>OY979697.1:35983705-41381031 GCA_963855945.1 Thereva nobilitata
ATAAAGATCCAAAAATATTTTTAAACAATGCTGGTAAAACTTTAATAATAAGAGTTAAAAATATTTTAAAACAATTTTCAATGATAAAAATGAATACAACAATGTTTGGTGAATTTAAGAAAATAATGACAAATGGTGATATGTGTACAGATTTAAAATATATACAAACTGCTAATATAAATATTGACTTCGGAACTGATTTAAAGGAAATAGTGAATGATATTAAGGAGAAACTTTTAAGTGAGTTAGAGGAATTTCAGGAACGGGATAGTGGATGGGCATTAGTGAAAATAATAAATTTAGGTGTTAACATAAACAGAAATTCGGTGTTTAAAGGATCGTCATATATAGAATTGCCCACTGAGATAAAAAATAAAAAAGCATGTGTAAATGTAATAAACTTTGATAATGCATGCTTCGCATGGAGTGTAGTAAGTGCATTACATCCAGTATCATCACATACATATCGTGTAAGCTCCTATCCTCATTATGCTAGTGTATTAAATTTAAATAATATTGAATTTCTTATGAAAATAAAAGATATACCCAAATTTGAAAAAAATAATAATCTAAGAATAAATGTGTATAAATTAATTAAAGCAAATAAAAAAATATTAACAGTACCAATATATATCAGTAAGAATGAATATGCTAAATGCATACACTTACTGATATTTACTGATGATGACGATGCTGAGAATGAAATTAATGTGGATGAAAATTGTGGTAATTACCACTACTGCTGGATAAAGGATCTCTCAAGGTTAGTTCGTGCTCAAATTACAAAAAGGGAACATAAAACATGGATTTGTGATCGATGCTTAAACCATTTCATTAGTGAGTACAATTTAAACAAACATATAGAAGAATGCAAACAAATAAATACCTGCAGAGTCATATTACCTACAGAAAAATGGGTAAATTTTAATAACTATAAGTATAAAGAAAAGTGCCCTTTCATTATTTATGCTGATATTGAGTGCATATTAAAATCAGTAAATGAGGATAAACAAAGCAATAGAACACCCTATGAAAAGCATGAAGCTCATAGTATAGGATACTTCTTCCAGTGTTCCTACGATGAGAAATTGAGTTATTATCGCTCTTATAGAAGTGAAAAATGTTTGGAATGGTTCGCTCAAGAATTGGAGCTGATTAGCAAAGATGTATCGGAAATTTTTAAAAAGATAATTGCATTGGATATGAATACAAAGGACCGAGAGATGAAGCAAAAAGCAGCCAAATGTTGTCATATTTGTCAGAAAACCTTTATAAAATCTGATATTAGAGTTTGTGACCATCATCATCTTACTGGAAAATTTCGAGGAGTTGCTCATCAAACCGAGGAGTTGCTCAACCAAACTTTATCAGGATAGCTATGTTATTCCAGTAGTTTTCCATAGCCTTACTGGATATGATAGCCACTTCATAATAAAAGATATAGCACTTAATATTAATGGAAGGATTGATTTATTACCGCTAACAAAAGAGAAGTATATCTCCTTCACCAAACATGTAGAAGAGACCTCCATCAATCTACGCTTTATTGATTCAATTCGCTTCCTTCCATCATCATTGGATGCGTTAGCAAAGAATTGCATAACATTTCCGTTATTGGGAAAACAGTTTTTAAATAACCACTATAATCTTCTTCATAGGAAAGGCGTTTTCCCATATGATTATGTTGATTCATGGGAGAAATTGGACGAACCAACCATCAGGATTCCTTTCATAATCAGCTAACTGATAGCGATATAAGCGAAGAAGATTATCAGCATGCAATTAAATGTATGGTCTAGTTTTTATATTACTACTTTAGGGGAGTATTCGGATTTATATCTCAAAACAGATGTAATGCTCTTAGCAGATATTTTTGAAAACTTTAGAAACACATGTTTAAAAATTCATAAACTTTATCCAGCGCACTATTTCACTACACCCGGTCTAACTTGGGATGCGATGTTGCTATATACACGTGTTACATTGGAATTAATAACAGATATTGACATGTTATTATTTGTTGAACGTCGCATCAGAGGTGGAGTAGCACAACGTAGCGGTAGACGAGGTAAAGCCAATAATAAATACATGAAGAAATATAACCCCAATGAAGAGGACAAGTACTTAATGTACTTAGATGCCAATAATTTATATGGATGGGCTATGTCTCAATATCTACCAACTTGTGGTTTTAAATGGATTGAATCCATTGATGTTAATAGTATTCCTGATGATTCACCAGTTGGATATCTACTTGAAGTAGATCTGGAATATCCAGAATCAATACATGATATTCACAAAGATCTACCATTAGCGCCGACTTGCATGAATCCACCTAATTCTAAAACTCCTAAGCTATTACTTACATTATTTAATAAAGAAAAATATATAATACATTATCGCAATTTGAAACAACATTTAAAAAATGGTATGATTTTAAAGAAAACTCATCGTGTGCTTCAATTTAATCAATCACCGTGGTTAAAACACTACATTGACTTAAATACACATTTTAGAGCCAGAGCAACAAACAATTTCGAAAAGGATTTCTTCAATTTACTGATCAATGCAATATTTGGTAAAACCATGGAAAATGTTCGGAAGAGGGTGATTGTAAAACTCCTTACAAAATGGGATGGGCGGTATGGTGCACAAGCTATGATATCAAAACCTAACTTTCATAGCGCATCAATTTTCGACGAAAATCTAGTGGCCGTAGAGTTAAATAAGATGGCAGCTAAAATGAATAAACCTATTTATGTTGGCCAAGCGATGCTTGATATCTCGAAAACCTGTATATACGACTTCCACTATGAATTCATAACAAAGGAATTCGGTGATAAAGCAAGATGCTTGTACACCGATACAGACTCATTAATATATGAGTTTACTGATTGGCGGATTTAAATTCCCACACCTATAAACCAACACTACCCCTGAAGGAAATGGAGATAAATCATCTCTACAAAATCTTAGGATGTAGGAGACTTACAACGAAGTTTGGCCCAAAGATTGTTCTCGATTTGGAGGATAACCAGCTTTTTTTGCCGAATCGCTTCAACAATATGTCTGAGAGGGGATTCGTCAGCATCAATGATGGAGGCTACCTAATAATAAATAGAGGGCCAATTGCTAAAACCTTCGATTTAGTTTTTACTAAAAGCATAACCACTAACTTTTATATGAGTACTTAAATAAAAGGATTTTTTCCCCCAATTAAATATTTTTCTTTTTTAAAAAACCCTAATTAATTTCCCCCTCCCCAACCAATTCCAGCAAATTTGTATTTCAGATTTCAGATTTCAGATACCCAGCTAAAGTTCTTTAAGCGCATCTTTTTATGGTTTTCTTGTTCTTGTTGTGGTTTTCTATTGCGATTGAATTTATAGTGATTACAGATATGTAGTTGTGTAATAATACTCAGTTCTAATTCAACCAGAAGTACACATCATGCATGTATGGGCTTTTGCTTATAGAGCCAGCCGCAAGGGTCTGTGACATATATGTGTTATAGATAGATGTAGATTTCAGCAGAGAATCATCAATACAAGTAAAATTCTGGAGCCCACATTGAAACAACATCATAGCGAGATAATATGCAAAACTAGATTTGAAAATAAAACCCAAGTTTTAAAATGTTATAAAAATGTCATTTATTTATTTATTTATTTATATATATATTTCTTTAGCTTATAATATATCTTTAGCATTTATCCAAGTATTATGTTCTGATGAAAAACCGAGCTATTTAACATAAACTTTATCTCCGCTCTTTTTTAATATTTTTTCAATAAGATAGAGATCAGGATGTTTAACTTTCAGCAATTCCTTTTCATAAAATCCTCCTTGTATTAGGTTACCTTGGTAGTCTTCAAGTTCATATGTTGCAGGATTAGTTAGTTGAATCTTGGAAATTTTGAAAATTTCAGCTGTCCAGTTTGGTGTGTAGCCTTTTTCAGATACATGTTTGTATTTGCTTATACGGACGTGATCTCCTATTTTATATGATGTTGAAGCAGCAATTTTGATACGATTGTAGGCTGTAGCAAGAAGGTGCTTTTCATTTGCTTTATTGACATCACAAGGACGCATTTTGATTGTTCGATGTTTTTTCGTATTGTATTGTGAAAGCAGTTTTTTTATCATATGAAACCATTTGTATGAGCCATTCATGCTAAATTCCTGCCACATCATGCTTTTTAAAGTTCGATTGAATCTTTCCACTATTGATGCTTTAAGCGATGTATATGTTGAGTAGTGATTAATTTCATATTTGTTCATTAGCTTTTGAAAGTGAGAGTTGTAGAATTCCTTGCCATCATCCGTTTGTAAATTTTTAGGTGTACGTCCATCTTTGAATATTGAGTGCATCGCTTCTGTAATTTCTAGTCCGGTTTTTCTTTTTATTGGTATAGCCCAAGCATATTTAGAAAATGTATCAATTACAGTCAGCAAATAGCGTAATCCGTTGTTTACATGTTTATAAGCATCCAACCAAGTCAGCTTGCCATAAATCATCCAGACCTTTAATGATAACTCTCCGTCTAGAAAAATTTCGACGAGCAGGTTTGTGGAGCTCATTCACTACTTGCCTCTTACTCATAGACGCCATATTGAGGTTTTTTAATTATATTGGAGAATATAAATTTTTCAATTTTTTCAATTTCACCATTTATATACAAGGTTAAATTCTGTACTGCTTTGTTGACGCTCTTTTGTATTTCATCATCAACATAGTTTTTAGTTGCAGCGTCAACGTTTTCTTTTGGATCACCGAGGTTTTTTATTCTTTTCAATGAAAGATAATAGTCACCACCTGAGGTTAAATTAAAACCGTCTCCTTTTGGCCCCCGGTCACCTTTAGAACCAGTAGCACCGTCTTTTCCAGGAATTCCAGGTGGTCCGCGATCACCCACTGCTCCAAATTTTTATCGTTTAGAAGATCGGCCAAACTTGTCAACGATCATTTCAGAAATGTAACTATTTTTTATGTATGCTAATATTTATACTATAATGTCATCTTCACGTAACTCCTCAATGATTGATACTATCTCATTAGTATGACTATTATTTCCAGCTTGCTGCGATGCTACCAATATGCGGAGCCGATCAACTAGCTCATTAGGGTCATCCCAATATATGTAGTCAATATTTTTCTTAGGAATTTGCATTATTCCCTTTCCAGTATGAGGAGTGCGAATCAACTTTTTTATAATTTTTCTATATTTAAATTTGTTCCTTTTATTTGCTGGTTTTCCTTAAAATCGCGTCTGTAGGCGGATGTGTCATTTACAATTGCTTGATAATTGGTCATATCGTCTATTGAGTAACCTTGAGGCTTTTTCATAAAAAGTAGTTCAGCTAAACCTTCAGTTATCTTATACTGCTTCTCACCAATAAGAAAGTTTTCTTTATCAACTTTAATGCTGGAATTACCAATATTTAACATATGGTTATGATAGTACACCCCATAAATTTTGTCAATTTTACTGCTATCATTTTCAAGTAGTTGGTTGTATTTGTTTATCTATAGGGCTGTCCTTATCAATTACTAAGAATCCATATTTGTCTTTCCAACAGTTTGCACACGCTTTTCTGAACTTTATAAATCCCATATCGCTATTTACATGATCATTGTATATATGCTTAAGATTCAAATCATCTTGTTTAAATATGATTAGAAAGTTTGCATTATCGCGAATTAGATGCTTTGGTATATGAGTATATGTCTGGCAGAGGTAAAAGCTGTCAATACCTTTATGTCGCCCCATACAAAAGTATGCTCTAATATTATTTTGTTTATCGCAGGCCACATCATCAAAGATGAAAATTGAGTTTGACTTTGCTTCTTCTGGCGGTATAACGTCGCAGTTGTTAGAAAACGTATAATAACCCAAGCCTGATATGCGAGTTACAACTTTTCTCAAATACTCATATTTCGGTTGACTTAACGACTTTGAGTAAATGTATATATTCTCGAATCGTAGACCATTAGGGTGCTCCAGTAAACTTAGCATAACATTTGTCTTGCCGCAATTCGATGGTCCAACAATAATTCCTCGCATACTGTTTGGTAGCAGCACTCTATGTTTCTTCTTCAATGTACTCGTAATTTCAGTATCAGAATTTCTAACAGGTAGACACGCACGTTGCTTGACAAACTCCATGTTGTCTACTAACACGTTCCCTATAAATACCGGTACTTTTATAGATTTTTATCAGTCTTGCAGTAAACCTATAAAATGAGTAACCATAG
This sequence comes from Thereva nobilitata, assembly GCA_963855945.1. Lineage (NCBI taxonomy): Eukaryota > Metazoa > Arthropoda > Insecta > Diptera > Therevidae > Thereva > Thereva nobilitata. The sequence goes on from OY979697.1 coordinate 35,989,962, forward strand.
TAAGAACCACCTTATTCGACGAAAACCCATCAAAGGGAAAGGACTATGAAACTCTATTATAAATAAGTTACCAATTGAGCTTCATCTACCAGGATATCAGTAATGCGGTCCAGGAACAAAGTTAGCTAAAAGATTAGCCCGCGGAGACCCCGGCATTAACCCACTCGACGCTGCTTGCAAACAATATGATATTGCATATCGTGATCATAAGGACTTAAGTGACCGACATATAGCTGATCGTATTTTAGAAGAGAAAGCTTGGCAGCTGTTACGACCCCAATATGGCTAACAGCCATAACATACTTAAAAACTCCCCAAATTTCCAAAATCCCAAATGGCCTTCAAAAGTTAAAAATATACTAAGAATTGCAAAAATCCCTATTTATAAAATTTTAATCCTCAGAATTAGATTTCAAATTAAAAAGTCTCCCATTTCTAAAAATCCCCATTTCAAAAATTGTATTATCCCACGGGATAATTCCCTCCCATTCCTAAAAATTTAATAATTTACCTCACCCTCACACGAAATTAAAATTGCATCTTGGCACATTTTTCCCTACACGGGAACGACGAATTGGCCGTTGCAATATTTTCTTGGAAATCCATGGTGATAAACACCGTGGATCCACATGTAATTAACGAGCAAAACAACCAACGATCCACACTCGAATCTTACCAGACTCGGGTGTCAGGTTTCGTATGGGGATTTTTGCTCGTATTTTGCCTCTTCAAGGCTGCCGACCTTGACAACGAAAAGTTTTGATGAGATCGGCAATTGTTTCGTGTGAAAAGTTTTTCCATTTTCGTGAGAAAAGTTTTTCGATTTTCGCGTAAGAAAAACGGCCGGCCGGTGTCGGTGAATTTGAAAATCGAAGAGTGTTCTAACCGCGAAAACCGGCGGTCGACTTTAGCGTGTGTGATCTTTACCTTTACCCGCGACGGGCGGTCTTTATTATTAAATCGGTGTCCGAAATAATCTATTGAGCCCAAAAGGGCCGTGTTAAAATTAATTTTGAGAGTGTTATACAGAGGCTTAATTACTTTTCTAGCCCAAAAGGGCCGTGTTAAAATTAATTTTGAGAGTGTTATACAGAGGCTTAATTACTTTTCTAGCCCAAAAGGGCCGTGTTAAAATTAATTTTGAGAGTGTTATACAGAGGCTTAATTACTTTTCTAGCCCAAAAGGGCCGTGTTAAAACTAATTTTGAGAGTGTTATACAGAGACTTAATTACTTTTCTAGCCCAAAAGGGCCGTGTTAAAAAATAATTCTGAGAGTGTTATAAAGAAAACCTAAAGCCAAAAAGGCTTAGTTCATATAGTTTTAAACGCTTAACGTAATCTATTCAGTTTTCTAATTAATCTCAATTAAGTTTTCCAGCCCAGAAGGGCGTTTTAAAGTTTTGTGTGGGCAACATTTATAAGATAAGTGAACACAGCCCAGAAGGGCGTTTTAAAAGTTGTTTTTGTAACATTATAAAACCAACAAATAGAAACTGGATCACAAACAGTAAGTGTGCATTTTTATTTTTCGTAAGGGCAATTAACACAAATAAGTAACAAAAAAAAGGGGGGGCACGCCCCTAGTACCCGTTGAAAGAAAAAAAAATATATATTACAATTGGCGCAGCCGGTAGGATCCGAGCGAGCCTACCATTATTGATCAAGTGTTGGACACAGGCACCCTTGTCCTTAAACTCAGACTGAGCCGAGTCTGGGGGCACAAGACCAATAGAGGCGCTGACCCCGGATCCTATGCGAACAACGAACATGGTAGTACATCTATAGGTGGTAGAATCCGCCCTACCCTGCAACGCACCCAAAGGTGCCACCGGTGGACTTTTGTGGGCTTCATCCCTGCCCAGGATAAAGTCCATAAGGACCAACAAGGGGACGATCTAGCCACAGACGCTCCCCCGACGTGGGACTAGAGGATAGTTACGATCAACCCAAGGAAACCACATCCCGGGCTCCGACGTCCAGCCCTACATCCACGGGGGCTGCATCATTAATCCAAACCCATTCTTGGTCTATCATCGAATCGATTCGGGCAAGGCCAGTAAGTCAGAGGCCGACGCCCTAATCTGAATTAATAATCATCGCTCGGGGGTGTACAACCACGGCGCCACTGCTCCAGGCGGGCACGCGTTCACCCCCATATCAATTTCGCCGAGGGACTTATGCGGGCTTCATCCCTGCCCATTAGTTGATGTCAGATACCAATAACCCACTAGACGACTCCATTTCCAGCGATCCAGAAACGCCAACGCTGATCACAGGCGAAGTCAGCGCCACTTCCACTCCAGCTCTACAATCAACAGTTCCAGCTCTTCAATCAACATCAACAGCTCCACAGGTACCCAGAGGTACCCAATCAACACCGACTACTCCAACTTTAAGGCCTCTGTCACCCAGTAGGCTACGAAGCGGGCGAATCCGAAGAGGCACTAGCCAAGTAAGTTTACAGACCTATTTACAAGATTTGTTAACACAGGCCAGGGAAGGCGAAAAATCTTCGATCCCCCAGTACGACTTCCTCAATAGAGAAGTAGCCCAGAGCAGCGGGCAAAGACTCGCCAAAATAAATCAATTTAAAGAGGCTACAAGGAAGTTCGAACAGGCGATCCAGGATTTTAAAAACTTCCCGGGCCTACCACCTTTAGAGGATAGAGTAGTAGATAATTCACAAGAAAGGCAGGGCTTAGATAGTTCCGCAAGTAGCGTCAAGGACCCAAGTAAGGGCGAACTTTTACTAAATTGGATAAGCGTATCATTTTCAGACTCCGAAAAGGAGTTTCCACTAGAGGACTCCGACTTCAAAAATATAAAACCCTTCAGAATGGCTGACTATACAAAAGTCGCCCGTTTAACATCTGAATTAGTTCCAATTTTCTCCGGCGGCCCCTCCCCCAACATAGTAGTAGAATTACAGACTTTTCTAGGATGTTGCCACCGAGCGCTGCAGTGTCTGAGCGATACCGACAAACCAGCCTTTTTACAGATCTACCCCACGAGGCTACGAGGCGAAGCCTACCAATTAATAGCCTCCACCCAGCCAGCCACCTTCGAAGAGGCTGAAAAATTACTTAACCAAACATATCTGCCCAGAGAAACCTACCAGGAACTGGTAAACAAATTAATAACTCTGCGACAATACCCTTTAGAGCCCCTAATAACTTACACGACACGAATTAAGCAACAGTTATCGCTATGTGAGGAGGCGGCCACTACAAAATATGGCGCCTTAGCAGCGCCGGCCGTTAAGAGCCAATTACAGGATTTCGCTAAAAATGCCCTGCGGAGTGGGGTTACCAACCCCCACCTCTGCCAATACCTCTTAACCTTGGGAGAGGACACTCTTGAGACTCTGACACAAAAAGCACTGGACATGGAGAAGCTCCAACAAAATTCCATGAATGCTCCTTACCAAATGCCAGTACCGCTTCCCAACGTCACCCCTTACGGACAGACAGTCCCCGCCAATCAGACTAATAATAACTACCCAATGGCCCCCATGACCCCCACGCAAAACATTCACACTATAAACACCATCACGCCGGTACCAATAATACGGCCCCAACAACACTCCATCTACCAGTCAACACCGCTAGAACAACCACCAACACAGCACTCAACAAATCAAACCCTGCCTCCAAACTCACGAGAAAGGGTTCTCGTACCACGGTCCTCCACCCATGGGCAAACACCCACCCCGCCTGAAGCCAATATCACATGTTCTTTCTGTCGCCGTCGAGGACACACATATAGTGAATGCATGAAACGCAAAAACACTCCGTTCTGTTCACATTGCCAGAATTATGGCCACGATATACGTGAGTGCCGCCGTTTAAGATTCAGTAATGAACGCAGTCAAGCTTCCGCCGGCAATATGCCCCCACGGCAGAACTCGTATAATAACTACAACATCAGGCCACCACAAAATTACCCTTCAAACTACCCTCCGAACCTCAATAATAGAAATCCCCAGGGAAGACCTGATAATAGTAGAAGATACCCTCACCCAGGATCGGGCCAACCCACTCCGGGCCAAGCTAATCCCGGCCAAAATCCTGGCCAACCCAACAGAACCCCACGCGTTTACCAGGTAAGCAGGAAATGCGATTTCTGTGGCCGCCGCAGCCATGTGGTAAGTGAGTGCGCCCAGAAAATAATGTGGGAAGAAAGGCAGCAGGGAAACGCCGAGCCGTCGAGCCAAAATCCCCTGGCCCGACAACAATAAATCCAGTCACACCCCAGGGTACCCCTCAGCCACGTCGACTCAGAATTCCACAAGTTACCCTACCTTTAGATATCAGCCGTAACGGCAAAGTCAAATTAGTAGTGGATTCTGGCGCTGAGGTAAGCATAATTAAGCAAAATAAAATAAAACCAGAAATAGAAGTAAACCCCGATGAGAAATGCACTCTAGTAACCCCAGCCGGAACTACCGAAACCATAGGGAGCTGTCACGGAAACTTCGACCTCCCACCTAAAATCCCCGGCTCCTTCCAGGTAGTAGAGGATACACAAGAATTTCTGAACGACGGATTACTAGGATTTGACTTCATCTTGGAGAACTGCAACGTGGAAGGTCCCAATCGAAGGTTGACGTTCCCTCGTACAGCAACGAACCCTAAAGAGTTTAGCGTTCCATTGACTTTCGATGAGCATTCGCCCAAAGAACGGGCAGTCGAAGTGAGGCACAGTATGGGCAAAATCCACACTGTCTCTAAGGCCCCTAACAAGAAGGCTGACTGCAAAACCCAAAGGTCGACTGACGTAATCGAAACTCAAATGGAACCTACACGGACTAAGATTGAATTGGGACGGCTGACACGAGTGCCGGGCCGTACCCAACAAATAATCGCAGTGCCGCTAAACTTGAAGGAAGAAATGGTCTGTCTGTCTCAAGAAATAGAACCCGGTGTATTCCTCTCCAACAGCCTGCTACCCAAGGGGAAAAACACAGTTCCGGTTAGCATTCTCAACAGTACCAACACCCCAGTGCCCATAGCCGCACTTAACCTAACACTGGTCCCAACCAGTACATACGACATAATCCCACTTCAACCGATACCACGGCCAACCGTAGTAAAGCAATCCACTCAGGATTCGGCCCCCAAGGCCCCTGAAACGTATGCCTCTGAGATCCCTAGCCAAAATGCCATTCGTACGTTCTTAAACACAGTCGCTCTATTCCTAATCAATCATTTAATAACGATATGGTCCGCATGTAACCCTAAGTGCGCAGACCAAGCTTTTAGCCCCCAAGGCTTAATCCCAAATAACGGTGCTTGCGAGTACAAGAGCCCCAACGTTGGCCACCAAACTCCATCACCAATCCCCCCATACAAGAAGAAGGGAACAACTTCCCAAACAAAGGCACCATACACCCCTGCCTCTAAATTCCAAAAAAGCAAAAGATTAGGTACGCAAACCCCAAAGAGCAAGACCGAGGCAAGAATTAAACATATCCGGTATTCATCTCCAAACCACGAATATCCGGCTCCTCAAGACCTCGAAGCCCGCTTAGAACAGATCAACAAAGAATTGAATCTGGATGAAAACCTAAGCGCGGAAGAAAGACAGTCGATCACCGACCTCTGCTACGAATATCACGACATTTTTCATCTAAAGGGCGATCTCCTCACGCATACAACCGCCATCCAACACGAAATACCTTTAATACGGGACCAGGCACCCATAAACCAAAAAATGTACCGATTGCCAGAAAGTCAGAGGCAAATAATAAATGACCAGCTACAAGAAATGCTGGAAAATGATATAGTACAGCCTAGCAAAAGCCCGTGGAACTCCCCTCTCCTATTAGTTCCCAAGAAGGCAGGCGCAGACGGTGAGAAAAAGTGGCGTGTCGTCGTCGATTTTCGTAAGCTTAACGAAAAAACAATCGGCGACGCCTACCCATTGCCACGCATAGAAGAGATCCTAGATCTGCTAGGACACTCGCGTTACTTCACCACTCTTGATCTGGCCAGCGGCTATCACCAAGTTCTGGTCGATCCCAGGGATCAAGATAAAACCGCCTTCAGCACCAATTACGGGCACTACGAGTTCAAACGTATGCCGTTCGGGCTAAAAGGAGCCCCGGCTACGTTCCAAAGACTAATGAACTACGTACTCACCGGCCTGCAAGGCCTAGAATGCTTCGTCTACTTAGATGACATTGTCATCTATGGTAAGAGCTTAGAAGACCACAACCGAAAGCTCAGAAAAGTCTTTAACAAACTGAGGGAGCACAACCTCAAATTGCAGTCCGAAAAGTGCTAATTCCTACGTAAGGAGGTAGTCTACCTAGGGCACATCTGCTCAGAGAAAGGTGCGCTCCCGGACCCCAGGAAAACGGCGTGCGTCCAAGAATTCCCGGAACCACGCACTATACGCCAGGTCCAATCTTTCATCGGACTCGCGAATTACTACAGAAAGTTTATTCCCGACTTCTCAAGAATCGTCCGGCCTCTAACCAATCTTCTCCGTAAGGACGTAAAATTCTCCTGGACTCCCAGATGTCAAGAATCCTTCGACCAAATCAAGGCAGCTCTGGTCAAACCCCCCCTACTCATCTACCCCGACTTCACTAAACCCTTCAATCTGACTACAGATGCCAGTAGTGAAGCCCTTGGGGCCGTACTTTCGCAAGGGGAAGTGGGAAAGGACCAACCCATCGCGTACGCCAGCCGAACTCTAAACAAGGCTGAGCGAAACTACTCCACCATCGAAAAGGAGCTTTTGGCAATAGTCTGGGCCGTGAAAAACTTCAGGTGCTACCTACAGGGTCGCACATTCACGGTGTATACCGATCACAAGCCGTTAAAAGGAGTTTTCAACGTTAAAGACCCTACAACCCGATTGGTGCGCTTCCACCACAAACTCTCCGAATACGACTACAATATTGAATACAAACCCGGCAAGTACAATACCAATGCCGACGCTCTCAGTCGTATTCCGCAAGATATTAAGGCTCAGCAAACTTTCACGGTCGAAGCAATAGTTCATGCCCCCATGAACCCTCCCCCCGGAGGCCACAATCAAAGATGCAACGCAGTCAGCCGTGCCCAAGCACGAGAGAAAAGACCGATTCCTACGCCCGAAAAAGAGGCCCAAACCAAAGTAGCAAATATAGGCAGCGCCTCTGAAGACAACGGTACACAACACCCAGATAACCAAACCCCCATTCCATGCGAACCTCCAATCACGAACTCAGACGCCTTAGTCGAAACAAATCGCCCCCAAGAGGCGGAAATTAATCAAAGGCCCAAAATCACGGTAATTACGGACCCCGAAGAGATAGCCACCATCCTGAAAGATTATCACGACTCCGCTTTCGGAGGTCATCAAGGCGTGATAAAAACCTACAAACGAATCCGTAGGAAGTACTGGTGGCGACACATGCTAAGGGACATAGGAAAGTATATCCGACGATGTAGAAAGTGTCAGACAAATAAGTCCACGCCGGCCCTTAAAATGCCGATGGTAATTACAGACGTGGCCGAAAGACCATTCGACAAGGTCTACCTAGACATAGTGGGACCCTTAGAAACTACTCATTTCGGGAACTTGTACATCCTAACATTTCAAGATAACCTAAGCAAGTTCCTAGATTGCTATGCCATCCCGAACGCCGAAGCAGAAACCGTAGCACAGATAGTCTTTGACCAAATCATTACTCGCTACGGTATACCCAAAAGCATAGTGACTGACCAAGGTACCAACTTTCTAAGTGGCCTATTCAAGGGCCTGTGCAAGCTACTGAAAATCAAAAAACTGCAAACATCCGCCTACCACCCCCAATCAAACGGCGCTCTGGAAAGGGCTCACCGGCCCCTAGTGGAATACCTGCGCAGTATCACCGACCAGAACCCCAAATCGTGGGATCAATACCTGCGCACTGCCGCCTTCGTCTATAACAATAGTGTGCATGACAGCACCAAACTAACCCCAATGGACTGTCTTTATGGGTTCTCACCCGATATCCCATCCAACCTGAAGAAAGATCCCGAACCGTTATACAATCACGAAAGCTACTATCACATCCTAAAATATAAACTGCAAAAGACCTATTCCATAGCCCGGCAAAATTTGCTGTCAAGCAAGCAAAAATCCAAAGCCCACTACGACCAAACCACGAGAGCCCACACCTTCCATATTGGCGACCAAGTCCTTATAAAGAGCGAAACCAGGAAAGGAAAAATGTCCCCCATTTGGAGGGGCCCACACCCAGTGATAGCCATAACCAGCCCCGTAAACACTAAAATTAAAATAGGTAACAGGCAAACCATAGTGCACAATAACCGACTTAAGCCCTTTTACGAGTAACAATTTAAGTAACCATAGAAAGTAACACAACCACCACACCTCCGCACCCCCCCCCTGCTTTAGTGCACACCAATAAAAACGGTTCTAATTTAAAAAGAAAACTGCCGAAATAAATAGGAGATGGGTTACCGCCCATATTCATCGCTTGAAGCCATTTTATGAAAATAAAACACAGCTTCAAGCCATCCCACAGATCCTGCCTACTTACGTCTAACGGGGCTTTACGATTAAAACACCGATCTAGACGAATGGCATACGGACAACTACACCTACTGATATAAATTACGGCACACCCAACTAATCTCCTATTTATAATCTCATTGCAGCGCACCATGCGGACGTTGACCCTACTACTACTCATGCAAATGGTCGCGAGCCTGCCCGGACCCATGCCCTACACCTTATGGCCGTACGCCTTCACCCCAATAACAGCTACGGGGGTCCTCATCGAGCACGTGGGAGAAGTTTGGTTATATCACCACACCTGGAATGTGGTGACCGAACTAGACCTACATGAATTAGAAACGCATACAGACCTAACGGAACAGGCCGAGAAAGTGGCCCAGCAAATATGCACAAGTAAACCTACCGAACTCTGCGCGGCCCAACAGAAAAATATCCATTCGATTGTTACCCATATAAAACAACGCACAGGTACAATACGAGAACTAATACCTCGAAGCCGCCCCAACAGGTCATTATTCGACGGCATTGGACACGCCCTGCACTACCTGGTTGGGACTATGGATTCAAACGACGACCGAGAAATCTATAGTAGGTTGAATGAATTAGAGGGCAACGAGAAAGCCCTGGCCGAACTCGAAAAACGGCAAATAACCGTGGTAAACAATACCCTACGAGAAATTCAAAAACCAGTGATCGCGCTAGTGAACAGACAGAACCAAATCACCGAGCAGCTGGCAAAACTCCACAATGCGAGCGAGGACCTATATAACATCCAACTAAGGCAAGGGATAGTTACGGACATACTCCTGCAAGTGTCCGAAATAGAGTCCAGGCAGCAAACGCTCCTGGACATAATCCTCTCAAGCGCCGACAACAAAATTCACCCCCTCCTGATCTCGCCCAGTACATTATCCAAAATTTACCGCAAAACGAACCCGGAATGCGAAGACTGTACCCAACTCTTGCTCCAGGCCACGCAGCTCCGCTCACTCCTCCTTCAGGACAAACTGGTAATAAAAATCACCCTACCAATTTTAAACCTACCCAAAATGCAGTATCACAAAATTACAGTCTTCCCGATAAATACTGCATCGGGACACTCGCTGATCCCAGAAATCCCATACTCGCATGTAGCTTCCGAGTTCAAGACCCAACAGTTCGTACTGTTCCGCGCACAAGAGGCCAAAGCCCTACAAAGGGTGACAGGGGGACTAAGGACAAATACTTTTATAGGACCATTAACGGTCCCAATCGTACTTTCCACAAACACTAAAGAATGTACCGTTAGACTCCTTTACAACCCCCTGGGGGAAAAAGTGGACTGTCCAATAAGGGCCACAGACTCGCCCCAAAGTTTGATAACGAACCTAGCCCAAACAAACACCTGGCTGTACTCCCTAAACAAACCCACGATGTTTCACATCTCATGCGAAAAAGTCAACCACACAGTAAAAATCGCCAAGCACGGCATACTAAAAATCAATCAGAAGTACAAGTGGAAGACAAAATTCTGGTGTACAACGGGCGCTCAACGCAAACTACCCAGATATTAGAACCACCGTACCTCCCTGCCACTGCCCCCATAACTACAGCAGTGCCCGCTAAAGAACCACTAAAAACAGAATTAGTCCCCGATGAAGGGATAAAACTACTCACAGGTGACGATACCAATAAAGTTATCCAGGAAGGCACTAAACCCTTGCAGGACATCTACAACAAATTAAACAACCTGACCTGGGAACATATTCACACCCATTCAACGGTCGCCATCTCATTTAGCGGCATCCTATTACTGGCCCTCATAGGTTACGCGGTCTACAAATGCCTCCCTATATTAATGGCAACCGCCCGAACTAGATGTGTCACCAGGCCCCGTGCTGCCTGCCCCTCGGACGAGGCCACCTCCGAGGACCAAACGTTCTCCAGCGGGAACCCAATACAACCCGAGCTTGCAATCCCATTAGTAACAGTGAAAACAATACCTAGACACCTAACTAGGTCCCATACATTACCAAGGACCTCTTCTGTCCAATTAGTGCAACCAGGGCCTGGAAACCCAGTAAACATAGGATAGATTGGGCCACGAAACGAACCCTTATTCAGTGGCGTCAATTTGATACTCAGCTAGTGGGTGAAAGTTCGTCGGATTATGAACAATGTAAAAGGGCCTTCAGCTATAATTCTAATTTTTAAGAAGATAACAGTAAAAAAAAAACTAGTTGGGATGTGGCTTTTGACCCTTTCGGTCCACAAGATTAACTTCCCAGTATTCGTTCAAACAAAAAACGACTCGAACGATTTTTATGAAAATCTTTTCAGATCATACTTCCTTTAACACGCTTTGAACGGCATCTTAACGAAGTCGAAATCTTTTTTGGTTCTCGCGAAATCGTGCCGGTACAAAAATCACTTAAGTCGTTCAAACAAAAAAACGGCTCGACCGATTTTTATGAAAATCTTTTCAATTCATATGTCCTTTAATACGCTTCGAACGGCACCTTAACGAAGTCGATATCTTTTTTGGTTCGCGCAAAATCGTGCTGGTACAAAATTCACTTAAGTCGTTCAAACAAAAAAACGGCTCGACCAATTTTTATGAAAATCTTTTCAGATCATATTTCCTTGAACACGCTTCGTACGGCACCTGAACGAAGTCGATATCTTTTTCCGTTCGCGCGAAATCGTGCAGGAAAAAATGACCACATACGTACGCACACACACACACACACACACACATATTTCTTCTCAAATTTTTGCTTAAAATGCTATTGGGACCTTGAAACGTGTAAATACATTGAAAATTTCGAATCCGATTTTCGGACCGATTACAATAACTTCCTACTGGGAAGTTAAAAAAGTTATATCTAAGTAAGTAATTAAGAAATGCAATTGTATGCAAAAGAAAGAAAAAGGTTGGCCCCTAAGGCCCAAAAACATGAAACAAAAAAAAAGTTGGCCCCTAAGGCCAAAAACATGAAACAAGAAAAAAGTTGGCCCCTAAGGCCCAAAAAACATGAAACAAAAGAATGTAAAAGGGCCTTCAGCCATAATTCCAATTTTTAAGAAAATAACAGTAGAGAACAAAAAAAAAAGTTATTTCTAAGTAAGTAATTAAGAAAGATTATTAGAAGATAAGCCAAGTTAGAGAATAGACAAAAAAAAAAAAAATTTTTTTTAAGAAATGCAATTGTAGTAAAGAAAGAAAAAGTTTGCCCTTATGGCCCTTACAGATGACTCCTGAAATGCAAAAAATAAATATATAAAAAGAAGACAGTTTGCCCCTATGGCCCAAAAACCTGAAAAAAAAAAAAACAAAAAACACAAACTACACCCCCGCAGGGAAATAATAACACTAAATAAATTTTATTTCTTTATTTAAAAGCACACAAAAGTAAAAAAAAAAAAAAAAAAAAATAAGCACTAAGCCACTGCCTAGCCCTCCCTAACAGCCGGCAGGAACACCCATGGCCGCCTCTTGTCCACCCATTGCTGCCGCCGCTCGCGTCGTTGGGCTGGCCTTCTAGGACAGTCCTCTGCGTAATGAGCCCGCCTACAATTGGTACACACCAATTGCGGCGGAACCCAAGGCTCGACAACTTCTAGTTTCTTGTAAACCGCCTTCTCCGCCGCTGCTACGGCGTCCTCCCGTTTGGCCACAAGCTCCTCCCGTTTGGCCACAAGCTCCTCCCGCCTCGCCACTTCATCTAACCGACGCCTCAGGGCCATATCTGCGGCCAGTGCACGTCGCTCCCTTTCAAAATTGGACATCTGTAACGAAAATAAAATAACCAATTACATAAAAATAGACTATGGGGCATTAACGCCCGAAAAACCAAATCTCAAAAAAAAAAAAATAATAATAAAAAATAACAATGCTTACCATTTGTTAATCACCGCTATGACAAACAGATCCCGAATGAGGGACCTGCAACCACTACCCGTCACGAAAGCACCGAACGGCGATAAAAAATTGTTAACTCGACAAAAAACCCCAACGGAAACTGCACTTTACGCCCCCACGAGAAAGGAACACACCAAAATGCACGTAAAAATGCACTACAGATACAGCCCTACTAATACGATAGTACTGTAACGGTTAAGAAAGTCAAATTAAAAAACAAAAAAAAAATGTTTTTCGAGCAATGCTCCCTTGCTTTGCTTCGTAGCATTGCTCTTGTTGGGCCCCCCAAGGAGTTGTTACGACCCCAATATGGCTAACAGCCATAACATACTTAAAAACTCCCCAAATTTCCAAAATCCCAAATGGCCTTCAAAAGTTAAAAATATACTAAGAATTGCAAAAATCCCTATTTATAAAATTTTAATCCTCAGAATTAGATTTCAAATTAAAAAGTCTCCCATTTCTAAAAATCCCCATTTCAAAAATTGTATTATCCCACGGGATAATTCCCTGATAATTCGCCATTCAAAAAAATTAAAAAAAAAAGTCTCCCATTCCTAAAAATTTAATAATTTACCTCACACGAAATTAAAATTGCATCTTGGCACATTTTTCCCTACACGGGAACGACGAATTGGCCGTTGCAATATTTTCTTGGAAATCCATGGTGATAAACACCGTGGATCCACATGTAATTAACGAGCAAAACAACCAACGATCCACACTCGAATCTTATCAGACTCGGGTGTCAGGTTTCGTATGGGGATTTTTGCTCGTATTTTGCCTCTTCAAGGCTGCCGACCTTGACAACGAAAAGTTTTGATGAGATCGGCAATTGTTTCGTGTGAAAAGTTTTTCCATTTTCGTGAGAAAAGTTTTTCGATTTTCGCGTAAGAAAAACGGCCGGCCGGTGTCGGTGAATTTGAAAATCGAAGAGTGTTGTTCTAACCGCGAAAACCGGCGGTCGACTTTAGCGTGTGTAATCTTTACCTTTACCCGCGACGGGCGGTCTTTATTATTAAATCGGTGTCCGAAATAATCTATTGAGCCCAAAAGGGCCGTGTTAAAATTAATTTTGAGAGTGTTATACAGAGGCTTAATTACTTTTCTAGCCCAAAAGGGCCGTGTTAAAATTAATTTTGAGAGTGTTATACAGAGGCTTAATTACTTTTCTAGCCCAAAAGGGCCGTGTTAAAATTAATTTTGAGAGTGTTATACAGAGGCTTAATTACTTTTCTAGCCCAAAAGGGCCGTGTTAAAACTAATTTTGAGAGTGTTATACAGAGACTTAATTACTTTTCTAGCCCAAAAGGGCCGTGTTAAAAAATAATTCTGAGAGTGTTATAAAGAAAACCTAAAGCCAAAAAGGCTTAGTTCATATAGTTTTAAACGCTTAACGTAATCTATTCAGTTTTCTATTTAATCTTAATTAAGTTTTCTAGCCCAAAAAGGGCCGTGTAAAAAAAAAATAATTCTGAGAGTGTTATAAAGAAAACCTAAAGCCAAAAGGGCTTAGTTCATATAGTTTTAAACGCTTAACGTAACCTATTCAGTTTTCTAATTAATCTCAATTAAGTTTTCCAGCCCAGAAGGGCGTTTTAAAGTTTTGTGTGGGCAACATTTATAAGATAAGTGAACACAGCCCAGAAGGGCGTTTTAAAAGTTGTTTTTGTAACATTATAAAACCTACAAATAGAAACTGGATCACAAACAGTAAGTGTGCATTTTTATTTTTCGTAAGGGCAATTAACACAAATAAGTAACAAAAAAAAAGGGGGGGGGCACGCCCCTAGGACCCGTTGAAAGAAAAAAAAATATATATTACACAGCGAGTAAAATCTAGAGACGTTAGCTTTGCAGAACGAGCCAACGCGCTATTAATAACAAACGCCATGAAAGCTAAAATCAAAGTTGGAATGGCCATCAAGGCAAAAATCAACTGCTCGAAGAATAAGAAGAAGAATACGTTACGACCATCATTTCGTGTAGCTGTACGTAATGCTCGAAAAATTTTAAAACTGAAAAAGCCAAAAGACCTGTTGGAAGCTACTAAAATTGCTCTAAGTGCAGCAAATGATGTTATCAAGGGAAAGAAAAAAGCATTCACTACACCTAGAGTGATACCAGTGCCTAAAGTAGGAGGCGTTTTACCATTCCTCATTCCACTTTTTGCTGGTCTTTCAGCCATTGGAGCGCTATCGGGGGGTGCTGCAGGCATAGCTAAAGCTGTAAACGCTGCAAGCAGCGCACGGCAGGAACTGCAAGAAGCGAAACGCCATAATGAGTCAATGGAAGCTATAGCACTAGGAAAACGTGGACAAGGATTATTTCTAAAGCCATATAGGAAAGGACTGGGACTTTTCCTCAACCCTCAGCCAAAAAACTACTAAAGTCGCTACCCAAAAGAGCTCTCAATGAAAATGATCTACGTAAATATTCACAGCACATAGCCCACTTTCGAGGAGTATTTATGCGCGATCAATTACCTAGAAAACCATGGAAAAATGAGAGTGGCATTATAAATCTAGATGTGTCATCTGGACCTGGAACGCATTGGGTAGCGTACAAGAAGAATGGAAATGTCATAAATTACTTTGATAGTTTTGGAAACTTGCAGCCGCCGCGAGAAGTTGCAAATTATTTGGGTGATGCAGTTACATACAACTATACACCTCATCAAAATTTCGATTCAGTAATTTGCGGTCACTTATGTTTAAAATTCTTACATAATGTTATTCAACATATATAAATAAAGAGTTTCGCAAATAACCATAGTCATTTCATTTCAAGTAGCCATGTCGATAACACTCTCTCTTACAGGCAATATATCGGTTCTCGCCGCCGAATACTTTCCACCATTGGAATTAGTTGGAGATTACGTTTGCGGATTGATCGATTTTCAAACGTACAATTCTATACCTAATATTGATGAGAGCAACAATTTATTGCATGTGGGGGATACGTCTATCGAAATACCTGTGGGATCATATGAGATTGATGATATAGCAACATTAGTGCAGCAAAGTTTAAATAAAAGCAACAGCAAGGCATCAGTCTTATTGTAATAATAATACCTTGAAGAGTGAAATAAAGGCTTCCGAAGTTTTACATTTTGAAAAAGAGCGATCTATCGCTCCACTGTTGGGATTTGGAAAACGTGTATTGGGTGCAAATATGCTACATACACCAGATTTACCTGTTAATATAATTAAAGTTAATACTATTCGGGTAGAATGTAACATCATATCAGGCTCATACATTAACAATAAACATGTGCATATGCTCCATGAATTTGCTCCAATCGTGGGACCTGGTTATAAAATAGTAGAGGTTCCCTCGAATGTGATCTATTTACCTGTGAACGTCAAACGGATAAGTTCTCTCACACTATAGGTCGTTGATCAGGACGGAGATTTAATAAATTTTCGAGGTGAAACGATAACTATCAGATTACACTTGAAGCCGCAGAATGCTAATTTACGACAATAAGGATATATATAGAACGAACTTCACCGGAAACATTTGTCATCCAGTGACCTTGAAGCGTGCAAGACGTCAGCTGACAGCCGATAATATAAAATTTCTAAAATCATTAGAACTAAATTTGAAGCAATGAGCAACATCTTGAGTATTACTGGGGATGTAAATTATGATAATAGCATATCAAAAATTTACTACCACATCTATTCACCATTCTTAACATCATTCAAAAACAGCGATGAAATCCGTATTTCTGTGCAACATCAAGACCTATATGTCTTACCAGCCGAAAGTTTTATATACATAGAAGGAAAACTAATTAAATCAGATGAATCAATATCAGACACTGCAGAGCTGGTAAATAATGCTGTATCGTTCCTCTTTGAGGAAATTCGATATGAGTTCAATGGCGTAGAAATTGATAGAACTCGAAATCTTGGAATTGCTACAACACTAAAAAATTATATATCATTGAGTGAAAATGAGAGTAAAATGTTACTCAACGCCAGCTGGTCACCTGATAAGTCGATTACACCAACCGAAGGATTTTTCAATTTATGTGTAACGCTGAAATCATTGTTTTGGTTTGCTGAAGACTATAAGAAAATTATTGCGAATGCTAAGCATGAACTCGTATTAATACGAAGCAGGGCAGATGAAGATACAATCGTATCACCAACAGATGCTGTAAAAATTGAAATATTTAAACTTCAATGGCACGTTCCACATGTTAATGTTACCGACCATAAGAAATTGACTATATTTAAAATCATTGAGAGTGGGCGTGAAATACGAATGCCATTCAGAAGTTGGTATTTATATAAGTATCCGGCGTTACCAGCAACAACTCATCACACTTGGTCTGTTAAAACGTCATCCCAGATGGAAAAACCTCGCTATATTATCTTTGCTCTACAAACAAATCGCAAAAATGATAGAACAAAAAATGCCAGCAAATTTGATCATTGCATGCTGACAGATGTTAAAGTACACCTGAATTCTGAATCATACCCGAATAGCGATTTGAATCTGAAGTTTGATATAGATAAATATGCACATCTATATGATATGTATATAAAATTTCAACCATCGTACTATCAACGTCAATTCCAGCCGCTCCTCTCATGGGATGAGTTTAAGTGCAATGCACCAATCTCAGTAATTGATTGTTCACGTCAAAACGAGGCTATTAAAACCGGTCCTGTGGATATAAGGGTGGAGTTCAAGACATCTGCGAACGTTCCAGCCAACACTACAGCCTACTGTTTATTGCTGCATGATAGAATAGTGGAATACATACCACTTACCAGTGAAGTCAGGAAAATTGCATAGTATGCCTCCTATTGTTATCATCAATGGCGCCTAAGGAGTCAAACTGTAAAACAAAGAATAAATTCCCAGACTAAATATGAAGCTTCACTTCCTATGGGAAAAAAATTTTAAATCTCAACGAGCTGGTGAGAACCAACTAATTAACAAAAAAATAAAATTTTAGAATCTAAGAAAAATAAATATCAAAGACAATCTTAAGATCATTCTCATTAGAAAAATCATTCTAAAAACTACTAATTACTGTTAATAATTTTTAAAATAAAGATTTTCCATAAATACAATATTTCGGTGTTTTTATTTTATAAAAAAGTTATCCTGAACAGGTGGATGAAAAAACATCACCATTAAACCAACACACACACACACAGATCAGCAACCAGATAAAATTTTCATGGACCCCTCGTGTAAGAATATAGCAAAGAGTTTTTTTATCAATCAATCATATCTGCACTCAACGAGAAGTCGATATCTGCTTCTCTGCTTATTCTATTCACCCATACACACACTCATATTGGCCAAAAGAATGATCAATATTCTCACGGTATACAGAATGAAGGTAATGTATAAGAGACTGATAGCTTCGGATATCGTAGAAAATGTGACTTCACCCAGTGGCCTAATGTAGAAAAACAACAACAACAACAATTTCGATTTTATATTTTGTGAGCCAAATTTTCTACAGCATAGCTTACAGCATAGAGTAAATGCACACGATCAACGAGAAGTTGAGAAGAAGAGATACACGATAACCTTGTGTAAAAGCTGAAGTTGCGAAATATACTACTGGTATATGTGGGGATCGGTGAAGGCAAATGTGAAAGGTGTGCTTGTGCATATCTGTACTCATTTGGTTGATGTTTCTTCGCGCATGTGGGGAAATGAAAATAAAACATAAATAAACTTTATGCCAAGCGGGGTGTACATCTCTACTCATCCGGTGTGATGTGTGTTGCATAGATCGATCGGGCGGGATCGTTCAGCGCCTCGATAACCGTATAAACAATAGGATTTCAAACCTCCAATATAGAAGGCTTTGGGCGGGGAGCTTTGCGCACAACAGCGATGCCGTGTGTGAGGGTGTGTGTGGCGCCACGGTAACCGTATAAACAAACCAGAAAAGGGGTATTCCTGGGGCGAAAGTAAATATGAAGGGGTATGCCCTGTGTGTGAGGGTGTAAATATGAAGGGGTATGCCATACAAGGTGGTGTGTGTGTTATGTATAGATCGGGCGGGTAGGTAAATATAAGGGGTAGAAAGCTTTGGGCGGGAAGCTTTGCGCTCGTTCAGCTTGGGGGAAGGTAAATATGAAGGGGTATGCCTGCGGGGGAAGGTAAATATGAAGGGGTATACCATACAAGGTGATGTGTGTGTTATGCATAGATCGGGCTGGGGAGGTAAATATGAGGGGGTGTTTTCCATAGAAGGTGTGTGTGTGGCTCCTCCCCAGGATGTGTGTGAGGGTGTGTTTAGTGCAAAATGAAATTTTACACTAAGGGAAAAAGAAAATATGAAGGAAACACACGTGTCAGTTAGAATTCAATTTGTCTTTATTTCAGAAAACTGTTTGCTTAGGTGCTAACAGATAGGACTTATGTTCAACTTAACTTATCTTATATATATCACTATTACCAACCACTAACACCTTAATAGAAGTGTTCTAGTTAGTAGCCTTTATTCAAAAATATAATATATATATATATATAACAAATAGAGATATTCAGACAGCGACTAACGTACTTAACCAAAAGTTTGTATACAAAATTACACTGAGTAGATCAGAAGATATAGCCAGACAGTAATTTAATACTTGACTAAGGCAAGATACAGAGTCGTACTGAATATTATCTTCGAAATAATGCTGAAAGAGACATTTGATTAAGACCAAACATGTAACATTTCCCAGAACCCATGCGGCCTGTAGAAAATCTAATGATTGGTGAAAATACCTTATTGAGTAGTTGAAAAAATCCTTGTTTACAATAAAACACTTGGAAAAAATCTTTGAAATACTTCGGTTGCACGTTTGCTCGATGTACTTCCTTTGACTACTGATAGACAAGAGAGAGCGATAGCTTCTGGGTTCGGGTTTTTATACACTGGAATCAACGGTCCTGGCCTAAACTGCATTGCAATTTTTAGGTGGGGATAGTTATTCCTTGATGATGAACAAAAAAAGTTTCAAACTATTTCCCAATATTTTATTCTTTTTAATTTCATAAAATTTCAATTAATTTTACTCTAATTTTCTTGTTTTTTCTTCGATTTTCATTATGTACTAAAAATATCCTTTTTCGGCCATTTCCTTATTTTTAACTGCAATATCATAATTTTATTAATTTATATATTCATCCTTTTTCACTATATTTTCTCTTTTCTTCTCATTATCTTTATGAGTATTTATATTTTATGGAAATATCTTTTTATCCATAAAATATTTCGTTTTTCTGACATCGCCGCTGTATTCTTCGTCAAATTCTACATCGATTTCATATATCATATGTTGATGTAGCATAAAGTTTTGACGTTTCGGGCTACGGTGCGGTTCGCGATTGCGTGCGCGTAAAATGTCGCGAATTAATCGTGTTTGCAGGTGCGTGTACGTCATTGTTGTGTTGTTTTAGTGTTGTGCTGTGGTTTGTACACAATTTACAGGTGTAATTAGAAGTGATTGTTGGTAAATACCAATTTGTTATAAATGTAGGGTTATGTGTACGTGTATGGATTTTGATGTTTTTACCTGTGTTTTGTAGTTTACTTAATTTTTTTTTCTTTTTCTTTAATTAGTTAAAATGTTTTTTATTATGTGCTTTATTCTTGTGTTGTGTTTCATGCATGTAATCTGTGCCCCTTGTGTGTTCATTATGAAGTGCATTTGTTGTTGTTGTTTTTTGCATGTCATATTTTTCTTGATAATTTTTCATTAATTCTTAAATTTATTTTTTAAGCCGAACTGATGGCTATTTTTGAATAGTATTGTTAATACATTTGCTTTTCACCTTTTAGGTTCTTATGTAAAGGGACACCAGACATAAAATGAAACAAATAAAAAACAAAATAAGAAGGAAGGACGTAAATAATTTATAATTTGTTATTATTTATTGCTGGTAAGTTTTTATTTTTTATATATTTTTATTTTGATTTATTCTTTGTGTTTGTGTTGAGTGTTTTGGGACTGAACATTCTCCCCCCTGTTGAATAACTTTGTTCAACCGCGTATTTAATTTACTTAATCCACGTTTGTGGTGATGGTGAAACACTATCCGCCCATCTGCTTTCACCTGCAGACGCCCTTGGTACCGGTTGGGTAGACTGATGGTTTGTTCTTTTTTTCGCGTCTCCCGAACCTGGTCGAATTTAATTCTTTGTATTATGTGTTTAGGGAGGTACATGTCTTCACCTTCCCTGGGGATGAACCGTTGAAAGCAGTTTTCGTATCGGTCTCTTAGCTCTGTGAGCGTGGTTGTGGGTTTTAGTAGTTGTAAATTTTCCACTTTACGCCCATTGATAGTCGCCGGCCTTTCAAGGGATGGTATGACGTTACTATTCCTTGCCATATAGTAATACGGTTGATGATTTACATTGGGTTGGGTTGATTTTGGTTTCGCTGGGCCTGCCAGGTCTAGTTTTATTGGGGTTTTGATTGGTGACTCTTCTGGTCCGGTAAGGTCAATGGTAACTACCCCTGGATGTGGATGTGTGAGCGTTGCTCTCGTCCCTTTCGCTGCATCTTGAATGTGCGGCCTCGGTTGTCGGTGAGCTCTTCGTGATTGGGCAGATTTGGGTAGCTCATCAGGATTCGGCGTGATTATCCTTGTTGTGGCTGTGTACCATGGTTCTTCTTGATTCTGGAGTGTGTTGAGTTTGGTAGTCGGGACCCGCCTCGGCTGTGTGCGAATTCTGATTTCGGGTCCGCATGGTGTCACTTCGAGAGACCTCTTTAGGTTTAGGTGGGTTCTTGGCCCGCTTAACCACTCTCCCGTGGTGCTGATCCAAAACAGGGTCGATGGGGTTGCTGATGCCTTGGTTCAACTTAATTGGTTGATTTTCTGCTGCCTTTGGACGACCATCAAGTAAGGCTGATAACTCGGCCAATTCTGTCTCGAAATCACACACTTGATTTCAAGCACGGGACTTCCCAATGGTTCTGATGTTCCGTACAGCAAATAATTTTCTGCGGCGGCTAGATCTGCCTCAGTATAGTTTAAGTTAGACATCTAAAAAAACTGAATTAATTTGGTGATCTGGAATAGGATTGAGTATTGACAGATGGACAACATTACCATGTACGATACATTTAACACGACGGCACTTGAAGTGTTACTCCCTGTTATGTATTTGGTTCTGCTTCTGCAGACCTTTGTTGGTCCATGGGTAGACGACAAATCTTGGTTATTGGTCGTCGAAACGTGATTTGACTCGTTCTGACCTGCACCACTCGTATTAACCCATCTGGTCCGGGGAACGTCTCTTCAATTACTCCGAGCGGCCACCTTGTAGGTGGCATGTTCTCATGTTTAATGAGGACTATATCCCCGACCTGTAATGCGGCTTGTGGAGTATTCCATTTTGGTCTCTGTTGCAACTGATTAAGATAGTCTTTAGACCATATCTTCCAGAATTGCTTGACCATGACTTGAATATGTTTCCAGCGTTGACCTGGTGATATTGTTTCTGCTTCATTAGTTACGTCCGGAAGGGCGTTGAGAGCTTGCCCAATTAAAAAATGTCCTGGGGTAAGAATCATTGTGTCCTCTGGATCATTTCGAACCCAACATAGTGGTCGGGAATTTAAGCATGCTTCAATTTGCGTGAGTAATGTGGCATACTCTTCAAATGTACATATTGCGTTTTTAACGGTCCTATATATGTGATATTTGATGGATTTTACGCTGGCCTCCCACAATCCACCAAAGCGAGGTGCCGCTGGAGGATTAAAGTACCATGATACCTGTTTTGGCGTAAAATATCGTTCCGCTTCTTGGTTGGATTCCTTAAGTGCTTGTCGGAATTCCCTGTCTAATATAGATTTAGCTCCGACAAAATTTGAACCACAGTCTGAATATATGTTTGCACACAGTCCTCGTCTAGATATAAATCTTTTAAGGGCTGCGATAAATGCTGTTGATGATAGGTCTGAAACCAGCTCGATGTGTATAGCCTTGGTTGTCAG
The DNA here is from genome assembly GCA_963855945.1 of Thereva nobilitata. Taxonomy (NCBI): domain Eukaryota; kingdom Metazoa; phylum Arthropoda; class Insecta; order Diptera; family Therevidae; genus Thereva; species Thereva nobilitata. Next base: position 36,012,364 of record OY979697.1, read on the forward strand.
ACAGACTATGACACAAATGTAGGCCTTTTGTAGTTTTGCATTTCGAATTGATGACGTCTTAATGGTGATTGGTCCAGCGTAATCAATGCCAACATTAGTGAATGGTTTACTAATATTTACTCTTGGAATAGGTAGCTGCCCCATTAATTGCGTCATAGTTTCTCCTCGTTGTTTAGCACATACCATACATTTATGAATCCTGCTTGTGATACATCTTCGTGCATTTACAATCCAAAACCTCTGACGACTCGTACTTAACACCAATGAAGTTCCGCCATGCAATGTCTCTAGGTGGATCTTGTCTATGAGTAAATGTGTGAGCGTATGGTCTTGGGGTAAAATGATAGGATGTTTCACCTCGTATGGTATTGTGGCATTAGTTAGTCTGCCTCCCACTCGTATTAATTGGTCCTTGTCCAGGAAGGGCGTTAGTTTTAATAAACGGCTGCTTCGTGAAAGTGGTTTCCCTTGCAGTAAATTGGTGTATTCTTCTGGAAAAGCCATTTCTTGTGTGAGCCGAAAAATGGTGTTTTCAGCTCCCTTCCATTCTATGGCGGAGAGATGATTGACTTGTTTATTCTTGGGGTTTGAACAATTGTGCTTAAAACGTTTAAGCATGGCTACAAGATATGTAAGCCGTGTTATTGATGGATAACGAAATAAAATTGTCCTCAATTTGTGTGAGGAAACTTGTGACGACTGGTTTTTTCGCTTCCAAATCCGTGTTTTCCTTTATTTCTTGCTGCTGAGGCCATTGATCTTGTGGTTTGGTCAGCCAACTGGGTCCATGCCACCATAGTTGATTGTTGACTAAATTTGTAGCTGAGATACCTCTGGATGCTACGTCAGCCGGATTGTCTTCTGTTGAGATGTGTGTCCATTGGTCGTATCGTATGACATCTTGTATTTCGACGACGCGATTGGCCACGTATGTCTTCCATCTGGACGGATGTTCCTTCACCCATTGGAGTGCTATCATAGAATCTGTCCATGCGAATGTGGGGATGTGCTGTAGCTGCATGTCTTCAGTTGTGTCCTTTAGTAATTTGGCCAAAATTACAGCTCCATTTAGTTCTAGCCTGGGAATTGTTGTTGGCTTGGTAGGAGCCACCTTTGTTTTGGACGTTAGTAGCGTTGACGAGATTGGTCCATTATCTTCCTCCACTCGTAGATATAGGACTGCAGCATATGCCCTTGCTGATGCGTCGCAAAAACCATGGAGTTGTGCTTTCGTATTGGCGCTGTACTTAATCCATCTTGGAATTTGTAATTTGTTTAGATTGATTAACTCACGTTTGAAAGTCAACCACTCATCTTCTACTTGGGTGGACACTTGTTGATCCCATGAGCAGCCGGTTATCCATAATACTGGCATTAATATCTTGGCCGTAATGATAACAGGAGATAGCCAGCCTAAGGGGTCATACAAGGATGCGATGTCCGAGAGAATATTGCGTTTCGTTGCAATGTTGTGTTCTCGCATTGGGATAATAGCGAAGGTGAAGTGATCCGGTCCAGGGTGCCATCGTATCCCGAGGGTTTTCACTGTTTCGTCTGTGTCGAATGGTAATATATTCTTCAGTTCACGATGTTCTGGTGGGAGATGGTCTAACAATGTTTGGTCATTGCTAGCCCATTTTCGTAGGTTAAAACCACCTGATCGTGTGATGTTTATCAATTCCATTTGTAATTGTTTTGCGTCGTTGATGTTGTCAGCTCCGGTTAACAAATCGTCGACGTAAAAGTTGTTGTGTAGTGCTTTAGAAGCTAACGGCCAAGTTTCCCTTTCGTCCACTGCTAGTTGTTGCAGCGTGGGAATTGCTAAGTATGGAGCACTTGCCGTGCCGAAAGTCACCGTTTTCAACTTATAATCTTGAATTTGTAATGTTTTCGGATTTTGCCATATAATCCTTTGAAATGTTTAATCCTTGGGGTGAATATCAATCATGCGATACATTTTCTCAATGTCTGCATTCATAGCGATTTTATATTTTCGCCAATTGAGCTTTGGTTGAGGAGTAGGTCCAGTCAACAAGTGCTTGTTGAGTGATGTGCCATTTGTAGTTTTGGCGGATGCATCGAACACGACTCTCAATTTAGTCGTGGTACTCTCCTTGAAGACTGCGTGATGAGGGATATAGAAATGCTCTTCTTTATCTGTTGGGGGTTCTACTTCTTCCATGTGCCCAAGTTCAATATATTCGTCTAAGCACTTTCTGTATTCTTTTTCGAATTCTGGTTTCTTAGAGGTGGTCTTGATAATCCTAGAGCAGGCGCCTTGTTGTTTTTAAATGGAAGTTTGACTTGGTATTTTCCATTTTGTTTACGCGTGTGTGTTGTCTCGAAGATCTGCTGGCACAGTTTGTCATCCTCAGTTAGGATCTGTTTTGCTGGAGGTTCTTCGAGTTCCCAAAAACGTTTTAATTGGTCATGTAAATCTGGTGTTGTGACCGTAAATGCTGAGACTTCATCTGTGACGGTGTCTGTCGTTGGTCCCACTATTATCCATCCAAAGATTGTATTTACGGCTATTGGGGCGGTACTAGGTCCCTTTCGTATGCCGTTCTTTAGAATACGTTCGTATATTCGTGCTCCTAGGAGTGCGTCGATCCTTCCTGGTTTCCAGAATGTTGGATCTGCTAGTGGCAAGTTGTTGAGGTGCTTCCATTCCTCCTTGCAAACTACCTTTGTTGGTAGAGAATCAGTGATACTGTTGAGTATCAAGAAATTATCCGTCACTGACACCTTGTTAGCGTTGTTTGGTTTTACCGTGAGCCTAACTTGTTGGTGTGCAGTAGCTAATGGATTGGTGTTTATACCTGTTATTGCTACAGTTGTATTAGTTCCTGTAGCTCCTAGCTGCTTGCATGCAACCTTTGTGATAAATGAAGATTCGGAACCATTGTCTATTAGACACCGCAATACCTTTTCCGTGCCATGATTAGTGCGAAACGTTACCAGTGCTGTTGACAACAATGCATGGTGATTTTTCATGGTTAGAAAGTTTTGAATTGTGGTTATTCCGTCAGCGCTGTCGGCTGATTGGGATTGAGAATTTGTTGGAGATTGGTTTGGTATGTTCTCTCCTTCTCGAATGTGTTTTTCCTTGGATCTTGTTGATCCCTGCTTCTCTTGTCTGGAGTCGTCGTGTAATGTGGTATGATGACGCTGCTTGCATATGCGACATGTATATTTACTTGTGCATTCCTTTGCCATGTGGCTGTTGGACAAACAATTCAAACAACGTCCAGCTGATAGTATGACCTTACGTCTGGCATCACTATTCATTTGTTGATACTTGGTGCATGCTCGAATGTAGTACTTTTGATGGCAAGCCGGACAACAGTTTTGCTTCACTGCATGATACGTATGTGTGACCCCTTTTGTGATTGTTGGCTTGACTGGTGTTGATGTCCGTGGAACAATTGCATCAGCAATTGATTCTAATACCCGTAATCTCATTGTCAAGAACTTGCTGAATTGTGATAAACTGTTTGATCTCTTGCTCTTGCTCTTCTTCCCATAATCGTAGTGTTGTGAAAGGAAGCTTCTGTACTAATAAATAAATTAGAATGGCATCCCAAGACGCAGTATCAACACCTAAGCTCTTCAGCTGTTGCAAACATTCGGATGATGTATCTATTAATTCCTTCATGCCCTTAGAGGTTTCAGTAGTCAGCTTCGGTATGTTTGTAAAAGTTTTGAGCTGGTGATTTACCAACATTCTTTTATTTTCATACCGCTTCTTCAGTTTTTCCCTTGCTGGTGCGTAATCTTCGTTAGTGATTGGAACATGTCGCAATAAGCCTTCAGCTTCTCCAATCAAACATTCCTTTAAATAATGTAATTTTTGTACTGGACCAAGGTTTGCATTATTATGGACCAACGCAACGAATACATCATGAAATGATCGCCACAAATCGTAATCGCCATTGTATTTTGGCAAACTGATTCTCGGCAGCTGTATTTCATGTGGTGTTGTAGTTGGAGTGTCTGGAGGTGGAGTGGTTTTTAATTGGCATTTTTCCAATCCTTCCATTAAATCTCCGAGATAGTCATAATATTTGGCTTCTGTGGTTCCGTATATATCACTATTGAGATACGCAATTGCTGCTTCTGAATTCTCTTGTACTGATGATTCGTCTAATGCTATGTCGTTTTTTTGAAATTTCTCCCATATTGCATTTAATCCGGTGATTCTGGATTTGTAGAATCCTAAATTGCGTTTTGCGTGTGCCGTCTTTTTGGCAGTGTCGATATACTGGAATAGACGGAGTTTCAAACGTTCTTGTGCTTGACACATTTGTTGTAGTGTAGTCATTTTGAATATGTTACTCTAAAGACTACCCGAACACCGATAACAAACGAACGAAATTGACCAAATTGAATTCGCTGACACGTATTCCTGGATGGAACCACAAGGAAAATGGTTATCACCCGAGTATTGTTGACAGAATAGTTGAAAAACACTCGAAAAAAGTGAATAGGTCAAATTTGAGTACCTTCTTCACACAAATTGCCCAACAAACACCTATGCAAAAACGAGTTTCTATGAACTACGTCCCAGAAATCACCAAAAATCTGGAAAAAACATTTAAACGCTTCGATATGGAAGTCGTTTATAAAAGTGTAAACAAACTAGGTGATTTACTTGGTTCAACAAAAGACAGAGAAGACAAACTAAAAAAATCGGGTATATATTCGATTAAGTGCGGGGAAGCTGATTGTGATGGTGTGTATTACGGCCAAACAAAAAGATCAGTTGAAAAAAGATTCAAAGAGCATATTTCGTATGTTAAAAACAATGAGCCAAAAAAATCAGCGTTTGCTAAACACATACTTGACACTAATCACAATTATAACACCGATTGCGTAAGTTTATTAAAAGAAGTGCGAGATGCAAATAGGCTCGATGCATATGAAAGTTACTACATTCAATCAAACCATAATGCTTTGAATTTGGATAACGGTAACATCGAATCTGTGCTGTTCTCTCGTATTTAATTAGAACATAATTTTTATACACACACAGCTGTTTTACCGTGTGTCTAGACACAATATTCGGTTGCTGGTACACAGAGAATACTGTTGCTGTTTAATCGTGATGCTGATGATGAACCGAATGTGGTTCGAAATGCATATAACAAAATAAAAAGGTAATTTTCAACCTATTTATGTTCCGTGTAGAATCATTAAGGTTTTATTGTTTTAATTGTTGTGTTTTTTGAAAACAAATTAATTAAAATCGTTAAAGTGAAAATTTGTCTTTATTTCAGAAAACTGTTTGCTTAGGTGCTAACAGATAGGACTTATGTTCAACTTAACTTATCTTATATATATCACTATTACCAACCACTAACACCTTAATAGAAGTGTTCTAGTTAGTAGCCTTTATTCAAAAATATAATATATATATATATAACAAATAGAGATATTCAGACAGCGACTAACGTACTTAACCAAAAGTTTGTATACAAAATTACACTGAGTATATCAGAAGATATAGCCAGACAGTAATTTAATACTTGACTAAGGCAAGATACAGAGTCGTACTGAATATTATCTTCGAAATAATGCTGAAAGAGACATTTGATTAAGACCAAACATGTAACATTTCCCAGTACCCATGCGGCCTGTAGAAAATCTAATGATTGGTGAAAATACCTTATTGAGTAGTTGAAAAAATCCTTGTTTACAATAAAACACTTGGAAAAAATCTTTGAAATACTTCGGTTGCACGTTTGCTCGATGTACTTCCTTTGACTACTGATAGACAAGAGAGAGCGATGGCTTCTGGGTTCGGGTTTTTATACACTGGAATCAACGGTCTTGGCCTAAACTGCATTGCCATTTTTAGGTGGGGATGGTTATTCCTTGATGATGAACAAAAAATAGTTTTAAACTATTTCCCCTTATTTTTATTCAATTCTAAATATTTTATTCCTTTTAATTTCATAAAATTTCAATTAATTTTACTCTAATTTTCTTGTTTTTTCTTCGATTTTCATTATGTACTAAAAATATCCTTTTTCGGCCATTTCCTTATTTTTAACTGCAATATCATAATTTTATTAATTTATATATTCATCCTTTTTCACTATATTTTCTCTTTTCTTCTCATTATCTTTATGAGAATTTATATTTTATGGAAATATCTTTTTATCCATAAAATATTTCGTTTTTCTGACATCGCCGCTGTATTCTTCGTCAAATTCTACATCGATTTCATATATCATATGTTGATGTAGCATAAAGTTTTGACGTTTCGGGCTACGGTGCGGTTCGCGATTGCGTGCGCGTAAAATGTCGCGAATTAATCGTGTTTGCAGGTGCGTGTACATCATTGTTGTGTTGTTTTAGTGTTGTGCTGTGGTTTGTACACAATTTACAGGTGTAATTAGAAGTGATTGTTGGTAAATACCAATTTGTTATAAATGTAGGGTTATGTGTACGTGTATGGATTTTGATGTTTTTACCTGTGTTTTGTAGTTTATTTAATTTTTTTTTCTTTTTCTTTAATTAGTTAAAATGTTTTTTATTATGTGTTTTATTCTTGTGTTGTGTTTCATGCATGTAATCTGTTGTGCCCCTTGTGTGTTCATTATGAAGTGCATTTGTTGTTGTTGTTTTTTGCATGTCATATTTTTCTTGACAATTTTTCATTAAATCTTAAATTTATTTTTTAAGCCGAACTGATGGCTATTTTTGAATAGTATTGTTAATACATTTGCTTTTCACCTTTTAGGTTCTTATGTAAAGGGACACCAGACATAAAATGAAACAAATAAAAAACAAAATAAGAAGGAAGGACGTAAATAATTTATAATTTGTTATTATTTATTGCTGGTAAGTTTTTATTTTTTATATATTTTTATTTTGATTTATTCTTTCTGTTTGTGTTGAGTGTTTTGGGACTGAACAGGGTGTGCGTGTGGGTATGGGTGTGTGTGTGGGTATGGGTGTGTGTGCATGTGGCTGTGTGTGTGCTATACACGCATACATACAAACCTCAAGGTGATGGTATCTGAGGATGGAGCGGGAAAGGCAAATATGAGGGGGGTAATAGAACACCCCTTGTATATCTACTCTCACCGAAGAGTTTCTAATAATTCTTGTACCCGCACAATGTAGCTCCTTGCTGGTGACAGCAAGGCTACTGCCATCATGCTTGGGTATACAAAAACAAATTTTGAGACAACATCCTCCCTATTTTCCTAAATATTTATAGGGGATGCTAAACCGGCCACACGGTTTACGCTAGCTCGCCGGAAGGGGTCGTGGGGTGTGTGACCGGAAATATACACATATGATTCACCACTTACCTATTAGTCAAAAAGGAGATTTCTTCATACCATTCTTTTCCTAGGTTAGCCAAAGGTATTCATCGCTGGAAGTTCCCAAGTACCTGGTGGACCTGTAAATGTTCAACGTGACTTCGAGAGAACCTTGGAGAGAAAACACAACCCCAACCATCCTGGATAAATTACCCTTTTAGGCTATCATGTCGATTAATACTCGTGAAGTTAAAGAAAATGACAACAAATATATTATATAATAATTACAACTTAAGACAATAATAATTAATTAACGACAAAATGAAGGTAAGTTTGAATTAACATTTAGATAATTGTAACGCAAAAAAAATAACCTTACAATATAGGTACTGTGGATGCAACCATCTATTACCATTAAACAACACGGTCCAGCCAATAGCGGACAGGAAAAATACAAATCGTCGCTCTGGTACCAGTCGAGGATTCCTGTTTTTCGTACAACACACAATATCACCCAATAATATCTAATTGATATTCAAGCAATTTAAGTCATCGCTATTATTATTAAAGATGGGTAATATAATTAAGAAATGCAACCATAATATGTTATAAGGATTTGTAAATAGGTTAAAAGTATTCTATATATCTATATGTCAATTAAAATGTATAATATATAAGGTACTCAATAAAGTGTACATGTATTATAATCAGAAATTGGAAATATAGTTAATGTTATCAATATATTATTTAAAAAGTTTAACTAAAATTAAAAATTTACCCGGCAAGGTCTAGTTAAATCACATGTAAAATCAAACCAAACTTATTGCCGACTTCCTTCAATCCTCCGCCTTGTCTGGTTAAGCTGACAGACGCTCCGCCAATCAGTTAGGAAAGTACATGTATTTCTGGTGACCAACTGCTGTTAGAATTTGTTAAAGGTACTGGGCTCGGTGAAAGCAATTCATCTGTTTCCCATAGGCAATCGCATCATACATGCCGATCAATGGTGATACCAGTGTGTGTATCAAAGAAAATTAAGAATAAAAAAATTGTTTTGCCAGTAGTTCATTAATAAGGGTTGGTGCCCAAAATATGTTGTTACAACTACAACCCTCTTTGCGCTATTATTCAATTCACTGTCCGATTTGCTAAAATTCTTGCCACCACTAGAAATTGACGTCCAATATATTATGAGCGAACATATAGTTATTACATCAAATGAGTAGTTTTTCTTCCGAATATCATTTCCTGCTTAGGAAATTGGTGAACCTGTAACAGACATTTACCTTTAAACCGGCTACGCTCGGTTACACAGTTGTACGTTTCTCTTTTCTTAAAATCGCCCAAATGTAAACAATCCCAGTAATACTTATGGCTCCTCGGGTAATTTATACACGCCCACAGGTGTCAAAACAGCACTCTTTCGTCTCAGGGCCAGCTAAAATTCATGCAAGGTCCCTGACCTATCCTTCTGAGGGATGACTTTGTTAGCGGATCCGTTATGGCATTTTTTCTTTGTTGACACGCCGCCTCCAAGGAAGTCTGAGCAGCCCGCGATCGAATAAGCTCTAAAAGAGCAGCTTTTGGTAACTAGATTACCACCACTTCTCTAATCACAATTATCAAGATTAGCACAGTTTACAATAATAACAATTATTTGCACACAATCCTTGTGTCGTAATGCAATTATCTTTAAGTCGGTCGCACTCAACGGTAGACACAACCAAAAATCTCAAATTGGTAAGCAGTCCTCACAACCGTAATATTTACGGAGTTATTCATTTACAGTATAACTTCACTGAACACTTGTTTTAATTTGATTAAATATTTTCCTTTATTTTTTTGTTTTATTGGTTTTTTTTATGTGCCTTCCAATAGCACTCTCGTTTTCCGTGCGTGTCGTAGACCTTCGTGTCCGGGTCCTCAAAAAAATCAACTCTATTTCATCACGGAGCAAACCCCACTGTCAAAAAATTCCATTTTTTCATATTCTCCGAAAAATTTTGTTTTCATTCGCCTACGTGATACAGAAAATTTTCGAATACAAAAGCTCTCTAAGTGATTGGACTATTAATTTCTAAAATTTCCGCGAGATGGGGGGAATAATTAATAAGAAGAATTTTGCAATAATTAACCGACCGTTACATTCTTTACAAGATTAATCCAATCATAATGAATTTAGAAGAGAAAAAAAGAAAAAAAGTCGAAGTGTCCGATCCGGGGTTTGAACCCGCGATAATTAGTTCGGTAGACTTTTACGTAGACGCTACGCCAAGTACCTCTTAAGTATTTGGTGACAATAAAGAATTTTGTGATACCTTTGAAATAATTCTATCTGTTCAAGGTGTACTAATTTTACCAGTTTTTTAAGCCTACCTTCGAACTCCTTTTTCAGAATTTAAAAAAAATTGCATGGGACCACCGTGGGAAACTACCATATCAAGCAAAAAAAGCAAAAAAGTTATTGCGTTACGAAGTTATGCGTGAACAGGACAAAAAAAACATACCTACGCGTCGAATTGATAACCTCCTCTTTTTTGAAGTCGGTTAAAAAACCAATTGGAGAAAGGAGAAGCAGAGAAAACATGATTGGCACTTAGAAGCGGCAAAAAAATTTCTAATCGAATAGTAAGAATTTTTACTAAAAGGCAAATTAAAAAATCCACTAGTGGCCTGAAGATATTTCAAATGCAATTTCTTTATAAGCTCGCAGCTCAGTTTGAACTTTAAAGAAATGAAGCTGAATACAGCATTATTGACTTGCGTATTAAATTCTACTTAAGACCAACGAACATAATGAAAAGAAACGAAAATGTATTCTATTCTTTGATGGAATAAATGTAAAATTTAAGTAGTGGCACTACCATAATTAGAAGCATCAGAAAAATACTAATATTAACGTTGTTCCCATTGTTTGCGACATAGACCCAACGAACATGGGACTTTGGAGAGAGCTGGAAATAAGTCCAGCAAAGCTCTTTTTTTGTATAGAAAACCAAAAAGTCTAGCTTCTACAGAAACTCATCAGGAATCAGTTCCTTGACACAGATTTCGTTATAGACAAGAAAACCATTAATGCAAAGCCAATTATTCATCTGCTGAAATTGCAGAAGGAATTAGTTATTTGTCACAAAATGACGGGCACAAATTTAGACATAAAAGACACTGTTCGACCGAAGGCAAAATATGTCATCCAAATACTTTTAAATTCAGTTTCTCAAGATTGGTTTGATCTATTTAATAACTGCTTTAAAACTTAGTGAAGGATTCTCGAGAAAGGACTAAAGCATTTAACTTGTGGCAACAGTTTTTACCATTGCCACTTGGAAAAAAGAAGAACAAGAAGTGAAGTCAGTTGACAGATGAAATTTCGTCACAGACAGGAATTAATAAATTACCCGCGAAGTCACTTGCCTGCGTTATAAAGTAAGTATTGTATCGGTATATTTTAAGTAAAGTAATAAAGTGTAAATTAGCTAAAGACTTGGCTTTTTTTGGTTTCGAGTTTAAACCCCTTTTAGCCACTATAAGTGTTGATGATCACAGGCATCCAGCGTCTGCATTCAAAAAACAAAAGAAACCAATTGTTTTTGTTCTTTCTCCTGATCATTACCAGTAATACCGCTAAACACCAGCTTACGCACCTGTAGAGTGCAGTAGTGATTAGATAGCTGCTTAGCGATGCCAGTAAGAAGCATCCACCCAGAGATAACCAGTAGTTAGTTGCTTAGATATATCCATAAGAAACATGTAAACATGTATCCAGGTATAATAAGTAGTTATTTAGATTAAAGAGACCCAAATTGTTAGTATGTAAAGATTTTTGAATGAATAAAAGAAATATTATTTTGTAAGAAGGTGTTTGTTCTCACAAGACATTGGACAACTCAAGAGCCCCCGGCAACTATCCCTTAAAAAAGGAGGTTTAGAGAATTACCGGACGAAATACCATTACAAAATTTTGTTGTTTTACTCGGGCAGATGTTTGAAGGCTTCCAGATACAACACCGACTTAGATCTCCATATACTCCACAGGGCAATCCGACCGAAAGGGCCAACAGAGTTATACACACCATGATCGCCCAATACATCGAAACCGATCCCCGAACCTGGGACAAATATATTCCAGAACTCATGCTGGCCATTAACACTAGTTCACACGACACAACAGGATATACCCCAGCGTATTTGAACTGCGGGAGAGAACTCACACGACCTTCTCTTTTTAAGAAAACTCTGGAAGAGGAACACAATCAACCAGCCATGACAGACATTTGCGAAGTAGTCCGCCGGAATCTTGCAATAGCTGCCAAGAAGCAGAGTTACCACTACAACCTTAGGAGAAGAGAATGGCAACCCTCCATAGGAGAATGGGTAATGAACAGGGAACGTCAGTTATCCTCCGCCGTAAAGAATTTTGCTGCTAAATTAGCCCCAAAATTCTCTGGGCCTTACCAAATCCACACCAAGTTATCACCCGTCATCTATCGACTGACAAACCAAGATATCACTAGCGAAAAAATAACAGCGCACATCAAAGATTTGAAAACAGCCCACCTGGAAACCCTAAATGCTCTAAATCCCTCAGAAGCAATAAAAAGAAAACAAACAAGACAAGGCAAGCTCAGTTTAGTAGCGACCATGAATCCATACCCAGCACGAAGAAGGACCCAGCTCAGCCGAGTACCAACGGGTAGAAAAATACCCACAGCTGACCAAGTCGCCCAAATTCGCCGGTTAAGTGCACACAATCGCACCCAACCCCTCCAGCAAGCCGTAGGGCGGAAAAAATCCGAGATCCGCTATCTACCCGCCAGGCCGATAGTAGTCCGAAACCGGCACACTGCTGAAACCGCGATTCTACCCGGCTTAGCGAGTATCGAAGTAGCCCCCGACGATAGCTTTGTCGAAGAACTAGAGCAGACTATCCGGCGATACACGTTTCAACCAGTAGCACCCATCACACACGACCAGGTGGACAAGGAGAACCAGCCAAAAATACCAGACCCAAGCCAGCCAGAAGTGCCAGACACAAGCCGGCCAAATGTGCCAGCCTGTTCAAAACATCCCCCGAGTAAAAAGACGAATCAAAGGAATTCGGCACGTTCTAAAAAGATGCACAGATAGAACCATCGAAATTTTTAGATGTTAGTGAAAGAAAAAATGTAAATATGTTAAGTAGTAGAAACCCCCGTTTTTGTTTTGTTATTTTTTATTTTTTTTTATTTATTTTTAAGCAAGAAGCTAATTAATTTATATATAAGGTAGAACTTATTTATGTTTTTGGTTATTTGGAAAAAGAAGCTAGTTGAATTTTAAATATTAAAGCTTTTATTTAGAAAAAAAAACTATTCTAGCCTTTTAAAAACAAAAAATTACCTCTTTTCCTCTTCCCGAAGAAAGAGGGGATGTAACGAGCCACGTTTCGTTACTAGAATCCCTCTCCACAAATGTTAGAAAAATATTAAAGTACCACGTTACGTTACTAGAGTCCCTCTCCAAGAACTTTAGAAAAATATTGGAGTACTAGACCGAATAGGAGTGATTCTCTTCTTGAAAGCTTCACCTCGAAGCTATAAAATAAACCGCTTCAAGAGGACAAATTCAGTCTTTAACCAGGCTCGTTCCAGAGAGGTCATCTTCTCCGGTCCTAGACAGTGTCGAGGTGTATGATCCGGCACGGTCAAACCACATACCGGTGCAATGTGGCTTACTGCCGGGCCCCAATGATTCCGTCAACGTGATTTTCCCCTACCACTATCGGTGAGAGCTCGCCCAATGAAACCGGCACCGTCAATGTAGCTTTTCGTCGACAAATGTCATTTTCTGTAGTGATTGCATTGACTGTTTGCTTATTTTGTGTTTGTTTTGATTTTAATGAAAAAAAGTACTTTTTTCCGCATTTTCTGTTCAAGAAAATTGTGGACGGGTGCTAGTAGCAACGAAAATGTAAAAGCTTTCTTGTTTAATTCATTAAAAAATGAGCAAAAAAATGAGAGAGCTTTTGTTCGTGGAGGGGTAGACCTCCGGCACCAGCAAAAGCAACAACAATTTATATGGAAAATCACGTTGCCGGATTCATTGGACCCCGGCAGTTAGGCCTTGTCGAGGTATATGATCCGACAATGTGCCGAAGAAGCAATTCCTATACCGTGTCGAGGTGTATGATCCGGCACGGTTACACTATATACATTACACAAATACCTGAGGAATGCGGCCTAGGCCTTGTCGAGGTGTATGATCCGACAATGTGCCGAAGCAGCAATTCCTATACCGTGTCGAGGTGTATGATCCAAGGAGGTTTAGAGAACTACCGGACGAAACACCATTACAAGAAAGTAAAGTAGAAGTAGAATTGAAGTAACAATATTGAATCCAACATTTTAAGTACCATTGTGCAAAGTAAAATAAACGTGTCGTGAATAAGTTTCTTTTGACCATTTTATTGAATTTATTAATTATTGGGAAGTTTCTTAAAAGTGTGTTGCCCGTTAAAGGTTAAACGGAATAATTTGGCGTTTGTCTGCATTTATTGATATTTTAAAGGAATTTAATAAGTGTTTCATAATTATCGTTTATTGGAAGGATTTAATAATTCTAAAGGTTTATTCCACGTGCCTATTTCGCCCGTTCAAGGTTAAACAGAATCCACTTCCCTGTTGATTGAATTTATTCATTTTTTATGAGTATTTTTCTTAAGCGTGTGGCCTAAGTTCAAGATTAAACGGAACTTTATTTGCGTTGATGTCGTCCATAGAAGAATTAGTGAAAGCTCAAGAGCTTGTCTTCGAGCAATTAGAAAAGTTCGGGTTGAAATATAGGAAGGCGCCGAAAGAAAGAGCAGCAACCGTCGGTATATCGAAGGGCGTATAAACGCGTTAATAAAAATCGGAGAAACCTTTAATGCCAACGATGAGAAGATTTGTGGCTTCACCAAAGATACAGAACATGCGTACTTCACGGGGGACTTGTTTGACCAATTTATGGATTTATATTTCGACACACAAGAAGTATTGAAAGACCTGCTGTCAAAATTAACTTCTACATCAGAGCCCGCCAGTAGTCGGAATGTTCCTAATGATGAACGGAAGAACCCCGCCTTGGCAGCGCAGACTGCACCCGCCAAGGAGTTCGGCTTGGGTGACATCAAATTACCCCGCATCACACTTCCCACCTTTTCAGGTGACTACAACTCATGTTTGTCCTTTTATGACATGCTCGATTCCATTGTAACTACGAATTCAAGATTCAGGTAGAAACCGCGGGACAAATTCGACGAATTCTTGACGTTACAAATGAATGTCTGGCTACTTTAGCAAATTTACATATTGTGGTGACCGCGTATAAGTTTAATTACTAAACTTTACGCAATGTCACACAACAACTTCCGGCACGATCAGAACGATCGGTTCGAACACTCCCTCGTACACTGAACTCCAAAGTTCAGTGATCGAGCCAATTTCCGGCATCTCCGATTTTGACTACTTCTCGTACACGCCTTGGCTATGAATAATCAAAAAACTCACCAGCGGAATAAAATCAATATATATATATATATATATATATATATATATATATATATATATATATATATATATATATATATATATATATATATATATATATATATATATATATATATATATATATATATATATATATATATATATATATATATATATATATATATATATATATATATATTATAGTGTGTCCTAATATAAACTTATAATATTAGTATAAATAAAACCTTTTGTGATATACATAATGAAATAATAATAATATACTTAAGCAGAATTTTATTGTTTTCCTTGACCTATATAATTATACCGATATCATTATACACATTGATATACATAATATATATATATATATGTATATACATACTCGTATATACCACTGCATACATACAGTATATTTTGAATTGGATATCAATAATTCTTATTGCTAACATATAAGTAAACAAACCCAAAAAACATTAGATAACTGGTCGCATTCTCCGAATATAAATTTATTATAATTGTTGCTAGCATTTTAGTAAGCCTCATAACAGAGTATCGATTATTACGTAGCGCTACGGTATTGAGGTTGACCATTAGAAAATGTCAAGAACGGAAGATACGTTCATGGAACAAAATGATTCACAAGTAGAGGAACCAAAACCGGGACCTTCGGGAGTCGACGCCACTTCGGTGTCAAAATTAGACATCCCGAAGTTCTGGGTACATCAGCCCGCTTCCTGGTTTTACCAGGCAGAAATAATGTTTCAAATGGCGGGCTACAAATCAGATAAAATGAAGATCTACAACGTAATGGCCGCATTGCCAGAAGAGGCGGTAACGGCGATGCGGCTCAGCATCACAGACCATACCTCCTCTTACGAAGAACTCAAGCAGTATCTGATGGAGAAATACGGCACTTCAGAGAAGCGCCGGCTCGAGCAGCTGCTGTCAGTGCAAGAACCTGGAGACAGGAAACCTTCCGAGTTTCTCCAGGCTCTCAAGGCACTAGCAGGCGGATCGACAGCAGTCACTGACGACCTAATCCGGAACCTGTGGGAGCGGAGGCTTCCACAGGCCATCCAGGTCACATTGGCCACAGCTCGCGATCAATCGCTAGTAGGGCTGGCAGCAACAGCGGACAAGGTATGGGAAGTGCTTCCACACGGAGGCGCCTCATACGCGTCCGCCGTCCACGCAACACCATCCAATGCGGAACCACCGTGGATGTCACTGCAAAGTGCCATCAACAAGTTGGCTTCCAAGATGGAGCAGTGGATACGGCAGCCAAACAGCCCAAGAGGCCGAACACCCGCCAATCGGCAGGGCGGCCCTTCACAGCCTTCGGCCAATCGGCCACCAGGGGCCAATAAACTGAGAGGTAGCTTGTGCTACTTCCACTACCGTTACGGTAGTGAAGCACGCACATGCAAAGCCCCCTGCAGTTTCGGTGGTAGCCAAGCCAAGCCGGCGAAGAAAAAGGCCACCACCAACCCTAAAAAAAACTAAAACTGGGGATCGAAATGAGCGAGAAAATAACTGGCCGCTCATATCGTTTATTCGTTCGAGACACCAACAATCGGATGGACTTTCTGATTGATTCGGGCTCGGACGTTTCAATTGTTCCCGCCAAGGCGTTCCCGGCCCATAACGGAAGCCCGAACGTCCTTCTGCATGCGGCCAACGGATCACTGATCCGAACTTTCGGCACAAAGTTGCTGGAACTTTATCTCGGCTTACGCCGACGATATGTCCACAACTTTATCATAGCCGACACCACTAAAGCCATTATCGGGGCGGACTTCTTAACGAAGTTCAAGTTGTGCGTCGATTTCAAGTTACGACATTTAGTAGACCAGCGCACAAATTTTAAAATTAACGTGTGCGCTACAGTCGACTACAACCCCGAATCCCATCCATGCCTACTTACCGGCATTTACAAAGAGCTGTTAACGAAGTACTCTTCGTTAACAAAACCGCCCAATTTTAACCTTCCAGTTAAACACAATGTGCAACACCACATTGTGACTGTTCAGCCCCAAATCCACAAACACAAAAACAATCACAAACAAAATAAATTTTAATAAATATAACTTTAATAAATTGAAAAATAAAAACATAATAAAAAAAAAAACAACTCACCAGTAATAAATAATAATAAATTATAAAAATTGCATCCTTCCTTCTTGTTTATCTTATGTGTTTAATACAACGTTCTCTCGTCCTTTTCCACAATAAACCTAAAAGGCAACAATCAACTTCATTAATAATAATCTTTAAATTAGCCATCAATTCGGCTTGAAAATATAAATAGGAGAAATTAATCAGAAATTATCAACAAGGTAATACAAATTCTGGTTTACAAATTTGCAATAACATGCAAAACAACAACAACAACTACACAGTAAACAAACTAAGAAAAACGCCACAATAACACAAATTAAGTACATATAGAGTACTAAAAACACAAAATAACTATTATAGAACATTTTACCTGGATAAAACATTATATCAACCCACAAAAACACAGGTAAAATGCTATAAAAGGAAACACAGGTACACATAACCTCGTTTGTATAAACATTGGTTGTCTACAAACAACCAAGAACAATTACAACCACAAATTTACAATATAAACAACACATAACACCACAACAACACAACTAAATCACATACGCACCTGCAACCGCGACATTTACACTTAAATCGCGATAAAACCCGCGCACGCACTCGCGAAAAACCGTGACGTTGCCCGAAACGTCAAATTTTATGCTACATCAACATATGATATATGAAATCGATGTAGAATTTGACGAAGAATACAGCGGCGATGTTGAAAAAACGAAATATTTTATGGTTAAAAAGATATTTTCATAAAATATAAATTCTCATACAGATAATGAGAAGAAAAGAGAAAATATAGTGAAAAAGGATGAATATATGAATTAATAAAATTATGATATTGCAGTAAAAAATAAGGAAATGGTCGAAAAGGACATTTTTAGTACATCATAAAAATCGAAGAAAATTGAGAAAATTATATTGAATTAATTAAAATTTTATGAAATTAAAAGGAATAAAATAACTAGAATTAAATAAAAAGAAGGGAAAATAGTTTGAAATTATTTTTTGTCATCAAAAAGGTCTAAATACCCCCACCTAAAAATGGCAATGCAGTTTAGGCCAGGACCGTTGGGTCCAGTGTATAAAAACCCGAACCCAGAAGCAATCAGTCTCTCTTGTCTATCAGCAGTCAAGGAAAGTGTATCAAGCAAACGTAAGCGAAATAACTTCCAAGAAATCTTCTTTCAAGTGTTTATTGTGAAAAAGGATTTTTCAACGATTTTATAAGGTATTTTTTCACCAATCATTAAATTTTCTACAGGCCGCATGTGTTCTGGGAAATGTTATATGTTTGGTTCTAATCAAGTTTCTTTTTCAGCATCATTTCAAAAGATAATATTCAGTGCGACTTTGTATCTTGCCTTAGTCGAGTATTAAATTACTGTCTGGCTATATCTTTGATATACTCAGTGTAATTTTGCATACAACTTTGGTCAAGTACTTTGGTCGCTATCTGAATACATCTAGTTATTATATATATTATTATTTAAAATAAAGAATCCTAACTAGAACCCTTCTAGTAAGGTGTTATTGGTTAGTAATTGTAGTATATACAAAATAATTTAAGTGGAGCATAAGTCCTATTTGTTAGTATTTAAGCAAACAGTTCGAAATAAAGACACTTATTGAATTCTAACTGACACGTGCGTTTCCTTCATATTTTCCTTTTCCTTTAGTGCAAATTTCACTTTGCACTAAACATTTTGGTGGTTCCATCCAGGAGTACGTGTCAGCGAATTCAATTTGTTTCAATTTCTTTTGTTTGTTATCGGTGTTCGTGTAATTCTTATAGTGCAACATATCCAAAATGACTACGTTACAACAAATGTGTCAAGCACAAGAACGTTTGAAACTCCGTCTATTCCAATATATCGACACTGCCAAAAAGACGGCACATTCAAAACGCAATCTAGGATTCTACAAGACCAGAATCACTGGATTAAATGCAATATGGGAGAAATTTCAAAAAAACGACATAGCATTAGACGAATCATCAGTGCAAGAGAATGCAGAAGCAGCAATTGCGTATCTTAATAGTGATATATACGGAACCACAGAAGCCAAATATTATGACTATCTCGGAGAGTTAATGGATGGATTGGAAAAATGCCAATTAAAAATGACTCCACCTCCAGAACCTCCAACTACAACATCATATGAGATACAACTGCCGAGAATCAGTTTGCCAAAATACAATGGCGATTGCGATTTGTGGCGATCATTTCATGATGTATTCGTTGCGTTGGTCCATAATAATGCAAAACTTGGTCCAGTACAAAAATTACATTATTTAAAGGAATGTTTGGTTGGAGAAGCTGAAAACATATTGCGACATGTTCCAATCACTAACGAAGATTACGCACCAGCATGGGAAAAACTGAAGAAGCGGTATGAAAATAAAAGAATGTTGGTAAATCACCAGCTAAAAACTTTTACAAACATACCGAAGCTGACTACTGAATCCTCTAAGGGCATGAAGGAATTAATAGATACTTCATCCGAATGTTTGCAACAGCTGAAGAGCTTAGGTGTTGATACTGCGTCTTGGGATGCCATTCTAATTTATCTATTAGTACAGAAGCTTCCTTTCACAACACTACGATTATGGGAAGAAGAGCAAGGAGCAGATCAAACTTTGCCAACTTTTTCACAATTCAGCAAGTTCTTGACAATGAGATTACGGGTACTAGAATCAATTGCTGATGCAATCGTTCCACGGACATCAACACCAATCAAGCCAACAATCACAAAAAAGGTCACACACACGTATCATGCAGTGAAGCAAGACTGTTGTCCAGCTTGCCATCAAAAGCACTACATTCGAGCATGCACCAAGTATCAACAAATGAATAGTGATGCCAGACGTAAGGTCATACTAGCAGCTGGACGTTGTTTAAATTGTTTATCCAACAGCCACATGGCAAAGGAATGCACAAGTAAATATACATGTCGCATATGCAAGCAGCGTCATCACACTACCTTACACGACGACTCCAGACAAGAGAAGCAGGGATCAACAGGATCCAAGGAAAAACATTTACGAGAGGGAGAACCAATACCAAGCCAATCTCCAACAACTTCGAAATCCCAATCAGCCGACAGCGCTGACGGAGTAACCACAATTCAAAACTTTCTAACCATGAAAAATCACCATGCATTGTTGTCAACAGCACTGGTAACGTTTCGCACTAATCATGGCACGGAAAAGGTATTGCGGTGTCTAATAGACAATGGCTCCGAATCATCATTTATCACAAAGGCTGCATGCAAGCAGCTAGGAGCTACAGGAACTAATACAACTGTAGCAATAACAGGTATAAAAACCAATCCATTAGCTACTGCACACCAACAAGTTAGGCTCACGGTAAAACCAAACAACGCTAACAAGGTGTCAGTGACGGATAATTTCTTGATACTCAACAGTATCACTGATCTTCTACCAACAAAGGTAGTTCGCAAGGAGGAATGGAATCACCTCAACAACTTGCCACTAGCAGATCCAACATTCTGGAAGCCAGGAAGGATCGACGCACTCCTAGGAGCACGAATCTACGCACGTATTCTAAAGAACGGCATACGAAAGGGACCTAGTACCGCCCCAATAGCCGTAAACACAATCTTTGGATGGATAATAGTGGGACCAACGACAGACACCGTCATAGATAAAGTCTCAGCATTTACGGTCACAACACTAGATTTACATGACCAATTAAAACGTTTTTGGGAAATCGAAGAACCTCCTGCAAAACAGATCCTAACAGAGGACGACAAACTGTGCCAGCAGATCTTCGAGACAACACACACACGTAAACCAAATGGAAAATACCAAGTCAAACTTCCATTTAGGAACAACAAGGCTCCTGCTCTAGGATTATCAAGACCACAAGCACTCAAGCGTTTCACATCGCTGCAACGGCAGTTCTCTAAGAAACCAGAATTCGAAAAAGAATACAGAAAGTGCTTGGACGAATATATTGAGCTTGGACACATGGAAGAAGTAGACCCCCCAACAGATAAAGAAGAACATTTCTATATCCCTCATCACGCAGTCTTCAAGGAGAGTACCACGACTAAATTAAGAGTCGTGTTCGATGCATCCGCCAAAACTACAAATGGCACATCACTCAACGAGCACTTGTTGACTGGACCTACTCTTCAACCCAAGCTGTTTGCGACACTACTCAACTGGAGAAAATATAAGGTCGCTATGAATGCAGACATTGAGAAAATGTACCGCATGATTGATATCCACCCACAGGATCAAACATATCAAAGGATTATATGGCAAAATCCGAAAACATTACAACTTCAAGACTACAAGTTGAAAACAGTGACTTTTGGCACGGCAAGTGCTCCATACTTAGCAATTCGCACGTTACAACAACTAGCAGTGGACGAAAAGGAAACTTGGCCGTTAGCTTCTAAAGCACTACATGACAATTTCTACGTCGACGATCTGTTAACCGGAGCTGACAACATCAATGATGCAAAACAATTACAAATGGAATTGATAAACATCACACGGTCAGGTGGTTTTAACCTACGGAAATGGGCTAGCAATGAGCAGACACTATTAGACCATCTCCCTCCAGAACATCGTGAACTGAAGAATGTATTAACATTCAACACAGACGAAACAGTGAAAACCCTCGGAATACGTTGGCATCCTGGACCGGATCATTTCACATTCACGATCATCCCATTGCGAGAACACAACATCGCAACTAAACGCAATATTCTCTCGGACATCGCATCCTTGTATGACCCTCTAGGCTGGCTGTCTCCTGTTATCATTACTGCAAAAATATTAATGCAAGTGTTATGGATAACCGGTTGCTCATGGGATCAACAAGTGTCCAATCAAGTAGAAAATGAGTGGATAACTTTCAAACGTGAGTTAACCAATTTAAACAAATTGAGAATTCCACGATGGATTAAATACAGCGCCCACACAAAGGCACAACTCCATGGTTTTTGTGACGCTTCAGCAAAAGCATATGCTGCAGTCCTATACCTACGAGTGGAGGAAGATGATGGACAAATCTCGTCAATGTTATTAACTTCGAAAAGAAAGGTAGCTCCTACCAAGCCAACAACAATACCCAGGCTAGAACTAAATGGAGCTGTAATTTTGGCCAAATTATTAAAGGGCACGATTGAGGACATGAAACTACAGCACATCCCTACATTCGCATGGACAGACTCAATGATAGCGCTCCAATGGGTGAAGGAACATCCGTCCAGATGGAAGACATACGTAGCCAATCGAGTCGTCGAGATTCAAGATGTCATACGATACGACCAATGGAGACACATTGCAACAGAAGATAATCCTGCCGATGTAGCATCCAGAGGTATCGCAGCAACGAATTTGGTTAGCAACCAACTATGGTGGCATGGACCCAGTTGGCTGACCAAACCACAAGACCAATGGCCTCAACATCAAGAGATAAAGGAAAATACAGATTTAGAAGCGAAAAAACCAATCATTACAAGTTTCCTCACACAACTTGAAGACAATTCCCAAGCAGCACAACTTAGTCATAACAACGTCGTGCCGATGTTTTAAAAATATCCTCTGGTCAGACTCGCAACGTCTGACCGACGGCTTCACGACGTTGTGCTGACTAATTTGGGGAATGATTTTTGGGACGCCCCGACGTAAACGTAGACCATGTACCGACCATTATCCCACCCAGTACCGACTCTAGTCAAAAAAGTTAGTAATTGGTTATTTATACAACTTTTAAGTAATTGACCAATTAGTTGTTTCTGTTAACTTATTTTAACAAAAATTGGTTGCAAAATGACTCCTTCTTATAAAACAAAATTAATATATTATTGTATGGGTAAACATACATGTTTAAATAACTATGCTACTCAGTCATACTTTATTGAATAAATTATTATAATATAGGACACAGGAAAATTGATATTACGATTATTTTAGAATAAATTTTTACTAACGAAACCAATTTTGCCTATTGGTTTTAAGAAATGCTACGAAAAATATCAATGCCCCTCCAAAATTTTCCAAAATAATTAATTTTTAAGAATTAAAAATTTATTTATCAATTTTTGTCAAACACAATTATTATGAGTTACGTTTTCTATATGCTCCAAAAAGCTTATAATTTTTATTCATATCCTTTTTTATACAATTTAGCTACGTGCCGACTAATAAATCTGATTATAAAAGATTTATTTATTGTTCCGGAATATGCAGCCATATTTTCTAAAATAAAAATGGTGAAAGTCGCCCAAATAACTTTCTAGTAATAATGTGTAACTACAAAGTCACCCAAATGACCCATTAGTCTTAATTATAACTAGAAAGTTACCGAAATAACTTCTAAGTCATATTCATAACCAAGAAGTCGCCTATATTACTTTATAGTCATATTTTTAACCAAAAAGTCGCCCAAGTAACTTTTTAGTCATATTTATAGCCAGAGCGTCGTCCAAATAACTTTTTGGTGATACATATAACCAATTTTTTGACAGCCGATTTAAAAGTGCGCGAAAGTGAGGCGAAATTACTTAAATTTGTTTGTGCTTAAAATGCCGTACAAAATAGTGAAAACCATTGAAAACGGATCGTACATGTTGAGCACTATACCCGAAGCTTGGGAATCGGAAGGCATATTGTATTGGCCTTTAACAAGCACTGCCCTGAACAGGTTGAGGAAAAAAGAGGACAGTGTCCCAGAAATAAACTGGAGGAAACTCAATTGCGTTGTAAAAAAAACGGGTATTTGTGGTTATGTCGAAGCCCGGTTAATAGAAAAAGAGCTTAGTGAATTTACAAGTTCGGAAACGGAGCAATATTTTGAATGTGATCCGAATCAAAGAAAGCGTGTTTACTCGGGACGAACAAACGAAATAAGGCAGTTGAGCAATTTTGATGATATGTTCGGTACTCCTCAATCTACAGTTACAAGTCCAGCCAAGCAAGAAACATCGAGTTACCAGCAAGCAATGGAACCATCAGTCAATGAAATAAATTTGGACTCTGCCATAACGGAAACTGGAGAGAAAATTGTTGATATCTCACTAATGGTACAACAAATCAACAATAGTAAGTTTACTCACTAAATTCTTATCATAAATCTTCATTTTTATACTTATATTAATTCCTTCAGTTGAGCAACGTTTGTCAAGTTTGGAAAAAAGCGTGCAAAATTCAAATGCCCAAATAAACACCAAATTGGACAGGATCCTTTATCTTCTCGAACAGCAAAGAAGCCCGCAAAGTAATGAGACAAACGACAACACAGATGTGTTAAAATCTTTGCCATTTCCCCTAACAGAATTAGATCAAATTCAAGAACTGGAATCGAAACTACTTGATCCAGAATTCAAAAGAAAAATGGTAAGTTATATTTTATCATATATTACAATATGTGTTTGTTATTGTATGTACAATTTGTAGATTATTGAACTTCAAAAAATACACGGCAAAGCTGGAAGATTGGACGGAAAAAAGATTGCATACAGATTAACGGATTGGCTTTTCAACAGAAGGCTGTTGACATTATTTACTTGGACTGGATGTTCCAAAAACAAGAATAAATATTCATTTTTAGCATTTAAACAAATTATAGATGTGGTTTTTCAAGTAGTGAGCGCAGTGGACGTTACATTTAATTATAATGAGGTGGAACAATTTTTTAAAGTCAATATTCTAAAATACAGCGCCAGTAGAGCTGAGCAGGTGGAGCGGGTGGAATCTCCAAAAAGCAAGAAGAAGCTTCGGTAAACACTTTAAATAAAAATAAAGTATACAATGATACTCATGATATGTTATTTTTTACAGTGGTGCAATTTACCCTCCAGTTGTAAACAATGACGAAGTTATTGATGTGAATCTACTTTCGCCTTCTGAAAAAGATAAAATACCGTAGAATTGGATTATTTTTCTGAGGGAATACTTTGTATTATAATATTATTTAAATGAAAGAAACTATTTTTGTATTATTTTGATATTCTATTTCTGTTAATATATAATATGTAATGAATTTTATAATAAAATATTTACATTTAACTTTAATTAATAAATTTTTCATTACAACCATCAAGGGTATGAAGTAGTGGCATAAAAACTATTTTACTATGGTAAGGCAATGAAATTAATTTGCACTTTATCTCGCTGGTTGAGTAGAGTTTTGGAGCATTTTTTTCACCAGAAGAAACAAATATGTTCAATCTGGAAGAACAGAATGGTCGTTCGAAAAAAATTTCTTTATTTTTTATAGATGCGCCGTAAATATACAATTTCCTTTCAAAGTAAGTTGTATTTATCATTTCCACAATTTCATTGCCATTAGTCAGAAACCACTTGTTTTTATTCTCGCTTATTAAAGTAAGCCCATCCATTACTTGTAGTTCATAAAAAATTTTACTGCACATTGACAATTGGTGATTTTTTAAAGTATTTTCTCTTTTAACAAATGGGTATACAATTTTTGGTCGCTTTGTACTATTTATATTGGCCAATTCAGTTAGACGTTTGGCAACTTGCGCTAAAGGACGGTTGCCATTGCGAAGCAAATTTTTAATTTTATATAATAAACTTTCAAAAGGATATGAACTTATAGAAGGTAGGTAACCTAGGTTTTTTACATCCTCGGCCAAATGCGATAGGTTGTGCACATTGCTACTTATGGAGTCTATTCCATAGATTTCCTTAAACATTTCTACGTAATCTCTTAGTAGTTCACCGGCTATTTCCATGTACATTAAATAACTTTTACAAGAGCTAATTGTAATTGCGCAAAATAGGGATAAAAAGTGATGATATACGTCGGCAGGTAAGTAGTCCTTTAGCACAATAGGTCCCACATATAATAAAAATGTCCGAAACTCCAGACCCTTCCAAAAACGTATACAATCTAACCTTCTTATTGACCGATGAATTTCACGTGGCATTGTTAAATTACACTTTTCAAGTATCCCGGATATTTCCTCAATCTCTTTTGCAGACCATTTGGTTCTGAAGTTAAAGCTTCCATAAGTCCAACCAATTAAACAACGTTTCGTAATTCCCAGATCAATTAAATGTAACGAATCCGCCACTGGGAAGTCCTTAACTAAATCGATGGGTAGCTCCTCAACTGGAGAATATTCTTTGTGATGGTCTGGATCAGTTCTTTTGCGAAAAGATTCATCTGTCCTTTGAGGGGCATTAATCCGTGGGTAACTCATGTGACGTCCGTCATTATAGTACTCTCCAATCACGATACACTTTAAACAGCCATGATAGTGATTGCTTGAAACAGTTCCTAAAACAAATAGTGGAATATGTAACATTAGATTAGATAACTATCCGAAAAATTAGTCACCTTTTACAAAACACCTTGCAGGTGTATCACAAACAAAACATCTTAGTTTCACTTCAACTTGAAGGCCGTTTATCTGAATACCTGTTGACAAAACTTCTCTCAACTCATTAACAACCGGAGTTAAGAATTCCTTAGCGCTTCCTGGCTTTTCACGTCCACAATAAATTCCAATTATCATGGGTTGAACATTTGGCAAATTGTCAATTAACGCTAAAATTGGCCAAAATTCCCATTTAGAACTACGATGCAGAGGTAATCCGTCAATATTGATAGTTAATGATATGCCTGTTAATGAGAATGACTCAATATTTTTTAGAGTATTTTGTAGACTTAGTTTTAATATTATGCCAGTATTCGCCTTTTCCCATTGGAGAAATGTGTACTGATCTCGGAGTACTGAGAAGTGTTCTGCTGTCTTTAGGTAAGTTCTCAATTCCATGATCTGCTAATATTGTTAACAAATCATTTAATGCAGTATGTGTTACACTGTTTTTAACAGACCAGCTTTTAAGTTTCTCTGCAAATTCTATCTTTTGTTCATACTCATCATAATGAGAGGACTCGAAGCTATCGTTACTTCTAGATTCATTATTGTACTCTTCAGAAAAATCATTATTCAGAGCATTGCATTTATCGTAATTTTTATGTTGATTAATAGGGTAAAGTGAAGGTGATGCTGTTGAAGTATCCGATTCGCTTACATTTGCAGAGAACTGTTTGTATTGTAAAGTTGACGATGAAGATTTAGTTTGATTATTACAAGTAGAAAGCTATGGAAATTTTAAATATACTAAGAGACATTTTTATGTCAATAAAATTATTTTACCTGGTAAACACTTTCCAAGTTATTTCCTTTATTTGTGGTTTTGCTCCCTATTGGTTTATTTAAATAAAATTTCAACTTCCTATAGTAGGATGTTGAATATTTATAAGATTTATTTTGCTTTTTTACGTTATTAAAACTCATATTGATTTCCTTAAAAATCGCACAACTGTAGTACAAAATAAATATTTTGACAGTCGCCCCAAAGATAGCATGAGTTATTTCCATAACCAGAAAGTTACTGGATATCACAAAAATCACTAAAAAGTTCCGCTTTAGTCATTTACTGACCAACAGTTAGTTTTGGTCGATATAAGGTTTTATTCGTAACCGAAAAGTTAAAATTGAGTTGTAACAAAACCGAATAACGACTTTCTAACCAAAACGTCGAGACGACGTCTTGTCGGCTTTGCAATTAGAAAGATGGTATTAAATCACCAAAAAGTTGTATTTGTTTGATTTCCGGACGTCGGCTCGACGTCGGCACTGGTTAATATAACTTGATAGTTGTCCGGTGCTAGTTGGGAATATCTTACTTCGTTATTCATCAATAACACGGCTTACACATATTGTAGCCATGCTCAAACGTTTTAAACACAATTGTAAAAATCCCAATAATAAACAAGTTAACCAGCTCTCCGCCATAGAATGGAAAGAGGCTGAAAACACCATTTTGCGGCTCTCACAAAAAATGGCTTTTCCGGAAGACTACAACAATTTACTACAAGCAAAACCACTTTCACGAAGCAGCCGTTTACTAAAACTAACGCCTTTCATGGACAAGAACACATTAATACGAGTGGGAGGCAGGCTAAGTAATGCCACATTACCATACGAAGTGAAACATCCTATCATTTTACCCCAAGACCATACGCTCACACACTTACTCATAGACAAGATCCACCTAGAGACATTACATGGCGGACCTTCATTGGTGTTAAGTACGAGCCGTCAAAGGTTTTGGATTTTAAATGCACGAAGATGTATCACAAGCAGAATACATAAATGTATGGTATGTGCCAAACAACGAGGAGAAACTATGACGCAATTAATGGGGCAGCTACCTATTCCCAGAGTCAATATTAGTAAACCATTCGCTAATGTTGGTATTGACTACGCTGGACCAATCACCATTAAAACGTCATCAATTCGAAATGCAAAACTACAAAAAGCGTACATTTGTGTCATCGTTTGTCTGACAACCAAGGCAATACACATAGAACTGGTATCAGACTTATCATCAACAGCATTTATCGCAGCCCTCAAAAGATTTATAGCTAGACGAGGACTGTGTGCAAACATATATTCCGATTGTGGCTCAAATTTCGTAGGAGCTAAATCCATATTAGACAGGGAATTTCGACAAGCACTTAAGGAATCCAACCAAGAAGCAGAACGATATTTTACGCCAAAACAAGTATCATGGCACTTCAATCCTCCTGCAGCACCTCACTTTGGTGGACTATGGGAGGCAAGCGTAAAATCTATCAAATATCACATATATAGAACAGTGAAAAACGCAATATGTACGTTTGAAGAATATGCCACATTGCTAACACAAATAGAAGCATGTTTGAATTCCAGACCACTCTGTTGGGTTCGAAATGATCCAGAAGACACATTAATTCTGACTCCAGGACACTTCTTAATTGGGCAAGCTCTCAACGCCCTTCCTGAAGTGACTAATGAGACAGAAATTATGTCATCATTTCAACGCTGGAAACATATTCAAGGCATGGTCAAGCAATTCTGGAAGATATGGTCTAAGGACTATCTTAATCAGTTGCAACAGAGACCAAAATGGAATACTTCACAAACCACAGTACAGGTCGGGGATATAGTCCTCATAAAACACGAGAACATGCCCCCACGAGGTGGCCGCTCGGGATAATTGAAGCGACGTTCCCCGGACCAGATGGATTAATACGAGTAGTGCAGGTCAGAACTAATCAAAACACGTTCAGGAGACCGATTACAAAAATCTGCCGTCTACCCATGGATCAACCAAGGACACCAACAACGGAACCAAATCCATAACAGGGAGTAACAATTCAAGTGTCGTCATGTTAAATGTTTAATCCATGGTAATGTTGTCCATCTGTCCACAATCAATCCTATTCCAGATCAACAAATTAATTCCGTTTTTTACAGATGTCAAAATTAACGTATACCGAGGAAGATTTGGCCGCCGCTGAAAATTATCTGCTTTATGGCACCACAAGCCCACTAGGGAGTCCAGTTCTGGAGATCGAGTGCGATTTCGACGCCGAATTAGCCGAATTAGCGGCCTTGCTCGACGATCAAGCAGCAGCAAAGCAATCAAAGGGGGTCCACAAGCAGGCAAATCACCAAGGCAGCCACGTATCATCTAGGGCTATCAACCTGAATTCGGACCAACTCCAAGGAAGAGTGATTAGGCGGGCCAACAACCCACCCAGACCAACTCCTCAGGAGTCAAATCCGAAGAGGATGAAGCCAACTATTGTGACTCTAACGTCTCCAAAACGCCCTGTGCCGAAGAGGTCCTTCGAGGCAACACCGTGCGGACCAGAAATTCGGGTCCGAACACAACCTAGGCGGATCCCGACCACCAAGTCCAGCGCACTGCAGGGTCAGGTAGAGCCGGCTCAAGCAGCGCCAACAACAACAACAACAATACACGCTATCCAACCAGCTCCACCACGAAGAATCCAGCATGCGCCAAGGCCACATAGTAAGGAGACAACGGACAATACAATAATCGACCTTACTGGGCCAGAACGGGAACTATCAAAGATACCAAGTACGCATAACCTGGCTGGTCCAGCAGACGCAGAACACCAACCTTCTCGACAATATTATTATACGACAAAAACACGTAACGCAGCAATTCGTCCGCAGGAACCTACATACATCAATGGGCGCCAAATACAGGACCTGACACTACTGAGACCCACAACCACACTCAAAGAGCTGAAGGAAAGATACGATAATAGCTTCCAACGCTTCACCACAAGAGAAGGTGAAGACTTATATCTTCCGAAACACATCGTCCAACGTATCAAGTTTGACCAGGTACGATCCACCCGCAAAAAGGAGCAGACCATAAGTCTTCCCAATCGATACCAGATACGATTGCAAATCAAGGCGGATGGACGCATCGTGTTTCATCATTACCACAAACGTGGACTCAGTAAGATAAATGCGCGGTTGAACAAAGTTGTTCAACAGGGGGGAGAATGTTCAGCCCCAAATCCACAAACACAAAAACAATCACAAACAAAATAAATTTTAATAAATATAACTTTAATAAATTGAAAAATAAAAACATAATAAAAAAAAAAACAACTCACCAGTAATAAATAATAATAAATTATAAAAATTGCATCCTTCCTTCTTGTTTATCTTATGTGTTTAATACAACGTTCTCTCGTCCTTTTCCACAATAAACCTAAAAGGCAACAATCAACTTCATTAATAATAATCTTTAAATTAGCCATCAATTCGGCTTGAAAATATAAATAGGAGAAATTAATCAGAAATTATCAACAAGGTAATACAAATTCTGGTTTACAAATTTGCAATAACATGCAAAACAACAACAACAACTACACAGTAAACAAACTAAGAAAAACGCCACAATAACACAAATTAAGTACATATAGAGTACTAAAAACACAAAATAACTATTATAGAACATTTTACCTGGATAAAACATTATATCAACCCACAAAAACACAGGTAAAATGCTATAAAAGGAAACACAGGTACACATAACCTCGTTTGTATAAACATTGGTTGTCTACAAACAACCAAGAACAATTACAACCACAAATTTACAATATAAACAACACATAACACCACAACAACACAACTAAATCACATACGCACCTGCAACCGCGACATTTACACTTAAATCGCGATAAAACCCGCGCACGCACTCGCGAAAAACCGTGACGTTGCCCGAAACGTCAAATTTTATGCTACATCAACATATGATATATGAAATCGATGTAGAATTTGACGAAGAATACAGCGGCGATGTTGAAAAAACGAAATATTTTATGGTTAAAAAGATATTTTCATAAAATATAAATTCTCATACAGATAATGAGAAGAAAAGAGAAAATATAGTGAAAAAGGATGAATATATGAATTAATAAAATTATGATATTGCAGTAAAAAATAAGGAAATGGTCGAAAAGGACATTTTTAGTACATCATAAAAATCGAAGAAAATTGAGAAAATTATATTGAATTAATTAAAATTTTATGAAATTAAAAGGAATAAAATAACTAGAATTAAATAAAAAGAAGGGAAAATAGTTTGAAATTATTTTTTGTCATCAAAAAGGTCTAAATACCCCCACCTAAAAATGGCAATGCAGTTTAGGCCAGGACCGTTGGGTCCAGTGTATAAAAACCCGAACCCAGAAGCAATCAGTCTCTCTTGTCTATCAGCAGTCAAGGAAAGTGTATCAAGCAAACGTAAGCGAAATAACTTCCAAGAAATCTTCTTTCAAGTGTTTATTGTGAAAAAGGATTTTTCAACGATTTTATAAGGTATTTTTTCACCAATCATTAAATTTTCTACAGGCCGCATGTGTTCTGGGAAATGTTATATGTTTGGTTCTAATCAAGTTTCTTTTTCAGCATCATTTCAAAAGATAATATTCAGTGCGACTTTGTATCTTGCCTTAGTGGAGTATTAAATTACTGTCTGGCTATATCTTTGATATACTCAGTGTAATTTTGCATACAACTTTGGTCAAGTACTTTGGTCGCTATCTGAATACATCTAGTTATTATATATATTATTATTTAAAATAAAGAATCCTAACTAGAACCCTTCTAGTAAGGTGTTATTGGTTAGTAATTGTAGTATATACAAAATAATTTAAGTGGAGCATAAGTCCTATTTGTTAGTATTTAAGCAAACAGTTCGAAATAAAGACACTTATTGAATTCTAACTGACACGTGCGTTTCCTTCATATTTTCCTTTTCCTTTAGTGCAAATTTCACTTTGCACTAAACAGTGACTAAAGGGCAATTACCTTTCGTCACCGCCCGGCGACTCCATCCGGAGAAGCTGAAGGTGGCAAAATTAGAGTTTGACCATATGGTCCAATTGGGGATTTGTCGACCTTCGAGGTCCCCCGCAGCATCTCCACTTCATCTGGTCCCTAAACGGGACTCACATGATTGGAGGCCATGCGGCGACTACCGTCGCCTGAATGCTGTCACTGTGCCGGATAGATATCCGATCCCGCATATACAGAATTTTTCCGTGAATCTTCACGGTTGCACAATTTTTTCGAAGGTTGACTTGGTACGTGCATAAGACTGCACTCATTACGCCATTCGGCCTATATGAGTTTACCCGTATGCCATTCGGCTTACGGAATGCAGCTCAAACCTTTCAAAGGTTTATTAACAAAGTTACGAGAGATCTCGACTTCGTTTATGTATACTTGGCGATATACTTATCGCCAGTAAAACCGAGGAAGAACATATCGTTCACCTCGAAGAGCTCTTTAAACGCCTCGATAGCTTCGGTTTAACCATTAAGCTAGAGAAATGCGTTTTTGGTGCACAAGAGATTAAGTTTCTAAGCCACCGCATCACAAAAGATGGAATACTTCCATCCTCCGATCGGGTTCAGGCTATCGTTGATCTCGCACCTCCAACTTCTGTCAAATCGATCCAGAAGTTTTTGGGAATGGTGAATTTCTATCACCGATTTATACCAAAATTGGCTGAACAGTTGGTGCCGATAAACGAGCATTTGAGAGACCTTCTCAACCGCTCACGTGCCAATAAAGTATTTACCTGGCCAGCAGAATGTCAGGCGGCATTCCTCAAGGTGAAAACCTCGATGGCTGAAGCAACTCTGCTGAACCATCCAATCGAGGATGCAAAATACAGTCTAACGACTGACGCTTCTGATTATGCAATCGGAGGCGTTTTGGAACAATTCAACGGTCAACGGTGGCAACCTCTAGCTTTTTATTCCAAAAAGCTGTCAAAAACAGAACGGAAGTACTCTGCATTCGATCGCGAACTTCTCGCAATCTACGCAGCGATCAAACACTTCCGTTATTTCGTTGAAGGACGCAATTTCGTGGTCTATACTGATCACAAACCACTGGTTCGTGCCCTTCATACAAAGACCGAACGATCCCCTAGACAGACCAGACATTTGGGTCTAATCTCTCAGTTTACCACAGACATCAGACATGTATCGGGTAAACAAAACGTTGTCGCAGACTACTTGTCGCGCTCACTAGCAAACGACAACGTTGACTCAGCCACCTTCGACCTGCCTACACTAGCTCAGGCTCAACAAGGTGACACAGAGTTGAAATCTATAAAAGAACACCCCAGCAACGGCTCACGGGTAAAACTAGTTCTCACGCCAATACCATTTACCGCCCATCAGGTGTGGTGTGAAACTAGTATAGGCATTCCTAGGCCTTATATACCCACTTCCTTACGGAGACTAGCGTTCAACTCCGAACATAGTCTCTCTCACCCTGGTATTCGTGCTACAAGACGAGCCGTTACCAAGAAATACTTCTGGCCATCGATCAATAAAGACTGCAATGAGTGGTCTCGATCATGCCTTGGTTGCCAAAAGTCCAAGGTTTCACGACATACCAAATCTCCATTGGAAGCTTTCAAACTTCCAAATAATAGATTTGACCATATCCATATGGATATAGTGGGACCCCTACCCCCATCTCGTGGATACTCTTATATCTTAACGATAGTCGATAGGTTCACGCGATGGCCTGAAGCATACCCAATTCGGGATATCTCAGCTTCAACAGTGGCAAAAAGATTCGTCACTGAATTTGTCCCACGATTCGGCGTACCACTTGAGATCACAACCGATCAAGGTACGCAGTTCGAATCGAAACTGTTCAATGAAGTTGCCAAATTACTCGGCACTCATCGAATCCGGACAACCGCCTACCATCCGCAAGCAAATGGGATGGTCGAACGGTTCCACAGGCAACTAAAAGCAGCCTTAATGGCAAGGGATAACACTACTCATTGGAGTGAAGACTTACCCTTTGTCATGTTAGGCATACGCACGGCAATTAAGACCGACTTACAATGCTCACCAGCCGAGCTCGTATACGGTCAGAATCTGAGACTTCCCAATTCGATTTCTATCAGAACCGATGAAAATCCAATTGAAGAGTCAGAATTCCTTTCTCGCCTTCGTTCTCATATGCAGAACATTAAGGCAATACATCCTCGGCAAGCCGTCCAAAAGGATGCATACGTGCCAGAAGCCCTGGAGAACGCGACTACGTTTTCATACGAGTTGACCGAGTTCGAAAACCTTTCGAACCTCCATATGAGGGCCCATACATAGTAATCAAACGATTACGAAAACACTTCGTCGTCAAATTGAACGGCACAACCAAGTCAATATCCATCGACAGGCTAAAGCCAGCCTTCGGTTGTGACCGCGACAACGAAGCTAAGCCGTCTAAAGCGGTAACATTCCGTTAACGCTACGCTGGGGGGGGGAGTATGTGGTGACCGCGTATAAGTTTAATTACTAAACTTTACGCAATGTCACACAACAACTTCCGGCACGATCAGAACGATCGGTTCGAACACTCCCTCGAACACTGAACTCCAAAGTTCAGTGATCGAGCCAATTTCCGGCATCTCCGATTTTGACTACTTCTCGTACACGCCTTGGCTATGAATAATCAAAAAACTCACCAGCGGAATAAAATCAATATATATATATATATTATAGTGTGTCCTAATATAAACTTATAATATTAGTATAAATAAAACCTTTTGTGATATACATAATGAAATAATAATAATATACTTAAGTGAATCAACCAAAAGTAATAGTTTCATTTATTGTGATTCTCGCCACAAACGGCGACAATAATATAAATGTGGATCAATGGAATCCCATAATTATCTTCCTGCTTGCTATAAGATCGACTTCCCGGACACGCGGCAGCTATGGGAAAAAACCAGAGCCAACTCACTGCCATACCGCAGCTTTCAGGGTTGAAACATTTCTTAGAAGTCCGCTTTCGTACGTTGGAATCGCTCCACTCTCCAAAATCACCGACTGTATCGTAAGAGGTGAATCCAATGTTTTCACACCATCCATTATACCTGGTTCTTCATGCAAATTAAAGACTCTCCGCATGCGTTGAGACAATGCCCCGAGTTTCTCAAGATGCAACCCCAAGAAAGAGTGGCGTTCTTTTCTTCCAACCCCCTTTGTTTCAATTGCCTGGATCAAAGTCATCAAGCCAGGAATTGCCCTAGTAGTCACACATGCCGCCATGAGATTGTACATTGGTATTGTTAGCCACAATGGCCGTCAAAGCTTCTACCTTGCGAAGAGAACACATATTACTCCGAGCTCTAGTAGACCCCAGACCACAGTTGAGTTTTATAACAAGACAAGCCACTCAACTATTGCATGCAAAATACAGATCATCAGCCATTCAAGTTGTTGGTCTTGAAAATGTAATTACTGCGAACCGCCACTCTGTCGTTGAATTTACAATTCAACCCCATGCATCTGCTCCAGAACCCGTCGATAATCCACAAGGCGCTTAAGCTCAGCCTAACGAACTTTTCATACCCAATTATGTGAGAGCACCGAATGCTTCTCGTACCTGTCTGTATAGACACTACAGAAATGAAAAAAGAAGGCGCATCCCTGCTTTTTTTAATATGGTACTCGATTTGCAACTTTAATTTATATTTACCCCCCAGTGTACGAATGTGTGAAGAGCATTTCGAGGGCGTCAAAGCAGGACCTCGTAAGTGATAAAATGAAAATTATACAAGAGAGCAATTTTCATCCGACGTGACAGCACACCTCAAATACAAATAAGCAAACTGTTAGTTACGAGCTATGCGTCTGAAATTTCAGTTTTGTCAGTTACGAGCTATTGTTATTTGCCAAAAACGTCACAGTGCCTGAATTGAATTCAGCGCATGCCCCGTTTTGGCTAAAAATGTTAGTTACGAGGTCCTGCGGTGACGCCCTCGATTTGTCAAATATTATTTGGGACGAATTGCTGGATAATGTAAATGTCAAAAACTGCGTTGGCAAATGAGTGCAACAGTATTGAGCCAGATTTTTGTAAAAAATTAGTCAATTCAATGTCCTCTCGTCTAAATACGGTTACTGGCTCGAAAGGGTACGCTACTAATTATTAAATTGTCAGATATTGCCTGGTACGCAGCTCAAACGGAAAGTAAAACGAAATCAATAGCGAAAAATTTATTTTGTAATTTCGTTTTGTGTTACGCAGCTCCGTGGGAATTTTGCTAGTATGCCTACTGAATCGTAGATGGCATTGATTATTGTAACTGTCGGGGT
Organism: Thereva nobilitata; assembly: GCA_963855945.1. NCBI lineage: Eukaryota > Metazoa > Arthropoda > Insecta > Diptera > Therevidae > Thereva > Thereva nobilitata. Next base: position 36,048,790 of record OY979697.1, read on the forward strand.
AGGGTGTGCCGGGGCACGAAGAAGGTGAAATTGCCATAAAGGCCAAGACGACTCATATTACAAAATTTGGGGAAGGGACTCAAGAAAAGGGTTGCTCGGACGGTTCGACCGCCGGGGAAGTGTCGCGAATTTACGCATCCAATGCACCGGTTGTTGGCACGACTAGCGATGCTCTAGCTAGCTCGCCAGATGGGGTGGGGTCCGCGGTGCTTGGATGCCGGAGGGGGTGACAGTTATACTGTTGAAACACTCGTGCCTACACAACAACAAGAACTAAAGGGGGCGACGAGGGGGTGGAACAACGTCCAGGGCAAAAAGGGGTAAGAAAAGAGAGAAAGGGTGGTCACGGGTCACCAGGTCATTCTTAGGGGACTACATGATGTCAAACAATCTAAAAAAATTATGAGTGGGCGGCACTTACCTTGGTTAGCATCATCCATTAACCCGGGGCCACCCATCCGTGGGGGTGTCTTACTCCATCATCCCACAGGCAACATCCAATTTTAAGTAGGTTGTTGGTTTAATATTATGTTCAATTAATATTTATTTTAGTATTATTTCCAGCTCTTCTTATTTATAATATTCATTTTATTAATTTATACCGATTTTTCTTTAATTTATTTGTTTCTGTATTTTATTCCGATCGTAAAATTTTTTTTTTTTTTGTTTCAGTAGTTATTCAAACTTGCTTTTTATTATTTATTCCAGTAATTATTCAAATTCTGTTATTTTTGTTTGTATTTATTTATTTCTATTATACCCATTCATACATCCTTTCACCCTCCAATCATTCAAATTTTTTTTTTTTTTTTTTTTTTATTACTTATTTAGTTATATATATTTTTTTTTCTTGTTTGTTAGTTCGTTTTAATAAACACAAGGTTTTCTTCCTTTTTTTCCCCCCTTTTTTTTTGTTCCCAATATCAAGATTAGTTCTTACAAGTTTGGTTTTAAGTTATAACAATATTTCCTCAGTTAAACACAATTAGCATAATCGCCTGGACTGACTGCATTATAAACTGCAGGCCACGTCCGGTTTAGTATCTATGTGAAGTAAAATACTATAAGATATATCCAGACACCTTCGTTTTGTCACATTTAATTAATCAAAAGGAATTCCAAGAAAAAATGTCTAGCTGCATTCATCAGAATGAGTGCACACAGCTGTCTAACAAAAGATAATTCGTTATCGTCCAAATTTGACCTAATTGAATTGATAAATTGTGGCCTATTCAATACTGCCTCAAGGTCGTAGCGAAACTGCTCATCGAAGTTCTCTAATATCACACATACCTAATATCATAGTAGCTTATCTTATGTGGAGTTTTATATGACTTTTATCATCCAAAAAGGGCACCATTTTTGTTTAATTAATAATACCTGTACAATATGGCCAGTTAGTATACTAACTTGGAAATTGTTTTCTCAACTATGAACTTCACTGGCGACTCGCGCGCTTCACGTAATCCCAATACCAGTTCGTTTACGTTCATCTGGATGCAAGAAACCCACAAAAACTGCCTTCAATTAGCGATCTTTCATCAATAGATTCACAATTCATCGACGTTTGTTGTTAATCACTACACGTTTCTCCAATCGCGGCACTAGCTTCACCTGTGATTCACGTAGCACTCGTGGTTTCACGCTGTTATATCTTGCTCGATTTTTTTAATTCGCGAGCAACCGGCTCGATTTTATTAACACAACTGCCTTCGACAAATTCTCACTCCTACCGCCACTCGCGAACGCGTGCAGCAACCATTTTTTTCTCTTTCCACTTTCTCTAACTTTACCCAGCTCCTGATCTAAAACACGACATTATCGTCTCAACATTTCCTCGATAAAAAAAATAATCTCAATCCATCCACCGCTAATTTAGTTACCTCCACGACCGAAAATTCAAATTCTTTTTTTCCGCGTTAACGTTGTTAACTTCCTAGAGAATTTTTTTTTTCTTCAAAAAAAAAATCAGCCCGAAAAAGGAAAACGGATTTTTTAGTTCGGCCGTCCACACTCAAGATTCAGCATCGACTCCAAAATCTGTTTCTCGTCCCTCCACCGAAAAACCAGCAGACGGGACCCCGTTATCCTGGATTCGAAAAAAATCGCCTAATTTCATTATGTTCGCCGTCTCTGGCGTTTTCGTATCCGTTTCCTCGATCATGCCACTTGGGCAATTTCTCTCGATGCTCCGGCGCGATGAGCGGTAAAATTATTCTTCGAGTCACTGCGCTTCTTGCGCAGGGGCTTCGGTCGAGAAAAAACTTCGGTCCAAAATTCTTTTTCAAACTCATATAACTGGCGTGCAGAGGAGTTGTTGCCAGTTAAGTTAGTTTGAAAAGGAATTTTTTTGTTTTTGAGGAATGCGTAGTTGCCATGTAATTTTTTTCCGAATGGTTAACCCTCTGACACATGATTCTTTGTTCTTACAAAAAAAATATATATTTATACTACATCGGTTTAAAAATAGAAAAAAAAATAGGAAAAAGATGTTTATAAAGTTACTAGCTGGGACCCGGTGCGCCTATGCTGCACCCATAAACCAATAGTAGTAATCAGGTGATATGAATTTTAATATACAGTAGGAGAGTTTGAAAAATGCAATTTTTTGGTATTTTTGATTTCAAATAACAAAATGTGAAACTATTAGGGATCTGACATTTTGATCAAGACAATAAAAACCATCCATTGACATGGCATTTTTCGAGATATGAATTTTCATACACAGATGAAGTGTCTCCATCAACCACTTATTTTCTGTATTTTGGATAGCTGGGACCCGGTGCGCTTTGCTGCACCCAACGTTTAAACATTTAAAATCAATCCAAACCTTCAAAATTCAACTCTTCTTAACCAGTAACGAAAAACCAACTATTCCTATAAAAGTTCGAGACATTGGATTCAAAATGCATTTATTTGCAGTGTGACCAAAATTACCTATTATTGTAAAGCTCTGGGGCAGACAATATTTTTTGTCGGCGTGGCCCGTAATAAAGTTATGGTTCTTTCTGGTAAAATAAACACACACGAATATCCTTAAAAATATAACTACCCACCAAAAATAAATATTAGTGAAAGACTATTTTAAAATAAGGCTTTTTCCAGCAACTATTAGACACATAGTATAATTTCAAGAAAATATGTCATATCCACAGTGTTATCCATGCTATAATCTTTTTTCGTATGGACTTTTAGTTAAATTAAACACTCAATAATCGACAAATATTATTACATCCTGAAAGAAAAAAAAATTAAAGGATTATATCTACTAATTTCATATTTAGAAATGGACTTTTGACGGTGATGGACATTATACGCTACAAATTACATGTCTTGCAATTGCTTGGCCCCTGGGTTCTCATCTGCAATGTCACTGACTCAGGTTTTATTTGTTTACCCAGATGCCAGCCTCTTCCCGTATTGTAGAATCCTAGACTTATACCTAAAAATTCAGAGGTGATGGGTTTCTTTCCTTCTTATCCATTATACATAAATCATCCCATATTTCCGTTTCTCCTTACCACCTTTCCAAAAAAACCTTGTTGATCAATTCTGAACCTATTGCTTAGAGAACTTCAGGATACACTACATTCAATGTTTTCCCATTTGTAGCTAGAATGTCAAAATTTTCCGATTTTCCAACTCTTGAACAACCTACATACAGCTAACCGGGAAATGACACTTATTTGGCAAAATTCTTCCGCCATATTGGCCCCACAATTTTGAATAAGTTTTGATCATAAATTCGTTATTTACTACCTTAAAAATTCCCATATACCGATTTTAATTGGAATCGGAATACAATTCGCAAACTCGTCGGCCATATTGGCGCGGCCATTTTGAATTTAAATTTTGATCACAAAGTCGTTATTTGCTACCTTAAAAAACCTCAGATACAGATTTTCATTGGAATCGGAACACAATTTGCAAATTCGTCGGCCATTTTGAATTTATATGTTTTGACCACAAATTTGTTATTTGCGACCTTAAAAACCCCTAGATACCCACTTTCATTGGAATCGGAATAAAATTGGCAAATTCAACCATATTTCTGCGGCAATTTTGAATTTCGGTCATATTTCGGCGGCCATTTTGAATTTCGAAAATCGGGCTACGAGGTGCATCATAGGAGACCCCACCGACCTTCATGCAAAAATTCAAAGCTCTGTGATGACTTTCATCAAAGCTCTTCATGACAGCGCCATCTAGGAGTAGCTTTAGAAAGTAATAGAATAGCCTATGTTCTTCCCTTTAATGTAAATAGCATATGGTTAAAATTTCATTAAGATCGGTTACACGGTGTAGGAGCCTATTGCGTACAGACAGACAGACAGACAGACAGACAGACAGACAAACATTCAGTTTTATATAGTCATCATCATAAATAGCTCCACAGCCTGTTATTGGCCTTGGCTTCCTGCAACATCCTCCTCCAGAACTGTCTGTCCCTGGCTTGGGGTCTCCAATTTCTTATACCTAGGGTTCGTAGATCCTCCTCTACGCTATCTGTATATCTCTTTTTTGGACGTCCTGTGCCTCTGTGTCCGTCTGGTCTCTTGTTCATAATAATTTTTGTTATGCTGTCATCACTGCTACGTTCAACATGTCCTGCCCATCGAATTCTGCTAATTTTTATAGTTTTTATGATGTTCGGATCTTTATACAACTGATACAATTCGTGATTGTATCTTCTCCTCCAAACACCATTTTCATTTACTCCTCCATATATTGTGCGCAGGATTTTTCTTTCAAAGCACCCCAGGAGGTGTTCTTCATTACTTCTTAGTGTCCAGGTTTCGGATCCATACAGTAGTATTGGCCTTATAAGGGTTCTGTATAGTTTAACTTTAGTCCTCCTTGATATGTTCCTTGTTAAGAAGTGTTTACGTAGCCCAAAATAGCATCTATTTCCCAGCGCCAATCTCCTTATGACTTCTGCCGTCTTGTCGTTATTTTATATAGTAGATGTAGAAAAATGTGGAAATTTTATATGTTACTTCTAAATGGCTAATGTCTCCGGTAAAAACGAATGTAATTAAAATTGTAACTTGTAAGCAACAGAAAACCATGTTACATGCGAGTTACACGATGTGTGAGAGGGTTAACAATTCGGATTCCATTTGACGCTTACGCCAATATTGTTTAGGATGATAAGGAGCGTCAGAGGCCTATGTGCTCAAGGCGACCGTTACAACACGCGCCACCTAGATGTCGCCAGAGGAGAGGGGGAGCGAAAAAGACAAACGGTGACCCTGTTGGATCGCTAGCCCAACGTGTGGCTCAACCACGCCCTGAAATCGAGTCTCATGCTCTATAGACTGAGCTAGCCGGGCTGTTACAAGGTAATGTGTGTTCTCCACCCCGCTATGCCTTCGGAGGGGTTGGGTTCGGGAGACCATGGACGAGGCTGAAGTCGTATATGTTAAGCGCTCCAACTACCTTATCGCAGCTTTGTATTTAAAGAAACAAAAAAACTTTCGAGATTGATGTAAGTATTGGCATCATTTTGGACAACGGCGCTCGTCAACGGCCACGATCTGGTTCCTTATCGCCAATTACACCATGCGCTCCCTACTGGGTTGTGGTACAGGAGACGTTTTGTTCCGTCCGGGACAACCGTACTCTGCATATCTCCTATACGTCCCTAGGCAAGCGTCTTATAGGGTCGTTTGGGCCTCATGAGCCGGGATTGTGTCTAGATTGTTGGCTCTATACTCATAACAGATGTGGTCCTGCGGTGGTAGTTGGAATTATTCAGCGCAACGTTCGTGTCCAAGAACTCCCCCTCCCAAGGCAAAGCGGTACGCAGAAGGTCTGTAACCTCGTGAGTCACTTTTACATACCTATTGGGGTTGGTCTGGCAACCCTTGAAGTCACGAACAGGAAGCTTGGCTCCAGACAGTCAAGTTAGTTAAAGAGGTATACCATCCGCTGGGGAAGCTACCCAAGCGGACCTCGACGGGTACCCTATTAATAACCGGTTAGGCCGGCGAGATGCCTTATTAGGGCTACTCGGAGTCACCTTCGCTTCCAATAGTTATACTAGGACGTGTCTTGGGCCTGATTGCTATACGGAGTGACTTCGCGTGTCCGTCGAGAAGGTCGAGGCAATTCCACATTGTCCCGACGAGTCCCTCTGAGCGCGAAGTCTCTCTTCAGGAAGATATCTCCTGCCCCAAGGACTCAGTCCGCCGACTAAACCACATAGTCGCCGTCTGGAACCCTTGGTCCACGAGGTCACCTTCCGCTACTCAGGCTGTCAGGCCTTGAGATCTTTGGCGTGAAAAATACCGATCGGCTTTCCTTTTAAGTCCTCTAACTCATATCTCCCACTCCCAAGCTTTCGCTTCACGCGAGCCTTCGTGAATTTATTTGCCAGTTTAGCGTTAAACCGGTCGACCTTGCTGCTTACTGGGAAGGTTCGTCGATACACTACCTGGCCGGGCGAGAACTCTACTGCTCTGCAGCGCAGATTATAGTGTTTCTCATGTCTAGTGTGAGCCGCGGCCAGGTGTTGCTCTATTTTGTCACGCCTGGCCTGCCATCGATCTAAGGCCGGCGATACCGTTATATCTCCCTCTTGCAAGGCACCTAAGGCCTTCAGTACTGGGTAAGCAGAGCCATGCAGGATCATTGGGCACCCGAACAGGGCCTGGTAAGGGGAGGTGTCAATGGAGGAGTGGTGGGCACTCCGTAAGGCACATTCGATTGCTGACAGGTGTAGGTCCCAATCCCGGTGGTCTTCCTTCAGGTACGCTCGGATAGCAGCTAAGACGGAGCGGTTCACCCGTTCGGAAGCGTTGGCTTGTGGGGCATAGACTGCGGTGAGTTGATGTTTGACGCCGTAGTCGGACAACAGCTTCGCGAATTCTTTAGACGTGAAATGGCTTCCATTATCAGAGAATATCGCCTCAGGGACTCCGAAAGCGTGGAAAATTTGGTGCTCGAGGAAATTCACAGCGGCTTTAGATGTTTCGCCAGCTACTGGGTGGAGAAAACTGAATTTAGAAAACGCGTCTAGGACTACCAATACAGCCGTATGGCCTTTCTTAGTCCTAGGGTAAGGGCCCATATAATCAATGTACAAGAGTTGAAAAGGTCGGCACACATCCATGGCTTCCCCCATAGGGGGCCGAAGGGGTGTGTTTGGAGCTTTTGTTTCCTTGCATACTTCACAGCTCGCGATGTATTTCCTGACTTGGCTAGTCATGCCGGGCCAATAATATTTTTCCCGGAGGCGTGTAAGGGTTTTGTGAACACCGCCATGGGAAGCCTGAGGGGGCTCATGAGCGGACTGGATCAAGGGGGCGGTCAATTCTACAGGGATCCACAATTTCCAAATCAGATCGTCCGTCTCGGGGTCGCCAGTCCGTGGGGCCGAACGGTGGAACACGTATCCATCAGATACCTGAATATCAGGTAACTGATCAGCCTTCTTGGTCACTTGCTCAACGAGCTGGACATAATCTTCCGATTTGAAGGCTGGGGACGATAAGTCCACGTCGTTGCAGAAGAACACTTCATCGACACAGTCGACCCGTGATAAAGCGTCCGGTACCACATTCTGACTACCCTTGCGGTGCTCGATTGAAAATTGGAAGCCCTGCAGCTTTAGGCTCCAGCGAGCTAATCGGCCGCTTAGATCGGTCTGGCTCATGAGCCACTTCAGGCTGGCATGATCGGTTATTATAGTGAAGGTGTGACCTTCCACATATGCCCTGAACTTTTTGACATTTAACACCGCTGCATAGCACTCTAGTTCTGTGATGGAATAGTTACGTTGCGCATTGTTCAGTTTCTTCGAGAAGTAGGCAATTGGGTGCTCTTCGTCTCCGCGTCGTTGGAACAGGACGCTTCCTACTCCGGTCTTGCTGGCGTCACACTGGATGAAGAAAGGGCTGGTGAAATCTGGGGTTGTCAGTAAGGGTGCAGACATCATGGATTTCTTCAGTTCCTCGAATGCCTGTTGGGCTTCATCGGTCCAAGCGAATCTGCCGCTCCTTAGGCAGTCCGTGATGGGAGAGGCAATGCTTGCATAGTTACCTATGAAGCGCCTGTACCATCCCGTCATGCCCAAAAACCGTCGTACCTGCTTGGCCGACTTTGGAACTGGGAAATCCCTGATGGCTGAAACTTTGTCAGGGTCGGTCTTTAGTGACTCATCGCCAATGATAAATCCCAAATATTTGACTTCTCGAACGCAAAACCGACCGCAAATTTGACTTCTCGAACGCAATACTGTAAACAAATGGAAAGCATAAAAGAAAACATAATCTTGTAAGTTACAAAGCATAAAAATATGCAAAATAATAAATTAGTTAGGTATACTAAAAATGTACTAGAATTATAAGCTTATTTTATGGGTAAAATATCTTTTAAGCATAAGAATAGGAAAGAAAATTTTTATAATTGGATCTCGACGCTCATTTCACGATTCCACCAACACTTACGACTACAACGAAGGTTCTGCTTCCTAAAGTCACACAACCTTCTGATTAAGGGGGAAGGTGTAATGATCGCTCATCACTATCACTATCTAAACCATGTGATGATCAATCATCACCATCTCACCTAGACCAAAAATTACCTAAAACATACAAACCTCTTATCTCTTATTCCCCGAGGCACATCTGCCAGCATCTCGCATAATTCATCCGGGATGCATCCGGAAACGATGGCACAAGTCATTGGCTCGATCAACATATGACACGAGCTTTCATAATTGCAAAACTCTCGAATTGCAATTCATTAGCTTATGCATTCAGGTCACAAGTTCTCGAATTCCACATTCCTCAATTTACCTATTGCCAAAGAAAGCGATAAACATCCGAAATTCGATATCGCTTTCCCTCTGAACTAATTTCTCGAGCCATCGATGTACCCTTGCACCCTGCTAGTGGATTCAACGACCGAGGCACCCAACACGAGCATAAACTACGTCAATGGGTCTGCACACAAAAAATCCCATTTTAGCAAGGTGTGCATGCGCAGTGCATTACTCCGCTCGGTAATTGTCAACTCCCACAAAAATCCCGCGAGAGAGCTTTCAATAGGGAAATGCTAAATTGCGATTACTTCCATTGGCCGGGCTTACTATTGGAAAATTATAACTGTAACTCATTAATGCAGTTTCCGTAAGTGCATCAGACGTGATCTCTTAAAGCGTATAATTCTAAAATTATTTCATTGTTGCGGTTATTAATCATTATGACTGATAAAATTGCTAATGTTTGTGCTAAATGTAATGAGGTGCTCCTTGAAAAAAAGAATGTGTCGTGCTTAAATTGCGGGCGCTTTTTCCATCGACGCTGTTCTCGGCTCGATGATGAAGTTTTAAAACTAATTGAATCACATGACTCATTATTTTGGAAATGTGCTAATTGTAATGTGTTGCCCATCAGTGGATTGCTAACTAAAATCTGTCAACTGGCCAGTGATGTTGCTGAGCTTAAAAGTGAATTTTTTAAATTTATTAAGCAGAGTAGTAATGACTCTGCTGTAAATGCACCTAACAATCGTCGTTCCGTGTCTCTGTCTTCAGGAGGCTCATTACGAAGCACTTTGCTTAAAAAAACCGCTGCGTCCGTTGCCTTTAAAAATTCGCCAACGGTTTTGCCGTCCAAAAAAAAATCATCTTCGGCACTCAAAGTCGATGCTCTCGCTTCCAGCTCTTCAAATGGTGGCGTAGTGTCTGTTACTGATGGAGTGCCTCCTGTCGATGCTATCTATTCCGATGATAGTGAATATGTTGTTGGGCGTGCTGCTGGCGTTTCTGCTGCTGCTGGTTCTGGCGCTGTGTCTGAGAGCGATATTATTGTGGATGGTGTTTCTGGAAATTCCTATGCAGCTGTTGCTGCTGCTGCCGTTTCTACTCCCGCTGCTGCTGCTGCCGCTTCTACTACTGCTGCTGCTATTGCCGTGCATGCTGATGTAAGAGCGGCCCCTCTAAATAGGAGTTCTAATTTTTCTGAATTTAACAATTCTATCGTTGGATGTGGATCTACATGTGCTTTATCTGCTGCTGTACTTGATGGTAGCCCGAAATCTAAATGGCTGCATATTTCGAGGCTGAACCCACAAACTACATCTGCTGATATAGTAACCTTCATACGCGAAAAATGCACTCCAAATGCTGGCGATATGGACATTTTCGGCAAAGAACTCGTCAAAAAGGGAGCTGATGTATCGTCTTTAAAATTCATTTCTTTTAAAGTGCGAATACCACATTCTTTATTCAGTGCAATATGGGATGCAAATTTTTGGCCGAAAGGAGTCATTGTACGTCCATTTACGTTCATTCCAAAAAACGGTGTGGCTCTGCCTCACATGACGTCGCCTCCAGATCAATCTTAGATGTTGGTTCCATGGATGCTGCCTTGAATGTACCAAATTTTGCGATCTATTATCAAAACATTAGAGGAATGAGTTCGAAAGTGAATGAGATATTCTTAAATATTATTGAAGGCGATTACGACATTATTGTGCTTTCTGAAACGTGGCTTACTGCTAAGGTATCTTCTTCTGAATTCTTTAATGAAACTTCCTATATTGTTTATAGAAAAGATAGATGTTCATTGGCCACTGGTCTTTCGAAAGGTGGAGGTGTATTGATTGCTGTAAAAAATCGCTTAAGTTCGAGACGAATCACACTTCCTAATGATGGACCGTTAATAGAACAACTTGGTGTATCGATCATTGTTCCTGAAATTGGCATGTGCTATATTCTTGCCAGCTATATTCCACCTGTTTCATCTTTTGAAATCTACAATTGTCACGCGGAAAATATCTCATTGATTGGTGATATCTGTGCTAAGGAGAATGATATTTGCATCATTACGGGTGATTTTAACTTATCCAGTGTCAAATGGTGTGATTTGGATAATGCTATTGGACTATGCCCACTAAACGTTCGTCATGACTTTGAATATAGTATTATCGATTCGGCTAGTAGGTTAAATTTAATTCAGATTAATAATTTATTTAATTTCTTAGGTAAAGTTCTTGATCTTATTTTTATTAATAGTGATCTAAAATATTGTCTTATGGAACCTCAAATTCCATTATCTAAAATTGATTTATATCACAGACCAGTTCTCATTCATATTAATGCTTATATTTTTACTTCTTTTAAGGAAAGGTCGTCAAAGCTGAATTATCGCAAGGCTGATTATCAATCCATAAATGCAGCTTTCGAAATTGTTGACTGGTCAACTCTCCTGGATTCCCATAGGAGCAATCTGGACGATGCGTATAATGCATTTTTAACGATCATTCACGACACCATCTCGAGATTTGTTCCATTCTGCTCTTCTACTAAACTTAATCATCCTCCCTGGTTTTGTAAGGGCTTATTGCGGTTGAAAAATGCCAAGAATAAAATGCATAGGCGGTACATCTTAGCGAGAAAGGATGAAGACTATATTATTTTCTCCAGGTTGAGGAGAGAATACAATTACTTGCACAGATTTCTTTTCAACCAATACATCGTGTCCATTGAAGCTGACATTAAAGTGAACGCAAGAGCCTTTTGGTCCTTTCTGGATACCAAGCGCTCTTCATCAGCAATACCTCTGGCCATGCATTATAATGACGTGTCATCTGTCAGTTTAGAGGAGAGTGTAGAATTGTTTGCATCTTTTTTTAGCTCTGTCTACAATCATAATATCAATCACTGCCAACTTGCCTCATTTAGTAACAATTCTCAGATAGATATTTCTGTCCTATCTCTTAGCACCGACGAAGTATTACAAGCTTTGTGCAATCTGTCCGATGATGTATTTTATGGAGATGACTTAATTTGTAATCTCCTACTAAAAAGATGTGCTAAAAATTTGGCTCTCCCGTTGACGATCATTTTTAATTACTATCTAAGTCAAGGCCAATTCCTCGATTGTTGGAAACACTCCTTCATCAAACCACTGCATAAATCCGGCGCTCGGGACAATGTTTGTAACTATAGAGGCATCGCCAAACTCTTGCCGGTCCCTAAACTGTTTGAATCAATTGTAAAGGATAATCTTTACTTTTGTGTAAAGCATGTTATTGATGATAGGCAGCATGGTTTTATTAGTGGTAAATCTACTGTCACAAACTTGGTTTTATTTAAAAATCATGCCATGAATATTATAGAGAATGGTGGTCAGGTCGATGCTATCATGACGGATTTCTCGAAAGCCACGGTGGGCTTGAACATGATTTAAATGCGAAGTTTTAGCACCACCGATTTTCTTTCGGCATTCGATTCCCGGAGTCATAAGAAGGCTAGAAAAAAAAATCCACCGTAAGCCTTAGAGCCGTTTTCGAAAAAAACCCTTTTTTCACGAGGAAAGATTCAGTGCTCGAGATATCGAGATTTTTGTAACTTTAGCTCACTTCTAGTTGCCAAACATCCCTAATTTGGCATAAATGATGTTTTCCTATCAGTTTTACACTAGCACACAAAAATTTACAAAGCATATTTTTGAAATTGCTCCTTTTACTAAGACCGGAGATACTCATTGGCGATTCTCAGAAACAGGTTAAAATAGAAAAAATTTGAAAGAATGATTTTTCATTCGAATGAGTTTTGCGCTAAGACAACAAGCGAGAATCATATCCTTTATTTCCAACCTTGTCTGATTTGCGGGGTCATCGAACTATCGCCAACCCCCACCCCCGATTCTTTGTTTACGTTTTGTGATACTGCAGATCGAATGATCAATGGGCCTATTCACACGGTGCATATTCATGGCAAGTAAACCCGGTTTTATAGATGAGAGAGGGAAGGGAGCGGAAGAACTTAACGAAACATTTTTCACGCAAAAGCAAACGCGTGAAAACTAGCACACATATAAAAAGTTACTTCTATCTCTTGCATTCTTTAGCTCTGTTTTTCTCTAACAAGGCTCAATGTTATTCCATTGGTGCAATTAGTTAAAACTTCAGATAGTCTTCGACCCTTTGAGGTGAAGTTGTATAATTGATCTCTTCGAAATTTAAATTTCTTGTGAAAGTATGGACAGAAGATCAAAGGATCATGCAGGGACCCATCAAGAAAATCGGGCGCGCATATGTTTTCTCTGTCTGCAGAAGAAGAAACAAATGGTCAAAATCAGTGGTGCTTTATGTGTAAATATAAAAAAATGTGTGAATTATGCTGAACATGATGAACGTTTTCCCAATGTTTTATGTAGCGCTTGCAAAATTATCGTATATCGGTCAGTGAAGTGTGAAACTATCGAGAAAATAGCTCTGCCGGACTATAGAAAGTTCAAAATTTTGGAGAAGAATACTCGGGCAAAAACTCAAACGTTGTGCAGTTGCACATTGTGTGAATTGGTACGAGATCCAGGGCCATATAACTTCACTAAAAAAACGACAAGGACAAAAAGAAGAGGAGCAAGAAGTGCAAAAAATGTGGTGAAACTTATTCGGTAGGGAAAAAACATTTTTGTACCCCAGAAAAACACTTCCCGAGTTTCAAAGAACATGTAAGTAACTCGCTTCCCCTGAAACAGAGAGAACATTTGGCGTGTTCTATAATAAAGGACATACTTTTAAATGAAGACACAAATTCTCGCAGCTCGAGCAATAAAACCGCTACATTATCTCAGATCCACGGAAAGGCACTCAACGTTGAAATCACCCGGCCGAAACGAACAAATCAAACTATAGGCCCGCAACAGATTTCCGCTGGAGATGTTTGTAAAATAGCCACAAATTACGGTCTCTCCAGCAACGTAGTTCAGGGCATAGCAAGAGACTTACGCGTTGGCTCCCAAAAAAGAAACATGTTTGAATCACATCTGAAGACAAAACTATCTACACACCGCCACAGGCTAGATGAATTTTTTGATTTCAAAAGTTGCCCCATAATAACATCCAAAGCTGGCGAGAAAACGACCTCTACAGAAATATTGGCATTTTGTACAGATGTTCCGGCCTTAATCGATTGTATAAAAGCAACTCGAAACAATGATAATCCCCATTTGAAGTTTGGCATTGATGGTGGGGGAGGTTTTCTCAAGATTTGCCTTTCAGTGCAAGAACCTGATTCTGCTGCTGTAATGGACGGTCGACAAAAATATATAGAGGGCGTAGGGGCAAAAATATTCAAGGATTCCGGAGTCAAAAAATTATTCGTTCTGGCAATAATTGCAGGTACACAAGAAAACCACGAAAATGTGAGAATGTTATGGTCTCTCTTACAGATCAATGATTTTGCCGGCACAATTGCGACCGATTTGAAACTCGCCAATATATTGGTAGGAATCATGTCTCATGCCAGTAGCTTTCCATGCACTTGGTGTTTCGCCTCGAAAGAAAGTTTGGACACTTGTGGCGAGAGGAGGACTATACAAAACTGCCAAGAAAATTATTTAGAATGGGGAAAAGCCAACTTCAAAAAGTCCCTTGCAAAAAATTACAAAAATTGCTCGAATTTGCCTGTTCTTTCTAGAGGCACGGATGACTCCAGACAGATTCTTGACATCATTGCGCCCCCTGAATTGCACTTAATTCTCGGAGTAGTGAACACGCTTTATAATCGGATGAAAATGGAGTTCGAATTTGAATCTTTTGAGTGGGCCAAAAGGTGCAATGTCAGCCAGGAATTTGTGCATGGGGCCCCTGCATTCGTGGGTAATTCATGCAAATTGCTTTTGGATAAAACTGATGTGTTGCAAAATTTATGCAGGCCGGGTTGTCTGAATTATGTTAAATGTTTCCGAGAATTTCGAGCAGTGGTGGAATCTTGTTTTTCAATAACTCTGAAACCTGACTACAGAGAAGCAATAGACAGATTTAAAAGAAGTTATCTAGATCTACAGATCAGTGTTACTCCAAAGGTCCATGCTGTGTTTTTCCATGTACCAGAGTTTTGCGCTAAAGCAAAACAAGGGTTGGGGTTTTTTAGCGAGCAGGCCATGGAATCTGTCCACCATGACTTTGGGATAACGTGGGACAAATATAAAGTAAAAAAATGTCATCCACATTATGGAAGTAAATTACTGACCGCACTCCGAGAATATAATAGTGTTCATTTATAACTTGTGGCTCAATAGTAGATTTGTTGAAAAAGCCAAGAATTTCGTTTTCTGTATTACTGTTCTTTTTACTTCAGACATTAATTCACAATTATCAAACTATTCATTCTTGTACAATAATTATTTAAACATTATTTTTCATTAAAATTATCAGTTCAAGGATCAAAATTTCAATTTTTCTTTGTTCCTTTTCCCGTCAGAAACTACCGTGCAGATTTTTTTTTTGGTGTGGATCCAGGAAAAGGTTTGTCTGTCTTTGATCTTCCATTGCATTGGGGAGTTTCCGGATATCACATTTTTCCAAATTGAGCGTGTTCCAAGTCCAAGAGGAGTCCTCTTAGAGGTGACGCGTAGAAAATGCCTATTTTTCTATCTTTGCATTATCCATTGAAAAAAGCAGATTTTTTCAAAATCGGCTCTAAGGCTTACGGTGGATTTTTTTTCCTAGCCTTCTTATGACTCCGGGAATCGAATGCCGAAAGAAAATCGGTGGTGCTAAAACTTCGCATTTAAATCATGTTCAAGCCCACCGTGCTGATAGAAATCGCTATCAATATCAACCATCCTGAGCTGATATAAATTTCTGAACCCAAATTCCATCATTTAATCAAGTTATTACCATCGCAGTTTGGCATGCGAATCACAGATTAACATTTCAATTGGCACACGAACCTCGGGTAAATTCTATTAAGACATAATTCCAGCAAGCAGGAGTCTGATTACACCGAAACCAAAAGGGATTCAACGGAGAGTTAGAGTCGAAATCTACAAATTATATGGAATTAAATCTAGCGTACGAATTATATCATTAGTGAAAATTAAAATATAGTAAACATTAGAATTTATATGTTATATTGGAGATTAACTTTGAATTAGTAATAAATACTTGATACTTGAATTAAAGCAACAATCTTTTTTCTGAGTTTAACGTTGTTCACTGAATATTCAGAATAAGGGAAAGTTTTATCCCAAAAATGTTTGGGCGGCATATTCAGTTATTAGAGATTATTGTGATCCGGGGTCCACGAGTGCTCTGAAAGTACGTTGTATTCCATGTGATCCTTGTAATGTTATCAGAGCGGTGCAAAGAAGGACTTCTTTATCTGAAGAGGAATGCAATGTTTTTACCTGGCCTTGTTGCATGGGAGTTTGAGAGTTACTAGGAGGGTCAGGCGACTGAAAAGTTGTATGTTGAGGGCTTGTCCCAGATGTTGTGGAGGCTGTAGTAGTGTTAGTCATATGTAGAAGAGAATGATGACGCTTCTTGCAGAGGATGCAAGTGTGTTTACTAAGACAGGTTGATAACCGGTGTCCACGCCCTAGACACAATACTGATACCATGAATTGTGTGTTGCATAAAGTTGTTACCAGTGAAGCAGCCTTGCCAGCTGTGCTCGGGTCACGTCACTCTGAAATCTTTCCTAGAGTCTCCACAATCTTTACGAGGTCAACAGAAAATTGAAGTACACCTTCATGCCGCTCTACCCATCGGGTCTCACAAAGCGATGTAAGCGCACATCCCAAAGTGCTCATGAGGACAGTTTTTCGTTTCGGATGTGATTTAAAGAAAGCAATTACTTCTTTCATAACTGCAACAGCGTCCCGGATAGCAGGCACTTTGGAGCTACGTGAAATTGAGCTATTCAGCTTATGGCTATAGCATGGTGTCTTAACAGCGTTTTTGGCTTCCTTCTGAACCTCCGTGGTAGCACCTCGAACTTCGGAAAGCATAACGGCACATCCGTCTGTTCCTATTCCAACACACCGTTCTAGTAGAAGTTTCAACTTCTTCTTTAGTTGCGATAGGACAATTTGGCCGATGGCCTTGCCGGTTAAAGACAACTCCCTAGGTGAGGAGGTTCCATCCAAATTCTCTTCCGTCTCTTCGGCAGTAAGTACTTTTCTGATTTCTCTCCAATCTTCTTCATCGGATTCGTAGTCATTTTCATGTTTAGCATAAGCTAGTTCCTCAAACGCATCCACAAAACTGACGAAATCCTCACGAATATTACCATCATGTACGTATCTTAAGGTAAGGCTCAGCTGGGATTGGTGAGCTACATCTGTTGTCTCGTCAAAAAGTATTGAATAGTATCGTGATGCCCGCACGTTAATCAAAATTTGTTCAGAAATCTCTTTCCCGCAGCATGAAATAAGCATATTTTGTGTTGGCTTGCTTATATATGTAGCATTACAGGAAGCTGACTGTAAATGTTTCTCTAGTTTTTTATCGCCAGCAGATACTCGAAACTTTAAAAGCTCTCTGAAATTCCCTTCGTTCACAGTCACGTCGGATTCGTTGGAAATATCAGTATTATGAAGTATCGGTCCATCATCTCTGTGTCCACGGAATGCTAAATTTTGCCGCCCGAGAAAGATAATAGTTTCAACTATAGGACGAAGTCGTTCCCTGTTTTCTTCCACCTTTTTGAGACGCTGTTGATGTACACGGTTGATTACTTCCAAGTTAGGCTTATTAAAGGTATGAAGGAATGCTGTCCCCTGTTATGCAGCTCGTTTATGATAAATATAATTACCATGTGTCTCCAAATCCCCATTCTGCCCTGCAATATCCTTAAAGTTTATCAACGGTTTTGTTACAAGCTTTTGCAAAGGCACAGTTTTTGACCTCCACCAACACCACCAGTTGCGAAAAAAGGGCAATATTTACAAAATAAGCCTTGTTTAGCATGTGAAAACACGAGCCAAGAGTATTTGCTGAGATACTTATGCCCAAAATATCCCTTCACCTCCTTACCCTTGATCAAGTGCGAGGAATATGGGAACTTATAGTCATCTTTTGGCTGCCGTGGGTTCGACAGGAGCTGATATTTTGTGTAGTCATCTATATGTTTATCTAGAAAATTTCCAATATCATAGGGGACATTTGACCTATTACACACTGTAGACTTGGGAGTCCGGGGAGAAGTAGGAACCACCACCTCATTACTTAAGCTATCACTGCTATCAAACACAGTAGACTTGGAAGCCCGGGGAGAAGCATAAGCAACAGGAACCACCACCTTATTACTGTTATCTAGTCCAGTCCAAAGGGTTGCAGCACAACCTAAAACTGCTCGCTTATTGACAGGCTCAAAAAATGATTCAATACCTCGGATTTCTGACGTTCGCTTCTTTGATGACCCCGGCCGCTGATTTGCCTATTGATAAAAAAAATTGATGTCAATATGAGTGGATGGACCACTATTCCTTAGATTTAGTCTAGAAGTACTAAGTGAATACAAAGACATGCGGATAAGGGACTTCGTTTTATACTATTTCTTATACTATTATCTTTTATACTATTTTTTCGAAAAAGTGCCAAGGTACTGCAATCCCGATAATTTTCCTTCAATCTACACCTTATTTTCAATATTCATGATTTTTTTTCAAATCAATTCAGAGCAAATTTTTAATGGTTTTTTCGAAAAAGTATAAAAAAGGGTGTGTGTGAGACTCATCCACATATAATAAGTTCACGATTGAACTGAAACTTTTTTAAATGTAGATGTTGTTGATATAATTCTTAATTTTTAAATGAGTATGAATTACTCACCAATATATAACAACGCACAGTAAACAATATTATATAGTTCACAATATATTATTCACAGTATTAACAAAACTATTTAACAATATCAAATCTTGTTACACGGACAAACACATGTCAAAACATTAAAATTAAAGTTATTATGTTTAATATAAAACGTTTGCTCTGAGCCTAATTTCAAGCAAAATTGTCATTAAGAACTTAGATAAAGTTCAGTATTAATTTTTTGTAATATGTATTCAATTTACACTTACCATGGCTGATTGAAGCGATGAACAAACAATACTATCTGATGTACGTATTTAACAATCTTAAGAAAGAAAGAAATGCAACGACACTCGACAAAGGAAAAGTGACTAACGTGTTGCCTGTTGGTGCGCATCAAAACACTATCTCGATTCAATCAAAAGTATCACTACCCACCGCCCGCCTGGCTTCTACTGGTGGTCAGTGTTTCCATTTCGGATACAATTGTATCTTTTGGATAAGCGGATACTTTTTTTATTAAAAGAATACGTTTTGAATAGAAAAGTTTATCCAATCTTTTTATTCGCCAAAAACATCTTTTATTCGCCAAAAACATCTCTAATGAGTTAATAACGATTCTTGTAAACAGGTAACGTTGTCCTTATGAAGGTTTCAAAATCTTGAAATTAGTCAAAATAAAGTGCTTCGATCGTGAGTCAGGGGGGGGGGGCAATTGCACCCATTGCCCCCTCTGTATCCGCGCCTGCTGGGTCTTCTACTGCCGCCCAAAAAGTCTCAAACGCCCACAAGGGGGCGTTATCGGCCACGTTGAGAACCTATGGTCTAGAGTATTTCTTTCTTCTGGGACAGTAGGGAGAGTAGGGGTGGTTTTGACTTTTGTTTGTTTGCTAACAGAAGAGGTTGGGACTTTTGTCTGTTTGCCACTTCTTAACGTTATGGCAATAGCCAGTTCTTTTGACATTCGCAACTAAGGCGAAAAAGGAAAAAAAATTGGACACTAGATTAAATTGAAAAATAGAAAAATAGAAAACTCTCTCGTGGCGAGTAATAGGCAACACGGTGGGCTTGAACATGATTTAAATGCGAAGTTTTAGCACCACCGATTTTCTTTCGGCATTCGATTCCCGGAGTCATAAGAAGGCTAGAAAAAAAAATCCACCGTAAGCCTTAGAGCCGTTTTCGAAAAAAACCCTTTTTTCACGAGGAAAGATTCAGTGCTCGAGATATCGAGATTTTTGTAACTTTAGCTCACTTCTAGTTGCCAAACATCCCTAATTTGGCATAAATGATGTTTTCCTATCAGTTTTACACTAGCACACAAAAATTTACAAAGCATATTTTTGAAATTGCTCCTTTTACTAAGACCGGAGATACTCATTGGCGATTCTCAGAAACAGGTTAAAATAGAAAAAATTTGAAAGAATGATTTTTCATTCGAATGAGTTTTGCGCTAAGACAACAAGCGAGAATCATATCCTTTATTTCCAACCTTGTCTGATTTGCGGGGTCATCGAACTATCGCCAACCCCCACCCCCGATTCTTTGTTTACGTTTTGTGATACTGCAGATCGAATGATCAATGGGCCTATTCACACGGTGCATATTCATGGCAAGTAAACCCGGTTTTATAGATGAGAGAGGGAAGGGAGCGGAAGAACTTAACGAAACATTTTTCACGCAAAAGCAAACGCGTGAAAACTAGCACACATATAAAAAGTTACTTCTATCTCTTGCATTCTTTAGCTCTGTTTTTCTCTAACAAGGCTCAATGTTATTCCATTGGTGCAATTAGTTAAAACTTCAGATAGTCTTCGACCCTTTGAGGTGAAGTTGTATAATTGATCTCTTCGAAATTTAAATTTCTTGTGAAAGTATGGACAGAAGATCAAAGGATCATGCAGGGACCCATCAAGAAAATCGGGCGCGCATATGTTTTCTCTGTCTGCAGAAGAAGAAACAAATGGTCAAAATCAGTGGTGCTTTATGTGTAAATATAAAAAAATGTGTGAATTATGCTGAACATGATGAACGTTTTCCCAATGTTTTATGTAGCGCTTGCAAAATTATCGTATATCGGTCAGTGAAGTGTGAAACTATCGAGAAAATAGCTCTGCCGGACTATAGAAAGTTCAAAATTTTGGAGAAGAATACTCGGGCAAAAACTCAAACGTTGTGCAGTTGCACATTGTGTGAATTGGTACGAGATCCAGGGCCATATAACTTCACTAAAAAAAACGACAAGGACAAAAAGAAGAGGAGCAAGAAGTGCAAAAAATGTGGTGAAACTTATTCGGTAGGGAAAAAACATTTTTGTACCCCAGAAAAACACTTCCCGAGTTTCAAAGAACATGTAAGTAACTCGCTTCCCCTGAAACAGACAGAACATTTGGCGTGTTCTATAATAAAGGACATACTTTTAAATGAAGACACAAATTCTCGCAGCTCGAGCAATAAAACCGCTACATTATCTCAGATCCACGGAAAGGCACTCAACGTTGAAATCACCCGGCCGAAACGAACAAATCAAACTATAGGCCCGCAACAGATTTCCGCTGGAGATGTTTGTAAAATAGCCACAAATTACGGTCTCTCCAGCAACGTAGTTCAGGGCATAGCAAGAGACTTACGCGTTGGCTCCCAAAAAAGAAACATGTTTGAATCACATCTGAAGACAAAACTATCTACACACCGCCACAGGCTAGATGAATTTTTTGATTTCAAAAGTTGCCCCATAATAACATCCAAAGCTGGCGAGAAAACGACCTCTACAGAAATATTGGCATTTTGTACAGATGTTCCGGCCTTAATCGATTGTATAAAAGCAACTCGAAACAATGATAATCCCCATTTGAAGTTTGGCATTGATGGTGGGGGAGGTTTTCTCAAGATTTGCCTTTCAGTGCAAGAACCTGATTCTGCTGCTGTAATGGACGGTCGACAAAAATATATAGAGGGCGTAGGGGCAAAAATATTCAAGGATTCCGGAGTCAAAAAATTATTCGTTCTGGCAATAATTGCAGGTACACAAGAAAACCACGAAAATGTGAGAATGTTATGGTCTCTCTTACAGATCAATGATTTTGCCGGCACAATTGCGACCGATTTGAAACTCGCCAATATATTGGTAGGAATCATGTCTCATGCCAGTAGCTTTCCATGCACTTGGTGTTTCGCCTCGAAAGAAAGTTTGGACACTTGTGGCGAGAGGAGGACTATACAAAACTGCCAAGAAAATTATTTAGAATGGGGAAAAGCCAACTTCAAAAAGTCCCTTGCAAAAAATTACAAAAATTGCTCGAATTTGCCTGTTCTTTCTAGAGGCACGGATGACTCCAGACAGATTCTTGACATCATTGCGCCCCCTGAATTGCACTTAATTCTCGGAGTAGTGAACACGCTTTATAATCGGATGAAAATGGAGTTCGAATTTGAATCTTTTGAGTGGGCCAAAAGGTGCAATGTCAGCCAGGAATTTGTGCATGGGGCCCCTGCATTCGTGGGTAATTCATGCAAATTGCTTTTGGATAAAACTGATGTGTTGCAAAATTTATGCAGGCCGGGTTGTCTGAATTATGTTAAATGTTTCCGAGAATTTCGAGCAGTGGTGGAATCTTGTTTTTCAATAACTCTGAAACCTGACTACAGAGAAGCAATAGACAGATTTAAAAGAAGTTATCTAGATCTACAGATCAGTGTTACTCCAAAGGTCCATGCTGTGTTTTTCCATGTACCAGAGTTTTGCGCTAAAGCAAAACAAGGGTTGGGGTTTTTTAGCGAGCAGGCCATGGAATCTGTCCACCATGACTTTGGGATAACGTGGGACAAATATAAAGTAAAAAAATGTCATCCACATTATGGAAGTAAATTACTGACCGCACTCCGAGAATATAATAGTGTTCATTTATAACTTGTGGCTCAATAGTAGATTTGTTGAAAAAGCCAAGAATTTCGTTTTCTGTATTACTGTTCTTTTTACTTCAGACATTAATTCACAATTATCAAACTATTCATTCTTGTACAATAATTATTTAAACATTATATTTCATTAAAATTATCAGTTCAAGGATCAAAATTTCAATTTTTCTTTGTTCCTTTTCCCGTCAGAAACTACCGTGCAGATTTTTTTTTTGGTGTGGATCCAGGAAAAGGTTTGTCTGTCTTTGATCTTCCATTGCATTGGGGAGTTTCCGGATATCACATTTTTCCAAATTGAGCGTGTTCCAAGTCCAAGAGGAGTCCTCTTAGAGGTGACGCGTAGAAAATGCCTATTTTTCTATCTTTGCATTATCCATTGAAAAAAGCAGATTTTTTCAAAATCGGCTCTAAGGCTTACGGTGGATTTTTTTTCCTAGCCTTCTTATGACTCCGGGAATCGAATGCCGAAAGAAAATCGGTGGTGCTAAAACTTCGCATTTAAATCATGTTCAAGCCCACCGTGTCAGCTCAAGACGACTGATAGAATCAAGAGTTTATATCAGTTCAGTACAACTGATATTTAGTAGATATTTCTATCAGCTCAAATCGACTGATAGAATCAAATTTTATATCAGTTCAATACAACTGATATTTAGTAGATATTTCTATCAGCTCAAATCGACTGATAGAATCAAATTTTATATCAGTTCAATACAACTGATATTTAGTAGAAATTTCTATCAGCTCAAATCGACTGATAGAATCAAATTTTATATCAGTTCAATACAACTGATATTTAGTAGAAATTTCTATCAGCTCAAATCGACTGATAGAATCAAATTTTATATCAGTTCAATACAACTGATATTTAGTAGATATTTCTATCAGCTCAAATCGACTGATAGAATCAAATTTTATATCAGTTCAATACAACTGATATTTAGTAGAAATTTCTATCAGCTCAAATCGACTGATAGAATCAAATTTTATATTAGTTCAATACAACTGATATTTAGTAGAAATTTCTATCAGTTCAAATCGACTGATAGAATCAAATTTTATATCAGTTCAATACAACTGATATTTAGTAGATATTTCTATCAGCTCAAATCGACTGATAGAATCAAATTTTATATCAGTTCAATACAACTGATATTTAGTAGAAATTTCTATCAGCTCAAATCGACTGATAGAATCAAATTTTATATCAGTTCAATACAACTGATATTTAGTAGAAATTTCTATCAGCTCAAATCGACTGATAGAATCAAATTTTATATCAGTTCAATACAACTGATATTTAGTAGATATTTCTATCAGCTCAAATCGACTGATAGAATCAAATTTTATATCAGTTCAATACAACTGATATTTAGTAGAAATTTCTATCAGCTCAAATCGACTGATAGAATCAAATTTTATATTAGTTCAATACAACTGATATTTAGTAGAAATTTCTATCAGTTCAAATCGACTGATAGAATCAAATTTTATATCAGTTCAATACAACTGATATTTAGTAGAAATTTCTATCAGCTCAAATCGACTGATAGAATCAAATTTTATATCAGTTCAATACAACTGATATTTAGTAGAAATTTCTATCAGCTCAAATCGACTGATAGAATCAAATTTTATATCAGTTCAATACAACTGATATTTAGTAGATATTTCTATCAGCTCAAATCGACTGATAGAATCAAATTTTATATCAGTTCAATACAACTGATATTTAGTAGATATTTCTATCAGCTCAAATCGACTGATAGAATCAAATTTTATATCAGTTCAATACAACTGATATTTAGTAGAAATTTCTATCAGCTCAAATCGACTGATAGAATCAAATTTTATATCAGTTCAATACAACTGATATTTAGTAGATATTTCTATCAGCTCAAATCGACTGATAGAATCAAATTTTATATCAGTTCAATACAACTGATATTTAGTAGAAATTTCTATCAGCTCAAATCGACTGATAGAATCAAATTTTATATCAGTTCAATACAACTGATATTTAGTAGATATTTCTATCAGCTCAAATCGACTGATAGAATCAAATTTTATATCAGTTCAATACAACTGATATTTAGTAGAAATTTCTATCAGCTCAAATCGACTGATAGAATCAAATTTTATATCAGTTCAATACAACTGATATTTACTAGAAATCTCTATCAGCTCAAGTCGACTGATAGAATCAAATTTTATATCAGTTCAATACAACTAATGTTAGTAGAAATTTCTATCAGCTCAAGTCGACTGATAGAATCAAATTTTATATCAGTTCAATACAACTGATATTTAGTAGAAATTTCTATCAGCTCAAATCATACCAAGTTGTGTCTAGTAGAACAAAAATAAAAGTTGTTTAATATATATATACAAGTGTAAATTCATTAAGAATAAAGACAAGGAATCGTTGGAGTGAAGCAGAAAAGTAATAGGGCAGGTGCATCTACTGGTTATAGCACTCCCTTGTCCTAGTGGTGACCAGAGGATCGAAAGGTCACTACAAACACTGGTGGCAGCGTTTAAAGAACCCAGAAGGAAGAAACGCCAATCAACTGTAGCCCCTCTAGGCCAGGAGCCGGTGCACGGTGGCGCAACCCGTAACAAACAAGGAAAACCACTACAAACAGTGAAACAGTGAAATAATTGACAAACACCGGAACTATCAACCTATTAGGCTGCTCGCACACTGCATCAGAATTTGTGCGAATTCTATTCGTGCGAATTCTGACGAAAACGTGCGAACGATCCCATTCTATGTAATGCTTTGTAAATGCGCACATTGAAACAATATTTGTTCGTCAGAATTTGTGCGAAGAGTTGCGAAGTGCGATAGATCCGATTTGAATGGGATCAGTCGCAAGTTTTCGCAGGAATAGTGTAGTCTTGAAATTATTTCAAAATGATCGCGGAACAATTAATTAGTTTAGTGCTCGAGCGGAGATCCTTGTGGGATATGAGTGATAAAAATTATCACATGAGACACGTGCAAAGGAATTTATGGAGGGAGGTTGGGAACGAAATGGAGCGTGAAGGTGCATTTACATACATAATATATTTATATTAAACATATTTTTAATTAATTGTATTCATTGTACACATAAGAGAGAAATTACAAGATGGCTTTTTTATTATTTTTCTTGTGAACAGAAAAATGCTTTAAATTTATTTCTAATGGCAGACGCTGCACAAGTTGCTCTGTTTTCACCAATAGTACAAAATTTTTGTTTGGGTTCGTTTGAATAGTCAAAAGAAGAAACTTCAGCGCCTCCTTCTTTATCAATAATTATGTTGTGTAGTAGACAAATACATTTGATTATTTTACTGCATTTATCGGGACTAACTTCCATGGGATTTTTAAGAATTTCCCATTTTTTGCTAAGAATGCCAAATGAACATTCAATGACTTGCCTTGCTGCTGACAAACGACCGTTAAAAATAGTTTCCTCGGGTCCTAGTCTGGATGCCGGATATGGCCTCATTAAATAGGATTTCAAAGGAAATCCTTCATCCCCTAACATTACATAAGGTGCGGCAATATTTGTATTTGGCAGATTTTGAAGAATATGTAAATAGAGATCTCCCCTCTCGATATTTTTGCATAGCTGACTGTTGGAAAATATCCCTCCGTCGCTTTCTTTGCCATAAGCTCCAACCTCAATGGCGACAAACTTGTAGTTTGGTCCAGCAACTCCCAAAAGAACAATGGAAAAAAAAATTTTATAATTATAAAATAGACTAGTGTCTTAGGGCTTTTTATTCGAATGTGCTTGCCATCTATACATCCTGCGCAATTTGGAAGCCTCCATTTTGCCCAAAATTCATGAGCCATCAATAACATTTGTTCTTTTGATGGAGAAGGCATATGCAATGGTTGTAAAGTTTCCCAAATTGCCTCACAAGTCTCATGAACAATCCTTCCTACTTCATTATCGGATATCCGATAAGATAAGGAAAGAGTTCTAAAAGACGAGCCACATGCTAAAAATCTGTAAAGAGAAGAAGAGATTTTTCACATTACATTATTCAACAATTTATTTTTCAGGTGAAGATGTAAAGAAGAAATGGAGAAATTTACGGGACACGTTCAGAAAGGAACTTCAGAAAACTCAACAATGCAAATCTGGGGATGGAGCAAGTGGCAGGGCTTCTTCAAAGTGGCCGTTCTTCCAACAAATGATGTTTATTGCTGGCAATTTTAAAAGAGGAACGCTTCAGGGAAACGTAACGGAAGAACCAAGAAAAGAAGTACAGAATGTGATATCAGAACATGATACTACCAATACTGAAACGGAAAAGGCCACTGAAGAGACTAATGCGTCTAGTAAGGATCAGGAAAGAAAGGATTCTTTCAAAAATCGATCGAAAAGGATGAAATGTGCTCCAAGAAACATTGAGGAAAAGTATCTTGAAATTGAAAAAAAGAAACTAGAAATAATTCGAGAAAATTGTAATCATAAGATGGATTGTGATTACCAATTTTTAATGAGTTTGCTTCCTTATTTGAAAAAAATTCCCCAAGATAGAAAACTACTTGTCAGAGCAAAGATGCAGCAAGTTTTTATTGATGAACAATACATCACTGGAGCATCAACCTCCTCTTCTAATTACTCAGACGGATTTCGCATAACTCCTGTTCCTTCTCCAGGTTGTTCTTTCAATCTAATCTCGGCTTCTGACCAAACTGATGAAGTTTCTACTCAAAGTACAGATTTTGTAGATACGGTTCAAGCCGCATCACCTACTGTAATCAATTATTTTTCAACATTTGATGCAAACACAGTATAATAAAATATTATTGTGAGTTCACTTATATAAAACTTGAGAATTTTGAATAAAGAAAATATTTGTGTTAAAATACGTGTTCTATATGCACTTACCTTAAAGTTAACGATAATCGCTTATTGGGCGAAATTGTTTCTCTAAAATTAGAAAACTTCTCAATTGATTTTCTGATTGAATCCAGAATGTATTTGTAAGTACTTAAACTCATTCTATAATACGTAAAAAATTTTTGAGGGTCTTTGATTAAATCAGAATGCAAATGATGGAATTCGCCAAATTTTTTTCGTTTAGCAAACACCTCTCGAACCCAAACCCTTTTTTTTAAAAAACTTTCTTTTTAGATATGAATTTTCTAATAAAAATAAATCTTCACTCATGTCCATTTTCAAATACTTGTCTAGAAACTTTTCGCACCACTTCTGATAGAGTGTGCGAACTCAAATTACGATTTCTGACGATCCGTTTTCGTCAGAATTCGCACGAATGGAATTCGAACAAATTCTGATGCAGTGTGCGAGCAGCCTTATGGATCACACCGAGGAAATTCAACTCATCGAGGAGGAAATAAAAAAAATCAGGGAGACAGGAGACTACGACGAAACCGTGGATTTCAACCATTTCATCACCCTCATAATGAAGTTGCAGCAGCTAAAAACAAACAAGTAAGACAAGTTTAAAGTCTCTTTATAAGTATATATATATAAAAAAAAAAGAAGAAAAATATTTTCTATTATAAATAAGTGAAATTTATATGTGTTCTTGCGGTGCTTTTGTTTTTCGAAAATTTTTATCACATCGATCAGTGCGTGCAAATTGTCATTTCGCTTCGGTCAGCGTGTCTCTCTTAAATCGAATTATTTTAATAGTGCTAAAACTAAGTTTTGTTGTTTGGCTTTAGATACAAATTTGCATACGATAGTTAATTATTACGCCTTATTGTCATTACAATACGACGGCCTATTAGGACATGATTTTTTTAAGAGATACGACTGCAGAATCAATTATTGGGACGACACTTTAGACTTCCCGATCACAATCATGGAATCAGAATATGAACCAGAAAACAAATACGAACCCCGTAATAAACCTTCGCCCAAACATATAGACAAAACTAACGAAACCGTTCAACCCAACAAAGCTGATGGGGCAGGTGACCTTCTCCAACCAAGGAAAGTAAGCCCTAGTCCCTTGTTGTCCCCAAGCACCCACAAGAGTCCTCTCTTAGTAGCGACAACATAAATTCACACTCCAAGCATATCGAATCAATAGTAAACGATATCGGAGATGTAGAGCTATCTACCGGAAGAGAAATAACCCGTGTAGAAGACGAAATAAATAATAATCCAATAAAAGCCACCGGGAACAAAATGACTACCCGCGTGGATGAAGAAATAAAAAAATTTTCCATCAGGAAAAAGACCTGCATGGAAGAAAAAATACTCAGGGACGATTTCGGAAACATAGAAACTAAGTACGGCAACACAGTATACGGGGAAAACATTAACGAAATAGAATTACTAGAAGAAAACATACTGGAGGACATAAAGGGACATAATAATCCTGAAGAAGCAATCATCGCGCCCAGATCGGAGATGATCATAGAAATTCCAACGGACCAACAAACGACCTTAGTCAATTTAAAGAAGGAAATAAAACCTGGATTATATTTAGGGGACTGCATAACAAGCCCAACGGATGGCTTCGCAAAAGTAGCAATTTTAAATATTAACGAAAAAAACGTCAAATTCTCGCCGAGCGAAATAAAACCAACTTGGACTGATCTAGAACAATACGAAATAATTCAGCCTAATTATCTCAGAGATCCAGTAGTAGGGAGACTAAAACAATTGCAAACCTTAATTAATTTAGATCATTGTAATAACGAAGAACGCCAAAGCATCATCAATATATGTAGAAAATACAACGATTTATTTTTTCTCGACGGAGATTTTCTAACTTGTACAGATGCCATCAGTCACGCCATTCCCACACTCGCGGATAGACCACCAATCTACACTAAACCGTATCGGCTTCCAGAGGCTCAAAGGAACGAAATCTACAGACAAATCGATGAGATGCTGAAAAATGGAATAATTAGTCCAAGCAATAGCCCCTGGAACTCGCCATTGTTATTAGTTCCGAAGAAACCTGACGCGAACAGGAATAAAAAGTGGAGAGTGGTAGTCGATTTCAGGCGACTAAATGAAATCACAATAGGTGATGCCTACCCCTTGCCGAATATAACGGATATACTGGACCAATTGGGCAAATCCAAGTATTTTACTACTCTGGACTTAGCCAATGGGTTCCACCAAATTCCAATGGACACAGAGGATAATGAAAAAACCGCTTTTAATACTCCATTCGGACACTATCATTATAACCGAATGCCGTTTGGACTAAAGCGGGCACCAGCCACTTTCCAGAGGCTCATGAACACCGTGCTAACAGGACTACAAGGAATACGGTGCTTTGTGTACTTAGATGATATAGTGGTATACGGATACCACTTAAAAGATCACAATTCGAAGCTGGAGGACATCTTCAACAGATTAAGAGAGAACAACCTGAAACTCCAGCCAGAGAAATGCCACTTTTTAGCAACCGAAATAACATACCTAGGACACGTCGTCAGCCCTGAAGGTGTACACCCTGACCCTTCAAAAATCGTAGCGGTAAAAACATATCCCCGGCCAAAAAAATCAAAAGACGTAAAAGCATTTTTAGGTTTCGTGGGGTACTATCGTAGATTCATACCAAATTTCGCGAAGATAGCTGTTACAGTTGTACCTCCTAAGAAAAGCATATTATAAATATATTATCCCATAGGATATTAAACCTTGAGAAATATAAATCCCATGCAATTTTGCCATAATGTCGCGACCCTGGTTCACACGATTTCACAAGTTACTTTTTGCAAGCCCGCGTCTCGTTGACATCCCGTGTTCTAGGAACTGCAGGTGTACGGACGTGTGAACTTGTTAAGCGTGTGAACTGATTCAAATAAATCAATGCACCCAAGGGTTGATGGGAATAATTAATTAATCTATATTCAGTTCTTACATTATTCTCGATCGCGTCGGTCCGGTCTCTCCAAGTTTCTTTTGTCGATCTTGACACCAAATATTAAAGGATATCCATATTAATATCCTAGTTATTATAATACACTAAGTGAAATAAGTTAAAAGGACAAACTTGTGAAAGTAAATTAATAAACTTATTATTATTATCAGTGAACATTTTTCCTCGTTGTTTTATTTAATAGAATTTGTGGTTCGGTCTCAAGGAAGAGATCGAACAAATTTATATTTTTTTTAATATCTCGAAGAAGGAGATTAAAAGTGGCGCAGTCTGTAGGATGCGCATAGTGAGTTAAATAAGAATTTCTCGCGTGTATTTTTATACTTTAGTGCGCATCACTGCAAAAATTAACTCTCGCATAAATATTTACGAGTGAAAAGTGAAACAAAAATAAATATAAAGATATATATATATATAATACAACATAAAAGTTGAAGCTGAAGTTCAACCAACGAGGGAATATTCAAAATAAGGACCCAACCACCGAGGGAGAATAAAACTAAGTAAGGACTCAACCACCGTGAGAAAAACTGTGGAAACTAAAACCCAACCACCGAGGGAATTTATAAAATAAAAATAAGGACCCAACCACCGAGGGAGTTTAAAAAAAAATAATTAAAGACTCAACCACCGAGGGAAATTAACCAACATCAGGAAATATTATAAATTTAAGGTCAGATCTTCATATATTATTTTTGATATATTTTTTTTATATAATAAATAAAAAGAAATTATTTTTTTTTTAATAAATAAACTATATATATAACATATATTAAAAGAAATTAACAAAAATTAAATCCTTTGAACACATAATAAGAAAGTGATATTAAAGATCTTAAACAATTTGTTTTTATATATGAAAAGTTGACAAGTTAGATTGAAAGATTACCATATAAATCATGGTTTTAAATATATGGAAATTTAAATAAATTAAGTTTAAAAGGTTTAAGGGGTTTTAAATACATATAGTTACGTATAAAAGTTAAATGGTTTGGAAATTAGAAAGTGTTACGAAATTTTTAAATACACGATTTTTACGAGTTTCCGTGCGTAAAGTAGATACAATCTTGTTTCTTTCCTCTCAATTAAAATGAAAATCGAAATCTAAATTTATAAAATTTCGTGCTTTCCGTGTAATGTCAGTCCCTAGTAATATCGAGGGAACTTTCGGAGATAGTTAACAATTTTTTCACTCCCCTAAACGACGGACAACAAACAATGGCTTCGCTTAATCTTGATCCACTTAGATACCTATCCAAACTTCCTGAATTTAATGGAGACTACAGAGAGCTCCAAAATTTCATCGATCTAATCGATAAAGTTCACCCATTCCTCCTCAAATATGATGAATTCGCCCAGAGCATATTTTCGGATCACATAAAATCCAAGCTCAAAGGTAGGGCAAGAGAAGTGATGGAGATAAACACACATGTGTCCTCCTGGAGTGATATAAAGGACACACTCATTAGAAATTTCGGTGATAGGCTGTCAATCAAAGAATTATTCGATGAGCTAAGAGCCGTCAGATTTAAAACAAGTGCGGTAGATTTTTACAGTGAAATGAAAGCAACCTTAAGAAGATTGAACGTCAAGACGAAACATGAATCGTCAGACGAAGAAAACACTCACAACTTAATAGAGACAAATAAAAGTTCGGCTCTAATTGAGGAGTGCGCGAACAAAACGGCACATGTCCAATTTTGAAAATTGTTCAGAAAACGCAAAAAACTGTTTAGGTCTCTGAACTGATCACATCAACTATTTATGATTATGTCAGGTTGTGCTACTATTTGAACTCATTCAGAACAAAAGAAAATATTTTAAAAATGTTTAATAAACTAAGAGAAAAAATTCGCTCTTGAAAATCCACATTGACGAATGGTTAAAAAATATAAATATTCGTAGGACATTGTACCTTTTTGCAGGGAAACCTTCATTTTGCTATCAAAAAAGTATGACATGCAAGTGATTTTTGAATTGTCTGAAATTGAAATTAGTTGCAGTTTAGTGTAATGAACACGGTTCAGTCAAAAAACTTAAAACGGTCAACCATGGACATGTGCCGTTTTGTTCGCCCACTCCTCAATTATATTTAAAAATAAACTACCAGAACCCATGCGATCTATAATGCACTGCAGGAATCCTTCTAGTTTAGAAGAAAGTATGAATATCCTGTACGAGTGTGGCTACGCATTTATGAACCCATCCATGAAAACAAATAACAATCCCCAAACTAGTAGAACCAAAGATAGAGGTTATAACCCCAACAATTCAAATAATCTCAATAATTTTAATAAGAGACCATTTACAAATGAGCGTAATAACATGCCACCAGTAAATCGGAATAAAATGTTTAGGCCAAATTCCAACGAGTATCAAAAAGGCCCGCAAAACAGCCAAAATTTTAATAGGCAAAACTTTAATAGATATAATGGTAATCCTACACTGATAAAAAAATTGTCTTGATTCCAGCAATTCGATAGTCTTCGTTTCGTTGTCTTGAGTAGACAAATTTTTCATTCTTAACATGAGAATGCTGTCTCAGAGTAAGACACTGGAAATTCTTGAGCCAAACAAAAGTATTTCTTCGCTCAATACTTATATTTTTCGACTAAGATATTTATTTCTCGAACTAAGATTGTTTAATTTTTTACTCAAGAAACTAAATTCTTAATTCATCGAACTTTTTTCGTTTACCGGACTTTCAAGCTCTAAAAATGTATCACAACTATTAAGAGCGATTTTAGAACTTGAATTTTTTTCCATTATAATATCATCGGTTTCGTAATTTTTTTAACGTCAAGTCAACTTTTGCCTTCATCCAAGACAATAAAACCAAGACTATGAGTATTGCTTATCCCGAAACAATTTTGTTTTCGTTATATCCAAAACATGGGTTCCTTGGTTCAAGAAAAAGTGCTTTAAGCCAAGAAATTTTTTTTATCAGTGTAACAACCATTTCAACAATGCGAACCTTAATGCCAATTACAGCAATCCATATTTTAATAACCAGCACCGAGTTAACAATAACGCACCGCGCAACTCGCATAACTTTATAAATCACCCAAGTCAAAGATTCCCAGCAAACAACGGGGATAATAACAGACCAGAACCAATGGAAGTAGACTTCGTTGAACCTATAAATTTTCAATCTCGAGCCTCATCCACACATTACCCTATATAATAGTCCAGTCAAAAACAATTCCACTTAAATTTGTGGTAGATTCTGGGTCAACCCATTCAGTCATTAACCCCAACCTCTGCCATCCAAAATGGAAGGTTAACTTAGAAGCCCCCATTAGAGTAAAAACCCTTAAGCATATTGTAGACATAACAGGAAAGGTAAAAATACCGACATTTAAGGAAATAGGAAACCCCAATAGGAAAGTCGAATTTCTAGTTTGCGATTTTCACGACGTGTTCGACGGCCTGATAGGCAATAATATGTTAATAGAGTTAGACGCAATCATAAATTATAAAACTAAGCGATTGATCTCTGGTAGGAAAAAGAGTAAACTACACTTCGGAGTGAAAGCTAATGAAAACCCTAGAGACAACGAAAATAAAGAAGTAGAAATGGACCTATCCGTATCACAGAAGGAGGGATTAGGTTTCACCAAAGAATTAGGGAACGAATTGTTCCAAATAGAAGAAGGGATCTACAATGTAGAAAACTACAAGATCCGAGCCAAGGTTAGAAAGGTAGGGAAGAACGAAGAGGATTTCGTAATCCCACAACCTATACAATTGGAAACAGTAGACGATAGTAACTATAATATAATAGAGGAGTATGATAAGCCGCCAATGGTGGATCAACTGAGGACTAGTCATTTGAACTCGGAAGAACGAAGTTCATTGATGAACGTAGTCAAAAGATTCACTAACGTATTCTATGACGAGAACTCAGATCTTTCATTCACCAATGTTATAAAGCACAGGATACGTACAGTAGATGACACTCCTATTCAGTGTAAAGCCTACCGGTATCCTTATGTATCCTTACGCATAAAGAAGAGGTGGAAAGACAAATCCAAGAAATGTTAGCGAAAGGAATCATACGAAATAGTAATTCACCATACTCTGCACCAATATGGATCGTACCAAAGAAGGTAGATGCCAGCGGAGAAGCAAAGTGGAGACTCGTCATTGATTACAGGAAACTTAATGACGTCACAACTGACGACAAGTATCCTATACCCAATATTGATGAGATTTTAGGGAAATTAGGAAATTGCCAATATTTTACAACACTCGATTTGGCCCGAGGCTTTCACCAAATTGAAATTGATGAAAGAGATGTTCACAAAACCGCCTTCAGTGTCGAGAATGGACACTATGAATTCTTGCGGATGCCGTTCGGATTGAAAACGGCTCCCGCAACCTTTCAGCGTTTGATGAACCATGTCCTGAAAGATTACATAAACAAAATATGTTTGGTATATCTGGACGATATAATTATATTCTCCACATCCTTACAAGAACACACAGACTCCTTAAAGAAGATTTTAAAGAGATTAGAAGATGTGAATCTTAAAGTACAGATGGATAAATCCGAATTTCTCAAGAGAGAAACAGAATTTCTAGGTCATATCGTTACCCCAGATGGTATAAAACCGAATCCTAAAAAGATAGAGTGCGTGCAAAATTTCCCCATCCCAAAGACTCCAAAGCAAATAAAGCAATTCTTAGGCCTTACCGGTTACTACCGGAAATTTATAAAGGATTACTCGCAAATCGCGAAACCTATGACTAAATTCCTGAAGAAAGGAATAAAGTTGGATTTTTCCAATCCGGAATACCAACAGAGTTTTGAAACTCTGAAACTTCTATTGACTCATGACCCTATACTTCGCTATCCTGACCTCAATAAAACATTTGTTCTTACTACCGACGCAAGCCAGGATGCGTTGGGCGCTGTATTGTCACAAGATGACCACCCGATATGTTACGCCAGCAGAACCCTGAATGACCACGAAGCCAACTATAGTACTATTGAGAAAGAACTATTGGCAATAGTGTGGGCTACAAGGTACTTCCGCCCATATCTTTTTGGCAGGAAATTTATTATCGAGACTGACCACAAGCCACTTACTTGGCTATTTTCTTTTAAAGAACCCAATTCGAAATTGGTTAGATGGCGTCTGAAGTTGTCAGAATTTGACTACACAATTCGGTATAAAAAAGGGACTAAAAACAGCAATGCGGATGCTCTCTCGAGGATAAAGATCCCAGAGATAAACATGGCCGAAGAAAGCAATTTAATACCAATTAGTAATTCAAAACGCAAATTATTGGGTAGGTTCAAGAATTCAATCGATTGCAGCAAACGGAACAATCGGGTGTATAAGCATTTAGTCGAGCTGGTAACACAGTGTAAACAGCCGTCAAAATTTTCAATCAACTGATGCAAACGTGTGCAAACAAAGCACACGAGAAGTTATGTGTGCTCCGCTTTCATTTTTATTGTCGTAATTGTTGAAATTGTCGTCGAATTGTTGTAAAGAAATAATTATGGCTGAAGAAGAACTAGAATTGTAAGTTAATTTTTTGTAAGGACTAATATAAATATAATAATGTTTCCAGAGAACTACAAGCCATACTTGGGGAAGGGGAGGATTCCTGCGAACCAGAAGAGAGGTTTCGAAGATTAATCTGAAATCATTTCAGTTATTAACGAAACATTTACGTTACAGTGATATTTGGACTAGTGGAATAACGAAACTTTTGATAGAAACGAGATTAAGTATGGAATCACAATTTATAAAGGGAGCGAAAAGCCGGAACACTCTTTGGAACAACCTTGTTGTAAAAATGAAAAAAACAAAGCCGCACTTAAATATAAATGGAAAGGAAGCCAGGGTAAAGTTTAATAATCTAATGTTAACCTATAAAAGGAATAAGAAGAGGAAAAATCAATCCGGAGCTGCACCAATAAATTGGCAATATTTCGATAGATTCGATGAAGTCTATGGAACTCGGCACTCCATTCAAGCACCTCGGAATACTACAATAGATACTCTGGAAGAAAATATCGCGGAGAGTCACACCGAAGTGGTAACTCGTTCCGAGGAAATGACTAATGATGGTTGCCAACAAGAAAATAGGGGCATTTCACGTGAAGCGGACAACGAAAAAAATGTGAGATTCTGAAATTCGTTCACTTTCGGCCTAACTGTACTTCTAGAAGGTGTGAATGTAAACACAAAATTTTTTTTTTGTGTGAGGCTTAGTTGTCCCGTTATGGGCTTCTAAAGAATTGACGTAATGGAAGTATGGATTTTTCGGAAGCAGTTTATCGAATTAAACAAATTTTAGAAAAATATTAAACTGGAGTGGTTTTTATAGGAAATTCACTGTTCTTTTTAATTATGAAATCAGATTTGAAATTTGATTATTTTTTCTTGTAGAAAACCGGAAGCAAACATTTCAAATCAGTATTTTACTAACTTCGACCATTTTTTTTTAAACAATTTTAATTTCAAAAAAATTTCAAAAATGAGATCTACTGTAGTTTAGGAGATAGATGAATTAAAGTACATGCATGTCGCACTGAGCGCGGTTCCTGGCGCTTACTTACGTCGGCTGGTTTGCGCGAAAAGAGAACTTACTTTGGTAAAGCTCTCTGTAGGCATAAATAATATTTAACTACTGTAGTCGATGTCGTTCAGCTTAAATATATAAATTTAAAAGAAAAGAAATCTAAAAGATTTAGCGCATTACTACGCATACGTATGCAACTTTAAAGTTATTTGTAGAGCCATGTAAATTCGGACTTTAATGCATTTTTTTACTTGGCTATCGATTTTTGACGGATTGTGTCAAGTCAGTTTTTAATAAAACGCTATGACGATCGGATGCACTTAAAGAATATTTTATTTATTAAAAAAACCCTACAAATAATTCAGAAGTGGGATAAGGAACATTTTTCTTTTAAATCGGGAACTTAGAAGAGCAAATAATTTTTATGTATATCACAAGTTAAGTGTCGTGCAATTATATTATTTTTATGTTCATTCTTATGGAAAGTGCACACTCGGGTGAAGAACACGCGGTCGATGAAATCCGTATTAATTCTCGCCATCAATGAAAAAAATTAATATCTTTAAGAGCAAATAATTTTTATGTATAGCACAAGTTAAGTAGCGTGCAATTATATTACTTTTATATTTATTTTTATGGAAAGTGCACACTCGGGTGAAGAACACGCGGTCAATGAAATCCGTAATAATTCTCGCAATCAACGAAAAAATTAATATCCGATCGTACAAAAAAGCGTTTTTAAACAATTTCAAGGGTGCATTATAAAGCATTTTTGCGAAAAGTGGGGTAAATTTAAGACAATGGCTCGAGCACATGCGGAAAGGTTCATCGAAAATGCAACAGTTCCGTTACTTAAAGAAAAATTAGATATTCTTGGATTTAGCACCGCGGGGACAAAACCCATTTTAAAACTAACATTGGAAGAAGCTATAAGAAATATAGCGGACTCTGACCTTGAAGAGTATTTTCCTGAAGACACTTTGGAACCAAATGACGCTGGCAACGGAAGCAGCATGGAGGAGCCTAACGTGTCATCTCCGGGACCCTCTTTTAGACCACGAATTGGAGAAACTGCGCATGAATCTGCTACAGATAACTTGCAACAAAAAATCAACGAACTCAATGAGAGGGTAAGGAAGGAAGAAGAAATTTTAGAACTGAAGAAAAAATTAGCTTCCCTCCAATGTGCTAATCTGGGGTCCTACAGCACGCAAATATCATTCAGAGACATTGAAGAATCTTTGCCTATATTCACCGGTGACGACAACTACTCAATTAAACAGTGTATTAAGAATTTCGAAGAAGTGAAACAAATTTATGGATGGAGTGATCAACAAAGTTTTATTTATGGCAAAAGACTGCTCAAGGGAACAGCAAAACTATTCTTGCGATCGTCGACTGGTGCAACATGGAACGATCTTAAGAATTCTTTGATAGAAGAATTCTGTCATGGCGCTACACCGGCCGACGTCCATAACACGCTGAGAAATCGAAAGAATCGCAGAGACGAAAATGTTCACCAGTATGTTTTAAACATGCAGGAGATTGCTGCGATAGCCGATATCGAAGAGGAGGGCTTAATTCATTTTATAATCAAAGGTATCCCGGATTCTTTCTCAAATAAACAGCTATTATTTACAGCCAAAGACATCGGTGGATTAAAACGAGGCAGTACGAGAAACTGAAATTCCAACCTACTGAAGCAGTAGAACTCAATTCAACTCAAACATACTTGAGGAAGTCACAACAGCATAGCAAAAATTTTACCAACACATCATCGAGAAGCTTTAGATGCTTTAATTGTAATGACATGGGTCATTTAGTGACAAATTGTCCTAAACCACGAAGGGACCGAGGAACTTGCTTCATATGTGGGAAACATGGACACTCCGCGACTACTTGCGACCAACGTCGAAATCTTCTAACACCATCCGCACCAGGACCTTCTTCAAAAACTGTGATGATGCTTGAAAGTAACACACCTAACGAGGCCCCAACAAAAAATGCATTATCAGGAGAAGTTTCTTATAAGCCCTTAAATATTTCTAACGATTTTTATTGTGTTTTTAGTTATTTATTCTCCATTGAGTCGACACCGGAGCTTACAACAGAGTTCAAGGCAAATACAATGTTGGATACGGGAAGTCCCAGAAACGTTACATCCCTCCTTATCTAATATCAGCTGTGGAAACTACATCTACAAAATATGTCGGCATCAATGAGAGCGAATTAATAATTTTAGGTAAAGTAAAATGTGTTGTCTCTTTTAACCACGGTAAAGGGGAATTATATTTGCTTGTTGTTAAAGATAAGAGTATGAATTATCCCATTGTATTAGGTAGAGATTTCTTAAAAAGTTGCGACGCAAAATTTATTATAAACGATAGCTTAGATAATGAAAATATTACAAATTATGACAATTTTTCTAAGGAAATTCTAAATATTGATACTTGCTGCTTAGTTGATATAACGAAAAAGACCGCGTCCGCGCAATTATGCAAAAAGCTATTATACCTAACGAAACATATAACGAAATCAATATGGCATGCAAAATGAAGATTACACTTAATGATACGAACAATGTTTTCAATTGTCCTCCAAGAAGGCTACCATTCGCGCATAAAGAAGAATTACGGAAAATTATAAATGATTTACTTGATAAAACAATAATTCGCGAAAGTAACTCCCCCTACACATCGCCCATAGTTTTGATAAAGAAAAAGAATGATGAGCTTAGGCTATGTGTAGATTTTCGACAGCTAAATAAACTTACACAAAAAGACAACTATCCCCTTCCGCTAATAGACGATAACTTGGATCGTTTGCGAGGTAAAAAATACTTTTCTCTACTCGACCTTAAAAACGGATTCCACAATGTAAAAATGGACGAGGAATCTATAAAATACACTTCTTTTATAACACCTTTGGGCCAGTTTGAGTATATGCGCATGCCATTTGGTCTAAAAAATGCACCGTCTGTTTTTCAGCGATATATAAATTCGGTGTTTAAGGCACTAATTGATACGGGAAAGTTATTAGTATACGTCGATGATTTGCTTATTGCTACCGAGACTAAAGCTGAACATTTCGGAGTTTTAGAAGAAGTTGTTAAAATCGTATGTGAAAATAATTTGAAATTGAGATTCGACAAATGTCTCTTTATGCAAGAGCAAATCACTTATTTGGGGTATGAAGTAAGCACGAAGGGAATAGGGCCAAATTTAGCAGGTTTACGAGCCGTTAAGGAATTTCCTGTGCCCAAAAATGCCAAAGAATTGCATTCTTTCCTCGGGTTATGTTCCTACTTTAGGAAATTTATTAAGGACTTCTCCCTTATGTCAAAACCGCTCTACGATATATTAAAACAAAACGAAAGATTCAAATTTGGCCTAAGTGAGAAAGAAGTTTTCGAGCTTTTAAAGGAAAAATTATTAGAGGCACCTTTATTGAGTATTTATTCACCACTAGCAGAAACGGAACTCCACTGCGATGCAAGCAGCTTAGGCTTCGGCGCAATTTTATTGCAGCGACAAAGCGATAACAAGTTCCATCCAGTATTCTTTTTCTCTAAAAGGGCCACATCATCTGAATCTAAATATCATTCCTATGAATTGGAGACCTTGGCAATAATCTATGCTCTTAGGCGGTTCCGCATTTACTTAAGTGGAATCAGGTTTAAAATTGTTACCGACTGCAGGTCTTTAATGCTCACTTTAAATAAAAAACGTCTAAATCCGCGAATATCCCGATGGGCGTTAGAGTTACAGGAGTTCGACTATTCCATCGAACACCGAAACTCGGACAGAATGCATCATGTGGACGCATTAAGCAGATGCCATAATATCCTTTTAGTAGAGCCAGATTCATTAGAGCATGCATTAGCTGCTGCTCAACTCAAAGACGACGAAATAAAGAAAATGTCGCAAACGTTGGAAAACCAACAGAAACCAGGATACGAATTGATAAATGGTCTTCTTTACCGCAAAGTCGGAGATAATGTTCTTTTTGGGTGCCATCTCAGATGGAGAGAAATATTATACAAACACACCATGATGAATTGTGTCATATAGGAGTAGATAAGCTGTATGATCATTTAAGAAAAACTTATTGGTTTCCATCAATGAAAGAGAAAATTAAGGATTATGTAAGAAACTGCCTTAAATGTATTTATTTCTCAGTACCTTCCGGGAAAAAGGAAGGTGTACTTCACAGTATACCAAAAGGTGACAAACCCTTTGACACGATTCATGTTGACCATTATGGACCTTTACCATCAGGAATTAGAAATCTTAAGAAGTACATTTTTCTTGTAGTCGATGGTTTTACTAAATTCGTAAAACTGTATCCCGTTAAGACCACTAGTGCTAAAGAAGTTATTCAATGTTTACAATTATATTTTGAAAACTATAGCAAACCTATAAGGATAGTTTCAGACAGAGGCAGCTGTTTTACATCTGAAGAATTCTCAACCTTCTGCCTTAATAATGATGTAAAGCATATTAAAATAGCCACCAGTTCTCCGCAATCAAACGGTCAGGTTGAAAGAATTAATTAATTAAATTAAGAGTGCTTACGCCAATGTTATCAAAAGGAAGCGAAGTTGAGCCGGCACAATGGACAAGGTATTTGCACAAAGTAGAATACGCAATAAATAATACCATAAATAAAAGCACGGGTTCAATACCTAGTTATTTACTATTCGGAATCCGTCAGAGGGGAATAATTAACGATAAGATACGGGATTATTTAGAAAACAATTTAGCGCATGACGAACCACGAGATTTAGAGGAAATAAGAAAGGAGGCAAGTGAAAACATTGTTCATAACCAGGACTTAAACAAAAAGCTTTTCGACAAAAGGCACAAAACGCCTCATAAATATAATATTGGGGATTATGTATTAATAAAAAATGTAATTACCACAGCGGGAATTAATAAAAAATTACTCGGAAAATACAAAGGCCCCTACGTGGTTACAAAAGTTCTACCGAACGACCGTTATGTAATAAAAGATATCGAAAATCTCCAAAGTTCTAGAATCCCTTACGAGGGAGTGTCGTCTCCGGCGAATATGAAGCCATACATCAGTTTAGAGTAGCACGTATAAATATTTAGTCTATTATACTATTCCGAATTAAATGTAACGCAGGTTTAGAATTTAAGGATTGTCAATGATCTCTATTTTTTTTAAAAAAAAAATATTCTTTCGGAAATTTTTATGTTGATATAAATAAATGTTCAGTTTATTGATGGGATTCAAAACTTAACAATATGTAATTTTTTTGTACTTAAGGTACTTTCAAAATTGTTTATTTGATAAATTAAGAAGGAATGTAAATTGCATTGGTATCCGTGGTAATATGAGACCTTTTAAAATATGGAAGGAAAATAATTCTTCCATTTTAGTACTAAATCGAGGACGATTTGTTTAAAGGAACGGTCGAGTTGTAGTCGATGTCGTTCAGCTTAAATATATAAATTTAAAAGAAAAGAAATCTAAAAGATTTAGCGCATTACCACGCATACGTATGCAACTTTAAAGTTATTTGTAGAGCCATGTAAATTCGGACTTTAATGCATTTTTTTACTTGGCTATCGATTTTTGACGGATTGTGTCAAGTCAGTTTTTAATAAAACGCTGTGACGATCGGATGCACTTAAAGAATCTTTTATTTATTAAAAAAAAACCCTACAATATATAACATAATAATAAGCAAATAAATGTCCTTGTTTTAATATGCATATGTAACCTAGTAAAAAAAAATAATAAGAACACACAAAAAGGCATAATAATAAGAAAATAAGTATACTTTTTCATTATAATCAAAATATATGTAATAATACAAGAAAAAAGAAAATAATAAGAATATATACATACTAATAGAATGCAAAAAAAACAAAATCTTAAAGTAATTAGCCTAAGGGAATTTTTATATATACATTAGCTTAAAGAAATTTTCTATTTTTTCATAAATTAGCCTAAGAATTTTCTTTTATATCAAAAAAAAACACTCACACACCTATATCATTATACAAAGACTCACCAGACTCACGATAGACAATTTCAAAATCTTTTTTCGAATATTCAAAAACATACAACAATAATTGTGTGCTAAACAAACTCCAGCTCTCACCCCAAAAAAGCTTAGCCCTATAGTAATGTCAAACGAAAGTTCTATTCTTTTCTATCGTACAACTTTCTATTTAAGGGGATAGGTGTAATTAGCCTATGGCTCATCACCACATCTCAAAAAACCCTTCACTATCCGCATCTATCTACCCAAGCCAAGGAATCTAATATCCAACTCATGAATCTTCTTTTATCCGATTCATGAACCAAATTATTTCACATACTTCCTGAAAGTATGCATACCCAACGTTAACCGAACGTTAACTCATAAACCATTTCAAAGAACTTGCATCTTTTCCCACGATATTATTTTCTAATAATTACCCAAAGATCCATTCTAAAAGACAAAACATATGCGTACATGAGGTCCATATTATTTTCATTCGGGTAAAATGAACAGAATCCATCCATATGGAATTCATCCCATTTTATACAAAACTCCAAACATTGCTTACGCGTAAAATAACATTTCGAGCATAAGCCAACAGCCGCTCCAAATGTGTCGCAACCCTTGCTTCCT
This sequence comes from Thereva nobilitata, assembly GCA_963855945.1. NCBI lineage: Eukaryota > Metazoa > Arthropoda > Insecta > Diptera > Therevidae > Thereva > Thereva nobilitata. The sequence continues at coordinate 36,092,336 of OY979697.1, forward strand.
GACCCAAGCGATTTTACGCGACGTTCATAAGTCATACTTCAACTTATGAACGTAAACATAAACAAAGCAACGACAACGACCGACCCATTTTCAATGCTCAGGCATTAACCCAACTGCAAACGTGCGCATATGACTCAAGCCATACAAAACCTTCGCGGCTGCAAACAGCCGCTCGAATGCGAACAGCCGCAAGAGCCCCGGGTAAGCGCATTTCTTCGTTGAGAATTTCCCAACAGGGGAAATTGCTCAATTGTTTGTTCTGTCTTGTGCCCTAATTGGCCAAGCCAGCTTGCAGAATAAACGCGAGCGTGAGGTTGTGCAACCAACCAGGAAACGACGCGAGAACTCGAAGGAGGTGCATGACTTTCAATGAACTGTGGAAAGTCATGCTTTATAAGTGGGAGTTGGAGAGTGGATCGAGGAGTCGAACTGTATACGCGAGATCGATAAGTAAAATCGATCGATGATAGTTGAGTGTTATTGCATAAAATAATAAAGGCAGAAGCCTAATTTGATGTAACAATAAAAAGTGTTAAATATTTAAGGCTAATATAAAATATTAAGTGTTAATATTAAAGAATTCTGTTAATAATTAAATGTGTTCGATAATAAAGACAAAAAAGCTGTAACGGTCGGCCTTAATTTGCATATCCGAATTGAAATTGTCTTACAATAACCCCGCAGAAATTTCTCAGCCAACCAATTTTTCTAGGCAATAATTATTCAAAATTTCCATGAAAAAGAGAACTTTTGCTTAAAAATACGCACGCCTCTGCGCTTATTATATTTTTTTTACCCCATTCTACCGCCTAACTCACATACACATAAGTTTTCGCGCAACAGAATTGCCGGCGGCGAACACTCCTGCCCATACACTGGCTATTTGCCCCATCCGATATAGCATGTCTCACACTCACACATGGATTTTACACATCCAGAATTGCAGCAGCGTAAGCCCAGCCAATCTCCTGGCAGAAATCCCAGTGAAGCGGAACGCTTCTCAGAATTTTTTTTCATTTTTGCCCTTGTAGTGGACTGGATTTACACGGAAGAGAAGAAACACCACACTTTGATTGTTCCCTTCCATGTAAAATTCCTCCACGCCATTACCCCACCCTCGAATTTCAAGGTCTCGACCCATATAAGGGAATAAACGGATAGCGATTTCATTTTTTTTTGCCCTCACCCCCCCCCCCCAACACTGATGCGCCAAGGGCTAATTTTTGGCTTGGCGTCGATTTGAGGAGTTCGAAAAGTAGCGTTGAAGAAGTCAGTCGGGTCGCAAGCGGAATCAAAGGTGGCGAAGAATACCTGATAAAGGAAAATTTTTTTTGGCATCAAGTCTATCATATGAAAGGCCGAACGTTCGAAGTCTTAAAAGTAGGATTTTCATTTTCGTGAATTCATTTTTTGTGTGTACGCGAAAAAATTTAACCACGAAAATGGAATTACCACGCATTGCACGGTGCGGTAAGCTGGTTTTTCATGAGTGATAATATCGATTTCTGAAATGTTAATATGGGAATACAGCTTCTTTTTGAAATGCACTCAGGAGAGTAACATCGGAAATTTTTGGTTCGGGTTAAAGTTAATTAAATGTTTTAATAACAACAAACAAAGAAAAAAAAAAAAAAGAAAAGATTCACGTAAAAATCGAATAATTTCTATGGTGTCCTTTTTTTTGTTTTAGTTCAAGATGAAAGTAATCTAAACCTACTCAAATAAAGTGAAAGAAAGAAAAAAAAAAAAAAACAAAATATTGTAGTACCGATAATAAATGGATTAAAAAGATTTATTCTAACTGTTAAATGTGTCGTTCCTAATAATATTCACAAGAAAATACAATAATAACAAAGCAAAAGTGTCAGGTGATGATATCCACACATATACCTATATGTAATTGTGACTGGAATCGGTTCTACTTAAACCAAAAGGTAATTTTAATTAATTGATGTTTAGAAACAGCCGTTGTACCTCAGAAAGTTAAAACCAAGAGAAAAAGGGAACAACAAATTATAAAAATAAGAAAAATATCTATGTTAGCAATTAGTATACCCACGCGTATGTGTTGAAAAAAAAAAAAAAATTCGAGAATAAATAGGTATGCATATATGTTTATAATGTGGGCCAATGTTTAACATTGTTCTGGCCAAACACATGTAAGTGCATGTGAAAGATATGGATAATGTTATAATAATTACAATGTCGTCCGAGTAGAAATATAGTAAAATCTGTGCAAATACAAACCTAAAACAAAGGAAAGTGTTGGATTTATCGAATAACAGTACCAACAACCAAAAAAAGAAAAAAAAAATTTTAATTTATGAAGTAAGCGAATATATATATTAAAATAAAAGACTTTTTTTTATAAATACAAAAATATATTAAAAATAAAAGTATTTGTAGGAACTAAGTACAAAAATACATTAAAATAAAAGATAAAATTTTTTTTTGACCATAAATACACAAATATATTAAACTAAAAGATAAAATTTTTAACACGAACAAATACATTAAGATTAAAAGATTTTTTTTTAAATGAAAATAATTACAAGAATATATTAAAATTAAAAGATTTTTTTTTATGAAAATAATTACCAAAAATATATTAAGATAAAAGATTTTTTTTAAAAGTAAATAAATACAAAAATAAAATAAAAAAAAAAAAAAAAAAAAAAAAAAAATTAATCACATTTTTTTTAAAGACACTAAATAAGAAAATATATTAAGATAAAAGAAATTTTTAAAATGACACTAAATAAGAAAATATATTGAGATAAAAGGAATTTTTTTATGAAAAAGAATCGGTTGCCAAAAGAAGAAGAAATATTTACTTACCTTATGAATAAATAACGTTGAAATTAAAGTAGAATAAAAAGAGTTTTTGTGCCTGTACGTGAGGCTTTTCATTGATAGAATTGGTTTTTGCTAGTTTTTTTTTTCTTTCCGCGATTTGGTTTTGGATTTCTTCTGGGTTGCTTTGAAGAGATGCCGTGAGTAGACGCAGAGCAGTGATGGTGCCTCTAGGGGAGGTTTTGCCCTCCGGTATGGTAAGTACCCCTTAATCTAATTTCAGATCCCCCTGTATCCCCGAACCAGCGCGCATGGCTGTTTGACGCACATTTTTCCCCGCTCGTATGGCTGCCACCCCCAACCTTTTGTCACTGTCTCGTCGAACCCCTTTTAGTATTTTGTCATATTGGCACGCGGAAGTTTTGGTTTTTTTTTTGTTACCAAGTAACTGTCGTTGATGACGAGCCCCTGCACCACGAACCCCCCCTACGGCGAGCTAGCCGCAGCACCGCCAGGCGTGTCCTTATTCGGGTGTAGTGGGTGAGTGAAGATAGTTCGCGAGATAGGTCCCCATTTTCCTTTATGGTTAGATTCTGCAGTTCGGCAAGGCCTTCAGCCTACTGGACTTCTTTCAAAAAATTCCTTTTCAATTTTTTTTGTATTGTCATAGCTTTTGGGTCCTTTGACCAGTTAGTTTATCTTTTATGTATGTATATCCTATATATATATATGACAGTTACAAATGTGGCGCCAACGGTGTCATATGTGTAATATGCCTTTACTAGTTTAGTTTATTTTATTATGACAGTTACAATAAATGGCGCCCAACGGTGTCATATGTGTAATATGCCTTTACTAGTTTAGTTTATTTTATTATGACAGTTACAAAGCCACAGTAAGTCTTAAATAAAAGTATTTTATTTAATGTGTTAAATATTACTAAGACTTCGTTCAAAATAAATAGTTCACATATTGTTGTTATATCAGTTGGGGCAGGTGATCTTCTATCTGAAGCACTCCCTAGTCCCGTCGCGCATTATTAATCGTGATAATCTAAATCGCGCGGCATAACATAGGGAGAGGAGGAGGTAAAATCGTAAAAAATTATTCAGAAAATCTGTCACTTTGATACCTTCGGGGCGCTGTGAAACCTTCGTAGTGAATGAAATTAAAAAAAGAAAGAATGGAAATTATTCGTTATGAAACCCTCTACAAAAAACTTGTTATTTTTTTTGTTAAAATTGAAGGAAAAAAAGTTATAGCTTTTAAAAGAAAATATTGTGACTAATTTTTGTGCTCTAAGGCTTATAACTTCTTAATTCTTCAATTTACGACAAAACGCTTAAAGAATAAATTATAGATAATTTAATTCTAAACAAAAAGTTCCTGCATAAATTTTCTGTAAGATGTACTGTTACGGAGATATAGTGAAAAAACCATTTGTACACCTTTTCCAAGATGGCGGCCAAATGGGGGGTGGGGAACTCGAAAACTCAAATTAAAGCTAACACCGACCCCCCTACACAACCCAAGAAAAAAATCTTGTCCTGCATTTTTGCAATGTTAAAGTACCATTTCCAAGGACTACTAGTGGTATAGCAAAAACGCTAAAGCCGCCACGAAAAATAATAAGAACAATATCTGCACCTAACGCACGTGAAAAGGATTATAAAATAATTACGCGTGAAGATGGTATAACACAATATACTGTACCAATGAATATGACTGTCGATGAAGCTAACGATGTTATAGAAGAATTAGAACAAAGTGGAAAACAAACAAAACCAGTCCAGAAACAGTCTATATTAAGACCCTCTGAACTAGAATCTGGTCAATATACGCTTTCATTTCCTGTGCGCAAGCACGGTATTAGACAGAGTGATCGTTTGAAGACTTTAAAGGATAAACCTAAAAGTACTTCGGACATTCCTTGGGAAAGACTTTAAAAAAATGCCAGTGGATATAAAAGAAAATGATTTTTACGTATGTCTTTTAAGTAATAACTCTACGCAACTTTACACGGAAAATACGCTATCCGCTTTTACAAATGCACTTACTAAACAATGCAAGTTTAATGGAAACTGGCGTGTCGGAATAACTGAAATTTCATTACCAAATTTTGAAATAACAAAGCGTCCAATCTCCAGCTATGTAGGAAATGCGCCTAAACGAGTGAACCGCGTAGACGACCAGTTAAAGGAAGTTAGAAAGCAGCATCAAAAGGATTTTAAAATACTTAGCATCAAAATAAATGAAAATGTAAAACTTGAATGGACGCCAGAAAATCTTGAACAAACTAGCTACAGAGCTGGGCAAATAAATCTTTCAGCATTTTTACTAACATTTTATAATGCAGTTACACCTTCATGGTATACCATGTACTTGAATGATGTTAAAACGAAAATGTGGAAGCGGTTAGAAGATGACCACTTTAATGAAGTTATCCCTGAAATAAAGTATAAGCAAGAGCCAGACGAATACATACTGCACATATATCAAGGAAAAAAGACTTCAGAAAACGTTATTTTAAAATATAAGAACTATGAATCAATTGAAGATTTTGTTGATGATGTATTTGGCCAAGTTCCTAGGAAGAATAGAAAACACCCCGTTTTGAAGGGTACAATAGACAACTACACAAAAATAAAAAAAAAAAAAATAATAATAATAATAAAAGCTGAAAATAAAGAGAAAAAAGCTGGTGAAAAGGAGCATGGTGTGTTCGAACTCCGTTTAGAGGAATTGGGCGTTACGATAAAAATAAAAAAAACCAACACCCTAACACTTGAATGTTAAAGATCTCATGACATTGTTTTTAGCCAATGTACACTTTGACGATAAAAAGCTTAGCGAAGAAGAAAAACATAAACGAATTATTGAAATTAAAAATACAATTTTCGAAATATTGAATAGGCTGAAGAAAGATTCACTCAAAGCAAAGGCACCTGAGCAACGAAAAATTACTAAAAACAGTGAAATTTTGCAGGTCCCATATGAGAAACAAAGCTCAGGCGACTATTTATCCACACCAGTACCAATTAATACAAACATAGATAATCTTTCAAACTTCATCACAGATGTATTTCTCCAAACACCTGAAAACAAGCGCAATCCTGATGCATTGTTGGCAGAAATAAAAGAGTCATTTGACACAGCGGGATTACAACAAGACCACAGGTCAATAATGGAAAAAATTAACTCTCTCGATACAACAATTAAAGAATTGACACAGCGATTACCAAAAGGTACACAAGAAACTATAAAAGATTGCTCTGAGAAAAATATAATACATATATACACTGATATTATTCGACGTAGAGCTATAGGTGACAAACTAGTAAGATATCTACGAATAATACCGATTCAAGAGTGTGGTACTATATTAAGATTTGAACATATAGAATACTGTCCTATTGAAAAAACTTTTATCGAAAGTATTTCTATAAAAATAACTGATCACCATGGGGAATTAGTTGACTTTAAAACAAGTTATATTCATACATATGTAATGCTGCATTTTAAGAGACAATAAAAACTATAAATATTCACACAACAACTTGTTTTTGCATAGTACAATATAAATAGAACTACGAGATGAATTCCTATTATACGCGTTATTATTTAATACAAAGCGGCAGTGGTCTGTCAGATATTGGAGAATTATATCGTGGTCCACTCATTTATCAACGTGGAAGAGGTATCGGTAGCTTTTTCAGTGCATTATTTCGACACTTAAAACCTCTAGGTACATCGGGACTAAAAACATTAGCACAACAGGCTGTAAAAACAGGGCAAGCTATAATACAAGATAAAAACATCAACAATGTAATGTTGGGATGATAGTAATTAAAATTCCCTCGTTGAGTTCTTGTTACTTCAATTTCAAACACTTAATTTGCTTGGAACTTTTACCTTTTATTATTTAATTTGTTATCTGACCACTAAAGCGTTCCAGCAGTGAGCTGCCGGTAGTGCCTTCTCGGTCTAAAGGGTTTGATTATTTGGTACAAAGTCAATTCTTAAATCTAGCATTCCGGTATTTATACGAAAATTTTATTCTTAGCTTATTCTAAATTTTCCCCTGCCAAAATTTCTCCACTCACTTTCCTATAGTCATGCCAGTTTTCCTTTCCGGGTCTTTCCCCTTCTTTTCTTATGAAAGAGTTTCATTCATAAATGTATTTCGGGCCTTTCCCAACAATCAATGCATTGTTGCTAGCAACGGTTTTGGGGCACACGTGCATCGTTCTTGCAGTTGCATTCTATGAGGTAATTAACTTATTCATGTTGACGTTTTTTCGTCGCGGTCACCGTGTTAATTATTACCGCATAGAATTTTGATGTGTTTGGGATTTTGGGGTCATTGCTTTTACCAATTGAATAAATGATTTCAAGTGCTCTATTTTATTTTGTGGAGTTTTACTTTGTTGCGTATTACATTGTGTGGTAACTAATTTTGGTTTTTCATCATGACTATGTTGTAAGTGAGATTTATCTTGATCTCACTACAACAACAAATCAGTTAAAGATATTTTAAAAGAACACGGTAGAGTTGCTATTCAAGATTTAGCTCAGAAAGGTATAAATAAAGTGTTTGACGGTATGGTGGAGCAGGTATAAAAAGACCGAATCCGTTTACAACCTTGCATATAAAAGCAGCTTTTAAACGCAAGAGACGTGGCAAAAAACCTAAACGCACGAGAAATTGCAAAACTAAAAATCAAAGAAAAGGAATAAAAGCAAGAGTTTTGAAAACAAAACGAAAGATACGTAAACGTATACTGGACATATTTGATAAGTAATAAACATAATGTCGTACAAAGAATGTATGAAATCGGAATTGAATCTTTTTTCCACACCACCAGTTCAAAGCAATATTTTGAAAACAGAAGAAGTAGCATATAAGCCAATAGCCTCACTAGACAACTCCTCTGTTCTAGAGTTTGTTACCTTGGGTCATGGAGATACATACCCTGACTTATCTAGCATTTATCTTCGTTTAAAATTGCAATTAATTAAAATAAAAGATGGGAAAGAAGAACTTTATCCCAATGATGGTGATGCTCCAGGTTTAATAAACAACATTTTACACTCCATATTTCGCCAGTGCACCGTATATTTGAATGGGAAACCAATTGCTCAAACCGATCACAATTACAATTATCGCGCTTATATTGAAAATTTATTAAATTATGGTAAAGATGCTGCATCAACCCATTTGGAGTCGGTCGGCTGGTATCTTGACAAAGATGATGTGGAAATTGCATATATCGATAAACCCGTCGCTGAATTACATCAAGGCTATTTAGATCGGCAGAAACTTTTTAATAAAAGTAATGTAGTGGAATTGATGGGGAAAATCCATACTGATTTGCTTAATCAGGATAAGTTGCTATTAAATGGTGTCGATTTACGTGTAGTTTTATCGCTTCAAAAACCGGAATTTTACATTTTATCCAAGGCCGGCGATGACTCACAGCAATTAAAAATCTTAGATGTAACCATGTACATGAATCACGTAACAGTCAACCCGAATATTTTATTAGCATATGAGACAGTTCTACAGCGTTCAAATGCCATATACCCATACAAGCGAGTTGAAGTTAAAAGCTACACTATCCCCGCAAACACATTCACACTTTCGCTGGATAATATTGTCATCGGACAGTTACCGAACTTAATAATTTTTGGTATGGTGGACAATGATGCGTACACTGGCAGAAGGACAAAGAACCCCTCCAACTTTAAGCATAACAACATTACCAGATTCAATTTATCAGTGAATGGCGTACAGATACCAAATCAACCACTCGAATTTGACTGCTCAAAGGATAATCCGATTAGTACACGCGGATACAATACGTTATTCAGAGGAACAGGTATTCATTATTTCGATAAAGGTCATCAAATATCCAAGAAATTATTCGACAAAGGATGTTTTCTTCTTGCTTTCGATTTAACCACAGACAATTGTAACGGTCGGCCTGGAAAAATAAATAAAATAATAATCCGTGACCAGTTAGTCAAGGAACATTCCCAAGCCCAGAAACATCTGCATATCAGTGTTTGAAAATTGCCAACATTTTTGCATTCAAAATTGTTTCCATACAAATACCCCAAAACAATTTTCTCTTCACACAATTTTTGTTCATGCAATAATTAAAATCTTGCCTAATTACGCCTCTGTCCATATTATTTCATGTCTATCCCATTCTATATCATAATGCTCGCACACATAAACTTTCGCGCAACAGAATTGCCGGCGGCGAGCGCCCAGCCAATCACCTTGCGGAATGGACATGATGCCGAGTACGCTTCGCGGAATTACATTTTTGTCGCTGTAATGGAATGAGTTTACACGGGAAAATGGAGGAACGCCGATTAACCGAATCCCTTTTGGTTGTTCCCTTTCGTGTAAATTCCTTCATCCCATTACCCCCCCCCCTTAATTAACGCACAAGACGCGGCTCCAACCGGACCAAATAAGGTGATTTCAACGGTTTTTACCGTTATGCGTTCCGCGCATGTATGCACGGCTTCATTGTTCCCCCCCCTTTACCGCAACTAGCTTTGAAGGGCTGAGATTCGAGAGTTGGCGTCGATTTTTTTAGTCTGTCGGTGAATAAGAGTGCCAGAGAGAAGTCGATGAAGTGAGTCGAACCGAGGAGGTGGAAGAAAAAGTTTTCTGGTCGAAAACCGACAAGAGGATATAGCAAAATGGTTTTTCTTAATTCAAAAACACAAAAAAGGGAATAATTATTTGTCGAAGGCGAAGAAATAAAAAAGTTTTTTTTAATTCGGAAACGGAGATACAAGAAAGTAGTTTTGTTTTAAATTCGAAAACGGAGAAATACGAGGAAAATGTGGAATTTTAATTAAGAGCCACTTATAAGCAAACCAAACCAAAAAAAAATATATGGAATTTGATTTAAAAATCCTGTTATAACCCACAACAAAAAAAGGTGAAATTTTAATCAAGAATCATGTTATGATAAAACAGCAAGGAGCAAGTGTGAAGTTTTGTTTTGGAAGTCATTTTGTGATAAGGCAATAAGAGAAAAATGTGAAATTTTTATTTAAAATTCAGTTTAAAACACACTCCAAAGAAAACGGTGGAATTTTAACTCAATTCATTTTATAACAAAAGAAAAAATTAAGAGAAAAATGTGAATTTTTATTTAAAAATCGTCTTATGATAACAAACAGTGAGAGGAATGTGAAATTTTAACTAAAGATCATTTTATAACAAAAGAAAAAAAAATAAGGTAAATGTTCAGATTAGCTCCTCCACGTCCGATTTTGATGTAAGGTGCAGTTAATTACGTACAACTCAGATATGGTAATAAAAAGTGTCGGTCTAGTCCCATTATCTTGTAATTCCACTTCAAAGTACGGAAATTTCAAAAATTCAAAATGCTATTATTGCCATATTATTTCACCAATATTGATGAAATTTGTACACAATGTATATTTCGATGTGGACAATTTATTTTTGGGGAAAAAAATTGGCACACATGGACCGTTACTTTTTTATTTAACTTTATAGTACTTAAATTTAAAAAATGCGATAATTGCCAAAGCACACCACCTTTTTTTATGAAATTTATATATAATGTATATCTTTGTCTGTATAATAAATTGGTTTTAAAAAAATTGCCTCGTATATACCGTTTTTGTTTAATACAGTTCTAAAGCACCTCATTGTATGGGAGTATGAAATAATAACTGCCACATTTGACTTTTAATTATTTTAAAATTTATATATTTTATATATTTCAAAGAGTAAAGTTAAATTTTGGAAAAAAAATTTAATTTAGAAAAAGGTACCTTTATTTTAATTTTAAAGCATTGCAATACTGGTAAGTATGTTTTAATTACTTGCGTCTAACTTCACTTTAGTTATTTTGTAACTAATACTAATAACGTACTTTAATTACCGTTATAACTGTCTAAAGTGTTTAGTGCAATTTGAAAATAAAGGTTAATAATAAATTGTTTTTTATATATATTTTATACCCAGTGAGTAGCGAATAAACCAAAAGTAAGTAAACAAATGATTGTTTTTATCCATTTAAATAAAATTTTATCATTTGCAGGATATGAAATTACATGAATTTTTAATTTTGGTCAACGACCGGTCAAAATTAATTAATTTTTTAAAAGAAGTCAACGCTATTAAAAGCGAAATGAATTGTGGAGTTTGCGGGTCACAGTTGACGCTGAATGAAATTAAATTAGAATTTAAATGTCAGAAAACTGTGTACACCGTGAACGCCCACAGAAAACGGGTCAAAACAAAATGCGGATTCTACCGCAGCGGGAAAACTGGCACTTGGTTTAACCAAACCAGATTTTCGTTTAAAAAAATATGTATGTTTATGGGCTATTTCATAATGATGAAACCGCCCCGACACGAGTTTTTGAAAAACGAGTTGGACTTGAGTCAATCGACCGTTGTAGATTGGCAAAACTTTTGTCGGAAGGTAATTATATAAATATTTTTATTGTTAATAGTTAATTAAAATACATTTAAATATTAATTTGAATTAGGTTTGCATCTACTGGGCCGAATCCCACACAGAAAAAATTGGAGGGTGTGGTATTACCGTCGAAATCGATAAAGCCAAGATAGGGCGAAGAAAATATATTAGAGGCCGTGTTATCGACGGAAAATGGATTTTCGGCGATTTTGAACGGGGCAGTGGCCGCTTATTTATTGTTCCTGTTCCAAATAGGAACAGGGACACCTTATTAAATCTAATAAAAGAATGGGTATTGCCGGGAACCACAATCATATCGGATTGCTGGCGAGCATATGATAGCCTAAATGATCACACATATAATCATTTAACGGTCAACCATTCATTGAATTTTATTGACCCAGATACTGGTAAAAAATTTCTATAAAATTAGTAATTTCAAGAATTTCATTATATATTTTTTGTATTTTAGGTGCCCACACTCAAAATATCGAGCGTATTTGGCGGGAGGTACGCGCCAATATTCCTCGATATGGTACCCGAGAAACCCATTTAGTCGGATATTTAGCGGAATTTCTTTTTAAAAGGAAATTCCGAATGAATGATAGAATAAAACAATTTTTTAAAATTATAGCCGAATTGTATCCACCATCGTGATACCGAAAAAATAAAAAATTTGAATTTGAAATTATTTTTTAATATAACGATTAAAATTTAAATCAACAATTCTTTTGAAATGAACGTTATAGCTATATACGCGGTCACGTCGGTTGTACCCAAGATTCTGTAAATCAAAAAAAATTATAATTTAGATGGATTGTATTAATTTAATTTTATATAGCTACCGCATCGTTTAAATAGTTGAACCTCCTGTTCAACCCTCGTCTTCGCTCTGCAGTAAATGATTTTTTTAATGTAAAACTTAGAACCTGTTCTAAAAAATCACTTGATATGCCATTTACATATGAAAAATTAACTAGAATCATTCGGTTATGGTCTTTCAAATTTTTGTCCCAAAACATTTTCCTAATGAATTTGGGCCATAAATTTGCATTGCCAACGAGATCTTGCACCCAAAGCCAAGGGTTGGTTATTAGTTGTTGCACTTTGTTTGACATTTTTGACGTTTTAAAGTTAAAACACCAGCTGATCTCTACTGGTGGTAGTAAAATGTCCAAAGTGAAGTTAGACGCAAATAATTAAAAAGTTTAAATATGAAAATTAACATTTTTGCCAATATATGAAATATATAAATTTTAAAATAATTAAAAGTCGAATGTGGCAGTTATTATTTCATACTCCCATACAATGAGGTGCTTTAGAAATACAAAAAGGTTATATACGAGGCAATTTTTTTTAAAACCTATTTATTATACAGACAAAGATATACATTATATATAAATTTCATAAAAAAAAGGTGGTGTACTTTGGCAGTTATCGCATTTTTTAAATTTAAGTACTATAAAGTTAAATAAAAAAGTAACGGTCCATGAGTGCCAATTTTTTTCCCAAAAAATAAATTGTCCACATCGAAATATACATTGTGTATAAATTTCATCAATATTGGTGAAATAATATAGAAATTATGACCTGTTCAATTTCTGAAATTTCGGTACTTTGAAGTGGAATTACAAGATAACGGGACTTGACCGACACTTTTTATTAACAAAACTGAGTTGTACGTAATTAACTGTACCTTGTGTGAAAATTTCATCAAAATCGGGCGTGGAGGAGCTAATCTGAACATTTACCAAAAATAAGAAAAAACATAATAAGAGAACAATGTGAAATCTTAATGAAAAAAAAATCATGTATAAAAAAAGAGCAATTAAAAGAAAATGCGAAATTTTATTTAAAAGCCATTTTTAATAACACACAAATAAAGAAAGATGTGAAAAAAAATAACAAAAAAAAAATTAAAAAAACCATTTATAAATATATATTTATAAACAAAGAAAAAAACAAATATTCCTAATTAAGCTAACTTTTTATTATCCACTACAAAAAAAAAATATATATTTATAAACAAAAAAAAAAGAAAAAAAACTCTTTTTAATTAAAGCGATTTCTTTTTCTGAAAAGAAAAAAAAATATAAAAAAAAACAGGTATTCTAATTAAACTAATTTCTATTATCTACAAAAAAAAATTATATATAGGTGTATAAACAAAAAAAAATGAAAAAAATTTATTTTCATTGAAATAATTTTTTTTGTATCTTAGAAGGAAAAATAAAAAAAAAAAATAAGTATTCTAAATTAAAATAACTTTTATTATTGATTTTTATTAACTGAAAGGAAATTTTTTTCTTCTGGGTCTCCTTTAGCGGTTTCCGTTTTTTTTTGTTTTTTTTCTCTCTGGGTTTCTTTTTGTTGTTTTTCCTTGCGTCCAATAATGGCTGAGTAGGCCCACGGGTGGATGTGGCGCTCTAGGGGAGGTTCTGTTCCTCCAACATGGTGAGTACCCCATAAAGAAAAAAAATTTTTTTTACCCCCTATAACCCCGAATTAGGACGCATGGCTGCGTGACGTCGCACCCCCATTTTTCCCTCTCTAATGGCACCCTAGGTTTTGTGGTATTCCTCGCGGTATTCAATTTTCCCCGACACGCGAATGTTGATTTGTTTTGGTGGTTAATCCATCCCGTAACTGTCCTGTAGTGACGAGCCCCTGCACACCGAACCCTCCCAACGGCGAGATAGCCGCAGCAACGCCAGGCGTGTCCTTGTATAGGTGCAGAGGATGGTTCCGGAATTCCGCGAGATAGTTTCTATTGTTCAATTTTTATCATCCTTTCAACAATTTATTTGTACTGTCATGGTAGCTCCCATTGACCAATAATTTATTTAATTTTATATATATATGACAGTTACCACTATGACGCCCCACAGTTACACAATTCATATAACACGACTTGCGGTAATTTGCTAAATCAAGGGACAGTACGAGTTGAAGGAAAATTTAGAGACGCGTTACAAAATAGTGTGACATGCATTGTATATGCTGAGTACGATGGAAGCATTGAAATTGACAAGGATCGAAATGTTTATACAAATTTTTAAATCTATATAAGGCGGCCACGTGCAACAAACTGTTAGTTGACAAATTGCTGTATTACGGTAACAATGAGCTGTTTAATTAATGTGGAATACTTTTGCGGGGCGAATATACCTTCTTTAAAAAAGTCTCTTTAGCTGGATTCACTGCGCAAAATAAAACGTTTGCGAAGGAAATAATGTTTAAGTATCCAACATCTAGTACAGAATGCAACGAGCAACAACAATCAACTAAATTTGGCAACCTTCAATTAAAACGGATAGATAAAGACCTTATAAAAACTCTGGCGAAAGTTAAGACAATCTTTGTGCGTGGTACATCAACTAAGGAGTTTATAAATAACTACGCTACATCTCTCACTAAGGTCATTGATCTAGAGGCAACATTTACCTGTGAACAAGAATGAACACGATTGAGCTTGCAGCTGCGTTTTTTAGAGGAGTCTTCCCCTGCAACCATCTACCGCAAAAAATAAAAAACCCGCATGCGTCATAGCTAATACGGATCCATCACATAAAGGTGGGACTCATTGGGTTGCATTTTACTTTCCTAAACAGGGTCCTACAGAGTACTTTGACTCGTTTGGAAGATATCCTACCAATAAGTTTTTTCAAAAGTTCCTACCAGCTAATTCAAACACGTTTTTAAATAACAAGAAAAGATTACAAGGCCTATTTTCATCAGCCTGCGGACAATATTGCTGTGTGTTTCTTTATTCTCGATGCAGAGGAAAGAGCCTTAAGACTTTTTTAAAACAGCTTACTGCTAGTGACTTAAGATTAAATGATAATAAAGTAATTAATTTATACCTGAAGAATTTTACACAAAATGGTGGAGATTTTTGTAACCAATCATGTAAGGCTGAGATCAGCACTATAAAAACCTGAACACACAAAGTTTGAATATTCAGTGTACAAGTTTAGTTGGAGTAAGATGGAGCCATCACGTAAGAAACAGAGAATCGTTGGATCTAAAGGAAGGGGTAAGCTGCCTAAATGTGAATCCGTGCCAGCAGCAACAAAATCTAGCAAGAAGAAGAAGCTGCCCAGATGCTTATCAGAAGTACCCGGCGAAAATGTTTTGTTAAATTACACGTACCACCTAGACGACTGGCTTAGCAAGAAAGTTATACTCGGATTTGATACGTCATCATTCGAGGCTAAAATAGTGTTCCATCATCACGGTCGCTTACCTATTTCAACAACATGCCCTGGATGCACAGTCGTTTTTAATGACCTGTGTAACTTGCAAGGTCAAATCGAACTACTACCACCAAACCAAGAGGCATTAAAACATGAACACAAAATCCCCATTCGCAGTGACAGCATCGTCCAAAGGCTAACGGAACTTTGTAAATTATTTGAAATGCTGAAATTTTTAAACATTGTTATGTACCACAACAACAATGCTTCAGATAGCGTGAAGGAGTTTCATAAGTATGTAGAAAAATGTAGGGAAAAAAGGTGATAATTCATTGTACGGATATGGAGGCTTAAAAACATACAGCTCTGGTACAAGTGATCCGTGACGTAAAACTACCAACTCCTTAGCAAAGAGTTGATAATTATTTCCACTGACAAACTGTACATCTATAATAACTGCTTCTGAATTCATGACTTTTATTATTCAAAGAAAAACACTGAATGATTGTTAAATAGTTTGAGCTCTTATATATGATTCCCGTGTATTTAACAAAACTCATTTCCACACCACCGATGAGGCAGAGTTTTTGGCGCGCTTTTTTTATCGTGGTATTCCCCCATTATTAAAATTCTCGTTTATTAAAAATCTCGTTAACTGTCTTTTTGTCTCTTATAACCATACGGCACTGAAGAGCAATCTTCTAAAAATCTTCGTTTGTCTGCTTTAACACTATATTTCTTGACTTCCGGAACGGTTACTACTTCATAATTTTTAGTGCGTCGAATATTTTTCGAATATTTTGCGAAAATATAGGGATACTATCATTTTCATCATGTTTGAGTATCATTTCTTTAATGGTTTCAAAATTCACTGATTGTGAAGCTGCATAATTCAAATTGATACCCTTCACTTTACACACAATCTTCTCGGAATTATCTCTGGCACATAAAACTTTGTAAGCATAATTCTTTGGTCCACCACTCACGAATTCAGTAATATAACTTCCAGAGCCGTAACATTCAAGTTCATCGGTCATATCCCCAATAAATTCACCTGTTGGTGGGTCATATTCGCCTTCACGACCGAATCTGTATCATAATATAAGACTCGTTCGTCTAATTGCTCAAGATAACTGTACAATTTCAAGCGGGCCCGTGCTGTTGTGTATGCAGCAATACAAACATTGACACTTGATAGAAAGTCGGCAGCCTCTTCTTTATATTCCCAGTTCATAATTAAAGTATCCTCGTTAACTGGTGTTGTAAAAATTTAGATTTGGCAAGTCCCAAAAATATATAAAATCTAGGCTTTGCCTTAATACTGGCGCTATGTACATTATCCTGGAAAATATAGATACCGTTATAGTAAGATGGCGTAATATATAGAAGCCAAGCTAGGAGTCTATTTTAAGTTCCCGACGAGCGCGGACGCGTTTAAGACGATTTTAGTAGAATTAATAAGGTAAGCATAGTCGAAGTTAGTCTATTATTAGTAGTGTGATTCAGTGAACAATATCTCATTAAATAAATGATTAATCGAAAGAGATCTTTAGAGTTTTATTAAGTTGTGAAAATAACTGTGGAATAAACTTAAATTTCAGAAAAATTAGTACAACAAGAATCAAGAGTGGAATTTATTTTAAAAAGTCTACAACAAAAAATCAGAAGTGGGATCAGTACTCAAATAACCTGATCACAATAATAAATTATGTGAAAGTTAAAAAGTTTAGTTAATCATAATAAAATATACAAGTTAAGCCCATCAAATAGTTTAGCATACAAGTTTAGTTCAGTTATTAGTTCCACATACAATTATATGAAAAGTTCTGAATCCACAGCGAAAAGCACTGATGGTAACACCAATCTGTGCATGGAAGAAAAGTTAGAGTTATGTACAATTAGGAAAAGAAACGAAAAACCCACACAATTCACCAAAGCCTATCATCGTATATACATGAAAAGATGCCCTGTTGCGTTGGGTTTTAGCCAGCGAAAGACAGCACAAAGAAGAAAGACAAAACAAGGTTAGGAAAATGTAACATGCGCGTCGGATGACGAAATAGTTCGAGTTTTTTTGAAAACGCGTCGTTGGCGGTCGCAAATTTTAGTGCGAGAAAAATTTAAAAGATTTTGTAGTTTTTCGAAAATTTTAGTAAAACAGTTTGGCGTTTTAGAGTAGAAAAAGCAATTTTAGTGACACGGCGACGGATTTTAGTGCAAAGGATTAAATTTAGCTGAATAAACAACAGGATTACGATAAAATATTAGTGTTTTGAAAGATTTTAGTACAAAGGATTAAATTTAGCTGAATAAACAAAAGAATTACTGTAAAATATTTAGGTTTTGAAAGATCTTAGTGCAAAAGAATCAAATTTAGTGAAAAACAAAAAAGTTACGATCCGCAGAAGATAAACGCAAGGTTAGTAGAGAGCTGATATTTGTTAAAAAAAAAAAAAGATTTTATTGAGTTAAAGAAAAATGTCAGAATCAAACAAGGTCGAGCGAGAGATAGAGGCCTACATTAAGCCACTTAATGTTAGGCAATTGCGACAAGAGATTAAGCAGCGCAACCTACCGCACTCGGAATTTACGAACAAGACTCAACTAGCGCGACGCCTTTTTGAGATCTTATATAATGAAAGATTTAGGGATGTGAATCCAGCACCAGATCATGAACTCTCATCGAGTGACAGTGAGGATGATTTAAATGTCACTATAGTTCCAAGGGATGCACAACCATCAACGACAGTTAGTACGACACAAACAGAGCCGTCGGAGGAGCACCTTAGGAGGGAGATTGAACTACTCAGGAGGGAAAAGGCAGTGGTTGAACGAGAAAATGAGCTATTAAGGAAGGAGATGGCCTTAGCCAATTTACGGGACGCCCCAATTGATACGGCGAATGGGGACAAGTTCAAAATTAGTGTTGGACACATTACAGAGTTGGTTCCACGTTTCGATCCGGATGAGGATGACTACAACCTGTGGGAGCAGCGGGTCACCGAGATTATGAAAGCTTATAAAGTTGACCCAGGTGTCATGAAAACGTTAGTACTGTCACGAATCAAAGGCAGAGCTCAACAATTTTATAATTCGAAGGCGACGTATATTACTTACAACCTTAGCGAAATATTAGACGAATTTAGGAAGATGTTTAGTGCCAGACAAAGCAAGCTTAAGTTAAGGAGGAGATTTGAAGGAAGAACGTGGAGAGGCAACGAAAATTTTAGCGACTATTACCACGACAAAGTAATTATGGCCAACAATTTAGGCATGGACGAAGATGAAGTATTAGAATATCTCATCGAGGGAATGGCAGACCCCGTTTTAGAATCGCAGGCCAAGGTACAGCAATTTAGAGGACTGAACGAGCTTTTTAGTGCCTTCTCCAAACTGGAGAAAATGCAAGGACAGCGTAAAACATTTAGGGCCGCACCAGTTGCAGCACCGGTGGACCGAAAGCCATTAGTTAACCAAGCATCACAAGTCAAATGTTTCAACTGTAATTCCAGAGGCCACATTAGAAGCGAATGTAGGAAGCCGCCGAGACAACGAGGTTCCTGCTATGTTTGCGGAGTTTTTGGGCATGTATCAACGGAATGTCCAAAAAATAAAATCAATTTGGTTGCCCCAAGAGACGAAATGGATGTTTATAGAAAGGTAACGGTTTATTATAATTTTAAGAATGTAAATATAAAAAACTCAATATTAGCAATTTTAGACACTGGTAGTCCAGCTAGCCTGATTAGGGTGGATGCGTTACCCGACGAAATTAAGAACAAAATTAAGAACGAAATTAAGAACGCAACGAAAGGAAGCAATTTTTACGGGATAAATAATAGTAGGCTTAAGATAATATTAGAAATGACAGTTTTTGTAACTCTTAATGGTATCACTAAGGAAATAAATGTTTTAGTTGTGGATAAGAATACGATGTCTTACAATTTACTCTTAGGGAGAGACTCCCTGTCAAAATTTAATTTTAGGTTGGAACAAGAATTAGAAAACGACTTTGAAAAGGAAATCTTATTGATAGATGTAGGTATTGACAATGAATTAGACATTAGGATTGACAAAAATTTAGAAGAAGGGGCGAAAGTAACAATTTTAGAGATATTTAGAAAATATTACAGCGAATCAGCTAACCCTGATGTGCCAAAGGTAAATTATGAAATGGAAATCAAACTGTCTAAAGATGAACAGTTCCATTGCACACCTCGTCGTTTATCATTTTATGAGAAGTCTGAGTTAGGGAAAATTTTAAAAGATTTAGAAGAACGTAATATAATTAGATCAAGTAATTCCCCATATTGTTCGCCTATCGTTCTTGTTAAGAAGAGAAACAATGAATTACGCTTATGTATAGATTATAGGCAATTAAACAAAATTACGTATCGTGATAATTATCCCTTACCATTAATTGAGGATCACATTGCCGATCTGCACAAAAAGAAGTATTATTCGTTGATCGACCTTAAGAGTGGGTTTCACCAGGTTAGGATGGCTGAAAGTTCCGTTAAATATACTTCGTTCGTAACGCCTCTTGGTCAATTTGAATATACTAAGATGCCGTTTGGGTTGCGAAACGCACCATCGGTATTCCAGAGGTACGTTAACTTATTGTTTAGAGATCTTATTGCGGAGAGGAAAATTTTAGTTTATATAGACGATATCTTGATAGCGAGTGAGACCATGGACGAGCATCTTCAGGTCCTCAGAGAAGTATTTACGATTTTAAGTGACAATTTGTTAGAAATTCGATTGGACAAATGCAAATTTGCGTGCACCGAAATAGAATACTTAGGCTATTTAGTTAGCAAGGACGGTATTAAGCCGAATCCCGAAAATCTTAGAGCTATTTCCGAATTTCCAATTCCCACGAGTATTAGGCATGTCCACAGTTTTGTGGGTTTATGTTCCTACTTTAGGAAATTTATTAAAGGTTTTGCGTTAATCTCGAAGCCACTTTATGACATGCTAAAGAAGGGAGCAGAATTTAGTTTTGGGGATGAGGAAATGAAATGTTACGAAACACTAAAAGCAAGTTTATTAGAGTCACCAGTGCTAGCTATCTATAGTCCCACAGACGAAACGGAGTTACATTGTGATGCAAGTGCTTTAGGGTATGGGGCTATACTTATGCAGAGGAAGTCTGACAACAAATTTCATCCAGTTTTTTATTTTTCCAAGCGAACAACCCCAACGGAAAGTAAATACCATAGTTATGAATTAGAAACGTTATCAATAATTTATGCATTAAAAAGATTTAGGATTTATTTACAGGGCGTTAGATTTAAAATAGTGACCGACTGTAATTCATTAGTGTTAACATTGAATAAACGAGATATTAACCCAAGAATAGCGCGTTGGGCCCTTGAACTCCAAAATTATGATTACTTTACAGAACACAGATCAGGGGGAAAGATGAACCATGTTGACGCTTTAAGTAGAAGTACGAATATCCTGATATTAGAAGAAAATACCTTAGAACAGAATTTAGCAATTTGTCAGTCAAGAGACAAAGAGATACAACATATTCGGACAAGTGTGTAGAAAGTAATACTTATGAGATGAGGAACGGGTTAGTTTACCGAAAATTAAAGGGAAAGATTTTATTTTATGTACCGAAAGAAATGGAAACTGAAATAATTAGGACGTACCACGAAATGCTGGCGCATTCGGGTGTAGAAAAATGTTATGTCGAAATTAGTCGATCTTATTGGTTCCCAAAGTTAAGAGATAAAGTTAAGAAACATATCAGTAACTGCTTTAAGTGTATAGCTTACTCTTCTAAGGCAGGTAAGCAGGAAGGGTATCTTCACAATATTCCGAAAGGGGAACTACCGTTTGATGTACTACACGTAGATCATTTCGGTCCATTACAGAATGTTAGGTCGAAGAAAAAACATATTCTTGTAGTTATTGATGCGTTTACGAAATTCGTGAAACTTTATGCTGTTAGGAGTACTAGTTCAAAGGAGTCCATTCAATGTTTAGAGAGTTATTTCAATAATTATAGTATTCCGAACAAAATTATTTCTGATCGAGGGACTTCCTTTACATCAGGCGAGTTTAAGACGTTTATGGAATGTAATCATGTCCAGCATATTAAAATAGCTGTTGGATCTCCATGGTCCAATGGACAGGTAGAGCGAGTCAATGAGAGTCTGAGACCAATGTTAGCAAAATTACGCTCAACCACAAATGACTGGGATAAACTTTTGCCTCGGGTAGAATATGCTGTAAATAATTCTGTTAATAGGTCTACAGGAAAGACTCCTAGTCAGATGTTATTCGGTGTGAAACAGAGAGAGCACGTTGACGACCCTCTTAGAGTAGTATTAGAAACTACAGAAACAAGAGATTTAGACGAAATTAGATTGAATGCGATAGATAATGTTAAGAAAGGTCAAGTTTATGCTAAAAAATATTATGACAAGTTTAGAAAGTCCCCATATAAATATAAAGTTAATGATTATGTGATGATTACCAATCATGTCAATCTTCCTGGAGTTAATAAAAAACTGCTTCCCAAGTTTAGAGGTCCATACGTTGTAACCAGAGTATTACCTAATGACCGATATATGGTTCGAGACATTCACGGGCATCAAGTAACGCAACTGCCTTATTCAGGAGTAATAGGGCCTAGTCATATGAAATTATGGAGACAACCAAATGTTAGTTAAAGAAGTTGTCAAGTATGTAATAATAGGACCCAGGGTCTGGAGTAAATGTTTGTAAAATTTTAATATTCGGAATGATAATAATTTTGCCAATTTACAAGTGTATACATATATGTTTGAATTACAATTTTAGGGTAAGCTAATCGTATGTAGAAGCATTAAAATTAATTTTTATAATTGTTAAGAATTTCAGGTCAAAATTAGGTTAAGATTCAAGTTCAATTTTCCAGTAACCATTGTAAGAGGACTATGTACTGTAGAGTTAGTGTGTTAACAAGTTTACGTTTGCCTAATAAATCGAGGGCGATTTAGGGTCAGGATGGCCGAACTGTTGTAAAAATTTAGATTTGGCAAGTCCCAAAAATATATAAAATCTAGGCTTTGCCTTAATACTGGCTCTATGTACATTATCCTGGAAAATATAGATACCGTTATAGTAAGATGGCGTAATATATAGAAGCCAAGCTAGGAGTCTATTTTAAGTTCCCGACGAGCGCGGACGCGTTTAAGACGATTTTAGTAGAATTAATAATGTAAGCATAGTCGAAGTTAGTCTATTATTAGTAGTGTGATTCAGTGAACAATATCTCATTAAATAAATGATTAATCGAAAGAGATCTTTAGAGTTTTATTAAGTTGTGAAAATAACTGTGGAATAAACTTAAATTTCAGAAAAATTAGTACAACAAGAATCAAGAGTGGAATTTATTTTAAAAAGTCTACAACACTGGTAAAAGGTGACACACTTTAACCGCTGGATTAGTTAATAACTCATACAGTTCCGCTGAACAGTCTAATATCTTAGTTTTAGGTTGATTTTCTCTCTGACCAAATTTTCCCCAGAACGAATTCAATATAAGTTTGGCGAGTAATCTTAAACCTGAGTTACTCTCTATTCGGGTACATTCTAATTTGACCGCCTCCTTCTTAAGAAAATCTTCAATAGGCGCGTTTCATTTTCATTGGAGTACGTACTCCGGAGTAGTTCAGCGCGCATTCAGCTGTGGCAGCATCTACTCCGATGTGCGCCCAACTACGCTGGCGTACGTACTCCAACGAAAATGAAACGCGCCTAATATATTTATCTTTTTCTTCTTCTGTTTGACATTTGCTGGGTGTAACGGCCGCCCTACATGATTTAAACTGCGTGTCTTACCTCGTATGCGGATTTCACCAACCATCGTTCACTACATGTCATTTTACGAATAGAAAATTACCAAAAATATAACAGGAATTTCATTAAAAAATCAATCTTTTTGTAACAAAAACCAAAAATACACAAAAAAAGAAAAAAAAACAAAGAAAAAAGAAAACCCGAAAATAGTACTTTTTTTTGAGACCCATGTAACCCCCCCAAATATTGATAACCTCGCGGAATCACACTGGCAACCCCAATAACTACCCAACGACAAAAAAAGAACCCGAAAGTTACAGGGATAGCGGAAGGAATAAGAAATGTGCGTTAACGGGACACGGAGAAGCGCCGATGCGTGAGCGGGCGTTTTTGGTAGATAGGGGTGCAGTCGATTTTTACTATTTGGAGAGTCAGGTTCTGTTTTTCTTTTTGTTGAAGTGCGGTGTCGCCATAAATTAATTTAAAATTTATCTCTACTGTGTGCTAGCAGGGAAATAGGAAAAGGTGTTTTACGGTTAGGAAACCAAAATAGAGGAGATCAAGCTAAGTATCCCCTTTCTTTTACTAGTGAAGGCCCGGCTTAGACCGTGAATAAGATATCATATAAATAATACTTTGGGTAAATATTTCTCCGCACATTAATTCTACTCCTTTCAGTGGTGGATATTTCGTACGGAAATTGTTAGGTGATTTGCATTATCCTTCTAAGAAGAGAATTTTTTTTGTTGTTCGAAATAACAGAGGTTATAGCATTCAACGAACGAGAGGTACCGTTCATCCGAGTGGTGGATCATTCTCGCACGGGCTAGGTCCACCATTTTTTTTTTTTGGTGGCTTTAAATCCTTCCTTCCAAATTATAAATAAGCCTCTAACATTATTGCGTAAGTAAATGGTGGAAAATTCGCGTTTGAGTACTGGCAACAAGTTTTCTTTCGTAAATGCAGAAGATAGAAGTCAAGTCGAAAGAGTCTTGCCAGCCGTAAGAATTTCCGCCACAGGAAGAGTATCATGCGAATATACCGTTGAATTTCTGTATAGATTGGTTTTCATTTTAATGGTAGTCTAGTATTGGTCGCGCTAGCTAGAAAATTTAAAAGATACGTCACTGACTTTTAGGAAACTTCAAGTATTGTCCGAGAAAAGAAAAAAAAATATATATAAGAGCCTGGACCATTGCCGAAAAGTTGGACCGGAGGAAGGGTAAAAATAAAAAAAAAAGAAAAAAAAAATTGTTTTGAATTAAAAAGGTAAGCTATAGATAGTGGAGAAAGTGAATTAATATCGATTTTGAGAATCATTGTTTTGAAGAGGTGATAAACATTGCCTACAACCACTTTAAGGAAATGAGTATTGTCTACTATAATTTTTCGCTAGCTTGTTCTATTAGTATTAAATATTGCATTTTCCTTTTTCTTAAACATAACTTATCAACCTTTGTTCTGAATTAAAAAGGTAAGCTATAGATAGTGAAGAAAGTGAATTAATATCGATTTTGAGGTGATAAACAATGCCTACAATTACTTTAAGGAAATGAGCATTGTCTACTATAATTTTTCGCTAGCTTGTTCTATTAGTATTAAATATTGCATTTTCCTTTTTCTTAAACATAACTTATCAACCTTTGTTTTGAATTAAAAAGGAAAGCTATAGATAGTGGAGAAAGTGAATTAATATCGATTTTGAGAATCATTGTTTTGAAGAGGTGATAAACATTGCCTACAATCACTTTAAGGAAATGAGTATTGTCTACTATAATTTTTGCTAGCTTTGTTTTACTTGTATTAAATATTGCCATAATCCTTTTCTTAAACATGACTCATCAACCTTCGTTTTGAATTCAAAAGGTATAAAATATATTAAGTATCCTGGGGAATAAGTTTAAATTGGAAAAAAAAGGGGGGAGTATGAAAATTTATGCTTAATTACTAATCGGATCATTCGAATATGGTTCAAGTTAAATAATTAGACGTGATGAATAATTTTAAGCGCTTGTCATATGATGAAGTGGGACTGTTTACCTTGAGGCTTACTCATCTATGTAAACCATGCCAATCTGATGACGTTGAACGACAATATAAAAGCACGTGAAAGACAAGAAGAAAAAAAAATAAAAACTGTTGATGAATATAAATATATTACAACTATAATTGAATATTTAGTAAATACATAGTTTATAGGGCGGTAATAACAACTGTTGATGAATATAAATATATTACAACTATAATTGAATATTTAGTAAATACATAGTTTATAGGGTGGTAATAAAAACTGTTGATGAATATAAATATATTACAACTATAATTGAATATTTAGTAAATACATAGTTTATAGGGCGGTAATAAAAACTGTTGATGAATATAAATATATTACAACTATAATTGAATATTTAGTAAATACATAGTTTATAGGGCGGTAATAAAAACTGTTGATGAATATAAATATATTACAACTATAATTGAATAGTTAGTAAATACATAGTTTATAGGGCGGAAATAAATGCTGTTGATGAATAAATGACTGAGAATTAGCTGCGAATAGGTAACAGATAACCCGGGCATAATATCGAAGTGAAATTAAAATTGTTGTTGAAATAAAATGCCAGTAATTCGATACTAAATATGTGCGGAACAACCATAATGGAATAAAAGACCCCCCTGTCATAACCCCCTCTGGAGAGCTCTGGAGAGAGGGAGCTTTCAGTCTCGAAGGAAATACGATTGGGCACAGACGTGCAGAATAGAGTACACATATATTATTATTAGTTATACATATTATTACTTACGTAAATAGCTGAATTATAATTACGTAAAATAAACGATTTGGATTAATTATATTGTCTTGAGTTCGCTTTAATCATTAACTAAGAACCGATACAACAAACTGGCGACGAGGATCCAGAACGCAGCAAGAAGCAGCGAGGAAGCCAGCACAACCCAGAATATGCTACATAATTAGGGGTAAGTACATACTTGACAATTACATTGCATGACGTACGGTTCAAACACTACGTGCATAAAACAACATTACGTGCATAAAACAACGTGCTATTACTTCTTAAGTGCAGAAAAGAAAAAAAAAAACAACGGTGCATTCAACGTCAAAAGACAATACATACACATACAGTCGATTGTATAGGCACGCTTGTACAAGCAGCAAAATAAAATAAAATAAAAGCTCTACGCTTCTCTTTATCGTCTAATCCCAGATACCAAAAGCTCTGGAAATAAGAGAGCAAGCGCCAAAGCATTACAAATCAACTGTTGGAAACTGGAAGGAAATAATCATCACAGTGAAGGCAATAAATACAACACACAATATTTAATGTTAAATATTATTTTAAATCAAATATACAAATTTCACTTAATTATTTTAATACCAATACATAATAACAAAATGCAGCCGAAAATAGTGTCATTAATCTTAATTCTTATAATAAACATATATAAACAACTTTAAGACGAGTATTTACAGTAAATATACAATATATATCAATTTCAATAAATAAAAAAAAAAAAGAGGAACAATGGAAGAGGCATTCAATAAACTCGCGGATATACTAAGTTCTAAACTTCAACCCACACAACAAAATACTCAAGAGCATCAAAGCAACCTGAGAGGTTTACAACTACAAGGATATGAAGAAAATGTGGAGACATTTGAGAATTATTTGCAACGACTAGAAAACTACCTAGAACTTCGGAACTTACATGGTGATAAAGCGGAAGATAGCGGAACATGTGTTAAAATATTACTAAACTGCATAGGGCCACGAATATTTGCAATACTATGCAGCTTAACAGCACCGGAGCCACCCAAAGCGAAGACATACTCCGAGCTCGTAAAACTGCTCCGCGATCACTTTTGCCCTCAACCAAACACTATAACAGAACAGCATAAATTCTCTATGCGAATACAGCACGAGGGAGAAACAGTCCCTCAGTACCAAGCAGAACTCAAGCGGTTATCGATTAATTGCAACTTTACGTGCGAACACTGCAAGAAATCTACAGCACAAACTCACCTGCGTTCGCAATTTATACGGCGTATACGCGATGACGAAATTAGGGAGCGTCTACTACAACAGGAGGAAGGTAAAACGTTCCAGGATGCCGTTAAGCTGGCATACTCGATTGAAACATCTAAATCAGAAAGCAAAGGAATGCGAAACGAATTGCTTCCTCAGCAAATTCATAAAATCTCAAAAACAAGCCAACAATGGAATAAGAAAGCGGCAGACGCGAAATCCAGACCCATTGACCGGCGACGTCAAACGGGCGCAATGAAATGTTTCAGATGCGGGCGACCCGATCACAAGGCCGATACATGTAGAGCCAGGAACTTGAAATGCTTGAGGTGCAAGCGCATGGGGCACATCCAAGCCGTATGTATGGACAGGTCAATTGCAGACAACAAATGCGTCAATGGTAGCGAAGAACAACTAGTTCAGGAAGAGCCCGATGATATAGAAGAGGTTTACGTAATTAATTCCATCAGTAAAGGCCTTGCAAATAACGACAAAATATTAATCTCAGTTGGTATTAACGGGAAACCATTCGAGATGGAATTTGACACAGGAGCTGCAGTATCCTCAGTATCCGTTGAAGACTTTGACAACCTGCTCCCTAGAGAGGACCTACGCAAAACTCGAGTAAAATTAAGGACGTATACAGGAGAACTCATCCACCCAATTGGAGTGTGCGCAGTTAACATCACATTCCGGGGCCGTAGCTGCACGGGGGAACTTTTCGTACTCCGACAGGGGGTCTCACATTTTGGGAAGAAACATCATTAGGGGACTCGGCTTGCACGAATATTTAGTACACCACCTTGATATCGACAATGAAGAAGCTAGCTGTAAGGAGGAGCTGTCCCAAATGCTGGAAGCCTATACGGACTTATTTTCGGAAAAGGTCGGAGCTATCCCGAATTTCAAGTGCTCGCTGAATCCGAGAGGAAACGAATGGAAGCCAATATTCTTAAAACCGCGCCCTGTACCGTATGCATTACGCAACCAAATTGAACAAGAGATCGACAGGCTAGAAAAGGCTGATATTATTGAGAAAATCACCTACACGTCTTGGGGAACTCCGGTCGTACCGGTGCTAAAAAGAGATGGTAAACTGAGGTTATGTGCCGACTACAAGGCCACCATAAACAAGGTATTAGACGACGATAAGTATCCAATTCCGCGCGTGGACGACATCTTCGCAAAAATGAGTGGGGGCCGATATTTTTGCACGCTAGACCTCCACCAAGCCTACCTACACATGCCTGTGGATGAAGAAAGCGCGCGAATGCAAACCCTAAGCACACATAAAGGGAATTACAAAGTCAAACGGCTTATGTTCGGGGTGAAAACCGCCCCAAACGTTTGGCAGAGATTTATGGATAACACACTACAAGACTTGCGAGGGGTCTCCTGCTTCTTTGACGACATTATGGTCCAAGGGTCAACTTATCGAGAGCTTCTTACCAATCTAAAAGCAGTATTTGATAGATTACGAGAGTCCGGATTACATCTGAACAAGGGCAAGTGCCAGTTCCTGTTAAAGTCTATAACATACTTGGGTCATGTTATTAATAAAGATGGCATCCAACCCATGCCTGACAAAGTAAAGGCGATTACTAACAGTCACAGCCCAAGAAACATAGGGGAATTAAGAGCGTTCTTAGGTCTCATTAATTATTACCAAAAATTTTTACCCAACTTATCAAGTAACCTGCAGCCACTGTACAAGCTCCTACGAAAGGGCACAAAATTCAACTGGAACACCGAATGCGAGAGTGTATTTAAGAAAATCAAGAAACAAATCACTAGCACAGACACCCTGATGCCGTACACGCCCGAGTTGCCGTTAATCTTAGCTACCGACGCGTCGCCCAGTGGGCTCGGAGCGGTTATATCTCACATAACGCCTGAAGGAGTGGAGAGACCGATTGCGTTCGCGTCACGCTCGCTAACAAAATCCGAGTCCAATTACTCCCAGATTGACAAGGAGGCGACTGCAATAGCATGGGGCCTTAAGAAATTCTTCCAATACTGCTATGGTCGAAAAATAATATTAGTCACGGACCATAAACCGTTAACCAGCATCTTACACCCGAATAAGAATATGCCACCAACATCAGCTGCCCGCATGCTACACTACGCCAACTTCATGTCCGGATTCAACTACGAGATCCGCTACAGGCATACGAAACAACACTCGAATGCGGATTACCTATCCAGGTTCCCAGTGGAAGGCCCCCCAGAGAACGAGTTGGACATTGAGAACATATCATACATAAACCAGCTAGACATGCTTCCCGTAACTAGAGAAGAGATAAAAAAAGAGACAACGAGGGACAAGGAGTGCCAACAGTACTATATGGCTTTAAGAAACGGCGATCAATTACCACACGGCGACTCGCCGGTCGCATTTTCCTTACAAGACGGAATTGTATTTAATGGATTACGGGTGATGATCCCTCAAACCTTGCGTGCAAGCATTTTAAAGGAACTACATTCAGCACATTTAGGCATAACAAAAATGAAAGGTCTAGCCCGTAGTTACGTCTGGTGGCGTGGCATCGACAAGGATATTGAAGACCTTGTAAACCGGTGCCGGGCGTGCGCCCTGATTAAGCACAATGACTCCAATGTTCCCATTCATCCGTGGACGTATCCAGAAAATCCGTGGCAAAGAGTACATATCGACTACGCAGGACCATTCCTGAACCATAACTTTCTAGTCATAGTAGACGCGCATACCAAATGGGTAGAAGCAATCCCGACGAAATCCACGTCATCACAAAAAACAATCCAGATATTAAGGGAAATATTCGCAAGGTTTGGGCTTCCACTTACAATAGTATCCGACAACGCCCCGCAGTTCCGCTCCGACGAATTTGAAAAATTCCTCAAAAATAACGGGGTAGCCCACAAATACTGCGCACCATACCACCCAGCCACTAATGGACAGGCTGAAAGATATGTGGGCACAATAAAGCAAGGACTAAGGAAGCTGATGCACGAGTCAGGAGACTTACACGCCAACCTTAATAACCTTCTAATGCAATACAGGAAGGCTCCGAATAGCACTACGGGAATGAGCCCAGCCGAATTAATGTTCAAAAGGCCCATGCGCACTCGCTTAGACCTCGTTACAGCTAGATCACCGAAAACGAACGAAGGAAGAATACAAACCGAGAAAATTAAAGAATTTCGTGTCGGTGACACGGTCCAAGTCAGACCATATGCCAACAAGTGCTGCAAATGGAAATTTGGTCGTGTAGAGCGCAGGATCGGGCTACTACACTATGAAATCCGAATCGACAATAAGTTGCACCGTATGCACGTAAACCAAATCAGACGAACAAGGTGCACGGGACCAAACAAAAAACACCATACCTAGACACGTTAACCGACAGTGAACAGACAAACGAAACACTAACCCCTAATTGTAGCATTAACGACACCAATCAACATGTCAACCGAGGAGAGACCAACACTATTCCGTCACCGGGCGAAACGCATATTGACGACTGCCAAGAAGGAAACACCAAGGAAATAGAAGATACCAAGCCAGAGACCACTCCATTAACGACTCCGGGTCCGTCTTCAGACTCAGGGTTACGACGCTCGGCAAGGAATCGTAGGCCGCCAGATCGTCTCCAATACTAGGCTCGAGGGCTCGCTCAGGGGGAGGATAGTGTCATAACCCCCTCTGGAGAGCTCTGGAGAGAGGGAGCTTTCAGTCTCGAAGGAAATACGATTGGGCACAGACGTGCAGAATAGAGTACACATATATTATTATTAGTTATACATATTATTACTTACGTAAATAGCTGAATTATAATTACGTAAAATAAACGATTTGGATTAATTATATTGTCTTGAGTTCGCTTTAATCATTAACTAAGAACCGATACAACACCCCCGGTAAGTGTGGCCCCCGGATTAATGGAGTCCCAGGCCGTGGCCGGCGTCTCACACCCTTGACATTGGTTGATATTATGTAGACTCCGCCGATGACTGGATGACCTTTGACCATCCCTTCTCTCTTCTCGATACCCCCACGTTGGCTCCAGAGCGAGAATTTTTTTTTCCACCCCGTTCGCCCATAATATGGTGTATTTTCGGTAGGCACGAGGATTACTTAAGAATAACTGTCACCCTATACACATCCTAGTACAATGAACCCCCCCCCCCCCAACGGCGAGCTAGTTTGAGCAGAACACGTCGTGCCGACAACCTGGTACGGAGGATGTATTTTGCTTCGGCGATTTTACGGTGGTGCACCTCGTCAAGCCACATACAATACTTTTTTTTGTAATGCCCGTCCAAGTTTTTTTCTTCTCTTCCAATACTTCGGGTCTACTACACCTGGACCTAATGCGACAGTTATTACATGGGCCATCCAGATGCTTGCTGCTTCATTTTAATAAATTTGTTCATCATTTTGGTGAATAGTCCTCCAATATTTTTTAATTGATCATACTGCTCAATTTCATAACTCCATATTTCATATATCTCAAGAATTTTATAACCTTTATCTTGGGCCTTCTTGACTTCATCGATCACCCAGGTTCCAATTAATACCCTTTCTTCATCCGTATGTAGGCAAAATTCCTGGTTCTGATTTCGATCTTCACTACATTTACAGCATAGTGGAAACATTGGGTGCCTTCCATTTAGACACAGAGAGACACAGTGTTACACTGTGTCCGACACAGAAGTGTTCCAACAACGACACAGCTAGACACAGCCGGGCACAACTAAGACAATGCTACCAACCCTCGCCAATTGAAATGTGATCGTTAATTTATAATTACAACAATATTGTTTCATTTTTAAGATTCCCAGCATTTATAAGATGTCGGGTAATTAATTTAAAGAAATTATCAACATAAAATTTACGATTTACTTGCCAAACAAAAATAAAAACGAGGAAAGTGCGCCGTGGCGGATTTTTCATGAACTTATGTGTTCCATTTGGGCTTACACAGAACGACACAGAGCGACACGCTGTGTCGGACACAATTGTCTTTCTGTGTCTAAATGGAAGGCACCCATTAGCTTGTTACACTGTTTTATCGGTAAGACTGGATGGTATAAATTTTCAGGTGGTAGGACTTTACATTTAATTAAACCTTCCATTTTTTCAAAATCTTGATTCAAGCAGATATCATTTCCCACAAGTAATTTGGGATGACCAATAGGAAATTTACGCGTTTTGCAGACCCAGGGGTAAAGCGAGCACACACCAATATATTTAATTTTTTCATTGACGTTGCACTTGCAATATTTAGATACATTACCAGTTCGTCCTCCGTAAAACGCCTCACGTGGGTTTAGCGGTATATTTACTAAAAGCGGGTGGTTTTTCAAAAAAACTCATTTCTTGGTTTGATTCCAGTTGTCTACGGAAATTGCACTCCCACATTTCGATAATTTCGTATCCGTAGGAACGCAGACGCTCAGTTTTTGTTACAGTCGCGTCATACCTACGATTTAAGGTATCATTTTTGTCATCATGTAGAGGGTCATCACGGTTATGCTTCAAGCAAGTAGGGTGTCCATGGTAATAGCATCCGTGAAATTCAAAAACCTGAATAGTATCGGGGCAATATCCATCTACTTTTACTCCGTTTATCGTTGCCTCTCTTTGATTAGCAGCTTATTGAATCATGATTTTACGACTGTGCTCTTCCCATATAAGCCACTGCATCGCTTCTTTCTGAATCGCTTCTTTAGAACGATTATAACGCCGACCACATTTCTTTATTTACCTCTGAGATGAGTGTTGATGAAGATGACAATATGAAAGAAGTGGAAATAGAAGACATAGAGAGATAATCCAAAAAAAATTATCATAACTTATAACCCATGGATTAGGCCTACGGGAACACCAAGTAAAAAACGCCCTTGCATTCTACCTCAGAGGTGGTGCGGAAACGAATACAGCACGATGCCAAAACTTCTCAGCCCTTTATCTCGAAAACTATTGGTTCTACGTAAATTCGGTATAGGACACTTTTATGCAGATTTATCTATTGAACAAACTTTACTTAACCAAAATTTACGTGAAGCCGATAATTTACGAGATATTTGCGAAAAACTGATTTTGGTGACCTTTGACCTCTAATATCTCAAGACGCGGACACGAGATTATATGAGACTTTTGACACATCATTTAGAATGCTAAAACAAAGGTTCATACAAATTTTCAGCTTATTACCTCTCATTCCGAGGTTCACCACTTTTTTTGCCTTATTTGACTGGACTATATATAATTTAGTATAAATTGGTGGTCAAACGCCTGCCCATTATGTGCCAGAACGACCACCTTTTTGAACTTCTTACGGAGCTCCAATAAATTTTTTAGGAAAGTGCTAATTACATCGGATTGGTAAATCTGAAGTCTGAAACCGCATTTTTGACAGAAAACTAATTTGTTCACTTCAATACATAGATCACATCGTTTAGCGAGAACACATAAATTTGGTTCATGCAGTTTAATATCACCAATTAACTTTTTTTCTCCTATTACCTTTTCCTGGCGTGTTTCTAGATCGTAGAAAACAAAAATAGTGTTTTTCGTTTTGGGGTTTGCATCTATTTGGTTGTATAAAACATAGATGTCCTTGTTGCACATGTTTATCACATATTTTACAAAAATATCCCCACACGTGTGCACTCTATCTGACTTATATGTTTTTAGGCAATCCTTACATTTTTTTACCTGCTCGCAAACACTTTTTTTGTTGTTTAAAGATCCCGAAGCTTTGTGATTATCAAAACAGTTCTCCCCTCTTAAGTTTCGATTGCAATCTTTGCACAAAATTTCGTTGCGGGCGTCTTTAGCGCATGAAGGAGTTTGTTGACAACAAATACACGTTCCACCACATCTGTGTTCATTTTTATGATCGTATGGTACAAGACATCGTTCGCAAAAATAGTGACAGCAAAATGCGGCAGTCAAGGAAATTATGACGTTATAGTGGTTCCTATAGTACAATAAATTTAATCGTTTTCCATCATTTCGCCCTTCAAAAATTAAATCTCTCCCCTTCGTACCATACTGATAAACAACAATTTTATAATCCATCAGATAAGTTTGAAATTTCCGAAGTTCAGGGATTCCTGCACCATTCATCGGTATATGTATTTTCGATTCCGTTAGCAGTTCAGCAACTCGCCGTGTCTGTATTTGACCTATATTTTGTCTTTCTTTTTTATAATGTATTTCCTTTTCGATGTTAGAAATTGCTACAATCAAAGCTCTGGGGAGACACAGGTTATCTTTATTTTGAATTGTAACAATTCCCCTTTTTTTAGCACATTCTTCATCAAATGTGTTATATTTCCTTCCATGGTCTCTTCCTTCTTGCGGTAGTCGGACTGATGTCACCCCCAAACAAAATGTATTTGTACTTACTCCTTCAGAATTGCTCTGAAAAATTTTAGCAATCATTTCCCATACATCGCTCGCTTTAACCTCGGATGCCAATTTATAATTTAACCACCCTGGGCCTCTCTCCATAAAACTCTCTCCACAAAAAGTAAACCCAACATAACCTTCTGGGTGAAGCCCTATCATGGCATGCTGAACAATATCGTCAACGGCACTATTGAACCATGATAAAGGCTCTACATCGATTGGCGGTGCGTTAATTTTAAAATTGACTTTTCGACCCCGTACATTAAAACGCCTGACATGAGTAATGATGTCGCTCGCAATGACAAATTTAGACATCTTTTTTAGTTGTAGAGAATACACTGTAACAACAAGTAAACACGGTGTCTTTAACGTTTTTAGAAACAAAATGGAGTGCTTAAAACCCGCGAGAGAAGATAGAAAATGGACACAAAACGGGCGCAACTATTTCTTAAATTATTATTATTTTTAAAACTGTAAGCTTACCTACATAATTTTTAATTCACACTATACAAATTTAGAAAACACCAAATGCAGCACAATTTTTTTTATTAAATTTTAAAAAAAAAACTTTTTGGTAAAAAAAGTTTTTCACACTTTTTTAAAAAACTCTACTATTACTAAATTATAAAAACTTTTTGCACTAAATTTTTCTCACACACTTTTATATTTACCAGAAGTTTCGCTAAATTTTAAAGTACTTTAACACTAACACTTTAAAAAGCAAACTATTTGCTTTGAAAAATTTGTTTTCAATAAACGACAGTTTTTCGTGCGCCTTTTATATATGTAGTCATGTGGACAGAATAATGAATTTAACCGGTTCTCATCCAACGATCATAACGGGAGGCGATCATCATCACAATCTGCGCTTAGCACCTTGAAACCAATTTAAAATTGTCTTAAGCAATGTAACAACAAAATCCTTGCAACGATACTCGTTAAAGTTTAAGATAATTAATTGAGGTGGAGTTTTAAGTGTACGTGGTATTTTGTTGTTGGAATTTGCTTCGTGCATGGGAAATCAACACGGATCGTTAAGAAATATGATTATAAACGGAATTTTTGCCAGTAAAGCAATTGGCACCACGAGGAGAGCTAAGAAAAAGCAAATGCAGTCATGTACTCTGTAGGTTAGCGCTATTTTAAAATAATTGTTTTGCATTAATATTTATGGTGATCATCATTTAAACCCGTTCCTTTCAAAGCGAGTGCAGTTATTTCCAGATAAATGCTGTCATCATCTAGTGAACTTTTTAGTAGGAATGGAGGGGATTTCTGGATATATAAACTCATGTTCTCGAAATTGGAAATCAAACCAACTTGAGCTCTATAAGTGATTGTCTAGAAGAATACAATAGAGGTAAGAATGTTTTTAAATTATTTGTAATATAATTTTCTAATAGCATTTTTTCTTTTCATAGGTTAATATGAACAATTTTGAGATTGAGAGGAAGCAGTCAACCACCACTAAAGGGCTGAAAGACGTCATTTTGACGATGAAGATTCAATGATGAACAACTCCAGCATCAAAAGGGTAAAGAGCAGCAGCAGATTCCCCATCCCTGTGGACAATGACACTAGGGATTGTCATAGTACTGATCAGGGGTCGAAACCGTAACCTTAACCGTAACCGTAACCAATTAATAAGAGGTTTATTTTTGGTAACCGTAATCATAACTCTAATCAAAACGTTGGATTTTTCCTAACCGGAATCAATAACCGTAACCGATAACTCTGTAACCCTTATTAATCGGTTCTACGAATGGGTTACCTGAGTTCCTAGAAAAGAGATAAAAAGAAACAAAAATAAAATAATAGACGAAACAAATTTGAAATTTTTCAAATGACTAATCTCAATTAAGAAAAGAAAAATCCCTTTTGCATATATAGTCACAAATGTGAAGTGTAAAATTAGACATTCAACATTTTTACATGAAAACTTACTTCACAAAAAGTCTAATCTCGTTAATGGTCTACAGAAATACAAAACAATGAACACTAAGATATAAATAACTTAGAATAGAGAAGATAACCCTGCAAACAATTTCTCGGAGGCTCGCTTTCTCGGACCATTCTCGATTCGAAAAATGCTTGCGAAGGGTACGAGAAAAAGATTCAAAACGCAAAATGAAAGCTTTCCTGGTTGATTTGTTTCTCCCAAAGCCTTCATGCAGCTGAAAAATATTGAGAGACGATTTCCCCTGAATGAGACTTCAAATCTCCAAATTACACTAACAACATAATGTCATTTCCCCGATTTGAAGTCCAATTGAGAGGAAATTTTGAGAGCCTTTGGTTTCTCTTCAATGATTTGTTTGGAAAGTTTGAGCTTTTGACTTGTTTTGCTCGTCAGAGTGATTTTCGGCGCAGAAGCGATTTGCTATCGATGCGAGCATGTGATTCGTTATCAGCACGAGAAAGCGATTCGATCTCTTGCTCCGCTTTTATTGCCTTCGAATTCGTTTACGAGTCGTTAACGAGTCCGAGATCGAAGCAAGCTTTCGCTTTTGGCAAATCGTTCTCGAATCGTTTCCGAATCGAAATGTTTGCAGGGAAGGAACAGAAAAAAGCGTACATGTATACCGATTCGAGGGAAGCACTTGGATTCAAGAACCTCTCGCTTTAAAAGAAAAGAAACAAACATATGTTCATAGGTTTCATGCAGCTCCCGAACAGGGGCGTACCGAAATTCGTCGCGTTTGCTCCAAACATTTTCAGCCAAGTGATGTGTTCTCATTTGGATGGTTGCTGAGAAACGCAATCCCCTCCCGGTTTTTGACTAAATATGATACCGCCATTGTCCGGGAGCTGCAGATATACTATAGGAGTGCTGTGCATATGTGTTGCCGAAATGCTTAAATAACCGATATTCCGATTCATTGCCAGTGCGCTTAGTTATCGCTTTCCTGCCCGGGAAAGTGATTTTATTTACATTAGCAACACTTTAAACGGACCGACAAAAATGACACCGGTGAAAAAAAGTACTTGTCATAATTATTTTGTTTATGACATAAACAATCGTGTGAGTGTTTGCCAGATAATCAATAAAGAATCTGGTATCATGTGTTCAACCGCCATAAAGGTTCGTATTTATGCTGTTATGACACTTACTTTTTTTCAGCGTCGAATTTTTAAGTGCGAAAAGACAGGGACAACTTGATGTGAGCGAGAAGGTGGCTTTGCATTTTCGTGCAATTTCAAACAATAAAAATACTTTTTCGTATCCAATAGCAACGTAATATTATCATATTCGCATATATTTACAAGTTTGTTTTCAATTTCACTGTATGTACACCATAATAAATCACGAACTTTCAATACTATTAACAATGAAGTCTGAACTGTCAAAAATTAAGATGAAGATCCCGAAAAAGTATGAAAACCTCATACCTTTTCTGGCACTTTTCGAGTTAGCTGAACTTTTTCGCGTAGATTAGCTTCAATTTTAAGCATATGGCTAATTCTTCGCACTCATGCCAAATCTCCGTAAAGAATTTTTGTCCCTTTCTAAACTTGCTAAAATGTGTAAGATTCGTCTGAAAAAAAGTGTCATAACACCATTAATTATGTCGATTTTAATTTCATATAAAATTCGTTGAATATTACTAGAAATTTTTATTGTTTAAATTCTTTGTAACAAATTTGATTCTGTTACAGAGCAGTCATACGACAAATTTAAAAAATCATTTGAAATTCAAACATCTTGAAGTGTACAACATCGTTAAAAAAATGACGTGCCATCAGTGATACTAAAAAAGGAAAACCCCGTCAAGACCAATGACATTAAGATGATGTTGACACAACAAATATCCATCAGGATGAGCAAGGAAACTTTACGCGAGGCGTTGATCGAACTTTGTTCAGTAAATGGGAGATCTTTTTCAGTTGTTGAGGACAGCGGTCTGCAGTGGGATTCCGTAAGCACATTGAGATTGACATAGACATCGAGATATGTCAATGCGAGATATCAATGTGTAAAAATATGCTGATTCTATAACCACATTGGCAGCTTTAAAAATATTTCTCTATTCCCTTTTATGCGCTTTGTGCGACATCTGTTAGAATACTTCTTGAACTATATTTTTGACATTATGATGCTAAATATTGTGTCAAGAAAAAAAAATTTGTTTATTATTATTAATTCGCAGTTTGAAATTAATAGTTTAAAGTTTAATTGTGTTTTTAAAATTATAATTATGGAAGGTATCGTGTATTTAAGTGAAGTAGAAAATGAGCAGCATAATAAAAACGAGAAGCTGAAGATGGAAAGGATTTTATTAAGAAAGAAAAAATTAGCATTTGATCTACCGGAAAGACGCTTCATCGAATTGTTTAGATTAAACCATTCCTTGGCTAATGAGTTCTTGGAAAATATAATTCCATACATGAAACAACCTCGGAGATCAACAGGTAAATAAATACAGTTCAATATGAATTTTAAAAAATTTTCTTTGTTATATTTTTATTCAACAAAATTTGTTATTTTTTTCAGCTGTTGATTTAGAACTGAAGTTATTAGCAGCTTTGCGATTTTATGCTACAGGCTCCTATCAACGAGGGATTGGTCAAGACTTCAATATAAGAATTAGTCAAACTATGATGTCTAGATGTGTTGAAGAGGTTACAGAAGTGGCATATAAATATTTTGTGGGCAAATATTTTAATTTTCCAAGATCAAATGCAGAAATTAATTCATGCAAACAACGATTTATGGAAAAAACTGGTTTTAGTGGAGTTATAGGTGCTATTGATGGAACACATATATACATAAAGCGACCATTAGTTGAGGAATGGAATTTCGTTAACCGAAAAGGATTTCACACTATGAATACACAAATTGTAAGAAAGTTATATCTTATTTATTAACAAGTATTTTAAATATTTATATTTCAGATTTGCAATTACGACTTACAAATAATGTCAATGAACAGCAAATTTCCAGGTGCAACACATGATAGTGCTATATGGAGTACAAGTGGCATTCGTACCCACTTATTAGATAAGCATGCTAGAGGTGAAACATCATGGCTTCTAGGTATAAAATTTAATTAAACATGTAATAATGAATTAAATTTCATAAAAAATTTTGTAGGAGATTCAGGATATCCTTTGGAACCATGGCTAATGACCCCAATTCAAAATCCCAACACAGATGCAGAAAAGCTGTACAACCGAACACATATAAGTGCTCGTAACTGCGTCGAACGATGTATTGGGGTTTTGAAGCAAAGATTTCGTTGCTTGATAAGAGAAAGGGTGCTATGCTATGAACCATCCAAGGTTGCAAAAATAATAATTGTATGTGGTGCCCTACACAATATGTGTATTCGAGAAAATGTGGAAATAATAGATAACGAACCATTTCCCCTAGATGAGACAGAAGAAGAATATATATATAATAATACGCCATCAAGAATTTTCAATGAAGGAATCCGTGTACGGAATTCAATTATACTGAACCAATTTACATAATTTAAAATTATATTTTGTATTGATTGGAATTAAATAGTTATTTTAAATAAATAAACACTTTAATTGTTTTAAATTAAAATATATTTAATTATTTCTTTTTTTTGCACTGTCAGCTAAAATTTCTAACGATTTAGATATGGACAATAAATTATTATTAATTTCTTTCAAAATAATTATTTTTTCTTTGTTCATATCCAGCAGCTTGTCCATCTTGTTATCAGATTCACTTCCAAATCTCAATCTTTTTCTTGGTGGTGGTGTTCCGATATTCTAATATTTTAAAAAACAACAATACTTTATTATATGATTTTTAGAATTATTTTTTAATAATAATCTTACAATTATTGGTTCTTCAACTTCGTCTTGAAGTGCTCGCACAGCTGATCTAAAAATAGATGTGGTTGCGCTTGGTA
Source organism: Thereva nobilitata (assembly GCA_963855945.1). Classification (NCBI taxonomy): domain Eukaryota; kingdom Metazoa; phylum Arthropoda; class Insecta; order Diptera; family Therevidae; genus Thereva; species Thereva nobilitata. Next base: position 36,132,932 of record OY979697.1, read on the forward strand.
TATTTTCATTTACCTGAAATTTAAAAAAAAATTCAATTATTTAATTTTTATTGTTATATTAAAAATCTTACCTCTGCAACATCTACCACATTGTCTTCAGCATTTGCATCAGCTGATTCAGAGGAAGGTATAGCAGAAGTAAACCCTAAAATCTCCCTTACTTCTCCTACACCTTCAACTGCTGATTGGCCACAAATTTCTAAAATTTTCTCGTCCATTGGGCTCAAATCTTTGCCTTTTGGTCCACCACCCGTGCCAGAGGTATATATTTTTGCTGCTCTGGCTGCTTTTAAAACTTGGCACTTAGTGTCCCTCCAGCACTGACGCCATCCATCAGCATTTTTAATTGGCCCACCCAATGAATTCAGCTTCGTTGTTATTTCAGACCACTTTTTTGTGTACTCCTCATGAGCTGCTGGTCCGGACAGCTTATTTCTGGCCAAATCCTTATTGATAAATAAAAAATCAATAAGGCATTCAAGTTGGCCATTCGTCCTTCTTTTTTGATTCATATTCTATTAAAAAAAAAATTTTTCACAACCGCTTCTTTTGAATTCCACAGCATAAATGGCTGTCGATAAAAATATCTATGTGGGTGATAAAAATATCAATGTGTAATTTTACAGAATACGAAATATCAATGTGGCAGCACGAGATATCAATGCCCATAAGCGATTGCAGCGCCATCTTATGAAATATAAAATTTTATCGATGTGAAAATATTTATAGAATCGCAAATGTCAATCTCTATGACAATCTCTATGTCAATGTCAATTCCACAGCTTACGGAATCCCACTGCTGGTCAAAATTCTGAAACCCATAATTGACGGGCTAGGTGGCGGTTTTCCGGTAAATTGTCATAACGTGCGAGACGGCGTGCTGGAAAAAGCAGAACTTGTTCGAATGATGATCAAAAAAGAAATTTCGAACAAATTGATCTCGCTGAAATTGGATTTAGTAAAGCATTTAGGCCGATCATTTCTGGGTAAATATTTTGAATATCAATATGGTCAATGATCTATCTAACTCTTTTAAACTGCGAGGTGAATATTAATTTTGGAAATGATTCTGTTTCAGGTGTGAATATTCAGTTCGTTGAAAAAGATAAAATACAACTCCGTTGCCTGGCAGCAAAAGAGATTAATGATCGACACACAGGTTTAAATGTCAAAGATGCTGTTCTTCACATTCTCTCAAGTTACGACGTTAATTTGAATCAGTGTTACACAGTAACAACTGATAACGGAACAGACATGATAAAAGCTGTCTCTCTGCTGGACCAGGAGACAAATCTGGAGGACATCGAAGAAGAAGAAAATGTCGAATCAGATGAAGATGAGGATGAAGATGAAAATGAGAATGAAGATGAAGATGAAGATGAAGTTTCTATCGACGATGGGGACGAAAATTGGGAGGAAACCGTTGTCGACAATGCAGGTGAACTTATAGCTGACTCATCTGACGTAATAGGTAAAATTTAAATTGCAAAAAAATACCTGGAATAAAAAATTGTAATTCTAAAGTATTATTATTATTTTTATTTTGTAGGAGTTCGATGTGCAGTGCACACCCACCAACTGGCCATCAAAACCTCGCTGAAGCCGAGCAGATACAAAACTACGATTGGAAAAGTGCGAAAAATAATAAAAAAGCTTCGAACACCCAATATCGCCAGACTGTTAAAAACTCAGAATTTGCCCAGGCCAATCTTGGATGTCCCTACTCGGTGGAATTCGACCTTCCATATGTTGAGGTCTATAGTTCAGCCAGGAATTCGAGAGTTTTGCGATAATCTTTCTGTTGCTAACAGAACTTTCGCCATCACCGATACTATGTGGAGCAAAATCCAGGAAATTGTCACCACCTTGACTCCAGCTGAAAAAGCGACGAAGATGCTGCAATCCGAACAACTAACCTTGGGAGACTTCTATGGAATCTGGATGAAATGCAAATTCGCAATTAGAGCCATTGACACAGCTCTTGCTCGAAAGTTGTATTCCGACATGTGTGCTAGGGAAGCAAACCTCTTGTCGAACGTCGCACTAAAAGCTGCCATCTACCTGGACCCCCGATACCAAGTTACTCTAACGTCTGAAGAAAAAGCCGAAGCTGTGGAAATGTTATCATCGTTATATCACAGAATGCAGAACTTGCGAAATACGACGGAACGGATGTCCTTGGGTGAGACTGAAGAGGTCGAAGAGGAGCGAAGCGTAGGAGATGTCGATGCCTTCGAGATGATGTTGCGTGGCCTCGAACGACATCAAGAGCGAGAGTCGTCTGTTGTTAAAAATATTCGGCTAGTCCTGTTAAATTTAGCAAGAAGCGGTACGCATACACATACTAAAATCAATGCTAGTCAGTCTCGCGCTGATACTCAACAACCGAAGACGTCGCATGCAAACCCGCTTAATATTATCGAAATAAAGACTAATTTATTTTTTAATCGATTGTGTTCTTATTTTCTAACCCGTTCCTGGTCTAACATTCTCTCAACGGTCAGCTTTTTCGACATTGGTGCCGAAACCCGGGAAAAACGAAACGGCGGGTTAAAAAAAAGAATCAATTAATTAAAGAACGTAATCATTAACGGTCTCGTAATAAAAACATGGATTTTGCTAATCGTGCGATCTATCGCGGCCAGGTTACGAAAATCGTAAACAATGTGTCGGAATATTTGCAATTGCAAGATGCACAAGTGAACGCGCAAAATCTCGCAAAATTCGATGAGATCGAAGAAAATTTAACGGTCTTATTAGAACGTTTAACGGCAGCTAGAGAAAGCCTTAATAAGGCCAACGAAAAAATTCGCACGAGTCTCAAGTCCGAGGATTATGAAGCTGAATGTCAGGCAATGGCAGATTATGATGATAAAGCTGTAGCAGCCATCGCCCGTCTTAATCAACGCCTCAAGAAATTACAACAAATTCAGCAGCGATCGGAACCATCATCATCTAACTGCTTGAAATCGAACGAAAGGAGCAAAGATTCCGTAAAACTACCTAAAATCGGTTTGAGAAAATTTTCAGGTAAAATTGAAGAATGGCTTCCGTTTTGGGAACAATTCCGGACAATGGTCCATGGAAACCGAGATTTAAGTGCATCGGAAAAATTTAATTACCTAGAATCTGTTTTAACGGGTAAGGCAGCAGATTCTGTAGCTGGATATACTCCTACCGAAGGTTGTTACGATGCAGCGATCGCAAGCTTGCTTGAAGAGTATGGGGATACGGAGAAAATAATCGATAAAACTATGCAAGTATTAATGTCCCTGCGTACAGTAACTTCTCGGCATGACACTTCGGCATTACGACAACTTTATAATACGGTAACGGCAAGTACTCGATCTCTCACCGCTCTTGGAGTACCATCATACAATTATTCGGTCATGTTGAAGTCTGTATTACTGAAATGTATGCCGAAGGAATTAGTCATAGACTTCCACCGTTCACACACAAATTCCGACCAAAACAAAGGAGAAAATAATTCCACGGAGGTCGATGACCCCAACTCAGCTGTCTCCAGTGATAGCTCCCTCGATAACAAAGGCGATAAAAGACTGGAAAATATTTTGCAATTTTTAAAACGAGAAGTGGAGTCTTTAGAAAGAACCTATGCATCTGGACAAATGAAATTACCAAAACATGAAAAAACGAACGTAAACAAATTTTCACATAGCACAGTGGCCGGTCTGTTATCTCCGAGTGAAATTAAAGGTTGTTGTTTTTGTAGTTCGGTTAGCCATTTCTCTGCAAATTGTGACTCAAAAATGTCTATAGCGAAGCGCAAAGAAATATTGAAACAACAAGGACGTTGTTTTAGATGTACACGACTAGGTCATAATTCAAGAACGTGTAAAGTATATGTTCGGTGTAGTAAATGCAATCGCAACCACGCAACGGCGATTTGTGACCCAGAATTTAAAGGAAAGCTTTCTTCTCCAACGCAGTTATTGAATAAAGAAGGAAATGTGCAGCCTTCAACAATGTTAACAACCAACTTGTATTCTAGTTCTGAATTTAATTCTTCGACTGTTTACTTGCAGACAGCCTGTGCTCTAATTTCTAGTTTCCAAAGATCACCGTCTCTGTTGGTGCGAGTTGTGTTTGATGGTGGTAGCCAAAGAACGTATATTCGCGAGAGTGTTGCAAAGCAGCTTAATTTAAAGCCAGTTGACACTGTGAAAATCTGCATATTACCCTTCGGCTCAGTTAAAAAAGGTGAAGCTAAAATATTCCAACGTGTCAAAGTTTTGTTGAAAAGCCAGTTTAATGAAAAATGCACTACTATCCTAGCTATTGTAGTACCGGAAATTTGTATGGATGTTCTACCTGCCCCGAATGGAAATTCTTCCTTGTTTAAAAAATTTCTTTTAGCGGACAATCCTATAATAAGCGCTCCTATTTCCGGAATTAGTGTGTTAGTGGGTGCGGATAGCTATTGGCGAGTCGTTTTACAGGAGTCGGAACGATTGACTCCTCAACTGACAGCGATCAACACAATCTTGGGTTGGACAATACAAGGCAGTATGAGTGATTTTAAAGGTGTAGAAAACGTAAATGTAACGGCTATATCCACAACGCTCCAGGTGAGTGCATTAATAGATAATGATGTTGACCAGGATCTTAATGAGAGTTCAAAGCGATTCTGGGACCTCGAGTCATTAGGAATAACAAGTGAAGACAATGATAATTGCACTAAGTATGACATAGATAGCCATATTAAAAAGGGTAAAGAACGATACGAAGCTTCACTGTTATGGAAAAATGTTAATACTCCTTTGGACAACTACCGCAGCGGCGCCTTGGTTCGTTTTAACAATTTATTTCGCAAGTTATCCAGAGAACCAAGTAAGCTTTTAGATTATGATCGTGCAATGTGGGATTACATCGATGGGAGTGTAGCAGAACGAGTTATTCCTATCAAGGAGACTGGTTTCAATCAATCTACGGCTTCAACGTATTACATGCCTCATCGACCAGTGTATAGAGAGGATAAGGCGACCACAAAGCTGAGGATAGTGTTCGATGCTTCTGCGAGATCTAGCATGAATTTATCGCTGAACGATCATTTATCGGCTGGTCCAAATTTGTTGCCAGATATATTAACAGTTCTGTTGAATTTTCGTTTAGGACTCATTGGACTAGTGGCAGACATTGAAAAGGCCTTCCTTCAGATATCATTGTCGGAGCGAGATCGAGACACACACAGATTTTTTTGGTTTGCGAATAAATTAGATGGATTAGACAACATTCCAGCATGCGTTGAATATCGGATGACTCGAGTAACTTTTGGTGTGACTTGCAGTCCGTATCTACTTTGCGCTACTCTACGTAAACATTTTGAGGAAGAAACGACTTCTTATCCAACGACCTGTGAGCTACTAAAGACATCTTTCTACATGGACGATTTGGTAACCAGTGTTAACGATGAACGAATTGCAACGGATGTTTATGGAGAGACATGTGAAATTCTAAAACGTGCTTCTATGCGAATACGAAAATGGAACTCGAACAGTAGAGAAATTAGAGCAGTGTTTTCGGAAAGCGGTGATTGTGTTGACATTCAAAAGGTACTTGGGCTACTTTGGTACTGTCAAACGGATGAGTTGGCTGTAGATCATCAATTCGAAATACCACCAGTAACAAACGTAACGAAACGCATCGTGCTACAATTAATAGCTAGAATATTCGATCCTTTAGGTATGGTTGGACCGTTTATAGTTAAATTAAAGATTATATTTCAGGATATATGGCGATTAAAATTGGAGTGGGATGATGAACTTCCTACAGATTTGCTAACTACTTGGAACAAATGTATGTCACAAATGCCACTTCTGCGAGATGTTAACTTGTTGCGATGCGTGTTTTCATCAGCTGAACGAACGAACGAACAATTACATATTTTTGCAGATGCTAGCCTTCATGCATATGGTGCTGTAGCGTATATAAGGAGCGTTAACGCCGACGGTGAAATCATTGTTCGATATATATGTTCTAAAAACCGTCTTGCGCCGCTAAAATTGAATGGAAGCAAGGACCTGACTCTGCCTAAGCTGGAATTAACTGCTGCTCTTATCGCTGCCCGACTATCATCATATATCCGAGATAATTTAAAGGCTAATTTTAATTCTTTATATTTATGGTCTGACTCTAAGATAGCTCTCTACTGGATAAAAGGAAGTAACCAAAAGGTTCAACCCTATGTGGTGAATCGAGTGCGAGAGATACAAAGCTTGACTGATAAATGTCAATGGAGGCATTGTCCTGGAGCCGAAAATCCTGCGGATCTACTTACCAGAGGAATATTTATCCAACAGCTACTGAACTCCCCCGAATGGTTTAATGGGCCACGATGGCTGTCAGATGTATCAGATAATTGGCCTGAAATATGCACTGATTTTGGCAATGAAATAAATATTTTGTGCTTGCAGGTGGCTGAATCTCGACCAACTTATTCATCAGAGCTTTTGAAGGTTAGTGATTTTAGCAATTATGGACGTTTACTTCGCATAACCGCCTATGTATTACGATTTTTAAATGCATTCAAAATTGCCTCAAGCTACCAAGGTTATATTCGCTATACGAACGGTCAAGAAACTACTCAAGGAGGTGAACGTGAACGAAAACGCTTATCAGCGAAGCATATACTTAATGCCGAGATATTCTACATCAGGGTTGCTCAAGACGAAACTTATCATGATGAGATCCAAGCTTTGCGTAAAGGTAAACCAATATCATCCTCTTCAAAGATCCTAAAGCTGAATCCCATGCTGGATGAAGATAGTGTTCTTCGTCTTGGAAGTCATCTTGAACATGCTGAGTTTGAACTCAGTACAGCTTATCCCATTATTCTGCCAAAAGCAGCGGATATAACGACAAAAATAATAGAGCATGCTCACGAACGCGTACTTCATGGAGGTGTAAATGCTGTTTTAACGAAACTACGAGAGAAGTTCTGGGTGATAAAGGCCCGCCAACGTGTAAAAACGATTATTAGCCGGTGTAAGATTTGCCATCGTCTGAGAGGAAAACCTGCTTCGCAGCCTTTTGCGCCATTACCGCGAAGTAGATTAACTTCTTCACGTCCCTTTGAAACAACTGGTGTGGACTTTGCGGGGCCTCTTTTTGTGAAAATTCCTACAGATGGAGATAAATTAAATAAAGTATATATATTACTCCTAACATGTGCCACCACTCGTGCTATTCATTTGGAGCTGGTGCCTAATCTAACGAGCGATTCCTGTTTGCTGGCCCTTCGCCGCTTCATTTCACGACGAGGTGCCCCTAACACATTTATTTCGGATAACGCTAAGACATTCAAACGAGCTGCATTAGAGTTACGCCAACTTGGTGATATAATAGAATCCGATGCCCTTCAAAATTATATTGCAAATAGAAGAATAGGATGGAATTTTATTGTTGAACGCGCGGCATGGTGGGGCGGTTTCTATGAAAGACTAGTGAAGAGTGTCAAGGATATCCTAAAGGCAACTATTCGTCGTGCGACGTTAACTTTCGAGCAACTAGAAACATTTTTAACGGAAGCAGAATCAACTATAAAAGCTCGCCCCTTGACATACATCTCGGATGATCCCTTGGACTTGTCACCTTTAACGCCAGCTCATTTTCTGACGGGTTGTCTTCCATCAACTCTCCCTTCGAGTCTTTCGCGCACTTCAACGGATATACAGTCTTCGTGGAAATTTCGCTTCCAAAGCATTTGCAAGTTTCAAAAACGCTTTTACAATGAATATCTGCAACAACTTAGATCAGCTCACAACATAGTTCAACATCCTTCAGTGAACATAAAGGTCGGAGATGTAGTCACCGTTTACGAAAAAACAACGCCGAGATTTTTTTGGAAGATGGCTATAGTCGAGACGGTGTATCCAGGACGTGATGGCAAGGTACGGGCTTGTGAAATACGTTTTCAAAATGGATCCCGACTGCGTAGACCAGTCCAGCTTTTGTACCCCCTCGAAGTGAAGTAAGCCGAATCAACGAACACGTTTGCGGCCCGCCGGAGGATGTTAAAAATATTCGGCTAGTCCTGTTAAATTTAGCAAGAAGCGGTACGCATACACATACTAAAATCAATGCTAGTCAGTCTCGCGCTGATACTCAACAACCGAAGACGTCGCATGCAAACCCGCTTAATATTATCGAAATAAAGACTAATTTATTTTTTAATCGATTGTGTTCTTATTTTCTAACCCGTTCCCGGTCTAACATTCTCTCAACGGTCAGCTTTTTCGACATCTGTGAACCAAAGGAACGGGGTGGATATCAAATCGCTGCTGAAAGATTTTGCAAACACCAAACGTTTGCCGTCGAGTGCCAACGTCCTGGAATATTGGAACGCAGAACAAATCAACCAACCCATCTTGTGTCAATTGGCTAGGGTTGTACTTGGTGTCCCGGCAACACAAGTCAGTGTCGAACGATTGTTTTCTGGCTTAAAATTTACTGTCAGCAATCTTCGAGCGAAATTAGATGGTGCTCTGGTTGGCGCGATTACTTTAATTCGAGCAAATTATTTTTTCGGTTTAAAAGTTTGACCGCATTGGTTTGAGTAGTTAGTTTGTAATTTATATTTTTAAAAGTGTCCAAAAATGTTCAAAAAATTTGACTTTTAATTAAATTTGTTATAAAAATGAAACTGATTGTATTGTATATTGGTATTCCTCATGATAACCCTAGTGTAACAGGTTACGTAACCGGTTAGAAAAAATTAATCGTAACCATTACAAAATAAATAATCGTAACCCTAATCATAACCGGAACCATTAAAAATTGTGTAACCGTAACAGTAATCGTAACTTTTATACGTTTCGGTACTAGTGATGAAGAGGAAATTCTGGAAGAAATAAACAGCTTTCGCTATAAAAAAAAAGCATGTCATTGAAAGATATGACAATGAACCAGGCATATCGTGTCTATGACATTCGGAGGGTGGACACCCAGTTTGGTACAAAGGTAGTGGTTGAGCTGGAGGATGCCAATATATACCTCCCGGTAAGGTATGCGAGCCTCTCCGATAGAGGAATTCAACTGTTAAAAAAAGGAAAATATAGCGTGGTGAATTTGGGGGAAAAATGTAATACCTTTGACCTCATCTTCAAAAAATTTGTCGAAAATGAATTCTAATGTATTATAATAAATAATAAATGTGTATTATTTTGATGTTTTCCCATTTTATTTTACCTCTTTCAAGATTTTTATTTTATTTTATTTTTCAAGGGTTTTTCAAAGAAGCTGTAATGATTCAATAAAGCAAAAAATTTCGTAAAATTGTTTTTCTTTCGACCTACTATTTTTACTTTCTTTTCCTTTTCAGAGTGTAATGAATCCCATCATTACTACCACCATCACTACATCATCTCAATACTCACCTTTTAAATCTCAATCTCATCTCTTCTTTTCTTAATAAAAACTCCACAAGCCAAATCCCAATAAAATTATCCACTTCGAAATAAGTTTACACTTACAGCAGGGCCTCGATAGTCCGAACACCCAAAATGTATACCCTGTTCGGATGTACGAAGCGTTCGGATTATAGTATGTAGATATTTCGAAAGGCATTTTGCATAATAAAACAAAGTTTTTTGTAATTGAAAATAAGGTTTTAGTCATACAAAAATGTTACATAATTCAAGTATTTGATTTTAGTCACACTTTTTTAAAAAATTCCAATATATTGCTTTGGCGATTGGTCTTTAGGGACATAGAAAATGCTTTGTCCCTTAATTTATGCAAAAGCATTTTTTCTGGCAACGAAATATCGACTTCATCCGCCCATTCCAAGCATGTATTTAATGCAGACACAGCTTGAGTATGTGAAATCCTTGCAACTGGTTCCGATACTGCCGCTGCCTCCAATTCTTCTTCGTTTTCATTCTCACTTATTAATTGTCTAACTATATCATCATCCGTTAAGGGCTCCTGACAATCAATTTCATCATTGCTTACCAAGAAATTATTAATATCCACTTCTGAAAACCCTCTGTTTCGAAAAATCCTTAATGGCATGTCATCCTCGGGATCGAAATCTTCCACATCTTCGCTAGAAATTTCTTCTGATTCGAATAATAAGGGCCACAGTGGCTTCCAAGACTTTTTAATCAAATTTGAAGACAATTGCTGCCAGCTTTGGGCCAGTGAAAACACTGCATCTTTCATTGTGGTTTTTTTAAGGACTTCAGATACTGTGCATTCTGGATCAACTTCTTGCTGGCCAAAAACTTGCAACAGGAGTTTTTTTTTGTAATTTACTTTAATGTTCTGGATCACATTTTGGTCCATTGGTTGAATTAAGGCGGTACAATTGGGTGGCATGTACAGAACAGTAAAATTTTCACCAATCGATATTAGATCTTCTTCGAGTGGATGCGCTGGTGCATTATCAAGAAGTAGAAGTGCTTTTAGCGGTAAGTTCTTCTTCGATAAAAATTTCTTAACTTCGGGAATGAAATGTCCCTTCAGCCACTCTAAAAATATTGGTCTTGTAGCCCAAGCATTACGTTGACCTACGTAATCAACTGGCAACTTTTTGACTGTTGCAAATGCACGTGGCTTTTGTGCTTTTCCAACAACTAGCAATTGCAGTTTGTGCGTTCCGGTTGCGTTTGCGCATGGCATAAATGTAATCCTATCCTTCGATACTTTGGAGCCTGGGGCCCTACTCTCTAACCCAGAAGCCAACGTTTTATCTGGTATCATTTTCCAGTACAAGCCTGATTCATCGGCATTATAGATTTGGTCTGCAGTCAGATCCTTCTCCCTAATAATGTCCATGAATTTAGCCTGGAATGGCTTTACAGCTGCTTCATCATTCGACAACTTCTCACCGGTTAGTTTAAGTTGGCGTATACCATGTCTTTTCTTAAAGTTGTCTAACCATCCTCTACTAGCAACAAAGTTTCCTCTTCCAAGTCTTTCATGGAAATATTTGGCCTTTTCCATAAGTATTTCACCTGACAAAGGGACGTTCTTTCTACGTTGCTCTAAAAACCACGTAAATAAAGCATCTTCTAGCTTAGGATTTTCAGGAGTTTTCAACGTTTTTCTTGGACCTGGACCCTTTTCCGTATTTTTGACAAATGATCTTATTTTTGCCTCCTTGTTTTTAATATCAAAAATAGTGGACTTTCCAACATTATACTGTTGTGCAAGAATTGTTAACGACATTCCTTCTTTAATCTTGTCCAAAATCTCGCATTTTTGTGAAATTGTCAATGTCACATGTTTCCTTTTTTTCGGTAATGAAGCCATGATTAAAAACGCACAAAAATATTCAAATTTTAGACGCGGACGACAATAAATATGTGTAGCACTTAAAACAGTGGTAGGAAACTGAGAACTCTTGGGAGCTTTAAGGCACACACAGACTGAGGAAACGGGGACGGCGGCAGATTCCACATGTACATTTAATTTCTTCTCGCCGCCTGCTTTGTTATTGTTGGTATATTTCAAACGTTTGGTTTGGTTATGGTAAATTTCTAACGCTTTTCCCGTCATCGTTGCCGCCACCGCCACCCGGCACCACCCCAACCTGTTTGCGCCTTTAGATATGGAATACGAACTCCAAATGTTTTTCCACAACAGTTATATCCTACCGAGACAGAAGGAGTTCCCTCGCTTGACTAAAATGTATGACACGGTAATTGGTGAACGGCAGTTACAGAGGTCGTTCGGATTATAGAGGTGTTCGGATTAGGTGGGGTTCGGACTATCGAGGCCCTGCTGTATTTCCATCTTTCCCCCAACAGCTGAAAAGCATAAATCCACATTTTTTTGTGACAAGATCCAGGCACTCAAAACCCTGAATCTTTCAAAAGATCCTAAAATCTTAGAATCAAAATAAAGATATGCAGCACAAATAAAGAAAAAAAACAATGGTCAATGTCATTGTTTACATTTACTTGACGTCAATTCAAGTATATTTCAAAACATACCTTCCGGCCACACAAGCGACCACCGGGGTAACTAACCGACGGGAACATGTGTGGAGAACATATGCACAGCCTGACCCATTTCTTCGATCGCGTACGATCACCCTCGACGAGGGTGTTTAACCTGTGCAGAAGTTCCCTCTGCACTAGCTCGCTCACGGAGAGGCTTTGCAGAAATTTCCCTCTGCACTTGTTCATGCACAAGAGCGAGATATACATTCGTTAGCCCCTCCCCCCCGTGCATTTAAATGCATTTATGTAAATAACCGCGAAGAAATTTTTAAGAGTTGGAAATAATTACGGTATCGGAGGCAAGTTGTAATGAGAAAGTGATTCGAAGGGAAGAATCAATCAGTTTCGACCATCGAAACAAGTAACAAGTATTTTTTAAAGCGAGGACAGAACTTCCACTAAAATCAGGCATTTTTATAATAAGTCCGTGGGAGCCTACACGGACAAGTGAAAAGTTCTGTGCCGAGCTAAACTCAAAAGTGAAAAATTATATTAAGCTAAAAGTATGTTCAAAAATAGTAAATAAAGAAAAATCTTAACAAAGGAAACGAGTGTTTGAGTAATAAGTGAAGTGAAGACTATTAAGAAGGCGACAAAGGTAAAGGACCATGTTCATCTCTACCTGAATGCACGACATGGTGGCCCTGTAACGATAAAGATGGCAATTCGTTACATAAAATTTGGTGGCAGCAAGGTGCGATACGATAACTAAATCAGTATCCGCTACCGAAATAAATTAAATGAGGTCGTCCTGAAATAATAGGCACCTCCAACTTTAAACATCTACAACCGCACCAAACATTCAACTATTAGCCCTTTAGGTGTTTTCCTAAGGGATTCCTAAATATATATACATATTGTCGAAATAAATCAAAACTGAATTAACGTTAAACACGACTCTAACAACTTAATACATTTATTGAAAATATCTTACAAAGTTAAATGCGCGCCGCTTGTTATTCCACGTCAAGTCCAAGTGAAATCGATTCTCTATTTCATGGGATAGAGCTTTTTCTAGTCTCTTGTTTGTGTGGAGCGTGTGGCTATGTTTACGCGAAATTGTGCTGAGCCGCTACAGTACCCCCCTTCCAGTGAGGTCTTCTTCTCTGAACCGAACTGGAGGTTTAATAACTCGTGTTCTTGTTGTTTTATGTTGCGGCATTTCTTCTTCGTTCAGTATATATGCTGGTTTTAAGCGGTCTATTGACACTACAATTTCCTTTCCTTTATAGTTGATCTTGAAGGTCTTACTTCCTCGCTGAGTTACTGGAAACGGTCCTTGGTAAGGTGGAATGAGTGGAGTCTTGACCTTATCGTCTCTTAAGAAAATATGTGAAGCTGTCTGCAGATCTTTTGGGATAAACACCGGCTTGTTACCATGATTTGTTGTTTCTGTAGGTTTTAGGGACTCGAAATGTGTTTTAAGTTGAATGATGAACTCGTTGTCGCTCAAGTCCTGTTTCGAAATTTGCGTAAAAAACTCGCCAGGAAGCCGTAAAGTTTGACCGTATACCATTTCTGCCATTGATGCTCTCAAGTCTTCTTTAAAAGATGCTCTCATTCCTAACAGTATTGTTGGTAGCCTCGTAGTCCAGTCTGTTTCCTTTAAACCTTTAAACGTCGATTTTAGTGTTCTATGAAATCGTTCCACCATACCGTTGGCTTGGGGGTGATACGATGTCGTGTGTATATGTTTAGCACCTAATAACTTTACCAGCTGTTTGAATAAATGGCTTTCGAACTGTCGTCCTTGATCTGATGTGATTCTTAAAGGCACTCCAAAACGACTAATCCATCCAGAATAAAAAGTATATGCCACTGTATCTGCTGTTATATCTGATATTGGAAATGCTTCAACCCACCTGGAGAAACGGTCTATAGCTGTTAATAAGTAAGTCTGTCCGCGTGATGGTGGTAAGGGTCCAACGATGTCTATATGTACATGATCGAAACGGCTATTTGGAGCATGAAATGTTTTAATTTGACTTTTGGTGTGTTTGTGTATTTTCCCTCGTTGACACACTAAACAGGTTTTTACGAATATTTTGATATCTGTGTGCATACCGGGCCAAACGTAGCGTTTCGTAATAAGTTTCCGTGTTCCTCGCACTCCAGGATGTGATAGTCCATGTAAACTGTTAAAAATAATTCTCCTGAACTTGATAGGAACGTATGGGCGAATTGAATTTTCGTTGACGTCACAGATGAGTTTTCTTCCGCAGCCAGGCATGTCGTATGACTTGAGGTTAAGCGCGGTATTATCTTGAAGTAGTAAGTTCAATTCTTCATCTGCTTCCTGCTCGTTCGCCATTTCGTTAAAGTCGACGACCAAAGGTGTATTTATTTCATTAATGCGCGATAAACAATCTGCTACCAGGTTGTCTTTTCCACTTATGTGTACGATGTCGGTCGAAAACTGGCTAATAAAGTCCAATTGTCTGGTTTGTCTTGGTGAAAGCTTTTCCCACTTTTGCTGAAAAGCGAAAACTAAGGGTTTATGATCAGTTAGAATAACGAATTCGTTGCCTTCCACAAAATATCGAAAGTATTTGATTCCAGCGTAAATGGCCAACAATTCCCTATCATACGCACTGTATTTTCTTTCTGCGTCGGAAAGTTTCCGGAAAAAAAACCTAATGGTTGCCAGTTTCCATCAATCTGCTGTTGTAATGAAGCCCCAATTGCATTATCCGATGCATCTGTCATTAATGCTATTTTCGCCCCTTCTTGCGGCATGGCCAACAATGTTGCCTCTGACAAATTTTTTTTCATCTTGTTGAAAGCCTCCTTAGCTTCTTCATCTCATATGATTTTGGTTTTATCGTTGCGTTTGCTTGGTCCCAGGAATTTAAGTAGTGGTAACTGATTTTCTGCTGCCCTTTTAATAAATCGTCGGTAAAAGTTATACATTCCCAAGAACGCGCGTAACTCTCGCACTTCCTTTGGCACAGGGAAATTTTCTATTGCAGAAACCTTGTCTGGTAATGGCTGAATTCCAGCGGCGCTCACAAGATGTCCTAAAAACTTAATTTTTTCATATCCGAATTTGCACTTTTCTGTGTTTATTTTTAGTCCATACTCCCGAAAGCGTTGAAATATTGCCTCTATATGATGGATATGCTGCTCTATTGATTCTGATGCTATTAAGACGTCGTCGAGATATGCGTAGCAAAACGGTAGATCTCGGAGTATTTGATCTATTACCCTTTGAAACGTTTGTGCAGCATTTTTTAATCCAAACGTCATGTGGGTATATTCGTATAACCCTACAGGTGTTATTACTGCGGTCTTTTGCACATCTTCATCTCTTACCGGAATTTGATGGTAAGCTCGTTGTAAGTCGATAGTGGAAAATATACTTTTTCCTGCAAGATTGCTTGTAAAGTCCTGGATATGGCGAATCGGATATTTATCTGGTTTGGTTACAGCGTTTAATCGTCTATAGTCACCACACACTCGCCATGAACCATTTGCCTTTTTGACTAAATGTATTGGGCTGGCCCAGGGACTTT
The DNA here is from genome assembly GCA_963855945.1 of Thereva nobilitata. Lineage (NCBI taxonomy): Eukaryota > Metazoa > Arthropoda > Insecta > Diptera > Therevidae > Thereva > Thereva nobilitata. Next base: position 36,148,410 of record OY979697.1, read on the forward strand.
TTGATGGGCGACAGTAACCAGCTGCTATTGCCTTATCTATGTCATTTTTTGCTACCTTCCACTTTTCAGGAGTGAGTCTTCGGGCTTTCGCGGTAACTGGAAGTCCTCTTGTTTCGATTGTATGCTCTATTGATTGTAGTTTCGATTTCTGTCCTGCTGAAATATCTTGTGTGATATCGTTGTATTTTTCTAAAAGTTGGTAAAAATGCGAATCTGCGCGTATTGATTCGATTGTTTCGGATTTTGGGACTCTTTTCCATTTGGTGCGTACTTTTGTTGTTTCATCGATTAAGCAGTTCGCCTTGATATTCACTAGTAAGCCGTAATGCTTTAAAAAATCAGCACCTATTATGGGTTTGGAAACGTTTGCTACAATGAATGTCCATGGAAATAATCTCCTTAAATAAAGATCTAACACCAAAGTTTGTTGTCCATATGTTTTAATTGGAGTATTGTTTGCTGCAAATAATTTAAAAATGGTAGGTGATATCAACTTGTCTGCCTTACCTGGTGGAATAACAGAAACTTCTGAGCCCGTGTCTATCAAATATTGAGCATTCGTTGTCTTGTCGCGCACAGATAAGCGGCTGGACTTGGTGGTGCTATCGGCTGCCGCAACGGTCGACGCAGTTTAAAGATGATTGTGTTTTCTTGAAATTGCAGGGTTCCCTACATGTACGAGCTTTAATGCCAAAACGTTTGTGATACCAACAATAGTTTTCCATATCGCGTGATTTGGAACGATTTCTGCTACGCGGTCTAAACGTATTATTGTTGCGATTTGTCTCCAAGCGTGAAATTCTTGATGACAGCACCTCGATCTGGCAATGTACTGTATTGCTGTTGTTGTTTCCATTGCTGGCTTCTATTTCGTCACAATATGTTGGCTGTGATACTTCTATAATTTTGTTAGCCGTCTCCGCCATCTTGTTAACGTCGCCATCGATTGTTGACAAAATCATTTGCACTTGTTCGGGCAATCTTTGTAACCATAATGATTTGAGGATTCCGTCCGATAATTTTCCGCCTGATAAATCCTTCATTTTTCGTAGTAATTGTGTTGGCTTTCTATCGCCAAGAGGAGTTTCTCTCAATAGTTTTTTAAGTCGCGTTTCCTCTGAATCTTCGAATTGGTTAGTGAGACGACTTTTTAATGCTTCATATCTATTATTTTTCGGAGGATTTAGTATAATATCACTGACTTGCGCTAACACGACGCTTTCTATAGTCGCTACTACAGTGTGATATTTAGTTTCATCATCTTTTATGCCCGACCTTGTAAATTGCGATTCTATTTGAGAGAACCACAAAGCCGGGTTCGGCTTCCAAAAAGGTGGAAGTTTGACGGCCACCGCGGCCACCTCTCCAGGTTTCACCTCGTCCTCCTCTGACATTGCCGGATCCTGCCAGAAATCCACTTTTCGGCACTCCTATGCCTCTCAAAAAAATGGACGCCAAGCACACACCACGTTTTGAAAATGTTCTTTTTCGTCGGGGTCACCACTTATTTAGGTGTTTTCCTAAGGGATTCCTAAATATATATATTGTCGAAATAAATCAAAACTGAATTAACGTTAAACACGACTCTAACAACTTAATACATTTATTGAAAATATCTTACAAAGTTAAATGCGCGCCGCTTGTTATTCCACGTCAAGTCCAAGTGAAATCGATTCTCTATTTCATGGGATAGAGCTTTTTCTAGTCTCTTGTTTGTGTGGAGCGTGTGGCTATGTTTACGCGAAATTGTGCTGAGCCGCTACAGCCCCTCCAGAGGCCAGGAGCCAGAGTTAGGGTGGTGCCAACATTTAGGCCAATAAATCAACGTGGAATCCAACGGACAGCAAACAAATCAACGTGGGATCCATCAAACCAACGTGGGATCCAACATAATCCAATAATCGACATCAACGAGGGATCCAACGACCGACGTGGGACCCAACATCCAGCAAACCAACGAAGGATTCATAAAATCGACGTGGGAATCAAGATTCAACAAATAAACAAATCAAACCAACGCGGGAATCAAGCAGCTATGGAACCAATTTTTAATCATCGCGGGATGATAGAAAAATCCAGGTTAAGGATTACCAAGTAAGTCCTTAGATAGTTATATATTTTTGTTTGTTCAGTGTATAACAAAAATAAGGAATATTCCAATAAAAAAAATTTATTTTTTTTTATCAAAACTCATTAAAATTAAAAATCGAAATGAAGAATTAAAATAATAAGATTTCCCTTTTGCATATTAAATTTAAATTTTTATTCAAAAAAAAAATATTAAGTAAAGTTTTATACCATATTAAGTAAAGTTTTATAATATTCTAATCAAAAGTTCTTCATCAATTTTTTATATACATATTTTCATGTTTCGCGTCATATATATATATATATATATATATATATATATATATATATATATATATATATATATATATATATATATATATATATATATATATATATATATATATATATATATATATATATATATATATATATATATATATATATATATATATATATATATATATATATATATATATATATATATTATATACATATTCATATATTTACATTTATTTTAATGATCTAATACGCATTTTCAAGTCCAAACCTTTATAATTTTCTCTGACCTTTATCGCATTTACCTTGTGGGTCGTATTATCGCTTTGCCGAGCGTTTTGGGGTATTGTTTTCCGCTGAAATCTGTTGTTTTTAGTTACAAATTGATAAAACGAAATTTTTACGGGTTTACACTCTCCTCCGCGTATCTTAATCCAACCATAGTGCGTCGCCCTAGTCCTCAAACTTTGCAAAGATAGATCTTAGAAGTGGTCATCAAAAACCTTCAGCCGTTCCCTTACCCCGTCCTCGAAAACTTAAACCTCTATCTCCAATTCCCCCCACAATGGCTCAGGCAGAGGAATCATCTCGCCCCAACAGCGTGGCAAGCAACCCTGAGATTAGAATCACCGTCGCTGATATACGAGAAATGATCCCTGAATTTTCAGGTAATAAAAACGACCTCAACCGGTTTATTTCATGCTGTGACAGCATCTTCGGAACCGCTAAACATGATCGAGATCGCGTCCTATTTTTTAATATCCTTAAAACTAAGGTAACAGGAGTGGTCTATGACATGATCGAATACGGTGATATTACCTCTTGGGAAGACTTGAAGGCTCAACTACTCAAGAGATATAAATTATCCCGACCATCCATAAGAGAGGAACTAAGGAAGGCGAAACAGGGTCCCAAAGAAAGCGTGTTCGACTATTCTCAGAGAGTCATGCAGACCCTCGGCGAACTCAACAAGGCTACTCAGATATCAATTTCTGATGCCCAAGTTAGATCCGCACTCATTAAGGAGAATTCTAAGGAGGCGATAATGGCCTACGAAAACGGGTTAAGGAATGAGAGATTCCAGACTTTAGCATTAGCCAAGGATGCTGAAGATCTCCCTGCTCTAGTGGATTATATCCTGGAGAGAGCCAACCATGTTGAGGAGAGAAGTCAACGTGATTTCAATAGCGAGGGATTCCAGCGGAGAGTCCCCCTGTGCGAAATATGTCAGCGTAGGGGACATTCAAAGGAAACATGCTATAAAAATAAAGCTATTCCCAGTTTTGGTAACATACAGGTAAAGAAGGAGGTCCACAGATTATACTGTAGCTATTGTCAACGTCCAAACCACGACGTGAGCGAATGCAGAACCAGGCGCGCCGATTTTAATAGAAACACCCAACGAAATCCTCCAAGGCAACCGGATAACAGACCCCAATACAGGCCTTCAAATCAATTCCCACAACAATCACGAGATAGGCATCAAGAGCTTCATAATCCGAATAGAACTGGGCGATATGCGGAACAGTATAACGCCAATAGTATGGACCCCAGGAATACAGAAGTCAGCAGACGGCAAGTTAGGATGATAAACCAGGAAATATTGGAACAGGGAAACGACATTACGCGGGAAGGAATCAACGGTGTTTCAACCCGCATCTGCGAAACCCAAGCCGAGATACACAATTAAAGGTAATAGTTGAAGTTCCAGCCGTTATCACTAGACGTGATGTTACAGTCACTCTACCATTCTCCATCGCTAAAAATGGTAGCTCTACATTTCTCGTCGATACAGGTTCCGAAATTAGCGTGTACAAGCTTTCAAAAACTTCGGAAGAAACCTGGGTGGATGTTAATAACAAGTGCATGATTATCACTATAGCCGAAGACATCCTCTCCGAAGGTCTAACTCAAGGAAGTTTAGGCCTAGGCAGCGATAATAACTGCCTAGAAATCTCTCACCCTTTTCAAATTGTAAATAGCGAGAAGGCTCTACGCCACGATGGTTTGTTAGGGCACGATTTTTTCGACACATACGACTGTGACATCAATTATTCAAAGAGCGTGCTGGAAATCACATTACCCCTGGATAACCTATACCCTTATTTACCCCTACCGCCACAGATTGCTAATAATGTTCAAATTCAAAATGGAAAAGTTAATGAAAATATAAATCCACAAACTAGTATGCATCGTAAGAATGGCAGCATCAATGAAAACGAAACAAATGACATAAAAAACGATAACAATTTAAACTATAGTAATGAGACGAGCGAACGTCTCCCGCAGAAGAAAATACTCCCGGCTTCTTGCAACAAAATTAATCCAACACTGAATGGGTGCACGCAACGCTACGACCGCGGCTCCCAGCAGTTGGAGGAAATTGTTGAACAAGAGGAAAGGAATCCACAACGCTACGACCGTGGAATTCTATCAAAGCCGGCAGGTGACCTTCCCCTATCTAGGAAAGCACTCCCTGACCGCCTGTTGCTTGAACCAGTCCCACATTTGGATAAAAAGGATAGCAGCAGGGAAGCAATTGACCTCAACTTCAATATGATAGAAAATGGTAAGGAGAATCAAAAAGAAATTAAGGAAAAAGAAGAAATTATAGAAGTACCCCCCAGTACTGGGGAAGAACAGATAAAATATGAAGAAAATAAAAAGATACCTACCAGTAAGATATATGGAAACTGCGTAGAAGAAAATTCTAAATCAACAAAGGAGAAAATAAAAACTCGCCGCATCATAACGAATGGACAAGGAAACACCGTACACGGAGACTTAGACGACATAAAATTTTTAAAGGAAGAGGAAGAAACTATAAACGAAATAATAAGATCACCAAACACTAACCAAAAGGAAGCCCCAGAAAACAAAGTAAGAATCAAGGACAGGAAGGTCGTTGAGCGCGAAAGAGATAAACCAAATTTGAAAGAGGAACTAGTGATTCCACCCCGAACAGAAGTCATTATAAAAATTCCAATGAAGGGTAATTCAGCCAAACTATGTAACACAAAAAAAAAATTAAGCCAGGTATATATTTAGGAAACTGTATATCACGCCCAGCGGAAGGCTACGCCAAAGTTGCGGTTATGAATATAACCGAGGAAGAGTCAACAATCTCTTGTGAAGACTGTTGTGACCCCCTCACAACCAACATTGTAAAGCAACATTGTTTATATAACATTGTATGTAAAACATTGTATGTAAACGGCTCTCACGCTTAGAACCACACGAGCTGCTGGCATAATCAAATAATTAAAAATATCCTATTATCAGACATAGGATCAAGTTACCTAAAGTAAACCTCTAAATAATTTCATTCATTTCCTCTTAAATTGCATTTAAGCACTTTTAACACTTGCCCTTATCTTTAACGCATAAAAGCTGCGCCAGCAACTCGTGGATAAATTATTATCTCTAAGCGTGTGGGACTGTGGCCGACGTGAAGCTAAGCCAAGCTTCTTGGCTTCAGTTCTCGTCGTGCCTTCGGATCATATACTTGGATCAGCTTTAAGCAATCAATCTTTTGTCACAGTTGAAGTTTAAATAAATCTTTAAATCGTGAAGTTTAAATAAATCTTGTCAAAGTTAATAGTATAAAAGAAGTGTTTTTATTTAATTCTCGTTTTGATAATTACCAACTTATTCCGAGTGGCCGGCGGGGCTCAACAATTTGGTGGCAGCGGTCTAGAACCACTATTATTAATAAAAAAAAATTCCAAATCTAATCTTAGGGGGAATTTTCCACCTAAATTTTTATATTTCTACATAGGTGGATGCGAGAAAATTGCACCAAATTTTCTCTCTTTGAGGAGCACATCAACTTTACTTGGTTACTAAGTTTCTCAACTTTTAACCAACTCACTTTACTTGGTTACTAAGTTACTTTTAACTTTTAACCAACTCACCTTTACTTGGTTACTAAATCAACGTTACTCTCAACTCTTAATCAACTCAACTTTAATTCAAATCTTCGAGGGAGCGTCCAAGGAACCAGCACAATCAAATAAATCTCAACTTCTCAACAAAAAAAAATTTAACCTTCGTGGGAACACACACTTTCGAAGGTGAGTCAAGCGGCACCCCCCTTTAACCGGAGAATGATGGCGCAAAGTCCAAAATTAAGTGCTTTTTATGTGCTAATTTGTTCCCGAAAAAATTAATTTTGTGCTCTTTTTTTTAAAAAAATAAAAAGGGGGGTGTAGCTTTACGTCACACTACACCCCCCACTCATTAAAACACAATAAGGAGAAGAATTTTCAAAAAAAAAGTACACTAGATTTAAGTGCTCTTTATGTGCTAATTTGTTCCCTAAAGAATGAATTTTCTGCTCTTTTTTTTAAAATAAATAAAAAGGGGGGTGTAGCTTTACGTCACACTGCACCCCCCACTCATTAAAATACAATAAGGAGAACAATTTTCAAAAAAAAAGTACACTAGATTTAAGTGCTCTTTATGTGCTAATTTGTTCCCTAAAGAATGAATTTTGTGCTCTTTTTTAAAAAAAAATAAAAAGGGGGGTGTAGCTTTACGTCAGACTACACCCCCCACTCATTAATATACAATAAGGAGAAAAATTTTCAAAAAAAAAGTACACTAGATTTAAGTGCTCTTTAAGTGCTTTTGTATGGAACCGAAACGAAAATGAAAAAATTGTATCCGAATAAAGGAATTAGAATGGTCCAGGGGGGGGGGGGGGTGCAGAGAGAATCACTTGCTCTTACGAATAGTCAGTTTCCTTTAGTACCACTTTTTACTCTTTACTATCACTTATCACTACTCTTCCTCTATCTGTCTCTTACACTTTTCATCTTCACACTATCAGTGACTTCTCTTTGCTATTCCAGTCCCAAGTAGCAAAATCTAACCTAGGTTATTTTATAACTTTCGTTTTTCTTACAAACAGGTTACTTAAGCGTTGTAATCTAACCAGATTACCTTCTAACTAAACGCTAACTTAGTTTTTAAGTTAGAATATTACTTATTTTTTAAGTTCGAATATAACTGCAAAATTTCGTTACTACTGAGTTACTTCAGCACTTATTTTTAATTTGTAATACTTTTGGTTACAAATATACACAAACTTAACCATGCAAACGTGTTTTGGTTTTTCAGAGGAGAGAAAAAAACTCGAAAATAATGTAAGAGTTCATTATAAGTCAGAAATATATTCTGATTTAACATGTAATTGTAGGGACATCGTCCCACTACTTCCGGTTACTTAGCCAAGGGGACTGGGGATAAAACCCAGTCGGCCGAGGCTAAGTAGGAATTAAAAAATAAGAGTTTTTTCCTTCTTGACAGTTCGATTTTAGAAACACATAATAATTAAAAGTGATTCCAAAAAAGATAATAGACAATAAAAGAAACATCAATAAATATTCATAAACCCAGTATAACAAATAAACGTAGTTAAAGATAATATAAAGTGTATAAAAAAACTATATGTATATAAGAGGTTAAAACATAAATTATAAATAAAGACTGCATCATAACCCAAAGAAGTCTTTAATTTAAAAGACACCCTTGAAGATTGAAGGTTGGCAGAGGACCAACTACATTGGTGACCCCGCATTGGAAATCAAAACAGGGATGCCATCATCACCAGGTATGGCTTGCTCAAAGGGCATCACCAACCTAGATCAAGATCAACCCCCAACATCAACTGGAACTGCGGCCGATGCAAGGCCAAGGAAGACCTCTTTTTTCCGCGGAGGCGAAATCCAACAACATCCAAAGAAGGCATCTCTTCTTTCCCGGAGGCAACACCCAGCAACATCCACAGAAGACTTCTTTTCTTTCCCCGTAGGCAACACCCAGCAACATCGCAATAAGACATCTCTTCATTCCACAAAAGTGACGCCTAGCTGGAAGGGAGTAATATGGGGCCCAGGTAGGCTATTAGAGCAACTACCTGGTGTCCCATAGGAAATAATTAATTAGCAGGCTGGAGATATTTCATCGTCTACTTTAAGTAGGCGATGGAATATTTCCAGCCTATATAAGGTAAAACATCAATGTACAAATTTAGTTATCATCATATAGCTCATTGTAAATATATAAATAATAAAATATAAATATATATATTTAATTTTTGGCTATTGGCCGTATGGCCACTATATTGTTAACAACTTTAATTAGTGGCCGTATGGGCCGCTACACAATTTTGTAGGTTAGAAATATTCTTCAAAATAACGTATGATCATATTATGAGTTAAAAATGTACTGTCCTATAACAGTTTGGGAATAAACTAGAAAATAACCTGATGATTGAAATGAAACAAAGTACTTGAATATGCCAACAGACGTCGCTGAAAGTAAGGAAAAGAGAAGCATTATTTCGCGATGTAACGAAATTAATATAAGTGTTTATATCTAGTTCGAAATATGACTCGTTATTAATGCATGGGTTAGGACGAGTTAGAAATATACCTAAGCGTAACATAACAGTTTATTATGAGCTTGAAACATACTCGCTATTAATGCATAGTTTTATTATGAGTTAGAATTGTACGAAGAGTAAAATATAAGAACAAGCTTGCCGAAACGTGTTCATTTACAAAGAAGCATCAGTGAAGTCAAGAAGTTCACGGGGGTAAAAAGCGAATTTAAGTACAATTAATATTTTTTTGGAAAAAGTAAACGTGGGTAAGTTTTTAATTAGTATTAATTCTATATATTAGTATTAATTCTATATATATAAAATACATAATTTTTTAATTTTCTTATATTTTTAGGTAAAAAGCCCGAGTAAAAATAAGTATATAGAAAAATATATAATTGTATATATTTATATATAAATTAATTATATATAATTATATATGAAATTTGGCCCGATATAATTATATAGAAATATATATTTTTATATATAATAACGTAAATCATATACAATTGTATAGGAATATATATTTTTATATATAATGGGGAAAGAATTGTATATATATGCAATTATATCTGAACATCTATAACAACATTAGATAATTAGAATTAAAAATAAGTGCTGAAGTAACTCAGTAGTAACGAAATTTTGAAGTTATATTCGAACTTAAAAAATAAGTAATATTCTAACTTAAAAACTAAGTTAGCGTTTAGTTAGAAGGTAATCTGGTTAGATTACAACGCTTAAGTAACCTGTTTGTAAGAAAAACGAAAGTTATAAAATAACCTAGGTTAGATTTTGCTACTTGGGACTGGAATAGCAAAGAGAAGTCACTGATAGTGTGAAGATGAAAAGTGTAAGAGACAGATAGAGGAAGAGTAGTGATAAGTGATAGTAAAGAGTAAAAAGTGGTACTAAAGGAAACTGACTATTCGTAAGAGCAAGTGATTCTCTCTGCACCCCCCCCCCCTGGACCATTCTAATTCCTTTATTCGGATACAATTTTTTCATTTTCGTTTCGGTTCCATACAAAAGCACTTAAAGAGCACTTAAATCTAGTGTACTTTTTTTTTGAAAATTTTTCTCCTTATTGTATATTAATGAGTGGGGGGTGTAGTCTGACGTAAAGCTACACCCCCTTTTTATTTTTTTTAAAAAAAGAGCACAAAATTCATTCTTTAGGGAACAAATTAGCACATAAAGAGCACTTAAATCTAGTGTACTTTTTTTTTGAAAATTGTTCTCCTTATTGTATTTTTTTGAGTGGGGGGTGTGGTGTGACGTAAAGCGACACCCCCCTTTTTATTTATTTTAAAAAAAAAGAGCACAAAATTCATTCTTTAGGAAACAAATTAGCACATAAAGAGCACTTAAATCTAGTGTACTTTTTTTTTGAAAATTGTTCTCCTTATTGTATTTTAATGAGTGGGGGTGTAGTGTGACGTAAAGCTACACCCCCCTTTTTATTTTTTTAAAAAAAAGAGCACAAAATTAATTTTTTCGGGAACAAATTAGCACATAAAAAGCACTTAATTTTGGACTTTGCGCCATCATTCTCCGGTTAAAGGGGGGTGCCGCTTGACTCACCTCACTTTCGATGAAGATGATTATTTTAATTACGTGAGTAAATAAAATTTTAAGAAGTTGTGACCAATTTCGGTCCAATTAAATGAAATAAATCGATCTTTATTTACATTTGGTGATAATAAAATTTACACATCCGAGTGAAATAAATTGAATTTACACATCCGAGTGAAATAAATTGAGAATTTACATTTGGTGAAGCATAGTTTATTTGAAAAATAAATGTACAACTTTAGTATAAAATAATTAAAAATTTTTTGATGAGATAGTTTGATAATTTGTGGCTTTATATTGGAAAATTTTCAAATCTTTTATTGACCACACATACAACTTGCACATTTTATATTATTTGTTTATTTGAAAAATATTTTAATACAATTATTTGTGGTTTTTATTTGAGAAATATTTAAATCTTTTAGTGATATATTATTTGTGGTTATTGAAAAATATTTTAATATAATTATTTGTGGTTTTATTTGAGAAATATTTAAATCTTTTAGTGATATATTATTTGTGGTTTATTTGAAAAACATTTTAATCTTTTAATGAACGCACGTTTTATATTATTTGTTTATTTGAAAAATATTTTTATGAACACACATTAAATTCGTGGTAATACTTTTGAAATTTATAAATTTAAATCCTTTATTTAGTTGTTATGAAATAAATAAATATCCCTCGTACGTATACGTACTTACTTATATGTGAAGGAATAGAATCCATTAACTCGTTCGAATTTTGTCGGTGATTATAGATTTTTCTTCGTATACATCTTTTATGTTATTCCTTTTGTTACTTTTGTCGATGGTTTTGTACGGGATTTCTCTGTCTGCGCGGATTCAGGTCTAAACTCGCAAATATGAATCGCTGATTTAACTCATTTATTTTATTACTTTTTGAAGTTTTTACCAATTCGTGCGTACCTCGAATTTCAATCCATATTCTAGGGGCAGCGACTATACATGAGCAAAAAGAAAAAAGCCCAAGGTCTAACCCCTCTCGCTACAATCTCTGTCTCCCTACGTGGTAGAACGAAAAAACGAGCTCAAGAAAAAGGAGAGCCTTCACTCTGTCCTATTGACGAAGATTCGGACCCTCCAGAGGATTTTCCAGGGACTTCTTCTGATACGCGAGACGAGGTTCCAGGGACTTCATCTGACACTTCCGACCTTCACGACAACACCAAGCCCAAGCTCAATCTAGCCCCTCAATCGGTTTCCCTACCTGATTTCGAGATGTCTAAATTCAATCTCTCTAATGCCATTAAGATCGTTCCCGAATTTGATGGGGACCCTAACACTCTGCATCGTTTCCTTCAAATCGCTAATATTCAATACAGTCTAGCAGTCTCTGAGTCACATAAGCTCGAATATTTAAATTTGATGAAATCTAAAATTTCTGGACGAGCCTACAACAATGTCCTAAGGTATCATGATTATGATACATGGGAAGAACTACAAAAGGCGTTAAAAAAGGAATTTTCAGTAAAACGATCACTACAGGTAGTGCAGTCCGAATTATTTAATGCACGCCAAGAGCCTAAAGAAACTGTAACCCAGTACGCGGGAAAAATAGAAAAACTTTTGCAAGAATTAAACATCTCCAGTACTAAGGATGAAAATAGAGCAGGTAGCGAGGCTGTAATAGCTCTGAACGAGCAAATGGCCATCAACAATTTTAAAAGAGGTCTGAGACAACCAATTAAACTAATAGTTAAATCTTCACACCACAGTACTCTCAGGGAAGCAATAGATCTCTCCATTGAAGAAGAGAAACTCCTTGAAAGCGAGCCAAAATCCGTCCCAAACTTTACACGAAACCCTAAGAAGTGTAAGTTCTGCAAGAATCTTGGACACGACATCAGCGAGTGTCGAAAATACGCTGCTCGAAATCGCCAACAACCGTACACGCACACATTCCCTCATCCTAAAGGAACTATTAACAAGATCAGCGAAACACGTATAGTATGCCGATATTGCAAGAGCGAGGGGCACCCCATAGAACTTTGCCGAAAAAGGGAATTTAACAATTCTAAACGAAAGGGAAACCCATCTGAACTCGCAAAGAATTCTCAACAGCCGTCCTCGTCGGAAAACTATCGAGAACCTGGACCAAGCGGTTCGGTATCCAGGGTTCGAGACATGAAGTAAGTAACCGCTTCAGTCATAACTCATCTACAAGCTGCAAACCCAACTCGCTCGTAATTTTTTATCCTAACTCACACACATATCGTAATTATGACTCAATTAAGAAATATAATTCAAATTCTTCTATATCCGCGAGAGGTACTCAGCGCAGCCCAAGTCCTTTTACTTATAACAAATCTAATTCATCTAAGGATTGCAATCTTACTACTAATACGCGCAACGACGCAAATTCTAAATCTCATAATCCCAATACTAAAATTAATCACAAACCTAATTCACTTAGGAATCGCAACACTACTATTACATCTACGCGCAACGACGCGAATTCTAAATCTTCTAAGCCCAATATCCAAGTTACAAGTCTCAAGATGGACACTTCAACCACTGAATCCAAAGAGTATTATAGAACTCTAGTTCTTGACGCTAAGAGATTTAAGAACGAGATATCTATCAAAATATCCGAATCCATTTCTGACCACAATCCCTTACTCCTAGACACAGGATCTTCACTTAGCTTGATTAAAATTAGCGAACTTCAGGACGAAGTCCTAGTTCATACAAGTAAAATTGTCCAAATCACAGGTATAACTAAAGATAGTATCCTCACAAAGGGAATAGTATACTTAAGCATAGTACTCGGTAATAGTAAGACTCTAATACACCCCTTTCACGTAGTCCCATCTGACTTTCCAATTACGGCTGACGGCCTATTAGGAGAGGATTTCTTCCTGAGAACAAAGGCCAAAGTTGATTACGGGACTTTTAAATTCACCTTCTACTATCTAGGGAAGCGGCACATTTCCAAATTCAAGAGCATCATAAAGGGAGAGACGATACCCCGAAGATGCGAAAAAATAGTGCAACTGGGGCCAATCCAAGAGTTATCTGCCACCCACAAGAAGTTTTGCCTCAGGTTTACTTATGCGGAGCTATTTCTCAACCAATTAATGGCTATATCAATGTAGCTGTCTTAAACACTACCGATAAGGAAGTTACTCTTCAAGATACACGAAAATTCCACTATGATTCGGTATCTAACTATCATATCCTAACGCCTTCCACTTTACAAATTGAGGACAAAATCCAGAAGCGACTAGAAGTCCTAATTGCTTCGCTAGATTTGTCCCATCTAAATAAAGAGGAACAGGAATCAATTTTAACCGTCTGTAGAGAATACAATCAGTTGTTCTATATTGAAGGAGATAAGTTAACCTTCACCGACGCAATAAAGCATACTCTTCCCATTCCATCAGGAAAATCTCCTGTCAACACTAAACCTTACCGTCTTCCTGAAGTACACAAAGCCGAGATAAACTCCCAAACAGCAAAGTTGCTTGAAGAAGGCATTATACGTCCTAGCTCTAGTCCGTGGAATTCTCCACTACTGATAGTCCCCAAGAAGGCTGATCCCGATGGTAAAAAGAAGTGGAGAATGGTCGTGGATTTTCGTAAACTTAACGAATTAACCGTGCCCGACGCATACCCGCTTCCGAATATAGAGGAAATTTTAGACCAACTTGAGAACTCTCGCTACTTCAGCACACTAGACCTGGCTAATGGCTTCTATCAAATCGGAGTCGCTGACAAAGACATGCCTAAAACTGCATTTAGCACTCCTCAAGGACATTACGAATTTACTCGTATGCCTTTCGGGTTGCGAAATGCACCAGCCACATTCCAAAGGCTGATGAATGTGGTGTTAGCCGGACTCCAGGGAACGCGTTGTTTCGTTTACCTCGACGACATTGTAGTCTACGATCTAGTAGACCACAATAGAAAGTTCAGGGAAGTATTCGATTGTCTGAGGAAATATAACTTGAAGCTGCAACCCTCAAAGTGCAAATTTTTAAATAAAGAAATAATGTATTTGGGACACATTATCACTGATCAAGGTATTAAACCTGATCCGCAGAAGATATCCGCTATCCAACTCATAAAGGCTCCGCAAAATCCTAAACAAGTTAAGTCGTTTCTAGGACTTGTAGGATTTTACCGGAAATTTATTTCCAATTTCGCTGGTACAGCTAAACCACTCACTAACCTTCTGAAAAAGGACGTTCCCTTCGTATGGGACGCCCTGTGCGATGAATCATTCGAACTACTAAAAAACGCAATTTCCAAGTCTCCAATCCTCCAATATCCAGATTTTACAAAGAAATTCTTCATAACTACTGACGCGAGTAACACTGCTATTGGAGCCGTGCTCTCCCAACGAACCGATGTCGAAAACGGTGACCTACCCATAGCTTACGCTAGCCGAACTCTCAATAAAGCAGAGAAAAACTATTCAACCATTGAGAAGGAAGCTCTAGCTGTAGTGTGGGCAGTAAACCGTTTCCGTCCGTATGTCTACGGAAGAAAAATCACTATTATTACAGACCATAAACCATTAGTCTGGATCTTTAACCTTAAAGACCCTAGTTCCAGGATAATGAGCTGGAGAATCAAATTGGAAGAATATGATTTTGATGTAATCCACAAAAAAGGGAAATTAAATACAAACGCGGATGCGCTTTCACGATTACCAACGGCAGAAACACTGGTAGTAACTCGATCACAGTCGCAATCTCAAACCCAACAACCTAATAATCAACCTCACATTCAAACCATGCCGTCTCCTCAAGCTCAGCTTCAATCACCATCAAAGAATCAACCAACTCCCACTGTAATGGAACTGGAGGATCCTTCCGAGATCTCTCGAGTCCTAACCGAGTATCATGACAATCCAATCGGAGGACATCAAGGAATAAAGAGGACGCTCAAAAGAAGTCGACAGAAATTCAATTGGAAAACTATCTCTAGAGATGTCAGACTATATCAAGGCATGCGAGACCTGTAAAAGGAACAAACTAGGACCAAAGACAAAAATTCCAATGAAGGTAACTACTACTTCCAGGATCCCATTCGAAAGGGTCGCATTGGATATAGTGGGACCTCTACCTGAATCAGAAAGTCGTAATAAATACATTCTTACTTTCCAGGATGACCTCACTAAATTCATCATGGCAATTCCAATTCCCAATCAAGAAGCGCGTACAATAGCCGAAAACTACGTCCGGAAATTAATATGTATTTTCGGTATACCAAAATCTCTCCTCACCGATCAAGGTGCCAATTTCCTTAGCGAATTATTCAAACGCGTTTGCCAATTACTCAAAATTCAAAAACTACAAACTACCCCGTATCATCCGCAATCAAACGGCTCTCTAGAAAGAAGTCACCGCAGCCTAGGCGACTACCTACGGTGTTATGCTACCAAAGATCCGGCTAACTGGGATCTTTGGATTGACTATGCTATCTTTTGTTACAACACTACACCACATACATCAACTAATTATACACCATACGAAGCACTTTTCGGAAGCGTACCCGAATTACCCTCTTCTATCAATAGACCATGTGAGCCAATATATAATTATGATGATTATGTTTCGGAACTGAGAGCTAGATTGCAACACGGTTACCAAATCATTCGTGAAAATCAACTGAAAGCCAAAATGAAAGCGAAAGAAACTTACGATCGCGGCACGAAGCCTACTAATTTTATTACAGGCGACCTCTTTCTACTTGAATCGAAAATAAAGACGAATAAAAAATTAACTCCACTCTTCGAGGGCCCTTACGAAATAGTTAAGACCAACTCTCTGGAAACCTCTACTATACGAGTAGGTTCCAAACTAAAAGTTGTACACAACAATTTACTCAAGGCCCTTCGATAAGGGACAACCGTCATTACATTTCTCGCGAATCGAAGGTTCCGCGCTCATTTATCAATAATAAAAACTCTCATTTTTTCGCTCACTTTCACAATCATTTAGTTGTAGTAAGAATCTATCTCAGGTCTCACACTTTTCACCATTTACGAAAGTTCCACTTCGTGATAACTCCTTAACAACCGAGCTTATTTGCTCCTCCAAATTCAGTCGTTATCCAACACCAATGTTCCGTCGTGGGACCATCAATTCCTTTTCACTTATGCCCACGATACCAGCAAACCTCTTTGGAGTAAACCTCCAATGAAAAACATTCGAAGCCTGCGCTAAATCATATTTCTACGTTCCATTTCAGGTTGCTTTGTTCACTTGCCGCACCTATTTCGGCTCAAGGGCACATCACCATACCGCTCACATCTAATACCGGCGTTTACTTTGAAGATGTAGGGAAAGTATTCCAGTCTTCCGACGATTGGGAATTCTTCCTATATGTGAACACAACGACCCTCAAAACTGAGTCACTCGAATTAGAAGAACACTACGCAAAGCTGACTGAACTTTGTACGGAAGCCAGGAAAAGATTTCCCGAGGACAACTGCATGTCCACTATTGGACTCATCAACAATACTCTCTACGAGGTAAAAGAAACAAACACTTACTTCGCCAACCTAACGCAACCTGACTCCGATCAAAACGCGGTTTAATAAATATGATAGGCAAAGCTCAGAAATATCTCTTTGGAGTCATGGATAGCGATGATTCCGAGCATATTCATGATACAATTCAGAACCTTGAGACTAGTCAACTTAAGATCCACCATTCCTTTGAAAAGAAAATCTCCGTCATAGTCGATACGATGCAAACTTCTTTTACGTCATTAAATAATACGTTCAACAAAATCTCCCACCATTTTAACGAAATAGAAAAGGAGTCAACCAACGACAGAATTACCCAAAGAAATTTTCACCTTTTCGATGAAGCGACGTCCATTGTATTGCACAGAGCCAGGCGCGTACGCAGGGGGGGGTTACTGGGGGTTAAACCCCCCCCCATGATTCCAATAATAATAGGAAAAATTATAATTAATAAATATATCAACTTATTTAACAATTAAAAAAATATTCCGAATAACGATGTATAATATATGGTGGATTCTTTTCAAACGGGATAGCACAAAAATAAATATCTCTCAAACTTTGGGAATATGTTCGTGAACTCGATGTGATATACCAAAAAATTTTTTAGCGCAATTGGGTGCGCCGTTTCGGAGTTACAACTGTTATTGAAAAAAACGCGATTTTTCAAAAATCACGTATTTCTCATTTAATTATAGCTCTCGACAAACTCCGTCTTTTCCGTCTTTTCAGATGAAATTACGCAAAAAACAATTGGACGCATTTTTGGCCAATTTTTTGGCTTTTTTTGGCCAAAATTAGAAAAAAAACGAATTTTTAAATTTTTTTTTCATGTCACCAATCGATGTTCTGACTCAAAAACTACGCGCCACCAAGTTTTCAGAGTAGTTCCCTTCTTTTCGGTAAAAATATTGTAAAAATGCCCTAAATCAAAGTCTAAAGTCCTGCGCACACCAAGAGACCATGATTTTTGGAGAAAAACAAGACATTTTGTGATATTCGAAAAATGGTCAAAAATTATTATTTATGTTTCTTCACAATTTTCAATAAAAAAATTGCGATAAAAATATACCTATAGGTAATTATTTTTATAGTGAAATAACATAAAATATAATATAAGTACATAGTCCTATTACATGAGAAAAATTTTTTTTTAACCAATATGTGTACAAAATATGTTTTGTGAAACCCCCCCCATGGTTTCATCCTGCGTACGCTACTGCACAGAGCAGACCAATTAGTTGCTCGTCAAACAGAACTTTTGGAAATGATCCAGGAAGCTAGATTGGGACGGCTTGACAAGCATCTCGCAAATTCCGAAACATTTTTAACTGCTTTAAAAGACATCCAACTCGAGACCATGAATAACTTACAATTTCCGGTTAAATTAACTAAATATAATATACCCATTATTGCGCAAGTATCTACCATTACACCCTTACTAATGAATAACGCTTTAGTCTTCCAAATAAAAGTTCCACTTATAAAAAACATTTTTTCTCTCTACAAGCTAGCCAGTATACCAGCTCCTTATAAAAACAATACTTATTACTACATTAAGCTCGATTCCCAGTACATACTTATAGATGAGAAAACAGAACGATATGTATTCTTTAAACAAAACGATCTAGATGAATGTCGTAAATACCGATCCAACGAATTCATCTGCACTCAAAATCTCATCTCTTACAAATTTAATAAAGGAAACTGCATGATTGCCCTACACCAGGGAGAAATTGCACCTGCAGATTGCGAAATTCGCCTTTTCAATCTTACTCATGAAGTATGGAACGCACTAGCGAAACCCAACACTTGGATCTATTTGATACCAATCCAAACAAATCTTCGCATAATTTGCAATGAGACCTCTTATTCTACACCGTTACTTGGCAGCGGGCTTGTGGAACTAAAACCTGGGTGCAAGGCCAGATCGAAGGAAATCGCTATTGAAGCTCACTCAACTGTCTCCCACATCAAAACCAAATTTTACCAGTTGGGAAACCCATTGTTAAACATGAACTTGAATCTTACAGCGATCCGATCTAAAGGCAAACTCCCGCAAGTTATCCTTGATAATACTGACTTAGATAGCCTAAGCGTTAAACTCAAAAGTATCATGCCAAACGATCTCACCTCAGACTCTCCGTTTCTAACTACTCATCATGTAACAACAATTTCGTTATCCACATTCTCCTTAATTCTCATATTCGTACTGATCTACTTAATTTATAAAATGTACTTTAAATTCGAGATAACCCGTTCAAAACGTCGAACCCCTTCAGAAGTTCAGGAGGAATGATTTCATTTGAGTCCAAATTTGACCTGTTTGATCGCAGAAGTCCCTATGTAATCCCCTATTGACAAATCCTCGTTCTAAATTTTTTGGGTTCTACTCCTATATATATATATATATATATATGTAAAACAAACTAGCACCCTACTTTAAGACATGTACTAGAGCACAAAAAAAAAAATAATAAATATAATTTTTAATAAAAAAAGTTAAGTTAAGTTAATTACTTTAAGTCACATACTACAGCACCATTTTTTTTGAGTTAAATAAATAAAGAAAATTACTAATTTTTATTAAAAAGATATTAAGATATAATTCATTAAATTAAATACAAACTTTGTTTCAAATAAGATCGGCTTCATCGATCTCCGTAAGGGGGGGGGGAGGAATGTTGTGACCCCCTCACAACCAACATTGTATAGCAACATTGTTTATATAACATTGTATGTAAAACATTGTATGTAAACGGCTCTCACGCTTAGAACCACACGAGCTGCTGGCATAATCAAATAATTCAAAATATCCTATTATCAGACATAGGATCAAGTTACCTAAAGTAAACCTCTAAATAATTTCATTCATTTCCTCTTAAATTGCATTTAAGCACTTTTAACACTTGCCCTTATCTTTAACGCATAAAAGCTGCGCCAGCAACTCGTGGATAAATTATTATCTCTAAGCGTGTGGGACCGTGGCCGACGTGAAGCTAAGCCAAGCTTCTTGGCTTCAGTTCTCGTCGTGCCTTCGGATCATATACTTGGATCAGCTTTAAGCAATCAATCTTTTGTCACAGTTGAAGTTTAAATAAATCTTTAAATCGTGAAGTTTAAATAAATCTTGTCAAAGTTAATAGTATAAAAGAAGTGTTTTTATTTAATTCTCGTTTTGATAATTACCAACTTATTCCGAGTGGCCGGCGGGGCTCAACAAGACGTTAAGCCTTACTGGTCCGAATTAAGCGACTACGATCTGCTAATGCCAAACTCCGAGGGAAATTCAGTAAAGAAAAGATTAGAAGAGCACAATAAATTAATTAACTTAGACCACTGTAATAAAGAAGAACGAGATATACATTCGTTAGCCCCCCCCCCCCCCCAGTGCATTTAAATGCATTTATGTAAATAACCGCGGCAACCAATGAGGGTCCGCGAAGAAATTTTTAAGAGTTGGAAATAATTACGGTATCGGAGGCAAGTTGTAATGCGAAAGTGATTCGAACGGAAGAATCAATCAGCCATCGAAACAAGTAACAAGTATTTTTAAAGCGAGGACAGAACTTCCACTAAAATCAGGCATTTTTATAATAAGTCCGTGGGAGCCTACACGGACAAGTGGAAAAGTCCTGTGCCGAACTAAACTCAAAAGTGAAAAATTATATTAAGCTAAAAGTATGTTCAAAAGTAGTAAATAAAGAAAAATCTTAACAAATGAAACGAGTGTTTGAGTAATAAGTGAAGTGAAGACTATCAAGAAGGCGACAAAGGTAAAGGGCCCATGTTCATCTCTACCTGAATGCACGACATGGTGGCCCTGTAACGATAAAGACGGCAATTCGTTACAAGAGGTACATTTTACCTTCATCCGCAGTGTTTGGTTGTGCGGCAAAGGGCACTTCACATAACATTACTATTCATATGTTGAGTCGGAATTTATATGGTTTTCCTCATTAGTATGCAGAGGCAGATGACTAGGTACACCAGCTTTGGAGTTGAATGCCGAAGTGGTTGTCCCACTCATTATAAACTAGCTGCACCTTTCCACTTTCGCCTTTTTTCTTCCGCTCCAACATATGTTAAAGCATTCGGGAAAGACGTAAGCGGTAAAGATCTACCAAGAACACTGTAACCACAATCACTACCACCTCCATTAACGCCACTCACTCAGTTTCATATTTTCAGGTAATAACAACAACAACACATCGGCAGCACAAGTATCACTTTTACTTTCATTCAAAGTGTCTGGCTGCGGAGCAGGGGGCACATGTGCAGACCGTAGCTATGTAATAAGCCGTCGGCCCAGTCATTGTCACTAGCTGCACTTCCCACTCTCACTTTTTCTTCCGTCAAATTGCTGCTGCTGCAGCTTTTTATTTCTGTTTTGTTGTTTCTTTCTTTCTCATTTCGCAGGCTCTTGCAACTGCCATCACGATCATGTGCACATTATTTTCGTCGGGTCGCACAGGTAAACCTCGCAAGATCTAAAAATAGAATTCCACAACTGCATATATGTACACAAATAACCCGACTTCATTCAACTGCCGTCTTGGTCAAGTTGGCTAAGGCGTTGGTTTTTCATTTCGCGATTCGCTGGCGCCAGTTCGATTCCCGACCATGTTTGTGATTTTTATAGGCAATGACTAGTACAGAGTGTAAGATCAATATCAATAACTACCGCCGTGTAGTAGTCAGCAAGTAACAAATTATTTTTCATTCATTCACTCAGTTTCATAAGTTCAGGTTATAACAACAACAACAACCATGCAATACTCGCCAAGAACGGACGGAAGTGGCCGCCTGCAAGGTCATTAGCCTGGGTGTCATAACCGGTTCAACTCTCACAAGGGCGGGGGCAGGAGCAAGGAGCGCTAGCCGCAAAGACCCAGAGCCCTGCCGAGCCCCCCACCGAAGACCCCGCCACAGACCCGCCGAGTCCCCCGCCCCAGCCCCGCCGAGCCCGCCGACCCCCGCTGAGCCACAAGCTACCGGCCCTGACCGACTCGTCCAAGCGTCTCAAGGTCAACCACCTTGACCTACATCCCACGGCCGTGATTGATTGATGACAGGTGGTTGACATTGACCTAGTCCCCAAGGGCAATGACCTTGCCGTGACCTAGTTCCCAAGGTCATAAAAAAGTCCTCACGCCCAAGTGGCGGAATACTGGAATACCTACTGTCGTGTTTTGTTAAGGAAAATTATTTGTCGAATAAACGTAACATCTTTATATTTGTAATTTACTAAGTGTAATTATTCTTTTAGCTATCCCAACAATTTTATGCACTTCTTCAGGTGGAATTGAACACGTACGAAAGAAAAACTGTTTTGTAATATTATTTTCATTTAGTACTGGTGGTAGTTTTTGGCGGATTGGACTTGTTTAGTGAAGAGTGATGGTAATGGTGCATGCATCATGGTGTATCTTCAATCTTCTCAGATAAAACAACATCAAGAACCGAAACAACACAAAGCCAAAACTGAATTAAAAAGAAAATCTGGTATCCTACAAAAGTTTTTGACTCCAGCTTCATCCTCTGGATCAGGATCTGAAAATGACAATGTTACATCGGATGAATTAGCTCCATCGGACCTTATGTTCTTGAAAGTGTGATTAATGTTTTAAAAGATGAAAACATGTTTTTTGTCTGCAAACTGATGCCTCATATGAAAAAACGTTAACTTATCTCCTCTAGTGGTCCAATACTTTACAGTAGAAAAGGGAATACAAAACAAATTTTTGGATTCCTATGAATGAATTTCCAAAACGCGTAAAAATGCACATAATGCGAATTAACTGCTACCCCTACTTGCGGCTGTGAGGCATCTTCATGATAATCAACAGCGCATGCGCCTGCAATGATCGAATCCAAGATCAAAAATTACCTCTAATTGAAAGGCACAAATCCAAAAGACAATGAAGTTTTTACTAGTATCGGGTTAGGTCGTGTTCGAATAGAACATAAAATTTAAGACAATTAGAAATTGTTTAATTTTTTTTATATATATATTTGGAAACAGAAACATAATAAAGAAAGAAAAGTTTAAGTGTTTCGTGTTTATTTAAAAGGTGGATTCCCCTCCCTTACCTTGTTTATGCGTAAGTCGAATTTCGGCTTAAGACAGAATCCGGCTCCGTATAAACAGGCTTAAGTCGAAATTCGTCTCAAGCTTAATTTATTTCAGCTTAAAACGAATTATTGTGTTTATGTGTGAGGAGTTCTCAAAATGGCTGATTTTGGTCTTACATTAAAGGAATAATCTCGCTCTATTCCCGTTAGTGATTAAAGTTGTGTTATTGCATAATAAGAACGTAAATTTTAAATTGTCTGAGAGAGAATCCGAATCTGTTTATACAGGCAATTCGTCTTAAGCCGATTTTAAGCTTAAAACCGTCTTGCGCATAAACAAGGTACCTGACGGGTCGCTACTTATCGTGTATATACGTATTTCGTTGTAGTAAGTTTTATTCAAGTATTAATTCAGTTTCTGTACTAATAAATTTTCAACACAGTGTTTTTGGTTACGCCATAGTTCGGATTCTCACTACTACTATGAAATACACTTGGAGAATTTAGATTGTCATATCACGTATGTATACACTGTTCACAGAAACTAATTTTAAAAACATAGCCACACAAATATTGTATAATAGAAAATAATTTTGAAATAGAGTATTAGTTAGAAGTTCAACCAAATAGGAACTTACTCTATTTGAGTTTTTATAACGGTCATGTAAGTAAAAACGTTACGTAATTTTATTGTGAAGGGAAAACTTTTTAAAATGCAATAAAGTTTAGTTAATATAATTATCTAAAATAAAAGTTTAATGTTATTTTCAAATATGTAAGGGTTATTTAAAATTAATATATGGCAGTCCGGATATAAAGGGAACATGTGGTAGCCCTGAAACGGAACAGTCGAATTGAAATAATAAAGAAGAAGAATATGGCACTTCTCGTATAGAAGTCGAACGATAAAGATTCTGTGTGAATAAAGATAAAAGGGAAATATAACTGTTTTATTAAGAAGAATAGGTAATACGAGTGAGAGAAAATACCTCACAATACTCAGAAGTTGGATCAAAGATCAAAGATCCAAAGTAATATACGACTGTAGAGAATTTTCGTGATTTTGTGTGCAAAATGTGTTCATCACCCAACATGATGTTCCCAATGGCATCCTGAAATCGTATAATCTAGCGACTACAGGGAGAAAAGAAACGCTACATAAAAGGTTAGTGCATTTTTTAGAAAATAGAGCTGAAGAAAATGTAAATCATGAATCGAATGATGAAGAAAAAGAAGATGAATTGCCAAAATACGAGAAGGCATTCATCTTGGAGCTCATAAGTAATTTTAATGGAGACCCGACAGCAAACGTCCAACTGTTTGTGCAGCAAATTAAAGAAATTAAAAGAGTATATAAAGTTCCGGACGAAGAATTAAAAATGGTACTTGTCAGTAAATTAAAAGACAACGCCTTACGTTGGTTCCGTAGCAAGGCTGAACATATTTCTATAAGCCTTCCTGAATTACTGAACGAATTGATTAAAATGTATGACAGCAAGCCTAGCCGATACCATATTAGAAAAAAGTTCGTGGAAAGAATTTGGAAAAGTGAAGAGAATTTTGCTGAATATTTCCATGAGACGGTATGCATGGCGAATGAACTTAAACTGAAAGAGGAAGAGCTCATTGAGAATATTATAGAAGGCCTGAAGGACTAAAATTTAGAAACCCAGGCGAGAATAGCTATGTTCACCAGGAAAGAACAATTGATGAAGGCGTTCTCATCAATAAGCAAAACGCGCTCATTAAATACTCCAAAGCAGTTCAACAGCACAGTGAAGAGAATGGAGAACAGCAAAAACCAAAAATGCTACAATTGTAACACTGTGGGACATTTAACAGCAGAATGCAGAAAACCGAGACGCAGACCAGGTTCCTGTTTTGGTTGTGGCAGCGAGCAACATCTTTTAAAGGATTGTCCTTCAAAGCAACAAAGGAGTAACCAGTTCGAAGCATCAGTGAATACTATAGAAGAAAACCCAGAATATTTAAGAAAGGTATGCATTTTTGGAAAAAATATTAACAACAAGTCTTTTGAAGAAGTTTTAGATGCTGTAATTGACACTGGAAGCCCCGTTTCCGTAATAAAGGAAAAATTTATCGAAGATTTTGAAGGCTTCACAAACAATCACCAGTTTACTGGTATTAATAGTTCAAAACTGGAGGTGCGTGGTCAAACATATCTTTATATTCATATAT
Source organism: Thereva nobilitata (assembly GCA_963855945.1). Taxonomy (NCBI): domain Eukaryota; kingdom Metazoa; phylum Arthropoda; class Insecta; order Diptera; family Therevidae; genus Thereva; species Thereva nobilitata. The sequence continues at coordinate 36,173,494 of OY979697.1, forward strand.
TTAATAAAATTAGATTATTTAAATTCTTGGTGGAAGAAAATAATACAATGAATTCAGACATGTTAATAGGTAGGGATATTTTAGATAAGTTGAAAGCGAAAATTGTCGTAGAAGACGAACCTGAATTCAGTAAAGAAATATTAATTATTAATGTAATTAATGAAATAGAAGTTAAACTAAATATTGGAAAAGTAAATGATTTTAAATTAAAAAATCAGTTAGAAGAAAAAATTCATAATTATACAAGGGAAGTACAAAAGCAATTAGAACCAGTAAATAAATGCGTAATGGAAATACTACTTGAAAAGTTAGAAAGTGTCACGTCAAAACCGCGTAAATTAGCTTATATAGAAAGGGAAGAATTAGAAACAATATTAAATAATTTACTAAGAGAGAAAATCATAAGGCCTAGTAAATCACCGTTCTGTTCACATATAGTATTAGTAAAAAAGAAAAACAATTCTGGATATAGACTTTGTGTTGATTTTAGAGGATTAAATAAAATTACGATTAGAGATAATTATCCCCTTCCCGTCATTGAGGACCTGATTGATAGATTGTCTGATAAAAGTTGGTACACTTTAATTGATTTAAAATCAGGTTTTCATCACGTCTTTATGAGTCAAAACTCAATAAAATATACCAGTTTCATAACACCGTTGGGACAAATCGAATATTTGAAAATGCCATTTGGGCTGAAAAATGGACCGAGTGTTTTTCAAAGATATGTTGAAGAAATATTTAAAGAATTAATTTTATCAAAAAAGGTAGTCATTTATATAGACGATATTCTAATTGCTAGCATGTCTGTTGAAGATCACTTGGAAACTTTAGATCAGGTGTTGAAAATACTTTCGGAAAATAAACTAGAAATGAATATCGGAAAATGTAAGTTCATTTTCAATTCCATTGACTTTTTAGGCTATACCATTAGTAAACAGGGAATATGTCCAAGCTTAGTTAATATCAACGCAATCTCAGATTATCCTCCACCAAAGAATTTACGGGAATTACAACGGTTCTTGGGAATATGTAGTTACTTAAGAAAATTTATACATGATTTTGTACACCTGGCGAAAACATTACAAGACATGCTGAAAAAGAGTGTAGAATTTAAATTTGACAAGGAACAGTTAGTAGTTTTCAATTTATTAAAAGAAAAATTAAGAGAAAGACCAGTTTTGGCTATATACTCCCCTTTGGACGAAGTTGAATTACATTGTGACGGAAGTGCCGTTGGCTTCGGTGCCATTTTGCTCCAGCGAAAGCAGGACAAGAAGTTACATCCTGTCTTCTTTTTTTCGAAGCGTACAACCGAGGTTGAAGGCAAGTATCATTCATACGAGCTTGAGAATCTCGCAATTGTGTACTCATTACGAAGGTTCAGGATTTACCTGTTAGGGAAAAAATTTAAAATACTGACTGATTGCAATGCACTCGCCTTGACGTTTAAGAAACAAATTCTAAATCCTCGCAACAGTAGATGGGTTTTAGAGATGCAGCAATATGACTATGAAATTGAGCATAGAGGAGGAAAAGGAATGCAGCATGTAGATGCTCTGAGTAGAGCACATCCGATTTTGGTTCTTGAAGAGAACACATTCGAACAAAACTTATCTATATGCCAAAGTATCGATCCAAACTTAGAATTAATACGATCTCAACTAGAACAAAGTGAAAATAAATATTTCGAACTTCGAAATGGACTTATATATAAAAAGATAGACAAAAATAAGATTAGATTTTATGTTCCAGAGAAAATGGAGACACAGGTTATAAAAACATGCCATGATGACAATGGACACGTAGGCAAAGAAAAGACTATAGAAATAATTAGAAGATCATATTGGTTTTCGCGTATTTCAGTAAAAGTTGGAGAATATATTCAAACATGTCCCAAATGCATAACATATAATACTCCTACGGGTAAAGTAGAAGGATTCTTGCACCCAATACCAAAGGGAAATCTGCCCTTCGAGTGTATTCACATCGATTATTATGGACCGCTAGAACCTACAAAATTGAGAAAGAAATTTATTCTGGTGGTAGTTGATGCGTTTAGCAAATTTGTTAAGTTATGCCACCAAAACGCAAACGACTGAAGAAACTATTAGGTGCTTAAAACATTATTTTAGTCAGTACAGTAGACCAGTAAAACTTGTCAGCGATCGAGGTACGTGCTTTACATCAACTAAATTTTCATTATTCCTAAAAAGTCAAAACGTACAACACATATTAGTAGCTAGTGGATGTCCGAAAGCAAATGGTCAGGTTGAGAGAGTAAATAGAGTTATCAGACCAATGATTGCTAAATTGGTAAATTACGAACATGGTATTTATTGGGATAATATTTTAAATAAAGTAGAGTTTGCGATAAATAATTCGATTAGTAAGGGTACGAACGAGACACCCAGCAAGTTACTTTTCGGCGTGAATCAAAGAGGAGACCTTAATGATAACATTAAAGAATATTTGGAGAATTTCATATATGATGAAGAAAACGAAACTCTATTACAATTACGAAAAAGAGCATCTGAAAACATAAAAAAGACACAAGTGTACAACGAACAGAGTTTTAATAAAAAGAGGAGGATACCTAAATTATACAAAGAGGGCGACATGGTTATGGTCACAAATATAGACACTACACCACTTGCTAATAAAAAACTAATCCCTCGCTACAAGGGTCCTTATGTGGTATCTAGGGTTTTAGGTAATGATCGTTATATTATAAAAGATCCGGAAGGATTTCAGATTACACAAAAAGCGTTTGAGGGTGTTTTTGACGTTTCACGTTTGAAACAATATTATTTTTAAAACATTCGAAATTGCTTATGTTCTTCCAAATAAGGTTTAGAAAAAAAGAACTTGAATTTAAATATGAATCAGACTGACACTAATATATTACACCTTAAGTTAATAATTAAATTTCTAAGTAAAAGAAAAGAAGAGTATTATTTTATTTGTTCTTCTAATATTATATTGATAAAAAAAAAGAAGGAAAAAGTATTATTAGTATATAAGTATGTTGAATTAGAATTATTTTTATTGTGTACATTACTCATGTTGAATAATGAATAAATTATGTTCAATCAAGAAAATTTAATAATTAGTAATAGTACTCAATGTACATTATGTAACTAAATACCAGATGTGGCTGAGAATTATAATGAGTACAAAAGTTTGTTTTGAGCATTGTGTAGAATTAATACTACAATTTAAATGGAATTACTGCCCCATGTTGTAATTGGAAGACTGGCTATTATTAAGATATTATGTTATGTTATGTAAAGATTTATGCTCTGTTGAGATTATTATGCTTTGAATAGTTTTCCTTTGGAATTGTGGTTTAATTTGTATATTGTCATTTGAAAGAAAGAACAAGATTAAACATTGTAGCTACTCAATGAGAGATGTATGTATGAAAACTTAATTGTCATTCCTAGTGATTCGGGGCGAATCATCGGCCAGGATGGCCGAACTGTAAGGGTTATTTAAAATTAATATATGGCAGTCCGGATATAAAGGGAACATGTGGTAGCCCTGAAACGGAACAGTCGAATTGAAAAAAATAAAGAAGAAGAATATGGCACTTTTGGTATAGAAGTCGAACGATAAATATTCTGTGTGAATAAAGATTTGTTTAAAAAGGGAAATATAAGTGTTTTATTAAGAAGAATAGATAATACGAATGAAAGAAAATACCTCACAAATATATAATTATTATTATTGGCAATATGCATATTGCAATGAAGTGGAGTGAGACAAACATAGAATTTAAAATTGTCAGACCCATTTCAACGGCTTCTGCCCACAGTGCATAGAGGAAGCACGAGCGGCAGGATAACAGGGAAAAGAATTGAAAAAGCTTGTTGCTATAGTTGAAGGAGACTTTCGTGAGCTTAAGAGGCATATTGGCACTAGGTGGTTGTCTTTACTCCCCTGTATTGACAAGATCTTATTGAATTGGCATGCAATATGCAATTATTTTAAAAGTCTTGAAAGTACCTGGCCTATGATAATTCAGAATAAGTTGATGTTAGACAGTGAGCATGATTGAAATGAAATTTGCTTACATTTTGCCAGTCACACTTTAAATATATTTCACAAAACTAGTAAATCTCTGGAAGGCAACTGTGTCACAATTGTAGATGTTTTTGGCATAATGAACCATTTATAATCAGAATTACAAAGGCAGAATGACAACTATTTTGGTTATACAACAAAACAGAAATTAACACCCATAACACAGTCATCACCACAGTTATTTGATAAAGGTAACAAGAATTTCTCATTCTTTATAGATAAATGTTTAAAGAACTTATAAAAATGGTTTGATTTCAGTAGTGACAACTGGCTGTCTTCACTAAACGCAATATCCTTAAAAACTAATATAGAATTTAATCAATTAGAAAAACGCATAGAAGGGAAGCTCAATCTGCAAAGACTAAATATCCCAGCTAGCACAGATTTCAATTTGTAACAAAATATGTTACACTTGGGTTGTAATCCAGTTTTTTTAAACAAATTTAGTCACATTAGGTTAAATTATTGTTTCGAATTAGCATTTTGCAACAAATCATCCGGTTCAGTTACACTACAGTTGCAGTTGTTGTAAAAATGTTCCATAAAACTTGCAAAAAAGATAACATATTTAAGTTAAATTAATATTATTAAAAACGTTATTGTATTGTAACTGTCATAAATAGAGTAACAAGGGTTAGCAACCTTAATGTGACTAAGTTGCTATATGTTTTTATCAAGTTACTATAAAGTCACAACAATTAAATGTTCAAAACGATGCAGTGAGGTTATTAATGTGTTTCATTGTCGTAAGAAAAAGGCGGATCGAACTTATACAATTCATTTAGTTACAAGAACGCTGCAGGGAAGTTTTTACTCATTTACAAGAACTTTGGATAAAATCTGTCAAAAAGCTTTATGTTCGCCATATTTTTCGTCGTTCTATGTTTTTCCTACACCATGCAGTTTTATTTGAACAAAATCAAATGTGATTTTCTATATTATTTTATATTTTCTATAATAATTTTCAGTGTAATATGGCACTAGGAACTTAAAAAAATGTATTTCGCTACAGTTTTCAGATTTCCATACTGATATTAAGAATTCAAAAATTTTCGAAATACCAATTCTTTTCCAAATTTTAATTTTTTGGGTGGCGCGTGAATTTTCTAGAGGTAAGTCACCCACATTCATCGACAAAATGATATTCAATGATACAAATCATGGAATTTTTCAATTTTAATGTCTTGTCTTTCTATTTCATTTCATTATGTCTCCGACTTTTGCAACAGACTTAAACAGCGATTTATATTTTGTTACAAACACATATTAAATTTGTTCGACTAAACGTAACTTTTTTGGATGTTACAATCATTTTTCATCTTGTTGCGTGCAACTGTATTTTGTTAAAACATAAGCTACAACACATTTGTCGCCTCATTGCGACCCAATTTGTTGCAAAATAAACGTTAAAAATCTGCCTTTTCAGTCGCAATGGAGCTACAATGGCTTTACATTTCTTATCTTGCGACTCTTTTACTTGTAACATTAACTCCACTGCTACTAATTTGTGCCAGCTGAGATACACATGGACTGTTTATATTCTGAAGTAAAAAGAAATTCAAAGAGAATTATTAATTAATGCAGATTTTATGAAAAACACGACACCTGAAAAATGGCAGTTTATGTTTAAAAAATGTCCTGATGATTTTGATAATTTGAAAAAAGTTGTTAGCTTTATACTCTCTGTTCCTGCCACTTCAGCCTTTACTGAGATAGTCTTTTCGATCATGAATGCCAAGTGGCGGGAAGATAGGAACCGTGTTTCATTGAAGTTAACAAAAAAATGAGCTCCTGATCTACATTAATTTAGATTTAGAAGGTTTGGTGTCATACAGTTCTTTTAAAATTGATGCAAAATTCTTATGTGCCGCAGTGGGAACAAAAAATACATTTTTAAAAGTTAAAATAAATGTAGTCTTTTTTATAAGTTGGTACTCTTTATTTAACCTCTCTGAAAGCAGATATACTCTAATTCTATTAAAAAAGGTTGGCAACCCTATAGAACCACGACCTAACACAAATGCAAGTATGAGTTGTACAGTGCAATTTCCTACCGGCGAGAGTATTTCCTCTTTTCACGAGCCTCGCTCATGAGAGTGCGAAATTTTTATTAAACCCCGCCTGCGCAATATAAAGAATATATAGAAATATACATAACTGTATGAGCGAAAATCCAATGGAAGTGCGCGATGGGCAAATTTTGTAAGAAAATAAATAAGTACAATCAATAAATCGAAGTGATAAGAGAAAGTGATCCAGGGTTGAAAAGGAGTCAGGGGCAAGCCTCGAGACCAACAAAGTCTCAAGTAATTAACAAGTAATATATTCAAATATTTTTAAAACGAAAACGAAGATCTATTTCCTTCGGGCTAAGCCCAGTTAAGTGAAATTAATAAAAAGTAAAAGAAGTTTTTTTATATAATAAAAGTAAAGTAAAGTAAAATAAGTTTTTATAATAAAAGGCATTTTGTTAATAAAGAAAAAGAAACAAAGTGTTTGAATAGAATTTTTACCACTGAAAAATAATAATAACAAAGGGGCCCGTGTTCATCTCTAACGAATGCACGGCACGGTCCCATAACGGTAGAAAAAGGAGCGAACTGTTACATATGCCTCCGAAAATTCTATAACAAATGACTGATGCTTCAACAAAAAAATGTCAAAAATAACCCAGAAAATTAGATTCTTTTTTGCTCAAGCATTTTATTTTGGCAGAAGTTGAAGCTTTTGTCTCAAGAAGTTGTGCCCAATATTGTTAAATAAAACATTTATATAAATAATAAAACGTGACGTCGCAATCAATTGAATCAATAGGTCTAACAATTTGAGAGAAACTTTGATGATTAACAGCTATGAAAATTCCAAAAGAAGCAAGCGCATAGCTATTATAGAATTTTGTAACAACTTCAAGAATTTTCTTGGGCCTTACCCAACTTCAGAAGCGGGTCAAGCTTCACCTCCGTAATACAAATATTGGCTGACACCATCTGACTATCACTAAATGGTTAGTAGTTTTAGGAATATAGGAAGGAGTCGGATTCTGCAATTATCTTTATTTGTTTTTTTTTTCTGTGAATAATATCAACCGGTTTCCATTTACCGGATTTTGGAACTATTCAATATTTTTATGTATTCTCCCCCTCGCCCGCCCCTTTACTTACAGGGGTGTCCCTCCAAGTTGCAATTAAAATTATCTGATTAATGTGGTTAGTTAATATTATTTAAAACTAGGTTTATGTTAGTACTGATTCTATTCTTATTTGTTAACTTATCTTTATTGATATTGTAGTCCATTTGTAGGTCCATCACTCATGGTATGTGTGCGTTCACATTTAAATGTTTTCATGTCACTGCTCGCATCACCTGCATGCTTCTGCTCGCGTATATGTGAGAAGTCACTTTATTTTTGGAAATTCGTTATTATTAGCCGCACTTCACTTATTAACACTTTCATATTTTTTGTATAAAATTTTTATTTATTGCAAGTTGACTTATTTCTGAATCACTTACTCCTGCCTTTTCTTTACTTTCAAAGAATGGCGTCACGCCTCTTTTCAGCGTTCATGGAAATTTCTTACTTTGTTTTAATCACTTTACTGAACTTTCATTTCTTTTAAACACACTTCAATTCCAAATACACACTTTAATTCATCAAAGCTTGCTATGAAAATGTACATAAAAACAAAAATAAACTATCGTATGCAGTTAGGTTCAATTTAAATTAAATTTTTTTGTCTAGAGTGAATATAAAGGCTGTTTCCGTACTTGAGTTGCAGTCTATACAATTTACATAAGTTCCCGAACTTTCTGGTGCATAGGGAGGAAATGTTTGCTTCCGCTCGAAAGGAATTCACACGAGATTTTAGCTTCGGTAAACTCGCCCTGCTACTTTCAAAAGTCACTGTTGGGGTGTATACAATACACATCGCTTTAGCTTGCCAGCCTATTTTTTTAAAGTTGAAACTGATGCCAAGGAATATCCAAGTGAACTAAGCTCTAGCTCCGGCATATAGAAATTACATTTGAAATATCTTCAGGACACCACTGGTTTTTTTATTTTTTTAAATTGTTCTTTAGTAAAAACTCTTCCTTCACCATAAGAAATTGCATTTGCATCTTCTAATTGCGATTCATATTTTCTTTGATTTTCTTTTTCTTTCTTCAATTGCTTTTTTAGTACTGCATTTCTTCTCTTCATTCTAAATTTCTTCTATAAAAAAATAAGTTTATTACAAGTTCAGTAGGCAGATAATTTGTAGACTTACTATGCCTGAACAGTATTATTAAAAACGGTATTTATTAATAAATCGACTCCGCTACTTCCCAAATCCATCTCGTTTCTTTGATTTCTGGAAAAGAAATATACGGAGATGAAAAATATTTTATTTTAAAGAAAAACGAGTTACTGTTTGTATTCTGAAATTGCTTCGTGAAGAAGTTTGCTTTGTTTTATTAACCATTTATTCTCTTGTAGAAAGGTCAGCATTAAAAACGGCCAAATTCTAACTAGGAATAGCTCCTTAAGTTTGCTTTTACTATTTACGTCTTTAACCGGAATATCTTGGTCTCCAATTTTGCTCCATAGAATGGTCAGAGCATATTTTAGCTTCACGAACATTAAAGTCTCAAAAATTAAAATTATCTCTGCAATCCACACAAGCTTTATTGATTTCATAGTTTTTACAACTGACCACAGCACATTTCTCCATTTTTCCCTTTTTATTGTTCACTTTCAAGATGTTTATGGCAGAAGAAGCTTTGACGTCTCTCGATCAAATGACATATGTATTACTAAGGTTACATGTCGGACTGAGGACTGGACTTGAACTTGAACTGACAGTTCTATCCGCGACGAAAGTTTATCTACTTGAGAGCTCGACTTCAAGCTGCCTTGAAATATATTTGACACTTCGCATAAATTTGCCGCGAAATACGTGGTGGAAGAAACAATTTTTCTCATTTATGTGCTTCTTATATAAATAAAATTAATTTATTAAGTGTGCCCAGGAAGTTAATTGCACAATCAACGAAAATCTAATTTCAAAACTCAAGCGCTGAAGCAGGGGTTTACATCGCTTTAGTTCAAGTCGATCCGACAAATTTTTTGGACGGACTTGAGTGAAGTAGACTTGAAGTCGATTTGAGATTACATGACCTTCAAGCCTACTTGAAGCCTACCTTAATTATGCATTACTGTGTTTCCATGCAGAGTTTATCCTGAGTTTACTCAGATTAAGCGCCCATGGAAACGGGGATTGAGTAAAGTGTCGTTAAATCCAAGCAAACTCAACGAAGCCAGTCCGATTAAGCCGGGTTTTGTGTATGTGTGTGTTTCAGTATCGTTTACTGCACATATACCAACGGCGACGCAATGTAAAATTAATTATCTGTCACTTTAACCCAGAACCGCCATGGAAACAGCATCGAGTGATCTTGTGAGAAAAAGCTTTCTTTTTACTTAACGAAAACTCTACCCTGGCGCATGGAAACACAGTACATGTAATCATAGTAGATTACCTTAGAATACAAAACTACAGGAAGGGCCCTCGGGGAATTTGAATGAATGCAATGAAGGAAATGTGCCTAAAAGAGTGAGGCGCGCAGACGACCAGTTAAGGGTGTTGAAATAAATATGTTAAAAACGAGTTGAATCTATAGATGGCACTTAACCACCTAATATATATTTTGTAATACTTGATGTAATCAGTAACTAGTTTTTTATGAAGAAGAAGAAGTAAGTTGTGAAATAGCTTAGAAAACAAAACTACAGGAAGGGCCCTCGGAGAATTTTAGCGTAGTGAAATTCAAACTGCACACTTCATTGCTCTTTTTTTCACTGAAAATTCACTCGTAACAACTTCTAATTGACAAAAACAAATTCTTTAAACTTTCTTTCTTCTTTTTAATTGGTTTTGCGAAAAACTGAAAATAAATTTTATAGAAAAACTCGTTTTAAAGAAAGTGCCGCTGGAAAATTTGACAGTTAACTAACATGAAATTGTAGCAATTTGACAGTTGACTGATAGCGATTTCACTACGCTCCCATACACGGATTTTATACCCGAGGGCCTTTCCTGTAGTTCTCTATTCTAAGTATATTACTATGATTACATGCATACTTGAAGTCGCCAGCAAGTACCCCGTTTATGACTAGGTTCAACCCAGGTACAACCAGAGCTCAACCCCTCATTAACGATGGTCGTGTTGAAACTGTGGGCACTGAATCTCAACTCTGCTATCTGGGTCGAGTTGAAATTTAGCAACATATACGCGGTTTGAGTTGTAATTGGGTTGAAGTGACATTTGTTTTGTTTGTTTATCATCCGTGAAGTTCATTTTGATGGAAAACTCTATAGGAAATCAGAAATATTGAAAAATATAGAAAGAGAATTAACAAAAAGAGGCCATCGTATCTAAAAATGAGAACTCCGTACAAACATTTGAGGTTCTGTTTCGATGCCAATTCAACTCTATTTCAACCCAAAGTGAACTGAAGTCGACATCATATACGGTGGTCGAAATGGCAACTCAACCTCGACCCAAATTTTCAACCTGATCATAAACGGAGTAAAGTAGACTTGAAAGTCATGTATTACGTTTACATGTTTACTTGAGGTATACTTGAAGTAGGTTTGAAGTAACAAAAAATGCGTTTAATTTTCATTGGAGTAGGTACGCCTGCATACGGTCTCTTTCTCATCTGGCATACTTCATAACCTAAAAATATTCTTTAAAGTGAGAATATTTGGCTTTAGTGAATTACAAGTGTTAATTCAATATTATTTTTATAAATATTCCATTGTTTTCAATTTATTGAATTTTACCATAAGCGACATCTGCGTGGCTTTAAGCCCGGTATGCAAGGCTCAAGGAATTTCTTTGCCTATCTTAAACCTATGTAAAAAAAATGGTCAAGATATGGTTCAGAAATATTTTCTGGAGGGATTTCTGTAACCGGTATGCTAGAGTCAAGAAATTCACACCAGAAATATCGTGTTTTTTAGTGACACGCAGATGTCGCTTATGATACAATTTTAGTTTTTCCTCCAGAAATAAGTGTCAATTCATTTATTTCCTTAAGAAATTTTAACGGTTCATGAGGTCTTGTCGTCTCAGGTAGTTTTTGAAATTGAAAGCACGGTATACAGAAACAAGGTAATGTAATGGAGAAATGTCATTTGAGTGCTGACGTCACTTGGCACGCTCTTCCCATATAAAATCGGAGTTGTGTTGTTGTTTCTACATTAGTGCTGACGTCACCTGGCACGGAATTTCTACGATATTCGAAGCTGTCAGTCTCTGTTACATTACCTTGTTTCTGTATACCGTGATTGAAAGTAACTGTCAGCAATGGAAAAAATTACATATTGTTGTTTTTTATTCCGATTTTTTAAATTCTTTTTTAATTCTTTACTAATTAAAACAATTTCATTAATTCTAAGCTATCATAAAACAATTTATTTAATGTCTGCAATGAAAATAAGTAACTGTCAAAATTTCTGAACTGCTGTCATTTTTTCTTAGGGAAATAAATGCAGAAGTTTTCTTGAGCCTTGCATACCGGGCTTTAAGCTGAAATAAATTAAGCTTGAGACGAATTTCGACTTAAGACTGTTTATACGGAGCCGGATTCTATCTTAAGCCAAAATTCGACTTACGCATAAACAAGGTAATATTTATGTGTTTATGTACAATAATATAGTATAGCATAAAATTTATAATACTTTTATTATTTTTGAACTGTTTTTAGCCGTAAAGCCTAGTACGGTGATCGGGCAAAATTTTGCCTGGTAATTTTTATCATTTTTCAGGCAAAGTTTTTCCCAAAGTTTTTTTGTAGAGTGGTGGAGAATAGTGGAGAGTGTCAAAATAAAGGAAAATGGTAAAGCCAGAAATACATTGAAAAGCAGTGCAGTGCTGTGCAGTGCAGTGCGTCGCTGTGGAATGGAAGGTGAAACACATTGCAACACCAGTGTTTTGACATTTGGTAAAGACATTTGGTCATCTTTTAGAAGTATTTATTAATACAACGTTTTTACAATTGTATTGTATAAAAATTCTTTGCTTCGCACTAATTCTATGAGTTTCTCCTCATCCATTTTGAATGAAAGCCTAACTTCATGTGTGAACAGAAGCAGTGCGAAGCAGTTTTTTAGAAATTAGCCTAAGCAAAGCAGTGCTGTGCGGTGCAGTGCAGTGCTGTGAAAATAATGTGAGTTGCCACATTCAGTTGCAAGAAGTCTAAAGTTCACTGCACTGCACAGCACAGCACTGCTTTTCAATGTAGTTCAGGCTTAAGGTCCACGGTATACAGAAACAAGGTAATGTAATGGAGAAATGTTATTTGAGTGCTGACGTCACTTGGCACGCTCTTCCCATATAAAATCGGAGTTGTGTTGTTGTTTCTACATTAGTGCTGACGTCACTCGGCACGAAATTTCTACGATATTCGAAGCTGTCAGTCTCTGTTACATTACCTTGTTTCTGTATACCGTGGGTAAGGTCGAGAAAAATAATAATATACTGGTGCATTGCTCTGCTAATTGGGTATTTAAGGAAGAAAAAATTTAAAAAGCTGCCTTCATGTAGATTCAATCCATATTTAAAAGAAATAGATGCTTTTGGCAACTCAATACCATTGATTATATACTAAGTAGATATGGACAAACGCGGGTCAAAATAACATCAGACTACGACGCTATGAGATTCGTGCGCTAGTATCGCAGGGTTTTGTTCTCCTCTATATGGTTAATTTCCGAAATAAACTTTTGCTTGTTTATGAAAAAGCCCTTCGCGCATTTGGAAAAAAATCAGAAGCTGCGGCTTTGATTTTAGTGCGTGCGGATCTAAAAATAGATTCCTAGGTTTTTTGTGATGATGATTTCGTGGCCGATGGGTGAAATTTGACAATGGGGTAAAGAAATGAATGGGCGAGACGACTTTAAAGGGAAATTTGGCATCAAGCGTTTCTTATTATGTTGAGAAAAATGATATGGGTTTTAAAGGATCATTTAACTTTTTTTAGCGAAAAATGTGACAAATTTTTAGATTTTACTCAGCTATTTTAATTCGTAGAAACTTGTAATTTTTATGGATAATTGTACTAGTATTGAGATATATAAAATGATTTTTATTTTTAAATTTGTTTAATGGGGCATGGTCAAGCTAAATAATCTCCCTTTGCAACACTAGTCCGTCATGTCGTTCAAGTCATGGTGTAATGTCTAGTAGAAAGCTTGGAAAAAAGAAAAGGGATAGGTTAGAGGTCTGGAGTATGTGTGAGTATATGTCGATGAACCTTGCGTTTGAACTCTGCTGGGTTCAGAAACACCGACTGTGGAAGCAGTCGCTATGGTAAAAGCGGTAAAACTTAATGAGGCCTACTACATTCCTGTGGTGGCTTAAAGGGTCTATGGAGGAAAAAGGTGCGGCCTTGCACCTTCTCCAGCCAAAATAGACATTATATTCTTTTTGCCCGCTGAGATAAAGGGAAGGACGGTGCCAGTTTTTGTAGAGATAAGACAGTACTTTGTTTTTGTAACGTTGAATTCGACACGATTCCTGCGGCCCTATTCTAGAATGAGTTCAACGTCCCGTTTATAAAGTTGGACATGAGTTCACGGTCTAGGAGATAAGGTCTGGACAGTCTTATATTGTCGAAGACGTAGGATTAACGCAGAGTACCGCGACAAAGCCAAAACTATGAAGTGGGTTGGAGGGGATTGAGAGAGATCATTAATGAATATTAGAAAGAAAGCAGGTGAGGGAATCGACCCTTGAGGAACGCCAGCCTAGATGGAATGATTGTTGGATTCGAAGCCACCCAATACCACCTTGATTGAACGGCCAGAAATAAAGCGCCATACCCGCTACGCTCCTTTGAACTAAGATGTAAAAAGAAAGTTAAAATAAAATAAAGTATTACAAGTCGAAAGGAAGGTTTTTTCATTCGTAAAATCCAAAGGCAGAATTACTTAAATTCTGAATGCAGAATAATTACATTAACTTTACAGTTTTACAGAAGGTTTCTAATTAGAATCTGCAACAGTTTTCCGCTTTTCCGTTGCACGCATAGCTCTACTTTTAAGTTTCTGCAAAGAACAAAAATGTATGTAGTTCAGAAGAAGACCGGACTTTTGAGAAAAGCCAAGCATTTAAAAAAAATTACCTTTGAACCAAAAAAAAATATTAAAAATTAATGAACATATTGTAGAACTTATGGTGGGTCCACTTGAAAGAGGTTTTTGTCGGTCGTATTTTGAAGTGACAGAGTGCCTGTGCAGACAATGTCGACGGAATGTTTGTGCTCAATTTTTCCAGCGGCTTTCCTTCTTTCAACTATCGGTTAATTTGTAAATACATACTAGAGTTTTCTATCCTAGATTTTTCTTCGTCTGTGCTTATGTATGTAGCTCTATTTCCGTTTTCTAATACATACTTCTGTAACACCATACTCCCTTTTTGAAGCTGGTCGTCCCAAACAATGGTTTGCGACCCCTCGTATTGCCTATAACTACGCAATGGGTGCCTTCCATTTAGACACAGAAAGACACAGTTGTGTCTAACAGGGTGTTCCATCACCGTCGTGTTTAAATATATTTCACCCGGCGGTGCACATTTTTGCCGTTGATGGAACACCCTGTTAGACACACTGTGTCTCTCTGTGTCTAAATGGAAGGCACCCAATATGTCTACATCTACAACTTTCTTCTTTGATTTTGGATCTCGTTGCAACCTGTTCATCAAGAATTCCAACTTGTTTGCGTTTTTGTGTCGAGGGACTCCCCACTAATTATGGTTCACGGCAGTATTTTTATTTCCAATTCTTGGATTATTTTCATTGAATTTTAAAATTTGATGCCATCGGAAGTAAGCAAGGAGGTGGTTTTATTGAAACCAATGAAGGGTGATGGCGTGGGATATATAGATGAACTAGCTGGAACCCGTTGGGCCTCGCTGCACCCATAAGCCAATAGTAGCTTCCGTTTATTTTGCAGTTGAGGAGATATGAATTTTCATATATACTACGAGAGTTTCAAAAAAGGCATTTTTTTCGTATTTTTGATTCCAAATAACAAAATGTGAAACTCAAAAACAAATCCTAAATGAAGCCAATGATGTTGTGGCGCGGTGCTACCATTTCGAGTTTCACAAATTTTGAACCCCCATTTCTCCTCCTTAGGGGTTGAATTTCGAGAAATGCCGAAACATGTGTTTTATTATTTATGCTGTATAGTAAGCATTTAAACCAACTACGAAGAAAATCTGATGAAAAATATATGACTTCCCATACAAACTTTTCCACCCTGGGGGTGAAACTTAGTGGTTGAATTTGGAAAAATTTTGAAACACGTGTTTCATTATTTATGATCTGGAGTATTTATTAAGTTACTAAAGAAAAAAATAATTCCCCATACAACCTATTCCATCTCTTTTCACCCCCTTTAGGGGTATGTAGAGCAAAGCTGATAGCGTATAAACACTCTCCATATTATCAAACTCATGTGGAAAAATTTTTGTGGCGATCGGTTGAGCGGTTTCGGAATCTATAAAATATTTACAGACTTATATATTTATTTTATAATTTTGGGTAAATATTTACTTTATCAGCCCACCCCCACAGGCGGTAGGGGTGGTATAGGGGGTTGACCTGAACACATTTCCTTTGGAATTAGCCGTCGGTCACCCAATAAAAAGTTATTCAGGGTTGAAATTTTGTAAAAATCACTTTTTTACAAGTAATTTTTTAAAAATAGCGGTTTAAGCAGTTATATTAGTAACGACTTTGACTCTGGACTGCGGGCCGCAAAACACTCCCCCACCTCAACTTATACCTCATTCTTGGAGTAGGGCGCGACCCTTTTGGTGTTGCACTCAGAGTACGAGGACGAGGCGATAAAGTAAACAATCACCCTTAATACAAACATTTAAAAAAACTTTCAAAATCGGAACTGTTATTCCTTCATTGAATTCGACTTCTCTTGAGATATATAAAGTAACGAATATTTTGATTTTTTTTATTGTAAACAAATATATATATTCAAATTTACCCAACTAATCACTAAAATTTTCTCTATAATCAATAATAAAATCAATAAAAAAAGTCTGCATTTTTGTTAAAAAAACTAATTCATTTTTCTCAAAATGGAAAAAAACATGAAGCTTAATTTCCCATTACATTTGCATCTCCATTCATCATTTTCTTCATTGTTAAATTTCAGCCACCGACCAACAAATCGTATTTTCAAACAACAACAAAACAAAAGGAATACGCGCACAGGAATCTATTTTTAGATCCGAAATTCTGGCTTTTCTTCCAACATGCGTGAAGGGCTTTGTAATGCTTTTTTAAATTCAGGCGCAAACCTGCTTTTTTCAAGTTTTACTAAAAATTAATAAAATTGAAATTTTTGTATGTTATGATTATTATGCACGTAGAACGAAATAATATTATAAAATTAATGTTGAAAACCCACCACCGTTGATTTTAGAGGTTTACAACAGAAATTAGAAGCCCAACAATTCAAATCAGTGTAACTATCGCCATCTAGCGTCGTAGTCGGACATATGTTTGTCCAAATCTACTTAGGGCCTGTGCCAAGTTACAATTCAAATGTCAATTTGTATGGAAAACGCATTTCGATTTTACAATTCAATTTTCGGAGGTTTGTGTCTTTGGAATTGTAAGGAAATTTTTGAATTGTCGGGAAATATTAGCCAAACATTCATTTGACAGTTTGTTTTTACAACGAATTCAAAACATGTAAAAATTAGTAAATAAATAATGATTTTACTAACCCTTACCGGATGATGCTGTTCAAGCTCATCCATTTCGATCAATCTAACCGCATTAATGTAGCCCCGGGCTACTTTAAAACAATCCATTAAAAATTTTATAAATTGAAAAATTTCGTTGTCATCCATATTTCAAATATTAATAACTGTCAATGAAATGTCTTTTGGCACACTTTGTAATTTCGAAGTGTCCGTGGTGAAAGTAGCAAATTCGGAATTGTCACTTGGCACCCACCCTTAGTATATAATCAATGTCAATACTCAAATAAATTCTTCAATAATTACACGAAATTTTACAATTTTATTATTATAAGAATATTAACTATTAGGACCATATGCCAACTGTAAGACACTGAAGTGCATATGTAAAACCGAGCTTTGTGTCAACAAAAAATGACCAGATAATTTCTGGAAGCAAAAATTTGACAAATAAGTTTCCACAATTAGAAAATCCAACTACTTGAAAGTATCCTTATTGTGGCAAATTTTTGCCGAACAGCGTACTGCTTGGCGCAGTCAAAATTTTGCCAGGGTTTTTTACATGCATTTTAAAGAGATGGCAAAATTTTGCCTGATCACCGTACTGGGCTTAATACTTTATCATAATTGAAAAAATACTAAAAGCCATCTATTGGAAAAAGACAAAGTGGTTACTTCCTCCTGCTACTCGATAGCATGGGCCGGTATAGCTGCATCTACGCCGAAGTGCGACCAACTACTCCGGCGAACGTACTCCAATGAAAATGAAACGCACCTAAAACCCAAGTATACTTGAGTCAAGTAAATCACTTTATCGGTTCGGCCACGGTATACAGAAACAAGGTAATGTAATGGAGAAATGTCATTTGAGTGCTAACGTCACTTGGCACGCTCTTCTCATATGAAATCGGAGTTGTGTTGTTGTTTCTGCATTAGTGCTGACGTCACTCGGCCCGAAATTTCTACGATATTCGAAGCTGTCAGTCTCTGTTACATTGGGTGCCTTCCATTTAGACACAGAGAGACACAGTGTTACACTGTGTCCGACACAGAAGTGTTCCATCAACGACACAGCCGGGCACAACTAAGACAATGCTACCAACCCTCGCCAATTGAAATGTGATCGTTAATTTATAATTACAACAATATTGTTTCATTTTTAAGATACCCAGCATTTATAAGTTGTCGGGTAATTAATTTAAAGAAATTATCAACATAAAATTTACGATTTACTCGCCAAACAAAAATAAAAACGAGGAAAGTGCGCCGTGGCGGATTTTTCATGAACTTATGTGTTCCATTTGGGCTTACACAGAACGACACAGAGCGACACGCTGTGTCGGACACAATTGTCTTTCTGTGTCTAAATGGAAGGCACCCATAGTTAATATAAAATAATTAACGCACTAGAAAAACACCGAAAACAAAACTAACTTCGAATGCAGACTTCACGGAGAGTAAACAAACAAAACAAGTGTTACTTCAACCCAATTTCAACTCAACACGCGTTTATGAGGCAAAATATCAACTCGACCCAGGTAGGAGAGCTGATTTGGGTTGAGTGGACCCAGTTTCAACTCGATCCCCGTTTATGACTGGGTTCAACCTAGGTTAAACCCAGTCATAAACGAAGTAAACATCGAGTGATCTTGAGAGAAAAAGCTTTCTGTTTACTTAACGAAAACTCTACCCTGGCTCATGGAAACACAGTACATGGCTGCTTAATCTGAGTAATCTTAGGATAAACTCTGCATGGAAACTCAGTATATGGGCGCTTACTCTAAGTAATCCCATGGACAACTCTGCAGGGAAACAGAATGGGGGGTGCTACAAAGGAGACTGAAAAGCACTGGTGAAATCGATTTTATGGGAGAGAAGCGAGAAAAGAAAGAGGAAAGTAGGTCGCACCTGACGAAACTTTAACGAAAGAATTTCCATCAAAAAATTTTGTGGTTGAAAACTAACACACGTAAAAAGTTGCATATAGGATACAGAATTACTCAACAAAGGCAACCACCTCGTGTAGCACTAAAAAAGGAGGAAAAAACCGGTTTCACCAGTGCGTCTTAAGACCAAAACAGAATGAATGCAGAAACTTCGACTTTGAATTCACCGTTGCAGTAAAGTCGACTTTGCTGCACAGCGCTAACACATTCATTTCAGAGCTTCTAAGTCAATAATTTAACAGATAGAATTTACCACGGTATACAGAAACAAGGTAATGTAATGGAGGAATGTCATTTGAGTGCTGACGTCACTCGGCACGCTCTTCCCATATAAAATCGGAATTTTTGTTGTTGTTCCTGCATTAGTGCTGACGTCACTCGGCCCGCGATTTCTACGATATTCGAAGCTGTAAGTCTCTGTTACATTACCTTGTTTCTATATACCGTGGAATTTACAATTGCGATCACCATTTAGTAAGATAACAAAAAATATAAATTTTAAAAAATTGACCAAATTTTTTTATTGTATGCGACTTTTACGTATATTACCTGCAATTATTAAACTTTGCATACAATAAACTCAATCAATTTAAATTTTCTAATTTGGCTACAGTGACAAAATTGAAATGTTGTGTTGGTAGCTCAGCAACTTTTAAAATTTTCAAAGACGAAGTCGGCGCAAAGTTTACTGCAACGCTTAAGGCCCAACTATAATGCACGTAAGAAACGCACGTCAGCCGACGTGCGTAAATATCAAACTTTCGTCAAACGTATAATGGTTCGTGTATACGGAAAGTTTTCACAAGTTTAAAATTATTAAAATGCATAAATATTATTCATTAACTATTAAAACTTGGCTATTAATCTTTGCATATTAAAAATAATCATGTTTATTTTCAATTGTAATAAATTTATCATCAAAATCACTCCCATAAATTTGAAGCACAACATTTTCCATACTCTTTCTTGTTTAAAACCCACAAAACAACAACAACAAAAATCAGCTGTCATCAATAACTACAAATTCTCACAAAACGTACGTTGAGCGCGGTTCTTTTCGCATATTTACGTTTAACGAAACAAAATATGACCGACGTACGTCCAATATGGCCGAACCCATTAATTTCCACGAGAGCGCCCAGATGACTCGCGTTTCTTACGTGCATTATAGTTGGGCCTTTAGGGCCAACTATAATGCACGTAAGAAACGCACGTCGGCCGACGTGCGTAATTATCAAACTTTCGTCCAACGTATAATGGTTTGTGTATACGGAAATTTTTCACAAGTTTAAAATTAGTAAAATGCATAAATATGATTCATTGACTATTAAAACTTGTCTATTAATCTTTGCATATTAAAAATAATCATATTTATTTTCAATTATAATAAATTTTTCATCAAAATCACTCCCATAAATTTGAAGCACAATATTTTCCATAGGCCTATTTTACACGGCAAAACACGAAACAAAAAGTTTCATGCGACTTTGCTCGGTTTTGAGGGGGAGAGGAGAGGGAGGGCTGGAGGGAGCACGTGTCCCCTCAAACCCTCTCTCTCCTCACCATTTCAAACCGATCAAAGTTGCTTGAAACTTTTTGTTTCGTGTTTCATCGTGTAAAATGGGCCATACTCTTTCTTGTTTAAAACCCACAAAACGACAACAAAAAAAATCGCGCGGTTCTTTTAGGCCAACTATAATGCACGTAAGAAACGCACGTCATCTGGGCGCTCTCGTGGAAATTAATGGGTTCGGCCATATTGGACGTACGTCGGTCATATTTTGTTTCGTTAAGTCTCGTTAAAAGTGAAAATGCGAAAAGAACCGCGCTGAACGTACGATTTGTGTGAATTTGTAGTTAAATTGATGACAGCTGATTTTTGTTGTTGTTGTTTTGTGGGTTTTAAACAAGAAAGAGTATGGAAAATGTCGTGCTTCAAAATGGGAGTGATTTTGCTGAGAAATTTATTATAATTGAAAATGAACATGATCATTTTTAATATGCAAAGATTAATAGCCAAGTTTTAATAGTCAATTAATAATATTTATGCATTTTAATAATTTTAAACTTGTGAAAACTTTCCGTATACACAAACCATTATACGTTTGACGAAAGTTTAATATTTACGCACGTCGGCTGACGAGCGTTTCTTACGTGCATTATAGTTGGACGTTTTCGCATTTTTACGTTTAACGAAACTTAACGAAACAAAATATGACCGACGTACGTCCAATATGGCCGAACACATTAATTTCCATGAGAGCGCCCAGATGACATGCGTTTCTTACGTGCATTATAGTTGGGCCTTTACTGCATTGATTCTGTTAACTGAACCATGGAGGCTATACAAGGAGACAAAACTACGTGTTGTCAATTTTCGTTTGATTATTGGTGGCGCTGCAGTCAAATGTACCCCAAAAAACATGGCCGATTGTATTTATCCGGTTCATGGTAAAGTTCGTTTATTACTAATATATTTTACGTTTACCTGCTTACACCTGTTTAGCAGCTTCTAAATTCAATTTATAACAATGCGATTATACGTAATTAATCAATTTTTCATGTTTCCAATGAATTTTTATTAATTTCATTTGGGGTACATCGGACAAAGGTGACCTCTGTGGCCAAAAATGAACTAGAAGTTTAGTTTCTTCTACCCATCCATTTCCTGTCATTTTCCCCATAAGAGTTATCTCCTTGTATATTCTCCATGAACTGAACGTGAGTACCTTAGAATAGAGAACTACAGGAAAGGCCCTCGGGTATAAAATCCGTGTATGGGAGCGTAGTGAAATCGCTACCAGTCAACTGTCAAATTGGTACAATTTCTTGTTAGTTAACTGTCAAATTTTCAAGCGGCACTTTCTTTAAAACGAGTTTTTCTATAAAATTTATTTACAGTTTTTCGCAAAACTAATTAAAGAATTTGTTTTTAGTGTAATTGAAGTTGTTACGAGTGAATTTTCAGTGAAAAAAAGATCAATGAAGTGTGCAGTTTGAATTTCACTACGCTAAATTTCTCCGAGGGCCCTTCCTGTAGTTTTGTAATCTAAGGTGAGTACTGGATGCCTTCCATTTAGACGCAGAGAGACACAGTGTTACACTGTGTCTGACACAGAAGTGTTCCATCAACAACACAGCTAGACACAGCCGGGCACAACTAAGCCAATGCTACCAACCCTCGCCAATTGAAATGTGATCGTTAATTTATAATTACAACAATATTGTTTCATTTTTAAGATTCTCAGCATTTATAAGATGTCGGGTAATTAATTTAAAGAAATTATCAACATAAAATTTACGATTTACTTGCCAAACAAAAATAAAAACGAGGAAAGTGCGCCGTGGCGGATTTTTCATGAACTTATGTGTTCCATTTGGGCTTACACAGAACGACACAGAGCGACACGCTGTGTCGGACACAATTGTCTTTCTGTGTCTAAATGGAAGGCACCCACTATAGACCTTAGAATACAAAACTACAGGAAGGGCCCTCGGAGAATTTTAGCGAGGTGAAATTCAAACTGCACACTTCATTGCATTTTTTTTTCACTGAAAATTCACTCGTAACAACTTCTAATTGACAAAAACAAATTCTTTAAACTTTCTTTCTTCTTTTTAATTAGTTTTGCAAAAAACTGTAAATAAATTTTATAGAAAAACTCGTTTTAAAGAAAGTGCCGCGGGAAAATTTGAGTTAATTAACAAGAAATTGCACCAATTTGACAGTTGACTGATAGCGATTTCACTACGCTCCCATACACGGATTTTATACCGGAGGGTTTTTCCTGTAGTTCTCTATTCTAAGCTATAGACAATAGCCGCGTTCTTTTTACACCGTGATCCAGATCAGATCAGCCGTGCATAAAAGAACGGACTTGGATCATGGAAGAAATTTTATTTTTCGAAGTTTTAATTCTGAATTTGAAGTGTCAGTGTTGAACTGTCACATGTTATTTTTTAGTTAGATTTGACGTTTTCGTTTTACCGCGCATTTATTTGTCTGAAACAGTTGAAAGCGAAGTGAAAAGTGATATAAAAAGTGAAATATTACTAATAAATTAAAAGTACAAGACTTAAATTAGAAGTACAAGACTGAAGTGAAAGTGCACAAGACTGTGAGCGGAAATCATACATATTTATAAAGTAAGAAAAGCAATAGAAATTGAAATAAAATTACTTTTTTTAAGTTTGTTTATTAGCCCTTTTGGTTAGCAATAAGTTGGGTTCCTTGATGAAAATGGACATAAACGTAGAAGAAGCTATCGAGGTTTGTAAAAATAAATATAGTTTTAATTGTATTTGCTACTCTTTATTTATATCAATTTAAATTTATAGATGCTTTGGTCAGATTCCGAGGATGATGTATCTTCAAGTGACTTTTCGAGTGAGGACGATTCAAGCGATTCTTCATCGGAAGAATTATATTATGAAAAGCACTATAAAGTATCAAACTTTTTAAATACTATCCATCTATACAGTGATACCGATTTTAAAAAGCATTTACGATTAAATCGGTCAACTGTCCAGATGCTGATTGGTTAGTGATATCAAAAATGCAAGGTGTTCTTATTTATTTAAAAAAATTTTGTTGCAGATCGATATGAGGGAACGGAGTTTTTCAGCAACGCGCGGAACAGAGGGCGAACAAAAGTTGGAGCAGAAAATGAAATTTATATTTTTTTATGGTACATGGCCAACACAAATTCTTTTCGTGAAGTTGGGAATTTGTTCGGCATCACTAAATCATGTACTTGGCGAATTGTCGAACGGGTTTCTTCCTGGCTAATTAAAATTAGCCATGAATTTATAAAATGGCCCGAAGGACAGCACCTAGCGCGGAATTCTAATGTTTTTGAAAGGAATTGTAAAATTCCAGGAGTTCTAGGATGTATAGATGGTTCCCATATAAAGATTAAAGCACCTTCTACAGACAAAGAAAGCTACTTCAATAGAAAACGTTATTACAGCGTAGTTCTTCAAGCAGTTGTGGATTCGGAGAAAAAATTTATAAACGTTTATTGTGGCGAGCCCGGAAGCCTTCACGACAGTCGCGTCCTTCGAAGAAGTTCCTTGTATCGGAAGGCCTTAGAAAATGTAAACGAAACTTTTCCAAACAATACCTTCTTGCTAGGAGATTCGGCCTACTCATGCTTGGATTGGTTAATACCACCATTCAAAGATAATGGACACTTAACTACGACTCAAAGGGAATTCAACAGGTTACATTCATCGGGGAGAGTTATAATTGAAAACGCTTTTGGTCTCCTAAAAACTCGCTTCAGAAGAATATTACATTTTACTGAACAAATCCGCATAAATATGGTGGTTAATTTGGTAGTAGCTGCGTGTGTTTTACACAACATATGTGTTGCCAATCAGGATGAATTCGATGTAGATGAAGAATTAAATGAATCTGTTATTGAAGTAAGCGATAACTCTCATCAGGAGGTAACTAATATCAATAGAAGGGACAGATTGATCAACGAAATGATAACTAAAAATGTTATTAGTGGTGCGCAATTTTGATGACATTAACTACAATTATGTAGTTCCAGATTCTTATTTTGGGTACAAGTATTTTTGTACAATGGATTTTATGTTTTAGTTTAACATTTGGTTTTCTTTTTTTATTATTATAGTCGAGATTTATCGGAAGATTATTTGTTAAAATATAACAAGAGCCAGGTAGTGATACAGAAGAGGAAGAACAAATCAAATATGAATGCCAAAAAAGCCTACAGAAAAGGTCAGGTACAATTTTATTGGAATATCATAATATTGAAACATTACTTAATATTGTTTAATTTTTTCCGGTACTGAAATGCTTGCTGAAAAAAAATTACATACAAGAAATTGAAGTGGATTTCCTGTTCCTGATATAACAACGATGTTCCTAATGGAGAGCAACGATGCGGTATAGCTATTTTTATGTTTTATCATTAACTTTAGGTAAATTGTAGTATAGAGGGTCATTAACAGTTTTTAATTATATTTTTTTATTTTATTTCCGTATGAGCAATTCAAGGATGTTGCTTTAGACTAGAAGGTGGAGGAGAAAATATAAGGCTTCACGTGTCGGCTACAGATCCAGCTTTTTATTGGTTTTAACTTTGATTTAAGATTGTTTTTTTGTTTTTCTATGATTGAAGATAATTTATTTTTGTTGGATATTTTACTTTGTAATATTTTTATCTAAGATCCAAAATACAGAAATTGTTAATTCTTTACTTTGAATTGTTTAGTTCATAAATTTTAGTAAATTACCGCCACTGTAACTTTTCTAAACTAAAAAGTGGCATAAATCATTTTACCGTAATGAAAAGTTGTGATTTTTCAATGAATATAGGAAATTATTTATATGGAGAATATATATTGTCTTATTTTGCCAGACATTATTCTGTATACAACATAAGTTGTAAAATAAAATAATTTCACAATGTAAAATAAATATTAAAATAAACGTTAAAATAAATAAATGAAAAACAATTTATTTACATAAATAAACATAAATAGAAATTCTTCCTACCTAATAAAAAACAAACAAAATAAATTCAAAATATAACTAAAATAAACGTAAAAATAAATAAATAAAAAACAATTCATATACATAAACATAAATAGAAATTCTTCCTACATAATAAAAAAGAAACAAAATAAATTTATAATAAAACTAATAATTGGTAAATAAAGCCATTTTTTCTTGATGGCGTCTCTCTTTAGCCTTTGAATCTTCTTCTCTTTTGTCCAATTTCTTCTGCAAATAAATTTCGTACAATTTTAGTTTTTTTTCAAAAAATATTTCTTTCTTTTCTTTATTGCTTTTTTTTGGCTTTTTTGTTCTGGTGTCCTTTTTGGTGCTTTCTTCCTGAACCGGACTTAATGCAGCAATTGGCGCCGGTTGTATTTCTTGCCCACACAAATCTATAGTCGCTGAAACCGGCAAAGGTTCTACTTGCTGCCCACACAAATCCAATGACACTGAAACCGGCAAAGGTTCTACCGGTTGCCCAGACAAATCTAATGTGTGGTTGTTGGAAATAATAGGACGTTCTCCAAATATTTCCTGCATCAAGTCCTCGTACGGCACATTACAAGGCCCTGCACCCGTTCTCTTGTTGTTGTCCACTCCACTTTTAAATGCTCTCAACAGGTTTTTTAATTTAACCTGGAGCATTTCTACCGTTGTTGCCTGTGTCTGTAACAAAGAATAGTTTAAATATGTTTTCCTAAATATACTATATGTAAGGAAAGTACATTATATTTCCCTAAGTGATTTTGAATTCCTTGAACTTGGTAAACTAAATTCCTAAATATCAACGGAGTTCCACTGGGAAAAATGAATATCAAAGCTAGAAAACATATGAAGAATTAGATGACTTAACATACTATATGTATACAACTAATTTTCACAGCAGTAAATGCACCATTTTCTAATGGTTTAAATGAAAGACTTAATCAGACAATTGGAAATAAAATCAGATGCAAGAGGAATGATGAAAAAAGAAGATCTTAGAACGGATCTCGAATTCAATTTACAAGGAGGATAGAGGCCACAAGAAATATGAATCAAATCTATTTCACGTTACCAAACTTATTAACGAAAATTAAAATTGAAAATTTTGAAACCAAATATCACAATCACTCATAATGTACATAAAAATCAATATGTAAATAAAAATTAAACTTACTAATACTCCCTGTGAAATTAAGTCCTCTAAGACATTTGCCATGGCCAGTTTTTTCTTTTTTGTATGTAGAAATTCTGCTTTCCTTGCAGAATATGCATTTAAAAAGGCCGTGGTTTCCTCCTTGGTCCAAATTCTTCTGCTTTTTTCCATTTTTCTACAAATATATTCCTTTTAAAATTATTTATATTCCTTTTAAAATCAATTTTTTATAAAATACTCACCTGAATTAAGGTTTTCCGCCAATAATTTTATAAACAATGTTCGAACGTCAAATTTTGCAGAAATACCACGCCACAAAACTAAATTTACCAGAAGAAGCAACTTTCAAAATTAAAAAACAACTGGAATTTCCAATGAGATGTGTCTCCGATATGGTCGCAACCTGAGCTACTTTTGGATCATAGATTTTGATCCAAATTTTTGCTGGATCAAGTTGTTGTTGTTGGTTTACTTGAAAGGTAATGATCTGATCCGGATTACGGTGTAAAAAGAACGCAGCTAATAGCCGCGTTCTTTTTACACCGTGATCCAGATCAGATCAGCCGTGCATAAAAGAACGGACTTGGATCATGGAAGAAATTTTATTTTTCGAAGTTTTAATTCTGAATTTGAAGTGTCAGTGTTGAACTGTCACATGTTATTTTTTAGTTAGATTTGACGTTTTCGTTTTACCGCGCATTTATTTGTCTGAAACAGTTGAAAGCGAAGTGAAAAGTGATATAAAAAGTGAAATATTACTAATAAATTAAAAGTACAAGACTTAAATTAGAAGTACAAGACTGAAGTGAAAGTGCACAAGACTGTGAGCGGAAATCATACATATTTATAAAGTAAGAAAAGCAATAGAAATTGAAATAAAATTACTTTTTTTAAGTTTGTTTATTAGCCCTTTTGGTTAGCAATAAGTTGGGTTCCTTGATGAAAATGGACATAAACGTAGAAGAAGCTATCGAGGTTTGTAAAAATAAATATAGTTTTAATTGTATTTGCTACTCTTTATTTATATCAATTTAAATTTATAGATGCTTTGGTCAGATTCCGAGGATGATGTATCTTCAAGTGACTTTTCGAGTGAGGACGATTCAAGCGATTCTTCATCGGAAGAATTATATTATGAAAAGCACTATAAAGTATCAAACTTTTTAAATACTATCCATCTATACAGTGATACCGATTTTAAAAAGCATTTACGATTAAATCGGTCAACTGTCCAGATGCTGATTGGTTAGTGATATCAAAAATGCAAGGTGTTCTTATTTATTTAAAAAAATTTTGTTGCAGATCGATATGAGGGAACGGAGTTTTTCAGCAACGCGCGGAACAGAGGGCGAACAAAAGTTGGAGCAGAAAATGAAATTTATATTTTTTTATGGTACATGGCCAACACAAATTCTTTTCGTGAAGTTGGGAATTTGTTCGGCATCACTAAATCATGTACTTGGCGAATTGTCGAACGGGTTTCTTCCTGGCTAATTAAAATTAGCCATGAATTTATAAAATGGCCCGAAGGACAGCACCTAGCGCGGAATTCTAATGTTTTTGAAAGGAATTGTAAAATTCCAGGAGTTCTAGGATGTATAGATGGTTCCCATATAAAGATTAAAGCACCTTCTACAGACAAAGAAAGCTACTTCAATAGAAAACGTTATTACAGCGTAGTTCTTCAAGCAGTTGTGGATTCGGAGAAAAAATTTATAAACGTTTATTGTGGCGAGCCCGGAAGCCTTCACGACAGTCGCGTCCTTCGAAGAAGTTCCTTGTATCGGAAGGCCTTAGAAAATGTAAACGAAACTTTTCCAAACAATACCTTCTTGCTAGGAGATTCGGCCTACTCATGCTTGGATTGGTTAATACCACCATTCAAAGATAATGGACACTTAACTACGACTCAAAGGGAATTCAACAGGTTACATTCATCGGGGAGAGTTATAATTGAAAACGCTTTTGGTCTCCTAAAAACTCGCTTCAGAAGAATATTACATTTTACTGAACAAATCCGCATAAATATGGTGGTTAATTTGGTAGTAGCTGCGTGTGTTTTACACAACATATGTGTTGCCAATCAGGATGAATTCGATGTAGATGAAGAATTAAATGAATCTGTTATTGAAGTAAGCGATAACTCTCATCAGGAGGTAACTAATATCAATAGAAGGGACAGATTGATCAACGAAATGATAACTAAAAATGTTATTAGTGGTGCGCAATTTTGATGACATTAACTACAATTATGTAGTTCCAGATTCTTATTTTGGGTACAAGTATTTTTGTACAATGGATTTTATGTTTTAGTTTAACATTTGGTTTTCTTTTTTTATTATTATAGTCGAGATTTATCGGAAGATTATTTGTTAAAATATAACAAGAGCCAGGTAGTGATACAGAAGAGGAAGAACAAATCAAATATGAATGCCAAAAAAGCCTACAGAAAAGGTCAGGTACAATTTTATTGGAATATCATAATATTGAAACATTACTTAATATTGTTTAATTTTTTCCGGTACTGAAATGCTTGCTGAAAAAAAATTACATACAAGAAATTGAAGTGGATTTCCTGTTCCTGATATAACAACGATGTTCCTAATGGAGAGCAACGATGCGGTATAGCTATTTTTATGTTTTATCATTAACTTTAGGTAAATTGTAGTATAGAGGGTCATTAACAGTTTTTAATTATATTTTTTTATTTTATTTCCGTATGAGCAATTCAAGGATGTTGCTTTAGACTAGAAGGTGGAGGAGAAAATATAAGGCTTCACGTGTCGGCTACAGATCCAGCTTTTTATTGGTTTTAACTTTGATTTAAGATTGTTTTTTTGTTTTTCTATGATTGAAGATAATTTATTTTTGTTGGATATTTTACTTTGTAATATTTTTATCTAAGATCCAAAATACAGAAATTGTTAATTCTTTACTTTGAATTGTTTAGTTCATAAATTTTAGTAAATTACCGCCACTGTAACTTTTCTAAACTAAAAAGTGGCATAAATCATTTTACCGTAATGAAAAGTTGTGATTTTTCAATGAATATAGGAAATTATTTATATGGAGAATATATATTGTCTTATTTTGCCAGACATTATTCTGTATACAACATAAGTTGTAAAATAAAATAATTTCACAATGTAAAATAAATATTAAAATAAACGTTAAAATAAATAAATGAAAAACAATTTATTTACATAAATAAACATAAATAGAAATTCTTCCTACCTAATAAAAAACAAACAAAATAAATTCAAAATATAACTAAAATAAACGTAAAAATAAATAAATAAAAAACAATTCATATACATAAACATAAATAGAAATTCTTCCTACATAATAAAAAAGAAACAAAATAAATTTATAATAAAACTAATAATTGGTAAATAAAGCCATTTTTTCTTGATGGCGTCTCTCTTTAGCCTTTGAATCTTCTTCTCTTTTGTCCAATTTCTTCTGCAAATAAATTTCGTACAATTTTAGTTTTTTTTCAAAAAATATTTCTTTCTTTTCTTTATTGCTTTTTTTTGGCTTTTTTGTTCTGGTGTCCTTTTTGGTGCTTTCTTCCTGAACCGGACTTAATGCAGCAATTGGCGCCGGTTGTATTTCTTGCCCACACAAATCTATAGTCGCTGAAACCGGCAAAGGTTCTACTTGCTGCCCACACAAATCCAATGACACTGAAACCGGCAAAGGTTCTACCGGTTGCCCAGACAAATCTAATGTGTGGTTGTTGGAAATAATAGGACGTTCTCCAAATATTTCCTGCATCAAGTCCTCGTACGGCACATTACAAGGC
Source organism: Thereva nobilitata (assembly GCA_963855945.1). Lineage (NCBI taxonomy): Eukaryota > Metazoa > Arthropoda > Insecta > Diptera > Therevidae > Thereva > Thereva nobilitata. The sequence goes on from OY979697.1 coordinate 36,203,775, forward strand.
CCTGCACCCGTTCTCTTGTTGTTGTCCACTCCACTTTTAAATGCTCTCAACAGGTTTTTTAATTTAACCTGGAGCATTTCTACCGTTGTTGCCTGTGTCTGTAAGAAAGAATAGTTTAAATATGTTTTCCTAAATATACTATATGTAAGGAAAGTACATTATATTTCCCTAAGTGATTTTGAATTCCTTGAACTTGGTAAACTAAATTCCTAAATATCAACGGAGTTCCACTGGGAAAAATGAATATCAAAGCTAGAAAACATATGAAGAATTAGATGACTTAACATACTATATGTATACAACTAATTTTCACAGCAGTAAATGCACCATTTTCTAATGGTTTAAATGAAAGACTTAATCAGACAATTGGAAATAAAATCAGATGCAAGAGGAATGATGAAAAAAGAAGATCTTAGAACGGATCTCGAATTCAATTTACAAGGAGGATAGAGGCCACAAGAAATATGAATCAAATCTATTTCACGTTACCAAACTTATTAACGAAAATTAAAATTGAAAATTTTGAAACCAAATATCACAATCACTCATAATGTACATAAAAATCAATATGTAAATAAAAATTAAACTTACTAATACTCCCTGTGAAATTAAGTCCTCTAAGACATTTGCCATGGCCAGTTTTTTCTTTTTTGTATGTAGAAATTCTGCTTTCCTTGCAGAATATGCATTTAAAAAGGCCGTGGTTTCCTCCTTGGTCCAAATTCTTCTGCTTTTTTCCATTTTTCTACAAATATATTCCTTTTAAAATTATTTATATTCCTTTTAAAATCAATTTTTTATAAAATACTCACCTGAATTAAGGTTTTCCGCCAATAATTTTATAAACAATGTTCGAACGTCAAATTTTGCAGAAATACCACGCCACAAAACTAAATTTACCAGAAGAAGCAACTTTCAAAATTAAAAAACAACTGGAATTTCCAATGAGATGTGTCTCCGATATGGTCGCAACCTGAGCTACTTTTGGATCATAGATTTTGATCCAAATTTTTGCTGGATCAAGTTGTTGTTGTTGGTTTACTTGAAAGGTAATGATCTGATCCGGATTACGGTGTAAAAAGAACGCAGCTAATGTTTGAAACTGTCAAAATGCAAAGTTGAAGTCTTAGAATATAAAACTACAGGAAGGGCCCTCGGAGAATTTTAGCGTAGTGAAATTCAAACTGCACACTTCATTGCTCTTTTTTTCACTGAAAATTCACTCGTAACAACTTCAATTACACTAAAAACAAATTCTTTAAATTTTCATTCTTCTTTTTAATTAGGTTTGCGAAAAAACTGTAAATAAATTTTATAGAAAAACTCGTTTTAAAGAAAGTGCCGCGGGAAAATTTGACAGTTAACTAACAAGAAATTATACCAATTTGACAGTTGACTGATAGCGATTTCCCTACGCTCCCATACACGGATTTTATACGCGAGGGCCTTTCCTGTAGTTTTATATTCTAAGGTTGAAGTCGAAGTTTCTGCATTCATTCTGTTTTGGGCTTTACTCTCCTGTATAGTACCCCCAATAATCTCCTTGAATAAAATATTTAAGGAAAACTCTCAACTTCTCTCTGTTTCCACTCGAGTTCAGATCTGATTCAAGGCGAGTTGAACTTTAATCGAACCTCGATATAAGTCAATCCCGCAAACTTCACTCTGCTCCTCACCTTCAACTTCAAATCACAATTGACTAGTCAAATTGATCAATGCATTGACTCAAGTATCATGGAGCTAATCGAATTCTTTATCGTATAAACCAGTTTTTAGTTGTCAGAGAGATTCTGACTACTTTGAAAGGGGCATCAAATGTCATTACTAGGATTTCCATTGTTTTTGCTAGGATTTGTTTTGTTTTTAGGTTTTGCTAGATTTAAGCTTTGTTCGTTTACTTTTGGGCTGATAAAGTTTTCTGATAAAAACTTTAGGAGATTGGCCGTAAGATTTGCAAGGTGGCGGGTCAATTTATTACTTTTGCAGGAACTTGCCAGTAAAGGACTATTTAACATAATAGAAAAATGCGAGGGAACCAAAGCTTTAGTTTGTGATGAGACGGGCTGGTTCTAAGTATAGCTGATTATTGTTATTTTTATTTAAATATAGAATTGTTGATTCGCTAATACTGTAATATCCATCTAGGAAAGCTCCTCCCAAGGAAGGCTTTTCTTTCATTAATATTAAACACCACTTTTAATTTCAGAGCGATGTAAGAATTCCTCAGTTCAAGCCGTAAGAACTTTTTTTTTATATTATAGTTCAAACCAAAGTCTAGATATTAACAAGTCTTTCATCTTCATATGGTTAGTGAGTGAAACGCGAACAGCTATATGCACACATTCTTCAAATGATAATGTCAGGCTATCTGAGAGAGAATGCAACATTTTTATACATGCTCGCACACAACTAGCGGGCGGAAGATTTTATGATTTTATATGGGGATAAACTTGATGTATTGGTGCATATTTACTATTTATGAAATAAAAGAGCTGATTCAATTTTCCTTCCTTTTCTGTTCTTCATACTTTATCGAAGAGAGAGAATCTGGCTTTGTCTTGCCGAGTTCACGATGTATGCGTTGAGTTGTGCTCAGCAATGATGTTCATATATGCACGCACACAACTAACGGGGGGAAAATTTTGTATGAAGATGAAAGACTTGTTATATCTAGACTTTGGTTCAAACTTCCTCTCACAGTTCCCTTCTTGGAGCCGAGCAGGCCGGTCGTTCTTGGGTAGACCGTGCCTTGTTGCTCGTTTTCCAGCTTTTGTGATCACGTTTTCTTACCCCTTCAAGTCCGGTTTTGTAGTGTAAAGAAAAATTCCTGGGTCCAATGTAACCCGGCCATTACACGGGTCAGTTCTACTGACACTGTCGGTGACACTGACTCGTGTAAATACTCACTGACGCGCCTTTTTACTGACAAGTCAGCACTGACGAGACAGTTTTCGAGTCAGTGCTGACTAGTCAGTGAAATGTCAAATTCTTATTTTGAAATGGCGGAGTACGGATGCTATGGATGTCTTTAGAAAATATAATTAAAAAATCTCAAAATTCGTTTATTTTAGGAAAAAATGACAGAAAAAAATTTAATCGTCTGGAAATCCCTACGAGGAAAATCCTTGTTTATGGGATTTAACAAAGGATTGACCCAATATTTTCTTTTTATAGAATTCCTTTTCTCTTCCCTTTTCATGTCTTCAATCATTTGTGTTAATAATAATGCTGTCAAGGAAGCATGTACACTGGTAGACGACATTTTTGAAATGAACTGACATCAGTTGACCGAACGTAATCAAGGCAGAGTCAGTGGATTTGACAAACAGAGTCAGTACTGGCAGTCAGCTGAACTGACTCGTGTAATTGCCGGGTAAAACTTTCGATGCCATTTGTTTTTTTTTCTTGTTCTTATGATAAGTGAATATAAAGGAATTTTTCGTGTTTTAAAAAAAAAAAAAATCTAGTGAAAATAAATTTTTTCATAGTGAACAAAAAGTGGTGCGAAGGACACTGAAATTTAAAACAAAGTGTATAATTAACCAAAAGATTAAATTTTATCATTGTTCAATTAGAAATCAAATCTAAATATTCAAAGATGCCTGGGATATTCTTGGCTTCAAAAGTAAATCTAAAGCCTTCCCAACAAGAAATAACGGAACTTTTAAGCGGAAATGGACAACCTCGTGTTATACCATGTTCTCTGCATTCTACTAGAGCAGATGGTTTTCAGTACAACCAACATGCGTTCTTCAAATGTAAACCAATCAAAAAAGATAATGAGTACAAAAGTACTATCAGTTTTTTAGAAGAAATCCGACCATTGTGGCTATTCTAATTAGACCATAATCGGATAAATATCATTGAATCATATTAAATTTTAGAACTTGGATATTCTAATTCAGACATAAAATTATAAACCTTGGACTAAGAAATAAATTTTTTGGCTTAGAAACCATACAAATTACCGGACTTATAATAACACAACCTAATCTTACACAATTTAAATCGGCTTGAACATGTGCGTGGGTAATACATCAGATTTCTGTCATAACTCTGTCTATTTATACGAGGTGGATGCCAAGTTGTTTGAGGGCCAACAAAACATCGCTTTCCTAACGAATATTTGGACATGAGCATCTTGCTATCACCGGGACTCAAATTGTGGAATTAACTCAGCTGAATACATCTATACATCATTGAATCAGAAGGGGTTTTTACCGTTTTCGGCTGTCTTTCCTTCCTCTACAGTGTGACTGAGTAAGAAGTAAGGGAACTTACTCTAATCACTATACCTGGTCTGGCATTTATGGCTTTTCTGTTTGGTGCCTCAGTGCAAGAATGCTCTATAGAGTACATGAACCTGTCAGTTTTTTGCATCCAATGGAGACACCTAGTGGCAATTTGGTTTTGGAGTTTTTCCAGAGAGCCACTGGTCTCTGCATCACCTTTCAGCGTGTGCACGTAGTGCTGAACACGTTGATGCACTTGATGGCATGTGCAAATTACAAATATACATATACCCGGTCAATCAATAACTAACATGAAGGACAGCAAGACCCTACAAACTGGTGAAATTCCTTTCACCAGTCATGGATCATCAAATAATCTAATTTACTTATACACTGACGAATCCCGAAGGAGGAACTGATATACATTCCATAAACTTAAGAACCAAACCCATACAATAAATGATGTCTGAGCGTTCACCTCGTGGCACAACAAAATTAGGGTTAGAATTTTATTCAATGTGGTTTTCCATACAAATAATAATAAACATTGATTTGGACAATTAAAATAACTAGTCAGAAATAAATCAAAGAAATAAGTCAACAAAAACAGTGACATGATTGTATTAATATTAAATGTGCATCCTAATTAACATCATTTTGTGACAATTCATTTTAATTTTGAAAAAGAATAATAACAAATGTGACATTAAAGAGAGTGGAAAGACCAAAAACCTTTCAACTATATTGTGAACATTGAATTTTTTATATTTTAACATGGGTATGACGAAATTCCCTTTGCTTGGCCTTATCCAAGGGAATTGAACATTATAAGTTGAGACAATTTGATGGCCATTATAAAGGCCAAAATAAGTTGTAACATCACAGTTTTCATGGTTTATATGGCTGCGAAGGCCTTGACCAATAAGGAACTTTTGGTTCGCTAGTCCTGCACTAGTAAATACAAAACAACAACAACAACAACAACAAACTTCCTCTCACCTAAATTTTAAGTTGAATAATAATTACCCCGTTTATGATTAGGTTGAAAAGTTGAGTCGAGGTTGAGTTGAAATTTCGACCACCGTATATGATTCCGAGTTGAGTTCACTTTGGGTTGAAATCGGGTTGAACTGCATCAAAACATAACCTCTTTTTGTTAATTCTTTTTCTATATTTCTGACTTTCTATACAGTTTTCCATCAAAATGGTGAAGGGAATTTTGTTCCCGCATTATTTCTAACATAGTTTTTGTTTCCTAATGCTCCCAAACATTTCTTTTAGCCATTGTCAAAATTAAATTTCCTCTGTTTTTACATATATAGTTAATATAAAATAATTAACGCACTACAAAAACACCGAAAACAAAACTAACGCCGAAGGCAGACTTCACGGATGGTAAAACAAATGTTACCTCAACCCAATTTCAACTCAACACGCGTTTATGAGGCGAAATATCAACTCGACCCAGGTAGGAGAGCTGAATTGGGTTGAGTGGACCCAGTTTCAACTCGATCCCCGTTTATGACTGGGTTCAACCTGGGTTGAACCTAGGTTGAACCTAGTCATAAACGGGGCAAATATTTGGCAATACCCTTGTGAAATATTACATTGTTGAGAGGCTGTAAGAACTATTTTGTCCCGCTTGCCAGGTGTAAGAAATGTTTTCTCATACATTATTTGTTAAAAACTAATTAACAAATTAATTTCAAGGTGAATAAGATGTAACAATGACCTCTTTGAAAGTTACATATTCGTAATGGTTTTCTGCCTCAATTATGGAAGTTACATGACAAACCGAAAGTAAACCGAACTCAACTCGATCTGAGCTTGCAGTTTCGGTCGAGTGTTATATGACATATCGAACTTGAGTTTTTAGTTGTAATTTTGTTTTTATTATTGTCAGTTCGTCAGTGAAATTATTCGTGAAAATGGAAAATTTTTTTTATGTATTTAATGAAATTACAATACCCCAACAAAAAAAGTTGTTCACCTTGTTAAAGCTATCTCGGGTTTCCAATCGCTAGTTACATGACATTCCGACCGAAAAGTGGACTCAACCAAGCAAAAAATTGTGAACCCACTCTGAACACGTTCGGCACAATTTTTGCGGTCGGTTGCTAGTTACATGACATGCATTATTATACAACATTCTTACTCGATTTAAAATCAGACAATGATTTTGCCGCGAGCTTGCGGTCTATAAGTATATTCAAAACCTTCGGAAAGTTTTATTTATTTTAAAAATTATTCAAAAAGTACCGATTTTAATGCACTTAAAATCCTACAGATTATTTTTTTAATATTTGTGAAATCTTTGTAAAAATCTTCACTATTTGTTCAGAATACGCCTGAAATAAAAGGTTTAAAAAACAACATAATTGAACATGGTATGGATAGAACAAGTAAAAAATCTGATTTTTCCCAATGGTTAGCTAAAGAAAATGAATGTTACGATCACCACAAAGAAATCTTAGATTATCATTCATTCACATCAATTTAAAGATAAGAGCTCATTTAAAAACTTTTCCAAGCAAAAAACTATACAATCCTAAAAGGGAAAGTTGTTACATCAAATTCTTAGGAGTAGTAGCGTGAATAGCAAATTGGAGAATTGCTTTTAAAAAATGTAATTTTATGTCGGATTTACTCAACGAAGACTAAATAAATACCTGTAAGGGATGTACCGAAATTTTTTTTGTGGATTAGGCTTACTGGGGAAACCACTTTAACAAAAACGCGCATAATACTTTACCCCTGCGATGGTGAAGAAAGGAGTGTTTATTTTTAACAAACTACTAGTATTAGAGGGACACCGAAACTTTCCCGCACGTTTTACGATTAAAATGGTTTTTGATGTAATTGCGCCAAGTTAAATTTACCCCTATAAAAGAAAACGTGACCCCTGAAACTAGGATAATTTCCAGGATGTCCGTAGAGTATCATAATAGAGGTAAAACACATCAAGTTATTTGGATTTTTTTATTGTTCCAGTAGATAGAATTCTTATATTTGCTGCACTATTAAGGGAGAATGGGCATATTCACACAGTGCATATTCATGGCGCCTAAAACCGGTTTTATAGATGAGAGAGGGAAGGGAGCGGAAGAACTTAACGAAACATTTTTCACGCAAAACCAAACGCGTGAAAACTAGCACACATAAAAAGTTACTTCTATCTCTTGCATTCTTTAGCTCTGTTTTTCTCTAACAAGTACATCTCATCTGCAATACATTTAAATATTCCTGTATAGCATTCGAATTTACGCCACGTGTGAGTTGCTAGGAGTTGAATAAAACCGGTTTTACTCACCACACTTATGGCAACGTGTGAATATACCCAATGGCATAGCCTTCTATATTACAAGCCATGCTCAAGCATTGCTCACACATACATGTAAGCAATTCGTAGACCTGGTGCATAACCTTCTATATTTACAAGCCATGAATAAGAAAAATATTTAGAGCGAATTTCCGCTCAATCGGACCACAACTCGGTGAAGTCACGTTATGTTGTTAGTGTAATTTGGAGAATTTGGTGGTCCGATTCTCTCAATATCTATTATTGTTCATGGCTTGTAAATATAGAAGGTTATGCCTGGTGCCATATTTAGTTGCTGCACGGGACGGTATACAGAAATAAGGTAATGTAATGGAGAAATGTCATTTGAGTGCTGACGTCACTTGGCACGCTCTTCCCATATAAAATCGGAGTTGTGTTGTTGTTTCTGCATTAGTGCTGACGTCACTCGGCCCGAAATTTCAACGATATTCGAAGCTGTCAGTCTCTGTTACATTACCTTGTTTCTGTATACCGTGGCTGCACGGTAGCTGTCAAATTGAATGGAAAAGTCGCTGTTAGAATAAATTGTTTTTTGTTTTTTTATGATTTTAGTGTCTTATGGTGGGCCAAATGGCTTAGAACAAAAAAAAAACTTTATAATAATGAGGTTTAATATTATAAAGTTTTTTTTTGGTAATGAAAAGTGAAAAAAAGTGAATTTATTTTTGCGAAAGGTCTTGTCTGAGGTATCTAGAAAGGTAAACAGATTTAATGTGGACCATAAATTATTGGATCGACATAAACCTATACCGGCACCAAAGTACGAATCTAATATATGTTCTAGGTGGCGGTACAGCTGAAAATGAATTTGATCTTGAACTTGATTTTGAAACTTTACTCGCTTTTGAGGTATAAAATAAATGTTGGATTTATGTTAAAACTAAGCCAGATCCCAGACAAATAAACTATGGTGGAGGATATCCAGCTCCACGAACATGCTATTCTTGCGTACAACATGATACTGCGGTGGGGACTATTTTTAGTACCAAGAAACGTAACACCAAACATAATCTTTAGATCAATAGACCCACAACAGGACGTGCAGCAAGCTCCAAATATAAATCAGTTATTAACTGGTAAAAAGCATAAAAAGTTTGAAGAAAATAATATGCTCAAACTCTTTATTCTATTTGTATTAAATTTGAGATTTGATTTAAATTTTGAAGTAACATACACAACTATAGTTTGATCTTACTTATTGTAATTTGTATTACCGCTTTTGTAAATGTATGAGGCTTCTCCTCTTGAATTCTCGATAGTACTTGTGTGACCACCGAATAAGTTGTACCGAAGAAAATATAAAAGCTTATTTAATTATTGTACCCGGATCTTTTTTTCTCCCTAAAACCTCCCAATAAAGCCCACCTTTTTAATTATTGGTGCCGAAACCCGGGAACGCAAGTCCTCATACCGAATATACCTTTGAAATTTATTTAATCGAAGTGTGATTATCAATATTCTATCGAGGCTGAAACGTGGTCGGTAGTTAACGGAATTTCTATAGTGGCTATGGATTTCGCTTCTAGAGGAGTGTATAGAGGTCAAGTGACCAAACTAACTAAAGATGCTACTAAATATTTGGAAGATGATAAATCTCAAGCGAAAATGTGTAATTCAGGTAATTTTGATTCTGCCGAAGAAGAATTAATGGTGTACCTCGAACGGTTACGGTCTGCTCGCGAAAGTCTCAACAAAGCAAACGAAGTCGTGCGTCCCACAATTAAACCTGAAGACAGCGAAAGGGAATTTGAAGGTGTTGCGGAATATGACGATAAGGCTATTTCGACTATCGCGCGCCTTAATCAACGATTATTAAAAATTAGAGAGTTGCAGAAACGCTTTGATAGTGAAAATGACTTGGAGCGATCTCGTAATGTTGATCGGCATGCTAACATTAAGCTTCCAAAGTTAAAGCTCAAAGAATTTTCGGGCGATATTACAAATTGGCAGCTTTTTGGGAACAATTCAAGTCCACCGTGCATGAAAATTCTAGTCTCAGTGGAGCCGATAAATTCAATTATCTGCAAACAGTTCTTACGGGAAAGGCCGCTGCATCAGTCTCTGGATTTACTCCTACACAAGCGTGCTATGATGCCGCCATTTCTCTACTTCAAGAAGAATATGGTCAGACGGGTAAAATAATAGATAAGAATATGCAACAGCTGTTATCAATACAACCCGTCGCATCAAGGCATGATGTCATTGGTTTACGGAAATTTTATAATACGGTTCTCTCCAGTACAAGATCACTAACAGCTCTCGGGGTGCCCTCGACTCAATATTATGTGATGTTAAAATCGGTTTTGTTGAAATGTATGCCTAGTGACCTCAGAATAGAATATTATCGTACCGCTGCCGATAATGACAAGGAAATTATTGAAGCTGCGTTAAAGAGTGATGATGAGAGCAGAAGTTCTGTGGCTATTGAAGGTGATGCCGAGGTTAATCGTTTGTTTAAGGTTCTTAAGAAAGAAGTTGAAGCTCTGGAAAAATCTGGGTCAAAATATATGCCCTCTACTTCAACTAAACAAAATTCGTTCAAAACAGCTGCCGGGCTATTTACTACCGCTGCGAGTTTAAATTTCTGTTTCTTCTGCAAGGTAAATAAGCATTCTACCGTCGAATGCGATAGTGACATTCTAATTTCAAAAAAGAAAGACATGCTCCAGCGAGATGAAAGATGTTTCCGATGTACCAAGAAGGGACACACTACTAAAACTTGTGCAGTTCGTGTTACATGCAGGAAGTGCAAAGGAAAGCACGCGTCTTCCATGTGTGAACCAAACTACCTTAAAAGGATAAATAATAGTCAGAAAAGTTTTAATACTATTGATGCATGCGCGAGCTCAACCCAACCAACTTTAAATTTGTGTACCGCGGATAAATTTAATAGGCCCATTGCCGATGTTTATTTACAAACAGCCTGTGTTCACGCTTCGGATATTAATAAGAACTTTAGCTAGCTTGTTCGCGTAATTTTTGATGGCGGTAGTCAAATGTCATTCATTCGTAAAGATATTTCGCAGAAACTAAACTTACCTATAGTAGGGACGCATAAAGTGAGTGTGATTCCATTTGGCTGCAATGAACAAAGAGCTGCACAAGTATGTAATCGCGTGCAAATGCTGATGAAGAGTCAATACAATGATAAATTCTTCACGTTAGAAGCGGTGGAGGTACCAAACATCTGTTTAGATTGCCTGTCAATTCCTGATGAAAATCATCATTTATTTTCTGAGTTGCAACTAGCCGACGCTCGTCCAACCAATTTGCAAACAGAATCTGGGATAAGCATCTTAATAGGTGCCGATCAATACTGGAATTTCATAGATGGTGAGATTCAACGAGTTCATGATAATAATTTAACAGCCATAAAAACAGTGTTCGGTTGGAAATTGCATGGGAGAGTGCCAGAAGGTCTAAGTAGTACAAGTTTCAATACCATTCCATCTGTTTCTTTATATACAACATTTATTAACGAATTTGATTTTAGAAAATTTTGGCATCTTGAGACACTAGGAATAAATAACGATACCGACGACAATTTTACCGACATTTATTCCAGAAATTGTATAACGAAATCAGGAGAACGATACTCGGTTTCATTACCTTGGAAAAATTTACAACATAAATTGGATAGTAATAAATCTGGAGCTCTTTACCGTCTTTACTCGCTAACAAGAAAATTATCTCGAGAAGCTGGAAATCTAGTAGAATATGATAATGCCATGCGTGATTTCATATCGTCAGGGTTTGGTGAAGAAGTTACAAGTGATTTGACTCCTGACCGAATGTATTACCTGCCTCATCGCCCTGTATACCGTAACGATAAAAGAACAACAAAACTTCGTATAGTTTTTGACGCCTCGGCACATGCTCCGAACGAACTCTCATTGAACGACCACCTTCATACTGGATCGAATTTTTTGGTGGATATTTTAAAGATTTTATTGAACTTCCGCATGGGTCAAATTGGATTAATCGCAGATGTTGCGAAGGCTTTCCTTCAAATATTGCTCGATGAAGAGGATCGCGACTCATCGTTTTCTGTGGTACTCTTCAAAGGTTTCATCTAGCGGTAGCCTTCCACCTATACAGGAATATAGAATGTCACGTGTGACTTTTGGAGTGACCTGCAGCCCGTTTTTATTAGGAACTACTATTCAAAAACATTTGGATAAGGCTTGTGACAAATATCCCGAAACGTGTAACGTAATGCGTGATTGTTTCTATATGGACGACTTGGTTATGAGTGCCGATAATGAGAATTCTGCGACGAAGTTGTACACTGAAGGAACTATAATTATGCGCGGAGCTTCTATGAATCTTCGCCAATGGAATTCGAACAGTAACTTTATTCGTTCAAGCTTCGGGATTGAGGAAGAGCCTCCTGTTATGCAGAGGGTGCTAGGGGTTCCTTGGTTTGTGACTACAGATGAGTTCGCCGTAAATATAGAGCCTGTTTTAAGTTTTATAAAATCGACCGTCAACAATACGAAACGAAGTGTGCTGCAAATTATATCCAGGGTATATGACCCTTTGGGACTGCTCTTGCCATGCATAGTGAGACTGAAAATTCTATTTCAAGATGCCTGGCGTTTAAAACTTGATTGGGACTCCGAGCTACCAAGCGATCTACTTCTTACTTGGAATCAATGCCGTACCGACTTAATAGAATTAAAGGATTTAGCTGTTCCCAGACCTGTGCTTGGAGAAACCGACTCAGTGATGAACGAAATACATATATTTGCCGACGCCAGTGTAAAGGCCTACGGATTGCGTATTTCCGAGCTATTGACAGGCATGGGCTGATTACGGTGAAATTCCTGATAGCCAAAACTCGTATAGCGCCTTTGAAGGAAGATGGATCCAAAGAGTTAACCTTACCGCGATTGGAGCTAACTGCTGCTTTAATTGCTGCTAGACTATGTGCATATCTCCATAAAAATCTGAATGTCACCTTTAAATCGCTATTATGGACCGATTCCAAAATAACTTTACACTGGATTTATGGAAACTCAAAGAAGTGGAAACCTTACGTCGCTAATCGTGTTGAAGAGATACGAAAACTTACAAGTTTAACCGATTGGAGATATTGTCCTGGAGCAGAAAACCCTGCTGATTTATTGACTAGAGGAATAAGGGCGGAAAAGCTGCGCAATTCTATTATATGGTTTAATGGTCCTTATTGGTTGAAATTTTCTATGGAGAACTGGCCGCAAAACGAATTTAATACTGAAACTAAGTGTTTAGCTTCATTGAAGATTGAGACAACAGAACCGATGCTTCCTTTTAGTCAACCGTTATTGGATATCAAGAAATATAGTTCTTGGCGGCGTCTTCTGCGAGTGACTTCATATTGTTTACGTTTCATCGAACGAACTTACCGACAGCGTGGAAACTGTAAGTATTCAAAGTTCTTAACTGCTGTTGAACTCAAACGTTCAGAATTACATTGGATAATTTATATTCAACGACTATGGTATAGTAATGAGTTAAAGTCTCTTACTAATAAAGGCGATATACCTCGATCATCAAAGATATTGACTCTCAACCCAATGATTGACGAGGAAGGAGTATTAAGAATTTCTTCACGATTACGAATGTTGGAGGATTTTCAAACATCGAACCCTATTATTCTACCAAAGGAGTCATATTTAACCGAACTTATTATGAAAGATGCACATGAGACAACACTGCATGGAGGAGTTAATCTTGTGCTCTCCAGAGTAAGAGAAAAATTTTTGGTTCCGAAGGCACGTCAGTTAATTCGTAAAGTTATAAAAGGTTGCCGCTTTTGCAAGAAAATGTATGGTAAGTCTATTTCACCGCCACATGCACCGCTGCCACGAGAAAGGTTAAAATCATCCCAACCATTTGAAACCACTGGAATTGATTTCGCTGGCCCCTTGTACACGAAGAAGTCAGATGTCGATGGAACTTCTAATAAAGTATATATATACTGTTATTCACTTGTGCTGCAGTGAGAGCAGTTCACTTGGAGCTTACTCAAGATTTAACTACCGAAAGTTGTTTCCTAGCATTAAGGCGATTTATCGCCCGTCGAGGAATTCCCAGCTGTATATATTCCGACAACGCTCGTACCTTTAAACGCGCCTCAAAGGAATTAGCTGTACTACAAACGTTTTTTAATAACGAGAAGCTTCACGACTTCCTGAGCCATCAGAATATCACTTGGAAATTCATCGTCGAGCGAGCCCCTTGGTGGGGTGGATTTTGGGAACGCATGGTACGAAGCGTTAAGAATGTGTTAAAAGCTGCTATAAAAAAGTCTACTTTAAATAACGATGAACTCAACACCCTTTTAATTTAAACTGAAGCAATAGTTAATTCAAGACCCTTAACCTATATTTCAGACGATCCGTTGGACTTGAGTCCGTTAACGCCAAATCATTTTTTATTAGGAACAAAACTGAATACGATTGCATCTCCCTTACCGCATTCGAAGCAATTAGTAAATCAAGACATTCGAAATCTGTGGCTGGCTCGCTGCAAACTGGCCGACTTTATTTGGAAACGATGGAAGTTGGAGTCTTAGAATAGAGAACTACAGGAAAGGCCCTCGGGTATAAAATCCGTGTATGGGAGCGTAGTGAAATCGCTATCAGACAACTGTCAAATTGGTACAATTTCTTGTTAGTTAACTGTCAAATTTTCCCGCGGCACTTTCTTTAAAACGAGTTTTTCTATAAAATTTATTTACAGTTTTTCGCAAAACTAATTAAAAAGAAGAAAGAAAGTTTAAAGAATTTGTTTTTGTCAATTAGAAGTTGTTACGAGTGAATTTTCAGTGAAAAAAAGAGCAATGAAGTGTGCAGTTTGAATTTCACTACGCTAAAATTCTCCGAGGGCCCTTCCTGTAGTTTTGTATTCTAAGGTTGGAGTATCTTCAACAATTAAGATCCTTACATCACAATAAGGGAGGATTTTCTTTAAATCTTAAGCCTGGAGATGTCGTTCAAGTGTATGATGCATCCAGGCCCGGTTCTAGTAGTTTTCTGTGTGTAGGCGAGATACGAATTTGCCGCCGTAAAAATAAAAAATTTTGTAATTTTTACATTGAAGAAAAATAGAAAAACACTGAATATCTGAACTTAATACATATATTTGTATTTTAATAAGAAAAATTAAACAAAACCAAAATAAATAAAAATTCAGTTTATAAAAAATAAAAAATAACAAACAAATAATAATTAAAAGTGAATTTCTCTCGCTTTTAACTCCGAAATCTTTAACTAAATCTTCCATGTCTAATTGGTCAGCGATTTCTTTTTCTATGAAAATCGTGGCTAGACCAACTAAACGATCTTGACACATTTGTGATCTCAGATATGATTTTATTATTTTCAGCTTTGAAAAACTTCTTTCAGCACTAGCAACTGTGACTGGTAACGTTAGCAGTATGCGAAGGGCTATCGATAGGTTGGGGACTACTTCAACAAGTTTAGACGTGTAAATATATTTTAACACACTTTTTGGATCGCTTTTCGAAGTATCAAGTCGTCTTCCTTTAACTTTAATTTCATCCCAAAGTTCGGCCCCGTTGATGTCTGATTGGCCATCGGATGTAAGCGCTAACTGCAAGTCCTCACACTGTTTCAATAATTCGTCATCCGTAAATTTCTTACTGCCGATATTGTAAAGAATTCCAAATAACTCGCTATATTCCGATAATTGGGTAAATCTTTCATTTGTTGCTTGAATTGCGATGTCCAATATTCGATTAAAAAAACTTACTCTGAAGTTTAGTTCTGGTGCTACTATCGGTTCATCACGCCCTTCGTATAAAAATTGTCTACTCTTTCTTCGAACGCGTACGGGTTCTTCCTCACAAAATCCTTCAAAAATTTCAAGTTCAATTGCCAATTTTTTAGCTTTTTCAATCATTTCTGCAAATGCTGCATCAGAACGATAATCGCATAGAAAAGATTTGGTAACGTTTAAATGCTCTAAAGCCAGAGACAAGTCTAAATGCTGTGATTGCAGCATTTTGCTGACAATGTTAATTTGGAATAAAATGTCATACCACAATACCAAGGAACAAACAAATTTGAAGTTAGTAATATTTCTGGCTATTCCCTTAGCCTCTACGCGACTTTTTACTTGTGGTGGAGTTGTTAAAGTGTTGTCTTCAGCTATTTCAAGTAGGGCATCGTAAATACCACTAATTTGAAATCGAAGTGCCCGAACGGCATCTAACCTACTTTCCCAACGAGTGGCACTTAACGGCTTTACAGTAAAATCGCGTACGTGCTTTAATAATACACTCCAACGGTGAGTTGATGCTGAGAAAAAGTTATAAATGCATTGAATTAAATCAAAGAATGCGACAGTCTGCATACAACTATTTGCTGCATCGTTCAATACCAAGTTGAGAGAGTGGGCACTACAAGCTACGAAAAAAGCTCGGGGATTTAGTTGACGAATTCTGGCTTGGACATCGTATCCTTGTCCCCTCATGTCATCAAGATTTACGCCTAATTCCTGCAACTTATCGATTACAATTTTTGTCATATTTGCTCCAGTTGTATCATGTAATTCAAGAAAAGTTACGAAGTGTTCAGCAACTATGACTTCAGCTGCTTTTTCTTGAGATGATTCAGTTGCACTGACAAACCTAAAAATAACTGTCATCTGCTCCTTGTGGCTTATATCGGGGGTACAATCTAAAATAATTGAGTAGTACTTTGCTTGTTTTAGTTTTGTTAAAACGTGATCTTTGATTTTATTGGCAAGCAATTCAACGATTTCATTTTGAATTGCTTTTCCGAGATATGTGGTGTGAATTTCACTTGTTGTTATTCGTCGAATATGTTTACTCATAATAGGATCATAATTTCCTAAGAATTCAATAAATTTCAAAAAATTTCCGTTGTTTGG
Source organism: Thereva nobilitata (assembly GCA_963855945.1). Lineage (NCBI taxonomy): Eukaryota > Metazoa > Arthropoda > Insecta > Diptera > Therevidae > Thereva > Thereva nobilitata. The sequence continues at coordinate 36,220,248 of OY979697.1, forward strand.
CTCGAAAAGCTTTTCACAGGTTCCTCTTAATGCTAGATTTTGTCCGGCAAGAGTCCTAATTAATGTTATTATTCTTTCAAGAACTTTTCGCCAATGTTGTGTTTCAGATTGAATTATTTTCTGATTAATGTCATCAATGGTAGTACCTGATTGAAATCTGACCTCCAGCTCTCTCCAATTTAAATATGCAGTAGTGTGGGTACTTGATGTTTCATGTCGTTTGATAATAACAGAAAGGTTTTTCCAAACTCTGCATCCGTCCTTCGATGACAAGGAGAATTTATTCGGACTGAATATCTTACAGCAAAAGCAAAATACAGTGTCTTTTGTAATAGAGTATACAAGCCAAGTTCGTTTAATTTTATCACCGTTAGACATTCGGCGATAAAAATGAAAGCAGGAAAATTTTCTACCTTCTTCATCCTCGGGAAATGATACCGGAATTTTCTGAATTGGACCATTCTTTATCAGCAATGCTTTAAATTTACCGTCTATTATAGGCCAGTTTGCCGGATTTTTATTGTTTTTGGGGTCTTGATCACTTTGATCTTCATTATTTTCCCTTTGTCCTATATCATCGAAGTTCTGTGCAACAACTTCATTTAAACTGGAAATAACTTTTACTTCATCTAAATTGTCTAGTTCTTTAGCAGTATTTTCGTAATCAGAATCTGAATCGCAATCTTCAATAACATTCTCCGCACACTCGATTTCTCCGCCGCCTTCGATTTCAATTTCGCTTTCATTTTGGTTTGAAGCTACTATAGGTGTCTTTGCTGTACTGCTGGACGAACTTCTCAAAAACGGCAACAAAGCATTCTTCTGTTTGGCAGAATTTGACTCACGTTGAAGCCTAATTTTTTTGTATTGTGATCCGGACAAGCGTTGTCGCTTATTCCTTATATTTATCCCATTCATTATATTGTATCGGTTAAATAATTTAAACTTAAATAAAAAATAAAGCATTTATATCCAATTATGTATATTAAGTTAATTTACTTACCTGCTCAATTAATAGTTTAAGTTATAATATATTAATATGATAATTAATATTGATTTTATAGTGATATATTGTTATACACTATACACTTGAGAACTGAATATTTGTAAAACTTTGTAAAAAAAATTTTTTTTAATGTTTCTTCTTCGACTTTTACAGCAAATATGAAACATCCATTCCAACGTTTCTATTTACAATACGGTATATTTATGTAAAAAATTACAACGTTCCCGGAAAACGCACCGCCGCCTAAGCAAAATAATTTCGTTATTTAAAATAAAAATAATACCAAGAAAAAAATATGAATGAAGTTACATTGAGTGGTTCTACACGAGCGTACAACGAACACAAAAAATGTGTTCGTAACGTCGTTTATGCAGAAGAGGGTGAGAGAAGATGCAGCATTCCATCATCCGCTTATGTAGAACCACCCTTTGTTGCAATTATATTGGAGTGGAACAGAAGTTATTAAAAAAACAACTTTTTATTTTTCTTGTCGAAATTGACAAAAAAAATTAAAAAATTAGAAAATGCCGCCCTCGAAAAGTGCCGCCGTCGGCGGTCGCCGACGTCGCCTACGCTTAAAACCGGGCCTGGATGCATCTGCACCTAGACTATTTTGGAAGCTAGCTGTTGTAGAAGTAGCTTTTCCCGGACGAGACGGTAAGGTTAGAGCATGTTTTGTCCGTCTCCCTAATGGATCAAAGCTGAGAAGACCCGTGCAACACCTATACCCAATTGAAATTCTATAAATTTTTTGGTGGTGGAGGATGAAGAAAATAATATGCTCAAACTCTTTATTCTATTTGTATTAAATTTGAATTTGATTTAAATTTTGAAGTAACATACACAACTATAGTTTGATCTTACTTATTGTAATTTGTATTACCGCTTTTGTAAATGTATGAGGCTTCTCCTCTTGAATTCTCGATAACTACAATTAGTACTTGTGTGACCACCGAATAAGTTGTACCGAAGAAAATACAAAAGCTTATTTAATTATTGTACCCGGATCTTTTTTTCTCCCTAAAACCTCCCAATAAAGCCCACCTTTTTAATAAAGTTGTTAAAATTTGACTTACTGATTGTATTTTCTCAGAGAAAGGAGGCATGCGAAATATTATAATAAGAGCAATCGCTCCAACAACGAATCAGATAGTATCCCAGCCGACCACTGTAATACAAGGGAACAATGTTTCACAAATGAATAAAATCTATAATATTCAAATCCCAAATAACCAAAATCGGGTTGTGCATAAGCAAAACATTGCATTGGGAATTTGGGCACAAATGGTAAGAATTCTTGATTAAATTTGCTTTGACCATGAAATACATTCCTTGATTTTAGCTTCAGCATCTGTAAAGGGGGTTCTACACGATACAACGGTTGGTGCGATATCGGTGTAATATGATGGTCGCATGCTACGATTGTCTTGTCTGTTTGCACTGAAATAACGGTTATGCCGATATCGCTAAAAACCGGCGTCGAACGTACAAAAGTTGCACCGTGTGGGTAAAATTTCACAACAGTTGCGCCGATTTCATGTTAGTACTCCTCCACAAATTATTAGTAGTTGAAATGTCTAAGTAAAGAATACGACTGAAAATAATTTCAGTCGCAGACGAAATTGGTACGTGTGTGTACAGTACTATAGCTGTTACATGGAGGCTATACAAGGAGACAAAACTCCGTGTTGTCAATTTTCGTTTGATGGCGCTGCAGTCAAATGTACCCCAAAAAACATGGCCGATTGTATTTATCCGGTTCATGGTAAAGTTCGTTTATTACTAACATATTTTACGTTTAGCAGCTTACAGCTGTTTACCAGCTTCTAAATTCGATTTTATATGAATGCGATTATTCGTAATTAATCAATTTTTGATGTTTCCAATGAATTTTTATCAAATTCATGTGGGGTACATCGGACAAAGGTGACATCTGTGGCCAAAAATCAACTAGAAGTTTAGTTTCTTCTACCCATCCATTTCCTGTCATTTTCCCCATAAGAGTTTTGTCTCCTTGTATATTCTCCATGAGCTGTTGGACCGATAAAGTGACGACGCATGTTGGTCCAACCGTTGTATCGTGTAAAAGCCCCTTAAGTTATCCACTTCGGCAGATCAAACTTCAACCCGGCGGAATTCAAGTAACTAAGAAGCCAGACATCAGTTCTTTTACGTGTGAAATAACCGAAACAAACTGCTCACTTTACTTGGGTTTAAGTAGAAAAGAACTGGTTTTACTAAAATTGATATCAACACATTGCGAAATGCCGAAAAAAAAAGTTTTGCTTGTGTAAAATTATTTCATCTCAAACAGCAATATTACCAGAAATTATGGTCATTTATAATGACATTGTACTTATAGCTTGTTATTTGTGTAATTGTAAGTTAAGTTAATAATATAGTTTATTATAATATATTTTTCAAAATATAACTATATATATAACTTCTTTTCTTGTAGTTCTATTGGAGTAAATGTAATTGCTTTTCTATAAATTTCATTGATTCTAGGCATGCTTATTGTCTGGCTGACGACATCTCGCTATTCATATAGTTACTAGTTTTTGACACCCTCTGGCATTATTATCCCAAAATAGAGCCGACATGAACCAGTTACATTGTGCACGATTGAGTGTATTAATCCTATAAATTCTTCTGCTGTATGATGCAATTATAAGGAATAAGTAGCGTAGCAAAGAAATTGTGACTTTTATCTTTTCTGAGATAAAAGAAAATACATCTCTGTTGATTGGACTGGAGCTGTTCCATTTTTCGTAATACTAGAATATTCTCTTTTTTAGAGGTTTTATGAAGACTATTGTACGAAGAATTCTGGTAATTTAATCAAGTATTGGTTCGTCGCTTATTTTTAATTCATTTATTTTTCTATTTAAAGTCTTACTTTAATAGTTTAAACTTCCTAGACCTTGTTGCGATGTTAAAGAGTTTTCTTTACAATTTAAATAAGATCTTGTTTTTTTCTTAAACTAAGATTATAAATAAAAAAATACATAGAATTTAGAATTTTATGACATGCTTATCAGCAGTCGACCAGTACTTATTTAAGGTACCGTAGTTTTTCTGCACAATAGTCCTTATAAGTATATTTTATGTACTTCAGCATTTCTAGTGGTCGTAGGTGCGTGATCACATATATAGTAACTTTTTACAGTTTGTACAATTTTTTAGCCCTGGTTAAAGTGTTCTAATAGGTTTTAAATAATATATTCTTAAAGGACCAATTGGAACCATAAATATGCTAAAAAAAATAGAACTTATATTTGAATACTACTTTAGTCTAATGTTAAATGGCTATTCAAGTTTTAGCGAACATTTCAAATAAAATCTTTATGGTAATTTCACAGACCAAAGATTTTTATTATGGCTGCTTAAGTACTGAATAAAAGGCAACAATAACACTTTAAGTTTTATTTCGATTGTCTTATAACTACAATATTTGGCGGGAAATTATACAGATTTAAACATTTATCCTCTGATATGATATTGAAAGTTCCAGCGACATCAGAATGAGCTCTAGTTAGGGGGAAATTATAGAAGATTTTTGAGGAGAAAATTGAATATTACACATCATATACCTTCATGTGGCCATTATCGGAAGCGGTTAATAACATTTGTGATTCAGGTGAGAAACAATGGCTTCTTACCGACATTGCATGACCTTCCAAGGTCTGGGAAACTTTACCAGCTGCTACATCAAAAATGTTAATAATCCCATCGATTGTTCCACTGGCTATATACTTCCCACCCGGACTCTGTTGTAAATTAACACTAATTATAACTGATTTGATTTTTGCTTTTGTTTTTTCGACTTACTTAGTATTGCATATCTTAAAGTAAATTTTCCGTTTTTGGGATCAAGAACTTGCTCCGCTTTTCCACTTTCAACACTGTAGGACGAAAAAAAGCAACTATCGAAAACTCACTAGTTAAATATCACGAACTAGAAATAATTAAGAAACTGTAGAGTAACGTAAATACAAACGTATAATGTCTTTTAGTACAAGAATGTAGTAGTTTAGGGCAGTACTAATTTATATTGTCATTCAGTTAGAACAGTTTTCCAGTTGGTTCTTAAGGAGTGTCAGAACACACGCGCATACATTTTGTTTGTTTATAATTCTTGAGTTCAGTGTTTAGTAATAAAGCCTTATAAGAATCGAGTGCGTATTATTCATAGTGAACCTACAAAACACAACAATTGGCGACGACGAGGGATTTGCAGCGGAAAAAGGAAATCGCACAAAATGGATGCCGACCAGTTTACACAATTTTTGCAGCAACAACAACAACTAATACAGGCACTAACCCAACAGGCGCTAGGGAACCAGAGACCAAATAACAACAGCGAGGGAGGCCAAGAACAACGCACACTGAACGAAATTATAAAAAATTTTAAATGTGAGAAATACAATCCGGACACTAAAGCGGAAATGTTTATGGATTATTTTGAAGCACAGGCGCGAATGTGGAAATTGGACAGCGAAAACGAGCAATTTAAAAAAGCAAAAAAAGAATTGTTCTTGTCATGTCTGCGACCAGAAACGTTCCATAGGTTAAAAGTGTCTTTCACAGATGCCGAAAAGGCGTTTGAAGAACTAGAATACAACGCAATAAAAGAAAAGTTCTTAACGCTGTTTCACGTAAAGAAATCTAGGTTTCGGGCACTGGTTCAATTCTGGAATTGCACCCGGCATGCAGATCAAACATTTGGAGATTATGCAAATCGCTTAAAAGAGTTATCTGTTGATTGTGGATATACTGGTAAGTTACTAGACATTCAGCTACGCGACAGATTCGCGACGGGAATTAATCACAAAAGGTTAGAGATTGAACTAAAACAACGCTGGCCTGATTTAAAACAAATAATCGACAAGCAAGAACAAGAAGTTACTTTTGGAGAAGTATTTGCGATCGCGCAAGCAGGCGAGATAGCCGAAAAAGACGAATATTATAACATAACTGAAAATTACAATACAGCAATAAACAAAGTGCGCAGACGAAACATTAAAAATAAAAAATACCAAGGAACAGAACAAAGGATACCACGTTTAATGAGGAGCCAACATTGCAAAAGATGCGGAAAAGACAAAAGCCACGAGAAATGCACAGCTCTTAAACATATTTGTGAAGCATGCGGCACAGCAGGCCATTTTGGCTCATGCTGTATAAAAATGGGAAAAGCAAAAGTGGAAAAAAAAGAGAGAAAGTCGAAAAGAAACATAAATAAAGTGGCGAACAAAAGGAAAAGTGGTAGCAACCGAAACAGTGAAGGTAGTGACAGTAGCGATGGCAACGCGGCAAACATTTACGCTATAGGCAGATGTAAGAAGATTGATGTCAATATCAATGGTGTCAACTTAACCATGGATTGGGATCCAGGAGCAATTTTCACCGTCATAAACAAAAAGGTGTGGAAAGAAATCGGAGCACCTAAACTAACAACAGCTCCAAAACTGGAAGCATACGGTGGGTTCTCCGTACAAACAGTGGGATCAGTTCACGTTCGAGTCACAATAGATAAATGTACTAAAGTACTACCAGTTGTGGTTGTCAAAAGATCGTCACCACCGCTGTTTGGACTACCATGGTGCGAAGCATTCGGAATGAAATTTCCATCACAAGTATATACATTACAGGAACAGACACGTAAGGAACAAGATCAAGAACACAGTGGAAGTGACAGTGAGAACAACAAAAATAGTACATGTCTTACGTTACAAGAAATTTTAAATGAAAATGGAAAACTATTTCGAGATGAAATAGGAACAATTCGAGATTTTGAGGTGAATCTATACATCAAAGAGGGAACCACTCCGGTACACATTCCAGCACGACCAATAAATTTTAGCATGCAAAAGAATGTTGAAGTTGAACTAAGACGGCTCAGTGAAAAAGGTATCATATCCGAAATCGAACCAAATACGGAACCAATAGAGTGGGCCACACCAACAGTCTATGTACCGAAGAAAAATGGAAGCATCAGAATTTGCGGAGATTTTAGAGTAACTATTAATACATCATTAGTTGCAGAAACGTATCCCGTTCCTTTATTCGACCACGTGAGATATCAATTAGGAATTGGAGAAAAGTATACAAAAATCGATCTTAAAGATGCATACTTGCAGTTTACGGTAGCACCTACATCGAGAAAGTATTTAGTTATTACGACACACAAAGGCTACTTTCGCTACAATCGATTACCCTTCGGAATTTCAAACGCACCAGCTATCTGTCAAAGGTATTTAAACAAATTATTAGCTAATATTTCAGGTGTCGCCGTCTATTTTGACGATATAGCCATAACGGGCAAAGACGATCGAGAACATTTACAACGTTTACGAGAAGTTCTGAAAAGGTTAAGGAACGCAGGATTCACGGTACAACGCAACAAATGCTCATTCCTTCAAAATTCTATTGAATATCTAGGCCATGAATTTTGCAAAAGGGGAGTGAAGCCTTTATCTAGGAAAATTGATGCTATACGAAACGCAGCTGCACCACACGACAAGGCAGATCTACGAGCTTTTCTGGGCCTTGTAAACTTCTATGAGAAGTTCGTTCCTAATCTTCACAACATGTGTGCAGAATTGTATAATGTAATTGGCACAAAAAGTAAATGGAAATGGACACAACGAGAAGCACATTTATTCAAAAGTGTCAAGGAAGCGCTGGTACAAACCCGTTTCTTAGTTCCATTTGATGACACAAAGGAGCTATTTCTTGCTTGTGACGCATCTGACAAAGGAGTCGGAGCTGTACTATGGCATAAAGGCGCACTAGGAGAGGAATTACCAATTGCGTTTGCGTCAAGGAAATTAAAAGATGCGGAAAAAAACTACGCGGTTATTGAAAAAGAAGCGTTAGCAATTGTATTCGCGTTCAAAAAGTTTGACCAATATTTACATGGAAAACCATTCAAACTCCTAACAGATCACAAACCTCTTCAGTATATTTTTGGCACGAAGCGCAATCTACCTAAAATAGTCAACAATCGCTTGGTACGATGGGCTTTATTTTTGGGACAGTACACTTATGATATCATATACCGGAAAGGAGAAAACAACAAAGTAGCAGACTGTTTATCACGATTACCAAATCCAGAAGAAAAGATTTCTATTACAGAGAATCGTATTTGTCAAGTGTCAAAATACATGACGAAGGAGAAGATTGCAGATTTAAATCTGACACAAGAGACACTGCGAAGCGCAACCAAACGCGATAAGGGCACTAAGAGAATTAAAGAGTGCTTGAAAGCAAGTTGGCCAAAACACTTAATAACAACGGACATAAAACCATATTTCGACAAACGGAACGAGATTTCAATCGAAGAGGGAATTTTATTGTGGCAAGGCCGTATCATAGTACCATCCACATTACGCAAGGCAGTATTACGACAACTGCATTCTGGCCATCCAGGAATTGTGGCCATGAGAGCTTTAGCACGTTATCATGTATGGTGGAGTAAAATGGATGCAGACATTGAACAATATTGCAAACTATGTCAAGCTTGCCAAGAACAAAGACAAAGATTACCAGAATTACCTATTTACGCATGGTCTATCCCCGAACGAAATTGGGAACGCCTACACATGGATTACGCTGGACCGTATGAAGGGAAACATTGGTTAATCGTCGTTGACGCACTGTCAAAATGGATTGAAATTAAACCAGTGACTAGTCTTACAACAAAAGTTCTATGTGCAGAACTGGAAGAAATTTTTACATGTTTTGGATATCCACGCATCATCGTTTCGGACAATGGAACACAATTCACGTCAGACGAGTTTAAACAATATTGCAGACACCACGGAGTGAAACACATTAGAACATCTCCATATCATCCACGCACAAATGGTTTAGCAGAAAGAGTCGTAAGAACTTTCAAAACCAGAATGAGGGCAACACGAAGTGAGGATACATATGATACACAGAGAAGTTTAAGAGAAGTATTATTTGCATATCGCAATACACCACAAGCCTCTATAGGCAAATCACCAGCTGAAAGCATGTTTGGACATCGTCTAGGAAGCGTTCTAGATAATATTAAACCTAATACGAGAGAACGACTACAATATCAACATCTCAAGGACGAGCTAGAGAGAGAACGTGAAGGCAGATCATTCACGACAAACCAAGCAGTATTTTGCAGAACACAATTAGAAAAAAAATGGACGCCTGCAACCGTTATAGATAGACGGAATAGATATTCCTATCAAGTACGGACCCCTGACGGAATAACAAGAAGACGACATGCGGATCACATTCGAGAGAGAACAGAATGTAATGAGATCGAGCTAGCAACTACACCTACGGAAGAAGTTTCAGAAGAAGTGTTAACGAAAGCGAACAAACAGCTAAATCCAGCACTTGTAGAAGAAGCAGCACCAGAACCAACAACAAGGGAGTGTATACCAACAGTGGCAGAGCATTCTAACATGACGACTACACACTCAGAAATGAATGAGGCCGAGAGACCGACGCGACGAAGTCAGCGAACGCACCGTCCGCCAAGAAGGTACTCACCATAAGAGAATAAGTTTTTTTAGATTAAGGAGGAATGTAGAGTAACGTAAATACAAACGTATAATGTCTTTTAGTACAAGAATGTAGTAGTTTAGGGCAGTACTAATTTATATTGTCATTCAGTTAGAACAGTTTTCCAGTTGGTTCTTAAGGAGTGTCAGAACACACGCGCATACATTTTGTTTGTTTATAATTCTTGAGTTCAGTGTTTAGTAATAAAGCCTTATAAGAATCGAGTGCGTATTATTCATAGTGAACCTACAAAACACAACAGAAACTATACGACTAGTGAATTTTCGATAGTGCATTCGTATTAAAACATCTTTACATTAACATAAAATATCACAGTGTGAAATATATAACAAATAATTAAACATTTTCAATTTTAAAAGCAAAACAAAATGGCATTTTTTCACAGCCGTTGAGAAATTAAAATATATAAAATTTTTGCTAAAAATATATAAATAAACATGCACTATAACGTATAAATAAATATTTAAGGTCAATAAATAATAAATTAAATAAAAAAATGACTTATTCACAGCCTTTGGGGGGTTTCAGACGTTGAGTCATTTAGCTGTTGTTACAACGTTCCACCGTTTCAGACGGTTCCTGTTGTACCGGGAGAATTGTTCTTATCTTTACAAGGGGGTATGAATGTGTGTGTTCCTGTTGATATTCTTCTTCTTTTCTATTTTAAATTCTTTGAGCTGTTGTTTGACATAAGAAGGTTAAAACGTTGTGTTCGAAAACCAAATGCAAATTGTGAGGAAAATAATGTTATTTAATGCAAAAAAAACATGATAAAAACATTTCTTTTGGAAAAATGCGGAGGAAAAAAGAAGAAGATAAAAAGGGTCATGTGCCTGTGTTAGTGCGCAAAAGTTTTCAACCAAAAATTTCTGCGGGAAGAACTTACAACACCTCCCTCCCTTCCTTTTACCTCTCTCTCCTAAAAGCCGGGTCTAACAACGTTGTAACCACATCAGGTCTGAAACCCCCCTTTGAACATAATTGCATTTAGTGTTGAAAATTCAGAAGCTTTCTATTGTTTTCTTTATTATAAGCTACATTAGAAGTTTTAACGTCCCGTAAATGTTTTGTTCAATTGTTCAGCAGGATATTAGCTAAACGGAAACAAACTTCAATATACAAATCTTTCGATCTAAGACCGCATTGGCATTCAATATCTAAATCTACATCAAAATTTCCACCAGAGATACTTTGCAGTGTAAAGCAACATAATATATTTTTATGATTGCTTGCGTCATAAAAAACCCGTTTTAAATTATCGATTTTTAGGATATACTGAAGAATACCGCTCATGTGAAAAAGTAAAAATTTTATTTCTGGTGTTGGGACTGACAAACCTCCTCGTTGCAACGAGTTGAAGTATTCATCGTCCAAAGAAGATCCTTTCTCCTTAATGAGCAAAGATTTACAAATGGCACATGTCAATCTTTTGGCAATTGCATGAGACGCATAGCCTGCTGCATATAAATGTGAAGATTCATCATTAACTGACTCCCCCAGGTAATCTGAATCAAATATTGAGTCGAATGTCGCGATATTGACCTGTTCACTTAGTGATTTCTCTCCCGTGGTTTGAGAAAGATTATTAAAATTTTTTTTATTATGTACAAAAACGTTGTGAACACGAATTTTCTTCTCTCATTCTACAATTTCCGCGTATGAAACTCTATAAGTGCAACCCGACAAAGAGCGATATAAGCCGAACCGACGTTCTAAATCATCGGTTTGTAATTTACCGGATAAAACATATTTAATATTTAAGGTCGCGAGGGAATATTTAATTAAGTGCAAAATAGTTTGGGTGGTTGTGAAGGCAGCTTCAAATGTGTCCCTGCTTAAAATACCGTGATTGCCATTATCTGCCGACATCTTCCAGTTTCCTAACTAACATATTAATTTAGTAAAAAATTCGAGCCTATAATCTGAAATATTATCAAAAGGTTTGGACCAGTCATTTCTTTTAATTATACCAACGGTAGAGCTTTTAACATTGACTGCGTCCCACCAATTTCTAACAATTTCACAAAATTCCGCGGTTTGGATCATATCTTCATTTGATTTCAACGCGGCGATAGTGGTTTGGTGGAAGATATTATCAACTAATTGAACATTTTGCCGTTCTAAACTAATTGGATGGATGGTTTTAAAATTCAATTTGCATGCTTTTTTAACTAAAAAGTTATGTTCTTCATTACATATTTGCGCGATATGGTCAAAAGAAGCGCTTTTGACTTCACCGGTATCGAAATCGGGATAGAAAAATGTTTTGCCGTAACTCTGCAAATTAATCCAATTGTTGCGAAAATTTTTAAATAAATGTACCGTGTCATATTGCAGAAATATATTTTCACCGGGGAAATTAGGATTCGGGAAAAAGTTTACACGATGTTCGCGTAACTTATTGAACATAACTTGATTCACTCGATTATTGTCTGATATAATTACCAAGACGCGGAATCCTAACTGCTGTACGAATTTAATAATGTCGATGGTTAATAAACACGTTTCGTTTCCAGTCAGACCGACAACTGGAACAAGACGAATAATTTCTTTGAAAGAACCGTAAATCGATTTGATCATGAATGCTAGTACAGTCTTAGCTGCTGAACTCGGATTATTTTGTGCCATTCCTAATAAGTTATTGGCCTTGTATTCTATACCTCGGTTACCCAAATAAATTTCATCTAGTAAAAGCGCGACGTATTTCTCCCGATCATTTAAATTTTCTGAGATATGTTCGAAATACCCCTTGTCATTTCTGGTGTTTTTATAATCTGAAGACAAATGCATCTTGGAGGAAATATATTGCAAATATCTCCTACAGGGTAAAGTTAGGAATTTCCTTAAAATTTCGTACGCGGAAGCAGATTGGCTATATATGACGAATGCCATAATAACCAAAGATTGAGCATATTTTGGGTGTTTTCTTAAAAGTAATTCTACTTGGTTGCATAATATATCTACTTTCCCTTGATGTTGAAAATCATCTTCACACTCGTTAGCTTTTCTTAAAAAGTGACAAGGTTTCTGAAGATAATATTCCCGATTAGGAGTAAAAGGACTGGTGCTATGGAGGTAACGCGATAACAAATTAACGATTTGTGACCAAAGCACCAGCTTTAAATTAAGGGGCAAAATCTAACTTAATCTTTCGCGAGAATTTCTAAATTTTTCGCAATTACTTTAACTATTAAAAATTGATTAATACTGATTTGGACCGAAAATTGACAAACGCTTTCCGCATTTGATTCGAGTAAGAAAAAAGTAATCTGTGTCTCCTCTTCAAATATGTACCATTTCTCTAAATTTAGTTCCCGAGTAAATTTTTCTTTGAAATCCTCAAAGGATTTGATGCAGTCGGCTATTAAAACTTTATTAGACATATCGTCAACTCGTGAAATAATTTCTTCTCTTCGTAAAGAAGGATCTTTGCTAGTTGTAGGTTTAGGCACAGTGTGGTATGATGGCTGATTTGGGAAAATGGACGGAATCGCGGTTTTAATTAAAGGTTTGGTTAGGAGACCATCAATCGGTTGGACAAAATCGTTCGCGTGAAAATGTAAAGCACATACCACAGAATATTTCGTCGGTGCCCAGTCTGAGTCTTTCCTATGGAGAGCTTTCACCCATAAAACTTTAAAATTTTCATCTTTAGGGAATGAAAATGTTGAAACGGCGGGAGCAGTTTTTAAATAACTGTCGTAATTCGCGGTGCAACCAACAACACAACAACGACGAGGCGTTCCGATTTTTTGTTACGAAATTTCGCGAAGAAAGTTTCTAAATTTTCAAAGATACTAAACTACTAAAATAATAAAAATATTCAACAAATAAATAGTAAAATAACTAACTACAAATAAACAACTAAAATGAAAATTATTGAAATATTTACCAGCTTCAGATTGTATACGTTGGTAGAACTGACGCACGGATACATATATTTTGTCTAACCCTGTAACTTCCTGTTCTGTCAAAAGTTCGTGCGGTCAGAAGATGCTTTGTGCACTTGTCTCTATGTTAATATTAATAATAAAAGTGCGTTAATTAAATAATCGTGTTTAACTCAAAAGGTTATGGGCCCAGATTACGTTGAGCAACGCTGGGAAAGAATAAATTTATCTGATTAAATTAATTAATGCAGATTAGTAGATAACCTATGAGAGTTCTGGGCCAAAATCCCATAAGGTTTATACAGGGGGTCTAAATTCACATTTTCCGCCATCTTGGATTTTCTTTGCTGTGCCAATTGGTTGTGACGTCACAAACAGTAGTGCAATGATGATGATGACGTCATAACGGTTGTTGTTGTATGGCTGAATGGGTACGGGGTACGGGGTACGGGTATGGGTACTGAGTACGGTGTGGAGTACGGGTACTGAGTACGGGTGCGGGGTACGGAGTACGGTGTGGGGCCAGACGCCGCATGATAAGACGTCACCTGTCGCGAGAATTTGATAATGCTGCAAGTGTTGCGAATTAAATTATGATGACGTCATCGGTTGTTGTAAGGGTACGGAGTAAATGGGTTTTGTCGGCCGGTTAGCCCGACGCCACGTGATAAGACGTCACCTGCCGCGAGAATTTGTTAATGCTGCAAGTGTTGCGAAATTAAAAAGTCAAAGTTGTGCTGCTTGGGCTTTGCTGGGATTTGAACCTGGGGCATCGGTAGATTAAGAGACCTGTATCGCAGCCTCGAGGCTATCGAGGCTTCTGTGGGTTCTTATTCAATTTGTGTATACAAGCGCTGGGCAATCTAAAAATAGAATTTTTATTTTCCTTCGACCATGCTGCCCGTGGCTCTGATAAAAATTTTACCTAGCCGAATGTCTTAACAGATAAACAACAACAAGACTCGGTCCAGCCTCAACATCTGTTTTCATTCTTTACAACAACAACAACAGCAAAAGCTTTTTTCATACAAACAACTCAGGCCTTCGCAAATGACTGGTGATTAATTTGGGTCTGCTGATAAGAACAGTGTTTGAAAAATAATACATACCTTGGTGTCGCTGAGGCCTTTTTGTTTTGTTTGTATGATAAATTTATGCACAAGGTTTATGCAGTTGCAGCATATGCATTATAAATATAGAATTATTAGATTGATAAATTATCAAGTTTCAAATAAATTCCTATTGCATAACAACAACAAGATTCCCAATTTCGTCAGACTTATGACGTAATTATTCTGTGCGGAACGTACTGGATAAATCATATTTTTAAATACGTATTAAAATTGAACACTTTAAACACATATTAGACCCAATGCACGAATTTTAATTGCGGATTATGTTTTTAAAATATCCAAAGACAATTTTGATCTGGCGTAACCTTCAAATGGATTCCTTATCTAATATACATTAGACATATGTATGTAGGTGCAAATTCGAAAGTCTTCCATGCCGCGAAAGTTTATTGAGATAAACAAAGGGAAGTTTGCTCCATATATTGAAATTGATATGCAGCGAATTTAGTGGGCCAGTTTCATAAAAATAAATATAGCCAAATTTTAATCAGGTGCAAGTCTTTGACAACGGCAAGGTCGTTCCTTATCTAATATATTAAACATAGGTGGCGTTATTTCATCATTTGCCGTTATTCTGATTTTTTGTTTAGCTAACTGATATTGCACAACAACGTACGAGGAGTATGAGTGAACTTTTATGATGTTTCTATATTTGTCGGTTTTCCTTAAAATCACGTCTGTGGGCGTATGTCATTTGCAATTGTTTAATAATTGTTTAGGCTTTTAGGATGCACCTGTGTAAACACAGTGATAAAAAATTGAAACATGATTGAACTTGTCACGGGGTGGTGGGTTGGCAAAATTTTTGCTGTTACTTTTGAGCTTATTCTCAATTTTTATGTGAGGATCACAAAAACAATTGTAAAGAATATAAAGAGGGTTCAATTAGCGAGTAGGAAGAATATCATAAATAGTATTTTAAGAAAATAAAAGAATATTTGTAATGTTTTAAAAAATCTGTTTTATTTAAAAACCACTTATTATAATAAATCGACTTTTTGGAGTATTATAAGCTAATTCATGTTATTGTTGCTGTTAGATTCAGGCATCCGTCCTCTTCTAGATCTTTATTAATGCTCTTCATCAAGTATGTTCACTGAGCTGTCTGATTTAATACTGGGCTGGTTGATTTTGATTGTTTATTCAATAATCCCATGCTCTCGTAACTCCTCAATAATTGACACTATTTCATTAGTATGACTATCATTTCCGGCTTGTTGTGATCCTACCAATATGCGGAGCCGATCAACTAGTTCATTGGGGTCATCCCAATAGATGTAATCAATATTGTCGTTTAGAATTCGCATTATACCCTTACCGGTATGCGGAGTGCGAATCAAGTTTTTTATTATCTTTTTATATTTATAGCTTTTTGTTCCTTTTACTTGCTGGTTTTCCTTAAAATCACGTTTGTGGGCGCATGTGTCGTTTAGGATTGTTCGATAATTGTCCAAGTCTTGTTTTGAGTAACCCTTGGGACGTTTCATAAAAATTAATGCAGCTAAGCCTTCAGTTATCTTATATTGCTTGCCGTTTATAAGAAAGATTTCTTTATCAACTTTTAATCTCGAATTACCAATATTCCATGCATTGTTATAATAGTACACTCCGTAAGTTTTATCAAGTTATCGAGCGAGGTAAGTATTTATATACTGGCGTCGGTGCACCGGTGTTGGTGTTTGGTGCACCGGTGGGTGCACCGGTGGTGGTGCACCAACATTGGTGCACCGGTGTTGGTGTTTGGTGCACCGGTGGTGGTGCACCAAACACCAACACCGGTGCACCGGTGCACCAATGTTGGTGCACCACCACCGGTGCACCCACCGGTGCACCAAACACCAACACCGGTGCACCGACGCCAGTATATAAATACTTACCTCGCTCGATAACTTGATAAAACTTACGGAGTGTACTATTATAACAATGCATGGAATATTGGTAATTCGAGATTAAAAGTTGATAAAGAAATCTTTCTTATAAACGGCAAGCAATATAAGATAACTGAAGGCTTAGCTGCATTAATTTTTATGAAACGTCCCAAGGGTTACTCAAAACAAGACTTGGACAATTATCGAACAATCCTAAACGACACATGCGCCCACAAACGTGATTTTAAGGAAAACCAGCAAGTAAAAGGAACAAAAAGCTATAAATATAAAAAGATAATAAAAAACTTGATTCGCACTCCGCATACCGGTAAGGGTATAATGCGAATTCTAAACGACAATATTGATTACATCTATTGGGATGACCCCAATGAACTAGTTGATCGGCTCCGCATATTGGTAGGATCACAACAAGCCGGAAATGATAGTCATACTAATGAAATAGTGTCAATTATTGAGGAGTTACGAGAGCATGGGATTATTGAATAAACAATCAAAATCAACCAGCCCAGTATTAAATCAGACAGCTCAGTGAACATACTTGATGAAGAGCATTAATAAAGATCTAGAAGAGGACGGATGCCTGAATCTAACAGCAACAATAACATGAATTAGCTTATAATACTCCAAAAAGTCGATTTATTATAATAAGTGGTTTTTAAATAAAACAGATTTTTTAAAACATTACAAATATTCTTTTATTTTCTTAAAATACTATTTATGATATTCTTCCTACTCGCTAATTGAACCCTCTTTATATTCTTTACAATTGTTTTTGTGATCCTCACATAAAAATTGAGAATAAGCTCAAAAGTAACAGCAAAAATTTTGCCAACCCACCACCCCGTGACAAGTTCAATCATGTTTCAATTTTTTATCACTGTGTTTACACAGGTGCATCCTAAAAGCCTAAACAATTATTAAACAATTGCAAATGACATACGCCCACAGACGTGATTTTAAGGAAAACCGACAAATATAGAAACATCATAAAAGTTCACTCATACTCCTCGTACGTTGTTGTGCAATATCAGTTAGCTAAACAAAAAATCAGAATAACGGCAAATGATGAAATAACGCCACCTATGTTTAATATATTAGATAAGGAACGACCTTGCCGGTGTCAAAGACTTGCACCTGATTAAAATTTGGCTATATTTATTTTTATGAAACTGGCCCACTAAATTCGCTGCATATCAATTTCAATATATGGAGCAAACTTCCCTTTGTTTATCTCAATAAACTTTCGCGGCATGGAAGACTTTCGAATTTGCACCTACATACATATGTCTAATGTATATTAGATAAGGAATCCATTTGAAGGTTACGCCAGATCAAAATTGTCTTTGGATATTTTAAAAACATAATCCGCAATTAAAATTCGTGCATTGGGTCTAATATGTGTTTAAAGTGTTCAATTTTAATACGTATTTAAAAATATGATTTATCCAGTACGTTCCGCACAGAATAATTACGTCATAAGTCTGACGAAATTGGGAATCTTGTTGTTGTTATGCAATAGGAATTTATTTGAAACTTGATAATTTATCAATCTAATAATTCTATATTTATAATGCATATGCTGCAACTGCATAAACCTTGTGCATAAATTTATCATACAAACAAAACAAAAAGGCCTCAGCGACACCAAGGTATGTATTATTTTTCAAACACTGTTCTTATCAGCAGACCCAAATTAATCACCAGTCATTTGCGAAGGCCTGAGTTGTTTGTATGAAAAAAGCTTTTGCTGTTGTTGTTGTTGTAAAGAATGAAAACAGATGTTGAGGCTGGACCGAGTCTTGTTGTTGTTTATCTGTTAAGACATTCGGCTAGGTAAAATTTTTATCAGAGCCACGGGCAGCATGGTCGAAGGAAAATAAAAATTCTATTTTTAGATTGCCCAGCGCTTGTATACACAAATTGAATAAGAACCCACAGAAGCCTCGATAGCCTCGAGGCTGCGATACAGGTCTCTTAATCTACCGATGCCCCAGGTTCAAATCCCAGCAAAGCCCAAGCAGCACAACTTTGACTTTTTAATTTCGCAACACTTGCAGCATTAACAAATTCTCGCGGCAGGTGACGTCTTATCACGTGGCGTCGGGCTAACCGGCCGACAAAACCCATTTACTCCGTACCCTTACAACAACCGATGACGTCATCATAATTTAATTCGCAACACTTGCAGCATTATCAAATTCTCGCGACAGGTGACGTCTTATCATGCGGCGTCTGGCCCCACACCGTACTCCGTACCCCGCACCCGTACTCAGTACCCGTACTCCACACCGTACTCAGTACCCATACCCGTACCCCGTACCCCGTACCCATTCAGCCATACAACAACAACCGTTATGACGTCATCATCATCATTGCACTACTGTTTGTGACGTCACAACCAATTGGCACAGCAAAGAAAATCCAAGATGGCGGAAAATGTGAATTTAGACCCCCTGTATAAACCTTATGGGATTTTGGCCCAGAACTCTCATAGGTTATCTACTCAGATTTGTACGAAAAGAACTTATAACCTAAAAAGTGTACATTTTGACTACTGCATTGGATTACTCTCAGATTTCCCTGATTGAAAACTGTGTATCATCTCATGAAATTATCAGCAAGCTAGATTCGATATATTTACTTAAATCCGAAACAAGTAAAATGATTGGACATGAGAGATTTCATCAATATCACATGAAAGAAAACGAAAGTATGGCACAACATGTTGCTAATGTTGAAAACTTAGCAAAAAAATTAAAAGATATTGGCGAAAATGTTAGTGATGCTGCTATCATGACAAAAATTATTAGCACATTGCCATTAAAATACAAAAACTTCCGTCAAGCATGGCTATCCGTAGCGACAGCAGATCAAACGCTCAAAAATCTTACAGTGCGGTTGATTGATGAAGAAAATAATTTGTCGATGTCAGAACAATTTGAAACGGCGTTCTCCATATCAAAAAAGGTAAATAAAAACAAATATATACCGAGAGTTCACAAGTCTTCATCAAGTACAAGGGAGAACTTCAAACCTGTCAACAGAAACTTAAATAAACCTAGCAAGTACAATGTCACATGTTATTATTGTCGTCAAAAAGGCCACATAACTCGAGATTGCGAAAAAGTCAAAAGAAAAAGTGAACCAACAAAAGACGAGTTTTCCGCTTTCCACACATCTAATGAAATGGACGTGCTAGACACCGAAGATGTATGGATCTTGGACAGTGGAGCATCTGCTCACATAACGTTTCGGGCTGACTATTTTTTAACCATTTCGGAAGTTGATCCGAATACAACTGTGCTTCTTGGAAATAATATGTCACTTCCTGTCAAGGGAAAAGGATCAATTAAGATACAAAAATTGATCAAAGATAAGTGGTACGAATCTATAATTACTAACGTTCTCTATGTTCCAGATTTAAAAAGAAATTTACTTTCTGAAGGAGTTATGACCAAGAAAGGCTGGTCAATTACTAAAAATGAAAGACAAGCAATTATTTACAATACCAATAAGTTGATTGCAACTGCAATTCGAGATAGAAACAATTTATATCGCATGCTATTTAAGACTGCTGTCATTCACGTAGCAAATAACGTTGTAAAAGACACCTTAAAAGCCTGGCATGAAAGACTTGGACATGTAAATTCTAAGCGCATTCGTGATATGATAAAAAAGGGTGTAGCAAATAATATTGCAATAACATCTGAAGAGGATTTCCTCTGTGAACCATGTGTGTTTGGTAAACAACATCGCTTTCCACATCCTCCAAAACAAGTGAGACGAGAAGAAATTGGTGAACGTATTTTTTCCGACGTTTGTGGACCCATGTCAACAGAGTCAATTGGCGGGGCCAAATATTTCGTTCTGTTTAAAGATAGTTCATCAGCTTATTTAACAATTTACGCTATGAGGCACAAATCTGATGTTTTGAGTCGTTTCAAAGAGTACTCAAAAATGATGGAAAGTCAATTTAGTCACAAAATTAAGGTTTTACATTGTGATAATGGAAAGGAGTACATTAATAAAGATTTTTTGGATCTTTTAAAGGCCAAAGGCATTACACTAGAAAATACAGCACCGTATACTCCTCAACAAAATGGACGCATTGAACGAGAAATGCGTACAGTCGTCGAGAGTGCCAGAACCATGATGAACGCCATGAATGTTCAAAAACCTCTATGGGGTGAAGCCGTTCACGCAGCTATATATTTACTAAATAGAACTCCGACAAGCTCCAGAAAGGATACAACACCCTTCGAGATGTTTACACGAAGAAAGCCAAACTTAAATCACGTCAAGAAGTTTGGATGTACAGCATACATGCATGTCCCAGAAAGTCAAAGGACCAAACTTGACCAGAAGTCAAGAAAATTAATGTTTGTAGGATATGACAATAACTCGGACAATTACCGATTATTTGATCCCATCACAAAAAGGATTAAAGTATCTAGAAATGTAATCTTTGACGAAAATACACCTTTTGGTGACAAAAGAGCTCTAGATCCGCTACAATTTTTTGAAGACATTGACAGCTCAATCAATAAGACCCTAAATGCAGATATTCCTGATATTCAAATTGAAGACAATGCTGATGAAAATAATCACGCAGCATACCAGAATAGCGATTCCCAGACTGTTAATCAGAATCAGAACAACGAAACTCATTCTTATGATCTTCGAGCCAGAGCCGACATTCGCCTTCCTTCAAGATACGCAGCATTCCTTACTGAAGTCAATGAACCACAATCTTATGCGGAAGCAATGAAATCCAAAGAGTCAAATGATTGGATAAAAGCTATCAAAGAGGAACTCGATGCACTGGAAAGAAACAATACCTGGAAGCTCGCGCCAAAAACGGACAACATTAAGACTATTGGATCCAGATGGGTCTTCAAAGTGAAAAATTCTTCAGCTTCAAACAAACCTCGTTTCAAAGCCAGACTATGTGCTCAAGGTTTTTCTCAAACAAAAGATTATGAAGAAATTTTCTCTCCAACGACGAGATACGACTCAATTAGAATACTCTTGAGTTTAGCAGTAAATAGAAATT
Source organism: Thereva nobilitata (assembly GCA_963855945.1). Taxonomy (NCBI): domain Eukaryota; kingdom Metazoa; phylum Arthropoda; class Insecta; order Diptera; family Therevidae; genus Thereva; species Thereva nobilitata. The sequence continues at coordinate 36,241,793 of OY979697.1, forward strand.
GTAAAATCATTCAGTTCGATGTTAAGACAGCATTTCTGCATGGAGATCTTCAAGAAACCATATACATGATTCCACCGGAAGGAGCAAATATCAGTGAAAAATTCGTTTGCAAACTGCAGAGATCTTTATACGGTTTAAAACAAGCCTCACGATGCTGGAATATAAAATTCACTCAATTCATGATAAACCAAGGATTTCAACAAGGGAATGCCGATAAATGCGTTTATATGAAGAGTACAGCAGACTCATTCATTGTACTCATATTGTACGTGGATGATGGTCTCATTATGTCTACAAACCAATCCAATATAGACAATCTTGTAAACAAATTGAGGAACAAATTTGAATTAACTACATGCAAGCCAGAACATTTTATTGGGATGGAAATCATATATGATGAGGTAAATGGTCGAATATTTATTCATCAGGCCAGTTATATAAGAAGGATAATCGACAAGTTTAAACTTCAAGATGCTGCTACTATCAGTACACCAGCTGATCCACAAGCGAGACTCACAAGACCAGACGATTCGGCAACTTGTGAAGATGTTTTTCCTTACAGAGAAGCAGTCGGGTCACTTATGTTTATAGCACTTGTCACACGACCTGATATAATGTATGCCACCAATCAAGTAAGCAGATATACGTCGAATCACGATTTAGGACACTGGAATGCCGTAAAACGAATAATAAAGTATTTGAAAGGAACCATAGATCTTGGCATTGAATACAGAAGAGGATCGTCAATCCCTCTTCTAGCTTACTCCGACTCCGACTATGGAAATGACCTGGACACACGCCGCTCTACATGGATACGTTTGCATGATGTCACATGGAGCAGTGACCTGGTCAAGCCAACTTCAAAAAACAGTTTCTCTGTCCAGTACTGAGGCAGAATATGTTGCTGCATCAGAATCAACAAGGGAAGGGTCATGGATTCGCCAACTCCTGATGGATGTTAAGGAAGAAATTCAAGAACCCACGAGGATTATGATAGATAACCAGGCAGCGCTTTGTCTTGTGAAGAATCCAGTCTATCACAAAAGGACCAAGCACGGAGATATCAAATACCACTACATTCGCGAAAAGTTAGACGATGGAACAATAGATGTCGCCTACATATCGTCTAAAAATCAACTTGCAGACTTACTGACGAAGCCAATTCCTCGAGATCAATTTAATAAGTTAGTTTTCAACTTAGGTATTAAGAAATACTAAATGCAATTTGTAATTATTTTAAGTTGAATTAATTATTTTGAGTTGAATTATCCTGAACATAATAACGTTAATTTCCTTGATTAATTTGAAAATCTTAATTTTTGTAATTTTGTTGTTAAATGAATAATCATGTATTGAAGCTTTTAAATGGTAGGAGTATTGAAATATTTACCAGCTTCAGATTGTATACGTTGGTAGAACTGACGCACGGATACATATATTTTGTCTAACCCTGTAACTTCCTGTTCTGTCAAAAGTTCGTGCGGTCAGAAGATGCTTTGTGCACTTGTCTCTATGTTAATATTAATAATAAAAGTGCGTTAATTAAATAATCGTGTTTAACTCAAAAAAAATAAACGTAACGTAAATTAACGTAACTTGCGTTCTTTGCTGAAGATTCCCCCTTTTTCCTTTCCAGTTTAGACACACATTCACTGAAATTAATTAAAGATATTTATTCTAATTAGAATTTCACTAAAATTAATAATTATTACTCACAATTTTCTTTTTCTTTTCAATTTGTTGGTGTTTGGTGCACCGGTGGTGGTGCACCAACATTGGTGCACCGGTGCACCGGTGCACCACCACCGGTGCACCCACCGGTGCACCAAACACCAACACCGGTGCACCGGTGCACCAATGTTGGTGCACCACCACCGGTGCACCCACCGGTGCACCAAACACCAACACCGGTGCACCGACGCCAGTATATAAATACTTACCTCGCTCGATAACTTGATAAAACTTACGGAGTGTACTATTATAACAATGCATGGAATATTGGTAATTCGAGATTAAAAGTTGATAAAGAAATCTTTCTTATAAACGGCAAGCAATATAAGATAACTGAAGGCTTAGCTGCATTAATTTTTATGAAACGTCCCAAGGGTTACTCAAAACAAGACTTGGACAATTATCGAACAATCCTAAACGACACATGCGCCCACAAACGTGATTTTAAGGAAAACCAGCAAGTAAAAGGAACAAAAAGCTATAAATATAAAAAGATAATAAAAAACTTGATTCGCACTCCGCATACCGGTAAGGGTATAATGCGAATTCTAAACGACAATATTGATTACATCTATTGGGATGACCCCAATGAACTAGTTGATCGGCTCCGCATATTGGTAGGATCACAACAAGCCGGAAATGATAGTCATACTAATGAAATAGTGTCAATTATTGAGGAGTTACGAGAGCATGGGATTATTGAATAAACAATCAAAATCAACCAGCCCAGTATTAAATCAGACAGCTCAGTGAACATACTTGATGAAGAGCATTAATAAAGATCTAGAAGAGGACGGATGCCTGAATCTAACAGCAACAATAACATGAATTCGCTTATAATACTCCAAAAAGTCGATTTATTATAATAAGTGGTTTTTAAATAAAACAGATTTTTTAAAACATTACAAATATTCTTTTATTTTCTTAAAATACTATTTATGATATTCTTCCTACTCGCTAATTGAACCCTCTTTATATTCTTTACAATTGTTTTTGTGATCCTCACATAAAAATTGAGAATAAGCTCAAAAGTAACAGCAAAAATTTTGCCAACCCACCACCCCGTGACAAGTTCAATCATGTTTCAATTTTTTATCACTGTGTTTACACAGGTGCATCCTAAAAGCCTAAACAATTATTAAACAATTGCAAATGACATACGCCCACAGACGTGATTTTAAGGAAAACCGACAAATATAGAAACATCATAAAAGTTCACTCATACTCCTCGTACGTTGTTGTGCAATATCAGTTAGCTAAACAAAAAATCAGAATAACGGCAAATGATGAAATAACGCCACCTATGTTTAATATATTAGATAAGGAACGACCTTGCCGGTGTCAAAGACTTGCACCTGATTAAAATTTGGCTATATTTATTTTTATGAAACTGGCCCACTAAATTCGCTGCATATCAATTTCAATATATGGAGCAAACTTCCCTTTGTTTATCTCAATAAACTTTCGCGGCATGGAAGACTTTCGAATTTGCACCTACATACATATGTCTAATGTATATTAGATAAGGAATCCATTTGAAGGTTACGCCAGATCAAAATTGTCTTTGGATATTTTAAAAACATAATCCGCAATTAAAATTCGTGCATTGGGTCTAATATGTGTTTAAAGTGTTCAATTTTAATACGTATTTAAAAATATGATTTATCCAGTACGTTCCGCACAGAATAATTACGTCATAAGTCTGACGAAATTGGGAATCTTGTTGTTGTTATGCAATAGGAATTTATTTGAAACTTGATAATTTATCAATCTAATAATTCTATATTTATAATGCATATGCTGCAACTGCATAAACCTTGTGCATAAATTTATCATACAAACAAAACAAAAAGGCCTCAGCGACACCAAGGTATGTATTATTTTTCAAACACTGTTCTTATCAGCAGACCCAAATTAATCACCAGTCATTTGCGAAGGCCTGAGTTGTTTGTATGAAAAAAGCTTTTGCTGTTGTTGTTGTTGTAAAGAATGAAAACAGATGTTGAGGCTGGACCGAGTCTTGTTGTTGTTTATCTGTTAAGACATTCGGCTAGGTAAAATTTTTATCAGAGCCACGGGCAGCATGGTCGAAGGAAAATAAAAATTCTATTTTTAGATTGCCCAGCGCTTGTATACACAAATTGAATAAGAACCCACAGAAGCCTCGATAGCCTCGAGGCTGCGATACAGGTCTCTTAATCTACCGATGCCCCAGGTTCAAATCCCAGCAAAGCCCAAGCAGCACAACTTTGACTTTTTAATTTCGCAACACTTGCAGCATTAACAAATTCTCGCGGCAGGTGACGTCTTATCACGTGGCGTCGGGCTAACCGGCCGACAAAACCCATTTACTCCGTACCCTTACAACAACCGATGACGTCATCATAATTTAATTCGCAACACTTGCAGCATTATCAAATTCTCGCGACAGGTGACGTCTTATCATGCGGCGTCTGGCCCCACACCGTACTCCGTACCCCGCACCCGTACTCAGTACCCGTACTCCACACCGTACTCAGTACCCATACCCGTACCCCGTACCCCGTACCCATTCAGCCATACAACAACAACCGTTATGACGTCATCATCATCATTGCACTACTGTTTGTGACGTCACAACCAATTGGCACAGCAAAGAAAATCCAAGATGGCGGAAAATGTGAATTTAGACCCCCTGTATAAACCTTATGGGATTTTGGCCCAGAACTCTCATAGGTTATCTACTCAGATTTGTACGAAAAGAACTTATAACCTAAAAAGTGTACATTTTGACTACTGCATTGGATTACTCTCAGATTTCCCTGATTGAAAACTGTGTATCATCTCATGAAATTATCAGCAAGCTAGATTCGATATATTTACTTAAATCCGAAACAAGTAAAATGATTGGACATGAGAGATTTCATCAATATCACATGAAAGAAAACGAAAGTATGGCACAACATGTTGCTAATGTTGAAAACTTAGCAAAAAAATTAAAAGATATTGGCGAAAATGTTAGTGATGCTGCTATCATGACAAAAATTATTAGCACATTGCCATTAAAATACAAAAACTTCCGTCAAGCATGGCTATCCGTAGCGACAGCAGATCAAACGCTCAAAAATCTTACAGTGCGGTTGATTGATGAAGAAAATAATTTGTCGATGTCAGAACAATTTGAAACGGCGTTCTCCATATCAAAAAAGGTAAATAAAAACAAATATATACCGAGAGTTCACAAGTCTTCATCAAGTACAAGGGAGAACTTCAAACCTGTCAACAGAAACTTAAATAAACCTAGCAAGTACAATGTCACATGTTATTATTGTCGTCAAAAAGGCCACATAACTCGAGATTGCGAAAAAGTCAAAAGAAAAAGTGAACCAACAAAAGACGAGTTTTCCGCTTTCCACACATCTAATGAAATGGACGTGCTAGACACCGAAGATGTATGGATCTTGGACAGTGGAGCATCTGCTCACATAACGTTTCGGGCTGACTATTTTTTAACCATTTCGGAAGTTGATCCGAATACAACTGTGCTTCTTGGAAATAATATGTCACTTCCTGTCAAGGGAAAAGGATCAATTAAGATACAAAAATTGATCAAAGATAAGTGGTACGAATCTATAATTACTAACGTTCTCTATGTTCCAGATTTAAAAAGAAATTTACTTTCTGAAGGAGTTATGACCAAGAAAGGCTGGTCAATTACTAAAAATGAAAGACAAGCAATTATTTACAATACCAATAAGTTGATTGCAACTGCAATTCGAGATAGAAACAATTTATATCGCATGCTATTTAAGACTGCTGTCATTCACGTAGCAAATAACGTTGTAAAAGACACCTTAAAAGCCTGGCATGAAAGACTTGGACATGTAAATTCTAAGCGCATTCGTGATATGATAAAAAAGGGTGTAGCAAATAATATTGCAATAACATCTGAAGAGGATTTCCTCTGTGAACCATGTGTGTTTGGTAAACAACATCGCTTTCCACATCCTCCAAAACAAGTGAGACGAGAAGAAATTGGTGAACGTATTTTTTCCGACGTTTGTGGACCCATGTCAACAGAGTCAATTGGCGGGGCCAAATATTTCGTTCTGTTTAAAGATAGTTCATCAGCTTATTTAACAATTTACGCTATGAGGCACAAATCTGATGTTTTGAGTCGTTTCAAAGAGTACTCAAAAATGATGGAAAGTCAATTTAGTCACAAAATTAAGGTTTTACATTGTGATAATGGAAAGGAGTACATTAATAAAGATTTTTTGGATCTTTTAAAGGCCAAAGGCATTACACTAGAAAATACAGCACCGTATACTCCTCAACAAAATGGACGCATTGAACGAGAAATGCGTACAGTCGTCGAGAGTGCCAGAACCATGATGAACGCCATGAATGTTCAAAAACCTCTATGGGGTGAAGCCGTTCACGCAGCTATATATTTACTAAATAGAACTCCGACAAGCTCCAGAAAGGATACAACACCCTTCGAGATGTTTACACGAAGAAAGCCAAACTTAAATCACGTCAAGAAGTTTGGATGTACAGCATACATGCATGTCCCAGAAAGTCAAAGGACCAAACTTGACCAGAAGTCAAGAAAATTAATGTTTGTAGGATATGACAATAACTCGGACAATTACCGATTATTTGATCCCATCACAAAAAGGATTAAAGTATCTAGAAATGTAATCTTTGACGAAAATACACCTTTTGGTGACAAAAGAGCTCTAGATCCGCTACAATTTTTTGAAGACATTGACAGCTCAATCAATAAGACCCTAAATGCAGATATTCCTGATATTCAAATTGAAGACAATGCTGATGAAAATAATCACGCAGCATACCAGAATAGCGATTCCCAGACTGTTAATCAGAATCAGAACAACGAAACTCATTCTTATGATCTTCGAGCCAGAGCCGACATTCGCCTTCCTTCAAGATACGCAGCATTCCTTACTGAAGTCAATGAACCACAATCTTATGCGGAAGCAATGAAATCCAAAGAGTCAAATGATTGGATAAAAGCTATCAAAGAGGAACTCGATGCACTGGAAAGAAACAATACCTGGAAGCTCGCGCCAAAAACGGACAACATTAAGACTATTGGATCCAGATGGGTCTTCAAAGTGAAAAATTCTTCAGCTTCAAACAAACCTCGTTTCAAAGCCAGACTATGTGCTCAAGGTTTTTCTCAAACAAAAGATTATGAAGAAATTTTCTCTCCAACGACGAGATACGACTCAATTAGAATACTCTTGAGTTTAGCAGTAAATAGAAATTGTAAAATCATTCAGTTCGATGTTAAGACAGCATTTCTGCATGGAGATCTTCAAGAAACCATATACATGATTCCACCGGAAGGAGCAAATATCAGTGAAAAATTCGTTTGCAAACTGCAGAGATCTTTATACGGTTTAAAACAAGCCTCACGATGCTGGAATATAAAATTCACTCAATTCATGATAAACCAAGGATTTCAACAAGGGAATGCCGATAAATGCGTTTATATGAAGAGTACAGCAGACTCATTCATTGTACTCATATTGTACGTGGATGATGGTCTCATTATGTCTACAAACCAATCCAATATAGACAATCTTGTAAACAAATTGAGGAACAAATTTGAATTAACTACATGCAAGCCAGAACATTTTATTGGGATGGAAATCATATATGATGAGGTAAATGGTCGAATATTTATTCATCAGGCCAGTTATATAAGAAGGATAATCGACAAGTTTAAACTTCAAGATGCTGCTACTATCAGTACACCAGCTGATCCACAAGCGAGACTCACAAGACCAGACGATTCGGCAACTTGTGAAGATGTTTTTCCTTACAGAGAAGCAGTCGGGTCACTTATGTTTATAGCACTTGTCACACGACCTGATATAATGTATGCCACCAATCAAGTAAGCAGATATACGTCGAATCACGATTTAGGACACTGGAATGCCGTAAAACGAATAATAAAGTATTTGAAAGGAACCATAGATCTTGGCATTGAATACAGAAGAGGATCGTCAATCCCTCTTCTAGCTTACTCCGACTCCGACTATGGAAATGACCTGGACACACGCCGCTCTACATGGATACGTTTGCATGATGTCACATGGAGCAGTGACCTGGTCAAGCCAACTTCAAAAAACAGTTTCTCTGTCCAGTACTGAGGCAGAATATGTTGCTGCATCAGAATCAACAAGGGAAGGGTCATGGATTCGCCAACTCCTGATGGATGTTAAGGAAGAAATTCAAGAACCCACGAGGATTATGATAGATAACCAGGCAGCGCTTTGTCTTGTGAAGAATCCAGTCTATCACAAAAGGACCAAGCACGGAGATATCAAATACCACTACATTCGCGAAAAGTTAGACGATGGAACAATAGATGTCGCCTACATATCGTCTAAAAATCAACTTGCAGACTTACTGACGAAGCCAATTCCTCGAGATCAATTTAATAAGTTAGTTTTCAACTTAGGTATTAAGAAATACTAAATGCAATTTGTAATTATTTTAAGTTGAATTAATTATTTTGAGTTGAATTATCCTGAACATAATAACGTTAATTTCCTTGATTAATTTGAAAATCTTAATTTTTGTAATTTTGTTGTTAAATGAATAATCATGTATTGAAGCTTTTAAATGGTAGGAGTATTGAAATATTTACCAGCTTCAGATTGTATACGTTGGTAGAACTGACGCACGGATACATATATTTTGTCTAACCCTGTAACTTCCTGTTCTGTCAAAAGTTCGTGCGGTCAGAAGATGCTTTGTGCACTTGTCTCTATGTTAATATTAATAATAAAAGTGCGTTAATTAAATAATCGTGTTTAACTCAAAAAAAATAAACGTAACGTAAATTAACGTAACTTGCGTTCTTTGCTGAAGATTCCCCCTTTTTCCTTTCCAGTTTAGACACACATTCACTGAAATTAATTAAAGATATTTATTCTAATTAGAATTTCACTAAAATTAATAATTATTACTCACAATTTTCTTTTTCTTTTCAATTTGTTTTCCTTTCCAAATATAAGCACACTTAACCTATAAAAACAAAAATTTTCATCACTCGATTTATTTCATTTTTGTTTCATTAATTCATTTTTCACTTCACTGATACTCACTTTTATATTTTTTCACTACTTTTAAATAACAACCGGTTAATATATTTGTTTTTTTATAAAATTATTCGCGCCGAAATAATTTTGCCGCCTTCGATTTTAATATTTGCGTATAGTAGTACATTTTGTCGTTTCAGCTAAACCATCGCCTAACAGGTCTACGCACTAACATATACTCAACTGTTGTACATGGCTTGTAAGGGGACATCCATAAATTACGTGAGGTGATTTTGGCGATTTTTCGACCCCCCTCCCCCCTTGGTGAGATATCGTGAGATTTGGCTCGACCCCCTCCCCCCCAATCTCACGTGAGATTTTTAAAATTTTAAAAAATTTGTAGGATTTACACTATTATGCGTATTTTTAGTGTAAATACCTTAATCTGTGCTTGATTGCATTTAGAAATCATAATTTGTGTTGAAGAACAGTACCACAAAATCATAACAGCACCAACTCGGCATGCACCCAATATAAACTACAATACCTGTGGATTACCATTTAGCAGGTGATTCTGCCTACCCTTTGGAAACCAACCTCAGGGTGCCTTACAGGGATAATGATTTCTTAACAAGAGAACAGAAAACTCGTGTATTTGTAGAGCAAGCATATGGAATATAAAAAAAATTTAGAATTTTACAATATATTGACATACGAAGGTTGGCTTTGGCATCCACTGATTCGTTTTTAGAGAGTAACGACTTGACTGTTTGAATAGTAATGGTAGAGCCATTTATGACTCTGGAGATATACAAACTTCGGAGCATTCTTCTATATATGTCATCGTTAGGTAAAAAACCTGTGACTGAAAGACCCAGGGGGGTTATCCTGGAATCCGATTCGAAAGTCATGAAATTCGGAAATAAGAAAATGGTATCTTCCACCAACGCGAATTCGAAATAAATTTGTCCGCCTGTTATCGGATTTCAGTCCGTGAATAAAGCCATTGCCGCATGCGCTGCTTTTATTTGTTTGTTTTAAAATATTCTAAAAACTCTTTAAATATTCTTGAAACAATTTATTGTTCGCATCAAAATGTCAAATTAAGTTAATAAATGAAGTTGGTTGGCTGAAAATAATTTCTTTTCGAAGATTTATCAGGCATCGCTACTAGCTTCCGTTTGCTTCCTACTTTCGTATCGCCTTAGAAAAGCGGAGTATGAAGTCACAGCCAGTTTCTCATATTAGTACATCAGGATACAGATTCAAGAAGTGCGGATCTGTTAGACTTCCATTCTTCACAACTCTCGATAATGATAACAAAAGGTTTTCAAAATCTATCTTGGCCTCTAGTAGGTATGTCAGAGCAGATGGTCGTCGATTAAAAATTCGAGTTCTGTAAGATGCTTAGATAACTAATTATGTCGCCTGGTGCAAATGTCTGCTTTTTGTAGTGACACTGCACCGCAGATAGCATGTGTTCTGACTGATGTGAAAAGAGCCGATTCTTAATATAATCTCTATGATTGCAGTAGGATTGGGTACATTATGCACTTGAGATTCTTAGGAGCGCATTAGGTTCCAGGTTTTTCAATTGGGCTTCTAGGCCTTTTTGTTTTGTTTAAGCTTAGACCCCCACACTAGTTCATCGTAGGGTCGCAATCTTTCCAAAAATGGTCGTATAAGTCAATGCATACATTACTTTCGCAGTTTTTCCCAGACCATTGTATAAAAAGATAAGAATTTTTCATCACGTCTACATTCTCAGATATTTAAATTATTTTCTTTACTTTTTTTTGGATGTTCCAGGTGGATGGTATTTGAAACAGTGAACAAATACAGTGTAAACGGCAGTGCAAAATTTTTATACCCAATTGCTATTGAGTCGAAATATAGTAATAGTATCACGTATACTTTTGATTCATTATTCCTTCTCTATTTGCAATATGTTTTGATAAAACCTTTCACCATGTTCATCTGATACTGAACCAAGATTTTCGTGAATGAAATCTAAGTGCGGGTCAGAAAAGACGATTTTAAAGATTTTCTCATTTACAGATATTGTACTTAAAATTGAAAAAAACAAAAAGATATTAAGAAATATTGCAAAATAATTAGAGAAAAATCGAAAAATACCCATTTTGAGGGCTAGAACCCCCTAAAAAGTGGGCTTCTCGGAGTAGAAAATCGGTAGACTTTATAACCCCTTATTAAAAAGCATAAAAAGAAGCGCTCTGCCAATTTTCAGCCTGTACCTAATTATTTCCCCTATATCGCTTTTTTCGGCTTAATTTACCTGTACTATTAATTTAACCCAGTTTTCTCGCGATTTTACACTGTTTCTTGCGGAAAAAAATTACGTGAGATTTGCGGAGACCCCCCCTCCCCCACGTGAGATTTGGTGAGATTCGGCTCGACCCCCTCCCCCTCAACACCTCACGTAATTTATGGACGCCCCCTAATGTAGAAGGTTATGCCAATGGCCTTCCGCGCACTTGTCCATAACATCAAAACAAAAACCGGTTTTATAGGCAAGGGGTCGCAGGGAAGACAGTTTCTCTTCCATAATTTTCCATCATTTGTACACCCAAACATTTTCTGGTTTCACCGTCCATTACACTAACACAAGCATATTTTCGTTCTCGGCAAAGCTGCTTCGCTGTGCTTGCACCCCACACTACTCCATAGGCATTACAATCGTTACACAAAAATGATGGAGAAAAGTGAATTCCGAGTGTACTATTGAACTCATATTAAAACCGGTTTGAAATTATGGACAAGTCTGCGAAGGGCCAATGTCCAAGTAACCATAAAGCAATAATTTCCACTTTTCATATTTTTAAATTTGTTCATGATATGATTGAAATTTTACATCTTCAAATCCTTGTAAAACGCAATAATTTGCTTTTGTGAATTTTTGACCCAAATAAAACTTTCCCAAATCTGCAAAATAAACACATTGTGGAAATAATTGTTATAAATCAAAACGGAATCGAAATTCGCACAAAACTCACGGTTTTACTAACTTTTGCAAAGTAGTAGAAACCGAAAAGTCGGACCTGAAAAAACAAAATCGTAACTTCCAAAAATATGTAATTGATTTTTGTCATTTAAACAAAAAATCAAACAATACATTTAACAGCTTCCTTCTTGTTTACATTTATTTCCACCAACAAATACCTTTAATAAAATTTACCTAGAATACAATATACACATTCGTACATATGCCGATTTCATAAATGAGAAAGCCTGTAAAAAAACAAGCGCAAACGCGGATAGCTCTCGAAGAACCATGCTCCCATGCATCGCTATCGGTTTTCCTTCCATTTACTCTCATCAGATAAGATTTACTCAAATATCTTGACAGTGCCACCGTAAATGAAGATTTAGCGGGGGCAGCTTTCGTTTGGAGGAAGCTTAAATGGAGGAAATAGGAAAGCTCTCTGAACAGGACAGTGCACACTTTTCTTGTATGAAATGGAATATCTTTCCTTTTATTTGTCCATGGTTTTTCGAAGATCGTGCCAGTACTACTTGCTTCTTTCTTGATTTCTCGTGGCCACTTCAATTTCCTCTATGTCATGTTTACCTTCATTTGAAAGCTGTAAATATTCCAATATTCCATCTTTGTAGTTGAGGGCATAGTCATGGCCATTGGCCTTCCGCACACTTGTCCATAACATCAAAACAAAACCCTGTTTTATACGCAAGGGGTCGCAGGGAAGACAATTTTTCTTCCTTCATTTTCCATCATTTGTTCACCCTAACATTTTCTGGTTTCACCGTCCATTACACTAACACAAGCATATTTTCGTTCTCGGCAAAGCTGTTTCGCTGTGCTTGCACCCCACACTAATGCATAGGCATTACAATCGTTACACGAAAATGATGGAGAAAAGTGAGTTCCGGGTGTATTATTGAACTCATATTAAAACCGGTTTTAAATTATGGACAAGTCTGCCAAGGGCCATTGGGCATATTCACACAGTGCACATTCATGGCGCCTAAAACCGGTTTTATAGATGAGAGAGGGAAGGGAGCGGAAGAACTTAACGAAACATTTTTCACGCAAAAGCAAACGCGTGAAAACTGGCACACATATAAAAAGATACTTCTATCTCTTGCATTCTTTAGCTCTGTTTTTCTCTAACAAGTAAATTTCATCTGCAATACATTTAAAGGTTCCTGTATAGCATTCAAATTTACTACACTCATTTACGCCCCGTCTGAGTTGCTAGGAGTTGAATAAAACCGGTTTTACTCACCACAATTATGGCAGCGTGTGAATATGCCCATTCTCAATGGCATAAAATTTTGCTGGCGGGATTGTTTATTTAAATGGAATTGTACTATGTGAAAGGCCTATGTAATTCACACATATGTTGCGGACCCTTTCTCTATATTTTTCAGTATCAACATTATTGACGGGGTTGAAAATGATGGATGTCCTTTTTTCGTTGCATTTATTTAGATGCCCCACTTTCATATGACAACAAATACTGTTTCTGTGGTTTGTGAAATCTTTGCAACCTCGGAGTACATTATGTCAAATAAAATAATTTGTGTTAGGAAGGGGTTTCTCTTCAATAAAATCTTCTTACCAGATCCGATCCCAACGTTATTACCTACGAAATCAGTAAAACACACTAATTTATCGTAAAGAAAGCTAATTTATTGTTCACAACGATATGCGTATATATCTTTCCAAGTTGAAGTTTTTCACCGCTTCCTCTTTCTTATCTTGCCGCCATTCCAGGTTATCCAACTTCTCCCTGTCAAAATCTCGTTCCTTCTCCTCTTCTTCTTTTTTTCTAACACTCGGCCATCCTAACTTCTACTCGTCCTCGAGTTGGCATCTTACTCAAAACAATATCAAAAAAAATTAAACATCGCTCAACTTATACAAAAAAAAATAAAGAAATTCATAAACCTATTCGAATCTACATTTTTCACAAGTTATCCATCAATCGTCAATACTCCACAAAATCCTTGTACTTAGAAGATTTTCGGATAGTACGTTTGCTTCTTGTCTCCTTCACAGTGTTATCTACAGGAACATCCGATTCTGCAATTTTCTTACTCTTCTTGACCTTATTAGTATCTTCGTTTAATTTAGTAACATCTTGCTCTGTTTCATCCGTCTCATTCTTATTTTTATCCAGTCCATTATTATCACTTAGTTCATTAGATAAACTTCCAAGAACTTTTGGTTCCACTGTACTCTCGTTGTCCATTTCACATTCCGATTGAGAATTTTCATTGTCACTTATTAGGTCTTCTTCATCATCCAGTGAATTTGGTTTCCAGATCTTCAGTTGCGATACATGGGCAGTTGACGCGTATCGTCTTCCTTCCCTAGTTCCTTTCAAATCAGTCACACCATAAGTATCACCAGGTAGCACTTTATTAATAACCAATGGTGCTCGAAACTTGTATTGGAGTTTGGTTGGTTCGCCTGTTTGTCGAGGGGCTACCTTCATGCTCACAATATCACCAAGTTGATAACATACATTCGTTCGATGTGTACGATCGTATCTAGATTTGTAAGTTTGCTGCTCAGCCAAAATTCTTTCTCGTGCCTCACTTCGTACTTCACTAGGTTCTTGATAACGTCCACTTTCCTCTCGTACTGTCAATATACCCTCTGGTCCATCATTCAATCTGGGATTATAACCGTATAACATCTCAAAAGGTGTTTTTCCAGTTGTTTTATTTTCTGAAGTATTTAACATCCAACTTATGTTCTTGAGATTTTTATCCCAATCACGCATGTTTACTGAGTCTTCCAAATGTGCTTGAATTACCGGCAATAAGGTTCGGTTAACCCGTTCTACTTGACCGTTGGGTTGCGGATGTCTTGGAGAAGTCAACACATGTTTGATTCCTTGTTGTAAACAGAATTGCTCAAAGTCCTTTGTTATAAATCCTGTTCCTCGATCGGTAATTAAACACTCTGGTGTTCCATAACTTAGCATGAAATCATTTAGAATACGTATCACCACAGGTGCAGATTTGGTGCTCTGGACAGCATCTATTCGTACAAATTTGGTGAAATTGTCTATTAATACTAAAATATGCTTCTTTTTATTATGGCTGGTAGGAAACGGACCAACATGATCTATATGCACTACAGCAAATGGTCGTTTTCCAGGCGGTATTGGATGTAACTCTCCTGGTTGTTTACCCGTCAGTGTCTTAATCATCAAGCAATGCAAACAAGCCATTATAGGTCGCCGTACATATTCTTTCAATCTCGGAAAATAGTAATATTCGAGGATTCTTGCACAAGTTCTTTCAATTCCAAAATGTCCTCTCATGTCATGGTGTCGCACAACAAGACTTTTCCTCATGGATTTTGGTACAACATATTTGAATTGACCATTAACATTTTTATATAGAATATTGTCATGTAACTTATATGCTTCAATTTCGATTTTCTCCCATTTCCGTCTTTCGCTCATAGGACCTTTTAAAATAGATATTTTCTTCTTCAAATCTTCATCTTGGTGTTGATACATTACTACTCCATCTTCATTGTTGATTATTACCCACATATTATCATCTTCAACATTGCCATCTACAGCAACTTCTACGGGGGCTCGGCTAAGGGCGTCAACATGTTGCATTTTTTTCCCAGGTCTATGTATTATATCAAATTGATATTCGGATAAAGCGCAACTCCATCTAGCAATTTGAGGATTTCGAGTCTTTTGGGCATTTAAATAAACCAGTGACTGACAGTCGGTAACTATTTTAAAGTGAATATCTATTAAATAGACTCGTAATCTTGTCACAGCCCACACGATCGCTAACAGTTCCAGCTTACTAGAGTGATACACTCTTTCCGATTCATTCGTTCTAGGACTAATTGCATATACTAGATACATACCTCCATCATCGCCTTTTTGAAGCAACATTGCAGCTAAACCCGCGCTACTCGCATCAGTGTGAACTTCGGTTTCTCTTTTTGAATCATATATGGCTAGCACCGGTCTCTTCGTTATAAGTTCCTTAATTTTTTGAAAAGTTGTCTCCTGCTCATCAGTCCACTCGAACAGCACATCTTTTTTCAGTAAGTTAACCATAGGAGCAACAATTAAAGCAAATCCTTTCACGAATCTTCTGAAGAAACTCACTAGGCCAATAAATCTTCGAACTCCATGCACATCTATTGGTCGCTCGTAGTCTGTAATAGCTCGTACTTTACGTTCTCCAGGCAATATACCTCCTGGGGTAATTTCGAAACCCAAAAAATCGACATTTTTCTTCATGAACTCGCATTTTCGTAAATTTATAGTTAATTGAGCTTCACGCAGTTCTCGAAACACTAATCTCAGTTTATTCAATAAATCCTTCCAATTTTTTGCTGGCACAATTATATCATCCTGATAAAATATCACCACTCTTTTTCTCCGTAGATTTCCCAACATCAGACATCAGACGCGTAAAATATCTTGATGAATTTAATAAACCGAAGACCATTCTTTTGAATTCACCAGTTTCATCGGGCGTTACGAAGGCTGTCTTTTCACATGCTTCTTTCTTCAAAGGCACTTGTAGATATCCATTAAAGAGATCTATTACGGCAAACATCTCACATCCGCTTAATAATTCAATGTGGTCATCTAATAATCAAAAGAAATATTCTCTAAGTAAGTGCTTTAAAGTGAAAGTGCTAATTCGACTATTTCGCTATAAATTTGGAACTTTTCCCGTGTTTTGTCATAATTATTTCAAATTAATTGGACTTCGCACTCGTCCATTGTGTAACGATTACAAAATGTATAAGTGTAAATATAACAATTGTCCCGAGGAAAATTTCTCGTTCGCTGACGAAATTGAATGGCTAGCGTGCAATGGAATATGCGATAACTTATTCCACGCGTCATGCATCGGGCTATCCCGCACTGCTATCAAAAGCCTAAAAGAGTATCGAAAAGTGTTTAAATTTTTCTGTGTAGACTGTAAGTCTTTGGACTTATCACACATACTGCTAGCAATTAAGTCTAACAACGACAATTTAATGACACTAACCGAAACCGTCAACGATATGAACGCCCGCAGCGATAAGACACTCAACATTGTAAAAAGCTCACATCAACCGATGTTGTCATTGTGGTCTTCACAAAATGCAGGGATTCCTAAGTGCAAGGTCCTTCTCTCACGGGCATCCTTCTTGATGGACCTGCAATGAAAAAGAAGTAAGGGGATGGAAAGGGTTATAGCGCCCTGACTCGCTTTTAGGATATAGGATATGGAATGTAGAACTCTTAGTGGAGCGGTCAGTTCTCAGGTATGTGTGGACAGAGTTTTGTTTTGCATTAGTGACATGTATTAATTGGTTTTTTTTTTTTTTTTTAATTTATTTTAATTTTGGTTATCGGTTCGTTTGTCGGTTATCGTTTGAACGGGTAGTCTACAGATTTTTGTAATTGGGCGTTTCAGACTCTTGTCGCGTATTCTTATGGTAACAACACGAACTAGTCCATCTTGACCTGGATGGATTTCGGTAATTCGGCCCAATGCCCAATGGCATGGCGGAAGATTATCTTCCTTGAGAAGGATTAATTCTCCTGATTTCAAGTTTGGTTGGGTGTTTAACCATTTCGGTCGTTGCTGCAGGCTAGTCAAATATTCGGATTTCCACCGCTTCCAGAAATTTTGTCGAAGTCTTTGTATGAGCTGCCACCTATCAAGGCGGTTCATTGATAGATCCAATAGTGAAGCTTCAGGAATTGTCTTCAGCGGTCCTCCAATTAAGAAATGTGCAGGTGTCAACGGCGTAGGATCGCGAATGTCGGAGCTTATCTCGGAGAGTGGTCGAGAGTTGAGGCACGCCTCAATCTGCGTCAACATCGTAGAGAATTCCTCGTATGTTAAGGTAGTTTTTCCAATGACTCGTTTCAGATGATATTTCGTAGATTTAACGCCTGCTTCCCACAGGCCGCCAAAATGAGGGGATGAGGGTGGGATGAAATTAAAGCTGACTCCTTCATTTTCGAGAATGTTTCCAATTTCTTTATTCAGTTGATTTTGTTGCTGTTGTTGTTGTTTGTTGAGCAACCGGTTTGCACCCACGAAGTTTGTCCCACAATCGCAATACAGCTGGACACACATTCCTCTTCTCGATGTAAACCTACGAAATGCAGCAATAAATCCCTCAGCGCTCAGGTCGGTGACTAGCTCGAGGTGCAACGCCTTGGTGACCATGCAGACAAAAAGTGAAATGTATGCCTTATACCTTTTGGGGTTCCGACCCTTGTGCGTCTTCAATTCGAATGGCCCACAGTAATCCACTCCAGTGTGAGAGAACGGACGAGACACTTGCAATCTTGGGGCAGGAAGATCGCCCATTAGTTGTGTTTGTGCGGCGGCCCTTTGTCGATAGCAAACTAGACATTTATGGATTTGATGACGTATTGTGTTCCTCGCATTTAGCAACCAGTACTTATGGGAGAGAACTTGTATCATTAATTGTGGACCCCCATGCATAGTATCTCGGTGTACTTTATTGATGATTAAGGTACTCAGATGGCATTTATCTGGCAGAATTATGGGAAACTTTTCCTGAAATGGTAGGTCGGAATATCGCAGTCTTCCTCCCACTCGCAAGATGCCCTCTTCATCAATAAATGGAGACCATTTGGCTAAACGACTTTGACGAGATACTGTCTTTTGGTTTTGCATTAATTCTCTTTCATTGTGGAAATATCTCTCTTGAATTTGTCGGATCCAATAGTGTAGAGCCGCTTTAAGTTCATCATGTTTTAAGTATGTATTCCTTCGTTGAGAGGCAGGTCTTTGAGCGTTGAAGACAAATCTCTTGCAGTATGCCGTCACACGAATGAGTTTGGTCAACGAAGAATATCTTGACTCGAGATTGTCAGTATCAACATGCAGATGCAACGTAGTAACTTTTCTTTGTTCAAGCTCTGTGGCGACTGTGCCTTTTGCTTGCGGCCATTGTTCTTCTGGTAGCTGCAGCCAGCTCGGTCCATTCCACCATAGGTTATGTTTGAGTAGTTCTGTGGGATTCATTCCGCGGGATGCGCAATCTGCAGGATTCTGCTTAGTTGGAACATAGTGCCAGATGTTTTATCCTAAAGTCTCGTGGATGTATGAGACTCTGTTCGCAATAAAAGTTTTCCATTTGGCAGGATGTGCACGCAACCAGGAGATCACTATCTCAGAATCGGTCCATGCGTAAACTGTGTGAGAAGTCTCCAATTTAAGTGCTGCTCTGACATACCGCATTAATTTTGCAAGGAGAGCTGCCGCGCATAGTTCCAGTCGAGGCAGTGTCACCGTCTTTAAAGGTGCCACCTTTGATTTGGCAGCTACTAAGGTAGTATGTCTATTGCCCTCCTCATCGGCAACACACAAATAAATCACGGCTGCATATGCCTTTGTGGACGCATCCGAAAATCCATGCAATTCTACTTTTGTATTTGTGCTTGTGTACTGTGTCCATCTAGTTATTTTGATACTATCGATATATGACAAATTATCTTTATATTTTAGCCATTCGCCTTTGATATCCGGTGGAACTTCTTCATCCCATTCCAATCCTTTCAGCCACAGGACTTGAATGATGATTTTGGCTGTTATTATTATGGGTGCAAGTAGACCTAGAGGATCAAACAATTTGGATGTCTCTGATAAGATAGTTCGCTTCGTCCATTTTGCTGGTTCAGGACTCATCGAGTAGGTGTATGACAACATGTCGGTCCCAGGATTCCAGAATGTGCCCAATGTCCTAATGTCATCATCAAGGGATATTTCGCAAGATTGGTTTGTTTCACAATATTCTTTTGGTAAATTTAATAACATTTCCTTGCAGTTAGACGCCCATTTTCGTAAAGAGAACCCGCCAGAATTCATCAACTTCAACAATTGCTGCTGCACCTGGATAGCTTCATCAATGGATTGTGTTCCCGACAACAAATCGTCAACATAGAAATCAGATAAGGCGATGTTGGAAGCCTTGGGATACCTTTCTCTTTCGTCAAGAGCTAATTGTTTCACCACTCTTGTAGCCAAATATGGTGCACTTTTAGTCCCAAACGTCACTGTCAGCAATTTATATTCTTCAATGGGTTGATTAGGGTCTGATCGCCAGACTATCCTTTGGTATTCCGTGTCTGCGTTTCGTACTCGCACTTGGCGGTACATCTTCTCCACATCGGCACTGAAAGCAATACGATGTTTTCGCCATCGCATCAAAATTGCAGTTAATTCGTCCTGTACGACTGGTCCCTTGAACATCATGTCGTTTAACGAGATTCTGCTAGCAGTTGCTCTAGACGCATCAAAAACGACTCGCAGCTTTGTGGTAGTACTTGTTTCTTTTAAGACTGCATGATGTGGTAGATAGCTGCAGGTGTAAGCATCCATTCCATCTATCATTCTATGATTGTCGTCTTCAGATGAGTTCACCTTCTCCATATGTCCTAATTCCAAATACTCGTTGATGCACTTCGAATATTCTTCATGTAACTTTCGGTCCTTAGCAAATCGTTTCTCCATTTGAAGTAGTCTGGATATCGCAATGTTTTTAGATTTTCCCAAGTGCATAGGTCCTGTAGCTGTCCTCATGGGTATTTGGACTTCATATCGACCGTCTGGCAAGCGCTTGGTGGTTGTTTCAAATAATGTTTCACATTTGACTTCTTCTTCATTTAATATAGCGTTTTCTTGTATTTCCTCAATTTCCCAGAAACGTTTCAATTGGTTGTTGAGATCAGCACAAATGTGAAAACTTTGTAGCCTGACTGGAGGTTGACCCTTGTCGTTGAATTCTCCCGTGAGGATCCATCCCAACCTTGTCTGTTGCGCTGTGGGGCTCCCGTTAATGCCTTCCACCACTCCACTCATTATTATTTTCCCGCTTACATCTGCTCCTAGTAGTACACAGGCCCGCCACATAGGGGGGGCAACTGGGACGAATTGCCCCGGGCCCCCGGCTAAAGGGGGCCCCGAAAATAGATTGAAACCCAAAAAGTTAAAACCCCATGTCCCTGCATACAATCGCCTAGGGGCCCCGAAACTATCTTGAAACCCAAAAAGTCAAGACCGCCCTGTCCATGCGTTCTACTTGTCAAGCAAGCACTAATCTAGAGCCTGAAACCCAAGCATGCAGCACTCTAAAATAGATGTTATGCTTGTATGGATATGGATTCTTCTACTCATCATACTTAAATAGTAAACACTAGAGAAGAGACAACTTACCCAGCGGGAATTGAAGCTAGAACACTCTTAAAAAGCTTGGGGCGTTCCCCTTCCCATCCCAGTTCTATATCTTTTTTAATATTGCATGATCGCCGTGGGAGCACTCCTTTTACTGCTGCTTTTTTTAGAAGCATTTTTGAAGCAGTTACAAAAGTTGAAAAATTTTTCTAACCCTCCAATTTATGTTGTAGTTGTAGCAGTGTCGAAAACCTTTATATTTTTGTTCACCTTGTGTAATTGCCTTTTCGTCATTCCAAATGCGAGTCTCGACAGCGGCTTTACCCGAGTAAAAATAAAAAACGGCCTTATAAAGGGCGAACACCGGCCGCTTGGCTTTTTGAGGGGCATATGATGGCCGTAGAGTTTTTAACCATTTTTAATGCGAGCACATACGGCCTTACGACGGCCAAATTTGACCAAAAGATTTAAAAGGCCAAGTACTGAACTGTAGAAACGGGCATTCGACGGGAAATTTGAGCCAAAAAAACTGCACCAAATGTATTGTTGAATGCGTTTTATGGGAACTTCATCATTTTCGTTATGTACAATGGTTCTTTCGATTTATCCTACTTAAAGATATCGATGCACAAGAGAAACGAGCTCGCCAGTCCTCGGTTTGTAGTACGTGAAGTGTGTGGTGCGTGTTGATTTATATTTTAGTGGGAAATTTTGTTATTTAACGGCTTGAAAAAAGAAACACAACCGAAAAAAAATCAAACATTTAATTGCAGTGAAATATATTTTTTTATAGGAGGGCGAATATCCACGTTGCTGCCACTGTACCACCGTCGTATACCCGTAATAGCAACCATACGGCCGCCGTACCACCGTCGTATGGCCGTTATTGGAACTGTAAGGCCGTTGTTTCACCGTCAATCGCCCCCTGTACGGCCGTACTGTCCTGCAACGAGCCTTCTGTTAACCGCCAGATGGCCGAGGACTATGTTTCAATCACAGTCGGCATTTGCCCGTTCTAAGGCCATCATTTATTTTTACTCGGACCAAGCGGTCCCCAACTAAGTACCAACCGCGTCCAATATGCTGCTTGACCAACGCATCGAACGAGAACGGGTCTCTGTCTGCCGTTTTCTTCGTTCCATACAATTCCTTAAACATCCAATCGGAGCATATTAACAGTGCTCCGAATTCGCTTCCCTTAGTAGTGCTTCGAATTTTTCCCTCTAGCTTAGATTGATTCAGCCAAAAGAAAGATGAGTGCTGAGCCCCAGAGCTAAGCACAAGGGCGTGTCTACATAAACCTGTTCCACTATAGGTTAAACTATGTAACTATGTAACGTTTTACTGGTTGTCCAGCCATCCGGAATATGGAAATTTCTGATTATTCTCAAGCTGGTTGAGCCATTAGCTGGAAATGTTGTGGGAGCCAGCGGAAGATACAACCAGCGCTGGTAGCCAGCTAAGCGGAAACCCCGCTTTAAAAACCGACAGTTCGGTATCTATATTTAATGCCTGAATGAACTTATTCTTAAGTTACCACAATTTTTTTTAGTCAAAGATTTTTTGGAATTTCAAAATCCTTAAAGGGCCCCCAAACATATTTTAGCCCCGGGCCCCCAAGGTGATGTGGCGGGCCTGGTAGTACATCTATATTTCCTGGACGATAATATTCCGGATCTGCGAGCTCAATTTCATGCAAATGCTTCCAGTTCTGATGACAGATTGTACGCGCTGGCATGACACCAGTTACCTTCGGTAAAACCAAACCCGTCACTTCAACACTATAATCGTTGGATTTTAAGGGCTTGATGATGAATTTTGTTCTCCATTTTGGAGAATTGACATACTTCTCCCCTACTACTTGTAGTCTAGCATCAATTTGTTCACCTTTTAATTTGAGATCTTGCCTTATTTTCTCGTTGATAAAAGATACTTGAGAACCTGGATCAATCACGGCACGGACTATTTGTTCTCTCCCGCTAGGAGAAACTACTCTTATTACAGCAGTGGATAAAAGAACTTGGTTGAGTTGGAGTTCGTTGACCATGAAGGAGTCCAAGTTCGTTGAATTTATGGTCTCTGTAACTTCATTGGGATCAGCTTGTGCCTTGACGACGGATAAATTAACACTGGGACTGCTGGTAGTCGGATTCGAATTTTGTCCCTTCATCGTAAACTGTTTTCTCGCTTCAGGTTGATTATTGTAATGAAGTAATGAATGATGGCGACAATGACATTGCCGACACTTTCCTTGACTGGGGCAATTTGCCAATACATGTCCGAACCCGAGACAGTTTATGCACAATCCCTTTGTTTTGACGATTTCCATTTTGCGTTGTGTAGGGTACGATAAAAATGAAGAGCATTGTCTTATGCTATGAGACTGTGCACAGACTGGGCATGAAGATTGGGTGATGGTGTGAAAGATTCTTGCATGCGGTCTTCGTTGATCTGGTTTCGATGGTTTACTAGCACTCCCCCCATTCACGGCTATGGCTTCTAATGTCCGGAAACGTACTTTTAAAAAGTCCTGCAACGCCTTCCAGGTTGGTAATTCACTCGGATCAGATGAACTTTGTTCCCACAACTGATGGGTGGACGAAGGAAGTCGCTTCACAACTAGGTGTACTATAAGTGGATCCCAGGTCGATACATCGATCTTCAAATTGTTTAAAGCTAGCAAACACTCTGTAGTTGTATCCAATATCTGTCGGATGTTGTTGGCTGTCTCTGTTGATAGTGTAGGTTGGTTGATTAAGATTTCCAATTGAGAATTGACCAACACTCTTTTGTTGTTATATCTTTCCTTTAATAATGCCCACGCAGATTCATAATTTTCATCCGATATTTGTAAGTGTCTTATTAGGTTTTCTGGTTCTCCTTCCAATAGCAATTTAAGATATTGCAATTTCTGAACCGGTGCATACCCTCTGTTCTCATGGATCATTGTCTTAAACAGATCACGAAAAGTCGTCCATTTTGTATAATTGCCATTAAATTTATCAATGGCCAATTTAGGGAGTTTTATTGCTGTTACATTATTTTCGCGAGGTGTGTTCGCGAGCATCGTTGTGGAACGCTTCAGTTGGTCTGATGAGACCGAAGTAGCCAATTCTTTCCTGAGGTCTTCCAACATAGCCACGTTGGTGAAAAAAAATTCCTCCGCTTCTTCATACACATCTTCATCGAAGTATGGACACTCAGTGTTATCGGCATCCCCAGCCGATTGTTGCAGCAAGAGAATTTCTTTATGGTTTTGTTCAAACTCATTCCACAAATCTTCAAATTTGGTCAGTTTTTTCTCGTAGTAGCTTAGCGTTCGTCTAACCTTGGGCTCCTTTCTCGCGTTTGTTATACATTTTTGTAACAGCTCCCATTGTACTAGCTGTTGCTTAATTAGAGAATCCATTCTTTGTAGTAACGTGAGGATCAGATCGATTTCAGAGTCAATACACGACTAAACTAGGAGAATTTTGCTAAAATGTTCAAATAATTTCAGGGACCAACTTCGATTTACAAAAAAAAGGGCAAATGCTTTAAACCTTTATTATTTGCTAACACTAACGAATCTAATCCCAGTTTATTTCAGATTATGGCCGACGTCGATCAACGCTTTATGCAAATTATGAACAGGAGTAAGATTTCAATATATATGTTTAATATTTTCAATATAAATAAAACTAACTGGTATTTTTCAATATGTTCAAAATGAATAAAACTTCCACTTGCATTCTTT
This sequence comes from Thereva nobilitata, assembly GCA_963855945.1. NCBI lineage: Eukaryota > Metazoa > Arthropoda > Insecta > Diptera > Therevidae > Thereva > Thereva nobilitata. The sequence goes on from OY979697.1 coordinate 36,266,504, forward strand.
ACTATGTTCAATAAAAAATGATGTAAAATAAAACTTCCATTTGTGTTTTTAATATGTTCTCCCTTTTTTTTTTTTTTTGTTTTTTAAATATGTATGGATGTGAAATGTAGTTTAAATAAATATGTAATATAAATATAGCTTAATACAATTTTTCGTACTCACGATTTTCTATTTTACTTCTCTTTGTTGATTACATATGGGCATTTCAAAAGTATGGCAGCTGTCTGGAATGGATGCTGTTGGGACTTTCCTTGATTGTTGTCTTGATGTGTTGACCACGTTCAATCACTTTACACATTTAGTTAGTACAACACAATTGTTATTATCATTCAATTATATCTAAGTTTAGTTTTTATAGCCCTTTTATCTATTTTGTTTCTCACGATTAATTATGTTGGAATTTATGCAATTGAATTAAAAATTATGCTTGATTTTAATGAAGATTACACGAACAACGGTCAGTATCTTTATATGAAATTTCCCGATTAGTTTTTAGATTTAAAAATACATTTATTCGATTAGGGTTTGATTCCAGTTATAAGTTTATTTTAGATTTCCATTAAGTTTGTATTTAGATTTCACAAGTTATTAATTAAACTGTAGTTTTTAGATTTCGATTTTATTGTACTTTCGTTTTGATTTCACCCGTTTATGATTTCGATTAATTACCCAACTATCGATCAGTGGGTTCTTGTTAGATACGATTTAGATTTCACCAGTTATGTGTTTAACTTTAGTTTTTAGATTTCGATTTTATTGTATTTTAGTTTAGATTTCACCCGTTTATGCTTTCGATTAATTACCCAACTACCGATCAGTGGGTTCTTGTTAGATTTCACGATTTAGATTTCACCAGCTATGTATTTAACTTTAGTTTTTAGATTTCGATTTTATTGTATTTTAGTTTAGATTTCACTCGTTTATGATTTCGATTAATTACCCAACTACCGATCAGTGGGTTCTTGTTAGATACGATTTAGATTTCACCAGTTATGTGTTTAACTTTAGTTTTTAGATTTCGATTTTATTGTATTTTAGTTTAGATTTCACTCGTTTATGATTTCGATTAATTACCCAACTACCGATCAGTGGGTTCTTGTTAGATTTCACGATTTAGATTTCACCAGTTATGTATTTAACTTTAGTTTTTAGATTTCGATTTTATTGTATTTTAGTTTAGATTTCACTCGTTTATGATTTCGATTAATTACCCAACTACCGATCAGTGGGTTCTTGTTAGATACGATTTCACCAGTTATGTGTTTAACTTTAGTTTTTAGATTTCGATTAAATGGATGTTAATTATGTTTTATTTCACTGTTCACGTTTATTTATGACCGTTCGATTTCCCGGTTTGACTTTCCGTTATTTTTTTGCACCACGTCTTCACTTTTCACTGTAATTTTGCCGCTGATCCGGCTCGAAGGACCATGTTGAATATTGCTTCGCTGAACCCCACTTTTTGAGCTATCATTCTTCAACCTAAATTTTATTAACTTTAGCAAGCAAAAAACATTTATATTTAAATTCTCAAAAAAATAATATGGATAAAAAATTCAGCCGCCTTTCCCGCTACTTGATGTTGGGACCTCTTATATGTTGAAGCTAATGCGTTTCCTCCTCGACCACCGAGTTCTTTAAATTTCCTTGGTAATTTGTGCAATAAAAATATTAACCACTGTTAAATGTACAATTTTATTTCATTATATTATGGTCACAATTTGAACTTTGAAATGAGAAATTAACTTTATTTTATACAATATAATCACATAGGTACTTGAAATAGGAAGATTTCTTTCACATAGTCTGTTCACATAAACACTAAGCATTTAAAATTTGTAATGGAAATTTCTCCACTGGGAGGCTTGAGATCTGTATTATATATATTAATGAAATTTAGGAACTCACCCAAGGATCTGGAGTGATCGTGTCTTGCTTTGGTGCTGGCTAATCGGAAAGTGAAAAATCATGGTTCCTAGTCCTCTCCGAAGGACCAGTTTGCCCTTTTTTTTGTCCTTGGACGAAATCTTTTCTCAAGAGAGTCAGTAACATTTTTTTTCGGTGCTCTATTTTTCGATTTTGGTAACTATGAATTTTAGGTGGTAAGGCAGTTCCGAGTATAAGAAAATTACTGCCTTGACACATGAGTGTTATATGTTTGTTTACGTTTTGTGTAGATATCAAGCCCCCTTTAGAGGTAATTTCTTTGAACTATATGAAAATTTTAATTTATATAAAGTATGTGTAGCTACTATATTTGAAAAATTAGTTAATTGGACTATTTAAGAACTTTTTTAGGTAGTCATCCCGGAACACTCAACATTGTAAAAAGCTCACATCAACGGCTTGAAAGCATTGATGAGCTTTCTTCTGCAATTGAACGCATCGAGTCGAATTATGACACCAGCTGTAATAACTTGGAAATGATAAAATGCCGACTTGATACTATATCAAACAAAGATGATAGCAAAACGATTGACGATTTTTCAAAATTAATTAAATTTGAACTGAGTACGATCAATTCAAGTATAAAAAAAATAAAGGTAAATTTGGAAAATAATGCTTGCCCTGAATACAACAACATCCAGGAACACACTATTTTGCTCTCCAAAATCAGCGATTTCCTCGAGAAGCTTTCCCCCCTTGAGCACAAAATCTCTGAACTTAAAATGGATTTAAAGACTCAACTGGACCATATGGAGTCTGAATTATACATCCTGAGATCATCGCTGGAAAATAGTGAAGCAGAGCTTCCGACGCCCAAAGTAGCGGCACCCACAAATGCTGGCAATGAGCGGAGAAAGTCTCTCTTTGAAGAATTGGAAATCCATCGCAACACAACAACAGCTGGGGAGAATTTCACCTTAGGTCGTCCCAACTTAACAGACAACCTTCTCAACCAGACAGTATCATTCTCGCCAAGCCCATCCTTCTATCTGCCACCGATGCACGTACCAGAACCTACTATTGAGAAATTCGGAACAACTTGGACAACAGCCGAATGGGATGCAAGATTGCAAAGAATTAGCGCATATATCAAGGTGAACAAAAAGAAAAAGACCAGTAAGGATGTAGCTCGAAACAAAAGAAGGACGGTCATCACAGAGGCTCCAAACGAAGAACCAAGCACCTTGCCAGTTGATGTGTCAACATATCACCTCAAAGGTGCACCAGCGCAAGCAGATCCATCTTGGGTGCAGAACTTTTTTAAAAAGAATTTCTCCGTAAATCTGATCAATTGTGAACCCGTTCTACCTCGAAAAATCAAGGTTCTGAAATACAAAAACTTTAAGCTGGTTATGCCGTCAAAATATGAATGGCTGTTTCTAAACTCCACATCAGACTTATTCAGGTGGAATAATCTCACGTTATGCGTCTGGAAGGATAGGTTAAGTAAAACTAAAAGTATTAATAATAGGCTAAGTAAAAAACCTAGCAATAACATTAGAACTAACACTATCCCATCCTCAGCTCCTGGCACACGAGCTTCATATTCTGCTAATCATATCCCTAATAAAAATAACTATCGAGCCACCACAAACTACACCCCAACTTCATCCTCTACTGTCCCGCCATCTTCTAACAATAATCGAAACCCTAAAACTAATCCTACTACTAACTATAACACTAACAGCGCCACTACTTCACCCAGCACATCCTCCAACGTCCTAACACCAGGAAATAACAATAATCCTCATACTAATTACCCTAATTTGTCACGCAGCCACATTGTCGTCGGCGGCCGTTCCTTTGCCGATCTCAGTGAGGCCCCTACTAATCCTACTACTAACTATAGCACTAACAGCGCCACTACTCCACCCAGCACATCCTCCAACGTCCTAACACCAAGAAATAACAACAATCCACATACTAATTACCCTAATTTCTCACGCAAACACATTGTCGTCTGCGGCCGTTCCTTCGCCGATCTCAGTGAGGCCCCTACAAGCAGTCGTTCTCCACCAAACCCGCCGCCTACCGTCGGTATAAACACATCAATACCGGCTGTTTATTCTGAGACTTCTGAGAGCCGAATGAACAACCACATAATCAAACGACCTTTCTTAAATCCATTACAGCCTCCAGTTGTAAAGAATACCTTAATATCGGCAGATTCATCTGAGAGTCGATATTTACTTTCGCGGCTCAGAGAAAGACAGATCTTCGACAATGTTAGACTTTTCCTTGCTTACATGCATAGCAGACCGGACTCTACTTGTATAAACGGTAAAACCAGGACCAGTCTTATTATCTCTATCCAACAGGAAGGTCTACCTATTGATCGGGATACTCTTCTCGCGCTCTATATGAAGTATCATGAGCATTACCAAATTCCCGCCGAGCAAGTAAGTAAGGACCTCTCCACCTACGCTTCTCATATCAGATCCATGCATGTGTCGCAGCTCCAAAAAAGCCGGGATGAAAGGAATAGATACTATCGCCCATAACTAGCCTCTTCCGTCGCATCCTTTCTCCTTTCGACCCATAACCAGAAACCCAACTTTCCTGAAACCATTAGACTTTTTTACCACAATTGCAGTGGTATGAGAGGAAAAGTAAGAAACCTTTTCATTGGCGCGAAATCATGCCCTTTCAATATTCTCGTGATCACCGAAACGTGGTTAAATAATTCATTTCTAAATGAGGAGATCTTAGATAACAACTGGACTATCTATCGTTGCGATAGAGATTATCACTCTAGCGGGCACTCGACAGGTGGCGGTGTCCTAATAGCCGTCAAAGATCCTCTGAACAGTGTATTGATCACCACGAATCAATCACAATTCGAAAATATTTTTATTCGTGTCAAATCTGGCAATAAAAACATAGTTATGGGCGCTGTTTACATACCCCCTAATTCTGACGAATCAAAGTATGATGATTTTATAAATACACTTAATGAAGTTCTCCTGTCCCTTGACTGCCACAAAAATGACGAGGTGCTCATAATGGGTGATTTCAATCGTCCTAACATATCTTTTACTCTCGACGACGATAATAATCTCCTCCCCATTAACATCACGCACGCTATTGACATGAAGCTCATTGATAATTTCTACGCCAATGATCTGCAGCAAGTGATAAGGCAACCGAACACTAGTGGAAACTGGTTAGACCTGGTCTTCACTAATCTATATGACGAGGTGAACGTCTGTCCCGCCGGTGATGAGGAGAACCTTTTCTCTAACACGCTTCACCATTCCGCGTGGATAATAGAACTCAACTCCACCATCACCCCGCATCGTGCGTCTCACAACAATACAATTGTTTATGATTTCAAAAACGCAGACTATAATAGTATTTGCTCTGAATTATCCCAAATTGACTGGAGGTATAGGTTATCGGGTGATAATCTTGACCTGTTAGTATCATGCTTCTACAACATTATTCTCAGCTCCATCGATAAGCACGTACCCAAGATTAAAAAAAGGGATAAATTGTCGGAGCCATGGTTGGACAAAAATACTAGATCTCTGCGAAATCAAAGAAACAAATTGTACCGCACGATTAAAAGACAAACGGATGTTAACGATGAATTAAGATCTGAATACTCCAGATTAGCATCGGAATTCACTTTTAGGTCACGTGAGGCCTACTGCACGTTCATAAATAAAGTCGGCGAAAATATCTTAAAAGACCCTAAAAAATTCTTCGACTTCGTTAACACAAAGCGAAAGACCTCAGGGTATCCGGCAACAATGACGAACGGGAGAGCTTCCTCCTCGTGCCCCCAAGATATATGTAACATGTTTGCTGTGAGATTTAGTGAAGTCTTCGCTCCCAAATCTAACACAATGTACACCGACCTTACTTGTAATGAATCGTCAACAATCATTAATAACTTATCTCTGTCAAGTGACGAAATAAGAGCAGGTTTAAACAATCTCGATATCACTAAAGGTTACGGCCCCGACAATCTGCCTGCAAGCTTCCTGCAACGCTGTTCAAATGAATTAATATTTCCTCTTCGTCTTATTTTTAACAAATCGCTATCTTTGGGAAGTTTTCCTGAACTCTGGAAGAAATCCTACCTAACACCAATTCATAAATCATGCGACAAGCATTTAGTGGATAATTATAGGGGCATCGCGATCCTATCAGTAATTCCTAAACTCTTCGAAAAACTTGTCCATGACAGGATTGCGCCTCTTATAGATCCTCACATTAACGAGCAACAACACGGTTTCAGAAAGGGGCGCTCAACCACCTCAAATCTAATGATTCTTATATCTGATCTTTTATGTGGCATGGAGAACGGCCATCAAATTGACGCTATCTACACGGACTTTAGCAAGGCCTTTGATCGCGTGGACCACCATATTTTGACTACTAAATTATTCAAATTTGGTATTACCGGCCAAGCCCTGGAATGGATAAAATCATATCTTAGCGGTAGAACTCAGGTTGTAAGATTTCAAGGATTTTTATCCAAAGAAATCGAAGTTACTTCCGGTGTCCCCCAGGGAAGTCATCTTGGTCCGCTCTTGTTCAACATCTTTATTTCCGATTTGTCCCACAAATTAAACAACATACCTCATCTCTTTTATGCAGACGACCTGAAAATATATAGCATCATAAGGTCCGACTCCGACGTATCATCCCTTCAGTCGAAACTTAATGCGTTGCAAGACTGGTGCAACACTAATAAGTTGCAACTTAATACTAGCAAATGCCACGCAATAACCTTCACCCGGAAAAAAGCGTGCAACTGCAGCAATACTATATTGACCACAAGTTATTAAACCGTGTTGATCAGATCGTAGACCTAGGAGTTGTTTTAGACAATAAGCTAAACTTTAACCTACACTACGATAGTATTACTGCCAAAGCTAATAAACTCCTTGGTTTTATAAAAAGAAGGGCTAAGGAGTTTGATAACATATGGGCCACAAAAACACTCTTCTGTTCACTAGTCCGCCCAATCCTAGAATACGCATGCCCTGTCTGGGATCCCATATTTCACGTCAGTAGCAGCAGGATTGAGTTCATTCAAAAACAATTTCTCCTGTTTGCACTAAGAAATCTATATGACCCCGCTGACTATCACAACCTTCCACACTATACGGACAGGCTCAAAATTTTGGATCTTCTACCTCTGTCATGCAGGAGAAAAATGCTCATCTCTTGCCTGACCTTGGATATTCTAAACGGCGATCTCAAGGTGAAGTTCTTATCGGACAGGATAATACTCAATGATGTAGCTCGGCGTACTGGGCACACGAAAGTGCTTAAGGAATATTCTCATCGCACCGACTACGCAAGGAACGAGCCCATTAATAGATGTTGCATGGTCTTCAATGAACATAATCTATACCTCACCCATCCCACTAACAAATTGTCCTACAAAAGAAAATTAATACCACTGTTGAAATCCCAAACTTCCGTCTTATCTGTTTAAGTTCCTTACTAAAATTAGTATAGTAGATTTGCATACATATAGCCTGACCAATTAAACTTGTACCTGACTTAGCATTATGAAATAATTAAGCTAAAATGTAAAAAGTGTACTTAGATCTAAGAGTGCCTTGTTTGGCAAATAAATAAATAAATAAATAAATAAATAAATAAATAAATTAGTCGATGGTTGATTGTAAGGTAGTGTATCCTTATTCAATCGTCTAAAGTCAACAGTCTTGCATCACCTGTTTTCTTTGGTACTAAAATTACTGGACTAGCATATGGTGAACTCGTTTCAGTAACTATCCCGGCATTTTTCCAATCATCAACTACCTGACGTATCTGTTCTCGCTCCTTTTCACTGACACGATAAGGTTTACATTGAAAGGGTTGACTATCTTCTCGTGTTTTGATGTCCATTTCAAGTCGGTTTGTACACCCCATTTCAAGAATATTCATAGCAATACAATCACGATGTTCATTTAACAAGGCTACTAACTGTGATTTAGCTTCTTCTGGGGCTTCAGAATCTATCATCACTTCACTCAAAGTAATAGGACATGACACATTCGCCACCTTCGACGTATCATTCTCTTCAGGCTGATCTTGGATGACGTACACACCTTCACATTCAATATTCTCACCTTTACAAATTTTTATCTCATCTTTTGTCGGGTTTATTACAGGCCACTTACATATTTCCTGTTCTTTTACGGCAGTAACTATATCAATTGATTCACCCTTCACACATTTGTCACAATCTACGTTTATTGAAGTGCTTGTTTTATTTTTATCCCAACATAGAGTCATTTTAGCAAACGGATCTTGATTATTGCATTCATAAAATTTTAAAATATTACCTTGCTTACAATAATTTAGATGAGACAACTCAGTGTAAGAACGTCCAATAATTACATCTAGCGCTTGAGCATCATCAGGTATTACTCGCACTTTAATTTTCTCAGCTTTCACATCATCAACTATGATAGTTGCTTCGGCCCAGCCAGGAGATATAGTTGTGTTTTGAGATGATCCCTTACAGATGATCATTTACAATCTTAAATTTATTTTCATTTGCAATTGACATCTTAATGGTACACTCCGAACTTCCCATATCAATAAAAGCAATAAATAACTTGTCATTAATCAGAATTCTTTTCAAAAATTTTTGTAGATTGTTTACGTTCTTGCTGTGAATCGCATTTACACTATTTGATTTTTTTAGACAATTTCTTTGAATGTGTCCTACCTCATTACAAAGTCGACACTTCATTTCACTTTTCGGATTAGGACAGTCTTTAGCTAGATGCTCGAATTGTCGACAATTATAGCATTTAAATTCACCGCTCAGATTTCTTACTGGTGACCTTTTCGCTCCATGCGAATTTAGCGAATTTGGTTGACTTGACAACGATAAACTGTTTCCTAGATTGGAATTCTTTAAGAATGAATTTGACTTCTTACCCTCTGTTTTTCCGTTGCTGGATGAGAATTTACTGTTTACAGCTTCATTATTTCTATTGAATCTTATCATTTCTACACGGTGATTATTTAACTGCTCAATACTCAAGATATCATGAAAGAGATCGTCAATATCTTTGTAATCTTTCGTTGCTAATGCTATACCTGGTTCCTTTGACCATAATCCGAACAACACTTGTCTTTTCGTTTCATCAACTGACAGTTGTAAATCTTGACACATTTTAACTTTTTCGTACTTGTATCTTCTGTTTTTTTTTGACAACGATTTGTCATTCTAATCCACTTCGTAGTTTGATCTTCTTTGCCAACAAAAGTCTTTTCAAAAGCTGCTTTGAATAATTCCCAAGTGTTTAGGTCAGCAGTTTTTGATTGCAACCAGTGATAAGCTCCATCTCTCAAATGTGTGCGTGCTGCTTCCAAAATAAAACCATCAGGCCATCTGTGCAACACTCGCATGCTTTCTAGGTTTTTAATCCATTCTGATGCTTCAGTCGGACCTTTATCACCATGGAAATCTTTGATATTTTTGCTTAAGTCAGGCATCACCTGATATGTTTCCTGAGAAATGTTTTGCTCTCTCTGATTTAGATTAGGGTTTTGGTCTAACACTCTATTTATTATCGCGTTTAAGGCTTCTGATCGCTGATTTGCCTCCTCATCTCTGCGCCGATTCTCTGCCATCATCATCTCAAAAAGTCGTTCTAGCGGCTCACCCATATTTACGTCTTCTAATGTGTTGTTATTCAAGTTACACTTACTCACTGTGATTTCATACACTTCTGTGTCCCTCGCTGGAGATTCTTTTTCCGCCTCAGAATTTCTCTTGGACATCTGTAGAGACTCCTTCTGTAATGGTAGTTTAATTATCACTCCTCGACACACACACGACGACGCCTCGATTTTTTTTTTGAGGTTATGTGAGATCTTATCCCACTTCTGATTTGTTAGGAAGGGGTTTCTCTTCAATAAAATCTTCTTACAAGATCCGATCCCAACGTTATTACCTACGAAATCAGTAAAACACACTATTTATCGTAAAGAAAGCTAATTTATTGCTCACAACGTTATGCGTATATTACCACGTTTATAAGCAGAGTTTCCCTCCGGATGGAAGTTTCGATCCGGAGTGAAACACCGCTTATAAACGGGGAGTTAAAATCCAGAACTTGGACTTTCGCTTCCCAAGAAAATGTCGGAGTGAAACTTCGCTCCCGGTTTATGGTATGCTTATAAACGCTGACTGGGAGTGAGATAACCGAAGCATAATTTTTAATTGTTTTCAGAAGGAAAAAAACTTAGTGAAGAAGCAGTTGGGTGTTTTATTTTGCTACAATAGTATTTTTTCTGTACTTATAAATTTTTTTTACACACATTAAATTGTTGTTGTTGTTGTTGTTTTTAATTTCCTAGTGCAGGACTAGCGAACCTCAAAGGGTTACTTATTGGACTCGGCCATTACAGCCATATAAACCATGGAACAGTGATGAAACAACTTGTTTGGCCTTAAATTATCTCGTTCTCAATGTTAAATTATCCCATGCATAAGGCCAGAGCAGAGGGGACTTAGTCAAAGCTTCGATAATTAAAAATGTTTGCCTTTGATTTAATATTCGTCAAAAACTTCGCTTATTTGAGATGCAGTCAATGTTGAAGATTTGTGTTGACAAGTTTTAAGGCCTCTCAACTCTCTCTCTATTATATCTGTCCCAAGCACATAGCTGGGAAATCGTCTTAAAATTTCAGTTGATGTTCAAGTCGTCAAGTTCTTTGAGGTCTAACCAGGCATTATAAAGGTTTCATTAATAACACTCTGTTTTCTAACCTTCTATATGTGTTGGAAACTAAACCCCTAATGCCCTTTAATGACTTCTCATCGTCAATGTTATGTGAAAAATTTACGAGGATACTATAAACAGAAAAACAGTGATTGATGAGCACCCATAAACTCCACAGAAAATTAAGAGCATATTGGGATGCACAGTGAAACAGTGACATGATTGATCTGTTCGCTTATCTCAGGACGTAGAGACAGTTTACTTTCATGAATTTGGAGCCCTGATCCAGAATGTAAAGATTCTATCTTGATTTTGAATACTAAAGATATGAAATTCCAACGGGAAAAATTCCGCTATCGTATCAGACGGGCTTAAAAGGCCATGAAGATGAACATAGAGAAATGAGAGTGTCTATTTAACGAGATAGATCTATACTACTACTTATCTTTTAAATTCTCTATTTGGTTTTCGTGAGATTCATGCCTGAATCTAACTGCAAAATTTGAGTTATCATCCGAAATCCTCCGAGGTTGTAAGGATTTATACACTGCGAATCCTGAGTCGTCCAGGGGAATAAGCGATAAGTCATTAGACTTGTTAATAACACATTCCAAACCACCAGTGGTAGGAACTGTAATGACAGATTCTTTATTAGGAGATATTATCGACGAAGAGATTCTTTCAACTCTTTTTGAGAAATCACTATGTTTTCCTTTTGTCAGTGAAATCGAAGTATTCTCATTAGAATTTTTCCTATCCGGACCAGGTCGCTTTTGTTCGAGCCCTCTACTAGTGGGTGCTTTTTGTTTTTCCCCATTGGGGACCTTTTTTTTTCCTCATTTCTCTCTGTGCCATGTGTTTTGAGAAGTCTGTTCTTTGCTTTGAAATTTCTAACAGCGTCAGATCTTGAGAAATTTCCTCTCCTCATGTCTGTTACTATTTCCCTTTCCCTCAGCCACAGGGTGCAAACCTTATCAAATGCTCTATGTTTGCCATGGCAGTTCGCACACATGGAGACTTTGGTACATTTTTTCCCTTCTTTGCAATCTTGAGTTCCACAGTTTCCACAGATTGTCCACTTAGATTTGCATACTCTACTTATGTGCCCGTACCTCTGACACTTAAAGCATCTTATGGGAGGGGGGACAAATTTGTTAAATTTCAGATTTGAGTAGTATAAGTTTAGTTTTTCAGGGATACTTTTACCATTAATATAGACCTTAATTTTGTTTATTTCTTTAAGGACCACCTTTCCCTCGGAGAAACTTTTCCATTTTAATCTGAAACATCTTTTTATGGTCACAGATGGATTGCAAAATCTTAAGGCCTCTAAGAGTTCTCTTTCACCTAGACCTACATCAATATTATGAATTATAATGGATGTGGCTACAAGACCCAGGGGAATGTAAGCCCTAAAAGTAGGATTTAATGGGCAGTTCTTGATGAAGTTATTTGCATCTTCTGCAGAGTTAAAGGTCACTTTGCATTTATCTTGGGATGCTTTAAGGATTGATTCGATTCCTGTAGTCGTAGTTATTAATTTTTTGCACAGGGAGAGTAGATTTAAATTTTTTTGATCAGAGGTGGACGAATTACTTTTCCGCACAAGGACAAAGAAGGGTGCTAAGTCCCCATCATTGTATATAGTTATGTCATTATTACACTGAGCCAAGCTCGTGTTAACAACAGGTACAGGAGTTTTAACTGCTTCATGTTCTGTGGAAACATTTGACAGTGACATTTTTTGGGAAGGTGAGATTGAGGAGTAATTTGAAGTAATATTTTTACTTGTCGACGCTGCCTCAGTCTTTCTTGTTTTTTTTGGACTACGTTTTGTAGGAACCTTTCCTTTTGCACTCACTTTAATGTTACGTTCACGAGTCTCTTTGAACCCAATAGGCTGTGTGCGCGTTTTATTAGTAAGTCTCGAAGATGTTCTTACCGAGACATTTATTTTTTCTTTGGGTTTGCCTCCTGAGCCAGGAGGGGAGCCATTTTTGTCCATATTGGCAGGGTAGATCTAGCTTGTTGTTGGATAATGTATTATAGCAAGGGCAAATCGGAAGAAAATATCCTTTTGGTCAAGAAAAATTTAATGAGCCAAATGGCAAAGGAAGTCATATAACTGGGTTATGCACAGAAAATTGTTACACAAGATGATACAGTAATTAGTGTATTTAGAGGTCAAATGAAGGATGAGAAAAACATGTGCACCAGAAGAAATTAGCGGGAATATGATGTCGCTGTTTCACTTAAAAGGGTGTACGGTGCACACCGATCACTGAAGATGACCTTTTTTATCTTATAAAAAACATTAAAAGGCATTAGGGTGACTAAGGACTTAATTAATTTAATTTTGAGGTTAATTGATTTGTTTGATCATACTAAAGCACTTGAATGAAAATTTAAAGCAAAATTTAAAAATATAAAAGTTGAAAAACACGTGCTGGAAAAATGTATCAAAAATTTTAACAAAGAAAAGAAACCACAAAAAAACACAAAAAATACCATAAATTTTTAGGACTAAAATAAATTAAATAAATTAAAAGAAATATAATTAAAATCAACAAAGATTTTCCTTAACACAAAAAAAATTAAAAGAAAACATTTTAAAATCAGAAAAAATCAAACCAGAACTTAAAATTTAACACAATGAATTTAACAGTAACCACTGAACTAACTGTATGCAAATACATTAACACTGAATAGACCTTAAACGACTGTATCGTCCGTACTCGTCCGAGTCCAGAGAGAGAATGCACATTAAATTAAACATTGGGTTTATATTTGTGTTTGTTGCTATTTCAAATTTAAGCTCGGAGCTGTCATCTCAAACCAGATAGTATTTTGGATTTTCACTCCCATTGCCCATAAACGCATCGGGAGTTTCACTTCGGATTGAAGATACGGGAGTGAAACTCCGCTTATAAACGTAGTAAATATCTTTCCAAGTTTAAGTTTTTCACCGCTTCCTCTTTCTTATCTTGCCGCCATTCCAGGTTATCCAACTTCTCCCTGTCAAAATCTCGTTCCTTCTCCTCTTCTTCTTTTTTTTCTAACATTTGCTTCTCGTTTTAATTGTTCGTTAAACAGTAATACTGCCACAACATGCTTACAATGGGCATATTCACACAGTGCAAATTCATGGCGCCTAAAACCGGTTTTATAGATGAGAGAGGGAAGGGAGCGGAAGAACTTAACGAAACATTTTTCACGCAAAAGCAAACGCGTGAAAACTAGCACACATATAAAAAGTTACTTCTATCTCTTGCATTCTTTAGCTCTGTTTTTCTCTAACAAGTAAATTTCATCTGCAATACATTTAAAGGTTCCTGTATCGCATTCAAATTTACTACACTCATTTACGCTCCGTCTGAGTTGCTAGGAGTTGAATAAAACCGGTTTTACTCACCACAATTATGGCAGCGTGTGAATATGCCCAATGAGCATAAGTTGGTTCACCCAGCCTGCAGTCGCACTGATAAGTCTCTACAACACCATGCTGTGTAATTGGAATATTTATGTTGTAAGCAACAGTTTTTTTCATGGCAGCCTTGCACTGTGCTGTAAAATAATAAATGTTAACAGCAAATGTCATCCTGAACGTGTAGTACAAATTCATTTCTGTATATTTTATTACTTTTTCCTATGTGTGTATCAAATCTGAAAGAGTTAAGTCGTTAATATGAAAATCAGCAAAGGATTTATTTCTACAACTTAACCCGTTGACGCAAATAACTGTTATAATCGTTAACACGTTTAGAGCCGTCGATATTTGTCCCGGAAAAACTGTGGAAAAATTTGATAGTCTTTCTCTTACATAAACTCGCACAAAATTCCCTATAGGCTATGTGCACGCGGGCGGAGCTGGAAATAATTTAGATGCAAGCGCTCGATGTGAGCAAACTGCAAATTCTGAACTACATTTTTCCAGTGTGCATTGTTGTTGCGGATGTGTCAAAATCAAAATAAACCCATGGTTTGAGGTTATGCAACGAATTAATTATTTTTGTATTATACATCTTAATTGAAGAAAAAAATACTCAAAATAAATAATTTGCATGTACCTTTTATGCTATGCTATTTATATTATATGCACACAGCTACATTAAAAGATATTTGTTTATTAAAAAATTTCCCGGTATAACCCAATAATAAAAAGGGAGTTCAATTCTTTTCTCCGTCCCACTGGCGGCGCTGTGGGCTACGTGCACATAGCCTATTGCATTAACAAACAAAAGTGTGTTTTAAGGCACAATTTTTTAAAAAATAAGTATGCGTCAACTAACTAATTGCTCTTTTAATCCCTGGGACATAGGGCGGAAACAGTTGCCCTCCAGCGGACTCTGTTTTGCTAGACAGCTCTCAGCTCTGACCAGGATCTCCCAGTTGTTGCGGCCTCTGATAATAGGGAGATTGGGAAAAATACGTAGACGTAGCCGTAAAGCTGTCAAAAAACGTAGCTGTGCATGCGTACGTTTGATGTAGTTTGGGAATGTTGATTCGCATCTCGCATAAACCTTGATATCCATTGCTGCGTATTTGTGTTCCCAAACTCAGGTAACGTAATCGCAACGACGTTGGTGCATTGAATGACAGTGACATTCAGCTGCTATGTTAAGTTGACATTTCGGTAACTGCAACGCGTAAAATATATTTTGAAGTTGTTTTGGTTAGTAGCAGTAAAAAATGAAGTTAAAAGGTATTAATAAAATTTACTTTACAACAATAAAAAGTATATGGAAAAACCTTCCAGGATTGAGGAAATTGTATATAACCGGAATGGTGTCAATCGAGGAGTACTTTATTTATAAAAAAATAGTGATGAAACGTTGTAAAAGGATACATCGGAGAAGGTCCAACTTAAATGACTTTTCAAAAAAGGAGTGCAAAAATGTTTTCCGCTTTTATAAGGATGACGTGAATAGATTACAAACGGCGTTGGATATACCAGATAGAATTTTAACGAATAAAGGAACACTCTTCTCAGGTAAACTTTGAATTTTAATAACATTGATGTGACCCTGAAGTATGTAATTTTTAAGGTATTGAAGGATTATGTTTGGTGTTAAGACGTTTAGCTTATCCAAATAGATATGGTGATCTGAAAAAACTGTTTCACCGACCAGTTTGTGAACTATCTCGCATCTTCAACCATATGCTCAAGTATATCTATGAGAAACATGAACATCTACTCGCTAGTTTAAATCATACATGGATGGAACTAGTAAAAAAAATATTTATATAGAATGTATACTTAATTTGTCATATTTCAGATTCTACAGAACTTTGGGTGCCCAATTGCCAATGCTGTAGGTTTCATCGATGGAACTATACGTCCAATATGTCGTCCTCGCTTGCGTCAAGAAGTAGTTTACAGTGGATATAAAAAAATTCATTGCTTAAAATACCAAAGCATAACTTTTCCGAATGGCGTAATTGGTCGGTTAGATGGTCCCATTAATGGGCATCGACACGATTCATCAACATTTCAAGGTTATTGGAGGAATTAAAAGATAAATTTTCGTTGACAAATGGGAAAAACTTTTGCTTTTTAGGCGACTCAGGATATGCAAACCAAAAGTTTATTAAAGTACCGTACAAAAAAAATCAAATTTCATCAACAGAGCATTCAAAATTTAATGCTGATTTGTCATCTCTGCGGGTTAATGTGGAACATGGTTTTGGAAAAGTTTTGCAGTTATTTGCATTTAATGACTTCAAAAAAAATCAAAAATTGATGCTCCAGCCTTTGAAGGAACATTATATAGTTAGTGTTATAATGACAAATTGCCATTCTTGCATTTATGAATCACAAATATCGAAAACCTTTCAATGTTATCCTCCTTCTATTGAACAATATATAAGGAACAATTGTAATTGTAACAAAATTATTTTAATTGATTTTTTTATTTCAAGATAATTTAAAAAAAATGAAACATTTTCATTAGTGTTAAAATAAGGCTTTTTTCACATATCACAAAATAAACAATGTATAGAAAGATAATTCAATAAACAATGTATAGAAAGATAATTCAATAAACAATGTATAGAAAGATAATTGAATAAACAATATGTGTATTCATGTCACATTTCACTTTGTTCGTAGTTCGTAGTTCATTTTCATACATTTGGGCTATGAACTACGAAGCTACGAAGACTACGAACAAAGTGAAACGCGACATGAATACCCCTAATATATAGAAAGATAATTCAACACCGTTCTTCTATAGGAAGTTCTTTCATTCGCTCTTCATGTTTATACTCCAAACTTTTTTCGTCAAGATCATATTGTTTCAGTTGGTTTTGAAGAATCATTTCTTCCTCAAATGGAACTTTTCGTTTTCGACGATTTTGGGCTGAGATTGGTGAATCTTTGCCATCTGCAAATTATTTGATATACATATATTATAGATATGCATGATATTAAATAATTTCATGCTTACACTTTTGTTCAGCTGCTGCATCACGTTCTCCGTTAGCCTCTAACATTTCTAACTTTTTGCTTCTACGATGATTTTCCTTCGACGTAGATGGTTGAGTAAGATCATCTTCGCAATGATTTTCAGCGATGTAGAAGCTTATAGTTTCTTCTTTAATTGAAATTATATCACGTAAAAGTCGTTCTCTTTCATCTTGTTGCTGCTCTGTTCCAGTTCTACATTTACAATTAATTTTTTAGTCCCAGTTTATCAAATCAGTTCACTTACCTGCTTATCAATTCTTCTTTTAATAATTTTGCAATTAAATGATTTACTCTATCTTTTACTGTCCTTATAGGTTATAGTTAACCCATATGTAGTGTTTAAATTTTCCACCACATCTTTCCATTTTTCTTGTCCAAGTTGATATGGATTTAGAGCTAGAACTTCCTTTAGCAGCCATATATGTATCTTTTTCAATGTTAAAAAATACCTTGGTTTTCTAAAAAATAAATTAACAATTTTTATCTGCTAATAATGTATATTATTAATAGTCACAAACCTGTTTTTATTTTACATCCATTTTCACGGTTTCACGTACCCTTTTGCGTACACTTGGCTTCTGTACGTCGATTGCTGCGTTTATTTGACAATTCAACGTTATTCTCACGTCACCACGGGCTACGTTCGTGAACAATTTCTTTTTACCCAAACTCTGCTTCACGTAACCGTAGACGTTGTGAGAGCGCGTACGTATATACGTACGTTAAATACGTAGGAACCTACGTCTACTTCTACGTTTTTGAGATACGTTGTGTTCCCAATCTCCCTAATAGGGCTCTCCTCCACGTTGTTCTAGGTCTTCCGACTCGACGGGATCCCTGCGGATTCTAGTCAAGGGCCTGTTTGGCTAGATTATCGTCTTCGCGTCGCAAGGTGTGGCCAATCCAATTCCATTTCCTCCGCCTGATTTGGTCGTCTATCCTTTTTTGGCCGGCACAAATTTCTTCATTTGAAATTCTATCCTGCCAGCGGATTTTTAGGATACGACCTAGGCATCTGTTGAAGAAAACTTGTAGGCGCCCCGTGATAAATTGGGTGACTTTTCATGTTTCGTAACCATACAAAAGAACTGTCTTAACCTTGCAGTTGAACAGCCGCAATATCTCCGTCGATCTCCATATGTAAAACAGGCATGCATATGCGCTTCTTGCTTTATTTATACTGGAACTGACGTCTTCCTCGACACCGCCGTTTTCGGTAATAATACTACCGAGGTAACATAATTTATCCACCAGTTCCACGTCACGCTTATTTAGCGCTGTCCGTTCAAGGGTGTTTGCATTTATCCGCATTTCTTTGGTTTTAGTCGGATTTAACCTTAAGCCTGCCGACCTACTTTCTGTTGCCAAATTGTTTACCATGTTTTTGAGGTCCTGGTGTCTGTGGGCCAGCAAACAGATATCATCCGCGTAGTCGAGGTCCCCATTGTATGCCATCTGTTCTAGCATCTGACAAGAATGTCGTTTATTACTATAAGAAATAGTAATAGCGAAAGTAAGCATCCTTGTCGTACTCTTGAGCTCACTTCAAAGCGGTCGGATAGTTTTCCATTGTGAAGAACTCTGCATTTGGAATTGTTGTATGGAGCTTTCATCAATTCTATTATTTTATCAGGCAGTCCACGTTGCCGTAGAGCTCGCCATATAAAGCTCCTAATAACCGAGTCGAACGCTTTCTCATAGTCTACGAAAGCAATTAAAGGGGGGATCGGAATTCAGTAGACTGCTCCACTATGATTCTTAAGGTGTTAATGTGGTCTATGCAGGAGCCGCCTTTTCTGAATCCAGCCTGCTGTCGTCTAAGCGTTCGATCTACTACCCCTCTTACCCTCGATAGCAATATGTGGGACAAGATTTTGCACACAGTGCTTTACCATTGGCCATTGCATGAATTGTGGTTACTATTTCAGTCTTGGATGGGGCACGAGTGGTGATTCGTGTTGGCTGCACATTGTTGTTGTTTTCCTGAGGTTCCTGTGTAAATGAACCATTCAGGGCGGCGAAGAAGTAATCACTCCATCTATGGAGTTGCTCCTCGACGCTGCCCAACAGCCTTCCATCCGAACTCTTTATGGCATGCTTTTTAGTAGAGTGCTTTCCCGAGAGCTGTTTAGTAATTTGGTACAGCACCTTACTGTTGCCTGTGTTTGCCGCGTTTTCTGCTTTTTCTGCGAACTCATTTATCTGCCGCCTTTTATCACGACGGACACTTCTCTTCACCTACCGGTGTAATTGGGAGTATTCTCGTTCAAGTTGTTGACATTTTTCCGGGTCGCTTGTAGAGTTCACGTTATTTTTGAGTACCCTTCTGCCTTCTATTTTTTCCAAGTTGTGTCCGAGATCCATTGTTGCTGGTTTCTTTGGACATAACCGATGCTTGTTTCCGCTGCTGTTATTATAGCGCCTTTTGTTGTGCTCCACAGCTCTTCAATATTTGTGTCGTCAGAAACGGTTTGCTGGTTTAAGATTTGTTGCAGTTTCCCAGCAAATTCTCGCCTTTTAATGCTCTCTCGCAGAAGGTCTACGTTAAACAGTTTACGGTTTATGGCATCGCGTTGGACGTTTCTGATTGCCTAAAGCTCCTGACATCCTCCAGAATAGCTCTCCATCTGCGGCTGACGGCCACGTGAACTATCTGATTTCTCTTTCTACCATCGGGCGATACCCAGGTCTCCTTGTGTATCTTGTGATAAAAGTAAGTTCCACCCACTATGAGTTGATGGGAACTACAGAAGTCAAGAGAAAAGCTCACCATTGTTATTGGTAACTTGGCTTAGGCCTTGATTTCCAATTGTGTTTTCAAGGCCGGTGTTGTTGGGCCGACCTGTGCGTTTAAGTCAGCCATCAAAACAGGCATTGTTTGCCGATTCGTAGCAATTGTGTGTATTATGGGAGCGGGTTGCTAACCCTCAGCCCAACCGACTTAAAACTCTGTTTTGTGTAGCAGAGAACTCGCCAATGTACCGTCTCCCGTTAGATCCTTCCGAAGAAGTTCCCCAGGGGGCACCGCTGCGAGGTGGTAGTAGGACTTGCTAACAGAGCTGCTAGGTGTTCGTCTGCAGTGACTCTTCTCGGGTTTTGACAGAAATGACAAATCGGGTGCCACCACCTTCCGAGGTCTTTGTTAGCCGTTCGCCCACATATATTATATGTATTTCTATATACATATGATATATTTCTATATAGATATCCTGTTCGTTATTTTAATTCTAGGATATAAGAATAGTGTTAAATCATCGTCACCTACAAATTCCAAGTGATAAAAAATAACAGTTTTCAGTGACATTTTGTACAAAAAATGACCACACCAGTTTTGTCACATTTTATATCACTAACTTGCTCCTTGTCACTAGACTATGAGAATACCACTTTAAAAGCCCGATATCCAACAGTGGTTTATTTGGTAGTTCATCTCGAAAATGTCCAACATGTATATTTTACAACGGATAATGCTGCGGGAAAGGCTGAACAATCACCATCCCGAAAAGTGCGCTGCACAGCGGAAACAACTAGCATCTGATACCGACTGCAGCATGTCGCTCTGGTGCCGCTGCTGCACGCTGCATATTTTTAGGTTCTGATACGGTCTTCACTTAGAACAAAAATTTGTGCACGGTATTTATCTTCTTCTGCCCTGGGGAGCAGAAGAAATGTATTTTTTTGTTTTAGCTTAGGAATATTCCTTGGGATATTGAATTTTTTTTGTTGGAATCATTGTAAAATTTAAAATATGAGATTACAGATTTTATTTAATTTTGTAAGTAATGATGATTTTAAGGCAAGCTGAGTACGCTAAATTTCACCCGATGAGGTTCTTTATGGCGGTTGAAAGGGGGAAAATTTAGTTTTTCTTGATTATCCATTGATTTGTTGATTTAAATAGTTATTACAAAAATTGTTCATTAGGTTTAAAAATAGTTGTAAGAATGTTCGTTAAATTTTCGGAAAACAATATATTTTGCCTTTTTTATACAATTAGAAGATAGTTATAAAACGTGCGATGAAGTTTGAATGTCCCTTGAAAGTTAGTTGGCCCTTATTATGGTTGCCACTTTACCACAGTGAGAAATGTCACATTTAAAATCAAATGAGAAAAATCTCACTTACAAACATCAAGTGAGAACAATTGTCACTGAATTTGCCGTTTCTCGATGTCAGTGACAACTGTAATTCGCCTTATCTCACTGAAATGTCAATTTTTCAGAGAACCATAATACCATTTTTGAGTCACTTCGCCATTTGTCACCATAAGTAACAACCATAATAAGGCTGAGTATTTTTGTTTAACATGAATACTTCCACCACCGGGATACTTCTACCGCGGGGTTACAGTATATGGGGCGATTTTTTATATGTGGTGTTCCCCAGTAGGCCTAATCCACGTTTAGAGATTTGTTTTACATGAAGTAACTCAACGGCAACGTAAGAAATCAAGGCGGGAATTCAAGGAAGTTGGCCTGTACCACTGGCTTGTGAATTTATAAGCGCAGGTGAAGTGTATGAGCCCTTTTACTACCAAATATTGAGGCGCAAGTGCGTGTCAATACTTGTGATCGCTGCATTTTTCATGTAGACGGTATATACGGTTAGGATGAGCGCTTCCTTAAACCAGGGCTGCGGAGTTGGAGTAGGAGTCGGAAGAAATTTTCTAGTTACTGGAGTCGGAGTCGGAACAACAAACAAAAAATTTGTCGACTCTGTTAAATTACGAAATAACATAACTATAAATTATAATAATTATTAATTATTGAATTAAGTACATATTTTAAAATGAACTACACATAATGTGAGCATCTCGTTGTAGTTAGGCCTTAATACTGGTCAACTTTAACATTTATTTTGAAAAATTACTGGAATTCCCGCAATAAAGAAAGGCGAACGTGATAAGCTGCACAACCCCATGCCGGAAGACAGAGCAGCCAAGAAGGTCTTCACTGGCATCATCGAAGGAGAAAGACTCGTAGGCAGGCGGAGGAAAAGGTGGAAGGATGCGATTGCTGCAGATGCGGAAACATTACTCCACATATCGAACTGGAGAACTTCGGCCAGAAATCGAGAAGGCTGGAGGAAAAGAAGCAGAACGTGGTAAAAGAATACGCTACAAGGGTTGGAAAACCCCGCCCCGCGGTGGCAAGTACGTGAGTAAGCGGTTTATTAAAATAATTAAGAAGTTAGAGGAGTAACAAGGGATCTTGAAATGAAAACTGATTCGAGTCAGATGCAGAACACGATCAAATAAAAATTACAGGTAACCCAGGATGTAGACATAATTACCGCTTAAAGCCCAAAGTTTTGTAACCGTACTCGTAAAAAGCCTTTACATAAGCGCATGTCGGTGAGCTTGAAGTGACTTTAAATCCAGCTCGTCACATTCAGATATCCGATCGTACCTCTCACTTTAAGCTTCGAAATCTCTCCCAACTTATGTAAGAAAAGGTCTCCAATTGTACAGTGTTTTATCCTAGCAAGAACCAGACAACTGCAAAGAAATTGTTCGTCAAAGAGGGGAAAACAACAGTTATACATATATAGGACCACGTCATAGCTCTTGTTAGGTTGCAATATTTCCCATCCCTTTCTGGTGGAGATCTGGACATTGAAACCTGAGTTGAAATTAATTTTGCTTAAGCTGCTGTCGGCGATTCTAGATTTTAGCATGAAGAGGATGCACTGACCACATTTCACAAGGGCCACCTGGTTAGCCTCGATGGTGACTTTGTTGAAAGTGCCTTCTCTATCCAGGAAAATTGCCAAGGTACATTGGTTGTATTATACGGAGTACTCTACGGTACGCACTACTTCATGCAGTGCGGTGCCATTCGAATTTCTCTTGCAATATGCATACTGAGAGGAAGACTTCAGCTATAGAATTTCGGAGGTATAGGTCTACCATGCGTTCTAGGGTGTTGATGACCCATACCATCCTTTGCCGTTTCGTCTACCTACCTTCGAAATAAATATCACTTTGACCCTTCTCCAGTAGTGCAGGCTATTCCTGTAGATTGACAAGAGCAATGAACCACCATTGATGTCATACGCCTTATTATGTAATCCATTCCTTGTGATGAGAGAAACTTTTCACTGACAAGAGCTCCTTATAGTCCGGTTGCGCCCTAAACCTTCATTTACATTTTTAATTGCGCGCTTGCTTCCAAAGAGGTTAACCACCCCTGCACAATAAAATTAGTTCTTTTTTGTTCTTCGGTACAAATTTAAATATTTCCCATTATATATAGCAGTCGGAGTCGGATTTAAGATTTCAAAACATTGGAGTCGGAGTCGCAAATTTTAAGAGCGGACTCACAGCCCTGCTTCAAACTTCATCCAGATTCTGTCTGTGTCACTTGGAAAAAGCCGTTGAGTTACTTCATGTAACATATCTCTAAATGTGGATTATACCATGTTTCCATCGCACGTGAAATCCGTAGTTTCTAGTTAAACAATTTGGCGAAATCGAAATCTGTTCACATCGCATCCAACAGTTTTCGCTTGTCATAACAAAATTAAAGTGAAAATGAAAACAAACTTTTCGCGCTTTATATTTTCTTTTTCTTGATATCGCATTATTTTCCGGCGTTTCTGACTTTCTTACGATTGCAAATTAATTCAAAACGAATCGCACTGCCAAAAAATAATGACAGCCCACAAATTTTCCATGCTGAGTATTAATGCTGAATTGGCTGAATAGTCAGAGCTAGATTTCGAGCGAGATTTCATTGAAATCTCCCCCGTAGGGCGATTTCATTTTATATGAAAAAACATGGGATTTCACTTGAGATTTCGTTCGATACCCGCATTTTTGCCGAAATCGGAGGATTTCACATGCGATGGAAACATGGTATTAGGCCTACTGGGCAACACCACATACTTATAAAAAAAACGCACCTTATACTATACGGTGGTGTGGAAAGGAATATTCATTTTAAACAAAAATACTAATTTTCAAGGGAGATTCAAACTTCATCGCACGTTTTATAACTATCTTCTAATTGTATAAAAAAAGACAAAATATATTGTTTTCCGAAAATTTAACGAACTTTTTTACAACTATCATCAAATCAATGGATAATCAAGAAAAACTAAATTTTCCTTTTCAACCCGCATAAAAAACCTCATCGGGTGAAAGGACAATGGGCAAAATTATATGGAACCTGGGCGATCTACGGCCAAGAATAATTTAGATATTTATTGGTGTGGTTTGACCATACAATAACTCGGAAGAAGTTTTATGACCGAGATGTACTTTAGAAATCGATAAAAAACATTATTGATTTTGTGAATTTCAGATAGTTTTACTAAGTATCATGGCTTATTTTCAGTGCAAAATGGAAAAATAAAGTAAAATAACAAATCTGGAAAGGTTTTTATGCTGATTGAATAATAAAGCTCTTATAATATTCGCCATTAATAAGTATATTCATCATACGATCATATAATGATCTGTATTCCAAACGATGCATTACATTTTAGCGGTCGTGCTCTATAATGATTGTTAATATATAACAAACTACGCACCTATTAGATTATCAGTGATCGCGCTCACACTTAATTCCGTTGCTGGTAGTCTAATATCTTCAGATTGATTCCTTGCCAGCGTGGTCGGATGGAGCGCACGTATATTGGGCCTTTAAGAATAATAAATCTTAGACCTTTTATATGTCTGGACTGCACTCGGACACGTAACAACCGAACGTCTCCCTCTTCGATGTATTCGCTAAGACCCCTTATTTGTTGCTTTCGGTACACTTCAATATTATACAACCCCTGTGTTAGGTGCTCAGCGTGATAACTGCGGCCTAACTTCATTTGGTATGTACCAAGAGCAAAATGAATAACATTGTTTTCTGACGGATTTGGAAAATCGTCGAAAACTTGCTGATCGCCGGTGATACTTTGAAACGATGCTCGCTGTCTATTTATATTGTTATATTATTTATATTGAACAACATAGTCCGCGGCGCACAGTGGTCAATTTTCATTTTATTTTTTCAAAATCAAATATCTTAAGAACGGATCAAGGTAGAACGATGAGCCCAGGTCGATTGTTGTAGAATACAGGAAAAACATTTATAAAAGTATAATACTATTTTCTAACCCCAAAAAACTTGGTAACTTGAATTTTTTTCCAAAATCATTATTTATTATACATTTAATTGCAATTTCATTATTTTCTAAATGGAATACAATGTAACGTTCATAGCAAAAATTATTCCTAGCTAACAGTACTTTCATTTGACACTACTTTCAGCCATGGCCGCCGACAGCCCATAATGCCCATTCACCTTTAGGGTACTCAGCTTGCCTTAAAATCATCATTACTTACAAAATTAAATAAAATCTGTAATTTCATATTTTAAATTTTACAATAATTCCAACAAAAAAATTCAATATCCCAAAGAATATTCCCAAGCTAAAACAAAAAAGTACATTTTTTCTGCTATCCACCAAAATTTAATTTTGTTCATGGGCAGACGACTTTGATTTTTTTCTTCGAATGCGCATAAAAGGAAACAACTCAATCCACTTCCCTCCAGATTCCCTTGCCTCACCGGAATGCTCTATCACCTTCCTTTACAATAATCTGCTACCACCGTAGCCCTCTGAAGCAGAGTCTGGTGTATATTAGCAGGGGCCCTGGGTCCCCGAGGGAAGAACTTAGCGATCTGAAGCAGATTCTTGTGTATAGTAGCAGGCGCGCTGGGTCCCCAGGGATGAAGAACACATTTTTGTTCTACGTGACTCCTCTATGTGTTATATGCTTAGTGATATTACACTTGGAATCAAAGTTCAAAAACATTCCACATTCCAAACATAAACTTCGCAAACGAGGAACACCAGGTGAAGGGCATCCGAATATCTTTGCGACGGATGCTTTAAGGCGGATTTATACAAGTCATCGCACCAACGATGAATGTTTTTATTTACGTTTGTTAATCGTTCGTCCGTGGACCGACGCCATTCAAGCTTTAGTCCGATTTTAAGATGGAAGTATTCAATTACAATAAATATCACTATTACAGCATGCACCCCAATGTTATGATTGGTCCGGTCCAATGGATAAATTGTCCCAATATTGTCATGCTTTAAAATTTCAAAAAGAAGCACCTGGAATATGCTGTCCCAATGGCATTGGTTCCACGTGAGTCACTTGGAACTTACATGGATGGGAAATCTTCGTTGTCCAAATATTTTTTACAACTTCGCTATTTCGCTATGATGGGTGCAGCGAGGCGCACCGGGTTCCAGCTAGTAAATAAATAAATTTGATTTGAAATTTACCTCAACCCAAATAAAACTTCACAGCTGCGTTAGGTCACAATCATTGAGCTCCAGCGGTGTGATGATTCTAAATGAAAAAAATAACTTCAAACTAAAGGTTTGTAGGCTATAAATTCTTTTATTGAGCTTCAACGTATTGCAATATTCTTACAAGTCGTTGTTAATGGCCCACTTCACAATATGCCTGGGCCTTACAATTAATATCTTAGACTTCTAAATGGATTTAATATAATATGTCCATGTTTTTTCTTTAGTTTAATTCTACTATTGAATCTATGATAAATTTGGTGTTGTGCGTTTTTATTCACGATATGTTAATTAAAATTAAAATAAGTTTAAAATTCCAGCTTTTTCAAAGAATATGAAACATTACAATTTATCCAATAAAATACAGGCTAACCCTGGCTTTTATTCACCATTAAGTTTGGTAATATTAACGACATTGGAATATATCGTGCAGGAGTCAATTTAATTTTTTCTTTATTGTTAATAATAATAAGAAATTAGCAAAAAAAATTATATTAATATTTTAAAACTTTTTTCTTTCTTTTATATTATGTTCTATTCAATGTTTTATGTCATATACATCTTATTTTTTCAATTCACCCATGTATTCTTTTACATTTTTGTACACCCGCCTTTTTGCACAATAAAATAGTCATCATCTTTATGAAAATCAGCATTTATATTATTGTATTTAGATCAACCTTTTAACATTTATTTATGCTATTACAGTTTTTATTTTTATCTTCTTTTTAATTATTGATTACTACATTTTAAATTTGAGAGTTGACAATTGAATATGCAATTCGATAAAGAAAGCTTGAAATATTTTTAATTAAATTTATTATTGAAATACGAATTATTAAACATTTGTTAATTTACAACTGAGACTCATACTTTAAGTACGGTTTACATATCAGATAACAGGTACATTTTAAGTCATAGTCAAAATAAGAATACTTATAACTCAGGTTCGGGAGAATCTACGCTCTCTTGTTGACTTGGAGGGAATCACCCTGCGTATTTGGTTTCATTTCATCAAATTATATTAGCGTTGTTTGCGCTGTTGAATTAGTAATTCTATAAATGTTAATTTAGTTTTGCACTGTAAATTGGCTTTAGTTTTCATAAGTTTTCTTTGAAATTGAATTGTCATTCTGTCATTCAATCAATTTTGAATTAACGTAGTTTTCGAATCAGACGCTGTAAAAAGCTTGGAGAGTAAAGACAATAAATACTTTTTACTAATAAAACTGGGATTTTATTCAATATGCGCAAAGTAATACTATTAAGTTTCCGTCATTTGGTAGTTGTAGGAACCTGGCAGAGTCCAAGGAAAAAAATGAATTAGGGATATGTAGGATTGTTCCTCATTGGGTTGGGCCTATTGGCAAGAACTATTCCTTTATCAGAATGTTTTGGTAAGACGGGTTAAGGCTTAAAATCGGTTTAAGACGAATTGCCTGTATAAACCGATTCAGATTCTCTCTCAGATAATTGAAAATTTACGATCTATATTATGCATTAACATAACTTTAATCACTAACGGGAATAGAGGACATTTTCATAAACGCAGAACTGCGGTCGTTCTGCAGTATTCAGCGATTGGAAGTCCGTAGCTGAATATTGCAGAATGACCGCAGTTCTGCGTTTATGAAAATACCCATTATTTTTTAAATAATAAATACTTTTTACTAATAAAACTGGGATTTTATTCAATATGCGCAAAGTAATACTATTAAGTTACCGTCATTGGAAGTCCGTAGCTGAATATTGCAGAATGACCGCAGTTCTGCGTTTATGAAAATGCACATTATTTTTTTAATGTAAGACCAAAATCAGCCATTTTGAGAACTCCTCACACATACACACAATAATTTGTCTTAAGCTGAAATAAATTAAGCTTGAGACGAATTTCGGCTTAAGACTCTTTATACGGAGCCGGATTCTGTCTTAAGCCGAAATTCGACTTACGCATAAATAAGGTATATCTCTACGAGATAAACCAGAATAGTTGTAACTTTTATTTTTGCGTAGATTGTTTTATTAATGATGTACAATGCCTGTACCTAGACTTCTTTAGCCCCGGTGAGTGAGAGAGAGAATCATAAGGCAACGGGCCTATTCTTAACAATTTGTAACGACAGGCGGTGAGTGAAACTATAATTTTAAATCAGAAAAAACGGCTAATGTCATCGCCCTTTAAAAAATTCCAAAATACTGACAATTTTCCATCAAGAAGAAGTTCAGAGTTTTATTTAGAAGTAGGGGGGAAACTGTCATAACTCTCATCTAATGTGAGCCCACCTTAAGTTTCAACTGAACTGCAACAATCGATGTAAACTTAGCCTTAAGAAATGTTGAAAATAAATGACACTTGAACTTTACGAAGCAAGTCGGTTGTTTTATTAAAACGTATATCGAAAGGCGGGCAGCTACAACAATTGTTGGCGACGAGGATTTAAAAGAAGAAAAAAAACATGTTGCCAGAAGAGACAAATATGTAAAATGGCAAACGAGAGAGAATCGCTAGCGGGAAAAATCGTACAGGCTTCCTTTATGTTGTAAAAAATTAGATTTGGCAAGCCCAAATCCACAAAATGTTATATTCCTCTTTGGTTCTATGTACATTGTCCTAGATAAATAGAAACCGTTATGTGAATAGTGGCATAATATATAGAAGCCAAAAAAGAGAGTCGATTATTAGTTCCCGCAGCGCACGGTCGCATTTTAAATATTAGTCCTCGATATTAGTTTACAGAAATATTGTATTAAGAGTCGATTATTAGTTCCCGCCGCGTACGGTCGCAGTTCAAAATTTAGTTCTAAATATTAAGTCAATCTTAGTTCTCGAGATTAGTTTACGGAAATAGTAATTTAAGTCCAATATATTATATCTAAATAGGTATCCTGACAAATACATTGTTTAATATAAATATATATAAATACTAGACGTTACGGATAATAAAGTTATAGAAATTAGAAGTACTGGAGTGTTTTATTTATACAACAGAACAGAAGTGAGAAATGTTGAAAAAAAATTAGTACAACAAATCAGAAGTGGGATCAGGACCTTAAAACCTGACCAAAATAATAAAATTATGTGAAAGTTTATGTACAATAATATTAGTGAAATAAAAACAAATTTAGGTAAAATAATTAGTTTCGCAACAATTTTATGGCCGGTAATGCATAAGAAAGCAACGAGAGTAACACTAGTGTCTGATGTGCATAACGGGAAAATTTCAAATTTATGTGCCCAGCGAAGAGATAAAAATACACACACATCACAAAAAAGTTGCCATCGTATGCTTGAAAAGGCATTGCAGCAGAGAAACACAGAAAAGTACACTTGTCGCCGCCCAGTGTGTGTGTATCTATATTCAACAAGTGACTTATATTGTGAGTACATAATAAACGGCGCGCGGCTGCATTGAGTGTATTGATTGACTTAAGTAAACAACGAAAGAGAACACAAAAAGAACGAAGAGAAAAAGCGTTAGAAAAATGCATACGTGCGGTGGATGATGAAATAAGAAGTTTTTTTAAAAAGTAAGCGTCGTGTTCTGTTGAGGAAAAGGTTATGTCGAAAAGTTTTTTAGAAAATCGAAAACGCGAAAAGTGCTGACAAATTTAATAGTAGAAAACAATAATTTAGTGAATTTATTCAAGATAAAAACGAGTTTAGTGCTATAAAACGATAATTTAGCGAATTTATCCAAAATAAAAGCGAATTTAGTGCTAAAAACCAAGAATTTAGTGAATTTATTCAAGATAAAAACGAGTTTAGTGCTACAAAACGATAATTTATCCAAAATAAAAGCGAATTTAGTGCTAAAAACCAAGAATTTAGTGAATTTATTCAAGATAAAAACGAGTTTAGGGCTAGAAAACGACAATTTAGCGAATTTATTCAAAATAAAAGCGAATTTAGTGCAAAAAAAACAAGAATTTAGTGAATTTATTCAAAAGGAAAACGAATTTAGTGCTAAAAAACCAAGAATTTAGTGATTTTATTCAAGATAAAGACGAATTTAGTGCTAGAAAACAATAATTTAGTGAATTTATTCAAAATAAAAATAAATTTAGTGCTAAAAGACAAGAATTTAGTGGACTCAATTGAAGAAAAAAAAACAGCTTAGTGTTTTTATGTGAGTACGGTAAGAATAATTGTTAAAAATTACCACCACCAGTGCAACGTCCAATAACTGCAAGGTCGATCAAAACCGAGCAGTAAATCCTAGTTAGTAGTCTTTTAATAGATCTCGTCGCCTGCACAACATTGAAATTGCTAATAAACTCAAATATATAAAGAACCGGTGTTTTAATTTACATAAATCCTTAACATTGGTGCCGAAACCCGGGAGAAGGTTTGATAAGAATATTAAAAACGTAAATTTGAGTTCGCGAACGAAGCAATTAAACAATACGGGCAAGTGCCGTTTATTGATTTATTAATTAAAATGGAACAAGCGACACGTGCAACATATCGCGGGCAGGTGACCAAACTTGTAAAAAGTGCCCAGGAATATTTACAATCGGATGCTGCTCGAGTCAGTGAAAAAACGGAAAATTTAGATAGTGTTGAAGAAGAGTTAACGGTCCTCCTTGATCGCATTACAAGTGCACATGAAAATCTTCTAAAAGCCAATCTTGACCTTCGTCCTTTTATTAAATTGGAAGACGCAGAGAAGGAGACAGAAGCCATTGCGGAATATAGTGACAAGGCAATATCAACGATCACTCGGCTAAAGCAGCGTTTAAATAAGGTGCGACAATATATAAGTTACAACATAAGTGCTCGCGTAGGTACAAATTCCCACCAGCCTAATGAGCATGCTTCAGCTGTCAAATTAAAGAAGCTTCATCCCAAGATGTTTGCAGGTGACTTCAATGATTGGATTCCCTTCTGGGAACAATTTCGAACTTTAATCCATGAGGATAAGTCTCTTTCAACGATCGACAAGTTCAATTACTTGCAATCGTTATTAACGGGGAAGGCTGCTACAACGATGCTGGATTGACCCCGACAGAATCAAGCTATGATGCGGCTATATCGTTGCTGAGGGAAGAGTACGGAAATACAGAAAAAATTGTCGATCATCATATGCAGCGCTTATTATCAATACAGCCGGTGACCTCAAAGACCGATGCAGTTAGCCTTAGGAGACTGTATAACTCTGTATTAGTTTGCACTCGGTCACTGTCAGCTGTAGGAATTCCCGTATCAAATTATTTTGTAATGTTAAAAGGAGTTCTGCTGCGGTGCTTACCTACTGATATGCGTGTGGAATTCTATCGGCGCTGCGACAGTTCAACGGAATATTTACAACAGGATTTGTCTTCACAGAAAGGAGATTTGAATAGTGACGAAAATAATGACGTAAGCTCGACGGCAAGTACGGTTTCATCGTTAGATGTAAATATGGATAAGCAAGTGAAAAGGTTGCTTAAATTTTTGAAATGTGAAGTGGAATCGCTCGAAAAGGCCTATGACGCAAAACCGCAGACCAACCGCGCGCAGCTTAATTCAAGTGCGAAGATTGAAAAAACAGCCATCGGATTGTTTACAACTTTGACAAATGAAAGTGAGTGTTTTTTCTGCAAGTCTTCTACACATGCAACGAAAGAGTGCAGTGATTCTGTGAAGAAATTATCAGAAAAGAAAGATATGCTGAAGAGTGACGGCCGGTGTTTTCGGTGCTGCAAACGTGGTCATAATTCTAAAAATTGCAGAAATCGATTCCTATCGTGCAGAAACTGCAAGGGTCGTCATGCTACGTCTATGTGTGATCCTCAGTATAAACAACAGCGATTAAATTCATGTAAACAAAATAAAGAGAGTAATGCTATTTCAACATTGACTAAAGGCGCCGGACAACAAGCGATTAATTTATATACAACATATGCAGCTAAGCGACTTTCTTCTGTTTATTTACAAACTGCCTGTTCTTTTGTCTATGGTTCCCAACCGAGCAACTCTCTTTATATTCGCCTTGTCTTAGATGGTGGTAGTCAGATGACATTCATACGATCAAATATAGCCCGTCGCTTGGAACTGCCAATAATTGGCACGCATAGTCTCACGGTCATTCCATTCGGAAGTAAAGGAAATTTAAGCCCTCAACTATGTAATAAAGTCCGTTTGTCGCTTCGCAGTCAACACAATGACAGAGTTGTAGAATTGGAGGCGCTGGAAGTTCCTGAGATTTGTATTGACGTTTTGCCATTTCCTAATTCTAACGAAATTTCTTTTAGCCTAGCATTAGCAGATTCACCTCTTCCTGACTGCAAATTAGAAGACGGCATCAGCCTTTTAGTTGGTGCGGATAAATATTGGAAGCTGGTCACTGGAGAATGTAAGCGATTGAACGAGGATTTGACAGCAATAAATACTATTTTGGGTTGGACCCTCCAAGGCCCCTCGCCGATTTCTATGCACGTTGAAAACAACTTGTCGACAGCACTTCATGTTTGTGCTTGTGATAATATCCAGAATTTTTGGCGGCTTGAGGCAATCGGGATTGAAGGAGAGAATTCCAAAGCGGTGAGTGATAAATTAAATAATTGCGTTCATAGAGTTGGTGATAGATTTGAGGCGAAGCTTATTTGGAAATCCTTCAAGACTAATACTCCGTTGAATAACAATTATGCTGGAGCGTTATGTCGACTAAAATCATTGGTCCGTAAGCTATCCGCCAATTCAAAACTACGTGAGTACGATGAAGCATTTAATGATTTAGTTTTAAGTGGAATAGTAGAAAAGGTATCGGATATAACTACAGCAGGAGACCGTATATATTATATGCCGCACCGGCCAGTATACCGAGAAGATAAGGTTACTACGAAGCTTCGCATTGTGTTTGACGCCTCCTCGCATGCTTCTGGACAATTATCGCTTAACGATCATCTGGAAAAAGGTGAAAATTTGCTTCCTGACGTTCTCGCGATGTTATTAAATTTTCGAAGTGGAAGAATTGGACTTGTAGCCGACATAGAGAAGGCCTTTCTGCAGATTTTGCTCTACAACAAAGACAAGGATAGCCATAGGCTTTTATGGTTTGCAGAAAGGATAAAGGACAACCAGAATCTTCCATCAGTTCAGGAATATCGAATGACGCGAGTTACATTCGGAGTGAATTGCAGTCCCTTCTTATTGGGTGCGACAATTAGACGGATTTTAGAAGAGGCAATGGAACGATATCCCGATACCAGCACTGCTTTAATGAATAGCTTCTATATGGATGACCTTGTCATTTCAACAGATGAAAGAGATACGGCTAAACGACTGCATCTTGAAGCAACTGCGATATTTAAAGGCGCTTCGATGAATTTACGCCAATGGAACACGAACGAAATTCTTATTAGACAACAGTTTTACAATAACGAGGAGGTTCCGAACGTTCAAAAAGTTTTAGGTTTGCGTTGGTATGTCATAACCGACGAGCTCGCTGTTGACGTGGATACTGTAGCACGATTATTGGAACCAGGATTGATTGGCACGAAACGGAATGTCTTAAAAGTAATGGCCTCATTTTATGATCCCCTTGGTGTTTTAGGTCCATGGATCGTGCGCCTCAAAATCCTCTTCCAGTTATTATCGCGCAAAGAGCTCAATTGGGATGAAACCTTACCCGATGAATTGATGACAATTTGGAACGCAATCAGCAATGAGATAGATGATTTAAGAGAATTAACGATTCCACGCCAAGGCTGTGCCGAAAATGAATTACCAGAGGCTCAACTTCACGTATTTGCAGACGCCAGCCTGAGTGCTTATGGAGTCGTAGCGTATCTGCGAATTCTCACGGATAATGCATATCGGGTACAATTCCTTTGTTCCAAAAACAGAGTAGCTCCTTTAAAAGAAAATAAACATCCGGAACTATCCTTACCTAAATTAGAGCTTACAGCTGCTCTCCTTGCTGCAAGGCTGATAACGTATTTAAAACGTAGTTTGAAAGCATTCCCAAAGAAAGTATGGTTATGGACAGATTCAAAGATAACTTTGTGCTGGATTTTAGGAGATGGGAAGAAAAATTGGATGCCCTATGTAGCAAATAGAGTTAATGAAATCAGAAGTCATAGCAACTTAGCAGACTGGAGACACTGTCCTGGTTCGGAGAATCCCGCAGATCTAGTGACTAGGGGCATTAAGGCGAAGATTTTATCCTCCTCCACCTTTTGACTATCGGGACCGACCTGGTTATCTGAAAGTGAAGAAAATTGGCCAGTTTTGGAAAGCCGTGACAGGCATACCGTCTTATCAACTTCTCTTATATCGATGGTAGGAGATTTACTTCGACCAGATTTGACAATCACCCAACCCGAAGACAAGATCGAACCCCCTGTTTGTCCGCCAAATTTCAGCAGCTGGACTCGACTATTAAGAGTAACGGCATATCTTATGCGTACCATTGATTTCAGGTTAAAACTTCCTAGAGCCCCCTTTTTACAAGCGAAGGAACTTAAGCGTGCTGAGAAATTTTGGATCCACTACACGCAAAGGACGAATTACCAGCCAGAAATCGAAGCTCTTAATCGAAGTAAAGCCTTACCTTCAAACTCCAAAATTTTATCTCTTAATCCATTTTTGCACGACGAACTTCTGCGTGTTGGCGGTAGGCTGCAATATTCAACCCACTATGATTTGGAGCCACATCCAATTATTTTAGCGAAATCGACACATATCACTACCCTCATCGTAAAGGACATCCACGAAAGAACCTTGCATGGTGGTGTTTCACAAGTTTTATTTCGTCTTAGACAAAAGTACTGGGTTCCTCAAGAACGTCAGCTCGTCCGTAAACTCTGCAATGCGTGCACAGTCTGCAAGAAAATAAAGGCGAAACCCGCTTCACAGCCTTTCGCGCCTCTCCCAAGGGATCGTTTAAATTTGGTGAGAGCATTTGATGTAACTGGTGTAGACTTTGCGGGACCACTATATACGAAGGGAAATCCAAAAAATTCAGGAGATAGGTGTAAATGCTACATAATGCTTTTCACATGCGCCGTTATACGAGCAGTTCACTTAGAGCTAACTCCAGATTTGACTTCAGAGAGCTGCCTTCTTGGACTTCGTAGATTCATCGCGCGCAGAGGGTCGCCATCCATTATATATTCTGATAACGCAAAAACATTTAAAAGGGCTGCATTAGAGTTAAGAAAGCTTGAAGGATTTATCAATGCGGAAGACCTACAAGGATTCATCAGTCAACATGGTATTACCTGGAAATTTATTGTGGAGCGAGCCCCTTGGTGGGGCGGTTTTTGGGAACGCATGGTGCGCTCTGTAAAGGGAGCTTTGAAGACGGTCATCGGTCGATCTACTCTTGATTACGATCAACTTCAGACTGTGATTACCGAAGTGGAGAACGTTGTTAACTCGCGACCATTGACTTACATCGGTGATGACCCCAGGGACCTGCTGCCACTTACCCCAGCAAATTTCCTTCAAGGAACGCAACCCTCATTTCTTTCTATCGCAACCGGTAAGGATAGCAATATCAGTGCGGACCGGGTTAGGCAAATTTGGAAAGATCGTTTACGCTTGCTTGGTTCCTTCAAAAAACGATTCTTCAACGAGTACCTTCAACATTTACGCCATGTTCATCATAATAAAGGAAAGGGCGCTTCAAATATTAAAGTAGGAGATGTAGTACTTCTGCGTGATCCAGCGACGCCTCGTCAGTTTTGGAGATTGGCTCTAATTGAGGAAATATATCCAGGTAGAGATCGTAAAGTTCGCTCGTGTCAGATACGACTTGCTAATGGTTCTAGATTCAAAAGAGCTGTACAATTGCTTTACCCGTTAGAGATTAATTAATTTCGCCGCCCGGAGGATGTTAAAAATTACCACCACCAGTGCAACGTCCAATAACTGCAAGGTCGATCAAAACTGAGCAGTAAATCCTAGTTAGTAGTCTTTTAACAGATCTCGTCGCCTGCACAACTTTGAAATTGCTAATAAACTCAAATATATAAAGAACCGGTGTTTTAATTTACATAAATCCTTAACAATAATTAAGTTGAATTTATATTTCTGTTGATACCACGATGTCAAAATCAAGTAAGGCTGAACAGGAGATAAGGGCTTACCTTAAGCCGCTCAACGTCAAACAGCTGCAACAGGAAATTAATAAACGAAATTTACCGCACTCTAGTTTCAAAAACAAGACTCAATTATCACACAGGCTGTTTGAAATCATGTACAATGAAAAATTTAGGAATGTGATCCCTGAACCGGATAACGATTTTCCGTCAAGCGAGAGTGGGGATGACTTAAACGTCACCATGGTCCAGAGGGACAATCAACCATC
The DNA here is from genome assembly GCA_963855945.1 of Thereva nobilitata. Classification (NCBI taxonomy): domain Eukaryota; kingdom Metazoa; phylum Arthropoda; class Insecta; order Diptera; family Therevidae; genus Thereva; species Thereva nobilitata. The sequence continues at coordinate 36,303,244 of OY979697.1, forward strand.
AATGCCGGTGGTTTCAACACAGGCACCAGGATCGGAGGAAGCACAACTCAGACGTGAGATAGACCTTCTTCAAAGGGAAAAGGCGCTGATGGAAAAGGAGAACGAGCTTCTGAAAAGGGAGATGGCGCTAGCTAACCTACGTGAAGCACCCATAGAGACGACGGGAGGAGACAAATTTAGGATTACGGTTGGCCACATTACTGAATTAGTCCCACACTTTGACCCCGATAGGGATGACTATAATTTATGGGAACAACGAGTTCTAGAACTTATGAACACTTACAAGGTCGAGCCAGCTGTGATGAAAACTCTTGTTGTGTCGCGAATTAAGGGTAGAGCACAACAATTTTATAATTCAAAGTCAGCCTATATTACGTACGACCTTAGCAACCTTCTGGAACAACTTAGAAAGATGTTTAGCGCCAAACAAAGTAAACTAAAGTTACGAAGAAAATTTGAAGAACGAACCTGGAAAAGTAGTGAAACTTTCGGAGACTACTACCATGACAAAGTCATCATGGCCAACAATTTAGGACTGGATGAGGAGGAGGTGCTGGAGTATCTGATTGAGGGAATAGCAGATCCTGTATTGGAATCCCAAGCCAAAATTCAACAATTTCAAAATATGGATGAACTATTTAGTGCCTTCTCCAAACTTAAGAAAATCCAAGGCCAAGGAAGGATGGTTAGGGCTGTACCATTACCAGCAACCCAGACGGATCGGAAAAACAATGTTAGACAACTTTCGCAAATTAAATGCTTCAATTGCAACTCAAGAGGACATATGAAGAACGAATGCAGAAAACCATTAAGGCAGAGAGGTTCCTGTTACGTTTGCGGAGTATTTGGGCATATGTCGCCGGAATGCCCCAAGAACAAAATCAACTTAGTTTCGCAAGAGGAAGACCTGGATGTGTACAGAAATATAATTTATGGAATATAATCAATATAATTTAGGGAATAAAAACTTTACAAATAATTTAACAGCAATTTTAGATACTGGTAGTCCAGTCAGCCTGGTTAGGGTAGATGCGTTGCCTGACGAAGTTAGGAAAAAATTTAGGCGCAAGATTGCGGGGAGTAAATTTTATGGAATTAATAAGAGTAGAGTTAAGATATTGTCTAAGTTAAAAGTCTTTGTAACCCTGGAAACCATTACGAAGCAAATAAATGTTTTAGTAGTTGACAAGCAGACTATTTCATATAATTTACTATTGGGTAGAGATTTTATGGTTAAATTCAATTTTAGGTTGATACAGGACTTGGAAGACGACTTTGAAAAAGATATTCTGTTAATAGATGTAGGTATGAATGAAGAAACAGACATTAGATTCGGTGAAAGTTTAGAACAAAAGGAAAAAACAAAAGTTTTGGAAATATTTAGGGATTATTATGGTGAATCAATTAGACACGGGTCACCTAAAGTAAATTATGAGATGGAAATCAAATTGTCCAAGGATGAACAATTCCATTGCACGCCACGTCGTCTATTATTTTATGAGAAGTCCGAACTAAGAAAAATTCTGCAAGATTTAGAAGAAAGAAATATTATTCGACCGAGCGATTCCCAATACTGCTCGCCTATAGTTCTGGTTAAGAAAAAGAACAATGAATTAAGGTTATGTATAGATTATCGACAATTGAACAAAATTACGTGTCGTGATAATTATCCGTTGCCATTAATTGAGGATCATATAGCCGACCTGCATAAGAAAAAATATTATTCCTTGATCGATCTTAAGAGTGGGTTTCACCAAGTTAGGATGGCGGACAATTCCATTAAATATACCTCGTTTGTTACGCCCCTTGGTCAATTTGAATATGTTAAGATGCCGTTTGGGCTGCGGAATGCACCAGCGGTATTTCAAAGGTATGTTAACCTATTGTTTAGGGATCTTATTGACCAAAGGAAAATTTTAGTTTACATCGACGATATTCTGATAGCAAGTGAGTGAGGGAAGAACATCACCAGGTCCTTAGGGAAGTATTGATGATTTTGAGTGACAATCTTTTAGAGATCCGCCTGGATAAGTGCAAATTCATATGCACTGAGATAGAATACTTAGGTTATTTAGTTAGCGGAAACGGCATTAAGCCAAATCCTGAGAATCTCAAAGCCATCTCTGAATTTCCGATTCCCACTAGTATTAGGCATGTTCATAGTTTTGTAGGATTATGTTCCTACTTTAGGAAATTCATTAAGGATTTCGCGTTACTCTCAAAGCCCCTCTATGATATGTTAAAGAAGGGAGCAGAGTTTAGTTTCGGGGATAAGGAATTGGAGTGTTATGAGACATTAAAAATTAGTTTATTAGAGTCACCCGTATTAGCAATCTACAGTCCTACAGATGAGACGGAGTTACATTGTGACGCGAGTGCGTTAGGATTTGGGGCAATAATTATGCAAAGGAAATCAGATAGTAAGTTTCATCCGGTTTTCTACTTTTCGAAACGAACAACCCCAACTGAAAGTAAATACCATAGTTACGAATTAGAGACGTTATCGATAATTTATGCATTAAAAAGATTTAGGATTTATTTACAAGGTATTAGGTTCAAAATTGTGACAGATTGCAATTCATTAGTGCTGACGCTGAATAAAAGGGATATTAATCCGAGAATCGCGCGTTGGGCCTTAGAACTCCAAAATTACGACTACTTTACGGAACACAGATCAGGTGGAAAAATGAATCACGTCGACGCTTTAAGCCGAAACACAAACATTTTGATTTTGGAGGAGAACACGTTAGAGCAAAATTTAGCAATTTGTCAGACGAGAGACAAAGATATTCAAAGTATTCGGACTAAGTTAGAAAAAACAGAAAGCAATACTTATGAAATGCGAAATGGGTTAGTTCATCGGAAGACAAGAAGCGGAATTCTATTTTATGTACCGAAGGAAATGGAAACAGATATAATTAGAACCTATCATGAAATGTTAGCGCATTCAGGTGTGGAGAAATGTTATGCCGAAATTAGTCGATCTTATTGGTTCCAAAAAGTTAGAGATAAAGTTAAGAAGTATATCGCCAATTGCTTTAAGTGTATAGCTTATTCTTCTAAGGTTGGTAAACAGGAGGGGTATCTTCACAATATTCCGAAAGGGGAGTTACCATTTGATGTACTGCACGTAGATCATTACGGCCCATTACAAAATGTTAGGTCAAAGAAAAAGCATATTCTTGCTATTATAGATGCCTTTACCAAATTCGTGAAGCTTTATGCTGTTAGAAGTACCAGTTCGAAAGAATCCATTCAATGTTTAGAAGGTTATTTTAATAGCTATAGTATTCCGAACAAAGTTGTTTCTGATCGAGGGACTTCCTTCACATCAGGTGAATTCAATTCATTTATGGAAAATAATCATGTACAACATATTAAGATAGCTGTCGGATCTCCATGGGCCAATGGACAAATAGAGAGGGTTAATGAGAACTTGAGACCAATGTTAGCAAAGTTATGTTCGTCGTCAGCTCAATGGGATAAAGTTTTGTCTAATGTAGAATATGCAATAAATAATTCGGTTAATAGGACGACAGGGAAGACGCCTAGTCAGCTGTTATTCGGGATAAGGCAAAGAGGGCACGTTGATGATCCTCTTAAGAAAATATTAGGGATTACTGAAACGAGGGATTTAGACAAAATTAGGTTAGATACACTAGACAGTGTTGATAAAAATCAAGGTGATGCTAAGAGGTATTACGACAAATTTAGAAAGCCCCCATTTAAGTATAAAGTTAATGATTATGTAATGATAACAAATTATGTTAATACTCCCGGTGTTAATAAAAAATTTCTGCCTAAATTTAGAGGTCCATACATTGTGACCAAAGTATTACCTAATGACCGATATATGGTTCAAGATATTGACGGGCATCAAGTAACGCAACTACCTTATTCAGGTGTAGTAGGGCCTAGTCATATGAAATTATGGAAGCAACCAAATGTTTAGTTAATATTGCTTGCCAAAGATTTAGTAATAAGTTTATAGTTTGTGTAACAATAAGGCTTAGTGCCTGGAATAAATTTTGAAAAGTTGGAAAGTTAAAGGAGTAACTATACTTGTATAATAACTTGACATTAATGCATGATAATAAACAAAGTTTTGTGAATTTATGTGAATAATAATAACTTTATGAATTGAAAAAAAAACACTGAATTAGAAATTTAACGTAAGGGATTAATGGATGTATATAATATGAATATTTCAGATTTATTTTAATAAGAACGAATTTATTGCTTTGAGTTATTCTTTTTGATAAATTGTTGAAGGACCATGTACTGTAGAACAAAGCTACATTGGAAAAGAAATGCCTATTAAATCGAGGGCGATTTAGGGTCAGGATGGCCGAACTGTTGTAAAAAATTAGATTTGGCAAGCCCAAATCCACAAAATGTTATATTCCTCTTTGGTTCTATGTACATTGTCCTAGATAAATAGAAACCGTTATGTGAATAGTGGCATAATATATAGAAGCCAAAAAAGAGAGTCGATTATTAGTTCCCGCAGCGCACGGTCGCATTTTCAATATTAGTCCTCGATATTAGTTTACAGAAATATTGTATTAAGAGTCGATTATTAGTTCCCGCCGCGTACGGTCGCAGTTCAAAATTTAGTTCTAAATATTAAGTCAATCTTAGTTCTCGAGATTAGTTTACGGAAATAGTAATTTAAGTCCAATATATTATATCTAAATAGGTATCCTGACAAATACATTGTTTAATATAAATATATATAAATACTAGACGTTACGGATAATAAAGTTATAGAAATTAGAAGTACCGGAGTGTTTTATTTATACAACAGAACAGAAGTGAGAAATGTTGAAAAAAAATTAGTACAACATTTACGATAGAAGCTTTTGGAAAAAAAGAATGCAAATAGAGTCGATGAGTACAGCGGCTAGAAACAGCTTTTGAAAAAAAAGAATGCAAATAGAGTCGATGAGTACAGCGGCTAGAAACAGCATTTGACAATTGACTACGTGCAATTTTGGACATATTTAAATACGGCCATGAGGAACCAATTCGGTTTCGGTCAACGCAGTACAGAATCGATTACTGGAAATAAGACACCGGTCGGATCTGCCTTGGATATTGCAAAAGTCATGGAACTATCAGAAGAAAATGGAGTAGTACTGGTAGTAGTACAAAAAGTAATATTAATGTAGGTAGAAGCAAGGAGAACACAAAGGGTCGAATGGGACCAAGCAGTCGACAAGTTAAAATGGGCATGTTACAGATGCGATGGACAACATTTGACAAATAAATGTAAACACAAATCCACTATTTGTTTTTATTGCAAAAAACAAGGACATTTGAGAAAGGTCTGTTTGAAATTGAACACGTCACCGAAAATGCTAATTATGTCGAGATAAAAAACGATGTAACTAATAATGAAGTGGATATGAACGGAAATAAAGAGCAATTCTACATGGAAGTGATGGTAAATGGTAGGAAAATGCAGTTTGAGTTGGATACAGGTTCTAGGTTTACCTTACTTAATAAGCTTGATTTTGATAACATAAGAGAAAGGTTAGAAAAATCTGACACTGCATTCAGAAGTTACCATGAAGATAAAATAGAGTAATTAGGCACCGCATCGATTTAGGTTACGGTGAATAACAAAATGTGTGTGTTAGAAATTTATGTAGCACAGTCCGATCGACATCCGCTGTTCGGTAGAGAGTGGATTGGGGCTCTTGGAATTGTTTTAAATTCGTAGGTAGATTTTGTTGAAATTGTAACGTTTACACATTCCATTCTTGAAGTCTTAACATTTACGCTATCCATTTAGTTGTTGCATTTGCTTAGTCTTTCCTGTTTGTATTTAATCTTAGCTTCTGTATTAACTCTATTTTTGCCTTTTGACAGAACAAGTGTGTAAATCTATGGAATAAACTAAATATAATTGTTTCTTTGAGTTATATCCGATAGTTTTTTTATTTATCCACTGCATAAAGGAAGAATATAATTATTCATCAGGTTATGTGCCCAGAAGCTGTGGAATAAGGTTCTATTGGAATTTCAAAAGAAGAAAAATAAGTGTGAGTTTTATCTTTCATCAAAATGGCGGAGATGAAATCGTTCATTGTCAAGTTGAATAATTCAAATTATTCAACGTGGAAATTTAAAATGGAATTGGTATTAATAAAAGAAAGTTTATGGCATGTCATCATTAAAAATCCTCCAACTCCTGTTCCAACGGCGGACAACTCATGTATAATTGCGAACCAGAAGGAAATCGATGAATTTAAAAGGGATGATGACAAAGCCAGAGCCTGGATTGGACTTTCAATTGAGGATGATCAATTAACACACATCAGGAAAGAAAAAACGGCAAGTTCTGTTTGGAATAAACTAAAGGATTATCATGAAAAAGGTACGTTGAGTAATAAGGTACATTTAATGAGATTAATTTGCTCGCTCAAAATGGGCGAAGAAAGTGAGGTTATAGAACACATTAATAAAATGCAGGAATTGTTCGTAAAATTAAGTGACCTTGGGGAGTCAAATTTATCAGAAAAATGGAGTGTGGCCATGTTGCTAAGTAGTCTGCCAAGAAGCTACGACACGCTAATTACAGCACTCGAAACACGCCCGGAAGAAGAATTAACATTTTCATTAGTGCAGCAAAAATTAATAGCAGAGTATGAGCGAAGAATTAATGGTGAGTTTTCTAATGAAAAAATTATGAAAGTGGTTTCAAAAAGTATAATTTGTTATTTTTGCAAAAAGAAGGGACATATAAAGAAAAATTGTGAAAGATATAAAATTTGGCGTTCAAAAAATGAAACTAGAAGCAACGGGACAAATAGTAATTATACTGATAAAGCGAAATTAGCTGAAGAGCGTGAATTCGTTTTTACCACAAAAGAATATGGTGACAGTGAAGGTTGGATTTTGGACTCAGGTGCAACAAGACATGTGACAAATAATAAGAAGTTTTTTTCATCACTAGATAATACATACAACGGTGTAGTTGAAATGGGAAACGGAGAAATGGTGAAAGTCGAAGGCATTGGGACTTGCAAAATTCAAATTTTGGATGAAAAAGGAAAAGAGCATGTTGCGATTGCTCATGAAGTTTTGTTTGCTCCAAATTTAATTGGAAATATGTTGTCCGTTCGTCGTTTGGCGAAACTTGGTTTTTCGATTGAATTTAAAGAAAAATTTTGTGCAATATCCAAGAATGGAAAGCAAATATGTATCGCAGATCCAATTTCCAATTTGTATCATTTGCGTCAAAAACATACAGTATATGCCATTCGAAATTGTTCCAACAACTGTATTCACGAGTGGCATAAGAGGCTCGGGCATCGTGATCCAAAAGCTATCACAAAAATGCAGGAGAATAGTTTGGCAGAAGGTTTAACGATTGTTAATTGCGGAGTGAAATCTTTATGTGAAACTTGCGTGAAGGGAAAAATGTCTCGTTTACCATTTCCAAAAGTGTCATCCATTAAAGCAAATGAACCACTGGATTTAATTCACACAGATGTGTGCGGCCCAATGCAAACAATGTCTAGAAATGGAAAGTATTATTTGATAACATTTATAGATGATTATTCTCGCTTTACATACATAAGTTTACTCAGGCATAAATCTGAGGTTGACAGTAAACTGAAAAATTTTGTCATGTTCGTAAAAAATAAGTTTGGAAAGAGTCCAAAAACTATACGATCAGATCGAGGTGGTGAATATGTAGGAAACAATGTCGTGAACTATCTTAATTCGGAAGGAATTGAAATCCAATGGACGGCAGGATATTCTCCGCAACAAAATGGTGTGGCCGAAAGAAAAAATCGATCAATTATGGAAATGTCACGTTGTTTATTGATCGATGCAGGATTATCCAATAGTTTTTGGGGTGATGCAGTGGAAATGGCAGTATATATCCAAAATAGAATTATAACCAGGTCAACAGATGTTACACCATATGAGAGGTGGTTTGGAACGAAACCAAGTTTACAAGATATTCATAAATTTGGAAGTAATTGTTATGTTTTTATTCCTGACGAGAAAAGGCGTAAGCTTGACAATAAAGCAAGGAAAATGAAGTTTATTGGCTATGACAGTCATTCAAAAGCATACAAATGTTATGATCCCGTATTGAAAACAGTTACAGTCAGTCGAAACGTGAAATTCACGACAGTAGATGATTATATATCATTTGATAAAGAACCTAAAAATAAGAATAAAGAAGAAATAATATCCAATACAGTTGAAATTAATATGAATGAAAAGAATGATTCTAATAAAGTTATCGTTTCAGAGAATACTCACATACAAAATGTTCAAAATCAGGAGGTATCTTCTGAGAATCAGATGGGTATTCAGGAGGAGATAATGGAACCCGAAATATTACCAGGTACAGCCGAACAAGAAATGAGTGAAGAAGAATTTAAAACACCTGAAGTCAAACCAATCCGTGAGCAAAGATCAACTAAAGGCATACCACCAAGGCGGTTTATGGACGAAATATTTATTGCTCGAAGTGAATTCATAGAACCTATAAGTTACAATGATGTATTAAAAAGCCCTCAAAAGGCGCTGTGGATTCAAGCGATGCAGGAGGAAATTGATTCAATGAGAAAAAATAAAACGTGGGAGCTAGTAGATTTACCTACTAACATGAAGGCAATCGGATCAAAATGGGTGTATAAGATAAAAACTAATTCTAATGACAAACATCAGCGGTTCAAGGCAAGGCTCGTTGCTCAAGGCTATTCACAAAAGTATGGAACAGATTATGATGAAATATTTGCTCCTGTGGCAAGACAAACCACTATTAGAACACTATTATCTGTAGCAGCACAAGAGCAATTATCTGTTGTTCACTTCGATGTAAAAACAGCCTTTTTAAATGGACATCTAAAAGAAACGATTTATATGAAGCAACCACCGGGGTTCAATGATGATCCATCAAAAGTTTGTTTATTAAAAAGGAGTATATATGGCTTAAGGCAAGCAGCACGGGCATGGAATGATGCAGTCCATAAGGTTATAATTGAAGAGAATTTCGTGCAAAGTGCAGTTGATCGATGTCTATACACAAAGGTAGTACAAATGAATTGCTGTTTTATTCTATTATACGTAGATGATATAATTGTGGCCTGTAAATCAGATAATATCATAAAAGATGTCGAGAGATTTTTAAATAAAAAATTTGATTTACAGAATCTCGGCGAAATTAAGCAGTATCTACGAATCGAATTTACACGTGATCCAGAAGGAAACTTTATGATTTGTCAATCTGATTTTATTAAAAAAAACTGCACTAAAGTATGGGCTTGCAGATGCGAAACCAGTATCGACCCCTATGGAAGCATATTACGGAAAAACGGGTCCATCAAACTTGTTGATTAACAACACTATGTACCAGCAGTTAATCGGCAGTTTACTATACATATCAGTGAACTCAAGACCTGACATATCGGCTAGTATAAGCATCCTGGCACAAAAGGTATTAAATCCGAATGAAGAAGATTGGAGGCAGTTAAAACGAGTTGTAAAATACCTTAAATCTACATGTGACCTAAAGTTAAAGCTGAGCAATATTCAAAAGGGTAGTGGACAACAATCATTGGTAGCATATGCAGACGCAAATTGGGCAGAAGATCCAGTTACAAGGAAATCCAACAGTGGGTACGTCATTTATTTTAATGGTGGAGTAGTTGATTGGTCTTGCCGAAAACAAAATCTCGTAACGTTGTCTACGACTGAGGCGGAATATGTTGCATTATCAGATACTTGTCAAGAGATCCTGTGGCTGCGACGATTACTAAGCGACATGAAACAAGAACAGAGGGAGGCAACCGTGGTGTACGAGGACAATCAAAGCTGTCTTAATATGATCAAAGAGGAGCGATTCTCGTGCAGAACCAAACACATCGATACGAAGAGGCATTTTGTAAAGGACTACATTGATAAGTCTATTGTTAAGTGCGAATATTGTCCAACAGATTATATGGTAGCAGATTTGTTAACAAAACCGCTAGGACCAGGAAAGCATAATTATTTGAGAAATAAATGTAATCTTGTGTAAACGAGGAGGAGTGTTGAAATTGTAACGTTTACACATTCCATTCTTGAAGTCTTAACATTTACGCTATCCATTTAGTTGTTGCATTTGCTTAGTCTTTCCTGTTTGTATTTAATCTTAGCTTCTGTATTAACTCTATTTTTGCCTTTTGACAGAACAAGTGTGTAAATCTATGGAATAAACTAAATATAATTGTTTCTTTGAGTTATATCCGATAGTTTTTTTATTTATCCACTGCATAAAGGAAGAATATAATTATTCATCAGATTTGAACTCAATTTCTATAAACAAAGTAGATAAATGTGATGAAATCGTAAATCACATGTCCTAAAAATAATCAAGTCATTTAAGTCATTAAAACAAATTACGGAAGAGGAACGCGCCTCAAATCACCACCGTCCACATAAATAATATAAAAAATACATAAAATATATAAATCCGGGCAGCAATTTTTACCGTGCCCGGGGAACGGCGTCATCATGTAACTTTCGCCGGTTGTAAACAAATTTTCCTCATATGGGGCATGCAACTAATATACTATTGATTATGTCCTAAAACAGGGCAATAAGGAACTAATACTTTCACGGGTTTTTATTGCAGGAGTCGGTCAATGGGTCAATTAAGAAGAAAAAACTGCGGAGTGCTATTAAATTAGAGGGTGGAAATTGGAGAGAGGGGTGAAAATTGACCTTTTCAGTTTTTTCAATGTACAGTAGACACGCAGTCATATGAGCACCGCATTATATGAACCTACGCATAATATGAACAACCATTATTTTACATGATACTCTGTTATAAGAACAATTTTCATGTTAACACTCTTTTATCTGAACATCTGAAAAACTTCTTTCATATTATGTACTTCTTGACCGTTAGTTTAAATGAAACTTGTAAGCAAACAGAGTAGGCATATGAATTCGTTTGCACTTAACTGCTGAATTTTCGAAAGAGCCCTTAAGTATTTCATCATTCAACGTGTTTATTTAGTGGCAGGGTGGATTTTGTCTTTCAGTTAGTCGAGCGAGAGTTATCAGAAATGTCGCGTAAAATAAGAAATTGCTTGAGTCTTAATGATAAATTGCGGGTAATTGAACATTTAAAAAAAGGTGTAAGTGTGACATTCTTATCAAAGGAATTTAATGTTACAAAGTCAACAATTTGCAACATCAAAAACAACAGAAAACACATTTTAAAAGCTCTAGCTTCTACCTTCATTGGGCCGGGAAAGAGAAAAGTTATTAGATCTTCTGAATTACCAAAAATGGAGAAATCTTTATACCGTTGGGCCGGGAAAGAGAAAAGTTATTAGATCTTCTGAATTACCAAAAATAGAGAAATCTTTATACCGTTGGTTCCTGAAACAACGAAAAAAAATCATCCAGTAAGCGGACCATGGAGGCTATACAAGGAGATAAAACTCCGTGTTGTCAATTTTCGTTTGATTATTGGTGGCGCTGTAGTCAAATGTACCCCGAAAAACATGGCTGATTATATTTATCCGGTTCATGGTAAAGTTCGTTTATTACTAATATATTTTACGTTTAGCAGCTTACAGCTGTTTACCAGCTTCTAAATTCGATTTATATCAATGCGATTATTCGTAATTAATCAATTTTTGATGTTTCCAATGAATTTTTATTAAATTCATGTGGGGTACATCGGACAAAGGTGACATCTGTGGCCAAAAATTAACTTCTAGTTTAGTTTCTTCTACCCATCCATTTCCTGTCATTTTCCCCATAAGAGTTTTGTCTCCTTGTATATTCTCCATGGAGCGGACCTATGATAAAAGAAAAAGCAAAATTCCTACATGCCAAAATAAAAGAAAATGATGCAAATTTAATGCGAGTGAGGGATGGCTTCAACGGTTTAAAAACCGATTTGGAATAAGATTTTTAAAAATTTGTGGAGAAAAACTGTCAGCTAATCCTGAGTTAGTTGAGCCTTTTAGACAGAAATTAAAAACAATTATTGAAAAATTAGGCTTGTCGACCGATCAAATTTATAATGCCGATGAGAGTGGCTTATTTTGGAAGCTATTGCCTGATAAGACATTTGAGTCTAGATGTGAAAAAGTTGCTCCTGGAAGGAAAACGGAAAAACAAAGAGTTACATTTTTAGCTTGCACAAATGCAACGGGCAATCATAAAGTCAAATTGTTTGTCATCGGAAAAGCAAAAAATCCACGTGCTTTCAAAAATTTTTCTTGTCCAGTCGCGTACAAAAATTCTTCCAAGGGTTGGATGACTTCAGATTTATTTTATGAATGGTTTCATAAGTCATTTGTACCTCAAGTAAGTAGCTGTGCCTCAGGGCCATTTTCCCCACGATTACCCCTAAATTTCTTTTGTTGTAGGTCCGTCGACTCGCTCGCTTCAAAAATATAAAGCCAAAAGCGCTTCTACTTGTAGACAATGCGCCATCACATCCTTAAGAAGATTTATTAAAGACAGCAGACGGGCTGATTATAACGAAATTCCTTCCACCAAAATGTTACTTGCCTTATCCAACCCATGGTCCAAAATGTAATTAGACTGACTAAGTTATACTATAGAACAAGTTTGTTAACGTCTATCATTGCAAATTCTTCCGACATATCAAAAAGCCTGAAAGCTCTTTCTTTAAAAGATGCTGTAATAAATTTGCATTGCGCCTGGATTCGTTTGAAGCAAGAAACAATTGTTAAATGTTGGAAACCCCTATTGTACACAAATGCAGATATTCACAACATGGAAGATGACGATGATGATATACCTCTCATTATCCTTAAAGAGAAGTGGAACCAAGAATTTACATCAGCTGCTTCTGAAACTATGCAAGTTTTAAATAATATCTGCGACCATCAAGTAAGAAAACATATTGTTCATTTCAAAGACCTTAAATGTCATTTTAACATAGGTTGACCTGACTATAGAAGATATTGAGAATTGAAATGATGATCATATAACTGACTCTAATGGGGATGGGGAAGAGGATGAAATTGAAAGCAGTGATGACGAAGGAAACGATGCAGATCATTTTCAAACACAAAAAATTTCTGCAGTATCCGCGATCGAAGCTTTCAATACAGCTATAGGATGGGCTGCAGAATATTCTGATAACTACGACGATATTGCTGTGCTTAGAAAACTAAGGGAAAAGGCTGTTCTAGAAGCATTGAGGGGAAACCAAATTAAAAAAAAAATTATAGATTATTTTGAAAAAAATTAACTTTTGGTTGTTGGGTCAAGAATTTAATTTAATTTCTTATGTTATTTTTTTGAATAAAGTTTAATTTTATGTTAATCGGCAGTATATTTCTTAACCCCACTTATATGAAAACCTCACTTATATAAACCTACCCTGCCTTTATTAGTTCAGATAAACGCGAGTCTACTGTACCTCGCAAAAGAAGAAAAATTTCGATATACTTTTTATGAAACTTTTTGTAGAGTATTGAATTTCTCATTGAAATGGGAAATTTAAAACATTTTGAAACATTTTTTTATTCCGAAAATTTTGAAACAAAAAGAAAAAGCCAAAATTTTGATTTTTTTTCTGTTTTTTGCTTTTTAGCCTATAAATTTTTTGGGTCAGAGATAGGTATAGCCATTGCTTTATAGAAAAAAAAGTAGACAAAATTTCCTTTAAGATGCTGGGATTAGGCAAAAGTGGTGCATGCATCAATTATTATATAGAGATGTGAGCAATAATTCCATTGACTCTCATTGGTCGGGCTTTCCGAGCCGATCTAACTCTTTGAGTGATTTTTTATCATGGGGCTCGTGAATAACCTTACGAGGATCCAAATCGCTAATAGCTGGATCTTCTAACTTCCTTATGCGACTGAGCGCGACATAAGCCTGCTCCTTGGCAAAAATTTTAGAGCCTAGATCTACAACAGCTCTATCTAGCGTTGTGCCTTGAAGCTTGTGCACTGTTATGACTCAGCACAAAATTAGTGGCAGCATACGGCGCTCTACTTTTCCTTGTCCCCTCAAAGAGTCAAATTCGGTAGTAGTTGGCTCTATTTTGGCACCCACACCAAGAGTATTGCCATGTATTGTTCTGTCATTAAATATTATAACGATAAACTTAAATAAAGTCTATGATTTCCGTTTTAGTTAAATACAGCGTCTTTTTCTCAATTCACAACATCACTTAGCGTTCTAAATACAACAATCTTATATATTAATAGGCAAACAAAAAGTTTGTACACGCTAAGGCTTTTTTGTTCGTGAACCGATTTCTTTTAAATTTTCAGAAAATGTTCTTTTTATGGAATAGTTTTGTAATAAGGAATTTGAACGAAATCGATTCACGAATAAAAAAGTTATAGCGATTTTAATTTTTCGAATTTGAAAAAGCCGTTGGAAAATTTGAATTTTTTTGTGAGCATGAACGTAGAGCTGAGTAGCCTACGATTGACACAAACGCCGTTTCAGTTAAGCGAATGAGAAACAGAGAAAACAATAGTTTGTGTAGATTTTTGGCGGCATAACTGACATAAAAAAACTCGGTCACTTTGTGCGTGCATTTTTTTTATACTCTTTTGTGTATAGTATTATTGTGTAAGGGGCTGATGTGATAGAATGCATTTATTATTTGAATTGAATTTAAAGAGGCAAGTTGCGACGTTATTTTTTTCAATATTTTAATTTTGATGCTTTAAGTGATTTTCTTTTAATTTTATTTTGTAGTTTTTTTGTTTTTATTGCTTATTAATAATTTGTTTGTACTTTTTTTCGCGTTTTATTTTCGAAATGCCAAGTCAACGGCGTGGACATAGCCGAATTTAAATTCGAAAAAGGGTGAATTTTATTTAGTAATTTTTTGGTGACCGAATTTCGGTAACGGGCGTCCCTACTAGTAATTATAATTATCTGAATGTATGTACCTAAATACCAAATGTGACTTATGAGAATTATAATGAGTAGAAAGATTTTGTTATGAGAATTATGTAAAAATTAATATTACAATTTTAAATGGAATTACTGCTCCATAGTATGATTGGAAGATTGGTTATTATTAAGATGTTATGTTATGTAAAGGTTTATGCTCTGTTAAGATTATTATGCTTATGTTGAGGCCATGCCAATTAATTTGAATAATTGTCCCTTGAACTTGTAATTTAATTTCGTATAATGTCATTTGAAAAAAGGACTAGATTAAACATTGTAGCTATTCAATGAGAGATGTATGTGTGGCAGCATTATTAGGTTCATAGATAGACAGTTAGCATTTGTAAGATAATTATAAGTTTACGATTGTTGGTAGAAAATATGTTCTTAGCATTTATAGGTGTTGTCGCGAAGTGACATCAGTCAAGTGTCAAGATATTGTGTTGCATATTTTAATAAACCAGTGTCATTACACCAGTTAAACCACTGACATATAGACATGGACTGCTAAATAAGCAAAATCCCACACAAAAAAGTGGCACCAAAAACTATCGTTGTCTCGTTCCCCCTTCAAAATCCTATGAACTTTAATCGGTTTTAAAATAAAAAACAGTTCAGTGCATGTCAGCGATATAAACATAATTAGTTTTTTCTTCTTTCTCTATTTTTTTTATTTTTAAAAGTTTGTTAAACAGAGGGAAAAAACCCTCACATATTTAAAAAAAATACATTTATTTAACGAAAAAACTGCTACTAAATAAAAAATAATGATGGAAAATTATTTCTATCAATTATAACATACATCTTATTACTTATTTTCTTCTAAAATCGAAAAAAAAATTGTTGTTTACATAGAAAAGGTCTTCTTCTTCTGGAGAAAAATGGTGCCATTGAAAGTTGTCAATTAGGAGTCCATAAACAACACCCAGCTTAACATTACATGGTGCCGAAACCCAAATGGAAAATAAAAATAGAATAAAAAAGCGAAAAAATCTAATGAGATTAAGCATTAATTAATAGAAAAGAAAAAGTGCGAAAAAATTTAAGTGAGGTGAACCATAAAAAAGAAAAAAAAATCTAGTAAGCATTAATAGAAAAGAAAAAGTGCGAAAAAATCTAAGTGAGGTTAAAGTAATAATGCAAGTTTATTCGTATATAAAAGGCTTTACAACCTTGTGGCATATACAGCGTAAGTTACAATGGAGAATTTCAATGTAAAAATAAAGCTAGTCTTAAAACTAAATTAACAAAAAAAAAAAAAGAAATCAATCGTGATATTCAAAAAAGAAATTAAGAAAGGAAAAAAAATAAGAAAAGGAAAAGGAAAGCAAAACAAAGCAAAAAGTCATTATAAAAACTAAGCTATATCTAGCCAAATACACTTTCACCAGAAAACGGAAGCAAGAAGTGGACTTATCCATCTTCCTTTTGTAAAAAACCTAAAATCTCGAACACTATATCGTCCTCCACTGCGGAGACATTGAAACGCATGGTATCACAGACACGTCACAGAACTAAGATCTGCGACAGAAGTGCGTATAGCATAAACTCCTGAATGCACTGATGGTACCGGAACGCTTGACTACCACAGGCAACGAATTATACCTAGATATACCACTGGAAAACAATGAATTATGGGTTTGGGATAGAGAGGTGCGACGAACGTTATAGTTGAAAGTCCGGTTGGAGCGGCTACGATGCAACTTCGAATGGAGATAAATTGGAATTTTCCTCAGTATGACATTGTGAACAAAGGTCAAGGTATGGTAGCGCAAATACTGAAATAAATCGCACCCTAAAATCCTATCCGCATAATCTCTTATACTCTGCCTCTTCCTCAACCCGAACGCATAACGAACACAGGCATTAAAAGCCCGTTCAAGTGACTTTTTACATTCTGCACTCAAACCATCGAAAAACACAACATCACCATAAGTGAAATGGGGTATTAATAGCGATTTAACCAGATTGATCCTAGCATTGACAGGTACGAGGTTACAATTAGGGTACAGGCTCCTAAGGCCAAGATAGACTTTCGACACTATGTGGTTGCATTGGAGCCTCCAAGAAAGCTTGTCATCGAAGCATAGACCAAGATTTAGGACACTACTCGTGAATTCAACCTTTCTGCCATTAATCAAGATGTCTGGCAATCGAATTGCGTTCTGACGATTACCAATCAGGACAGCTTGCATTTTCAGATGATTGAGAACAAGTTTATTTCCTGCAGCCCATGTAGTAATGGCAGTTAAATCACGATTAACACCATTCACACAGTCTAATAGAGAACGTTCGTCGGCATAAGACATGGCATAATTCTGAAAATCATCAGCAAACAGGTGAGGACGGGAGAACCGCAGAACATCAGGTAAGTCATTAATAAATAGGGAGAAAAGTAATGGTCCTAACACCGAACCTTGTGGGACCCCAACAGAAATTGGGAGAAATGTAGATAAATGACCACCAATATCAACACACTGGTACCTTCCAACCAGATAGCTACGTACAAGATCGATTGCAAATCTAGAAAAGTAAAATTGACGCCGGATTTTATCACATAGCAAGCCATGGTCAACTGAATCGAAGGCCTTCGAGAAATCATGTAACAGCAAAATCGTAACCTTCCTACGTTCAAAACCCCTAAGAATATCATCTGATACATTCAGCAAAGCCGTGGTAGTGCTATGGCCAGCTCGAAATCCAGATTGATATACACTAAGCAGCTTATGACTGTCAAGTTGATCAACAATTTGGCCCTTAAGAACCTTCTCGAAGGCCTTAGAAAGAGCAGGAAGAATGCTAATCGGTCTGAAATCCTTCATTCCAAATGAAGAGCTCTTTTTATGTACGGGCATAACCCTTGCTTTTTTCCAAAGGCGAGGATAGTACGACTTTGTCAGAATTTGATTGAAGATATAAGTAACATGTGGTAAAATCACTGGAAGTAAAATTTTGACAAAATTAATAGGCACTTCATCTAGACCAACAGCGTTAGATTTAACTTTCATAATCGAATTGGCAACATCCGCTTGGGAAATACTATTAAAGGAAAACAAGGCATCAGAAAGCTGTGCCCTAGTTGAAGCACGAGGAGGGCATGGCGATACTGCAGGAGTGGGACTGAGATTGCCTGTTGGTGCCGTTAAGTACGAATTGTAGTCACTGGCGGTAAAAGCTGGCACTACAGAATCCCTCTTAGATGTCAAATCCCTAAGCTTCTCAGATTATTCCAGATCTTTTTCGTGCCCAATCCATGATCAAACCAAGGTCTAAAAAATCTAGACTTAGTAGTCCGAATAAGCTGCGTAACTTGATTCCTTAGAACGTGGTAATTAGCAACATTATCGCTCGTACGGTCCGCCTTCAAAGAAGAGTAGGCTATATCTCTCTCAATGATTGCAGCTCTAATATCATTCGTCATCCATGGCTTGGTAGAACTAGCTGATCTCGATAGACGAATAGGTATCGATGGGGCATGCCTGTCGAGAAGGGACAATATTTGTAAATTAAAACGTGACAACATATCATCGACTTCCGCTGTACCATAAATAGAACTCCAATCGCATTGTAGAGCATCCTGCAGCAAATCATCTTTATTAATGCAATGCAAACGCCTAGTCAACTTAATTCTATCAGTCAGTGATTCTAAGTCACACTCATACGTCATAGCAAGCAAATCATGGGCCGAAAGACCATCAGAATCTGATTAAAGAACTTCACACTATGGAGATTGTTTGTAATCATAAGATCAATATAGGATGGCTTGAATCCTACAGGAAAATGAGTGGGGGCATCACCGATTGTATAGAGAGAATATTTACTCAGAATATCAGAAAACCTACATCGCGAGCAGTTACCTCGCACACATTCAGAACACAAACCACTTGAATTCGCCAACAAGTTTTCATTGAAATCACCAGCAATTATCATGTCCGAGTGGCTTGCGGTTAATTCAGAAAAAACATCATCCAGAATAGCTATCTCATCTACTTTCGGAGCTTTATAGATCGCTCCAACGAGTATCCTTGAATTGGGGAAGATTAATTCGAAGAATAGGTATTCCGTACTCAGATTCAAGGACTTCAAAACAACATTAGTTTTCAGACTATTCTTTACATACACTGCCACACCTCCACTCCTCCGAAAGCATCGATCGTTACGTAGTAAATAATAACCATTAATTTCAACCGCCTTATTGGAGATGTAACTCTTATACCACGTTTCACTAACAATTATTATGTGGGCATCGGATTCTTGAAAAACCTCACGGAACTCATCAATTTTCGCAGCAACGCTGCCAGCATTAATATGACAAACATTCAGACCCGTACGAGCTTTAAAAAACGCTCTAAGCAAAACATTCGGAATACAAACACCGTTACCCACACTACTCCTAACAGCGTTTCCAGTGGCAAGTCCAAGGGCTCTCGACCTAATGATCATCAAACGCTGCCCACCACCAAAAGTACAAGCAGGAGCCATGAACACTCACATCCCGGGGACATGAGCCAAGTTCAATAGATGTCACACCATACGATCCGCAACAGCAAAGGAAGGGGGATAAATGATAATGTTTGAGACCGGAATTAATAATAAAAGAATTATCCTCTAAATGGTGAAAGTGTATTTGAGCGTTGCGTTGAGTGAAAAAAAAAGAAAAAGAATGTTCTCCTGGTATCAAAACGGGTTTCGTAAAATTCTGCCACATATTTGCCTTCCATTTAGACACAGAAAGACAATTGTGTCCGACACAGCGTGTCGCTCTGTGTCGTTCTGTGTAAGCCCAAATGGAACACATAAGTTCATGAAAAATCCGCCACGGCGCACTTTCCTCGTTTTTATTTTTGTTTGGCAAGTAAATCGTAAATTTTATGTTGATAATTTCTTTAAATTAATTACCCGACAACTTATAAATTCTGGGTATCTTAAAAATGAAACAATATTGTTGTAATTATAAATTAACGATCACATTTCAATTGGCGAGGGTTGGTAGCATTGTCTTAGTTGTGCTCGGCTGTGTCTAGCCGTGTCGTTGATGGAACACTTCTGTGTCGGACACAGTGTAACACTGTGTCTCTCTGTGTCTAAATGGAAGGCACCCTATGTCTCCATATTTTGCTGCGGTGCTGATTCCGAAGTTGAATGAGAAAGAAATTTGTCCAAGTCCTCCTTGTTAGTGATGCGAATAGATTTACTCGATGCCGACTCCTCAATATACACAAGACCTTGTCGTGTGAAGCAACGATGAATTCGATTCGATTTTTTAGCAAGGAGAGCCAGCTGGAATATCTGACGATTACGGGTAGTCAAACTCTCATTAACATAAATCCGTGTAGCGGTTTTGAAGCCAATATCTTTCAGGTTGAGAGTTTTCTTCTTAAAATATGCGTCGAGAAAACAGTCTTTGGCCCATGAATAGTTGAACCGCAATATGATGGGTGTCGATGCAGGACTTTTTGTTTTGGCTAATTTCTTAAAAGGCCAGCGAAATATACCAGAAAAGTCACTCTGTCGAAGATCGCACTGCAGGGCTTCACAAATATCGGCCACCACATCATCAGCATTCCTCCTTGTTTCAACTGGCACCCCTATTATTATTAATTCATTTAGTAATGACAGGCGTTCAAGTTTACCAAGTCTGGATTCATAATTGCTCCCCATACTCATTACAGCATTAGAAATATCATCACAACGGTGATCCATTTTTGCAAAGGTTTCACTAACAACTTGAAAACGTTGTTCCACGGATGATGAGACAGCATTTAGCTGCTCATTGAGCTCAGCTTTCACATCTTGAATATTATTAAGTAGACTGGTTTTCAATTCATCAATTTTAGAACAGAAGCGCGTGTCCATAGAGCTTTCAAGTGAGTCCAATCTCGTTGTAATACGAGTGTCCATATCTCTCAGTGCTTTTAAAATTTCTGAATTATCCATGTCGTCACTATTTGTAGAAGTATCGAGTTCTGATCGTAGGCGTTTATTATCACCAGCCGCACTCATAAGTGAACTGTGCACAGATAACAGAAATATTATATAAGAGAAGATATTGTGGTTAAGTGTCAGTTGCAATGACAATCGAGCTTAGCAATATGAGGTGAAGTGAGTAAGTATTGGCTGAGTCTCTCTATATGCGTTGATTCCACGAAATCAATAGAAAAACGAAATCAATAGAAAAACGAAGATGTCCACAAAGTTGAATGTCAATCACAAGCTTCCAGAACGTTTAAAGCACTTTTGTAGGACCCAATCGTTCTTGATTTAACTGTTGATACACAACAACACCACTAATAAGTCTTTAGGAGTAAATTGTAATGGCTTAGTCACGAATAAATTTGCGAAAATAATTAAATCAACACCGCACAGATGAAACGCGTGTTACTCACTCTGCATCCTCGACTCGACTCCGAGGTTAAGCATAAATAAAGCGAAAAAATTAAAGTGAGGTTAAGCACATGGACGGTCCTTTTCAGTAGAGTTTGAGGTAAGATTGTGAATAAATTTAAACAAAACACTATTAATAAACAATGAAATTGACATGTCTCGCGAGTGGGCTGAATGTTTAGAAGAATATTAAAGCTACGTAATAGCCACTAAAGTAGACAAAGAGTCAAATGTGATACAAATCGCAAATTTTAAAGCAGTCATTGGCAGAGATGCTGTTTAGATGCCGACCGTTGCTTTCACCAGAAACCACCTGACGGTCAATGCGGGACACGTAGTGGTGCAGGAGGTGAATTGTAGGTAGACAATTAAACTTACCAGTTGTGCACAGTGATTTAAAACATAAATCACCTTGACTGGTTATATGCAAAGAGAAGGATATCGTGGCAATTGATGTTCTAGTCGTGATTATAAATGATAAGAATAGATCTTAATTATGAAAATAAATTTATTAAAAATTCTTATGTCCTTTAAGATATATACAACAAAAATTAGTATTAGTGTAATTATGGTGGTATTACATACAATTGCATGTGCTTCTCCACGTTCACCAATTTGGCATATGTGGCCGAGCTTTCACAAAGTATGTTTTACCTGTGGTTTGGTTATTATTATGTCGTTAGTAGTAATTAAAATTGAAATGTATAATTTTATTTAATACTAATACAAACACCTTTCCTGTACTTGGAAAAAACATGCAACTTATTCTCACACTTTCACCAGTTTTGGCATGTATAAGAATACTCACAATGTTTTTTGATTGTTGATACTTCCTGATTTGGGACTGATAGGTCACTTGTAAGCGTTTGCGACGTTTTTCACCCAAAGCCATATACACTTAATCACTTTGAACTCTATCAAACGAAAGAGGCTGAGTCCTTGTTGGTTCCTGTTTATATATCCTCAAAAGTGGTACTTGGCGAACTGCCTGATCAAAGTGCACTTATTTTCTTATCTCCTTATTCCAGTCATCTTTTTGCCACCATTATTCATTTTTCTTCTTTCTAAAATTAATTCTGAATTTTTCCAATTTATTGCAAATTTCTATCTCCTTTTTTCTTAATAATTTTATTATTTTCGAAAATGCATACAAATTTATCGACGCCATTTCCGCCATCCTTTTTTGCATAATTATTTTTTTTTCTCGCTCCATTTTTACATAATTCGCATCTCTTTTACTCCCATTAGCCTTATGGAAAATTATGTTTTTTATAATATCTTTTTTAATAGATAGAATTCGTTTTTTATGGCATTCCCAGCGAATTCGCCACAAAAAATTACATAGTACGGCGAGGTGGCTTTATGTCGCAACATAAAGTTTGACGTTTGTTTTGCCGTCAAGTTTTCATTGTGCGCGCCGTGTTTTTTACGCGAAAAATACCTGCTCGTGCATTCATCAGGTATGATTTAAGTGTTTTTGTCCACCTATAGTGTTTGTGCAGTGATTCTAATGTGTAGTTTATTGATGGTGTCATTATTTGTTTATAAAAATGCCAGAAAGTGCGATGGCACATTGCCTGTCAGTGCTGCTTTGTTTTACGTTGTTTTTAGTGCATATTTGTTACCTTTATCCTTTTATTAGCAAATACCTTTTACTTGTTTTGTGTGCAATATGTTTATTTTATGTCGTGTACGTGAATATATGTAATTTTCAATGTTAATTATAAGTTCAAATTTCGCTTTGTTATTGTTGTTGTACTCCATGTATTGTTGTTTTTGTAATGTTTAAAATTCAGTGCAAAATTTAGAATTCATTTATTTATTTATATTACGTAATTCAATTTATTAATTCATTTATTTTATTTGCAGGTATACTTTATCCAGGTAAGTATAACCATATTTTTTATTCATTTTGATTTCTATATTAATACTTGTATTTTTTGGGCTGGGGCTCAACATTCTCCCCCTCGTTGAACGCCTGCGTTCAACAAACCCTTTTGCTTTCCAATCCCCCTCTTATGGTGGTGGTGGAAGACAATAGTACCATCGGCCTTGATATGTAGGCGTACTTGGTACTTATCAGGTAAGTTAACTGTAAATTCTTTCTTTCTTCGTTGTTGTATTTGTGTGAAGTTTAGTCTCTGTAGGACGCGTTTCGGTATGTATAAATCCTCTCCTTCTCGCGTTATAAATTTTTGAACATCATTGTTGATCCTCGTTTCAAGTTCCTGTATAGTGGTAGTTGGTCTCAACAATGATAGGTTAGTGAGGCGTCGCCCGTTTATGGTTGTTGTTTGTACGGTTACGCCTGCGTTACCTGTAGTACCTTGCAACGATGATACATTGGTTGGTGTTCCTACGTTGATCAGGGTTGATGTCTCCAAGGAAATATCTGTTCTCAATGTTTGTGATGGTTTTGCAGTGGTAATTGTTGGCCGTTCCCTGATGTTTTGAATTGCCTGTCTCTTGGGAGCTGGTGTATTTGGTCCGGTTAAATCAATTATCAGGCTTACTGATTGTGACGTCGGCTCAGAGCGAGTTTTGTTTTGTGACTGTTTGGTGTATGTTGATGTCATCTTTAGGTTTTTGTGCCTTGGTTGTTCTGCCTTGGTTGGTTCCGCCAGATCGCTGAGTGGTTGCTCTAGCAAGCGACGACTGTTGGGCTCATGAAGCTTTCGTTTTAAAGTTTGTTCACTTGGCCCTAGTTTTGCTGTCTTGGGTATACCCGATTCCCAGTGGGAATCTTTCGCGGCTGTGTCCGGACTCGAAATTCTGGTCCACATGGCATGGCTTCGAAATTTCTCCTTGGAACTGGTCGTGCTGGAGAACTTGTCCAGGGTTTTAGCAGGACCTCCCGTATTGTTACCTTTGGAGGAGTCGATGGTCTTGGTGGACTAGTTGGCTTCTCCATACCTTGTTTTGGTTGACTCGTCTTAGGTGGACCGTCGAGGGCTGCTGACAATTCGGCAAGTTCGGCGGCAAAATCGCTCTCGAGGAAAGGACTCCCCATCGGACTTGTAGTTCCATATAGCCAGTGGTCTTCGGCTGCAGCGAGATCTTCCTCGGTGTAATCTAACTCAGACATATAAAATGAGTTGATAATATGGAGGATTTTGATTAAAGTAGGAAACACAAAACAAAGAACACTTAGAACGATACCAGTCACAGGACAACATGACGACACTTGCTGAAGGTTGCTCCTTCATGAAGTTGCTACTTATCCTGAGCTGTGGATTGCTCTATCGGTAGTCGACAGATTTTGGCTATTGGTCGTTGAAATCTATTGTTGACTGTTCGCACTTGTACTCCCCGTGTTAAACCGTCTGGTCCAGGAAACGTTTTTTCAATAGTACCTAGCGGCCACTTTGTTGGTGATAGATTTTCATGTTTGATGAGTACAATGTCTCCGATCTTGATGTTATGTTATTCTTGTTGCCATTTTGGTCTTTGTTGAAGTTGGTTGAGGTAATCTTTAGACCATTTGTCCCAAAATCCCTTGACTGCATGTTGGATGTGCTTCCATCGTAGCGGAAGCGAAATGTTCTCGCCAGTCGTTGGTTCAGGTATAGCGTTGAGAGCCTGTCCAATCAGGAAATGTCCTGGGGTAAGTATGAATGTATCATCTGGATCATTTCTAATCTGACATAGTGGGCGAGAGTTAAGACATGCTTCGACCTGGGTAAGTATTGTTGAATATTCCTCAAAAGTATAAGTTGACCTTCCTATTGTTCTACGCAGATGATGCTTGATGGATCTAACACCGGCCTCCCAAATGCCTCCGAAGTGTGGAGCTGCAGGTGGGTTGAAATGCCATGCGATTTGTTGTGGGATGAAATATTGTGCGGCTGCCGAGGTGGCCTCCGTGACGGCTTGTTTAATCTCTTTATCGAGGATGGCTTTAGCTCCAATGAAATTAGTGCCACAATCTGAGTAAATATTGGAACATAGACCTCGTCTGGCGATGAACCTTCTTAAAGCGGCAAGGAATGCTCCAGTGGATAAATGTGACACTAATTCAATGTGAATGGCTCTTGTTGTAAGACAAATCAATATACAAATATATGCTTTAAGTAACTTGGCATTGCGGATGTTTGAAGATTTAATTACTATTGGTCCAGCGTAGTCAATTCCAACATTGCTGAATGGTTTGTTAATGGTCACTCTAGGTGTAGGAAGTTGCCCCATTAGTTGTGTTAATGTTTCTCCTCTTTGCCTAACACATGCGACGCATTTGTGTATACGAGACGCAATACATCGTCTGGCGTTTAGGATCCAATACCTTTGTCTACTTGTGCTGAGGACCACCGAGACTCCGCCATGCATTGTTGCTAGATGTATTCTATCAATAATTAAATGTGTGATGTAGTGTTCCTGTGGTAGGATGATTGGATGTTTTGCATCATATAACATTATCGCCTTCTGTAACCTGCCTCCGACTCGTATTATTTTGTCTTTATCCATGAATGGGTTCATTTTAAGCAAGCGGCTATTTCGTGCTAATGGCTTGGCACTTGCTAAATTGTTATATTCTTCTGGAAAACTTGATTGTTGTACAAGTCGTACAATTGTTTTCTCTGCTTCTTGCCACTCACAAGTGGATATGTGACTCTTTCGTTTGAACTCTGGATTTAGAAAGTTGTGCTTAAATCGTTGTATCAATGCAATGATGTGAGTGAGTCTTGTCATTGATGAATAGCGTAGCAATATATTGTTTTCAAACGTAGTGAGGAAGCTTTTCACTTTTGGTTTCTTTGCTTCTAACTCTGTTTGTTCGTTTGTTTCTCGAAACTTAGGCCATGTTTCTTGTTTGCTGGTTAGCCAACTTGGTCCATGCCACCATAAATTATTGTTTGCCAAACTTGTTGCTGAGATGCCCCTTGATGCCAGATCTGCTGGATTGTCCTTGGTAGGGATGTGTCGCCGTTGATCATACCGTATCACTTCCTGGATCTCCACAACACGATTCGCTACATACGTTTTCCACCTGGATGGGTGCTCTTTAACCCATTGAAGGGCTATGGTAGAATCCGTCCAGGCATATGTTGCAATGTGCTGTAATTGCATGTCAGCGATCGTGCCCTTGAGTAATCGGGCCAAGATGACAGCTCCGTTTAGTTCCAATCGGGGTATTGTGCTAGGTTTGATTCGTGCGATTTTGGTTTTAGCCGTAAGCAAGGTTGATGTAATTTCTCCATTCTCATGTTCCACTCGTAGGTACAATACAGCGGCGTAGGCCCTTGTAGATGCATCGCAGAATCCATGTATTTGTGCATAAGCACCTGGGGAATATTGTATCCAACGTGGAATTTGTACTGCTTCAAGAGCCTTCAGCTGTTGCTTAAATGTAGACCATTGGGTTTCTATTTGTGGGGATACTTGTTTATCCCATGCGCTGCCAGTAATCCATAATGTCTGTATAAGTATTTTGGCGACGACTATGACCGGGGATAACCACCCTAATGGATCATAAAGTGATGCTATGTTGGATAACATGTTGCGTTTTGTAATGACCTTGTGTTCACGCATTGGGATGACTGAAAATGTGAAATGGTCCGGTCCAGGATGCCATCGAATGCCAAGTGTTTTAACCGTGTCGTTATCTGAGAATGTTAGTATGTCCTTTAGCTCACGATGTTCCACGGGTAAATCCTTTAATAGCTCTGGTTCATTACTAGTCCATTTGCGTAAGTTGAAACCACCTGCTCGGGTTAGGCTAAGAAGCTCGGACTGTAGTTGTTTTGCTTCTGTGATACTATCAGCCCAGCTAGCAGATCGTCGACATAGAAGTTTGAGTATATGGCCTTGGACGCTAAGGGCCACTTCTGTCTTTCATCTTCTGCTAGTTGTTGTAGTGTGCGGATTGCCAGGTATGGGGCACATGCGGTGCCAAATGTTACAGTTTTTAATTGGTAATCCTGTAATTGTGACGTTTCTGGATGTCGCCAAATAATCCTCTGAAACGTTCTGTGGTTTGGATGTATGTCGATCATACGATACATCTTCTCGATATCCGCATTTATTGCAACCTTGTGTTTCCTCCAATTGAGTAGAGTCGCGAATAGTTTACGTTGCAGAGTTGGTCCTGTTAAAAGGTTCTCGTTGAGGGAGACTCCAGCTGTAGTTTTCGCAGATTCGTCGAATACTACTCGTAATTTTGTAGTACTGCTTTCCTTGAAGACCGCATGGTGAGGAATATAGTAGTGCTCTTCCTCACTTGAATGGGGGTTGACTTCCTCCATATGTCCCAGGTCAATGTATTCATCCAGGCACTTTGAATATTCCCTTTCAAATGTAGAATTTTTGCCGAACTGGAGTTGTAAAGACTTAAATCGTTTTAGGGCTTGAGGCCTCGATTGTCCTAGAGCTGGTATTTGCTCTTGAATGAAGGGAAGATTAACTTGATATCTTCCGTTTGATTTCCGTATATGCGTCTCCTCAAATATACGTTGACAGATTTCGTCTTCTTTTTTCAAAATCTGCTGTGTTGGAGCTTCTTCCAATTCCCAAAATTGTTTGACCTGGCTACTCAAGTCCAATTGAGTGGTTGTGACTGCATGCTGTCACTTGGCTGAGATATGTGTCTGCTAATGGTCCAATTAGAATCCATTCAAATATTGTATTTATAGCTGTTGGGGCTGTGTCAGGTCCTCGTCGGATGCCTTCTTGCACGATTTTTGCGTAAATCCGTGCTCCCAATAGTGCGTCAATATTTCCTGGCTTTCAAAATGTTGGATTTGCTAGTTGTATGTTTTTAAGATGTTTCCAGTTCCCCTGCGTACTATCCTTGTTGGTAGTGGTTCGGTGATCTCATTGAGAACTAGAAATTCATCTGCCAATGTGGTTGTATTAGGGCGATGTGCCTCTAAGGTGAGCCTTACTTGTTGGCTTGCTGTTGCTAGTGGACTTTTATTTATACCATTGATGGTTATCGCTGCGTTTGTTGCTGTAGCGCCAAGTCGCGTGCATGCAGCTTGTGTGATGAACGATGACTCTGAACCAGGATCTACGAGGCATCGTACTTGTGAATAATTTTGCGCAGGTAGATTTGTTGCGTTTTATGGGTGATGAACTGGAATTTATTTATAATACACGCTTGCGTAGCGCGAATTTACAACCCCGATTATCAGAGGCATTATTGCGTGATTTTGAAAGTCAGGTAAAAGCAGATTTTTTTTTTTATTGAAGAAACTTATATTTACAATCTATCTAGGTAGAAGCAGATGAAAATTTTGATTTCTTTGAAAACGATGGTGACGACACTGCTGATTATGTGCCAGAAGATGATGCATCAGACATAGAAAGTGATGTGGAAATTGAAGCTAACGAACTTTATGATAGTGACGAAGACGTAGATGAAGGAGAACAAAGTGGTAATGATGCTGATGCAGCAAATCAAGTCGACCCAGGCTGTTTTTATGGCAAAGATGGAACTAAATGGAACAAAACTGAACCCACTGCATCTCGTTTGCGTCAGCATAATATCATGAGTTTTCAAAGTGGAACAAAAACAAGGCTCACCAATCCAATTGAGGTATTAAAGTTATTTTTTTCAAACGATATTACGTTCATCATCATTACCGAAACAAATCGGCATGGGCGAGAGTCAATTAGAAAATGGAATGAACAACATCCAGAGTCTACCCAAAGAAAATGGATTGATTTGACAAGTACTGAGGTAGATGCATTTATTGGGATTTTGTTGGCTTCTGGTCTCAGCCATAATAATATGCAAGACTCCAGTTTATTGTGGCGTTCTGATTCGTTGCCCATATTTCGTGCGGCTATGTCGCACAAACGATTCATTACTTTGTCAAGATATATTCGTTTCGATAATAGTCGTACGCGGGCATTTCGACAACAAACAGACAAAGCAGCTCCTATTCGGGACCTTTGGAATTTTCTCAATGAAAATCTGGAAAAATATTATGAGCCGTATGAAAATATCACCATCGATGAGCAGTTATTTCCATACCGTGGGCGCACAAAGTTCACTCAATATATCCCATCAAAACCGGCAAGGTATGGTATCAAAGTTTGGTGGGCATGCGATGCTAAGACGAAATTTCCATTGAAAGGAAAACTATACACTGGAAAGGAAGGAGACCATCGGGTAAATCAAGGTGAAAACGTTCTGATGTATTTGGCAAATCGTTACGCAAACAGCGGCCGAACAATTATTTCTGATAATTTTTTCACGTCATTGAACGGCGCTAAACGACTGGCTTCTATGGGACTGGCATTTGTTGGCACCATTCGAGGAAACAAAACATGTCTTCCTAAGGAAGTTATGAAGAGCAGCAAACGACCAATTCTTTCACTGTGTTTGCTTTTCATGAAAATCTTGTTGCATTTGCAGCTACGTGCCAAAAAAAAATAACGCAGTCAATTTAATTTCAACCGTGCATTATACAAAATGTGTTGAAAGCATAGCCCAGAAACCGGAAGCAATTTTGTTTTACAATTCTACTAAAGCCGGAGTCGATGCGATGGATCAAATGTTAACTCATTATACAACAAAACGGTCAACCAGACGCTGGACATACGCGTTTTTCTGCAACATAATTGATGTTATGGCATTGGCAGCTTACATTATATGTAAGCTAAATGATGAAAATACAAGAAAAGAAAGAAGACGCATATTTTTATATAAACTTGCAAAGCAATTGGTACTGGCCAACATTGAAAATCGCATCAATAATCCGCACATTGTGGCACAACCAACAACTCATATGGCATTTGAAGTGTACTTTGGGAGACCTCTGAATATACCAAACCCACTACACCTGGCTCCACGCAGTGGTCCAGATACATTAGATGCCAGAAAAGATTGCAGAATTTGCGCACAGCAAGATGACAAAATACGCTGTTTTTCTTGCCTTCCGCAAAATCCTGAATAAAATGTATCAATGTATTTTTCATAATAATATTTAATTTTATCAAAAACATTCATTACTTTACCCATAATAAAGAAAAAAATATATAAAACAAAAAATTGTTGCTCTTTTCATTCCAAACCTTTTTTCAGGTATATTTTTTCTTAGTCAGGTAGCTGATAACATAGTAAAAAGAAATAGAAACACGAAATATAACAAACATTTACCTACCGGACTAAAAAATTCAACGGCAAACAACCCTTATTTCCATACAAATGCATGTAAATGTATAGGGGTCTGGCCAGGCACCATGTGCCAAAACTAAGGGCTCAAAATTTGTGCCTGACGAAGGGTTAAGGTATTAGGTACTAAAGTCGATCAAAATGCTTACTAACCTGGAGCGCGTTCCAAAACCTTACTATGGTAAACCACGAGGTAAGCTGTGGTTATGCTGCATCACTTCACTTAATCACGAAAGTTTATGTTTAACCATGGAGGTTTTTGAACGCACCGTGGTTAACTACAGTGTAACGGTCGGCCTTAATTAGAGAAAAAAAAATATATTCCTACTCTCCCCAAACAATTGATCAGCATTTGAAATTAACCGCGTCTCCATACAATAATCTTAACATAATTTCTCAGCCCACCAAAAACATTTTTTCTAATAATTATTCATAATTTCCATACAAAAACTTTTGCTAAAATACGCACGCCACTGCGCATATTATCTCTTGCCTATCCCATTCTACCGCATAACTCACATACACATAAGTTTTCGCGCAACAAAATTGCCGGCGGCGAACGCCCAGCCAATCGGCTCGCATGATTTAAGTGAAGCCAGAACGATTCTCGGAATTTCTATTTCTTGTAAATGTAATGGAATGGATTTACACGGGAGAATGAAGGAACACCGATTATCAATCCCTTTGGTTGTTCCCTTCCGTGTGAATTCCTTCATTTCATTTCCCCATCCTCTATTTTTCCAAGGACACGACCATATAAGGGAATAACGCTGTTCGATAGCGATTTCCTTTGGTCTTTTTCTGCCCTCACCCCCCCAACACTGTTGCGCCAAGGGCTAATTTCTGGCTTGGCGTCGGATAGATTCATTCGGGATGTAATTTTAGCTGCGAACAGTCGGTGGATGGAATTGAAGGCAAACTTCGAGTCGGTTTTCTTAAATTTCAATAGTTTTTTTTTAAAACTCCCGATACCTGTGGATAGATAACTAGACTGCAACTCGCTAAAATAAAAAAAAAGGAAAACTCTATGCTCTGCGAGTGGAATATTGCACTTCTGCATACTTTACTGCTGCAACTGCATCCAGATTCACGGTTATCAAATACCAGATGAACTAGAAACAACAGTTCGCTGCAACTGCATCAGTAATTCAACAACGAGCATTCAACAGGTGTTTCTGTGTGTGTAATTAAGTGCATTCCCTGTTGGTTTTTCATCCAAATTTTCACGGTGAGGTTTTTTTTTGCATTCCGTGCAGTGCATCCAGCATTCAGTGAGAAAAAAAAAATTAAAGGTTTTTTTGTTCCACTATCATCGTGGCCGGCGTGTTTTTTTTATCCTCCATTTTTTTGATACATTGGTAGATCAGTGAAATATTGGCAGTGAAGTATGTTTCAATTGAAGTAAAAGCAAGAAACAAAAAAAAAAGGGAATCTTTCATAAAAATAATGGAAGAGAATTATTGTTAAATGAGTGAAATGAAAGAAAAAGAGGAAGTTTTTTTTTGAAAGTAAACAAAAGATTTTTTTTAATAAATAAATGAAAAGAAAGGAAATTTTGTTAAATAGTGAAGAAAAAAAAAGGAATCTTTCATAAAAATAATGGAAGAGAATTATTGTTAAATGAGTGAAATGGAAGAAAAAGAGGAAGTTTTTTTTTGAAAGTAAACAAAAGATTTTTTTTAATAAATAAATGAAAAGAAAGGAAATTTTGTTAAATAGTGAAGAAAAAAAAAAGGAATCTTTCATAAAAATAATGGAAGAGAATTATTGTTAAATGAGTGAAATGGAAGAAAAAGAGGAAGTTTTTTTTTATAGAAAGTAAACAAAAGAATTTTTTTTTAAATAAATGAAAAGAAAGGAAATTTTGTTAAACAGCGAAGAGGAAAAACAAAGGTATATTACGTTTATTGTTCTTTATTGTAATATAGATGTTAATTAATCAGAAGAAAAAAAAAAAAAAACCTTATATTTCATAGGCATATTTATTTGCGAAAAGAAAAAAAAATATATAATCAGAAAAAAAAAAAACATCACATATCATATGCAGATTTATTTACTAAATGGAAAATAATCAATAACAAAAAAAAAACATTATATTTTTATATGCCTGTTTACCTTACGAAATAAAAACTAATCAGAAGAAAAAAAAAACATTATATTTCATAGGCATATTTATTTGCGAAAAGAAAAAAAAAATTATATATAATCTGAAAAAAAAAAAACATCACATATCATATGCAGATTTATTTACTAAATGAAGAATAATCAATAACAAAAAAAAAACATTATATTTTTATATGCCTGTTTACCTTACGAAATAAAAACTAATCAGAAGAAAAAAAAAACATTATATTTCATAGGCATATTTATTTGCGAAAAGAAAAAAAAAATTATATATAATCAGAAAAAAAAAAAAAAAACATCACATATCATATGCAGATTTATTTACTAAATGAAGAATAATCAATAACGAATAAAATTATATTTCATATGACTAATTACTTTACTAAACAAAAATAATCATTAACACAAAAAAAAAAAGAAAAAAAAAAAATTTAATTATATTTCATATGCCTATAGGTGAAAAAGAAAAAGAAAAGAAATTTTTAATTAAGAAATAAGCACGCTATATTTATATGCCCACTTTTTAACGAAAAACAAAAAAAAAAAATTATAATAAAAATAATAATAATTAAAATAATTAAAACCATCTCTTTTTCATTCTAACCAAAAAAGAAAAAAAAAGGAAAAAAGGAAGATAGCAACGAGCCTGGTATGAAGCGTGTCCTCGCTAAGAATTGATGTTCGGTTTTTCTCTTTCTCGATTTCTGATGGGTTTGTTTTTTTTTTGCTTTGACATGATGTCGCGTGAATAGATGCTGAGTAGGGTTGGAGCCCTAGGGGAGGTTCTGCCCTCCAATATGGTAGGTACCCCATAAGTTTTTTTTTGATCCCCCTGTATCCCTGGATCAGCGCGCATGGCTGTTTAACTTTGTTTTTATTTATTACCCCCCTCTCGTATGGTTAGCCCCAACCTTTTATCCCTATCTCGACGAACCTCTTTATATTATTTGTCATGCTGACACGCGTAAGTTCTAGTTTTTTTTTTATGAAGTAACTGTCTTTAACGACGAAGCCCCTGCACGACGAACCCCCCAACGGCGAGCTAGCCGCAGCACCGCCAGGCGTGTCCTACTTTATGTGCAGAGGGTAAGGAATGATATTTCGCGAGATAGGTCTTCATTCTTTTGTTATTATCAACAGTTCAGCTAAGGCCATCAGCCTGCTGGATTTCTTCCACAATTCCTTTTTAACTTTTAGTATTTGTAATGTCATAGCTTCTGGGTCATTGACCAGTTAGTTTATCTTTTATATATATCTTTACTATATATACATATATATATTATGACAGTTACAAATATGGCACCAACGGTGTCATATGCGTCCTGTT
This sequence comes from Thereva nobilitata, assembly GCA_963855945.1. Classification (NCBI taxonomy): domain Eukaryota; kingdom Metazoa; phylum Arthropoda; class Insecta; order Diptera; family Therevidae; genus Thereva; species Thereva nobilitata. Next base: position 36,337,119 of record OY979697.1, read on the forward strand.
CATTATATATATACCCTGCTTTATCTAGAGTAGCTTAAATTATTATTATGACAGTTATTACAACAGGTTAAAGAAGAAAAAAATAAAAACAAAATTTTCCAACAAATAGTCGCCGCTAATTGCTTCACTTATTTCATTAATTATTTATTTGCAATAATCCCACAAATCCCACTTTAATTTGTTCATGTGTTTAACATTGAAACAACTGTCAGAGAGTCGTTTTGATTCTTCTTCTTCTTAACTATCGCTAACCATGCTCACGAGCAGGGTTAAAATTTCACTACACCATGGTTAACCACGAGAGTTTTTGAACGCCAAAAAGTTATGCTCGTGGTTATGTTGTAGTTAACCACGGAATATTAAAACGTTTACACACGAGAGCGCGATCCGGCTCGAAGGAACATTAAATGTGCGCGTCAATATGTACGCATGAAAAAAACTTCTAAAAAAAAATAAATAAGAGCTTTACGGTAATAATTTAAATTTATTCACGTCCGGTATGATTGAGTTGTTATGAACAAGTGAAGTTACAATATTAATTATAATTATTTTAAGTCAGTGCAATTTTGCTGATTGTCTACATTTTATTTAAAAATTTATTTCATAAATAGGCCAGAAGTTATTAAACTCGACGTCAATAACCTCTGGCTAAGTAATTAATTTATGCTGGCATTTCGTAGATTATTTAGAGCACTTGCTCAATAATTATGTTGCTTAAACAGAATTTTTCACACTGCGCCAAAAACCTGACATTTTCGGACAACTAGCAACAACCCCCGTGTTCTTTTAATGAACTGGATTTTGAGAGCTTTTGAGTTCCCATACAAAATCGAAAACCCAGGTTTTATCTGGGTCTTCTGGTTCTTCGATTTTGTATGGGAACTCAAAAGCTCCTCAAAACCTCTCAAAACCCAGTTCATTAAAAGAACACGGGGAACATTCTTATATACCGACGTCCCTCGCTATTATACATGGAACAAATCAGGTAAAAAATGGAGGCCACGTAGACAAGGCGAAACACATCCAACCATCGCACCCGTAGTGAAAGCCAAGACATTGGGACAACTTTACACAGTACATCCAAAACAACGTGAATGTTTCTTTTTGCGTTTGTTGGTGCTGAATGTTCCAGGACCAACGTCTTTCGAATTTTTACGAACAGTCAATGGTCAAATATTCAATACATTTCAAGATGCATGTCGCGAGTTGCAATTGCTGGAAGACGACAATCATTGGGATCTGACACTTACTAATGCAGCATTTGCATCCACGCCGAATAACATTCGTCAACTGTTCGCAATTTTATTGACGACATGATACCCAACAGAACCATCGGTTTTGTGGGAAAAATACAAGAACCGCATGACTGAACTCTCGAACTTTTATAGGAATTGTGATGTATCGGGTTAAAAAGAAGAAGAAGCTTTGATGTCATTTTTGAACTGTAATTAAGTTAGTTAAGTTTCACTTGTGTTTCATGAATTACGAAATAAGGACGTGCTATCTAACCTGGATATATTTTATTCTTGTAGATATATTACAAAGTGGCGACGAGCAAAAAAAAATTTAAGTAAGTTCAAGGCGAACAAAAGAAGTGCAGGGAAAACGTGATTTTAATTAGAAAAAAGTAAAAGTATTGAAGCACAAGTAAAAAGTTTTTCTTCTTCAAAATCTAAGTGACAAGATGGCGGTATCCACGGCGGATGAGTCAGCCACGGCGGCAGCAATGAAAACAATGTGTATAGGAACAATTGGTTCGCTAACTGAATTTAAAGTTGGACAAGATTGGTCCACATATCAAGAAAGATTGGAACAGTATTTAGCGGCTAATTATATTGAAGAAGATAGAAAGGTCGCAGTTTTACTGACATTGATAGGAGAACAAGCATACAAAGTATTAAAAGACATGTGTGATCCAGTTCTGCCCAACACGCTTACATATGAACGGTTATGTGCGATATTAAAAAAGCAGTTTTCTAAGCAAATTTCGGTGTTCAAGGAAAGAATCCGATTTTACGAGCTTAAGCAAGGAGAAAGTGAAACTGTGAAAGATTGGTTGGTAAAAATTAAAAACCAAGCCAGTCAATGTAAATTTGGGAACACATTAAATGAGACCTTGAAAGATAAATTCCATGTTAGGTCTGAGAAGAGGACCTATATTAGAAAGAGTATGCGAGGAAGAATATACCAAAACGCTTGATGAAATTGTGGAAATAGCACTAAAAAAAGAAGCCTCCCAAGTTCCCATGACCAATATAAATAGATTAACCCTGCAAAAGGAACAAAAGCGTAAATTTGCGACAAATATTAAAGTTGAAAAAAAAGGGCAGTATGTGATAGTTGCGGAAATTCAAACCACGACTTTGGAAAGTGCAAATATAGAAGTTATAAATGTAAAAGTTGTGGAAAGATTGAACATCTAGCAAGAGTTTGTAAAACAAAAGAGCAACGGAAAACCAACTATATTCAAGTCAAGCCGCTAGAGGAGAGAACAGAGGACGGAGAGCAAGAGGAAAGAGCAGAGGACGGGAGCTGTATTATATGAAACAGGCGGAAAATGACGAACCCATCGAAATTGGTGTAAGTATAAACAATAAACCACTAACTATGGAAATTGATTCAGGGTCCGGAGTATCGGTTATACCAGAGGAACTGATGAGGAAGACGGTTGGAGACGTTAAGGTGTATAGATCATCCGTAAGATTGTGGACATACCACGGTGGATTTATAAACCCGGTGGGAGAAATTTTTGTTAATATTAGTTATAAAAATAGAAGTAAAAAGGATTGTAGATTAGTAGTAACTAGAAAAGGGGCGATAGCGCTGTTAGGTAGAGATTTAATGAATAAATTTAATCTTAAGGTGTCAGATGAAGGCGAGAGTAACATTAACAAAGTAGAGTTTGATAAAAAATTGTCAGAGTTGATTTGCAGATATAACGATATATTTAAACCAGAGTTAGGATGTTATAAATACGAAAAAATTGAGTTGAGAGTAGGTAAACTTGCGAGGCCAATCTTTCATAAATCCCGTACAGTCCCATTTGCTTTTAAAGAAAGTGTAAACAAAGAATTAGAAGAATTAGAAAAGAGGGGAGTTATTACTCCAGTAGAAAGTTCGGAATGGGGGACGCCATTGGTGCCGGTAATGAAGGAAAACGGTCAAATCAGGGTGTGTGCAGATTATAAGGTTACAGTGAACAAGGTTTTGAAAGATGTTAAGCATCCAATTCCCCGGATTGAAGAACTGTTTGCAGCTATGCAAGGTGGTGAGCGATTTTCAAAATTAGATTTTAGAAATGCATATAACCAGTAAGAGTTAACAGAGGAAACTAAAAAGCTGTTGTGTTGGAGCACACAGAAAGGTATATTTAGTATGAATAGACTTCCTTATGGTACTAAGCCGGCGTGCGCAATTTTTCAAAAGATTGTCGAAAAGGTGTTACAGGGGGCCGAAGGTGTAATTAATTTCCTCGATGATATTGTAGTGACAGGAAGAGACAGGACAGAACATTTGAAGAACTTGGAAGAAGTTTTTGAAAGGTTGTCGAAAGCTGGATTTCGGTTAAATCTGGAAAAGTGTAAGTTCTTTGAACGAGAAATTAAATATTTAGGACACATTATTAGTAACGAGGGTCTTAAGAAAGATCCTGAGAAAATTAAGGCCATGACTGAATGTCCATGTCCTAGGAATACTTCAGAAGTTAAGTCATTTGTGGGAATGATTAACTATTATGGTAGGTTTGTCAAAGACCTATCTACCACGTTAGAACCATTATACAAACTTTTAAGATTGGGAAAAGAGTTTAAGTGGTCATCTGAATGTGAAAAGGCCTTTAAGGAAGCAAAAAAGGCAATTGCAGAAGATTTATGTTTAGCTCATTTCGATCCAAGTTTACCCGTTAAGTTAGTTTGCGACGCTTCTAAGGTAGGAGTAGGGGCTGTTTTGTTTTAAATATATGCCGATGGTACTGAACGACCCATTAGTTTCGCTTCGAGAGTATTAAGCAAGAGCGAATTAAATTATTCGGTGATTCATAAAGAAGCGTTAGCTATCTATTGGGGAGCTAGTAAATTTTACCAATATCTCATGGGGAGACGGTTTATACTGTGTTCGGACCACAAACCGCTGGCAGCATTATTTGGGGAAACGAAGGGGATTCCACAAATGGCGGCCGGAAGACTGCAAAGGTGGGATTTCTTTTTAAATGGCTTTGATTATGAATTCTGTTATATTAAAGGAAAAGAAAACTATATAGCGGATGGTTTGTCTCGTCTACCTTTACCACAAGACAAAGGCATAGAGAGATTAAATGATTATTTCCATTTCTTAGTAGAGGATAAATTACCAGTGAAGCACGATGAATTAGTCAAGGAAACAAAAAAAGATGTGGTGCTTAGTAGGGTATTAAGAAATATTAGAGATGGATGGTCATTTTCAGTTCCAGAGGAGCTCAAGCCGTTTGCCAAAATAGCTCATGAGTTGAGTGTTGATCAAGGGTTGATCATGTGGGGTTATCGAGCCATTATTCCAAATAAGTTCAAGCAACAGTTATTGGAAGAGATTCATGGAGCACATAATGGAATGTCTCGTATGAAGGCGCTTGCTAGACAATATTTCTGGTGGCCTAACCTAGATAGAAGCATTGAAAGATTTGTTAAAGACTGCCATGCTTGTATGCGTTGTTCGAAGTTACCACCAAAGGCAACGTTGATTAAATTCAAGGAAGGTGAATATCCTTTTGATAGGGTTCATATTGATTTTCTTGGACCGTATTATGGTAAACATTATCTGATTATTACAGACGCTTTTTCTAAGTGGCCGGAGGTGTACGAAATGAAGAATATAGGTTCAGCGTTAACAATAGAAAAACTTAGAGATTGTTTTGCTAGGTTCGGAGTACCTAGAACATTGGTTTCAGACAATGGTACAGCTTTCGTGTCAGCGGAGTTTCAGAAATTTTGTGAAAAAAACGGTATTGTACACTTGAGGGGACCTCCGTACCATCCAGCAACCAATGGTGCAGCGGAGAATAGCGTAAAAACGTTTAAAAACAGTCTGAATAGATTCTTAATAGAAAGAGAGGGGAAGGTAGAAGAACTACCAACTTTAATTAGTAGATAGTTATTCTCGTATAGAAACACACCATATACAGTGACGGAAGAGACTCCATCCAAGTTAATGTTTAATAGGCATGTAAGAACAAGGTTAGATTTTCTGTCGAGGGCCAAGGCTAATGAGAAAGCTAGAGAAAGACAAATGAAGTATCATGGAAATAGGATGATACTATTGCAGGAGGGAGAAGTAGTGTATGTGAGGGATTTTAGGAAAATAAATAAACCGGGCTGGACCAAGGCGGTGATTTCTGAGAGATTGGGCTCGGAAACATATATATGTGTGGCGACGTACCAAAAACACAATAATATACAAAGACTATACGTACACTATGGAAACTACTGTACAGAACTACTGTACAGTATCACTGTAGACACTGTAGATTGTTTGTTGTAAATAGGTCATAGTTAGTTTGTTTGAATATAGAGCTTTGTAGCACGTTATGATTCACATGTAGATTTGTGTAGAATTGTATATAGTAATTTGTAAACAAATTAATAAACAGTGAGAAATCGAGAGTACAGCTGGATATTATTAATTAAAGCGACAGCCCATCTTGGGATTACAGGTCCGGATTTCCCCGAAGGACGACACGGCATTTCCCCGAAGGACGACGCGGCGATCCCCACGGCAGTCTTGAGGTCCGGCCTCCAATAGGACAGCGTAGCAGCTCTCAGGTGCCAGAAGGACGGCACCCCCCATTCTCCAAAGTGGTGACCCCGAGTGCGGAGGCGGATAGTGCAGGGCGCTTAGCTGGCTCACGTCTCCTGACGAAAGGAGTCCGAGGCGAGAGGGCGCCTGTAGCGAGGGACCAACCAAGCCCCAGACTCTTCGCCAAGCGGACAGGCGAATCGGGAGGAAGACTCCATTGGGCTTTGGACTAACCAAAGTTCCCAGCGATTGTTAGGTTAAAGTTTAAATTAAATACACATTTTGTTTTTGTTTTTGTTGAGTTACAAGGATTTAGTCACATTTTTTTCATACAAACACACCACAAACACTAACACGAAGTCGCCGCAGTAAGTACGTTCGTTCACGAGTCGCGAAGTAATAGGTTACGATGGAACAGAGGTTGGAACGTGAAGTACCTGTAGCACTCCCAGGAGATGTAGTTAATAGAATAGCCATACGGGTGCCGCCTTTTTGGAAAAGAAGCCCCGACTTATGGTTTATTCAGTTAGAGGCACAGTTCCACACAAGTGGAATAACACAGGACAGTACGCAGTATTATACTCTGGTGGGCAATTTGGACGCAGATGTCCTCACTGAGGTGCGAGGCGTTATTCGTAACCCCCCGGAAGTAGGAAAGTATGCGGAGCTGAAGAAGCACATTCTTGCAGCGTATCAGGACTCTGAGCAAAGGCGTTTGCAGAAGCTGCTGGGCGACATCTGCTTAGAAGGAAGGAAGCCAACGCAGTTGTTAAACCAAATGAAGGAGTTGGCAGCTGATGGTATCTCTGCAGAGGTTTTGAGGATCCTCTGGTTGCAGCGTCTTCCACCCCAAACACAGGCGATTTTGGCAACCAGCGTGGATCAAGACATTGGTAGGCTTGCAGAGATGGCGGACAAGATAGCGGAGGTGGCTGTGGCATCTGGCGTCGCAGCCAGTTCCTCGCTCGAAGGGCCTTGCACCCAACTGCGGGAAGAATTAGCGACGTTGAGGAAGCAGATGGAGCAGTTGAAATTCGAGCGTGGGCAAAGTTCTCCAAGGCGTCGTGATCCCAGTCGGAGGCGTTACCAAGAAGACACAGCAGGCGATACATCGTTTTGCTTTTACCATAGAAGGTTTGGTGGTAAGGCTAGGCGATGTCGGCAGCCATGCTCATTTCAAGCAAAAAACTAAGTGGTGGGCAGCAAGAGGCGACTGGCCAGCCCGCCTTATTTATTAGTCGCCTTTACCTCACGGAGAAGACAACAAGCAAGCGATTCCTTATTGACACTGGAGCCGAAGTTTCGGTGGTTCCCCCAACAGCAGAGGAAAACAGGAGTCAACCCTCGACACGACTATTGTATGCAGCCAACGGGACGGAGATTCCCACATATGGACAGCGTTTGATTCAACTCGACTTGGGACTCCGTAGGACTTTCACTTGGCCTTTTATTGTTGCTCGTGTAACGGAGCCCATAATTGGATCAGATTTCCTCGTGAATTTTGACCTGCTGGTTGACGTAAAAGAAGGTAAATTAATAGATAAAAGTACAAAACATTATACAGTGGGTGCAGTTACGGCTCGTAACAGTATGCAGCTGAGTACATTTAGTGCAGACTTACATCGTGCGCTAAGGGGATTCGAAGACATCACAAAGCCCAACCCAGTCACAGAGGTTAAGCATCGGGTGGTTCACTTCATCCGGACGAATGGCCCGCCAGTTCATTCAAGGCCCAGACGACTTTCACCGGAGCAGCTGAAGATTGCAAAGCAGGAATTCCAACACATGCTCAGTTTAGGTATCTGCCGCCCATCAAAGAGTAATTGGTCCAGCCCGCTGCACATGGTAAGGAAGAGCAATGGTGACTGGAGACCATGCGGAGACTATAGGAGGTTGAATGCGATCACGGTACCAGACCGCTACCCAATCCCGCATATCCATGATTTCGCTTACCAGCTAAGTGGAAGAAAGGTGTTTAGCACTGTGGATTTAACACGAGCGTACCACCAAATCCCGGTCAATCAGGACGATATCCAGAAGACGGCCATCACAACACCTTTTGGGTTGTTCGAGTTCCCGGCGATGACCTTTGGATTGTGCAACGCCGCGCAGACTTTTCAGCGGTTTGTGCACGAGGTAACAAGAGGACTAGATTTCTGTTGGCCGTATATCGATGACTTCCTCATTGCCTCTAGCACAGCGGAGGAGCACAAGGGGCATCTAAAGCAGTTGTTTGAGCGTTTCCGGGAGTATGGCATTGCGATAAATCCAGCCAAATGCGTGTTCGAGGCATCGAAGGTCAAATTCCTGGGCTACGAAAAAGTAGAGGTCATTAAGAAGTACAAGAAGCCTGAGAGTGTGCAGGAGTTACGTAGGTTTTTAGGAATGATTAATTTTTACAGGCGTTTCATCCCGAAGGCAGCAGAAATCCAAGCACCAGTTCATGGGTGTTATGCGGGAAACAGGAAGAAGGACAAGACCGCTATCCTTTGGACAACAGAGCTCAGCAATGCTTTTGAAAAATGTAAGCAGGCATTAGCTGACGCGGCTCTTCTCGCTCACCCAGAGACAGGTGTGCCATTAGCCCTGGTAGTAGATGCGTCAGATACGGCTATAGGTGCGGTTGTTCAGCAGAGGATTGCGAAAGGATGGCAGCCATTGGGTTTCTTTTCAAGAAAGTTGTCGTCGACGGAAGGAAGATATAGTGCTTACGACAGGGAGCTCCTAAGCGCATACGCTGCAGTAAAGCATTTCCAATACTTGTTGGAAGGCAGACGTTTTGCATTATATACAGACCATAAACCACTTGTATTTGCATTCCAGCAGAAATCGGAGAGCGCATCACCCAGGCAGGTCAGGCACTTAAGCTACATTGGCCAGTTTACCACGGACATTCAGCACATCTCTGGAAAGGATAATGTGGTCGCAGATGCATTATCGAGGGTCGAGGCCATATTTCCACCGGCTCCGGTAGATTATGGTGAATTGGCAAAGGAGCAGGAAACGGATGAAGAGCTCCAACACCTGCGCGGGTCAGCAACAGGCTTGAGGCTTTCCAGGTATGAACTGGCAGGCGGACAAGGTTTGTACTGTGACACGTCGACTAACAAGATACGCCCCTACATACCAAGAGGGCGCCGACGAGAGGTGTTTGACGCTATGCACAATTTGTCGCATCCGGGCGTAAGGAGGACAACTAACTTGGTCGTGGAAAGGTTCGTGTGGCCAAGCATGAAGAAGGACTGTCGGATCTGGTCGCAATCATGCCTGGACTGTCAAAAGAGCAAGGTACAGCGACACGTGAGAAGCCCGATTTCAGACTTTCCGCAAGTGGAGGGACGGTTCCAACACGTCCACCTGGACTTAGTGGGGCCCTTGCCTTGCAGCGAAGGTTACACGTACGCGCTGACGTGTATAGACCGATTTACAAGATGGCCAGAGGTGATTCCAGTGCAGGACATCGCGGCGGAAACGATAGCAAAAGCATTTGTATCAGGGTGGATCGCAAGGTTTGGCACGCCGAAGGAGATAATAACGGACCAAGAGCGACAATTCGAGTCCACGCTTTTCAAGGAATTAGGAAAGGTATTAGGCATAAAGAGAAGCAGAGCATCCCCGTATCATCCACAGGCGAATGGGATGATAGAGCGCTTTCACAGGACTTTGAAAGCGGCGATAAAGTGTCATACATCAAGCCAGTGGGCAAGCAAACTCCCTATAGTGCTGCTTGGGTTGAGAGCATCACTTCACGATGATATCAAGGTATCACCAGCGGAGTTGGTTTATGGAGCAAAGCTCAAACTTCCGGGAGAATTTTTCGAAGTAGAGGAAGATTCAAGAAATGCAGCTACTTTCATCAAGCAACTTGAGGACTACATGAGAGACATCAAGCCAACTCAGCCAATTCGTCATGGTATGCAAAAGGTATTTATACATAAAGGTTTAGAAATGTGTACCCATGTATTTGTGCGAACGGACGCAGTTAAACGTCCTTTGCAGCAACCTTACGAAGGACCCTATCAGGTGGTGATGAAGGCAGCGAAGCATTTCACCTTACTTATAAACGGCCGGCACAAGGTGATATCAATAGATAGACTGAAGCCAGCCTTGCTGATGAGTAACGAAGAGGACCGGACGGAGCCAGAGAAGAGACGAAAAAATGAGGAAGAAACAGCAACAGCAAGCCCAAGGACAACTAGGTCTGGAAGAAGCGTACGAGTCCCGGACAGATATCGTTGTCACTGAAGGGGGAGTAATGTGGCGACGTACCAAAAACACAATAATATACAAACACTATACGTACACTATGGAAACTACTGTACAGAACTACTGTACAGTATCACTGTAGACACTGTAGATTGTTTGTTGTAAATAGGTCATAGTTAGTTTGTTTGAATATAGAGCTTTGTAGCACGTTATGATTCACATGTAGATTTGTGTAGAATTGTATATAGTAATTTGTAAACAAATTAATAAACAGTGAGAAATCGAGAGTACAGCTGGATATTATTAATTAAAGCGACAGCCCATCTTGGGATTACAGGTCCGGATTTCCCCGAAGGACGACACGGCATTTCCCCGAAGGACGACGCGGCGATCCCCACGGCAGTCTTGAGGTCCGGCCTCCAATAGGACAGCGTAGCAGCTCTCAGGTGCCAGAAGGACGGCACCCCCCATTCTCCAAATATGTATACCTTTAGAGGATAGAAATCTTAAATGGAAGAGACATTTAAATCAGATTATTAGAAAAGGTGAATTCTATAAAGATGATTTTAAGACAATTGATAAGACAGTTAGAGACGCAGGTAGAGCAGATGTAGGAATTCCTGTTAGTATCTCGGTAGATGATGTAAGCCTAGATCAAAGGAATAGGGCAAAAGAAAATAATATAGTGCTTAGTACAAATGATACGCAGGAACTAGGGAATAAGGAAAAGGACGATGTAGAAGCTCCTATGAGTAAAGAAACAAATGAAGGCATAGAGTCAAATCAATGTAAAGAAATTGTTAAAGCTGATACACCGACGCCTCCAGCAACTCCAAATATTCGGACTAGACCTAAGAGGGAAATTAGACCTCCTAATAGATTAAATTTGTAATTGTTCGACTAGAGATGGAGGGGTGTGATGTATCGGGTTAAAAAGAAGAAGAAGCTTTGATGTCATTTTTGAACTGTAATTAAGTTAGTTAAGTTTCACTTGTGTTTCATGAATTACGAAATAAAGACGTGCTATCTAACCTGGATATATTTTATTCTTGTAGATATATTACAGGAATAATTGGTTTTTCGTTAATGGTTATAAATATTTGTTGAAGAGTTGAATTTTAAGATTTGGATTAATTTTCAATGTCTTAAGGTTGGGTGCAGCGAGTCGGAAAGGCATCATCTTTGTTTATTTACGCGCCGGAAAACAAAACCAAAAATATAGTTTACCAGAAAGTTTTGTAAAAGAATACATACATACATAGGTAATTTTGGTCACACTTAATAGAAAGCATATTGAATCTAATGTCTCCAAATTATACAGAAATAAGTATTGGTTCTTTCCATAGATATTGCGAATAGTTTGATTTTAAATATTTGCATTAATTTCACATGTTTTGACGAACACAATTTCGCAATAAAATATTTGTTTCATTTTTCGATTTTGTTTTATTGTTCTCGAAAAATCTTCTAGATTTAAATTAAAAAAAACTATAGACAATGGCCCTCGAATTTCGAGTGCTGGATGCTGCTATTTGCATTAATTTTAAACCTTTTATCGTTCATGGTTTTAACAGAATACACGGGCAATTTTGGTCATAAGCCTAGTACTAAGTTCAGCGCTAAACTAAATTTTAGCGCGTCTCCAAACTTGTACCCTTTTTTAGCAAGATGAAATTTGACAATGTAGAATTGTAGAGAAAGTTCATATTAACGTTTTTTTTTGGTTAAATTTCAAAGTCTTCTTCGAAATAAAACTCCTCAAAATCCACTGGAAATATAAGATTTTTAAATCGTGTTTCAAAATATTCTAAACACGCAGAATTATTTATTATTTTTACTATTTTTTCATGCACAAACTGTTATTTTAGTTTTATTTCGGCACTTGAAACTTCCACAACCGTAAATTAGCTTATTTTTCTGTTTTTTTATATCACTGGTTTTTTTTCAACAAAATTTAGCGTGAAATAAGGTGCCTGGACGATAAAAATGCAGCTAAAAATGTGGGGACTAACATTGCTGCCATCTGTTTTAAAGAAATAGAAACGTGGATTTAGCGAGCATTTTAGCGGCGAACTTAGTACTGCATGCGCTAAAGATGTTGCTAAAATTTAGCTTGATAAATTTTCGCGCTAAATTTTGTATGGAAATTTCATTTAGCGGGGAACTTAGTACTAGGCTATAGTTCAAATAAATGTATTAATCTAATGACTCCAACTTTTATAGGAATAGTTGGTTTTTCGTTAATGGTTAAGGAGAGTTGAATTTTGAAGGTTTGGATTGATTTTAAATGTTTAAACGTTGGGTGCAGCGCGTCCCAGCTATCCAAAGTACAGAAAATAAGCGGTTCATTCAGACACTTCATCTGTGTAGGAAAATTCATATCTCGAAAAAGGCCATGTCAGTGGATGGTTTTTATTGTCTCGATCAAAATGTCAGATCCCTAATAGCTTCACATTTTGTTATTTGGAATCAAAAATACCAAAAAATTGCCTTTTTCAAACTCTCCTACTGTATATTAAAATTCATATCACCTGATTACTACTATTGGCTTATGTAGTAGGTCTATATATCTAATATAGTAACTGACCCGATGTACATTTGTTAGCTAGTCAGTCGGTGTTCAAACTGGTGTTCGGTGGTATTCAAATGTCATGTGATTTTTTGTCATTTCTGTCTGTTGACAACAACAGAAACAAGTCAAAAGTACTTGTTTCTGTTTCTGCTGCAAGTGTACTGAATTCTGTTTCTGTTGTTGGCAACAGAAAAATCACAGAATTCTGTTTCTGTTTCTGTTCTATGCGACAACAAGGCTTAAGGGAAAAAAAGAAAAGGGAACTTAATAATAAGGAAGAATCTGAATATAAAAAAAGAGAAAATAAAACTAAAAACTTGCGAAATAACAAGTCAGATTTAAACAAAAGTTTAGAGTTGAAATGTTAAAGCTCCAGTAAACAATATATGAACAAGAAATAAGAACCAACAAAGGAAGAAGAAATGTAATATTCCAAATAGTAACTAAGGTATATTTTTATTATACAAGAAAGAAAGAAGAAAAAAACAATCGAAACGTATAATTATAATAAGAAACTTTTTTGTAAGAGAAAAAAAAACCAATAATAATACTAATTAACATGAACTGGTTTAAGGGGACTGTCCGATTTTTTTCGTTCAAAAAATCGATTTTTTTGGCTTAATCGATAGAATAACACTTCAAAAGTAACATATATAAATTTTAAACAAATATCTCAAGCGGTTCGAAAGTTATAGCGATTTAAAAGGCGGGTCTCCCGCTGCGCGGCCGGCTTAGCCGACGAGCCGACGAGCAGGTGCGAGCTACGAAGCGCTTGTGAATAGCGTTCGCGGATATGTGGCCTTGAAAGGATGAATGAAATATATGGAGGTAGGTATTTTTGATTTACTTTGTCTTCCACTTCATCTACTTTTTCCATGAAAAAATATACTTTTTCCTGAAAAAAATCCATTTTTTTCGAGCCGAATTGCACCTCCGACTTTCAAGTCGATTTCTGGAAATTCCAATTTTTGTTGCTCGCCCGGAGTTTTACAAGAAAACGGCTCATTATTTTTTTCTGAAACTTTGTACACATATTTTTATAAACAATACCTACATTGTTATAGATTTACTTTTTTTATTTCCTTTTTTTTCAAAGTTATAATCAAAAAACGGCCGAAAAAACGTGTCGAAAAAATGACCTTTTTTTTCAAATGTCCGCCATTTTTATAATATTGCTCAATTTTATAATTTGTTCCTATAACAATCGGCTAAATATGTTTAAATTTAAGTAAATTTTTTTTTTTTTAATTTTTGACCATCTGGGGCAAAATGAACGACCGAGCAAACCGGTCGTGTCGGCCGGAGCGGCTAACTTTGAAGGCCTGGCGTGACTGGACAAAATTTACAAGCGTTGTGAAAGGATGAATAAAATGTTTAGAAAAGAAATTGTTGTTCTATCTTTAATAGTTCACTTGAAAAAAATTCTAGAAATTAACCCATTTTTTGACCAAAAAAATCGGACAGTCCCCTTAAAGAAGAGGTGCTCTAAGAAGGAAGTACCAAGGTGCAAATTTTTATTATACTTATACTTTTATCATAACTGTGGAAACCATGATTCTGTAGGATCCATTAATTTTACCTATTGTTTTTGTGGCTACTCTAAGAATTGATATGTGACGTAGCTAAGAACGAATGGAGACAAATTACGTGGCCGTCCATAGAATATAAGTAGAAAAAAATATTATATGAAGATTATTCATTAACTCTAGAACATATGTACATGAAACGTCTTCTTCTTTCTAATTCGCACAGTTTGCATGATTCTAAAACAAAACAGAAAAAAATAAAAAATCTCTACAATTAATTTTATAAAGGAAAATTCAAAGATAAAAAAATTATAGAAATTAAAGAATATTAATTATAAAAGAAAATTAAAATTATCTTGCTAAAAATTAAAAAAATTAAACAATATTACTTATAAAAAAAATTTTTTTTAATATATTTCAAGAAAAAAAAATTACAAACAAGAATTGTGTAGGCAGGAATCTAGGATATTTGCTTGCTACCAAACAATGGTAGTAGAAGCAGCACCAACTTTTTGTGTATTTTTTTATACGCTTTATATTAGCTTCACCTGTATGTATGTATGTATGTATGTATGTGTGTATGTATGTATGTAGACAAATCTTGCAACTTGATTTTGACCCACTTCCATATAACCGATCAACTTCAAATTTTGCCCATATGTAAAGCTGGCGTGACAATGCAATCTGACCATTTTGTGAAATAATCAAGATGGCGGTTCCAAGATGGCGGCCGAATTTTGCTATTGTGCTCCCGGACCCCCGACATGGGTATCAAATGAAAGGGTATGACAAATAGAATACAATTAGCCTTATGGCGTCATCCCAAATTCAAAATGGCGGCCATTACAAAATGGCGGATTAACTTTTTCTTTCTAACATACTTAAAATGGGTATCAAATGAAAGGATATGACAAGTGGAACACTATAAGCTGTGTGGCGTTATTCCAAATTCAAAATGGCGGCCGACACAAAATGGCGGACTACCTTTTTCTTTACAACACCCTCGATATGGGTATCAAATGAAAGAGTATGACGAGTAGAATACATTAAGCCGTGTGACGTCATTTTAAACCTAATATGGCGACTACCAAAAAACGGAAGAAGACCAAAAAGTAAAAAAATAAAAATGTACAATTTAGCAAAACTAAAAAATTCGTTTTTATTTTAAAATGATCTGAAAAATATTGCACATATCTACAGTAAAAAGCCAGAAATGCAAATTCGATGATTTTGAATTTATTGCATTTTTCTATTCCGTATTTCCTTCTTTATCATTGCTTTCTTGTCTTAAACTGAGCTGTGCTTGCTAAGTTATCGGACCGGCAAAAGTAATATGGCGGCCACAACAAAATGGTGGAAGATAAATGGTAGACTAAAAAGTAAAAAATAAAAATATATAGCTTAAAAAAACTAAAAAATACGCTTTTATTTTAAAATGAACTAAAAAGAAAAAAATAATTTTGAAGCTTTTATTGCTCCAGCCAGTGTAGGGAACAACCTACCTTTCGAAATCAGGCAAATAACTAAATTAATGAAGTTATTGGTAAAAATTATAAATATAACTTACTTAAATGTAAAAAAAGCGTGGGCCGCTAACGAAAAGCTCCAGTGTTAATAAAATAATAATATATGTAGGTAAAGAGGCCCACGATTTTTTACATTTAAGTAAGTTATATTTATAATTTTTACCAATAACTTCATTAATTTAGTTATTTGCCTGATTTCGAAAGGTAGGTTGTTCCCTACACTGGCTGGAGCAATAAAAGCTTCAAAATTATTTTTTTCTTTTTAGTTCATTTTAAAATAAAAGCGTATTTTTTAGTTTTTTTAAGCTATATATTTTTATTACCCTTGATATTTGGTTCTGTTAACCTTATATGAATTAATATCGAAGAGAAGAATTTTTTTTTGAGAATAAATTATATTCGCGATTGCATATTTCAATTTGGTTCTTTCTTTTTTTGGGTTGATTGTTTTCTTTGTAGTCAATTTTTTCTGGAAGGTATCATGGCATTAAGTGAGTAGACCAACTGTGTAAGTATGGAGCCTTAAGGATGGGATGAACCGCCACCCCTGGTGAATTTTTCAGCACCACTAACCCCTTATCAGGACACATGGCATGTCCTTGGGGACCATCCCCTGCACACCGAACCCGCAACGACGAGCTAGCCGCAGCAACTCCAGGCGTGTCCTTGCTTCAGTGCAGACGGTCGTCCATATTCGTTAGCGAGTTAGGTTATCCGTGATAATAGTTTTTTTGTTGTTGGCCCAAGACCCATTCTATTTTTTTGGCTGTCCTGGTAGCAGGGTACGTAAATTGTTCACTCTTGAATCATAAAAATTGGATTGGCCCTTTTTATTTGGCTCTTCTACGAGCCTAAATATCTTTGGCTCGAGAGCAAATTGAAAATTCAGCTCAAAAAAATTTTCGGCTCAGCTCAAAGCTGAACCTAATTTATTATTTTTTTCGGTATGATTCACTCGTGAGCGAATTGAAATATGTAAAACTCGCCATTTTTGGTTTGTGAGCGAAAAAGAGCCCAAAGGATTTATTATTTGTTCGCTCGTCGTTCAGGTAGCATCGATCGTTGGTTAATATTGCGTTGTGAAGTTTTTCAAAATTTCTCAGAAAATCGTTTGTTTTAAGTGCTTTTTTTAAAAATCGGTTTGTGTGTGGGGTTTTCCTTTTTCATCAAAGAAAGAAGTTTTTCCTAGAATATGGGCAGGTATAAAAAATTTGATTGTTCAAAATTGATTTCTTATAACGCCGAAACTAATATTAGTGTATGTTTTTTATGCCAAAAACAACTTAAAGGTTTAAAAAAAGGGAATATTAAAAGACACACTAAAATTATTCATAATGTAAATATAAAAGATTGTGACAGTGACACTAGTGACACAAATGAAGTACAACAAAATTATAAGGCAGAAACAAGTGTTAAGAGAAAAAAAAGTTTTAATAATTTAAAAAGGGGCAAAAAGGAACTCGTAGCCTGTTGTGTGGCATTAGCTACAGTGAAAAATACTCTCTTCGGGATTTTTGATGACGACGATTTTTCAAAAAAATCATAAAGCCTTATGAAGAACAATAATTGGATTGGATTTTAAATTCTAAAAACATCGTTCAAACCGTGGGTATAGCTGCCCACTAAATAAAACGAAACATTAAAAAAAATATTAGTAAGAAAAAAATTAATTTAAAAGTGGATATTGCAGTTCGCATGGATAAGCATATTTTAGGAATAAACGTGCAATATATAAAGGATTATAAAATATACGTAAACACTTTAGGTATGATCCAGATAAGAAAAGGGCATACTGGGGATTTTTTGAGGCAGGAAATCCTGAATTGCCTTCGACAGTATGATGTAGAGATATCACAACTGTACTCTAGCACCACCGATAATGGAGCTAATAGGCGCATTTCATTTTCATTGGAGTACGTACTCCGGAGTAGTTCAGCGCACATTCAGCTGTGGCAGCATCTACTCCGATGTGCGCCCAACTACGCTGGCGTACGTACTCCAGTACTCCGGCTTCAAGATGAATTGCAAGTGTGTATATAATTACAATCATTGTTACAAAATTTTGGGTTTCTTAGGTGTTAACGGAAAACAACCATGAAGAATCGTTGTCAGTGGAAACGAAACGGAAAGTGATGACGATTTTGAAGAGATTCATAGCAGACTAGCATCCATTTTAGCAGCAGACCGGTGTCCCGCCCACACGATTCAATTGGCCGTAAATGACGTAATAAAAAAGGCTGAAAAAGATTTAGAAGAAAGCAGAAAAATAGTGAAGCTGCTTCGTGCCGTCATAAGAGGAAATGAATTAATGCAGACTATTCAAATGCCAACTTATATTGCTATACGGTGGAATTCGTCATACACGGTGCGCCTTAACCAAATTTAAATGAAATGGTCTTACACTTATAAATTTCTTTTAGATTTTGATTTTACAATGTCCATAGGTAATAAAAAATGAAAAATCAAAATCATCGCCGGATAGCTTCTCAAAAAAAACGATTTTGAATATTTTTGCGTATAAAAAATGATATTTTTAGAAAACTGGTATGTCGGACGAACATGTAAATATGTTGAGTCGGAACAAGAGTGCCTCCCCCCCGGTTTTCGAAGATACTGAACACGATGTCGTTGTTAGAATTTCTCTTTCGGGTTGCGCAACCCCCGAAAACGGTCAAAAACCACCCCCAAGAGGGGATAAACACGCTTTACACGGTCTCCCTGTAAAAAGAACACTTTCCCCCCGTTTTTGAGGGTGCTGAGCACGGGGGTGGTGTTGGATATCGCTTCCGACCCCCACCAACCCCTCCACCGGCCAATAAAACCCCCCACCAGGAGTGAATTTTTTTTGTAATATCTGCGCCAAAATATATTTCCCCCGTTTTCGAGGATACTGACCACGGTGGTGGTGGATACTTTTTTAAACCCTTCCAATCCCTTCCCGTGAACGAAACAAAACGGAGACCAGATGATTGCAGGGCATTGCAGGGATTGGAGGGGTTTAAAAAATGTATCCAATGCTCGAAAGAACTAGCGAATGAATATTTCAATTGCATTCATCCAGCATCATGATTGCCACTATGTAATTACAATTGTTGAAAACAATACATTCCTTGATATCATTCCACCACTAGAATTACACCTGATGCTTGGTGTAGTTAACACTATCTTTACGCACTTGCTAAAAGAGTGCGCAGACTTGGGCATGTCACGCTCAGCGTGAAATAAGTGTAATACTGACACCTAAGGCCATGTAGCTCCTTTTAAAAGCTCCTATTCAGTCTTTGTAATTTTTGTCAAGATTATTTCCAAAGCATTTGGAGACAACTGTTTTAAGGTCGTCCAATACTTGAACATATTTGAGTATTGCTAGATTTGTAGATTTACGTAGAAGATAAACTATGTCTAAAAGAATTTTACACCCATTCCCCTTAAATCCGGAATTTCCTTGTCTTATTTCACGCTGAGCGTGACATGCCCAAGTTTGCGCACTCTTTTAGCAAGTGCGTAAAGATAGTGTTAACTACACCAAGCATCAGGTGTAATTCTAGTGGTGGAATGATATCAAGGAATGTATTGTTTTCAACAATTGTAATTACATAGTGGCAATCATGATGCTGGATGAATGCAATTGAAATATTCATTCGCTAGTTCTTTCGAGCATTGGATACATTTTTAAAACCCCTCCAATCCCTGCAATGCCCTACAATCATCTGGTCTCCGGTTTGTTTCGTTCACGGGAAGGGATTGGAAGGGTTTAAAAAAAGTATCCACCACCACCGTGGTCAGTATCCTCGAAAACGGGGGAAATATATTTTGGCGCAGATATTACAAAAAAAATTCACTCCTGGTGGGGGGTTTTATTGGCCGGTGGAGGGGTTGGTGGGGGTCGGAAGCGATATCCAACACCACCCCCGTGCTCAGCACCCTCGAAAACGGGGGAAAGTGTTCTTTTTACAGGGAGACCGTGTAAAGCGTGTTTATCCCCTCTTGGGGGTGGTTTTTGACCGTTTTCGGGGGTTGCGCAACCCGAAAGAGAAATTCTAACAACGCCATCGTGTTCAGTATCTTCGAAAACCGGGGGGAGGCACTCTTGTTCCGACTCAACATATTTACATGTTCGTCCGACATACCAGTTTTCTAAAAATATCATTTTTTATACGCAAAAATATTCAAAATCGTTTTTTTTTGAGAAGCTATCCGGCGATGATTTTGATTTTTCATTTTTTATTACCTATGGACATTGTAAAATCAAAATCTAAAAGAAATTTATAAGTGTAAGACCATTTCATTTAAATTTGGTTAAGGCGCACCGTGCATATGAAATGATGAATTCATTATTAAAAGTTAAAAACTTCGCTGAAGAAAACCCACACTGAAAAAAATATTTCCTTCACTATGGTTGTAACAAACACAAATCTTTTTGTCACAAATATAATATTATGCAGCATAGTTTATATTGACATGAGAACTATATTTTTCTCTTACATCTCTGCAACACTTCACAATTATCTATTGGAGATATAAATGTAGATTTAAGAGAAAACTTGATTATATTAAAATCTTAACGTATATACATTGTAAGTAAACTTTAGTTCTCGTGTTAATAAAATTTGTCAGATAGATAAAAGATAAATGTATTATTATAGGCAATGTAGAAATATGACTCTGGTATAAGTTTTCCAAATTAAAGACGTTTAGAGGAATAATAAATGTGTAAACCATATATTATATCTGCAACAGATATAATATATTTTTAACATATACTAATATATTTTTTGCGCATATTTGATGCAGTTATATTTTGTTCTGAAGATATTTCATCATCCCGGTTAATATTAATAGTCAAGTAAGCATGGCGTTAGAAGGTCCGCGGGCGCCGTTTATTTTTCCAAGCGAAAGTGAAGTAGATGTGTCTTGAATTGTTGTGATAACAAAAGAAATTATAAAGTGTGCAGAGGTTCGAATTTATTTATTTTTTGTATTATGTAGGAATACAATATATATTTTAAACATGTGTCTTTAAGGATATAGATAAAATTGAAGAATTCTTCTGTAATATGTACAAATTTTTTGCCTGGTTTTTTTTAGTATAATAAGGAAGAATTTCAAGACATTGCTGCAGCATTAGTCCAAAAATTCTCCACACAAGCTGAACTTACTTATTTTATACCTTCATGTGGTTCTGTACATGCTAAACGAAAGCTGTATTCAATTTACACGAGGTATAGATTGGCATTGCAGGAGGTAGGACTGCTTCGAAGAGGAAAAAACAAAAAGCATCGCATCCTACAACATCCACAAGTTGTAAGCAAAAAATTATTATTGCCCTTTTAATATTTACTTTTTTACATTGATATGGTTCATTTGTTTTTACTGTTACAGTTCAATTATAGAAAGTAAAATCGCGAATTTTATCGTTTTAGATAACATAGATAATGAAGAAACAATACAAGAATGAGAAGCTGACGAGTTTGTACAGCACCACACATATCCTTGGGAGGAAGCCAAATTGAACAGGGATATATGTTTAAAGCTGCGGTCAGATTTCCTAATAAACAATAACATTTAAGATTATTTTAAAAAATATATAGCTTAAAAAAACTAAAAAATACGCTTTTATTTTAAAATGAACTAAAAAGAAAAAAATAATTTTGAAGCTTTTATTGCTCCAGCCAGTGTAGGGAACAACCTACCTTTCGAAATCAGGCAAATAACTAAATTAATGAAGTTATTGGTAAAAATTATAAATATAACTTACTTAAATGTAAAAAATCGTGGGCCTCTTTACCTACATATATTATTATTTTATTAACACTGGAGCTTTTCGTTAGCGGCCCACGCTTTTTTTACATTTAAGTAAGTTATATTTATAATTTTTACCAATAACTTCATTAATTTAGTTATTTGCCTGATTTCGAAAGGTAGGTTGTTCCCTACACTGGCTGGAGCAATAAAAGCTTCAAAATTATTTTTTTCTTTTTAGTTCATTTTAAAATAAAAGCGTATTTTTTAGTTTTTTTAAGCTATATATTTTTATTTTTTACTTTTTAGTCTACCATTTATCTTCCACCATTTTGTTGTGGCCGCCATATTACTTTTGCCGGTCCGATAACTTAGCAAGCACAGCTCAGTTTAAGACAAGAAAGCAATGATAAAGAAGGAAATACGGAATAGAAAAATGCAATAAATTCAAAATCATCGAATTTGCATTTCTGGCTTTTTACTGTAGATATGTGCAATATTTTTCAGATCATTTTAAAATAAAAACGAATTTTTTAGTTTTGCTAAATTGTACATTTTTATTTTTTTACTTTTTGGTCTTCTTCCGTTTTTTGGTAGTCGCCATATTAGGTTTAAAATGACGTCACACGGCTTAATGTATTCTACTCGTCATACTCTTTCATTTGATACCCATATCGAGGGTGTTGTAAAGAAAAAGGTAGTCCGCCATTTTGTGTCGGCCGCCATTTTGAATTTGGAATAACGCCACACAGCTTATAGTGTTCCACTTGTCATATCCTTTCATTTGATACCCATTTTAAGTATGTTAGAAAGAAAAAGTTAATCCGCCATTTTGTAATGGCCGCCATTTTGAATTTGGGATGACGCCATAAGGCTAATTGTATTCTATTTGTCATACCCTTTCATTTGATACCCATGTCGGGGGTCCGGGAGCACAATAGCAAAATTCGGCCGCCATCTTGGAACCGCCATCTTGATTATTTCACAAAATGGTCAGATTGCATTGTCACGCCAGCTTTACATATGGGCAAAATTTGAAGTTGATCGGTTATATGGAAGTGGGTCAAAATCAAGTTGCAAGATTTGTCTACATACATACATACACACATACATACATACATACATACATACAGGTGAAGCTAATATAAAGCGTATAAAAATATCCACCATTAACTTTGGAAAACGGCTACGGCTTGGTAAGATGCACTATGTAGTATATTTTTTTCACTTTTTAAATGTTTGCATTTTTTAGTTAACAAGTGATGCTAACGTAATGTATTTCTAATGTAGCACCTATTAAAAACTTGGAAGAATTATCTTTATTAATTTTTTTAGCGAAATGTGAATGAAAAAGGTATTTTAAAAGAGTTTGTTTTGGAAAAGCTATTATTTTATGTGTTATAATGTAGTAGAAATATACTTATGTAACTTCATGTAGTACACAAATATATGTACATATTTTGTAAGTATTATTATAACACAATAATTTGTAATAAAACACAATTTTGTTTTGAATTTCTTAGTGTTTTTAAAAAAGTCCTTGAAGCATTTATTATGAAACTATTTTTGGCTTTCCTAGATTGTTTTTTATATAATATATACCAAAACTATATTATGAGTACTCTTTACTGTGTTGGGAAATGTTATCCAAATATTATAATTATAATTTCTGCAATCGATTAACAGAATTTGTAATTATAATTTGCGATTTATAAATAGTGTTAAACCTTCCATCATCCAATTCTCGATCTACACTGCCAATTTTTTCTTGAAAGTAATCTTGACATTGCAAAAAAATGCTTTCAAGAAAGAATTTAAAGTGTAAATCGAGAATTTGATGTTGGAAAGTTTAACATATTTATAAATCGCAAATTATAGTTACAAATTCAGCTAATCGATTCAAGAAATTATAATTGTGGTAAATATTAAATAATATCTGCAGAAGATTAAAATAGTCGAAGCAGCGGCTACATTCATCTCATACACAAAGATCCACTGTACCTACAAGAGGTAATTTAATTTCTCTCTTGGCTAAAATTTACCTTTCACACACATACACCAAATAGATATATTATATCTTCAAGGAGCATATTGTATTTCTGAATAATATACACCATGTCTTTAAGGGGTAACACCACTGTAGGATTTTGAAAAAATGGAATTTTTGTTTTTTGGCTTGAAATATACTTCAGGATAACAAAAACAATGTGCAGTTGGTCCTATAACAGAAAAATAATTTTGAAGGATTTAATTTTCGATTTTCCCCCGGCGCCTCGGAGCACGCGTTGGTCCGACTTATTGCTTGTATATTGCTTTTACCTGTCGAAATAATAAGTGCTGCTATAGCAAAAAGGTTATTTGGGTTCCCCAGGTGTCCACCAGGGTGCGCTACAAAATAATAAACGTGTTTTACATTACATCGCACAGTGAAGGTAAAATACAATTTTCAAAGATTAGAGTACTTTCAAAACTTTAAGCGCGATTATCTGGAAACCATGTTTTTCGAACTGGGTGGACGGATTACTCGGAGACTATTGCATGGATCGGTTTGAAATTTTGACATTAGCTTCACAATTGCATTCTTTACAAAAGTACGTAGCCGTTTTTTGATTTGTTGTAAAAAAAATTTTTTATAAACAATTTACTGCTCATTTTTTTGCCGAAAATCAATTTTTTTTTTCATAAGTGCGCCATTTTTACAAAAATCAGTTTAAAAAAAAAATCCTACGTACTTTTATGGGCAAGGTCAAATAGATTAGGAAACTATTTGGATTTTGTTCCAGGTCTTCAACTTTCGGAGAAATCCGTCCACCCGTGGAGGCCCTTAACAAAAAGGCGATTTCGAAAAACGACTGTGGCGCCACCATTTTGTAACAAAAAGTCAATAAATAAATTTTTTTTTACACTTGAATACATGTTTGATCAATCGCCTGAAAAGAATTTCGATCCCTTTTTCCATACCTTTTAAATTAATTCCCAAAATTTGGCCTTTTTTCGCACCTCTACAGTGGTGTTACCCCTTAAGAGGCATTTCCCCTCCTTATTATATTTCCGTCGTTTTATATCTGTCAGCGATATAAAATTCTTTTGAGTGAAGGATTCCAGAAGTAAATTGGGTCTTTGTAGAAAACTTTGCAAAGGCCTTCGAGCCATTATCCGAATGCACAAAGAAATTTCAAAGTGTCCAATATGTAATGGGATATTTCTACAGAGATTGGCTTTCCTGCGAAATTGAATTGGAGGAAATATCAAACGAAGGAAATTATATGTTAGCCAGCTACTTATATCAATGAATGGCAGGAGTATAAAACTAAAATTAGACAATTTATCCTACCAAGAAAGACTACCTTTGCTACCAATATTTTAGAATATTGTAGAAGCCAACATCTGAAAGATGCGGAAATAGGGAAATTGATCCAGACAGTATTAGCTGTACTCTCAACCCAAGTATCAGTAGACGAACTTCCATGTTTTTACCGATGATAATAACAAAACTGGGATCAAAATTATCAAAAGAAACGATAAACAATATTTTATTGGTAAAACTGAACAACAATTTATTAGAACAAATATCAATAGAATAAGCAAACGATGTTAGCCCAGTTGTCAGAGACTTTGACCTCGCACAAAATGTGATCTCGCTGAATATTGGAACTTAGGTACTTTTTTGGGTGTAGAAAACGATAAAAAAATCTTTGCTGCTCTAAAGTGTATGCCAAGTTCACAATTTCGAAAACAAATTCGAGAATTTGGTTTTTGCTTTATATATGGAAAAATAAAAAAAATTTCGAAAAACTAATAGCGCCACGTGAAAGAGCGGAAAATTTTACGTCGTTTGGTGCCGCCTGTTCCTGAAAATAAAAATGGCGTCGAATGAATGCTGTAAGAAAAAATGAATATGTATTTTAAAACATAAACTTTATTAAACAGAGACAATGTTTATCATTTTATATTTTTTTTACATCAAAAGTAAATGTCTAATGATGATGAATGTACAAGGATTTTTTTTGTACACCTCTATTAGTAGGTATATATCTTCAATTTTATAAACATCAGTGAGAATTTTACAAATTATAACTTCCGGTCAAGTTTTCTATGAGAAAAAAAACAAAAAATTAAAAACTAATGGCTTTCTTAGAAAGCTTAGAGTGTCCTCTTTAAAATGTTTTTTATTTTTGTGTACATTTTAGGCAAGGATACTTTAGTTTTTCCCCGAACGCCTCGCTAGAATATTTGAATTCAGCTTTTTGGCTCGCTTAGCTTTTTCGAATTTGCTTCTTATTTTTAATAATTTTTTATAATAATAAAACAATTTTTTTTAAAATAAGTTATAATATAAATTTTAGTAAAATTTTCCGCTCTTTCACGTGGCGCTATTAGTTTTTCGAATTTTTTTTTATTTTTCCATATATAAAGCAAAAACCAAATTTTCGAATTTGTTTTCGAAATTGTGAACTTGGCATACACTTTAGAGCAGCAAAGATTTTTTTATCGTTTTCTACGCCCAAAAAAGTACCTAAGTTCCAATTATCAGCGACATCACATTTTGTGCGAGCTTTCGGTCTAAATTTGGCTCTGACGACTGGGCTATGTGTAGTTTTAATTAATATTACTAATGTAATACTTTTTTTATAAATTAATCTAAAATTTTATATTTAATACATTCTTTTAAATTAAACATGTATTTTTTAATTTATCAGATTTATTATTGTTTCTGCAATTTGGCTCGCAAACAGTTCTTTTCAGCTCTTGCTCACAAGCCAATCGAAATTTTGACTCTTGAAAAAATTAGCTTGTGAGCTAGCCAAACTTTTACAGCTCACGAGCAGAAAAGATTCAATTCCTGTAAGAGCTAAAAATTCAGCTCGCGGGAAGAATCAACTCTTACGAGAGCCAATTTTTTTGGCTCTTTCTTCCCTGCCTGGTAGTGTCGACTATCACTGGGTTCTTGCAATTGAATTTCAATTCAATTTACATAATGCAAAAAAACAACAAAAAGAAAGTGACAAAATATTTATTAATTATAGTAGGGAGCTGGCACTTGAAAAAATCGTGTCGTCCCAACCTTCTGCCGTTTGGTATATAAGCTTTTGAAGTAATTTTAAGCATTTTTTATAATATGACATTTTTTCGGGAAGTGGACCCATTTCGAGTTAGGGGTTTTGGGAGGTAAAAAGGGGGTTAAAATTGAAAAAAATTTCTGCCGCTGCGTATGTAGGTTCTACTAGAGCTAAATAACCGTTAAATACTAGTGGCAGAAATTTTTGACTATTTTCTAGGGTGTGGGGAGAAAAATGGCAACTTCAGCTAGGGATGGCTTGGGGAGGGTCCAAATGGTCAAAAATTTCTGCCACTAGTATTTAGCTCTAGTAGAACCCACATACGCAGCGGCAGAATTTTTTTTAAATTTTAACCCCCTTTTTACCCCCAAAACCCCTAACTCGAAATGGGTCCACTTCCCGCAAAAATGTCATATTATAAAAAATGCTTAAAATTACTTCAAAAGCTTATATACCAAACGGCAGAAGGTTGGGACGACACGATTTTTTCAAGTGCCAGCTCCCCTACAAGTAAAGAAGAAAACCTGTGGAAGGAAATTATAAAGAGAAAAAATTCAAAATAAGGATGGTCGACGAAAACAAATTTTTATTTTAAAGTATGGAGAAAAGTAAGAAGAACTTTAATTAACAAAAATACAAAAAAGGCTGCGTAACTGCATCAATTGTATCCGCAACCGCCCTAAACCAGCTTCTCAAATTATGGCGGATCTACCTGCAGCCCGTATAACACCATCTAAGCCATTCCTACATTGTGGCATAGACTACGCTGAACCCATCACCCTAAAATCATCCAGAGGAAGAGGATACCGTTCGTTCAAAGGATATAGTGGCGTGTGTGAGTCGGAAAAAAACCCCGAAAATGGTAACTACTTTGAGCCGGAACAGGACTACCTCTCCCCCGTTTTCGAGGATGCTGAACACGATGGCGTTGTTAGAATTTCTATTTTCGGTTGCGCAACCCCTCAAAACGGCCAAAAACCACTCCCAAGAGAGGTTAAACGGCCTTTACACGGTTTCCTTGTAAAAAAACACTATCCCCCCGTTTTCGAGGGAACTGACCACGCTGGTGGTGTTGGATATCGGTTCCGACCCCCACCAACCCCTCCACCAACCAATACTCTCCCCAGGGGCGGTTCCAGGACTGTTTTTGGGGGGACCATCGTGCTTTTAATCACACTTTTGGTCTTAAGAATCACAACTTTTTTTTATCTGGTAGACTAGAGCTCAGAGATAATCCCTGATGGTATTAATTACTGATGTAATCGATATTAAAGCTTGCTTTAGAACATAGAGAAAATGATTTTATGCTATTTTCAAGGTATTTTTAATCTCATAACATATCGTTTAAAAGTTATTTTTAAAAAATAAAACTAATAACGTATAAGATTTAACACAGCGACTGTTTTATGCACGTAGAGTACTCAAATTAAAAAGCGAAAGATTTTCTGAAGCAATACAATCACAAAAATTAAAACTTTGTATTAATCGAAACAATTCAAAAAGAATTCGGAAAACAATGTCACAAAAGAGGCGGTAACAAATTATCTTAATTCGGAACCCTTATATCAAAGTTCCAATCTCAAATCGTTTGAACTGGGCAAGTGGATTGAGGATTTAATTCATAATTGAATTTTGTTTTAATTTGTAACGGTAACAGGCGCGGACCTAGAATTTTGTTGTTTGGGGGGGGTCACGGAATTAAAAGTGGCGGAAAAATTTTTTTACTCCTAAAAAAAAATTAACAAAACGAACAGAACTAACCGAAATTTCTGGTGGATTAAAAACAAACGTGCCCTACGAAAACGTGCCCTATTGTGTTTTTGATGAAGACGCGCCCTTGCTTGTGAGTGCAGCTAACTTCAGAGTTTGCAAATCAAAACATATAGAAAGAGTATAGCCCCATTCAGAACCAGCAGCGGCTGCAGACAGTTCCTATTGGCTAATGGTGGTCACATGTAGGTAGGGTTGCCAGGTCCAAAAATAAAAAGGCCGGACACAGCGTTACATTTAGCCGGACATTTTTCTTACCCATTTTAAATAGAAATAGAGTCGGTTAGGTATTTTCAATCGTTTATTAATAAAATCTTATGTCAAAATAAACTAAATATTCTTCATTAAACAAAATATACAATCATCTATTCTCCTTGGATGGAAAACTGGTCATTTCATTATAGTCCGGGAGGAAGAGTTGCATTTTGGATGGTCATTTCAGGTCCCCTGATTTTTTTGTAATTGATAGTTTAGATAAGGCTTATAACAGTAGCAAGAGTCAGCCAGCAGAATCGCGATGGGGGTGGTGGGGAGAAAATGTACAGATCAACAACTTACTACCCGAAAGGAATAATTTCCAAAACCAATCAATTGGCACGAAATGACCAGGCCACTTGCAACGCTCACTCCGGGACTACTTTTTATTAGTCCGGGATGCAGCGTTGTAAGTTACCTGGTGTGCTTAAATCTTTGATTGCAAAACAAAGAAAAGCTTTCAGCTATCATCTATCTATGCTACGCTGCGTACTGTACGTATCCTTACATGACCAGAGGGACAATCGCTTAATATCCGGTCATAAGCCGGACATGCATATATTTGGCCGCCACGACCGTAAAAGGCCGGATATGTCCGGCTAAATCCGGACACCTGGCAACCCTAGTCACATTGCTAGTAAAACTAATTGATTGCTAGTAAAATTAAACATGCTGCCGCTGCTGTTGCTGCTGCTGGTTCTGAATGGGCCTTATAGAACAATCTGTTGTTGACCTTGAAGGTAATTTTTTAAGGTCGTTTTTTTTAATTTGCAAAAAAGCTGAGTCGGTTTTGTCGTTTGGTAATTTTTTCTTTTTGTTTTTTTAGTTCGGTCAATTTTGTTTTTTAAACAGCGAGCGCTTTTGGGGCGGGGTCATGACCCCTGTGACCCCCCCCACCTTGAATCCGCGCCTGAACGGTAATTTGTTTAGTTGTGCATTTTAAGTAGATTATCTATTCTTAAATTTTCGTTGTACCACTAATTGAAAATTATAAAAATTTTAGTTAAAGCTTGAAATATTAGATAAATTATTGAAAATGCCCAGTTGCTCAAATTAGCCTAAACAAAAAGTCTATATGAATTTCAAGCTTTTATACGAGAAATTTTTATTTCATTAAAAATCATTTTATTTTTTTCCCCCATGGCCCCCCCTTGAAACCGCCACTGACTCTCCCCCAAAATGGGTAAATTTTTTTTTGGAATATCAGCACCAAAATATATTTTCGCCGTTTTCGAGGGTGCTGAACACGGTGGCGGGATTAGAATTTTTCTTTGGGGTTGCGGAACCCCGCAAGAGGGGTTAAACGAGCTTTACACGGTTTCCCTGTACAAAAAAAAACTTTCCCCCTTTGTGCTAAGCACGGTGGTGGTGTTGGATATCGGTTCCGACCCTCACCAAAATAATGCCCAAATTGCTGAACCAGAAGGAACAGTATTGAATAGAGTTCTTTTACTCTATATTTTGTGTAAATCAAAGGCACTTGTTACCTTGATTTTGATGTTGTATGATCGGCTCTTGGTACCGATATACTTAAACTTAATGAAGACAAAACCTGTACTCAAAATTGATGGTACAAATCGTAGGCACTTGTTACTTAGATTTTGATATTTGTGTAATCGGCTCTTGATACCGATACACCGTGAACAAATAATTTTCATCAGCTAAATAGATTAAGTCAAAACGCTTGGAAGTCTGTTGACTGACTGAGAAGTTTTATTACATTTATGTAAAACCTTACATATTATAAATCTTAAAACTAGATAAAAAGGTAATAAAAAAAGAGAAAAATTTAATGTGTTGAGTACATCTTTGCTGATTATGCATTTGCTCGATGCAAACAAACAAACAAAAAAAGAACAAAAACAAAAAGACAAGACTCAAGAATAACACAAAAGCAAAAGCGTCAAATTTCGTCTGGAAATTAAATTCTTTGATAATTTTGTAAAAAGGTGCAATTAAAGTGCTGATAATATCTTGCAAAGTGTGCATGGTGCTAACTTGTTTATTTTATTAGATGGTAACTTAAAATTAAAGAATTCTTAAGGATTTCTAAGAATTCTAACATCCTCCCCGCCTTGAATGTGCATTCAAAATTGAGAGATGGAAAATGATGATCTGGATCCAACTTCTAAGTTTCCTGGCACTGGCACTTCTGGATCCTCTGAGTCTTGTATGGTTTTTATTGCAACGTCTTCCTTCCTTGTCATGCAGATTGATCGATATTTCCACATGATGAACCCAATGATTACTGCCGTGAAGATTAGTCCTGTATATCCAACGGCAAATTGATGATAATCGTGTGGTTGAATTTTGTTTGGTAATTGGGTCTGCAGGTTGAACAGATCCCTCCTCAGGTTTTCTAGTTCCCTCAGGTGAGATGAGATGTGTTTTGAGATGTTTTTCGAGGCATATAAGACAGTTGGACTAAGATCTTCAGGTGTTATCATGTCCGTGAGGTTCCCCGAGGGTAAGTAGGATCGTCTTGAGCTCGATGGATAGATGTTGTGTGATTGAATGGTCAAAAATTGTTGTTTGATGACGCATTTTGATTGGATGGTAATTCGACCGGCTCCAACAAGAGTATATTGGGTGACGTTAGTTCCACAAACCACATTGATGGCTGTTGGTTGACGAACTGAGTAAATCCATTGGTTAGGGGTGTGCAGCTGGATCCAGTGAGGGCCAGGGCCTAGATTCATGACTTCACACGTTGATGGATGAGGAGCCTGATTGAAGTAACTTATTTCGCAAGCTCCAACATTCGAGCCCTTGTGAAACATAGGCTTTCTTTGTTCACAGATGTAGTTGTCATGAACGACTGACACGCAAGTGGAGAGATCATCCATCGAACAATATTGATCTCTATGGAGGTTTATGATGAAGAAATTCGCTGACGGTTTCAGTGCGACGAATTTGTTGTTCACAGGAACTGGTACTGGCGTTAGTTTGTAGAGTTCGAAGTCTTCTAAAGCTAGGAGTGGTAGCCTGATTTGGAAAATGATGAACTTGATAGTGGGCCGACCTTCAATGGTCATCAGGTTATACAGTTTTAGCATGTCATCTTGGAATTGTGGCATCTTCAGTGAAGAAGGGAGCATGCTCTTGATTCTTAGCACTTCTTCTCTGAGTTGCCGTGGTGATATTAGTTGTGGATTTATCTTTCCATGTTGGGTGTCGGCAAGAACGTCCATGATGTCGCCTTATGCCTTCTGATACTTAGAAAGTGTCAAAAAAAGTTGCATGCTCAACATTATGAATGATTGATGTAATTTACTGTCGTGGTTTTCCTGATGAACCTTATTCACTTGCTTGGAAAGTTCATTTAAATTATTTTCTAACTGCCCAAAATGTTTTTCTAATATTTCACTCTCGTGCTTCATCAGGTTCATGGTTGCATCGATGATGGTTGTTTGATTTTTAATCAGGTGAAGGAGATGATCTTCATTTCCCTGAACGTTCTCAATGGTCTGTGCCATATGTTCTGCGTACTCTGAGTCTAAGATGCCAAATAGAGAGTTTGCTACATTTCCTACGATGTCAGGCAATAGGATCTCATTGTTGTCCACCATTTCACTAAGGAGTGCCTTAATATTTGCTATTCCTAGATTTTCGAAGAAAATTCCAGGCCGAGATGTGAATGGGCTGTCATCAATTGGTGAACTTGTTGCAGCTGGAAGAAACACGCTGGTTAGGAGTAAAGTCACCACTGCTGCTCCTAATGATAGTCGTTGCCTTTTCTTTGGAGTGCTTCTCGGGATATCCGAATCGGTGGTTGCGCTGTTGCTCTCGAGCTTGTCGTCAATGGTAGTTAGGTTGGAGGTTGCTCCGGCCACGGAGTCAGAGTTTTCGGCGATTTGTTCGACCTCCTCAGATGCATCGTTGGTATGGACCTCTTCAATTGGAAGAGGGGCTATCTTGTGGACAGCCCTTCTTAGTATGCCGGATGCTGTGCGTACGTCTACGACCCTTGCGAGACCGTCAGCTCCCTTGATGATGTTAATTATCCTCCCGAGGGGCCATTTTAACGGTGGAGTATTGTCCTCCTTAAGGATGACCATTGTTCCTGGTTGGATGTTTTGAACCTTATTTTTCCATTTGTAGCGTTGCTGCAAATGATTCAGGTATTCTAGAGACCAGCGGCGCCAAAACTCGCTCTTGATGTGGGCAATGAGTTTCCATCGCGACAGAAGATTACCTCTCAATAGTTCCATATCAGCATCAATTGGACTGGTCAAGGGTTCATCTATCAAAAAGTGGGCAGGAGTGATTGCCGTCAGGTCATTCGGATTGCTGGACATTGGCGTTAGTGGTCTGTAACGGTCGGTTATTTATTGAAAAATTCTTATTATTAATTATTCCCCCATCTATCGGAAATTTCATAAATTAATAGTCCAATCACTTCAGAAGCTTTTTGATGCGAAACCTTTTTGGAATCACGTAGGCAAAGAAAAACAGAATTTTTCTAGGAAAGAAAAAAATTGAAAATTTTTGAGAGTCTGAATTTGAGCGTGACCAACGATAGAGTTTGTCGGCAATTTGGTCAGGACAGGGAGTTTTTTTTTAATACAAAAAAAACAGGGTCACGTCGGTGGCTGACCACTAGAAGTGTACATTTTTGATAACTACTGACTGAGCCCATTTGAGGGACTTTTAAGGAGCGAATTGGTGCTTTAATTGGTGGTTCTACTGAGGATTTGTAAACAATGAAAGTGATGCAACGGCTACTGCAGTAAAAGGTCGACTTAAGGAGCTGGGCTGCGTGTACTTACAGCCAGGACTAGTGGCACATCGCAGACGTTATTTATTGATAACCACATAAAAAGATTGTTAACAACTCAAATTCTTTGGTCAGCTCTGGATACAACCAGATTGGTAACCATTTCATGAGATTGATTAGTAGGGGATATTTTGAAGAGAAGGTGCAGCAAGACTTCACGGCGTTCCTGAAATAGGTCAGGGCACATTTCTAATTAGATATCTCATTACTTTTAGCCTAGCAGCGTGACACACCGTCAGTTTTGGCACTATTTGTAGAAGTGAGGCTGAGCAAAAAGGATCAGACTGTTATAAAGTCCCTCGACGAAGGCAGGAACTTCTTTTGAGATACCCATTTGGTTAAAACAACAGTGGCCAGGAAATTAGGCTGAGGACCTGTACTTATCCAATTTACTGGGCATGTATCAAAAGAAGCCTGAGGAAATAACTAATAGTGATACAGATTAGGTGAAGATAGTGACAGTTGGAATTTCCAAAACTCTATATATAGTTGTCAAGGCAACATTGGTGCAGTGCTAATTTTTACTGAAGGCCTTTGGTGTCACGAGTGTTTTCGGACAAAACCATAAGAAATTGTTACAAGCTGAGATTAATTAATATCCACAGTGAGTTTCTAGAGAGCGAGAAGAACATTACGGCGATAAATTTCGTAACCTCCGCCAGATTACTACCAAGCAGGTTGTCACCCGAGGTTCGGCACGGAGAGGGCGTATTGTAAGCTTGTTTTATCACATTAACTTATTTTTTTTCGTTTATTATTCTTATAAAATTATACCAGTTTTAATTAAACTGTTTTAAAATTAACTATATTCACACATTTACAATTATATTACACTATATTGATTATAATATATATTACCCCTACTGTTTAAAAATACATGTTACATTATATATTGATAAAAATTATATTATCCACTTAGAATTGTACTCGTTACATTTTTACGTATACTACACCCCATTAATAATAATATTAATGCCTTAAATTAATTTGATATCACTTAAATTAATTTTGTGTGTTGTACGAAAAACAGGAATCATCGACTGGTACCAGAGCGACGATTTGTTTTTTTCCTTTCCGTTGTTGTATTGAAGTTATTATTTGGTGGTAATATTCGGCTGTGTCCACATTACCTAGATTATAGGAGTATTTGTTGTTTGATTTACATCTACTAGTTAAAGCAAATTTACCTCTGTTTTGTTGTTGAGTAATTGTACTATACTGTAATTATTTTAAAATATATTTGTTGTCATTTTCTTTAACCTCACTAGTATTACTAGGCATGACAACCTAAGGGGATAAGTTGTCCAGGATGGTTGGGTTTTGCTTTCTCTACAGGGTCCTCCCAACGTCTCGTTGAACATTTACAGGTCCACCAGGTAGATGGAAACGTCCAACGAGGAATATCTCGGGCTAACCTAGAACAAGAACGGTACGAAGGGATCTCCATTTTAAATAATAGTTGAGTGGTGAATCATAGGTGTCGAGTTCCGGTCACACAACCCCACGCCCCCACCGGCGAGCTAGCGTCAACCGTGTGGCCGGTTTAGCATCCCCTACAAACATTTAGGAACCTAGGGAGGATGTAGTCTTTTAAAAATTATTTTTATGTTTACCCAATCTTGATGGCAGTAGCCTTGCTGTCACCAGCAAGGAGCTCCATGGTGGCGGTACAGGTCTAGAATTTAGTATTGCTTCTGCTTCCACAACGGCTGTCTCTAATTCTTCGTGCGTTAAGGAGGCAGATAGTAACGTCTTCTGTAGCAAATGTTTGGCAGATTTCACTGTGGCCTCCCATAGACCGCCAAAGTGTGGAGCTCTAGGAGGTATGAACTTGAATTCTATGCCTCTTGAGGTGCAAGAAGATGCTATGTTTTCTTGGCTTGCCCTTGATTCCAAAATTTTCCTTAACTCCTCTAATTGGTTCCTTGCTCCGACAAAATTTGAGCCATTGTCGCAGTAGATGGTCTTACAGTAGCCCCGACATCCAATGAACCGTTTCAGTGCCAAGATAAATCCTTGTGTGGAAAGATCGCTAACCACTTCCAAATGGGTGGCCTTGGTTCCAAAGCAACAGAATACTGCTATGTATGCCTTCATTGGTCTCTTTCCACTTATCTTGAAGTGTACCTATACAAGACCACAAAAGGCAATGCCAGTGTTTGCAAATGGCCTTGCGGGTTCAACTCGGTCTCGGGGAAGATTTCCCATAAGCTGATTTGATAGCTTAGGTTTGGATCTTGCACACTGAACGCAGTGTTGGACTATTGACCTGGTCAGAATCTTTCCCTTGATTGGCCAAAAGGTTTGTCGTACTATCGACAACAATTTTTGTGCTCCCACGTGCAGATTTTCCTTGTGCACTTCGTTGATTAGCAGCTTTGTCAATGGATGAGAATACGGTAAAAGCATTGGGTGCTTAGCGTTGTAGCGCAATGATGATTGCTCCAATCTGCCCCCCCACTCTTACAATTCCTTTATCATCGAGAAATGGTGCAAGAGTGCTGATGGCGCTAGTTTTTGCTACTTCTCCAAATCGTTCCAAGAAGCTGATGTCTTCCTTGAACTCTTCTTGTTGCATATGTCTTATAATTGGAGCCAGAGCTGCATCCAGTTCGTGTTTGCTCAGCCACGTATGAGTCGTGGTTGCCTTGCCTTTACTATTATTTATGAAGCGTAGTATATATCCGACAACTCTCTGAAGTCTCTTAAAGGAATTCTGATGATCAATTGTCGTGATTATATTAGTGGGCCTCTGAGTGGCGGCGGCTTCGGAGGCTACCTTCCTTCGTTCATTATCATCGTCAACTCGTTTTTTGATGTACGGTGGAGGCCAAGAAATCTCAGATCCATGGAGAAATATTGGTCCATAAAACCAAAGATTGCACGATGCGATTCAGGTATGATCCCCCTTGATAGGACGTCAGCTGGATTTTGGCTTGAAGTAACATGCCTCCATTGGTCCGACGACCTGAGTTGTTGAATGGATGACACTCTATTTGCCACAAATGTGTGGAATGATGAGGACTGCGAATTGATCCAGTGCAGCACAATTTCTGAATCTGTCCATAAGTAAACAGAATGGTGCTTGATATTTAAATCCTTAGTTATACGAGAAGCCAGTTCAGCTGCTAGCTTAGCTGCACAGAGCTCCAGACGTGGTAGTGTTATTTGCTTTGTTGGTGCGACCCGTGATTTGGCACATAATAGTCGTACTGTGATGAGGTTGGTTTTGTCTACCGATTTTACGTAAACGGCTGCTCCGAACGCCCTTTCGGAAGCGTCTGCAAAGATGTGAAATTGATATGATTTCGGTGTTCTGTGGTTAAAGATGTGACGTTCAAACTTGATGTTGTTTAATGCAGCTAGTCCATTACGAAAGTTGATCCAGTAAGTATACATTTCTTGAGGGAGAGCAGCATCCCATCTAGTTTTATAGACCAAAACCTCTGCAGGAATAGTTTTGCGAGAACAATTACTGGTGCCATTATTCCTAATGGGTCGAAGAAGCGAGCGATGTCAGAATAGGCGGTTCTCTTCGTTATCCTATCATGTTTCTTCGATGATGTTCTAATGGAAAATTGGTCGGATTTTGGTAACCAAGTTAATCCAATAGTCTTGATCGAGTTCTCCTGCTGTCAAAGTCCAACGCCAATTCCTGATCCTTTGGATCGATGTTTTGTAGCAACCGTGGGCTGTTGGCGCACTACTTTCTTAATGTCATGACTGCTGACTTAAGGATCGCTTGTATTTGCGCTTGGATCTCAACTGCGGTGCTTATGCTATCTGAACCAGTGAGGACATCGTCCACATAGAAGTCGCGTCCTAGCACTTCTGCTCCTAGTGGGTACTGCTCCCTTGTTTCAACTGCTAGCCTTTGCAAAGATTTTGTTGCCAGGTATGGGGCACTTGTTGTGCCGTATGTAACAGTAGTCAGTTGGAAGCATTTGATCCGTTGCTCTGGGTCACTTCTCCACCAAATCAATTGATACCGCTGATCTTCTTCGTTCACCCGGATTTGGCGATACATCTTTTCTATATCTGAGGTGAACACATATCTCGGCATTCGAAATCTAAGCAGGTGGGAGAAGATGTCGTCTTGCACCGTTGGTCCAGTTGACAGGAGGTCGTTAAGTGAAATGTTTGTCGAAGTTTTTGCTGACCCATCGAATACGACTCGTAGTTTCGTCGTGGTGCTGTCAGGCTTGGCAACGCAGTGGTGGGGCAGGAAAAAGTATGGCCTTTCTATCTCATTGAAGTTGATTTCTTTCATATGCCCGAGTTGCATGTACTCGTTCATGAAATTGACATATTGCTCCCTCAAATCGTCATGCCTTGCTAATCTTCGCTCCACTGATATAAATCTTTGATATGCGATGTCCTTTGACTCACCGAGCGAAGTTGGCTCACCCTGGAACGGTAGCCTAACAATGAATCTGCCATCTTCATCTCTGGTAGTTGTCCGATCGAAGAAGGCCTCACATCTTCGCTCTGCTGCTGTCAGGTTGGTCTGCTCAGTCGGAGTCTCTAGTCGCCAAAATTTTTCAATTTGTGTGTCCAAAGCTTCATCTTCACTACATATACCGCAAACAGCTGAATTTTCAATCCCTTGTTGGGATCCATCGCCTACTACCCAACCAAAAACTGTGTTTTGAAGGACCGGTAGATTGTCTCCTAACTTGATCTGGCCAACGCATAGCAATGTGTAGAATAGTCCTGCACCGATCAGTAAGTCAATTGAATCTGAACGGTTGAATCTTGGATCGGCGAGTTGAATATTTCTAGGTAGAGGCCATGCTGAAATGTCTATTTCCTGTGCTGGTTGAGGAGAGATGATTTGTGGCAAAATGTGTACTAATAGTGGACTTGAGAAGTTATTTATCTTGGATTTAATGGTGATATTGATGTGATGTTGCGAACGCTGTCGTTGCGTGCCAATTCCTTCGATGGTCATGGATGCTGGTGTTCCTGTAAAGCCCAATATCCTTGCCATTTTTTCGGTAATAAAGTTAGGTTGTGATCCATTGTCCAATATGGCACGGGCTTCTACAACATTGCCGCTACTAGTTATTAAATTGAGCCTGACTGTACTCAACAGCACGTGCTCATTTGTGGTATGGAATGTTTTTGCTGCCAAAGATATTGAGTCAGCTAATGGTATAGCTAACTGTTGACTATTTGTGGCAACTGTCTGCGCTGAATCTAGTTTGGTCAGATTTGGTCCTGCAGTATCTGGCTTAGTTTGTATGTGGAGCAAAGAGTTATGAGGCTTGTTGCACTCTCTACATCTCCTTGACGAGGGACAATGGTTTACTGTATGCCCTGACCTTAGGCAGTTTATGCAGGCCTTGATGGTTTTGATGAGGCTAAACCTCTTTGAGGGCGGAGCTTGTAGAAATATTGGACAGTTGAGCACTTGATGATTACCCTTGCATGTTGGGCATTTGACGTCTGTGGTGACAATGGTTGCTAGTGATCTTGCCTGTGGTCTTGTTACAGCTTCCTCCGAGGATTTGCCTTTAGTGCCAAGAGCTTCCAATGATTGGAAGCGATTCTCTAGAAATCGTAGGAATTCCTTCAGCGATTGCAATGCCCTACGGTCCTTTAGTGATTGCTCCCACAATGTGTGTGTGTTTTTGTCTATTTTCTTTATGAGGATGTGGAGCAATAGTGGATCCCATTGGTCTGTAGCAATTCCAAGATTGGATAGAGCGAGGAGACATTCATGCGTGGTATCATGCATGGTCCTGATTGCGTGGGCTGATTCATGGTTGATCTGGCATTGCCCTAGTAGATTATTGAGGAGTGCGGTGACGAGTAGTCGGATGTTCTCGTATCTCTCATTTATTATCCTCCAAGCCGTAGCGTAGTTTGTGTCAGAGGTAGTTAGATGTCTTACTAGTCTTTGCGCTTCTCCGCACAAACTTGTTTTCAAATACCAGATTTTCTGGCAATCCGCAATCGGCTGGTTATGAACAAGCTCAGTAAAGAGATCCCGAAATTGCCGCCACTTCAAATAGTCTCCGTCAAATTTGCTTAGTACTATCTTGGGCAGCTTCATTGATGGTACGATGGCACTGCTTTGAGTTGGCCGATGGATGCCTCTTTTGATATTCCCTTCATATCTGGATGCCTCGTGTAGTTGAATGAGGTTATAATGCACCTGTTCCTCCAGG
Source organism: Thereva nobilitata (assembly GCA_963855945.1). Classification (NCBI taxonomy): domain Eukaryota; kingdom Metazoa; phylum Arthropoda; class Insecta; order Diptera; family Therevidae; genus Thereva; species Thereva nobilitata. Next base: position 36,376,492 of record OY979697.1, read on the forward strand.
TTGAAGTAGGTTTCTTCTTTATAGCCGAATGTGTCAGGCTCTTCTGTTGATTCCCAAACTACGTGATGGAGGTGCTGTATTTGAGACCAATATTGCTCAATGGCCTTAATTTTTTTTGAAGGAAGTCAGTTGATTGTTCCCTAAGAGGAGCCGGAAGTCCATTGAGTAGACGTTCGAGGCTGTGTATCAGCGATCGCTGCCTTCGGATTGTGCAACTAATGCTGGTACGATGGTGATCCGAGTCTTCCACCTTGGATGTAGGTACGATAAAATCCCTTTGGGATTGCACCCATGAAGGATTTCTCGCCATCGGTGTTGGCTGTGGTAAACTCTTGAGTAGGTCCTCGTGTTAATGACATTGCACTTGCAGTTTGATCCTGAGTTCCTTGTGTATTGATTATGACACTCGGAAAGTCCGCTGATTTTCCCTGTGTGGGTGTGGTAGCTGAGGAAGCTTGTGTTGCTGTCTCCACTGGTAATTGTAGTAGTTCCAAGGACTTCAATCTTGTCTGAATGTCCTGCCGTACACCTTCAAGTCCACTACTAATTCCATTATAGTAGTTCTTGGTGAAATAACTATGATTGATGTAGTCGGGATAATTAACACGGATGGAGTTGTCAGTTTTCTCAAAATCTTCCAATAAAGGCTCTAATGATCGTAGCTTGGCCTTAAGATAATCTGCTGTCTTCCGTGATGAACTATCCTTGTTGTAGTTCTTGAAAATCTTTATGATTTCCTGACCGGTTGCCTCTTGTCTGCTGGTTAGTTCCTCCAGTGAAACCATTGCAGTTGAAGTTGATTTATAAATTTACTGATGTAAATTAATCCTTAACGTAATTATACAATTTGTTACAGTTGAACGTGATTATACAATTTGTATAATCACGTCGGGGTCACCAGAAATGAATAGAGTTCTTTTACTCTATATTTTGTGTAAATCAAAGGCACTTGTTACCTTGATTTTGATGTTATATGATCGGCTCTTGGTACCGATATACTTAAACTTAATGAAGACAAAACCTGTACTCAAAATTGATGGTATAAATCGTAGGCACTTGTTACCTAGATTTTGATGTTTGTGTAATCGGCTCTTGATACCGATACACCGTGAACAAATAATTTTCATCGGCTAAATAGATTAAGTCAAAACGCTTGGAAGTCTGTTGACTGACTGAGAAGTTTTATTACATTTATGTAAAACCTTACATATTATAAATCTTAAAACTAGATAAAAAGGTAACAAAAAAAGAGAAAAATTTAATGTGTTGAGTACATCTTTGCTGATTATGCATTTGCTCGATGCAAACAAACAAACAAAAAAAGAACAAAAACAAAAAGACAAGACTCAAGAATAACACAAAAACAAAAGCGTCAAATTTCGTCTGGAAATTAAATTCTTTGATAATTTTGTAAAAAGGTGCAATTAAAGTGCTGATAATATCTTGCAAAGTGTGCATGGTGCTAACTTGTTTATTTTATTAGATGGTAACTTAAAATTAAAGAATTCTTAAGGATTTCTAAGAATTCTAACAAGTATTGATAGTCGCAGACAGGAAATGCAAGCTGTATTTCTTAGGAAAGAATACTGAAATGGCGAATACAACACTTAAGGAGCAAGGGAATTTTCTGGATGAATGGCACCGTCAGCTAGGACATGCGGAAAAGCAGTGTTTATTGGAAATGTCAAAGATACGGGTATCTTCAAAAACTCATCACTCCCGCATCACTGCAGAATTCAGCTACAGACTTACAATCGCTGAATTCTGCAGTGATGAGGCAATGATGAGTTTTTGAAGATACCCTACATTATATACTTGGTCTCAAAATCACGTCGGCAGATTTCATGCGATTTCACCACCAGCACGATATTTCATGTCATTTGTCGACGATAAATCAAGGTGCTCTGTAATTTATTTCATCAAAGGAAAGAATGGAGTAGTGCGCGTATTTATGGAATATAAAGCGCTGCTGAGATACATACTGATAAGAAAATAAAGTATTTGCAGTCAATTTATTTTTAATTAAATAATTTACAATTCTTACATTAGCCTTGTCCCGATCCTAAACCTCCTTCCAGAATCATATTTCTTTAATTGTTTTTTCCTCTGATCGTTATCACTGATTTCCTCTATAATTTAAATTCATTAGTTACTCTTGGCGGTTTAAATTAACAACTTTCAACTGCCGAATTCTGAAGAAAATAGGCGCGCTACCACATCAAGGGCCCGTGTTTATATCGGGAAATGGCCCCTATTAACAAGGTTTCCACTGTTTAGGACCGCTCCTACGGTCTATTTCTTGGTTCGAATCAGTAAACCGGTTAAAATCGGTTATTGATAGTTTTTCGTGTGGATCTTGAACGTTGGATTTTAGGCGGCCGGGTGCTACTCCTAGAGAAATTCTACGCGCAAGCATTTCTCGCAAACGGCGAAGGAAACCAGAACGTAATAGGCCTGGATATGCTGCCGGATTTCCCAGGGCTATCCCATTTCTCCCGTGTATCATTAATTAGAGCACTCCTTGGTGGTCAATTCGCATTGCAGTGTTATTATCTGCCCTTTTAACATGAAGGTTCACGAGATTTTATGAATGCTTGGTTGGAGAGGTTAGGTTCGGTGCCGGCTTAATTACAAATGAGCTCTACTTAGTTATTGCTTAATTATATTTATTTCCTTTTATTTCGTAGGGCTCCTTCTCCAGGTATGAGACTGTCAGTATATGTGAGACTTTAAAAGTTAGATCCAGCCGCAGTAACATCATTTAAGGTACAGTATGTATTTTCTGTTTTAGGCCGTAACAATCAGTCCAGAAGAAATAAAAGACGGGGTCAGTACACTTCAGTATTAAAAAACCTTAAGAATAACATTCTTAAAAGTGGCATGGGAACGGATGAGTTACTTGAGCCTTTTAAACGCGTTTAGTAATTTAGCAAAGGGGAAAAGTAATTTGACTGTGGTAAGTTCGTTTCGTATGATTTTTTTGAAAAAGTTGTTTTTTACCGCAGACACAAAACCCTCATATGTGTAAACAAGTGATTTGAATTTTTTAACAGTTTTGGATGCAAAAGAAGAAAATGCAAAGCAAGTGACATCTCATATGAGCAAATCACGTAGTGTAGAGCAGCCTTAAAAACAGAAAAAATCAATAAAGAAATATGTTATGTTCTTTCTCTCCACTTCTTCCTTTCTTCAATATTAACTGTAGTAAAAATACTTGAGTACTTACATTCGTTTCCGCGGGGTCTTTTTGATTAGGTCACTCTAATAAGATAAACTTTAAACAGATAAATTTTACAAAAGGTCAATCCGATATATTTCTAATATATAAATTTGAACTTTACAACAAGCGATGGATATATTAGTCACCATTAACTTTAACTGAAATCTTATTTTACAAAAGTCACTCCGATATATTTCTAATATATATGTTTAAACTTTACAACAAATGATCGATATAATAATCAACATTACTTTAACTGAAATCTTATATTACAAAAGTCACTCCGATATATATCTAATATATAAATCTAAACTTTACGACAAACGATCGATATATTAATCAACATTAATTTTAATTTCTTTTACAAAAGTCACTCCGATATACTCCTAATATATATATTTAAACTTTACAACAAACGATCGATATAATTATCAACATTAACTTTAACTGAAATCTTATTTTACAAAAGTCACTCCGATATATTTTTAATATATAAATCTAAACTTTACGACAAACGATCGATATATTAATCAACATTAATTTTAATTTCTTTTACAAAAGTCACTCCGATATATTTCTAATATATATGTTTAAACTTTACAACAAATGATCGATATAATAATCAACATTACTTTAACTGAAATCTTATATTACAAAAGTCACTCCGATATATTTCTAATATATTAATCTAAACTTTACGACAAACGATCGATATATTAATCAACATTAATTTTAATTTCTTTTACAAAAGTCACTCCGATATACTCCTAATATATATATTTAAATTTTACAACAAATGATCGACTACGCTACGCCCGCCGCGTGTGAAAGTTAAATCAACACTCTCCTTGATCGATCAATCGATCGATCTCCGCTTGAAAAAGCTTTTTTCCAAGAAAATCCGCCGTTGCGAATTTCTTCCGGGCCATCAACCTTGGGGCAAACGTCAGCTGCTGGTCCGGCCGGGAAAAACGCACCCGTCGCCTTTTCTTTCCAATACTGGCGGAACTTGCGCAATTTGCTTACGGGCTTTTTATTCCCGTCGCAAGGCAAATTGCGCAAAGTTTTCCTCTGCCAATTTCTTGGCAGTTTCTTGTTACAACCTTTTTAATGTTTTGCACGGTTCATCTACTGGCCCCGTACATTTTTATTTACACAACAAATATATTTTCGCCTTTTAATTAATTATTTTGAATATATTGAGCAATATACAAATAAATTCAACAAGCATGTACACATATAAAATTTTTTTTAATGCATTAACACATTCGTAACTTGCCGGATGAGCGATTACATACATATAAATATTGTTACGTTTTTGCGACTTGGCGGACTCGTAGGATTAATTAAGGAATACACTTTTTGAATGTTCACACAAAACTTCTTGACTTCAAACACACTTCTTAAAGTACACTAATTATGACTTGCAGGCCCGGAAAGTTCCTTATGGAGGGTGTGGAAGCGTCCACACCCGGTTAGGGACGCCTGTGGAAATCCACACACCAAATTGAGGATATTTCAGCAGATATTAGTGATAGTTCCACCCAATCGGTAGAATGGATTTTTGAAAAGAAACCATGAACGTTTCTCTCCTAAATCAAGAAGTTCTTTAATTAACACAACAGCATTAAGCGATTCAGCAGTGTTCTCACGCCAGTGTATTACAGTTATCTAACCTACCGATAGGATGGGACGGTTTCTACCAGTGTACGACAAGTTTCCAAATGCATTGATCAGAATCCTACAAATGCTCATGTTTTTGACTCGCCTGCAAAATATTATGAAAAGAATTTTAATGAAATCTTAGATCAAGTGCTTACATCTCTGGAGGATCGGTTCAAGTCTAAGAACTACGAGGTTCTCAAAACGTGCGAAAATTGTATTGTTGGGGAGCTCAAAGATGCTCAAAGCATCGCAGAGTTCTACAAAGACGATTTTGACAAGGCTCGATTAGAGCTACATAGAAACATGTTCATCGATTCCCTAAGACGTAGGGGGCGTCCATAAATTACGTGAGGTGTTTAGGGGGGGGAGGGGGTCGAGCCGAATCTCACCAAATCTCATGTGGGGGAGGGAGGGGGTCTTCGCAAATATCACGTAATTTTTTTTCCGCAAGAAACAGTGTAAAATCGAGAGAAAACTGGGTTAAATTAATACTACAGGTAAATTAAGCCGAAAAAAGCGATATAGCGGAAATAATTAGGTACAGGCTGAAAATTGGCAGAGAGCTTCTTTTTAGGCTTTTATTGTTTTTGCAATATTTGTTAATATCTTTTTGTTTTTTTCAATTTTAAGTACAATATCTGTAAATGAGAAAATTTTTAAAATCGTCTTTTTGAACCGCACTTAGATTTCATTCACGAAAATCTTGGTATTGCAAATAGAGAAGGAATAATGAATCCATTACATAAAAAGTATACGTGATACTATTACTATATTTCGACTCAATAGCAATTGGGTATAAAAATTTTGAACTGCCCCTTTACACTGTATTTGTTCACTGTTTTAAATACCATCCAACTGGAACATCCAAAAAAAAGTAAAGAAAATAGTTTAAATAACTGGGAATGAAGAGTGTATGACGTGATGACAAATTCTTATCATTTTATACAATGGTCTGGGAAAACTGCGAAAGTAATGTATGCATTGACTTATACGACCATTTTTGGACAGATTGCGACCCTACGATGAACTAGTGTGGGGGTTTAAGCTTAAACAAAACAAAAAGGCCTAGAAGCCCAATTGAAAAACCTGGAAACTAATGCCCTCCTAAGTATCTCAAGTGCATAATGTACCCAATCCTACTGCAATCGGAGAGATTATATTAAGAATCGGCTCTTTTCACATCAGTCAGAATACATGCTATCGGCGATGCATTGTCACTACAAAAAGCAGACAATTGCACCAGGCGACATAATTAGCTATCTAAGCATCTTACAGGACTCGAATTTTGAATCGACGACCATCTGCTCTGACATACCTACTAGAGGCCAAGATAGATTTTGAAAACCTTTTGTTATCATTATCGAAAGTTGTGAAGAATGGAAGTCTAACAGATCCGCACTTCTTGAATCTGTATCCTGATGTACAGGCGGCTCAAACGTCAATTTGAGAAGCTGGCTGTGACTTCAGACTCCGCTTTTCTAAGGCCATACGAAAGTAGGAAGCACGCGGAAGCTACTAGCGATGCCTGATAAATCTTCGAAAAGAAATTATTTTCAGCCAACCAACTTCATTTATTAACTTAATTTGACATTTTGATGCGAACAATAAATTGTTTCAAGAATATTACAAACTAATAAATTCAGCGCATGCCCAATGGCTTTACTCGCGGACTGAAACCCGATCACAGGCGGACAAATTTAATTCGAATTCGCATTGGTGGAGGATACCATTTTCTTATTTCCGAATTTCATGACTTTCGAATCGCATTCCAGGATAGCCCCCGGGGTCATTCAGTCACAAGTTTTTACCCCAAAGATGACATCTATAGAAGAATGCTCCGCAGTTTGTATATCTCCAGATTCATAAATGGCTCTACCATTACTATTCAAACAGTCAAGTCGTTATATTCCATATGCTTGCTCTACAAATACACGAGTTGAGCTCAAACTAGAATTGAAATTTTTCTGTTCTCTTGTTAAGAAATCATTATCCCTGTAAGGCACCAAGAGGTTGGTTTCCAAAGGATAGGCAGAATCACCTGCTAAATGGTAATCCACAGGTATTGTAGTTTATATTGGGTGCATGCCGAGTTGGTGCTGTTATGATTTTGTGGTACTGTTCTTTAACACAAATTATGTTTTTTTAAATAAATCCAACGCAATCAAGCACAGATTAAGGTATTTACACTAAAAATACGCATAATAGTGTAAATCTTACAAATTTTTTAAAATTTTAAAAATCTCACGTGAGATTGAGGGGGGGAGGGGGTCGAGCCAAATCTCACGACATCTCACCAAGGGGTAGGGGGGTCGAAAAATCGCTAAAATCACCTCACGTAATTTATGGATGTCCCCTAATGAAAAAGAAGTAAAAACTGTAAGAGATGTTTTTCATATCCTCAGGGAAGATTCAGCTCTACGAAATCCTTGTTCTGAGTTCACTAAGCTCGTAAAAATAATTCTTACGCAGCCAGCGTCTTCCTGCACTGCTGAACGATCGCTCAGCGCATTAAAACTCCTGAAAAATGTTTTAAGATCAACAATGACCTAAAGCAGACTGTGCTCTCTGAGCATCTTATATATTCATAAAGAAGCGTTGGACCAATTACTAAATTTCGATACATTAATGGATGACTTTATATCACGCAACTCTCACGCATCACGCATCATCTTTAACTCTCTTCAGGGCCTGTGCGAATAGTGACTAAATTGATGACTAAACTAAATTTTGCAGTTTTTGTGGATAATGTATGGAATTGCTGTGTGAATTCTTTTGATGACTAAATTCTTACAGTTATTCAAATATTTAAATTGTAACCATAACAACAATTTAGTCAACTGTCGAAAAATTTAGTCTACTCGCCAAAAGACTAAATACTGCATCATCGACACTAAATTTTAGTCATAGAATTCACACAGGCCCAGAGTATACTTTTTATATGAAAATATATAATAAAAACATATTGAAAAAATATTAAGAAGATAACATTTATACGGATTCTCATAATCTTGTTCGTGCTGTTTTAGTGGAGCAATGAGCTCTTGGATTTTCTTGGATATGTATATAGGTATACAGACCTCAATTTTTGGCTCCCTCCTCCCGTACACCCCTTTGGATCCACCCTTGGAAGCTCCACACCCGGAAAAATGACAAGTTTCCGGGCCTGATGACTTGCAATTTAATATCTCTCACTAATAACTTGTATTTGTCGCCTTTTAATTTACTACTTAATTAGATGTTTTCGTTTTAGGCCGCTTTTATCACTTAGCACACTTTCATTCGCTTTTCTAATCAAAAACTGACTCTAAATACCAGTGCTACTGCATTTATACATATATCCAAGCTCATGTCATATCCAATTTCTTGATCTTTCCACCCTAATCTGGAGAACTCTTTATTTCTCGCACGTTCGATCCTCGTTGCGTACTATCCAGAAACTTCTACTAGTTTAAAGTCTTCAATCACATTTCGTTCAAACTCCAACTAATAGATGGCGCGCCGGTAACTTATTTGTGGCGACACAAAGCGACCACAGAGCCACCATTATGCCAAACACATAAAACTACTAACACATTACACTATGAATTATGTATTAGAATCTAACTAACCTTTGCGTAGTTTAAATAATTGAAAAGTAATTTTCAATGTCAGTCTCGTTTTCGATTCGTAGCCAATTAGTCGAATTAGTCTTGAGTAGTATTTGTAGGCAATATGCCATCATTGTAGTTCGTTCGTCGAAGTTAAGCCCGCTTTGTAGTTTGTGTTAATAAATACATTGTATTAGTAGTCGTTGATGTGTTTATTGAATAATTGTGTGGGCTTTTCGAATTGGATATCTGGCACCATATTCCCCTATCCAGAGGACGAAGGGCGGCTATAACTTATTTTATGGCGTTAATCTAAGGAAGGATGGCCCCATATATTGCATAAATCTTTACAAATTACAGTGCGTTCAAACTCTAATAGATGGCACTTAAATCATAACAATATATTCTGTTAATACAGTAACTTCGCATCGTGTAGCCTATTACGGTGATCAGGCAAAATTTAGCCATCCCTTTAAAATGCATGTAAAAAACCCTGGCAAAATATGCCGCAATAAACACACATATGTACATTTTCTAGTAGATGGATTTTCTAATGGTGGCGACTTTTATTTGTCAAATTTTTGCCTCCAGAAATTAACTGCTCATTTTTTGTTGGCAACAGTTGGCATATGGTCGTGGTAGTCAATATTCTTATAATAATAGAACTGTAAAATTTCATGTAAATTATTGAATAATGTATTTGAGTACATATTGAGTTGGCAAAAGCAGTCGACAGTTTAAAATGGAAGAGGAATATTTATTTGATAGCGACGGTGATGGTGATAAATACTTGCGAATGCAGAATGTGACTGAGGATGTAGATGGAATTGAGGAAATACCTGATGTAATACACACAAAAGGTACCTCAAATTTGAAAAACACCGTTTAAGGAAAGGCACCATGAACTGCAAAGAAACAAAAGATCATGAGAGGATGGAAATTTTTAAGTAAGTTAAGTATTTTCTTTTAAGTAATAAATCACGCTACAATTCACAAGAAACACCAAAAGCATGGAAATAAATTAGTAAGATTATGTATAAAACAGGTAAACTCACAATATTTTCTTAATAAAATATGCGGTAAATTAAAGCTTTTTTTTTACTTCGCAGTTGATGAGTGCAAGAGTAATTGGAGTTCTGTAACGGTCGGCATGGTAACGGTCGCATAAATAGTCCGTTATAGCCGACTTGTCCCGAAACCGTCACTAGTTTTAGGCCTTAACGCCCCATTCCTTGGCATCCTTAACACAGTTTAAATAAGACTTGTTCATGCTAACGTAGTCGGTAGTCCACTAACGGACAGATATTTCCTCTACATAAATTAACGCTCATAACAAATTCTTGCACACATAAAATGTTCGCATTTAAATCCTAAATTTTGATGCAAAAAAATAAAATAAAAACTATTGTGGGAAATTTGCCCGCACGTACCACAAAATAATAAGAAGAAGATTGGAAGAGGAGAAACTGAAAGAATAGCCCTTAAAGTTCAGTTCTCCTGCAATCGCTTAAGAGACCACGCCACCAAATCCGCGAGTAGAAAGTTTTGTATTAATTTCGTCACATTAATGTAATATTAAAATAAATAAAAGCCATTTGATTGATGTTCTATATTATTCGCGCTTTTAATTTTTGCACGTCCTTTAAATAATTCCCACAGTATTTAAATTAAAAACGCAACAAAAAAAATTAGCTATTTTCCCTTTTTTATCAAGTAAGAGGAGAAACTTGTTAGTACGGTTTTCTTTTTATCAATGGATTTCAGCTGGCTACCAGTTTTATTCAGTTAAATGGCGCGTGAGTAGGCCGCCAAAGAGATTGTGAATATGGCTCTCTAGGGAAGGAGGGTGCTCCAATATGGTAAGTACGCCATAATTGTTTTCAGTAACCCCTGGCCGCGAACCAGGACGCATGGCTGCGTACCGACGTACACGCCCCCCTACAACTAACGCTAATTAAAGTCCACCCCATCTCTGCGGTCAGTTTCTTTGAGTTTTTTATTAGACACGCTACAGTGCCTCAGGTTTCCTTACCAGTTTATTGTGCTATCATGATAGTAGCTCTATCACTGACCTTCCTTTTGCGGTCTAGTCCTTTGAGGTCACCGAAGTCCCTAGTACTTTTTTAAATTTTCTCTGGCAGTTACGAATATGGCGCCTCCCGGTGTCGTATTCGTACAGTTTAGTGTTCTTTCGAATTTTATAATTGTTTTTTTATATACATATAGACAGTAACAGTTCTTTGAGAGCAAAACGAAGATATGTTATGGAAAGGAAAGGTAAACCGAAGAAATCTGGAGGTACCGGTCGAGAAGTTATGGATGAAATGATTATTGATGATGAATCGGGAGCGTAAGTTGATGTAGATTTGGCGAAGGGGATGGATTTTGTACCTGATATATCACAAAAGAGGACGTATGTTTTCAACAATGTCTAATGTACATATTTCCAATTTTAACTAAATATTTTATTTAACTTCTTTTCTTTTCTTTTCAGTCTCATAAAAAGGAAGACCCTGAAAACGGCAGCTCTTCATACAATTATGTAAGTTTTATTTCATAAATCGAATTAACGTTGCATTACAAGTGCTCATGTTTTTAGCGACCAGGCCTCATCAAGATGTAGTTCACGTAACACGACATCACAAATCTCTCACAATTGGCTGAATCTATCACAATACTAGTAGATAAAGAAAGAACGTCAGAAAAAGAAGAAGCTGCACCTCAGCTAAAGAGTCATGTTATGTTCGCGGCCATGGATAAAATTATGGAGAATATGCCAGAACCCTTTGGGGGGGGGATTTATTTATAAATTTCGTAAATATTTTACATAATAAAAAGAGAGAATTAAATTTATAAAATAAAAAATTAACTAATAAAATACATATTGGAAACCTTATAAAAGGTACAACACTTTGCTTCATTTTACACCTGCTGACATTCTTTGCCAGGGTACCTACTGCTCCTGCTGTAATTCTCTTGTGATTTTTCCTATCTCAGAATATCGACCTCGATATGGTGGGATTTTAGAGCGCATCAGGGAATCATGGAGAACTAGTTTCCTCCAATCATTAAACTTCCATCTTCCCTAGATCTGCCGGCATAATTTATAAGGCAATAACCTTTCCTGTTAACGTCCAACAGATAATTGTGCAATTCGCGATTATAATTTCGTTGCGCGTTCAGGATTACAAAACATTGTTCTTTTTAAGCAATGAGACTTAGTGCAAAGTATGCCAAATGCATTCTCTACACATCTGCGAGCTCTGCTGAATCTATAATTAAAAATACATTCCTCGTTAGTGAGTTGTGCTTTTCTTTTTGACGTATCAGGTCAAAACAGAATTGCGACTGCGACGGCCGACTGCAACTGCAATTTATGTCAAAGTTGTACCGCGCAGCTAATGTATAACGAAATTGCAGTTACAACTTCTATTGAGACGTGACGTTATGCATATCCAAATATTCTGTTTGAAAAAAGTTACTTTTTGTATGCCGAATTCTACTTCGCGACGAAATGCCGCTGCAGTTGTAATTTCGTTACACAACGTTGTTTTACATTTGCGCTAAACGACCGACTTCGCCGTCCGCCGTCGCAGTCGCAATTCTGTTTTGACCTATATGGCTTCAGCATTCTCTTTCCTAATGCAAATGCTTTACTTCTTTTCTGATGATAAAAAAATATTAGCGTCACCTTCGCTTCCAAAAGCACCTTTGTCAAGGTAAGTAAATTTATATTCGGCATCAGCTACAGCAGGTGAAACGATGGAAAAGAAACCCTGTTATCAACGATATAAAGCTGTCTTTAGTAGTATACATAACAAAAATACTAATTTTGACTTACAATTGTATAATAAACTGCCAGGCGCGGCTAGTGCTTTAATAGCTACATGTTTCCCATCTATAGCTCCTATGCAGTTTGGAAAATTCCACCGAGCATAGAATTCACTGGCGAAATTTTCCAATGTATGAGAATCCATCTTTGGTAAATTATCTTTAAATTTGTGGCAGCACTGTGAAATCACCAAAAAACCTTTAAGCATGCGACAAAAGTAATTAAGAAGAAGAAGATTCGCTTTTTAGTTTTTCCTTAAGAGACGCGGCGCGCATTTCATATAGAAATAAAGTAGTGTTATTAAGCGATTGTTTTCCTGTGGTAAAATCACGAAATCCAGAACACTTTTAACGAAATAAACCCACAAGTGGTGACCCCGCGGCACGGCATAAAACTTTATTCCGGGAGTGGAAAGTTTAATGTGGGCATTTCTGTCGCAATATGGCGGCTACGTCTTCATAATCGTACAATTAAACGCGTGAATTACGTCGTATTATGGCATGCTATACATAGTGTGGCCACCATCCACATAAAATATCATTCTAAATTAATTATAAAACCAAAATGTCGGCATCCGTTTCGGTTCCCATGTTCCGGAACGTTAGATGTTGAACACTGGTTACGACTTCCTAAAGTTCTTTTTCCTTTGAAGCTAATTTGGCGATCGGACCCAGGCCGTGACTTCTCCTCACATCAGAAGGAAATATACTAAGAAAATAAAGTTGTTATTATTTCAATAGTATTGTTTCAATAATAAAATGTGGCGACATTAACCCCACAAATGGTGACCCCGAAAATTATTTATAGGTAAAAAATAGTAAATTTAAAACACCAAGAATAATACACGAAATATATAGCATCAACGGTACACGAAGAACAAAAGAGGAGTTAGTCAGCGCCGGCCACAAAAGCCATGCAGTTTTAAAAGAAAAAACGTGATAGTAATCAGTGATCGCAAGAGTAATAAATTAACGCTAGCAAGTAGTATCCGCGACACTTAAAACGGAATTTTATTAGTCAAAGCAGTGTTAAATAAAAAACGTGCGCAAGATCAGCATTTGTTAAAAGTAACGGAGCATAAAGGTGACAAAGGAATAATTGGAATGATCCCCACAATAATTAGCAGTAAAACATTGAGCCGCACGCAGCACACAGTTCCAGTATAGCAGAAGTTTAAGTTGGATTTACGAACAAGGAGTTAAAGGAAAAGCGAGCTGTAAATATTAATAATTATCAAAATTACATAGTAGCAATTGTGGTATTTATAAAAAGTAGTAATTAAGCATGAGTAATTCTTTTTATAGTGATAATTTTTTTTAGTTTTTTATTCTGGTACACTAGTGCATTTCAGTGCAAGTGCAAGTGCATTTCAAAATAAACAAAGATAGATGCGAAATAATATATTTAACAAAAACGATAACATTTACATTTTTAGCTTTACAATTTCAGCTTTTCAATTTCAGCTTTTCAACTTGCATATTTTCAATTTTTTTTAGCTTTTCAACATTCAGATTTTCGATTTTCAGCTTACATACAAGTGCATAAAATAATACAATAACTCGATCAAAAGTTTTTTTTTCTTCTTTTTATTCTTGAATTTAATTATTTTGTTTTATAAATGGTGTTTATTTGTCACGTATCCCGTTAAATACATACATTAAAATAAACATTAAAATTATTATCAAGAGGTTTGAATATTGTTCAATATTTTATATATCGGTCTTCTCTTTTCTCGAGTACGGGTACAATATATTTTCCCATTGACTATTACAACAAGGTAAAAGAAACAAGGGTGAATGACTGATTACATTCTATGTACTAATGAGATAGTGTTTGCTTAAAAATTCGATTTATATTGATAAAATCAGTAAAAGCAATATGTTGTAGTTCGCATGTTATTCTTTGATGGATTATTGACATTATAAAAATAAATACGGAGCTAAATCGAGTATCCTCTTTCTCTACTATTCCAATATTAGTGAAACACATTGCTTATAGCTACGATTAAATCTTTTGAAGTTATTGACAAATCAACGCTGATTAAAAAATAAATACACAAATAAATTTAAAAAAAAAACATTAACTTAAATCATTTCTTTACTCAAATATTTTTTTTCTTCTTCGCTACCTTCCATATACATATGTACATAGATTATACGAATATTTAAGCTAGTGTGTAACGGTTTCACTTGACCGTTGCCGATATGAACTATAAAAACAATGCGGATCAGGTCACAGGTTTTTTAAATAAAAAATTGTATGGTTCGGTATAAATTCATTTATTGCTTATTGCTTTTTTTTATTCCTTAAATTTATCTAAGATAAATGCAAAATTTGACTAAATCAAAATAAAGTCTTTTATATTTAAAATTTCAATTTTTATCTCTTAAAATTCAAGTTTTTATCGCTAACTAAAAAAGTTTAAATATTTATCCAAATATTTTACTGGGGCAAATTCCCCGGCTAGTTAGTAGAAAGTTTATGAAAAATTAATTATTCGACTTGAGGCAATTGCAGTCAAGTATAATAAAAAATTTCCTCAAAATTACCTATTCAATTCTTCAATTGAATAAGTAATTTATCTCCCAAATTTGTTAAAAAAAAATTATTATTATTTTTTATTTTTCTTTCCCCTATGCTAACCTAACAAAAAAGAAGCCGGTGAATACTCGTCTTCTATCTAACCCTATACTAATTGGTCAACGCCACTTGTTCGAAGAAAACTATCGCACTATTAAAAACTTTGAAGCTCGTCTGTGGGCAATGCCACCGCTCTGAATCGTACTGAAAAAAACCCCGCACTGTGCTAGCTTCGGGTTTATATTTCCCCCGGCTGTCCCCCACCATGCCATAGAGACCACAAATTTGGTCTAAATTTTAACTGGGGTAAGTATCAAAAATATGGCGACGAGTTATGTCGTTGGTTTATTTTGAATTATTTCAAATTTTAGTACTCTGGTCAGCTGTTTATTCTGACAAGAGTATTTTGACATTTGTGTAATTTCTTGGTTACTAGTGCAGTGTTTTACTTCGGTTTTTACTAAGTGTTTTTTAAAGAATTATTATAATTAAATTGTTTATGGTGAGTATATTTATATCAATTTAAATTTAGTGATTTATTTTATGTTGTGTGTTAACTTATTTCTTATGTTTGTTTACATTTATGTTCAATGTTTGTTATGCTCTTATTAGTGTTTTTTTTGTTGTGGAATTGTTATGAAATTGTCATTATTAGCTTTCTTGTTTGTTTATCGACTAAATATTTTTCTTTTATTTTTAGGTTCTATAGAATTAATACCAAGGATGATTATTTTAATTGATTGCAGCGGAATTATCAGGTTATGTTTATTTTATATTTTTATGTTTTAATTAATTCTCTTTTTTTTTCTTTTTAGCATTACTATTAAAATGAGTGTTTCGGACCGAAACATAGTGTATTGTGAAACATTTGTTACCACTTTTCATAAAGATTTCTTATCACTTCACGCGTACGCAATCTATTTGTATATCAAATCTACAATCTGTTACTCCTCAAGCAAACGTCTTTCTGTCTTCGGCCTACATAGTTATTTATTTTTACCTCTGGCTGATACCTACCACGAGTTTCATTAGATCGCTCTCTCGACTACGTTGGACATACGCTATCCATCACATCTATTGGCTTTTAGTAGTTTTACGATGTCGCATATAAATTGCACAATCCACTAGCAAGTTTTTTTTAAACACATATTTTCTTTTTCTTCTGTAACTCCCAATATACTCTAAGTAGTATCTTTCTCGCAGTCTACTTAAACCACAGGTAAAATAAATTTCATGGAAGGGCAAGAAGAAAACAATTTACTGGGAACGTTTGGGCAACCGGGAATTTCAAGCGACGTAAAATCGGTCAGTGAAACCATGGCTACGGGTGTAAGCATGTTAAAAATACCAGTGTTTTGGAATTCCAGACAAGATCAGTTTAGGGTCAAAGGCATAACAACTTCCGGCATTAAGTATGACCACTTAGTCGCTTCCCTTTCTCCTGAGACCATGGAGTTGGTTGCAGATCTCCTTCTAAATCCACCCCAAAATGACAAGTATGAAAAACTAAAAGCTGCCTTACTTTCCCGCAGCAGAGACTCAGAAGAGAGAAGATTGGATGCCTTATTACACAAGGTGGAGCTTGGAGATGCGAAACCTTCGGAACTTTTTCGCCAAATGGAATCCTTAGCCGGGAATAATAGCCTGGTGAACAGTTCATTACTCAAAAAACTTTGGGTTAACAAGCTCCCCCCTCCAATCCAACCTTGTGTAATCGCGATGGAGCAGACCCATGCACAAGACAAAATCTTTGATACTGCCGATCGAATCCACGATTCAATGTCTTCGTACAAAATTTCCTCGATTGCAACATCTTCACAGCAGTCAGCTACAATTGACCCTCTTGTTGAAACTATTCAACAACTTTCGGACCGCATACGTCAACTTGAAATGAGACAAACTCAGTCAAGAGGCAGACAAGTCCAACGAAATAGGCTCACCCGATCTCGCTCCAGGTCCCATTCTAGACAGAATTCCCCAAAGACACAAGCAAAGCTTTGTTATTACCACAGAAGATTCGGGTCCAAAGCTAGAAAGTGCACAAAACCTTGTGACTCAAAAAACTCGGAATAGGCACTTCGTCTGCGGCACCGAAGTCAAGCCATTTCCCTCGCCGCCTCTTCATTTTCGAAAAATCACTAAACACACATTTCCTCATTGACACGGGTGCAGAAGTTTCTATAGTACCTAAAAAGCTCTTTCCAAAGCACCGAGTGAAATCCGATTTTCGCTTAGTGTCTGCAAACGGCTCACCAATATCCACCTATGGGTTACAACACCTCACCATAAATTTAAATCTTCGACATGTTTTTGATCATGTTTTCGTCATCGCAGGAGTAGATCACGCTATAATAGGAGCCGACTTTCTCTACAAATATAACTTGTCAGTAAACATACGTCAGAGAAAGTTGATACACGACACAACTTCATTATCAGTAGAAGGAATTTCTCGCCGTATCGATTCATGCTCGCCCAAATTCCTCTCTCTGCATGACGATTTCGGAAGCATTTTAAATCAATTTCCCTCTTTAAAAGCTCAATCCAACTTCAGCAGCGAAGTAAGACATAATACTGTGCATCGTATTATAACCGAAGGATCCCTTCCCTGCTCCCGAACTCGTAGATTAAACACAGAGAAATTTCAGATTGCTAAAAACGAGTTCCAAGCCATGGTCAAACTAGGCATTTGTCGTCCCTCCTCGTCCTCCGTATCTTCACCGTTACATTTGGTCCCGAAAAAAGATCAAAATGATTGGAGGCTTTGTGGTGATTTCCGTCGTTTAAATTCAGTTACAGTCTTCGACCGATATCCTTTACCTAACATCCAAGACTGTAACATCAATTTGCAAAGTTGCCAGTACTTCTCCAAAATTGATCTGGTGAGAGCATACAACCAAATCCCTGTGGCTCCAGAGGACATCTTCAAGACTGCGATTACCACCCCTTTTGGACTCTACGAGTTCACTCGTATGCCGTTTGGGCTCAAGAATGCTGCGCAGACGTTCCAAAGATTTATAAATGAAGTCCTTAATGGCCTAGACTTCACGTTTGCCTACGTCGATGACATCCTGGTTGGAAGCAAAACAGCTGAAGACCATAGGCAACATTT
The DNA here is from genome assembly GCA_963855945.1 of Thereva nobilitata. Classification (NCBI taxonomy): domain Eukaryota; kingdom Metazoa; phylum Arthropoda; class Insecta; order Diptera; family Therevidae; genus Thereva; species Thereva nobilitata. The sequence goes on from OY979697.1 coordinate 36,394,485, forward strand.
GTACTCACTCTTTACACGTCTACAACAATATGGTATAACAGTGAAGCCTCATAAATGCATTCTAGGAGTCAAAGAAATCGTCTTCCTAGGACATAACATTTCATGCCATGGAATTTCACCTTCAAAAGATCGGGTAATCGCAATACAAGATTTTCCAACCCCCACTGGTGTGAAGCAGCTACAACGCTTCCTCGGAATGGTAAACTTTTACCACCGTTTCGTACCACACTTAGCTGACTTAGCTGCACCTCTGTATGACTTATTGAGGTCTAACACAAAAAAGAAAGGAAAATCTGAATTATTGTGGGCAGAGCAACACGAGAAACGTTTCAAGGAAATTAAAGAAAGTTTGGCTAAACAAACCCTGCTAAGTCACCCAACCCCAAACGCAGATATCAGCTTGTGGACAGACGCTTCCAACGATGCTGTAGGCGCTGTGTTACAGCAACGTGAACACGGTAAATGGAAACCTCTTGCATTTCACTCTAAGAGATTGCAACCAGCAGAAAAAAATACTCTACTTTTGATAGAGAACTGCTTGCGATATATCAGGCTATTAAAAAATTTCGACACTTCCTTGAGGGAAGACATTTCACGGTCTTCACAGACCATAAGCCTTTAACCACAGCCGTCTTTGGGAAATCCGAGAGATCCCCACGGCAAACCAATCACCTAGGTTTTAGAGCTCAATTTACCAACGATATAAGGTATATCAAGGGTCCCCTAAATACAGTAGCAGACACCCTATCTAGAGCACATGTGGAAGCTGTGAGTCCTCCTGAGAAGTTGTGTCTCCACACACTAGCTGAACAGCAAAATTTAGATGAAGAACTGCAAAAACTCCTAGCCAGTCCTAAAGCAGCGAATAAATCCTCGTTTTCACTCTCGAAAATATATGTTCCCTTAGAAGATGTAGAAATTTGGTGTGATATTACAACAGGAAAGAATCGCCCATATGTAGCCGAAACTATGCGCCGGATCATATTCAATTCGATCTACAATTTATCTCATCCAGGTATCCGTTCAACACGGAAATTACTTACAACCAAATACTTCTGGCCCAGAATGAACAAGGATTGCAACCATTGGACAAAGACTTGTATTCCTTGTCAAAAAGCTACCAGTACCCAGAACGCTCACCACGGACCAAGGAACCCAGTTCGAGTCCGCATTGTTTAAAGACCTCACCAATCTTCTTGGTTCTCACAGAATAAGAACCACAACCTATCACCCCCAATCTAATGGATTCATTGAGAGATTCCATAAGCACTTAAAAGCTGCAATAAGAGCCTCTGAGGAACCTAAAAAATGGCATGACAACTTACCATGGATCCTTTTAGGCATTCGCACTGCTATAATGGAAGACTTGAACACATCTCCAGCAGAACTACTATATGGACAAACATTGCGTGTACCTGGAGAACTAATAGTGGACGAAAAAGATCCCAAACAGCAGATTTCTGCACCGTTTGTTAAACAGATCCAAGAATCCTTACGTAGAGTTAAACCACACACTCTCAGAACACGAAAACAAAACCACATATTTGTGCCACAAGAAATGAAACAGTGCACACACGTTTTCATGCGTGATCCTATATCGAGAAACAGCTTAACCCCACCCTACACAGGTCCTTATCGAAAAATTTGAAAAATATTTCGTTGTACGTTGGAAGGAGGGAAAAGAAGAGAAAATTAATATTGACAGGTTAAAACCCGCTTTCATCTTGAACCCAAACGTCATTTCCGATTGTCCAACAAGATCGAAAAGTAGTAAAAAAGTAACATTCAATCTTTGAAAAAATTATCTTGTCGAATACCTTGTATGAACGCTGAAACTTGAAATGACTGAAGAAGACTTGAAGACTCAAGAAGACAATATTCATAATTCGCTAACCAAACTTTTGAAATGCACTCACACTTAGCCAATACTTTAGTTAAGACAAGAAGTACATACATATATCTAAATTTTATGAATTGAAATACACTTATACATTAAGTCCAATATTTAATCTTACTGTTACAAATTAGATTATACAAAATTTTTGAATTGAAATACACTTACATTAATTCCAATATTTAATCATACTGTTACAAAGTAGAAAACATATAAATTTTTGAATTAAAATGCATTTCACAGTAGAATTGGTAGAAATTGTTAACGTAAGAAATTTGTATAAAATTTTTCACAGAGGGGGAGCCATGTGGCCACCATCCACATAAAATATCATTCTAAATTAATTATAAAACCAAAATGTCGGCATCCGTTTCGGTTCCCATGTTCCGGAACGTTAGATGTTGAACACTGGTTACGACTTCCTAAAGTTCTTTTTCCTTTGAAGCTAATTTGGCGATCGGGCCCAGGTTGTGACTTCTCCTCACATCAGAAGGAAATATACCAAGAAAATAAAGTTGTTATTATTTCAATAGTATTGTTTCAATAATAAAATGTGGCGACATTAACCCCACACATAGGTACGGTGCGCGGACGGCGTGAATTCGATCCCAAAAACATTAAAAGCAACACTCCAAAAACTTTAAAAGGAAGGCGAGTTTTCCTCGAGTTATAACTCAAGTGCGTTACAAGTTACAACCCGCAATTATCACAATTACAAGCCCATAAAGGGAAATAATTTTTATTGGCGATAGCAGTGTGAATTTACACTAGTCATCATGACGGACGACGAAGACAAGAAACAACAACAATATTTGACACCAGTTCAAACCGCGGAAATCGCACGTATATCAGTAAAGCTGCCACCTTTCTGGAAACCGAATCCATCACTTTGGTTCTCATAGATAGAATCACAATTCATTAGGGCTGGAATCTCAGACGATGAGACAAAGTACCATTTCTACAAGGTGCTCTGGAGGAGGAAATTTTCATGGAGCAGCCTCAAGGTTATAAGAATGATACAAGAGTGTGCAAACTAAAAAAATCCATTTATGTGTTAAAGCAAGCTAGCAGATTGTGGAATATAAAACTCCATTAAGTACTCATCGATGCAGGAATGAGAAGATCTACGGTAGACAATTGCGTGTACTATACAGGAGATAAGGAAAACAAATTAGACCTTGCTGTATATGTGGATGATCTATTAATTTTCAGTGAAACGAAGATGCAAAAAATCGTGTTGAAAGTGTGGCGGCAAAAGTCGATGTGATTACTGATCCATGGGCGCTCAAAAAATCCATGGAGAACAACGAAAAGAAATTGATAAATAAGATCGCCCCGGCGTTATCACGGCGAGTGAAAAATAATATGTGCAAAGACCGTTCGCCTACCTAGGTATCTTAAAGGAACATGTTCGTTTCAATTAGAATAGGAAAAATCAGGTGACACGCGGTTCGTGGTTACAGTGATGCTGATTTTGCATCTGACTTGGATAAGAGCAAGTCAACGACAGGATACGTGTTTTTCAAAGGGAAATCAGTCATAAGTTGGAACACTCGGAAACAACAAACAGTTGCCTTACCCACAACAGAAGCTGAGTACATGACTCTATCTTCAGCTACACAAGAAGGAACATGGTTAGAAAGACTAAATGATGAGCTCCTAGGAAAAGGAAATACTATGATACTCATCTACTGCGACAATAACAGCGCAATATATCTATCATCCAACGTTATGTTTCATCCAAGGACGAAATATATTAATATTAAGCACCATTTTATTAGGGAAAAAGTGGAAGAAAACACAATAAGAATCTTACCAATATCAACAAAGGATATGATTGCAGATTTATTAACAAAAGAATTAGTAAGAGATCAACATAACTCACATTGCAATAATTTAAATTTAAGGTTTGCGGAATTGAAAACTTAATGTTAATTGGAAATTGAATTTGTGTATTTGAATTGTTTTTTTTGATTTTTAGTTTTATTAATGCAATATTAATTTAGTGGGAGTTTTGAAATAAGAAATTAGCATTGCTAATAGTTAACAGATGACACCCTACTCAGCTGTCATTATAATTATCTTGTAAATTGAATCAAGTCTTTCTTCTTGGTAGAACAATTCAAGTAAGCACACGAGTTACGTCCAGGCCACCGGAAGTTGTCTCATTACATGGGAACAATGATATTCCCATCAACTGGCATCAGTAAAAATACCCGGCGACGTTCCAGGAAATTTGTACGGAGCGACATCGACGTAGACATAACATCCAACGCCAGATTGGATTCGCAGAAACTAAATAAAACCAAACTCAGCAAATTTAAGTGCAACAAATGCACCAACGACATGCAGCATAAAAACATTTTAAATCAGTTTTCGGAACAACCGTCGAAATTAACACTTGTTTTTAATCGTCCTTATTTTTGTAATAGTTCTTAATATCTGTTTCTATTAATAAATATTTTATATAAATTTCAAAAAGGAATTTTAGTGTTTTTTTATTTAACATTTTTATTTCATTTTTCTTCTCCCAAATTAAAGTAATTATATTTCTCACGTGTTTTAATCCCGCTCTTATTCCTTTTCAGAAAAACTTCAATAAGTCCCAAAACTAATTTTACCAGTTTTTTATGTCTACTTTTAGACTCCTTTATCAGAATTAAAAAAAATGCACTGCACCGCCACCACCGTGCGAAACTACCCTTTCACATAAAAAAGGCAAAAAAGTTGTGCGTTACAAAATTATGCGTGAACAGGACCAAAAAAAATATTTACCCATTGAATTAAAAATCAAATTAAGCGAACATAGCGAGCATTTGAATATAAGTAAAGCGAATACGTTTTATTTAACAGATTTACTAAATAACGGAAATATACTTCAATCAATAATTTGAGGCGAAGTTTATAAAAAAAACGAATTTTGTACATGGTCCTTCGAGCCAAATTCACAACAGTGATTTATTTTAAAATAACAATTCAGGAAAGAACGAACTCGTGATAAATAACTAATCAAAAGTGATTAAAATACTTAGTGATTCTATGCAAGAGTACAATACATGAACATAGAAAAACAGTGATCATACACGAAAACAAGATTTATGCGAAAGTGTTATGATATTTATGCGAAAGTGATAAATGCGATCAGTTTTTCCCTGCCCAAAAGTGAATTGAAAATTATTGAAATTCATTAATGATATTATGCGAAAAACACGATCTATGCGATATTAAATACAAAACAGATAAATGCGATCAGTTTTTCCTGCCGAGCTAACATGCACTGTTCATGGTTAGTTTTCTACCGAGTAGAATATACTAAATTATTGAAATTAATATATTAGCAGTATTTCTACCTAGTAGAGAATTCTGAGTTATTCAAACGATACGATATACAAAGAAGATCAGATTTTCTACCGAGTAAAGAATATTGAATCATTCGAAATCAAAAATATATACGCATATTTAATACGAAAACGATTAGTTTTTCCTGCCGAGCAGTGAAAACAGTGAGTAACGAATCGTTAGCTCTAGGCGGAGTACCCCAGGCAAGCAGAATCATCACAACCTTGTTGAAAACACAATCATAAATCAAGGTTAGTAAATTTAAGGAATCACCTAGTTTTAAAGGCGGAACATTTTATACTTTATAAATTTATATTTGATTAATTTTGCGCGGCGCTGCGAAATTAAATGTATGCGAAACTCTCTGACGAGAGGATTCCGCCGCCGCGCCAATCTGTTTGTGCCTTTACGGGCACTACGCCTTCGAGTGGAAAAAACCAAATAAAAATATAATGTCAAAAAAACTGAAAAGTCACATCTTGTACTTCAGGCAGTCAGTGAGTACAAATTGCCGCCAGGAGAATGGTTTTTGGACTCAGGAGCGTCATCACATATATGTGTAATGATTTGAAATCATTCTGTAACGTGAAGAAAACCTTTGAAGAGAGAGACGTGATACTAGCAGACGGAGGAAAGATTCCAGCGAAAGGTGAAGGGAATTGTGAGGTTACAGTGCTGTTGAATAATAAACTCACACCTATTAAAATTTCCAACGTTCTAAATGTACCAGATTTGTCAAGTAATATCCTATCTGCCAGTAAAATGATAAAATCTAGAAAGAGACTTACATTTAGGGGAAGAAAATGTAAAATATTCGACGAACACAACGGTTTAATAGCAACTGCATCTTTGTATGGTGACACATATAAGCTTGACATAAAAAGAGATGAGAGAACATCCCTTGCAAACGTGGAAACATCTACATGGCACAGAAAATTAGGACACATCAGCAATACATATTTAACCAAATTTGGAAAAATTTACAACCTGGAAGCGCTCAAAGATAGTTCCGAAAACAATAATTGTACAGTATATTGGAAAGGCAAACATGCACAACTTCCATTAAATCCGTCATTATCATCTACAAAAGATAAATTAGAAGTAGTGCATGGAGATTTATGTGGACCTATGGAAGTGAAATCGATTGGAGGATCAAGATATTTTTTTATTCTAGTAGACGACTGTACACATAAAATGTTTCTTTATTTTCTTAAGCCGAAAGACGAAGCGATTGATAGTTTCAAGCTTTTCAAAAACTTGGTGGAAAATCAATCAGGGAAAAAGATCAAGATATTTAGAACGTACAATGTGTTGTACCCGATACATTTTGAAAAACAATGTATTCAAATTTTGTTAACGGCTCCCCCATTCAGGAATGCCACGTTAGCATTTAATATTTATCGCGCCATAAATATCCATTCTTGTTTCGCGTTATCGCGACGGAAAATTCTATTGCTCATATTTCATTTCCGTCGCGCAAATTCAAGCGCGATAAGTGCTGATATAGGCATTCCTGACTGGGCGAGCCGAGCTACGGCCCAAAGCGGTTACGACGGAACCTGCAGTTCTCGTTGTGCCGGCATTGGAGTCATACTAATTCAAGTTATTTAAAATCGAAAGTTGTTACATTAAAAGAAGAGTTTTATTTAAATTGAAAGTTGTTACATTAAAGGAAGAGTTTTAATAAAGAGTAAAGTTGTACGAAGTTTGTTTCTATTACAAGATATTCTCCTAACTCATCTCAGCCCCAAATTGCCGGACCAGCGGGGTTCAACACTGGTGGCAGCGCGTGTGGATGGAATAAAAAACTCCTGTTTTTTTCGTTTTAGAATCATCTCTGAGAGGAGATTCACTTATTTTCATATTTTTCACTCGACTTTGGATCTACTCATCACCAGGACTCTGCCGTCGCCGTTGGACGATCCACATACCATTTTCCCAGCTATCGGACCAAGGACAAGGACTATAATAAATATGATAAGCGACAAATTTTTTAATTTCTTTTCTCGTATTTTGGTGACGAATAAGTGTGCATTGTTCACACCCACATAAAGATGCGAAAATAGTTTTATGGATACTAATCTCAGCAAACAGTGATTTTATTAACAAAATTTTTTGGGTAATTTTTGTTTTTAGTTAACAAGTAGTTAACCTTGTTTGAAATTTAATTTTACACTCCTTAATTAGAACGATAATTCTTTAATTCGACTAATGGTTAATTCCTTAACTTTGATTTTTAACGACGGTGTTTACGTTTTCTGGAGTTTTCAATAAGTGTTTACGTTCTTACGCGGAATTATGCATGCGCGCATATAACCTTTTAACTTAACCAACCCTTAACTCTCGACATTACCCTGCAGCGAAATAGACTTACTTAGTTGTTATAAGCTAGCCTTCGTTCTCCAACGAATCTCCTTTAACGTTCTGCTATAGTGTAGTCCATTTTCGCCATTTTTCAGGTGCGTATATGACGCCCTGACTTCTGTCGCTTAAGTGACTTAATTAACAAATTTAAACAACGCGTACATGAGCAGTAAGCCCAGAAAGGCAGATTTAATCGGTACGTTATCTGTCTCCTTGAGGAGCCACACAAAAACAACAAGTGCGGCCCAGTTAGAGGGGAAGCAGCTCCCTCCGATTCCCGAGAACTCAGATCCCCAAGAAAAAACTTCGGAAACCCCGGACCTCAGTTCCAAAACAAACCACCAAATAAGCACTGTGAAACTTGACGACGAGATGTCGTCCTTCAACCTTTCGAATGCCATTAAACTTGTCCCCGAATTCGACGGAGACCCCAAAAGTTTGCATCGATTTCTGCAAATTGCCGAGATCCAGTGTAGCTTGGCAACCTCAGCTCCCCATAAACTTGAGTTTCTAAACTTGGTGAAGTCGGTCGTGCTTACAATAGCGTTCTGCGCTATCACGATTTTGATACCTGGGAGGACCTACGAGCGTCCCTAAAAAAACAATTTTCTCACCAAGGCTCGCTACAGGTCGTACAAGCCGAATTGTTCAATGCAAGCCAAGAACACAAAGAAACCGTTACCCAATATTCGGCAAAAATGGAAAGGCTCTTGAAAGAATTAAATATCGCTAGTGCTAATAGCGAATCTAAACCAGGTAATGACGCTATAAGAGCTCTCAACGAGCAAACCGTAATTAACAATTTTAAACGGGGACTAAGGCATCCACTTAAATTAATAATTAAAGCGACGCCTCACAACACTCTTCGAGAGGCGATTGATCTCGCCACTGAAGAAGAGAAACTCCTCGAGAGCGATATCAAAGTAACGCCGACCCCAGTCCGAAATCAAAAGCAGTGTCGATTCTGTAAGAACTTGGGACACGACATCGGTGAATGTCGAAAATACGCCGCAAGAAATTGTAATTTCCACAACCCTCCTAAATCTTTTCCATTGCCACGTGGATCGATTAACCACGTTGGTGAATTAAACACTGTTGCGTCTTGCCGATATTGTAAAAATCAAGGACATGCAATAGAGCAGTGCCGGAAACGGGAATATAATAACACCAGACGTAAAGAGAACGATGCGAGGAGCGGCTCCTCTACGAACTCTCCCCGTCCGGGAAACGGAACAGCGCCTGGCCGGAGTCGTTCGGTGTCCACGGTCCGCGATATAAAATAATAAATCACTTTTCCAATTCGAACAATTCTATATCAAAGCGCAACGACGCTAATCACTTTTCTAATTCGAACAATTTATATCAAAGCGCAACGACGCTAATCACTTTTCTAATTCGAACAATTCTATATCAAAGCGCAACGACGCTAATCACTTTTCTAATTCGAACAATTCTATATCAAAGCGCAACGACGCTAATCATTTTTCTAATTCGAACAATTCTATATCAAAGTGCAAGCACTGTAATCTCCCATCGCATGCCCATTCCACTGCATCATTATCCAACTACATGGAGCCAAACGGTCTGCCTGAAATTCAAATTATGGTTCTTACACCAGACTATGCGAAAACATTCAAAAACGAAATCTCTGTCAAAATACCCGAATCCCTTTCGGATACTAACCTTCTATTATTAGACACGGGTGCTACATCTAGTATTATAAAGATACATACACTCCAAGACGACGTCGAGCTAGACATGAGTAATATCGCCCTAATCAAAGGAATTACGGACGAAACCATTATTACCAAGGGAACCGTATACCTGGAGCTATCTTTAGCAGGTAGCCGCAATCTTAAGCATCCGTTTCACGTAGTCTCTTCAGATTTCCCAATTTCCGCGGACGGTATCCTCAGACAAGATTTCTTTATCAAAACAGAAGCCAATTTGGATTACAAAACACTATCGCTCACCTTTTATCATTTGGAAAGGCCCTATAATTGCGGGTTTGTGTGCACATCGCAGAAAACCGTACTACCTCCACAATGCGAGCGGATCATCAATTTGGGTACGATTTGCACTAGGGAGGAAGTAATCTGCCATTCACGAGAAATCATGCCTTTAGTCTATGTACCTAATACAATTGCACAGCCAATCGAAGGTTAAATTAATGTTGCCGTTCTAAATACCTCTGATCGAGAAGTGACTCTCGACCACACTCCCGACCTTTATTACGAACCGGCATCAAGTTACCACGTACTAGCTCCGTCCGACGTAAAGAACGAGGACAAGATTCAGAAGCGTCTAGAGACGTTATCCAACTTATTAAACCTGTCGCATCTGAACGAGGAAGAGCGAGAGTCTATCCTAGTTCTTTGCCGACAGTATAATCAATTATTCTACCTCCAGGGTGACGAACTAACGTTTACAAAAGCCATTAAGCACCATCTTGCCATTCTTCCCGGTAAAACACCTGTTAACACCCGACCATATCGCCTACCAGACATCCACAAAGCCGAGATAAATGCTCAAACCACTAAACTGCTTGAGGAAAACATCATACGCCCTTGCTCTAGCCCGTGGAATTCTCCTCTGCTAGTGGTCCCGAAAAAGCCAGGACTCGATGGCCAGCGGAAATGGAGAATGGTAGTCGACTTTCGTAAATTAAATGAGTTGACAATACCAGACGCATATCCACTCCCGAACATCGAAGAAATTCTCGACCAGCTAGGAAACTCCCGCTATTTCAGTACGCTTGATCTTGCCAATGGCTTCTACCAGATCAGCGTGGCCGAGGAAGATAAGCCATATACCGCCTTCAGCACACCCCAAAGGTCACTTCGAGTACAACCGAATGCCTTTCGGGTTGCGGAACGCCCCGACTACCTTCCAAAGGCTAATGAATGTCGTACTAGCCGGACTACAAGGGACAAGATGTTTCGTTTATCTTGATGATATTGTGATATACGGTCACAATCTCGCGGACCACAATAAAAAACTCGTAGAAGTGTTCGACTGTTTGAAAAACTACAATCTAAAACTACAACCTGCAAAATGCAAGTTTCTCTGTAAAGAAGTCATGTACCTCAGACACAAAATTACCGATGAAGGCATAAAACCCGATCCTCAGAAAATCTCTGCTATTCAAAACATCAAACCTCCTCGAGATCATAAACAAATAAAGTCGTTCTTAGGGTTAGTAGGGTATTACCGTAAATTCATCCCTAATTTTGCCAGTTTAGCCAGTCCCCTCACTAACCTCTTGAAGAAAAATGTCCCCTTCACATGGGATGCCCTGTGCGACGAAGCTTTCGACCTATTGAAAATGGCTTTAACTAAGACCCCAATACTACTGTACCCGGACTTCGAGAGGAAATTCGTCATTACCACCGACGCTAGCAACACCGCGATCGGAGCCGTTCTATCCCAAAGATCGGACGAGAACAGCCCCGATCTCCCAATTGCCTACGCTAGTCGCACACTCAACCAATCCGAAAAGAACTAGTCGACGATAGAAAAGGAGGCACTAGCAGTCGTGTGGGCTGTAAACCGCTTCCGACCCTATGTCTACCGAGGGAAAATTACCATTTTCACCGATCACAAACCCCTGGTTTGGATCTTTAACCTCAAAGACCCCAGTTCGCGAATAATGCGATGGCGAATCAAACTAGCAGAATACGATTTTGATATCATGCACAAAAAGGGGAAACTTAACACGAACGCAGACGCGTTGTCTCGGTTACCAACAGCCCAAACTCTGGTGATAACTCGTTCTCAATTGTCTCAATCTCAATCTCAATTGTCTCAATCTCAATCGTCTCAATCTCAATCTCACACTCAATCTCAACCGTCTCAATGTGAATCTCACTCTCAGACCCAATCTACACTGCTACCTCAACCGCATCCGTCGACGCAAGTTCTCCCTACCATGCCTTCGGCATCTACTTCCGTCACTAAATTGACAACCGACATTTCCCGGGTTCTCGCCGAATACCATGACAACCCACTCGGAGGACATCAGGGAGTAAAAGGAACTCTCAAGCGCATCAAGCAAAAATTCGACTGGAACTCAATCGCTCGAGACGTAAAACGCTATATAGCAGCATCCGAAGTATGCAAGGAAAACAAAATAGGTTTCAAGACTAAAATTCCCATGAAGGTTACAACCACCGCCAGGACGCAGGACCCCTTTCGAAAAGGTTGCACTCGATATCGTAGGCCCTCTTCCAACTTCTGATAGCCTAAACAAGTATATTCTCACGTTCCAGGACGATCTCACGAAGTTCATCATGGCAGTTCCAATTCAAAATCAGGAAGCCCACACGGTGGCCAAAATTACGTGCGAAGGCTAATATGTGTCTTCGGTATCCCAAGATCGCTCCTTACTGACCAAGGCACAAACTTCTTCAGTGATGTATTCAAACGCACTTGTCAGCTCTTAAAGATCCAGAAACTGCAAACGACTCCCTACCACCCTCAATCGAACGGATCTTTGGAACGTAGTCACCTGTTGTGAAGCCATTGCACATGCCCATTTTTTTGCCCTTTCAATTATCCAACACGCGCATTTCAATATAATTTCCATGCGCATGTTGTTTTGTTTTTATTACTTACCATGCGCATTTCAATACTAATCTCCATGCGCATGCCTTTTACTTTGCTTCCTGTATCAAATTACTCCATTTAATACTTTGTCATAAGTGTTCATTCTATTCATTGTTCATTGTTCTATTCGCTTACTCTGCATTTCTTATCTATAATATTGCAAGTAAGCGATTATAACAGGCAAGCAAAGTAAAGGCTCAACTCAGATTTGCCAGTCGTTCTACATTCTCCAGGTCGGTTGGTTCGGTAACCACCAAGTCTGTAATACAATAATAATTATTCGGAATAAAAGTCTCTTTAATTAAAATAATCAGTTGTGTTTCACTTAAAGGACCGCTCCTAATAATACCCCTTGTAGTTTACAACAAAAATTTGGTGTCAGGTGTGGGGTTCGGTGTGAATTCGGTCGGAAAAAAGTGATAATTGCTGAAAATATTGAAGAAGACGAAAACGATCTAGGAAACAGGACGACTCACTAAAAAAGGCGCTGGGAGCTGAGAGGATCCAGGCAGCGGATTTTTAGTTACCTTTTTTTAAAACCAAATTGACCTCGAAGTAAAGGTAAAACAAAAATTTTACTAAATATAGCAGAACCAGGTGAATGAAAGCCGTGCGCATCTGAAGACGAAGGCTACTTAAAACATAAGTGCAAGGTGACCATTTCCCATAATATAATTCCGGAAGCTGTGCGCACCTGAATGTAGTTAAAGTGCTAGGCGAAACAAGGAGTTGTGCATATTTGACGACTGCGGCAGCAACAATTTACTTTTTAAGGAATTAAATTTTTCTTTTAGTTAAACGAAATAATTTCTTTTAATTAACAAATTTCTTTTTATCATATGTACACAAAGTACATCGTTTTTGCATTTTTTTTAATAAAGGAATTTTGAGAGAAAAGAACCACTAATTAAGTTAAAGGAACTCTCTTTTACTTAATATTTTATAATTTTGCAATTTTATCTAATTAATATATTTTTAATAAATACTTAATATATTTCTTTTATCAATGCATGCTAAAAATATATTCTTTTGCCAATAATATAAAGTGTGTACACGAATTTAATTATTGTGAGAAACTTATTGGGCGGTAGTGCGGTTTTGTTTTGTTGAATATCTACCTTATTGAATAATTACAAAGGTGTTCACTCTCCAATAATTTTTGATTTCATCAATGATCATGTTTGGATTGTTTTGTGCGTAATTAAATTTTATTCTTATGGTGAAATAATACCGTACAATTTTTCTCCGCTCATTATTACCTCGTTTTATCAGTCGTTTTCTCGAAGCAGTGAAGAAAGTGAAATTGCCATTTGCATTCGCAAAGCAACCTAATTATCGTTCATCCTCTTGGTGGAATTTCAATTTAATTGTTATCTCGCTTATCAGTCATTTTTCGGAGCTGAAAGAAAGTGAAATTGCATTTGCAAGGTAACCCAATTATCGTCCCGTCCTCTTGAAGGAATCTCAAACGAACTGTCAAAATTAAATGACGGATAGCCATTCCTCTGTGGACGAAAACACCACCATGCCACCCAAATTAGACAAGGATTTCGCACTTAAACTAATTCCTGAATTTAATGGGAATCGCGAAAACCTCCACAAATTCGTTAGTTGTTGTGACATTGTGGTGTCTGCCGATTTAAGCGCAAACGACTCTAACACGCTCGTGAACATAATAAAAAGCAAATTAACTGGTATCGCTTACAACGTTATAAAGTACAAGGAAATAGAGAGTTGGGAGGAATTAAAGACAATTCTCCAAAGTCAGTTCCTAGAAAGGCGAACCTTAGCACAGTTACAAAACGATCTAGTCACATGTAGACAATTATTGCATGAGAATGTTCGCTCCTTCGGAAATCGCGTCGAAAGACTTTTAATGGACTTAAATGACGCTTGCGTTGCTTCTGAAGGGTTGGAAGCCGCTGGTGTGATAGAGAGCCTTAACAATAAAACCGCTTTAAAGTCTTTTGTTGATGGGTTACAGATGCCCATAAGATTAATTGTAAAAGCGAGCCGATTTACAAAACTTTCTGAGGCGATCGAAGCCGCCGTCGAGGAGGAAAAGTCTGTACGACCTAGAAACGTGCAAAGGTCCCCCGTGAGGTGCAACTACTGTCATAAAAATGGCCAACCTACGTCCAACTGTTTCTTGAAAAACAGAACACCGAGTGACGGCAAACTCCCGACAATACCCAAACAAGAGATCAAACGAGAGTCCTTCGAGCGCGTACAAGTTGTTATATGCAGCAAAAATAAAGGACACCATATAAAAGAGTGTCGCAAAAGAAAATTTAACCAAGACAGGGCATCTCAATCACAATCCAACGCTCAGAGTAAAAACTATTCGGGAAACGGCAGCGGCCCTGGAACAAGCGATGGATTGACCAGAGCCGGAAAGTTTCAATAATCCGCCCAAGTCGCGAAATTACTAAATCTTGTAATACTAAAACTTTTAATACTAAATCTTTGAATGCTAATTCTTCGCTCACCAATTCATTACCTAGCGAAATTACTAAATCCTTTAATACTAAATCCTGTAATATGAATTCTTGTAATACCAAATCCTTTAATACTAAATCCTGTAATACAAGGTCTTGTAATACTCAATCTTTTAATACTAAATCATCGAATGCTAACTCTTCGCTTACCAATTCAAGTACACCAAGCCAAACTTCTAAATCTTTGAACACTAACTCTTTGCTTACCAATTCTTGTACACCAAGCGAAAATACTAAATCTTGTAATACTAAATCACGTGATGGTAATCCATACCATACCAACTCTATTACAACGGGTGGAACTACTAAATCTTGCCATCCACATCACTATCGCGACACGAATAAATCTTCTAAATCACATGACACTAATCTCAGTGTCAAGCCAAATCGGCTGACTAAACCCTATAATACTAACTCCATTGAGACAATTAGCACTATTAAATTCTCTAATAACAAGGCAACTTCAAGCATTCCAACTACACGCCTTCGCGTATACAACGTAATTCTTTCAAATACTAACAAAAGCGATAGCATCGCACTAAAAACGTTCTTCACTACAAATTCTTTAACTAATTTCCTTGTAGATAGCGGTAGCGATATAAGCTTAATCAAAGTGAATAAAATGAACCCCGAGTCCTTGATCCACACAAATCTAACAGCTGAGTTACTAGGCATAACTAACGAACCACAAAAAACCATAGGCCTCTACTACGGTAAACTTGGCCTAGGTAATAGTAGTAGACATCATCCCTTTCACGTTGTCAAAAGCGATTTTCCTTTAATAAGCGATGGAATCCTAGGAAAGGATTTCCTTGACAAATCGCTTATACACAAGAAAAGTGACACAAGTCAAATATTGCGATTTTTTACTTTTATTGTGCAGTAGGCTAAGAAAAGTATATATTTCTATTTGGAAAAGTGACACAAGTCATTATTTCAAATCTACACCAATAGATGGCATTTGTGTCACTTCTCCATTGTGGAAGTTCAGCAAGGCGTTATCTAGAACACCGACACTTGTCAGTTGAGAATCATACCCTGAGCATTGTAGATGTCATTTTGTTTAAGAAAAGTGACACTTTTGGAGTTGCGTGTTTGTGAAGCACAAAGTGGAAGTAATTTTTTAATGAAAAACGACACTTGTCGAGATTGTGTCATTAGTGCAGAGGAAGAAGACCTTTTTCGTTGAAGAATATCGACACTTTTTGAGTTGTGCCACTTTTCAAGCAAAGTAAGTTACAAACTTTATAACAAGATTATTATTTTATGTGTACTATTTTCAGTTGTGTCCGTTTTCTACATTCGGAACATTTTAAATAATGTAATGTTTTGGAGTTATGTCATTTTTCTAGACAATTTTGATTACTGACGCCACACTTGCATTGGTTTCAGTACCTAACTATGGCAGAAAAAAATGACGTGGCCCCGGTACATAACCGTAGTAGCTTACTGGTAAAGTTGGCAAGGCAAAAATGTTCGGACCCTACTGTAGATAACACGTTATGGATAGTAAAAAATATTGAAAATAATAGTGTATTGAAGGAAGATCTTGAATGTAGTTTTTCAAACCACGGTAATTAATAATACTTTTATTTACCTACATAGGTTTTAAGTTGATCCGAAAAGTGCGACTGACTTATTTTCTTAGTAGGTACTTATAACATCATAATTTTTATGAAATTTATTGCAGGTAATGCTACAGCTTCACATAATAATATTACACCTCAATTACTGTTATCTGATAAAAAAGTAAATGAAGAGCAAAATCTTACAATTTCAACTGCTGATGGAACCTGTGATCAGCACAAGGCAACTATCATTTGTGAAATTAATAAACCTATTAACACTGAAAGTAACTACAAAAATAACTCACCTCAACGGGGTAAATATTTTAATGTAAATTGTTTCAGGTGATAATAACATAATTGATACTCAGTTAACGAGTTTAACGCATGGCAATAAATCAGAAGAGGATCCATTTTCTCCATTTTCTTCGGATGATTCACTTCACGATCCGGATTACGTTAAGGAATCGTCTTCTGAATCTGAAGACATTGTTGCCCATACTCAGCTGAACCATAATAATATATTACGAGAAATAAATACCGGTTCTGCCGAAAATGGCACCGAAAAGGAGAAAAAAAAAGGCAAGAAAAGAAAATCCGATCCTTCAACTTGGCGCAAAAACTTTGCCGCAAAATGTAGAAATTCTGGAAAAGCTTACGTTTCAAGTTCGAAAAGCAAAAAGACATTTGAAGCGCGAAGATTGGGCCCACCATGTAATGAAAAATGTAGGCTCAAATGTGCCACAAAATTATCAGAAGATGATCGCCGTAACATATTCCATGATTATTGGGGTCTAGCTAACTTGGAAAAACAACGAAGTTTTCTGTTGGCTAGTATGGAACGTATTACTCCAAAATACAGATATACAAGAGAGGGCAGTAATCGTTCTATTAATAATGCGTTTTACTTATCAGTACGTGATTCAAAATTAAGAGTATGCAAGTACTTCTTTAAATCGACATTAGGAATTACAGATCGCCCAATAAGAACAGTTTTAGAAAAGCAGACACTGTTTACTGGAGGAATGATAACAAACGATATGAGGGGAAAGCACGGCCATCATTGTCACGTTGATGAAAATGTGAAAGAAGGCATACGTCGTCATATTGAATCAATTCCTAAAATAGAAAGTCACTACTGTCGTAGTGATACAGCTCGTGAGTTTATCGACGGAGGCAAAAGCCTGGCAGATCTACATCGTGATTATGCTAAACTTTGTGAAGAAAACAATGAGCCCTCTGCAAACTATTTAATGTACAGCCGAATTTTTAACACAGAACATAATTTGTCGTTTTTCACCCCTAAGAAAGACCAATGTGAAGACTGTGTAATGTTTGCAAATGCTGAGGGAAATGACAAGGAAAATTTAAGCACGAAGTATGAAGAACATCTGAATGAAAAGGAACTCTCGCGCCAAGAGAAGGAAAAAGACAAGCAAAATGTTAGTGACAACTTTATTGTAGCGGTTTATGATTTGCAGGCCGTTTTGCAATGCCCCAGGGGAGATGTTTCAACCTTTTATTACACGTCAAAGTTAAACGTGTTTAATTTTACTATGTTTGAATTAAAGACAAATTCAGTAACATGTTTTGTGTGGGATGAATCTCAAGCCAACAGAGGGGCTTGTGAGATTGGAACTTGCGTTCTTAACTTTATTGAAGATGTTAATAACAAAGCCATGACCAGTAAAACACAGACAGATTTAGTGTTTTACTCTGATAACTGCTGTGGGCAACAAAAAAATAGATTTATATTTTTAATGTATTTGTTTGCCGTACAGAAATATGATTTCATCAGATCAATTACGCATAAGTTTCTCATAAAAGGTCACAGCCAAAATGAAGGGGATGGAGTGCATTCAGTTATAGAACGCCACATCAAACGATCGTTGAAGTCCGCCCCAATTTTTGTACCCAGTCAATATGTATCACTCATAGCAACAGCCAAAAAAACGGGTCAGCCTTACCAAATCAAGGAGATGAACTACAGCAGCTTCTTTGATTTAAAAGACCTTGCGGCAAAATACGGCCCTTCCTTTCCAAAAAACACAGAAAATGAAGCTGTAAAGATTGGAGAATTTAAAATTGTTCGTGTAGAGAAAGAACATCCGCGTAGTATTTTTTATAAAACCTCGTATAGCGACGAATTATTCAGCAAAATTGAACTGAGACAATGCCGGAGCAAGGGTCAACATAACAATATTGTACTAAAAAGCCTTTATAAAAACAAAATTGGACTGGCTCAGAAAAAGAAAGAAAGTATAATGTCACTGTGCAACAAAAATGTAATCCCTAAGCAATATGCAGATTATTACAAAAATCTGTCTTAAAGCATGGTACATTAGCTATGGCAAATAAGATCATAACAACGAAAATTGTTTTTTTTTAATTTGTAATTAGTGTTTACTCAAGTATTTTGGAAAAAATAAATAATTTGAAACAGTTATGACATCTTCTGCTTTTTGTTTATTATTACCTCAATTTCTAGAAAAGTGACACATCTCAATATAACTTCCGGCCAATTTATTTTTCTTATAAAAATTAAATATAATCTATTAATACATACCCTAATAATCATTAATAAGAATTAGAGTCATAGAAATCCGAAGTTTTTTAATTATGTTTTATTATTATATAAACATTGTTAATTGAATAGATAACTATTGGACGTTTCGACATTAAATTTATGTCATCATCAGCTGAAAGAAAAATTTTATTTTATTTTTTTACATACATGAGGTTAATTTCTAATTACAATTTTTTTTAGTTTTTTTTTTTTTATTTTATATAGCTTACGACTTACCAATTATATAACAAAACGATTTAACAAACAAAAATATAATTATCAAAATGCATCATAACTTATTACATCGATCTATAAAATTATTTATTTGAGGAAATTACCACTATATTATTTTTTTTTTTTAACTTTTTATTGATTTGATTTTTCAGTGTCTATGACATGTCAATTCATGTATTGGAGGGAAATGAGTGTCAAACAGGAAACACTCATTTCCCTCCAATACATGAATTGACATGTCATAGACACTGAAAAATCAAATCAATAAAAAGTTAAAAAAAAAAAATAATATAGTGGTAATTTCCTCAAATAAATAATTTTATAGATCGATGTAATAAGTTATGATGCATTTTGATAATTATATTTTTGTTTGTTAAATCGTTTTGTTATATAATTGGTAAGTCGTAAGCTATATAAAATAAAAAAAAAAAAACTAAAAAAAATTGTAATTAGAAATTAACCTCATGTATGTAAAAAAATAAAATAAAATTTTTCTTTTAGCTGATGATGACATAAATTTAATGTCGAAACGTCCAATAGTTATCTATTCAATTAACAATGTTTATATAATAATAAAACATAATTAAAAAACTTCGGATTTCTATGACTCTAATTCTTATTAATGATTAAACACAAAAAGAATCCACATAACCTCCAAAATATACCCTAATAATGTTATCATAAGAATTTCATACAGGCAACACTTATTATAGCTTGCGAATTAACAAAATAAAATACCACCAATGTTTTTTCGTCTTTCCTGCAAAACTATCAATTTTGAGTTGTGACACTTTTCGTGTGCATAAGCGAAATATAGTGCAAAAGTCGATTTCGGCAAAAAGATTGTTACTCTTAGATTGTGCAACGAAAAATTAAAATTCAATTTAAAACCCTCATTGAAAATGTTAACTATACCACCCAGAAGTGAAGTAATGGTACAGGTCAAAACTGATCTTAAGGAAGACTGCCTATGTCTTTCCCAGCAGTTTAAAAACGGAATTGTTGCCGGCAACTGCATTTCTAAACCAATAAATAATAGTTGCCTGGTTACACTTATTAACACTAATGAAGAAAATGCTGTGTTAGACGTCGATAACATTAAAATTTACAAGTTATCCGACTACGAAGTTTTCGATACACAACCCAGAGATAGTATCACCTCTGATTACTCTAGGATAAAAAGGGTACAAGAATCTATTAAACTGGGCCACGTCACGAGCGAAGAACGCGATTCCGTAATGAGAATATGTACCTTGTATAGCGATCTATTCCATCTCAGTGATGAGAAACTCACTTGTTCTAGTTCTGTCTACCACAATATTCCTACTCCTAACGTGGAGCCGATCTACGTCAAACCATATCGGTTACCTGAGGCTCATAAGACCGAAGTTAATAAACAGGTAAACCAAATGCTCGAAGATGATATTATTCAACCATCGAAAAGCCCCTGGAATTTTCCTCTGGTCGTAGTACCTAAGAAACCAGACGCCAGTGGTAACAAACGGTGGAGAATCGTCGTAGACTTCAGAAAACTCAACGACAAAACTACAGGCGATGCCTACCCGTTACCAAACATTACTGAAATTTTAGAGCAACTGGGGAACTCTAAATATTTTTCAACTTTGGATCTCGCCAATGGGTTCCACCAAATTAAACTAAATTCTGATGATAGGCTCAAGACTGCCTTTTCCACCCCTTTGGGTCACTTTGAATATAAACGCATGCCTTTTGGATTGAAGGGAGCCCCTGCAACCTTCCAAAGGCTCATGAACAATGTCCTGGCAGGTCTGCAAGGCTATAAAGTTTTTGTCTATATGGACGACATAGTTGTCTACGGTCAGACCCTGGAAGAGCACAATTCAAAGTTAATAGAAGTATTCGATCGTTTACGTAAGAACAACTTAAAGTTACAACCGGACAAGTGCGAATTCCTAAAATCAGAGCTCACTTACTTAGGTCACGTCATAACCCAAGATGGTATTACTCCAGATCCCAAGAAGGTAGAAAGCGTGCGAAAGTTTCCTATCCCTCGAAGCCCTAAGGAAATCAAGATGTTTTTGGGACTAGCTGGATACTACAGACGTTTCGTAAAAGACTTCGCGAAAATCACCAAACCCTTAACGGATCTCTTAAAGAAGGACAGAAGTTTCAATTGGACAAACCTCTGCACAGAGTCTTTTAATCTGCTCAAGGAACAACTCACCAACCCACCATTGCTACAATACCCGGATTTCTCAAGGCCATTCATACTTGCTACTGATGCAAGCGGAGTAGCAATAGGTTCCGTACTTTCTCAAGGCGAAATAGGCAGAGACCTGCCTATCGCCTATGCCTCTCGAACGCTTGGAAAAAGCGAGCTAAACTATTCAACGACAGACAAGGAACTCCTTGCAATAGTTTGGTCTATCAAACATTTTCGACCCTATCTCTTTGGAAAAAGGTTCAAGGTGATCACAGATCACAAACCCCTCGTATATCTATTTAATTGTAAGGACGCTAGTTCGCGAATGATGCGTTGGCGCCTCCTTCTCGAAGAATTTGACTTCGAAATCGTTTACAAAAGTGGAAAACTAAATTCTAACGCCGATTTTCTGAGCAGAATATGCAAAATGACACTAAGATCCAATAACAAGCGCCCCGTTTTCAACAATACTATTACCACACCAAGTAATTCCTCCGAAGAGAACCAAGTGACTACGGTCGCAGAAAATGAAGAGTCAGCCTACCATAAATATTTAAGGGAAGTTAATGAGAAGATAACTCTTAACCCTCTAGTTTTCGATCACGACGACAACATTCCGTCTGATACGAATATCCTACTTTTTATTAATAAAAATGCTATTGTCAAAGGAAATGGAACAGAAGCAGTACCCCAGGAGGAACATATACAAATTCTACAGCATAAAGTCAATGCTGCTCACCAATTGATTGATATTACTGAAGGTATACACCACATAATTTATTTAGTTACAAATGAGCCCGAAAGACAAGCAACGTATGAAGACTTCTACATAGGTCTCTCCAATCTGCGTTCCTATCTGCAAAATAACTCTATAGCTACTATATCTTTACCAAATCCTGTTAAGCAACCGTCTTACCGTCACTTGAGATTCGAAAACATAAGAATTATGTTACGCTACATATTCAAGGACACCGATATATCCATTAATGTATATCATAATAATCACCAGAATCTTAGTAGAGACGAGATTTCAAAAATCCTGCATGAATACCATACTACTCCTTCTGGAGGTCACACTGGAGTTAGCCGAACTTATAAACGTATAAAAATGTACTATAAATGGAAGGATATGTACCGGGATGTTAAAAACTTCATCCAGAAGTGCGACGGGTGTCAACGCAACAAGATAACCCGCTACACTCGCGAACCTATGACAATAACCACAACTGCTAAAATCCCATTCGAAAAGATCTCCCTCGATATAGTTGGTCCCTACCCAACTACCGAAGATAATAATCGATACCTCTTGACCTTCATAGACGATTTGACAAAATACAGTGATGCTATACCTTTGGAAAATCAAGAAGCATCAACTATTGCAGAAAAATTCGTAACGGAAATAATTCTGAAGTTCGGCACTCCGAAATACGTTCTTACTGACCAAGGACAGAATTTTCTCAGTAACGTATTTAAGGACGTATGTAAACTATTGAAAATAAAGAAATTGCAAACCACTGCTTATAGGCCTCAATCTAATGGGTCTTGCGAAAGAAGTCATCGCAATTTCGTAGAATATCTACGATGTTTCATTAATAAATCACAGAGCGACTGGGATCGCTGGATAAAATATGCGGTATTCGTTCATAATACTACACCTAATTCATCCACCGGATATACTCCCTTCGAACTTCTTTACGGGCGAAAAGCCGAATTACCTTCCTCCGTTTCTCAAACTCCAGAATTGAATTATAATTATGACATATATTCTAATGAGCTTAAGGCTCGACTCCAACACTCTCACCAAATTGCGAGAGAAAATCTCATAAAAGGTAAACATTTATCTAAAACCCAATTCGACAAAAGGATAAACAAATCTAATTTTAAAGAAAATGACCTTGTGTTGCTTAAGGCGGAAGCCGCCCCAAAAAACAAGTGCAAGAAACTACTACCTGCTTGGTCAGGTCCTTATAAAATAATCTCGACAGAAAACGTGAATTCTACCATACTTATAAGAAATAAACACGTCAAGGTTCATAATGACAGGCTTAAGCCGTATTACAATTGAACCATACTTTTAAGTACCACTACTAAAAGCAATTAAGATTCGTTTTAACAAATCACAATTCATCGTTATGATAAACCTCACTTAATTTATCACAGTTTTCAAGAGGAAACTCAAACACCTCAAAATGGTGACTCCTTTGTTATTCAATAAATTCTCACGAATTTACAAAATTAAACACAGTTTTACTTTTCATGAATTATTTTTCCATGAATGATGTGAAAATGTAAGTCACCCCACCCCGGGCGACCGTCGAAACTACTAATCCTAGAGGTTAATGTTAGAGCAACACTTTCACTAAGGTGGATATACTCCATTGGATGAAAATCAATTTAATTAATGAAAAAAAAAAAACGAACTCGTATTTACACCCAAAGACGCGAGCCGGGTCTTCAGATACCAAATGCACGAAGTTTTCCTTCAATTTCAATATCTATCCTGTCTCTAATCTACCAGCACCCTACATTCATGACAACTATCTTTTCAGGATGTGTTGGCTGATTTTACTCCCAGGCCTTGCGGTATTTACTCTAAGCGGCCTAGCAAAGGAAACTACAGATAAGCCGTTCCAGTTAACAGACCTCTCTAACCACTCAGGTCTCTATTTCGAGCATATCGGGCAGCTTAAACTCAGTAATGACAAATGGAAACTACTGATCTCAACGGACCTCGGCGACTTTAGAATGCAGTTTAAACAAATAACGGCATACATGGATAAGCTAAAAACCACTTGCCAAATGTTCAATCAAACGGGCATAAAAACACAAGAATGCACTACGTACCTCAAACAATCCCAACTAGCAGTTGATAATTTAAGGATACAGAATAAAGCGATAAGTAACTTATTAGGCGTAAGCACAAATATTATTAAGAAACGTGGTTTAGTAAACCTTGTGGGAACCATATCAAAACAACTTTTCGGTACACTCGATGAAGCTGACGCGCAGTATTATAACGACCAAATCAATACCTTAAGCGAGAACCAAAATCATATTCACTCTCTTATAAAGGAGCAAACTACAATTTACGAATCTTCGTTAGACCAAATAAACTATACTCTGAGCTATGTAAACGACATAGACAACAAATTAGATAAGGCTATGTATAAAATTAAACAAAGCCTCAACGCAACTAATTCACAACTTACGATAACAGAATCGATATTAAACCTCTCTGAAACCTTTATAATCTTCCTAATGCTCCTCGACCAATATGCTCTTACACAAACCCGTCTTGTGGACGTTATAGAACATGCCTTCCATGGGAAGTTACACCCTTACGTCATAGACTCCACGAAGATGATAGACGAGTTAACTACCATACAAACCCACTTAGAAAATGGATTACATCTGCCGTTACCGGCACAAACGCAATCACTTGAAGATTTTTATAATATAATCGAAACTCATACATTTTACGCGCAAGGAAGATTAAACTTCCTACTCACTATTCCCCTAACTTCCTCAAGCCTCTACAACGTATACAAAATTACGAGCATACCCAGTCAGGCACAAAATAACTACTATTCCCTAATCATCCCGCAGAAACCCTTTATTGTTGTTGAGAACCTGAAACAGAACTATTTTATGTACAATGAAAATGATTTGCAACAATGCCAACTCACTAGTAATAAACAACTATACCTTTGCGAACAAAGGACTCCACTGCCCATAACGAGCTCGGACCATAGTTGTGAATTAAACCTGCTGGAACATAGCGAGATTGCAGCCAGAAGCTGCGAGAAAAGAATAATGGTAGCAAATAGAGCTATCTTTCTCTCCTTAGCTCAGACAAATACATGGATCTTTATAGCGCCAGTCAGAGAGAACATTATTGTAAATTGTAACAAAGATACCTTTCCTGCCAGCCTTTTTAGTGTTGGAATACTCTCTATAGAACCGTATTGTAAGGCGTATTCAAAGTTCTTCATGCTAAACTCAAAATCGTTGTATAAAAGTAATCTCACTCTGAGCAATTTCAAAATTTTCGAGGAACCAACCGAAGCTAATTTTAAAATATTACAACTTCCAAACCTAAATCTAACGTACGAAAATACAAAACATTTCAATATAAATGAACAGATAGAAAACCTGAAACAAATTAGTAAGAATATAGACACGATCAAGAAGGAAAATCATTTAATTAACAAAACAAAATCGCAAAACGCCCACATTATATCAATATATGTAATTTTTATAATATGTATCATTATTATGGTAATCTATAAGATTTTTAACTGTAAATGTATTAAATATGTTAAAACCAACGAGCCAAACGACTTGCAGACTGTGGAAATTCAAGACTCAACTTCAGATCATGTTAAAACACCTATACCTTGTCCTAGAACAAATAATCGCACCAATCCTAGGTACAATTTTTGTCCTTAAGGAGGGGCATGTTGTGAAGCCATTGCACATGCCCATTTTTTTGCCCTTTCAATTATCCAACACGCGCATTTCAATATAATTTCCATGCGCATGTTGTTTTGTTTTTATTACTTACCATGCGCATTTCAATACTAATCTCCATGCGCATGCCTTTTACTTTGCTTCCTGTATCAAATTACTCCATTTAATACTTTGTCATAAGTGTTCATTCTATTCATTGTTCATTGTTCTATTCGCTTACTCTGCATTTCTTATCTATAATATTGCAAGTAAGCGATTATAACAGGCAAGCAAAGTAAAGGCTCAACTCAGATTTGCCAGTCGTTCTACATTCTCCAGGTCGGTTGGTTCGGTAACCACCAAGTCTGTAATACAATAATAATTATTCGGAATAAAAGTCTCTTTAATTAAAATAATCAGTTGTGTTTCACTTAAAGGACCGCTCCTAATAATACCCCTTGTAGTTTACAACACACCGAACCCTAGGCGACTATCTGCGCTGTTATGCTAGCAAAGATCCCGCCAATTGGGACCTCTGGATCGACTACACCGTATTCTGTTATAACACAACCCCACATACTTCCACAAACAATACGCCGTACGAGGCGCTCTTCGGGAGTAAGCCCGAGCTGCCCTCCTCCATAACTAGACCATGTGAACCCGTCTACAACTACGATGATTACGTCTCCGAACTAAAAGCCAGACTACGTAATGGATATCAGATTATCCGCGAAAACCAATTAAAAGCCAAACTCAAAGCTAAGGAAGCATATGTTTATGGAACCAAACCCACGAATTTTAATACCGGTGACCTTGTTCTACTAGAGTCGAAAGTAAGATCCAACAAAAAACTAACCCTCTCTTCGAAGGCCCCTACGAAATCGTTAAAATTAATTCCGCTGAAACGTCGACTATAAAAGTGCGTAATAAATTAAACAACATAACAATCTTCTTAAGGCCATTCGTTAACATCGAAATAAATCTATTACAATTCTCCAAAATGCCTTAATTTCCGGAATTTCGCGAATTACTTCTATATACCGCTAATTCTCTAAGAAAGACGGTCTCACGATTTTGGTGTTCCAATTTCAGGTTGCCCCTCTCACTTGCCCTAAACGTCGCGGCCCAGGGGCACGTCATCACTCCACTCCCGTCTAAAACAGGCGTATATTTCGAAAACATCGGGACCGTACACAGATCCACCGCCGACTGGAAAATCCTAATATATTTAAATACAACAAACTTTGAGGCCGACTCGCAGTGGTTGCATCTCTACTACAAGGAACTGGAGAAATTTTGCAGCGAAGCCAAGGAAAAGATCCCCGGAGACAACTGTAAGATCACTCTAAGGTTGATTTCAAATACGCTAATAGAGGTACAGGAAGCTAACAGGTATTTCACAAATTTAATTCGTCCCGAACTGAATCGTCAGAAACGCGGACTTATGAATATAATTGGAAAAGCTCAAAAAATTCTTTTCGGTGTCATGGACGCGAAGACGCCAATCATTTCCACGAAGCAGTCCAACACCTTGAATCAAACCAAATGACGATGCATCACGCATTAGAAAAGAAGGTCTCTGTCATAGTTGACACTTTCCATACTACTTTTGTAGCAGTCGCTACTTGTCTTAAAGCATGTTCGTTATGTTAGGAAGTTTTTATTCAATACTTAATTCAGTTTCTGTACTAGCAATTTTGAGTACAGTGTTTTTTTAATACGTCATAAATTATATTTTCACTACTACTTAGAAATTCACTTTAGGAATTTCGGAATCGCATATCACGTACGTAGACACTGAACACACAAATAATTTTCAAAAAACATATGCCCGGTTTCACAGTGTTCACTTAAGCTTTCGCTCAGCCTTGAGCTTTCGCTCAACTCATTTTACTGTTTCACAGTACTGGTTCAACTGTTGAACTTGGTTCAAAATTGATTTGAACTGAGCGACTAAATTTGGGCACTTAAGCCAAAGCTCAGGACATAAGTGAGAGTAATGTCATTAATTTTAGAGAAATCACAGTGAACTTGTGTTTATTTATTGATTTTAATTATAAGTTTGAAGTTTGATTTTTCAATTGCAAAGAGAGGAGAGCATTCTATTACAAAGCATGTCTGTAAAGAGTGCGGATAGAAGGCTGCTGTGTAACTCTCAAGATGGAGAGATTATTTCTTGCCGATTTGAATGCTTCATTTTCACAGGAACCTGGAGAAAACTTATGAAAGCGCAGCAAATAAGAATCACCACCCGTGAATCATCTCAGACAGAAATATCAACCGCAATTCTTGCAATGGCCAATGTTGCCTGAATTGCTAAAAACCGACTTAAGCTTAATAGCAGACGCGATACATCCACTCCTGGAAATAGCCCGGAACAGCTGTACCATTCCGGAGGAAAGGGTCGGAAGGTGTCAAAGTCAAACGGGTTGCGGGGGGGGGGTACCGAACGCTTACAAGATAGCGAGTTGGATTCAGAAAGGGCCGCTCCTGCATATACCATATGAACACCTTGAGAATCATAGTGAACCAGTTTCCTGGATTACGATCCCCCTTTTACCTGACAAAATAATAATATTGATAAACGCTCCATATAAAAATTCCAAATGCAGAGTTCCCCACAATGGAAAATTATCTGAAATTTTGAGGGGAGCTCAGGAGTACGATAAGGATGTCTACTTTCGTCGTACTCGTTCTTATAGTAATAAGGGGCCATACCTTTTCAAAAATCCTTACAACTAAAGATAAAAAACTAGAAAAATCACACAATTTATCAACCAAAAGCAAAAATTTCCCCAACTGATTCAACCACAGTGGCCTGCAAAATCCAGTGAACTAAGTTCAGCTGAATTGAGCACAAAAACAAACTGTGAAACAGTTTTGACTTGAGCTAAAGCTCAAAATTACTGCTCAGGTTCAGCTGAGCGAAAGCTCAAATCGACACTGTGAAACCGGGCAATAGAGACACAAAAAGTTGTTCTATGAAATAAGCTATTAGAAATTGTGTCAATATTAGTTAGAAGTTTCCGGAAGAAGGAACTCCTTGTATTAGAATTTTAAAAGACCGTTATTAAATTAAATTCGGTTTTAATAGAAAGTTTAAATTAACTTCAAAATAAATGTTGTAAAAGTTTTAATTAAAAATAAATGTTATAAAAGTTTTAAATAAACACAAAATATGTGCAACAATAATTTATACATATTAAATTATTAATTTAAATTGAAGTGGCTCATTCGACCTGATTGTCATAATTAATCTCAGGCGAATGATCTGAAAGACCCACATCATCTGGTGACCCCGAAAGAAGAAGAAGAAAGAAGCAAGAAGTTTTTAAAGAAAATAAAAGAAGAAATCTAAAGAAAATTTTTCAAAGAAAAATGAAATTTTGAAAAACAGAAGAAGCCGATCAAGAGAGAAAATTTTCCTTAGGAAGTGAAAAAGGGAAGTCATTTAGATTTTAAAATAAATATTTTCTTTTAAATATTAATATTGAAATAATATTGTTCAAAATTACACTTCTTCACATCACACTTACACAATTTCTTTCGTAGTGGTGGAAATATAATTTTCTTTTTCTTTTTGTTTAAAAGTGAATATTTTTCTTTCCTTTAATCGAATGAAAATTTGTTGAAAATTTCCTTTTGTTTTACGTAATAGATCGTATTTTGCGCGAACGTTCACGATTTTGCTTTTCGTAGAAAGTACCGCGAAGTAAAAGTAGCCTTCAACTATCAACATTGCATTGATGTCTTCTGGAAATCAAAGTATACAAGATTTACAAATTCTTGCTGATAAAATATTTGATGTTTCCAGACTACAATGCATTTATTCCATCAATAATAATGCTTCAAATCCTTTTTCGAACCAGGAACATCTCAATAAAAATAACATTAATTTAGTGGAAAAGATTAATTACACTAGTTTACAAATTTTTGCTTAATTGCGTGAACCTAATAAGAAAAGTGTTTTTTAACCTAATTTGGGGTCGCTGAAAACGAAAATGACACTCATTTATTTTTCCAAAGAACCGTTATCGAGAAATTAGCTAGCAAAACGGCTTTTTTCCATTTTTTTCCATTTATTGCCAGATTCTCGAGAACCAAGAGCCAAGCTTAGCTTAAAAAATGCACTCTTTTACGCAGAATACTCCCACCTATCTAAAACTGTAAAAGTTAAGGTTCTACCCTGCCAACTTCCAGAGTAATAAGCCATCAAAGTCAAAATTTTGATTTTTTTAAAAAAAATGTCAACTTCAACTACCTTTTTCTCCAAAAAATACGTAGTTAACCAATATTTTTTTTCCAAAATTAGAAAGCTTGGACAATTTCCTATGAATAATGTATGAACAATTTTTGTGTTACGGCTTTTGCTGTTGAAGATATTAGCAAATTTTGATGTTAAAATTGACTTTATTTGGTACTTTTCGACAAAGCTTAGGTGAAACAAAACAGTAAAAAAGCACAAAATAAGGCCAAGGTCTTAAAAAATAAAGCCAATTTTAACATCAAAATTGCTTATAACTTCAAAAGTAAAGGCCGTAGCATAAAAATTGTTTGGACATTATTCATAGTAAATTGTCCAAGCTTTCTAATTTTGGAAAAAAAATATTGGTTAACTACGTATTTTTTGGAGAAAAAGGTAGTTGAAGTTGACATTTTTTTTAAAAAAAATCAAAATTTTGACTTTGATGGCTTATTACTCTGGAAGTTGGCAGGGTAGAACCTTAACTTTTACAGTTTTAGATAGGTGGGAGTATTCTGCGTAAAAGAGTGCATTTTTTAAGCTAAGCTTGGCTCTTGGTTCTCGAGAATCTGGCAATAAATGGAAAAAAATGGAAAAAAGCCGTTTTGCTAGCTAATTTCTCGATAACGGTTCTTTGGAGAAATAAATGAGTCATTTTCGTTTTCAGCGACCCCAAATTAGGTTAAAAACACTTTTTTCATTAGGTTCATTTTTCGTGTAAACTAGTGTTATTTAGAAAATAAAATTGAAAATTTATCAGATTTGGTTAGGGCACTTACAGTGAATAAAGATAACAATTTTCACCACAGGTCAAGGTCCAGGAGCAGAAGCAGTTCAAGACAGAATTATAATGATAATAATAAGCCTCTTTGTTGGTTTCACTTAAAATTCGGCGATAAAGCAAAGAGACGTGTGAAACCTTGCAATTTCAAGAATCCAAAAAACTAAATTTCCCTTCAGCGTGCGATGTAAATAAAATACCCCAAAAATCAAGCAGACTTTTTATTTAAGATAAAGAAAATAAATTCAAATTTTTAGTTGATACAGGAGCGGAATTATCTGTCGTTCCTAATGCATATTATGGGAAATATAGAAAGGACCCGAATCTAATTCTATCTGCAGCTAACGGATCGTCTATCCATACGTACGGAACGAAACTTCTGAAAATAGATTTTGGATTAGGGCGAGATTTTACTTTTCCGTTTATCATTGCAAGCGTCAACAAGCCTATCATCGGGGCAGATTTTCTGGTAAGATTCAATTTACTTGTGGATCTGAGAAATAGAAAGGTTATAGATGGTAATACTGATCTCAGTATTAATGGAATCATGGTTAAGACAAACACTCCTTCGCCCAGACATTTTTCTGTGGACAGTGATTATGGTAAAATTTTGTCGAAATTTCCTTCACTTACTCAACCTCCTCGATATGATTTACCTGTACGACATGACGTAGTACATACTATCGTAACTAAAGGGCAACTTCCATTCTCAAGACCTCGAAGACTGGATACAAATAAATTTAAAATCGCCAAATTAGAATTCGACCACATGGTAAAATTAGGATTATGTAGAAGCTCTGTATCATCCGTTTCATCAGCACTACACATGGTCCCGAAAAAGAATTCCTCAGACTGGCGACCATGCGGAGACTATCGTAGATTAAATGCAATTACAATTCTGGATAGATATCCGATTCCCCACATCCAAAATTTTACATTGAATTTGGATGGATGTATAGTATTTTCGAAAATTGACTCAGTGAGAGCTTATCACCACATCCCGGTAGCAGAGGACGACGTTTTCAAAACAGCAATAACTACACCTTTCGGCTTATTCGAATTCACTCGAATGCCCTTTGGTCTCAGAAACGCTGCCCAGACATTCCAACGTTTTATGGATCGAGTTTTGAACGGTTTGGAGTTTGTTTTCGTCTACATTGACGATATTCTGGTGGCAAGCAGAAGTGAGGAAGAGCACAAGAAACATTTGCAGCAAGTATTCACCCGATTAGAGGAATTTGGAGTAAACATTAATCCAGGGAAATGCCTTTTCGGCGTACATTCAATTGAATTTCTGAGCCACAGAATTACAAAAGACGGAATTCTTCCATCTGAAGATAGAATTAAATTTATTCAAAATTTTCCGTCGCCAGATTCAATTAAGCAAATACAAAAATTCATCGGAATGGTGAATTACTTCCACAGATTTATTCCACAGTTAGCCAAATTGTTAAATCCTATTCATGTTCAGCTAGCGAAAGAGCTTAAGAAAGCTAAGAATGTTAAGACTATCAACTGGACAGAAGAATGTGAGAGTGCATTCATTAAAGTCAAAAACGCTTTTATTGCTGCAACTTTATTAGTGCATCCAGCAGAGAAAGCTACTTTTCGGTTGACTGTTGACGCGTCAAACAGAGCAATTAGAGCCATGCTGGAGCAACGCAACAACAACGAAACGGAACCATTGACATTTTATTCCAAGAAATTAAGCGCCGCAGAAATGAAGTACTCGACGTTTGATAGAGAGCTTTTAGCCGTATACTCAGCAATTAAGCACTTCAGACATTTCTTGGAAGGTCGCGAATTTATAGTTTTCACGGACCACAAGCCACTAACCTCGGCAATTTGGACCAAGGCTGAAAGAAGTCCAAGACAAGCGAGACACTTAGACTATATTACCCAATTCACCTCCAACATCGAATATATCAAAGGTGAATCTAACGTGGTAGCAGACACCTTATCACGGGTAGATATGAAGATTAAGGATTGCGACGCGGTTAACGAGAATCAAATTGATTTGGGAATTATCGCAGAAGCGCAGATGGATGACAAAGAATTAAACAATTTAATTGAAAATTTGAACAAAAATTCAAAGTTCAGATTAAGAGAAACGGATGTACCTTCAGCTGAAAATAAAATTTGGGTAGAATATTCCACCGAGAGAGACCGTCCATTCATTCCAGTGGACATGCGAAGAAGTATTTTTGATACGTTACACAACTTGTCACACCCAGGCATTCGAGGTTCGAGGAAATTGGTTACGAGCAGATACTTTTGGCCTAGGATGAACACAGATATTAATTTGTGGGCAAAATCGTGTATAGCATGCCAAAAAGCAAAAATCAATAGGCATACGAAAGCTCCAATTCAAAAGTTCAAGATACCGTTAGGAAGGTTCGAGCATATCCATGTGGACCTAGTGGGTCCCTTGCACCCAGCGGAAGGATTCATGTATTTGTTAACAGTAGTAGACCGCTTTACCAGGTGGCCAGAAGTGTACCCACTGAAAAACATCACGGCAAACAAAGTAGTGAGGACGTTGTACGAACAATACTTTCCGAGATTTGGGATTCCTTTAACGGTGACCACGGACCAGGGAGGTCAGTTTGAAGGGAAGCTTTTCGAAGAATTTTCAAAGCTTTTAGGAACCCATAAAATTAGAACGTCAGCTTATCATCCACAATCGAATCGGAATGGTGGAGAGACTTCACAGACAATTGAAAGCAGGGCTTAGAGCTAAGATGGCTAGCCTAAATTGGTTGTTACACATTCCAGCTATATTGTTAGGTTTTCGGACGACAGTTAAAGAAGATCTTAAGTGTAGTCCAGCAGAGTAAGTGTATGGACAGGCATTAAGAATTCCAGGAGAATTCTTTGTAAGAAATCAACAAAGCAGAACCGACCCAACAAACTTAGTAACATAATTACGAGATCACATGAGAAATATTGTTCCAACTGATTCTCTGGACCAAAGAAAGAGTTTCTACGTACCCAAAGGGTTGGAAGACTGCGAATTTGTTTTTCTCAGGATGGATAGAAGTAAAGGTTGCTCACAAAGTCCATATGAAGGTCCGTTCCAGGTCATTAAAAGAAATGAGAAAAATTTTTCCATTAACGTGAACGGAAACATTATAGTAGTATGAATTGACAGGTTAAAGCCTGCCTTCATTGAAAGAACGGACGACACTCACAAACCGGTAACAAGAAGTTCAGGGAAGAAAGTTTCATTTCAGTTGTAAAATTAGAAAGAATGTTTGGTAGTTTTTTTTCTTATAGTTAAGTAATGGTTATGTATTCATGGACGCTCGCGTTGAAGGGGGAGTTATGTTGCAGTTGCTACTTGTTATTAAAGCATGTTCGTTATGTTAGCAAGTTTTTATTCAATACTTAATTCAGTTTCTGTACTAGCAATTTTGAGTAGTGTTTTTTTAATACGTCATAAATTGAAGAGCGATATTCCAAAACGTGCTAAGTTCTTATGATGTAATTAGTGGGAAATAAAAAAAAACTGAATATCACTTAGTACGATTTGATTGTGCATCCGTGTCTTTGAAGTGAAACCCCGTCGGAATTAGTATGATTTGTGATAAATGTTTATGGTGAATGCATAACTACATACTACGTCATAGATTGGAACGCAATACAATATTAAAATTAAACAAAAATTGCCTTAGTACGTTTTGGAAAATCACTCTTCAATTATATTTTCACTACTACTTAGAAATTCACTTTAGGAATTTCGGAATCGCATATCACGTACGAAGACACTGAACACACAAATAATTTTCAAAAAACATAGAGACACAAAAAGTTGTTCTATGAAATAAGCTATTAGAAATTGTGTCAATATTAGTTAGAAGTTTCGGGAAGAAGGAACTCCTTGTATTAGAATTTTAAAAGACCGTTATTAAATTAAATTCGGTTTTAATAGAAAGTTTAAATTAACTTCAAAATAAATGTTGTAAAAGTTTTAATTAAAAATAAATGTTATAAAAGTTTTAAATAAACACAAAATATGTGCAACAATAATTTATACATATTAAATTATTAATTTAAAATGAAGTGGCTCATTCGACCTGATTGTCATAATTATTCTCAGGCGAATGATCTGAAAGACCCACATCACTTTCACGTCCTTAAACGACACTTTCACTAAAATTGAGAATACCCTCAATACCATTGAGAAAGAGACTTTAGAAGGGAAAAATACGCAAAGAACGCTTCACTTCTTCGACGAAGCCGCTAATATATTGACTATAGCAACCAACCGTTTGATCGCCAGCCAAGCCGAATACTGGGACATCCTTCAAGAAGCAAGGCTAGGGAGACTCGACAAACACCTCGCTAAATCGCAGCCCTTCCTGAAAGCACTAAAAGAGATACAACTAGAGGCAACCGACCGCTTAAAGCTCCCCTTCAAACCCACCGTGGCTAATGCAGCATACATTGCCCAAGTGTCCTCTATTTCACCGCTACTATCATCAGCGAAACTAATATTAGAAATTAAAGTCCCTCTTATAAAGGACACATTCTCTCTATACAAGTTGTCTAGCGTAGCAGCACGATTTCAGAACGATACCTACTACTACATTCAAATAGATTCACCTTATGTTCTTATAGACGAGACCCGAGAGCGTTATGCATTCTTTAACCAAAACGACATCGAAAAATGTCGTAAAATTAACTCAGACCAACACATTTGTACCTTTAACTTTGTCTCATATAACTGCAACCGAAAAAACTGTTTGGTAGGTTTGAACCAGGGCGAACTCACTCCCTCGGACTGCCAAATCAGACTTTTCAACCTGACTCACGAAATCTGGAACGCCCTTACAGTCACCAACACCTGGATCTATATGATTCCTTACACTACCACCCTTCGGGTAAATTGTAACAATAGCATGTATTCCGTACCAATGATAGGAAGTGGACTTCTAGAACTGAAACCGGGATGTAAGGCCCGTACATCAGAAGTCACCCTCGAATCCCATTTGGCAATCTCCCATAATAAATTGTCATTCTATACTTTAGAACGTACTCAACTAAACGAGTTGAACCTCAATCTTTCAGCCATACCTAGTAAGGATAGGTTTTCCCGAATCATTTTGGACAACCGAGATCTCGAGGACTTGAGCGTAAAATTGAAGTCCATAGTGACTAATCAAGAAGCATACGAAGACTATCCAGTCTCTAATTACTATAAAAATACTACTATTTCTTCACAATAACAATAGAGTTTATCCTTCTAGCTCAGAAGGTACTGTTCAGCCCCAAAAATACAACTACCACAAAATTAATAATTTAAATAAAAAAAATAATAATAATAAAAACAATTTTTTAACTCACCAATAACAAAAAAATAATAATGTAAATTTTAGCAAATCCTGTCCTCTTGTTTTTATTTATATTGGGTTTATTTTGTCCTGGTTACCACATCACCATATACCTAAAAGGCAACAATCCAATAAATTAATAATTATGTAAAAAAAATCCATACAATGAGATAATGAAATGGATAAAACCCTGGACACGGACAGCTGTCAACAAAAAAACAAGAATGCCAACATGCACAACAACAACAACTACATTATATATTAAACAAACAAATTCATCACAAATAACACAAACTATGAACATATAGCAAGCTTCACCTATCAAACAAATAGCAAAGAACATGTTACCTTTGTAAACACCATGAACTTACAAAACACAGGTAAAAACATAACAAATGCAGGCAAGAATACATAACCCTACATTCCCAAAACAAAAATTGTTGTCTACAGACAACCAGCGACATATACACCTGCAACTTGAAACATAACAACGCACAACACTAGAACAATACAATAAAAATGTACACGCACCTGCAAACCGCGATGTTTGCATTTATTCCGCGAAATTCACCGCGCACAAATTCGCGACCCGTGACGTCCCACCGAAACGTCAAAACTTCATGTTGTATCAACATATGATACATGAAATTGGTGTAGAAATTAACGAAGAATACAGCGGCGATGTCAGAAAAACGAAATATTTTATGGATAAAAAGATATTTCCATAAAATATAAATTTTCATAAAGATAATAAGAAGAAAAGAGAAAATATAGTGGAAAAGGATGAATATATGAATTAATAAAATTATGATATTGCAGTAAAAAATAAGGAAATGGTCGAAAAGGACTTTTTTAGTACATCATAAAGGTGCTGTCAGACGTTGCAAGGAAAGCGCTTGCAGCGAGCATTTTGCTTACTAAATGTTATGCTCGCCACGTCTGACTAGCTTGCAAGTACTTTATGAAAGCATTTTACAACTTTCATGCGAGCACTCTCACTTGAAGTGCTTTCTTCGTGTGACTGGCACACATAGTGAAATTTAGCGAACTCTCTCAGAGCGAAACGCTTGCACAAGGGGCTTTCATTTGCATTTGCTGGACTAGCAAGCGTTTTCACTTTTAGCAGTAATAGTCCAGTCGAAACAGACTAAAAAAAGCTAAAGACTGAAGATAATTGGGAAGTTGCTGAAAATTGGCACATCTCTTAAAAACATCATTATTAATAAAATGTCGAGACTGACACCCCTTCGGTCACCGGGAAAAATTTTTATTCAAGATAATCGCTTAAACTGCATACATATTATGGAAAAAAAATATTGTATGTTTAAGACACCGTTTATGAGGCATGTAGTTGCAAAAAACTGCTTCTTACCTTTGATATTGAATAGTTTTTTTTACATAAGTCGGATTTTTGGGGACCTCTGCCTTTTCATTTATAATGATGTTTTTAAGGTGTGCACCAATTTTCCCCTTTATTAGAATTATGCCGAGGTTTAAGGACGACTAAATTTTTAACTGTTCACGATAAAACTCACTATAGCTAGAAAACTATTCGAAATACACCATCATTGTGTATAAAAATAGTTTAGGTAATAGTTTGGTGCATCAGAAAAGCCAAAAAAAATATACTGTTAATAACGCATTTTTCTGAGATAGAAATCTGCCAGGTCAAGATGCAAAGCATCGATTTGAACCTACATATCTTCTAAACGGAGTCATTCAAGTTTTTTCTTTTTACACTAAATAAAAGAATACACATTTACCTAAAAGATGTTGCTTTACGATGATTAGTCTGGGAGTTATTCTAGTTTAAGTGAATTTTAAATAAAAATAAACCTGTATCGTAGTGAATAGTGGGGATAGCCGTGTTCTCTAGAACACTTTTTTTCTCCAAACACATCCTCCAATCACCCCTGAAAATATTAGCCACGTAGTCCAACATAGTATTTATTGTGAACGTTTGATGACCTTTACAAGTCGCGAATGATTACATATGAGTATTTTAAATCTTTAAAACGGCGATATCTCATGAATGGCAATTCGTACGGGAAAATGAATAATATCTTTTTTTGTAGATAATCGCATAATCTACAAACTTTGTAACCACTGCTGCATACAATAGCGCACGCTGGCGTCGTAACAACGCCAATTTCATTTGAACTTGTTGAGACATATCCACCGATTGACAAAATAAATAATAAAACTGACTGTGCACTTTTTTTCACGTTCAATCTGTTACTCTCACAAAAAAGCAATAAAGAGGCTTTCTGAGATTTCATATACTTTTAATTGCTGTGTCTGACACCCCATGCAAGTGCTTTTGTACAAGTTCAGTAAAAGTACTTTCATGAAAGCGAATTTTCACTCGCACGCAGCTAAATATTTGCAACGTGTGACTGCAGTTGCGAGCGTCCGAAAATCTCTCTCTGCAAAGAAAAGAGCAAATAGCTCGCAGCAAGCGCTTTCCTTGCAACGTCTGACAGCACCTTAAAAATTGAAGAAAAATAAGAAAAATCATAGTGCATTAATTGAAAATTTATGAAAATTAAAAGAATAAAAAATTAGAATTAAATAAAAATAAGGGGAAATAGTTTGAAACTATTTTTTAGTCATCAAAAAGGTATAACTATCCCCACCTAAAAATGGCAATGCAGTTTAGGCCAGGACCGTTGGGTCCAGTGTATAAAAACCCGAACCCAGAAGCAATCACTCTCTCTTGTCTACCAGTAGTCAACGAAAGTACATCGCGCTTCAGAGCAATCGGAGTAATTTCTAAGTTTTCTACAAGTGTTTTTTTTTTTTTCAATTCAAACAAGGAATTCGCAACTTCTCAGTAAGGTATTTTTACCAAAACATTAGATTTTCTACAGGCCGCATGGGTTCTGGGAAACATTACATGTTTGGTTCTAATCAAGTTTCTTTTTCAGCATCATTTCAAAGATAATATTCAGTGCGACTTTGTATCTTGCCTTAGTCGAGTATTAAATTACTGTCTGGCTATATCTTTGATATACTCAGTGTAATTTTGCATACAACTTTTGGTCAAGTACTTTGGTCGCTATCTGAATACATCTAGTTATTATATATATTATTATCCAAAATAAAGAATCCTAACTAGAACCCTTCTAGTAAGGTGTTATTGGTTAGTAATTATAACATATACAAAATAAATTAAGTGGAGCATAAGTCCTATTTGTTAGTATTTAAGCAAACAGTTCGAAATAAAGACAATTGTTGAATTCTAACTGACACGTGTGTTTCCTTCATATTTTCCTTTTCCTTTAGTGCAAATCTCAGTTTGCACTAAACATTTTGGTGGTTCCATCCAGGAATACGTGTCAGCGAATTCAATTTGTTTCAATTTCTTTTGTTTGTTATCGGTGTTCGTGTAATTCTTATAGTGCAACATATCCAAAATGACTACGTTACAACAAATGTGTCAAGCACAAGAACGTTTGAAACTCCGTCTATTCCAGTATATCGACACTGCCAAAAAGACGGCACATACAAAACGCAATCTAGGATTCTACAAAACCAGAATCACTGGATTAAATGCAATATGGGAGAAATTTCAAAAAAACGACATAGCATTAGACGAATCATCAGTGCAAGAGAATGCAGAAGCAGCAATTGCGTATCTCAATAGTGATATATACGGAACCACAGAAGCCAACTATTATGACTATCTCGGAGAGTTAATGGATGGATTGGAAAAATGCCAATTAAAAATGACTCCACCTCCAGAGCCTCCAACTACAACACCATATGAAATACAACTGCCGAGAATCAGTTTGCCAAAATACAATGGCGATTGCGATTTGTGGCGATCATTTCATGATGTATTCGTTGCGTTGGTCCATAATAATGCAAAACTTGGTCCAGTACAAAAATTACATTATTTAAAGGAATGTTTGGTTGGAGAAGCTGAAAACTTATTGCGACATGTTCCAATCACTAACGAAGATTACGCACCAGCATGGGAAAAACTGAAGAAGCGGTATGAAAATAAAAGAATGTTGGTAAATCACCAGCTAAAAACCTTTACAAACATACCAAAGCTAACTACTGAATCCGCAAAGGGCATGAAGGAATTAATAGATACATCATCCGAATGTTTGCAACAGCTGAAGAGTTTAGGTGTTGATACTGCGTCTTGGGATGCCATTCTAATTTATTTATTAGTACAGAAGCTCCCTTTCACAACACTACGATTATGGGAAGAAGAGCAAGGAGCAGATCAAACATTGCCAATTTTTTCACAATTCAGCAAGTTCTTGACAATGAGATTACGGGTACTAGAATCAATCGCTGATGCAATCGTTCCACGGACATCAACACCAATCAAGCCAACACTCACAAAAAAGGTTACACATACGTATCATGCAGTGAAGCAAGACTGTTGTCCAGCTTGCCATCAAAAGCACTACATTCGAGCATGCACCAA
This sequence comes from Thereva nobilitata, assembly GCA_963855945.1. Lineage (NCBI taxonomy): Eukaryota > Metazoa > Arthropoda > Insecta > Diptera > Therevidae > Thereva > Thereva nobilitata. The sequence continues at coordinate 36,434,982 of OY979697.1, forward strand.
GTATCAACAAATGAATAGTGATGCCAGACGTAAGGTCATACTAGCAGCTGGACGTTGTTTAAATTGTTTATCCAACAGCCACATGGCAAAGGAATGCACAAGTAAATATACATGTCGCAGATGCAAGCAGCGTCATCACACTACCTTACACGACGACTCCAGACAAGAGAAGCAGGGATCAACAGGATTCAAGGAAAAACATTTTCGAAAAGGAGAAACAATACCAAGCCAATCTCCAACAACTTCGAAATCCCAATCAGCCAACAGCGCTGACGGAGTAACCACAATTCAAAACTTTTTAACCATGAAAAATCACCATGCATTGTTGTCAACAGCACTGGTAACGTTTCGCACTAATCATGGCACGGAAAAGGTATTGCGGTGTCTAATAGACAATGGCTCCGAATCATCATTTATCACAATGGCTGCATGCAAGCAGCTAGGAGCTACAGGAACTAATACAACTGTAGCAATAACAGGTATAAACACCAATCCATTAGCTACTGCACACCAACAAGTTAGGCTCACGGTAAAACCAAACAACGCTAACAAAGTGTCAGTGACGGATAATTTCTTGATACTCAACAGTATCACTGATCTTCTACCAACAAAGGTAGTTCGCAAGGAGGAATGGAATCACCTCAACAACTTGCCTCTAGCAGATCCAACATTCTGGAAGCCAGGAAGGATCGACGCACTCCTAGGAGCACGAATCTACGCACGTATTCTAAAGAACGGCATACGAAAGGGACCTAGTACCGCCCCAATAGCCGTAAACACAATCTTTGGATGGATAATAGTGGGACCAACGACAGACACCGTCATAGATAAAGTCTCAGCATTTACGGTCACAACACTAGATTTACATGACCAATTAAAACGTTTTTGGGAAATCGAAGAACCTCCTGCAAAACAGATCCTAACAGAGGATGACAAACTGTGCCAACAGATCTTCGAGACAACACACACACGTAAACCAAATGGAAAATACCAAGTCAAACTTCCATTTAGGAACAACAAGGCTCCTGCTCTAGGATTATCAAGACCACAAGCACTCAAGCGTTTCACATCGCTGCAACGGCAGTTCTCTAAGAAACCAGAATTCGAAAAAGAATACAGAAAGTGCTTGGACGAATATATTGAGCTTGGACACATGGAAGAAGTAGACCCCCCAACAGATAAAGAAGAACATTTCTATATCCCTCATCACGCAGTCTTCAAGGAGAGTACCACGACTAAATTAAGAGTCGTGTTCGATGCATCCGCCAAAACTACAAATGGCACATCACTCAACGAGCACTTGTTGACTGGACCTACTCTTCAACCCAAGCTGTTTGCAACCTTGCTCAATTGGCGAAAATATAAAATCGCTATGAATGCAGACATTGAGAAAATGTACCGCATGATTGATATCCACCCAAAGGATCAAACATTTCAAAGGATTATATGGCAAAATCCGAAAATATCACAACTTCAAGACTACAAGTTGAAAACGGTGACTTTTGGCACGGCAAGTGCTCCATACTTAGCAATTCGCACGCTGCAACAACTCGCAGTGGACGAAAGGAAAACTTGGCCGTTAGCTTCTAAAGCACTACATGATAATTTCTACGTCGACGATTTGTTAACCGGAGCTGACAACATCAATGATGCAAAACAATTACAAATGGAATTGATAAACATCACACGGTCAGGTGGTTTTAACCTACGGAAATGGGCTAGCAATGAGCAAACACTATTAGACCATCTCCCTCCAGAACATCGTGAACTGAAGAATGTATTAACATTCAATACAGACGAAACAGTGAAAACCCTCGGGATACGTTGGCATCCTGGACTGGATCATTTCACATTCACGATCATCCCATTGCGAGAACACAACATCGCAACTAAACGCAACATTCTCTCGGACATCGCATCCTTGTATGACCCCTTAGGCTGGCTGTCTCCTGTTATCATTACTGCAAAAATATTGATGCAAGTGTTATGGATAACCGGCTGCTCATGGGATCAACAAGTGTCCACCCAAGTAGAAAATGAATGGTTAACGTTCAAACAGGAATTAATCAATCTAACCAAACTACAAATTCCAAGATGGATTAATTACAGCGCCAATACAAAGGCACAACTCCATGGTTTTTGTGACGCGTCAGCAAAAGCATATGCTGCAGTCCTATATCTACGAGTAGAGGAGGATAATGGACAAATTTCGTCAATGCTCTTAACATCCAAAACAAAGGTGGCTCCTACCAAGCCAACAACAATTCCCAGGCTAGAACTAAATGGAGCTGTAATTTTGGCCAAATTACTAAAGGGCACAATTGAAGACATGCAGCTACAGCACATCCCAACATTCGCATGGACAGATTCTATGATAGCCCTCCAATGGGTGAAGGAACATCCGTCCAGATGGAAGACATACGTAGCCAATCGTGTTGTCGAAATACAAGATGTCATACGATACGACCAATGGAGACACATCTCAACAGAAGACAATCCTGCTGACGTAGCATCCAGAGGTATCTCAGCTACAAACTTAATCAACAATCAACTATGGTGGCATGGACCCAGTTGGCTGACCAAACCACAAGATCAATGGCCTCAGCAGCAAGAAATAAAGGAAAACACGGATCTGGAAGCGAAGAAACCAGTCGTCACAAGTTTCCTCACACAAATTGAGGACAATATTGTATTTCGTTATTCGTCAATAACACGGCTTACATATATTGTAGCCATGCTTAAACGTTTTAAACACAATTGTAAAAATCCCAAGGATAAACGAGTCAATCAGCTTTCCGCCATAGAATGGAACGAGGCTGAAAACACCACGTTGCGGCTTACACAAGAAATGGCTTTTCCAGAAGAATACACCAATTTACTGCAAGGGAAACCACTTTCACGAAGCAGCCGTTTATTAAAACTCACGCCTTTCATGGACAAGGATAAATTGATACGAGTGGGAGGCAGACTAACTAATGCCACAATACCATACGAAGTGAAACATCCTATCATTTTACCCCAAGACCATATGTTCACACACTTACTCATAGACAAGATCCACCTAGAGACATTGCATGGCGGAACTTCATTGGTGTTAAGTACGAGTCGTCAAAGGTTTTGGATTTTAAATGCACGAAGATGTATCACAAGCAGAATACATAAATGTATGGTATGTGCTAAACAACGAGGAGAAACTATGACACAATTAATGGGGCAGCTACCTATCCCAAGAGTCAATATTAGTAAACCATTCACTAATGTTGGCATTGATTACGCTGGACCAATCACCATTAAGACGTCATCCATCAGAAATGCAAAATTACAAAAGGCTTACATTTGTGTTATAGTCTGTCTGACAACTAAGGCTATACACATCGAGCTGGTGTCAGACCTATCATCAACAGCATTTATCGCAGCCCTCAAAAGATTCATAGCTAGACGAGGACTGTGTACAAACATATATTCCGATTGTGGCTCAAATTTCGTCGGAGCTAAATCTATATTAGACAAGGAATTCCGACAAGCACTTAAGGAATCCAACCAAGAAGCGGAACGATATTTCACGCCAAAACAATTATCATGGCACTTCAATCCTCCTGCAGCACCTCACTTTGGTGGACTATGGGAGGCAAGCGTAAAATCTATCAAATATCACATATATAGGACTGTTAAAAATACAATATGTACATTTGAAGAGTATGCTACATTACTTACGCAAATTGAAGCATGCTTAAATTCCCGACCACTATGTTGGGTTCGAAATGATCCAGAGGACACAATGATTCTGACTCCAGGACACTTCTTAATTGGGCAAGCTCTCAACGCCCTTCCTGAAGTGACTAATGAGACAGAAGCTATATCATCACTTCAACGATGGAAACACATTCAAGGCATGGTCAAGCAGTTCTGGAAGATATGGTCTAAAGACTATCTTAATCAGCTGCAACAGAGACCAAAATGGAATACTCCACAAACAACATTACAGGCCGGGGATATAGTCCTCATTAAACATGAGAACATGCCACCTACAAGGTGGCCACTCGGAGTAATAGAGGAGACGTTCCCCGGGCCAGATGGGTTGATACGAGTAGTGCAGGTCAGAACTAGTCAAAACACGTTCAGGAGACCAATTACAAAAATCTGCCGTCTACCCATAGATCAACAAAGGTCTACAGAAGTACCACAAAATACATAACAGGGAGTAACACTTTAAGTGTCGTCATGTTACATGTTTGTCGTCCATGGTAATGTTGTCCAATTGTTCACAAATAATCCTATTCCAGACTCCCAAACTAATTCAGTTTCTTACAGATGTCAATCAATTATACCGAAGAAGATTTGGCCGCCGCCGAGAACTACTGGCTATATGGCACAACCTCGCCGTTAGGTAGTCCAGTGCTGGACATCCCATGCAATTTCGACGCAGAGTTGGCCGAATTAGCAGCGCTACTTGAGGATCCCGTAGCAGCAGCCGAGCAAGCAGTCAAGACTAATCGAAACACCAACACTGACATCAACCCAAATTCAGATCAGTTCCAAGGAAGAGTACTTAAGCGGGCCAATAACCCAACCAGACTCACTCCTCAGGAGCTAAAGCCGAAAATGGGGAAGTCAACAATCAATTTAACCTCACCAAAACGTCCAGTGGTGAACAGGTCATTCGAGGTAACTCCATGTGGACCAGAGATTCGGAAACGAACCCAACCCAGGCGAATTCCGAGCACCAGGTTTAGCGCACCACAGAGTCAAGAGGAGCCGGCTCAAACCATAACAAAATCATCCACGCCAACGCGTGATATAAAAATTAAGGTTTTAAGTGACATAGTCATCAAACCAGCTCCACCACGACCACGGATACAGCACACACCAGCCCAAAAAATCACACTGGCAACTAAGACATGCACAATCGATCTCACTCAGTCCGATGATAAGACAGCGACAACCGCACGCATGCAAAACCTGGCTGGACCAGTATACACAAGACACCAAAATCAATATCATTATGTAACCAGAGATAACAACATAAGCATTCAACTGCAAGAGCCTGCTGTCATTAATGGACGCCAAGTGAAGAACCTCACACTGCTCAGACCGACAACTACGCTCACCGAATTAAAGGACCGAATGGAAAACTCCTTTCAACGCTTCACCACAAGGGAGGGTGAAGACTTGTATCTCCCGAAACACATAATACAACGCATCAAGTTTGATCAGGTACGAGCGACACGTAAAAAGGAGCAGACAATAAGCCTACCCAACCGATACCAGGTTCGACTGCAAGTTAAAGCGGATGGACGCATAGTCTTCCACCATCACCATAAAAGAGGGCTAAGCAACATAAATACACGGTTGAACAAGGTTGTTCAACCGGGGGGAGAATGTTCAGCCCCAAAAATACAACTACCACAAAATTAATAATTTAAATAAAAAAATAATAATAATAAAAACAATTTTTTAACTCACCAATAACAAAAAAATAATAATGTAAATTTTAGCAAATCCTGTCCTCTTGTTTTTATTTATATTGGGTTTATTTTGTCCTGGTTACCACATCACCATATACCTAAAAGGCAACAATCCAATAAATTAATAATTATGTAAAAAAAATCCATACAATGAGATAATGAAATGGATAAAACCCTGGACACGGACAGCTGTCAACAAAAAAACAAGAATGCCAACATGCACAACAACAACAACTACATTACATATTAAACAAACAAATTCATCACAAATAACAAAAAACTATGAACATATAGCAAGCTTCACCTATCAAACAAATAGCAAAGAACATGTTACCTTTGTAAACACCATGAACTTACAAAACACAGGTAAAAACATAACAAATGCAGGCAAGAATACATAACCCTACATTCCCAAAACAAAAATTGTTGTCTACAGACAACCAGCGACATATACACCTGCAACTTGAAACATAACAACGCACAACACTAGAATAATACAATAAAAATGTACACGCACCTGCAAACCGCGATGTTTGCATTTATTCCGCGAAATTCACCGCGCACGAATTCGCGACCCGTGACGTCCCACCGAAACGTCAAAACTTCATGTTGTATCAACATATGATACATGAAATTGGTGTAGAAATTAACGAAGAATACAGCGGCGATGTCAGAAAAACGAAATATTTTATGGATAAAAAGATATTTCCATAAAATATAAATTTTCATAAAGATAATAAGAAGAAAAGAGAAAATATAGTGGAAAAGGATGAATATATGAATTAATAAAATTATGATATTGCAGTAAAAAATAAGGAAATGGTCGAAAAGGACTTTTTTAGTACATCATAAAAATTGAAGAAAAATAAGAAAAATCATAGTGCATTAATTGAAAATTTATGAAAATTAAAAGAATAAAAAATTAGAATTAAATAAAAATAAGGGGAAATAGTTTGAAACTATTTTTTAGTCATCAAAAAGGTATAACTATCCCCACCTAAAAATGGCAATGCAGTTTAGGCCAGGACCGTTGGGTCCAGTGTATAAAAACCCGAACCCAGAAGCAATCACTCTCTCTTGTCTACCAGTAGTCAACGAAAGTACATCGCGCTTCAGAGCAATCGGAGTAATTTCTAAGTTTTCTACAAGTGTTTTTTTTTTTTTTTCAATTCAAACAAGGAATTCGCAACTTCTCAGTAAGGTATTTTTACCAAAACATTAGATTTTCTACAGGCCGCATGGGTTCTGGGAAACATTACATGTTTGGTTCTAATCAAGTTTCTTTTTCAGCATCATTTCAAAGATAATATTCAGTGCGACTTTGTATCTTGCCTTAGTCGAGTATTAAATTACTGTCTGGCTATATCTTTGATATACTCAGTGTAATTTTGCATACAACTTTTGGTCAAGTACTTTGGTCGCTATCTGAATACATCTAGTTATTATATATATTATTATCCAAAATAAAGAATCCTAACTAGAACCCTTCTAGTAAGGTGTTATTGGTTAGTAATTATAACATATACAAAATAAATTAAGTGGAGCATAAGTCCTATTTGTTAGTATTTAAGCAAACAGTTCGAAATAAAGACAATTATTGAATTCTAACTGACACGTGTGTTTCCTTCATATTTTCCTTTTCCTTTAGTGCAAATCTCAGTTTGCACTAAACAGGTACACTTCTCAGCTGGGCTGAGAAACGGGCCGCACTTATGTGCAGGGACCGAACCGGCCGAGAGCACCCAAAAAGGTATAAGAAGAGAAACACCGCATAACGATCATGCGACCGAAAATGCGGGCTCCTTCTAGACCCTCCCCAGCACTCCGGTACCGAGCCGGTCCGGTCCCTGCACACAAACGCGGTCACATTTACCACTGCACAGTGGCTCAGCTAAGACATGCAAACACAAAAAAAAAACAATGCAACATTTAAGAGCACAAAACATCAAACAGAGAAGCGTGCAAAGACAATGAAAAAGTGGGACACGCAGGGAGTCACGCCACATTAAAAAGAGTCCTTTTAAGAACATCTTCGCTGGTTTGCATGCAAAAAGCACTCGCATTTTTGTTAATATTTATAAGCATGCGGTTAACTGGTTCGTACATCCCATAATTGGTGTTAGAGGAATTAATGTACAAGAGAGGTACACTATCAGTAGTCACCCCAATCATCATTGTTTTCTTGTTATACCTAATAGGCAAAAGATTTCTCAAATGCCGCCTAACTACTTATCCAGGTCGCCAGGTCAATGTAGACCAACCAAGCGCATAAATACCTAAGCAACTAAATGTGATATTATAAACTTGTCACTTTTTATACACGTTAGCCGTTAGTCTCTGTTGTTACCACCGGTCTCCTTGCTAAAGGAACTCTCCTCTGAGATTCCATACTACGTTCACACCGAAACGAAGGAAAAGCATACGACTGTCACATCGAGTTGAAACACTAAGTTCGTGGAAGTTGCCTTGCGCTAAAATACATATTTAATTAATCGTCTCGCGTTTTTTTTTTGCCATTGAAACGAATTCTTTATAAATCAATAAATTAATAAAAATTATAATAATTAAACTAACCAATCTTAACTATTTAGCTTCTTTTAAGATCAAATCTATCTATTTACTTATGGTTAAGTATACCTTGTAATTGAAAAATAAATAAAAAAATGTTTTATATTTCACCTAGGGTTAAGTACTCCTTATAAATCAATAAAAAAAATTTTTTTTCATACACATATCTAAAATTGTGACCAATACAGATCGACTTTCGCCGATCTCCATAAGGGGGGAGGAATGTTGTACCCGATACATTTTGAAAAACAATGGATTCAAATTTTGTTAACGGCTCCCCCATTCAGGAATGGCACGTTAGCATTTAATATTTATCGCGCCATAAATATCCATTCTTGTTTCGCGTTATCGCGACGGAAAATTAGATTGCTCATATTTCATTTCCGTCGCGCAAATTCAATTAACTTTTCTTTTTGCTTATTATGCATTTTTTGCACGTGCGCTTATCGCGCCAAGCGCGATAAGTGTTGATCTAGGCATTCCTGACTGTGGGAGCCGAGCTACGGCCCAAAGCGGTTACGACGGAACCTCCAGTTCTCGTTGTGCCGGCATTGGAGTCATACTAATTCAAGTTATTTAAAATCGAAAGTTGTTACATTAAAAGAAGAGTTTTATTTAAATTGAAAGTTGTTACATTAAAGGAAGAGTTTTAATAAAGTGTAAAGTTGTACGAAGTTTGTTTCTATTACAAGATATTCTCCTAACTCATCTCAACCCCAAATGGCCGGACCAGCGGGGCTCAACAAATGGGCGAGAATTGTTAAACAATCACATGTCAGAATATTTGCAAAACCATGGGAGTAGATGTATAGTGGGTACTCCAGCCCACTTTTGTATGGAAATTTGTTCAGAGGACTTTTTTCTCAAAATGGTATATTATTCGAGTCCACTTTCTTATGGGATTTTGTTAAGGCCTCTGGATTCTCAAACTCATCCAATTTTCGGTTGATGATGATGATGATGATGAACATTCTAGAACATTATAGAATATTCTAGAACATTTTAGAACATTCTCGGTTTGATTGATTGATTGATTGATTGATAGGGGTTTAGTTTGGATTCACATGAACTTGATATCAGTTTTATATCGAGTAGTAGTTTTGCTGCGATGTATTTTTTTAGCTTTGCTATAGAGCTTATCAGTAAAAATATTAGAATTTGTATGAAAATTCTGGTGTGTGAATGAGCGGGCTAAAGAGAAGGGAAAAGCTTTTGCTGTTGTATAGTATGAAAACGAATGTTGAGGTAGGTCTGGGGTTTTCTGTTAAGGAGAGTTTGGATTCAGATGAACTTGATATAAGCAAACTTTAAATGAGAATCCAGAAAAATCCAGAAAAATCCCATATAAAATTGGGCTCGAAGTTAACTGATGCACTTTGTATGGGGAGCATGATGATGATGATGATGATGATGATGAACATTCTAGAACATTCTAGAATATTCTAGAACATTTTAGAACATTCTCGGTTTGATTGATTGATTGATTTATTGATAGGGGTTTAGTTTGGATTCACATGAACTTGATATCAGTTTTATATCGAGTAGTAGTTTTGCTGCGATGTATTTTTTTAGCTTTGCTATAGAGCTTATCAGTAAAACAAAAATATTATAATTTGTATGAAAATTCTGGTGTGTGAATGAGTGGGCTAAAGAGTAGGGAAAAGCTTTTTGTCGAGTAGTACGCAAGCGGAAAAGATAGCAAACAACCACAAGTTGTATGGGGAGCATGATGAACATTCTAGAACATTCTAGAATATTTTCGGTTTGATTGATTGATGGGGGTTTAGTTTGGATTCACATGAACTTGATATCTGTTTGATGTCGAGTAGTACGCCAGCGGAAAAGATAGCAAACAACTTCAGGATGCGGTTTGCTATGATAATATAAATTATTAAGCTGTTATTGAGTATTCGGTGCTTTTGTATTTCATTAGAATGGTTTAACATAGTTCGAGGTGTGGTTTTGTTATGATAATATAAATTAAGTTGAATTTAGTTAAAAATTCTATCAAATTGTGGTTTAAGAATTCAACCCCTCCGTGAGAAATATGATATTGTTTTAAATTTTAAGCTATCAGTTTAGCATATAAACGAATACATATTTCAATTATAATTCAGTTGATTGCGATATTTCCAACCAGTTAATATATTTGAGTTGTAAGAAAATGCCGCGTACTGGTGGGAAAGTTTTAAAATCAAAATTAAAAGTGAAAAAGGATGTTGATGTTTTACGCTGTTTAAATAATATCGGTGGTTTTAAACCAATTTTATCCGTGAACGATATGAAACCTTTAAAAAAATATAGAATATTATGTGCAAGGAAACAAAATACTCGTTATGGACAAAAAATCTTACTCGAATTGGGGGATTATGCTGTTTTCTTACCATCCAAATACATTGAGTTATCGGAAGAATTCTTGATGAAGATTAGTAACCAGAAGAATTTTTTTATACATAAAGATGGGGGTGGCAACGGGCAATTAAAATTCACGCAAGATATTGAGAAACCTTTTAAGGAAAATGTGGATGATGATGATGATAACGATGATGATGATGATGATGATGATGGCGATAGTGATATGATATAATACTTTAAGAAACAAACTATATTCTTAAATAGAACTTTAAATAAAAAATTTTGATTGTATTTGTATGTTTATGATCGTTTTGTTGTTTTATCATAATTTCAGCTTTGGGTTTGGTTTGGTTTGATGGTTTTGTTTCGTTTTGCCGAGTTTATGATCGTTTTGTTGTTTTATCATAATTTCAGCTTTGGGTTTGGTTTGGTTTGATGGTTTGGTTTGATGGTTTTGTTTCGTTTTGCCGATTAGAATTTTACTTTGCTTGCAGTTTCCTTATCATCATTAACTTTATGTATGTAGGCTTGCATTAAAAGTACATATATAAATAAGTATATTTTTCATTATAGATATTGCATACTTCAACAGGATTGTCAATTTGGTTTGCTAATGAGTTTTTGAGTTAACTAAAACTGAATTTGGAGGATTTATTATTATTTGTTTCTCCCGAAAGATTTCATAAAACTTAAACCTTATCAAAGGCTGTTAACTTGAGTAACTAAACATACATACATAATATGTAAACGAACCTCAACGAAGTTGAGCGATTAAAAGATGTGAAAATTATGATCATTATTCTTTATTTGTTTTAATTATACATATATAAATCTCTGATGCAAACTATCATTCAAATTAAAGCTCGAATATTCTAATAAAATTTAAGCGAAATATACTATTATATCATTTTTTATAAAAACGTCTTTTCAACACAGAGAGTACATTTCACTCAACAACAACAACAATAACAACATGGTTGCATAATAAAGCTAGGGTATGGAAACTGAAAGAAGAAAAATCATTGAATGAGAGGCATTTTTTAAAAAAAATGATAACTTACAATGAAACCATGTTTATGATTATCATAAAAAATGGTGGTCAACATCATTCATACAGTTAGCACATTTTGGTATACTGTATTCTGCGAAGGATTCATTAGTGTGAAATGTTTTACTTTCAATCACACCAATAATTGGCATACCATCATCCAGCTCATTGATGCATGTTAAACAATAATTTTGCTGATTAAACAAAAAATATTGCAACATAATTGTTATTTCCACCTCATCCTCCTCCTCCAACTCCTCAAAACAGCTTAGTTTTAAAACTGATAAAACTCGGAAGGTTTCACTAATATGCTTTAACTGCTCTGAAATGTCTTCCAACAACACATTTTCAATATTCCTTTCTTCTAGAATTAAAGGTATATTTTGATTATTAAGCTGTAGGAATTGCTCTCTCGGTGCCATGTTAAGTGTACACGCTAGCGCTTCAAATTAAATTTATAGAAATTTTTACTGTAAAAGAAGCCTCGTTTTCCTAATATTATCAAATTTCTCATGTTAAGGGTAACCACAAACTTCAACATATATATTCACAAGCAGATAAAATTTTAGTAATAGAAATAGGGATCATATTCAAATTCATTTAGAGCAGCTTAGAATAGTTGGCTAAGGTACTAGTTTAGATGAAAATAATCTTAATCCATGATTTGTCTTTAATATGAGTTGCATATAGTAGAAAGTAAAAGTAGCCCTTGGTGTGGAAATGTGGTTTATATTTATGGTTCGAGAATTTGATGATATTTAATCGACTATAACTATCAATCCAGACAGACAGATAGATCAGACAGCCAGGCAGATCAATCTGTCTAGCTGTGTAGCTTCCCACCTACATATAGCCGTCTACCAGATAGCTTTAATTTCGCTTATTATGTTTTAAGAACTTTGAATTTCGATACTGAGTAATCAAATTAAAGATACTTAGTCTTATCAGTAGAAATAGATTACAAAACAACTTCTAACTAACCGCAAGAAAACGTTAAATTCGGTGGAAATGCTAGAGCACTCTTCAGCAACAACTCAATATAAAATGCAGTAGCCCTAGCATACATATCTCATTTAAAAAGGAGGTGTTAAACGATTAACAACAAAATGAAGAGTTTCATTTGTTTAAATTGCGAGAAATCATATACAAGAGCTGATAGTTTAAAAAGACATCAAAAATATAGCTGTAAGAAAAAATCAAATTCAGAGAAAATGATAGAACACCCTTCAACGCCATTCTCAAAGGAACAATCCAGTTTTAATACGTCAGCGCAACAACAACAACAATCTACATCAAAACTTGAGAAAACGGTGGAACAACAAGAACAAACTTTAACCTCAAATCCTGAGAATGTAGGAACGCAACAACCCTCGGCATCAGATCCTGAGAAAACGTTGGATCACCTTACTTTGAAGACATCAAGTCCTAAGAAAATGGTAAAGCGTTTTATCTTTAAGATACAACTCAATCCTAAATGGGGTGAAATGTTACTGTTACTGTGAATATATATAATAAATTACTCTTTGAATTAAAAAAAATATTTATTAGAAGAGTTGTATTTTATTCTATTTAAACATGTTGTATATAATGAACATACCAACGTTGGAATAATTATTGCACCAGTTAAGCAGTTAACAGACCCGTTAAAGCAGTTAAAAGACCTGTTGAACCAGTTAGCAGAACCGTTAAAGCAGTTAAATGACCTGTTGAACCAGTTAACAGAACCGTTAAAGCAGTTAAGAGGTCCCGTTAAAGCGGTTAAAAGACCTGTTGAATCAGTTATTCTTTTGTCTAGTTTATTACTTTTCACTTTTAACTTTTTGAATATGATGGGTTGATTATAATGGAATTGCTACCACCAAAATTTTATTTATAGTCTAAGAGTCAGTGAACAGCAGATAGTACATATTTTAACATGCCCTAAATTTTGCCCAATCACTCTCTCATACCTTGAAATTTCCAGAACCGTTAAAGCAGTTAAATGACATGTTGAACCAATTAATAGAACCGTTAAAGCAGTTAAGAGGTCCCGTTAAAGCGGTTAAAAGACCTGTTGAATCAGTTATTCTTTTGTCTTGTTTAATTTACTTTTCACTTTTAACTTTTGAATATGAAGAGGCAAAAATGTGTGTTAATCACATATTTTCAAAATTGATGGAAAATTCAGCAACTGATAATAACAGATTGTCAGAAATACAGTTAGAAGCAGAAGCAAGTTCATCAACTTTATAGGAACAAGCTTTAAGGAAGAAAAGCAAATATTGAAAATAAAAAAAAAAACGTAAAGTACAACACACACAATAAAAATTTATTATAATAATAATAATAATAATAATAATAATAATTTACTATTGTTTTAAAAAGAATATTAAATTTTTTTATTCCCACTCTTCATCCTCCTGCTGGCCCTCTCCCCCCACCCCCGAATCATCATCATCATCATCCTCAGGACTCCATAAAAATATTATCGCATGGTGTCCGTTGGCTTCAATGGGATCTAAGAACAAAAATTAAAATTATTATTATTATTTAAAGCAAAATTTAATATACTCACACTCCCATCGTGGGAAACCTGACATGTCACCACCACGGTACTCATCTGATGAGTACAATGACCAATAATTGTCATTGAACTCATTCAGGAGTACCAGAGCGGTAGACTCCAATGAGGAGATGAATTCCTCCATCTCCTCATGTAGTGAGGGCCATTCTACTCCAGGTGGTGCCATCCTGGGAGCCCTCAATAAATTTATAATATTTTTCACCGTTGTCATTTTTTTAAACTAAAATTCTTTAGGGTGATAGATTATATGAAACCTCGGTTTCTTAAAGTAATCAAATTATTCTAACATGAAAAGCGAGTGTTGAAATTTTGGTAACCACAATTTGAAATAAGTTTAGATTGTATGAAACCTTGTTTTCTAAAAATGTAAAACGTTAGAATTTGGTAACCGCAATTTGAAGTAATTAAGAATTGAGCTGATAAAACACAACCATATGTTTATCATAACGAATAAATTCTTCAACATGAGGTTTGCAGCCATCTTATTTGTATCATAATAGCGAATACAATTTTCATATTTTTAATCTCTCACTCAACATTCTTTTCATCATCATCATCATCATTGGGTTGAATACCTCATATCCACCCATCAAAATATATAGGGTAGAACTCTAAAGATAATAATAATTTTTCTTGAGAGTGGTCAGTAAATTTAAAAAAAACAATTCCCCAAGTCAACAGCTTCTGTGATAAAGATTTGTAGTAAAAAAATTGAGGATAGAACTCTAAGATAATAATTTTTTCTTGAGAGTGATTAGTAAATTAAAAACAATCCCCTCAAGTCAACGACCTCTGTGATAAAGATTTGTAGTAGTAAAAAATTAGCATAATTTTCTTGAGAGTGGTCAGTAAATTTAAAAACAATTCCTCAAGTCAAACAGCCTCTGTGATAAAGATTTGTAGTTAAAATTGTCAAGGTCTTTTATATCGTTTCCTGATAAAATTGTATGTTGATTAATATACTGCTGTTATTGCTAATACTGAAATGTTCTTATCATAAGAACATTAAGTAAGAATTGGGGGTGAATGGCTTTGAAAATAAAGCATTTTTTATTTATTTAATTTACAATTTGTTATAATACCTACTATTTACAATATATTTTTTCTTATTCGCTACCTTAAATGAGTTCATTTATTTTACATTTTACTATAATGACCCCACGGTAACGTTTCATGTGAATTTAATATTAAATCTCTTTTATCATCATGTGAACTTAACGCTATTTTTGATTGGGTTATGGTGTTTACTTTATGTTTTTTTGCTTGTATTAAATTTTGGCAAACTAATTTTTCTGTATTGCTATTTAAGCATTCTAGGTAATCATCAAAAGTTATTCTATTTTTAATTACACTTCTTTTAACACCTTTAGATTTTTTACAACTATCTTTGCCTTCTACCCTAACCGCATACATTTTCGATCTTAGACCAACAAACTCAGTCATTATACGACCATTATTCTCGTCCTTCATAAGGCCCAACACTTTTTTATTAACTAGAGGGATGCTCCAGATGTTATTGGTAGGATAGTCACTAGTATCGAAATGGGAATGACAGTCACGTTTAATTATTTCATATAAATCTGGATGGATAATTTCATAAATAAGGGAATCTGTATCAGTATAGTAAACTGTGCAGTTGGAATTAAATTGCGGGATCATATAATTATAATGGAAATCATAAATTGTGGTCTTTGCTAAATCTAAAATGCACATGCCCACATATATGGGCTTATTCAAATAAATCTCAGATTTATTAAGTTCTATCGCAACCAAATTTTCATTGAATATGGTTGAGGACTTGAATTCAGGTTTGGATATAAGAGCTTCGGCACTGAATCGTCCTAACCACTTGGTTACTAGCTTGACAATACTATGCTTCCTAACATTCTCCATGGTTTTGCCGAAGACTGCATTATTCATAAGTTTAAAGAGATTTTTCTCAAAATCATTTTTAGCCGAGGCTCGAAGACGGGTGTTGAGATCAATATATGATTTGAGCCACGTAGATTGATTGAATTGAAGAATTTTATGAATTTTTGTTAATTTTAATCCGTGAAGGAGAGCTTGTTTTAAATTTCTATAGTGTAAAACATATTTTATTTTATTTTCAACAGTAGCTAAGAGTTTCTTCTGTTTTGAACCAGAAGGTGCTTTATGTTCAGGGGCAAATGGTAAATCTCTATGGAGGTCGTGAATTTCTTGAGGATACTCTAAATCAACTTCCAAAATATAGCCTGTGGGTGAATCATTGGGTACGTCTTCCACTTTAAAGTTGTCCACATTTTCTACCCACTTGAAGCCGCTGTGGGGTAGAGGTTGAGACATAGCCCATCCATACTGATTATTTATATCATAATATTGTAGAAATTTGGTGGGTTGAGAGGAATCGTAGTCTGCCATATGATATTTATTATTAGCTTTAGAGTAACGTTTTGAGCATTGGCTAAGACCACCCCGAATTCCCCGCTCAACAAACATGAGCATATCAACTTCAGTTAATAGTTCTAATGTAACGTCAGTATGTTTAAGCATTGCATCCCAAGTATAACCTGGTAGAGTAAAGTAATGAGCGGGGTCAAGTCCATAGGTTTTATGACAGCTTTTTCGAAATTGTTCGAAAACCTCAGCTAACAATAGAACATCCATCTTTAAATACAAATCGGAGTATTCACCTAAATTATTTATATCGAATTCATCCCAGACTTTGTGGGCATGTGCATAATCTTCATTGCTAACAGCACAATCATTTAACTTGCTATAAAATTTAGAAATGGGTGGTAAAGAAGTTTCTAAAAATCTATCTTTAGAATCAAAATAATCGTAAGGATATATGCCTTTACGTGTTAATAGATTGAGTTGGCTATCAGATAAATTTTGAAATTGGGATTTTAAAATGGGGAAAGAAGTTAAATATGATGAAAGGGTATCTAAGCTGCTGGCCATAAACCGAAAAGAATCAACAAATCTAAATTTAATTGGATACTCATACAAATGTTTTGTGAACGAGATGTATCGTTCTTTATTTATGGGAAGAAGGTCAACGCGACCTTGGAGATCAGAAGCTATATTTTCAATAATAAAATGTGCATCATAACCGCTAAGGTTATGGAAAATAACTGGTACTGTGTGACTATCCTTAAAATTTATATTACACCCCTCATGTGCTGGACCTCGGTATTTACCGGTTAGATGACAATGATCGCGCACCTTCTTATCATCTGCTGTAAATGGCTTCTCACATATATGGCAGAGTGTGGCGGACTTAAAAAACTTAATCTCGCGTGTAGTCATCGAGTCCATGGGTAGAGGGTAAAGAAAAACTCTTTCTAAATTTTCTGCGAACTGATTTAACTCGCACACAAACCACTTAATACAATCTTCACCGCGATAGCTCTTGAAAAATGATAACGTGGAGTCATATGAGCACTTAACATACAATCCAATACTACACGGCACATGTTCTTGATATGCATTTCCATTTTTACATTTTATTAATAAACACTCCAAATCTGCATATATAATAAAAGGTGCTTCCATCTTATTCCTATAATTTTTAAATTTAAGATCCTTCTGGTCCTCGGTTGGGAGCTTGATTATACATTCGTTGATGTTCTTGCAGTTCTCTACATGCTGCTCCAATTTTTCCTGTGAGTAAAAGTAATGGAAGCAGCGGTCGCAAAAGTATTTCCTACCATGATGAATAGATAGCTGTGATGACAGCAGCCGGGAGAGGTTTTTGATCCAAACAAAATGATATTTGATGGGCGCGTAATCATCATCTTCACCCCCATACCCCTCCTCATAATATTCACTCTGAATCATTAAGAGGTTCACATGCTTTTCTTTTTTATCTTTAGTTAAATATATGGGTAGGACTTTAAAATTATCTTTTTTTATCATATGCAAATTGTATACGTTCACTGACACAACATTTTGTCTCTCAAATCGTGGAATCTGATTGATGGTCATGGGGAACACAATATATTTAAGGTTGAGTTCTTTAATGTGGTTGATATATTTAGTTACACGTTGAGGATGTTTCTCAACTGGATACAGAGCTGAAAGCACCGCCCAAGCAAAGCAAGCGTTATCATCGTTTTGCACGTTGATGCAGGCCCCTTTCAGCTTAATTTGTTGTGGTAGATCGATATATGTGGATCCTAGTTGAGGTGTGTACTGGTTGATGTTAACGACTAGGTTGATGATTGAGGATAAGGTCCAACCGCTATCCTTTTCCTGGAATTCTTCCAGTTTTTTCAATATAGGTTCCTTAACATTTTGCTTGAACCACGCGTTGATATCAGTAGCATTGTCTATGATAGCATTTTTTGTGTTCATGTATTTGTACTCAAATACCTCCTCATCAGACTGCATAGTTTTAAATTCTCCACAAAATATAGCGTTAACCTTAAGGAAGGCTTCCTTTTTAAGAATGTTATTAATACGTATACGAAAGGGTGCTAAGCAATCTTTTAAAAATGATAGTGGTTCCTTGTGAGTCAGGTTGACAATTACCCCTGTACGCATGCTATGAAAAATGGTTATATGTATTATAGAATATATATATATTTAAAACACACACACACACACACCTATTCTTAAAAGCACACTGAGAATCTTCCCATTTAACTCGATAGAAAGCCCAATTAGAACGATTTCGATTTCTATA
Organism: Thereva nobilitata; assembly: GCA_963855945.1. Lineage (NCBI taxonomy): Eukaryota > Metazoa > Arthropoda > Insecta > Diptera > Therevidae > Thereva > Thereva nobilitata. Next base: position 36,453,650 of record OY979697.1, read on the forward strand.
GTATCCAGCACCTGAAATTAATCTTTTTTCTTTTAATTGTGTACGCATTCCCAGCAATAAACTAATAGCTGCAGTTAGTTCATTCTTTTTACACACATTGCTGGCTCTGGATAAAGAACCTTTAAGATTCCTTAAAGCTTTAGTAAAGTTTTTGATTGTATCACTTATGAGCATCGGATTAGTTTTAGCATTGATAAATGCAGTTTTCATTTCTTTAACCAAATTTTTCACACCCATTTTAATAATTTATAAGCAGCGGCTTCTTTTCTTAGTTAACTTCTCAAACTGATTTCTGCAATGATCGGCTAGCTTAATTTATACTATAGGAAAAACCTGCATTCTGAAGTTGTTTGTAATTAAAATTTAACACAGTATCACATTTCTCAAGGAAGGGTTGAATTCTTAAGCCGCAATTTGATAGAATTTTTAACTAAATTCAACTTAATTTACATTATCATAGCAAAACCACACCTCGAAGTTGTTTGTAATCTTTTAATAAAAAAATATGTTAAACCATTCAATACAAAAGCACCGAATACTCAATAACAGCTTAATCATTTATATTATCATAGCAAACCGCATCCTGAAGTTGTTTGCTATCTTTTCCGCTTGCGTACTACTCAACATCAAACAGATATCAAGTTCATGTGAATCCAAACTAAACCCCTATCAATCAATCAATCAATCAATCAAACCGAGAATGTTCTAAAATGTTCTAGAATATTCTATAATGTTCTAGAATGTTCATCATCATCATCATCATCATCATCATCATCATCATGCTCCCCATACAAAGTGCATCAGTTAACTTCGAGCCCAATTTTATATGGGATTTTTCTGGATTTTTCTGGATTCTCATTTAAAGTTTGCTTCTGTCGAGGTTAACTTCGAGCCCAATTTTATATGAGATTTTTCTGGATTTTTCTGGATTCTCATTTCATCATCATCATGCTCCCCATACAAAGTGCATCAGTTAACTTCGAGCCCAATTTTATATGGGATTTTTCTGGATTTTTCTGGATTCTCATTTAAAGTTTGCTTATATCAAGTTCATCTGAATCCAAACTCTCCTTAACAGAAAACCCCAGACCTACCTCAACATTCGTTTTCATTCTATACAACAGCAAAAGCTTTTCCCTTCTCTTTAGCCCGCTCATTCACACACCAGAATTTTCATACAAATTCTAATATTTTTACTGATAAGCTCTATAGCAAAGCTAAAAAAATACATCGCAGCAAAACTACTACTCGATATAAAACTGATATCAAGTTCATGTGAATCCAAACTAAACCCCTATCAATCAATCAATCAATCAATCAAACCGAGAATGTTCTAAAATGTTCTAGAATATTCTATAATGTTCTAGAATGTTCATCATCATCATCATCATCAACCGAAAATTGGATGAGTTTGAGAATCCAGAGGCCTTAACAAAATCCCATAAGAAAGTGGACTCGAATAATATACCATTTTGAGAAAAAAGTCCTCTGAACAAATTTCCATACAAAAGTGGGCTGGAGTACCCACTATACATCTACTCATGGGATAATTCATCAAACAAGTGTACCGTATAATCCTCAACAGAATGGTGTTGCAGAGCCGGCCAAAAGAACAGTGATAGAAAAGGCAAGATGTTTATTGCTAGATGCAAATTTACCAAAGAAGTACTGGGAGAAAGCAGTGAACACTTCAGTACATCTCCTGAACAGATCTCCAACAGCAGCTTTAAAGAATATGGTTCCAGAACAGGCATGGATAGGCACACTACCGGACTTATCAAATTTGAAAATATTTGGATCCAGAGTTATGGTTTAAATACCGAGAGAAAAAAGAAGAAAATTTGACAGAAAATCGGAAGAATGCATTTTTGTAGGTTATGCATGCAGAGAATCAAAAGAAACGCTTCAGGTAAATAATAATCAGTTGACAAGTACTAATTATGTTACAATTTTAGAAAACACAGTTACTGACAATTTAGATTCAGTGGGAGAAAAACACAATGATTCAACGCCCACATGTGATGAAACATTAATTGAAAATTCAAATTCAGAAGAACTTAATTCATCCTCGGACTATGGATCACCTTCTGAACATTTGTCGTCGTTTAATGATTCGTCAGCTGAAATAAAAATACTGGAAAGAAATAAATATGATAATTTAAACTTACCTGATCGACAAGAAGAAATGCATAATGCACAGCCAAGTGAAAGCCCTCAGAGAGAAGTGCGACGTACAACTAGACAACGGAAATTAAAACGTATGCCAGAATTTTCATATATAGCATCAGAGAACTTATCGGATCCGTTAACGCTAGAAAAAGCTACAAATAGACCAGATGCTGATCTTTGGTGACAAGGTATGGAAGAAGAAATGTCCTCCGTCTAATTTCAGGTTTGCATTGCTTTTCAGCAGTTGACGTTTTTCTTTTCAAAATTTCCAAAATTGCTACAGTTTCATTAATTTTCCTTTTTTTGGCCGAGTGTCACCGCATGCGCTGCCTGGAGTAGGGAAATTAAATTCACTTACTTGTGTATCATTCACTCCTGGAGAGTTTGCTAGACTCTCTAGGAGTGTTGAGTCTGTTTCCTAATTAACAGGAGTGGGTGAAGGAAGACTAGAAGTCATTGGTGCTGGAGTTAAAATGTCTTTTAAGAAAGACATTTGTTCCATATACACCCATTTCCTTTTGTGTAAATCACATGAACCACTACCAGATTTTATATTACTCTTACTTTTTTTTAGTTCCAGTCGATAATTATCTCTTAAACTTTTCCACTTTTTGGTTACCTCGATTTCTAAAAACACAAAAATAATCTAAGCGTTAATTCATATACAAAATATACAATTATAGAAATTATTTTTATGAGCTTTCATAATCGTATTTTTCGGTTTTTAGCCACGGGATCCTCTTATAGAGCTTTAGCATTCAGCTTTAGAATGTCACACTGTACAATATCAAAGATAGTGAGAGAAGTTTGCCAAGCTATTTGGAATAGCTTAGCATCAAAATATATGGCACCACCTACAGAAAACAACTTAAAAGAAATCGCTGAAAAATTCTTTAACAAATGGGGGTTTCCTAATTGTGTAGGAGCAATTAATGGTAAACACATCCGCATTAAGTGTCCTCCAAAATCTGGAAGTATATATTACAGTTATAAGCAATACTTTTCAATTGTCCTGCAAGGCGTTTCGGACGCAGATTACAAATTTGTTTGTATTGATGTCGGGGCGTACGGTAAACAAAGTGATGGAGGAATATTTGAAGCATCACACCTTCATTTACTACTTGAAGCTGGTAATTTTAACTTACCATCACCTTCTTTGTTACCAGGAACAAACATTGAAGCCCCGTATGTTCTAATCGGAGATGAAGCCTATCCATTAAAAACCTACTTGTTAAGACCTTTTGCAAAAAATAATTTAAACGACGAAAGTGTACTTTTTAATGAGAAACTGTCCTCCGCACGAAATACAATTGAATGTACATTTGGTTTACTTACCAGTAAGTGGCGTATACTTTCAAAAGCAATCGAAACAGAGGTGAAGTCAGCAAATATTATAGTAAAATGTGTGTGTCTTCTACACAATATTCTAATAGATAAAGAAGGTATTGACAAAATAGCGCTAATTCAAAGAGAACACCATCTGAGAGCTAACGGGAGATCAACGGCTCAACAAAACTGTTAACGCCCGCCGTAGAATTTGTAAATTTTGCATTTGTTAATGTTGAAAGGAACAATTTTCATCTTTCTACCTTCTTCTTTTTTTTTACATAACCCAAAAAAATAATAAATGAAGTCATCATGAAGACCAGGGGCATGCAGTTTTCGTTTATGTTTTTTATTAAATTTTCATTACAAAGAATTGTTGTAAATAGTTTGTGTTATTTTCTTTATGGATAAAGTGTAAAATAAATTATAGAAACTAACAAAAAGGGTCATTCATTTAAACAAAAGAATAACTTTAACAGGTTATGGGCCCAGACACGTGGACATAAAAATGAGTGAGCTAAAAGTGAAAATCTTTCAATTAACGGGGAGTGAAAATTGGAGCAGATGGAAACATCAAATGCTATTGGCATTAAAGTATTATGAGCTAATTGACATTGTAACTGGTGTTGAGGAGAAGTCTTCAGATGAGAAGAAGTCTGGGTCTGAAGCTCTAGTAAAGAAAGACGCTCAGGCGCAATTATTAATCTTGGGAGCACTGTCCGAGGATGCGTATAACAAACTAGGGGTAATAAGCACCTCAGCGGAGGCATGGCGGAGATTGATTTCGATCTATGAACAAAGTTCTGGTCAGCGGCTTGACAGGTTGGCGGAGCAGTTTTTCGTGTCAAGGAAGGAGCAACATGTTGGAATTCTGGATTTTATCTCAGCAATGCAGAGGAACTTCAAGGAGTTGTCCGACGAAATGAGTAGACAGCTGAGTGTAAAGCTACCTGAAGAATTATTGATGTTGAGGATTACATCAACGTTGCCACCAGAATATAATAATTTTAGGGAAGTTTGGGAATCCACAAATTTGAAGGAGCGAACGATGGAGAAGTTAGTGGAAAGATTGAGAATGACTGAATCTCATCTGTCATCTGGAAAACAATCTACAAATGTTGCATTCTCATCAAGGAATTGTGAAGAATCACCCTCAGTATATACAAAAACACCAAGAAAGAATATGAGACAACCAAGGTGTTACAAATGCCATAAAATTGGTCATGTTAAAAAGAATTGTCCGGAATCTAACGGAGATAAGGTTATTAAATCAAATTCAAAAACATTTAATTCTGGTTCTTTTCTAGCTGAAACATTTTTTATTTCAAAAGCTGTAAAACTAGATAATAAAACATGGGTTAATGACAGCGGAGCCACAATGCACATGATGCCCAATCAGTCAAAGTTTACAACATATGAAAAGTTCTACGAAATTAAATATGTGAAATTGGCTGATGGCAGTTTCATAGAAGCAATTGGACAAGGAACTGTTGAGGTGAAATCGTGCATAAATGGAGAAGAAATAATCAGCTGCTTGAAAGATGTGTTGCATGTGCCTAAGATTGGTGTAAATTTGTTTTCATTATCAAGATCTTTGGGAAAAGGATATCGCTGGAAAATGGCGGAAAATGAAATACTGTGTTTAAGAAAGGGAAAAGTTTATTTAACAGGAAAATTAAGAGGCGGTTTGGTAATATTAAATATGACTACTGTTATGTCTAAAAAGAATATGTCTGCTTGGTCTGTTTCAGCATCTGAAAGTCTGCAAAATTACCATGAAAAGTTTGCTCACCAGAATAAGGAACACGTTAAGAAAATGCTGAAGGAAAAGAATATAAAGCTTAACCAAGAAGATGAATTCTGTGAAGGGTGTGTATATGGAAAACACCACAGAAGAACTTACCACTCAAGAAAAGTTAGAGCTACGAAACCTGGAGAAATGATAAGTGGTGATGTCAATGGTCCCATGGCAATTTCATCTGTAGGAGGATCAAAATACTTCGTATGTTTTAAAGATGACTTTTCAAGATTTCGTCGCGTGTATTTTTTGACACAAAAATCCGAGGTTGCTGAAAAATTAAAATATTTCTTGGCTGAAGCTCGAAACCGAGGACATAAGGTTGAACAATTCTTGTCTGACGGTGGAAAGGAGTTCGATAACAGAGAAGTTAGACACATACTTGAATCGCAAGGTATTGATGTGAGATTATCAATGCCCTATACACCGGAACAAAATGGTGGGGTAGAGCGAGAAAATAGAACTTTAGTTGAAAGCGCTCGTGCGATGATATATAATAAAAATCTTCAAGCAGAATTATGGGCAGAAGCAGTGAACACCGCAACTCATGTCATAAATAGGACTGGTCCAACTTCTGTCAAAGGAAAAACTCCATATGATTTATGGTACGGTAAAGCACCAGAGATAAATCATTTTAGAGTATTTGGAGACATTTGCTATGTTCATGTTCCTAAACAAAGACGAACAAAATGGGAACCTAAAAGTATTAAAGGAATTTTTGTAGGATACTTTGGAGAAAAAGACGGATATCGAATTTATGACCAAAAATCAAGAAAAATAATTTTGAGCAGCGATGTTAGATTTGTTCCAAGTAACTCAACATATGTTTTAATAAAAGGAACCGATAATGTCACTGAAGATCACAACAAAAGTTCCCCTGTAAGTGAAGAAGGATGTGACAATGCTCGAATTAATGATAGTTCTGAAATGTTTGTAAGTGAAGGGGAAGGTGACAAATCTCATATGGACGAAAGTATAGAAATTTTTGAAGATGCAGAAAGTGAACACCAAACTAAACAAATGGATGACGAAAATATCTACTATGGATTAAGAGACAGAAGACAAATAAGTAAACCAATATATCTTCAAGACTACGTATTAATGGGAGTTCCTTATGATTCGGAAGACGATCCTAACAATATAGAAGAGGCATTAAACTCATCGAATGCTAACGAATGGAAAATAGCAATGGATGAAGAAATGGCATCACTTCAAGAAAATAAAGTTTGGGAATTGGTGGATACTCCGAAAGATAAAAAAATCATCGACACTAGATGGGTGATGAAAATAAAAAGAAAACCTGATGGGACGGTGGACAAATTTAAGGCAAGGTTAGTGGCCAGAGGTCATGTACAAAAATACGGAAGAGACTTCGATGAGACGTTTAGCCCTGTTGCTAGATTCGACACCATAAGAACAGTGTTGAGTGTTGCTGCAAAGGAAAAGTTGGTGCTACGGCAATTTGACATAAAGACAGCTTTTTTGTATGGAGAACTAATGGAGGAGGTTTATTTAAAACAACCTGAATGTTACAATGACGGAAGTGGTAGAGTATGTAAACTAACTAGAAGCTTGTATGGACTTAAACAGTCACCAAGGTGTTGGAATTTTCGGTTCAAGAAATTCCTTAACGACTACGGTTTAAAAGTGTCGAACGCAGATCCGTGTTTGTTTATTAAGAATGATGCAAACTCCAGGTTATTGGTTACCATATATGTAGACGACGGTATAGTTGCAGGCAGCGAGAATAAAATGGTGGAAGATTTTTTGAAACATCTCAGCTCCGAGTTTAAGGCTACATCAGGGGAATTAGATTCGTTTCTTGGAATTCAAATAGAACAACAGAAGGATGGTGCAATATTGATTCATCAGGAACAGTACATTGAGAAAATACTAAGAAGATTTAATATGGAAAGTTGCAACAAGGTTTCAACGCCATCAGCAATGGGGGATGCAAGCCCTGGTTCAGAGTCTGATAAGGATCCAAGAAAAATTCCATATCGTGAAGCGGTAGGCAGCCTTATGTACTTGATGACAGCAACAAGACCTGATATTTCGTTTGCAGTTGGTAAGGTATCTCGAAATTTGGAAAAACCTACGTTGGCTGACTGGATGGCAGTGAAACGAATTTTTCGCTATTTGAGGGGAAGCACCAATCATGGACTCCTATATCATAATTGTGATACTGATAATCTTAGTATATTTACAGATTCCGATTATGCTGGTGATTTGGTCGACCGAAGATCAACCACAGGGGTTGTTGCAATGCATGGTAGTGCAACCATAACTTGGTCAAGCCAAAAACAAAAATCAGTCGCTCTGTCGACAACTGAAGCGGAATTCGTAGCAGCTAGTGAAGGAGCCAAGCAGGCAATTTGGCTACGAAGGTTACTGGAGGAAATATATGGAAAACAGTGTAAGCCAACTCTGTACATTGACAATGCCAGTGCGATCAAACTTATTCATAACCCTGAGTTTCATAAGAGATCAAAACATATAGAAATTAGATATTATTTCGTGAGGGAAAAATACCAGAGTGGAGAAATAAATGTACAACATGTATCCAGCGAAAATCAAATTGCAGATATATGTACAAAGGCTCTATCCGCTGAAAGATTTAAAACTCTGAAGTCAGAAATGAAAGTGGTGGAACCTGAAAATTGAGGGGAAGTGTTGAAAGGAACAATTTTCATCTTTCTACCTTCTTCTTTTTTTTTACATAACCCAAAAAAATAATAAATGAAGTCATCATGAAGACCAGGGGCATGCAGTTTTCGTTTATGTTTTTTATTAAATTTTCATTACAAAGAATTGTTGTAAATAGTTTGTGTTATTTTCTTTATGGATAAAGTGTAAAATAAATTATAGAAACTAACAAAAAGGGTCATTCATTTAAACAAAAGAATAACTTTAACAGTTAATTAGGTTAATGAAAAGGTAAAAATTCCACTCTGCAAATCTAAGGTCATTGCATTATTGTTTTGATTGCAATTCTAGCCAATATTTATTATTTGTGTTTATCCGCAATGCTTAGCTTGCACCTTCAGCAATTCATTCACCGGCTAATGTCAATGGCCGGATTTGCTGAGTGGACTTTTTACCTGTGTTCTTATGTTTGTTTTGTTCTTATTATTACTTTTTGTTGAAATCAATTTTGTATAAAAATCGTTAATCATCAATCAATAAATCGGAGTTGAATTGTAACCACCAAGCAGTGCGTTTTATTACTATCAACGAAGATATCTCGGTTCAAGTGCCGTTTGATATCGCAACTCCTTCAACACTTCAAGATATCTCGGTTCAAGTGCCGTTTGATATCGTATCAAACATAACCCAGGTCACGGTGTTTCACTCTGACCATTACAGTAGGAATAAAATAATTCCTCCTTAAACATTTGGTGACCCCGACGTGATCGGGTGCAACACTCGATCACTAATTCACATTAATTAACGTTTGCGTCACGAGTATTTGGAGCATAGATCTTTAAAAAGGGCACGAGCAGATGACTGCCACAATGACACGTCTAGAGGAACTGACCCAGCTACAATCGAAGCTTGGAGAGGATATCCAGCGCATCATCAAGAATTACGGGAAGGATTCTGCAGTGAGAAAGACGGCTACCTACTACGATGAACGGATTCGCCGTCTTCAAGAAGCTTGGGTTGCCTTCGAAACCAACGACGCAGAAATGAAAACTCTTCCAGAGGTAGATGTACGCCATAAATACTTCACGGGCGACTATTATAATAAGATAAAGGCAGTGGTTGATCAATATCTTGGATACTTTTCCAAAAAGGTTGATGAATGCTTAGCCGTTGAAAACTATGAAGATAATTCTGAAGCAGCACATTCAAGTAAGCATTCTGATAAAAACGTACCAGACCCAGCATCGTCATCTAAGACTCCACACGATAGTCCACCACAAGGATCAAAGGCTTCCGCAAGTCAAGTCACGACAAGAGATGAGGACACTTTACTTAAAGCCATAAGAGGGCAAAAACGTACTATTGACGTGCTAAATAGGATTATGGAAGCCACCTCAGCAGAGCACCAATCAAAATCATACTATCAGTATCAGCTTAAGGTCATTAACCAGCAGTGGCATCAAGTGGAAGAATACGACAAAACAATTTGGGAACTTTGTGAAAATCCAGCTGATTGGGGCTACAATAATCACAGCTTCCTTGAGCTCCAACAAAAAACTCAACCCTTGATAGTAGCACTTTCATCAAGGCTAGAAGGTTATTCATCGGAGACGTCTAACCGGATCGCTCCGTTGAATGGAACTACTGTAGTTCCAAGTTTGCCAAAAATAACCTTGCCAAAATTTGACGGAGACTATGCCAAATGGCGACAATTCTACGACCTCTTCCTACAATTGGTCCATTGTCAAGATATGTCCAGCTGCCAAAAAATGTGGTACCTTAAGACAAACCTGGCCGGAGAGGCGGAAAGATTACTGAGACATTTCACTGTGTCTGAAGAGAATTATAATACTGCTTGGCAAATCCTACAAGATAGGTACAACAACAGCAGATTATTAGTTTCAGCTTTAGTAAACAAGCTGCTGTCGCAACCAAGCCACACTCATGCTGCAGCAACCAACCTTAAGGCATTTCATGATACTACCAAGGGATGTCTTCTTGGTCTCCAAAACCTAAAAATAAAAGTAGAAGGCTGGGACCCATTGCTGTTGCCTATACTGATAAAGAAGATGGATCGTGAATCACATATGCTGTTTGAACAATCACTAAATAATCCAAAGGAAGTGCCATCTATCAAACAATTACTAGATTTTCTAGAAACACGCTTTCAATCGTTGGAAGCATTAGGTTCCAAAAGTGACCTTGTGAAAAAGCCAGGCATAACTAAGATTTTGACCTCGGCTCTATCAGCAGGACAACAACACACTTGTATTTTGTGCAAGTACAAGCACCCCCTGTACTTCTGTAGGGCATTCAGAAAATTGGATTCCAAGGAACGGCTCAATATCGTGAAAAAATATGTTTTGTGCATCAATTGTCTCAAACCTGGACACAGTGCATCTACTTGCTCATCCCGGTCCTGTTTTAAATGTAACCAAAAACACAATACATTGTTACACTTCACATCCGGATCAAGGGAAAAACAAGAAGGAGGTAGGGCTGACGTAGCACCAAAAGAAGGTCCTTCAAGAGGTGTCAAAGACGAAGGTAGCAACACTCGTACAGACATTAATTCAGTTACACTAGCAGCACTGGACGATTATAAAACTCGAAAATTTGTATTTTGGAGCACAGCTGTGGTGAAAATAGTGACGAACGAAGGCAACGAGTTGGAATGTCGAGCAATTTTAGACTGTGGGTCCCAGGTAAATGTAATCACTGAGAGGACGATCAAAAGGCTGATGGCGATAACCCAACCAGATAAAATGATCATTGAGGGCATTGACCAAGCGAAGCAGAAATCCAATCGACGAATCAATGTAAAATTACTATCCAAGGTGAATGGATTTTCCACAAGACTAGAGGCCTTCGTTCTTAAGCAGATCGTTTCCCCACAACCAACCCAGCATTTTAACACTGACACCTGGCCAATACCAAAGAATATTACACTAGCTGATCCGAACTTCAATACCCCAGGGAGAATTGATGTATTATTAGGAGCCGAATTTTATCATCAATTCCTGGCAATCGGACAAATAAGCTTAGCTGACAACCTGCCTACATTACAAAACACCGTTTTCGGATGGATCATCACAGGAAAGGTCGAAGGGGCGTCACTAGAAACCGCCACGTGCAATATTGCTTCTACCGAAGATGAGGAAAACACAAGTCGGCTGATTGAAAAATTTTGGAAGTTGGAAGACATAGGTAACATGGAACCAAATCTGACAGTGTCAAAAAAACGATGTGAGGCTCTTTTCAATGAAACTGTCCAACGACATGAAAATGGTAGATTTATAGTCGCATTGCCATTTTCAGAAAATCCCGCATGTCTAGGCGACTCAAAACAGATAGCTATCAACAGGTTTTTTGCCATTGAAAGAAGACTCTCAAGGGATCCCAATTTAAGGATTCAATACACTGAATTTATGCACGAGTATTTAAAACTTGGCCACATGAAGGAAGTAAATTTAGCAAGCATTCCATCGCAACATTACTTTCTACCTCACCACTGCGTTCTAAAGCCTGATAGCAGCACCACTAAATTGAGAGTGGTTTTCGATGCGTCGAGCAAAACTGCGACAGGATATTCGCTCAACGACATACTGCATGCTGGACCAACTGTACAAAGCGAATTGTTCTCTATCTTGCTCCGTTTTCGTCTACCAAGATTTGTGTTCACGACAGATATTGAAAAAATGTACAGGCAGATAATGATGCAGCCTGGTTGTAACGGTCGGTTAATTATTGCAAAATTCTTATTATTAATTATTCCCCCCATCTATCGGAAATATCAGAAATTAATAGTCCAATCACTTCAGGAGCTTTTTGATGCGAAACTTTTTTGAATCACGTAGCCGAAGAAAAACAAAATTTTTCTTGGAAGAAAAAAAATCGAAAATTTTGGACAGTCTGGATTGAATGGTGACCAGAAAGAGTCTGGATAGAGTCTGTGTTGAGAATTGGCCCGATACCGGCAAGATTTGGTTGCTCTTTGCTTTTTCAGGGCGAGACCCTCCTCACAATAACGAAATTTTGGAAGGAAATGAAAAACTAGAAACGATTAACAAATCGAAATAGCTGACATTTTCTCCAGCGCTGAGGTGGTGATACGAGATCGAATTTAAGTGCCAGTCCTTCGGGTTTAGAGAGGAAAATTTCTCCTCTTGTGTCAGTTAATCAACTCCCTAATTACTAAAGTGTGAACAGAAAATAAAATCACAAGTGAATATCAACCGCTGATACCCAAATTGCTTTGGAGATATTTACCCAAGAATCAGATCTGTCATAGAAGTGGCCTGACGGATTTTGTTAACTATTGGATTATTGTGTAGTTTCTCATATCCATATCTCTTGAAAAGGTCAAATTTGGAGTGCCATTGGAGGAAGTAGGCAAAACTGATATTCCTGGATCCTTGCTATTGTTAATTCTGAAGCTGAACAAGGAAGCTCCGCAGCGTCGCGACGTATTTAGGGCGTCTGCACGTCAGAGCGCTAGGAAGACATTAATACCTTTCCATTTTTTTCAGATGCTGAAAGATTAGTTACTGTAGATAACTATTCCGGTCTTATTATATCAAGTGTTCTTAAGAAATTTCTAAGAAAGATACCAAGTTGAGGATTTAGCATAAGAAGGCATCTGGAAAGAAAAAAAAGGAGAAATAGGCATAAGGTCTCCTATGTTGTAAACGTGAATGTAGTGCTGTGAGTTTTCTAGTCCCCAGTTTACCCTGGTGACATAGTCTGCAGTAACATTATAAACATTTTAAGTGTTTATCTCATAAAAATTGTGATTTCCTCTTAAATATTACCACAATTAGTTAAAAGAATTTGCAAGTTTCAATAATTATATTATATGAACTCTGCGCACATATAGTGTGCCTATTATTGCAAGGTTTTTTTGGGCATTTTGTTGAGCGGTGCATAGATCGATTAACTCCAGAGGAATTATTGAATCGACTACCAACAGGAACTAATATCCAAAATACTGTGCTGAAGACGTGGAGCCGGGTGCAGTAGGTTCGTTTTTGTTGTATTACTTTCCATATTATTGTAGTCACCTAGTTAGATGTCCAATTAATATCTTAACTTTAAACATAATATGGTCACCGTTGTGACCCTAGTAGTGGTGGACAGAGTAGAATTTTAACTATATTTTATATATTACAAATTTTAATTATAATTTTACACGCATCTCTATTTACACCTGATACAATACATAAATATCAACAATACGTTGTACACTGGTATTTATTTTACACCCAGGTATGGATACTAATATTGACTTCCAATGTTGTGTTTCAATTTAATATTATTTATTTTATTTTATTTTAGAAACATAACGGACTTACGTCCACATTTTAATTACAAAGGTAACTTAAATTCGAATCACATCAAGAAAATAGCTCACAATTATTCATATTTCAATATCAAATTATCAATGACGTGATATACTTCCCGCCAATTTACAAATCTCAAATCTAAATTCGTTTGATTGACAAATGCGCATACTCTAGTCAAGACATTATTTTTGGTATAATCTGATTTAAAAAACTCTAAATAAAAAATTTGATTTGATCTCACATTTCTTCGTGGTACCATATAACATAATTCATTTCGAAGCATCACACAATCAGTGATACCATTTACTACTTTGTATAAAAATTTCAAATCACATGAGACTCTAAGAGAAGCAAGAGAAGGAATATGAGAACATATTGATAAATTTGTGTAAGTGTGATCAATATAAGGGTCAGGTAAACCTGCTCGTGGAGCTAATATTCTGAAAAATTTGTGCTGAACTGTTTCGATTTGCTTAATATGAATTTGAGCTGTTGGGTACCATATCGGTGACGCGTACATCAGTTTAGGTCTAACTAATAATAAATACAATGTTCTCAGAGTAGTTGGAGACTTAAACTCTGCTGATGATCTTTTCAAAAAACCTAACATTTGTGAGGCTTTGTTTACAACATAGTTTCTGTGCTCATCGAAATTCATTTTGCTATCAAAGATCACTCCAAGGTCTCTCATTTCGCTTACTTTATCTAATATCACATCATTTAGTTTATAATTATAATTTAACTGATTTCTACTTCTTGAAAAAGTTATGGCTTTACATTTATTGATATTGAGAGAAATATCATTTCTTGTGCACCAATCAAATAGCTTATCTAAGCATGATTGCAATTTTTCGGCATCTTGATCGCAACTTATAGGTCTAAAAATTTTCAAGTCATCCGCAAACAACAAACACTCGGCCTCATCAAAGACATAGGAAAGATCATTAATGAAAATATTGAACAAAAGGGGGCCTAGGTGTGAGCCTTGCGGAACTCCTGATAGTACATTAATTTCTCTTGATACATAGTTCTTATATCTAACATATTGCACTCTATCAGTCAAATAGTTTTCAAGCCATTTAAAGATTGATCCATTAAAACCAAACGATTTTAATTTAATTAACAGTGCAGTATGGTTAACAGAGTCGAAGGCTTTACTGAAATCCGTATAAATACTATCTACCTGTACATTGTTTTCCATAGATAACAGTATTTTTCGCGAGTAACAAGCTAAATTTGATTCAATATTCCGGCCTTTACAAAAACCAAACTGTTTGTCGGTCAAAAACGGTTGAGCTAAAATATTAAGTTTACGCGTGATTATTGATTCAAATGCTTTAGGAATACAATTCATGATTGAAATCGGCCTATAGTGTGTTATATCGTTTTTAGTGTCGGACTTGTGAATGGGTGTTATAAATGCTGTTTTCCATATTGATGGTAACGTACTTTCTACTAATGATTTGTCGAAAAGAATTTTTAAATAATGGGCAAACATGAATCTACAATTTTTCAACAAAAGTGGTGGAATCGCATCTGGACCCGCGCCACCACGGCTATCAAGGCCTCCTAGTTCGTTACTAATGTCTAATAAGGAGATATCAATTTCACTAATTTTGCGAGGAGTTTGATCATGAATATCAACATTTACAATATTCGCAGGTTTATAAAAAGTCTCAAAATAATCGGCAAACGCATTTACAATATCATCACCATTCTCACAGACTCGATCGTTAAATTGCATAACATTTGGTAGTCCCTTGTTCGATTTTCTCATGTTAACATAATTCCAAAAATAGTTAGGATTATCATTAACTGCTGCTTCAGATCTCTCTAAGTAAATGCTGTAATCTCTGTTGTCTCAAAAAAGAAAATTTTTGATAAAAGTCTATATTATTTGTTTTTTTGTATTCTCTGTGAGCTTGAATCTTTTGTATTATACAGTCTTTTAACTCTCTGCTGTACCAGTGTTGAAAACCTGACGTATAACATCTCTTCTTTGGTACTAATGATTCGATACAAAAATAAAGATGAGAATAAAAACAAAAAACACTATCTTCTAGAGAGAGATGTAATGATTCTCTTCTATCTATTTGTCCCTCGTTGAGTTCAGCTTTTATCTTGGTATTTAATTTAGTCTGAGGGAAACAACTTGAGCTTATTTACACTTTAAATGATTTTTATTATACAAGCTTGTGCACCACGAGCGATTGAGCTAATGCCCATTTAGTGCCCTATTGCAATCAAGACTTGTTAATTAATTTACTTAACAATTTAGATATAAAACTTGACTTACTTGTTAGTAGTTATTGTTTCTACTTTTATAGCTATCTGTTCCTACCTAATTTACTCTGACAACCAATCAGATCATTCGTTTTATCGTCAATATTATTTACATCATCTTTGACTTTATTTGGGTCATGCGGGACGTTTGTTAATTTTCTTGTTGATCAACCTAAATTTTCTTTCTCGGAAGTGAATCTCGATTACCTCACTTCTCAAGCACTTACTTCATTTCTTTTGCTCACGTTGCTTATTGTTCTGACCGCATTCATAATTATTCAATCCGGTTCACACCTGTTCTTGTCTTGTTGTTTTATTTCGGCGGTGGATGACTTGCTAATGAACTTGCGGTGTCAAGTTCGTTGTCGAGTTTTGTCTTTTCTTTCATTTGTTTCTTTTGCTTGCGTGCTTGTTGTTGTTGTTCAATTTAGATTTGTGCTCTAGGTTTTTATTGTTGTGCTTTCTTGTGATTGCACTACACCCCCGGCTTCTAAGAGAGGAAATTTTCTTTGCTTCTTTTTAGGAAAGAAAATTTTCTTGGCTTGGGTTATTTTCACTTCGCGTTTTTCAGTCTATTCTTGTGAACTTCTTTGATCTTGTCATCTATCATTATTGTAGCATTTACTCCATTTAACTCGATTACTTTAAATGGTCCCTTGTATGGTGATTCATGTTTCTTTTTCGTGCCTGTCTTTAAATATACCATTTCACCTGGCTTGATGTCTAGTGGACGCGAGTTGTTGTCGTATTCCTCTTTTCTTTTATGTTTTGCTATCTCGAGAAGTTTTTGTGCGGTGTCGTGGGCTTGTCTTAAGCGCCATTTCATTTCAGCAGCATAGTTATCTAAGTTGTATACTGGTGTTGTATTTTCTTCTATAATGGTATCAGGTAAAGTTGCTATCTTTCCAAATAGTAATTCATGGGGGGATATATTCGTATCCGTGTGCGGCGTGATGTTATAACAAAATGTAAAGTATTGTAACCATTCATCCCAATCTTGATTTTGACTGAATGAGAGTAGGTATTCATTCAAAGTTCTATGGTTACGTTCTATTGATCCTAGAGTCTCATGATGATACGGTGTTGAATTCACATGTTTTATTTTTAGTATGCTGCATATCTCTTTAAAAGTTGAATTCATGAATTCAGTTCCCATGTCTGTTCTAATTACTTTGAAGGTTCCAAATCTTAGTATGACATTTTCAATGAGTGCACGTGCTATTGTCGTTGCTTCTTTATTCTCGATTGGTATTGCTATGACATATTTTGTGAGCTCGCATTGTATCGTTAAGATATATCTGTATTGTTTTGCTTGTCTCAAGGGTCCTACTGTGTCCATTGTTAAAATTTCTATACTTGTGCTCGGTGTTTCTGTAATTTCCATTCTTTCTTTAGTGTTCCTTATTTGCTTGTTTCTTTTACATGTCTCACAATTATTTACAAATTTTTTCACCATTTTACTCATGTTCTTCCAACAGTATCTTTGTTTCAATTTGTTAATAGTTCTCTTTATCCCGGAATGTCCTCCAATCATAGGGGAATTATGATATTCTTTTATTTTTTCTATCTGTTCTTCTTCTTGTTGTACTCTTATTAGTGGCGTATATATTAATATTGTTAACTCGCTTTCTTTTCTTTGATGCATCTCATTGTATTTATTCTTAAATTCTTCTTTGTTTATTTCTTTAAATATCATATCATCTGTTGCCATGGCTAATTTATCTATCTTCTTATTATGAGCATATAGCATTAGTTTCTCCAGGAGTAACTCCAAGTTTGCTCGCGGATTATCACTAAGCTCTATCTTTAGCTCCTTTTTATATCTATTTAGTATCATCTTCATGCGCATTTCATTATTCTTTTCATTATTACGTTTCTTTGCTTCATTCTTTTGCATCTTTTTACTTTCTGTTTTCCCATGGGTTGTTATAAATTTTAACTTGGTTATATTTCTTGTTTCTGAAATTGAAATGCATTCCCATATGTGGAGTTGGCCTGTCTCCTTTGGTATTTGCATTTTTTCTTTCTTATCATATTTATTTTTCTTCTCCTTCGCCATGCTTCTAGTGAGTACTTTTATATCTTTTTCTGTTGGTATCATTGCTTTGAGCATCTCTGAATCTAGTTTAATTCTGGATAAGGCATCAGCATTCGTATTTAAGGCTCCTTGTTTATACACTATTTCGAAATCATATTCGCTTAAGTCAATTCTTACTCGTGTCATTTTCGATGAGGGGTTCTTGTGTGTGAATAAGCTTACTAGTGGTCTGTGGTCTGTTACTACTGTAAATTTTCTTCCATACAGGTAGGGTCTAAAATGTTTTATTGCCCAGTGAATACCTAATAGTTCTTTTTCTATTATTGGTTTGTTGACTTCATGTTTGTCTAGTGTTCTACTGGCATATGATATTGGCAAATCTTTTCCAATTTCTCCTTGTGATAATACTGCTCCCAGTGCATAGTTAGATGCATCAGTAGTTAATACAAATGGCTTTTCAAAATCTGGGTACTGAAGTATCGGTGGATTTATTAATTTGTTCTTTAATTCCATGAAAGCATTATTGCATTCTTCAGTCCATTTAAATTCTGCGTTCTTCTTCGTTAGTGCATTTAGCGATTTTGCAATTTTCGCAAAATTCGGGATAAATCTTCTGTAGTAGTTGCAGAATGCTGTAAATCTTTTTATTTCATCTGCGTTTTTAGGTACTGGGTAGTTCTTTATTGTGTCATGTTTCTTGGGGTCGGTTTTCACACCTTCCTTGGTGATTAGATGTCCAAGATAAACGACTTCTGTTTGTAAAAAGTTACATTTCTGTGGATTTAGTTTTAAGTTGTATTCTCGTAACCTCTGGAACGTCTTCCTTAGGTTTCGATTGTGGTGTTCCAAACTACAACCGAATGTTATTATGTCATCTACATATAAGAATGTTTCCGCGTCTAGTCCAGCTAGTGCTATTGAAAGCATTCTTTGGAAGCTGTTAGTAGATATTTTTAACCCAAATGGTAATCGTTTAAAGTGGAAATGGCCTTTTCCTGTGGAAAATGCTGTGACTGGTCTTGACTCCGGGTGTAATTCTATTTGGTGGAAAGAGCTTGTTAAATCTAATGTTGAAAAATATTTCGCTCTTCCTAGGTTGTCTAGAATATCTTCTAGCCTTGTCAAAGGAAATTTATCATCTAATACCTTTTTATTTAATTGTCTGAAATCCACAACCATTCTCCATTTTTGATCTCCATTATCACATTTTTTAGGTACCACAAGTAATGGTGAATTATACGGACTAATTGATGGTTCTATTATATCTTCTTCTATTAGTTTCTTCACTTGATTATTTATTTCTTCCTTTTGTGATTCTGGTAGTCTATAATTTTTTATGTATACAGGTGTTCCATCGTGTAATTTAATTTTTTTCCTGTAGAAATTGTTCACTGTGAGCTTATCATCTTTTATATGAAATACATCTGCATACTCCATGCATAGTTTAATGATTGAATTTTTTGCTGCAGTATCTATGTTATCAACCTTAAGTTCTTCTAGTAGCTTATCTTGTCTCTCTTGATTTCTTTTCACTTTTTGCCTATTGTCTATTATGTTATAATTTCGTAATGGTGATATCTTCAGGTTTGACAGTATAACAGTTACTTCTTTCTCACTTGTATTCAGTAGTTTTACATGGGCTATTCCTTCTGCTGGAATCAAAGAGTTGGCAATAAAGATTCCATCTTGCAGTTCTTGACTTAATACAATGCTGTCTTCAGTGATCGATCTATTCAGTACATGTATCAGTTGACATCTTGCTGGTATTGTTACAGTATTATGCTGAACTGTATCATCCTTGATTGGTAACACAATATCCAAATCTCTTAGTCTTATAGTTAGAGTAAATATATCATAGTCCATTAGGCATTTGTTTCTATATATGAAGTCTCTTCCTAATATTCCATCTGTACCTATGGCAATATCGTTTGGTACCACATGTAGTTTCTGTCTTATACTTTCCCCTTCAATTTGAATGCTGGTATTTATTGTTCCTAAAGTGTATATCTCATTTTCGGTGATGCCTGTGATTTTGCATATTTCATTTTTCTTATAGTTTCCATAATTTATTACCCCTTGTTTTAATATTGATATCTGTGCTCCAGTATCTATTAGAAATTTAACTTTTCTATTTGCATGCTTTATTCTTATTTCTATGTAATTGCTTAAATCCTCTATATTAAATGAGTAAATTTTTGTTGTGAGGACATGTTTTAGTATTCTTCTGTTTCGTCCCTCGATTGATGGGCTTCGGGGACGCTCTGTCCGTTTCCCGAGTCTATTACATTTATTCTTCTTGGTTTATTATGGCTATTCATACTTCTAGTCTGGTTATTGAATTTGTTATCTTTGTTAAATGTTCTGTCATTATAGTTGAATCTATTTTTATTTGCTATATTATTTTCATTATGACTATTCTTGTTTGCGTATCTATAATTCCTATTACTATTATTATGTTGCACGTATCGGTTATTCTGTCGCATTTCATTTGCTCTTCCTTGGAATCTTCTATTAATATTACTTCTAAATTTCATATGTTTATTATTACTCCTAAAATGATACATCTTTCTTTGTGTGTCATTTATCGCCTCTACTTCAGTGGCTATTTTTATCGCTTTTCCCAGCGTGTCTGGCATTGCTGCGAATACAGCTGTTTTAAATGGTTCATTCAATCCAGCTTGGAAAGCATTTAATGCTGTTTTGTCATTAAGTGCTACTATTATATCTCTGTTCGCTTCACCACGCTCAGATATCTGTATATTATTGAGTTTGGAAACTAAATCTTCGATTCTTGTTGCAAATCCTTGCACGTTTTGGTCTCCTTGCTTGGTTCTCGCTAGATCATTTTGTAACTTAAGTGGATTTACTTTTATTCTAAAATTATCTTCTATAAGTTTTCTTAATTCTTTAACGGTGCTTGGCTTTGTATTGGTCCCAAGTTTGTTACGCACTTTTTCTGTAATTCTGGTCTTCAGAACTACATTTATAAGTTTCTTTACTTCTTCTCCATCTTTTAATGTCTCCGCTATTATTTCTATTGTGTTAACAAAATTATTTAAATCCTTTTCTTCTCCTGCAAAGGTTTGTATTAGCTTTAAAGCTTGGAATAAGTCTAAAGTTGTCATGCTGCTGGCTTTAGTGATATCAGCTTTTATTTTGGGATTGCCTTCAGCTTCTGTTTCTGGTTCAGATATTTGATTTAGCTGTTCCTCTATTGTTCTGTTAATTTTTTCTTGTAGAATTTTAAATTCCTTTATTTGTTTCTCAATATTTTTTGTTGCAGATATTTCGTTAATTCTTATTCTGTTCTTATCTAGTTCTATCTTCTTCCTTAATAGAGTGTCTGCTGTATGTATTCTACGTGGTGCTTTTCTGAAATTTGATTCTATTCTTATTAATTCTTGCACTATTTCTTCCGCTTCCTTCTCTGACATTTTTTCTTGACATGGTTGCCTTACAATTGTTTCTATTCCCTACGCTTTTACTATAACTTGATGTTATCCCTATATTATCTTTTTTAACTAAAACTTGTCTCTTTTTAATTCCTGTTATGTAATTGATCTTTTTCCATTCTGACTCATGAATGTTATTTATGGCATGGATGAAAACCTTCTTAAATAGAGTGGCATATTTTCAATTGCTTTTTGTTGGTCTTTTATTGTTTTAACAAATATATATAGTCACCATCAAATATAACATAAACATACTAGCTATTAGCATTCCAATTACTGTTATGCCATTCATTTTTGTAAGATTGGATAAAGATAATAAAATTATAAATTATTAATTCGTTGTTATTTTGATTTAAATATTTTTGTTGTATTCTATTACCTTGTGAATTTCATTTATAAAATGGTTTATCATTAATATGCCTAACGCTATGCAAATTATTACTACTAAGATAAATAAACCTATATGCTTTAACTCTGTCATTACTCAAAGTTTAATTCCTCAATTTTCTAACATTTATATCAAGATAGAGTAGAAAATATTTTATTATATTTTTTTTTTTTTTTTTTTTTTTTTTTTTTAAAAAAAACTTCGCTTTTCTTTTAAATCTGAAGAGAAAAGAAGAAAAAGAAATTGTTTACGACCTTAGCGGAAAATTGAGAAAATAAAATGCTGATAAAATATTTTTATTTAAAATATTAATACATGTATTGAATAAATTCTTAAGCTACAGCTACGCTAGTTATATTGGATTTATTAATCTGCTTTCTTACTTTTCTAACAATACAATTATAAATAATGACTACACATAACGCTACTATGCCTATATAACTAATTTCCCTAATGTGCTCTGCAGTGATATAATTTACAACGCTCCCAGATTGCGCATTGTTTACGATTACTTCTTCCTTCGTTGGCGTAGAGCCCATAGCTTGGCTTTTGCTTCTTTTGCTTCTTTCAGGAAATGGTTCTTTTCCTCAGTCGTTGTTGCGATGGCTGCTATTCTCAACGCTTCCCTTCTTTGCTCTCGCAGTCTTCTTTCTAGGCCTCCTCGTGTGGTTACTGGTTTCGGGGTGGGGGTGTTTGGTACTTCCTTCTTGTGGATCTGTGGTTTAGTGGCGTTCTTCCTTCTATATTCCTCGATCGAGATGGGTCGGGGTCCTGCTGTCGGGTCTTTCAACCTCTCCTGTAGATCTCCAAATATTTCTTTAGCCCAGCTGGTTTCAAGATAGTCCTCAAGATTTATCTGTCCTTCGGGATTAAATAGTTGTAGCTCCTTTCTTAAAGATGCCTGGTCCATAGGCAGGATCGCCATGTAATGATTCTCTTCTATCTATTTGTCCCTCGTTGAGTTCAGCTTTTATCTTGGTATTTAATTTAGTCTGAGGGAAACAACTTGAGCTTATTTACACTTTAAATGATTTTTATTATACAAGCTTGTGCACCACGAGCGATTGAGCTAATGCCCATTTAGTGCCCTATTGCAATCAAGACTTGTTAATTAATTTACTTAACAATTTAGATATAAAACTTGACTTACTTGTTAGTAGTTATTGTTTCTACTTTTATAGCTATCTGTTCCTACCTAATTTACTCTGACAACCAATCAGATCATTCGTTTTATCGTCAATATTATTTACATCATCTTTGACTTTATTTGGGTCATGCGGGACGTTTGTTAATTTACTTGTTGATCAACCTAAATTTTCTTTCTCGGAAGTGAATCTCGATTACCTCACTTCTCAAGCACTTACTTCATTTCTTTTGCTCACGTTGCTTATTGTTCTGACCGCATTCATAATTATTCAATCCGGTTCACACCTGTTCTTGTCTTGTTGTTTTATTTCGGCGGTGGATGACTTGCTAATGAACTTGCGGTGTCAAGTTCGTTGTCGAGTTTTGTCTTTTCTTTCATTTGTTTCTTTTGCTTGCGTGCTTGTTGTTGTTGTTCAATTTAGATTTGTGCTCTAGGTTTTTATTGTTGTGCTTTCTTGTGATTGCACTACAGAGAGTTGAAAAATCAATTCCGAATAGCCTATCACTTAACATCACAGTGAAATCATGATAATTCAATTTCTCAAAATCATACTTCCAATCATTGTAATCTAGCTCTAGTGATTCGACAAAAAATTCACTCTCAATAAATAGCGGTGGATGGTGAGTGTCAATAGGCAAAATCGAGTCTTCATTTTCTTTTATCATAATGTTTGATAACATTATTTTGGTTTATAACTGAGTTCTTTTGATATAAATTTAATAGACTAATAGATTCAGCAAGTATATTTAACGACTTCTTTAGATTAAGGTTGGTCAACCCTGTATCCACAGGATAACTAGCCCAAGTTCCGTTTAACCACTCCACTTTTGGTAAATTATAATCCCCTAATAACAGCCAGTTTACGTTTGGGTATAACAAGTTAAGTTCTTCCAGACTGGAACAATAGGAATTCATTATGTCACTCGAGTTTGTCGAAGAAAAATATAGAGAACTAACTATTACGTTAATTTTACCAAGTTGAATAAGAACAAAAACATGCTCAACATCTGTTGATACATCTAGTTGTAAACTGCGTAATTTATTATTAACTGCGATTAAAACCCCTCCTCCTTCGGTAAGGTTACTTGTCCATGGACTACGGTCTTTACGATAGATATTAAAATTACCAAGTAATAATTCTGAGTTTAAAATCTCGGGTTTCAACCAGGTTTCTGTAAAAACAACAATATCATAGTCTTTCAAAATGTAGTTGTACTTTTCTAATTCTTTCAGTTTTGTTTTTAAACCCCGAACATTTTGGTAATAGCACCTGAGTTTCTTGCTTACTTTTTTGGATTTGGACGAGAGAAAGATTTGATATCAACAATACGTGGTTCACCGCGAATATACTTGATTGTTTTAACAACAGAGTCTTTGTTTAAGGTTTCGAGTTCATTACGTAATTCCTGAAGTTGTTTTCTTTGCAAAAAAGTTAGACCAGAGTTTAATTTGTAAGGAGCACTGCAGTTTGATTTGTTTTTAAGAATAGAAACAGCGGTGTTTTGATCATCCGTGATCACTTTGATCGGTCTGTTTTTGCCCTCAATTTTTTTACCAACACGAAAATGACGAACAATCTTTTTCTCATCCGTTACACCAACTTCTGACATAATCTTCGAAAATTCAAACTCATCGTGTTTGTTTTGTTCGGAAACGGAAGCAGAGTTAGATTCGATGACATTATAAATCATAACATTCTTTTTGCGCGAGTTTCTATCATTAATCTCCTGAATTATCTGTACATTATCAGACGAGGATGCGAAACCATGTTGTTGACTGGCTTGGGTGAGCACAGAAAGTTGTGCCTCAATGTTGTCCACTCGAGTCAGCAGCTTTGGCAGGATGCTGAGGCCGAGAGAACACTCATTGCACAAGAACTTGAGGGTCCTCTTTTTTGACTCCATGCATCTCATCTCATCATCGCTCAAGTTGCTGCATTCGGCATGAAGCGAACGCTGGCAACTGTCACAGTCGAAGTTCTTCGTGCGGCGGCTGCAAGCCTCGTGACAGACGGGACAATTTCCAGGCATAACGATAATTAGATGTTGTGATGTGTACTTTATTGATTATTTAACGGATTTTGTTAAACACATTCAATTTTATAACAACAACAACACAATTTTGTTTGTTTGAAAAAGACAATTGTAAATAATTCCTTTGAATTTGTCCAAAGATGATAACGGGCACAGAGATTTGCACTAAAAGATGATTCTGAACAAACAAGACTGTGATTCACGTAGATTTCTATTTTTTTTTTGTTGTAAGGTCGTATTTGGGGTTTATTTATTGTTTTGAATAAAAGTAAAGAAACCACACGAAAAGTACACTTGAGGTTAGAAAATTTTAACTGCGACACGCGACCGTGATTACGTTTGTTGTTTAAATTAATATTATTTTCGAAATTCCCTTAACAATTACGATATTTCCGTAATAAAAAACTACATTTCAAGCAGAAGGCGGCACAGCACAGTAGTTTTTATATTATACTACTATTTTTGATTTTATAAATATAGCTTCGGTAATTTAGTTTCCTTGCGCGGACGCCATTAGCTAATTGCACGAGCACGCTCAAGACACGTCCTTACAGGACGAAGGTTCACACGAGAACATTGTAAAAACAGGAATCATCGACTGGTACCAGAGCGACGATTTGTTTTTTTTCCTTTCCGTTGTTGTATTGAAGTTGTTATTTTGTGGTAATAGTTGGTTGCATCCACATTACCTATATTGTAAGGGTATTTTTTTTTGTTGATTTACACTTATCTAATAGTTAATTCAAATTTACCTTCATTTTGTTGTTAATTAATTATATTGTCTTGTTCTGTAAATATTATATAATATATTTGTTATCCATTTCTTTAACTCAACGAGTATTACTAGGCATTGTAACGGTCGGTTATTTATTACGAAAGCTTTATGATTAATTATTCCCCCATCTATCGGAAATTTAAGAAATTATTAGTGCAATCACTTCAGAAGCTTTTGGATGCGGAACTTTTTTTTAAATCACGTAGGCCAAGAAAAACAAAATTTTTCTTGGAAGGAAAAATTTTTTATACATTTGACAGTCTGGATTTGAATATGATACGAGACAGTCGGTCTCTTGTAAAAAGTTGTTAATACGTCGGCAAGTAACTGTTGAACAGTCGAATCCGCTTTTCGTTGCGTCCGTCGTTTTTGGTGCGTCATTACATTTTGTGAGACAATATTTATTATTGGAAAAGGAAAAGACACAGAAAAAGCTCTTGTGCGAGTATATTTTTCAAAACAAATATATAAAAAAACAAAAAATTGTGTTCGTGTGTTGTCAACAGACCCGAAAATATACCCAAAAAGGTAGCGCCGTTCACGTCTCGCCCGTCGTCTCTGGTCCATCGTATATCGAGTTTTCCTGCGCTGCTGAGGCGCTTCTGGAGAAAAGCAATTGTACACGGAGACGCATCTATTGTGGTAATTACCCAGCGCAAGAATACTGTGATGAAACTTGTTCCTGTTCAATTCAAAGTTTGTGGACTTGGAAGACTTGAGAATTGTGGAAAACATTTCGCCATTTTTATCGTCATTTTTGTTAGAGGTGAGATAGAAAAACTAATTTTTTAGCCAGAAAGGATTTTTTTTTCGCCAATGTTCTGGACTTGGGAGCCGTGAGAGAGGAAGAACGAAAGAGTCTTATAAAGGAATTAGATGATCACTCATAACTAATATCGCAACCTATTTCAAAATCATTATCAAGTCAAGGAAATACCGCTTCTATTCAAAGAAGCGAAACATCAGTTAATTCCTCCAAAGACGAACTAACACGAAGATATCCAATTTTGTCGAGTATCTCTTCAGTTTGTTGGGGAGACGCACCCAATACATTGTGTCGAGTTATTACCTATTACTTTTGACTTGGTGCAGCGTATGATAAACTCGTTTTGATTTTTTTGGTTACATATTTATATTATTCTTATAAATATATCACACTTTTACATGTTTATAAATACTTCTCCAATATATATATATAAATTCTTATAAATACTTATCCAATATTTTCAAATTATTATAAATACTTATCCAATATTTTCAAATTATTATAAATATTTATCCCACTTTATTCGTTACCTGAGTTAAACCCTTCTACACTTAGCAAATATTGTTACACTGGTTTTTTTTGGTAGGGGTGCAAACAAACATTAGACGGTTCTAACTGAACCAATTGTCCGAATTTTATTGCCCTGCAACTCCGTTTGGCCAAATCGACGTTGCTACTTCTCTTGTGTTCTTGTTTTTTTTGTTTTGGTTGGCCAAGTTTTATATTGGCTCAAAGTTTTTTTGTGTCCCTCCTTGCCCTCAGTACATCCCACAATACACCAGTTCAATTATCAAAATTTACAAGTGGTAAAAGTTGGTTGCATCCACATTACCTAGATTATAAGTATACTTTTGTTTTTGATTTAATATTTAGATAATATTTAATGCAAACTTACCTTCATTTTGTTGTTGAATAATTATATTGTTTTGGGCTGTATTTATTATAAAATATAATTGTTGTAAATTTCGTTAACTCCTCTAGTATTATTCGGAATGACCACTTAAGGGGATAAATTGTCCAGGATGGTTGGGTTGTGCTTTCTCTCCAGGGTCCTCTCAAAGTCACGTTGAACATTTACAGGTCCACCAGGTCGATGGAAACGTCAAGCGATGAATCGCCTTGTAACCTAAGAATATAATGACATGAAGAGATATCCCTTTTAAACAATAGGTAAGTGGTGAATCATAGATGTAGTGTCCCGGTCACACAACCCCACGCCCCCACCGGCGAGCTAGCGTATACCGTGTGGCCGGCTTAGCATCCCCTATAACTTTAGGAACCTAGGGAGGATGTAGTTTCTCAAAATTTTTATGTTACCCAGAACACGATGGCAGTAACCTTGCTGACCCCAGCAAGGAGCTACATCGTGCCGGTGGTACATAATGGCGCCCAACGCATGCTTTCATCCCAACGTTTTTGGCAAACAAGTTTCTTTCAATATTAAATTACGGCGCCCATTTATTTCATAAATGACGCCCCAACTTCTGTAACTTGTTAAAATTATATTTGATTATGGTTCACCACCACTGCCTCTTTTTTTTTCAGATTCGTCTCTGTGGTCTAAATTCAGTGTGAATTTTAATTTGCTTTCACTTTTAGATTGTCCCGCATCATGTTATCTTCTTCGCTTTAGGCATCTTTGAACTAGGCTTACCGGCACCGCTGGCTAACAAGCGTATGACCGCTTGGCCATGGGTGAAGGCTGAGTCTGGAGTTCTTTTGTCCTGTGTTTTTGCTCGTCGTCCTGAGTATCAGGCGTCATACCGCCTGCCAGTGCTTCGTTCAGTGGACAGGATCCTTGTTACTTTTTGCTGATGGACGTTTGAGTTGTAACTCGGGCATAACCGGCTGAGGTAACAGGCGTGATATCGCCTGCCCACTGCGCCCCGTGGACTTCTTTAATCTATTCAGTCCCCTCAAATTTTGTTTTCTTTTCGTTCATTTTAGACAATTGGTCGAAATGTGGTAAGGGATGTGGTCACTGCAGGTGCACCTCTAGAAGGCCGCACAGGCTTAACCGTCTGACTAATCACCTGCGCCCTGTGGACTTTTGTTGAGGGACATCCGACTACTTCCTTGTGCTTTTATTGTTTTCTCTCCCGTCTGTCCCCACTGCTGATTGATTTTCCGTAGTGTAGCTCAGTTGTGGATGGACAGCGGAATCCAACTAAATTTTTATGATTTTCGAAGAAGATTTCCTTGTTTTTATGTGGAAGTAGACTCTTCATGTCGTCCAAGTGGACGAAGACGTGTGGTGCTTCCGGCGTTGTTGATGGCACTCGGTGCTGGCTATGTCTCATAACTAACACCGACTGACACCGATGACCTCGGCCACCAACGAGACTCCTGGGGAGTGAGATTGCTTTTCTTCAACCATCCTGGAAATTCACCAAAAATAGTTTAAATACAAACAACACTACTTTACACCTTGATTTTTTTTCAGGTATCAAATGGTTTTGATTATTGCGATTTATATTATAACTATATGTTGAGTTAGTATTGATACTAAATAGGAGTATCACTATTGCGAATAATCGGTCAACGGAATTTTTTTGACTAGGATAGCTGCGTGGCTGTATTATTACTGACTTAGTCAGCAGTTTCATTAAGTTTTTTTGTTGGTTAGCCTATATTTTTTGCGTACCGTCTGTGCTGGTTAAGTACCTTGATTTTGTTAACGGTGAGTAACAACCAATTAACTTCTTTCTCTGTTAAATATAGTGTATATTGTTGAATTTTTGTACACCCATATATTATCATATACTTTACTTTTTTTGCACTGGTTATCCGGGTTAACGTCGCTGACACGATGGACGTGACTGGAGCATTAACTTTTTATGGACGCCCAGTGGTCCATAAAATATTGCGAAGACCACATCGATTGTACTATTTATCCCCGCACGCCAGAGAATTTGTTCCGATCCATGCAGCCATCGAAGCCAGGAGGTTGTCCATAACGATGGAGGGTGCCGCCATACGTTACACCCTAAACGTTATTAGATGTTTGGAAGCACACCCAGGTGCTTTTGCCACCATGGCCTCCAGGATATTGACCATGCTGGCGGATATTATTAACAAGCCGCTTACCCTGATCCACGTTGTTGAGATTGTCTTTCACCATTCCTTGAACGAACCAAGCTTCTGCCATACGGGAGCTAAACTGTATGCGCTGGTTGATTCAATGAATCCAGTGGAAAATAGCGTATTTAGAAATTTGTTGCGGATGACCCTGGCATATCAACAGGAAGTTATCCAGCGGTATATTCCACCGGTCGGATATCAAGTACGCGGTATAACGTTGCTCGTGGCAGAAATGTACCGTCGGTTCCAGAAGGTTCGTTCACTGGGAGGTGAACTGGGGCAGATGCTGGATGGGCTGCTGAATCAGCTGCTCCAAGAGCCTACCCCGGACAATTTAGAATGTCTCTGCCAAGCGTGCAAGGCAGCAAGATGTGAAGTCTGGGAGGATTGCCCTTACCAAATCTCGCTTATCCTACGCGCTTTATACAGGGAGTCACCCTGGTTGACCGTCCGGGGATAAGTATTTTAAGCGGGGTTAAGTACCTCTTTGCTGTTACTACTTTTTGTTTGCATTCTTGACTTCGTTGTTCGCGTTTGGTTAATGTTAGATATTGTTACGTTGATGTTAACCAACCAGTTGGCGATTTAGTTACCTTTATGTGTTCCAGCAGTTAGGGGTTCATGATATTCTTCATGGTATTTATATGGGTATATGTTTTATGCACTTGAATTTCTGAGAGATGTTCCTTGGATCGGTGTTTATGGTAAATCATCTCTAGTCCAGACCTTATGGTTAGTGGCGTGTTAGTGGTTTAGTTATAGTCAGTTAGTAACAAGCGACGTGCTTTTCGTATTATTGTTTTCATATCGCCTTAGACGATATTATTAATTTTCCTTCAAGACTATCCTTCTGGTCTACTGTTTCTTCGATTGATTCCTTCGATTCGTTAAAACACCGATGAGTTCACGAAGACCCTTATACATACGACTTCGTGCCCTGTTCCTACGCACCTCTTCCTTCACTTTAATATCATCGTACTGCTGACGGGTGGTGATTGTAGAGGAAATTATTTCTAGATCGACAATCTTTGCGTAATGTGCATCTTTTACTCCATGCTGTTCTTCCGATCTCTTGAACATTTCTACTGTTGCCTCAGCATCAGTTCCTGTTACAAGTGCTCATTGGAGTATCCCTGCACCTTTTTGCTCTTCGGTCAGTCTGGGGAACAACTTTCGGCGAATGGTTGGCCTGGCTTTCCACCGGGGAATGTCAAAGGCAAGGTGGTATTGCTGGAGACTGACCCGATGGAACGATAGGTGACAATTTCGAAGGGAATGTATGGATGAAGGTGGAGACCCGGAGTAGGACAATGTGGTATTGCCTTCCGCCGGATCTCTGCAACCTCAGGCATACCCTCCGTGAGACTCTCCAGACTGTCCCTCTCTCAAACTTTGAATTTTGACAGTACTACTAAATCCCTAGCGACGTATAGCTCTGCAGCTGAGGCTTGAGACTCTGGATCTCAGGGAATGAGACGAGCCCCACATTGGCGCCACATACCGGACCTTACGACAGAAAAACCTTCCGTTTTTTTCGGCTCCTCACTGCCTCGCAAGTCGGCCTTGTGGACCCGAGGGTATGTAACGGTCGGTTATTTATTACGAAAGCTTTATGATTAATTATTCCCCCATCTATCGGAAATTTAAGAAATTATTAGTGCAATCACTTCAGAAGCTTTTGGATGCGGAACTTTTTTTTAAATCACGTAGGCCAAGAAAAACAAAATTTTTCTTGGAAGGAAAAAATTTTTATACATTTGACAGTCTGGATTTGAATATGATACGAGACAGTCGGTCTCTTGTAAAAAGTTGTTAATACGTCGGCAAGTAACTGTTGAACAGTCGAATCCGCTTTTCGTTGCGTCCGTCGTTTTTGGTGCGTCATTACATTTTGTGAGACAATATTTATTATTGGAAAAGGAAAAGACACAGAAAAAGCTCTTGTGCGAGTATATTTTTCAAAACAAATATATAAAAAAACAAAAAATTGTGTTCGTGTGTTGTCAACAGACCCGAAAATATACCCAAAAAGGTAGCGCCGTTCACGTCTCGCCCGTCGTCTCTGGTCCATCGTATATCGAGTTTTCCTGCGCTGCTGAGGCGCTTCTGGAGAAAAGCAATTGTACACGGAGACGCATCTATTGTGGTAATTACCCAGCGCAAGAATACTGTGATGAAACTTGTTCCTGTTCAATTCAAAGTTTGTGGACTTGGAAGACTTGAGAATTGTGGAAAACATTTCGCCATTTTTATCGTCATTTTTGTTAGAGGTGAGATAGAAAAACTAATTTTTTAGCCAGAAAGGATTTTTTTTTCGCCAATGTTCTGGACTTGGGAGCCGTGAGAGAGGAAGAACGAAAGAGTCTTATAAAGGAATTAGATGATCACTCATAACTAATATCGCAACCTATTTCAAAATCATTATCAAGTCAAGGAAATACCGCTTCTATTCAAAGAAGCGAAACATCAGTTAATTCCTCCAAAGACGAACTAACACGAAGATATCCAATTTTGTCGAGTATCTCTTCAGTTTGTTGGGGAGACGCACCCAATACATTGTGTCGAGTTATTACCTATTACTTTTGACTTGGTGCAGCGTATGATAAACTCGTTTTGATTTTTTTGGTTACATATTTATATTATTCTTATAAATATATCACACTTTTACATGTTTATAAATACTTCTCCAATATATATATATAAATTCTTATAAATACTTATCCAATATTTTCAAATTATTATAAATACTTATCCAATATTTTCAAATTATTATAAATATTTATCCCACTTTATTCGTTACCTGAGTTAAACCCTTCTACACTTAGCAAATATTGTTACACTGGTTTTTTTTGGTAGGGGTGCAAACAAACATTAGACGGTTCTAACTGAACCAATTGTCCGAATTTTATTGCCCTGCAACTCCGTTTGGCCAAATCGACGTTGCTACTTCTCTTGTGTTCTTGTTTTTTTTTGTTTTGGTTGGCCAAGTTTTATATTGGCTCAAAGTTTTTTTGTGTCCCTCCTTGCCCTCAGTACATCCCACAATACACCAGTTCAATTATCAAAATTTACAAGTGGTAAAAGTTGGTTGCATCCACATTACCTAGATTATAAGTATACTTTTGTTTTTGATTTAATATTTAGATAATATTTAATGCAAACTTACCTTCATTTTGTTGTTGAATAATTATATTGTTTTGGGCTGTATTTATTATAAAATATAATTGTTGTAAATTTCGTTAACTCCTCTAGTATTATTCGGAATGACCACTTAAGGGGATAAATTGTCCAGGATGGTTGGGTTGTGCTTTCTCTCCAGGGTCCTCTCAAAGTCACGTTGAACATTTACAGGTCCACCAGGTCGATGGAAACGTCAAGCGATGAATCGCCTTGTAACCTAAGAATATAATGACATGAAGAGATATCCCTTTTAAACAATAGGTAAGTGGTGAATCATAGATGTAGTGTCCCGGTCACACAACCCCACGCCCCCACCGGCGAGCTAGCGTATACCGTGTGGCCGGCTTAGCATCCCCTATAACTTTAGGAACCTAGGGAGGATGTAGTTTCTCAAAATTTTTATGTTACCCAGAACACGATGGCAGTAACCTTGCTGACCCCAGCAAGGAGCTACATCGTGCCGGTGGTACAGCATGACAGCCTAAGGGGGTAATTTATCCAGGATGGTTGGGTTTTGCTTTCTCTCCAGGGTTCTCTCGAAGTCGCGTTGAACATTTACAGGTCCACCAGGTCGTTGGGAACTTCCAGCGATGAATACCTTTGGCTAACCTAGGAAAAGAACGGTATGAAGAAATCTCCCTTTTGACTGATAGGTAAGTGGTGAATCATGTGTATATTTCCGGTCACACACCCCCACGACCCCTTCCGGCGAGCTAGCGTAAACCGTGTGGCCGGTTTAGCATCCCCTATAAATATTTAGGAAACTAGGGAGGATGTTGTCTTTCAAAATTTTTTTATGTCTACCCAAGCATGATGGTAGTAGCCTTGCTGTCACCAGCAAGGAGCTCCATTGTGCCGGTACATGGTGATCAGAAGTATCAACTTATCCTGTGGAGAGACAGCCCCCAAGACCAACTTCAATGCTACCAGTTGTCAACGGTTACATATGGAACCAGGTCGGCACCTTATTTAGCTACGAAGTGTTTACAAAGATTGGCACAGGAGAACAACAAGCGATATCCGCTGGGAGCTCAAGTCCTGCGCAATGAATTTTACGTAGATGATGGAAAGGCTGGGTATAATAGCCTTGCAACTACTAAAGAAATGCAGCGGCAGCTAAACATCATTGTGCAAGGGGCTGGCCTTAAGCTACGAAAATGGGGTGCAAACCACCCACAGTTGTTAGAAGGCATTTCACCTGAGGATCAGGAAACAGAACTGGACTTCGAAAAAGAAACAGAGGATAAAATTAAGACGTTGGGATTGACATGGTTGCCCAAAACAGACCAATTTCAGGTCAAGGTAAACGTAAATGACAACAATCGAGTCACCAAACGTATAGTCAGCACAGACTTAGCCAGACTTTTTGATCCGTTAGGAATCATGGCACCAGTAGTTGTCACAGCTAAAATCTTCTCACAGCAACTCTGGCAGCTTAAGTTACATTGGGACGAGGCGCTTCCTATGGAATTACACACTAAGTGGATCATTTTTCGCAACAGCCTAAAAGCTCTTGATAACATACAATTTCCACGACACATATTTGTGCATGAAATCCCAAAAACAATTCAGATTCATGCATTCGCACACTGAAAAAAATCATGATTTAATGACAACCTCGCCAGGAGATTGGGAGATTTGGGGTTGAGTCGATCTAAAATTCATTGTCATAATTACAAAGTTGTTGAATCAATTTCACGACATTATTTGAAACAACAACTCTTCGATGTTACATTGCCATAATGAGTTATTTGAGTAAAAAACATCATGGTTGAGTTATTAACATAAATATTTCAGTAAAGTAGGATTGGCCATGATTCAATATCTTTCATGTATTTGAAATAATTGCAGTTCGATTTCATTGAATAAAGAACACGTTGTTTTAATTAACTAAAAAATTGTAATAATAATTTGTTCGATTTGGTAAAAACCCAT
This sequence comes from Thereva nobilitata, assembly GCA_963855945.1. NCBI lineage: Eukaryota > Metazoa > Arthropoda > Insecta > Diptera > Therevidae > Thereva > Thereva nobilitata. The sequence continues at coordinate 36,488,009 of OY979697.1, forward strand.
AATTCAATTGTTTTTACCAAATATTTTTTGAACTAAAATGAAAAATAGTTGTGTCAACTACATGGCATATATTGAAAACCATTCTAGAACATACGGGTGGGCTACTTTGTTGTCAGTAGAACCTATACAACATTTTATTACTAGATGCCTTTTAACGGAAATTCCTTTTGTATTGTACATCATCTGTGGTGGTATTGTACGTCATTTGCCTTGACCATAACCTTCTATAATACAAGCCATGAACAATAGTTGTGTATGTGTTAGTATGTGGTCCGGCTCTGCTATATAGAAGGTTATGGCTCTGGTATACAGAAACAAGGTAATGTAAATAGATTTGAGAAAAACAAAAATTGTTTCATCGGTTTTTTATTAAAAATTATTAGTTAAATTGTGAATTAAACAAGATAAATTGCCAATAAATTAACTAGGAAGTGTGTGGAAATTGTGTGGAAGTTTGATTTGTTAGAAGTGAAACTTTTTTTTTGTTTTCGGAAATGTCTGTTGTATCTAGAAAGGTAAACAGATTTAATGTGGAAAATAGACATTCAAGAATAAATAAATAGAACTAATAGGTAAATAAACAAACAAATAAGCTATGGTGCAGGATTTCCAGCTCAGGAATCAATAAATTGAACTAATAGCTTGTACAAAATTTGGGCAACAATAACTAAATTTAGTGAAATTTGCTGGGAAATTGTTATCATCCTAAATTATTTATACATGAAGGATTTAGCATGGGCTTTGAAAGGTAAAACTATTAATTAAAAATACTACTTTCTACTTGAATTTACCAGTTTATAGAGTAGTCAGGAACTAGGGGTTTTAACCTGACATTAAAACCAATAGAAATGATATTTAGCGCACTTTTTGAAGAGTACTTTAAGAAAAAAAATGTTCTGCGGGCGAACACCTATGGAAACTGGGGAAAACCCCTGGAAGTCTCGAAAAGTTAGTATTTCCTCTATAACGTGCAAGGCGTTGAAAATTTCGATGTAATGTATACAAACAAACTTGTAAAGCGTGAAAATCTGCACAAAAAACGTCTGTACATGTTTTTCCGAAAGTTGCTTCCTATGTGAGATAATGAGCTATAATTGGTATTTTCAGATTTCCGCGCGAATAACTCGGGATAGCATAAGATTTACCCTGACGACCGACATTTTTTTTCTTAAAGTACTCTTCAAAAAGTGCGCTAAATATCATTTCTATTGGTTTTAATGTCAGGTTAAAACCCCTGGTTCCTGACTACTCTATAAACTGGTAAATTCAAGTAGAAAGTAGTATTTTTAATTAATAGTTTTACCTTTCAAAGCCCATGCTAAATCCTTCATGTATAAATAATTTAGGATGATAATTTCCCAGCAAATTTCACTAAATTTAGTTATTGTTGCCCAAATTTTGTACAAGCTATTAGTTCAATTTATTGATTCCTGAGCTGGAAATCCTGCACCATAGCTTATTTGTTTGTTTATTTACCTATTAGTTCTATTTATTTATTCTTGAATGTCTATTTTCCACATTAAATCTGTTTACCTTTCTAGATACAACAGACATTTCCGAAAACAAAAAAAAAGTTTCACTTCTAACAAATCAAACTTCCACACAATTTCCACACACTTCCGAGTTAATTTATTGGCAATTTATCTTGTTTAATTCACAATTTAACTATTAATTTTTAATAAAAAACCGATAAAACAATTTTAATTTTTCTCAAATCTGACAGCTAACCATTTACATTACGTTTCTGTATACCCGGGACCACTTTTGCGTTTGCATGTATGCGTGTCGAGACGAATCGCCCCTGCAAACATTACGATTCGAGAACGACTCGAAAACGAGTCGCGAAATCTTCGAGAAGACTTCGAGACGAGAGTCGTTATCGAAACGATATCGATTTGTAAAAGACGAAAACGGAATGCTATAGCAAATCGCTTTGACGACTCGATAACGACTCGTAGTAGCGATTCGAAAACGACTCGCGAAATCTTCGAGAAGACTTCGAGAAGGCTTCGAGATGAGAGTCGTTATCGAAACGATATCGATTTGTAAAAGACGAAAACGGAATGCTATAGCAAATCGCGTTGACGACTCGATAACGACTCGTAGTAGCGACTTAAAATCGAAGAACTCCTTGTTCATTTTCTTTGATGGGCGGGGAGAAATTGTAGAAAAAATATAATGGATATTATATATTAAATCTTTTTTTTGCATATTAGTTAACTAAAAAAATTCATTTAAAATTAAAAAAATATATATATATATATTACTAATTATGACTTATAAAATAACATAATTCAGACTGTCCTGAAAAAGATTGATACATTATTAAAATTATTGTGATAAATAAAATAACCCACTTACAAAAGAAAAGATTATTTTTCAGCGCGTAGTTTGCGACTCCGGGGTTTGTGGAGAGCCTATTTGTAAATTTAAAATTTTTAGAAACATTTTAAGAAAAAATTGTTTTACGTTACCTTTAATCTTCAATTTGTCAATGTTATAATCACTTTTCGGTAACACTTTCAATCACTTTAATTCACTTTTAGCTAGATAAAACGCACTACTTCCTATACTAGGTAAAAAGAAACTAATCACTTTTTGAGCCTTACTGAAGCAGGTTTTATTTTTATTTTTTGGCAATAACCGAAAGGGATGTATATCAATTGTTCTCAGGCATTAGTAAAGGCGAGACAATTAGCGCTAAAAAATCGGTCCACTTATTTTCGGCATGAGACTGGTTACGGAAGCGAGTTAGAATATCCCCATTCTAGAATCCTAACCTTTCCTTTTCCTAGAATCCTTTCTATTTTTAAATCCATAAAACCGAACTACGCAGCTCGGGAAAATCCCTGATAAATTCGTTCGGACCTGAAAAACGTCATTAAAAAAAGTTTATTCAAGATCAGATACATTTTTTATTCTAACTATTTTTGGGATAAAGGTTACCGTTTGTGATTAAATGAAAGAGTCGAGAACCAAAATTTTGGCGAGTGCTTCTCGAATCGTAAAGACGACTTAAAGCGACGAGTCGTGAACCACGATTTTGGCGAGTGATTCTCGAAACGTAAACGAATCGTTAAAGCGACGAGTCGAGAAACAAGTTTTTGGCGAGCAATTCTCGACTTGTAAACGAGTCGTTTAAGCGACGAGCCGAGAAAATGTTTGCAGGGGCATGGCTTGTATTATAGAAGGTTATGCCTTGACCGAACCAATTCTACAAGTAAGCAGAAGCACATTGTGTTTGTGTTAAGTTTTCACGCCAACATTTTCTGGTGAACTTGTTACTGCATTTCCTTCTTGTCGATAGTGCGAAGTGTTGATGCCTGAATTAGATTCTTTGTAATAAATTTCTTCGTAATTTTGATTTGGTTTTTAAATAATTCATTAATTGATAAAGGACAAAATTTTTTTTCATTATCTTGATTCGAGAAAACAAGTATTTTTTTAGTAATTTCATTACGTTAATTTCCAATTTGTTAAAGAACTTGTTGTTTAAGAATAGTGAACAGTATACAGTTTGAACAGTGATTGTTATCAGTGACGTTTGTACTGGAATTTATTTAAAAGAAAATGGCTTCTGAGCAAACGGTGTCATTTCTGGAAGATTGGGGATTTCCAGAGCTTGTTTCTATATTCAAAGGTAAGATTTTTCAGGTATACCTATATTTGAAATATAAATGATATTATTATAAATATCGCATTGTTAATCATGGGGAAAATAATTTCTTAGAACATAATATTTAAATTGAACAGTTTAAGCATTTGCGGCCTAGTTTGATACAAGACATACAAATGTTTTGAGATCGTAACAAAATGGAAAGATGAGTTCGGAAGCTGTTCCAAACTTCAAGGAAGTAACAACGCGGTGAGAATCATATCGCTCTTTTTTATGCTATAAATTTGCTCTCAGTAGTCACAGTTATTATAAACATATTTACAAAACGAAAGTTGATCGAGTAGGAATGCTATATCTTTATTATAACGATGATTTCTGTGAGAGAATTTATTTTATTAATTATTTACTTTCTTTTTTAAGGGACAAGAATATCAGAAGGGTTAATTATTCTTCATCTTACGTTTTAGTTTCAGTTATAAGAAATATCTTTTTTTACAGATTATTGAATCGACTGTAGAAAATAGTGGGGATCCGAAAGGCAAAAGTAAACCCACAAAAACGACTTCGCTCTAACGAAAGTGGATATCGAAAGCGTATTAAACGCGAAGATTTTTCTTATTTAAAAGATATATTAAAAAGACATAATTTTGGGAACGCTATTAAAGCGGAGTACTCAGCACATAAAACATTAACAGATCAATCGAGTATTTTTTGTGCGAAATAATCGCATCTGATTTGACAACTGATGTTCATAGGTATGATGAACTTACCATTCATAAGTATGTAGTACTCGACTTTTTTGTTCTAGTTGTTTGAGTAATGATTTCGAAGATCTAACTGATGAAATAATTTCCATTTTTCCAAGTGAACAATGTGACACTTACTATATACCACCATATATAAAAAAATTCAAAAGATGATAAATCAGATGATAAATCATTTCACAACAAACTTCAGCACTATCGACGTATGAGCAATTTAAAAAAAACCATGTAGCCAACAAACACGGAAGCTGAAGATGCCTTACTAATATGTAAGTAAACTTTTACATCGAGTATTAATTTTTCGAAGATGTCTTGAGTAAAGAATATTTTGAATATTGTAACAAAACAATGTTAATTCCAGCTCGAGAGAATGGTAAATAGCACATGTATACAAATTAACCGGATCAAATATTCGATAGGAATAATCATTTCACTCGGGAAAGATAGGTAATTTATAAATATTTGTGAAATTAGAATCAGAATTTCTTATCAAAATTATAATATACCATAAAATTTAAGTCTTACTATCATGGATTTTTAATTTCACCAGGTAACCAATGGGCCATTGACGGTCATAAAAATTTAATAAACATAAAACCAAATAACAGGCATTATGTCAATGGCGAATGCTACGTAATGTGTTAAATTTAACAATGTTACAAACTATGTTATGTAGTAGGATAAATGTATATTATGTTATACAGATAATTTTTTATGTTGCATGCCTTAATTTTTTTGTACTTATATGAAATATATTTTTTTAAATGTACATTTTTTTAAATTGTCTTGAATAAACTTGTAATCTATTTTTAATTATTGTAGTTTTTCTTAATACTCCTTGAGTAAATAAAAGTCAATATTCTTCTTCTTCTTCTTTAACGGCTCTACAACCGAGTTCCGGTCCTGGCCTCTCGCAACTGTTCTCTCCACCGGTCCCGATTCTGAGCCGATGTCATCCAGTTTGGCATCCCTATGCTCTGAGCGTCCTGGTCTACGCCAGCCATCCTTCCTGTCGCACCCCATAAGTCTTACCGCAGGGAACTTTCCGAGCCTGTTCATCTTCACTCATACGAGCTAGATGTCCTGCCCACCAGAGTCTACCGAGTTTTATTTTCTTCACAACATTTATGTCGCGATAGCGCTTGTAGATCTCGTCATTGTAGAGTCTCCGGAATCGTCCTTCCTCACATAAGGGGCCAACAATCCTCCGAAGTATTTTCCTCTCGAACACCGCCAAGAGGTTAGAGTGCTTTTTACTAAGCACCCACGTTTCGGATGCATATGTGATGACCGGTAAGACCATCGTCTTACATATATAGTAAAAGTTTAGACGTTATGGTTAGATGCTTGGATTTGACTTTGTTTTGCTTTCGTTGATGTAAGTCAATATTATAACTTCAAATTTAAATGAGTGAATTTTAAAAAATATTTATTGAAAATTGCAATGATATTTACGTCATTGCCCTATATTCGTGAGAATATAAACCTGCCGTTGTTTTCAATATATAATCTTTTGTACGAATGCGAAATATATTTTACTTCAAAAGATTTAAAGTTGAAAGTAGTCTAATAAATGCTTCCGCTAACTAACAATGCAATTTCTCGTAACGAAAAATTTGGTTAATTCAAATTAAATCATATTAAAGCAATCAAAAGATAATATTTATTCAAACTGAAAAAAATGCATATCAATTTAATATTCCTTCAATCAAATTTTATTGAAATCTCTTGAAATATTTTTTTAATCACCTCAAGGTAGGATCAATTTTAAAGCAATAATTTTTATGTTTATTGAAGCGTATTACAAAACTGAACTAATTTTGATTTTGATTGTGGTGATAATAACAATAATTGACGAAATTAACAATTTTGTTGAGCACACCTCTCATCTCATTAATTTAATCCTATATATGTATCGATAGGATATTTTAAACAATTAAATGAATGGTTCAGAATATTCCCATAATTTAGTCTTTATTTATGTTAATGTCTCATGAGGTTGACAGAACTACATCAGTCAACTTCGTGATAGTTTTGCCTCATCTCCAGGGCTCTATTCGCCGCATTTAAATTCACGATGAGGTTGACACAACTTCGGCTCGATTATATTTATCACGCCTTTTTTTCAGTGCAGACGCATCCGAAAAGGCGTACGGCGCAGCCGTCTACCTACGCTCCACTAACAAGGAAGGCAGAATTGGCGTACGACTACTTTGCGCTAAGTCGAGAGTGGCTCCGCTGCAACGACAAACATTACCCCGTCTAGAGCTTTGTGCGGCAGTGTTAGCATCTCAATTAGTGGCCAGAGTGAAAGGAGATTTGAACCATGAAGAACTCTCAACATTCCTGTGGTCTGACTCAGTGATTGTGTTAGCATGGATTAACTCCACTTCCTCCTCGCTCCCAACATTTGTTGCCAACAGGGTGGCTAAAATTCAGGAACTCACACTGGCACAGGAATGGCGTCATGTAGCCTCGAAGGAAAATCCAGCAGACATACTGTCGCGTGGATTGACCCCTGAAAAACTCTCTACCTGTAATCTGTGGTTTTATGGACCCCTATTCCTTCATGGAAGAGATTCACTATGGCCAGCACCATATTCAAAGAAATCCGATTCTGAAGAACAATCAAGAGGAAACCCAAGGACAGCCTTACAAATTGCAGCAGTTACATCAGAGGAGCCAGAGGACATTATTTTTAAGATAAACCATGGAAACAGCCTAAAGAAACTACTACGCATCATGGCTTACGTAAGAAGATTCATCAATCACGCAAGACTACCAAAAAATCCTCGACCATCGCAAGTTATAGCCACACTCACGGAATTGAATGAAGCCTTGTACATCATTGTTCGCACAATTCAAGCCTCAGATTTCAAAGAGGACATTGATCGTTTAAGAAAACACGGTGAGGTTCAGAAAGGCAGCACTATCAGCAATCTTTCCCCATTCCTGGATGAAAAAGGAATCATTCGAGTTGGGGGTCGTGTTCAAGCATCCAATCTTACATATGATGCAAAGCACCAAATGCTTCTACCTTATGCCGATCCATTAACCAAGGTCATCATAATGTCCCTGCACATTGAGTATCTACATTGTGGACCGCAAACGACATTAGCCCACGTAAGGCAACGGTTCTGGCCGCTGAAGGGCAAATCATTGACAAGATCAATTGTTCAACACTGTGTAGTTTGCGCCAAGGCGAAGCCAAAATTACTCTCTCAAATGATGGGGAACCTGCCTGCTACCCGAGTGATACCGGCGAGACCCTTCAGCAATGCAGGAGTGGACTTTTGCGGTCCCATCTGGATCCATTATAAAATAAAAGGCAAACGACCACAAAAGGCATACATTGCCATGTTTTGCTGCTTCACGACTAAGGCTGTTCATATAGAAGTGGTGAGCGACTTAACTACCGAACCCTTCATTGGGGCCTTAAAGCGCTTTATTGGCAGAAGAGGGCCTTGTCAAAATCTATACAGTGATAATGCCACAAACTTTGTAGGCGCCCGTAATCAGCTCGCGGAACTTAAGGAAACAATTTACTCTGATTAGGCAAGGAAAGGTAACCAAGGTCTGCAGCGAAAAGGGAATCACCTTCCATATGATCCCTCCGAGAGCCCCCCACTTTGGTGGTTTATGGGAAGCCGCAGTAAAATCAGCAAAACATCTGTTGCTTAAAAGTGTCTCGACAGCCTCACTCACATACGAAGAGTTGGAAACAACAGTAATTGGAATTGAGGCAATTCTGAACTCAAGGCTTCTTACACCAATGTCCGAAGATCCTGCTGACTTTACAGCACTCACTCCGGGCCATTTTTTGATAGGCGAACAGCTAACAGCCCAACCGGATCAACAAGCCCAACCAATGAAGGACAATTTACTAAAGCATTGGAAGCAAGTGACACAACTCAAACAAGAATTTTGGAATCGCTGGTCTCGAGAATATTTGAATGAGCTCCAGTATAGACATAAGTGGAGAGAACAATGCCAAAATGTGAAACCGGATACCATGGTTATTATAAAGGACGATAATTTGCCAGTAATGAAATGGCCACTTGGTCGAATCGTTCAAACATACAAGGGTGACGATGGCCTAATCCGTGTCGCAGATGTAAGGACATCAAAGGGTATTATGCGGCGAGCAATTCACCGCTTAGCGCCCCTACCAGTTGAAAACGAAATGAAAACAGTCACAGAAGGCGACAGAGAATCTGCAGAACACCACCGTGAGCAGAGTCAAAAGATTGACCAAAACTCGAACGGAGCATCCACCTCCAGAAGCATCAACCAACCACGAAAGAAAATAAAGATGTCAGGTGGAGCCTTCGTTACAACAGTTCTCATAGCCTGCCTTATGCTGCCAACATCATTCGCTACACCCGTTACAGTTCAAAAGTTTCAGCCTCATCCTGGTATCCACTTCGAGAGCGTAGGAGCAGTAAATTTAATATCCACAGAGTGGAACCTTATAATATACTACAACCTCGAGCCGTATTGGACGGAGCTAGCTACATTCAGTAACGGCACGCAAGCATTGCGTCACTTGTGCCAGCAATTACAACAAAGGAGCACATGCAGTCACGTCGTCAATCTGTTCGAACATACGGAAGAAGAGTTGAGACTAGGAAACAGTCTGGTTGTCAAAAGGACCAAGAGAGGAGCCCTCAACGTAGTAGGAAACGTAGCTAATGCACTATTCGGAGTACTGGATTCAGAATACGCTGAAAAAATGTCTCGTACCATTAGTGCAACACAGGAAAACGAAGATTATCTACTAGCTCTGCTCAAAAACCAAACATCCATAATCGACTCGACAGCGAACATAATGAAACGAGATCAGCTGAGCATGCAAAAATCATTTGGAGCGCTTTCGAATCAAATAAACCAAATCATCAACAGAATAAATGGCGACGGTGAAAAAAGTCAACAAATAAGAATCTTCCAACTACTAACGTCACTAGCACTTCAAATGACAATTATGGCATTCAATCTTCATCGGATACAAGCGTCAATAGTTGACGCTCTGACAGACATACATCATGGCCAGCTCCACCCATTGTTACTATCTCCAAGACAACTGAAGCAGTGTAGTGTATATAAGAGCACACTATGGAAAACACTGTAATACAAGTTAATTATGACAGTTCTAATAGACAAATAACGACTACTGTATTACAAGTGGATTCCATAGGGGAATAGATTATGTAAAGTAAATTTATTAAGCTAAGTAACATAAGTAGGGGAATTAGGTAGTATAAATAGTTGTAAGGATTTTGTGAATAATCATTGATTCCCAGAACTCAGTCCAAGTATAAGTGGCAATAACTTGCCCTGCGGGAATAGGTATTTTGTATGAATAAATGTTACATTATTTATAAAGTAATTGTATTCATTTCATAAGTTCATACACTAAATAAGGCGGCACTAGACGCCACAAGCAGAAGCTGGTTCACTAGCTTGGTCTACAACCACACGAACAACATTTCATGGCGACCCTGCCTCCAAAAGAAGCAAATCAACCAGGTCCTAAGGCTATAACCCTGGAGGAGTACAGGCGTGGAAACAAGAAAAAGATAGAAGAAACGGTAAAAGAAAAATCAAAAAAAAGCAGAGGCGGAAAAGCTGCAAGGCTGAACAAAGAAGTAGCGGAATTACATAGGTTGGCAGTAATTGCCCAAACTAAAGAAGAAAAAAAAATGTTTTTAAGGATGGTAGTAGAATTAAAAAATAACTACTTTGTAAATAAAAGATTACAAAAAAAATAATAATAATAAAAATAAAAATAATTAAGTTAATTTAGATTTCATGTTCGGGTCAAAATAATAAATGTTATGAAAGGTTAAATGTAAAATTTTCTTTTCTGGATATATTGCTATAGATACGTTGAGCTTCTTGGAGGATAAATGAATCTGTTGAATCAAACAGTAAAAGAGGTAAGTAAAATTTTAGAGTCATTAAAAAGGAATGCAAGTAGAAAACTCACGTCTGAGTACTTGTTGAAGAAAAAGTTCGAAGCAGAGGAAAATAAAAACCAATATGAAAATATACATAAAAAACTATAGACTACCGCGGACTCAGTTAGAAGAAATTAATAAGCAGGTGGATCAACTACTAGAAGATGGTATCATTGAAAATTCTAAGAGCCCGTATAACGCACCATTACTTGTAGTACCCAAAAAGAGTATAAATGGAGAAACTAAGTGGAGAATGGTGGTGGACTTCAGACAACTAAATAAGAAAATAAGTGATGATAGGTTTCCTTTGACAAGGCTAGAAGACGTTCTAGACAATCTTGGGAGAGCAAAATATTTTTCAACACTGGATCTGACAAGCTCATTCCATCAAATTGAGTTAGAAGAACAATCAAGGCACTTAACGGTATTTTCAACAAATAAAGGCCATTACCAGTTTAAAAGATTACCATTTGGGTTAAAGATCGCGACGAACAGTTTTCAGCGCATGTTATCAATAGCACTTGCGGGATTGGATGCAGAAAGTTTTCTGTATGTAGACGACATAATAATCTTTGGATGCAGCCTACAGCATCATAATAAAAACCTACTGAAAACGTTTGAAAGGTTAAGAGAATATAATTTGAAACTAAACCCACAAAAATGCAATTTTCTGCAGACAGAAGTAGTCTATCTTGGGCATTTCATAACGAAGGATGGCGTAAGAACCGATCCAAAAAAATTCGCAACAATAAAAAATTACCCAGTTCCGAAGAATGCAGATGAAACGAGGAGATTCACGGCATTTTGTAATTATTATAGGAAATTTATAGAAAACTTTGCGGAAATAGCGAAACCTCTAAATGCACTGATGAAAAAGAATAATCCATTCGTTTGGACACAAGACTGTCAGCGAGCATTTGAAAGTTTGAAAGAAAAATTAATATCCCCACCAGTATTGCAATACCCAGATTTTGAAAAGAAATTTATTTTAACCACAGACGCTTCAAACAGTGCTTTAGGTGCGGTACTCTCGCAAGGAGAAATTGGGAAAGATCTACCAATATCTTATGCAAGCAGAACATTGAACAAAGCCGAAATGAATAAACCAATAATAGAGAAGGAACTATTAGGAATCTAGTGAGCAATAAATTATTTCCGACCGTATGAATATAGACGAAAATTTACAGTGGTTACGGATCACAGACCACTGGTAAGTCTTTTTACGCACAAAAACCCATCATCGAAAATGACGCGGATAAGATTGGAACTAGCGGAATATGAATTCGACATAGTGTACAAAAAAGGCACTTTAAACACAAACGCTGATGCATTATCAAGGATAAAAATAGATTCAGACATATTGAGAGAAATGATTCCGACGCAAATCATGAAAATAGAAACTAGAAGTACAAAAAGAAAATCACCTGAAAACAATAGTAAGAGAGATGAAGCGTATGGCCAACAATTCATCTATACTTGCACATCAATATCAGAGATCAGGAACGTGAGAATATTAAAGTTTATAAATAAGAATACACAAGGTGGAAGAAATCAGAAAGAAAAATATATATTAATAGGAAAGAAAGAAGTATGTATGGAGTATAGTGATAATCTAAAGCTGAACTTAGGTTCGAAATTGGAGAAACTATCACTCGCAATGATAGAGAATAGCATCCGGAAGCTAGCACTATCATCGAAAGATAAAATATTAGAAAAAATAGAAATAGAAGAATTCAAGAAAATTTTCAACATGATACAAAAGAAGTTAGAGAGAGAAAAAGGAAAATCTATAAGAATAATAATATTTGTGCCACCAAGACGAATCAAGTGTAAAGAAGAACAAAGAAGAATAATAAAAGAATACCATGATACCCCACACATAGGAGGACATACAGGAATAAAGAGAACGATAAATAAGATTAAACAAAGATATTGTTGGAAAAATATGAGTAAAATGACTAAGGAATACATAAACAATTGTGAAAAATGTAAGAAGAACAAAATAGTAAGACATACAAAAGAGCAATTGGTGATCACTAAAACACCTAGCACAAGTTTTGAAATTATAGAAATGGACACAGTAGGACCATTAAAGCAAAGTAAATTCTACAGATATATACTCACATGTCAATGCCAAATAACGAAATATGTTGAGACATTCCCAATGGAAAACAAGGAAGCAAAAACAATAGCAAAGATATTAGCAGAAAAGATGATATTAAGATATGGAGCTTTCAAAGTTATCAAAACAGATATGGGCACGGAGTTTATAAATGAAACATTCAAAGAAATATGCAAGATTTTTAAAATCAAACACAATACGTCAACTCCATTCCACCATGAATCATTAGGTGCAATAGAAAGAAACCATAGAGTATTAAATGAATACTTATTGACCACAGCAGAAAATGAAGAATGGGACAAATGGCTCTCATACTTCACCTTTTGTTACAATGTGACTCCACACTCGGATACAGGATTTACAACTTTTGAACTGATATACGGGAAATTAGCAACATTTCCGAACTACGCAGAGGTAGAGAGAAAAATACTATATAATGTCGATGACTACTCAAAAGAACTAAAATTCAGACTACAACAAGCTCAAATATTAGCAAAGACAATAATTGAAAAATCAAAGATAAAAAGAAAAGAAAATTATGATAAAAAAACAAATAGTTTGAATATAGAAGTAAATGATAAGGTAAAGATTAAGATAGGTAATAGAAGAAAAAATCAGGCACCTTACAAAGGGCCATATGTAGTAGTAGAAACAAATAATGTAAATTCGAAAATTAGACTAGAAAATAATAAAATAAAAGAAATACATAATAATAGGTTAGTTAAATATTAATATAAAAATTTTCCTTCAATAGGAAGAAAAATTTTTTCCCTGAAGGGAAGGGATGTAGTGTATATAAGAGCACACTATGGAAAACACTGTAATACAAGTTAATTATGACAGTTCTAATAGACAAATAACGACTACTGTATTACAAGTGGATTCCATAGGGGAATAGATTATGTAAAGTAAATTTATTAAGCTAAGTAACATAAGTAGGGGAATTAGGTAGTATAAATAGTTGTAAGGATTTTGTGAATAATCATTGATTCCCAGAACTCAGTCCGAGTATAAGTGGCAATAACTTGCCCTGCGGGAATAGGTATTTTGAATGAATAAATGTTACATTATTTATAAAGTAATTGTATTCATTTCATAAGTTCATACACTAAATAAGGCGGCACTAGACGCCACAAGCAGAAGCTGGTTCACTAGCTTGGTCTACAACCACACGAACAACATTACAGCAGGAGCTGATGAAGATCAAGGAACACTTGCCGATATTTACCTACCGGTCAGCCAAGAAGATCTCCTGCAACTCTATAAGTTAATGTCAGCCGAAGGTGGCATTAGTAACAACCACGTTATTTTCAAACTCAGCATACCTCTAGTAAGCCAGGACCAATTTGAGCTCTATAGGATCATTCCGATTCCCGCGTCAGTAAACTTTTGGCAATAAGTCCATGCACACCCTATCTGGCAATTAATTTACACCGGGATCAATAATCACCAATGACAGAAAATGAATTAATAGCCTGCAAGACGACTAAACAAGGGTACCTTTGCCCAGCCTCCCAGCCCCTATATCAAAAGGATTCCGAGCCTTGCTCATGTGAGCTCAACTTGTTTAATAATTCCACACAAGGAACCTGCGAACTAACGAAAATAAAAACCAGCCACGTATGGATTCAGCTTCATCACCCGAACCAGTGGATATATGCTGTGGATACGCCGATGAGAGTCAACACCATTTGCAACCGGGAAATATTGCCATTAACACTAGAAGGCTCAGGATTACTAAAATTGGACCCAAATTGCATAATAAGGCATGATCTCGTGACGCTTAAAGAACATCACCTCTATCGGAGCAATTTCTCGACATCCTATTCGAGTTTTGGCCAGCTACAGGAAATCGCGGCACCAGGTACGCTATCACCAATTTTCAAGAAAGACGATGAGTACAAACCGCAACTGCAAGAGTTGATGGCCCTACAAGAGCTCATCAATGAACAAAAACTTATGGAGCTACCAAAAAGATTTGAGGGTCACACGGTGCACCAATTTGCAGTGGGTTATTTATCATTAATTCTTGGCGTCACAATAATAGGATATGCAATCTGGCGACGACAGCATCACATCATTAGATGTAAAAGGAAACCAGTGCCTCGTCCCAGACAACACTCCAGTCCAGATTTCACGGTACACGTCTAATGAGTTTAGCTCATCTGTTCAAAGATTATTTTAATTTTGCATTAATATGCAACGGGGGGAGGATGTTATGTAGTAACGGCCGAAGCCCGTACTACTTCCTTGTAAAAAACCCTCACCCCTTGACCCATTTGGGCCCAATAATCAATTAATCAATACCTCGAAAACATTAAAAATTCATTCATAAATCCATTCGTATAAAATTCCATAAAAAAAATTCTCCATCCATATAAAATTAGTTTCAAAAAACCCCCCATAGATAATCAGCTAGCAAAATATTCCCAAGAAATTTTGCTATCAAATTTTCCAACCGACAATTCCCAGACAGTTGAACGCTCCAATTTCATTTTTTCCGTTCCAAAATTTACATTCAAGCACGTACGCTAACGAGCACTCCGATTTCAATTTGTCTTTTCAAAGTCAAAAATGCTGATTATGAATTTCATCTTCGTCTATGAACAACACCTTAGGACAATCTCGGTAGAAAAGGTTTTATGCTGCATCAGCAGCAATAGACAGGTTAAATATCGGGCTTAACACAGGTTCGGGACAGTCCGGTTTTTAAAACCTAAGTGCGCGGGTACTTTAAAGGGAGCAAGTTCCCACTTTTCAAGACGTCAAAGAAATAATATTATCAAGAAGTTCGGTTAGTTTTGGTGAATAAATTTTGATAACAAGTTGACGATCGATTTAAAGGAAAGTGTCAAGAGTTCGGTTAGCTGAAATATTGTGGTGAACCAATTGTTATATCAAGTTTTGGATTGATACAAAGGAAAGCCAAATTAAAGTAGATATTTTTTATTAAATCAAGGAAATGTTCTCCAAACTTGAACGCAGCAATTTTTAAGAGTTCGAAAGCTAAATTAAAGTAAATATATTTTAAATATTTTAAAAAGTGATTTAAATCAAGGAAATGTTCTCCAAACTTGAACGCAGCAATTTTTAAGAGTTCGAAAGCTAAATTAAAAGTTCGAAAGCTAAATTAAAGTAAATATATTTTAAATATTTTAAAAGTGATGTAAATCAAGGAAATGTTCTCCAAACTTGAACGCAGCAATTTTTAAGAGTTCGAAAGCTAAATTAAAGTAAATATATTTTAAATATTTTAAAAAGTGATTTAAATCAAGGAAATGTTCTCCAAATTTTAACGTAGCAATTTTTATGTCAAGTTTTTTTTTTATAAATCGAAATGAAAGTGAATTTTAAAAAAACATTTCCCCAAATGTAAAAATTAAGGTTGGAATAAAATGAGGTTTTAAATAAAACAAATCTTCTCTTGAAACCAAAAGTGTTCCTGTTTTAATCCGGCAAACCCGGGAGTTCCAAAAATTGAAGTAAAGACGCAAGGTGCAGGAGATCTACGTGGGAACTAGCACTCCCTGGCCCGGGAGTAGAACCAGACAAAGGATTCTACAACAAAAGACTGGTGGCAGCGGTGGGATTCATCCTGTGAATCCTAGAACCCAAATGGACTCAACCAACCAACCACTAAAAAGGACGAGAGCTGCGACGCGGGAATTTAAAGTATTGACAACCAAGTGGCAGCAATACCACGACCCAGCAGGACCCGACGACACAACGATGGATTGGGAAACCTTCAAGGAGATCCTCAACAAACTTAACAAAATCAAGTAAGGCTAACTAACTATCAAGGTTAGTCAAAATAAAACAATAAAATTTTTTTTTATATAAATAATGCCGCAACTAAAAATTCATTTTTAAAACAAAAAAAAAAAACGGCATTCTTTTTAAAGACTAATACATTTAAAATAAAACCAACGCATCTTTTTGCTAGATGTAAGAACTTTTTATATTTAAAAATTTTTTTTATATTAAACAAAATAATATTTCCTTTGGTGTTAAAATATTGTTAATGTGCATCATTCTAAGGCTTGTGTGCGAAATTTTTTTTTGTTGTTGTTTATATTACGGTAAAATTCGTTCTTCTTCTCTTTCGTAAAACGTACGAATTCCTTTTTCTTCTTCTCTCTTTCTGCCAATCGTGAAAAGGCGTCAAGCCTAATCTACCAAAAAATAGTTAGAGCAACGCGACGAAAAGTCTACGGCAGCCTTATAATGCCGAACGACCCCCCACCACCATCAAACCCTTCTCCTACAGAGGCAGTCTGTAAACTATCTATCGCGGATATAAGGAGCATGATCCCGGATTTCGACGGAAATCCAGAGGATGTTCATAAATTCGTTTCATGTTGTGATTCCCTGTTCTCGGTATGTAGAACAGCAATAGATGAGAGTTTGTTCCTAAATGTCCTGAGGAGCAAAGTGAGCGGAGTCGCCTATGACCTCTTTAAGTACCAAACGTACTCTACATGGTCGTCTCTTCGACCTGACATAATTAATCAGTTTCGAGAATCAAAATCTCGCCTCACGATACAAAGTGAGATGATACGCTTAAAACAGACACCTCGAGAGGACGTAAAGGATTTCGGACTAAGAGTCATAAAAACCTTAGCCGAACTCAACAGTGCAACACAAGGCGACAACGTCGCTGCTGAAGCTCGTAGCTTTTTACTAAAAGAGAACGAGCAAAACGCAATCATAGCCTATCAAGACGGTTTACGCGATGAGCAATTGAAAATCATCGCTAAAACCAGCACTCAGGAATGCCTGAAAAAATTAGTTTCCAACATGAACGATCACGCAGCCAGAATACCCGGCACTTCCCAACCACACACTATACCCAGAGTCGTGCCAACTTGTGAAGTATGTGGACAAAGAGGGCACGGCAAGGAGACTTGCTACAGGAATAGATATATACCCTCCTTTACTCAAAAACCGGTTATCAAAAGGGAAGTAAATCAGCTGATTTGTGCGTATTGCCGCAAACCGAACCATCATATCAGTCAGTGTCGCTCCAGAGAGTATAACAACAGGGCCCGTCAGCAGGTCCAAAGCCAAGGACCCGATAGGTTCAGATAACCACCACAACCCCCAAGCAGACACGACCAACCTTCACGAATACGTCTAATAAGACAGCAGGAGCCTACTATCCTTCCGGGAAACGGCGACGCGCGGGAGGCGACAAGCGGCATCCCTACTCGCCGAATCATTTCCGAAGCCGTAATTCACCCCCCACCAACAAATTAAGCTGGCCCAATGGCCTGAAAATTCGTATCCCTCTAGAATTTCGAGGCAATACGGTATTGGTTAGATTACCACTTAAAAACTCAAGGAAAAGCCATTGTAATTTTCTCTTAGATACAGGAGCCGAAATTAGCCTCCTGAGAAGTAATTCTTGTCCCCTGGGTGTCCCAGTACACGAAAATCATGACTGCGTGATCGCTGGACTAACAGGTGATCTCGTTGTCCCAGCTGGACTAGTCTATGGCGTCATTCGGATGAATATATTAGAAGGCCCAGTGCTAATAACTCAAGCATTTCACGTGATAGAAGAAGGTATAATAGAGGGATATGATGGGATTTTGGGGAATGACTTTTTACTAAATTTCGGCTGTAATATTAATTATGACGAAGAACACTTAGAATTATATATAAAAAACATCGTGGTAAAGGAAAGTTTCGAAGAGAATAGTTACGAAGAAAATAATATCTTAAATCATATCGTAGAAAATAATTTCGTGGAAGAAAATAATGTCGTAAAAAATAATATCGTAGAAAACAAAATCATGAAAGAAAATAATACCGTAGAAAATAATATCGTGGAAGAAAATAATGTCGTAGAAAATAATATCGTAGAAAACAAAATTGTGGAAGAAAATAATACCGTAGAAAATAATATCGTGGAAGAAAATAATGTCGTAGAAAATAATATCGTAGAAAACAAAATTGTGGAAGAAAATAATACCGTAGAAAATAATATCGTGGAAGAAAATAATGTCGTAGAAAATAATATCGTAGAAAACAAAATCGTGGAAGAAAATAATATCGTAGAAAATAATTTCGTGAAAGAAAATATCGAAGAAAATAGTATCGACGAAAATAGTACGGAGAATAGTATCATGGAAATTAGTATTGAAGAAAACAGTATAGAAAATAGTATCGACGAAAATAGTACGGAGAATAGTATCATGGAAATTAGTATTGAAGAAAACAGTATAGAAAATAGTATCGAAGAAAATAGTATTGTAGAAATTAGTACAGAGGAAGAACAATATAACTCCGCGGAAAGTAATGTCGAGGAAGATGAAAACATAACAGCCCCAGCGCGAGCGGAAGTAATCATAGAAGTCCCGTGTGAACAAACAAACCGAAGGGTCTTACTCTGCACTCGTAGAGAGATCCACCCGGGAGTTTATCTGGGAAATTCTATAACAAGAAACGAAAATGGCCGTGCCAAGGTGACTTTACTAAATACCACCGAAAAAGATGCTACCATCAAAAGGTATAATTTAGACCCGTTCTGGGAAGACGTAGAGGCGTACGAAACTATAGATATGAAAAACTCTCCATCTTTAACGCAGAATCGTCTGCGGAAATTAGAGGATAACCTTGATTTAAGCCATTGCAACGGAGAAGAGAGGGACACTATATTGCGCATTTGTCGTGAGTTTAACGACCTATTTTTTTTAGAAGGAGATTATCTCACGCACACCGATGTAACCACCCACAATATCCCTACATTGGCAGATAAGCCTCCCATCTATACCAAACCTTATCGCCTTCCAGAGTCTCAACGGCAAGAAATAAATAACCAAATAAAAAAAATGTTGACTGAGGAAATAATAAGTCCCAGTAAAAGTCCTTGGAACGCTCCACTTCTACTTGTTCCGAAGAAACCAGATTCACAAGGCAATAAAAAATGGCGTGTTGTAGTAGATTTCAGGCGTCTTAACGAAATAACCGTTGGAGACGCCTATCCCTTGCCTAATATCACAGATATTATCGATCAGCTAGGGAAATCCAAATATTTCTCTACGCTGGATCTGGCCAGCGGCTTCCATCAGATCCCCATGGAAGAATCTGACAAAAATAAAACTGCCTTTAGCACCCCTTTTGGGCACTACCACTTCAACCGAATGCCTTTTGGTCTCAAGGGAGCACCAGCAACCTTTCAGAGACTCATGAACTCTGTACTTAGCGGCCTGCAAGGCATTCACTGCTTTGTATATCTTGACGATATCGTCATTTATGGGTACAATTTAAAAGACCACAGTACAAAACTAACGGAAGTGTTTAAAAGGCTTCGTGAAGCCAGGCTCAAACTCCAACCAGACAAGTGTAATTTCTTAAAGAAGGAAATAACATATCTGGGACATACTGTGAGTGACAAAGGTGTTCTCCCTGATGACACAAAAATCAAAGCAGTAAAAACATACCCTGTTCCTAAGAAGACCAAGGATGTCAAATCATTCCTTGGGTTCGTGGGTTATTATAGGAGATTTATTCCTAATTTTGCCAAGTTGGCCAAACCTCTCACAAATCTCTTGAAGAAGTACGTTAAATTCAACTGGGATCCATTCTGCGACGAATCCTTTACCTCTTTAAAAAGGAAATTAATAGAAGCACCAATCCTAGCCTATCCAGAGTATGACAAGCCCTTCATAGTAACTTCCGATGCCAGTGATATGGCCGATCTGTTATGCAAGCAGAACCTTGAACTCAGCCGAGTCAAGGTACTCAACTATTGAAAAAGAGCTATTAGCCATAGTGTATGCTGTCGAGCAGTTTCGTCCTTACATATATGGTAGGCAGTTCGTTATAGTTACAGACCACAAACCGCTCGTTTGGATGATGAATCTAAAAGATTGTTCATCACGCCTCATGAGATGGAGAATACGTCTGGAGGAATACGACTATACAATAATACACAAACCTGGACGTCTGAATGCTAACGCTGATGCGCTTAGCCGTATTGTCCCCGAGGACACCGAAATTACTAAAACCATAAATGTGGTGACTAGAAGTCAAAAAAGGAATATCGAAACCAATAACGAACTAGGTACCCTGTACGAACAGTACATGAATGCAACAGTCATCCCAAAGGGAGTCACTTGTGAAAGCAAGATCCCTATATTTAAGGAAACCAACTATAAAACCAAATTCTTCTTGTTTCCTAACTACGATACTCCCGATGAGAGTAAATTAAAGGAAATACTCCCAAGCTTCACCCCCAAGGAATTCCAGAATAAACTTGATATTTACCAAACTCCTAAATACTCGTACATCATCAGTAAAAACACTATCCCGATGCGAACAATGGAGGATAACCAAAACATAATACAAAATCTCCAACTCCTGAAGGAATATTGTTCCAAGAATAACGTAAACAAACTAGCCATTTCAATGCCTTGTTTAGAACCGAAGGTCCTAGCGACGATCAAAAACATGATATCTTTTATTTTTGGAGATGATAAAATCGATCTGAAACTATTCATAACTGAAATTCAAGTGTTAACGGATCCGGCAGAGATCCTAGAAACTATTCGTACTTATCACTCTTCAGTCCTAGGAGGTCACCAAGGAGTAAATAGAACGATCAACAGAATAAAAGAAAAATACAGTTGGGCCGGGCTAACAAGAGACGTCGAGGAACTCATAAGGAAATGCCCCTCGTGCCAGATGAATAAACTCACCAGGAACCCAAAACTACCCATGAAGATAACCACCACAAGCTCCAGACCATTTGAAAAGGTGTTCCTCGATATTGTGGGCCCCCTCCCTGTAAGCTATAACAATAATAGGTATCTGCTAACATTCCAGGATGATTTGACGAAACATTCGGATGCAGTCCCTTTGGAAAACGCAGAAGCCAGAACGATAGCAGAGAAATTCGTCACTAAAATAATCTGCAGACACGGCGCACCCGCAGCGGTCCTAACGGACCAAGGCTCGAATTTTCTGAGCGAAATGTTCACTGAGGTTTGCAAACTCCTTAAAATTCATAAATTACAGACAACTGCATACCACCCACAAACAAATGGGGCATTAGAACGAAGCCACAGAACCCTAGCTGAGTATCTCAGACATTATGTCAACAGAGACCCACTCACTTGGGATTCTTGGATACCCTATGCAATGTTTGTGTATAACACAACTCCACACACTAGCACCCACTTTAGCCCACATGAATTACTATACGGTTACCCAGCCGAAATCCCAAGTTCAATTAGAACTAAACCCGTTATAAGTTATAATTACGAAAATTATCATGCCGAACTCAGAGCTAGATTACAGCATGGGTATGAGATAGCTCGAGAAAGTTTGATTATGAAGAAGGAAAAATCAAAAATCGCTTATGATAAACATGCGCAACTGAGAACTTTTAACCTTGGAGAAAAAGTTTTATTGAAAAACCACGCTAGGAAAAACAAGCTGTCTCCGTTGTGGACTGGTCCTTACGAGATCGTTAGGCTTAACTCAGCCGAAAACACTACGATAAGAACGGGGAACAGGAATAGGACAGTACATAATAACAATTTGAAAAAATTTGTCGAATGACAAAAATCTTTCGCTGTCGAAAGACACCCACCTTTTACTCTTAAAATAAAAATAACAAAAGAAAAATATCTCTACCGAATAAATCTTGAAAAATTAAATGTCACACTTGCAGATCATCAATGTTAGATTGCGAGTATTCGCTCCATTAAATGTGGAAAATTACCTCCTTTAGAAACGATAATTTATAGTCCGGGAATGAGGACGCAGTAGCCTCTGACCTTTGGGCCTTTTCTAATAGCAGCATCTTTTGCAACAACTCTATTTCTTTTAGTAACAACTCGTTTTCTTGTTTAATAATTGGACTGATTTAGTTGTCACTTGGAGTCTCACTTTGTCGCGACCCATCTAAACTATCGTCACTGTCTTCAAGCTAGGCGGTCACCTCAAATCGTTGGCTATGTGCTGCTGCTAGCCTCTCTTTCAATCCGTACTTCTTGCCATCGGATTCTAACCCTAACTGCACCACATAACACTTGCAGATCATCAATATTGAATTGCGAATATTCACGTATTATACAATCACCGAAATTAATTAACTCTAATTTCATCACTTCTAAATACAAGGTAATAATAAGGGAAACTATTTTCCAGGACCATAATTGTTCTCCTTGTATGCGCATTAAACTACGCAAGGGGTGACGATTCAGTCACCATTACTGAATTTAAGGAGAACCCCGGAATTTACTTTGAGGAAGTGGGAAAAGTGGCATTGTACAGCAACCAATGGCAAATTATCATCTTCTACGACCTCCAAAACTTCCAGCTGGAATTGGAAAAACTCAACGAATACACACACAACATTCAAGAGGTATGTCAATATATTGCAAACCATACTAGTAGTATGGGAATGTGTAAAGACATCACGCTACAACTCCAAGCCATTATAACAGATGTAAATCAAAAATCAATCCTCCTTAACATAAAGCAACGGCAAAAACGGGGGCTTTTCAATATTGTGGGCAGTCTGAGAAAAACCCTTTTCGGCACACTCGATCAGGAGGACGCCGAGAATCTCGCAGCCCAAATCAATGGGTTGAAAGGTAATCAAGACCATTTACTGAAACTTATTAAGAATCAGACTATAATTATCGAAAGTACCGCCAATATATTTAACAAAACCCTAGGAAATATCGAACAACAATCCAATCACGTCGCAGAAAAAATAGATAAACTACGACAGATCGTAAATGCTATCAACACAGATATTTCGCTTCAGAATGTTGGCACCCAGCTAGAATCTTTAGTCTCACTCACTACTTTAACCCTTATACGATTTCAAACTACGCAAAACACTCTTATTGAGCTAATTACAAACGTCAAGCACGGAAGGCCACACCCCTACATACTAACCCCAAAACAAGCTCAAGAATTACTAACGACAATAAGGAGAGAATTACCAACCACGTTGTCGCTACCTCTACAGACCAAAACCGATAATATCCTGCAGCTCTACCAGTTAAGCACATTAGGAACTGCAATCAGTAACAATAAGATCATTTTCAAATTACAACTACCACTACCGTTCAGGGATCATTACCAATTACTCAAGGTTATACCCCTGCCCACGGATCACAATAATACCTTCATATACATACAACCGACTGTAAGTTATTTAGTCGTGGATTATAATCGGGAACACTATTTCCCAATGAATAAATTCGACCTAAATATGTGTCATACGACGGATTTAGAGACATACTTATGTAGAGTAACTCACCCAATATTCAGCGCACAAGCAGGAAGTAATATTTGCGAAATACAACTCCTGAGACACAACACAGACATAATACCCCACTGTAAAACCGAAGTAGTGCCGCCGGCACACTTTTGGATCCAACTCTCCCAACCAAACAAATGGCTATACTCAGTAGTCAATTTTACAACCATAGACACAGTGTGCGAAACACAAATATTTTCACATAAATTGCAAGGTACCGGTATCCTAGAGATCAGGCCGAGTTGTTACCTGAGATCGGAGGATATAACAATCAAATCGCATAACTCAAAAACGTCTAAGGTAAACAGTTTCTACCTACCCTCTCTAAACCTTACCAACAAAATCAACCCCATCTACGTCCCCAAACAAGAAAACCAAACAATCAGGACTCATCTTATAAAATATTTAGATGATCACGAGTTTAAGCAACTTAATCTTGTCATAAGAGACCAAAAGAAAAACGAGGATCTAGACCTACCTAATTTAAAAGCACACACTATACACCATTACGTCCTTAACTATACGCTTCTTGGCCTCTTCCTGTCTACCTTATACATAGCACTCAGATATAAGGACAAAATTTTCAAGGGCCCTAAGCCAATACAAGAAAAGGAGAACGAAGAAACAACCAATTAT
Source organism: Thereva nobilitata (assembly GCA_963855945.1). Classification (NCBI taxonomy): domain Eukaryota; kingdom Metazoa; phylum Arthropoda; class Insecta; order Diptera; family Therevidae; genus Thereva; species Thereva nobilitata. Next base: position 36,512,388 of record OY979697.1, read on the forward strand.
ACCGTTACTGTCCTAGCTTAGAACCAAGATCATAAAGGTCTCGCATACTTTCCTGAAAAAAAAAAAACTATTGCAAAAATATGTAATAACATTGTTATAAATAAAGCCTTTTTAGTTTGATTACCTTTTAAATTAACATTATTATAATAAATTGAACCTATAAAACTTTTATGTAAGTTGACTACCAATATTTCTTTTATAAACATACATATTAGCACTATTTTTCTATACGTTATAACATTATTATAAATAAAGCGATCGCTTTTTCTCTATTTTAAGTAATTTGACTACCATTAAATTTTTTATACATTACTATAAATCTCGTAACGTAACATTATTATAATCAAATCAAAAAAAATTAAGTAGGTTTACTATCAACTTCTCTTTTATAAGCATAGATAATAGCATTATCATAATACTATCAGGACCCATTAGTATAAGCTTTTGTAATAACTACCAATATATATATTTTCTTTTTATAACATAGAGCCAACTCTTGATATCCTCTAAACAAAGTAATATGATTACCAAAATACCTAACTTGAGCTATCATAAAAAAATTTTCTTTTTGTCCCATGAACCAACCTGTAAGCCGGATAGACATTTTATTCAAGTAACCAGTTATGTCAAAAAAAAATTGTTCCTTAAATACACAATTTTCTTTTCTTAAGGGGGATGGTGTAGTAACGGCCGAAGCCCGTACTACTTCCTTGTAAAAAACCCTCACCCCTTGACCCATTTGGGTCCAATAATCAATTAATCAATACCTGGAAAACATTAAAAATTCATTCATAAATCCATTCGTATAAAATTCCATAAAAAAAATTCTCCATCCATATAAAATTAGTTTCAAAAAACCCCCCATAGATAATCAGCTAGCAAAATATTCCCAAGAAATTTTGCTATCAAATTTTCCAACCGACAATTCCCAGACAGTTGAACGCTCCAATTTCATTTTTTCCGTTCCAAAATTTACATTCAAGCACGTACGCTAACGAGCACTCCGATTTCAATTTGTCTTTTCAAAGTCAAAAATGCTGATTATGAATTTCATCTTCGTCTATGAACAACACCTTAGGACAATCTCGGTAGAAAAGGTTTTATACTGCATCAGCAGCAATAGACAGGTTAAATATCGGGCTTAACACAGGTTCGGGACAGTGCGCGGGTACTTTAAAGGGAGCAAGTTCCCACTTTTCAAGACGTCAAAGAAATAATATTATCAAGAAGTTCGGTTAGTTTTGGTGAATAAATTTTGATAACAAGTTGACGATCGATTTAAAGGAAAGTGTCAAGAGTTCGGTTAGCTGAAATATTGTGGTGAACCAATTGTTATATCAAGTTTTGGATTGATACAAAGGAAAGCCAAATTAAAGTAGATATTTTTTATTAAATCAAGGAAATGTTCTCCAAACTTGAACGCAGCAATTTTTAAGAGTTCGAAAGCTAAATTAAAGTAAATATATTTTAAATATTTTAAAAAGTGATTTAAATCAAGGAAATGTTCTCCAAATTTTAACGTAGCAATTTTTATGTCAAGTTTTTTTTTTATAAATCGAAATGAAAGTGAATTTTAAAAAAACATTTCCCCAAATGTAAAAATTAAGGTTGGAATAAAATGAGGTTTTAAATAAAACAAATCTTCTCTTGAAACCAAAAGTGTTCCTGTTTTAATCCGGCAAACCCGGGAGTTCCAAAAATTGAAGTAAAGACGCAAGGTGCAGGAGATCTACGTGGGAACTAGCACTCCCTGTCCCTGGAGTAGAACCAGACAAAGGATTCTACAACAGTTAACGCCCGCCGTAGAATTTGTAAATTTTGCATTTGTTAATTAGGTTAATGAAAAGGTAAAAATTCCACTCTGCAAATCTAAGGTCATTGCATTATTGTTTTGATTGCAATTCTAGCCAATATTTATTATTTGTGTTTATCCGCAATGCTTAGCTTGCAGATTCAGCAATTCATTCACCGGCTAATGTCAATGGCCGGAATTGCTGAGTGGACTTTTTTCCTGTGTTCTTATGTTTGTTTTGTTTTTATTATTACTTTTTTGTTGAAATCAATTTTGTATAAAAATCTTTAATCATCAATCAATAAATCGGAGTTGAATTGTAACCACCAAGCAGTGCGTTTTATTACTATCAACGAAGATATCTCGGTTCAAGTGCCGTTTGATATCGTATCAAACATAACCCAGGTCACGGTGTTTCACTCTGACCATTACAGTAGGAATAAAATAATTCCTCCTTAAACAATTGTATTTATAGATGCCTATTCGAGGTTTGCCAAAATGTATGCCATCAAAAATAAAAATGAAGCAGCTAATTGTTTAGAAAGCTTCATAACCACAACTAGAAACTTATTGGGTAAAAATGAAAAAGTTAGTTATATTATAACAGATAATGCTAGAGAATTCACAGGAGGTGATTTTTTAGAAGTTATGCAAAAAGAAAAGATAGAAGCTGAATATGCACCTCCATATACACCGGAACTGAATGGTACAGCCGAGAGATTTAATAAGACAATACAACAAAAAATTAGAGCGCTACTGTTTGACTCCGGCTTACCTAAATCGATGTGGATATTGGCTGCTGAAACAGCGGTTAATATGTATAATCGTACACCTCACAAAACTATCGGTTTTGTAACGCCCTTAAATAAGTTAAATTCCAAAGTGAATATACACTTAAACAAAATCAGAAGGTTTGGTTGTTTAGCTTATGTTAAACTTCCAATAACAGAATCTAAATTTTCGGAAAGAGCTATAAGAGCTATATTAGTTGGCTATTCACGCACAGGGTATATACTGTGGGAACCGACTTCTGGCAAGTTCTTAAACTCCAGGCATGTCAAATTTAATGAAAAATTAGTTTACAAAGATGTTCACAAATCCAATAATTCAGAAGTAGATGAAAATTTAATAAGTACTGGAACTAACCTAAAAACATCTGAATTAGGTAGACAAAAAAAACGTAAACTAGATGAAAACGTACAAAATAATACTAAACCTAAGAAGTTGAGAACCTCAAATAGGAAACCAAAACCTAACTTAGATGAAAATTATGTATATGCTAAAACAACAGAAAAAGTTAATACGTTAGATATAGATGAAATTATACATGTTATGCTTGCTTCCATTAACAAAGACCCACGTAACTTTAAAGAAGCTATGTCAAGTGAGAATAGTGTTGAATGGAGGAAAGCAGCAATGGAGGAATTAAAATCAATAGAAGATAATGAAGTATATGAAGTAGTAGACAGGCCTTCAGATGTTAATATACTAGATTCTAGATGGGTATTTAAAACAAAAATTGGTAAAGACGGTAAAATCATATATAAAGGCCGATTAGTCGCAAGAGGTTTTTTCGATGAAAACGAGTACGAGTTGAGAGAAACTTATGCACCAGTATCTCGATTTCCAGTGAAAAGGTCAGCACTGCCAATCATAGGCCATTCATACACGAGGGACCATGGTTCCGGAGCAAAAGCTTTTTTCGGCAAGGGAGGCGTGCGGATATGCAATAAGTGGAGAGTTTCATGCTCCGGTGGAGACTTTTGTGCTCCTGCCTTTGGCCTGCGAACACGGAAAGCATGCACTCACACCAATAAGAAATCAATGCTTTGGCGATGAAAAAAAACTTTCAAACAGTAAAATTTTGTCAAGATTTGTACATAATAAGAAAAAACTTTTAATTATTGAGAATTCAAATTGAGTGAGTGAATTTTTTTAAATAAATTATTTCATAACAGGGAAAAAACCTCCATTTTGTTTATAATAAAAAATTTGACATCTCACTAAGGCGGCTCTCACACTGAGGCAACAAGCAATAAGCAATATCTGTTGCTTTTAAAAATGGACTGAGTATCGCCAAAAATGATGTTGCCGCAACCAGCAACATTTTTCGTTCGAGTTGCTCTAATATGAGACCTCTAATTTAATTCAATGTAAAGTAGGCGCTACCGATAATATTGCGTGTTGCCTATTGCCAGTTGCTTATTGCTTGTTGCCTCAGTGTGAGATCCGCCTAATACGAACAAATATCACGTTGCAATACAAAAGCTGCTTCCATCGCTGTTGCTCCGTGTATTTTCAGAAAACTTGCGGCAAAGCTTTTGGTTGCAGAATCATGGTCCCTCGTGTATGAATGGCCATAAACAAACATGATTTAGAAGCAAGACAAATGGATGTCAAAACAGCTTTTTTGTATGGCACTCTAGAAAAGGCCATATTTATGGAAATCCCAGAAGGCTGTAATTGCAGTAAGGACTTAAGAGAAACTAAAATCTTAAAAAGTCCTTATATGGATTGAGAGTGAGTCCTAAAAGATTGAATAAAAAGTTCACTGAAGAAGCATTAAAACTGGGTTTAGAAAATGACATAAATGAGCCATGCTTATTTACCTGGAGAAAGGAAAAAAATATGCCATTATAATTTTATATGTAGATGATATGATTGCTGCGAGCAATGTTCCAGAAAAATTAGATGAAATAACAACTGATTTCAGTAATACATTTGAAATGAAAATTTTAGGAGAACCCATTTATTTCCAATAAATACAAACAGTTGGAGAGCGCAAAGACTCTCAACAAGCAAAGCCAATTATTGAAATTAAACCCATTCTTAGGAAAGGATGGCACACTGAGGGTTGGTGGCAGATTGCATAACTCCAATCTGCCATACGATCAGAGACATCCAATGATCCTGCAACGGCGACACCATTTGACCAACATCCGCATTGATTATCACCATAAGGTTACGTTACACGGCGGAAGTCACCTCGTGCTAACAAATATACGAAATCATTTCTGGATCATTAATAGATTAGCAGCCGTTAAAGAACGTCTATATCAATGCACAAGGTGCAAAAGATATCGGGCGTATATTTAATTAACTAATGGGGGAATTACGCAGTGCAAGAGTAAACAGAGCCAACCCCTTTGAAAACGTCGGCATAGACTTCGCTGGACCGTGCGAATTAAAAATGTCGCAAGGGTTTTTAAGGGTTATTTTTGCATTTTCGTGTGCATGGCAACCAAAGCGATATATATTGAGGTCGCCTCAGATATGTCTACTGAGGCATTCATCGCAGCCCTTCGACGGTTTATCGGACGAAGAGGTTACTGCCGTAATATATATTCAGACAACGGCACAAATTTTGTAGGTGCCAACAAAAAATTAAAGGATCAAATAAGAAAGGCGATAGGAAGCGCGGCAGTTACGGCCGTAACAGAACTAATAAACGATGGGATCGAGTGGCACTTCAATCCTCCAGCGGCTCCGCACTTTGGAGGAATCTGGGAAGCGGGCATCAAGCGGATAAAGTATCATTTAAACAGAGCAAAGGGCGATAGAATACTTACGTTCGAAGAACTAAGCACGTTGCTAATACAAATAGAATCCTGTTTAAATTCCCGACCATTATGCGTGCTATCTGCAGACCCATCCAATTTAGAAATACTCACCCCTGGACACTTCCTAATTGGAAGACACATGAAGGCTGTTCCAGAACCAGAAGCAATACATATACACACAGGTGGAAATTAGTGCAGCAGATTCTTCAACGATTCTGGAAGCAATGGTCCAATGAGTATTTAGTCCAATTGCAACACCGGGTAAAGTGGCAGTCAAAACAACCCAAAAAACAACCCAACATCAAGATTGGACAAGTAGTTGGCCACTCGGGGTGATTCAAGAAACCCACCCAGGAAGCGATGGGCAAGTGAGGGTAGTCACAATAAAAACAAGCACTACCACATCCAAAAGGCCAGTTACTAAAATTTGTCCTCTGTTAGCATGAAACTTCATGTAAGTGTTGTCCGTGTATAGTCATGTCATATTAACACATAAAAACTCATAACTAACATATCATATTTTTCAAAACAAGACAAAACCAAACAAAATGACGGACAACTATAACAATTTCGACGACGAATTGGACATCTGGCCATTGACCGATGAGCAAATGAGGGACATCTATGGGGAGGCTCCCAGCCAAAAAGACCGGAACATGAAAACTCCACCACCAGGTTCCTCGTCGTCCACCAGCTATATGCACGTCACCCCGGGAAAAAACTTACCAGGGTTGGAACCAGAAGAGGAGGCGCCGGAAACATCCTCCGTGGCGCACCGTGAAGCATCCAGCGAGACGAGTCATCCTCATCAACCAGAGCAAAGGCTGCCGGACTCTTCCTCCGCAGCACAGTTGAATGTAGACGACATTTTCAAAGCGTCCACGACCGAGGGAAAATTATTCTCAATTACGTATAAACAGCTGCAAGCAATCCCCTATAAAAAGGTTGATAAAAAACGGCACCGTTTCACTGTGTATCTAAGTGATACGCATAGTGTGAAACTAAAAATGGAGGAACACAAAATGATCTGGTACAATTACCAGGAAATTAAAAGAGATCAGAACCGCGACCAAACAATTAAAAGCGGAACACAAAAAACCTCAAGACGGGTTCGAAGGCCTCAAAGGCAAGCACCTAAATAAAAGGGTTCGCATAAATAAAAAATATAATAACTAGTATACACACATGAAGTATTTTATTAAAAATTAAATATTGAATCAAGCATTATGTACACCTATTTGAATTATTTACAAACTTAAACCAAAGAATTAAAATTATATATACATATGTACATGTGATTTCTCTAAAAGCTAAGAATTATGAAGTAAAATAAAAGTACCTGAAATAAACAATATTAAATAAAATATTTACGAGTAATAAATAAAGAAAAATTACCTGAATCTTCATCAACAAAAGGGGCAGTATGTTGTGGCCCAGTGCCCCACTGACCTAAAAAATAAACAAAAACAAAGAATTAGTAAATACATTTAAAAGTAAGAAAAACAAATAAACTTACCATGTCCACCTCCATCCAAACAAAACCCCATCCATATCATATATATATATATATATATATATATATATATATATATATATATATATATATATATATATATATATATATATATATATATATATATATATATATATATATATATATATATATATATATATATATATATATATATATATATATATATATATATATATATATATATATATATATATATATATATATATATATATATATATATATATATATATATATATATATATATATATATATATATATATATATATATATATATATATATATATATATATATATATATATATATATATATATATATATATATATATATATATATATATATATATATATATATATATATATATATATATATATATATATATATATATATATATATATATCTGCCGTGCAAAGCACAAAAGAGCTAAGTGCAATTTTGAGATTTTTTTTTTTTTACATTTTACAACTGCCATTTGTTTACCCTTTCTTTTGACACCATATTCGCGATTCTGATATTTTTCATCTCGCAGTTATGAACAGTTACATTTAACCTATTTGCACGTCCTCTTCAGATTTACTGCGTCAATACAAGGTAAAAACAATCCAAAATCTCTTAGATCATTTTCCTGTTGAAGCATCTCATAAAAAGTTAGTGAGTTAAAGAGCTTATGACCCATCGACCATTATTCTCTTTTCTTTAGTGACATAATTCCCCACCGACTAAAAGCTCATCTGCTCTTAGTTCTTATGCCCATTGAGAAATAAATATATACTTGAAGGAGAAAAATACTCATAAGCACTCAGCTCATTTTTGCCCTGTTCTATCGTCCGATTATTTTTGTTCCTAAAAAATCTATGCGCTCTTAGCTCTTTTGTTCCTTGCATGGCAGTCGTAAGCTCGTAATGAAAAAAATTTTGATAGCTGAATTTCAAATATTTTACATAGATACCGTACGGTTTTGTTCTGTGTACATAAAACTAAGACACAATGTCGAACATTTCTAATATTCGAGACACAGTGTTCGAGTTAACTAAAGAAAAACAAGAAATAAATCCCTTTTTATCCTTGAATATTTTGTATTCTGGAAAACACTTTTGTCAAATTAAATCAAAACAAATCGAAGCAGACATAATCAAAAAAATTTAAATTTTTATTTTTATTTTTAATTTTCCAATATTTACATGTTATTATTTATTGTCGAAACAGAAAGTTACTCCATATCCAATAAATCATGGGAATCTTTGCTACTCGGCAAGTTTTCCCAAAAGGATCTCCTATTTTGTGGCATGTTTTTTAACAGGTCTTTGATTATTTTTGTTTTTTTTGTTTGAGCAATGCCTCGTGGTTTTGCCTGAAAATTTTGGACAATTTTAGGTGATTTAATTTTTTCGTTAATTATATTTTTGATACATGTCATTTCAACTTCATTAAAACTTGTCCTGTAACAAAAATCTTTACTGTTTTTCTTAAATCTAGCCTCCACAATGTCTGCAAAATATGGCATTGTATTTTCGACAGGCTTTTGTATTCTTTTTTTAATTATATTTTTAAAATTTATAAAATGTTGCGGTTCTATATTAAGTGTCTTTATTCTGGACGAACAAGATTGTACAGCATCAGAAAAATCCTTAAAATCGTACACATTAACTTTTGCCCGCATTTTTTGTTCAATTAATCCATGCAGCCCATCAGCTGCCATATATGTATGTCCCTTGACCAAGTATTTTAATGTGATGGTTTCTGTTGATGCACAACCGGAATTCATGTAGAGAATTAAAGACGAATAAAAAATATTATTTTTATTCTGTGCTATGCAATTGTCCATCCATAGAATTATGTGTTTAGTGTCACGAATTTGTTCCAAAAAATGCACAAAGGCGGAACTAACACTCTCTGCTTTTCTGTCGGCAATGGCTTCATGCCACAAAACACAATAATGTGTCCCGCTTTTCTGCATGGAACAAAACGTCTCGTTGAAGGAAATCAACCTGGGCGTAAAAAACGATTCTTTGATGTTCGGCATTCTTGGGAGTAGGACAATTTTTTCCATGTCTGTTGCAAAAACTTTTGTGTCATGATCTTTTATTAAACCGTCATGATTGTACTGATTCCTTGCTTCTTGTGCTTTCAACAAATGCTCAGCTTTTTTTTCTAAATTTTGCTCAGTTTGATTGAGGTCCATTTCATTGCAGTACCCGCAAAGGTCCATGTTCCCTTCTTTAAAACTAATATTAAGTTTTGAAATATTTTGACGGTAGAGTTCGTAGGACACTTTTTCATTTTGTTCCTGTGAGCGATAATCATCGAACATAAATTTGATCGAAAGCTCAGGAGGTAAGTATAATTTGTTTGGTGCATGCGATCGTCTGTAGTGTGATGGATGTGGATGAAATGACAAAATGTGGGCTTTCATACGTTCATGATCTTTGCTGTTAACAGGAACATGATGTGGTTTGCAAAACAATATTTTTTTTGACTGCACTGCTGTTTCAATAAACGATGAGTGGGAATACCCTAATGTCCTACAAAAAAATTTTTTGCAAACCTTCACGTTAGATTCAGTTCCATTTTCTTCAATAATTGATGTTAAAAAAAAAGTTTTCATAAAATTTTTCACAAAAGAATTTAGTAGTTTTCTCTTCGCTGGTGCAGTTTTAATTTTATCAACTAACCAGATTTGCCTTTCTTTATAGGACAGACTCCAAAACGATGAGTTTATATTTTCTCTTTGCGAAGAAGAAAATTTTTCGTGGCACTTTAAACGAGAACATCCGCAATGATCTAAAAGTGGATGTTTGTTCTTGTGATGAAGAATTTGCTCCTGATTAGTTTTGAATCTTCGCGATCTTCTTCTTGGAAGGTCAGTGTCTCCAGCTGACCTTTCCGCTGGCCCATCGTCGTGAGGAACTATGCCGGGTCCTTCCGCTTCCCCTGGTCCATCTGATAATGGAGGATCGTCGTGAGGAATGGTGCCGGATACTTCCGCTTCCACTGGTCCATCGAATAACGGAGGAGAACAACGTTGTTCGGCTGGTCCATCGAATAATGGAGGAGAACAACGTTGCTCGGCTGGTCCATCGTCGTGAGGAATGGTCCCGGATACTTCCGCTTCCACTGGTCCATCGAATAACGGAGGAGAACAACGTTGTTCGGCTGGTCCATCGAATAATGGAGGAGAACAACGTTGCTCGGCTGGTCCATCGTCGTGAGGAATGGTCCCGGATACTTCCGCTTCCACTGGTCCATCGAATAACGGAGGAGAACAACGTTGTTCGGCTGGTCCATCGAATAATGGAGGAGAACAACGTTGCTCGGCTGGTCCATCGTCGTGAGGAATGGTGCCGGATACTTCCGCTTCCACTGGTCCATCGAATAATGGAGGAGAACAACGTTGTTCGGCTGGTCCATCGTCGTGAGGAACGACGTCGTGAGGAACAACGTCAAATGATTCTCTTGTCGATGAACCGACCAACGGCATATTTCGTATCTCCTCTATAAAATGTTGTTTATCTAAAAAAAAATATTATGAGGATAATGAACGAAAAAATCAAATGAAAGTTACTATGACATTATATCACAAACCTATTTCAGTTTTATCCTGCGTGGTAGGTAAGGACAAATTTTGAACTTCTTTGAGAACACATCTTTTTTTAAATGGGATACTTTTTTGCAGGGAATCTAGAATTATTGGAACTATTTAATTATATAAAGCGCAATTGCAACAAATCTATGACAACTTACAAGCATGGGTTTCATTTTCACATTTAATTTTTTTCTGTGCAGGTTCTGCATAGTTTTCAGTTTCAGAGTCGGAATCTGCGGTAAGATCTATACAACTAACTTCCTGTTCAACAAATTCACAAAATTCTGATGAGTAGTTAAACTCTTCATTGAACCACTGTGTAAATGAACTCATTTTCACTTTTCAAAAAAAATTTCTTCACAATATTTTTTTTTTAAATTTAATTTATTTGAAAATTTTAATGCATCACATTTGAACTTCAACCTCCTTCTGACACTTTCACATTGAGTTTCTCTCGAATATCAGAAATGTTCAACATTGTGTCTTAGTTTTATGTACACAGAACAAAACCGTACGGTATCTATGTAAAATATATGAAATTCAGCTATCAAAATTTTTTTCATTACGAGCTTACGACTGCCATGCAAGGAACAAAAGAGCTAAGAGCGCATAGATTTTTTAGGAACAAAAATAATCGGACGATAGAACAGGGCAAAAATGAGCTGAGTGCTTATGAGTATTTTTCTCCTTCAAGTATATATTTATTTCTCAATGGGCATAAGAACTAAGAGCAGATGAGCTTTTAGTCGGTGGGGAATTATGTCACTAAAGAAAAGAGAATAATGGTCGATGGGTCATAAGCTCTTTAACTCACTAACTTTTTATGAGATGCTTCAACAGGAAAATGATCTAAGAGATTTTGGATTGTTTTTACTTTGTATTTTCGTCACCAAATTCGGTCGTGTACAATTTCAACAGAATTGTTCTCAAATACACACACATCGACATGACATCGAAAAAAAATTGATTATGTAAATTGTTGCATTTAATCTGTTTTATAGGTTGGTGAAATAGTAGATACCAATAATGAGTATTTATGAAAAAATTTCTTAGTATTATGGAAAATAAAACTTATTCCATTTTGTAGAAAACTCTCTTTTTGCACTTAGCTCTTTTGTGCTTTGCACGGCAGATATATATATATATATATATATATATATATATATATATATATATATATATATATATATATATATATATATATATATATATATATATATATATATATATATATATATATATATATATATATATATATATATATATATATATATATATATATATATATATATATATATATATATATATATATATATATATATATATATATATATATATATATATATATATATATATATATATATATATATATATATATATATATATATATATATATATATATATATATATATATATATATATATATATATACATATTTTCAATTAAATTGTACCTAAAAAGAAATAAAAGGTAATAAACAAATCAAATACTTACCAAAAAATAAAATATGCCTGACGTTAATGGCAAAACGTCACTACGTATAACAAATACGCAAATCAGCTGTGAAGTTATACAGCGGTTGCGTATATCACTTCAAAAATAAAAGGAAGAAGATAGGGAGAAATTACCACAGTAGGAGAACAAATTCTCTCACCGAAATTTTCCCCCCTTAACTACCAGACAATTTGAAAAAAAGGAGGCAGGATGATAAAACCGGCGACGAGCCAAGGAACTGGTCCTTTTGCGCTCAGGAATTTCACCGAGCGAGGAGTCTTCGGAACATTACCAAGATTTAAAAGGTCAGTTTATTAGCAGTTGGAATTTTTTCACTGCTATTAGGGAATTAGATAGCTGATTGGCATTGACGGTTTTTTACCTCACAAACTGCTATCGGAAGTATTCCATTGCCGCAGGGTTTTAGATAGTTGGTCGGGATACGCCACCAACTTGTTGATAGGGTAGAATCTTTTTCGTTGTTATTAATTACAGGAATCAACGTAATCTGGTCTATTATCCAAATTTATAAATTGCGGGATCAATAGACAGGAGGTTGAGGCGCAGAATTTCAGGTGAGACCTTCAAGGTGCTACAAGTTCTGGCAATAACGGAAAATACTTATCAAGCAACCCGGATATGCAATCAATCCGCTAGTCAAAGTGAGGAATTCGAACAATTCTTTTGTATTCCTAGCAGAAGACAAATCAGACTAGTAGAGGCTGGACAAGTTCGAGCGAGAAAGAAAAATTGATACCAGCAGAATTGGAATAATTATTATAAGAAACACAGGATTCATTTCATTGGAATTGTGTTTTTTTTGTCTTTAAATATTTTTTATTGAAGAAACTTAATTTAAGTAGAATTAATTAGAATTATAAACAAATAGGAGAAATATATCTATACCAAACTGTAGGGGAGACCGGGGCGCGAATTAACAAAATTAATATTTTCAGTTGTGGGTTCAAAACGCCTAAACATTTTGATATGATTTTTATGTTAAAAGATGTCCAAACTATTCAATAACTATTCGTTGGTTTTAATTTGACAAGAAATTGGTACTTTTTTCAGAAAGTCGAATTTTCTCAGAAAAGTCAGAAGTTAATACTTACCCGCGATCGGGGCTAGAATTAACGGTTCCGGGGTAAGTATTAACATAAGGTGAAATAATTAACATTCTTTATATTTTCCTCTATAATTAAAGAACAAAATAACACTGAACACTGAAGGACCAGCAGCTTCTTCCATAGGTATTATAAGTGTTTGCGAGTGTACCTCAGACAAATGGACATTTTTAAAAGATGAATTTAAAAATCATTTTCTTTTTGGAAGGCTGAAGGTATAGCCACTGATCCAATAGGTATTTGTTCTCGAATCTTAGATACATTTATCCCTAAAATGGGTGACAATCATTCGTTCGTTCGACTGGTTCGCTAGACATTTGTACTTTAATGTCAGAAAATGTTAATATCCAAACTGGGCACGTCAATTAAAATCTCAGGATTTTCTAAATTTAATGACACGTCATCAAGCATCAAGTTATCGCCATCGACAGGTGGTGTAGTCCACGGTATACAGAAAGAAGGTAATGTAATAAAAATAGCTTCGAATATCGTAGAAAAATGTGACGTCACCCAGTGACCTAATGCAGAAAAACAACAACAACAATTTCGATTTTATATGGGAAGGCGTCACTGAGTGATGTCGCACTAAAACGATATGTTTTGCCCCGTATGTTTTGTTAATTTTAGCCCCATGGATACTTTTTCAAAAAAGACAATTATTACGTAATAGTTTACATTAGAGTTAGTAAAGTTATGTAGCATTATTAAGAATAAAACGAGCTACTACGAAACAAGAAATATTACAGGAAAATCAAATATTCAATACGTAAATCAAAAAATTGTGAAGTGAAAAAAGTTCGTTACCTAGCCAAAATAGACTGACGTCACACAACTCGCTCCAATAGCTCTCTAAGCGGACTGGCAAGTCCCAAACTTTAGAGCTCTGTCACGAGACAAATTGCAGAAACCCCTATTAATGTGCTGGTTATAGTTTCTTAGAAATTCGCTTGTTAATACTTACCTCTGTTAATTGAAGCCCCGGTCTCCCATACATAATAGTCTTCTAACTATTTGAATCTGCACTATCCGGATTTACAGCTTAAATAAAATAATATTACGACGTTCGCATCTTAAAATTAGTTATTAAACAATTTTAAGAAGGTCAGCGCCGTATCAGTGAGTAAACTTTTGTTTTTACAGAGTATAGAGAAGCACGATTGAGATTTTTGAATTTTTCATTCTGTTTTCTTTTGTAGCGGGTTTTCCATTAAGAGTACATTACAATTGAAAAATGAAAACAAACACAGAGTAGAGAAGCACGAAATCTGTGAATTTTTATTACATTCGAATTATTGTCTTTTGCTTATTATACGTGAATTAATTTTAATACTCTTTAACGGAATTTATAATGAAATAAAATCGATTTTTTTTATTGCTGTATATTTTATTACAAATTAAAGAAGAAATACTAAACATTAATCAAGGTCTTATTCTTTGCTTTGAATTTTTTTCAGCACATTTTTTTGGTACAAAACATCGTACAGACATCGATGTATTTTTCAATACATCGACGTAGCATCGATGCCATTTGACGATGTATTACATAACATAAGTGCAGAAAAATATGAAGGAAAAGTGAAAAAGTTATTGTTATGCATGTTGTATGGTGGTACTTGCACTTAATGTGTTTAATAACTATTCTATAATAATCTTTAATCATTCAAAAAGCACTTTTTATTATATTACTACACAAATTCAACATTTTTCCGCTAAATAAACAAGAAAAAACCACCGCGAATGTAAACAAAATTGGCCACCTTTACATTTAACACACTTAAACTCTCAATTTTTTTAAATTTTCTTAATTAAATCACTAAAGCACTATTCACTGGTAATCCTATTGCAACAAAAACTGGTTAAATATATTATTTTATGACTTTTTACGGCAAAATGTCCCGAACTTTTACCTCCTCCATATAATTTCTTCCTATTTGACAGATAATGGGTCTATTACCAACACAAACACAAACTCTGCTTCCAGGCCTGTACTTACGAGGGCCTTGGTTCATCCAAAACTCCGAGTTGGCACACCAAGGAAAATCCAAGATGGCGGATTGTTGCGAGATTTCCGTGCATGTATTTTATATGGGGAAAGTGGGCTAGAACGCCCATAGCTTACAATTATTATTATTTTTCTTTAAGCGCCAGTGTCATAATTTATAAGACTGAATAGTAAGAAAAGTCACTATGTAATGTAATTTAAGTTAGCCTTATTTGGCTTATAAATAAATGAAATTAAAATTCAATATCTTTTTGCCCCTTAGCTATTCCTTTTTACCCCTACCATGGGGCAAAAAGAGACAGACGACAAGGTCCAGAAAAATTGCAAAATTACATATTTCTATTGTGATAATTCAAAATTTGGTTAAACATAGTACAATAACTGTTTGTTTGATGACTGTTGTATATTTTTATATAGTAGATTCCGCTTTCACAGAATAATTCTTAATAGTCAAATTGGACCTTTAAGACCCGTCCTACACTGCAAACCCCAGAATATTTTTTCCGTGTGAATTTAACACACTACACACTTCATAAGCGTGTAAATTCGGCTAACCGTGTTAAAATAAAGCGTTTTAGGAATAAACCGTGTTAAAATAATGCGGATAAAAAGACATACGTGTAAAAATCACACACGTTCAGCGTATAATATTTTTTACACGCTAAAGAAAATGTAACGTTTTATCGTTTTACATCTTAAACGTGTGAAAATCACACGTTACGTGTCATTTCACACACTTCGCTAAATTAACACACATGAGAGGATTACTTAAAGGAAATTTATAACAATTGTAATTCTTTATTTAAATACTCAATGACACTAAATAAAATCATTATTTCATTTTTTTGATTATAAGAAGGAAAATGTACAAATAAGATAATACTTAATTAGCCATAAAATTCATTCCTTTCATGATTCAATAAACATACGTAATTATAATATTGGGTTTCAACATAAATTAATGGATGCGGAAATAATATATTATCATAAGCTATAATATTCTTCAGACTTGAAGTAGGTTTTTGTATACAATAAGCATTCAGCTTGTCATCAAAAATCAATGTATTTAAATACCAATATACAAAATTAATATTATCAGAGATGACAAAAATTTCTTTGATTTGACCGAATTCCGGTAAGCGATCATCATTCTAAAGCACTCTAAAAGTATTATAGAATTTGGTTTAAATTCTGTGCCATAGATTTCTACTTTAGGTGTACGTAATAATGTAAAATTTTTTCGACTTTCTTCTGGTATAAGAGAATAAAATAAATAATCATTTGGTAAATTGTTTAATAGAACTCTAACACCAGCATAAATTTTATGACCTTGGTATAAATATTTTGTACTTGTACCGAAAAATGATGCCAAATTACTACATAATGTGGCTTGATGCCTGTAGGCACAAGTACATGCCATATTTTTAAAATTTTTTACAACAGGTACTAATGATTTAAAGTAGGCATGTGCATTTTCAAATCGAAAACACGATTGTTGACGTATTGGGCCTAGTAACCGAATAAACCTTGGTAAATGAAGGAGAAAATGTATTTTGGGAATTAAACAATTTGGGTATAAAATATTAAAGTTTCTTATGTAAAGTTCGATCATGAGAACTAATAAATCTATTGAAGTTTCGCTTATTTCATATGCTAAACACGTGTTTAATATTTGTAATAAACGTATATGTGAGCACAGTCTGTTTTTAATTCTATCATCTTCACTATTCTTTACAGAATCTTTTATCAAAAACGGTAGAAAGTGTGCTAAGACAAACATTTGTGAGGCATTTTGACGAAGTGTCCCATTCGAAGCTAAATGCTCCTTTAAGATAACAGCTTGTATGTCACGTTTGAAATGAACATAATAATTAAAATGAGTTCTCCATAAATTAAAATCATTTATAGTAAAAACTCCTCTTTCAACAATTAAGTAGGACAATAGCCTACATGCCTACATGCTACCTGTACAATACCCTCAATCAGAATGTGCATTGCGTCTTGAGGTAAACTTTGTGTAATATCAAAGTCTAAAATATCTTATAACGGACTTTTATTATTGACTCCATAACGTTTTTGCCAAAATTTCAGATTTCTTCTAAGAATATTCGAATCATCAAATACTGCAACATAACGACCATGATCGAGCTTATTTCTTAAAAAACATTGTCGTTCTGAAAATATATTTTTCCAATCACCGGCAGTTATCATACAATGACGACAAAAACGATATGCTGAAACAGATAATTTGAATCCTCCCAAGAAAGCAGAGGCTGGCGTATCTCCTGCACAAAATAACAAGGATCCTTTAACCCTCCGTCGGGCGCGGCTGGCCTGAGAGGCCAGCAAAACTCTTTTTTAGACGCGCCCCCTACCCCTGGCATTAGAGCGGAGTGGCCTTCCCAATAGTTTCTAGACTCGGGACGGTGAGTAGGAATCCCCACCCCAGCCCGCCGTCCCCTTTCACCCGGCTCGCCTAGGCCTCCCCTGGCTTGTGAGGCCGGGTGCGCCCGATTGCGTCATAACTTTCTAAGATGAATTTTTCAAGATATTTTTATTGCAATCGCTCGTTATACTCAAAGTAGGCCTGCTCTATGTAAAGTTCGTCTATATCTTGAGAAATAAGTGGTATTCTGACTCTGGCCTCTCAGGCCGAGTGCGCCTGATGACGATCAAGAACCATCTATCGACGGCAAAATGGCGAATCGTGCTTGATTCCACGAATGTATGGTTTTTGTGTGCGTGCATACATACATGTTTTGACTTAAAATTGATTAGGGAGTGATGCGGGGCTAAAATATATGTGGCCTCTCTGGCCGGGTGCGCCTGATTTTGTTTGGCTCAGAGGTGCACCACGTAAATTCGCTATGCCAGACCCCTTATTCAGCTTCTGCTTTGGAAAACTAAACGTCGGTTTCTACCCACGACTGTGGCAAAAAATGATGGTCCCACGTCAGAAGTATACTATGTACTATTTTTTTTGGGGCTTTTTATTTTGACGGTGCTTGGTTCGTCGAATTTTGAAAACGTTTTTGTGTGAAATTAGTAATTTTGCTTGGTTTAGATAAAGCTTCATTCCATTCAATAAACTCGTTCTATTCCGTTCAATTCGGAATATTTGCTTTCGTTAGATCATACCCAAGGATTCCCTTCCGGTGTTTTGAGTTAAAATTGATTAGGGGGAGGGCGGGGGAGCTAAAATATATGTGGCCTCTCAGGCGGGGTGCGCCTGATTTTGTTCCGCTTAGGAGCGCGCCCGACGAAGGGTTAAAGAGTTTTTCCTCATTTGCGTTTATTCTTATTGATATGCCTTCTGTTTGAAGTAAATTTATATATTGAATAAATAGTTTTAATAACGCTGATAGGGCACCGTCTTTATTAAGCCATTCTGTTTTAGTTATTGCTAACAGTTGAATCACATTTTTAGAACTCCTAACTCGTGGGTCAATATTTCCAATTGTCCAATAGAACATAGATAGTTTTTGGCTTTTAAAGCTAACCCCTAACGGATTTGCCACTCCTAAATCATCATAGCATAATATTATTGCTAACGAGTTCGGATGATCTTTAAAAAACCGTTTTCTTTATACACAGTTCCATCCAGAAGTTTTATAAATATTATTGATATTTGTTTTTGAAAACTGGAGATGATTTCGGATATCATCATTTTTCAATAATAATTTCAAATTTTTTAAAAATGGTACAACATAAGCACTCCGTTTTATTTCTTCTAAAACCGGCTGACAATTTTTCTTCTTTCTCCATGCTAATTCTCTATGAATGGTATGCTCTTCTGGTAATATTAATTGAAATTTATCAATAAGAACTTTATCCAATTTCTTTTTCGAATCAATGGATGAAAACAAATATGAAGAAGTATATTCCTCCATAAATAAATTCTGAACTATGTCAAGGTCAATCAAATTCGAATGCGGTTCGAACCTTCGTTTCAATTCGTTCTATAATAAGAACATAACGTAGAAGCTATACAACTCATGAACAAAACAAACTAAGGAGTATTACCATAATTACAGATGTGTACATAGAAATTAACTCTTGAACTCCTAAAATGATGTTGTCAACTGCTGTTTGCGAGATTTTGCACCTTGCTCGAATATTTAATATGAATTTGGTTGCATACCAGGAAAGAGCTTCTTCTTCCGACATTTGAAATTGATCTGTTTCATTGGAAATTAATTATACAATAAATTACAAAATGCATATATGGAAAAAAACATTAAAACTTGCCTTCTACGATATCATCATTATCATCATCGTTTTGCAAATTAACTTCTGGTCCAACGTTTTCAATATTTTTAATTTCATTTTGAGAATGATTTCGCCACAAATGCTGTTGAAATGTTTTCCATTTTTGGAAAGTTACTCCACATCCGTCATAATTACGGGGACCAACCGTCCCGGTTTTCCCGGGAGAGTCCCGTATTTTTGCAGTCTGTCCCGAGTTTTTTTTCCTCATACTGTACGAACAAGTGTCCCGTTTTTATTATTTTGTCCCGGTTTTCTCCCGTTTTTATATCATTTAATTGTTTACACAATCAATTTTTATTAAAAATACAATTTTGCATTGGCTATTAACTGCAAACGTACCCTTAAGTAACCATAGCGATCTACTACATTAGCAAACATTTACTTTTTTTGCAAGCCCACTGAACGCACTCATTCAGCTTTTCAAACTCCGTCTTGACATATGTCATTGTTTATTCTTAAATCTATCGGCAGACATGGCAGGCACTAACAAATTTCCCGCCGGTTCAGTATTTATAATTTTGTTTTATTTCCCGAAGAAAAGACATATACATAGCCAGGAAGTAACTTTGAAAAAGGTAAACATTTTTGTGAAAACTGAAATAGAAACTTAAAAACTACATGTTGTCTAATCCATTAGAATATGTTTGAGCAATCCGTAATGCCACCAAAAAGAAAATGTGCCTTTAATGGAGATCTTCAAAATGAATTCTCTTTTATCGCGAAAACGGAAAAACCAGACGTAGTTAAATGTTGTAAGTGTTTATCTACGTTTTCTATTGCCAGTGGTGGAAGGTTCGACATACAACAGCACATGAAAACAAAAAAACACAAAAGCTGTGATGTTGCTGCCGCCTCCAGTAAAAATTTGAAGAGCTTTTATGGTGAAACAACGGCTGAAGTTTCCAAGAAAAATGCCATCAACGAAGGTACTTGGGCTTATCACTCAGTTCAACAAAACCATTCGTTTCGATCAAACGATTGTACATCGAAACTCATAAAAAGCTGTTTTAATGAAATGTATTCATGTGCCCGCACAAAATGCGAAGCAATTATTTGCAACGCTCTTGCACCTAATTCGATTGTTCAAGTTAAAACCGCTCTCAACGTAATTAATTCAGTGACAGTTTTTTCTGACTGTTCTAATCACGGTAATTTAAAACTTTGCCCACTTTTAGTTCGTTATTTTACCCCACAAAATGGTATAACTATAAAAATTTTGGAAGTTAAGGATCTTCCGGGAGAATCGTCTGACATTCTCTCAAAATACATAGAAGAAACATTGGAACGTTTTTCAATAAAAGAAAAATTACTTGCCATTTGTGCAGACAATACTAACTGCAACTTCGGAGGGGCAGCTAGGAAGGGTAAAAATAATGTCTTCTCTAAACTTCAAAAATCTATTGGAAATGAATTAATTGGTGTTAATTGTGCTGCACACGTTTTAAACAATTGCATACAAATAGGTGTGGAATGCCTTTCAGTAGATATTGAAGTTGTGATTGTAAAGATTTATTCGTTTTTTTACCTTTACACCGTTCGTGTTGAGCGATTCAAAGAAATATGTGACAGTTGCGAGGTTGAATATCACAAACTAGTTGGTTTCAGCAAAACAAGATGGCTCACCTTAATGCCAGCAATCGAAAGGATATTAAAACTTTTTCAGCCTTTAAAAATCTATTTTTTGTCACAAGAGAAGTGTCCTACTATCTTAAAAGATTTTTTTTGCAACCCTTCATCTGAAGTCTTGCTCTATTTTATTCATTCAGAGGCTTCATATTTCCATATTAATATATCATTAATAGAGTCGCAAGAAATATTCATGTGGGAAGTGGCATTAATAATAAAAGATTTGAAATTGAAATTAAAAGAAAGGATAGAAGAAAAATTTATTCCTTTTATGGTTAAACAAATTTCACTTGAACAAAAAAAAATTGACGAAAACAAATTCAAAGAGAATATTTTTCAGTTTTATAATAATTGCTACGAATACTTAAGTCAGTGGGATGCGTCCTTTAAAGAAGTAGAAGTTTTTGGTTGGTCTAAGAAATATCCCTTCCTGGACAGATGTAGAAGCAAGTTTGGCTTTAATGAATGAAAAACGAAAGACAAAGATAAATGACTCTCAACTGTTTGATGAATATATTTGCTTAAAAGCGTTTTTAACGTTAGACGTTATTAATAAATGGTCAGAAAAAAAACTACAGTGAGTCAAAAATGGGTTGAAGTTTTTAACCATTTCTCTGAAAAATGTATCGGCTTTGGAAACCTTTTGCAAGTTGTGGAGTTTGGCCTGTGCTTGCCAGGTTCAAATGCTCCAACTGAAAGGGTTTTTTCATTAATGAACAACTTCTGGACAAATGAAAAGTCACAACTTAGTGTTAAAACATTGAAGGCGATTTTATTTGTTAAATGCAATTACAGTTTCAATTGCCTAGAATTTAAAAATTTCTTGAAGCAAAATGAAAACATTGTTAAAGAAATTCGTTCCTCTAACAAATACTAAAAACAATATATTTTTATTTCATGTTTATATAATTTTATAACTTATACAGGTTTTGTTGAATTATAGTTATTTTGTTTTGTTGAATTACAGTTATTTTGTTTTGTTGAATTATACTTATTTTGTTTTGTTGAATTACAGTTATTTTGTTTTGTTGAATTATAATTATTTTGTTTTGTTGAATTATATTTATTTCATTGTTAATTTGGCTTTTATTTATTATAATAGTAAAAAATTTTGTGTTTTAAATTTTTTGATATTTTGTCCCGGGTTTTGCTCGGCGAAATATGGTCACCGTAGTCATAATTGCATTTAACCATAAAATTCACGTCCATTCTATGATAACGAACTACAAGACTAATTAGATCTTCCGAGGTACACACAGCAAAAAACATTTGACACTTAGTTGTATTATCTATTTTAGCAAAGTCCATTGATGAATGTATGTATGTAAACTTCATACAAAGAAATTTGACACAAATTTCTAAGAACACTGGAAATTTTTCAACCCAGCAGGTAAAATAGTGAGCGCTGCAGTCAACAAAACCAAAGCGATAACAAACCTCCCTCAAATATTTTTTTAACTTGAAAATACAGTTATGATAACCATTTTGAAATGTCTTGCTAGCTCTTTTGGTTTTCTTTTCGTTCCCAACAAATATCCCTTTGTCGCGGTCACAAGCCTTGTAAAAACAAAATTTTATGGCTGCTTCTGCTCTAAAAAAGTGATGTGTCATATTTTTTTGTATTCAGTGTATACATATTTCTGTTTTTTCTAAACCATTCTTTTGTCTTACTTTCATTGTGAACGACGCATAATTTCGAAACATTGGAAAACATTTCATTGTCAGTTCCGCCGTGGTAATGAAAAGTTCTTCATGTCTAAAGTGTGCCGTGTTCAATTTCAGTAAAAACTCAAAATCTATCAAGTGTCTTTTTTTTGTAATTTTCTAGTAAAATAAACGTGGTAAAATAGTTAATTTTGCTCATAACTTCTTATATTTTAACGTATATGAACTTATTAAAAGATGGAGAAAACTATCTTTTGTAAGATTGGCCAGCGATGTAAATCGCTTACATTTAAAAGTGGAAACAACGAAAAGGATTGTGACGCCGTTCGTCGTTGCCTTGTGGATGCTTGTACCAAAGACAAAATACTCAAGGCAATGATGTTTAATAAACATATAATCTTGCAACGTAATCATCCGAGAAGGAATAATTTTTTGTGTGATATCGAAGAAGATGAGGAGATTAAGAACGATGAAGATATTCATGTCATTTTAATAGATATGGAAAACCCTAATGAAAAGAAACGTCAACCTGAACCACTTATTATATATGAAGAGCCATTTGAAGAAATAAAACCGTCCGTGAAATTGGAGACACCAGTGGTAAGTTTTGAATCTACAAATAATAATCATTTATTTAATAATCCTGTATGTTAATGAGTTTTACATATTAAGCATATTTCTATGTATATATTATAGATTACCAAAAGTGATTTACAAGTACAAGCTAAAGAACTCGATTGCATTGAAAAGTTGTCTGAAACAGTAATGGGTTGTATAGACCAGAGGAAAATCCTGAAAATATGTCAATGATGACAGATAATGTTGATAAGAGCATACCTGATATTGAAGTGGAGTTGCTACCGAAAAAACCTGTTAAAAAAATACACGTGAAAATTCTCCTGTACCATCTACCAGCAAAAACTGGAATCCAACATCTGTACCGTATCCTGCACAACTTCCCAAATTTAATTCAAGACAAGACTATCAAAATTATTCGAGAACAATTGTTGATATATATCCTGAAGTAGGTGGCGGTAATCATGGTTATGTGAGTGGATAATTTCTTTTTTATTCATCATAAACATTACTTTATTATTGGAATTAATTTAAAATTTTTTTTAGGGTTTAGTATCTCATCAAATAAGTAATTGCATACGCAATCGGCGAGCACAATTAAGAAGAAAGTTGGCTGGTCCAGAAAAAAAGGGAAACGCAATACAGAAATCAACTTTAGTGTTTCCAGAAGCCAAGCGTTCACTTCCTGAAAAGGACCTACAAGCAGCAGAAATTGAACTAACAAAAAAAATAATGTGACTGTCTAGGATAAAACTCTCCTTATTCGCAATACTCAGGGACCAACGTTAAAGTCAGAAAAACACTGTTGCTTTTAATTCAATTTCCACGTGTTTATTAATAATTCAAACTTGTACTGCAATATACTGTGTCTAAGCTAAATTCTAATATATGATATATTCTAATTCTTGTTTTAATATAACAATAATAACAAAAATCTGAATACAAGTTTTAACAGCGATAGAACCAAAATTAGAAGTCATACTACTAGTAATAATAACAGAATTTTTACAAACAGAAACCATAGCTTTATGCAACCCAACAGATATAGAAATGACTATATGCCAGATCAACGCAACCAACCCCAAACCCCATCTTCTAAAGAACCACCTCAATCACAACCATTTAATGGAAATAGATATAACAACAATAATCCACAGAATGGACCACAGAGATTCCCAGAGAATCCATATAGGAATCCATATCGTGAAAACTCGCAACGGAATCCAAATTTTCCACCACCTGAACCCATGGATGTAAATACGACCGAAATAGTCGTCCAACCACTAAATTTTCGTTCACCAGCCTCACCTACACATTACCCCATATCGTAGTCGATAGTGACACAAGACCTCTCAGATTTATCATAGATTCAGGAGCAACACATTCAATTATTAACCCTGGTCTATGTCACCCTAAATTACTTGAGCCAGTTAAAGGAAATGTTCTCCTTAAAACAATCAAAGGTGATATTAAAATAACTCAAAAAGCGATAATTTCCCTATTTAAAGAACTTGGCGATCCCAAAATTAAAGTGGAGATGTATGTTAACAATTTCCATGACCAATATGATGTTTAATTGGCAACAACATTTTAATTCCATTGAAAGCTAAAATAGACTACGAAGACAAAATGTTAAAGCTTAAAGATAAAGAAGCGAAATTGTATTTCATCGTAAAGAATGAAAAACGCAACTACAATTTATATAAGAAAGGAAACTTTAAGTTAAGTATTCCTTTATTACAAAAAGGAGGTTTAACTTACCTGAAGGAGCGGAAGTCCTCAGATGGTGATATAACTATTAACGAAGGCATATATAACGTCGAAAATTACAAAATTGATGCCAATGTACAAGTAGGAAACGACGGCTTCAAATCAGTTACTTTCAACCCACTTCAGTCGCAGTTAGTAAATAATCAAAACTTTAACATAATAGACGAGTATGAAAATAGAACTCTCTTAGGGCAAATTCGTGTAAGTCATCTCAATACAGAAGAGACACGAGAACTTTTTAAAATTGTCAAACAATTCCCAAAAATATTTTATAGAAATGATACAAACCTATCTTTTACAAATGCTATTAAACACAGAATTCGAACGGTAAATGATGTACCGATCCACGTAAAGTCCTATAGATATCCATTTATCCACAAGCAGGAAGTGGAAAACCAAATCGAAGAGATGTTGGAAAAGGGCATAATTCGACCCAGTAATTCCCCTTATTCAGCGCCTGTATGGATTGTCCCGAAGAAGAAGGACGCCAGCTGTAAAACAAAATGGCGAATTGTCATAGATTATCGTAAATTGAATATGATAACAGTGGATGACAAATACCCAATACCAAATATCGACGAGATATTAGGAAAATTGGGAACATGCCAATATTTTACAACACTAGATCTCGCTAAAGGTTTTCATCAAATAGAGATCGATGAAAGAGATATACAGAAAACTGCGTTTAGCGTAGAGAACGGGCATTATGAATTTCTTCGAATGCCTTTCGGCTTAAAGACAGCGCCCGCGACGTTTCAACGTCTAATGAATAATGTCCTTAGAGATTATATAAATAAGATTTGTCTAGTTTACCTAGACGACATAATTATTTTCTCGTCTTCTTTACAAGAACATTTAAACTCCTTAAAGAAAATCTTCAAAAGACTTGAAGAAGTGAATTTAATGGTGCAATTAGACAAGTCTGAGTTCTTAAAAAAGGAAACAGAGTTTTTAGGCCATATCATAACATTGGATGGTATCCGAATAAATCCAAAGAAAATCCAATGCGTGAAAGAGTTTCCTATACCAAAAACCCCTAAACAAATAAAACAGTTTCTCGGTCTTACGGGGTATTACCGTAAATTCATTAGGGACTACTCTAGTATAGCCAAGCCAATTACAAAATATTTAAAAAAGGATCAGAAGATTAACTTGAGTGATCCAGAATACACTAACAGTTTCGAAATGTTAATGAGGCTTCTGATTACCGAACCAATTTTAAAATACCCAGATTTTAATAAATCTTTCACATTGACTACGGACGCAAGTCAATATGCTTTAGGCGCTATATTATCCCAGGAAGGACACCCGACATGCTATGCGAGTCGCACCTTAAATGACCACGAACAACATTATAGCACAATAGAAAAAGAGCTATTAGCGGTGGTGTGGGCCACCAAGTACTTTCGCCCATATTTGTTTGGCAGGAGATTCGTAATAGAAACAGACCACAAACCCTTACAGTGGCTATTTTCTATCAAAGAACCGAATTCAAAGCTAGTCCGATGGCGACTAAAGTTATCGGAATTTGACTGCGAAATAAAATATAAAAAAGGAACAAAAAACGGAAACGCAGATGCTCTCTCCCGAATTGAGGTAAATTTTGCTCAAGAACCACACGAGAATCGAATTTTATCAAGCAAATCTCCTCTTAATGTGTTCAAAACACAAATAGTAATTATTAAAACAAACTCTGGCTCGCTAAAAATAAAAAATCTAAAAATATTTGACAAATTTCGAAAAATAATTTATGTGAAATCACTTGATGAAGCGACAACCATTACTCTTTTTAAATCAGACTTTAACGCAAAATCTTTAAACGCAATTTATGTAAAAGATTCCGATTTTTATCGAACCCTAGAGGAAACATTTCAAAGCCACTTTTCAAGCAATAAACTATTAAAAGTAATTAAATGTGATAAATTGCTAGAGGATATCACGGATGAAGAACCTCTAGCTAAATTAATCGAAGAGGAGCACCTTAGAAATAACCATCGAGGTATTACAGAGGTCCACAAGGACCTCCAACTGAAGTATTTCCATCCAAAATTGAGTCTACGGGTAACACAATTTATTAACAATTGCGAAATATGTAACATAGAGAAGTACGAAAGAAAACCAATTAAACAAAAATTTCAAATCACCGAGACCCCTTCAAGTCCTAATGAAATTGTTCATATTGATGTGTACTATAGTTTAGAAAAAAATCTTTTTCTTACTTTTATAGATAAATTTAGCAAGTTCGCGCAAGCTATTAAGATAAATGCAAGAACTTGGGTAGAATTCAAGAGGGCAATTCTGCAATTTATCTCTGCAGTAGGCAAAGTCAATAAAATCATAGCTGATAACGAGCTAGGGTTAAAAGCCTTACCTTTGCGTGAGTTTTTGAAAAACGAAAATATCGAAATACATTTTACATCAAGCAACAACCACACATCAAACTCAGATGTAGAAAGACTACATAATACAATTAATGAGCATTTAAGGATTCTAAGGCACGACCCAAATATAGATATCGACACGGTCGAAGAAAAAATATTAAAAATTATATGCTTCTATAATAACACAATACACTCAACAACAAATAAAAAACCAATCGACTTCAATAATGGGAAAATAAAAATCGACGAATATAGAGACATCCGCGAAAGAATTATAAGAATAAAGGAAAATTCTATTAAAAAGATAAATACTAGCAGAGAAAATGTAGAAGCCTGGACAACACTTTATGAAAGACCCGCGAGGAGGGAAAAATCATGCAAAGTTTAGGAAGGTAGAAATAGAGAAAATAGACGAAAACCATGTGGTAGATAAAGTGACAGGACTAAAGTATTACAAATCTCATATAAAAAGAAAGAAAAATTTTCAAAACAATCATAATCCTACTATTAAAGCAACATATAAATCAAAAAGAAAATCTAAAGGAAAGATTTCTATTTCAGGTCAGAATGACGAGATCAACAATACTCCTCATTGCTCTCATAATCCTCCCCAAAATATGCTCCCAGTCGATAGAAGTACAAAATCTTAACAACAATAATGGATACGTAACTATTAAATTAGAAGATGTAAGAATAATACAATCATTCACGAAAGTTTTGCATATAATAAACACAACGGAATATGAAATCACTAAAAATGAGATTCAGGAAAATCTTAAAATACTTGAAAAGGAAGCTAATTTGATACAACCTATGTATAATACACTCATACATAATTTCAGAATACTAGAAAAGAAAATAAATAACCTAAAACCACACATCAGACAACCTAGAGGTTTAATTGATATAATAGGAACTGGACTTAAATATCTGGCAGGTACAATGGACCACAACGACGAAATCGAAATTAAAAATCAAATAGAAGCACTGTCTAAGAATAACAAAAATATAATAGTCGAAAGTAATAAACAAATTATAATAAATAATGAAATAGCAGATCAAATAAATAATATAACAAAGCAAATAAAAACGCAACAAAATATAATATCAAAATACTTAAATAATTTTACCGAGAAAAACGTAAATGAAATTATAAAATTGGAAGACCAAATAAAATACATTCAACAAGTCTACCAAATAAACTATGATATTGACCTATTGAAAAACCACATAGAGGACATCGAACAAGTCATACTAACAAGTAAACTAGGGATATTATCTAAAAATATTCTTACTGAAAAAGAATTCAATTTGATTCCAGACCTTGATAATTTCAGAGATATTGGACTTGCTGTGGTATTTCACCTAGACCAAATTGTCATTATTTTGTTGATCCCTATATATACCGAAAAATCATTTTCAAAGATCTTAATAGAACCAATGCCCAATGATCAAAATAAACCTATATATCTAAGTGAATATACCATATTAGTAGACGACAGTAATAATGTGTATAGTAGTAAGGTAAAAGCTAATTTACAAAAATATTTAATAAACATCAACGACAAATGTGTCCATAATATTATTAATTTTGAAGAAGCACAATGTACAATGCAAAAAACTTTAACAGAAGAAATTAAAGAAATAACACCAGGGCTAATTATAACCAAAAATATTGCGAGAACAAATATCTCCCAAAACTGTAATAATTTTAAGATGAACATTCTTGGTAGTAACTTAATAAAATTCCAGAATTGTAAAATAAAAATAAATAACCACTTGTATGACAATTTTTACACCAAAATAAAAGATATTGTTTTTTATATATATATTTTGTAACTAAAGTTCGAGAAAATCGAACAATCAACTTAATAGAACTAGAAGAATTTCACATAAAAGATATACATAATAACAGAGAAAAAATAAATGAAATTATAAGTAAAAAGCATGAATACCAAGCAATAAATATATCTATAAATCTTGTTATCGTAATAATTATACTTATAGGAATATATATAATCAAGAAATTAATACATAAAAGACAAATTATTGTGAAAAAATATACTTCGTCGGAGCCTCAGAGTGACGGTGGGGGTGTTACAGATACAAATTCCGCAAACATTGTTGCAGAAACAAACACCCTCAACATAATTTGATGCGATTTAATATAAATCTAAACATCCTCTTTCGGATGAAAAATATTTTAATCTAAGTCTAAACATCCTCTTTCGGATGAAAAATTAAATCTTTATAGTATCAAATAAACAATGCAAACTGCATTTTTTATACAGTCAGCAAAAATGCTGCTGAAAGATTAAAGATAGAAAATAATAAAAAGGCAGATTCACAGTCAGCAAAAATGCTGCTGAAAGATTCGAGATAGAGAAGAATTAAAAATCAGTCTGTTGCGATCCGTCGGAGTCTTTAAACCTCTTATAACCAATCACAAAACCTCTTAAACAATTAGTAACAGATGCAAAATTGGAATCAAAAGATGCAGTCAAAGTTGAGCCAAAAGAAGAAGAGATAGAAGATGAAATACCTCAGAATGATGAAACATATACACCACCTGCTCGTAAATATTTAAAGCTGGAACCAACTAGCACCCCTCTTAGGGATTATTCTCTATTGAGAGATGATGATGGGAGAAGCTGATGATGATGAATTTGCCACACCTATACATCCATCAACATTGAGAGAACATAATTCGCCGATATTAGAGTCTCCAGACCAGATACTAAGCAAATATAAAGAACTACTTGAGAATGACAGTACAGAACTTGATAAAACTTATGGAGTGTACTATTATAACAATGCATGGAATATTGGTAATTCGAGATTAAAAGTTGATAAAGAAATCTTTCTTATAAACGGCAAGCAATATAAGATAACTGAAGGCTTAGCTACATTAATTTTTACGAAACGTCCCAAGGGTTACTCAAAACAAGACTTGGACAATTATCGAACAATCCTAAACGACACATGCGCCCACAAACGTGATTTTAAGGAAAACCAGCAAGTAAAAGGAACAAAAAGCTATAAATATAAAAAGATAATAAAAAAGTTGATTCGCACTCCGCATACCGGTAAGGGTATAATGCGAATTCTAAACGACAATATTGATTACATCTATTGGGATGACCCCAATGAACTAGTTGATCGGCTCCGCATATTGGTAGGATCACAACAAGCCGGAAATGATAGTCATACTAATGAAATAGTGTCAATTATTGAGGAGTTACGAGAGCATGGGATTATTGAATAAACAATCAAAATCAACCAGCCCAGTATTAAATCAGACAGCTCAGTGAACATACTTGATGAAGAGCATTAATAAAGATCTAGAAGAGGACGGATGCCTGAATCTAACAACAACAATAACATGGATTAGCTTATAATACTCCAAAAAGTCGATGTGCTTTGAAAAATTTATTATAATAAGTGGTTTTTAAATAAAACAGATTTTTTAAAACATTACAAATATTCTTTTATTTTCTTAAAATACTATTTATGATATTCTTCCTACTCGCTAATTGAACCCTCTTTGTATTCTTTACAATTGTTTTTGTGATCCTCACATAAAAATTGAGAATAAGAGTTACAGTTACCTATAAAAAACAAATAATATAAGATAATTATATCGCGCGATGCTCTTGCACAATTTCCTGCACATGCCAATTTTCCTTTATAATTTTTCTCATGAAACCTAACGTGATTTCCGTTACACTTTTTAACTCCAAAATTTCCAAGAATTATTAAGCATGCAGACGCTTAGAACGCATTTTTGATAGCGCATGCAAGGGGACAGCTAACATTCAGCAAAATTTGAAAAGGAACGCGAGCAACCGGCGATCTAATAAGAAATTATAGAGTCAGTCTGAAATTCGGTTTTGTTTAAAGCGCTCGGAAAAGATTCCGAGATTTCGTAGGACGTGATTGTCAAAAGTTAAAGTAAAAATTATTATTTAAAGTCAAATTAAAGTTTTTGCCGTTTTTTTTTATAAAAAGACAGTTTGTGTTTAAATAAAGATTAAGTGTTTCTTGAATAAAGATATTTTTATTTAATTTATATTTTTTTTTATAACCCCAAGAGTGGTTATTTTATCTGGCGCAGTCGGTAGGATGCGCGTCGCGGACGTTTAATTAATTAAAAATTAATACCCCGCGTGTATTTCAATACTTAAACGCGTGTCAAAACAAAAAGTGAAACCGAACTCGGAAAGATTCGAGGAACTTTCAGACTCATAAAAAGTTAAAAGAAAATAAGTAACAGTGAAATAAAGAAAAGTTATTGTTTGGTGCACGAAGGAAACAGAACAAGAAGCAGCAGTAACTCAAGGACTGAAGAAGGAAGGAAGATAAACCACAACTCATCCCCAAAGTGGCAAGAAACGAGATATAAAACAAAAAAAGGTGCAACAGGAAATTTCTACTACTGACGAGGAAACTAAGGTTAGATTTTAAGAGTTTCTTTTTACTTTCATACATTTATACATTTAGCGATGTTTTAGTGACCTTTGTTTTGTGTATTTTTATAAATATAAAAACCAATTCAATTTAATTAAGATAAAGTAGATTATGCTAGGTGATTTAAGTGAGCAAATTGACTTCGCTAGGGACCAAAGTAAGGAAATTTCAAATTTAATCAATAACTTAGCTTCAAACAATACAAATATGCTGACCTTGACTATCGATCCACTTAAGTATTTATCTAAAATTCCCGCATTCGATGGAGACTCACAGAATCTTCAGAATTTTATTGACCTTGTAGATAAGGTACATCCTCTCCTCCTTAGGTATGACGAATTGTCACAGAGTATCTTTTCGGACCATATTAAATCAAAACTTGTAGGAAAAGCTAGGGAAATAATTGAAATTAATGCGCATATAACAACGTGGAGTGACATTAAAAAGGTTTTAGTTAACAATTTCGGTGATAGGTTAACACTCGAAGAATTATTCGATAAACTTCGAGCAATAAAATTTAAAACAAACAGTGTCGATTTCTACGATGAAATCAAAGCCATATTACGAAGACTTAACGTCAAAACGAAGCTAGTAATGTCTGATAATGAAGCAGCGTTATTAAGCACTATCGAAGTGAACAAAACATCAGCATTAACTATATTTAAAAATAAATTACCTGAGCCGATGAGATCGATATTGTACTGTAGAAATCCCGATAGTTTAGAAACAGCCATGAATATCCTCTATGAGAGTAGTTATGCCTTTTATAATCCACTCCAACCCAACTTTCAGAATAATAGTAGATCTGGGATGAGAAATCGTACAAGAGAATATAATTCACAGATTCCCAACATACCTTTTCGCACACCCCAAGTAGATCGTCCTAGGCAGGCAAATTTTAATCCTAATAATAATACTCGTGGTCAACAACCAGAACGACCTAGACCAGCAAATTTTATACCCAACAACCCTTTCCGACTACAACATGAAAATCGTCCATCATCATCGAACTACACCCCTCGCCAGTCCTTTACTGACAACCAACATAATGGACAGTACAACACTCCTAATCATAATCAATATCAGAGTGCCAGTAATAGATATAATAATAATAACAATAGGAACCCAGAACCAATGGAAATAGATCTGGCAATAGCCTCTAATAGTACTCAAAATTCAAGAACGCGCGAAGACCACAATCATCAACCCGAAGCTAATTGTAGTCTTGCCGAAAATTTTCAATGTTCAGCCTCGAGAGCTCTCTACCCTATATAATAATAAAATCTAAAACAATCCCGCTTAAATTTATAGTTGATTCAGGCGCGACTCACTCAGTAATAAACCCCAATCTATGCCACCCCAAATGGAGTATCCCATTTGAAAACCCCTTTACAATAAAAACGTTACAGCATTTCGTTACAATAAAAGAAAGAGTTCGCATACCAATGTTCGAAGAAATTGGTGACCCCCTTTCAAGAATAGACCTCTTGTTTTGCCCATTCCACGATAAATTCGATGGACTATTAGGCAATAATATTCTTAAACCATTAAATATTAAGATAGATTATGAAGATAGATTATTAAGGGTCGGAAACAAAACGGCCAAACTCTATTTTAGTGATGAAGAACCGGCTGAAGATTGTCCGGCGATTCAAATGAGTACCCCCGTTCCGACAGAGCGAGAACAGGGACAGCACTCATCTTATCAAATGAATGTAGTTGAAGAGTTAGATGAAGAAATAAACGCCAGACCTTCACAGATGAATGGGACAGGACAAAATTTCAACATCGCAAACAAAACTCCATTCCTAAACCAAATAAGAACAGATCACTTAAATTCCGAAGAAAAAAGTGCCTTAATAAAACTGGTAAAGAAATACCAAGATATTTTCTATGAAGAAGATATGCCCCTCACTTTCACGAACGTTATCAAACATAATATTCGTACAATTAATGACATTCCTATCCAAAGTAAGAATTATCGCTACCCTTACATTCATAAACACGAAGTCGAAAGACAAATACGAGATATGTTAGATAATAACATAATTCGTCATAGTCAATCTCCGTATTCAGCCCCGATTTGGATCGTGCCAAAGAAGGTCGATGCCAGCGGGAAAACAAAGTGGCGACTCGTGGTCGACTATAGGAAGCTCAATGAGGTAACTATCGACGATAAGTACCCCATCCCAAATATCGATGAAATCTTAGATAAATTAGGTAAATGCCAATACTTTATCACTCTCGATCTGGCGAAAGGATTCCACCAGATTGAAATTCATGAAGACGACATCCATAAAACGGCTTTCAGCGTTGAGAATGGCCATTACGAATTTCTCCGTATGCCATTCGGCCTAAAGACAGCCCCCTCAACCTTCCAGCGTCTCATGAATTACGTTTTACAAGATCACATCAATAAAATATGTCTAGTATATATTGATGATATAATAATCTTTTCAACTTCTCTACAGGAGCACATCGATTCGCTCACAAAGATCTTTAACAGATTAAGAGAAGTAAACCTTAAGGTACAACTAGATAAGTCCGACTTTCTTAAGAAAGAAACCGAATTCTTAGGACATATAGTTACGCCAGAAGGCATCAGACCAAACCCGAAAAAAATTGACTGCGTAAAAAACTATCAGATCCCTAAAACAGGCAAACAGATAAAACAATTCCTAGGTCTGACCGGCTATTACCGGAAGTTTATTAAAGATTATTCGATGATTGCGAAACCAATGACAAAATATCTGAAAAAAGATACCAAAATAAATATTTCCGATCCCGAATATATTCAAGCATTCGAGACACTCAAAACCCTTCTCATTAACGAACCCATACTGGCATACCCAGACTTGAGTAAAACATTTATTCTAACCACCGATGCAAGCCAATATGCGCTTGGCGCTGTCCTTTCCCAAGAAGGACGCCCGGTTTGTTACGCTAGTCGAACTTTGAACGAGCATGAAATTAACTATAGCACGATAGAAAAAGAACTGTTAGCTATAGTTTGGGCGACGAAATATTACCGTCCCTATTTATTTGGGAGGCAGTTTATCATAGAAACCGACCACAAGCCATTGCAATGGCTATTCTCTATCAAAGAGCCGAATTCGAAACTTGTTAGATGGCGATTAAAACTGTCCGAATTCGACTACACAATTAGGTACAAAAAGGGTACAAAGAATAGTTGTGCGGATGCACTCTCAAGGTTGCCAACTGCAGAAGCAAACCTACTACAAAATAATATCGGTATTTCAAACAGCGATTCTTGTCTAAATGTATTTAAAACCCAAATAGTTATTAACAAATCAAATACCGGATCATTAAGATTAAAGCGGACGAAAATCTTCGACAAAAATCGAACGGTAATATATACGAAATGTCTAGATGAACAGACAACGATTACATTATTAAAAAATCATTTCAGGCCAGACGGTTTAAACGCAATACTGGTAGAAAATGAAGAATTTTTCGACATGATCAACAAAGCTTTCCTTGAACATTTTTCCAATAGCGGAAAATTTAAAATAGTTCGTTGTTCTGTAATCCTAGAAGACGTAACCGACGAAGAAAAGTTAGCTGAGCTAATAGAAAAAGAACATATAAAAAATAATCATAGAGGAATCGAGGAAGTTTTTAAAGAATTAAAATCGCTTTACTACAATCCTAAACTAAAACAGAGAATAACAGAATTCATAAATAATTGCGAAGTTTGCAATTTCGAGAAATACGTAAGAAACCCGCCAAAACCACTGTTAAAGATAACTGAAACTCCACAAAACCCTCGAGAAATTGTACACATAGATGTATTTTACACATTAGAAAAAACTTTATTTTTGACGATCATAGACAAATTCTCAAAACATGCTTTCGCAATGAAAATTCTTGGTAGAACTTGGACAGAATTCAGAAGAGTTTTAGCATATTATATTAGCCAATTTGGAAACGTCAAGAAAATTGTAGTTGATAATGAGTTAGGTTTTAAGGCAATACCCCTGAAAGAGTTTCTAAAGACCCAAAATGTAGAAATCCATTATACATCCTGTAGCAACCATACATCAAACGCCGACATAGAGAGACTACATAACACAATTAACGAACATATACGTTTATTAAAGCATGACAATCTCAGAAACCAGGGTACCGTAGAAGAAAAAATCCTTAGGATAATAGCTTTTTACAATAATACAATACATTCCACTACGAATAGGAAACCGATAGATTTTATAAATGGCTCCATCCACCAAGACGAATACAAGGAAATTTATGATAGAATTTTAGCAAAAAAACAAAAGGTTATAGATCGCATAAACCAGGGTCGAGAAGACATTTTGTACCGGCACAATGGAGCTCCTTGCTGGTGACAGCAAGGCTACTGACATCGTGCTTGGGTAAACATAACAAAATTTTGAAAGACTACATCCTCCCTAGTTTCCTCAATGTTTGTAGGGGATGCTAAACCGGCCACACGGTTTACGCTAGCTCGCCGGTGGGGGCGTGGGGTTGTGTGACCGGGACTCTACACATATGATTCACCACTTACCTATTAGTCAAAAGGGAGATTTCTTCATACCGTTCTTGTCCTAGGTTAGCCAAAGGTATTCATCGTTGGAAGTTCCCAACGACCTGGTGGACCTGTAAATGTTCAACGCGACTTCGAGAAAACCCCGGAGAGAAAGTGGAACCCAACCATCCTGGATAATTTATCCCCTTAGGCCATTCTGCCCATTAATACTCGTGGAGGTAAAGGAATTGACACCAAATATATTATTTAACAATTCACAGATCAAGACAATATTAATCAAACAGCGACATAAAGGTAATTTTACATTAAATAGTATAAAAAAAAACCAAACAACAAATACTCCTACACTCTAGTGTAGTAAACAAGCTACCTTGATTTAATTTTACTAAGATTGCATGGATTGGATTAAATAAAATAAGTAGGCTTAGAGAAATATTTTAGTTTGGAATAGAGAAAAGGAATTACTTTTAATTTGGATTTTGGTAAGGTTGGCTGGTTTTGTAGTAAACGAAAATAATATTAAAAATAAATAAATGGAAAATATCAAAAACAATATTAGTTGTGTTTTTAATTTGATTAACTATTAACAGAAATATAACAGGGGAGAATCCTGACAAGAAGGGGAGCCAGAAGCTAGGAAGGAAAAAGGTTTAGTTTTGAGGGAGAATCCTGACAAGAAGGGGAGCCAGAAGCTAGGAAGGAAAAAGGTTTAGTTTTGAGATTCGTCAAAACAGAAGAACCATCTCTATTTTGTGCGCACCCCAACCCCCTACAATTCTCAGAAGTGGGATAGCGACTTGGCTCAGGGAAATAGCGACTTGGCTCAGGGAAATAGCGACTTGGCCCAGGGGACAGAAGAGTCGGAAAATTGGCTTACGGTTTTGGTTAGAATTTGGAATTAAAATTAAATTTGAACAATTAAAAGTGTCTATACTACGAATCTATATTTACGTGATTGACATTAGATTTTGAACAATTGAAAGTGTTAAAAACTTTAAAGAATTAGATAAGTTATTTTCATAAACAAAAGAAGCGTTTTGACAATAAAATAAAACAAAGTTAGCTTTGACATTTTTTGAATTTTAGCACTCGTTGAATAATTTAAGTACATATTTGAAAATTTTTGACAGTTTTAAAAGATAACATTAACCGTTTGAATATTATTGGCAAATTTGAATTTTTGACTATTTGCAAGAAGGCTTAATAAAAATGAGCGAAAATAGTGATAACTGTTCACCAGTTGGCGAGATGACCTTCAAACAAATAAAGGAAGCGTTAAAGAAGAAGGGACTGCCGACAAGTGGCAGAAAGAGTGAATTGATGAGGCGATTAGAAATGGCGGACGTGCCTAGGGACAACGTGGAGGAGACCGAGTCCAACGAGTTCAATAATTTGAAGAAAGAATTAGCACTAGCCAACAGGGAGAATATCATATATGCCAGGGAATTAGAACTCGTGAGAAAAGAAATGGAATCATTAGGCAGACCTACACATGAGCAACCGACGGCTAGAGGACAATCAGAAGTAGCTATCAAGGATCTAATAAGAAGATTCAGTGGTCACGAGAACGATTTTGACAATTGGAGGCTGCAAGTGGAAGCAGTTTGGGAAACCTACCAGGTGGATGAAAGGAATTTGAAAATTATCCTTATAGGAAAATTAAGTGATCGAGCATTAGCATGGTTTAGATCAAAGCCAGATCACATGAAGTTTGGATTGAAGGAGTTATTGGACAATTTAGAGAAGATATTCGGAGGAATAAAGAACCGAGTTCAACTGAGACGTGATTTTGAAAGCAGAAGATGGTCAGCGACAGAGAATTTCTTGGACTACTTCTATGAGAAGCTGGAACTTGGGAATAAACTCAGCTTAGCAGAGGACGAGCTCCTGGAATATTTAGTAGAAGGAATAAACAACCCAAGCATCCGAACTCAGGCGCGGATGAAAAAATTTAATAACATTAGAGAATTTTTGGAAACGATGAACAGCATTGGACTTGGAGAGGCACAAGAAAAGTCATCCAGGATGGCGAAACCTACCAGAGGAACAACCGGGAGACCAGCACCGGAAAGAAGGGAGCAGCGGAGAGTCCCAAACTCCGATGAGAGGAATATTACCAAGTGCTTCAATTGTGGATGTATTGGACATTGGGCCAGCGAGTGTACTAAGCCCAGAAGAACTTGGGGAACGTGCTTCGAGTGTGGCCAGATTGGACATAGGGCAGTCGATTGCCCCAACAAAAAATTAGCAGACAAACCAAAGGCCTTGAAAGCAGGGACCTTTGATTTTGAAACCAAGCTGTCAACTTATAAACAGGAAATTTATTTGCCGACGCTATTGGATACTGGTTCTACTGTATCATTAATAAAGAAATCAGCAGCAGAAGGGTTTGATGTGAGGGCTTGCCAGTCCTTACATTCATTAGTAGCCCTTGGAGGAACATCAGTCAAACTAGTTGGAGAAATTAGAGATGTCGTGTTGGAGGTAAGTGGGGTATCATTTCTTTTACCTTTACTTGTAGTGGAAGATACCGCAATGGATGCACCTTTGCTATTTGGACGAAACTTCCTCGAGCATTCCAAAATTCGCTTACAATTTATTGGAAGGCGCTTATTGATCGGGAATGCGACAGATGACATCGTCGACTTGCTAATGAATGACATCAACCGAAGAGAGCCGGACGATGACGAGGAGGAAATTCAAGTAGAACAGGATGTGGCAGGATATAACCCTGCATATTTGACTAACTTAGATATACCATTAGATGTAAGTAACTTTGATATTTCCAAATTTGAATTAGACAACGTAGAATTAGGGAACCATAATGTTCAAAAGATTAATAAACTGTTCAAACAATATTTTTATACTTTGAAGTTGGAAAAAGAATTTAGCTCCGAAAATTTTAAGATGAAAATTAATTTGAAAAAGGATGAGATATTTTCTTATCGGCCTCGTAGGATCTCTTATCAAGAGAAAACTCAACTACAAGAGATAGTACAGGATTTATTAAATAATAATGTTATTTGCGCCAGTATATCTCCTTATAGTAGTCCTATAGTATTGGTTAGAAAAAAGACAGGTGAGCTAAGGATGTGCGTAGATTATAGGCATTTAAATAGGTTAACAGTGAAAGAACATTTTCCGATTCCTTTGATAGAAGATCAACTTCAACAGCTTAGTGGGAAAAAATATTTTACAGGATTGGATTTGAAAAGCGCATTTCATAATGTGCCGATGGACAAGGCATCGACTCAGTATACTTCTTTCGTCACTCCGTTTGGACAGTACGAATTTCTGAGAATGCCTTTTGGGTTAGTTAATGCTCCATCAGTTTTTCAGAGATATATATCAGGAGTGTTTAGGGAATTATTGGAACAGGGTAAGATTATGATATATTTTGATGATATATTCTTTGGAACAGAATCTTTAGAAGAACACTTTGAAATTTTGGAACTTGTCTTGAATGTTTTAGCAAATAATAATTTAGAGCTCAGATTAGACAAGTGTAGAATCGCAAGGACGAGAATAGATTATTTAGGGTATGAAGTTAGCGGGGAAGGAATTTCGCCTAATAAGACAAATTTGAAATCGATCGAAAATTATCCGGTACCCAAGAATGTTAAGGAAGTACAGAGCTTCGTTGGGATGTGCTCTTACTTTAGAAAATTTATAGAGAATTTTTCACTTATTGCGAAACCTCTATATGATTTGACTAGGAAAAATGCTAGTTTTGATTTTGACCAAGAATGTTTGAAAAGCTTTGAAACTTTGAAAGAGAAATTGTTAGAATATCCGGTATTGGCTATTTATTCTCCAACGGATGAAACTGAACTTCATTGTGATGCAAGTTCGTTAGGCTTTGGTAGTATTTTGATGCAAAGGAAGGCAGATGGGAAGATGCATCCCATATTTTATTTTAGTAAAAGAACTACGCCTGCTGAGGCAAAGTACCACAGCTTTGAATTGGAAACATTGGCAATTATATATGCATTACAACGATTTAGGGTATATTTGCAGGGGGTTCGTTTTAAAATTTTGACAGACTGTAATTCTTTGACTTTGACCTTAAATAAAAAGGAGATGAATCCTAGAATAGCACGCTGGGCTTTGGAGTTAGAAAATTACGACTATGAGGTTGTTCATAGAGATTCGAAACGTATGCGTCACGTTGACGCTCTTAGCAGATCGCCTACGGTTTTAGTATTAGAGGAAAACACATTAGAACAAACTTTAGCTGTACAACAACTTCGAGATGAGGCGATAGAGAAAATTAGAACATCTTTGGAAAATGGGGAAAGAAAAGATTTTGAGTTACGGAATGGATTGGTGTATAGGAAAACTCAAGATAAAGAATTGCTATTTTATGTCCCTAAGACTTTGTTAGAAAATGTATTGAGGATTTGCCATGATAATGTTGGGCACATCGGAGTAGATAAAACGGTAGAGATATTTTTGAAAAGTTATTGGTATCCTAATGTTAGGCAGATTGTTAAGGATTACATAGGGAAATGTTTGAAATGTATCACGTTCCAGGGGAATGACGGTAGGCAGGAAGGAAAGTTATATTCGATTCCCAAAGGAAATTTACCTTTTGATACGATTCATATCGATCACTTTGGTCCCTTAGAACGTACTAAAAAGAGAAACAAGTTTATCCTCGTTGTGATAGATGCTTTTACTAGATTTGTTAGATTGTATCCTACCAATAGCACAAACGCAAAAGAGTCCATTAGAAGTTTGAGAGATCATTTTAGGGCATACAGTAGGCCATTGAGAGTAATTTCGGATAGAGGAAGTGCTTTTACTTCCAAAGAGTTCGAAGAATTTTGTAAAGAATACAATTTGAAGCATGTATTAGTAGCCACTGCTTCGCCGCAATCGAACGGATTAGTGGAAAGGGTAAATAGAACTATTCGACCGATGCTAGCAAAATTAGTTGATAAAGTTCAAGGATTAGAATGGGACGACATCTTAGGTGATGTAGAATTTGCCATTAATAACACAAGGAATAGATCAATTGGGGTTAGCCCTAGTACCTCGCTGTTTGGATTAGATCAGCGTGGGAAAAATATAGACCACCTGAGGGAACGTTTGCAACAATTGTTTGAATTTGGAATAGATTTAGAACCAAGGGAAAGATTGGAAAATTTGGAGCAAGTTAGAAGTCGTTCAGAGAAAAAGACTAAAGAAGTTCAAGAATACAATGAAAAGAGATATAACCTTCGGCATAGAAAACCAAGGGAGTATAAGGTTGGAAATTTAGTTAGCATTAAAAATATAGACACTACTATTGGAGTGAACAAGAAACTAATACCTAAATATAGGGGGCCATATGAGATTGTTAGAGTTTTAGGAAACGATAGGTATTTGATAAGAGATCCGGAAGGTTATCAAAATAGCGAAAGGCCATTTAAAGGAGTATATTCGGCGGCCAACATAAAGCCGTATTTGAATTAATTTGAATAATTGAATATGTTTGACCAAGTATTGATGTTTGAATATATACATATGTGTGTTATTAGAATTGTTTAAAACATGTAAATATTGTTACATAGTTATTAAGTTTATTTATTGCTTTGTAATTTGACTTGTGTTCAATAATTGGGAAGTTTTAGCATAATAGATTGGGAGGAAGTCGAGGGCGACTTCTAGTCAGGATGGCCGAATTGTAGTAAACAAGCTACCTTGATTTAATTTTACTAAGATTGCATGGATTGGATTAAATAAAATAAGTAGGCTTAGAGAAATATTTTAGTTTGGAATAGAGAAAAGGAATTACTTTTAATTTGGATTTTGGTAAGGTTGCCTGGTTTTGTAGTAAACGAAAATAATATTAAAAATAAATAAATGGAAAATATCAAAAACAATATTAGTTGTGTTTTTAATTTGATTAACTATTAACAGAAATATAACAGGGGAGAATCCTGACAAGAAGGGGAGCCAGAAGCTAGGAAGGAAAAAGGTTTAGTTTTGAGATTCGTCAAAACAGAAGAACCATCTCTATTTTGTGCGCACCCCAACCCCCTACACTAGGTAATGTGGATACAACCAGCTATTACCACAAAATAAGAACTTCAATACCTCAACATAAAAGAAACAAACCAATCGTCGCGCTGGCACCAGTCGAGGATTCTTTCGTTTCGTACAATACTCAAAACCACACGATAATATTTATGCTCTAAGGCAGAATTATTCTAACTAAAGGTGTGTACTAACGTAAAAAGTAACCAGATTATATTTTTTTAAAATCTGTGTAAATATATGATATTTATTATTGGGATATGTAAATATATGTAAATATTGGATAAACAGCATAAGAATTTGTAAATATTTGATCAATGTTGTAAATATAGGTAAATTTTGGATAAATATTATAATAGTTTTTAAATATTTGATCAATATTGTAATAATATGTAAGTAATTGATAAGTATTTTAAGAATTTTGTAAACATTATCAACAAAAATAAGTATATATACTGTAACTAATAAAACAAATTAACGTTTTTCAAACAACCTTTGCACGCCAGGTTACCATCTATCGACAGCTCCTCTCTCTCCGCCCTTTTCAGCTTTCCTCAGGGAATTATTCGGACCACCCGATATTGTCCGCCTTGCGTCAACTATGCCTGATATGGCCCGCTACTACCACGTCTCTTCTAAATATTTAATAGTCGCCGAGCGGCGACGTCAAGCACGCCCTTCCACTGTCCCCTTTGGTACGGGATCTAAACTAATTTACGAAAATACTTACAGGAACCTCAATACCCCATTCAGTATACAGCCGAATATAACCACCAGCAACTCCAGACCAAAAGATTCCCTCTGCGTGATACGTGCCTTACTGCCACTCACTGCCTATGATCCTAGTGTCATTCAGACACAGTCCTTATTGCCACAGGAACAGATAGGGTCCTTTATACGGCCGCATTTGCATCCACCGGAACCGGTCCTTCAGACTTTCACCGAGTTCCTCAATTTTTTTTTTTCTCAAAACAACCTGGATTATTGATGGAATTGGTTTTTCAAAACCATATTATTTTTACAACAATTTTGTATTCGAACAGTCACAGCTTTGTCTCCAAACTTAGATTTTTTTGTTATTTTCCTTCTCGTTAAAAAAATTCCACAAAAACTAACTGTTTGCTATCTTGGTTTTGTTTTTTTTTCAAAAAAACCTTCTTAATTGCTCAGCCAAAAACTAACAACTCACTTTTTCCCAATTTTTCATCAAGAACATCCAAAATATTTGTTTTTACGACTACTTGATTTTGGAAAAGTCTTCCCCAAATTTAATTTTTGAAGTAATTTTATTCATGACGCCTGAAATTTCCGATAGATGGGGGACCATCAAAAGGGGGAAATTTTCGGTAAATAACCGACCGTTACATACCCTCGGGTCCACAAAGCCGACTTGCGAGGCAGTGAGGAGCCGAAAAAAACGGAAGGTTTTTCAGCCGTAAGACTTAGTGTTTGGCGCCATCGTGTGGCTCGTCTCACACCCTGAGATTCAGAGTCTCATGCCACCGCTGCAGAGATAGCCGGGCCTTTGGTATATAATGCTTTGCAAAAAGATCGGAATATAGTCATGCTGTCAAAATTCAAGTTTTTTAGAGATGGACAGTCTGACGAGTCTCTCGGAGGGTAAGTCTGGAGTTGTAAAGATCCGGCGGAAGCCAATACCACATTGTCCCCCTCCGGGTCTCTACAATCATCCAGACCTCCACGCCGAAAATGTCTCCTTTCGGTCCATCGGGTCAGTCTCCAGCAATACCACATTGCCTTTGACATTCCCCGGTGGATCGCCAGGACAAACATTCATTCGCCGAGAGTTGTTCTACAGACTGACCGAAAACAAGGAGGTGTACCATCCGCTAGGGAAGCTACCTAAGCGGATTAAGGCACCCTAATACTAACCGGTGAAGCCGGCGAGATGCCTTCTTAGGGCTACTCCGATGAGCGCTTGCTTCGAGGACAATTAGGGTCGTATGTCTTTGGCGTGATACACGCCTATGCTTTTACCAGCCAAATCCTCCAGCTCGTACAAGCTAGTTCCAATTTTTGTCCGTATCCGGGCTTTCACAAACCTCGGTGCTAACTTAGCACTGAAGCGACCAGCTCGGTTACTCGCCCAGAAGGTTCTTCGGTATACCTCATTCCCAGGCCGAAAACTGCTCACTCGGCAACGTAAGTTGTATCGAGTAGTATGCCTGGTATGCGCAGCGGCTAAATTTAGCGCTACTCGTTCACGCAGTATCTGCAATTTGTCCGTCAAGGGCAAGAAAGCGATGTCACCTTCCTGGAAAACGTTCAGTTTCTTCAGGACTGGATACGCTGATCCGTGCAGGATCATGTGGCTACCAAAAAGGGCCTGATACGGGGACATGCCTATTGCCTCGTGGTGGGCACTACGAAGAGCACATTCAATGGACGAAAGATGTCTATCCCACTCACGCTGATCCTCCTTTAAATACGCTCTGATGGCGGCTAATACCGATCGATTCACCCGCTCGGAAGCGTTAGGGTGAGGCGAATATACGGCTGTGCGCACATGTCGCACGCCATAATCGGTTAGCAATTTAGCAAACTCTTTGGAGATGAATTGCCGACCATTGTC
This sequence comes from Thereva nobilitata, assembly GCA_963855945.1. Classification (NCBI taxonomy): domain Eukaryota; kingdom Metazoa; phylum Arthropoda; class Insecta; order Diptera; family Therevidae; genus Thereva; species Thereva nobilitata. Next base: position 36,557,371 of record OY979697.1, read on the forward strand.
GGAGAAGATGGTTTCAGGAACTCCAAAGGTGTGAAAAATAGTTTGCTCGAGGAACTTGACGGCCACCGCCGTAGTCTCAGCGGACACGGGGTGCAAGAAGGCAAACTTGGAGAAGGCATCTAACACGACAAACACTGCCGTGTGACCTTTCTTCGACCATGTGTAAGGACCTAAGAAGTCTACGTACAAAAATTGGAACGGCTTCGACGCATCCATGGGGTTGCCCATAGGTGGTCGAAGTACTGAACTGGGGGCTTTAGTGGTCTTGCAGACCTCACAGTGGGCGATGAATTCCCGCACCTGCTTGGACATACCTGGCCAAAAGTATTTAACTCGCAGACGGGTTAAAGTCTTCCCTAATCCACCATGCGATGTTTGGGGAGGCAAGTGAGCCGACTCGATGAGAGGCGTGGTCAGTTCCGTTGGGACCCACAACTTCCATGTTAGGTCGTCAGCAACGGAGTCTCCAGTACGTGGGGATGTACGCTGGAACACGTACCCATCTTCAACCCGCAGGTCTGGTAACTGTGGTGAGGCTTGCCTGATTCGTTCAACCAGACGAAGATAATCAGGGGATTTGAAGGACGTGGCATTTAAGTCCACATCAAAACACAGGGACAGATCGTCAACGCAATCCATGCGTGACAAGGCATCGGGAACCACATTGTGGGTGCCTTTACGGTGTTCGATCGTAAAATCGAACCCCTGAAGCTTAAGACTCCACCGGGCTAAACGTCCGTTGAGCTCCTTCTGGCCCATGAGCCACTTCAGACTTGCATGGTCAGTAATGACCGTGAAAGCCTGTCCCTCCACATAAGCTCTAAACTTTTTTATACTCAGCACGGCTGCGTAGCATTCGAGCTCAGTAATGGTGTAGTTCCGCTGTGCTCCGTTCAATTTCTTGGACATATAAGCAATCGGATGTTCTCCTCCATCCATGTCCTTTTGAAAGAGCACACTACCTACACCAGTCCTGCTGGCATCGCACTGAATATAAAAAGGCTTAGAAAAATCTGGAGTGACTAGAAGAGGCGCTTCCGTCATCAGCTTTTTTAACGTCTCGAACGCCTGCTGGGCCTCATCACTCCAACTAAAAGATTTTGTTTTCAAACAATCCGTGATAGAAGAAGCCACGCTAGCATAATTGGGGATGAAACGCTGATACCATCCGGTCATACCCAAGAACCTCCTAGTCTGCTTATGAGACTTCGGAGTCGGGAATTCCGTGATGGCCGTCACCTTATTAGGATCTGTTTTCAGTGTCCCATCACCGATTATGAAGCCGAGATACTTGACTTCAGTCACGCAGAATTTGCTTTTAGCCAGATTGAGTGTTAACCCCGCACGGCGGAGACAGCTGGCGACTTCGTCCAAAAGCCTTAAGTGAGAGTCAAAGTCCGGTGAAACTATGAGCAGGTCGTCCAAATAGACAAAGACGTTCTCACGTAAATGTCCAGGAATGCTCTTGTCCATCAAGCGACACATGCGCTGTGGGGCATTACACAAGCCGAAAGGCATAACTGTAAACTGGTACAGAGGACGACCGGGGACAGTGAAAGCAGTCCGCTCTCGCGACTTCACCTCTAAGGGAATTTGCCAGAACGCATCCTTAAGGTCCAAACTCGTGATGAACTTGGTGTCTTGAAGACGACCAAGAAGACCATCGATGTGTGGAAGGGGATAGGCGTCTTTTACAGTGACACTGTTGACCTTGCGAGAGTCAAGACACAGGCGGACCTTGCCTGGTTTACGAACTAACACCACTGGAGAATTCCAGGGACTGTTCGATGGCTCAATCACCCCCAGAGCCAACATCCTGTCCAACTCGCCATACATCAAATGTTGAATAGCGGGTGAGACAGGATAATGCCGCTGCTTAATGGGGACTGAGTCACCAGTGTCGATCGTGTGTTCCTCCAGGTGGGTCTTTCCCAGTCCTAAGACATCGAAAGAGGGAAACCTGGCCTTGACCCGATCCAACTGCTCGCTTTGCAAGGCCGTTAAGTCGTGCATGTTAGCAGATGCAGTTGAAGCGTTTAACTCGCAGACTAATTGGGGAGCGATGCTGAAAAGTTTCCAAAAATCGATCCCTAGATACAGTCTCTGGCTGAGACTGGGCACCACATAGATAGTCATATCACGGGTCCGTCCTCCACAGGAGACCGGAACCCGGATGTAACCGCAAATTCTTTGTGAAGCCCCGTCAGCAGTTTGCAACGCAGTGTGCAAAGTGTAGACTGTCACTTCGGGATGATTGGCTAGAAAGGATTCAGCATCTCTTCCCAGACAGCTGATACTGGCGCCACTGTCCAATAAACCATTCACCTCCTCATTAAGTAAGGTGACCTTAGTAAAAGGACGAGGATCTGACAAGTCAGAGATGAAAGCAGAAACAAGTTTCTGCGAAAGATGTCGCTTCTCCTTAGCTCGTACTCTAATTTGGGGAGGGGTATGCCGAGAATGCAGGGAGTCCACAAAAGGTGGCTCCGAAAAGATACGGGCACGTGTGGAGATATATCTCTTCCAACGGGAAATAAAGGAGAGTCTGACCTCCTCGGAGGGAAAAGATGGAAGAGCCTCAGTTGACGTAAAGTCGCTGATGGTAGACGTAGCAGGTATATATGAAGTGGGCGAGGGAATAACGGGCGAGCTTAGCTCGGGCGCGGACTCCCGTATGGTCTCGCACCCCTGCTCCGGTTTCCCTGGCAGGTGGGACAGACTGGGGTCACGACTCCTGGCTTGCCACACTTGTAGCAAAACAGGCCACGAGTCTCAGATGGGCAGTCCATAAAAGGATGACCCTGTTGCTGGCAATTCCAATACCGGAAAGGTCGCGGGTTCGCCGGGAACTGACGCGGCGCGGTCATCTCATCTACTCCTTGCGGGGATACGTCCGGTGGTAATGAATTCGATTCATTCATTGTCGAATAGTCAATCTCGTGTATTTGTCGATCGGGCCTTCGTTCCAGACGTTTCTGCCTATGCCAGCGTTCAGCTCGAACGCAGACTTCCCGCAAGTCATGCATGGTTGCGAAACGTTGGCCTATCACCAATGAACCTAAAGATGCATCCAAATTCTGAAGGATTATGTCCACCAACTCCACCTCCGGCATTGGATTGGACATTCTGTTATACAACGACAACATTTTTGCGACGTAGTCGTCATATGAATGGTTTTGTTGTTTCAGTTCCAACAGTCGTTTTATCAGTTCAAAGTCTGACTCACGACTCCTAAACTGTCTGGTGAAATGACCTTTCACCGTTTCCCAATCTGGGTCACGGACTTGCCGGCGGAACTGGGACCAGTACCAGTCCTCGGCTCGGCCTGTAAGTAAAGCCGAAATATTTCGACATAGCTCAGACTGGCTGACCCACTCGTCGCGTGCCCTCAGCTCCAACCGGAACAAAAATTCTTCTGCCGACAGCGCAGGGTTCTCACCGGAGAACTTGATGTTCCAGGTTGTAACTGGAGACTTGCGGCGATAGGTTCCGGTTGACGCTTCCCTTCTGCTGTCGGTATGTACGGGCTCAGCCGGGGGATAGTGTCGATCCATACGGGGGGGTATCGGAATCTCCGCAGCACGCTGTTGGGCCCGCAGTGCCTCTAGTTCCCGTTGTACCTGTTGGAGTTGTTCCTCCGAGGTGGGATCGTTTGCTTCGGAAAGTGACGACTCATCAGGGTCGATGTGTGATTCGCCTGGACGGTCGCTTTCGCCAGTGGCGAGAGCGGTTTTCTTTCCGCCTCTCAATTCCATGTATACGACGTATTACCAAGAAATCCGAAAATGACTACGAATGGGGACGTCTTCGGGATGCTATCCACTTTATAAACGATACCCGTGCAAGATAGGGGCACTACACTAGCGCAAAAATTACAACAACAGCCGATACACAAAATAGTATTTCTCAACAATATAACCAATAATTAACAAAAATGATGACCAAGTCGGTACTACTACGGTACTTGTAGATATACTAATGAACGAAAATTCCGTAAGTCGACTAACAATAGTTATGCTACTCGCAATAATCCAAACCGTACAATAGCTGAGAAAAATTAAAGTGTAAAATAGTTTTTATTTGTTTTAAAATGTTTTGGTGTAATTCAATAAGTCAAAGTTCCAGGATGGTTGGAAAAAAAAATCTCTCTCCCCAGGAGTCTCGTTGGTGGCCGAGGTCATCGGTGTCAGTCGGTGTTAGTTATGAGACATAGCCAACACCGAGCGCCATCGACGACGCCGGAAGCACAACACGTCTTCATCTACTTGAACGACATGAAGAGTCTACCTCAACTTAAAAGACAAGGAAATCTTCTTCGAAAATAAAAAGAATTTGGATTTAGTCCGCTGTCCAACCACAACTGAGCTACACTACGGAAAATCAATCAGCAGTGGGGACAGACTGGAGAGAAAATATTAAAAGCACAAGGAAGTAGCCGGATGTCCCTCAACAAAAGTCCACAGGGCGCAGGTGATTAGCCAGACGGTTAAGCCTGTGCGGCCTTCTAGAGGTGCACCTGAAGTGACCACATCCCTTACCACATTTCGACCAATTGTCTAAAATGAAAGAAAAGAAAAAAATTTGAGGGGACTGAATGGATTAAAGAAGTCCACGGGGCGCAGTGGGCAGGCGATAGCACGCCTGTTACCTCAGACGGTTAAGCCCGAGTTACAACTCAAACGTCCATCAGCAAAAAGTAACAAGGATCCTGTTCACTGAACGAAGCACTGGCAGGCGGTATGACGCCTGATACTCAGGACGACGAGCAAAAACACAGGACAAAAGAACTCCAGACTCAGCCTTCACCCATGGCCAAGCGGTCATACGCTTGTTAGCCAGCGGTGCCGGTAAGCCTAGTTCAAAGATGCCTAAAGCGAAGAAGATAACATGATGCGGGACAATCTAAAAGTGAAAGCAAAATAAAATTCACACTGAATTTAGACAACTGAGATGAATCTGTAAAAAAAAGCATTGGTGGTGAACCATAGTCAAAGATAATTTTGATAAGATACAGAAGATGGGGCGTCATTTATGAAATAAATGGGTGCCGTAATTTACTATCGAAACTTGTTGGCCAAAGACGTTGAGATGTAAGCATACGTTGGGCGCCATTTATGTACCGGCACAATGGAGCTCCTTGCTGGTGACAGCAAGGCTACTGACATCGTGCTTGGGTAAACATAACAAAATTTTGAAAGACTACATCCTCCCTAGTTTCCTCAATGTTTGTAGGGGATGCTAAACCGGCCACACGGTTTACGCTAGCTCGCCGGTGGGGGCGTGGGGTTGTGTGACCGGGACTCTACACATATGATTCACCACTTACCTATTAGTCAAAAGGGAGATTTCTTCATACCGTTCTTGTCCTAGGTTAGCCAAAGGTATTCATCGCTGGAAGTTCCCAACGACCTGGTGGACCTGTAAATGTTCAACGCGACTTCGAGAAAACCCCGGAGAGAAAGTGGAACCCAACCATCCTGGATAATTTATCCCCTTAGGCCATTCTGCCCATTAATACTCGTGGAGGTAAAGGAATTGACACCAAATATATTATTTAACAATTCACAGATCAAGACAATATTAATCAAACAGCGACATAAAGGTAATTTTACATTAAATAGTATAAAAAAAAACCAAACAACAAATACTCCTACACTCTAGGTAATGTGGATACAACCAGCTATTACCACAAAATAAGAACTTCAATACCTCAACATAAAAGAAACAAACCAATCGTCGCGCTGGCACCAGTCGAGGATTCTTTCGTTTCGTACAATACTCAAAACCACACGATAATATTTATGCTCTAAGGCAGAATTATTCTAACTAAAGGTGTGTACTAACGTAAAAAGTAACCAGATTATATTTTTTTAAAATCTGTGTAAATATATGATATTTATTATTGGGATATGTAAATATATGTAAATATTGGATAAACAGCATAAGAATTTGTAAATATTTGATCAATGTTGTAAATATAGGTAAATTTTGGATAAATATTATAATAGTTTTTAAATATTTGATCAATATTGTAATAATATGTAAGTAATTGATAAGTATTTTAAGAATTTTGTAAACATTATCAACAAAAATAAGTATATATACTGTAACTAATAAAACAAATTAACGTTTTTCAAACAACCTTTGCACGCCAGGTTACCATCTATCGACAGCTCCTCTCTCTCCGCCCTTTTCAGCTTTCCTCAGGGAATTATTCGGACCACCCGATATTGTCCGCCTTGCGTCAACTATGCCTGATATGGCCCGCTACTACCACGTCTCTTCTAAATATTTAATAGTCGCCGAGCGGCGACGTCAAGCACGCCCTTCCACTGTCCCCTTTGGTACGGGATCTAAACTAATTTACGAAAATACTTACAGGAACCTCAATACCCCATTCAGTATACAGCCGAATATAACCACCAGCAACTCCAGACCAAAAGATTCCCTCTGCGTGATACGTGCCTTACTGCCACTCACTGCCTATGATCCTAGTGTCATTCAGACACAGTCCTTATTGCCACAGGAACAGATAGGGTCCTTTATACGGCCGCATTTGCATCCACCGGAACCGGTCCTTCAGACTTTCACTGAGTTCCTCAATTTTTTTTTTCTCAAAACAACCTGGATTATTGATGGAATTGGTTTTTCAAAACCATATTATTTTTACAACAATTTTGTATTCGAACAGTCACAGCTTTGTCTCCAAACTTAGATTTTTTTGTTATTTTCCTTCTCGTTAAAAAAATTCCACAAAAACTAACTGTTTGCTATCTTGGTTTTGTTTTTTTTTCAAAAAAACCTTCTTAATTGCTCAGCCAAAAACTAACAACTCACTTTTTCCCAATTTTTCATCAAGAACATCCAAAATATTTGTTTTTACGACTACTTGATTTTGGAAAAGTCTTCCCCAAATTTAATTTTTGAAGTAATTTTATTCATGACGCCTGAAATTTCCGATAGATGGGGGACCATCAAAAGGGGGGAAATTTTCGGTAAATAACCGACCGTTACAATTTCTCTTGAAGACGGAGAGAACTTCATTAAAGAAATAAGAGGCGGTAAGAATCATTCCAAGTATAGGAAAATTTATTCAGAAAAGGTAGATGAAGACCATATCGTAGACGTAAGTAATCAGAATAAGTATTATAGAGCCCACGTTAAGTCTAAGAAAAAATTCCAAAATGTAGGTAGGCCCACAATTAAAGTTAGCAATAGAAGAACACATACAAGACATACTGAGACATTACTTTAAACAACTTTAATTACAGAAAATATGACGACATATTTTATGACGATAACCATTTTACTACTGGCTAAAACAACTGTACCACAGACAGAAGCACAGGAAGTACATTTACGCGACATGAACAACAATAACGGATATATTACGATGAAATTAGACGAAGTAAATATAATCAAGAATTATGTTAAGATGCTACATATAATAAACATAACTGAATTTGAAACCACAAAAAACCGCATAAAAGATAATATACTTACACTTAAAGCTAAATCAGAATTAATAGGCCCAATGTACGATTCAGTTAACCAGAGTCTTATACTATTAGAAGCTAAGATAGAAAATTTAAAACCGCACTTTAGAGAGAAAAGGGGCCTTATAGACATGTTAGGGACTGGACTCAAGTATATAGCAGGCACTATGGATCACGAGGATGAAATACAGATTAAGAATAAATTAGATCAATTATTTGCATATAACAGTAAACTTATCGATGGAAACAATAAACAAGTTTTTATAAACAAGCAAATTTCTGAACAAATACAAAACATTACCACTCACATTAGAAATCAACAACGTTCCATAGAAACTTATCTTAACGCATACAATAATCAAGTCGTTGGAAGAATTACAACCCTAGAAGAAGAAGTAGAGTTAATGCAATATTTATATCATGTCAACCACGATATCTTACTTCTCAGAAACCACGTAGACGACATCGAGCAGGTACTGTTCTCTAGCAAGTTAGGAATACTCACTAAGAACATCCTAAACCGTGAAGAATTAGAACTAATATCAAGTATAGAAGGGTTTAAAGAGATAAAAGTGGCAGTGACGTCGTACAGAGATCAAATCATTATTATTGTACTTATCCCCAAATTTTCCGAACTGACATATTCCAAAGTCCTAATTGAACCAATACCAGACAAACAAAATAAATCGATAGTCATAAAAAGAAAAGAAATTTTAATAGATAACCAAAATACAGCATTCGAATATCCAGTAAAAGATAATTTAAAGAAAAACTTGGTCCCTTTAGCTGACAATTGCGTTCAAAACATTATGTGCTCAAGAGAGGCATTTTGTACAAAAGAATTTGTAGACTCAGAGGAAATAAAAGAATTAGAAACAGGAATCTTGTTAACAAAGAATCTTAGAGAATGTAACATTAGCCAAAATTGCAATAATTTAAATATAACTCTGAAAGGAAACTATCTTATAAAATTTAAGAATTGTAAAATAGAAATAAGAAATAAAACATTTGAAAACTTGGAAACCAAAATATATGATAAAATTATATTACCTAATTTCATTACAAAAATTAGCGAAGGGAATCCAACCCCTAATTTAAAATTAAAAGATTTGTTCCTAAAGAATTTAGAAAATAGAGAATTGATAAAAAACCTTTCAGAAAATAATGTCTATTATAATATCTCAACAGTAGGCATAAACATATTTCTTATTTTAAGTGTCATTATTATAATAGGTATTTTATGGAAAAAGAAAGTTCATTCTATGAGAATCAATGTGTGTAAACAATCACAATCCAACGAACTTTCGGCGGAGCCTCAATCTAACGATGGGGGAGTTACAGTTACCTATAAAAAACAAATAATATAAGATAATTATATCGCGCGATGCTCTTGCACAATTTCCTGCACATGCCAATTTTCCTTTATAATTTTTCTCATGAAACCTAACGTGATTTCCGTTACACTTTTTAACTCCAAAATTTCCAAGAATTATTAAGCATGCAGACGCTTAGAACGCATTTTTGATAGCGCATGCATGGGAACAGCTAACATTCAGCAAAATTGGAAAAGGAACGCGAGCAACCGGCGATCTAATAAGAAATTATAGAGTCAGTCTGAAATTCGGTTTTGTTTAAAGCGCTCGGAAAAGATTCCGAGATTTCGTAGGACGTGATTGTCAAAAGTTAAAGTAAAAATTATTATTTAAAGTCAAATTAAAGTTTTTGCCGTTTTTTTTTATAAAAAGACAGTTTGTGTTTAAATAAAGATTAAGTGTTTCTTGAATAAAGATATTTTTATTTAATTTATATTTTTTTTATAACCCCAAGAGTGGTTATTTTATCTAATAAGCTCAAAAGTAACAGCAAAAATTTTGCCAACCCACCACCCCGTGACAAGTTCAATCATGTTTCAATTTTTTATCACTGTGTTTACACAGGTGCATCCTAAAGGCCTAAACAATTATTAAACAATTGCAAATGACGTACGCCCACAGACGTGATTTTAAGGAAAACCGACAAATATAGAAACATCATAAAAGTTCACTCATACTCCTCGTACGTTGTTGTGCAATATCAGTTAGCTAAACAAAAAATCACAATAACGGCAAATGATGAAATAACGCCACCTGTGTTTGATATATTAGATAAGGAACGACCTTGCCGGTGTCAAAGACTTGCACCTGATCAAAATTTTGGCTATATTTATTTTTATGAAACTGGTCCACTAAATTCGCTGCATATCAATTTCAATATATGCAGCAAACTTCCCTTTGTTTATCTCAATAAACTTTCGCGGCATGGAAGACTTTGGAATTTCGCACCTTTAATGTATATTAGATAAGGAATCCATTTGAAGGTTGCACCAGATCAAAATTATGTTTGCCTATTTTAGAAACATAATCCACAATTAAAATTCGCTCATTGTTAATGTTATGCGATAAGAATTTATTGGAAACTTGATAATTTATCGATCTAATAATTCTATATCTATTTTATGGCCCGAATCAGAATTATTTTCATCTTCCGAGATATTTATAATGCATATGCTGCAATTGCATAACAAAACAAAAGGCACCCGCGACATCATGGTATCATTTTTCAAGCGCTGTTCTTATCAGCAGCTCAAATTAATCACCAGTCATTCAAACCTGCGCTCAGCCGAAATTAGAATCAACATTTGCGAAGAAGGCCTGTTGTTTTGTTGTTATTTTTTTGTTTTTACTTGTTTTTTGCTGTTGTTGTTGCCGTAAAGAATGAAAACAGATGTTGAGGCTGGACCGAGTTCTTGTTGTTGTTTGTTTTGTTAAGACATTCTGCTAGGTAAAATTTTTATCAGAGCAACGGGCAGCATGGTCGAAGGAAAATAAAAATTCTATTTTTAGATTGCCCAGCGCTTGTATACACAAATTGAATAAGAACACACAGAAGCCTCGATAGCCTCGAGGCTGCGATAAAGGTCTCTTAATCTACCGATGCCCCAGGTTCAAATCCCAGCAAAGCCCAAGCAGAACAACTTTGACTTTTTAATTTCGCAACACTTGCAGCATTAACAAATTCTCGCGGCAGGTGACGTCTTATCACGTGGCGTCGGGCTAACCGGCCGACAAAAACCATTTACTCCGTACCCGTACCCCTTCAGCCTTACAACAACCGATGACGTCATCATAATTTAATTCGCAACACTTGCAGCATTATCAAATTCTCGCGACAGGTGAGGTCTTATCACGTGACGTCTGGCCCCACACCTGTACTCCGTGCCCGTACCCCGTACCGCGCACCCGTACTCCGTACCCGTGCTCCACACCGTACTCAGTACCCGTACCCCGTACCCATTCAGCCATACAACAACAACCGTGATGACGTCATCATCATCATTGCACTACTGTTTGTGACGTCACAACCAATTGGCACAGCAAAGAAAATCCAAGATGGCGGAAAATGTGAATTTAGACCCCCTGTATAAACCTTATGGGATTTTGCGCCAGAACGCCCATAGCTTATCTACTGTCGCCGCCGATAATAAATCCGTCATAACCACGGACCAAACTCTCCAGTCCGACGAGCTCGTCCACCCAGGCCCTATCCACATTGCAAGGGACATAAATAGCCCCAATGAGAATTTTGAAAGACCTACCGTTCCTGCGAGTGGGCCAGCTAATGAAACATGTGGAGAAAAGTGTGGTGGCGAACTCAACCGATTCAAATACCAGGCTCTCCTTTAAGGCTATGGCAGTGCCCCTTCCCCCATCATTCCTAATTAATTTGTACCCCTCCAGTCGTGGGTTGTTCCTACGGCGTAATCTCGTCTCCGTTAACAGGGCCACCTGGGGCTTACGACTCTGTAGTTCATTCGATAGAGTAAGTGCTCTCTCTCTTGAGATGAGCGAGTTCACGTTGATGTTTATTATGTTTAGTTCGGTATAAGAAAATTTCCTATGAAGCTAATATAGGCCATTGCCCTCTCGCTTCCCTGCAGCTTGTTGTACGTAGGCCAAAAAACCCGAAGTTCCTCTAGGAGTCTCCCAAAGGGTACCCCAAACATTTTCGATGACTCCGCCATGAATTCTTCACCTATGTTTACTCCTGACTTCTGTCCCCCCGATAAGACATTAGCGTACAATAGACCAGGTTTCACCTTCTGACTGGGTGGCCTTTCTGGAAAAACTTGCCTACCTTTTCTTATGTTATGCACGCGGGTGCGGTTCTTCCCTTCTTTCTAAGTACCTGACAAAGTTGGGGCATCCCCTAAAATTAGCTGGATGCTCCCCGCCACAGTTAGCACATTTAGCTTTGTTAGCTGGTTGGTCCCCCTTTTTAGGGCAAGTGTTTCCGCAGTCAGAACCGCATCTCACACATTTCACGTCATTCGCGCAATTCGCGCTAAGGTGCCCGAAGGCTTGACATCTGAAGCATTGTAAAAACTCTTTCTTGTAGGGTTTTTCAAATTTCACGACGTGGTAAGCCACTGTCCTGATCTTAATAAGGTCTTTCCCCGGATAACCAGGCCCTAATTTTATAAGGTAATTATCCACCAGGTTATAGTTATTTTTTTTTGAAATTATGGGCTTGACCCATTGAATTTTTAGTGCTCCGTTAGAGATTAAGAGCTCCTCTCGGACCTCATCAGCTGAGAGGTTTCCTGTTAGTCCCTTGAGAACCCAGGTCTCTCCTTTGGCTTCTTTCGGCGTGAATGAAAACCCCCCTACTTTGGACTCTCTAAGTAAACCTAAGATTTTTGAATGTAACGATGGCTGATCCACATAAATCTTGGTCTTGGCCTGGCCAAGTTTTTGGATCCTGAAATTAAATACACAATTTTGTGCCTTGCAGTATTCTAAAATAGTCGCGGGCTTACCACTCGAGAAAAAAATTGGAGGGCACCACTTAATCTTACCTGAATCACCTGGAGTTGAGGAAGACTTAGGTTGGGGGATCTCCTTAGAGGTTTGGACATCCTCCACCTGAAGGGGACTGAACCTATTAGCAGGACTTTCAGTGGGGTTAACCACCATATCCTTATTGCGCACTCTTGCGCCCTTTCTGACAACTGTGAATTCCGCCTCGCTATTCAGTTTATGCAAATATTGAGAGTCAACATCTAAATTAATATTAATGTCCATATCAATATTATTAGAGCTGCTATCTTCCGTTAAAGTATTAACAATATTATCTCTAACTACAATATTAGAATCATCGTTAATTGACAAAGGCTTATCTTTAATTATAGTTACGTCAGTCATTGTTCCTTCTGCTGCAATATGCGATGATGCGACTGCTGCGTCATTTACATCCAACTGGGTCTCCAACTGTACATTTTTATAAGCTTGTGACGTCGACTCCTCCACGTCATTCTTCTTTTTTTTCTTTGTTTTTCCACCTCGAATTTCGATGCCATCTTGAACTTCGTTCATGAGTTTCGCGTCAAGGGCCAAAGCCTTTAAGCCGCTTTCCGGCAAGTTCTTTTGATTAGTCACTTTATGGGGCTTCATAGCTGTGCGTCTGCTAGGCTGGGGGCCCGGGGCGCCCCCACCCTTCGGCATATCTACCGCGTTTCTTTTCAGCGTCTAGAAAACTTTTCTAAACTCCTGAAGAATTAAAGAATTTCTCACAACTTGGGTGTTTCCACCTGGGACTACCCAGAAGAGTAAAAGTTATATTAAAGACTTGCTTAATAGCTTTTCCACCAAACTGCACTATGGTAGTAATAATTCGCCTGCAACTTGCTTACGACAGAAACTTCGCACTCCAAGAGAAACACGTCTGTACTCCAACTTGTACTGCAATATACTGTGTCTAAGCTAAATTCTAATATATGATATATTCTAATTCTTGTTTTAATATAATTAATGCACTATTTTTACTTATATATAATTCATCAGTTGACATAGACTTCGATTCCAATTAGATTTTCAATCCTCCTGACTTCGGTGTAATTTGATTCCTGACTTTGCTGGAATTATAGGCGCGTTTCATTGTCATTGGAGTACGTACGCCAGCGTAGTTGGGCGCACATCGGAGTACATGCTCCCACAGCTGAGTGTGCGCTGAACTACTCCGGAGTACGTACTCCAATGAAAATGAAACGCGCCTTATGTCTCAGTAAAACTAACCCGTGGTTCGTGCGTCGGCTGAAAGATTAAAGGGCCAATTACAATGATTCCATTCCGCGCCGTTCCGAAAAGCTCCAGCGGAACGAACGGAGTGCTTGAACACAAAGATTTCGTTTGGTTACGTAATTTGACACTTCATCAATGGAAAAACAAGAATTATTTGTTACATTAAATCAAGTTATATTAACTTATTTATTACAAAAGAGGAGGAAAAATAAGCGACGTTGGTGGGTTCGGCCAATTAATCTGGACAGAAATATAAATGGATTTTTTGGAGTGTCTTTTTTAAAAATGAAAAACCTGGATGCTGAAGAATTCTTCAATCACACAAGAATGAAAAGGCAGACGTACGATTTATTACTGAATTTGATAAGTGCAGATCTAACGAAACTGTCGATTAGAACTCCAATAAACTTTGAATGTAGGCTAGCAATTACCCTATCGTAAGTATTCACAAAAATTCTTTCCTTATGAATTATTCCTTATGAAGAAACAATTTCCCAGGTACTTATCACAAGGTGTAGCATTTTTGGCATGGGGCTTTAAAATCGGCAAATCTACTGTTCGCAGTATCATTTTAGATACTTGCGAAGTTCTTTGGAGTGTACTATCCCCGGTTTATGTGAAAAGACCGAACAAAAGTGACTATCGATTGATTGCTGAAGGTTTTGAGACACAATGGAATTTGCCACACTGTGTAGGAGCAATAGATGGCAAACACATCGAAATACAAGCCCCACCAAATAGTGGAAGCGAATTTTTTAATTACAAGAAATCCTTCAGTATAGTATTGCTGGCTACTTGGGATGCTAACTGTACATTCAGGGATATTTCCGTTGGAGCATATGGCAGCCAGAGCGATGAAGGTTAATACGTCTTTTTTAATTTATTGCATTTCTATTTTATAGGTATGGATATTAACATTTATTATTTATAGGTGTCCTAAGGGAAAGTACATTTGGGAAAGACCTAATAGAAGGGAAATTGGCTCTGCCAAAGGATTCTCAATTAGCAAATAGTGCCAGGTTATTTCCTTATTATTATGTTGCTGATACTGCTTTTCCCTTGCGGAATAACTTAATGAGATCTTATCCAGGAAAACATTTACCTGAATATAAGGATGTTTTTAATTATCGGTTATCCCGAGCAAGACGCATAATAGAGAACTGCTTCGGTATTTTAGTATCCAGGTGGAGAATATTGAAAACATCAATGTGCTTGCTACCTGAAAATGCCGAAAAGATTGTGCTAGCAACCATAGCGTTGCATAATTTTATTAAATTAAGTGATCCCAATAATAACTACATTCCTGGAGGTTTTATTGACTGGGAGGATAATAATCATGAATTACACCATGGACAATGGCGCGAAGAAACACTTACTATAAGATCACTTAGGATGGGAACAAATAATGCGACAAGAACTGCATTCAACCTTCGTGATCAACTGAAAGAATATTTTATGAACGAAGGAGCTGTTCCTTTTCAATTTAGAAACAGAAATTCAATGAGGCACACACTGTAAATCTCAGCCTTTGAAAGTGTTTTATTTCAAACAGCTTAAAACGTTTTATTTGGATGTCACCCATTTGATTAACATTGTCGACACTTTTAAAACACCTCAAAGCGTTTAAAAAATGTCTACAATGTTAATAAAATGGGTGACGTCAAGATAAAATGTTTTAAGCGTTTTGAAATAAAACACTTTCAAAAGTTGAGATTTGCAGTGCAGAGATCTTGAATAAAAATAAAAGTACTCCATATAAATTTTTTTTATTAAATATATTATAAAACTTCAAAATAATAATATTTAAAATAATAAATTTTTCATTAACTTATTATGTTCTAAAACAAAACAAAAAATATTCTTCATTCTTAAACTTTATATTACATTACGGGTATTTATGATGTGTTATTTGTGTTAAATCGAGAAACTTTCCTTAGCCATTTTCTTAGGAAAGTTTCTCGATTTAACACAAATAACACAGATCATGAATACCCCTATTAATTCTTCAACTTCCAAATATGGAATAACAAATGTAGTAATTCCTATTCTTAGATATCACGATATGCAGTGCCGGCTTTAGGGGGGGCGACCGGGGCGCCGGCGACTGGAGGGCGCCGAGGTGTACAAGGCAGTACACACGCCAGCTTAACTTAATCACTTAATTTGTATACTGAATGAATGTCTCTATCGATATAAAGAAAAACTAAATCCAGCGTATGAACTTTTATGAACTTATCCTACAAGATCCTACAAGAGTGAGTATGAGTATTCAGCATTTATCTACCACGACCTGTCCTTTTGTTGCTTGTCTTGTCGTATCCCTTACTTACTTACATATGTAGGGCGAAAGAAAGACGCACTGAGCGACAGGCGAGAAACCGCAACTCGTATTACACTGAGAAAAATAGTTTCAAGTAAATATGTAAGTACTTACATTAAGTAAATAGGCTCTTGAAACAGTATCAATAGAATATTTACTCAAATTTAATATTTACATATTTGGTTATACAAATTTGGAATTGAAGGAGATAAATAATAAATTTGAAAATAAATGTTCACTCAACTGACGGGCCTTTTAGCGGACTCCAGGTCAGGGTAGGTAATTTTTTTCGATTAACACCATGTAATTTGACGGCACAAAAATAACAATCACTCTCGTGATTTTTTGGTTCCTTCCAAATCATGGGTACCCCAAACTTTAAATGGCTTCGTTTTCCATTTACCCATTGTCTTAAATGCTCACTACACAATTTGCAAACCGTATTTGGAATCCATGGCTTGGTAAGGTCCTTAATATGTATCTTAAAGTAGGCAAAGTACGCATTTTTCACAAACTCAGATATAGTTTCTCGACACTTTTCCACTACACTTCATATTCACCGCAAATGTTACAAAATGTGTTCGGATCGTTTAAGCGCCCTCTCCTTGACGTTGACATATCGAAAATTTCGATTGAAAACGTTAATTATTAACGAAATGATAAAAACAAACTATTAAAATCAGTAATTTGTAGCAAACATTTTTAAGTGAGAGTACTACTAAGCTGCACTTAGTTTTAACGTTTAAATACCACTTCTTGTATTTGAACGCAGTAGGCAGTGAAGTATAACGGAATTATGTTGGCACCAAAATAAATTTTTTTTTGTAGTATCAAAAAATTATAGTGACTGAAGCGAGTGTCGTGACCGTGATATTATTTTTGATATTGATGATTATTCTAGTTACATTTACTTACAGATATTTTTTTTATTTGTTACATACATAGATGTAATATAATATTGTGATCGTGAAATAGTGAACATTGTGAACACTTGAATTATGGCAGAAAATAAAGAAATAATTAAAAAAAAGCTTTCTGGTTCAGAAAATCGTAAAAGAAAAGCTGAGAAAGAAAAATTTTTTGAAAAACTAAAAAAGGTATGAACATTAATAAATACTTCAAAGGAATTTCTAAGGCGAGTACTTCAAATAGTATCGAATCCGATAGCACCAGTTGTCCATCAGAATCCGAAAGCCTAGTTACGGTCAATATTTCTTTAGATTCTGAACAATTAGGCACTAAAAATACAGATTCATCTATTCAAGGTGACCAAATTGGCCCGCCCATTAAATCCTTGCATGAACCGTCCGAGTTGTCTCTAAGTCAAACTCAAGATATAACTTCTGTGGCTGATAAAAGTATCAACATACATGGAATAAAAGAATTCAATGTTTCTGATGTTGCTACGTGGCCAACAGTACTTAATGCGAGCAGAATAGATCACGTTATACTGTCTGTACCCTCACAAGAACATCTAAACAATTTTCCGAAAGATGAAAATGGGCGTCATTTCTCTTCAACTCATTACTCAAGAAAGCTTTCAAACGAAGAAACTATCAGACGTCGGTGGTTAGTTTATTCAATATCAAACGATAGTGTATTTTGCTTTTGTTGTCGATTGTTTGATTTAAAGTCAACTACAAAGTTGACCGCTACTGATGGCTTCAACAATTGGAAACATTTAAGTGAATCTTTGAAAATGCATGAAAATAGTCCTGCACATAAAAAAGCATTTATCCAATGGACTGAAGCTGAAATTAGGTTCAAAACTGGCTCAACTATTGACAAGGAAGAACAGAAGGTCATTTCTAAAGAAAGATTAAGATGGAACAATGTGCTTCAAATATTGATGCACATAACCTTGTATTTGGCTGAAAACAACATGGCATTCAGAGGGTCATCCGATAAATTATTTACTCCTAACAACGGAAAGTTCTTAGGCCTTGTACAGTTACTGGCAAAGTTTGACCCCATCATGGAAGAGCATGTCAGATTGGCAGTGAATGGTGATTTGGCTGACCATTATTGCGGCAAAAATATACAAAATGAATTAATAGAGCTCATGGCATCAAAAGTTATATCTACAATAGTATCCCGCATAAAGGATTCAAAATATTATGCAATCATAGCTGATTGTACTCCTGATGTAAGTCATAAAGAGCAACTTTCAATCACATTAAGATGTGTCGACATAACAGAGGATGCCGTAAGCATACAAGAATATTTTATTTCATTTTTGCAAATAGATGATACAACGGGTGCAGGTCTCACAGAAAGCATTTTAAAAACATTGGGTGATCATGGCCTTAACATCAATGACTGCAGAGGACAGGGTTATGACAATGGCGCGAACATGAAGGGGAAAAATAAAGGCGTACAGAAAAGAATTACGGACATAAATCCGCTAGCTTTCTTTGTACCATGTGGATGCCATAGTTATAATTTGGTATTATGTGATGCGGCAAAATCATCCGTTAAAACCGTTACTATGTTCGGAATTTTACAAAAATTGTTTAACTTGTTTGCAGGATCGGTAAATAGATGGAAAATTTTGATAGATCACTTAAAAATATACACCCTGAAAAATTTAAGTGACACGCGCTGGGAAGCTCGAATTGATAGCGTCAAAGCGGTTCGTTATCAGTTATGTGAAATGCACGATGCTTTGGTTTCCTTGACCGAAGTTACGTCACACGAAGCGGCCACACTGGCAGGACAACTAAAAGATTTTTCATTTGTTGTTTCTCTGATAATATGGTACGACGTTTTGTTTCAAATTAACGCTGTGAGTAAAGCAAGTCAGTCATCTAAAATCAACTTTGTGGACTTTACCGAAATGCTTAATAAATGTTGCTCTTATTTGGAAACATATAGACAAACAGGTTTCGAACAAGCCATTGTAAAAGCGTCTGAATACGCATCGGAACTAGGTACGCAGCCATTTTTCAAACCACTAGCGCGATTAAGACGTATTAAACGTAGACAGGGTGAAGAGGCTGTTGATGAACCAATAACTGATCCAAAAAAAATGTTTGAAGTCGAGTTTTTTAATGCTCTTTTGGACACCGTACTTATATCTATGAAGGAAAGATTTGTTTAACATAAAAAAACTCAAAATAAGGAAGAACTCATGCGGCATTGTTCTGCACTGCAGGAAAAGCTAACGGTCAACTTTAAATGTGATGTTGATGGAGCTTTATTGTGCGATGAAATTTTAAGTCTGCAGCACTATCTCGAAGACATTCAGGCAGCACCTATCGAGACATTAAATTTTATCAAGAAGCACAATCTTCAAGAGTTATATCCCAACACCTGGATATCGCTGCGTATTCTTTTGACAATACCAGTGACCGTTGCACTTGGCGAACGCAGTTTTTCTAAACTAAAGTTAATGAAAACGTACTTGCGGTCTACAATGTCCCAAACGAGATTAACTAGTTTGGCCTCGCTGTCCATTGAGAATCAAGTTGCAGAAAACCTTGGTTTCGCCAGTCTTATCAGAGAATTTGCTGACAGAAAAGCTAGAAAAATAAGATTTTAGTTGTATTTTAATTTTTGCTTTTTATTAAATTTTTCGTGCTTAACTGGCACACAATATACATACGTAGGTAGCTACGTACATTGTTTAGACAACGAATGGGTAAAATATGTTATTATTAATCATATAATAAGTTTGAACACTCCAACTATATTGAAAACTGTTTCAACGTCAGGGGCGGCGCGTGGTTTTTTTGCGCCCGGTGCATTATGCTATATTGCGCCCCATCAGCTGATCATATGAAAAAAACTTTTTTCGTCTGGATCGCAAGGACGAAGAAGCGGAAAATACACAAGGCACTTCTAACTTGGTAGCAATTTGCTTGACTTTTTCAATAACTTCCTGATATTTTGCTCTGATCGTAAATCTATCAAAAAAAACTGGTGTGCGTAGGACCACACGATGGAAGTGAAAACTTCTATGGCCATTCTGTATTTCCTATTCAATATTACAGGAGGATAATGGTCAAACAATTTTGTCTATGAATGTGAATGCATTTGAAATATTGTTTTTTGTGGACTTGGAAAAACACTTTACTAGACAAGTCGTTCTTATTTAATTATACAGTCGTTATACAGGTATTTATGCATTTTACTATTTACAAAAGTCTGGTGAAGTGATTTGTTATGCATACCATACATATTGCCAGCGCATTTTTAATTTTCTATCATTGACAAGAAATTCATTATTTCCGACCTTAAACACCTCCAAATAGCGATTTTCGGTGAAATCGAATCGTAATTGCCAAAATCGTACCGCCATATTGGCGCCGCCATTTTGAATTTTAAAATTTTGACCACAGATTCGCCATTTGTGACCTTAAAAACCCCCGATACTGAGTTTCAATGGATTCAGAACACATTTGCAAAATTCATCCACCATATTGGCACCGCCATTTTGAATTTTCAAATTTTGAGCACAGAATCGTCATTTGCGCTGATAAAAACATCTTGATACCGATTTTCAATATAATCGGAACACAATTGCAAAATTCGTCCGCCATCTTGGAACCGCCATCTTGATTTTTTTACAAAGTTGTCAGATTGCATTGTCATAGGAACTCAATGTGTGTGCAAAGTGTCATACAAATCGGTTTAGTAGAAGTAGTTAAAAAAGCTGTCGGAAGATTTGAACCAAAGAAACAAACAAACAAACAAACAAATATACGAGGTCAAGCTAAATAAAACCATTAAAAAATCCATAATATGCTCTAGTCTTCCAAATAAAAAAAAATAATATATAATCAAACATAAGAATATATAATACATAGCAATATAGTATAATAGTTTATAAGACTTAATACAAACTAAAACCCCCAAACGCAAATTTTTTCTCACATGGTACGGTAGCGTGATGATGGTACGTTAGCGTGACGCGAGTTTTTAGTTTTTCGCCGGGCCAAAAAGTGCCCAACGTGCCTATAGAAGTTTTCACTTCAAAAACCTTTTGTGGAATTTAAAATATCAACTGCAGCAGACATTTGGGCTTTGTAAGTATATTTATTTTTCTAAAATATCACACTAGATTACTATGGAACAAATTAAATTTAACTCAGTAATTTTATTTCGTAATTCCGCTGTATGTTTCGATACGGGTTCCCTACCTGAACGAGTTCTACCAACGCCTTGTAGACACCATCTAATTGACGAACTAATCGTTTTAACGCGTCTATGCTACTTTCACTACTAGTCTTACTAAGCTTGTTAGTGTCTTCTTTTTCAAAATAATAATCTTTTAACCGAACTGGAGAAATAAGCATATAAATTTTGAATAGTATCAAAACAAGAAGTTGCCTTTAGAAACATACGTTTTTTTCGAAGTTCACACCTATTATCAAACTATGCATCAATGAAGTCTGAGTTGAAGAGTTAATTAATGGAACATTGTATGTTCTATTTATATTTGCCCGGTATAACATTTTATAATTCGCGGCACAGTAAAATATTTTAAATTTCGTAACATAAAAACAATAAACAAATTAATTCCAATAAAATATAAATATAAATAGTATAATTTACAAATGTATTACCTGAAATTAGTAATTTAATAATTGTTATTAAATCTAAAATATTACTTTTATAACTCAACATTTTAAATCTAATAAAAATATTTCACTCAATTTTCTCTTTATAAATTCTTCCAGAGAAACAGGCACAAAACTTAAATTTGCACCATCAATAACTCGTGTAACATAAAAAAAAATCTACATATAAGACAGTCGCAAGATATTTAGAAATCGCAAGATATTTTGTTCTCATTTCGTTTATTTACCTCTTTGAACAAAACTTGGAACAAAATTTAAAAGTGCACCAACAGCGCCCCGAAGTTTATATCAATCACAGTAAACAGCAATACACAATACGGAGCCATCGGAACAATTTTTTCCTTTGTGTGAGTTGATATGGTGCATTTTACAAACATTTCAAAAAGTGCTCCAGCGTAGTAAAAATGAAATTATTATGTGTTTCGTCTCCTTCATTCCACTGGTTAATTCTGTATTTACATCTCACGTTCAAATTTGAGAACATCAGTAGAATGAGAGATTTTTCTCTCACTTGGTGGATATTTCTCCTGAATTTTTACTTCTGCTGATTCTCTGGACAGAAATTATATGAAAATCACGAAGCAAAAGTCTCGAGAGGAAGTAGTACGAGAGGAAGTAAAATTTCCAGGTTTTTTTTTGCATGGAATTTGTGTTGTGTTGTTACATGAGTTGAAATATAGAATATTTTAATGGGAAAATAAACTGGAAAATTAAGTCGTGTTAATAAAAATGAAATCCTTTAATATATGAAAAGGATGTAAGAAAAACATTTTTAAACATTTTTTTTTCAAAGTTTTAAATTTTTTTTTAAAATCTGAATATCTGAAATAGCGCCCCCGTCCAATAGCGCCCGGTGCAAGTGCACCATTCGCACCTATGAAAGCGCCGCCCCTGTTCAACGTGTAGCCCTGAGCTTAAAGAAGTGCAGCATCACAATTTTATTTATACACAACACAATACAACGCTAAAAATTAGAAAATAATTTTACAATTAATTCCCATATATGAAACGTACGGCATCTGGGCGGTATTTTTAAGTGAGCTTCAACAAAACGTTAAATGATTAGAAAATAATTTTACATTTTATTCCCATATGAAACGTACGCCATCTGTGGGCAATATTGCAATTGTATGTTGCTGCCAGTAGAGTTCGTTCATTTGATGGATTACTATTTTATATCACTCAAACAGCAAAACAGAGACTTCTATCAAATGATGATCGAAATTACACTAAAAATATTGTATACAGAGATGTACTTGCTTCTTAAATTAAGATCTTTTAAATGTAATACAATAAAATGATATGTGACGTTAAGACATAATAAAAGTTGGTTTTTTGGCAGTGCTTTTTCCAACTATAAAAAATTTGTTTCATTTTTCAATTTTGTTTTATTGTTCTCGAAAAATTTTGCTATTGAAGACTTCTAGATTTAAATTCAAAAAAAGTATAGAAAATGGCCCTTGAATTTTGAATGTTGGGTCCAACTTAATAAGTACATGTTGCTATTGAAAATAAGTTTTTTTAATTATAATGAAATATAAAAGGGCGCCAAATGCATGACTCGCCCGGGGCGCCGAAATGCTTAAGGCCGGCCCTGACGATATGACAATAAAATAAAATATTAGGATTCCACATGTATAAGGCACTGAATACTACATAAATAATAAGATAAATTTCAATAAAAAAATAGAAATAAAAAACGGCCTTGACTTATTGCCTTTTGTTTAAAATACTTATTTTTACAGCTTCATTTGCTTTTAACAACATTAGTACTTTATAATTTGTTTTTTGGTCTTCCGTCATTTTTTCCATCTGGAATTTGATGGATTTCAAAAACAGGTCGTCTTCATTGTCTTTTTGTTGGTGAAGATCTTCAAATCATTTATTAAATTTGCTTAATGAATCTAGTATTAGCAAATCTACCTTGTCTTGCGATTTGCTTTTCCGATTTACAGTTGCGGTTTTATTTCTGTTGGATTTCTGTTTCTGTTGGATTCTGTTTTCATTTAGTTCATCCTCAATTAAAACAATGTCTGCTGAAATTGAGCTTCTGTCACTCAATTCGCTAGATCCACTGTTTTCTCTTGTACTAAAAAACAACAAATTTTAAAAACTATTTCATAACAGCAGCACTGTAAGTAAACCTACCGCCGGGGTTGGATGCAATCACCCAGGAACTTCAGCATTTCAAATAGGTGCCATTGCGATACATATTCTGCTTGTGAGCCTGATGGTTGTTCATGTTTCTTCTTTTCCCTTACATAGCGATCTCTTATTGCCTGCCATTTTTTCTTACCTAAAAAATTTAATTATTAAAAGGTAATTATGTGGAGCCATGTAGCAATAAATGACATGTACGTACCGTCTATCTTAAATTTACCCGACAAGTTTAACCAAATAGTGTCCTTTCGTTTTGTGTCCATATAATATTTGTTTCTCTTATTATAAAGTTCTTCGTAACCACGCACACTCTCAATAAATCTTTCATCATCCATTTTAAATAAAATAATTATGATATGCTCCAATATTTCGACCGCTATTCACAAATATCTCGACTTGTTTGCACACGGTTTTTGTTTGTGTTTACATTTCCTTTAACATCAAAATGATATTGAGGTTATGTTTTCAAAAGTTGGTCAATATCGTCCGTTCCGTTCCGCGCCGATACGTTCATTGTAAGCACTTTTACTTTGCAAAATGAAAAACAAATGGATGTGTCAATTGCCAACTTTGAAAGCTCTACGGAACGGCGCGGAACGGAATCATTGTAATTGGCCCTTAAGAGTTAGATTTGTTGAAATAATGTTAAAAACGAGTTGAATCTATAGATGGCACTTAACCATCTAATATACATATATTTTGTAATACTTGATGTAAGAAGTAACTAGTTTTTTATTAACAAGAAGAAGTTGTTGTGAAATAGGTTTTCCATTTAATAAAATTTAAAATCAAAATTTAAACTATAGAATTTATTATTATAAAGGACTGGAAGAACAAATTACTTTAACAGGTTATGGGCCCAGTTCCATATTTGTCCATTATTTGTAAAAGAAATAAAATATTTTGTTTTAATCAACTTTACTTTAACAGAAAGAAAGTGAATGAAAAAGCGTTTTTTGTTAAAATGGAGCTGGCGAAATATGTTGTAACGGTCGGCCTGGATAAAAATAGATAAAATAATAATCCGTGAACGGTCGGTCAAGGAAAGATCCTCAAACCCACAAACATCTGATCAGCGTTTGAAAATTGCCCACATTTTTTTTTTGCATTCAAAAACTGTCTCCATACAAATACCCCAAAACAAATTTTCGCTTCACACAATTTTTGTTCATGCAATAATTAAAGTCTTGCCTAATTACGCCCCTGCCCATATTATTTCATGTCTGTCCCATTCTATATCATAATGCTCGCACACATAAATTTTCGCGCAACAGAATTGCCGGCGGCGAACGCCCAGCCAATCACCTTGCGGAATGGACATGATGTCGAGTACGCTTCGCGGAATTACATTTTTGTCGCTGTAATGGAATGAGTTTACACGGGGAAGTGGAGGAACGGCGATTAACCGAATCCCTTTGGTTGTTCCCTTTCGTGTAAATTCCTTCTTCCCATTACCCCCACCCTTCATTAACGCACAAGACGCGGTTTCAACCGGACCAAATAAGGCAATTTCAACGGTTTTTACCGCTATGCGTTCCGCGCATGTATGCACGGCTTCATATTCCCCCCCCCCCCCCCCTTTACCTAAAGACTCGGTTTGAAGGGCAAAAATTTGGGATTGGCGTCGGTTTTTGGGGAGTCGTGAATTAGATGTGCAGGAAGGTGGTCGAGTCGTGCATATTTTTTTTGAAAAATGTAATTTTTGGTCAGCATCGGTCTCGGTCCCGGTTTCTTCCGTAGTTTTTGTAGGGACAGATTCCATCCCGAAAAAGAAAGAAAAGTTTTCTCTCTCGCTGAAGTGCATTTTCGTTTATCCCTGCATCTTCATGGAAATTAAACTACAAAAATAAAAAAAGTTTAGTTTTGATGCCCGAAGCGGGATGTATTTGTGAAAAGTTTTGTTAAATAAAATACCAAACATAAGTAAACTACCAAAAATAAAAAAATTTAGTTTTGATGCCCGAAGCGGGATGAATTTGTGAAAAGTTTTGTTAAATAAACTACAAAACATAATTAAACTACCAAAAAAAATAAAAAATTTAGTTTTGATGCCCGAAGCGGGATGAATTTGTGAAAAGTTTTGTTAAATAAACTACAAAACATAATTAAACTACCAAAAAAAATAAAAAAATTAGTTTTGATGCCCGAAGCGGGATGAATTTGTGAAAAGTTTTGTTAAATAAACTACAAAACATAATTAAACTACCAAAAATAAAAAATTTAGTTTTGATGCCCGAAGCGGGATGAATTTGTGAAAATTTTTGTTAAATAAACTACAAAACATAATTAAACTACCAAAACAAATAAAAAGTTTAGTTTTGATACCCGAAGCGGGATGAATTTTGTGAAACGTTTTGTTAAATAAAATACATATAATTAAAATATAAGATAAAAAAAAAACAACCAAAAGAAAAATTTAATTTAAGTGAAGCCCGAAAAATGGGGTAAAGAAATTTTTTTGGTGCAAAGTTTTTAAACAAAATACAAAAAAAAGAAAAAACCAAGAAAAGAAACAAACAAAACAAAAAAAAGGAAAAAAAAAGAAAAAAGTTAATATGTAAGGAGAAGGAAACAGGACCAGCAGGAGTAGAAAAAAAAGGGTAGAAGAAAAGAAAAAGAAGTAAAATAAGTAAAGTAAATAAGGTTAGTTTTCCTGATTAATGAATAAAAGAAAATAACATTAGCAATTAAGGAAGATTAAGGGAAATAGGAAGAAAAGATATATAAGTTGTACAAATGAGCAGATAGGTACTGCCTTTTTATTCAAATAAGAAACGCATTATTTTGCATAGCTTAAAAATATTGCGTAGCAATGCTTATATAGAAGATACTTTGGTAGCTACTTATTTGTCTATTTTTTTAAAAAATTGTTTTTGCTGTCAACAATGTGAATTACCGAACAATTTCCTCTCTACAAATTTTTTTCTCAGTCATGCACAGAATATTTTTGTAGAAATCAGTTTTTTTAAAGTTCTAAAGAAAAAATCTAGTGTGATTAAATATAAACAACTTTTCTCATCAAACGATGCGATTATGTGAAGCTTCCTTAGAGAATAGGGGTATCAATAGTAATGTAACGTAAGACAAAGTGCAATTAATTAAAGAACACATAACATTGATTCAGGTAACGTAACTTTCTTAATTGTTTTGTAATAAATTCCCGTGTAAGTTTTGGTAATAGTTTTGCTAAATTTCTTTTGTCGGGTTCACGGGAAGAATGTAGAGGAATATTTATTATTGTAAAACTGAGAAGAAAAGTAAAATTTTTATCAGGTTCTGTTGGAGTTTGCTCCTATATTTTTTATTGAGAAAAAAAAATAATTATATGGATTTTTTTTTGTGTTGGCAACTTATGTCTAGATGTGAGGAAATTTGTGTATGTCCATATGCTGGATTAATAAGAAAAAGAAAAGGGAAAGAAATAATAATTATAATTAAGCCTTTAGCATCAAAGTTACACTTTTTATTTTTGAACGAGCTAACGAAAGAATAAAACAAAAAAAAAAGAAAAAAAAATTTTTTTATACAAATTTTTTTTCATATTTTTGTGGTGAGTTTGTCTCTATCCTTGTTTGTCTCTCTGCTTGAATTTCTGCGGTATACATATCTTTTTAATTAATGTGAGCCCGATAGGGATGGCTCAGTAAAAGGTACGATGTAAGTGTGGTGCCCTAGGGGAGGAGATGTCCTCCGAGATGGTGAGTATCCCATAAAGAAAAATATTTTTCAGATCCCCTTGTGTCCTCGAACCAGGTCCCATGGCTGTGTGACGTCGTTATCCCTCCTTCTCGTATGGCTACCCAACCCTATTTAGTCCCTATCACAACGACCCACTTCATATGTTTTTGTCATTTTGACACGCGGAAGTTTAGGATGTTTTTCTAATGCATAACAAGTAACTGTCTTTAATGACGACCCCTTGCACCACGAACCCCCCCAACGGCGAGCTAGCCGCAGCACCGCCAGGCGTGTCCTATTTTAAGTGCAGAGGGTGCGAAGGTCGTGAGATAGGTTTTTTTTTTCTTTCTCAATTTCCTTCTTTGTTAACATCGGCGTTCCGCCAAGGCCATCAGCCTGCTGAATTTCTTTCATAATTCCTTTACAAAATTTATTATTTGTGATGTCATAGCTTTTCCTTGACATTTGACCATCTAGTTTATATTATATATATATATATATATATATATATATATATATATATATATATATATATATATATATATATATATATATATATATATATATATATATATATATATATATATATATATATATATATATATATATATATATATATATATATATATATATATATATATATTTTCTTATATACATGACAGTTACAAATAAGGCGCCCACTAGGTGTCTTATGGGTACACTGCTCGAGATTCTTCTTCTAAATTAAATTATAGTATATTTTAGTATGACAGTTACAAATATGGCGCCCAACGTTCGGTAATCCGGACTTTAAATTTTCTTAATGTTAGACTAGAAGTTCTAGTATTGTTTACGTATGATCAGTTTGTTGACAAATTAATTCCTTTTATATTGCCAGTTTCATTCGTTATATATTCTTTAACTCGATTTATTCGTTAGTATTGAAAAAACCTAACTTCATTTAATGACTTTTAATTGGGAAAGCCATCGAGAGGGGCCACAGGTCCTTTTCCAATTTTTTTAGAAACCTTAACGGTTTCAAGTAAATGAATTTTTTTATTTACTTTCGGTTATGTTTCGGTGGTAGCTTCCACTTTTTATTGATGTTACTCATGCATATGTTAGGATGCCCTCATCTTGGGTTCAAGCGCTTCGCTTGCCCCTGTGACATCCTATGTTGGCCAACCTAGTCATGCCCTACTGCTGTCGGTTTACAGGTGGCTTATGTTCATCTGGCCTTGCGCAGAGGTGCCCCTGGCTTTGGTTGTCCTTCCCTTGTCTTAGAGTACAACGCTCAAATTTTTTTTTGATCCTTTTAGTATGGCCAAAATGTTTGTTGGACGGTGAACTTACTTTCTGGTTACCAGGCGCTCCGCCTGACTCTGCGGTAAGTTCAGTTGTCCCGGAACCAATGCGGTCCCGTTATATAATCTTCTGGTTGTACCTGCCTTCTGGAATTTCAGCATTTCGTCGTTGCTGATCCGTCGTGGCAGTCATCCAAGATTAAAGTTAGTAATCCTTTTGGAAGCTCCTACGTCTTCGAAACTTTCAATCACAGCCCTGCGAACTGCTTTTGGGATATGGGGTTATCTGTTAAGGTCTCTTTTGGGGCGGATGGTGTTACACATGGTCTAGCATCATCCCCTCCAACGAGCCCGGTGTAATTTTGGGATGCTTATTGGTGCCTACACCAATACATTTTGGGGGGAGCATTCCTCCCTCTGCGGTCCACACTCTCGTTTTTGATAATTATACATCGTTAGTTTCAAAATATATATTGTTTTTTTTCGGTTTCGCTGGGGAATAAACACGCCCACGTATTATATTTGAAAGGAAAATAGATCTCCTTCATTATTTTTTTAATAGCGTTCATTTTACTTTGCCTTCGTATATAGGTAATAGTCAAGTTAATAATCCCTTATCGTCGCTGTTCTATAACCAGTCCATAGTACTGAACCTACATTTCTTTTTAAAATCTATCCAGCAAAATGGCTGATGAACAGAATAATGCAGATGCTGGCGGAAACGCTGATGCAGATGCCGGTTCCCCGTCATTCCACGGTTTCAACAATGAACCGTCCACTGTCCAGAATAATGACGAAGTGCAGGAATTGAAAAAGCAAATAGCTCTCTCGCGGGCTCAATTGTTATCCATGACAGTCCAGCCCGCGTCGAAGGATAGGGATGAACGGTTAAGCTCACCTAATGAGCGACTGCAAGCGGCACAAATATCTTCACCTGACGTACAATTTATAGCTAGACCCAATGGGTCTCGGCAGGCTTCACGCCATCCCTCTGTAGTGTTATCTTGGAACGTGTTCACAGGGCATGTTAGCGGCCTTACTGCTGAACAATTTATCTTTCGATTAGAAAGCAAGGCCAATGACGCAGCTATGTCAAGCCAGGAACTGTGCGCTAACGTATCCTCCCTACTTAAGGAAAGGGCGGCGACCTGGTACTGGAATCAGTTCCGTAGAGAATTTCCTGTTCCAGAATGGCCGGATTTTCGGAGAAACTTCTTGGCTCACTACAAAGGGCATGACACGGGCTTGCACACCATCAAAGCCATGGTTGAATTAAAACAACACCAAGACTCCTTCGATGAGTATATGGAAAAAATGATTTTGTTGTTCAACAAGATGGAGAACCCAATCACTGAGGCTCAGCTAACAGTCATGCTAGTAGACAATTTGAATTATACTACAGGAAATTCCCTGACAGGCATGAGATTCAAAACCCTGAAAGAGCTACGAGAGCAATGTCTTAAGGTGGAGCGTTGGCACTTAAATAAAAAAGTGGAACGAAGAACCATCCTGCGAGTCCATGAACTTGATGTAGATTTCGCGGACAATTTCGTTTCTGAGCCATATGACCATTACACTCAATCAATTGACGAACTACAGGCTCGAAATCCCGATCTCCATAGGAGACAATTAGTATGTTGGAACTGCCAACAACCTGGACATGCCTTCTATGATTGTCCGTCGGAAACTAAAAACATTTTCTGTTATCATTGTGGTAATCCAGGGGTAGTATCACCCAAGTGCAAGTGCCAGGGAAACCGGCCACCGGGTGCGAGGTTTCAGGGAAACCCGCGCCCTCCTCAAGCTGCACTGCCACCCCACGCCCGTCGAACCAGTAAATATCGAGTGCAAAACAACAATAGCACACAACCCACCGGACTTGACGAATTTCCATCCCTGCCTTGACGATCCCCCTGACTTTCCCTCTGATGAATCCAAAGCTTCGTTCCTTGCACGATGGAACAATTATCATGTTGTCCGTGATCGAATCTTTTCCGAACATCCACGAGTTTCGTCCATCCATAGAATTCCTATCATTAGGCGTCTGGCCAAAGAGAAACGCCTTCTGGCACGTAAGAGTGTTTCTGCAATTTTCTCTGATCACTCAGATGAGCGTCCTTTTGCAAGGATAACTCTTGCCGACGTTGCTATGAACGGTCTGCTGGACAGCGGTGTTAGCATTAGCTGTCTGGGAAGTGGTGTCGAATCCTTTCTAACAAGCCACCCCTAGTGCAAGCTTTATTCTCTGAACACTTCGTTACAAACTGCCGATGGTGCATCACAGCGGGTTATTGGTTACATTAAAGCACCAGTCTCCTTTGGAGGACGGACTCACTTAATGACCATATTTGCAGTACCCAGTTTAAGTCAGAGTTTATACCTCGGGATTGACTTCTGGAAGTTATTCGGCATCGCTCCCCAGATAGTTGGTGAGCTTAGCGCCCCAGCCTTATTGTCTTTGGCCCATGAGTTGCCATCCGCCCAATTGAATCAGCTGGAGCGAGTCAAGGCGACTTTTCCATCTTCTGATATTCTTGGACTGGGTAAAACTCAGTTGGAAGTACACGTAATTGATGTTGGTGACTCGGTCCCCATCAAACAACGACATTATCCCGTTTCACCTGCCGTGCAAATATTGATGTACGATGAATTGGACAGAATGATCAGTTTAGGTGTCATAGAGCCATCCAATAGTCCGTGGAACTCTCCCGTCGTTTTAGTCCGCAAGCCGGGAAAGGTACGATTATGTCTCGATTCTCGCAAAGTAAACACCGTCACCGTCAAAGACGCATATCCTCTTCCTCATATAGACGGACTTCTTGGACGTCTTCAAGACACCAAGTTTATTACTAGTCTGGATTTGAAGGATGCCTTTTGGCAGATACCATTAGATTTTAAATCTCGCGAGAAGACAGCTTTTACCGTTCCTGGTAGGCCCCTATATCAGTTTACTTTAATGCCTTTCGGCCTATGTAATGCTCCACAAAGAATGTGTCGATTAATGGATAAAGTTATCCCTGGACACCTACGAGAACACGTATTTGTTTACCTTGATGATCTTTTGATCGTCTCTCCCGATTTTGACTCTCATCTCAGAACTCTTGAAGAGGTTGCTGGTTGCTTACGTCGTTCTGGCTTAACCATCAATTTGTCCAAAAGTAAATTTTGTGTAAAAAAGGTAAAGTACCTAGGCTTTTTAATTGGTGACGGAACGTTGAAGACCGACCCTGGTAAAGTAACTGCCATTTCTGAATTTCCTACGCCGAAATCTCATCGGCAAGTACGAAGATTCTTAGGCATGACCGGTTGGTATCAACGATTCATTTCCAATTATGCCAGCGTGGCTGCTCCTATCACAGATTGCTTGAAAGGCAAAAAGTTTGCTTGGACAGAGGAGGCACAACAGTCCTTCCTCAAGTTGAACGATTGTATGACTCAGGCTCCCATACTGGTCACCCCTGACTTTTCTAAACCGTTTTACATTCAATGCGATGCGAGTAACTCTGGTGTCGGTAGTGTACTGTTTCAACGAGACATGGATGGAAATGAACATCCAATTGCATATATGTCCAAAAAGTTGAACAGTGCACAACGAAATTACACTATTACCGAACTTGAATGTTACGCAGCCGTATTGAGTGTGAAAAAGTTTAGAGCATATGTAGAGGGCCAATCGTTCACAATCATCACTGACCACGCTAGTCTTAAATGGCTCATGAATCAGTCCGACCTGAACGGTCGCCTAGCGAGATGGAGTTTAAAATTACAGGGTTTTGAGTTTTCAATAGAGCATCGAAAAGGGAGCCAAAACGTGGTCCCGGATGCGTTGTCCCGTGTTGATTGCGTTGACGAGATTTCATTCTGTCACGATGTAGACTTAACGTCCCCCGCATTTAAATCTCCAGAATATTTGGCACTACTTGAGCGCGTAGGCGGAAAGACAGGACAGTTGCCTGATCTTAGGGTGTCCGACGAACACCTCGTTCCGGAGATCCAATCTCTGATGATCTAACCTGGAAGCTATGGAAGCAGCCCATTCACCCCCTCAAGCTTCTCATGGAGGAATAACAAAAACTCTATCACGGTTGCGTAACTAATATTTTTGGCCTGGCATGGTAAATCAAGTCCGAACCTTCGTATCTCAGTGTGAGACGTGTAAGTGCACGAAATCCCCTAATGCAATCTTACGACCACCCATGGGTGTAAAACTGGAAGTGGCTAAGCCTTTTCAATTCCTGTATGTGGACTTTTTAGGTCCCTATCCCCGCTCCAAGAGAGGTAATACCGCTGTACTGGTAGTTTTGGACTCATTTAGTAAATTTGTATTCCTGTTTCCGGTTTCCTCCGAGACTGCAAATTCTGCAATAGAGAACCTGGAACATGGTGTGTTTCACACATTTGGAGTACCAGAGATAATTTTTTCCGACAATGGTCGACAGTTCGTCTCCAAGGAATTTGCTAAATTCTTGGACGACTACGGAGTCAAACATTTGCGTACAGTGGTACATTCTCCACATCCAAATGCTTCTGAGCGAGTAAACAGGTCAACTTTAGCAGCCATTCGTGCCTATTTAAAAGACGACCACCGCGATTGGGACCGTCACCTTTCTTCAGTCGAATGTACAATGCGAAGTTCAGTGCATGAGTCAATAGGAATGGCACCTTTTCAGGCTCTCTTCGGAAGCCAGATGATCTTACACGGATCAGCCTATGCGGTCTTAAAAAAATTACACGCTTTACAAGACGGAGACATTGCATTCCTTCCAACTTCAGATCGTCTTCGCCTTATACGAGAGCGCATTAGCTTAAATCTGTCTGCTGCACACAACCGCCATGAGAAAAATTATAACCTACGTTGTAAACCGGTCTCCTTCCAGCCAGGTCAAGAAGTTTTTCGCCGTACCTTCCCTATTAGTAAAGTTACTAATTGCTTTAGTGCTAAACTAGCAAATAAATTTTCTAAAGCTCGCATACGAAGGAAAATGGGGGCGAGTCGTTATGAAATTGAGGATTTGCCCGGGAAATTATTGGGTGTCTATCACGCTAAGGATCTCAGACAGTGAGATGTATGAAAGCATTCCCCGAGTAGCCCTAATAAGGTATCTCGCCGGCTTCACCGGTTAACTGACAGGGTGCCTTAAACCGCTTAGGTAGCTTCCCTAGCGGTGGTACACCTCCTTGTTTTCCTTGTCCGTCTGGGGGCAAGGTTTTCATGCTAGATGCCTAGCAGGGGCTGCCAGACAAGTCCCCCGAGACACGGTCCTCTCGGTCATATTATCGCGCCCGCCTGTTCGCGTGGAAGCTAGCCTTTGCTTCTCAGTCCCTTGTGTCGTGAAGCCCGGACAGTGCGAGGTTCTAGGAGATGCGACCTAGCGCCTCAGAAAGTGGTAGCGTCCTGCTGCATAATTGGTCCTTTACCAGTTTTATTCTCCCCTAGGCCAGAGTAGATCTCTGCGGGCGGGAGAGGTCTATATTTCCCAGGGCTCAGGCCAGCAACCTGGTCGACGCTGAGACCCTGCGGCGTTTACTCTTCCCCGTAGGATGACCTAAGGGTTCTCTGATGAATGTACAGGCGGTGCCTTGTTCATCATCATTGGACCTCGAGGTCATCCCTCCCGCAGGGCCAACCGCGGTCACGGGTACCTTATGGACCACTTCAACCCCTTACAATAGCCCAAACACACACTTTTACCCCCGTCACTAACTTTCTCCTTTGTGGGAGCCCAACACTCAACCAATCTGGGTACTAGTTCCAGAATTAACTAACTAAGTAGTTGATTCTGTTCAAGGCAATGACTACAAGACATTTGCAAATTAAGGATTAGACACACCGATTTAATTCTATAATATCTGCTTATGGAGCAGTGCACACGGGTGGTATCACACCACCAACTTAAACATTTTCTTTTTTTCAAAACGGGCAATGATTTGTAAACTCAGCCCCTGTAACCGTCCAAATTGGTTTAATTTCAAACTGAGTCCCTTCCTTGTCGGACCAATCTGGCGAGCGAAAGAGGCCGCCAGGAGGAAATTCATAGAGTCGGCTCCCTAGCGCCCAGTCGCTCTCAGCTCTTTAACGCATCACCCCATCCGCTGTTGACAAGGCGATCTCAATAGACGTAAATTCAACTTCCTCCGCATCCACCTCATCACTTGGTCCTCTTTAGGGGCTCGTCGGAATTCATTTCCGAGCAAGTACCGTTTGCAGCGGACCAATCTGGCGAGCGAAAGAGGCCGCCAGATAGGTTAAGAATAGAGAGTCGGCTGCCTAGCGCCCAGTCGCTCTCAAACTCTTTATATAATAATCTTTTCTATATCCACCTATCCGTCTCCATATTCACATTTTTTTTGTTTTGTTTTATTCGTCGGTGTATTATATTGGCCCGGCTACTCAGTCGGTAGAGCAGAGACTCTTATTCTCAGGGTCGTGGGTCGAGCCACACGTTGGGATCTATCACGTACCGTAGAATTCTCTTTCATAGATATTTTCACATATAGCCATTTTTTTTAAACACCTTGGTGGCCTGCATATTCATATTTGCCCGGCTCTCAGTCGGTGAGCATGAGACTCACTAAGCCGCCTCGTCTTTCGGTTCCCCTCTCCTTGCTTGTTCTAGCGTAACCGCCTTGTAACGGTCGGCCTGGATAAAAATAGATAAAATAATAATCCGTGAACGGTCGGTCAAGGAAAGATCCTCAACCCCACAAACATCTGATCAGCGTTTGAAAATTGCCCACATTTTTTATTGCATTCAAAAACTGTCTCCATACAAATACCCCAAAACAAATTTTCGCTTCACACAATTTTTGTTCATGCAATAATTAAAGTCTTGCCTAATTACGCCCCTGCCCATATTATTTCATGTCTGTCCCATTCTATATCATAATGCTCGCACACATAAATTTTCGCGCAACAGAATTCCCGGCGGCGAACGCCCAGCCAATCACCTTGCGGAATGGACATGATGCCGAGTACGCTTCGCGGAATTACATTTTTGTCGCTGTAATGGAATGAGTTTACACGGGAAAGTGGAGGAACGGCGATTAACCGAATCCCTTTGGTTGTTCCCTTTCGTGTAAATTCCTTCTTCCCATTACCCCCACCCTTCATTAACGCACAAGACGCGGTTTCAACTGGACCAAATAAGGCAATTTCAACGGTCTTTACCGCTATGCGTTCCGCGCATGTATGCACGGCTTCACATTCCCCCCCCCCCCTTTACCTAAAGACTCGGTTTGAAGGGCAAAAATTTGGGATTGGCGTCGGTTTTTGGGGAGTCGTGAATTAGATGTGCAGGAAGGTGATCGAGTCGGTGAATATTGTGGTAACAGATCGGTCGTGCATATTTTTTTTGAAAAATGTAATTTCGGTTTCTTCCGTAGTTTTTGTAGGGACAGATTCCATCCCGAAAAAGAAAGAAAAGTTTTCTCTCTCGCTGAAGTGCATTTTCGTTTATCCCTGCATCTTCATGGAAATTAAACTACAAAAATAAAAAAAGTTTAGTTTTGGTGCCCGAAGCGGGATGTATTTGTGAAAAGTTTTGTTAAATAAAATACCAAACATAAGTAAACTACCAAAAATAAAAAAATTTAGTTTTGATGCCCGAAGCGGGATGAATTTGTGAAAAGTTTTGTTAAATAAACTACAAAACATAATTAAACTACCAAAAAAAATAAAAAAATTAGTTTTGATGCCCGAAGCGGGATGAATTTGTGAAAAGTTTTGTTAAATAAACTACAAAACATAATTAAACTACCAAAAATAAAAAATTTAGTTTTGGTGCCCGAAGCGGGATGAATTTGTGAAAAGTTTTGTTAAATAAACTACAAAACATAATTAAACTACCAAAAAAAATAAAAAATTTAGTTTTGATGCCCGAAGCGGGATGAATTTGTGAAAAGTTTTGTTAAATAAACTACAAAACATAATTAAACTACCAAAAATAAAAAATTTAGTTTTGATGCCCGAAGCGGGATGAATTTGTGAAAAGTTTTGTTAAATAAACTACAAAACATAATTAAACTACGAAAAATAAAAAATTTAGTTTTGATGCCCGAAGCGGGATGAATTTTGTGAAACGTTTTGTTAAATAAAATACATATAATTAAAATATAAGATAAAAAAAAAAACAACCAAAAGAAAAATTTAATTTAAGTGAAGCCCGAAAAATGGGGCAAAGAAATTTTTTTGGTGCAAAGTTTTTAAACAAAATACAAAAAAAAGAAAAAACCAAGAAAAGAAAATTTTTCCACAAAAAACAAAAAAAGGAAAAAAAAGAAAAAAGTTAATATGTAAGGAGATGGAAACAGGACCAGCAGAAAAGAAGAAAAGAAAAAGAAGTAAAATAAGTAAAGTAAATAAGGTTAGTTTTCCTGATTAAAGAATAAAAGAAAATAACATTAGCAATTAAGGAAGATTAAGGGAAATAGGAAGAAAAGATATATAAGTTGTACAAATGAGCAGATAGGTACTGCCTTTTTATTCAAATAAGAAACGCATTATTTTGCATAGCTTAAAAATATTGCGTAGCAATGCTTATATAGAAGATACTTTGGTAGCTACTTATTTGTCTATTTTTTTTAAAAATTGTTTTTGCTGTCAACAATGTGAATTACCGAACAATTTCCTCTCTACAAATTTTTTTCTCAGTCATGCACAGAATATTTTTGTAGAAATCTGTTTTTTTAAAGTTCTAAAGAAAAAATCTAGTGTGATTAAATATAAACAACTTTTCTCATCAAACGATGCGATTATGTGAAGCTTCCTTAGAGAATAGGGGTATCAATAGTAATGTAACGTAAGACAAAGTGCAATTAATTAAAGAACACATAACATTGATTCAGGTAACGTAACTTTCTTAATTGTTTTGTAATAAATTCCCGTGTAAGTTTTGGTAATAGTTTTGCTTAATTTCTTTTGTCGGGTTCACGGGAAGAATGTAGAGGAATATTTATTATTGTAAAACTGAGAAGAAAAGTAAAATTTTTTTCAGGTTCTGTTGGAGTTTGCTCCTATATTTTTTATTGAGAAAAAAAAATAATTATATGGATTTTTTTTTGTGTTGGTAACTTATGTCTAGATGTGAGGAAATTTGTGTATGTCCATATGCTGGATTAATAAGAAAAAGAAAAGGGAAAGAAATAATAATTATAATTAAGCCTTTAGCATCAAAGTTACACTTTTTATTTTTGAACGAGCTAACGAAAGAATAAAACAAAAAAAAAAGAAAAAAAAAATTTTTTTATACAAATTTTTTTTTCATATTTTTGTGGTGAGTTTGTCTCTATCCTTGTTTGCCTCTCTGCTAGAATTTCTGCGGTATACATATCTTTTTAATTAAGGTGAGCCCGATAGGGATGGCTCAGTAAAAGGTACAATGTAAGTGTGGTGCCCTAGGGGAGGAGATGTCCTCCGAGATGGTGAGTATCCTATAAAGAAAAATATTTTTCAGACCCCCTTGTGTCCTCGAACCAGGTCCCATGGCTGTGTGACGTCGTTATCCCTCCTTCTCGTATGGCTACCCAACCCTATTTAGTCCCTATCACAACGATCCACTTTATATGTTTTTGTCATTTTGACACGCGGAAGTTTAGGATGTTTTTCTAATGCATAACAAGTAACTGTCTTTAATGACGACACCCTGCACCACGAACCCCCCCAACGGCGAGCTAGCCGCAGCACCGCCAGGCGTGTCCTATTTTAAGTGCAGAGGGTGCGAAGGTCGTGAGATAGGTTTTTTTTTCTTTCTTAATTTCCTTCTTTGTTAACATCGGCGTTCCGCCAAGGCCATCAGCCTGCTGAATTTCTTTCATAATTCCTTTACAAAATTTATTATTTGTGATGTCATAGCTTTTCCTTGACAATTGACCATCTAGTTTATATTATATATATATATATTTTCTTATATACATGACAGTTACAAATAAGGCGCCCACTAGGTGTCTTATGGGTACACTGCTCGAGATTCTTCTTCTAAATTAAATTATAGTATATTTTAGTATGACAGTTACAATGTGAAACCTTTAGGAAATGAAATAGACTGGCCAATTTGGAAAAGGAAAATCAAAGACATGTTGGATTACCATGAAGGTGCTATAGATGCCACTGAAGGGAGGCTAGTAAAACCTGAGCCGTTGCAAGCTGAAGCTACGAATACTGAGTACAAAGAGTACAAAACAAAAAGTGATTTGTTTCGTAAGGCAAACAGCTATGCAAAGTCAATGATTTCAAGTTCAGTGACTGACGTAGTCTATCAAAGGATAATGAATAAAGAAACAGCACCCGAAGCGTGGGAAGCATTAAAGTTGCATTTCGAGGCGTCATCCAAAGATCAATTGTTTAAAATATGGACTGAGTTTTTTGCATTCAGTTGGATTAATGGAGAGGATGTTTCAACAAACGTTGCAAAATTGAAAAATTTGTGGTTTGAGCTACATAACGGTTTAAAAGCCAAAAATGAGAATACACTTCCAGATTTAATTTTAGTTTGCAAAGTTTTACAAATTCTACCGAGTGATTTCGAAAACTTCAGATCCAGTTGGATGCTACTGTCGAAAAATGAAGAGAAGACTTTTGAAGAGTTAATAACCCAACTGTGCATGTATGAAAGAAATTTCAGAAAGGCCACAGAACGCGTCATCGGAGATGCATTTCTAGTGAAAAGCGAAAAGAAAAGGTCGAAAAAGTCAAAAGAGAATGACATTTGCAATTACTGTAAGAAAAAAGGGCATTGGATAAAAACGTGTTACAAGTGGATTGCTGATGGACGACCTCAGAAGAACGTCCCTCAGAGCAACTCTCTAGATACAAAAATAGCGCTATGTGTCATCAACGAAGAAATTCTTCAAGTGGAAACGAATTCAGCAGGATGGTGGATCGACAATGGTTCTACCAAGCACGTAACAAATTGTCCGGACTTGTTCGTCGAGTTCCACGAATTTCAGAGACCTTGCATAATTAAGGCAGCTGGAGAAGAAGCTCTGAAAGCTATTTGGAAAGGAACTATTCAGATATGCTCCTTTACTGAATGTAATACTTTGAAGATGACTTTGAACGATGTCTGGTTTGTTCCAAAAGTTTCGAGAAATCTATTTTCTGTTCTAGCAGCACAAGACAAAAATGAAAACAGCAGATTCTACTCAACAGCAACTGAGTGCCATTTAGAAGTCAATGGAAAAACAGTTGTGTGCGGAAATCGTGTCAAAGGTGGAACCCTGTACAGAGCAGCCATCGAACCGGTTACACCAGAAAAAGAAGAAAGGGTTAGCATCACAGAAGGAAGCTATTCGACACTACAGTTATATCATGAAAGATGGGGTCATCAGGATAAACAACACGTCAAAAATATGCTTAAAAGTAAGTTGGGTATTGACGTGAAACTGGAAAGAAACATTTGTGAGCCCTGTATTTTTGGAAAGGCACATCGATCACCTTTTGGTACTAGAGTAAAGACCACAAACCCAGGAGAACTATTTTCGACTGATGTTGTAGGCCCATTTTGTGAATCATTTAGCAGAAAGCGATTTCTAGTCGTATTTAAGGATAGTTATACGAAGTTTCGTTATGGCTATGTGATAAAACCAAAATCAGATGTCAAATTAGTGTTAAAACAGTTTTTAGCACATGCAAAAACCCTTGGACACAACATTAAAGAGCTACTAAGTGACAACGGACGAGAATTTGAGTGTGAAGAGGTCAAACGCATTTTATTAAACCGTGGAATTACGCAGAGACTGACAGCACCATACACACCCGAGGAAAATGGCGGCAGTGAGCGCGAAAATCGCACTATTGTAGAGATGGCAAGAAACTTTAAATATTCAAACAGCGAAGTTGAGTTTCCACATGCGATATGGGCAGAGTTAGTGACCACAGTTATTGTAATGAGCCAACTCATTACCTTACACCCTACATCATCTCTGCGTACATAATTATCATCATTAAATGATAAACAAAACAATGTCACAAGACAGCTAAACCTTTCCTTCACGGAATAACACCATACGGCCAACAGCGGCGGTAGATCACATTTCATTTCATACATTTTTCCAATTTCCCAACAACAGCAAAATTACATTCGGTCACTTCACCCGTCCATGAGTCAAGAAAACACATGTGACCCCTGATAAGTGTTTTCTTAGGTTGAAACAATTAAATTTGACTTACGAGCAACGCTCTTGTGGCCTTCATGCAAGTTGGTAATAGGAGCCATGCAGTAAAGTCCCGACCTACCGCAAAGCCGTGTGCATATGCGTTATATATTTTTCAAAAAACGCCTCTTTCTTTCTTTCTTGCTTTTCTTTATGTACATAAAATAAGTGACCACCGATTGGTCACAATTGCCAATTGCCCAATAATTTTTGATTATTGATGACTAGGACGATTTTTAGGTGACTTTCGACAGGAGTGGGGTCTGGAAAATAGAGGATAAAAGCGGAATGCTTAGTCCAAAAGGTGGAGTTCTTGTTTAACTATATGTTGTTTTGGAAAGAAATAAGGCTAATTATTCCCTAAGAGAGCCTGCTTAGGAACACGAAGCAACATTTTAAATTCATTGTTTAAAGAATATACAAAGCTGTAAATCGTTATACCAAGTTGTGTCTAGTAGAACAAAAATAAAAGTTGTTTAATATATACAAGTGTAAATTCATTAAGAATAAAGACAAGGAATCGTTGGAGTGAAGCAGAAAAGTAATAGGGCAGGTGCATCTACTGGTTATAGCACTCCCTTGTCCTAGTGGTGACCAGAGGATCAAAAGGTCACTACAAACACTGGTGGCAGCGTTTAAAGAACCCAGAAGGAAGAAACGCCAATCAAATGTAGCCCCTCTAGGCCAGGAGCCGGAGCACGGTGGCGCAACCCGTAACCAACAAGGAAAACCACTACAAACAGTGAAACAGTGAAATAATTGACAAACACCGGAACTATCAACCTATTATGGATCACACCGAGGAAATTCAACTCATCGAGGAGGAAATGAAAAAAATCAGGGAGACAGGAGACTACGACGAAACCGTGGATTTCAACCATTTCATCACCCTCATAATGAAGTTGCAGCAGCTAAAAACAAACAAGTAAGATAAGTTTAAAGTCTCTTTATAAGTATATATATATATAAAAAAAAAGAAGAAAAAATATTTTCTATTATAAATAAGTGAAATTTATATGTGTTCTTGCGGTGCTTTTGTTTTTCGAAAATTTTTATCACATCGATCAGTGCGTGCAAATTGTCATTTCGCTTCGGTCAGCGTGTCTCTCTTAAATCGAATTATTTTAATAGTGCTAAAACTAAGTTTTGTTGTTTGGCTTTAGATACAAATTTGCATACGATAGTTAATTATTACGCCTTATTGTCATTACAAAATTTTTTTGCTTTGGTAGTCTCATTTCATAAAGCATAATTATGGTGTTGAAATTCAAATTCCTCATTGACCCCCATATTGGTATTGTTTCTTTTCTCGGAATCTATCAGTGCGTTTCTCAATTCTATTAATATTTTTATGGAGCGTTAAAAAGCTCGTCTCTTAAAAAGTTATACATAGGATCAAAATAAATTGATGCGAAATTTATTGTTTCTCGGTACGTTTTTGTTTTTGATGAATTTTAGTTTTGTTCGATTTTATTCCACTCTTCCATTGGCATTTAAATTTTTTCTACTCCAGTGTCTGACCCCTACCTAAAAGTGTTTCTCAGAACTCGCCAACTGCCTCCACCAAAGATTTTTTTGCTGTAATAAGCAAGGCCTATAAGTAAAAAAAATTGAGCTCAGAAGCAATCGGAAACTACTACCCCCTCCTCCAAGGCCAACCAGAAAAATGGCCACTACGGCAAATAATACAGCTGGAGGAAGTAGCGAAGTCAACCCGCTCAGAGTTTCCATTACTGATGCTCGAGAACTCATCCCAGAATTCAGCGGTAATAAGAGCGAACTAAATCGGTTCATATCTTGCTGCGATAATTTATTCCAAGCCGCTGGAAATGACCGTGACAAAACACTCTTCTTTCACGTATTGAGAACCAAAGTTTCTGGCGACGCCTACGATCTAATCGATTATGGTGGCGCAAATTCTTGGGAAGAATTCAAGGCGCTCCTATTAAAAAAATACAAGTTGTCACGATCCACCATTCGCGAAGAGCTAAGGAAATTGAGACAGGGCACACAGGAAAGTGTAAAGGAATATTCTCTCAGGGTAACTCGTACTCTAAGAGAATTAAATAAAGCTACCCAAGTAGCCATAAGCGACGCAAGTGCCAGAGCAATATTCGTACAAGAGAATGAGCGAGAGGCTATTCGCACGTATGAAAACGGGTTAAGGAGCGAGCGGCTCCAAACTCTAGCTCAAGCCCGTAACGAAACAGAGCTAAGCAGCCTGATAGACTATATAACGGAACGCACCTCTTACATAGAGGAACGCGCCCAAAAAGAATCCCTAAACAATGGATTTTCCAGACAGGTCCTCACATGCGAAATTTGCAACAAAAAGGGGCATACCAGGGAGACGTGTTACCGAAATAAGGACATCCCAGCTTTCGGTGCTCCCCAAATAAAAAGAGAAGTGCGAAGGTTACATTGTTCCTATTGTAACCGGCCAAATCACCATATAACCGAGTGTAGAACTAGACTCGCAAATCTCAATAAACAGGAGCCCAGACAACCAGACTATGGGTCCCGACAGCAACCAAGATATGCTGGTCCTACATACAGACCCCAGGAGCAACAAAGACAATCCGAAAAGGAAAATTTAGGAAACCGTACTCTGCAACCCAATTTCAGACAAGTACGAGTCCTGAACCTCGAAGACGAACAGGGAAACGAAGTAGCGCGGGAAGGAGTAACCGGTGCTCCACCCCGCTTCTACAAACTTCAAGCCGATGTTCACGATGTCCGAATAATTGAAATGATACAAGTCCCAGTTGTCATTAACGACCGCGATGTTACAGTTACGTTACCGTTTTCCATATCAAAAAAAAGAAAATCTACTTTCCTCTTAGACTCAGGCTCCCAAA
The DNA here is from genome assembly GCA_963855945.1 of Thereva nobilitata. Lineage (NCBI taxonomy): Eukaryota > Metazoa > Arthropoda > Insecta > Diptera > Therevidae > Thereva > Thereva nobilitata. The sequence goes on from OY979697.1 coordinate 36,601,014, forward strand.
TAAGCCTACACAAATTAAAGTCTACTTCCGATGATTGCTGGCTCGACGTAAATCAGAAGTGTGTAATCAACACCATTTTTTTTGAACACGCGATATCCGAGGGCTTAACTCACGGGAGTTTGGATGTTTGTGACGGCAAAGACGGCGTAGAAATAACTAATCCTTTTCATATAATTAGGGATGAAAATACTCTACCATACGACGGCCTATTAGGACATGACTTTTTTAAGAGATACGACTGCAGAATCAATTATTGGGACGACACTTTAGACTTCCCGATCACAATCATGGAATCAGAATATGAACCAGAAAACAAATACGAACCCCGTAATAAACCTTCGCCCAAACATATAGACAAAACTAACGAAACCGTTCAACCCAACAAAGCTGATGGGGCAGGTGACCTTCTCCAACCAAGGAAAGTAAGCCCTAGTCCCTTGTTGTCCACAAGCACCCACAAGAGAGGAAGTAGCGACAACATAAATTCACACTCCAAGCATATCGAATCAATAGTAAACGATATCGGAGATGTAGAGCTATCTACTGGAAGAGAAATAACCCGTGTAGAAGACGAAACAAATAATAATCCAATAAAAGCCACCGGGAACAAAATGACTACCCGCGTGGATGAGGAAATAAAAAAAATTTCCATCAGGGAAAAGACCTGCATGGAAGAAAAAATACTCAGGGACGATTTCGGAAACATAGAAACTAAGTACGGCAACACAGTATACGGGGAAAACATTAACGAAATAGAATTACTAGAAGAAAACATACTGGAGGACATAAAGGGACATAATAATCCTGAAGAAGCAATCATCCCGCCCAGATCGGAGATGATCATAGAAATTCCAACGGACCAACAAACGACCTTAGTCAATTTAAAGAAGGAAATAAAACCTGGATTATATTTAGGGGACTGCATAACAAGCCCAACGGATGGCTTCGAAAAAGTAGCAATTTTAAATATTAACGAAAAAAACGTCAAATTCTCGCCGAGCGAAATAAAACCAACTTGGACTGATCTAGAACAATACGAAATAATTCAGCCTAATTATCTCAGAGATCCAGTAGCAGGGAGACTAAAACAATTGCAAACCTTAATTAATTTAGATCATTGTAATAACGAAGAACGCCAAAGCATCATCAATATATGTAGAAAATACAACGATTTATTTTTTCTCGACGGAGATTTTCTAACTTGTACAGATGCCATCAGTCACGCCATTCCCACACTCGCGGATAGACCACCAATCTACACTAAACCGTATCGGCTTCCAGAGGCTCAAAGGAACGAAATCAACAGACAAATCGATGAGATGCTGAAAAATGGAATAATTAGTCCAAGCAATAGCCCCTGGAACTCGCCATTGTTATTAGTTCCGAAGAAACCTGACGCGAACGGGAATAAAAAGTGGAGAGTGGTAGTCGATTTCAGGCGACTAAATGAAATCACAATAGGTGATGCCTACCCGTTGCCGAATATAACGGATCTACTGGACCAATTGGGCAAATCTAAGTATTTTACTACTCTGGACTTGGCCAATGGGTTCCACCAAATTCCAATGGACACAGAGGATAAGGAAAAACCCGCTTTTAGTACTCCATTTGGACACTATCATTATAACCGAATGCCGTTTGGACTAAAGCGGGCACCAGCCACTTTCCAGAGGCTCATGAACACCGTGCTGACAGGACTACAAGGAATACGGTGCTTTGTATACTTAGATGATATAGTGGTATACGGATACGACTTAAAAGATCACTATTCGAAGCTGGAGGACATCTTCAACAGATTAAGAGAGAACAACCTGAAACTCCAGCCAGAGAAATGCCACTTTTTAGCAACCGAAATAACATACCTAGGACACGTTGTCAGCCCTGAAGGTGTACACCCTGACCCTGAATCGTAGGGGTAAAACATATCCCCGGCCAAAAAAATCAAAAGACGTAAAAGCATTTTTAGGTTTCGTGGGGTACTATCGTAGATTCATACCAAATTTCGCGAAGATAGCAAAGCCCTTGACAACACTTCTAAAAAAGGACGTCACATTTGAATGGAATGCGTTCTGCGAGGAGGCATTCAAAATACTTAAACAAAAATTGATTACAGCACCAATATTGGCCTACTCTGAGTTTGACAAAGAATTTATTGTAACCACTGACGCTAGCGACATAGCGCTAGGAGCAGTCCTCTCTGAAGCCGAGGGCGACCACGAACGACCCATCTGCTATTCCAGTCGAACCTTAAACACCGCCGAGACTAAATACTCTACTATTGAAAAGGAACTTCTTGCCATTGTGTATGCTGTGAAGCAATTCCGACCATATATATATGGAAGAAGTTTTACTATAGTTACAGATCACAAACCTTTAGTATGGCTAATGAACCTGAAGGATTGTTCTAGTAGGCTCGCCAGGTGGAGGATCCGACTCGAAGAATACGAATACAAAATCGTGTATAAAGCAGGGAAGTTGAACATTAATGCCGACGCTTTAAGTAGAATCAAACTAGAAGAAAAGGTAGTGAACGCGATAACGAGAAGTCAAGCAAAGCCCAATGACCAGCAAAATGAAACAATACAAATAAAACAAACCGAGCCGGGTCCTAACCATACAAAACTAACGGAAAGCCCAAAATCCCTCTACAAGGAAAAGAATCTCTCCCACAAGTTTATTTTGCTTCCTTTAACGATAACTAAACTTGAGCATCAATTACGAGAAATAGTAACGGTACTACCGGAAGATTTAGAGATAGGAAAAACCTATAGGAACAAATTAAAAGAAGAATACGTCTACTCGAAGGTACCCATTCCTATACGCACTTCAAAGGACGAACTGATAGTAAGAACAACGTTAACCTCGTGGGCGAATATCGTCTATACCGAAAAGTTAAGCCGGATAAACATAGCACTCCCCATCTTAAACGATCCAGACATGGACCAAATAAAAGATATATGCAAAACAATTTTCGACAAAATCGAAATTAAATTTTTTCTAGATAAAATAAAGATACTGTCCTACCAAAACGACATTCTGGAGGTATTGAAGGAATACCACAATTCACCTACTGGAGGACACCAGGGGGTATCGCGGACCCTGAAGAGGCTACAACAAACATACTTTTGGAAAGAAATGTATAAAGATGTGAAAAGGTACATTAAAAGCTGCACCTCGTGTCAAGCCAATAAATTAGCAAGGAATCCTAGAATGCCAATGAAAATCACGACTACCAGTTCAAAATCTTTCCAAAAAGTCTTCTTGGACATCGTAGGCCCATTACCTACTAGCTATACCGGTAACAAATACTTATTAACGTTTCAGGATGACCTAACGAAGTTCTCCACTGCCGTCGCCTTAGAAAACATGGAAGCCCACACAGTAGCAAGAGCATTCGTAGAAGACATTATCTGTAAACACGGAACACCCCAATTCTTGCTCACCGACCAAGGTTCAAACTTTCTGAGCAGTCTGTTTAAGGAAGTAACTAAGCTTCTCCAGATAAAACAGGTACAAACCTCCCCTTACCACCCACAGACCAACGGAGCGTTGGAGAGAAGCCATAGAACATTGGCAGAATACCTGAGACATTACGTCAACCGGGACCCACTGTCTTGGGACATTTGGGTTCCTTATGTCATGTTCGTCTATAACACCACCCCCCACAGTATCACCAATTTTACACCTCACGAACTATTGTACGGTTTCCCCGCGGAAATACCATCCAGTCTGAAAAATAACCCCGCAACAATGTACAACTACGATAACTATGCAAACGAACTCAAAGCTAGATTACAGCACGGGCACAAGATTGCGAAAGAAACCATCGTCATTAGAAAAGAGAAAAACAAACGATATTACGACCAAAAATCAGGAGAAAAAAACTTCAATTTAGGAGATAAAGTCCTAATAAAAAATAATGCCAGGAAAAATAAACTCGCCCCATTATGGGAAGGTCCCTTTCCAGTCACCCGAATAGATTCCGCAGAAAACACAACGGTAAAAATAAGAAATAAAAACAGAACCCTACATAATAATAATCTTAAACTTTTCATCGAAGATACTCATACATAACCTTCCACAGGCTAATCATGTTCATGTGGCTCCTACTATTACCGATCGTGGCAGGAAATAATGCAGTAAACATCACAAAACTTGAAACTAATCCTGGGATATACTTCGAAGACGTCGGAAAAGTCAATCTTTACAGCACAGAATGGCAAGTAATTATTTACTACGACCTGTCAAATCTAAAATATGAGTTAATGAAATTACAAGAATGCGAGAGCAAAATTAGGGCAATTTGCAAAAGTACAAAACATTACGAAGGAACGGACTTAGTATGCTCATCCGTCGTACAGCAGCTATCCATTCTAATGACCGCAGTTAATGAAAAGTTTAACCTTTTACAAAAAGAACCCGTACGATCTAAACGAGGACTATTCAATGCGATAGGTATGCTAAGCAAAACTCTCTTTGGTACCCTAACCGAAGATGACGCCCAGAAACATACCCAACAGATAGAACTTGTCAGAAGCAACCAAGACCATCTTCTAAATCTTATAAGGAATCAAACTATTATTTTAGAAACTACCGCAAATATATTTAATAAATCGCGTTCTGCTATTAAGGCACAGTTCGGGCTCGTAGAAAATAGGCTACTACAAATTGACAACAATGTAAATGCTCTACACACCGAAGTAGCACAAATTGGTATTGTATTGGAATTAGAATCCTTAGTCTCATTAATAACCCTAATGACAATTCGTTATCAAATGACTCTTAACACGGTCTTAGACCTGGTTACCAATGTCAGGCATGGTAAGCCACACCCGGCAATCATTATACCAAAACAGGTCAATAATCTGCTAACAGAAATACAGAAACACCTCCCAAACACCCTAACGTTACCCATAGAACGAAATCAAAACAGCGAACTCCAAATTTACAGACTGGGACATATCAGTACAGCCATAACCCAGGATAAAATAGTTTTCGAATTAAAAATACCCATACCATCTCGTGAAAATTACCAGCTATACAAAGTAATACCAATACCCACATTTCACTTAAACCAATACGTTTTCATCCAGCCATCTCTGGAATATTTAGTAATAGATTACAATCGCGAGCATTACTACACTCTCAATAACTTCGATTTAATAAATTGTCTGACTAAAGATATAGGAACTTACTTATGTAGAACAATACATCCTCTCTTTAATGTCCATTCTGAAAATAACCTTTGTGAAATAGATCTGCTAAAACATGATACTGACATACCAAAGTCATGTAACATAAAGTCGATTCCTCGGACCAATTTTTGGGTCCAATTAAACCATCCGAATAAATGGCTCTTTGTCATGGACAACTATACCGTAGTAGATCTCCCCATGTCCCTTAAATGGGAGTGGTATAATCGAAATCAAACAAAGCTGCTACATCCGAAGCAAAGAACTACTGATACAGGCACACAATCTAAGGACAACCACTCTCACCAATTCCTATTTGCCCACTATTAACATTACCAATTTCCTTACGCAAATTCCTCCAAGAAATATCGAATCTCCTAGAAAGGTTCCAAAAACTTACCTAGTAATATACAACGGCAAAACGATTTGGTGGAACTAAGCAGACATATCCAAACATTAAAAAGAAATGAACACAGGAACCTTAGCAGTATCGATACCCATACGGTGCATCATTATTCAATCAGCTATGTACTTTTAGCACTCATTATCATAATATTCCTACTCCTTTTAAGGCAGAAACGCAAATATAAAGTAAATAAAAATGACATAAAATCAGTAAATATCGAACTAAGCCCACAAGAACACTCCGCTAGCCCATATGTACTAACGGCTGAACAAACAGTCTAAAAGAAAAAACGAGGGCAAACAAACAAATTTTATTTTAGCTTTTACCTTGTAAAAAAAAAGAAATTTTTTTTAGATATATTAAAATTAGTAAAAACATAAGCAAAATAATTAAAAATATTAAAAAAAACAAGATATACATATCGTTGGCTCACTATTACAAGGTTCTATGTTAATTTTAATGAAGTTCAGTAATTAGACTTTGAAATCTTTTTTTTTGGTAAAATATAAACATAGTAGCCCTAATGCTTACATAACATTATAATATACTAATGTAGGGTTATAATGCTGAATAGATACAAAAAATTGGCTATCAATTATCACCGTAGAACCTTGTAGAATTCTTAACTCAATAAGTACAAAAATTGTAACATAGAACTTTGTTATAGTGAGCCAACGATATATAGAGGGATACAAAATTGTTTGTAAAGAAAATATTAAATTAGTAAAAAAAAAACACACAAAAAAAAACTATTTAAGTTAAAGACAAATATAAAAAAAAAAATGTATGAAAAAAAAAAAAATTATTAAAAGATAAGAAAATAATTAAAAATATTACATTGGTAAAGCATAAGAAGAATAATTTAGATTTAGATACAATTTTTTTTTACTTGCTGATAATAAAATTAAGTTGTTATATGCATACACACTTTAGTATAACCAGTATCAAAAGTCATATACATATACATATATATATATTTAAAAAAAAAAAAACAAACAACAAAAATGAATGAATTCTAATTCTTTTTATTAAATATAACCTAATTGAAGTAGATTAAATAATCATGCATACATACATAAGCAGATATAAATTTTTTTGTTTAAAACAAAAATATAATACAAAAAAAAAGAAATAGAGTAACAGTAGAACCTTTCAAAAAAAGTGTAACCAGACCCCCCTACTACAGGACACTATACATTTCGACCACCAAAAAGACATACTCTGACAAACGAAAGTTCCACGTCTTTCAGCCATATAACTTTCTTTCTTAAAGGCCCGTCCTCACTACGCGGACTTAGAATCCACGCGCTTTTGGTCGTACGGCCAGCCAAAAGCGCGCGTGATCTTTTAATTTTCTGAATCATGAGTGAGAAAAAATCAATTCTCGTTTGAAAAGGCGTACGCGCTTTTGAAAAGCTCATAGTGTGTGGACGCACAATGTACCTTTTTAAGCACAGCCTTTTGTCCGCGTTGTTTGGCCGCACGGCCTTTACCATGGACAAAGTCGTAAAAATGTCGTAAAAAAGTCATAAAACTCTATATGAAAAAAAAGGCAAAAGCGCGTACGACCCAAGACCGCGTAGTGTGGTCCCACCATAAGGGGTAAGGTATGTAATGAGCCAACTCATTACCTTACACCCTACATCATCTCTGCGTACATAATTATCATCATTAAATGATAAACAAAACAATGTCACAAGACAGCTAAACCTTTCCTTCACGGAATAACACCATACGGCCAACAGCCGCGGTAGATCACTGTTCCGACAACACATTAAAAAATAGAAATGGTAAACACTCTGAGTAAAAAGCTCACCATGGACACCAACCACGACGAGATCCTTCACCGGGCAGCACAAAACATTCCATTCCGTCTGTGTCGCAAATCGAATGTTCCTTGAAAAAGGAGGGGATGTGGCGACTGATGCTACAAGAGGACGGAGCCACATCGGGCACTTGCAAAAACGTCGTCGAGGGAACCAGTCTTCTCTTCTTTTTCTGCTTTTATTTCGCGCAACTATATTGAGGGTACGGCAACAAATTACACCGAAAGGTGGAAAATTTATTGCACATCCTAATAGTTTCCTTAGGGTTTAAGTTTTGTTATTTGAAATTAATTACTTTTTTTTTGTTGGTCGCGTTGATTGGCAATATTTTTTATGATTTAGAGTAACGTTAACATAGCTTTTTTTATTATTTGCATTATTGTGTGACCTAATGTTTTGTAGTTGAAATAAAATAAATTCGGTAAATTGATTGTTTTTATTCATGTAAAACAAACCTTCAAAGGTTTTATCGCTATACATTTTGGTCCTTCGAGCCGGATTTACAAAACACGGTCACATTGTAGAAATTATATATAAAAAAAAAATTGCCAATCAATTAGCTCCATCACTTCCAGTATAATTATTCCCAATTTACTTTGTAAGAGGCATCTTGTGTAAAGGTTAAAACTTGCTCCAAAAAAAAGATCCGTTTCATTCAATAAAGAAACCATGGAGCAGCTATGCATCAGCCAAACGGTATATGCCGAAAAAATCAAACGCTCTATCAGCAACGGGAGAAAGACACCGTTAGATAGACGAACAGTAGGTTTTTTTGAAAACAAATTGGCTGAATTAAAACCAATGTGGGAACATTTTGATAATGAAGACACAAAGTTGAGGGAATTAATAGCAAATTCAACAGAGGAATGCGAACATGAATATATAGTAAATGACGCGTATTCCATTATCGAAATAAAATATATCGAATATCTTGGTGAGTTAACGGACGGTTTGGCCAAGAAGAATGCAAAGGGAAATGCAACCACTTCTCACAATAATTCTACTGGAAATTGCATAAACAATGCCCAAACATTTCTACCGCGCATCACGTTACCTAAGTTTGACGGAAGTTATTCCACTTGGCAGTCGTTTAGGGATTTATTTGTCTCTGTCATCGATGATAACGAAGCGTTATCGCCCGTTCAAAAACTGCATCATTTGAAGGGATGTCTGACTGGAGAAGCAGAACGGCTTTTAAGGCATTTTCCTATTACAAATGAAAATTATCAACCAGCATGGGAAAGATTACGGCTTCGATATGAGAACAAAAGGGTTCTTGTTAACACGCAACTGCAACTTCTAACAGGTCAAGCGAAGATAGTAAAGGAAACCAGCAAATCCATTAAACTGTTAATGGATACTACACAAGAATGTTTGCAGCAACTGACATCCTTGAAAATAACTATTGTATCGTGGGATACGTTGTTGATTCATTTGCTAGTCCAGAAGCTGCCATTTGAAACATTAAAATTGTGGGAAGAAGAGTTAGGGGCGAGTCAAGAATTGCCCACAATGGAGCAATTTCAGAAATTTCTACAAACGAGATTCAGGGTTCTAGAATCTATGTCGCATACATTGGCAAGCAAACCGCCTACGCAAATTTCAAAGGCATATCATACAACTTACACAAATAGGTGTCCAGCATGTGGACAAGGACACTTCCTAGGAACATGTCAGAAGTTTTTAAAAATGGAAATAGGAGAGCGGAGAAGGTGCATTCAAGATGCAAATCGATGTTTCAACTGTTTGTCAAGCAAACACCAAGCAAAAAAATGTACAAGCACCAACCGGTGTAAGATATGTAAGAGCGCACATCATAGTTTACTACATCCAGTAATCACTAGTGCAGAAGGCGAAGGTGCAACGGGGGCACAAGCAAAGGGTGCCAATGAGCACACATCTCAAGAAAATCTGAGATTCAAGGAAGGAAATACAGCAAAAACAGTTGGGCTTCAAAGCTTTTTCACGAACACGCAAAACACACTACTCGCTACCGCAGTAGTGGAAGTTGAAGATACAAGAGGAAAATGGATCTCCTTAAGATGTTTGGTTGATCCACGATCGCAATCATCATTTGTCACAAGGGACGTATGTCAACGTTTAAGGTTACAAGGAGAACCTACAAGCTTAGAAATCACTGGTATAAATGAGGTTAAAGCAGCGCAGTCAAGCGAACAAGTAACCTTAGTATTACATTCATGCTACAACAATAAGACAAGCTTACAAACAAACATGCTGGTAATTGACAAAATTTCTACGCCGTTGCCTGCAACGACAGTTCAAACGGGTCGCTGGAAGTACTTGAAGGGCCTTAAGTTAGCGGATACAAAATATTGGCAACCACGGCCAATAGACATGCTATTAGGCGCAAACGTGTATCCCAAGATCGTGCTTCATGGGTTAAGAAAGGGAGCAAGCGAGGATCCATGTGCAATAAATACTATTTTTGGATGGATAGTGACGGGACCGCAGTCAGATTCGGAAATCCACCAAAGTACAGCGTTCTTAGCTACGAGCAACTCAACTGAACTGTTAAACCTACAACTTAAGAAATTTTGGGAAATTGAAGAGGTTTCCAGGGAACCGATTCTAAACCCGGAAGATGAAGAATGCGAAAGGTTGTTTCGAAGCACACATCAGCGATTGGAAACTGGCCAATATCAGGTGCACTTACCTTTTAAAAATCAAACTCTACCCACCTTCGGCCCGTCGAGGCAGCTAGCGTTGAAACGTTTTTTCAATTTAAGACACAAATTGCAATACAAGCCTGAGTTCGAGGAGCAGTATGCCAACTGTTTAAAGGAATATATAACGCTGGGACATATGGAAAAAATAGAACCGCGAATTAACCCGACCGCTAATGAATACTACATACCACATCATGCTGTCTGTAAGGAAAGCTCAACAACAAGAGTTAGAGTCGTCTTTGATGCATCAGCTAAAAGCTGTAATGGAAAGTCACTGAACGAGCAATTACTAATAGGGCCCACAATCCAAGAAAAATTATCATCAGTATTGCTAAGATTTAGGAAACACAAAATAGCAATAATGGCCGATATAGAAAAAATGTATCGAATGGTATTGGTACATCCAGAGCACCGAGCATTTCAAAGGATCATATGGCAGAACCCTGCGACAAAGACAATTGAAGATTATCAACTGCGCACCCTTACATTTGGTACAGCCTCTGCCCCATATCTCGCAATTCGTACGTTAAAACAATTGGCGCATGATGAAGCTGAAAATTTTCCGTTAGCAGCAAAAATAGTGAAGTCAGAATTTTACGTGGACGACATGTTAACCGGAGCAGATACGGTGGAAGAAGCTTTAGACCTACAACTACAATGCATTAATATGCTAAAGGCAGGACATTTCCATCTGAGAAAATGGTCCAGTAATAATTTAGAGGTCTTAAAGTCCATACCGTACGAACACAGAGAATTAAAGGGCGAATGCAAACTGCAAGAAAACGAAGTCATTAAGACCTTAGGCATACGATGGTGTCCTGCAGGTGACTACTTCACATTTTCGATTCACCCTGAATGCGGAGGCCGCACTCTAAGCAAAAGAAGTATATTATCAAAGGTAGCTTCACTCTATGACCCATTGGGCTGGATAGCACCAGTCATAATTGTAGCGAAATTATTAATACAAACATTATGGATCACTGGCTGCTCTTGGGATGACGAAGTTAATGAGATTATCAAAACTCAATGGAGAAATTTCAAGGATAAACTAAACAGCTTAGAAAACTTGAGAATTCCGCGATGGATTGGCATGTCAAGGGGCACTACAAATATTCATGTCCATGGATTTTGCGATGCATCCAACAAAGCTTACGCTGCAGTCGTGTATATCCGAATCGAGGATAAAATCACAGAGTTACTAACTGCCAAAACCAAGGTAGCGCCGATACGACCCACTACAACTCCACGATTGGAGTTAAATGGAGCACTTCTGTTGGCACGCCTACTGAAATCGACAGTGCAAGACCTACAACACGTACAAAATATCACAATTACAGCATGGACTGATTCAATGGTGGTGCTTCAATGGATAAAAAGTCACCCTTCAAAATGGAAAACGTATGTTGCCAATAGAGTGGCTGAGATTCAACAAATAATCAAGCCGGAAAATTGGCGTTATGTTCCTACAGCAGATAACCCGGCAGACGTGGCTTCCAGAGGTAGCCTCGCTGACGAACTTGTGAGCAATCAGTTGTGGTGGCACGATCCACCATGGCTGGTTAAAGGAGAATGTAAATGGCCAAGAGTTCGTATAAGTTCAAATCAACCCCAACTGGAAGAAAAAACTTCACGAGTGTCACTTCATACGACAGTTGTTTGCAATATATTGGAACGTTATTCATCTTTGACTAAATTAATACGCATAATCGCATTTATTCAAAGATTCTTCCACAATACACAACCTAATAAAGGCCGTAGAAAGGGAGCCCTGACGAGAGAGGAGCTAACGGAAGCTCATAATACAATATGCAAAGTAGTTCAATCAAGGGCCTTCCCTTATGAGATTGAATCTATGAAGAAAAATAAGCCCTTGCCCAAGAAAAGTAAGTTAGCAACATTAACACCTATCTTCGGTACTGATAACTTGTTAAGAGTAGGCGGTCGTCTAGAGTTTGCCAACCTACCATACAGCAGAAAACACCCTATAATTTTACCAGCAGAACATCATGTCGTAAATCTCATCATTGATGAAACACATCGGAACACGCTTCATGGAGGAGTGGGATTGGTATTAAACACTACTCGAAACCGATATTGGATTATCGAGGCCAAACGCATCATTTCGAAAAGAATAAATAGATGTAAAACTTGTATCACACATAGACAACAAACGAGAGCTCAGTTAATGGGAAATCTACCGGCATCCCGTGTCACCATATCCAAGCCATTCTCGCATGTAGGCATTGATTATGCTGGCCCGATCCTGTTAAAGACGTCTCCACATAGAACACCAAAAACATACAAAGGTTACTTTTGCATATATGTTTGTATGGCTACAAAGGCAATTCATTTGGAGCTTGTATCTGACATGACGGCAGATGCATTTATCGCGACACTGAAAAGGTTTGTAGCGAGAAGAGGTTTGTGCACAGATATATATTCTGATTGCGGCACCAATTTCAAAGGGGCACAGAATAAACTTGAAATTGATCTGCGTAAGGCAATGGAAACTTCATCTTCAGAAATATCTCGATATCTGCAAACAAAAAACATTGTCTGGCATTTCAACCCCCCCGCATCTCCTCATTTTGGAGGACTATGGGAGGCTGGGGTAAAGTCGGTGAAGTACCACCTCCAACGTGTAATTGGAAAGTCTGTATATACATATGAAGAATATGCGACCATCCTGGCCCAAATTGAATCATGTGTCAATTCTCGTCCACTGTGTCCTATCGAAAACTCAATTGAAGACTTGGAAGTGCTAACGCCAGCACACTTTATCGTAGGACAAACTCTAAATGCGGTACCAGAGCCAGAAATCAACGAGCATAAAACAAATTTAAATCGCAGATGGAAGCACGTACAGTATGTAACACAGCAATTTTGGAACAAATGGTCCAAAGAGTACCTTAACAGGCTCCAACAAAGGCCTAAATGGTTAAGAACTAGTCCAAACCTGAAAGTTGGAGATATAGTACTAATCAAAAATGAGAATGCTGCCCCCACATATTGGCCTTTGGGACGAGTTGAACAAGTATTTCCTGGAACTGATGGTCTGGTGCGAGTGGTCCAAGTTAGAACAAGGACATCCACTCTGAAAAGACCGGTCGTAAAACTATGCCGCCTACCTGTGGAAGATGAATCTGCAAAGGATGACAAATGATTAACATGGTCCTCGTATTTGTTTGTGTTGTTTTGTTTATGTCATCTCTTGTAAATATTACTATGAATTTAAACCTAGATTTATTCCAGATAAGATGTATGATCACGAAGACATATTGGAGTTGGACGAGGAAGTTCACCTTTCGGGTTCCGGAAGTCCATCATGGGATCCAGCCGAATTAGAAGCTCGCTTCTCGGGGTCAAGAAGTCCAGCATGGAATCCATCCGAATTCGAAGCTCGCTTCTCGGGTTCGATAAGTCAAACCGGGGTTCCATCTCCATCTACGAAGGCTGCAAGGAAGTCCGAAGACGTTCATCCGAAGTACCAATCAAGACTGAACGTGGCAGAGGAAGAACATCTGACACCAGCAAAAATAAATGGTGTCTACGAGACGAAATGGAGTTTGCTTCGCCCCTCAGGAACCATCCAAGATGTCCATATGCGAATGGAAAACGACATCCAAAAGTTCGTGACCAAGGAAGGTGAAGAAGTCTATATCCCAGGAAGTGTCTTAAAACGAATCAACTTTGAAAAAATCCAGAAGTCCAAAAGTAAGGAATTCAAGCTTAACCTCCCGGATCGATTTGAAATTCGACTCCACGTATTCAAGGACAACCGAGTGCAACTTCACCATTATCAGAAGCGAAAAAGGACACAAAAGACGACTGGTAAAACCACATTGCAAGACAAATAAATTTGCAACAAGAATAAATAACACAAAATAATACAGCGGATGACAGTATCAAATAAAGCATTGAAGGAGTAGATGTAATGAAATGAAGTAACAAAATAAACAAATGAAGTACTACATATAAGGAAATGAATTAAATAACGATAATCACATGAATTAATAATTAAGGCAATGAATTAATAAATATACGTAAGGAAGTTAGTGTTGAACGCACTTCTCTACAAACTTTGCATTCAACGGGCGGGAGAATGTTCCGACAACATATTAAAAAATAGAAATGGTAAACACTCTGAGTAAAAAGCTCACCATGGACACCAACCACGACGAGATCCTTCACCGGGCAGCACAAAACATTCCATTCCGTCTGTGTCGCAAATCGAATGTTCCTTGAAAAAGGAGGGGATGTGGCGACCGATGCTACAAGAGGACGGAGCCACATCGGGCACTTGCAAAAACGTCGTCGAGGGAACCAGTCTTCTCTTCTTTTTCTGCTTTTATTTCGCGCAACTATATTGAGGGTACGGCAACAAATTACACCGAAAGGTGGAAAATTTATTGCACATCCTAATAGTTTCCTTAGGGTTTAAGTTTTGTTATTTGAAATTAATTACTTTTTTTTTGTTGGTCGCGTTGATTGGCAATATTTTTTATGATTTAGAATAACGTTAACATAGCTTTTTTTATTATTTGCATTATTGTGTGACCTAATGTTTTGTAGTTGAAATAGAATAAATTCGGTAAATTGATTGTTTTTATTCATGTAAAACAAACCTTCAAAGGTTTTATCGCTATGCAATCACATTTCATTTCATACATTTTTCCAATTTCCCAACAACAGCAAAATTACATTCGGTCACTTCACCCGTCCATGAGTCAAGAAAACACATGTGACCCACATGTGTTTTCTTAGGTTGAAACAATTAAATTTGACTTACGAGCAACGCTCTTGTGGCCTTCATGCAAGTTGGTAATAGGAGCCATGCAGTAAAGTCCCGACCTACCGCAAAGCCGTGTGCATATGCGTTATATATTTTTCAAAAAACGCCTCTTTCTTTCTTTCTTTCTTGCTTTTCTTTAAGTACATAAAATAAGTGATCACCGATTGGTCACAATTGCCAATTGCCCAATAATTTTTGATTATTGATGACTAGGACGATTTTTAGGTGACTCGACAGGAGTGGGGTCTGGAAAATAGAGGATAAAAGCGGAATGCTTAGTCCAAAAGGTGGAGTTCTTGTTTAACTATATGTTGTTTTGGAAAGAAATAAGGCTAATTATTCCCAAAGAGAGCCTGCTTAGGAACACGAAGCAACATTTTAAATTCATTGTTTAAAGAATATACAAAGTTGTAAATCGTTATACCAAGTTGTGTCTAGTAGAACAAAAATAAAAGTTGTTTAATATATACAAGTGTAAATTCATTAAGAATAAAGACAAGGAATCGTTGGAGTGAAGCAGAAAAGTAATAGGGCAGGTGCATCTACTGGTTATAGCACTCCCTTGTCCTAGTGGTGACTAGAGGATCAAAAGGTCACTACACTATCTACATTCTGAACAGGACAGGGAAGTCGTCAGAAGAAGGAGTCAGTCCCTATGAACTATGGATGGGAAAGAAACCAAGAATTAAACATTTGCGCATCATTGGATCTTCCTGCTACGTCCACATACCAGCTGAAAAGAGAAAGAAGATGGACAAGAAAGCCGTAAAAGGTTTCCTAGTCGGATATGATGGAGATGAGCGTTACAGAATTTATGTTCCCAACGACCACAAAGTTATACTGTCAAGAGACGTTCAATTTCAAGAAAGAATTGATGAATGTACGAGGAAGGTCAAACTACCTATAAAAGATATCGAGAATGAAGATCATGTTAATGAAGACGAATCTATTAAGCAAAAGATTGACGCAAAAGTGAGTTCGGAGATAAAAGCTGACAGTCAGAAGTTGAAAAAAGCACCAAGAAGTGATGAAGAATACGAAACTGCAAGCGAGCCTGGAGATATCGATGAAGAAGAAAATACTCAACATACATCTAGAAGAGTTTTAAGAGATCGATCAACCCTGCAGAAACCCAAACATCTTGAAGATTAGGCCATGATAATAGACCAGTTTGTAAATCAAGTGGCTGAAGATCCTGAGACCTATGAAGATGCCTTGAGAAGTAAGAACTCAACTGAATGGAAGAAAGCCATGGACTGCGAAATAGCTTCTTTGAAAGAAAATAAAACTTGGAATTTGACGGATCTACCACCAGATGCAAAGGCAATTCCAAGCAAGTGGGTCTTCCGACCAAAGAAAAATCCTGACGGCAGCATCGACAAGTACAAAGGAAGGCTAGTCATCAAGGGATTTAGTCAGCGCCACGGCATTGATTATAATGAAACGTTTAGTCCAGTGGCGAAGATGGTTACAATTCGTTCTATTCTCAGCATTGCAGCAAGTGAAAAGATGCAACTGATACAATTTGATGTATCAACTGCTTTTCTGTATGGAGAGCTTGAAGAGACAATGTTTATGAGACAACCACAAGGTTACGAGGACGGAACTAGTAGGGTTTGTCAACTTAAGAAGAGTCTATGGTCTTAAGCAAGCACCTAGATGCTGGAACAAACGTCTTGGAGTTTTCCTGCAACGACATGGATTCAAGGCTAGCGACGCTGACCCGCGTCTATACATCAGAGAAAGAAGTGGACGAAAGCTCATTCTTGTGATCTACGTTGATGATGACCTCCTGGCTGGAACAGATCAACAGGAAATGGAAATTTTCATTGGAGAATTGAAATCTGAATTCAAAATTGTTTCAAAGAAAGCAGATTATTTTTTGGGTCTTGAGATAGAGTGTGAAGAAAAGTTCATTAAAATTCATCAGAAAACATACGCAAATAAAATCTTAGAACGATTTAATTTTTCAGAGTGCAAGCAGGTTTCAACCCCAATACTCAAGGGCGAAGATGATTCTAAATCAGGGAAAGAAAATCAACCATCAAAATTTCCATATAGACAGGCTGTTGGAGCCATAATGTATCTGATGCTTGGCACAAGACCTGACTTGGCGTACAGCGTGGGGTTTATTTCAAGAGCACTCGAAAATCCAACTCAAGAGGACGTAATAAGAGTCAAAAGAGTCTTCAGGTACATAGCAGGAACTTTGGACCTGGGAATAGTTTATCGAAGCAACGTGGATGAAGGCTTTTTAGACATCTACAGCGATGCAGACTTTGGAGGATGCACAGCAACAGGTCGCTCAACTTCCGGAGTCATTGTGAGGTATTCAGGAGGAGCAATTTCCTGGATGAGTCAACGACAACCAGAAGTTGCAACTTCAACAACGGAAGCAGAAATTATCGCAGCAAACGAGGGAGCCAAAGAGGCAATTTGGCTGAGCAGACTTTTTAGAGGAATCATCAAGCTGGGAAATGTTCCCATTATCCAAGTAGATAACTCCGCAGCAGTGAGATTAGCTCAAAATCCGGAGTTTCACCGCAAGACCTAACATATTTCCTATATTTGCAGACATTATGACAAAGCCGTTGCCAAAGACTTGATTGAAAATGTTTTGTGTGAAAATGGGACTTATGTAAAATAGAAAGGATGAAATTTTGTTTAAGTTTTTTTTTCAACTCGTCTCAACAAGGGAAAGTATTGAAATAATGTTAAAAACGAGTTGAATCTATAGATGGCACTTAACCATCTAATATATATTTTGTAATACTTGATGTAAGAAGTAACTAGTTTTTTATTAAGAAGAAGAAGTTGTGAAATAGGTTTTCCATGTAATAAAAGTTAAAATCAAAATTTAAACTATAGAATTTATTATTATAAAGGACTGGAAGAACAAATTACTTTAACAAGATTAAGTTTGGGTTTGGGTTTGAGATGTTATATCAGCTCAGTACGACTGATATTTGTAGGAATTTCTATCAGCTCAATACGACTGATAGAATCTAGAGTTTATATCAGCACAGTACGACTGATATTTGTAGAAATTTCTATCAGCTCAATACGACTGATAGAATCTAGAGTTTATATCAGCTCAGTACGACTGATATTTAGTAGAAATTTCGATCAGCTCAATACGACTGATAGAATCTAGAGTTTATATCAGCTCAGTTCGACTGATAGAACCAAATTGAGATCACGAGCCTTTTAGCTGGAGTTTCTTCTACTTCAATACACGTAGAAGACCGAATGCGATCTGGAGTTTCGAGTCAGCTGCTGCGATATTAATTTCTTGGCCAACAATGGAGCTAGCAATCTGGCGGGGCAATTTGTAGTGGGGCGATGCTTTACTTGCTGACTAAATCCCTCTCCTGAATATTTAGTTCTGTGCTGACTAAAAGTGGCGATGGGTTGGTGCATGTGACAGTTCGATCAGCTGCAGGTGAGTACGATTTTATTTGGTTTTATTTATTATAAATTATATTTTATATGTTTTCAGGGATAATTTTGGATATGCTGGAGGGGCTGATTGGTGATGCGGGTTCTCATGCTGGAGTTGTCAGATAATTATTGCTAGTTAGAATTTATTTCTTTGTTAATTTTTGTTTGTTTATATTTTCAGGAATTATTTGCTGCTGTGATGGCCGCCCTTTTTTTGGGATTTATTTTGGGAAGTTTCATTCCGTGTTGGCTGGAGAGACTTTGAAGGACAAGTATTACCGAAAAAAAAGAAAATGTTTTAATGAATTAATTATATTTCTATTTTCAGGTATTAGTGTGATGTTTTATATGGCCTGAACAGTGACTGACACTCCACACGTCCGAAGATTGCTTGAGGAAACTTTAAAAAGCAGAAGAAATTACATCCACGAAAAAGTCACCAGAATAAAGGAGATAAAAGAAAAGTTTCCACAATTAATGGAATTCGATCTGGTAAAAATAATTTCATGATTTCAATTGTGTTTAATAATTAATTTTTTCGATTTTCACTGATAAAGACATATTTTCTTAGTTATTAGGATTTATGTTTTTTTAAATGTATATGAACTTCTGTACAGAAGATGTTAAATGATGATAATAGCATATGCGGAAAAATTATTCGAACAATATATTTACACAATTGAAACATTTTATTTAATAAGTAAACCCAAAATTTAGATTAAAATGTATTTTGCAGATGCTCTATGAATTTGAACTAATTAAAGAAGTAACGATAGAATCCATCAGTGGAAATATAGATGCTATGTTCAAAAAATTAAAATTATTCTATAGTATGAATGACGAATCAGAGGAATCAAAATCTGCCATTTTATGTAAAATACAGGATCAGTTGGTTAAAAAAAAGGACCAGAAACAATGTGATCAATTGTTTATTATTCAGCGGGTAAGTTGATGGAAATACGAAAATAACGTTTTGATTACTGTGTGTCACTAATGTCATTAAAAAAAATAATTTTAGTAGTTTTTTTCTATATATATATTTTTTAACGTTTTGCAGGCTCTTTCCTGCATGGATAATTTAAGAACTATGGAAAACGCGTTACCAAGGCTAGTACTCTATTACTATGACGGTACAACCGCATTTATAGTTGCTGATACAGTGAAAATAAACATTATCAATCCAGCAATGAATCGTTGTTTGCTAGGTCTAATTGCTGCATACTTCGTGTGGGATACACAATACCCCTCTGCTTACTTTAATATTTTGCAGTATTTGGAATATGAAATGTTCCAGAAAAAAATGAAAAATAACATGGCAGTCGACAAGTTTATACGGCAAATAACAAATGTCAAAAAGCAAAACTAACATTAGTAGATTTCCTCTTTTAATAATTAAAGTTCAATTTTTTTTTATTATCGATGAAGATTCTTATTACTACTTGAATATTAAATTATCTGTTTGTTTAATTTATTCTTTAAATCATAAATATTAAATAATTATTCCAACTACATCATGTAATGTAATGTAATAATTGAAGTTCGGTTTTTTTTATTATCAATGAAGATTCCATGTTATTCCTACTTTAATATTGAATTATCTGTCTGTTTAATTTATTCTGTAATTCATAAATATTAAATAATTATTCCAACTACATCATGTAATGTAATGTAATAATTGAAATTCGATTTTTTTATTATTAATGAAGATTCCATGTTATTCCTACTTTAATATTGAATTATCTGTTTGTTTAATTTATTCTTTAATTCATAAATATTAAATAATTATTTCAACTATTTCATGTAATGTTTTATTTTAAAACTTATTAGTCCAATAGAAATATTAATTTTTATAATTATGACGTTTACATACAGGTATATAATATAGACCGGGAGCTCGCGACAAAAATTGGTGTCCAATTTTATTCATCGGGAAACCTTGTATATTCGATAGAGTACGTTCTTACTATATTAAAAAGTCATTTCTTACACCTTGATGGTGGGACAACACCTGGTGGAAGATGGAAAAGTAAATCCGAGATTTTGGCAAATTTTATTCACCTTGAAATTAATTTGTTAATTAGTTTTTAACAAATAATGTATGACAAAACATTTCTTACACCTGGCAAGCGGGACAAAATACTTCTTACAGCCTCTTAACAATGTAATATTTCTCAAGGGTATTATCAAATATTATTCAACTACAAATTTAAGTGAGAGGTAAGTTTAAACTATAAATAATGTAAAAAAAAGTTCTTACGGCTTGAACACGAACCAAAGGAGTTCTTACATCGCTCTGAAATTAAAACTGGAGAGCGGCATACAGTGCGTATTTTAGCTGGGGCGCGCTTGTGGTTATTTTCTTTTATTGTCAATATAACAGCGAAAGTGAAAGAAATGCATAGAGGGGATTTCAAGGCCTATTGTGAAAAGTTTGCTATATTGTTCAGCTCCACTATATTATATGTCGATAAAGTAAAATCCGATCTTATTCTAAATTTCTTTTTTAAGTTTCTGTTAACGAAATTGAGAATAGTTAAATTTTAAGTTTATATTAAAAAATTAAGTTTACATAAATTGATATTTAAAAATAAACAAACGTCTACCATTGAACTGATATCGATATTTTTATTCTGCAAGCAAATTTAACTAAAATATCAATATTTAGCTACATATGAAGAGGTTTATAGCAATTATAGCAAAATGTATAAACAATTACTATATTTTTTTAGTTATTTTACATGTACAGAAATCTAATAAACATTGTGTACAGACTGTAAAGAACGAACGCTAAAAGCGCGTTGTACCAAAAGCACGCACTGTATGACGCTCTCCAGTTTTAATTTCAGAGCGATATAAGAACTCCTTTGGTCCGTGTTCAAGCCGTAAGAACTTTTTTTTTATATTATTTATAGTTCAAACTTAGCTCTCACCTAAATTTGAAGTTGAATAATATTTGACAATACCCTTGTGAAATATTACATTGTTAAGAGGCTGTAAGAAGTATTTTGTCCCGCTTGCCAGGTGTAAGAAATGTTTTATCATACATTATTTGTTAAAAACTAATTAACAAATTAATTTCAAGGTGAATAAGATGAGACAATGACCTCGTTGAAAGTTACATATTTGTAATGGTTTTCTGCCTCAATGTCCCGCTGACCGACTTCGGCATTATTGTACAACTTTCTTACTCGATTGGAATAACTAATTATATTAATATTGGGGTGAATAAAATCAGGCAATGATTTTGTCGCGAGCTCCCGGTTTAATAGTGTTCAAGCTCGATAAAATAAATATATATTTTTGTGATAATTAATTAATTTAAAGTTGATTACAACAATGTCAATAAAGAAACGCATTTATTTTTATAAACTTGAACATAAGTGTATACCTTACAGATAGGTATACACTTATGTTCAAGCTTATAAAAATAAATGCGTTTCTTTCTTTATTGACATTGTTGTAATAAACTTTAATAATTAATTATCACAAAAATATATATTTATTTTAACGAGCTTGAACGTGAAAAATAATACATATATGGTGTGTTTAAAACACACATTAAGTGTGTTAAATTTACACGCTTTTCGCGTATATGGAACTATGGAAAACGCGTCACCAAGGCTAGTACTCTATTACTATGACGGTACAACCGCATTTATAGTTGCTGATACAGTGAAAATAAACATTACCAATCCAGCAATGAATCGTTGTTTGCTAGGTCTAATTGCTGCATACTTCGTGTGGGATACATAATACCCCTCTGCTTACTTTAATATTTTGCAGTATTTGGAATATGAAATGTTCCAGAAAAAAATGAAAAATAACATGGCAGTGGACAAGTTTATACGGCAAATAACAAATGTCAAAAAGCAAAACTAACATTAGTAGATTTCCTTTTTTAATAATTAAAGTTCAATTTTTTTTTATTATCGATGAAGATTCTTATTACTACTTGAATATTAAATTATCTGTTTGTTTAATTTATTCTTTAAATCATAAATATTAAATAATTATTCCAACTACATCATGTAATAATTGAAGTTCGATTTTTTTTATTATCAATGAAGATTCCATGTTATTCCTACTTTAATATTGAATTATCTGTCTGTTTAATTTATTCTGTAATTCATAAATATTAAATAATTATTCCAACTACATCATGTTATGTAATGTAATAATTGAAATTCGATTTTTTTATTATTAATGAAGATTCCATGTTATTCCTACTTTAATATTGAATTATCTGTTTGTTTAATTTATTCTTTAATTCATAAATATTAAATAATTGTTTCAACTATTTCATGTAATGTTTTATTTTAAAACTTATTAGTCCAATAGAAATATTAATTTTTATAATTATGACGTTTACATACAGGTATATAATAGTGTTCAAGCTCGTTAAAATAAATATATATTTTTGTGATAATTAATTAACTTAAAGTTTATTACAACAATGTCAATAAAGAAACGAATTTATTTTTATAAACTTGAACATAAGTGTATACCTTACAGATAGGTATACACTTATGTTCAAGCTTATAAAAATAAATGCGTTTCTTTCTTTATTGACATTGTTGTAATAAACTTTAATAATTAATTATCACAAAAATATATATTTATTTTAACGAGCTTGAACGTGAAAAATAATACATATATGGTGTGTTTAAAGACACACACATTAAGTGTGTTAAATTTACACGCTTTTCGCGTATTAAAAATTAACGCGTTTTAAACGCGTAAAAAGTGACTACATGATTTTACACGCGAAATGCGTTTTAAAATCACACACTTGGGTTTGCAGTGTACCTACGGAAAGGTTTATTGTGGAAATTGAAAGCAGACCAGCCATTTGGGATAGTTCCTCAGAGGAGTATTCAGATAGAGACAAGAAAAACCCTATTTCTAGATTATTTTTCCGATTTCTAAAACTGAGTTCTGGCATCTGACCTTGGCCGCTGCATTTGGCAACTTGTAAAATTTGAGTTTCGGAGGTTTGCGTCTTTGCAAATGAGGCAATTATTTTAACCGAATTCGTTGACAGTTGAACTCATTTCAGTTTTGACGTTAATAAATTTAAACGTGAACGGTACTAAAGTTGCGATAATCAAAAGTTTTATTTACACAGTCTCATCAATTTAGTTTAATTTTAGTTTCGTAGAAGCAATCTAAAAAAATTATTAAAGCAAGAGTATTATGAGGTTTATATTTTTTGCTAGCTCAATGGATTGCGAATATTACGGCGTAAAATATTTAGACATAGATTTTTTTGAAGGTGGCGATTTCGCGTCTTGTAGCGATGCCTTTGTTGAAAATGCCACCCCTATTCACCAAAACACATGCAACAAAAAACAACCTGGCGAAATCAACAAGAAAAATAAAAACACTTTTAGTTCGGAGGAAAGGCATGCTCTTATCCAAGAAATAAACAAATTTCTTGAAATTTATGACTTAGGCCACGAAAACCACTCCAAAAATATTTTAATATATAGAGCTTGGGAGAAAATTAGCGAAAAAATGGCTAAGTCGTAGTAAGTGTGTAACACGTTTTTATATTATTCTAGCATTAATTAAATATTGTATTTAGTGACGGATTGCAAAGCAATTGGCGATGGCTGCGTGTTCGAGATCAACCATATGAAACCATCAGCACGACACACACCAGATGAACTATCCTGATGAAGCGGAATACAGTTAGTGACTGTTATTAGACGTTATCAGGCGACTCAGAGACAACCGATTTCTAAGTCTCTAACCAGTCTCTGCACAGCATCCGAAGCCAGACCAACCACGAAAACATTTTAACCGCATTAAATTTGATAGTTATAAATTAAGTTTGAAGTAGGAATTGACCACCTTAAATTGTTCCCCAAGTAGTGGCAGGATTCGACCACCCCTAATCATCCCCAAAGTAGTGGTTGCAACGGAAAATAACTCCCCCCAAAAAAACTACCCCCTTCATACACTATGAGAAGCGCGACGATACGCCTTAAATAAGAAAAATAAGATCAATAGGAAATCTGGGGATCCTGGTGGGAACCCCTTGAAGATTGGACGGTAGATGATTCGCTTCATAATTTTTCAATTATAAATGAATTAGAGTTCCTACCGGATATCTCCAAAATGGTATAATATAATATTATAATTCATTTGTATTTCAGTAGTATGTAATTCAATAAATTTTCCGTTAAATCTATACAGAAACACTGGATCCCCTGCCCCTTCAAAAAGTTCCAAATACTCATACGTAAACTTACTTAATTAATGGTTGTGGAATAGGAAATAACCTATTTTCATATTTCAGCGATCTCCTACAAGAAAAAATATACCATCCAAATACGAGTTTGGTAAATTAACAGACACATTCGAATCTTATATTAAGCAAGAGTAAGAAATCCAAGCAAGATGTAATGAGGGGCTTAACCCAGAAATGTAATTGACGAGTTAAATGTTTCTTTCATTAATATGATTGTTAATAAAAAAAAGGATTGAATCTTTAAATATGAACTTTACTTTTTTTAATGTTATTTTTTTACTCTAATCCACAAGCTCGTCGTTACCATGGTACAGCTCCAGATGTAGTCATATACTTCATTAGTTTTTCTCGTACGTCTTTTTCTTCGTTTGAATTTCGACCTCTGACTAAACGTTTAGGATTTTGGAACTCACAATCTGAAGTTACTTAATTTCGCCATTCGCTACGAATTAAATTCCCATTATCATTATATTTGTCGACCTAGTTCTTAAGGTGCCTGTAAAGGAGCAACGTTTTTCGGCAATGTGTAGCCGGCAATGATAGCTGAACAACATTGCTCAAAATTCAGCATTATTTTCATCAATATGTTCAAACTTGCCGGCAATATGTTCATAAAGCCCGACAATACTGGCCATATTGCAACTACTGGCCGGCATGTTGCTTTTTATATCGCTCCTAGGGCGAAAATATTTAAACATAGCTGGGCATATGACTCTTTGGCTCCCCACTAGGTCTCATTTTTAAAATATCTTGTGTGCGAGGGTCTATTAGTTTTTTTTACAAAAATAATTTGAATTTCATACAATGAATATAAATAATAATTGGACCAATGACAGAACTCCTCATTTTATTAATGAAATTCAGTTGCATCCTGCAGTATGGGGCGTAGATTCGTCTGTCTATAAAGACCGAAACATTAAAAAAGATGCTTGGGCTTTAATAGCCAAAAACTTTGAAATAGGCAGTGATGAAGCCTACAAAAAATTAAGATGCTGCGTATTTATGCAAAAACTGTATTGAAAAAAAAAGAAAAGTGGTAGTGCAGGAGGAAGACGGAGCACGCGTTTGCCCAACAATTACTCATGATACGTGCTAATCCGTATACGATAGGTATGAATAGTATAAAAAAGATAAGTTAGAAGGGCAGCTTGGTAAAACGGATCAAATTTTTTGAACGTATAAGTAAAATTGGTGGACTATTATTTGATGTTATAGTACAGTATTCGAACTGAGGACTTCAACATATTTGTATATGTATTGCCAAAATTAGCCAATATCTTTTTACCATGAATCATCACAATTACGCACGGTATTTGACAATTTTTCATGACGAATTAATCAACATCGAAGAAACACACCCTGGGTTATTGGACGATTACAAAAGTTGCTTCGTTGGTATTCGCCGAACTTCAAAACCATTCTCACGAATCCAAAAAGATCTTACGTTAAGCACACCGTAAACAAGCATGTTGCTCCTAAAGCATCAGGTATAATAAATATCACGAAATCTGTTCCCGCTCGGCAAAAGTGGCCCGTAACCCACTCTCTGCGTACTAGTATCACTTCTAAAATGATGGAGTCCTGCGGGTTGACCTCCTCCGATGATATCAGCAAAGAGCTAGAAGGATCGGTTATTGTTAAAAATGGCGTACAATTGCAATCTTTGGTCAATTGCATGAAGCAGTGCAACAACCCGTCTTTAACTACTTTGTCTGATAATTTATATAATATATCGTCCGACCGTACGAACGAAATATACGATTTTTTGTCATCCGTCGAAACCGCTCGTAATGAAAAACGTTGTAGTTCAACCAAGCGATAAAAAAATACAAAATTGTTAACTTTGATCAGGAAAGCGTAAAAAAGGTCAAGATAGACGGAGAAGAAAAAGAGATTAAAATTCAGAGAGATGTTTTTGGGAGATTGATGTACGCACACCTTAAGAAATCTCCCAGAAAGCTACAAAAATATTCAAACCTATTTTCAAATTATTGGTGTATAATCAGAAAGAAGTGCACATCATCTTTGATAAATATTAGACGCCCAGAATTAAGGATTACGAACACCAGTTGCTAGGTGCAGACGATACGCACTACGACATCAGACAGACGCGGAAATAAACGTCCCGCAGAGTTGAGCAAATTACTCAAAAGTAAATATTTCAAGGAAGCGTTCGTTCAGTTTCGTATAGACGATTGGATGAGCGATGACTTTTTCGTGCTATGTGAAGGTCAACTACGATCAGTGTTACACATTTGAAGTGTCTGAGGTCAATAAGGTAAAGAGAACAATAAGACTTCAATTTGTCGTGGCATCATGAAGAGGCCGATACAAAAATCGTGCATAACATTTGCCAACTCAATTTCCCTTGTAATGTTCAAGTACGGTGCACTGACTCAGACATTCCTGGTACCATGCTTTCTAACTGCAAATTTTGTAAGTCTCATGTTAAAATAATTATTGATCAAAGTACTAGTTAGAAAGCAATGTACTATAATATAAACGAAATTCATGATAAACTTGGACCCCAGCTGTCTCGATATGCCACAGATTTACGGCAAAATGATTTCAATCCGGCTTTCTCCCGCAAAGGGAAGAAAAAACCTTTCAATATTTTAAAAAAAACGAGAAATTCCAACAGGCTTTTATAAATCTCCTACGTGTGAAGCCAGCGCATTTATCCACATCCAGTGACGTTTTCCAGACGCTATGAATTATTTACAATAATTTACAAAGCCCAAAACGATAACCAGAAAGTTACGATCCTTGCACCTGCCACCTACTCGACAGCAGCTGTTACTGCACGTAAAGCGAACTATATTATATCAGCAGTATATGGTGCAATGCACACATGCGCAACCCTAGTGACTACCGGCCGGAAGACTGTGGATGGACTCTAATTGACGGACACTTTGAATACTTTTGGTTCGATGGACCTCACAGCCCATCATTCCAAGAAATTTGACAGTATTCAGAAGGTACTGCAATGCAATAAATAATTATTTACTATTCTTATTCATGTTTATTATAAACGGTATATAATTTGTATTACAGAAACAATAATCGGTGATGAGGACGAGTGTGACAACGACAGCGATGCAGACTCTTACAGTGATGGTGCTACCACGAGCGAAGATGAATGGGAGGATGAATAGGCTGTCAACACTGCAATTTCTTGAAAAAAAAGAGAAACAAAAAACATGATGCCATCGTTCAAAAAGTTTGTTTTTCTATTTGTCTTAATTTTTTTGTTTTTCAAATGATTAGAGTTAAGTGTGATTAAGAGTTAAGAGTGGTTTACTCAATTCATCGCAACACGATGCATTAAATTTGTCGGACAGTGCCACCCTACAGTGAAGAATAAATAAACGAAGTGATACACCAAATGTCAGCTTGTAGGTAATAAAAACAAATACTCTCGAAATTACGACATATTGCGCCTGTCGGACGCTTCATTTGATGGGGCTATTTTGTCGGCCAAGCTTGTTTCGTTCTTTTTACTATCACAATCTTACGATTAAAATGATAATCAAGTGGTAGGTAATAATAAAAGGTATCCTCGCTAAATTGACACGTTTGAGGGCTGGGGGTGTGAAAACGCTGATGTTTTTCGAGATTTTTATTAATAAAAATAATGTGCCCCAATAAAAAGTCAAATGTCTGAAAAATGTCATTTAGTTTTTAAAAAGAATTTGTTAGCAATATCTTTTTTTAATAATGCAATAATTATTATTTTGCATAATTCTCACAATTACACTTTATAATACAGTGTAAAGGCCCAATCATATAGCAGAAACGAAAACGAACCGAAACGAAAACGAAATGAACTTGAAAATGATGATTATATGTATAGGTGCCTGAGCGAATAGGTTTTTGACATTTGTGGACAAGTTCGGCATTAAGTAGAAGAGTTTTTTATTTTCGATAAACACATCTATTATAGAATTTATATAATTTATGGCGGATGTCGACAAACACGAATCGGATCATGGAATGTGAGAACTCTGCTTGCTGATGGACGGCTGGATGAAGTCCTCAACGAGATGAACCGCTATAAAATCAAGGTCATGGGACTCAGCGAGACCAGATGGCCCGATGCGGGCGAACATATCTGCCCAAACGGTGAGTCCTTCTTATATTCTGGGAAAAACGAAAATGAAAACCGTAGGAATGGCGTTGGCGTAATACTCACCAAGGAAGCCAGGTCCAGCCTCATTAGCTGGTCACCAGTTTCTGAGAGGATTATTACCGTGCGCCTACGTACCAGGCTAAGAAGTACTACGATAGTCCAATGCTACGCTCCGACTGAAGACGCAGAAGATGACATCAAAGACGAGTTCTACATGCGACTGAATGAGGTTTTTCGCTCTATTCCAAGGGGAGACATCATTGTTTTGATGGGTGACTTAAACGCACAGATCGGCCCCAACAACACCGGCCTTGAAAACACAATTGGAAATCAAGGCCTAAGCCAGGATACCAATCACAATGGTGAACTTTTCGTTGACTTTTGTAGTTCCCATCAACTCATGGTAGGTGGAACTTACATTTGTCACAAGAAGATACACAAAGAGACCTGGGTATCGCCCGATGGTAGAACGAGAAATCAGATAGATCACGTGGCCGTCAGTCGCAGATGGCGAACTATTCTGGAGGATGTCAGGAGCTTTAGGGGAGCAGACACTGGAAGTGACCACCATTTTGTAGTAGCAACGATCCGCCTAAAAATCGCTGCAATCAGAAACGTCCAACGCGATGCCATAAACCGTAGACGGTTTAACGTAGACCTTCTGCGTGAGAGCACCAAAAAGCGAGAATTTGCTGGCAAACTGCAAGAAATATTAAACCAGCAAACCGTTTCTGACGACGCAAATATTGAAGAGCTGTGGAGCACAACAAAGGGCGCTATAATAACAGCAGCGGAAACAAGCATTGGTTATGTCCAAAGAAACCAGCAACACTGGATCTCGGACACAACCTGGCAAAAAATTGAACGCAGAAGGGCCCTCAAAAATAACGTGAACTCTACAAGCGACCCGGAAAAACGACAACAACTTGAACGGGAATACTCCCAATTGCACCGGGAGGTAAAGAGAACTGTCCGGCGTGATAAAAGGCGGCAGATAAATGAGCTCGCAGAGAAAGCGGAAAACGCGGCAAACACAGGCAACAGTAAAGTGCTGTACCAAATCACTAAACAGCTCTCGGGAAAGCACTCTACTAAAAAGCATGCCGTAAAGAGTGCGGATGGAAGGCTGCTGTGCAGCGACGAGGAGCAACTCCAAAGATGGAGAGATTACTTCTTCGCCGCCCTGAATGGTTCATTTACACAGGAACCTCAGGAAAACAACAACAACAATGCACAGCTAATAAGAATCACCACTCGTGCCCCTTCCAAGACTGAAATAGTAACCGCAATTCATGCAATGGCCAATGGTAAAGCAGCTGGAAAAGATGGCATCCCGCCAGAATTGTTGAAAGCCGACTCAAGCCTCATAGCAGATGCGCTACAGCCAATCCTGGAAATAGCATGGAACACCTGTACCTTTCCGGAGGATTGGACGGAAGGTATCATAGTCAAAATACCAAAAAAGGGGGACCTAACAATATGTGACAACTGGAGAGGCATCTGTCTATTATCTACTGTGGGCAAAATCTTGTCCCACATATTACTATCAAGGATAAGAGAGGCAGTAGATCGAACGCTTAGAAGACAGCAGGCTGGATTCAGAAAAGGCCGCTCCTGCATAGACCACATTAACACCTTGAGAATCATAGTGGAGCAGTCTACTGAATTCCGATCCCCCCTTTACCTTGCTTTCGTAGACTATGAGAAAGCGTTCGACTCGGTTAATAGGAGCTTTATATGGCGAGCTCTACGGCAACGTGGACTGCCGGATAAAATAATAGAATTGATAAAAGCTCTATACAACAATTCCAAATGCAGAGTTCTTCACAATGGAAAACTATCCGACAGCTTTGAAGTGAGCTCAGGAGTACGGCAAGGATGCCTACTTTCGCCATTACTATTTCTTATAGTAATAAACGACATCCTTGTCAGCGCTCTAGATACTAGAACAGGTGGCATACAATGGGGATTGTTAGACCGCCTTAAGGACCTCGACTACGCGGATGATATCTGTTTGCTGGCCCACAGACACCAGGACCTCAGAAACATGTTAAACAATTTGGCAACAGAAAGTAGTTCAGCAGGCTTAAGGTTAAATCCGACTAAAACCAAAGAAATGCGGATAAATGCAAACACCCTTCAACGAACAGCGCTAAATAACCGTGACGTGGAACTGGTAGACAAATTCTGTTACCTCGGTAGTATTATTACCGAAAACGGCGGTACAGAAGAAGACGTCAGTTCCAGAATAAATAAAGCAAGAAGCGCATATGCATGCCTGTTTCACATATGGAGATCGACGGAGATCTCAATTAACACCAAATTGCGGCTGTTCAACTCCAACGTTAAGGCAGTTCTTTTGTACGGTTGCGAAACATGGAAAGTCACCCAATTCATCACAGGGCGCCTACAAGTTTTCATCAACAGATGCCTACGTCGTATCCTAAAAATCCGCTGGCAAGATAGAATTTCAAATGAAGAACTATGGCGCCGTGCCGGCCAAGAAAGGATAGACGACCAAATCAGGCGAAGGAAATGGAATTGGATTGGCCACACCTTGCGACGCGAAAACGAGAATCTAGCCAAACAGGCCCTCGACTGGAATCCGCAAGGAACCCGTCGAGTCGGAAGACCTAGAACAACGTGGAGGAGAACTCTATTAGCAGAGGCCGCAACAACCGGGAGATCCTGGTCAGAGCTGAGAGCTGTCGCGCAAAACAGAGTCCGCTGGAGGGCAACTGTTTCCGCCCTATGTCCCATGAGGGATTAAAGGAGCAATTAGTTAGTCGACAAATCACAAGAGAAATCAAAATTTAAAATTTTTCACCTCGTATTGACTGCATTCTTTTAAAATAACTTCCTTTTCGCTCTTTCAACTACTTTAAATTGGAAAACAAACTGTCTGTCGAACTGTCAAAGTAACAGGCTGAATAGCTGAAACGAATACCGAAATGAAATAAATTTATATCTATCGTTCCGTTTCGGTTCTGATCGTTTATATAACCGCGTTCACACATTTTCATACGATTTATTTCATTCTTTTCGTTTGGGTTCGTTTTCGTTTCTGTGTAACGAGCGGCGCTCCGCTCGTTACCTTTTACTTACCCTTTTCGTACCTAAAAATCATATTAAACTATTACTTAATATGGTAATATGTTAATAATGTTTCCACGCATGCAAGCATGTCATCGTCGACAAATCATGGCCTTTTCAGGCCTTTTCAAGTGCATTCTCATTGCACTGCACAAGCCTAATTTTACCTAAAGGCACGCTCTGACAGGAAACAAATTCGGAAACTCAATATGAGTTTCCGCTAGAGCCAATATTCTCCAAAATTCTCCAAAAGATTCCCACATGCATGCCACTGATGACCTTTTCAATTATATTCAATAATTTCTAAAATCCACCAAAAGGCACGCTCTGGCCGGAAACCAATTCGGAAACTCGATACGAGTTTCCGCCAGATCCACCAATTCTCAAAATATTTGCCATCGGTAATGATGACACAAGTCAATGATTTCCACATGTCGACAGCCTTGAAAGGCCAATTTGCTTGGCACACACTCTTCCCCCAGGGGACGGCCACAACGCCCGATCACTTGAATGATCGAAGCTTCCCCATGTTTCCCAAAAGCTTCCCTCGGCTTTTACTCAGCCTTTCCACTGTATACATCGCGAGCTTGAAAAAGCACTTTTGAGACCCAACTAAAATCGATGTCGGTCTGAAAGCCTACAAGAAGGGAGAACCGAGACGCGATAAGGAGGAGTTTTGGTTTTGCGACAGACTAGAACAGTCGTGGTAAGAAAAGTCAGTTAAAGTTGAGGACTTGGAAAAAACGCGAAGCGACACAAAAAAATGAGTGATGAATAAAATTAAAATATAAATAAAAAAATAAAAATAAGTGATGTATTAAATTAAAAATATAAATAAAAATAAATCAAAAAATAAGTGATGTATTAGAAGTAAATATAGACAGAAATTAAGTGATGTAATAAAAAGTACATATAGACAAAAATAAGTGATGTATTAAAGGTTAATAACATTAACGACATGAAAATATTATCGCTATTATAAATAAACTTGTCAATTAAACAAAGCAAAGAGCTGTGTTTTCCTCGTTGGGGGAACAAAATAAAATTAACTAAAAGTAAAGAGACGGGATTGGTGACCTACGCCAAAGCATTGGCTAGTACGCCCAGTCCCTTGTGGCGTACATCCACCTTCTAGAGGGTGACGCTACAAAAATTTTGGCGCAGCCGGTAGGATACCGGAAAAAGGGTATCCTCAAAAAAAAAAAAAAAAAAAAAAAAACATAATAGAGGTTAAATTCTAAGGCAGGCGGCCCGAATTCACTGCCCAACATCTCATCAGTAGCAGCAGCAGCAGCAGTACATAACAACATCGAGACAACATCTCATCAGCAGCAGCAGTACACAACAACATCGAGACAACATCTCATCAGCAGCAGCAGCACACCATAACATCAAGCCAACATCTCATCAGCAGCAGCAAAGCAACGAGATGGAACCAGACCAAGAACTTCAGACCATCAAGGAGCGACTCCAAAAATTAGAGGAGGAAATCGCAGCCACAACCGATGACAGCGCCACCGTCGACTTCATCGAATATATTACATTGAAGGAAAGGCTACAGAGCCTAGTCAAGTAAGACATTTTCATTCTTCTTTTCTTTCTCCCCAAATAAAATATTATTCAAATACTCTAAACAAAAAAAAACCA
Source organism: Thereva nobilitata (assembly GCA_963855945.1). Classification (NCBI taxonomy): domain Eukaryota; kingdom Metazoa; phylum Arthropoda; class Insecta; order Diptera; family Therevidae; genus Thereva; species Thereva nobilitata. The sequence goes on from OY979697.1 coordinate 36,634,480, forward strand.
CAAAAAAAAAGGAGAACAATTTAATAAAAAAAATTTTTTATTTTACTACTAAAAGGGGATTAATCGAATTTTATAATTATCACAAATAACCATGAAAATTTTCTCTTTGCATAATTATTGTTTCTTGTTTAAATATATTTACACGTCCTCGTCGAGTGTAAGGTTTCTTAGGCAACGATAGAATATAGATTTCCGCCTAAATAAAACAGTGATGATATTTTGAATCCTTTAAAATTTTGAGTTTTTCTAAAATAATTCTTGTTGACCCAACTGATTTCACCGAACAAATAGCAGTGTTGATATTTCAAGTGATCTAAAATTTTTTTTTTGATTTTCCGTAACTAACTTCATTAAATAGCAGTGATGATATCTTGATTTTCTAAAACTTTGATTCTTCTCAAGCGCATACTTCTTGTTGATTTCACTGAACGGATGGTAGTGATGGTATTTCGAGTGTTCTACTAATAATAAATTTCATTAAATAGCAGTGAAGATATTTCGAGCATTCAAAAAAAAAAATTCCTGATTTTCAGTAATTAATTCCATTGAATAGCAGTGATGATATTTTGATTTTTTTTTGAGAACTTTGATTCTTCTCAAGTACATACTCCTTGTTAAAATAACTTCATCGAACGAATAGTGGTGTGTCTGACCCTATTCCTACCTTGTAAATCTCTATTATTATTTTGCTAGTCCCTCGTTAGTATCTCTCGATAAGAGAACAAGCTCAAGATTCGTACGAGGAGTCGGAAGTATCCCTCGTTTTCCTTAGCCAACCATCCCCCGCGTCGCAAAGCACGAAGGAAACAACCAAAAGCACCCATGGCTCAACAAGATGACGCCGGTCCCCTTAGGGACGACGCTACACCCGTTAAAGTCTCTATATCCGATATTAGGGATATGGTGCCCGAGTTCTCAGGCAATAAAAATGATCTGAACCGGTTTATTTCGTGTTGTGAAGCCGTCTTTGATATGGCCGTCGACGAAAGAGACAGGACGCTCTTCTTCAACGTCCTAAAGACAAAGGTGCGAGGTCCCGTCTTCGACATGATCGAATACGGAGGCATCACCACCTGGGACGAGTTCAAGCTCCAATTATTAAAACGCTACAAACTTTCTAGGTCTTCTGTAAGAAAAGACCTACGAAAAGTTAAGCAAGGACCCAAAGAAACCGCCACCGATTACTCGCAGCGAGTAATGCGGCTATTTGGCGAACTAAACAAGGCTACACAACTAGCCATCCCAGATCAGCAGGCCAGAGCAGCGTTGGTCAAAGAAAACGAGAGGGAGGCAATTATCGCCTTCGAAAATGGGCTCAGGAGTGAGAGGCTACAAACTCTCGCGCAAGCACGAGACGCTGAGGATTTGTCCTCCTTAGTGGACTATATAATAGAACGAGCCTCTCGTATTGAAGATAGGTTCCAAAGGGACATAAATTTAGAGGGAACGAAACAAACTCCACAGTGCGAGGTGTGTCATAAGAAAGGACACACTAGAGAAACTTGCTATCGCAATAAGGCAATACCAAGTTTCAGCAACGCCGCCGTAAAGAAAGAAGTACGGCGATTGTTCTGCACGTACTGTGAGAGACCAAATCATGATATCAGCGAGTGTCGGACTAGACGCGCTGACCGTAATCGGGAAATGCTAACCACCAGTAGGAGATTCCCAGACCCTGGACAAAGGCGCGCAGGCTTGCAAAGCAGGCGATGGGAAAACAACTCTCAACAGATTGGACACCCCGCACAGCCGAGCCTCGCTAGACATCAAGACAACCGATCTCCACCCGGTAATTTGGACACCCGAGCGAGTTACAAACAGGTGCGTGTCCTTAATCAGGAAGAGTACGAGTCGGGAAACGAGGATACGCGAGAAGGAATGTCCGGCGTTCCAGCTCGCCATTTCGAAGTGCAAGCCGAAGTGCATCCCCGCAATTAAAAGTCACGGTGGAAGTCCCCGTCACTATCACGAAACGTGGTGTCACAACTATTCTCCCCTTCTCTTTAGCAAAGAAGGGCAAATCTTCCTTTCTCATCGACTCGGGTTCCGAAGTTAGCCTACATAAGCTTGCCTCCACTTCCGAAGATTGCTTGGTTGACGTTCGTCAGAGGTGCACGATCACCTCTATTTTTAAAGAGAGCGTACAATCTGAAGGACTATCTCACGGAAGTTTGAAATTAGGCAATGGTAGCTACGATCTAGATATCTCGCATCCCTTCCATATATTAAGGGATGATGAGGGTCTTCTATCGACCGATGGGTTATTAGGACACGATTTTATAGACGAATATGATTGTGACGTCATGTATTCGAGAGATGTTATGGTAATTCACATACCCGTTGACATTGCCCGCAGACAATTACCCCTTTTGACAACACGCAACAATTTACATCCCGAACGAGATAAGCTCCCCATAAAAGCTCCATTAATTAATAAAAAAGACCCATTAGCGGCAACCTACAAGAACCCATTCTCGGAGCCAGCTGAAGCAAACAGCGTCCGAAATGGCAAAATCAAAGAAATACCCCCGAGAGGCAAAGTGACCCAAAGGGAAGACCTCAGTGAAGGTACACTACATAATAATATTAACACAGTTAATAAAATCAATGGATATTTACCCACCAGCGTAAAGTCAAACGACTGCGTGGAAGATGAGCTACCAGAAAACTTAATCAAAATAAATAAACAAGGGAACACGGCTTACGGGGATACAGAAGCGATATCAACGTTCGAAGAAGAGGCGACTAATGCCCCTTATTATGTACACGTAATAAAAGAAAGCCGAGGCAGGGACCCCGGCAAGATCACTTATAAATCAGATCGCGCTAACAGAAATGATTGCATAGAGAGTAAAACCTTCAAAGGGAAAAGGACAAAAGAACCAATTGCGATAAAGACACATGACCACACAGCTTACGGAGACACCGCTGTAATCACGGCGACGGGGAAGCAACCAACAGGAGAACACGTTCAAGCGCCGGTGGAAGAAGTAAAAACAAACCCACTTAATTTAGAAAGCTCTGCTGATAGTGACAATAGCAAACATATTCCCAAGCTTCGCGAAAAGCTCACAAAGCTCACAATCCCAGCTCGATCAGAAGCTATCTTCGAGATTCCAGCTGAAGGAAATACTGCACGAGTCTGTGCCAAAAAACTCATTGGTCCGGGAATTTATCTTGGGGACTGTATCACACGCCCTATGGGTGGATATGCTAGGGTAGCAGTAATGAATACTAATGAGAACGACGTCGAAATCTTTCCTGCTAATGTAGATCCCGACTGGACAGACCTCGACAATTATTACGTGGCCCAGGCCGATTTCGGCAGAGACTCTGTACATAAAAGGTTAGAAAAATTAGAAAACCTCCTCAGCCTCGACCACTGTAACGACGAAGAGCGCTGTAATATTGTGAACATTTGTAGAAAATATAACGATCTTTTCCACCTAGAAGGTGATTGCCTCACGTTCACTGACGCCCTCACGCACACCATACCCACTTTGGTGGATAAGCCACCCATATACACAAAGCCATATCGGCTCCCTGAGTCCCAAAGGGATGAAATTAATAGGCAAATTAAAGAAATGCTAGATGACGGCATAATAAGCCCAAGTAGTAGTCCCTGGAATGCACCACTACTGTTGGTCCCCAAAAAGCAGGATGCCAACGGCAATAAAAAATGGAGAGTGGTGGTGGACTTCAGGAGACTAAATGAGATCACCATCGGAGACGCGTATCCCCTGCCGAACATCACTGATATTCTGGACCAGTTGGGCAAATCCAAATATATTACTACTTTGGATTTGGCCAGCGGCTTCCATCAAATTGCAGTGGATGAGGTAGACAAAGAGAAGACCGCTTTTAGTACCCCGTTCGGACATTACCACTTTAATCGTATGCCTTTCGGACTTAAAACAGCGCCAGCCACTTTCCAGCGGCTGATGAACACGGTACTAACCGGTCTCCAAGGGTTGCGATGTTTCGTCTATTTGGACGATATAGTTGTCTATGGGTATGATTTACGTGACCACAATAAGAAATTGGAGGAAGTGCTAATGAGGTTGAGACAGAACAACCTAAAGCTCCAACCCGAAAAGTGCCATTTCTTAAGGAAAGAAATCACATATTTAGGACACGTCGTCAGTTCAGAAGGTGTGCATCCCGATCCGACGAAAATAGAAGCCGTAAAAACGTATCCAGTACCGAAAAAGCCGAAGGACATAAAGGCTTTCTTGGGTTTTGTAGGTTACTATAGATGATTTATACCTGAGTTCTCCAAGATAGCCAGACCACTCACAAAATTATTAAAGAAAGACCAGCCCTTCATCTGGGACCCATTTTGCGATGAAGCCTTCCGGGCATTAAAACAGAAATTAATCAGTGCACCTATTTTAGCATACCCCGAGTTTGACAAGCCATTCATAGTGACCACTGACGCTAGCGCCTACGCGCTGGGAGCAATCCTTTCGCAGGGCGAAATAGGTCAAGACCGGCCTATCTGTTTCGCGAGTCGCACCCTTAACCTCGCCGAGTCTAGATATTCCACTATAGAAAAAGAACTCCTCGCCGTGGTATATGCGGTCGAACAATTCCGACCCTATGTTTACGGGCGTGAGTTCACAGTAGTCACTGACCACAAACCCCTTGAATGGTTAATGGGTTTAAAAAATTGTTCGAGCAGACTTATGCGGTGGAGGATCAGACTAGAGGAATACTCCCCCAACTTCAAATACAGAGCAGGCAAGCTGAACGCCTGCGCAGATGCGCTCAGCAGAATAGTACCCGAAGAGAAAAGCGTAAAAGTGATTACCAGGAGCCAGGCCAAAAGGGCATCACCGCAACCGGTCGCGCCCACATCTACACTAGCTTCTCCAAACGATTTGTCACAAAATTGTCAGTATCCACAACCACCTAGCGCCACCGTAGAAAATTGCAACACGACCGACCAGGCCCTTTTCCTCAAGAAAGGCCTAGATTCTAAGTTCTACCTCCTACCTTTATTGCCTAGCGTAACTGAGTATCAACTAAGAGACAAGATTAAAATTATTCCCCAAGATGTAGAAATAGGTCAAGTGTACACCTATACAATTGACAAACAAAAACACATACTTAGTAGGTGTCCACTACCCATACGCACCGCTAAAGACAAGGAGCTAATAGCCTCCGTGTTAACTAATTTTGCTTCACTTTGCAAAACACACAAAATAAATTCACTACATCTAGCCATACCGCCCCTCCAGGGCGAGGACCTCCAAACCCTTAAGAATGTTGTAGCCGATATCTTCCTAAAAGCGAATATCGAAGTAATATTTTTCCTTGGAAAAGTACAATCCCTCGAAAACCCGGAAGACATACAAGAAGTCCTCCGAAATTATCATGAACTCCCTACCGGAGGACATCAGGGAGTGGCAAGAACTCTTAAGAGGCTGCAAAAGGATTATTTCTGGCCAGGCATGCGACGGAACGTCGAGACATATATAAAGGGTTGCGCTTCGTGCCAATTAAACAAATTGACACCCAATCCCAAGTTACCGATGAAAATCACGACAACTAGCTCCGAACCGTTCCAAAAGATATTCCTGGACATAGTCGGGCCTTTACCAGTAAGCTACAGAGGCAACAGATACCTGCTTACCTTCCAGGACGACCTCACCAAGTTCTCTACAGCGATCGCCCTCGAAAATTCGGAAGCAGAGACGGTAGCAAGGGCCTTCGTGGAAAATATAATTTGCCTACACGGCATTCCCCAATCACTACTCACTGACCTGGGCACTAATTTCCTTAGCACAATGTTCAAAGAGGTGACTAAGCTGCTCAATATCAAACAGCTACAAACAACACCTTATCACCCCCAAACTAACGGTACTCTGGAAAGAAGCCACCGAACCCTGGCCGAGTACCTTAGGCACTACGTAAGTAGAGACCCTCTTACTTGGGACACATGGGTACCCTACGCCATGTTCGTCTACAATACTACACCACATTCGAGCACTAATTATACCCCCCACGAGCTACTGTACGGCTACCCCGCTGAAATCCCGTGTAACTTGAAAAACAATCCTAGCCCTCTCTATAACTACGATAGCTACGCGAAGGAGCTAAAAGCCCGACTACAGCACGGATATAAGATAGCCAGAGAATTGATCGTCGCCCATAAAGAAAAATCGAAAAGATATTACGATAAAAGAACCGGACCAAAAACCTTCCACATTGCCGATCGGGTATTAATTAAAAACAACACCCGGAAAAACAAGCTTTCCCCACTTTGGGAAGGGCCATACCCAGTCGTAGGCATAAATTCTTCCGAAAATACCTCGGTCAGAGTGAAGGGCAAGAACCGGGTAATACATAACAACAACCTAAAACTGTTCATAGAGGACACAGAACTCTGAGAACCCAAAAAAAAAAAAAAATAAAACAAAACAAAAACACAAAACATATAAAACACAAAAAAAAAAAAACACGGGGAAAATTTAGTAAGATACGTTTAATATTAATATAATAATATGGTTTTAAGTTAATAATAATGACTATAATAAACAATATAACTATAACTGTAACATAAAAAAAAAAAAAAAAACCTAACCTAAATATTACACGTAATTAAAATCTAAGTTTGGCTCTCTACCTCTAGAGCCTCACATTGGGGGCCCTCGTCCATCCCTTCAGTTTCACCTTCAGGATCTCCACCCACTGGCTCCACCGCGTCTTCTTCTTCTTCTTCTTCTTCTTCTTCTTCGGCTTCGCTCACCGTGTCCACCGCGTCTTCTGCCTCAGGTCCAGCCAGTGGTGCTGCCTCAATTTCCGCCAAGAGTTCGTCTAACTGGTCGAACACTGGCTGGAGAGCCTCCCAATCGACCGCTCCCAATCCCCCATCTTCAACAGGCCCCATTAATAATCGAAGAGGGCCCAGAACTAACTTTCTCTCTTCAAATTGTTCAATAGGTAACCGCATCGTTAACTGATTACGTCATATTATCTCGCCGTTACTCACTGAACTGAATTTATAACTAAGAACAAACACAAAACGGCGTGAAAGACGATACCATCGCATTTCATTTCGCACCGTATATCCAAATCAATTCAAAAAATATAAAACAATCTATTGCACTCAGCAATTTCGAAGCGTAAAACGACAAAGAACTGTTGGGGGTCAATTTTCATAGGCAATGAACGAAAACACTCAAGACAAAAGCGAAGGGGACATAAATTAAATTAATCCTTTACCTTATACTATAATCATAAGTAATAATATTAAACTAGATTCTAAAACTAGTCTCATTCCTTAGGCTTATTATTTTTGCGTGGCTCGCGTCCGCACTACCCAGAACTACCGGAGATAACGGTCTGACGATTACCCAGCTGCGGTCCAACCCCGGCATATACTTCGAGAATATAGGGAAGACAAATCTTTATAGTAATGAATGGCAGGTGATCTTATATTATGACTTAACTAGTTTTAAGTACGAATTAGTGAAGCTATTAGAGTATGAGAGAAAAATAGAGTCATTATGCGAAAAGTATTCCCACGAGGCAATTACCTTCGTGTGTACGGCTATAACGCAACAATTTACCAACATAATGGCGGACATCAAAGAAAAAGTGAAACTCCTCGAAGTAGAGCACTCCCGTCGCAGACGAGGGTTGTTTAATGCGATAGGCACGCTTAGTAAAACTCTATTTGGCACACTAAACGACGACGATGCCACCAAGTTCAACGAGCAAATAGAATCAGTAAGAGGAGAACTAATGAACTATTAAATTTAATGAAAAACCAAACACTAATATTGGAAACCACTGCCAATATATTTAATAAGAGTCGCTTCTTAATTAAAGAGCAGTTTAATGTCATAGACAGCAAATTCTCTAAACTAGATAACAGCGTGAATGCACTCAAAGCCGATGTAGTAGCAGCAAACGCGGGAATTGAGTTGGAATCCCTTATCTCATTAACCACCTTAATTACTATACGTTACCAAGTAACACTTAACGCCCTACTAGATCTCGTCACCGACGTCAGACACGGAAAGCCTCACCCATCTATCATAACTCCACGACAAGTTAACCAGGTTTTGACCGAAATCCATAAACAACTACCTAATTCCTTAACTTTACCGATAGCTAGGAACAAGAATAGCGAACTACAGATCTACAGGCTGGGTCACACCAGAACGGCTATCGTGAATAACAAAATTATATTCGAACTCAGGATACCGTTACCATTCAGTGAAAGCTATCAGCTGTATAAAGTAGTCCCTATACCCACGTACCACCAAAACGAGTATGTGTACATACAACCCTCGTTGGAGTACCTAGTGGTGGATTATAATAGGGAACACTATTATACACTAAATAAGTTAGATCTAGCAAACTGTTTCACTGAAAACCTGGAAGAATATCTTTGTAGGATCATACATCCAATTTTCAACGTACACTCAGAGAATAACCTCTGCGAGATAGATCTCCTGAAGCACGACCCAGAAATCCCGAAATCCTGTAACATTAGATCGGTGACTAAAACTAACTACTGGATTCAGTTAAATCAACCAAATAAGTGGTTATTTGTGATGGACAAACCCACAACGATAGACGCGGTCTGCAGTGACAAGATCACTCCTTGCCCCCTAAACGGAAGCGGCATCATAGAGATCAAGGCTAATTGCTACCTGAGGAGCAAAGAACTCATTATAAAGGCTCACAACGTGCAAACGTCATCTCTTAACAGTTACTACTTGCCTACCATAAACCTTTCTGAGACATTAAGTCGTATCTCCAAAACTAGTGTCGAAACTACCCAAGGGGTACCAAAGAGTCTGCTAATAAAATACAATAGTGACAATGAGCTCAACGAACTAAGCAGACAGATCCACCAACAAAAGGAAAACGAGAACGTAAAACTTGAGAGTAGCAAAATTCATACTATCCACCATTACACCATGACCTATGTCCTCCTGATACTCATAGCCATAATCTTTGTCCTTCTACTAAGGAAAAGATGCACCTCTCGTATTAGTCAAAATAGGTCGGTAACAATCAGCCCGGTAACCGAAAATGCCGAGGCACAACCTGAAAGACCCTATGCACTAACAGTGCGATAAAAGAAACCTTATACTCGATGCCAACGAATAAAGTAGAGCCCTTGTAACTTAATAAGAATAAAAATAGAAAATTTTTTGGAAAATACAAATACATACCTAAATATTTTTACTAAACCATAGGTACTTACTATATCATAAGGTAACAATAATAACATAACATAAATTTTTTTTTATTATTTCTCTCTCTATAACCTAAGATAACAAAAACATATATATCAAACCAAACAAAACTCCAATGTTAACAAAAAACAAAAAAGGGGAAAAGAAGAATTATAAAAATATATACAAAAAATAAAGATACAAGAAAGAAAAGAAGAATTATAAACAAAAATCATATTTTATAAATATAAAAAAAAAAAAGGAGAAATAAGTAAATAAAATAAGGTTAAGTAGTCGTTAGAATTTTTTTGAGGTATAAGATACATAAAATGTAATGTAAACGATAAGACAAGTAATTAAAGAAAACAAAAAATTTAATTTTTCAGGACTAATAATAAGATAGCTAGCCTCATAGTAATACGTAACATTTATAAAATTACTCTTAACGGTCAAATAAGCAAGCAATTATAGAAGAATTACATTTGTAACACCCTCTTGTAAGCCCCAGATCGAACACCATAGAAAGTTTTACTCTCTCCGATCATGCAACTTTCTTTTCTAAGGGGGAAGGTGTAACGAGCGGCGCTCCGCTCGTTACCTTTTACTTACCCTTTTCGTACCTAAAACCCATATTAAACTATTACTTAATATGGTAATATGTTAATAATGTTTCCACGCATGCAAGCATGTCATCGTCGACAAATCATGACCTTTTCAGGCCTTTTCAAGTGCATTCTCATTGCACTGCACAAGCCTAATTTTACCTAAAGGCACGCTCTGACAGGAAACAAATTCGGAAACTCAATATGAGTTTCCGCTAGAGCCAATATTCTCCAAAATTCTCCAAAAGATTCCCACATGCATGCCACTGATGACCTTTTCAATTATATTCAATAATTTCTAAAATCCACCAAAAGGCACGCTCTGGCCGGAAACCAATTCGGAAACTCGATACGAGTTTCCGCCAGATCCACCAATTCTCAAAATATTTGCCATCGGTAATGATGACGCAAGTCAATGATTTCCACATGTCGACAGCCTTGAAAGGCCAATTTGCTTGGCACACACTCTTCCCCCAGGGGACAGCCACAACGCCCGATCACTTGAATGATCGAAGCTTCCCCATGTTTCCCAAAAGCTTCTCTCGGCTTTTACTCAGCCTTTCCACTGTATACATCGCGAGCTTGAAAAAGCTCTTTTGAGACCCAACTAAAATCGATGTCGGTCTGGAAGCCTACAAGAAGGGAGAACCGAGACGCGATAAGGAGGAGTTTTGGTTTTGCGACAGACTAGAACAGTCGTGGTAAGAAAAGTCAGTTAAAGTTGAGGACTTGGAAAAAACGCGAAGCGACACAAAAAAATGAGTGATGAATAAAATTAAAATATAAATAAAAAAATAAAAATAAGTGATGTATTAAATTAAAAATATAAATAAAAATAAATCAAAAAATAAGTGATGTATTAGAAGTAAATATAGACAGAAATTAAGTGATGTAATAAAAAGTACATATAGACAAAAATAAGTGATGTATTAAAGGTTAATAACATTAACGACATGAAAATATTATCGCTATTATAAATAAACTTGTCAATTAAACAAAGCAAAGAGCTGTGTTTTCCTCGTTGGGGGAACAAAATAAAATTAACTAAAAGTAAAGAGACGGGATTGGTGACCTACGCCAAAGCATTGGCTAGTACGCCCAGTCCCTTGTGGCGTACATCCACCTTCTAGAGGGTGACGCTACATCTGCTATATGTTTGGGCCTTAACGGTCCCTATCCTTAAATAATCCGTTATGACCAATTCTGGTCAAGAAATATTCAAACCCTCCATAAAATCTTCATTCTACTGGTTAAAATTAATCTTACCACCATACAATTACCCAAAAGATTTGTTTATCTAACATCTTTATTCAAAAGAATATGATAACAAATTTTCATACAAAACTTACTTTGAACTACGCACGCCTCTGCTCTTATCTCTCTTGTCTACCCTATTCCACGGCGTAATACCTGTACACAAACATGTTAAGTGTAAACAGGACTTAATGTCCAATTTCTATCTTTTTTTTACTCTATAAGGTTTGACACACTGCATGCTGTGTGATGTACAATGGAAGTTCTTGATATGAAGCTTTTTGTAAACTCTGCTGTTAATCTTAATAAATCAAGTAGTATCGAAGTGTTTTTCTTTTTAATAAGAAGATAAATAAAGTTTAAAAGGTTATGGGCCAGATTTTATAATAAATAAAAAAGGTTAAGTGGCCAGGTTTTATAATAAAAAAAAGATTAGTGCCCAGGTTTTATAATAAAAAAAAGGTTAGTGGCCAGGTCTATATTTAAATAAAAAAAGCTTTCACAATAAATTAAAAATAAATATGAAGGCAACAAGATTGGTGATTTTGGATGAAAGCGGTCGTAATTTTGCCGTATGGAAATTTCTAATAATTATATACCTTAAATCGGAAAAACTTTATGATTTGCTGGATGATACGAGACGAAGTGCTACAAGTGTAGAGCAGAAAACTAAAGACGAAGAAATATAAAAATTCAGAAATTAATTATCTCAAGTGTCCAAGAAAAGATTATAGCAAATTTAATTGCATGCAAAGATGCGAAAGAGATGTGGACAAGAATTCAGGCGCTTTTCTCGCGTATTTCTGAAAACAGTCTACATTCTTTACAACAGAAATTTTACACTTATAGTTATGAAAATAAGGGCATGGCATTTCACATTGCAACCTTGGAAAATCTAACACATGAATTAAAGGCACATGGTGAAGAAGTATCTGAAAATATGTTGATTAATAAAATACTAACTAGTTTACCAGAGGAGTACAAACATTTCTACTCAGCATGGGATAGTGCAGCTAAACAGGATAAAACTAAAAGCAATCTGGCAGCTAGACTATTAATAGAAGAAGAACGATTAAAAAGTGGAAATAATGAAACAACTGGTGCCTTAGCAGTCAAATTAAATTAATATAGCAAAAGTAAAATAATGAAAGGAAAATGCTTCATTTGTGGCAGAAATAGACATTGGAAAAATGAATGTCAAAATAAGCGAAATAATTATAATAAAAATTACACAAATCAGTAAAAGTATATTCAACCTAACAACAATCAATATAGCAACAATCAACCTAACAAGAATCAACATAACTACAATCACTCTAACAACAATCAACATAAATATAATCAGAGTTATAATAATCAACGTCAACGTAATTATAATAATAATCAACAGTTTTATAATCAACAGAGAAATTATGAACGTATAAATGATAGCCATTTGTACAAAAGTCAAGCTGAATCTCCTCAAGCATTGGTGACATATTTACACAAAGATGAAGACGAATGGATTTTGGATAGTGGCGCGACACATCATATGTCTCCTAAAATTGAATATTTCACAAATTACCAAGAATTTAATTTTTCAAAGAGAGTCATACTCGGTGATGGAAAAGAAATTGAGGCTGTTGGTTGTGGTTCTATATTTATAGATTCCTATCGCGATAACGGTGTATCGACTAGATTTTGTGAAATGAAAAACGTTCTTCATGTACCAAAATTGAAGTCAAATTTATTTTCGGCTAACGCGGCTTTAATAAAGGACATTGCAGGGCCGGCGGAAACGGGCATGCAACGCATGCGGAGCATGCGGGCGTCTCATCGAAGCGGGCGTCATCACGAGATTCGGATATATACTATAATTTTTTTAAAATATAGGATCTATAGAATACTTAATAAATTACAATAAATAATCTAACTTAACTATGAATACGGAGACATAAAAAACATATTTTGTACAACATGCGACTCTATTCAAATTATGAACCAGAATATTTTTTGTTTAAAGAAATAATACTTGAAATTCCCTACAAATAATTAAATTTCCAAAAATAGTCCCTACGCGAATTTTAGCGTCAAAATTCCCTACTGTAGGGAAAAATTGTTGTGTGCTTTCCGGGATATTTTTCAGAAGAATGATTTTAATATTCGAAAACCTTTTGATATTCTTAATTATATTGTATCCAATAATTTAGATTTCCCTAACTTTTCAATTGCCTTAAGAATACTGTTAACTTTACCTGTTAGTGTAGCAAGTGGCGACCGTAGTTTTTCTAAATTGAAATTGATTAAAACTTACTTAAGAACAAATATGTCACAAGATAGGCTAAATAGTTTGGCGTTAATTAGCATTGAAAATGATGTATGGGCAGAATTAGATGTTAAAAACATTATATCCAATTATTTGTGTACTTAATCCAGATTTATTAAATAGTAATTAAAAAATTTAATGTAATTTTATATATAATTTTGATGATAAGAAACTGTTAAAAAAGTTTTAAAATAATAGGGAGCGCTAGATAAAAATTACATGCGGGCGTTGAGGACCCTAGCGCCGGCCCTGTAAGGACATAGAATTTTAAGTGACATCAATGGATGTATAATCTATAACAACAACAACGATTAGCAAGTAGTTATCGGATTTCGGCAAGAAAATTTATTTAAGTTAAAAATTCAAGTAAATAAACAAGTGGTAAATGCAAAATTGGCAAAAGTTTCGGCTAAAGAGTGGCATGAGAAACTTTGTCATCAAAATATAGAACATTGTAAAGAACTATTAAAATTGAATAATATTGTCATAGACAAAAGTTTATATAATTTCAAGTGTGAAGGTTGCGTTCTAGGAAAGCAACATAGATTACCTTTTCCAATTTCTGAAACTAGAACAAGCGCACCAGGTGAGATCATTCATGTAGACGTATGTGGCCCAATGGAAGAAAGATCTATCGGGGGGTCAAGATACTTTTTTCTAATAAAGGACGATTTTTCAAAATATAGATACGTTTATTTTATGAAAAATAAAAGTGAGGTTAGTAAGATCTTAAGTGAATTTATTGTCAGATTTGAAAGAGAAAATGATTATAAAATAAAAATTATAAGGTCTGATAATGGTCTGGAAATATGTAACAAGCAAGTGGACGAAACATTAATAAAATATGGAATAAAACATCATACAACGGTACCGTACACGCCAGAACAAAATGGAAAAGCAGAGAGAGAGAGAAATGAGGACATTAGTGGAAGCAGCTCGTTCAATGATTTATAGCAAGAATTTGAATAAAAGTTATTGGGCAGAGGCTATAAATTGTACAGTGTATGTGCTAAATAGAACAAGTGCATGTGCAGTGAAAAATAAAAGTCCTATTATTTAATGAAAAACCTACAATTAGACATTTACAGATTTTTGGTACTAAAGTTTATGTTCATATACCAAAAGAAAAACGTTTAAAATGGGACCCAAAAGGTAAACAAGGTATATTTATGGGTTATGGTGAAAATACAAAAGGTTTCCGAATTTATTTTCCATTGGAAAATCGGATTGGTGTTTATAGAGACGTTACTTTTATGAATGATTCTTTACGTTTAACTGATAAAAATGAATCTACCAAGAATGAAGATCATGTTTACATATATGAACCTAAAACAAGGGAGACATCAACATCAACAAGAACAGAAACTTATCAAGAACAAGAACCAGAAAACAACGAAGCTGAGAACATCATTGAGGAGAGATATCAATTAAGGAATCGAACATCAATTAGGCAACCTGGTAAATTTAATGATTATATTACTACTTTTCTAAGTAGTAGTGCTATGTCAGTACGGGGCCACTTCCAGGTGGCCCCATAGTGACATAGGATTTGGGGGGCGGTCTGAAAGCTCTTCGTCTACGTGTAGGAGGTGTTTTAGGTTTGCGTCTTGGACAAGGTGGCTTCATGGTGGCATGGGATTTGGGGTGAAAGCTCTTCGTGTACGTGTATGAGGTGTTTTAGGTATGTGTCTTGGATAAGATGGCTTCATGCGCCCCGATAGGATTTGGGAAGAGGTGTAACGGTCGGTTAATTATTGCAAAATTCTTCTTATTAATTATTCCCCCCATCTATCGGAAATTTCAGAAATTAACAGTCCAATCACTTCAGGAGTTTTTTTATTCGAAAATTTTTTTGAATCACGTAGGCGAATAAAAACAAAATTTTTCTTAGAAGAAAAAAAATTGAAAATTTTTGACAGTCGGGATTTGAGTCGCGCCGAGATAGAGTCGTCTGGCCTTAAGATTTTTGTGGAAAAGTAGCGTCGATATAAAAGGTGTATAAATATAGCCTGGCGAGAGTCGAATAAAAACATCGCAAAAAAAGTAAAACGGTTGCTAATAGAGCTTGTATTTTATATTAACTTAAAATATCCACGGGCGCAGTGAGAAGGAAAAACGAAAAACAATTAAATAAGGGTGAAAGATTTAAAAGTGAGAGAAGGAAAATTTTTTTAAACTCAGCGCTTCGCAAGAAAAGTGCTAACTTATTAGGCTGTCATACGTTTTTTAAAAAAACAAAATGTGGGGAGTTAATAAGTTAATACCACGAATTTAATACCGGAAGATCTGGAAGAACATCGAGTAAAGTAAAACGTTGAAGACATATCTATCGTAATACTCATTCAGTGCTGATACATGCCATTTTGGGGCATGCCCGAATCCCGATAGCGGCAGAAGCCAAAAACAAAAAAAAACCAGATAAAACATTTTCTGGTTTTTTTTTGTTTTTGGCTTCTGCCGCTATCGGGATTCGGGCATGCCCCAAAATGGCATGTATGGTATTTTAAAGCTGGAAAATCCTTTTTTTTTTTAAAAAGAAGAAGAAGCTGAATGGTTCAAGAAGGAACAGGAAGGGAAACAAAAACAAACATTGAGGAATGAACACCATAGCAAGATAATCAAAACGGACGTAGATTGCATGTATAAGGTCTATGGCTGCAATTTATGCTGTGCTTAGCGTTTAATTATTTGGAAAAAAAGTCATATTTGTTTTTAATTATTCACCTTGTGTTTAGCGGAGCTAGAGGAAACTTACTAAAATAATCTTCATAACCTCCGGCGGGTGAATCAACAGGTTTTCCTTGTGTTAAGGGAAAGTGAAGCTGAATTGCCTTAGCAGCTGTTTTCAAGAGAAGGCGGGCAAATCCGGTTTGGTCCAAACCCTTGTGAAGATATTCTGTAAGCTGTCGTTCATGCTATTATTTATTTTCTTGGCGTACATTATTCTGTTAACTAAACAACATTTTTGGTTAGTGAGTTTTTTTAACTAAATATAATTACAAATTCTCATCATATAGTTACACATTCTTATAATATATTTACAAATTCACATAATACTTATAATATTTTACAAATTCTCATAATACTTATAATATTTTACAAATTCTCATAATACTTATAATATTTTACAAATTCTTATAATACTTATAATATTTTACAGATTCTTATAATACTTATAATATTTTACAAATTCTTATAATACTTATAATATTTTACAAATTCTTATAATACTTATAATATTTTACAAATTCTTATAATACTTATAATATATTTACCAATTCTTATAATACTTATAATATATTTACAAATTCTTATAATACTTATAGGGGTACATTTTTTTTACGTATATTACACACCGTTACTGATAATAATAATGCCTTAAATTACTTTGATATCACTTAAATATTATTGGTTGATTTTGTGCGTTGTACGAAAAACAGGAATCATCGACTGGTACCAGAGCGATGATTTGTTTTTTTCCTTTCCGTTATTGTATGGAAGTTGTTGTTTTGTGGTAATAGTTGGCTGCATTCACATTACCTATATTGTAAGGGTATTTTTTTTTATTTTACACTTATCTAATATTTAATTCAAACTTACCTTCATTTTGTTGTTAATTAATTATATTGTCTTGGGCTGTAATTATTATATAATATATTTGTTGTCAATTTCTTTAAATCCACGAGTATTACTAGGCATGACAGCCTAAGGGGGTAATTTATCTAGGATGGTTGGGTGTTGCTTTCTCTCCAGGGTTCTCTCGAAGTCGCGTTGAACATTTACAGGTCCACCAGGTCGTTGGGGAACTTCCAGCGATGAATACCTTTGGCTAACCTAGGACAAGAACGGTATGAAGAAATCTCCCTTTTGACTAATAGGTAAGTGGTGAATCATATGAATCTTATGTGTATATTTCCGGTCACACACCCCACGACCCCTTCCGGCGAGCTAGCGTAAACCGTGTGGCCGGTTTAGCATCCCCTATAAATATTTAGGAAACTAGGGAGGATGTTGTCTTTCAAAATTTTTTATGTCTACCCAAGCATGATGGCAGTAGCCTTGCTGTCACCAGCAAGAAGCTCCATTGTGCCGGTACAGAGGTGGGTCTGAAAGCTCTTCGTGTACGTGTATGAGGTGTTTAAGGTTTGTGTCTTGGATGGAGGTGATCCTGGGGTGGGTCCTGGGGTGGCCCTGGGGGTGGTCCTGGGGTGGTGTGGGCTTGGGTGAAAGCTCTTTGGCTACGTGCATGAGGTGTTTTAGGTTTGTGTGTGTGGGTGCGGGTCTTGGATAAGGTGGCCCCGATGAGATGTTTAAGATTTCCACTAAGAATTAAAAAAGGCGTGAGGTTGGTGCTAAGAGGGAACAATTAGTGGAATTAAATTAAGCGGTGTGGGAGGATTTAAGCTTTGGTGTGGAGACACCACTAACGGTTGCATATTTTTAGGAGCAAACTAATTCAGCATATTTTTCTATTATTAATTCTTGCAGCAAGCTTGTATTCTGGAGCAAAATTCCCTTGCGCGATCTGCAAGCTATGATCTGGAATGCACCCATATGCTGCTGCTATCAGATATATTATTGTTATTATTATTATTATTATTATTCAGGACAATAATTCGGGACGCTCAGCTTTCAAAGAAATCTTAATCAAAATAATCACCTCAAATTGCAAATATTATAACAACAACAACTTGAAAATTACCAAGCGGCAAAAGTCATGATATTTCCCATAAATTTCATCACACAACAACAACAAAAATAACATAAACACAGTGAAGATTCCCATTCTCGTCAGACTTATGATGTAATTATTCAATCCTCGAATATGTTATATTTTTATAAACATTAAAATTGAACACTTTAAGATAAAATACCTTTCACAAACCACAAATACGCACCACGAAGTAGCGAAAAACCCCACCGCAAAAATATTTCACATAAACTCTTATCACATAACAACAACAATGAAGATTCCCATTCTTATCAAACATATGCTGAAATTATTCGATCCTGAATGTATTGACAAAAATTCTATTTTAAACTGATCACCTTAAGTGCTAATTAGAGTCAATGAACGAATTTTAATTACGGTTAAAATAAGCAAAGACGATTTTGATCAGATGCAATCATCAAGCGGCTTCCTTATCAAATATAGATGTGAAAATTCCAACTCTTCGCATGCTGCGAAGGTTTATTGAGGTAAAGAAAGGGAAGTTTTGCTCCACATATTGAAATTGATATGCTGCGAATTTGGTGTGAGCCAGTTTCCTAAAATAATCAAAGACAATTTTGAACAGGTACAGGTGGACTCCTTATCAAACATAGGTGCCAATTCTAAAGCCGTCTTCAAACCATATCGCGAAAATTATTAAGATAAACAAAGGGATCAGGTGCAAGCCTTCAGAAACTGATCAACTTAGAGGATTCCTTACCACAATTCTTTACGTGGATTTTAGTGTATGATTTTTAAAAATAAACATTATGTATTAATATAAAGTAAAGTTCGCTTCAAGGCACCTCATAACATCATGGATGACGCCGAGGTCAGAAGCCAAATTATGAGTATATTATTAATAGTAATATAATAAAAAATTGATAATATTTTACTTTCAGCGTAACTCGATGAGGTTGATAGTGGATGTCCTAGGAATGGAGGCACGTGGGCATCAAGCAAGCAACATCCTGAAACAGCAATGCCGAAGGGTGCGACGTGATCTACGAAGCTGGAGAGAGTATCTCTCCAACGCTGAAGATGCGATTCGCACCCAAGCTGAAGGATTAGAACGGTTGAGGGAGCTCGCGGATGTAATCTTCGCCCATATTGATGATTTAACAGAGGAGAAAAAAACTACGAAGCATCAGTTAAAATTGTTAAAATATATGAAAAAATTAGGTTACTAAATAATAATAGTATTATAATCTTTTTTTATAAATAAAAAAACTACGTATTAAATAGAATATTATTTTTTGTTTTTATTTTTGCAAAATCGTATAATTATTTATTACGTCACAATGGGTTGAAGAGGTGCTTTTTATTATTATTATTATTTCAGGATATGATGTGCATTTTACATATTTGTTTTTGAGCTGTAAAAATTAGGATTTCCACTTATATTATCAGCGTAAAAATTATAGTTGCCTGGGAGGACATCAATCTGTAGAAACTTAAATATATACGTCTTCCCCTGCGGTCCAGTATTTATTACGTGGAAATTCCTTTTGTTGTTGATGTCCTGTAAGGCTGCATCTGATAGGGAGTTGTACCTGGCTGGTAGCAAAAACTGATGTTCCTCTAAGTCCAAGCGAATTCGAAGACCATACGATGTTTCAAGCCTGCTGGCAGATTTGATTTTGTATGGAGTTCCAAACTGCATATCAGACATCCTTAAGTAAGGTGAATATTCCAAACTTTTAAGTTCTGCTGCTGTATCCATATCTTCTTGCTGCTGCGGCTAATGCTGTTGATCTCCAGGTGGTTGGGGTTAAACTGCTGCCGATCGTCTTCACAGTGCTCATTATATACCCAAATTTAGAAACATGATTGAACTTGTCCATGAATTCCCACAGGGATGCAGCACATGGATGCACCTGTGTAAACAACTTTTGGGGTTGGAAATTTGCTGCATCAGCAGTTTTTGCAGCTGCGTAAGAAAGTTGGAGACCGGAAGTTGGCAAATTTTGAACTTGACCATGAATTCCAAGGACACGGATGCACCTGTGTAAACAGCTTTGGGGGTTAGGAATTTGCCACATCAGCAGTTTTTGCACTTGCAAATATGATGCAATTGCGCGCAAGACAGTTGGAGACCGGAAGTTAGCCCAATTTAAATTTCGTACTCAACCATGAATTCCAAGCATATGGATGCATCTGTGTAAACAACACTTAAGGCGACTTTATTCGCGTTTACGCGCGTCAACGCTTTGACGCGCGTTGACGTCGACATTTGGTTGTGTGTAATTCAAATCGAGTTATCCCATTCACGACTTTGCGGCGTCAAGCGACGGCAAAAGTCGAGCAACTTTCAACTTTTTGGCGTTGGCAGGTTATGAAATTTAAAAAAATCACATTTCTAACAAGTATATACACAAAAATCCATACATGAATTTAAATTAAAACAATATTTTTGACGTCTTGACGCTATGAATGAACCTTCAACGGACGTTAACGCGCGTATAACGCGACGCCGGCATTGGGTCATCGCCTTTAGGGTTAGGAATTTGCTACATCAGCCGTTTTGCACCTGTGCAAACGGAAACAATATTCATTAAAACATGATTGAACTTGTTCATGTTGCGCAATTATCGGTAGTATAAAAGTAGCATTAGCTTTGTAATTTTTCACAATTCATAACAAGCATCCGGTGAGTTGACAAGTGAAGTGTAATTAATTACTACTCCTACTACTACTACTATATCAAAATCACAACGAGCATCCGGCAAGTTTAACAAGTGAAAAGTTTGTTTGTTGTTAATTAGAACTATTAAAATGGATACACGCAGCATTGCAAGTGGGCTAAATAAGCAGGCAGCAGAGTGCTTAAGGGATGGAGACGCTGCGCAAAGTGTAATTATTACCAAGGTGTGTGGTTTATTTATTAAAAAAATTAAAGCAGCATGCATAGCCGAACAGCGGAGTGGAACCAAGCAGCATTATGAAAATTGCATTGCGCAACTGAGAGGTTTGCAGGCATTATTGAAAGCTGGCGGCAATCACCATGGAGCAGGTGTGCAGGAAGGAAGAAGAAGGGAAAAAAGAAGTGCTCGTGTACGCTGGGAAGAGCTGCATAATGCGTTTGCATTGCGAATCAGGACAGGTGTCATCATCAATATAAAGCACATCGAAGTGCAAGAATTTTTAAATGATGGTTACGCTTTGTTTGAGCGGCGCATTAAGAATATTTTGAAAAAGCATAATTTCGTTAAAGCATCAACTACTTTAAGCTGCGAGTATATTAAGCACGTGGTTAATGAAAGTGAACCTATCACCGACATAAAATACTTTCACACCAAAACTACACCCATTGGAAGAACGGATGATATACAAGTGTGGTTTTTTAAAAACGTGCAGGAAGACCTATTAACTCAGCTTGAAGAATTTCAAGAGAAAGATAGTGGTTGGGCTTTGCATACCATAGTAAACTTACTGGTACACATAAATAAATTCGAACCATTAAGAGGATCATCCTTCATAAAATTGCCACAAAGCATCGCAGCCAAGCGAGCATGCGTAAATGTAAAGAATGGTGATAATGCATGTTTTGCGTGGGCAGTGGTCTCTTCATTATACCCAGTGGAGCATGGGGGTCATGCTTATAGAGCATCAAAGTACCCCCACTATAACAATGTACTGAACTTGAGCGGCATCACTTTTCCGGTTACACTGAATCAAATAAAAACATTTGAAGCGAACAACAGCTTATCGATAAATGTTTTTATACTGGAAAAGGGGAAGACTAATGAGTACACGACTGTTCCAGCTTACTTAACCAAGAAAAAATTAGATAAACATATCAACCTGCTAATGATAAAGTCAAATTATGATGGCAGTGAGTGTTTAATACAAATACCACTGATTGGAAAATTAGGTAGTATGTAAATAAAAAACTTTAACGTGTCAGTTTACATTCAAATTTTATTTTAGTTTCTTTCACAAATTGTAGCACTGAAACACTATTTTAAAATATCGTTAAACTTTAAAACTAATATCTTTTGTTGATGATGTTGGTCCAGGATGTCCCTCGTTGACTATCTGAAAATTACAAGCATATAGTGTCAACGATTACCAGGATATGTCTGGCATGTATTGCACTTATTACTTGCAGAAAAAAGATGTTAATATTTATACCAGCACCAAGCATGTAATACCCGATTACCAATTGGCATGTACAATGGATATATTACTTGGCTTACCTCTTGCGACTTTCTGATGAACAGAGAGGCCGACTGCTTCTGACGCCGGGTTTATATAGGCCGAAGTCAACGGTTTTTCTTGTTTGAACTGCATTCTCGTCCTTTGGGAAATTTAGGAAATTTGTTTCTTAATTTAAATATTATTAATATCGCCTTTTTATTCTCTCTTTTGATTTTATAAATTTTTCTAATATTTTAATTCATTATAATTCTCATTATTTTTCAATATTTATTTTCATTTCGTTAAATTTCCTTCACTTTTTATCCTGTACTAAAAATTTCCCTTTGGGATATTTAATTAAATTGCTGCAGTATCAACGAATAATTTTTGAATTTATAGTTTTTTCTCTTTCCATTTTTAATCCTTTTTATTGTCCTTTTTTCTCTCATTATCTTTATGGTAAATTTTATTTTCCTTAATATCTTTTTTCCCATAATTTATTTCGGTGTTCGGGCATCACCATTAAATTCCTCGTCCAATTCTTAGAATATAGAACTACAGGAAGGGCCCTCGCCGAATTTTAGCGTAGTGAAATCCTTTTTGTGTGAGTGCTCACGTTTTAGTAGTTGCTTGTCCATTACAAGCGGATAAAGCGAATGGAATAGAGGAGGGGCAAGAGCTAGTTGAAATAATCAGTTAACTAAAATAAAATCTTGCCCCTACAAATGAACTTTTTACACGCCGTCACTACGCATTCTAATCAGCTGATCCCCTTGAATTTTGGGTGGCATTAGTTAATGTAAACAAAGAAATTCAAGCACACAAAATTTACATTATTTCGAGTATTTAGCTCAGTGATTTCCACAATTATTAAAGGAAATATGTAATATATATGTTTAGGAAGTATTTGAGTTTACCCACTTACCTGAAAAAGGATTTTCCTCGCGGAATTAGCGAATTTTTCGTACATCCAAAAACTGCACACTTCATTGTTCTTATTTCACTTATAATTCACTTGTAACAACTTTAATCGCACTGAAAACAAATTCTTTGAACTTTCTTTTTTCTTTTAATTTAGTTTTGAAAAAAAAACGAAGTAAATTTGATAAAAAACACTCGTTTCAAAGAAAATGCACTACCGAACGCGAGAAAACAATTTATAATTTGACAGTCAACTAACAAACAAATAGCCCAGTTTGACAGTTGTCTGATACCCGGATTTCACTACGCTCACGTACAGGGATTTTACACGCGAGGGCCTTTCCTGTAGTTCTCTATTCTAAGGTCAAATTTTACATCGACTTAACATATCATATGTTTTGAGTCGATGAAGTTTGACGTTTCTGTGCGCGGTAAAGTTTCGCGAGTTCGCGCCGAGTTTTTCGCGAGTTTTTACCTGTTGCGGACATGTCAGGTACATATAGTGCTTTGTGTTTTGTGTAGTTATTCATGTTTTATGTTTTTTGTGCAGTTTTGGTGGTGGAAATGGTGAATTTTTCGTGTATTTCAATGTTTATGTTTTTGTGTGTACACCTGTCAGTGGGTGTCTTTGAAGTCCCTTTTTCACCTGGGGCTTCAATTAAATTGTAACAATTGGTGAATGAGGTGGTCTTTACCACCTAATAAACAAACCTGTAGTGTTGTTTGCGTTCAATATGTGTTATTTTGTGTTGTTTTTATGATGATTCTATTTCTAGTATTGTTGTTGTTGTATTTGCCTGTAAACTTCATGTTTCTTGTTTTTATATTTATGTTTGTTATGTTTGCATGCAACTTTATCAAAATTCATTTATTTATTTTAATTAAATATTTTTTATTTTGGTTGGTATGTTATTTTTGGTTTTAATTCATTTTATTTCTTTTGTAGATTTGCATATCCAAGTAGGTAAGTATATATGTATCGTGCCTTCATTAATCCATTATATTAATTCATATTTCTTTTTAGGTTTATTTGTAATTCAGCTTAATAAATATATATAATTATTCATAAAAAAAATTTGTACATTTGGACAATAAATGTAAGTTTGAAATGTTTATTTTGGTGAGTTTAATTTCTTTTTTATTTAACCCTTATTTGGCGCCTTTGGGGCTAAACATTCTCCCCCCTGTTGAACGGTTACGTTCAAGGAGGGTTTTTGTTTACTGATGCCTCGTTTGTGATGGTGATGAAAAATGACTCGCCCATCTGCTTTCACTTGCACCCGTACCTGGAACTTATTCGGCAGGTTTATGGTATGCTCCTTCTTTTTTGTTTTTTGTACCTTATCAAAATTGATTTTTTGCAACAATTGTTTAGGCAGGTAAAGGTCTTCTCCCTCTCTAGTGATGAACCGCTGGAAATCATTATTTAGCCGTTCCTTCAGCTCTTGCAATGTTGTAGTTGGACGGAGTAGGTTTAGATGTTGAACTTCACGGCCATTTATTAGTGCTGGTTCCTGCAGCTTAGGTTCTGGGATTTTACGCGGTGGTTGTGGTCTGGAGGCTGGTTGACTGGATTCATCTGGTTTTCTATATTGCGCTTTCACAATTTGAAGAGATTCTGGTGGATCGGCTGTCGTGAGGTCAATGAAGATCATTTCCCCTGCCTGTTGTTTGGCTGCTGGCTTGACTATTGGTTTGGTTGCGGCCTTAGGATGGTCTATTTGTAGCCGCTTCACTACCCGTGTTGTAGGTTCCCTTGGGATCCGTGCACTTTCGACTTTGGAAGTGGGAATCCGCTTTGGTGCTGTTCGGGTTCGAATTTCTGGCCCACAGGGCATCGCTTCGAAGTTTCTCCTCACAATTGGCCTTTGGGGTACACTCCAATAGCAATTTGTTGTTTTTCCTTTATCCTTCGCTGGCCTCGGGGGAGTTTTTCTCCTTGGTGGGACGATTAGGATACTATGGTCTTTCGGCAGCTGTCTGGTGGAAGTTGGCTGATTCTTGGGTGGCTCAGTCATAGCGCTATCACATGTTGGTGTAATTATTTCGGAGGACCTTGCCCGCTTAGATGGTGTTGGGGATGCGTCTGCAATTTGGTTTTGGTTGGCATCTAGAGTTGTTAACAGTTCTAGTTCAGCTTCTATATCGAAGTCTATATCTAGATATGGACTTCCCGTTGGGTTTCCATCTGGATACAGCCAACTGTCTTCGATGGCTGCTAAATTGTCTTCGGTGTACTCATATTCTTGTTGAGACATCTTCGATTGGATTCTTCGCACTGGTGCTTGGAAAACTGGAATAACTAAATATTGGTTAGATATTGCTTATCGGGAATAGGGGTACAGGATTTAACGATACAAACATTTAACAAGACGACACAGGAAAGGTTGTTTCATCAAGGAGATGGTGCGTCCGTTGAGTTTGTGGTCTGGTCTATTGGTAGGCGGCAGATTTTGGTGATTGGCCGTTGGAACGTGTTGTGGCTTGTCCTTACTTGTACAACGCGGATTAATCCATCCTTTCCTGGGAACACTGCTTCGATGGTACCAATAGGCCATTTTATTGGTGGCGTATTCTCATGCTTCACGAGTACCACGTCGCCGATTTGCACTGGGGTTTGTTCCTTTTGCCATTTTGATCTTTGCTGTAATTGGTGGAGATAGTCCTTCGTCCACTCCTTCCAAAACTGTTTAACCATAAGCTGAATGTAGCTCCAACGTTGTGACAACGAAACAGATTCTGCCGCTTCTCTGGATTCGGTCAAGGTATTCAGAGCTTGTCCAATTAAAAAATGCCCCGGTGTCAGAATCAGGGTGTCTTCTGGATCGTTACGTACGTAGCATAGAGGGCGAGAATTTAAACACGCTTCAATTTGTATGAGTAGGGTAGCATATTCTTCAAACGTGAGTATAGCATTCCTTACTATCCGGTACAAATGGTGTTTGATGGATTTTACGCTCGCTTCCCATAACCCTCCAAAATGTGGTGCCCCTGGTGGGTTGAAGTGCCAGGTAATGTTTTTTGATGTGCAATCGCGTGCCGCTTCTGTGGTGGCTTTCTTAATTGCATGTTTCATGTCTTTATCTAGTGTGGCTTTCGCGCCGATGAAGTTGGAACCACAATCGGAATATATGTCCGTGCACAATCCGCGTCGGGCTGTAAATCTTCGCAATGCGGCAAGAAATGCTGGTGAGGATAGGTTGGACACTAATTCAATGTGGATCGCCTTGGTGCTGAGACAAACGAAGACGCAAATGTAGGCTTTCTGCAGCTTTGCGTTTCTAATAGTGGATGCCTTGATTGTGATGGGACCGGCATAATCGATACCAACATTGGTAAATGGTTTACTGATGCTAACTCTAGGTGTTGGTAATTGTCCCATTAATTGTGTCATCGTTTCTCCTCGTTGTTTGGCGCAGATGACACATTTGTGTATTCGACTGGTGATGCATCTTCTTGCATTGAGGATCCAGTACCTTTGCCGACTAGTACTTAGTACTACTGATGTTCCACCGTGTAGGGTATCTAGGTGTGTTTTATCAATTAGCATATGTGTTATGAAATGTTCCTGTGGCAAAATTATGGGATGTTTTGTATCATACGAAATTGGCGCATTCTGCAATCTTCCTCCTACTCGTAATAGCTGAGTCTTGTCCAGGAATGGGTTTAATTTTAGTAATCGACTATTCTTTGCTAATGGTTTGTTTTTCAATAGGTTGCTGTATTCTTCTGAAAAAACTGCCTGTTGTACGAACCTCCAAATGGTGTTTTCTGCTTGTTGCCACTCCATGACAGACATGTGTTCCGTTCGTTTTGTCTTGGGGTTCTTACAATTGTACTTGAATCGTAAGATAAGGGCTATTATATGGGTTAGTCGTGTTAGTGATGAATAACGTCCAAATAGTGTATCTTCGAACTGGGTGACACAGCTCAGTATGGTTGGCTTTCTTGCTTCTAGATCAGTCTGTTCCTTTATGTCATGGAACTGCGGCCAATGTATTTGAGATTTGGTTAGCCAAGTTGGTCCGTGCCACCACAGTTGATTGTTCAGCAAGTTTGATGCTGAAATACCTCGAGATGCCAAATCCGCAGGATTGTCCTTTGTTGGAATATGTCTCCACTGGTCATATCGTATTACCTCTTGGATTTCTACCACACGATTAGCAACGTAGGTTTTCCATTTGGATGGATGCTCTTTTACCCATTGTAATGCTATTGTTGAGTCTGTCCAGGCAAACACAGGAAGATGTTGGAGTTGCATGTCCTCCATGGTGCACTTCAGTAGTCTTGCCAAAATCACAGCTCCGTTTAATTCCAACCGGGGTATGGTTGTCGGCTTGATGGGAGCTACCTTCGTTTTAGAGGTGAGTAACGTAGATATGATTTCTCCGTTGTCCTTTTCTACTCTCAGATACAGCACTGCAGCATAAGCCTTTGCGGAAGCATCGCAAAACCCATGTAATTGTGCATTCGCGCTCGCTGAATAGTTGATCCATCTGGGAATTTGTAGTGCCTCCAGGTTGGTTAATTCTCGCTTAAATGTTGCCCACTCGTTTTCGATGTGTGTGGACACCCTTTGATCCCATGAGCACCCAGTTATCCATAATGCTTGCATCAGGGTTTTGGCGATAATTATGACCGGGGATAGCCATCCTAAAGGATCATACAACGATGCTATGTCGGAGAGCATATTTCGTTTTGTTGGAATGTCATGATTGCGCAATGGGGTGACACTGAACGTAAAATGATCTGGTCCAGGGTGCCAGCGTATCCCAAGTGTTTTCACCGTTTGGTCCTCTGTAAAATTTAGTGATGTTTTTAGCTCCCGATATTCTACTGGTAGACCGTCCAGCAATGCTTGGTCATTGCTGGCCCATTTTCGGAGATTAAATCCGCCTGCTTTCGTTATGGCCATTAATTCCATTTGTAGTAGTTTTGCCTCTTTGACGTTGTCTGCTCCAGTTAACAAGTCGTCGACGTAGAAGTTTGTGTATATTGCCTTCGAGGCAGCAGGCCAGTTTTTTCTCTCGTCCTCCGCTAGTTGTTGAAGGGTTCGTATGGCTAAGTAGGGAGCACTGGATGTCCCAAACGTTACTGTTTTCAATTTGTAGTCTTGCCACTGCATCGTTTGAGGATGTCGCCAAATTATCCTTTGAAATGTGTGGTGCTTAGGGTGGACCTCTATCATGCGGTACATTTTCTCTATATCCGCATTTATTGCTATTTTATACTTCCTCCAATTCAGCAATGTTGCAAAGAGCTTGGGTTGTAGCGTTGGCCCTGTTAATAGAAGCTCATTAAGTGACTTCCCATTAGTGGTTTTGGCCGAAGCATCGAAGACCACTCTTAGTTTCGTGGTCGTGCTTTCTTTGAACACTGCATGATGCGGAATGTAATAGTGTTCTTCTGATTCTTTGGGAGGATCTACTGCTTCCATGTGCCCAAGTTCGATGTATTCATCCAGACACTTGCTGTACCCGTCTTGGAGTTGGGGATTCCGTGCAAAATGTCGTTGCAATGATGCGAATCTCTTTAGTGCTTGTTGTCTTGATTGTCCAAGCGTTGGTGACTGGTTGTCTATGAATGGCAACGTCACTTGGTACTTTCCAGTTGAGGTACGTTTGTGTGTTGCTTCGAAGATCTGTTGACAGAGTTCTTCATCCCTTGTTAGGGTTGGTTTTGCTGGAACTTCTTCGATGTCCCAAAAACGTGTGAGTAGCTCGCTTATATTCTGATCCGTTGATCTAGCCATAAATGCGGAGACTTTCTCAGAAGTTGTGTTCTTTGTTGGTCCCATTATGATCCATCCAAAGAGAGTCTTGATGCCTATTGGAGCCCTTTTCGGTCCACGTCGGATTCCGTCTTGTAATATTTCGGTGTAAGTTTCTGCTCCTAAAAGTGCATCGATCCGTCCTGGTTTCCAGAATGTTGGGTCTGCTAATTGCAAGTTGTTGAGGTGATTCCAATCCTCCTTGCACACTACCTTTGTTGGTAGACGATCGGTGATTTCATTGATAACTAACAGGTCGACTGTCACGGATCCCGTAGTAGGGCCGCGTGGTGTGAGAGTAAGGTTGACTTGTCGGTGAGCTGTAGCTGCTTGGCTAATGTTTAAGCCTGTAATTGTTACCGTAGTATTTGTTGCTGTGGCACCTAATTGTTTGTATGCCGCCTCTGTGATGAATGATGATTCCGATCCGGGATCAATCAGGCATCTCAGGGTTTGTGTTCTGCCATGTTCGGCATGAGCAATGACCAATGCGGTTGCTAGCAGCGCACGTTGATTTTTCATTGCTAGAAAGGTTTGTATATTGTTATTTCCTTCAGCGCTGTTGGCTGTGTGTGACTTTGTGCACGTAGGATGTGTTGTTGGAGAAGTTTCTCCCTGGTGACGATGTTCTTCGTTGGATCGGGTTGATCCATGCTCTCTGTCTTTGTCGTCTTCGTGTAATGTTGTATGGTGCTTCTGTTGACATTTGCGACATCTGTACTTGCTGGTACAATCGTTTGTTGTATGCTGGCTTGATAGACAATTTAGGCATCGACCGGTTGTCTGCATAA
Organism: Thereva nobilitata; assembly: GCA_963855945.1. Taxonomy (NCBI): domain Eukaryota; kingdom Metazoa; phylum Arthropoda; class Insecta; order Diptera; family Therevidae; genus Thereva; species Thereva nobilitata. The sequence continues at coordinate 36,664,171 of OY979697.1, forward strand.
TCTTGCGTCTTGCATTGCTACTCATTGCTTGGTACCTTTTGCATGAATGCACGTAGTGTTTTTGATGACATACTGGACAACAGTTTTGCTTCATCGTATGATGTGTATGTGTGATCCTTTGTGTAGCGGTTGGTTTAGGATGTGCTAAAGGTTTGGAGCCGATTGCGTCTGCAATTGATTCTAATACCTTTAGTCTTGTATTTAGAAATTTTCTAAATGTAGATAGACTTGGAAGAGTTGGCGTTGCTCCTAGTTCCTCCTCCCATAGCCGTAACGTAGTGAAAGGAAGCTTCTGTACCAGTAAATATATCACGATTGCATCCCAAGATGAAGTGTCAACTTCGAGACTCTTTAGATGTTGCAAACACTCAGATGTGGTTTCAATCAATTCCTTCAGGCCCTTAAATGTTTCGGTGGATAGTTTAGGTATATTTATGAAGGTCTTTAACTGATGATTGACTAACATCCTTTTATTTTCATACCGTTCCTTTACCTTTGTCCAAGCTGGTAGATAATCGTCGTGTGTGGTAGGTACGTGCCTTAGCAGGGTTTGTGCTTCACCCACCAAACATTCCTTCAGGTAATGCAGCTTTTGTACAGAGGAGAGTCTGGAATTGCTGTGCACTAACGAGACGAACACGTCATGGAACGATCGCCACATATCATAATCTCCATTATATTTTGGTAGACTAATCCTTGGCAATTGTATGTCATGCGGTGTTGTTGCTGCTGGAATGACTGGAGCGACTGATGGAGTTGGCATGAGGCTTAATTGACATTTCTCTAATCCGTCCATTAGATCTCCAAGATAGTCAAAATATTTACTTTCCACGACACTGTATAGGTCGAGCGTAAAATATTCGAGTGACGTCGCTGTGGCTTCTTCGTGTGCTGCTGCGTTGTCTAATGTTAGGTCGTTCCTCTGAAATTCTTCCCGTATTTCCTTCAGCCCGACGATCCTTGATTTGTAAAATCCTAGATTCCGCTTAGCTATTGCCGTCTTCCTGGCAGTTTCTATGTAGTTCTCCAGGCGAGTTTTCAGGCGACTTTGAGCTTGGCACAATTCTTGCAGAGACGTCATCCTTGATGAGGTTTGACCAATTTATCACAAACAATTGAAACTAATAAAATCTGAATGTGCTGCACACGTGTTCCTGGATGGAACCACCAAAATGTTTAATGCAAATACCACTGATTGGAAAATTAGGTAGTATGTAAATAAAAAACTTTAACGTGTCAGTTTACATTCAAATTTTATTTTAGTTTCTTTCACAAATTGTAGCACTGAAACACTATTTTAAAAAATCGTTAAACTTTAAAACTAATATCTTTTGTTGATGATGTTGGTCCAGGATGTCCCTCGTTGACTATCTGAAAATTACAAGCATATAGTGTCAACGATTACCAGGATATGTCTGGCATGTATTGCACTTATTACTTGCAGAAAAAAGATGTTAATATTTATACCAGCACCAAGCATGTAATACCCGATTACCAATTGGCATGTACAATGGATATATTACTTGGCTTACCTCTTGCGACTTTCTGATGAACAGAGAGGCCGACTGCTTCTGACGCCGGGTTTATATAGGCCGAAGTCAACGGTTTTTCTTGTTTGAACTGCATTCTCGTCCTTTGGGAAATTTAGGAAATTTGTTTCTTAATTTAAATATTATTAATATCGCCTTTTTATTCTCTCTTTTGATTTTATAAATTTTTCTAATATTTTAATTCATTATAATTCTCATTATTTTTCAATATTTATTTTCATTTCGTTAAATTTCCTTCACTTTTTATCCTGTACTAAAAATTTCCCTTTGGGATATTTAATTAAATTGCTGCAGTATCAACGAATAATTTTTGAATTTATAGTATTATCTCTTTCCATTTTTAATCCTTTTTATTGTCCTTTTTTCTCTCATTATCTTTATGGTAAATTTTATTTTCCTTAATATCTTTTTTCCCATAATTTATTTCGGTTTTCGGGCATCACCATTAAATTCCTCGTCAAATTTTACATCGACTTAACATATCATATGTTTTGAGTCGATGAAGTTTGACGTTTCTGTGCGCGGTAAAGTTTCGCGAGTTCGCGCCGAGTTTTTCGCGAGTTTTTACCTGTTGCGGACATGTCAGGTACATATAGTGCTTTGTGTTTTGTGTAGTTATTCATGTTTTATGTTTTTTGTGCAGTTTTGGTGGTGGAAATAGTGAATTTTTCGTGTATTTCAATGTTTATGTTTTTGTGTGTACACCTGTCAGTGGGTGTCTTTGAAGTCCCTTTTTCACCTGGGGCTTCAATTAAATTGTAACAATTGGTGAATGAGGTGGTCTTTACCACCTAATAAACAAACCTGTAGTGTTGTTTGCGTTCAATATGTGTTATTTTGTGTTGTTTTTATGATGATTCTATTTCTAGTATTGTTGTTGTTGTATTTGCCTGTAAACTTCATGTTTCTTGTTTTTATATTTATGTTTGTTATGTTTGCATGCAACTTTATCAAAATTCATTTATTTATTTTAATTAAATATTTTTTATTTTGGTTGGTATGTTATTTTTGGTTTTAATTCATTTTATTTCTTTTGTAGATTTGCATATCCAAGTAGGTAAGTATATATGTATCGTGCCTTCATTAATCCATTATATTAATTCATATTTCTTTTTAGGTTTATTTGTAATTCAGCTTAATAAATATATATAATTATTCATAAAAAAAATTTGTACATTTGGACAATAAATGTAAGTTTGAAATGTTTATTTTGGTGAGTTTAATTTCTTTTTTATTTAACCCTTATTTGGCGCCTTTGGGGCTAAACAGTGAGGACGATGATGGTGATAGTGATGGTGATAGTGATATTGTTTATCATTTCTGCTGGATCAAAGATTTATCGCGTTTGGTGTGCAACCAGGTTTCTAAAAATAAACACAAAAAATATATTTGTGATAGATGTTTATTTTATTTTTATACTGAGGAAAAGCTCGCAGCGCACGTGACTGAATGTGAAAAGGTGAATGACTGTAAAGTTGCTTTTCATAAGGAGAAATTTATAACATTTAAAAATTATAATTACAATAATCCAGTGCCATTTACTGTGCCGTGATAGCTCAATCACCCTTTTAAAAAAATCACCTTGATCCAGTAACCTTAATTTTATTTCAAATTCTTCAATTCGTGCAATTACAATTTTTATAAATTCGATTTACAATAAATTCAATATTTTAATTCAATGTAAAAATTATTTCAAAACTGATTAAATCAATATTAAATGTATTTTCAATTTTTGATTCGATTATTATTTGCGTATATGCCTTTAATTTATTACTTTAATGTAAACAGCTATTATTAATTTGGAGAAGTTAAATATGCCTTTAATTCAGTAGTTCAATGTAAAACAACTTTAAATGGCTCCCTTGTCAATGTTGCCCGAAAAATGGCCCGATTGTTCGTTGGTTCCTGCTAGGTGCGTTTGCGTAAGGTAATTGAGTTACGTTTTTTCACTTGGATCTGGGTGCTGGATGCCTTTCGTAAGTGGATTTACCGTCCGGTGTTAAGTTTCCTTAAGGCTTGCTGAGTTACGAGTTAGGAACTGCTTCTGGGTAGAAATACGCCCTCTGTGCGTCGCGTTGTCGTTACTTGATGGAGTTTGGTTGGAACTGTAATTTTTGCCAGAAAGTCTGCCGATGGTTTGGTGACTTAAGTTTCCTTAAGGCTTGCTGGTTAAGTTTCCTTAAGGTCCGAGTAAAGTGTTGAGAATTTGGTTCGGAGTTGTAGTTTGCTGAAGTTTAGTTCGTGAAGCCCAATTTTTACCCGTAAGTCTGATGATTGTACGGCGTTCTTGGCTTCTGCTTGGAAATTCGTGTTGCTGCTGCGAGGATGCTGCGTTGATAGATGAAGGCCCAAATTTGCCAGAGAATCTGCTGCTTGTATGAGGTCCTGATTTCTGCTTGGAAATTTGTGCTTCTGCGAGGTTGTTGCGCTGTTGCGTTGCTGCGTTGTTGCGGTGTTGCGGTGTTGCGGTGTTGCGTTGCTGCGTTGTTGCGGTGTTGCGTTGCTGCGCTGTTGCGAGGAAAAGACTTCAATACAGTCTGGATTGCTAACTCGATATGTTAGCGTTAGAGTTAGACCTGAATACAGTCTCTGGATTGCTAACTCAATGCGTTAGCCGATGGGTTAGAGTTAGACCTCAATACAGTCTCTGGATTGCTAACTCAGTGCGTTAGCCGATGGGTTAGAGTTCGCAAAGCTATCGAGGTTTCTGGGTGTTGTTATTTAATTTGTGTATACAAGCGCTGAGCCAGCGATCGAGCGATCTAAAAATAGAATTTTCTTATTTTTCTTTCAGGTGCGGAGGTAAATGTTTTGCCTTTACAAATAGCGAAAAAATTAAAAAATTTAGTGATTACAGACTCGAAAGCAAAAATACTGGCATACGGTGCAAAAATCATAAAATCAAAAGGAGTGGCAAAATTAGAATGTATAAGTCGAAATATGATTAAAAAATTAGAATATATCATAAGTGAAGAAGAAGAAGGAGCAGGTCCATTGCTAGGGTTAAACACTTGCACAAAATTAAACTTAGTGAAAAAAGGCCACGCAATTGACGTTCCAATGAATCGTGAAGCTTTTTTAAAAGAAAATAAAGATTTGTTTGAAGGAGTTTTGGGGGATTTATAAAAAATTTTCAGATCGAGCTCAAGGAAAACGCTATGCCTGTAGCCAAACCAGCAAGAAGAATTCCATTAGCGCTTAAAGAGGCAGTTGCTCAGGAATTAGCAAGGTTGGAACAATTAAATATAATAGAAAAAAATAATGGTCAAGCAGAGTGGAAATCTTATATGGTAATTGTGGAAAAAACAAACAAAAAATTCGTCTTTGTTTAGATCCGCGAGAATTGAACTTAGCTATAAAACCACTTAATTATCCAATCCCGAATTTTGAAGAATTGAGCACTAAATTGGCAAATAAAACTATTTTTACAGTACTCGACTTAAAAGACGGGTACTGGCAAATTGAGTTGGACGAAAAATCTAGCCAAGCATGTACTTTTAGTACACCATTAGGAACATACAAATTTAAAAGATTGCCGTTTGGAATTAGTATAGCCCCAGAAGTATTCCAAAAATGTAACGAGAATAAATTTAAAGATATTCCGGGAGTAATAGTCTTATTGGACGATATCTTGATTGCTGCAGAGTCAGAAAACGAACACGATCAAATAATAGATAAAGTCATGAAAAGAGCCAGGGAAATAAATTTGAAATTTAACAAAGGTAAACTACAATATATGTAAAATAAAACAAGTTAAATTTTTAGGTCATATTATATCGGGAGAAGGAATATCCTGTGACCCAGAAAGGATTAAAGCAATAACTAAAATATCACCGCCAGCAAACAAAAAAGAGTTACAATGTTTGTTTGGGATGATCAATTATGTAAGAAGTTTTATACCCAGTTTGGCAGAAATATCGTAACCAATCAGAGAGTTATTAAAAAAGGAAGTAGTTTTTGGGTGGGAGGATTATCACACAAAATGCTTAGAAAAAATAAAACAAACCATAATAGAGGCTCCAACGTTGAAATCTTTTGATACCAGCAAAGAAGTCACCATTCAAGCTGATGCTTCGAAATATGGATTGGGAACATGTATGCTACAAGATGAAAAGCCAATACATTTTGCACCAAGAAGTCTTTCAGTCACTGAGCAAATCTGAGAGAAAGAGTTGCTCGCAATTGTGTTCAGTTCTATAAAATTTCACAATTTTATATATGGGAAAAATTTCCAGGTTATTACTGATCATAAGCCTCTATTAGGGATCTTTAAGAAAGAATTATGGAAAATACCAAATGCCCGTTTACAACGGATGATGCTAATTGCCTGTTTCACCACTTGCTGATTAAGCTCCTGATAGCCTATTCAGAACTTATCTGCAAGATAAAGTACAAATTTTGGTTTCACAGGTCTTTGTTATGTAAAAATTCCCAGAAGGGAAAATTGCACTGTAAAAAATCCCAGAAGGGAAAATTTCTTAAAAATTAACATTCCTAAAATATAAACTTATCCATTTTTACATACGTCGGTAAATTTTCCATGGGAAACGGCCCTGAACCAAAGTTTCAAGACGAAACTTGAGCCACCCCAAATGATAATTTTCGCGCAACTTGCAATGCGCCGCGTGAGAAGCGCGCTGTAAGCAAGTTGCGCAGGTGCATTGGCTAAAAAAGTTCAAGGGCGCGTTTCCCCGGCGTTTGGAGTTTTTCTTTGCCACCACCGGCGGGTGGAAATTTAAAAAACGATGAGTGTTGTTTTAAACTTAACCCGCGGCGGACGGTGTTAATTATTAGAGAGTGTTGATTAAGTCGTGACCGCAAGCGGGTGGTTTTAGAAGTTGGTTTCGCGGACGGTAATTACATGTTATCTAAGTTTCTATAAACCCTTATCGTGCGGCAGTATTGACTCGGGATTTTCAAATAAAGTGTTGATATAACAGATCGGGCGGTGTTTTCCAAGTATTTAAAAAAATCTAAATAGTTTACCAATTATTTTAAAATCTAAAAAACGTGTAAATTGTTTTAGTTATTTTAACTAAATAGTGTGCCCAACAATCAGTGCTTACCTTAAGTAAACATAAACAAAAAACAATGTTTTAAAATCTAAATAGTTTACCAATTATTTTAAAATCTAAAAAACGTGTAAATTGTTTTAGTTATTTTAATTAAATAGGGTGCCCAACAATCAGGGCTTACCTTAAGTAAACATAAACAAAAAACAATGTTTTAAAATCTAAATAGTTTACCAATTATTTTAAAATCTAAAAAACGTGTAAATTGTTTTAGTTATTTTAATTAAATAGTGTGCCCAACAATCAGGGCTTACCTTAAGTAAACATAAACAAAAAACAATGTTTTAAAATCTAAATGGTTTACCAATTATTTTAAAATCTAAAAAACGTGTAAATTGTTTTAGTTATTTTAATTAAATAGTGTGCCCAACAATCAGGGCTTACCTTAAGTAAACATAACCAAAAAACAACGTTTTAAAATCTAAATAGTTTAACTAAATAGTGTGTTCCAATATAAATAAACATGAATATAGAGGTTAAAGTTAATTTTTTGAATTAAAAGTTATAATACTGTCAATATAAATAAACATGAATATAGTGGTTAAAGCTAATTTTTTGAATTAAAAGTTATAATACTGTCAATATAAATAAACAAGAATATAGTGGTTAAAGTTAATCTTTGAATTAAAAGATAAACAAATGTATATGGATTAAAGTTTCTTTTTGAGCATGCAAGTAAAGTCAATTTTTTGAATTAAAAGTTATAATACTGTCAATATAAATAAACATGAATATAGTGGTTAAAGCTAATTTTTTGAATTAAAAGTTATAATACTGTCAATATACATAAATAAACAAGAATATAGTGGTTAAAGTTAATCTTTGAATTAAAAGATAAACAAATGTATATGGATTAAAGTTTCTTTTTGAGCATCCAAGTAAAGTCAATTTTTTGAATTAAAAGTTATAATACTGTCAATAAATAAACAAGAATATAGTGGTTAAAGTTAATCTTTGAATTAAAAGATAAACAAATGTATATGGATTAAAGTTTCTTTTTGAGCATGCAAGTAAAGTCAATTTTTTGAATTAAAAGTTATAATACTGTCAATATAAATAAACAAGAATATAGTGGTTAAAGTTAATCTTTGAATTAAAAGATAAACAAATGTATATGGATTAAAGTTTCTTTTTGAGCATGCAAGTAAAGTCAATTTTTTGAATTAAAAGTTATAATACTGTCAATATAAATAAACAAGAATATAGTGGTTAAAGTTAATCTTTGAATTAAAAGATAAACAAATGTATATGGATTAAAGTTTCTTTTTGAGCATGCAAGTAAAGTCAATTTTTTGAATTAAAAGTTATAATACTGTCAATAAATAAACATGAATATAGTGGTTAAAGTTAATCTTTGAATTTTTTATATTATTATATTTATTTATTAGTATTTTATAATACTCTAATACATCAACATAAAGAAATTATAGCTAACTTAATCTAGTTGCAGTTTTTATTTATACTTTTATTTTCACATACTCGATACATTTCTTTTTTAAATCCTTAAGTTTGTTTCAGATTTAATGTCGATTGGTAATTCATTAAACAATTGGAGACCCTTATGAAATATTGTGTTCTGCGTATGTACCGATCTTTGCAAATTTAGCCTAAAATCATTTGCATTTCTTAAAGTGTACGGTTGCACATCTCCCACGTATTTGATCTCCTTTACTAAGTACTCTGGGGCCACTCCTCTTTTTATCTTAAAAATAGCAATGAGTGTATTTAGCTCCAGTCTTTGTTTTACGCTTAACCATTTAAGGGTATTAAACATGACCCTGACTGGTGTAAACCTATTGCATCGCAAGATACTTCGCATTGCCTTGTTTTGCAGTTTTTGAAGCCTTTCCAGGTTACTCGTATTGCAGCATGTAAACAATATTGTCGAACAGTATTCAAAGTGGGGTTTTATCATAGTATTGTAGACGGTGATTGCGGTCATGGTATCCATTTTATTTCTGATCCTTTTAAAAAAACCTATCTTTTTGCCAATTTTTTTACATATATGGTCAATATGTTGATCGAATTTTAAGTCGGAGTCAATTATTACTCCTAAGTATTTAATATTCTTAACATTTTCTATTTTTTCCCCGTTTATTTCTACCTCCGTTTTACTATCCATATTTATTTCCATAAGTTTAGTTTTTCCTTCATTAAGTTTTAATCTGTTCATTTTTAACCAGTTGGTTAAGTCTTTGATATCGCTTACCAACTTATGATTGCACTCCTCATAGTTACTTCCTTGAGCGTAAATTAGAGTGTCATCTGCATACATTGCTACTTTGCATCTCGTCACCACCTCTGGCAAATCATTTATGTACACGATAAATAACAGTGCTCCCAGGATAGATCCTTGCGGCACTCCCAATTCTACTCTATGGGGGCTAGACATAAAACGGTTTATTTTTGTCTGTTGACGTCTCATTGTTAAATAAGATTTGAACCATTTTAGTTCCACATTTCGAACACCATATAGTTGCATTTTTTGAAGTAGTATATCTCGATCAATTGTTTCAAAGGCCCTTTTGAAATCTAGAAAAAGTGCAATTGTTTTCGTTTGGCTTCCTCCTGCTTTCCATTCTTTCACTATGTAATTTATGGCCGACTCACATGAGTAATTCTTTCTAAAACCAGATTGATATTCCGATAGGATTTTATTTTTTTCAAGGTATGTGATAAGCTGCCGCTTCACAACAGCTTCAAGTATTTTCTCACATGTTTTTAAATTATTAATCGGACGAAATTCCTCACTTCTAGTTGTGTTTTGAACTTTTTCAACTGGTGTAACCACCGAAATCTTCCACGAGTCTGGGAATTCGCCTGTTTGAAGAGATTTGTTTATTATATTTAACAGCGTGCGTCCCAATAGGTTCCAGTTCTCTATTATCAGTTTAGGACTTATTTTTCCTTGGTCCCGTTTTTTCTTTATACCTCTGCAAATCTCCTCTAATTCATTCAACGTTATTTGCTGGAATTTAAATCTACTCTCAACTGGATGTATACAGTTTACATATTTTACATCCTCAATAGATGCACTTATCTCCTCTACACTCTTAATAAAATATTCATTAAATTGATTTGCTATTTCTTGCTCCTTTGTGTAGATTGTGTCATCAAAAATAACATTCTTTATTTTCTTTCTATGTTGTCCTAACACTAATTTTTTAATTTCCTTCCACATATTTTTCTGTCCATCGGCTTGTAAAATTCGATTTTTAACATATTGATTTTTTTTTATCTTGATTTTAATTTTATACTGGTTTCTTATTTTCTTGTATTCTTCCCAGTTGTACTCAGTTTTTGTTATCTTTGCTTTTAGATATTTCTCTATTTTATCCTTTTTCATTTTCTGCATTTCATTATTGAACCAATTTTTTGTTTGCTTCTCACGGGTAACCTTTTTTATTTTGGTAAACTTATTTATCACACTTTCCAATGCCTGGTCGATTTTGTTTGCATTTGCATGAATACTACTTGATAGACTGAAATCTATATCACATCCCCTTAGCTCTCGTATAAAATCTTCCTTCTTATATTTACAAACCTCAATTATGTTTTCACTTGACCTTTCTCTATCTGTCTCAATTACCGCAATCTCAATACTTTCGTGATCTGTAATTTTTTTCGTTGCATCAACTCTCGCTTTTAAGTTCTGTATGTTTGTAATAATATAATCAATGGTTGTTTGTGATGTTGCTGCCGTTCTAGTATACTCTTTCATAATTTGTGTTAGACAATTGTCGTTTAATACTCTTTCGATGTCTCTTTTATATAGATCATTTTTAGCCCAGTCAATATTGAAGTCACCAGCTACTATGATATTTTTTGAAGCTTCAGTTAAGACTTCAATATTATCTTTAAAAAACTCACAAAATTCTCTTTCACTACTGTTTGGTGATCTGTAGATTGCGACTAATACCATTTCCGTATTATAACATTTGCACGTACATATGATTAGCCATCTCTGATAATCAACTGCTTTCTTAATTACGTTTAAAACATTCCATTTATTCGTTACATAAATTGTGGTTCCGCCAGTTCGGTTAGAGTTTGATAAGCATGATATAGTCGTAAATCCGTTAAGTTGTATCTCATTGTCATCATTTGATTCTGTAAGGTGTGTCTCAGATAATAATATAAACTCATATTTGTTTTCTTCTGCTAATATTTCCAGCTCTTCAAAATTGTTTATTAATCCTTGGATGTTAATATATATGCCTCTTATCTCCTTTGGTTGCTAATATCCAGTTATCCTTTTTTTCTCTTCTAGTTTCCTCATATATACTAGGCAGTTTCTACTTACAGTTATGTGTTCCTCATCCAGTCCTAGGTTGAATTTTTTGTTAGCTCGCCTACAGTTTATACATCTAACAATTGCTTCGTTTTTGCATTCTTTAGTAGGATGCTCTTCATGACATTTTAGGCACGTCTCTTCATTTTTACACTCTCCGGCTTTATGGTTATATCCTTTACATTTATAACATATCATGACATTCATTCCGTCATAAATTCTACATCGCTCCCATCCAATGTTAACTCTCCCTGCCTCTATGATTTTTGAAAATGATTCATGATCGATCTCAATAATGGCATTATAGTTTATGACATTATTTTTTTTACTTTCATAGTACTTTATCAGTTTTAATGCACTATTTGCAATCAAATCATTTTGTTTTTTTTAGTTTCTCAATAATTTCCTCCCTGTCGTTCGCGAATTTCATATTCGGGATTATTACCACCGGTTTTGGCTTGTTTGGTATTTTAACTTCATATTTCTCCCCTATTTTTTCCTCAATCGCATTTTTTATTTTATCTCTTTCTTCTACATTATCGCTTTCTATTATAACAATTCCACTGTGTTTGCTTTCTATGTTTGAAATCTTTAGATTCGTTGGATCTACTTTTTTATTTAGTTCTTCTTTGGTTTTGATACCCGTTTGCTTTTCTTTTGGCTTTACAATTAGCGGCAATTCTTTACGAATTTCTGGCTTCGCATTTCCATTCTTTTTGTTGTTCGCTTTCTTCACTATTTCCGCAAATGATGTACGGTTTACTTCGACCGTTTGTTTATTATTGGCAATTTTTTTTATTTCGCTGCACATACTCATATTACTGTTTTTCAGCTCCGTACATAGCTTTTCGTTCTTCTCCATAAAGCTTTCAGAAAAACTGTGTAGCTTTTGTATTTCGTCAATACTTTTTTTACAGGTATCTTGAACATTTTGTAATTTGTTCAGTCTTTCCGTATATCTAGCCTCAATTGCTTCTAACAGACTCTTCATTTCGTCTTCATTTTTTTTAGAGAATTTTCGAACTCCTGCTTATACAGTTTTAAATAGCGCGAATTTTTACTAACGGCTTCATTTAAATCCTTAACTACCAAGTCCACATTGTGTATATACTGCATAAAACGGATCATTTTTCCACTTCTTATTATTCCACTGCTATATTGATCCAGCCCAGAGCATTTCGCTGCCGAGTGGAATATTTTATTGCACACACCTTCGCAGCTAATGCCTGTTTCGCCGCGTATTGCATTTTTACATTTATTACACTCGGCCATTGCCCTCTTGCCGATATATGTGGAAAATTATTTTGTAAAATTTTCACCATAAAATTATGTACTTTTGTTTAACTTTACCGGTTTTTAATTTTTAAACATTGTCCCTATATTTGTGTACACTTTGATTATTTTTAACAAAATTAGATTTCTTGTAAACGTATAAATAAACTTTGAACTTTACTCGCACGTCCGTTCAGCTCAAACTTCACTCAACACTTTAAAATTAAAAGAATTAAAAGATAAACAAATAACGTGAATAAATATTTATTGAGTAACAAGGTTTGAAGCACGTGTTTTACAACACAAGGAAGACTATATTCGAAGACAAAAAAAAAACAAGAAACTAACATCACAATTAGTTCCAGTTAGACCAAGGAACAAGGTTAGTACACCCTGACAATAAATAATATTTAACATCTTGGATAGAAATATCTGGCAGATAAAGTTGCTGGTAACTTATCAGCCGATTCTAGTGGCTGTTAAAAGTTTTATCTGGAAGATAATAAAAAAATGTTGCAAGTAGCGGGAATAGAGAATAGTTTTAGAGCATTTTTTGGTATAATAATACTCCTCTTTAAGCATTTTTACGTTAACAATTGTAGACTGCGGTCACAAAAGGGTTCCAGATGGATTTATTTGAATTCTTAGAAGATGAATTTGATGAATATTACGAACATATTACGCGACCTCGTAGGAACCGAGTAATTTGCCTAAATTATTTTGAATCACACGATTTTAGGATTTGATTCCGGCTTACCAATTTGCCGGGGGGTGTTTTCGAAATGGCAACTTCAGCTATGGTTAGCTTGGGGAGGGTGCAAATGTTCAAAAATTTCTGCCACTAGTATTTAACGGTTATTAGATTATTACTAAAACCTATATACGCAGCCACAGAATTTTTTTTAAATTTTAACCCCTTTTTTACCCCCCACCCATCTTTCTTCAAAAGGGTCCATTCTCCGGGCTAGCGAGTGTGCATACGTTCTTAACTGCGTATCACGCTATGTATATATGTACGAAATATCAGCTTTAAGAAAATGGCGTAGGTCTGACGGGCCTGGGCTCTTGTTGTGTAAATAAAAATGCACGGGGCCAGTAAATGACCCGTGCAAAACATTAAAAAGGTTGTAACATGAAACCGCCAAGAAATTGGCAGAGGAAAACTTTGCGCAATTTGCCTTGGACGGGAATAAAAAGCCCGTAAGCAAATTGCGCAAGTTCCGCCAGCATTGGAAAGAAAAGCCGACGGGTGCGTTTTTCCGGCCGGCGCCCTCAGCCTTGGGTGAAAGACCAGCAGCTGACTTTTGCCGGTCGACGGCCCGGAAGAAATTCGCAACGGCGGATTTTCTTGGAAAAAGCTTTTTTCAAGCTGAGATCGATCGATTGATCGATCAAGGCGAGTATTGTTTTACCCTTAAACCACGACGGACGATTTTTCCTTCTGACAGAGTATTGTTCAGTACGCAAAGGCGGGTGCTTCGATTTTCGTAGTGTTGTTCTCCGAGTGATCTTTACGAAGTCCGTCGGCACATTGTTATTAGTTTAAATAAAATAATTGCAAACAATTAATCTAAAATAAAGTAAATTATAAACTTAAATTAAGTAGTAGTGTTGTTCTCCGAGTGATCTTTACGAAGTCCGTCGGCACATTGTTATTAGCTTAAATAAAATAATTGCAAACAGTTAATCTAAATTAAAGTAAATTATAAACTTAAATTAAGTAGTAGTGTTGTTCTCCGAGTGATCTTTACGAAGTCCGTCGGCAAATTGTTATTAGCTTAAATTAAATAATTGTAAACAGTGTACTTAAAATCGTTCTATTATAAACTTGAAGAAAGTAGTTGTGATGTTCTTTTAGCTTAGTTAATTGTAAACAGTGCACTTGAAATCATTCTATTAAAAACTTGAAGAAATTGTGATGTTCTTCTAGCTTAGTTAATTGTAAACCGTGCACTTGAAAAATCATTCTATTAAAAACTTGAAGAAGGTAATTGTGATGTTTTTTAAATTAAATAATCGTAAACAGTGTACTTAAACTCATTCTATTATAAACCTGAAAAAAGGTAGTTGTGTTGTTCACGTAAGTACAATAATTTCGAACAGTTTGCCTACAATAAATTAAATTGTAAATTTGAAAAAAAAGTAGTTGTGTTGCTCTCAAAGAAGAAATATAACATTTGAGTTGAGTAAACAACGTGAACCCTTCTAATATAACTATTACTATAAGACTACAGTGGAAATATTTGTTGCTCCAACAATTTTTTCTGGTCATGAGAAGCATTTTTTTTAATAACGACAACTAAATATATTTATTTGATGTCGTATTTAACTAAAAATTTTAATAATATTTTGGTTGTGGTAACTAAAAATGTCTTTCAGTGATTTGATGCAGCGATTGCTTATAACTCTCTGATATTTTTCAACTGGGACTCCAAATTAAGAATCGTGGACATAGTTGCCAGATTGCCTTGATCATGTCATAAACAAACTATTTTTATTAACTCCCGTATTAAGTAAAGATTGAGTGACCCTGCTAAATAGTAAGTGGTAGATATATTTATCTGCCAGTTAGTTTAACAGGGAGTTTGATGGTGAAACTGAAAAAACATATCAGCAACCTTTATCTGTTAGATACTGTTATAAGGCAGATAACTATCTGAAACTTTATCAGCAAGCGGTGAAACAGGCCCTAAGACTACAAAAGTATCAGATAAACCTTGACTACTGTACAGGAAAGTGTATGTATATTGCTGATTTCCTCTCCAGAAATTTTGATAAAGAAGATGTATCTCCAGATATCTCAGACTTGGACGAAGTGGCCCATACGATTAATGTTACTGATGAACGAAAACTGAAATTCAGTAAAGAAACTGACAGCGACCCAGTGCTAAACGAACTAAAGAAAATTTTACAAGTAGGATGGCCCAAATCTAAATCACTTTTAAAAGAAGAGGTTAAATATTACTGGAAACTGAGAAATGAACTTGTATTAACTGACAGAATAATATTCGTAAATGATCGTTATATTAGTTCCGAGTTCACTTAGAAGTGAAATATTAAATCTGCTACATAAACCACATTTAGGAATTAACAAAACTAAAACTAGGGCGCGAACGTCGGTATATTGGCCTGGAATAGCTACCCATCCACTAGCGTTTTTTCCTCCGTTCATTTCATTCAAATTTTTCCGCAGGAATTTTATGAAAAGATAATAAAATTGTAGTCGTCCACTAACGCAAGTTTAGTTTTTCGTCTTTACCGCCAGTTTATACCGTCACTTTTTCTTGTTGACCTATAAGCGGAAAATAATCGTTTTGTTGGTCACTAATTAGAACACTTTCCAGTACGTTATCTCTTCAAGCTTTCATGTCATATTATCTTCTTGCCTACCAAAAGGAAAAAAATCATTTCATAGCCCCTCAACGTGAGACGTTATTTACGTACGTTTTGCTGTATCAGAAAGCGATGAGAGGAAAACTCAATAATTTGTACGGTCATTTGCCTTTTTAAATCATTTTAAATTTTCTGTAAGGAAACATTTCCCATCGAAACGATAAGTGTTAAATCAAAGCGGTTCGGTATTTTAATTTAGCAAACACTTTTCAAGTAGTTTAAAAGTTTATGCTGTTATTATAATGCGTGATAAAAAAAAGTTTGCAATTGCTTGTGCTGGAATGGCTTGTGAAATTTTATTTAAAAAGAAAAAGAAAAGGCGATTTTGGTCAAAAAGGTGGTTTTTGAACCGAGACAAATACAGTGATGTGAAACTTTTGCAAGAATTAAGAGAAAATGATCCAACGGACTTCACAAATTATCTCAGAATGGATAGCAGTACTTTTGATGAACTACTAAAAATGATTTATCCTTATTTAAAAAAAGAAGATACAAACATGAGAAGTAGTATACCACCAGAGGAGCGACTCATAACAACATTACGATTTTTAGCAACTGGCAGAAGTTATGAATGTTTAAAATTTAGCACCGGAATTTCTCCACAAACAATAGGCCGTATAGTTCCGGAGACCTGTAAAATTATTTATAATGTTTTGCGAAAGGATTATATGAAGGTAAGTAAAAAAGTATCATAACTCAAAAAAAAATTATATTCATAATCTACATAATTAACATAACTTCTTCATCGTATACATAAAAAAATATGTACATTACAAAACGTTAACAATTTTACATTATAATTCATCGCTGTAACTGGCGTAAAACGTGTGCATGGTGGAAAGTTCCTGTCCAACAGATTCTGAAGCGGTTGTTTGAATTTCTTGAGGAGAAGGAACGGAGGCACAAGAATAATTTGAACTAAATGAAGATCGGCTACTTTCACTGATATCGGTGCATTCAGTTAATTTATTCATAATAGCGTTATTAAGTACTTTGGTTAATAAAACTTCAGCCAACATTTTTTGTTGTACGTTCTCCACTTTTCTTAATTTAGTAGCCATATATTGTGCAAATGCTTCATTGTCATCTGGTTTGGCAGACATAGCTTCCGTGCATTTTGCTATGAAATTTCTGCGTTCCTGCTCCTCGCTTATTTTCATTCTTTTTCCAGAAGTAGTAGTATCACGCATTCCTTTCTTTGAATTGCCACTACATTCGTTCTGCAAATAGAAATATAAAATTATTTTTCAACTTTCTTATTTCAGTTTCCGAGGACTAAGCAAGAGTGGAAAGATATTTCAGAGCGTTTTGCCTCACGCTGGCAATTCCCTAATTGTGGTGGATCTCTAGATGGCAAACATATCCGAATAGTATGCCCAGCGAACTCCGGTGCTTTATACTACAACTACAAGAAGTTTTATAGCATCGTCTTACTAGCATTGGTTAATGCAGATTACGAATTCATATTCGTTGATGCAGGTAAAAATGGAAGAAATTCGGACTGTGCTATTTTAGAATTTACTAGATTTTATCTAAAGTTACAAAACAATTCCTTGAACTTGCCACCACAAGAAGAAAATGTTGAAAATATGAATTTCGTATTTGTGGGTGATGAAGGATTTGCCTTACACGAGCACATTATGAAACCATATTGCCAGAGTGAGCTTACATATGAAAGAAGGGTGTTTAATTATCGCTTATCCAGAGCCAGAAATGTTGTAGAAAACACCTTCGGTCTAATCACCTCGCGATTTCGAGTATTACAAACACCTATAAATACATCTCCCGAAAAAGTTCAAGACATCATAATGTGTATTTGTGTTTTACATAATTTCTTGCGACGCAAAAGTAAGTCATATTTTAATTCAAAAAGTATAGATTCTGAAGATAAACAGACACACGATCTAAAAAATGATGCAGAATGGCGAAAAGATGCCACTGAATTACATGGACTAGAAAAACTTCATATAAAAAATACCACATTAACTGCTAAACAGACCCGTGAACATTACCTTCAATATTTTAATGGGGCAGGTACTGTCGCTTGGCAAGATAACATGATCCGAAAAGGCAAAGCGTGAATTTAAAAATCAAATTACAAGGTAATATACAGAAATATATCTTATTCAAATTTAGCATTTCTATTACCTCATTTATTTCACCTTCCATTTCAGTAAACGATTCATCAAATGTATCTCTATTTTTGTTCGGAGTAACTTCATCCTCTATATTATCAGAACTTTCCGTTGGTAATTCATGGTCTCTCAAAAATGACATTAAACTGAAGTACCACAACTGCGGTTTATAAATATCATCGACTCCACTACCAGAACGCTGAGATATTTCAAGCTAATAATAATATTTAATTAATTTTACTGTAATAAAATATTAATATGAAACTTACCTTTTTTAATTCTTTCCGAAAAGATCCCCTCAATGATTGTATTTTTAATTTTACAGTTCGGATGTCCGCTTGTGAATCATGTTTCTTCCAAATTTTTAATAATTCCTTGTATCCAATTATTTTTAAATTTCTATTACCATAAACTTCTTTATTTTTTATTTTCCATAAAGCTGGATTAGCTCTATAAGCTTCTAAAAATTCCTTTAAAATATTTTTAGGAACATTTCTTATATCACTTTTTTCAATACTTTCGATTTCTTCCGTATTCTTCTCCATTTTGCATTTAACTGAAGCTTCCCACTTGTTAATCACAGCGGAATGCCTGCAAGATGAAAATAAAACTTGCAGAAACCGTTTCATCTACTAACATCCACTAACACACGTTTCTTTCTCTACAGAATGCACGCTGTATACTTTTGTAATAACCGACAACAGATTTTCTGGATTGTTCAGACCATCAACTAAGCATACTTTCTGTGAAGCTAGTACGGTGGGATAACTCAACAATAAAATAAAACTGCGTAATTATCATGCCTTTACCCACTCACTACTATACTTTCCATGTGGCTTAGCTTTTCCTCAAGGAAAGAACGCTAGTGGATGGGTAGCTAATGGATCAATCCATTGAAAAGTTAGTAACATCATGTCAAGTTTGCCAAACATATAGGAACAGTGAAGCAAGAGAACCATACATACCGCACGAAGTTCCGGATATTCCGTTCAACAAAATTGGTATGGATATTTTTGAAATTTCAGGGAAATTTAGTAGCAATTGATTACCTGTCTAAATATTTTGAAATTATGTAACGGTCGGCCAGGAAAAATAGTCCGTGACCAGCTGGGAAAAAAATAGGAAAAATTTCATACCCTCGAACATCCGTATATTGTCTTTAAAATTGTCCACGTCGCCAAACAAATACCTTAAAAACAAAAAAGAAGATATAATAATTTTCGCATCACACAGTTTTTATGCATGCAATAATCATTCAAATTGTGCCTAATTGCGCCCCTGTCCATATTATTTCATGCCTGTCCCATTCTACAGCATAATGCCCGCACACATAAATTTTCGCGCAACAAAATTGCCGGCGGCGAACGCCCAGCCAATCACCTTGCGCAATGCACATGATGCCGAGTACGTTTCGCGGAATTACACTTTTGTCCATGTAATGGAATGAGTTTACACGGGGAAAATGGAGGAACGCCGATTGACCGAATTCCTTTGTTTGTTCCCTTTCGCGTAAATTCCTTCATCTTATTACCCCCACCCTTAACTAAGGTAAAGGTCGCCAGCCCAAGCGGACCAAATAAGGAAAGGAATGCATTAAGAAGAATTTTCTTATTTTTCTTTCAGGTGCGGAGGTAAATGTTTTGCCTTTACAAATAGCGAAAAAATTAAAAAATTTAGTGATTACAGACTCGAAAGCAAAAATACTGGCATACGGTGCAAAAATCATAAAATCAAAAGGAGTGGCAAAATTAGAATGTAGAAGTCGAAATATGATTAAAAAATTAGAATATATCATAAGTGAAGAAGAAGAAGGAGCAGGTCCATTGCTAGGGTTAAACACTTGCACAAAATTAAACTTAGTGAAAAAAGGCCACGCAATTGACGTTCCAATGAATCGTGAAGCTTTTTTAAAAGAAAATAAAGATTTGTTTGAAGGAGTTTTGGGGGATTTATAAAAAATTTTCAGATCGAGCTCAAGGAAAACGCTATGCCTGTAGCCAAACCAGCAAGAAGAATTCCATTAGCGCTTAAAGAGGCAGTTGCTCAGGAATTAGCAAGGTTGGAACAATTAAATATAATAGAAAAAAATAATGGTCAAGCAGAGTGGAAATCTTATATGGTAATTGTGGAAAAAACAAACAAAAAATTCGTCTTTGTTTAGATCCGCGAGAATTGAACTTAGCTATAAAACCACTTAATTATCCAATCCCGAATTTTGAAGAATTGAGCACTAAATTGGCAAATAAAACTATTTTTACAGTACTCGACTTAAAAGACGGGTACTGGCAAATTGAGTTGGACGAAAAATCTAGCCAAGCATGTACTTTTAGTACACCATTAGGAACATACAAATTTAAAAGATTGCCGTTTGGAATTAGTATAGCCCCAGAAGTATTCCAAAAATGTAACGAGAATAAATTTAAAGATATTCCGGGAGTAATAGTCTTATTGGACGATATCTTGATTGCTGCAGAGTCAGAAAACGAACACGATCAAATAATAGATAAAGTCATGAAAAGAGCCAGGGAAATAAATTTGAAATTTAACAAAGGTAAACTACAATATATGTAAAATAAAACAAGTTAAATTTTTAGGTCATATTATATCGGGAGAAGGAATATCCTGTGACCCAGAAAGGATTAAAGCAATAACTAAAATATCACCGCCAGCAAACAAAAAAGAGTTACAATGTTTGTTTGGGATGATCAATTATGTAAGAAGTTTTATACCCAGTTTGGCAGAAATATCGTAACCAATCAGAGAGTTATTAAAAAAGGAAGTAGTTTTTAGGTGGGAGGATTATCACACAAAATGCTTAGAAAAAATAAAACAAACCATAATAGAGGCTCCAACGTTGAAATCTTTTGATACCAGCAAAGAAGTCACCATTCAAGCTGATGCTTCGAAATATGGATTGGGAACATGTATGCTACAAGATGAAAAGCCAATACATTTTGCACCAAGAAGTCTTTCAGTCACTGAGCAAATCTGAGAGAAAGAGTTGCTCGCAATTGTGTTCAGTTCTATAAAATTTCACAATTTTATATATGGGAAAAATTTCCAGGTTATTACTGATCATAAGCCACTATTAGGGATCTTTAAGAAAGAATTATGGAAAATACCAAATGCCCGTTTACAACGGATGATGCTAAGGGCCTGTTTCACCACTTGCTGATTAAGCTCCTGATAGCCTATTCAGAACTTATCTGCAAGATAAAGTACAAATTTTGGTTTCACAGGTCTTTGTTATGTAAAAATTCCCAGAAGGGAAAATTGCACTGTAAAAAATCCCAGAAGGGAAAATTTCTTAAAAATTAACATTCCTAAAATATAAACTTATCCATTTTTACATACGTCGGTAAATTTTCCATGGGAAACGGCCCTGAACCAAAGTTTCAAGACGAAACTTGAGCCACCCCAAATGATAATTTTCGCGCAACTTGCAATGCGCCGCGTGAGAAGCGCGCTGTAAGCAAGTTGCGCAGGTGCATTGGCTAAAAAAGTTCAAGGGCGCGTTTCCCCGGCGTTTGGAGTTTTTCTTTGCCACCACCGGCGGGTGGAAATTTAAAAAACGATGAGTGTTGTTTTAAACTTAACCCGCGGCGGACGGTGTTAATTATTAGAGAGTGTTGATTAAGTCGTGACCGCAAGCGGGTGGTTTTAGAAGTTGGTTTCGCGGACGGTAATTACATGTTATCTAAGTTTCTATAAACCCTTATCGTGCGGCAGTATTGACTCGGGATTTAAAAAAATCTAAATAGTTTACCAATTATTTTAAAATCTAAAAAACGTGTAAATTGTTTTAGTTATTTTAACTAAATAGTGTGCCCAACAATCAGTGCTTACCTTAAGTAAACATAAACAAAAAACAATGTTTTAAAATCTAAATGGTTTACCAATTATTTTAAAATCTAAAAAACGTGTAAATTGTTTTAGTTATTTTAATTAAATAGTGTGCCCAACAATCAGGGCTTACCTTAAGTAAACATAACCAAAAAACAACGTTTTAAAATCTAAATAGTTTAACTAAATAGTGTGTTCCAATATAAATAAACATGAATATAGAGGTTAAAGTTAATTTTTTGAATTAAAAGTTATAATACTGTCAATATAAATAAACATGAATATAGTGGTTAAAGCTAATTTTTTGAATTAAAAGTTATAATACTGTCAATATAAATAAACAAGAATATAGTGGTTAAAGTTAATCTTTGAATTAAAAGATAAACAAATGTATATGGATTAAAGTTTCTTTTTGAGCATGCAAGTAAAGTCAATTTTTTGAATTAAAAGTTATAATACTGTCAATATAAATAAACATGAATATAGTGGTTAAAGCTAATTTTTTGAATTAAAAGTTATAATACTGTCAATATACATAAATAAACAAGAATATAGTGGTTAAAGTTAATCTTTGAATTAAAAGATAAACAAATGTATATGGATTAAAGTTTCTTTTTGAGCATCCAAGTAAAGTCAATTTTTTGAATTAAAAGTTATAATACTGTCAATAAATAAACAAGAATATAGTGGTTAAAGTTAATCTTTGAATTAAAAGATAAACAAATGTATATGGATTAAAGTTTCTTTTTGAGCATGCAAGTAAAGTCAATTTTTTGAATTAAAAGTTATAATACTGTCAATATAAATAAACAAGAATATAGTGGTTAAAGTTAATCTTTGAATTAAAAGATAAACAAATGTATATGGATTAAAGTTTCTTTTTGAGCATGCAAGTAAAGTCAATTTTTTGAATTAAAAGTTATAATACTGTCAATAAATAAACATGAATATAGTGGTTAAAGTTAATCTTTGAATTTTTTATATTATTATATTTATTTATTAGTATTTTATAATACTCTAATACATCAACATAAAGAAATTATAGCTAACTTAATCTAGTTGCAGTTTTTATTTATACTTTTATTTTCACATACTCGATACATTTCTTTTTTAAATCCTTAAGTTTGTTTCAGATTTAATGTCGATTGGTAATTCATTAAACAATTGGAGACCCTTATGAAATATTGTGTTCTGCGTATGTACCGATCTTTGCAAATTTAGCCTAAAATCATTTGCATTTCTTAAAGTGTACGGTTGTACATCTCCCACGTATTTGATCTCCTTTACTAAGTACTCTGGGGCCACTCCTCTTTTTATCTTAAAAATAGCAATGAGTGTATTTAGCTCCAGTCTTTGTTTTACGCTTAACCATTTAAGGGTATTAAACATGACCCTGACTGGTGTAAACCTATTGCATCGCAAGATACTTCGCATTGCCTTGTTTTGCAGTTTTTGAAGCCTTTCCAGGTTACTCGTATTGCAGCATGTAAACAATATTGTCGAACAGTATTAAAAGTGGGGTTTTATCATAGTATTGTAGACGGTGATTGCGGTCATGGTATCCATTTTATTTCTGATCCTTTTAAAAAAACCTATCTTTTTGCCAATTTTTTTACATATATGGTCAATATGTTGATCGAATTTTAAGTCGGAGTCAATTATTACTCCTAAGTATTTAATATTCTTAACATTTTCTATTTTTTCCCCGTTTATTTCTACCTCCGTTTTACTATCCATATTTATTTCCATAAGTTTAGTTTTTCCTTCATTAAGTTTTAATCTGTTCATTTTTAACCAGTTTGTTAAGTCTTTGATATCGCTTACCAACTTATGATTGCACTCCTCATAGTTACTTCCTTGAGCGTAAATTAGAGTGTCATCTGCATACATTGCTACTTTGCATCTCGTCACCACCTCTGGCAAATCATTTATGTACACGATAAATAACAGTGCTCCCAGGATAGATCCTTGCGGCACTCCCAATTCTACTCTATGGGGGCTAGACATAAAACGGTTTATTTTTGTCTGTTGACGTCTCATTGTTAAATAAGATTTGAACCATTTTAGTTCCACATTTCGAACACCATATAGTTGCATTTTTTGAAGTAGTATATCTCGATCAATTGTTTCAAAGGCCCTTTTGAAATCTAGAAAAAGTGCAATTGTTTTCGTTTGGCTTCCTCCTGCTTTCCATTCTTTCACTATGTAATTTATGGCCGACTCACATGAGTAATTCTTTCTAAAACCAGATTGATATTCCGATAGGATTTTATTTTTTTCAAGGTATGTGATAAGCTGCCGCTTCACAACAGCTTCAAGTATTTTCTCACATGTTTTTAAATTATTAATCGGACGAAATTCCTCACTTCTAGTTGTGTTTTGAACTTTTTCAACTGGTGTAACCACCGAAATCTTCCACGAGTCTGGGAATTCGCCTGTTTGAAGAGATTTGTTTATTATATTTAACAGCGTGCGTCCCAATAGGTTCCAGTTCTCTAATATCAGTTTAGGACTTATTTTTCCTTGGTCCCGTTTTTTCTTTATACCTCTGCAAATCTCCTCTAATTCATTCAACGTTATTTGCTGGAATTTAAATCTACTCTCAACTGGATGTATACAGTTTACATATTTTACATCGTCAATAGATGCACTTATCTCCTCTACACTCTTAATAAAATATTCATTAAATTGATTTGCTATTTCTTGCTCCTTTGTGTAGATTGTGTCATCAAAAATAACATTCTTTATTTTCTTTCTATGTTGTCCTAACACTAATTTTTTAATTTCCTTCCACATATTTTTCTGTCCATCGGCTTGTAAAATTCGATTTTTAACATATTGATTTTTTTTTATCTTGATTTTAATTTTATACTGGTTTCTTATTTTCTTGTATTCTTCCCAGTTGTACTCAGTTTTTGTTATCTTTGCTTTTAGATATTTCTCTATTTTATCCTTTTTCATTTTCTGCATTTCATTATTGAACCAATTTTTTGTTTGCTTCTCACGGGTAACCTTTTTTATTTTGGTAAACTTATTTATCACACTTTCCAATGCCTGGTCGATTTTGTTTGCATTTGCATGAATACTACTTGATAGACTGAAATCTATATCACATCCCCTTAGCTCTCGTATAAAATCTTCCTTCTTATATTTACAAACCTCAATTATGTTTTCACTTGACCTTTCTCTATCTGTCTCAATTACCGCAATCTCAATACTTTCGTGATCTGTAATTTTTTTCGTTGCATCAAATCTCGCTTTTAAGTTCTGTATGTTTGTAATAATATAATCAATGGTTGTTTGTGATGTTGCTGCCGTTCTAGTATACTCTTTCATAATTTGTGTTAGACAATTGTCGTTTAATACTCTTTCGATGTCTCTTTTATATAGATCATTTTTAGCCCAGTCAATATTGAAGTCACCAGCTACTATGATATTTTTTGAAGCTTCAGTTAAGACTTCAATATTATCTTTAAAAAACTCACAAAATTCTCTTTCACTACTGTTTGGTGATCTGTAGATTGCGACTAATACCATTTCCGTATTATAACATTTGCACGTACATATGATTAGCCATCTCTGATAATCAACTGCTTTCTTAATTACGTTTAAAACATTCCATTTATTCGTTACATAAATTGTGGTTCCGCCAGTTCGGTTAGAGTTTGATAAGCATGATATAGTCGTAAATCCGTTAAGTTGTATCTCATTGTCATCATTTGATTCTGTAAGGTGTGTCTCAGATAATAATATAAACTCATATTTGTTTTCTTCTGCTAATATTTCCAGCTCTTCAAAATTGTTTATTAATCCTTGGATGTTAATATATATGCCTCTTATCTCCTTTGGTTGCTAATATCCAGTTATCCTTTTTTTCTCTTCTAGTTTCCTCATATATACTGGGCAGTTTCTACTTACAGTTATGTGTTCCTCATCCAGTCCTAGGTTGAATTTTTTGTTAGCTCGCCTACAGTTTATACATCTAACAATTGCTTCGTTTTTGCATTCTTTAGTAGGATGCTCTTCATGACATTTTAGGCACGTCTCTTCATTTTTACACTCTCCGGCTTTATGGTTATATCCTTTACATTTATAACATATCATGACATTCATTCCGTCATAAATTCTACATCGCTCCCATCCAATGTTAACTCTCCCTGCCTCTATGATTTTTGAAAATGATTCATGATCGATCTCAATAATGGCATTATAGTTTATGACATTATTTTTTTTACTTTCATAGTACTTTATCAGTTTTAATGCACTATTTGCAATCAAATCATTTTGTTTTTTTTAGTTTCTCAATAATTTCCTCCCTGTCGTTCGCGAATTTCATATTCGGGATTATTACCACCGGTTTTGGCTTGTTTGGTATTTTAACTTCATATTTCTCCCCTATTTTTTCCTCAATCGCATTTTTTATTTTATCTCTTTCTTCTACATTATCGCTTTCTATTATAACAATTCCACTGTGTTTGCTTTCTATGTTTGAAATCTTTAGATTCGTTGGATCTACTTTTTTATTTAGTTCTTCTTTGGTTTTGATACCCGTTTGCTTTTCTTTTGGCTTTACAATTAGCGGCAATTCTTTACGAATTTCTGGCTTCGCATTTCCATTCTTTTTGTTGTTCGCTTTCTTCACTATTTCCGCAAATGATGTACGGTTTACTTCGACCGTTTGTTTATTATTGGCAATTTTTTTTATTTCGCTGCACATACTCATATTACTGTTTTTCAGCTCCGTACATAGCTTTTCGTTCTTCTCCATAAAGCTTTCAGAAAAACTGTGTAGCTTTTGTATTTCGTCAATACTTTTTTTACAGGTATCTTGAACATTTTGTAATTTGTTCAGTCTTTCCGTATATCTAGCCTCAATTGCTTCTAACAGACTCTTCATTTCGTCTTCATTTTTTTTTAGAGAATTTTCGAACTCCTGCTTATACAGTTTTAAATAGCGCGAATTTTTACTAACGGCTTCATTTAAATCCTTAACTACCAAGTCCACATTGTGTATATACTGCACGCAATCATCACACATAAAACGGATCATTTTTCCACTTCTTATTATTCCACTGCTATATTGATCCAGCCCAGAGCATTTCGCTGCCGAGTGGAATATTTTATTGCACACACCTTCGCAGCTAATGCCTGTTTCGCCGCGTATTGCATTTTTACATTTATTACACTCGGCCATTGCCCTCTTGCCGATATATGTGGAAAATTATTTTGTAAAATTTTCACCATAAAATTATGTACTTTTGTTTAACTTTACCGGTTTTTAATTTTTAAACATTGTCCCTATATTTGTGTACACTTTGATTATTTTTAACAAAATTAGATTTCTTGTAAACGTATAAATAAACTTTGAACTTTACTCGCACGTCCGTTCAGCTCAAACTTCACTCAACACTTTAAAATTAAAAGAATTAAAAGATAAACAAATAACGTGAATAAATATTTATTGAGTAACAAGGTTTGAAGCACGTGTTTTACAACACAAGGAAGACTATATTCGAAGACAAAAAAAAAACAAGAAACTAACATCACAATTAGTTCCAGTTAGACCAAGGAACAAGGTTAGTACACCCTGACAATAAATAATATTTAACATCTTGGATAGAAATATCTGGCAGATAAAGTTGCTGGTAACTTATCAGCCGATTCTAGTGGCTGTTAAAAGTTTTATCTGGAAGATAATAAAAAAATGTTGCAAGTAGCGGGAATAGAGAATAGTTTTAGAGCATTTTTTGGTATAATAATACTCCTCTTTAAGCATTTTTACGTTAACAATTGTAGACTGCGGTCACAAAAGGGTTCCAGATGGATTTATTTGAATTCTTAGAAGATGAATTTGATGAATATTACGAACATATTACGCGACCTCGTAGGAACCGAGTAATTTGCCTAAATTATTTTGAATCACACGATTTTAGGATTTGATTCCGGCTTACCAATTTGCCGGGGGGTGTTTTCGAAATGGCAACTTCAGCTATGGTTAGCTTGGGGAGGGTGCAAATGTTCAAAAATTTCTGCCACTAGTATTTAACGGTTATTAGATTATTACTAAAACCTATATACGCAGCCACAGAATTTTTTTTAAATTTTAACCCCTTTTTTACCCCCCACCCATCTTTCTTCAAAAGGGTCCATTCTCCGGGCTAGCGAGTGTGCATACGTTCTTAACTGCGTATCACGCTATGTATATATGTACGAAATATCAGCTTTAAGAAAATGGCGTAGGTCTGACGGGCCTGGGCTCTTGTTGTGTAAATAAAAATGCACGGGGCCAGTAAATGACCCGTGCAAAACATTAAAAAGGTTGTAACATGAAACCGCCAAGAAATTGGCAGAGGAAAACTTTGCGCAATTTGCCTTGGACGGGAATAAAAAGCCCGTAAGCAAATTGCGCAAGTTCCGCCTGCATTGGAAAGAAAAGCCGACGGGTGCGTTTTTCCGGCCGGCGCCCTCAGCCTTGGGTGAAAGACCAGCAGCTGACTTTTGCCGGTCGACGGCCCGGAAGAAATTCGCAACGGCGGATTTTCTTGGAAAAAGCTTTTTTCAAGCTGAGATCGATCGATTGATCGATCAAGGCGAGTATTGTTTTACCCTTAAACCACGACGGACGATTTTTCCTTCTGACAGAGTATTGTTCAGTACGCAAAGGCGGGTGCTTCGATTTTCGTAGTGTTGTTCTCCGAGTGATCTTTACGAAGTCCGTCGGCACATTGTTATTAGTTTAAATAAAATAATTGCAAACAATTAATCTAAAATAAAGTAAATTATAAACTTAAATTAAGTAGTAGTGTTGTTCTCCGAGTGATCTTTACGAAGTCCGTCGGCACATTGTTATTAGCTTAAATAAAATAATTGCAAACAGTTAATCTAAATTAAAGTAAATTATAAACTTAAATTAAGTAGTAGTGTTGTTCTCCGAGTGATCTTTACAAAGTCCGTCGGCAAATTGTTATTAGCTTAAATTAAATAATTGTAAACAGTGTACTTAAAATCGTTCTATTATAAACTTGAAGAAAGTAGTTGTGATGTTCTTTTAGCTTAGTTAATTGTAAACAGTGCACTTGAAATCATTCTATTAAAAACTTGAAGAAATTGTGATGTTCTTCTAGCTTAGTTAATTGTAAACCGTGCACTTGAAAAATCATTCTATTAAAAACTTGAAGAAGGTAATTGTGATGTTTTTTAAATTAAATAATCGTAAACAGTGTACTTAAACTCATTCTATTATAAACCTGAAAAAAGGTAGTTGTGTTGTTCACGTAAGTACAATAATTTCGAACAGTTTGCCTACAATAAATTAAATTGTAAATTTGAAAAAAAAGTAGTTGTGTTGCTCTCAAAGAAGAAATATAACATTTGAGTTGAGTAAACAACGTGAACCCTTCTAATATAACTATTACTATAAGACTACAGTGGAAATATTTGTTGCTCCAACAATTTTTTCTGGTCATGAGAAGCATTTTTTTTAATAACGACAACTAAATATATTTATTTGATGTCGTATTTAACTAAAAATTTTAATAATATTTTGGTTGTGGTAACTAAAAATGTCTTTCAGTGATTTGATGCAGCGATTGCTTATAACTCTCTGATATTTTTCAACTGGGACTCCAAATTAAGAATCGTGGACATAGTTGCCAGATTGCCTTGATCATGTCATAAACAAACTATTTTTATTAACTCCCGTATTAAGTAAAGATTGAGTGACCCTGCTAAATAGTAAGTGGTAGATATATTTATCTGCCAGTTAGTTTAACAGGGAGTTTGATGGTGAAACTGAAAAAACATAGCAGGAACCTTTATCTGTTAGATACTGTTATAAGGCAGATAACTATCTGAAACTTTATCAGCAAGCGGTGAAACAGGCCCTAAGACTACAAAAGTATCAGATAAACCTTGACTACTGTACAGGAAAGTGTATGTATATTGCTGATTTCCTCTCCAGAAATTTTGATAAAGAAGATGTATCTCCAGATATCTCAGACTTGGACGAAGTGGCCCATACGATTAATGTTACTGATGAACGAAAACTGAAATTCAGTAAAGAAACTGACAGCGACCCAGTGCTAAACGAACTAAAGAAAATTTTACAAGTAGGATAGCCCAAATCTAAATCACTTTTAAAAGAAGAGGTTAAATATTACTGGAAACTGAGAAATGAACTTGTATTAACTGACAGAATAATATTCGTAAATGATCGTTATATTAGTTCCGAGTTCACTTAGAAGTGAAATATTAAATCTGCTACATAAACCACATTTAGGAATTAACAAAACTAAAACTAGGGCGCGAACGTCGGTATATTGGCCTGGAATGGATCAATCCATTGAAAAGTTAGTAACATCATGTCAAGTTTGCCAAACATATAGGAACAGTGAAGCAAGAGAACCATACATACCGCACGAAGTTCCGGATATTCCGTTCAACAAAATTGGTATGGATATTTTTGAAATTTCAGGGAAATTTAGTAGCAATTGATTACCTGTCGAAATATTTTGAAATTATGTAACGGTCGGCCAGGAAAAATAGTCCGTGACCAGCTGGGAAAAAAATAGGAAAAATTTCATACCCTCGAACATCCGTATATTGTCTTTAAAATTGTCCACGTCGCCAAACAAATACCTTAAAAACAAAAAAGAAGATATAATAATTTTCGCATCACACAGTTTTTATGCATGCAATCATTCAAATTGTGCCTAATTGCGCCCCTGTCCATATTATTTCATGCCTGTCCCATTCTACAGCATAATGCCCGCACACATAAATTTTCGCGCAACAAAATTGCCGGCGGCGAACGCCCAGCCAATCACCTTGCGCAATGCACATGATGCCGAGTACGTTTCGCGGAATTACACTTTTGTCCATGTAATGGAATGAGTTTACACGGGGAAAATGGAGGAACGCCGATTGACCGAATTCCTTTGTTTGTTCCCTTTCGCGTAAATTCCTTCATCTTATTACCCCCACCCTTAACTAAGGTAAAGGTCGCCAGCCCAAGCGGACCAAATAAGGAAAGGAATGCGAGCCGGTTAGCAATCCTTTCATTTTCTTCGTTTTCCGCACCCACACCCATGCGCCGAAAGGCAAGTTCTGGAGTTGGCGTCGGTTTTTGGGCGAGTCGGTGGAATAAAGTCGTCGGGCACGCATCGCGCAAAAAACTTGATGGTGGATTTTCTTATTTTAAAAAGAAAAAAAAATTGTCATTACGATTTAAAGAAAAGTAAAAATTATGAATGAAGTTTTATTAATATAGTCCAGTAGAAATAGAGTTCGAACAACAAAAAAATTCGTTACAGCAATCTGACAGTGGGATGTTGTCGAAAAAGCTCTTGTAAAAGAGGGAAAAATAAATCGAACCGACAGCTGCGATCCGGGGTGGAATGGGGGGGTTTTTAGGGGTTGACAACAGTTTTTCGCGATTTCTGGCTAAACTGTGCATCCTATCGAAAAAAGTTAAATGTAAAAGTTGTAGGAAATAAAAAGATCTACAACTTTTGTATTTACCATTTTTCCCTAACCTCAAAATTTTTCGAAAAAATGGCGGAAAACCGCGTTTTCGGTTTTTTATTTTTTTCTTGGACAAAAAAATTTCTATGAAGCTGAAACTTGGGCAAAAGATACCTGTTAGTGTTGCAAAAATGCAGTAATTTTTTCAGACGGAAATATTTAGAGGTTGTTGTGAAATTTAATTTTTTTTAAAAAAAAGGAAATTTTTCACTGCGATTCCTCTTAAAACTACACTTCCTACGAAGTTCTGTTTTGGCTCACTTACTCGTTGTTACGTCTACTTTCGATAAATGGTAAAAAAATGGTATACTGCAATGGAAAAAATGGCCGGAAAATGCTTATATTCACATTAACGACGATTATTCAGAAACAAATTATAGATGCCATTGTTATGTTTACTTTATTTAATTAAAAAAAAAGTATAGTGTGCATTTTAGTGCCTTCTACGATTGTCGTACATAGGATTGTTATTATCAAACAAAACATGAGAAATGCACATCGTGTTTATGAACAATAAAGACTGAATCATTCTCAATTGATTTTTTTGTAAGGTAATGCATGTTTCTGATTTTTAATTTTTTTATTCTTCGATTAATTATTTTAAATAAAGAAACTCTATAATGCAGATTTATATAATGATGGAAGCAGTACCTTCTTGTCTACTTTGTGGGAGTTGTGCTGGAAAGCTGGTAGTTGTCAAACGTCGCTTGATTGATTCTCTGATAACATCTAGCAGAAACAGAAAAGACCACAGATTCAAAACATTTCAGAAAATTTCTGAAGCACACGTCCACGACAGTTGTCGAACGTCATACAGCAAACCCAGTTCAATTGCTACGGCTGCAAAAGATAAGTCCACAAGAATATCTAATGGTAAAAAGGTTACAAAAAAAGCACTGCACTTTGATTTTGAGAATTATTGCTTTTTTTGCGGTGAAGCTTGTAACAGGAACAATGATTTTCGTACCGTTAAAAAGAATGAAACCAAACAAAAGATTTTATCTGCTTTGAGAGGAAGGAATGTGTCTGATACGTTTCATAAAACTTTGCGTGCTCGAATGAATAGTATAACGCCGGATCCACACGTTTGTCAAGGCCTGGCAAGCGTTCGCAAATTGAAAAAAAATTTTAAAACAAACGTGTGGATGCATCACAAACGCTTGCCGCAAACTTCCTTTGCAAGCGTTAGCACGTTTGCTTTGGTTTGCCGAGAATCCACACTCAACCGGATCGGCCACAAGCGTCGGCAAGCTTACACAAGCCAAGCCAAACGCCTTATCCACACGTTTGAATTTGCGAATGCTTGCCAAGCCTTGACAAACGTGTGGATCCGGCATAAAAGATTCAGATGAAATTCCGGCTTGTTATCATAATAAGTGCATGACAGCTTTTTATAGAGGTAGTATTTCTAGTACTTCGTGCTCTGGTCGCCCTGTCAGTAAAACCACAAGAAATTTTATAAATCATTGTATTGATTGTATTGAAAGAAATCCTGGTGAGTGCCAATTTTCCGTTAATGAAATGAAAGAAACATTTGTAGGTGAAATTCCAACATTCGGTACGATACAAAAACAACTTAATGTGCACTTTCAGGACGAGCTCGTTTTTACTTCGATAAAAGGTGATGTGGCCATCACATTTAAAAAACATGCTGGGAAACAACTGAATAAAATGTGGTATGAATCGCGATCGCAAAACATAGATGACGAAAAAATGAGAATTGTTGAAATGGCTGCCAGTATCATTTCCGAAGACATTAGGTCACAAATTTATGATAAAAAAAATTATAAAGTGTTAAGGGCAGAAGAAGAAAGTAAGTGTGATGATGTTCCTGCAACGTTGCTCAAATTTTTAAATATTATCATAAAGACATACAAAAAGAGCCATGAAACAAAAAAGTGGAGCAGAAGAGTCGCAACGATAGCTCATTGTTTGATTTCATCTGTGAGGCCGCGATCTTTTATATCTCCTATTTTAGTAGGCTTATCGGCAATGCTGCATAAGAAGCATGGATCTAGAGATACGATCGATTTATTAGCTTATCTGGGATTGTGTTCGTCATATGACGAAACTTTACTGTTCGAGGCATCGATAATAAACGACCCCGAAAATCACACTTTTACCAAAGATACTCATATTCAATATGTATTTGACAATGCAGACCACGATACATGTACCATAGATGGAAAAAATACATTTCATGCGATGGGGGGAATCGCGATCGCAACGCCAGGATATACAGTTATTACGAAAAAAAAAATTCCAAGATTAGATAAAATTCCAACATCAGTGGAGATCGGTGGTCATGGCTTTATCGAACTAAAAACTTTTGAAAAAAAACAATCGGAGGGTTTAAAAAGCGTCGTTATTGAAAACATTTTTTCAAATACAGACCAAAAATCAGTGGAAATGCCGATTTCAGATTTTATTTGGCTATATTCTAAATCTTGTAATATTAATACCAAAGGCTGGAACGGTTTCATGGAAGAAATTTACGGTAACGGTCGCTATAAAACCTCGAAAATTATTCCCCTGCCTTTCGTAAATAACTCTCCGAGTAACTACAATACTATTTACACTGTTCTATTAAAAGCTGCGGATGAGAACAGGCAAAAACACAAGCAAGAGACTTGCTTCGTGACATTCGATCAGCCGCTTTACATTAAAGGTCGTGAGATTTTAGCATGCGAAAAAGATAAGGATATCAATTTGTTGTCAGCGATACAGGTTAGACTTGGAGGATTTCATACCCTTATGTCATTTTTGGGAGCGATTGGATTCATTATGGACGGAAGCGGCCTCAAGGAGGCATTGTGTACAATCTACGCAGAAAAATCTGTTGAAAAACTACTTACTGGACATGCTTACAGTAGAGCTGTTCGAGGCCATTTTTTAATGCATCAAGTTTTATCCAACATTGCATTGGAATTATTGAAATTAAATGAATCCGAAAAAGAACTATTGGATAACCTTTTACTTGATCTGGGGCACGAAAATTTTTTGGATGACATGGAAAAAGAAGAGTTCGTGGCAATAAGAAACAAATATTCAAACCATTTGGAAGAAATAAAAAAAAGGGGGCCCACAGCTGAACTTATGATTCAATATATGGAAATGGTTCAATTAGTAAAAGATTTTATAAGAGCAGAGCGTTCAGGTAATTTTTCATTGCACTTGAAATGCGTTGAAAAAATGATTCCGTACTTTCATGCGAGTGGACATTTTTTATATGCAAAGTCAACTCACCTTTATCTACAGGATATGCAAAAGTTGGAAACGACAATGACTGACAGTGAATATGCACGGTTCGTAACGGAGGGCTTTTTTACAGTACGGCGTTCTTGCAAATTCTGGTCTGGAATATGGTCTGATATGACCATTGAGCAGGTTCTAATGAGGTGCATTCATAGCCAGGGAGGACTAACACACGGCCGTGGATTTTCGGAAAGTGTTTTGACTAAATTCATTGCTACAATGATTGTACTCGTCAATGTATGTAATGAAATAGAAGATTTTTGCAATGCGTCGCTTATTACATCAGAGCAGCACGTTGATGCAAGAGAATCTCGCATTACGAGAGACGGAAGTGACATAAAAAAGTTATCTGATTTTTTTAATCGATACTATCCGTTCCCAGAATCATCCAATATCATGTCAATTTTTTCTGGAGTCATAGGTGGAAGTTATATTAACTGCCACAAAGCCTACGAAATCGGTAAAAAATCGGCAGAATCAATAATTGGCAAGGACTTCGGCAGCGTCAAATTCCAACGTAAAAACAAAGTTTTCTCCCTAAAAAGTGTTGACTCATCGATTACAGTGAGTGATGAAAAAGTAGCAATAAATCCTTTACTATTATTTCAAAGAATTTCACTACAGATTAGTAATAAAAATGATATGAAGGATCACCTCAAAT
The DNA here is from genome assembly GCA_963855945.1 of Thereva nobilitata. Taxonomy (NCBI): domain Eukaryota; kingdom Metazoa; phylum Arthropoda; class Insecta; order Diptera; family Therevidae; genus Thereva; species Thereva nobilitata. The sequence goes on from OY979697.1 coordinate 36,699,165, forward strand.
ATGAACTTGCTCCATATCCACTATCTTTGTTTACCGAAAACGGGTTTAAATAAAGTGTCAAATCAGATTTTTATAAATTGTTCACGAGCGTTAATGAGTTGCCGAAGTACAATAAAATGGAAGTGCATGTTGTCGATGGGGGCTTCTTATTACATAAAGTGGTGTGGCAAAAAAATGATACAGTCGCAGTAATAAAAAAAAATACCTGGAATATGTACGCAGTCATTACGCAGCGAATAGTTATATAATTTTTGATGGATACCCTAATGTTGATAAGAAGTCTACGGCCACTTCGATTGCCACAAAAACGACAGAACGTCTTCGGCGACAGAAATCAGTGGTGGTACCGGATATGAATGATTTTCAAGATCACACTATTATACCCTATTTGCAAGAAAAATGTTTAGCCAATGAATGTAATAAAAATAAATTAATACAAATATTATCGCAAGAGTTTCAAGCAGCAGGATTTCTATGTAAACAGGCAACGGAAGATGCAGACACCCTCATAATAAATACAGCAATTGAAGTCGCCATAAATGATAGAATTGTGATAGTTGTTGGGCAAGACGTTGATCTCCTAATACTCTTAAATCAGTTAAATGAAAAAAGTTTAAATATATTCTTTCACAAACCATCCACGGGTAATGTTCGCGATTCTTTTTATACGTCTAATAGCTTTACAGATCCATCGAAACGAAAGTATTTGGCATTGCTTCATTGTTTTACTGGTTGTGATACTACCTCAGGATTTGCAGGAAAAGGAAAAGTAATGACAATAAAAACATTACTACAAAATACAGATTTTCCTCGATTGGCTGATATTTTTTACAAAAACGATGCTGATAAAGAGATGATAGTTGATAATGGCAGTAAATTAATAGTATGGATTTACAGTAAAAAGCAAAATTTAACTCTGCATGATTTAAGGTTTGACATGTATAAGACAGCCACGTTTCAATCAAGTTTTAAATTGGAAAAATTACCTCCAACATCAGGGGCAGCAAAGCAGCATTGTTTTAGAGCATATTGTCAGCTTCAAACATGGCTTGGAAACGAAGTAATCGCAACAGATTGGGGTTGGAAAGAAACAGCGCAAGGTATCATTAAACCGAATACCACAGATGATAAATTAATACCCGGTCATCTCCTAAAAACTATTTGTTGCAGCTGTGAAAAGGGTTGTTCTTCTGCAAAATGCGGCTGTAGAAAACATGGTCTGAAATGTACCAACTTGTGTTTAAATTGCTTTAATTTAGAAAATTGCTCAAATGCTGAACTTCCACAAGTTACCATAGACGAAAGTGACTCGGAAGAAATGGAAACAGATCAATGTACTGTGACTGAAACAGTGCTCAATGAAACTGTCGAGAACACTGACGAATCGTTCAGTTTTGTTGCATTTGACGAAGAAAATTTGCAACACTCTGCAAAGAGAGCAAGATTAGAGGAAACTTCATGAAGAAGACTTTAATGCATACCTTTTATCAATTTGGCGTTTTAAGCATGTTCAAAAAAATATTTAATTTTTTTACACCTTTTATGTATTTGTTAATTAAATAAAGTAAACATAACAATGGCATCTATAATTTGTTTCTGAATAATCGTCGTTAATGTGAATATAAGCATTTTCCGGCCATTTTTTCCATTGCAGTATACCATTTTTTTACCATTTATCGAAAGTAGACGTAACAACGAGTAAGTGAGCCAAAACAGAACTTCGTAGGAAGTGTAGTTTTAAGAGGAATCGCAGTGAAAAATTTCCCTTTTTTTTAAAAAAAATTAAATTTCACAACAACCTCTAAATATTTCCGTCTGAAAAAATTACTGCATTTTTGCAACACTAACAGGTATCTTTTGCCCAAGTTTCAGCTTCATAGAAATTTTTTTGTCCAAGAAAAAAATAAAAAACCGAAAACGCGGTTTTCCGCCATTTTTTCGAAAAATTTTGAGGTTAGGGAAAAATGGTAAATACAAAAGTTGTAGATCTTTTTATTTCCTACAACTTTTACATTTAACTTTTTTCGATAGGATGCACAGTTTAGCCAGAAATCGCGAAAAACTGTTGTCAACCCCTAAAAACCCCCCCATTCCACCCCGGATAGCAGCTGTCGGTTCGATTTATTTTTCCCTCTTTTACAAGAGCTTGGTCGACAATATCCCAATGTCAGATTGCTGTAACGAATTATTTTTTTTTTCTCATTTTTACGACTAATTCTACTGGACTAATAAAAGAAATATTATTTATAATAAAAAAAACCGACTTCAGAAAAACCAAAAATATTGCACAAAAAACCAAAAATAATGCACAAAAAAGGATAAAATAATTGTTTGAAATTCTTTACAACATTAATCCAATCAGAATGGATTTAATAAGAAGAATCACTTTTGAAGACGGTGCCAGGTAGTAGTTGACTTTCATTGCATTACCTATTGCTGCGAAAATTGTATTCATTTCTTTGTTAGCCTTATGCCCTTAATACATCACCCCGACAGTGGCGTAGCGTAGTAGGGGCGGCAGGGGCGGTCCGCCCCGGGCGGCACCTTTAGGGGGCGACAAAATTTCACAGTAAATGATAATTGAAGTTGGTTGGTGTAATGAACTAAGGTCGTGGTGCAGTCTTCAGGAATGACGTTCTTATGTAGTGCGAGCGCAATCTCACATCGCTCTCTGAATGCTGCTGTTGTGTAAATTGGCCGTCTTAATCTGCAAATGTACCTACTGAAATCTTGGTGACATTGTTGAAATTCCCTAGTGGACATAGGGTAGAAGCTATCTTGGTGAAGGTCACTTATTAGGAAACGATTAGGTGGCTCTATTATTATCGTAGAGTTTCCGTGTTCCATGGGCAGTGGAATGATATTAAAGAGGTTGAAGTTATCGTCCCGTATTAACGGTAACCTTAAGTTGAAAATGATGCTGTTGTTAGTTGTTACTACATCGGCTGTCATTAGTTGGTACAATTGTTGCAGTTGCATTTCCTTTCTAGTTAGTGGTAACCGGGTTTTGGGCGGAAGGTGTTCTCGAATAATTTGGAACTCCCCTTTCAGTTGAACCGGCGTTATTAACAGAGGATTTATTTTCCCATGATGGCTGTCGGTGATAGCTTCGATTAGTGCCGTTTGCATTTTCCTGAAGCTACTCATTATCAACGTCGTATGCGTAGAAACGAAGTTGAATAGCTGCAAGACATGTTGTTCTTTCACTTGCTGGTTTGTTTCTTGGATTTCTTGGTGGATTTTTATGAGGTGTTTATTGAGCGTCGAGAATTGTTGATCGATATATTCTTCGTCTTTCTTGATGATGTTTTGGGTGGATTCTATTAATGATGTTTGATTTTTGAGGAGTGCTAGTAAGTGTGCCTCGTTGGTCTCTCTATCTCTTATGATCGCGTTCATATTTTCTGCGTATTCTTGGTCTAATACACCAAAGAGGCGGTTGGCAACAGTTCCAATGAAGTCGAAGGGGGACCGTCGTTGGCGTGAATGCGATCTCCGCAAGAGGCTGTTCTGCTGCTGAATGGTTAGGAGTTCATGATTGAAGTCATTCGCAATGGTTTTACATAGGCGCTCGTATCCTGCTGCAAGCTGACAGAGATTTCTTAGTCGTTCTACCAAACCTGTTAGTTCTTCTCCTTCATGCCAAAAGTTTGTGGTATCTAAGTACACGATGAGGTTCCAGTCACTTGCTACTATGTCGATGCTCCCAACGTGCTCAAAATATGCGCCGACTTCAGGTTCAAACGCGGAGATTTCAAAGGGTACTTTCTGAGTTTGCCCGAGAGCTGGTAGAACCAGTAAAGTCAGTAGTACTGTGGTCATGGCATTAACGACTGTCGAGCTCTTGGCTTGTTTTGGCCGTGGCTGTTGATCTTCGGCTAAGCTTTTTGCGTTAGTGTCTGGTGAATCTGTTGCAGCCTTGTGCCAGTTAGAGTTTATTGGTAGGAATCTACCTCTTAATGGATGAGGAGGCAGTTTCCTCTTTGGCCTGGTCAGGTGGTCGATAGTCGGGACAATGTTCGTTGCTGATTCTGGTTCTTCCTCCGATGGAAGTGGGCAAATGCGATGAATCGCTCTTTGTGTCTCCCCAGTGGCAGTCTTAATACTTACCACTCGCCCTTTATGGTCCTCTCCTAAGTGTACTTCTGTAACCCTTCCCATTTTCCAGTTTAATGGGGGTAAGTTTTCGTCCTTCAGTAAGACTAATGTTCCTGGTTTGATGTTTTGACACTCCCTCTTCCATTTATATCTTGATTGCAGTTCCTGTAGATATTCGGTTGACCAGCGTCGCCAAAATTCATGTTGCAGAACTCGCACCATATGCCATCTTTTGGCTAAATTTGTTTTTAAGGTTGCGGATTGGGGATCTGCTATTGTAGTCAGCGGTTCTCCTATTAAAAAATGTCCTGGTGTTAGGGCCTGGAAGTCATTCGGGTCATTAGACATAGGCGTGAGCGGTCTTGAATTGAGAATCGCTTCCACCTGTGTCATTACTGTACACAGTTCCTCGAATGTCAGAGATGCGCCGGCTAAGAGACGTTTGAGGTGATGTTTCGCCCCTTTTACCGCCGCTTCCCATAGTCCTCCCATGTGTGGTGACCGTGCAGGTATTGGATGCCACTCGATCCCTCGCTGGGCACAATATTCTGAGACTTCGTTTTGATGCTTTGTGTTCGAAAAAAGATCTGTAAGGAAATTTAGCTCATTCCTTGCACCCATGAAATTTGTGGCATTGTCGCTGAAGATCTTGGCAGGGTTTCCCAGTCTTCCAATAAACCGCTTGAGCGCTCCGATAAAGGCTGGCGTTGTTAGGTCTGAGACTACTTCGAAATGTGTAGCCTTAGTGGCGAAGCAGATGAATACTCCTACATACGCCTTGGTTGGTGTTTTCCCTCGGATCCTGTAGTGGATGTGGATTGGGCCAAAGAAGTCAATTCCTGTGTGCAAAAATGGCCTAGATGGTTGTATTCTTTCGGGTGGTAGATTCCCCATTATTTGGCCCATACTTCTGGGTTGAACTCTAAAACATCGTATGCATTGATGGACGATTGTTTAAACTAACTGCCTTCCTCTTAATGGCCAAAATTGTTGCCTGGTGATTGCTAGCAGGGCTTGCGGGCCGACGTGAAGATGCTCGATATGAAGTTGCGTTAGTAACAGTTTTGTATAAGGATGTTTGTGTGGTAACACCATTGGGTGTCTGCTGTTGTAGGACAAGTTGGCTCTTTTTAGTCTTCCCCCTACTCTTATGATCCCCTTATCATCGATAAACGGGCTAAGAGTACTCAGTGGGCTGTCTGCCGGAACGTGTTTACTGCGGCTCAGTTCCTGGAGTTCCCGTTCAAAGCTACCTTTTTGCATTATCTTTATGATAATGTGGAGAGCTTGACGTAGTTCCAGTACTGTTAACGCTTTGGAGAGGCATTTCTGTGTGTGTTTCTCTTTTAGTCTTCGGCAGAACCGTACTACATAGGCTGTCACTCTTTGCAAGTGCCTAAATGAGTTCCGGTGGTCAGTATTTTGTAGGATAGATTCTTCGTGATGAGCTATTAATGTTGTCTTCTTGGTCCTTTCTTCAGGGAGTAATCTGGTTATGGAGACTGCTTCTGCCGGGAAAAGTTCTGTGGGTTGATAGAGAAATGGTGGTCCGTTGAACCAAAGTTCTGATTTTAGTAATCCTTCTGGTGTGGTTCCTCTTGACACGAGATCGGCTGAATTTAGTTTGGTTTGCACATATTTCCACTGCTGAACGTTGGTTAATTTGTGAATCGTGGCTATTCGGTTAGCGACAAATGTTTTGAAAGTTGAGGATTCGGCCTGTACCCAAGATAGAACAATCTGCGAATCTGTCCAGTACGTAATGCTGTCCATCTTTAACTTAAGTCTGACCTAACTCGGTCCACCAATTGTGCCATCAGTTTTGCTGCGCAAAGCTCCAGTCGTGGTAGCGTGATTATCTTACGCGGAGCTACTCGTGACTTCGCACAAATTAAGCGCACGGTGATCTGCCCGGCTGCATTTTCTGATCGTAAGTATGTACCGGCACCATGGAGCTCCTTGCTGGTGACAGCAAGGCTACTGCTATCAAGATTGGGTAAACATAAAAATAATTTTTAAAAGACTACATCCTCCCTAGGTTCCTAAATGTTTGTAGGGGATGCTAAACCGGCCACACGGTTGACGCTAGCTCGCCGGTGGGGGCGTGGGGTTGTGTGACCGGAACTCGACACCTATGATTCACCACTTACCTATTTTTTTAAAATGGAGATCTCTTCATACCGTTCTTGTCCTAGGTTAGCCAGAGATATTCATCGCTGGACGTTTCCATCGACCTGGTGGACCTGTAAATGTTCAACGCGACGTTGGGAGGACCCTGGAGAGAAAGCAAAACCCAACCATCCTGGACAATTTATCCCCTTAGGCTGTCATGCCTAGTAATACTAGTGGGGTTAAAGAAAGTGACAACAAATATATTTTAAAATAATTACAGTATAGTACAATTACTCAACAACAAAACAGAGGTAAGTTTTCTTTAACTAATAGATGTAAATCAAACAACAAATACTCCTATAATCTAGGTAATGTGGACACAGCCAACTATTACCACCAAATAATAACGTTAATGCAACAACGGAAGGAAACAAATCAATCGTCGCGCTGGTACCAGTCGAGGATTCCTTTCTTTCGTACAACACCAAACCGGAAGATAAAATTTATAACTAAGGGCGTGTACTAAAGTAAAATAGTAACTAGATTATATGTTAAGAAATTGTTAAATATAAGAGTATAATAATTATGGTATGAATATATAAATATTTGATAAGTATTGTAATATATGTAAATAGTGGATATTACAATTTCCTTTGGTGTGATAATTAAATAGTGTATATGAGAAAATATTCGGGGGGAATATACATTTAGTTAAAAATTTGGATGTATATGACTTAATTACCAAAACTAAAGGTACAATACTCCAAACAGAACGAATGTTGTTATTGTGATGCCGTATAATTCAAAATTGTCATATACTGAATATCATTAATATGTATGTTCATATATTTAGAAATATTTTTAGGGTTAAGCGATATATTTAAAAATTGTTTATATATTTAATAAAGTTACTATATAAATAAGTAAAAGTGTAAAATTAACCAATAATAAACGTGTAAGTATTTGATTATAAGACAATCTAATTAACAAGGATATATCTTTGTATATTTGTATGCATAACCCACGAAAAATGACTTAATACTATAAAAAACCGTACCTTACACCTTCTCCACGGTTTGGTTACCGGATAACGCACGCCTTGCCTCCTGTACCCTGATACTGCGAGCTGGGTTAATGCCAAACACCGCGGTCCAGCGGTAGCGGGATTACTCCACCGACACCCTTCAGAGCAAGGATGGGAAGAACCTCCTGCCTCGTCAGTAATTCACAAAAGTTATTGTTCACTTATGTTTTTCTGGATTATGCTATTTATTTTATTCTAGTTTTTTTTTTGTGATAGGGCAAAATGCCATTCGGATTTGACTTCACCAGATCAAAATTTATACCCAATCAGATGTCAGATCGAAAACACTTCCCAAAAAGTTAACATTTATTGACCTGTGTAATTTAACTTCAGTTGGTGATGGTGAATATGGCCGAATTGATACGCGGTTATTAGACTCCTTGCTTCTTGACGTAAATGCTTTTCGACAAGGGCCTTACCTTGCTGACCCTAAATAAAATTCTTACATAACTTACAATATCTCACGCCATAGGATAATTCTAAAGCTATCTCCTGATTATTTGGCTTCTGATAATCCAATATATGTGCACTTTTTTAGACCAAATATATGGAATGCAACCCGGGTCCAAAGCTTCCGCAACTGAAACATAAGCAGGTAAATGCCTTCCTTCGTCGAGCTTCCTTTTTCTATATGTATGCCAGCCGGAAACAATGCGTGTATCACACCGAAAGTTCATAGACCGAACTCTATAAAATGTACTCAGGAATTTATGCGATGTAACGCAGTTACTGATAAATATAAACTTTTTCCATGAATTAACTTCGAAACTTATTCTTATTGTTTTTAAAAAAATCACGCACAAGATTCCTGGAACCCCAAAAGCTAACAGACTTCCTTTTCATGCAATCTAAATTCGGACTCTACGCGATCACGAATATCTCCAGCCTCGTTCTTACTAAATTCCAATCCAGACTGTCAAAAAATTTCAACTTTTTTTCTTCCAAGAAAAATTTTGTTTTTCTTTGCCTACGTGATTCAAAAAGGTTTCGCATCCAAAAAGCTTCTGAAGTGATTGGACTATTAATTTCTGAAATTTCCGATAGATGGGGGGAATAATTAATAATAAGAATTTTGCACTAAATAACCGACCGGTACAAGTATAATGCAGCTCCATATGCTTTTTCTGAAGCATCGGAAAATGCATGCACCTGTATGTTTACTGGCCGGTCTGCTAGTATTCTCCTGGGAACCTTGACGTCGTTTAGCCTTTCTAGGCTTTGTCGAAAATCTGTCCATCTTGTATGAAGTTCTGCGGGTAGGGCGGCATCCCAGTCCAGTTTTAGCGCCCATAGCTCCTGCATGAAGATTTTGGCGGTCACTATTACTGGGTTGACCAATCCAAGAGGGTCGAAAAGGTGGGCTACATCTGCTAATACACCCCGCTTTGTGATACGCTTCACTCCTTCCCATTTCGTTTTTATGAGAAACTGTTCTGCTTTCGGGAACCAAGTTAAGCCTAAGGTTTTTACGGATGTTTCTGTCACATCGCTGATATCAATTTCTTTCTCGCGGTCTTCTTTTGGGATCCTAGCTAGCAAGTCCGGGTGGTTTGCACACCATTTTCGCAGCGAGAAGCCTCGCGCCTTCATTATGTCGATGAGTTCGGTCTGCATATTGAGTGCCTTTACCAGGGAATCACTCCCTGTCATAACGTCATCCATGTAAAAATCCTTCCTGGTAATTGCTGCACCCAAAGGATATCGCTCTACTTCATCTTCTGCTAGTTGTTGCAGGCACCTGGTTGCCAAATATGGTGCGGCAGTGGTACCATAGGTTACTGTTCGTAGCCGGAATATTTTCAACTCCTCTTTGGGGTGGTCTCGCCACAGAATGAGCTGTAGATTTTGATCACTTGGATTAATCCATATCTGTCGATACATCTTGGTTATATCGCTTGTAAAAACGTATTTGTGCGTTCTGAAGCGAACTAGAATTGTGAAGAGCTCATCCTGAGTTCTGAGACCCTTGTGCTGAATGTCGTTGAAGGACAAGTTCGTTGTTGTTTTTGCCGAGCCGTCGAATACGACCCGTAACTTGGTTGTACTGCTCTCCGGACGAATGACGCAGTGATGTGGTAGGAAGTAATGCTGCTGGCTGAGGTCTTCCTGTTTGATTTGTTCCATGTGCCTAAGTTGGTGATATTCATGTATGAATTCACTATATTGTTGTTTTAATTCTGGGCATTTTGCTAGTCTTTTTTCTAATGACAGGAATCGTTGAAAGGCGATACTCCAAGATTCCCCTAGGGCGGACGCGTCTTGCCTTAATGGAAGGCGAACTATGTATCGTCCTGATGATTCCCTCTTGGTAGTGGCTCTAAAGAAGTCTTCGCAATATTGCTCGGCTGGCGTGATGCAATTCTCTGGTTTGTCAATTTCCTCCATTTCCCAGAATTTTTCCAGAGCTGTTTCCAGTCCTCCATGCTCGAGATGACTTATTCCGCAAAAGGCTGAATTTGCAGCTTGTGAAGTTGTCTTCCCTCCGACAATCCATCCGAGAACTGTGTTTTGTAGTATAGGAAGTGAGTCCTTTAATTTTATTTGTCCGATTGACAGTAGTGAGACGAATAATTCAGCCCCAATCAGTAGGTCGATGCCGCGAGATATGTTGAAATTAGGATCGGCCAATTGGATGTTTTTTGGAATGGGCCAATCTGCGGTGGAGATGTAAACACTTGGTTGATCGGATGCTATTTTCGTGAGGACGAAGGCTTCCAGACTGGTTGTGAATCCACATGTCCGTGAATTTATTTTAAGATGAATTCTCCCGTGGCTTGTTAGTGCAAGTTCACCTATCCCAGAGAGGTCGAGCTGTTCCTTGCGGGGCGTGAAACCTAGTCTTCGAATGAATCGTTCGGTGGAGAAGTTGAGCTGGGACCCACCATCGAGTACGGCTCTTCCCTCCACCCAATTGCCATGATGGTCAATTACCTGCACGATGGCTGTTGACAGAAATACGTATGACGTTGAACGTTTACACTGTGCCCCTGTGGCGGCTGCTAAATTTGCTGGAGCAGCAACGGTCTCTTGCTGTGGTGAAGGTCTCTGAGTTGACCTTGAATCATCGTGCAGTATGGTATTGTGTCTCTCTGTGCATTTAGAACAGTGTCTTCCTTTGCATTTGGATACTGAGTGCCCAGTCCTGAGGCAATTTTCACATCTTTTCCACTGACGGATGTGCTTGGCTCGCTCCTGCGGTTTTAGCGTTAAAAACTTTTGGCAATGGTACAACGGGTGCTCTCCCTTGCACATGTCGCATGGCCTTCTGATAGGAGTTCTTGCTAACATTAAAGAGGCCTTGTGACCTTGGGGGCGCTCTTTCATATTGTGGCCGTTGATTCGTCCACTTCCCAGTGCTTCCAGTGATTGAAACCGGGTTTCCAAAAATTTGAGGAGTCCAAATATGTCCGGGACTTCCTTCGGATTGGCGAGTAACTGCTCGTAAAGATGATGAGTGGCTCGATCAAGTTTCTTGACCAGGATATGGTGTACGAGAGGGTTCCAACTGTCTGTGTTAAGACCTGTGCAGCACTTCCTTTGTGTTGTCGTGTAGGGCCTTTATGGCGGCGGCTGACTGATTTTGCAACGAAGGCTGGTTCATTAATTTGTCCAAGTAGGCTGTTATTAACAGCCGCTTATTCTCGTACCGCTCATTAAGTGTTGTCCATGCAATGGAATAATTATGTTCCGTTACTGGGAGGTGCTGTACAATTTTGCTAGCTTCTCCCACTAGATTTGCCTTTAAATACATTAACTTCTGTACCGCTCCCATTGGCTGAATATGGATTAATTCCTTGAAGAGATCTCGGAACTGTTCCCACCTGAGGTAGTTCCCGTCAAACGTAGGTAGTGTGATCTTGGGTAGCTTTACTGAGTTTGATATCGTTGATATAGCAGCCGTCTCCTGAGGAGCTGAGAGTTTCTGAATATGTGTGATAACGTCAAGATAGTGGTCCTCCAGCTCAAGGAAAACATTCATATTGTACTCAGCTTGGTTCACTTCAGACATGATGTCTTGGTGTAACCTGCTGATGTCAATCCAATATTGCTCCATGGTTGATCTACGTTGGTTGTAGTAGGCCTGAGAGCGCGGGAGATTTAAGTCTTGCTCTGTAGATGACAAAAGCCGTTCTAGAGCCGTCATGAGAGCATGCTGGCGTCGTAACCGCCTAGCTTGCTCTATGTCGGCCACTTCTCCCTTGTCATCTGCTGATTCCTCAGGCTCACTCTCATTTTCCTGTCCGCTAGTGCCCGCCTTTGCTCCTGTGTCTGTGGCCTCTGCTGCTTTGGCCTTTGCTGCTGTGTTCTTTGATGCTGCGAGCTCTGCTGTAGCTGCTGTGATGGCTGCTTGGATCGTCAGTTTGTACTCCTCGTACACTGCCTTTACTACCCCTTCAAATCCTTGGCGGAAGTACGCATGTTGGGAGAATTCCTCTTCTAGTGGAGCCAGCTGGTTGTTGTTTTGTTGAAACTGGGCCCAATCTTCTTCCAGCGTTGAGAGCTTCTGTTGCATCTTTTGAATTGCCTCTTCTCCCCTCTTCCTGCTGATGGAGTCTTTCCTGAAGTTCTGGAAGTTCTTCTCCATGCGTTTTCCGATACTGGATTGAAGGGTTACTACTTGCTCGAATGCTTCCATGTCCATGTCGCAAAGATAGTCGGGGTCACCAAATGTTAATTAGATTATTTTATCTAATTGTTAAATTGTAAAACCGAAAACAAACTTGGAGAAGACTTTTTCAGTGCAGCCTCACACTGAGTAACGAAGAAAAAAGGCTTATGGTTGTTGCTTTATGACTGAATATTGATTTATTTACAATGCTCTTTTATATTTTACAAATTATGCTTACACATCAAAGCTCAAGAATTGAACCTTGAACTGGCCAAGAATCAATTCTTGAGAATCAATGTGAAAGCATTTTTACAGGTAATTAATTGCTGATAATGGCAAAAGTTTACATGAGCGGATGTCCACCGATGCGCGCGTGCCGGAAATTTGGTGCATTTCCAGACATCGGGAAATTGGCTGTAATTCTAGACAATAATAATAGATATCTTGTAAATATTATTTTTGTCGCACCTACGATTCGGACCGATCGAAATGAGCACGGAAATTTTCATTACTTATACTGTGACAAAATAGTCCAGTCATTTTAGACATTAAAAATCTAACATTTAACAATAATTCCAAACCTTTTAAAACTTTGGTGAACCTATTGGTACACCGAGGAAACAATAAATCTAAATTTGCAACCATCTCTGAAGTCCGGAACTTTGTTAAAATTGCAGATAAACGGAATTTGTCTGCATTTTCGCCAAAAAAATTCCAAAAGTGCTGCAAACTTGGAGTAGCGCTAAATGTATTATTTTATACCTCGTACCAGATTTGCAACCAGTTCAAAGGTACGGAACATTGTTTTTGGTTCTGAACATTTGCAACCAAAATTTAAAACTTTTGTTATTATTTCGAGGCCATTTTGTTCAAAACAATGACCACAAATGACAAATATTATAAATAAACATGTTCCGCACACCTCAAAAGGTTGCAAATTTATGCAATTGTTCGGGACATTGTTTCGATGCAGCTCTCGAGTTTGCAAAACTTTTGGAATTTTCATCGCGACAATATTGAAAATTTCATTTCTTGCAATTTTAACAATGTTCCGGACCTCGGCCAAAGCTGCAAAATTTTATAGTTTGTTTTTATGCTCTTCCCGACCTTACATGAAAGTTTCAAAACTTTTGGAATTATCGTTAATTGATTGTCCACACTGACTGGCCTTAAATCGGGGAATTCCTTTCTTTAAATGAATGTATAATAATAACGTTCTGCTCATTGTAGCGACTGGCAACACCGTCTGTACTGACTTGCAGGGATTCCCCGTATTTTAATTTGTGCTTGGATTATTTATGACTAATATTCAACAAGAATGACTTCTATCATATAAAGAATAGTGTTCAATATTGTACGAGGGCATGGGCGTAGCAAGGGGAGGGGCCAGGTGGGCCAGGCCCACCCCAGAATCTTTCTCGCCCACCCCAGAATAAAAATGAATCACTTATTAAAAACCCGTGATTTTACATAAGGCTTAAAACAATTTTACAAAAAATAGTATGGTACACGGATGGCTCCAAAACAGAGACAGGTGTGGGCGCCGGAATCTGAAGCGAAAGCCCCAGATCGAGCAGAGCGATAAGCTTAGGCACCCTAGCAACTGTGTTCCAAGCAGAAGTGTACGCTATACTGGCATGCACTCATGAGAACTTAAGAAGGGTCTAGCAAAAATAACGGATTTTTATCTTCTCTGATAGCCAAGTGGCAATTAGGGCCGTAGGACCAAGTCTAAATTTGGGGTAGGTAGAACCTTGACTTTTACAGTTTTAGATAGGTGGGAGTATTCTGCGTACACTGATACCTTACTCATTAAAATAGCTCATTAGGTTACAAAAATACAGGGTGATATGTAAACCTCTACCAAAAAAACTACATAACGCCCTAGCTGCTAAACCATTACGATTTACGCCCCCTCCCATACGATACCCTAATTCAATAGATGACCACATCAAATTATTCGCAAGAAAATTCTCTACAAAAAAGTTCTAAGGCATTTTTTATGTAAAATCAATAATAAAAAACTTATAGCGCTTTTAAGCTCATCACCCCCAAAAATTTTGTCATTTTTCGTCCATATTTTTTTTATTATTAATATTACGGCAAAACATTATTTACGAAAGTTGTAGTTAATTTGATTATATAAAAAATATTTTTACAAAAATTCTGTAGGACTCACAGTTTCCGAGAAATAAGGAAAACCATTTTTTACCACTCAAAGCAAGATGGCGGCCGAATGTCACCCTTCCGGATCCCGAAAACTCGGTTTTATACTCCCAACCAACCCCCCTACACATTACAAAAAAAAATTGCTGTTTTCAGAAAATTTTCAGATGGCCCTTTTTTGCACCGTTGTACTGGACTAGAGGAGTTATAAAATATTTTAATATCTGTTTCCTAGAAAATAGGGTCACTTAACGAGAAAAACAATAAAATCACGACAGGCCCCTTTTAGAACAGCGCGCGACCAAATTGCGAGGGTCTGATTATGTTGGAGCTGCGATAAACGAGTAGAGCGGCGATGCTAGCGGAGCGAAGATAATACAAGGTTTTCAATAGAGTTGTTTATATTGCAGCAACGCGGTGACTCAGGCTTTGGTCGCGACCAACGACAAGAGCTGCGATAAAGCTTGGGTTACTTTTCTCCGCTAGTATCGTTGGTATCAAGATGGATGTTGATTCCTCAGTCATATCTATTGCCAACGTTCTGTTTGCACTTCTGTCAGAAACTGGTAAGACTGATTTATTTGCGTTACTCACAGCTTTTGTCACAGCCTTTGTCACAGCTTTTGTCACAGCTCTGTTACCATCTATCGCAGCTCCAACATAATCAGACCCTTAGTTGATTTTCCTCAAAATTTGTGTTAACACACGATGTATGGTTTTAGTGGTAAGATCAGGCAGCATAAGGCAGCATACTGGTCCATCGAGCGAAATTTTAGATTTTCCGAGAAAAAAAATCGGCGACAGATAGAGATGCTTTTCTTCAAAATATTATGAAGAATGTCCTTGAATTGAGTATAGTTACCATGTATACATGACCAAATCGAACGATCCAGAGATCGAAAGATTGAAAGTGAGAATCAGCGTAATTGAAGTTTAAATGGATTCAAACGTAATCAAAAAGCAATAAACTTAAATTACAATTTGTAGTTTTCGTATCGTTTTACTGTTGTTTCTCTTTTTCATCGAATTCCGCTCGATCCTATTTGAATTCGATCTCCGTATAACATGGATTTTTCTAAGATCCAAGCTGGCTTGAATCCGGCTTCAATTTCGCATGTATACGTACTAGTGTCAATGAAGACAAGGTTTACTGTTTTGTTTGCAGAAACTTCTGTACAAATAACTTACGTGCTCAAAACGAAAAGTTTGTTACAAGCGGCTATGATAATTGAAAAAAAAATAGGAGAAGCATTACAAGAGCATCGAAAATCCTTGATACATAAGCAGTCTACGGAAATGGACGTTTCTTTCAAACACTCGATGGTTTCAGGAAGCCTACAGGATAGAATTGTGAGGCAAGATGACACAGAAATAGTTGAAAAAAGAAAATATTTGATCAAGCTTATCATTAGTCAGTCGGTAACGGTGTGTTAAAATCTGGCCCACCCCAGCAAAAATTCATTGCTACGCCCATGTACGAGGGTCGTCTCAAAAGTAAGTTCCACTATTTTTTTAAATCCGATCCAAAACAAAATTAGAGGAAGTTGACAAAAAACCGTCCTATCGCTCTGCTGAATCTAGCAAAAAAACTTCATTTGGAACGAGTTTCATTCCAACGAGTTTATTAGATAGTATTAGAAAAACTAATAAATTTAAGATGTTTGTGACCCTTAGCGCAAGTCTTTCTATTTAAACAAAAAAAGGCTTGACCGCATGTTATGAAATTTTTTTCAGAGCATGTTTTCGTTAATACGCACCGATCGGCACGTCGACGAAGTCGGTATCATATTTGGTACGCGCGATATTGGGCAGGTACAAAAATCACGAACTTTGTTCAAACAAAAAAACGGCTCGATCGATTTTTATGAAAATATTTTCAGATTATAACTTTGGTAATACGCGTCGATCGGCAGCTCAATGAAGTCAATATCATTTTTGGGCCGCGCGATATCGTGCAGGTACAAAAATCACTTACGTAGCTTAAACAAAGAAACCGCTCGACCGAATTTTATGAAAATCTTTTCAGATTATAACTTCGGTAATACGCTACGACCGGGACCAGTCAGTATCATTGTTGGTTCGCGCGAAATCGGGCAGGTATGAAAATCACTTACTTCGTTTAAACAAAAGAATGACTCGAACGAATTTTATGAAAATCTTTTCAGATCATATTTCAGTTAATACGCTTCGATCGGCACCTCAACAAAGTCGATATCATTTTTGCGTTCGTGCAGAAGAAAATGACCACATACGTACGCTCACACCCACGCATACTTCTTCTCAAATTTTTGCTTAAAATGCTATTGGGACCTTGAAAAATGAAAATACGTTGAAAATTACGATTTCGATTTTCGGACCGATTTCAATAACTTCCTTATAAACTGGGAAGTTAATAAGAGGGCGGCAAAATTTTCTTCCGCCCCGGGCGGCTGATACCCACGCTACGCCACTGCACCCCGAAAACAGGTGTTGGCACCGTCTTCAAAAGTGATTCTTCTTATTAAATCCATTCTGATTGGATTAATGTTGTAAAGAATTTCAAACAATTATTTTATCCTTTTTTGTGCATTATTTTTGGTTTTTTGTGCATTATTTTTGGTTTTTCTGAAGTCGGTTTTTAAAAATTTATTTTATTTCGTACTTTTTAGTCCGTTAATTTTTTTTCGGGGGCAATATAAAAAAAATTATTTATTACGAGAAGTATGACACTCAGACGCGCGCCGTCGAAAAGAATTGAGGCAGTAGCTAAATAGTTTTTGCAGTAATGAATTTGCGTATTTTCGGAGCAATTTAAAAAAAAACTTATTTAATATGAAACAAAATTCCCCAAAGGAAATTAAAAAGAAATATTTATTGTGTCGATTGAAAAAAAAATTGCTCCAGGTCAAAGAATCGAACTCGCAACCTCCAGGACGAGAGGCAAGCCTCTCAGTTGTTGTGCTACGGGAGATTGTTACAACAAGATGGCTAAATACGTAAATAAAGCTTTTCAGAAACTGCTTTAAATAGAATTTCATTCCAAAGGAATACTCTCTTACAGTCGGCATGAGTAGAGTATGCATGAAAATTCTCACCAAAGAGTTTGTAATTCTTTACAACATTAATCCAATCAGAATGGATTTTAGAAAGAGAAAAAAAGAAAAAAAGTCGAACTACCCCCCTCCGGGGTTTGAACCCGCAATTTTTATTTGCAGGTCAACGCCTTTGCCGATTCATCCACCGGCCTCTTCTCGAGCACGCGACAATAAAGTAATTTGTTCGCTGCCTTTGAAAATACTTCTATCCGTTCCAGGTGTACTAATTTTACCAGTTTTTTACGCCTACCTTCGAACTCCTTTATCAGAATTTAAAAAAAATTGAACGGGACCACCGTGGGAAATTACCCTTTCAAACAAAAAAGAAAAAAAGCAAAAAAGTCATTGCGTTACAAAGTTATGCGTGAACAGGACCAAAAAATACCTACGCGTCGAATTGATAACCTCCTCCTTTTTTGAAGTCGGTTAAAAAGAAGATACATAAACAAAATCGGATTTAATCTAATACAGATATATGATATTGTTCGTTCTGGTTTCCCTTCTGGGATATATCCATTGAACTCTCTCTGTGAATAAGAAAAAAAAACACCAAGAAAATAATGAAAAAATATATTTAGAGAAGAAAGTTGTAAGATTTTTTTTAAATTGTGATCATTGTTAATCAAATAAAAATATATTGGTGGAAAATACTTGTGAAAAAAAAAAGAGTAAATGATTAAAAATACAAAAAAAACCTATTTTAAAATAATTGGAAAATATTTCTTTACGTTATTATAAATATAGAACTATCTTGTTTATATATAACTGACAAATTTTTTTTATTATTGAATTTTTTTTTAATCAATTTTAATTCCACCTGTTAGTTCTTCCATTTCTTTGGGAATTTGGGAGTGATAATTTGATTTAGCATTATACCGTGCATGAGAATGGCAGCGAACGAGTAGACTGCAAGTGAGTGTGGTCCCCGAGGGGAGGTTTTGTCCTCCGCGATGGTGAGTACCTCATAAATATTTTTGTTTCAGACCCCTCATACCCCCTAATCAGGACGCATGGCTGCGTGACGTCGCCCCCTCTCGGTTTCCCGGCTCTACTGGCACCCTATATATATAAACATTTTTATTACAAATATAGTTGTTATATTTTCTCGCGGTATATAATTTTCTTTTCTGTCCGACACGCGAATGTAGTATTAAATTTTGGATGGTTAAGCCATCAAGTAACTGTCTTTAATGACAAGCCCCTGCACACCGAACCCCCCAACGGCGAGCTAGCCGCAGCACCACCAGGCGTGTCCGTGTGTTAGAGCAGAGGTTGGTTCGAGAATATTCCGCGAGATAGTTTCTTGTTCTTATTAGTAGCATATTTCAAATATTTTTATTTGTACTGTCTGTGGACCCATAGTTCATTCGATATTGCATATATGACAGTTACAAATATGACTCCCAGTGGTGTTCCGTGCGTATGCTGCTCACTTCGGGAATTCAATTCAAAAAAAAACAAATTCAAATTTTTTATGACAGTTACAATTAAATGGCGCCCAACGCGTCATTTGTATGCTCTGTCTTCATTTCTAAATTTAGTTTATTTTATATGACAGTTACAATTATGCCTTTAAGGTCTAAAACATCGGCAGAAGTAATTCTAAAACTAAAAAAATTATTTTGCATACACGGAATACCAAACACCATTATAGCCGACAATATGCCTTTCGGATCATACGAGTTCAAAAAATTTTGTACCAATTACTACACTGAAGAGCCAAAGCGTTTCAATGTTTGCTAGGAACGAACGAAAAAATCGTTTAGTGCCGTTACATATGCTTCCACGAAATTAGACAAAATGAGTTCAATAAAAGCAGCCATTCAGTCTGATTTTAGATTTTAGTGAAAAATAAGGAGGAGAAAAGAAAATAAAAAAAAAATTGTGAAAATTTAACAAAAAAAGTCCTTGTTCTATTATTGGAGGAAGGTCAGTCCGTCCGAAAAATTGCCGAAAAATGCAATATTAGTATTGCTACGGTCTCCCGAATAAGAAAAGCTGGTGGTAAAGATTTTCAGCCTTCAACAGGTGGAAGACCAAGAAAACTATCGCCGAGAGATGCGCGTGATATTGGCCGTTTACTGACAAGTGGTAGTGTTAAAAGCCCAAAAGAGGATCTTGCTGTAATTGGTAAAAATGCAAGTGCATGGACGTGCGCTGAACAGAATTGGTTTAAAAGCAGGTGAACGCAAGAAAAAGCCAAGGAACGTGAAAAAGGGAGAGACTTTATAAAGAGGCACATAGAGTGGACTGTTCATGATTGGAATAAGGTGTTTTTGTCATAATATTGTAAATATGAATAGTATTTATTCTCCAAATTACATTTTTAAGGTTATTTGGTCAGATGAGGTGAAAATCAATCGGTTTGAGAGTGACGGTAGATCATGGTTTTGGAGCAAAAATCCAAAGCAAATTCAATCCCCAGGTGTAAAACCCACGATCAAATTCCGCGGCGGATCAATAATGGTTTTCGCGTGCATTACTCCAAATGGTGTTGGTCCTATAGTGAAAATTGATGGCAAAATGAATAAAGACCAATATTTATCTGTTGGCAACCCGACCAGTACATTGTCAGGAACAATAAAGAAGAAGCTAGAGGGATTCATTGATTCATTGCTCATTTGTTGCACAAGAGTTCGGGTCGGTTCACACCTTGTATTTTATAAATATTTAATAAATTGTATCACCTAACGAATAAAAGACTTTGAAAACACAACATAAAGTGGCGACGAGGTTTCTGGTTCGAAAAGTTTTGGTTCACGGAAATAAAAGTGGTTCTGTGTAAAAAATAAAATAATAAGAAAAAATCCATATCAAAATGGCTGAAGCAATGGATAAAATCGCAGCATTATTGGCGGAACTGGTGAAAATGAACCAAAGTAAGGCGGGAAATAGTCCAACATCAACTCACACATACGAACTGTCAACCCAGATTACAGAATTTTGTTATGACGCAGACTCAAATGTGTTTTTCGAGACGTGGTACAATAGATTTGAAGATCTTTTCCAAGAAGATACTAGAAACTTAGACGCCAAAGGGAAAGTCAGACTTCTTCTTAGGAAACTACACACGTCTAATTTCGAAAGATACATCAACATTATTCTGCCACATGAATTTACATTCGAAGAAACTGTTAAAAAACTCAAAGAGTTATTTGGACCAGGAAAAACACTTTTCCATCGCAGATTTGAATGCCTGCAACTTCAGAAATCAGACAGTGAAGATTTTATTTCATACGGAAGTAGAATTAACAAATCATGTGAAAGCTTCGAAGTATCAAACTTAACAGCCGACCAATTTAAGATTCTGATTTTCATCAGTGGACTTGTTTCATCTCGTAACAAGGAAATACGTTCCCGACTCCTGTCAAAAATCGATTCTGTACCACCCGTTATTACAGGTATCAGCAGTCTTATCGCGGAATGCCAACCATTTAATCAATTTAAAATCTGACGTCAACATGGTTGAATACTCAAACGGCTCAAATCAATCAAGTGTCAACACAATCAAACAAAGCAGTGCACATAAAATGTCTTCACATGGTTCTTTAAGTACTAAGCCATTGAGAAAGACAGGGATATAATCATCAGAAATCGCCTGCGGCTCCACGAACTCCTTGGGGTTGTGGAGAAATGCATTTTCAAACTGTTCATACAAGAACCATAAGTGTCAAAATTGCAACAAAACCGGACAAAAGGAGGGCTATTGTAGCTGTTTCTCCAACAAATCGCAGCAAAAACAGATAAGTAATAACTCTAAACACAGCCATGTTAAAGAAATTTCTTCTGTTAACAGCGTAGACACGCGATCAAAACGTAAATACATCACTGTTAAAATTATCAAATTACAAGTCAACTCGGGTTCAGACATCACAATCATCTCGCAATCGGTATGGAAATATATCGGGAAGCCATAACTCCAAAAAACACAGCGGTTAGCCACCGACGCTTCAGGACGATCGCTCGAAATTTTAGCCGAATTCAACTGTGACATCAGCCTTAACAATATAATTAAATCAGGCAAATGTTACGTGTCAGCAGTGTCAAATCTCAATCTACTTGGCATTGATTGGATTGACAAATTCGAATTATTTAATGTGCCGCTCAACGAGGTGTGCAATCATATCACTGTAGATGAACAGGCACGTCAGCAAGTACAAAACGCATTCCCGGATTTATTTTCAGAAAAACTGAGGACTTTCTACAAGGACACAAGTTAAACTTCATCCCAAAATTGGATCAAAACCTGTTTTTCGACCTAAACGTCCAGTAGCATACGCAGTTCTTCCACAAATCAGTGAGGAGTTTCAAAGGCTCGAAAATTTTGGTATCATCACTCCAATTGAATATTCCGAATGGGCAGCCCCCATTGTGGTAGTAAAGAAAAAAGAAGGGAACGTTCGAATATGCGCTGATTATTCAACAGGTCTTAACGATGCATTAGAACCAAACCAATTCCCACTTCCGCTTCCACAAGACATTTTTTCAAAAATTTCAAATGAAACGGTATTCAGTCACATCGACCTATCACATGCTTTTCTTCAAGTGGAAGTCGAAGAAGATTCTCGCAAGATGCTCACCATTAGCACACACCGGGGATTGTATCAATTCAATCGCTTACCGCCAGGCGTCAAGGTAGCTCCAGGTGCATTTCAACAAATTATGACCAGCATGGTTGGAGACCTTGATGGTGTTGCAGTATATATGGACGGCATCATTGTTTCAGGAATTAATCATCAAAACCATCAAGAAAATTTGTGGAAAGTCCTACATCGCATTCAAGATTACGGATTTCATCTTCGCATCGAGAAATGCGAATTTGCCATGCACTCAATTAAATATCTTGGTTATATCATAGATAAAGAGGGACTTCGCCCAGATCCTAGCAAGGTCGAACCAATTGCAAACATGCCTCCACCTACAGATTTAGCAACCCTTCAGTCATATCTGGGTGCCATAAACTATTACGGAAAATTTGTGAAGAGCATGCATCAGCTTCGCCGACCTCTTGACGCACTATTGGTCAAAAATGTTAAATGGGAATGGACAACAGAATGCCAGAAAACATTCGATCAGTTCAAGGGAATTTTGATTCAGACCTTCTGTTAACACATTATAACCCGGAGTTGGAAATAATAGTAGCTGCCGATGCTTCCAATACAGGTATAGGTGCGGTTATTTATCACCAATACCCAGACGAAACAATCAAAGCCATAAGTCATGCATCAAGAACCTTAACCAAAGCTGAATCAAGGTATAGCCAGATCTAAAAGGAAGGATTAGCTTTAGTTTTTGCAGTAACTAAATTCCATAAATACATCTTTGGGCGGAAATTTCTCCTTCAAACCGATCACAAGCCACTGTTATCAATATTCGGATCAAAAAAAGGTATTCCGGTATACACGGCCAACAGACTACAGAGATGGGCGTTGACATTGTTACTATATGATTTCAAAGTTGAGTACGTCTCAACGAATAGTTTTGGATACGCCGATATATTATCAAGACTCATCAATTCACATGTTAAGCCAGATGAAGATCTTGTAATTGCATCACTCCAAGTCAAAGACGATTTTCAATATATTCAACGCGTGATCATCGGACACTTACCAGTCACATTCAAAATGGTCAAGGAAGCAACACAGAAATCTACAGTCATGCAATCTGTCATGAACTACGTAAACACAAGTTGGCCTAACGATTGGAAAAATATTGATGAGCCCGACATAAAATCATTTTTCAAACGAAGGACGCACTTTCAGTTGTCATCGAATGTCTTATGTTTGGTGAACGATTGGTAATACCACAGCCGTTTCAAAATAGGATTTTGCAACAGTTGCACAAGGGTCATCAAGGAATGCAACGTATGAAGTTAATAGCACGCAGTTACGTATTCTGGCCAGGGTTGGATGAACAAATAGAAGAATTAGTATAAAATTGCAATAGATGTGCTTCGGAAGCCAAATCACCAACAAAAACGCTTCTTTAATCGTGGAAAACACCAGATGGCCCCTGGGAGCGCCTACACATTGATTATGCGGGACCTATTGATGGAAATTATTTCTTGGTAATAGTAGATGCTTACTCAAAGTGGCCAGAAATTGTTCCAACGTCAACAATCACTGCCACAAAAACCGTCGGAATCTTACAAGAGTTTTTGCAAAATTTGGATTACCGCAAACAATTGTGTCAGATAATGGGACCTAGTTTGTTTCGTTCCAGTTTAAATTATTGTGTGAAGTGAATGGTGAATGCGCCATATCATCCGCCATCAAATGGGCAGGCGGAACGTTTCATCGATACACTGAAGAGGTCGCTTAGGAAAATTCATAAAGAGGAAGGACAGATGGAAGGACTTCAAACCTTTTTAGCAGTTTATCGAACAACACCGAATGCAAACGCACCGATGGGGAAATCACCCGCAGAGATCATATTTGGAAGATCGGTCAGAACTACATTCGATTTGCTGAAACCGACAAACCTTCCAGAGACCCAGAACCAAATCGACATCCATAAGCAAAAGCAGGATAACCAATTCAATACAAGGAACAATGCCAAACAAAGGAGTTGCACAATTGGCGACCAAGTATATGCCAAGGTCTACCACAACAGCAAGTCTCGTTGGTGTCCTGGAACAGTACGACAACGATATGGGAAAGTTATGTACAAAATGCAGCTGCACGATGGGAACCACTACATTCGATCAGTTGCTACGGAGGACAAGTGAAGTTCAACAGTCAGAGATGACAACAATTCCGCTGGACATATTAATAGATCCACCAAGTTATTCATCAACAATTGTAATTGGTAATCAGGATCAAGAGCGTAATCAACATTCGCACAATAATGGAATAGTAACTCAACAATTGCCAACAAGTTCAACATCAGTAGCTGATTCTATCCGGCGTTCAGCAAGAGAATGTTGTATTCCTGGACGACAGGAACCTTATCTTCTCTATTAAGGGAGATGTTGGCAACCCGACCAGTACATTGTCAGGAACAATAAAGAAGAAGCTAGAGGGATTCATTGATTCATTGCTTTTTTTGCACAAGAGTTCGGGTCGGTTCACACCTTGTATTTTATAAATATTTAATAAATTGTATCACCTAACGAATAAAAGACTTTGAAAACACAACATTAGCCATTTTAAAAAATAATTTGCCCGCAGCTTTAGAAAAATGCAATACGGATCACAAAAATATTATATTCCAACAAAATGGCGATCCGAAGCACACGGCAAGTGCAAGAATGGCTGCGGCAGCAAAAATTTGGGTTGCTAGAATGGCCACCACAAAGCCCGGACTTGAACCCTATCGAAAATTTGTGGAGTTTTTTGAAAAAAAACTAGCAAACTATTCGGAACCTCCAAAAGGCATGTTTGAGCCATGGGCACGCGTACAAGACGTATGGGCTAGTGTACCTCAGCAAAACATCAGTAATTTGTACGAAAGTATGCCAAGAAGGGTTCAAGTTTTAAAAAAATCGAAAGGACTCTGGACAAATTATTAATTTTTAACAAAAACCTTTAAAAATTTGAGTGGTGCAAAACTGTTACCTGGAGTTTAGGTTTTTTTTAATATTATTAATGAAAAAAAAATTTTTTTTTTTTTTAATAAAGCTAAGGGGAAGTGTGATTTAATGGTGTTTTTACAGTATTATAATAATGTCTAGTTTTTTGTTAAACGGTTTTTTCGTTCGTTCCTAGCAAACATTGAAACACTTTTGCTCTTCAGTGTATATCCAGGTAATAACAACAAGTCCAAACTACCCCAAATCGAATGGTCTTGCTGAAAGAGCCGTGCAGACCGCAAAGAAGCTAGTCAAGAAGAGCAAAGAAGCTGGTTATGGTTATGCCTCTTAGAATATAGAAATACTCCTATAATAGGGTATAAGTCCCCAGCAGGGATACTAATGGGACGAAAATTGCGAACAATGTTACCAATAAAGAATGAGTTACTAAAAACTACTACTAGTATGTTAGTCAAGGAAAGAATAAATGACAATAATGCCAGAACTAAGAAGCAGTATGACAAGAAATGTAAGAAACATACAGAATTTTTAGTTGACCAAAAAATATGGATGAGAGAGAATCGGAAATGGAAAAAAGGGAAGGTAAAGGTTAAACATGAAACACCCCGTTCATACTGGATACAGACCGAAAATGGAACTATATATAGAAGAAATTCATCTGTTTTACGTCGAAGGACACAGTAAAACAGAATACTTGAAAATGCTTGAAAATGCTGTACACTTCCTACCTAAGCAGCTAAATTATAAGTTTCATTTAGGATTAAAATATAGGGCTATACAGGATAAAGTAGGTATTTGTGAATCTAGAATATGCCCTCATAATTGAATTGTTCGAATTGATTAATTGTTTGTTTTGAATTCATTTATACTATGGACACACATATGGTATCGATACCATGGTATCGATACCAGATACTACTTAGTATACTAACCCCTGACACATACACATTCGTGGTATTCATTTGACACCTCTCAGCCTACTGTTATTTGTAAAGCTTTGAAAAATGGAAAACGACTTAGTTTGTGCTCTTCTAAATAAATTTTACGTTAATATATTTGAATTAGCTTATATGAATTAGCTTGAAATTGAAGAAAAAAACTTTTCGGTTAAAAATGTTTGTTTTATATTTTTCAACAAAAGCACAGCATATTTTTTATTAACTCAAAAATTTATTTTTAAAAATGTAAAAATATGGTGTTTTTATTTTCCGCTTCTATACAATGGCGTTGTTATCAGTTAAAAGGTCCCTATAAAAGGTTTGTGTAACATTTTTGGTCCTTCGAGCCGGATTCGCTGTGGTGGGAAGGTCTACAATGGCTGAAACATGCAAGAATCACATATCCAGGAGTAGAACTTGAGGAAACGGAATTGGAGAGAAGAAAACTTGCAGTTCATTCAGTGATATGTACAGAAGAAACAGACATTTTCGAGCAAATATTACAAAGGCACACATCACTGTGGAAAATTCTACGCATTGTTGCCCTTTGTAAGCGATTCATAAATAATTTGAAGCAAACACGGAATAAAAGACAGACTGAGTCGCTTACTATCAAGGAAATTGAAGAAGCGTCACACTCAATCATAAAATTCGTCCAAGAAAGACATTTTAAAGATGAAATTCATAAATTACGAGAATCAGCTCCAGAATTAGATTTTGATCACGAAAGATCCATTAAAGCACTTGGGGTTCATTGGAGTCCTTCTACTGATTACTTCAAAATAAAGGTGAAACTGCCAGAAGACCGAGACCCGCTGAGCAAACGGGAACTACTATCCGAAGCTGCTAAGATATTCGACCCTATTGGACTACTAGCGCCAGTAACTATTACACTAAAATTACTATTTCAAGAAATTTGGGCAGAAAACCTAGACTGGGATCAGACGCTCCCTGAAAAAGTTAACTTAAAATGGAAACGAATCAAACAAGAAATGCCTCAGCTGTCAAAAATTCAAATACCAAGATGGATTAACTACAGATCTAATGCTGGCTTCTACGAACTGCACGGATTCTCAGATGCTTCAGAAAAAGCATACAGCGCAGCAATTTACTTCAGATCAGTCCAACCAGGTAGAATAAGTGCATCATTGCTAACGGCTCAAACTAAGGTTGCTCCTCTTAAATCAAAACTAACGCTGCCACGGTTAGAACTATGTGGAGCACATCTACTTGCAAGTTACTAAAGGAAACAGTAGCTAATCTAGATATTCCAAATTTGAAATGCTTTGCCTGGACAGACTCAAAGATAGTGCTCGCATGGATTATGGCTGATCCACACAAATGGAAAACATTTGTGGGAAATGGAGTTGCAGAGATACAATCACAAACAAAAAAGGAAAACTGGTATTATGTAAAATCATCAGAGAATCCTGCAGATGTAGCCTCGAGGGGATTATACCCGTCACACTTAGAAGCACATTCGCTGTGGTGGGAAGGTCCACAATGGCTGAAACATGCAAGAATCACATATCCAGGAGTAGAACTTAAGGAAACGGAATTGGAGAGAAGAAAACTTGCAGTTCATTCAGTCATATGTACAGAAGAAACAGACATGTTCAAGCAAATATTACAAAGGCACACATCACTGTGGAAAATTCTACGCATTGTTGGCTTTTGTAAGCGATTCATAAATAATTTGAAGCAAACACGGAATAAAAGACAGACTGAGTCGCTTACTATCAAGAAAATTGAAAAAGCGTCACACTCAATCATAAAATTCGTCCAAGAAAGACATTTTAAAGATGAAATTCATAAATTACGAGAAGGGCAGGACCTGCCAAGGACAAGTCGATTACTCACACTAAATCCATTCATCGACGCAAATGATATATTACGTGTGGGCGGTAGATTAGAAAAATCAAATTTGACCTTCGATCAGAAACATCCGATTATTATCCCACATAAGGGCGAGTTAACTACACTTATCATAGACCAGGCTCGCAGGAAGACACTACACGGAGGAAATAATCTTACTCTGGAAGTAATCCGTCAGAAATACTGGATAATCAATGGATTAAAATCAGTCAAGGGTCAGATACATAAATGCATTAAATGCCACCGATACAAAGCTGAAATGTCCCAACAACTAATGGGAATGTTGCCCTCGGCCAGAGTCATTCCAAGTCGTCCATTTACTCATACTGGGGTGGACTATGCGGGACCATTCGACTTGCTAGTAAAAACTGGTAGAGGCAGTCGTACCTACAAGGGATACATAGCAATTTTCATATATCTAACTACGAAGGCAATCCACATTGAGGTAGTCACAGATCTGACATCAAAGGGCTTTATAGCCGCCTTTAAGAGATTAGTAAGTCAAAGAGGTCTTGTGGCACACAAGCGATAATGCCACTAATTTCGTAGGTGCAAGCAAGATAATCAACAATCTTCAACAACAAGCCACATTTAAAAATGAAGTTAACGAAGCTCTATCGGAAACAGGTACTCAATGGCACTTCATACCTCCATCATCACCACATTTTGGAGGACTGTGGGAAGCTGGCGTGAAATCTACTAAGCACCACATGCGTGGAGTAGTCGGAGAAAAAAATTAACCTATGAAGAAATGACAACACTAATGACTCAAATCGAAGCATGTCTAAATTCTCGTCCTTTGTGTCCATTGTCACAAGACCCTGAGACCCTAGAAGTGTTTACACCTGGTCATTTTCTAACTGGCGCACCTATCATGTCGCCACCTGATAAAGACTCGTTAAAAGCTGGGAGCAAGTGGGACGAATGTACCAAGAATTCTGGAAAAAGTGGTCAACTGAATATCTTGGAAGGCTTCAACAACGAGAACAATGGGCACAGAGAAAGCCAAACCCAGCAAAGGGGGATCTCGTGTTAATAAAGGAAGATAATCTACCCCATCCCGTTGGGCTCTTGGAAGAATAATTGAGGTAAATCTCAATGCTACCAATTAATAATGATGAGAATACTATACGTGACACTTCAATTGAAGAAATTGACTCTGACAGTGACTCTCCACCACCGCCTCCTGCTCCAAAGGACACAAATAAGGATCAAATATCTAGACAAAGCGGTCTCAAACGACATAAGGGCTCAGATCATGACGACCCTCAAAAGCGAAATCGAACAGATTCTAACACTCAGATAAACAGAAGTCACCCCAGAATATCTAAAGCAGTGATGGGCATTCCTATGCTCGCGAGCAAATGAGCTTTAAAGCTTTGAATATGTATACGAAGTCAGATGACTCGATTATCCAACAAAAAGCATATCACTCTTAATTAAGACTTCATGTGAGTGGGAGCTTTGTGCTCATACGAAGGGATACACTGTTAAAGCAGTACATTAAATTGAATGCAAGAATTTGGGTTTGTTACACAGAGGGTACGTATTTTGGAATTTTTTGAATTAGGTTTTCAATATTATGTAGTTGTTTTATTTTAGATCTTTTCGAATTAATGAAAATTTGTTTTTTCCAAAAATCCCTCTTCCTCTTCCTTTAGAAATATAAAACGCAAAATATTTTAAATTTTGTTACTTTTATTTACGGTAAGTAAATTAAAAAAACACGAGTTACGGCACCTTCATTTTTTAAGATTTATTTCTCAAATTGTTTATTAATTTATTTGTCAAAATTAAAAACAACTAGTTAATATATGACACTTAAATTATATTTGTTCGAAACTTGATAACAGTGTGAAGCTTCAGAAAGCTTTTAATAACTTTTACACAAATGCAAAACAGAATGAATGCAGAAACTTCGACTTTGACTTCACCGTTGCAGTAACGTCGACTTTGCTGCAAAGCGCTAACACATTTATTTCAGCAACTTCAAAGTCGATAATTTGACAGACAGTTAATGTACAATATTGCGATTACCATTTGAAAAATGGACCAATTTGTCTTTATTGTATGCGGCCTTTATTTATATTACCTGCAAATATTAAATTTTGCGTACGCTAAACGATGCATTTGGACACACCCTACAAATACTGTAGAAGAAAGAAGAATGTGTGGATTTTTTAATACCGTGTTTAAAATGTTTAAAGAAAAAGACGATGAACGTTTAAAAAAAGTAGTTAGAATGGGTGCAAGCCAGTTTGATTTGCTGCTCAATCTGCTTAAGGGGAAATTAAAAAAAAACATCGAACAGGGAGCCAATCAGTGCTGAATGCAGACTTGCATTAACATTATTGTAAGTTATTAAAGTAATGTTTTATTTTATCTTTATTTCATATGTGGAAATTTTTAAATTTCAGATATTTAGCACAAGGAGCACCTCGACAGGTTTTAGCATGGGCTTTCAGATTAGGTGTTTCAACTGTAGCTGAAATTACGTTGGAAACTTGCGAAATTATTTGGCAGGAGCTGTCATCTATTTATTTACCACCACCCGATGAAGACGGATGGGAAAAAATTAGTGCAGATTTTTATAAATTTACCGGTTTACCAAATTTTGTTGGAGCGCTCGATGGTAAACATGTAAACATTACATGCCCACCTAATTCTGGTTCGCTATACTATAATTATAAAAAAACATTTAGTATAGTACTCCTTGCCGCATGCGATGCAAACTACATGTTTACTTTGGTGGATATCGGAGCGTACGGAAGCCAAAGCCATGGAGGGATATTCGCCGCGTCAAAATTTGGAAAACAAATTCTAAATAATGCAATGAATTTACCGCCACCAAAAGAGCTGCCAAATAGCGCTGTTAGTTTGCCTTATTTTTTCGTTGCTGATGCGGCTTTTCCATTAAAAACTAATTTAATGCGACCGTACCCAGTATTATTATTACCTGACAAAAAAAGTACTTTTAATAAGGCATTGTCGCGAGCACGTTGTAGAATAGAAAATACATTTGGTATTCTCGCTGCTAGGTGGAGAATTCTTCTAAATACAATAAATTGTAACCCTGCAAATGTAGACAAAATTATAAAAGCAGCAGTAGTATTACACAATTTCACTAAATTTCATGACGATTCATATTGCCCTTCAAATTTTGTTGATGGGAATAATGAAGAACATTTAGTAGAAGGACTTTGGAGAAGAGATTTTACACCTTTAAGAAATTGTCGAGGATTTAAAATATCGAACTCCTCAAGAGAAGCTTTTATTGTAAGAGAAAATTTAGCTGATTATTTAATAACAAGAAATGGGAACAATTAAATTATATATTCATTTATTTCAATAATTCATTTTCTTAGAGTAAGTATTTCATTTTCTTGGAGTAATTCTTTTTTTTAATTAATTAATTATTATAAAAATGTTGGACTGTTATTTTTTAAAATAAACTTGCATTTTACTTCTTTAGTGTATTTTTAATTAAAGCAATGACATCCGCCTGCAGTTGGCACCATGTATCGAAGTCTATATTAGCACTTTCTACTTGCTTTCCAATGCTTTTGAAGAAAAGTTCAATTGACGTAGCTTCTTCCTTTTTGTTGTCCGCAGCATCAAGAAATTTGTTGAATTTCATTGTCATTTCTTTTACGAGAACATCGTGCTGCATTCCTCCTGTCTTTTTTCTCGTAGTGCAAAATTCTGTAGAACTGTCACTACTATTTATATCTGTGGATGGCAATTTAGCCGGTGTTGAAGTTCTCATAACTTCTTCAATTATTAAATTTTCCCAGTCATACTCATCCACGTTATGTTCCTCGTTTATTGAAAAATCTTCTCTTTCCGAGTTTTCTTTATTCGTGACATTAGTTTCTGTTCTATATAATACAACCGAAATATTACATTTTTTGAATATGTAAGTAAGTTTATCTACTTACTTTCTTTGATAGAGACAGTCAGATAAAAACTTTAACTGCTCATAGTAAGACCAATAATTTTGTGTTGCCGCTCCACTGCCAGACGGTAAATTTGCTTTTTTAATTTCCCTATGATACCGGTCACGAAGACTTCGCCACCTTCCCTTCGTTTTTTCAACTGAAATAATACGACATACATCTACATATATAAATATATAATAAAATATTTATATTACCTGGCCAATTCATCGTTTTCGAGATGTCAACCCATCTTTTTTCTTTTAAGACCTTATTTTTATATTTAAAATCTTTTTTATTATATAAAAAAGGACTGTCCCTTACTAAATTTATTAATTTTTCCTCCATTTTTAACCTTGAAAACGGGATACATTTATTGTTTAATGAATCAATTTAAATTTTCTAATTTGGCTACAGTGACATTTCAATTTTGTTGTGTTGGTAGTTCCGCAACTTTTGCAGCAACTTTTAAATTTTTCAAAGTCGAAGTCGGCGCAAAGTTTACTGCAACGCTTACTGCAACGCTTACTGCATTGATTCTGTTAACTGAACGTGAGTACTACAGAAAAAGTATTAAACTGTCAAAATGCAAAGTTGAAGTCGAAGTTTCTGCATTCATTCTGTTTTGGGCTTAAAGTCAAAGGACACCTGTTACTATTGTCACTATGTTGTGTCCTAGCCATAGCTAAAGCCTCGTTCACACGGTGACACTGATGCCGTGGCATTTATCATCATGAAAGTGCTCTACATTTGCTATCACGGCACCAAGTGTTCACATGATGCACGCATAGTTTTGCGACACTCGTGTAAAATAATGGCGGAACTTGTATCTACAGTAGCGAATATATTAGAAGAACTAATTATTATAAAGTTGAAGGAAAAATCTAAAAAGCGAGAGTGGGTAAGAAAGTGGATTAAGCGTAGGAACACATTAGGTGCATCAGGAACACTGCTAAGAGAATTGCAATTGGAAGACCAAAAGTCTTTTTGCAATTTCCTCCGAATAGAACAGGGCATGTTTAACGAACTATTGAATAAGGTAAGTGTATCAACATTCTTTATTTATATTACCTATAGGTTTATTTTTATATTTCTTATAATAATGTATGTATGTATATTGTATTGTATATTAAGCTGTTTGTTGATGTTATATTAATATGTAGCCTCATCATTTCTAAGGTTGCGCCAATTATACAAAAACAAAATACCAATATGAGGAATGCAATTCCTGCAGCAATAAAATTGCAAGTAGTTCTTCGGTTTTTAGGAACCGGAGATTCAATGACATCGCTTCAGTATTTATATCGAGTCCCAAAGAGCACTATTAGCTCCTTCCTGGTAGAAGTCTTAGATGCCATCTACTTTGCGTTGGAGGATTTCATGCAGGTAATATTTCAATGAAAATATAATTAGTTGACTAACTTTTAATAGAAACCAAATTAAATTTATTCCACAAATCAAGTAAATAGTGCTTTTTAATATAAAATTAGAAACCAAAAACCAAATAAAAAATGACCAAATAAGCTTAATTGAATTTCCCACCTTCCCAATTCGAAAAGAATGTGGTTAATTTTTCGTTTTGTTCTGACCGATTTTGTTCTTGCATTGGTGCTCCTTGAGCCATATATTCACTTATATATTCAGAATCTTGTAAACCAGGAGAAGGCATCGAGACCTCAAGTACTGGTGATGGACTTGGCTCATTTGTGGCAGCTGTAAAAGATGACGGGGTGGAACCCTCCAGTGGCCTAAAAGAAACCCTCGATTCTTGCAGTTCGCTTAGCCTGGCTTCCGTAAGAATCGCACTGATTTGTTGTTGTACTACAAGGGCTCTCTGCAGTGATAATTTAGTTAAGTGAAGTCAAACTTGTTGGCCAAACAGGGTGAATTCATTCTGGTTTTCTGCCTTTTGACGAACATCTTTTAGAGTAATTAAAGCCTCTTTAATTGTATTGTCAACTTTAAATGTTTTAGTCTCGTGGACTTTGTCATAGATGCGCTTCTTTTTTTGGGATGGTTGACTCTGATTGGTACCCAATGAAGATAAACCCAAAGAGGCCGCCTCAGCCCTTTTCCTCTGACTTTGAGTCTCATGAGACGTAGATGACATTTGTCCTTCAGGTTCCTCTGATCGTTCATCTTCGACGATATGTAGAGTCTAACAATAAATTAAAATATATTGTTGTCGTAGTTAAATAAAACATGTACTATTAATATTTTTGTATTTATTTATTGACAGGTACCAAAAACGAAAATAGACTGGCAAAAAATAATCAGCGGATTTAACAACACATGGAATTTTTCTCATTGCGTCGGTGCCATCGATGGAAAACATATTACTATAAAGAGTCCAAAAAACTCCGGGTCGCTGTATTATAACTATAAGAACCATTTTAGCGTGGTACTACTTGCCTTAGTTGATGATGATTATAATTTTACTTGTATAGACGTAGGAAGCTACGGTAGTTCATCAGATGGGGGAATTTTCGGTAAATCGGCTTTACATACTGCTATAGAAAGAAATCAGTTAGACCTACCAGAAAATAGTTTAATAATAGGCGATGAAGCCTGTCCTTTAAAGGAATATTTAATGAAACCTTATCCTAGGCGGCCTAAGGAACGCGTATTTAACTATAGATTGTGTCGAGCAAGAAAGATAAGTGAGAATGCATTTGGAATTTTAACAAATCGTTTCCGGATATTTTTAAGAACAATAGATCTTGAGCCAGGAAATGTTACAAAAATCGTAAAGGCGTGTTGCGCTTTATATAATTGGATAAGGAAAACGGCTAAATACAACAATGGTTTAACACCTGATGTTGAAGATACTGAAAATAGTAACATTATTTCGGGAACATGAAGACAACAACCTTCTTCTCAAAGACTGACAAATATGGCTCCAACAAAGGATAGAAATTTTAATAATTATGCTCGTCAAAAACGTGAACAGTTAGCTGATTACTTTATGACCGAAGGCAAAGTAGAATGGCAAGACAGGATGGTCAATTTGCAGGTCACTGTAGGTGCGAGCGTTAACTAAAGGAATTCCAGCAGAAATGTATATTTTAGATTTACACGAAGTGCAATGGAAAAATATTTTAATAAATTTGAATTAATCTAAACTACAAGAATTATTGTTTTACTTACCAAATTTGTCTCGGACGTTCAAAATCTTGGTTTTTGGATAGAAAGGAATGAGCATACTCATACCAGTGAAGCTTGGGCTTATAAATTTCATTAACACCTGAACCTGTCGTCATTGAGTGTTTTATCTTTCGGTATTCATTGTTGTATGTGCCGCGTTTTGATTGAATTTTTGACCTCAATGCTTTCACGTTTTCGAATTTAGAAATTTTCAAAAGCGCAACTTCCGCTTCATCCCGTTTATTTCGGTCTTTATATTCTGGAATGGATTTATCCCATAGACATGGGTATTGCTGGTAGCATTCCAAAAATATAACTATATCAAATGAAGACATGATTGAAATAAACCGATATAAAACATAACAGCGCCAAAACTTATAATAACGTGTTGAATTGTGGATCAGACGTCGCATGCTGCCACTGCCACCAATGTTCAGACGACGACAGCGAGCGAAACATTTGATGCAATTGCCGCGGCATCGCTAGTGCCGGGTGTCAAATATCAAAAAATTTTGATATGCGGCATTATTGTCACGACGTCGAGACGACGCGACATTCAATAGTTCAGACGATGACACTTTTGCGACATTCACGTCGCGATATCAAATGCCACGACATCAGTGTCACCGTGTGAACGAGGCTTAAGGCCACTAGACCCTATGAAATAAATAACTTAGCAAACAATGAGGGAATTTACTTTAATGACATCTCTGAAGTCAGTCTATACTCTAGTGAATGAATTCTTTTCATATATTACAACTTGACAACTTACTGGAACGAATTTTTTGCCATTCAAAATTCAATAAAACGACTAAACGCAATCTGTAACGAAGAAAGCAGACTATCAAGAGAACTCTGCCAGGCCACAATCACGCAACTGAATTTTCAAGCACTGGAAGCGAAACATCTTAATGAATTATTGTACCAACAAAACGAGCAGCTTCACGTTCGCAATAAAAGGGCACCATTTGAAATTGTAGGCACAGTCCTCAACAAACTCTTCGGAGTTCTAGATCAAGATTGCGCAGAACAAATTGAAACTCAAATTAACCAAATTGCACAAGATGAGAATTATTGGAAATTATTGTTGAAAAATCAGACGTCTATTGTAGAGCATACCATAAATTTCATTAAGAAGAATCATGCAGTGCAATTACAGCTATCGAGAGTCAAACTACAGATTGAAACTATTGTGAGCAGATTAAATCACTCTCAATACGAAATGTTAGCGACTCAAGCCTTTAACTTTGCTGCTATCCTAATAACCCTTACGTTGATATCATTTCAAAACATACAAAGAAGTATTATATCAGTTGTAATGGACACCAAACACGGTAGAATTAATCCCTTACTTTTAACACCTGTTCAGCTCAATGGACAATTAAAGGTAATACGAGAACACCTGCCTCAACACTTACAACTTCCAGGCACTGGAGCAACGCATTCATTAATGACTCTATACAACTCAATGCATGTTAATTTAAGAGTCACCGATAATAAGATCCTGTTTGACGTTCGCATCCCGTTGCTAAGCACAGAATCATATCGCCTATATGAACTCATTCCCATTCCTGCAGTTTACGAGGAAAAATTTGTTTATGTAGAACCTGACAGCAGATATTTGACAGTGAACACCAGAAAGGACCGCTTTAGCCCCACAAGCGAAGAAGACCTAAGAGCTTGTCAGCGCCTAGCAGAGAATCAACTAATCTGCAGCCTCAAGGTACCTATGTATACATTAAGGTCCAATGTGAGTCATTGTGAAGTGGAGATGTTGAATAACGGAAGGAAACTGTTGAAGTAAAGTCTTCTCGTTAGTGACTTTTTATTTTATAAAGTTTCATGTCTGCTCCGGAATGTGGAGTTTTTCTTTTTACTCTTGTATGTTGGTTAGCCTGATTTATATTATGTCTATGTATGTATAAAAAATGTAATGTAGAACGTGTTTTTTTTTCTTTTTTTGACTCGTGAATAAAAAGACATTTTAATTTTGTTCTGGATGAAAACTAAAGTTTTATTCAAAGTATAAACGGTTTTCTTTATCCTTGCAGCGATCCAGTGTGACCTCTAACAGGTTATGGGCCCAGGATTCCCATAAGAGTTGCTTAAAACGTTTATGAAGTTTTTTTCTGTATCGGTCGCGCCGGAAGCCTTCTTGAGAATATATTAACAAGTGCGTTGTGGTAAAAATGGCGGACGATTTTGCTCTAAAGACAATGGGAAAATTCGACGGGAATAATTTTTTACAGTGGAAATTCCAAATTAAAAATGCCTTAGTTGCATTGGGAATTTATGACGTGGTTAATGGTGCAAGACCATGTGTGGTAGAACCGCAAGCCCAGAGAGAGAAATGGATTGAAGACGACGCAAAAGCTTATTACATATCGACAACCTTGGTTCCAGAGCAGCTAGAATGTCTCATAACATGTACTTCATCGAAAGAGATGTGGGACAAGCTTGTCGCGGTAAACGAACAAACGTCCGAGTCTAACAAGATAATATTACTTCAAAAATATTATGACTACAGAATGAATCCGAGTGATTCAGTAAGCCAGCACGTTGCCAGGCTTCAGAACATGGTGGGACAGCTAAAAAATGTAGACGAGAAAGTATCTGATGGCAAATATTCTCGGGAGTCTACCAAGTAAATTCAACAATTTAGTTACAGCTTGGGATAGTGTTCCAATAGACAAACAAAATATCCAGACGTTACAGGAACGACTATTGAAGGAAGAGAGTCGACTGACTCAAAGTGACGAAGCAACGAACGCGCTAGCAGCGATGACGCTTGAACGTAGGAAATATGTGAATAAGGATACATTCAAGAAGAAGAAGAAGAAAACCACACGAAGTTTTGAGAATGTAGTATGCTATGAGTGTAAACAGAAAGGACACATTAAGCCGAATTGTCCCAACAAGAACAAGTCCAAATCAGATGAAGGAAATGTTGAAATTGTAACGTTTACACATTCCATTCATGAAGTCTTAACATTTACGCTATCCATTTAGTTGTTGCATTTGCTTAGTCTTTCCTGTTTGTATTTAATCTTAGCTTCTGTATTAACTCTATTTTTGCCTTTTGACAGAACAAGTGTGTAAATCTATGGAATAAACTAAATATAATTGTTTCTTTGAGTTATATCC
The DNA here is from genome assembly GCA_963855945.1 of Thereva nobilitata. NCBI lineage: Eukaryota > Metazoa > Arthropoda > Insecta > Diptera > Therevidae > Thereva > Thereva nobilitata. The sequence continues at coordinate 36,736,875 of OY979697.1, forward strand.
GATAGTTCTTTTATTTATCCACTGCATAAAGGAAGAATATAATTATTCATCAGGTTATGTGCCCAGAAGCTGTGGAATAAGGTTCTATTGGAATTTCAAAAGAAGAAAAATAAGTGTGAGTTTTATCTTTCATCAAAATGGCGGAGATGAAATCGTTCATTGTCAAGTTGAATAATTCAAATTATTCAACGTGGAAATTTAAAATGGAATTGGTATTAATAAAAGAAAGTTTATGGCATGTCATCATTAAAAATCCTCCAACTCCTGTTCCAACGGCGGACAACTCATGTATAATTGCGAACCAGAAGGAAATCGATGAATTTAAAAGGGATGATGACAAAGCCAGAGCCTGGATTGGACTTTCAATTGAGGATGATCAATTAACACACATCAGGAAAGAAAAAACGGCAAGTTCTGTTTGGAATAAACTAAAGGATTATCATGAAAAAGGTACGTTGAGTAATAAGGTACATTTAATGAGATTAATTTGCTCGCTCAAAATGGGCGAAGAAAGTGAGGTTATAGAACACATTAATAAAATGCAGGAATTGTTCGTAAAATTAAGTGACCTTGGGGAGTCAAATTTATCAGAAAAATGGAGTGTGGCCATGTTGCTAAGTAGTCTGCCAAGAAGCTACGACACGCTAATTACAGCACTCGAAACACGCCCGGAAGAAGAATTAACATTTTCATTAGTGCAGCAAAAATTAATAGCAGAGTATGAGCGAAGAATTAATGGTGAGTTTTCTAATGAAAAAATTATGAAAGTGGTTTCAAAAAGTATAATTTGTTATTTTTGCAAAAAGAAGGGACATATAAAGAAAAATTGTGAAAGATATAAAATTTGGCGTTCAAAAAATGAAACTAGAAGCAACGGGACAAATAGTAATTATACTGATAAAGCGAAATTAGCTGAAGAGCGTGAATTCGTTTTTACCACAAAAGAATATGGTGACAGTGAAGGTTGGATTTTGGACTCAGGTGCAACAAGACATGTGACAAATAATAAGAAGTTTTTTTCATCACTAGATAATACATACAACGGTGTAGTTGAAATGGGAAACGGAGAAATGGTGAAAGTCGAAGGCATTGGGACTTGCAAAATTCAAATTTTGGATGAAAAAGGAAAAGAGCATGTTGCGATTGCTCATGAAGTTTTGTTTGCTCCAAATTTAATTGGAAATATGTTGTCCGTTCGTCGTTTGGCGAAACTTGGTTTTTCGATTGAATTTAAAGAAAAATTTTGTGCAATATCCAAGAATGGAAAGCAAATATGTATCGCAGATCCAATTTCCAATTTGTATCATTTGCGTCAAAAACATACAGTATATGCCATTCGAAATTGTTCCAACAACTGTATTCACGAGTGGCATAAGAGGCTCGGGCATCGTGATCCAAAAGCTATCACAAAAATGCAGGAGAATAGTTTGGCAGAAGGTTTAACGATTGTTAATTGCGGAGTGAAATCTTTATGTGAAACTTGCGTGAAGGGAAAAATGTCTCGTTTACCATTTCCAAAAGTGTCATCCATTAAAGCAAATGAACCACTGGATTTAATTCACACAGATGTGTGCGGCCCAATGCAAACAATGTCTAGAAATGGAAAGTATTATTTGATAACATTTATAGATGATTATTCTCGCTTTACATACATAAGTTTACTCAGGCATAAATCTGAGGTTGACAGTAAACTGAAAAATTTTGTCATGTTCGTAAAAAATAAGTTTGGAAAGAGTCCAAAAACTATACGATCAGATCGAGGTGGTGAATATGTAGGAAACAATGTCGTGAACTATCTTAATTCGGAAGGAATTGAAATCCAATGGACGGCAGGATATTCTCCGCAACAAAATGGTGTGGCCGAAAGAAAAAATCGATCAATTATGGAAATGTCACGTTGTTTATTGATCGATGCAGGATTATCCAATAGTTTTTGGGGTGATGCAGTGGAAATGGCAGTATATATCCAAAATAGAATTATAACCAGGTCAACAGATGTTACACCATATGAGAGGTGGTTTGGAACGAAACCAAGTTTACAAGATATTCATAAATTTGGAAGTAATTGTTATGTTTTTATTCCTGACGAGAAAAGGCGTAAGCTTGACAATAAAGCAAGGAAAATGAAGTTCATTGGCTATGACAGTCATTCAAAAGCATACAAATGTTATGATCCCGTATTGAAAACAGTTACAGTCAGTCGAAACGTGAAATTCACGACAGTAGATGATTATATATCATTTGATAAAGAACCTAAAAATAAGAATAAAGAAGAAATAATATCCAATACAGTTGAAATTAATATGAATGAAAAGAATGATTCTAATAAAGTTATCGTTTCAGAGAATACTCACATACAAAATGTTCAAAATCAGGAGGTATCTTCTGAGAATCAGATGAGTATTCAGGAGGAGATAATGGAACCCGAAATATTACCAGGTACAGCCGAACAAGAAATGAGTGAAGAAGAATTTAAAACACCTGAAGTCAAACCAATCCGTGAGCAAAGATCAACTAAAGGCATACCACCAAGGCGGTTTGTGGACGAAATATTTATTGCTCGAAGTGAATTCATAGAACCTATAAGTTACAATGATGTATTAAAAAGCCCTCAAAAGGCGCTGTGGATTCAAGCGATGCAGGAGGAAATTGATTCAATGAGAAAAAATAAAACGTGGGAGCTAGTAGATTTACCTACTAACATGAAGGCAATCGGATCAAAATGGGTGTATAAGATAAAAACTAATTCTAATGACAAACATCAGCGGTTCAAGGCAAGGCTCGTTGCTCAAGGCTATTCACAAAAGTATGGAACAGATTATGATGAAATATTTGCTCCTGTGGCAAGACAAACCACTATTAGAACACTATTATCTGTAGCAGCACAAGAGCAATTATCTGTTGTTCACTTCGATGTAAAAACAGCCTTTTTAAATGGACATCTAAAAGAAACGATTTATATGAAGCAACCACCGGGGTTCAATGATGATCCATCAAAAGTTTGTTTATTAAAAAGGAGTATATATGGCTTAAGGCAAGCAGCACGGGCATGGAATGATGCAGTCCATAAGGTTATAATTGAAGAGAATTTCGTGCAAAGTGCAGTTGATCGATGTCTATACACAAAGGTAGTACAAATGAATTGCTGTTTTATTCTATTATACGTAGATGATATAATTGTGGCCTGTAAATCAGATAATATCATAAAAGATGTCGAGAGATTTTTAAATAAAAAATTTGATTTACAGAATCTCGGCGAAATTAAGCAGTATCTAGGAATCGAATTTACACGTGATCCAGAAGGAAACTTTATGATTTGTCAATCTGATTTTATTAAAAAAACTGCACTAAAGTATGGGCTTGCAGATGCGAAACCAGTATCGACCCCTATGGAAGCATATTACGGAAAAACGGGTCCATCAAACTTGTTGATTAACAACACTATGTACCAGCAGTTAATCGGCAGTTTACTATACATATCAGTGAACTCAAGACCTGACATATCGGCTAGTATAAGCATCCTGGCACAAAAGGTATTAAATCCGAATGAAGAAGATTGGAGGCAGTTAAAACGAGTTGTAAAATACCTTAAATCTACATGTGACCTAAAGTTAAAGCTGAGCAATATTCAAAAGGGTAATGGACAACAATCATTGGTAGCATATGCAGACGCAAATTGGGCAGAAGATCCAGTTACAAGGAAATCCAACAGTGGGTACGTCATTTATTTTAATGGTGGAGTAGTTGATTGGTCTTGCCGAAAACAAAATCTCGTAACGTTGTCTACGACTGAGGCGGAATATGTTGCATTATCAGATACTTGTCAAGAGATCCGATTACTAAGCGACATGAAACAAGAACAGAGGGAGGCAACCGTGGTGTACGAGGACAATCAAAGCTGTCTTAATATGATCAAAGAGGAGCGATTCTCGTGCAGAACCAAACACATCGATACGAAGAGGCATTTTGTAAAGGACTACATTGATAAGTCTATTGTTAAGTGCGAATATTGTCCAACAGATTATATGGTAGCAGATTTGTTAACAAAACCGCTAGGACCAGGAAAGCATAATTATTTGAGAAATAAATGTAATCTTGTGTAAACGAGGAGGAGTGTTGAAATTGTAACGTTTACACATTCCATTCATGAAGTCTTAACATTTACGCTATCCATTTAGTTGTTGCATTTGCTTAGTCTTTCCTGTTTGTATTTAATCTTAGCTTCTGTATTAACTCTATTTTTGCCTTTTGACAGAACAAGTGTGTAAATCTATGGAATAAACTAAATATAATTGTTTCTTTGAGTTATATCCGATAGTTCTTTTATTTATCCACTGCATAAAGGAAGAATATAATTATTCATCAGGAAAGATGCCTAGCAACTCAAGAACGTGTGCAGCTATCTGTCGGTAAAGGAGAAACTGGACCTTCTCAAAGTCAAATAGATTATCTATTATCGCTAGAGATAAAAGATGTTTGGTTAACAGACAGCGGGGCATCGCGTCATATAACATTTCGCCGAGAGTGGCTAACGGATTTTCAACCAGTACAAGGGCAAACAGTTCATCTTGGAGATGATGGAAGTCTGGAGGTCAAAGGTGTTGGTACAGCATTAATCAAAAGGTTAGTCAATGATATTTGGGAAAATGGTCGTGTTGAAGAAGTCTTGTATGTGCCGTCTCTGAAGAAAAATTTGTTTTCTGTTGGAGTTTGCGATAAAAAAAATTTTGAACTCACATTCAGAAAACAAAATGTAACTATTTCTAGTCAAGATGAAGTTGTAGCACGTGGAATAAAACAAGAAAATAACATTTATCGTATGTTTATTCGACCTTCAATAATTACAGAAGTAAACCTTTCCGAAAGCGACATAAAAATATGGCACGAGAGACTTGGTCATGTTAATCAGCGAACCATCAAGGAAATGGCCGAACAAGGTCTAATTCAACGTGTTAGAGTTCCAAATGACAATTTTTTTTGTGAAGCTTGTGAGTTTGGTAAATCTCACAACAAACCATATGTAACGGTCGGTTAATTACATAAAAGAATTCTCCTTACAAAATATTCCCCCATCTCACGGGAAATTCAGAAATTATTAGTAATCACTTAGGAAGCTTAAGTATTAGAAAAATCTTTGAATCACGTAGGCTCAGGGAAACAAAATTTTCTGAGAATGGAAAAAAAATAGATTTTTTCTGACAGTGGGTATTGAGCAGTGAACAAACACAGTCCGGATTGATTCGGTTATAGAATCTGTTAACGTTTTGATTAAAGTTTTTTTAATTTGGACAGGATAGTCCAGTGATATAACGTGTTGTAATACGGAAAGTGTAGTTACACGAGCAAGAGGACGTTTTCCCGAACCGAATTATTGGTTTTGGCTGTAGAGCAAAACATACCTACATAGTGCAACAAGAAAAAAATAAGAAAACGAGATTTTTATTATTTCCCGAAGGGACAACTTGCAGCGTGGTGTGTTGTTACAAGAAAAGACTGTGCAGAGGGGTAAAGTTTATTTATGGTTTTGTGGCGCTTCATGGTCCGAAGAGAAGAAGAGCCCAAGAAAAAAAAACTGACCACCAGCAGCAGAGAAGCCTGAAAATTTTGTTTAAGTTCTTTTATTGTGTTTCTTTGTTTGACCCTAGTAAATACAAATACGGGGTTTCATATTATTGCCAATGTCTAGTGTAGATTGTATAGGAATTAAAAAAATCTGCCATCGGCCTGGCAGAGGGATCACCAGGTATATTACAGTGTTGCCACTACGGGCTGATTCTGAAGTAGAGGAAATTTCCCTTATTGGATGTTCGGACAAAAAGGCGTCAACAATTGATGTCAAATACCAGGGTAACAGTTTAAGGAAGGACCTTATACAGAGGCCGATTAAAACTAACGATTCCTTAACGACTGGATCAAATCTTTGAATATAATCGAGGAAAAAGGATTTACTTTCCCAAAACGTTAAGATTCTACATCCATATGAGGTGTAAATAAAGTGTTTATCGATGGATAGACGACAATAGGACGCAGTTCGATAGACCGTTCTGGTGGTGCCGGGTAACCTTTTAATATTGAGTAAAAATATTCTTAATTTCCGACTATGTAATAAAATATATTTCCAATTTTTTGGAATTATATTAAACTATTAGAAAAGGTGTACAATGAAGTTCCAAAACGGATTGTAAAATGTTTAGTGCATGCCAGTTTTTCTCATCAGAAACTACGAGGGATTGAAACCGTGCTTCAGTGAATCTTATTCATGGGTTAATGATACAGGTTACTAAAGACAAATTTTTTTTCGCAGTAAGCTCATTTTGTTTTGTTACATCTTTTTGTAGCCTAATAAATAAATAACAACACTCATAGATAATTAACACATTCACCCTTTAATTATATTACAATTATATTCAAATTTTATTATATTGTTTATCCTATATAAATATATATATATTTACGTCATATACCATAATTATCGATCACAAAGAAAGAAAACAACTTATATTACTCCATTAAAATTGTACTCTTGTACACTTGTACTTATATTACACAACGTAATTAATAACAAGATTGAGGTAATTACTTTGATTCCACTTACGTATTATTTTTTTTTGAATGTGTATGTTGTAAGAGAAACAGGAATCCTCGACTGGTACCAGAGCGACGATTTGTATTTTTCCTGTCCGGTATTGGCTGGACCGCGTTGTTGAATGGTAATAGATGGTTGCATCCACATTACCTATATTGTAAGGTTATTTTTTCTGTACACTTATCTAATAGTTACTTCAAACTTATCTTCATTTTGGTGTTAATTAAATATATTGTGTTAACTTGTAATTATTATATAATATATTTGTTGTCCATTTCTTTAATTCCACTAGTATTACTAGGCATGACAGCCTAAGGGGGTAATTTATCCAGGATGGTCGGGTTTTTGCTTTCTCTCCAGGGTCATCTCGAAGTCGCGTTGAACATTTACAGGTCCACCAGGTCGTTGTGAACTTCCAGCGATGAATACCTTTGGCTAACCTAGTACAAGAACGGTATGAAGAGATCTCCCTTTTAACTAATAGGTAAGTGGTGAATCATATGTGTAGAGTCCCGGTCACACAACCCCACGCCCCCACCGGCGAGCTAGCGTAACCCGTGTGGCCGGTTTAGCATCCCCTATAAGAATTTAGGAAAATAGGGAGGATGTGGTCTTTCAAAATTTTTTATGTTTACCCAAGCACGATGGCAGTAGCCTTGCTGTCACCAGCAAGGAGCTCCATTGTGCCGGTACATAAATGGCGCCCAACGATATGCTTTCATGCCAACGTTTCGGCAAACCAGATTCGAGATTAAATTAAGGCGCCCATTTATTTCATAAATGACGGCCAAATTCTGTTAACTTATTAAAATTATATTTGACTATGGTTCACCACCACTGCCTCTTTTTACAGATTCGTCTCTGTTGTCTAAATTCAGTGTGAATTTTCCTTTGCTTTCACTTTTAGATTGTCCCGTATCATGTTATCTTCTTCGCTTTAGGCATCTTTGAACTAGGCTTACCGGCACCGCTGGCTAACAAGCGTATGACCGCTTGGCCATGGGTGAAGGCTGAGTTTGGAGTTCTTTTGTCCTGTTGTTTTTGTTCGTCGTCCTGAGTATCAGGCGTCATACCGCCTGCCAGTGCTTCGTTCAGTGGACAGGACCTTGTTACTTTTTGCTGATGGACGTTTGAGTTGTAACTCGGGCATAACCGGCTGAGGTAACAGGCGTGCTATCGCCTGCCCACTGCGCCCCATGGACATCTTTAATCCATTCAGTCCCCTAAAATTCTTTTTTTTTTCTTTTCGTTCACTTTAGACAATTAGTCGAAATATGGTAAGGGATGGGGTCACTTCAGGTGAACCTCTACAAGGCCGCACCGGCTTAACCGTCTGGCTAATCACCTGCGCCCTGTGGACTTTGGTGTTGAGGGACATCTGGCTCTTTCCTTGTGCTTTTATTATTTTTCTCTCCAGTCTGTCCCCACTGCTGATTGATTTTCCGTAGTGTAGCTCAGTTGTGGTTGGACAGCGGAATCCAATTAAAATTTTTATTATTTTCGAAGAAGATTTCCTTGTTTTTATGTGGAGGTAGACTCTTCATGTCGTTCAAGTAGATGAAGACGTGTGGTGCTTCCGGCGTTGTTGATGGCACTCGGTGCTGGCTGTGTCTCATAGCTACCACCGACTGACATCGATGACCTCGGCCACCGAGACTCCTGAGGAGAGAGATTCTTTTTTATCCAACCATCCTGGAAAATTAACACACTATTAAAAAAACAAATTTACACTATATTAGAATTACCTATCGTATATTGTTATCATTTTTGCGGTATATCAGTATTAACGACCTAGTGACCATATACATAATCTTTTAACTACAGCCTTTTATTGTTGAATCTTTTTATTATTCCCCCATATATTATACTTTCTTTCTTTTTACTAGTTAGCCGGGTTAACGTCTCTGAAACGATGGACGTGACCGGAGCATTAACTTTTTATGGACGTCCAGTAGTGCATAAGGTGTTGAGGAAACCGCACCGCTTATACTTCTTATCCCCGCACGCCCCCGAATTTGTTTCTTTCCATGCAGCCATCAAAGCCAGGAGGTTGTCCACAAAGATGGAGGGTGCCGCTATACGTTACACCCTAAACATTATTAAATGTTTGGAAGCACACCCAGGTGCTTTTGCCACCATGGCCTCCAGGATATTGACCATGTTGGCTGATATTATTAACAAGCCGCTTACCTTGATCCACGTTGTCGAGATTGTTTTTCAACATTCATTGAGCGAACCAAGCTTCTGCCATACGGGAGCTAAACTGTATGAGCTGGTTGATTCAATGAATCCTGTGGATGACAGCGTCTTCAGAAATTTATTGAGACTGACCCTAGCGTATCAGCAGGAGATTATCAAAAGGTATGTTCCACCGGTTGGATATCAAGTACGTGGGATAACGTTGCTCGTGGCAGAAACGTACCGTCGGTTCCAGAAGGTTCGTTCACTGGGAAGCGAACTAGGACAGATGCTTGATGGGCTGTTGAATCAGCTGCTCCAAGAGCCCACTCCGGACAATTTAGAATGTTTCGGCCAAGCGTGCCAGGCAGCAGGTTGGGAAATCCGGGAGGATTGTCCTTACCAAATTTCGCTTATCCTACGCGATTTATACAGGGAGTCACCCTGGTTGACCGTCCTGGCTTAACTATTTTAAGCGGTGTTAATTAGTTCTTTGCTGTTGCTAACTTTTTTATTCTTGACTTCGTTGTTCACGTTTCGTGAATGTTAGTTATTGATACGTTGTTGTTAACCAACCAGTTGGCGATTTAGTTACTTTTATGCGTTACAACAGTTAGGGGTTCATTCATGATATTCTTCATGGCATTTATATGGATATAGGTTTTATTTATTTGAATTTCGGAGAGATGTTCCCTGGTTCGTTGTTTATGTTAAACCATCTCTAGCCCAGACCTTATGGTTAGTGGCGTGTTAACTTTATTTATAGCATGATAGTAACAATCGACATTCGTCACGTATTATTGTTTTCATATCGCCTCAGTCGATAGTATTAAATTTTCTTCAAGACTATTCACCTTGTCTACTATTTCTTCGATTGATTCATTCGGTTCTTTCCATATATACTATACATTTGATTATGGTATACCTCTTTGATTTTCGTTCAGTCTGAAGAACAACTCTCGGCGAATAGTGGTCCTGGCGATCCATCGGGGTTTGGTTAACGACAATGTGGTATTGCTGGAGACTGACCCGATGGACCGACAGGTGACCTGTTCGACGTGGAGGTCTGGATGATGGTAGAGACCCGGAGGAGGACAATGTGGTATTGCCTGCCGCCGGATCCCCGTAATTCCAGACTTACACTCCGAGAGACTCGACAGACTGACCATCTCTCAAAATTTTAATTCTGACAGCACGACTAAATCCTCACCGATTTTTATGGATAACGCTTTAGATATTGGATGCCCGGCTAGCTCTGCAGCTGTATCATGAGACTCTGAATCTCAGGGTGTGAGACGAGCCACACATGGGCGCCAAACACTAAGTCTTACGGCTGAAAAACCTTCCGTTTTTTTTTCGGCTCCTCACTGCCTTGCAAGTCGGCTTTGTGGACCCGAGGGTATGTAACGGTCGGTTAATTACATAAAAGAATTCTCCTTACAAAATATTCCCCCATCTCACGGGAAATTCAGAAATTATTAGTAATCACTTAGGAAGCTTAAGTATTAGAAAAATCTTTGAATCACGTAGGCTCAGGGAAACAAAATTTTCTGAGAATGGAAAAAAAATAGATTTTTTCTGACAGTGGGTATTGAGCAGTGAACAAACACAGTCCGGATTGATTCGGTTATAGAATCTGTTAACGTTTTGATTAAAGTTTTTTTAATTTGGACAGGATAGTCCAGTGATATAACGTGTTGTAATACGGAAAGTGTAGTTACACGAGCAAGAGGACGTTTTCCCGAACCGAATTATTGGTTTTGGCTGTAGAGCAAAACATACCTACATAGTGCAACAAGAAAAAAATAAGAAAACGAGATTTTTATTATTTCCCGAAGGGACAACTTGCAGCGTGGTGTGTTGTTACAAGAAAAGACTGTGCAGAGGGGTAAAGTTTATTTATGGTTTTGTGGCGCTTCATGGTCCGAAGAGAAGAAGAGCCCAAGAAAAAAAAACTGACCACCAGCAGCAGAGAAGCCTGAAAATTTTGTTTAAGTTCTTTTATTGTGTTTCTTTGTTTGACCCTAGTAAATACAAATACGGGGTTTCATATTATTGCCAATGTCTAGTGTAGATTGTATAGGAATTAAAAAAATCTGCCATCGGCCTGGCAGAGGGATCACCAGGTATATTACAGTGTTGCCACTACGGGCTGATTCTGAAGTAGAGGAAATTTCCCTTATTGGATGTTCGGACAAAAAGGCGTCAACAATTGATGTCAAATACCAGGGTAACAGTTTAAGGAAGGACCTTATACAGAGGCCGATTAAAACTAACGATTCCTTAACGACTGGATCAAATCTTTGAATATAATCGAGGAAAAAGGATTTACTTTCCCAAAACGTTAAGATTCTACATCCATATGAGGTGTAAATAAAGTGTTTATCGATAGATAGACGACAATAGGACGCAGTTCGATAGACCGTTCTGGTGGTGCCGGGTAACCTTTTAATATTGAGTAAAAATATTCTTAATTTCCGACTATGTAATAAAATATATTTCCAATTTTTTGGAATTATATTAAACTATTAGAAAAGGTGTACAATGAAGTTCCAAAACGGATTGTAAAATGTTTAGTGCATGCCAGTTTTTCTCATCAGAAACTACGAGGGATTGAAACCGTGCTTCAGTGAATCTTATTCATGGGTTAATGATACAGGTTACTAAAGACAAATTTTTTTTCGCAGTAAGCTCATTTTGTTTTGTTACATCTTTTTGTAGCCTAATAAATAAATAACAACACTCATAGATAATTAACACATTCACCCTTTAATTATATTACAATTATATTCAAATTTTATTATATTGTTTATCCTATATAAATATATATATATTTACGTCATATACCATAATTATCGATCACAAAGAAAGAAAACAACTTATATTACTCCATTAAAATTGTACTCTTGTACACTTGTACTTATATTACACAACGTAATTAATAACAAGATTGAGGTAATTACTTTGATTCCACTTACGTATTATTTTTTTTTGAATGTGTATGTTGTAAGAGAAACAGGAATCCTCGACTGGTACCAGAGCGACGATTTGTATTTTTCCTGTCCGGTATTGGCTGGACCGCGTTGTTGAATGGTAATAGATGGTTGCATCCACATTACCTATATTGTAAGGTTATTTTTTCTGTACACTTATCTAATAGTTACTTCAAACTTATCTTCATTTTGGTGTTAATTAAATATATTGTGTTAACTTGTAATTATTATATAATATATTTGTTGTCCATTTCTTTAATTCCACTAGTATTACTAGGCATGACAGCCTAAGGGGGTAATTTATCCAGGATGGTCGGGTTTTTGCTTTCTCTCCAGGGTCATCTCGAAGTCGCGTTGAACATTTACAGGTCCACCAGGTCGTTGTGAACTTCCAGCGATGAATACCTTTGGCTAACCTAGTACAAGAACGGTATGAAGAGATCTCCCTTTTAACTAATAGGTAAGTGGTGAATCATATGTGTAGAGTCCCGGTCACACAACCCCACGCCCCCACCGGCGAGCTAGCGTAACCCGTGTGGCCGGTTTAGCATCCCCTATAAGAATTTAGGAAAATAGGGAGGATGTGGTCTTTCAAAATTTTTTATGTTTACCCAAGCACGATGGCAGTAGCCTTGCTGTCACCAGCAAGGAGCTCCATTGTGCCGGTACACATATGTCAAAATAAAAGAAAGAAAGGAGACGAAAGCAGGAGAGTTTTTTTCTTCTGACGTGTGCGGCCCAATGTGAGAAACATCAATTGCAGGAGCACGTTTTTTCTTGACTTTCATATGCAATGCTTCGGGGTTTCGCAAAGTTTACTTTATCAAACATAAGTCTGACGTCTTCGAAAAATTCAAGGAATTTGAACGTTTTGTTGCAAACAAATTTGGTCAGGTGATGAAGAACTGAGAGCTGACAATGGGAGGGAGTATATTAACAAGATTATGATAGTATCTCATCGAACGGGGTATTCAACTTGAACATACTGCTCCAGACACTCCTCAACAAAACGGCAAAGCCGAAAGAGAAAATAGAACCATTGTCGAAAGTGCTAGATCTATGCTGCACGCTGCTGAGCTGCCTAAATATCTATTGGCTGAAGCTGTGAGCACAGCAGTATATTCTTTGAACCGAACACCGTCAAGTCGAACTCCTGGAAAAACTCCTTACGAAATATGGAACGGAAGAAAACCATATGTTTTACACATGAGGGTTTTTGGATCTGATGCATATATGAACGTGGCCAAACATAAAAGGACAAAATTAGATAAAAAGGCCAAGAAATTAACTCTATTAGGATATCAAGAAGAATCTACAAATTATCGACTGTATTATAAACAAACAAGAAAAGTTTTTGAAAGCAGAAACGTAGTGTTCCATGAAAAAGGTCTAAGAAGTCACGACACGATTGATCAAGATGCTTCGGATAATGATGGTGCGATATTCAAGTTCAACAATTGTCAAACAGATCATGATATACCAGAAAATGAAAATGAACAGGATGTAGAAGCTAATGACAGTGATGTTGGTGTTGGAAATGAACGATCTGATATAAATCATGTGAACAATATTCGTGCTGAGTCTGAAGAAACCACTGAAGAATTTTTAGGTGAACAAGAACATTCTACACAAATAAATAACAGACAACTTCGAGATAGAAATAAAATTAGACAACCTTCAAGATATTGTGTGAAAATTATTGAATATAATGAGCCAGCTACTTATCAAGAAGCTGTGACAGGGAAAATGCAAGTCAGTGGAAAGTCGCAATTGCTGAAGAATTAGAAGCTCATAAGAAAAATATGACTTGGATATTAGTGCCAAACAACATGGATCGGGATGTAATAGACTCAAAATGGGTGTTTAAAATTTTACGTAAACCATCAGGAGAAATACATCGTTTCAAAGCTCGATTATGTGCGCGTGGATTCTTACAGAAACCGGGACGCGATTATACAGAAACTTTTTCACCGGTTGTTAGATATGACTCCTTAAGAGTATTATTGGCCATCACAGCAGAAAAAGACTTAGAATTGGTGCAATTTGATATAAAAACTGCTTTTTTATATGGTGAACTAAGTGAAAAAATATACATGAAAGTGCCAGATGGTCTAGTTGTGAACTATGCTGAAGGTGAAGTATTGTGCAGACTAGTTAAAGCATTGTATGGCCTCAAACAGGCATCAAGGTGCTGGAATGAAAAGTTTAAAACATTTTTAGAACGTTTTGATTTTAAACAGAGCAGTGCAGATGAGTGTATTTTTATTGGTAAGATTAAAAACGAAATAATCTATCTTGCTATATATGTTGACGACGGGCTGATGGCTGCAAAGAGTTTGTGTGTATTGAATGATATTCTAAAGGAATTGAAGCAATATTTTGAAGTAACCCTTGGTGATGCCAAAATATATATAGGTCTCCAGATTGAAAGAGATCGTAATAAAAGGCTATTATTTCTGCATCAACATTCGTATTGTTGTAAAGTGCTTTTACCTTTGTTTTATTTCTGCTTAATTAGCACATTCCATTTCATTTTTAATGCCTTATAACCACTGAATAATTTCCTTTCTATATAATTTGCAATCCTATGCACTTAATTTTCATTTAATGTCACGTACAGCACTGCAACTCTACTCCAATTACATTGATCGTGTCTAATTACAGAACCTTTTCGAACCTGGCGGTTCTCGTCCACTTCGGTGGCTGGTCATTCGCGTCTTTCCCAGTAAAGAAGGCAGATCGCTGTGGATCTCCAACTATTAAACCGATTGTTGTTCAATAAATGTTTTTTTTAATCCGGAAAATTCGTGTACTTATTTCATAAAAAACCAACCCTCAACAAAAGTGGTGTCAGGTGTGTCGGGTAATGTTTTAGGAATACGCGTAAATTTTCCGCGATTTTGTCAAATTTGTGTGAGCAAAGAGCAACGATTAATAATTAGTTGCTAGAAGCAGATCAGCACGAATAATAATTAGTTGCTAGAAGCAGATCAGCACGAATAATAATTAGTTGCTAGAAGCAGATCACCAAAACAGACAAGCACCATCATAGAAGTACACAGGGAAGACGCGAATCCGGTGAGGCAACAAAATAGAGGCCACCGTTTCTAAAAACTGGACCTGGATTGGACAGAGAATAAATAAATTAACAAAGAGAAGATAAACGGGAGGAGACAGGAGAGCAGGAGAGAAAATATCGTAATTGATAAGGTACATATTAAGTAATTATTTACCAGAAAATTTTTTATATATATATATGAAAATTATTTTTATATTTTATTCGAGAGATATTTTTTTTATTATGTGAGAGTTATTTTTTTTACTAGGATAAGAACCTTTTTATGTAGAAAATAGCATTTCAAATATTATTGTTTGGTGGCATTATCAGTGCATATTACGGTGTTTATTACGGTACAAAATCTTCCTTTAAAAAAAAATAAAAATAAAAAAGCTAGTGAAGGTGGTTGAATTTTGGAAATTAATTGTTCAGTGCCCATTTATACGTGAGAAATTGTTGCATTTATTTTATGTCCCCTGTCGTCGAAGCTGAGGGCGAAGAAGATAATATGGCCCCGAAATTTGATAAGGACTTTGCCTTAAAATTTATTCCTGAATTTGATGGATCGCGTGAAAAATTCCACAAATTTATAACTTGCTGTGATGTTATAGATGGAGAGTATAGTGCTACCGACACCATTATGATGCTTAATATTATTACTTGTAGACTTGTAGGCCCAGCGTACAACGTAATTAAATATAAAAGTTTTAGCGATTGGCCCGAACTGAAGAAAATTTTGCAGGATCAATATTTAGAGCAAAGAACTTTAGCGCAAATCCAAACGGAATTAGTGAACAGTAAGCAAGTTTCTAGTGAAGACGTGAGAACCTTTGCAAATAGAATAGAGAAATTATTAGCGGATTTAAATGACGCATGTATAGCCGCCGAGGGTACCAGTGCTTCGAAAATTATAGAAAGCCTAAACGGCAAAACAGCCCTCAAGTCCTTCGTCGATGGTCTTCAGTACCCTTTAAGTCTAATAATAAAAGCTTCACGATTTTCTAAGTTGTCTGAGGCCGTAGAAGCGGCAGTTGAAGAAGAGAAAACCGTTTATAAACCGAAATATTCAAATAAACATATTAAGTGTTCGTTTTGCAACAAACCAGGGCACCATGTAAACAATTGCTTTCTGAAATCCAGTTCTCACCTCCCTAAGTTGCCTGTTATTCAAAGGAACGTAGAGATAAAGCGAGAGCCGACATTTTCCGCTCACAAAGTGAACCTAATTGTTTGTAGTTACTGCAAAAATAAAGGTCACCACATAAAAGAGTGCAGAAAACGTCTTTATAATGAGAGTAAACGTAGTCCAAATAATAGTCAAATACAATTTACTACTTCGTCGGGAAATGCCCAGCGGACGGTAGCGGAAGGTGGCGCTATTCGTGCCGGAAATCTAAAATAGACCACTTTAAAACGTTCAGCCTTACTAAATCATTACAATCTTCTAAACAAAATTCCCAAAATTATTTTATAAAGGACTGTTCTGTAGACAAATCCCGTTGCAATCATACTGAGAAATCGAACCTTATAAGCGCAAACAAATCTTTTCCAATTTCTTTAAATTCTAAAAGCGCCTTATCTTATTCAAACACGATTTCTCCTCCGAATTCTGAAAATATGGGACATTTTACAAACATTGAAAATTATAGCGACGAATCTATGATGGTACCTCAAATTCTTTTGCCAACCAAAAACATTTTCTCTGTACGCTTAAACAAGAACAACAAACTCAACTCTATTAGACTAAAATCGTTGTCCACTATTACTGACCAAATAAATCTACTAGTAGATAGTGGGAGTGAAGTCAGCATTCTTAAAATTTCCAAACTTGAAAACGAAGTGTTTGTATTTACGGATTATAAAGCGAAACTAAATGGTATCAGTGACCAACCAAGAGAGACACTTGGAGTATGCTACGTGAAATTAAACACTAGTTGTGGTGTCATTAACCATCTATTTCATATTGTTCATGACGATTTTCCGATAGTTAATGACGGCATATTGGGTAACGACTTTTTTGAAGAATACGAAGCTAAGTTGGATTACGGCCCTAAATTGTTCTCTCTGGTATTAAATCAAGAAACTTTCTCAGTAGAACTAGAACCATCGGTTTCGACAATACCTATTCCCGCTAGAACTGAATTGATTGTTCCTGTTAAGGTAAACAATGTAAACGACTGTTTATGTTTATCCAAAACCTTACCCAATGGACTGATAATTGCTAATAGCATTTCTAAACCAAAAAATAATATCTGTCTTATTTCTGTAATCAATCCCAATGAACAAGACACTGGGCTTGATAGTAGCGATGTTGATTTTCAAGATCTCAGTGAGTTCCAGGTTTGCACTACCTTTTCAGAAGGAAAGCAATGTTCTGTAGACTATGATAGAATCAAGAGAGTTAAAAGTGAAATTAGGACCGACCACATGTCCGCGGAAGAGCGAGAAGCTATTCAGAACATTTGTACCGAGTACAATGATCTATTTTATTTAAAGGGTGACAAACTTTCTTGCACCCAGACAATCCAGCATCATATAACAACGCCTGGGATACATCCGATTCACGTAAGGCCATACAGATTGCCTGAATTTCAAAAATCTGAAGTTCACAAACAAGTTCAGCAAATGCTGCAAGACAATATTATCACCGAATCCCATAGTCCTTGGAACTTTCCATTAGTGGTCGTGCCTAAGAAGCCCGATATCAATGGTAATAAAAAATGGCGAATCGTAGTAGATTTTAGAAAGCTCAATGAGAAAACCTTGGGCGATGCTTACCCCTTGCCGAATATAACGGAAATTCTAGATCAGTTGGGTCATTCTAAATTTTTTTCCACACTCGACCTGGCGAATAGGTTTCACCAGATCGAAGTTCATCCCAATGATAGGCAGAAAACAGCCTTCTCGACCCCCTTGGGTCATTTTCAATATGTTCGTATGCCGTATGGATTGAAGGGAGCTCCTGCGACCTTCCAACGTCTTATGAACAATGTTTTAGCAGGGTTGCAGGGAAGCAAAATATTCGTCTATATGGACGATATTGTTATTTATGGAAGGACATTGCAAGAACACAATAATAAGCTTATATGTGTGTTTGATCGACTCAGATCTAATAACCTCAAATTGCAACCAGAAAAATGCGAGTTTCTGAAACCCGAACTCACATATCTTGGTCATATTATAAATCCTAATGGCATCAGTCCAGATCCCAAGAAAATAGATAGTGTAAAAAATTATCCGGTACCCAAAAATGTTAAGGATGTAAAGGGATTCCTAGGACTAGCTGGGTACTATAGGCGTTTTATGAAGGATTTTGCCAAATTATCGCAGCCACTTATTGAACTCCTACGCAAAAATAAGACCTTCGAATGGACAGCTCGCTGCACCGAATCGTTTAATTTATTGAAGGAAAAACTTATAAATCCGCCCTTGCTTCAGTATCCGGACTTCAGTAAAGATTTTATACTTACAACCGATGCTAGTGGATACGCGATCGGATCGGTATTATCACAAGGGGAGTTAGGCAGCGACCTACCTATTGCATATGCTTCTAGAATTTTAAGGAAGGCAGAACTAAATTATTCTACAATTGATAAGGAACTCTTAGCGATTGTCTGGTCTGTGAAACACTTCAGGCCATATCTTTTTGGTAAAAAGTTCAAAATATATACGGACCATAAACCTCTTATATATCTTAATAATTGTAGCGATCCTAGTTCCCGATTAATGAGATGGCGCTTGCAATTAGAAGAATTTGACTTCGAAATTCTATACAAAAAGGGTTCATCTAACTCAAACGCCGACAGTTTTAGTCGAATTTGTAAAGTGACATTAAGATCAGATAGTCAGCCTTATTATGGTTGTCACTTTCGGTGACAAATGGCGAAGTGAGACAAAAATGCTCTTCAGCCTTGTTGTGGTTGTCACCTCACCATAGTGAGAAATGTCACTGTCATTGTCACTTTCCATATTGTGGACAGTAAATTCAGCGAGGTGAGAAATTTCAGTCAGCATTTTTGTCTCACTTAGCCATTTGTCACCGAAAGTGACAACCATAATAAGGCTGGCTGCAAAAACAGTTCCTCCAAAACCTGTACCAAGTCTCGACAGTTGTACCGAGAGAGCACTTACTGAGAAAATTTCTTCTGATGAACATAGCGACGCATTGCCAAACTATGAGATTTTTGCTAAAGCTCTTAATAGTGGTCAAATTCTAAATCCTAATGTCGTAGATAACGACTCTAACTTATTTGAAGAAAACAATTCAAATATTGGCATATTCATAAATAAGGAACTTATTTTAGATGATTTATTAGATAATTTTATATACAAAAATAAACATTTAGACGTATTGAAAACTAGAGAGCTTAAATTACATGATATTCTACCACTAGAACATAATGGGAAGCATGTAATATACCTAATAACTAATTCAAAGCTTATTCAAGTAGATTATGTAGATATTTTTAAAACATTGCAATCTCTTAAAACTTATCTTATCAAGAATAAAATAAGATCGATATCAATTTATAATCCTGTTAAAGTTCCGTCGTATAAGCACCTCAAATTTGAATACATTCGTGCTATGATCAAATTCATTTTCAAGGACCTAGACATTTTTATCACTTTATTCCATAATAATTTTAGTCCTCAATTATCGAAAAACCAAATTCTTAATATCTTGAGGGAATTCCACACAAACCCTACGGGAGGCCATAATGGAGTAAATCGTACTTATAAAAGAATCAGATTATACCACAAATGGCGTAACATGTACAAAGACATAAAGGATTTTATTAAGGAATGCCAAATATGTAAGAAAGCCAAGGTTGTGCGTTACACGCGTGAACCCATGACTATAACGTCCACAGCAAAGGACCCTTTCGAAAAAATTTCACTAGATATTGTAGGTCCCTTACCAGTAACCGAACAAGGTAACAAGTATCTTTTAACATACATTGATGACCTAACTAAGTATTGTGGAGCTATTCCCATTCCTAACCAGGAAGCATCTTCAATTGCAGAAAACTTTGTTACTGAAATAGTTTTGCGTTATGGAACGCCAAAACAAGTTTTAACTGACCAAGGCCAAAATTTTATAGGGAAAGTATTCAAGGAAATGTGTAAATTATTAAAAATAAATAAAATCCAAACAACCGCTTATAGACCACAATCGAATGGCTCCTGTGAAAGAAGCCATCGAAATTTCGTAGAGTTTCTTAGGTGTTTCGTCAATCATTCCCAGAATGATTGGGATTCTTGGATCAAGTACGCAGTATTTGTGCACAATACTACTCCTAATACTTCTACTGGCTATACTCCCTTTGAATTGTTATTCGGCCATAAGGCAGAATTACCTACCACATTCTCTCGTTCTCCAGAGTTGCAATACAATTATGATCTCTATACTAATGAACTTAAAGCTCGATTGCAACATGCAAACCAATTAGCTAGGGAAAATTTAATTAAAAGCAAGGAGTCCTCGAAACTTCAATATGATAAGCAATTGCGACCTCTAGATCTCCAAGAAAACGACCTCGTTCTGTTAAAGGACGAGAGTACCCAGAAAGGACGTTGTAAAAAATTGTCCTCCGTTTGGCAAGGACCTTATAAAATTGTTTCTACTAAAGGCGTTAACTCTACTATACTAGTAAAAGGCAAACCTTGTGTTGTACATAATAATCGTCTTACGTTATATAAAACTGGAAACTAATTCGTTATTCAATTTCTTCTTTAGATTTAATTCAACTTTAATTATGAAGATCAGAAGTTATCTCATTTCCTTAATTCTCGTCGGCGTATACAATGTTTCGAGCGAACAATTAACACCTTATAAAACTACAATATTAAAGGGAAAAACTGGATTTTACTATGAAAAAGTGGGCGTACTAAGGGTGTATAATGATAAATGGAAGTTGCTAATCCATACAGACATCGACGATCTGAAATCACAGTATAGACAAATAACTTCGCTTAAGGAAAAACTCCACGAAATTTGCAACAAACTTGCTATTAAAAACTTAAAGACAAAAGAATGTTCAGTATATCCCCCTCAGGTCAAACAAGCAATTACGACAATAGAAAAACAAAACAATTTGATAAGTAATATATTAGGCTCGGATTCAAATATTATAACCAAACGTGGACTAGTTAACGCAGTTGGAAATATAGCTAAACAACTTTTTGGAACTCTAGACAATAACGATGCCTTATATTACAACGAACAGATTTCAATTTTAGAACAGAACCAAAACCATATCCAAAACCTAATCAAAGAACAAACTAGTATACACGAGTCTATTATCGATCAAGTTAACCAAACTCTTCCGTACATAAATGAATTGGGTACGAAGACAGAAAAAATTATGTACAAAATAAATTCATTAGAAAACCTTACGAACACTAGCTTATTTTTGAATGAATACGCAACTACAATAAACGAGATATTTATTTCCTTCGTGATGGCCACTGATCAGTATTCCTTAATGCAAACACATTTTATAGACATACTTGTTACTGCCACGCAAGGTAAACTACACCCGTACGTAATAAACGCCGACGATATGTTAAAGGAACTTTTGAAAATCCAAAGTCAACTTCCAAATGGTTTATATTTGCCTGTTCAAGCTAATATTGAAAACATTGATACCTTTTATAGAATAATAGAAACTCATATATATTATAGTAAGAAAAAATTATATTTTCTTTTAGTTATACCCTTAATAAGTTCCATAGATTTTAGCATTTATAAAATAACAAGTGTTCCTAAATTGCTAGAGAACAATACATATGCAATAATTATACCAGAAAAACCTTTTATAGCTATTGATTCAGTAAAACAGCACTATTTTTTATATTCAAACGTAGATTTAGATAAATGCCAAAACATAAACAAAAATTATTTTATTTGTGAACAGAATACACCAATATTTATTTCTCACGTAAATAATGCATGTGAAAGAAGTTTATTTGATTCAATTACAACAGTACCAATAAATTGTAAAACAAGTATCATGCGTGTTGAAAGCACAGTATATTTACAATTAGCTGCGCCTAACTCTTGGTTATTTATAGCACCAAAAGATGAAATAATTGTTATAAAATGTAAAGAAACAAATACTATTCAAGTCAATTTGCAATCTGTTGGAACCATCTATCTTGATCAAGGGTGTGCAATACACACCAAAACACAAATTTTAAGCTCAAAAGGGATTTATAATAGTAACGTAACATTAAGCCATATTTCGAATGTAGATACCTTCCCAGACTTTGATAATTTTGATATAAATAAAGATTTAATGAAAAACAAAGACAAATTAGAAACAAAAATAACTACATTTAAAATATCGGATCAAATAGAGAATCTCCAAAAAATAAGTCATAAAATAGATAACCTAAAGAAAAGTAACCAACAATTAATCCCATTAAAACAGCATGCATACCAGTTATATTTCTTTAACTCAGCTACAATTATGGTGATTATCATATTAATTATTATTAAATTTAGACATAAAATTTTTATTTGTAAGAGGAATAATGTAAAACTTGGAAATCCACAGCCTTCTGACGATATAAATTTAAATATAAATCCAAACTTAAATAATTCTCGAAATGAGCGACCACCTGAAGCCTCAGACGAAAATTCCACCAATCCCAGGTACAATTTCCGTCCTTAAGGGGGGGCGTGTTGTAAAGTGCTTTTACCTTTGTTTTATTTCTGCTTAATTAGCACATTCCATTTCATTTTTAATGCCTTATAACCACTGAATAATTTCCTTTCTATATAATTTGCAATCCTATGCACTTAATTTTCATTTAATGTCACGTACAGCACTGCAACTCTACTCCAATTACATTGATCGTGTCTAATTACAGAACCTTTTCGAACCTGGCGGTTCTCGTCCACTTCGGTGGCTGGTCATTCGCGTCTTTCCCAGTAAAGAAGGCAGATCGCTGTGGATCTCCAACTATTAAACCGATTGTTGTTCAATAAATGTTTTTTTTAATCCGGAAAATTCGTGTACTTATTTCATAAAAAACCAACCCTCAACAGTATGTTTTGAAAATAATTGGAAGATTTGGTCAATCTGATGCTCATCCGGCTATAGTTCCGTCTGATCCGAATGTTATTTTAAAACCAGCGGAACAAAGTGCTTTAAAAATTAATGTACCGTACAGAGAAGCGGTGGGTTCACTATTATTTCTATCAACTGTCACTCGTCCAGACATTGCTTACGCTGTGTATTCCGTAAGTAGATTCATGAATGCATACACAAAAGATCATTGGGAAGCTGTCAAGAAAACCATAAGATATTTAAAAGGAACTGCGTGTGCAGGAATAAGTTTTGGAAAAGAAAAGCATGAGTTAAAGTGTTATGCGGATGCTGATTTTGCCAACGATTTAGTGACCCGACGCTCAGTAACTGGGTATATATTTCAACTAGCTGGAGGACCAGTGACTTGGTCATCACATCGTCAAGGACTTGTAACATTAAGTACTACTGAGGCTGAATATGTTGCTCCATCAACCGCTGCCAGGGAGCTTATTTGGCTAAGATTGTTGTTAAGTGATTTAAAATATGAATGCAAAGACTCTAGTGCAATGTTTATCGACAATCAAAGTGCCATCAAATTGTCAAAGAATGCCGAGTTTCATAAACGCAGCAAGCATATAGCAGTGAAATATCATTTCGTACGAGAAAAAGTAAAGAATGGAGATCTAAGTGTTGTCTACATCTCAACTAAAGAACAAATAGCTGACGTGCTAACCAAAGCACTTCC
The DNA here is from genome assembly GCA_963855945.1 of Thereva nobilitata. NCBI lineage: Eukaryota > Metazoa > Arthropoda > Insecta > Diptera > Therevidae > Thereva > Thereva nobilitata. The sequence goes on from OY979697.1 coordinate 36,760,471, forward strand.
TCGCTATCAATTTCATAATTTTTGCCACAGGATGGGAATGGATAAAATGTCAAACGTCTCAGACGGAGGGAGTGTTGAAGTAAAGTCTTCTCGTTAGTGACTTTTTATTTTATAAAGTTTCATGTCTGCTCCGGAATGTGGAGTTTTTTTTTTACTCTTGTATGTTGGTTAGCCTGATTTATATTATGTCTATGTTTGTATAAAAAATGTAATGTAGAACGTGTTTTTTTTTCTTTTTTTGACTCGTGAATAAAAAGACATTTTAATTTTGTTCTGGATGAAAAATAAAGTTTTATTCAAAGTATAAACGGTTTTCTTTAAGGCAGGAACACACCGAGCGCGGTGGCGGTGGCACTGCGGTGGCGATGCGATGGCGGTCAGTTGTAACATATAGAAAAACAATTGCGCTATTCACACCAACTGCGGTCAGATACGATAACTTTCAACAAATGCAGCGTTCAATTCGCGCGGTGGCGGTCAGATTCCGCATGCTGCATTCGACCGCCACCGCGTGAGCACTTTTTCAAAAAAGGAAAGTGAAAAAATTGAAATTTTTATTGAGAATATGAAACTACATCATATTTTATATGATTTAAGTCATCCAGAATACAAAAATATAAGAAAAAAATGAGAAGTGGAAGGAATTGCCACAATTATGCAGGAAAATGGTAGTACTAATATATGACTTAGTTAATTTAATGGTATGGGTAAGAAAAATTATAGTAAATTAGGAAATAATTATAGATCAATTAGAAATATACGTTTACAAAGAAGGGTTCGTTTAATTATTCTTGATTAAACTATTGAACAAATCTTTCACGCAAGTTAAATGCAAAATTTACTGCTCTACGACTATTTGGACGCAAATTATCAAAAACGTTTGTACCGGGCTCCGCATTATCTAATAAGTGTACGTAAAACTGTCCAACTACTACTGACCGCCAGTACCACCGCTAACCTAGTGTGTGTTGGTCAGATCGCCACCGCATTACAACCGCACCGCCACCGCCACCGGCGCCGCCACCGCGCTCGGTGTGTTCCTGCCTTTATCCTTGCAGCGATCCAGTGTGACCTCTAACAGAAACTTTCACTCTTCTGTAAATTAACGGAACAAGACATGCAAAACCAGTAGATAAAATTGAATACCAACAAATGGCTGTTTATCCTTAGAGAAGAGTTACGCATAGAGATCAACTGTGACAATGTAATCTACCCTCAAATGTTACGTGGAACTGGAATTCTTCAGTTAAAGGCCAACTGTATGATTAACCATCAAACTCTACACATCAACGCCAATCACCTAGAATCCACTCTTGAGTTGTCATTTATAACTGAGAACAAATTAATTTCTGATCACATAAACCAAAGCATCAGTAATTCATCCTGGATCGCAATTCCACAAATAGTCAGAAAGGTTGAATCTACTGACCTAGCTCAGCTTGATAAAGCAATTCAAATGCAAAAACAAGTGGACAGTATGTCATCCTTAAATATCCATGACCTACATCATTACAGCAGCACGTATATTCTGGTTACGGGCATTCTCGCGTTGTTACCCTACATATGGTGCAAACGAAGACGAAGCGTCAAATTCTACACCACGGCAAAGCCAACCCCCGCACCAAGAACCTGCAGACTGGAACATCAATCACCCATAGAGCTTCCATCACTAAACCTTGAGGCGGGAGAATGTACACAGTACATCTAACCATTATAATAATATTATGATTCATTCATTTCGCGAAGCAAAAGTTAACGCACTTATGCAATTTGCGCATAAGTATTTTTTTATATGAAGTAAATGAACTTCAATGTGACAAATTGTTTTTATGCATTTTCCGCGAAATGATTGAACTTCGCTGCTGACACGTGAGTTCGTTGACAGCAGCATCGACGTCGTTATTACGGTTTATTATTGTTTTTATATTCATTTTAATTACTAAGCAAAATTTGTATATATATAGAATTTGTTGAAATAAATATTTTTTTTTTAATTGTTGTTCAGAAACCGAAGTGGTTTTATTTAAAGCAACAGATATTATGGAAAAAACCGTAGTATTGATACTAGCTTTATACTAGATTGCTCAGTTGGTATATTGCTAGTATATGCTGACACACACATGGTTGTTGTGAGTAGAGCCTTAACCTATTGTAGTAGTAGAACCCTAATGTATAGAGTAGTAGGGAAAGTACTGTCACTTGATGTGGGGGGCAGTACAAGAGCAACCACGAGACGTGCAAGAAGCACACTATGTAATTAATTAAGAATATTGAAGTGTAATAAATATTTACTTATAATACTGTCTATTATTTAATAGTGAATCATAATAAGATTAATAACAGAATATAACATGGCGCTGCGGCTATAAAAAAGAGTTTTGAAACAGTACTAAAGAGATTCGAAGAGTATTTAGTACCGATTAAAAATGAAAGTGTCAGTTCGCATGTATTTTTTACCAGAAACCAAGAGATTGGTGAATCTTTCGACGAATATATAACTGAATTAAAGAAATTAAATGTTGGCAGCACCAATGGTTTTCACCACACTAAGTGTGGCAGTACATTAGTTAGGTTTATATATATGTCATTTTAGTAATGTTCAGTTGTCATTAACTTTTTGCAATGTAACTCTTAACCTGTAATCCGATTATTGTATGGAATAAACAATATTGTTATCTACTCGGTACTCCTAAGTTAACCTCCCATACAACAGTGGCGACGAGGATTTTAAGAAAAGAAAAGGATTTTCTCATATTGCGAAATCAATATTTCATCAATCAACACGCCATTTTGGCTACAAAAAGAAAAAAATTTCTGCTTTGATTTCAAAAAGAAGAAAAAAAAACAGCGTTTTTTTTTTGTTCTAATACAAGTAAGTCTGGTGCATTTGGAAAATTAAATCTTAAATCATTTAAGGAACATCAAATAAAATGGAAGCTGAACTTCTAAAATATTTGCAAGCTCAGCAAACCACCTTAAGCAATTTAAACAGAGTTCTAGAAGCCCAGCAAATGACGCAAGAGAAAATCGTTAAGCAAATTGACGCAATTTCAATTAAATCATTGAATACACAAACAAATAGTGAAATAATTGCCGATGCGGTTTCTCACAGCATTTGTGAATTTGTGTATGACCCAGAGAATGGGCTTACATTTGATAAGTGGTATCAACGATATGAAGACGTGTTTGTGTGCGAGGGAAACAATTTGGATGACGCTGCAAAATTGAGGTTATTACTAAGAAAAGTAAACGCAATTGCGCACGAGCAGTATGTAAATTACATTTTGCCTGCTAAACCAAAAGAAAAGTCATTTTCAAACACAGTTGAAACGTTAAAAAAACTTTTCGGGAAGCAGGATACACTTTTCAATTTGCGTTTCAAATGCCTTCAATCAGTCAAGAAGACAAATGAAGATTTTACGAAATACGCAGCAACAGTAAATAGAAACTGTGAAAATTTTAGCATCGAAAAATTAACAAAAGATCAATTTAAATGTCTTATATTCATATTGGGACTTCAATCGCCAGCGGATAATGAAATTCGTACTAGATTATTGTTAAAAATTGACAATGAAACTGAGCAGGCTCCCATCACACTAGATGCTTTAATTACAGAAGCACAACGAGTCATCAACCTCAAACGTGATTCAAAACTTATAGAAGCACCAGGAATTCCTACAGTACAATCAATTAAAACTGATAAAAAGTCTTTTAATCGGGAAATAAAAAAACTACACAACAAATTCAAATAAGCAGGTTCCAAAAACACCATGCTGGTCATGTGGTGCCATGCATTACTCATCGGAATGTACTTATACGAAACCTAAATGTAAATTATGTCAGCGAATTGGACATAAAGAAGGGTACTGTTCAGCAAGACGATCATCAACACAAAAGTCTCAACACCATAAACAGCGACTCCAACCAAAAAGGAAACAAACAGCAGTGAGCAACTCGATAAGACAGGTTAGCTGTGTTTCATCGCCAACACGTAAATATGTTACAGTGTTACTCAACACAGTTCCGATAAGGTTACAACTGGATACAGCATCGGACATAACGATAATATCCGAAGATACATGGCATAAAATTGGTTCCCCTAAGAAGAAATCAACAACACAAAAAGCTAAAAGCGCTTCAGAAAATCCAGTCAAGATTATAGCCGAAATTGAATGTGATATGGAATTGCAAGGAGAATGTTTTTGCGGTAATTGCTTTATATCAGCTCATAAAAATTTGAATGTTTTAGGCGCAGATTGGATTGACAGATTTCAATTGTGGGATCGACCACTAAGCACAGTTTGTAATTCAGTTGCAGTGGAAACACATTCGGAGGTCCTGACCAAATTAACTGCGTTATACCCAGATGTATTAAAGGATTCATTAGGTTGTTGTACAAAACACAAAGTGCAACTTCAATTAAAACCAAACGTTGTTCCAGTTTTTAAACCTAAACGTCCTGTTCCATATGCAGCGCTACTCGATATCGAGAAGGAACTTGAACGTATGCAAGCTAATGGCATTATAGCGCCTGTCGATTATTCTGACTGGGCGGCACCAATTGTAGCTGTCAAAAAGCCTAATGGACGAATCCGAATATGTGCTGACTATTCCACTGGATTGAATGCCGCTCTAGAATCACATCAATACCCTCTTCCACTGCCAGAGGATATATTCGTGAAGCATGCTAACGCAAAATATTATACCAATATTGATTTATCCAATGCGTACTTGCAAGTGGAAGTGTGTGATGAAGCAAAGAAATTATTAACAATAAACACCCACAAAGGATTATTTATATTCAATCGATTACCACCAGGAGTGAAGACGGCACCAGGAGCTTTCCAACAAACTATAGACACAATGCTAGCAGGATTAAACGGTGTATCATGCTATCTGGATGACATCATAATCAGTGGTAGCGATTATCAGGCTCATTTTCAGAATCTTAAAAATGTGCTACAACGCCTTAACGATTATGGATTTCGTATTAAGCCAAGTAAGTGCGTATTTTTAGCAACCAAAATCAAATATTTGGGACACATAATTGATCATAGTGGAATCCGACCGGATCCAGCAAAGATTGAAGCCATCAAGATTATTCCTCCACCTACTAACGTCAGTGAATTGAGATCCTTTTTAGGAGCAATTAATTATTATGGAAAATTTGTAAGACAAATGAGAGAAATAAGAGCTCCCCTAGACGAGTTATTGAAGGATAAGGTTAAATGGAAATGGTCATTAGAATGCCAACAGTCATTTGAAAAGTTTAAGCAAATCTTATCATCCAATTTATTGCTAACACATTATAATCCAAAGCTTCCGATAAAAGTAGCCGCAGATAGGTATTGGCGCATATATTGCTCATATTTTCCCTGATTTATCCGAAAAAGTTGTTTATCATGCAGCTCGCGCATTAACACCAGCGGAGAAAAATTACAGCCAGATTGAGAAAGAGGCTTTGGGATTGATATTCGCTGTAACAAAATTTCATCGTATGATTTATGGTCGGAAATTTACTCTTCTAACAGACCATAAACCTTTACTTGCAATTTTTGGTAGTAAGAAAGGAGTTCCTCTTCACAGATCCAGCCGGTTACAGCGTTGGGCTCTGACGTTATTAGCATATGATTTTAATATAAAATATACTCCAACAACAAAATTTGGTTACGTTGATGTCTTATCAAGATTGATTTCTACACATTCCAGGACTGACGAAGAAAGTGTAATTGCGTGTGCGACACTTGAAGAAGAAGTTCACATAGATTTTACGGAGGTAATGAATAGTTTACCTGTTATTGCTTCTATGATAAGATCCGCAACTGCAAATGATAAAATTCTCAAAAACATTCTTAATTACGTTCGTCACGCATGGCCAAACGAGATTGACAGTCAAGAACAAAAATTTTTCAGCCGTCGAGATTCACTATCAGTAGTCAACAATTGTTTAATGTATGGTGATCGCGTAATCATACCGCACAAATTACGGCGAAAGGTACTTCATCAATTGCATAAAAGCCACCCTGGAATTGAACGCATGACATCATTAGGTAGGAGTTTTGTCTACTGGCCAGGTCTTGAGCAAGATATTAAAGAATTCGTCCAGCAATGTCAACATTGTGCAAGGGTTGCAAAATCGCCAGTGAAAACTGAATTAAGATCATGGGCGATGGTTGATAAACCTTTCCAGCGCGTACATATTGATATCGCAGGACCAGTTGATGGAAATTTTTTTTTCTGATTATCGACGCGTATTCCAAGTGGCCTGAGATTTTTAAAACATCTTCAATAACAACTGCAACTTGCATCGAGAAACTCTCAGAAACATTCGCAAGATTTGGAAATCCTGAGTCCTTGGTATCTGATAATGGCACCCAATTTACTTCAGAGCAGTTTGAAAGGTTTTGTGTAAATAGAGGTATAATGCATTTAAAAACTCCTCCATTCAATCCTCAATCGAATGGGCAGGTTGAGAGATTTGTTGATACTCTGAAAAGAACATTAAAAAAACTTTCTCACGAGGGGACGACGGAAGAGAATTTACAAACATTTCTTATGACCTACAGATCAACCCCAGCTAAATGCTCGTGGGTAGAAGAATAAGAACAAATTTAAATTTATTGCTCCCTCAAGTAAATACAGCAGATGTGGAGCTACGAAGAAATGAAAAGATGGAACAAGATTTCAATCGACAACATGGTGCTAAGCCTCGTAGTTTTCATCGTGGACAACAAGTGTTTGCTAAAGTTTACAAACGCAATACGTGGAGTTGGATGCCGGGTGAAATCATGAAGCATCACGGTAAGGTAATCTATGCGGTACGGCTACAAAATGGACGTGTAATACGTTCACACACTAATCAGTTACGACAACGTTACGTGTCCGATACAACGTCACATATGAATCTTGGGTTGTTATTGGAGCAGTTTGATCTGCTACCGTCTTCGCATCAACAACAATCAACATCTTCGCATCAACAACAATCAACATCTTCGCATCAACAACAATCAACATCTCCTTTGTCACATCAACATCCAAATGGAAGTACTAATGCTTCAGCCGAAGTGTTACCAGATGAACGTCCTTATAGAGTACGGAGGCAACCAGCGTATCTACAAGATTATGACACAACATCTTAACAAGGGAAGGTGTTGGCAGCACCAATGGTTTTCACCACACTAAGTGTGGCAGTACATTAGTTAGGTTTATATATATGTCATTTTAGTAATGTTCAGTTGTCATTAACTTTTTGCAATGTAACTCTTAACCTGTAATCTGATTATTGTATGGAATAAACAATATTGTTATCTACTCGGTACTCCTAAGTTAACCTCTCATACAACATTAAGTGTAGATTGTAATTTTGGCACTTTGAAAGAGGTTGATAAGAGATAGCATAGTAGCCGGAATTCATGACAAAAGAGTAAAGGACAGATTGCTACGTGAATCTGATCTGACACTAGAAAAAACAGTAAAAATATGTAAAAGTGCTGAATTAACAGAACAGCAAGTGAGAAAATTTGAAATGTCAAGAGAAATTGACAGCATAAACAAGCAGAATAGCACTTCCAAGAATTATAAGAGTCGAGTAGGCAACAACACAAGTAGAAGTCGGCAAAACAGAGTGCCGCCATCTTCAACGATGTCATTGCAGTCAACGACGCGAGAGACGAATAACTCAAAACAAGAGATAAGTTGTCAACGATGCGGTTATAGTCATCAGTATAAGAATTGTCCAGCGTTTAAAAAACAATGTAGAAACTGTGATCGAATAGGACATTTTGCAAAAATGTGCAAAAATAAAAATATGCGTTCAGTAAAAATTGTTGATGTAAGTACTAAGCATGAATGTAGTAATTATGAAGAATTGTTTCTTGATTGGGGGTGCCTTCCATTTAGACACAGAAAGACAATTGTGTCGGACACAGCGTGTCGCTCTGTGTCGTTCTGTGTAAGCCCAAATGGAACACATAAGTTCATGAAAAATCCGCCATGGCGCACTTTCCTGGTTTTTATTTTTGTTTGACATGTAAATCGTAAATTTTATGTTGATAATTTCTCCCTACCTCTTCTACCCGACATCCTATAAATGCTGGGAATCTTAAAAATTACACAATATTGTTGTAATTGTAAATTAACGATAACATTTCAATTGGCGTGGGTTGGTAGCATTGTCTTAGTTGTGCCCGGTTGTGTCTAGCTGTGTCGTTGATGGAACACTTCTGTGTCGGACACAGTGTAACACTGTGTTTCTCTGTGCCTAAATGGAAGGCACCCTGGATTAGTGTAGATATGATTAATACACAAGACGAATGGATACAAGATATTTACATTACAGATTGTAAGAAAAAAGTACCTTTTAAACTTGACAGTGGGTCACAATGTAATGTAATACCTATTGACGTATGTAAAAATATGAATATAAAAAAGTGTTTGAAATCGAACGTAATCTTAAAAAATTATGATCAAGAAAGAATAAAAACGATTGGTAAGGTATTTTTAAAATGCAAAATAGGCAGTAGAGAAAAACAAGTAGAGTTTCAAATTTATGATGGTAAAAGTGCACCAATATTAGGTCTAAAAAGTTCCATTGAGTTTAATTTAATAAAAAGAGTCAATCAAGAAGAAGACATTAAATATGTTAGAAGTGTAGGAGAATACAGAGTAAATAGTAAACACAATATTTTAACAAAATATGAAGATGTATTTAAGGGTTACGGTAAAATTAAAGATTTTCAATATAAAATAGAATTAAAGGAAGGTAGTGTAGGTAAAATAGAGCCGTGTAGACACGTTCCTCTTAAATTAATAAATAAATTAAAACTTGAAATAAAAAGAATGGAAACTGCTGGTATAATATCGAAAATTGAAAAACCAACTGATTTTGTAAATTCGTTAGTAATTGTTGGTAAAACAGATGGATCAATTAGGATTTGCTTAGATCCACAATACTTAAATTCATGTATAAAAAGGGAGCATTTACAGCTTCCTACATGTGCCGTGATAGCTCAATCACCCCTTTAAAAAAATCACCTTGTCCAAATAACCTTATTTTTATTATAAATTCTTCAATTCGTGCAATTACAATTTTTACTTCAATAAATTCGATCTTTAATTCAATTCAAAAAATTATTTCAAATAAACTAATTCAGTCAATATTAAATGTACTTTCAATTTTTTACTCTATTCGATTATTATTTTTGGAGAAGTTAAATATGTGCCTTTAACTTATTAATTCAATGTAAAACGGCAATTACTAAGTTGGAGAAGTTAAAGATGTGCAACTTTAATTTTATTAGTTCAATGTAAACAGCTTTAATTTTCCTTCTTTGTCAATATTGCCCGAAAGATGACCCGATTTGTTTGTTTCCTGCGAGGTGCGTTTGCTTGAGTTACCGAGTTCTGAGTTTTAGACTTGATTCTGGGTTGCTGGAAGCTTTCTATACGTGGATTTGCCTTCCTGTGAGGTGCGTTTGCGTGAGTTACGTGTGTATACTTGAATCTGGGTGCTGGTTGTTTTCCGTACGTGGATTTGCCTTCCTGTGAGGTGCGTTTGCGTCGCTTGATGGAATTCGTTTGTAACTATGATTTTGTCGGATGATTTTGTTTTCTTCTTGGTTGTTCTGATACTGATGCTGTGAGACTGCTGCGGCTTACTGCTGCTGCATTACTGGATGTGACTTCTATACGTCGGGTTGATGAAGTTTACTGGAGAGTTCGTAAAACTCAAAGTTGCCAGTAAATCTGTAGATTGTACGATGTTCTTGGTTTCAGCTGGGAACTTCGTGCTGCTGCGAGGCTGCTGCGCTGCTTTGGTGGTTAAAAGTTGCTGTGGTTTGAAGATCCATCCATCCAATGGCGCTACAGCCCAAATCGAGCCTTGGCCTCCTCTAGGGCATTCCTCCACGTTTGACGGTCCCTTGCAGCATGTCTCCAGTTCCGGATGTTGAGCATTGCCTCTGCGTCAGCCGTCACAGAGTCTATCCATCTCCTTCTGGGTCTACCTACTGGCCTATTTCCCGAGATTTCTGATATCATAAGCCGTTTTGGGATGCGATTGTCCTCCATCCTGACTACGTGACCGGCTAATCTTAGTCTGTTAATTTTTATTAAAATTGAGAGTTCTGGGTCGTCAAAAATTTCATACAACTCGCTGTTGTATCTCCTTCTCCATATTCCATCCTCTCTGGTTGGGCCTATTATGCACCTGAGGACTTTTCTCTCAAACCTGTTGACTCGTTCCTCTATGTCCTGGGTCATAGTCCAAGTCTCGCTGCCATAGCACAGTGCTGGTCGTATTACTGTTTTGTAGAGTGAGAGTTTCGTTTTTCTGTGCACAAATCTTGAGTGCAGTATTTGTTTCTGGGCATAAAAGGCTCTATTAGCCAGTAGTATTCGTCTAGTTATCTCTTCTTTTTCTTCGTTTCTTTTTGTAATTGTAGACCCAAGGTAGACTGTTTTATCGACTACTTCTAGGTTGTGTTCGTCGATAGTTATATTTCTTCCCATTCTAAATCTTCCAGCTCTGGATTGTTGCATCACCTTTGTTTTCTCTTCGTTGATGTTCAGGCCTATGTCCTTTGCCGCCTCTTTTAGTCCGACATACACTTCTTTTGCTGACAAAAAGGACCTTCCCACGATGTTCACGTCGTCCGCGTACGCAAGTAATTGTACAGACTGGGTTGCTATTGATGCACTTCTCTGGACTGACGTTTTCCTTATCACCCATTCTAGGGCCAGGTTGAAAAGCATGGGGGCCAGTCCATCCCCTTGTCTAAGACCTTGTCGCACTTCGAACTCTTCTGTTACTGCATTTTGGATCCTTACTTTCGCCAGTGAGCCATTTGTTGCGCTTTTGACCAGTCGTATAAGCTTTGAGGGGACTCCTAATTCTGATAAGATCTCGTACAGCCTCTCTCTGTTTATTGAGTCATATGCCTGTCGAAAGTCAACAAATATCTGGTATATATCCACATTCCTTTCCCAGGTTTTTTCCAGAATTTGCTTTAAGGTCAGTAGCTGGTCCGATGTTGACCTGTTTGTCCTAAAACCAGCTTGATATTCTCCTATAAGGCCTTCCGCTATAGGTTCTAGCTTTTGTTTCACAAGGATTGTGAAGGTTTTATAGCTGGTGCTGAGGAGAGAGATGCCTCTGTAGTTTTTACAGGTTAATTTATCTCCTTTCTTGTATATTGGACATATAATGGCTTTCCTCCAGTCATCTGGTATAGCTTCTTCCTCCCAGATGCTGCATATCAGTTGGTGTAAGGCTGCTAAGAGTTGTGGTCCTCCTTCCTTTAGCAACTCAGCTGCTATTCCATCGATGCCTGGCGATTTGTTGTTTTTTTGCCTTTTTAGGGCTTCATGTACGTCACCCAGTGTTGGTGGTTCTATGGTGATATTATCTTGAGGAATTACAAATGCGTCCGTCTGTGGATCCTCGTTTACTGTGCGGGTCGGATTCAATAGGTTTTGAAAATATTCTTTCCACCTTTCTTTTATAAGATCCGGATCTGCTAACAGGTTCCCATCTATGCCTCTGCAGATGTCCGTTCTTGGCTGAAACTTATTGCTGATCTGGCGAGTTCCTTTGTACGCTTGTCTGATTCTCCCTTCATTGAAGTCTTCCTGTATCTGTAGAATCCTCTTATTTAGGTATTCTCTCTTCTTCTTTCTGCAGAGCTTATCTGCGGTTCTTCTTTTTTGCTGGAAGACTTCCATCCTTGCTCTTGTGGGCCTTGCAATGTACTCCCGGTGGCTCTGGTTTCGTTCTTCTATTGCGGCTCTACAATCTTGATCAAACCAGTCAATTCCAGTCTGTCGGGTGACCCAGCCTAGTGCCTCTTCTGCTGCTCCCTTTACGCTGTTTTTAATTTGCTCCCATTTGTCGTTGATGTTGGGCTGTTCTTCTTCTATTTCTCTCAGGTTTTGTACGACAGCATTCTGATAGGCATCTCTTCTTTCTTCAAGTTTTAGCTTATCTATGTCGTATTTTGGTTGTGTTTGCCCTCTCTGTGTTTTTGTCGCTATACGGGATCTAAATTTCACTTTGACTAAATAGTGGTCCGAGCCACAGCACGCCCCTCTCATTGTTCTTACATCCAGTATGCTGGTGGCCCCTCTTCTCTCAATTAGGACGTGATCAATTTGATTATTTGTTACTCCGTCTGGTGACTGCCACGTCATCTTATGGATATTTTTGTGCGGGAACATTGTCGAACTTACTACCATTGAGTTCGAGCTAGCAAGATCGATCAATCTACTACCATTGTCATTGGTAACGTTGTGTAGGCTATGCTTTCCTATGATTCCTAGGAACTCTTCTTCTTTTCCTACTTTAGCGTTCATGTCTCCAAGCACCATTTTAATATCGTTTGACGGTATTAATCTGATGGCGTTTGTTAGCTCTTGATAGAATTCCTCTTTTTCTTCATCCGTCTTGTCTTCTGTGGGCGCATGGACGTTTATGAGGCTAATGTTATGTAGTCTTGTTTTGATGCGAAGCGTACATATTCTGTTACTTACTGGCTTGAAGTCCAGAATCAGTGATTTCATTTTCTTTTCCACGATGAAGGCAACTCCGAACTCTCTTCTTCCATTCGATGAACCACTGGAGAGTATCGTGTGGGTTCTGTGATCCGTAATGCCACTCTGAGTCCATTTAGTTTCCTGTAGAGCGGTGATTGCTATGTCGTATTTTTCCAGCAATAATAAAAGCGAACGCAGAGCGCCTGTTCTGTTGAGCGTTCTGACGTTCCAAGTTCCAAAATCGAATTCCATATTCCGTTGCCTGGGTCGTTGCCTTTGAGTCCGTCCTGTCCGAGGCCTGCCTTGAGGATTCGTGACGGGTGGGTTTTTACGGTGGAAGGTTGTCAGCCTGCCGCCCAACCCCCAACCTGGAGGACCAGTCCGGTATTAGTTTCGTTTTGAGGCGCGAAACACTCGCCTTTCACCCTCCTCCGTCTGTTACTCTTGTAAAGACAAGAGCATCCAGGGGTCACCCGATGTAAGGACAACATCTTCGTGGAGGTGGAGGTAGGATTCGGTAGCATAGCGGAAGATCTTAGATCGCAGATGGCGTTACTCAGGACTTATCTCTTTGGTGTACCGGCACCACCAAAGGTCCCCGAGGCCGTTACTACCATTTGGCCCCCCAAATTATCTTCAAATTTGTGGTTTGAAGATAAAGGCCCAAATTTTGCCAGAGAATCTGCTACTTGTATGAGGTCTTGATTTCTGCTTGGAAATTTGTGCTTCTGCGAGGTTGTTGCGTTGTTGCGGTGTTGCGTTGCTGCGCTGTTGCGGTGTTGCGTTGCTGCGTTGCGAAGAAAAGACTTCAATACAGTCTCTGGATTGCTAACTCACTGCGTTAGCCGATGGGTTAGACCTCAATACAGTCTCTGGATTGCTAACTCAATGCGTTAACTGATGGTTTAGAGTTAGACCTCAATACAGTCTCTGGATTGCTAACTCAATGCGTTAGCCGATGGGTTAGACCTCAATACAGTCTCTGGATTGCTAACTCAATGCGTTAGCCGATGGGTTAGACCTCAATACAGTCTCTGGATTGCTAACTCAATGCGTTAGCCGATGGGTTAGACCTCAATACAGTCTCTGGATTGCTAACTCAATGCGTTAGCCGATGGGTTAGACCTCAATACAGTCTCTGGATTGCTAACTCAATGCGTTAGCCGATGGGTTAGACCTCAATACAGTCTGTGGATTGCTAACTCAATGCGTTAGCCGATGGGTTAGACCTCAATACAGTCTCTGGATTGCTAACTCAGTGCGTTAGCCGATGGGTTAGACCTCAATACAGTCTCTGGAGGTGAAATTGCTTCTAAAATCTCAGAACGATTTTTTCTTCTAGCTCAAGTCGCTAGGAAGATTGAAGGCAATCTGAGTTCAACTTCGTCTGAGTGCCGGTATTTATTTCGGTCTGGGCAATAGATTTTGGGCAATTTTTCTGGTGGGGGCTTCACTTCGAGTCAAGTACATAATTCCGTGTTATGTATTTTATCTACGATCGGCTGGGATCAGCTGTTCCTTTTCTGCATATAGACGTCAAATTGTGTGTTATGGATGGTAAGTATTTTTATCCTTATCTTTAGTTTATTTACTGATTTTAATTTCTGTATTTAGGAATATTCGTTATCGGTGGGGATTTTTGGAAGGCGGAGTTCATCGTTAGTGTTGTCAGGTAAAGATTTTGTGTGGAATGTGTTTATGTTTTTTCTGATTGTTTTTTATTTTCAGATGTTCAAATGCCGACGGCATTTTGATGTTTTTTCCTGCTTTCTTATATCTTTGAGGAGGCGCCTTTTTTATGGTCATTCTGATGACGGGAAGTATTTTTTTTTGTGAATTTGAATATTTAGAATTTAATATCTTTCTTTTTGACAGGATTACAGAATTCTACAGGGTTTTAACTACGTCGTTGTCGGCTGCGAAGTTTAGTGATTAAGTTTTATTTTTGTGTTGTTTAATAGTTGAATGTTTGTTTTTAGGTTCTTATTTAGTGTAACTAAATCCGTGTTTTATTTATGATGTAGATTTACTTTTTTTTTTGTGAAATTGTTGTTGTTTTTTAATAAATTGTAGTTGAGACTAATTGGGTGTTTTTAATGCATGGATTTTATGATTTTCAGATTTTTTAATTTCGTCTGAGGACGGAACATTCTCCCCCGCCTTGACACCGCTGAGGTGTCAACATAATAAATGTTACTTAATCACTTGGTTTTGTTTTTATTTGGTGTACCTTGGGTGTCAACATCCATGCTTCGGTTGAGTGTTACCTTAATTTTGTCACCGTCCACCTTTATGAAACGTAGGGTGCCTTCCTTTATCTTGGTGCGATAATTCCTTTTGGCGCGTCGGATGTGAGACCATGGAAGTGAGAGTTGCTTGATCTGTGTCCATATTTCTGGTGTGGTGATGATATCTGCTGGTGGTTGCACTTTCCTCAAGGTCCGATATACTTCCAGCGTGAGGGTTCTTCTGGAGGGTTGAAGTGGTTCTTGTTGACTGGGAAGGGGCTCTGCCTTCTGCGGTGTATTGTGTCGCTTGCTTGTTGGTGTTTTTGGTGGTTGGGTCCTGACCTCTGAACCAGTTGGAATAACTTCAACTGGCCTTCTTAATGTTGACCGTTGTGGTGATGCAATCCTGCCCTTGAGGTTTTTTGTTGTTGAAGGGTTTAATTGCTCATGTAACGTAATAATTTTTTGACTAAGTGTTTGTGGTTTGTCTTTGGTTAATAATTCATTTTGTATGAACGCAATTAACGTGCGGAGCGATTTACTTCTTCCCTGCGTTTGGTTGCTTAGTATATCATTTTCCAGGTTCTGAATTTTCAGTAATTCATTTCCTAGCCTAGCTTCCAAATTTTGTAAGGATGATTCAAATCCAGAAATTTCATTTGAACGTGATTCAGTTTTTGATTTAAGATTGATATCCTTTTGTTGCAATACTTCGATGAGTTTGCTTGAATACTCCACTTTTTCCTTGAGTATTAATATAGATCTTTTTAACTCTTCAGATTCGATCGTTAAATAAGCAATTTGAATATTTAAGCTGGTCATTTCAGTCATTAGTCCTTGATTCAATGATTGTAGGCGATCAATTTCGTTGGTCATAACTTTAATACAACATTCAAGCTTACTATTGTTGCGATTCTGTCCATTCAATTGACTTTCAAGTAATAATTTAACCTTCTTTAAATTCGTTGCTGTATCGGTTAAATCATTCACCTTTGTATTTAATTTGAGTTTCTCAAACTTCAGTTTCTCATTTAGTAACTGCTGGTGTTCACTATCCTTATTCATATATTGAATTCGTGATTCAAGTTGATTCCTTTCGTTTTCAAACTTAACTAACTGAGTTTCAAGATTTAATTTAACATTTTCCAATTCCAATGATTTGTCCTTTAGTTGATCGTGTAAGTCAATTATTTGTAACTTCCTCTGTTTGTGTGCGGGAGGATCTTGTGTTGTGATATTCTGCATTCCTTCAGTAGTACGAACTTCAAGGTGCTTCTTGTAATATTCCAATTTGGACAATGGTTTTTTTGGTGTTAAATTCCTTTTTCTCAGTTTTGATAATTTCTTGTTTAAATGAACAATATTAGCGATTAAGTTAGTTAATTCAGACTTTAGTTGTTCATTTATTAATTGATGGTTTTCAAAATCATGTGTTGATTTCTGATTTCGACATTCTAGCATACTTAGGATGTATTTTATTAGTTTCTTTACTTGAGTTTCCTTGCCTTGTTGTAATGTCTCACTCTTACATAAAAGAGCTTGCTTTTCATAGGTATTAGATTCCAATTTTGTTAGCATTTTCCTATCTTCTAAACATTGGTTTTATTCGATTTCCTTTAAGTTCTGATTACGATCCGTAAGTTGATTCACGAGTTTCTTTTTCCTTTCCTTTAGCGTACTAGGTTGTTTACAGGTTTCCTTTAAATTTACATTTTGTTTTTTATAATCTGTAAGTGTAGCTTGATTAGTTGGTTCATTTTCGTTGGTTGATTTTTCCTTTAGACGGCAAAGTTCTTCTTTAAGTTGGTTGTATTGGTTCTTTACGTTTTCATTTTCTTCCAAACTATATCTTAGTTGCTCTATTGATTTATTTTCGTGCATAGTGGTACTTCCGTTTGCAGGCCTTTCCTGTAACTGCCGAAGTTCTTTCTTTAGATGTGTGCATTGTTTTTCTTCTCTTGTTCTGGACGGAGGCTGTTCGAGTTCACAAAATTGTAGTATTGGTTGTAGATCAGCTATAGTGTGGAAGCTGTTTGCTTGGACTGTTGGTGTAGCTAACAAAATCTGATGCGTTTGAGTGCCATAGTTCCCCATAGATGAATTTAATTGCTTCGTATGTGGAAAGTTATGCTTGGGACTAGGACTCGAAGGTGATGGCGATGCGTCGGCTTGGCGATAGGATTGTGGCGATGAACCATTTGATGCAGTTAGCGGTTGAGTTCCGGCTTTAATTGTCGGTTGCGATGATTGATGGGAATAGGCGGCTGTCTTGTAATTCATGCTTCTTTCTTCTGCTGGGCGATGCAATAATGAGTGATGATATTGACTGCACCTATTGCAGGTGTGTTTACTTTGACACTGTGCCACTAAATGGCCATGATGTAGGCAATTTATGCACAGCTTCTTTGATCTCACGAAATCTATCCTTTGCGAAACTTGTAACTTGGAGAATTGTTGACACTGCCATATACCGTGGTTGTTTTGACAATAGCTGCAATTTGGGTTGCTTGTTACATGGAATGTCTGCGGTGTAATCCTTGGTATTGATGTAAACTCTCGATAATTCTTGCTTGATGGTGACCCCTTTGTTTCAATAGCCTCTAATGTTCGGAACCGTCCTTCCATGAACTCCCTCAATGTTGCCCATGATGGTATGTCTGTATTTGTGTTGATGCTTTGTTCCCACAACTGATGAGTTTCAGCTGGGAATTTTTGCACGATAATGTAGATGATGACTGCGTCCCAACCTTCCACGGCTATTCCTAGATTATACAATGCTTGCAGACATTCGGTAGTGACATCCATTAGGCTCGCAATCCCTGCTGCTGATTCAGTGGATACGGTGGGTTGGTTGAAGAGAAGTTTTAATTGAGCGTTGACCAGCACTCTCTTGTTGTCATATCTTCCCTTTAATAGTGTCCACGCTGGCTCGTAGTTGTCGTTTGTGACTTGTACTTGTCGCAAAAGACTCTCTGCTTCTCCACTTAGATGCATCTTCAAATATTGGAGCTTTTGTGCATTTGATAGACTGTGATTTTTGTGTATTAGGCTCGTGTACAGATCGTGGAATGTGGTCCATTTCCGGTAATCTCCAGAGAATTTTTCTAACGATATTTTTGGTAATTTTATCAAATGCTCCTTGTGTAAATTTGTCATCATTTTAACTTCTTCTTCTCTGAGAGACTGATTGTTCTCTCCTTCTGATGTAGGATACTCAGTTTTAAAACGCTCTTGGATTGCTGCGTAATTTGTGAAGAAGAATTCCTCCATTTCTTCGTAGATATCGTCCTTGAAATATTTGTGGTTTAGTATTTCAGACTCCGCAGGTTCGTCATTCTTGGCCATGAGAATCTCGCTGTGTGTTTTCTCTATTTTATCGAATTTATTTTGAAAATCCTGTAGGCGATTTTGATAGTAGGAAATGGTTCGTCTGTTGGCCCCATCCTTCCTATAATTTATGATGCACTTCTCCAGAAGTTCTTTCTGCACGAATTGTGTTTTGATTGCCTTTTCCATCTTGCGCAATTTTTATCTCGTTTCCTCTCTAGGTTACTGGCTCGGTAGATTTTTTTTTGAGGTGATGTACGGCTGGATGTGCCGTTTCCTTTCGGAATCCGGCTCGAAGGACCAAAATGTGCCGTGATAGCTCAATCACCCCTTTAAAAAAATCACCTTGTCCAAATAACCTTATTTTTATTATAAATTCTTCAATTCGTGCAATTACAATTTTTACTTCAATAAATTCGATCTTTAATTCAATTCAAAAAATTATTTCAAATAAACTAATTCAGTCAATATTAAATGTACTTTCAATTTTTTACTCTATTCGATTATTATTTTTGGAGAAGTTAAATATGGGCCTTTAACTTATTAATTCAATGTAAAACGGCAATTACTAAGTTGGAGAAGTTAAAGATGTGCAACTTTAATTTTATTAGTTCAATGTAAACAGCTTTAATTTTCCTTCTTTGTCAATATTGCCCGAAAGATGACCCGATTTGTTTGTTTCCTGCGAGGTGCGTTTGCTTGAGTTACCGAGTTCTGAGTTTTAGACTTGATTCTGGGTTGCTGGAAGCTTTCTATACGTGGATTTGCCTTCCTGTGAGGTGCGTTTGCGTGAGTTACGTGTGTATACTTGAATCTGTGTGCTGGTTGCTTTCCGTACGTGGATTTGCCTTCCTGTGAGGTGCGTTTGCGTCGCTTGATGGAATTCGTTTGTAACTATGATTTTGTCGGATGATTTTGTTTTCTTCTTGGTTGTTCTGATACTGATGCTGTGAGACTGCTGCGGCTTACTGCTGCTGCATTACTGGATGTGACTTCTATACGTCGGGTTGATGAAGTTTACTGGAGAGTTCGTAAAACTCAAAGTTGCCAGTAAATCTGTAGATTGTACGATGTTCTTGGTTTCAGCTGGGAACTTCGTGCTGCTGCGAGGCTGCTGCGCTGCTTTGGTGGTTAAAAGTTGCTGTGGTTTGAAGATAAAGGCCCAAATTTTGCCAGAGAATCTGCTACTTGTATGAGGTCTTGATTTCTGCTTGGAAATTTGTGCTTCTGCGAGGTTGTTGCGTTGTTGCGGTGTTGCGTTGCTGCGCTGTTGCGGTGTTGCGTTGCAGCGTTGCGAAGAAACGACTTCAATACAGTCTCTGGATTGCTAACTCACTGCGTTAGCCGATGGGTTAGACCTCAATACAGTCTCTGGATTGCTAACTCAATGCGTTAACTGATGGTTTAGAGTTAGACCTCAATACAGTCTCTGGATTGCTAACTCAATGCGTTAGCCGATGGGTTAGACCTCAATACAGTCTCTGGATTGCTAACTCAATGCGTTAGCCGATGGGTTAGACCTCAATACAGTCTCTGGATTGCTAACTCAATGCGTTAGCCGATGGGTTAGACCTCAATACAGTCTCTGGATTGCTAACTCAATGCGTTAGCCGATGGGTTAGACCTCAATACAGTCTCTGGATTGCTAACTCAATGCGTTAACTGATGGTTTAGAGTTAGACCTCAATACAGTCTCTGGGTTGCTAACTCAATGCGTTAACTGATGGTTTAGAGTTAGACCTCAATACAGTCTCTGGATTGCTAACTCAATGCGTTAGCCGATGGGTTAGACCTCAATACAGTCTCTGGATTGCTAACTCAATGCGTTAGCCGATGGGTTAGACCTCAATACAGTCTCTGGATTGCTAACTCAATGCGTTAGCCGATGGGTTAGACCTCAATACAGTCTCTGGATTGCTAACTCAATGCGTTAGCCGATGGGTTAGACCTCAATACAGTCTCTGGATTGCTAACTCAATGCGTTAGCCGATGGGTTAGACCTCAATACAGTCTCTGGATTGCTAACTCAGTGCGTTAGCCGATGGGTTAGACCTCAATACAGTCTCTGGAGGTGAAATTGCTTCTAAAATCTCAGAACGATTTTTTCTTCTAGCTCAAGTCGCTAGGAAGATTGAAGGCAATCTGAGTTCAACTTCGTCTGAGTGCCGGTATTTATTTCGGTCTGGGCAATAGATTTTGGGCAATTTTTCTGGTGGGGGCTTCACTTCGAGTCAAGTACATAATTCCGTGTTATGTATTTTATCTACGATCGGCTGGGATCAGCTGTTCCTTTTCTGCATATAGACGTCAAATTGTGTGTTATGGATGGTAAGTATTTTTATCCTTATCTTTAGTTTATTTACTGATTTTAATTTCTGTATTTAGGAATATTCGTTATCGGTGGGGATTTTTGGAAGGCGGAGTTCATCGTTAGTGTTGTCAGGTAAAGATTTTGTGTGGAATGTGTTTATGTTTTTTCTGATTGTTTTTTATTTTCAGATGTTCAAATGCCGACGGCATTTTGATGTTTTTTCCTGCTTTCTTATATCTTTGAGGAGGCGCCTTTTTTATGGTCATTCTGATGACGGGAAGTATTTTTTTTTGTGAATTTGAATATTTAGAATTTAATATCTTTCTTTTTGACAGGATTACAGAATTCTACAGGGTTTTAACTACGTCGTTGTCGGCTGCGAAGTTTAGTGATTAAGTTTTATTTTTGTGTTGTTTAATAGTTGAATGTTTGTTTTTAGGTTCTTATTTAGTGTAACTAAATCCGTGTTTTATTTATGATGTAGATTTACTTTTTTTTTGTGAAATTGTTGTTGTTTTTTAATAAATTGTAGTTGAGACTAATTGGGTGTTTTTAATGCATGGATTTTATGATTTTCAGATTTTTTAATTTCGTCTGAGGACGGAACACTACAATTGATGAAATAGCGGCAAAGGTAAAAAGGCAAAATATTTTACAAAATTAGATGCAAATAAAGCATTTTGGCAAATTGAATTATCTAAAGATAGTAAAGAGTTAACGACTTTTAATACTCCATTTGGGAGATATTATTTCAATAGGCTGCCGTATGGTATAAGCTCTAGCCCTGAAGTATTTTATAGAGTCTTTAATCAAATTTTTGAAGATATTGAAAATGTGGGCATATAAGCAGATGACATGTTAATATGGGCAGAGACTAAAGAACAATTATTAAAAATTATGGATAAAGTTTTTAAAAGAGCCAGAGAATATGGTATTAAATTTAATGTAGATAAAAGTGCCTTTATGATGAATAAAGTTAAATATTTGGGCCATATACTGTCGTCAGATGGAATTGAAATTGATAAAGATAAAGTAGAAGCGATTGAAAAAATGCAAGTACCAAAAAATAAAAAAGAATTATTAACATTCTTAGGAACTATAAATTATGTATCAAAGTTCATACCAAATGCTGCACAATTAACTAGTAGTTTAAGACAATTGAATAAAAAAGATGTCCCATTTGTATGGGGTACTGCACAACAAGAGTCATTTACGAAGCTTAAAGACGCATTATGTAGTTCTCCAGTATTAACATATTATGATGTTAACAAACCTATAACATTAAGTGTAGACGCTTCAAACGAGGGACTAGGATGTGTATTAATACAAGGTGAAAGACCAGTGGCATATGGATCGCGCGCTTTAACAGAAACTGAAAAACTGTATAGTCAAATAGAAAAAGAGAGTCTAGCAATCGTGTTTGGGTGTCATAAATTCAATCAATATTTGTTTGGTCAAAAATTTACTGTAGAGACTGACCATAAACCGCTAACCTCAATTATTAAAAAACCAATGAATAAAATTCCTCCAAGGTTACAAAGAATGAGAATCAGTTTGCATAATTTTGACTTTGATCTTAAATATATACCAGGTAAAAAATTATTACTCGCTGATCACTTAAGCAGAGCTTATTTACAGTGTAGACTCATCTGAGGAAGAGAAGATTGAAGCATATGTTATGATGATAGAAAAACATGTAAGTGTTTCTGATGTAAGGATGGAAGAATTGAAAAATGAAACATGTAAAGATAAAGAACTACAAGAAATTATAAGATATGTAAAAAAAGGATGGCCTGATAGCAAATTAAAAGTGACTGAAACTGTAAAACCATATCTGTCAGAATGTAATGGATTATTGTTGAAGAATAGTTGTATAGTGGTACCAAAATCGATGAGAGAAGAAATGCTTATCAAGATACATTATGTCATTTTGGAAAAGAAAAATGTAAAATGTTAGCTAGGAAAACTGTATTTTGGCCAGGTATGTCAAAGCAGATTGATGATCTGGTGGGTAATTGAGGAGCGTCGGAACAAAAACCGATAAATCACATTTAAGTTTTTTTTTGGGAAATTGAAAAAATCTGTGCAAGTATATGGCTTTATAATTTAGAGGTGAACGAAGTTTACCAATTTATTGGTGTTGATAACACAGTGTGGAAACCTAAATACCACATTCCTGTGTGCGGTACCTGTTGAGATATTATAAAAAACAAAATGGATTTATCGGTTTTTAATCAGACTAATTTGATATATCATTGGATATAATTGGATACCCTTGGCCCAATCTACACTAGTATTCCTTCAGCAGCAGCAGAAACGGTTTTTTATGAGAGGTATAGAAAGAGCATAAGAGGTTAGTGTAGTAACATGTTCACCAGAAAAATTCGGCCTAAAAACTTAACCCATACACAATGTGCTTCTGCTTACTCTTATTACTCGTGGATACCAAATATAATTATCGAAACGCACGTAGATATCTCCGCGTAAAGACAAGAACGTTACCCGCGATGAAAGAATACCAGTATAGACCTAGATTAAGTTGTAAAACCGGTTCTGCTACTGCTGAAGGAATACTAGTGTTGACACCCTCAATGGATTTATCGGTTTATGTTCAGGTCAGTGATTTTGGGAAGGTTTTTGAAGCAGATTTAGCCGTTTCTGAACAGGTTCGATGAACGATGGTTATAAATATGTACGAAAACAACCAATTGCCATCATAAAAAAAATAATGTCAAAATGGGATTTATCGGTTTTTGTTCTGGCGCTCCTCAATTGCGATATCTGTTGTAGATATCAAAGAGATAATAGTAAAGAACCAATGATAGAAAAAACTAGACCAAAACATCCGTGGGAAATAGTAGCTTCGGATATTTTCTATTTGATGGGTGAAAAGTATATAATAATAGTAGATACATATAGCAAATGGATTGACATGCAGAATTTAAATGATCTAACTGCAGAAACCACCATTCAGTCTTTAAAAGAGTTCTTTGCACGTTATGGAGTACCAAAAGTTTTGTATTCAGATTCAGGTGCTCAATACACTAATGTTAAATTTAAAAAATTTTCAGAGCAATGGGGTTTTCAGCATGAGATAACGACTCCAAAACACCATCAGTCAAATGGTTTAGCAGAGAGACATATACAAACTCTCAAAAATATTTTGAAAAAAATTATTCAAGAAGGGAAAGATAAAGAAATGGCTTTATTACAATTAAGAAATATGCCTATAGATAGTAGTGGCTTAACGCCAGCTGAATTAATGTATGGTAGGAAAGTCAGAAATATGATACCAAATGTAAATGAAGGCACATTGGAAACAAACAGTTTTGGTAACGTTTTATACGAACGTCAAAAGAATCAAAAGAGGTATTATGATAAAGGTTCAAAAGAACTAAAAGAATTCAATGTAGGTGATAAAGTTAAAATACATGAAGAAAGGAAGAAAACCTTGCCTAATCGGAGTGGGATAATTGTAGAGAAACATCAAAATCCGAGGTCATATAAAGTTAAAACAGAGGATAATACTATTATAATCCGTAATCGGAAAGATATATCTAAAGGTAATAAATTCATTGAAAAGCAGCCGGACTTGGATATACCAAAGGAAGAGAACCCACAAGGAAAAGGTTTGAACAATTCTGATAATGTAAATGAGTTGAAGCAGTCAAATAATTTCAGTAATTATAGTAATCCGGTAACTAGTCCTAATATGAATGTAACTACAAATGACAATCCTGTAATAGTTACTAAATCGGGTCGTACTATCAAAACACCAGAGTACTTAAAAGATTATGTATGTTTGATAAATATTATGTAAATGTGTATTTTAAAATGTATTTCAAAAACTAGAAAAAGGGAGATGTTGTGAGTAGAGCCTTAACCTATTGTAGTAGTAGAACCCTAATGTATAGAGTAGTAGGGAAAGTACTGTCACTTGATGTAGGGGGCAGTACAAGAGCAACCACGAAACGTGCAAGAAGCACACTATGTAATTAATTAAGAATATTGAAGTGTAATAAATATTTACTTATAATACTGTCTATTATTTAATAGTGAATCATAATAAGATTAATAACAGAATATAACAATGGTTTACTGGAATACTATAGTATCTATACCAGTTGTGTGTTACGGGTATTAGGATTAAAATATAGGGCTATAGGATATAGTATATGTAAATTTAGAATATGCCATCATAATTGAATTGTTTGAATTAATTAATTGTTTTGAATTGATTAAAAATAATAGATATCCTATTATAATTTAAAATAAAATGTACAATGAAATATGTAATTATACTAACGGGATAGCTAACCAAAGAGGGAGGTGTAGTAGAAATGGCACCCACACTATGATAACTTAGAGATCAAGCGGGTCGCGCTACTTGATAAGAGTTCGTGTCATCAGTCTGTAACTAGCTACTCCTTTATAAAGACCATTAAAGTACATTTATTATTTTACCACGAGTGTTTTAATTATAACCTACGTAATAAGTTGTACACTGCAATTACCTCCCGGCGAGAGTATTTCCTCGCGTCGGGTCTCGCTCATGATAGTGCGAAATTTTTATTAAACCCCGCCTGCGCAATATAAAGAATATATAGAAATATACATAACTGTATGAGCGAAAACCCAATGGAAGTGCGCGATGGGCAAATTTTGTAAAAAAGTAAATAAGTACGATCAATAAATCGAAGTGATAAGAGAAAGTGATCCAGGGTTGAAAGGGAGTCAGTGGCAAGCCTCGAGACCAACAAAGTCTCAAGTAATTAACAAGTAATATAGTCAAATATTTTTAAGGCGAAAACGAAGATCTATTTCCTTCGGGCTAAGCCCAGTTAAGTGAAATTCATAAAAAGTAAAAGAAGTTTTTTTATATAATAAAAAATAAAGTAAAGTAAAATATGTTTTTTTAATAAAAGGTATTTTGTTAATAAAGAAAAAGAAACAAAGTGTTTGAATAGAATTTTTACCACTGAAAAATAATAATAACAAAGGGGCTCGTGTTCATCTCTAACGAATGCACGGCACGGTCCCGTAACGGTAGAAAAAGGAGCGAACCGTTACATATGCCTCCGAAAATTCTATAACAAATGACTGATGCTTCAACAAAAAAATATCAAAAATAACCCAGAAAATTAGTTTTGTTTCGGTTCAAGCATTTTATTTTGGCAGAAGTTGAACCTTTTGCCTCAAGAAGTTAAATTCTTGTTAAATAAAACATTTATATAAATAATAAAACGTGACGTCGCAATTAATTGAATCAATAGGTCTAACAATTTGAGAGAAACTTTGATGATTAATAGCTATGAAAATTCCAAAAGAAGCGAGCGCATAGCTATTATAGAATTTTGTAACTTCAAGAATATTCTTGGGCCTTACCCAACTTCAAAAGCGTGTCAGGCTTCACCTCGGTAATAAAAATTGGCCGACACCATTTGACTATCACTAAATGGTCAGTAGTTATAGGAATATAGGAAGGAGTCGGATTCTGCAATTATCTTTATTTGTTTTTTTTCTGTGAGTAATTTAAACCGGTTTTCATTTACCAGATTTTGGAACTATTCAATATTTTTATGTATTCCCCCCCCCCCCCCTTTACTTACAGGGGTGTCCCACCAAGTTGCAATCAAAATTATGTGGTTAATGTTTAGTTAATATTATTTAAAACTATATTTATGTTAGTACTAATTCTATTCTTATTTGTTAACTTATCTTTATTGATACTGTAGTCCATTTGCAGGTCCATCACTCATGGTATGTGTGTGTTCACATTTAAATGTTTTCATGTCACTGCTCGCATCACCTGCATGCTTCTGCTCGCGTATGTGTGAGAAGTCACTTTATTTTCGGAAATTCGTTATTATTAGCCGCACTTCACTTATTAACACTTTCATATATTTTTTGTAAAAAAAAGTTTATTAATTGCAAGTTGACTTATTTCTGAATCACTTATTCCTGCCTTTTCTTTACTTTCAAAGGATGGCGTTTCGCCTCTTGTCAGCGTTCATGGAAATTTCTTACTTTGTTTTAATCATTTTCCTGAATTTTATTTTCTTTTAAAAACACTTTAATTCCAAATACACACTTTAATTCATCAAGGCTTGCTATAAAAATGTACATAAAAACAAAAAGAAACTATCGTATACAGTTAGGTTCAATTTAAATTAATTTTTTTTTGTCTAGAGTGAATATGAAGTCTGTTCCCGTACTTGAATGTTGCAATATACAATTTACATATGTTCCCGAACTTTCTGGTGCATAGGGAGGATATTTTTACTTCGGCTCGAAAGGAATTCACACGAGATTTTAGCTTCGGTAAACTCGCCCTGCTACTTTCAAGTCACTGCTGGGGTATATACAATACACATCGCTTTAGCTTGCCACCCTATTTTTTCAAAGTTGAAACTGATGCCAAGGAATATCCAAGTGAACTATGTTTTAGCTCCGGCATATACAAATTACATTTGAAATATCTTCAGGACACCACTGGTTTTTTTATTTATTTAAATTGTTCTTTAGTAAAAACTCTTCCTTCACCATAAGAAATTGCATTTGCATCTTCTAATTGCGATTCATATTTTCTCTGATTTTCTTTTCTTTCTTCAATTGCTTTTTTAGTACTGCATTTCTTCTTTTCATTCTAAATTTCTTCTATAAAAAATATAAGTTTATTACAAGTTCAATAGGCAGATAAATTGTAGACTTACTATGCCTGAACAGTATTATTAACAACTGTATTTATTAATAAATCGACTCCGCTACTTCCCAACTCCATCTTGTTTCTTTGATTACTGGAAAGGATATATATGGAGATGAAAAATATTTTATTTTAAAGAAAAATAAGTTACTGTTTGTATTCTGAAATTGCTTCGTGAAGAAGTTTGCTTTGTTTTGTTTTATTAACCATTTCTTCTCTTGTAGAAAGGTCAGCATTAAAAACGGCCAAATTCTAACTAGGAATAGCCCCTTAAGTTTGCTTTTACTATTTACGTCTTTAACCGGAATATCTTGAAGTCTCCAAACTTTATTGTTTTCATAGTTTTTACAACTGACCACAGCACATTTCTCCATCTTTCCCTTTTTATTGTTCACTTTGTCTTTATTTTCTATAGCTTCATTTTTATAAACAACAAGATGTTTATGGCAGAAGTAACTTTGACGTCTCTCGATCAAATGACATTCCTAAGGTTACATGTCGGACTGAGGACTGGGCTTGAACTTGAACTGACAGTTTAATCCAAGACGACAGTTTATCTACTTGAGAGCTCGACGTCAAGCTGGCTTGAAATATATATATATATATATATATATATATATATATATATATATATATATATATATATATATATATATATATATATATATATATATATATATATATATATATATATATATATATTTTACGTGGTGGAAGAAACAACTTTTCTCATTTATGTGCTTCTTATATAAATACATATATAGATATATAGATATATAGATATATAGATATATAGATATATAGATATATAGATATATAGATATATAGATATATAGATATATAGATATATAGATATATAGATATATAGATATATAGATATATAGATATATAGATATATAGATATATAGATATATAGATATATAGATATATAGATATATAGATATATAGATATATAGATATATAGATATATAGATATATAGATATATAGATATATAGATATATAGATATATAGATATATAGATATATAGATATATAGATATATAGATATATGTAAAATAAATTTATTAAGTGTGCACAGGAAGCGAATTGCACAATCAACGGAGATCTAATTTCAAAACTCAAGCGTTGAAGCAGGGGTTTACATGGCCTTAGTTCAAGTCGATCCGACAAATTTTTTGGCCCGACTTGAGTGAAGTAGACTTGAAGTCGATCTGAGGTTACATGACCTTCAAGCCTTCTTGAAGCCACCTCAATTATGCATGTAATCATAGTATATTACTATGATTACATGCATACTTGAAGTCGGCAGCAAGTACCCCGTTTATGACTAGGTTCAACCCAGGTACAACCAGGGTTCAAACCACTCATAAACGGTGGTCGTGTTGAAACTGGGGGCACTCAACTCAGCTCTGCTATCTGGGTCGACTTGAAAATTTGCATCATCTACGCAGGTTGAGTTGTAATTGGGTTCAAGTGACATTTGTTTTGTTTGTTTATTATCCGTGAAGTTCATTTTGATGGAAAACTCTTTAGGAAATCAGAAATATTGAAAACTTTGGAAAAGAATTAACAAAAAGAGGCTATCGTATCTAAAAATGAGAATTCCGCACAAACATTTGAGATTATGTTTCGATGCCAATTCGACTCTATTTCAACCCAAAGTGAACTCAAATCGACATCATATACGGTGGTGGAAATTTCAACGCAATCTCGACTCAACTTTTCAACCTAATCATAAACGAAGTAAAGTAGACTTGAAAGTCATGTATTACGTTTACATCTTAGAATAGAGAACTACAGGAAAGGCCCTCGGGTATAAAACCCGTGTATGGGAGCGTAGTGAAATCTATCGGTCAACTGTCAAATTGGTACAATTTCTTGTTAGTTAACTGTCAAATTTTCTCGCGGCACTTTCTTTAAAACGAGTTTTTCTATAAAATTTATTTACAGTTTTTCGCAAAACTAATTAAAAAGAAGAAAGAAAGTTTAAAGAATTTGCAATTAGAAGTTGTTACGAGTGAATTTTCAGTGAAAAAAAGAACAAGTGTGCAGTTTGAATTTCACTACGCTAAAATTCTCCGAGGGCCCTTCCTGTAGTTTTGTAATCTAAGTTTTACATGCTTACTTGAGGTATACTTGAAGTAGGTTTGAAGTAACAAAAAATGCGTTTAATTTTCATTGGTGTAGGTACGCCTGCATGGTTGGAGTAGTTTGTAAATGATACGGTCCTTAGAATAGAGAACTACAGGAAAGGCCCTCGCGTGTAAAATCCCTGTACGTGAGCGTAGTGAAATCCGGGTATCAGACAACTGTCAAAGTGGGCTATTTGTTTGTTAGTTGACTGTCAAATTATAAATTGTTTTCTCGCGTTCGGTAGTGCATTTTCTTTGAAACGAGTGTTTGTTATCAAATTTACTTCGTTTTTTTTTCAAAACTAAATTAAAAGAAAAAAGAAAGTTCAAAGAATTTGTTTTCAGTGCGATTAAAGTTGTTTCAAGTGAATTTTAAGTGAAATAAGAACAATGAAGTGTGCAGTTTTTGGATGTACGAAAAATTCGCTAATTCCGCGAGGAAAATCCTTTTTCAGGTAAGTGGGTAAACTCAAATACTTCCTAAACACATATATTACATATTTCCTTTAATAATTGTGGAAATCACTGAGCTAAATACTCGAAATAATGTAAATTTTGTGTGCTTGGATTTCTTTGTTTACATTGGGTGCCTTCCATTTAGACACAGAGAGACACAGTGTTACACTGTGTCCGACACAGAAGTGTTCCATCAACGACACAGCTAGACACAGCCGGGCACAACTAAGACAATGCTACCAACCCTCGCCAATTGAAATGTGATCGTTAATTTATAATTACAACAATATTGTTTCATTTTTAAGATTCCCAGCATTTATAAGATGTCGGGTAATTAATTTAAAGAAATTATCAACATAAAATTTACGATTTACTTGCCAAACAAAAATAAAAACGAGGAAAGTGCGCCGTGGCGGATTTTTCATGAACTTATATGTTCCATTTGGGCTTACACAGAACGACACAGAGCGACACGCTGTGTCGGACACAATTGTCTTTCTGTGTCTAAATGGAAGGCACCCATTAACTAATGCCACCCAAAATTCAAGGGGATCAGCTGATTAGAATGCGTAGTGACGGCGTGTAAAAAGTTCATTTGTAGGGGCAAGATTTTATTTTAGTTAACTGATTATTTCAACTCGCTCTTGCCCCTCCTCTATTCCATTCGCTTTATCCGCTTGTAATGGACAAGCAACTACTAAAACGTGAGCACTCACACAAAAAGGATTTCACTACGCTAAAATTCGGCGAGGGCCCTTCCTGTAGTTCTATATTCTAAGATACGGTCTTTTTCTCATCTGGCGTACTTCATAACCTAAAAATATTCTTTAAAGTGAGAATATTTGGCTTTAGTGAATTACAAGTGTTTATTCAATATTATTTTATTAAATATTCCATTGTTTTAATAGTTTTCTTTCAAATTATTAAATTTTCCATATTTACCATTATTTATTTTATTTTTTTATTACCTTGTTTATGCGTAAGACGGTTTTAACCTTAAAATCTGTTTAAGACGAATTGCCTGACTAAACAAAATCGGATTCTCTCTCAATAATTGGAAATTTACGTTCTATATTATGCATTAACATAACCTTGAATATAGTGAGATTATTCTTTTAAAAATCAGCCATTTTGAGAATTTCTCACACATTCACAGAATAATTCGTTTTAAGCCAAGTATGCAGTTGAAGCGAAAATTCCTTTACTAGACAAAACCTATGTAAAAAAATGCCAGCGAAAATTGCTACCGAAATTTTTATCTCTGATATCGTGAGCTGGTTCCCAGTTCGAACGAAAAAAAATTAAATTCCCAGCCACCCAACAGGTGGCTTGTGCACAGTGGAAATTTTTTTCCGTAGCAAATATATGTCCGGGCATTTTTCTATGCGAAAATTTTGACATTTCCCGAAATTGGCACTTGCGTCTCGAGACTTTTAGTAACAAAGTGGTATTTAAATTAAAATTAGTTAGTGACTTCCGAAATGTCTCTAATTACTAATTTACAATTTTCTCCACGACAATTTTTCGTGGGGATTTTAAATGCCCAAATGGAAACGAAATTTTCGCTCAAACTGCATACTAGGCTTTAAGCTGAAATAAATTAGGCTTGAGACGAATTTCGACTTAAGACTGTTTATACGGAGCCGGATTCTATCTTAAGCAAAAATTCGGCTTACGATTGGAGTCCACCAACTCACTTATCCCTTATACTCCATATACTCCAAATGGAAATGGGCCTATTCACACAATGCATATTCATGGCGCCTAAAACCGGTTTTAGCGATAAGATAGGGAAGGGAGCGGAAGAGCTTAACGAAAGATTTTTCACGAAAAAGCAAACGCGTTAATACTAGCACACATATAAAAAGTTACTTCTATCCCTTACTGTCCTTAGCTATGGTTTTCTCCAAGTCCCTCGTAAGTACAGGCCTGGAAGCAGACTTTTTGTTTGTGTCTGTGCGCGGCCAAAATCGTCTGACAGTTGTGGAATTAACATGGCCGAAGCCGTACGAAGCAATTTTTTAACTTTGCTTTTGGAATAAAAAGTGGTAAAATATTGTATTTTATCACTTTTTAGTCAGTGCACACGGATTATCAGTGATAAGTTATTTAGTGATCTGAGTCCATAAATTAAAAAAAAATTAGTGGTTAAGTGTATTTTAAGAGTGTTAATTGATTAGGTGACCATTTTTGTTTACAATCGCGGTGGTTTTTTTTGTTAATTTAGGGAAAAAGTGTTGAATTTGTGTAGTAATTGAATTAAAAGTGAATTTAAAGTAGTTAAAAATTATTCTAGAATAGTTATTAAAACCATAAGTGCAAGTACTACCACACAACATGAATAACAATAACTTTTTCACTTTTCCTTCACATTTTTCTGCACTTATGTTTTTAATAACTATCCTATAATAATCTTTAATCACTTAAAAAGCACTTTTTATTATGGTACTACACAAGTTCAACATTTTTTCCCTAAATTAACACGAAAAAACCACCGCGAATGTAAACAAAAATGGTCACCTAATCAATTAAGACTCTTAAAATACACTTAACCACTCACTTCATTTTAATTTTTTTTATTAAATCACTAAAGCACTAATCACTGATAATCCATGTGCACCAAAAAGTGAAAATATACATTATTTTACCACTTTTTAGTGCAAAAACAATGTTAAAAAATTGCTTCTTATGGCTTCGGCCATGTTAATTCCACAACTGTCAGAAATTTTTGGCCACTTTTCAGCTATGTTAGTATTAGTTGGCCTGTCTGCTTCCAGGCCTGTACTTACGAGGGTCTTGTTTTCTCTGACGACAAGACCTTCTCAGGTACAGGCCTGGAAGTTGCCTACCTCACTAACCCTAACGCAGCTGCTCGTAGTCCCAGAATCTGTCACTTTTGTTGGATTTATACGCCGTGATGTAAAGTTCGGAATATTTTTGCATTAGTTTGCCATAAAAAGTCATAAAATAATATATTTAACCAGTTTTTATTGCAATAGGATTACCAGTGAATAGTGCTTCAGTGATTTAATTAAGAAAATTTTAAAAAATCGAGTGATTAAGTGTGTTTTATACCCCGTTTATGATTAGGTTGAAAAGTTGAGTCGAGGTTGAGTTGAAATTCCGACCACCGTATATGATAGCCGTGTTTTTTTAATGAACTATATAGGTCTTCGATCCAGTTCATTAAAAAAACGACAAGGGAAATTTCACTGAGTGCCTGTTCACACAGGTCGCTTTGAGGCGCAACAAAGCGAACGAAAAAGCGAATATTTGTTTACACGTTTCGCTTTGTGTCCAGTCGTTTTTATGGACTTAGTTTGTGATTTTCATAAAAGTGACATAAATTTTTATAAACTGTGATTACCTGAATATAATTAATTTTAGTAAAAAATCTGTGCGACAAAACTGAAGCCTGAAAATTGTCCTATCGCACGTTTGCTCCCAATACGCGTGAAACGAAAATAAAATGGAACAGTAAGGTGATACAAAATGAAATTGAAACAGTCAGCTGGTCAGAAAAGCGAACGTGAGTCGCTTTCAAATCGAGACGCACTTCCTTCCCAACCGAACGCTCCCCGCATCTGTAAATTTCGTGTTGAAAGGTCGCGGTGACCACCCGTGTGAACAGGCACTAAGCGCCATCTTCAGTGCTTTAAATATATTAAAATTAATCCGAAGTTGCGTGTCAGTAAACAACTGTTACACGAATTCCCCTGTAGAAAATAATAAAGAAGCTTCTAAAAAATAAATTATATGTTTCCTCATGCCTTCAAATTTTCTCTCGTCACTTCTATGTTGTTTTTATTTTAAATGACGTTTTTCCGACAGCCGGTAAGTATGCTACATTCCGAAAAGAAAGGGAAATTTTGAAATGTCCCAAGACCTGGATAAAAACCTCGATAAAACCTGGGTTTTCAGATTTGTATGGGGAAGAACTATATAGTTCATTAAAAAAACACGGCTGATGTCGAGTTGAGTTCACTTTGGGTTGAAATAGAGTTCAACTGATATCAAAACATAACCTCAAATTTTTGTGTGAAATTCTCATTTTTAGATACGATAGCCTCTTTTTGTTAATTCTTTTTCTATATTTTTCAATATTTCTGATTTCCTATAGAGTTTTCCATCAAAATGAACTTCACGGATACTAAACAAACAAAACAAATGTCATTTCAACCCAATTTCAACTCAACCCGCATATATGAGTCGAAATTTCAACTCGACCCAGGTAGGAGAGCTAAGTTGAGTTGAATGAACCCAGTTTCAACTCGACCACCGTTTATGAGTGGGTTGAACCTGGGTTCAACCTAGGTTGAATCCAGTCATAAACGGGGTATTAAGTGAGTTAATTGTGAAGGTGGCCAATTTTGTTTACATTCGCGGTGGTTATTTCTTGTTTATTTAGGGAAAAATGTTGAATTTGTGTAGTAATATAATAAAAAGTGCTTTTTAAGTGATTAAAGATTATTATAGAATAGTTATTAAAAACATAAGTGCAGAAAAATGTGAAGGAAAAGTGAAAAAGTTATTGTTATGTATGTTGTGTGGTGGTACTTGCACTTAATGTGTTTAATAACTATTCTATAATAATCTTTAATCACTCAAAAAGCACTTTTTATTATATTACTACACAAATTCAACATTTTTCCCCTAAATAAACAAGAAAAAACCACCGCGAATGTAAACAAAATTGGCCACCTTCACAATTAACTCTCTTAAAACACACTTAATCACTCGATTTTTTTTAAATTTTCTTAATTAAATCACTGAAGCACTATTCACTGGTAATCCTATTGCAATAAAAATTGGTTAAATATATTATTTTATGACTTTTTACGGCAAAATATCCCGAACTTTTACCTCCTCCATATAATATCTTCCGATTTGACAGATAATGGGTCTATGGGCATATTCACACAGTGCGCATTCATGGCGCCTAAAACCGGTTTTATAGATGAGAGAGGGAAGGGAGCGGAAGAACTTAACGAAACATTTTTCACGCAAAAGCAAACGCGTGAAAACTGGCACACATATAAAAAGTTACTTCTATCTCTTGCATTCTTTAGCTCTGTTTTTCTCTAACAAGTAAATTTCATCTGCAATACATTTAAAGGTTCCTGTATAGCATTCAAATTTACTACACTCATTTACGCCCCGTCTGAGTTGCTAGGAGTTGAATAAAACCGGTTTTACTCACCACAATTATGGCAGCGTGTGAATATGCCCTATTACCAACACAAACACAAACTCTGCTTCCAGGCCTGTACTTACGAGGGTCTTGCTGACGAGTAAATTTCATCTGCAATACATTTAAATGTTCCTAGCACTCAAATTTACTTTCCATAATTTACGCCCCATGTGAGTTGCTAGGAATGGTCTGAATAGGCCCAATGCATACTCATGCAAAAGCCGGGTAACCCGACAAGTTTCGTCGAGTTTATTTGGATTTCCATTACTGTGTTTCCATGAGCCAATGTAGAGTTTTCTTTAAGTAAATGGAAAGCTTTTTCTCTCAAGATCACTCGATGCCGTTTCCATGGCAGTTCTGGGTTGAACTGACAGATAAATAATTTTAAATTATGTCGCCCTTAGTATGTGTGCAGTAAAGGCCCAGTTGTGAAAACTGAACTGATTCCAGAAGAATCAGCTCAGAATTAATAGCTAAGTAAGCAATTGATTCCTTTTTTAATTACTGGTAATGCAGAAATAATCAAATATGATTTCTTGTGTTTCAGAAAGATTAAAATGCAACGTAATAACATGACATGTAATCGCTTCAGAATTGATTACAAGCTATGCAGGCGGTATTAAATTTATTACCGCCTATGAC
The DNA here is from genome assembly GCA_963855945.1 of Thereva nobilitata. Lineage (NCBI taxonomy): Eukaryota > Metazoa > Arthropoda > Insecta > Diptera > Therevidae > Thereva > Thereva nobilitata. The sequence goes on from OY979697.1 coordinate 36,795,989, forward strand.
ATGCCCGTGTAAAAGTAATTCATTCTTTACGTGTCTAGTAGTCCGAAGTGGAATCGATTTAGAATCGATATAATTAATTCTGAATTAATCCTGAATCAATTCCAGTTACAACGGGGCGATACTAAAACACACACAAAAGCAAAACCTGGCTTAACCGCTCTGACTTGGATTTAACGAAATTTTACTCAATCCCTGTTTCCATGGGTGCTTAATCTGAGTAATCTGAGGGTAAACTCTGCATTGAAACTCTGTATATGGGCGCTTACTCTAAGTAATCCCAAGGACAACTCTCCAGAGAAACAGAACGGGGGGGGGGTGCTACACAGGAGACTAAAACGCATTGGTGAAATCGATTTTATGGGAGAGAAGCGAGAAAAGACAGAGGAAAGTAGGACGCACCTGACGAACCTTTAACGAAAGAATTTTTATCCAAAAATTTTGTGGGTGAAAACTCGTGTCCGACCGAAGGTCGCTTTTAGGCCGAAGCCGATGCCGAATTTTCAATAATACTCAGGAATCTTTGTCTACTCACTGAAAAGTAAACATAATAAGGAAAATTCTTTACTGTTATTTTGTGTTGTAGTCATAGTGCTGAAAATGATTGCAATATGCAATAACTAAGTTGCGGCACCCTGGAGGTAGAATAATTGATTATACTGTCGGCAAAGAACTAGGATAGACTCTCGCTCTTCCTCGTTCAGATGCGACAGGTTTAATAAGTTGGATAACGTCTCTAGACGCTTCTGAATCTTGTCCTCGTTCTTTACGTCGGACGGAGCTAGTACGTGGTAACTTGATGCCGGTTCGTAATAACCCGGCGATTACACGAGTCAGTTCTGCTGACTGCCAATACTGACTCTGTTTGTCAAATCCACTGACTCTGCGCTGATTACGTTCGGTCAACTGATCAGTCAGTTCATTTCTAAAATGTCGTCGACCAGTATACATGCTTCCTTGACTGCATTATTATTAACACAAATTATTGAAGACATAAAAAGGGAAGAGAAAAGGAAGTCTATAAAAAGAAAATATTGGGTCAATCCTTTGTTAAATCCCATAAACAAGGATTTTCCTCGTACTTTTCAATTAGGTTGATGATTTCCAGACGATTAAATTTTTTTTCTGCCATATTTTCCTAAAATAAACGAATTTGAGATTTTTTAATTATATTTTCTAAAGACATATCCATAGCATCTGTACTCCGCCATTTTAAAATAAGAATTTGACATTTCACTGACTAGTCAGCACTGACTCGAAAACTGTCTCGTCAGTGCTGACTTGTCAGTAAAAAAGGCGCGTCAGTGAGTATTTACACGAGTCAGGGTCAGCGACAGTGTCAGTAGAACTGACCCGTGTAATGGCCGGGTAAAGGTCGGGAGTGTGGTCGAGAGTCACTTCTCGATCAGAGGTATTTAGAACGGCAACATTAATGTAACCTTCGATTGGCTGTGCAATTGTATTAGGTACATAGACTAAAGGCATGATTTCTCGTGAATGGCAGATTACTTCCTCCCTAGTGCAAATCGGGCCTAACTTGATGATCCGCTCGCATTGTGGAGGTAGTACGGTTTTCTGCGATGTGCACACAAACCCGCAATTATAGGGCCTTTCCAAATGATAAAAGGTGAACGATAGTGTTTTGTAATCCAAATTGGCTTCTGTTTTGATAAAGAAATCTTGTTTGAGGATACCGTCGGCGGAAATTGGGAAATCTGAAGAGACTACGTGAAACGGATGCTTAAGATTGCGGCTACCTGCTAAAGATAGCTCCAGGTATACGGTTCCCTTGGTAATAATGGTTTCGTCCGTAATTCCTTTGATTAGGGCGATATTACTCATGTCTACCTCGACGTCGTCTTGGAGTGTATGTATCTTTATAATACTAGATGTAGCACCCGTGTCTAATAATAGTGTCCGACCGAAGGTCAGTTTTAGGCCGAAGCCGAAGCCGATGCCGAATGTTCGGCTTTTGCCATAACCTTCGGCCGAAACCGAAGCCGAAGCCGAAGGTTCAATCATACACAGAAATCTTGGTATACTGACTGAAAAATATACATAATAATGAAAATTCTTCACTGTTATTTTGTTTTATAGTCATAGTGCCGAAAATGATTGCAATATGCATTTTAAATAACTAAGTTGCGGCTTTCCAAAAATAATAAACTAAGATTTGTTTATTTTTATTTGAGGAATACCATACGTTTCAATGTCACATTCACATCACACTCTCAATTCTTTTCGTTTTCAGTGACTGGCCTGGCTGGATATAAAAATTTGGGCTTCTTCTAACCTTCGGCTCGTTTGGCCGAAGCCGAATGTTTTTTAGACGAAGCCGAACCTTCGGTCGGACACTAGTGAAAACTAACTAAACTAACACACCTACAAAGTTGCATATATGAGACCGAATTACTCAACAAAGGCGACCACCTAGTGTAGCACTAAAAAAGGAGGAAAAACCGGTTTCACCAGGTCTTAATCTCCTGTATAGTACCCCAATAATCTACTTGAATAAAATATTTAACGAAAACTCTCAACTTCTGTCTGTTTCCACTCGAGTTCAGGTCTGATTCAATGTGAGTTGAACTTTAATGGAAACTCGGTATATAGTGTGGTTACATGGCATTCTCAGAACGTTCTGAGAATGCTTTTGGGAATGGCTTGTTCCATGTAACCGTTGACCGGACTAAAAAGCATTCCGAAAGCATTCTGGTTTCGGAAGCAAAATTTTGTTTGGTTGAGAATGGTTTTCGGAAAGAGTGTCATGTAATACCTAACTGGAAAGTGAGGTTATTATCATTAAAATTTAAGTACATTGGTAATAACCTTAATTTCAAGTTCTTGTTACTGTTAAAATGTTATTATTAGAAGTTGTTTTATTAGAGTTAACAAAAATTTGTTGTTGATTGGTTATTTCATTAGAAAAATCATCCATTTTCACAAATTGCATATTCTCATTTAGAGGTCAACAATGAAATGACAGCAAAAATTCATTCTGAGAACCACCATATAAACTTCGACCGAAAAAGCATTTTCAGAATAATTTCAGTCGGAATACTTTTCGGAATGCCATGTAACCTCGCTAATAAAGCCTCAATTATACTAGGTCTGTTCCCTGCAAAAACTTGTTGGGCTAATAGTTGCTTGAATAGCGGGGATAATTCTGTCAAATATCCAGAAAGTAAAGAAACGCTTTCTGGGAGATTTCTTGCAAATTAGCAAGAAGATAACATAAATGTCGTTCGTGTGTATGTGTATGCCGCTTTTTTAACATACAAATACATACAACAAAATGTCAATTGACACTTGCAAGAAATCACAGGACCGAAAGCCTCTGGCAAATTCCTGCACGGAGGGGAAGTAAAAATTTCCCCGCTTTTTCTTGCATGATAAAGTAAAGAAGCACTAATTGGGCAAGTTCGGGTGAATTCTTGCACCCGCGGGATCCCACATTCGAGTTCGGGAACAGACTTACTGGAAGCAACGGAACGCAACGGACCGGATTGAAATGTCAAAATGAGTTATATTAGACGGTGATTAGACCGTTCGTTCCTACGTACGTTCCCCAAGAGCTTTTAGATGAACGGGAAGTGGAGATGATGCCCCTCATCATCTCCACTTCCCCGTTCGTCTAAAAAGCTCGTGAGGAACGTACGTAGGAGCGAACAGTGTAATCACCGTCTCACAGAGAAATTGTATTGAAGTGGTTATACTAGACGCAACGAAACGGAACGGATCGGATTATAGTTTCAAAACTTTGGAACTTGAAGGAACCGACGGATTGAAGTGTCAAAAGTAGCATTAAAAACAGCTGATTTTTGACATTTATTATTTAGACTAAAATGTCGTCAGAGTTTGCACGGTTATAAAAATTTTAAGCATAAGTTCAAAATTTGGCAAAATATTGCTGAAAAATTAGGAAATACCGGTTTCTTTAAAATTTTATACATATCACAAAGCATTCTAAACAAAAAAATAACTTTTTGAAACTCGCCCATTTTAAAAAAACTTTTATCATCTTATTTAAAATATATGTTTGACAGATGAGCCAGTATCACGGTATACAGAAACAAGGTAGTGTAAAAGAGGCTGACAGCTCGAATATCGTACGAATATCGTAGAAAAAGCCGACGTCACCCGGCAAGTTAATACAGAAAACAACAACAACAATTTCGATTTTGTATGGGTGTTGGCGCCGCTGCAAACGCTGTAAAAAAACCACCATTCAGTGCGGACAACTTCCGTCAGAGGAAGAAAAACAGAAAAAAAGCTTTCTTGCTGCTGACGTGAAGGAGGAGACCAAAAAGAGTGAGATTTTTTATATTTAAAAAATATTTGTTCAACAATTTTAATACTTTGTATAATTGCTTAATTTAGAATTAAAAGCATATATTAAGAGAAAAAACGTATGCTATTATTTCGAGAAAACTCCTCGTCGTCAACAAATCTTTTAATTTCTTTTTGCTGTGAAGGGCAAAGCCCTAGAAGCGGTAGGTGGTAAATGTTTGTAGAGTGAAATCGATTGATAAAAGTACCAGTGATACATAAATGTTTTTTGCGCTTTGTATTGTCGCGGGATAATAAAAATATTAAATTGTGCGAAGCCAACATTTTCGGAAACGCGCGGATTATTGCATCATCCAAGTACAAAAACGCAGAAGAAAAAAGTTCACGCGATGTCACAGAAAACAACAGGAGAAATGGAATCGAACTGCCAAAAATGCGAAGAACCAGATTCAGAGAGAATGGTTCAATGCGATAAGTGTAGGGTGACCAAATAGCCTGAGAGCAAATAAAGGACACCTTGAATTTCACCCCCGCCCCCCTAGTATTATTGAAAAAAAACTCAATAATTTATATATAATATTTTTTTTTTAATTTTTTTTAAATGTTTATAAATTTTTTTCACAAAATGTAATCTCAAATGGAAGTATGTAAAAATGAACGAAGTTTTGATTTTACAAAAATTCATTTATTCTTGCTGTCAACAATAACTTAGTTTTACAAGCAAATAGATTCACTTTTTCTCAGACATATTTTTCCCTACTGCTTATTTTTTCAAGAATGCGTACATTTTTTGGTTGCATCAGAAGTTGCTTGAATTGAATACAGTTGTATTCTGAAAAATTGAATTTGACTCTCAAAATGTGTCGCATGGTTTCAATAGAACAGCGATTTCTCTCTTTTGTCCATTGTGCGTTCATGAGAGAGAAAACTCTTTCGCAATTAGCGTTATGTGCTGGGATAGCATAAAAAAATTGAGCGATTTTGAGCAATTCAGAATAACTTTCAATGTTCTCATTAGCTGTAAAAAATTCGCAAATTCGAGAGCTCGCACATTTTTCATTGTAAAAATTGTCATCATCGCTTTTCTTCGCCAGAAAGTTTTTTAAATTGATAACTTGATCGTGCAGCTTCGCATCGTCGATGTTAATGCCTTTTTCCAGCAAGTATTTGACACATTCTTCAACATCTTTGTACTGCAAGTTTTTGCCTCGTTTGAAGTCTAACCATTTAAATACTTTGAATTCGGAGAAACTCTTCGTCCACATTTCGAAATATTCTACAGTTTCATGATACACAATTCCGATTCTCGCTAAAAAATCATCGCACGTTTGACCTTTTCCATCATTTCTGAGTTTCGTCAAAATTGATTGGACCATTAAAGGGACGAAATTCGACTGTTCTCTTCCGTATAATTTTTCAAAAAGATCTTCGAATATTGAATCCATTTCCAGAATGCTGTTATTTTTTCTTTCGAGCAACAGCATTTTCGGTTGAAAAAGAGACATGAGAGAATGAACAAAAAGTAAGAAACATTCTGCAAGATCGTGCAGAAAAAAATTTTCTATCATGACTGGAGGTTTTTTCTGCGATAAGAAATATGACTTCAGTGGTTCAAACATTTTTAAAATTCGCTCAACTGCTGGAAAAAGACTTAACCACCGCGTTCGACTGTGACATAACAACTCGTGATACGTACATTCAACGAATTCACAAAATGACTTCAATTCTTCGGTTCTGACAGTATAAATTGAGAAATATTCGAATATTTTGAATACAATACAATCGATGTCAAATAAGCCAAAGCGGTCCAGTCCGTGGTGAACTGCGTTATGAACAATATGTGAAGAGCAGCCTATACCTACTAAATGGGACTTGTTTAATTTTTCTTTCAAGGTATAGAAAATGTTTTTTTTTCCTCCGCGGTTCACACCTCCAAAATTCGTGTTAGTATTATCGGCGACAAAAGCACTGAACTTCTCAGTCAACGCAGAATCATCAAGAGTTTCTTCAATGTACGACACAACTGTTTCAGCTTTTTCATTTGGAAGGTTATTAGCATGTAACAATCGGACTTTGAGTCCTTCATTTTTATCAAGGTATTGAATTGTGATAGGAAAAATTTTCAAATTTTTATGATTACTTCCATCTGTACCGACTCCTATAAATGGTACATCAGTCACTTCTTGTTTTATCAATTCAATTGAATATGGAGAAAAGATACCATTTATAATGGCTTCGGTTTTTGTTCGCGAACATGATATTTTTGATGCAACTTCTGAGTCCGCAAAAAGTGTTCTGAGGAGAGGTGCCGTACAATCCATCTGCCGATAAGACATGTGATGTGTGATTGTGTGAAATGCGAGAGTCCCCTCGGCGATGGCAATTTTTGTTGCAAGCGGAGAAGTTTTCTTCACAACATGTTGGTCCATTGAATGTGAAGTAGAAGCAGCGTGGATGGCCGATTTGTGTTTGTCAGAATTCAAGTGAACGTCCAGTGCACCTTTACCTAAACAAATGAAGTTTATAAATAAATACCTTCATTTTTATCTTAACATATAAATTGTATTTTGGTATTTCTATACTTATGTTTTTATATTGTTCATAAATTTGGTATAAATATTTACACTTGAAATTTTGCATACAAACAAATTTTTCTAGTTTTACATTTGAACTCATTCTGATTCAAGTTAATTAAATATTTATATAATGCCTTCCAAATGTTTTATCGAAAACATAAAAATATTTATATTTTATATTTATATTTAAATTTAGTATATATAATTTTATTACACAATATATTATTATACATATTTGTTTTATATTTATAATTTATATTTCATTTATATTTTTTCCTTTTGATTAATTTTATTAGAGTAAACGTATTATATTGATTCACTTAGAAAAGATAGGATTTTTCACACATGAAAAAATCGAGCAAAAACAGTGTTGGAAAGAGAATGAAATCAAGCAAGTACATTACATACCTATATAAGCCACCGAAACACTACATCTACATATTTCGCATTTTGCTACTGTAGGTGTCTCACCCTTGCTGAAGCATGGGTATTTTTTTTGAAGTTCATTGGTAAAATTGCATTTACGTTTCGGCATCTCGCAGTTTGAGGTTATAATTCCAACGATAGCAAAAGTTGTACCTGCATCCCTAGAAAAATGACATCAAATATGCAATGATTATATTATTGAGCCCTGGAATAAGAAGATTAAGAAACAACTTCTACTCACTGTTTAAACCACTGGCATATCAAAAAATACGAAAGTTTTCTCGCACAAATGTTGAATGTCAATAAGAGCTCAATACTGAGTGAACCCTATACACTGCCCTTCACGTATTGAAATATGTGTGAATTATGGTTGACCCACATGAACACACACGCGTGCGCAACACTTCTGCGCATTTACACCAGGAATCCAGTGACTTAAACTTATGAATTTAAACGATTCACACAGCACAGCGTAAAGAAACCAACAAACTGAAACAACAGTGACGACACTGAAAAATGGTTATGGCGTGAAGCCACTTGAAATATATTTGAGTTTCTGAATCTGAATTTAATTAAAAAAAGGACATTTGGAGCGAGATAAAGGACGCTCCTCAAAATCGATGAAATAAAGGACATGTCCTTTAAAAAAAGGACGTCTGGTCACCCTAGATAAGTGTGATAAATGGTTTCACTACAAGTGCGCGGAAGTAAATAGCGATATAAACCAAAAAGATTGGGAATGCGAAAAATGCAATGACAACAAGCAAAACTGTAATGGCAACGCAAAGAGCAAAGCTAACAGCAAGGCCAACAGCGACGATTGTAGTTCGGTCACCGCAAAATCGCAAACGAAGCTCATACTCCAAAGACTTGAAGAAGAAAAACAAGCCATGGAAAAAATCACCAAGGACTATATGGACAAAAAGTATAATTTCCTATTGACAGAGTGTAAAGATGAGATCAAGCGCCAAGCAAACACCAACGAAGGAAATATGAAATTCCAAGCAAACGCCGATGAAGAAAAAGTCGAAAATCGCGAGGGAATTAAAAAAACGGATGACATCAAAAAGTGGTTAGAAAACATCAAACTCGAACCTCAAAAGTCAATACCAAGGAAACTGTCCACAGAAGCTATTGCCTCCAGATCTGTAATCAACAAAGATCTACCTACATTTTCAGGAAGACCAGAAGAATGGGCTTTGTTCATAAATCAATATGAAGAAACAACCAAACTTTGTGAATTCTCCAACCACGAAAATTTAGTTCGCCTACAAAAGGCACTGAAGGGCAAAGCCCTAGAAGCTGTGCGTTATTGCCTTTTGCTGCCTGATAATGTACCAGACATAATCGAAACTTTAAAAAAGTTGTTTGGAAAGCCCGAAATCATTATAAACAATATCATCAAGCAGATTAGGCTGGAACCACCGATAAAGTTAGAAAAGCTCGATTCATTGATGGATTTCGCACTGTTAGTGAAAAATTTAACCGCTACAATAGAGGCTACCAACCTAAGGTATTATAATGATAATCCAATGTTGATACAAGAACTTGTAGAAAAACTACCCATCCTTATCAAACTAGATTGGGGAAGGTTTAAACAGGAATCGTCGAATATAAACCTTAACTTATTCTCAAGCTGGATTTACAAAATAGCAGAAGCTGCTTATGATGTTAACGTCTCCAACCGAGAAGATCAAAATAGGTTGCCAAAATCGAGAGAGAAAAGATTCCTTAACACACATATTAACGACACCAGAAAATGTCTTATTTGTAAGAACAATTGCACAACACCAGCGAATTGTAAATCATTCCTAGAGTTGAACCGGGGTCAAAGGTGGAACAAAGTAAACGAGCTGAATTTATGTAGGCAATGTTTAAATAAGCACTACGGAAAATGCATCTCAAACACCATCTGCAATAAAAACGGTTGCACATTTAAACACCATCCACTGCTTCACAAGGAACAAAGAGAACAACAATATAAAACAACAGAAGAGTCATTAGTATACACACATCAACAAAGAGGACAAGAGATTCTATTCAGGATAATCCCAGTTAAAGTACACAATGAAACAGCTTCACTTGAGACGTTTGCGTTCCTGGACGAGGGATCGTCAGTTACACTAATAGATGAAAAGTTGTGCAACAAACTAAAAATACAAGGTCCGCCTAAAAGTCTCTGCCTTACCTGGACAGATAATACTAGCCGAACGGAAGAAGATTCCAAGGTAGTTTCCTTTGAAATATCAGGATCTAACACAGATAAACGTTTTCGCATACGTGATGCTCGAACAGTTAAGAATCTCAATCTTCCTAAACAAACATTGCAATTCTACGAGATGACGAAAAATTATCACTATTTAAGAAACCTACCAATAGAGTCGTATGATAACATCCAACCTAAAATCCTAATCGGACTAGACAACGGGAACGTAGCAACACCATTAAAAGTTAAGGAAGGAAACCAACAACAACCGGTTGCAATCAAATGTAGGTTGGGGTGGACTGTATACGGTACAAATTCTGCCAAAGCAAAATTTGACAATTATGTTGGAGTGCATCAATGCCAGTGTAAAAATAACGACGATAGCATGCAGGAAATAGTAAAAAACTATTTCAAAATGGAAAATTTCGGTACAAATAAACTGGAACCAAATTTGTCAACAGAAGATAAAAGGGCCCTGGAAATCCTATCAAAGACAGTAATTAAATTGCCTGATAACCATTATGAAGCACCTCTACTGTGGCGAGCAGAGAATATCACTCTACCAAATAATTACGACATGGCTTTAAATCGTTTAGAGTGCCTCTAAAGGAGAATGCAAAAGGACAAATATCTAGCGGAGAACCTTAAATCACAGATTCGACAATATACAGAAAAGGGATTTGTTCGAAAATTGACAACTGAAGAGCTGAAAGAACATCATCCAAGAAAGTGGTACCTGCCAATTTTTCCAGTTTTTAATCCCAACAAACCAGGGAAAATACGTTTAGTATGGGACGCAGCAGCCAAACATCAAGGGATATCATTAAATTCTTACTTACGTAAAGGTCCAGATCAACTATCTTCCATGTTCTCCATATTGCTGAGGTTTAGGGAAAAAAGAATAGCTATATGTGGAGACATCAAAGAAATGTTCCATCAAGTGAAAGTACGTAAAGAGGATCAACATTCACAGAGATTCCTGTGGCGCGATGGAGACACCAAAAGGAAAGCGGATGTATATGTGATGCAAGTGTTAACTTTCGGAGCAACGTGCTCTCCAGCAACCGCACAATACATAAAAAACATTAACGCAGAACAATTTAAAGAAAAATATCCACATACTTTTAAGGCAATCACTGAAAACCACTACGTAGACGACTGGCTGGACTGTGCCGAGACGGAGGAAGAAATGTTGCAGCTGTCAAAGGAAGTAATACATACTCATAGTCAAGCTGGATTCGAAATAAGAAATTGGAAATCTAATTCATCCGACATCTTGAAGAGACTGAACACTGAAGTATCAACACCCGGAAAGAATTTTGACACGGAAGGTGTTATAGAAAAGGTATTAGGTATGTGGTGGCTTACAGCAGCTGACACAATTACATTTTCACTAAAATTCAATAAGTCCAACAAGGAAATCCTAGCCGGACAAAAGAGACCCACCAAACGTGAAGCGCTCAGAACTCTTATGTCAATCTTTGACCCCCTCGGTCTATTAGCCAATTATACGATATACCTGAAGATAATAATACAACAGATATGGCGGTCAAATATAGGATGGGATGAAGAAATAACCGACAATCAGTTCACGAAGTGGCAAACCTGGATAAGACTACTTCCTGAGGTGCAAAATATTAAAATTCCGCGTCACTACCTATCAACGTGGCCAAGTGAAGCATATAATGGAATCCAGTTACACACATTCGTAGACGCAAGCGAAGACGCCTTTGCAGCAGTATCGTACTTGAGAGCAGATTATAACGGAATTGTGAAATGTGCATTAATTAGCAGCAAAACCCGAGTCGCACCCATGAAGCCATCCTCAATACCGAGATTAGAGCTAGAAGCAGCATTATTAGGATCAAGATTGATGACAACACTCACACAGTCAGTAACGTTCAACATTAGTGAAAGATTTATGTGGACGGATTCCAAGACTGTATTAAGTTGGATAACATCAGACCAGAGGCAATATAAATCATACGTATCGTTCCGTGTGGGAGAAATCCTAGAAAATACAAAGATCCAAGAATGGAGATGGGTAAACAGCAAACAAAATATCGCCGACGACGCTACTAAATGGAAACACGTCCCTTTGCTTCAAAGTAACAGCCAATGGTACAAAGGACCTGCATTCCTATATCAACCAAGTGATAGTTGGCCACAATTGGGACCAATAAATAAAACTGAAGAAGAAATCCGTCCAAAATACGTTTATCATATCTGTGAACACTCTACACTGATACAGTACGAGCGTTTCTCCAACTGGAACCGACTGCTGCGAGCGACTGCATACGTCATCAGATTTATACACAACCTAAGAAATAAGCACCACCCGAGAGTGGAGCCATTGCAACAGGAATAATTGATAAAAGCAGAAAATGCGTTGTTCACAATATCGCAAGAAGAAAGCTATCGTGAAGAATATGACATCCTACAAACTAACAGTAGAATAGAAGAATCGGAGAGAATATCTATACCCAAGAAGAGCACCATATATAAACTCACACCATACATAGATACAAACGGAGTTATTAGAGCTCACCTTAGGATAGACTCGGCAATAGACGTCGAATATAAAACGAAACGTCCGATAATCCTCCATAAGGATCATCCTATCACGTTTCTGATAATAATGGCCTTTCATAAGAAATATCATCACCAACATCACGAAATCGTGGTGAACGAAGTACGACAACGTTTTAGCATCAGCCACCTCAGAACAATACTGAAATCCGTGAGGAGAAAATGTCAAACCTGTAAGATATCTGCCTCTAACCCAAAGGTTCCTATTATGTCAGATTTACCAGCCGCGAGGTTAGCAACATACACACGACCTTTCACCTTTATAGGAATTGACTACTTCGGGCCCATGATAGTTACAATTGGAAGACGATCAGAGAAACGTTGGGGAGTTCTCATAACCTGTTTAACAACACGAGCAATACACATAGAAATAGCGCACTCATTGTCGACGGATTCCTGCATCATAGCCCTAAAAAACTTTATGAATAGGAGGGGCGTTCCCGCGGAAATCTACTCAGACAACGGCACAAATTTTCAAGGCACACACAATGAAATGAAAAAACAAATAGATAACAATCGATTAGCTACTACATTTACCAGTCCTATCACCAACTGGAAATTTAACCCACCATCGGCCCCTCATATGGGAGGAGTGTGGGAGAGACTTGTGCGGTCAATCAAAACAGCTCTACAAGCGATCAACCTCCACCGAAATCCTACAGATGAAACCCTACTGGGGATGATGACAGAGGTAGAGAATATAATAAATTCCCGGCCGCTGACCTATATACCACTGAGCGACGAGTCCGAAGAAGCGTTGACACCTAACCACTTCCTGCTGGGATCTTCAAATGGAACTAAGCCCATCAGCATGTTGACCGATGACCGTAAAATTGTACGAAGAAACTGGGAGCTGAGCGAACAATTTGCCAACCGCTTCTGGAAAAGATGGATTGGCGAATATCTTCCCGTCATCACTCGAAGGACTAAGTGGCATGAATACGTGAAACCCTTACAAATCGGAGATGTTGTCATAATAGTCACCGAGGACCTGCCAAGGAATAAATGGTCTAAAGGAGTCATCATCGACGTCCTTAAAAGCGCAGACGGTAGAATCAGACAAGCGACAGTTAGGACGTCAACGGGGGTTTACCAAAGGCCAGTAAGCAAACTCGCAGTAATAGAAGTCAGCGACACCAATAAGAAGAGTAAGACAGGACGTGATCCAGCCTCACTGGGGGGAGTGTTGGCGCCGCTGCAAACGCTGTAAAAAAACCACCATTCAGTGCGGACAACTTCCGTCAGAGGAAGAAAAACAGAAAAAAAGCTTTCTTGCTGCTGACGTGAAGGAGGAGACCAAAAAGAGTGAGATTTTTTATATTTAAAAAATATTTGTTCAACAATTTTAATACTTTGTATAATTGCTTAATTTAGAATTAAAAGCATATATTAAGAGAAAAAACGTATGCTATTATTTCGAGAAAACTCCTCGTCGTCAACAATGGGGAAGACTTGCCGAGTGACGTCAGCATTCAAATGACATTTCTCTTTTACATTACCTTGTTTCTGTATACCGTGAGCCAGTATAATTGAGGCTAGAGTTAATCCAGCAAACTTTAAGGCCCAATTACAATGAACGGATGAGCACGGAACAGAATCGGATTGATCTGTCAAAGTGGTTTTCCGAGCATACGTTTTTCATTTGAGCGATTACAATGAACGGATACAAGCGCATTTGATCGGATCTGGGCGGATTCGTTTTCGTTTGATTAGAAATCGGCGGATTGGGCTGTCAGAATTTTTGTAAACAAGTCAAGTTGAATTTTATTTTATTTTTTTTTATAATTTAAAAAACATTTTCGGACGAATAATTAATAGGAGAAAAAAAGGAATACGAATTATTATATAAAAAGACGAAAATTGGTTATAAAATTACACAAAACACTTTGACGTTTAAACGCGAACAGATCCGTTCATTGTAATCAGTGCAGTTTCCTATCCGCTCCGGTGCGTTTCTTTGACATGTCAATCCGCGTCGATCCGTTCATTGTAATTGGGCCTTTACTCTGGTCCTCACCTTCAACTTCGATTGAAAATTGACTACTCAAATTGATCAATGCATTGACGCAAGTATCATGGGGCTAATCGAATTCTTTATCGTATAAACCAGTTTTTAGTTGTCAGACAGATTCTGACATTACTACTTTGAAAGGGGCATCAAATGTCATTACTAGGATTTGCATTGTTTTTGTAGGATTTGTTTTCTTTTAGGATTTGCTAGACGAAATATACAGTGCGCGGATTAATTATTTAAGTAAAGTTTCTTCGAATACTGGACAGAAATATGTTCCCACATTTGGCAGGGTGGCGGGTCAATTTATTACTATTGCAGGAACTTGCTAGTAAAGAACATAGCATAATAGAAAAATGCGAAGGAACCAAAGCTTTCGTTTGGGATAAGACGAGCTGGTTCTAAGTATAGCTGATTATTGTTATTTTTATTTAAATATAGAATTGATGATTCGCTAATACTGTGATATCTCTGATTAAAAGGGCATTTTACTTCTATCACCTATGAAACCATCTAGGAAAGCTCCCAAGAAAGGCTTTGCTTCCATTAATATTAAACCACATATTTTTACAGTTATACCATACGATTCTTATAATAGGGGTATTCATGATCTGTGTTATTTGTGTTATTCGTGTTATTTGTGTTAAATCGTGAAAAAAGTTTAACAAATCGGGAAACTTCCCTTAGTAAATGACATTTGTTTCGATTTTAACAAATAACATCTGAAAAGGCGTGTTAATTCAACAACTGGAAACCGAGATCGAAAATGGCACGTAATTTTTTTTCTTTTACTGTCAACAGCTGTTTAGAATTTATTTTAATTGATAGTTTGGTAAATCTTCAGAATAGGTCCTCCACGCCTGATTTTGATGAAATTTTTACACAAGGTACAGTTAATTATGTACACCTCAGGTATGTTAATAAAAAGTGTCGCTCAAGTCCCGTTATCTTGTAATTCCGCTTCCAAGTACCGAAATTTCAAAAATTGAATAGGTCATAATTTCTATATTATTTCACCAATATTGATGAAATTTACACAAATTGTATATTTTTATGTTGACAATTTATTTTTAAAAAAAAATTGACACTTACCGTTACTTTTTTATTTAACTTTATAATACTTAAATTTCAAAAATGCTATAATTGCCAAAGTACACCACGTTTTTTATGAAATTTATATATAATGTATATCTTTCTCTGTATAATAAATTGGTTTTAAAAAAACATTGCCGTTTTTTTAATACATTTGTAAAGCACCGCATTCTATGGGAGTATGAAATAGTAACTGTCACATTTGACTTTTAATTATTGTAAATTTTATATACATATTTCATATATTGGCTAAAATTTAATTTCACACTTTAAAATATATGAAATATATAAATTTTAAAGTAATTAAAAGTCGAATGTGACAGTTACTATTTCATACTCCCATAGAATGCTGTGCTTTACAAATGTATTAAAAAAACGGTATATAGAAGGCAATTTTTTTTTAAAACCAATTTATTATACAGAGAAAGATATACAATATAATAATATATATTATAAATTATATAAATTTCATAAAAAAACGTGGTGTACTTTGCCAATTATCGCATTTTTGAAATTTAAGTATTATAAAGTTAAATAAAAAAGTAACGGTGCATGTAATATAGAAATTACGACCTTTTCAATTATTGGAATTACGATACTTCAACATTAAACTACAGCATAACGGGACTTGAGCGACACTTTTTATTATCATATCTGAGTTGTACATGAGTAACTGTACATTGTGTGAAAATTTCATCAAAATTGGTATTGTAATATAGCAATTATAACCTTTTCAATTTTTGAAATTACGGTACTTTAACATCCAATAAAAAGATAACGGGGCTTGAGCGACACTTTTTATGATCATATCTGAGCTGTACATGACTAACTGTACATTGTGTGAAAATTTCATCAAAATCGGGCGTGGAGATTCTGAAGATTTACCATAAAATACTATACATCTAACAAAATAGTCTAGTGAAAATAATTATCTGATCGTTAAAGTAATTGTGAATTTTCCAGTTAAGAACTATTGACATTAATATTACTCTCTGTTCGAATAATAATTATCGTTAGATCGATTGATTGTAAAAGTTTAGTTAAGAATCGTTGATAATAAAATACTATACATCTAACAAAATAGTCTAGTGAAAATAATTAGCTGATCGTTAAATCAATATTATTGATTGATTGTGAAGTTTTTAACTAAGAAATATTGATAATAACATTGTGGTTTGTTTAATAATACATCCCGGATTCGATTATTGGATACTGGAGCCGAGGACATAAAAAGGTTATTAACAGAAAAGGTGAAAAGGACAGTTATAACAGAGTAAAAGATCCATTAATGCACGGCGGGATACAAAGTTGAGATACCCTGTGAGTTAATATAACAGAGTATCGCACACGCGGACCATTCTTTCCCGAAGGGAGTGACTTCCTCAGTAGGAAATACGATATCCTAGAAGATAGAGATATCTTCCAAAGCAAAACGCTTTCTGTATTCCGGAAGATGAAAATTGTTTGCTGGGTACCAAGTACTCGGTGGTAAAAGTAAGTAAAAATAGTATTCACATTTCTTAAAGTTTCAGTACTGATTTTTACGTATGTTTTAGGGAATATAGCTAGAAATTAATAATCAATACTGCCAAACACTCCGTCGGCGGTAAATTTTGAATGGGTCCTTTTATAAATAGAGGGGTTGGGGTGTAAAAAGGGTTTAAAATTGAAAAAAAAATCTGTCGCTGCGTATGCAGGCTCTATTAGGGCTAAATAACCGGTAAATATCAGTGGCAGAAATTTTTGACCGTTTGCACCCTCCCTAAGCCACCCCAGCTGAAGTTGCCCACCGCACCCCAACAAATGGTCAAAAATTTCTGCGGCTAGTATTTACCGGCCCTGGGATCTTGCTCTATAAGTATAACAATTAATATATCAATGTTAATTGTTATACTGTCTCGAAATGACAGTTCTAGTTTGTTTACAACTCAGGTAATTTTGTTTATGTTTTTAATAATTCTAAATAATAATAAGTGTTTGTGATTTTTTCTCATTGTTGGTTGCGTTTGGTGGTGCAGGTCAGTGATTTGTTATATTTTATTGTTATTTGTTTAATCTAATTTATGTTTTTAAGCTAATGTTAATATTTTTTTTCTTAAGCGAATGTTAGTTATACTGTTGCGTTTTAGGTAGGATGTAATAGTTTCTTCCGGGTGTCTTCGCTGGTGTTTTCATGGACCAAATCTTATGGAGGTTTCGATCATCAGATAAGTATGTTTGTAATTTGCTGAACATTAGCTTCTTTGTGTCTTATTTTCTTTTTAGGTGGTTCCAGGATGGAAGAGGCATAATAACTGCTGAAAAAGTTTCTTCTTCTTCTTCATGCATTGTATTACTTCAAACCTGACCTAATTTTTGTAAAGAACGGCAGCCACGAGTTAAAATAAATTAATGTGTATAATTACTGTGTTTTAATAGTAGAAATTAACCCGATATATAATATTTAACAATATCAATTAAAGGAGCAGCAAACAAAAAATTCCCACTTCCAAAGTTTTCCCATGTTACTACTGCTGAAGCACAGGCAATGGTAGCTACAATCAGCAATAATTTTGAGAAGTTGCTTAAGAAACACACTAAGAAAGCTGACGATCTTGATTTCTACGAACTTTATAAGGATATTGAAGCTAACATTAGGCGTGTTTCTTTTTACTGGTGTAGCTACACCGGTGTACTTTAGAGTAGTTCCAACTACCCCAGGTCATATATTGGAGTAGATGATTAGAGTAGTTCAACTTTTTTGCAAAAGATGGCGCCTTCAAAATTTTAAGGTTTTGTTATTCACCATTTTTGGTTATATCAATCATTTAAGCGCGTTTTTTGAAGTCGTAATTTAATGACACAATTGATAAAACCGAAATTATTCTAAACGAATAGAAGAAGTTTAAATAAATTAAATATGTCCAATGAAATGGTGTTAAAAAAATATGGAAACTCCCATTTATATGCAATTGATTATTACTTTGAGGTTATAAACTACACTGAAATAAAAAAATGCGTTTCATTTTCCATCTACTCTAGAGTACACTGGTGTAGCTACACCAGAAAAAAGAGACACGCCTAATGAAAATGAGAAATTCACTAATGTGCCAAATGTACTTCTCAAGTTTGCTACAAAGGCTTGTCCAAAGGATGTTGACCCTGTGCCTGATAAAATTACTAACATGTTTCCTAAATTCTAAACAATTTTCAATATATGTCAAAACTAAATAAATTATCAATTAAAAAATATGCAATTAAATATTAGCTGTGTTTATTGAGACCGAAAAAAAGCAGAGCAGCTCAAGGCAGCTCACAGTAGAGCAGCTGACAAAAAACAATCAGGCGAGTTGGAGCAATTCAGAGCAAGAAATCTCATGAAACACTTTTCGGGCAACAATTCTCAAAGTGAATTGTCAGAAGTTCAATCTGTCAGTTTTTAAAGTGGAAATTTTAATTTTAGTTTTTAATCTATTTAAAATATTAAATTTAAACTCTTATTGAGGTCTGGCGTGTAACTGTAATTTATTTTTAACAGTTTTCGATTAACTGTTGCCGTTTTGTGACAGTTGACAAACAGCTGATTGCTTGCCCGAAGTTGCTCTACCAAAAAAGGTAGAGCAGAAAACCGTGCGCCAGCTCAACTTAGAGCAGGCTCATGAAACACAAATCAGAGCAACTTCAGGCAAGTTCTAGCAAGCGAATTGTTCATGAAATACCTTTTCCTGAGATATCTCAACCTAGCTCAACCTAGAGCAGCTCAATAAACAACTATTATGTATACTTACTCAAAAATATAAAATTGAAAATTATATTATGAAAGTGAATAATCTCTGAATAATTTCTTCCAGAAATTGTTGGAGTGGCAGCACTCAACGTTAATTTTTCTTTTGTAAAAGTTGTCAGTTCCGAATTTTCCATGTTCATGTTCATTCTGGTAAATGTCAGTGCATAGAGTAGATCAGTTTTGTAAGCAAAATAATTGTGAAATTATAAAATATATATTTGTAGTAGGGGAGCCAAAGAGAGGATTTTAGGTTTTACTCGGCAGATTAGCATATGGGGGGATACCTTGCACCCTCTTGAGTACATCTACCATATCAGAATAGTAAAAAATCGAGCTTCGTTCGGATTCACTTAACATCCCCTCTGAATATCTGACGCACTCGAGTAAATTTTTCCCCCTATTTTTAACCCTTCCATACTGCCGCCGCCACCATGCAAACCGGCACACTATTAATATCTGACGCGCTCGAGTATTTCCATGTCACTGTTTTTTTCAAATTTTAAAAGCCTGCAGACGCTCCCCCCACCGATGAAAGGGTATACATTCAATATATAGCCTTTTTTTCTTTCTACCATCTAATCTTCAAAATCAAATAGGTCCCCACGGCGGTCGAGTAAATCCTTATTTAACATCGTGGGCTCCCTACTATTGGTTTGATTTTTGACTTTACAATAAAATTATAAATATTTTAACATTGTACAAGTCGTTTTTTATATTAGATGAAATACTGCGAACTTGCTCTCAACATCCAACAGAAATTAGTAGGAATAATAATAATTAAAATTATTTTCTAATTCTAATCGATATCACCGATTTGTGATTTTTGGTACTATTTATAAAAATCTTTATTTTTTCGAAGGAACTTTTTTTAATAGAATTCGTCGTACCAAAATAAAAATGAAAAAAAAATGTGGACTTTCATCTCCGAAAACTTGTGTGAGGCGGGATACCATTTCACGGCTGGTCAAGTACATACAGAGGACTTGAAACAACACATAAAAAACGAAGAACCAAAACAACAAAAATGGCAGGAATAAGAAAGCCTGTCCTTATGAGAGGTAGGCAAACGATTTTAGTAGTAAAGCAATGCCGATCCTAGGCCAACATCGCATAACGTTTATACAGGGTCTCGAAATTCATGTTTTCCGCCATCTTGGATGTTCTTTGCTGTGCCAGTTGGTTTATGACGTCACATGGTCATGTATGGGAGAAAGAAAGGGCAAGTGTATGTGTTTTGTGTATGGTCGACTTGACAGTAATACCCGACCAAAAAGTAGTGCCGATTTGTGTCTGGTCGAAACTTGATGATGATGTCATCGCTTATATATATTTTTAAATTATTTATTTCCGAAGTTGGAAATTTGATTTTCAAAAAGTGCCAGACATAATAAAATAATAGAAAACTAGTGTGCAAGTCATATATCCCAGCAACCAAATCTTTCAAGAAATCATAACTCCGACATCCGTTCCCAAGTAATATTGTTGATAATGGTACTTCTAAGTAATAATAAAAATACTTTATCTTATAACCCAAGAATTGATCATGTTAAGTCTATTAATAAAAATACTTTATCTTATAACCAAGAATTGATCATGTTACGTCTACTTAATAAGAATTACTTTATCTTATAATACCACATTTTTGTAACTCGACACAGAACTGTAGAATTATAATTTGTAATGTACGAAATAAAGTTCAGTTTCAGTTTGATCGGCGTGAAATAAAGTTCTATTACGGAAAATTCTTTTCTTTTATTTATAAATATAATTTTTTTGTAATGGGATAACCAATTACAAGTTTGGCGCAGTCGGTAAAATGCCAAACTAGTGTCGTGCAAAAGTTAAAAGTGGAAATTGACACATATTTTTTTTTTTCATTTAACTAAAAAGTGTTAGGACTAATTATTTAAATTAGCTTAAAGAAAAAGAAAAAAGTAGGTGGTAATTTGATCAATGTGATTCAACAAACGGATTACCAGTGACAGTGAAAGTTCTATATTCTTTTCATCTTGTACGACGACTAGGATTCTTTTAAGAATTCATTGGCATCAAATCAATAAATGAAAAACAAAATTTAACCTGATTTGAGAACTTCACGTACCACTCAAATTGAGCTCAACTTAATTAAAACAAACAAAAAAAATAAAGGAGAAGAGGTCAAAACAATTTTTGTCTTTTTAACAATAATATAATGGCAGTCGATCCAGCAATAATAACTGGAAAAGATCTAATAACAGAAGCGAGAGCTGTACCAGTTTTTCGGGGTGATGGCGCCTTTGAGCTTTTACATTTTATTAGAGAGGTCGAGACAATTGTCGGCTTAACAACGGAACAAGGAATGAAGGCGTATTTATCCAATATATTTATAACAAAAATTCAAGGACCTGCTGCTGCATCAATAAGAAGGCTCCAGAATGCAACGTGGGACCAAATGAAGCAGGAACTAAAGAAATCTTTTGGAATTCAACAGTCTTATCTAAAACTAAAAGAAGAAGCAGATTCTATAAAATATTTTAATGTAAGTCGGTACTATAATTCTTTAATGATAATTTTGGATAAATTAAATCTTAAGTATCAGTTAGATGATAATTCCCCTGAAGAGTTCAATACTATAAATAATGAAAAAAGCATATTAGAAAAGTTTTTAAACAAACTTCCTAGATCCGATAGTATGTTTTTACGAATAAAGAACGTTACTTCTTTAGAAGAAGTTTATTTTGAACTACTTGAAACTGGAATTTCCAATTATCCTCCATATAATCAAAGACAAAATAACAACAACAGAAATAGGAATAATTTTAATCGGAACTACTATGAACATAATTATACTCGTAACAACTATCGTAATGATAATTACAGACATTTTAATCATAACAGACAACAAGGAACGGAATATAATAATTTCACTCAAACAATGCCTTTTCCAAGAAATAATAGACTTAATGAAAATCCACATAATACCCTTAGAAATCGAAATGGCAAGCGCAGTTACAATATGTAGGTATCAAAACTCCACAGTATTTTCCAATAATAATAATAGAAATATTGAACCGATGGACGTAGATATAAACACCGAAGAAAATTTTCAATCACGGCCTCAGATGACCCACTACCGATAGTTGAATTTTCAATTTATAATAAAAAATTAAGCTGCTTGCTTGATACCGGATCTTCTACTTCTGTATTAGATAGTAGAATGTTCCCCAATATAAAACGTCTTGAATTGCCGAAACCAATCGAAATTACAACGGTGATAGGCAAAGGAAAAATAACCCATGAAACAATAACGGAAGTCCCTAAAGAATTTAACCTCAACGCCACAATGAGTTGGAAAATAATGGATTTAGACGACGATAAAGAATATCAAGCTATATTAGGTCGAAATATACTGAAACCCGTAGGTGCAAAAATAGATTTAGAAGAGGATCATGTAAAAATTAGGAATAAAATATATAAGTTTAAAAGTATTCGCTCTTTTCGTAATATCGACGGTTTATATTCTTTAGATTTAAATAATGTAAATATTCTCAATCTTCCAAAAACGGATCATCTTAGTAAAGAAGAGTTTCATGCTTTAAAGAAAATCGTTATAGAAAACAAAGATTTATTCT
Organism: Thereva nobilitata; assembly: GCA_963855945.1. NCBI lineage: Eukaryota > Metazoa > Arthropoda > Insecta > Diptera > Therevidae > Thereva > Thereva nobilitata. The sequence goes on from OY979697.1 coordinate 36,818,550, forward strand.
ATCAGGAAGGAGAAAATTTAACTAATATTACTTGCATTAAACATCAAATTATTACGAAGCATAATTTGCCAGTATATTCAAAGATTTACAGATTCCCTAAAATCCACGAACAAGAAGTGGAAAAACAAATAACAGACATGTTTAAACAAGGTATAATTAAGCATAGCAATTCACCCTATAATTCCCCCATTTGGATTGTCCCAAAAAAATTGGATCAATAGAAAAGAAATGGAGGATTGTCGTCGATTATATAAAATTGAACGAGATATAGACAAATAGACGACAAATTCCCTATCCCCAACATAGAGTCACTTTTCGACAAGTTGGGTAGAGCTCAATATTTTACGACGTTAGATCTAGCTAAAGGATTTCACCAAATCCTTGTAGACGAGAAAGATCAGGCAAAGACCGCGTTTTCGACCCCACAAGGTCATTATGAATATGGCAGGATGCCATTTGGTTTAAAAAATTCTCCTGCCACATTTCAAAGAATGATAAATTATGTTCTACGCGAGTTCATCAATGTCAATTGTGTTGTATATCTTGACGATATACTTATTTTTAGCACTTCCCCTCAGGAACATGTAAATGCAATTCAAAAAATCCTCAAAACACTTCGTGAATTTAATCTGAAACTGCAGATTGATAAATGTTTATTTTTTTCAAAAGAATCAGAATATTTAGGACATCTTTTAACTAGTGAAGGTATTAAACCTAATCCTAGTAAGATAAAAGTAATTAAAACAAGAATTTCTTAGGTATCACGGGCTATTATCGCAAGTTCATCAAGGACTACGCGAAAATTGCCCAACCACTTACTCAATGCCTAAAGAAGGATCCTGTCTTAAAATATCCAGATTTTAAACAAAAATTTACTCTGACAACCGATGCGAGTCAATTTGCTATTGGTGCCGTTTTGTCGCAAAATGGACATCCAGTATCATTCGCAAGCCGAACTCTTAACGAACACGAAATTAAATACAGCACTATAGAAAAGGAACTCCTTTCGATTATATGGGCCACTAAATACTTTCGCCCTTATTTATATGGAGTTAAATTTACAATTAAAACTGACCACCAACCTTTAGTTTGGTTACATTCTTTAAAAGAACCTAACTCAAAGCTACAACGGTGGAGGATTAGACTAAATGAGTTCGATTTCAATATAGAATTTGTCAAGGGTAAGGGCAACAAAGTAGCAGACTTTTTGAGCAGGATCAACGTGGATAAAAATGAAATTAACACCCTCGAAAATGTAGGCAGTAATTCTATTAATGAACATAATAATTTGGATAATGAAAGTAACGGAGCTACGATTCATAGTGGTGCCGAAAATTTGGGAGATCATATCCCAATTGTAGATAATATCGTTAATAAATATCTTACTCAGATACATCTAGTTGAAAACAAACAGGAAGATCTGGTAGTAAAATACAAGAAATATAGAATAATTTATATATCTCGGGATAATCTTAAAGATATAAACTATCTAAACAATCTTTTAAAAAAATTAATAAAAAAGGGAACAACCGGGATATATTCTGAATTAGATTACAATGAATTTTCAATTTTGCAAAGTAAATTAGTGAACCTATTTGGCAATGAACCTAGAATTAGATTCGTTAAGTGTAATAAGCTAGCAAAAAATTTAGATGATGAAAATGAGTTAATAAAAATAATAAAACAAATTCATGAAGCCACAAACCATAGACGTATTTTAGAAAATTTTTCCGAAATTGAAAACTTATATTATTTTCCCAAACTAAAGGATTTCATCTATAAATACATAAACAATTGCGAGGTGTGCAATTTAAGTAAATATGACAGTCCTATTCATTACAAATATAATTTGTCAGAAACCCCTTCTGAGCCCAATGAAATTGTTCATGTCGACGTACTTTATTTGAAAAAGCAAATATTTTTGACAACAATAGATCGCTTCACTAAACATCTATCTGTAGCCAAGTTAAGCAATAGAAATAGTGTAACCATAGTCCAGACATTGAAACTTAGAAACTCTCTATTTGGTAAACCCAAAAAGTATATTTTTGATAACGAATTTGACAGCTTAAATATAAAAAATTTCTGTCGAGAAGAAAACATAGAAGTACATTTCACTTCCCCTCGAAGTCACACAGGTAATGCTGACATTGAAAGGGTCCATGGGACAATAAACGAACACATTAGGATACTTCATCTGACACATCCAGACTTAGATATCGAAAGCAAAATTTTAAAAGCTGTAGAAAAATATAATAATACAATTCACTCTACAACAAAAGTAAGACCAATAGATTTTCTTAATGGCAAAGTTTCTGATCATGAAAGTATAAAGAGGAAGATTCTAGAAAAGAAAAATAAAACTATCGACAATTTAAATAAAATTGGAAAGACTTTATTGCTCCAAATGCAAATGATATACTTATAAAAAATCCAACAGCCTTAAGATACAAGGAATTACCTAGGTATAAAAAGATCAATTGCTCACAAAATAACGGAAACCTTATTGATAACAAAAAGAAAAAAATCCACCCTTCTCGTATTAAAGAAACTTTAAATATTTTTCAGAAAATACTACTATTGCTGCTAACACTAATGACGCTAGTGAACCCAAACCAAGCTCTAATTAGCATGGAAAAATTGGAAACTGAAGCTGGATATACTACAATCCAACAAGGGAAAATACCCATTATAGAGAAATACAATAAAATTATCCACATAGTTGACTTAAAAGATATTAAAAATACAATAGACTTGGTGGAATGTCAAGGAAAGGAGCTATTTCACTTACCAGAAGATGAAAATATTATCAGTACCTTGACAGGAAAGCTCAACAAGGTAAAACCTACTTTTAAAACATTAATACCCTTAAGACAAAAAAGAGCACTTATTAATGTTGGAGGGACCATCTTAAAATGGATTTTTGGTACTATGAATGAAGATGACAAGCTAGAAATTGAGGAACATTTAAAAATAACAGACAAAAATGTTCATAGCGCTATAGAAAATTCTAACAATCAGATAAAAATAAATAATTTGCTCCAAGAAAATATTAATACTCTTCGGTATAATATAGAAAGAAACAACATAGAAATACACGAACTTTTAAATCTAGTTAATACCAGTAATAGAGACGTACAGTATATAATTACAGTATTTACAAACGCTGACTCATATAATCCTTTTAAACGAAGAAATCGAAAAAATACAGGAAAATTTTGCTTTCTCTAAACATCAAATAATGGGTAGATCAATACTTACACCCGAGAAATTGACGCTTATGATATAGACATTTTCAAACTACAAAAGCTTAAAAGTTCTTTAGCATTGGCTGATTCCAAATTACTTTTTATTCTACTTATCCCAGAAATTAGCAAATTCGAAGCTACTCACTTCAAAGTCATTCCAATTCCAGATTCAAATAATCAACAAATCGATATTAAAATTTTGGATATTATAATTTTTGAAAATAAACCATACATACTATCTAGATCAGGAACGATATAGAAAAAGTTTAAGACCTGTTAATGATTGTATATCAAGTCTCTTAAATAAATCTTATGATAATTGTTTGAAAATTACAAAAGCAAGTTTAGAAATAATAGAAATAGACGTAGGACTAATTATAATCAAAAATGGAAAAAATTTAACTCTTACTAACAGTTGTAATAATATAGAATATTCATTAAATAAAAACTACTTAATAACATTTAATAATTGCTCCGTTATGTTAAATAATATAGAATTTTTAAATAAAGAAAGAAAATTTAAGCATAATATAGTAATCCCTAGTTATAATAAAATTAATAATGTTAATTCAACAATAGATCTAAAAGAATTACACATTAAACAAATACAGAACTATAAGCAAATTAAAGAAATTCGTTATGAGAAACAGCAAAACATCGTTATAACTTATACTAATCTATCACTAGTTACAATCATAATTACGATTTTAATCACATTAATAATTTTTAGATATTGCAAAAAAACAAAAAATAAAGTAGTTGACAATAAAAATAATTTTGCCCAGGAGAGCAAAACACTTGAGGAAGGGGGAGTCATATATCCCAGCAACCAAATACTTCAAGAAATCATAACTCCGACATCCGTTCCCAAGTGATATTGTTGATAATGGTACTTCTAAGTAATAATAAAAATACTTTATCTTATAACCCAAGAATTGATCATGTTATGTCTATTAATAAAAATACTTTATCTTATAACCAAGAATTGATCATGTTACGTCTAGTTAATAAGAATTACTTTATCTTATAACACCCAAGACTTCTTCCCACATTTGCTGCGACGTTATGCTGATTTCTCGCGAAGCCACATTTTTGTAACTCGACACAGAACTGTAGAATTATAATTTGTAATGTACGAAATAAAGTTCAGTTTCAGTTTGATCGGCGTGAAATAAAGTTCTATTACGGAAAATTCTTTTCTTTTATTTATAAATATAATTTTTTTGTAATAGGAAAACCAATTACAAGTTTTGCACAGTGTCATGTATGCATCCTAATACATGTTAGCTGCCTTATACTGTACTCAGTACCATATATCTATACATCGAATGACACTTAAAACCATGGAGAGGCTATACAAGGAGACAAAACTCCGTGTTGTCAATTTTCGTTTGATTATTGGTGGCGCTGCAGTCAAATGTACCCCCAAAAAACAAGGCCGATTTTATTTATCCGGTTCATGGTAAAGTTCGTTTATTACTAATATATTTTACGTTTAGCAGCTTACAGCTGTTTACCAGCTTCTAAATTCGATTTTATATCAATGCGATTATTCGTAATTAATCAATTTTTGATGTTTCCAATGAATTTTTATTAAATTCATGTGGGGTACATCGGACAAAGGTGACATCTGTGGCCAAAAATGAACTTCTAGTTTAGTTTCTTCTACCCATCCATTTCCTGTCATTTTCCCCATAAGAGTTTTGTCTCCTTGTATATTCTCCATGACCGTGCCCATCCATTCCTGTCATTTTCCTCATAAGAGTTTTGTCTCCTTGTATATTCTCCATGCTTAAGACATACATCGAATGACACTTAAAACATGAGTTGAGTTTTATGCCCTAAACACAATGCACATACGGGAGACAAAATACATGATACAAGATTATGTCAAAATTTGTAGAACACATGAAGGTAAGTGCATTCGCTCACAATTCGCATATACGACAGACAAGAAATATTTTAGACCAAATACAAAAATAGATTTAATTCTATTTTTAGGCGCGTTTCATTTTCATTGGAGTACGTACTCCGGAGTAGTTCAGCGTACATTCAGCTGTGGCAGCATCTACTCCGATGTGCGCCCAACTACGCTAGCGTACGTACTCCAATGAAAATGAAACGCGCCGTTTGTATCTCGTATTCGTGTTTTTCCATGATTGACATGCGCTTACGGTTACGCGGTTTTTTAAATTTGTTAGAAAAAAATGGATTTTGCGGAAAAATTGATTGAACTAGTGCGTTTAAACAAAGTTTTATACGATTTAAGCGATAAGAACTATAAAAATGTGATTTTTAAAGAAAAAATATGGGAAGAAATATCCCAATGTGTAAATAAAAGCGGTATGAAAAATGTTTTTTTAACAGTCTCAGAATTGAAAACATGTTCTTATTTTTAGCACGAGAATGTAAAGACAAATGGAGGAATTTAAGATGCTCGTATAGACGAGTGAAGAAGCAGCCAGAAACGTGCTTCAGGTAGTGGTAGCACGGAGCCCCACAAAAAGTTGAAATATGAGTATCAGATGTCCTTTTTGGGAGAATTTCAATTCCAAAGAAAGTATGTACAATTTATTTAGACAGCGAATATGAAATAGTAAATAAGGGCATTTAATTCTAATTACAATAGGACCATAGGGAATATGGAAAGCACCGTATTAGAAAATCCGGAATCACCACTTTTTGATTTAGATGATATAATAGGTAACCTTTATAGATTATCATTTTAAAACATGGTTGTTTTTGAATGACTTGAATTTAATTTCAGAAGTAGATTTCGAAGTAGAAGACGGCTTCCATGAAATCTCATCTTCAGGCCCTTCTACTTCAACGCAAGCGCCATGTCCTTCAATGGAAAACTCGGCAAAAAACGGAAGAGAAAGGATCAAAATTCAGATCTTGGGGATTTCATTAAAACGGCAACTGAAGCCATAAACAAGATACAATCAGCAGTACCTGCGGAAAGTGGAAATAATTCTCCAACTGCAGAAGTGTTTCTCGCTCTGGCTAAGAGAATAGAAGATTCCAATTTGCCAGCTCATATTGTAGCAGGCATCGAACATAAAGTGACAAATCTTATTTACGAAGCAATAATACAACATAAAAGTTAAAGTAAATATTTTGTATTAGATTTTACCTATATACATAAGTATCGATTGTGAAACCCTGAAATATTTTTATTTTTTATATTATTATCGGCTGTGAAAGTTTGAATTACATTTTTTTATATTAGTATCGGCTGTGAAAGCATGAAATATTTTGAATTAGATTTTATTTTTTATATTAGTATCGAAGGCTTGAAATATTTTGAATTAGATTTTATTCTATATACATAAGTATCGACTGTGAAACCCTGAAATATTTTGATTTTTTATAATATTATTGGCTGTGAAAGTTTCAAATATTTTGAATTAGATTTTATTTTATATGAGTGTGAAGAATTAAATTATTTTTTTATATTACTATTGGCTGTGAAAGCCTGTATTTTGTTAATGAAACAATAATGTAATAAAACAATAAAATTAAAGTGTGAAATATTTTGAATTTTATTTTATACAAGTCCTTCTTCCCTATGCAAATATAAATATTCACATAATTGTCGAGTCGAACGATTCGCACGGCTAATACGAGCTGAAGTTAACGATGTTGTTTCTGTTCTCCATTGTCCAGGTATCAGTTCTCCGTTGACTTCCCTATCAACTAGTTCACTACAAAAATAGCCACTATCTCGCTGAGCCATTAAGAAGTTGTGTAAAACAACAGTAGCAAGCACTATTTTGTCGACGTTTTCGGGTGAACAGTGTATATCATTTAAGAGAATTGTAACGGTCGGTTATTGGTCGACAAATTCTCTTTAATAATTGCTCCTCCCATCTCGCGGAAATTTATCAAACTAGTAAGCAATTCACTGTCCGAAAAAAATTGGATTACAAAATGTTCGAATAAATAAAGTAGGTGAGGAAAAAAATAAAATTTTTTTGGCAGGGATCGAATTTTTTTAAAGAGAGTCTGGATTAATTCTTCAGGAAGGAAGTCAGTCTTGCTTAATTAGAGGAAGTCTTGCATAATCGGGAGAATTGAATCTCTAATAATAATTAAAGGAAGCCAATCTCTAATAACAATTAGAGGAAGTTTTGGATAATCGAAGGAATTCATAGAATCCGGACGTGGATTCAGGTTGTTTTGGAGCCGGACGAGCGGGGTTGGAATTTATTGGACTTTGAAGAGGTGGTACTCAGTCTGTAGGGAGTTCCACTCACGAAAAAGTTCACCGGATCGAGCGTACAAAAGAAAATTCTTGCTGGAAGATCTCTTGGGAACGCGGACGTTTCGCCGGGGAACAACTTTCCTGTGGGAAGAATAGACAACGGGAAACACAAGAAGAGAAGCAGCCTATGAGAAAACTCTTTAAGGTATTTCTGTATACGTATATTTCTATTGTGTGTGGCGAGAAATAGAACACGAATAAGGCGGGTGTATATACGTTCCGTATATATATATATATATATATATATATATATATATATATATATATATATATATATATATATATATATATATATATATATATATATATATATATATATATATATATATACACTTATCGTTGCATAAGCACCCGATTGGCCATTCATTTTAGGCCGAAGGAAGACTTTTTGAAACAGTGACCTAATTGGAGGATCGACCAGAGAAGAACATTGGTATTAATATTAATCCGATACCATAATTTTTGCGTTCGGTGGGAGATCCATCTTGCCGTATGGTATGTCGGAAGTTGGTGCTACCTAATAGAGCGAGCGGGTAGAGAGAGCGTTGACTGCCTGGCATATTTAGAAGCTCTTCCTCCATATCTTGTGCTCTGTGTGCAATTCGCCGTGTGACAGTTTCAGATTTTGCCAGTTGTGAAGCGAGAGGTGCTTCATCCTCTACTGAACCGGAGCCTGTGACCCGAGTAGACGGTTTAAGGAGGATAAAAGAAAAACTTAAACTTATTGGTAAAACTGCTAAGAAGATTGTTTTAATGTTTTCGTCACCCCACGAAGATACTGTTCGGTCTTCACATTTAATTTCTATATTTTACCTATATTCACATTTGATTAATTATATTGAAAATTTTATTTACCTATATATATATTCACATTCAATTATCTTAATCAATTATATACAATTTACATATATATATATACAATTTTGGGAGGATATAATATAGTCCTCTTCTATTCTCTTACTGTTCTACATTATCTATAGGTATTTACACTTTAGACGGTATCTGAATTAACCCCTTTTGCCCTGTAACAATATCTTTACACGGGGTTGATTTCTATGGTGGATGCAAACAAACCCTCGACTGGTCTACTTAAACAAATTGCCTTCTGATCTTTTGAGTTTTTTTAGTTGCCGGGAGCGTTCTGCTCTTGTGCCCGCTGAGGAATTGGTTGTCTGTTAATACTAAGACAAAGTCATATTGTCCCGAAACATCGTTTGGCCAAATCGACGTTGTCACTTCCTTTTTTTGTTTTTGTTGTCCAAGTTTAACGTTGACTCAGAGGTTTTTTGTATCCCTCTATACCACCACACACACAATCTAAAATCTAATTGCTCCTTTAATCCCTCATGGGACATAGGGCGGAAACAGTTGCCCTCCAGCGGACTCTGTTTTGCGCGACAGCTCTCAGCTCTGACCAGGATCTCCCGGTTGTTGCGGCCTCTGCTAATAGGGTTCTCCTCCACGTTGTTCTAGGTCTTCCGACTCGACGGGTTCCTTGCGGATTCCAGTCGAGGGCCTGTTTGGCTAGATTCTCGTTTTCGCGTCGCAAGGTGTGGCCAATCCAATTCCATTTCCTTCGCCTGATTTGGTCGTCTATCCTTTCTTGGCCGGCACGGCGCCATAGTTCTTCATTTGAAATTCTATCTTGCCAGCGGATTTTTAGGATACGACGTAGGCATCTGTTGATGAAAACTTGTAGGCGCCCTGTGATGAATTGGGTGACTTTCCATGTTTCGCAACCGTACAAAAGAACTGCCTTAACGTTGGAGTTGAACAGCCGCAATTTGGTGTTAATTGAGATCTCCGTCGATCTCCATATGTGAAACAGGCATGCATATGCGCTTCTTGCTTTATTTATTCTGGAACTGACGTCTTCTTCTGTACCGCCGTTTTCGATAATAATACTACCGAGGTAACAGAATTTATCTACCAGTTCCACGTCACGGTTATTTAGCGCTGTTGGTTCAAGGGTGTTTGCATTTATCCGCATTTCTTTGGTTTTAGTCGGATTTAACCTTAAGCCTGCTGAACTACTTTCTGTTGCCAAATTGTTTAACATTTTTCTGAGGTCCTGGTGTCTGTGGGCCAGCAAACAGATATCATCCGCGTAGTCGAGGTCCTTAAGGCGGTCTAACAATCCCCATTGTATGCCACCTGTTCTAGTATCTAGAGCGCTGACAAGGATGTCGTTTATTACTATAAGAAATAGTAATGGCGAAAGTAGGCATCCTTGCCGTACTCCTGAGCTCACTTCAAAGCTGTCGGAGAGTTTTCCATTGTGAAGAACTCTGCATTTGGAATTGTTGTATAGAGCTTTTATCAATTCTATTATTTTATCCGGCAGTCCACGTTGCCGAAGAGCTCGCCATATAAAGCTCCTATTAACCGAGTCGAACGCTTTCTCATAGTCTACGAAAGCAAGGTAAAGGGGGGATCGGAATTCAGTAGACTGCTCCACTATGATTCTCAAGGTGTTAATGTGGTATATGCAGGAGCGGCCTTTTCTGAATCCAGCCTGCTGTCTTCTAAGCGTTCGATCTACTGCCTCTCTTATCCTTGATAGTAATATGTGGGACAAGATTTTGCCCACAGTAGATAATAGCCAGATGCCTCTCCAGTTGTCACATATTGTTAGGTCCCCCTTTTTTGGTATTTTGACTATGATACCTTCCGTCCAATCCTCCGGAAAGGTACAGGTGTTCCATGCTGGATTGGCTGTAGCGCATCTGCTATGAGGCTTGAGTCGGCTTTCAACAATTCTGGCGGGATGCCATCTTTTCCAGCTGCTTTACCATTGGCCATTGCATGAATTGCGGTTACTATTTCAGTCTTGGATGGGGCGCGAGTGGTGATTCTTATTGGCTGTGCATTGTTGCTGTTGTTTTCCTGAGGTTCCTGTGTAAATGAACCATTCAGGGCGGCGAAGAAGTAATCTCTCCATCTTTGGAGTTGCTCCTCGTCGCTGCACAGCAGCCTTCCATCCGCACTCTTTACGGCATGCTTTTTAGTAGAGTGCTTTCCCGATAGCTGTTTAGTGATTTGGCACCTTACTGTTGCCTGTGTTTGCCGCGTTTTCCGCTTTCTCTGCGAGCTCATTTATCTGCCGCCTTTTATCACGCCGGGCACTTCTCTTTACCTCCCGGTGCAATTGGGAGTATTCCCGTTCAAGTTGTTGTCGTTTTTCCGGGTCGCTTGTAGAGTTCACGTTATTTTGCCAGGTTGTGTCCGAGATCCAGTGTTGCTAGTTTCTTTGGACATAACCTATGCTTGTTTCCGCTGCTGTTATTATAGCGCCCTTTGTTGTGCTCCACAGCTCTTCAATATTTGTGTCGTCAGAAACGGTTTGCTGGTTTAAGATTTCTTGCAGTTTGCCAGCAAATTCTCGCTTTTTGGTGCTCTCACGCAGAAGGTCTACGTTAAACCGTCGACGGTTTATGGCATCGCGTTGGACGTTTCTGATTGCAGCGATTTTTAGGCGGATAGTTGCTACTACCAAATGGTGGTCACTTCCAGTGTCTGCTCCCCTAAAGCTCCTGACATCCTCCAGAATAGTTCGCCATCTGCGACTGACGGCCACGTGATCTATCTGGTTTCTCGTTCTACCATCGGGCGATACCCAGGTCAGTAGGTAATGGGCCCCTGTAGCGTGAGAACTTTTTGAGGACCGTGGGAACTAGGTCACGGCCACGTGGTTGGCCTTGAGACAGTCGGGGAACTGGGTCAGGTCAGGTTCGGGGCGTGGGCTTAGCGGCGGCGGGGTCCCCAGGTTGGCCTTGAGACAGTCAGGAACTGGGCGGATGTAGGTCAAGGTGGTTGACCTTGAGACGTTTGGAGGAGTCGGTCAGGGTCGGTGGCTTTGGGCTCGGCGGGCTCGGCTGGGCTGGGGCGGGGACTCGGCGGGGTCCTCGGCGGGGGACTCAGCGGGGGTCTGGGGGATTGGCTTGGCAGGGGACTCGCAGCTTGTGACAATGACCGGGCCGATGGCTTATTACATAACTACGGCCTGCACAGAAAAAGTGAGAGTGGAAAGTGCAGCTAGTGACAATGACTGGGCCTACGGCTTATTACATAACTACGGTCTGTAGGTTAAGGTCAATCAGGTTGGCCTTGAAATCGAGGTCAGTCTGTCTGCGGCCGCACACACACACCTGAGGCGGTCACATGCGAGTGAGACCGGTAAGTTGTGAAAACACGCTGGAAAACGAAAGTGAAACATCTGAGATGAAAAAGCGAGAGTGGGAAGTGGGAAGTACAGCTAGTGACAATGACTGCGTCGACGGCCTCGGCATCTGGCTCCAAAGCTGGCGCACGTGGTTATCTGGCGCCGGGTACTAATGGACTGTTATGGGGAATCTTGCACTCTGCAAGCAAGTATGGGCTTCTATAGGAGCAAAACCTGAAAAATGGCTAGGGGGTGGCTATAATAAAAACAATATGTTACTTTGTGAACATTTTTATTTTATTTTCTAAAACCGGTTTTATTATTACACTCAGTTGTGAAATTCTGTTCTTAAACCTAAATGTATCCACTGCATACTGCTCTCATGGTCCTTTCCTCATAGCTGTTCGTGGAAATAATAATGAATTCCTAGAGCGAATAAAATACCAGCTACAAATTTCAATGTGATTTAGGTTTTTCTGTAAGTGGTGATAACTGATCTTTGAATCGTCCGCATACGTCTATCCTATGAGCATGGGCACAGTGTGGTGAACGATGTCTTTGGTCGAAATCCACATTCGATGTACAACTCATAGCATCTATCTGTAGAGAACAAAAGTAACATTTGACACGGTCTTTGATGTTTGTGTAAAAAATTCACTTTTCGCTAGCTGATCTGCTGTATCTAGGTCAATAGCTAGATTGTCGAATGTTTTCAAAACGATCGCATTCTTGTTTCAAGTTTAAAATTTTGCATGAATGTATCAGGTTTTATATCACGTTTTTATATTAATCCACGTGTTGTGCTTTGATGTAAAACCAAGCCACTTCACTAACACTTTATTACCGCGTCTTCTTATAACCTTTTCTACTAAATAAACTTCAGGGTTTTTTACAGGAGCTATTTCTGGTTCATAAAATCTGCCTTGAATTATATTTCCTTGGTAATCTTCGAGAATATATGTTGTCGGGTAAACAGGTTTAACTTCTTTTATTTTAAATATCTCTGCAGACCAATTAGGCGTATAACCCTTTTCGAATACATGTTTATGTCTACTTATACAAACAAAATCACCTGCTTTATATTTTGGCTTTGACTTTATTTTGGGGTACTTGTACACGGACACATACCGAAAGGAAAAAACTGTACTTACATATAGTCCTGCAAAATCTGTAATACAACCATACAATTACTTTGTTATACTGATTTTACCGTGCTATTTAACATAAATTCTTAAACACTTCTTAAAAATTAAAAATAAGAAATTAATATTCATAGATATTCTTAATAAAATTTTCAAGGAATAGTCGTTCACACCTCCTTATAATGACAAACACGGTAATTTTTCATTGAAATTTCTTTCCGCGTACGTATTTTTAAATTGCTTACCTTTTTATTTTTAGTTTTTGCTTCTCCAAACTGTTTCACTAAATCACAATAAACTAATGTTTGTTCACTTTCACTTCTCTTTCTAATGTTAAAACAATTGAAATTTAATGTGAAAATTTGTGTAAATTCACTACATTAACCACAAAAAATCTGAAAAGTACAAAATTTAGACACCAATTTAATCACAATTTTCACTGAAAGGCGGTTATAATTAAATACGCGACGACTACACAAAAACTTTGTACTTTAAAAGTTTAACCTGAGACGTTGAAGTCTTTAGAAACTTTGGAGCTGGTTAAACCCCACGATCTTTTATATGCCCAACTCTCTAACATTTAAAATGCAGTAGAAGTGATTTGTTATTACTTATAAGGAAATCACTGGCCTATTTCCTATTTCAGGTTTAAAAGAACCACAGTAGAGCAAGAGCATGTCCGCAGGCGTGATAAATCCACTGGTTTCGTCTGTGTTTCTCATTTCCTTTTCTGAGGTACACTTTACCTCCATCCACAGTGTCTGTCTGTGGAGCAAGGGGCATTGCTATTCATATGTTGAAGCGTCGAATTGGATTCGTTAGGAATATATCTGGTTTTCTTGCATGGCTTGCTATTTAGCGGTTTCATAGTAATAAACGTTGTGTTAATTTATTACTTTGGAGTATGTGCATACAATTTTCTAGTGACCTAGTTGATATAATTGTGATCGTAATTTTGTCTTCTGTATTATAAATCACTGTCGATCTAACGGTTTATACATGTCAGGAATAGTTTTCCGGTAATCAATTATTAAAGTGACTTGTTTTAATGTTGGTAAAATTATATATCGTGAACCTAATTTTGTCTTCTGCTGTAGTTTTTCAGATTTTTTTGTGGTTAATGTAGTGAATTTACACAAGTTTTCACAGTAAATTTCAATTGTTTTAGCCTTAGAAAGAGAAGTGAAAGTGAACAAACATTAGCTTATTGTGGTTTAGTGAAGAATTATTCAAATTTAAGAATTTATGTGAAAGGACCCGAAAAGAAGGAATTTATCCAAAAATACCTTCCAGAAACTGAAAAATTCTACTTGAAATTCTAAAGCTACGCAACTTGGAAAGTTTTGAGACGTTCTGCATGATTCACGGGAAATTACCTACTCTACGCTGTGCTGTACAAAACTGTGTTAATATGTATTTGTATAAGTTAGGGAATAAAAGGTTTTAAAATTGAAAAAATAGTTTTAGTTTTATTTATTTGTATTAGAAATTTATCGTATCAAAAAAACAAGATTTACAGTACAATACAAAGGTACCGATACACATCTTAATTTGTTTTTATTTTATTAAAAATACAAAACAATTTTAGTTTTAAATACTATTCTAAAGAACTAGCACAAAATTATACATTTGTATAATAAAATTATTTTGTTATTCTGATGTTTTTATGTTTTGTGAACAATTTTTAATGCTTCTGCATTTTTGTAGCTAATTTTCTTAACAACCATTTTCGGACATTTTTTCTACAGATTTTATTTTTTATAGAAGTCTGCAGGGCCAGTTGAGGGCTCCAGCAAGCGGGTCATTTTTATATTCTTTTTAAAGACTCCATGCTTGCCTTACGCAAAAGTAAATCGTTTATTGCTAGGTAAAGAAATTCTTTTTTATAATAGCATTATTGGACATGAGGTTGTTGTTGTTGGTGTAGTATTTGTTTAAATTTAGGAATAATTCACAAGGAGCCAGTTTTCTTGTGGCTTTGGATGTTCTACCAGCCGATCATCTATGCAAACGTATAAATTCTTCTTTCGTAACTTATGAATACACCGGTAGGGGAGACCGGGGCAAAACGGGATATCTAAGAATAAAATCAACATTTAAATAAAATTAAACTGTTTAATAGAACAACTTTTACTCAGATAACATCATTTATAAATCAACTTTATATAATCTAATTGTTGTATAGGATTGATCACTTTGTTTTGTGGTAATTAGGAATAACATAAAGGAACTTTATTTTCCCGTTTTGCTGGGAAATGACACGGGTTTAAAAGAGCACATATTTTAGTTCGACTAACAACGGTCACAAGTATGCACTTCATAGTCCTCCTCATCAACCGCAGTGCAAGAATTGTGGGCCCAGCCGTGGCACACGCTACAAATCACCCAACCTTTGGTTGACTGCGAAAACTTCGTAAATTTCCAAAACAAAGCAGCGATACGTCGCACTCCACTGGCAGGCGTAAGGTAGCTGAAGCTCATTCGAATGGCACTGTCGCAGCTCATTAGAGGGTACATAGCGCATTTCCCGTCTTGCCCGAGCTTCGTTTTGCACTGGTCTCCCTTACATGACGTCATTTTATGCATATGTATTACGACTAATTTGCGCGCGCCTTCGACCCATTCATGTAACAACTCCACAGCTTCGCAAACGAGATGCAAGCTAACAAAAACAACCTTTTTTTAACTTTTAGAATGCATAAGTTAAAATACTAAAAGCACCTTGTGACTTATCAGGGTCTTGTTCGCTACCTTAACTGTGCACTTTAATTAATCTTAAATTAATCTATATCTATTATACTATTCGCGTTCAGCTTTGATCTTAGTCCAAAAACTCAGTCATTACGAAACCATTAGAATAGCTAGCATGTATAACACACCAAAGAAAAAGCTTCCAGCAGGCGTAATCACATACAAAAGAAAAAACTACCCCGGTGGTGCACCGGAGTTGATGTTGGTAGGTGGCGTTGATGTTGGTAGGTGGCGTCACACCAACACCGGTGCGGCAACACTGCCGCACCAACGCCGATGCACCAGCTCCGGCGTCACACCAACACCGGCGCACCGACACCAAAATATAAATACTTCCCTCGCTCGATATAATGTAGTAACTTACAATCACTATGTTTGAGTGCTTGGAATGTAACAGGACATTTACTCGTCGAGAGAGTCTTGTTAGACATAAAAAACGATCAACACACACACTCAGGAACAGAGAATATGAAGATATCTTTAATGCTATGGAGTATGAGGATGATAATAGACATAACCCCACAGAAATCATTAGAAATAAAATGTTGAAATTAAGAAGAGGTCGGAAATATTTACAAATTCAAACACCGAAAACAGTTTCCGAACATGCTAACAGCGAGAACAGATCTAGTAACATTTCCTCTAAGCAAGTGCAGATGGATAAATATGAAGAGAGTGAAGCCGAATCATATAATAACAAAAATTCAATTCTTGGAACAGATCAGAGCTCAGATTCAGAGTCAGTTACAAAAACGAGCAAAGTTGGTTGAAGATGTTAATAAATATAGTGAAAATTATGGTGAAATTCGCCAATACCCTTGTAAAAACCAAGATGAGTCAAAATTGTATACTTCTGAAGAAGGAAAAGATGATGAAAATTTGCAAAGTTCAGATTTAGAATCAATTAACGAAATCTCAACAAAACGAAACAAGTTGGTTGAAGATGCGAATAATTATACTGAAAACTTTCCTCAATATCGCTACAAACACCATCAATTAAATATTCAAGATGAATATGATGATGAGGGAAATTCAAACTTATGCGAACCCACGAACACGATTGAGCTAGCAAATTCATTAACGAATAATAGCATAACAAAAAAGTTTTTTAGAGGAGTCTTTCCATGCAACCATTTACCGCTAAAAATAAAAAAACCTGCATGGGTAATAGCTAATACGGATCCTGCACATAAAGCCGGGATTCATTGGGTATCATTTTATTTTCCAAAACAAGGCCCTGCAGAGTACTTTGACTCGTTTGGAAGATACCCAACCCATCTTTACTTTAAAAAATTTTTATTAAATAATTCGACCACTTTTTTAAATAATAAAAAACGATTGCAGGGACAATATTCATCAACTTGTGGGCATTATTGCTGCGTGTTTCTATATTCCTGATGTAGGGCGCGAGGTCTGAAAACTTTTTTAAATCAGTTTTCCTCGAGTGACGTAGATTTAAATGACAGGAAAATAATTAATTTATATTTAAAGGATTTTGCACAGGGAGGCGGGAATTTTTGTAACCAATCATGCAGACCTGAGATTAGAGCTATAAAATTCTGAGCATAAAGTGTTAGTATTCAGAGTACAAGTTTAATTTGAGCAACATGGAAATATCACGAAAGAGACAAGGGATATCATGCTCAAGCAGACGGAACTATACAAATTATTTGAGATATTGAAATTTTTCAACATTGTCATGTTCCATAACAACAACGCTACCGATTGTATAAAGGAATACTACAACAAGTATGCGAAAAAATGCAAGGAAAAAATGTTTTAACCCTAACATACGACGATTTTTTATTCCAAGTAGAACTTCCTATGTACATGTGAATTATACGCGTCTTTTTTACGAAATAGCTATGCATTGTATTACTAATCTTATTTTTGATTCGATTAATTTTGAAAGAAATAAATAAATAAAAAATATATATAAATTGTTTTATTTAAAACTTTTATTTATGTACAAATAAATATCAATACAATTTTTAATAGCACATCATACAGCGGGTTTTACGTGCGACTTCGTTTCCTCGAAAATTCATTCATTCACAACGTAAAGAATAACCGTAACAAAACAAAACAACAACAAAATACCCACGCACATGTAATAATCGAAATTCTATGGCACCTTGCGGTCTAAATTCTGCGCTTTAGGTCTTTGCTTGAGTTTTTTTTTTTTGCAAAGATTCTGCTCGATCAGAACCGTTTCCAGAACAACAAATAATTTTAAATTGAATTTTACGGCCACTCACATTAAAGCGTTTAACATGAGTTACGGCGTTACGCAAACTTGAGTGATTGTATATTTAGCCATCTATGTTTGATGATGATGACAATGAAGACACCCAACCATGAGAAGAGAGAAACAAATAAAAATTTTAGGAAAAATGTGGTTTAATTAAATTCAATTAAGCGTAAATTAAAGTGCACAGTTAAGGTAGCGAACAAGACCTTGATCAGTCATAAGGTGCTTTTAGTATTTTAACTTATGCATTCTAAAAGTTAAAAAAAGGTTGTTTTTGTTAGCTGGCATCTCGTTTGCGAAGCTGTGGAGTTGTTACATGAATGGGTCGAAGGCGCGCGCAAATTAGTCGTAATACATATGCATAAGATGACGTCATGTAAGGGAGACCAGTGCAAAACGAAGCTCGGGGCAAGACGGGAAATGTGCTATGTGCCCTCTAATGAGCTGCGACAGTGCCATTCGAATGAGCTTCAGCCACCTTACGCCTGCCAGTGGAGTGCGACGTATCGCTGCTTTGTTTTGGAAATTTACGAAGTTTTCGCAGTCAACCAAAGGTTGGGTGATTTGTAGCGTGTGCCACGGCTGGGCCCACAATTCCTGCACTGCGGTTGATGAGGAGGACTATGAAGTGCATACTTGTGACCGTTGTTAGTCGAACTAAAATATGTGCTCTTTTAAACCCGTGTCATTTCCCAGCAAAACGGGAAAATAAAGTTCCTTTATGTTATTCCTAATTACCACAAAACAAAGTGATCAATCCTATACAACAATTAGATTATATAAAGTTGATTTATAAATGATGTTATCTGAGTAAAAGTTGTTCTATTAAACAGTTTAATTTTATTTAAATGTTGATTTTATTCTTAGATATCCCGTTTTGCCCCGGTCTCCCCTACCGGTGTATTCATAAGTTACGAAAGAAGAATTTATACGTTTGCATAGATGATCGGCTGGTAGAACATCCAAAGCCACAAGAAAACTGGTTCCTTGTGAATTATTCCTAAATTTAAACAAATACTACACCAACAACAACAACCTCATGTCCAATAATGCTATTATAAAAAAGAATTTCTTTACCTAGCAATTAAACGATTTACTTTTGCGTAAGGCAAGCATGGAGTCTTTAAAAAGAATATAAAAATGACCCGCTTGCTGGAGCCCTCAACTGGCCCTGCAGACTTCTATAAAAAATAAAATCTGTAGAAAAAATGTCCGAAAATGGTTGTTAAGAAAATTAGCTACAAAAATGCAGAAGCATTAAAAATTGTTCACAAAACATAAAAACATCAGAATAACAAAATAATTTTATTATACAAATGTATAATTTTGTGCTAGTTCTTTAGAATAGTATTTAAAACTAAAATTGTTTTGTATTTTTAATAAAATAAAAACAAATTAAGATGTGTATCGGTACCTTTGTATTGTACTGTAAATCTTGTTTTTTTGATACGATAAATTTCTAATACAAATAAATAAAACTAAAACTATTTTTTCAATTTTAAAACCTTTTATTCCCTAACTTATACAAATACATATTAACACAGTTTTGTACAGCACAGCGTAGAGTAGGTAATTTCCCGTGAATCATGCAGAACGTCTCAAAACTTTCCAAGTTGCGTAGCTTTAGAATTTCAAGTAGAATTTTTCAGTTTCTGGAAGGTATTTTTGGATAAATTCCTTCTTTTCGGGTCCTTTCACATAAATTCTTAAATTTGAATAATTCTTCACTAAACCACAATAAGCTAATGTTTGTTCACTTTCACTTCTCTTTCTAAGGCTAAAACAATTGAAATTTACTGTGAAAACTTGTGTAAATTCACTACATTAACCACAAAAAAATCTGAAAAACTACAGCAGAAGACAAAATTAGGTTCACGATATATAATTTTACCAACATTAAAACAAGTCACTTTAATAATTGATTACCGGAAAACTATTCCTGACATGTATAAACCGTTAGATCGACAGTGATTTATAATACAGAAGACAAAATTACGATCACAATTATATCAACTAGGTCACTAGAAAATTGTATGCACATACTCCAAAGTAATAAATTAACACAACGTTTATTACTATGAAACCGCTAAATAGCAAGCCATGCAAGAAAACCAGATATATTCCTAACGAATCCAATTCGACGCTTCAACATATGAATAGCAATGCCCCTTGCTCCACAGACAGACACTGTGGATGGAGGTAAAGTGTACCTCAGAAAAGGAAATGAGAAACACAGACGAAACCAGTGGATTTATCACGCCTGCGGACATGCTCTTGCTCTACTGTGGTTCTTTTAAACCTGAAATAGGAAATAGGCCAGTGATTTCCTTATAAGTAATAACAAATTACTTCTACTGCATTTTAAATGTTAGAGAGTTGGGCATATAAAAGATCGTGGGGTTTAACCAGCTCCAAAGTTTCTAAAGACTTCAACGTCTCAGGTTAAACTTTTAAAGTACAAAGTTTTTGTGTAGTCGTCGCGTATTTAATTATAACCGCCTTTCAGCTTTTAGGGCTGGTGAAAATTGTGATTAAATTGGTGTCTAAATTTTGTACTTTTCAGATTTTTTGTGGTTAATGTAGTGAATTTACACAAATTTTCACATTAAATTTCAATTGTTTTAACATTAGAAAGAGAAGTGAAAGTGAACAAACATTAGTTTATTGTGATTTAGTGAAACAGTTTGGAGAAGCAAAAACTAAAAATAAAAAGGTAAGCAATTTAAAAATACGTACGCGGAAAGAAATTTCAATGAAAAATTACCGTGCTTGTCATTATAAGGAGGTGTGAACGACTATTCCTTGAAAATTTTATTAAGAATATCTATGAATATTAATTTCTTATTTTTAATTTTTAAGATGTGTTTAAGAATTTATGTTAAATAGCACGGTAAAATCAGTATAACAAAGTAATTGTATGGTTGTATTACAGATTTTGCAGGACTATATGTAAGTACAGTTTTTTCCTTTCGGTATGTGTCCGTGTACAAGTACCCCAAAATAAAGTCAAAGCCAAAATATAAAGCAGGTGATTTTGTTTGTATAAGTAGACATAAACATGTATTCGAAAAGGGTTATACGCCTAATTGGTCTGCAGAGATATTTAAAATAAAAGAAGTTAAACCTGTTTACCCGACAACATATATTCTCGAAGATTACCAAGGAAATATAATTCAAGGCAGATTTTATGAACCAGAAATAGCTCCTGTAAAAAACCCTGAAGTTTATTTAGTAGAAAAGGTTATAAGAAGACGCGGTAATAAAGTGTTAGTGAAGTGGCTTGGTTTTACATCAAAGCACAACACGTGGATTAATATAAAAACGTGATATAAAACCTGATACATTCATGCAAAATTTTAAACTTGAAACAAGAATGCGATCGTTTTGAAAACATTCGACAATCTAGCTATTGACCTAGATACAGCAGATCAGCTAGCGAAAAGTGAATTTTTTACACAAACATCAAAGACCGTGTCAAATGTTACTTTTGTTCTCTACAGATAGATGCTATGAGTTGTACATCGAATGTGGATTTCGACCAAAGACATCGTTCACCACACTGTGCCCATGCTCATAGGATAGACGTATGCGGACGATTCAAAGATCAGTTATCACCACTTACAGAAAAACCTAAATCACATTAGGTCTGTTCCCGTACATGCAGAAAGAACAGAATCTGTCAGTTGCTTCGAATTAGTTAACAGAATTCTGTTCCCGTACTTTTACTGCAGCCGCCATACTCATTTCCCCACCCTGCAGTAAGAAGCAGAAACCTGCAGTAGATACGAGCTGCTGTAACCTGCTGCAGCTTAGATATTTGAAATATGGCAATGTCAGAACTGTCATTCCCGTGTTAAAACTGCAGAAACCTGCAGAAACATGTTCCTGTACTTTCTGTACTTCATCCCCACCTCTCAATAAGCAACTTGCAGTAAGTGGCAGAATGCAGAAAGTACGGGAACAAACCTATTGAAATTGGTAGCTGGTATTTTATTCGCTCTAGGAATTCATTATTATTTCCACGAACAGCTATGAGGAAAGGACCATGAGAGCAGTATGCAGTGGATACATTTAGGTTTAAGAACAGAATTTCACAACTGAGTGTAATAATAAAACCGGTTTTAGAAAATAAAATAAAAATGTTCACAAAGTAACATATTGTTTTTATTATAGCCACCCCCTAGCCATTTTTCAGGTTTTGCTCCTATAGAAGCCCATACTTGCTTGCAGAGTGCAAGATTCCCCATAACAGTCCATTAGTACCCGGCGCCAGATAACCACGTGCGCCAGCTTTGGAGCCAGATGCCGAGGCCGTCGACCCAGTCATTGTCACTAGCTGTACTTCCCACTTCCCACTCTCGCTTTTTCATCTCAGATGTTTCACTTTCGTTTTCCAGCGTGTTTTCACAACTTACCGGTCTCACTCGCATGTGACCGCCTCAGGTGTGTGTGTGCGGCCGCAGACAGACTGACCTCGATTTCAAGGCCAACCTGATTGACCTTAACCTACAGACCGTAGTTATGTAATAAGCCGTAGGCCCAGTCATTGTCACTAGCTGCACTTTCCACTCTCACTTTTTCTGTGCAGGCCGTAGTTATGTAATAAGCCATCGGCCCGGTCATTGTCACAAGCTGCGAGTCCCCTGCCAAGCCAAGCCCCCAGACCCCCGCCGAGTCCCCCGCCGAGGACCCCGCCGAGTCCCCCGCCCCAGCCCAGCCGAGCCCGCCGAGCCCAAAGCCACCGACCCTGACCGACTCCTCCAAACGTCTCAAGGTCAACCACCTTGACCTACATCCGCCCAGTTCCTGACTGTCTCAAGGCCAACCTGGGGACCCCGCCGCCGCTAAGCCCACGCCCCGAACCTGACCTGACCCAGTTCCCCGACTGTCTCAAGGCCAACCACGTGGCCGTGACCTAGTTCCCACGGTCCTCAAAAAGTTCTCACGCTACAGGGGCCCATTACCTACTCAGGTCTCCTTGTGTATCTTCTTGTGACAAAAGTAAGTTCCACCTACCATGAGTTGATGGGTTCTGCGTTCAATTTTTTGCCAGGTTGTGTCCGAGATCCAGTGTTGCTGGTTTCTTTGGACATAACCTATGCTTGTTTCCGCTGCTGTTATTATAGCGCCCTTTGTTGTGCTCCACAGCTCTTCAATATTTGTGTCGTCAGAAACGGTTTGCTGGTTTAAGATTTCTTGCAGTTTGCCAGCAAATTCTCGCTTTTTGGTGCTCTCACGCAGAAGGTCTACGTTAAACCGTCGACGGTTTATGGCATCGCGTTGGACGTTTCTGATTGCAGCGATTTTTAGGCGGATAGTTGCTACTACCAAATGGTGGTCACTTCCAGTGTCTGCTCCCCTAAAGCTCCTGACATCCTCCAGAATAGTTCGCCATCTGCGACTGACGGCCACGTGATCTATCTGGTTTCTCGTTCTACCATCGGGCGATACCCAGGTCTCCTTGTGTATCTTCTTGTGACAAAAGTAAGTTCCACCTACCATGAGTTGATGGGAACTACAAAAGTCAACGAAAAGTTCACCATTGTGATTGGTATCTTGGCTTAGGCCTTGATTTCCAATTGTGTTTTCAAGGCCGGTGTTGTTGGGGCCGATCTGTGCATTTAAGTCACCCACACACACAATACATGACACCATTGTTTTGCCAGACTATTGTAGTTATATACCCTTAAGGTGGTCGTGTTAGAAATTTAATCTAATTAAAAAAACAAAATTATATGTTGAAACAAACTTAATTACCCTGTGTGTTTTTTTTTCTAGCATGCATTGCTAGATTGGTTTCGATGAGTTACTAGGATGGTAGGTAGGGGAGATCTTTCACTAGGGGCTCACGTAGTTGAGCTAACTTTATTACAGGTTCCCCGAAGCGTATGGTTGGACCAAGACCCCCTTAAGAACGATTGAAGACCAAGAACGATATGAAGAGTCTTTTCTTTGAGTAGCATAGGTAAGTGGTGAACCAAATAGGTAACCTCCGGTCACACACCCCACGACCCCTTCCGGCGAGCTAGCGTGAACCGTGTGACCGGCTTAACATCCCCTAGAAATGGTTCGGAATAATAGGGAGGATAGGTGTGTCTCTAAATTTTTATGTCTACCCAAGCATGATGGTAGTATCCTTGCTGTCACCAGCAAGGAGCTCCATTGTGCCGGTACAGAATTCTCCACCGATTTTTGTATCCCGTGTCAGGTCTTCGTATTGTGAGCATATCAGCGACTTGTCTGCCGTATATTTAGACATTTTATTTTTGTATCTAGTGAGATGTATTTTGTCTCACGTATGTGCATTGTGTTTAGGGCATTATAGTTACCTAGCATGAATGCCAATAAGTTGTGAACTCATTAATAATAAAGAAGTTATATTCAGTAAAGATACATATTATTTTCACACAGCTGTGTAGTGGGCCTGAATATAATAATAATGAAAAACTTTTTATTTTAAATATCATAACAATCTTATGTGTGAATTATTGATTACACCCTTACGGGCCCAGTTTTGTGTAGTAGAGAGTTTTATTATTTTATTTTACTAATACCGGCACATATTCCCGATTTATAAAATTTTATTATTTTTTTAGCCGGCCAGAGTACGATTTGAACCCTCGCACGGACGGTTCATGAAATTAAATTGAAGCTTTAGCCAACTAGAACAAGTCCAGAGCTTGTCATGCTTCTTCTAATTGTGGGTTCATATACAGTAGCGCGAGGTAAAAATAGCTCGAAAAAGTTTTTGAGTGGTGTTAGGTGATTGTACTTTTAGGTTGATATCTATATAATAAAATTATAATAACCTCAATAGCACTAAACTTCTTAAATTGACAAACTGATAAGCTGCAGATTTAAGATTTTTTATGAATGCCGTGTAAACTCTTATGAAGGAGATTCGCGGGTTTTAAGTGATGAAAATACGTATAAAACTCAAATCATAATAATTTCTTGTTTAATCTCTCGTAGCTATACTAGAAATTCACACAAAGGTATCTGTGTTAGAAAATCACATAAAATTCTTGTGTTATGAGTACAGGGTGCTCCATAACCTAAACAAAGTAACCCGATAATGAAGATACAAAGTATTCATTTCCGAATACTACATACTCCACTCCAAAAGGGTACACAAAGTACTCAAATTACTAAACACTGATCTCAAAAGGAAATAATAAATAGTATTTCGAGAACATAAAAGATTTGTTCTCACGATTTAAATGCAGTGCAGGCGTAATATGATCCCCACAAAAAGTCTTATCTTTATTGTATATTAAAGAGTACAACGAAATGCAGACTTGCATTTTTAATAAAAATCACTCTTAAGGTTTGTGGCAACACTTTCGTCAAGTTTACTTTTGGACGAAGCCATTTATACATGATGAGGTTGGCCGCAAGTAGTTTCTGGTAATGGAATGGCGTCTACTGGAGCGCGTAGTGAGGCACGGACTAATCATTTTATTCTCTTGTAACTTAATAATCTTGTATCGTAATAATATTGTTCTATTATCTTAATTAATATTGTTCTAGTAGAGATAACTTTAATTTGTTTATACCGTGTTATTAAATACTTATGTGATTGAAATCATAATTCTTTTATTTAGTATATTTGATGTGGCACCAAACAGAGACACAAAATGGTGAACTGTCAGCGATGATGAAAAGAGAATAATAATTAACAATCTCACATTTGTTCTAAAAAAGGTACAAAATTATATATGCCAGTTCATAGACGACAAGTAAATTAAAAGCTCGCCTACTATGATAGCCACAAAATTATCATGCTTTCGCCTGCAGGAAATGGAATAAAAGGCGGAGCATCTGGACGGAATTGGACAGTGGCTCAAAAATGATTCACAGATAAACACTATTAGGGTTTAGCCGCAAGTTGGGATTTACCGAATTGCAATTCAAGTTTAACACATACACAGAATTAATTTAAACTGCCAAGTGTCGTCGTACTGTTTTAATAAAATAATTGTTGATTTCATTGAATTAATAGTTAATGTTAATGCTCTCCGTTCCTTCATATTAATATAAATAAATGGTAAAATTGAATTACTTGTTATTTAATAAAGGCGTTTCAAGCTCACAAGTTCAGCAATTACTCTCAATATTGGTTTATATATTGAACAGTGTTCGCGGAATAAATCAAAAGTTTACTTAAAGGCGATGTGTTTTTTTGACAAAACTAATACGTTTACAGGCTCCCGCTACTAGTTCTTCTCCTTCGTGGAAAGCACGAGGTGTAGCGTCACAAATTTGGTGTCAGAAGTGGGATCCATCCTTCTGAAGAAATTTGGATGAAGCTCAATTAATCATCATCAATCAACAAATTTAATTTCAACACGGAGAGAAGCCACCTACCGGTGGCGAAAAGAGATAAGGAAATAAAATTAGAAAACGCAAGTAATTTATTTTTTTCTTTTGTTTTGTTTGGCATAAATTTAAGTGATGAAAATTTAATAAGAGTGAAGTGAAGAAGCGAAAAAAACAAGGTCTAAAGTGTAGTTTGAGAAATAACCATTTTTTCTTTTCTGTTTCTCTTTATTTGATAATTATTATCATTAAATTTTTTTTTCATTCAATTTCTCAATTTTTATTTAATCTTCTCCATTTTATGGAGTGGAGAGTTTAAAAGAAACTTTTTTTAACTCCTTGCCTAATGACTGTTGAAAAACTTGCCTTTATTCGCTTCATCTGTTGTATTTACGTGAAGAATATGAAAGTTATCACATTTAGTGCTGCTGTCATAATAAAAATCAATCAAATTTTGATAAATACCTCTAATCTAGATAAATCTAGCAACTTAAATGCATTACATATTATATTCCAAGGATAATGGAAAGTTCTTTCTTCTGAAAGTAATTAAATATTATTGTTTAATAAGTCTATGAATTGTTGAGAGTATAGATCTTTTCCAACCCCGTGACATTTGGCGCAGGCTGGGGTAAAAAGCTCTTAAAAATGTTTAAAACTTGAGATAATTTTTCTTTCTCTCTAATTGGGAAACTAAGCTCTAAAAAAAGAAGGCCAAAGGCGCACGCAAAAGAATTGTCAGCAAATCATATATAATTTCTGACAACTTGTTATAAATATTACGACGACTCTGTTTTTTTATGAGAGCTTCTGTATATATGACAGTGGCTTAAAAAATCTCAACCGAAAAACGAAATTTATATTTTCCCATTTGAATAATTGGTAGAAATTTGAAGATTAAAGACAAATATTACTTAACCGTAAATATATATAATAAAAGTGAGCGTGTGCTCAATAGACTCCTCCTCCTCCTTATCAAACCACTTGCTGTTATTTAATCAGTCGCGACTGCGCATTGCTAGGGAGAGGTATATTTTTCTGGCGGGTTAATGATTATTTAAAAATTTTACAAATTGTGAAATGTTTTTTATATATTTTTTAATTTTCAGGGGTTTGTATTTTACATATTCGCTACAGAAATAATTTATACCAATATATATTTAAAAATACGAAATTTGTGTTTTTAATACTTTCATACTGGGATTCAGAATCAGCGTTGCCAGATTGGGCTACTTATCGCAAATTGGGCTAATTTTCATGCCTCTTTGCTACTACATTATGAGTTGGGCTACAAGTCGCAAATTGGGCTGCTTCATTATTTCAGTGTAACCAAAAATGATGAGGTGCCCGTATAACCTCATAGAAAATAACTATACATACACTTTGATTCACACTATAGTAATTTAAGGTAGTTTATATAGAAAACTAGATTGTAGTCATGTATATAGATATGAGTCAGTAGGCCTAGTTATGATAATATGTAATAGTATATAAGGATAGTATATAAGAATCCCTACTATAAATACAAGGGAACTTTGTATGAAAATTACAGTCACTGTTCAATACTCAACGACTACAGGGCGCTAAATGGGCTTTAGCTCTACGCTCTGTCGCTGAGGAACAATTAATAAAATAAACGGTCTCCAAATAAAATAACTGTTTTATTTAAATCCTCGAGTCAAACCCTGCGAATCCCATATTGAAGCATTACAATGAATGTAACTCGTCTTGTCTTCAATTATACTTTGGTCAACTAAATCACAAAATTATTATATTTGACTTGACTTGAAATTTATATGCGTCTTTAGGGCTTGATAGAAGATGAAGAAGTAAAGCTCAAGGCATTTTTGCAAGTAAAGGAACCAAAAATTCAACTTGAAATTTCGGGTAAATTTCAGTCAGGAATTCAAGCCATCATGTAAACGTAATAAATGATAATTTATACTACGCCCGCTTTCATAGTTTAGTTGCACGGAGCGCTTTATTTTCCGTACATACAATTTGTGTATGGATGTATGTATATTTCTTATAGTCACAGAAAGAAGAGAAAAACGACATCGTTGAACGTTAAGAATACAAAATTTTCTTTTTCATTGGATAGATAAATTTATGAATGATTAAATAGTTGTTATAAATAATTTTTTTTCTGATGTTAAATTGAAACCCATAACAATTTAATAGAAAGTGACAGATAGATAGTGGAATCTATATTAACCGATATTGGTTATTTTTACATTTTTGAAATTATAAATATAAATTATAAATATTTATATAAATAAAATTTAAATTTTATTGGAAAATGAGATTGGGCTACTACACATAAAATTTTGCGACTTTTAGCCTCAAGTGGCGCTACTTCCACTCGAACTTTCTGGCAACCCTGTTCAGAATCAGTCGCATGCGCCCTTCTGCCGGAGAGGTTGTGTTGCTTGCGGGTGCGGAGAAATTTTAACTTATGAATAAAAATGCTCATGTATTTAAAAAAAATTTCAGCATTCTTTTTAAATTATTTCAAATTTAGCGATTAGAAATATTTCGCATAATTATAGTAAAATTATGCTTATTATGATGAATAGATATACTTGGTTGAGCAGGCTTTTTACATGTATTTAAAAGCTCTGCTCAATACATATAAAGATAACTTAACTTTATTAATTCGGCATGCGCGCATCCCATCCCAAATTATTTTGTTGAGTTTTTTCTGCGTTTGTTGCCTTTTTAAATGAAAAGAGGGAAAATGATAGAAAAAATTTATAAAATTTGGCAACGAGGTTCGCAGAGTTAGGGCATTTTCATAAACGCAGAACTGCCGCAGTACTGCAGAATTCAGCAATTGGAAGTCTGTAGCTGAATATTGCAGAATGACCGCAGTTCTGCGTTTATGAAAATGCCCTTATTCAAATTTTTTGTGTCACGGAGTTTGAAAACATCTATAATAATAATAGGATATATATTTGTTTTTGCAAATAGAATACCATTAACTAATTAGTAAAATTATTCACTCATTCGTGTACAAGCTACAAGTTTTAATGTGTAGCTACGAATCTTTGAAATAGCTTGTAGTATTGTGGTGTATTAAATCCTGAAGTTAATTCCCTTTATTCAAAGAATAATAAATCTTTATTAGAATAAATTCGTTTTATTAAAATTATATTCGATTAAACTCAATTAAAATGAGGGCGAAGCGAAAGTGGTGGTCAGTTCTCGCTGAGTGATCGTCGTCGTCAATACTTGTAAAATACGGTTTGAAACAGTGGACACAATACACCATTATAATAATATTAATTGTATCTGTCATATACCTTACCTTACTGCACAGTGGTGAGTTCATATCCACCACAGACTTAGCTTTACTTTTAGTTTGACAGAGGAATGTTGTTGTATTATTTTTGACTTCTTAACTTGACTGTGCCCCGCACGCTGGAAGAAAAATAAAAGAGATGTAATTAATAATAAAGTCTTTTATTGCATACATAGTTGTTATACGAATACATAAAAGGTGGCGACGAGGATACAAAAGGATTCAACATAATACGTACAAAAGGATACATAAATACAAGTTATAAATAAAATGGCTCTGAACAGAAGAGAAGAAGGCGCTCATACATGGGGACATGGAACCTTTTGATACAAAATCATCCTGGAATGGCTATAAAGAAAGAATGCAGAAGCAAATGATGTTGCAAACGACTCAAAAAAGAAAGCCATTTTCATAGCGACTACGGGCGAGGAAATATATGAGGGTATGCGTTCACTGGTACATCCACTAACATTACGGGATGTGACCTATACAGAACTAATAGCGAGGCTCGATGCACATTTTGCACCGGCCCCGAACGAGATTGTACAGCGATTTAATTTCCACGGTAGACGACAGGTACAAGGAGAGCCGATCGCAGTTTTCGTCAAGGATCTCAGAAAGCTAAGTGAATTTTGTAATTTTACGGAACTAGACAATATGTTAAGGGACAGAATTGTTTGCGGGGTTTGCGATGAAAATTTACAGAAACGCCTTTTTGGCGAACCTAACCTAACTTTTCAGCGTGCGTACGACTTGGCTATATCATACGAGACAGCAAATAAAAACGTACTAGATGTGCGGGGAACCGTGGCGCCCGAGATTTCACAGATCCCGGTAGCCAATAGAATTCAGAACAGGGTTACAAGACCTGACACAACCGGAAATAACAGATGCTATCGTTGTGGTGATACGAGACATACAGCAATAGAATGTGCCAAGAAAAAATTGAAATGCAAGTACTGCAATAGACCGGGTCACGTGGAGGCAATCTGTTTCACAAAACGCGAAGACGGAAGGAAAAGAGCCAAGAAAGAAAGAGGATACAATAACCTTGTCGAATATGAGGGAGATACGGAGAGGAATGCCGATGATGAATCTGAGTACGAAGTGCAATATCTCTCCATAAATACATTAAGTGAAGATCATTTCGAATACAGGCAAATACAGCCAAAAATAATGTTTAAAGTATATCTTAATGACCACCTGGAAGAAATGGAATTGGATACCGGGTCAGCTTTTTCAATAGTTTCCGTAACAACTTGGAATAAAATTAAAAATAAATTAAAATTGAATAGTACAATAATGCAATTACGAACTTGGGCTGAAGAAAAATTAAATGTTTTACGTTATACTACTGTTCCGGTGCGAGCTAACAACAAGCAAACAAACTTACCTTTATACGTTGTCAACAGGGAGGGTAAGTTTGATTGGCAGGAACTGGTTAAAACCATTGGGTATATATGTACATGGAGTACACCAATTGGCAATCGTAACGGAGAAACAAGAAATATCCAACATTGTGAGCAGATATCCGGAAGTGATGAGCGAAAAATTAGGTGCATGTTGTGGACCTCCCATTAACATACAATTAAACGAAAACGCACAACCTGTTTTTAGAAAATTTAGACAAGTGCCATTTGCCGTAAAAGAATCAGTGGAAAAGGAGTTAAAAAAACTAGTAACGCAAGGAATACTAACACCTGTAAAATTTGCAAAATGGGCTACACCCATAGTTCCTGTCAGAAAAAAGGACGGAACTATTCGAATATGTGGCGACTATCGCAGCACCGTCAATGCCGCCATCAAGACAAATACTTACCCATTGCCTACAGTGACAGATGTAATACTGCCGTGTCAGCAGGGAAAATATTCACTAAACTCGACTTACAACAGGCGTATCAACAGCTCATTGTTGATGACCAGTCAGCTGAAATATTGTCCATAAATACGCATAAGGGTTTGTACAATGTACGGCGACTGCCCTTCGGAATATCCGCTGCACCGGGCATATTTCAACGATTTATGGAAGAAGTGTTACAAAACATTCCTGGGGTCATCGCATATTTAGATGACGTTCTTATAAGTGGAAAAAACGTGACCACAACCGTAGACTGATCGCGGTGTTGAACCGATTGAAAGCAGCGGGCATTACTGTACGACGTATAAACTTCTTGGGCTTTACCATTGATGGCGATGGTGTACGACCAGACGGGAATAAAATCAGGGCAATACAGAATGCTCCGGAGCCAAAGAACAAGGAGATGTTACAATCCTTCCTTGGAATGTTAAACTTTTATAACCGGTTTTTACAGAAGAAGGCAACTATCGCCGAGAAACTACATCGACTTCTCGATAAGAATACAAGATGGAAATGGTCGAAAGAACACACGGAATGTTTCAACAAGCTAAAGGCACTATTACATTCTAGACTAATATTAACACACTACAATGAACATAAAGACTTGGTGATTTCATGCGACACGTCACCTTATGGTGTAGGTGCGGTACTGGCCCATAGAGAAGGAGATGGTACTGAAAAACCAATAGCGTACGCATCAAAAACTCTGGGAAAAAGTGAACGAAATTATGCACACATAGACAAAGAAGCTTTAGCTGTCATATTCGCAATGAAACATTTTCACCAATACGTCACAGGAAGGAAAGTCGTAATTGTTTCGGACCACCGTCCGCTGTTAGGCATATTCAACAAAAATAAACAAATAGCGCAGGTGATATCCCCAAGAATGTTACGTTGGTGTTTGCTTTTGGCTGCGTACGATTATACGATGGAGTACCGATCAGGTAGTTGTAATAACAATGCAGATTGCCTCAGTAGACTGCCACTTCCCGAATTAATAAAAGGACCGCATTCGCCAGGGATATACTATTGTTGGAAGCAATAAAAGACGCACCGATATCAGCAGATAAAATTCGCACTGAAACAAGTAACGACAAGATATTATCCCGAGTACGTAGATGGATTTTGCATGGATGGCTGTTACTGATTGAAGATCCAGAAAACAAATACGCAGCATATTCGAGAAGACGATCCGAATTATCGCTACATAAGGATTGTATTCTCTGGGGAAATAGGGTTGTGTTACCCATATCATTACATGATCAAGCACTGCAGCTGCTGCATGCCAACCACCCGGGCATGGTGGCAATGAAAGCTTCTGCTAGAAGCTATTTTTGGTGGCCTAATCTTGACAGTGAAATTGAACAGGAAGTGAGATTATGTCAGCAGTGTCAACTAAATAGGCCGGATCCAAAAAAGGCACCCAGACAGTTTTTACAGACGGGTCATAACCCATGGAGGAAATTACATGTGGACTTTGCCGGACCGTTCCGAGGAAAAAATTTCTTGGTGGTTGTGGACGCCATGTCTAAATGGGTGGAGGCTAAAATGGTTACGTCTCAGTCATCAGCTGAAGTGATACGATGTCTACGTGAACTGTTCGCAACACACGGGTTACCTGAAGTGATAATCAGCGACAATGGCACGGCTTTTGTATCAGAGGAGACTAAACGCTTTTACAGGAATAATGATATCAAATATTATTCTACAGCACCTTACCATCCATCTAGCAATGGGCAAGCGGAAAGAATGGTCCAGCATACAAAAACGACTATTGCAACCATGGTAGAAGGAGATTTCCAGTTGAAACTAATACGTTTTCTTTTTAGACAACATACAACAGTACACTCTGTAACAGGGAAAACTCCAGCAGAACTATTGATGGGCCGTAGGTTACGTACACAATTGGACGGCATGCACCCGGATAACTTACAACCGGAAAGAGATGCGAATAAATAAAAGGAACTGAGGACGTTCTCAGAGGGAGATAAGGTTTACATAAAGAACTTTTCATCCGGTTCTAAGTGGTTGGCGGTTTTTGTGATACAGGCAAATGGCCCAGTATCATATGTGTGTGAGAGCATGGATAACAGGATTTATAGAAGACACATCGACCAGATGCGAAGAAGGGAAGAAGAGGAGGCAACGCAGGAAGTTCCGATGCAGGTTCCCTTGGCGCGACCAATACAAGGGGTCGTCGAACAAAGGCCAAGCACAGTTGATGCAGCAGCAAATACAACGTCAAATACAGTAACGGATTCGACAGTGGGCACAACATTGGATGCAACAACAGATGCAGCAGTAGCCGCAACGGCAGAAACAGAACGGAGGAGTCCAATTTCGGTGGAACCCCGGGGTGTTACGAAGGAAGCAGCGACTGACAATAGAGTTCTTAGGGAGAGAAGATTACCGACTAGATTTAAGGATTTTGTAGTTTCCATTTAAAACGGGAGGAGTTGTCATATACCTTACCTTACTGCACAGTGGTGAGTTCATATCCACCACAGAATTAGCTTTACTTTTAGTTTGACAGAGGAATGTTGTTGTATTATTTTTGACTTCTTAACTTGACTGTGCCCCGCACGCTGGAAGAAAAATAGTAGAGTTGTAATTAATAATAAAGTCTTTTATTGCATGCATAGTTGTTATACGAGTACCTACATAACAGTATCAAATATGTCCAAATCCTCAATAGAAGGGATATTGCGGGCCCCTGTAATGACCCAGCCTCATTACACCGGCTCCACTCATTCTAAGATAAAACCACGGTATACAGAAACAAGGCAATGTAAAAGACTGAATATCGTAGAATATCGTATTAGTGCGACGTCACTCGGCAAGTCTTCGCCATACAAAATCGAAATTGTTGTTGTTGTTTTCTGTATTAACCTTGCCGGGTGACGTCGCCTTTATCTACGATACGATATTTCGTCTTTTACATTACCTTGTTTCTGTATACCGTGAGATAAAACGATTTCCACGATCACCAGAAAACTCATTCAAAACATCCCAAATATTCTTTCATTCAAATTACCGTGACCCAATAAATATTTCATATTTCATGTAACTCAATACAACGCCTTGACCATTTCATACCATGAACTTCACGTTCTTAAAAGTTACATAACAGTAACAAACCCATAGATTTCACATGACCACATGAGTCAACCACAGCGGGTACAGCCTTAGACCCTTGTCACCGATCCAAGACAAAAACACTGCAGCAAGAGTGCTGACGGTGAATTATGGGCGAGTTAATTTCCTCTGGTAAATTTTCGTGCGCTTGCACACTCGAATCGCTTGATTTTCAATGCAGGGTGAACATTCTGGTGCCCCAAAAATGCATGCATGCCAAAATTTATAAGGTGAGTGATAGTTTTTTTTTATTTATTATTATTATTATTAAATTTTGTATTTGATTTATTGTAGGATATTGAACTGGTGGAGGCGAATGGCCACACAGCTCTGCTGCTGAGAGGGCACAACTACCTGTGCAGCAGACCAAATCCCAACCCGCGCAGCACAACTTTGACTTTTTTAATTCGCAACACTTCCAGCTTTAACAAATTCTCACGCCAGATGAAGTCTCATCACGTGAAGTCTGGCCAAAATCTATTTATCTGGTGACGTCACCAATGAACCGTCCAACAGCCCCTGCCCCTACCCCAACTTTCATAGGGTAATACTGCCTAACACACACAGGCGCCATTGCAGATAACACTACTGTCTGTCGCAATCGTCCTAATACCTACTGATTTTACATTTACAATAGTGGTTGTTAATTTCACAGTGCAAGGAAAATATGCAGTTTTCTCCAGCTTGTTTTGAGGTCCCAAAAAGAGTACCAACCGAAAGTACGACCAACTTTTGCATGCATTTGCAAAAAGTAAACAAAGCACAGAAATGTTCCAGGAGCAAATGCTTCGAATTTTTAAATTTTCAGAGCGAACAAATGTTAGATGCCGGAACACAACGATACTTTCAGAAGCCTAGTTAATCAATTTATTTAACCGTTTTACATCTTGATAAAATTTTTATAAACTCTGCTATCGTCAGTAGTATAAATATGAGGATTCTGGCTCAGTGCACTTTTGAGTAAAAAGCACCCGAGTAAAGTTCATATAAAAAAACGTGTGAGCACCGCAAAAAGCACCAGAGTAAAGTTCATATAAAAAAAACGTGTGAGCACCGAATGAAGTTGTTGATAGGATTCTGGACCAGTGCCGATTTGAGTAAAAAGCATGCGGAGTAAAGTTGATATAAAATGTTGTTTTGTTGTTGTTGTTGTTTGAGGCTGTGAAGGGTTTTTGATAAGGCGCGAACGTCGCGTCTATGAAGTGAATGCTCGCCAGACTGCGTGGGTGGCTGATAAGAATTTTGGATGAATGAATATAATTTCGCCGTGAATGCGAAGGTCGTTATGATTAGCCACATGGGATGAGGTAGGTCGTGGATGGTGAATGATTTTGTATATTGCGGTGAGTGTTTTAGAAGTGATTGGAAAATTTAAATTTTTTAAGTTCATGAGAATATTTAGGGAGGATGTTGTGGTTTTCAATAAATGTTGGAAGTGTATAAATTGAACTGATCGCTAATTCCATTTAATCAGTTTAATTTTGGAATTTATACCAAGTGGTTTTAAAACATTACTTCGCTGTGAATAATGAAGTTTAAGAATTTAGTGAATAACACTTTAAGCGATGACTTCGAAATATTAGATGAGTTAAATTCTTCTTTTAATGTTAAACCTATATTTCCGATCCAGGAAATGGAGTTGTATAATGCTTATAAAATTTTAAGATGCAAAAAAATGATAACAAAATTTGGTGAAAAAGTGCGTCTGGAGTTGGAGCAGCACAATTTATTTCAACGATGGAGAAGATTAACGAAGGAGGATTCTACATTACATATCAAGGCATTACCCGGAATTTAACCAAATCAATATTTACTAAATCTATTCCAAACCCCGATTTTTATACTTCTTTGTAATAATATATAAATAAATGTTATGCTATTGTGAAAAAAAAATGTAAAATAAATTTATTATTTATTTTTGTAATAATAAAAAATAATTTTTTTGAATTTTCTTGTTCTCTTTATTTATTGATATATAACAAAAATTTTCTAATGACAAATACATTTTGTAGAGCACACTGCCCTTTATGATTAAGGCACGAGAACTCTTGATGTTTAAATTGAAGCCATGATAGTTTCGGATATTGCAATTCACGTTCAATATCTAAAATGGATGCTCCGTTTCCAAGAAAATCCTTTATCCATTCTATTTTTTCTAGACCTTTGACATAAATGATTTTTTCAGCAAGTAAAGATGCTACAACAGTGTAGAGGTAATGATATGGAACATATCCGTCATACCAGCCGAATCCGTGGAGATTGTTTTTTAACCAAAAAACTTGTTTTTTTATTTTTGGTGTTAAGTCTTCAAATTTAAACGGTGGTTGGAAAATAAAGTGTTGAAGCTTATTTTCCGATGAAAGTATTGCTAGCTCTTTAACAATAAACTTATTTTGTTGGTCCTTGAATCCTTGGATGTCAACAATTGCAGCCATCGTGTTTTAAATAACTTTCTTAACTTCACTCGTCAACGGATTATACTCGACTATTCGATCGTGAATAAGTAAGCAGTAAGCTGTTGTTTTCGATGGAATATTAACGGAAGTTTTGAATTCTAACTTGACGTCTACAGGACCCGTTTTGATAGTTTCATTTTGATGAGAACAATCGATAACTGCAATTGGGGCGTGTTCGAGAAATTCTTTAGCTGAGAGGAGAGGCTGCGGTTGAAGTCCATAGTAAGATTGTTGAAATTTCGCATACATGTTATATAGCAGAGCATATCGTTCTCGATCAAACCTCAAATTTAAATCATCGTACGTGTAAGAATCCGAATTTAGATGTACTTTAACGTTAGTGAGGTTGCAGTGATCAAACTTGCTTGCATCCTTTTGTCTATTATCTTTACGATCTGTTTGTAGGGCTAGTATAACATATCTTGGCTTTTCCAATTGTGCAGATATTTTAACTGACCATGTATGATCAGTTGCTATAGGAAACAACGGATATTCGTACACATCCCAACTGCGGAATGGAGTTTGAATTGGACGCCCAGATTCAACAATTTTCAACAATGAAAGCTTCTCATTGTCTGCTACAGATATATGTGGTATTTTCCATTGCAATTTAAAAATGTTAACAGCAACTTCATCGGTGGGAGCTATAACAGCATTCTCATCTGTTTTGCTTCAAATTAGAATTAATTCATGTTTAGCGTTTAAAATGATTTTTTGTAGTCTTCGGCAAATCCTAACAACATATTAAGCGGAACACAAAAATTGAAGAACAACTTTTCAGGTTTCATGGCTTCTGAGGGTGACCAACCAGCATTGTGAAGCATTTTGCTTTCATTTTCATTTAACGAGATATAGTTCTTCAGCGTTGATACAATTCCAAGGTTTCGTGTTCGATCGATTTCCACTCCATTTAATTCGTAACGAATTTCATCGAAAAGAAATGAGAAAACATTGTTTGTTAGGCTTGCATCAGCAGATTTTGTCCCATCAGTCTTAGCTACAGAGCCTTCAATATAAATTAGACTCTCACTAGGTAGAATGTACAAATCTTGATGTTGTACTACAATTCGAATCTCATCGCTGTTTTTAAATGAAGATAAAAATGGTGAATAGCTGTGGTATTCTACTTTTTATACACTGTTATCATAAGAAGCGTCTCTCTCAATATTCAATATTTCACTCATTTTTTAACTTTAGTCCAAGAGATATTAAAAACTGTCTGTTGGCTAACGTTAATTTCGGTCTTATCCTTGATACAGTCATTAAAGTACTGGAGGGCTGGATAACTTTTTCTAATCTTTTATTATTATCATTATCATTATCACTTTCCCTGTTATATATCAGCATATTGAGGCTTTAAGTGTAATCTGACTGTAATTGTTTCTCCTCTAAAGTTTATCTGATCGCCGTCCTGATCAACTAATTTTAATACAAGTTAGCTTATACTTTTAACGTTTACAG
The DNA here is from genome assembly GCA_963855945.1 of Thereva nobilitata. Classification (NCBI taxonomy): domain Eukaryota; kingdom Metazoa; phylum Arthropoda; class Insecta; order Diptera; family Therevidae; genus Thereva; species Thereva nobilitata. The sequence continues at coordinate 36,856,901 of OY979697.1, forward strand.
GCAAATAAATAACGTTTCTGGGCACTTCAACTATTTTATACCCTGGACGCACTTTGGGAGAAAATTCATGAAGCGTGTGAACAGGTGTATTATTTATAAATGGTCCTGATACAATGTTGCATTCAACACGAATTACTTTAATTTTTATTATATTCACTGGTAAATCTGACTCATTTAATTCATTAGGTTGCAATTCGCGTTGACCCTAGTAATGGACCAATCGAGTTTGGTGTATTAAAATTTATTTTTTGAGTGCTCTTTATTTCAGTTTTCAAAGTATTATTGTTAGCTACAATAACTACTGATGGTTTGCTTTCAGGTTTAGCTAAAGTCCTTTTAATAAATGCCGCAATATCATCAATTTCATATGAACCTTCTGGAATTTGTATGACTTCATTTCCCACATGAAATAAGTTGTTTCTTCCGTCTACATTCGGTATCGAATTATAAGTTTGTAAATCAATCAATCCGTAAACGTATTCTGTATTAAGATCTAAAGGTGGAAAATATTCAGCTGTTAATGTAGATGAACTTCCAGTCAATGTTAGCGTTAACGACATAGTAAATGGTGAGGTCTAAATGAAATGCTGCTGTAAAAGAATTTAACGCTTTATTTATATCTTTATCTAATAATATATTTATAAAGAGCGATTATACAGAAACCTTAAACATAGGTGACCACAATTTACAGAATTATAATTTTGATAAGTTTCATAATTATACATAATTTTATTTCCTAAATAATTTAAAATTTCTTTTGGCGGTTGCAAGTTTCCAAAACTGTCAAAGTATTCAATGTTAGATTCCTTTTTATGGTATTGTACCGGCACAATGGAGCTCCTTGCTGGTGACAGCAAGGCTATTGCCATCATGCTTGGGTATACATAAAAAATTTTGAAAAACCACATCCTCCCTAGTTTCCTAAATTCTTATAGGGGATGCTAAACCGGCCACACGGTTTACGCTAGCTCGACGGTAGGGGTCGTGGGGTGTGTGACCGGAACGCTACATATATGATTCACCACTTACCTATTAGTCAAAAAGGAGATTTCTTCATACCGTTCTTGTCCTAGGTTAGCCAAAGGGATTCATCGCTGGAAGTTCCCAACGACCTGGTGGACCTGTAAATGTTCAACGCGACTTCGAGAGGACCCGGGAGAGAAAGCAACACCCAACCATCCTGGATAAATTACCCCCTTAGGCTGTCATGCCCAGTAATACTCGTTGAGTTAAAGAATTGTTAACAAATGTATTGTATATTAATTTAAAGCACAATATACTAAAATTTAAGTAACACCAGAATAAAGAGTTGAATTAATTAGGATATAAGTGTAAATCAAAAGTAATTTTACAATACAGGTAATGTGGATGCAACCACCTATTACCAGAAAAAAACAACAACTTCCATACAATAACGGAAAGGAAAAACACAAATCGTCGAGCTGGTACCAGTCGCTGATTCCTGATTTTTTTTACAACGCACAAAACTCTCAATATAATGCTTACGTGATAACAAATTAATTAAGTCAACATTATTAATAATAATGATGTGTAACATAAGTAGAAATGTCAAGTTTAAATGGATAATATAATTTGTTTTGATAAATATTTAATATGTACTGAGTAAAATTCTGGTGTAGAATATCAATATGATTAACAGTTGGAATGTAAATTGGGAGATTACAAAAACTAGTATACAATGCTAACACAAAAACGAACTTACTTCTATTTTCCACAACTGATAACCTGCGTCTAGCTTACAAAAACGTCCGTGGTCCGTCAAAGAGGGAACGCCCGTTGAGTGTCCTTCTGCGTCTTGTTAGTTGGTTGGCCCTCGGGTGAAAAGATAACGATAAAAACACAACGATATGGTTGTGATGTTCTGGTACTTGACGGAAGATAACCTAATACATGCAGAGAGGTTCTCTTGATTAAGTGGTATCAAAAAAATGGTGGCTCCTAAAAGTGCATCTGTTACACCATTAATATCAGAGGTCGCCGTGCCTCCTATCTCCTTAAACAATCCTTGGGATTAGAGTTTTGCGGCTTCTTTGAGGTTGACAATTTCAAAACTACTATTTTGAATAAAGAACCAACGTTTCCGACTATTCAATCGGAATAACAGCAACAAAATTCTGAAATCTTTGCCTAAATAAAAAAGTAAAATTCGGAAAATCTTTGGGATTTAACGATTTCTTGGACACTGCTAATCTACAGAGATATGTTCGTGCCTTGGCACTAAAACGACAATCCAATGTATCAGGAAGTTGAATTGTTTTTATAACTCGTATAGCAAGCCCTCGTCTAGCAAGTTCTCTGGTTACCATTCGGGTTACACCGGTTGATGAATTCCAAGTTCCGCTAGGTATTCCTAAATCAACATGTACAGATGAATCTAGAGCGTGCACACCGGAATCTGTTCTGCTGGATAATTCCACTTCTATAAGATTAACTGGGTTTAGTTTTCCTAAAACGATCTCAAGACTTCCTTGAACAGTTCTCGTATCGGGTTTTAGCTCTTGACCATTAATTATAGTTTTCCAAAAAAAAACCTCCCGTAAATTCGTGACAGACGTATCAAAAAAAACTATCTTTTTTTTTCCATTTTTTTCCCAGAACCAAAAAAAATTTTCTTCGACTACTAGAATTTAAAAAAATTTTTTCCCAAAATTTTTTTTTGTGAAGTAATTTTATTAATTAAGCCTGAACTTTCCGATAGATGGGGGACCATTAAAAGGGAGAAACTTTCGGTAAATAACCGACCGTTACAGTATGCTACCCAGTGTGTCCCCGAACCTGATGAATAATCCAAATTGATGATTCCACATTCATTTCTCCTAGGTCTTTTGGGAAGCTCATCAAGCATAAAGAGTCCTCTGAAGTGCGGTATGTAAATCGTATTCGTGCTTATATAAATCGTATTCGTTTAATGGACGATTGGGTAGCGTTTTCAGTAGTTTTTTGTCTGTGGATTTAAGTAAAGTCCTAACCCGACACACCGATTTAACTCTATAATATCTGCTTATGGAGCAATGCACACGGGTGGTATCACACCACCAACTTAAAAATTTCTTTCTCAAAACTGGGGCAATGATTTGTAAACTCAGCTCCTGTAACCGTCTAAATTGGTTGTTAATCTCGAATTGGGTTCCGTTTTTTATAAAAGCCCGCTGGCTTGCGAGAGGCCGCCAGAAGAGGAGAATAAAGAGTCGGCTGCCTAGCGCCCAGTCGCTCTCAAACTTTTTGCATTTTTTATTTATCCACCTATCCGTCTCCATATCCACATATGTTCCTTTGCTTGTCGGTGTATCTGTAGCGGCCCATACGGCCACTAATGTATGTTATCAACAACTGTAGTGACCATATGGCCACTAGCCAAAAATATATTTAAATTTGTATAATCTTGTATTTATTTATTTTATACATATATTTACAAGTGATGAGTTTAATTAAGACTAAATTTTATATTGCAATGTTTCGCTTTTATAGGCTGGAAATATTCCATCGCCTACTTAAAGTAGCCGATGAAATATCTCCAGCCTGCTAATTATTTATTTATTATGGGACACCAGGTAGCTGCTATCATAGCCTACCTGGGTCCCATATTACCCCCCTTTCAATTAGAGCCTTACGTGAAAGGTTTTGTTGGCCAACCCAGCGAAGTTCCAGGCGATGTTGCTGGGGTACTTCTTTGAAGAGCTGTCTTCTTGGCCACTGGGCGAAGTTCCAGGGGATGCTGGGGTGCTTCTTTGAAGAGCTGTCTTCTCGGCCACTGGGCGAAGTTCCAGGTGATGCTGGGGTGCTTCTTTGAAGCGTTGTCTTCTCAGGCGATGTTGGGGGTTGAATTAGCAGCTGTAGCGGTCCTTCTTCTGGAACACCGTCCGTGTTCCGTCCGGGGTCACCAATGTAACGGCCCATACGGCCACTAATGTATGTTATCAACAACTGTAGTGACCATATGGCTACTAGCCAAAAATATATTTAACTTTGTATAATTTTGTATTTATTTATTTTATACATATATTTACAAGTGATGAGTTTGATTAAGACTAAATTTTATATTGCAATGTTTCGCTTTTATAGGCTGGAAATATTCCATCGCCTACTTAAAGTAGCCGATGAAATATCTCCAGCCTGCTAATTATTTGTTTATTATGGGACACCAGGTAGCTGCTGTCATAGCCTACCTGGGTCCCATATATCCTACGTGCCCGGCTGCTCAGTTGGGAGAGCAGAGGCTCTTAATCTCAGGGTCGCAGGTCGAGCCACACGTTGAGATTTATTACGTGCCATAGAACTCTCTTTTATAAATATCTTCTCATATAGTTAGTTTTTGTTGGTCTATATATTCATGATTACCCGGCTTTTGTTGGTGAGCATAAGACTCAATAAGCCGCCTCGTCTTTCGGTTCCCCTTTCCCTACTCGGTCTAGCGTACCTGCGTTGTAACGGTCGGCTTGTAAATTAAATCCAAACCCCTGAAAAAATAAATCCAAACCCATAACGTTCGCATATCAGTTTGATTTCATCCATTCAAAATTATCCCCATTCACATGTATCAAACAAAAAAAAAATAATAATAAACCGTTGGCACATCTGACTAATTTTAAATCTTCAGGCAAAAGATCTTTTGCCTATGTACACCCCTGCCCATACATTCTGTATCTGCCCCATCCGATATCGAATTGCTCACACACACACATGGATTTTACGCAACAAGAACTGCCGGCGGCAAACGCCCAGCCAATCACCTTGCACAATTCAAGTGAAGCCAGAACGATTCTCGGAATTTTTTTTCTTGTCCATGTAATGGAATGGATTTACACGGGAGAATGAAGGAACACCGATTATCAATCCCTTTGGTTGTTACCTTCCGTGTAAATTCCTTCATTTCATTTACCCACCCTTGATATTCAAGGACATGACCAAATAAGGAGATAACGCCTATCGATGGCTATTTCCTTGGGGTTTTCCCTGTCCTCACCCCCCCCCCCCAACACTCATTCGTCGATGGACAATGTTGAGTGGTTGGCGTCGTTTATCAGATTCATTCGGGAAGTAGCATTAAAGCGGGTCGGTCGTGCATTGAAAGATGAGAAAAATTGCCTTGAGAATTAAGAAAATAAAAAGGAAAATGGTTCCAAGAAAAATTATAAAAACCAAGTGAGATGAAACTAAAAAAAATACAAATTAAAGTAAAAAAATGAGTAAAATTGCTTTGAATTAAGAAAATAAAAAGGAAAATAGTTCCAAGAAAAATTATAAAAACCAAGTGAGATGAAACTAAAAATACAAATTAAGGTACAAAAATGAGTAAAATTGCTTTGAATTAAGAAAATAAAAAAGAAAATAGTTCCAAGAAAAAATTGTAAAAACCAAGTGAGATGAAACTAAAATGTGTTGTAAACTACGTGTAACGAATAGTTTTTGTTAATCAATAAAAGAAAAAGAAAGTTACGTGTAGATAAAGTAAAGTACAAAAATGAGAAAGATTGCTTTGAAATAAGAAATGAAAAAGGAAAGTAGTTCCAAGTAAAGTTATAAAAACAAAGCGAAATGAAAAAAAAAAGATGTGGTGAGCAACGTGTAACGAAAAGTTTTTTTTTAAATTAAAAGTTATATGTAAATACACCTAAAATACAAAAATTAAAACTTTGCGTTAAACTAGATTAAAAAGGAAAGTGATTGGAAAATAAAAAATGAAAGAAGCGGAATTCTTTTTAACTTCATACAAAGAAGAGGAAAAATCAAGGTTAGTGTAAACAACAACAAAAAAAGGAAAATAATAATAAAAATTACCAGACAAGAAAGAAAAGACAAACATTTGTATTTAGTAAAGCGGGAAATGTTATTTATCAGTGTTGTTCGAAAGTAAAAAGGTAGAAAATAGAAAAAAAATGTAAAAAGGTATTAAGAACATAAAGAAAGAAGACGAAGAAGTTCCTATAAATAGTATGGTGTTTATTTTTAAGTAGATTAGTTCTTGTAAAAAAAAAACCCCAACGCAAAATAAACAGATTTTACCTAAAAAGAATCATTTATATATATAAAAGAGAAAAAAAAAATATGCCTTGTCAAATTTAGCCTTGCAAATTGGTTAACGTTTCAGTTTAACTAAAGTAATTAAAAAAAAATATATTTATCATTATCAAATATAGGAAGTAAGGTAGATTAATAAAAGAAAATTTTTTTATTAAGCCAAGTGTGTTGATTTTTGTTAAGTCTTGGCCTGTTCCGTTTTTTTTGTAGTTGGTACCACCTTTTGAATTATTTGAATTAATCAGTATTGTGGTTTTATTTCCTTGATATTATACCAAACCAGGTACTCACAGGATTGTGTCCGGTTTTTTTTGTGTCATATGTACATTTTTGACAGGTGCATGGAAGGAATAAATAAATAATTATCCATTGTTTTTTTTTGGACACAATAGATTAGATAGACAACGCTTAGTGTCCCCAGAAAAAAGGGAGGATAAAGAAATTTTTTTTGTGAAAAAGATAATGTCATAAGAACTTTGTTGATTTTTGTATCGGTTTTCATAAAGGACTTTTTTTGTAATAAATATTTGGTAGTGATCGGATCCTTGGTTTTTTTTTGTTTTGTCTCTTCTCATCTTTCCGGGATGTACTTTCATTTGTTTTGTGTCGTGCTGCATATTGGTTGTTTTAGGATGGCGAGCGAGTAAATGTTGATGCCTTAAGGGGAGGTTTTGGTCCTCCAACATGGTGAGTATCCCTTGAATTATTTTACAGATCCCCTTTTATCCCATGAGACAGTAAGCATGGCTGCTTGACATCGTTACCCCCCTCTCGTATGGCTACCCAATCTTATTTAATCCCTATCTCGGCGACTCACTATATATTTTTTGTTGTTTTGACACGCGAAAGCTTAGCATACCTTTATGTACATACCAAGTAACTGTCTCTAATGACGAGCCCCTGCACAACGAACCCCCCAACGGCGAGCTAGCCGCAGCACCGCCAGGCGTGTCCTATTTTAGGTGCAGAGGGTAAGGAAATATTTCGCGAGATAGGTTTTTACCATTGCTTTCTTCGTTTTTATCATCTGTTCAGGCAAGGCCATCAGCCTGCTGGACTTCTTTCATAATTCCTTTACAAACTTTATTATTTGTGATGTCATAGCTTCCCTAACAATTGAGCATCTAGTTTATATTTTATATATATATATTCTTATATATATGACAGGTACAGATATGGCGCCTAGGTGTCCTGTGTACGCTGCCCTGAGTAGTTTTTAGTTTATTTTAATATTATGACAGTTACACTATTAACAGCTGAAGAGTGGAAACTTGTTGCCAATAAATTCGAAACATTATGGCATTTCCCTCATTCAGTGGCGTGGCGTCTTTGGAAGCAAGGGATGCATTGCATCCCTTACAATTTCTTAAGAAATAAAAATAAAAATTCAAAATTTATCAATTTTCTTTTACAAAAATTTCTTTTTCATTTTATCATTCTGAGATTAATTTTATTATTGCTGCTTTTTTTCTAGCCTCCACTCTTAAGAAAAATTCATTGTCTCCAAATGAGAAATAGAATGGGAGCAATATTTTATGCAATATTGAAAGTTCTCTTCTCCTTCTCTCTGAATTCGCATACGACTCTCTATTCGCAAAAAAACATACCAGCGGACTTCGAGAAGCAGAATTTGAATTACTTCCCTTGACTGTCCGTTGGAATGCACTTCGGTGCGAACTTAGAAGAGGGAAGTGGAGATGGGGAGAAACAACGAACGTTTGTTCCTGTGACCAGTGCCGAGAGAATCAATTCAGATTTTGCATCCATACGAAGTTCTGTCAGAATAATGTGAGTATATTTTTTGTTGGTTGAGAACGGAGAGAAGTTTTCTAATAAGATTGGAGGGAATTCATTTCTATTGATGATTTTGTACAATGTGGTTTGAAATTAATGACTTAATTGTAGAAAATAGTAAAAACCAGTATTTTTGGAGTAATTATTTAATTAATTAAAATAAATAAAAAAATGTTTTGCCTGTAATTTAGTTGGTGCGATTTGTTTTGTGAGTTAAAAATAGGCAAGTAGTTTTAAAAAGTAAGTTTGAAAAAAAAATTGGATAAATTAAAAAATATTTATATATTATTTATGTTAGTTTTTTTGCTTTATTAAATATAATGGGTAATGTTGATGGTAAGCATTTTTGCATAATGGACGATTTTAGCAGCAATCCTTTGGCTCGCGTTTGTTTACGGAAAAAAAATCCATAATTGAAAATGGTAGACCAAAACCGATTTAAGTTAAAATAAAACATGCACTAGGCATTTTTCTATTAAATTATACAATAGCGCGAATTGGCTTACCTGTTGTCAAAATAAGCAAAACAAATTTGTTGGGCTTGTTACGTAAAAATTCCATAACCAAAACAACAACAACAAAAACCAAAAGACTCGCACCGAGCGAAATAGAGGAAAATCCAACACCTTATCGCAAAGGTATCGGATTACGTCTATCTTCCCTAGGTGCGAAACTTTAATTTGATTTTGGTCCCCATGGGACGGTAATTGTCGTCGCGGTTTCACGGTATCAAAAAACGGTGACACCGCGGAAAAGCCACCGCGGCCGGTGTTGTAGGAAAACGTGTGTTTTTTCTAACCTTGGCCGCGGTATGGGAACCGTTTTCCCTGTTTGAAAGATCCACGGCTCGGCGGTTGGCGGAAAATGTTAAAATAGAGAGTGTTGTTCTAATCGTCACCATCAGCGGTTGGTTTTACGGATGAGATTTTTTTTTAACCTGCACGCACGGTGGACGTTTCTGGTTTAGAGTTTTTCTTTTGCACGAGTGTGTTGATCGGACCTTCACGCGCGGTCGATAAATTAAAATTTGTTCATTAATCAAAAAGTTATGTGGTGTTGACTTGTATAAATTACAAATCGATCATTAATAGAAAAATTATGTGACGTTGACTGTTGCTAAAAGCTTTGTGTAAACCAAAAATTAATAATTTATATAAAAATTATGTAATGTTGACTTGGTATAAATTACAAATCGATCATTAATAGAAAAGTTATGTGACGTTGACTGTTGCTAAAAGCTTTGTGTAAACCAAAAATTAATCATTTATATAAAAATTATGTAATGTTGACTTGGTATAAATTACAAATCGATCATTAATAGAAAGTTATGTGACGTTGACTGTTGCTAAAAAGCTTTGTGTAAACCAAAAATTAATCATTTATAGAAAAATTATGTAATGTTGACTTTGTATAAATTACCAATCGATCATTAATAGAAAAATTATGTGACGTTGACTGTTGCTAAAAAGCTTTGTGTAAACCAAAAATTAATCGTTTAAAGAAAAATTATGTACTGTTGACTTTGTATAAATTAGAAATCGATCATTAATAGAAAAGTTATGTGACGTTGACCTTGTACAAATAAAAAATTAATCATTAATAGAAAAGTTACGTGAGTTTTTGTTAGAAAGTTTTATAATTTGTTTATACCATAAATAGTAGGTGAAGGATCCAGTTGGTTATAGACAATACGAGAACCAATTTTGGTTTAAGGTAAGGTTCTTGTGAAAAAATAAACATTTTATTTTCAACTGAAAAGAACGTTTGGCGGTCTTCGGGATTTAACGATTTAAATAATTTTCATAAAACCATTGATAGACATCGTCAAAAATCGTCCGAGCAGTTAAAACCGGTTTTAGCTCTTCCTAAATTCGGTACAGTCCAAAGGATTGAAAATCTAGTAGACACTCATTTTAAATCCTCAATTATGAGAACAATGAGTGTTCGCGTAAATCGCCGCGTTTACACCGACACCCCCTCCTTTTCTTAATGTAAAAACGGAACCTGTGTGTGAGTCCGTCTGCACTTCACTTTGATTATAACAGCCATCAGAAGCGCATCTTTTGTGTAGCTAAAAACTTAAATAAGTGCGATCGGATTATTTGTGTAAAAAATACTTTAATAAATATAATTTAAAAAACAAGTTGCTTAAATTGAATCTCATGTTTGCGGATTTAATAGATGCCGTAGATTAAAGCCAGGCCAGCTTAATTTCAATACGCGCACAGGCGCATGCCGCTGTCTCTACAACAAACATGGTCCTTCGAGCCGGATCGGCATCAGCGATTAAAAATATAATAATTCGAGTTTCCCGAGTAGAAAAATAAAAATAAAAGTGCAGTGAAAAGCTGAAATTTCCTCGCCATTTTGATTTCGGAGATACGAGTCCAAGGCATCAACATCAGCATCACGCCATCCCTCTCAATTTAGAGAGCGCAACAACACCATGCAAGTGTGAACACGACATAGAATATTCTGTACCAGCTACTAGTAAACACACATATATCAAAAACAGCATCACACCACCTTTCGCAACTTAAGAGAGCGCAAATCTTCAACGCAATAGTGCCATGGAAGTGTTTGTGTAAGCATACGAGATCTCTATCTGTTTGAAGAGCATTAATACATGTGCATACAATTTGCAAAAGAGAAAGTGAGTCTCTCTTCAGTTTACATTTTATACGGCTTCAAGAGTAAATAATAGTGATTGTTATACAACTTGCGAAAGATAAGTGTTTCTCCTTACCTTCATAGCAAGTAATCGTTTATATGAAAATATTTATATTTTGATTTGAGACTTGCTAGTGCTCATATAATATGTATAATAACACTAAACTGCATTTGCACCTTTAAGCTATATTTTCCATAATCATTACATTGGATTTGTTTATAATTAGTTTTCAACTTATACACATAAGTAATGGCGTATTTTTCATTTCTGATTCACATGAATTTTGAATTGAATAACTATATATATTACAACTATATTGTTTTATTATAACTATATTTACCTTCTTAACTATATATATTACAACTATACTGATTTATTATAACTATACTTACCTTCTTGGATAACTATATTTACCTCTTATTTTGAATTTTTATATTCAAATACTCAAACATAAATATTGATATTGTTTTTCTTTACCATTTATACTCTAATATTCTCATTACAAACCAGAATTATCATATTAGGACATTAGTCCTACGCAGTATTTCTTATTGAATTTGTGTTATCTCTTTGGTGATCAAATTTTGCGTGGAGATTCTTCATTTGTTTTGTGCGTGTATATAATGTATGAAAGATACAATAATTGGCGTTAAACCTTGAATAAGAATATTTATTTATCCTTTTAGTAAAAAATAAACTTCAAAATGAGTTTAACAAGAGTCCAAGCAAAGGGCAAACGTAAAAATGTAAAATCATCGGCAACTCGGCTCAAGACGTACATTGACAACGCTGGCGTAAGTGGCCTATCAAAACATGACCTGACGCAACGACGCGCCAAACTGAACGAACTATGGGTTGAATTTGATAACATTCAAGCAAACATTGAAAATATTGCAGCCAATGATGACGAGATAGTTGACAAAGACTCCTTGGCCCGCAATCATGAAAGGCAACGCGACACTTTCGAGTCAACTTATTTTGATACTCTTGCAAAATATGATGCGAACCTTGAATTAATTACACGTAGGGAATGCCTTGAAGAACAACTTCTTAAGCCCACTCCAACCTTCACCAATAACATTAAAAATGCGCAAGTTCGCTTACCTAAAATTGAACTACCGACATTTTCGGGTTCTTATCAAGAATGGTGCTCCTTTCATGACACCTTCGACTCCCTCATTCATAAAAATCATACAATATCTACGATTGAAAAATTTCATTATTTAAAATCCTGCCTAAGGGATAAAGCAGCAGAAGTCATACAACCCTTTGAAATTACATCTGAAAATTACATGGAGGCGTGGGACTTATTCAAGGAACGTTTTGATAACAAACGGTGGATAATACAAGGCCATATCGGTGCATTATTTCAAATACCACCAATGTCGCGTGAAAACCACATAGAGCTTAGGAGTTTACTCGATACCGTCCTCAAACATCTCCGTGCCTTAAAGGCTCTTAAAAGACCTACTGATAAGTGGGACGATATCATCATTCATTTAATGGTCTCCAAGTTAGATCGTGCAACTAATAAAGAATGGAAAACCAGCTTAACTGGTACAGAATCACCTACCCTTAAAAGTCTTACAGATTTTCTAGCTCATCGGTCACAAGCACTTGAAGCCATATATGGTAAGTCCGATGACAAACTTTCAAGATCAAATGGCAATAGGGCAGCATCTCAAGTTACTGCAATTTCTTTATCGTGCATTTCATGCAAAGGCAACCATCGCGTTTATCATTGTGAAGAATTCCGTAAACTTCCAGTCGATCAGCGCTTTAAAACTATAGCGAATGCTCGCCTTTGCAAAAATTGCCTCCGCAAAGCTGAGCATACAGCAAGGGATTGTAGGTCTGGATTTTGCCGAGAATGTGACGGAAAACATCACACCCTTTTACATTTAGGCAAAACAAATAATCAAGTTGCTGTTCAAGATAATTCTGATCAACCCGCTACTTATATCGCACAATCTTCACAATGCACTCATACATATAGTTATGATGCCTCGCGGGTCTTACTATCCACAGTGGTTATCAATGTTTATAACAATAATATGGAAGCCGTTCCATGTCGCGCGCTATTGGATTGTGGTTGCCAACCAAGTTTCGTAACTCAAAATATGGTCGATCGACTAGGCTTAAAATCGTACAATAATGAGTTATAGGTGGCTGGTCTATACAATAGTTTATTACAGTCCCAAAAATCAGTCGAACACTGCACAATATTACCAAAAAATACATAAAGATTACCCCAACAATTTATTTCGAGATCGAATCTCAAAATTCCGAATAACATAGTTCTAGCCGATCCCAATTTTAACATCCCAGGAGACATTGATGTATTAATTGGCGCAGACCTTTTTTGGCGGGTAATCTGCATAGGTCAAATAAAATCAAGTTCCAATCACCCCACCTTGCAAAAAACTCTCTTTGGTTGGGTGGTTGCTGGGAATTCCTCAATTGAGCCTTCGCAGTCCACATTGGCAGTTTGTAACCTTGGGATGTACGAGTTAAATCAATCCCTTTCCAGATTCTGGCAGCTCGAAAATTTATCAAACAACCCTAAATATTCACCCGAAGAAGAAAAATACATTGAGCATTTTCAAGAGCATACATGCCGTAATCGTGAAGGTCGTTTCGTTGTAAGACTTCCTATAAAGCAAGAAAAACTAACTTCACTTGGAGAGTCTTACGAAGCAGCCAAGCGACAATTTTTATCATTGGTAAAACGATTCACGAATAATTCTGACATGCATAGAAGCTACTCAGCTTTCATGCGTGAGTACGAAGAATTGAATCACGTGCGTGAACTAAAAAGTCCTTGCAAACTATTACCAAACATACCAGTGTATTACTTGCCTCACCATCCAGTAATTAAGGAAACTAGCAGCACCACCAAATTAAGAGTGGTATTTAACGCTTCATACAAAACCAATACAGGCATCTCTTTAAATGACATACTAATGATAGGGCCCACTGTTCAGCAAGACCTTATTTCTATATTCACTCGCTTTAGAACGTTTGCAGTGGCTCTGGTGGCTGACATATGCAAAATGTATCGCCAAATATAAGTACATGAAGATGACTTGCCGCTTCAGCGTATATTGTGGCGATATTCTTCTCAAGAAAGTTTAAAGATATTCGAATTACGAACCGTAACTTATGGCACTGCCTCCGCGTCTTACCAAGCCATTGAATCGCTTAGAACTTTGGCTAAAGAATACTCTTCAGAGTTTCCTGTTGGTAGTGAAGTAATATTACGTGATTTCCACGTCGATGACTTAACGTCTGGCGCAAATTCAATAGACGAAGCCCAGTTAATTAAACTTGAAACCTCGGAGATCTTACGCAGAGGTGCAGTGGCGTGGCGTCTTTAGAAGCAAGGGATGCATTGCATCCCTTACAATTTCTTAAAAAATAAAAATAAAAATTCATAAATTATCAATAATTAATTATTCTTTGCTTTTACAAAAAAATTATTTTATTTTTACATTCTGAGATTAACTTTTTATTATTCCTTGCCATTTTTCTAGCCTCCACTGTTAGGGAAAAATTCATGCATTCATTCATTTTGAGAATGAAAAATTAAATGGAAGCAAATTGCTTCAACCAATATTTTATGTTGTGTCCATGAGCGAAAGTTCTCTCCTCCTTCTCTCTGAACCATTCTATATACGCAAAGCAACATGCCACCGGACTTCGAGAAGCAGAATTTGAATTGCTTCCCTTGACTGTCCGTTGGAACGTACTTCGGTACGAACTTGTTGATGAAGAGGGAAGTGGAGATGGGAAGTCACAACTAAGGTTTGTTCCTGTGACCAGAGCCAAGGGAAGCAATTCAGATTTTGCATCCATACGAAGTGAGTATATTTTTGTTGGGTGAGAGCGGAGAGAAGTTTCCCAATAAGATTTCAGGGAATTCATTTCTCAATGCAATGAATATATGGAAATGAATTTGTACAATGAATGGCTTAATTGTAGGACATAGTAAAACGCTGTAATTCATTTAATTAATTAGAAAATATAGAATTGTTTTGGATGCAATTTAGTTTGTGCGATTTGTTTTGTATGTACAAAATAGTGCTTTTTTTAATAGTAGTTTTAAAAGGTAAATTTGAAAATAAATTTGGAGAAATATATTATTTGTGTTAGTTTTTTCTTTGGTTTGTTTATATAGAAAATTGTTTTGCATGCAATTTAGTTTGTGCGATTTGTTTTGTGTGTTCAAAATAGTGCTTTGTTTTAAAAGGTAGATTTTAAAAGAAATTTGGAGAATTATATTATTTGTGTTAGTTTTTTTCTGATTTGTTATTACTTTAATAAATATCATGGGTGATGAGCATTTTTGTGTAATTGACGATTTATTGCAGCAATCCTTTGGCTCGCGTTCGTTTACGGAAAAGAAATCCATTATTGAAAATGGGGGACCGAAACCCATATTAAATATTTTAACTGAAAATAAAACATGCACTAGGCATTTTTCTATTAAATTATACGATAGCGCGAATTGGCTTACCGGTTGTCAAAATAAGCAAAAATTTTTTTGTTGGCCTTGCATTTTATTTTCAACTGAAAAGAACGTTTGGCGGTGTTCGGGATATAATGATTTAAATAATTTTCATAAAGCTGTTGATAGGCATGGCAAAAAATCCTCCGAGCATTTAAAATCGGTTTTAGCTCTTTCTAAATTCGGTACAGGCCAAAGGATTGAAAATCTAGTAGACACTCATTATAAATCCTCAATTATAAAGCACAATGAGTTAGTTAAAAAGAACCGGAAAATTATTAAAATTTTTATAGATGTTGTTTGCCACTTGGCATGCCAGGAGCAAGCCTTTCGCGGACACCGCGAGGGTCCGGATTCTGTTAATCGGGGAAATTATGTTGAATTAATTTCACTTTTGGCCAAACATAATCCAGAACTTAAAAATCATTTAGAGACAGCTTCAGTATTTTCTGGATTATCAAATAATATTCAAAATGATTTAATAATGGCTATTTCCTCCACTCTTACAAGAAAAATTACTTCTGAAATCCAAAATTCTGAGTTTGTCGCAATTATTTGTGATGAAACCACGGATATTTCTTGTCGATCTATGTTATCAACCACTCTGAGATACATTTCTTCCTCTGGTGAGACGAAAGAAACATTCATTAGTTTTAAAAATATCTCCGATGATAGAAGAGCAGGTCGTTTGCATGAACATGTAGTTCATATTATGCATAATTTCGCATGTGGTCCCAAGTTAATTTGCCAAAGCTATGACGGAGCTTCAGTTATGGCGGGTGAAGTTAGTGGTCTTCAAACCCGGGTTAAAGAAACTTATCCAAATGCTCTTTTTGTACACTGCTTTGCTCATCGCTTAAATCTTGTTTTATCGAAATCATGTGACAAGGTTCGTGAGTGCCGAATCTTCTTTCAGTCAATCACAGGTTTCTCAAATTTCTTTAGTCACTCAACTAAAAGAACCGCTGTTCTCGACTTGTTTTTAAAGCGAAGACTTCCAAAAGTAGCTCACACTCGCTGGAATTTCAATGGTAGACTTATTCTATCTATTCATGATAATTTAGATAATCTTAATACTCTTTTTGAATTTATAACGGATAATGAGGAAGATATTTGGGATGCCGAAACTGTTAACAGTGCTCGAGGTCTCTCCGTACTCCTAAATGATTTTCAGTTTATATTTCTGCTGAAAATGTTTTCAAAAATTTTTCCCCAAACCGATATCCTTTTTGAAATTTTCCAATCCAAACAAAGCGACATAAGCTTTTGCACTAAAAAAATTAGAGATTTTCAGACCCAGCTTCAAAATCTAAGAAACAATTTCACCAACGTTTGGAATGAAACTTCCTTAATATGTGAATTAACACCACAACGCAAGCGCCTACGATGTTCAGTAGATGGTTCCGAAAATATTGAATTAAGCTTTAAGCGCTTGTTTGCTGAAATTATTGATATGCTTAATCAAGAAATCGTAACACGGTTTTCATCTTTAAATCAACTAAGATTTCTAGAACTCTTTGATACCTCGAAATTTCGAAATTACGCAAATAAATTCCCCGATGATTTACTTCAAAATCTTGATGAAACGTACCCTCAGTTTTTCGATAAAACTTCCTTAAAAACTGAACTCACTGTGCTTTTTTCTGATGAGGACCTTAAAGGTAAAGCCTTTCAAGAAATATTTCAATTCTTTCTTCACAATAATTTACGTGATAGTTTTATTCAAAGTTTTAAACTTTTAAAACTTATTTTGACATTGCCGGTCACTAGTGCGTCCGCGGAACGGAGTTTTTCTACACTTAAAAGAATATTGACATTTTCTAGAAATGCTACATCGGAAGAGCGATTAAGCGGTTTAGCGTTATTAACTATTGAAAAAAGTATGCTTAAAACTCTTCTTTCCTACGAAGACTTTTATAATGAAATTATTGATGAATTTGCAGTTAAGGAAAGAAGAATTGAATTAAAACCAAAATTTTAAATTGACAATGTTTTTCTTGAAAGGCTTTCGAAAACGTTAAACTGCATGATAGGAGAAAGATTTAATTGCGCTTTAAAATTATTTGTTATTAATTGAAAATTATTTTATGTTATTATGTTTTTTGTTTTATTTATTATATATGTTTGATCAGTAGATTTGTGGAAATATTACCATATTAAAAAATAATTTTTCTTTTAAATTTAATAATAATTATTTGAACTAGATTTATTTTTGTAATCATTTGATTTATTTTTATAACTTACAATAGTTTTAATATGGTAATATGGGGGCCAAAACGCTGCAGAATAAATCAGCGTGCCTACTCTCACGTCCTCGATCGTGGTCCCTGGGTGCATAAAAAGCAGCAGACGAGAGAGGTTTTAGTAATGCATAGTATATTAAAATAACATATACATCAATTTTGGCTGTAAATGTACTACCAAAAAATTTTGCAAGATTGCATCCCTTCCCATTCAAAGCACGCCACGCCACTGGTGGAATGACATTGAGAAAGTGGGCATCCAATGTACCATGACTGCGTGATATGGAAGCTCCTGACTTAGAATTCAAGTTCATTGCCAACACTGAACATGAAACTAGAACCTTGGGTGTAAATTGGAACTGCAATAGCGATCAAATAAAATTTAGTGGCTGTAACAACATACCCCCATTGAAAACTCCCACAAAACGTAGCATATTATCACGCATTGCTCTTATATATGACCCTTTAGGCTTATTGGGTCCATCTGTAGTCATAGAAAAAAATTTCATGCAAGATCTGTGGCGTCTCAAAGGTGATTGGGATGAATCTCTTCCAATCGACGTACACACTAAGTGGCTAAACTTTGAACGTGAGCTGCCTGATCTGAATGAAATCGAATAGGCGTTATGCCATCCAACCTAAAAATTGAAGCGCTTTGGTGGCATGGTCCACGATGGCTCTCTTCTGATGAGTCAAAATGGCCAAGGCCATTTACAACCACACCCGATGAGATACCTGAAAAAAGGACAAATAGAATATCTTCTAATGTCGCCGTCAACAACAATGGTGAGTTAGAGATATTCATCTACTTTTCAAATTTTAATAAAATGATAAGATACATTTCATGGTGGAGACGTTATCTTCACAATTTAAGAAGCGGATCTACTAAACGAACTGGGTCATTGTTGCTGCAAGAGTTGAATGAAACAAGGAATTTCTTAATAAAAATTGTTCAAAAAAAAACATTCCCTACTGAATTGCGCCTTCTACAAAGTGATAAAGGAATTCACAAGCAAAGTATGATCATAAAACTGACTCCATTCTTAGATGATCAAGGAATATTAAGAGTTGGAGGCAGACTAAAAAATTCTACATTGCCGTATAATGTTAGGCACCCCATTTTTTTGCACTACACTTTCACGCTGGTCCACAGGCCCCATTAGCCTCTGTACGCCAAACATTTTAGCCTTGTTCTGGTCAGGCTGCAGTGCGCAGAGTTACTAGAGCATGCGTAACCTGCATTCGTTACTCCCCAAGAAACAAACCTACCTTGATGGGCGAATTACCATCCTCTCGTGTAGAGACCCTTGCACGTCCCTTCATATATACAGGTCATGATTATGGTGGACCATTTTACCACCAAGTGGGTTCAAGAAGAACCTCCAAGCTTGCCAAGTGTTACATTTGTATATTCGTTTGTTGAGGCTTTTCTTAATGCCTTTAAGCGATTCGTAGCACGCCGTGGCCTCCCTTATAACGTATATTCCGACAACGGCACAAATTTCGTTGGCGCCTCTAACGAGCTCTCAGAATTATACGGCCTTCTACACGATGATAAATTTCAACACACAATAACCAAATTTGCCAGCAATGAAAGAATCAATTGGCACTTTATTCCGCCTCACGCTCCTCATCAACGTGGTCTGTGGGAAGGGGCCATCAAGTCAGCTAAAAGACATCTACTTCATGTTATGCAGAATATGACGCTTATGGTTATTTAAAGATGGGTCATTCAAAATAGGACAAATAGTGCTTATGCACGAGGACAATTCACCTCCTCTCACTTGGCAAATGGGACGAATTGAGCTTTTACGCACTCCTTTTATTGTTTGTATGCTCATAAAAATTGATGGAAATAAAAATGTATATTCTGTAATCATACTTTAATTTACTGAATTTATTATAAATCACACTTGCTTCTGTAAATTTAGAACTAACGTAATTGAATTTTCCGATGCGTTCGAGGCGACCACACTGCAGAATGGCTGTTATGTTGAGCACCCTCGAAATTAATAAAAACGCCTTGATATTTAAAATAAAAGCGGTGAACGACCCGCGAAAACATCCAAGTGTAACCTGAAACTCCAAAGAAAATTGGTAACGAAAATTTCGCGCCATTTGCCTTGCGAAAAAATTAAAAGTCTCGTAAGCAAATTGCGCAAGTTTCAGGGCACTTGCAGAAAAGCCGACGGGTGCGTTTTTCCGACCGGCGACCTCAACTTTGGGTCAAGCACCAATAGGTGACTTTCGCACCAAAGTTGGAGGCCCGGAGAAAATTCGCAACCGGCGGATCTTTTGAGAGAAGTTTTTAAAAATCGCAGTTGCGATCAATGGATCGATCGCAGTGTGTTGTTTTAACCGTCACCACTTTAATTTAAATTAGAGTGTTGACTTAAACTTGATCCGCGCTGGGCTGTTTTCGAGAGTGGAGATTTAACTTCGACTTGCGGGTGGCTTTCGCGAAAGTTGAGTGTGATGATTCTTGTCCACGACAGACTTAAGAAGCAAAAGTTTCTAATACTACATACCGGCGAAAATAATGAAATTTTGAAATTAGTTGCCGCAAACTTGTATCATTAGGGCAAAGATAAAAAATTATAAAATATGTGTTGAAATATCAATGTTGTAAATATGTGGAGTTTAAAATAAAACTATTTTCACAATTTATATACTTAAAATTTAAAAGCAAATGTTAAAAAGTGTTTCTTTATATGTTTAAATAAAAAATTAATGTTAAAAACAATTATTTCTCAAATTTTCGTGGTTTGATTTAAAAGTTGAAAAAATAAAACGAAACAAAAGGTGATTACTTACAAAGATGATTATTTACAACTAAAAAGAAAGGTGTTAGCAATTACATAACATGGCCGGGATGTGGGAATGGGTGAAGTAAAGAAGAAGCATGCAGACCAGGAGTCAGTCGAGGAAGCCCTGTGAAGCTGGCACTGCAAAATCCCGAAAATAAATTTCGAAAATTCCAAAGTTAGGGGCATTTTAAGGGCTAATTAGGTGCTCCTAAAATGAAAAAGATATTCAAGATTCAATAATATTGTACTAGCTTCACATGAAGCTAGCAGAACATAATCTATTTATCAATAAAAATCAAATGTATGAACGGCAGATTTAGGTGCTAATTGAGTGCTTCAAGGTCGTATAAATTTCATTTTAGTCAGCTGTACCACAAAGTATACACCGATATAATTCAAATAAACAGTTCGGGTACGATGACAAATGAAACAAAAAAAAACACAAAATTGATTCTATGGACAAATTTAAGTGCGATTTAAGGGCTCATCGACTACAGATCTGAATCCGCCAAAGAACAAAAAATTAACATGAAACGGGTACCTGAGCATCATAGAAGTTCGTAGGGAATAAAAAAAAGGGAATGATAAATTAATTCATGAACATACTGCAAATTAGGTGCTAATAAGGGGCTATTTTAACAAAATAAAAGTAGCTATGTCCATGCGATATTTTATTAGCAGTAAAAAAAGTGGAATTATACTTAGTAGGATTTAAAAAAAAGGAAAAAGCTAGATATCAAATTAATAACCTGCTAAGAATTAAGTGCTAATTAAGGGCTATTTGAACAAAAAAAATGTGCAATCGATAGTTTATCAGTAGTAATAAACATAGGGTCATACTTAGTATTTAGCCATATTCGATTTAAAATGACGTCACATAGCTTACAATATTCTACTCGTCAGACTTTTTCATTTGATACCCATGTCGGCGGGTTTTAAACAAAAAGGTAATCAACCATTTGTGGCCGCCATATTGGATGTACCATAAAATTTAATATTTCATGCAACAACACAATCATGCAATAGAGTTAACCCTTCTAATTCAGAAGGTTCACTTCTTAGCTGGGCCAAGAAAAATTTACCAGCTCAGCACAAGTAGCAATGAGATAGGCTCAACTAAAGCATGCAACATATAAATTGAATGTACATACTATATTGCATTGTCAACCAGAACCAATTTGAGCCTTACCGGATATCGGGAAGTCTTTTTTTTGTTCCATTTGTCATAGAACCTGAATTGTTTATTTCAATTATATTGGTGTGTCCTTTGTGGTACAGCTGACTAAAATGAAATTTATACGACCTTGACATCTTTGCGCGCGTTGAGAGTAATTTTTCAAGTTTACAACGCTTGGCTTAATGCAATTGTTGTTGTGATTTGCAACGATTCTAAAACAATAACAAAGCAAGAATGCTAGAATGGACAAGTTGGTTGAGTGTATGATATGCGACGTTGATTCCGAAAAAGTCGTAGGTTCAATTCTCGATCTCGGCATTCAAATTTTTATTTAATTTATATTTCAAAGTTTTTATTTAAAATTGTTTCCAAAAATGTATAATAAAGCAAGAAGTGCATAAAAGTTTAAAAGTACGTAAAAGGACTCTTACTATTAATTGTAAATTGCACAACTACAGTAAATTTCTTAACTACAATAACTTACAAAAATTTAGATGGAGCATTCGGATTTCTTAGAATTCTGTCTGTAGAAGGACAGAATGCCAGGAAGTTACAACCGATTAATGAAAATGATTTTTTAGCTTAATTTACTTGATTTCCTATAAAAAGTTTAATGGGCGGACTTAAATAACTTTTCATCTAAAAATTTGAGTTACGGAATTATCCACTCATATATCTCTATTTCGTAGCACAATAATGCACAAACGTCAATCTATTGTTTTGATTGTAAGCTAATTAATTTTCATTCGTTGGTATAATGTAGGTGCTATAAAAAAGGTGCTATATTCATGTTGGTCCTATAAAAATATTTTATATGAAATTGTTATTTCAAATATTTAAAACAAATCCGACGCTATTTAAATTGTAAGCCATAATAATTTCTTGAAATTCCCACAGAAAAAAAATTTCTTGTCAAAATTGAAAAATTACTAAATTTTTTAGGAAAATACGGCATATTAACTAAATGGATGAATGGATGGATGATGTTTTCTTAAATAATTGAAAATATGTTCTTAAATCCTTTGAAATTTGTATGCAATGTATTTGTCTTTCTTAAATTCAAAATTTTGAAATAATTACGAATTTTTGACTTTTGGACAAGGGTAATATAATTTCGAAGGCGATTCGAATGATACGAAACAAGCGTCAACCAAAAATTAATTAGTGGAATGTTTTTTCCTTCTTCTGAATCTTTCAAATTTTAACAAAAAAAGCGCAGCCGTCAGGCTTCGAACCCACGACACGACTCGACCCCTGGCGCCGATACTACATTTTAACCATTCGGCTACCAAAGTTTACGTAGAGGAAGTAACGAAATCGATAATTATAGTTTTCTGGCTGGATTTATAGGCCTCATGTAAGAGATAGACTAAATGGGGCTTATTCTTAGAGTCGAATCACTCACATGACTTTTCTCGATTAGCTATCACCTCAATTTCGGAGAGGTATTCCCAGACTGGAAACGCAGTTAACTCACTTTCCACTCTGGGAATGCCCCATGCAACTGGCGTTTGGCAATTTTGAATGATAGATGTCTCTGAGCCGACTCGGGGATTACCATTCCTAGAGTGTCACGTCACTTGCAATGTCACATGACTCTCAGAATAAGGCCCAATATGTAATATATTTGTATGAATAAATTAAAATTTTGAAAAGACAGTTTTGAGCTAAAATCTTTTTGTTGTATTATCAAATGTCTGTATTTTGTAGTATAATAATAATACCCAACTAATGCAAGAACTTTGCTGGAATTTTCTTACATTGTATGCTAGCGATGTAAGAAAATTCCAGCGAAGTTATCGGTGACTATAAAACTTACGGCCATTTTACATCCCAAACGCAAAATGTCTGTGGGATAAAAGAGCTCCAGAGTTGCTTTTCCACTTTGCGTTTGGGATGTAAAATGGCCTTTATTCTTACTAATTATTCAATTTAAAGAAAGATAAAGATTGCCAAAGATGTTTCACATCTTTCACGTGCACTGGGTACACGCGCTAGTTTTTTGTTGTTGCTGATGATGGAAATTTTAGTGTCTGGATTTGAATTTTTATTCTTGGTCTTAATTTTGTTGTGTCTTTCTACTATGTTTTTATTTGCCTTTTTGGAAAGGAATTTTCTCTTATTCCTGAACAATGATAGCAACTCTATCATGGACATTTCCCATTAGCGGTGTAGTCCAGAACATCTTCGATTTGTTTTATTAAATCGTAGTTTGACAGTTACGATCCAGTTTTTTTCGAGTTTTATAAATCAAAACTTTTAGTAGACAGTTGCATGATCTTTTTGGTTCCTAAGATTCCGCTCCAGCCTTGAGCATATTTTGAGACAGATTTTGGCTTTACAACTCCGCTTCTTAGTAAACCGAAGGATTTTGCATTTTTAATGATCCCACCTCACTTTTACATTCCGATGTTTATTGTTTATTAATTTAGTTAAATATATTTTAAAATCCTAGCCGTCACAATTACCGGTCGGAGAATGTTTTTATGCTTGGTGCCGCGCCGTCATCGGGAATCATCAAAAAATGGAACCTGAAAAAAAAAACAGAAGTAACTGGCAGGACTAGGAAAACTGTAATGGTGTGGCCACACTACGCGGTCTTGGGTCGTACGCGCTTTTGCCTTTTTTTTTCATATAGAGTTTTATGACTTTTTTACGACTTTTTTACGACTTTGTCCATGGTAAAGGCCGTGCGGCCAAACAACGCGGACAAAAGGCTGTGGTTAAAAAGGTACATTGTGCGTCCACACACTATGAGCTTTTCAAAAGCGCGTACGCCGTTTCAAATGAGAATTGATTTTTTCTCACTCATGACTCAGAAAATTAAAAGATCACGCGCGCTTTTGGCTGGCCGTACGACCAAAAGCGCGTGGATTCTAAGTCCGCGTAGTGAGGACGGGCCTTAAGGTGCACATGCTTAATGAGAATACTAGGTTACAAGCCGTTTTACACTATGTGATTTGCTCATATTAGATATCAGCTGAGTCCGCTGATTTGATTTGACCCCGCAGTTTTTGATGCGGAAACAGCTTTCGATCGATCTCTCCCAATCCTACGGGAATATATTCGTTATCTCATCCCGATCAAAAGTGTTCCATGGGCACAAGTCTCGAAAGTGGCTCGATTTCGAGATACAGCGAAAATGAACTGAAATGTTTGCACCCAGAATCCCGTGTTATATTTGTGATGCTGAGATAGTGCCCGTTATATGGCTCAGTTGGGGGGCTGTATCTCGAAATCGGCCCATTTTCGAGATTTGTGCCCATGGAACACTTTTGATCGGGATGAGATAACGAATAAATTCCCGTAGCATTGGGGAAGATCGACCGAAAGCCGTTTCCGCGTCAAAACTGCGGAGTAATTTTGAACTGAAAGAATGTAATGCATGTTCCTGATTTATACACAAATCTGATGTTTATTTCAGGTATCGCGGATACAAAGTTGTGTTTACGGAAAATAATGCACAGATTGCTGAACCAGAAATAATAGTGTTGATAGTGTTGAAATTAGCAGTTAAATGTGAAATGAAAGTTAAACGTTATTAGTAGTTAGGGCAGAGCTGTATCAGATAGTTTCTTCTTATTTCTTTATGTTTTGTATTAACATGATTCTTGTTGTTAAGAAAAACGTCTGTCATCAAGCACGCGACAAGTTGAAATAAAGTCTAACGTTCCATTATTAAGTTATTTTTCTTTTCTAAAAATCAAACCCCAAAGGAAAGAGGATTGATAAGTATAAATATTTAACATAGAGTCGCAGACAGGAAAGGCAAGCTGTATTTCTTTTGAAAGAATACTGAAATGAAATGGCGAATACTGCAAAAAATGAGCAAGGGAATTTTCTGGATGAATGGCACCGGGACCAAGAGCGTCAGGGTGGTTGGAAATAGTTCATAGTTACGTGTGTGGCCCATTGTGGAAACAGCAGATAGGCGTCACACGATGTTTCGTGTTATATTATTATTTCATATTTCTCGATTATAAATCTAGGTGTTCTGTAATTTATTTCATCAAACGAAAGAATGGAGTAGTGCGCGTATTTATGGAATACAAAGCTATGCTGAGATACATACTGATAAGAAAATAAAGTATTTTGCAGTCAATTTATTTTTAACTAAATAATTTAGAATTCTTACATTAGCCTGGTCCCGATCCTAATCCTCCTTCCAGAATCATATTTCCTATAATTTATATTCATTAGTGTTACTCTTGACGGTTTAAAAGAACACCTTCCAACTACAGAACAATTCTGAAGATAATACCACGCGCTACCACATCAAGGGCCCGTGTTTATATCGGGAAATGGCCCCTATTTCCAAAGTTTCCACTGTTTCCTACGGTCTACTTCTTGTCTTAATAGTTTTTCGTGTGGATCTTGAACGTTGGATTTTAGGCGGCCGGGTGCTACTCCTAGAGAAATTCTACGCGCAAGCATTGTCTCGCAAACGGCGAAGGAAACCAGAACGAAATAGGCCTGGATATGCTGCCGGATTTCCCAGGGCTATCCCATTTCTCCCGTGTATCATGAATTAGAGCACTCCTTGGTGGTCAATTCGCCTTGCAGTGTTATTATCTGCCCTTGTAACATGAAGGTTCACGAGATTTTATGAATGCTTGGTTGGAGAGGTTAGGTTCGGTGCCGGCTTAGTTACAAATGAGTTCAACTTAGTTATTGCTTAATTATATTTTTTTTCTGAGGTATTGTTTTATTTCGTAGGAATCCTTCTCGAGGTATGAGACTGTCAGTATATGTGAGACATGAAAAGCTAGATCCAGCCGCAGTAACATCATTTAAGGAATAGTATGTATTTTCTGTTTTAGGCCGTAACAATTATTAAGGTTGCATGTCGGACTAAGGACTTGACTTGAACTTGAACTGACAGTTTAATCCGCGGTGACAGCTTACCTACTTGAAAGCTTGACTTCAAGCTGGCTTGAAATGTATTTGACACTTCGCATAAATTTGGCGCGAAATACGTGATGGAAGAAACAATTTTATATGCAGCTTATATAAATAATATAAATTTATGAAGTGAAATTGCACAGGAAGTAAATTGCACAATCAACGGAAAACTAATTTCAAAACTCAAGCGCTGAAGCAGGGGTTACATGACTAGTTCTAGTCGATCCGACAAATTTGTTGGACTGACTTGAGTGAAGTAGACTTGAAGTCGATCCGAGGTTACATGACTTTCAAGTCTACTTGAAGCCGACTTCAAGTATGCATGTAATCATAGTAAATCAGTCCAGAAGAAATAAAATTCGGGGTCAGTACACTTCAATATTTAAAAACCTTAAGAATAACATTCTTAAAAGTGGCATGGGAACGGTGAGTTACTTGAGCCTTTTAAACGCGTTTAGTAGTTTAGGAAAGGGAAAAAGTAATTTGAATGTGGTAAGTTCATTTCGTATGATTTTTTTGAAAAAGTTGTATTTTTACCGCAGACGCAAAACCCTCATATGTGTAAACAAGTGCTTTGAAATTTTTAAGAGTTTTGGATGCAAAAGATATTCTAATAATAAGAAGAAAATGCAGAGTAAGTGACATCTCATCAAATCACGTAGTATAAAACAGCCTTAAAAGCAGAAAAAATCGATAAAGATATATATTTTCGCCTTTTAATTAAATATTTTGAATATATGGAACAATATACAAATAAATTCAACAAGCATGTGCACATATAAAAATTTTTTTAATGCATTAACACATTCGTAACTTACCTGATGAACGATTACATACATATAAATATTGTTACGTTTTTGCGGCTTGATGGACTCATATGATTAATTAAGGAATACACTTTTTAAATGTTCACACAAAACTTGTTGACTTCAAACACACTTCTTAAAGTTCACTAATTATCACTTGCAATTTAATATCTCTCACTAATAACTTGTATTTATCGTATTTTAATTTACTACTTAATTACATTTTTTCGTTTTAGGTCGCTTTTATCACTTAGGACACTTTCATTCGCTTTTCTATCAAAAACTTACTCTAAATACCGGTGCCACTGCATTTATACATATATCCAAGCTCCTGTACTATCTAATTTCTAGATCTTTCCACCCCAATCTGGAAACTCTTTATTTTGCGCACGTTCGATCCTCGTTTCGGACTATCCAGAAACTTCTACAAGTTTAAAGTCTTCAATCACATTTCGTTCAAACTCTAACTTATAGATGGCGCGCCGGTAACTTCTTTGTGGCGTCACAAAGCGACCACAGAGCCACCATTATGTCAAACACTTACAACTACTAACACTTTACACTATGAATTATGTATCTATTAGAATCTAAGTAACCTTTGCGTAGTTTAAATAATTGAAAAATAATTTTCAATGTCAGTCTCGTGTTCGATGTCGTAGCCAATTAGTCGAATTAGTCTTGAGTGTAGTATTTGTAGGCAATAGGCCTTAATAGTAGTTCGTTCGTAGAAGTTCAGCCCGCTTTGTAGTTTGTGTTAATAAATACATTGTATTAGTAGACGTTGATGTGTTTATTGAATAATTGTGTGGGCTTCTCGAATTGGATATCTGGCATCATATTCCCCTAGCCAGAGGACGAAGGGCGCCTATAACTTATTTTATGGCGTTAATCTAAGGAAGGATGGCCCCATATATTGCATAAATATTTAAAAATTACAGTACGTTCAAACTCTAATAGATGGCACTTAAATCATAGCAATATATTCTGTTAATACAGTAACTTCGCATCTTGTAGCGTATTACGGTGATCAGGCAAAATTTTGCCATCCCTTTAAAATGCGTGTAAAAAACCCTGGAAAAATATGCCGCAATAAACATATGTACATTTTCTAGTAGATGGATTTTCTAATGCTGGAGACTTTTATTTGTCAAATTTTTGCCTCCAGAAATTAACTGGTCATTTTTTGTTGACAACAGTTGGCGTATGGTCGTGGTAGTTAATATTCTTATAATAATAGAACTGTAAAATTTCATGTAAATTATTGAATAATTTATTTGAGTACATATTGAGTTGGCAAAAGCAGTCGGACAGTTTAAAATGGAAGAGGAATATTTATTTGATAGCGACGGTGATGGTGATAAATACTTGCGAATGCAGAATGTGACTGACGATGTAGATGGAATTGAGGAAATACCTGATGTAATACCAGTGGCGGCTTCTGCCTCTAAAATTTGGTGGGGCTTGAAAAAATATTAATTATCAATTCAAAACAATGAATGAGATTTTCTTTATTTTCGAGTATAGATCGCACTGCTCGGAAATTGAAGTTCCACCGAATTTCAACAGTTCGCGGGGACCACGTTTGTTGCAAACTTCCATTAATAAATCTTTTCGTTTGGAAGAGCATGATAAAATGATGTAAAAGCAGATATATTGACGAAAAATATTGGTGTTTCTTTAACAACTGAGCATGCCTGCTTTAAACTAAATTTAGTTGTCGGGCATAACAATGCACAAAGTGTGCAAATGGATACAATTTTTTTTACTAAATTTTGAACCCCGCTGTACTCCCACTCATTGCAGCGGCACCATCATTTGTTTGAACAATCAATTTTTTTTCTAAATTGTAGCATTTCAGCTATACCTTTTGCGGACCCATCATTAAGGCCAAAATTTGATAAAAACCTTTCAACAGGCTTATTACTTTTAACGAAACGTAAAATTAAAACGAAATATCATCACCTTGAACAGATACAAAATTTGTTGCTTGCATTTCAGATTTCACTTCATGTAGATAAACCTGTAAACAGAATTCAAGTAACTCAGTTTGTACGGTTTTCGAAGTGTTTTTTGCGAGTTGGTTATTCTTCAAGTAGTCGTCGAATGCGGTAATTTAAAGTATTTTATATATCCATAGCGCTCGTTTCATGTATATATCCATAGCGCTCGTTTCTGTCCAAGCCGATTCTGCTCTAAACAAAACGCAATAAAAGCAAAACAATGCATTTTTTATACTAACCGTAAGCCATTTCTTTTTAGAAACCAATCCAATGAAAATAATCTACTTGGAGATTTTTCAGTACAAATTAATTTAAAATCAAATGGTTGATGTGGCCCTAAACGTTTAATTTGTAATTTTTCTTCTAACGACAACAAAGAACAATTTTTCTTCAATAAACGTGATTCATTTTAACCAAAAACAAAAATTAAATTAAATATAATTTAAGGAAATTATATATTACAAAATGGAATATTAATATTTATTGCAAATAATTTAATAAATAATAATAATTCAATATACATATATCTACCGCAATTTCTGTAAACACACTTTTCACTTAAAAATCAACTTGTAACTGTCACTTAAAATTCAATCTCCAATTAGCTCTTTTTCCAATAAAAATGTGTCTTTTTACTACTTTTTACTATATTTCTATACAAAATTTAGCTACGGGCTAAAAAAAATCAGCCCCTCAGGTATATAAAATCCATAAGTGTAAAAAAAGTATCAAAATGTAATCAAAATTAGTAGCAAATGCAGGCAAAATTACTTTAGAAATATAATAAACAGAACTAAAAGAACGAACCCGACAACACTGGCGTTGTATGTGCATGAGTAAACCCAACAGAGCAAGAGAATCCACTGACATGTATTACATGTCAATGAAGAGAATCCCAATAAATCCTAGGGCTAAAAATTTTAGCCCCGCTTGGTAGAGCAAAAGTTCATGAATCAATCGTCTCAGTCATGAAATTTTGCATACAAAATGGTTCATCTTCGGGGCTGACTCAATGATCGCCCCTGAGAAGAGAATTCCATATAAATGGTATGGAATTATGATTCGGCCAGATTATTTTGATGAGAGAGTTGAGAGTTTTTCTTATTTTTTTATTTGCTCTTTTTTATACTTTTCCTATGAAGTTCTACTTCGAATTTTTTTGTGGAGTATTATTTTGAATTTTGTTTTAGAATTGTAATAAATTGCAAAGAAAATTTGCGTTGCTTTTTTGTAAAAATGAAATTAATTTAAAAACGTGTGAATATGATTTGCTCGATAATTTCTGGTGGGGCTAAGCCCCACTAGCCCCTAAAGACGAGCCGCCACTGTGTAATACACACAAAAGGTACCTCAAATTTGAAAAACGCCGTTTAAGGAAAGACACCATGAACTTTTTAAGTAAGTTAACTATTTTCTTTTAAGTAATAAATCACGCTAAAATTCACAAGAAACACCAAAAGCATGGAAATAAATTAGTAAGATTATGAATAAAACAGGTAAACTCACAATATTTTCTTAATAAAATATGCCGTAAATTAAAACTTTTTTTTAATTCGCAGTTGATGAGTGCAAGAGTAATTGGAGTTCTGTAACGGTCGGCATGGTAACGGTCGCATAAATAGTCCGTTATAGCCGACTTGTCCCGAAACCGTCACTAGTTTTAGGCCTTAACGCCCCATCCTTAACGCAGTTTAAATAAGACGTGTTCATGCTAACGTAGTCGGTAGTCCACTAACGGACAGATATTTCCTCTACATAAATTAACGCTCATAACAAATTCTTGCACACATAAAATGTTCGCATTTAAATCCTAAATTTTGATGCAAAAAAATAAAATAAAAACTATTGTGGGAAATTTGCCCGCACGTACCACAAAATAATAAGAAGAAGATTGGAAGAGCAGAAACTGAAAGAATAGCCCTTAAAGTTCAGTTCTCCTGCAATCGCTTAAGAGACCACGCCACCAAATCCGCGAGTAGAAAGTTTTGTATTAATTTCGTCACATTAATGTAATATTAAAATAAATAAAAGCCATTTGATTGGTGTTCTATATTATTCGCGCTTTTAATTTTTGCACGTCCTTTAAATAATTCCCACAGTATTTAAATTAAAAACGCAACAAAAAAAATTAGCAATTTTCCTTTTTTTATTAAGTAAGAGGAGAACCCTTGTTGATACGGTTTTCTTTCTATCAATGGATTTCAGCTGGATACCAGTTTTCTTGAGTTAAATGGCGCTCTCTAGGGAAGGAGGGTGCTCCAATATGGTAAGTACGCCATAATTGTTTTCA
Source organism: Thereva nobilitata (assembly GCA_963855945.1). NCBI lineage: Eukaryota > Metazoa > Arthropoda > Insecta > Diptera > Therevidae > Thereva > Thereva nobilitata. The sequence continues at coordinate 36,888,137 of OY979697.1, forward strand.
GTAACCCCTGGCCCCGAACCAGGACGCATGGCTGCGTACCGACGTACACCCCCCATACAACTAACGCTAATTAAAGTCCACCCCATCTCTGCGGTCAGTTTCTTTGAGTTTTTTATTAGACACGCTACAGTGCCTCAGGTTCCCTTACCAGTTTATTGTGCTGTCATGATAGTAGCTTTCTCACTGACCTTCCTTTTGCGGTGTAGTCCTTTGAGGCCACCGAAGTCCATATTACTTTTTTAAATTTTCCCTGGCAGTTACGAATATGGCGCCTCGGTGTAGTATTCGTACGGTTTAGTCTTTCGAATTTTATAATTGTTTTTTTTAATATAGACAGTAACAGTTCTTTGAGAGCAGGACGAAGATATGTTATGGAAGGGAAAGGTAAACCGAAGAAATCTGGAGGTACCGGTGGAGAAGTTATGGATGAAGTGCTTATTGATGATGAAGCGGGAGGGTAAGTTGATGTAGATTTGGCGAAGGAGATGGATTTTGTACCTAATATATCACAAAAAAGTTTTATGTTTTCAACAATGTCTAATGTACATATTTCCAATTTTAACTAAATATTTTATTTAACAGATCTTTTCAGTCTCATAAAAAGGAAGACTCGGAAAACGGAAGCTCTTGTTATATAATTTTTTCCGTTTTTTTATATAAAACTGTTCACCAACGTTCAAATGAAAAATCCTCTGCCGAAGCATACACAAGTTTATATAAATAAAAAAGTCCTCTTTTAAATGCTTGGTTTATTTTTTGGGTTTCACAAAGTATTATATATTTTGTTTAAAAAACTAGGTATCACTAAACAAAATTTTCATGCACAATTAATTTAAACACTAATTATAAAATAATATAATAATAATCTTTATTATTCTTTTTATTATTTATTATTATCCTTTAAATTACATCGTTTATTTTATTGTTTATTGGAACGGAAAAACCATATTTCAACGAAATACATCGTCGTAACCCACAACTTACACCCCCGCTTTAACCTGGTCAATATCTACGATCCCGGTTACGGATTTAACAACGAAAAATTCAGCCGGGCGCCGTGGCAAAATCACAACACACTTTTTTCGATAAATTGAAAACCGCCCGGTAATTAAAAGAAACCACCCGGCAGTGGTGACGGTTCAAACAACACACACGGTAATAAAAATCAAAACCACCCGCCGCTGGTGAAGGTCAGAACAACACTCCTCGATCAGTCAATGGGTCGCGCCTCAGATTTTCCAAAACCTTCTTTCAAAAAATCCGCCGGTTGCGAATTTTCTCCGGGCCTTCAACTTTGATGCAAAAGTCACCTGTTGGTGATTGACCCAAAGTTGAGGTCGCCGCCCGGAAAAACGCACCCGTCGGCTTTTCTCCAAGTGCCCCGAAACTTGCGCAATTTGCTTACGAGAATTTTAATTTCTTTCGCAAGACAAATTGCGCTTAATTTTTGTTGCCAATTTCCTTTGGCGTTTCAGGTTATACTTGGAACATTTGGATGTTTTGCGGTCGTTTACCGGCTGCATGTATATTTTTGTTACACTACATTCCAATTATTAATGATGATGCTTAATGTTTTTTTTATGGAGAATCGCTACGGAGTAGAGCGATTCTCGTACTCGAAGAAATGACGGGATGAAGAAGGTTAGGCCGGGCGGACGTACCTAATACTTTAACGGAGTGCTATTTTTTTATGAAGAAAGAAAAGAAAAAAAAACTTGGCAATCATCCGTCAGGTTCATTTGCTTTGCACGGTGTCAAAAAGAGAAGATCAGTTTGGGGTCCTTTGATCGGACCGTTCGGATCAGTAACGGGGTACATTTCTATGTGGGGTATCCTAGCAACATTTTTAATTATTAAGGACTGACCTGCCCATGAGGGGTCGTCCAACACGGCGTTTTACGAAATAAAACGTGCTTGGGTATTCTTTGGGCAGGCCGTGATTTGATTTTCTAAAGCGGTGTTTTATCTTAGTAAAACGGCTTTAAATGATTGTTTTGGGCCGTGACTAATTTCTTGTTTATTTTGTTCGTGGTATTTGCAGATTTGGGGTAACTTCTGCGTTTGTGCCCTAGTAACGACGTTACAGTGTTTTGGGGCCTTCGCAGATGAGGGAAGCCTTTACCGTGAAGGTGTTTGGCTGGAAGGGTATGGTAGGTTTCCGGCTGAGAGCATCGGCATTGGTGTTATATTTGCCGGGTTGGTGCTCTATACTGTAGCAGCCCTCTGACAATTTTGGTTGGACCAGACGAAACGTGAAGACGCCTTTGAGGGGTTTATGGTCGGTAGAGACCGTGAATTGGCGACCCATTAAATAACACTGGAAGTCCCCTTGAGAGAGGTCTGCTCTGAGGGCCTTACTCCTGGCGTCCGTTGTGAGATGGAACGGTTATCTGAAATCTGGGTATGAGTAGTAGAGGGGGACTAGGGAGGACTTGATCGCCTGAAGTGTTTCTTCGTATTTGAAAGTCCCGGGAAATTTAATGCACTTTCGTAGTAATTTTGTTAAGAGGTCGCCTATTTTAAAGAAATTAAGTATGTTTGTGTAGTAACAGGCAAGGCCTGGGAAAGACTGCTCTTGCCTAACTGTACGGGGCGCTGGGAAGTTTAGAACGCACTTCGTTTTCATGGGGTCTGGTAGGGCTTCTTCTTCTGAGCATATGTGACCCAGGTAAATTACTTCTTTTCGATGGGACTTACCTTTTTCCGGTGGTATTTTGAGGTTGTTTTTCCTCATCCGGTCAAAGGTTCCTCGTAATTTAACGTTATGGTCCTCATCTAGATAGGCACAACATTCGAGGCCTTGCAGGTCTGTGAGGTTTTTCTCACCATTGGGACCCGGTTTTTTAGGGACCTCTAGAAGGGGTGAGTTCCATTGACTTTTAGTTGGTTGGACAATGTCGTTGTCCAGCATTGCTTTTAATTGCCCATTAGTGATCTGCCGTTGCATTTTGGGCAGTCTGTATATTTTTTCATTATTGAATTGTTCGTAGACCATAGGAATCTCATGCTTCAAGGCTTCCGTGAAGGTAAGCTTGTTCTCTTTTAAATGGAATATGGACCGTTTCTCGCCGGTCATTAGAGGGTGGTCGAGGTTGAGCCCTTCGTCTAGTTGTTTGAGGGCATTGTTTTCTATTTCTTTTTTGCCCAACTTTAATTTTGCCTGTTTACCGTTGGGTATACCATGCGGGATTGCACCATTTTTGAGTATACTTAGGAGCCTTGCATTAGACAACGATGGGGTACTGGCGTTCCTGAGACCAACTGGTTCAGAGCCTAAAGGATACCCACATTCGTCGTTGGCATTGGTTAGGGGCTTAGGGTTGTTGTTGGGGGCTAAGTGAATGGTAGGGTAGTCTTTAGATGGGGGAGCGTGATGTTGTAACCCGATTACAACAATATAAAATAATTAATTGTGATCCGGTTGCAACTCCCAACATTGATAACGGAAAGTTGTCATTCTATTCCCCAGTATTTTTAAAGTAACTGGACCCCAAAAATTCTCGACATTTTTCGTTTCCAAGAAGCCCATTGATATGCAAAATGCACCTACTATATGCAGCGGAAATAGTCAGTTTATTCCAAACATTTTCAATGTAATTGGAACCGCAAAACCTAGCCACCACAAAAGTCATTTCTAAGAAGCCCGTTGATGTGCAAAATGCACCCACTATAGTACGTAACGGAAATCGTCTTTATATTCCAAGCCTTTCAGTGTTCAATGTAATTAGAACCCCAAGAAAACTGCGACAATAAAAGTTGTTTCTAAGAAATCCGTTGATGTGGGAGATGCACCTCTATCGCAACGGCAATTGTTCCTTTATTTTTCAAACATTCAAATGTAACAGAAACCGCGAAAACAGATAAGCGATTCTCACCAGAAACCCATTGAAAAGTGCAGTCTTGCATTTTTCTCTAGTTTTCTTGTGAGAATCTAGGGAACGTCCATCCTAAGAAAAATTAAGAACCCCAGTAGTATTTTAACTCATTGAAGCGGTCGGATCGGGTTTTGTAAAAGTAGTGGCAATTAAAAGAAATTCTGTTTTTGGTGTTTAAATAAAAGTAATTTCGGCTTTCTTGAATATAAATATTGATGTTTAAATCTTAAAATTGTTGTTTAACCTACCTCCCAAAATAAGGCGCTACTCTCGAAAGAGCACGGTTGTGGTCCACAACAAAGTGGTGGCAGCGAAAAACACTATCAAAAACAGTGCAAATTTAAAAAAATAAAAAATAGTAAAATAAAACAAGAATACTCAAACCAAAAGCCAATTTCGGAGTATAATTTAGAAGATAGTTAACTACTTCAATAAAAGAAGCAGAAGAAAATAAACAACAACGAGGGACTCCAAATCCAGTTCAATAATAATTAATCAACCTTCATCAACATCCATCATCCTTCAACTTCAGAGGACAACTCTAATTTCATCACCAAATTAATAGGTACTTCAACATTACATCATTGTACCCAAACGGAAAAAATAAGTAGATTTAAAACATTATATTTTTACTTTATTAGATATATTATTTTTTTTTGAGAAAAATATATAAATTTTTTACATAAAGTTCTATATAAGATACCTTTATAATTAATCAAAAGTTCGTAAATAATATATTACATAAAAACTGCTTCTGAAATCAAATTAAAGTTTCCAAAACCAATATTTTATCAAAAGTGCAAGCTTCAAAATCGATTTTTTTTACAACTTCGTCCCATTTCTATTAAGCTTATCTTCAATTTCTTCGCCCCATTTTTAATTAAATACACCCTCAATTGAAATAATTAACTTTATTAAATAATTTTGAACCATCAAACCAATAATTACCCTAAATAGAGGAATATTCTCTTTCCCATTTACTCAAAAGTGGTCTGTACATCAAAAGTAATATCAGAATGACGGATAATACTTCCAACCAAATTATTCCCTCCTTTGACGAACTCTGCGAATCACAAATAGCCATATGTAAAGAAATTAGGAAATTATTGAATGAATTCCAAAAATCTGCTAAAAATAGAAGAACAACAGTAATAGTACGGTGCAATTAGTCCAAAAAAGGGCCTAACCTCAACATCCAAAGTAAAAGTTTCCCTCCAACTCCAAATTGTTCTATACAGTCCACATATTGTTTGGTAAAAAGTTACACCATTTTGCGCGTCGGGTTTGGGCGGGGGAGGGGGGAGAAGTTGGTAAATTAGTAGTTTTTATCAGTTTTTCTTGAATATTTCGAAAGCTATGCGGTTTAGCACAAAAAGTGCCATATACAAAAATAATCTACAATAAATTGCGAAATCATAATCTTTGCATAATCTTGCTAAAGTGAACGGTTCCAGAGTTACGGAGGGTGTAAAAGTAGAAATTTTTCGTATTTTTTAGATTTTTTGGAAAAATGAAATTTAACTACTATGTAAACAGAAATAACTAAAGAATTTTATTAAAAAGTCATATTGTACTAGAGGCTAATACCGGATCCACACGCTTGCCAAGGCTTGGCAACCGTTCGCAAATTCAAACGTGTGGATAAGGCGTTTGGCTTGGCTTGTGTAAGCTTGGCAACCCTTGTGGCCGATTCGGTCGAGTATGGATGCTCCACAAATCTAAGCCTCTATAACCAAGTCTATGACAATTAACAACAACACTGTATGTGTGAACCCTAACACTCTCTTACATCGGATGGTGTGCACAGTAAGGAGTGATGAGAGACTTGAAGAAATATTTCAATTTGAATTATGTGCTTATCCTCCATTCCTCTTCGACGAATCTGGCTTAATGAGGAAGGGAAGCAAATCTTCAATGGTGACTGTTTTGGTTCCAGATTCAAATGAATCATCAACCACCCCAGATTCAGAGAAAGTGTCCTATATCATTGATGGAGGTCACATCCTTCATCGTGTTGTCTGGCGACGCCCAGCTACCTTTAGGCAGATTTGCGAGCAATACACAGATTACACAATTACTCATGGGCCAGCAACTGTTGTTTTTGATGGATACGAGCAAGGAAACACAAAAGATGAAGAACATTTACGCAGATCACGTTCTACCACTAACATTGAAGTGAAAGTAGAAGACTCAATCCATGTAAATGTCAATCAAAGTGAATTTCTAGCTAACGCTAAAAACAAAATCGGCCTTATTTCTCTCCTTACAGTGCACTTGCAGAGGTAGTTGCACAGTTCATCAAGCATCGGGTGACGCTGACTTATTAATAGTTCTAACAGCGATTGATGAAGCTAAGAAAGGAGTTGAAGCTTGTGTAATTGGTGATGACACGGACTTGCTAGTCTTGTTGACTGTCCACGCACCCTCAGAGAGCAAATTGAAAATGGTGGTACCAAAGAAAGGCAATCAGCAGGAAAAAGTGTACACTATTTCTGACATTCAGCGCGGCATTGGGGATATGACAGGTACTCTTAGCAATATACGCCTTCACAGGATGTGACACGGTATCAGCTATCTACAACAAGGGGAAAATTACACCGTATAGGAAAGTACAAGCCAACAACGCTCTTCGTACGAAACTTCTAGTCTTCAACGACCCCAAAGCTGACCCCAGTGCAGTGGCTGACGCTGGAAAGCATTTCCTTCTTGCGATGTTTGGAGCCAAGAACACTGAAGATCTAGATTGTTTTCGCTACCAGTGTTACTTGCAGGCTGTTGCAAAGCAGCCTATACATTCCTTGTTCAAGTTGGCTGCACTTCCCCCCACTTCAGCAGCTTCCAGGCAACATTCATTTAGAACCTACCACCAGGTGCAGCAGTGGCTGAATGAGAAGAAGAATCCGCTCGAGTGGGGGTGGAAGAAGATTTGCGAACACCTGAGACCAATTACAACAGCACGTCGTGCAGCTCCACAGGAATTACTTTCCCTCATAGTGTGCGCTTGCAAAGACGAATGCGTCCGTAACTGCGAGTGCAGAAAGAGTGGTCTAAACTGCTCAAGCATATGCGGAAATTGCTCAGGCCTAGGATGTGATAACAGGGACACGAACATCATACACGAAGATCTAGAAGAGGAGGGTGCTATGTTTGAAGAGGACTGAATACTGACAAATACTTTACATTCATTTAAGGTCGCTTTAACATTCTACATTTTTATTAGTTTTATTAGTTCAGAGTGGGTTTCTCCGTACAACAGGTTTATATGGCCTAGGACTGTGGAAGCCTCTTTTCCCTTAAAAAGTAGCGCCCCTTGAGAAGGTGGTGAGGTTGTCGTTCCTTCAAGGGCTTATCACTAACATACCACTGGCCACTGAAATCGCAATATAATTTTACAAAACACAATCCTGTATAAAAATATTAGTTTCCATAGCGATAATGTCATATTTTTTCCAAAAAATCAAAAAAATACGGAAAATTTCTACTTTTACACCCTCCGTAACTCTGGAACCGTTCACTTTAGTAAGATTATGCAAAGACCATTTTTGTTCGCAATTTAATGTAGATTATTTTTGTATATGGCACTTTTTGTGATAAACCGCATAGTTTTCGAAATATTTAAGAAAAACTGATAAAAACTACTAATTTACCAACTTCTCCCCCCTCCCCCGCCAAACCCGACGCTCAAAACGGTGTAACTTTTTACCAAACAATATGTGGACTGTATAGAACAATTTGGAGTTGGAGGGAAACTTTTACTTTGGATGTTGAGGTTTGGGTCTAATTGCACCGTACTATAATGGTAACAAGCAAAATTCAAAAGTTAGAGGAATTTTGGAAACAAGCCCAGGAAACAGAAAAAGCAATACAAAATCACAAAGATCGCGAAGAAAAACATGTTTATTTCAACGAAAAGTGCTTCGAAAAAATAGAGGATTGGTACAGGAGTGCGGGAGCGGCATTTTCAGACAGACTAAACTCCCTCGCCCTACAGACAGATAACGCAAACAACCCCTATTACATACCACTACCAAAAGGGGCCAGCAGATTCGCGAGCACTAGTAACGTGACAGAAATGACAGAAAATGAAAACATCAACGACACCAATAACATACCCTTACCAACAAAATTCAAGATGCACGGGGGGGCATTATCATCATTAAGGCGCGCCATACACAAAATAAACGAGAATAACTTAACAACCGCTAGTCGAGCATGGCTAGAGCATAAAATACACACTTTCGAAAAATATTGGTCTGCTTTCGAAAATGCCCACAATAGCATTATCTGGGATATAAAACCACAGGATACGGAAACCGAATACTACCAAGAAAGATACGAAGTAGCAGAAGATGATTACACAGAACTAATCATCTTGCTAAAGGAGCAGCTCAACGAACGCTTAAACGCCATTTTCACTCAAGCTAATCGAGATTCAAACATTCATCAGAATACTTTCACTCGTCCGACGCAATATGTTACTACTCAATCTCCATCAACACTACCATCCTTCTCTCTCTCGGAAGCAAAATCGGTAATCCCTATTTTTATTGGTGATTCTAAAGATATTCATAAATTCCTTACCTGTTGTGATAATATGTACACAACAGCAACCACAGCGGAAAATAAAAAATCCTTCTTTATTTTCGTAATAAGCAGACTATCAAATGAAGCATATGAAGTTTACAAGTACAACAGAATAGAAAACTGGCCAGATCTGAAAGATCTTCTAATAAAAACATTTGAAAGCAAAGTAGAAAGATCTACCCTGCACGCAAAACTCGCAAGCACCCAGCAAAAGTTAGGTGAAGACGAAAAAAGCTTTCTCCAACGGGTCAACGTGACGTTGTCACAACTAAATGACGCCACATACAAATACACTAGCGATCAAAGGCTCCTGCAATCCCTTCTACAGGACAACGACAAACAAGCGGTTAGAACGGTCGAAGACGGCCTGCTAAAAGAACGACTTCAAACAATGGCAGTCATCCACCCCGAAAAAACATTCACATCCATAAAGGACCACATTCTAGAACATGCAGAGCGGATGGAAAACAAAATTACAATTAGGCAAAACCAAACACCAAGTAAACCAAAGTACTCTAACGCTCGTTGCTTCAAGTGTAACAGAACAGGGAATTTAGGTAACAATTGCTGGAGCTCAAACCCTTCTACCTCCACACAAAAATCAAATAGCTCAAACTTAGCTAAACCTCAAAAAATAGCTAAACCTTATAATAATAATTCCTCATCTACAGAAGTTCTAACGTGTAGATATTGTCATATAGCAGGACATTCTATCGAAGAGTGTAGGAAAAGAGCTAGAAACAACGTTCGGAACGCTAATGGTAATAATCCTCCAAAGGAATCAAGCAAACACCCATATAACAACCCATTTACACTTCGAAACCGAGAAAGGAATAATTTCCAATATTCTAGCAATATCAGGACAATAAAACACGCACGCGAACCGAGAGCCGCAAGTAACGAAATTCAATCATCAAACGGTTTGGGAAACGACTGCCAGCGGGGAGGAAGAAGGGCCATCTCCCCGCAATTCGAAACTCAGGCCCAGGTACATGTCGACCCAACCCTCATATTAAAAACCGATCCTTAAACTACATTCTTCTTATTCCAGTAATTATAAACAAAAAGTCAGTCACTGGTTCATTACCCGTCGATAGTTGTACAAAAAGCTTCTCTACCCTTCTTATCGACTCAGGCGCAGAACTAAGCGTAATAAAAATCGGTCCTATCAAAACAGGTACTACGTACCACAAGAATATAATCTGCAGCCTGGACACAATTTATACAAAATCTACAAATACAGAAGGGACAATATTCGCAAACATATCTATAAAATCAGGTAATACTTCCTTTATAATAGAACAACCATTCCAAATTGTGGAGGACGACGCTTTCTTGAGTCAGGACGGTATACTAGGTCATTATTTCCTAACAAGATACAAGGCAAAAATAGACTATGAATACAACGTTCTCCGCCTCAAAGTTCATCAAGTACACACACCATTTCCAGTAGAGCAATTTCGCTCGATCTACCCTCAAGCATATCTAAGGAACGAAAATCAAGGCTGTAGGGAATCTGCTACATTTAATTCTTTCAAAATAACGGGAGAACGGCAATCATTAACAAATGTTAATGACCCGACAACATCTTCAACACTGGACTGTGACAGCACATCTTTCCAAATTCCGCAAAAAGCGGAATCTAATCACCATTCCCACATAAGGGATCCAAAACTCACGTACCCTCAAATTTCGAAAGAATCGGAATCACGAACTGCCACTAGTCCAAAGCCACAAAATAAAATTATCTCCATCCCAATGCCGAAAGAATCGAAAACAGAAACGTACATAACTAACCCTCTGAATAATGATATTAACTGCTTTCAACAATCCCTATCGTTAATAAGTGGTCCGTCAGCAACAAGAAATTCAAACCCATCAAACACAGTAAAAATCCCGGCTAGATCGGAGTCAACAATTGAAATTCCCATAAATTCCACTCAAGAATTCCTTTGTCTACAAACAGAAATCATTCCGGGCGTTAAGTTAGGTAACGCAATGATAGAACCAGTCAACGGTATGGCTCAAGTTCCCATACTCAACACATCCGAAGTAGATGTAATTATTAACCCATGGGAAATCAAAACTAAACTCGACCATTTAGACAACTACCTTATCGCCACGCCTGACAATGAGAAAGATCCAATCAAAGGAAGAATAAAAAAACTTCAAGATCTTATTTCTCTCGTTCACTGCAACATAGAGAAGCACAGAGTATTCGCGAAATCTGTAAGGAATTCAATGATCTCTTTCACCTAGAAGGAGATTTCCTAACATATACAGATGCGGCAGCTCATATGATTCCGACATTGCACGGCAAACCACCTGTGTACACGAGGCCATACAGGCTTCCAGAAGCTCACAGAGCCGAAATCAACCGGCAAATAGAGCAAATGCTAAATTCCGATATAATACGTCCTTCAAAAAGCCCGTGGAATTCGCCCTTACTTCTGGTTCCGAAGAAACCAGATGAACAAGGAAATAAAAAGTGGAGAGTTGTAGTGGACTTCCGCCGAATTAACGACATCACAACCGGCGATGCGTACCCAATGCCTAATATTACTGACATATTAGACCAGTTGGGGAAATCCAAATATTTTACAACTCTCGACTTGGCAAGCGGATTCCACCAAATACTCATCGACAGGAACGATAGGGAAAAAACTGCTTTTGGCACACCCTATGGCCACTACGAGTATAATCGTATGCCATTCGGCCTAAAAGGTGCTCCAGCAACGTTCCAGCGTGCCATGAATAATGTACTATCAGGCTTGTAAGGAATATATTGCTTTGTGTACATGGACGATATTGTCGTGCACGGATACAATCTTAAAGACCACAACAACCGTCTCATGGCACTCTTTGCTCGCCTCCGCTCACTCAACTTACCCTACAGTTACTCTCGACGCTCGTGACGGCGAAGCTAGCGACGCTGAAGACGCGAAATTGCAACAATAAATTAAAATATAACGAAATACATCAAAGTAGGCAAACACGCCGTCGACATGACGGTGGCAGCGCCGACGACGGTGTAAAGTTGACTCTATTTCAACTTTTTGACGCTTTGCCGCTTTAAAATGACATTTATTTACCGATGAATATACGAGTAATAAAAACAAGTGGAAACGTAAAATGGTTTTTGAAGATAAACTAATAGAGCAAATTAAAGAATTTGAGGTTTTATATAACAAAAAGAGTCGGGGGTACAAAAATTCGGCCAGAAAAGCTGAAATTTGGGAAAAAATAGGGCAAATATTGAACCAACCTAGTAAGCAAAATAAATTTTGAATTGCAGTTCAACTACGTATGTTTGTTTAGTGGATTAAATCCCTAATTCTCTTACAGCTACAGAGTGTATTACGAGATGGAAAAGCTTAAGGGATAGGTACACAAAAATTTGGAAGGAAAAAAAAAGTCAGCCATCAGGTAGTGCCTGTACTTTTAAACCAGAATGGGAATATTACAAAAGTTTAAGTTTTTTGTCGGACCATATACAGCCTAGAAGGTATTACTTGACAAAATTTTCCTATAATGTATTTTTAATTATCATTTATATTGTAGGACAATGGGTAACTTTTCCTCTGGAAAAATCCGCGAGCAGTACTCCTTTAAATTCTACATCGGAGAGTATTGTTGTCAAATCTTTATCTTCTTCATTGTTATCTGAAGATGATGATTTATTTATCAACGCAATTGAGGAGGACTTCTCCAATATTTCTGAAAATCAAAATAAGAAAATACCGAAAAAAGGTACAAAACGAAAATGTGATGACTTACACAACGAAATTGGCGGGAAAATAGTGAATACTATAGGTGTATTAGAAAAATATCTAACCAATAACAACTCAAGTTGTGCTCCAAACACATTTTCGCAAAGAGTGGATGTTCTTTTAACTGGGTTGAGCGCTGCTAATAGACTAAAGGCAGAAGAAAAAATAATGGAATATTTGTGCAAATGCCAGCTTGAAAATTTAAAAAACGGTGATGTATCGAATATAGAAATGTGAATAGTAATTATTAGGGGTATTCATGATCTGTTTGTTAAATCGAGAAACTTTCCTTAGTCATTTACTAAGGAAAGTTTCTCGATTTAACACAAATAACACAGATAATGAATACCCCTATTATTTATTGTTATATTCTAAACTTGTATTCCTTTTCATTTTTTCAATTATTTTCAAATATACATAGGAAATGTCAATTTATATTATTTTTATTAATAAATGGATATTATTTTTGTTCACAAATGAATTAAATTTATGTTAAAAAAAATTATTTTATTTTGCTTTGCTTTTCAATTACTCCTTCATGAATAAAATATTTTTTTAGAACATCACGAAGCTGAAATGCATATTTGGATGCGTTATTGGAACCAATTTTTAATGTATTTCGCTGTACTGCTGATGGTGTTACATTAACTTCCTCTCGCCAACTTCCAAACTTAATATTGCCTAAAGTGTTTTCGGAGTCAACGAAAGATGGTGGACAATATTTAAGCGCCGATAACTGATTACGTTTTATAAAATTATGCAGCGCTACTGTTGCTAATACTATCTATAACTAGTTGGGATGTGGCTTTTGACCCTTTCGGTCCACAAGATTAACTTCCCAGTATTCGTTCAAACAAAAAAACGACTCGAACGATTTTTATGAAAATCTTTTCAGATCATACTTCCTTTAACACGCTTTGAACGGCATCTTAACGAAGTCGGTATCTTTTTTGGTTCGCGCGAAATCGTGCTGGTACAAAAATCACTTACGTCGTTCAAACAAAAAAACGGTTCGACCGATTTTTATGAAAATCTTTTCAGATCATACTTCCTTTAACACGCTTTGAACGGCATCTTAACGAAGTCGGTATCTTTTTTGGTTCGCGCGAAATCGTGCTGGTACAAAAATCACTTACGTCGTTCAAACAAAAAAACGGTTCGACCGATTTTTATGAAAATCTTTTCAGATCATATGTCCTTTAACATGCTTCGAACGACACCTTAACGAAGTCGATATCTTTTTTGGTTCGCGCGAAATCGTGCTGGTACAAAAATCACTTACGTCGTTCAAACAAAAAAACGGTTCGACCGATTTTTATGGAAATCTTTTCAGATCATATGTCCTTTAACATGCTTCGAACGACACCTTAACGAAGTCGATATCTTTTTTGGTTCGCGCGAAATCGTGCTGGTACAAAAATCACTTACGTCGTTCAAACAAAAAAACGGCTCGACCAATTTTAATGAAAATCTTTTCAGATCATATTTCCTTGAACACGCTTCGAACGGCACCTAAACGAAGTCGATATCTTTTTCGGTTCGCGCGAAATCGTGCAGGAAAAAATGACCATGTTGGATATTTATTCTATGCCCTGCTTCAAAGGTTATAATTTTGTATTACCACCAATTACCTTTTTTTTTCCTTGGCTTATTTCTTTTCGGCCACAATTAAAACATTATCCGGTCATAACCTTATTTATTCCGGCCACAAATCCTTAAGCAAATTAAATTAACGTGACGGCCTCACTTTTTAACTTATTTACTTCGGCCTCAATTAAAACATTATTCAGTTAATACCATATTTATTTCGACCACAGTTAAACCATTTTTCAGTTAACCTTATTTATTTCGGTCACAATTAATACATTGTTCAGTTAATCTTATTTATTTCGGCCACAAATCCTTAAGTAACGTAACGGCCTCACTTTTTAACTATTAAATTTCTTAATACAACTTTATTTATTTTGACCACAGTTAAACCATTTTTCAGTTAACCTTATTTATTTCGGTCACAATTAATACATTGTTCAGTTAATCTTATTTATTTCGGCCACAAATCCTTAAGTAACGTAACGGCCTCACTTTTTAACTATTAAATTTCTTAATACAACTTTATTTATTTCGACCACAGTTAAACCATTTTTCAGTTAACCTTATTTATTTCGGTCACAATTAATACATTGTTCAGTTAATCTTATTTATTTCGGTCACAATTAATACATTGTTCAGTTAATCTTAATTATTTCGGCCACAAATCCTTAAGTAACGTAACGGCCTCACTTTTTAACTATTAAATTTTCTTAATACAACTTTATTTATTTCGACCACAGTTAAACCATTTTTCAGTTAACCTTATTTATTTCGGTCACAATTAATACATTGTTCAGTTAATCTTATTTATTTCGGCCACAAATCCTTAAGTAACGTAACGGCCTCACTTTTTAACTATTAAATTTCTTAATACAACTTTATTTATTTCGACCACAGTTAAACCATTTTTCAGTTAACCTTATTTATTTCGGTCACAATTAATACATTGTTCAGTTAATCTTATTTATTTCGGCCATAGTTTTCGTCTATTTTAAAATTCAACCGGCGCGGCGGCGGTGGCGACGATTAGGACAACACTCTATATTCCCCAAAAATCCGACCGTTCGCGATCGAAAGTTAAACTCACACCTTTTAAACCGACCGCCGGTTTTCGCGGTTGAAACAACACTCATCGATTTAAAAATTCACCGCCACCGGCCAGCCGTGGTTCGCAAAAACCAAAAAAACATCACGCCGCGAAAAGAAAAACAACTCCAAGAAAAGTCACGGCTTCGCCAAAGCTCCCATGCCCGAAAATGCAATTATGCATTTAACATGACCAAAATGCACTTATGCATTTTGTCACCGGAAAGATCCCAGACGAAATTTGACTAATGATAAGTCTTGGACGATTTTTTTTTTTGCGTTTCTTTGTATTGAATTGGGAGTCGCAATTCGCAAAATGCAATTGTGCATTTTGGCTGGGAAATGTATGTGCAACTTGATACCTGCTGATAAGTTTTTCGAATCTTCGCCCGGAGTTGCTTGTGGCGGTTTTTTTTTATATGGTTAACGAGATTTTTTTTTTTTTTTAATTTATTTTTAATATTCCAGAAATATTTTGAATTTTGAAAATTTTAGATTTTGAGGGACTTTAGCTTTTGGAAATGAATTAAAATGAAATGGGTTTTTAAAAAGGGGTTATTTACAGGGCATTTTTTTGTTCATAACAACTCCTTGGGGGGCTCAACAAGAGTAATGCTACGTCGCAAAGCGAGGGAGCATTACTCGAATTTGATTTTACGTTATAAGGGCCCGGAGGGGTGATTTCTCTGCGTTTGGTTGTTTTCAGGAATGGCGTTTGCGAAGGAATTTGAGTTTGCGCCTAACTTAACTGGTTAGGGGCGAATTGGGTTGCGCCTTCTGGCGGATTTGGGGCGGCCCGTAAGAGGCTTTTGCCTGCAGCCCTTTTTTTTAGTGTAATTTACTTTAGGACTAATTTTTTTTTTTTTGACGTTTCTACTTACTGGTTTCCTTAATTTTACTTTTATGTTTTGGCCTTTTTCTTTCGTTTTTTATTAAATTCTTATTTTAATACTTCTTAAATTTTCAATGTTTTAGCCCATTAAATTTTGATTGTTTAATAATTTTTTATGTTCTGATCTATATAGCATACATTCCTGAGGACTATCGCCCACCTTTGTTTCAGGTTTTACAGCTTATGTGTTCTTATTTACTACCCTTATACACTTCTTTTTATATACTACTCTTATTTTCTTCCACAATAATTCTTACTTACTAATCTTTGTTTTTCCTTCTACAATAATTCTTACTTACTAATCTGTGTTTTTCCTTCCACAATAGTTCTTACTTACTAATCTTTGTTTTTCCTTTCCACAATAATTCTTACTTACTCATCTTTGTTTTTCATTCCACAATAATTCTTACTTACTAATCTTTGTTTTTCCTTCTACAATAATTCTTACTTACTAATCTTTCTTTGTCCTTCCACAATAATTCTTACTTACTAATCTTTCTTTGTCCTTCCACAATAATTCTTACTTACTAATCTTTCTTTGTCCTTCCACAATAATTCTTACTTACTAATCTTTGTTTTTCCTTTCCACAATAATTCTTACTTACTAATCTTTGTTTTTCCTTTCCACAATAGTTCTTACTTACTAATCTTTGTTTTTCCTTTCCACAATAATTCTTACTTACTAATCTTTCAAGGGATATTATTTTGGTAGGTTTTTGTTTGTGGACCTTGTATATCTTTTTAAGAGCTTTCGCCCACTAACTGGATAGTTCTAGGTAACGTCAGGGAACGAGCCCTTGGCCTTCTGGGGATTCGAGGATGAGTGGCCTGCGAGGGAGTTAGTGTCCGTATTTCCGTTAGCTGGACCGAATCGTGTTCCTCGGTTTCTGGGCGCCGGCCAGGAAGGATTTGTCTTGGGCTTACAGCCTTTAGTAGTACGTATACTATTATAATCACTACTGCGATGCTACTCAGTGATAGGGAAGTCATAGACCAGGTATGGCGCTTGGTTGCCAGCCCGTCCTTTTGCAGTTGATTTAATTCTTCTTGGATACTGTCTAGCGGTTTGGCGCTCTTTTGAATGCGATCATAGGCGTCTCGCCCGAGTATTACTTGAGTTGTGTTAACGGCCCCGCCAGTGGATTTAGCATGAACGTGTGCTAGGAGAGTATCCGTAATATTGGGGTTCTTGAGGGGGAAATAAGGAGGTTGTAATATTTGCAGGGGTTGTCCTACTGCTCCCTGGTGGTATAGCGTTTGGTCCTGTATTGACAACTTACAGGGCTTGTTTATGGTTAGGATACCAGGTCCCTCCGTTTTGGCGACTGCAAATTGATCCTCACAAGATATTTGGATAGCTTGGGGGCTCGTAAGCGCAATTAGCCATGTATTAGGCCGATCCATCTTGATGATGGTGTTCTGCGGGGGAACTTGCATCCTTAATGGACATTCTACGTCTTCACCTAAGGGGTTTAACAACAATTTGGGGGCGCACTCTCGGGTGTGGATCACCTGTGCTATGGGGGTGTTCAACTGACCTACGTAAGTGGTGGAATTTAGGTTATTAGTTATTTTAATGATCTGCAGAGTGTTTGGGTAGTTTAGGAGGGTAAAGACTTGGGTCTCGAACTGGACGGCCAAATGAGAGTATTCTATCTCAGGAATAACGGAGTGCCCTTCTCGGGCATGAATGGGGTAGCACCAGATTTTGAAGTATCTCATTCTGGGAAGGCTAAAGATTGGTAGGCTCACTTTGACCACTAACTTATTTCGCATGAGGTAGGTGTTAATGGTACTAGTTTGGTACACTATCGGCAGACAGTTTGAGCACGCACTGGTTATACTGGATTGTATATTGGCCAGTTTGCTGGGGGAAATAAGAAGGGGATGTACCTTATGATTTTTCGCGAACATGACTACTTCTATCAGGGTGTTTTGCCGAGATTCTATTTCAATTACCTGTAGGAGGATGTTGGTTATTATGTCGACCCTCGTTTGGAGTCGGGTTACCTTTTCCGTTATGTTTTGTAGCTCATTTATCTGATACGCTATCTGTTGTTGTCTGTCCATTAGGGCGACCAGAGGTTTTTGTATTTCCTGGAGAGTGTTGTTTACTACACTTATTTGTTGTTTTTCCAGTTCCAGTAGGGTCGCTTGGTTTTTCCCTAATTCGTTCAACTTGCTGTAAACCTCCTGCTCGTTTTCGCTATCCATGGTACCGAATAAATAGTGTAAACCCTTTCCCACGCCGTCAAAGATGGAGCGTTTGCTTCGCGCTGGGGTTATTAACTCCCGGATTATGTTAGTCCTTCTCCGGATGTTTTCGATCACCGAGTGGATGTGTTTTTGCTGGTCCTGGCAGAGTCCTTGTTGGGGATTGTCCTCTTGGCATATCCTTAGCGCCAGGTGTTCCGCATGGTCGGCCAGCTGGGTTTGATTGTCCAATTCGCTGAGGTCCAATTCAGTGAATACGTTCCAATGGTTGTGATATAACCATATTTCGCCAAGTTCTTCGAACACTACGCCCGTTTTGTTCAGCGGGGTAAGGGTATAAGGCGCTTGGCCTGAGTTAACTGCAGCGGCCGTTAAGGCCAGGGCAAGTAGAATTGTTTCCATGACGGCGGCCTGGAAGAAAGGTGCAATTAGCGACGAGTGTTTTTGTGTAGATGTTGTGTGTTTTGTGAGATTGATCCCCTCGTGGGGCGTGTGCAAGTGAGATTTGGGTAAGGGCAGCCCTAGTTCGGGTTGTGGCGGGTCTGAGACCATTTCGGGAGTGAATGCGGAGATGCTTCCTTAATTCGGTTAGAGTTAGGTGTTAACGTTTAGACAACTAGACATCTTAGGCTGCTTCCCTATTTGAGCAATAGATCGATAATAACTCGGTCTTATGTTTTTTCTTTTGTGTTCTTGTTGTGTAAATAGTGGTGCGAAGAGGGGAATTTATCAATCTTCAATAAAGCGCTAGTGAGAGTGAGGTCTGAGAGTGAATTTCTGAGAGGCGCAAATCGCGGAGTATATGGTCTGTGTGTAACGCGACGTCTTTTGAATTCAGCTTTTTGAATCTGCAGACATTGACGCTCACGAAACTCTAAACAAGAAATTATATCTGATATGCAGAATTTTATGGAAGAACAATTAAAAGCCTAAGAGAGAGAAGGTGTGATTACAGGTAATTTCCCTACTGAAATGGTATTGGTGGTGTAGGTTTCCGTGGGTGTTGGGTTTGTGGTTCCAGTCCAACGCATTTAGCTACTTAGAGTATGAATTAGATTGGAACCCACGGAAACATAGTAACAATTGGGGTGGCGAAACCCGTTCCGTAGTAAAGAGAACATATTATTGTACCGACCATTGTTCCTTGTACAAAAGCGGATTTGGGGAGTGAGGAGAGGTGTATATATATATATGGATAGAATACAATTTGGCACAAACGCGTTTAGCTACTTATGAGGACGCGATTGTGCCGGGCACTGTGGCTGGACGATCGTATTGTTGGTCTATCTAATCAACGATGGCGATGCAAATGTTGGAAGATCAAGGCGAGTACCATTAGTGGTGGTGAACTGTGACCGTGCACCTCCAGCATGTTTTAAAAACCCCATTATTAAAATTGGTTGTTGGTTTTAGGATTATGTAGTTTTGGTGGAGCCATGCTTTATGACTATTTTAAAAATCGCGAGGAAGAAGAGGGCGACATGAATTTAACATTAGTTTCAGAAAGAAGAGATGGTTGCGGTGGATGTACCCGTAGGGCAGCCCTCAGGCCAGGGGTATTTGGAGATCGTGGCTGCCACTAGGGTCATTCCTTAGGGTTACCTCAGCTCAAGTGCTACCGATGCAGAGGGCATCATTAAGTGTGAGTGGGTGAGACTATTGAGTAGTTCGCACTGGGTGCTTTTATGTACTCCATGTGTTTATGTGTTTTGAGTACTTCACTCCGTTACTATGTATGCCATAATACCGCACATCAATAATGCAGAGGATATAAAGAGAAATGGTCGACCCGACCCGTGAGAGTGCTTGGGGGAAGGGGAAGAGAGAGTGTCGGAAGTTGGTACCTGTGTAACTTAGCAATTATTATTCTACTAGAATATTACTATATATTAAGGTGTTGGTTACTCGTAGAAGGGTTTTAGGCGATTATTATGAACTACCGTAAGCTTGTTGCCTATTTTGACTTTAGTGTTCACGGGGCTAGCTATCGCGGCCACGGTGTAGGGTCCTCTCCAAATGGGGGATAGTTTTCCTTTTCGATTTTCGCTTTTAATAAGTACTTGGTCGCCGATATGGAAGGTGTGTGATCTGGTGGTCTGGTCGTAGTGGGCTTTAGATTTCTGTTTGCTGGCTAGCAAATTTTGTCGGGCTATTGCGTATGTTTTCTGTAGTTTATATTTTAGAATGTGGTAGTAGCTTTCGTGATTGTATAACGGTTCGGGATCTTTCTTCAGGTTGGATGGAATGTCGGGTGAGAACCCATAAAGACAGTCCATTGGGGTTAGTTTAGTGCTGTCATGGACACTATTATTATAGACGAACGCGGCAGTACGTAAGTATTGATCCCAGGCTTTGGGGTTTTGGTCAGTGATACTGCGCAAGTATTCCACTAGGGGCCTGTGGGCCCTTTCCAAGGCGCCGTTTGATTGGGGGTGGTAGGCGGAGGTTTGTAGTTTTTTGATTTTCAGTAGTTTGCACAGGCCCTTGAATAGGCCGCTGAGAAAATTGGTGCCTTGGTCAGTCACTATGCTTTTGGGTATCCCGTAGCGGGTAATGATTTGGTCAAAGACTATTTGTGCTACTGTCTCGGCTTCGGCATTCGGAATAGCATAGCAATCTAGGAATTTGCTTAGGTTATCTTGAAATGTTAAGATGTATAGGTTCCCGGAGTGGGTAGTTTCTAATGGTCCCACTATGTCTAGGTAGACCTTGTCGAAAGGTCTTTCGGCCACGTCTGTGATTACCATCGGCATTTTAAGGGCCGGTGTGGACTTATTTGTCTGACATTTCCTGCATCTTCGAATATATTTTCCTATATCCCTAAGCATGTGGCGCCACCAGTACTTCCTACGGATTCGTTTGTACGTTTTGATCACGCCTTGATGACCTCCGAAAGCGGAGTCATGATAGTCTTTCAAGATGGTGGTTATCTCTTCGGGGTCCGTGATTATCGTGATTTTGGGCCTTTGATTGGTTTCAGCCTCTTGAGGCTGCGTGGTTGGGGATTCGGGTGAATTGAGTAGTTGGTTCTCTGACTGTTTTATACCGTCGCCTTCGGGCGCGATGCCTATATCTGTTACCTCCGTTTGGGCCTCTTTTCCGGGCGTAGTAATCGGTCTTTTCACTCGTGCTTGGGCACGGGTGACTGCGTTGCATCTTTGATTGCGGCCTCCGGGGGGAGGTTCCATGGGGGCGTGTACTATTGCCTTGACAGTGAAAGTTTGCTGAGTCTTAGGTTCTTGCGGAATACGACTGAGGGCGTCGGCATTAGTATTGTACTTGCCGGGTTTGTATTCGATGTGATAGTCGTATTCAGAAAGTTTATGGTGGAAACGCACCAATCGGGTTGTAGGATCTTTAACGTTGAAAACTCCTTTCAATGGCTTGTGATCGGTATACACTGTGAATGTGCGACCTTGTAGATATCACCTAAAATTTTTCACGGCCCAGACTATTGCCAACAGCTCTTTTTCGATGGTCGAATAGTTTCGCTCAGCCTTGTTCAGAGTTCGGCTGGCATAGGCAATGGGTTGGTCCTTTCCCACTTCCCCTTGTGAGAGTACAGCCCCAAGGGCTTCACTACTGGCATCTGTAGTCAGATTGAAGGGTTTAGTGAAGTCGGGGTAGATGAGTAGGGGGGGTTGGACAAGAGCTGCCTTGATTTGGTCGAAGGATTCTTGGCATCTGGGAGTCCAGGAGAATTTTACGTCCTTACGGAGAAGGTTGGTTAGAGGCCGGACGATTCTTGAGAAGTCAGGAATAAATTTCCTGTAGTAATTCGCGAGTCCGATGAAAGATTGGACCTGGCGTATAGTGCGGGGTTCCGGGAATTCTTGGACGCACGCCGTTTTCCTGGGGTCCGGGAGCGCACCTTTCTCTGAGCAGATGTGCCCTAGGTAGACTACCTCCTTACGTAGGAATTGGCACTTTTCGGACTGCAATTTGAGGTTATGCTCCCTCAGTTTGTTAAAGACTTTTCTGAGCTTTCGGTTGTGGTCTTCTAAGCTCTTACCATAGATGACAATGTCATCTAAGTAGACGAAGCATTCTAGGCCTTGCAGGCCGGTGAGTACGTAGTTCATTAGTCTTTGGAACGTAGCCGGGGCTCCTTTTAGCCCGAACGGCATACGTTTGAACTCGTAGTGCCCATAATTGGTGCTGAAAGCGGTTTTATCTTGATCCCTGGGATCGACCAGAACTTGGTGATAGCCGCTGGCAAGATCAAGAGTGGTAAAATAACGCGAGTGTCCTAGCTGGTCCAGGATCTCTTCTATTCGTGGCAATGGGTAGGCGTCGCCGATTGTTTTTTCGTTAAGTTTACGAAAATCGACGACGACTCGCCACTTTTTTTCACCGTCTGCGCCTGCCTTTTTGGGAACTAATAGGAGAGGGGAGTTCCACGGGCTTTTGCTAGGCTGTACTATATCATTTTCCAGCATTTCTTGTAGCTGGTCATTTATTATTTGCCTCTGACTTTCTGGCAATCGATACATTTTTTGGTTTATGGGTGCCTGGTCCCGTATTAAAGGTATTTCGTGTTGGATGGCGGTTGTATGCGTGAGGAGATCGCCCTTAAGATAGAAAATATCGTGATATTCGTAACAGAGGTCGGTAATCGACTGTCTTTCTTCCGCGCTTAGGTTTTCATCCAGATTCAATTCCTTTTTGATCTGTTCTAAGCGGGCTTCGAGGTCTTGAGGGACCGTGTACTCGGGGTTTGAGGAGTACCGGATATGGTTAATTCTTGCCTCGGTCTTGCTCTTTGGGGTTTGCGTACCTAATCGTTTGTTTTTTTGGAATTTAGTGGCAGGGGTGTATGGTGCCTTTGTTTGGGAAGTTGTTCCCTTCTTCTTGTATGGGGGGATTGGTGATGGAGTTTGGTGGCCAACGTTGGGGCTCTTGTACTCGCACGCACCGTTATTTAGGAATAAGCCTTGGGGGCTAGTTTGGTCGGCGCACTTAAGGTTACATGCGGACCATATTGTTATTAAATAATTGATTAGGAATAGAGCGACTGTGTTTAAGAATGTACGAATGGCATTTTGGCTAGGGATCTCAGAGGCATACGCTTCAGGGGCCTTGGGGGCCGAATCTACGGACTGACGAGGGGTCTCAGAGGTATACGGTTCTGGGGCCTTGGGGGCCGAATCTTTGGTGGATTATTTTACTACGGTTGGCCGTGGTATCGCCTGAAGTGGGACTATTTCATATATATTGGTTGGGACCAGTGTTAGGTTAAGTGCGGCTATGGGCACTGCGGTATTGGTACTATTGAGAATGCTTACCGGAACGGTGTCCTTCCCCTTGGGTAGCAGGCTATTTGAGAGGAAAACACCTGGTTCTATTTCTTGAGACAGACAGACCATTTCTTCCTTCAGGTTTAGCGGAACTGCGATTATTTGTTGGGTACGGCCCGGCACTCGTGTCGGCCGTCCCAACTCAATCTTAGTTCGTGTAGGTTCCATTTGTGTTTCGATTTCGTCAGTCGACCTTTGGGTTTTGCAGTCAGCCTCCTTGTTAGGGGCCTTAGAGACAGTGTGCGTTTTGCCCACACTGTGCCTCACTTCGACTGCCCGTTCTTTGGGCGAATGTTCGTCGAACGTCAATGGAACGCTAAACTCTTTAGGGTTTGTTGCTGTTCGAGGGAACTTCAACTTTCGATTGGGACCTTCTACATTGCAGTTATCCAAGATGAAGTCAAATCCTAGTAGCCCGTCGTTCAAAAATTCTGGTGTATCCTCTACTACCTGGAAAGAGCCGGGGATTTTAGGGGGGAGGTCGAAATTTCCGTGACAGCTCCCTATGGTTTCGGTGGTTCCGGCTGGGGTTACGAGAGTGCATTTCTCATCGGGGTTTATCTCTACTTCGGGTTTTAATTTGTTTTGCTTAATGACGCTTACCTCAGCGCCAGAATCCACTACTAATTTGACTTTGCCGTTACGGCTGATATCTAAGGGTAAGGTAACTTGTGGGATTCTGAGTCGGGGCGGCTGAGGTGTACCCTTGGGTGTGAGTGGACCTATTGTTGTCGGGCCAGGGGATTTTGGCTCGACGGCTCGGCGTTTCCCTGGTGACGTTCTTCCCACATCCTCCTCTGAGCGCATTCGCTCACTACGTGGCTACGGCGGCCACAGAAATCGCACTTTCGGCTTACCTGGTAAACTCGTGGGGTTCTATTAGGTGGACCGGGATTGGCTTGTCCGGAATTAGGTTGGCCTGAATTAGGTTGTCCCGGTCCTGGGCGAGGGTACCTTCTACTGTCATCAGCCCTGCCAGGTGGGTTTCTGTTATTAAAATTCGGCGGGTAATTTGGAGGGTTTCTATTATTAAAATTCGGCGGGTAATTTGGAGGGTAATTTTGAGGTTGCCTATTGTTGTAATTATTGTAAGTGTTCTGTAATGGGGGCCCATTTCTGGCCGTAGTCTGACTACGTTCAAACTTAAATCGGCGGCACTCACTGACGTCATGTCCATAATTTTGGCAATGTGAGCAGAGCGGAGTGTTCTTGCGCTTCATGCACTCACTGTAAGTGTGTCCCCGTCGGCGGCAAAAGGTGCAAGTTACGTTTGCGATGGATTGGGACTGTGGAGGCCTATTGGAATAGGAACTCTGCACGGCTACTCTTTCTTGTGCGAGTGGCAGAGTTTGATTTACGAAGTGTTGTACGGCTGGTGGAGCGGGCGGGGTTGGTTGATAGCTGGAGTGTTGCTGTGTAATGGGCGGCGGTGAGAGGTTATTATTAGGGGTGGCGTGTATGGGGGCTATGTGTTGAGGTGCTTGTATGGTTCCGGGTGTTGGGGCCCAACCTGTGCTACCTTGGGTATTGATGCCTTGTGTGATTTGGAACCCGGGAGGTGAAACGTTGGATCCCGGTTGACTAATAGGGTACGCCGTAGGGGCTGTGTTGGGCTGCAGGTGTAAGACTGTTAGTTGCAGGCGTTCCATATCTAGCGCCTTTTGGATTAATGTATCTAACGTTTGTTCTTCCAGAGTTAGGAGATATTGACATAGATAGGGGTTATTGACACCGCTTTTCAAAGCGTCCTTGGCGAAGTCATTTAGCTGCGCCTGTACAGTGTGGGCGCTTGCGGCACCGTACTTGGTGGTGGCCGCTTCTTTGCAGGACTGTAACATCTGCTTAATTCGAGCCGTGAAGGCTATCAGGGTCTCTAAAGGGTATTGTCGCAAAGTTATTAGTTTGTTTACCAGTTCCTGGTAGGTTTCTCGGGGCAAATATGTTTGATTAAGAAGCTTTTCAGCCTCTTCAAATGTTGCTGGTTGAGTGGAGGCTATTAATTGGTAGGCTTCGCCTCGTAGCCTCGTGGGGTAGATCTGTAAAAAGGCTGGTTTGTCCGTGTCGCTCAGACACTGCAGCGCTCGATGACAACATCCTAAAAATGTCTGTAATTCTACTACGATATTGGGGGATGGGCCGCCGGAGAAAATGGGAACTAATTCAGAGGTTAAGCGGGCGACTTTTGTATAGTCCGCCATTTTGAAAGGCTTTATATTTTTGGAGTCGGAGTCTTCTAGTATGAACTCCTTTTCGGAGTCTGAAAAGGATACGCTGACCCAATTAAGTAGGAGTTCGCCCTTACTCGAGTCCTTGACGCTACCTGTGGAACTATCTAGGCCCTGCCTTTCTTGTGAATTCTCTACTACCCTATCCTCTAAAGGTGGGAGGCCCGGGAAGTTTTTAAAATCCTGGATCGCCTGTTCGAACTTCCTTGTAGCCTCTTTAAATTGATTTATTTTGGCGAGTCTTTGCCCGCTGCTCTTGGCTACTTCTTTATTGAGGAAGTCGTACTGGGGGATCGAAGATTTTTCGCCTTCCCTGGCCTGCTTTAATAAATCTTCTAAATAGTATTGTAAACTTACTTGACTAATTCCTGGTCTTACTCGCCCGCTTCGGAGCCTACTGGGTGATGGAGACCTTAAAACGGTCGGTGTTGACTGGGTACCTTCGGGTACGTATTGAGCTGATGATGTTGATTGATGAGCTGGAACTGTTGATTGTAGTGCTGGAGTGGACGTGGCGCTGATTTCGCCTGTGATAAGCGTTGGCGTTTCTGGATCGCTGGTACTGGAGTCGTCTATTGGGTTTTCGGTATCCGACATCAACTAATGGGCAGGGATGAAGCCCGCATAAGTCCCTCGGCGAAAATATATGGGGGTGGACGCGTGCCCGCCTGGAGCAGAGGCGCCGTGGTTGTACACCCCCGAGCGACGATTATTAATGTAAATTCGGTCGATGGCCTTTTTAGTGGCCTAACCTGAATCAATTCGAAACAAACAGTTTTGGATGATGAGGCGCCGGTCGGTTGACAGATTGGACGCCGGCCTGTTACTTGTTGGCCTCGCTTCTGAGACCTGGGGGTGGAGTTCCTGGGAGTGTTGACTCTATCCTTTAGTCCCACGTCGGGGGAGCGTCTGTGACTAGATCGTCCCCTTGTTGGTCCCTATGGACTTTATCCTGGGCAGGGATGAAGCCCACAAAATTCCACCGGTGGCACCTTTGGGTGCGTTGCAGGGTAGGGCGGATTCTACCACCTACAGATGTGCTACCCTGTTCGTTGTTCGCATAGGATCCGGGGTCACTGCCTCTATCTATCTTGCGCCCTCAGACTCGGCTCAGTCTGAGTTTAAGGACAAGGGTGCCTATGTCCAGCACTCGATCAATAGTTGTAGGCTCGCTCGGATCCTACCGGCTGCGCCATTTGTAATATCTTTTTTTTTTGCCTTATATCATTTGGTAATTTACTAACCTTACTCGTCCTTCTTCTTTTTTTGTCGAATTCAAAACAACTGCTGGAGTTTCCTAAGCAAATTTTTATTTTTGGTGTTTAACTACAGCCACAAAATTATGACACAATTATATAAAATCCGGAACTAGAAATCCTTAACTGATAGCTGGCATTTTTTTTACAGCCACAAAATTATGACACAATTATATAAAATCCGGAACTAGAAATCCTTAACTGATAGTTGGCATTTTTTAACTACAGCCACAAAATTATGACACTTATATAAAATCCGGAACTAGAAATCCTTAACTGATAGTTGGCATTTTTTAACTACAGCCACAAAATTATGACACTTATATAAAATCCGGAACTAGAAATCCTTAACTGATAGTTGGCATTTTTTAACTACAGCCACAAAATTATGACACTTATATAAAATCCGGAACTAGAAATCCTTAACCGATTTTTGGCCTTTAACTACAGCCACAAACTTATGACACTTATATAAAATCCGGAACTAGAAATCCTTAACTGATAGTTGGCATTTTTTAACTACAGCCACAAAATTATGACACTTATATAAAATCCGGAACTAGAAATCCTTAACCGATTTTTGGCCTTTAACTACAGCCACAATAAAATCAACGGAATTGAATTATTTTGCCGTCGCTCGGGTAAATCGCCCGCCGGTTTTCGCGGTTGAAACAACACTCATCGATTTAAAAATTCACCGCCACCGGCCAGCCGTGGTTCGCAAAAACCAAAAAAACATCACGCCGCGAAAAGAAAAACAACTCCAAGAAAAGTCACGGCTTCGCCAAAGCTCCCATGCCCGAAAATGCAATTATGCATTTAACATGACCAAAATGCACTTATGCATTTTGTCACCGGAAAGATCCCAGACGAAATTTGACTAATGATAAGTCTTGGACGATTTTTTTTTTTGCGTTTCTTTGTATTGAATTGGGAGTCGCAATTCGCAAAATGCAATTGTGCATTTTGGCTGGGAAATGTATGTGCAACTTGATACCTGCTGATAAGTTTTTCGAATCTTCGCCCGGAGTTGCTTGTGGCGGTTTTTTTTTATATGGTTAACGAGATTTTTTTTTTTTTTTAATTTATTTTTAATATTCCAGAAATATTTTGAATTTTGAAAATTTTAGATTTTGAGGGACTTTAGCTTTTGGAAATGAATTAAAATGAAATGGGTTTTTAAAAAGGGGTTATTTACAGGGCATTTTTTTGTTCATAACAACCACATACGTACGCACACACACACACACACACATATTTCTTCTCAAATTTTTGCTTAAAATGCTATTGGGACCTTGAAACGTGTAAATACATTGAAAATTTCGAATCCGATTTTCGGACCGATTACAATAACTTCCTACTGGGAAGTTAAAAATAAGTTAAATATAAGTATCAAACATTTTTTAATTCGTTTTAATTTTACTTTTTCTGCATTTTCTGGGGAACAATTCAAACTTGAACGCACAATTCTCCATCTAGCTACTAAAATTCCAAATGCATTTTCAATGACAACCCGGGCCCGTGATATTCTATAGTTATAAATTTTTTTATCTAATGGAAGACATCTTCCCGGGTAACTAACTAATTGATCCTTTAATCCCTCATGGGACATAGGGCGGAAACAGTTGCCCTCCAGCGGACTCTGTTTTGCGCGACAGCTCTCAGCTCTGACCAGGATCTCCCGGTTGTTGCGGCCTCTGATAATAGGGTTCTCCTCCACGTTGTTCTAGGTCTTCCGACTCGACGGGATCCTTGCGGATTCCAGTCAAGGGCCTGTTTGGCTAGATTATCGTCTTCGCGTCGCAAGGTGTGGCCAATCCAATTCCATTTCCTTCGCCTGATTTGGTCGTCTATCCTTTCTTGGCCGGCACGGCGCCATAGTTCTTCATTTGAAATCCTATCTTGCCAGCGGATTTTTAGGATACGACGTAGGCATCTGTTGATGAAAACTTGTAGGCGCCCTGTGATGAATTGGGTGACTTTCCATGTTTCGCAACCGTACAAAAGAACTGCCTTAACGTTGGAGTTGAACAGCCGCAATTTGGTGTTAATTGAGATCTCTGTTGATCTCCATATGTGAAACAGGCATGCATATGCGCTTCTTGCTTTATTTATTCTGGAACTGACATCTTCTTCTGTACCGCCGTTTTCGGTAATAATACTACCGAGGTAACAGAATTTGTCTACCAGTTCCACGTCACGGTTATTTAGCGCTGTCCGTTCAAGGGTGTTTGCATTTATCCGCATTTCTTTTGTTTTAGTCGGATTTAACCTTAAGCCCGCCGAGCTACTTTCTGTTGCCAATTTGTTTAACATGTTTTTGAGGTCCTGGTGTCTGTGGGCCAGCAAACAGATATCATCCGCGTAGTCGAGATCCTTAAGGCGGTCTAGCAATCCCCATTGTATGCCACCTGTTCTTCTATCTAGAGCGCTGACAAGAATGTCGTTTATTACTATAAGAAATAGTAATGGTGAAAGTAGACATCCTTGTCGTACTCCTGAGCTCACCTCAAAGCTGTCGGATAATTTTCCATTATGGAGAACTCTGCATTTGGAATTGTTGTATAGAGCTTTTATCAATTCTATTATTTTGTCCGGCAGTCCACGTTTCCGTAGAGCTCGCCATATAAAGCTCCTATTAACCGAGTCGAACGCTTTCTCATAGTCTACGAAAGCAAGGTAAAGGGGGGATCGAAATTCCCGGGTAAGATCTCATTAAATTCTCTTTTAAAGGGAACGCCGAGTCACCAATAAAAAAATGAGGAAATTGTATTTGTGAATTTGGGAGATTTTTGTCCTGCGGTAATGGTAATTTCTTTGCAAATGGTTGCTTTCCAAAGTCGCTCTCTGCCAATATTCCTACACAAACAGTTTAATATATATTGTAAGCAATTCATATTATATTTATATCACCTCCATCACTTTGACTTCCGTATGCTCCCACATCAATCATAGTAAAAATATAGCGAGCATCACATGTAGCCAATAACACAATGCTGAAATCATTTTTGTAATTATAATATTGGGATCCACTATGGGAAGGAGCTTGTATGGAAATGTGCTTGCCATCTATTGCACCAACGCAATTAGGCAAATCCCATATATTTTTAAAATCTTCAGCAATCATTTTGTAATTTTCAATGTTCGGTTTACAGACATATAAAGGTGACAAAACATTCCATATTACATCACAAGTATCTAATATAATTTTACGGGCAGTTGTTCTACCAATTTTAAAGCTCCATCCTAAATATTGGTGGGACACTCCTTGAGAGAGATAACTGGAAATATTATGGATATAAGTCTTAATGATGATACAATTAAAGCATTTCTTACGACAGAGTTATTGCCAACCGTGCTTCAGCGCTAATAGTAGTAGATGAATTTCTTTTAATCAATTTTGAACTCACCAATGACAGCAAAATATTATAAACCGGAATGGTCATTCTTGTATGTTTAAAAAATTCATCTTCATTCAATTTAATAGCGTTAAACGTAACTTTAAAATAACCGTGTATATTTCGGTCCAAATTTTCTTTTCTTGCATAAAATCGTCTAATTCGTTGTCTACGTTTACTTTTTTCTAACCATGTATATGCTAAATAACAAGTTAATATTGTTAAGTAGATAACAATTATATTCGATTCGCATTTAGGCATTTCAAATTTGAAAATGTTTATCAATAAACAAAAATGAGAACGCTTTCAGTTTGCCTACTTAGAACCGACACGAACTTTGCCAGCGTCGTTTGATGTTTCGCAGCTTCACCGTCGCCGTCACGAGCGTTGAGAGTAACTGAAGCATTAAAGTTGCAGCCTGAAAATGTCACTTCCTGCGTAAGGAAATTTCTTATTTAGGCCATGTCATTACAGAAAAAGGTGTCAAACCAGACCCAAACAAAATCAAAGCTCTAAAATCTTATCCACGTCCTAAGAAACAAAAGGATGTTAATGCATTCTTGGGACTCGTCGGATATTACAGAAGATTTATCCAAAATTTTTCAAAAATCGCAAAACCGTTAACAAATCTTTTGAAAAAAGATGGGCCGTACAATTTCGACGCAATATGCGATAATGCATTCTGCGAATTAAGAGACAAATAGACAGAATCGCCAATACTTGCCTATCCAAATTTCAATCAAGAATTCTGTGTCACATCAGATGCAAGCGACCTGGCAATCGGCGCTGTCTTATCGCAAAACGAACATCCTATCTGTTATGCCAGCCGTGTTTTAAACAACGCAGAAACTCGGTACTCAACTATTGAGAAAGAACTACTGGCGATAATATACGCGGTGGAACAATTCCGTCCTTATATCTATGGTCGATCTTTCACTATTGTAACAGACCATAAGCCATTAGCATGGCTCATGAACCTCAAAGACCATTCCTCCCGCCTAATGCGTTGGAGAATCCGCCTTGAAGAATACGACTATAAAATTATTCACAAGGCTGGAAAACTCAATACCAACGCCGATGCATTAAGTAGAGCCATAGAAGAAAGCGAAAATTGTACCAACAATAAAGAAGCACGCATAAACGTACTCACAAGAAATCAAGCAAAACATCTAGAAAACAAATCTCCACTTAATACCCAAACTCATTCCCATCCTGCTACAAATAAGAATCAGCCTTCAACTTTACCTAGTAACAATCCCATTACAAATTTCATACACGAAAAGGAAAAGACGATAAGGAATTTGTAAACAAAACAAAAGCCTTCCATTATAATACCACTACCTTTTATCTCTCTAAGCTAAATCTACCGCTCCAGACGAGCAAAGATGATGCAAATTTAAGATCTATCTTATCAGAAATTATCGCACAAGCAAAATCCAACTCTATAAACCATATCCACATCTCTATCCAAACTCCTGATGTAAAAACATTTTCAGTAATTAAAGAAATCCTTCAAAGCATGCTAGAAAATGAAAACCTAAAAATCACTCTATACAATGATCCAATATCATACATGTCATCACAAGACGATATAAAACAACTTCTTATAGATTTTCACATTTTGCCAACCGGAGGTCACCAAGGCACCTCACGTACAATAAAGAGAATAAAAAAACAGTACTACTGGCCAGGAATGTCGAGGGACATATCCAATTACATATCAAAATGTAAACAGTGCCAAATGAATAAAGCATGCAAAAATCCAAAAATACCAATGGCAATCTCAGCCATCAGCTCAAAACCATTTCAAAGAGTATTTTTAGATATAGTCGGACCCTTACCACTCACCAACTTCAATAATAAATATATTCTCACCTTCCAAGATGACTTAACGAAATTCTCGGAAGCAATACCAATAGAAAACACAGAGTCAAAAACAATATCAAAAGCTTTCGTTACGAACATAATATGCAGGCACGGAATTCCTGAGAGTATATTAACAGACCAAGGGCAAAATCTTATAGCCGGCATGTTCGCTGAGGTATCAAAGCTGCTAAAGATAAAGAAATTAAAAACTACCGCTTATCATCCAGAGACAAACGGTGCACTTGAGAGAAGTCACCGCACTTTAACAGAGTACCTTCGATCTTATACTCTGAAAGATGCTCAAGACTGGGATACTTGGATTCCGTACGCAATGTTTGTGTACAATACGACACCTCACTCAAGTACCGGTTATTCCCCACATGAGCTCCTATACGGATTTCCTGCAGACATTCCCTCAAATTTAAAATCATCGCCTTCCGTCTGTTATAATAATTACGAAAATTTTGCGAATGAGTTAAAAGCTCGTCTTCAACACAGTTTTCAAATAGCTAAGGAAACTGCAATGACCAACAAAGAGCAATCAAAAACTTATTATGATAAGACGGCCAAGGAGAAATCCTTCAGCCCGGGCGATAAGATCTTGTTAAAAAACAGAAATAAAGAAAATAAATTCGCACCATTAAGCCTCGGCCACGATACGAGCGGCGAGCGGCGTGCGGCCAGCGGTGAGCGGCAGAGCGGCGATTCCGAGTTTTATTTTGTATTGTTTTATATGGAAAACGCTCGAATCCGGTCACGATACGCGCGGGGAGCGTTGATAGGTAGAGCGGCAATACTAAAATGCCGCTCAACTGCCGCTCGCCGCTAATTCAAGACATTAAATTTTTGTGGTGCCGCTCGCCGCTCACTTTTCGCCGCTCGCCGCTCGTATCGTGGCCGAGGCTTTATGGTTGGGTCCTTACGAAATCATCTCAATTAACTCTCCAGAAAATTCTCCTATAAAAATCGGGAATAAAACTAAAAGAATTCATAACAACAATATAAAAATATTCAAAGACATATAAGCATTTTACTCGCAAATTCCCGCAACCAATTCTAACTTTAATCTCCGTTTACAGATATGTATGCAATCAAATACTATACCATATTCTTTCTCGCCGTACACACAACAGTCTGTCAACAGCTGCATATCCGGCAATTAAATGAAACAGCAGGGATCTTCTTCGAGGAAATTGGTATAGCAAATTTATATAGCAAAGAGTGGAAAATAGTATCATATTATAATATGACAATATTCTTAAACGAATTCGATAATCTGAAACAGATCATAACAGATATAAATTCATTGTGTTCCAACCTTTATAACGAAAAAACAATAAAACACATTTGTGAAACCAATGTCCCTCAATTAAATATAATTCTGTCGGAAATAGCATCACGAAACGAAATACTATCACCTAAAAGGAGAAATAAAAGGGGTTTACTCAACATCGTCGGGGTAATATCGAAAACACTTTTTGAGACGTTGAACGAGAACGACGCGGAATTTTACGATTCGCAAATACAAAACTTGGCTGAAAACCAAAACAAGTTAATTACATCTAATAAGAAACCAGACACTAATTATCGAATCAACCACAAACCTATTCAACAAAACGACAGCGATAATAGAAAACGAAATTAACGCACTTAACAACAAATTAATCCTATTCAAAAGTAATTTAAACAAAACACTTGCTGAAATTGCGGCTAACTCACTAGCAATAGAGTCAAGGGCGGATCCACCGTTGTGGGCACGATGGGCATGCCCACAACCCTAATAGACTTTTGACGTCACACTTTCACGGTCTATTGAGATTGATAGGCTGATGATATTATATCCTATGCCTTAATAAAATAAAAAAATATGCTTCAGACCACACTTTAGAAGTACAACTTTTTTACCCAACAACTGCCACAATTATTAAAATATTAATCAGCTAGCAATATGCAATTGATATAGGAGGTCTGTCGGATATATAGTACGGTTTCAGAAAAGTAGGGCCAACGACAGATGCAGGAAGTATAGTGACGAGCCTACCGAGGGACTTGATACAAGTACAATTTCAGAATATCAATATTTATGAATTCCTATTTAAATTAAAACCTAAAAACGAAGCAAAGGTTTTAGGATAACTGAAATATTTTCGATTGAAACTGGTCTAAAAATCGTGAGGTTCCTTATGTCGTGGTTCTTTTGTCAATATTGGGTCTGTTTAGACCCTTCGCTTCCAAGAACGTTCTTCATGAACTTTGTGGATGAAGGGAGAAGTGGGGTGGTACCTCTCATCATCCCCACTTTCCCCTTCATCCACAAAGTTCGAACCTATTATCTGATGAAAAAATAATATTGAAATCGCTACTCAAAATCATGGGGATTTCGTTGAAGTTTTGACCTAGTAAAATTGAACCTTCAGAAGTGAAGATTGTCATGTATGAATTCCGGCAGAATGAAATCGGCAGAAGAGTACTTTCGAAAATCAATTTACATACCTTTATTAGATTCCGTTATTAATGATTTAGGGCAGAGATTGTCTCCGGAAGTATAGATGTTTTCAAAAGAAGAAAATAGATTGTCGACAGTACAAAGGGCTTTCCCTCTAATCTTCCTCATAAAAAAAAAACTCCGTGACACAAAAAATTTGAACAGTTCTGCGCACCTCGTTGCCAAGTTTTATAAATTTTGTTCTATCATTTCCCCTCTTTTCATTTAAAAAGACAACAAATGCAGCAAAAACTCAACAAAATAATTTGGGAAGGGATGTGCCATAACCTTCTATATTTACAAGCCATTAACAAGGAAAATATTGAGAACGAATTTCCGCTCAACCGGACTACAGCTCGGTGCAGTCACGTTATGTTGTTAGTGTAATTTGGAGAATTTGGGAGAATTTGGTAGTCCGATTCTCTCAATATCTATTCTTGTTTATGGCTTGTAAATATAGAAGGTTATGGATGCGCGCATGCCGAATGAATAAAGTTAAGTTATCTTTATATGTATTGAGCAGAGCTCAACCAAGAAAATCTATTCATCATAATAAGTATAACTTCACTATAATTATGCGAAATATTTCTGATCTCTAAATTTAAAATAATTTAAAAACAATCCTGAATAATTTTTTTTAAATATACATGAGCGTTTTCATTCATAAGATGAAAGTTCTCCGCAGCCGCAAGCAACACAATCTCCCCAGGCAGAAGCGCATGCGACTGACGAAAAACGTCACAATCCTAGTATCAAAGTATTAAAAACACAAATTTCGTATTTTTTAATTGAAATTGCTACAAATTATTTCTGTAGTAAATATGTAAAATACAAAGAAGAAAATTTATCTCAAGCTTTTAAACATTTTTAAGAGCTTTTTACCCCAACATGCGCTAAATGTCACGGAGTTTGAAAAGATGGGCCAAGTCAATAATGCACGTTGCGCGAGCAAATGACTTCTTCAGCAACTGGAAGTCTGTAGCTGAATAAGTCATTTGCTCGCGCAACGTGCATTATTGACTTGGCCCGATCTATACTCGATCTGTTTCAGTTTGTAGTTTTTCTACCTAAACCAAATGTTAGTGTCAGCGACTGGAATATCGATATCGAAACAGTTAAAAAAGTTTTCCAGATGTACCTACCGGCTATTCATTAACGATAATGAATCAACTGTTATAAATGAATACCGACTCTGGATGGTCAAATGGAAAAGAGAATGTGAAAACAATTTCGCTATACCAGAAGTGGTAGCTTATCTCATTGAAGCGACCAAGATACCCTACCATAAAATTTTTTTTACAAATACTGGCAACTTTCCCGGTCAACGTAGCTACCGCAGAGAGATCGTTTTCTACTCTGTGAAGCGTAAAATCTTGGTTTCGTGCCTCAATGGCACAGGAAAGATTGTCCGGACTCTCCTAAATATACACAAAGATGTGAACCTGAATATCGATGAAATTACCAACGCTTCCGCGAAAAAGAAACGTAAGCTTGAATTTGTAATTTAAGTAAGCACCTAAATAAAATTATTTAATGTAAAATGTATACTAGCGTTTAATTTAATTTGATATCCATTAAAGCTGTAAACATTTCATCAAAATCGGTTCAGTAGTTTAGAGTCTAAATATGACATTGTGTTGTGTAAACAAACACTCATTTACTTTTGTAATTTTCGTGAGCGAACAAACTAACATTTTACAGGGTAATTAATTTACCTACTAGTGTTTGCCCACGTGGAACTATACACTGTACAAAATCTTGGTCAGGGCGTCATATATTTTGTAAACATCTCCTTTGTAGGAATGAACTATATCGATCATGAGCGAGCTCATACTCCGACTCGCACTTGTCCGATTTTCGGGTGGCTGTGCCCACAACCTTTTTTGAGGGCTGGATCCGCCCCTGAATAGAGTTAGAGTCCTTAATATCCCTACTCACGCTTATGGTTATCCGCTACCAAAACATACAAATGACAACCATAAACTTCGTAACAGACAGTCAACATGGTAAGATTCACCCCGCAATAATATCACATTCGCAGGTAGAATCATTATTAGCAGAAATAGGAAAGGAAATACCGGATTCATTAAGGCTTCCAATAAATAAAGATGGAAATACCATCCGTCAAATTTATCAACTCAGAAAAATCTCAGCAGTTGTTATAAAAGATAAGATAGTCTTCGAACTAAGACTACCAATACCTCTTAGAAAACCATTCCAAAACTTCCGACTGTGCCCATTTCCTACACTGTACGAACGAATGTTCATATTCATAAACCCGTCTTTCGATTATTTGATGGTTGATTACAACCGCGAACATTATTATGGATTATCAACAGCAGAACTCAAGAGTTGCACAAGAGTAAACGAACACCAATATTATTGTATTTTAATGCATCCTATCTACAAATCAATGGAAAATAATCTGCAATGCGAAATTAGCTTATTAAAAAGAGAACCAATTACTTCACAGTGCCAAATACGAACTACTAACCAAACAACATTTTGGATACAACTATCCAAACCAAACACTTGGCTGTATGCAGTAAAAAATCAATTAAAGATAGACGAAGTTTGCAAAGGAAAAATAGCCACGCATACATTACAGGGGGCAGGAGTAGCAATAATGAGCCCAAACTGTTATATTAGATCCAACGAATTCACTCTACACAGCCATCAAGAACATACAACAGCAATAGAAAACTTCTATATTCCTCAGCTAAACTTCACCAACCTAATAAAATCAATCCAAAAACGAAACGATAGCTACGCTAAAGAAATCCCGACATTTATTAGGATATTAGATAATAGAGAATTAATTAAGATATCCAAAGAAATCTCGCAACAAAAGACACCAGAGGAAGACCCATTAAACAAAATAAATAGACACGACATCCACCACTACACCGTGGCATACGCAACGTTATCAATTATAACACTAATCATATTCATCATAGTCATAAAACGTTACAGGAAGAAATTTTCACCACAAATGCCCCAAAGATTCATCGAACTAGAAGAAAACATTCCTCCGCAACCAAAACCAAGGAATACATTCATACTTAATCCGCCACCAAAAATTACTAGCAAACGGGTAAGATTCTTACAAGACGACACTGACTGTTAATAACAAAAATAAATCAAAAAAAATGCGAACAATACTCGCATCGTCTCATGCATCTTCACTTATTTTTTTTTAAAAAAAGAAAAGTTAAATAAACAAGGAAACAATTGAATGATAGTTTTTATATATATAGTATTTAACAAACAAATAAGCCAATACTTTTTGTCAAAAAAAAAGAGAACAAAAAAAAACAAAATACACTATACTACTTTTTATTAAATTTAATTAGAAACAAAAACCATTGTAATTTTAATCAATAAAATACTTAAAAATCTCTGTGCACTCTGTGTATGAAATAGTAAAAAAAAAAAACAACGCAATGAATAAAAAGAAAATTAATTAATTAATTATAAAATGTAATTTTTTTTTAATTTTTTTTAATATATTTTTTTTGCTCTACCATATCAATTTACATTTATTTTTAATCTATTTGTTTTTTAATATTAAAAGGATTAGTTCGTAGAAATTATTTTTTTTCTATTATTTCAAGAAAAATTATTTAATGCCCTTATTAAGTTATTCACAAATCAGGGTAATGTTATAAAATTTCATACGAAAAAATAAAACAAAAAAAAAATCTAATAAAATTAGAAAACAAAACTTTTGAAAAAAAAACAACATAGTTTTAATAAATGTTTTCTCTTTTACTATAATTATATTTTTTTTTAAATAATAAATACTTAAAAATCTCTGTGCACCCTATGCATGAAATTAAAAAAAAAAACCAAAATGCAATATAGTCAATTCGACTTGCAATGGAAAAAAAAGGAAATTAGTTAACTAATTATAAAATTGAATGTTTTTATTTTATTGCCCTACCATATTATTTTACATTTACTTTGAATCAATCATAAGGACTAGTTGTAAAAATTATTTTTTCTATTATTTCAAAAATTATATTATATATAAAAAAAAAATGTGAGATATAAATCCTCTTTTTCTTGAAGCTCGTAAGAAGAGAAAAGTATAGATTAATATAAAATAATAAAAAAAAAACAGACACAAAACAATGTAAAGATAAAAAAAAAAATAATCATATGTGAGAAAGTAGATAAACACAAAAAGCCAGAATAAGTAAATCTAAAAATCATATTATACTGCTGTGCCCACACGAATCCGCAAGAATCGCTTACTAGAGATACGAAAGTCTTATTCTTCTTTAAAGACTAAAACTTTCTTTTCCCATGGGGGGAGGGATGTTGTAACCCGATTACAACAATATAAAATAATTAATTGTGATCCGGTTGCAACTCCCAACATTGATAACGGAAAGTTGTCATTCTATTCCCCAGTATTTTAAAGTAACTGGACCCCAAAAATTCTCGACATTTGTCGTTTCCAAGAAGCCCATTGATGTGCAATATGCACCTACTATATGCAACGGAAATCGTCAGTTTATTCCAAACATTTTCAATGTAATTAGAGCCTCAAAACATAGCCACAACAAAAGTCTTTTCTAAGAAGCTGTGCAAAATGCACCCACTATAGTATGTAACGGAAATCGTCTTTATATTCCAAGCCTTTCAATGTTCAATGTAATTGGAACCCCAAGAAAATTGCGACAACAAAAGTCGTTTCTAAGAAATCCGTTGATGTGCGAGATGCACCTCTATCACAACGGCAATTGTTCCTTTATTTTTCAAACCTTCAAATGTAACAGAAACCGCGAAAACAGATAAGCGATTCTCACCAGAAATCCGTTGAAAAGTGCAGTCTTGCATTTTTCTCTAGTTTTCTTGTGAGAATCTAGGGAACGTACATCCGAAGGAAAATTAAGAACAGTAGTAGATTTTTACCTCCGAAGCGGTCGCGTCGCGAAACCTTTAGTGAAAGGATAATTAATTCAATAATACTTTATCGAAAAGAAGTGTCTTATATTCTTGTGTTTTTTTACAAACGTTAGTTTGATTTTAATTTACAAAATACTTGAATGAAGGATAATTAATTCAATAATACTTTATCGAAAAGAAGTGTCTTATATTCTTGTGTTTTTTTACAAACGTTAGTTTGATTTTAATTTACAAAATCCTTGAATGAAAGGATAATTAATTCAATAATACTTTATCGAAAAGAAGTGTCTTATATTCTTGTGTTTTTTACAAACGTTAGTTTGATTTTAATTTACAAAATCCTTGAATGAAAGGATAATTAATTCAATAATACTTTATCGAAAAGAAGTGTCTTATATTCTTGTGTTTTTTTACAAACGTTAGTTTGATTTTAATTTACAAAATCCTTGAATGAAGGATAATTAATTCAATAATACTTTATCGAAAAGAAGTGTCTTATATTCTTGTGTTTTTTTACAAACGTTAGTTTGATTTTAATTTACAAAATCCTTGAATGAAAGGATAATTAATTCAATAATACTTTATCGAAAAGAAGTGTCTTATATTCTTGTGTTTTTTTACAAACGTTAGTTTGATTTTAATTTACAAAATCCTTGAATGAAAGGATAATTAATTCAATAATACTTTATCGAAAAGAAGTGTCTTATATTCTTGTGTTTTTTTACAAACGTTAGTTTGATTTTAATTTACAAAATCCTTGAATGAAGGATAATTAATTCAATAATACTTTATCGAAAAGAAGTGTCTTATATTCTTGTGTTTTTTTACAAACGTTAGTTTGATTTTAATTTACAAAATCCTTGAATGAAAGGATAATTAATTCAATAATACTTTATCGAAAAGAAGTGTCTTATATTCTTGTGTTTTTTTACAAACGTTAGTTTGATTTTAATTTACAAAATCCAAATAATTCAATAATACTTTATCGAAAAGAAGTGTCTTATATTCTTGTGTTTTTTTACAAACGTTAGTTTGATTTTAATTTACAAAATCCTTGAATGAAAGGATAATTAATTCAATAATACTTTATCGAAAAGAAGTGTCTTATATTCTTGTGTTTTTTACAAACGTTAGTTTGATTTTAATTTACAAAATCCTTGAATGAAAGGATAATTAATTCAATAATACTTTATCGAAAAGAAGTGTCTTATATTCTTGTGTTTTTTTACAAACGTTAGTTTGATTTTAATTTACAAAATCCAAATAATTCAATAATACTTTATCGAAAAGAAGTGTCTTATATTCTTGTGTTTTTTTACAAACGTTAGTTTGATTTTAATTTACAAAATCCTTGAATGAAAGGATAATTAATTCAATAATACTTTATCGAAAAGAAGTGTCTTATATTCTTGTGTTTTTTTACAAACGTTAGTTTGATTTTAATTTACAAAATCCTTGAATGAAGGATAATTAATTCAATAATACTTTATCGAAAAGAAGTGTCTTATATTCTTGTGTTTTTTTACAAACGTTAGTTTGATTTTAATTTACAAAATCCTTGAATGAAAGGATAATTAATTCAATAATACTTTATCGAAAAGAAGTGTCTTATATTCTTGTGTTTTTTTACAAACGTTAGTTTGATTTTAATTTACAAAATCCAAATAATTCAATAATACTTTATCGAAAAGAAGTGTCTTATATTCTTGTGTTTTTTTACAAACGTTAGTTTGATTTTAATTTACAAAATCCTTGAATGAAAGGATAATTAATTCAATAATACTTTATCGAAAAGAAGTGTCTTATATTCTTGTGTTTTTTACAAACGTTAGTTTGATTTTAATTTACAAAATCCTTGAATGAAAGGATAATTAATTCAATAATACTTTATCGAAAAGAAGTGTCTTATATTCTTGTGTTTTTTTACAAACGTTAGTTTGATTTTAATTTACAAAATCCAAATAATTCAATAATACTTTATCGAAAAGAAGTGTCTTATATTCTTGTGTTTTTTTACAAACGTTAGTTTGATTTTAATTTACAAAATCCTTGAATGAAAGGATAATTAATTCAATAATACTTTATCGAAAAGAAGTGTCTTATATTCTTGTGTTTTTTACAAACGTTAGTTTGATTTTAATTTACAAAATCCTTGAATGAAAGGATAATTAATTCAATAATACTTTATCGAAAAGAAGTGTCTTATATTCTTGTGTTTTTTTACAAACGTTAGTTTGATTTTAATTTACAAAATCCTTGAATGAAGGATAATTAATTCAATAATACTTTATCGAAAAGAAGTGTCTTATATTCTTGTGTTTTTTTACAAACGTTAGTTTGATTTTAATTTACAAAATCCTTGAATGAAAGGATAATTAATTCAATAATACTTTATCGAAAAGAAGTGTCTTATATTCTTGAGTTTTTTTACAAACGTTAGTTTGATTTTAATTTACAAAATCCTTGAATGAAAGGATAAATATTTTAATTATACTGTATGGAAAAGTGACTTATATTCTTGTTTAATCAAACGTGTTAGCTTGATTTTAATAAAATTACAATTTAAATTCTTTAGAGAAATAACTATAATTGTTTTGTGTGAATAAATAGAATACATACGATTTTTTCTTTGAACTTTAATTCTATTCATGTCGAACGCTACTCTCGAAAGAGCACGGTAGTGTAATATAACATTGTTGAAAATTAAAAATCAGTTATCCAAGTAACTCCGAGTTTATTATTGTATTCCAAACAAAAAACTGCTACTAAATTGATTAGGTTGTGCAGTCCTAATCTCTTACGTACAAAAATACAGTCCAGCTCATACCAGTGAGTTATGCACTATTCTTTTTAATTTCATAAAATTTCAATTAATTCACTATGATTTTCTTATTTTTCTTCAATTTTTATGGTGTACTAAAAATGTCCCTTTTCGACCATTTCCTTTTTTTTCTACTGCAATATCATAATTTTATTAATTCATATATTCATCCTTTTTCACTATATTTTTCTCTTTTTCTCTTATTATCTTTATGAGAATTTATGTTTTATGGAAATATCTTTTTATCCATAAAATATTTCGTTTTTCTGGCATCACCACTGTATTCTTCGTCAAATTCTACACCGATTTCATGTATCATGCTGTAAACATGCTAAGGGCGAAAATAGTTTCCACAGCGACTGGCAAAAACGAATAGAACACACAGCTTTTCTATGAGTATGAAGGGTGCAGCACAATATGCAGACCACTCGAGGACGAGGTCGCCGAGAGTGGCGACTCAATCAATCCAAGTTCTATTTCGTAGCCGTCGCCCCTCAAAGTTGCCTGGGCGGTGTGATATGAGATTGTGTTGCTATTCTCGTATGTTCCTGTTGTTATGTTGTCTTTTTTTTCTTTTCTACTATATAGAGGATAATAATTGGTTGTACTAACCTTGCTCTTCTGTAAGTTGTAAGAATATGAGTCAATTTTATCCTTAGTTATTTCTTAAAACTCTCAATCAACTTTGAATCAGCTTGTAACTTTTATTCAATATTCAACGTCCTACACAATTTTGTCTTTAACTAATTTTAAACTTTCAATTAATTTTACATCAACTAGTAATTCTTTTATTATTATCTATAGCTTTACACTTACGAAATTTGACCAATATTGTCTTTAACTAATTTTAAAACTTTCAATAACTTTGACCAATTTTGTCCTTAACTAATTTTAAAACTTTCAATTAACTTTACATCAACTAGTAATTCTTTTATCAATATCAATCGTTTTACACTTACGAAATTTGACCAATTTTGTTTTTAACTAATTTTAAAACTTTCAATTAACTTTACATCAACTAGTAATTCTTTTATCAATATCAATCGTTTTACACTTACGAAATTTGACCAATTTTGTTTTAACTAATTTTAAAACTTTCAATTAATTTTACATCAACTAGTAATTCTTTTATTATTATCTATCGTTTTACACTTACGAAATTTGACCAATATTGTCTTTAACTAATTTTAAAACTTTCAATAAATTTGACCAATATTGTCTTTAACTAATTTTAAAACTTTCAATTAACTTTACATCAACTAGTAATTCTTTTATCAATATCAATCGTTTTACACTTACGAAATTTGACCAATTTTGTTTTTAACTAATTTTAAAACTTTCAATTAATTTTACATCAACTAGTAATTCTTTTATCAATATCAATCGTTTTACACTTACGAAATTTGACCAATTTTGTTTTTAACTAATTTTAAAACTTTCAATTAACTTTACATCAACTAGTAATTCTTTTATCAATATCAATCGTTTTACACTTACGAAATTTGACCAATTTTGTTTTAACTAATTTTAAAACTTTCAATTAATTTTACATCAACTAGTAATTCTTTTATTATTATCTATCGTTTTACACTTACGAAATTTGACCAATATTGTCTTTAACTAATTTTAAAACTTTCAATAAATTTGACCAATATTGTCTTTAACTAATTTTAAAACTTTCAATTAACTTTACATCAACTAGTAATTCTTTTATCAATATCAATCGTTGTACACTTACGAAATTTGAGCAATTTTGCCTTTTCGCGATTTAAAACCAAAAGTAACGAACGTGGCTGTCAGACCAAATAAATGCACCCGCCGGTTGATAAATCCAGAACAACACACTCAAACGTCCGCCGCGGAAAAAGTTTAGCCAACACTCCGATTAAATTCCGTCCGTCGCGGAAAAGGGTTAAAACAACACTCTGCTCAATCCATATTTTTCACCGCCGATGGGCCGTGGATTTTCCACCAAAACAAAAAACCACGGGGAACGGTTCCCACACTGCGGTTA
Organism: Thereva nobilitata; assembly: GCA_963855945.1. Taxonomy (NCBI): domain Eukaryota; kingdom Metazoa; phylum Arthropoda; class Insecta; order Diptera; family Therevidae; genus Thereva; species Thereva nobilitata. Next base: position 36,932,424 of record OY979697.1, read on the forward strand.
AGGTCAAGATTACTCAGTTATCAGAGACCGGAGTGGCTTTATCGCGGTTTCAGCGTTAATCGTGAAACCGCGACGGGAATCAGTATCTCCTGGGAACAATTTAACCGTTTAGTACCTAAAAGACTCTCACTCCCAGACGTAATCCGATACCTCTGCGATAAGGCGTTGGATTTTTCGTCTGTTTGGTGCGAGTCTTTTGGTTTTTGTTGTTCTATGTATGGGATTATATAACAACTCCTTGGGGGCGCCGATAAGAACAAGGCGTCGTCGTGAAACAAAGGCGCCTTGTTCGTTTGGTGATCGTAGTTTTGGCTGATGCTGCACTTATGGTGCGATATTAGCCTTCGAGTTTGTTCGAGTGTTATTGGCATTAGCAATTGTGAACCCAGTGAAGGATGAGTAGGTAAGTATTCTCTACTACTTTTGGGTATATATTTTGTTGTTCCTTTTCCTTATTATATTATTATATAATATTATTTTTTTTTCTCTATTCCAGCTTATCACATGCAGAGTTGGTGCGTCGGGAGGCGCATCACCAGAGGGAGATCGCCTTCCACAAAAAGGAATTGGCCCGCGCCCAGAAGGAATTGGCCTCATTACGTGCTTCTGGGCGGGGGCGGGCCCCCAGCACCAGGAGGGAAGATGTTGCCTCCACTTCGCGGTCAGGTGACCACGAGCCCCCACGCGTCGCTCCTCCCCCCTTAGGGCCTGGAACCCCCTGGCGGATCAGGCTACAGTGGCCCTTAGGGGGGGGGGGGGCAGGACTTCTCGGATCCCCGAATTCCCGGTCCCCGATGAGTATTCCCCGGGTGATGTTCGCCACATTAAAACCAAGGTGGACTGATCCCGGGTTGTTTTGTTTGTTTTTCTTTGTGTGTAAAAAAGAAAAATAAACTGTGAGTTTTAAGTTGGATTTCTTTTTTCTTTGTAGTTGTTGTTATTCTCTAATTGTTTATTGTTTTGGGTGTTTTTCCCCTTTTTTTCGCTTTTACTTTGGGCTTTTAGGTAGTGTTCATCGGGGGAAACTAGAGATGTTCGCTTGAGGTGAGTATTGTGGTACCGGCGCGGTAAAGGGGGTTTATAAAAAAATTTTTAACTTAACACCTATTGGTGTTGTGGTACCAGCGTTAGGGGCGCGGTACGGAGGGGTTAATAATAATAAAAAAAAATATGAGTTCTGCACATGTGGGAGTTGTGGTACCGGCGCTTGGGGTGCGGTACGGGGGGAGAAAAAATTTTTTTTATTATACTTATTGAGGTCCTCCTCCCGGTTGCACTAACTGGATGGTGGAGGACTTTGGTAATGTGTGGGATCTACATAGGGGCCTCGGCGTAGTGGTGGCTGTCGCCGATGTGTCTTGTGGGGGCTCGAGTTGTATTGGGGCCCCTCTTGGGGACGTTTGGTCCTCGGAGGTGGTTCTCTCCTCCGGAGGACATGCATTTCTGGGCCTTCTGGCACATCTAGCACTGAGCATAGCCACTAATAACGGGGTGCATTTGTAGGCCGTGAAACCTATGAGGCCCAGTATTAAGATGCCGCTGAACGAGATGGCGACTGTTGATTGGGTATGTGCACGCTTCCAGGTCAGGTGGTTTAGTTTGTTATAGATATCCTGCAGGGGCTTTGTGCCTTCCTGGATGATCTCATTCGTATCCTCACCTGCCAATAGTTTTATGGTAGTATTAGGGTTTATTGTTGGTACTCCGAGGTTGAGGGTACTGAAGTTGATCTCCTTCAGTATTGGAAAGTAGGGTGCGTGCACCACTCGACTGTGTTGGGTTGAGAGGCCATCGTACAGTATCGTTCTGTCTCCCACTGCTACTTGACAAGGTTCATTCAGTTTGAGCATTCCTTGTTTGGTTGCTAGAACTCCATGCGCCATCTTATTGCAAGTGATTGTGAACTTGGTCGGGGTGACGAGCGAATACAGCCAGGTGTTGGGGGGTGCTAACTTAGTCAGCACGTTATGTGGTGGGTCCTGTATCTTTGTTGGACAGGTAACTTCCTCCTCTAGGGGGTTGTGGAGAAGTTTGATAGCGCACTCTTTGGTTGCGGGGTACTGTCTGAAAGGGACCCGTAATGGCCCTACGTACGTATTACTTTCCAGATTTCCCGTAATTTTGTTGAAATTTCTTGTGTCCGATTGGACGAAAAGTGCAAATTGTTGGGATTTAAAGTCCGACGCCAGATATGAATAGGGAATGTCCGGTACTAGGGAATGTCCTGACTCGGTAAGGACGGGGAAGCACCTGATTTGGTGATATGACATTTTAGGAATATCCAAAATGGGTAGGGTTAATTTTACTACTAATTTATCATTAATGATATGAGACTGCAGTCGAGTGGTCTGTTGTAAAAGAGTCAGACAGTTTTCGCACTTCGGATGAGTCTTGCGGTAAATCTTCGCTAGAGAAGTCTCAGATACTAATAAAGGATGTATTTTATTGTTTCTACTAGCTATTATTATATCTAAAATCGTCTTTTGTCGAGACTCGATTTCTATCACCAGGAATAGGATGTTGCTAACTATCCCCTGTCTCACTTGGGTCTTGGCCACTCCTTCGATTGCGTTGTCTAAGGTTCTCACCTGACTCGTAATATTACGTTGTTGGTCTAGTAGGGCCGCTAGGGGTTTTTTAATTTCCCGTAGGGTGTTGTTAACTACTGTTATTTGGAGCTTCTCCAATTCATTTAGAGCTTTTTGGTTAGATTCCAGCTCTCCTAACCGGCTGTAGACTTCTTCCTCGTTATTGCCGTCCATGGTCCCGAAAAGTAGATGTAGAGCATGTCCAGGGATCGTTTAGACCGCCCATGACAGGGATCGTTTAGACCGCCCATTGGGCACCAGTTCACGAATTGTTTGGGTACGCTGCTTTATGTGGGTGATAACCGAGTGAATACTTATCTGTTGGGCCTGGCATGTTACCGAACCGTCATCCTTGCATAATCGGCGCACCGCTTCCTCGGCCTGTTCTGCTAACTCAGTGTGTACTTCCAGTTCCTGGAGGTCCAATTCCGTTAGTAGGTTCCACTCACGGTTATAGAGCCATATGTCTCCTAATAATTCGTAGAGTACCCCATGCGTGGTTATAGGGGTGAGGGTATAAGGTACGGGCCCGTGCTCACTCGCGGCCATCTGTAGAGCTAGGAGGAATACTAGCGTCCACATTTTTCGCTGTAACGAGATGGTAAATAGGAGATTAGTTTTCGTTTGCTTGTAGCCAGATGAACTAATAAGATTAGTGGATATTTTGTCCGAATACCATCCGTCTAAGTCGGTGCTTTATACTAAAGCACAGTTAGGCGTTAGTAAGCAGGACTGGCTTTAGTGGCTTAAAGTTGCGTTTTATTTTCATAAAACGGCTTCAAGCGATTATTATGGACCGTAACCAATCTCCTATTTATTTTGATGGTGGTGTTCACTGCGCTTGGGACTGCTACTACGGTGTAGGGCCCAACCCAGATTTGGGACAATTTGTGTTCCCGGGCTTCGTTGCGCAAGAGAACCTTGTCGCCTACGTGGAGGGATAGTGGTCGGGCGTTCCCGTCATAATATGCTTTGGAGCGCGTCTTGCTAGCTAGCAAGTTTCTCCTTGCTAGAGCGTAAGACTTTTGCAGCTTGTACCGCAATTGGTGATAATAACTTTCGTTATTATAAAGTGGCTCCGGGTTGCGTTTTAGATTGGACGGGACGTCCGCGGTGAAACCGTAGAGGCAGTCCATAGGTGTGAATTTCGTTCCCTCGTGTACGCTATTGTTATACACGAACGCTGCCGTACGTAAGAATTGGTCCCAACCATTTGGGCTTTCATCTACAATGGTGCGTAGATACTCGATCAGGGGCCTATGGGCCCGTTCAAGTGCACCATTGGACTGGGGGTGGTAGGCTGAAGTCTGGAGCTTCTTAATCTTTAGCAGCCTACACACGCCTTTGAACAAGTCACTGAGGAAGTTCGACCCTTGGTCGGTGACTATTTGTTTAGGTATGCGATAGCGCGTGACGATTTCGTCGAAGAAAATTTGTGCTATCGTTTGAGCTTCCGCATTGGGAATGGCATACCAGTCGACGAATTTAGTTAGGTTATCCTGGAAGGTTAGGATGTACTTGTTTCCCGAAATAGTTTCTTCCAGTGGACCTACGATGTCCAAATAAACCTTGTCGAACGGTTTTTCCGCGATGTCTGTTATTACCATGGGCATTCGGAATTGTCTCGATGCCTTCATGGTTTGACACTTTTTGCGCTTCCGGACATAACGACTTATGTCACGGAACATTCGCCTCCACCAATACTTTTGGCGAATTCTATTATAGGTTTTGACGACTCCCTGGTGTCGTGGTAGTCCTTTAAAATGACTTGAATTTCTTCGGGGCTTGTTATTAATTCAACTTTGCGTTGCTTTGTGATGGAGGTGTCCTCGGGGGCTTCTGCAAGTTGGGCTATCTCTTCAAGGTTTATTTCCTTAGGCCCTTCGTCGCTCTCGAGGGCTTTTGGATTGGGGACGTGTTCGATTTTGTCGTCGTCCTCCATCTTTTGTGCCTGCGCCCTTGTGACTGCGTTGCATTGTTTTAGTCTTTCCGTAGGAGGCGCCAAAGCCCCAGTTTCCGCGAGAGATATGGGTAGGGGCTCACCGGGTTGATGAATTAGAGCTTCCACCGTGAAGGTATTGGGCTCTTCTGCTCTTTGGGGAATCCGGCTGAGAGCATCAGCATTCGTGTTGTATTTACCCGGTTTATACTCTATATGGTGTCGTATTCAGACAATTTGTGGTGAAACTTAACGAGTCGAGTGGTGGGGTCTTTGACGTTAAAAACGCCCTTGAGTGGTTTATGATCAGTGTAGACCGTAAACTTTCGACCCATTAAGTAACACCTGAAATTTTTAACAGCCCATACTATGGCTAGCAACTCTTTTTCGATGGTGGGGTAGTTGCGTTCCGCCTTATTTAGGGTGCGGCTCGCATATGCTATGGGCTGATCCTTGCCTACGTCGCCTTGAGAGAGCACTGCTCCGAGAGCCTCACTGCTGGCATCCGTTGTTAGGTTGAACGGTTTATTGAAATCAGGGTAGATCAGCAGTGGTGGGGAGACTAAGGAACGCTTTATCGTTTGAAATGCTTCCTGGCATTTCGGCGTCCAAGAAAATTTCACGCCCTTTCGCAACAAATTCGTTAGCGGGCGCACTATCTTAGAAAAGTCTGGAATAAACTTTCTATAGTAGTTGGCTAGGCCTAAGAATGACTGTACCTGCCTGCTTGTTCGGGGTGCCGGGAAGTTTTGGACACACTCTGTCTTTCTGGGGTCCGGGAGGGCTCCTTCTTCGGAGCATACATGACCCAGATAGACTACTTCCTTCTTTAGGAATTGGCATTTCTCCGGTTGTAATTTGAGGTTGTTCTCCCTCAACCGGTCGAATACCCGTTGGAGCTTTGAATTATGGTCCTCAAGGTTCTTCCCGTAGATGACTATATCATCTAGGTACACGAAGCATTCGAGGCCTTGTAGGCCTGTGAGGACATAATTCATGAGTCTCTGAAACGTAGCTGGGGCTCCTTTTAACCCGAACGGCATACGTTTAAATTCATAGTGCCCATAATTCGTGCTAAAAGCTGTCTTGGGGCGGTCTTGGGGTTCCACCAGTACCTGGTGGTAACCACTGGCCAAGTCGAGGGTAGAGAAATATCTCGAATGACCGAGCTGGTCCAGAATATCTTCGATCCTTGGCAGCGGATACGCGTCGCCTATGGTCTTTTCATTGATCTTTCGGAAATCGACCACTACCCGCCATTTTTTCTCACCATCGGGGCCCGGTTTCTTAGGGACCACAAGGAGGGGTGAGTTCCAAGGGCTTTTGCTTCGTTGGACAATGTCGTTGTCCAACATTTCTTCTAGTTGGTCATTTATGACCTGCCTCTGAGTTTCGGGCAGTCTGTACATTTTTTGGTTAATATATTGGTCGTAGATCATAGGGATCTCGTGCCTCAGAGCTTCCGTGTAGGTTAGCTTGTCTCCTTTTAAGTGGAAGATATCGGCATATTCATAACAGAGATCCTTGATGGACCGTTCCTCTTCGGCCGTCAGGGGTGGTCGAGGTTGAGTTCCTCGTCCAGTTGCTTGAGGCGCGAGTGGCGCTCGGGGTCCGGATCTTCGAAGTCCGGGTATAGATATCTCAATTGGCAGAGGGGGCTGTCCCTTTCCCTTTTTTCCAACTTCAATTTTGCCCGTTTACCCTTTGGTATACCCTGCGGGGTTGCTCCATGTTTGGGCATACCTTGAAGCCTTGCATTTGGAGACAATGGGGCACTGGCGTTCCTGAGACCGACTGGTTCAGAGCCTGAAAGGTACCCTGCTTCGTCTTTAGCATTCGTTAGAGGCTTTGGGTTATTGTTAGGGGCTAGTTGTATGGTGTTGTAGTCTTTTGATGGGGCCAGCGTGAGATTTAGGCTCGCCAGGACCAACGGTTGGGTGTTTACATTGAGGAGGCCTATTGACACTGTTATCGTCCCAGATGGTAAGAGGGCATTGGCTAGGAATACTCCTTCGCTCGGCTCGTATGACTCGCAAAGCATTTCCTCCTCTAACCCTAGTCAAATAGGAACCACCATTTGAGACCGACTTGCGAGGCAGATGGGTTTGTCCAGTGCTACCTTATGTCTTGTGACTTTGGTGGTTTCGAAGTCGTTGAGGCTGTCCTCCAACCTTGACCCATCCTGAGTTATGCAGCTGGTATTCTTTTCTGAGAATATTGGGGAGACACCACCGGGGAATTCCCTGGTTTGGGTTTGCTCCTGCTGTTCTCTGACTCCACTATGTAGTGGAATGGCTATTTCCAACGGGTTGATTTCTGTTCGAGGGAATCGCAGTGTTTGATTTGGGCCCTTAACGTTACAGTGTTTGGTAACAAAATCGTATCCTAATAGGCCATCTTTGGGAATCTCCGGCATGTTTTGCACAATTTGGAATGTACATGGGAGGGGGGTATTGAGAAGAACATTCCCCTGACAGCTCCCTAGGGTTTTTCCTTGGCCGTATGGCGTTTGTAATGTGCATTTTTTAGCGGGATCCATGAGGTTGGGATCCTTGAGTTTTTTGTGTTTTAGTATACTGACCTGAGAGCCGGTGTCCACTGCTAGGATGGCTTTGCCGTTAAGGTTTATGTCTAGTGGAAGGGTGACGAGTGGGACACTTGGTGCGGGCTCTTGAGGTTCCCCCGTAGTAGGATTTTGCGAAATTATTGTCGGGCCGGGGTTTCTTGGTCCGACTGCGGGGAATTTCCCGCTTGCTGCGACTCCCAACGCTGCCTTTGACGGCAGTCGTCTACTGTGTGGCCACGTCTGTGGCAGAAATCACACCTATGTCTAATATTGAACACTGATCTGGTGATGTTGGCCGGTTGTTGACGGTCATTTGGAGGGCAATTAACATTACTTGTGGGTCGATTGTTTGGTTGATGATTAACGCCCTGATTGGGAGGTCTTTGGTCAGGGTAACGGTAGTTATCTACTGGTTGTGACCTCTGGTCTGGGTAACGGTTATTACCTTGGAATTGAGACCTTTGGTTGGGGTAACGACTAGTGTTGTTAAATGAGAGGCCCTGTTGTTGATATCGGTTGTTATTGCTGTAATGGGGCCTGGGTGACTCCGCTGGCTGGCGGCAGTCCCTAGCATCGTGTGAGTTGGCCCTACACATTATGCAAAAAGGAGTGTTTCTCCGCTTCAGACAATCTGCATAGGTATGCCCTTTATTGCGACAGTAGCTGCAGGTGATGTTTGTCAACGGGTTGTTTACAGGTTTTGGAGAGGGGCTTCTATTGGTTATTTGTTGGGCGCTTTGTATTGGTGCCTGCGGGCCAATTGGAGGGTTGACTGGTAGTGGGGCGTATGTAGTGTACATTACCTGAGGGTTTATCGGATTTTGGAGTGTTGTTATTTGAGGAGTTGTTGTTGTTGGCGGGGCGGTGTATTGAGTGTTGTTGTTTTGGTGGGGTGTCGTGGGAGCCATTTTGTAAATATTTTCCAGTTGGGGTACTGGGGCTGTTTGCCCGTAGGGGTTGAAGGTTGGGAGGGGCACTGACATTTGGTAGGGTGCATACATGGAGTTCTGCTGAAGCTTCTCCATGTCCAGTGCCTTTTGAGTCAGGCTGTCAAGGGTGTCCTCTCCCAAAGTTAACAGGTACTGGCAGAGGTGGAGATTTGTAACCCCACTCCGCAGGGCATTTTTTGCAAAATCTTGCAATTGGCCCTTAACGACCGGCGCTGCTGTCGCGCCATATTTGGTGGTGGCCGCTTCCTCACACAGTGTTAGTTGTTGTTTTATTCTTGTAGTATAGGTTGTGAGGGGTTCCAGGGGGAACTGGCGTAACTGTATAAGTTTATTTACCAGTTCCTGGTGTACCGGCACAATGGAGCTCCTTGCTGGTGACAGCAAGGCTACTGCCATCGTGCTTGGGTAAACATAAAAAAATTTAGAAGACTACATCCTCCCTAGTTTCCTAAATGGTTTTAGGGGATGCTAAACCGGCCACACGGTTTACGCTAGCTCGCCGGTGGGGGCGTGGGGTTGTGTGACCGGGACACTACACTTATGATTCACCACTTACCTATTGTTTAAAAGGGATATCTCTTCATATCATTCTTTTCCTAGGTTAGCCAAAGCGATTCATCGCTGGACGTTTCCATCGACCTGGTGGACCTGTAAGTGTTCAACGCGACTTTGAGAGGACCCTGGAGAGAAAGCACAACCCAACCATCCTGGACAATTTATCCCCTTAGGCTGTCATACCTAGTAATACTAGTGGGGTTAAAGAAAGTGACAACAAATATATTTTAAAATAATTACAGTATAGTACAATTACTCAACGACAAAACAGAGGTAAGTTTGCTTTAACTAATAGATGTAAATCAAACAACAAATACTCCTATAATCTAGGTAATGTGGACACAGCCAACTATTACTACCAAATAATAACGTTAATGTAACAACGGAAGGAAACAAATCAATCGTCGCGCTGGTACCAGTCGAGGATTCTTTTCTTTCGTACAACACCAAACCGAACGATGAAATTTATGACTAAGGGCGTGTACCAAAGTAAAATAGTAACTAGTTTATATTTTAAGAAATTGTTAAATATAAGAGTATAATAATGGTATGAATATATAATTATTTGATAAGTATTGTAATATGTGTAAGTAGTGGATATTACGATTAAATATTGTATATGAGAAAATAATCCGGGGAATATACCTTTAGTTAACAGTTTGGATGTATATGACTTAATTACCAAAACTAATGGTACAATACTCCAAACAGAACGAATGTTGTTATTGTGATGCCTTAAAATTCCAAATTGTCATATACTGAATTTCATTAATATGTATGTTCATATATTTAGGAATATTTTTAGGGTTAAGCGATATGTTTAAAAATTATTTATATATTTAAAAAAAGTTATTATATTAATAGGTAAAAGTAACCAATAATAAACCTGCCTCTTCAGTAAGTCACCATTCGCACTTTTCCAGTCGATATCCTGACGCACAAATACCATAAATCGTCTGCAACACCTCCAAACTGCAAGATTATCAGAAAAACTTATGCTATTCTGGAATCCAGACGCTGACGTTCCACGGCGATAACCACGACACCAGTTGTTGTGGCGTTATGTTCTGCTGGGTTATTAGCACTGTAAATTCTCAATTTGTGGATAACTAACAGTAAATAGATAAAACACTTAAACCACACATTCCCTTCATTGTCTCAACTATAGTGTTAAAGCGTTTGTGATAGACCACGGAAAATGTTGTGGGCTCCTTCAGGAAATATCTATCGACAGTCGAACCTACCACATTAAAAATACGTGATACAAGAAAAAAACGACATGAACACAGGAAAAGTTCTTTTCAATTTCAGTTCAGCAATTGTCCGTTTTGAGGCAATTAATTAATCCGAGCGCCTCTAGGGGTGATGATCGGCTTTTTTTGCATATAGAGCAGCACGTCTTAATTGAATGGTCTTTCTGCGTGGTCAGGTAAGTTTTTTGAACACCTTTTTCCTTCTATAATGTCTGGCAGTCTTCAATCGTCTTTATTTCTACAAATAAAATTATTATCGAGCTTCATTGGGTTTCGGTTTGCTCCCGTTATGATAACAAACGTCCTTCCTTCTCAAAATTCCCAGTCTTTGTTGGCATTCAAATTTAAAAAAAACTTATTATATTTTTTTTTGTTTGGTCTATATACGACCTCCTTTTTCTAAATTCCAATCTCGACTCTCCAAAAATTTTCAATTTTTTTTCTCAGAACAAAAAAACTATTTTTTTTCGACTACTAGAATTTAAAAAAATTTTTCTCAAAATTTTTTTGTGTGAAGTAATTTTATTAATTAAGCCTGAACTTTCCGATAGATGGAGGACCATTAAAAGGGAGAAACTTTCGGTAAATAACCGACCGTTACATACCCTCGGGTCCACAAGGCCGACTTGCGAGGCAGTGAGGAGCCGAAAAAAAACGGAAGGTTTTTCAGCCGTAAGACTTAGTGTTTGGCGCCAATGTGTGGCTCGTCTCACGCCCTGATATTCAGAGTCTCATGCCACAGCTGCAGAGCTAGCCGGGCATCCAATATCTAAGGCGTTATCCATAAAAATCTGAGAGAATTTAGTTGTGCTGTCAAAAATGAAAATTTTGTGAGATGGTCAGTCTGACGAGTCTCTCGGAGTGTAAGTCTGGAGTTACGGGGATCCGGCGGCAGGCAATACCACATTGTCCCCCTCCGGGTCTCTACAATCATCCAGACCTCCACGTCGAACCGGTCACCTGTCGGTCCATCGGGTCAGTCTCCAGCAATACCACATTGTCGTTAACCAAACCCCGATGGATCGCCCGGACCACCATTCGCCGAGAGTTGTTCTTCAGACTGAACGAAAATCAAAGAGGTATACCATAATCAAATGCATAGTACTTATAGAAAGAACCGATGCTGAGGCAACCGTAAAAATGGGGAAAACATCGGACGACCAGCTTGGTGTAACATATGAATATTACGTAAATGCTGTCGATTTCGAAATAATTTCCTCGACAATCACCAACAGTCAACCGTGCGATGATATTAAAGTGAAGAGAAAAAAATATGCCTGAACAGTGCGCGAAGTCGTATGTAGATGGGACTTCGTGAACCGAAGGACTTAATAAAAGAAGCAGTAGGCAAGGAGAATAGTCTTAAAGAAAATTTAATACTATCGACTGAGGCGATATGAAAACAGTAATACGTAACGAACGTCGATGGTTTCTACCTGACTATAACTAAAGCTACCAAGCCACTAACCACAAGGCTTGGAAAAAACATTTTTTTTTTTTTTTTTTTTTTTTTATATATAACCAACTAAACGGGTTATCGATCAATAACACAAAATAACGAGAACATGACCAAGGAAGTAACAGTAACAAAGAATTAACACTGCTTAAAATATTTAAGCCAGGACGTTCAACCAGGGTGACACCCTGTATAAATCGCGAAGGATAAGAGAAATTTGGTAGGGACAATCCTCCAAGAGTTCCCAACCTGCTGCTTGACACGCTTGGCAGAAGCATTCCAAATTATCCGGAGTGGGCTCTTGGAGCAGCTGATTCAGCAGCCCATCCAGCATCTGCCCCAGTTCGCTTCCCAGTGAACGAACCTTCTGGAAACGACGATACATTTCTGCCACGAGCAACGTTATCCCACGTACTTGATATCCAACCGGTGGAACATACCGCTGGATAACTTCCTGTTGATATGCCAGGGTCATCCTCAACAAATTTCTAAACACGCTATTTTCCCCGGGATTCATTGAATCAATCAGCTCATACAGCCTAGCTCCCGTATGGCAGAAGCTTGGTTCAGTCAATGAATGTTGGAAAATAATTTCGACAACGTGAATCAGAATTAGAGGTTTGTTAATAATATCCATCAGCATGGTCAATATTCTGGAGGCCATGGTGTCAAAAGCACCTGGGTGTGCTTCCAAACATTTCACGACGTTTAGGGTATATCGTATAGCGACGCCCTCCATCGTTGTGGACAACCTCCTGGCTTCTATGGATGCATGGATCGGAACAAATTCTCTGGCGTGCGGGGATAAATAATATAATCGATGTGGTCTTCGCAGTACTTTATGTACCACTGGACGTCCATAAAAAGTTAATGCTCCGGTCACGTCCATCTTCTCAGAGACGGTAATACTGATATCCCGTGCAGAAAAAGAATGTATAAAATTTAGGTGTAATTAAAAATTCAACACTATACCCAATAAGAGGAAAAAAAAAAAAAAACAAGTTAATTGGTCCTTGCTAGCCGAGACATACTTAATACCTCTAAACAGTATATGCCCAAAAGATCGGGACTAACCCACAAAAGAAACACCTTAATAAACCTACTACGGTAACTGTAAATATCCTAATCAAAAAAAAAAAAAACTTCCGTGAGCCGAATAACAATAGTGGTGATACTTGCAATAATCAACCTTACAACAGCTGATAAAAAATCAATGGGCCAAATAGTTTTGGTTGTGTTAAAATGTTTTTGTAAATGTGTGTTAATTTTCCAGGATGGTTGGAAAAAAAATCTCTCTCTCCAGGACTCTCGGTGGCCGAGGTCATCGATGTCAGTCGGTGGTAGCTATGAGACACAGCCAGCACCGAGTGCCATCAACAACGCCGGAAGCACCACACGTCTTCATCCACTTGAACGACATGAAGAGTCTACCTCCACATAAAAAGAAACGGAAATCTTCTTCGAAAATAAAAAGAATTTGGATTTAGTCCGCTGTCCAACCACAACTGAGCTACACTACGGAAAATCAATCAGCAGTGGGGACAGACTGGAGAGAAAAATAATAAAAGCACAAGGAAGGAGCCAGATGTCCCTCAACAAAAGTCCACAGGGCGCAAGTGATTAGCCAGACGGTTAAGCCTGTGCGGCCTCATAGAGGTTCACCTGAAGTGACCACATCCCTTACCACATTTCGACCAATTGTCTAAAATGAAAGAACAGAAAACAAAATTTGAGGGGACTGAATGGATTAAAGAAGTCCACGGGGCGCAGTGGGCAGGCGATATCACGCCTGTTACCTCAGCCGGTTAAGCCCGAGTTACAACTCAAACGTCCATCAGCAAAAAGTAACAAGGATCCTGTCCACTGAACGAAGCACTGGCAGGCGGTATGACGCCTGATACTCAGGACGACGAGCAAAAACACAGGACAAAAGAACTCTGACTCAGCCTTCACCCATGGCCAAGCGGTCATACGCTTGTTAGCCAGCGGTGCCGGTAAGCCTAGTTCAAAGATGCCTAAAGCGAAGAAGATAACATGATGCGGGACAATCTAAAAGTGAAAGCAAAATAAAATTCACACTGAATTTAGACAAAAGAGACGAATCTGAAAAAAAAGGCAGTGGTGGTGAACCATAATCAAATATAATTTTAACAAGTTAACAGAATTTGGCCGCCATTTATGTAATAAATGGGCGCCGGGGTTTAATGTTAAAAACTTGTAATCCGAATCGTTGCCATGAAAGCATTCGTAGGGTTCCATTTTATGTAATAAATGGACACCGTAATTTAAATTCGAAACTAGTTTGCCGAAAGCGTTAACAGGTAAGCAGTCGTTGGGCGCCATTTTATGTACCGGCACAATGGAGCTCCTTGCTGGTGACAGCAAGGCTACTGCCATCGTGCTTGGGTAAACATAAAAAAATTTAGAAGACTACATCCTCCCTAGTTTCCTAAATGGTTTTAGGGGATGCTAAACCGGCCACACGGTTTACGCTAGCTCGCCGGTGGGGGCGTGGGGTTGTGTGACCGGGACACTACACTTATGATTCACCACTTACCTATTGTTTAAAAGGGATATCTCTTCATATCATTCTTTTCCTAGGTTAGCCAAAGCGATTCATCGCTGGACGTTTCCATCGACCTGGTGGACCTGTAAGTGTTCAACGCGACTTTGAGAGGACCCTGGAGAGAAAGCACAACCCAACCATCCTGGACAATTTATCCCCTTAGGCTGTCATACCTAGTAATACTAGTGGGGTTAAAGAAAGTGACAACAAATATATTTTAAAATAATTACAGTATAGTACAATTACTCAACGACAAAACAGAGGTAAGTTTGCTTTAACTAATAGATGTAAATCAAACAACAAATACTCCTATAATCTAGGTAATGTGGACACAGCCAACTATTACTACCAAATAATAACGTTAATGTAACAACGGAAGGAAACAAATCAATCGTCGCGCTGGTACCAGTCGAGGATTCTTTTCTTTCGTACAACACCAAACCGAACGATGAAATTTATGACTAAGGGCGTGTACTAAAGTAAAATAGTAACTAGTTTATATTTTAAGAAATTGTTAAATATAAGAGTATAATAATGGTATGAATATATAATTATTTGATAAGTATTGTAATATGTGTAAGTAGTGGATATTACGATTAAATATTGTATATGAGAAAATAATCCGGGGAATATACCTTTAGTTAACAGTTTGGATGTATATGACTTAATTACCAAAACTAATGGTACAATACTCCAAACAGAACGAATGTTGTTATTGTGATGCCTTAAAATTCCAAATTGTCATATACTGAATTTCATTAATATGTATGTTCATATATTTAGGAATATTTTTAGGGTTAAGCGATATGTTTAAAAATTATTTATATATTTAAAAAAAGTTATTATATTAATAGGTAAAAGTAACCAATAATAAACCTGCCTCTTCAGTAAGTCACCATTCGCACTTTTCCAGTCGATATCCTGACGCACAAATACCATAAATCGTCTGCAACACCTCCAAACTGCAAGATTATCAGAAAAACGTATGCTATTCTGGAATCCAGACGCTGACGTTCCACGGCGATAACCACGACACCAGTTGTTGTGGCGTTATGTTCTGCTGGGTTATTAGCACTGTAAATTCTCAATTTGTGGATAACTAACAGTAAATAGATAAAACACTTAAACCACACATTCCCTTCATTGTCTCAACTATAGTGTTAAAGCGTTTGTGATAGACCACGGAAAATGTTGTGGGCTCCTTCAGGAAATATCTATCGACAGTCGAACCTACCACATTAAAAATACGTGATACAAGAAAAAAACGACATGAACACAGGAAAAGTTCTTTTCAATTTCAGTTCAGCAATTGTCCGTTTTGAGGCAATTAATTAATCCGAGCGCCTCTAGGGGTGATGATCGGCTTTTTTTGCATATAGAGCAGCACGTCTTAATTGAATGGTCTTTCTGCGTGGTCAGGTAAGTTTTTTGAACACCTTTTTCCTTCTATAATGTCTGGCAGTCTTCAATCGTCTTTATTTCTACAAATAAAATTATTATCGAGCTTCATTGGGTTTCGGTTTGCTCCCGTTATGATAACAAACGTCCTTCCTTCTCAAAATTCCCAGTCTTTGTTGGCATTCAAATTTAAAAAAAACTTATTATATTTTTTTTTGTTTGGTCTATATACGACCTCCTTTTTCTAAATTCCAATCTCGACTCTCCAAAAATTTTCAATTTTTTTTCTCAGAACAAAAAAACTATTTTTTTTCGACTACTAGAATTTAAAAAAATTTTTCTCAAAATTTTTTTGTGTGAAGTAATTTTATTAATTAAGCCTGAACTTTCCGATAGATGGAGGACCATTAAAAGGGAGAAACTTTCGGTAAATAACCGACCGTTACACTGGCAAGTCTCCCTGGGGAGGTATGTCCTGTTTAGGAGGTTTTCTGCCTCCTCAAAAGTGGCGGGCTGGGAGGTGCCAACCAGTTGGTAGACCTCTCCTCGGAGCCTAGTGGAAAATATTTGTAAGAAGGCGGCTTTTTCCTGTTCCGTCAGGCACTGGAGTACCCGACGGCAACAGCCTAAAAACATCTGTAATTCTGTCCCTATTGTCGGGCTTTGCCCGCCAGAAAATAAGGGTACAAGCTGGGCCGTTAGTTTGGCGACCTTTATATAGTCGTCGGCCATAGCTGTTAAGTCTTCTTTTAGGAATGAAGGTTTAAAAAGGGGGTTAGTTTTAAAAGTTTTTTCTTCTTCCTCTAGAACCGACAGGGAACGGCTGGACAGTTCTATCCAGTCCGCTAGGAGATCTAAAGTGGCGTTATTTGACTCGGGCGGTTCGTTATTAGGTTTGTCGGGGCTTACTCTTAAATCCTCCTTAACCTCTAGTTCTAAAATATTATCCTCAAGGGAGCGAGGGAGATTCCCTTTGAATTGGTCGAGGTGGTTTTTGAATTTTAGGGCCGCCTCTTTGTAGGCCACTAAATGGATTTTCCGTTCTTTACTGGCCCGTTGGATTTGCTTATCCACGGCCTCCAAATGAGCTAAATTGAATCACCGGTCTCCTGGGCTCGCTTGAGGATATCTTTTAGAGTTTTTACACTTACTTGACTAAATGATTCGCCTATGAGGGTCCCGCTTCGTAGTCGTCTGGGGGATTCTTGTGGGGTGATTGATGATGTGGTAGGTGTTGAGGTGATCCCGCGGTGAATGTCCTGGTAATCCGCTGGGGTTCCGATGGGCCCTGGTTGCCTTGAGGGGCCTGGTGTGGCTAGGTCCCCTCGGTGGGGGAGTCTCGGAATAGCTGCTGTCCCCTAGTTGGCCCTCGGACATAGGGCGTCTCCTGGGCAGGGATGAAGCCCACTAAAAGTCCCGCGATGTAATTAATTAGGGGGGTAAATGCGTGCTCGCCTGGAGCAGTGGCACGTTAGAAGGTTACCCCCGAGTGTAGATTCTTGATAGGATCCGAGGTCGTCGCCTCTGCTGATCTGGTGCCCTCAGCCTCGGCTCAGGCTGAGTTCAAGGATAGGGTGCCTATATCCAGCACTCGATCAGTAATTGTTAGGCTCGCCCGGATCCTACCGGCTGCGCCAATTGTTATGTTGTCTTTTTTTTTCTTTTCTACTATATAGAGGATAATAATTGGTTGTACTAACCTTGCTCTTCTGTAAGTTGTAAGAATATGAGTCAATTTTATCCTTAGTTATTTCTTAAAACTCTCAATCAACTTTGAATCAGCTTGTAACTTTTATTCAATATTCAACGTCCTACACAATTTTGTCTTTAACTAATTTTAAACTTTCAATTAATTTTACATCAACTAGTAATTCTTTTATTATTATCTATAGTTTTACACTTACGAAATTTGACCAATATTGTCTTTAACTAATTTTAAAACTTTCAATAACTTTGACCAATTTTGTCTTGAACTAATTTTAAAACTTTCAATTAACTTTACATCAACTAGTAATTCTTTTATCAATATCAATCGTTTTACACTTACGAAATTTGACCAATTTTGTTTTTAACTAATTTTAAAACTTTCAATTAACTTTACATCAACTAGTAATTCTTTTATCAATATCAATCGTTGTACACTTACGAAATTTGAGCAATTTTGTCTTTTCGCGATTTAAAACCAAAACTAACGAACGTGGCTGTCAGACCAAATAAATGCACCCGCCGGTTGATAAATCCAGAACAACACACTCAAACGTCCGCCGCGGAAAAAGTTTAGCCAACACTCCGATTAAATTCCGTCCGTCGCGGAAAAGGGTTAAAACAACACTCTGCTCAATCCATATTTTTCACCGCCGATGGGCCGTGGATTTTCCACCAAAACAAAAAACCACGGGGAACGGTTCCCACACTGCGGTCAAGGTCAAGATTACTCAGTTATCAGAGACCGGAGTGGCTTTATCGCGGTTTCAGCGTTAATCGTGAAACCGCGACGGGAATCAGTATCTCCTGGGAACAATTTAACCGTTTAGTACCTAAAAGACTCTCACTCCCAGACGTAATCCGATACCTCTGCGATAAGGCGTTGGATTTTTCGTCTGTTTGGTGCGAGTCTTTTGGTTTTTGTTGTTCTATGTATGGGATTATATAACACTGTGCGCGTGTGTAGCATTCGGATGTCGAAGATGATTATTCTTGTGTGTGCTTTTTAATTTGTGTGCACCGTCGCCGTCGCCCTTAGCATGTTTACAGCATCATATGTTGATAGGGCCAACGCAAACGAGATCATAGTTATGGCAGATAAAACCGGTTTTACTACACTCCTCGGAACGCAGACGGGGTAATAGCATCTTGTGTAGTAACTTGAATCTTTACAGCAAGTTTTAAATGTATTTGTGCATATGAAAATTACTTGTTATATCGTTGACAAATAGAAATAATAAAAAAAAGTCCTTAATATCACTCTTTTCAATATGCTCACAAAGAAAACAAAGTTTTCAGACCAATTGAACCGAGTTGTTGAACAAAAAACAATGATTAAAAAATTTCAGTGGGAAAATGCTGAGCTCAGAAAGAAGAAGATTTGACATAAGAAAAAATATAATATGCATGTGTTAGTTTTCACGCTTTTGGTTTTGCGTGAAAATTGTTTCGTTAAGTTCTTTCCTTCCCTTCTCTCTCTCTTCTATAAAACCGGTTTTATGTGCCATAACTATGCGCCGTGTGCGTTGGCCCATACAGCATAAAATTTGACGTTTCGGTTCGACGTGACGGTTCGCGAATTCGTGCGCGGTAAATTTCGCGGAATAAGTGCCCATATTATGTTTGCAGGTGAGTGCATGTTATTGTTGTGTTGTTTTAGTGTTGTGCTGTGTTCTATCTGAATTTGCAGGTAAAATTTGAAGTGATTGTTGGTAAACAACAATATTTTATAAATGTAGGGTTATGTGTACGTGCATGCATTTTGATGTCGTTTTTACCTGTGTTTTTGTAATTTATTTAATAGTTTTTACGTAGGTAACATGCTCACATTATGTGTTTTATTATTGTATTATGTTCTATGCATGGAAGTTTTGTTTGTAGGTTTTTTTTATTGTTTGCTTGTGGTGCATTTGTTGTTGTTGTTTTTTGCATGTCATTTCTAACTTGTTGACGGTGTTGTTTTTTCTTGTGTTTAGTGAATCTTTAATTTATATTTTGTTTTCCAGTGGGAACGATGGGCGTTTAAAATATAATTATTAATTCATCTGATTTTTACCTTTTAGGGTTCTTTGATGGAGAACACCAACAACCAAAGGGAGGAGAACAGAACAAAAAACAAAACAAATACGATAAAAAAACGCTCATTGGAACTTTTATTTTGGTTATTACTATATCTCTGGTGAGGTTTTTTTTTATTATATTTTTTTTTTATATTTTTGTTTGTTGGGTGTTTGGGGCTGAACATTCTCCCCCGTGTTGAACAATTTTGTTCAACATCATGTTTATTTTGCTTAATCCCCGTTTTTGGTGATGCTGGAACACTATGCGTCCATCCGCTTTCACTTGCAGTCTCACCTGGTAACGATTAGGTAAGCTTATGGTTTGTTCCTTCTTCCGTGTTGCTCGTACTTGGTCGAACTTGATGCGTTGTATAATGTGCTTAG
The DNA here is from genome assembly GCA_963855945.1 of Thereva nobilitata. Lineage (NCBI taxonomy): Eukaryota > Metazoa > Arthropoda > Insecta > Diptera > Therevidae > Thereva > Thereva nobilitata. The sequence goes on from OY979697.1 coordinate 36,951,843, forward strand.
GGAGGTACAGGTCTTCACCTTCCCTAGTGATGAAGCGTTGGAAGGTGTTTTCATATCTCTCCTTAAGCTCTGTAGTTGTCGTCGTCGGTCGTAACCGCTTTAAATCTTGCACCTGGCGTCCGTTGATTATCGCAGGTTCTTGCAGCTGGATCCTTATGTGTGGCTATTTTTTGTCACGTAATGATATTGTGTGGATGGTTGATGTTTGAAGTCTGCTGGTCCAGCCAGGTTCTGTTGCGTGGGGTTGTTGATAGCTCATCGTCTGATCTAGTGAGATCGATTGTACCCTTAACTGCGGCTTGGATGACCCTCTGGGTTGGTGTGTGCTGTGTCCTTCGTAGTGACAATTGATGACAATCTCATGAGTTGGTGTAGGTGGTCTTGTCACTGTTCGAACCGGCTACTCTTGATTTTGTGGTGTGCTGGACCTGGTGGTCGGGACTCGCCTGGGTTGGGTTCGTATCCGAATCTCTGGTCCACATGGGGTTACTTCGAAAGATCTCTTCACCACTGGACGCTTTGGTCAAGTTAGGGTCATTGCTGGTTTGAGTCTTTTTGGATTTAGCCTCTGAGGAGTTGATCCAGGTGAGTTCTTGGCCCGCCTAACCATTCTCCCGTGGTGCTGCTCCAAAGTGGGTTTGATGCTAACGTTGCTGCTTTGGTTAGCCTTAATTGAGTGGTTGACTGCTGCTGATGGAGCATCGAGTAGAGCTGATAGTTCTGCAAACTCCTTCTCGAAATCGCAGTCAATTTCCAGAATTGGACTGTCTACTGCTGTGGTTGTGCCGTATAACCAGTAGTTCTCGGCGGCGGCCAAATCTTCTTCTGTATAATTTAAGGTTGACATCTGGAAAAAACTAAATTAGTGTGGTGATATGGAATAGGACTTATGTGGACAGATGGACAACATTACCATGGACTAAACATTTAACAGGACAGCACTTGAATTGTTACGTGTTTGGGTCTGCTGTTGGAGACCTTGGTTGATCCATGGGTAGACGACAAATTTTTGTTATTGGTCTTCGAAACGTGTTTTGACTCGTTCTGACTTGCACCACTCGTATTAACCCATCTGGTCCGGGGAACGTCTCTTCAATTATCCCGAGCGGCCACCTTGTGGGTGGCATATTCTCATGTTTAATGAGGACTATGTCCCCGACCTGTAATGCGGTTTGTGGTGCATTCCATTTTGGTCTCTGCTGTAGCTGATTAAGATAATCTTTGGACCATATCTTCCAGAACTGCTTGAGCATGCCTTGAATGTGTTTCCAGCGTTGACCTGGTGATATAGTTTCTGCTTCATTAGTTACGTCCGGAAGGGCGTTGAGAGCTTGCCCGATTAAAAAATGTCCTGGAGTAAGAATTATTGTATCCTCTGGATCATTTCGGACCCAACATAGTGGTCGGGAGTTCAAACATGCTTCTATTTGTGTTAGTAATGTGGCATACTCTTCAAACGTACATATTGCGTTTTTAATTGTCCGATTTATATGATATTTGATGGATTTTACGCTTGCCTCCTACAATCCACCAAAGTCAGGTGCCGCTGGAGGATTGAAGTACCATGATACCTGTTTTGGCGTAAAATATCGTTCCGCTTCTAGGTTGGATTCCTTAAGTACTTGTCGAAATTCCCTATCTAATATAGATTTAGCTCCGAAAAAGTTTGAGCCACAATCTGAATATATGTTTGCACACAGTCCTCGTCTAGCTATGAATCTTTTAAGGGCTGCGATAAATGCTGTTGATGATAGGTCTGAAACCAGCTCGATATGTATAGCCTTGGTTGTCAGACAGACTATGACACAAATGTAGGCTTTGTGTAGTTTTGCATTTCGAATTGATGAGGTCTTAATGGTGATTGGTCCAGCGTAATCAATGCCAACATTAGTGAATGGTTTACTAATATTGACTCTTGGAATAGGTAGCTGCCCCATTAATTGCGTCATAGTTTCTCCCCGTTGTTTAGCACATACCATACATTTATGAATCCTGCTGATTTTGCCAGATAATCCTTTGATATGTTTGATCCTTTCGGTGGATGTCAATCATGCGGTACATTTTCTCAATGTCTGAATTCATAGCGACGTTATATTTTCTCCAGTTGAGTAGTGTCGGAAACAGCTTGGGTTGAAGAGTAGGTCCAGTCAACAAGTGCTCGTTGAGTGATGTGCCATTTGTAGTTTTGGCGGATGCATCGAACACGACTCTCAATTTAGTCGTGGTACTCTCCTTGAAGACTGCGTGATGAGGGATATAGAAATGTTCTTCTTTATCTGTTGGGGGGTCTACTTCTTCCATGTGCGCAAGTTCGATATATTTGTCTAAGCACCTTTTGTATTCCTTTTCGAATTCTGGTTTCTTAGAGAACTGCCGTTGCAGCGATGTGAAACGCTTGAGTGCTTGTGGTCTAGATAATCCTAAAGCAGGAGCCTTGTTGTTTTTAAATGGAAGGGTGACTTGGTATTTTCCATTTTGTTTGCGTGTGTGGGTTGTCTCGAAGATCTGCTGGCACAGTTTGTCGTCCTCGGTTAGGATCTGTTTTGCAGGAGGTTCTTCGATTTCCCAAAAACGTTTTAATTGTTCATTTAAGTCCAGTGTTGTGACTGTAAATGCTGAGACCTTATCCATGAACGTATCTGGTGTAGGTCCTACTAATATCCATCCAAATATGGTATTTACGGCGATTGGGGCGGTAATTGGTCCCTTTCGAATGCCATTCTTTAGGATGCGTGCGTAGATTCGTGCTCCTAGGAGTCCGTCGATCCTTCCTGGTTTCCAGAATGTTGGATCTGCTAGTGGCAAGTTGTTGAGGTGATTCCATTCCTCCTTGTGAACTACCTTTGTTGGTAGAAGATCAGTGATACTGTTTGAGTATCAAGAAATTATCCGTCACTGACACCGTGTTAGAGTTGTTTGGTTTTACCGTGAGCCTAACTTGTTGGTGTGCAGTAGCTAATGGATTGGTGTTTATACCTGTTATTGCTACAGTTGTATTAGTTCCTGTAGCTCCTAGCTGCTTGCATGCAGCCCTTGTGATAAATGAAGATTCGGAGCCATTGTCTATTAGACATCGCAATACTTTTTCCGTGCCATGATTAGTGCGAAACGTTACCAGTGCTGTTGACAACAATGCATGGTGATTTTTCATGGTTAGAAAGTTTTGGATTGTGGTTACTCCGTCAGCGCTGTCGGCTGATTGGGATTGAGAATTTGTTGGAGATTGGTTTGGTATGTTCTCTCCTTCTCGAAAATGTTTTTCCTTGGATCCTGTTGATCCCTGCTTCTCTTGTCTGGAGTCGTCGTGTAAGGTAGTATGATGACGCTGTTTGCATTTGCGACATGTATATTTGCTTGTGCATTCCTTTGCCATGTGCCTGTTGGACAAACAATTCAAACAACGTCCAGCTAATAGTATGACTTTACGTCTGGCATCACTATTCATTTGTTGATACTTGGTACATGCTCGAATGTAGTGCTTTTGATGGCAAGCCGGACAACAGTTTTGCTTCACTGCATGATACGTATGTGTGACCCTTTTTGCAATTGTTGGCTTGACTGGTGTTGATGTCCGTGGAACAATTGCATCAGCAATTGATTCTAATACCCGTAATCTCATTGTCAAGAACTTGCTGAATTGTGAAAAACTTGGCAAAGTTTGATCTGCTCCTTGCTCTTCTTCCCATAATCGTAGTGTTGTGAAAGGAAGCTTCTGTACTAATAAATAAATTAGAATGGCATCCCAAGACGCAGTATCAACACCTAAGCTCTTCAGCTGTTGCAAACATTCGGATGATGTATCTATTAATTATTTTATTTTCATACCGCTTCTTCAGTTTTTCCCATGCTGGTGCGTAATCTTCGTTAGTAATTGGAACATGTCGCAATAAGCTTTCAGCTTCTCCAACCAAACATCCCTTTAAATAATGTAATTTTTGTACTGGACCAAGGTTTGAATTATTATGGACCAACGCAACGAATACATCATGAAATGATCGCCACAAATCGTAATCGCCATTGTATTTTGGCAAACTGATTCTCGGAAGTTGTATTTCATGTGGTGTTGTAGTTGGAGTATCTGGAGGTGGAGTAGTTTTTAATTGGCATTTTTCCAAACCTTCCATTAAATCTCCGAGATAGCCATAATATTTGGCTTCTGTGGTTCCGTCTATATCACTATTGAGGTACGCAATTACTGGTTCTGAATTCTCTTGTACTGATGATTCGTCTAATGCTATGTCGTTTTTTTGAAATTTCTCCCATATTGCATTCAATCCGGTGATTCTGGATTTGTAGAATCCTAAATTTCGTTTTGCGTGTGCCGTCTTTTTAGCAGTTTCGATATACTGGAATAGACGGAGTTTCAAACGTTCTTGTGCTTGACACATTTGTTGTAGTGTAGTCATTTTGAATATGTTACTCTAAGGACTACCCAAACACCGATAACAAACGAACGAAATTGACCAAATTGAATTCGCTGACACGTATTCCTGGATGGAACCACCAAAATGTTTAGTGCAAAATGGAATTTTACACTAAGGATAAAAAAATGAATATGAAGGAAACACACGTGTCAGTTAGAATTCAATTTTGTCTTTATTTCAGAAAACTGTTTGCTTAGGTGCTAACAGATAGGACTTATGTTCAACTTAACTTATCTTATATCACTACTACCAACCACTAACACATTAATATTGACAGATACCAGTGTTCTAGTTAGTAGTATTTTTTCAATAATATAATATATATAGGAAGACAGATAAATTCAGACAACGACTAAAGTAACTAACCAGAAGTTATTATACAAAATTGCATTGAGTATATCAGGAGATATAACCAGACAGCAATTTAATACTTGACTAAGGTAGATATAGAGTCGTACTGAATGTTATCTTAGAAAAAATGCTGAAATAAACATTTATTAATACCAAACATGCAACATTTCCCAGACTCAATTTGGCCTGTAGGAAATCTAATGATTGGTGCAAATACCTTACTAAAATATTGAAAAAATCCTTGTTCAAAATTAAAAAACACTTGTAGAAAACCTTGGAAGTTACTTCGATTGCACTTGGCGCGATATACTTTCTTCGACTACGTATAGACAAGAGAGAGCGATTGCTTCTGGGTTCGGGTTTTTATAAACTGGAACCAACGGTCCTGGCTTGAACTGCATTGCCATTTTTAGGTGGGGATAGTTATCCCTTGATGATGAATCAAAAATAGCTACAAACTATTTTCCCTTATTTTTATTTAATTCTAATTATTCTATTCTTTTTAATTTCATAAAATTTCAATTAATTCACTATGATTTTCTTATTTTTCTTCAATTTTTATGGTGTACTAAAAATGTCCCTTTTCGACCATTTTCCTTTTTTTTCTACTGCAATATCATAATTTTATTAATTCATATATTCATCCTTTTTCACTATATTTTTCTCTTTTTCTCTTATTATCTTTATGAGAATTTATGTTTTATGGAAATATCTTTTTATCCATAAAATATTTCGTTTTTCTGGCATCTCCGCTGTATTCTTCGTCAAATTCTACACCGATTTCATGTATCATATGTTGATACAGCATAATATTTTACGTTTCAGTTCGACGTCACGGTTTGCGAATTCGTGCGCGGTAAATTTCGCGGAATAAGTGCCCATATTATGTTTGCAGGTGAGTGCATGTTATTGTTGTGTTGTTTTAGTGTTGTGCTGTGTTCTATCTGCATATGCAGGTAAAATTTGAAGTGATTGTTGGTAAACAACAATATTTTATAAATGTAGGGTTATGTGTACGTGCATGCATTTTGATGTCGTTTTTACCTGTGTTTTTGTAATTTATTTAATAGTTTCTACGTAGGTAACATGCCCACATTATGTGTTTTATTATTGTATTATGTTCTATGCATGGAATTTTTGTTTGTAGGTTTTTTTTATTGTTTGCATGTGGTGCATTTGTTGTTGTTTTTTGCATGTCATTTCTAACGGTGTTGTTTTTTTTGTGTTTAGTGAATCTTTAATTTATATTTTGTTTTCCAGTGGGAACGATTGGCGTTTAAAATATAATTATTAATTCATCTGATTTTTACTTTTTAGGTTTCTTTGATGGAGAACACCAACAACCAAAAGGAGGAGAACAGAACAAAAAACAAAACAAATACGATAAAAAAACGCTCATTGGAACTTTTATTTTGGTTATTATTATATCTCTGGTGAGGTTTTTTTTTAATATTTTATTTATTATTTTTTTTTATATTTTTGTTTGTTGGGTGTTTGGGGCTGAACAAATATTTTGCATAATAAAAAGAGAGAATTAAATTTATAAAATAAAAAATTAATTAATATAATACATATTGGAGACCTTATAAAAGGTAGAACACTTTGCTTCATTTTACACCTGCTGACATTCTTTGCCAGGGTACCTACTGCTCCTGCTGTAATTCTTTAGTTTCTCTCTTGTGATTTTTCCTATCTCAGAATATCGACCTCGACATGGTGGGATTTTAGAGCGCATCAGGGAATCATGGAGAACTAGTTTCCTCCAATCATTAAACTTCCATCTTCCCTAGATCTGCCGGCATAATTTATAGGGCAATAACCTTTCCTGTTTACGTCCAACAGATAATTGTGGAATTCGCGATTATAATTTCGTTGCGCGTTCAGGGCTACAAAACATTGTTCTTTTTAAGCAATGAGACTTAGTGCAAAGTATGCCAAATGCATTCTCTACACATCTGCGAGCTCTGCTCAATCTATAATTAAAAATACATTTCTCATTAGTGAGTTGTGCTTTTCTTTTTGACGTATAAGGTCAAAACAGAATTGCGACTGCGACGGCCGACTGCAACTGCGATTTATGTCAAAGTTGGACCGCGCAGCTAATGTATAACGAAATTGCAGTTACAACTTCTATTGAGACGTGACGTTTTGCATATCCAAATATTCTGTTTGAAAAAAATTATGTTTTGTACACCGAATTCGACTTCGCGGCGAAGTGCCGCTGCAGTTGTAATTTCGTTACACAACGTTGTTTTACATTTGCGCTAAACGACCGACTTCGCCGTCCGCCGTCGCAGTCGCAATTCTGTTTTGACCTTATGGCTTCAGCATTCTCTTTCCTAATGCAAATGCTTTACTTCTTTTCTGATGATAAAAAAATATTAGCGTCACCTTCGCTTCCAAAAGCACCTATGTCAAGGTAAGTAAATTTATATTCGGCATCAGCTACAGCAAGTGAAACGATGGAAAAGAAACCCTGTTATCAACGATATAAAGCTGTCTTTAGTAGTGTACATAACAAAAATACTAATTTTGACTTATAATTGTAAAATAAACTGCCAGGCGCGGCTAGTGCTTTAATAGCTACATGTTTCCCATTTATAGCTCCTATGCAGTTTGGAAAATTCCACCGAGCATAGAATTATTCACTGGCGAAATTTTCCAATGTATGAGAATCAATCTTTGGTAAATTATCTTTAAATTTGTGGCAGCACTGTGAAATCACCAAAAAACCTTTAAGCATACGACAAAAGTAATTAAGAAGAAGAAGATTCACTTTTTAGTTTTGCCTTAAGAGACGCGGCGCGCATTTAATTTTGAATCGTTTATTTTAAGAGAAATTTATAGAAATAAATTAGTGTTATTAAGCGATTGTTTTCCTGTGGTAAAACCACGAAATGCAGAACACTTATAACGAAATAAACCCACAAGTGGTGACCCCGCGGCACGGAATAAAACTTTATTCCGGGAGTGGAAAGTTTAATGTGGGAATTTCTGTCGCAATATGGCGGCTACGTCCTCATAATCGTACAATTCAACGCGTGAATTACGTCGTATTATGGCATGCTATGCATAGGTACGGTGCGCGGACGGCGTGAATTCGATCCCAAAAACATTAAAAGCAACGCGCCAAAAACTTTAAAAGGAAGGCGAATTTTCCTCGAGTTATAACTCAAGTGCGTTTTAAGTTACAACCCGCAATTATCACAGTTACAAGCCCATAAAGGGAAATAATTTTTATTGGCGATAGCAGTGTGAATTTACGCTAGTCATCATGACGGACGACGAAGACAAGAAACAACAACAATATTTGACACCAGTTCAAACAGCGGAAATCGCACGTATTTCAGTAAAGCTGCCACCTTTCTGGAAACCGAATCCAGCACTTTGGTTCTCACAGATAGAATCACAATTCATTAGGGCTGGAATCTCAGACGATGAGACAAAGTACCATTTCTACAAGGTGCTCTGGAGGAGGAAATTTTCATGGAGCAGCCTCAAGGTTATAAGAATGATACACTCTTGACACTAAACAAATCCATTGATGTGTTAAAAGAAGCTAGCAGATTGTGGAATATAAAACTCCATTAAGTACTCATCGATGCAGGAATGAGAAGATCTACGGTAGACAATTGCGTGTACTATACAGGAGATGTTGTGTAAATAAAAATGCACGGGGCCAGTAAATGACCCGTGCAAAACATTAAAAAACTTTTAACTTTCATGCGTGGCGGGTGTTATTTTTAACGGCGGTATTCTGTTAAATTAAAAGATTCAAAAGTGATGTTAAGTAAAAGATTTTGATAATTAATTGACACAAGTTCTAAAGCTAAGGTGAGGTTAAATGTAGTAATGCTATTAGAGAACTTCGATATTTAATAGTAAAAGATTCGAAAGTGATGTTAAATGACAATAAAGGCTTTTTGATAATTAATGGACACAAGTTTTAAAGTCCAAGTGACGATAAATGGTATTGAAGATTTTGGTAGTTAATGGGAAAAGGTTTTACAGACTGAGCGAAGTTGAACGTCGCTAAGGATCTTGTTAATTAACAGAAAACAGTTTTAAAGCAAATTAATAAATAAAATAGAAAGGAAACAGCCCATAAGTGTATGCGGGTTTAGACTTTGCTCCAAGCCCAAAATTGCGAACAAGGTAAGAGTTTGGAGAATTAAACGTAAACTTAAATATAACAGAGATAAGAAAAACAAATTATACCTTGCTGTATATGTGGATGATCTATTAATTTTCAGTGCAACGAAGATGCAAAAAATCGTGTTGCAAGTGTGGCGGCAATCCATGGAGAACAACGAAAAGAAATTGATAAATAAGATCGCCCCGGCGTTATCACGGCGAGTAAAAAATAATATGTGCAAAGACCGTTCGCCTACCTAGGTATCTGAAAGGAACATGTTCATTCAAATTAGAATAGGAAAAATGAGGTGACGACGCGATTCGTGGTTACAGTGATGCTGATTTTGCATCTGACTTGGATAAGAGCAAGTCAACGACAGGATACGAGTTTTTCAAAGGGAAATCAGTCATAAGTTAGAACACTCGGAAACAGTTGCCTTACCCACAACGGAAGCTGAGTACATGGCTCTACCTTCAGCTACACAAGAAGGAACATGGTTAGAAAGACTAGAAGATGAACTCCTAGGAAAAGGAAATACTATGATACTCATCTACTGCGACAATAACAGCGCAATGTATCTATCATCCAACGTTATGTTTCATCCAAGGACGAAATATATTAATATTAAGCACCATTTTATTAGGGAAAAAGTGGAAGAAAAAACAATAAGAATCTTGCCAATATCAACAAAGGATATGGTTGCAGATTTATTAACAAAAGGATTAGTAAGAGATCAACATAACTCACATTGCAATATTTAAATTTAAGATTTGCGGAGTTGAAAACTTAATGTTAATTGGAAATTGAATTTGTGTATTTGAATTGTTTTTTTTGATTTTTAGTTTTATTAATGCAATATTAATTTAGTGGGAGTTTTGAAATAAGAAATTAGCATTGCTAATAGTTAACAGATGACACCCTACTCAGCTGTCATTATAATTATCTTGTAAATTGAATCAAGTCTTTCTTCTTGGTAGAACAATTCAAGTAAGCACACGAGTTACGTCCAGGCCACCGGAAGTTGTCTCATTACATGGGAACAATGATTTTCCCATCAACTGCCATCAGTAAAAATACCCGGCAACGTTCCAGGAAATTTGTGCGGAGCGACATCGACGAAGACATTACATCCAACTCCAGATTGGATTCGCAGAAACTAAATAAAACCAAACTCAGCAAATTTAAGTGCAACAAATGCACCAACGAAATGCAGCATAAAAACATTTTAGATCAGTTTTCGGAACAACCGTCGAAATTAACACTTGTTTTTAGTCGTCCTTATTTTTGCAATAGTTCTTAATATCTGTTTCTATTAATAAATAGTTTATATAAATTTCGAAAAGGAATTTTAGTGTTTTTTTTATTTAACATTTTTATTTCATTTTTCTTCTCCCAAATTAAAGTAATTATATTTCTCACGTGTTTTAATCCCGCTCTTCTTCCTTTTCAGAAAAACTTCAATAAATCCCAAAACTAATTTTACCAGTTTTTTATGTCTACTTTATGACTCCTTTATCAGAATTAAAAAAAATGCACTGCACCACCACCGTGGGAAACTACCCTCACGGGTCAAAATATAAAACTGAAAAAGAACTGAAAAGAGACTGAAAAATGAATTTTAGGCGGAATTCTGTCCGAAATAAGGCGGAAATTATTATTTACACTGAAAACTGACATCAGGTACCCTTCATGAGTATAAAAAGAAGACTGAAAAGAAGCCGAAACAAGGGGGAAATTTTTATCATTTTTAGATTTGGAATATTCTTATGAGGGACTCGGTATTTCTTGGACTCCATTCTACTCCATTCATACAAATGTCTAAATGTTTCAGCCTAAATTCCGCTTGATTTCCATTCACACTCTTCAGTCGAAATTACCTATCCTTTTCAACGTGTTCCATCCGGAACCGGCACTAAAAAAGGAGAGAAGCACACAAAGTATTAATTCTCTACAAATAACAAATACTTATTTGAAGGAAGACACCCTGGAGGATTCTGCAGATTTAGATGCATCCTAATCAGCATTACCAATTATTATTACTTTATAACAATAGTCTCGTTGTAATCCTGCTGCACACTCCACGTGAATAAACAATAACAATATAGAATTCGCTAATGCTAATTCGATTTACTAGTATTACTAATGCGCAACAGGTGGCACTCAATTCGCGATATGTGTGGCGACTTGCATCCGACGGTTGCGCCGACAGCGGTTTTGTGCAAAAGCAAATAAATAAGGGCTGAATAAAAATAAGGGCTGAATAAAGATATGGCAGCTGAATTTCATCATCCCAAGCAAGAAAACTCTGGACAGTATACGCACGCGGCATTTTTCTTATATAATCTTTTGAGTTCTTGTTTGATATAATCAAAAACATTTATTGTAGTAGTCATTGAAATTGTTCAGTTTTTTGTAAGAATAAATATGTAATATTCGATAAATATTGTTTGTGTGTTTAGACGAAAAGACCACAAAATGGTGACCCCGCGGCGTTGTCCCGCGAGACAGTGAACGCAGAAAATTTTTGAGACCCACCGCAGATCTCACGCACTTCCAGTAACACGCAGATGCGAAAACTTAACCTGAGGGAAGACACTTGATTTCAACAAACAAGATTTGTATATTTGAAATATACCAAATAACCCATATTTTCACAGTTAATTACACACTCTTTTCAAGTTTTTAGCCAATCTTTCCCGTGTAAAAGAAAATTACGCTATAAACATTTTAAACGAATCAGTCCTAAATTCCAATCTTGTTGTTTACCACGTCCACGACATTTTCAAAGCAATTCGTGCATGAACAGTGTCATGTCAAGCAGCGACACTGAGCAGCCCAGTGACAAGAGCCAAAGAAAAACCCGCAATCAAATTAAACAACAAGATATCAAACAAAGAATCGAAATGGAAGGGCAAATTCGCAGCATGGAAGACAAATTAGAGACACTACTTATAAGTCGACGACCCAATCTGCCACCCTTTGACAAGCAGAATTTGGATCTCTGGTTTATTCGCGTAGAGACAGAATTCTCCGCTTCAAAAATCACAGATGATGAGACTAAATACCACTCAGTTCTAAGGGCTCTAGATGGGCCGACAACCCAGCATATTACAGATGTACTTCGTCAACCCCCAGCCCAAGCCAAATACCAACATTTGAAAACGGTGCTAACCGAGCGTGTAGGCATGCCAGAAAAACAGAAGTTAAGGGAACTACTCAGAGGTTTACCCATAGGTTCCAAAAAGCCCTCACAACTTCTGCGTGAGATGAAAGAAATGGCAGCACAGAATGACACTGACTGACACTGCCATACGGGAGCTGTGGACTGAAAAACTACCACCAGCTCTACCACCACTTTTAGCAATAGCAGATGAAGCCGATCTGAACCAGCTGGCTAAGAAAGCAGACCTTGTCTATCAGAGCTTGCTAGGAAACAACACCATTATGGCAATATCTCCGAACGATACCCGTGATTCCTTGGTTCAGGAAATCGCAAACATGCGAAGCAGAGTTGACTACATCGAGAAGGCACTGACAGACTTGCTTCATGAAATCAAGACCATGAAGTCACAGACAAGACGGTCTAGATCATCTTCCAATAACAGGAGCTCAACCCGTTCACCAGCACCAGAAGGGCTCTGTTTTTACCACAAAAGGTTTGGCAATGACGCCCGACGCTGTACCACACCGTGCTCCTTCAAACAACCACCTCAGGGAAACAACAACCGCTGTCCACAGTAGGGGCCCTGTGTGACAGCAAAATTTTCCCTTTAACGACCAAAGAGCCTCGCCTTCACTTATATGATAAAACTACGAATCAGAAATTTCTAATTGATTCCGGTGCTGCTATCTCCATACTTCCTGCATCTAAATTCCGTGGAATTCATCCACAAACCCATCTGATTCTCTACGCCGCAAACTCCTCTCAAATCAACACGTATGGAATAAAAATAATTTCGCCAGACTTTAAACTTCGTAAAAATTTTGCATGGCCTTTCGTTGTAGCAGACGTCACAATACCCATCATAGGGGCCGACTTCCTCAAACATTTTGGACTACTAATAGACCTCAAGAATCAGCGAATAATAGACTCCACGACCTCTCTCACTTCAAGAGGGACCGTCATTAAAACCTCATATCTCAATATATCCACCGTACATTCAGGAATAGCTTGCGCAGATCTGCTAAAAGAGTTCATCGAAATAACAACATCAAACCTCTCCTCAGCTCTCAAGAAAAAGGATTACGCCCATAGGATCATCACCAATGGCCATCCAGTCTTCGCCAAATGCAGAAAGCTCGCTGGTGCTAAAGCTGCTGCTGCCAAGTTCGAAATACAACACTGCCTCGACAAAGGCATCATCAGACCATCAAGCAGCCCTTGGGCCAGTCCAATTCATGTGGTACCAAAAAAGGACTCTAGTTGGAGACTTTGTGGTGATTACCAAAAACTCAACGCGATTACTCAGCCTGACAAGTATCCATCACCATTAATTCAAAGCTTATTTCCACTTCTTCACGGAAAATCTGTGTTTTCAACTTTGGACTTAGAAAGAGCCTACTACCAAATACCAATGCATGAAGAGGACATTAAGAAGACAGCCATCACTACTCCATGGCGACTATATGAGTATTTGGTTATGCCGTTTGGTCTCAAGAACGCCACACAGACGTTCCAAAGATATATCGATGCTGTTTTCCGTGGTTTGGACTTCGTCTTCGTATACATTGACGACATCCTGGTCATGTCAGAGAACCCAGCTAAACACAATGAACATCTTCGCCAAGTTTTCAGTAGACTCCAAGAGCACGGTCTCTCCATCAATGTCAACAAGTGCCACTTTGTCCAAAAAGAAATCGATTTTCTGGGTTACACTATCAACTCAACCGGGTTTTCTCCAACCGCTGATAGACTCTTCAAGATCACCGAGTACCCCAAACCGCAAACCGTTCACGAGCTCAGACGTTTTTTGGGCATGGTCAACTATTACAGACAGTCCATCCCTAAAATGGCTCATCTAGAACTACCTCTTCATCGATACATTAAACATTCCATCAAGAACGATAAAACCGAAATCATCTGGACAGCTGACGCAGAAGAATCCTTTCAGATACTCAGGCAAGCTCTTGCTGATGCCACACAAACATCTTTTCCATCTCCAAACTCAAAACTAGTTCTAACTGATGCCTCAACTACCTGTATTGGAGCAGCTCTCGAGCAAACAGAAAATCATACCGTCAAGCCAATTGGATTTTTTTCAAGAAAACTAAGTGAAACCGAAAAACGGTACAGCACTTACGACCGTGAGCTTCTCGCTATTTTTGCCGCTATAAAGTATTTTCGTCACCACTTGGAATGTCGGCATTTTATTGTGAAAACTGATCACAAACCCATAACACATGCTTTCACGCAAAAGCTAACCAATGCCTCTGAGAGACAACTCAGACAACTCGACTACATTTCTCAATTCACGACCGACGTAGTCCATGTAAAAGGAGACCACAATGTAGTCGCCGACGCACTTTCGCGCATCAACGCACTCTCCATGCCAACAATACTTGATCCTGAGAAAATTCGACAAGCTCAGCAGGACGACGAAGAACTCACGGACCTGATTCCAAATAGTTCCTCGCTACAACTTGTAGAACTAGAAGTTTCTCCGAACATCAAATTTTTCTGTGATATCTCACACGGAATCATCCGCCCGTACCTACCTAAATCACTACGCAGAACTGCCTTTGACGTCATCCACAATCTCTCACATCCCAGTCAGAAAGTCACCTCACTAGAACTAAGGAAAAAGTTCGTATGGCCTGGAATCAACAAAGATGCAACTGCGTGAGTTCGTGAATGCATTCCATGCCAAAAATCGAAAGCACATCGACATAACAGGTTAATGCCTAACCACATTGAAGTACCTGATTGCAGATTCAGCCACATTCATTTGGATTTAATAGTTTTGCCCAGGATAAACAACTTTAAGTATTGCTTAACCATCATAGATCGCTTCACCAGATGGCCGGTCGCGGTCCCCCTGACAGACATAACAGCGGAAACAGTTGTCACAGCCGTATTTGACCATTGGATAAGTCACTATGGCACTCCAGTAAAAATAACGACGGACCAAGGCTCTCAATTTGAGTCTCAGTTATTCAAAGCCTTTACCAATTTCATAGGTGCACGGAGGTTCAGGACTGCTACTTACCATCCTCAATCAAACGGTTTGGTGGAACGCTTTCACCGTACTCTAAAAGCAGCTCTGATGTGTTCTCCCAAACCGTGGACTGAGGTCCTATCAACTGTCATGCTTGGGCTAAGAACGTGTACAAAGGAGGACCTACAAGCTTCCCCAGCTGAGATGCTATATGGTGTCAACTTACGCATACCAGGGGAATTTTTCGTCTCAAAAGATCTTCCACCTGATCCGCAAATATTTTTGGAAAAACACCGTGAATTCATACGAGGTCTACGTCCGACGCCAACTGCTCACCACACCAAATCAAGAGTATTCATCCTGAAAGAGTTGTACACTTGCTCGCACGTTTTCATCCGCTGTGACCACGTCAAAGCACCATTGTAAGCTCCTTACACTGGTCCATTCAGGGTCATAGAAAGGATTTCTGACAGACTTTTCAAGATTGACCAGGGTGGCACGCACAAAAACATTTCCGTGGACAGGTTGAAACCTGCATACAGCAATAAAACTGATTCGCCAGAAAACCAGACGACGCAATCACAACCACCTCAACCACACCAAAAATCTTCAAATCAGCCATCCTCTCCGAACACATCATTTTCGCGAAGTCAATTTTCCCAGATCCAATCTTTGCCATTCCCAACGGAGGATCCTGCACCAATTAACAACGCCGGCATTTCACACCAACAAACAATAAACCAACCACCAGCATCTGTTAATAAATCAGCACTTCTAGAAACACCGAATATACAAAAACAGCATCAATGGGGCTCATCCATGGACAGACCCTTACGAACATACAGCAGACGGAAAGTGACATTTGAACTTCCTGACAGAAGTCACTCAGGGGGGAGTAGCTGTGGCGACTTGCATCCGACGGATGCGCCGACAGCGGTTTTGTGCAAAAGCAAATAAATAAGGGCTGAATAAAAATAAGGGCTGAATAAAGATATGGAAGCTGAATTTCATCATCCCAAGCAAGAAAACTCTGGACAGTATACGCACGCGGCATTTTTCTTATATAATCTTTTGAGTTCTTGTTTGATATAATCAAAAACATTTATTGTAGTAGTCATTGAAATTGTTCAGTTTTTTGTAAGAATAAATATGTAATATTCGATAAATATTGTTTGTGTGTTTAGACGAAAAGACCACATATGTTGCTTTATTTCTCGGTCGAGAGAAATAAGAGAAATATGAAAAAGTGAGAAAATTAAGGATTAACAGTTTTTCATCAGTGGAATGTGAAGCAGGATTTTTGTCTTAATACTCTACGAATAATTTTCGGCGGATCAAGACGCATCCATTTTCAATTTGTAAGGGCATTTTCAGTAATGCAAGTTGCGTGCGCAACTGACTTATTCAGCAATGGAAGTGCGTTGCTGAATAAGGCAGTTGCGCACGCAACCTGCATTACTGAAAATGCCCTAATTTTTTGCAAGTAATCTTTTTTTCGGCTAATTATCAGTTTGTTTTTTTTCGAGTATAAATTTGAGTCTATAGACAATAAACTTTTATAACGATTATTTTGTGCTTTTTATTCATTTCGCTTTTTTTACCGAACACAATGCATTGTCAGTTCCGTCTCCTGTTCACTACCTCAGTATAGTTTTCGTTCATTTTCCGACTGCTGTTTAACATTGAAAAAATTAGTAATTTTTCAGTCTGTTTTCAGTCTTATATTTTCACCCGGGCTTTCACATAAAAAAAGCAAAAAAGTTATTGCGATACAAAATTATGCGTGAATAGGACCAAACAAAATATTTACTCATCGAATTAAAAATCAAATTAAGCGAACATAGCGAGCATTTGAATATAAATAAAGCGAATACGTTTTATTTAACAGATTTACTAAATAACGGAAATATACTTCAATCAATAATTTGAGGCGAAGTTTCGTACATGGTCCTTCGAGCCAAATTCACAACAGTGATTTATTTTACAATAACAATTCAGGAAAGAACGAACTCGTGATAAATAACTAATCAAAAGTGATTAAAATATTTAGTGATTCTCTGCAAGAGTACAATACATGAACATATAAAAACAGTGATCATACACGAAAACAAGATTTATGCGAAAGTTTTATGATATTTATGCAAAAGTGATAAATGCGATCAGTTTTTCCCTGCCCAGCAGTGAATTGAAAATTATTGAAATTCATTAATGATGATACATATTATGCAAAAAACACGATCTATGCGATATTAAATACGCAACATATAAATGCGATCAGTTTTTCCTGTCGAGCTAACATGCACTGTTCATGGTTAGTTTTCTACCGAGTAGAATATACTAAATTATTGAAATTAATATATTAGCAGTATTTCTACCGAGTAGAGAATACTGAGTTATTCAAAACGATACGGTATACAAAGAAGATCAGATTTTCTACCGAGTAGAGAATATTGAATCATTCGAAATCAAAAATATATACGCATATTTAATACGAAAACGATTAGTTTTTCCTGCCGAGCAGTGAAAACAGTGAGTAACGAATCATTAACTCTTAGGCGGAAGTAGTATGAATATGGGGGTTCTCCCCCAAAGCAAAATGGGTGCCAAAAAGTTCATATAAAAAAACGTTTGGGTGCAAAAAGCACCCGGAGTGAAAAAGTTCATATGAAAAAAAATGCACAGTACCCGAAATATGCAATGGCGTCAGTGTGGGAACTCGTGGATGGTGATATTTTACTCAATTTTCGGGCCCTTTTTTTCAATCAATTTGGTGATAAGATGTTAATAGTATATTCTGTAACAAGTTTGGAATGATGCATATTCCGCACAAGTGGAAGGTGGCGGTTCACGAGTGCGGAATATGCCATTCAAAACGCGTTGCAGACTATACTCTTTCTACGCCTCTAATTAGTTTTTATTAATATTTTGTAAATAAAAACATACCTAATGTAAAGCTACTGTCAAAAATATAATGTATAAGGCACAGCAACACTAAATAACATATTAGTAGGGAGTTAACAATTTTGTAATTTAATAATTTATTAATAGATGGCCGCCGCAAAATTTATTAAAAAAATGCTATTATTTTCTGCAATTTAATAATTGAATAGTTTATTTAAAGCCAAAATATTCTAGCAGCACATCATTGATTGTTTATTTATTGAAACAATCCTTTTTTCTTTAATTAATAAATCTTTTTTTTCTTTAATTAATAAATTACCTTGGATCTTGGATTACAAGAAACAGATGTCGCCACTAGTAGTCATTCCATAACAAGTGATGGAATGAATATTCCACACGGGTTGTGGAATGCTGCTAATTCCGTAACTAAAAGTAATATCAGAATGCCTGTATTCTATCAGAGGCGTAGAAAAAAATATTTCTAATTACATGTTCTTGACATTGGTGATGGACGTGGGCATATTTTTTCTTCCGGTTGTGGAACTCGTGGATGGTGATAAGATGTTAAATTGTCTGGGATGAAGTAAGTGGAGAGCTGCTGATAAGGCGAACGTTGTTGATATTGGCGGTTGAGGTCAAGTTTATTTTTGGCGGTCTTGATATTTGCGATGGACGTAGTCATATTTTTTGTTCCGGTTATGGAACTCGTGGATGGTGATAAGATGTTTACGGAAGAAATTGTGGTTTTGGCATTAGTGATAAGAAGAATTTTCGTCTTAGCACTAGTGATAAGATGTAAAAAAATAATATTTCTAATTACATTTCTGGTAAAAATATTGTTGGCGATAATTTTTTGACTTTTTTTGCAAGTTTATTATCATTATTGTTTTCCATATTTTTCGCTTTAAAGTTTTCATTTTAAATTAATTGTCAGTTTTAGTTTAGTTCACATTGTACTTTCAAATAGTGTTCTTGCTTTAACGTTATTTCGTATATCAGTGCCGAAAATGAATAATTTTATTTGTGAGATTTGTAATAAAGGTTTCTCGCGAATCTCTTCTTTAAAGAGACATAACAAAGTTATTCATGGTGAAGGCTTTTTATGTGAAATTTGTGGTGAACAGTTTAAAAAGTTGCAGCACTTAGAAAAACATTTGTTAATCGATCATGTTGGTGACAGAATTGAACTTTCAAGTTTAAGTGTTGTTCAGTCCCAAAACACTCAACACAAACATAAAAGATAAATAAAAATAAAAATATATAAAAATAAAAACTTCACCAGAAATAATAATAAAAAGTCCAATAAACGTTTTTTTGTTTTCTTCCTTGTTTTTATGTTTGTTTCTTTTTTGTTGTTTTGGTTTTATTTATTGCCACCGTTGGACCTCCATAAAATAAACCTAAAAAGTAAAAATTAAATAAATTAATAATCATAAGAAAAATAGCTTGAAAATATAAAATAAAAACAAAAAGGGGTCAATATAAAAAAAAATTGTCAACAAAAGTGACATGCAAGAAAAACAACAACAACAAATGCATCACAAGCAAAAACAAAAAATAACTACAAATAATACAAATTACATGCATAGAACATAACACAATATTGAGAAAAAAAACATAATAAGGAGTACTTCACCTCTTTAAAAACATTAAATAATTACAAAAAAACACAGGTGGAATACCCGCATACATGGACATAACCTCACATTTATAACACAAACTTTTTCCAACAAAACACTCCAAACCATGTCTACACATGTATATAAAACACTAAAACAACACACAACATTATAACAACAAAACAAAGTCACACACGCACCTGCAAACCACGATGGTTGCACCTACGTCGCGAAAAACACCACGCACGTATTCGCGAAACATGACGTAGCGCCGCAAACGTCAAACTCCATGCTACATCAACATATGATACATGAAAACGATGTAGAATTTGACGAAGAATACAGCGGTGATGCCAGAAAACGAAATATTTTATGGATAAAAAGATATTTCCATAAAACATAAATTCTCATAAAAATAATAAGAGAAAGAGAGAAAATATAGTGAAAAAGGATAAATATATGAATTAATAAAATCATGATATTGCAGTAGAAAATAAGGAAATGGTGGAAAAGGACATTTTTAGTACATCGTAAAAATTGAAGAAAAATAAGAAAATCATAGTAAATTAATTGAAATTTCATGAAATAAAAAATAATTAGAATTGAATAAAAATAAGGGGAAATAGTTTGAAACTATTTTTTTATTCATCATCAAGGAATAACTACCCCCATCTAAAAATGGCAATGCAGTTTAAAGCCAGGACCGTTGGTTCCAGTGTATAAAAACTCGAACCCAGAAGCCATCAGTCTCTCTTGTCTATACGTAGTCGAAGAAGGTACATCGAGCAAAGTGCAATCGCAGTCATTTTTCCAAAATTTTTATAAAGTGTGTATTTTGAACAAGGATTTTTTAACTGCTAAGTAAAGTATTTTCACCAATCATTAGATTTTCTACAGGCCGAATGGGTTCTGGGAAATGTTACATGTTTGGCCTTAATCAAGTTTCTCTTTCAGCACTATTTCGAAGATAACATTCAGTACGACTCTGTATCTTGCCTTAGTCAAGTATTAAATTACTGTCTGGCTATATCTTCTGATATACTCAGTGCAATTTTGTATACGAAACTTCTGGTCAAGTATTTTAGTCGCTGTCTGAATATATCTAATATTATATATATTATATTATTGAATAAAGACTACTAACTAGAACACTGCTATATGTCAACATTAAGGTGTTAGTGGTTGGTAGTAGTGATATATAAGATAAGTTAAGTTGAGCATAAGTTCTATCTGTTAGCACCTAAGCAAACAGTTTTTAGAAATAAAGACAATTATTGAATTCTAACTGACACGTGTGTTTCCTTCATATTTCCCTTTCATCCTTAGTGTAAAATTCCATTTTACACTAAACAAGTGTAGAAGAGCAGAATAAAGTTAGTACCATCGAAAATCCTCCCGATAATTCTTTAAAGATTGTTTCTATATCGACAAGAGATCTGGACCAACTTCTCATCTTCATCCAGTACTTCAAATACAATTTTTTGTGAAGTGTGCGGAATTCACGTTTTGCATAAACAGTTTAAATTCCATCAACGTACGAATAAACATAAGCAAAATGCTGGAGAGCGTATTGATGTTAATTTAAAAAGTGTAAAAAGTTGTTTTGAAGAAAGGATTGAAACATTGACTGTCGAAAATGGAGATGAAAGTCTATTAGATCCTTGAGCATTCTTCAACCAAAATGAAAGCTGTATTCAAGAAATTTTGACACGGATGTTAAAGAAACATGATTCTTATAAATTCAATATTGAAATTTTCGCCGAGTATGTTAAGATGATTGAGGTTCAGGAAGAGTTTGATCTCGAAACATCGGTTAAATCATTTCAAACAAAGATGGCTGTAGTTCTCAACGCTGAAGAAATATTACGAATTTATAAAGATATGATGGAGAAAATCGCATCCGAAATGGAAGATTTCCAAGAAAAAGATAGTGGATGGGCATTGTTAAGAATTATCCATTTAGAAATTAACATAAACCAATATAAGCCTATAAGAGGATCACATTACTTACCCCTTCCAAAATTTTTGATTAATAAACGTGCTTGTGTTAATGTGCAAAATGAAGATGTTTATTGCTTTAAATGGGCAATTATTTCTGCGTTATACCCGACAAGTAAACATTGCGAGCGTCCTTTATCATATCAAGTTTATGATATCAATGCAAGCGCTATTCCATTAAAAAACAATTTTAAAGTAGAGTTCGGAAACTTACAATTTCCCCTTGAATTGGCAGATATAAAACTAGTTGAAGAAATGAATCCTTCAATAACCGTGAATGTCTTTGGGTATGAACAAAGGATGACCGATTGCTGTGATATAGTGGGACCTTATTACGCTACCAAACAAGAAAAAGGTAATCATATCAACTTGTTGCTGATAATAAGTGAGGAAAGATCTCATTACGTATGGATTAAGAATATTTCAAGGTAATATAAATGAATTTTTTTCTTAATATTGTATTTCATATTTAATTTATTTAGATTAATTCGTCGGTAAGTTACATACAACAACAATATGATTTTTTTCTGTAATACCTGTCTGCAATATTTCTATAACGGAAAAGCGTTAGATGTCCACAAAAGTGAGTGCAGCAAAATTGTTACGGTGATGCCCTCGCCAGAAAAAACCACATTGAAGTTCGAAGCTCATCAAAAACAACTGGAGGTGCCTTTCGTAGTATATGCTGATTTTGAAAGCATCTTGCAAGATGTGGATACCTGTCTTCCGAACGCAGATTCATCCTATACTGTTAATATTCAAGAGAACATTCCATGTGCTTTTGCATATAGTATACATTGTTCATTTAAGAGTGAGTTGAATAGATTTAAGATTTATAGGGGTAAGGATGCAGCTAACAAATTTATACATTCTTTGGTAAAAGATTTGAAAGATCTTTATATTAAATATTTAGATAAGGTAGATAACAAATGAGGTATATTAAATATTTAGATGAGGTAGGTTAACAAATGATGATATACGTAAACAGAATGAGAGCAATATTTGTCATATTTGTAATTTAGAGTTGGGCTCTGATCGTGTTGCTGATCATTGTCATTTAACAGGGAAGTATAGAGGTCCTGCTCATAATAGTTGCAATTTGAAATTTCAGACTCCAAAATTCTTTCCAATACTCTTCCATAACTTCTCAGGTTATGATTGTCATTTATTTATCAAAGCCCTTTCTCAAATTAATGTTGAGATCAGTGTCATTCCTTTAAATAAAGATTGTACATTTCCCTTTCAAAACGAATATTTGTCAATGAAACCGATGCTATAGAGTTGAGATTTCTCGATTCGAATAGGTTCATGCAATCAAGTTTAGAATCGCTTGCAAATAATCTAGCTCCCGAAGATCTTAAGGTGGTTCGAAGTGAATTTTGTGAAGCGGAAGCTTTTAATTTAATGAGGAGAAAAGGTGTTTTCCCATATGAATATTTAAATTTTATAATCAGTTAACAAATAGTGTGTGTTCCGAAGAAGATTATTCTTATCCTGGGAAAGTGTGGAATAAATTCAACTGCAAAAGTTTCGGGGATTATTTAGAGCTATATTTAAAAACAGATGTGTTACTCTTAAAGTCTTAACTGATGTATATGAAAACTTCAGGAAAATTTGCAGAAGCATCTACTCTTTAGATTATGGGACCCGGGTAGGCTATGATAGCAGCTACCTGGTGCCCCATAGTAAATAAATAATTAGCAAGCTGCAGATATTTCATCGGCTACTTTAAGTAGGCGATGGAATATTTCCAGCCTATAAAAGCGAAACATTGCGATACAAAGTTCAGTTGTAATCTTAACTCAACATGTAAATAATGTAAATATCAAAATAAATCTAAATATAAAATAAATACAAAACTTTAAACAATTTTTGGCTAGTGGGCGTATGGGCCACTACAAGATTCCTGTCATTATTACACAACTCCAGGGTTGTCATGGGATGCGATGTTAAGAACGACGGCGATTAATCTTGAGCTTTTCACTGATATTAATATGTATAATTTCATTAAAAAAGGAATTAGAGGCGGTATTACTCAATGTTGCCATAGAAACACAAAAGCAAATAATAAATACATGCCTAACTTTGATAAAAGCAAACCATCACGTTTCTTAAATTATTTAGATGCTAATAATTTGTATGGGTGGGCTATGTCGCAACCTCTTCCACATTCTGACTTAAGGTGGGTAAATTATAAAAACCTTGATGTTATCAACATCTCTGAAGACTCAGAACTTGGTTTTATATTTGAAGTGGATTTAGAATACCCAAAATCAAAACACGATGTTCCATCCTTGAACCACCTAAAAAGAAAATAAGACACAAAGAAATTAATGTTCAGCAAATTACAAACGTACTTATCTGATGATCGAAACCTCCATAAGATTTGGTCCATGAAAACACCAGCGAAGACACCTGGAAGAAACTATTACATCCTACCTAAAACGCAACAGTATAACTAACATTAGCTTAAGAAATGAAACTAGTAAAAAAAATTTACGAACAAGTAGAAATTCGCATGGTAGACGAATTACAACATAAAATTTCGAATGGAAAGCGCTTTTCACTTTCAGTGGATGAATGAACCAGCATCAAAAATAGAAGGTACCTACTGCAGTATAATCTTATACGATGATGAAGAAAACTACAATCGTGGTTTATCAAGAATACAAGGAAAATGTGATGCAAAAAAATTCATGAAACAGTACAAACACATCTATCACACTTTGGAATAGATTTCGAAAATCATATAATTTGTTCAATTAATGGCGGCGCGGCAGTCATGCAAAAATATAATAGAGATAGTCCTGGTGAAGGAGTTTTGTCTTTAAATCATGCTATACATTTAGCAATATTAAAATTTTTTTTTAAGATTTTTAAAGGTCAAAGAAGAAATTAAGGAGGCTTTAGAATACTTCAACTCCCTTCATTTGTTAATATCTATAGATGAAGAGTATTTAAAAAAGATCAAACAAATTTTGGAGCCTGTTAGAATAGCGGTGGAGGCACTATATAGAATTGATTCCACCCTCTTTACTGCTGAAAGTATTTTAGACCTCCTGTTTAAAACTTTGGAAAATAATAAAACAGTAACATCTTCTAATTTTCTAGATGAGCTCAGAGAACAAATAAATAAGAGACGCAATATTAAATTGCTATCTATTTCACAATATATTATCAATCCAAAAAATTTAATGAAAAAAAACGCACAATTTGAATACTGTTCAAAAGCGCAAACTGTTGTTTTTGGAATCAGCTAATAAAACGATTATTTAGAAAAAATGATGAATTAGAAACAAGTTTAGCAGATGATGATGACGAAGTCATTGACGATGAACCTGAGAAAATAAATACTGTTTTAAAATGGCAATTTCAAAATGCAATAGCGAATGCTAGGCAAGAAATGGCAAATCCATCTGGAACATCATCAACATATCTGATCAAAAAGATGTCAAATTTTTTGAGACGTCTGGGGGAAAAAGTAAAATGCTGCAGTTATTATTCGAGGCATTGCAAACAGTAAAACCAACGTCAATGGACAATGAAAGAACTTTTTCCATTGCAACCGTTTTTGTACAAAAATCAGAAGTAGGCTATCTGATGAAAGTTTATATGTTATTGTTTTTTTAAAGTATTATTTCCTTAAAAAATTGAAAATTGAAAAAAAAATTCAAAATTGTTGAATGTTAACTTAAAATAACAATTTGAAAATAATTTTTTATAATATGTTAGATCATAAACTACTTAAATAAAATGAAATAAAATGTGATAAAATAAAATGAAGTAAAAACATACTTAGTTTTCCTTGAAATAAGCTTTTTTATTTACTTTTAATTTTTTACCAAAATTTACCGGTTTTTATCGGTAGAGACTTTAAAAATACCGTTTACCGGTATCAGAAATTTTTCGGTAAAAGCTGAACTATAATAACAATTAACATTGATATATTAATTGTTATACTTACCAGTATAAGACTAATTTTGATGCACACTTGTTGCTCGTTCCCAACAAAAGGTGGCAATTGACAACAAATATGCAAGTAAAAAAGAGAAAGGGATATGTTAACGGAAACGTGCAACGAGGCACGTAGGCACAAGGAAAAACGGTTTAGAGAAAAAAACGGTATTGGAGAATTTTGATTTTTGAAAAAGAAAAGAAAAGTGGTGAAAGGCTTTCAAGACTTTTGTTATGTGCACACAGCACATTCTTTATTATTGCATTCGCACTACACAACACATCCTTTGTTATCGCCATAAACTTCCGCCGCGACATATCAAATTTCATCTTTAACTTCTTCTGAATTAGAGATAAGAATTTCTTAAACTTAAGATTTATCTTACGTTGCAAATTATATCGAGTTAAGATTTAAGTTCCTAAGATTTAGAATAAGATCATTATATTATTACCAGTTTGAACCTTACCGAGTACACATCTCGGAGTTTATCAATAAAAGTCTTTAATTAACCAAGATCATTTTTGTGCGTTTTACTCATTGTATTTAGTGTTTTTAAACAGGATAAAAGCCCACAACTTAAGTGCAAATTCTTGCACATAACAATAAATTGGTGTCAGAAGTGAAATTAGAAGTTAAATTAAAAGTTGCAGATCCTTAGAAGATGAAAACAATAATACTGTGAGTAATTGCGATATCCTTTTTCTTTCCTAATTTCCCAAATGAAATTTTGTATTTTATAGTTGGTAAAATAATTTTTATATATATAATCTTATAAATCAACATAAATCTTATACTTTTAAATCTTATACCTTTTAAATTTTGTGAAATTTGTGATAATTGAAGAATCATTCGAATTGTGAAAATTTTACGAATCAACATAAATCTTATACTTTTAAATTTTGTGAAATTTCGTGATAATTGAAAATTCATTCGAATTGTGAAAATTTTATGAATCACCATAAAACTTACACTTTTAAATCTTATACTTTTTACTAAATTTTGTGATAATTGAATCACCATTAAAACTTATACTTTCTTCATTACGTTTTGTGATAATTTAAGAATTCATTCGAACTGTGAAATTTTATGAAACCACAGAAAGTTAGCTTTTGACTAAATTGAATATTGTTGTTGAATTGATTCACCCTCGCGTAAGTGTGCTTTGAAATTCAAGTGCATAAATATATCCACTCATATAATAAAATTATAAACATCGTAACAAAATGGACGAACAAATGCAGCCAAATCAAGAAGCTGAAACTGAAGACAGTGAAATTATTAATTTAGCTGAATCTGACGGTCTTCCTATTACATTTTTAATTCGGTTTATAAAACCATTCGATGGATCACGTGACGAATTATGCGCTTTTATTGCAGATTGCAATAAAGCATTCGGTTTGGCCGCCACGAATCAAAAATACGTTCTATTAGACTACATAATTTCGCAAATATCGGGCAAAGCTAAGGCAGCTTGCATAAATAGGACCTTTCAAACCTGGGACGAGTTAAAAAATTTCCTCAAAACTATGTACCAGGATCGGAAACATTATTCCCAATTGTTGTGCGAACTTACTAACCTGAAACAAAACATTAACGAATCAGTGACTCAGTTTGTCTTTAGAGTAGAAACTTGTTTGAAGAGGACCATCAATGCCACTCAACAGCAAAATCCAAGCGAAACATCACTTGAAGGTAGATTAGAACTCCTAAGTGAAATTGCGCTCAATCGTTTTATATACTTTTCACTGCCGCACATAAGTAATGTTCTCCGCGTTCGTGAATTGAAAACCTTAAACGAAGCTATTTCAATTGCAATTGCCGAAGAGCAGGTACAAAACATGTACCATTCAAGAAACAATTCTACTAATCACACTTATAACATGAAAACTCCTCACAAGCCCGGTAATCTAGTAAGGGTCATTCAAACTGGTAATCACACAACTCAACGCTCTAACCACGAGCCCGAAAATAGTCAACAAATTAAAGTGTGTAATTACTGCAAATCAAAGGGTCATTTAATTACAGAATGTAGGAAACGACAATACAACAATAGTCGTAAAAAACAATACTTTCATAATTCAAAAAACATGAGTCCAAGACCAGCAGAGGTTGCCCTGGTGGAAAATTCTCTTTAAATAATGGTAACCAATACAAAATTCTTCTCTTTACTGAAAAAACGTCCTCCTATATTTCTATATCTTGTACTGAATCAAAAACATTAAACCTCAAACTCCTCATCGATACGGGAGCTAACGTATCAGTTATCAAAGCGAATTCTCTTGCTCGAAAAACGGCAATAAATAAAAATTGGCAAATCCATATAAACGGAATTAGCCCGAATCATTCAATTAAAACTATTGGATGGACCGACTTAAATTTAAATTTCAATAGAAATACATCTTTTAATCACTGCTTCCACGTTATAAATGAAAATTCGAATATTCCCCTCGATGGAATATTAGGAGCCGATTTTCTTAAACCAAATAAAGCTATCATTGATTATGAAATACTAGCTCTAAGAATAAAATACAGCTCAACTCCACTCATTTCCAACCCTAATCATAATTATATACAATCCCTAGAACCTAGAACTGAAACTTTAATCGAAGTAAAGGTTCTTAATCCCTCTATAAAAGAAGGAACAATTCCCGACATTTCCATAGGAAAAGGTATTTATCTTTGTAGGGCTTTCACTAAAGTAAATTCTAATTCAAAAGCTCTTGCATCTATTTTAAATACAACGGAAGAAAAGTTTGAATTAAACCAAATCCAATTAAAACTAGATCCTATTCCAACTGAATTCATCAGCCTCAATCCAACGGAATCTGATCGGTATCAAACATTAGATGCTACTACACAGCATTTTAAATCTATTACATCAGCTGAATCAGCTGCCAAATCAAAATCAATCTCAAATCATAAACCTACTATTTCAAATTCTAATTCTACAAATTCAAAATCTATATTCACTACTAATTCTCAAACTCTTCCTATTGCAAATGAATCAAATCGAATAAACGAACTCTTCAAAATCTTCGAATATCTCACTTAAATTCCGAAGAAAGGGAATCACTACTTAAAGTATGTAAAGAATACAATGACATATTTTATTTGAAGGGAGACATCCTCTCTTCAACCTCGGCAATAAAACACGAAATCATTACTAATAACTCCGCACCAATCGCTGCGAAAACTTACCGCTATCCCCAAATTCATAAAGAGGAAGTAAACTCTCAAATAGCTAAAATGCTTCATCAAGGAATTATTAAACCCTCTGTATCACCTTGGTCAGCTCCTCTATGGGTCGTAAAAAAGAAATTGGACGCCTCTGGGAAACAGAAATGGCGCGTCGTAGTAGATTACAGGAAACTCAATGAAGTAACAGTTGGAGACGCATATCCGCTCCCCAATATTTCTGATATTCTTGACCAATTAAGTCATTCTGCATACTTCACTACATTGGATCTAGCTTCAGGCTTCCATCAGATTGAGATGAAGGCAGAGGATTGTCAAAAAACTGCATTTTCTGCTCCGACTGGGCACTTCGAATTCATTCGAATGCCATTTGGACTAAAAAATGCACCCGCTAGGTTCCAGAGACTAATGGATGCTGTTTTAACTGGTATCCAAGGTCTTCATTGTTTCGTATATCTTGACGATATAGTCATTTACGCTCCCAACATTCAAGTCCACGAAACAAAACTCAGGGATATTTTCAAAAGAATTCGGTCACATAACCTAAAATTGCAACCGGACAAGTGTGAGTTCATGCGTACTGAAGTTGCCTATTTGGGACATATCATTACTAGTACCGGAGTAAAACCAAATCCAGATAAAATCCAAGTTATCTTGAAGTACCCAAATCCACGTAACCCTAAAGAAATTAAATCTTTCTTAGGCCTTGTCGGTTATAATCGGCGTTTCATCGAAAATTTCTCTCTAATCACCAAACCTTTAACAAATCTTCTCAAGAAAAATATACCATTCGTTTGGAAAGAAGAACAAGAAAAATCTTTTAACATTTTAAAACAAAAACTCATCTCTGAACCGATATTGCAATATCCAGACTTTTCCAAAGAATTTATTCTTACAACCGACGCATCGAATTTTGCGATCGGAGCCGTTCTAAGTCAGGGTAGTGTTGGTTCCGACTTGCCGATAGCTTTCGCTAGTAGAACACTTAATAGTAGTGTTGAGCCGGACTTACACGAGGCAGTACATTTGTCTCTTACATGATGTAAATTGTAGTGAGGCCTCAGTTTTTTTAAATGTCCCGGTTCAAAAATAATGTCCTGC
The DNA here is from genome assembly GCA_963855945.1 of Thereva nobilitata. NCBI lineage: Eukaryota > Metazoa > Arthropoda > Insecta > Diptera > Therevidae > Thereva > Thereva nobilitata. Next base: position 36,981,677 of record OY979697.1, read on the forward strand.
TGGTATATGAGCGTGTATCAAGATAAATGAAGCGAGGTGTTGAACCGGCACAATGGAGCTCCTTGCTGGTGACAGCAAGGCTACTGCCATCGTGCTTGGGTAAACATAAAAAAATTTAGAAGACTACATCCTCCCTAGTTTCCTAAATGGTTTTAGGGGATGCTAAACCGGCCACACGGTTTACGCTAGCTCGCCGGTGGGGGCGTGGGGTTGTGTGACCGGGACACTACACCTATGATTCACCACTTACCTATTGTTTAAAAGGGATATCTCTTCATATCATTCTTTTCCTAGGTTAGCCAAAGCGATTCATCGCTGGACGTTTCCATCGACCTGGTGGACCTGTAAATGTTCAACGCGACTTTGAGAGGACCCTGGAGAGAAAGCACAACCCAACCATCCTGGACAATTTATCCCCTTAGGTGGTCATGCCTATTAATACTAGAGGAGTTAAAGAAATTTACAACAAATATATTTTATAATAAGTACAGCCCAAAACAATATAATTAATTAACAACAAAATGAAGGTAAGTTTGCATCAAATATTAAATACATGTAAATCAAACAAAAATTAACCGTACAATATAGGTAATGTGGATGCCACCATCTATTACCACAAAATAACAACTTCAATACAACAACGGAAAGAAAAAAACAAATCGTCGCTCTGGTACCAGTCGATGATTCCTTTGTTTCGTACAACACACAAAATCACAAAAAATTGTAACTATATTATAATATAAGAAAATTGATAAATATTTTAAAAGAATGTGTAAGATAATCAATTTATAATAAATAGTAAAGAGGATAAAATGATGTGTGAATTCTCATGGAAAAGGGGTAATGTGTTATAAAAGTATGAATATACGTATATTATAAGGGTTATAATAATTGTAAATATATAGGCATTAGTTTAAAAGAATTGTAACTAATTAGTAAATAGTTTAAAAGAATTGTAAATATGTGTTAGGTATTTCATAAGAAACTGTAAATATATCACATAAAAGTTAATCAATATATTATAATTACTATAATGCAATATAGTTAATAAACACCAACCAAAAGTAAAATATCATTAAAAAGTATGACCTTATTTTCTTCCTAAAAATGTAACGATTTTAAACACTATTCTCAACAATTACCCAGCTGCGATTGAGCGAGGGGCTCTTCGCCAGACGACTTCGTATTTGAAAAACTTCCACTTCTTCTCCGTGATTTTTTCCGTTTTAATCCACCACTGGTATTTTTAACTTTGTATATATACTCTGCAAATAACTGGAATATATCCACACACTCCTTAACCAAAATAAGTATCCCAATGACACTGTATGATCGCTCGACTTCGATGAGTCCAACTCGAAAACTGCTTGTACACCCTCTTCTTTGGGGTAATATGACATGCGACTAAGCAATCATCGATAAAAGACCTTTTCTGCTTGTGTAATAAATATTGCAATCTGCCAAACTTAACCAATAATAATTCGTTTGTCATTTACCATTAATGTGACGTCTTGGATAGTGAATTGATTCACAATTGTTAAACACTGCAAGGGTCAAATTATTGTGGATCGAGTTTTTCCCTTTTTTATCAGTACAGTTAGATTTTTAATATTATTATTTAAGGATTCCACGTAAATTTATATTTATTGTTTTTTCTCTTTTGTTTTTTTTCCTTTTTATAAATTATAAATAATTATTAAAACAGATAACTTTTCACACACCCACGGGCATATTAGGTTTGACCCGTTTTAACGTGCCAGAAAACCAATAACAAACAATACAATTCCGTTCGACACGAAGTTGGTGGGTTTCAGAACTGTTGTGGCCATTTCCAATTTTCTATTCTGTTTACGCCGAATTCTAATACCGGTCGCTTGCCTTTTTTATCGTGCTTTTAGATTACGAAACTATTTTCTCATAACTATTATTTTACCAAAAATCGAGGCGAAATCCTCCTGAATGAAATACACGACCGACTGTTTCGGTAAATTCTCAGAACCGACTCGCTTTGTCAACCTCTAAGACCCGACTTTAATTGTTCACTGCTCAATCCCGTCTGTCTGAAAAAATCTATTTTTTTCCCTTTCTCAGAAAATTTTGTTTTTCTGAGCCTACGTGATTCAAAGATTTTCCTAATACTTAAGCTTCCTAAGTGATTACTAATAATTTCTGAATTTCCCGTGAGATGGGGGAATATTTTGTAAGGAGAATTCTTTTATGTAATTAACCGACCGTTACATACCCTCGGGTCCACAAAGCCGACTTGCAAGGCCGTGAGGAGCCGAAAAAAACGGAAGGTTTTTCAGCCGTAAGACTTAGTGTTTGGCGCCCATGTGTGGCTCGTCTCACACCCTGAGATTCAGAGTCTCATGCTACAGCTGCAGAGCTAGCCGGGCATCCAATATCTAAAGCGTTATCCATAAAAATCTGTGAGAATTTAGTCGTGCTGTCAGAATTAAAATTTTGAGAGATGGTCAGTCTGTCGAGTCTCTCGGAGTGTAAGTCTGGAATTACGGGGATCCGGCGGTAGGCAATACCACATTGTCCCCCTCCGGGTCTCTACAATCATCCAGACCTCCACGTCGAACCGGTCACCTGTCGGTCCATCGGGTCAGTCTCCAGCAATACCACATTGTCGTTAACCAAACCCCGATGGATCGCCAGGACCACCATTCGCCGAGAGTTGTTCTTCAGACTGAACGAAAACCAAAGAGGTATACCATCCGCTAGGGAAGCTACCTAAGCGGATTAAGGCACCCTATTAATAACCAGTGAAGCCGGCGAGATGCCTTCTTAGGGCTACTCCGAGGAGCGTTTGCTTCGAGGACAATCAGGGACGTATGTCTTTAGCGTGATACACGCCTATGCTCTTACCAGCCAAATCCTCCAGCTCGTACAAGCTAGTTCCAATTTCTCTTCGTATCCGAGCTTTCACGAACTTGGGCGCCAGTTTGGCACTGAAACGTCCAACTCTGTTACTCACCCAGAAGGTTCTCCGGAATACCTCATCCCCAGGGCGAAAACTGCCCACACGGCATCGTAAGTTGTACCGGGAGGTATGCCTGGTGTGCGCGGCGGCTAAATTTAGCGTGACCCGCTCACGTATTTTCTGCAATTTGTCCGTCAAGGGCAAGAAAGCGATGTCACCCTCCTGGAAAACGTTCAGTTTCTTCAGGACGGGATAAGCTGATCCGTGCAGGATCATATGGCTACCAAAAAGGGCCTGATACGGTGACATGCCTATTGCCTCGTGGTGGGCACTACGAAGAGCACATTCAATGGACGAGAGATGTCTATCCCACTCACGATGATCCTCCTTTAAGTACGCCCTAATGGCGGCTAGGACTGATCGATTCACCCGCTCTGAAGCGTTAGGGTGAGGCGAATATACTGCAGTGCGCACATGACGCACGCCGTAGTCATTCAGCAGTTTAGCAAACTCTTTGGAGGTGAATTGCCGACCATTGTCGGAGAAAATGGTTTCAGGAACTCCAAAGGTGTGAAAAATAGTTTGCTCGAGGAACTTGACGGCCACCGCCGTGGTCTCAGCGGACACGGGGTGCAAGAAGGCAAACTTAGTAAAGGCATCCAAGACGACAAACACTGCTGTGTGGCCTTTCTTCGATCGGAGGTAAGGACCCAAGAAGTCTACGTAGAGAAATTGAAACGGCTTCGAAGCATCCATGGGGTTACCCATAGGTGGACGAAGTACTGAACTGGGGGCTTTGGTGGTCTTGCAGATCTCACAGTTGGCGATGAATTCCCGCACCTGTTTGGACATGCCTGGCCAAAAGTACTTACATCTTAGACGGTTTAGAGTTTTCCCTACTCCGCCATGAGAGGTTTGAGGTGGCAAGTGAGCCGACTCGATCAGAGGCGTGGTCAGTTCCGTTGGGACCCACAATTTCCACGTTAAGTCGTCAGCCACAGAGTCTCCAGTACATGGGGAGGTACGCTGGAATACATACCCATCTTCAACTCGCAGGTCTGGTAACTGCGGTGAGGCTTGCCTGATTCGTTCAACCAGACGAAGATAATCAGGGGATTTGAAGGACGTGGCATTTAAGTCCACGTCGAAACACAGGGACAGATCGTCAACGCAATCCATGCGTGACAAGGCATCGGGAACCACATTGTGGGTGCCTTTGCGATGTTCGATCGTAAAATCGAACCCCTGAAGCTTAAGACTCCACCGGGCTAAACGTCCGTTGAGCTCCTTCTGGCCCATGAGCCACTTCAGGCTTGCATGGTCAGTAATGACTGTGAAAGCCTGTCCCTCCACATAAGCTCTAAACTTTTTTATACTCAGCACGGCTGCGTAGCACTCGAGCTCAGTAATGGTGTAGTTTCGCTGTGCTCCGTTCAATTTCTTGGACATATAAGCAATCGGATGTTCTCCTCCATCCATGTCCTTTTGAAAGAGCACACTACCTACACCAGTTCTGCTGGCATCGCACTGAATATAAAAAGGTTTAGAAAAATCTGGAGTGACTAGAAGAGGAGCTTCCGTCATCAGCTTTTTCAAAGTCTCGAACGCCTGCTGGGCCTCATCATTCCAACTAAAAGTTTTTGTCTTCAAACAATCCGTGATTGAGGAAGCCACGCTAGCATAATTGGGGATGAAACGCTGATACCATCCGGTCATACCCAAGAACCTCCTAGTCTGCTTATGAGACTTCGGAGTCGGGAATTCCGTGATGGCCGTCACCTTATTAGGATCGGTTTTCAGTGTCCCATCACCAATTATGAAGCCGAGATACTTGACTTCAGTCACGCAAAATTTGCTTTTAGCCAGATTGAGTGTCAACCCCGCACGACGGAGACAGCTGGCGACTTCGTCCAAAAGCTTTAAGTGGGAGTCAAAGTCCGGTGAAACTATGAGCAGGTCGTCCAGATAGACAAAGACGTTCTCACGTAAATGTCCAGGAATGCTCTTGTCCATCAAGCGACACATGCGCTGTGGGGCATTACACAAGCCGAAAGGCATGACTGTAAACTGGTACAGGGGACGACCGGGGACAGTGAAAGCTGTCCGCTCTCGCGACTTCACCTCTAAGGGAATTTGCCAGAAAGCATCCTTAAGGTCCAAACTCGTGATGAACTTGGTGTCTTGAAGACGACCAAGAAGACCATCGATGTGTGGAAGGGGATAGGCGTCTTTGACAGTGACACTGTTGACCTTGCGAGAGTCAAGACACAGGCGGACCTTACCTGGTTTGCGAACTAACACCACTGGAGAATTCCAGGGACTGTTCGATGGCTCAATCACCCCCAAAGCCAACATCCTGTCCAACTCGCCATACATCAAATGTTGAATAGCGGGTGAAACAGGATAATGCCTCTGCTTAATGGGAACTGAGTCACCAGTGTCTATCGTGTGTTCTTCCAGGTGGGTCTTTCCCAGTCCTAAGACATCGAAAGAGGGAAACCTGGCCTTGACCCGCTCCAACTGCTCGCTTTGCAAGGACGTTAAGTCGTGCATGTTAGTAGACGCAGTTGAGGCGTTTAACTCGCAGACTAATTGGGGAGCGATGCTGAAAAGTTTCCAAAAATCGATCCCTAGATACAGTCTCTGGCTGAGACTGGGCACCACATAGATAGTCATATCACGGGTCCGTCCTCCACAGGAGACCGGAACCCGGATGTAACCGCAAATTCTTTGTGAAGCCCCGTCAGCAGTTTGCAACGCAGTGTGCAAAGTGTAGACTGTCACTTCGGGATGATTGGCTAGAAAGGATTCAGCATCTCTTCCCAGACAGCTGATACTAGCGCCACTGTCCAATAAACCATTCACCTCCTCATTAAGTAAGGTGACCTTAGTAAAAGGACGAGGATCTGACAAGTCAGAGATGAAAGCAGAAACAAGTTTCTGCGAAAGATGTCGCTTCTCCTTAGCTCGTACTCTAATTTGGGGAGGGGTATGCCGAGAATGCAGGGAGTCCACAAAAGGTGGCTCCGAAAAGATGCGGGCACGAGTGGAGATATATCTCTTCCAACGGGAAATAAAGGAGAGTCTGACCTCCTCGGAGGGAAAAGATGGAAGAGCCTCAGTTGACGTAAAGTCGCTGATGGTAGACGTAGCAGGTATATATGAAGTGGACGAGGGAATAACGGGCGAGCTTAGCTCGGGCGCGGACTCCCGTATGGTCTCGCACCCCTGCTCCGGTTTCCCTGGCAGGTGGGACAGACTGGGGTCACGACTCCTGGCTTGCCACACTTGTAGCAAAACAGGCCACGAGTCTCAGATGGGCAGTCCATAAAAGGATGACCCTGTTGCTGGCAATTCCAACAACGGAAAGGTCGCGGGTTCGCCGGGAACTGACGCGGCGCGGTCATCTCATCTACTCCTTGCGGGGATACGTCCGGTGGTAATGAATTCGATTCATTCATTGTCGAATAGTCAATCTCGTGTATTTGTCGATCGGGCCTTCGTTCCAGACGTTTCTGCCTATGCCAGCGTTCAGCTCGAACGCAGACTTCCCGCAAGTCATGCATGGTTGTGAAACGTTGTCCTATCACTACTGACCCTAAAGGTGCGTCCAAATTCTGCAAGATTATGTCCACCAACTCCACCTCCGGCATTGGATTGGACATTCGATTATACACCGACAATATTTTTGCGACATATTCATCATAGGAATTGCCATGTTGTCTCAGTTCTAAGAGCCGTTTGATCAGCTCAAAATCTGATTCGCGACTCCTAAACTGTCTTGTGAGGTGAAGCTTCACCCCTTCCCAATCTGGGTCACGGACTTGGCGGCGGAACTGGGACCAGTACCAGTCCTCGGCTCGGCCTGTGAGTAAAGCCGAAATATTTCGACATAGTTCAGTCTGGCTGACCCACTCGTCGCGTGCCCTCAGCTCCAACCGGAACAAAAATTCTTCTGCCGACAGCGCAGGGTTATCACCGGAAAACTTGATGTTCCAGGTTGTAACTGGAGACTTGCGGCGATAGGATCCGGTTGACGCTTCCCTTCTGCTGTCGGTATGTACGGGCTCAGCCGGGGGATAGTGTCGATCGATACATGGGGGTATCGGAATCTCCGCAGCCCGCTGTTGGGCCCGCAGTGCCTCTAGTTCCCGTTGTACCTGTTGGAGTTGTTCCTCCGTGGTGGGATCGTTTGCTTCAGAAAGTGACGACTCATCAGGGTCGATGTGTGATTCGCCTGGACGGTCGCTTTCGCCAGTGGCGAGAGCGGTTTTCTTTCCGCCTCTCAATTCCATTTATATGACGTATTACCAAGAAATCCGAAAATGACTATGAATGGGGACGTCTTCGGGATGCTATCCACTTTATAAACGATACCCGTGCAAGATAGGGGCACTACACTAGCGCAAAAATTACAGCAACAACCGATACACAAAATAGTATTTCTCAACAATCTAACCAATAATTAACAAAAATGATGACCAAGTCGGTAGTACTACTACGGTACTTGTAGATATACTAATGAACAAAAATTCCGTAAGTCGACTAACAATAGTTATGCTACTCGCAATAATCAAAACCGTACAATAGCTGAGAAAAATTAAAGTGTAAAATAGTTTTTATTTGTTTCTGTCAATGTGTGTTAATTCTCCAGGATGGTTGAGGCAAAACAATCTCTCTCTCCAGGACTCTCGGTGGCCGAGGTCATCGATGTCAGTCGGTGGTAGCTATGAGACACAGCCAGCACCGAGTGCCATCAACAACGCCGGAAGCACCACACGTCTTCATCCACTTGAACGACATGAAGAGTCTACCTCCACATAAAAACAAGGAAATCTTCTTCGAAAATAATAAAAATTTTAATTGGATTCCGCTGTCCAACCACAACTGAGCTACACTTCGGAAAATCAATCAGCAGTGGGGACAGACTGGAGAGAAAAATAATAAAAGCACAAGGAAAGAGCCAGATGTCCCTCAACAAAAGTCCACAGGGCGCAAGTGATTAGCCAGACGGTTAAGCCTGTGCGGCCTCATAGAGGTTCACCTGAAGTGACCCCATCCATTACCATATTTCGACCAATTGTCTAAAATGAAAGAAAAGAAAAAGAATTTGAGAGGACTGACTGGATTAAAGATGTCCACGGGGCGCAGTGGGCAGGCGATAGCACGCCTGTTACCTCAGCCGGTTAAGCCCGAGTTACAACTCAAACGTCCATCAGCAAAAAGTAACAAGGATCCTGTCCACTGAACGAAGCACTGGCAGGCGGTATGACGCCTGATACTCAGGACGACGAGCAAAAAAAACAGGACAAAAGAACTCCAGACTCAGCCTTCACCCATGGCCAAGCGGTCATACGCTTGTTAGCCAGCGGTGCCGGTAAGCCTAGTTCAAAGATGCCTAAAGCGAAGAAGATAACATAATACGGGATAATCTAAAAGTGAAAGCAAATCAAAAGTCACACTGAATTTAGACAAAAGAGACGAATCTGAAAAAAAGAGGCAGTGGTGGTGAACCATAATCAAATATAATTTTAACAAGTTAACAGAATTTGGCCGCCATTTATGAAATAAACGGGCGCCGGAATTTAATAGCGAAAACTTGTATGCCGAAACGTTGGGATGAAAGCATTCGTTGGGCGCCATTTATGAAATAAACGGGCGCCGGAATTTAATAGCGAAAACTTGTATGCCGAAACGTTGGGATGAAAGCATTCGTTGGGCGCCATTTATGAACCGGCACAATGGAGCTCCTTGCTGGTGACAGCAAGGCTACTGCCATCGTGCTTGGGTAAACATAAAAAAATTTAGAAGACTACATCCTCCCTAGTTTCCTAAATGGTTTTAGGGGATGCTAAACCGGCCACACGGTTTACGCTAGCTCGCCGGTGGGGGCGTGGGGTTGTGTGACCGGGACACTACACCTATGATTCACCACTTACCTATTGTTTAAAAGGGATATCTCTTCATATCATTCTTTTCCTAGGTTAGCCAAAGCGATTCATCGCTGGACGTTTCCATCGACCTGGTGGACCTGTAAATGTTCAACGCGACTTTGAGAGGACCCTGGAGAGAAAGCACAACCCAACCATCCTGGACAATTTATCCCCTTAGGTGGTCATGCCTATTAATACTAGAGGAGTTAAAGAAATTTACAACAAATATATTTTATAATAAGTACAGCCCAAAACAATATAATTAATCAACAACAAAATGAAGGTAAGTTTGCATCAAATATTAAATACATGTAAATCAAACAAAAATTAACCGTACAATATAGGTAATGTGGATGCCACCATCTATTACCACAAAATAACAACTTCAATACAACAACGGAAAGAAAAAAACAAATCGTCGCTCTGGTACCAGTCGATGATTCCTTTGTTTCGTACAACACACAAAATCACAAAAAATTGTAACTATATTATAATATAAGAAAATTGATAAATATTTTAAAAGAATGTGTAAGATAATCAATTTATAATAAATAGTAAAGAGGATAAAATGATGTGTGAATTCTCATGGAAAAGGGGTAATGTGTTATAAAAGTATGAATATACGTATATTATAAGGGTTATAATAATTGTAAATATATAGGCATTAGTTTAAAAGAATTGTAACTAATTAGTAAATAGTTTAAAAGAATTGTAAATATGTGTTAGGTATTTCATAAGAAACTGTAAATATATCACATAAAAGTTAATCAATATATTATAATTACTATAATGCAATATAGTTAATAAACACCAACCAAAAGTAAAATATCATTAAAAAGTATGACCTTATTTTCTTCCTAAAAATGTAACGATTTTAAACACTATTCTCAACAATTACCCAGCTGCGATTGAGCGAGGGGCTCTTCGCCAGACGACTTCGTATTTGAAAAACTTCCACTTCTTCTCCGTGATTTTTTCCGTTTTAATCCACCACTGGTATTTTTAACTTTGTATATATACTCTGCAAATAACTGGAATATATCCACACACTCCTTAACCAAAATAAGTATCCCAATGACACTGTATGATCGCTCGACTTCGATGAGTCCAACTCGAAAACTGCTTGTACACCCTCTTCTTTGGGGTAATATGACATGCGACTAAGCAATCATCGATAAAAGACCTTTTCTGCTTGTGTAATAAATATTGCAATCTGCCAAACTTAACCAATAATAATTCGTTTGTCATTTACCATTAATGTGACGTCTTGGATAGTGAATTGATTCACAATTGTTAAACACTGCAAGGGTCAAATTATTGTGGATCGAGTTTTTCCCTTTTTTATCAGTACAGTTAGATTTTTAATATTATTATTTAAGGATTCCACGTAAATTTATATTTATTGTTTTTTCTCTTTTGTTTTTTTTCCTTTTTATAAATTATAAATAATTATTAAAACAGATAACTTTTCACACACCCACGGGCATATTAGGTTTGACCCGTTTTAACGTGCCAGAAAACCAATAACAAACAATACAATTCCGTTCGACACGAAGTTGGTGGGTTTCAGAACTGTTGTGGCCATTTCCAATTTTCTATTCTGTTTACGCCGAATTCTAATACCGGTCGCTTGCCTTTTTTATCGTGCTTTTAGATTACGAAACTATTTTCTCATAACTATTATTTTACCAAAAATCGAGGCGAAATCCTCCTGAATGAAATACACGACCGACTGTTTCGGTAAATTCTCAGAACCGACTCGCTTTGTCAACCTCTAAGACCCGACTTTAATTGTTCACTGCTCAATCCCGTCTGTCTGAAAAAATCTATTTTTTTCCCTTTCTCAGAAAATTTTGTTTTTCTGAGCCTACGTGATTCAAAGATTTTCCTAATACTTAAGCTTCCTAAGTGATTACTAATAATTTCTGAATTTCCCGTGAGATGGGGGAATATTTTGTAAGGAGAATTCTTTTATGTAATTAACCGACCGTTACAGTGTGATCGTAAATTACTTAATGGAAAGACATTTCTTCCTTCTTTTGCCACAGTAAAATTTCCAATGTGAATCGCGGCGAGGTGAGATTGTAAACACGAACTGGAGAGACATTTCTCACTTCTTTTGCCACAGTAAAATTTCCAATGTGAATTGCGTCGAGGTGAGATTGTAAACACGAACTGGAGAGACATTTTTCACTTCTTTTGCGGCAGTAAAATATCCACTTTAAGCTGAGCCGTGGTGAGATTGTAAATACGAATTGGATGGAGAGACATTTCTTACATTTTTCGAGGGAGTGAGGTTTTGTCCTAAAGAGACAATTCTTACATTTTTCGAGGGAGTGAGGTTTTGTCATGAAGAGACAATTCTTACATTTTTCGAGGGAGTGAGGTTTTGTCATGAAGAGACATTTCTTACATTTTTCGAGGGAATGAGGTTTTGTCCTGAAGAGACAATTCTTACATTTTTCGAGGGAGTGAGGTTTTGTCATGAAGAGACATTTCTTACATTTTTCGAGGGAATGAGGTTTTGTCCTGAAGAGACAATTCTTACATTTTTCGAGGGAGTGAGGTTTTGTCATGAAGAGACATTTCTTACATTTTTCGAGGGAATGAGGTTTTGTCCTGAAGAGACAATTCTTACATTTTTCGAGGGAGTGAGGTTTTGTCATGAAGAGACATTTCTTACATTTTTCGAGGGAGTGAGGTTTTGTCCTGAAGAGACAATTCTTACATTTTTTGAGGGAGTGAAATTTTGTGCTGGAGAGACATTTCTTACTTTTTTTGCAGTAGCAGAATTTCCAACTTGAAATTAGGCGAGGTGGGATTGCAAAATATAAATATATGGCCACGGACAACTAATTAGAAACAGTTTCATAAAAATTGCATTTATACAGTTTTTATGTAGGAATCAAATTAAAGAATTCCCACCACCTCCTCTTAATTTTTTTTAAATATATAATAATTGAAGGAAATCAATAACAATATCGTAATGAATTCCTAACAGGATTGCTACATAAAAAATAAAAAATGTATAAATGCAATTTTTATGAAACTATTTCTAATTAGTTGTCCGTGGCTGTACATTGTGGAGGCATAGATTTCTTACTTACTCTAAGGCAGTTTAATGAATATTAGAATTAAGCTTGTAAAAATGCACTTCATTGGTATTTATTTTCTTTCTTTTTTTTTAATCTGCTTGTTTTTGTCATTTTGGCATTACAATAGAACCTCGCCTCATTTGAAGTATGACATTGTACTGGCTCAAAAGAAAAAAGAGGCACCTCTTACAAACTCATTTTATAATCGTGTCCTACCCAACACTACTTAATAGAGCCGAATCAAATTACAGTACTACCGAGCGAGAACTTTTAGCCGTTGTTTGGGCTACTAACCACTTTAGACCGTACTTATACGGACGACATTTTAAAATCATCACCGATCATAGACCATTAATCTGGCTTTTCAACATTAAGGACCCTGGTTCGAAGTTAGTCAGATGGAGACTAAAACTGGAAGAATACGATTATGAAGTTATGTACAAACCAGGCCGCGTAAATACTAATGCGGATTGTCTTTCTCGAATTCCACAAGAAAATGAAGTTATTATTTCATACATCGAAACCAAAGAAACCTTCAACGATTACGTAAAATTTTACTATAATTCTTTAAGTCCAAAAATATATGATTTTAGCGAAACTAATGAACATATATTGAATTCTAAGGACCCTATAGCATATATAACAGCCATAGATCTCAATGAAGAAAATAAATATACTGACGAAATATTATCCAAATCTACTGATTTTGAAGTAATTAAAAATGTACCTCACGAGCTTTATTCTAATTACAAAACCAAGAATAATAATCAACAAACTTATTATCACTGCTTTCTTAAACAAAACTTTTATGACAAACCCTTATATGCTGATTTCTTTTATACCATGCAAAATCTACGCATTCAATTGGAAAAAGATAACATAAAATCCATCTCAATAGCTAACCTTGTTGATGATTTTAATCAATTTAACTATCAAAAATGCAAAGACATAATACTGTTTGTATTTAGAAACTCTAAAATTAAAATAACGATTCATAAAAATGTTATCGTTCACCCAGCGAAAGAGCAAATTCCCTTAATTCTGAAGGAATATCACGACTCTCCAATCTCGGGTCATTGTTGATTTCACAGAATGATGAAACGTATCAAACGAAATTATAAATGGCATAAGATGCGAAATGACGTAAAACTACACATCAAACAGTGTGTTTCATGCCAAACAAATAAAACTCTTCGTAAAACTTATAAAGCGCCCATGGAAATTACGAGCACAAGTAACCAACCATTCGAAAAACTAGCTCTTGATATTGTAGGACCCCTTCCATTGTCCGAAAACGGATTTAAATACATCCTCACAATGCGAAGACGACCTAACCAAATTCTCTTATGCTATACCATTAGCCAACCACTGTGCTGAATCTGTAGCCAATGGTCTTGTAAACTTTATAACTATGTTCGGAATCCCTAAAAACATTCTTACGGATCAAGGCTCAGATTTCACATCGGACCTTATTAAAAATCTCACCAAATTATTTCAAATAAAACATTACTTTACTACTGCATATCATCCTCAATCGAATGGAGCGCTAGAACGATCTCATTCCACTCTAAAAGACTATTTGAAACATTATATAAACGACAAACAAACTGATTGGGATAAATATATTCCACTCGCCATGTTCTCTTACAACGCACACGTACATGCGTCTACTAAATTCAGTCCTTACGAGCTTTTGTTCGGACATAAACCGCTTTTACCTACTTCTATCACTTCAACCCCGGAATTCAAATACACTTATGAATCTTACCATGACCAACTAAAATATAGACTAAACCGAACTCATCAAATAGCAAGAGAGAATTTACTCGACGCTAAAAAAAGATCAAAGATCAACCATGATCGGAACATTAATACTCCTAGCTTCAAGGTAAATGACTACGTTTATTTGGAAGATACCCAAACAAAAGTAGGCCTATCTAAAAAACTTGCTCCAAACTTTAAAGGACCGTATAAAATAATTAAACTTCATAATAATCAAAATGTTACTATTCAATGCAAAGGCAAACAAACTACGGTTCATAAAAATCGCTTAAAACTCGCCTATCTCGTTACAGGTGCCTCATTACCCTAATTAAAGCGGAACACTTCAAAATAGAGCCCGTAACTAAAGGCAGTGGACTTTTCTACGAACATTTGGGACACGTAAGATTTTACTCTGATTTCTGGCAAATCATTACATATACAAACGTATCCTTTTATAATACGAAACTCTCTTTAATTGAAAACATTTACGAAAAATCACTTCATCTATGCCACGGTAATGCGTTAAAAACATATGCTTTCCATTGCGCGCAGACTCTTGATTTCTTAGCTATACAAATACCAAAGCTACGTCAAAAGGAAGAAACCCTTGCACATTTAATCAATCATCGTAGAAATAAACGTGGAATTTTCAATGCCGGAAGCTATGCACTAAATTGGTTATTCGGAACCCCTGATGTCGACGATGCACAATATTATAACGATGCTATTAAGAAAGTCGAAGAAGAGGACAAGAATATTCAAAACCTCATGAAAGAACAGATTCAAGTAGTTAAAAGCACTATTTCTAACTTTAACGAATCAATTAACTCTCTTAAAGAGAATGAAAGGATTTTCAATGAAAATATAAATACAATTAATAAATTCATAAAGAATACTATTCACTCTGAAACTGTTTTAGAGGGATCACTTGTTGTTACTGATCATATGAATAAATTAACTTACCTTGTAAATGAAATGAATGAACAATTTGATCAATTAATTAACGCTATTTTATTTGCAAAAACTAATATATTACATCCAGTTATTATTACCCCAAAACAATTTATAGATGTATTAAATAATAATATTAAATTACTTTCAGATGGAAAGAACTTTCCATTATCTTTAGAATATAATAATGCCTATAAGTTGCTAGAGTTATCTAGATTAAGAGTATATTACCAAAATTATAGGTTAGTTTTTATAATTCAAACCCCTTTAACTAAAAATAATATATTTAATGTTTATAAATTATTTCCACTTCCAATTCCACAAGATTCCGATGTTTATGCCTTTATAGACCCTCTATATCCTTCTATCGCAATTTCAAATAATAAGTTACAGTACGTAAACCTGCGAGACTTCAAGCAATGTGAAAATTTATCTGAAGATGATATGATCTGCGAAATTCACGAAATCTATTCAACACTGGAAAAACCTACATGCGAAACTACACTTTTAACATCAACCAAAAACAAAATTCCCGAAGACTGTAAAACTCATATGGTGAAAGGCAATATCGAAGTGTGGCATCCTTTAAAATATAATCAATGGATTTTCGTTTTAAGCAGTCCAGACAGACTTACAATAGACTGTCCTGAAGTAGAAGTATACGACCGAATCATCCAAAATACTGGAATATTAACCCTTGAAGACGGATGTAGAGCATATTCAAAACTCAACCAACTAATTGCTGGCAAGAAAATAACGATAAACTATCACAACATCATACCTGAAATCAATATACTCGAAGATGATTGCTGTCAAAAGGAAAACTCGTCTAAATCCAACAATAACGCTTATCTTTCTCCAATCCATCTTACCAACGTACGACTGGACGACCTCAAACAAGCTTCACATCGATTGGACATCCTTGGCGATCACATCGATGACCTTCTAAATAAACCTCATATTGTACGACATCAGTACTGGTACGTTCTAACTATAAAAGTTATAGCCATGTTCATGGGCATATTCATCCTTCACAAACTCTTCTCTTATATTGGATTATATACATGCATAAAATTATTGTGTTGGCCGAATCGTGATCAACCTAGGAGACCATCAGGCTGCCTGGTTGCTGTTTATAATCATTGCTTTAATACCGAAGGTAATAGTCTTACATCAACTCCAACAACTCGACCTTCCGACGCAGAGGATAGTGAACAAATCGAGCTACCCTTGCGACAAGTACCTAGAGTTCAAAGGATAAGTAGCAGGCGATCCTTAAATTCTTCAACGAGCGATGTCACCTATGGATTTTCCACTTCGGATTAATTACTAATCCTTCGAGTAAGGGGGGAGGTGTTATGTGCACACAGCACATTCTTTATTATTGCATTCGCACCACACAACACATCCTTTGTTATCGCCATAAACTTCCGCCGCGACATATCAAATTTCATCTTTAACTTCTTCTGAATTAGAGATAAGAATTTCTTAAACTTAAGATTTATCTTACGTTGCAAATTATATCGAGTTAAGATTTAAGTTCCTAAGATTTAGAATAAGATCATTATATTATTACCAGTTTGAACCTTACCGAGTACACATCTCGGAGTTTATCAATAAAAGTCTTTAATTAACCAAGATCATTTTTGTGCGTTTTACTCATTGTATTTAGTGTTTTTAAACAGGATAAAAGCCCACAACTTAAGTGCAAATTCTTGCACATAACACTTTCGATACATTCGGCATAATATTTGCAAGGATTTTGTTTCCAATAAAGTACTTTTTTGATTATAACTATTCGGCATATGTACTCATAGTTTTGTTTTGAATAAACACTGTAATTTTTAAAGGGAATTCGTCGGTGTTATTATTCTATCATAATCATTTTGAGTTTTTATATCCAACACACGACGATCATAATGATTTGCCGTTTTGCGTTCAAAATAAAAAAGCTCCAAATTCTAAATTACCTAAATTACTTGCTGACTTAACAGATAAATCAAGTTATGTAATTCATTATAAAAAATCTTCAACAATGTCTGAAACATGGGTTAAAATTAAAAAGATTCATAGAACACTAGAATTTAAACAAGAACGTTGGTTAAAAAAATATATAGACAAAAATACCTATTATCGCAGTATTGCGAAAAATTAGTTTGAAAAAATTTCTTTCAAATTGTTGAATAACGCTGTTTATGGAAAAACAATGGAAAATGTAGAGAAACTGAAAAATGTTAAACTCGTTACGAAATGGGAATGTGATGGTAAACATCTTGGAACTCGGGCTCTTATAGCAAAACCAAATTTTCATAGTTGTGCGCATTTTACTGACGACTTTATTGCGATACAATTAAACAAAGTTAAAAACTGTTATAATAAACCTCTTTATTTAGGGTTTTGCATCCTAAATGGAAAATGTACGACTTCCATTATGAATATATGAAACCGAAATACAACAAAAATTTAATTCTTAATTATATGTATGGATACTGATTCATTCATATACACAATTGATACAAACGATTTCTATAAAGATATTTTAAACGATATAGACAATTACTTCGACACTTCTGATTACGCAATTAATAATCCCTACAATATACCATTAAAAAATAAGAAAGTTGTTGGTTATATGAAAGATGAAGCCAATGGTAAAATTGTTAAAGAATTCATAGGACATAGGGCTAAGATGTATTCAGTCGACATTGTTAAATCTAAATTGTTAAAGAAAGCGAAGGGCGTGAAAAAATCTGTTGTAGATAATGGGGCCTATTCTGTCAGTAAAATTTTATCATTTTATGTTATGTTATGCCATAACATAAAAGAATTCTCTAAAATCCTATTCTGTCCGACAAATTCTATTTTATTTTATCGATTATAACATAAAATATTTCCTGTTATCCTTCATAACATAAAATAATCTAAGCAGCACATTTTAGAGGTATTTTAACCTATTTTATGAAAATAACAGACGGGAATTGACATTTTCGTGAAACTAGTTTTCATTGAGTTTTGAGTTAAATTAAAAATTAATATGCCCAACGCATTAAGAAAAATGTATTTTGTCAGATACTGAAACAAGGCGCGCTTTGATTTTGTTTGTTTTCATTCATAATTTTATTTGTTTTCATTTTCAACCGATCAGCTGTTCAAAACGTAATAGAACCTATAGCGGATTGTACTAAATATTTTATGTTAAGTGTTCATAACAGACTTCATAAAATAATTTTATGAAAGCATGACAGAATACGAATTTTTAAAATATTTTAGTTTTATTTTATGAAGAATAAACTTTATCATCACAAAATAACATAAAATATTATTTTATGAAAAATTACAGAATAGGGCCCAATATAAACTTAAACGATTACAGAGATTGCTTATATAGAAAAAAGTTATTGCATGGTAAAATGAATATTTTTAAAACAAAATTGCACAATTTGTATACCCAATGAATTAATAAGGTAGCTTTAAGTTATTTAGACGATAAGCGATTTATTAAGGAGGATGGAATTAGCACCTATGCATGGGGACATTATAGGATAAGTACAATGAATGTAAATAAAGAGTAATAAAAATGAGTAAAAACAATTTTTTCTTCTTCTAAAAACTGGTTTCACTTACAGGAATTATGAAGAAATTTGCACTAACGACCAACAGCAGATAATTTTTTTGTTAGCCGCATTTCCTCTTATCATCAATGATACGCGAAAGAAAGTATCATCTTTGCAGTTAAATACCAAGCAACCAAGTTCAACTAAGAAGTCCTAAACAAGTATTCATTTTGCATAATGGAATATGCAGAAAATTTAACGATTAACGTTGGAGATAGCTTCGAAATACTAGAAGAATTAAATTTATTAAATCCTAAACCCATTTTACTCTATAAGGATATGACGGAATATGACGCTCACAAAATATTAAGTTGTAAGAAAGTACAAACCAAATTTGGATGGAAGGTGCGCCTGGAGTTGGACGACTACCATTTGTTTCTTCCCGGAAGGTATAATAAGATGTCTGAGACAACAATAGAAAAAATTAACGACGGAGGATTCCGTATTTCATATCAAGGCACTTTAGGGAATATGGCAAAATTCCAATTTTCAAAGACAATTCAAAATCCTGATTTCTACACATCTTTGTAATAAAAAAAAGTAAATAAAAATATGTTTTAATAAATTTGTTTATAATGAAAATGTTTTTGTGTTCTTTTTATTTTTTTTTTCATTAAGTGGTTAAATAAAACAGAGGTTGCTTGTTTAACAAAAAATTTATTGATTTCACTTTTTATGTAATAAAAATGTTCTAATGGTAAATACATTTTGAAGAGCACACTGGCCTTTATGACTGAAACAAGATAATTCTTGATGTATAAATCGAAGCCATGATACTTTCGGGCATTGTAATTCATGTTCAATATCCAAAATGGTTGCTCCGTCTCTAAGGAAATCTTTTACCCATTCTTTTTTTTCCGAACCTTTAACAAAAATTGTTTTTCCAGCAAGTAATGGTGCCACAACAGTGTAGAGATAATGGTATGGAACATACCCGTCATACCATCCGAATCCATGGAGATTGTGTTTTAACCAAAAGGCTTGTTTTTTTAGTTTTGCAGTTAAGTCTTCAAATTTAAACCGTGCTTGGAAAATAAAGTGTTGAAGTTTATTATCTGAAGAAAGAATTGCAAGTTCCTTGACAATAAACTTATTTTGTTGGCCTTTGAAACCTTGGATGTTAACAATTACAGCTATCGTGTTTTAAATAACTTTCTTGACTTCACTAGTCAGCGGATTATACTCGACTATTCGATCGTGGATAAGTAAGAAGTAAGCTGTTGTTTGCGGTGGAATATTAACGGAAGTTTTGAATTCTAATTTTATGTCTACAGGACCACTTTTGATAACTTAATTTTGATAAGAACAATCGATAACTGCAATCGGAGCATTTTCAAGAAATTCTTTAGCTGTGAGTAGAGGTTGACGCCCATAATAAGATTGTTGAAATTTCGCATACATATTGTATAGCAGGGCATATTGATCTCGATCAAATCTCAAATTTAAATCATCTATAGAAAGATAGATGTAGTTTAACAATAGTAACGAATTTAATCGAAAAGAAAGGAGAAAAAATTGTTTGTTAGGCTTGCATCAGCAGATTTTGTACCATCAGTCTTAGTTACGGAGCCTTCAATATAAATAGAAAATCCCATTAAATTTCATGGTCCTTCGAGCCGGATTTTCTATTTAAATATCAGTGCAAAGTGTTTGTGGTTTTTTAACAATTTCGGCAATTTACCCAGCAACTTTACCATCAGCCCAGTACATCGCGAGGAGAAGAGCTTCAGCGTTAGAACGAATTGTAAGTAGTTTTGTACAAATCGGAATCGGACTCCAAATCCAATTCGTGTCAGAAATATGACTCCGCCTGGCATTGGGTGAACAAATTCATTTCCATGACACAGATTTCGGAGAAGCCAGACGCTGACCTGGCACAGTACGATAACAATTAAAAAAGAGTACATGACTTGTCCCCACCTGAATGATGAACCGCAAGCAGTCTAATCGCGACGCCGCGGAGTAATGTCCAACATTTTATATCTTGATGAAACAGTTCGTTCTTTAAAAATAAAAGTATTTTCGTTAATTTTAAAAGGAGTGTTTCATTTATTTTGGTTCCGTGAGTGTTTTTTTCGGAACATATATTTTTTTTGATTTCCACCCCGCTCAACCACGTAACTGGCGCAGTCGGTTTACTTAAAGCTCGTGTAAACCAAAGTTTGATCTTGTGCATGTTTCGGTAACGTTCGAGAAGAGTAAATCGTAACACAATTCGATAAATAGGTAAATTCGCGAAGAAAAAGCCTAAATTCTATACAAGAAAAAAAAAGAGGTGCGAGTGCTAAACAAGAGTGAAAACTATAGGCCTAAATAAATCACTTAAAACAGGTTGTGAGGTTGCTCCTGATCTTGTGCTAAATAATAACAAAAAAAAGTTTTTTTTTATAAAAGTGTAAAGTGGTGGATGACCGAAAGAAGGCGAAGGAGGGAATCGCTGTTCAACGACAGAAGAAACCTAGTGACCGAAGACATGGAGGGTCAGATCAGCGAACTACAAAGAAAGCTAAGGGAACGTGAGGAGGAAATTTCCCAATTGGCTGTAGCTGTGCAACAATTAGTTGCAAACCAAAACAACAACCAAGAACCGATCGGAAGACTGGCAGCCGCAATTAAGGAACATATTTTGATGTCCCTCAAGCTGGCAGAGCAAAGTCATCAGGGCACAAATGTAATAAAACCATAATTAGACGCTAATTAAATGCAAATTAAACGCACTAATGAAAAATTTAACGCTCCTTTTTTTAAAAAAAAACCACAGGTTCTGCCAGCTTTAGATAAAGTTAGCAGAACATAATATGAAACATGCGTAAATAATGATGATATTTATATCAAAATGTTCGTATAATTAAATGCTAATTAAATGCACAAACAAATTTAACGCCCTCTTTTTTTAAAAAAAAACCATATGTTCTGCCAGCTTTAGATGAAGTTAGCAGAACATAATATGAAACATGTGTAAATAATCATAATATATATATGTATATATATTAAAATGTTCGTATAATTAAATGCTAATTAAATGCACTAATTACAAATTTTACGCTCCTTAAAAAACCACATGCACTTCCTTGCTGTTTTCAATTTCTCAGCCAATGCATGTGCAAGTATTACGCTTTCTCTTAGATCCCGTATCATGATTGGATGAGAATTTGGACTCTTTAGAAGGCATAGATATCTCATATAGTACATGCATGGACAAGTTATTATATACAGGGTGTTTCAAACCACTCGTGCCACCCAATTTTCTGGGAAAGTTTTAATTGAAAAAAAAAATAAAAAATACGTCTTCAATATTTTTTGAGAATCTATCTTACCATACAGAAATTCCCCCCGGGCCCACCCGCATCATATTTTCACTCTCATATTTTTTCTCACGGATTATTATGATTCTGCGAAGAGAAATATCAAACTTTTGTTGGGAATTTTTTTTTATCCGAAGCTTCCCTATACCAAAATGAATGATTTTTGGGGATAATTTTGATTTTTGATTATTTTTGGGGGTGCAGAGAGGCTTCCGAAAAAAACATTTTCAGATAAAAGTTTCATGTTTCTCTTCGGAGTATCAGAATCTGTGCAAAAAATGGGGGTTGCCATTTGAAATTTTAAAGTGACCCCTGCCTCCAAAAGTGGGGGTGGGCCGGGGGTTAATTTCTGTATGGTCAGATAGATTCTCAAGAAATATTGAACAAGTGTTTTTTTATTTTTTTTTTCCAATTAAAATTTTCCCAGATAATTGGGTGGCACGGGTGGTTTGAAACACCCTGTAGATGGGAAAAATAACTTCAAAACTGCTTCCACTTGCTTTTACGAACTAGTGCCTAATGCCGCCTGACCTTACCACTACAATCGTATTTTGTGCGCTAACACAATTGCGCGCAATTTGGCCGACAGGTTCGAAGGCCACTCGATTTCAATATTTTATTGCTTTTTCCAGGAAATTTGTCCGCGGGTCGGAGTCTTCTTTCACAAGGTTATTGTTTTTGTTGTTGCTTTTCCGATGAAATTTGATCTGCCGCCTGAAGCCTTTCGGGGTTTTCTTGCTTTTCTCCCTAAGTGACCCAATTTTTGAAGAAAAAGATATTAAAATATCAAAAACTATTTGTTATATCCCCCTCGCAATTGGAATTTCTTGCACTAACACATTCAATCGCTAACTTAGATTTAAATCGTCTGATTTATTTTATAGAACTTGTTGTACTTTTCCCATCTACATATCCATATATAATTTATCTATGGTACAAGTGAACCGATATACGGAATTTCGTTGGTTCAGTTTCCAGTGAGTATTCAGTATTCAATGAGTTTCTATAACGAATGGTCCTCTAGTACGTTGAATTGGACTTTAAGTGGAAAAACGTTTCAATATGTTTCGTCCTGGAAGGCCTAGGTTAATCGAGAAAGAAAAAGTAATTGAAACTTTATTAAAATATAAAAATCAAATTGTGCTTCCGGGTGATAAAATTCTATCAAAAGGAGACGATGAAACAAATATCGAAAGAGCTGGGGGGGATCTTTCTCATCTTTACACTCCTACGTGTGTAACAACACAGATTTCGTGAGAGATTTGTTGAACGACAGAGAGAAAAGCCAAGGAAAATTCCAAAATCCGAATGTACCCAATAAAAACGACTCTCCTTCGTCCAAAGATTCTGATGCCAGTGAAACCAGTGGAATGGATGAACCAAAAAAAATCACGATCTCCATGAAAATGAGCGCATTCGAGAAACTCATCACTCGCAGAAAATATAAAAATCGTGAGGTGCTCAAATTGGAACCCGGTGTTTGGGAGCACGAAATTTCCGAAAGGATCTGGAACGAAACAAAGATGAAGTGCGGATTCAACTACAAGTACCACCACTTGAACGCAGATTTATTAAGTGGTTCTGCTAAAGGTAAGTCGGATTATGAGTCATCTTTTCGTTCAAATGAGTCATAAGTCAAGAAATATGCAATTTTCCTATTGAAAAAATTATTATACTGAGTATAACCTAAAAAAATTGAAAAGTCGTGCCAAGCTTAAATACGCAAATCTCATTTATTACGGGAAAATGTCTCAATATTTCCTTTTAAGGACATAGTGAGTCATTAGATAATACTCTCAGAAGTAAGAGTATACTGAGTATGGTTATACTGAGTAAAACCTCAAAAAATTCAAGTCTTGCAGAACTAAAAAACTCAAATCTCATTTGTTATGAAAAAATGTCTCAATAAATATGTTAATTCGAGTAGAATTGTTGCAAGCATTGTTTCGACTAGTTGTTTTATAACTTTCTTTTTGTAGGAATTTGCCAATGCAAGTCGACCCTGGACATCCAGTTCGAAGGAACTTCGGAACGCATGCTCATGCACTGCGCAATTATTGAACGAAAAGGAGTTTGCGGCAAAGTCCATTGCGTCAGCCTTATCGATCCGAATTAGCTGCATCGTTGATCCACAAGTCAGCCGAGCGTCGCCGCATTGAGGTAGCTAACCTGAAAATGACGCCAGGAGATCCTGAACCACCCACGATGCCGAAAGCTCATGTGATGAACGTCGCCAAATATGAGCATCTTCAATCATCTCTACTCGACAAAGATCCCATAGTTGCAATTGCCAAAATGAAACGGATTGGGCAAACAGAAGAAAAATAAACCATACGAAATATTGGTTACGATCCTTTCTACGTACATTACTGGAGTCATCATCAAAGCATTATTTATGAAAAGTATACGAAACGTGAAATTGCCAGTTTTAAAATTGATGCTACAGGTGGACTCGTTTCGAAAATACTAAGAGCTGATGGAACTCTCAGCCAACACATTTTCTTATACTTGGCTGTAGTCAATTCTTACGCTGGACAGTTTTCAGTCACCCAAATGTTGACTGAAACCCAAGACACCGGAACGTTGCAAAATTGGCTGGTGCATTGGATACGTTCAGGAGCGCCTCTTCCCAAAGAGACAGTCGCTGATGCATCAAGAGCTCTGCAAAGTGCAATTGTTCGGACTTTTTGTGGTAATACGACGATAGAAGAGTACTGCGACCTTTTCTTCACGGATGAACTGCCGAGGTGCTATGTACGTATAGATGTGGCGCACTTCTTGAAAATATACTCCACAGCGATGAAAGCCTGACGTGCGACTCGCTTGGTGAGGAAATTTTATATGGGCGTCATTGGTAAATTAATTGTGTGTGAAGATTTCGATTTAGCAAGAGAAATTATCGAGAAACCTTTGGTCGTTTCAATGAACGAAACAGAAGGGGCATTGGGCGATGTAACGCAGGAAACACCTTGTAACACCGCGAAAAAATATTTGATGGATCTTATAATTAGACAATCACAATTGCAAGATTTGATCGAGAAATTCGAAGAAGAACAACCGGACGAAGACCATCGAATTACAACCGGACAAGAAAAAGCAAAAGAAGAAGATTCTCAAAGCAGTCAATGGAGCACCTGGGCTGCTGGCATTGTAAAGAAGGTCGAACCGAAAATCGTCAAAGGGCTTTTCCCCAACGCTCATTATTGCGAAACTTTTTCGAAACATCTTCTAGCTGATATCGTTCACTTGCCGATGTGGAGCTGCATCTATCGCAATTCGTTTGGGTACGGGCGAATCCCGGCATCAAGTGCGCCGGTAGAAGGAGAAATGAATAAGCTGAAAAATGTCGACTTCGACATTGAATTGGGAAAGATACGTGTAGATCGCTTCCTTCAAGAACACGTTGCAAATTTGAACGGCAAGATGCTTTTAGCAGGTGCAAAAATGGCGGATCAAGTCGAGAAACTGGATGTGGCGGAAGAAGAACTTCATAGCCCTTATGTTATCGGGGAAAAAGAATTCGCGAAACCACCTGTTGTTAATAAAGAACCATCCATGGAAAACGAAGACAAGTCAGAAGACCTTTCGGAACAATTTCGTGGCGAGGATTCCGGAAGTAGTTCAACAGCACAAACAGAAAATAATCCAAACTTAAATGCAAGCAGAAGAAAAGAAGAAATTGCTGTTAAAACAACATGTGTTTGTAGTGGTCCGTTGGGTTGGTGGCCCGAAGAAGCCAACCACAGACCCTCACGCAATAAACTAGAAATTTAAACAAAAGAAAATCCCAGAATTAGACCAACCGTCTACCAGGTGGTACCGCGGGCCTCCAGAAGGGCTGCTCGTCGGGGGGTCGTGGTACGGGGAGACCATGGAGGTACCACCTAGTTACATGCATCACCACTTACCTACACGTGAGTGCCAATCAGGGCAGGTGCCCTGTTCCTGAGGTGGACATACATGAGGGAACCTGAAAAACAATACAACTTCAGACGGAGTTTCCACGCTGCCGCCATGTCTTCAGCAAAATAAACAAAAAAAACACTTGATTCGCAACGTATTAGTTCTATAATTCAATGCTTATAATTTCCCTAATACTACTAATACATTAACCTACCAGCAAACATAAATATGGGTACATAAATTAATTAACAGTTACATCAGCTTCTTGTTATCTTAGCTTTCTGGCCATTTACCCCACAGAAACCAAAACTTATTTGACCGAATAACCAAAGTGTAATACGCAATAAAATACAACTCAAACTCACTTAGGGGACAACAAAAAAAACGCTCTGGTACCAGGTCGACTTCTCCCGCAACAATTACCATCTCATAACCATGAAATCAAAGTATTACATTCTGGTCATTAGAGATACCAATCAAATAAAGTTGTAGAGAAACTATTAGTCATCTTCGAAAACAAGAAGAATTCTTTCAACCAAACAAACACAAAACTCTTAAATGTACCAGAAATATAGGGAAAACATCTAGAAATACTCTCTCAAATCCAATCACTAAGCTAGTTAAATAGAATCAAATATCATGTCAAAGTTCATGTTATTAAAAGTGAATAAAATTAATAATAATTCCTATAACTAATAAATAGAAAAAAACACAATTATTAAATTCTAAAATTATTCTTCAAGTAAGGCTTCTCGTTTGTCATCAACTTCGTACGACCAAGCTAAGCACTCCTGTATGCTTTACATGCGTAACCAAGTCGGAAATTCCTTGGTACTATCGCCACCCACGGTCGTCTAATTCACCACACCAATGGCAGTCTCTTCTTTTTTTTCTTTTATTATTTGGTTTTGGTGTTCACCACACTAACATATGTTTTAAACAACAAGGATTCCACATACCTTACGATGTAAAGAAAATGGTTTGCTACCAGTTTACTTTACCCGCCTCAGCAAAGGGATGCTCTGGCGTCAAAAACAACTTCCAAGTGTCCCCTAGCTGCTCCCCGGCCGCTGCTTCTCTCTATGGACCCCTTAGTACCAGCGCTTCCAGTTTCTGAATGGTCCTATTCTTCCGCAGACGACTTCCAAACTTTCCAGCGAAACTTCCCCCACCAAAAAATACCTTTATGGGCTTTTCTTTATTACCTCTGGAACGCTTCTGATTTTTTCTTGAACCCCAACATACACGTATTCATCAAAAAATTTTCTTATCCTTTTTCTTTTCTCTGGGGACTCGATCTACGGCAGGTTGCACCGGTTAATCGCCTTGTCCATAATAATATATTTTTGAAAAATTTCCCGGACTCTTTTAAGAAATTCTAATAAAGACTTTTCCGATCTCTAGCATCCTAACCAGCCAGACTCCAAAAAAAAACTCCTAATTTTTTTCTCCCTTTTTCTATTATTTTTTTCCCTGCCTGCTCTCGTTTTTTTTCTTTTATCTTGTTATCAAAAACTCAGTAATTTTTATTCGTTTCGAAAAAAATCACAATTGACAAGTGTCTATAAAGTAGATTCCTACAAAGAGATAGGCCCGCCGTTACATGTTGCTTGTGCTAATGGCGATGAACCGAGTGGGGCTCACACTTGTGCAGCGTGCAACACGGAAGTCCACATTTTAGAAGGATGTTCGTTTCCATTGGCCGATACAAGCGAAGGTTATGGAGAGAAAAGACTGTGCCACGACTGCTTCCATTCTTCAGGTGCTAGAGGAATTGTTGCTTCAAAATTCGAAGAAAACTGGAGAGGATTGGGTAGAAGAACAAAAAAACAGAGAGATCGAACCAGCAAATATCTTAACAATGAAACTCATTTAATCGACGCTTTTAATTTCCCGAAGAACGTGAAAATCCCCGTGATGAAGAATGGCTCTTTTGCGTGTGGTATGTTGACCAAAGAATCCAAAACTTTTGGAGTCGTGAACACTTGTGCTTTTGATTCAGTTTTACAAGTTTTAGTACTAGCATTTGCGGAAAACAGCTGTTTGCGAGAATCGTTTGAGAAAAGTAATAGTTCTAATTCGTTTATTCAATTAGCACAATACATTACAACTCACGGGCTGAAGGGTCCGCACGCTTATCGCCTTCGAACAAAGCTCTTATAC
Source organism: Thereva nobilitata (assembly GCA_963855945.1). Classification (NCBI taxonomy): domain Eukaryota; kingdom Metazoa; phylum Arthropoda; class Insecta; order Diptera; family Therevidae; genus Thereva; species Thereva nobilitata. The sequence goes on from OY979697.1 coordinate 37,009,334, forward strand.
GAATATTTGGAAAAAGAAAAAGACTCAGCGAGACCAGATGGCCCGATGCGGGGAACATATCTGCCCAAACGGTGAGTCCTTCTTCTATTCTGGGAGAAACGAAACTGAAAACCGTAGGAATGGCGTTGGGGTAATACTCACCAAGGAAGCCAGGTCCAGCCTCATTAGCTGGTCACCAGTTTCTGAGAGGATTATTACCGTGCGCCTACGTACCAGGCTAAGAAGTACTACGATAGTCCAATGCTACGCTCCGACAGAAGACGCAGAAGATGACATCAAAGACGAGTTCTACATGCGACTGAATGAGGTTTTTCGCTCTATTCCAAGGGGAGACATCATTGTTTTGATGGGTGACTTTAACGCACAGATCGGCCCCAACAACACCGGCCTTGAAAACACAATTGGAAATCAAGGCCTAAGCCAAGATACCAATCACAATGGTGAACTTTTCGTTGACTTTTGTAGTTCCCATCAACTCATGGTAGGTGGAACTTACTTTTGTCACAAGAAGATACACAAGGAGACCTGGGTATCGCCCGATGGTAGAACGAGAAATCAGATAGATCACGTGGCCGTCAGTCGCAGATGGCGAACTATTCTGGAGGATGTCAGGAGCTTTAGGGGAGCAGACACTGGAAGTGACCACCATTTGGTAGTAGCAACTATCCGCCTAAAAATCGCTGCAATCAGAAACGTCCAACGCGATGCCATAAACCGTAGACGGTTTAACGTAGACCTTCTGCGTGAGAGCACCAAAAAGCGAGAATTTGCTGGCAAACTGCAAGAAATCTTAAACCAGCAAATCGTTTCTGACGACACAAATATTGAAGAGCTGTGGAGCACAACAAAGGGCGCTATAATAACAGCAGCGGAAACAAGCATTGGTTATGTCCAAAAAAAACCAGCAACACTGGATCTCGGACACAGCCTGGCAAAAAATTGAACGCAGAAGGGCCCTCAAAAATAACGTGAACTCTACAAGCGACCCGGAAAAACGACAACAACTTGAACGGGAATAATCCCAATTGCACCGGGAGGTAAAGAGAAGTGTCCGGCGTGATAAAAGGCGGCAGATAAATGAGCTCGCAGAGAAAGCGGAAAACGCGGCCAACACAGGTAACAGTAAAGTGCTGTACCAAATCACCAAACAGCTCTCGGGAAAGCACTCTACTAAAAAGCATGCCGTAAAGAGTGCGGATGGAAGGCTGCTGTGCAGCGACGAGGAGCAACTCCAAAGATGGAGAGATTACTTCTTCGCCGCCCTGAATGGTTCATTTACACAGGAACCTCAGGAAAACAACAACAACAATGCACAGCTAATAAGAATCACCACTCGTGCCCCATCCAAGACTGAAATAGTAACCGCAATTCATGCAATGGGCAATGGTAAAGCAGCTGGAAAAGATGGCATCCCGCCAGAATTGTTGAAAGCCGACTCAAGCCTCATAGCAGATGCGCTACAGCCAATCCTGGAAATAGCATGGAACACCTATACCTTTCCGGAGGATTGGACGGAAGGTATCATAGTCAAAATACCAAAAAAGGGGGACCTAACAATATGTGACAACTGGAGAGGCATCTGTCTATTATCTACTGTGGGCAAAATCTTGTCCCATATATTACTTTCAAGGATAAGAGAGGCAGTAGATCGAACGCTTAGAAGACAGCAGGCTGGATTCAGAAAAGGCCGCTCCTGCATAGACCACATTAACACCTTGAGAATCATAGTGGAGCAGTCTACTAAATTCCGATTCCCCTTTTACCTTGCTTTCGTAGACTATGAGAAAGCGTTCGAATCGGTTAATAGGAGCTTTATACGGCGAGCTCTACGGCAACGTGGACTGCCGGATAAAATAATAGAATTGATAAAAGCTCTATACAACAATTCCAAATGCAGAGTTCTTCATAATGGAAAACTATCCGACAGCTTTGAAGTGAGCTCAGGAGTACGGCAAGGATGCCTACTTTCGCCATTACTATTTCTTATAGTAATAAACGACATCCTTGTCAGCGCTCTAGATACTAGAACAGGTGGCATAATATGGGGATTGTTAGACCGCCTTAAGGGCCTCGACTACGCGGATGATATCTGTTTGCTGGCCCGCAGACACCAGGACCTCAAAAACATGGTAAACAATTTGGCAACAGAAAGTAGCTCGGCAGGCTTAAGGTTAAATCCGACTAAAACCAAAGAAATGCGGATAAATGCAAAGACCCTTGAACGAACAGCGCTAAATAACCGCGACATGGAACTGGTAGATGAATTCTGTTACCTCGGTAGTATTATTACCGAAAACGGCGGTACAGAAGAAGACGTCAGTTCCAGAATAAATAAAGCAAGAAGCGCATATGCATGCCTGTTTCACATAATGGAGATCGACGGAGATCTCAATTAACACCAAATTGCGGCTGTTCAACTCCAACGTTAAGGCAGTTCTTTTGTACGGTTGCGAAACATGGAAAGTCACCCAATTCATCACAGGGCGCCTACAAGTTTTCGTCGTATCCTAAAAATCCGCTGGCAAGATAGAATTTTAAATGAAGAACTATGGCCCGTGCCGGCCAAGAAAGGATAGGCGAAGGAAATGGAATTGGATTGGCCACACCTTGCGACGCGAAAACGAGAATCTAGCCAAACAGGCCCTCGACTGGAATCCGCAAGGAACCCGTCGAGTCGGAAGACCTAGAACAACGTGGAGGAGAACCCTATTAGCAGAGGCCGCAACAACCGGGAGATCTTGGTCAGAGCTGAGAGCTGTCGCGCAAAACAGAGTCCGCTGGAGGGCAGCTGTTTCCGCCCTATGTCCCATGAGGGATTAAAGGAGCAATTAGTTAGTTAGTTATATGAACGAAATGCTACGAACTGGTTACATATGTGTCTGTAATATGGTATGGCTTTTGACAGTAATTTTTTTCTTGTTATAGGAAACTTCATGTTCATTGAGGTCGAAGACGCTGACCTACGTAAAGATGTCAAACTCGAAACCATTCCACAATCTTTTGCAATAGATGTCAAAGGAAAAGAAACCAAGTATAAACTTGTGGATATAATCCATTATAAACGACCCTATCATAAATTAACGCGCACACCGCCAACAATAAATGCAACTGGACATTACTTACACCGCTATATGTCCTCGACCCGGAAACAAATGGACCGAATTCGACGACATTCCAGCTAATAGTTTTCCAAAAAAGAAGACATTTGAATGCTGTCCGAGTTTACTTATCTTCAAAAAAATTGTTGTTTGATATTCGTGCGAACTTTTTTGTTCCTGTACATACAATGTCCAATAAATAAATTGGATAGACATTAATTCACTGTTTCTCAATTGGTAGATGTAGAAAACTACTCTCTTGTTTTGAGAGAATCAATTCCTTTCTACCCTGGCTCCATAAGTTTAAAGAGAAAGTTGATTAAATGAAAAAAAATTGTCAGCATTTAGTGAGACGAACATTAGAACATAAATATCATCATTAGTTATTTAAACATTCGCTCACGTTTTGATAACTTTCTGTAAAGCTAATAAAGCTGGAATAATGTTTTAAAGTCGAATTCCCTATAAGTGCATTTTTTCAGCATTCGATTACATATAAGAACATTTTAATTTGGATTTCATAATTAAATAGGAAGTGTCTATTCGCACCATATACGGTGACACGGGTGAACCATGGCACGGATGAACCGTGGCAGGGCTGAACCGTGGCACGGCTGAACCGTGGCACGGCTGAACCGTGGCACGGCGGAACCGTGGCACGGGTGAACCGTATCACGGGTGAACCGTCGCCCGACTGAACCGTGGCTCGGCTGAACCGTGGCACGGCTGAACCGTGGCACGGTGAACCGTATCACGGGTATACCGTTTCGGGGGTGTTCAAAATCGCAGGAATTGCCGAGAGGAAGTACCACCCAAAACATCATGTTGCAAATTGCCCAAATAAATTGACATCAACTTCACGACAACCCAGAAGAAGAATCCGTTTTGTTTTTTTGTTTCCCAACTAGAAACCAGAAGTGGAGAGAGAAGTCAGTCTTCAAAGCCGAGCAGCAGCGGATAGTACTCATATATATTACATAGCATCAAGATTTATATAAATCCAAGTTTTTATACACCTATAATACTGTAATTAAAGTTACATGAATTTATATAATTATATTTGAAGTAAGGTAGCTGAAACTTGTGGTTTTACATATCTCAGTAACAAAGAGAAGAAACAAAGATATCAACGTGCATCCCAATCCCAGTCCGTTATCCGAACATAAAAATGGTCCTTCGAGCCGGATTCCGGTTTTAAAGGTACGTAAGGAGTTGCATGATATTTTTTTTATCTCTTTGTAATATACACGTTTCAACATTTATATAAAATAAAGGTGTTAGAGGTCAAATAAGGATGCTCCAAGTGCTTGTTAAAAACATGATTATTATTATAATATTGGAAAATTAAAATTTTTAAGTGAATTCAGAAGGCAGCACGCGGAATAAAATCTCATCGTATTCTTTATTTCTTGCATCAGTCCCGGTACAACGGTGAAATATAGTACGGTCCACATTCTTTGTTTTATTCAGTGCCTCATTGAAGTTCCGTAATAAAATTACATCAAGTGCAAGTATTTAATTTCATTATCCTTTGTTTTTTTTTTGTTGTTCTATACTTTTCCTAAGAGTGTAATATCGCAATATAACTGGAGCCTGAGTATGTGTTCGGTTCTCTTCGACAGTTTGTATTGTGATAATTGAGTTTTTTAATCGAAATTAGTTTTGGCCTTCATTTATGAAGTAAATAAAGGCTGAACTTCAACTTTCTTCATTCTGAGTTACAATTAAATTTGTTTGCAGTTTAAATCTAAAGTTCTTAATTTTCTTTGGTGGACAAAGGAAGGCAAAGAGTAAATACTTTACGCCTTTTATGACACCTTATATGATTTTAATCGAAAATCAGTTTTTGTCTTTCATTTATGAGTTAAATGAAGGTTCAACTACAACTTTCTTCATTCTGAGTTACAATTAAATTTGTTTGCAGTTAAATCTGAAGTTCTTAATTTTCTTTGGTGGACAAAGGAAGGCAAAGACTAAATAGTTTACGCCTTTTATGACACCTTATATGATTTTAATCGAAAATCAGTTTTTGTCTTTCATTTATGAGTTAAATAAAAGCTCAACTTCAACCTTCTTCATTCTGAGTTACAATTAAATTTGTTTGCAGTTAAATCTGAAGTTCTTAATTTTCTTTGGTGGACAAAGGAAGGCAAAGAGTAAATAGTTTACGCCTTTTATGACACCTTGTGTGATTTTTTAATCGAAAATCAATTTTTGTCTTTCATTTATGAGTTAAATGAAGGTTCAACTTCAACTTTCTTCATTCTGAGTTACAATTAAATTTGTTTGCAGTTTAAATCTGAAGTTCTTAATTTTCTTTGGTGGACAAAGGAAGGCAAAGAGTAAATAGTTTACGCCTTTTATGACACCTTATATGATTTTAATCGAAAATCAGTTTTTGTCTTTCATTTATGAGTTAAATAAAAGCTCAACTTCAACCTTCTTCATTCTGAGTTACAATTAAATTTGTTTGCAGTTAAATCTGAAGTTCTTAATTTTCTTTGGTGGACAAAGGAAGGCAAAGAGTAAATAGTTTACGCCTTTTATGACATCTTATATGATTTTAATCGAAAATCAGTTTTTGTCTTTCATTTATGAGTTAAATATAAGCTCAACTTCAACCTTCTTCATTCTGAGTTACAATTAAATTTGTTTGCAGTTAAATTCGAAGTTCCTAATTTCTTGGTGAACGAAAGAAGGCAAACATAAGTATAGGGTATTGGGTTTTTTTTTTTATTTTTGACATTTGTGCGATTCTAATTCGAAAATACCTTTTCATCTCACGGTTAAGTTCAATTCCCCATTAGTAAAATGTCAACGGTGGCTGAAAAAATAAAGGAACAGACGGCGCTGCTGGATGACTTAACCCAATTCGGTTCGAACCTCAGAAAGTCCCCAAAGGACAGGCTTAAGAAGTTGGGCCACTTGCAAGGTCGCCTTGAAGTCCTTGATGATTTATATCAACAATTTACAGAAAACGATAGATTCATTAAAATGACCAGCTCCATGGAAGAGAAATCCGATCCGTACTTCGAGGGCGTGGTGCAGGATAAATTTAGTGAGGATTATTTCGAGCATAAGGGAAATCTTAATGATCTTATAAATGAATTGACGGCACCCCCTTCCCAAATGGCTGGAGCGTCTAGCCACGCCCAAGTAAATGATATTTCATTCCCGATCACTTCAGACCAAAATACCGATATACATCGTGATATTAAGCTACCACATATAACGATCCCAAAATTTGGAGGTGATTACTCCTCATGGATAGCCTTCCATGACATGTTTAATTCAGTTGTCCATTCGAATACACGAGTACCTCTCGTCCAAAAAATGCATTACCTAAAGACAAGCCTGGTAGATGAAGCCGAGAAGGTGATACGCCATCTGAGCATCACCGAGGACAACTATTCTATCGCCTGGGATCTTCTATGCACAAGATATCAAAACCCGAGAGTTCTGGTAAATAACACGTTGAGAGCCCTTCTTTCACAACCTTCTGTTCAGGTAGAAAATCCCCGTGCCATTCGCCAGATGATTGACCGCACAAAAACATGCCTTGCAACTCTCAAAACATTAAAGGTCAAAACTGAAAACTGGGATCCCATCATTAACTACCTAATCCTCGAAAGGCTCCCGCGTGAGACCCGGCAATTGTGGGAACAGATGCAGGGGATGTCAACGCCCCTCCTCGAATATTCGATGCTCCAGGAATTCTTAGAGGCAAGATTTAGAACGCTGGAAGCCATTCAGCCCGCCAACTTGCTGAAGACCGAATCACGCATTGCACCCAAAAGGACCGGGCTTAAATCTTATGCCTTTCATGCTACCCGAACAGTGTGTCCCCTCTGTAAACGAAACTCTCATTCTTTGCGAAACTGCTTCAAGTTCAGAAAAATGAACGTCGAAGAGAGAAGCAGACTTGTCTCCTCCAAATCTTTATGCCGCAACTGCTTAGCGTCGACCCACTTGAGCGGGAATTGCCAAAGCGAAAGCACGTGTACCGTATGTAGGCAACGACACAACACCCTTCTTCATATGCAAGACACTCGAACAACTAGTAATTCCGACCAAGATAAGAAGCTCGTAGAACCCGAGGCGGAACGACACGTTTCTACCCCGTCAAAGGTAACATCCTTCCTCGCGCGTGAAAACAAGGACTTTTGCTGGCTACAGTTTTGGTGAGGACACTGGGGAACAAAGGTGAAACCCGTATACTACGCGCTGTCGTCGATCCTGGGTCACAAGCCACGTTCATGACTACTAGTGTAGCGCAAACACTGCGTTTAATTCCTCGCCCCGCTTCAGTGCAGGTGTTCGGGGTCGGGAATACCCTCACAGCGCAATCCCAAAGAATAGCCAACTTAACAATTCGACCTCACTTCCAAAGAACTCCACAACTACAAATCACAGCGGTCATCGTCAACTCCCTTACCGACCTCCTACCTCCAAGGAAGATACCGCTCTCACAGTGGAGTCATTTAAAGAACTTAATTCTAGCAGATCCCACTTGTGATCGCCCCGGGAAAATTGACCTCATCCTTGGGGCAGAGGTCTACGGAAAAATATTGCAAGAGGGTCTAACGCACAGCATATCCGGATCTCCTGTCGCTCAAAAAACCTCCTTCGGGTGGATATTGTTTGGAGAATATAATTCTGACGATCCCGACTCTACATCGAGTCGCCAGTCGTTGGCCGGTGTTGTGGTCAGTCTGTGCACTCAAGTCCAAAACGAGTGTGATATGTTGCGGCGTTTTTGGGAAATAGAGGAGGTTGACAGTCCCAGGAAGACATCAGAGGAAGATGTTCTCTGCGAGAAACTTTTTACAGAAACCTATTCTCGCAATTCCGAAGGCAGATATATTGTGAAACTCCCATTCAAACCCATGTTTGAAACGGAGGTCAAGTTTGGGACTTCGCGGGAGAGCGCCATTAAAAGATTTCATTCCTTGCAAAATCGTTTCACTAGAAATCCCTTACTATGCAAAGAGTATCAAGAATGCATGGAGGAGTATATTGAAGACGGTCATATGGAAAAGATTGCAGGACAAAAAATATCTCAACCCAGTAATAACATATTCTACTTACCCCACCATGCTGTACAGAAAGCCGAAAGCTTGACAACAAAGACTAGGGTTGTCTTTGATGCAAGTGCAAAATCATCAAATGGGTACTCTTTAAATGACCGGCTACTTGCCGGCCCAGCCTTGCAGCGTGACATTGCTCTACTGTTGTTTGAATGGCGGCAACACAAGTTCGTGTTCACTGCCGACATTGCGAGGATGTATCGGCAGATTCTTGTCGACTCTTCCGACAGTGACTGCCAGAGAGTAGTCTGGAGTAACAACTCCATGAATTCCCCTGAAGATTACCGCCTCACTACCGTCACCTTTGGCGTTTCAAGCGCACCATTTCTCGCTATTCGCGTGCTCCATCAATTGGCAAAGGATGAAGGGCACGACCTCCCCATAGGGGCTGGAGTTTTGATGCGCGACTTCTACGTCGATGACCTCTTTTCAGGAGGAAATACATTATCAGAAGCAGTTGAAGCCCGAAGACAGATCGATATACTGTTAAAACGTGGAAGGTTTGAACTACGAAAATGGGCGTCAAACCACACCGAAGTCTTGAGAGATATACGAGAAACCCAGCGCACCTCTTCCGTGTCAGTACTCCTTAACAAGGACCACGTCGTAAAAACGTTGGGTTTATATTGGTTACCAGGCGACGACTGTTTCAAGTATGTTGTGCAACCCATATCGATCGAAACACCATTCACAAAGAGAACAATCCTCTCCACAGTCGCTAGAATCTACGACCCTTTAGGACTGTTGTCGCTAGTAATCATTACATCCAAAATCCTGTTACAAAACTTATGGCAAAGAGGTATAGACTGGGACGAACCAGTCCCCGAGGAGATCTCAACGAGATGGTTAAAATTCCTAGATCTACTAGTTCACCTAAAGGAAGTGTCTATTCCACGTTTCGTGGGAGTCAGCCCAGGAAGGTCCATACAGGTCCACGGATTTTGCAACGCGTCGGAGCGTGCGTACAGTGCAGTGTTTTACATTCGGTCAGAAATAAACGGAAGTGTACAGGTCAATATTATCAGTGCAAAGACGAAAGTAGCCCCGGTGAAGTCGATCACCCTCCCTAGACTAGAGCTGTGCGGCGCCATGCTACTTTCACGTTTGATGAAGAAATTTTTACCGTCCCTTGAGCATCAAAAAATGAGCTGCTACGCCTGGGCGGATTCAACTATCGTCTTATCCTGGCTCCAGCGGCACCCAAATACTCTCAAGACGTTCGTGAGTAATAGAGTATCGGAAATTCTCTCCAACTTAGGCCCCGTTCCATGGAATCATGTCCCATCGGTGGACAACCCAGCTGACTATGCCTCCAGAGGCATCACGTCCGCTAAACATTTACAAGAGAAATTGTGGTGGCACGGTCCTCATTGGCTTTCAAAATCTGATGAGCATTGGCCGATCATTGCCAAGGTGAAGGATTCAGATCCCATGTTATTAGAACTCAAACCCATTAAGGCTTTCCTGTCGCAAGACTCAGAAACGGAATTAATACGAACTCTTCATCGACATTCGTCGCTCAACCATCTTTTTCGAATAACCGCCTTGTTCAAAGAATTCATAAAGAGGTGTCGAAGGCAGGGCTCGGGTCTCCAAAACCCAATTATCATTCCGTCTCAATATAATGAAGCTAAATCCTTCTGGATAAAGCATGAACAAAACCGATTCTTCTCAGAAGACATAGCGTGTTTGACAAAAGGAAAATCTTTGAACAAATCAAGCAAACTGGTGAGCCTGGCTCCCTTTCTGGACAGTTCAGGACTTTTACGGGTAGGAGGTCGATTGGCTCACTCAGATCTACCTTACAGTGAACGACATCCCGTTATTCTACATCCGGATAGTCATCTTACCCACTTATTCATAAGAAATGCCCACATTTTATGCTTACACGGAGGACTCACACTCACTATGTCCCTACTACGTAAAACCGTCTGGATCATCAACGCTCGTAAGACCATCAAGAAACTCTTAAATCAGTGTATCCCCTGCTTCAAAAATGCCTGTAAGGTACAAGAGCAGCTAATGGGCTCGTTACCATCCGCCCGGGTCAAAGTAAGTCGCCCGTTTACGCACGCTGGGGTTGATTATGCTGGTCCGATTCACCTGCGTTTATCGCACACTCGTGGATGTCGGACTCACAAGGGTTATATAGTAGTTTTTGTGTGCCTCTGCACGAAGGCAATCCACTTAGAACTCGTGAGTGACCTTACAACAAAGGCGTTTCTCGCTGCTTTCAATCGATTCGTGGCTCGTCGCGGCCTGTGTCGAGATGTCTACTCAGATTGCGGAACTACCTTTGTTGGAGTTCACAACCAGCTTGACAAAGATCTCAAAATCGCTATCCAAGAGGCCAGTCGTCAGACTGCGCTCACCATAAGTGCTCAGGGCATACGTTGGCACTTCATACCCCCGCATCCCCCCATTTTGGCGGCTTATGGGAAGCCGGGGTTAAGTCGGTGAAATTTCATTTGAAGCGCATTGTCGGAAATGTTCCCCTTACCTATGAGGAAATGACAACTCTCCTCTCGCAGATAGAAGCGTGTCTTAATTCACGCCCGCTGTGTCCACTTACAGACAATATCACTGATACAAGAACTCTTACCCCTGGCCATTTTTTAATAGGCGATGCGCTGTTGGCGCCTCCGGAGGAGGATCTCACCCAATATAGGCTCAACACCCTGAATAGATGGAATTTACTGCAACGGCTTAAGCAGGAGTTCTGGCGGTCGTGGAGATCCGAATACCTATCCAGGCTTCAGCAGCGGCCCAAATGGCTCAAGGCCTCGCCGAACGTAAAGGTCGGAGATCTTGTCTTAATAAAATCAGAAAATCTTCCCTCCAATCAATGGGCACTTGGTAGAATCAAAGAAGTACACCCCGGAGATGATAACATAATACGGGTGGTAACCATAAGAACACAAAATGGCGAATGCAAACGTCCAATTACGAAGGTCTGTTTGTTGCCTACGGAATCCACCAATTAAATGAATTAAGTAAAAATAACAATTTATCTATACCTTTTCAAGTTCAAATTGGGACTAAACAATTTCTAATTTAGACTAAACAATTTCTAATTGAGACTAAACAATTTCAAAATGGAACTAAACAATTTCAAAATGAGAATTAAAAACTTTCCGTAAAAATAAATAAATACTTTTATCTTTATTCGTTAATATTGAGATTTTTTTACTTAGTTGATTGTTAACGATGCTTGACCAACACATTCTATTGTCTGTCATTATTAAAAGCGTCTTCAATAAAGTGTCATTATTATATAGTTTATCCCTAAAAATGTCTTACATAAAAAAATTTAAGCCGATAATATAAAGAAGCAAATCTGTGTTTTGGATAGTAATAACGAGCAGAGCACTTCCAAAAACAAGAGACTGGTGTCAAAAGTGATTCAAATATTCACATGCTGGTGAAAACAAATCAAACTTGGGGGCCTCAGTAGTCTAGGGAGTAATGCCCCAGTTACACGAATGACATACTTGTCATTTTTTCTGTCATAATTTGTCATTATCATCATACACGGTCATAATTTGTGTCATTATTTCTGTCATAAAAAATAAACAACAACAATGCCATTAATTATGACCAGAGATTATGACAATTGTCATTTTTTGTCATTCGTGTAACTGGGGCATAAGGCGCCTGGCTACTATCCCAGAGGTCCCGGGTTCGAGTCCCGGCAGAGCCCCACGGTCCTTCGCCTTTCCCACCTTCCCTCCTGTCACAGCCTTCCGCTAGCACTGCCGCGCTCCACCAAGCGCATGTCATCGGTTGGTTGATGGGATTCAACTTGTTTCAGGAGGCATAACACTCCAGCAAGTTGTTTCTCATTGCCCCGATGCCAGAGTCGCGATAGAAATGGTTGGGATTATTAGGTGGTTGTGACAGTTCCTTCCTACTTCTCTCTTCCCCTTTACTATCTATCGACTAGAGCTTGCTGTTCGACATTGCACTCTATACGAAGAAAATAGATTGTCGACAGTACAAAGGGCTTTCCCTGAGCTCTAGTCTTCCACATAAAAAAAAAAAAAAAAAAAAAAACTTGACACAAACCGAATTTCGTCTACAACAAGTTAAATTTGAGAAAACATATCGAAAATTGATGTTCTTGATTGTATCCGACATGTCGCTCATATTTAAAAATGTATACCAGACCCCATCAATATGATAGATATGACTGTTTTTTCATTGATTTATAATTTATATATAATACTTTATATTTATTCCAATAAAGTAAGTATTTATTTTCACTGAAATTTTTTAATTCTCCTTTTGACATTGTTTAGTCCCATTTTGAAATTGTTAGGTCCCATTTTGAAATCGTTTAGTCCCATTTTGAAATTGTTTAGTCTCAATTAGAATTTGTTTAGTCTCAATTTGAACTTGAAAAGGTATAGTTATAAGCACTTGGAATTAAATTGTATGACCTTTAACAGCTTATGTGTTGTGTACGTCCTCTTATACAAATTATATTAACATGCAACACCTTACTGCTGATCGAATTTTCCTTTGTTTCATATCCCCTATCCATCATCATGGAGCTATGTCGGAGCAAACCAAGAAGGACGGCAGTTATAGCAGCAGCAGTATGCCACATCAAGATCGAGTCTACATTTCGAAACATAGTTTCAAGGTGGGGCAAAATGTTCAAAATCGCAGAAATTGCCGAGAGGAAGTACCACCCAAAACATCATGTTGCAAATTGCCCAAATAAATTGACATCAACTTCACGACAACCCAGAAGAAGAATCCGTTTTGTTTTTTTGTTTCCCAACTAGAAACCAGAAGTGGAGAGAGAAGTCAGTCTTCAAAGCCGAGCGGCAGCGGATAGTACTCATATATATTACATAGCATCAAGATTTATATAAATCCAAGTTTTTATACACCTATAATACTGTAATTAAAGTTACATGAATTTATATAATTATATTTGAAGTAAGGTAGCTGAAACTTGTGGTTTTACATATCTCAGTAACAAAGAGAAGAAACAAAGATATCAACGTGCATCCCAATCCCAGTCCGTTATCCGAACAGGGGTATACCGGAACGCGGGTTTTCAGGGAATACGGGGTAATTTTTGAGAAAAATTAAACACCCTGGAAACTTTCAATAGAGTCCACATAAGACTCGTGTAAACAAAAAAATAATAAAATGTACAACCAGATAATACTTGAGCGTGTCTTTTTGTAAAATCATAAGAAATAGTTGATACATTACTTAAAAACTCTAGCGAAATTTCCATCAAAAATCATACTCTTATAATCAGACCTTTGGTTTTCAAAGTCAACGTGTTTTGACGTCTAACGTTTTTGCCCATTACCAATTGCAAGTTAAATTATCAAAGAGGAAATACCTTAATACCACGTGAAGCTTGTCTCATAAATCAAAAAAAATCCAGCAGGATTGCAGCTCCTGGGTACTCTTACCTTCGAGATTTAGGAGACAAATATATGTACAACCAGACAATATTAGAAAAATACCAGACACTTTAAAAATATATGATCAAGGCACGGCTTTTTTCTTGTGTGAGGGGTCCAAAGGTACTATGGCCATTCGTTTCGCCTATTGTACTACATCCCTATCCCCATATTTGCAGGCTAGACTGCTTGAAAAGGTTCAGCAGTCTGCCTAGTGGCTTGTCGCTTAGAGTTAAATGTTCATCAAACAACGAGACCCTGCTCCTCGCTATCGCGGGTCACCCACGGATAACGTGGAGGGCACACTTATCTTCGTCAAGGCAAAGCCTGCAGTTGGGATCCTCCCTCCCTCCTATTTTCCATAAGTGGTAATTCTAAATTCGCAGAATCCGGTAATCAAGCCAACAAGTATCCTGACATCATTTCTACTCCGTCCTTGGCCGTTTTAAGAGACGCCACAGAAAGGAACCGCTTAGAGTTGGCCAGTCCAGGCACGGACCTCTAGCGTTCAGTATGTATCATCAATCGCCGGCTCTGGACCGATGAATGCAATGTCAGAGGCCTGCTTAGCCAGAGCATCGGCTTTTGAAGCCCCGGTGACCCTGGACCCAGACAAGGGTAACTTGATTGAGAATGTCCAGCTCATCACGTTAGCAGTAATAAACTAATTTAGACTTGGTCCTACGGGACCTTATCGCCCGCTTGGCTATCAGAGAAAATAAAGATCGGTTTGTTTTGGTACGCCCTTCTTAAATTCTCATGAGTGCATGCCAGTATATCTTAAACTTCTGCTTGAAAGGCTTATTGCTCTACTGAATCGCTGGCTTCACTACAGATTCCGACGCCGACACCTGTCTCAGTTTTAGAGCCACCCATATGATACTAGTCCACTCTGCGTTTCTTTAGGAAAAATCCAGTATGTGCCCGGCAGGGTGCTCAAATTTCGAGATCTTGAAGGGCATCCCTGCTTCCAGAATCTCTTCAATAATGTTGATTATTATAGAATGTCCTCGTGCAAAACCAGCGCCCAGATAACCATTCGTAGCCCTTCAAATTGAGGAAAGTCTACAGAGATGCCGTCGGGAAGTGCGGATGGCCTCGGTGATGGAAAGGCAGGCCAGGTCATTTTTTTGAATTTTGCTTAAATTAGTTATGAAACTTTTAAGCGCCGTTCTGTACCACGAAACAGAGTATCCATGTGATGGTTCCAGTTGAGTTTCGCATCCAGCATCACCCCTAAACGTTTGGCTTGAAGGTTCTGCAAGCACTGGCAATGTTCGTCTTCTGGTAAACGGTACCAGAATCGTTTTATCGGTATTGAGATTTAGTCCTACGTTGGCGCACCACCTGGAGACAAAATCAAGCGCCGTTTTACCTGTTACCAAGATGACAACACCATCTGCGTAACCTTGGGCTTAAAAGTTACGGCCATTAAGTAGCTCTAGGAGTTCATCTACAACAAGGCACCACAGAAGTGGAGATAAAACTCCTCCCTGTAGACATCCTTTTGCTATCAAGGTGAGAGACCATAAGTTTGCAAGGTCTCAGCAAGTTGATCCAGTCGCAGAAAGTGTTACTTAGACTTCGTCTACTTAGAGCCCTAGCTGTAGTATGAAAGGATGTATTGTCGAAGGCTGCCTCGATATAGAGGAAAGCCTCCAGCGCAACTCCTTTGTTAAGTTCTGCGCATTCCAGCCTGAGCACCAGATTGTGCAGAGCGGTCTCAGTGGACGTGTACGCCTGGTACGCATGCTGGTTGGCGCTGAAGGTAAGTTTCCCTTATCACTCTGTCTACAATTTTCTCCATTGTCTTCAAGGCAAAAGACGCGGACTTATCGGCCTGAAAGATTTAGCCAAGGTGTGTAATCCGGACGTCCTGGCTTGGGTATAAATGTTATATTGACAAATACTCAGTTGTTATCAATCTACTCAGGAGCAATTTGCTCTCCCAATACTGAATCAAGAGGGCTTTAAAGCTGTCGAAAGAAGGTAGGTGGGCCAAATTAAGGACGAGCCTCCTTTATCGCTAAACGACACTGGTGATTTAGGAGATAAGGCCCCTTCCGCGTCGCTAGAAAAAACCTGCTTCGAAAACAAACTCTCCAAACAGTACCCAAACAATTCAGATTTAGAATCAATATAATCGTTCCAAATTAAGTGGGTAGTCCCTTTGGACATACATGCCGAGCAAATGGCAGCCTGGACGGCTGCCAGGACAAAGGCTTCTCTCGGATGGACTCCATATTTATATGGTCACTCATCCATCCTCAGGAAGTTCGCCACCGCTGCGAACAACCTAGATTACACTACACCTACGTGGACCTTGAAGAAAGGTTTCAATACCATCATTCCGGCCAGAGATGACTGGACAGATGATGTTATCCCGAATGGGTCATTATGTATTTATACAGATGGCTCAAAAATTGGGAACAGCGTAGGTTGTGGTATCTTTTCCGAGGCATTGAATATAGACACCTCTCTTCGTTTACCCGACCATTGCAGCGTCTTCCAGGCGGAAGTCACTGCTACCTGGGAGGCTCTCGAAAGGCTGAAGATAAATAATATATCTCATAAGAATATATGTATTCTATCGAATAGCCAGGCGGCCCTCAAGGCTCTTATTTCTGTCGTTACAACATCCACGACTGTTCTGAACTGCCGCAGGTCTCTGTGTGAGACTGCCACTCAGTTTTATATAACTCTGTGTTGGGTTCCTGGACACAGAGGGATTAGGGGAAACTGCAGGGCAGATGAGCTTGCTAGACAGGTAACCGAAGTGGAAAGGACATCCCACTTAACCCAGATGGGAATGCCCTTAGCCACCTATAAACTGGCTGTGAGAAAAATCAGCTTAGCTCGAGCCGGGCTGAGATGGACCACAGCAACAGTTTGCCGCACTCTTCACACAATATGGCCGACCTTGGGCGCAAGGCAGCTGAACAAAAAAGAGATAAGCTATGTAGTGAAGGTGCTGACCGGTCACTGTCCCTTTGGCCCCCATGCCGAAAGATTGGGACTTCCCCACAACGACTTATGCAGAAGTTGTGGCAATTAGGATGAGGAAGAAACTGTCTCCCATCTTCTCTGTACATGCCCGGCCCTCGCGAGGAAAAGAGGGACCTTCCTTGGCTCACCTTTCCTTGATGGCTTGAGTCAGCTGCAAAACACTGGTGTTTTTGACCTCTGTCGCTTTATTAAAAGCTCCAAATGGCTTGAAATGGCCTAAATCTTGTCCCTATACTAGAATGGCATCACAATGGGCCCACTGGTGCGCCTAAGTGGGCTCCCTAGTGGGGGAGCAGCCATTTCAACCTAACCTAATGGGCAAAAACGTTAGACGTCAAAACACGTTGACTTTGAAAACCAAAGGTCTGATTATAAGAGTATGATTTTTGATGGAAATTTTGCTAGAGTTTTTAAGTAATGTATCAACTATTTCTTATGATTTTACAAATAGACACGCTCAAGTATTATCTGGTTGTACATTTTATTATTTTTTTGTTTACACGAGTCTTATTTGGACTCTATTGAAAGTTTCCAGGGTGTCTAATTTTGCTCAAAAATTACCCCGTATTCCGTTAAAAAACCCGGGTTCCGGTATACCCCCGAAACGGTATACCCGTGATACGGTTCACCCGTGCCACGGTTCAGCCGTGCCACGCTTCACCGGTGATACGGTTCACCCGTGCCACGGTCCCGACGTGCCACGGTTCAGCCGTGCCACGGTTCACCCGTGCCACGGTTCACCCGTGCCACGGTTCACCCGTGCCACGGTGTGCACGTGCCACGGTTCAACCGTGCCACGGTTCGCCCGTGCTACGGTTCAACCGTGCCACCCGTGTGTGGTGCGAATAGTGTCGCTCAATTAAATAATGCACTTTTAAACTTATATAGACTATTTTTTTCGAAATTGGCAAAATATGTCTTCGTTTTTGAAAAAAAAGAAGTTTTTAATTTTTGACGGTTGCATCCGTTTGCATTAAATTATTAAAAAAAATTACATCTATATCACGATTGTACATGCGTTTCCAAACTTCTTTAATGGAACATACTGTATAAATGAGTACATGCAAATATGACAAAAAAAGTGATTTCCTATTGTTGGGAATTTTATATCGAGGGCAAAGAAAATAGAAAAGACACGTCTGTTTAGTTCTGATGGTTTTACAAGAAGAAGGTTTATTCATAACACATACATTAACTGTCAGATATTTAACAATAAACTAGTGTTACCAGAAGGGTATAAAATTAGACGTTTACAATTTCTTAACACTTCCCCTTAAACTTTAATTTTTATACAAACATTTTTTTTTATTTATTTATCTATGGCTAATCCCATGGCCTTCAAATGATATTGATGCTTCTGTATAGGTAATGGCTTCGTTAGACAATCTGCTACCATTTCTTCCGTTGGCTTAAATTGAATTTCGATGTCTTTTTCCTCTACGTGTTGCCGCAAAAAATGATGTCTTATATCGATGTGCTTTGTTCGCTGCTTGAAGCTTGACGTTTTTGCAAGTTCAATCGTGCTCTTGTTATCATTATATATGACCGTCGCCTTTTGCGTTGATTCTGGATCTATTTCTCTGATTAGCGCTCTTAACCATAAAGCTTCTTGAGTGGCGTACGATAGCGAGATGTATTCCGCCTCTGTTGATGATAGTGCTACCGTTCTCTGCTTTTTACAGCTCCATGATATTGGTGCTCCTTGTAACATAAATACATAACCTGCTATTGATTGTCTATTATGTATTTCGTTACCCCAATCTGCATCCGAGTATCCAAACAGTTTAGTGTTTCCATTTTTCCTGAATTCCAACTTATATTGTTTTGTTCCGCTTAAATATCTGAAGATTCTTTTAATAGCTGTCCAGTGAGATCTGTTGAAACTGTTGCAGAATTGGCTTAACGTATTAACAGCATATGATATATCTGGTCTGGAAATCTGAGATAGGTATAGTAGGCTTCCAATTGCTTCCATGTAAGGTATTTTTTCGCATTCATTATCCGTGTCCTCTACGATGTTCTTGTTGCAATCCATAGGTGTTTTTGCTGGTTTACAATCGGACATGTTGAATTTCTTTAGAATCTCCTCTATGTATCTGCTTTGATTTACCAAAATCTTTCCTTCCTTCTCCTTTATTTCTATTTCCATTCCCAAGAAGAAGTTAATTAGCCCCAAGTCTCTCATTTGGAAATTTTTCATCAAGGTTTTCTTTGTATCCTTTATTAACTCAATTCGATTTGACATGACTATTAAGTCGTCAACGTAAATGGCTAGTATTACTATGTCGTTTCCGCTTCTCTTGAAGTAAACACACTGATCTATCATCGATTGTTTCAATCCGGAACTTATTAGAACTGAGCTGAGTTTTCTGTTCCAGCTTCTTCCACTTTGTTTAAGTCCGTACATAGCTTTGTTTAATAAACACACTTTATTTGCTTTTCCCGGAATTTCGAACCCTTCAGGTTGATTTACATACACTTCTTCACTAAGTTCACCTTGTAGGTATGCATTCATAACGTCCAGCTGATGTATTTTCAAATTATATTTTACAGCTAATGCAAGTAGAAGACGTATAGTCGAATATCGAACTACTGGGGAAAAAACTTCTGCATATTCATTTTTGATCTGCTGGCATTCTTTAGCTACTAGACGAGCTTTATATTTTTCCACATTCCCTTTGCTATCTCTTTTGGTTTTGAATACCCATTTGGTTTTGATGATATTTTTGCCTTGAGGAATATCTACAAGAGACCAAGTATTATTATTTACGAAACTTTTATACTCATCTTGCATTGCATTAATCCATTCTTCTCTTTCAGGGGAATTTAACGCTTCTTCTCTGTTGCGAGGATCTGATGGATTTTCTGCCGTCATGTAGGAAATAAAATCTTTTAATTCCTTGGGTTTTGGTGTACGTGCTGATTTCCTTAACTGGGAAATGTTTGAAGTGTCTGCTTTACTGCTTTCCGCTTGTTTGCTTTCCTTTTGTATTTGTTCTTCAGGTATTTTTTGACATGTCTGATGATTTTCTTCTCCATATGATTGGTTTGAGTTTATATTAATTTCACTTTCATTGTTTGATGCGCTGTGAAATGATTCGTTCATCTCGGCTTCTATGTTTGTGTTGCCTTCTCTGGTGTTCAATGGTGTGTAATTCTCACTGTCGGTGAAAGTTACATGCGTTGACTTTATTTTCGGCTTTATGTTCTTCTTTTCAATCTGAGATATGTTTGTTAAGTATGCTGCTGTAGCAATAGCTTCTGCCCAAAATTTCTTTGGTAAGTTCGCGCCTATTAACATACTTTTAGCTTTTTCCACTAAAGTCCTGTTGTATCTTTCTGCGGTTCCGTTTTGCTCTGGAGTATACGGTATGGTTGCTTGATGTTTAATTCCTGCTTTTCTTAATATAGTTTTTAGGTTATAGTTTACATATTCTTTTCCGTTATCCGTTCTTAATATTTTTATTCGCTTTCCTGTTTCATTTTCAACGGCTTCTTTGAAGATGTCGAAAGTTTCTGCGACTTCACTTTTGCTTTGTAGGAAATAGACAAATACCTTTTTACTATAGTTGTCTATGAAACTGAGGAAGTATTTTGCACCACCGATTGACTTTTCCTCCATTGGCCCGCATAAGTCCGAATGTATTAATTCCAATGGTTCTTTGGAAGTGCTATTACTCCTTTTGAACGGAAATTTATGTAATTTTGCTTTAACACATATAACACAGGGGTTTCTTGAACATTCTACTGAATCATAACCACTAACTAAACCACGTTTTAACAAGTTCATGTCATTTCTGTTCAAATGGCCTAATCTTCGGTGCCATAACTCACTGTCGTGTTTTTCTACTGCACGATATATCATGTATTTGGGTTGAATTAATTTATATATTCCATTTTCTTCTGCTCCTCTTGCAACAACTTCATTTTGTGAGTTCACAATTTCACAACCTCTCTTGTTGAATCTCACTTCAAAATTTTGTTTTACTATTTTGCTTACCGATAGGAGATTTGCGGCGATGTTTGGAACGTATAGTACTTCTTTTGCCGTGACTATATCTGATGATTTATCCACCTCCACGCCAATTTGCACTTCACCTCTCGCGGTCGCCATCATCACATTACTGTCTGCAGCTATCACTGTATTTTTGCCATCTGAATTTGAATTTTTTAAATAATCCTTCTGCCACGTCATGTGTGAAGACGCGCACGAATCAATATACCACCCGGAATTATGTTGTTTCTCATCAGTTGTTAAATATGAAAAAAATGTTTTGTCTGGTTTGTTCACGTTTTTATGCCTTCTTGTTTTGTTTTTGCAATCTGTGGCAAGATGGCCGTATTTGTTACAGGCATAACACCGCACTTTTGACATATTTGTTCTGCCCGGCTTAAATTTTTTGGTATAAAGTGCTGATTCATCATCTGCACTTGTTCCCGCGTTATTAAATTTCACCTCTTGCAGCAACTTTGTTTTAACGAAATCTGCCGAAATTTTAACACCCGAGCTCTCTATCCCCATGATCATCGGCTTATATTCATCTGGAAGTCCCGCTAATAGCAAAGTACCGGTCCATTCATCTGGAACATTGAATCCGATTCCGTTTAATTTATGTACAGTACTTATGATTTTATTCACGTAATCTTCAATAGACTGACAATTCGTTAATTGTGTGGTTAGTAATGTTTTCAGCAAATTGACTCTCCTCGTTAGTCCGTTATCGTCGAAAACTTTGAGCAATTTCTTCCACGCTTCTTTTGCTGTTTTCGTATCCTGCACATGAGCATAATTAATTGGGTCGACTGAAAGAATTATTTTGGCTCGCGCCTTTTGCGCTTTTGGAAATTCTTCCTCCAGAGTTGGTTCATTTTCTACATATTTCCACAACTCTTCATACTCTAAATATGTCTGCATAGCGAATTTCCAGGTACTGAAATTTTCCCGCCCAATTAATTTTTCGATGCCGAAGCCTTGCATTTCCCTCTGCGCCATTTTGATTTTTTGCTTCTGAAGGAAAAAATGTTTTGACTTTTTTGTAAATTTCACTTTTACCTTTTATTTATTTGATCCCTGAGTTTTAATTCTTTTTTTATTAAAAAATGTCCCTTAATTATTCTGCAGGCTTTACCGTGGGTTACCTGGTCTGGCAGTGTCTGGGCCCATAACCTGTTGGGAATTTTATATCGAGGGCAAAGAAAATAGAAAAGACACGTCTGTTTAGTTCTGATGGTTTTACAAGAAGAAGGTTTATTCATAACACATACATTAACTGTCAGATATTTAACAATAAACTAGTGTTACCAGAAGGGTATAAAATTAGACGTTTACAATTTCTTAACACCTATTACAAAAAGAGAGCGTCAAATTTTTAATTACTGCATTTAATTGGAATTTCCTGTAAGATCTTGAAACTAGGAAGGAAGTGCATGTTTAAAGAGCGTTAAATTTGTAATTAGTGCATTTAATTAGCATTTAATTATACGAACAGGAAGCAGTTATAAATATTAGGAAACCCGACAACTGGGAGATGATCAAAGCAACACTGAAGCTGCGTTATAAGCCCGACGTCGAAACGGCGGAAATCTATAGGAAAATTAGCGGATTAAAGGTTAAAACAGTAAGTGCATTAGCAATAGAATTACAAAAAATAAAATTTAAACTGATGAACTTATAATATATTATAAAAATAACACGTGCATAGATTTAAGTAATGTTGATTCACTTCTTGCAAATACAGCTAAAGAAATGACTCAGGGAGTCCTTTTAGATAAAATTTATGGAATGAGTAGTATATTAGAAATTATCAAGGTAATGCGTGTAAGGCGTTTTGAAGAGGCGTGTATCAGAGATGAGTTTAAAAAATCCAAGTCTTTAATTCCAAATAGAGTTTTTGAAAATTGTAAAAACAGAAACGATAATCCAAATCATAATAACAGGCAAAACTCAGGACAGACTAGACCGACTTACAACTGCAGTAACACAGCAAATGTCATCGGACTCTTCGGTAAGATCCAAGTCGCCTTGCTTGAATCCTAATGATCCACTCCCTACCACTAATTACCCGAATTTCGCGCGAAGTCACATTGTTGTTGGCGGCCGTTCCTACGCTAACATCTGCGATGCTCAACCTCAACCAACCCCGCCACAGCAAATGTCATCGGATTATTCGGTAAGATCCAAGTCGCCTTTCTTGAATCCTCTACAACCCCCGGTGGTACAAAATACCATTATATCTGCTGACTCCGAAGATAAGAGATATTTGCTTTCACGCTTGCGAGAAAAGAGGATCTTTGATGATGTTCGCCTATTCCTGGCTTACATGCACAACAAACCAGATTCAACTTGCATTAATGGTAAGACCAGGACTAGTCTAATTATTTCTATTCAGCAAGAGGGCCTACCTACTGAACGTAATGCCCTCCTAGAACTGTTTACAAATTTCTATGAACAATTCCAAATTTCCCCTCAGCAAGTTAGCAAGGACCTCTCTGCATATGGGTCCCATGTCAGAGCAAAACATATCTCCCAACTTCAAAGAAGTCGGGACGAATCAAATAGATATTATCGTCCTTAACTAGCTTCCCCCCGAAATTCTAACCATCCCCCAGCCCGTCATTCAAAACTAACATCTTCCGATAACTTAAGACTCTTCTATCATAACTGCAGTGGGATGAGAGGCAAACTGAAGGATCTTTTTATCGACTCCAAATCCTGTGACTTTAATGTACTGGTGTTAACCGAGACTTGGTTGAATGACTCCTTCCTTAACGAGGAGATCTTGCATGGCAGCTGGTCCATTTATAGATGCGATAGAGATTATATATCTACCGGTCTCTCAAGAGGAGGTGGTGTCCTCATAGCTGTTAGAGACTCCTTAAATAGTGAACTTATCGCGACTACTTCGTCTCAAACCTTCGAGCATATTTTAGTACGAGTAAAGTTCGGAAATAAATACATTGTCATCGGTTCTTTTTACTTACCTCCAAACTCCTACGAATCTATATATGATAATGTGATTCATATAATAGATGAAATATCCAAAGATAGCAAAGGTATATTAATCATAGGTGATTTTAATCGGCCTAATATATCTTTTATTCGTGACGAGGAAGACAGTTATTTACTTCCGATTAATGTATCAAACCCCGTCGATATAAAGTTTATCGACAATCTTTACAGCAACGACTTGCAACAGGTAATTAGCCAACCAAATTCAAATGGGAAATGGTTGGATTTAATCTTCACTAACCTCTATGAGGATTTGAACGTCCTTCCCGCTTCTGAAGAGGAGAGTCTATTTAATAACACTACACATCATTCCGCGTGGGTCGTCGAGCTCAGTTCTACAATAACTGATTTTCTCGCCTCCTATAACAACTCTGTAGTCTTCGATTTTAAGAATGCCGATAATGTTAGTATTAGCACTGAATTATCCCTTATTAACTGGGAGGATCTACTTGATGGTGATGATATTGACGAGCTAGTTACTAGATTCTACGATGTTATCTTTAACACCATTGGCAGATTCGTACCCAAAATAAAAAAAAGGGATAAATTGACGGAGCCATGGCTTGACAAAAACACTCGGTCCCTTCGTAATAGAAGAAATAAATTGTACCGCGTAGTGAAAAATAACAACAATGTTAGTGCTGAGCAGAAATCTGAATACGCCAGGTTAGCCTCAGAATTTAATCATAGGTCACGGGAGGCCTATATGTACTACCTATGCAAAGACTGTCGGTGAAAATATCATACGTAATCCTAAAAAATTCTTTGATTTCGTTAACCTAAAGCGAAAAACATCAGGCTACCCGTCAACAATGACAAACGGTATCACGCACTCCTCTCTCCCCCAAGAAATTTCAAACATGTTTGCGGACAGGTTCGGTGAAATCGTCTGCCCCATTTCTTCGACTGCACACACTGTCCCAAGAGAGCATTCCGAAACTGCGGTCCTTATAGACAATATATCTCTATCGCCCGAAGATATAATGACCGGTCTTATAGATCTGGAGGTCAATAAAGGTCACGGTCCGGACTGTCTACCTGCAAGTTTTTTGCAGAGCCACGCCCAACTCATTCTACTCCCTCTTCACCTCATTTTTAACAAGTCCCTTTCTGCCGGTAAGTTTCCTTCGGTATGGAAGAAATCCTTCCTCACACCAATCTTTAAGTCAGGTGATAAACATGCGGTGGACTATAGGGGTATTGCTATCCTATCTGTTATCCCTAAACTATTTGAAAAGCTTATCTATGACAAGATTGCCCCTCTAATTGTTCCGAACCTAAACGATCAGCAGCATGGTTTTAGAAAAGGTCGTTCCACCACATCCAATCTTATGATAATGATATCCGAACTACTGTGCGGTATGGAACAAGGCCACCAGTTTGACGCTATCTACACTGACTTCAGTAAGGCATTCGATCGAGTAGGCCACCACATTCTACTCGAACTCAGGTGGTAAGATTTCAGGGCTTCCTCTCAAAAGAAATCAATGTAACCTCAGGAGTACCGCAAGGCAGCCACCTAGGGCCACTTCTATTTAACATATTCATTTCCGATCTATCTGAAATATTAAATGGCATTCCGCACCTCTTTTACGCCGATGATTTAAAAATTTATAGTGCTATAAGGTCTCAAACTGATGTATCCTTTTTACAGTCGAAACTTAATGCACTACAAGACTGGTGCACCACTAACAATCTTCTTCTTAACACCAGTAAGTGCCACGTAATTACCTTCTCCAGGAAAAGAAACAAACAGCTGCAAAATTATTATCTCAATGACAATGTCTTGGATCGTGTCGATCACATTGTTGATTTAGGCATTGTCCTCGACAGCAAGTTAAACTTTAACTTACACTATGATAATATTATTGTTAGATCCAACAAGCTGTTGGGCTTTATCAAGAGAAGAGCTAAAGAATTCGACAATGTTTGGGTTACTAAAGCCTTGTTTTGCTCATTGGTCCGTCCTATTCTTGAGTATGCGTGCCAGATCTGGGATCCTATATTTCAAATTAGTATTAATCGAATAGAATCTGTCCAAAAGAAGTTCCTTCTTTTCGCGCTTAGGAACCTCTATAATCCTTCGGATTTTCACAACCTTCCTCACTATAAGGACAGGCTCAAAATCCTTGATCTCCTGCCTCTATCCCTTAGACGGAAATTGCTTATATCTTGTTTTACCCTGGATGTCCTGAACAATAACCTCAAGGTGCAGTTCCTGTCGGACACAATCAAATTTAACGATACTCGACAAACAAGACATTCCAAACTGCTTAAAGAGTACCCAGCACTGAATATGCTAGAAACGAGCCCGTTAACAGGTGCTGCATTACCTTCAATTCCTACGCGTCCTGTTTCTCTCCCTCAATTAACAAAAGTTCCTATAAAAGAAAACTAATTTCCCTATTGTCCTCTTCTAACTAACTTATAGACCTAGATCATAGTTTAATATTTAAATACTGCAATGTTCCATTAATGTTAATATGTATTTTTTTTTATCTGTATGTTATGTATGTTAACTGCCTTGTTTGGCAAATAAATAAATAAATAAATAAATAAATAATCACAGCAAAACTTGAGAAACCATCGTCCACAAAAATATACAGACCAAAGACGTTTTTATTATCCGAAAAATCAATATAATCCCAATAATTATAACTCCGGGCAGTTCAGACCCAATTTTACGCAAGGTAACTTTAGAGGGCCTTCAGCCCCGCGTAGAGAACCAACTACACCTATGGAAGTGGACAACGTCCAACCCCTCAGAACTAAGCGAAGCAAAGAATTCAATTCAAAAAAAATTCCAAGGGATAGTAGATACGAAGGGGTGGCCGGAGAGGTCGAACCAAACCATGGTGGAGGCTTAGAAGAAACACAAAAGTTTTGTCTCAACTAGCCTCGGACGAACTACCATTAGTCAACATTACCATCAATGGCATTAAATATATGGCCCTAATCGATACCGGATCTACTATTAGCATTATTGATAGCAAATTACCTAATTTTCATAAAATTAAAATAAAGCCTTTTAAGTTCACCACCATTACGGGAAAAGACCGTATAAATTATGAAGCGCATACACCAGCCCCAGGAGAGCTTAAGCTTCCTCCAGGTGCTACAATTCGTTGGAAGGTTAGGAATCTGGTTAAACGTAAATATCAATTCATTATCGGTATGGATTTATTGAATAAGTTAAGAACCAATGTTGGTATTGAAGACAAACACATTACCCTCAATCGCCAAATATTACCATTTTTAAATAACCCCTATCCGGTGGCGCAGGTATGTTCACTGGAACCTGTCGAAAACGGCTACTTAAATCGTCTTCAACTTGATCATTTAAACCCGGAAGAATACCACGCAGTTGTCGAATTAATTAAAAAGTTCGAACAATTATTTTTTAAAGAAGGAGATAAGTTGACTAGTACTCCTAGCATTCAACATGAAATAATCACCACAACGGAAAATCAAATAAACGCAAAACTTTACCGGTACCCGCCTAAACACGAGCAAGAAGTTC
The DNA here is from genome assembly GCA_963855945.1 of Thereva nobilitata. Taxonomy (NCBI): domain Eukaryota; kingdom Metazoa; phylum Arthropoda; class Insecta; order Diptera; family Therevidae; genus Thereva; species Thereva nobilitata. The sequence goes on from OY979697.1 coordinate 37,036,483, forward strand.
GTAGACAAATTGCGGATATGGAACAACAGGGAATAATACGCAAAAGTAACTCAAAGTATTCCAGCCCGTTAATTGTGGTGCCGAAATAGAGTGATAACTCCCCGGTGAGAAAAAATTTCGGATAGTCATTGACTACCGAAAATTGAATGAGGTGACAGTGGATGACAAGTTCCCATTGCCCAACATAGATGCCATCCTAGACAAATTGGGCCGAGCCCAGTATTTCTCCACAATTGATTTGGCGAAAGGCTATCACCAAATCCTTATAAGGGAGGAGGACAGGAAGAAGACGGCCTTCATTACCCCACACGGACTCTATGAATACAATAGGATGCCATTCGGCCTGAAGAACGCCCCAGCGACGTTCCAAAGGCTTATGAATGACGTCTTGAGCGACTTCATAAATAAAACTTGCGTTGTTTACCTTGATGACATCCTGATATTTAGTACATCCCTTCAGGAACACGTCAAAGCTATTTCGGAAATCTTTAAAACTTTGGGTAACTCAAAATTCAAATAGATAAATGCAGATTTATAGAAAAAGAGACTCCATTTCTAGGACATGTAATCACTAAGGACGGAATAAAGCCGAGCCCTGAGAAAATTAGCGTGATCCAGAACCTGGAAATACCTAGGACTGTAAAAGAAATTAAGAGTTTTTTAGGTCTTACTGGTTTTTACCGGAAATTCGTGAAAGATTACGCCAAAGTGGCTCAACCTATTGCCAAATATTTGAAAAAAGACAGTAGAATAAACACAAATGATCCAAACTTCATCAATGAAATCGAAAAACTTAAAAGTCTAATAACGTCACATCCCATACTTCGATTTCCAGATTTTTCACGGCAATTTCAACTTACAAGCGACGCTTCGAACGCAATAGGCTCCGTCTTGTCACAAGATGGACACCCTATTTGCTTTGCGTCCCGTACCTTAAACTGTCACAAACAAAATTATTCCGCGACGGATAAGGAATTTTTAGCCATCATGTGGTCTATCAATTATTTTAGACCATATCTGTATGGCAACAAATTTAAAATCTTTACGGACCACCAACCAATTAAGTACTTACAAGCCAAATATCGAGGCAGAGATTTGTCTCCTCGTCATCAACGGTGGCTTCTGAAACTCGGTGAGTACCAATTCGAAATAGACTATCTTAAAGGTCGCGAAAACAAAGTCGCTGATTTTTTGAGCCGCATTAAATCCGAAAAAGGAAATGCTAAACCTTATGTCGAAGCTGATGATCGTACAAACATATTTTCAGACTTAGGAGTTTTGTGTAACATAGACGAGGATGAACAGACTATGGCAACTAAACATTCGGCAGAAGAAGAATTACTGGATTATATTCCGATCAAGGAAGAAATAGTCAACAAATATAAAACACAAATAATCCTTACTAATAACAAATCGAAAGAATTCGAAGATATTCATGGTAAAAGAAAAATATATATAGCAGAACATGACTTTGATAATTTGTCCGATAAACTCAGAAGATATATGAAAAAAGGAAGAATTGGAATTTATACAGAACTCGAAGACAGTAAGTACAATGTAGTACAAGAGAAAATAAGAGAAATGTTTTCTAACGACAACAATATAAAATTTGTAAGATGTTCATTCAAGGCTCAAGACATTGAAACGGAAATTGAAGCCATCAAGCAAACCTCTTTATGCCATGTTCAAGAAAGTTTACATTCAGGAATCCAAGAAACGTTTAATACTATTAAAAACAAGATTTATTTTCCAAAGTTATTGGAATTAATTATAGTCGTAATTAACCAATGTGATGTCTGCCAGATGGTCAAATACGACCGTCACCCAATCAAACCTAAATTTAAATACACGGAAACGGCTACTGACATCAACCAAATCGTACACATGGATATTTACACAATTATGAAACACAGTTTCCTAACCGTAATTGATAAATTTTCGAAATTTGCGGTGGTATATAGAAACCATATAACAATTATTGAGCAACTGGAAGACCATTTCGCAAAGCAGGGTAAATCATTGGAGGAAACGAATTCTATGGAATTTACATTAAAGAATTTTTACAGGAAAATGGTGTCATATTAAATCTCACTAAAGCCCATAGTCACACAGGATTAGCCGATATCGAGAGATTGCACAGCACTTTAGTTGAAATATTTAGAACAATAATTCCAAGCAACAATAAACTTTCAGCACGACGGATTCTACAACAAGCTGCTATATGTTACAACAATCGTTTCCATTCAACGATAAAATGTACTCCTGCACAAGTACAATTTCATATGGTAGATTTTGATCAGATCCGAAAGAATTTGAAGGAATTTAAAGATAAATACCTGCAGAAACGCAACGAAAATAAGGAAACTATGAAGAAATTCGAACAACAGGTTTTATTAAAAACTGTAAAGCAGCCAGATTAAAGCACCTACCAAAATACCGAGAAGCGAAACTGAAAAATGACCATCCCATAAATATAAAAAGGAAACCGAATTATACAGACCAAATAAAAGAGAACGGTAAAGTGGCCACTGAAAGTGAGAAATCAATTATTAGCCAAGAATTATATGACGGTCCACAGGACGAAGTTCAAGTAAGTAAATTCAACGATAAAGTGATTACTGAAGGTGAGAAACTAATTATTAATAGAGCATTATATGACGGACCACAGGACGAAGTTCAAGTGAGTAAATTCAATCTGAATATAACCCGGCACGACATTAACACCCTAGTGGAAGGAAATTGGCTCAATGATAATATCATTGATTTTTATTTAAACCTACTAATGGAACGTAGCGGACAAAATATATCTAGCGAATGGCCTAAAATATATGTAATGAACACTTTCTTTATGCCGATTCTCTTAAAATCAGGCTACAGTACAATCCGCAGATGGACACGGAAAGTTAATATTTTTACATATGACATAATTTTAGTCCCAGTACATGTACAAGGCGCACATTGGTGTATGGCAGTTATTGACTTCAGAAATAGGTCTATCAAGTATTACGATTCTTTGGGAAATCCAAACGCAGAAGCGTTGAACGCTTTAGAAAACTATCTAAAAGAAGAATATAGGGATAAACAAGACGCAACGTTTGAGACAACGTCATTCGTTAAAGAAAATGTACGTGACGCACCAAAGCAAACCAATGGGAGCGATTGTGGCGTTTTCAGCTGTATGGTAGCCGAACACATCTCCAGAAATAGCGAACCCGTATTTGCCCAAAGCGACATGCCTTATTTCCGTAAAAAGATGATTTTAGAGATAGTTCAAGCAAAACTAATGTAATAAAAATAAAAAAAAAATAATAGTAAAATAATAATAATAAACGCGTTTTCGTTAATATGCAAACTTTACTATTTACAGCTTCTCGCAACAATTTTGATTATACATACTGTAACCACATCAGCCCAAGGATGGTTAAATGTTTACAATATAGAAGAACCAGCAGGGTTCACTGAAATTCGATTGAATAAAGCCCAAATAGTATCTAAAACAAATATAATTCTTCATGTTATCAATATTAAGGAAATTCTAAACGCAATCCACGATTTCAAAACCAACGCGGCTTAACCAAACGGACAGCGTCAAGAGTTAATACTTACAGAACTAGGACATTTGGATAACGTAGTTCAGACACTTATCCCACCAATAAGGAGACGACGAGGTTTGATTAACTTAATAGGAACTACCCAAAAATGGCCTTTCGGAACCATGGACGAAGAAGACAGACGCGACATTGACAAACATCTAAACGCTTTAGCCTCAAACAACCATGACGTAATAGAAGCCATTAATCAACAAATTGACATTAACCAAAGCTTTAACGAAACGTTTAAACAACTCAAAAACATTGCCAAAAGAGATAGAAAAACTATATTGGATAGAATAAATAACCTTTCAAGCAATGCATTGATCGAAAATATATAATTATGACCAAATTTTTAAAATTCTAATTCTTAAAAGTAAAATAGAAAACCTTAGTCCAGGGAAAGTACGAAAAAACACATAATCCATGCTATCGAGGTGCAAAAAATGTGGTCGGGTAGAAGAAAAAATTCTAAGAAAGATAGCGTTTTTTGCATCTTTCCAGCTGGTGCAAAACATAACCTAAAAAAATCGGAAACAGTCGAAAAAGAGGTTTTTCGCATTTATAAAAAAACAAAGCAATATACAAAAAAAAGTTAAATTAGAAAGTTATAGAGAATAAAAATACCTATCGAATGACACTTGTTTGATACAATTTCGTTGGTTGTAGCCCGGGGAAATCGCCAAATTGCATCGAAAATCGTCGTTTTTTGTTTTCGCTGTGAACGGTACAATTTTTATTATAATTATTTGTAATTAACACATACTGTTACCTCTGCCAAGTAGAAAATGAGTATTTTTGAAAAATTGAAAAAAATTTAAAATTGCGTCTATTAGAACGAATTTTCGGAAAAAGGGTCTTTTTTTAAATCGCTCATTGCCCAGGATTTGGATGGCCTAGAGAAACAAACCGGGGCTTAAATTCTTCATAAAGGATTGTACTATCATGTGTCGTAAGAAAAATTTTGTTTTATCTCTTTATAACCTCAAATAAAATGAATAAAAATCAGGATGATTTCGAAAATGCCAGTAATGCCAAACTTATGACTTTTGTCAGGTAGTTTTTATATTCATTAATATTTTTTATTATTTCATTTTTATTACAACATTCATGGTTTTGGCATAAATAAAGTTATTATTTAAATACAGAAGAAGTTATTATTTAAATACAGAAGGAACTATAAAATTAAAATAAGTATACTTTTATTTTTTCATTCATAAATTTTTTTACAAGTTTTGTAACATTTGATTGTCGTCTTGTTCTGTATCAGAATTTTCGTCAATTTCATCTAAATCTAAGTCAGGTATAACATCAGGTTTCGTGCACACAATTTCGAAATTATTACAATTCTCCTCGTCGCATTTGGAACAAATACTTGAACATTTCCAGCCATGCTTCCTACATCCACAATTTCCGCTTTTACACCCGCTTTCGCAGCGGCATGCTATTTTTTTAGTAATCTCGTCAGGAACAAGGACGTCGTTGGTATAAACAGGCATTAACATACCATTTACAATTTTCCAGCCCCACTCATTTATTTTGGTTCCGTGAGTGTTTTTTTCGGAACATATATTTTTTTTGATTTCCACCCCGCTCAACCACGTAACTAAGTACCTATCCCTTTTCCTTTTCAATTATAGTAGTTAATAACTAAGTGTACTCTGTGTCCCTGAATCGTGGAGTGTGTTCAAAAAGGAAGTTATTATCTACGCTATCTTGTTAACAATCGAGTTGAGCTCAATCTAAATTTAGTGGGTTCGCGTAAACAAAAGAATGGAAGAAACAAGCTCAAACGCAAATCCGGGATCCGATAAGGGACCTTCAATTCACGCGCCTAAGGAACCTTCATTTAATGCGCTTTTAAAGCTCCAATTAGCTTTAATGGAGCATATGAACAAATTCGTCAGTAACACGAGGAAACAGCCGCTAATTAGGAGAACACACGGTTATTATCTCGGGAGTTTCAATGGCTGGCATGACCTGTGGGAAAAGTTCTCCGCTACTGATCGATCTTGACCTCACTTAGAACCGACAAAGAAGACGATAAACCCTATTTCAAAGAAAATCATTACGATAAGTACGAAGAACTCTTCTTCGATTTCAAAGGTGAGCTAGTTGACAAATTGGGCACCTTTGAAAAAAATCATAAGGTGTTTTCTGCAAAGTCTATTCCTAACACGGAGTTAAAAAAAAATATAACAGAATGGAGATACTGTAATTTGAAGCCGCTAAGGAAACAGTAAAATATACAATTATTGCAGATGGTGGTTATGTGTAGCGGAATATTCCCAAGTATTAACGCATGTGGCCTTAGCTCACCGTTACTTCGATTTAGGTTATTGGCTAAACATTCAATAAATATTTGTAATAAATAATTTGTTTTATTCATTCAACTTCACAATCTATTTAACATTTTTAGGTTTAATACTACCAAAAAAAAACTCTTTATTTTCCCAACAATTCTAAATTAACTTCAAATTTCTTCTCTTAAAACTACCGAACCAAATTTTTATTTAACTTCAAATTTTAACTATTTTCGACAAAAACCAAATTTTCTTTCCTTTTTTTTTAAAGAAACTACCAAACCAAAATTCTTCTTTAAATTCAAATTGTACTGTTTTCGATTAAAATCAATATCTATATAAAAAAAAACAAATGTTAACATAAAATGCGAGCTCATATCCTTCAACCAAAATACAATCCCACGTTGCACCACAGAAAATAATATTCCACGAGGGACAAATTGCATATCAAAACTTAATAACCCTAAGGTCAAGACTAAGTTCCCAACAATTTTTTAGTGTCCAATGCGCGCGAACGAAATGTGCTGAGCTAGTTGATGCCTCTGTTTAAATAGGGTCTTCAGGTCCTGAGTCGATTGGCAGTGCACCCATAAATTATATGTCGACATGCAGCGTTCCCATAAATTTAGACATATTTTTTCTTGTCGCAAAGATTGACAATTTTTGCATTAAAAAATTTCTAAATTTTTCCTTTCTTGTGATTTATTATTATTTTTTCCTTAAATTCTTTTATTTTCATTAAATTCTCCTTTTATTGCAGTTGCCATAAATTATAGATAATGTAGCCTTTGAGTTTCATTATCGATTTGCTAAGAGGATTTAATGTCCCTTTTTGATATTTTTTGTCTCCCTCCCACTCATTGGGTAAATTTAAATATTTAAATTATTAAAATTCCCTTCAAGGGATTAATTTTCGCGTTTACCTGGCATTGCTGCCCTTTGCCCATATGTTTTGCCAGCTGATTCGCGATACAAATCATGAATGTCAGTTTCGGTTTGACTGTTTTCATGGTTCGCGCCGGGCGTCAATTTTTGTGGTTTTTCGGGCGTTTTAGTGTTTTAGGGCAATTAATTATTCACTGGAAGTATTTTTCATTAATTTATTTATCTTTAAGGGTCTTGGGTTCCTTCATTTGGTGAAAATTAATGACTTTTTGTTTTGATGGTGACAACTGTCAAAATGGAAATTCAGTATTCAATTTCATTTAAAAATCTTTTATTTTAACATATTTTCTTGTTTTTGCCCTTTCTTAGGGACTTATTTTCCTTAATTCAATAGTTAGCGTTAATAAATTCATATTTAAATACATTCTTTGTTATTCTTATTCTAGGTTATATTGTTGTTGTTATTGTAAATTCAATTTATTCAAGTTATTTCAATTTGTTTACTTCATTTTTTAGTGTTCAATCACTGGATGTGGACTAGAACCTTTGGATTGGCACAGGTAAGTGGCGATGGATATTTTGTGATATTATCTGTTGATCTTGTTTTTTATCTTTTAGGGCCTGCGCTGAACATTCTCCCCCTCCTTGAATGACCACATTCAACAATTTCTTAACTACGCCCCTTTTGTGGTAGTAAAATAGGGTTAGATGACCATCTGGCTTTACCTTAAGTCGCACCTGATATTTTTCTGGGAGGTTGAGTGTTTTCTCCCTTTTCTTTGTTTTTAATATGGCGTCGAAATTGATTTTCGCTAGCACATCTCGGGTAAGATAGACGTCGACTCCTTCTCGGGTTATGAAGCGCTGATGGGTGTTGTCTATGCGTGTCTGGAGTTCTTTTATTGTGGTGGTCGGTCTCAAAAGCTTAAGGTTCGGCTCGAGTGCTCCGTTGATGACTGCTGGTTGAGATAACGTCGTCGTGGTGTGCCTGGTTGTGTTTTTCAGCTGCCTGGTTGGATGATCCTTTGTTGTATACAAAAAATGCACGGGGCCGGTAAATGACCCGTGCAGAACATTAAAATATAAAAAGGTTCCAAGTGTAATCCGAAACCGCCAAGAAATTGGCAGAGGAAAACTTCGCGCAATTTGCAATTTGATTTTCTGGAAAAAAGTTTTTTGAAACGGAGATCGATGTATTGATCAATGAATGAGAGTAGTGTCGTAACCATGATCCGTGGCGGATGTCTTTAAGAGTTGATAAGAAAAAGTTTTTTCTTCCACCCTTGGTCGTGAGCGGGCGTGTCGTTTTGAGTGAAAAATCTTTGAAAAATCAAAAAATTAACATTAACTTAAATTATCAGTATCAATCATTGTGTCTAAAAAGGTGTTATAGAACGAATAAAATAGTGTTAATAAGAAGAGTTATAGAACGAATAAAATAGTGTTAATAAGAAGAGTTATAGAACGAATAAAATAGTGTTAATAAGAAGAGTTATAGAACGAATAAAATAGTGTTAATAAGAAGAGTTATAGAACGAATAAAATAGTGTTAATAAGAAGTTATTTTGATTTTATATTAGCTTAACAATAACTTTAACTTAAGGTATCAATCATTGTGTCTTTGAAAGTGGCATAGAGCGAAGAAGATAGTGTTCGTAGGAAGTTCTTTTGATTTTATATTAACTTAGCAATAATTTCAACTTAATGTGTCAATCATAGTGTCTTTAAAGGAGTTATAGAACGAATAAAATAGTGTTAATAAGAAGTTATTTTGATTTTATATTAACTTAACAATAACTTCAATTTAATGAATTAATCGTTGTGTCTTTAAAAGTGTTAATAAACAAAAATTAGAAGACAATAATAATAAAACCAGCAACTGCTCCACCCCAACGTATTTTGACAACAAAAACGAAGACCCGGCGTTTGTGACAGGGAACAAATAAAGGTTAGTAAGGTATTCCGCACGACCCAAATATAAACAAAGATCTGAGTTACAACGTAAAAATTACTACGTAACATTTGGCGCAGCCGGTAGGATCTGGGTGCGCTAATAATAAAAAATCGCTAACACTGCTGGTCAAGGCACACTAGACCGTTTGCCCAAGGTTGAGCCTAACTTGGGGGCAGCGTCAGCGGTTGCAAAAGTGCAGCAAATCCTAGATCCTACAAAGAACCATCGCTCGGGGGTGTTCAACAAAGTGCTTCTGTCCAGGCGAACAAGCATACACCCCCCTAAGTAACTTCATCGAGGGAATTTTGCGGGCTTCATCCGTGCCCAGGAAACGCCCTATGTCAGAGGGCCAACCAGGGGACAACCACCACTCAGAAACCCCCCACCGAGGGATCAACAAGCACCAGACGGCCTTTCTACAGCATCAGGGCCCAAAGACACCAGCCCACCATTCAACGAGGCAGGCGAAGCAGCAACCAACAACCCGGCCGCATCAGACCTCGCAGCATTACAAGGATCCAGTCACATCCCATCAGAACACCTGATAATCCAGCGGGGGAACACATCCACGCCGACGGCTTCAACTTCAACAGAGACACCCCAGACGTCCCCCGAATACTAAGAAGCGGGAAAGTAGTGGAAAAAGGGGTCAAACAAGTAGGTCCTAGTTTAAGTTTAGAACAAATATTACAGAGAGCGCTCGAGACAGGTGACATAAATATCACCGCGTGTCAGGCAGTGGAACGGGAGACAAATAAAATCCGTAAACGCCGCCTGACACAAGTAGATAAACTCAAACACAGTACCCTCCAATTTAGAGAGGAATTAGCTAAATTTCAGTCTCTCGTGCGCCCTCTGCCCGGCGAAGAACCTAGCGTAGGAAACAATAATATATTAGATCACTCAAATATAAGTGAAAAAAATTGTGAAACCGAAACCAACGACCGCTCGACCACCACCCCCGCTACGAACACCACCAGTCTCGCAGAAGAACTCCTCAATTGGATAAGCGTGTCCCTCACGGAATCGGAGAAGGACGACCTTACCCTGAACAAAACTGAAGGAAACGTTACCTCGGAAGAGGAAAAGAAACCCCTGTTGAAATTAGCCATGGCAGACGCTTACATTAAAGTCGCCAAGCTAACCTCTCAGTTAGTACCAATATTCTCTGGTGGGCATAGCCCAACCCTAGCAAGTGAGCTCCAGATGTTCTTAGGGTGCTGTCGGAGGGTAATTCAATGTTTGACGGAAGCTGAACAACCAGCATTCCTACAAATTTTCCCAACCAGGCTTCGAGGTGAAGCCTACCAACTGATAGCCGCCAGTCAACCGGCTACTTTTGACGATGCTGAGAAGCTCCTTAATAGGACGTATCTCCCAAGAGAGACGTACCAGGAACTAGTGAACAAACTAATTACCCTACGTCAGCTCCCTCTCGAACCACTAATAGCCTACACTACAAGGGTGAAACAACATTTATATCTATGTGAAGAGGCAGCCACAAACAAATACGGCGCAACAGCGGATCCAGTAAAAACACAACTGGCGGATTTCGCTAAAAACGCCTTAAGGAGTGGGATTACAAACCCTCATTTGTGTCAGTATTTACTGGCAGCAGGAAACGACACCTTGGACAATTTAATTCAGAAGGCCCTAGACATGGAGAGTCTCCAACAAACCTCCATGTATATGCAAGCCCCGTACCAGGTGTCGCCCAACCTCCCGATATATAGTCCCTACACACAGCCAGCTCCTATGACACAAATCGAAAGTATACAACAAACAATGCCCGCTGCGAACTCTCAATACCCAAATACACAACGCACCGCCCCGCCCGTAATAATCTCACCAGCAACACTCCAAAACACCAACAACCCACATGTGATGTACACTACGTATGCTACACCACCAAGCAATCACCAAAACATACAACAGCCCCCACTACAAAGCGCTCAGCAGGCAATTGCCGCTATATCTCCCACAAAACTTGCGGCGAAACTCCCGATAAATATAACCTGCAGTTACTGCCGAAATAGAGGGCACACATACACTGATTGCCTGAAACGTAAAAATACACCTCTGCTTAATTTGTAGGTCAAACACACATGATGCCAAAGACTGTCGTCAACCAACAGAACCACCAAGGCATTTTAATAATAATAATGGACGTTACCAAAATCAGGGACCCCCATTTAACAGCAATAATAATATTCACTACCCAAATCAACGATCCCAATTCCAAGGTAACAACCGATACCAGAACCAGAGGCCTCAACAGGTAAGTCAAGGCTATAATCGTTATCACAACGACCGACCCCCTAACAATGAACCCCAACAGAAAATTAACCGTCAACAACCCACTAACAATACGAGGGCGGTATTCAACATTAGATACAGGTGTGATTTCTGCCACAGACGTGGGCACCTAGTAGACGACTGTCACCAAAGACAGCGTTGGGAATCACAACAGGCGGGAAACTCCCCGCAGTCGGACCAAGAAACCCCGGCCCGACACTAATTTCTAAAAATAATACTAAAGGGGGATCTCAAGCGCCCGAACCAAGTGTCCCACTCGTCACTCTTCCACTAGACATAAGCCTTAACGGCAAAGCCGACCTAGCAGTGGACACTGGCGCTGAGGTCAGTATATCAAAACACAAGAAACTAAAGGATCCCAACCTAATAGATTCCACAAAAAGGTGCACATTACAAACGCCATTCGGCCAAGGAAAAACACTAGGGAGCTGTCAGGGGAACTTCCTTTTCAATACCCCCCTCCCATGCACCTTCCAAATCGTGCAAAACATGCCAGAGATTCCTGACGATGGCCTATTAGGATACGATTTTGTTACCAAACATTGTAACGTTGAGGGCCCAAACCAAACACTGCGATTTCCTCGCACGGAAATCAATCCAGAAGAAATTGCAATTCCACTACGCAGTAATACCACCAAATCGGAACCCAGAGAGCAGCAGGAGCAAACCCAAACCAGGGAGTATCAGTTCGCAGAAACTGAGATAATCCCCGGTGGTGTCTCCCAGGTACACTCAGAGAAGAATACCAGCTGCCTATCTCAAGATGGGTCAAGGTTGGAAAACAACCCCAACGATTTTGAGACTCATTCAGGCTAGAAGTCATACAGTAGCGTTGGAGAAACCCCTTCGCTTACCAAGCCAGTCTCAAATGGTAGCGTCAATCCCACTAAGGTTAGAGGAGGAAATGCTCTGTGAATCATACGAGCCGAGCGAAGGAGTATTCCTCGCCAATGCCCTCTTACCATCTGGAACCAAAACAGTGTTTGTTGGCCTCCTCAACGTTAATACCCAACCAGTAGTCCTGACGAGCCTAACTCTAACGCTCACGCCAACAAAAGACTACTCCACTATATCTCTAGCCCCCAACAAGAACCCTAAGCCTCTAACGAACACTAACGACGAATGTGGGTATCCTTCAGGCTCTGAACCAGTCGGTCTCAGGAACGCCAGTACCCCATCGTCGCCCAACGCAAGGCCTAAAATATACCCAAAAATGGTGCAACCCCGCACGGTATACCCAAAGGGAAACGGGCAAGATTAAAGTTACAACTAAAGGAAAAGGAAATCGAAACCCTCCACCAGATGAGATACATATACCCGGACTACGAAGATCCGGACCCTGAGCGCGAAGCGCGCCTCAAACAGTTAAATGAAGAACTCAGTTTCGACCACCCCCTAACGGCCGATGAGAAACAATCCATAAAGAAACTCTGTCACGAATATGCCGATATATTTCACCTAAAAGGGGACAAACTTTCCTACACGGAAGCCATAAAACACGAAATCCCCATGATCTACGACAAATTTATAAACCAAAAAATGTACAGGTTGCCAGAGACCCAAAGACATATCATAAACGAACAGTTGGAAGAAATGTTGGATAATGACATCGTCCAAACGAGTAGAAGTCCGTGGAACTCACCCCTCCTAGTGGTTCCCAAAAAATCGGGCCCCGATGGCAAGAAAAAATGGCGCGTAGTTGTAGATTACCGCAAAATAAACGAAAACACAATAGGTGACGCATACCCACTACCAAGAATCGAGGATATCCTAGACCAACTCGGTCACTCGAGATACTTCTCCACCCTCGACTTGGCCAGTGGCTACCATCAAGTATTAGTGGAACCACAAGACCGCCCCAAGACAGCCTTTAGCACGAATTATGGACACTATGAGTTTAAACGCATGCCGTTCGGGCTGAAAGGAGCCCCGGCTACGTTTCAGAGACTAATGAATTATGTCCTCACAGGCCTACAAGGCCTCGAATGCTTCGTCTACCTAGATGATATAGTCATCTACGGGAAGAACCTCGAGGACCATAATTCAAAGCTCCAACGGGTATTCGACCGGTTGAGGGAAAACAACCTCAAATTACAACCGGAGAAATGCCAGTTCCTAAAGAAGGAAGTAGTCTATCTGGGTCACGTATGCTCCGAGAAAGGAGCCCTCCCCGATCCCAGAAAGACAGAATGTGTCCAAAGTTTCCCAGCGCCACGAACAATCAGGCAGGTGCAATCATTCCTAGGCCCCGCCAATTACTATAGAAAATTTATCCCAGATTTTTCTAAAATAGTACGACCTCTAACGAATTTGCTAAGAAAGGGCGTGAAATTTTCTTGGACACCGAAATGCCAGGAAGCATTTCAAACGATAAAGCGTTCCCTAGTCTCCCCACCACTGCTGATCTATCCTGACTTCGACAAACCGTTCAACCTAACAACGGACGCCAGCAATGAGGCACTCGAAGCAGTGCTCTCCCAAGGAGACGTAGGCAAGGATCAGCCCATAGCATATGCCAGTCGCACTCTAAATAAGGCAGAACGCAATTACTCCACCATCGAGAAAGAGTTGCTCGCCATAGTATGGGCTGTAAAAAATTTTAGATGCTACCTAATGGGTCGTAAATTCACGGTCTACACAGACCACAAACCCCCAAAGGGCGTTTTCAACGTTAAAGACCCGACCACGAGACTTGTAAGATTCCATCACAAACTGTCCGAATACGACTATAATATAGAATATAAACCGGGCAAATACAACACGAATGCTGACGCTCTCAGCCGAATTCCTCAAAGAGCAGAAGAGCCCAATACGTCCACGGTGGAAGCTCTAATTCACCAACCCGGTGAGACACCATCAATACTTCCAGAAAACGTGACTAACTCGCCTTCTACCGAAAGGCTAAAACAATGTAATGCGGTCACAAGGGCTCAGGCACAGAAGATGCAGGACAACGGTAAAGACCAACGCGTTCCAACCCCAAGAGCCCCCGATATCGACGAAGGGCCTAACGATCTCGAAACCGAAATACCCCAACCTGCCGAAATCTCCCAAAATAGCCCAATCACGCTACAAACGAAAATTGAGGTAATAACAAGTCCCGAAGAAATCAACACAATACTGAAGGACTACCACGACTCCCCCTTCGGCGGACACCAAGGAATTGCCAAAACCTTCAACCGAATTCGCCGAAAGTATTGGTGGAGGCGAATGTTCAACGACATAAGTCGATATATCCGGAAATGCAAAAAATGTCAAACCATGAAGGCTTCAAGGCAATTCAAAATGCCCATGGTCATAACGGACATCGCAGAAAAGCCGTTTGACAAGGTTTACTTGGAAATTGTGGGTCCACTGGAAGAAACTATTTCAGGAAACAAGTATATCCTAACCTTCCAGGATAACCTGACCAAATTCGTCGACTGGTATGCCATGCCCAATGCAGAAGCCCAAACGGTAGCACAAATTTTCTTCGAAGACATCGTCACGCGCTACCGCATACCAAAACAAATAGTCACCGACCAGGGATCGAACTTCCTGAGTGACCTTTTTAAAGGCGTGTGTAGGCTCTTAAAAGTTAAGAAACTCCAGACTTCAGCCTACCACCCCCAGTCCAACGGTGCACTAGAACGTGCCCATAGACCCCTGATCGAATACTTACGCACCATAGTAGATGAAAGCCCAAACAGTTGGGACCAGTTTTTACGTACAGCAGCGTTCGTGTACAACAATAGTGTACACGAGGGGACCAAACTTACCCCCATGGATTGTCTATATGGGTTCATCGCCGATGTCCCATCCAATCTGAAACGCACCCCGGAGCCTCTGTACAATCACGAGAACTATTACCACCAATTGAGGTACAAACTGCAAAAATCGTACGCAATGGCAAGGAAAAATTTACTCACAAGCAAGAATCGCTCCAAAGCATATTATGATGGGAACATACGTACACTCACCCTACACATAGGAGACAAGGTCCTCCTACGCAACGAGGCCCGAAAACATAAGTTATCCCAAGTTTGGATCGGGCTCTATACCGTGGTCGCTGTCCCAAGCGCGGTAAACACCACCATAAAAAAAAATGAGAGATTAGTAACTGTCCATAATAACCGCTTGAAGCCGTTTTATGAAGATAAAACCCAGCTTTAAGGAAAAGCCAGTCCCGCCAACTATTGTCTAAAAGTGTTTTACAAGGTAAAACAGCCGAATAGACGGATGGCATACGGACAACCAACACCTAACGATATAAATTACGGCCCACCAAAACTAATCTCCTATTTATTAATCTCATTACAGCGCAAAATGAGGACACTAATAGCATTATTACTGCTACACGCGACGCTGGCCGACCAAAACGTACCCCCTTACGCGTTCTTGCAGATCAACGCGACTGGGGTAATCTACGAATATTTAGGAGAGCTATGGTTATATCACGATGAATGGAACATTATCACCGAGGTCGACTTCCAAGAATTAGAGGCCCAAACAATTCTGGTGGAACAGGCGGGACAAACCGCCAAACAATTATGCAACGAAACGATACTCCCACTATGCGGAGCTCAACAGGCACACATCGACTCGATCTTAGAACACATAAAAAAACGCACGCACACCATACAAGAAATGTTACCAAAGAGTCGAAACACTAGATCTATATTCGACGGCATTGGTCATGCCCTACACTACCTGATCGGTACCATGGATGGAAACAACGAGCGGGAGATATACAGCCGGGTAGGAGAACTGGAGTCAAACCAAAAGGCCCTGGCGGATTTAGAAAAATTACAGATAACAGTGGTCAACAATACACTCCGGAAGATCCAGACACCACTGACAACCCTCCTAGACCGACAGCATAGGATCACCGAGCAGATTAGAGCCTTGAACAACGCAATAGAAGGCAGGGAAAAAGACCAGCTACGACAGGGACTAGTAACCAACCTCCTATTCCAGTTAGTGGAGATCGAATCCAGGCAAAGAACTTTGCTGGACATAATAATAACCAGTCAAAATAACAGGATCCACCCTCTACTAGTATCGCCAGAAACCCTGAACAAAGCCTATCGGGAGACTCACCCCGAATGTGAAGATTGTATACCGATCCTCCAGCAGACGACAAGGATCCATACCCATATGATCAGAGACAAATTAGTAGTAAAAATAACACTACCCATCTTCAATATGCCAAAAATGTCATACTACCAAATAAGGTGCTTTCCAACGTTATCTAACACCGGACATTTAGTAATCCCAGTCATCAACTACTCACACATAGCGTCCGAGGTCAAATCACAACAATTCGCGCTATTTACCGCAACAGACGTCAGGAACTTCCAAAAAGTTACCGGGGACCCTAGAACCCATTCATACGTAGGACCACTCAGGACTCCGCTCATATACTACCCCGATACTCAGGAATGTGCAATAAAACTACTATACGATCCAGCAGAAGAAAAGGTACAGTGCCCAATGAAGGTCCTAGAGTCACCCCCTAATGTCCTAATAAGCCTGGCAAGACCCAATACATGGCTATACGCCTTAAACACGCCGGTACCATTTCGCATTACATGCAGTAGAATGACACACACGCTAAAGGTAGCCAAACAAGGGATCCTGACAATAAACGAACCCTGCCAGGTTCGAGTAAAAGACAAGACATTAATATACACAAATCAGGCGAAGGGAACATACCAACTGGATCAACGACCGTACTTCTCAGGCATAGGGACCGCAAATTACAGTCTAGAAATACCAAAGGCACAAACGGACACCAAAACAGATGACATTAAATTAATAACCGGGGACGAAACCAATAAAGTACTACAAGAGGGCGCCAAATCCCTTGAATCAATAAGCAACCAATTAGATCGGGTAACACAAAAGCACACCCACGTACTATCAACCACCTCCTTCTCACTTAGTGGTATAACCATATTAGCTGTCCTAGGATACCTAGTCTACCAAATCATTCCCTGGCTAAGGAAAAAGGTTAGGACTCAAAACACTCAGACTCAAGGCACACCAGAAAACAGCACGCAAGTATATGCGGAAGTACAGGGAAACGCAGAGGGGAAGCAACAGGGGGCCGTACCGAAACCACTAAACCGGTCTCAGACACTACCAAGGAGCGCCTCCCATCAATTAGTATAGGCGCAGCACCTCACACTAACCACCGGATGAGACAACATAAGCGGAACCTAAAGAAAACGAATGAAGTAATCGAGCTAACACTACCCTTCTAATCAAGTAATTTAACAAAATTTTTGTATGACAATTAGAACTATAAATAAATGAGCAAATATTAATAAATTCCCATTGAGGCATGTTTTCCAATAATAAAATCGTAGATAACCACAAGCATGTAGAGGAAGAACTGATCACGCCCAAATAAAGGAAATATCTCCCAATAAACGATATATGAAACAAAAAAAAATTTTTTTCGTCAAGGATATCAAATCCTCCCCCAACCTACTCCGTCCCAATATCAATTGTAAAATTCTTACCCATACTTACATTCCACTAATCAAGACACCTCAATCAACTGAAGTAAGGCGAATTAAACACCTGAAAATAAATCGAACCAGAACAAAACTGAAGAAACAACAAAACGACAAAAAAAAAAAAAACGAAAACCAACCCTGAAAAATAGGAAGAGGAAAAACACAACGAAGAAAAATACATAACAAAAGTTTCTGATTCAAAAAATAGTAAATTTATTGTCCTATCAAACAACAAAATTAAACTTCATCAGCAAGCAGGATAACGTCGATGCAGGAACCCCCCTCGCCGTCGGAGGAAACACGCGAATGATCATCGCCACCTGTTGAAACAAAAGACAATTAGTAAAGCCCTACGTGTGGTAAGGAAACAAACTTTACTCACCATTGGCCAAAGCCGTGACAAAAGAGGCCACGGAAGGGGTTCCACCACTAGCACGCTCATCCGCATCATCAGCAACAGTCAACAGCTGAGATCCACCGCCACTAGATGTAACACCATGGCTCCGGGACACCCGATGACGACGCCGCCTCCTGGCCCCCCTTCTTACCGGACACTGCTAAACCCTATGGTCCAGGGACCTGCAACGCAGACAGGGCCTGAAAGGACCAGCACGTTCCGGGACGACAGGATCGGGGACCAACAACAACATCTGAACAGAAGCGAGATTGGCCATCAAGTCCCGAACTAGTTGAGACATCTCCGCTACAATTTCCCGCAATCGTACTAAACTAAAAGAAAATAAATTTTTAAATTACAAATACCAATAACGTAAGGGTATAATTACTTACTCCATCTTACAGCAATCAGGATTAGACAAAGACTAAGTGCTCTCGAAAAACCATAGTACCTAACGGTACCAAAAAACGACAGATCAGCGAGAACAAAATTACCAAACATAAAACACACATTAAGAACTTCAATTGACATCTAACACCTAAACGCAAAAACAAAAACAAACAAAATCAAAACAAAACAAACCGATCACACAAATTTTTATTTCCCTTCCAACCCCACAACTAACGCTGATAAGAGAATCGCCCACTCAACTTCGTATCACGGCGATTCTCTTGTTCCGGGGGGAAGGAATGTTGTATACAAAAAATGCACGGGGCCGGTAAATGACCCGTGCAGAACATTAAAATATAAAAAGGTTCCAAGTGTAACCCGAAACCGCCAAGAAATTGGCAGAGGAAAACTTCGCGCAATTTGCCTTACGAAATAAATAAAAATAACGTATGCGCAAGTTCGGGGCACTGGCAGAAAAGCCGACGGGTGCGCTTTTCCGGCCGGCGCACAGTGGTCTGAGAATGATATTTACGTGGAAAAAACGTCAAACTTTGTTGGATTTGCACAGAAATTGAAAAGTATAGGTATTTGGGGTTGCTGATTACAAATATTTAAAAAAACAAAATGGCGGATCTAATATGGTGGCTAAAGAATTTTATACTGGATCAATTTCCATTTCGTCACTTTCATCTATAACACAGCATCACAAAATCAAATTTTTTTTTTGTTGCATAAAATATTTTAATGGTTGTTTACTAATTTGAGGTCACTGATTTCGAATCTACCCTCAGTTTTATTGTCTCAGCTCGAGTTTTATTGGCTTCATTTGGTATACATTTTTCTCATAAGCTTATGACGAAAAGTACCAAATAAAGCCAACTTTAACATCAAAATTTGCTAATATCTTCAAAAATAAAGGCGGTAACACAAAAATTGTCTTTACATTATTTATAGGAAATTGTCCATGCTTTCCAATTTTTGAAAAAAAAATGTTAACTAGCTACGTATTTTTGGGGAAAAAGGTAGTTGAAGATTGAAGTTGATATTTTTGTTCAAAAACAACAAAATTTTGACTTTCATAAACTAAAGGTGATATAAAGAAACGGATAATATATTTGAAATCAGCGTCAAAAATTAGCTTAGATTGATGTAAAATATTCCATGAAACAGTTTTGCTGTTGGGCAGTGATCAGTAGCGCTTTCACACGCTATTTTCATTTTTGTATGTGCTGTGCTTATATGTATATATTTATAATCTGTGTTCTCAGAAGTTATTGTTTACACTGATTTCGAAACCTTTAAAATGTGGTACACTAGTTTCTACAACGTTGACTGCATGGCTATTTTCTTTTCGCTGTGACTCACGCAGCTGCGCACAACTGCACATGAAATTTTTAGACATAACGGTAAATTATATGTTCTTTCAGAAGCCGTAATTAAATTTTTGTCTCTTTGTGACTCTTCGAAATAATATTTTAGTTTTCATATAAATATGAATATTTTCAATTTTATATGTGCAAATATGTATGTATATGTATATATTTATGATCGCACGAAATAATCATTGTGTTCTCAGAAGTTATTGTTAACACTGATTTATTTATCTATAAAAGAAATAAGCCAAATAAAAGAAAAATGTTATTCACAAAAATATGAAAATAACGCCCATTCTTGACCTACGTCGAAGATAACTGTTGCACTCGCACTGAAATCTCACTTTTGGAGTCCCTTTGACAAATTACTGTCATAAATGAATCAATTTGTTATGTTCGAAAAAGCAGTTTTTTCCGCGTAAATTTCATTCTCAGACCACTGTGCGGCGCCCTCAGCCTTGGGTGAAAGACCAGCAGCTGACTTTTGCCCCAAGGTTGATGGCCCGGAAGAAATTCGCAACGGCGGATTTTCTGGAAAAAAGTTTTTTGAAACGGAGATCGATGTATTGATCAATGAATGAGAGTAGTGTCGTAACCATGATCCGTGGCGGATGTCTTTAAGAGTTGATAAGAAAAAGTTTTTTCTTCCACCCTTGGTCGCGAGCGGGCGTGTCGTTTTGAGTGAAAAACCTTTGAAAAATCAAAAAATTAACACTTAAATTATCAGTATCAATCATTGTGTCTAAAAAGGTGTTATAGAACGAATAAAATAGTGTTAATAAGAAGAGTTATAGAACGAATAAAATAGTGTTAATAAGAAGTTATTTTGATTTTATATTAGCTTAACAATAACTTACTACTTTAACTTAACTTTAACTTCAATCATTGTGTCTTTGAAAGTGGCATAGAGCGAAGAAGATAGTGTTCGTAGGAAGTTCTTTTGATTTTATATTAACTTAGCAATAATTTCAACTTAATGTGTCAATCATTGTGTCTTTAAAAGAGTTATAGAACGAATAAAATAGTGTTAATAAGAAGTTATTTTGATTTTATATTAACTTAGCAATAATTTCAACTTAATGTGTCAACCATTGTGTCTTTAAAGGAGTTATAGAACGAATAAAATAGTGTTAATAAGAAGTTATTTTGATTTTATATTAACTTAACAATAACTTCAATTTAATGAATTAATCGTTGTGTCTTTAAAAGTGTTAATAAACAAAAATTAGAAGACAATAATAATAAAACCAGCAACTGCTCCACCCCAACGTATTTTGACAACAAAAACGAAGACCCGGCGTTTGTGACAGGGAACAAATAAAGGTTAGTAAGGTATTCCGCACGACCCAAATATAAACAAAGATCTGAGTTACAACGTAAAAATTACTACGTAACACTTGACTGTTGTCCTTGGTCTGGCTACTTCAGGTTGCTTGTCTTCTACACGGGAAGTTGTGGTTGTGTTAAGCGGCCTTGATCTGCAGCTGGGCTCGGCATAGAAGTCTGGATCTGGTTCGTCATCCATAGAGAAAAATATCCTTTCGGATAAGATTAAGGTATCTTCATCGTAATCCATCTGTAAAACAAGGAAGTAAATTAAATTGTTTTGGTTTTAGGACATTCACGACACGAAGTGACGGACAACAGTTGTAGTGTTAGTATTAGACGCCACTAAGTTGTTTCTATTGGCAGGCGGGATAGCTTGGCGACTGGCCGTCGCAATATGTTGGTTTGGGTTCGTATTTGCGCGACTCTGATGAGCCCATCTGAGCCTGGATAGACTTCTTCGACCACACCTAGTGGCCATTTTGCTGGTGGCATCGTTTCATTAGTAATAAGTACGACATCTCCAATCTGAAGGTTTCTCCTTTCCTGGCACCACTTAGGCCTGGTTTGGAACTGGTGTAGGGATTCTAATGACCATTTTTTCCAAAAATGTTGTACTTTTTGTTGTAGGGGCTTCCATCTCTGCAGAAGTGATGTCTCATTGGAGTAGTCCGGTTCTGATATCGAGGTTAAGGCTTGACCGATCAGGAAGTGTCCAGGTGTTACTATCAAGGGATTGGTAGGATCAGTGCTGATGTAACAGAGCGGTCGCGAGTTTAATACCGCTTCGATCTGGGTTAGCAATGTGGCATATTCTTCGAACGTGTATGCTTGGTTGCTTATCGTTCTTTTTAAGTGTCCCTTTATCGATCGTACACCAGCCTCCCATATGCCCCCAAAGTGAGGAGCAGCTGGAGGATTAAAGTGCCAATCTATTGTTTGATTTGATGAGTGTTTGGCCGCTTCCTGAGTTGCATCCTTGATTGCGTTTTTCATATCTTTGTCTAATATTGTTTTTGCTCCAATGAAGTTAGATCCACAGTCAGAATAAATGTCCGTGGGTACGCCTCTTCTGGATGTAAATCTCTTTAAGGCGGCGATAAAGGCTTCTGAAGTTAATGCAGAAACTAATTCAATATGTATGGCCTTTGTAGCCATGCAAACGAAGATACACAGGTATGCCTTCAATTGTTGTGCCTTTCTGAGTGATGAAGCCTTTATTGTTACCGGGCCAGCATAATCTATGCCAACCTTAGAAAATGGTTTTGTAATGTTAACTCGAGCTGGTGGTAATTCGCCCATTAATTGCTGGCAGGTCTCCTTTCGAAATCTCGTGCACGTAACGCATTGGTGTATCCTGCTTGCAATAGCTCGTCTGGCATCTAATATCCAATAGTTATTTCTACTGGTGGCTAGTATTAAAGATGTTCCCCCATGAAGGGTTTCGTGATGAAGTTTATCGATGATTAAGTTTACTACATGATGATTCTTAGGTAATATTATTGGGTGTTTCTGTTTGTAGGAGATGTTGGCGTGTGACAGTCTTCCCTTTAACCGTATAAGTCCTTGGTCGTCTATGAAGGGGCTTAATTGTAAGAGTTTGCTTTTGTGCGCAAGTGCCTTGCTATGTAATAGATTCTTATATTCGTTTGGAAAGCTTATCCTTTGAACTAATCGTAATATAGTAGCTTCGGCTTTAGAAAATTCGCTGCGAGAAATGAGTCCAACTTGTTTAGGTGATGTCTTATTACAGTTTTCTTTGAAGCGTAGTAAGTAGGCTGTTGTTCTAACTAATTTGTTGTATGACGAATATCTATGTAAGAAATCCTCTTGTATTTCAAGAACAAAGGTTGATGTAAGATTTCTTTTAGCTTCTAGTTCTGTTCTATCTTCGCATTTCTGCACCTTTGGCCAATGGTTCTCTCCCTTAACGGGCCATGGTGGACCTTGCCACCAAATGTCCTTGTTTATTAGATCGTCCACTGTGGTGCCTCTAGAAGCGAGATCCGCTGGATTTTCCTCTGTGGGAACGTGTTGCCAGTTTTCGTATTTGATGTTATCCTGGATTTCCACAACCCTGTTGGCTACGTAAGTCTTCCCTAATCCATTGCAATACGATAGTCGAATCTGTCCAGGCGAATATGGGGACATTCTGAACTTCCATGTCGTTAATAGTAGTTTTAATTAACCGTGCAAGGACTACAGCTCCGTTTAATTCGAGGCGCGGAATGGTAGTTGGCTTGATAGGTGCCACTCTAGTTTTCGCAGTTAGTAGAATAGCTGTAGTGCTGCCGTATTCTTGTGTTGTTCGCAGGTAAAGTACCGCCGCGTATGCCTTGGTGGAAGCGTCGCAAAAACCGTGTAGTTGGAGTTTGGCCTTGATGGTGTATTTTATCCAACGTGGAATTTTTATCATAGGCAGGTTTTTTAAGTTTCCCCTAAAACTATTCCAATGTTCCTGAATGGCCGTTGATGCTGGAGCGTCCCACGAGCAACCCATTATCCACATTGTCTGCATTAGTAATTTTGCAACAACAATTATTGGAGCAATCCATCCAAGTGGGTCGTACAATGATGCGATCTCAGATAGTATGGAACGTTTGGTGGACACGAATGGTGTTGGCTTAAGGGTGATCTTAAAGGTGAAATAATCCCTTGTGGGCCACCATTGAATTCCTAAAGTTTTGATCGATTCCAATTCGCCAATGGCCAATGCTTCCTTGATTTCGCAGTACTCTGATGGCGAGTGAGATAATAAGTTTATTTCGTTGCTGGCCCATTTCCGGAGATTGAATCCTCCTGATTTCATCATTGGTAGCAGCTCCTCTTGAAGACGTTTGGCGCTGGGTATGTCATCTGCTCCTGTTAATAGGTCGTCTACATAGAAGTCCTTAAAGGTAACGCGAGATGCCAGAGGCCAGTTGGTTCGTTCATCTTCGGCTAATTGCTGCAGAGTTCTTACCGCTAGATAGGGAGCAGAAGATGTACCAAAAGTGACAGTTTTAAGTTCATAGTCCTGCGGTTCACCAGTTGTTGGATGTTTCCAAATAATTCTCTGAAAGGATCGTTGATCAGGATGAACCAGAATCATTCGATACATCTTTTCGATGTCCGCTGTTATTGCTACTTTGTGTTTCCGCCACTTCATTAAAATCGCAAAAAGCTTTGGTTATAGTGTGGGTCCCTTCAAGAGATGATCGTTTAATGAGGTGCCATTTGTAGTTTTACAAGACGCGTCAAACACAACTCTTAATTTTGTAGTTGTACTGTCCTTGAATACCGCATGATGTGGAATGTAGTAGTGAGGACTGTTATTTAAAATTGGAGATAGGGTGAGTTCGAAAACGTCAAACTGCGGTAATACTGCAAATCAGATGTCCGGAAACGTCAACGAGTTGCAGAAAGCTTTGCAGCTCAGCAGGTTGAGAGTTCGGAAACGCAGTATAAACGTAGCCCTGCAACAAAGTTGTGCAGATAGTGCAGTGTACAAAGTGGCGCTGCTTTTGCTGATTGTAAAAATGTATTCTCAGGTGGACTTTTCAGAGTAGGTTTATTTTGTTATATTCTGAAGTTTTATTATAATTTAAATTTTTTTCGTTGTAAAAACCTAAAAAAAGGACTTGTCGGATTTAGAAATAAAATTATTAATTAATACTCGACTAAAATGAAGTCGAGTTTAATAGCCGAAAGAGGAAAAACACGCGTTATGGGGAGTTGCTTTAAGGGATATAATAATGTTCTTCTAACTTCGTTTTAATTTAAGATTTAACGGATTTTTTTAAATTAGAATTATTAGAGTTACTCATTTCACTTGTACATGCTTAATTAAGACTGAAAACAGCTCTCCATTATTTCTTTTAAAATATTGACTGCTGCTTTCCGTATACAATCACGAGTCCAGAAACGTCACATAAAACTTGAAGATGCTTTGACGCTGCATTTACTCGACTCGGACTGAGTTTCCGAATTCACTGCAAGTTGATTTGCAGTATGACCGCATAGCTGCTGCAGTTTTTGACGTTTCCGAACTCGCACATACCCTTTCCATGTGGTCGAGCTGTATGTACTCGTCAAGACATTTCGTATAATCCCTGGCCAACTCTGGTTTCCTTTTGAATTGGTTTTGCAGAGCTCTGAATCTGGTTAGCGCTTGTGGACGTGATGCGCCTAATTCAGGAAGTTCATTATTTGCAAACGGCAAGGTTACTTGATATTGACCATGGGGGGTGCGCTTGTGAGTAGTCTGAAAAATTGTTTCACATTCTTGCTCATCCCTTTTAATGACTGGGTGCGAAGGAAATTCTTCAGTTTCGAAAAATTGCTTCAGTTGACAATTTAAATCATTGTCTGCTGTAGTCATAAGAGATATAGTTTCCTTATGCAAATGAGTTGTTGTTGGGCCTAGAATTATCCATCTAAACATTGTTTTTACTGCTGCTGGTGCTGTCTTGTTTCCCCGTACAATTCCCTCTTCCAATATTTGTACGTAAACATTTACTCCCAATAAGGCATCAATTGTACCAGTTTTCCAGAATGTTGGATCAGTTAATTTGAGACCGTGTAGATGTTGAAGATTTCTCTTCGAGACCCTTTGTTTGGGTAGTGGGTCCGAGATATCCTTTAAGACGAAGAACGTTTCTTCTATTGTTGGTCCGTTTGAATGATCGGCTTGCAATTGTAAGGTTGTTTCCTTGACTGAATTGGCTATAGGATCAAGGCCTATGCCATTGATGATGATAGAGGTAGGGGCGCATGGTGCGGCTAGTCTTTTACAAGCTTCCTCTGTCAAGAATGAAGATTGTGACCCTGGGTCGACAAGACATCGTAAAGTGCTGGTTTGACCTCGACTACCTCTTGTAACTACTAATGCAGTTAAAAGTAATGCGTTTATGTTTTGACGTGAAATGAAAGCTTGAGTGATTCCGGGTGTTGCAGCGCTGTGGCTATTGCTTTCTTGAATGGATTCAGCTTGACTTGATATAGAATCCTTAGAAGTGCTCTTGGAGCTTAGAGAGTCCGGTGTGTTTCGTTCGCTTGAAATTTCTTGATGTAATGACGTGTGATGTGGCTGGTTGCATTTGAAGCATTTATATTTGCTTGTGCATTTTGATTGTGTGTGGTTACTGGATAAACAATTAAGGCATCGTCCTGCTGCTAATATGGCTTTTCGTTTGGCATCGAGAGTCATCCTTTTGTATTTGAGACACTTTTGAATGAAATGTTTTCCTCCACAAGCAGGACATCCTCCTTCCTTTGTGACATGATACGCTGCGGTTTTTACATACGTTTGACCCTTGGGCTTGTCTTGTGTAGTTTTAGGGCTTATGACATCCGCGATTGATTCAAGTACCTTCAATCGAGTGCTCAAAAATTGTTTGAATTCCTTAAAGGTTGGTAGTCTCATTCGCGCCTTCATCCTCTTCCCACAACTTTAAGGTATGAAACGGGAGCTTTTGGACCAGAACATAAATCAATAACGTGTCCCAGGAGCTAGTGTCTACCTTTAAGCTCTTCAGTTGTTGCAGGCACTCTTCAGTAGTGTCGATCAATGATTTGATTCCCTTGTTGGTTTCGGTATTTAATTTCTGTTGATTTACTAGTAGCTTAAGCTGGTGGTTGACTAAAATGCGGGTGTTCTCAAAACGTTTTCGCAATTTATCCCACGCCGGCATATAGTCAGTATCAGTGATTGGAATATGGCGTAAGACTCTTTCAGCTTCACCTACCAAACATGATTTTAAATGATGCAGTTTTTGCACCGGTGACAATCTAGAATTGTTGTGTACTAATGAAGTGAACATATCTGAGAAGGGTCTCCACATATCGTAATCTCCGTTGAATTTCGGAAGTGAAATTCTTGGCAGTGGTGAATCATGATGAACGACAATTGCTGTAGATGATTCATTAGCCGTGGACGTACTTGTTGTTGGTTCCACCTTAAACTTGCGTAGGCCCTCAGTTAATTCACTTAAATACTCTGTATACTTGAATTCAAGACAACTATAATGATCCTTCTTTATATGCTCATGTTCGGAGTCGTCTTCGTCGTCGTCTCCGTCGTCGCCGCCGTCGTTATCTTCGTTGTCGTTGTCTGGACGCTTCTTCCTTGGATGCTCTTCACTTATTGCTTGCATTAATTGAAGATCTATGTCACTATATTGTTTCCAGAGTCCCCTTAATTCTTCGCTTTTACACTCATAGAATCCCTGTGTGCGTTTAGGGATGGCTTGTTTTTTACCATTGTCAATAGATCTTTCTATTCGCGACCTCAAAGCGCTTTCTTTTACCATTAATTCCTTTAATGTTGCCATAATACCGTAAAATTGATTAAAATAGCCAAAATTAATTTAAATTGCAAAAATATGAACCGAAATTGATGATGTACGGTGAATAATCCAAACCGGAGAATAATGAACGGACCAAATACAGATCCTGGATTGAACCACCAAAATGTTTTCTGCAGTCTATTCCTAACACGGAGTTAAAAAAAATGCAACAGAATGGAGGTAGTGTAATTTGAAGCCGCTAAGGAAACAGTAAAATATACAATTATTGCAGATGGTGGTTATGTGTAGCGGAATATTCCCAAGTATTAACACATGTGGCCTTAGCTCACCGTTACTTCGATTTAGGTTATTGGCTAAACATTCAATAAATATTTGTAATAACTAATTTGTTTTATTCATTCAACTTCACAATCTATTTAACATTTTTAGGTTTAATACTACCAAAAAAAAAACTCTTTATTTTCCCAACAATTCTAAATTAACTTCAAATTTCTTCTCTTAAAACTACCGAACCAAATTTTTATTTAACTTCAAATTTTAACTATTTTCGACAAAAACCAAATTTTCTTCCCTTTTTTTTAAAGAAACTACCAAACCAAAATTCTTCTTTAAATTCAAATTGTACTGTTTTCGATTAAAATCAATATCTATATAAAAAAAAACAAATGTTAACATAAAATGCGAGCTCATATCCTTCAACCAAAATACAATCCCACGTTGCACCACAGAAAATAATATTCCACGAGGGACAAATTGCATATCAAAACTTAATAACCCTAAGGTCAAGACTAAGTTCCCAACAATTTTTTAGTGTCCAATGCGCGCGAACGAAATGTGCTGAGCTAGTTGATGCCTCTGTTTAAATAGGGTCTTCAGGTCCTGAGTCGATTGGCAGTGCACCCATAAATTATATGTCGACATGCAGCGTTCCCATAAATTTAGACATATTTTTTCTTGTCGCAAAGATTGACAATTTTTGCATTAAAAAATTTCTAAATTTTTCCTTTCTTGTGATTTATTATTATTTTTTCCTTAAATTCTTTTATTTTCATTAAATTCTCCTTTTATTGCAGTTGCCATAAATTATAGATAATGTAGCCTTTGAGTTTCATTATCGATTTGCTAAGAGGATTTAATGTCCCTTTTTGATATTTTTTGTCTCCCTCCCACTCATTGGGTAAATTTAAATATTTAAATTATTAAAATTCCCTTCAAGGGATTAATTTTCGCGTTCACCTGGCATTGCTGCCCTATGCCCATATGTTTTGCCAGCTGATTCGCGATACAAATCATGAATGTCAGTTTCGGTTTGACTGTTTTCATGGTTCGCGCCGGGCGTCAATTTTTGTGGTTTTTCGGGCGTTTTAGTGTTTTAGGGCAATTAATTATTCACTGGAAGGGTGCACGTAAGTATTTTTCATTAATTTATATATCTTTAAGGGTCTTGGGTTCCTTTATTTCGTGAAAATTAATGACTTTTTGTTTTGATGGTGACAACTGTCAAAATGGAAATTCAGTATTCAATTTCATTTAAAAATCTTTTATTTTTGTATATTTTCTTGTTTTTGCCCTTTCTTAGGGACTTATTTTGCTTAATTCAATAGTTAGCGTTAATAAATTCATATTTAAATACATTCTTTGTTATTCTTATTCTAGGTTATATTGTTGTTGTTGTTATTGTAAATTCAATTTATTCAAGTTATTTCAATTTGTTTACTTCATTTTTTAGTGTTCAATCACTGGATGTGGACTAGAACCTTTGGATTGGCTGGTGTTCCAGCACAGGTAAGTGGCGATGGATATTTTGTGATATTATCTGTTGATCTTGTTTTTTATCTTTTAGGGGCTGCGCTGAACATAAGGAAATTGGTGAACAAAATCTTACAAACACAGGTTCCTTGACTCCCGCTATACAATTGCCAACCATAACGCTTCCTAAATTCTCGGCAATTATGCCGATTGGGTTAGTTTCCGGGATTTGTTTAATTCACTCGTCGATTCCAACACATCTCTAGCCAGTGTGCACAAATTACATTACCTTCTTAAAGCAAACGTAGTGGGAAATGCGGCCAAGGTTATCAGACAGTATAATATTACAAATGAAAATTATAAATCAGCTTGGCGCGCATTAACCGACAGGTATGAAAACAAACGTGTGTTAATATCAACCCAACTACGGGCATTGACTTCGCAGCCCAAAATAAACAATGAATCAGCTAATGCAATTAAAGCAATGATCGACACTACGACCGAATGTCTGGCTTCACTAGGTAACCTAGAAGTATCTGTTGCTGAGTGGGGCCCCTTCTGATTCATTTACTGACAAAAAAGCTTCCTGCAGAAACTCATAAGGCTTGGGAGAAAAAAATCTCAGACACAAGTGATTACCCTGCTTGGAAAATGCTGAAAAGCTTTTTTGAAACTAGATTTCGCACACTGGAAGCTCTAAGTGAAGTACGAACGAAAGGAAATCCTGCACATAAAAAACAAGAAACAGGTAATATCAACATACAAAGGTTCTATGCAGGTCAAATAACATGCAAGGTATGTCAAGAAAAACATTCGGTGCGATCTTGCAAAATCTTTTTAAGCAGCGATCCACCAGAACGGTTGCGAATCGCAAAATCTAAAGGTTACTGCATAAATTGCTTAGGAGAATTTCACCCAATCAAAAAATGCCTCAGCAAATCTAGACGTGCTAAATGCCGAGGAAAACACCACACATTACTGCATCTCCCGGCAATAAGCAAACAGGAACCGAGTTCTGACACGCAACCGGCCATGGCTAAATTCGAACAGAGATCTGAAAGTGAAAGAACGCCAGAAGGCTCTACCAGGGTCGCTGCTCATTTCATTAACGATAACTACTCCGCTATGCTGGCCACAGCCGAAATAGAAATGGATGGTCCTAGTGGAATTGTTAAGTGGCGTGCATTAATTGACCCTGGCTCCCAAGTAACATTCATTACCGCTGCGATTGTATCGCAACTGAATTTGGAAACCAAATCCGCCCCGATCATAGTCACAGGTGTTGAAGAAAAGGAAGTTACGAGAGCAAGGCGAGCTGCTAATGTAACGATTCTCTCAACGAAGAACCCTTCTAGAATTACGGCATCAGATTTTGTTTTAGACACCTTGACAGATTTACTTCCGTCAGTACGACTTGTTAAATTTTCCTGGGACCACTTAGAAAACTTAGACCTCGCAGATCCAAGCTTCAATATACCAGCAAGGGTAGATATGATCATCGGGGCTGACATTTATCCACTTATATTATGTGATGGTGTAAGAAAGGGTCCTCGCGGTACACCAATAGGAAAAAACACCATATTTGGTTGGATCTTAACAGGCAAAACTTCTTCAGCCACGAACAGAACCACGAAGGTAAGGTCCTATAATATCACTTGTTCTATAGAGGATCAGCTAAAGAAGTTTTGGGAAGTTTAAGAAGTCTCACTACCAAAGAAAACCTCTACAGATGATCAGAGATGTGAAGAAATTTACAAAACCACACATCGTCGCAACCCCGATGGATCTTATGTAGTTCCTTTACTTTTCAAAGAAGATAGTCCAGAACTCGGGGAATCCAGGCTAATTGCCTTAAAGCGCTATCTTTCCACCGAAAGAAATAACGAAAGGAAAGAAGTACTCAAGGAATACAATAAGGTATTAAAGGAGTATATAACATCTGGTCATATGGTGGAAGTGCCAATATATACAAATCACTCGTATTATCTCCCTCATCATGCAGTAATAAACCCCTCAAGCACGACGACAAAGTTAAGGGTAGTTTTCGACGCCTCATGCAAATCGTCAAATGGGAAATCGTTAAATGATAATCTTCGTTACAACATGACTGTACAGAATTACCACTTTAATTCTGACAAAATAAAAGGTGCCGGAAAGGTGTGATTCAAATAAAAGATAACTTTCTTTCGAATAATTCAATTTTAATTTATTTCTGACTGATAATTTGTTTTCTTAATATCTAATTCAGTATAATTCAATATGAAATTCAATACTATATTAATTTTAGAACTGCCGAAAATTGCGGACTACCTTGATTTATTATTGTTTTGGATAAACGCCACCTGTACGTCGGAGTTTGAACTTGATTTATGTGATATTGCCTTGCTTCTGCTGTATTTTGCTGCTTCACTGCGTCGCCTTCTGTGGAATTTCCTGCTAACGCTGTGAAACTGATAAGTGATACACGCAAATTCGCCCGTAAAATGGTTGTGCTGAGAAAATTGATTTGAGTTAATGTTTATGAAGGTCCAACGACCTCTATGATTTATAGATGCTGATTCAAGCTCATCAGCGGATCTGGGGTAGGATAGGATGAAAACCTTCAACTTGGTTTTCTATGGATATTGACTCAATCTCGTCAATAGATCCTTTAGGAATGAAATAAAAAGAGCTTGTGGCGTACACAATAAAACGCCATCACATCATTCTTAGAATAAGAATTTTCTCTTTATACTTATAATTCACATGTAGTTTACTCAAGCAAGAATTTCCTCTTTATACTTATAATTCACATGTAGTTTACTCAAGCAAGAATTTTCTCTTTATACTTATAATTCACATGTAGTTTACTCAAGCAAGAATTTTCTCTTTATACTTACAATTCACATGTAATTTAGTTTTAGATTTAGATATAAGACTTTTGTAAATATTTTTGAAATAGAGCTGAATTGTCTTGGACTTCTGTGTTTTGCATAAGAAGTAGTTTTTGGTTTTAAAAGACAACTACCAAAGTGGTGACCCCGCAAAGGCACTACTTAAGTGGTGCCCAAGAACAATAAGCTCTAGTTTCAGGAAAACTGTCAATGCGGTATCAACATAAACCAGACCGGAGAAATCGCTCCGAGCAAAGATGGATGACGACGGGCCGCAGAATAAGGCATCTATCCAGAAGGAGGAGGACAAGAAGCAGCCACGAGAAGGAGAGGAGAAGAACATAGCAGCCGTATCCGTAAGGATACCACCATTCTGGAAGAAGAGTCCGGATCTGTGGTTTCACCAGCTGGAGGCACAATTCCACACCAGCGGGATAAGAGCAGATGACACACAGTACTACACACTAGTAGGAAACCTGGATGCAGACATCTTAACTGAAGTGAGGGATGTCATCACCCACCCACCGTCTGAAGATAAGTATTGGGCCTTGAAGAAGCGACTGTTGCAGGCCTTCCAGGCCTTCCGAGCAGCGACGCCTAAAAAAACTCCTCAGCAGCATCACAGCAGATGGGAGGAAACCATCTCAACTCCTCAACAAGATGAAGGAACTAGCAGGCAGTAGCTTGTCCAACGAAGGATTGAAGACCCTATGGATGCAACAACTACCTCCACAAACTCAGGCAGTCCTGACTAGCAGCCCAACCAGGACATTGGCAAACTGGCGGATATGGCAGACAAAATTTCTGAGGTTTTCTCAGACATAGCAGCAATAGCAACACCATCACCCACGAACACACCACCTTCCCTTCAGCAACAAGTGGCAGCTCTCTAGAAACAAGTAGAACGCCTCAAGTTTCACAGACGAAATTCATCAAGACATTGAAGTTTTTCACGTAGCCCCAGCCGATTCAGGAGGTCCGACAGCAACCAACCAACCGACAGCAACTCGCAGCAAATCTGTTGGTACCACAGGAAATTCGGGAAAGCAGCTAAACGATGTCAACACCCCTGCAGTTTTGAAAAAAAAACTAAATCGCGGATCAGGAATGGCGACTAACTGGTCCAAAACCAAAATTTGTCGCCTCTACCTCAACGAAAGGTCCACCAACGAAAGATTTCTCATCGACACTGGAGCCGAAGTTTCAGTGGTTCCACCAACACCAAAGGAGAAACACCAACACTCAGCACAAATTCTGTACGCAGCCAACGGTACAGAAATACCAACATTTGGGCAACGACTCCTACAACTCAACCTAGGTCTACGCAGGAATTTCCAATGGCCTTTTATCATCGCTCTTGTCAAAGAACCCATAATAGGTTCAGATTTCCTGGCCCATTACGATTTTTTAGTCGATGTGAGGAATAATCGGCTAATCGACAACACAACGTTGATGCAATCATCGGGATCCAGGGTACCATCATCTTCAAGTATAACTGAAATTAGTACTATAAACCCATCAGCTCCATTGTACAGTTTACTGAAGGAATTCAAAGACATCACCAAGAGTACCTTACCTACACACATTTCACACAACGTCAGACATCATATACAAACAAAAGGACCACCAATATACAGCAAACCAAGGCGACTCTCCCCGGAACAACTAAAGACTGCTAAACAGGAGTTCCAGTACATGATGGATGCACGAATCTGTCGCCCATCCGACAGCTGCTGGGCAAGTCCCCTCCACATGCTAAAAAAACCCAATGGCGAATGGCGACCATGTGGAGACTACAGAAGATTAAATGCGGTTACAATTCCTGACCGCTACCCCATTCCACACATTCAGGACTTTGCTCACCAATTACATGGAAGGAGCATTTTCAGCACAATAGACCTCAACCGTGCCTACCATCAAATCCCAATGGCGCCTGAAGACATTCCGAAAACAGCGATCACTACACCATTTGGACTTTTCGAGTTTCCGAGGATGACATTTGGCTTGTGCAATGCAGCACAGACATTCCAGCGATTGGTCCACGAAGTAACTAGAGGCCTTGACTTTTTTTCCCCTATATAGATGACTTCCTTATCGCTTCCAAGAACAGAGAAGAACATCGACAGCATCTGAGGCAAATATTCCAACGTTTGCAGGAGTACGGACTAACCATCAACCCAAATAAGTGCAGCTTTGAAACAACAGAAGTGCACTTTCTAGGGTATCTCATCAACAAAGAGGGAACTAGACCACTCCCATCGAAAGCGGAAGCTATAACAACATTCAGGGAACCAACAACAGTACAGGAGCTTCGCAGATTCTTAGGGATGATCAACTTTTACCGCAGATTCATACCCAAAGCCGCAGAAATGCAAGCCCCCCTCCATGCATGTCATTCAGGCAACAAGAAAAATGACAAAACCATCATACAATGGACACAGGAGCTCCGCCACGCTTTTAAACAATGCAAACAGGCATTGGCAAAGGCAAGACTACTAGCCCATCCAATCCAAAACACATCATACGCATTAATGGTAGATGCATCTGACATGGCAGTAGGCGCAGTCGCACAACAGCTAGCACCAGAAGAATTGCAACCATTAGGATTCTTTTCACGCAAGCTATCACCAGCGCAGACAAAATATAGCGCACATGACCGAGAACTTCTCAGTGCTTACTTGGCAGTGAAGCACTTTCGACATCTCCTTGAAGGACAACATTTTGTCATATACACCGACCATAAGCCATTAACTTTTGCCTTTCAGCAAAAACCAGAGAAGTCCTCTCCAAGACAACTGAGACACCTAAGCTACATAGGAGAGTTCACAACAAGGATTAATCACATCGCCGGAAAAAACAACGTGGGAGCAGATACTCTGTCTAGAGTAAATGCAATTTCCCTGCCATCCCCCATCAACTACGATGACCTGGCAAAAGGGCAACAAGAAGATAAAGAGCTACAGAAACTTCTTCAGTCAACCACAACATCATTACAATTAAGAAAACTAGATGTTCCTAATTGTAATCAGCAGATATATTGTGACATATCAATGGGCAAGATTCGACCGTACGTCCCAGCGCCACTACGCAGAGAGATATTCCAGGCGATACACAGTCTATCTCATCCAGGAGTTAAACGAACTACACGTCTGCTAACGGAACGAGTCATCTGGCTCGGTATTAAAAAAGACTGCAGCAAATGGTCCAAGGGATGTGTCAGTTGCCAGAGAAGTAAGGTTCAACGGCATACCAAATCACCATTAGCCGATTTTCCGCCGCCATCAGGACGTTTTCAACATGTTCATCTGGATCTAGTAGGCCCACTACCCTACTCGGAAGGCTACACTTATGCCCTCACATGCATCGACCGTTTCACTAGTTATTCCTATCGAAGACATAACGGCAGAAACAGTAGCAGCTGCCTTCCTCACAGGATGGATTTCACGTTTCGGCGTACCCATGGAAATAATTACCGACCAAGGACGTCAATTCGAGTCACAACTTTTCAACGAGATGACTAAACTACTCGGCATAAAAAGAAAACGATCAACACCATATCATCCCCAATCAAATGGAATGATAGAACGATTCCACCGGACACTGAAAACCTCAGTGAAGTCCCACGAGTCGGAGAAATAGACAGAGAAACTACCCTTAGTCCTACTTGGCCTGAGATCATCCTTGTTGGAGGATACTAAGGTAACTCCAGCACAACTAGTCTACGGAGCAACACTAAAGCTTCCAGGCGATTTTTTTATCAGCATCCAAATACACGATAACCATACTACACTTGGAAAATGGCAAAGCCACATGCAATCTCTTCAGCCTAATCAACCAGTACGACATGGACTTCCAAAAACCTTTATCAACAAGGATCTGGAAGAGTGTTCTCACGTCTTTGTACGCAACGATGCGGTGAAGAAGCCACTGCAACAACCCTTCAATGGCCCATACGTCGTGGTATCCAGGACACCCAAACAATTCACACTCGCCATTAACGGACAGGAACGGTAATCTCGATCGACAGGTTGAAGCCAGCAATTCTACTTAACCAACATCAACCTGAAACGATGGAGGAGCCAGAGGCCCCAAGAAAAAACGAAACAACAGCCACAACAGCCCCACCAACAGACAACAGGCAGACTTCTTCAGAGACAACCTCTACCAGAACTGGACGCCGCGTCTTCATACCAGCAATATCGCTAACGCTGGAAGGGGAGTAATGTGGCGTACACAATAAAACGCCATCACATCGTTCTTAGAATAAGAATTTTCTCTTTATACTTATAATTCACATGTAGTTTACTCAAGCAAGGATTTTCTCTTTATACTTACAATTCACATGTAATTTAGTTTTAGATTTAGATATAAGACTTTTGTAAATATTTTTGAAATAGAGCTGAATTGTCTTGGACTTCTGTGTTTTGCATAAGAAGTAGTTTTTGGTTTTAAAAGACATCTACCAAAATGCGATTTAAAAGATGTTATAGAACCCTCTGACTTGATTGATATGTATTCTCCAGAAGAAAAAGAAGCAAGAGATCCATTAGTCAGAGATATAATCATTAATAGAGTCGATGAATTTTACCATAAACAAATTGCTCAAGTCAAAGATCCTAGAACAATACTGAAAAATTTAAATAATTTAAAAAGATGGAAAGCAATACTTCTCATACAGCTGTAAGACAGCGATTGTATCAGATAAAAATGAAACCAAACGATAAAGTTGCTGAGTTTATAAACAGATTTGAAGCAATTTTGAGGCAAAATGAGTCCTGCGAGGGAGCTGTACCTCTGGCAGAGGCAGAAATTAGGCCAGCATTTTATAATGCAATTAATACAGCTGCGCCAGAGATTAGACAATCATGTATTGTTTTTAAACAAACAACTGGTAAGGAGATGACTTTCCAACAATTGAAGAGTTCTCTTTTGCAAATTGAGTCAGATAAAAGGAATGATATTAATCTTCATGGAAAAAATCAGAATGAAGCAGCGAAATTATGCAAATTTTAAGCAAAATAATACTAAATCCAGAAAATGCTTCAGATGTGCTAAGATTGGACATGCAGATAATCGATGCCCATTAGAACAAAAAAGGGTTGTATTTTTTCTATATCTGCAAGCAAATAGCTAAGCACAAAGGAAAATACCAATGCAAATTGAGTCCAGATTACGATCCGAAACAAGATCCTGAGATTAAAAATAAAGAAAATTATCAAACTACCAACTACGATGATAGGAAAAAAGGCCGGGGTGAAGCTAACCAAAAACCAAAAGATAAACCAGAAAGACGACAACACCCATATAACCGAACTTGGACAAAAGGTCCGAAAGCCAATTTTGTAGCGCCAGAAACTACTAAACCTACAGGTAATGTTTTGATTTATGATTATAACAATAATAATGTTTTTTTAAATGAAATAACTTTTATTGCGGACTCAGGAGCGACCGAACATATTGTAAATAAAATGTTAATTTTATCAGATTTTAAGAAAAGCCAAGGTAAAGTTATTAGAAGTGCGAATAAAAATAGAAAAGCAGACATTAAATTGATGGGAAAGGTCATTTATTTTTAAAATCAAGTTTCGGTTCGGATGAGATTATAGAGTTGACAGATGTAATAGTCGCGAAAGACATTGCGAATAATTTATTATCCCTTAGAAAATTTTTTGACATTGGTCTTCGTATATATTTAGACAACAAGATTTTGAGAATTTATGATGCAGAAAATTACTTAGAATATTTGACAGGTCGATATATGCAACCAAATTGGTTAGTAGAATTTACTGCACAAACTCGAGAGTCTCAAAACTCTGATAATACATATAAACAGTATTCATGCGTAGCTCAGATTGTTAGTCTTGACGAGTTCTTGCAACAATCTCAGACTAATGTACAAGATTCTGAAGGAATAATTGATACTACAGAAGTTTGTTCGTCTGAGATTGGGAGGGAATGTGACAAGGAACTGTAACTGTCGGGGAGATTTGTGCTGGGGCACGAAGAACTAGAAATGCCATAAAGGCCAAAAAGGGAACAATGTTACAAAAAAAAATCTTCGGGGAAGGGGACTCAAAAAGGGTGGCTCGGACGGTTCGACCGCCGGGGAAGTATCGCGGAAGAAATGCATCCCTTGCACCGGTTGTCGGCACGACGTGCGATGCGCGAACTAGCTCGCCGGATGGGGTGGGGTACGCGGTACAGGGGTGTCGAAGGGGTGACAGTGGGGGGTAATCCAAAAAAAATCGTGCCTAATCAACAACAAAAAAATTGAAAGGCGATAAGGGGTGGAACTACGTCCGGGGTCAACGAGAGGGGCTACAGGGGAAGAAAAGAGAGAAATAGAAGGGTGGTCACTGGTCAACGATCGTCGATCAGGTCAGGGGCGGTCACATATCGGACAACACTTTAAAAGTTAAGGAGGCACTTACCTTTGGGTGGGGCATCCTTCCGCCCCGGGGGCCACTTTTACTCACCCAAAACTTTTGATTCATTCTAACTAATCCGTTGAATTGCGAGAAAGAAAAACAAAAATTTACAGCAATAACAATTCATACTATATTACAGCGCTAATAGTGGCGGTATGGAACATGTGTATATGCAAGTAACTTTCCTAAACCTTAATAATTACCGACAATCGGCGAACAGGCTCTAAAAGCTTAAAAAGAAAAAAAAATTATTATAGCTAAGCCTAATATTACTACATCCGAACTCGCTCGGTATAACAATTCAAAAATTATTTTGCTTCTATTCATAAAATTGCATATATAGGTACAAGCCATGACATCCTAATTTAAGTGATATAGTCAAACCGGACAATTCAAGTTCGAGAAACGAGTATTTAACCTACGAAAGATTAATACAGCCGAGCTTTGTCGGTATGGAAATTCGGAAAATTTCGACCTTATTTATTATATACCTAACCTAAATATAAGAGTATTAACATAAGAAATCAAATCATGTACTCAACCAGAACAATTCTTCAAGTTCGAGAGAAGATTGCTTAAATTACGAAAAACTAATACAACCGAACTTTGTCGGTATAACAATTCGGAAAATATTCGACCTTATTTATTATATACCTAACCTAAATATATGAGTATTAACATAAGAAATCAAATCATGTAATCAACCAGAACCATTCTTCAAGCTCGAGGAGAGATTACTTAAATTACGAAAAATTAATACAACCGAACTTTGTCGGTATAACAATTCGGAAAATATTCGACCTTATTTATTATATCCCTAACCTAAATATATGAGTATTAACATAAGAAATCAAATCATGTAATCAACCAGAACAATTCTTCAAGCACGAGGAGAGATTACTTAAATTACGAAAAATTAATACAACCGAACTTTGTCGGTATAACAATTCGGAAAATATTCGACCTTATTTATTATAACTTCAGCCTAAATGTATCGGTAGTAGCACAGTAACACAACGTTTCTTTAGGTGCTAGTGAAAGAGTGATAATTAGGTAACTTATTCCATATTAGTGTAGCCGACTCTGGCGGTATTGCGATTCGAACATCATTCTGCCGTAATTCGTAGGCATGGAAATCAAATACAAATAGCGAAAAGTAGATTTCATCAATATAATTGACAAGAACATCATCATAACTTCACTTAGAAAAATATATAAATAAATATAAAAACAAAAATAGTCTCTCCACTTATCTCCCTCCAAGGTTAGTTGAACTCCGTGTGTCAACACCAATTGCAGAATGAAACTGTTTCGCGGTCCGCTCGTCTATGAAATTCCGGGATCTAGAGTTGGTTTACCCGACTGCTTCCGGGCCATCGACACTCCGGCTTGACCAAAGACTTAATGTACTCAAACGTCTTACTGCTGAAGAAACTGTCAACATTAAAATATTTTATTAACCTGACCTCAAGGCAATCCCACGGCGGCTTCCACGAACAAAAAAAACTATTCGGCTAGCTTCTGCTATTATCACCTCGGCTCCAGGAAGTTGGGCAAAGTCCCAATGGGTGTTAGGCACCTTACTTCTGTATTCAACTAGGACTGATCCCTATTATTCAAGATACTGCATCAAGTGGCCTTTTCGGCTGTGTCAGATAGTATAATGTATAATCCAAACGTGCTGAATCTATTTACTCCTTGGCCTGTTCTAGAAGTCCTCTAGGTATGTGCTAAAATCTACCTGAAAGTTACTCAATAACTGCGCTTGGAAATAAAAATCGCGTCGTCGCTATTTTTTTTGCCAAACAAAAAGGGCTTTCTTTTTTTGACCCCTCAAAATGGAAAATATTACCAATGTATCAACTTAAGGATCGTGAATCAGATCTCAAATCCACCCATTTCCCGTTTTCAGCACCATTGTTCCAGACTGTTCACTCGCCTCTTCTCCCGAACTCTCCTGAATTCCGTTGAGGTCCTCTCGGGTTTACAGTCCCCTCTGACGTCACCGCTATTTTCACCAAGAAAAGAGAAAGTATAGGGAAACAAAATGTACTATCCGACCGATCGTCTCCTCTGCCTAATTAAAATCGACTCCCAAAAACGTCAACTAATGCAACCGTTTAAGAATGAACTTTGGTATGGAATATTCGGCACTAGACGTAAAAACTTTACCACTTGTAGAATTTTAAGTCACTTAGCGTCCCCGCTATTATCACAAAAGGAAGCTTAGGGAAGCAAAATTTACTAGTAGACAGATCGTCTCCTCTGCCCAATTCAAGAAAAAAAAATTTGTCGAATGATCCAAGTAAACAGGTAAGAAAACAGATGATCTTAAAAAAACATGTACAAAAAAAATTTTCGACAAACTCGAAATCCTAATTCACTTTGTACCACCGCCATTTTCACAAAAGTTGAAAATGAAAAAAAATATATAATATAATACTGCCGAGTAGAATAAACTTCCAAAAAAAAGCGACAAATATCCCAAAAGGTTTAGGATGCACTTTTTCACATAATTTCGGCACTAAATGAAAGAAATTACCGATTCTAGATTTTTAATTCACTTGGCGTCACCGCCATTTTCACAAAAGTTAAAAATGAAAAAAAAAATATATAATATAATACTGCCGAGTAGAATAAACTTCCAAAAAAAAAGCGACAAATATCCCAAAAGGTTTAGGATGCACTTTTTAACATAATTTCGGCACTAAATGAAAGAAATTACCGATTCTAGATTTTTAATTCACTTGGCGTCACCGCCATTTTCACAAAAGTTAAAAATGAAAAAAAAATATATAATATAATACTGCCGAGTAGAATAAACTTCCAAAAAAAAGCGACAATTATCCCAAAAGGTTTAGGATGCACTCTTTAACATAATTTCGGCACTAAATGAAAGAAATTACCGATTCTAGATTTTTAATTCACTTGGCGTCACCGCCATTTTCAAAAAAAAATTTTTCTCGAAACACCAAAAATTACGAATCGACCGACCGTCTCCTCTGCCAAATAAAAATCGCTCTC
This sequence comes from Thereva nobilitata, assembly GCA_963855945.1. NCBI lineage: Eukaryota > Metazoa > Arthropoda > Insecta > Diptera > Therevidae > Thereva > Thereva nobilitata. The sequence continues at coordinate 37,077,881 of OY979697.1, forward strand.
CTTAAAAAAAGACCTTTTCGTTTTTCTATCCCCCCGACCAGATCTGAACTTCCGCACCTCAACACACAAATATCATCCAGCTCACGCCGCCAATTTTGACCAATCATCATACCCAAGCCCGGCGTGCGCCGTTAGCGCATAGACTTCGTTTACCGACAAAAAAAATCTGCACCGTACAGATTCTACTTCTCGATGTCTCATCCATTTGGCGGGAAGAATTTGTATATATGCAGCCTTAGGGTGCGGCGGTAGTTGTGTTTGCAACATGTTAGGTTTCAATTGTGGGTGGTTGGGGTTACCAGCTGGACTGGTGGATTGAAGCACAATTGGGATTGCCAGCGTATTAAAATTTTTCTTTTATTTTGTACATAGGTGAGAATTCAAGGGCGGTGAAATATTTTCAACTTAGGAAATTAGAAATTTTATGAAATATGTTACTGTTTACCTTTCCTTTTTTTTTGTTAGTACTTGGAACCCAACTTACGATACTTAAAACAGGGTCGGCTTCATAGGGAGGGAGGAAAATTCTAGAGGATGTCAGGACTCACGTATGGTTCCTCTCAACAAATAATTATGACGGAGTTTATAGTCAGGTTGCGTGGGTGGCCTAAGTCCCATAGGGCGTCCGTTACAACGCGCGCCATTTCGAATCCGCCAGGCAAGAGGTGGCGCGAAAAAAGACAAACGGAGGCCTTATTATATTAATGGTTAGGTTTTCGGTTCCCATACCTATTGCATCGCCACGTGGGGCTGACCCACCCCTGAAATCGAGTCTCATGCTCTATAGACTGAGCCAGCCGTTACAAGGTGATGTGTGTTTTGCACCCCGCTATGCCTTCGGAGGGGTTGGGTTCGGGAGACCATGGACGAGGCTGAAGTCGTATGTGTTAAGCGCATCAACTACCTTATCACAGCTTTGTATTTAAAGAAAAAAAACTTTCGAGATTGATTTAAGTATTGGCATCATTTTGGACAACAGTGCTCGTCAACGGCCACGATTTGGTTCCTTGTCGACCACTTACACCATGCGCTCCCTACTGGGGTGTGGTACAGGAGACGTTTTGTTCCGTCCGGGACAACCGTACTCTGCGTATCTCCTATACGTCCCTAGGCAAGCGTCTTATAGGGTTGTTTGGGCCTCATGAGCCGGGATTGTGTCTAGATTGTTGGCTCTATACTCATAACAGATGTGGTCCTGCGGTGGTAGTTGGAATTATTTAGCGCGACGTCCATGTCCAAGAACTCCCCCTCCCAGGGCACATCGGTACGGCGGAATGTCAGTGACCTCGTGAGTCACTTTTACATACCCATGAAGGGTTGTTAAACGGTCCGGAGAGGTGAATCTTTCGAGAGTAGAGGATTCGGCTTAAGGTATTTGGAGCTGGAGCTGACAACTGATCAGCATGCTGTTGCTGTTGTGTATCCAAAAACTTAAGGATAAAAGGGTTCGGACAACTGGCCAGTCACTTAAGAGCGAATCTAGTCTGTTAGTGTGACAATTCGAGTGCAACAAGGATAGGCAGATGAGTGAATAAGTAAAACAGGATAGGTACAATTAATTAGTACCCATTTAAAGGGTATGGTAAATGTCGGTCGGAAAATTCCGATTTGTTGGAGTTTGGGGAATTTCACCAAAAGAGCATCGACACCTGGCAGGGAGGAGTAAAAGTGCTCAAAAGTCGGTCAAAGATAAAAAAAAATTGAGGGGATCTAACTGTTTACAGTTGGAAAATTCGGATTAAAAGAAAAAGTGGATCATCAGGGCAAACCCTATAAGTGTGAATGCAGATTCAGAGAGGGGCATAAAGATCTATACTACCCGGACTACAACAGTAGAGGTGGATAGACATAAGAGGAAGCAATGCCATTCCGTACTGAGCTACCTATGGATAGCAAGAGGTTACTGCCACCGTGGTGCGCTTCAATATCTTTGTTCAAAGGCAGAGAAGCTAGAGAGTGAATTGAGTAAGTGAGTGGGGCAAAGATAATTAACGTTAATTTAATAAACATAAAGGCAGCCGTGGAGCTTATAAGTTGTTATGTTTTGTGAGTCCTTGGGGTTTCATTTCAGCCTACCATTTGGCAAGAAGGTCAGTTACTGTTAGTTCTCGTCAGGAGTAGTTCTATTCCTCAAAGGCAGTCACCTCCATATGCATATTTGGGGGGGTTGGTCTGGCAACCCCTGAAGTTTTCAACAGGAAGCTTGGCTCCAGACAGTCAAGTCGATCAAGGAGGGGTACCATCCGCTGGGGAAGCTACCCAAGCGGACCTCAATGGGTACCCTATTGATAACCGGTTAGGCCGGGGAGATGCCTTATTAGGGCTACTCGAAGTTGGCCTGCTTCCAGATATTGTATTAGAGCGCGTCCTAGGATTGATCGCGCTGTGGAGGGACTTCACGCTTCCATGGGAAAGTCGAGGCAATTCCACATTGTCCCGGCGAGTCCCCGGGAGCGAGAGGTAACTCTTCCGGATGGGGTCTCCTGCCCCAAGGACTCGATCCGCTGGCTATACCACATAGCCGTCGTCTCGAACCCCTGGTCCACGAGGTCCCCTTCCGCTACTGAGGCTGTCAGGTCTTGAGGTCCTTTGCGTGAAAGGTTCCGATTGGTTTGCCTTTTAAATCTTCCAACTCTTATCCCCCACTCCCAAGCTTTCGCTTCACGCGAGCCTTCGTGAATTTATTTGCCAGTTTAGCGTTAAACCGGTCGACCTTGCTGCTTACGGGGAAGGTTCGTCGATAGACTACCTGGCCGGGCGAGAACTCTATTGCTCTGCAGCGCAGATTATAGTGTTTCTCATGTCTCGTGTGAGCCGCGGCCAGGTGTTGCTCTATTTTGTCCCGCCGGGCCTGCCATCGATCTACGGCCGGCGATACCGTTATATCTCCTTCTTGCAAGGCACCTAAGGCCTTCAGTACTGGGTAAGCGGATCCATGCAGGATCATTGAACACCCGAACAGGGCCTGGTAAGGAGAGGTATCAATGGAGGAGTGGTGGGCACTGCGTAAGGCACATTCGATTGCAGACAGGTGTAAGTCCCTATCCCTGTGATCTTCTTTCAGGTACGCTCGGATAGCAGCTAAAACGGAGCGATTCACCCGCTCGGAAGCGTTGGCTTGAGGGGAATAGACGGCGGTGAGTTGATGTTTGACGCCGTAGTTGGACAACAGTTTCGCGAATTCTTTTGACGTAAAATGGCTTCCATTATCAGAGAATATCGCCTCGGGGACTCCGAAAGCGTGGAAAATTTGGTGCTCGAGGAAATTCACAGCGGCCTTAGATGTTTCGCCAGGCTACCGGGTGGAGAAAACAGAATTTGGAAAACGCGTCTAGAACTACAAACACAGCCGTGTGGCCTTTCTTCGTCCTAGGGTAAGGGCCCATATAATCAATGTACAAGAGTTGAAAAGGTCGGCACACATCCATGGCTTCACCCATAGGGGGCCGAAGGGGTGTGTTTGGAGCCTTTGTTTCCTTACATACTTCACAGCTCGCTATATATTTTCTGACTTGGTTAGTCATACCGGGCCAATAATATTTTTCCCGAAGGCGTGCAAGGGTTTTGTGAATACCGCCATGGGAAGTCTGAGGGGGCTCATGAGCGGACTGGATCAAGGGAGCGGTCAATTCTGTAGGGATCCACAATTTCCATATCAGATCGTCCGTCTCGGGGTCTCCAGTTCGTGGGGCCGAACGGTGGAACACGTAACCATCCGAAACCTGAAGGTCAGGTAACTTCTCAGCATCTCTGCTGATTTTGTCAGCGAGAAGCTGGTAGTCCGCGGACCTGAAGGCTGGGGACGTTAGGTCCACGTCAAGACAGAAGGACACTTCATCGACGCAGTCGACTCGTGACAGTGTTATGTTAATAAGAAATAATATACGACAAGACTTGATGCGACTGATTTATTCAACAGCTTGCTTAAGACTAACTTATCGGTATTGATAACAGTTATTTCAAATTATTTCAAAGTTGTAAGTGTTTATCATAACATCTCCCTTTTTAGGTTGAAAACAATTATACAAATTCTTAACTTCTTATTATAACATCAGTATTACTATTTCTTTGTATAAGTACTCCTTACTTTAGAAAATAAATCTCCATTCTTAATTTTTCCTCTATATTCTCCATATTAATTTTTTTTTTTTTTAGATATTTTAAGATATTTGTATCTACATATATGCTCCTAAATATTTAGTCTTTCAGAATGAATGCCATTTATTATGTATATGTTAACCGATCAGGAGGGTTTATAATTCTACCGGATCGTGTTCTTAAGCAATTTTCAACAGAACCGTTGTTTACCTGATTATTGCCAGATTCTGGTAATGTGATACTAGAGTCGCTGTTAAGTAAGTGGGGAGTCAACATAGATTGCTTTTTTTTTATCGAACTTATTTGCTTCAGGGGAATTAATAATATGTTGTCGATTACGACGGTATGAATTACCAGCTTCATCTTTGATAAGATACGAGCGAGGTTCCTCACATTTATTTAAAATAACCCCTGGAAACCAACTAGAATTTGGTTGTTTTTTGAAAAGTACTTTTTCGCCTTCATTTAAATTGCTCAATGGCTTCGTATTTCTATTGAAATATTTGGACATCTTATATTTATTTTCATTTATATAATTGAACATTTTTTTGTTATCAATAGTAACAGGTATTAAGTTTTGGTAATTCGTTGGGATTTTAGTTCGTAGCTTTCTGCTCATTAACAATTCTGCCGGTGAGTATGTACTTGCATTAGGCGTCGTACGATAGTGTAATAAAGCAATGTAGGGATCTGTTTTGGTTTCGTAGGCTTTTTGCAGTAAATTTTTAACAATTTGAACAGACCTTTCCGCTAGGCCATTTGAACGTGGGACATACGGACTTGAAGTATGATGAGTTATGTTCCACTCGGTACAAAACTTTTTAAATTCAATGGATTGAAAAGGTGAACCATTATCGCTTATTAGAATGTTAGGAATTCCATGACGAGAAAATATTGATTTTAATTGGACAATAACTGCACTTGAAGTAAAGTGTTTGTTAAGTAATGAGATCTCTATGTATTTGGTGTAGTAATCGACGACAATCAAATAGATCTGTTTATTAAACTCAAAGAGATCTAATCCTAACTTAAACCATGGAAAGGGTACAATATCATGGGGTAATAACGGTTCTTTAGGGTTTCCATTACGATGGTGAGCACAAATGTCACAACTACTAACAATATTGGCAATATCATTATTTAAATTTGGACAATAGACTAGAGTTCTAGCAAGATTTTTACATCTTTCAATGCCCATATGGCTCTCGTGAATTAAATTCAATATTTCGGTTCTCATCGCTTTGGGTATTATGATTCTCTTTCCCATTAAAATAATATTATCAATCACGTGAATGTCATTTCTAACTTTGTAATAAGGTAGAACAACTGGATCAATTTCATTTTTATTTTCGGGCCATCCGTTTTGATAGTACTCTATTAGTTTACGTAAGGCAGGATCATTTTGTGTATTTATTTGAATTTGTTCCAATTTCGCGTCGGTAATTGGTAAATTAGACATTAAAAGATTGCAATGAAGAGATACTTCTTCATCAAACTCGGTTAGGCTTTCAGTAGAGAGAGGTGCCCTTGACAGTGTGTCGGCTATATACATTTCTTTTCCCGGTCGAAATGTTAATTTTATGTCATAAGCTTGTAATCGCAGCATAAATCTTTGCAATCGTGGAGGTACTTTGTAAAGAGGTTTATCAAAAATCGGAATTAGTGGCTTGTGATTACTGGTTTGCCATATAAAAATTGATGAAATCTCGTACAACCATAAAGTATTGCAAATAACTCTTTTTCTATTTGAGCATAATTTCTTTGACAAGGGGATAGAGTGGCTGATGCATAAGCGATAGGATGCCTATCGTGCATGATAACAGCACCTACTGCATCTTTTGATGCATCTACAGACAATAAAATAGGTTTATTGTTGTCATAATATGTTAGGACAGGTGCGTTTGAAATTAATTTCTTTAAGTTTAAAAATTCTCTTTCATGTGACTCATTCCAATGCCACAAAACATCCTTTTTTAAGAGTTGACGGAGATTTCGATTTTCTATTGCTAAGTCCTTGATGAAAGAACTTAAATAGTTTATCATACCTAGAAAACGCTGTAAATCAGTTACGTTTTCTGGTCTAGGCATTGCACAAATTGCATGAACTTTATTCTTATCCGGCCGAATTCCCGATTCGCTAAATATATGACCTAGAAATTTAATATGTTTTAAAAAAAATTGAGACTTCTCTTTATTAAACTTAAGACCAATTTCCTTAGCTTTGTTTAGTACCATTTTCAAAATTCTGTCATGTTCTTCTTTAGAATTAGCATAAATAAGAAAATCGTCAATATAAATCATTAAATTCGAAATATGCGAAAACTGTTTTACCATTTCGGCATGAAATAATTCTGGTGCCGCATTTATACCAAAAGGCAAACGTAAGAAACGAAATCTCCCAAATGGAGTAATGAAAGTGCACACTTTTGATGATGGTTTATCTAAGGGCATCATCCAAAAACCGGATTGAGCATCCAATGACGTAAAATATTTTGCATTTGACAATTTTGCCTTGAGCTCGTCTACACTTGGGAAGGGAAAATGAGGACGTAATATTTTTTTATTGAGATTTCGAGGATCTAAGCACAATCTTAGTTGACCGTTTGGCTTTCTGACTAGAACTATCGAGTTGACCCATTCTGTAGGCTTCTCAACGCGTTCAATTACTTTTATAGTTTGCAATCTTTCAAGTTCTACTTTTAATTCAGGTAACAATCCGAATGGAACTTTCCTTGGTGGTTCAACAACAGGCCTGATTTTTTCATTAATAAGTAAATGGCATTCATTTTTAAGACACCCTAAGCCTTCAAATAGTTCACTGTAATTATTTTTCGACAGAAATTCTTCAAATTTATTTATGTTTGTTTTGATTTCTTCAGACTTTAAATCACTATTAAGAGTATTAATATTTTCCATTTGCTTACCTACTACATTTAATTTTATTAAGGATTTTAATCCAATTATCGTTTTACAGTTCATATCTAGTATTTGAAATGTAAGTTCATATTCTTTAGATTTATAAACACAAATAATCTTACACTGACCTACAACCGGTAACTTTTCTCCTGAAAATGTACAAATATTAATGTTAGATTCTTCGATTATATTATCATTTAAATTTAGACTTTCAAATTCCCTAATTGATAAAACGTTTGCTTCCGCGCCTGTATCTACTTGACAACTAATATTTTTGTTATTTATTGTAAGATTTACATACCAAGAAAACTTTTCTGTACTACTATCTATATTCCCTGATTGTTCAATAATACCAATAAATAAATTCTGTGCTCCATCTGCGTAATCTGCATTCGGCATCTCTCTTTCCATATTTGATTGTGTTAAGCTTCCGACGACTGCTTTTGTGTTTTTCATACTACGGCACAATTTTGCATAGTGCCCTCGTCGGTGACAAAGATGACAAGTTGCGTTGATTGCGGGACATTTATGATTGTGTAGTTGACCACACCGCGTGCAAATATTTCTTCTTCGATTAGTAGTTTCTGAGCTGACGTTAAATTTTGTTGTATGTAATTGATTGCCCGTATAATATGACGAATTCTTGTTTTTGTAGTTAGAATTTTTTTGCTGATGATGTGTGTGTGATTTTTTAATCACACCGATAAAATTGGAACCTTCTCGATTTTGAAGTTCTCTTGACCTTTCACGTGTTATATCCAAAATTTTTGCCATTTCAATAACTGAATCTAGATTTTTGTTTCCTTCACTTAAAAGTTTTTCACGCATATAGGAAAAGTTAGAATGAAGACCACAAATGAACAAATCTCTAACCAGGTCGTCTCTTAAATTATCAAACTGACACGTGCTACTTAGATTTTTTAATGCCGTGACGAACTGATCAATGGTCTCATCTGGTTGCTGTTTCCTATTAAAAAAATTATGTCGTTCCACTGCAATATTAGCCTTTGGCCGAAAATATTTATCAAATTTATCCACAAGGTCTTTATACCTAACCTCACTAAGTTTAACTTCAAACGACTTGTAGATTTCAAAGCAGTCAGATCCCAAGTGATTAAGTAGGAGTGCCACTTTTCTTTCATTAGGCTCCGTATCAAGTTTGTTAGCTAATAAAAATATTTGATACTGTTCTATCCATTTTGTCCATGTTGACTGAAAATTTGACGATTTTAAATTTAATGGTTGTATGGTCGCCATGACAAAGTTTTGACCTCCACTAGAATTATTTGCAGACTTATTCGGTGTTTCCTGATCCGATTCACCTGAATTACTTTTAGGTGGCATTTTAGCCTTTCAATATTAATATCAATAAGAAAACTCTCGATTTAAACTGATTTAACACCTGACACCATGTTATGTTAATAAGAAATAATATACGACAAGACTTGATGCGACTGATTTATTCAACAGCTTGCTTAAGACTAACTTATCGGTATTGATAACAGTTATTTCAAATTATTTCAAAGTTGTAAGTGTGTATCATAACAGACAGTGCGTCCGGCACCACATTCTGACTACCCTTGCGGTGCTCGATTGAAAATTGGAAGCCCTGCAGTTTTAGGCTCCTTAGGCGCTAGACGGCCGTTTAGGTCGGTCTGGCTCATGAGCCACTTCAAGCTGGCATGGTCAGTAATTATGGTAAAAGGCTGCCCTTCCACATACGCCCGGAACTTTTTAACGCTCAGCACCGCCGCGTAGCACTCGAGTTCCGTGATGGAATAATTACGCTGGGCGCTGTTTAGCTTTTTAGAGAAAAATGCGATGGGATGTTCTTCATCGCCCTGTCTTTGGAAGAGGACGCTTCCTACCCCCGTTTTGCTGGCGTCACATTGGATGTAGAAGGGGCGTGTGTCTGGGGTGACCAGTAAGGGAGCAGACATCATGGACTTCTTGAGTTCCACGAAGGCTTGATGGGCCTCGTCGGACCAAACAAATTTGCCGCCTTTTAGGCAATCCGTGATGGGAGAGGCGATACTTGCATAGTTACCTATGAAGCGCCTATACCACCCCGTCATACCTAAGAAGCGTCGCACCTGTTTGACTGACTTTGGAACTGGGAAGTCCCTAATGGCTGCCACCTTGTCGGGATCGGTTTTCAGGGATCCATCGCCAATGATGAACCCCAGATACTTCACCTCGCGGACGCAGAATCGGCTCTTTGACAGGTTTACTGTCAGCCCGGAGCGACGAAGGCAGTCGGCGACCTTTTCTAAAAGTTGAAGGTGGGTCTCAAAGTCCGGAGACACCACCAATAAATCGTCCAGATAGACGAACACATTTTCTCTAAGTGAGCCCGGTATCGCCTTGTCCATCAAGCGACACATGCGTTGCGGAGCGTTACAAAGCCCGAACGGCATCACTGTAAATTGATACAGCGGTCTTCCTGGGACGGTGAAGGCAGTCTTCTCCCTGGATTTTTCCTCCAATGGGATTTGCCAAAAGGCATCCTTCAAGTCGATTGCGGAAATGAACTTAGTGTCCTGTAATCGGCCCAGGAGACCGTCTATATGAGGCAGTGGGTAGGCGTCTTTTACGGTTACAGTATTCACTTTGCGGGAGTCCAAGCAGAGCCGGACCTTTCCCGGTTCGCGGACCAGGACCACGGGTGAATTCCATGGACTGTTGGACTCTTCGATCACACCTAAACTCAACATGCGATCGACTTCCTCATACATGAGGGCCTGAATGGCGGGAGAGACAGGATAGTGCCTCTGCTTAATAGGCACCGCCTAGCCAGTGTCGATCACGTGTTGTTCCAGGTGTGTTCTACCAAGTCCACAGGTGTCGAACGACGGGAATCGCGCGCGGGCCTGGTTCAATCGCTCCTGTTGGAACTCCTCAAGGATATGGCAATCGGGATCCGGTGGTGGGGTATGATGGATTTCCCCTATTATGTGTGGGGCCAACTTAAAGGCCTTCCAGAAATCTATCCCTAGGTATAATGGTTGCGAAAGGCTAGGAGCTATGTAGATGGTCAAAGACAATGTACGGTGGCCATACGTCACCGGGACTATGATGAAGCCCAGGATTTGGTTGGATGAGCCGTCGGCTGTCTGGACAGAGGTATGCAAACGCGTTAGTTGTGCCTCTGGGTGATGCAGGAGGAACGACTCTGCCCCTCTTCCCAGGCAACTAATGCTTGCTCCACTGTCCAGCAAGCCGAGGACCGTTTCGCCCAAAATTTGTACCTTGGCAAATGGACGTTCATCAGAGGCGTCAGCAAGTATCGTCGAAAGAACTCGCTTGGTGTGAATACGCTTCTCTAAGGCTTTCTGGCGGATGCGTGGGGTTTTGGCGTTGGGCTGTGCCGCGTCGCTTTCCTCAAAAATTCGTTTTCGGACTTGGTGATAGTTGGCCCATCGTTTCATAAAGGAGGCTCTGGCCTGTGGAGAAGGGAAGTCTGGCAGAGATTCCATTATCGACAGGTCAGAGACATCGGACAGGCTGGCAGATACATCAGGTGTGATGAGAGGACTTTCAGGGACTAAGTCGGGCGCGAACCTCCTCGGGGCCTCGCACCCAAGTTCCGGTTTCCCGAACAGTCTGGACAAGAGGTGGTGTAGACTTCGGGGCGTCCACATCTGTAACATAAAATCTTCCGATGTGGCGAAGGGCACTCCGAGAACGGGTGTCCCTCTTGCTGGCAGTTCCAACAGGTAACTGGGCGGCGTGGAGTTGCATCGGCCCTCATCTCTTCGACTGCTGGTGGTGGTACGTCGCGGATGGAGGGGGGATGGGGGTGGGACTGGGCCGGTTGCTGTAGGGGTAGGTCTTCTAATTCATGCACTCTGTGAGAAGGTCGACTCTCCTCTTTCTTGGCTTTTTGCCATCTCTCCACCCGGATGCACGCTTCGCGGAGCTGGCGTACATCTGTGTATGTAGATCCTATTATGGCCGTCCCCAGGGTCGCGTTCAGGTTGGCCATGACGATACGTACCAGTTCGATGGGAGGCATCGGCCGCGTTAGTCGGTTCGACAGGGCTATCATTTTAGACGCGTACATGTCATAGGTTTGGCTGAATTGCTTCGTTTCCAGCATCTGCTTTATTATTTCATAGTCGGTTTCAAGTCCTCCGAACTGTTCTAATAGGCCAGACTTGAAATCCGCCCACAAGGGGTTGGACTGCTGTCGGCGGAACTGAGTCCAGTACCAGTCCTCAGCGGGTCCTGATAACAAGGCGGCCACATTCCGCACTAGCTCCCGCGATGATATGTCATCATCTCGAGCTCGGGTGTCGAGCCGGTAGAGAAATTCCTCTGCCGAGGTTTCTCCCGGACGACCCGTGAACTTGAGGTTCCAGTTCAAGACTGGCGACTTCTGCCTGAAGGTAGGGCCGGTATATTCTGGCCGGTAATGGGAGCCTATGCTGCTGGTCCGCGGAGGAATGCCACTGGGCCCAGCCCCGACCGAGGTATGAGGATGAAGAAAGTTAGTCGCAGTCTCATTTAGGGATGCTTCCCGGGGGCCTCGCTGTTTCAGCCTTTCAACTTCGTGTTGCAAGGCCGCTACCTGTTCGGTCAGCGCTGTCAACGCGGCGTCCCGTTCCGGATTGCCATCTTCAGATGGGGTGTTATCATCGGCTTCTTCATCTTCGTTGTCTCCGACAAATTGCCCTTTTTCGTTTCTCCTTTTCGGCATGCTGCGAGTCAGGGTCTAATACAGGGACTATAGAGGTTATAGAAGGTACTGCGCAATTCGGTAAGTATACCGAAAACAAATTTCGATTTTTAAAAATAGATGAAACGCTTCCACAAGACTGTGGGTATATCGACATAAGAAAAGGGGGAAGTAATAAACGAAATATAATAATATTGCCTATACGGAAAATGTTTAAGATGATTAATCTTTTTAGCTAGTTGCTAAAAACTTACCTAAAAAATATTTTTTTTTCTTTACAAAAACCGTGTGAAAAGACAAGTCAAAAATCTTTAAATAGAGCCCCCAAAAATTTATAGCACAAAACTAAATCTTAATCAAAAGTTAAAGTTAAAAATTTAAAAGAGGAAAAAAATGAAACTTAATATTTTGTTTATATGGTAATGTAAGCATGTGTGTGTGTATGTACGTTTTATAAATTTTTTTTTTGTGTAAGTGTGGCCCCAGGAAAGGATGTCCTTCCCCAGGTTACGGTGGCTGATGGCGCCGATAACAGTCAGCCTGTTCTCAGGACTGAGTGGCATCCGCGTCACCAGAAGCACCAAGTGCCTCCACTTGCGGGATCGATGATGAGGATGGTGACCGACTAGTGTCCAACACCATTCGCACCACCGATTCCCCATTGTCTGACATCCGGCAACCACTACGATGACCGGATCCCAGTGACCAACCAATTAGAAGAAGAAGGAGGAGTGAGCGAAGAAGATAGAAGCCTCCCAGTAGAAATAAGGGAGACTGTTCTGACACCCAGCCACAACTGGTCAGCAACTCTGCTGAGTCCCAGGAAGGTGAAGTGTCAAAACGGTCAAACAGCCGGGGGCGGGTGCATATCAGGACGTCTACCCTGTCGCATCGCCAGGCGATAGAGCGCCTGTTTGCTTGACGGGGCAGGTCCGACGTCCAGGCGTACATCCGTCCATACTAACATACAAAAAGAAAACGAACGAGTGATGGTCCCTGTCAAGGAAAGCTCGCACAGAGTCAGGCGGTATAACGCCTGTTAACCAGACTTTGAGCTTCCATGACAGGAACCGTAACTAAGATTGGGAGGCTACCGCAGAAAGATATCAAAGGTGAAATGAGTGAAGAAGAAGAAAGATAGGAAAGAGGAAGAAGACAGAGGTGATGTAACGGTCGGTTAATTATTGCAAAATTCTCATTATTAATTATCCCCCCATCTATCGGAAATTTAAGAAATTATTAGTGCAATCACTTCAGAAGCTTTTGGATGCGGAACTTTTTTTTGAATCACGTAGGCCAAGAAAAACAAAATTTTTCTTGGAAGAAAAAAAATTAGAAATTTTGGAGAGTTGGAATTGCACCGCGACGAGAGAGAGCTGGATTTTTGGAAATTCGAACGCATACGTAGAAAAATAGCTAAGTCGGGCGGATTTTTGGTTCAGCCGTGGATATAATACAAAACAATGTTTGTTGTAGGAACAATCCCGGATGCGCTGATTACCTAAGTGCGAAAACAAACTATTCGCGAATGAACTTGTCGAAGACCAGCCGGAAATTATTGAGGAAGAAACGCATTTTGTGTCAATGTGATATTAAACGAGAGGAGCGAACAGGGTTCTAAGAGAACAAAAGTGAGCTTTTTTTGAAGTGGTCAGAAGAGGGTGTGTGGATCCAGAAACGAGTGCTTCCCCCCAGCGAAGGAGTTCCGTTCGCCGTCAAAACCCACCATAATTGTGAAGGAAGAAAAAAAAACTCAATGCTGACGTTTTCAACAATAAATTTGTGTTATATCGGGCGTAAAATTGGAAATTCATTGGAGAAGAAACAACCGGGCAGTAAGGTCAATAACCTGAACCCATGACATTTGAAGAAAAGTTTTTTTGAAGAAGATTTACGAAGAGCAGTCAAACAGGAGGCAAAAGTGTTAATAAACAGGAAAAGGTTCAATAACAATATTTCGGATATTATTACCGGACACAAAAGGAAGAAAAGGTAGTAGTCGTTTTATAGATTAGATAAAACAAAAACAAAAAAAAAACAAAAAAATATATCTAAAGCTTAAAAATAAGGACAAGAAAACAAAACAAACCAATTTTTTTATAATACTATATAATTAATAATCCCAAGGGCAGAAAATAATAATAATATTTACAATCCTAATACCCAAATATTGCAATAAAGCTACTTGAGGCAACGAGCCAGAGCGAGAGGGACCTGAGGCCTCTGGTGAGTTTTATTTTGGGTCAGGCTTCAAAGGAGAATATCACACCCAAGTTAATGAAGAGGAAGATAATTTCAACCAGTGACAGTTCTTATAACATTAGTTACATATACTTACCAGTTTCCTTTAAGGTCGAGTAAATATATTTGCAATCTTTCTTTATTGTTACTTACATATTAACAAAAACATTACTTACCATTTACATTTCTTTTGAAATAATTACACATTTTTCTTATCCAATATATATATATATAATTTAATCCCAAGAGGTACATCCAAAATAATCTATATAAATGCATTCTCACCTATATTACACCTTATAAAACCAGTTTTTTTATAACTATATGGTATTAGATCACAACAATTAGATATCTACAATATTACCATATAAATTAGTAAGGACGTTTGTCTCGATTTGAATATTGTACATTACCTTGGGACATTAGTTAACCCGCAAAAGGGAATTGTAATAACCACTAAGTACATATATCACAATATTTATCAATTACTTAGAGGTTGATGCAATAATTACCATATCCTTATATATAATCATTTTTTTTCAATGTGTTTACAATGTTACTTTGGTACACGCCCTTATTTATAAATTTTATCGATTAGTTTGGTGTTGTACGAAAGAAAATAATCCTCGACTGGTACCAGCGCGACGATTGGTTTGTTTCCTTCCGTGGTTGTATAACGTTATTATTTTGTGGTAATAGTTGGCTGTGTCCACCTTACCTAGATTGTAGGAGTATTGGTTGTTTGATTTACATCTACTATTTAATGCAAAATTACCTCTGTTTTTTTTGTTGTTGAGTAATTGTATTATATTGTAATTATTTTAAAATATATTTGTGGTCACTTTCTTTAACCCCACGAGTATTACTAGGTATGATAGCCTAAGGGGGTAAAACTGTCCAGGATGGTTGGGTTTTGCTTTCTCTCCAGGGTCATCTCAAAGTCGCGTTGAACATTTACAGGTCCACCAGGTCGATGGAAACGTCCAGCGATGAATCGCTTTGGCTAACCTAGGAAAATAATGATATGAAGAGATATCCCTTTTAAACAACAGGTAAGTGGTGAATCATAGGTGTAGTGTCCCGGTCACACAACCCCACGCCCCCACCGGCGAGCTAGCGTATACCGTGTGGCCGGTTTAGCATCCCCTAAAAACATTTAGGAAACTAGGGAGGATGTGGTATCTCAAAATTTTTTTATGTTTACCCAAGCACGATGGTAGTAGCCTTGCTGTCACCAGCAAGGAGCTCCATTGTGCCGGTGGTACATAATGGCGCCCAACGCATGCTTGCATGCCCAACGTTTTGGCAAACAAGTTTCTTTCAATATTAAATTTCTGGCGCCCTTTTATTACATAAAATGGCGCCCAACGCTTCTGTAACTTATTCAAATTATCTTTGACTATGGTTCACCACCAATGCTTCTTTTTATACATTCGTCTCATTTGTCTAAATTCAGTGTGAATTTTGTTTTGATTTCACTTTTAGATTGTCCCGTCTTATGATATCTTCTTCGCTTTAGGCATCTTTGAACTAGGCTTACCGGCACCGCTGGCTAACAAGCGTATGACCGCTTGGCCATGGGTGAAGGCTGAGTCTGGAGTTCTTTTGTCCTGTGTTTTTGCTCGTCGTCCTGAGTATCAGGCGTCATACCGCCTGCCAGTGCTTCGTTCAGTGGACAGGATCCTTGTTACTTTTTGCTGATGGACGTTTGAGTTGTAACTCGGGCTTAACCGTCTGAGGTAACAGGCGTGATATCGCCTGCCCACTGCGCCCCGTGGACTTCTTTAATCCAGTCAGTCCCCTCAAATTTTGTTTTCTTTTCTTTCACTTTAGACCTTTAGTCGAAATATGGTAAGGGATGTGGCCACTTCAGGTGCACCTCTAGAAGGCCGCACAGGCTTAACCGTCTGGCTAATCACCTGCGCCCTGTGGACTTTTGTTGAGGGACATCCGGCTACTTCCTTGTGCGTTTATTGTTTTCTCTCCCGTCTGTCCCCACTGCTGATTGATTTTCCGTAGTGTAGCTCAGTTGTGGATGGACAGCGGAATCCAACTAAATTTTTATGATTTTCGAAGAAGATTTCCTTGTTTTTATGTGGAGTTAGACTCTTCATGTCGTTCAAGTGGATGAAGACGTGTGGTGCTTCCGGCGTCGTTGATGGCACTCGGTGTTGGCTATGTCTCATAACTAACACCGACTGACACCGATGACCTCGGCCACCAACGAGACTCCTGGGGAGTGAGATTGCTTTTCTTCAACCATCCTGGAAATTCACCAAAACAGTTTAAACACAAACAACACTACTTTACACCTTGATTTTTTTCAGGTATCAATTGGTTTTGATTATTGCGAGTGTCACAACTATTGTTAGTCGGCTCACGGAAGTTTTTGATTAGGATATCTACAGTTACAGTAGTAGACTTTATCATCATTTTTATTCAGTTGCTTCTTTTGTTGGTTGGTCCCGATCTGGTGGCGGATACTTTTCTACACGGGTATTGTTTATATAGCGGATAGTAACCCGAAGACATTCCCCTTCATCGTTATTTTGGGATTTCGGGGTAATACGTCGTATAAATGGAACTTAGAGGCGGAAAGAAAACCGCTCTCGCCACTGGCGAAAGCGACCGTCCAGGCGAATCACACCTCGACCCTGATGAGTCGTCACTTTCCGAAGTCAACGATCCCACCCCGGAGGAACAACTCCAACAGGTACAACGGGAACTAGAGGGACTGCGGGCCCAACAGCGTGCTGCAGAGATTCCGATGCTCCCCCGTATGGATCTTCACTATCCCCCTGCTGAGCCCGTACATACCGACAGCAGAAGGGAAGCGTCAACCGGAACCTATCGCCGCAAGTCTCCAGTTACGACCTGGAACATCAAGTTCTCCGGTGAGAACCCTGCGCTGTCGGCAGAAGAATTTTTGTTCCGGTTGGAGCTGAGGGCACGTGACGAGTGGGTCAGCCAGTCTGAGCTATGTCGAAATATTTCGGCTTTACTTACAGGCCGAGCCGAGGACTGGTACTGGTCCCAGTTCCGCCGGCAAGTCCGTGACCCAGATTGGGAAACGGTGAAAGGTCATTTCACCAGACAGTTTAGGAGTCGTGAGTCAGACTTGGAACTGATAAAACGACTGTTGGAACTGAAACAACAAAACCATTCATATGACGACTACGTCGCAAAAATGTTGTCGTTGTATAACAGAATGTCCAATCCAATGCCGGAGGTGGAGTTGGTGGACATAATCCTTCAGAATTTGGATGCATCTTTAGGTTCATTGGTGATAGGCCAACGTTTCGCAACCATGCATGACTTGCGGGAAGTCTGCGTTCGAGCTGAACGCTGGCATAAGCAGAAACGTCTGGAACGAAGGCCCGATCGACAAATACACGAGATTGACTATTCGACAATGAATGAATCGAATTCATTACCACCGGACGTATCCCCGCAAGGAGTAGATGAGATGACCGCGCCGCGTCAGTTCCCGGCGAACCCGCGACCTTTCCGTTGTTGGAATTGCCAGCAACAGGGTCATCCTTTTATGGACTGCCCATCTGAGACTCGTGGCCTGTTTTGCTACAAGTGTGGCAAGCCAGGAGTCGTGACCCCAGTCTGTCCCACCTGCCAGGGAAACCGGAGCAGGGGTGCGAGACCATACGGGAGTCCGCGCCCGAGCTAAGCTCGCCCGTTATTCCCTCGTCCACTTCATATATACCTGCTACGTCTACCATCAGCGACTTTACGTCAAATGAGGCTCTTCCATCTTTTCCCTCCGAGGAGGTCAGACTCTCATTTATTTCCCGTTGGAAGAGATATATCTCCACTCGTGCACGCATCTTTTCGGAGCCACCTTTTGTGGACTCCCTGCATTCTCGTCATACCCCTCCCCAAATTAGAGTACGAGCTAAGGAGAAGCGACATCTTTCGCAGAAACTTGTTTCTGCTTTCATCTCTGACTTGTCAGATCCTCGTCCTTTTACTAAGGTCACCTTACTTCATGAGGAGGTGAATGGTTTATTGGACAGTGGCGCTAGTATCAGCTGTCTGGGAAGAGATGCTGAATCCTTTCTGGCCAATCATCCCGAAGTGACAGTCTACACTTTGCACACGGCGTTGCAAACTGCGGACGGGGCTTCACAAAGAATTTGCGGTTACATCCGGGTTCCTGTTTCCTGTGGAGGACGGACCCGTGATATGACCATCTATGTGGTGCCCAGTCTCAGCCAGAGGCTGTATCTAGGGATCGATTTTTGGAAACTTTTCAGCATCGCTCCCCATTTAGTCTGCGAGTTAAACGCCTCAACTGCATCTGCTAACATGCACGACTTAACGTCTTTGCAAAGCGAGCAGTTGGAGCGGGTCAAGGCCAGGTTTCCCTCTTTCGATGTCTTAGGACTGGGAAAGACCCACCTGGAGGAACACACGATCGACACTGGTGACTCAGTTCCCATTAAGCAGAGGCATTATCCTGTCTCACCCGCTATTCAACATTTGATGTATGGCGAGTTGGACAGGATGTTGGCTCTGGGGGTGATTGAGCCATCGAACAGTCCCTGGAATTCTCCAGTGGTGTTAGTTCGTAAACCAGGCAAAGTCCGCCTGTGTCTTGACTCTCGCAAGGTCAACAGTGTCACTGTCAAAGACGCCTATCCCCTTCCACACATCGATGGTCTTCTTGGTCGTCTTCAAGACACCAAGTTCATCACGAGTTTGGACCTTAAGGATGCTTTCTGGCAAATTCCATTGGAATTGAAGTCGCGAGAGCGGACAGCTTTCACTGTCCCCGGTCGTCCCCTGTACCAGTTTACAGTTATGCCTTTCGGCTTGTGTAATGCCCCACAGCGCATGTGTCGCTTGATGGACAAGAGCATTCCGGGACATTTACGTGAGAACGTCTTTGTCTATCTGGACGACCTGCTCATAGTTTCACCTGACTTTGACTCTCATTTAAGGCTTTTGGACGAAGTCGCCAGCTGTCTCCGTCGTGCGGGGTTAACACTCAATCTGGCTAAAAGCAAATTCTGCGTGACTGAAGTCAAGTATCTCGGCTTCATAATTGGTGATGGGACACTGAAAACGGATCCTAACAAGGTGACGGCCATCACGGAATTCCCGACTCCGAAGTCTCATAAGCAGACTAGGAGGTTCTTGGGTATGACCGGATGGTATCAGCGTTTCATCCCCAATTATGCTAGCGTGGCTTCTTCAATCACGGATTGTTTGAAGACGAAAACTTTTAGTTGGAATGATGAGGCCCAGCAGGCGTTCGAGACTTTGAAAAAGCTGATGACGGAAGCTCCTCTTCTAGTCACTCCAGATTTTTCTAAACCTTTTTATATTCAGTGCGATGCCAGCAGGACTGGTGTAGGTAGTGTGCTCTTTCAAAAGGACATGGATGGAGGAGAACATCCGATTGCTTATATGTCCAAGAAATTGAACGGAGCACAGCGAAACTACACCATTACTGAGCTCGAGTGCTACGCAGCCGTGCTGAGTATAAAGAAGTTTAGGGCTTATGTGGAGGGACAGGCTTTCACGGTCATTACTGACCATGCAAGTCTGAAGTGGCTCATGGGCCAGAAGGAGCTCAACGGACGTTTAGCCCGGTGGAGTCTTAAGCTTCAGGGTTTCGATTTTACGATCGAACATCGAAAAGGCACTCACAATGTGGTTCCTGATGCCTTGTCCCGCATGGATTGCGTGGACGACCTGTCCCTATGTTTCGACGTGGACTTAAATGCCACGTCCTTCAAATCCCCTGATTATCTTCGTCTGGTTGAACGAATCAGGCAAGCCTCACCGCAGTTACCAGACCTGCGAGTTGAAGATGGGTACGTGTTCCAGCGTACATCCCCACGTACCGGAGACTCTGTTGCTGACGACCTAACCTGGAAGTTGTGGGTCCCAACGGAACTGACCACGCCTCTCATCGAGTCGGCTCACTTGCCTCCCCAAACATCGCATGGTGGAGTAGGGAAGACTCTAACCCGTCTGAGAGTTAAATACTTTTGGCCAGGTATGTTCAAACAGGTGCGGGAATTCGTCGCCCACTGTGAGGTCTGCAAGACCACTAAAGCCCCCAGTTCGGTACTTCGACCACCTATGGGCAACGCCATGGATGCGTCGAAGCCGTTCCAATTTTTGTACGTAGACTTCTTAGGTCCTTACACCCGATCGAGGAAAGGTCACACGGCAGTGTTTGTTGTGTTAGATGCCTTCACCAAGTTTGCCTTCTTGCACCCCGTGTCCGCTGAGACTACGGCGGTGGCCGTCAAGTTCCTCGAGCAAACTATTTTTCACACCTTTGGAGTTCCTGAAACCATCTTCTCCGACAATGGTCGGCAATTCACATCCAAAGAGTTTGCTAAATTGTTAACCGATTATGGCGTGCGACATGTGCGCACAGCCGTATATTCGCCTCACCCTAATGCTTCCGAGCGGGTGAATCGATCGGTATTAGCCGCCATCAGAGCGTATTTAAAGGAGGATCAGCGTGAGTGGGATAGACATCTCTCGTCCATTGAATGTGCTCTTCGTAGCGCCCACCACGAGGCAATAGGCATGTCACCGTATCAGGCTCTTTTTGGTAGCCATATGATCCTGCACGGATCAGCTTATCCAGTCCTGAAGAAACTGAACGTTTTCCAGGAAGGTGACATAGCTTTCTTGCCCTTGACGGACAAGTTGCAGATACTGCGTGAACGAGTAGCGCTAAATTTAGCCGCGGCACATACCAGGCATACTACTCGATACAACTTACGTTGCCGAGTGAGCAGTTTTCGACCTGGAGATGAGGTATACCGAAGAACCTTCTGGGCGAGTAACCGAGCTGGTCGCTTCAGTGCTAAATTGGCACCGAGGTTTGTGAAAGCCCGGATACGGACAAAAATTGGAACTAGCTTGTACGAGCTGGAGGATTTGGCTGGTAAAAGCATAGGCGTTTATCACGCCAAAGACATACGACCCTGATGATCGTAGAAGCAAGCGCTCCTCGGAGTAGCCCTAAGAAGGCATCTCGCCGGCTTCACCGGTTATTAATAGGGTGCCGTAATCCGCTTAGGTAGCTTCCCTAGCGGATGGTATACCTCCTTTGATTTTCGTTCAGTCTGAAGAACAACTCTCGGCGAATGGTGGTCCTGGCGATCCATCGGGGTTTGGATAACGACAATGTGGTATTGCTGGAGACTGTCCCGATGGACCGAAAGGAGACCTTTTCGACATGGAGACCTGGATGATGGTAGAAACCTGGAGGGGGACAATGTGGTATTGCCTTCCCCAGATTTTTGGCAACTCCAGAGATTCCTCCGAGATACTCTCCAGACTGAACATTTTATCACCGTATTTGGAACACTTACTTCAAAAATTATCCAGGTTGTTTCTTTTTGTTTATCTCGCTCTCTGACCATAGCTGGGGCTTGAGACTCTGGTTCTCAGGGTATGAGACGAGCCCCACATTGGCGCCACATACCGGACCGTACGACAGAAAAACCTTCCGTTTTTTTCGGCTCCTCACTGCCTCGCAAGTCGGCCTTGTGGACCCGAGGGTATGTAACGGTCGGTTAATTATTGCAAAATTCTCATTATTAATTATCCCCCCATCTATCGGAAATTTAAGAAATTATTAGTGCAATCACTTCAGAAGCTTTTGGATGCGGAACTTTTTTTTGAATCACGTAGGCCAAGAAAAACAAAATTTTTCTTGGAAGAAAAAAAATTAGAAATTTTGGAGAGTTGGAATTGCACCGCGACGAGAGAGAGCTGGATTTTTGGAAATTCGAACGCATACGTAGAAAAATAGCTAAGTCGGGCGGATTTTTGGTTCAGCCGTGGATATAATACAAAACAATGTTTGTTGTAGGAACAATCCCGGATGCGCTGATTACCTAAGTGCGAAAACAAACTATTCGCGAATGAACTTGTCGAAGACCAGCCGGAAATTATTGAGGAAGAAACGCATTTTGTGTCAATGTGATATTAAACGAGAGGAGCGAACAGGGTTCTAAGAGAACAAAAGTGAGCTTTTTTTGAAGTGGTCAGAAGAGGGTGTGTGGATCCAGAAACGAGTGCTTCCCCCCAGCGAAGGAGTTCCGTTCGCCGTCAAAACCCACCATAATTGTGAAGGAAGAAAAAAAAACTCAATGCTGACGTTTTCAACAATAAATTTGTGTTATATCGGGCGTAAAATTGGAAATTCATTGGAGAAGAAACAACCGGGCAGTAAGGTCAATAACCTGAACCCATGACATTTGAAGAAAAGTTTTTTTGAAGAAGATTTACGAAGAGCAGTCAAACAGGAGGCAAAAGTGTTAATAAACAGGAAAAGGTTCAATAACAATATTTCGGATATTATTACCGGACACAAAAGGAAGAAAAGGTAGTAGTCGTTTTATAGATTAGATAAAACAAAAACAAAAAAAAAACAAAAAAATATATCTAAAGCTTAAAAATAAGGACAAGAAAACAAAACAAACCAATTTTTTTATAATACTATATAATTAATAATCCCAAGGGCAGAAAATAATAATAATATTTACAATCCTAATACCCAAATATTGCAATAAAGCTACTTGAGGCAACGAGCCAGAGCGAGAGGGACCTGAGGCCTCTGGTGAGTTTTATTTTGGGTCAGGCTTCAAAGGAGAATATCACACCCAAGTTAATGAAGAGGAAGATAATTTCAACCAGTGACAGTTCTTATAACATTAGTTACATATACTTACCAGTTTCCTTTAAGGTCGAGTAAATATATTTGCAATCTTTCTTTATTGTTACTTACATATTAACAAAAACATTACTTACCATTTACATTTCTTTTGAAATAATTACACATTTTTCTTATCCAATATATATATATAATTTAATCCCAAGAGGTACATCCAAAATAATCTATATAAATGCATTCTCACCTATATTACACCTTATAAAACCAGTTTTTTTATAACTATATGGTATTAGATCACAACAATTAGATATCTACAATAATTAATAAATTAATAAGGACGTTTGTCTCGATTTGAATATTGTACATTACCTTGGGACATTAGTTAACCCGCAAAAGGGAATTGTAATAACCACTAAGGGTCTGTGCCAAAATAGCAATTCAGACGTCAATTTGTATGGAAAACTCATTTCAAGCTACTAATTTGATTTTCGACGGTTTGCGTCTATGGAAATGAGTAAATTATTTTAACTCATTTCAGTTTTTATTAATCAAGGGTAGCCGTTAAATAAATTTGAACAAGCAAACAAGTAAATAACAATAAATTATGGAAAAGAGGAAATATGCAAAAAGACATAACTTAAAATAACCCGTTTATTGCTTAGCTAAATGGAGATGGGTCAAACATAACATAACTGCATACCAATTTTTATAATTCTTTGGTCTTAAACACTCGCAAGCAGTCATCATTTTAGTATATTTTTTAGTTTAGCAGGAAGGAACTAAAAAAATAATGAAATCAAGGATAAAGCTCAATCATTTATTTGTAAAAAAAAGAATAAAAAATCATAATAAGAAAATAACATTTTAAAAAAAATTTATAAAATCTAGCACAAATATTTATCGTCCATTTTTACTCAAAAACTGTAACTGCCATTGAAATGTGTGAATTGGTATTTTGGCACACTTTAGAATATCGAAGTGCCCTGGGAAATGAGAAAAATTCGAAATGGTATGTTGGCAAACGGCCTAAGTACATATATCACAATATTTATCAATTACTTAGAGGTTGATGCAATAATTACCATATCCTTATATATAATCATTTTTTTTCAATGTGTTTACAATGTTACTTTGGTACACGCCCTTATTTATAAATTTTATCGATTAGTTTGGTGTTGTACGAAAGAAAATAATCCTCGACTGGTACCAGCGCGACGATTGGTTTGTTTCCTTCCGTGGTTGTATAACGTTATTATTTTGTGGTAATAGTTGGCTGTGTCCACCTTACCTAGATTGTAGGAGTATTGGTTGTTTGATTTACATCTACTATTTAATGCAAAATTACCTCTGTTTTTTTTGTTGTTGAGTAATTGTATTATATTGTAATTATTTTAAAATATATTTGTGGTCACTTTCTTTAACCCCACGAGTATTACTAGGTATGATAGCCTAAGGGGGTAAAACTGTCCAGGATGGTTGGGTTTTGCTTTCTCTCCAGGGTCATCTCAAAGTCGCGTTGAACATTTACAGGTCCACCAGGTCGATGGAAACGTCCAGCGATGAATCGCTTTGGCTAACCTAGGAAAATAATGATATGAAGAGATATCCCTTTTAAACAACAGGTAAGTGGTGAATCATAGGTGTAGTGTCCCGGTCACACAACCCCACGCCCCCACCGGCGAGCTAGCGTATACCGTGTGGCCGGTTTAGCATCCCCTAAAAACATTTAGGAAACTAGGGAGGATGTGGTATCTCAAAATTTTTTTATGTTTACCCAAGCACGATGGTAGTAGCCTTGCTGTCACCAGCAAGGAGCTCCATTGTGCCGGTGGTACAGTGATAAAGGCTAGAGTACCGCGCTAAGTACTTTCGCCCATAACCTAGAAGCCGGAGGGACTTGGACTGAAAGGGAGAGCTACTAAAAGAAGGAAGTCCACTCCAGGCTCCTCTCGTTGGCCTGAGCCACAAAATAAAAAATTTAAACATCGACGAATAAGAATTGAAACTACTAGATTGGGAAAAAAACTAGCTCGAACAGGAAAATTAACTAAATCAAAAGGGAAAGTGTCGAATCTAAAAGAATTAATGTCACTAAATGACAAGCAGACGGTTCTGAGCTAGTAATACCAGACTAGGATATTAAAACAAAGTTATAAGTCACTAGCCTGCGTTGGGCGCCATTTGTAACTGTCGGGGAGATTTGTGCTGGGGCACGAAGAACTAGAAATGCCATAAAGGCCAAAAAGGGAACAATGTTACAAAAAAAAAATCTCCGGGAAGGGGACTCAAAAAGGGTGGCTCGGACGGTTCGACCGCCGGGGAAGTATCGCGGAAGAAATGCATCCCTTGCACCGGTTGTCGGCACGACGTGCGATGCGCGAACTAGCTCGCCGGATGGGGTGGGGTACGCGGTACAGGGGTGTCGAAGGGGTGACAGTGGGGGGTAATCCAAAAAAAATCGTGCCTAATCAACAACAAAAAAATTGAAAGGCGATAAGGGGTGGAACTACGTCCGGGGTCAACGAGAGGGGCTACAGGGGAAGAAAAGAGAGAAATAGAAGGGTGGTCACTGGTCAACGATCGTCGATCAGGTCAGGGGCGGTCACATATCGGACAACACTTTAAAAGTTAAGGAGGCACTTACCTTTGGGTGGGGCATCCTTCCGCCCCGGGGGCCACTTTTACTCACCCAAAACTTTTGATTCATTCTAACTAATCCGTTGAATTGCGAGAAAGAAAAACAAAAATTTACAGCAATAACAATTCATACTATATTACAGCGCTAATAGTGGCGGTATGGAACATGTGTATATGCAAGTAACTTTCCTAAACCTTAATAATTACCGACAATCGGCGAACAGGCTCTAAAAGCTTAAAAAGAAAAAAAAATTATTATAGCTAAGCCTAATATTACTACATCCGAACTCGCTCGGTATAACAATTCAAAAATTATTTTGCTTCTATTCATAAAATTGCATATATAGGTACAAGCCATGACATCCTAATTTAAGTGATATAGTCAAACCGGACAATTCAAGTTCGAGAAACGAGTATTTAACCTACGAAAGATTAATACAGCCGAGCTTTGTCGGTATGGAAATTCGGAAAATTTCGACCTTATTTATTATATACCTAACCTAAATATAAGAGTATTAACATAAGAAATCAAATCATGTACTCAACCAGAACAATTCTTCAAGTTCGAGAGAAGATTGCTTAAATTACGAAAAACTAATACAACCGAACTTTGTCGGTATAACAATTCGGAAAATATTCGACCTTATTTATTATATACCTAACCTAAATATATGAGTATTAACATAAGAAATCAAATCATGTAATCAACCAGAACCATTCTTCAAGCTCGAGGAGAGATTACTTAAATTACGAAAAATTAATACAACCGAACTTTGTCGGTATAACAATTCGGAAAATATTCGACCTTATTTATTATATCCCTAACCTAAATATATGAGTATTAACATAAGAAATCAAATCATGTAATCAACCAGAACAATTCTTCAAGCACGAGGAGAGATTACTTAAATTACGAAAAATTAATACAACCGAACTTTGTCGGTATAACAATTCGGAAAATATTCGACCTTATTTATTATAACTTCAGCCTAAATGTATCGGTAGTAGCACAGTAACACAACGTTTCTTTAGGTGCTAGTGAAAGAGTGATAATTAGGTAACTTATTCCATATTAGTGTAGCCGACTCTGGCGGTATTGCGATTCGAACATCATTCTGCCGTAATTCGTAGGCATGGAAATCAAATACAAATAGCGAAAAGTAGATTTCATCAATATAATTGACAAGAACATCATCATAACTTCACTTAGAAAAATATATAAATAAATATAAAAACAAAAATAGTCTCTCCACTTATCTCCCTCCAAGGTTAGTTGAACTCCGTGTGTCAACACCAATTGCAGAATGAAACTGTTTCGCGGTCCGCTCGTCTATGAAATTCCGGGATCTAGAGTTGGTTTACCCGACTGCTTCCGGGCCATCGACACTCCGGCTTGACCAAAGACTTAATGTACTCAAACGTCTTACTGCTGAAGAAACTGTCAACATTAAAATATTTTATTAACCTGACCTCAAGGCAATCCCACGGCGGCTTCCACGAACAAAAAAAACTATTCGGCTAGCCGAAATTATGTTAAAGAGTGCATCTGCTATTATCACCTCGGCTCCAGGAAGTTGGGCAAAGTCCCAATGGGTGTTAGGCACCTTACTTCTGTATTCAACTAGGACTGATCCCTATCATTCAAGATACTGCATCAAGTGGCCTTGTCGGCTGTGTCAGATAGTATAATGTATAATCCAAACGTGCTGAATCTATTTACTCTTTGGCCTGTTCTAGAAGTCCTCTAGGTATGTGCTAAAATCTACCTGAAAGTTACTCAATAACTGCGCTTGGAAAAAAAATCGCGTCGTCGGCTTTCTTTTTTTGACCCCTCAAAATGGAAAATATTACCAATGTATCAACTTAAGGATCGTGAATCAGATCTCAAATCCACCCATTTCCCATTTTCAGCACCATCGTTCCAGACTGTTCACTCGCCTCTTCTCCCGAACTCTCCTGAATTCCGTTGAGGTCCTCTCGGGTTTACAGTCCCCTCTGACGTCACCGCTATTTTCACCAAGAAAAGAGAAAGTATAGGGAAACAAAATGTACTATCCGACCGATCGTCTCCTCTGCCTAATTAAAATCGACTCCCAAAAACGTCAACTAATGCAACCGTTTAAGAATGAACTTTGGTATGGAATATTCGGCACTAGATGTAAAAACTTTACCACTTGTAGAATTTTAAGTCACTTAGCGTCCCCGCTATTATCACAAAAGGAAGCTTAGGGAAGCAAAATTTACTAGTAGACAGATCGTCTCCTCTGCCCAATTCAAGAAAAAAAAATTTGTCGAATGATCCAAGTAAACAGGTAAGAAAACAGATGATCTTAAAAAAACATGTACAAAAAAATTTTCGACAAACTCGAAATCTTAATTCACTTTGTACCACCGCCATTTTCACAAAAGTTGAAAATGAAAAAAAATATATAATATAATACTGCCGAGTAGAATAAACTTCCAAAAAAAAGCGACAAATATCCCAAAAGGTTTAGGATGCACTTTTTAACATAATTTCGGCACTAAATGAAAGAAATTACCGATTCTAGATTTTTAATTCACTTGGCGTCACCGCCATTTTCACAAAAGTTAAAAATGAAAAAAAAAATACATAATATAATACTGCCGAATAGAATAAACTTCCAAAAAAAAGCGACAATATCCCAAAAGGTTTAGGATGCACTTTTTAACATAATTTCGGCACTAAATGAAAGAAATTACCGATTCTAGATTTTTAATTCACTTGGCGTCACCGCCATTTTCACAAAAGTTAAAAATGAAAAAAAAATATATAATATGATACTGCCGAGTAGAATAAACTTCCAAAAAAAAAGCGACAAATATCCCAAAAGGTTTAGGATGCACTCTTTAACATAATTTCGGCACTAAATGAAAGAAATTACCGATTCTAGATTTTTAATTCACTTGGCGTCACCGCCATTTTCAAAAAAAAAAATTTCTCGAAACACCAAAAATTACGAATCGACCGACCGTCTCCTCTGCCAAATAAAAACCGCTCTCCTTAAAAAAAGACCTTTTCGTTTTTCTATACCCCCGACCAGATCTGAACTTCCGCACCTCAACACACAAATATCATCCAGCTCACGCCGCCAATTTTGACCAATCATCATACCCAAGCCCGGCGTGCGCCGTTAGCGCATAGACTTCGTTTACCGACAAAAAAAATCTGCACCGTACAGATTCTACTTCTCGATGTCTCATCCATTTGGCGGGAAGAATTTGTATATATGCAGCCTTAGCGTGCGGCGGTAGTTGTGTTTGCAACATGTTAGGTTTCAATTGTGGGTGGTTGGGGTTACCAGCTGGAATGGTGGATTGAAGCACAATTGGGATTGCCAGCGTATTAAAATTTTTCTTTTATTTTGTACATAGGTGAGAATTCAAGGGCGGTGAAATATTTTCAACTTAGGAAATTAGAAATTTTATGAAATATGTTACTGTTTACCTTTCCTTTTTTTTTTGTTAGTACTTGGAACCCAACTTACGATACTTAAAACAGGGTCGGCTTCATAGGGAGGGAGGAAAATTCTAGAGGATGTCAGGGCTCACGTATGGTTGCGTGGGTGGCCTAAGTCCCATAGGGCGTCCGTTACAGAACTCGATCAGGAAGACTTTGAGTCAGATGGTTTTCATGATTTAGATTTCGATCAGAATACGATTAATAAAAAAATACTAGATTTGAATAGAATAAACCCAGAAGATATGACAAACTTATTTGTAGACTCTTCTGGAAAAACTCAGAAAGCAGAAATAAAGGAAATTTCTGATGGAATGCTGTGGCATTTGAGATTAGGCCATGCTTCCTTGAACTATCTTAGAAAACTTAAACAGCATGAAGAATTTAAAAACGTAAAATTTGATGAAACAATAAAAGATTGTGAAATTTGCATAATGGCGAAAATGGAAAAACAACCATTTTCAGAAATTAGAACTAGAGCAGATAAGCCATTACAAAGAATTCACACTGATTTAATGGGACCTATAAAACCCATTTCCTTTCCAGGAGAGAATAAGTATATTATTACTTTTATCGATGATTTCTCTAGATTAGCTAAAATATTCTCCGTTAAAAAGAAAAGCCAAGCGGGAGAATGTTTGGAAAAATTCTTGATAAAAACCAGAAACATGTTAGGTGAAGATAGAAAAGTTTGCTATATAAGAGCAGACAACGCGAAAGAATACCTTCATGGTCATTTTCTAGAGGTCATGAAAAAGGAGAAAATAGATGACGATTATGCTCCGATTTATACTCCAGAACTCAATGGTACCGCAGAACGATTTAATCTAACATTAGAATGGAAAATTAGATCACTCCTATTGGATTCAGGCTTACCTTCAAGTATGCGGATATTAGCAGCAGAAGTTGCTGCCCGTATCTACAATCGAACACCCCATAAATCGAACGATTTCTTAACCCCCCTAGAGAAGTTTGTTAAAAAACAAAAAATACATTTAGACAAAATCAAACGTTTTGGTTGTGTCTGTTATGTGAGAATACCGATTTCAGAATCTAAATTTTCAGCAAGCGCCATAAAATCCATATTAGTAGGTTTTTCTAATGTTAGATATGTGCTTTGGCACCCTCCAACTGGAAAATTCCTATGTTCACGTCATGTTAGATTTAATGAGAAGTTGGTATATAAAGATGAATATAAAAATCTAAGAACTCAGACGTCAGAAAATGTAGACGAAACAGAAGACATTACTTCTGAGAATAATAACTCTAAAGATGAGAATGAAATAGAATTGGAAACAACGAATGTTGTAGAAGACACTCAGATGAACAAACCAAAAAGAGGCAGACCGAGTAAACGAACTACTGAAGACGAAACAAAAGATGAAAATTCTGTTGTTCCTCGGAAACAACCTAAAAGAAAGGCTAAAGAAGGTAGGGATTTTACGATATATGCTCGAAACACTGAGTATGATGAACTTGTTGAAGACACAAGTTTTGCGTACTTTACAACAGAAAATTTAGACAAAAAAAAAGAATTATATTTAGAGACGAATATGTAAAAGATCAGATTAGTAACGAGTTAGAAGAGGATGAATTGCGTTTTTCTTTGCTAGCTACTATAAATAAAGATCCTTCCTCATATAAAGAAGCAATGTCATCAAATAACGCTGTAGAATGGAAAAAAGCTATAAACGAAGAGTTAAGATCAATGCGAGAAAATAATTTTTGGAAATTGGTCGATAGACCTTTAGATAAAAGAGTAGAGAAAATGGCAAACATTATTGATTCTCGATGGGTTTTTACTCGGAAAACTGGAATAAATGGGAAAATAACCATGAAAGCCAGGCTAGTAATTAGAGGTTTTAAAGATCGCAGAGTTTATGAACTCCAAGAAACATATGCTCCTGTATCTAGACTTCCATTAATTAGAGCAATATTAGCAATTTCAAACAAATACAACTTAGAACTTTGTCAGATGGATGTTAAAACAGCATTTTTAACTGGAATTCTGGACGAGGACATATATATGGAAATACCTGAAGGTGTTGACATAGGCCCTGAATTAAGAAAAACTAAGATTTGTAAATTACAAAGAGCTTTGTATGGACTGAAGATTAGTCCTAAAAAGTGGAATAAAAGATTCTCAGAAGAAGCTCTGAAATTGGGTTTAGAAAATGATGTTCATGAACCATGTTTATATACATGGAGAAAAAAAAGGAAAATTAGTATTTATTCTAACCTACGTAGATGATATGCTCGTAGGAGGGAATGACTTGGTAAAGATTAACGAAATTAAAACGCAGTTAAGCGAAGTTTTTAAGATGAAAGACTTAGGAGAACCAAAAGTGTTCTTAAATATGCAGATAAATAGAAACAGACAAAGTCAGATTTTACCCATAAACCAATCAGAATATACAGAGAAAATTTTAGAAAGATTCAATATGAAAGATTGTAAACCTCAGGATTCCCCTATGGAAACTAGTCAAGTCCAGAAAAGAAGAACAAAAGATGAAAATAAATATGTAACAAAAGTGCCTTATAGAGAAGCAATAGGTAGTCTACTCTATCTTGCGGGTGCTACTAGACCTGACATTTCCTATGCGGTAAATGTGTTATCTAGAAAACAAACGAATCCTTCTAACCAAGATTGGGAAGATATAAAAAGGATATTCCTATATCTTAAAGGTACGAGTGCTCTCGGATTAACTTATAGAGCTAATTTAAACACCTTAGAAGCTACCACAGATGCGATTTTTAGAGATTGGAACGATTCTGCATATACAAGTGGTTATGTAGTTAAAATATATGGTGACGCTGTTGCATGGCGCAGTCACAAACAGAATCAGATTTCTACCTCAACTTGTCAGGCAGAATATTTAGCTATGAGTGAGGTCTGCAAAGAACCATATCCTTAGATAAAGCAGTAAGAGAGATTACTGGAGAGACATTCTATCCAATAACCATTTGGAGTGATAATATGGCTGCAGGTAAAATTACAGAAATGGAAGGTAGCCACAAATTGAAAGATTTTGATTACCCTGTAGAAACAATTCAAGATAATCTTAGATTCAGAGAACAAACAGGCAAAATAAAACCTGTTTCGGAGATTATGTTAAAACACTAGTAAAAGAAGGGAAAATAAAATCGAAGTGGATAAATACTAAAGAAAATACCGCAGACATAATGACAAAACCATTAGAAAGAAAAAGTCATAGAGAACTAACTAGAAAAATACTTAATGTCGCTTAGATTTGCTCCAATAGATTTCTTTAAATTGATTGAATAAGATTTATTCTTTAATTAGATTTTTTTTTGTTCACAGGTGCTACAAGAGACTGAACGACTTATTAAAGTTCCGAATTTTCATAATAATGTCTTCAAATTTGTTTAGAATAATTTTTTTTTGATTAAAATCATATCTAGAATGTATCACTTGATACGTACTTGATATTTCATGTTTCATACGTGACAATAACGATTAAAGATTGAAGTTCTCTATAATATTTTAATTCCGACTGAAAGTTTAGTTAGATTCTATCATTTGATATTTCTCATGTTTTTATATTTACTTAAGTAAATAAGGACTATTTTCTTAGTTGCATCCGGATTTAAATTGTTTTCAGTTCAGCTTTGAGCATAAAATATTTCGAGCTATGTTGAATGGAGGGAATGTCGGAATGATTCAACCATCTTTTAGTGGCGACAGCAGCGCTGGAAGTAAGACTAGGGAGTCTATCGTGGACATTGCCATTAGTAGTTCATGTCGATTTCTCGATGAGTACAGACGCAAATATATTGAGCTCTCGTTCTATGAAAATTATAGATCCTCATAGTAATAGAATAAATAGAAGTTTTGTTTCTTAAATTAAATATTCGTGTGTATTTTGTTTTGATAACACCTCTCCCACTTCCTAATATCGAATAAAAACTATATTCAGTGAAAATGATCCAACAATTAGTTCATTACTAGGATTTAGTAAACGTGAATTGGAACCCAACCAAATAAATGTGTCAGATTTACCAGTTAATATAATAAAAATTAATGTAATTCGTGTTGAATGCAACATTGTATCAGGATCATTTATAAATAATACACCTGTTCACACGCTTCACGAATTTTCTCCTAAAGTGGGTCCAGGGTATAAAATAGTTGAGGTACCCAAAAATGTTATTTATTTACCAGTGAATGTTAAAAGGATAAGCTCGCTTGTGTTGAAATTAGTCGATCAAGACGGTGACCTGATAAACTTTAGAGGAGAACCAATTACTGTCAGATTGCATTTGAAACCTCAACATGTTGATATATAACAAAGAAAGTGATAATAAAAGGATAGAAAAACCTGCCCACCCCTCCAGTCATTCAAACACTTTACCAAGGATAAGACCAAAGTTAAGCTCAGTTAATAGACAATTTTTAATATCTCTTGGACGTAAGTTAAAAAAATGAGTGAAATATTGAATATTGAGAGAGGTGTTTCTTATGATAACAGTGTATCAAAAGTAGAATACCACAGCTATTCACCATTTTTAACTTCATTTAAAAACAGCGATGAGATTCGAATTGTAGTACAACATCAAGATTTGTACATTCTACCTAGTGAGAGCCTAATTTATGTTGAAGGCTCTGTAGCTAAGACTGATGGGACAAAATCTGCTGATGCAAGCCTAACAAACAATGTTTTCTCATTTCTTTTCGATGAAATTCGTTACGAATAAAATGGAGTGGAAAGCGATCGAACAAGAAACCTCGGAATTGTATCAACGTTGAATAACTATATCTCGTTAAATGAAAATGAAAGCAAAATGCTTCACAATGCTGGTTGGTCACCCTCAGAAGCCATGAAACCTGAAAAGTTGTTCTTCAATTTCTGTGTGCCGCTTAATATGTTGTTAGGATTTGCCGAAGACTACAAAAAAATCATTTTAAACGCTAAACATGAATTAATTCTAATTCGAAGCAGAACAGATGAGAATGCTGTTTTAGCTCCCACCGATGAAGTTACTGGGTGCCTTCCATTTAGACACAGAGAGACACAGTGTTACACTGTGTCCGACACAGAAGTGTTCCATCAACGACACAGCTAGACATAACCGGGCACAACTAAGACAATGCTACCAACCCACGCCAATTGAAATGTGATCGTTAATTTACAATTACAACAATATTGTGCAATTTTTAAGATTCCCAGCATTTATAGGATGTCGGGTAATTAATTTAAAGAAATTATCAACATAAAATTTACGATTTACATGTCAAACAAAAATAAAAACCAGGAAAGTGCGCCATGGCGGATTTTTCATGAACTTATGTGTTCCATTTGGCCTTACACAGAACGACACAGAGCGACACGCTGTGTCCGACACAATTGTCTTTCTGTGTCTAAATGGAAGGCACCCACTGTTAACATTTTCAAGTTGCAATGGAAAATACCACATATATCTGTAGCAGACAATGAGAAGCTTTCATTGTTGAAAGTGGACGCCTAATTCAAACTCCATTCCGCAGTTGGGATGTGTACGAATACCCGTTGTTGCCTATAGCAACTGATCACACATGGTCAGTTAAAATATCTGCACAATTGGAAAAGCCGAGATATGTACTAGATACTAGCCCTACAAACAGATCGTAAAGATAATAGGAAAAAGGATGCAAGCAAGTTTGATCACTGTAACCTTACTAATGTTAAAGTACACCTAAATTCTGATTCCTATCCATACGATGATTTAAATTTGGAATTTGATCGAGAACGATATGCTCTGCTATATAACATGTATGCGAAATTTCAACAGTCCTATTTGCTAAAGAATTTCTCGAACACGCTCCAATTGCAGTTATCGATTGTTCTCATCAAAATGAAGCTATCAAAACGGGTCCTGTAGACGTAAAATTAGAGTTCAAAACTTCCACTAATATTCCACCGAAAACAACAGCTTACTGCTTACTTATCCACGATCGAATAGTCGAGTATAATCCGCTCACTAGTGAAGTTAAGAAAGTTATTTAAAAAGAAAAAAATATGGCTGCAATAGTTGACATCCAAGGATTCAAGGACCAACAAAATAAGTTTATTGTTAAGGAGCTAGCAATTCTTTCTTCGGAGGATAAGCTTCAACATTTTATTTTCCAACCACCGTTTAAATTTGAAGACTTAACCCCAAAAATTAAATAACAAGTTTTTTGGTTAAAAAACAATCTTCACGGATTCGGCTGGTATGATGGATATGCTCCATATCATTACCTCTACACTGTTGTAGCACCTTTACTTGCTGAAAAAAATTATTTATGTCAAAGGTCTAGAAAAAATAGAATGGGTAAAGGATTTTCTTGGAAACGGAGCATCCATTTTAGATATTGAACGTGAATTGCAATGTCCGAAACTGTCATGGCTTCAATTTAAACATCAAGAGTTCTCGTGCCTTAATCATAAACGGCAGTGTGTTCTACAAAATGTATTTGTCATTAGAAAATTTTTATTATATAACAATAAATAAAGAAAACAAGAAAATTCAAAATAACACCAAATTTTATTATCATTTTTTTCTTTATTAAGTATATTACATTTCTATAATTAATAATTATAAGGTTCCAGTTACATTATATCACTTATATAAAGTAATATTCATCCACCTTTTTGTTTCCCCAAGCTAAAGTATTTACACAGTTCGGTAATACAAATCTTTTATCATCAGAACTGTTTAAAGCAACTTTGTTAATTAATTGTGAAAACAGGTGGTGTTTATGACTTCTAAAAACATTCATTTTTTTCCTTAAAACCTCAGTTTTATTTAACAAAAATTTTTTATAGTCTTCTATTTCTATTTCATTTTCTACAATATGTTTTTTGATACCTTTTATTTTCTTAATCGAATCTCTTTCCTTTCTAAAACAATATGACTTAGTGTTCAATACAGGAAAAAGAAAAATGAAAGATAATTTCTCTGTATAATAAATGAAGGAACTCGTGGTGGTTTAACTTTCAAGCATTTTTAAAATCTTCAATCAAATTATTTATTACAGTGTAACCTTTCTTTCTAACTTTCAACCAAAAATATATTTCCAAAAAAAAACCTCTTAATCTATTTTATTTAAAGAAATAGCATGCAAATACTCACTTTCACCCCTAGGGCATGTGAGGGTACTATTACTATTTCTTGTGAATTTTCTTATCCCTATTTTAAATTCCACCAGAAAAAGAACGACAAAAACTGCGTCTGTTTATCTTTGAGTATCCTTTGATTATATTTCACCACAAATTTAACTATTATTCCTTCCTCGAAAGCGCTGATCTTGTTCTACGTAGTCGGTTTTATTATCTGAAATTAAAAAAAAACATGAGTTTCTCAAATTTCAAATTGAATAAACAGGCATATATGTTTCAGCGATTACCAAGCTGGCATATTGCTTAACGATTACCTTTGATGAAAAAATGAGTGCTGATCCGTGTTGAGGCCGGGTTTATATAGTTGAAATTTGACCGTTATTGCTGCACTGCATCGCCAGTTAGTGTACTAAATTATTAATTTCTTTATTACTTTAGCCATGCTTCGATGAGGATCACTAAACATTCATCTTAAATTTTTCATTTTCACATTTTCTAAATGTTGTTTAGTTTAATTTTCTCATAAACATCGTAAATTTGCCAATTTTGTATGCCTTTTGCATCATTTTGACTCATACAGTACTTGCCAATTTCGAAAATGACCTTTTGGCAATTTTATGTTTATCCTGCTCTAAATGGCAATTTTTGCTTTCTCTTTCCCTCTAATTATAATATATTAGATTTTAAATAATTAATAATTAAATAATTACGTTTTTTTGGTATCACCATTAAATTCTCCATCGAATTTTACATAAAATCGACACATCGCGTCATGAATGAAATCTGACGTTTAAGTTGCCGCGGTAATTTTCGCGAAATCGCGAGTGTGTTTTTTCGCATTTTGTGAGGTGTTGCTGAAACTACGCAGGTGAGTACAGTGTTTATACACTCATTTAGTATTGTTTTAGTGTTTTCTCTGTTGTTTTGTGGAAGAAATTACGTGAAAACTCCAAATTTCGGCAATTTCCTTGTTTTTGTTTACACCTGTCATTAGGTGTTTTAATGACCAATTTCTACGTGGAATTCAAACGAAACTTCACGTAGAAGTTGTATAATATGTTCATTAGAAGGTATTTTAGAGATTATTTGTATGCGATGTTTGTAAAACATGTTATTTCGTGAAATATTTCTATTGTTTTTTTTCTCCGTGTATTTGTTGTTGTTATTTTGCATGTAACTTGAGATCATCATAAATTCGGTGGTAATGATTTGTTTTATGTAAATAATACCTTTTTATATTCATTAAATTCTATTTTATTATTACATTCATTATTTTAGATATAATTTAGCTTTATCAATCTTTTTTATTAAATTTGTTATTTCAGATATAGACTTCAGGTAATTCATATCAGGTAAGTATAATTACAATTTTTTTTTATTTCATTGTTTTTTAATGTATTTTCATTTTAGGTTTGGGGTTGAACACTTAGATTTTAAACCAACAAATTCTAAAATTATATTTCCCGAGCATTCATCTTTAAAGGACCCCGCACATTTTGTATGGAAAATGGCCCCCGGCTATTAATGATTTTTTTTATTATTTTTTGTATAAAAATACCTTTATTTATCGAAAAAAAACGGTTGTCTAAAAAATACCAAAATGTCATAAAAATATCAGATCTAGAGGTTTGTGGCCATGAGGACTTTCATTCGGGAGATCGAAAGCTACAATTTTACGAGAAAGTATTTAGTTTGACCGGGGGCCATTTTCCATAAGAAATGTTCATAACTAGAGGACTACAAGAATAAATTGTTTTACATTCAGAAATCAGTTATATTCCCCTAGCCCTTGGGGTGGTTTTTGGAGGGGAAGGAGGGGTGATGGGGCTTTGTGCCCATTGAGACTTTTGATCTACATGTTGAGAACTATCAACCTGCAAAATTTCAAGAAAATTAGCCGGGGCCATTTTCCATACAAAATGTGCGGGGTCTTTTACCTAAAACTTTTTTGTTAATTTGAGGTATTCCATAAATATTATTCTTCGCATAGTTACTAGTATCAAATTTATCTAGATCACTGAGGATATAGAAATCATTAGTTTTTATTTCATATATAAAAGAGTCTGTATCAGTATATAATAGCTTCACATTTTCTTTATATTTTTCTTTTATATAATAGTAATGAAAATCGTACATTAACGTTTTAGATAGATCTAGAACTGTAAATCCTACGTATGTAGGTTTATCATACAAAATTTTTACTCTATTCATTTCTATTAAAATTAAATCGTTGTGAATAATTGTACGACTTTTAAAATTAGGTCTACTTATTAAACTTCTAGCACCAAGCATCTTACCTTTATTTTCCCAAGTTGTAATCAACCTTACATCTATTCTTTTATCAATATTTGCCATCGTTTTCCCAAAAACACTGTTATTCATAAGTTTATAAAAATCTTTCGTAAAAGAATTGATGGATTTAATCCTTAAATTATTATTTAACTCTATGTAGTGCTTCAACCAAGGTTCCTGATAAAATTCTAACACACGATGGATTTTTTTTATTACCAGCCCATTTTCTAGAGCTTGCCTTAAATTCGTATAATGAATAATATATTTTTTCTTTGGAAATACATTTGCTATAAGTTTTTTATTTTTACTTTTTTCATATGGAGATGTGATATTTTCAGAGCAGATTGGGAAATCATTGTGAAGTTCATGTAATATCTCAGAATATTCTAAATCGACTTCAAAAATATACCCTTTTGAGTCTTCATCACCCAGTTTCTGTAAATCTAAGCCTCCAATTTCAGATTCCATTAACCACCGAAAGTCTTTTTTCGGCAAATATTTAGACATCGCCCACCCGTATTGGTTGTTAGCATCTAAATATGTGATATATATAGATTCTTTTGAACTATCGTAATAAGGTGTGTATTTATTATTCGCTTTAGAATATCTCCCACTACATTGACTTAATCCACCTCTAATTGATTTTTTAAAGAAATTAAACATATTGTCACATCAGCACTCCCACACTCCCGTGAGAACGACAATTTCCAGACGGTATCATCGGAATCATCATATTACAATTACCGAGAATTGTATACTGATAAAAATGCATTTGCACATGCGCTGATGCAAGCATAAATAATTAAAAATCTTCTTTTAATAAGCTAAGATAGAGTTAGTCAATTTTGAGCTTTCAACCCGTATACTGAAATAAAGTTTCTAAGTTAAAAAAGGCACTCGGTAGTTTCATTTATTAATGGCGCAGTCGGTCTTAGAACCAAAAATAAAATTATACAGTTACAGTGTATAAAAACAAAAATAAAATTATACCGTTACAGTGTATAAAAACAAAATAAAATTATACAGTTACAGTGTATAAAACAAAATAAAATTATACAGTTACAGTGTATAAAACAAAAACAAAAATTATACAGTTACAGTGTATAAAACAAAAATAAATTTATACAGTTATAGTGTATTCCACAAAATTCACCGTTTGCAGCGAAATATTTTTGGCACCGTGTGCAAAATAAATAATACTGAGAATAAAGGAGAAAATAAAACAAAAACAGAGGCAAAGGATTAAATCGAGGAAACCGCAGCCCACGAAGGAGAAACCAACCCTAGAAGACAACTTAGGAGTTTGCATTAGGAGTTTGCAATCTAAATAAACCAAGTAACATTTTAGTCTCATACTAATAAATTTTTCTTCTATCTCTAACAATAGTCTAAGTCCTAACAATTTGAGATTCATTAAAATTAATTTACTCGAAAATAGTTAAGCGACTAAATAAATAATTAAAACAAACAAATAAGTTACAAATAAATAAAAAAAAACAAAAAAAACAAAATAATTAAAAAATTAAAAAACACGACGCCGAATTAAAAATTGAATTAAAAAGTCAAAAACAAGTTTTAAGTACTAATTTAAGACAGAAACAACGTAGAAGATATTTTATTTATTTTGTTAAGTATCACACAACTATCGTATATGTATAATCTGTATTTTTTCAGTCGGAGTACAGTTTTAATTATACTTATTCTCGTAACATTTTGTACCCCGACTGCAAAAATACAGATTATACATATACGATAGTTGTGTGATACTTAACAAAATAAATAAAATATCTTCTACCTTGTTTCTGTCTTAAATTAGTACTTAAAACTTGTTTTTGACTTTTTAATTCAATTTTTAATTCGGCGTCGTGTTTTTTAATTTTTTAATTATTTTGTTTTTGGTAAATATTGAGTATACTAGTACCCACCTCCGATTTATTTGAAATTTTTTTTATATATGTATTTTGGTCCGTAGAATTCATTTTTCGAAAAATAAATTGTCGCTCGCTTACCGTTTTCGAGTAATGAATTTTTAAAGTTGTGTAAAATCGGTGAGCAGAAAAGTGACAACCGCCATATTGAAAACACTTATTTAGAGCCGGAGGGGTATAGGGGGGGGGGGGGCAGAGCCCCCTAAAATTGAAAGATTATATCCTAATAGGGGGGTATTGGCAGAGCCCCCCAAAATGAAAAGGTAAATCCTATATTACCGTTTTTTTAATACATTTGTAAAGCACCGCATTCTATGGGAGTATGAAATAGTAACTGCCACATTCGACTTTTAATTATTTTAAAATTTATATTAGTTATTTCATATTATTTCAAAGTGTGAAATTAAATTTTCGCCAATATATGAAATATATAAATTTTAAAATAATTAAAAGTTACTATTTCATACTCCCATACAATGCGGTGCTTTTCAAATGTATTAAAAAAACGGTAATATAGGATTTACCTTTTCATTTTGGGGGGCTCTGCCAATACCCCCCTATTAGGATATAATCTTTCAATTTTAGGGGGCTCTGCCCCCCCCCCCCTATACCCCTCCGGCTCCAAATAAGTGTTTTCAATATGGCGGTTGTCACTTTTCTGCTCACCGATTTTACACAACTTTAAAAATTCATTACTCGAAAACGGTAAGCGAGCGACAATTTATTTTTCGAAAAATGAATTCTACGGACCAAAATACATATATAAAAAAAATTTCCAAAAAATCGGAGGTGGGTACTAGTATACTCAATATTTACCTTGTTTTTTATTTTATGATATTTTAGTGATTATAATTCGTAAACCAATGTAGTTTTTATTAAGTGATTTTATTTTACTTCTTATTATTATAGCACTTACAACTATTGAGATACAGTTTTAATGCAAAAGTAAAGTTATCGAAGTTTGATTTATTCTATCTAAATTTAGACACGCTGATAGATTAGCCACAAATCGTCTCAATGAGACCTTTCATTTGATACCCATATTGACCTGATCAGAAGAAAAAAAAATGAATCGGGTGTGACGTAAATTGGGTCTGACGGCCGCCATATTGTTTTTTTAAAAATTAACCGAGCCTATGTTACTCGGGCTCACTAAACGATTCTAACAGTACCCCAGCCATCTAAATCCGTTCAGGCGTTTAGAAGTTATGGTGGAACAAAGAAACATACAAACATACATACATGAATCCTGAAAACATTACACTCCTTTTTGGGGCAGTCGTGTTACATAGCGTTTGTATAGGGAATTTTAATTTCGCCTCAACAGCATACTAGGCTTAACTATTAAGTGTTCATTCATGGTGATGCGGTAATAAAAGACGTTTCGAGTAATTTAATTTTATTTAAGCTTAAAATTCGCGATTATTTAACACATATCTATTAAGTTTTATATATATTTGAAATCGTCTCAATTTTACCTTTCGTTTGATACCCATATTGACCCAATCAGAAAAAAAAATGAAATTTGGCGTGATTTAAATTGCGTCTGACGGCTGCCATATTGTTTTTTTTTTAAATTAACCTAGCCTATGTTACTCAGACTCATTAAACGATTCTAACGGTACCTTAGTCATCTAAATCCGTTCAGGCGTTTAGAAGTTATGGTGGTAGAAAGCAACGTACATACACACAATAAACCTAAACACATTACACTCCTTTTTTTGGGGCAGTCGTGTAAAAAGAGAATTGCTCGTAAATAGTGTTAAATTAAGTAAATAATTGAAAGAGAAAAAAAAAATTTTTTTTGTGTTTCCAAAAGTAATAATAAATAAATAATAGATAATTAGGAGTTGAAAAAATTAAATAGTTAAAAATGGAAGATTTAAGTGTAGCTGAAAAATTCAAATTAGTAACAAACAGTTTGAGTTGCGTGCAGCCATTCGCCGGTGAAACGGATTCTTTAGTTAACTTTATCAATAGAATCGAGTGCCTTATACCAATCCTAGATACCCTCGACAATGATTACCTATAAACGTTTAATATTAGGACTCATAAACGATAAAATAATAGGAAACGCGCGTAAAACATTATTAATTAACGGTAAAGCAGAAACATGGATTGATCTCAAAGCAATTTTAATTAAAGGACATGGTGAAAGTTCCTCCGTTGACGCATTAATAGACAAAATCAGAACATGTAGATGTGACAGTGCAATAGAAATTTTTTACCAAAAATTGAACACTTTATTATGTAGACTAAATAGCGCGTATCTCTTAAACGGTGGAGGAGATAACAATCAAATCGCTAGTAACCAAAGAATAGCTCTACACTCGTTCAAACATGGGTTACCAGAACCAGTAAAAAGTATTATCATTAGCAGAAATTCTTCAACATTAACAGAAGCCTACGAAATTATACAGTCGAATGGTTATTTAAATTACAACAATACTAGGCAAAATAATAGAACACAAAAAAATCCATTCTATACTAACAGCAATAACTATATTAGAAATTGCAATAATGCCAATAACAACAATAACTATAATAGAAACAATAATAATACTAACGATAACTATAGTAGAAATATCGGTAATACTGACAATCGCAGTCGAAACCAACATTTTAATAACAGTGGCCGTAGTAGGCAATCACAGAATCCCAGAAGGAGCTTTCAATACAGACAACCCTTCAACAGAGCACAATTCAATAATAATAATCATAATTTTCAAAACGTACAAAATTCGAACTACGAAAGACCCGAACCAATGGACGTCTCTGTAAACGAAAATAGATTCCAACAGCGAAATTTTCCAACAAACCGCCAAAACGATTACCCTATTTAGTCATTAATACCCCTGTAAGAAAACTCAAATTTATCGTAGATAGCGGCGCCGAACATAGTATTATTAACCCCCAAATATGTAATCCGAAATGGAGAGTAAAATCGACCTATCGCACCTTGAGAGTATTGAATCGCTATATAAAATCAAATATTCAATACAAAGTACCACTATTTAAAGAATTTAATAAAGAAAACTACTTCGTCGATTTCATAGAATATCACTTCCATAATAAATTCGACGGCATATTAGGAAATAACATTTTAGTACCTCTAAATTCAAATATCGATTATAAAACCAGAGCTTTGATTACCGATGCCGCTAGTATCCCAATATTCCTGAACAAAAACTAAGAGATGTACGCAAATAATTGTTTTAACGGCGAACCTTCAAACTTATTCATCAACGAAACAAACGAATCTACCTCTGAAGTCAATTTCGCGAGTCACTTGGACAACAGCGACATCTCTAAATTAAAAACTCTTTTACGTTGTTTTAAAGACATATTTTACAAGGATGGCGATAATCTACCGTTCACCAACGAGATAAAACATAAAATTATCACAAAAAACGATACCCCAATCTATACTAAGCTATACAGGTATCCCGAAATTCACCGTGTTGAAGTCGACAGGCAAATCAAGGAAATACTCGAACAAAAAATCATAGTCCCAAGCAACAGTCCGTACAATTCCCCGCTTTGGATTGTACCAAAAAAATCGATAATAGTGGAAAACAAAAATGGCGCGTGGTTATCGACTATCGCAAGCTAAATGAGCAAACGATAGACGACCGATTCCCTATGCCAAACATCGACGAACTTTTTGATAAATTGGGTAAATGTAATTACTTCACAACTTTAGATCTAGCGAAAGGATTCCACCAGATCGAAGTTGATCCAAATGAAAGGGCCAAGACGGCATTTTCGACCGCAAATGGTCATTATGAATTTACCAGAATGCCGTTCGGGCTTAAAAATGCCCCGGCAACTTTTCAACGACTCATCAATAACGCGTTAAAAGATTTCGTAAACAAAATCTGCGTCGTATATCTCGATGACATTCTCGTTTTTTCAACTAGTTTCAGCGAACATCTACATTCACTAAAGCAAATATTTCAAAGATTGCGAGAATGCAATTTGAGAATCCAAGTTGATAAGTGTCACTTTGCCGAAATATCGACAAATTATTTAGGACACATCATAACAAATAACGGGATTAAGCCTGACGACAAAAAAGTAAAGTCGATCAAATTAATGAAATTACCTACGAACGCAAAGGAAATAAAACAATTTTTGGGAATCACAGGCTACTACAGGAAATTCGTGAATGATTATTCCAAAGTAGCCTACCCGATGATTAAATATTTGAAAAAAAATACAAAAGTTAATGTAAATGACGAAGAGTACATTGAAGCTTTCAACAAATTGAAGTCTTTGCTAATGAGTGACCCCATTTTAATTCGTCCCGACTTCAATAAAATTTTTACATTAACAACCGATGCATCACAGCATGCCATCGGAGCTGTATTGAGTCAGAATAACCACCCCGTATGTTACGCTTCACGTACCTTAAACGACCACGAGACAAAATATTCCGTCATAGAAAAGGAACTGCTCGCGATCGTATGGTCAGTGAAATACTTCCGTACCTACCTATACGGTAGAAAATTTATCATTCGAACAGACCATAAACCCCTCATCTGGCTAAATA
This sequence comes from Thereva nobilitata, assembly GCA_963855945.1. Lineage (NCBI taxonomy): Eukaryota > Metazoa > Arthropoda > Insecta > Diptera > Therevidae > Thereva > Thereva nobilitata. The sequence goes on from OY979697.1 coordinate 37,122,466, forward strand.
GTATCAAAGAGCCAAATATGAAACTCCAGAGATGGAAACTAATATTGAACGAATATGATTTCGAAATAACCTACTTGAAAGGAAAGGAGAACAATGTCGCCGATGGCCTTAGTATGTATGTTAATAAAAATGATGAACATGATGACGATGAAGTCACATTGTCAAGCATTTGTAATATAAACGGCACAATTCTGAATAATGAATTAGGAAACAGTAACACTGACAGTAGTAGCGTTGATGTTGAAGTCATGTCTACCGCCGATACTATACATAGTGGAATAAACGATAGTACAGAGCACATAGGTATCACAGAAAAACCAGATTTACTTAAAATACGGAGAAAAAGAGAAATTTGTAACAAAAATTATACACAAAAAATGTCAAAATCACATTACAGTCGACGAAAACTCGAATTTGTTAAATGTAATGAGGAAATCTCTAATAGATAAAGGTGTGATGTGTTTGTATTGCGAAAATGATGATTTATTTATTAAATTTCAAGACATCTATGTTAGAAACTTCCCAAATAACAAAAATTTAAAACTGTATAAATCTAATATAAAACTAACCGATATCACAGATAAAAATGAAATCATCACCATAATTAAAGAAGAACATTTGAAGAACAACCATCGGAGTATAAATGAGGTATTTTCCGAATTAAAGTCGCAATTCTTCTACCCGAATATGTTAACATTAATAACAAAATTCATCAATAATTGCGAAGTCTGTCAATTAGCAAAATTTGATCGACATCCAGTTAAAATCCCATACCAAATCAGCGAAACTGCAACAAAATTCAATGATATAGTCCACATGGACATTTGGTTCCCATACAGAAATGTTATGTATTTAACCACAATAGATAAATTTACCAAATATGCCACGATACACAAGCTGAAAGACAGAACTTGGGTGTCCATTTTGCAAGCATTAAAGGAAAGAATACAATTTTTAGGTAAAATGGAGAAGTTAATTTACGATAATGAAAGATGCAAGCTACACAGTGCCGTAGGACTATTTTTAAGAGAAAATTCAATAAATACACACGTGACAACAGCTAATAACAAAACCGGCAATGCCGACATAGAACGATTACACGGTACGCTAAACGAACATCTAAGAATAATTGCAGTCGATAAAACAAATGAGGACGAAAGCCTTGACGAAAAATTATACAAAATACTTAACATTTACAACAATACGATACATACAACCGCCAAGTTGCGTCCGATCGATTTCATAACAAAAAACTACGATAAAAACGACATTAAAACCTTATCCGATAGATTTAGGGAAGAAAAAATTATTAGGGTAAATAAACTAAATAAGCAAAGGGAAGATAATTATGGACTACAAGAAAACATAGTGGCAAACAGAGAAATTGCAAAAAACAAACCAAAATACAAAAAATTAAAAAACTTTAGGATAGAGAATAACTATGTTGTAGACACTAGTAACAAACGAAATATAAAATATTCGAAAACTCAAATGAAGCGTAAATACAAATTTCAAAATTGAACTTTCTTTTTTTTTCAGAATGATTGTCATTCTGCCACTTTTCATGGTAATCATTCCAATATCAACACAAACAATAGAGATTACCCCAATTAACACGGATAATGGGTACACCCTTTTTAAATTAAAAGAGAAACTGATCATCGATACATTCACAAAAATATTGCACATAGTAAACTTAACCGAGTATAACGAATTAATAGATCTAATCGAATTTAACATTAAGTCTTTAGAACTAGACCCTAGTGATGGTAACCTTAAGCTATTAGATAAAGAACTATTTTTATTAAAACATAATTATAAAATGATAATACCACAGGCCTATAAAAACCGTCGAAATAAAAGGGGATTAATAAACATTCTCGGAAAAGGTTTGAAATTTTTAACAGGCACAATGGACGACGAAGATACAGACATCTACAACCACCTAAATAACTTAGATACTAACACAAAAAATGCCATGAATGAATTAAATAAACAAGTAATTATCAATAACAATCTAATAAAAAACGTAGAAGAAATAAATAAACATTTAAACAAGCAACAAAAAGAACTGAATGCCTATTTATCCAATATAACCAGGGAAACTAACAACTTGCTAAATTCTCAAAACAAGTCGAAATATGTTTTACAATTATACTCAGACATCTCGACACTAAATAAAGAAATAGAAAAACTAACAGACGTTATCCTTCTGAGCAAACTAAACGTACTAGCACATAACGTCCTTACAGAAGAAGAGGTAAACAAGTATAACATAACAGTAGAGATCATTCCATACATTCGATCCAGTGTAATTTTTAATGAAGAATTATTAATTCTTGTCATTTCTATTCCAATATTTACCATAGAAAAGTATCATAACGCTTTAATCGTGCCGTTCCCAAATAACAATTTCGAACAATTAGATGCTGATAATACCGAGATAATCATGCAAAATAATAACGTTTCTAATAATAACGAAGGGATCTTACTAAAGAAAAATTTAAAACCACATAATAACTTTTGTTTCCGCAATTTATTGAATAAAAATAACATTTGTACATTTACGTATAACAACGTAACTTCTATTGAGAAAATATTTGATAATCTGTTAATTACGAAAAATCTGCCCGCAACCAAATTGCATCAAACTTGTATTAGTCAAGAGCTAATAATTAGAAATAATAACGTCATTAAATTCAATGATTGTAAAATAAGTATCAGTAACTATACATTTAAGAACAAAGTTGATAAATTTGTAGACAGTGTGATGATTCCGATAACATACCTAAATTTTACAAAACAACCGTAACCTACACATCGCTGGGTTTTAATTTTGTTGTACTAACCATAATTGTCGCATTTATTTCTTTAAAGTTTTTTAAGAAAGAACATAATGAGGTTACAAACGTTGAACTAAACGAAAAGGTATTTTACATTCCAAATAAAACAAACAATGTGGACCCATTTGCAGGGACTGCAAATATCTAAGGTTGGGAGGTGTCACATCAGCACTCCCACACTCCCGTGAGAACGACAATTTCCAGACGGTATCATCGGAATCATCATATTACAATTACCGAGAATTGTATACTGATAAAAATGCATTTGCACATGCGCTGATGCAAGCATAAATAATTAAAAATCTCCTTTTAATAAGCTAAGATAGAGTTAGTCAATTTTGAGCTTTCAACCCGTATACTGAAATAAAGTTTCTAAGTTAAAAAAGGCACTCGGTAGTTTCATTTATTAATATATCGATATCAGTTAGAAGTTCCAGTTCGACTTTAGTTACTTTCAGCATCGCATCCCAACTAAGGCTTGGTGCTGTATAATAATGACATGGATCTAATTTGTATGCTTTTAAACATACATTACGAAAATTTTCAAATATGTATATCAGTGAGAAGAAGTACATCAGTCTTTAAATATAGATCACTATATTCACCTAAGTTATTTATATGAAATTTTCGCCATGTCAACTTAGCACGCATATATTCTGCAGTAGTGATTTTTGAGGATTGCAATGAACCATTGAAAGCGCCTTGAAGGGGTAAGCATTATTCTTCCAGCCTTTTTATGTTATCGATATATTCATAAGGGAACACTCCTTTTTGTCGAATTAAATTAAATTCATCTTCTTTAGGAAAAGTTCGATGAATTTCTGAAAATTGAGATGAATTTATCCAAGCTGGAAGACATGAAACGAAAAGAATCAATAAATCGCAATTTTAGATTTTTCTGGTTATCAACTTTAATATGCTTTGTAAAGGATATATATTTTTTTTTATTATTAGCGAGTACATCAATTTTTTCCTCACACATACCAAACTCTCTAACGATGAAATGAGAGTCATAACCTGATAGGTTGTGAAATATTACTGGGATAAATTTGGGGGTCTGATAGCTCAAATTACATTGCTTATGTGCTGCACCTCGAAACTCACCAGTTAGATGATCATGATTTAACACCTTATCATTATTTAAATTTTCAGCACATATATGACATTTAGTTGCAGTTTGAAATTGATATTTCTGCATAATAGATAATGGATTTACAGGTATTATAGTATTTAAAATGTCATATATATCACTCTCGAGTCTACTCATAAAAACTTTCACACAATCATCACCTCTATACGTTTCAACTTTACTTAAAGAGTCATCATAACTACATTTTATAAAATATGCGAAGCTATGAGGTTCGTGAAAATGTGTATTATTAGTAAAGGAAGATGAAGGGTTTGGGTTGCAAGTACTTATTGGTTTCAAGGTACATTCGAAGTCGGCATATATTGTGAAGGGTACCCATAATTCTGATTTATAGTTTTTAAATTTTAATATGTTATTATCTTTAGTGGGGAGTGAGGTGACTATTCTATTACATTCAAGTAAATTATGTCCCCTTAAATCTTTTTCATTTCTAAAATAAATTAAACAGCCATCACAGAGCCACTTTCGAATATGTCGTTGTGATATTTGCCTACTTACTAATCTATCTAAATTTTTTATCCAACAATAATGCTGCTTACCCCTTCTTCAATGTACAGCAGATTTACGTGGTTTTCTCTCTTATTATTGGTATAATACAAAGGACCTATAATTTTTTCGTTTCCTACGCCATAAACCCTAATACTAATGCTATTTAATTGCTCAAATGTACCAATGTTTTTCATTGCCATAGGGAACTCTAAACCACTTAAATCGAAAATATCACTAACTTTTGGATATGACGTAGTTCTATCCATCCTATTTTTAGCTGGATATTGTGATACTGCTACTGCCCACAGCTTTTTTACTTTTAATCCATACCCTCGACACACGACAGCGCTTTACGACGAAAAATCCTTGTTACGACGAAACCCCAAAAAGGGGGTGACACACTATAAATTGCTTCGTTACCTACATTTTTAACTGTCAAAACTGCGCAAGTGTCGTGAAAAAGCTCATAAAAAATATATTATGAAAAAAAATAAAAGGGAATCTATTTCTTTCGTGATAAAAAAAATTTCCGCAATTTATTAAAAAGGTATATTTCACAATTATAGCCTTAAAAACCGCTTTCCATTTTAAAACAACGAAATGAAGTGAAATAAATTTGACATGAGTACAACAAAATGGGGTTTTTTAAATAATCTACCAACCGATAGGAGGCTCTTTCTCAGAGCTTTTTGAGTTATCGTTGTTAACAAAGCAAAAATTGCTTTGTTACGTTTCTTCGTTACAAAGCAAATATGCGTGTTAACAACGATTTCTCGTCGTAACAACGCCCGTGTGTCGAGGGTATTAAGGTAGTTTTTACATTACATTTTACATTTACATTTATTTAAAAATATTAGTGTACACAAGATTCTTAATCTTCAATTTGTACATAAAAAGAGGAACAGATATAGAACTTTACAGCTTAAATAATTACTAACTAAAATAAATAAAATAAAATAAAAGCAATGAAAAATAGCAGATAAGAATGAAGAAAAGAAATGAAATTACTAATAAATATATGTATAAAAAGAAGAAAAGGCATGTTACAATAGAAAGAAAGAGAGAAAAAAAGATATACGTGCTTCAGTTTGACCTGCCAGAAATGAATTCAAAAAGACGGTTTTTGAAAGTACTCACTGATTCGATTCGCTGTATTTCTACAGGAATGGAGTTCCACAATTCAGCTGCGTGAACAGAGAAAGAACGTTGCCCCGAAAGATGACGAAAGCGGGGGATAATCACATTGTTATTTCGGCGGGATAGTGAGAGCTGGATAAACTCGCTTAGATAGGAGGGTTTTCGGTTGTTGATGATGTTGTGGTAGTAGCACAAGGCCCTAAAATCGCGGTAGTCGCTTAAGAAGCATCCAAAAATTGAGTGCCGGTGGGGCGAAATGTGGTCATACCTGCGAAGGTTATGAATGAAACGTATGCAGTCGTTAAACGCTACTTCTAACTTACGGTTGCAGGATGAATCTAGTGCAGGGAAGACACAGAGGCCGTGCATTATATACGGCAAGAGTATAGCTTTAACCAACTTCATACGAACAGCTTGTGACAAGAGACTACGATGAATACGAAGCCGCCTTAGAATACTATATACTTTGCCCAAAATAAAGCTAGTGTGGTCACAATACGTCATATTTCTGTTTAAGACAGTACCGAGATTTTTGACCCGGTTAACGCAGGTGACAAGGGTCCCATTCAAGGTAATTTGAGAGAGGTCGGATGATGACGCGTTAGAATTGTAGAAGATGATGCATTGAGATTTAGATGGGTTAAGTTTTAGTGAATTTAAGGAGGACCAATGAGTTATGTTTTGCAAATCTTCTGAGAGTTTATTTATACACTGCTCAAATTGATTCTTAGTATCACTAATATAGAGTTGTACATCATCGGCATACATATGTACGTCAGAATGCTTTACTATTAGTGGAAGATCATTTATATATATATACTAAACAGTAGAGGGCCTAAGATAGATCCTTGGGGAACGCCAGCAAAAATCATGGCAGGCGAGAAAACTGCATGGGAGATCTTCACCTGTTGGGTACGACCAGCTAAGAAGCTATACATGAGCGTAAGGGCAGAAGAGGAAAAACGAAATTGTGTACAGAGTTTGCGTAAAAGGACGGAGTGATTGACGTTATCAAAAGCTTTGGAAAAGTTTAGCAACAGTAGACAACACACTTTGTTAGCATCTAAAGAGTTCCGAATGTCTGTCGTGATTTTTAGGAGGGCAGTGTCACAGCTATGGTGTTTCCGAAAGCCAGATTGACATGGATTTACAAGTAAGTGGTGCTCACAGTAAGCAATCATTTGCATTGCCATTAATTTCTCAAGACTTTTAGCCAGAAATAGCAGGATGCTAATTAGACGAAAATCCGAGGGGCTACTAGGATTGGGACACTTGGCAATGGGGATTATAAGAGCATGTTTCCAAGCAGTAGGGAATTTTGACACAGTGAGACAAGCATTGAAAATATGAACAATAACAGGAAGTAATGACGGAAGAAGCATTTTTAAAAATGTAGGTGAAGTATTATCGGTTCCAGTGGCTTCGGACTTGATGGAGTTAATGGCTAAGTTCACTTCAAAGGGGTCTACACAGCGAAAGCTAAACCCATCAATTGTTGAATCTGGCAATTGAGGTAGAGTATCTATATTGCAAGAAGAGAAGTGATTATTCAGAGTATCAGGGTCACAGTTGGCGTATACATGTGAATCTTCTTTATTACGGTAGACGCTCAAGTTACGCAGGTTATTCCAGAAAGTACGAGTTGAAAGTGAGGGATCAAGTTTACGAGCATAAAAATTACGTTTAGCCTCCCTGATTTTTGCAACGACTAGATTACGAACTCGATTATATGATTTTCTAGCATTTTCACTTCTGAATTTCAAGAAACGATGATATAGATACTCCCTTTCGGCGATAAGAGATTTGATTTCAGTACAGAACCACGGTTTAGACTTATCGCTCAGGAATTTAGTGCGCAGGGGGGCAAATTCATCATATAACTGTATGGTAAACTCCTCAAATATAGCAATTTTATCATCTATGTCTTCTGCCGCAAAATTATTGTCCCAGGGAAGCAAATGACAATGTTCCAGGAGCCGATCGCGGTTGATATTTTTAAAATCCCGGACACTATAGTTTTCTTGCTAATTGCGTCAACGCGAAAATTGTAGCTTACAAATAAGATGTCGTGGTACAAATAACTTGGAGGAGAGATTTGATTTTGAAATAGAATCATAGTTGGTTCGCTGCAAAGGAAAACATCAAGTAGAGATGGGTTCGACGCATTAAAGTAAGTTCGCAGAGTATTAATTTGAACAAGGCCTAAGGTATGATTGAAGAATTTTTCTTGGCTGGAAGATTTTAATAAATTTACATTAAAATCCCCGGCAACAACTACATGAGCATACATATGAGAAAGATGCTCCAGGGTCTCTTCCAGTTCAGCGGAATAATCAGGTTTAAATATACCGGGGGGAGAGTAAACACTGACAAGTAAAAGTTTTTCGGAACTATTAGAGACTTCAACACAAATAAACTCAATACCATGGTTCTTAGAGTGACCAACAATCCTACATTTTAGGTAGTCCCTAAGGAATATAGCAACACCACCACCAGTGCGACCTTGGCGATCGTTACGAAAAATTTGAAAACCATTTATAGACACAAGGGACGACGGGATGGCATCGTTTAGCCAGCTTTCACACACTAAAATCGCATGGACATTAACATTTATAAATATTTCATTTATTTCTGTAATTTTCGGTTTAATACTACGAGCATTAAAATGACAAATGTTGAACCCCGTATTGACAGAACAGAAAATCTTTAGCAACGCACTTACCCCGTTCCCACAACTGAGCTCTCTGGTCATGAAAATAACTTCATAGGATCGAAGCAGTGAGCACCCTCAACAGATGTGTTAGCACAAAATAGAGGAAGGCATTTGGCAAACCAAGTAAAGTACGAATACCAGCACAAAAACATTTGGTTGACGAGAAGCAACATGTTCAAAAAAAAAAATAAAAACTAAAATTAAAAAATTAAAAGTAGGAAAAATCACAAAATAATTAATCAATTATCCAAAAACTAAATATTACGGGCATTCTAATTCACATATATCTCGCACTGTCATTTCCCGATCGCTACTCTTTTTTTTATGCGTACGAGTCCATCCTTAAGGTAGAAACAGAATGGCACGGCGACTGTGGCGGAGTCCGCCGCCATTCTACGCAATTTTAAGGCCTCCCGCAGCAGAAAGTTGTTACCCTGCGTAATGCCTGCACTACACATCGAAAGATACATCTGGAAGATGATCCACAGATGCATCCGGGAATAAATCCGCGAGCCGTCCACACGTCCGCGTATCAATCAGTCTGTGTTGATCATCGGAAGACGCAAGACATCAAGTACTTATTTTTGGGGTTCCACAAGCAGTTCTCACCTTGGTATAATTTTATAAACTTGAAAGTTTCCTCGGTGCTCATTGTCATTGTAGCCATTTTCAAAACAATACACTTCAAAACAATACACCGACGCGTCCACCTGCATTCAAAATGCGCACAACACTGATGCGTGGGCAGATGTGTGGACACAAGCCTTGCGTTCGCTCTGATGTCTGGCTCAAAATCCGTCAAGAATGGATTCAGGACAGACGTATCTCCGGATGTTAAATATTGTCCGGAGACGAGCAAAAACCCCCTCTACACATCGGCGGATGTATCCAGGGCTGAGGCATCTTCCGATGTGTAGTGCAGGCATAAGACTCTCATTCACATAAACCGGAGAGTCTGCAATGTAGCAAAGCAAGGCCCTCGTAAGTACAGGCCTGGAAGCAGTGTTTGTGTTTGTGTTGGTAATAGACCCATTATCTGTCAAATAGGAAGAAATTATATGGAGTAGGTAAAAGTTCGGGATATTTTGCCGTAAAAAGTCATAAAATAATATATTTAACCAGTTTTTGTTGCAATAGGATTACCAGTGAATAGTGCTTTAGTGATTTAATTAAGAAAATTTAAAAAAATTGAGAGTTTAAGTGTGTTTTAAGTGTGTTAAATGTGAAGGTGGCCAATTTTGTTTACATTCGCGGTGGTTTTTTCTTGTTTATTTAGCGGAAAAATGTTGAATTTGTGTAGTAATATAATAAAAAGTGCTTTTTGAATGATTAAAGATTATTATAGAATAGTTATTAAACACATTAAGTGCAAGTACCACCATACAACATGCATAACAATAACTTTTTCACTTTTCCTTCATATTTTTCTGCACTTATGTTTTTAATAAGTATTCTATAATAATCTTTAATCACTCAAAAAGCACTTTTTATTATATTACTACACAAATTCAACATTTTTCCGCTAAATAAACAAGAAAAAACCACCGCGAATGTAAACAAAATTGGCCACCTTCACATTTAACACACTTAAAACACACTTAAACTCTCAATTTTTTTAAATTTTCTTAATTAAATCACTAAAGCACTATTCACTGGTAATCCTATTGCAACAAAAACTGGTTAAATATACTATTTTATGACTTTTTACGGCAAACTAATGCAAAAATATTCCGAACTTTACATCACCGCGTATAAATCCAACAAAAGTGACAGATTCTGGGACTACGAGCAGCTGCGTTAGTGTTAGTGAGATAGGCAACTTCCAGGCCTGTACTTGAGAAGGTCTTGAGCAAAGCCTTCTACATTTACAAGCCATGCCCCAGGTATGTGCATGTATGTGTATGAAGAGCCAAAATTGTGGAATTAACATTGCCGAAGCCGTACGAAACAATTTTTTAACTTTGTTTTTGCACTTAAAAGTGGTAAAATAATGTATATTATCACTTTTTGGTGCACATGGATTATCAGTGATTAGTGCTTTAGTGATTTAATAAAAAAAATTAAAAAGAAGTGAGTGATTAAGTGTATTTTAAGAGTGTTAATTGATTAGGTGACCATTTTTGTTTACATTCGCGGTGTTTTTTTCGTGTTAATTTAGGGAAAAAATGTTGAATTTGTGTAGTAATATAATAAAAAGTGCTTTTTAAGTGATTAAAGATTATTATAGAATAGTTATTAAAAAAACATAAGTGCAGAAAAATTTGAAGGAAAAGTGAAAAAGTTATTGTTATTCATTTTGTGTGGTAGTACTTGCACTTATGTTTTTAATAACTCTTCTATAATAATTTTTAACTACTTTAAATTCACTTTTAATTCCATTACTACACAAATTCAACATTTTTTCCCTAAATTAACACGAAAAAACCACCGCAAATGTAAACAAAAACGTCACCTAATCAATTAACACTCTTAAAATAAACTTAATCACTAATTTTTTTTTAATTTATGGAGTCAGATCACTAAATAACTTATCACTGATAATCCGTGTGCACTAAAAAGTGATAAAATACAATATTTTACCACTTTTTATTCCAAAAACTAAGTTAAAAAATTGCTTTTCTCACAGCTAAATTGAAGTTCATTCTGACTGAAGTCCATTCTGACAGATAAATTGAAGAGCCATTTTCTTTGAATGTAAGTGTGAGATTTCGTAGGGCATGGCTTGTAAATGTAGAAGGCTTTGAATGTAGCCATCCAACTCGCATAGCGGAAATTTCAGTTTCCTATGCACTTTCAGAGCGCGCATGAAAGCCTTCGCTTCACGCAGGCCAGAACATTTTACCAGCGAGCAATAATAATAAGAGTGATGAGCTAGAATAAATTTTTAAAAATGTTTCAGGGACCTTGAGATCAGCTGATAACAATTTCAATGGGAGCGAAAAAGTCAAGATATCAAAGAAGTAATATCTATGATAAACAGAGGCAGAATTACTTTCACACCACACGCAATGTTCGTGAAAGAAAGATAAAAGATGAAGGGGCAGTGACTTCATCGCCTTGCAAGATTCCCGCCTTTTTTAACGAACAATACATAGTTAAAAACCAATTCTAATATTGTGTACCAACATGAAATTTTACGCATACATACACAAAAAGCAAATTCAATTTACACGTGCTCTGTGTGTTTCTTAAATTTGAATGCAAACATTCCAATACCGGAATCAAGGAATATGTTCTGTTTCTTTCATTCTCTTGTGTTTTTTGCATGAAATGTATGCCCATCGCGCATTTGTTAATATTTTTTTTGGCTTTTTGCCTAATGTTATTTCTAATCTGCTCTTTCATATCTTTAACTCTTTTACTTGTCCTTGAGCTCTGCCTAATCACTCTTGTTATTATTGCTCGCTGATTTTACTATGATCGGGCTGGAAACGCCAGTTCGCAGTCGGAAAGCATCGACGAAGGCAGAGAGCTGGTGGTTAACTATATTAGCAAGATTTTCGACTGTTCTATATATGATGAACCTGGAATGGCTGAATATTTATTAATATTTATTTCTAAATATAAAACACGTTCAATTGCCCATCCAGAATCTCGCTCCTGAAACTCTTCACTCTTTGCAACTATTTCACTTGTAAATTCATCACACATTTGCTGAAAATCACTCGACGCGGATATAATTTACTTTTAGTGTTAAATGATTTAATATCCTTTAAAGTTTCCTCTTCATATGTTTCATTCTTTATATAAAGAGCAAAAATCTCGAGATTTAATTTATATGTTAATTGAGTTTCACGAAATTTTTCAATTAGTGTAATTAGTTTGCTAGAGTTAGCAGTCAAAAATGATTCTATACATGGATTTATATTTATCGAACTTAACCGATAACTTACTATGCGCGATTTAAATGCACTTTCAATTTTTTTAAAGTTATCACAATCAATGCATATATTGTCCTTATGCGTATTAGATCTCACATGAGCTGTATAAAGATTTTTTGCTATTGCTATTTTACAAGCATCGCAATATATCTCATTTTCACCACATAATTTTCTTCTTTTAGTAGGTTGAACAGATTCAGGTATTATCATTGATGTTGATGTTGATGGTAACGTTGCTATTATCGACTTTGATGGCGTTCGTTTTTTCAACATATATTTATCTTCATGCTTAGATTTGATATGCCGATACATGTTATCCCTACGTCTGAAACAAGAACTACAAATTTCACAAGAAAACATTTTAGCCGTCTTACTGAAGAATTTAAGTAAACTGTTGAAAATCGACTAAAAATCGTACTATATGTACTCTCTGAAAATTTTAATAGTCACAAAAACGCTGAAAATCTAATTCATTTCCTGAAATTCTACAAAACTATAATCAAGTGGAACCAGAACAAAAAAACCAACTATAAAACCATAAAGCCACACATTTTCACACATATGAAAAAAAATCTGAAAATGGGATGAGGATTTAGAAAGAATTTATACTATATATATATTTTTTTTTTATTTTCCATAATAATTATATTTTTGTGATGGAATAATTCCATCATCATCATCATCATCTTCAATTACATTTATATCTTGAAGTGGGGAACTTAAACTGGGAATATTAATTCGGAAATATTACCCTTAGAGCTCATATTACGAACGCAATGTTCCCCCTTTTTTAAAAAGTTGATCGCCTTCTCCGATAATTTGACATATCGCGGTGATAGGCATAAATTAGCCTGTTCCAGCTCGAGCCTTACTCTATCACCATACTGAGTAGAAACTTCATTCGCATCATTAATTTTGGATTGTTTACCGATAACCATGTCCTTTTGGCTTAGGTTTTTCTTGAACCTAAACCCGTTCGGCTCAGTCAGAATTTCATCTTCAGAATCTTCCTCGAACAATCTCCTCTTCACACCTTTACTAGTTGTGGTCATAATGCTCATGTTGATCTAATTTGGAGAAAAAATATTATAATTTTGAAAGAAAAACAATATATGAAATTACTTACTTCTTTCTACTTCGATCAAAGACTTGATTAATTGATGGAGAAAATCCACTCCGACGTCAGTATTTATTTAATTTTGTCAACTGATTACTGACCGTAACTGCTTATGGCCCTTCGCAGACTTGTCCATAATTTAAAACCGGTTTTAATATGAGTTCAATAATACACTCGGAACTCACTTTTTTCCATCATTTTCGTGTAACGATTGTAATGCCTATGCAGTAGTGTGGTGTGCAAGCACAGCGAAGCAGCTTTACTGAGAACGAAAATATGCTTGTGTTAGTGTAATGGACGGTGAAACCAGAAAATGTTTGGGTGAACAAATGATGGAAAATTATGGAAGAAAAGTTGTCTTCCCTGCGACCCCTTGCCTATAAAACCGGTTGTGGTTTTGATGTTATGGACAAGTGTGCGGAAGGCCTATGAGAAGTGTGATTACTTAACAAAAAAAAATTTTTTTTATACGCTTTATATTAGCTTCACCTGTATGTATGTGCCTCTGTAAGTATGCATGTATGTCTGTTTGTATGTTTGTATGTATGTATGTTTTAGCTTTATATTAGCTTTACCAGATGTATGTATGTATGTATGTATGTATGTATGTATGTATGGATGTTCTATGTAAACAAATCTTGCAACTTGATTTTGACCCACTTCTATATAACCGATCAACTTCAAATTTTGCACATATGCATAGTTCGCGTGACAATGCAATCTGACCATTTTGTAAGAAAATCAAGATGGCGGTTCCAAGATGGCGGTCGATTTTTGCTATTGTGTTCCCCGACCCCCCGACATGGGTATCAAATGAAACGGCATGACAGGTAGAATACAATTAGCTGTATGGCGTCATTCCAAATTCAAAATGGCGGCAAGCAAAATGGCGGACTACCTTTTTCTTTACAACCCACTCGATATGGGTATCAAATGAAAGGGTGTGACAGTTAGAATACTATTATCTGTGTGGCGTCATTCCAAATTCAAAATGGCGGCCAACACAAAATGGCGGATTATCTTTTTCTTTACAACCCACTCGGTATGAGTATCAAATAAAAGGATGTGATAATAGAATACTTTTCGCTGTGGGGCGTCTTTCCAAATTCAAAATGGCGGCCACCACAAAATGGCGGTTTACCTTTTTCTTTACAAGCCACTCGGTATGGGTATCAAATGAAAGTGTATGACGAGTTTTGTATAGTAAGCTTTGTGATGTCGTTTTAAATCTAATATGGCGGTCACTACAAAATGTTCGAACACATACATATAATAGACTAAAAAATAGAAAATAAAAAATATAGTTTAAAAAAACTAAAAAATACGCTTTTATTTTAAAATGAACTAAAAAGTAAAAAATAATTTTGAATGTAAAGTTTTTATTGCTCCAGCCAGTATAAGAAAACAACCTACCTTTCGAAATCTAAAAAAGCGTGGGGCGCTAGCTAAAAGTTCCGGTGTTAACAAAATAAGAATATAGAGAGCCCCACGCTTCTTTACATTTCGAAAGGTAGGTTGTTTTCTTATACTGGCTGGAGCAATAAAAACTTTACATTCAAAATTATTTTTTACTTTTTAGTTCATTTTAAAATAAAAGCGTATTTTATTTAACCACATCCCTACAAATTCGGTATCACTAGGGTTTCTCAAAACCCGGTCTTTTTGGGATTCGCCGAATCCGAATCCTTAAAACTGAGAACCGCCGATTCCGATTCCGAGTCCGATTCCAAGTAAAAGCTAACAATTTTAATTTACAGAAAATATATATTGTATTAAAGAGAATTAATAAATAAAATTAACAATATATAGTTATACTTTTGCCAATAAAAACATAAAAAAATAGGATAACCAAAAAGGTACTAATTACTTTTGCTTGTTTTAAGTTGCTAGTTGGTTCCACGGTAAAATAATTCCAAACTTTAGATCTTTTAATTGCCATAGCTAAGGTCATATTAATTTTAGATTAGGTACCTACTTTATTAAAATGGTATTATTATTTATAGGTACTTGTATGTCATTTTTTTTAAACCAAATTTTGTATTTGAAAAATTAAACTGAAATTAAAACAATCGAGAATCATAAAATGTCAATACAATTTTCTTCACCATGACATAAAATCTAAAGACTCGGAACCTACCAATATTCAAATTTTTTCAAATTTTGAAATTTTGAGCCAAGTTGTTACGTTTAATTACCAAAGTTTCTAACAGATGGAACTATGTAATTGTTTTTTTTGTTATAATCAAGAATATTTATTTTAATAGTGAATTTCACATCGAGCAATCGGGGAATCGGGATTCGGCGAATTTCGGAAATAGATCCCAATTCCGAATCCCAGGGGAAAGATTCGCCGAATCCGATTCCGAGTTATTCGGTATGAGAAACCCTAGGTATCACAAAACTCAAGAAATAATTTCATTTTACTACACCTAGAAACTAAATATCTCAAATAGAAATATTTTGTTAACTTTCTGAACTTATATCTAGAACAGAAATTCTCATGTAAAAATGAAATTATCTAACCGCAAACTTAAAACAAACGAACTTTCAGAAATTCTCATGGAAAAATGAAATTATCTAACCACAAACTTAAAACAGACGAAATTTCGACATATTCACTTTCAATTTCTTATTAATTCTGAATTTCTGCGATTTCCTAACAATACATTTGAACAAAAATTGAAAATTCTTATATGTACAGATATGTATTCATATCTAGCACGTTGCATTGTTCTACCCATCTAGACAACATTAAAAAACCCTAACCTGAAAAGTATGTGAAAAGAAACAGCCACCACTGCTACCACCATCGAACACAACCACCGCCACCACCGCCATCGTCGTTGAACTCGCCGTAAAGTGTGCAAAAGAACAATGCTCCAAAACATATACAAATTCTCACTCCCCGAAAAGTATGTGAAAGATGCAAATTTATTGCATACTATTATACGCCTTCAAATTTATTGAATACTTTTATGCACCTTCAAATTTATTGCATACTTTTATGCGCCTTCAAATTGTAACGCTCAGTTAATTATTGAAAAATTCTCCTTATCAATTATTCCCCCCTCTCGCGGAAATTTCAGAAATTATTAGTCAAGTCACTTCTGGAACTTCTTAATTCCAAACTTTTCGAATCAAGTAGGCGAATAAAAACAAAATTTTTCTTGGAAGAAAAAAAATTCTATAATTTTGACAGTCTGGATTTGATTTTGACCAAAGAGAGTCGAGCCGAGATTTTGGATTTTTGTAAAGATAGGCTTTTTTTTCTTTCGCTGAGCCGAGTTGGGGTTTTTTCACATAATATCATGTAATGGACCGCAATAACGTTGTATGAATTGCGATAGACGAAGTGTAGACGCAGTGTAGCCAACTCTACAGTTTTAACTGTAGATTTACAGTTTTTTGGAAATCTTCTCAGTTTTTAGTTTAGGCCTGCAAATCTACAGTTTTTTATTTAGCGCCATCTATCTCGTAGTAGGCCATATGTTTCTCAATTAATAAAGGCGATGGATCTGTACAATTTCCACTATTATCGAATTTGACCAAAAAGCTTCTGTGGCTGCCGCTACGGTACGGCTACGGTAAAACACTTGTTTTCGAGCATTAATGTTATGAAAACGAAACTTAGAAATAAATTTACTACGACCACAATAAGAGGTGCTTTGCACACAAAATCAGAAATTAAAAATTGGTTCGAGTTCGAGTTCGATGCGCACAATGCCTATTTTAAGAAATTCAAAAAAAATATGTATGATTTCATCACCGCCAAAATTTTTGTCATTTTTCGTCCATATCTTTTTATTATTAATATTAAGGCAAAACATTATTTACGAAAGTTGTAGATAATTTGATTATCTAAAAAAAATATCTGTACAAAAATTCTATAGGACTCAGGGTTCCGAGAAATAAGGAAAACTATTTTTACCAGTCAAAACAAGTTGGCGGCCAAACGTCACGCCTCCGGATCCCGAAAACTTGGTTTTATACTCCCAACCAACCCCCTACACATTACAAAAAAAATTGCTGTTTTCATAAAATGTTCAGCGAAAGTACCATTTGACTGGACTACTTCCCCATTATCTGTTTTATTTATTATTACCATTAAATAATACAATATAAGAAAAAAACGGTAGATTTACCGTCTTTTAATTAATATTTACAGTTTTCTACAGTTTTGTTTAAGCATGTATGTAGTTTTACTCCAGGATGGGGTTGGCAACACTGTGTAGACGTGACTGTGATGTACCATTTCTTGTGTTACTGTAACTGAAACAACTAGCAGCCTGAATTTATCTATATCTAAACCCAGTGGGGATTTAGTAGCGACCAGATAAAGGCTGTTTTATTAATATTGTGAGAAAAAGGTTGTACCAATATCCCCGACAAAAGTCACCTTAGAAGTTTTATGGTGCCATTAGTGTTATGTAACTCCTTTTTGGTGGTTGTGGCAAGGTTATTGGTGATTTGGTCCGGATTCCCACTTCAAGAAGTGCAGTCCGAACCGTATAGCGAAAGGGAAAATAATTTGGAAAAAAAAACACCAGGCTGCAAGAAAATAATAATATTATCCACGGAAGGAAGGTCCGAAGTACAGCTTGCGGATAAACAGAGAACCAAGAAGAACTGGAGGAGCAGGGGAAGCCCCCCACGAAGTTAAGTACTTGTTTTAGCGTTGAAATAGATTAGGCGTCAACTGACGAAGATAACTTGGACGAAGTCCGTTTGGGGGACTCAGAAGTAGGCACGACGAGGAATACCAGGGGTCAGTGCCCCCCGTTGCATCTCCACTGAAGATCCATAATGGCGTATACTCTCCTAAAGTGTGCTTTTGAATTATATGTTCCCAATTATTGGCTTGAGTGCCTATCTCATATTTAATTATTAACCCAGCTTGATCCTATATATAATTACTCATAGTGCTGAACTCACCTATGTATATACATAGCAAATAGACTGTACCAACAAATTTATTTCACATGAGATAAGCAAAGGTTGTCTTGATATAGTGCTGTATTGGCAATTATGTATCTACACAATATATTTACAAATTTCGGTGCAGACGTAATTTATCTGCACCTTAGCAATGATTTAACGGCCCTGGACCGAAACATTGATACCTTATTGTTCGTAATTAAAATTACGTTTTACATATCTCGTACTCGTAATTATAGTGAATAATTTTTAACCTTAATTACCTTAAAAAATATATATACTTATGCAAATTGTTATTAAATTGTTATTATAATTATATTGTTAATATATGGTTATTATATTGTTACATTAACACGATTACACCTCAAAAAAAAAACAAAAAAGAAAAACTAAATCTCTTTCAAACTTTTATTTAGGGTTGTACCATTAATTATATATTTGCACACTCTTCTTACATAATAGGTAGTATTCATTTTGATTGACCTAAATGCAATATTTTTTAAGTATAGTACACTATATATACTGTGGTTGCAAACAAGCACTCTTTTGGTTTGAGACCTTTTTAGTGGGTATTATTTGGTTCTGTGTTGAAAGATTGCTCAGATTGTACTGGCATCGTGCCCAATTGGGTTGTTTGTTTTCCTTTTACCTTACCCAGGAAGGGTTAGTTCACTTCTCTTTGGCCAAAGCGAGGTAGATCCTTTCCGTTTGATTTTCTGAGATCCAGTGAGTGCCACCCAGCACCCACACCCAACATACACCGTCTCACCTATCACTTCACATTTGTTAATTGATCATTGTTGTTGCTACGGCGTTTTATTGATTGTATACTATTGGTTTTTTGTGGTTTTATAATATATGCAAGTTGAATTTTAATTATTACACTGTGTATGTTTTCACTTAATATGCAGTACTAGGTTTTTCCGTGAGTTTCTAGGATGGTTGTGGAGGGAAATGTTTCCCTAGGGTCTCCCGTCGGTGATTCCACGTGGGGACAGGTCCGATGATTCCTTGGTACCAACCATGGATCTCTGTGGCGATGGACCTAATACCGAAGAAGACATGAAGAGCTTTCACATAAACAAGTAGGTAAGTGGTGAACCGATATGTAGCGTTCCGGTCACACACCCCACGAACCCTTCCGGCGAGCTAGCGTATACCGTGTGACCGGCTTATCACCCCCTATCACAATTTCGGAACTAGGGAGGATGGTTGTTTTTTAAAAATTTTATGTTTACCCAATCATGATGGCAGTAGCCTTGCTGTCACCAGCAAGGAGCTCCATTGTGCCGGTACAAAATTTATTGCGTACTTTTATGTGCCTTCGGAGGAGGTGTCGTAGAAGCATCCAAAATCTACTGTTATAATAAATAATTAGGTATACCGTGAAGAGTTTTTTTTCCTTATCCACCAAGACCGTTTTTCTCTCCCAGGCCCGGTAACAGCCTGGCCCGGTAACAAAATGGTGGCAGCGGTGTGATCCCGCAACGGTGGATCCAGTAAGTAGTTAAAAGTGAGTTGAAAAGTGTTAAGTAAAATCTCACGGAACAAAAAAAAACAATAACAACCAAAATCAAAAGACTCGCACCGAACGAAACAGGCGAAAATCCAACACCTTATCAGCAGAGGTATCGGATTACGTCTGGAAGTGAGAATCTTCCCTAGGTGCGAAACTTTTAATGTTCTTTTTGTCCCCATGAGATAGTAATTCTCGACACGGTTTCACGGTTAACGCTGAAACCGCGAAAAAGCCACCGCGGGCTTTGTTTTAGGGAACAGGAGTGATCTTGACCCTGACCGTGGCGTGAGAACCATTTTCCGTGTTCGCTGTTTGTTGGTTTTTTTTAAGAACCACGGCTCGGCGGCAGTGGAAAACATAAGTTGACTTAATCTTTACGCGAAGCTGTTTAAATTAAAGAGTGTTGTTAAAACCGTTCACACAATCGGGTGTCCTCGACTTTGCTATAATAGGCGGTGGTCGGAATTTATTATTCTAAAGAAGCTGACCAACGAAATTAAAGTTTTTAATAAGATTATCTAAAAATTATTATTGTATGAGTTGTTGATAACGTAAAGTATTTAGTAAAAAATTATTTAGTAAAAACGCTTAATGTAACGATTTTAAGTAGCTTATCGACGAAAATTAAGGTTTTAAATAAAAATTAGTTAAAATTTGTGAACGTGGAATTGGCTATTCTAAAGGAGCTGACCAAAGAAATTAAAGTTTTTAATAAAATTATCTAAAAATTATTATTGTATGTGTTCCGGGAAGACGCCACTAAAAGAGGATAAATTTCAATTAGAAGTTATAGATGTTAATTAAACAAATTCTTACAATAGATACAGCAGATAGTCATCTAAAATCCGAGGCCCAGCAATCTTGCAGCCGTAGATACAACGCCAGAAGGGTACCTAAAAGGGAGAACACTTATGTACTTACCAGCAATCATCCAAACTACGATGTACACATTGGACGTAACGACTTAATAAATGATTATTTGCATTATAAAAAATATATTATGTTTATTTAAATTACTATTATGTTATATTGGATTATTATTATATTGACTTAGTATCATAACACTTGCACTTTATCTTCATAACATTATTATTTTTGGCCTTATACAAAAAATATTATATTGAATTGTATTGTTGTATATTGTATTATATTATTGCATTATTATTATATAAAAAGAAATTCTTTATCATTCCAATGAAAGTGTAAAGTTTTAGTTAAATTATATAAATAGATATATTAATGAAGTCTAACCATTAAAGAAACAAAACACTTAAGAACACATTTTATTGAAACTGTCATTTAACGTCTACAGTTTGGCAAGCGTAGAGGAAGATCGCAGTACATCGCGTCTATGTCACCCATAGTTGCTTTGGTTGCGTCGGTAATCGGTAGACTTTTAGTACGGAGGCATTTCCCCTCAATGACGTGGATTGGAGGACGAAAAAGGTCAGAGACTTGGGACTGGACAGGATAGAAAACTCAAGTAAGTCTTTATTTAATCAATTCTTATCGTAAGAAAAAGACAAATTTTTTAGTTGTGAGACAAGTTCAATAAAATGTGTGCCTTAGAGTGAATTTTGATTATTTTGCATTGTTTCATAACAATTATTTTTGAGTCAGTGGTTAAATACATGTAAGATATTTTATAATAAAGTGCATTAAATTGTTGTAACTTTGTTAAGAAATTCTGTCTTTCAATATTTTAAATTGATTTAAAGGAAAAATATAATACATTATTCTAAAGGAAGACGGATCTTTGAAAGGTAACATTGATTAATGAGATTCCATAATTGATTTTTGTGAAGATTATAGTGAGCTATTCGACATGGTCCTTCGAGCCGAATTTCGCGAGTGAAAATCGGTAATAAAACATTAATTATATTGAAAACCGGATCTAAAATCTATTTGTGACTAAATATCAACGGTGACAACGGAAAGTCAACGGAAAATTTCCAAGCGGGATCAAATAACAATGAAAATTAAAGTATCATTCGGTAAAGGAAAATTTCTTAGCGGAATCTAATAACTAACAGCGAAAGTACAATATCAGTCGGTATCGGAAATTTTCTAAACGGTGCTCATTAACGGTGAAAAATACAATATTATTCGGAGAAAATAACTAAGCGGTATTCATTAACACGTTCGGTAACGGAAAAATTATAAGCGGTATTTGATAACGGCGAAACTTTATGATTGCTAAAAGGTGAAAGATAGTGGTGATCTAAAATGTAAAAGGATGAAGGTGAAATTTCTACAACAACACAGCTGCGGACACTAGAAGCGAGATACAGGATAAAAGTGATACCAAAGGAGCACGAGACTTCCACACATATGACCAAGGAATCTAAAAAGTAAAAATAAAATGAGTGAGTACGTTTAAAAAACTTTATTTTTTGCACTACACAAAGATTACATTAACAAAATTTTACAAAATATAAAGATTTAACTAACAAAAACAAAAATTAAGTGAAAATAAATTGCTGAAAGTGAAGTTTTATTTAGTTTTGAATCCCTGTAAATTAAATTGACACTGACAAATTAATTACATATATAGTCAACCAGTCGAGTGTTGAAATTGGAATTTATCCAAAGCAGAAAACTTATGTTGGAAAAATCTATCTTCGAATTTTGAGATTTAGTGAATTCGGGAAATTTATTTGGACATGATCTAGGTTTTGATCTGTGGAATCAATTGACATCGGAAAATTTATCGTGCTATAATTTAGTTCGAACTTTGAAAACAATAGGTATCGGAAAATTGACTTTGAAATCCTATAGTTTCGAATTTTGAGATTTAGTGAATTCGGGAAATTCATTCGGACATGATCTAGTTTTTGATCTTTGGAATCAATTGAAATCGGAAAATTTATTGTGGGATAGTCGAGTTTTGCACTTTGGAATTAATTGACATCGGAAAGCTTATTTTGACATAATTTAGTTCGAACTGTGGAATCAATTGACATCGGAAAATTGACTTTGAAATCATATAGTTTCGAATTTTGAGATTTAGTGAATTCGGGAAATTTATTTGGACATGATCTAGTTTTTGATCTTTGGAATCAATTGACATCGGAAAATTTATCGTGCTATAATTTAGTTCGAACTTTGAAAACAATAGGTATCGGAAAATTGACTTTGAAATCATATAGTTTCGAATTTTGAGATTTAGTGAATTCGGGAAATTTATTCGGACATGATCTAGTTTTTGATCTTTGGAATCAATTGAAATCGGAAAATTTATTGTGCGATAGTCGAGTTTTGCACTTTGGAATTAATTGACATCGGAAAGCTTATTTTGACATAATTTAGTTCGAACTGTGGAATCAATTTACATCGTAAAATTCACTGTGAAATCATATAGTTTCGAATTCTAAGATTTAGTGAATTCGGGAAATTTATTTGGACATGATCTAGTTTTTGATCTTTGGAATCAATTGACATCGGAAAATTTATCTTGCTATAATTTAGTTCGAACTTTGAAAATAATAGGTATCGGAAAATTGACTTTGAAATCAACTAGTTTCGACCTTTGAACTTTAGTGAAATCTGGGAATTTATTTGAACTTATTTGGAATCTTAAAAACTATTTTGATATATTTTAGTGTGAACGTCAAAATCAATTGATATCGGAAAATTCACTGTGAAATCTAGTCTAGTTTCGAATTTTGAAATTTAGTAAATTCGGAAAATTTATTTGGACGTGATCTAGTCTTGAACTTTGGGATCAATTGATATCGGAACATTGACTTTGAAATCTTCTAGTTTCGAATTTTGAAATTTAGTGAATTCGGGAAATTTATTCGGACGTGATCTAGTTTTGATCTTTGGAATCAATTGACCTCGGAAAATTTATTTTGCTATAATTGAGTTTGAACATCGGAAAATTTATTTTGATATAAGTCAGTTTGAACGTTATGTAACGGACGCCCTATGGGACCTAATCCACCCCCCGCACCCTAAATATAAATTCTAAAACTTTATTCTTCTCTTAAGTATTACTTAAAAACAATATTACGCAATAACATATTTCTTAAAATTTCCATTTTTCAAAATCGAAAATAAAAAAATTTTGTTTTCTCGCCTTTGCGTTATTAATTATACTCATATGATAAAAGAAAGAAATTTTACTACGCTGGAAACCCCAATCATACGCAAATACTCCTTTCCCGCAGAGCCTCAACGGAATTTTTTTTACAGCTCGTCGCGGCGCGTACTCCGTCTCGATACATTTTCATGGCCCGAGACGAAGAACAATGCGCTGGCGGCTGGAGGAATGCACTTTAACGGGACGCGGGAAGAGCCCTGATGGAGGAGCGGCCGTTTTTAGATGGGAAGAAGGCAGCCGGTGCTAAATTGTGGTGAAAGATAGTTTGGTTCTCGCAAGTTTTGCCTCCAAGTTTTTTTTGAATTTGATTTTTTTCCGTGAGGTGTTGTAGGGTATCACGTCGAGGAAATTGATGACCATTGTCACGGGGTGGACAGCGGAACTAGGCGTAAGAAGGACATAGTAAGGAAGGCGTGCTAAAGAAGTTCACCACTAAACCTGTCTCCGTTACCTGGATATAACTCGCTCAAAAAAAAGGAAGCCATAGAAGACAAAGGGAGAGGAGAAGCAACGGTGATCGTGTTCAGGGAAGTCAAAATTTTTCTTTGTACCTATTTTTTTGATATTAAAACTTTAAGCTGTGGAAAACCACAAACCTTCGTTAGGGAAGGATATAGTTCGGTCCTTTTTGGCGGAGACTTTCCTCACCCATTTTCTTATGGGGCATGGTTTAAAATTTTTTTGCTACTTTATTCACTAGTGAATATATGTCGGAAACTACTGGAGTGCATGATTTAAAAATTTAGTTACGTTATTTTTGAGTGAACATAGGTTGAGAAGAATGACCGGTATATATATTCTAGATTGGGTTTGCTAATATCGTCTAAGGATGAACTATTTTGAAAATAAGAAAAAAAAATTAGTCACTACAACCATGAATAGTAATTAACCAGATAATTGAATTATTTGAACTCAGGTTCATGTTGAAGTAAATAAAGAGTAGGTTGAGAAGAGTGACCTGTAAATATATCTTAAAAAAGGAAGTAAATATTGAGTAAGTGGTGGAATTATAAATATAAATATAATTTTGCTTTTGTTGTATTGCCTAATAAGGAACTAACTAAAATTGAGAGGTTTTATATAAATGAATTATTGGGTTTGCTAATATCGTCTAAGGATGAACGATCTTGAAAATAAGAAAAAAAAAGAAAAATCAGCCATTAAAACAATGAATAGTAATTAACCAGGTAATTGAAATATTTGAACTCAGGTTCATGTTGAAGTAAATAAAGAGTAGGTTGAGAAGAGTGACCTGTAAATATACCTTAAATAAGAAGTAAATATTGAGTAAGTGGTGTAATTATAAATATAAATATAATTTTGCTTTTGTTGTATTGCCTCATAAGGAACTATGTTAAATTAAGAGAATAAGATATATATATATATATATATATATATATATATATATATATATATATATATATATATATATATATATATATAAATATATATATATATATATATATATATATATATATATATATATATATATATATATATATATATATATATATATATATATATATATATATATATATACATAAAATAGTGGTTTGTATTACCGTCCATTGATGAATTATACTAAATTGATGATATGAATATTGATATACGTTTGATATTTGTTAGTATTGGCTCTTAAGGAACTACATTGGAGTGAGAGAATACTATATATATGGAAATAAAATATTGGAGTTTTACCATTATCATCCATTGTTGAATTATACTAGGTTGATGATATACACACTGATATACTTTTGATATTTGTTAGCATTGTCTCTTAAGGAGCTATATCCGAGTGAGAGATTATTATATATAAATAAAATATTTGGTTTTTTCCTTCTATTATCGACTATTGGTGATCTATATTAAAATGATGAGATAAATATGAATATACTTTGGGGAAATTTATTTTGGTATTGTCCCTTAAGGAACTACACTAATTTAGGAGAATAGGATATATACATAAAAAAAAATATTGGTTTTTTTTCTATTACCGTCCATTGATGAATTATACTAAATTGATGATATGAATATTGATATACGTTTGATATTTGTTAGTATTGACTCTTAAGGAACTACATTGGAGTGAGAGAATACTATATATATGGAAATAAAATATTGGAGTTTTACCATTATCATCCATTGTTGAATTATACTACGTTGATGATATACAGCCTGATATACTTTTGGTATTTGTTAGCATTGTCTCTTAAGGAACTACATTAGAGTGAGAGAGTATTATACATGTAAATAAAATATTGGGTTTTTCAATTATCGACGCTTGAGGAATTATAATAGGTTGGGCGTCTACTAGATATATAAAATATTGGGGTCTTTGATTCCATCAACGTACTATGCTAATCAGCGGGATACATATATAGATATATAAAATGTTAGGCTTATCGTTATCGTACAGTGATGACTTATACTAAACAGAGAAAATGAATATACAGATAGCTCTAGGGTTTCGGGTTTTGCTTCTTTAGGAACTACCCTAAATTGAGAAAGTAAATATAAATGAAGTTGGGGATTTTCTTTCCTTATTGCTTGCATATAGACGAAATTAAGTTGCATGTCATATGATGAAGGTAGGCACAGTTTACCTTGAGACTTACTCATATACGTAAACCAAGCCAGTCTGATGACGTATTAATAAAAAAAAAATTTTTTTGTTCACCAATAAGTCGATTTGGGATATGTACGGAACAAACATGATGGGATAAAAACACCCCCGGCAAGTGTGGCCCCCAGACTAAGGTGGTGTTGAACATCCACCTAAAAAATAAGGGAAAACAAAATCGTTATTAGTACACCTGCACATACAAAATACTTCCCTGCGAAGTTTCTTCAAAGGACCTGTTCCCGAGTAGCAATGAGCAGCACCCGCAGCTAAAACAAGAAAAAAAGTTAATTATTAAGTAAAATATTTAAAATGTTAGGTTAGGTTAAAACTCATTGAATTAGTAAACATTTAGATTCTAAAACACATAACAAGTCACTATTTTTACGAAATACGAAATTTAGACCACTCACCTTTTTAAAACAATCACAAGTAAATCATTTAATTTATTAATATTTAACATAAACAAACAAACAAACCAACAAACTTGTTTATTGCACCCACATCACGCAATTTGACATTTAAAACATAAACAAATGTAAACAATTCGAAATTAAGTCGAAATCTCTAATTAGAGGGGAAAGATGTGGGTGGAGTAAAAAAGAAAACGATGCAGCGGTAATAGCCGATGTAAAATTACGGTCAGAGTGCTGAGGTCACGTAGGCCTTTTATATATAAAAAGAAGCAACAGCGGTTAGTGTTTGGAAATTGGTCGATTACCATGCCACAGTAGGGCATTTTAACTACCATTTTTTATTACAGCCTTAACAGGTTCAAAATTTAGGACGACAGAACAAATGATACATGGAGAAAGGTCATCAAGATGGACAAAGAATCAACAACATGAGCAGACAACAAGAAAAACAACTAAGCAACCTGAAGTCTCCCTGCATGGCTATGGTTGATAAATGGTGATTACCTCAACATAATCAACCCTAATAATAATATGCTGGTTGAATTAGATCATCAAATTAGCTTTAAGTTACATAAGCTCAAAACTCACTTAGAAAGAAAAGGTTTTAATTTTTACTCAAAGAATCACTCAATTAAAAATTGAAGATGGTCACACTAACAAATCACAAACGCAATCACATTCACACATACAAATGACGTTCCCCACTTCGGTTGTTATCAACCAAACCGGTTTACACCGTTATTCAAGTTCGCAAGTGAACAAAATTGTTGCTTGCTGAATTTTTCGCTCTCTCTGGTTTTAGCCGTCGCAGCAGCAGGTAATATCCGTCCACATCTTTTTCCTTCCCTTTATATTTCCCAAGTTGTTTCGTTATACTTGTAGCCGTTGATACAAGTATAACGACCTTTACTAATTTCTATTCCTGGTAGCGCCTTGATATCAGGGTTTCTTTATTTAATAATTTAATAATCAGACCGTTGAACTTGTAGATTTTGTGATACAAGTTTCAACCGGAAACTTACTAACTTTA
Organism: Thereva nobilitata; assembly: GCA_963855945.1. NCBI lineage: Eukaryota > Metazoa > Arthropoda > Insecta > Diptera > Therevidae > Thereva > Thereva nobilitata. The sequence goes on from OY979697.1 coordinate 37,150,421, forward strand.
TTTGTTATTCCTTGTAGCTCTTGATACAAGGGTTTAACAAATTACTTAACCAAGTAGTTGAACTTGTAGAGTTTTTTGATACAAGTTTCAACTACATCTACTAACCCCAATTGAACCTTGTAGCGTCTGATACAAGGTTTCATTAAATTACTAACTTCAAATAGTCAAACTTGTAGAGTTATGATACAAGTAATAGCTATTTATTGAAATTAGTATAATTGTACCGTTTGATACAAATATCACTATTTCATAACCTTGAGATCTATCTTGTAGAGTATTGATACCAGATAGTATTTCCAACCTTGTAATAACAAGGTATTTATTTTAACAAATCCCTTAAACTTCCCCCTACCCTTTATCTGCTATTTTGACCAGGTGAGTACTAAATAATTGATTTATATGGAAAATTATTTTATTGTTTTTTCTGATGGTGGTATGGTGATTGACCATTATAATTGATATTATAAATTTTTTTGAATATTTTTTTTGTACTTCCCTTTTTTCTTTTGGAGTGAATTTTGACTTTAGTCGTAATTGAAATTGTCTCTTTTTTATTGAAGTTGTTTTGAATTAAAAAAAAATTGAATTTTACTGAAGTGATTATAATCTGAACTAAATAATTTGAAGTTGAATTATATTTGAAGTTTTGAATTTATATTAACGTGTTATTATTGAAGTGATTGTATACAATTTAAAGAGTTAATAAACTAGAATTATATTGTTGCTTATATTCTTTTTTATTGACCACTGAGCGCTGGGGTTGTGGGCCTGCGTGCCGGCATATATAGAAATTTATTTTGAGTTTACGCGAAATTTAAACATGGTCCTTCGAGCCGGATAAAGCTCCCAATTTTAGTGCGCAGTCAGGTTAGGAATACTACTACCCAGCAATAATTTAACCGCCTGTGGAAGAATAGCTAAGCTTCACCATAGGCGGTCAATCTCCACAAATTAACATTTTTATTTAACATTCCAGAGCTCAAATTTATTCATACTTTCTGATAATAGTGCCTCTTGTCGGTAATCAGAACCTTTAAGTGAAAATTAAAATTCCTCAGTACAAGATAACATTTTCACAACATTTATATGACCTACTGCCCATAAATATTTAACCTAAAAACTTGTTTTGTTTATAAAGTGTTAGTTTGCTGCGATATTTATAATTCAAATAACATATATTTGAAAGTGAAGATGTGTTTCCTTTAGGTACTTAAACAATAAAGATTAATTTTGTTTTGAATTGTACTTACTTGATCCAACGATCCAGCACTTATTACTCATATAGGCAGAGTTCCTCACACATAGCAAGATTCTACACACTTCTATTCAGTTCTATTCAAAACAGTTGTACGGTTCTTATACCTAACAATTTTTAATCCTAGTGCTCAATTTATATTCCTTTATTATTTTTTAGAGGCAAGGCCCTCACTTCAAAACAATTGTACGGTTCTTATACCTAACAACTTCTTGAGCCTAGCGTTCAATATATATTAAAATTGGAGGCAACGCACCTCACGTCAAATCCATTGTAAGGTTCTTATACCGAACAATTCCTTGAGCCTAGCACTCAAACTATATTATTTTCCAGAGGCAACGCCCTCACTCCAATTTAATTGTAAGGTTCTTATACCGAACAATTTCTTGAGCCTAGCACTCAAACTATATTATTTTCCAGAGGCAACGCCCTCACTCCAATTTAATTGTAAGGTTCTTATACCGAACAATTCCTTGAGCCTAACACTCAAATTATATTATTTTCTAGAGGCAACGCCCTCACTTCAATTCAATTGCAAGGTTCTTATACCAAACAATTTCTTGATTCTACTCCTCAAAGTACATTATTTTATTGAAGGCAACGCACCTCATTTTAATGCAATTGCAAGGTTTTACACACCAGATTATATTTATACGAGCTAGTAATCAAATTTTCTTATATTCTACTAATATTGCTCAAATCTTATTAAGATTTCGAAGTCGAACTTCTCATTTACTTTAATCACAAGGGTTATATACACCGAACCGATCGTTAATCGAGCTGATTACTCATATTTTAACAATCAACAATTTGTTTTGTACTTATACTTTATTATCTTGACGAAGCAGAGTACCTTAATTTAAACTACTTTCAAGGTGTCATACACCAAAATTACATTATTGTTATAGCAGCATAGTGCTTAAAAATTATTATTAGCATTTCAGGTATTATATACAATTATACAGATAGCTAAAATCTATCACTTACTACCCCCTTTTTGTTTTTATATTGAAGTGTTTATATATTTGAATTTAGTTGGTCATTTTTCGAAATTTAATTGCGCGGTTTAAGTTGATATTTGAGATGGCTACTAATACAAGTCTTACTGACATGTTAGATTTGCAAAAGGTGTATATAGACTTGCTAAACAAGGCTATGAAAGGGTATACAAAGACAGCATTGGTTAAAAGGACAAAGGAATTAATTTTGGAAAGAATTAAACAATGTCGCGGCCTTTGGGCACAAATAGAGAAAACCCATGTGCAAATTGAGTTACAGTTTGCAAAATTAGTTGAAAGGCCAACATGTGATTATTTTGTCAAAGAAACGTATTTGCATCTTGAAGACAAATACTTTGAGTTTATGGGAACAATAAACGCCGCTCTCAACAAATTTGAGGAACAAGTTCCTCCCCCAAGTCCTTCAATGCACGAATCAACGCGAATAAATTCATCTGCCTTGACAACTCATCTATGGCGATTGCCAAAGATTTCACTACCTACCTTCTCAGGATCATATGAATCCTGGCGGTCCTTTCATGACCTATTTAACTCTTTAGTCCATCAAAATCCTACACTTTCTGATGCACAAAAGCTACACTACTTAAAGTCGGTACTCTCTGGAGAGGCAGAGCATCTTTTACGAAAATTTCAAATAACTGATGCTAATTACGAAACAGCGTGGAATGTATTATTAAAGAGATACAACAACAATAAAGTATTGGTTAATGCTCAGTTGAAAATTTTGTTTAATCTCAAACCGGTGTCTAGTGAGTCGGTTAATACAATAAAAACTTTGTTCGATAAGTCAAATGAGTGTTTGTGTGAGTTAGATGCCTTGGGCGTTAACACTTCAAATTGGGATCCTTTTCTCATATATTTGATTGTCCAAAGACTTCCTACCGAAACTCACAGGCTGTGGGAAGTTGAACTGGATGGGGCTTCATCACTCCCTACATTTGTTAGACTTAGACAATTTCTAGAAAAACGTTTCCGTGTGCTAGAAGCTATAGCTGACCACAAGACTAATATTTCACAACGTCCATCTAGTGGTTCAAACACTAAAATTTTCACACATTTTACTTCGACTACATCAGACATTTGTGTTTGCTGCAAGGAAAACCATAAATTGAAGGTGTGTCCCAAATTTCAGAAATTTTCATTCCCACAAAAATACCAGATGGTTAAATCAAATAACCTCTGTATAAATTGCCTGTCTAATTCACATTCTACTTCATTGTGCACGAGCAAATTTAATTGTTGGAAATGCAACAAAAGACATCACACCTTGTTACATAATGGTTCCACGCCAAATACATCCTCACAAAAGAACCGTGGTGCTAGAGCACCACCGAAATTAGCATCAGAAACTAATACAGGTGAAGTTCAAAACACAAACAATAATATTGAGACTACCGTGCTATTAAATACGCAGTTATTAAGTGACACCAAGCAAAGAATAACTTTGAAAAAGGCCCTTTTGTCAACAGCAATAGTAAAGGTTCCTACAAAAACCGGTGAGATAATTCTACGAGCGCTTATTGATCCAGGGTCGCAAGTATCACTTATAACAAAGACTGCTGCTAAACAGCTTAACATAAGGAGCATTACAGCCTCAATCACTGTATCCGGTATATGTGAGTTGAAATCACCAGCAGACAAGCTAATGGAGTTCGAAGTACACTCGATACATTCGCCGACTTCCTCCAAAATGTTCGTCACAGCGCTGGTCGTCCCATCAATAACCAATTTATTGCCACCTTCACACCTCCCGAAGGAAACTTGGGGTCATTTAGACAATCTTAATCTCGCTGACCCACATTACCATCTGCCAGGAAAGATTGACCTACTATTAGGTGCTGATGTATATACAACCCTGATATTAGATGGGTTAATCAAGGGCCCTGCTGGCACTCCCGCTGCTCAGAATTCCATCTTTGGCTGGTTAGTGATTGGCCCAGTAGACGCAAAGGGAGAAAGGGCGATCTTACAATCCTTTAGTGTTCAAGTGAATGATACTAATGAAGAAGACGATCTCAACTTAAGATTGCGTTCCTTCTGGGAAATTGAGGAAGTACCAGCGCAGGTAAGATATAGCAAGGCTGAAGAAGAGTGCGAAACTCTGTATACAAACTCGGTATGTAGATTACCTTCAGGTGCATATCAAGTAAAAATCCCTTTCATTAATGGCCAAGCTCCTGACATTGGAGCCTCTAAAGCCTCAGCCTTAAAACGATTAGCTTCTCTTGAGTCAAAATTGTCAAGAAATTCAAGTTTGCATTCCGAGTATACAAAAATACTCCAAGAATATTTGGACTTAGGCCACATGGTACCCGTAGTTCACGACAAATCTTTACCTTCATATTACATGCCACACCACGCTGTTTTCAAGGACAGTACCACATCGAAGGTACGAATAGTATTTGATGCTGCAGCAAAGTCCTCCAACGGAAATTCGTTAAACGACTGCATGCATCCTGGCCCAGTCATACAATCTGATCTATATTCAATTTTGCTCCGATGGCGGAGGTTTAAATACGCGATGTCAGCGGATATCGAAAAAATGTATAGAATGATACATCTTCACCCCTCAGATCAACCGTACCATCGTCTTTTATGGCGATCTAATCCTCTTGAACCCATCAAAGAATTTCAAATGACACGAGTAACCTTTGGAACAACCTCTGCACCATACTTAGCAATAAAAACACTTCATCAACTAGCAAAGGATGAACAAGAACAATTTCCTATAGCGGCACAAGTAATTACCCATGATTTTTATGTTGATGATGCCATTACGGGTACCCATTCTCTTACAGAAGCAATCTCATTATATCAGGAATTAACCCAATTACTCCGTTCAGGAGGCTTCAACCTTCGAAAATGGTCTAGTAATGATGTTGACATCCTTGCCATAATCCCTGAAGAGAACAAAGAACTAAAATCAACATTAACTTTCGCACATGATGAAAAGGTGAAGGCGTTAGGTCTGATCTGGCATCCAGCGGCGGATCATTTTACCTTGCAACATCCAGAATTAAGGTCTGGCATGTGCACAAAACGGCAGATTTTGTCTGGTGTCGCTGGGTTATTTGACCCGCTGGGGTGGATAGCGCCATACGTGATTAAAGGAAAAATTCTGATGCAAAGTTTGTGGCTTCTTGGATCTTCATGGGATGAACCAGTCACTGCATCCATTCAAAAGGAATGGCAAGAATTTCAACACCAATTTTCTCAAATTCCCTCTATTCAAATACCTAGGTGGCTCCACATTTGTGCAAATACATCCATTCAACTTCACGGATTTTCTGATGCTTCACAGTTAGCCTATGCTGCTGCTGTTTATGTTAGAGCTACTGATGGGCAGGGTTTATCAAAGGTCACTTTATTAACAGCCAAAACAAGAGTAGCTCCTGTGAAACCCATGACGCTCCCTCGTTTGGAACTATCTGGTGCACACCTCCTAGCAAAATTACTATACAAGGTTCGGAAGGAACTGAATTATTCCTCCGTAAGGACATTTGCTTGGACCGATTCAACAATTGTACTCTGTTGGACTCAATGCTCTCCGCATAAACTTAAAACTTTCGTGGCAAACAGGGTGAGTCAAATTCAGGAATTAATTCCGTCAGTTCCTTGGCGTTTTGTTCGTTCGAAGGACAATCCTGCGGATTGTGGTTCCCGTGGTTTAAGCGTAAACGAATTAAAGGCCTTTAAGTTGTGGTGGCACGGACCAAAATGGCTCCAAGAAACCGAGTCATCTTGGCCGAAAAATGTAAACCCAATGGTTAACCCCTTACCGGAGGTGCGGAAAGATTACTCACCATGCTCCTTGTTTTCAGACATAGCTTCCGATATAGTAGAATCATTTTCTTCCTATACTAAACTTATCCGAGTGTTTGCATATGTTTTACGGTTCCTCAAGAGGCTCAAAACATCCTGTCCACCTAGCTCACCAAAATTAACTGTACAAGAATTACAAAATGCAAAAATTGAGTTAATTCGCTCCATTCAAAAACAAGTCTTCTCTAGAGAATACCAATTACTAAGCCAAGGATCGCAAGTCCCAGCTCAAAGTTCACTATTGTCGCTAACTCCCTATTTGGATGAGAATCACCTAATCAAGGTAGGAGGCAGGCTTACCCATGCAAAAATTCCCACCTCACAAAAGCATCAGGTAATCCTCCCTCCGAAACATCATTTTACTAAATTACTTATCGAGTATACTCACAAACTAACGCTTCATGGAGGAACAGGGCTTGTATTAAACACTCTCCGAACTGAATATTGGATTCCTAAGGGTCGACAAACCATCAAGCAAATTTTACATAAATGCATTCATTGCTTTAAAATATCTGCAAGGCCACGGCCTCAATTAATGGGTGATCTCCCAGAATCAAGGGTAGTTGCTTCAGCCCCGTTTTCTAAAGTAGGAATTGATTTTGCAGGCCCATTTCAAATCAGAATGTCAAAGTACCGTGGTGTTAGGTCCTACAAAGGGTACATTTGTATATTTATATGCATGGCTACAAAGGCAATCCACCTGGAAACCGTATCAGATATGTCCACGGCAGCCTTCTTGGCGTCATTACAAAGATTCATCAGCCGTAGAGGTCTATGTTCTGACATCTACTCGGATTGCGGCTCAAATTTTCTCGGAGCAAAATCAGAACTAGACTCCCACCTGGCACATTGTATTAAAGATGTTGAAAACACCTTCACAATCCAAGGCATTAATTGGCATTTTAACCCACCTTCAGCTCCATATTTTGGAGGTCTGTGGGAGGCTGGTGTTAAAAGTGTTAAGTACCATCTAAAACGAGTCCTACAAAATTCAAATTTAACGTATGAAGAGTTTTCAACTACACTAACACAGGTGGAAGCATGTTTAAATTCAAGACCCCTTTTACCCCTCACAGATGATCCAAATGATCTGCAAGCCTTGACACCTGGGCATTTTTTAATAGGGCGAGCATTGCTATCTCCGCCTGAGCCTGGTGAGACTAAGATTACATCCGTGGACAGATGGAAGTATGTACAAACATTACAAAAACATTTTTGGAACAGATGGTCTAAGGAATACCTGAATCATTTGCAAAACCGACCCAAGTGGTTAACCAAGCAAGAAAATCCCAAGATTGGAGATTTAGTGATTGTAAAGGACCATCTGAGCACTCCACGATCATGGATGATGGGAAGAATTATTCAGGTCTATTATGGAAGCGACGGAATGGTGCGAGTTTTAACAATCAAAACTCAAACCACCACTATAAAGCGCCCTATTCACAAGGTGTGTATATTACCAAGTGAAGACCCAGCTAATTAGCGTTCCTTCAACATTTTTAAATTTCTGTCAACATCATCCAATAAGGCTGATTGCCTTCGTTACAAATATCAACGCCCTTACAATCATTAAACCCCAGGATTGCTGTCACCAACCATTTTCATAAACAAAACAAATTACGAAATCTTGCCTTATAACAGATCATCTCTGCGAATTACTGGATTAGCCCTCTTGCCAGTTAACAAATGCATGAAATCCCGTTATATGGACATAAATTGCTTCAGTTCTAATGAAGGAGTTTAGTCTCGAATAAACTGCAGATCCGACAACAATTTAATGGCAACCAACTTAAGTGAAGAAGATCACCAAGGTCAGAGTCCAGAAATTATCGACCTAACAATAGGTGATGATGAGGTCGAAAGGTTTGAGTACATCACGAGTGCGATGAGCGAGCTCAGGATTACCTCTCCACCAACCATTCGGTTAATAAGGTCAACCCAGATTGTGCCCCCAGATGCTACCACCGACGACTTGTTTTGTACCCTAGTGGATGACGAGACAGATCAGGTGGAAACCGTTAAAATTTCGATGCAGGCCTTGCAGCGTGCAAAGAGGCGCAAACGGCGGATTCGTTTTAGTAGCGGATACACAATTAAAATTAAATTAATTAACGAAGGACTTATTAAAGTGATACAATCTTAATAAACTGTTTATTTTCATTTAAATACCCCTATCACCTTAACTTATAAGTTTATTTGGCGTCATGACGTTTTTCTCTACTTCTGTTGTTTTCTTCTCCTTTGTTGTTTAGGCAGTTAACCCAAAATATATTTATCCTGTGTCCATTGTGTAAGTGATAAAAGAAGTGGGCTTTCACCAGCGACACTCAATTGTTTTCTCTTTTGCGAAGTCATTTATATTAATTAAATCATCATTGAATTCCCGTACGTTTATTTATTTTTTGAAACTCGTCCGCCGTGTTTCAAAGGGGGGGAGTATGTTTGGAAATTGGTCGATTACCATGCCACAGTAGGGCATTTTAACTACCATTTTTTATTACAGCCTTAACAGGTTCAAAATTTAGGACGACAGAACAAATGATACATGGAGAAAGGTCATCAAGATGGACAAAGAATCAACAACATGAGCAGACAACAAGAAAAACAACTAAGCAACCTGAAGTCTCCCTGCATGGCTATGGTTGATAAATGGTGATTACCTCAACATAATCAACCCTAATAATAATATGCTGGTTGAATTAGATCATCAAATTAGCTTTAAGTTACATAAGCTCAAAACTCACTTAGAAAGAAAAGGTTTTAATTTTTACTCAAAGAATCACTCAATTAAAAATTGAAGATGGTCACACTAACAAATCACAAACGCAATCACATTCACACATACAAATGACGTTCCCCACTTCGGTTGTTATCAACCAAACCGGTTTACACCGTTATTCAAGTTCGCAAGTGAACAAAATTGTTGCTTGCTGAATTTTTCGCTCTCTCTGGTTTTAGCCGTCGCAGCAGCAGGTAATATCCGTCCACATCTTTTTCCTTCCCTTTATATTTCCCAAGTTGTTTCGTTATACTTGTAGCCGTTGATACAAGTATAACGACCTTTACTAATTTCTATTCCTGGTAGCGCCTTGATATCAGGGTTTCTTTATTTAATAATTTAATAATCAGACCGTTGAACTTGTAGATTTTGTGATACAAGTTTCAACCGGAAACTTACTAACTTTATTTGTTATTCCTTGTAGCTCTTGATACAAGGGTTTAACAAATTACTTAACCAAGTAGTTGAACTTGTAGAGTTTTTTGATACAAGTTTCAACTACATCTACTAACCCCAATTGAACCTTGTAGCGTCTGATACAAGGTTTCATTAAATTACTAACTTCAAATAGTCAAACTTGTAGAGTTATGATACAAGTAATAGCTATTTATTGAAATTAGTATAATTGTACCGTTTGATACAAATATCACTATTTCATAACCTTGAGATCTATCTTCTAGAGTATTGATACCAGATAGTATTTCCAACCTTGTAATAACAAGGTATTTATTTTAACAAATCCCTTAAACTTGCCCCTACCCTTTATCTGCTATTTTGACCAGGTGAGTACTAAATAATTGATTTATATGGAAAATTATTTTATTGTTTTTTCTGATGGTGGTATGGTGATTGACCATTATAATTGATATTATAAATTTTTTTGAATATTTTTTTTGTACTTCCCTTTTTTCTTTTGGAGTGAATTTTGACTTTAGTCGTAATTGAAATTGTCTCTTTTTTATTGAAGTTGTTTTGAATTAAAAAAAAATTGAATTTTACTGAAGTGATTATAATCTGAACTAAATAATTTGAAGTTGAATTATATTTGAAGTTTTGAATTTATATTAACGTGTTATTATTGAAGTGATTGTATACAATTTAAAGAGTTAATAAACTAGAATTATATTGTTGCTTATATTCTTTTTTATTGACCACTGAGCGCTGGGGTTGTGGGGCTGCGTGCCGGCATATATAGAAATTTATTTTGAGTTTACGCGAAATTTAAACAGTTAGAGACTCTCAGCACTTTGTAGTCAGTTTAGTTTTTGATAATTTTGAATTTGAATTTTGATCGCGAAGAAAAATAATTGTGGCGAATTCCATTATAAGTTTTATCTGAAATATTTAGACTTACTTATATTGTACAGTGTAATAAAAGTTAAGAACTAAGTTTGATTATTCTTTTCAATAAAACTAGCGTTATTGTGTAAACAGAGTTTTTTCATTTTCATTGTGCGTTGTTGTTGGATTCAATTTGATAAACGCGGAATATTTCGGTTCGCGTTGTTTGAGCGTTTTACATTTAATTTGAATATTTTTTATGAACATTTTTATGGTCCTTCGAGCCGGATATCGGTGAATTGTGATATATTCGTGCTACAAAGAAAGTTTTTTCGGACAAGGTGCCGGTTAATTGCAACGTGGTGAACGAAAAACGGTTGCGGTTTTGCATTGTTTAATTTGAAAACGTGAACAATTAGTGACATAGACTTAAATAAGTGTTTGACTTTGAAAGGATTTTGATATTGGAAGCGCATTTCTCAGCCCAAATCGACCACGTGGAGTAACCAAGGAGCACCAGAGAGGATTTTAAGTCAAGTATTCATCAGTTCGGTGAGTACCCCATTTTATTACTTTTATTTACATATATAAAATAACGCAAGCATGAGCGAAAACACGTTAGAAGGGCTAATTGCCGATCAAGACTTCACGTATGACAACATCAAGAAATTGCTTAGGAATTTTAACAAGGATTCAAAATCCAGGAAAACCAAGGTGAATTTGAATAATCGTTTGCAGACGCTTAACGAACACTGGCTGGAGTTCCGGAAAACCCACCGTGAAATCTTATCACTTAAGGAATCAATCAAGGAACTGTCGGAGCAAGTCACGCAATATTTGGACAATGACGTATACGACGAAGTGCAGGAATGTTTTTTGCTAGGAAAGTCCGAAATACAGGAAAAAATGGAAACTCTGCACCCTGAACCAAGTCGGACGGAGGCGAGTACAGCGGAGAAAATCGTGCATAATGAATACGAAGAAGTGAAACTCCCAAGAGTTAATCTGCCTAAATTCAGTGGAAGCTACAATGAGTGGCTGTCTTTCCGCGACTTATTCGTCACTTTAATTCATAAAAATCATAGGATCTCCAATGTACAAAAGCTCCACTATTTAAAATCAACATTGCATGGTGAAGCTGAGCAGCTCCTTAGGCATTTCAATATCACCGAAGCCAATTATCTCCCTGCTTGGAAGGCATTAAATGATCGGTAGGCATCCGGAAGCTATTAGACACTACCAGCGAATGTTTACAAGCTTTAAGAAATTTAAATATTGAAGTGGACAAATGGGACATGGTAATTTCGTATCTAGTGAGTGAGCGATTGCCTAACGAAACCAAACGTCTTTGGGAACAGAACATCGGTGGCACACTGGAATTTCCTACGTACGAGGATTTACGGAGTTTCCTAGAGGGTCAGTTTAGAGCCCTAGAAGCGTTAGGAAGTGATGCGAAAAGGTCTACAGGAATCCCGCGGCAAATTAGCACTTTTAGACAAACTTATCATGTTACTGCTGGCATCAGGTGTGCACTTTGTTCAGGCAATCACAGCATAAGGTCGTGCGAACAATTTTTAAAATTAAATTTTGAAGGCAAAAGGGACGTAGTACAAAAAAGGTTTGTGTTCTAATTGCTTAGGTCCTGGGCACAAGGCAAGGTCATGCTCTAGCGTACACAACTGTTTACGCTGTAGCCACCGACATCACACATTGCTCCATAGCGACACAGTTATCGCGAATTTTGCTATTAGTAAAGGAAGGGCGTCCATGTCAATGGAAGGTACTAAGGATCCTGAACCCACATCATCTGCTTTGGAAGACGCTAACTCCTTTTATGTTCAAGATCCTGCAATACAAAAATAAAAGCTTCTTGCCACAGCTTTAGTTCGAATTTGTGCTCCATCAGGGCAAGAAGTGACAGCCCGTGCATTATTAGATCAAGGCTCCCAAGTATCTTTTATTTCGGAACAGATTGTGCAACTGCTGAAGCTAAGGAAATCAACATCTGCAGTGAACATTTTTGGTGTTACAGATTGCAAGGTCGGCACTTCAAGGGCGTCAGTACAATTCATGCTGAAATCAAAACACGGCAGTACCATAATGAGGACATCAGCAATGGTTTTAAAATCGATTACCAAAGTGCTACCTACTCGAAGTATCAAACTACCGGAGGATTCGATAAATTTGAAGCATTTGCGTTTGGCCGATCCCCAATGTTTGGAACCCAATAAAATCCAAGTCTTACTTGGTGTGGATGTTTATAACACAATTTTACTTGACGGTATCAGGAAGAGTAACAATGGGAAGTTCGTCGCGCAGAATACAACCTTAGGATGGATTCTATCAGGAGAAGTACCAGCACCTCAAACAAGGACGTTAATAAGCTGCTATAGCCATATTGAGTTAGAGCACAGCATCCGGCGTTTTTGGGAATTGGAAGAAACTCGAGAAGAACGACATTTAACTGAAGAAGAAACGAGGTGCGAGCAATTTTACAAGGATACAGTAAGACGATCATCGGACGGACGCTACATAGTACGGTTACCGTTCGTGAATGGACAGATGGACAGACAGATTTCGGCGCGTCGCGAAACACCGCACTACGACGACTCAATCTCCTTGAAGCCAGGTTTGAAAAATCCCCTCAACTGCGCGATGAGTATTCAGCATGTATGCGAGAATATTGCCAACTAAGCCACATGCTTCCAGTATCGGTACCTACAAGAGAATTCAATGAGGAATTACATAAGACAAAACAGTTTGAAACATACTACCTGCCCCATCATGCCGTGCTTAAGGAAAGCACGACAACTAAGCTCCGTGTTGTTTTTGATGCGTCGCAGAAATCCACACTTGGGCCATCACTTAACGACGTCTTGATGGTCGGCCCTAAGCTCCAAGATGATCTGTTGCAGATTCTTCTACGGTGGCGAAAACACAAGATCGTATTCACCGCGGATTTGGAGAAAATGTATCGCCAAATCAAGGTGTCGGAAGAGGATGTCGATTTTCAGCGAGTGTTGTGGAGACCATCGCCAGTCGAAAGGATACAAGATTTTTGTTTACACACAGTTACCTTTGGATCATCTTGTGCTCCTTATTTGGCCATAAGAACACTGCACCAGTTAGCTGACGATGAGTCTCAAAACTTCCCAAGGGCATCGGAGATAGTTAAGTCGGATTTCAACGTCGACAATCTTTTGACGGGAGCAAGCACGGTTGAGGAAGCAACACAACTTCAAGAACACTTGATATGTTTGATGCAGTTAGGCGGATTCAATTTGCGAAAATGGACCACCAACGATCCAGAATTGCTCAAGGCTATTCCACTGGCGGACCAAGAACTCAGCAAGATCCGCAATTTCGACTTCGAAGATGGGATTAAAACATTAGGCGTCCTTTGGTGTCCTAAAACAGATGCCTTTATGTACAAGATGAATACATACTTTGTTGATTCTGAGTTGAGCACGAAACGAGATCTCTTATCGCAAATCTCCAAATTATTTGATCCCCTGGGACTTCTCTCACCTATAATGATACGAGCCAAGATTATAATGCAGAGTGTTTGGCTAAGCGGCTTGGATAGGGGTGACAGATTATCTGAAGACTTTACACAAGTCTGGAACGACTTTCGGAAGGATCTGAAACACATGGAAGACATCAAAATCCCCAGATGGTTGCATACTTTGACTGACGAAATTGAACTGCACGGATTTTGTGACGCGTCAAATCGGGCATACGCCGCAGTGTTTTATGTCCGTTCGGTCGATGAATTCGGACACATTCATACTCACTTGCTAACGTCAAAAACCAAGGTCGCTCCCATCAAACCGGTAACATTGGCGCGTCTAGAGTTATGTGGAGCTGTTTTGTTAGTGCGTCTATTTAAAGCCATAAAAAGGGCCTTAAAAGGCAGTCAGATTCGTTTAACACTTTGGTGCGACTCCACTATCACACTTGCTTGGATAAAGGCACATCCTTCACGATGGAAAACGTTTGTGGCGAATAGAGTGGCCGAAATCCAAGAAACCATCGACTGCTCTTCTTGGAAGTATGTGTCTTCAAGGGACAATCCTGCAGACTGTGCTTCACGTGGCATAGCACCAACGGAACTCATCTCCCATACGCTGTGGTGGCGCGGTCCAAGTTGGCTTGAAAAATCTGAAGAGCATTGGCCGACTCCGATTCAAGTCGACAAAACTAATTTAGAAGAAAGAGCGAGCGTGAAAATCTATTTAGCAGTAGCCCTCAATGGAGGAGAGACTAAACTAGTTACTAAATATTCGAACTTAACCCGATTGTTGAGAGTGTCAGCCTACTGCTTCAGATTTATCAACAACTGCAAGGCATTGCACAAATGTTCATCGACTTGGTTGACTACATCAGAACTGAATCAAGCATTCACATATTGGATAAAGGATCCACAAGCGGATGAATTCCCAAACGAATTGTCGACTTGCAGGTCAGGAAAAGAAGTAACCAACGGCAGATTATGCAGTTTTACGCCATTCCTTGACGATGAAGGAGTCTTGCGGATCGGAGGACGACTACATCACGCGGACTTGCCATGGTTCGAAAAACACCCGATTATATTAAGTTCCAATCATCCATTAACAAAACTCATAATATTGGACTCGCATGAACAAACTCTTCACGGCGGTTCCCAATTAATGATGACGTGGATAAGGAAGCGATTTTGGATTCTCAAGTTGAGGAGCTCCATAAAAGGGGTGGTACATCGATGCAAGAAATGCTTCAGACAAAAGGTGAAACCTGAAATTCAATTGATGGGAAATTTACCGTCTCCCAGAACACGAATGTTGCGGCCTTTCACTCATGTTGGCGTGGATTTCTGTGGTCCGTTCAACTTGAAGGTGTCAAGAGGCAGAGGACAAAAAACATACAAGGGCTACCTAGCCATATTCGTTTGCCTCGCTATTAGAGCGATTCACATAGAGGTTGTGTCTGATTTGACGTCCGAAGCTTTCTACGCAGCCTTAAAGAGGTTTATTAGTCGCAGAGGACTGTGCCTGCATATATATTCCGACAACGGAACGAATTTTGTCGGGACAAACACACTATTAAACCATGATTTCATCCAACATCTGAAGCAATTGAATGCTGAAATGCAACACAAAAAACAACAGCATTGAGAATAGAATGGCACTTCATTCCACCATCGGCGCCCAATTTCGGAGGATTGTGGGAGGCAGCAGTGAAGTCTACTAAATACCACCTAAAACGAGTAATAACCCAGCGGGAAATGGAGCGCTCCAATAGCGCTGTTTGAGCACTCCTTAAAAAGCTTACAGCGCTCCCGTTACGCTCCAGTTCCATATACTTTTTAACATTGCATGTCATTGCAAGGGAGCATACGTTTTTATGCTCCTTCAAAAGCGTTCTAGGAGCATTTTAAAAAGCTTTTTAATAAAGAATAAATATATGAAATATCTTGAGGTAGGACAATTGGTACTAATCAAGGAAGAGAGACTACCTACTACGAAGTGGGTGCTTGGAAGGATAATCGAAACGCACCCAGGGACAGATCAACTTGTTAGAGTAGTCACCTTGAAAACCAAAGATAGGATCTTGAAAAGACCAATTTCCAAGGTGTGCCTACTACCATGCGAGGACAACACACATATCGAACAAGCGGACAGCACAAACACCACAAATTGAACCTAACGTACCAGACTTCGTTTTCCCTCCTAGCATAATCCATGTTATTTGTCCTAAAATTCCCCTGTCATTTGTTTTTGTTGTAGCAAAACTTAAAGCTTCACTACTTCCAGATTTAGTTTTGGATCCACAGGACCCAAGGCCCGGGAATATGTTGAACATCCACCTAAAAAATAAGGGAAAACAAAATCGTTATTAGTACACCTGCACATACAAAATACTTCCCTGCGAAGTTTCTTCAAAGGACGTGTTCCCGAGTAGCAATGAGCAGCAGCCGCAGCTAAAACAAGAAAAAAAGTTAATTATTAAGTAAAATATTTAAAATGTTAGGTTAGGTTAAAACTCATTGAATTAGTAAACATTTAGATTCTAAAACACATAACAAGTCACTATTTTTACGAAATACGAAATTTAGACCACTCACCTTTTTAAAACAATCACAAGTAAATCATTTAATTTATTAATATTTAACATAAACAAACAAACAAACCAACAAACTTGTTTATTGCACCCACATCACGCAATTTGACATTTAAAACATAAACAAATGTAAACAATTCGAAATTAAGTCGAAATCTCTAATTAGAGGGGAAAGATGTGGGTGGAGTAAAAAAGAAAACGATGCAGCGGTAATAGCCGATGTAAAATTACGGTCAGAGTGCTGAGGTCACGTAGGCCTTTTATATATAAAAAGAAGCAACAGCGGTTAGAGACTCTCAGGCTGAGAGTCTCTAACCGCTGTTGCTTCTTTTTATATATAAGTCTCAGCACTTTGTAGTCAGTTTAGTTTTTGATAATTTTGAATTTGAATTTTGATCGCGAAGAAAAATAATTGTGGCGAATTCCATTATAAGTTTTATCTGAAATATTTAGACTTACTTATATTGTACAGTGTAATAAAAGTTAAGAACTAAGTTTGATTATTCTTTTCAATAAAACTAGCGTTATTGTGTAAACAGAGTTTTTTTCATTTTCATTGTGCGTTGTTGTTGGATTCAATTTGATAAACGCGGAATATTTCGGTTCGCGTTGTTTGAGCGTTTTACATTTAATTTGAACATTTTTTATGAACAGGTGGTCCCAAGCCCAGCCACGCGAGTTATGTATAAACCCGACCCAACTAAATTTCAAGAAATTTTGGATAAATATTCCGTAAATTAATTCTTAATCTTGAAGCAAAGACAAAACAAAGATCTCACATTTCCTTCAATGCAAATGTGACATTTTTGCTTTGTAATACAAATTCATTCCTTGAAATTGTTATCGCAATATTGCACTTCATGGGGACCCTAATTCTAGGAAATTTGTCGCCTGACAAAATTACTTACATTACGAGGCGAAGATTAAGAATTAAAGTAAATGCTTAAGTTGGTCTTAAGATTCAGTTTAAACTAATAAGACCCTCATAAGAGCGGTTCAACTAGTAGTAGTAGTAGAAGAGTAGTTTATTATAAAACAAATATTTTTTTCCTTAATAAATGTCTTTTTTTTCTTTAAACTTAAAATAAAGATCTATTTTATTTAAAAAAAAAGGTAGATAGGAAATAAAATATAACTGGCGCAGTCGAACACGGATTTTTAAATCTCAGAAAAAACGCGACGGTAAAAGTAGTGAACGAAGTGGTACGAATTTTGTAAAGTGCGAAGAAACAAGCTGCGTCGCGATTAAAACGGCGGAAAAATTTGTGAAAAACAGAAAATAAATAAATAATTAAAAGTGTTTTCGTTACTTTCAAGGCGAAAGGAAAAAACCTATAGTTTCAATATTTTTTGTTAGAACCAGAAATTCAAAAATTAAACCCTATACAAAAAAAGTGTTGCAAATTTTATAAAACAAAAAAAAATTTTATTATTAAAAGTGTTTTTCATTAGTTTAAAGGCGAAGAGTAGTATAGCAAAGGGGGTTCGGGATCACTTTCAGATTTATTGACATAGGAAAATTTTTTCGGGACCATCATTTTTGATAAATTATAAAAAAATTTCCTATGTTTCCACTTTCAGATTTATTGACATAGGAAAATTTTTTCGGGACCATCATTTTTGATAAATTATAAAAAAATTTCCTATGTTTCCACTTTCAGATTTATTGACATAGGAAAATTTTTTCGGGACCATCATTTTTGATAAATTATAAAAAAAATTCCTATGTTTCCACTTTCAGATTTATTGACATAGGAAAATTTTTTCGGGACCATCATTTTTGATAAATTATAAAAAAATTTCCTATGTTTCCACTTTCAGATTTATTGACATAGGAAAATTTTTTCGGGACCATCATTTTTGATAAATTATAAAAAAATTTCCTATGTTACTAAGTGTGCTATAGAAAATTAAGTATAGCAAAGAACTAATAAAATGGTAGTTTTGTATTTTGTTTCTATATATTATACGAAATCAACTTCGAACAAACATCTTTTACAATTTTTACAATATTTTTCACTATTTTTAATAAAATCGATTTCTAAAGTATTGAAATCATATAATATTTTATTCTCAATTGTAAGTAGCCGTAATGGTAATCTATTAATTACCGGAAAGCAGCATATCTTACAAAGATTATTTATATGCCCAGAAGTTACACAGAAAAATTTAGTTGATTCCTTAGTTCTTCCTCTGTACCATTCCAGAAGCCTGCAATCATCTAATCGTGGCGGTTCAATACTTGAAATGTCTTCATTCTGAACATTTTCAATACCCAAATGCTCCATTTCAATTTTTCTATTATTGACAACCTTTGGGGGAAAAATGCTATTAGAAATTTGTATTAAATTATAATATGACAAAATTTACTACTGATGAAGATTTTATCAGAATTTGATTTTCACTGTTTACAAGTTTCTGTATTTAACTTAAAAATTTCAAGAACACTAAATTTTTACAAAACATTTGAAAAAACGAAAACTTATAAAATGAATTGTACAGGAAGATGTGGTTTATTGCTTAGATTAATATGTTCAAAAACTTATCTTTAAGTTTTATTTGAAACTAAACGGTGAGAACTGTTAGAAATGCGGTTAAAGAAATTTAGTTCAACATTCCATCAACGACAAAATTGTGGTTTCAGAACTTGACTCTAATCTCGTGAGAAATTTGTTTTTAAGAATTCAGTTTTTTTTCTCCTATGAAATTCAGAATCAATTGCGGTTTTGTTTGAATTTAAAGCTCTCAATGTTTACCGTGAATATGTGTGAATTTTAGACTATCAATGTGGTCTATTTAAGGGCAAACATATTTGAAACGATAATTCAGTTGTTTGCAGTCATTCTTCAGAATTAATTGTTATTATTTTTAAATCGTAAAAATGTCGCGAAGCTCGGGCAAAGTTATTAAATTAAAAAGTAATAAAATATCGAAATCGAAATCAAAATCAACTAAAGATGAAGATATTTTGTGTTGTTTGAATACAATAAGTTTTAAACCGACGTTAAAACTTAGTGATATGCGAGTGCTAAAAAAATATAAAATTTTGGCGGCAAGGAGACAAAATACTCGCTATGGCGAAAAAGTTTTGTTAGAATTACAGGACTACAGCTTTTTCTTACCGTCAATTTTTGATAATTTGAAGGAAGACTTTTTGAGAAGAATAACTGAAAAAAAAATTTCTTTATACATCGTGACGATAATGCGAGTGGAAAATTGCAATTCACACAACTGGAGAGCCCTTTGAATAATATTTTGAATGATGATAATTATGATGATGATGTTGAAATTAGCAGTGAAAGCAGTGATGATGATGTATAATATTACTTTAAGAAAAAATGTAAAATAAATTTGCTTGTCTTGTTCAATAAAATTATATTTTTTCTTTATTAGTATTCTTTTTATCAGAATTTCAGCTTTGGTTTTGGTTTACATTTTATTGCTTAATGATTTTGGTTGTGGTTTTCATGTTTACACTGCTTGATAGCTTTGGAATTTGAAGTTTTGGTTGCAATTTCTTCGTTGTTTGTATGCTTTTAAGGTTTGCTATATACTTATCTGATTGGTGTGAAAAGTATATAAACTTTACCATGAATATTTTGTACTTACAGTTTCTGATAAAACTCTGTGTAGTAATCATGAGTTCTTTAAATAAAGTTAGTAGTGAAATGGTTGAAAACATGCGTACAATTTTGGGTACAGTAATCGAATGTCCTCGCGAATTAGAAAAGTGGTTGCAATATTGTAAAGAAAATATTAAGTGAGTTAAAAGTTTTAAAAGTTATTTAAATATAATACAAAAAATTTTAAATGTTAGATTACTCTCGGATCAGCTTAAAAAATGTAAATCCATTGGAAGGAAGCGCTATTTGGAGAATTGTGTTGGATTAATGAAAGGTTACAAACAACAGTTGAAAATTAGACTTCATAAAACAAAAGACAATGATCTAGTGAAGTGGAAGTTTTCGGAATCTGCATTTAAATCAAGAATCCAGACTGCTTTAGTGATTAATTTAAAACATAAAGATCCTAAAGCATTTCTAAATGATGTTAAAAATTTATTTGTTATTAATATAAAAAAGATTTTGAAACCTAACAATAATTTAAAAATTAATAGCACTTTTTGTGGAGAATTTGCTGTAAAACGGGGTGACGAAGTGATCTATGAATATAAATATATAAATACAAATAATAATAAGGTTGAAAAAAACTCAAATTTAGAAGCCTGGTTTCAGAAGAATATATATGAATCTATTCTAAATAATCTTGAAGAATTTCAAGAAAAAGATAGTGGTTGGACACTTGTTTCTATAGTAAATATTATTATTAATGTAAACAAATATGAAGCTTTTAGAGGATCATCGTATATAGAATTACCATTGCAAATTAGAAGAAAGTTCGCTTGCATAAATGTAAGAAATTCTGATGAAGCATGCTTTGCTTGGGCAGTGATATCAGCTCTTTACCCAACAAAAACTAATAGCAATCGTATATCAAGTTATCCTCATTATTCATTGAAACTAAACTTGAAGGGTATTTCATTTCCAATGACAATTTCACAAATTAATCGTTTTGAGAAACTAAACGAGATATCAATTAATGTCTTTAGTTTAAATAAAAAATATGGAAAGTTTTTTACTGTACCACTTCGTTTAACTAAATTAAAAAGGAGATTACATGTAAATCTCCTAATGATTCAAGAATTTTATTATGATGATGGTGAAGCTAATAAAAATAATAATTCCAATATGTTTAATGATAACGAAGATATTGTTATGAAATACCATTTTGTTTGGATAAAAAATTTATCTCGTTTAGTTTCTAGTCAAATTTCAAAACATAAGTGCTTTAAGCATATATGTGAAAGATGTTTACATTATTTTAATACAAAAGACAAATTACGAAGTCATATAAAGGAATGTAAAGAATTAAATGATTGTAAAATAGTGTTACCAAATAATGAAAATAAGTGGTTAACTTTTAAAAATTATAATTTTAAAGAAGTTGTACCTTTTATTATATATGCAGATATTGAATGTCTTTTAAAGCCTATTGAAGAAGATAATTCAAAACGTCAAAATACAACTGAATTTCAAGAACATATTGCGCATAGTGCAGGGTATTATTTCAAATGTTCATATGATAATAATCTAAACTATTTTCGTAGTTTTAGAGGTTTAGGTTGTCAGTATTGGTTTACGAATGAATTAAAATTAATTGCACAAAATCTAGAAGACATATATAAAAATATTGTGCCAATAAATTTGACAGCTATTGAAAAAAGTGAAATAAATAAAGTCACTCATTGCCATATATGCGAACATCCATTTCGTAAAACTGATAAACGTGTGAAAGATCATTGTCATTTTACTGGATGTTTTCGAGGGTTAGCTCATGAAAGTTGTAACCTTAATTATAAAAATTCAAAAATCATCCCCATAGTTTTTCACAATTTAACAGGTTATGATTCACACTTTGTTATAAAGGAGTTAGCTAAAGCTTTTGAGGGTAACATTACTCTGCTTCCAATAAATAAAGAACGCTATATTTCATTTACGAAATATATTGTTAATAGTGAAATTAAATTTCGATTCATTGATTCCTTTAGGTTTATGGCGAGCTCTTTGGAAGAATTAGCTTCAATTTTACCCACCAAGAAAATGTTACTAACAAAAAGTGAATGGAGTCATTTAACTTCATCCGAATTTCAGTTGTTAACCCGCAAGGGAGTATTTCCATACGATTATGTTGACAGCTGGGAAAAGTTGGAAGAAACATCCCTACCTCCAAAGACATCTTTTTACAACAAGTTAAATGACATGAATATTTCAGAAGAGGATTATACCCATGCAAAACTAATATGGGAAACCTTTAATATTCAAACTTTAGGAGAGTACTCCGATCTGTATCTGAAAACTGATATTTTATTGTTAGCAGATATCTTTGAAAATTTTAGAAAGAAATGTTTGGAAATTTATAAGTTAGATCCAGCTCACTATTATACCACACCAGGGTTCGCATGGGATTCAATGTTGAAATATACAAAAGTGAAACTAGAATTAATAACAGATATCGATATTTTAATGTTTATAAAACGTGAAATACGTGGTGGGGTTAGTCAATGTTCTAATAGATATGCAAAGGCTAACAATAAATATATGAAAAGCTATAACCAAAATGATGAAGTAAAATATCTTATGTATTTTGATATTAATAATTTGTACGGATGGGCGATGTCTCAATTTTTACCAACTGATGAGTTTCAATGGGTTGATATGAATAGTACTAATATTCATGAAATCCCTGATGATTCACCAATCGGATACATATTAGAAGTTGATATTGAATATCCTACATACTTACATGACATTCATAAAGATTTACCTTTTTGTCCAAATCAAGAACTGCCTCCCAATTCAAAGCAAAAGAAACTTTTAACAACCCTTTTTGATAGAAAAAAATATATAATACATTACAGGAATCTTAAGCAATGTCTTTCTGCAGGACTCAAGTTAAAAAAAATTCACCGGGCTTTGAAATTTAATCAATCTCCCTGGCTTAAACCATACATTGATTTAAATACAGGACTACGAAAAAAAGCTAAGAATGGATTCGAAAAACATCAATTTAAATTAAATAATAATGCAGTATACGGAAAGGCGATGGAAAACGTACGCAAACACTGCAATGTTAAATTAGTATCGAAATGGTTTGGGCGATATGGAGCTAAAGTTTTAATAGCTGCTCCTAATTTTCATAGTCGTACAATTTTTGATAACAATTTAGTTGCGATTGAGTTGACAAAAACGGAAATTTTTTTAAATAAACCGATTTATATTGGTATGTGCATTTTAGATATATCAAAAACTCTTTTATATGACTTCCACTATAATTTTATGTGTAAAAGGTTACATTATTCAAATGTTAAAATGTTGTATACTGATACAGATTCCCTAATATATGAATTAAAGTGTAATGATATTTATAATATAATTAGAGATAATATTCATAAATTTGATACTTCAGATTACTTATATAATAATATGTTTAATATACCATTACTGAATAAGAAAGAAATCGGTCTTATGAAGGATAAATTGAATGGTAAGATATTTACAGAATTTGTAGGCTTAAGATCAAAAATGTATAGCATTAGAGTTGAGGAAAAAGATTTAATTAAGAAAGCAAAAGGTGTAAAAAGTAATGTAATTGAGAAAACTATTCGGTTTGAAGATTATTTAGAATGTTTAAAAAATTTTGATCAAATAAGTAGGGTTCAAAATACTATACAATCCAAAAGACATAGAGTGTACAGTATAAGACAAAACAAAATAGCGTTAAGTGCTTATGATGATAAGCGATATATTATAAAAAATTCAACAGATACCTTACCATGGGGGTATTATAATATAATACATGAATAGTTAATTATATCCTACATATGTAATAAATAAAATATACTTTTCAATTAACTAATCAAAGAGTTTTGTTAAAGAAAATACATCACAATTCAATTTTATGTAATTCCTTGAATTAAAAAAAATTATCAAATTCATTCCCACTACATAACTATACTTCTTACATAATTTCTGGTCAAGTGCTGTGGGGTTGATAAAACTGAGTATAATTTTGGAATGTCATTAACAAGAAACTGATAAGAAAATTAGCAGCACGTGAGCTTGAAATTGTAATGGAGAAATCTTTTGGAGAATGTCGTTGAACTGAGAATGGGTAAAAATATGAATTATGTTGAGATAGGTTGGGAATTGTGAATTTTAAAGAATGTCATTGAACTGAATTATGTTGAGATAGAAATGTGAATAATGTCTAGTAGGCGTTATGTTATTAAATAAAATAAGAGTTAAAAAGTAACTGTATAGCAGAATTAACAATTTCATAGTTTTGTACTTACATTTTATGAAATTGCACTTAGTGATTAGAGATTCCTGTATCGGACTTTTGCATATTCCTAATCGAGGATTTTACCAATTCAGCTATACAGCCACTTTGGGATTCATCTTTTGTTTTGCATTATATTATCGACATGTGATAAGAATTAGTTTAACGCACCTGCAGTTGTTGCTATAGGTCTATACAGCTACTTTAGGATTCATCATCTTTTTTATTTTTCTATATATGAACAAGTCTATTTTTGAAAAGCTCAGTTATGTGAAAAGTGGTTAGAGAAGAAGATGTTTTGGGTAGAAAATGTTAAAAGTGGACAAAAGTATTGCATTTGTTCAGCGAAATGGCTTCGTTTTAGAATCATTAGGGTTCTTACATATGACATACTT
This sequence comes from Thereva nobilitata, assembly GCA_963855945.1. NCBI lineage: Eukaryota > Metazoa > Arthropoda > Insecta > Diptera > Therevidae > Thereva > Thereva nobilitata. Next base: position 37,174,970 of record OY979697.1, read on the forward strand.
TCTAGTGTGCACATGACATCAGAAAATGGTAATAGAACTACCATTTGTTATCTGAAAAACGGAGAGCCATTTCCCGAAAAATTAGAATACGATTTTATATTTGAACCTTTCCAACATGTTAAAATTGAAGTCACTTCAGGAAATATAGTCCTGATTGGACAAGTTGTTGATACAGCTAGAAATGAACGCAAAACTCAAGGTTATCCAGAGAATTGCCCCTTTGCTGGTCTTGATAGTGAAGCTGAATGGATAGATAATAATAATAATAAAAGAAGACCAGAAACTGGACTATAAATTACTTTACAAGTAAGGTACTATCTTCATTTCTGTGAACCATTTCATCACACTATCTACTATGTTTTGGACTGAAACTCTTACTCAAGGACAAAAATATTGCACATGTGCAGTTGGTTGGAAATGGTTTAGAATTATTAATGTGGAAGTAAATGGTCCTATTTTTAATTTAATAGTGACTCCTCAGTACGGAGAGCCAGTACTTTTGTTAGATCTGAAAAGTGATGAAAATCTTCCAAAGAGATTCAACTTTGATTTTAAATTCCAAAATTATGAGCATGTGAAGATAGAAGTGTTTATAGGACAAATAACCATCGTTGGAGAAGCCATAAATTCTATGCATTTAAAACGAGGCATATCATATAATTTCTTTCCAGTAAATTGCCCCTTTGGTAAGAATTATTGGGATGAACATGCTAGAATGGAGAAACATGAGGGTGATTGAAAACAATATAATATGTATTTAAATTAAAACTTATATGAGAATATTTCGTCATTTATAATCATTGCATCGAAGTGTGAAGACGTGGAAATAACAATGAACAAATATATTGTACTCATATTTATTGCTTTATGCAATTTTTGTCAGCCAATACCAATAAATGTTAATCTTACTGATGAAAATAATAGTAATTTAGATTTTGCATTAAATCTTCCAAACAATCAAACAGTACAAATTGCATTGTCTTTTCGTTTGTTAACTTACAGTAATATTAATGAAAATAATAAAGAAATAGCTAACACAACCATTTTGAATTCTGAAAATGAGTATATAATTACATCAAATCCCACTACTACTACTACTACTACTATTGCAGCTCGCGATAAAAAGAAGTTTGTAACTGTTGAAGAAGCTATTGAAGGTTTTAGGCAAGAGCTCATAAGAAAAGAAGTAGAAATTGGTGGAATTATAGACAGTAAAGATATTTTTTATAGACACTTCAAGCTTGAATTTGATGAAGATAAGTCAATTACTATCCGCTGTACATATGACAGCAATTATGAAAGCCGTTCATTGAAAATATCGTGTTATGAATACCACGAGTTTGAAACTGAGAGAGTTCTAAGTAATGGTGAAGTGGAGTTAATAAGACAGCATGATCCTAGCCATAAAAGTGACATTGAACTTGTTGATTTGAAGCAAATGAAGCAAACATATAATATGAGCATTTCTTAAGCAATATAACAATTTAGTTCGGTTTTGGAAGTGAAAGAGTAAAGATGGATATTGATCAGTTTCTAGAAGAATATGATGACATACTTTGGGACGAGCATAAAGAAAAAATTGAAAAATATAATGATTTTTTAAAACCATACAAAAATATGAAAAAAATAGAATCTCAATTTGGGGAGCACTACATAAGTTGTCCTTGGTCTAATGATAATGCAATAGAGGGACCGGATACGTGTGAATGTTACTTTTTTTGGAGACGTAAACAAGAAGTTCAAAAACTTATGAAATTTTATCAGAGATTTACCAAAACCTAGCTGTGGACTATGCCTAAAAAAGTGCGATTTAATCTAACACCGGAAGTACACATCATGTATGTTTGGAGGTATGCTTACCATACTGCTAGAAAGGGACCATGGGAAGAGTTTGCTGTTGATCAATTTCGCTTCAACCGAAGAATTAGAGAAACTGCTGAAATTTTAAATCTAATATTAAATAAGAAAAATGCAAAAACTTTTATTATATTATAAATTTATTTTTATTTTGTATATTTTGTATTACAATACATCTTTTTTATCAATCCATGAATTGTCTTTTGATGAAAACCCTAACCATTTGACGTAAACCCTATCACCACTTCTTTTCAAGATTTTTTCAACTAGATAAACGTTTGGATTTTTTGTCTTTTGCAATTCTAACTCATAGAATCCTCCTTTGATGGGGTGCCCCGAATGGTCTTCTAGAAGATATGTTACTGGGTTTGTAAGCTGAATTTTCCAAATTTTAAATACTTCAGTAGTCCAATTTGGTGTATAACCTTTTTCGAAAACATGTTTGTATTTGCTTATTCGAACAAAATCTCCAACTTTATATTTAGATGGATGAGTAACTTTTATATGATTATATGCTGTTAAAAGTAATTGCTTTTCATTTGATTTGTTGACATCGATTGGCTTCATTTTTGTTGTACGATGCTTTTTACGATTATAACTAAACACCAAATCCTTTATTATATCAATCCACTGATATGTTCCTATCATGCTAAACTCTTTCCACATCATTCCTTTCAATGTTCTATTAAATCGCTCTACTATTGAAGCCTTTAACGGACTATATGTTGAATAATGATTAACTTTATATTTCTTCATCAAGTTTTGAAAATTACTATTGAAGAATTCCTTTCCATCATCAGTCTGTATATTTCTTGGTATTCTACCGTCTTCAAAAATAGTTTTCATTGCACCAGCAACTTCAATGCCAGTCTTTTTTTTAATAGGAACGGCCCATGCATATTTGGAAAATGTATCAATGACAGTCAACACGAAATTATATCCTTTATTTTGTTGAGAGTAGACACCCATTTCCACCAAATCAGCTTGCCAGAGGTCATCAAGGCCTTTAATAATAACACGTCGTCTTTTAAAATTTTTCCGTGCTAGTTTATGTAATTCGTCTACAACTTGTCTTTTACTCATCATGAGATTCTTCTTCTCGAGGTGTTTCCTTTGAAATTGTTATTGATTCTACATCTATTAATCCTTTTAAGGCATCCCAAATCTTACGCAGTCCATCATCAGTATAAGTTTTTAATTTATTTTGCAAAACCTCTACTGATTTATTTGTGAACTGTTGATTTTCTAATTTAATTTCCTTATCAATATAAATTTTCAGCTTATTATGTAACTCTTCCACCGTTTTGCTTACTACCAACTCGTTTTCTACTCTTCCTTTTTCATTTGTAGTTTTTATTATGTTATATATGCTTTCTAGCTGCTTTTCTATTATATTTCTTATTTTCTGCAGACTTTCTTCTAACTTATGTCTTTCCTTCGGCAATACATCAATAAGAGTTTTATGAAATAATTCTTCTAGAGCTTTTATGGAAGAATTGACTAAGTCTATCCATTCATCAACATATAATTTATTTACACCATCTCTATTTTCCACAGGATTTTTAAGATTTTTAATACACTTGGCATTAAGATCATAATCACCATCAGAAGTAAGTTGAAAACCTAAACCAGGTGGTCCTTGTGGACCCCGCTCACCAGGCAAACCTCTTGGACCTCTCTCACCAGTTGGTCCTAATTTTGCTTGTTTAGAAAATCTCCCGAACTTGTCGACGCTCATTGTAAATAGAAAATGGAAATGAAAATGAAAATGTATGATATTTATTCTATAATGTTAGCTTCTCTTAATTCTTCAATTATTGATATGATTTCATTATGATGGTTATTGTTGCCAGCATGTTGGGATGCCATAAGAAGATGCAATCGGTCTACGAGTTCATTTGGATCATCCCAATAAATATAGTCAATATTATTCTTAGGTAAATGCATTAAGCCCATTCCTTTGCGATATAAAAGCTTACTTATAATTTCTCTGTACTTATAGCTTCTATTTCCCTTTATTTGATCTTCTGCCGAATATCCCCGTCTATGAGCATTAGTATTGTTTACAATATCTCCATAATTTGATAAATCCTCTTCAGTGTATAAACTTTTTGACGGGTTTTTCATAAAAAGGAGTTCGAGTAAGCCTAGTGTTATAGCGTAAGGCTTTCCTTTAATAACCAAACTATTTCCGCTATATTCAATGTTTGAACCTCCAATTTTCCATTGATTATTATCAAAGTAAACTCCATAAGTATAATCAATTTGGGGATTTTTTTCAATATATAATTGAAAATATTTATCTGCTAATCCAATAGATAAATTTAGAGTGTTATCTCTTTCAACTAATGTTCTTGAGTGAGTAGGTGTCGCAAAAACATCATTATCTGATATTAAAGAAAATTCTTTATGCTTTAATGGTGTACTTGTAGGTTCCATTTTTGGAAAAGTTGATTTGGGAGTTCTCTTCAAATTATCATATTCATGATATTCTTCTTCTTTGGGTTCAAATTTAATTTCCTGATGCGGTTCTTCTTTTACTTTTGTTACAAGTTCTTTTAACGACTTAGTTACAGGTTTAAATGTTTCTTCCAGTTTAGCTTCTGTTTCAAATCTTCCGGTTTTTATAGCCTGAAATTTCTTTCGTATTGTATTTCTAGTTTTAATAATGTTCCTTATTGTTTCTTTCTGTTTGTTTTCAGATCTTCCTTTGTATTCCATTATAGTTGTCCAACAGCTTTAACAGCTCTGCAACTGGTATATATTAACTGCTTTAACTGGTATGTTAACTGCTTTAAACAGGTCTGTTAACTGATCTAACTGGTCTAAGCTGTTGTATTTATGTGATAATATACATATAAAATCCTTTACGATAACGTCCTTTGTTTAGTGGACTATCTTTGTCGATTACAAGAAATCCATATTTATCCTTCCAACACTCTGAACATACATTTCTGAAAGTATTAAAGAGCATGTCTGTGTTTACATGATCATTATAGACATGTTTAAAGTTCATTTCATCTTGCTTAAATAGAATAAGCAGATTCGCGTTGTCTCGAATTAAGTGCTTAGGTATATGTGTATATGTTTGACAAAGATAAAAGCTGTCAATATCATTATGTCGTCCCATGCAAAAATATGATCGTATATTGTTTTGCTTGCCGCAAGCAACATCATCAAATATGAAAATAGAATTTGATTTTGCTTTCTCTGGTGAAATTACATCAGAATTTTCAGAAAATGTATAAAGACCCATTCCAGATATGGGTTTTATTACTTGCTTCAAATACTCATACTTTGGTTGATGTAATGACTTTGAATAGATATAAATATTTTCAAACTTGAGTCCTTTGGGTTGTTCGATAAGACTGATCATAAGATTGGTTTTACCACAATTAGAAGGTCCTGTAACGATAGCTCTTATAGTATTGGGTAATAACGATCCATGTTTTTTTTGTTTAAGTTCCTCTGATTTTATATCGATATTTCTAATTGGTAAAGACACTTGTTGCTTAATGAATCTCATAATGAAAACTAATATATATACTAGAATTAAAGTATTTTTTATATTAGTTTCAAGGTAACTAAGCTAGAGTATAGACAGAGATTTGGCATCACGTCTACTGAATGATTGAATATAAAAAACAACATAAAATATATACGGGGAAAGGTCTAGTGAACACGGCAATAAGCAAATTGCCGTTTGAATTGCATTTGCCTGGTTACCAATATTGCGGTCCTGGTACTAAACTGTTAGAAAGAGTAGCTAGAGGTGATCTCGGTATAAATCCTCTTGACGCCGCCTGCAAAGAGCATGATATCGCATATAACAAACATAAAAATATTGAAGATCGTCATATCGCTGATGGTATATTAGCAGAAAAAGCGTGGGCGAGAGTTAAATCTAGTGACGCATTGTTTGGTGAACGACTTAATGCCTGGCTTGTAACAAAAGCTATGAAGACAAAACTTAAACTTGGGATGGGCTTAAAAGCAAAACGTTCAACTAAAAAGCCTAAAATTAAATTAACATTACAAAAAGGAGTTCGGGAAGCACGAAATATATTGAAAACAAAGAAGCCAGGCTCTTTAAAGGAAGCTATACAGCTTGCTCTTGGTGCTACCAGAAATGTGTTTAGAGGAAAGAGAAAATGCACAAAACCACCTCGTATTATTCATATACCAAGAACTGGAGGAGTTTTACCTCTTATCCCCATTTTTGCGGGACTTTCTGCTTTAGGTGCATTAACAGGTGGTACAGCTGGAATTGCAAAAGCCGTTAATGATGCAAGTAAGGCTAAACAACAATTGGATGAAAATAAACGTCATAATCAGACAATGGAGGCAATAGCTTTAGGGAAAAGTGGAAAAGGGTTATATTTAAAACCATATAGAAAGGGGTTAGGACTTTACTTAAATCCACCGACAAAAAACTACTGAGAACGCTACCCAATCGTCCATTAAACGAACACGATTTATATAAGCACGCTCAATACATACCGCACTTCAGGGGAGTCTTTATGATTGATGAGCTTCCCAAAAGACCTAGAGGAAATGAATGTGGAATCATCAATTTGGATTCTTCCACAGGTCCGGGGACGCACTGGGTAGCATACTATAAAAAAGGAACTAACATTGAATACTTCGACAGTTTCGGAAACTTACAACCATCAAAAGAACTTTTAAATTATTTAGGAAATAACATAGTGTACAACTATGAAGCTTATCAAAATTATAATTCTGTAAATTGTGGACATCTATGCTTAAAGTTCCTATATAATCGTTCTAAGATAGTTTAAACTATACATTTGATCTGTACATATAAGTATAAATAAAGCATTCAAACCTATTACAATAGCATTTCTATTAGACTTACCATTTTATCATGTCGTTAACGCTAACTTTGACAGGAAATTCGTCTGTACTAACAGCTGAATATTTCCCACCTTTAGATCTTAATATAGAGTATGTTTGCGGTTTGATTGATTTACAAACTTATAATTCAATACCGAATGTAGATGAAAGAAACAATTTATTTCATGTGGGAAATGAAATCATACAAATTCCAGATGGTTCATATGAAATTGATGATATCGCAGCTCTTATTAAAAGAGATTTAACTAAAGCTAAAAGCAACGCATCAGTTATTATTGTAGCTAACAATAACACTTTAAGAACTGAAATAAAGAGCACACAAAAAATAAATTTTAATAAACCGCAATCCATTGGTTCATTACTAGGATTTAGTAAACGTGAATTGGAACCCAACCAAATAAATGTATCAGATTTACCAGTTAATATAATAAAAATTAATGTAATTCGTGTTGAATGCAACATTGTATCGGGATCATTTATAAATAATACACCTGCTCACACGCTTCACGAATTTTCTCCTAAAGTTGGTCCAGGCTATAAAATAGTTGAGGTACCCAAAAATGTTATTTATTTGCCAGTGAATGTTAAAAGGATAAGCTCGCTTGTGTTGAAATTAGTTGATCAAGACGGTGACCTGATAAACTTTAGAGGAGAAGCAATTACTGTCAGATTGCATTTGAAACCTCAACATGTTGATATATAACAAAGAAAGTGATAATAAAAGGATAGAAAAACCAGCCCACCTCTCCAGTCATTCAGACACTTTACCAAGGATAAGACTGAAGTTAAGCTCAGCTAATAGACAATTTTTAATATCTCTTGGACTTAAGTTAAAAAATGAGTGAAATATTGAATATTGAGAGAGGTGTTTCTTATGATAACAGTGTATCAAAAGTAGAATACCACAGCTATTCACCATTTTTAACTTCATTTAAAAACAGCGATGAGATTCGAATTGTAGTACAACATCAAGATTTGTACATTCTACCTAGTGAGAGTCTAATTTATATTGAAGGCTCTGTAGCTAAGATTGATGGGACAAAATCTACTGATGCAAGTCTAACAAACAATGTTTTCTCATTTCTTTTCGATGAAATTCGTTACGAATTAAATGGAGTGGAAATCGATCGAACAAGAAACCTCGGAATTGTATCAACGTTAAAGAACTATATCTCGTTAAATGAAAATGAAAGCAAAATGCTTCACAATGCCGGCTGGTCACCCTCAGAATCCATGAAACCTGAAAAGTTGTTCTTCAATTTTTGTGTGCCGCTTAATATGTTGTTAGGATTTGCTGAAGACTACAAAAAAATCATTTTAAACGCTAAACATGAATTAATTCTAATTCGAAGCAGAACAGATGAAAATGCTGTTATAGCTCCCACCGATGAAGTTGCTGTTAACATTTTTAAGTTGCAATGGAAAATACCACATATATCTGTAGCAGACAATGTGAAGCTTTCATTGTTGAAAATTGTTGAAAGTGGACGTCCAATTCAAACTCCATTCCGCAGTTGGGATGTGTACGAATACCCGCTGTTACCTATAGCAACTGATCACACATGGTCAGTTAAAATATCTGCACAATTGGAAAAGCCAAGATATGTTATACTAGCCCTACAAACAGTTCGTAAAGATAATAGGAAAAAAGATGTAAGCAAGTTTGATCACTGTAACCTTACTAATGTTAAAGTACACCTAAATTCTGATTCCTATCCATACGATGATTTAAATTTGAAATTTGATCGAGAATGATATGCTCTGCTATATAAAGGTATGTACAGACCAAGCGAAGTAAGGCGAAAGAACGAACGAATGTGCACAGTGTGTACGAGTTAAAAATTGCAAACAAACAAATTTGAATCATTCGCTCCGATTCGGATCCAGTAGCAAAACTTAGCACATTTGATCGTTCGTTCACTGCCTTCTAGCGAACGAATGTGTTATGTGTAGACGGTTCTAAAAATTCTACCAAATAGAAGTGGAGAAAGGAACAAATTTGCTCGGTGTGTACGTTGTGTAAACCCACAAAAAGAGGTTTGCATTCATTCGATGATATTTGCAGAAGTTGTAGTTGCAATCACAAATTTAGTAGGCGAGACAATGTGCCTGTTTAGACGGTTCGCTTTGTCTCTCCTTTTGAGGCGCCCCAAAGCGAAAGTTTGTTTAGACGGTTCGCTTTGAGTCCAGACGCTTTTAAGACAGGTGGAACAAACGGAACAAGAACTAGGGTGGGCCAAAAAAACAATATTTCTTTTTAAGTGATATTCGAAAAATTGTAAGAATGTTAGTCAAAAGAAATGCTCGTTCAAGGAGAACACTGGCAAATGAGATTTAAGGGTGCCTCATTATTGTTAAAACAATTTTAAATTAAATAAAATTGTTTACGTTTATTTTTTTATAATAAATGTTTTAAATTTTCCCGACAGAAAAACGAAAAAAAAAACAATATTATACTATACAAATTTCTTTCTTCGATTTCTTACTTATCGCGACTGACTACGACAGTGTTCTTTTTAATTGTGCAAAAATAGTTTTATTAATGTAGTGCTTTTATTTTAAAAATTGCTTTTTTTTGGCCCACCCTAGAGAACATATGCCAAAACATTGTCCGCCCTAATAAAAAACACGTCTGCTCATCACTGCGGCTGAAACGAAAATAAAATGGAACACAAAAATGATACAAAATGAAATTAAAACAGAGAGCTGTCAGAAAAAGCGAACGTGAGTCGTCTTAAAATTGAGACGCACTTCCTTCCCACCCGAATCCTCTCCGCATCTACAAATTTCGTGTTGAAAGGTCGCGGAAGGGAACCGTGTAAACAGGCACAATTACTCTACTGTTGATAAAACTTATAGCAGTGAATATATTTAGTACAGGTAAATTATGCCAAAAAAACGAAATATGTAGCGGAAAAAATTAGGTAGAGGCTGAAAATTGGCAGAGAGGTGCATTTTAGGGTTATTAATACGGGGTTATAAAGTCTACCGATTTTCTGCCCCGGCAGGGGGGTTTTAGCCCTCAACGGTAAGCCTTATGATGAAAGAGTTCTTACAAAGTTTGCAGATTATGCGATTATCTACAAAAAAACATCAACATTTTCACGTACGAATTGCCATTCATGAGATATCGGACGTTCAACGTAGCTAATATTTTTAGGGGTGATTCCTGGTTGTATTTGGAGAAAAACATTGTTCTAGAGAGGGGGCTATCCCGACTATCCACTAAGATACAGGTTGCTTACGAAAAAAACTTTTTTTTAATTTACTTAAAGTTGAATAACTCCTAGACTAATTATCATCTTTTAGGTAAATGTGTATTCTTTTTTTTTTGGTGTAAAGAACAGAAACTTGAGTGACTGTATTTAGAAGATATGTAGGTTCAAAGCATGAGCAATATCACAATTTTCTTCGTTTTTTTAGGTTTCTGAAATAAATTTCAACACATGTGTTTGAGCTATCCACTTATGGCCGAACATTGACAAACGCAAACGGATTCGTTTTTTACTGTTTGAAATTCGTCCACATATAACACATTTGTTACACAAAAACGAGCGAACGAAAGATCGAATGTGCGCAAATTTTATGTGGGTTCCGAATTCAAGCAAATAGTTCAAATTCGTTCGTTTGCTATTTGCAGTCCGTACACACTGCATGAGTTCGTTCGTTCGTTTGTTACCATGCGCTTAACTTTTGAATGCCCGTACAAACCAAAAATATGATAAGAAAATGTGGCCACATGTTCATTCGTTTGCATTTGCTTAGTCTGTACATACCTTAACATGTATGCGAAATTTCAACAGTCCTATTTTGGACGTCAACCGCAACCTCTCCTCTCAGCTAAAGAATTTCTCGAACACGCCCCAATTGCAGTTATCGATTGTTCTCATCAAAATGAAGCTATCAAAACGGGTCCTGTAGACATAAAATTAGAGTTCAAAACCTCCGCTAATGTTCCACCGAAAACAACCGCTTACTGCTTACTTATCCACGATCGAATAGTCGAGTATAATCCGCTCACTAGTGAAGTCAAGAAAGTTATTTAAAAGAAAAAATATGGCTGCAATAGTTGACATTCAAGGATTCAAGGACCAACAAAATAAATTTATTGTTAAGGAGCTAGCAATTCTTTCTTCGGAAGATAAGCTTCAACATTTTATTTTCCAACCACCGTTTAAATTTGAAGACTTAACACCAAAAATTAAAAAAACAAGTTTTTTGGTTAAAAAACAATCATCATGGATTTGGATGGTATGACGGTTATATTCCATATCATTACCTCTACACTGTTGTGATACCTTTACTTGCTGAAAAAATCATTTATGTCAAAGGTCTAGAAAAAATAGAATGGGTAAAGGATTTTCTTGGAAACGGAGCAACCATTTTTGATATTGAACATGAATTGCAATGCCCGAAACTATCATGGCTTCGATTTTTACATCAAGAGTTCTCTTGTCTCAATCATAAGGGACAGTGTGCTCTTCAAAATGTATTTGCTATTAGAAAATTTCTACTACATAAGAAGTGATTTTAATAAATTTTATGTTAAACCAACAACTTGTGTTTTATATAACTACCTTTTCTCTTCTTTATTTTCAGCATACGCAAAATTTAAGTAAAAACATAAAAGTATTTCACAATAAAACATTTATTCAAATAATAATTTTCTTTTAGAAATTACAAATCAGTGTAAAAATTGGGATTTTGAATAGCCTTAGAAAATTGTAATTTCGATAAATTCCCTATAGAACCTTGGTATGAAATATGATATCCCCCTTCGTTAATTTGCTCCATGGCTTTAAGCGACATCTCATTGTATCTTTCGGGAAGAAACAAATAGTAATTCTCCAAATTCAACCGTACTTTTTCACCATATTTTGTTTGCATCTTTTTACAACTTAAAATCTTGTAGGCATTATACACCCCCATATCTTTTATGGGTAAAATTGGTTTAGCATTAAAGGAATTTAATTCCTCTAATATATCAAAATCTTCACTTATATTGTCGACTAAACTTGAAAATGACATTATTTATTATCACACTTTTAGCACTTCTTCACCGAGATATGAAATTGAACTAATATATATCGAAGGTTCTGATAGTATACTTTCACGTTTACGTTTAGGTTATCTTTGAATCCAGGAGGAAATGCGGTTTTCAGTATCACCTTATCATTGAAAACATAATGAAATATGAACAAACATTTCTGCGGTTTTAGTTAACTCAAATTCTTTAATTTTTATCTTGTGTTGTTTCGAAACTTTTTAGCAAATGAATTTATTAAGAATAAGGAAAAATGTTGTAAAAATTGTTCAAGATGCTTTTTATAATTTATCAAAAATGATGGTCCCGAAAAAATTTTCCTATGTCAATAAATCTGAAAGTGGAAACATAGGAATTTTTTTTATAATTTATCAAAAAATATATGATGGTCCCGAAAAAATTTTTCTATGTCAATAAATCTGAAAGTGGAAACATAGGAAATTTTTTTATAATTTATCAAAAATGATGGTCCCGAAAAAATTTTCCTATGTCAATAAATCTGAAAGTGATCCCGAACCCCCTTTGCTATACTACTGCGAAGAAAATACCTACAACTTAAATTTTTTTGTTGTTGCTAAAATCAGTGGTTTTATTGAAAAGAAAAAGGGTTTCTTGTTTATGAGAAACAGTAGAAAAAATATTTTTGACGAAAATCGAAGAATGGAGCTAAACGAGCAGGCAAAGAATATCATTGAACAACAAGAGGCTCAAATCCAAGCTCTTCAGGCCAGGGTGGAGCAGCTAATGCAACCAACAATACCAGTAGTTCAGAACAACTTTATTTTAACACCGGAGCAGTTCCTCAATCATATTACCAAATTAAGGAGCTTCAATGGAAAAGACGAATATACTGTGCAGGAATTCATAAAAACTGTGGAGCGGACATTGTTACTTTGTCAGGACATACCAGGGCTAAGGAACTATGCCATCGCGACGATAATAAACGATAAAATACAAGGTGAAGCAAAAAGATGCATCCAGCGATTAAATACCAATGCCAGATGGGAAGACGTCGTAGCCGAACTAAAACAGCATTTCAAACCGAGACATGACTACGCTGAATTATTAAACCAATGTAGAACATTAAAAGTAAGTAGTTTAAGAGAGCTTTTCTATTGTATTAAAGAAATAAATTATAAGCTGAATGAGTTGTACGATTTTGACGATAAAAAACCCCCTACTAATCATCCCAGTAATAATGATAAATATTTAATGGATATAATTAGTAGCAAAGTTCATGATTTCCTAAGAGATACCATTCCTGAGGATTGTACAATCATTCAAGCTTATAATAAATTTGACAAATTAAAATTATTAGATAATGAAGATGCAGTAGATTTTAGGAGTAGAAGGAATAAGTATAAAAACTCGTTCGTCCATAATAAAACTAATAACAAAAATTCTTATGAAAAAAATAACTATTACAACAATATTAAATCAGATAGAAATAACAGTGATAATAATAAAAACAATTTCAACAGAAATATTTCAAATTTTAATAGCAATTACAGAAATAATTATAATAGAAACGGTAATAATGCTTCTGGGCTACAGAGAAATGATTACAATAGTTTCAATAGGAATTACAATCCCAATTATTCAGTTCAGTATCGTAGGGAAAATCAAAACTCATATCAGCAACCTAGACAAAACTCTGGGCAAGTTAGAAACTATCCCATTCAGGAACCTATGGAAATTAGTAGTTTAAATCAGTGTCAGGATGTAAATTTTCAGGGTCAGGATGTAAATTTTCATTACCAGCCTCAGAACTCAGAGTCCCCATAATAATAATTACACTAGGCAACCAAAAAATCAAATGTCTTATTGATACCGGATCAGTCACTAGCGTGATCAGTCCAAATATACTTATCTATTTTTCTGAAGAAAAGTTAGAAAACCCTCTTTTTTATTCGACCATTAATGGAATAAATAAAGTTACATACCAAATTACAACTCCAATGCCTAAAGAATTCAAATTTTTTGGTACTTTAAATTGGAAAATAATCGACCTTAACGGTAGAAAATATGATGCAACCATGGGTCAGAATTTCTTAGTACCTTTTAAGGCTATGATCGATTTAGGAAGTAAAGACATAGAAATTAATAACAATAAAATTTCATTTGAAGGTAGTTGTTATCCCTTTAAAATTAGTGAAATATGCACACTAGATGGAATTAAAGACAATTTCTTAGATAAACTAAAATTAGACCATTTAAACACAGAAGAGGTAGACAAAATAACAGGATTACTTAAACAGTACGAAGATATATTCTTTAAAGATGGTGAGAAACTGACTTCAACATATGAAATCAAGCATGAAATAATTACCACCACCGACAAGCCCGTATATTCAAAAGTCTATAGGTATCCGCAGATACATGAAAAAGAAATAGAGCGTCAAATGCAGGAAATGCTTGTACAAGGTATTATAACCGAGAGCAATTCCCCTTACAACAGTCCATTATGGATTGTTCCCAAAAAGGTAGACAATTCTGGTGAAAGAAAATGGAGAATCGTTATCGACTACAGAAAACTGAATGAAGTTACCGTAGACGATAAATTCCCCATTCCAAATATCGAAAGTATTTTGAACAAACTTGGCAGAGCCCAATACTTTACGACGATTGATCTTGCCAAGGGCTTTCACCAAATTTTAATGAAAGAAACTGATAGAAAAAAAACTGCCTTTTCAACCCCATTCGGGCACTACGAATATCTGAGAATGCCATTTGGGTTGAAAAATGCCCCCTCAACCTTTCAAAGGTTAATGAATTCGGTATTACGTGAATACATTAATAAACTATGTATCGTATATATGGACGACATTCTAATATTTAGCACTTCCTTAGAAGAACATTTAACAAATATAACAAAGATTTTTAAGAAATTAAAGCTAACCGGACTTAAGATCCAGGTCGATAAATGCAATTTCCTGAAAAAGGAGACGGAATTTTTGGGTCATATACTGACATCGAAAGGAATTAAACCAAATCCCAGTAAAATAGAAGTAATTCAAAATTTAAATCTCCCAACTACGCCGAAGCAAATAAAGTCATTTCTAGGTATTACGGGATATTATAGGAAGTTTGTGAAAGATTACGCATGTTATATCCCTTTTTTTCTATTCAATATTTATTGGTTCTTTACTAACCTTGCTCTTCTGTAAGTTGTCACTAAAAGACGGCTTTGTTAACTAAATATTCTTTAATTGGATCGTCCTTTATAACACTGGGATAAACATGATTTCTTAACTGTTAACTAAATATTTTTAATGGGGTCGTCCAGGTAAACTTTTTATAACACTGGGATTAATATAATTTCTTAACTGTTAACTGAATATTTTTAATTGGATCGTCCAGGTAAACTTTTTATAACACTGGGATTAATATAATTTCTTAACTGTTAACTAAATATTTTTAAACTCGCGGGACCGCCCGTTCACCGATGTCGGTAAATCAACACTCAACTCATATTTTTCCCACCACCGCTACGCCGTGGATCTTAAAAATCAACCAAAACAAACGGGAAAACGGAAAACGGTTCTCACGCCATTCAAGGGCAAGATCACCGCCGTTTTCCTAAAACAAAGACCGCGGTGGCTTTTTCGCGGTTTCAGCAATAACCATAACCGCGACGAAAATTACCGTCTCACGGGAATAAAGACAATCAAGCTTCGCGCCCAAGAAAAATTTCCAGACGTAATCCGATACCTTTGATAAGGTGTTGGATCTTCGTCGAGTCTTTGTTGTTGTTTTTCTCTTATGTGAGAATTTCTTAACAACTCCTTGGGGGCACCGATAAGAACAAGGCGTCGTCGTGAAACAAAGGCGCCTTGTACGTTTTGGAATCGGATTAATGCTGATATTGTAATTTCAATTTCGATAAGGGCTCCAGATCTGTGGCTGTTGCATATAGTAGAGTCAGTCTTTAACTTACTATTTGCGCGACACTATGGAAAATATGGAGTAAGTATTAATTTTTGAGTGCTATATTTATTTTTCCCTTATATTCATTGTTGTCTGTTGTTTCAGCTTTCAGCGCCTCGCTGAGATTTTGGGAGAGTGTGTGGTGCAGTTAAGGGACCTGGCTGCAAACGCAGCCTCTCTACGTCTGCTGTTATTAACTTCAAGGCCTCTCCGCGCTCCGAGGACAGGACGAAGACGCTGCTCCAGGTGCCGCTCCAGGACCCACTGGGTGGAAGGGTGCACCCAGCCTCGGCGTCGTCGACGAGGAGGGAGGACGCCCCCACTAGAGAGGGTCGCCAGTGTTGGCTCCATCGCCTCTTTCGCGACCGCGGCCGACCACTAATAACAGCCACAAAAGCAATTAATGTTTAATAAATCTTTTTGCTTGTACTCTTGGTGTTATTATTTGGTATCCCGTTCCCCTTTCAGATTTCGCTCCTGCTTCTGTTTGTTGGTTGTTCTGTTTTTGAGTCTGGTTGTTGTTGTTTTTTTTTTTTTTTTGGTTTTCAGGCTTGTTGTATACAGGGCGAATCTTTTGAGGTAGGTATTGTGGTACCGGCGCTTGGGGGCGCGGTAAGGGGGTTTTCAGAAAGAAATTTTAACTCTACACCTATTGGTGTTGTGGTACCGGCGTTTTAGGGCGCGGTACGGGGGGTTTTCAGAAAGAAATTTTAATTCTACACCTATTGGTGTTGTGGTACCGGCCTTTAGGGCGCGGTACGGGAGGTTTTCAGAGAGAAATTTTAATTCTACACCTATTGGTGTTGTGGTACCGGCGTTTAGGGCGCGGTACGGGGGGTTTTCAGAAAGAAATTTTAATTCTACACCTATTGGTGTTGTGGTACCGGCGTGTAGGGCGCGGTACGGGGGGTTTTCAGAAAGAAATTTTAATTCTACACCTATTGGTGTTGTGGTACCGGCGTTTAGGGCGCGGTACGGGGGTTTAAAAATTATTGTCTTTATTATACTTATTGAGGTCTTCCTCCCGGTTGCACTAACTGGATGGTGGAGGCCTTTGGTAGTGTGTGGCCTCGGTTTGAAGGCCTGGGCCCTGTGGTCACTGCCACCGAGGTGTCTTGTGGGGGCTCAGGTTGCGGGGCCTCTCTTGGAGACGTTTGGTCCTCGGAGGTGGTACTCTCTTCAGGAGGATACGTATTTCTGGGCCCTCCGACACATTTAGAGCGGGCGATGGCCACTAGCAACGGAGTGCATTTATAGGCCGTGAAACCTATGAGGCCCAGTATTAAGATGCCTCTGAATGAGATGGCGACCGTTGAATGGGTGTGTGTACGTTCCCAGGTCAGGTGATTTAACTGGGAATAGATCTCCTGCAGGGGCTTGGTGCCTTCCTGGATAATCTTGTTAGTGTCTCCCCTGTTAATAGTGTTATCCCTTCGTCGGGGGCTAATTCTGTTTGTAATGGTCTTTTAGCAGATACTGCTATAGTTATGGGGTCAGTGGCAGGGAAGTACGGCGGTTCTTTTTTTTTTTTTTCTTACATTTGCTTATTCTTAAACTTACTGTAACTATTTTCTTTTGTTAATTATTTATTTAGGGCCTTTCGCCCACTGATTTATAATTGTAATATATTTTTTCTTTTCTAATATTTACTGTCCTTATTTTTTTTTTCACAATTCTTCTTACATACTATCCTTATTTTCTTCCACAATTCTTCTTATGTACTATCCTTATTTTCTTCCACAATTCTTCTTATGTACTATCCTTATTTTCTTCCACAATTCTTCTTATGTACTATCCTTATTTTCTTCCACAATTCTTCTTATGTACTATCCTTATTTTCTTCCACAATTCTTCTTATTGTATAAGTTTTTACTTTTCTAATCCTACAAAGGGGTATTATTCCCCCTTTCCCTTTTTTTTTCTTTTGGCTTTACATCTTCTTAAGAGCTTTCGCCCACTAACTGGATAGTTCTAGGTAGCGTCAGGGAGCGAGCCCTGGGCCTTCGAGGGGTTCGAGGGCGAGCGACATGAGAGGGTGATGCCGTCCTCAGTTCCGTCAGCTGGACCGACCCTTGTTCTTCGGTTGCCGCGAAGGATTTTTCTTAGGCCTACAGCCTTTAGTAGTACATATACTATTATAACCAATACTGCGATGCTACTCATTGATAGGGAAGTCATAGACCAGGTATAGCGCTTGGTTGCCAGCCCGTCCTTTTGCAGTTGATTTAATTCCTTTCGGATACTCTCTAGAGGTTTAGCGCTCTTTTGAATGCGATCATAGGCGTCTCGCCCGAGTATTACCTGAGTTGTATTAACTGCCACGCCAGTGGGTTTGGCATGGATATGTGCTCGAAGAGTATCCGTCAGATTGGGGTTCTTGAGAGGGAAATAGGGAGGTTGTAATATTTGTAGGGGTTGTCCTACTGCTCCCTGGTGGTATAGCGTTTGGTCCTGTATTGTCAATTTACAGGGCTTGTTTACGGTTAGGATGCCAGGTCCCTCTGTTTTGGCGACTGCAAATTGATCCTCACAAGATATTTGGATAGCTTGGGGGCTCGTAAGCGCAATTAGCCATGTATTAGGCCGATCCATCTTGATGATGGTGTTTTGTGGGGGAACTTGCATCCTTAATGGGCATTCTACGTCTTCACCTAAGGGGTTTAACAACAATTTGGGGGCGCACTCTCGGGTGTGGATCACCTGTGCTATGGGGGTGTTCAACTGACCTACGTAAGTGGTGGAATTTAGGTTATTAGTTATTTTAATGATCTGCACAGTGTTTGGGTAGTCTAGGAGGGTAAAGACTTGGGTCTCGAACTGGACGGCCAAATGAGAGTATTCTATATCGGGAATAACGGAGTGCCCTTCTCGGGCATGAATGGGGTAGCACCAAATTTTGAAGTATCTCATTCTGGGAAGGCTAAAGATTGGTAGGCTCACTTTGACCACCAACTTATTTCGCATGAGGTAAGCGTTAATGGTACTAGTTTGGTACACTATCGGCAGGCAGTTCGAGCACGCACTTGATATGCGTGTTTGCATGTTGGCCAGTTTGCTGGGGGAAATGAGAAGGGGGTGTACCTTATGATTTTTCGCGGATATAACTACTTCTATCAAGGTGTTCTGCCGAGATTCTATTTCTATTACCTGGAGGAGGATATTTGCTACTATATCGAGCCGTGTCTGGAGTCGCTTTACGCTTTCAGTTATGTTTTGTAGCTCATTTATCTGGTACGCTATCTGCTGTTGTCTGTCCATTAGGGCGACCAGGGGTTTTTGTATTTCCTGAAGGGTGTTGTTTACTACACTTATCTGTTGTTTCTCTAGTTTCAGTAGAGTCGCCTGGTTCTTCCCTAATTCGCCCAACCTGCTGTAGACCTCTTGCTCGTTGTTACTATCCATAGTGCCGAATAGGTAGTGTAAGCCTATTCCCACGCCGTCAAATAAGGAGCGCTTGTTTCGCGCTGGGGCTATTAACTCCCGGAGTACGTTAGTCCTTTTCCGAATGTTTTCGATCACCGAGTGGATGTGCTTTTGCTGATCTAGGCAGAGCTCGTTTTGGGGGTTATCCTCTTGGCATATCCTTAACGCTAGGTGTTCCGCATGGTCCGCTAGCTGGGTTTGGTTGTCCAGTTCGCTGAGGTCTATTTCGGTGAACACATTCCAATGGTTGTGATATAACCATATCTCTCCAAGCTCTTCGAACACTACTCCCGTTTTGTTCAGCGGGGTAAGGGTATAGGGCGCTTGGCCTGAGCCAGCTGCAGCGGCCGTTAAGGCCAGTACAAGTAGGATTGCTTCCATGACGGCGGCCTAGAATAGAAGTGCAATTAGAGCCGGTTGTTTTGGGTGTAGGTGGTATGTGTGTGTGATAGAATGATCTCTTCGGGGTACGTATGTATGTGTGGTGTGTGTAAAGGTAGCTCTAGTTGTGAGTGTATGGAAATTAATACGTGTGTAACTTAGCAATTATTATTCTACTAGAATGTTGTTATGGATTATGAGGTTCGTTACTCGTAGAAGGGTTTTAGGCGATTATTATGGACTACGGTCTGCTTGTTGCCTATTTTGACTTTAGTGTTCACGGGGCTGGTTATCGCTACCACGGGGTAGGGGCCTCTCCAGATGGGGGAGAGTTTCCCCTTCCGATTTTCGCTCTTAATAAGTACTTGGTCACCAATATGGAAGGTGTGGGCTCTGGTGGTTTGGTCGTAGTGGATTTTAGATTTCTGTTTGCTGGCTAGGAGATTTTGCCTGGCTATGGAGTATGTTTTTTGTAGTTTATATTGTAGTAGGAATTTTAGAATGTAAAATTAAAATTAAATCTCAAAACTTAAATAAACTGGCAACAGCCAAAAAGTATTAGAAAAATAATAATTCCATTAGAAAATTATATATATCAATTTGGCAACAAAGCAGAAATGTTAAAACCCAGAGTTGGCCTAGATTTACGCCTCAATCCTTGGTATATAAAAAGCGGCCGACGGAATCATGTAAAAGGGTAATGTTGTGTTATTGTTGGTTTTCGGCCGAAAGGCAATAAAAATGAGCTCGGAATAAGCGAGGAAAGAGGAAAAGAAGATAACGCAACAATACTCTGAAAAGGAATATCGGATTGTATTTTAAAGAAAAAAAAAAGACAGTTGTTATGTAAAAGAAATTCAGTTAGATTTAAGAAAATAGTTTTGGAGTCAGTTTTTGGGTAGATTTTGAAGAAGACGGAGTTTTGGCGTAGACTTTTAAAAGGACGGAATTAATTTGATTAAGTTAAGACTTTTGAGAGAGATTTAGAAAACGGGTTTTTACGGTAATAAATAATTGTGGAATGGTGGCATAAATAATGCATTAATAAAACATTGTGATTAATTAATATTATTGTGGAGGAGTGACGCGGGATTTTTTGAGCAGTATTGTGGAGATAAAATTAAAAGAATAATATTGTATTAAAGTTTATTAGTATTGCGGAACAGACTTTTATTGAATAAAGGAATTTTGAACTTTTTTTTTTTTAAGCAAAAGTGACTACAAATTTATCAGAAGTGGGATTACCTGCAACAAGTGTTAAAGTAGAAAATTTTATTGAGGAAAAGGCCAAGTGTTAAAGTAGAAAATTTTATTGAGGAAAAAGGCCAAGTGTTAGATAAATATAATTTGCGGAGAAGAGAAATAATTGTGGAAAGAGAGTTTTAGAGAAAAATTTATTGAAAAAAGGCCAAGTGTTAGATAAATATAATTTGCGGAGAAGAGAAATAATTGTGGAAAGAGAGTTTTAGAGAAAAATTTATTGAAAAAAGGCCAAGTGTTAGATAAATATAATTTGCGGAGAAGAGAAATAATTGTGGAAAGAGAGTTTTAGAGAAAAATTTATTGAAAAAAGGCCAAGTGTTAGATAAATATAATTTGCGGAGAAGAGAAATAATTGTGGAAAGAGAGTTTTAGAGAAAAATTTATTGAAAAAGGCCAAGTGTTAGATAAATATAATTTACGGAAAAGAGAATTTTTGAAAACCAAATTAACTGGAACCAAAATAAAATGGAGAGTACTAACGCCTATGATAATTGGACAGCGCGGGCTTTGAGGAAAGAATTAAAGCGTTTGAATCTGAGCGTTGAAGGGAGGAAGAACGAATTGGCAAAGCGGTTGGAAGACGCACAAAGGCAAGATATACAACAACCAAATACTAGTGAAAATACCGAAGGAGAAACGAACAACGTGGTTTCTACAATTGAGGAAGGAGAAAGTAGTGCTGCGGTTGTAACAGAGATTAGTTCAGGATTGAGTGAATTACAACTGGTCAGAAGGGAGAGAGATGTGTTGGCAAAAGAGAAGCGGTTATTGGAAAAAGAATTAGAATTTGAACGAAAGAAAAAGGAAAAATCGGGCGCGATAACCGACCATCAGTTATCGTTTATTAAGGGGCTAATTCCCCATTTTAGCGGACGTACAACTGATTTTGATAATTGGAGATTGCAGTTGGAAACAATTGGAGAAACATATGAGATTGGGGAAGAATTAATGAAAATAATTCTGATAAGTAGCCTGAGGGACCGAGCCCTAAGTTGGTTGAGATCGAAACCGGAACACATGAAGATGACATCGAAAGAAATTATAGAAAAATTAAGGAGGTTGTTTGGTAGTGCGGCAAATAGGATAAATCAACGAAGAGAATTTGAGGCGAGACGCTGGAAGGTTAATGAGGAATTTCTGGACTACTTTTACGATAAATTGGAATTGGCCAACAAATTAGGAGTAGCAGAGGAGGAAACTTTGGAGTATATGGTGGATGGAATTAATGATTCCACCATAAGGAACCAAGCACGGATGGAACGATTCGAAACTTTGGAGGAATTTGTGGAAGTAATGAACTCGCTTACGGTGCGACAACCAAATAGAGATCTTGGAGAAAGTAGAGAGCCGCCGAAAAGAAGAGAGCCGCCAAGAAGGAGAGAAACGAGACCAGAGACTTGCTACAATTGTGGAAGAAGTGGCCATTGGGTATCACAATGCAGAGAAAAGAGACGAGATTGGGGAAGCTGCTTTGTTTGTGGAGATAAGGGTCACAAGGCTGGAGACTGTCCTAGCAAAAACCCACCAGTAAAGAAGATCGAACGGGACTATAAAGTTTGGGTGAAGTTCCCGCATCAGCGTATCAGCATAGCAGGTGTAATAGATTCAGGATCTCCAGTATCCTTGATGAGGAAATCATCAGCATACAATTTTATTGTCACAAATTACAGAGGAATTGTGGGGCTGACGGGCGTCAATGAATCGCCGATAGACATACTTGGGGCCATAGAAAGAAGTGAAATCATCGTTAGCAGACAAAAAGTGTATCAGAATTTTGTTGTTGTGGCTGATCGAACCATGAAGGACGAGATACTATTGGGGCGAGACTTCATAAATAACCCAAAAATACGAATCTACATTGAAAAAGGAAAAGCATTTATTGGACGAGCAGGAGAGGATATTATTGATATATTATGTAATCGCAGCTCAAGCAGCTCAGATGAAGGAGGCCAGAATGAAGAAGAGTTTGAGGTAGGCAGCTTTGATGTTGTGCAGAACATAAATCCTTTAGAGGAATTAGATGTAAGTTTAGAATTAGAGAAAAGAAACTTAAATAAAATTAATTGCTTGTTTGAAAATTACATTAGTTCTTTAAATGATAGTAGATTAGAATGCTCTTTAGATTTTCAGCTTAAAATAAATTTGAAAAAGGATGAAGTTTTCTCATACAAACCACGACGAGTGTCGTATCAAGAGAAGGGGCAATTACAGGAGTTAATTAACGATTTGTTGGAGAAGGGAGTTATTAGATCAAGTGATTCACCGTACAGTAGCCCAGTAGTATTGGTTAAGAAGAAAACTGGTGACATTAGAATGTGCATCGATTATAGGCATTTAAATAAAATAACGATTAAGGAACATTTCCCAATTCCTTTAATTGAGGATTATTTACAGCTTTTGCAGGGAAAGAATTATTTTACTAGTTTGGACTTAAAGAGCGCTTTTCATAACGTAAAAGTTGCGGAGGATTCGATAAAATATACCTCATTTGTAACTACATTTGGGCAATACGAGTATCTAAGAATGCCTTTTGGACTGGTCAATGCGCCTTCAGTGTTTCAGAGGTACATTGCAAAGATATTTAGGAAACAATTGGAAGAGGGTAGAGTATTAATTTATTTTGACGACATATTTTTCGGAACGAAAACATTGGAGGAACATTTGCAGTTGTTAGAAGAGGTATTAGGAGTTTTGGCAAAGAACAAATTAGAACTTAGGTTGGATAAATGTCATGTTGGGAAAACAAAGATTGATTATTTGGGATATGAAGTTGGGCTTGACGGGATAAGGCCCAATAAAAATAATTTGAGGACCATTTCGGAATTTCCCATTCCAAAAAATGTTAGGGAAGTGCAAAGCTTCATTGGTATGTGCTCATACTTCAGAAAGTTCATAAGAGACTTTTCATTGGTAGCCAAACCTTTGTATGATTTGACAAAGAAGGACACAACCTTCTTATTTGGGGAAAGTTGTTTAAAAAGCTTTGAGGTCTTAAAAGCAAAATTATTGGAACAGCCGTTATTGGCAATTTACTCGCCTAAAGACGAGACGGAGTTGCATTGTGATGCGAGCTCCTTAGGTTTTGGTGCTATACTTCTTCAGAAGAAGTCTGATGGGAAATTGCATCCCATATTCTATTTTAGCAAACGAACAAACCCGGCAGAGGGTAAATATCATAGTTTTGAATTGGAAACTTTAGCCATAATTTATGCCCTTAAACGATTTAGGATATACCTGCACGGTATACACTTTAAAATTATGACTGATTGTAATTCTTTGACGATGACGTTAAACAAAAAGGAAATTAACCCCAGAATAGCCAGATGGGCGTTGGAGTTAGAGAACTATGACTACGAGATAGTGCATAGAGAATCAAAAAGAATGCGGCATGTCGATGCTCTTAGTAGAATTCCGAGTATATTAATATTAGAAGAGAATACATTGGAGCAAACGTTAGCGGTCCATCAACATCAAGATGAGGTAATAGAAAAAATAAGGCAAACATTGGAAAAAGAAGAGAAGAAGAATTTCGAATTAAAGAACGGTTTAGTATATAGGAAGAGACAAGGAGGGGAATTATTGTTCTACGTGCCCAAGGTTTTGTTGGATAATATAATTAGAACGTGTCATGATGAGGTTGGACATGTAGGGACAGACAAGACAATCGATATATTTTTGAAAGGTTATTGGTATCCAAATATTAGGGAGGAAGTTAGAAGATATATTGGGAGTTGTTTAAAGTGCATTACGTTTCAAGCAGTTGAGGGAAAGAAAGAGGGAGAGTTACATTCGATACCAAAGGGGTGTCGTCCATTTGATACGATCCATATTGATCATTTTGGACCTCTGAAGAGGTCAAGGAGGAAAAATAAATTCCTGTTTGTGGTTGTTGACGCTTTTACGAGGCATACTAGGTTGTACCCTACAGTTAGTACTAATGCTAGGGAATCAGTAAGGAGTTTGGTAGATTATTTTAGATCATATAGTAGGCCGGTTAGAATTATCTCCGACAGGGGTAGTGCCTTTACTTCTAAAGAATTTGGGGATTTTTGTAGAGACAATAATATAAAACATATTTTGGTTGCGACAGCCTCGCCACAATCCAATGGCGCTGTAGAAAGAGTAAATCGAACGATTAGACCGGCGTTAGCGAAATTAGTAGATAGAACTAAGGGAATTGATTGGGATGAAGCAGTCATTGAAGTAGAGTTTGCTATAAATAATACTAAGAATCGGTCAATTGGAGTTAGTCCTAGTAAATTATTGTTTGGGGTAGAGCAAAAGGGAAGGAGTATAGATTATTTAGGAGAATATTTGTCAGAAGAATTGGGGAAAAGTAACGATGAGAATTTAGAACAAAGGGATCGATTAGAAAATTTAGAATTGGTTAGAAAACAAGCAGCCAAACGGAATGAGAACACTCAAGAATATAATGAAAGAAGGTATAATTTGAGGCATAAGAGTCCGTATAAATACAAAATTGGGGATTTGATTATGATAGTGAATATTGATACAACAATAGGAGTAAATAAGAAATTAATCCCTAAATATCGGGGCCCGTATCAAGTAATAAAGGTATTAGGAAACGATAGGTATTGGATAGAAGACCCGAAGGGGTATCAGAATAGCAGTAGACCATTTGGAGGTGTATTTTCTTCGGTTAATATGAAACCGTATCGAGTAATGAACTAGGAACAGGTGTTTGATAATTGTCTGGTTTGGTTGAGAAAACAAGTAATGAAATTTTGAGTTTGAGTAATAAATTATTGAATATCGTAGATATAAAGAGCATTGGAACTATTAGATAAGTCGAGACGACTTATGGTCAGGATGGCCGAATTGTAGTAGGAATTTTAGAATGTAAAATTAAAATTAAATCTCAAAACTTAAATAAACTGGCAACAGCCAAAAAGTATTAGAAAAATAATAATTCCATTAGAAAATTATATATATCAATTTGGCAACAAAGCAGAAATGTTAAAACCCAGAGTTGGCCTAGATTTACGCCTCAATCCTTGGTATATAAAAAGCGGCCGACGGAATCATGTAAAAGGGTAATGTTGTGTTATTGTTGGTTTTCGGCCGAAAGGCAATAAAAATGAGCTCGGAATAAGCGAGGAAAGAGGAAAAGAAGATAACGCAACAATACTCTGAAAAGGAATATCGGATTGTATTTTAAAGAAAAAAAAAAGACAGTTGTTATGTAAAAGAAATTCAGTTAGATTTAAGAAAATAGTTTTGGAGTCAGTTTTTGGGTAGATTTTGAAGAAGACGGAGTTTTGGCGTAGACTTTTAAAAGGACGGAATTAATTTGATTAAGTTAAGACTTTTGAGAGAGATTTAGAAAACGGGTTTTTACGGTAATAAATAATTGTGGAATGGTGGCATAAATAATGCATTAATAAAACATTGTGATTAATTAATATTATTGTGGAGGAGTGACGCGGGATTTTTTGAGCAGTATTGTGGAGATAAAATTAAAAGAATAATATTGTATTAAAGTTTATTAGTATTGCGGAACAGACTTTTATTGAATAAAGGAATTTTGAACTTTTTTTTTTTTTAAGCAAAAGTGACTACAATATTTTAGAATGTGGTAATAGCTTTCGTGGTTGTATAGAGGTTCTGGGTCCTTTTTTAGATTGGAAGGAATATCTGGAGAGAAGCCGTAAAGACAATCCATTGGCGTTAGTTTGGTGCTATCATGGACACTATTATTGTAAACGAAGGCGGCAGTGCGTAAGTATTGATCCCAGGCTTTGGGGTTTTGGTCAGTGATACTGCGCAAGTATTCCACTAGGGGCCTGTGGGCCCTTTCCAAAGCGCCGTTTGATTGGGGGTGGTAGGCGGAAGTTTGTAATTTTTTTATTTTCAAGAGTTTGCACAGGTCTTTGAAGAGGCCACTAAGAAAGTTGGTACCTTGATCAGTCACTATACTTTTGGGTATCCCGTAGCGGGTAATGATTTGGTCAAAGACTATTTGTGCTACTGTTTCGGCTTCGGCATTCGGAATAGCATAGCAATCTAGGAATTTGCTTAGGTTATCTTGAAATGTTAAGATGTATAGGTTCCCGGAGTGGGTAGTTTCTAAAGGTCCCACTATGTCTAGGTAGACCTTGTCGAAAGGTCTTTCGGCCACGTCTGTGATTACCATCGGCATTTTAATGGCCGGTGTGGACTTATTTGTCTGACATTTCCTGCATCTTCGAATATATTTTCCTATATCCCTAATCATGTGGCGCCACCAGTACTTCCTACGGATTCGTTTGTACGTTTTGATCACGCCTTGATGACCTCCGAAAGCGGAGTCATGATAGTCTTTGAGGATAGTCGCAATTTCTTCGGGGTCCGTAATTACCGTGATTTTGGGCCTTTGATTGGTTTCAGCCTCTTGAGGCTGCGTGGTTGGGGATTCGGGTGAATTGAGTGGTTGGTTCTCTGACTGTTTTATACCGTCGCCTTCGGGCGCGATGCCTATATCTGTTACTTCCGTTTGGGCCTCTTTTCCGGGCGTATTAATTGGTCTTTTCACTCGTGCTTGGGCACGGGTGACCGCGTTGCATCTCTGATGGTGGCCTCCGGGGGGAGGTTCCATGGGGCGTGTACTATTGCCTTGACAGTGAGAGTTTGTTGAGCCTTAGTATCTTGGTTTGAATTGGGGCAGGGAATACGACTGAGGGCGTCGGCATTAGTATTGTACTTGCCGGGTTTGTATTCGATGTGATAGTCGTATTCAGAAAGTTTATGGTGGAAACGCACCAATCGGGTTGTAGGGTCTTTAACGTTAAAAACTCCTTTTAACGGCTTGTGATCGGTATACACTGTGAATGTGCGACCTTGTAGGTAGCACCTGAAATTCTTCACGGCCCAGACTATTGCCAAAAGCTCCTTTTCGATGGTGGAATAGTTTCGCTCAGCCTTGTTCAAGGTTCGGCTGGCGTACGCGATGGGTTGGTCCTTTCCCACTTCCCCTTGCGAGAGTACGGCCCCAAGGGCTTCACTACTGGCATCTGTAGTCAGATTGAAGGGTTTAGTGAAGTCGGGGTAGATGAGTAGGGGGGGTTTGACGTAAAAGATGTCAAGGCAGCTCGATTTGGTCGAAGGATTCTTGACATCTGGGAGTCCAGGAGAATTTTACGTCCTTACGGAGAAGATTGGTTAGAGGCCGGACGATTCTTGAGAAGTCGGGAATAAACTTTCTGTAGTAATTCGCGAGTCCGATGAAAGATTGGACCTGGCGTATAGTGCGTGGTTCCGGGAATTCTTGGACGCACGCCGTGTTCCTGGGGTCCGGGAGCGCACCTTTCTCTGAGCAGATGTGCCCTAGGTAGACTACCTCCTTACGTAGGAATTGGCACTTTTCGGACTGCAATTTGAGGTTATGCTCCCTCAGTTTGTTAAAGACTTTTCTGAGCTTTTGGTTGTGGTCTTCTAAGCTCTTACCATAGATGACAATGTCATCTAAGTAGACGAAGCATTCTAGGCCTTGCAGGCCGGTGAGTACGTAGTTCATTAGTCTTTGGAACGTAGCCGGGGCTCCTTTTAGCCCGAACGGCATACGTTTGAACTCGTAGTGCCCGTAATTGGTGCTGAAAGCGGTTTTATCTTGATCCCTGAGATCGACCAGAACTTGGTGATAGCCGCTGGCCAGATCAAGAGTGGTGAAGTAACGCGAGTGTCCTAGTTGGTCTAGGATCTCTTCTATGCGTGGCAATGGGTAGGCGTCGCCGATTGTTTTTTCGTTAAGCTTACGAAAATCGACGACGACACGCCACTTTTTCTCACCGTCTGCGCCTGCCTTCTTGGGAACTAATAGGAGAGGCGAGTTCCAGGTAGTGATGGGCGATTCTGGATCGATTTTTTGAAAAATCGCAATTTTGTCTGCAAAATTCGATTAATTTTACGATTCTTTTAACTTGAACCGATTCTCGATTCCCGATTCTTTATTAAAGAATCGAAGTTCGATTTTTATCTTCTACTTTCACTGTCAAAACACAAAATAAGAAACCCAACGGGTGGGTTCTACACCAGCGTACAACGAACACATTTTCCGCTGTATGCTCGTGTAGAACAGAACCACCCATTTCGTTTAGTTATCACATATTTAGATTTCATTTTCTTTATTCGCTTCGTCTATTAAGAAGAAGAGACAAATTTCACTGAATTTTGAAGGCCGGTGTTTGTTTCATTTGTTTGTACTTCTGCTGCTGCTGTGTTGTTCTGTTGTGTCGTGTGATGTGAATTTGTGTTAATTAACGTTAAGAATAGTAAGGTACGTATTATCTCTTTTAGAATTTCTGCAAAATAAATTATAATAAATTTGATATAGAATAAAAATAAATATGGAAAAAAAAAATCGTTGGTGTGGGCATATTTTAAAAAGACAGATGACAAACATAGTCAAATGTGTTCATTATGTGTAACAAAAGTAAAAGCTTGTGGAAACACAACAAACCTTTTTAACCATATGAAAAGGAAACACCCTCTTGATTATGCAAAAATTTTGAAAGAGCGTTCAGAAGATTCAAAATCAGTATCAGAATCAGATACTGTTTCGGTATTTTAAATCAACATCTTTATAAAAAAGATTACCCTAACTAGAGATATGTTTGTAGGATATAGATATTGAAAGTTTACAGTCCAGGTCCACCTGTAGAAATACAACACAAATGCAGCGAAAACTTCCGGATTTCGTTACATACATAGACTCTTATAAAAGTTAGTATTAGATGCATTATTATAATGAAATAATAACAATAAAATGTTTCATTATTTAAGCTGGAGGCGACTCAGCCAACAAAATTACAAACGCTATCTTATATATGATAGCCAAGGACAATTTACCTTTCTCGACAACAGAAAAAGATGGTTTTCGCTATTTAATAAAACTTTTGAGTCCTAGATACAACATTCCTTCAAGGAAAAGGATTACTAGTTTAATTGAAGCAAAATACGAAACTTTATCTGTCTTGACTATTGAAGCAATCACCAAAATTCCATACTATTCATTAACAATGGATATTTGGTCTGAAACGATGAACTGCAATAGTTTTTTAGGCATTACATTGCATTATATTCAAGAAGTAGAAAGTGGCCTTCGAGTGAACAAATTAATTCTAGGTAATTTTCTTTATTTAGCTTTTTATTGAATATTTACATGCTCAAACTTATAATGCTTAATTCATGTTTTTAGGTGTTTTTGATTTAGAAGAAAGACATACTAGTGAGTACATACAAGAAGTTCTTAATACAACTTTAATGAAATGGAAAATTGAAACTGGAAAAGTTGTTTGTGTGGTAACTGATGGAGCAAGTAACATTGTAAAAGCTTGCCGAACCGTTTTTGATGAGCACAGACAATTACATTGTTTTGCTCATAAATTAAACCTCATCATGAGGAAAATATTTGATTCAAATAGTGAAACTACTGATTCATATTGCAATGGGAAAAGTTAAAAAAATAGTGCAATATTTCCGAATGTCAGTTAGGGCGTCTGATGAATTAAAAAAATTAACCGACCTTAAACTTATACAAAGTGTAAAAACGCGATGGAACTCCGATTATGACATGCTACAAAGGTACTTAGATATGCTTGAACATATAAATGCGGTTTTAATAAAAATACCAAGAGCGCCTGATATCCTGAAGGCTGAGGAAAATATTATTTTGAAAGATATACTTCAGTTAATCAAAATATTTAAAGATATAACAGTAGACGCTTCCTGTGAAAATGTAACTATAAGTAAGATTATTCCGTACATTGATTTTCTGTTAACGAAAATTGGAGAGGCATCAACCACCACGGAAGTGGGAAACAAAGTGAAGGAGATCATTATCCTTGAGATGAGAAACAGATTTGCAAATATTGAATCAAATTATGCAGTTCGAATTTCTACTATAGTAGATCCACGCTATAAAAAGCTACATTTTAAAAATCCGATTAATGTGGCTAAAGGTAGAAGAAAATGCTTCAAGATTTACTTTTGTTAACATTCCAAATTAATTTTTAAATTTTAGGCGTTGATGACATAAAAAAACTGTTGCCAATTACAGCAACAAATTCAAAAACTTCCAACGAATCAGAGGGCAATGCTCACTTAGAGAAAAATGCTCTAACAAATTTTATCAGCATGAAAGCAAAAAAAATTCAAAACGATAATGTCGAAGATGCCTCCGCATTAAAAGCATATTTAGTGGCACCCACAAATCCTTCAATTAATCCCCTTGAATTTTGGTGGACAAACAAAAATACTTACCAAAAATTATATGAGGTAATTAGTTTTACATATTCCAATTAATTTTTAATATTCCAAAAATTGCTTTACCAGGTCGCCAAACAATTTTTATGTATTCCTGCGACATCAACGCCTTCAGAACGTCTTTTTTCTTTAGCTGGGACAATAATGAACGCGAAAAGAAACAGACTTTCGCCTGAGCATTTGAACCAGATTTTGTTTTTACACAGCTTACCGTTTGAAGAATGGAGGCTTAATTGAGAATTCTTAGTTATGTTACGGGCAGTATTAATATTGACCGGTCATTATGAATAATGACCAAGAGCGTTGGTCAAAATGATAATTTTTTTTAATATTTATTGAATTAACCCACTGGTTTATATAATGTAATTTCGAAATTGCAATGGCGAATGTTGACACAGGGTGGGCGGGCGGGGGTACGGGCGGAGGAGGGTAGCCGACCCGACCGCTCTCGGCCCACATAAGCCATTAGGAGTAGTAAATTACATAAACTAGCTGGTTAATTCAATAAATATTAAAAAATTTATCAAATTGACCAACGCTCTTGGTCATTATTCATAATGACCGGTCAATATTAATACCGCCCGGGTTTATTAAATTGCCCGTTTATAAGAATTTAAAACTACGAAAAAAGATTTTTTTCTTTTAAAAAGAATTGTTTTGTGATACCGTACTTTTTTTATATATGGATTTTTTGTTCTTTATTTATTTTAGTATATATATGGAAAATATATTTAGTTTGAAGTTAAGTTAATTGTGTTAATTTTTTTATTTTCGATTCTAAAGAATCGATTTTTTTTTCATCGATTCTTTAAAAAAATCGATTCTGAAAATTGTGAAGATCGATTCTTCGATAACGATTTTTTTTTTCAGAATCGCCCATCACTAGTTCCAGGGGCTTTTACTAGGCTGTACTATATCATTTTTCAGCATTTCTTGTAGCTGGTCATTTATTATTTGCCTCTGACTTTCTGGCAAACGGTACATTTTTTGATTTATGGGTGCTTGGTCCCGGATTAAGGGTATTTCGTGTTGAATGGCGGTTGTATGCGTGAGGAGATCACCCTTTAGATGGAAAATATCGTGGTATTCGTAGCAGAGGTCGGTGATCGACTGTCTTTCTTCCGCGCTTAGGTTTTCATCCAGATTCAATTCTTTGTTGATCTGTTCTAAGCGGGCTTCGAGGTCTTAAGGGGCCGGGTACTCGGGGTTTGAGGAGTACCGGATATGGTTAATTCTTGCCTCGGTCATGCTCTTTGGGGTTTGCGTACCTAATCGTTTGTTTTTTTGGAATTTAGCGGCAGGGGTGTATGGTGCCTTTGTTTGGGAAGTTGTTCCCTTCTTCCTATTTTTTATGAGAGAGGGTGATGGAGTTTGTTGGCCAACGTTGGGGCTCTTGTACTCACAAGCACCGCTAGTTTGGATTAAGCCTTGGGGGCTAAAAGCTTGGTCGGCGCACTTAGGGTTACATGCGGACCATATTGTTATTAAATGATTGATTAGGAATAGAGCAACTGTGTTTAAGAATGTACGAATGGTGTTTTGGCTAGGCATCTCAGAAGCATACGTTTCAGGGGCCTTGGGGGCCGAATCTACGGACTGACGAGGGGTCTCGCAGGCATACGTTTCAGGGGCCTTGCGGGCCGAATCTTTGGTTGGTTGTTGTACTACGGTTGGCCGTGGTATCGATTGAAGCGGGACTATTTCATATGTACTGGTTGGGACCAGTGTTAGGTTAAGGGCGGCTATGGGCACTGCGGTATTGGTACTGTTGAGAATGCTTACCGGAACGGTGTCCTTCCCCTTGGGTAGCAGGCTATTTGAGAGGAAAACACCTGGTTCTATTTCTTGAGACAGACAGACCATTTCTTCCTTCAGGTTTAGCGGAACTGCGATTATTTGTTGGGTACGGCCCGGCACTCGTGTCGGTCGTCCCAACTCAATCTTAGTCCGTTTAGGTTCCATTTGAGTTTCGATTTCGTCAGTCGACCTTTGGGTTTTGCAGTCAGCCTCCTTGTCGGGGGCCTTCGAGACAGTGTTGGTTTTGCCCACACTGTGCCTCACTTCGATTGCCCGTTCTTTGGGCGAATGCTCGCCGAATGTCAATGGAACGCTAAACTCTTTAGGGTTAGTTGCTGTTCGAGGGAACTTCAACTTTCGATTGGGACCTTCTACATTGCAGTTATCCAAGATGAAGTCGAATCCTAGTAGTCCGTCGTTCAGAAATTCTTGTGTATCCTCTACTACCTGGAAAGAGCCGGGGATCTTAGGGGGGAGGTCGAAATTTCCGTGACAGCTCCCTATGGTTTCGGTGGTTCCGGCTGGGGTTACGAGAGTGCATTTCTCATCGGGGTTTATCTCTACTTCGGGTTTTAATTTGTTTTGCTTAATGACGCTTACCTCAGCGCCAGAATCCACTATTAATTTGACTTTGCCGTTACGGCTGATATCTAAGGGTAAGGTAACTTGTGGGATTCTGAGTCGGGGCGGCTGAGGTGTACCCTTGGGTGTGAATGTGCCTATTGTTGTCGGGCCAGGGGATTTTGGCTCGACGGCTCGGCGTTTCCCTGCTGTCGTTCTTCCCACATTCTCTTCTGAGCGCACTCGCTCACTACGTGGCTACGGCGGCCACAGAAATCGCATTTCCTGCTTACCTGGTAAACGCGTGGGGTTCTATTAGGTTGGCCGGGGTTGGATGGGCCGGAATTATGTTGGCCTGAATTGGGTTGGCCCGGTCCTGGGCGAGGGTACCTTCTGCTGTCATCAGCCCTGCCAGGTGGGTTTCTATTATTAAAATTTTGTGGGTAATTCGAAGGGTAGTTTTGAGGTGGCCTGTTATTGTAATTATTGTAGGTGTTCTGTAAGGGAGGGCCATTTCTCGCGTTAGCCTGGCTGCGTTCATACTTGAATCGGCGGCACTCACTGACGTCATGGCCATAATTTTGGCAATGTGAGCAGAGCGGAGTGTTCTTGCGCTTCATGCACTCACTGTAAGTGTGTCCCCGTCGGCGGCAGAAGGTGCAAGTTACGTTAGTGATGGATTGGGACTGTGTAGGCATATTGGGATCGGGACTCGACACGGCTACTCTTTCTTGTGCGAGTGGCAGAGTTTGATTGACGAAGTGTTGTACGGGTGGTTGCGCGGGCGGAGTCGATTGATAGGTGGAGTGTTGTAGTGTAATAGGCACCTGTGGGGCTGTATTATTATGGGCGGCAGGTATAGGGGTGATGTATGAGGGGGTTTGAGTGAGTCCATGTGTTGGGGCCCAACTAGTGGGCATTGATACTTTGTGTGTGTTGAAGCCCAGGAGGTGAAACGTTGGTTCCGGGTTGACTAATAGAGTAGGCCGTGGGGGCTGTGTTGGGTTGCAGGTGTAGGACTGTTAGTTGTAGGCGTTCCATATCTAGCGCCTTCTGGATTAATGTATCTAGTGACTGTTCGTCAACGGTGAGAAGGTACTGACACAGGTAGGGGTTATTGACACCGCTTTTCAAGGCGTCCTTGGCGAAGTCATTTAGTTGCGCCTGGACGGTTTGGGCACTTGCGGCACCGTACTTGGTGGTGGCCGCTTCTTTACAGGACTGTAACATCTGCTTGATTCGAGCCGTAAAGGCTATAAGGGTCTCTAAAGGGTATTGTCGCAGAGTTATTAATTTGTTTACCAGCTCCTGGTAGGTTTCTCGGGGCAAATATGTTTGGTTAAGGAGCTTTTCAGCCTCTTCAAATGTTGCAGGCTGTGTGGAGCCTATCAACTGGTAGGCTTCGCCTCGTAACCTCGTGGGGTAGATTTGTAGGAACGCTGGTTTGTCCGTGTCGTTCAGACACTGCAGCGCTCTGTGGCAACATCCTAAAAATGTCTGTAATTCTACCACTATATTGGGGGAGGGGCCGCCGGAGAAAATAGGAACTAATTCAGAAGTTAAACGGGCGACTTTTGTATAGTCCGCCATTCTCGAGAGTTTTGGCTTAATGTCGGGGTCCTCTATTATTAACTCCTGTTCGGAGTCTGGGAATGAGACGCTGATCCAATTAAGTAGAACTTCACCCTTGCTGTCCCTGTCGCTACCTACAGAATTATCTAAGCCCTGCCTACTTGGTCCTTGTGGACTTTCTACTGCCCTATCCTCTAAAGGTGGAAGGCCCGGGAAGTTTTTAAAATCCTGGATCGCCTGTTCGAACTTCCTTGTAGCTTCGTCAAATTTACTTATATGGGCAGTTCGTTGCCTGCCGCTTTTAACTATTTCTGAGTCAAGGAAGTCGTATTGAGGGATCAAGGATTTTTCGTCTTCCTTAGCCTTTTTTAACAAATCTTCTAAATAAGTTTGTAAACTTACATGACTAGTTCCTGGTCTTATTCGCCCGCTACGTAGCCTGCTGGGGAATGGAGGCCTTAAATTTGAGGTGGTCGGTGTTGACTGGGTACCTCCGGGTACCTGTGGAGCTGACGATGTTGATTGAAGAGCTGGAGCTGTTGATTGTACAGCAGGAGTGGACGTGGCGCTGATTTCGCCTGTGATAAGCGTTGGCGTTTCTGGATAGCTGGTACTGGAGTCGTTTATTGGATTTTCGGTATCCGACATCAACTAATGGGCAGGGATGAAGCCCGCGTAAGTCCCTCGGCGAAATTAATAGGGGGGTGAGCGCGTGCCCGCCTGGAGCAGAGGCGCCGTGGTTGGACACCCCCGAGCGAAGATTCTTAATGTAGATTCAGTCGGCGGCCTTTGACTTATTGGCCTAGCCTGAATCGATTTGAGACGAACTATTTTGGATGCTGAAGCGCCGATCGGTTGAAGGGTTGGACGTCTGCCTCTTACTTATTGGCCTCGCTTCGGAGTCCTGGAGGTGGAATCCCTGGGATTGTTGACTCTATACTCTAGTCCCACGTCGAGGGAGCGTCTGTGGCTAGATCGTCCCCTTGTTGGTCCTTAATGGACTTTATCCTGGGCAGGGATGAAGCCCGCAATAGTCCACCGGTGGCACCTTTGGGTGCGTTGCAGAGTAGAGTGGTTTCTACCACCTATAGTTTACGCTACTCTGTTCGTTGTTCGGATAGGATCCGGGGTCAACGCCTCTATTGATCTTGTGCCCTCAGCCTCGGCTCAGGCTAAGTTCAAGGATTAGGTGCCTATATCCAGCACTCGATCAATAATTGTTAGGCTCGCTCGGATCCTACCGGCTGCGCCAATTGTTATATCCCTTTTTTTTTTCTATTCAATATTTATTGGTTCTTTACTAACCTTGCTCTTCTGTAAGTTGTCACTAAAAGACGGCTTTGTTAACTAAATATTCTTTAATTGGATCGTCCTTTTTAACACTGGGATAAACATGATTTCTTAACTGTTAACTAAATATTTTTAATGGGGTCGTCCAGGTAAACTTTTTATAACACTGGGATTAATATAATTTCTTAACTGTTAACTGAATATTTTTAATTGGATCGTCCAGGTAAACTTTTTATAACACTGGGATTAATATAATTTCTTAACTGTTAACTAAATCTTTTTAATTGGACCGTCCAGGTAAACTTTTTATAACACTGGGATTAATATAATTTCTTAACTGTTAACTGAATATTTTTAATTGGATCGTCCAGGTAAACTTTTTATAACACTGGGATTAATATAATTTCTTAACTGTTGGGCCATTCCATGAAAATTCGACCAAAAAAACGAAAATTTTGGACACGACCTTCTCTGATTTCCTTCATATTTCGTACATTTGGAGTACTAGTGACTAGTATTACGTAGGTGCAATATTTTGCCAAAATGTCAAGTGGTTTCATAAATAACGGTACTTAAATATTTCGAAATTTGCATAATACAAGTTCCTTTAAAAAATCGTACAAAGTGCAAATATTATCCTAGCGCTATGATATATACATCATTTTGAAGAAAAACCTTCAAGCTATTAAATAAAAATGCCAAAAAGGACATTCGACGAAAAAAGGACTCAAAGGACATCTTAAGTATCCTTTATCCTTGGGGATCTCAAAAAGCCAACGCGGGATTTTCTCCAAATTTTTATATGTTTTGACTGGCAACACTAAAGATAAGTTGCCTGAGTCTCATGCTGGGGTCGAAGACCGTTTGGGAAGGAGAATTTTTTAAAGCATACCCTGTCAAACGCCCGTCATATATAAAACAGTTTAATGTATGCCCTAAATGCATTTTACGTTGTCTAGATAAGTGGGTTGCGGCTTAAATTGTACTGCCAGGTAAAAAAAATGTTTTTAAGGCAAATGCAAGAAAATCTGAAAGTTTGTTTAGCATACATTTTGAAATTTTTCCTGCATGTGCAATGTGCATTGTTTGTATTTCACGGAAATTTGCCTGCAGCCATAAAATGGTAATAAATTATCTTCAATTCTTAAAACAATTTGGCAGGACTATTTTAAGGATACCTTGTAAAACCCCTTTTGCTCAGGTATGCAGGTAGCCATATTTTATATTATACATAAAGAAATATATTTGAGGAAATTATAAGAACTGCACAGTCTTAATGTGCTGCTACGATTGCGAGGTTACTCTAAGCTCTTAACTTGTGAAATTCAGTGTTGTTTTTTCTTCATATGTTAAAGTGTTATTTCTGTTATTAGTACTAGTATAAACAATGGAAACCCGAGTTCATGTTCTACACTGCTGCAATCCTTTCAACAAAAAGCCTCACAACCCTACAAGTAGGGATTTAAGAGCAGTGCAACCGTGGATGATTAGTAAAGTGCCAAATTTAAGCTTGGAATATAAAATCTGCAGTTGCTGTAGAAAAGCTATTTTTGAAATGCCGGGAACATCAAGTGAGTGGGATAATTTAAATATAGAAGAAGTGCAGCAAAGTGAAGATTGTGAGCAACCGGAAGTATGTGAAACAGACGAATATTTAACAAACTTTGCCCTGAAATCTTTGAATGAGTGTCTTTTGAATATTGATGAAGAACCTTTTATAAAAAAAAGGATGAATGATCCTACATATGTACGCAATAAATGGAGCCGAAGTTCAATAAAAATTAGTGAAAAGGTACTAAATTTAAAAGATATTAACCCATCATCGCCGGAAGAGTGAGAAAAGAATTATGTACAAAAACTTAAGGAAGCATACCAGCACACTAGCGACGAGAAATTTCGAGAGTTCATTTTAACATTAGTGCCGGAGAAATGGACCTTAAAGAGAACAGCGGAAGAATTTGAAAGTCTTACCTCTTTATACAAAATTAAAAAAAGTAAAAAAGTATATCCAATAGAGCAAAGTTCATCTACTACGTTTGGACCGCATGGAAGCAGGATAAAGACTGATGTTATATCTACAGTTATTGAATTTTACAACAGTGATGACATAAGCCGAGCAATGCCGGGAAAAAAGGACGCCATTGCTATGAAAGTAAGTAACATAGAAGACAATTTTATAGCAGTTTCTGATTGATGGCTCTTTTAGGTTGATGGCAAAAAGGAAAAGATACAGAAGCGATTAATTTTAGGGAATTTAAAGGAGATATATCGCGATTTTAAAGATGCTTACCCTGGAAAACCAATTGGATTTTCCAAATTTGCTTCACTTCGTCCCAGGAATTGTGTAGTAGCGGGTTCTGCGGGTACTCACTCAGTATGTGTTTGCACGATACACCAAAACGTTAAGTTAATGTTACAATCTTGCAAGATCGATCGATTAAGGTTTTCAAATATTTACATTGAAAGCTTTCAAACTTGCTTAGCATTAGATCACATTTAGAAATGGTGATTCAGTCAGCAGAAGATTTTATAGATCACTTGCTGGAACGTTTACCTGCATTCAGGGGCGGATGGGCAACATCTTAGCGGCCCGGGAAATAATATTTGTCGGCCCTTTTTTTAATTTCCGGATATGGCTTAAATATACATTTACAGGGTGTTACGCAATTTTCCTTTAAAATCCTAAGACCTATTTTTTTCATTTACACACAAGCGCGAGGCTATAGCAAAACAATCAACAATCTAGTAATCAAAGTGCTAAAAACACAAATTTCGTATTTTGTAATAGAAATTGCTACGAATTATTTCTGTAGCAAATGAGCAAAATACAAAAACCTGAAAATAAAAAAATATATATGAAAAGACGTTTTTCATTCAGAATTTGTAAATTTTTTAAATAATCATTAAAGCGCCAGAAAAATACACCTCCCTCTAGCAATACGCAGTCGTGACTGATTAAATGAAAACAAGTGATTTGATAGGAGAAGCTTTGTCATGCCGAGTTTGAAAACATCTATACCACAGAGCCGGCTTAGACGGTGCGCTTCAGCGCATGTGCCTCACGAACGTTTGTGGATGAAGGGAGAAGTGGGGATGATGAGAGGTACCACCCCATTTTTCACTTTACCCACAAAGTTCGTGAGGCATCTAAACCGGCTCCTAGTTTTAAACAAGACTTAAGAAACTAGATTACCTACATCAAGCACATTTATGATATCTTTTTCTACTCTTCAAAACTCCTGTTCAATTTTTTCTCTTGTAGTTCCGATGGAAGAAAATCCTTATCTCTCTTCCTGTACCAATAAAAGCTCGTTGTAGCGCTTAGCAATTTTTTTTCTTTTAATCATGAACCGAGAATTCCGCGCCATCTTTCGGAAGATTGAGATCTCTTACCAAATCATTTAATTCAAATTGGCAAAATAGTTGAGGTATTTCATTGCACTCATACTCATCGTCAAAATCTGAAATGTCTTCTACAGCCTCTTGAGAGAGTGCTAATGATGAGCCGGCAGTACGGCATAACTCTTGGTGTATAATTTTCGTATAACGTATTTCGTTTTTAATTTCCCGGCACGCAGCCCCACAACCCCAATGCTCAGTGGCCAACAAAGGTAAGGATGTAACTAGGACAAACTTAAATTCGCTGACTCTTTTGATCTAATTCAATTTATTTTCTTTTAATTAAAAATGTATATCACAAATCTTCATATAATTAATTACACAAGAGAATATTTATATCAAGAAAATATATATAGAAATATAGTTTAATCAAATTCATTTGGATAAAGTCAAGATCAATATATAACAAATTAACTTCTAATTAAATTTCATTTGGAGTTCACGATAAAGTAATTTGATTTATTAATAAAAATTCACTTAAGGGGTAACACCACTGTAGAGGTGCGAAAAAAGGCCAAATTTTGGGAATTAATTTAAAAGGTATGGAAAAAGGGATCGAAATTCTTTTCAGGCGATTGATCAAACATGTATTCAAGTGTAAAAAAAAATTTTTTTTATTGACTTTTTGTTACAAAATGGTGGCGCCACAGTCGTTTTTCGAAATCGCCTTTTTGTTAAGGACCTCCACGGGTGGACGGATTTCTCCGAAAGTTGAAGACCTGGAACAAAATCCAAATAGTTTCCTAATCTATTTGACCTTGCCCATAAAAGTACGTAGGATTTTTTTTTTAAACTGATTTTTGTAAAAATGGCGCACTTATGAAAAAAAAAATTGATTTTCGGCAAAAAAATGAGCAGTAAATTGTTTATAAAAATTTTTTTTTACAACGAATCAAAAAACGGCTACGTACTTTTGTAAAGAATGCAATTGTGAAGCTAATGCCAAAATTTCAAACCGATCCATGCAATAGTCTCCGAGTAATCCGTCCACCCAGTTCGAAAAACATGGTTTCCAGATAATCGCGCTTAAAGTTTTGAAAGTACTCTAATCTTTGAAAATTGTATTTTACCTTCACTGTGCGATGTAATGTAAAACACGTTTATTATTTTGTAGCGCACCCTGGTGGACACCTGAGGAACCCAAATAACCTTTTTGCTATAGCAGCACTTATTATTTCGACAGGTAAAAGCAATATACAAGCAATAAGTCGGACCAACGCGTGCTCCGAGGCGCCGGGGGAAAATCGAAAATTAAATCCTTCAAAATTATTTTTCTGTTACAGGACCAACTGCACATTGTTTTTGTTATCCTGAAGTATATTTCAAGCCAAAAAACAAAAATTCCATTTTTTCAAAATCCTACAGTGGTGTTACCCCTTAAGTTCACTTGAACTTCACCATGCCACAATAAAATAATATAAATTTAATATAAAGTAGAATAAAATAAGTAACCAAACTTGTACTCACCTGATTCTACCAGCAGCAATTTAACAAAGGGAAAGGGATAATTTTGAAGGAATATGCTATGAGTAATTGGTATTGTAGTAACACCATATAATGCTATTATTTGTTAGTAAAAGTCTTTATATCTTGTATCGACACAACAAGATATAAATGGTATTGGTAACAAGTTATATCTTGTATCGACACAACAAGATATAACTAGTGATTATATAACAATAACTTGCACAATGCTGCAAAGTATTGCTGTAAGTTAGTAGAGTGTTTGTATTTTATATCGACGCAACAAAATACAAACAAGGTTAGTACCAAGTTAATATCTTGTCTCGACACAACAAGATATAACCAGTGATTATGTATCAACAATTTGCACAATGCTGCAAAGTATTGCTGTAGGTTAGTAAAATGTTTATATCTTGTATCGACTCAACAAGATATAAACAAAGTTAGTAACAAGTTATATCTTGTATCGACACTACAAGATATAACTGGTGATTAAATAGCAATAACTTGCACAATGCTGCAATTATTGCTGTAAGTTAGTAAAATGTTTATATCTTGTATCGACTCAACAAGATATAAACAAGGTTAACATGGTATTATATCCTGCATCGACACAACAGGATATATCAATATTAATGTAGCAATACCTTATACAATGCTATAAGATTTTACTCTGAATTAGTGAATATAAGTTGTATTTTGTATTAATGCAACAAAATACAATAAAGTTAATATGTTGTTATATCTTGTATCGACTCTACAAGACATAACTAACATATAAGTTATAAGTATTAAATATTTTGTATAATGATATACAAGATATGATTTCAATTAATAAATAGTTATGTTTTGTCTTGACTCAACAAAACATAACTAAAATATATGTATAAGGGATAGAGGGAATGATGGGAAATTACCTGCTTGTGGAGCTGCTGGATCACAAGAGAGCGAAAATCAGCCGAGCCAATATTTTTATTCACTTGATTTTTTTTAAAATAACGGTATAAACCGGTTTAGTTGAGAACAACCGAAGTGGGGGTACAGTTGTCTGTGTGTGTATATGGTGTAAGTTTGATTGATTTTAGTGTGACCAAATTTAAATTTTGTTTGAGTGGATTATTGAGTGAAATTCAAGTGAATTTTTACATTTGCATCTTAACTTAATATTAATTCTGATTTTTAATTTTTGAATATTATTATGAAATGACTTTAAGTTTAAACATTGTTATAACAATAATTCTTACTTAATGATGTTGAGGACTATTCATGTTGTACATCGTTACATAGAAAATTTTGCAGCTGGTTTTGTTATTGTTCCTTTTATGTTGCTGATGTGTTTTCCATTGTTATGTTGGTGAATTTTCCCATCTTCTCATTATTGTTGTTGTAATGCTGGAATAAACAATAGTTATGGTGTTCTACTATGGCAAGGTGATGGTTCTTTTTGAACATACTCCCCCCCTTGAAACACTGCAAGTGTTTAAAATAAGAAGCTGAGAAAAAACGTAAAGAAATAACTGCAATAGATGAAGTTCATATCATGTCATCTAGTCACACAAGAGAGAAATTTAATGTTTTACCGAATATGAATTCATGAGTGAAAGAGAA
Source organism: Thereva nobilitata (assembly GCA_963855945.1). Classification (NCBI taxonomy): domain Eukaryota; kingdom Metazoa; phylum Arthropoda; class Insecta; order Diptera; family Therevidae; genus Thereva; species Thereva nobilitata. The sequence continues at coordinate 37,217,691 of OY979697.1, forward strand.
AACCTGAAATAATATTTAACTATGAGAATAAGTGAATCTCATTAGTTAAGGTAAAAGGAGACTATAATGTAAACACAATTTTATGGATGTATGATTTTAATGAATCCACCTTCCAACAATTTTACCTTAATGGTATAACCCCCACTAAAATGTACCCGACGCTTCCGTTTCCTTGATCGCCGTAAATCTTGGAATGACACCTTCACCGTCTCCGCCTGTTCCGTATTTCCATCGATTAAGGTGCAAAACAGCTCGTCTTCGGTGGCATCCGGAGGGACGATTTGAGTGGATCTGATTATCCGAATGGTCGGGGGAATGGAAATCTTGAGTTTACTCATCTCAGTGGTTATGTGAGTCACTCCTTGACCTTCCTCATCACTCCCAGTCAAGTCGATAACTTCCTGATTTTGGGTTACGGTACACTCTTTGATCACTTTCTTCACTTTGTCAGACATTTCTCTTTCGATCGACTCCTCTGACGTTTGGTTTCAACTAAACTCTCTCAAGTTATATCATGGAAATTTATATTAACATAACCGGAATTTGGTATACTTGATAACAGGCATGAACGGGTAAATTCAGCACTCATTGTCTCAATCTGATGACATGCACAATTTCACATTTTAATAGTAGATGAATGTCTGTCTGAGTGTTTGGGGGATTGGTCAGTATAGCAATAGTCCAGTGGAAGCTGTGTACTTATAACAAGCACAATCATTCTTTAGCATTTAGTATCATTAATATGAGGTGATATAATTTAAATAGGGATGATTAACGTAATGTTAACTAGCTGGCTCCTCGCCAGGTAATATGCACACTTTATGAACAGGGCGTTTAACGATGTTAGTTTGAGTTTTAATGGTTAAAACTCGTATCATACCATCGTTCCCAGCATGGACTTGAAGAATTCGTCCTAGCATCCATAAACGTGGAGTATTTAGGTGGTCCTTTATTACCACTAAATCTCCTACTTTAGGGTTTTCTAATTTCCTTAACCATTTTGGTCGATTTTGCAGGTGATTTAAGTACTCCTTGGACCATCTGTTCCAAAAGTGCCTCTGCAATGTTTGTATGTACTTCCACCTATCGACTGAATTGATTTTGATTTCACTAGATTCAGGAAGAGCTAACAATGGTCGTCCTATTATGAAATGCCCAGGTGTTAGGGCTTGCAAGTCACTAGGGTCATCTGTGAGGGGTAGTAAAGGTCTAGAGTTTAAACATGCCTCGATTTGCGTTAGTACAGTTGCAAATTCTTCATATGTTAGGTTTGATTCTTGTAAAACTCGTTTTAAATGGTATTTAACGGACTTAACACCAGCCTCCCAAAGACCTCCAAAATGTGGAGCTGAGGGCGGGTTAAAATGCCAGTTAACTCCTTGCATTGTGAAGGTGTTTTCAACCTCTTTAAAACATTGTGCAAGATGTGATTTTAATTCTGAGTTGGCTCCAATAAAATTTGACCCGCAATCTGAGTATATGTCAGAACTCAAACCCCGACGGCTGATAAATCTTTTTAGTGCTGCTAAGAAGGCTGCCGTGGACATGTCTGACACTGTTTCCAGGTGGATTGCCTTTGTAGCCATGCATACGAATATACAAATGTATCCTTTGTAGGTCCTCACCCCACGGTACTTTGACATTTTTATCTGAAATGGGCCTGCAAAGTCAATTCCTACTTTAGAAAACGGGGCTGAAGCAATTACCCTCGATGATGGAAGATCGCCCATTAATTGAGGCCGTGGTTTTGCAGATATTTTCAAGCAATGAATGCATTTATGTAGGATTTGTTTGATGGCTTGACGACCCCTTGGAATCCAATATTCAGTTCGCAGAGTGTTTAAGACAAGCCCTGTCCCTCCATGAAGTGTTAGTTTATGTATATATTCGATAAGTAATTTAGTAAAATGATGTTTTGGAGGGAGGATTATCTGATGCTTTTGTGAGTTGGGTATCTCTGCATGCGTAAGCCTACCTCCTACCTTAATTAGGCGGTCTTCATCAACATAAGGATTTAGCGAGAGTAGTGAACTTTGAGCTGAAACTTGCAAACCTTGACTTAGTGATTGATATTCTTTAGGAAAGATTTGCTTTTGAATGGAACGAATTAACTCAATTTTTGCATCTTGTAAATCTTGTGCGGTTAATTTTGGTGAGCTGACTAGACAGGAAGTTCTGAGCCTCTTGAGAAATCGTAGAACGTATGCAAACACTCGAATGAGTTTTGTGTAAGAAGAAAATGAATCTATTATATCAGAAGCTATGTATGAAAACAGGGAGCAGGGTGTACAATTTTTTCGCACTTCAGGTAAAGAAGTAATTATTGGGTTTGCACTTTTCGGCCAAGATGTTTCAGTTTCTTGGAGCCACTTCGGTCCGTACCACCATAAATTAAAAGTCTTTAGTTCATTTATGCTTAGACCACGGGAACCACAATCAGCAGGATTGTCCTTCGAGCGAACAAAATGCCAAGGGACTGATGGGAGTAATTCCTGAATTTGACTCACCCTATTTGCTACGAAAGTTTTAAGTTTGTGCGGAGAGCATTGAATCCAACTAAGTACAATTGTAGAGTCGGTCCAAGCAAAAGTCCTTACGGAAGAATAATTCAGCTCCTTTCGAACCTTATGTAGTAATTTTGCTAAAAGGTGTGCACCGGATAATTCCAGGCGAGGGAGCGTCATGAGTTTTACAGGAGCTACTTTTGTTTTGGCTGTTAATAAATTAACCTTTGATATACCATGCCCGTCAGTGGCTCTGACATAAACAGCTGCAGCATAGGCAGACTGTGAAGCATCAGAAAATCCGTGAAGTTGAATAGATGTAGTTGAATGAATTTGGAGCCACCTAGGTATTTGAATAGAAGGGATTTGAGAAAATTGATGTTGGAATTCTTGCCATTCCTTTTGAATGGATACCGTAACTGGTTCATCCCATGAAGATCCAAGGAGCCACAAACTTTGCATCAGAATCTTTCCTTTAATCACGTATGGTGATATCCACCCTAGCGGGTCAAATAACCCAGCAACACCAGACAAAATCTGCCGTTTTGTGCACACGCCAGACCTTAATTCTGGATGTTGTAGGGTGAAGTGATCTGCGGCTGGATGCCAAATCAGACCTAACGCCTTCACCTTTTCATCATGTGCAAAAGTCAATGTTGATTTTGATTCTCTTTTATCTTCAGGGATGGTGGCAAGGATGTCAACATTATTACATGACCATTTTCGAAGATTAAAGCCCCCTAAAAGGAGTAATTGGGTTAATTCTTTGTGTAATGAGATTGCTTCTGAAACAGAATGGGTGCCCGTAATGGCATCATCAACATAAAAATCATGGGTGATTACTTGTGCCGCTATAGGAAATTTTTTTTGTTCATCCTTTGCTAATTGATGAAGCGTTTTAATTGCTAAATATGGGGCAGAGGTTGTTCCAAAGATTACTCGTGTCATTTGAAATTCTTTGATAGGTTCAAGAGGATTATATCGCCATAGAAGACGATGGTAGGGTTGATCTGAAGGGTGAAGATGTATCATTCTATACATTTTCTCAATATCCGCTGACATTGCGTATTTAAACCTCCGCCATCTAAGCAAAATCGAATATAGATCAGATTGTATGACCGGGCCAGGATGCATGTAGTCGTTCAGCGATTTTCCGTTGGAAGATTTTGCTGAAGCATCAAATACTACACGTACCTTTGATGTTGTGCTGTCCTTGAGAACAGCGTGGTGTGGCATATAATATGAGGATGAAGAGTTGTTTCGAGGCACGGGAATCATGTGACCTAAGTCCAAATATTCTTGGAGTATTTTTGTATAATCGGAATGCAGACTTAAATTTTTTGACAGTTTTGACTCAAGAGACACTAATCGTTTTAAGGCTAAGGCTTTAGAGGCTCCAATATCGGGAGCTTGGCCAGTAATGAAAGGGATTTTTACCTGATATGCACCTGAGGGTAATCTACATACCGATTTTTTATAGAGGTTTTCGCACTCTTCTTCAGCCTTGCTATATTTAATTTGCACTGGTGTTTCCTCAATCTCCCAAAAGGAACGCAATCTTGAATTAAGGTCATCTTCTTCCTTATTATCGTTCACTTGAACACTAAAGGATTGTATGGTTGACCTTTCTCCCTTTGCATCTACTGGACCAATCACTAGCCAACCAAAAATGGAATTCTGAGCAGCGGGAGTGCCAGCAGGGCCCTTAATTAACCCGTCTAGAATCAGGGTTGTGTATACATCAGCACCTAATAATAGGTCAATCTTTCCTGGCAGGTGGTAATGTGGGTCAGCAAGATTGAGATTGTCTAAATGATTCCAGTTTTCCTTCGGGAGATGTGAAGGTGGCAATAAATTTGTTATTGAGGGGACAACCAGTGCTGTGACGAACATTTGGAAGGAATTCTGTGAATGTATTGAATGTACTTCAAATTCTATTAGCTTATCTGCTGGTGTTTTTAACTCACATATACCGGAGACAGTAATTGAGGCTGTAGTGCTTCTTATGTTGAGCTGTTTGGCAGCAGTCTTTGTTATGAGTGATACCTGCGACCCTGGATCAATAAGGGCTCGTAGAATTATCTCACCGTTTTTTGTAGGAACTTTTACTATTGCTGTTGATAAAAGGGCCTTTTTCAAAGTTATTCTTTGCTTGGTGTTACCTAATAACTGCGTATTTAATAGCACGGTAGTCTCAATATTATTGTTTGTGGTTTGAACTTCACCTGTATTCTTTTTTGATGCTAATTTCGGTGGTGTTCGAACACCACGGTTCTTTTGTAGAGATGTACTTTGCATGGAACCATTATGTAACAAGGTGTGATGTCTTTTGTTGCATTTCCAACAATTAAATTTGCTTGTGCACAATGAAGTAGTATGTGAATTAGACAGGCAATTGATACAGAGGTTATTTAATTTAACCATCTGATATTTTTGTGAGAATGAAAATTTCTGGAATTTGGGACACACCTTCAATTTATGGTTTTCCTTGCAGCAAACACAAATGTCTGATGTAGTCGAGGCAAAATGTGTGAAAATTTTAGTGTTTGAACCACTAGATGGACGTTGTGGAATATTGGTCTTGTGGTCAGCTATAGCTTCTAGCACACGGAAACGTTTTTCTAGGAATTGTCTAAGTCTAACAAATGTAGGGAGTGCTGAAGCTCCATCAAGTTCGACTTCCCACATCCTGTGAGTTTCGGCAGGGAGTCTTTGAACAATCAAATATATGAGGAAAGGATCCCAATTTGAAGTGTTAATGCCCAAGGCATCTAGTTCAGACAAACACTCATTTGATTTATCCAACAAAGTTTTTATCGAATTAACTGACTCACTAGACACAGGCTTGAGATTAAACAATATCTTCAGCTGAGCATTAACCAATACTCTATTGTTATTGTATCTCTTTAACAACACATTCCACGCTGTTTCATAATTAGCATCAGTTACTTGAAATTTTCGTAACAGATGCTCTGCCTCTCCAGATAGTACCGATTTTAAGTAATGCAGTTTTTGTGCATCAGAAAGTGTAGGATTTTGATGCACTAAAGAGTTAAATAGGTCGTGAAAGGACCGCCAGGATTCATAAGATCCTGAGAAAGTGGGTAATGAAATCTTTGGCAATCGCCATAGATGAGTTGTCAAGGCAGATGAACTTATTCGCGTTGATTCGTGCATTGAAGGACTTGGGGGAGGAACTTGTTCCTCAAATTTGCTGAGGGCAGCTTTTATTGTTCCCATAAACTCGAAGTATTTGTCTTCAAGATGCAAATACGTTTCCTTGACAAAGTATTCACATGTTGGCTTTTCAACAAGTTTTGCAAATTGTAACTCAATTTGCACATGGGTTTTTTCGATCTGTGTCCAAAGGCCGCGACATTGTGATATTCGTTCCGTAATTAATTCCTTTGTCCTTTTAACCAATGCTGTCTTAGTGTAACCTTTCATAGCCTTGTTTAACAAATCTATGTACACCCTTTGCAACTCTAACGTATCATTAAAACTTGTATTGGTAGCCATGTCAATATCAACTTAAACCGCACAAATAAAATTCAAAAGTAACCAAATAAATTCAAAATTGTAAACACTTCAATATAAAAAAGGTAGTAAGTGGTAGCCTTTAGCTCTTTGTATAATTGGAGTTCAAAATACCTGTAATGTCAATAATAATATGTAAGCATTATGCTGCTAGAACAATAAGTTTATTTTGGTGAATGACACCTGGAAAGTAACTTAAATTAAAGTACTTTGCCTCGTTAAGATGATAAGGTTTACGCACAAAGATAATAGATTGGTTATTAGAATATGATTATTCAGCTCGTTTAATGATAAAATTGATGTATATAACACCTTGTGATTACAGTGAATGAGAACCCTTGCTTCGAAATCTCAATAAGACTTGAACAATAGTAGAATGTAGAAAAATGTGATCATTAGTTCATGTAAGTATAGCTTGGAGTGTAAAACCTTGCATATGATTGAAGTGAGGGACCTTGCCTTCAAAATTAATAATGTTGAGAACTAAGCTCGAATAATTGATAGGTGTAAGAACCTTACAATTGAATTGAAGTGAGGTGCATTACCTCCAAATAATATAGTTGAGGATTAGGCTCAAGGATTATTCGGTATAAGAACCTTATAATGAATTTTAAAGTGAGGTGCGTTGCCTCCAAATAATATAGTTGAGAACTAGGCTCAAGGGTTGTTCGGTATAAGAACCTTACAATGAATTTAAAGTGAGGTGCGTTGCCTCCAAATAATGTAGTTGAGAACACTAAGCGCAAAAAAATTATTAGGTATAAGAACCGCACAATTGGGGTTTGCATAAAAAATTGAGCATATTCCAACAACAAAATAATAGTAACTGAACACTTGATTTATTTAAGCACAGTTTAAGAATAGTCTTTGTAAATTGGGAGCTTGAAACAAAACACCTTGCTTTAACAATTAGAAACTCTTGAGCACTAGGTTCACATTAATGTTTAAACTTGATATGGTATGAAATGAGGACCTTTGCCTCCACTTAAAAAAAAACTTCTGATTACACTGTCACTGTAAAAAACTGAGTAAATTTTGACAATAATAAATTGTTAAACGTGTGGAGATTGATTGCCTATGGTGAAGCTATGCTATATCTTCCAAAGGCTGTTAAATTGTTTGACACTAATTCCTAACTTGACTGGGCACTGAAATTGGGAGCTAGATCCGGCTCGAAGGACCATGTATAATTTTCGTATAACGTATTTCGTTTTTAATTTCCCGGCACGCAGCCCCACAACCCCAATGCTCAGTGGCCAACAAAGGTAAGGATGTAACTAGGACAAACTTAAATTCGCTGACTCTTTTGATCTAATTCAATTTATTTTCTTTTAATTAAAAATGTATATCACAAATCTTCATATAATTAATTACACAAGAGAATATTTATATCAAGAAAATATATATAGAAATATAGTTTAATCAAATTCATTTGGATAAAGTCAAGATCAATATATAACAAATTAACTTCTAATTAAATTTCATTTGGAGTTCACGATAAAGTAATTTGATTTATTAATAAAAATTCACTTAAGTTCACTTGAACTTCACCATGCCACAATAAAATAATATAAATTTAATATAAAGTAGAATAAAATAAGTAACCAAACTTGTACTCACCTGATTCTACCAGCAGCAATTTAACAAAGGGAAAGGGATAATTTTGAAGGAATATGCTATGAGTAATTGGTATTGTAGTAACACCATATAATGCTATTATTTGTTAGTAAAAGTCTTTATATCTTGTATCGACACAACAAGATATAAATGGTATTGGTAACAAGTTATATCTTGTATCGACACAACAAGATATAACTAGTGATTATATAACAATAACTTGCACAATGCTGCAAAGTATTGCTGTAAGTTAGTAGAGTGTTTGTATTTTATATCGACGCAACAAAATACAAACAAGGTTAGTACCAAGTTAATATCTTGTCTCGACACAACAAGATATAACTAGTGATTATGTATCAACAATTTGCACAATGCTGCAAAGTATTGCTGTAGGTTAGTAAAATGTTTATATCTTGTATCGACTCAACAAGATATAAACAAAGTTAGTAACAAGTTATATCTTGTATCGACACTACAAGATATAACTGGTGATTAAATAGCAATAACTTGCACAATGCTGCAATTATTGCTGTAAGTTAGTAAAATGTTTATATCTTGTATCGACTCAACAAGATATAAACAAGGTTAACATGGTATTATATCCTGCATCGACACAACAGGATATATCAATATTAATGTAGCAATACCTTATACAATGCTATAAGATTTTACTCTGAATTAGTGAATATAAGTTGTATTTTGTATTAATGCAACAAAATACAATAAAGTTAATATGTTGTTATATCTTGTATAGACTCTACAAGACATAACTAACATATAAGTTATAAGTATTAAATATTTTGTATAATGATATACAAGATATGATTTCAATTAATAAATAGTTATGTTTTGTCTTGACTCAACAAAACATAACTAAAATATATGTATAAGGGATAGAGGGAATGATGGGAAATTACCTGCTTGTGGAGCTGCTGGATCACAAGAGAGCGAAAATCAGCCGAGCCAATATTTTTATTCACTTGATTTTTTTTAAAATAACGGTATAAACCGGTTTAGTTGAGAACAACCGAAGTGGGGGTACAGTTGTCTGTGTGTGTATATGGTGTAAGTTTGATTGATTTTAGTGTGACCAAATTTAAATTTTGTTTGAGTGGATTATTGAGTGAAATTCAAGTGAATTTTTACATTTGCATCTTAACTTAATATTAATTCTGATTTTTAATTTTTGAATATTATTATGAAATGACTTTAAGTTTAAACATTGTTATAACAATAATTCTTACTTAATGATGTTGAGGACTATTCATGTTGTACATCGTTACATAGAAAATTTTGCAGCTGGTTTTGTTATTGTTCCTTTTATGTTGCTGATGTGTTTTCCATTGTTATGTTGGTGAATTTTCCCATCTTCTCATTATTGTTGTTGTAATGCTGGAATAAACAATAGTTATGGTGTTCTACTATGGCAAGGTGATGGTTCTTTTTGAACACTTGGTCATCGGGATCTTTGTACGTAGATAAAATCACAGAACAAACATTAGGATTCGTTATTTTTTTTTTAATTTTAACATTAAATTCTTTTATGTGTGAACTGCAAAAGTAACAATCATCAATATAATTTTGTGGTTCCATCCAAATCGTTGGAGTCTTCAAATTAAAAGAATGTGGTTCTCCGTTTGATGATATACGAAGTTCACGTATACAAGTTGAACACATTTTATGAGGCCCCCATTTCTTGTCTTGGTTTTTTATCTTAAAATTAAATAACTTTCATACAGTTCTTCGATAGATTTAGAAATATTTTGTTGTTGTTACATAATTTCCACATATGTATGTAGCAGAAATTATCAGGAGAATTAACACATTTTCGATGAGCCATTTGTAACGCTTTACTTTTTTTACTTTAACCACATAAAAATCACAAAAATATATTAGCACAGTCGACACACGAAACTGTAAATTATACTCACAATCAAGATAAACAACGACTACTGAGGGTACATGAATATTTAAATGTCAACAGTACTATTAAACCATACTGTTAACAAAGGAATTGGACGTTAACTCTAGTCATACTAAGATTTTGAAAAAATTCTTTTTCTCAGAAAATTTATATGATGGAAAATTTTTAATATTTTTTTCATAGCTAGGGACCTATTAGCTACAGAAATTATTACTCATTTTTTTTAGGGGAAAACCATCGCAGGCCTGTGTTATATAGGCAAATAATAGTGTATGTTACGGCGCAGCAGCGCGTAACAGGTACTCTCAGCCCCAACTGAAATATGGGCATGAAACGCCCTACATAACAATCACAACACAACACATAAACATAAACGAATAAAAAAGGTTATTAAAATAAAATATATATTACTCCTATAAATAACAAAGCTAAACCCTAAATTAACTAAATAAAAACTAATAAATAAATTAAAATTAACTTATAACTAAAAACAGATAAATTACCTGAAAATAGAAAAGGGTTAAAAATTGATCAAAACATATAATAAAAAATAATACCTGGAAGGCGCTGGACCAAGTGCCTCCTATCCAACGCTGAGATCCCCAAAAAAAGGTTGGTTTAAATATCTAAAATAAATTAAAATAATAAATATTCAAATAATATTAAAAAATACAAAAATAACAAAATTCTACTCACCATTTTTGTTGACATGTAGAACTGTCAGTTCTATCGAAAGCTCAAAGCTGGGGCACGATCGGAAAAAGCTGTTTTGTTCTAAAAATAAAAATTATAACACTTGAAAACAAGTATAACAGCTTTCTCCCTCCCAAGCTTTGAACTTTCGCTCAATGTGCCTGGACTATAAAGTCCAAAGCACCAGCACAGAGCTTCTCATTCCGTCCAGTTTAATCAAATATTTTTCAGCGCGATTTCCAATATTCAGACAGGCATCGACCGTCATTGAGAACAGGCAAAGTCCGTTCAGTTAAAAATAAAATTTATAGTAGACTGGCAAAGACCGTCTTTTAACAAAAATAATTTAATCATTTATTTTTTTTTTTCAGATTTTAGACAGGTATTTACTGTCTTGTGATTTCTTTGGCAGGCTTTAGTCGCCAAGATAGGGCTTTAGATAACCGATCGGTTCCACCATCGGTTCGGGGGTTAGATTAGATTATATGTTGGTTTGGGCATCGGACCAGGAAATTAATTTCAACAATTGAAAAGAATTTGTATATTCTTACGTGTCAACAAGGAATTTCAAAGGTTGCAATCACCTTGAACTTCCTGGGACACTAATAAATTAGATTGAAAGAAAATATAAACGTTTGAAATAGGGATTTTTGAAGGTAAAAACATACCTCAAACATCCTTAGAAGGTATACGAAAATAATTGTTGAATGGTCCAAACACAGGTGAATTTTGAGATCACCTTTGAGTGGAACCATATATATATTTAAAAGCTCGCGGAAGGTTCTTCTGCTGTTTAAGTGGGTGTTAAGGCTCACAGTAGTAATAGCAATAGTGGCCAAGTTTAAGCTCAAAGAGCTAGCGTTTATTGCAAGAAGCAAGTATTTCACGGCACTATTTGCAGTAATTGAGTGCCGAGTTTGGTAGTCACGCCAGGTGGAACCGGCGTAATCTCAAGGGAAATTTTCCCATAAGCAGTATAGAACCTCCGAGCTTGTGTGTAAAAAATATTTGGACAATTTAATGAACAATTCAATTTCAGGTATTATAAATCCAGTTGGAGTATAATCCTAAGTTAGTACTAAGAGAATTGACCTTCAGTCAAAATTTGAATTTATATTTTTTTTACTATTAATTTTTTTGAAGAATTAGCGTAAATTTAGAATTTAAATAGATTTAATTAGCATTGTAACATTTAGGAGATAATATATTTGTTTTTAAACCACTCCTGTGTGTGAATTAGCGACCTATCCGATTTTTTACAGGTTGTTTAACAATTTGAAAGATTAAATTTTTATTTACGGCGTCTCGCGCCGTAACATGGTCCTTCGAGCCGGATAGGTCGTGGTCAAAACAAATATAGTCTCTACGATAACTTGCTAATTAAGAAGAGTTTATTGCTTTAATTATCTTTATTGTCCAAAGATTTTATTATTTGTTATTTGTCTAACCCCGTAGTATTATTAATCTAAACCCAAAATGAAAGGTATTCTGCAGAAACAAATGGCCATAAAAGGGCAACTATATCAAATGATATTTGACCACAAGAAAACCCCGGTGATTCAGAGAACCCAGGACTATCTATCGGGAAAGTTAGATAGCATGAAGCCCTTGTGGAAACAATTTCTTAAGAATCATTTAGAACTACATTCTGCAGATGTTGACGATATTAAGGATGAGAAAATCCAAGCCGCAGTGACGGCATACGCTAACAGCGAACAGTTCTCAGAATTCGAAGAACTTTACTGCGAATTCTATGGAGAACTTTACGACGGTCAAATTGCCAACCCAGAAACTGATAGGGAACAAATTGCTGTACCCAAGCCGTGTTTAGAAGCACCGACCTTGGATATCCCTAAGTTTGATGGGCAATATGCGTCGTGGAGAACGTTCCACGACCAGATTGTGTCGCAGTTACATAATGAAGAACGATTATCAACGGTAGATAAGTTCTATTACTTGAAGAGTCGTCTGACGGGAGGTGCCCGTACAGATTTAGACTCCTTCAACGTCGCTGCAGAAAATTATCAAGCAGCATGGAAGGTTTTGTGCGATCGGTACAACAAGGAAAAGCCAAAAAGTAGGACGGAATCGTACCGGGAAATAAAAGCAACATTGGATGAGTTGCAGCATGCACAGCACAATTCAAGAACCTTCAAATTAGGCATAGCCAATTCAGATCCCAATTTCGTGACTGCAGTAGCACAAAAATTGCCAGACAAGTCACGGAATTTAGGGGAACAATTGATAGGAAGGTCAGATAAGCTGCCTTCACTAAAAAATTTGAGTACGTTCATAGAGCAACGTTCTCCAAGCCCAGAGGCAACATTGGACATCCATCTGCATGAAGCAGGGATAGATCCGTATAAAGCTGACAAGGATTGTAGTAGCCTTACAACCTGCTACACCAGCCAGCAAAGCCTAGTGGCAAGTAAGGACATCCATCTGCATGAAGCAGGGATAGATCCATATAAAGCTGACAAGAATTGTAGTAGCCTTACAACCTACTACATGAGCCAGCATGATAATCATCCAAACGGTCAGGGCAGTTCCCAACCGAAAATCAAGTCCGCGAATATGTTCATTTGTCCGGCATGTAGTAAAAGCCAGTACTGCTTGCTACATGACCAAGACGAACTAAGCGACTATAAAGCTGAGAAAAGTCATAGTAGATTTACGACCTACTATAGAAACCAGCATGATCATTACCTCAATAGTAAAGGTAAGTCCCAGCCGGCTTTTAAGTATCATAAAGGCTATGACGAACGGTCAAGCCACCTTGAGAGAAAGAATCTCGCAAACCACTGCCGTATGGGCAAATCCCAACCAGTTTTTAGGCATAATAAAGCTGCTGGATATAAGGGACAAAACAGGAAAGGCTATGACGCACGGTCAAGCCACCTTGAGAAAAATAATCTCATAAACCACTGTCGTATGGACAGATCAAATCATTTTTTAATGAAAGGCTATGAACCACGGTCAAGCCAACTTGAGAAAAATAATCTCATAAATCACTGTCGTATGGGCAGATCAAACCATAATTACTGTCGTATGGGCAGATCAATTCATAATCACTGTCGTATGGGCAGATCAAATCATTTTTTGACACGATGTCAACAGTTCAAAGAACTATCGGTTGCAGCCAAAGGAAATTTTCTGACCGAACATAAGCAATGCGAAAGATGCTTGCGAAACCATAAAACAGCTGAATGCACCGCCAAATACACGAGCATGAGGTGTGGCAACAATCACCATAGTTTGGTGCACGATCGAACTGATCAGGGCAATTCAGCGAATTCACCAAAGGTGAAAGACCGCATAAGCGGTAAGCACAATCACTGTAAGTACACTAATGATGGTACACAGTTGATGTTGCCAACATACCTATTAAAGGTAAAAGGCCGTATAGGCCGCGAGCCGACTACACGGGCATTGATAGATCCCAGGTCACAGAGCTCAAATATTACGGAAGCAGCGTCTCAATTTGTAAGAGCGCATACTTCCCTTATTAATTTAAATGTTACTAGATTGGAACCAGCACAAGTAGCCACTGTAAGTAAGTGGGTAAGCTACATAGTGCTGTCAATCACAAGGGAACAAGTAAATACAATTGATGCGTACGTTATCAGGAATATTACCAATATATTTCCACCAGAACGCACAATGAAGAGGCATTGGCCACATATAACTGGAAGAGAATTAGCCTACCCACAATGCATAGATCCAGGACGGATCCAAATCCTCCTTGGAATAATATATGCAGACATCATTAAGAATGATCTGCGAATGGGAGACAAAGGGGCTCCTATGGCACAAAGGACTGCTCTAGGTTGGATCCTGGTTGGTGAGATACATCCAGTGAATCCACATTATAAAAATGTAAGTCTGTCTGCATTTATGACGCAGCATGACGACACATTAAAGGAGCCAGGCCGCCAAACTAATGGGTATTGGGAACGCGGAAAAATTCCTCATAAAGGGCGATTCTCAAGAGAAAAATTCTATAATGAATTTACACTACGTATGTCGAACCAGCGACACGAAGGATGGATACCAGTTAAGGAAGGTATCCCATCCAACTTAATGAAAAGAGGAGTAGTTCATGATCATTATACGCTCCTAAAATCAATCCCAACTTGGTATCCAGTGGGAAATTATTTTACTATGCAATAAGTTGCATAGAGTTAAATCCGACGTCCACCAAAGGAAACATCCTGTCGGAAGAGAATCAACAATAATACTTAATTAATTAATCAATTATGATATCATTAATATCCGCATGGACTATACAGTCAGAAGACATCAAGTGATGGTTGAAGTGTCCATCACCTCCAATAACAGTACGGATGGTGGCGTACTGACACATTGTCGTCTACAATATAAGACGAACAAAATTCAGCGAATCTTGCAGTTAGCAGTTAAAAAAAAATATTAACAAGTCAGAAGCAAGCCTATGCGCATAATTATAAAGGGCTGCAAGACACAAAAGGCATAAAAACCAAATTGTTTGCCAATCATCGCAACTTTGAATGGCAGAGGACGGTGAAATAATAGCCGGGGCAAATTTTATCATTTTGCATTGCCTGATCATATGAAGTATCCTCTAAGCCGAAAGCATTAGCTAAAAAGAAATAGCATAACAAATTATCACCATGGAGCAAAATTATATTAAAATTAACATGGGATAAATATTTAGTCTTAAACGGCAAGACGGCCGTAACAAAAAATCAAACATCACCAAATTATGCCCTCTAATAAAATGACACGTATAAACATTTGCATGTTTTGTAACGTCCGTACATACGATAGTCATATTAAACATAGGTAGTTAGCATAAAAAATAATGAATTAATAACAAAAAACAACTATATATATAATAATAATAAAACTAAATTCAAATAAATTATGCAGCCTTATGTGAATACATCCATAACCTTATCAGGGTCCTTATTATCGAATTAAATTTCGAAATTATATCCATATATGAAAACACTATAGGCAAAGTGACATTTGGCATTTAATAGAATTAATGTGCTAAAAACCTAAAAGGACCCAAACCAAAATGGCACAAGCTGCAAAAGATTCTGTACCCACATTAAAGGACAAGATATATGAGCTGTGCACGGTGGAAGGAAAACCTTTCACCATCACTCATGGTCAATTGGAAGCAATCCCGTATGACTTAATAAGGACGCGGGAAAGACGCTAACACACGGTCTTCCTTACCGAGACCAAACGGGTCCGGATCAAACTACAAAAAAACCATACCATAATATGGTACGGATTGCAAGAAGGTTAACTATAAATTTAAGCCACAAGAAATGTCTGTGTCTGTACAAACTACAGACTGACCTAGTTATAAGTGAAACGAATATATGACCTTACAAAATGAATGAATTAAATTATTATGAATGAAACCCGTTTTATTTATTTTGAATGCGACGCATCAACGCGGGGGAGTATGTTACGGCGCAGCAGCGCGTAACAGGTACTCTCAGCCCCAACTGAAATATGGGCATGAAACGCCCTACATAACAATCACAACACAACACATAAACATAAACGAATAAAAAAGGTTATTAAAATAAAATATATATTACTCCTATAAATAACAAAGCTAAACCCTAAATTAACTAAATAAAAACTAATAAATAAATTAAAATTAACTTATAACTAAAAACAGATAAATTACCTGAAAATAGAAAAGGGTTAAAAATTGATCAAAACATATAATAAAAAATAATACCTGGAAGGCGCTGGACCAAGTGCCTCCTATCCAACGCTGAGATCCCCAAAAAAAGGTTGGTTTAAATATCTAAAATAAATTAAAATAATAAATATTCAAATAATATTAAAAAATACAAAAATAACAAAATTCTACTCACCATTTTTGTTGACATGTAGAACTGTCAGTTCTATCGAAAGCTCAAAGCTGGGGCACGATCGGAAAAAGCTGTTTTGTTCTAAAAATAAAAATTATAACACTTGAAAACAAGTATAACAGCTTTCTCCCTCCCAAGCTTTGAACTTTCGATCAATGTGCCTGGACTATAAAGTCCAAAGCACCAGCACAGAGCTTCTCATTCCGTCCAGTTTAATCAAATATTTTTCAGCGCGATTTCCAATATTCAGACAGGCATCGACCGTCATTGAGAACAGGCAAAGTCCGTTCAGTTAAAAATAAAATTTATAGTAGACTGGCAAAGACCGTCTTTTAACAAAAATAATTTAATCATTTATTTTTTTTTTCAGATTTTAGACAGGTATTTACTGTCTTGTGATTTCTTTGGCAGGCTTTAGTCGCCAAGATAGGGCTTTAGATAACCGATCGGTTCCACCATCGGTTCGGGGGTTAGATTAGATTATATGTTGGTTTGGGCATCGGACCAGGAAATTAATTTCAACAATTGAAAAGAATTTGTATATTCTTACGTGTCAACAAGGAATTTCAAAGGTTGCAATCACCTTGAACTTCCTGGGACACTAATAAATTAGATTGAAAGAAAATATAAACGTTTGAAATAGGGATTTTTGAAGGTAAAAACATACCTCAAACATCCTTAGAAGGTATACGAAAATAATTGTTGAATGGTCCAAACACAGGTGAATTTTGAGATCACCTTTGAGTGGAACCATATATATATTTAAAAGCTCGCGGAAGGTTCTTCTGCTGTTTAAGTGGGTGTTAAGGCTCACAGTAGTAATAGCAATAGTGGCCAAGTTTAAGCTCAAAGAGCTAGCGTTTATTGCAAGAAGCAAGTATTTCACGGCACTATTTGCAGTAATTGAGTGCCGAGTTTGGTAGTCACGCCAGGTGGAACCGGCGTAATCTCAAGGGAAATTTTCCCATAAGCAGTATAGAACCTCCGAGCTTGTGTGTAAAAAATATTTGGACAATTTAATGAACAATTCAATTTCAGGTATTATAAATCCAGTTGGAGTATAATCCTAAGTTAGTACTAAGAGAATTGACCTTCAGTCAAAATTTGAATTTATATTTTTTTTACTATTAATTTTTTTGAAGAATTAGCGTAAATTTAGAATTTAAATAGATTTAATTAGCATTGTAACATTTAGGAGATAATATATTTGTTTTTAAACCACTCCTGTGTGTGAATTAGCGACCTATCCGATTTTTTACAGGTTGTTTAACAATTTGAAAGATTAAATTTTTATTTACGGCGTCTCGCGCCGTAACAGTGTAAATTACAGAAAAAAATGTACAAAAATCCTACAAAAATTTGTTAAGAAAATGAAAAATTCATTCCGGTTCTTTATTTACGGTAAGTAAATGTTTATGTAGATAGGTTGGTAGAACACTTAGACGTACTTTCAGCCACCGGCCCTGCGGGCGTCTGAACAGCCGGCCCACCGGGAAATTTCCCGGTTCGTATTATGGCCCATCCGCCCCTGCCTGCATTACTGCTACACGATTTCCTTGCGAGGCAACAAAAAAGGTATTTAAATGAGTTGAAAACCCATCTGGTTACAGAAGAGGTTATAGTACTAATGGATTTTTCAGAAAACTATTCATTTGTGATACAGGACGAAGTGCAAGCATACCACTGGACTCATTCTCAAGCCACAATTCATCCTTTTGCGATATACTACCGTACGGCAGAACAAGAGGAATTGCAATTCACAAATTTTATCGTAATTAGCGATATTGCTCATCATGATACTATTGCGGTTCGCATTTACCCAAGGCATCTTATAAACTTTTTACAGGAAAAACTTGGTTTTATAAAGAAAATTTTTTATTTTTCAGATGGCTCAGCTGCGCAGTACAAGAATAGGAAAAACTTTTACAATTTAACTTTGCCCGAGGAGGAAACTGGCATCAAGGCTGAATGGAATTTCTTTGCTACTTCTCATGGGAAAAGCCCTTGCGACGGATTGGGCGGAACACTAAAACGTTTAGCAGCAAAAGCCAGTCTTCAAAGACCATATTCGGAACAAATAACAACCCCTACTCTACTTTTTCAATGGGCCGACCAAAATATTAAAAATATGAATTTCAAATACATATCTAATCTTGAATATGAAGCAGCAGATCGGATGACGCAAATTTATAGTAGTATTATTAAGCCTGTGCCGTCTACCCAGAAAATTCACCATGTTGCTCCAACTCCAATACTCGTAAAACCGTTTTCACTCTCTACAGAGGAAGTTAGTCATATTTTTAAAATCTGACATGTAACCATAATTAAAATGCTCAATAAATGTTATTTTCAACCTTACAGCAAATGTGTTTTAAAAGTTCCTTTCAGACAAGTACAATTCCTTTGTACCAACAATTATTGTGATAAAGTGATTTAAAAGTTGCCATTGTTTGCGTTAGGAGACTTTTCTTACCTGGCAGTACAATTTAAGCCGCAAGCCACTTATCTAGACAACGTAAAATGCATTTAGGGCATACATTAAACTGTTTTATATATGATGGGCGTTTGACAGGGTATGCTTTAAAAAATTCTCCTTCCCAAACGGTCTTCGACCCCAGCATGAGACTCAGGCAACTTATCTTTAGTGTTGCCAGTCAAAACATATAAAAATTTGGAGAAAATCCCGCGTTGGCTTTTTGAGATCCCCAAGGATAAAGGATACTTAAGATGTCCTTTGAATCCTTTTTTCGTCGAATGTCCTTTTTGGCATTTTTATTTAATAGCTTGAAGGTTTTTCTTCAAAATGATGTATATATCATAGCGCTAGGATAATATTTGCACTTTGTACGATTTTTTAAAGGAACTTGTATTATGCAAATTTCGAAATATTTAAGTACCGTTATTTATGAAACCACCTAACATTTTGGCAAAATATTGCACCTACGTAATACTAGTCACTAGTACTCCAAATGTACGAAATATGAAGGAAATCGGAGAAGGTCGTGTCCAAGCCGTTGGTCGAATTTTCATGGAATGGCCCTGTTAACTAAATATTTTTAAACTCCCGGGACCGCCCGTTCACCGATGTCGGTAAATCAACACTCAACTCATATTTTTCCCACCACCGCTACGCCGTGGATCTTAAAAATCAACCAAAACAAACGGGAAAACGGAAAACGGTTCTCACGCCATTCAAGGGCAAGATCACCGCCGTTTTCCTAAAACAAAGACCGCGGTGGCTTTTTTCGCGGTTTCAGCAATAACCATAACCGCGACGAAAATTACCGTCTCACGGGAATAAAGACAATCAAGCTTCGCGCCCAAGAAAAATTTCCAGACGTAATCCGATACCTTTGATAAGGTGTTGGATCTTCGTCGAGTCTTTGTTGTTGTTTTTCTCTTATGTGAGAATTTCTTAACACGCAAAAATTGCAACCCCTATGGTTAAATATCTCAAGAAATCCGCAAAAATTAATACAAATGATCCCAGTTACATTACTGCATTTGAAAAGCTCAAAGAGATAATTACTAATCACCCAATTTTAAGATATCCTGATTTCAATAAACGATTCAAGCTCATTACCGACGCTAGTAATTTAGCGATGGGCGCCGTTCTTACACAAGAAGGCCACCCAATCTGCTACGCCTCTAGAACCCTTAACGATCACGAGAAAAATTACTCAACTATCGAGAAAGAAATGTTAGCGATAGTTTGGGGTATAAAATATTTCCGACCGTACTTATTTGGTAAAGAGTTTGACCTTCTTACAGATCACCAACCAATTAAATGGCTTCAATCCAAACATACAGGTAAAGATATTAATCCCCGTTTGCAAAGATGGCTCATACAATTAGGCGAATATGACATAAAAATTGAGCATATTAAAGGAAAAGAGAATAAAGTTGCCGACTTTCTTAGCTGTATTAATTCAGAAACGAATGAAATAAACCATATAGAGGAACATCTTAATGATGAAACTAATAACGATAATCTAAGCGTCACTCCACAGGTATCAATGGAAGTGCAGACCATTCATTCGCAAAGGGAAAATTTGAACGATCACATACCGAAACTTGAAACGGTAGTGAACAGATTTAGATTACAAATTATACTAGTTGATATAAAACAAAAGGAATATGAACAGGTTTTCAACAATAGAAGAATATTTGTAGATAGGAACGACCTCGAGCAACAAACAGACATTTTCAGAAGATATATAAAAAAAGGAAAAATAGGTATATATTCAGAATTAGATGATCGAGAATACAATAAGTTGCAAAGAAAATTGATAGAAATGTATCCAAATAGATTAGTTGTCAAATTTATCAGATGTAGTTATTTTGCGAAAGACATAGATAATATAGAAACATTAAAGAAGCAAATAGCGATCTTCCACAAAAAGGAATCAGGACATTGCGGAATTGTAGCAACATACGAAGAACTCAAAAAATTAATCTATCATCCTAAGTTGAAAATAACAATTCACGAAATTCTTAACAACTGTGATATATGTACAGGAGCAAAATATGATAGAAACCCCATTAACAAAACATTCGAAATAACGGAAACTTCCAAAACAATAAACGAAATAGTACATATAGACATATACACAAATAGTAAACATAATTTTATAAATGTAGTAGACAGATTTTCAAAACATGCAATTAGCTTGCATTTAGAAGATAGAAACCACGTTACGATATTAGAGAAAATAAGGCAAATTATAGCTATAAAAGGAAAAATGAAAAAAATTATTTTTGATAACGAATTTGGTTCAAAACATATAAAAGGTTTCTGCGAAAACGAAGGTATAGAATATCACACAACTAAACCAAATAGCCACACAGGTAATGCTGATGTCGAAAGACTTAATGGTACACTAACCGAAAAAATTAGGGCACTAAATCTAGAAGAAAAACTACCTATAAGATTACAGATACTTAAAGCAGTAGAAAAGTATAATAATTCATATCATTCAACAATCAAAACAACACCCTTATCTGTTCAGAATAGAGAAATAAATTTTAATATAATATATGATAGGTTAATCAAATCAAAAGAAAATGTTATTCATAAAAGAAACAAATGTATGGAAAATTATGAGGAACATAGGGAAACAGGTTTCATTAAAAATTACAAGTCACTTAGGCACAAAGAAGAACCCAAATTTAGAAAATACAATTTGACCAATATTCATGAAACAAATATTAAGCGACCCTTTAAATTTGCAGGTCAAAACAAACCCATTCAAAATTGTACTGTTTTGGATACTTGTATTTCTAATGCCAACGATGAGCCTCCAAACCATGACAATTGAAAAAATCGCTTCCGAACACGGATATGCTGAAATAAAAATAGGTAATGCCGAAATTATAGATAAATTTGAGATAATCCTACACAGGATATACCCCAACGAAATATTGGACTTGGTATGTAGTTTGGAATCAACGCTGAAAAATTTAAATTTAGAAGATCACAAGGAACTAATGCAAAGCAGAATCATTAGAATTAAAAATAAAATAAAAACACTGTTACCGTTTAGACCTAAAAGAGGACTCTTAAATCTAGGAGGAACAATAAATAAATGGCTCTTCGGGACCATGGACAATGATGACCGAGTTGACATCGAAAATCATCTTAATGCTATTGACCAAAATAACCACAACCTAATCAAAGGTCTAAATCAACAGATTAAAATAAATGAAAATTTCAACAAAACATTCATACAAATTAAGAATATCATCGAAGCAGACAGAACAAAGATTTTGAGCCGCTTTAAGAAACTCAATGACACAGAAACAAGAATACTCTCCGAGAATGTCTTTTTAGAGCAAATGTTTAAATTAAACTACATAGAAAACCAAGTTGAACATCTCCAGAACAATATTGCTTCTGTAAGATTAGGACTCTTACTTCCAAACATATTGACTGATGAAGAAATAAACGAATACAATATAGACTTTAACAAATTGTCTAATATCCGTCTAGCTGTTGCAAAACACATAGATGATTCAATAATTTTCGCTATTAAAATCCCAACCCATAGCTTCGTAACCAGTAAAAGCTTATTGATACCTATTGTAAATTCTCTAAAGAAGCAAGTAGATTCCGATATTGAATACATAATAAGACACAATGGACAAGTTTTAACTTATTCCGAAGGTAAATCATTAAAAGAATTAATAAAAAGTAAAAACTGCATTAATCAAAAAAATTGTAAATTTATCGATAAAGTGGAAGAAGACATAGTAACAGTAGATGAAAATATAATAATTATTAATAATTTTAAACCAACTAATTTAAACAGTACTTGTGACGAAAACTCACATTACCTGGGGCCCGGCTAGCTCAGTCGGTAGAGCATGAGACCCGATCTCAGGAGTGGTTGAGCCGCACGTTGGGCTAATAATAAATCAAGGCCTCCGTCTGTTATTTTCGCGCCACCCCTCTCCTGGCGGATTCGAAATGGCGCGTGTTGTAACGGCAGCCCTATTAGATACTGGTGCCCAGAAGTCAGTTAAGTACGAGTGGGAAAAACCTAGCGAAATAGAAGTTTAATTTATCTAGTTTCTACAGTTAGTTGTTCTTTCATTTTCAAATCTAAATTCTTTTAAACATGTGAGTTAATCAAAAAATTAGACTTTCAAAATCTTATTAAGGAAAGAGAAAAGTATACTCAATTTTGACCATTCAAGAAAGGGAAATAGAAAAATAACTGACATATCAAAGAGATAAGATAATTTTTTGAAAAATAATTTTTTTTTGCCTTTGAATTAATAATTATACACCTATGATAAACGAAATAAATCTTAATACGCTGGCAACCCCAATTGCGCGTAAAAGCATTCTCCCCGCAAAGTCTCTGCGGCGGAATTTTATAGCTGATAGCGGAGTGCTACCCGTTTCGAAACATTTTCTTGGTCCGAGACGAAGAGTAGTGCGCTGGCGGCTGTGAAAAAAAACCGCGTAACGGGACACGGCTGGCTCCTGCTGGCGGAGCGGGGGATTTTTGCGAGGAAGGCAGTCAGCAGGAGCTTTTCAAAAGGGCAATCACGCCGCCGCGAGAGTTGAGTTTTCTTGAGTTTTTTTCTTATCGTTAAAATTAGAAATTAGTTTTTTGGAAGTGAGTGCAAGATAAGCAGGAGACAGCAAATTATTACTTAGAGAGAGGAAAAAGGAAAAACCTAAGGAGGTTCACAAGATAAGTAGTTCCTTTTTTTCTGTGTTTGGTGCTTAGAAGCCCGGTTTAAACCGTTAACCAATTGAATTGCATTGAATTGCATGGCATTGAATTGGCACTTCTCTCCCTTGCTAGGCCCAGGAAATCTTTGTTTTCTCTCTCAAATCAGAAGTAAAAACGTAAAGTACGGTGACTAATAAATAATAGATGTTAAAAGAAAAAAAAAGGAGAAGAACGAAAAGAAGAAGAGTTCGATATTGAGTAGAGGTTACGAAGTTTTCACAGGAAAATAGGTTTTCCACATTTTCCTCGGTTCCTTGGGTTTAATCGAGCTTGGTAATAAGTAATTAGCCTTAATACAGATATACAGAAAAGGGAGGGGACGAACGATCTCCCCAGAGAGAAAAAAAATTTTTTTTGTCCCGCTGCAGAAAAGGAACCCGTAAAATTGTATTGCCATGTAGATTAGATTTTTTTTATACTTTTTTTACGATTGGTCGTGCGATCAAGGAAATTAGAAAAGACTTAATGCAATTTCTCGAATAATTCGATGATTATCAGAGAGGATTTTTAAAAATTAGCCATTTTGGGACATGTGATGGCTATTATTTGAGTTTTTCTCCTTTTTTTGTTGGTGATTTTTGGGGCACGGTGGTAGAGGTATGGAAATCAACTCTTGGGCCTCCATTCAACGCTGTAGACACGAGCACCTTCTAATTTAGTATCTATAGTGGATTACTAATGACGGGGAAATCATTTTACCAAAGGAAAAAAAAAATATGAATAAAAATTTTTTTTGTGGTTTTAGCGTTTTTTTTTCAGAATTTATTCATAAACAAAAGTGGAACCTAGCGGGAAAGGAGAAAAGAAAAAAAAAAGAAAACAAAAGGAAGGCATCAAACCGGGAACTCCGAGTCTTGGAAGCCCAAGTTAAGTTTTTCTTATGAATAAAAATAATTATGATCATTAATTGGCACTGAAAAAAAAGGAAAAAAGGAAAAAAATTAAAAACGATGTATTAGTTAAAAGGTTGCCTTGCAGGTATGTACAAGATCAATTAACCTTTTTTTGTTGCATTTTCTTTTTATATAACCTTATCAACATCTAGTTCTGAATTAAATTAAGTTTGAATTAAAGTGAAAAATAAAGGGTAATATTTAGCAAAGAATCTCTCGGTAGTTACAGTACGATCGTCTCGTACTAAATATTTATAATTTGAATAACAGGTTTACTGGATATATATGGGGCATTCCATGCCAAATCACCGAGTTGTTGACCCGACCTTCTCCGATTTCGCTCATTTTTTGATATGTTTTAGTACGTATTAAAAGCAACTTGCACACCACTATTCAGCCTTTTATTCCAAACTGTTATTGAGTAATAGATTTTTTTAATTTTTAAGCAAAAATTTTTCAATTATTCATAGACCAGTAATAAATATCGCTATCATTAAAAAGTAAGATATCATTATTTGCGTCTTTGAATGTAGTTTCAGAAAAAAAATAACAGAAAATTATTCGAAGTAATTATAGCTTAGTTATTAACGTTTAAAGTTTAAAATCGACATTTTCAAAAAGTCCGACCCCTTCGATTTATTTTTTAATTTTACCTAAAAATTCTACTCTATATTACGCGACTTTTAAGCCGCAGTTCAAGATGTGATCACAATTTTTTCTATTTTTTTTCGAAAATTGAAAAAAAAATTTTTTTTCTAAAGATTGAATTATCTATAATTTCACTTTCTTGACTAATACCGGCGACACACGGCAGGAATTTATGATCATATCCTAACTTATTAAGATAACTTATTAAGTGTGTCACCTACTATGATCATAAACTGTGCTTGTGAACTTCATTTTAATTTCATAAATGAGGTTCTACAAAGCTCATATTTAAATATGAAGTTGGAAATATTGGAAGTAAACGCTTTTTTTCCCCGTTTTTATATTGCACAGTCGGCATTTTTAATGTCAGTTCTGCTTAAATTCTGAGGTAACTTGATATTACTACTCATATTTTCAATAAATGTATGATTTTTTGCGCTTTTTTAAATAAATTGAGCATAAATTCCTCTCTCTTTGCTTTTTACGAATTTTAAATATTTGAGTTCTTCAAACTAGCGTATGTCAAAAGCTTGCACATATGAGGTTTGTAGTGTGTCAACCTTAAAAATTTATTAAGATAAATAAAAATGAACATAAAGGATACGATCATAAATTGCTGTAGTGTGTCGCCGGTATCATATCGACTTTGTTAATAGGAGCTTTATATGGCAGGCACTACGGCAACGGGGATTGCCTGATAAAATAATAGAATTAATAAAAGCTCTTTACAACAATTCCAAATGCAGAGTTCTTCACAATGCAACATTATCCGACAGCTTTGAAATGATCTCAGGAGTACGACAAGGTTGCCTACTTTCACTATCCTGAAAATCCGCTGGCAAGATACAATTTAAAATGAAGAACTATGGCGCCGTCTCGGCAAAGAAAGGATAGACAACCAAATCAGGCGAAGAAAATGGAATTGGGTTGGCCACACCTTGCGACGCGAAAACGAGAATCTAGCCAAACAGGCCCTTGACTGGAATCCGCAAGGATACCGTCAAGTCGGAAGACCTAGAACAACTTTGAGGAGAACCCTATTAACAGAGGCCGCAACAACTGGGAGATCCTGGTCAGAGCTGAGAGCTGTCGCACAAAACAGAGTCCGCTGGAGGGCAACTGTTTCAGCCCTATGTCCCTTGAGGGATTAAAAGAGGGTTCGGTATATGTGAAATATGATTAAATAAAATATTTTAAGTTGACTGAAATAATTTAATCCTTTATAATAAAATTGTTTTCATTTTTTTTGCACGATATTTAGTCAAGAAAGTGAAATTATAGATAATTGAATCTTAAAAAAAAAATTTTTTTTTTCAATATTCGAAAAAAAATAGAAAAAAATGTGATCACATCTTGAACTGCGGCTTAAAAGTCGCGTAATATAGAGTAGAATTTTTAGGTAAAATTAAAAAATAAATCGAAGGGGTCGGACTTTTTGAAAATGTCGATTTTAAATTTTAAACGTTAATAACTAAGCTATAATTACTTCGAATAATTTTCTGTTAATTTTTTTGTGAAACTACATTCAAAGACGCAAATAATGATATCTTACTTTTTAATGATATCGATATTTATTACTGGTCTATGAATAATTGAAAAATTTTTGCTTAAAAATTAAAAAAATCTATTACTCAATAACAGTTTGGAATAAAAGGCTGAATAGTGGTGTGCAAGTTGCTTTTAATACGTACTAAAACATATCAAAAAATGAGCGAAATCGCAGAAGGTCGGCTCAACAACTCGGTGATTTGGCATGGAATGCCCCATATATAATAAGAATATAAAATTGGTATAAAGTATGATAATAAACCTTAATAAATAAAATATTCTAAACATTTATAATTCTTCTTCCCCTTATTAGCCCCTCTCGTTGGCCCTGGACGATGTTCCACCCCCTTATCGCCCTTCAATTTCGTTATGTTGTTTAGGCACGATTTTTTTTTGGTTTACCCCCCAACTGTCACCCTCTTCGGTATCCACGCACCGCTGACCCCACCCCATCCGGCGAGCTAGTTAGCGCATCGCTAGTCGTGCCGACAACCGGTGCAGTGGATGCATTTCTTAAGCGATACTCCCCGGCGGTCGAACCGTCCGAGCCACCACTTCTTTTTGCACCCCGTTCCTAATTAGATTTTTTTTGTAATGATGGTCCTTCAGGCCTTAAGGCAGCTTCTCTTATTCGTGCCCCGGCACACCCTACCCCGACAGTTACACTACAGAGCAGTGAGGATGAAATGTCTCCAATCATCTTACAAAATTCATCATCAATTACCCATTTAATAGCGAAGGATGCTCACGAAAGAGTCCTACATGCTGGAGTTAACTCAGTTATGACTAAGCTAAGAGAAAAGTTTTGGATACTACGAGGAAGAACCTTAATAAAAGCTATCGTCAAGAGATGTGTAACCTGCAAGAAACTTAAAGGAAAGGCATTTTCGCAACCTTTCGCACCTTTACCAAATGAGAGGCTAACATCTTCCAGACCATTCGAATCCGTGGGAATAGATTTTGCTGGACCACTATTTGCTAAGGGCAACGAAGGCAATGTAACGAAGTGCTACATCTTAGTTTTAACTTGTGCAGTAGTTCGTGCTGTGCACTCGTTTCTTCTTTAACTACTGAAGGATGCCTATTGGCATTAAGAAGATTTATAGCGCGAAGAGGAGCCCCAAAGGTAATATTTTCAGATAATGCCAAAACTTTTAGGAGAGCAGCGCTGGAAGTATCGAAAGTGGATATTATAAACAACGAAGTATTTCACGGATTTTTATCACATCATGCAATCTCCTGGCGATTTATCGTGGAGCGCGCCCCGTGGTGGGGGGGATTTTGGGAGCGCATGGTGCGAAGTATCAAGAAGATTCTAAGTGCTGTTATTGCAAAGAAAACTTTGAATTATGAGGAAATAGAAACGTTATTAATAGAAGCCGAAAGTGTCATAAACCAACGCCCGTTGACCTACATCAGTGATGATCCTGCCGATTTAACGCCGATAACGCCTGCGCATTTCTTGACGGGATATGGAGAACGCTCGTCTGACCTGCCAGATAATTTTCCATCGTCTAAGGCCGATGATATCAGAAAGAAATGGAAGTTACGGTTAGGTATGATTCGTTCCTTGTGGAAGCGATGGCGCCATGAATATTTGCAGCTATTACGTTCTCATCATCATTCGCATCCAAGAGCAGCATCATTCATCAAGCCTGGCGAAGTGGTGCTGGTCTTTGATCAATCAAAGCCTCGATTACTTCGGAGACTTGCTGTGATAAAATCAACTTTTGAAGGAAGAGACGGAAAAATACGAGCCTGTGAGGTGCGATTTTCTGACGGAACAAGTCTTAGGAGACCAATTCAACTACTTTACCCTTTAGAAGTAAACTATCATCGCGGGCCGGAGGATGTTGCAGAAATCCGCACTATACGGGATCGTTAACCGAAAACATAAATTTTCCTTCGGTGACGTGTTGCTCAGAGACGGCGGCTGTCGTCAGTCTGTACTTGAACTTCAACCTAGTAACTCGAATTAATATTAAATAAACATTGAGTCTATAACACGATTCCGGGACTTTTATTTATAAAATCTTTATTTTTGAAACAACTATAGCAGCATCTGGTAAAATACCACTAAAAACAGAATTAGTCCCCGATGAAGGAATAAAACTACTCACAGGTGACGACACTAATAAGATTATCCAGGAAGGCACCAAGCCCCTGCAGGATATCTACAACAAACTAAACAACCTGACCTGGGAACCTACCCACACCCATTCAACGGTCGCCATCTCATTCAGCGGCATCCTGATACTGGGCCTCATAGGTTTCACGGCCTACAAATGCACCCCGTTATTAGTGGCCATCGCCCGCTCTAAATGTGCCAAAAGGCCCGGAAATGCATGTCCTCCGGATGAGAGAACCGCATCCGAGGACCAAACGGCCCCAAGCGGGATCCCAATGCAACCCGAGCCCGCACACACCACAGTAACGGTAGAGACAATACCTAGGCCCCTAAGTAGATCCCACACCTTACCCAGGGCCTCCAGCATACAGTTAGTACAACTGGGGGGAAGGCACCAATAAGTGTAGGACAAAATAGATTTAAATCCCCCTTACCGCGCCCTAAACGCCGGTACCCCAACACCCATTGGTGTAGAATTAAAAATACTTTTCAAATGAGCCTTTTTTTACCGCGCCCCCAGGCGCCGGTACCATAATACCTACCTCGAAATCCTGACCCTGTAAAACAAAAGAGAAAACAAATAGAACCGCCCTTTACCGCGCCCCAAGCGCCAGTACCGCAATACTAACCTCAGATCTTAACCCTGTAAATCAACCAAAAAACAAAGAAACCAAAAACCACAGAGAAAAAACTAAAAAACAAAAAACCTGAAAACTAGAGATAACAATCTACAAAAAAAAACACCCAAAAGTAGAAGGAAATTACTTACTTATTCATCTCCGGATGGGTTCACAATTACGAATGTCCGTACCATACCAACCAAACTAAACTCAAAGGCCTTATCTCACACCAAAGTGCAGCATAAGCCAAAACGAAGTTTTCATATGAAAAAGCCTTTGTTTCACGACGACGCCTTGTTCTTATCGGTGCCCCAAAGGAGTTGTTAAGTAAAATCTCACGGAACAAAAAAAAACAATAACAACCAAAAGTAAAAGACTCGCACCGAACGAAACAGGCGAAAATCCAACACCTTATCAGCAGAGGTATCGGATTACGTCTGGAAGTGAGAATTTTCCCTAGGTTCGAAACTTTTAATGTTCTTTTTGTCCCCATGAGAACTCCATCAAGGTGACCGGACCAAATTAGCAGAACCAAATAAAATTTATACCAAAATTTAGTGCTTTTTAATTGCTAATTAATTACCGAAATAAAAAATTAATTACTATTTTTATACGCTTTATATTAGCTTCACCTGTATGTATGTGTCTCTGTAAGTATGCATGTATGTATGTCTGTTTGTATGTTTGTAGGTATGTATGTTTTAGCTTTATAGAGCGAGAGCTGGCTGCAAAAAACGTGACCTATCGAGTAAGAGGATGAAATGTTTTTGAAATGTTAGTACTCACAGCGACCATAAGAAAAGTCTTGGTCTGCCTGGGCGGAAGTGCGGCTCAAGTTTGGAATGAGCGTTTTCCGGAAAATTTTTGGGAGCGCTCCGTGACCTATCGAGTAAGAGCTTGGAATTACTCTTAAAATTTAGTACTCACGGAGTAAAACAAAAATATGTTGGTCTGCCTGGTCAAATCTGAGGCTAAAGCCTTGGAAGACCACTTTTTTTGTTGTAGTTTTGGGACCGCAACTGACCTATGGAGTAAGAGGTTCAACCGAAAACCAAATTAAAGTTGGAACATTTTTATTCTAGAAAACACAGGTCTGCCGGATCTTAGCCGCGGCCAAGTGCTTGGCAGACCACCTTTTATTTTAGTGCTTCATGACTACTTAAACTTTAATTACTCCTACACCGATTATCGTAGAGCAACATAATTGGGCTTGTTTTTTAGGTAATTGTGAATCCTTTTATTTGCTATTAACAGCACAAACTTGAGGGACTCCATTTAGAAGGTTTTTCGATATTTTCCGTCTGAGCCTCCCAAAAATTATCGTTTTTTGCATTTTTCTCAGAAAAATGCATTATTAACAGTACTTTTTTTCTTAAATTTCTGATGCACCAAACCATTCTCTAAAATAGTTCCATACACAAGAATGGTCTAGGTCGTACACTTTCCATGGTAGTGAGTATTAACGGGAACGGAAACGGGAAAAGTGATAAAAAACCGAAAAAACGCACCTTTTGCAAATAATCCATCTAACCGCAACTGACTTGTCGAATTAGAGTTTCAACCGATAACCAAATTAAAGTTGGAACATTTTTATACTAGAAAACACAGGTCTGCCGGATCTTAGCCGCGGCCAAGTGGTTGGCAGACCACCTTTTATTTTAGTGTTTCATGACTACTTAAACTTTTAATTACTCCTACACCGATTATCGTAGAGCAACAGAATTGGGCTTGTTTTTTAGGTAATTGTGTATCCTTTTATTTGCTATTAACAACACAAACTTGAGGGACTCCATTTAGAAGGTTTTTCGATATTTTCCGTCTGAGCCTCCCAAAAATTATCGTTTTTTGCAATTTTCTCAGAAAAATGCATTATTAACAGTACTTTTTTTCTTAACTTTCTGATGCACCAAACCATTCTCTAAAATAGTTCCATACACAAGAATGGTCTAGGTCGTATACTTTTCCAGGTAATGAATATTAAGGGAAACAGGCACAAATTGGAAAAACCAAACCACAAAGAATACCTCTAATTTCTCAATTCATGGTAAATTTCGGTAAAATAAAATATCACAGAAGATCTTTGTTTTATTATTGTGGGTTTTTTTATAAACACAGATCCATATAACTCATAAATATATAATAATAAAAAATATATTTGAAGTTATGTTTTATGCGTAAAAAAATCTAGGTACAAATTTGTTTACATTAAGGAGGGGTTTTGGTGCAAGGTAGCAAATTAGCAATTTTTCTAACTGAGCTTCAGTTTTATTTGAAGCCTGAAGCTTTAAACATAAAATTTGTAATATCAATATTATTTTCTGTTGGGAAATAAAGTGTTACGAATCTGTGAAAATGACGGTGTGTTTTGTTTGTGGTCTTAGTGACAATTTAATACACTTCAGTGAATCGGCTTTTGAAAAGTGTAGAAAGATGAAAATGTTCCGTGAAAAAAAAAATTTTAAATATCACGATATAGATTTTCCTTCATCGAGGATCGATGGTGGATATCATATCTAGTGTTACAGAAAATTCATGGTGCTAAAAGGAAATTATAATAAAGAATTTCAATTGATGTTCCAGCTAGAAAATGTAAGTACAATTCTAAAACTACATATGATTAGGTAATAGCTTCATTCACTTATTTACTATCGGTCAGTCCATAAATAATGCAGTTTCTGTAAATGCATAAACCGATGGTCGCGGGCTAAACTACCTGCATCAATTGTTATAAAAGCAGGTAGTAATTTGCGTGCGCGTATTTCTGGTTTCATGCTCTTGTCGACTTACACAATAATAAAAAATGTTACTTCGGGGTTTTTTTTTGGAAACCAAAAATTAATTTATAATTATTAATTTCAATAATTTTAAAGAATATTTTGATAAAATTTTAATTTACTTACAAAATGTATGTCCGCCATATTGGATTAGCCATTTTTAATTTTGAAAATTCAAAATTCCGGCAAGATAGAATTAAAGGCAATTTTATAACGAATAGTTAAAAAAAAAAACTTGTAAGTTTCCTTGATTCCAGGCTTGGGAATTATCGTTTGTCCAAAAAATGAGCTATTTGCCCCACTGTGCGACGTAGGCATCTGTTGATGAAAACTTGTAGGCGCCCTGTGATGAATTGGGTGATTTTCCATGTTTCGCAGCCGTACAAAAGAACTGCCTTAACGTTGGAGTTGAACAGCCGCAATTTGGTGTTAATTGAGATCTCCGTTGATCTCCATATGTGAAACAGGCATGCATATGCGCTTCTTGCTTTATTTATTCTGGAACTGGCGTCTTCTTCTGCACCGCCATGTTCGGTAATGATGCTACCGAGGTAACAGAATTTATCTACCAGTTCCACGTCACGGTTATTCAGCGCTGTGCGTTCAATGGTGTTTGCATTTATCCGCATTTCTTTAGTTTTAGTCGGATTTAGCCTTAAGCCTGCCGATCTACTTTCTGTTGCTAAATTGTTTACCATGTTTTTGAGGTCCTGGTGTCTGTGGGCCAGCAAACAGATATCCGCGTAGTCGAGATCCTTAAGGCGGTCTAGCAATCCCCATTGAATGCCACCTGTTCTACTATCTAGAGCGCTGACAAGGATGTCGTTTATTACTATAAGAAATAGTAATGGCGAAAGTAGGCATCCTTGCCGTACTCCTGAGCTCACTTCAAAGCTGTCGGATAGTTTTCCATTGTGAAGAACTCTGCATTTGGAATTGTTGTAAAGAGCTTTTATTAATTCTATTATTGCAGGTATGCTTCTTGCTTTATTTATTCTGGAACTGACGTCTTCTTCTGTACCGCCATTTTCGGTAATAATAACCCCTTCGCCAACGACGCATTATTTACGGACTCATCCAATATTTCAACTCATTCAAGTATCATATAATAATGTATAATTTGAGAATATGATGTAATTTTTAGGTTTTACCGAGCACTTCTGGTTCAAAGGACGCCCGTGAAGAACATACCCTTGTAGAAGAGGATGAATCTGCAGATGTTGCAGAGTCTAGCTTGGTCAGTAAATTATTCTATTTATATAGTTATATAATTTTTCTAAGCCGTTTTTAAAACTCATAAACTCAAGCATAAAGTCTTGACTTATGATAATGATAACTATCATAATATTATTATAATTGTTTATAAAATGTTCTCCATATTTTTTTTACAGATTGAAGAAAATACAACAATGATTACAGAAGAATACACGGAAGATGATCCACCTTATTCCAAATCAACTTTAACGAAGGAGCCATGTATTTTTTGTGAAAAATTTCGCAAAAGAGTAGGGAAAAATATTCTTCAGATATGTTTATGCACCTCACTACAAGTGATACACAAAACCAGAGGAATTGCAGAAATCATAGGTGATGAGCGGTTAAGTAAAAAATTAAGTAAGTTAACCTATTTTTATTATCATACAAATTGCAAAGCTAATCTCATAAAAAAATATTGGAAATGTATTGAAAAAGAAAAACCAGAAAGCGATTGGAATACCGTGAGGCAATTCCACAAAAAAACTTTTCAGGCCTTCCGTGAAATTATCGATACAGAAATCATCGGAAATGAAAAACCTTATTTCTTAACTGATTTACATTCTCAGTATAAAATGTTATATTTAGAAATAAACAACAGTAGTAGCGTCAACGATATTAAAATGTACACTACAACTAAATTTGCGGATAAATTATTAAATGCATATGGCGATGAAATTGCCATCGTCAATTCTCCATCGTATAGTTCAAAAAAATTAGTTTTTAAGAAAGGCTTAAAAATCGAAAACCTTATGCACAAGTCAGCCACACATCTTAATGCAGAGAAATGTAGATTCCAAAATGTAGCATACGAAATTAGACATTCAGTAAAATCTTTAAAAAAACAAAACATTTCGAATGAAATAGATGTGAATTATATCATTGAAGGAGAATGTCACATTCCTGAATTACTTTTCGAATTTATATCCAATTTAGTTCAAGGACCTGATGCTAGGCGGAAAAATTCTGATGAAGATTCTATAAAAATTAAATCTTTACGCTCTGACATTATTTTCATTATAACTAAAGGTCGCATGAAACCTTCAAAGCATTTGACGTTAGGTTTAGCTATAAAGTCCTTAACAAGCAGTAGGAAAGTATTAACAATGTTAAATAGATATGGGCATACCATTAATTACACTTTACCTGAGGAATTAGAGACAGAAGTCACCTATTCTTCTATCCATGAAACTCGATTAATTCCCTCTGGTATCAGTCTTGTTGGTAATTTAAGTACAAATATTGCATATGATAACTACGACCGTTTCGTTGAGACTTTATCGGGTAAAGATACTTTGCACGATACAGTAGGTATTATTTACCAATTTGCTCTACCAGATCATGATATTAATAATGACAATGAAATTACACCACAATGCGAATCTGAACTTGCAGAAAACAATGAATCTCTTGAAGAGCCCAATCTCCCATCTACTAGTCGTTTAAGTAGTACAAGCAACAAGCCGCCAAACAAAAGACGAAAATTAGAAGAAATTAGTCGCGAAATACAGCCATACTATAACAAACCGTCTGCCAAAACAAATTTGATGCCATACAATGAAATGTTACAGATTCTTGAAGATTGTCGTACGCATAAAGTGTACTCAGATAAGAAAAATATTATATGGGCTCTTTCTGTGTCTCAAATACTTTCCACCCCAATGTGGATTGGCTTTAACAGTCAAATAACAATTGACAGTAGCCAGAGACAAATCGTAGATTATTTGCCTCAAATTAATTCTTCTCCCACTTCATATACAATAGTACATGAAACGATGATCCAGGCATTAACAATCGCTGAGGAATGCCATCAAGAAAATATAATTGTGACCTATGATTTGGCTATTGCTAGGATGGCAATGCAAATACAGTTAACTGAAAAACCAAAATTTGACACTTTGTTTATTAATCTTGGAGCATTTCATATAGAAATGGCATTTTTCAAAGCCCTCGGAAAATATATAGACTCGTCGGGAATCGTTGATGTACTTGCCCAATCTGAAACTTTAGCTCAAGGCTCTACAAATGGCTTTATAGATGGAAAGCATTTCAACCGTTGTAAACGATTGCATCCACTATTATCAGCAGCACTTCAAACTCTACACATAAAAGAATTTTTAGATGAATATGAAGTAGATTATAATATTCTTTTAGAAGATTTAAAAGACATTTCTGATAATCCTGTAGAAAATAATAAGCCCATAAATGTACGCCCATCGTTAGATATAGTTATAAATGACTATTTAAATTATGCACAATTAACTTTAACAGGAGTGCACGGAAAAACTGCTAAGTTTTATATGAGGTATATATATTTTGTTAATTTATTTTTGTCATTTTCACGTAGTATTAGAAATAGCGATTTTGAGTTGTATGTACATACTTAGTTTGTATGAAATGTCAAATCTATTTTTTGCTATGAACCAACCAAACTATGCTAGGTGGACTATTTATTATGTTAGTAATTTATTGCATTTAAAGAGTAATAATTTACCATTATTAGAGGAATTCAAGAACGGGGCATTTGGCGTCAAAAGAACTAATAATAATTTTTCTCGAGCACCGGTCGATTTAACTCTAGAACAAACCATTAATGCAGAATGCAGCCAATTCTTTAACAGGAATAAGCCATTTTACTAATTCTATCTCTGCAAGGCAACGTTGGGCGTTAAGTCATAGCATACGAACAAAAATTATATCTGTAGTTTTACAAGACTTAAGAATGACCAACGAGAATGATACCATAAAAGAATTAGATTCACATAGAATAAATAAAGATCGCAAGTGCTTAGAAAGTATAGTTGACACAATAAATAGAAATATAAATCCATTTAGTAAGCAAATCGATGATGGTTATTTATTTAATATTGTAAGCGGTCGGGCTGCATCTGATGAAACAGCTTCTTTTCTACTAAATGTTAATAATTTAGGTGAGGAAAAGAAGAAAGCCTTCATTGTAGCCTGTAATAGTAATCATGATAGATTCGAGATGCCTATAAAAAAAATGTCATTAAGAATTTTGCGTCAGAATGTTTAAAAAAAACACATTGCAACAAGTTCAGCTTCTTCCACGAACCCCTGTGAATGACGCATTTTATTCACACCAGATTAGTTACTATGTTTTTTGTTGCGCCAACATGCAATCCCGAAATCCCACGTTCTACACGTGGTCCGAAGACCAAGCGGGACGAGGGTCTGTACAGATAGGTTCAGCACTTTTAACCCACTTAGATGCTTTAGACGTAGAGGGTACAGAAATGGTACGATTATTTTGCGATGGCTGTGGAGGCCAAAACAAAAATTCTCATATTATTCACGCACTCCATTATTGGCGGCCGCGTGGAAAAATCTTTAAGAAAACACCCTACAATAGTAAGTAAGGAAGAATATGCGGAATTATATTCTGAATTTGGAAGCGTAAAAGACCTTGGTAAAGATTGGGAATTGTGCGATATTAAGAATTTGGAAAAACACTTTAAAAAAGTTGAGGGTATATCAGACTTCAAACGTGTATATATACGCAAAAACCATACATCCAAAAAACAAAATAAAATGACCATAACATGCCATAAAAACTTTAAATATGATGGCCTTGATGAAATCCCACAAAGTTTACTTAAAAGAGGCAGAACTGATAAAAATTTTACCTTGAAAAACTTACAGTTGGGCCGATCCCTTCCCGAAAAAAAAGAAAAAATCTCTCAAACACCTAATGTGTCAACAGTTTGGAGAGAATTGGGAATGTGATCCAACTTTGGATTGGTACAAGAAAATCTTATGTAATGCAAACGAAGATGATGAAGAGCAGGAAGGAGAAAATTCCACATTACAACAGGAATGTGATTGTTTAGAAGAAGACATTGGAGTTCACATCTAATTTTTTTTAAATATATCTTATGTTATTACCACTTTTTTTATTATGTACATACCTTGGATTTTATATTTCAGTTTTTTCTCCATAGTTATGTCGTTAAATTAATATATTTTTTTTAATATAGAGGATTATAATAAAACAATCACTTTCATTTTGAATTACATAAAACGAGAAATTATTATAGAATCACTCAAACTGCAATAAATCCATTTCAATCAATCAAAACGGGATAAATCCAAAACAAATGTGCATATAACAACAAAACGGCCCCACACTTTTTTTTCAAAAATTAGTAGTATTATTACCTCAACAGCTTCTACAACATAGGTTTACAAAAATATTTGTATTTGAAATGGACCTGTAGTTATAACATTTTTGCGATTTACTCAAAACTAGTTTAAGTGGATTTATCGCGTTTTGCATGCTTGCTCCTCATATTGGTATCGATAGGGTCTGAAGATTAAAGACAAAGTGCGAGAAAAAATAAAAAGTCAGAAAGGTTTAGAGCTTAACCCGTATTATTTGCCTGACCTGGTGCAGTATCTTTCGAAGCACTTGGCTCTGCTACCACTGTGGTAAAACGTTTCTCGTGATGACTTCAATTTTGGAAGAGTACCTGCAACATCTTCAGGTAGTGAAAGTGAATTCAAGCGGCTGAAACATGATGTGTTTCCTCATCTTCCGTACCGAGTGGATTACTTTATCCAGCAGCATTTCAAGTACTTGGAAGGCAAAATGAAACTGGTGGAAGCTCCCAGGACTGAAATGTTGCTTGAAAGTGTACCAGGTAAAACATTGAAATCGCAATAACAAAACTAGTCGCTTTAATTAAAAACATTTCATTACGTAATTTAAATTAATTTCAGAAAAGCAAAACAGTGAGCCAGTCATCGAGCCAGCCATCATGCCAGTTAGTGAGCCACGAATCCGAACGATCGAGACAATTGTTCCAGCGCAAAATGATTGTCCAGCTTGCCGAAATAACGAACCTTATCCTAGAAAGTGCGAATGCGAAAAATGCTCTACAGGAATCCATCATTTAGATGGCTGTTCGCATGCCATGAATGGGCATATTCACACGTTGCCATAAGTGTGGTGAGTAAAACCGGTTTTATTCAACTCCTAGCAACTCACACGGGGCGTAAATTATGGATAGTAAATTTGAATGCTATACAGGAACATTTAAATGTATTGCAGATGAAATTTACTTGTTAGAGAAAAACAGAGCTAAAGAATGCAAGAGATAGAAGTAACTTTTTATATGTGTGCTAGTTTTCACGCGTTTGGTTTTGCGTTCTTCCGCTCCCTGCCCTCTCTCATCTATAAAACCGGTTTTAGGCGCCATGAATATGCACTGTGTGAATAGGCCCAATGGGCATGAGGATGAGGGCTATAACCAAAAAAGACTGTGTCGAACTTGTCATTTAAAGGAACAGGCATCAAAAGTGGCTAGAACATCAACGAGAAAAAGAAGTTAGTGAATTTTTTTGGTTTTGAAAGAGAAATTTTGTTATTTGTATAAAATTAAAAATTAAACTTTATTTATATAAAAATAACAATATTTTTAGAAGCTAAAAAAGATCCAAAAGCCGACACCAAATCCATTGGCTTCGTCCACGATTGGACTTCTAGCAACACAACAGATGATTATCAACCACTGCAAAAACACAGAAAAGGTAAAAAATGCATCGCAAATTTTAAACTGTACTATAGTTCTGCGTAGTGATAACTCGCTTCAAAGAATAAAAGAAAGGACTGAAATATTTAAACTAAAAATGTAACTAATATAACTTCTCAAAATGTTTGCAGGTTTCGATACTTCTCATGAGTTATCCTTGAACGATTCACAAGCAAGTGGAGAAGAAAAACTATCAACCAGTTCTCAGAATGTAATTGAAGCGGTTCGAGCATACGAAAATTGGAAAGGCAAGGCGAGGAGTCAAAACAATTCCCTTTATTTAGGAGGTCGCAAAGAACTGTTGAAAGATGCGATCAGATTGGAAGGCCGACACAAAATTGGCGTTTTGAGAAATGGCAACAATTTCTCGTCGACTGTCTTCAATCTCGAGAAGAAAATAATTTGTGTAACAAACACTTGTGCTTTTTTCTAGCGTTGCACAATTGCTTTACGTAGCAATTTTTGATCACAATTCATTAAGAGAAAAGGTGATGAGAAATTAATGATTTATAATAAACTAAATGTAAATAAATATAAAAAGAAATGTATTATTAGCAATCTAATAATTTCGACTCTTATTATGTGCTTTCAGATCGCTTTGTTTGATGACCCCATTTTGCAAATTCTTAATGAGTTTGTATCAGAAAGGAGTGAATGCTCACGCATACAAGTCTAGAGCGAAAATCTTAACAGCTATCCAAAAACCGGTTCCAGTGAATGGAAGTTCGACGACTTTTACCGTCGACGCATTTCATAACGTCCTTGACCTCGCATCAAAACTGACCAAACCTTTTTCAACTATAGTAGAGACTTCAATTTGTACAGAAAACTGTTCGGATAAAGTGATCGAAAGAAGAAAGAAATCAACTCAAGTTCTCGATAAAAAGATAAAAGACCTCTCTGATATAAGAGATTTGTTTCTTCTGCAACGTTTTTGT
Source organism: Thereva nobilitata (assembly GCA_963855945.1). Taxonomy (NCBI): domain Eukaryota; kingdom Metazoa; phylum Arthropoda; class Insecta; order Diptera; family Therevidae; genus Thereva; species Thereva nobilitata. Next base: position 37,257,444 of record OY979697.1, read on the forward strand.
GAGACGAAGACTTGTAATGGGAACCGAACAAGCATGGTTACTGAAATTGGTATGTTTATTACTTATAAAAAAATAACCTTTTTGCCCCTCTTCTAAACAAAAATTAAAAACTTTATGTTTTTGCAGGTGAGATTGTCATAATAGAAGTCAGGAACGAATCCCCGACACGTATGAGTGATTTAATGAAGTTGAAGCACCTTCCAATTAAACTTCAAAATCCTGTCAGGGACAACAGTCATCTTCATTTACTAGGACTGATTTCATACAAAGGTCCTCAAGATATCAAATCAGTCGATCAAGGAATTGTCCACTATACCGCAGTTTGTTTGAGAAATGAAACCTGGTACAAATTTGAAAATGGCACCGCCAAAGTCAAAACATTAAGTGAATCACATCAAGTAGTACCCGAGGCTTTAATATACACCACTGTGGAATACGAGGTCGAATAAATGAAGTTGTTGTTAAAGTTGAAACTTGTTTTCTTTTTAGATAAAATCCCTAAAGTACGATACCTAAAGTCCGATAATTTTTAGTTTATATTTAAAGCAAGAATGTTTAAAGATTTTATTTTTGTGTTTTCTGCAAAGCCTTCTATATTTACAAGCCATGCACAACGAAATCTCACACCCACATTCAAAGAAAATGGGACTTCAATTTACCAATTTACAATCTGTCAGCTGTCAGAATGGACACTTCAATTTATCTGTCAGAAGTGCGCTTAAAGGCCCAATTACAATGAACGGATCTACGCGGATTGAAATGTCAAAATAACGCACCGGAACGGATAGGAAATCGCACTGATTACAATGAACGGATCTGTTCGCGTTAAAACGTCAAAATGTTTGCGGATTGGGAAGACGAAAATGGTGTAAAATACAATACTTTATTAATACTAACATAACTAATACATTTTACAACTAAAAAAATTAATTATTAATTAAAATTTTTTAGCTTAAAGTATTCAAATGTTGTATTTGCCAAATGTTTGAAGTTTTGTTTACAAAAATTTTGACAGCCCAATCCGCCAATTTCTAAACTAACAAAAATGAATCCGTGCGGTTGCGGTTGAATCCGTTTGTATCCGTTCATTGTAATCGGCGAGGCGGAAAACGCATGTTGAGAAAACTACTTTTACTACGTTTACATGCTTACTTGAAGTATACTTCAAGTAAGTTTCGAGTAACAAAATATGCATGTAAACTCGTCCTGACTTCAAGTATACTTTAGTCAAGTAAATCAGAAAAGTTTGTCTTCTTGACTTGAAAAAAGTCCATGTAAACGCGTCTTGAGTACTTGAAAATGTGCATGGGTGGTTCTACACTGTACGCTCGTGTAGAACCACCCATGCACATTTTTGTGTTTTCGAAACGTGAGTTTATGGGGAAGAGGGTGAGAGAGGAGGTGGAATTCCATCATACCCTATCACCCTCTTCTCCACAAACGACGTTTCGAAAGCACAAAAATGTGTTCGTTGTACGCTCGTGTAGAACCACCCCATGCGTTTAGCTTTGAAATAAGAATAAGATAGATATAATATTTGTGTCATTTGTTGTGCGGTGTTTGTTGTTAAAAAAATAAAAAAATGGCAAAAAGAAATATTTAGTCGTTTGAGGAAACTGGTTCTATGATGACAACTGTCAGTTCGAGTAAAATTGAAGACATTTTGAAGTCAAGTAAGTTACCGAAAACGCAACTTGAAATTTCAAGTAAATTTCAAGTCAGAAACTCAAGTAAGCATGTAAACTTAGTATTTGACAGTTCAATCCGATTCCGATGCGTTCCAATCCGTTCATTGTAATTGGGCTTTATTTTATAAATATTTAATGTCAAAGTCAATGTTAATTATTTTAAATTAGTGTTTTTATTGTGCGTGATGATGTGCTTTATTTATTTGCCAAAAAGTTTTATTTTCATTTTTAATCGGACTAATTTGTGCATCATTGAGCGAGTTTACACGGGTATATCAAATAATTAAATGATGATCAATGATGCATAAATTAATCCGATTAAAAATGAAAATAAAATTTAAATTGTTTACGTTTAAAAATTGTTTACAAACAGACATGCAAAAACTACAATAAAATTACTTACAGGCAATTAGTTAATCCTTTTCCAACGATGATACTTATCCTGGACACTTCCTATGTACTTTAATATTAACAAAAACACTTTTAAACTTTTAGAAACTCACTTTCAACTAATAATAATTAATAATAAATGCAGCTATAACCTGCAAAACACTTGCTTAGCGCGGATTTTGACGTTTCTAACCGCACTTCTCACAGATAAATTGAAGTCCATTCTGACTGAAGTCCATTCTGACAGCTAAATTGAAGTCCGATTTTCTTTGAATGTGAGTGTGAGATTTCGTTGTGCATGGCTTGTAAATGTAGAAGGCTTTGGTTAAAATACAAAGTCGGAGGATCAATTCCCGGCCAACACAAAGTGGGAGGAGCGTGCCCACACCTTACAGCCGTGTAAGCCGAATTCCCAACCGGTGTTTTTTTCCAAAGCCCCACACCTGCAACCGCAACCGGATCGAAAGTCGGAGGACCAATTCCCGGCCAACACATAGTGGGAGGAGCGTGCCCACACTCTACATCTCTATACAAATTCCAGCCCGTTCAGTATGTCACCAACAGGATTACTCTACTAAAGTAAGCTAAAGAATTATTTGTTAACAACTTTCATATTTATGAATTTTTATAATTTAGTTAAATTTTTTGTATGTGCTTATATTATTCCTATGGTAACACTTTAAAATTTAATTCAGTCTCTTTCTATTGTTTTTTTTTGACTATTGTTGATTCTTGGTCATTTTACTCTTATCGGAATCATGTTATACAGCCTGATCCAAATCAGTTGAGGTTTTCTTCGCGCATGTGGGGACATGAAAATTGCACACAAATAAACATTGCGCACGTCGGGATAAGACATGCGCTTATGTATTTTCCCATTTCCCCTTCGAAATCTCTTGTTAATCTCACTTTTCTGTTGTTATTCTCTCTGCGCATGGAAAATGCGACTTTTGAGAAACCTCATCTCTTTTGGATCGGCCTCTACCGTAACTTGAATTTATCATACCAATTAAAAAGGTAATTAAAACGCAAAAAATTACCTTTTCTTACGGGCAAAATAAAAACACACAACTTTCTACCGAAATTTCCATAATAAGCAAAACTTCAAATGTCAAAATGAAGACATGCAAGTAGATGGAATATATGGAAAGCGTGAACGTTGCAAATTGGTAAATGGGATATATGGAAAGCGGCAACATTTTAAAGCTGGGAAACAGCACTAATAATTGCGCTCTAATTTTGAACAACTATATCCCCCACCTAGCATCGATATCCAGCAGCAAGAAAACGACGAAGGATACGAGGGTAGGAACCAAAAATCAGAAATTCAATCTTCTTTGGACATCGGCCGAGAAGGTTGGTTTATCTGGAGTTATTCCGATAATAGTAGGGACTTAAGCGGCCTACAGACGATCAACTTGGGTTGTCAACCTGTTGGCAACAGAAAGTGTACAGGCGCTTCAACTTGTTATCAACCAGTTTGCAAACATCATTTCATTTTCAGTTTTTAATTGCAAAGCACGCTGATGTTCAATGCTCAAGCTTACGATTTAAAATGATGTTGCACACTACAAATGTCAACGTCACTACAGACGCGCAAATTGATTGGCAACCTGTAAGCTCCGCCTACCAAAAATCAAAAAGTTTTGATTTTGCTTCAACCATTTTTCAACGGTTGTTTTCAATCATAAACACGACTACAGACGTGCAACTCGTTGACAACTAGGGTTAGTTGACAACGGGTTGAAAACCCAAGTTGATCGTCTGTAGGCCGCTTTAGATAATTGGTGGGCTTTTCGCCGCTGATTTCTGTGTTAGGATTATTTAGCTAAAAGTGTTGTGTTTCAGATTGAGAAGTAAAAATTTTTTCATTAGAGAAAAATATTATTTATTTTTTGGGTGTTGGAATTTTTAGAGGCTGCGACGAATCAAGCTCAACGGAAAATAATTGTTATATTTTCATTGAGAGTTGACAAAACTGGTTGCAAGGCAAGTCTTGTAAAAATATACAAGGCAATTTCATAGCCGAGAGCTACTTCTAAAATAGCTACACAAGGCTAAATAGCGGTAGACTAATTCAGCCACTGTATACCGTACATAACAAAGGAATGAAGCATAGTTACTTGCGGTAACTGTTGCATAAAATCCGTGGAGGCAATTTAAGTCCTCTGGTTGGAAGTATTTCTCTGGCAAAAAATTGTTGCAAACAATTTGGCGCAGTAAATTTACTCCATTATCTAACAACTTGGTGGTATACAAGTTGCATAGAGTACACCAGAGTGTTTCTCTGGATAAAATTGTTGTAAACAATTTGGCGGAGTAAATTTGCTGCATTATCCAGCAACTTTGTGGGATACAAGTTGCTGGTTTAAAAATTGTTGCGAAAAATTTCGCACGGATAAATAATTCTAAGTCCAGGATCTTTATCCGGAACCCAGGTAAGGTAAAGGCAATTTTGCGTAAGCCTGTATAGGACAAGAGCCATACAAGGCGCCTTCAAACAAATAAAAAAAGAGCATAATTTTATGGTTTGGGATATCCAACCATATAATAAATAACACAAATTTCTACTTTTATTTAAAGATTTATCAGGACTTGTTTCTTTGGGAAGCAGCCACAAGGTCGGATCTACTACACGTTCACCTGACCGCTGCAGTACCAAAAGGAATATTTGGATTTAGAGTTAACATTATGCATGCTATTTTTTTTTGATATACAGTGAAACCTTAATATAACGAACCTCAATATAACGATTTCCTCGATTTAACAAATTTTTCGAAATCCCCTAGAACTGCCCGTAAGAGTTAATGCAAAATATACCTTTACATTACGAATACCTTTTGTCAAAAACCTCTTTATAACGAATTTTCAATCATTGCAGAATATAAATAGAAAGTATAATTTACCTCTGTTTAACGATTTTTGTCAACTTTTACCTTTATATAAAGTATCCTACCAATCCTACTCGCTCTGATGTACACTAATTATGTATTAGCACACATACAGATGTCTCCGTGTAATGACAAGATGAAGGAGTACCAGTGAGATCTAGATTATGTTGTAGCATTGGCCGGTTTTACACGACCGGACACCGAACAGACAAAACGAACGAACAAACTGTGGTTTATAGGGAAGAGGGTGTGAGAGGGGCCGGTTTTCCATCGTCCTCTCTCACCCTCTTCCGCATAAACCCCAGTTTGTTCGTTAGTTTTGTCTGTTCGGTGTCCGGTCGTGTAAAACCGGCCATTGAGGGCATTCCTTGAACTGTTTCCAAACCGGTGACCTAGTTTATGTTGTAGAACTGTGTGTGTGCCTATAATTAGTGAACATCAGAGCAAGTAGACGCACATTGTGTATGTGTTAAGTTTACACGCTGAAATTTTTTGGTGAACATGTTCCATACTACACTACCCTTTCAAGGCCTTTCTCGTAAAAATTCGATTCTGCTGCTGCTGAAGGAATATTAGTGCAGAGTGGGCCAATCACTGTTGTTTAATGTAAAGTAATCTAAAGACTGCTGTTTGTCACTGTTGTTAGTAAATTTAAAGTTGCAATGGCTGACAAACGAAAAAGGTGTTCCTTACCCGTCGCAAAGAAACAAAAAATCATTAAGTACGTAGATGAGAATCCTACAAAGTAAAAAATAGTCATCGCTAAGGAGTTCGAAATACCCGCAAATACTTTGGCCACAATTTTAAAATTTAAAGATAAGTTTTCAGAAGAAAGTGCGTCACTTGCAAACAGCAGAAGACTAAAATCATGCGAGTACAAGGACGTAGAGGAATGTGTTGTGAAATGGCTTAAACAGTGCCGGGACAAAAATGTGCCAATCGGAGGCCCTATCCTTCAGCAAAAGGCTCAGCAGTTCGCAGTAGAATTGGGGCATGCAGAGTTCCGTGCTAGCAACGGCTGGCTGCAAAATTTTAAAAAACGAAACCAGATTATTTTTCGGAAAATATGTGGTGAAAGTGCAATTGTCGATGACGAAGTGTGTGAGAAGTGGAAAGGCAAACTTACAGAGCAGACTGAGGGATACGAACCGGAAGAAATCTTTAACGTCGATGAAACAGGACTCTTCTATAAATGTTTACCTGAGAAAACCTTAACATTCAAAGGAGATAAATGTCATGGTGGGAAAAACAGCAAACTTCGTTTAACGGTGTTGCTAGGAACAAACTGTACCGGGACATACAAACTTAAGCCACTGGTCATCGGCAAATACCAAAAACCACGTTGTTTTAAAAATGTCAATAATTTGCCAACAGAGTACATGTCAAACAATAAGGCTTGGATGACCTGTCATGCTTTTAGCAATTGGCTCAAAAGTCTTGACAAAGACATGAAGAAAAAAAAGAAGAAAATTCTTATGTTCATCGATAATTGTACTGCTCACGGAGACATTCCTAATCTGACGAACATAAAAATAAAGTACTTGCCTCCAAATACCACTTCGAAACTTCAACCCCTAGACCAAGGCATCATTCAAAGCTTTAAAATGCACTATAGGAAGGAAGTTGTTAGGCAGTTTCTTGCTGATATTTAACACCAAACGCCAACTAACATTGACGTGTTACAAGCCATGTGGATGATTACTAAAGCTTGGAATCAAGTTACTGAAAGGACCATTATAAACTGCTTCAAGAAGAGTGGGTTTAAAGGTCCATGTGAAGATGAGGAGGATGACTTGCCACTCCTACAACTTGCCAGGACCTGGCAAAGAGTTAGCGAAGAATTCAACCTGCAGGAGACTGAGTTCGAAGAGTTTGTTACCTTTGATGATGATTTAGCTGTATGTGGAGAACTCACTGATACTGAAATTGTCACATCTGTATTGCCAGTTCCTAATGAAGAAGCGGAAGAAGACGAGGAAGAAGGGAGTGAAATTAACCAACGTGATTTTACAATTAAAGATGCTCGTAAAGCCATAGATGTTATAAAATGTGTATTTCTCAAAAAGGGTGGTTTGAGTGATGCTGCAGTCAAATCCATCACGGAATTGGATTGCGCTTTAGATATGAAAACTATCACTGGTGCTAAGCAGACCACAATTTATGATTTTTTCTCTAATCAACCTGTATAAACTGTTTTCAAATAAAAAATACAACCTTTTCATTACAATGTGTTTTACTTTACTAGTGGAAATGGTTCGCAATAACAGGGTAAGTAGAAGAGTTCGTAATGTAGAGGTTAATAAACAAGTCTTCTTACCTTGTTAAAACGAATCTTCGACCAACTTAACCTCTATATAACAAACCTCATTGTAACAAATTACTTGATATAACGAATATTTTCTAAACCCCTTCAGCTTTGTTATATCGAGGTTTCACTGTAGTTTGATTTGAATTATTTTAAATAGCCAAAACGAAAATTAACGTAGAAGTAATATTAAGAATAAATTTAATTAGAATTTATAATAAGGTAGGAGAAATATTTTTGTATCAAACGGACCTTAGACTCTTTTACTTAGAGCAGCCGGCACCTATCCTACTTTTCAGATATTGTTTTAATCGTTAAGACGATCGCCCCCTAAAACCAGGTCGTTGACCGGTTTTAAGAAGGTGACGCCATAACATGGTCCTTCGAGCCGGATAGGTGGCAGTGATACAAATATATTTCTTGTTTTCTTGTTGAATGGTTATTACGCGATCCAAATATTCCTCTAAATCAATCAAAGCTGTCCACATGATGAAAGCTAAGGTACAACAACAGGGTGTCCGTAAGGCACAGTTGGACCTGACATTTTCCAGCTACAATAAGACGCCAAAGCCCAGGTGTACGCCGGGTTATATTAAGGGTAAAGTAGACAGCACTAAAGCCGTTGCAAAGAAATTTAATAGCAACCATGTAGAGATCGGGGCAACTGATTTAGATGCGATTACCGATTCAAAACTTAAACCTATGGTGATCGATTATTTGCAAGGTGAAGGATTTACGGAATTTGAGGAAGCTTATTCCGAATTCCTCGGAGAGCTGTAGGACGCATTGGGCACCTGCGACATTTCATAGTCGAGAAATACCACTCACGCTGGGGAACAATCAGGACCTTCAAGGGACTTGGTGAAGTTACCAACCCTGGAGATTCCTAAGTTCGATGGCCAGTACACATCGTGGAGGACTTTTCACGACCGGTATGTTTCATTGATACACAATGAAGATCGCCTGATGCCAGTCGATAAATTGCATTACTTAAAGAGTAGTCTCACAGGAGAAGCCCGTAGAGACCTGGACTCGTTCGACATGACATCAGACAACTACGAAGCAGCATGGGATTTATTGTGCAAGCGGTATAACAAAAGGAGACTGCTGCCATACGCACAACTCAAGATATTATTCAATCACAACGCGATCAAGACAGAGTAACACAAGGAGTTACGAACCTTGCTTGACGAACTGCATCGCATACGGCATGCACTGCGAGTGCTTAAAGTAAGCATCCTCGATTGGGACCCCATCTTCGTGTATGTCACAGCGCAAAGGTTTCCAGAAAAAACACGTCATTTATGGGAGCAGTTGATCGCCAAATCCGATGAGTTACCAGCACTCAAGGATTTGACTAAATTTCTGGAAGAAAGATATAGGGGTTTTGAGGCGATCAAAGATGGTAATAGTAGCAAGCAGAACCAGGAGATTCGCAGGCCGGAGCAGGCACGGCAAAGGGCCACCAGTTACCGTACTCAGCAGCAAGGCGACAATGCAACAGAGGAGCGTAGACACGGAGATGGAGGAGGCAAACAACTTCTCCAATGCCGAATGTGTCACAAGGAGCATTCATTGTCGCAGTGTGGATCATTTAAAGCGCTATCCACCGAGGCCAGAATACAGTGGGTAGCAAGGCAAAGGCTATGCTTCGTATGTTTCAAGCCGCATCACAGCAGACTTTGTAGCAGTAAGAGCAAATGTCCCAGATCCCAAAGAAGGCATCATTTACTGCTTCACAAGGATGACGCAAGAAAGTCAAAGGTACCTGGCAACCTAGCATCACCACCAGAGAAAAGCATTGAGCCAACTGTGTCCACTTGTAATTATAACATGAACACAACGGAATCAATGTTAGCAACAGCTCTGGTTAAGGTGAAGGACAACCATGGCAATAGCCTGGCCCTACGTGCCCTCATTGATCCAGGCTCGCAGTGCTCGTTCATAACGGAGTCTGCATTTCAATCCCTACGACCAGAGGTCGTCTCGGCGTCAATGCAAGTCGATGGCTTAGAATTTACACAGGTAGCAACTTCGAAGAAGTTGGCGAAATTTATGATAGCGTCAATGTCAAAGTCTAGATACGCGATCGAGATGCAAGCTTACGTGATTAAAAACATAACCAACGCCTTTCCTCCAAAGCAGATTGACAAAGGGGATTGGTCATCTCTCGATGGACTAGAATTAGCCGATCCACAGTTCATGGATCAAGGACGCATCGATCTTTTACTTGGCGTAAATGTATATGGGGACATATTGGAAAACGGTTTGCGTAAAAGACCTAAGGGAACAATCGCGTTGCAAAAAACTAGTCTTGGATGGATCATTTTTGGGAAATCACCAGCAGCCACCGGGCATGGGAAGAACACGAGCTTCTCTGGATTTACAACTCAGAAAGATGCATTTACGGAGCTGCACGAACAACTAAAGAAGTTTTGGGAGCAAGAAGAATTGCCTTCTACAAGGATATTGACGAATGAGGAGGAGCAGTGTGAACGGTTCTACAACGAGACTTCCAAGCGACTACCGGATGGACGGTACGAAGTCAGATTGCCATTTCGGAATGGTGAACCTCCCATCCTCGGAGACTCCAGAAGGCAAGCAACATCAAGGTTAATGCAACTGGAGAAAAAACTAGCAGAAAGGCTCACACTAAAGGCACCATATTACCAGTGTCTTCAGGAATACGTAGACCTAGGTCACATGAAGCAAATCAAGCAGCGTGAAAATCAACGTTACTATACGCCACATCACGCCGTGATAAAAGAAAGCACGACGACGAAAGTACGCGTGGTATTTGACGCTTCCGCACGAAGTTCGAATGGTAACGGGTTAAATCAGCAGATGTTAACATGTCCCACGCTGCAACCAAAGCTATTTTCAACATTATTAAAATGGCGCAAGTATCGATACGCAATAACGGGCGATATCGAGAAAATGTATAGGATGATTCTCCTTCATCCAGACGATCGGAAATACCAGACCATCCTGTGGAGGAATGGACAGACGGAACCGATCAAAGAATATGAATTGCAAACCGTAACATTCGGGACAACCTCAGCCCCATACTTGGCGATTAAAACCTTACAGAAATTGGCAATCGATGATCAGCAGCAGTATCCCAAGGCAGCAGAAGTCACCCTCACAGACTTTTACGTGGACGACGTGTTAACGGGGGGAGACACGGTACAAAATGTTATCGAGTTACAAAGCCAATTAATCGGGCTGCTGAGAGGTGGAGGATTCCATTTAAGAAAATGGGCAGCGAACCACCACGGTCTGTTAAAAACGATTCCTCCCGAAGATTGCGAACTCCAATTAACCCTTCAGGTAAAGAAGGACGAACGCATAAAAGCTTTAGGCATTTATTGACACCCAGTAGAGGACTATTTTTCCTACGCCATCAAACTGGAAGAATTTCACAAATTGGCTACCACTAAGAGGAGAATATTGTCGGAAGTAGCCAAACTATTTGACCCACTTGGTTGGATCACTCCGTGTTTGGTATTAGCAAAGCTGTTAATGCAAAAGATTTGGATTACTGGGTCCAATTGGGATGACAGAGTAGATGAAGATATACAAGAGGAATGGACCCAATTCAAAGATCAATTACACCATATCCAAGACATCAAGTTGCCACGATGGATTAATATTGATCAAACAATACGAGTGTCAGCTCATAGGTTTTTGCCACGCGTCAACTAGAGCGTATGCAGCAGTTGTGTATATGCGAACGATTAGCATGCAAGGTAAAATAGCCGTATCTCTACTTATGGCAAAAACACGAGTGGCCCCAATTAAACCTATGTCGCTTCCTCGTTTGGAATTGTGCGGTGCTGTATTACTGAGCCGATTGATCAAACAAGCGAAGGAAGATATGCATCTAGGGAACATACGCAGTCATTGTTGGACAGATTCCAAGGTAGTCCTTGCTTGGTTAAAGGGATTGCCACGGAGGTGGAAAACCTTTGTAGCAAATCGCACGGTGGAGATAAACGAAAACGCTTCAAACACGTCATGGCAATATGTTCCAACTAAGAAAAATCCAGCCGATGTAGCATCAAGAAGATTGATGCCAGCGAAACTGAAGAGCGCTACCATATGGTGGCATGGACCCAGCTGGTTAGAGGAAAAAGAGGACAAGTGGCCCAAAGAAGCTTCAATCGATTTTAAAACAGAATTGGAAGCCAAGACCACAGCGAATGTGTTATTGACCATTCGACCCCAAGAGGACGAAGGGTGGATGAAATTCTCGTCGTACACAAAAACATTACGAGTCATCGCCTATTGTTGTCGGTTTGCAAAAAACTGTCGAAATAAAGAAGACCGCCAACATTCGCAGATTCTAGCAGAGGAGACGCGAAAATAAAACTAGTTCGAATGGCTCAAAAAATAATGTTTGTCGACGAGTACAAGCAATTAGAAAGCACAAAAACCATCACCAAGCAGAGTCGGCTAAAGGGACTGAACCCGTTTATAGCGACAGATGGCACATTGAGAGTTGGCGGGAGGTTACATAATTCAGACCTGCAATACAACCAACGACATCCGATGATCCTGCAAGGAAAGCACCATCTAACGAATATTATCATCGACCATTATCACAAGGTCACGATACACGGCGGAGCCCACCTAGTGCTGACCAATATCAAAAATGAATACTGGGTAATTAATGGATTGGCAGCCATCAAGGAGCGCATATACAAATGCGTAAGGTGTATGAGATATCGTGCAGCAACACCAAGACAGCTAATGGGCGAGCTACCCAAAGCAAGGGTAACAAAAGCCAACACATTTGAGAATGTTGGCGTCGACTATGCTGGACCCTGCGAGCTGAAGATGTCAAAACACCAGGGCTCAAAAATCTACAAGGGGTATTTCTGTATTTTCATATGTATGAGCACTAAGGCTATACATATCGAAGTAGCATCAGATATGTCAACTGATGCTTTCCTTGCAGCCCTAAGGAGATTTATAGAACGGAGAGGCCAGTGCCGCCACATCTATTCAGATAATGGCACGAATTTTGTCGGCGCTAATAAGCAGCTACAAGCACAATTCAAAAAAGCTATAGAAAGCGCTGCTAAAGAAGCCGCGGCCGAATTGGCCAACGACGGAATTCAATGGCTTTTCAATCCCCCATCAGCTCCACATTTTGGAGGAATCTGGGAAGCTGGAATAAAAGGGATCAAATATCATCTAAAAAGAGCAACGTGCGCGAAAATACTTACGTTCGAAGAGCTGAATACGTTGCTCATCTAGATCGAATCCAGGGTCGATGGACAAGTCAGGGTAGTTACAGTCAAGACTGTTGGCAATTCCATATCCAAATATTAATCGTAGTAGATAACCTATGAGAGTTCTGGCGCAAAATCCCATAAGGTTTAACACAGGGGGTCTAAATTCACATTTTCCGCCATCTTGGATTTTCTTTGCTGTGCCAATTGGTTGTGACGTCACAAACAGTAGTGCAATGATGATGATGACGTCATCGCGGTTGTTGTTGTTGTATGGCTGAAAGGGTACGGGGTACGGGGTATGGGTACTGAGTACGGTGTGGGAGTACGGGTGCGGGGTACGGGGTACGGGTACTGAGTACGGTGTGGAGTACAGGTACTGAGTACGGTGTGGAGTACTGGTACTGAGTACTGGTGCGGGGTACGGGGTACAAGTACGGGTACGGAGTACGGGTGTGGGGCCAGGCGCCACGTGATAAGACGTCACCTGCCGCGAGAATTTGTTAATGCTGCAAGTGTTGCGAAATTAAAAAGTCAAAGTTGTGCTGCTTGGGCTTTGCTGGGATTTGAACCTGGGGCATCGGTAGATTAAGAGACCTGTATCGCAGCCTCGAGGCTATCGAGGCTTCTGTGGGTTCTTATTCAATTTGTGTATACAAGCGCTGGGCAATCTAAAAATAGAATTTTTATTTTCCTTCGACCATGCTGCCCGTGGCTCTGATAAAAAATTTTACCTAGCCGAATGTCTTAACAGATAAACAACAACAAGACTCGGTCCAGCCTCAACATCTGTTTTCGTTCTTTACAACAACAACAACAGCAAAAGCTTTTTTCATACAAACAACTCAGGCCTTCGCAAATGACTGGTGATTAATTTGGGTCTGCTGATAAGAACAGTGTTTGAAAAATAATACATACCTTGGTGTCGCTGAGGCCTTTTTGTTTTGTTTGTATGATAAATTTATGCACAAGGTTTATGCAATTGCAGCATATGCATTATAAATATAGAATTATTAGATTGATAAATTATCAAGTTTCAAATAAATTCCTATTGCATAACAACAACAAGATTCCCAATTTCGTCAGACTTATGACGTAATTATTCTGTGCGGAACGTACTGGATAAATCATATTTTTAAATACGTATTAAAATTGAACACTTTATTAGACCCAATGCACGAATTTTAATTGCGGATTATGTTTTTAAAATATCCAAAGACAATTTTGATCTGGCGTAACCTTCAAATGGATTCCTTATCTAATATACATTAGACATATGTATGTAGGTGCAAATTCGAAAGTCTTCCATGCCGCGAAAGTTTATCGAGATAAACAAAGGGAAGTTTGCTCCATATATTGAAATTGATATGCAGCGAATTTAGTGGGCCAGTTTCATAAAAATAAACATAGACAAAAATTTTGATCAGGTGCAAGTTTTTTGAAACCGGCAAGGCCGTTCCTTATCTAATATATTAAATATATGCAACATTATTTCATCATTTGTCGTTATTCTGATTTTTGTTTAGTTAACTGATATTGCACAATAACGTATGAGGAGTATGAATGAACTTTTATGATGTTTCAATATTTGTCGGTTTTCCTTAAAATCACGTCTGTGGGTGTATATATCATTTGCAATTGTTTAATAATTGTTTATGTCTTCTTCTTCTTCAAAGTGATATAAAATTGAAACATGATTGAAGTTGTCATGGGGTGGTGGGTTGGCAAAATATTTGCTGTTACTTTAAGCTTATTCTCAATTTTTATGTGAGGATCACAAAAACAATTGTAAAGAATACAAAGAGGGTTCAATTAGCGAGTAGGAAGAATATCATAAATGGTATTTTAAAGAAAATAAAAGAATATTTGTAATGTTTTAAAAAATCTGTTTTATTTAAAAACCACTTATTATAATAAATTTTTCAAAGCACATCGACTTTTTGGAGTATTATAAGCTAATCCATTTTGTTGTTGTTGTTAGATTCAGGCATCCGTCCTCTTCTACATATTTATTAATGCTCTTCATCAAGTATGTTCACTGAGCTGTCTGATTTAATACTGGGCTGGTTGATTTTGATTGTTTATTCAATAATCCCATGCTCTCGTAACTCCTCAATAATTGACACTATTTCATTAGTATGACTATCATTTCCGGCTTATTGTGATCCTACCAATATGCGGAGCCGATCAACTAGTTCATTGGGGTCATCCCAATAGATGTAATCAATATTGTCGTTTAGAATTCGCATTATACCCTTACCGGTATGCGGAGTGCGAATCAACTTTTTTATTATCTTTTTATATTTATAGCTTTTTGTTCCTTTTACTTGCTGGTTTTCCTTAAAATCACGTTTGTGGGCGCATGTGTCGTTTAGGATTGTTCGATAATTGTCCAAGTCTTGTTTTGAGTAACCCTTGGGACGTTTCATAAAAATTAATGCAGCTAAGCCTTCAGTTATCTTATATTGCTTGCCGTTTATAAGAAAGATTTCTTTATCAACTTTTAATCTCGAATTACCAATATTCCATGCATTGTTATAATAGTACACTCCATAAGTTTTATCAAGTTCTGTACTGTCATTTTCAAGTAGTTCTTTATATTTGCTTAGTATCTGGTCTGGAGACTCTAATATCGGCGAATTATGTTCTCTCAATGTTGATGGATGTATAGGGGTGGCAAATTCATCATCATCAGCTTCTCCATCATCATCATCTCTCAATAGAGAATAATCCCTAAGAGGGGTGCTAGTTGGTTCCAGCTTTAAATATTTACGAGCAGGTGGTGTATATGTTTCATCATTATGAGGTATTTCATCTTCTATCTCTTCTTCTTTTGGCTCAACTTTGGCTGCATCTTTTGATTCCAATTTTGCATCTGTTACTAATTGTTTAAGAGGTTTTGTGATTGGTTTAAAGGTTTCCTCCAGATATGTTGCTTGTTGAAGTCTTCCAGCTTTTAAAGCTTTATATTTCTTTCTAATTGAATTTTTGATTTTTACAATGTTCTCAAGCAATTGAATATCCTTTTCATAGCCCATTTTAGCCAAAGGTCCCTTTAACTGATTTATTAACGGTCTGTTCACTGAGCTGTTTGATTTGGTACTGAGCTGTTTGATTTCGCTACAAGTTCATTTATTCAATAATCTCATGCTCTCGTAACTGTTTAAGTATCCAAAATATTTCTTTTCCTTCTCTAGTTGGCGCTAAGCATCTCAATCGATCAACTAGCTCATTGGGGTCGTATAAGTTTGAATTTTCATCATCATCATCATAATCTTCATCTTCAATGTTTAATTGGGGGTGTTTGTAGCGGTACTGACGAAAGTTGTCAGTATATTTATTTGAATCTTCAACCATCTTGACACGTTTTCCTGTGACTTCGTTAATTGATTCTAAATCCGAACTTTGCAAATTTTCATCATCATTTTCTTCAGAAGTATACGATTGTGACTCATCATCTTGGGTTTTACAAGGGTATTGACAAATTTTACCATAGTTTTCACTATTTTTATTTACATCTTCAACAAACTTTGCTCGTTTTGTAAATGGCTCTAAATCTGAGCTCTGATCTGTTCCAAGAAACGAATTTTTGTTATTATATAGTTCCGCATGATTCTTTTCATATTTATCCATCTGCACCCCCCTAGAGGAAATATTACTAGAACTGTTCTCGCTGTTACCATGTTCGGAAACTGTTTTTGGTGTTTGATTTTGTAAATATTCCCGACCTTTTCTTATTTTCAACATTTTATTTCTAATGTTTTCTGTGGGACTATGTCTATTATCATCCTCATACTCCATAGCATTATAGATATCTTCATCAGAATGAATTAGTGATCTATCATTATCTTCATATTCCCTGCTTCTGGATGCATGCGTTGATCCTTTTTTATGCCTAGCAAGACTCTCTCGACGAGTGAAT
The DNA here is from genome assembly GCA_963855945.1 of Thereva nobilitata. Classification (NCBI taxonomy): domain Eukaryota; kingdom Metazoa; phylum Arthropoda; class Insecta; order Diptera; family Therevidae; genus Thereva; species Thereva nobilitata. Next base: position 37,273,877 of record OY979697.1, read on the forward strand.
GTCTTGTTACATTCCGTGCACTCAAACATAGTGATCACAAGTTACTGCACTATATCGAGCGAGGTAAGTATTTATATACTGGCGTCGGTGCACCGGTGTTGGTGTTTGGTGCACCGGTGGGTGCACCGGTGGTGGTGCACCAACATTGGTGCACCGGTGCACCGGTGTTGGTGTTTGGTGCACCGGTGCACCGGTGTTGGTGTTTGGTGCACCGGTGGGTGCACCGGTGGTGGTGCACCAACATTGGTGCACCGGTGCACCGGTGTTGGTGTGACGCCAATATTGGTGCACCCACCGGTGCACCGGTGCACCAATGTTGGTGCACCACCACCGGTGCACCCACCGGTGCACCAAACACCAACACCGGTGCACCGGTGCACCAAACACCAACACCGGTGCACCGGTGCACCAATGTTGGTGCACCACCACCGGTGCACCCACCGGTGCACCAAACACCAACACCGGTGCACCGACGCCAGTATATAAATACTTACCTCGCTCGATATAGTGCAGTAACTTGTGATCACTATGTTTGAGTGCACGGAATGTAACAAGACATTCACTCGTCGAGAGAGTCTTGCTAGGCATAAAAAAGGATCAACGCATGCATCCAGAAGCAGGGAATATGAAGATAATGATAGATCACTAATTCATTCTGATGAAGATATCTATAATGCTATGGAGTATGAGGATGATAATAGACATAGTCCCACAGAAAACATTAGAAATAAAATGTTGAAAATAAGAAAAGGTCGGGAATATTTACAAAATCAAACACCAAAAACAGTTTCCGAACATGGTAACAGCGAGAACAGTTCTAGTAATATTTCCTCTAGGGGGGTGCAGATGGATAAATATGAAAAGAATCATGCGGAACTATATAATAACAAAAATTCGTTTCTTGGAACAGATCAGAGCTCAGATTTAGAGCCATTTACAAAACGAGCAAAGTTTGTTGAAGATGTAAATAAAAATAGTGAAAACTATGGTAAAATTTGTCAATACCCTTGTAAAACCCAAGATGATGAGTCACAATCGTATACTTCTGAAGAAAATGATGATGAAAATTTGCAAAGTTCGGATTTAGAATCAATTAACGAAGTCACAGGAAAACGTGTCAAGATGGTTGAAGATTCAAATAAATATACTGACAACTTTCGTCAGTACCGCTACAAACACCCCCAATTAAACATTGAAGATGAAGATTATGATGATGATGATGAAAATTCAAACTTATACGACCCCAATGAGCTAGTTGATCGATTGAGATGCTTAGCGCCAACTAGAGAAGGAAAAGAAATATTTTGGATACTTAAACAGTTACGAGAGCATGAGATTATTGAATAAATGAACTTGTAGCGAAATCAAACAGCTCAGTACCAAATCAAACAGCTCAGTGAACAGACCGTTAATAAATCAGTTAAAGGGACCTTTGGCTAAAATGGGCTATGAAAAGGATATTCAATTGCTTGAGAACATTGTAAAAATCAAAAATTCAATTAGAAAGAAATATAAAGCTTTAAAAGCTGGAAGACTTCAACAAGCAACATATCTGGAGGAAACCTTTAAACCAATCACAAAACCTCTTAAACAATTAGTAACAGATGCAAAATTGGAATCAAAAGATGCAGCCAAAGTTGAGCCAAAAGAAGAAGAGATAGAAGATGAAATACCTCATAATGATGAAACATATACACCACCTGCTCGTAAATATTTAAAGCTGGAACCAACTAGCACCCCTCTTAGGGATTATTCTCTATTGAGAGATGATGATGATGGAGAAGCTGATGATGATGAATTTGCCACCCCTATACATCCATCAACATTGAGAGAACATAATTCGCCGATATTAGAGTCTCCAGACCAGATACTAAGCAAATATAAAGAACTACTTGAAAATGACAGTACAGAACTTGATAAAACTTATGGAGTGTACTATTATAACAATGCATGGAATATTGGTAATTCGAGATTAAAAGTTGATAAAGAAATCTTTCTTATAAACGGCAAGCAATATAAGATAACTGAAGGCTTAGCTGCATTAATTTTTATGAAACGTCCCAAGGGTTACTCAAAACAAGACTTGGACAATTATCGAACAATCCTAAACGACACATGCGCCCACAAACGTGATTTTAAGGAAAACCAGCAAGTAAAAGGAACAAAAAGCTATAAATATAAAAAGATAATAAAAAAGTTGATTCGCACTCCGCATACCGGTAAGGGTATAATGCGAATTCTAAACGACAATATTGATTACATCTATTGGGATGACCCCAATGAACTAGTTGATCGGCTCCGCATATTGGTAGGATCACAATAAGCCGGAAATGATAGTCATACTAATGAAATAGTGTCAATTATTGAGGAGTTACGAGAGCATGGGATTATTGAATAAACAATCAAAATCAACCAGCCCAGTATTAAATCAGACAGCTCAGTGAACATACTTGATGAAGAGCATTAATAAATATGTAGAAGAGGACGGATGCCTGAATCTAACAACAACAACAAAATGGATTAGCTTATAATACTCCAAAAAGTCGATGTGCTTTGAAAAATTTATTATAATAAGTGGTTTTTAAATAAAACAGATTTTTTAAAACATTACAAATATTCTTTTATTTTCTTTAAAATACCATTTATGATATTCTTCCTACTCGCTAATTGAACCCTCTTTGTATTCTTTACAATTGTTTTTGTGATCCTCACATAAAAATTGAGAATAAGCTTAAAGTAACAGCAAATATTTTGCCAACCCACCACCCCATGACAACTTCAATCATGTTTCAATTTTATATCACTTTGAAGAAGAAGAAGACATAAACAATTATTAAACAATTGCAAATGATATATACACCCACAGACGTGATTTTAAGGAAAACCGACAAATATTGAAACATCATAAAAGTTCATTCATACTCCTCATACGTTATTGTGCAATATCAGTTAACTAAACAAAAATCAGAATAACGACAAATGATGAAATAATGTTGCATATATTTAATATATTAGATAAGGAACGGCCTTGCCGGTTTCAAAAAACTTGCACCTGATCAAAATTTTTGTCTATGTTTATTTTTATGAAACTGGCCCACTAAATTCGCTGCATATCAATTTCAATATATGGAGCAAACTTCCCTTTGTTTATCTCGATAAACTTTCGCGGCATGGAAGACTTTCGAATTTGCACCTACATACATATGTCTAATGTATATTAGATAAGGAATCCATTTGAAGGTTACGCCAGATCAAAATTGTCTTTGGATATTTTAAAAACATAATCCGCAATTAAAATTCGTGCATTGGGTCTAATAAAGTGTTCAATTTTAATACGTATTTAAAAATATGATTTATCCAGTACGTTCCGCACAGAATAATTACGTCATAAGTCTGACGAAATTGGGAATCTTGTTGTTGTTATGCAATAGGAATTTATTTGAAACTTGATAATTTATCAATCTAATAATTCTATATTTATAATGCATATGCTGCAATTGCATAAACCTTGTGCATAAATTTATCATACAAACAAAACAAAAAGGCCTCAGCGACACCAAGGTATGTATTATTTTTCAAACACTGTTCTTATCAGCAGACCCAAATTAATCACCAGTCATTTGCGAAGGCCTGAGTTGTTTGTATGAAAAAAGCTTTTGCTGTTGTTGTTGTTGTAAAGAACGAAAACAGATGTTGAGGCTGGACCGAGTCTTGTTGTTGTTTATCTGTTAAGACATTCGGCTAGGTAAAATTTTTATCAGAGCCACGGGCAGCATGGTCGAAGGAAAATAAAAATTCTATTTTTAGATTGCCCAGCGCTTGTATACACAAATTGAGTAAGAACCCACAGAAGCCTCGATAGCCTCGAGGCTGCGATACAGGTCTCTTAATCTACCGATGCCCCAGGTTCAAATCCCAGCAAAGCCCAAGCAGCACAACTTTGACTTTTTAATTTCGCAACACTTGCAGCATTAACAAATTCTCGCGGCAGGTGACGTCTTATCACGTGGCGCCTGGCCCCACACCCGTACTCCGTACCCGTACTTGTACCCCGTACCCCGCACCAGTACTCAGTACCAGTACTCCACACCGTACTCAGTACCTGTACTCCACACCGTACTCAGTACCCGTACCCCGTACCCCGCACCCGTACTCCCACACCGTACTCAGTACCCATACCCCGTACCCCGTACCCTTTCAGCCATACAACAACAACAACCGCGATGACGTCATCATCATCATTGCACTACTGTTTGTGACGTCACAACCAATTGGCACAGCAAAGAAAATCCAAGATGGCGGAAAATGTGAATTTAGACCCCCTGTGTTAAACCTTATGGGATTTTGCGCCAGAACTCTCATAGGTTATCTACTAATCGTTGCTCAATATATGTGTTACCATTCTGGCAACACTGTTTTATATTTTATTATTGAGTGGAATGGGATATGGGATGAGTCATCCTAACGCGTCTTTGTTCTAGTTTTAGGGTTTTGTCTGTTTCATTCCTTTGTGAGTTGTTAATTGGAATAGACGTGCCTTTCAGTTAATAAGATATAATAAAATACAAAAGATTTAGTTTGAATTACAGAATTGTTTTTTATTTCCATAACCTAATTCCCAATAGGTTATGGGCCCAGAGGCTTAAGGACGCTGTGAGTGAATTTTATAATTGTTAATTAAAAAAAAAAACAAATGGAGAACTTGAATATAAAAAGAAACATTAAGCCATTTAATGGAGAAAAATATTCCATTTGGAAGTTTAGAGTTAGGGAGTTGTTGATTGAATTAGATATAGTAAAAGTGATTGATAGTGAAGCTAAAGATAAAAATATTGTTGGGTGGAATAAGGCTGAACGTATAGCAAAGAGCATTATTGTAGAATATTTAGCTGACTCTTTCCTTGGATTTGTGAAACCTAGTATGACGGCAAAAGGAATTTTTAAAGAGTTAGATGCAATCTACGAAAGGAAAAGCATAGCTACGCAACTTGCCATACGTAAAAAATTACTTACTTTAAAACTTACTAGTGATACAACTTTAATCCAACATTTTACATTATTTGATGATTTAATTAGTGATTTGTTGACTGCCGGTGCCGCTTTAGGAGAATCTGATAAGGTGTCTCATTTGTTACTATCCCTTCCTCCGACTTATGACGGTGTAATTACCGCTATAGAAACACTGTCAGAGGACAATTTGACTTTGGCTTTTGTGAAAACAAGGCTTTTAGATCAGGAGGTGAAATTAAATAACGAAAATCGGGATACGAGTGGCAAAGTTCTTTTGGTTGATGGTTCAGACTCATCAAAAAAAATGGCAGCAGTGTGAAAAGAAAATACAATATTGATAATTTTAAAGCTAAGAATAATTTTCGTAAAGGACAAAATAAATTTCAATTTGCTAGATTTACAAATAAAAACAAGTCTGCGACTATGAAATGTCATCATTGCGGTAGGAAAGGACACATAAAAAATCAGTGCTACTACTACAAAAGAGGGTTACAAAATAAAAATTTGGAGATAAATAGAACTGTTCAGGCTGTACAAAAAGGTCAACAAAGTGAACCAAATCATGATTCATCAGGATTTGTGTTTATGGTTGGCGAATACGTAGAACCGGAAGATACTCTAAATAAAACCAAAATTACATTTCTTTTGGACTCGGGAGCGACAGTACACCTTGTCAATAGAGATGATTTATTTAGCAGCTTCAAAGTCTTGGAGAAACCATGGAGTTACTCAACTGCAAAAAATGAAACCTACATAACAGGAACGAAAATTGGTACAGTAAACGTAATTAGCAACATGGGAATTCAAGGAGTCTTGGAAGACGTTCTCTACAGTCCAGAAATTCCATGTAATATCTTGTCCGTTAAAAGAATGCAACAAGCTGGTTTGAAGGTTGTATTTGATGAAAATGGGTGTGAAATAAGTAATGGTAATAAAATCATAATGAAGGGTAAGTCTATGAATGAATTAAACTCTACTAATTTTAGAGTTAATATAAAAACAAGTAAATTAGTTTATAGTATTATTAGTAATAATTACGATTTGTGGCATCAGCGTTTAGGACATATTGGTAAATCGAAATTTATTGAGTTAAAAAATAATGAAATGATAAGCGATATAAATCAGATAGCTCAAGTAAAACCAAATGATAGTTTATGTGAAGCGTGTATTAAAGATAAACAGGCTAGGTTACCATTTAATGTAGCAAAAGATAAAAGTAATGTGAACAGACCATTGTTCATTATTCATTCCGACGTATGTGGTCCAATCACTCCTTCTGGCATTGGTAATAAAAATTATTTCGTATTTTTTATTGATCAATTCACTCATTATTGCGTAACATATTTATTAAGTAACAAGTCAGACGTATTTTCATGTTTTACAGATTTTGTAGCTAAGAGTGAAGCTCATTTCAATTTAAAAATAGTAAGTTTATACTCTGATAATGGTGGAGAGTATTTATCTAATGAGATGAAAGAATTTTGTGTAGGAAAAGGTATAAGCTATCATCTTACAGTTCCACGAACCCCGCAGTTAAATGGTGTGTCAGAACGAATGGTAAGAACAATTACTGAAAAAGCGCGAGCAATGTTAGCAGGTGCTTGTTTAGAAAAAAACTTTTGGGGTGATGCAGTTTTAACTGCAACATATTTACTAAATTTAACTCCTACAAAAGCATTAACAGTAAGTAAAACACCATATGAATTGTGGCATAATAAGAAACCACAATTAAAATATTTAAAGGTTTTTGGTTCTACAGTATACATACATAATAAAACTGGTAAAACAAAATTAGATGAAAAATCATCGAAAGGTATACTGGTAGGCTATGAACCAAATGGATACAAAGTGTGGGATATGGATAATGAAAAATATATAATAGTTAGGGATGTTATTGTAGATGAGACCAACTTTCTGAATTCTAGACCTAAAGGAAAGTTAGAAGGGGTTAATATGGAAAACTCCAGAAATGAAACTGATTCTAAAAATTCAAAATCAGTATTATTTAAAGATAGCTCGAAAGAAAAGGTCGAAATAAATAGCGATTGTAATAACAGTATTAAAACGAAACATTTACACATAGAATCTTTATCTCAAGATGAAATAGTTTTGGGACCTAGAAGGAGTGAGAGACTTAAATTTCAACCACGTAATACTTATAACGAAGATGAAAATAACGAAGAAATTCCAGATGATTGTCTTATGTGTGCTCAGTCGATAATTTATCAAATACCAAAATCATTTGATGAAATTAAAAGTAGAAATGATAGAGAGAGATGGGAACTAGCTATTAAAGAGGAAATTAATTATCTATTAATAAATAATACTCTTGTGCGAAAGCCAGAAAATAAAAATATTGTTGGGTGTAAATGGGTGTTTACAATTAAAAATGATGAACATGGAAACCCATTGACATATAAAGCCCGTCTAGTAGCTCAAGGATTTAGTCAACAATATGAATCAGATTATGTATAATGAGACTTTTGCAGAATTTCTAGTTTTAGATTTATTAGAGCTTTTGCAAATCAGTTTAATTTATTAATACATCATATGGATGTAAAGACAGCTTTTTTGAATGGAATTTTGAAAGAAGAAATATACATGAAAATTCCAGAAGGAGTAGCAGGAAAAATTAATTTTGTTTGTAAATTGAACAAAGCTTTATATGGACTTAAACAAGCAGCAAGATGCTGGTTTGAAGTGTTCGAACAAGCTTTAAAAACAAAAGGATTTATTAATTCAGCAGTTGATCGTTGTATTTACGTTTTGGATAATGGACATATTTCAAAAAATATATATGTAGTATTATATGTAGATGATCTTCTTATTGCAACTGCTAATATGAATTTAATGAATAGTTTCAAAAATTATTTGATGAATAAGTTTCTCATGGTAGATTTGCATGAAATAAAACAATTTATTGGTATAAAAATTGAACGAACTGAAAATACAATTACATTAGATCAAAGTGTGTATATAAAAACGGTATTAACTAAATTTAACATGCACGATTGTAAAGCTGTAAGCACACCCCTTGAAACTAAGTTAAATTATGAAGCTTTAAATTTTGATGAGAATAATTATGATACTCCTTGTAGAAATTTAATTGGTTGTTTGATGTATCTAATGGTATGTACACGACCAGATTTAAGCATTGCAGTAAATATTTTGAGTAGATATTCAAATAAAAAAGAATTATGGCAATGTTTAAAAAGGATTTTAAGATATTTGAAGGGCTCAATTGATATTAAATTAACGTATGTTAGAGAAGAATATAAAAATATTTTATCTGGTTATGTTGATTCTGATTGGGGTGGTAATGATAAAACTGATAGAATAAGTACAACTGGATACATATTTCAATTATTTGATAACTGTACAATATGTTGGAACACTAAAAGAAAAGCTTCAGTAGCTGCGTCATCAACCGAGGCCGAATACATGGCACTTTTTGAAGCGGTCAGAGAGGCCATGTGGTTAAGATCCTTAATAATTAGTATTAATTTTAATATTTCAGGGCCTATATTGATTTATGAGGATAATAATGGTTGTATATGTATTGCAAATAATCCCACATGCCATAAACGATCTAAACATATAGATATTAAATATCATTTCTCTAGAGAACAAGTGGAAAAAAATTTAATTAAACTACAATATGTTCCTACAGGTCAGCAATTGGCAGATTTTATGACAAAACCATTGGCAGCAACCAGATTTATGGAATTAAGAACTGGAATTGGTTTAAAATAATCTATAATTCTATAATTTAGTCTTTTGGTTAAATGAATTATGTTAATTTGTTAACAAGTGAATTATGTTAATTTTTGGTAACTATGAAGAAATTAATTTGAATTTTAAGTTAATATTAAGAGTATGGTCTGATTAGGTTTTTCTGGGTTTTCCTAATCCTTGCAATGAATGTTGGACCATGTTTGTAATATCCCCAGAGTGAAAGGCACATATTTTTTTAATAGGATTTTTATGAAATGTAAATTTGATTAATGTTGTTAATAGGAATGAACATAAGAAACAGACTTATTTAGATTTGTGTAAACGATTAATTTTTGAAGGGGGCGTGTTGGCAATTCCATATCCAAATATTAATCGTTGCTCAATATATGTGTTACCATTCTGGCAACACTGTTTTATATTTTATTATTGAGTGCAAGACCCTCGTAAGTACAGGCCTGGAAGCAGAGTTTATGTTTGTGTTGGTAATAGACCCATTATCTGTCAAATAGGAAGAAATTATATGGAGGAGGTAAAAGTTCGGGATATTTTGCCGTAAAAAGTCATAAAATAATATATTTAACCAGTTTTTGTTGCAATAGGATTACCAGTTAATAGTGCTTTAGTGATTTATTTAAGAAAAGTTAAAAAAATCGAGTGGTTAAGTGTGTTTTAAGTGTGTTAATTGTAAAGGTGGCCAATTTTGTTTACATTCGCGGTGGTTTTTTCTTGTTTATTTAGCGGAAAAATGTTGAATTTGTGTAGTAATATAATAAAAAGTGCTTTTTGAATGATAAAAGATTATTATAGAATAGTTATTAAACACATTAAGTGCAAGTACCACCATACAACATGCATAACAATAACTTTCTCACTTTTCCTTCATATTTTTCTGCACTTATGTTTTTAATAAGTATTCTATAATAACCTTTTATCACTCAAAAAGCACTTTTTATTATATTACTACACAAATTCAACATTTTTCCGCTAAATAAACAAGAAAAAACCACCGCGAATGTAAACAAAATTGGCCACCTTCACATTTAACACACTTAAAACTCACTTAAACTCTCAATTTTTTTAAATTTTCTTAAATAAATCACTAAAGCACTATTCACTGGTAATCCTATTGCAACAAAAACTGGTTAAATATATTATTTTATGACTTTTTACGGCAAACTAATGCAAAAATATTCCGAACTTTACATCACGGCGTATAAATCCAACAAAAGTGACAGATTCTGGGACTACGAGCAGCTGCGGTAGTGTTAGTGAGATAGGCAACTTCCAGGCCTGTACTTGAGAAGGTCTTGTTGAGTGGAATGGGATATGGCATGAGTCATCCTAACGCGTCTTTGTTCTAGTTTTAGGGCTTTGTCTGTTCCATTTCTTTGTGAGTTGTTAATTGGAATAGACGTGCCTTTCAGTTAATAAGATATAATAAAATACAAAAGATTTAGTTTGAATTACAGAATTGTTTTTTATTTCCATAACCTAATTCCCAATAAAGACAAGCACTACCACTTCCAAAAGACCCATCACTAAACTCTGTGTATTGTCCGCATGAAATGGTGTACATGTCGTCCGTCCCAATTTATGTTACTATAAGACAACGCGACTAAAAATGGCATTATTCTTTCCACAGCGCTAAAACAAAGCAAACATCATGAAAAACTATGCAGAAGATCTAGACCTTGAGTTGGATAATTATCTAGATTCATGGCCACTAACTACTGAGCAGATGGAAGAGTTGTGGGAACACGAGCCCTTTGATTGGAGCTTAGACGCAACACCGCGTTCTCCAACTTCCGACCGTGACCTACCTTCAACTCCAGGAAAAAACCTTCCAGGCATTCTGCCGGAAACAGGAGAACTGGAAGGACCATAAATAGGACGTCCTGTAACACACGAGCCCTTGGATCAAGAAGGCAGCATGGACGCACAGCGTGTTCCAGATCCCGACAACGAACGACCGACTACTCCAGGGAAAAATCTGCCAGGCATTCTACCGGAAGCAGAGAAATCAGAAGGGGAACCACTGATTAACCCCTTACACCCGAGAACTCCACCTGAGGCTCCAAAAGGCCGGACAGAGGCTCAGTCCAAAAGTCAAGATAAAGGGCACACTCTACCTCCAGCGATACCTGAAAAGGCGCACAAAGCACCCAAGGGAAAATCTTCATCCGGGCTGGATCATAAAACATATGAGCTGAAAACAAATGAAGGCGTATTTTTCACAATCACGCATCACCAGCTCCACTCTATTCCATATAAAAGGATCGATGATTCCAAACGTCAAAGGTATACGGTGAAGTTAGGCGGTAGTAGAAGGGTACATTTGAAGAGGCGCAACAACGTCTCTTACTTGTACAATTACACCGAGTAATTCAAAACATGAATATTATAGAATTTATAGAACTAGAAAATAGTGAATTTAAATGAATTGTGATAAAGGAAAAACTGGACTCAATGAGCAATATAATTATTAGTATTTAAGTTAAAACAAGGCTGAAATATAATTTACTTAATAGTAGTTAATTTAAAATAAAAAAAAAAGATTGGAATACAATTTACAATAAATGAAATATCAACATAACCAAGGTGTTGTCGCCGTAATCATGTTGATGTTGCAACGGTCGGCCTACAAAAGAAAAAAATATAACAAACTAAAATAATAATCCGTGGCCAGCGGCCAAGGGGAATTCCCCAAACCCATAAAAGTTTGCAGTCCGAGTTTGATTTGGTCGATTAAAATTACCTCCATGCAAATATCTCGAACAAAAAGAAATAAACCATTCGCGCATCTTACAGATTTTAAAAAATTCATGCAAAAGAAACTTTTGCCTAAGTACACCCCTGCCCATAGGTTTTGCATCTCCCCCATCACATATCGTATTGCTCACACACACATGGATTTTACGCAACAAGAACTGCCGGCGGCGAACGCCCCGCCAATCACCTTGCAGAATTCACATGATGCTAGAGCGTTTCTCGGAATTTTTATTCTTGTCCATGTAATGGAATGGGTTTACACGGAAGAATGAAGGAACACCGATTACCAAATCCCTTTGGTTGTTCCCTTCCGTGTGAATTCCTCCATCCCATTACCCCACCCTTGATGTTCAAGGACATGACCAAATAAGGAGATGAACGCCGGTCAGTGGCTATTTCCTTGGTTTTTCCCTGTCTTCACCCCCCCCCCCCCCCCCCCACCTTACAGACGTCGATGGAGAACTGAGAGTTAGCGTTGATTTTTTAAGTTCAGTTCGGGATAGTTTCTGAAGCGCGCAGGTTCTTTAATTTGGGATAAAGGTACAAATAAAGAAAAGAGTGTCCTAGTCACCGATAGATTCGGCTTTTGTCTTGATTGTAAATTGGTTCGCAGTTTTTTTATGCAAAAAAAAAAAGAGAAAAGGATATCAGAGTGATTATCCTGCGCTTTCGGGGTAATACGGAGTTGTACCCTGATCAAGGGTGTTAAAATAGTTAAAAAGAGTTAGAACAGAGAAATACGCGTTGCTCAGCTGAAGTAGCCACTGTAACGGCCGCCTTCTATAGAAACTTACAAATCCCGGTAATAGCCCAACAAATAGTTCTCTAGTAAATAACGGCTTTACACCTTTACCCATTGGGAAAACACATATTACATTTATAATGAAGTGCAGGAGTGGTCATACCGGTTACCCGAAATTTAATTCAAACTTATGTTCATATTGCCCCTTTCATAGTCCGACGTAAGCAGCGTTAAATGCATTCCATACTTCACCTCGAAGCACCAAAGCCCATCTATAAACTTCCCCAGCATGTATCCTATAAATTCTAGAGACAAGTAATAAGAAACCTTGGACAATTTGTCGAAAAACCACAATAAAGTTTGACAAATGTAAGCTCTCGCGATGGTACTAACTAAAAATTTTTTTTTGCCTGTAATTGCCACCTTTTGACATTCCCTGGAAGGCACATATTTCATTTGTATCTGTAATAACCAATTTGGTGATGGCCCGAAACGCAAGACAATGCGTTAACGGCACGCGCCTGGCTTTCTTGAGGGAGATGGGCGAAAAATTGGTGGTAGAGAGAAAAAGAAACAGTTTTTGAGGCAGTCGGGACGAGATTTTAGTTGAAAGTGGCCGCGATCTTGAGAAGTTTTTTTTGGACGTTTTTTTTGAGTTGGTTTTTTTTTGAATAGAACTTGGACGGTAGTTTTTCTATTTTTGTCGAAAATTACTTGTGTGGAAAGGAAAAAGGTAAAACGCCGCAGGGAATTATAGATTGAAGCAGAAAAGCGGGTTATGGTCAGCAACGGATGGAGTGGGTAGTTCAGACGGGAAAGGTTGGCCGTCTGGTGATTCCTGGCATGTGGGAGTAGCGAAAAACCTGTAAATTTTCTTTCGGGTTTTGCTGCTTGGTTTTTTTTTGAAAAGAAAAGGGCGCAAGCTGTGGATTACAATAGTGATATTAAGGAAAAACTTTCCGTTTAGCGTATTATAGCAAATAACGGCACATATAGAGGAGTGTGTTAAGGAGCGGATCGTAAGTTCTCTTTTTTTCTCTCTTCATGCTTGCGCGGTGTTTCGAAATTGAATTGAACGGAGATTGAAAGAAAATTGAAATGGGAATTGAAATTGAATAAAAGTGGACTGAAAAAGTCGAGTTGAACCTCACGAGCGGATAGAAATTTTTTTTGTCTATCAAGGGCTAAGGTTATTAGGTTATAAAAGAATATAGTTCAAGGTGTAGGAAAATCAGTAAGGTAAGGCCATACAGGAAAAGGAAGGTGAAAAAGTGGTCGATTGGGGGCAGGGCCTTGTGCGAGTAGGCATATGAATATTGAGCTGCACGTGGGTTTTCCAAGGATTCAGGAAAAGCGTCCCACGCAGAAAACCCCCCCTAAGGCGGGAAAGACGTGCCAGGTATGATGTATGTGGAGAAATCTTTAGGTAAGTCAAATGATAAAGGACGGTATATACCGTGCATAACGGGAAAATTAATCACAGTTACTTCCAACGGGAAGAAGTCCTTTTTGTACACTGAACATTAATGAATTGATTATTACCTTTTAGCTATTGAACAAACAACCAAGATTCAAAAAAAAAAAGAGATATATTCCGAAGGAAGAAAGGTGTGACTGGAAAGGAAAAATTTACGGCACCTTACTTTGGCCGCATACTGGGTGACGGTACTACCGCAAAAGAAGAGTAAGGAAATTAAAGACCAACGAAAGGTGGGGAAAAGCTACCTTTAGCCGGCATTTCAGCCGCGTGCCCTGAGTAAGTATTTTGTAAGATATTTTCCATAGTTTTGGGAGTAAATTGCGTAACGGGACGGAGAGCGTTTTTTTTTTGTTTGGAAGAAAAAAGAAAAAAAAATAACGGTCGTTAGGCCTCCCCGCTTTGACCTCATCGTTGTTTCACTGAAAAATTGTTTTTACTATAAACGAATTTACGTAAGTTTTCTTAATGGACACTATACATATATATATATGCCTTCAACCTTATAAATGAATAAGAAAAAAAAAGAAAAAAAAAATTTTTTTTTCAAGGCAAAAATTCAAAATCAAACTGCAAGTAATTAAGAAAAAAATAAATAAAAAAAATAAGAAAAGAAAATTAATTAAAATTACTGAGTATGATGTGATTTTGATGCAATGGGTTATGATAATGGTTCAGTACCCCATTAAATAAATTTTCTTTTAAATATATTTCGATACTAAAGTGCAACTGAATTACTCGGAATTTACGCCAATGGATTAAGACTATGGTTCATTAACCCCTCTATAATTAAGTTTCTTTTTACGTATATTATAATACTAGCATACAATTGGATTGTTTGATATTTAAGCCAATGGGTTATGATAATGGTTCAGTACCCCCTTAAATAAATTTTCTTTTAAATATATTTCGATACTAAAGTGCAACTGAATTACTCGGAATTTACACCAATGGATTAAGACTATGGTTCATTAACCCCTCTATAATTAAGTTTCTTTTTACGTATATTATAATACTAGCATACAATTGGATTGTTTGATATTTAAGCCAATGGGTTATGATAATGGTTCAGTACCCCCTTAAATAAATTTTCTTTTAAATATATTTCGATACTAAAGTGCAACTGAATTACTCGGAATTTAGGCCAATGGATTAAGACTATGGTTCATTAACCCCTCTATAATTAAGTTTCTTTTTACGTATATTATAATACTAGCATACAATTGGATTGTTTGATATTTAAGCCAATGGGTTATGATAATGGTTCAGTACCCCCTTAAATAAATTTTCTTTTAAATATATTTCGATACTAATGTGCAACTGGATTACTCGAGATTTAAGGCAATAGATTAAGATTATGGTTCATTAACCCCCTCCCCTGTAATAAAGTTCTTTTAAAGATATTATAATACTAAAATACAATTAAATTAGTCGATAGTTACTCCAACGGATTAAGAGGAAGTTTCGTTAACCACCTATGACCAAATTTCGCTTACAATGATATATCACCATTTGAATACTCTGGACCTGCGCTACAATAGCGCCAATAGGATACGGTGATGGCCTGTTGACCCTGAACCGTTATTTCGCTGTCCCAATATACCTCAACGCGAAGGTGATATTGACCAACCCGGCATTCATTCCTCAATTCCGATTATTTTGGTCCCTTTTCATCTCCTAACTACCGTTGCCAGTACATCATACAGACCGTACGAGACAGATATCACGAATTACCGTGGCCGTCAAATGATGAATAGAATACCCTGAAGGGGGCATATCGCTTCGAACAGGTTATTGGTATCGTTCTGATGACGCACTTGACAAACCACGATTGACTAGACGGACGGCAAGGTAAAAGTGCAAGCAATCCCAGTAATGCAAAAGACTCATACGGCCCTTCGTCTTACCAAGTATTATCCTGTGGGGCCTTTAGCAAGATAATGGAGTAAGACGCTCCCCCTGTAGGTGTGGCCCCGGGACGACGGTTGCCTTCTCCGAGGTGAGGGCCTTCCTCACACTCCTGTTGGATATCCTGCAGCCAATACAATGATCGGCAACCAGTGATCACCCTTTTTCTTTTCTCCCCTTTCTCTCCACCTCTCGTTGGCCCGGACGTGTTCCACCCCCTTATCGCCCTTAGTTAATTTTTTTTCTGTTGTATAGGCACGAGCATTCCTTTTTAAACTGTCACTCCTTCGGCACCCATGAACCGTGAACCCCACCCCATCCGGCGAGCTAGTCAGAGCATCGCTAGTCGTGCCGACAACCGGTGCATGGGATGCGTTTCGTTCGCGACACTTCCCCGGCGGTCGAACCGTCCGAGCCACCCTCTTTTCTGAGTCCCCTTCCCCAAATTTTGTAATGATAGTCTTCCGGCCTTTATGGCAAATTCCCTTCTTCGTGCCCCGGCACAAATCTTCCTGACAGTTACAAATGGCGCCCAACGTCGGCTAGTGGATGATAACTTGTTTGATTCTCTGGTCTAGGTACCATAGCTCGGAAAGTCTGTTTTTTTTATTAGTCACTTTTCCACTGCCGAGCTATGTTTCATATTAGATTTTTTTATTTAAATTGTAGTTTAACTTTTAAATTTTGTGGCTCAGGCCAATGAGAGGAGCCAGGAGCGGATTTCTTTTAAATATACTCTCTCCACCTCAGTCCAAGTCCCTCCGGCTATTGGTTAATGGGCGAAGGCACTTACCGCGGTGACCTAGCCCTCTTCACTCCTCCTTCTTCCTCTTTCCTATCTTTCTACTTCTTCACCCATTTCACCTTTAATATCTTTCTGCGGTAGCCTCCCAATCTAATTTACGGTTCTTGTCATGGAGACTCAAGTCTGGTTAACAGGCGTTACACCGCCTGACCATGTGCGAGCCTTCCCTGACAGGAACCATCACTCTTTAGTTTTCTGGCATATCTTTTTAGCATGGACGGATGCATGCCTGGACGTCGGACCTGCCCCGTCAAGCTATCAGGCGTTCTACCGCCTGGCGATGCGACAGGGTCGACGTCCTGATATGCACCCGCCCCCGGCTGTTTGACCGTTCTGACACTTCACCTTCCTGGGACTCAGCAGAGTTGCTGACCAGCTGTGGCTGGGTGTCAGAGCGGTCACCTTTATCACTCAAGGGAGGCTTCTATCTCTCCTTCTTTCGCCCCTTCTTCTTCAGTGGTCACTGCACTGGAATCCTGTCATTGTTTTGGATTGCCGGATGTCAGGCAATAGGAATTCTTGATGAGGATGGTGCTAGACATTGGCCTGGCACCACCCTCATCACCGATCCCGCCTGTGGAGACACTTGGTGCTTCTGGTGACGCGGATGCCACTCAGTCCTGAGCTCAGGCTGTCTGTCATCGGAGCCACAGGCCACCGTAACCCTGGGTATGGCATCCTTTCCTGGGGCCACACTCACACACAAAAATACATTATTTTGGTCTAGTGAAAGTTGATTAAGTTAAAATTTTCAAAATAAAAATTTTTTTTTTCAATTAAATTAATTCCATTTAAGGACTGAAATTCAGTTTAGTTAGATTGTGTACAACTCGCATTTATTAGTATAAAAAGTTACATATTGATTGAGAGCAGCATTTTTTTGGTTGTCTTAATTATTATTATTATTTGTCATCTAAATTGCATAATTATTATGCTTATGTCGACGAATGATGATCTGCTTAGTTGATGAGCTTGATGGGAGGGAGATAAAATAATTCTTTGAACTTAAATAAAACGAAAATAATTTTATTATTCGTAGTTATTTAAAGCTAAAACAAAAAAAAAAAAAAATATTTAATTAATAAACGGCGTAAATTCGTCGCCCTTAATTCCAATTGGAATAATCACCCCAACCTTGACTGGTTCTTTTCGCTAACTTCTTTCTCTAGTTCTCTCTTAAGGGCTAGTACCTATTATTCGAGTCGGTATACTTGTATGTAATAAATAGGAATAGAAAAGGGAAGCTAAACCAGATTGTCCTAAGTACCGCGGTCATTAGTGAATACCTTCTACCTTGGCTTGTCAATTCCCAACGATGCCGAAGAACAGGAATGATAAGGGGCAATTTGTCGCCAGTCAAGGAAATGATGAATCCGACGATCGCCCTCCATCTGAGGACGACGATCAGGACCAGGACCGCGTGTTGACGGCGCTGACCGATAAAGTAGCGGCCTTGACACAAGTAGTGGACAAGTTGAGACAGCTAGTCCCGCCCGAAGCTCCTCTAAACGAGACCTCGACTAACTTCCTTCACCCTCCTACATCGGCAGGGGCTGGGCCCAGTGGCTTTCATCAGCGGACCAGCAGCATAGGTGAGCGCCCCCCTCACCGCGCAGAATACGGCGGCCCTACTTATAGGCAGAAGTCGCCAGTATTACACTGGAACATCAAATTCACGGGTCGACCGGGAGAAACCTCGGCAGAGGAATTTCTCTACCGGCTCGACACCCGAGCTCGAGATGATGACGTGTCAAGTCGGGAGTTGGTGAGGAATGTGGCCGCTCTGCTGTCAGCGCCCGCTGAGGACTGGTACTGGACCCAGTTCCGGCGACAACAATCTAATCCCTTGTGGATAGACTTCAAGACCAGTTTATTAGACCAGTTCGGGGAGCGTGAAACTGATTACGAGATAATCAAACAAATGCTGGAGACAAAACAGTACAGCCAATCCTATGACGCCTACGCGGCGAAAATGATCGCCTTGGCGAATCGCCTGACGCGCCCGATGCCCCCCGTCGAACTGGTGCGTCTCATTATGGGCAACTTGAATGCGACCTTGGGGACGGCCATCATAGGATCCACCTATGGTGACGTGCGCCAGCTCCGCGAAGCATGCATCCGCGTCGAGCGGTGGCAGAAGGCTAAGAAAGAAGAGGGCCGTCACTCATATAAAGTTCATGAACTGGACGACCTAGGTCACCACCAACCAGTCTCCACGTACCCAAACCATACGGGCGACGCTGCACCACCTGTTGTCGAAGAAATGAATACAGGTTTCACGCATAGAAAACCTGTCACCTGCTGGAACTGCCGGCAAGATGGTCACACCTTTGTTGACTGCCCCGTTCCAGACCGCAAGGTTTTCTGTTATAGATGTGGGAGACCTGACGTCTACACACCGTCCTGTCCGAATTGTTCGGGAAACCCGAAGCGGGGTGCGAGGCCTCCAGGGGGCTCGCGCCCGACCTAGTCCCAGATATCACAGACGAAACACCAGACTTGTCCTCCTACTCGCCAGACTACTCTGACCTGCCGGCAATGGAACCATTACCGGTTTTCCCTTCCCAGCAGGCCAGAGCCTCCTTTATACAACGTTGGGCCAACTATCACCAGGTCCGTAAACGAATCTTTGCAGACAGCGACGTTGCGCAGCCCAACGCTAAAATCCCACGCATCCGCCAGAAGGCCATAGAGAAGCGTATTCTCACCAGGCGAGTACTTTCAACGATACTTACTGACGCCGCTGATGAACGACCATTTGCCAATGTCCAAATTTTGGGCGAAACGGTCCTTGGCTTGCTGGATAGTGGAGCAAGCATTAGCTGCCTGGGAAGAGGGGCAGAGTCGTTCCTCCAGAATCACCCAGAAGCACAGCTAACGCGTTTGCATACCTCTGTCCAGACAGCCGACGGCTCATCCAACCAAATTCTGGGCTTCATCACGGTCCCTGTGACATATGGCCATCGTACATTGCCTTTGACCATCTACCTAGCTCCTAGCCTTTCGCAACCCTTATACCTAGGAATAGATTTTTGGAAGGCCTTTAAGTTGGCCCCACACATTATCGGTGAATTACAGTTAGGCCCCCAATCTGATCCAACCTGCCATCACCTTGAGGAAGCCCAGCAGGCGCGATTGAACCAGGCCAAGGCGTGGTTCCCGTCTTTTGACACCTGTGGCCTCGGCAAGACGCACCTGGAACAACATGTTATCGACACTGGCGAGGCGGTGCCCATTAAGCAGAGACATTATCCTGTCTCTCCTGCCATCCAGACCCTCATGTATGAGGAGGTCGATCGCATGCTGAGTCTAGGTGTAATTGAGAAGAGCAACAGCCCGTGGAATTCACCCGTGGTCCTGGTTCGAAAGCCCGGCAAGGTACGGCTTTGCCTGGACTCCCGCAAGGTGAATGCAGTTACGGTGAAGGATGCATACCCCTTGCAACACATCGATGGTCTACTGGGACGGCTACAGGACACGAAATACATCTCAGCCATTGATCTGAAGGATGCCTTTTGGCAGATTCCTTTGGAGGAAAAATCCCGAGAGAAGACAGCTTTCACGGTCCCAGGGCGACCATTGTATCAATTCACCGTAATGCCGTTCGGCCTTTGCAACGCGCCACAGCGGATGTGCCGCCTCATGGATAAGGCAATCCCAGGCTCTCTTCGAGAATGTGTCTTTGTCTATCTAGACGATCTCTTGGTGGTGTCTCCGACGTTTGAAGCCCACATCCAGACATTGGAACAGGTCGCAGACTGTCTGCGTCGCTCAGGGCTGACGGTAAACCTGAACAAAAGTCGGTTTTGCGTTAGAGAAGTCAAATATCTGGGATTTATCATTGGCGATGGGTCGCTTAAGACTGACCCCGACAAGGTTTCAGCCATCAGGGATTTCCCAGTCCCAAAGTCGGCCAAGCAGGTACGACGGTTTTTGGGCATGACAGGATGGTACCGGCGCTTCATAGGTAACTATGCAAGCATTGCCTCTCCCATCACTGACTGCCTAAGGAGCGGCAGATTTGCTTGGTCCGACGAAGCCCAAAAGGCATTCAAAGGAACTGAAGAAATCCATGATGTCTGCACCCTTACTGATAACCCCAGATTTCACCAGCCCTTTCTTCATCCAGTGTGACGCCAGCAAGACCGGAGTAGGAAGCGTCCTGTTCCAACGACGCGGAGACGAAGAACACCCAATCGCTTACTTCTCAAAGAAGCTGAATAGTGCACAGCGTAACTATTCCATCACAGAACTAGAGTGCTATGCAGCGGTATTAAGCGTCAAAAAGTTCAGAGCATACGTGGAAGGCCACACCTTCACTATCATCACCGATCATGCCAGCCTGAAGTGGCTCATGAGCCAGACCGATCTAAGCGGCCGATTGGCTCGCTGGAGCCTAAAGCTGCAGGGCTTCCAATTTTCAATCGAGCACCGCAAGGGTAGTCAGAATGTGGTGCCGGACGCTCTATCACGAGTCGACTGTGTCGATGAAGTGTTCTTCTGCAACGACGTGGACTTATCGTCCCCAGCCTTCAAATCGGAAGATTATGTCCAGCTCGTTGAGCAAGTGACCAAGAAGGCTGATCAGTTACCTGATATTCAGGTATCTGAGGGATACGTGTTCCACCGTTCGGCCCCACGGACTGGCGACCCCGAGACGGACGATCTGATTTGGAAATTGTGGATCCCTGTAGAATTGGCCGCTCCCCTGATCCAGTCCGCTCATGAGCCCCCTCAAGCTTCCCATGGCGGTGTTCACAAAACCCTTGCACGCCTTCGGGAAAAATATTATTGGCCCGGTATGACTAGCCAAGTCAGGAAATACCTCGCGAGCTGTGAAGTATGCAAGGAGACAAAAGCTCCAAACACACCCCTTCGGCCCCCTATGGGTGAAGCCATGGATGTGTGCCGACCTTTTCAACTCTTGTACGTCGATTATATGGGCCCATATCCTAGGACGAAGAAAGGCCATACGGCTGTATTGGTAGTCCTAGACGCGTTTTCTAAATTCTGCTTTCTCCACCCAGTAGCTGGCGAAACATCTAAAGCCGCTGTGAATTTTCTCGAGCACCATATTTTCCACGCTTTCGGAGTCCCCGAGGCGATATTCTCTGATAATGGAAGCCATTTTACGTCTAAAGAATTCGCGAAACTGTTGTCCGACTACGGCGTCAAACACCAACTCACCGCCGTCTATTCCCCACAAGCCAACGTTTCCGAGCGGGTGAACCGCTTCGTCTTAGCTGCTATCCGAGCGTACCTGAAGGAAGACCACCGGGATTGGGACCTACATCTGTCTGCAATTGAATGTGCCCTACGGAGCGCCCATCACTCCTCCATCGATACCTCCCCTTACCAGGCCCTGTTCGGGTGTCCAATGATCCTGCATGGATCCGCTTACCCGCTACTGAAGACATTAGGTGCCTTGCAAGAGGGAGATATAACAGTACTGCCGGCCGTAGATAGATGGCAAGCCCGGCGTGACAAAATAGAACAACACCTGGCCGCGGCTCACACTAGACACGAGAAACACTATAATCTGCGCTGCAGAGCAGTAGAGTTCTCGCCCGGCCAGGTAGTCTATCGACGAACCTTCCCCGTAAGCAGCAAGGTCGACCGGTTTAACGCTAAACTGGCAAATAAATTCACGAAGGCTCGCGTGAAGCGAAAGCTTGGGAGTGGGAGATATGAGTTGGAAGATTTAAAAGGCAAACTAATCGGAACCTTTCACGCCAAGGACCTCAAGGCCTGACAGCCTGAGTAGCGGAAAGTGACCTCGTGGACCAGGGGTTCGAGACGACGACTATGTGGTATAGCCGGCGGATCGAGTCCTTGGGGCAGGAGACACCATCCGGAAGAGAGACTTCACGCTCCTTGGGACTCGCCGGGACAATGTGGAATTGCCTCGACCTTTCCCATGGGCGCGCGAAGTCACTCCACGGCGCGATCAGTCCTAGGGCGCGGTCTAATACAATTTCTGGAAGCAATGTCAACTCGGAGTAGCCCTAATAAGGCATCTCGCCGGCTTAACCGGTTATTAATAGGGTACCCGTCGAGGTCCGCTTGGGTAGCTTCCCCCAGCGGATGGTACACCTCCTTGATCAACTCGACTGTCTGGAGCCAAGCTTCATGTTGATAACTTCAGGGGCTGCCAGACCAAACCCACATTATATATAGGGGAACATAATAACAAGTGACCCCTTGGACCTAACAGTAGGCGGAAAGGAAACAATGCATATTCACGACGCTTACCCAAGAATAAGCGTAACAGCTTCTCTGTCGCTTTCCCACACCCGTTAAATGGTTATTAATTATATTCGGCGATTTGGGATTACCTACTTACTTATTTTACTCCTTAGCTTTACTAACTTTGATTAAACGTATCTAAGGCACTACCTGGGTACATTATCTTCTTTTCTAACTATACCTAGTTCCCTACAAAATTACATTTACTTCCCTTTTATGCTTTATTTACCCCTACTAGTATTGTCCGTGTAGTATAGATCTATTACATCTTATTAAATCTTGCATTCAACTTCTGAGGTTTTCCCTTTGATTTTCCACTTTTCTTTTAAATCCGAATTTTCCAACTGACAAGCAGTTAGATCCGCTCGCAATGTCTTTTTATCTCTGACGGACTGATTGAGCGCTTTTACTTCTTCCTGCAAGCTTTCGATCTTATTTTGTTGAAACTCCCCATACTCCAACAAATCTGAATTTTCCGATTTACAAGCATCTAGATCCGCCTGCTATTCACTTTTATCTTTCAAACATTGTTTATGAACTGCGTCAGTGATGAATATATTATTTATATCCACGGGAATGTTGGATTTAGCGTTTTCGATTATAAGCAACTTTTTTTTTCTGCATAATTTCATCCACAATTGCTGGAACACTTTTTCAGTCTTTTCTTTTGCATCGGTTTTATCCTTGAGTTTTTGGATACTCTTTTGATCTTGCCGCCGATGTCGATCGTGGGTTCCTACAGTCGTAGATAGTTCTGCAAGGCGAGCCTCTAATCTTGCGACACGGTCTTCTAGTAATACAGCCAAGGTGCTCCCTTCTTCGAGGGTATGTGCTTGCCTCTGTTCTGTTACAAAAGCAACAGCCTGCTGCTCAAGTGTCAGCTCCAGCTCCAGATACTCTAAGCCCGAATCATCTACACTCGAAAATTGCCTTTTCAGCCCGTTTAGCAGCATCTCTAGGTTTTCTTTCAAGTGACGCTCATCCGCGTATAACTTCTGCATTTCGCGTAACATAACCATAAAATCGTTTCTTTCCTTCTCACGCTCTTGACGTTCTATTACTTGGGACTTGATTGCCTCCAACTCCACGGCGTGCCTTTTTTTTAACTCTTTAAAATTTTCCTGAAGCTCCGAGATTGTTTTATCTTTCAGCAATAGCTCGTTTCGTATTCGATTATTCGCAGCTTTAAATGATGCTTCCATTCGAGACTTCTGTGCCGATAGTGCGGCCAAAGACTTGTTTAATGTTGCAATTTACAATTGAAGATCGAAGAATCCTTCAGCACCTTCTTTCATGTCATAAAATATGTATTTATTTAAGATGTTTAAAACCAGTCAAATAAGCTGTAGTAAACTCAGCAGCAAGCACGAAACTGTTTGTTACAAAAATTTATACTCCGATGTTTCTTAGAGCCAGTGCAGGCGCCCCCCCCCACACGGTATGCATAAACAAGGTAGCGTAAAACACTGTGAAGAACACATTACTTACATCAGTTGGATGGTTGGATGTAGCACTTGCTAGTATTAGCAACTTTTTTTGTATACTTCATCCCTGAGCTTACGGTTAGTCATATGGTCTGGCGGCCTAAGCGACCGTGATTTCCAGGTATCGGAAGCCCGAATCCTCCACCCTCGGAAGATTCACCTCTTCGGAACGCTTAACAATCCCCATGGGTATGTAGAAGTGACTCACGAGGTCGCAGACATCCCGCCGTACCGCTGTGCCCTGGGAGGGGGAGTTCTTAGACACGGACGCTGCGCTAAATAATTCCAACCACCACCGCAGGACCACATCTGTTACGAGTATAGAGCCTACAATCTAGACACAATCCCGGCTCATGAGGCCCAAACGACCCTATAAGACGCTTGCCTAGGGACGTATAGGAGATATGCAGAGTACGGTTGTCCCGGACGGAACAAAACGTCTCCTGTACCACACCCCAGTAGGGAGCGCATGGTGTAATTGGCGATAAGGAACCATATCGTGGCCGTTGACGAGCGCCGTTGTCCAAAATGATGCCAATACTTACATCAATCTCGAAAGTTTTTTTTTGTTTCTTTAAATACAAAGCGGCGATAAGGTAGTTGATGCGCTTAACACATACGACTTCAGCCTCGTCCATTGTCTCCCGAACCCAACCCCTCCGAAGGCAGAGCGGGGTGCAAAACACACATTACCTTGTAACAGCCCGGCTAGCTCAGTCGGTAGAGCATGAGACTCTTAGTCTCAGGGTTGGGTCAGCCCCACGTTGCGACACAACCAATATGGCATCTAAAAACACCTGAACATATGATACAACAAGGCCTCCGTTTGTTTTTTTTCGCGCCACCTCTCGCCTGACGGATGTGAAATGGCGCGCGTTGTAACGGCCGCCTTCTATAGAAACTTACAAATCCCGGTAATAGCCCAAGAAATAGTTCTCTAGTAAATAACGGCTTTACACCTTTACCCATTGGGAAAACACATATTACATTTATAATGAAGTGCAGGAGTGGTCATACCGGTTACCCGAAATTTAATTCAAACTTATGTTCATATTGCCCCTTTCATAGTCCGACGTAAGCAGCGTTAAATGCATTCCATACTTCACCTCGAAGCACCAAAGCCCATCTATAAACTTCCCCAGCATGTATCCTATAAATTCTAGAGACAAGTAATAAGAAACCTTGGACAATTTGTCGAAAAACCACAATAAAGTTTGACAAATGTAAGCTCTCGCGATGGTACTAACAAAAAAAAATTTTTTTTGCCTGTAATTGCCACCTTTTGACATTCCCTGGAAGGCACATATTTCATTTGTATCTGTAATAACCAATTTGGTGATGGCCCGAAACGCAAGACAATGCGTTAACGGCACGCGCCTGGCTTTCTTGAGGGAGATGGGCGAAAAATTGGTGGTAGAGAGAAAAAGAAACAGTTTTTGAGGCAGTCGGGACGAGATTTTAGTTGAAAGTGGCCGCGATCTTGAGAAGTTTTTTTTGGACGTTTTTTTTGAGTTGGTTTTTTTTTGAATAGAACTTGGACGGTAGTTTTTCTATTTTTGTCGAAAATTACTTGTGTGGAAAGGAAAAAGGTAAAACGCCGCAGGGAATTATAGATTGAAGCAGAAAAGCGGGTTATGGTCAGCAACGGATGGAGTGGGAAGTTCAGACGGGAAAGGTTGGCCGTCTGGTGATTCCTGGCATGTGGGAGTAGCGAAAAACCTGTAAATTTTCTTTCGGGTTTTGCTGCTTGGTTTTTTTTTGAAAAGAAAAGGGCGCAAGCTGTGGATTACAATAGTGATATTAAGGAAAAACTTTCCGTTTAGCGTATTATAGCAAATAACGGCACATATAGAGGAGTGTGTTAAGGAGCGGATCGTAAGTTCTCTTTTTTTCTCTCTTCATGCTTGCGCGGTGTTTCGAAATTGAATTGAACGGAGATTGAAAGAAAATTGAAATGGGAATTGAAATTGAATAAAAGTGGACTGAAAAAGTCGAGTTGAACCTCACGAGCGGATAGAAATTTTTTTTGTCTATCAAGGGCTAAGGTTATTAGGTTATAAAAGAATATAGTTCAAGGTGTAGGAAAATCAGTAAGGTAAGGCCATACAGGAAAAGGAAGGTGAAAAAGTGGTCGATTGGGGGCAGGGCCTTGTGCGAGTAGGCATATGAATATTGAGCTGCACGTGGGTTTTCCAAGGATTCAGGAAAAGCGTCCCACGCAGAAAACCCCCCCTAAGGCGGGAAAGACATGCCAGGTATGCTGTATGTGGAGAAATCTTTAGGTAAGTCAAATGATAAAGGACGGTATATACCGTGCATAACGGGAAAATTAATCACAGTTACTTCCAACGGGAAGAAGTCCTTTTTGTACACTGAACATTAATGAATTGATTATTACCTTTTAGCTATTGAACAAACAACCAAGATTCAAAAAAAAAAAAGAGATATATTCCGAAGGAAGAAAGGTGTGACTGGAAAGGAAAAATTGACGGCACCTTACTTTGGCCGCATACTGGGTGACGGTACTACCGCAAAAGAAGAGTAAGGAAATTAAAGACCAACGAAAGGTGGGGAAAAGCTACCTTTAGCCGGCATTTCAGCCGCGTGCCCTGAGTAAGTATTTTGTAAGATATTTTCCATAGTTTTGGGAGTAAATTGCGTAACGGGACGGAGAGCGTTTTTTTTGTTTGGAAGAAAAAAGAAAAAAAAAATAACGGTCGTTAGGCCTCCCCGCTTTGACCTCATCGTTGTTTCACTGAAAAATTGTTTTTACTATAAACGAATTTACGTAAGTTTTCTTAATGGACACTATACATATATATATATGCCTTCAACCTTATAAATGAATAAGAAAAAAAAAGAAAAAAAAAATTTTTTTTTCAAGGCAAAAATTCAAAATCAAACTGCAAGTAATTAAGAAAAAAATAAATAAAAAAAATAAGAAAAGAAAATTAATTAAAATTACTGAGTATGATGTGATTTTGATGCAATGGGTTATGATAATGGTTCAGTACCCCCTTAAATAAATTTTCTTTTAAATATATTTCGATACTAAAGTGCAACTGAATTACTCGGAATTTACGCCAATGGATTAAGACTATGGTTCATTAACCCCTCTATAATTAAGTTTCTTTTTACGTATATTATAATACTAGCATACAATTGGATTGTTTGATATTTAAGCCAATGGGTTATGATAATGGTTCAGTACCCCCTTAAATAAATTTTCTTTTAAATATATTTCGATACTAAAGTGCAACTGAATTACTCGGAATTTAGGCCAATGGATTAAGACTATGGTTCATTAACCCCTCTATAATTAAGTTTCTTTTTACGTATATTATAATACTAGCATACAATTGGATTGTTTGATATTTAAGCCAATGGGTTATGATAATGGTTCAGTACCCCCTTAAATAAATTTTCTTTTAAATATATTTCGATACTAATGTGCAACTGGATTACTCGAGATTTAAGGCAATAGATTAAGATTATGGTTCATTAACCCCCCCCCCCCTGGTAATAAAGTTCTTTTAAAGATATTATAATACTAAAATACAATTAAATTAGTCGATAGTTACTCCAACGGATTAAGAGGAAGTTTCGTTAACCACCTATGACCAAATTTCGCTTACAATGATATATCACCATTTGAATACTCTGGACCTGCGCTACAATAGCGCCAATAGGATACGGTGATGGCCTGTTGACCCTGAACCGTTATTTCGCTGTCCCAATATACCTCAACGCGAAGGTGATATTGACCAACCCGGCATTCATTCCTCAATTCCGATTATTTTGGTCCCTTTTCATCTCCTAACTACCGTTGCCAGTACATCATACAGACCGTACGAGACAGATATCACGAATTACTGTGACCGTCAAATGATGAATAGAATACCCTGAAGGGGGCATATCGCTTCGAACAGGTTATTGGTATCGTTCTGATGACGCACTTGACAAACCACGATTGACTAGACGGACGGCAAGGTAAAAGTGCAAGCAATCCCAGTAATGCAAAAGACTCATACGGCCCTTCGTCTTACCAAGTATTATCCTGTGGGGCCTTTAGCAAGATAATGGAGTAAGACGCTCCCCCTGTAGGTGTGGCCCCGGGACGACGGTTGCCTTCTCCGAGGTGAGGGCCTTCCTCACACTCCTGTTGGATATCCTGCAGCCAATACAATGATCGGCAACCAGTGATCACCCTTTTTCTTTTCTCCCCTTTCTCTCCACCTCTCGTTGGCCCGGACGTGTTCCACCCCCTTATCGCCCTTAGTTAATTTTTTTTCTGTTGTATAGGCACGAGCATTCCTTTTTAAACTGTCACTCCTTCGGCACCCATGAACCGTGAACCCCACCCCATCCGGCGAGCTAGTCAGAGCATCGCTAGTCGTGCCGACAACCGGTGCATGGGATGCGTTTCGTTCGCGACACTTCCCCGGCGGTCGAGCCGTCCGAGTCCCCTTCCCCAAATTTTGTAATGATAGTCTTCCGGCCTTTATGGCAAATTCCCTTCTTCGTGCCCCGGCACAAATCTTCCTGACAGTGACACCACGTGAGCGCAAGTTTTCTTTCTTGGAAACATGGAAATTGGCAGATTTTTTGTTTTTTTATCACTAGTAGTTAATGGTGGATGTGTTTTTTTGTTGCGTTGTGCGTAATTTATCCTTCATGAAGCAGCGAATTATACATATTGTTGGTCCTGAAAGTTTGGAAGGTTTACAGCAAACATAAATAAAAGGCGACGCCATTATAACATAAAAGAAAAAATTAAGTTTATAAAAATTATATTGTGACTAGTTTAAAAATGAAAAGAAGATTGAAATAACATAAATAAAAAGCGACGCCATTATAACATAAAAGAAAAAATTAAGTTTATAAAAATTATATTGTGACTAGTTTAAAAATGAAAAGAAGATTAAAATAACATAAATAAAAGGCGACGCCATTTTAACATAAAAGAAAAAATTAAGTTTATAAAAATTATATTGTGACTAGTTTAAAAATGAAAAGAAGATTAAAATAACATAAATAAAAAGGCGACGCCATTATGACAAAAAAAAATTTAAATAAAAAAAAATTTTTTTAATTAAATTTATAAAAAGTATATTGTGACCAAGTGTTGTACATATAAGAAGGTAAACGAAATAGAATAGTATTTTTTTGTTGTAATAAAAAGGGAAATAATAGGACCCAAAATAGGAAAAGGGTGAATAATTAATCACCAAGAAGACAGTAAGCCTGTTCCTATATTTTAATTTCTATTAGTTATAAGCATTTTTATATTTTCATATCCCACAAAAAAAACAAAAAAATGTAAAATAAGTATATATATTTGTACTTGGTCTATACCAAAACAACGTTTCTTAAACCAATGAACACGAAAGAATCAATAATATATATAAATAAATAACTAAAATTTTTTTTTGTCCATCGGAGGTGTGTAATTGAAAAGCAATCGTTTTACCAGTACGAAAATATACCAAAAGAGAAAAAGGGAAACAAAGATTGCCACAACCAACACTGAAAGGTAGAGTTCACGTAGAAATCATAGGATTGTTTTTTCCGGTATTGAATTAATCAATTTTAGAATTTTCCTATATTTTTATTATTATCATCATAGATATACGAATACCTGTGGATACTGGGATTCCTCACGAGGTTTAATTTTTTTTGTATATACATATATTAGATTTATTAAGTACGGTGTTTCTCCAATCCACAGGGGGTATGTTCTGTATCATGTATACTAGGAATTTTAAAAAGGAAATAATATTCAAATAAATCAAGATATTCATCTTCTCAAGAAAGAAAATTTTTTTTTGTTCTTTCTTTATTTTGATTATTTTTATTGGTAACTTGATTTAGCATTATTGCATTTTTTTAATGACAGCAAACGAGTAGACTGCAGGCGAGTGTGGTCTCCAGTGGGGAGGTTTTTATTTCCTCCATTATGGTAAGTGTCCCCGGTATGTAAATTTCAGTTCTTCCCCGGACCCCTTGACGGAGCGCATGGCTGCGTAATGACTTGTACACCCTCTGTCGTATGGCTACCCACCCTTATTTAGTCCCTATCTCGGAGATCCAAGTTATAATAGTTTGTCATGGACACGCGAAAGTATAGTATTTTTTTTATCAGGTAACTGTCTTTTAATGACGAGCTCCGGCACAAAGAACCCCCCAACGGCGAGCTAGCCGCAGCACCGCCAGGCGTGTCCTTGTGTTAGTGCAGAGGGTGGCTCGAAAATACTCCGCGAGATAGGTTCTTTGTTCTTATTAGTAACATATTTCAAATATTTTTATTTGTACTGTCTGTTGACCCATAGTTTATTCAATTTTACATTTATGACAGTTACGTATATGACGCCCAGTGGTGTCCCGTGCGTATGCTGCTCTCTTCGGAAATTCAATTCTTCTTTCAAAATAATTTTTTTATATGACAGTTACAATGTAATGCATCAACAAGGGGGAGTATGTTTTGTTCTAAAATGGACAAACCAATTAAAAAGGTAATTAAAACGCAAAAAATTACCTTTTCTTACGGGCAAAATAAAACACACAACTTTCCACCGAACTTTCTATAATAAACAAAACTTCAAATGTCAAAATGAAGACATGCAAGTAGATGGAATATATGGAAAGCGTCAACGTTGCAAATTGGTAAATGGGATATATGGAAAGCGGCAACATTTTAAAGCTGGGAAACAGCACTAATAATTGCGATCTAATTTTGAGCAACTATATCCCCCCCCTAGCATCGATATCCAGCAGCAAGAAAACGACGAAGGATACGAGGCTAGGAACCAAAAATCAGAAATTCAATCTTCTTTG
Organism: Thereva nobilitata; assembly: GCA_963855945.1. Classification (NCBI taxonomy): domain Eukaryota; kingdom Metazoa; phylum Arthropoda; class Insecta; order Diptera; family Therevidae; genus Thereva; species Thereva nobilitata. The sequence goes on from OY979697.1 coordinate 37,304,887, forward strand.
GACATCGGCCGAGAAGGTTGGTTTATCTGGAATTATTCCGATAATAGTAGGGATAATTGGTGGGCTTTTCGCCGCTGATTTCTGTGTTAGGATTATTTAGCTAAAAGTGTTGTGTTTCAGATTGAGAAGTAAAAATTTTTTCATTAGAGAAAAATATTATTTATTTTTTGGGTGTTGGAATTTTTAGAGGCTGCGACGAATCAAGCTCAACGGAAAATAATTGTTATATTTTCATTGAGAGTTGACAAAACTGGTTGCAAGGCAAGTCTTGTAAAAATATACAAGGCAATTTCATAGCCGAGAGCAACTTCTAAAATAGCTACCCAAGGCAAAATAACGTTAGTCTACCGTATACCGTACATAACAAAAGAATTGAAGCATAGTTACTTGCGGTAACTGTTGCATAAAATCCGTGGAGGAAATTTAAGTCCTCTCGTTGGAACTTTTCCACCAGGCATCGGTTGAATTTATTTGTAAAATAATTCCATTATCTAGCAACTTTCTTGTATACAAGTTGCGTAGAATCACCAGAGTATTTCTCTGGCAAAAATTGTTGCAAACAATTTGGCGCAGTAAATTTTACTCCATTAGGGCCGTGTTACAATTGGGGCTTTGACTTTACTTTGACTTAACTTCAGGCTTTGATTACATGTAATGTCATTAAAGCTGATTAAATAAAAGCTTCGACTGAACTTTGTCTGCGACTGTGTTTCGACTGCAGTTCGGCTTTAAGAAAATTCAAAGTTTCGTCCGCCTGCAGGCAACTTAATTTCATGTGAAAGAACTGTCAACCACTTGAGCTTTTCAACAACTTGTTTTGTATTCAAAATTTATAAACGATAATATAAGAAAAATTAATAGAGGCCGTCCGTGCCAATGAAATTATATGGAATATTAAAAGTAAAGGCTACCGTAACACGGAGGCCAAGAAGAAGTTGTGGCATAGCATATCCAAAAAAATTGGAATACCTAGTAAGTAAAAATTGCAGAAAATGCATGTACATATGTATGTTTATATTGCAATATAATAATTATATTAATTTGTAGCGGATAGAGCACGAAAAAGGTGGAAAAGTTTAAGGGACAGATTTAAAATAGAACAGAACAAGAAAAAAAACATCCGGTCTGGAAGTGGATTGGGAGACGTCATTGAATGCAATTTGCGGTTTTACGACCAACTAACATTTGACGAATTTGAAGTATGTGACATGGTTGAAAGTGGTATCATTGAAGACTGTTCCTCCCCACTTATGGAAAACGATTCTAATAATCATTCGCATAAAAAACATTCGCAATTTACAAAAAGAGACTTTACTAAAGGCCAGTAATGAATTTTCAGAACTGGTCTCGGTGTTGAAAACCCGTATGCATCCATCCAACCCCGTTCAATCCTTTATGAATTTCCTTGCGAGTCATATTTTATTTTTGTTTTTTAGTATTTTATTTTTGTTATTTATGATGAAATATTTTGTTTTTGTTATATTATTTGTTAGTAATTGTTATGAACCACATGAAGAGCAGAATCCTACTACGAAAACTAGGACAACATTCATTCTTCTAGTACCACACCCCTTTTTCTGACGGTTCTACGCTCAACGCATCTCGGTCACTTACTCTACAACCAGGAAGACAACCACACTATCCTCTCCACAAAAATTATAAGTGAAATTACAAGTTCTATTGAATTTTTATTTGAAGTTTATTTGAATTTATATTTGAAGTTTATGTGAAGTTTATTTGAAGTTTAATTGAAATTGTCATTAAATATTGTTATTAAAATATTGGAAATTTGGTGTTATTATATGGCTGCCCAACATACACAACATTTTTCTGGTCCTTCGAGCCGGATACGGTAAAATTCTTATATCATAAATATTTTTCTAATCTTCTCTTCCAACTGGGAAAATTTAATTTACGAGACGTATATATGTATATACATTTATACACATTTTCAAAGGTAGTTAAGACTTACTAAAATTTCATAACCAAACTAACATAAATACATACATATTAATCTAAACAAGTGAATTTTTAAATAGTTTCGGATATTTAACAATAAAAAATTGGTGATATTAAGTAGAAATTATAATCATTTTATTCTGTTGTTGCTAGCTTGATTTACATGTCTAGTACATAATCGTTGTGGTTTATAGATTTTTTAGTGATTTCATGGCATAAAACTGACAATAACATTTCGCGGGCAGGGTCCCTATTAACTGTTGATAAAGTGAACATTCTTTAATCCAAATTAAATTCGATTTAAGCAATCAGATCTTACTACATGCATAATTTACTATCATTGTGACATTAAATATACCACTTTTAGTGAGACATTAATGAATTTACTTTAGCAAGTTCATCATGTTAATAAATGCATCCAAGGTAAACATATAGGCTGAAAACGTTCATGGTTCAATACTTTGATGGACATAATAGATTAATACTAAGTTCACTGAAAGTTACAACACAGTCGGAAATGTTCGCGTTTAGGATTTCGTGACTTTAAGTAAATTTGAAAGTTGGGCTTTACATCGAAAGTTCTTAGCTCTGAAATTAGAATTATATTAAAATGGACAAATTGTTAGCAAAGGCAACCAGGCTTTCTGAGTATATTACAAATTTTATTACTAATGTGTGCAAAACAGCCAAAGACAAGCGCAGTTTAGAATTTTTAAGGGCACGAAGTAAATTACTCCACTCATATTGGAGCCTGTTCACTGAAGCTCATGAAAGGTTATGGGATGATGCTAGTGTTGAAGATATTGAAAAGAACACTTATTTTACCTCTGATGTGTACGTTAACGCTGAATGTGCGTATACTGAAGCAGTAGGATGGCTGAATGAAGAAATTGAAATAATATCACCGTCGAGTGAAGCCTCCTTTTAATTTTTTTTTTATAAATCTAATGAAGTGTTATTTGTGTTGAAATATTTTATTTTTATTTATACACCAAAAGTGTTTTCTATGAGTATTCGTGCTTTTGAAAGCCTTCTGTTGAAATAGTCTTTCGCAAGCGGTAAGTTTTTACCGGGATACGGCCTAAGTAAATTTGTCCGAAGTGGAAATGCTCGGTCGGCAATAAAGTAATAAGGCAAAGTAATGTCGGAGTTCGGAAGAAACTTATCCGGTGGAAGTGGAAGGGTTTTGTTGATTATACGTTTACCAAAGACACTATTTGCAATTATTCCACCATCGCTTTGGCTGCCGAAATCCCCTATGTCAACCAACGTAAAACAAAGATTGGCATCACAAGCCGCCAGTAGAACGATGCTGTGGTGACCTTTATAGTTGAAGAATTCAGAACCGGCATTTGGCGGACACTTTATATTTATATGTTTCCCATCTATTGGGCCAACACAATTGGGCATTGCAAAACCTGAATAAAAATCTTGGCTTATTCTCTTCCACTCATCTTCATTGGGCCACGCTACATAAATTTGGGACAATTCTTTCCATAATGCTTCGCAGGTTTCTAATATTATATTGCCTACTGTGCATACAGCAATCTTGAAAGCCCAAGATAAAATTTGCCTCGGAGCTCCGTGCGCTAAATAGCTGCAAGCAATTTAAATGATTACAAGAGTAACAGACATTTTAAAATGTTTTTTACCAAAGCCTCACAACAAGCCTGCATTCCACCATTATCGCTTCTCTTCTGGAATATTTTCGCAATCTGTTTTGCATTAAAGTTAATAATAAATCGAATTGTGGTACACCCATACGCACAGCTTTGTGAAATTGTTCTTCGTCTCTACTTTTAATAACTGAAAAAGTTTTTGAGAAGAAACCATGAAGATCTCGTTCTCTTTTAGTTAATATTTCACGTGTCCATATAAGTCGCCTTTTTCCGCACAACTCTAACAAATTTATATAATTTTTATACACTGCGAACAGCATTAAAACACTTACAATTCGTCTTCAGACATTTTAAAATATCTGCTTCTGTTTTAAAAGGAAACAGCTGATCGCAGTCAAAGCTTCAATTTAATTTTAAAGTCGAAGTCTTTGACGGCTTTCTTTGCAGTCGGAGTTGAAGTCGAAGCCAAAGTCCCAATTGTAACACGGCCCTTAAATAGCAACTTTGTTGTATACAAGTTGCGTAGTCACCAGAACATTTCTCTGGTCAAAAATTGTTGTAAACAATTTGGCGCAGTAAATTTACTCCATTATCTAACAACTTGGTGGTATACAAGTTGCATAGAGTACACCAGAGTGTTTCTCTGGATAAAATTGTTGTAAACAATTTGGCGCAGTAAATTTGCTGCATTATCCAGTAACTTTGTGGGATACAAGTTGCTGGTTTAAAAATTGTTGCGAAAAATTTCGCACGGATAAATAATTCTAAGTCCAGGATCTTTATCCGGAACCCAGGTAAGGTAAAGGCAATTTTGCGTATGCCTGTATAGGACAAGAGCCATACAAGGCGCCATCAAACAAATAAAAAAAGAGCATAATTTTATGGTTTGGGATATCCAACCATATAATAAATAACACAAATTTCTACTTTTATTTAAAGATTTATCAGGACTTGTTTCTTCGGCAAGCAGCCACAAGGTTGGATCTACTACACGTTCACCTGATCGCTGCAGTACCAAAAGGAATATTTGGATTTAGAGTTAACATTATGCATGCTATTTTTTTTTTGATATAGTTTGATTTGAATTATTTTAAATAGCCAAAACGAAAATTAACGTAGAAGTAATATTAAGAATAAATTTAATTAGAATTTATAATAAGGTAGGAGAAATATTTTTGTATCAAACGGACCTTAGACTCTTTTACTTAGAGCAGCCGGCACCTATCCTACTTTTCAGATATTGTTTTAATCGTTAAGACGATCACCCCCTAAAACCAGGTCGTTGACCGGTTTTAAGAAGGTGACGCCATAACAGTTTGTCTATAAAAATTGTGTTTTGGAATTACTTGAAAATGCTCAAGAATAACATTGGCGCCCGAGCAGGGACAAACATTGGAATAATTTATTATTATTATTTGGAGAATTTTTGGAATCGCAATCTTCACATCGTGGCTCAAATGTGTTTGAGCATTAATTATCAAGGAATAAGTTGCGCAACGCGGGATTGAACACCAAAGCATTTGTAATTTAGCAGTGGATATAGATAGATTGGATATAGTGAATACACACATATATGATGTGCATAATTGCTGGACCAGGTATATTCGTAAGCGGTAAACGCTATTAATACTCTTTCCTATAAGTGAACATAAGGTGATCTTATACCTTTGGAAAGGTATATCAAGCCAGCTGGCCAAAGAGTCGTGCCACACACGTGTCTAGGTTTATAATTTGTCGTTAATTTGTTACGTCAAAAAAAATTTTGTCGCTCATCTCATTGTTTAGAAAATGATGAAAACGCTAGCTTGATATCAAGCTAGCTAGCCACACACTGTGGATAAGACTACTATGGCATTTCTCAACACACAAAATACTTTCAAAGTAGTCTTGTTCAAGACTACTTCACTTATTCAAACCATTTTGTTTTGTACAATAAATTACCGCTAGGCTAACTTCTATTTTTTGGATAAACTGAATTGTTATCAGTCATGAATTTTCAGTCTTGCTTTACTCTCTAACGTAGTATGATGTTAAGAAAGAAATTGTGCATTAAATGGATTTTTTGTTAATGGAAGTAAATTATTTTTCCCTCATTTAAAAGGCAGATGAACCTTAAAATAAAGTAAAGGTGGATAAGTTTATAATCTCCACCATTTTTCTGGTCCTTCGAGCCGGATAGCCCTTGGAATAGCGGTCCAATTAGGAATAGCGGTTTAATAAGGAATAGCGGTCTAATAATCTACACATCTACACTGAAAGAAAAAAATTTGTTTGAATAACAAATTTGAATTGTTGTTTCATCAAATTACTAAATTTGTTGCAATAACAAATGCCTTTGTCACTTCAACATAAACATTTGTTTTTAATTTCAAAGATTTGTTCAATGAGCAAATCATTTGTCAATTGAATAATTAGAAAATTTAATGGTTAACAAAAGATTTGTTGACTCAACCTTTTTGAAATTATTGGTTGAAAATAATGTTATGCTGGTAATAAGCAAGAATTATACATAAATGCTTTCTAATCACCTACAATACGATACCAATGCTTCGTATTACTGGTAACCCTTACTCTGTTGTTTGTAGTACTCCAATTTTATAGAGCTCTTCTCTATTTAATCTCTATTATGTGTATGTGTCTATCTATACTGTGATGGGAGCATAATGCTGCTAAATGTTACAGATAATCATGTTACAGATAATAAGCAACATCCCATCAAAATCATATAAAGTCCTAGACGCGAAATCCACGCGCGGTCTATCTTCCCACATACCGCAAAATTCTTGGAAGTACATTTGAAGTACATTTAACTCTTAATTCAGGTGCCAATGCACATGCATTTCCGTTGCTCCAGACGCCACCTAATCATTTTTTGTTGCACAAGTTCCCACGGAGTTTCGCCCGCCAAAAAGCTGTTACATTTTTATAGATTAAAATAAAAGTCAGTCTATGTTTAAAAGTCGTTCAATAAAGTTCTATTTTGTCGCTTATAAAGTAACTGTGTGTAAAAGTGTTTTATTTATTTTTTTTTGGTATCTTCCTACCTTTAAAGAAAACTGGCGCAGTCGGTAGGATGCGCATCGCGAGTTAGTAAAAAGATTTATTTTTCGCGTGTATTTTTAAATACTTTAATGTGCATCGTTTTAAAAGTGCATTAGTTACGGAAAATTCGTAAAAAGATTTACGTACATTTATAGTACAGTGACAAAGTGAAATAGTTTTGCGATAAGATTCGCAAACTTAAAAGGGAACAATTGAAACTCGTTCTTGTAATAAGATTTACAAATCGATAACGCTTTTTCCCAAATACGAAAAGTTTTTTTTTCTAAACACTTTTCTAAAAGCAAGTGAAAGTAAAGCGTGAAATCCAGCAGACGGCAGACATAGACTCCAACCGGAGGTTGTATCAATTTGAAGGCAAAAATCCCAGGCCCTAAAGGAATCCAGCACTATCAACAATCAACAATATTCAACAATTTTTAAAAGCATCCATTTTCTTAGGATTTACCAAGGTCAGAAATCTCTCTAGCAAATTAATTTTTTTTATATATTATTTAATTGTTACATTTCAAAAACATAAATATTGATTGATCTTAAAATATTGCAAAAATATTATTGCAAAAATAATACATATTTTAGTTAGTTTTAAGTTTTATTAAATTGAAAGGTTTTTCTTTTTATTTTGTGAAATTGTGTTTAATGAATATATATCAGTGCGTTTTGCTTTTCCGGTAATATAAATTAGTGCGATATTTTGTTGATCGATTCATGACGGACGAAAATTACTTCGACTACATAGAGTCAGCTCGCGAACAATCTAGACAAATTTCGGAAATTTTACAAAATTTTAACAGTAGAGAAACGACTTTTGGTTCCACACCCACAATGTTAACCCTCACAATCGATCCCCTAAAATATTTAACGGGTATACCTGAATTTAATGGTGATTTTCGAGAACTACAAAATTTTGTTGATCTCATAGATAAAATCCACCCCGTTCTAGCCAGATACGATGGCGTGTCCCAAAGCATATTCTCAGATGTGATCAAGTCAAGACTCCGCGGCAAAGCTCGTGAGGTTATCGGCTATCAGCAGAAGAACTGTTCGATAACCTTAGATCCACCCGGTTCAAAACCACAAGTGTAGATTTTTATAACGAAATAAAATCAATCCTTCGAAGATTAAACATAAAAATTAAGCAAACATCCGAGCAAGATGATGCTTCTAGAGACACGATTATTAATAGCAACAAATCCTCTGCATTAACCATTTTTAAAAACAAACTTCCAGACCCCATGCGCTCAGTATTATATTGCCGAAATCCCCAAAGTTTAGAGGAAGGAATTAATATTCTTCACGAATCCGGTTACGCATATTTTAACCCGAACCAACCCAACAGACCTAACAACCCTCAAGTTAACTCACGGTATGAAAGAAATAGGGAAAATCAAAACCGAAGGAACTTCGAAAGAAACGATCCTTCCAGAAGAAATCAGTATCCCAATCAACGTAATACCACCCAGAATGATCAAAATTACTCTACCCAAAATCCCAGAACCTTTAGGCAAAATTACGACAGAAATAGTAATAGTAATAATAATTACACAAATAGAAGGCAATTCCAGCCCCAATTCAATCCAACTGCAACAACTTCCAGACAAGCAGGTAATAATTATACAAACCATGAGAATCAATATCCTTATAACAATTCCCAATTTAACAACCAACAAGATCGCAATGGCAATCGATTACCAACCCCCGAACCTATGGAAGTTAATATTAACCAAGTATCAGAAAACGAACCTGAACACCAAGCACAAAATTTTCGGTCAGTAGCCTCGACCGCAAACTACCATATATCCTAATTCATGGGAATATAAGACCACTTAGATTCATCGTGGACTGTGGTGCCACGCACTCTGTAATAAATCCAGGTCTATGCCATCCTAAATATATAAATACATATACTCACCCTATCACAGTCAAAACCCTAAATCATAATGTGCAAATCGACGAAGAAGTCAACATACCTTTGTTCAAAGAATTAGGGAAATCCCAATTTATTATGAAATTCTATATTAACAATTTTCACACCGACTATGACGGACTTATTGGGAACAATATATTAATCCCTCTGAAAGCAAAAATCGATTACGAATATAACGTTCTCAGAATAAACAACATAGAAATTGGATTAAACTTCCGACTAAATAAAACTTGTTATCAGTATAATTTGCAACAAACAGGAGAACAAGAATTACCCATTCCGGTCTTACAGAGAGAAGGATTAGCATTCCTTAAAGAGCAAATCACTTCAAGCCCTAACGTCTTAATAAAAGAAGGCATATATAATGTAAATAATTATGAAGTAAACGCAATAGTGAAAGTAGCAGCGGAAAGCAAAATTTGCACCGCCATTGAACCTCTTGTAACTGAAGTAGTAAACGAGGAAAATTTTAATATAATAGAACAAAACGAACAAAAACCCCTACACGAACAGATTCGTTGTAGCCATCTTAACGCAGAAGAAAAATCGCAATTATTAAACGTAATAAATAAATATAATCACATATTCTATCAAGAAAACTGTAATTTAACCTTTACTAATGCTATCAAGCATCAAATCCGTACCATGGATAATTTTCCCATTCAGGCAAAAACATATCGATACCCATATATTCACAAAGAAGAAATTAATAGGCAAATCCAAGAGATGCTAGAGAAAGGTATAATTCGACCCAGCAGCTCTCCATATTCGGCGCCTGTCTGGATAGTTCCAAAGAAAATGGACGCCAGCGGGAAAGCCAAATGGCGTATAGTCATAGACTATAGAAAGCTTAACGAAGTAACCATAGATGACAAATACCCTATTCCTAATATTGAGGAAATATTGGAAAAGTTAGGTAGATGTCAGTACTTCACTACTTTGGATCTTGCGAAAGGATTCCACCAAATAGAGATCGATGAAAACGACATTCATAAGACTGCATTTTCTATAGAGAATGGTCACTATGAGTTTTTGCGAATGCCTTTTGGCCTTAAAACGGCACCTGCCACATTCCAACGCCTTATGAATAACGTACTAAGGGAATATATAAACAAAATATGTCTTGTCTATTTAGATGACATAATAATATATTCTACTTCGCTTCAGGAACACGTGGACTCTCTGAACAAAATCTTTAATCGTTTATCAGAAGTAAACCTTAAAGTACAGTTAGATAAGTCGGAATTTCTCAAGAGAGAAACCGAATTCTTAGGACACGTCGTTACACAGGACGGTATAAGACCGAATCCTAATAAAATCAAATGTATGAAAGAATTTCCTATTCCTAAAAATCAAAAGCAAATAAAACAATTCCTTGGCTTAACTGGATATTATCGCAGATTCGTTAAAGACTATTCAAAGATAGCAAAACCTATAACAAAATATCTCAAAAAGGACGTTAAACTAGATATGAACGATCCTGATTATATACGAAGTATAGAAACCCTCAAACGTCTTCTCATAACAGAACCCATCCTGCGATATCCAGACTTTAATAAAATGTTCACTATAACCACAGATGCTAGCCAATTTGCCCTAGGGGCCATCCTTTCCCAAGAAGACCATCCTATTTGCTACGCGAGTCGAACACTTAACGACCACGAGCAAAATTATAGTACGATCGAGAAGGAATTACTTGCGATCATATGGGCAACCAAATATTTCCGCCCGTACGTATTCGGACGCAAATTCCTAATAGAGACAGATCACAAGCCACTCCAATGGCTTTTCTCCATAAAGGAGCCGAATTCAAGGCTATTCCGATGGAAACTAAAATTGTCAGAGTATGACTATGAAATAAGGTATAAAAAGGGCCGCAAGAATGGTAACGCGGACGCCCTCTCTCGAATAGAAGTAAACCTTAATGAAGAGCAAGAAAATGAACTACCTTTAAGCAAATCGCCACTTAACGTCTTTAAATACCAATTAATAATAAGAAAAACAAATTCTGGTTCATTGAGAATCCAAGATAAAAATATTTTTAATAAACACAGGAAAATAATATCTGCCAAAACATTAGATTTAGAAACAGCTACAACCCTTCTTAAAACGCATTTTAATCCAAACGCGATCAATGCAATTTATGTAGAAGAACCTGAATTCTTAACAACAATCGAATCAGTTTTCTTTACCCACTTCTCCCAACATCTTAAAATTCTACGATGTACAAGATTACTCGAAGATATCCTAGACGAAGAACGTCTCATGAAATTAATCGAAGATGAACACCTGCGAAACAACCATCGAGGTATAACAGAAGTACAAAAAGAACTACAAATGAAATATTACCACCCAAAGCTTACCCCAAAAGTTATATATTTTATTAATAATTGTGAAATATGCAATATCGAAAAATACGATCGCAAACCCGTAAAACAAATGTTTAAGATCTCAGAAACCCCATCAGCCCCTAATGAAATTATTCACGTTGACGTCTTTTACACTTTAGAAAACAATCTATTTCTTACATTCATAGACAAGTTCAGCAAATTCGCCCAAGCGATTAGAATAACAGGACGATCATGGATAGAATTTAAGAGAGCCCTATTACAATTCTTAAGCACTTCTGGTGATGTGAAAAAAATCACAGTCGATAACGAACTTGGCTTTAAAGCTATTCCTTTGCAAGATTTCTTACAACAACGAAATATCGATATCCACTTCACTTCTAATAATAACCATACCTCTAATGCAGACATAGAAAGATTACATAATACCATTAATGAACATATTAGGCTACTTAGACACGATCCAAACAAAGATATAGACACTGTCGAAGAAAAAATTCTTAAGATTATTCATTTCTATAACAATACAATTCATTCAACCACCAATAGAAAACCGATCGACTTTCACACGGGCAAAATTCCCCAAACCGAGTTCAATGAGGTAAGAGAAAGAGTACTTAAAATTAAGGAAAGGGTTATAAATAATCTCAATAAACAAAGAGAAAATATAGAAGTAGATCCAGGACCATGTTTTAGAAAAGAAATTCGTGGCGGGAAAAATCATCCTAAGTTCCGAAAAATTACCATTAAAAAGATAGACGACGATCATGTTATCGATGAAAAATCTGGATTAAAATACTATAAGTCCCATATTAAAAGAAGTAAGAAATTTCAAAATAATTCACGTCCAACCATCAAAGCAAACTTGAGAAAAAAATCTAAAAGAAACCCTTGCATTTCAGGTCAAAATGAACAACCAACGAATCAAAATCCTCCTTCTGACAATGTTAATTCCTCCACTTGTTTGCCAAACGCTTGAAATTCAGGACCTCGATAATAACAATGGGTATATAACTGTTAAAACAGATACCGTCGGTTTAATATTAAAGACGACAAAGATCCTTCACATAATAAATATTACTGAGTATGAGATTACGAAAGATTCTATAGCAGAAAACATAAAAATAATTGAGGAACATAGTAACCTCCTAGACCCCATGTTCAGCACTCTTATCCACAACTTCCGATTACTAGAGCAAAAAAATAATAAATCTGAAACCTCATCTAAAACAAAAAAGAGGATTACTTAATGTTGTGGGCACAGGACTAAAATATCTCACTGGCACTATGGACTACAATGACGAACTAGAAATTAATAGCCAACTAGACACTTTAAATGACAAGACAAAACAACTAATCAAAGAAAACAACAAACAAATCCTATTTAATAACGAAATTTCAGAACAGATAAAAGTAATAACTACTCATATACAGGATCAACAAAAGATCGTCACAAAGTTTTTAAATGAAATTAACGAACAAATAAAGAATAGTATAAAAGCAATTGAAATTGAAATTATATATATGCAACAGATATATCAAATAAATTATAGCATAAACCTATTAAAAGACCATTTAGAGAATATAGAGCAAATAATTTTATCAAGCAAACTAGGTATATTATCGAGAAATATTTTAACAGAGCAAGAATTAAAAATAGTAAAAGATATAGAAAACTTGAAAAATATAAAGATTGTAGTAGCATTTAAGTTAGACATTATTATAATTATATTATTAATACCAGAATATACTGAAACAGCTTACTCAAAATTTGTTATAGAACCCATACCTAATAAACAAAGTAAAGCCTTATTTATAGAGAAAAATACCTTTATTATAGATCAATTTAATACCGTTTATGATGAAAATGTTAAAAATAATTTAAAAACAAATTTAGTAGAAATTCATGACAATTGAGGAGCCGGATCAAAGAACCGCACTTTCGCTCGTTCGACTCCAAAAAAACGTAGAATTAGTTCGAAAAAAAATTTTCTTCAAATAAAAAAATGAAAAATAATTATTTGTTTAGAAAAAAAAGGCGCATCTTTTTGTTTCATACAATTTTTTTGTGGCATCATTAGTTTTTAAATAAACAACAAAAAACCGATTTTTTTTGAAACTTTTTTTTTATCAATTTTTCTACTTCTACTCGTCATAACTCTCTTAATAATTATTCAATTGATCTGAAATTTTTTGTATAAACTAATTACACGTAGCTTTGAATATGAGACAAATTCCGATTAAAAAATGACATGTCGTTTGTTTGTTATTAATTTCTTATTTCGCTGCCACGTGCGTCGCACATCAGATTTTTCAACTTCAAAAAGTATCGACGGAATTTTTGATTTCAATTTGCTATAAGCGGCAAAGTTGTTTATTAAGGTCTTATAAAGTTTTCTGAAAAATTTCAAAGAGTTTCATTATCATGATACATAGTTATAATCAAATAGTCAGATGCGCTGAGCGTGGTTTCAACTGCGCCGAGCGTTTTCTTACACTTAGAGCGCGCCGCCCACTCAACGCGTCTGACTTTGTTTGATTATAACTATGCACCATGATGATGAAATTCATCGAAATTTTTCAGAAAACTTTATAAGACCTTAATAAACAACTTTGCCGCTTATAGCAAATTGAAATCAAAAATTCCGTCGATACTTTTTGAAGTTGAAAAATCTGATGTGCGACGCACGTGGCAGCGAAATAAAAAATTAATAACAAACAAACGACATGTCATTTTTTAATCGGAATTTGTCTCACATTCAAAGCTACGTGTAATTAGTTTATTCATAAAATTTCAGATTAATTGAATAATTATTAAGAGAGTTATGACGAGTAGAAGTAGAAAAATTGATAAAAAAAAGTTTCAAAAAAATCGGTTTTTTGTTGTTTATTTAAAAACTAATGATGCCACAAAAAAATTGTATGAAACAAAAAGATGCGCCTTTTTTTTCTAAACAAATAATTATTTTTCATTTTTTTATTTGAAGAAAATTTTTTTTCGAACTAATTCTACGTTTTTTTGGAGTCGAACGAGCGAAAGTGCGGTTCTTTGATCCGGCTCCTCAATTGCATTTCTAATATCATGAACTTTACAGAGGCACATTGCCCCCTAACATATTTCAATAAAAAGGAAATAAAAGAAATCATTCCTGGTGTAATAATAACAAAGAACTTAGATAAAACTAATTTAATACAAAATTGCAACAAGTATAATATGGTCTTAGAAGGTACAAAATTGATAAAATTTGAAAATTGTAATATCAAAATTAACGATAACTTATTTGAAAATTCATATTTTAAAGTTAAAGATAACATCGTGTTACCACATTTTGTAACAAGAGTAATAGAAAATAGAACGATTAGTACAATCAAATTTGAAGAATTACACGTTAAAGAAATTAAAAATAATAGAGAAAAAATTGAAATAATTAATAGAAATAATAAAGAAAATATTATAACAAACCTTTCAATAAATACATTATTAGCTGTAGTAATTATAACTTTTTTCATTAGATATCTGTATTTAAAATTTTATAAACATAAAAGTATGAGCGGAACTTCGTCGGAGCCTCAGAGTAACGGTGGGGGTGTTACAGATAATCATGTTACAGATAATAAGCAACATCCCATCAAAATCATATAAAGTCCCAGACGCGAAATCCACGCGCGGTCTATCTTCCCACATACCGCAAAATTCTTGGAAGTACATTTGAAGTACATTTAACTCTTAATTCAGGTGCCAATGCACATGCATTTCCGTTGCTCCAGACGCCACCTAATCATTTTTTGTTGCACAAGTTCCCACGGAGTTTCGCCCGCCAAAAAGCTGTTACATTTTTATAGATTAAAATAAAAGTCAGTCTATGTTTAAAAGTCGTTCAATAAAGTTCTATTTTGTCGCTTATAAAGTAACTAATTGTGTTTTATTTATTTTTTTTGGTATCTTCCTACCTTTAAAGAAAACTGCTAAACTCAGTGCGCGTTTTTTGGCTCATAGGCAACAGGCACCAGTCAAACGGATTTATTGTGTGTGCATTTTTCTAGTTGTTTCGGTTACTTTCTTTAATCCTAAGTACTGTACTTAAAATCGGAGATAACATAAAATTTATAAAAATAATATTTAGCCGCGTGGTTAGGGCCGAAAATTTCAATAAAATGTAATAAATTCGTACAAAAAATCGTAACGTGTACGTGTATAGGCTGCTGCTAAACTCAGTGCGCGTTGGTTGGCTCATAGGCAACAGGCACCAGTCAAACGGATTTATTGTGTGTGCATTTTTCTAGTTGTTTCGGTTACTTTCTTTAATCCTAAGTACTGTACTTAAAATCGGAGATAACATAAAATTTATAAAAATAATATTTAGCCGCGTGGTTAGGGCCGAAAATTTCAATAAAATGTAATAAATTCGTACAAAAAATCGTAACGTGTACGTGTATAGGTTGCTGCTAAACTCAGTGCGCGTTGGTTGGCTCATAGGCAACAGGCACCAGTCAAACGGATTTATTGTGTGTGCATTTTTCTAGTTGTTTCGGTTACTTTCTTTAATCCTAAGTACATACTTAAAATCGGAGATAACATAAAATTTATAAAAATAATATTTAGCCGCGTGGTTAGGGCCGAAAATTTCAATAAAATGTAATAAATTCGTACAAAAAATCGTAACGTGTACGTGTATAGGTTGCTACTAAACTCAGTGCGCGTTTTTTGGCTCATAGGCAACAGGCACCAGTCAAACGGATTTATTGTGTGTGCATTTTTCTAGTTGTTTCGGTTACTTTCTTTAATCCTAAGTACATACTTAAAATCGGAGATAACATAAAATTTATAAAAATAATATTTAGCCGCGTGGTTAGGGCCGAAAATTTCAATAAAATGTAATAAATTCGTACAAAAAATCGTAATGTGTACGTGTATAGGTTGCTGCTAAACTCAGTGCGCGTTGGTTGGCTCATAGGCAACAGGCACCAGTCAAACGGATTTATTGTGTGTGCATTTTTCTAGTTGTTTCGGTTACTTTCTTTAATCCTAAGTACTGTACTTAAGATCGGAGATAACATAAAATTTATAAAAATAATATTTAGCCGCGTGGTTAGGGCCGAAAATTTCAATAAAATGTAATAAATTCGTACAAAAAATCGTAACGTGTACGTGTATAGGTTGCTGCTAAACTCAGTGCGCGTTGGTTGGCTCATAGGCAACAGGCACCAGTCAAACGGATTTATTGTGTGTGCATTTTTCTAGTTGTTTCGGTTACTTTCTTTAATCCTAAGTACATACTTAAAATCGGAGATAACATAAAATTTATAAAAATAATATTTAGCCGCGTGGTTAGGGCCGAAAATTTCAATAAAATGTAATAAATTCGTACAAAAAATCGTAACGTGTACGTGTATAGGTTGCTACTAAACTCAGTGCGCGTTTTTTGGCTCATAGGCAACAGGCACCAGTCAAACGGATTTATTGTGTGTGCATTTTTCTAGTTGTTTCGGTTACTTTCTTTAATCCTAAGTACATACTTAAAATCGGAGATAACATAAAATTTATAAAAATAATATTTAGCCGCGTGGTTAGGGCCGAAAATTTCAATAAAATGTAATAAATTCGTACAAAAAATCGTAATGTGTACGTGTATAGGTTGCTGCTAAACTCAGTGCGCGTTGGTTGGCTCATAGGCAACAGGCACCAGTCAAACGGATTTATTGTGTGTGCATTTTTCTAGTTGTTTCGGTTACTTTCTTTAATCCTAAGTACTTACTTAAAATAGGAGATAAAATAAAATCTATTAAAATAATATTTGGCCGCGTGGTTTGGAGCCGAAAATTTCAATAAAGTGTAATTAATTCGTACAAAAAATCGTAACGTGTACGTGTATAGGTTGCTGCTAAACTCAGTGCGCGTTGTTTGGTTCATAGGCAACAGGCACCAGTCAAACGGATTTATTGTGTGTGCATTTTTCTAGTTGTTTCGGTTACTTTCTTTAATCCTAAGTACTTACTTAAAATAGGAGATAAAATAAAATCTATAAAAATAATATTTGGCCGCGTGGTTTGGAGCTGAAAATTTCAATAAAGTGTAATTAATTCGTACAAAAAATCGTAATGTGTACGTGTATAGGTTGCTGCTAAACTCAGTGCGCGTTGGTTGGCTCATAGGCAACAGGCACCAGTCAAACGGATTTATTGTGTGTGCATTTTTCTAGTTGTTTCGGTTACTTTCTTTAATCCTAAGTACTGTACTTAAAATCGGAGATAACATAAAATTTATAAAAATAATATTTAGCCGCGTGGTTAGGGCCGAAAATTTCAATAAAATGTAATAAATTCGTACAAAAAATCGTAACGTGTACGTGTATAGGTTGCTGCTAAACTCAGTGCGCGTTGTTTGGTTCATAGGCAACAGGCACCAGTCAAACGGATTTATTGTGTGTGCATTTTTCTAGTTGTTTCGGTTACTTTCTTTAATCCTAAGTACTGTACTTAAAATCGGAGATAACATAAAATTTATAAAAATAATATTTAGCCGCGTGGTTAGGGCCGAAAATTTCAATAAAATGTAATTAATTCGTACAAAAAATCGTAACGTGTACGTGTATAGGTTGCTGTTAAACTCAGTGCGCGTTGTTTGGTTCATAGGCAACAGGCACCAGTCAAACGGATTTATTGTGTGTGCATTTTTCTAGTTGTTTCGGTTACTTTCTTTAATCCTAAGTACTTACTTAAAATAGGAGATAAAATAAAATCTATAAAAATAATATTTGGCCGCGTGGTTTGGAGCTGAAAATTTCAATAAAGTGTAATTAATTCGTACAAAAAATCGTAATGTGTACGTGTATAGGTTGCTGCTAAACTCAGTGCGCGTTGGTTGGCTCATAGGCAACAGGCACCAGTCAAACGGATTTATTGTGTGTGCATTTTTCTAGTTGTTTCGGTTACTTTCTTTAATCCTAAGTACTGTACTTAAGATCGGAGATAACATAAAATTTATAAAAATAATATTTAGCCGCGTGGTTAGGGCCGAAAATTTCAATAAAATGTAATAAATTCGTACAAAAAATCGTAACGTGTACGTGTATAGGTTGCTACTAAACTCAGTGCGCGTTTTTTGGCTCATAGGCAACAGGCACCAGTCAAACGGATTTATTGTGTGTGCATTTTTCTAGTTGTTTCGTTTACTTTCTTTAATCCTAAGTACTGTACTTAAAATCGGAGATAACATAAAATTTATAAAAATAATATTTAGCCGCGTGGTTAGGGCCGAAAATTTCAATAAAATGTAATAAATTCGTACAAAAAATCGTAACGTGTACGTGTATAGGTTGCTACTAAACTCAGTGCGCGTTTTTTGGCTCATAGGCAACAGGCACCAGTCAAACGGATTTATTGTGTGTGCATTTTTCTAGTTGTTTCGGTTACTTTCTTTAATCCTAAGTACATACTTAAAATCGGAGATAACATAAAATTTATAAAAATAATATTTAGCCGCGTGGTTTGGAGCCGAAAATTTCAATAAAGTCTAATTAATTCGTACAAAACAGTTTCCTGCAGCACCTTCGTGGATGGCACGTGGAAAACTTTTCATACATTAATTGGTAAGCATATTAGTTCAATTTTAGTTCTTCTATTTTTATAAAATTAAAACCCCTAAAATATTAATTTCAAAGCTCAATGTAAGGAAAAATATTTGAAAGGAATAAATAATTAAATCCTTTTAGTGCTAGAAAGAAATTGAGTTTTACCACTGTAGTATCGGCAACACTAAGTGATGCCAACACTGTAATATCGGCAACACTAAGTGATGCCAACACAAAATAAATGAGAGAGAATAAAGTCACTGTACAGTGAACCGTAGCAGCAATAAGGTGTTTCATTCAGTCTCAACAATTGGCGACGAGGTAAATTTACATTGAAAAAAAAGGAAAAAAATGGAAAACTCAGGCGAAATACAAGGTAAGAGACAAAATAACAATCAAATATTATTAAATTCAATTTTAATGTGAATAAAAAGAAACAGTGAAGTGAAAAAAAAACAATAATTTGCCGCGTCGAGGAAACCACAAGCGCATAAAGTTACTGTTTTGTTATAAATGTGATAAATTGAAAGAAAACCACAAATTGCAATAAAAAGGAAGTCACAATCGGAAAAAAAATGGAATGGTTAATTTTCTATTTGGGCAACGGGAAAATCTGAAATGCATATTCGGAAAAAAAACCATTGAAAAGATAAAGAAGAAGACACAGTGCCGTGCCCTTTATGCGATTTTGTGCGTCGCGATGACAATAAAATGGAATTGTGAAAAAAAAGAAAGAATTAAATTCAAATCGAATGGTTGCTTAAATGCTGTATGGAAAAGGAAAATGAATTGAATTGAACTAGAATTGAATGTTTGCTTAAATGCTGTATGGAAAAGGAAAATGAATTGAATTGAACTAGAATTGAATGTTTGCTTAAATGCTGTATGGAAAAGGAAAATGAATTGAATTGAACTAGAATTGAATGTTTGCTTAAATGCTGTATGGAAAAGGAAAAGAAGAAGGAAAATGAATTTGAATTTGATGTGAATTGAGTGGTTGCTTAAATGCTGTATGGAAAAGAAAAATGAGAAGAAAAACGAATTTGAATTTGATGTTTTGGCTTAAATGCGGTGTGAAAATAAAAAGAAGAGGAAGCAAGAGTTTAAATTCGATTGACGATTTGACATGATTTGGAAATTTAGCTTGAATGCGATATGTGACAATCGAAAACGGTTTGGTTTAAATTGAAATCAAATCGGAACTCAATGTTGAAATGCGCAGGCAAATAAAAGGGTTTATGATGCGAAGCAAGTTGTTTTAACGGCACTGGTTTCGTTTGGTTCACATGAAAATAATAATATAGAAATATGAAAAAAATTTAAACAAGAAATTGACGATTGAAATAATGAAAGTGTTTATAATTTTTAGACATGAAATGGATTGGAATCTCCATATCGAAATTCGATTATGCGTTATATGGGGAAAATTGTGGCCATGAATGGAG
Organism: Thereva nobilitata; assembly: GCA_963855945.1. Taxonomy (NCBI): domain Eukaryota; kingdom Metazoa; phylum Arthropoda; class Insecta; order Diptera; family Therevidae; genus Thereva; species Thereva nobilitata. The sequence continues at coordinate 37,324,816 of OY979697.1, forward strand.
AAACTGGCCTTTGAGTTCTGCATGAAAGCGCATCGCGTTTTCGACGCTGAGCAGAAAAGCGATATGTTGCTGCATCTTGCCGGTCAAAAAGTGCAAGAGCTGTTTACCACACTACCCGAAGTGACCAATGGCGACACAAATCGAGGACCATTGGCTAGTGGATATGTGCCGCAATTGAACACATACGAAATCGCGGTGGCAAAGCTGAATGAATTTTTCTTGCCAAAGAAAAATTCAACATACGAACGGCACATGTTTAGAGCCATGCAGCAAGAAGATAAGGAGAAAATCGGTCTTTTCGCTATGCGCTTACGCACTCAAGCTGAGCGATGCGATTTCGGAGCGAATTTGGAAGAAAGCATTAAAGACCAAATTATCGAAAAGTGCCTTTCGGTCAAGTTGCGTCGCGAAATGCTGAAGAAAGCCGATGCACCACTTGACGAGATATTGAAATTGGCCAAAGTTTTCGAAGCAGTCAATGAGCAAGAGAAATCGTTCGGCAACAATAAGCCGCAAGCAGCTCATGAAGAAGTAAACAAAATCGAAGTTAAACCGACGATGAAACGAACACCACAAAACGATTTCAAATTCGAATGCTACCGTTGCGGATATAACGGTCATCGTTCAAGCGATGCAAAGTGTCCAGCAAAAGGAAAAACATGTAACAAATGTGGCGGGCGCGATCATTTTGAAAAGAAATGTCGTTCTAAGAAACGCATCCGACCATTGGAAGGAAAATTCGGGGAAGCACCCAACAGTGAGAACACTGGAGAGTCGGCCAATTTGGAAGTGGCCATGGCAAAACGTCAAAAAACCGAAACGGTCAAATTTGTCGAGGGAAACAACGAATACGTATTTTGTATCGATGCCAAAAACAACAGCGATGAAATTGAATGCGAAATCGGTGGGCAAAGCGTGAAAGCTATTATTGATTCTGGGTCGAAGTATAATCTGATGGATAACGAAACATGGCAAAAACTGAAAACGATGAAAATCGCAGTTTCGAATCAGCGCAAGGAAACTGATAAGGTGTTTAAATCGTACGGCGACCACGAATTAACCATCATGGGGGTTTTCGAGGCGATCATAAAGATCTCTGAACGAAGCGCGACAGCTGATTTCTACGTAATTGGAGAAAAGAGCAAATGTCTAATCGGCAAGGAAACAGCAATGCAGCTCGGAATACTCAAGATTGGTTGTGACGTCAATCAAGTCGAAAACGGTAATACTAAAACAGTAACCATGAGTAAGATAAAAGGCGTGATGGTTGATATTCCGATTCGAAAGGACGCCAAACCGATTGTGCAGCCATATCGTCGTGTTCCAGTAGCGCTTGAAAAAGCCGTCGACGAAAAAATTGATGAATTACTGGAACAAGGTATCATTGAATGTGTCAAGGGCCCATCGAAATGGATTTCACCAGTCGTCCCTGTACCAAAAGACAATGACGTCAGAGTGTGCATCGACATGCGCAGAGCCAATGAGGCAGTCGAACGTGAAAATCACCCTTTGCCGACCATGGAAGATTTTTTACCACACATCGGAAAAGGAAAAATGTTCTCGAAATTGGATGTGAAAAACGCTTTCCATCAGGTCACTAAGTAACCTTTCAAATATGTCTTTTAATTTTCTTTACTCGGTAAATTCAACTGAACAAAATATCGAAAACAATAATTGAACGGGTAGCGCAAAGCGAACACTCCATATTAGAAAAAAAAAGTTATTTAAATTTTAAATTCACGTAATTAAATAAATACAAGAGAATTTGATTAAAAGTATTGAACAAAACAGACATGTAAGACGAATTTGCCAAGTATAGAAAACAAAAAAATTTTTAATAAAGAAACAAAGTAGAAAAAGAACAAGAATATAGTTTTATTTCGATTACAGGTGGAAATATCTGAGAGTTCACGAGAAATAACGACATTTATCACACGAAAAGGACTGTTCAGATACACACGACTGATGTTTGGAATAACATGTGCACCTGAATTGTTTCAGAAAATCATGGAACAAATACTGAGCGGATGCGAAGGATGTCTAAACTTCATAGATGATATTACTGTGTATGGAAGCACACAAACTGAGCACGATGAACGATTGAGCAAGGTGCTAAACACATTAAAAGAATATAATGTACAACTGAACGACGACAAATGCATATATGGAGTAACGGAATTGAAATTTTTGGGTCACATGTTGTCAGCAAAAGGCGTGTCACCAGACAACGAAAAGCTGGATGCCATCAAGCAATTTCGTGAACCAATTTCAGCCGAAGAAGTGCGTAGCTTTTTGGGTTTGGTGAATTTTGTCGGGAAATTTATTCCTAATCTCGCTACAATGACAGATCCGCTGCGACATGTGACAAGGAAAAGTGTCGCGTTCATTTGGGGCCCTCCACAACAACAAGCATTTGCTAAATTGAAAGAATACATGTCCACGGATATGATCCTTGGCTACTATGACGTCAACGATAAAGCACAATTAATTGCAGACGCAAGCCCAGTCGGCCTAGGTGCTATTTTGATTCAGATAAACGAACAGGGGCCGAGAATCATCTCATATGCAAGTAAAAGCCTATCGGATGTGGAAAAACGCTACGCGCAGACTGAAAAGGAAGCGCTGGCTTTAGTATGGGCAGTAGAGAGATTCAACTTTTACCTATTTGGTCGAGAATTCGATTTGATAACCGACCATAAGCCATTAGAGGTAATATTTGGGCCGCGATCGAAACCATGTGCACGAATCGAAAGATGGGTTTTGCGCTTACAATCGTTCAAGTACAACATAATCTACAAATCAGGCAAAAGCAACATCGCTGATCCATTGTCTAGATTGGTTGTTGGAAAAACAGCGCCGAGCACATTCGATGAAAACGCTGACCACTACGTAAATTGGGTGGTAACAACAGCCACACCAGTTGCATTAAAAATACAACGGATTACAGAGTGTTCAGTCAAAGACAAAATGATCCAAGAGATGAAAAACGCAATCTACAATAACGATTGGAGCAATGAAGTAACGAAACCATTAAAAATTTTCGAATCTGAGCTGTGCTTTGCGGGAGAAATACTTTTGCGTGGAAACCGCATTGTGATACCAGATGAATTGCGAGTCAAAACGATTGAATTGGCACATGAAGGACATCCAGGAATAACCGTAATGAAGCGAAGATTGAGAGCAAAAGTATGGTGGCCGAAAATCGATCAAGATGTTGAAAATTTTGTTAAAAAGTGCCACGGATGCACATTGGTATCAGCGCCGGCAGCACCAGAGCCGCTAAAAAGAATAGCATTACCATCAGAGGCGTGGCAGCATTTAGCACTCGATTTTTTGGGACCACTGCCATCTGGCCATAACTTGCTCGTGGTTGTTGATTACTACAGCCGTTTTATTGAAATCGAAGTCATGAAGAAGATAGACGCTTTCGAAATGATCAAAAGATTGCGCGTCATTTTTGCAAGATTTGGTTTACCGCTAACGGTTACAGCTGACAACGGGCCACAATTCGATTGTGACGAATTTCGGGTATTTTGCGACACTCACAACATTAAAATAATAAGCACCACACCGTATTGGCCACAACAGAACGGCGAGGTAGAGCGCCAAAACCGATCTATTCTGAAAAGATTGAAAATCAGTCAAAATACCGGAAAAGATTGGATCGACGATTTGAATGATTATTTGTTGATGTATCGATCGACGCCACATTCTACGACATTGAAAACACCAGCAGAAATGTTATTTGGTCGTAACATTCGCGATAAACTACCAAACATCTACCAACCATTGGAAAATGACGAAGAAGTACGCGATCGTGATAAGGAAATGAAAGAAAAAGGAAGAGAATACGGTGATGAAAAATGGCTCTGAGCTAACCGTGGAGTCAACTGAGAATGGGAAAAGATATCGACGAAACGTGTCACACACGAAAAGAATCGTAATTGACGATCCACCGGATGATTCAGCGGCATCAACTAACCATTTCTCTACAGGTAACGACGGCGATGGAAGCACCTCGATCTGGGATTCGGCAACAATCGGCGACCAGTCAGCAGCAACGTCAGTGGCACAAAACACAAAATCAACATCAACATTGCCGATGGACGGTCCACGAGTTTCAACGCGAAAGCGCACAGTGCCCACCTGATTCGATAATTTCAAACGATAACATTTCACCTATTATCGATTTATTTACAATAGCGAAAATAATCTCGAAACAAACAAAAACAAGAAAGTAGATGTAGTATCGGCAACACTAAGTGATGCCAACACTGTAATATCGGCAACACTAAGTGATGCCAACACAAAATAAATGAGAGAGAATAAAGTCACTGTACAGTGAACCGTAGCAGCAATAAGGTGTTTCATTCAGTCTCAACAACCACCCGTGCATATTTTTTTTGTTAAAAGTAGTTTGAAAAATTATCCATTGTAATTGACTTTTACAGAGTTCTTTCGCCGTCATGGAAAAACCAGACAATTTAAGGGATTTAACCGTAATCTCTGATTTGACCGTAATAAGTGAGGAAGAAATTATAAAAGATCTCCTTACATCTTGGAATCTTGAGCAAGAAATGTCATGTATTTTAAAAAGTAAGTGCATTCTATCAAATCCTTTAGATAGGATGTATTGAATCGCTATGCTTGTTCGGATTTACAATACATATAAAAGTTGGAAGTCATACAGTAATACAAATATATTTATTAAAAAGTAACAGTTTGATTTTGATTTTTTTAACTGCTCACATTCATTATTTTTGAATTTTATTTTAAAAATTATGGATAATTATTATTTCTCGGGTTATATATTTTCTATCAAAAATAAAACTCACGGCATCATTTTTATTTTATTTTTTATATTTTTATTGATTTTCCAGAATATCAAATTAATTTTGAAGTTTTGAAGTTGCTGACCGACGACGATATTAAAGTTTTATTGCCAGACAATAAATTAGCAACAAGAGTTCTTTTCCGAACTTGCCTTAAAAGGTGGCAAAAGGAAAACGTGAGTATTATCATTTTAACCTATTTAAGGCTATTGTTGATTGCATTTTTGTTGTTTTGGTTTTTTAATGGTAAAAAGGGCTTTGGTGATTTCAATTGCGAAGGAAACTCATTTGAAAATATTGAAAAATGGTTGTCGGACACCTCAAAATTTTCTCCTTCAAGAAGTTCTTCTGAATCTACAAACACCGAATATGTAAATATTTTCATGAAATAAGTGTATAACTTTGTTGACATACACTTTTAGATGGTCGATAATGTGGAACTAATTTTAAAAAATAGTTTAAAAGGTAAACAAATTCTAGAGAATAAAAACCTTAATAATGATGGAGTACTACCAAAAAATTGGAGGACCATATTAAGTGAAGTCATATGTGAGCATTTTGTTCAACTCAATTTTAAATTTTGAGCATTTTAATATAAAAATTGCAGCTAATATCAAAAATTATTATAATTTGTTTTGTCTTTAAATATTGTTTTTAGGAAACTTATTACATACCTCGTCTTGTACTTAATGGCCGCTGTGTATGTGGACCAAAAGGCTGCTTGATAGATAAATACAACAATATAACACGTAATTTACGTCAAGCTGGGCTTCTTCAATCTAGATACGCACCACGTTCTAAAACAATTAAATTGAGCACTCTAACAGAAAAGCCTTCTGATAGTAAGTTAATATTTAAAAAAAAAGAAACAATTTCATTAATTTTAAAATTCAGAGTTTCTCGATCAGGAAGAATGTCAACTTTGGCTTAAAGTTAATCGGCAACCATGGCCTGACGTCATAAATAAATGGAAATCCTCTTATCAGCTAAGAAAAAAATTTATTTTTGAAAATATTGATGTGAAGCAAGACATTTTAGAAGAGTGGCCCATCCTCCATCACTCATTGGGATATACTTTGGTAAGTCTTACCAATCATGGAAGTTATTTTGCTAAAAAAAATATTTTTAGATTGAAGCAGACTTTTTGCAACAGTATCCAGGAAAAGAACTTTGTATCTTTCAACGTTGGCAACAATTTTACACGAACATTGTTTCGATCTTTAGGAAAGATTTAAAAGAAAATTGGCGTGAACAACTTTCCTTTTTGGATTTACCTATTACTGAAGGTAATATAAATCTCACTGGTCCACTGATTTTTGAAATTTCACAATTTTTTTTCGGTAGATGCCAAAGCTTGCATTACTTTTTATCTACTAAATGCATTACTGGTTCCAACATGCAGAATTCAATTGAAAGCTTCAGGAGAAGGTAAACAACAATGGAAACCTAGTATTAGAGATGCCCAAGACTCCTTTATTTGTATGGTTTCATCAGAAAAGGATGTGAACGTGTCGTTAAATATACTGCGGGATAAATATTTCAACCTTGGGCTTTCACTACAGCCGCTTATTATTGTTATAGGTGAATCTTTTAAAAATGTACATACTTTTCTTGTTTCTTACAATAACGTTTTATACAAAATTGACTCATTTCTTAAAACTGTTGACATTACATTTAAGTTGTTTCATGCTTTAAATTTAAAATATCCAGAAGAATCTAATTTAATTTGGTCGCTAATCCAAAAATATTTTTTTGAAATTGATTTGCCCTCCGATAGAAAATTTTCTAATCTTTCGAGCTTAATATCGCGCTTACGAAAATAATTTGATTTGATTTGATAGGTTTCTTTAGAAAGAAAAAATATTTTCAATACCATATAAATTTTACAAACACATATTATTAAATTAAAAATAACGACTATACTTTACCTCTTAAATGTTCTTATGGTTTTACTACGAGTAATATAAAATGTTTCTTTGCTACTTATGTTCTCAGAGCTTCCAGCGCTCACAAATTCTTATGAAACACCTGAAATATTTTCACGGTTTAAAGCCATTTTCTAATTATCGTTGCATGCAGGGTAACTGCCCTCAATCTTTTTCTTGTATAAATTCATTTAAAAGGCATTTAGATAAAAAGCATAATAATGATTTAACTGTACGGAAAACAATTGAACCTGCCACTGTTTTTAAGTTAGCGAAGGATTTATTAGAAGATGAAGTCGCGGAAGCCTGTGGTTATTATTCTGACACAGAAACAAAATCCCTCGAAGAAGGCTCAAAAGATATTTTTGCTTTGTTTAACACTTTGACAGAGCGTTTTCATGAAAATGTACTTTTATTTTGTGCTAATTTAGAATCCAAACCAAAAATGGCCAGAAAAGAAGTTATGGAAATAGTTCAATCCGTTAAAGTTTTACTGTTTCAACCATTATTTATGACACTTAAAGAAATATTTTTAATTACCTCAAATAAAGATACTGAAATTATAAAATACTTTGATTCGTTAGAAAAATCATTCGACGAGTTTGATTCAGAATACAAATTAATCAAATATCTTAAAACGAATAACTTATATACAGAACCTTCGGTTTTTGAAGTGGATTCGGAAATCTCCCAAACTCTGTCCAAAGGCCTTCCTAATATTTCAAATAAGATCTACACTGGTGTAACAATTTCATTAAAGAAGCAATTTCAGAAATTCTTCACACTACCTGATGTATCAATGAGTACTATAAATAGTATGAAAAAATTAATGAATTCATCAGATGCAACAGTATCAAATTTTGTACAAGGAAAACTTTTTAAAGAGAAGCTTCAGAAGTTTTCTTCTGATAAGCTAATTATTCCTTATTTTTTATACTTTGATGAGTATGAAGTTAACAACCCTCTTGGTTCACATGCAGGTGAACATTCCATTGCTGCAGTATATATTTCTTTTCCAACCTTACCAGCGGAATTTAGGTCAAAGTTAGAAAATATATTACCAGCTTTTTTTATCAAATCTAAATATTTAAAAAAAATTGGAAATGGGCTTTGTTTTAAAGAATTAATAAAAGAATTAATTGATATGGAAGAAAATGGTGTTGAGATCAAAATTGACAATAATGAAATTAAAGTTTATTTTTTGCTTGGTTTAATTTTGGGGGATAATTTAGGATTAAATTCACTTTTAGGATTGTAACTTTCGGGGTAGGGTGTGCCAGAGCACGAAGTAGGGAAGATGCCATAAAGGCCCGAGCGACTAATGTTACAAAAAATTGAGGAAGGGGACTCAAGAAGGAAGGGTGGCTCGGACGGTTCGACCGCCGGGGAAGTATCGCTGAAGAAAGGCATCCACTGCACCGGTTGTCGGCACGACTAGCGATGCGCTAACTAGCTCGCCGGATGGGGTGGGGTTCGCGGTGCGTGGATACCGAAGAGGGTGACAGTTGGGGTAAACCAAAAAAAAATCGTGCCTAAACAACATAACGAAATTGAAGGGCGAAAAGGGGGGTGGAACAACGTCCAGGGCCAACGAGAGGGGCAGAAAGGGGGAAGAAGAGAGAATGGGTGCTCACTGGTTACCGGGTCATCCCTAGGGCTACCCAGTATCAGACAATCAGATGTGTGAGGAAGGCGCGCACCTTGGTATGGGCATCTTTAATCCGGGGCCACACCTACTGAGGGGTCTTTATTCCATCATTTCCCCTACCAAATATTCATAAAAAAAAACTTCAGACACCGAAAAATAGTTTACTACAAGGGGAGAATATCGGGGGAAAAAAATATATAAAGAAATCTCTTAAGGTTGATAACCTATGCGACACCGGAATATACAAGACTTATTTTTCTTTTTTTTTTCTTTTATTTTAACAATCACCGTACAGGTCCAAGAAGTGTTACTTAACCGACTATCATAAGCGTGACTTGCTTTACGTTTCTGAGTAAGCCTCAGTGTAAACTGCGCCTACTTCATCATCTGACAGCGGAGTTAGTATAGGTTTGGGTAAATATATAAAGTCCTAGTTACTACGTATTTATACCCTTTTTTAATTCTTGACTTACTTAGGTTATTTATTTAGTTCAATATATTCAAGTTGGAACTATTTAGATTATCTTAACAGTCATTATTTATTCACATATCCTAATCCGATTTTATATTCTTAATATCTATTCATTTATTCAATCTTTTATTTAAGTTGTAAATGTTTCATGCACGAGTTGATTATACCGTAGCTAACGAGAAAGGCATTGCTTAACTTTAATAATAGTTGGTAAAAATATTTTGTTTATTCCGGGGGGGGGGGAAAGTGAACGTGTAATTCAAATTACAAAGTGCCCAATTATCCCACCTAATTTGTGCTGTAACTTAACGAAAGTGCGAGCATTTGGAATTGGTACCTTGAAGCTTGATGGCTCTTCCGATTTGTAATAATTAACCCCCGCATTTAGAGCGCTAATGCAATCGACTTATAATGCGATGCCTAGAGTTAATTGTTCTCATAACCTTGGCGTAGTAATTAAGGATGGTTCTCCCTTTTAAGGACTACAAAATTCAATCAAAATTATAATAAATACTTCCATTAGTCCACTTCTTACCCTAAATTTCTTTTCCTGCTATTCTTCTCTTCATCAAGTGGAATTATTTAATTAATGATCAGTATACGCATAATCTTAATAGTATTCATAAATTTCATGTTATTTTTTTTTATAAAATCACTTCCCGCGTCATTAATAATCCACTATATCTACAAAATCAGGATGTGCTCGTATATACCAAATTTAATAGCTGCCCAAGATTTGATTCCTTTACCAACGGGCTCTAACACCGCGCACAATAATCAACCACAAAAAAAGATACTCAAATAATAGAAATAATATGTCTCAAAACCAACATAAATGTAGATTAAGGAAAACTGTTAGCTTTCCCGTAAACTTATCTGCAATAGCTAATATTTATATCCTTTTCTCGGATAATAATTGAATTTCAAGAAATTGTTTTAAGTGTCTTCCAATTTTCTCGATCGTACGACCAATACTCAAATACACTTCAATGAAAAAAACCTAATCCACATGGAAATACAGTTTGATATTTACGAGTTCTTTTCTGTAGCGGGAATTTCTAAAGCTGGCGGAAATCGTTCGCCCCCCTTTTTTTTGTTTTTATGAAAAAAACTTATACAGAGAACCTTATTACAACTAGTCAAAACGAATTTTCAACCACGTTTTTCCTTTTATATATTATAATAATGCTAATTACGTATTAATAATTTTAAATGGAAGAGGAACCGAGGAAAAGGTGAAAACCCATCTATCTGTGTAAAAAAAAACTTCGCGACCTCAAAAAAAACAATATCAAACTTCATTTCTTTCCCCTTTTTCCCTCTTTTTACTGTTTTGATGCGCGGGTATCACCTATTCACTGTTTAAACTACTCTATCCATGATAAAAACTTATTCGATTATTTTATACATTATTTATTATTAATTCATTATTTTATTTTCGGTTTATTTCTCATTTAAGGAGAGTAAAAAAAAGTGTCTTGGGCCTAGCCAGGGAGAGAAGTCCCCATTCAATGCACTTCAATATGGTACCGGTCTAAACCGGACTTCCAATCACCAAACAATAAAAGGAAATACTTATCTTGCTCAACTCCTTTTTGATGAAAAGACAAATTTCCAATTTTTTTTACAAAAAAAAACTAAAGAAAAACTCAAACTCTCGTGGCGACTTGATCGCACCTTTTCGAAAAACTCACTTTTAATCAAAAAACCAATTTCTAATTTAATTTTCTTTTTAAAAAAAAGCTAAAGAAAAACTCAAACTCTCGTTGCGACGTGATCGCGCCTTTTTGAAAAACTCCTGCCGACTGCCTCTTCCCATGCTCGAAGTCGCCCGTGCACCGAAGGGAGCCAGCCGCGTCCCGTTATTCCTATCTCTTCTCTTTTTGTCTTGTTTTTTTTTTCTCGTTTGTCGGTTAAATGCTGGGGTTGCCAAATGTGATTATGTGAATGTGGGGGAATTATCAATATGCCGAGGTGATTGTGGGCGAATTATCAATATTCAAAAATATGATACGATATTTTTTTTCTGTTCCGAAGCCATTTCGTCTACAGCCACTGCTGGACAAAACTTTTCCATTTTTATTGGGCTTTAATTCCATGGGAAAACAATCAAGTGAGACCCTATTTTCACAATAAACCTACTTCTAACTTGAGATGAGCTATGAGATTAGTAGTAATTGTGAGAAATAACACTATTATGGAGAAAACCCACTAAAAGTTATTATTCTTCCTAGCTTTTTGTTTGGGGTGTGTTTTTAAACACTTTATCGCCCCTTCTATCCTGCTTCATACACATATTTGTATAGTATGTACATTTAACATTTGTTATATAAGATTATGATTAACATGAATTCAATTTCTTATTAATTCAGAAGGACAAAAAAATTATTTCAAAAAAAGACATTAGCAGGTAAGAATAAGACTGACTCTGATTCCATTTTGCCAACTACATATTTACATATTTACTAAGTTCTAGGTATGTACAGTAATAAGACAGAAAAAATAAGGGTTACTTAACTTCATAGCAAATATTTTTCTTCTTTGTATGTAATTTGGCTCCTACGTAACTAAGGGTGCATTTAGCATGAAAGAAAAAAACATATTTACATATTTACTAAGTTCTAGGTATGTACAGTAATAAGACAGAAAAAATAAGGGTTACTTAACTTCATAGCAAATATTTTTCTTCTTTGTATGTAATTTGGCTCCTACGTAACTAAGGGTGCATTTAGCATGAAAGAAAAAAAAATTAATTGAAAGGAAAAGAAGCTAACCTTTTGACAATAAAAACTACTTTTACAGAATTATCGCCATTGGTTAACGATGATAAATTTACAAAGCGATGAAGGAAAAAATAGATACCGTCACACGGCTTGATGGAAGAGAATTCTTACGTCAAAATGCATACACCCATGCTATATATTTGGATACCATAATATCTATAGAACATGATGAAGATTGAATCCGCATACGAGACCGCCGGCGGGTTAACCCCTATAGGGCGGCCGTTACACCGCGCGCCATTTCGAGTTCGCCAGGCGAGAGGTGGCGCGAAAAAAAACAAACGGGCCTTGTGTGATCACTAGCCCAACGTGTGGCTCAACCACGCCCTGAAGTTAGGAGTCTCATGCTCTACCGATTGAGCTAGCCGGGCTATGCCTGGATAGAGAAAAGGCCGCTCGCGCGCGAACATTGATACTTTCGACAATTCATAAACTACTTAGTTATTGGCGCTATCTGGCATTGTTTACTAATGACCGCCATCGTGTACTCTTTGGTGTTATATTTCTACAGCAATCCTGCCTTACCTTGTGTCTTTACCGGTCTCTCTTACGCTTGAGGACAATCGTCTCGTCGTCGGCCACTTTGCTGTTAATAGTGGGTTACACCATGCGTCCCCTTCTGCTCCATTTACCAGCGGAACCTGGTCCAGCTGGGACGAAGCTAGGTTTTCATCTTCTTACAAAAAACTTAGGCGGACGTCTTATAGGGTCGTCAGGACCTGATGAGACTTTTATTGTCTATATACTGCCAAACATAAGCAGGAAGCAGAGTATCTTCACGAATTTTGTTTTGTTTAGCCTGTATCATGGTCGCGCCCGAGAGCGGTCCCATCCCTACCGGCAACTTGGGTGTCTCGGTAGTGCATTTCTATAAACGCCGGGATGGAGTGGTGTACCTACCCTATCTTCGGGTTGCGGCGAAGGGATCGATCTAAGCGGCTTTAGCTGTTGCCAGGGGGGGTGTCCACGACCTCGTGAGTCACCTCTATATATACCCGGGGGGGGGGGTTGGTCTGGCAACCCCTGAAGTTACTAACATGAAAGCTTGACTCCAGACAGCCAAGTATAACAAGCAGGTGTACCATCCGCTGGGGAAGCTACTCAAGCGGACCTCCCTGGGTACCCTATTATTAACCGGTGAAGCCGGCGAGATGCCTTATTAGGGCAACTCAGAGTTACTGCTTCCACTATTTATGCTAAAACGTGTCCTGGGCCTGATTGTTCTCTGGAGTGACTTCGCGTGTCCGTCGGGAAAGTCGAGGCAATTCCACATTGTCCCGACGAGTCCCTCTGAGCGCGAAGTCTCTCATCCGGAAGGTGTCTCCTGCCCCAAGGACTCAGTCCGCCGACTATACCACATAGTCGTCGTCTTGACCCCTGAACCACGAGGTCACCTTCCGCTACTCTGGCCGTCAGGTCTTGAGATCTTTGGCATGGTAGATGCCGATTGGCTTCCCTTTTAGGTCTTCTAATTCATAACGCCCACTCCCAAGCTTTCGCCTCACGCGAGCTTTCATAAATTTGTCTGCCAGTTTAGCGCTAAAGCGGTCGATCTTGTTACTTACGGGGAAGGTTCGTCGATAAACTACCTGGCCGGGCGAGAACTCTACGGCTCTGCAGCGCAGATTATAATGTTTCTCATGTCTCGTGTGAGCCGCGGCCAGGTGTTGTTCTATTTTGTCCCGCCGGGCCTGCCATCGATCTACGGCCGGCGATACCGTTATATCTCCCTCTTGCAAGGCCCCTAAGGCCTTCAGTACTGGGTAAGCGGATCCGTGCAGGATCATTGGGCACCCGAACAGGGCCTGGTAAGGGGAGGTATCAATAGACGTATGGTGTGCACTCCGTAGGGCACACTCGATTGCAGACAGGTGTAGGTCCCAATCCCGGTGATCTTCTTTCAGATACGCTCGGATAGCAGCTAAAACGGATCGATTCACCCGCTCGGAAGCGTTGGCTTGTGGGGCATAGACAGCGGTGAGTTGGTGTTTGACGCCGTAATCGGACAACAGTTTCGTGAATTCCTTGGAAGTGAAATGACTTCCATTATCAGAGAATATCACCTCGGGGACGCCGAAGGCATGGAAAATCCGATGTTCCAGGAAATCCACGGCGGCTTTGGATGTTTCGCCAACTACTGGGTGGAGAAAACAGAATTTGGAAAACGCGTCTAGCACTACCAACACAGCAGTGTGGCCTTTCTTCGTCCTAGGGTAAGGGCCCATATAATCGATGTATAAGAGTTGAAAAGGTCGGCACACATCGATGGCTTTGCCCATAGGGGGCCGAAGGGGTGTGTTTGGAGCTTTTGTCTCTTTGCATACTTCACAGCACGCGATATATTTTCTGACTTGACTAGTCATGCCGGGCCAATAATATTTTTCCCTAAGGCGTGCGAGGGTTTTGTGGACACCACCATGGGAAGCTTGAGGGGGCTCATGAGCGGACTCGATCAAGGGAGCGGTCAACTGCAGGGATCCACAACTTCCAAATCAGATCGTCCGTCTCGGGGTCGCCAGTTCGTGGGGCCGAACGGTGGAACACATAACCATCCGAAACCTGAAGGTCATGTAACTGCCCGGCCTCTTTGCTGACTTTGTCAACGAGATGCTGGTAGTCCGCTGACCTGAAGGCTGGGGATGTTAGGTCCACGTCACGACAGAAGGACAATTCATCGACACAGTCGACTCGTGACAGTGCGTCCGGCACCACATTCTGACTACCCTTGCGGTGCTCGATAGAAAATTGGAAGCCCTGCAGCTTTAGGCTCCACCGCGCTAGCCGGCCGTTTAGGTCGGTCTGGCTCATGAGCCACTTCAAGCTGGCATGGTCAGTAATTATTGTAAAAGGCTGCCCTTCCACATACGCCCGGAACTTTTTAACGCTCAGCACCGCCGCGTAGCACTCGAGTTCCGTGATGGAATAATTACGCTGGGCGCTGTTAAGCTTCTTAGAGAAAAATGCGATGGGATGTTCTTCATCGCCCTGTCTTTGGAAGAGGACGCTTCCTACCCCCGATTTGCTTGCGTCACATTGGATGTAGAAGGGGCGGGTGAAGTCTGGGGTGACCAGTAAAGGAGCAGACATCATGGACTTCTTAAGTTCCATGAAGGCTTGTTGGGCCTCGTCGGACCAAACAAATTTGCCGCCTTTTAGGCAGTCCGTGATGGGAGAGGCGATACTTGCATAGTTACCTATGAAGCGCCTATACCACCCCGTCATGCCTAAGAAGCGTCGCACCTGTTTGGTTGACTTGGGAACTGGGAAGTCCCTAATGGCTGCCACCTTGTCGGGATCAGTTTTCAGGGATCCATCGCCAATGATGAACCCCAGATACTTCACTTCCTTGACACAAAACCGGCTCTTTGACAGATTTACTGTCAGCCCGGAGCGACGAAGGCAGTCGGCGACCTTTTCCAGAAGTTGGAGGTGGGTCTTAAAGTCCGGAGACACCACCAATAAATCGTCCAGATAGACGAACACATTTTCTCTAAGTGAGCCCGGTATCGCCTTGTCCATCAAGCGCCACATGCGTTGCGGAGCGTTACAAAGCCCGAACGGCATCACTGTAAATTGATACAGCGGTCTTCCTGGGACGGTGAAAGCTGTTTTTTCCCTGGATTTTACCTCTAATGGGATTTGCCAAAAGGCATCCTTCAAGTCGATTGCGGATATGAACTTGGTGTCTTGCAATCGCCCCAGGAGACCGTCTATATGAGGCAGTGGGTAGGCATCCTTTACGGTTACCGCATTCACCTTGCGGGAGTCCAAGCAGAGACGGACCTTTCCAGGTTTGCGGACCAGGACCACGGGTGAGTTCCATGGACTGTTGGACTCTTCGATCACACCTAAACTCAACATGCGATCGACCTCCTCATACATGAGGGCCTGGATGGCGGGAGAGACAGGATAGTGCCTCTGCTTAATAGGCACCGCCTCGCCAGTGTCGATCACGTGTTGTTCCAGGTGTGTTCTACCAAGTCCACAGGTGTCGAATGACGGGAATCGCGCGCGGGCCTGGTTCAGTCGTTCCTGTTGGGACTCCTCAAGGGTATGGCAGTCGGGATCAGGTTGTGGGGTAAGATGGAGTTCCCCTATTATGTGTGGCGCCAATTTAAAGGCCCGCCAAAAGTCAACGCCGAGATAAAGATTTTGGGATAAGTCAGGAACTACATATAGTGTCATAGTTAGTTTTCGATCCATAAGATACGGGGACGGTAATGAAACCGCTAACATTCTTAGGTGTGCCGTCAGCTACTCGAACATCGGCGTGTAGGCGGCATAGCTTAATTGCAGGGTTTTCCTGGAGGAACGACTCTGCCCCTCTACCCAGGCAGCTAATGCTGGCGCCGGTGTCCAACAGGCCTGTTAGCTTGGTACCTTGGATCCGCACGTTGACGAAAGGTCGATCATCGCCGTTCTCATGCAACACGGCGGCGACAATCTTCTGAGTATGTGCCCTCTTCTCCAGGGCCCACGACCGTATGCGCGGGGCTTTGCGAGCTGGTGGCAGTTCGGCAGAATCATTGAAGATTCGCTTACGAACTCGATGATAGTTGGCCCATCGCTGCATAAAAGATGCTCTGGCCTGTGGAGAAGGGAAGTCTGGTAGAGATTCCATTATCGACAGGTCAGAGACGTCGGACAAGCTTGTAGACAAATCAAGTGTAAAGGGGGGACTTTCGGTGACTAGGTCGGGCGCGAACCTCCCCGGGGCCTCGCACCCAGGTTCCGGTTTCCCGAACAAACTGGGCAAGAAGTGGTGTAGACTTCGGGGCGTCCACATCTGTAGCAGAAGATTTTCCGATGTGGGGAAGGGCAATCAGAGAACGAGTGACCTTCTTGCTGGCAATTCCAGCAAGTGACTGGGCGGCGCGGAGTTGCGTCGGCCCTCACCTCGTCTACAGTAGGTGGTGGTGTGTCAGGAGCGTAGTTGGGATAGGGCAAGGCCGGTTGCTGTGTGTGTACGTCGTTCAACTCATGCACTCGATGTGAATGGCGATTCTCCTCCCTCTTGGCTTTTTGCCATCTCTCAACGCGGATGCACGCTTCGCGAAGTTGGCGCATATTGTCATAGGTGGATCCTATAATGGTTGAACCCAGTGTACTGTTCAGGTTTTCCATGACAAGGTGTACCAACTCCGTGGAGGACATTGGGCGCGAGAGGCGGTTTGCCAAGGCTAGTATTTTCGCGGCGTAATCGTCGAACGATTGGTTAAGCTGTTTCGTCTCCATCATTTCCTTGATGATTTGATGGTCGGTCTGCCTTCCTCCGAACTGATCAACCAGTCCCCTTTTGAAGTCAGTCCATATGGGGCTGGGTTGTTGTCGGCGAAACTGTGTCCAGTACCACTCTTCCGCGGGTCCCGTCAGCAGTGCCACTACATTTCTTACTAACTCTAAGCTTGAGACGTCGTCGTCCCTCGCTCGGGATTCCATTCTATATAGGAATTCTTCGGCCGGGGTGTCTCCAAGTCGGCCTGAAAATTTTAAGTTCCAATGTAGCACTGGGGACTTCCGACGGTTGACGGGTCCAGCGACATCTTGGTATTGACTGGGACGGCCGCTAATGCTAGGGGCCCGCGACAGAGTGTCAGCGGGCTCAGCTCCACCCGGTATTGAGGTGAGGCGAATCTGGGTTGAAGTCCCGGCCTGGCCAGCATCACTCGCGGCGAGATTGTGTCGTTCCCTCATACGGGCTAACTCGTGAGATAAAGCGGCTACTTGCTCGATCAACGCGGTTAGCTTGGGATCTTGGTCCTCATCGCCACTATCAGATGGGGGGTTATCATTGCCTTCGGCCCCTCCGTCGTCGGCGTTATTGGCTACGAATTGCCCCTTTTCGTTTCTGGATTTCGGCATTGTTCGGCAGGGTTAGATACCAAGTCTATAGGGATTCTAACTATAATACGTATACTTGGGTGTTTCGCCTATGGCTTATATTATATGCAGAACGATATATATATTAGGGAAGGTGGAACCTATAACACAACTCCTTTAAATATTTATATTGTCTTCAAATAGAACTACTATTTTGTGTGGTCTCAAGATAACTGCTACGTTACTGTTGACTTCAAAAGGACTATCGAACGTCAGGGATATATTGGCGCATTGGGGACTTCGTCGAATTCTTGCGAGAACTGCGATAAGTTTCACAACCTTGTTCAAAAATTTGAAACGCACTGCTACGTTTAGTCCTTAAAGGTACACGTATTTCACCAAGGCTGAATCCTTAGCGAAACCTAAACAAAACTTATACCGTCAACCCTCAACCGGTCGCAAACGCTCAAAAAAAATTAGTGGGAGAAATTAACAATGCCTACGGTATTGAACAGAGAAAACTAACTTTCAACTAACGTATTGTTATTGTTGTTATTGTTTATGAACTCCCGGAGATATTTTTTTTTTCTAGTTAATAAAAGCAAAACGCGAAACTGTATAATAAAGAAATAGATTCGATAATGGTATAAAAACAAATCCAAGGAAAAATATATTTATTATTTTAGAGTTATAAAATAAAAGTTTTATTAATATGGACAAAGAAAAGAATCTTCGAGGAAAAAAAAATTTTTTTTTTTTTTTTTTGTGTGTGAGGGTGGCCCCAGCAAGGATGCCATACCCAGGGCTACGGTGGCTGGTGGCGCCCATGACAGACAGCCTGAGCTCAGGACTGAGTGGCATCCGCGTCACCAGAAGCACCAAGTGCCTCCACTTGCGGGATCGATGCTGAGGATGGTGACAGACTAGTGTCCAACACCATTCACACCACCGATTCCCCATTGTCTGACATCCGGCAGCCCAAAACGATGTCCGGATCCCAGTGACCAACAAAAGAAGAAAGGGTGAAAGAAGGGATAGAAGCCTCCGTTGAGTACTAAAAGAGACCGCTCTGACACCCAGACACAACTGGTCAGCAACTCTGCTGAGACACAGGAAGGTGAAATGTCAGAACGGTCAAACAGCCGGGGGCGGGTGCATATCAGGACGTCGAGCCTGTCGCAGCGCCAGGCGATAGAACGCCTGTTAGCCTTGACGGGACAGGTCCGACGTCCAGGCGTACATCCGCCCATACTACAAAACGTAAAGAAAGAGTTGAAGGGTGATGTTCACTGTCAGTGAAGGCTCGCACAGTGCCAGGCGGTATTACGCCTGTTAGCCAGACTTTGAGCCTCACTGACAGGGACTGCAAATAAGATAGGGAGGCTACCGCAGAAGAAATCGAAAGATGAAGTGGTTGAAGAAGAAGAAAGATAGGAAAGTGGAAGAAAACAGAGATGATGAGGGCTAGAGTACCGCGGTAGGTACTTTTCGCCCATTAACCAGAAGCCAGAGGGACTTGGACGGAGAACGGAGAACTACTTGAAAGAAGTCCGCTCCTGGCTCCTCTCGCTGGCCTGAGCCACAAAATTTAAAAGATAAACTACTATTTGAAATCGGAAAATTACTAAGAGAAATCATAGCTTCGGAGGGGGGAAGTGACTAAGAAAACAAACAGACTTTCCGAGCTATGCTTACGAGACTAGAGAATCAAAAGAAAATTCAATTCACTAGCCTTCGTTGGGCGCCATTTGTAACTGTCGGGGTAGGGTGTGCCAGAGCACGAAGTAGGGAAGATGCCATAAAGGCCCGAGCGACTAATGTTACAAAAAATTGAGGAAGGGGACTCAAGAAGGAAGGGTGGCTCGGACGGTTCGACCGCCGGGGAAGTATCGCTGAAGAAAGGCATCCACTGCACCGGTTGTCGGCACGACTAGCGATGCGCTAACTAGCTCGCCGGATGGGGTGGGGTTCGCGGTGCGTGGATACCGAAGAGGGTGACAGTTGGGGTAAACCAAAAAAAAATCGTGCCTAAACAACATAACGAAATTGAAGGGCGAAAAGGGGGGTGGAACAACGTCCAGGGCCAACGAGAGGGGCAGAAAGGGGGAAGAAGAGAGAATGGGTGCTCACTGGTTACCGGGTCATCCCTAGGGCTACCCAGTATCAGACAATCAGATGTGTGAGGAAGGCGCGCACCTTGGTATGGGCATCTTTAATCCGGGGCCACACCTACTGAGGGGTCTTTATTCCATCATTTCCCCTACCAAATATTCATAAAAAAAAACTTCAGACACCGAAAAATAGTTTACTACAAGGGGAGAATATCGGGGGAAAAAAATATATAAAGAAATCTCTTAAGGTTGATAACCTATGCGACACCGGAATATACAAGACTTATTTTTCTTTTTTTTTTTCTTTTATTTTAACAATCACCGTACAGGTCCAAGAAGTGTTACTTAACCGACTATCATAAGCGTGGCTTGCTTTACGTTTCTGAGTAAGCCTCAGTGTAAACTGCGCCTACTTCATCATCTGACAGCGGAGTTAGTATAGGTTTGGGTAAATATATAAAGTCCTAGTTACTACGTATTTATACCCTTTTTTAATTCTTGACTTACTTAGGTTATTTATTTAGTTCAATATATTCAAGTTGGAACTATTTAGATTATCTTAACAGTCATTATTTATTCACATATCCTAATCCGATTTTATATTCTTAATATCTATTCATTTATTCAATCTTTTATTTAAGTTGTAAATGTTTCATGCACGAGTTGATTATACCTTAGCTAACGAGAAAGGCATTGCTTAACTTTAATAATAGTTGGTAAAAATATTTTGTTAATTCCGGGGGGGGGGGGGGGAAAGTGAACGTGTAATTCAAATTACAAAGTGCCCAATTATCCCACCTAATTTGTGCTGTAACTTAACGAAAGTGCGAGCATTTGGAATTGGTACCTTGAAGCTTGATGGCTCTTCCGATTTGTAATAATTAACCCGCGCATTTAGAGCGCTAATGCAATCGACTTATAATGCGATGCCTAGAGTTAATTGTTCTCATAACCTTGGCGTAGTAATTAAGGATGGTTCTCCCTTTTAAGGACTACAAAATTCAATCAAAATTATAATAAATACTTCCATTAGTCCACTTCTTACCCTAAATTTCTTTTCCTGCTATTCTTCTCTTCATCAAGTGGAATTATTTAATTAATGATCAGTATACGCATAATCTTAATAGAATTCATAAATTTCATGTTATTTTTTTTTTCTTTTTAATTCAAACTTAATCTAACTAGAAACTTAAAAGAAATAGATATTGATTTTATTTATAAAAAGGAAAATGTAACGAAAAAGGTTAATTGTTCATCTTCATACCTGCAAAGCAACATTTTATCGAATACATCGTTTTATTGTATACAAAGCCAATTAGTAGTTATGTTTATTTACCTTCATAATAAAACTTAACTTTTGCTCCCAAGACTCTGAGTCCCTGTTTGGTGCTTTCCTTTTTTTTTCCTTGTTTTTTTGTTGGTTTTTTATTTTCTTTCTTCTCCACTATGTTCCACTATTTCTTGATGAATAATTCCTAAAATATAGCTCCAAAACTGCAAAAAAAATTCGCACTTCTTATATTTTTCTTTTATAAAATCACTTCCCGCGTCATTAATAATCCACTATATCTACAAAATCAGGATGTGCTCGTATATACCAAATTTAATAGCTGCCCAAGATTTGATTCCTTTACCAACGGGCTCTAACACCGCGCACAATAATCAACCACAAAAAAAAGGAAGATACTCAAATAATAGAAATAATATGTCTCAAAACCAACATAAATGTAGATTAAGGAAAACTGTTAGCTTTCCCGTAAACTTATCTGCAATAGCTAATATTTATATCCTTTTCTCGGATAATAATTGAATTTCAAGAAATTGTTTTAAGTGTCTTCCAATTTTCTCGATCGTACGACCAATACTCAAATACACTTCAATGAAAAAAACCTAATCCACATGGAAATACAGTTTGATATTTACGAGTTCTTTTCTGTAGCGGGAATTTCTAAAGCTGGCGGAAATCGTTCGCCCCCCTTTTTTTTGTTTTTATGAAAAAAACTTATACAGAGAACCTTATTACAACTAGTCAAAACGAATTTTCAACCACGTTTTTCCTTTTATATATTATAATAATGCTAATTACGTATTAATAATTTTAAATGGAAGAGGAACCGAGGAAAAGGTGAAAACCCATCTATCTGTGTAAAAAAAAAACTTCGCGACCTCAAAAAAAACAATATCAAACTTCACTTCTTTCCCCTTTTTCCCTCTTTTTACTGTTTTGATGCGCGGGTATCACCTATTCACTGTTTAAACTACTCTATCCATGATAAAAACTTATTCGATTATTTTATACATTATTTATTATTAATTCATTATTTTATTTTCGGTTTATTTCTCATTTAAGGAGAGTAAAAAAAAGTGTCTTGGGCCTAGCCAGGGAGAGAAGTCCCCATTCAATGCACTTCAATATGGTACCGGTCTAAACCGGACTTCCAATCACCAAACAATAAAAGGAAATACTTATCTTGCTCAACTCCTTTTTGATGAAAAGACAAATTTCCAATTTTTTTTACAAAAAAAAACTAAAGAAAAACTCAAACTCTCGTGGCGACTTGATCGCACCTTTTCGAAAAACTCACTTTTAATCAAAAAACCAATTTCTAATTTAATTTTCTTTTTAAAAAAAAGCTAAAGAAAAACTCAAACTCTCGTTGCGACGTGATCGCGCCTTTTTGAAAAACTCCTGCCGACTGCCTCTTCCCATGCTCGAAGTCGCCCGTGCACCGAAGGGAGCCAGCCGCGTCCCGTTATTCCTATCTCTTCTCTTTTTGTCTTGTTTTTTTTTCTCGTTTGTCGGTTAAATGCTGGGGTTGCCAAATGTGATTATGTGAATGTGGGGGAATTATCAATATGCCGAGGTGATTGTGGGCGAATTATCAATATTCAAAAATATGATACGATATTTTTTTTCTGTTCCGAAGCCATTTCGTCTACAGCCACTGCTGGACAAAACTTTTCCATTTTTATTGGGCTTTAATTCCATGGGAAAACAATCAAGTGAGACCCTATTTTCACAATAAACCTACTTCTAACTTGAGATGAGCTATGAGATTAGTAGTAATTGTGAGAAATAACACTATTATGGAGAAAACCCACTAAAAGTTATTATTCTTCCTAGCTTTTTGTTTGGGGTGTGTTTTTAAACACTTTATCGCCTCTTCTATCCTGCTTCATACACATATTTGTATAGTATGTACATTTAACATTTGTTATATAAGATTATGATTAACATGAATTCAATTTCTTATTAATTCAGAAGGACAAAAAAATTATTTCAAAAAAAGACATTAGCAGGTAAGAATAAGACTGACTCTGATTCCATTTTGCCAACTACATATTTACATATTTACTAAGTTCTAGGTATGTACAGTAATAAGACAGAAAAAATAAGGGTTACTTAACTTCATAGCAAATATTTTTCTTCTTTGTATGTAATTTGGCTCCTACGTAACTAAGGGTGCATTTAGCATGAAAGAAAAAAAAAATTAATTGAAAGGAAAAGAAGCTAACCTTTTGACAATAAAAACTACTTTTACAGAATTATCGCCATTGGTTAACGATGATAAATTTACAAAGCGATGAAGGAAAAAATAGATACCGTCACACGGCTTGATGGAAGAGAATTCTTACGTCAAAATGCATACACCCATGCTATATATTTGGATACCATAATATCTATAGAACATGATGAAGATTGAATCCGCATACGAGACCGCCGGCGGGTTAACCCCTATAGGGCGGCCGTTACAGGATTTACAAAATCTTTTTCTAGTAATTTTTATTGTCGTTTCTGTAGACGAAATAAAAAAGAATGTTCGGTGGATATAACAGAGCATCCAGAAGCGTTACGTAATCATCATAACTATAACGAAGATTTAGGAATTGGTGATTTTAAGCAAACCGGCATTGCTGAGAATTGTGTTTTTAATAGTATTTCTTCCTTTCATGTTGTCACAAATTTTAGCGTAGATATAATGCATGACCTCCTCGAAGGTGTATGTAGGTATGATTTGCAACAAATCTTACTATATTTAATTTATAGGGCAGAATTTTTTGATTTAGAGACGCTTAATTATAGAAAAGCTTCTTTTGATTATGGAGAAATAGAAATTGGAAATCTTTCAAAAAGCATTTCATATAATAACATTAAAAACAATCAGTTTAAAATGAGTGCAAGTGAAATGTATTGCTTTATACACTTTTTACCTTTTATAATTGGCGACCTAATACCTGAAGATAACCATGTTTGGAATTTCTTACTATCTTTAATTAAAATACTAGACCTAGTTATGCTTCCTACTTTTAATGATAGCAATATAAATTTATTAAGAAATTTGATAATGGAACATAATAGAGATTATGTTGAATATTTTCATGAACATTTAAAACCAAAATTTCATTTGCTTGTTCATTATCCATCCATTATTAGACAGATAGGACCATTGAAACATATTTGGTGTATGCGCTTTGAATCAAAGCACCGAGAATTTAAAATGTATTCTAGTGCAATAACGTCTAGAAGGAATTTACCTTTATCTATTGCAATTAAATCTCAAATAAAATTTGCTTCAAGATTATTGAAAAGTAATGGGTTACACGAAAGAATGTCATATGAGGGTTATATTATTAACATTGAGAATGAAAAATACTATGGTATTCTCAAAAACAAATACTATTTAAGAAATTGTAATTTGAAATCTTTAAAAGTGAGTGATTCCATTTGTAGTAACGGAATTCTTTACAAAATTAATTACATATTGACTAACTATGATGACTATGGCGATTTAAATGCTTATAAAATTCTCAAAATTTTACTTGAAAAACCTATTCTGGTTATATGTTTAAAACTTGAGGTAATTGGATTCCAAAGTCATTACGAAGCTTTTGAATTAGATATTCATAGTAATAATTTTGAATTACAGCCTCTCCATGTTTTCAAAATGTTTCCAACACAAACACATATATTGCCTACAAATAAAAATTTAATAAGAATAAAATATCTCATGAATTCTTAAGTGTAATGAAACATATTTTTTGTTTTTGAAGATTTTTCTTATATACCTTCGTAACTTAATGAAAACATACAAATTAAAATTAAATAAGAATATAATATTTTTGAAGGTTTTTCTTATATACTTTCGTAACTTAATATAAACAAAACATACAAATTAAAATTAAATAAAAATATAATATCTCATGAATTCTTAAGTGTAACGAAATATAGTTTTTGTTTTTGAAGATTATTCTTATATATGTACCTTCGTAACTTAATGTAAATATACAAATTAAAATTAAATAAGAATATAATATTTTTGTAGGTTTTTCTTATATACTTTCGTAACTTAATGAAAACATACAAATTAAAATTAAATAAAAATATAATCTCATGAATTCTTAAGTGTAATGAAATATATTTTTTGTTTTTGAAGATTTTTCTTATATACCTTCGTAACTTAATGAAAACATACAAATTAAAATTAAATAAGAATATAATATTTTTGAAGGTTTTTCTTATATACTTTCGTAACTTAATATAAACAAAACATACAAATTAAAATTAAATAAAAATATAATATCTCATGAATTCTTAAGTGTAACGAAATATAGTTTTTGTTTTTGAAGATTATTCTTATATATGTACCTTCGTAACTTAATGTAAATATACAAATTAAAATTAAATAAGAATATAATATTTTTGTAGGTTTTTCTTATATACTTTCGTAACTTAATGAAAACATACAAATTAAAATTAAATAAAAATATAATCTCATGAATTCTTAAGTGTAATGAAATATATTTTTTGTTTTTGAAGATTTTTCTTATATACCTTCGTAACTTAATGTAAATATACAAATTAAAATTTAATAAGAATAAAATATTTTTGAAGGTTTTTCTTATATACTTTCGTAACTTAATGTAAACATACAAATTAAAATTAAATAAGAATATGCTCATGAATTCTTAAGTGTAATGAAATATATTTTTTGTTTTAAAGAAATTTCTTTTATAACTTCGTAACTTAATGTAAATATTACTTTTAAAATTGAATTTCCATCATAACTGTTCAAAAAGAACCATCACCTTGCCATAGTAGAACACCATAACTATTGTTTATTCCAGCATTACAACAACAATAATGAGAAGATGGGAAAATTCACCAACATAACAATGGAAAACACATCAGCAACATAAAAGGAACAAGAACAAAACCAGCTGCAAAATTTTCTATGTAACGATGTACAACATGAATAGTCCTCAACATTATTAAGTAAGAATTATTGTTATAACAATGTTTAAACTCAAAGTCATTTCATAATAATATTCAAAAATTAAAAATCAGAATTAATATTAACTTAAGATGCAAATGTAAAAATTCACTTGAATTTCACTCAATAATCCACTCAAACAAAATTTAAATTTGGTCACACTAAAATCAATCAAACTTACACCATATACACACACAGACAACTGTACCCCCACTTCGGTTGTTCTCAACTAAACCGGTTTATACCGTTAGTTTAAAAAAAATCAAGTGAATAAAAATATTGGCTCGGCTGATTTTCGCTCTCTTGTGATCCAGCAGCTCCACAAACAGGTAATTTCCCATCATTCCCTCTATCCCTTATACATATATTTTAGTTATGTTTTGTTGAGTCAAGACAAAACATAACTATTTATTAATTGAAATCATATCTTGTATATCACTATACAAAATATTTAATACTTATAACTTATATGTTAGTTATGTCTTGTAGAGTCGATACAAGATATAACAACATATTAACTTTATTGTATTTTGTTGCATTAATACAAAATGCAACTTATATTCACTAATTCAGAGTAAAATCTTATAGCATTGTATAAGGTATTGCTACATTAATATTGATATATCCTGTTGTGTCGATGCAGGATATAATACCATGTTAACCTTGTTTATATCTTGTTGAGTCGATACAAGATATAAACACTCTATTAACTTACAGTAATACCTTGTAGCATTGTACAAGGTTTTTTACTAATAATTTTACTAACTTATTACTAGTGGTATCTTGTTGTGTCGAGACAAGATATTAACTTGCTATTAACCTTGTTTATATCTTGTTGAGTCGATACAAGATATAAACATTTTACTAACTTACAGCAATAATTGCAGCATTGTTCAAGTTATTGCTATTTAATCACCAGTTATATCTTGTAGTGTCGATACAAGATATAACTTGTTACTAACTTTGTTTATGTCTTGTTGAGTCGATACAAGATATAAATATTTTACTAACCTACAGCAATACTTTGCAGCATTGTGCAAATTGTTGATACATAATCACTGGTTATATCTTGTTGTGTCGAGACAAGATATTAACTTGGTACTAACCTTGTTTGTATTTTGTTGCGTCGATATAAAATACAAACCCTCTACTAACTTACAGCAATACTTTGCAGCATTGTGCAAGTTATTGTTATATAATCACTAGTTATATCTTGTTGTGTCGATACAAGATATAACTTGTTACCAATACCATTTATATCTTGTTGTGTCGATACAAGATATAAAGACTTTTACTAACAAATAATAGCATTATATGGTGTTACTACAATACCAATTATTCATAGCATATTCCTTCAAAATTATCCCTTTCCCTTTGTTAAATTGCTGCTGGTAGAATCAGGTGAGTACAGGTTTGGTTACTTATTTTCTTTATATTAAATTTATATTATTTTATTGTGGCATGGTGAAGTTCAAGTGAACTTAAGTGAATTTTTATTAATAAATCAAATTACTTTATCGTGAACTCCAAATGAAATTTAAGTAGAAGTTAATTTGTTATATATTGATCTTGACTTTATCCAAATGAATTTGATTAAACTATATTTCTATATATTTTCTTGATATAAATATTTTCTTGTGTAATTAATTATATGAAGATTTGTGATATACATTTTTAATTAAAAGAAAATAAATTGAATTAGATCAAAAGAGTCAGCGAATTTAAGTTTGTCCTAGTTACATCCTTACCTTTGTTGGCCACTGAGCATTGGGGTTGTGGGGCTGCGTGCCGGGAAATTAAAAACGAAATACGTTATACGAAAATTATACATGATCCTTCGAGCCGGATCTAGCTCCCAATTTCAGTGCCCAGTCAAGTTAGGAATTAGTGTCAAACAATTTAACAGCCTTTGGAAGATATAGCATAGCTTCACCATAGGCAATCAATCTCCACACGTTTAACAATTTATTATTGTCAAAATTTACTCAGTTTTTTACAGTGACAGTGCCTCTCTTCTGTAATCAGAAGTTTTTTAAGTGGAGGCAAAGATCCTCATTTCATACCATATCAAGTTTAAACATTAATGTGAACCTAGTGCTCAAGAGTTTCTAATTGTTAAAGCAAGGTGTTTTGTTTCAAGTTCCCAATTTACAAAGACTATTCTTAAACTGTGCTTAAATAAATCAAGTGTTCAGTTACTATTATTTTGTTGTTGGAATATGCTCAATTTTTTATGCAAACCCCAATTGTGCGGTTCTTATACCTAATAATTTTTTTTTTTTTTGCGCTTAGTGTTCTCAACTATATTATTTGGAGACAACGCACCTCATTTTAAATCCATCGTAAGGTTCTTATACCGAACAACCCTTGAGCCTAGTTCTCAACTATATTATTTGGAGGCAACGCACCTCACTTTAAATTCATTATAAGGTTCTTATACCGAACAATCCTTGAGCCTAATCCTCAACTATATTATTTGGAGGTAATGCACATCACTTCAATTCAATTGTAAGGTTCTTACACCTATCAATTATTCGAGCTTAGTTCTCAACATTATTAATTTTGAAGGCAAGGTCCCTCACTTCAATCATATGCAAGGTTTTACACTCCAAGCTATACTTACATGAACTAATGATCACATTTTTCTACATTCTACTATTGTTCAAGTCTTATTGAGATTTCGAAGCAAAGGTTCTCATTCACTGTAATCACAAGGTGTTATATACATCAATTTTATCATTAAACGAGCTGAATAATCATATTCTAATAACCAATCTATTATCTTTTGTGCGTAAACCTTATCATCTTAACGAGGCAAAGTACTTTAATTTAAGTTACTTTCCAGGTGTCATTCACCAAAATAAACTTATTGTTCTAGCAGCATAATGCTTACATATTATTATTGACATTACAGGTATTTTGAACTCCAATTATACAAAGAGCTAAAGACTACCACTTACTACCTTTTTTTATATTGAAGTGTTTACAATTTTGAATTTATTTGGTTACTTTTGAATTTTATTTGTGCGGTTTAAGTTGATATTGACATGGCTACCAATACAAGTTTTAATGATACGTTAGAGTTGCAAAGGGTGTACATAGATTTGTTAAACAAGGCTATGAAAGGTTACACTAAGACAGCATTGGTTAAAAGAACAAAGGAATTAATTACGGAACGAATATCACAATGTCGCGGCCTTTGGACACAGATCGAAAAAACCCATGTGCAAATTGAGTTACAATTTGCAAAACTTGTTGAAAAGCCAACATGTGAATACTTTGTCAAGGAAACGTATTTGCATCTTGAAGACAAATACTTCGAGTTTATGGGAACAATAAAAGCTGCCCTCAGCAAATTTGAGGAACAAGTTCCTCCCCCAAGTCCTTCAATGCACGAATCAACGCGAATAAGTTCATCTGCCTTGACAACTCATCTATGGCGATTGCCAAAGATTTCATTACCCACTTTCTCAGGATCTTATGAATCCTGGCGGTCCTTTCACGACCTATTTAACTCTTTAGTGCATCAAAATCCTACACTTTCTGATGCACAAAAACTGCATTACTTGAAGTCAGTACTATCTGGAGAGGCAGAGCATCTGTTACGAAAATTTCAAGTAACTGATGCTAATTATGAAACAGCGTGGAATGTGTTGTTAAAGAGATACAATAACAATAGAGTATTGGTTAATACTCAGCTGAAGATATTGTTTAATCTCAAGCCTGTGTCTAGTGAGTCAGTTAATTCGATAAAAACTTTGTTGGATAAATCAAATGAGTGTTTGTCTGAACTAGATGCCTTGGGCATTAACACTTCAAATTGGGATCCTTTCCTCATATATTTGATTGTCCAAAGACTCCCTGCCGAAACTCACAGGATGTGGGAAGTCGAACTTGATGGAGCTTCAGCACTCCCTACATTTGTTAGACTTAGACAATTCCTAAAAAAACGTTTCCGTGTGCTAGAAGCTATAGCTGACCACAAGACCAATATTCCACAACGTCCATCTAGTGGTTCAAACACTAAATTTTTCACACATTTTGCCTCGACTACATCAGACATTTGTGTTTGCTGCAAGGAAAACCATAAATTGAAGGTGTGTCCCAAATTCCAGAAATTTTCATTTTCACAAAAATATCAGATGGTTAAATCAAATAACCTCTGTATCAATTGCCTGTCTAATTCACATACTACTTCATTGTGCACAAGCAAATTTAATTGTTGGAAATGCAACAAAAGACATCACACCTTGTTACATAATGGTTCCATGCAAAGTACATCTTTACAAAAGAACCGTGGTGTTCGAACACCACCGAAATTAGCATCAAAAAAGAATACAGGTGAAGTTCAAACCACAAACAATAATATTGAGACTACCGTGCTATTAAATACGCAGTTATTAGGTAACACCAAGCAAAGAATAACTTTGAAAAAGGCCCTTTTATCAACAGCAATAGTAAAAGTTCCTACAAAAAACGGTGAGATAATTCTACGAGCCCTTATTGATTCAGGGTCGCAGGTATCACTCATAACAAAGACTGCTGCCAAACAGCTCAACATAAGAAGCACTACAGCCTCAATTACTGTCTCCGGTATATGTGAGTTAAAAACACCAGCAGATAAGCTAATAGAATTTGAAGTACATTCAATACATTCACAGAATTCCTTCCAAATGTTCGTCACAGCACTGGTTGTCCCCTCAATAACAAATTTATTGCCACCTTCACATCTCCCGAAGGAAAACTGGAATCATTTAGACAATCTCAATCTTGCTGACCCACATTACCACCTGCCAGGAAAGATTGACCTATTATTAGGTGCTGATGTATACACAACCCTGATTCTAGACGGGTTAATTAAGGGCCCTGCTGGCACTCCCGCTGCTCAGAATTCCATTTTTGGTTGGCTAGTGATTGGTCCAGTAGATGCAAAGGGAGAAAGGTCAACCATACAATCCTTTAGTGTTCAAGTGAACGATAATAAGGAAGAAGATGACCTTAATTCAAGATTGCGTTCCTTTTGGGAGATTGAGGAAACACCAGTGCAAATTAAATATAGCAAGGCTGAAGAAGAGTGCGAAAACCTCTATAAAAAATCGGTATGTAGATTACCCTCAGGTGCATATCAGGTAAAAATCCCTTTCATTACTGGCCAAGCTCCCGATATTGGAGCCTCTAAAGCCTTAGCCTTAAAACGATTAGTGTCTCTTGAGTCAAAACTGTCAAAAAATTTAAGTCTGCATTCCGATTATACAAAAATACTCCAAGAATATTTGGACTTAGGTCACATGATTCCCGTGCCTCGAAACAACTCTTCATCTTCATATTATATGCCACACCACGCTGTTCTCAAGGACAGCACAACATCAAAGGTACGTGTAGTATTTGATGCTTCAGCAAAATCTTCCAACGGAAAATCGCTGAACGACTACATGCATCCTGGCCCGGTCATACAATCTGATCTATATTCGATTTTGCTTAGATGGCGGAGGTTTAAATACGCAATGTCAGCGGATATTGAGAAAATGTATAGAATGATACATCTTCACCCTTCAGATCAACCCTACCATCGTCTTCTATGGCGATATAATCCTCTTGAACCTATCAAAGAATTTCAAATGACACGAGTAACCTTTGGAACAACCTCTGCCCCATATTTAGCAATTAAAACGCTTCATCAATTAGCAAAGGATGAACAAAAAAAATTTCCTATAGCGGCACAAGTAATCACCCATGATTTTTATGTTGATGATGCCATTACAGGCACCCATTCTGTTTCAGAAGCAATCTCATTACACAAAGAATTAACCCAATTACTCCTTTTAGGGGGCTTTAATCTTCGAAAATGGTCATGTAATAATGTTGACATCCTTGCCACCATCCCTGAAGATAAAAGAGAATCAAAATCAACATTGACTTTTCCACATGATGAAAAGGTGAAGGCGTTAGGTCTGATTTGGCATCCAGCCGCAGATCACTTCACCCTACAACATCCAGAATTAAGGTCTGGCGTGTGCACAAAACGGCAGATTTTGTCTGGTGTTGCTGGGTTATTTGACCCGCTAGGGTGGATATCACCATACGTGATTAAAGGAAAGATTCTGATGCAAAGTTTGTGGCTCCTTGGATCTTCATGGGATGAACCAGTTACGGTATCCATTCAAAAGGAATGGCAAGAATTCCAACATCAATTCTCTCAAATCCCTTCTATTCAAATACCTAGGTGGCTCCAAATTCATTCAACTACATCTATTCAACTTCACGGATTTTCTGATGCTTCACAGTCTGCCTATGCTGCAGCTGTTTATGTCAGAGCCACTGACGGGCATGGTATATCAAAGGTTAATTTATTAACAGCCAAAACAAAAGTAGCTCCTGTAAAACTCATGACGCTCCCTCGCCTGGAATTATCCGGTGCACACCTTTTAGCAAAATTACTACATAAGGTTCGAAAGGAGCTGAATTATTCTTCCGTAAGGACTTTTGCTTGGACCGACTCTACAATTGTACTTAGTTGGATTCAATGCTCTCCGCACAAACTTAAAACTTTCGTAGCAAATAGGGTGAGTCAAATTCAGGAATTACTCCCATCAGTCCCTTGGCATTTTGTTCGCTCGAAGGACAATCCTGCTGATTGTGGTTCCCGTGGTCTAAGCATAAATGAACTAAAGACTTTTAATTTATGGTGGTACGGACCGAAGTGGCTCCAAGAAACTGAAACATCTTGGCCGAAAAGTGCAAACCCAATAATTACTTCTTTACCTGAAGTGCGAAAAAATTGTACACCCTGCTCCCTATTTTCATACATAGCTTCTGATATAATAGATTCATTTTCTTCTTACACAAAACTCATTCGAGTGTTTGCATACGTTCTACGATTTCTCAAGAGGCTCAGAACTTCCTGTCTAGTCAGCTCACCAAAATTAACCGCACAAGATTTACAAGATGCAAAAATTGAGTTAATTCGTTCCATTCAAAAGCAAATCTTTCCTAAAGAATATCAATCACTAAGTCAAGGTTTGCAAGTTTCAGCTCAAAGTTCACTACTCTCGCTAAATCCTTATTTTGATGAAGACCGCCTAATTAAGGTAGGAGGTAGGCTTACGCATGCAGAGATACCCAACTCACAAAAGCATCAGATAATCCTCCCTCCAAAACATCATTTTACTAAATTACTTATCGAATATATACATAAACTAACACTTCATGGAGGGACAGGGCTTGTCTTAAACACTCTGCGAACTGAATATTGGATTCCAAGGGGTCGTCAAGCCATCAAACAAATCCTACATAAATGCATTCATTGCTTTAAAATATCTGCAAAACCACGGCCTCAATTAATGGGCGATCTTCCATCATCGAGGGTAATTGCTTCAGCCCCGTTTTCTAAAGTAGGAATTGACTTTGCAGGCCCATTTCAGATAAAAATGTCAAAGTACCGTGGGGTGAGGACCTACAAAGGATACATTTGTATATTCGTATGCATGGCTACAAAGGCAATCCACCTGGAAACAGTGTCAGACATGTCCACGGCAGCCTTCTTAGCAGCACTAAAAAGATTTATCAGCCGTCGGGGTTTGAGTTCTGACATATACTCAGATTGCGGGTCAAATTTTATTGGAGCCAACTCAGAATTAAAATCACATCTTGCACAATGTTTTAAAGAGGTTGAAAACACCTTCACAATGCAAGGAGTTAACTGGCATTTTAACCCGCCCTTAGCTCCACATTTTGGAGGTCTTTGGGAGGCTGGTGTTAAGTCCGTTAAATACCATTTAAAACGAGTTTTACAAGAATCAAACCTAACATATGAAGAATTTGCAACTGTACTAACGCAAATCGAGGCATGTTTAAACTCTAGACCTTTACTACCCCTCACAGATGACCCTAGTGACTTGCAAGCCCTAACACCTGGGCATTTCATAATAGGACGACCACTGTTAGCTCTTCCTGAATCTAGTGAAATCAAAATCAATTCAGTCGATAGGTGGAAGTACATACAAACATTGCAGAGGCACTTTTGGAACAGATGGTCCAAGGAGTACTTAAATCACCTGCAAAATCGACCAAAATGGTTAAGGAAATTAGAAAACCCTAAAGTAGGAGATTTAGTGGTAATAAAGGACCACCTAAATACTCCACGTTCATGGATGCTAGGACGAATTCTTCAAGTCCATGCTGGGAACGATGGTATGATACGAGTTTTAACCATTAAAACTCAAACTAACATCGTTAAACGCCCTGTTCATAAAGTGTGCATATTACCTGGCGAGGAGCCAGCTAGTTAACATTACGTTAATCATCCCTATTTAAATTATATCACCTCATATTAATGATACTAAATGCTAAAGAATGATTGTGCTTGTTATAAGTACACAGCTTCCACTGGACTATTGCTATACTGACCAATCCCCCAAACACTCAGACAGACATTCATCTACTATTAACATGTGAAATTGTGCATGTCATCAGATTGAGACAATGAGTGCTGAATTTACCCGTTCATGCCTGTTATCAAGTATACCAAATTCCGGTTATGTTAATATAAATTTCCATGATATAACTTGAGAGAGTTTAGTTGAAACCAAACGTCAGAGGAGTCGATCGAAAGAGAAATGTCTGACAAAGTGAAGAAAGTGATCAAAGAGTGTACCGTAACCCAAAATCAGGAAGTTATCGACTTGACTGGGAGTGATGAGGAAGGTCAAGGAGTGACTCACATAACCACTGAGATGAGTAAACTCAAGATTTCCATTCCCCCGACCATTCGGATAATCAGATCCACTCAAATCGTCCCTCCAGATGCCACCGAAGACGAGCTGTTTTGCACCTTAATCGATGGAAATACGGAACAGGCGGAGACGGTGAAGGTATCATTCCAAGATTTACGGCGATCAAGGAAACGGAAGCGTCGGGTACATTTTAGTGGGGGTTATACCATTAAGGTAAAATTGTTGGAAGGTGGATTCATTAAAATTATACATCCATAAAATTGTGTTTACATTATAGTCTCCTTTTACCTTAACTAATGAGATTCACTTATTCTCATAGTTAAATATTATTTCAGGTTTTCTCTTTCACTCATGAATTCATATTCGGTAAAACATTAAATTTCTCTCTTGTGTGACTAGATGACATGATATGAACTTCATCTATTGCAGTTATTTCTTTACGTTTTTTTCCCAGCTTCTTATTTAAACACTTGCAGTGTTTCAAGGGGGGGAGTATGTTCAAAAAGAACCATCACCTTGCCATAGTAGAACACCATAACTATTGTTTATTCCAGCATTACAACAACAATAATGAGAAGATGGGAAAATTCACCAACATAACAATGGAAAACACATCAGCAACATAAAAGGAACAAGAACAAAACCAGCTGCAAAATTTTCTATGTAACGATGTACAACATGAATAGTCCTCAACATTATTAAGTAAGAATTATTGTTATAACAATGTTTAAACTCAAAGTCATTTCATAATAATATTCAAAAATTAAAAATCAGAATTAATATTAACTTAAGATGCAAATGTAAAAATTCACTTGAATTTCACTCAATAATCCACTCAAACAAAATTTAAATTTGGTCACACTAAAATCAATCAAACTTACACCATATACACACACAGACAACTGTACCCCCACTTCGGTTGTTCTCAACTAAACCGGTTTATACCGTTAGTTTAAAAAAAATCAAGTGAATAAAAATATTGGCTCGGCTGATTTTCGCTCTCTTGTGATCCAGCAGCTCCACAAACAGGTAATTTCCCATCATTCCCTCTATCCCTTATACATATATTTTAGTTATGTTTTGTTGAGTCAAGACAAAACATAACTATTTATTAATTGAAATCATATCTTGTATATCACTATACAAAATATTTAATACTTATAACTTATATGTTAGTTATGTCTTGTAGAGTCGATACAAGATATAACAACATATTAACTTTATTGTATTTTGTTGCATTAATACAAAATGCAACTTATATTCACTAATTCAGAGTAAAATCTTATAGCATTGTATAAGGTATTGCTACATTAATATTGATATATCCTGTTGTGTCGATGCAGGATATAATACCATGTTAACCTTGTTTATATCTTGTTGAGTCGATACAAGATATAAACACTCTATTAACTTACAGTAATACCTTGTAGCATTGTACAAGGTTTTTTACTAATAATTTTACTAACTTATTACTAGTGGTATCTTGTTGTGTCGAGACAAGATATTAACTTGCTATTAACCTTGTTTATATCTTGTTGAGTCGATACAAGATATAAACATTTTACTAACTTACAGCAATAATTGCAGCATTGTTCAAGTTATTGCTATTTAATCACCAGTTATATCTTGTAGTGTCGATACAAGATATAACTTGTTACTAACTTTGTTTATGTCTTGTTGAGT
The DNA here is from genome assembly GCA_963855945.1 of Thereva nobilitata. Taxonomy (NCBI): domain Eukaryota; kingdom Metazoa; phylum Arthropoda; class Insecta; order Diptera; family Therevidae; genus Thereva; species Thereva nobilitata. Next base: position 37,361,094 of record OY979697.1, read on the forward strand.
CGATACAAGATATAAATATTTTACTAACCTACAGCAATACTTTGCAGCATTGTGCAAATTGTTGATACATAATCACTGGTTATATCTTGTTGTGTCGAGACAAGATATTAACTTGGTACTAACCTTGTTTGTATTTTGTTGCGTCGATATAAAATACAAACCCTCTACTAACTTACAGCAATACTTTGCAGCATTGTGCAAGTTATTGTTATATAATCACTAGTTATATCTTGTTGTGTCGATACAAGATATAACTTGTTACCAATACCATTTATATCTTGTTGTGTCGATACAAGATATAAAGACTTTTACTAACAAATAATAGCATTATATGGTGTTACTACAATACCAATTATTCATAGCATATTCCTTCAAAATTATCCCTTTCCCTTTGTTAAATTGCTGCTGGTAGAATCAGGTGAGTACAGGTTTGGTTACTTATTTTCTTTATATTAAATTTATATTATTTTATTGTGGCATGGTGAAGTTCAAGTGAACTTAAGTGAATTTTTATTAATAAATCAAATTACTTTATCGTGAACTCCAAATGAAATTTAAGTAGAAGTTAATTTGTTATATATTGATCTTGACTTTATCCAAATGAATTTGATTAAACTATATTTCTATATATTTTCTTGATATAAATATTTTCTTGTGTAATTAATTATATGAAGATTTGTGATATACATTTTTAATTAAAAGAAAATAAATTGAATTAGATCAAAAGAGTCAGCGAATTTAAGTTTGTCCTAGTTACATCCTTACCTTTGTTGGCCACTGAGCATTGGGGTTGTGGGGCTGCGTGCCGGGAAATTAAAAACGAAATACGTTATACGAAAATTATACATAACTTTGTGGACTGTTGTGTAAAAATAAGTTTTTTTTATTAAGTTCAATAAAAATGTATTTTCAGATTTATTTGTTTTAACTTGGTTTTTATTATTACTGGTTTTTTGGTTATATTATCACTTTTAGGGAGCTTGGTACTCTTGGTGTTCTTTTTGTATCCCTTGATTACAAGGTAATATTCAATTTTAATTTACATTTTTAGTTAAAACTGAAATACAAGATATTTCGAAGGAAACTGAAAAGGTATGTAGTAGGTACTAATAAAAATTAAAAAAATGTTGATTTAGTGCTTAATGTATATTCTAATTTTTTATGCATTATTTATAACCACGTAATTTGCAAAATATAAAACTATTTGTAATTAATGCATTTTAGCTCAGTGTATCATGTTATATTTTTCTACAAAAGTGGTATTAATTGAAAATATTTTAGCCACCTTTTCTTAGAATATCTTGAGCTCAAATATTCATTAAGAGCGCTGTCTGTCCAGGATATTAAGTGTACACGGCAATGCACGATTCCTTAAGACAACAATTCTTTTTGTTGACCTACCATTTTTGATATTATAAATCAACTATTCTTTTTTTGGATTAACAAATTATTAATAGTTGATGCAACAAAATATTTGTTGGATTAACAAACCAATTTGTTGTTCATTTAACAAATGATTCGTTGAATTCACAAAACGATTTGTTGTTCATTTAACAAATGATTCGTTGAATTTACAAAACAACTTGTTGTTCATTTAACAAATGATTCGTTGAATTTACAAAACAATTTGTTGTTCATTTAACAAATGATTCGTTGAATTTACAAAACAATTTGTTGTTCATTTAACAAATGATTCGTTGAATTTACAAAACAATTTGTTGTTCAGTGTACAAATGATTTGTTATTACAACAAAAGAATTTGTTACATTAACAAAACCTAATGTTGAATCAACAAATGTTTAATTTTATGATTTAACAAATTCTTTTGTTCTAATAACAATTCATAATTTGTTGAGACAATTAAACTTTTGTTAGCTGGAATATGTCATTTGTTTTTGTTGAGATAACATGCAGTATTTGTTAAATCAACAAATCTTTTCTTTCAGTGTACGGTTTTCATCATCTACAGGGTCCGCCAAATAACTTTTTTTTTTGAAAATGCTATAAAAAAAAACTACTGAATATTTTTTCAAATTTCTTTTTTTATTTGAAAGTACAATCCCTCCGGTTAATGATGGAAAATAATTTCATTCAAATGGCTGCCTCGGCTGGCCATGCAGTAGCCTACACGATCGGTCCAATTTTTAAGTACATTATCGATTGTGTGCAGCTGTATTTCACGAAAGGCTTCACGAATATTGTCCTTTAAAGCGTCAATTGTCTCTGGTTTGTCGGCGTAACACTTATCTTTGACGGCACCCCACAAAAAGTAGTCCAACGGTGTCAAATCGCAGCTCCGAGGTGGCCAAACGACATCAGCTCTGCGGCTGATAATGCGATTTTCAAAAACAGGGCGCAAAACATCAAGTGTAGCGTTGGCTGTGTGGCACGTAGCGCCGTCCTGTTGAAACCAAATGTTGTCAATATCCTCCTCTTCAATTTCTGTGAACAAAAATTCGTTCAACATGGCCCGATAACGATCGCCATTGACTGTAACGGCCACTCCTTGCTCATTTTCGAAGAAAAATGACCCAATTATGCCTCTGGACCAAAATCCGCACCAAACAGTGACTCGTTTTGGGTGCACCGGCTTTTCAATGGATGCGTGCGGGTTTTCTGTGCCCCAAATGCGACAATTCTGCTTGTTTACATACCCGCCAAGATCAAAATGAGCTTCATCTGAAAAGATGATTTTTTTGGCAAAATCCGCATCTTCTGCAAGTCGATCGCAGGCCCACTTAGCGAAGCGAAAACGCATTGGATGGTCAGTTGGCTTCAACTCCTGAACCAATTGGACTTTGTACGGCGTCATACCAAGGTCTTTACGCAAAATTCGTCTCAATGATGTCTGCGAAATGTCCAATTGTTGAGAACGACGGTGATCTGATGTTGATGGCGATTCACGCACACTTTCGGCCACAGCAGCAATATTCTCGGGTGTACGCACGGTTTTTGGCTTTTCACGCGTTGGTTTATCGATGAGGATGCCAGTTTCTTTCACTTTTTTCACAAGGTAACGAACATACGGAGCTGACGGTGCTTCTCTTCTTCCAAAATCAGTACGCAATTTTCGCACACATTCTGCAACATTACCATGATTTTCAAAGTAATGTCGCAATATTTCCCAGCGTTGTTCAAGCGTATACACAACCATATTCGTTCAGCGGAAGGATAAAACTAATTATCTGTCAAATCAGACATGAGGTAAGTGTTGCCATACACGAAATAAGCACTAGTTGAAAAAAAAACGTTACACGGCGGACCCATTATTACGGTATCAAATTTAAATTGTGTACATGATAAATGATTTCTTTTAGTAATATGTACTAACCGGATGGCCCTTGGAATAGCGGTCTCATAATCTGCACATCTACTGTTCTCATCATCTATTACGGCGTCTTAAAACGGTATCAAATTTAAAATGGTGTACAAGATAAGTGATTTCTTTTAATAATATGTACTAACTTGTGTGTGCTGTGAATATATTCAGAGATCAGTTATCATATGTACTTATATTCAAATCAATTATCATAGATCATCGGTTCGGTTTTTATTATCTTTTATTCATTTCTATGCACACGGTACACACACACACAACGGAACTATATTACTGTTATAATCAATTAAATAGTGTGAACTATATACTATCTATAATAATATTCTATTAACAATATTATTCAAGTGAATTAATTACTACTATATTTTGAATGTAAATGCAAGATAGAATTAGCATAATTGTCAGATAAACTAGCGTGAGCGTTGTTATCGTTTGAAATTAAATAATTTAGAACCTTTGAATTGAATTAAACTAAAGGAGTTTTTACAATCGCAAAATGTCCACCAACTCAAAATTGGGCCGAGTGAAGGGCATTTTGACACGCTTGCACAGCTATTCGAATTCCATTGCCGATTCTACTGCAGTTGAGGAAATTTCAGTCAGGTTAGAAAAACTTGAAGACGCTTGGAGTGAATTTTCGGTGATAGAAGATACATTAGTCGATGAGGACGGTTCACAATCTGCGGAGGTTATGAAAATATTTGAAGAGTATGAGTCCAAATATTATGAAGCAAAGTCAGTCTTCATTCGAGAAATGTCACTTCGTATTCGTGATCGTCACAGCACCAACAGTTCTTCTACTACAAACGATACCCTAACGCTTCTCCAACAACAACAAGTTTTGACAAACACTCTCTTACAAAACAGTTATTCTTATCATCTACCCCGCTTGCAAGTTCCTTCCTTTTCGGGAGACTACAAAGAATGGCATTCATTCAAAGACCTGTTCGATTCATCCATTCACAAAAATACCAATCTTTCGAAGGCTCAAAGATTTCAATTTCTTAAGGCTAGTTTAAAAGGTGCTGCCCTAGCTGTCATTCGTTATTTACCGGTCACTGAGTCTAACTATGACGATGCATGGAAACTTCTCAATGAAAGATTCAACAAACGTAATCATATTGCTACATCGTTTATCAAATCCTTTCTCGAAATCCCTCCGGTATCTCAACCAACTCTCAAGGCCTTGAGGGCGTTGTGCGACACTTGTGAAGAGGCTGTAAAAGGTCTCGCGGCATTGGGCCCTGGAGCCGACGGCAGAGACATATGGCTTATCTATCTACTACTTGGTAAACTTGATCTTGACACTAGAACGAGCTGGGCAAGAAGATCCGTCGATACAGAATTTCCAACCATTAGTGATCTGTTAACTTTTCTTAACAAACGTTGTTCAGCTATGGAAACAGCAACTATCGTAAGCAAAAGACCAACAGCAGTCAAGTCTCTGTTTACTTCCTTAAACAACACGACCGCATCATGCCCTAAATGTAAAGGTGAGCATTTTATTTATCAATGTCCTCTTTATAAGGCGGATACTCCAGCCGCCAGGAAGATTTTTGCAATCAACAACGCCTTGTGCTTTAAGTGCTTGGGGACATCACACTCAGCACAACAATGTCGTTCCAAACTCATCTGTAACCAGTGCAGTGGCAAACACCATCGGTTACTTCACGGTAGTCCAATACAACAAGAATCAAATAAAGTGCAGAACACTTTTCCAATTTGTAATATCGTTGGTTCGGTTCTGGTTGAACCGCTGTATTCATAGAATGAGATATCAACTTGTTTTTCGAATCTACACTGTAAACAGAGTTACGCAACAACGGAGTAGTGAAAAGAAATAAAGTCTTTAGTGTCAACTTTTACTAATCTTAGTTTTGATTAAACCCTTAATATTATCCCCATCCAATACACAACATTAATTGGCGACGAGGCAAAGTAGGAAAATAGCATTTTGACAATGGATGCGGATCAATTTCAGAGATTTTTGGAGTCGCAGCTACAGCAGCAGCAACAGCTCATCCAAGCACTAAGAAACATGACGGTGCAAGATAACGTGAACAGCAATAACGACAGGAGCTACAGAGACAACATAAAAAATTTTAGGTGCGAAAAGTATGACACAGGCACAAAGGCCGATACATACGTGGAATATTTTGAAGCGCAATGTCAACTCTGGAAATTAATGGAGGATAACGACGAGGCCGCAAAGGTAAGAAAAGATTTATTTCTTTCATGCCTCAAACCTGAGACATACCACAAGTTACGCGTTTCTTTCACGGATTCCAACGTGAATTTTGAGAACCAAACGTACAACGTGATCAAAGGAAAGTTTCTATCGCTTTTCCATATAAAGAAAACACGATTTAAAGCCTTGGTTCAATTCTGGAATTGTACACGCTTGGAGGACCAAAGTTTCGAATCGTTCGCAAATAACCTCAAAGAATTAAGTGTACACTGTGGATATAATGGGGACGCCTTAGATAGGCAATTAAGAGATCGATTTGCAACAGGTCTAAATCACAAACGGATAGAAATAGAATTAAAGCAAAAGTGGCCAGAATTAAGAGCGACCGAAAATGGCACTGAAAGGGAAATCACATTTGCTGAAGTTTTCACAATAGCGCAAGCCTGCGAAACAGCGGAACGAGATATAGAGCCAGACGTGAGCCATACCAATGTTTTTAAATTACAAAAAAAACCGCACAACAACCCTAGGAAACCAGGAAAGGTATCCCAACATAAGATTCTTCATGAGAATCAGTGTCGACGATGTGGCCAACGTATACACCCTGCGTCACAATGCCGAGCAGCCAAGCATAAGTGTGAAAGTTGTGGCATAATTGGTTATTATGGCAGTTGTTGCATTAAAAAAGGACGAGCAAAAATTGCAACAACAGATAGGCAAAAGAACAACGTACATCACACAGATGGGAATTCTTTTAATGACAGCACTGACAGTGGTGCGGGCGAGAACGTCATTAGCAAAATCCATTGCATGGGTAACAGCAAAAAAATCAAGGTCAAATTAAACGGGAAATCGATGGTTATGGACTGGGATCCCGGCGCGTCTCATTCCATCATCGACGCTAAGACATGGCAGGAGATTGGATCACCACGCTTAACAAAAGGTCCTACACTGACAGCATACGGTGGGTTTAAGATCCATCCTATAGGAAGAACCAAAGTTAACGTCACAATAGGAAATCGCGAGAAACAACTTCCGGTTGTGGTTGTACAACAAGACGCACCAGCTTTATTTGGCTTACCGTGGTGCGAGGTGTTTAACATGAAATTCCCAAAAGAAGTCTACTCAATTAAGGAGACTACACTTACAAACTACAGTGACCACTACAACAACGACGTGAGATGTAACAACAAGCTTACAACAAACAACGTCGATAACCGAATCGGCTTAAACCAAACAACTGTGCACAAATTAGAGGAAATTTTGGGGCAAAATAGAACCTTATTCCAAAACGAAACAGGAAAGGTCAAGGATTTCGAGGTAAACATTCACATTAAACCAAATGCATTACCAGTTCACATTGCAGCATGTCCGATTAAATTTGGTATCCAACAAAATGTCGAGAACGAACTAAAACGCTTAATGGACAAAGGCATAATTTCCGAAGTAGATCCAAACCAGACACCGGTGGAGTGGGCGACTCCAACCGTAAATGTACCCAAGAAAAATGGAGTTATTCGCATCTGTGGAGATTTTCGTACTACGATTAATCCAGTGCTTGTGACCGAATACTTCCCGGTACCACTTTTAGAACAAACACGACAGAAGTTAGCAAACGGCGAACGTTTCAGTAAACTAGATCTAAAAGACTGCTACCTTCAATTTTCTATTGCTCCAGAATCAAGGAAATATTTAATAATATCCACGCACAAGGGATATTTCCAATACAATCGATTGCCTTTCGGAATCGCTAGTGCCCCAGCAATATGTCAACGTTTCCTGCAGAAACTACTGGAAGACATTCAGGGTGTAAGCATCTATCTTGACGACATAGCAATAACTGGACGAAATGACAATGATCATCTGGCAAATCTGCAAACAGTACTACAACGTTTAAACAATGCAGGGGTAACCGTAAGAAGGGATAAATGTACTTTCCTACAGAAAAACATCGAGTATTTAGGACATGAATTCACGAAGAACGGGGTGTCACCGTTAACCAACAAAATAAGTGCAATTCAAAATGCCCCTACACCAACTGACAAAACCGAGTTACGCTCATTTCTCGGCCTGGTGAACTATTATGAGAAATTTGTTCCAAATTTACAAACAGTCGCTGCAGATTTATACGAATTGGTCAGAACCAAAACAAAATGGAAATGGACAAAACAGCATCAAAATACCTTCAAGGAAGTAAAAAAAGATTTTGGAACATCCGAAACTATTGATAGCATATGACAATGCCAAGGAACTATTCCTATCATGCGACGCGTCAGAAAAGGGCGTGGGAGCGGTCTTATACCATCAAACAACAAAGGACGGGGAACAACCCATAGCTTTTGCATCTAGGAAACTATCACCAGCAGAGCGAAAGTATGCAGTAATCGACCGAGAAGCTCTGGCTATTGTATTTGCAATAAAAAAATTCGATCACTACGTGAGAGGTAATTCATTTATACTTAAAACCGACCATAAACCGTTGCAGCATCTTTTCGGGACAAAGAGGAATTTACCCAAGCTGGTAAATAATCGTTTGACACGATGGGCATTGTTCGTAGGACAATACGATTACAATATTGAATATCGAAAGGGCTCAACAAACGTCATCGCAGATTGTTTGTCGAGATTTCCAAATGACAACGAAATAACATCCAACATCGAAAAGAGAATAAACCACTTGGTGCATTGTCTACAGGAAGAGAAATGTTCGGATATGAAATTGGAAAGGTTCCACCTCAGACGAGAAACAGAAAAAGATCACGTATTAAAAAGAGTTCTGTGGTGCTTTCAAAGAAATTGGGCAAGCCATATGATCACGGCTGACATCAAACCTTACTACGACAAAAGAAGCGAGTTATCGACAGAGGACCATATTTTGTTATGGCGGGGACGTATCATTGTTCCATCCTCTTTGCGGGAATTAGTATTACGACGTTTACACGAGGGACACCCAGGAATAGTAGCGATGAAAGCATTAGCGAGGTATTATGTGTGGTGGCCTAAGATGGACACACGCATAGAAGAGTATTCCAAAACATGTCACGCATGTCAATCGAACAGAGACAGGGAACCACCACTTCCGGTCTACGCATGGTCAATCCCCGAGAGAAACTGGGAAAGGATTCATTTGGATTATGCAGGCCCATTCGAAGACAGACACTGGCTTGTGATTGTGGACGCGTTATCAAAATGGATCGAAATAAAACAAGTAAAAGCTACCACAGCGGAAATGTTATGAGAAGTCCTAGAAGATGTTTTTGTAATTTTTGGATATCCTAAAATCATAGTAACCGACAATGGACCTCAATTTATTTCTAGAACGTTTAAGAACTATTGCAGGTACCATGGAATTAAAAACATCACCTCTTCACCCTATCACCCGAGGACAAATGGACTGGCTGAACGAATCGTGCGTACTTTTAAATCTAGAATGAAAGCGACAAGAACAGCAGGAAAAGACATCAGGCAACGACTAAGAACAGTTCTGTTTTCATACCGAAATACGCCACATAACACAACTGGTAAGTCACCAGCGGAAGCTATGTTTGGACATCAATTAACTACGGTTTTTGACAACATTAAATCCGATCAACGAGAAAAGTTGCGTTTTAAACATTTGTCGGAAGAACTAAGCGAATCCAACAACGAGCGACAGTTTGCTATCAACCAAAGGGTTTACACCAGAACCTCTATAGACAAACAATGGCACCCAGGAATTGTCGTAAGAAGAAACGGAAGATACTCTTATATTGTTAAAACAGCCGAGGGATGCGAGGGAAGAAGACACGCCGATCAGCTAAGATCCCGATTTTCGTCAAAACCAGTAAGCAATGTACCGAAGTTATTATTTGAAGACCAACATCTACCGGTTATGACAAATGACAAGACACAATCAGGAAGTGAGCTAAATCACGAAGCGTCAACACCACTTTCAACATCACCCTCAATACCCATTTCCACCAGCGCAGAACCACAAATATCAGCACCAGCCATCGCAACACCTTCACCCTTGAGGGAATCAGCAGCATCAGATCCATCTGGAAATGTTACGGTCCGAAGAAGCTCCAGGACTCGAAGAGCACGAAGGAAATTTTCACCGTCTCGCTGATTCGTTTTTTTTGTTGTTTATTATTATTTGTTTTGACATAAATTGTATTAGAATTCTTGTCTCAAAGGTACTAGAACTTTTTGCATTGTATTCCTTTTTCTATAACTATTCTACTTCTTTTTTGATATTCGGGAGGAATGTAATATCGTTGGTTCGGTTCTGGTTGAACCGCGGTATTCATAGAATGAGATATCAACTTGTTTTTCGAATCTACACTGTAAACAGAGTTACGCAACAACGGAGTAGTGAAAAGAAATAAAGTCTTTAGTGTCAACTTTTACTAATCTTAGTTTTGATTAAACCCTTAATATTATCCCCATCCAATACACAACACAATTCAACGGTTTTCGGCCAAGACTCAATCATCTTCAACCAACTCTCATCGGTCAACAGGCAATCAACAGTGTACAATCAACACTAAGACGGCAGCATTCTCATCGGTTGATCCCAAACAATCTCAAGATCCTACGGATTCTTCATCTGCACATATTATGACGACAGAGGAAGACGGTCACGTCACTTTTTCAGGCAACCAATCATCGGCGTTCAGTGCATCTATCCAAGGACCGGCTACAACTCTTCTACCAACTGCGGTGGTTTACGCCCTCGACGCCACCAACCACCCACAAAAATGTCGACTACTCTTAGACTCAGGTTCACCACAGGTATCATTGATCACAGAATCATGTGTTAAACAGCTCGGTATCAGGCGGCAACAGGGTCGTCTATCTATCGACGGTATCACATCGGAAGCCATCGGAGTAACACGCGGAAAGGTCCAACTAACCTTAACTTCATCGTGGGATTCCAATCAATATCTCACGGTATCAGCCTTCATCTTGATCAATCTAACCTCGTCGCTTCCTAAACAAATTATTGATATTTCTCATGTGAAGGATTGCGAAAAGATTCAGCTCGCTGATCCATTATTCTTCAAACCAGCTTCAGTTGGCATTGTTCTGGGGGCAGACAAAATATTTGAAGTACTACTTCCAGGTAAGATCATCAATGGCCCGAATGCACCGATCCTCCAAGTAACTATATTCGGTTGGGTAGCAGGTGGACCCTCCACAGCGTATGAAAACACAATCTTCGCTGGCCTCAGTCAAGTAGATCACGATATTGATAAGATACTAAGGTCCTTCTGGGAAATTGAAGAACCCCCAACTGACAAGTGTATGTACACCTCTGAAGAATCGCAGTGCGAACAATCCTTCAAGGACACCCTGCAATGCAACCAATCTAATCGGTATGTTGTTGGACTGCCCTTTAAAGATAACATCTTACAACTTAGCAACGGTTTATCACAAGCTCTATCTCGGTTAAAATCTATGGAGCGTAGATTCAGTCAAAATAGGAAACTAAAGGACGCTTAAGTCACATTCATGAGAGAATACGAAACCCTCGAGCATATGGAACTAATTACTAATGAAGAATTGGAGAGTAACATGAAGAATTGTTTTTATCTTCCGCACCATGCCGTCTTCAAAAACGACAAAATCAGAGTGGTATTCGACGGTTCGTCCAAATCTTCATCGGGACTTTCACTAAATGATGTTTTAATGGTAGGCCCAACCATTCAAAGAGATCTCACCAGTATACTAATAAGTTTCAGAAAACATAAATATGCCATCTCTGCCGACGTGGAGAAAATGTACAGGCAAGTACTAATCCGACAGGAACATCAAGATTTTCAGCGTATTTTATGGCGGGAGAGCCAAGAGGAACCCATTAAACATTATCGATTACGGACGGTTACTTACGGTACTTCAAGTGCCCCATTCCTCGCCACACGGTCATTATTTCAAATAGGTGAAGAAATCAAATCTTCACATCCTCATATAGCAAAGGCAATTCAATCTGATTTTTATGTGGATGATTTGCTTACCGGGGCAAACTCGCTAGAAGAAGCACAAGAATTGCGACATTCCCTCATTCATCATCTTAATCAGCACGGATTTCATCTCGCGAAGTGGCGGTCAAATTCAAACCAGCTGGGATCATCCCCCAACGAGAACCCTCATCACAACATCTCATTTTCGCCTTCAGAAAACATGTCCAAGATTCTCGGCGTAAAGTGGGACTCAATATCAGATTGTTTTACGTTCGAAGTTGTTCCACTAAAGGTGCACCCAAATACAAAACGGCAAATACTTTCAGAATCATCAAGAATATTCGATCCCCTCGGCTGGGTTTCGCCTATCACGGTTTCGGTTAAAATTTTACTTCAACGATTATGGCTTCAAAAATTCAACTGGGATGATCCACTTCCTACGGAAATTGTATCCAAATGGCTCACTCTACGTGCAGATCTACAGGTGATAGAGGAGCTTCGGATTCCAAGACTACTCTTTCATTAATCAAATACGGTACAACTGCACGGATTTTCGGACGCTTCTGAAGCAGCATACTCAGCAATGCTTTATTGTCGCAGTATCAGGGAAAACGAAGAAGTCAAGATCCACATTATCGCTTCCAAAACTAAAGTAGCCCCACTTAAGCAACTGTCACTTCCACGGCTTGAGCTTTCTGGAGCTGTGTTACTAGTTCGTCTTTTGAAGGCTGTTCTCCAAGCCCTTGATTTAAACTCACCACAGATATTCGCCTGGACAGACTCCACTATTGTCCTTCATTGGCTCTCAGACGTTTCTAGACGCTGGAAAAGCTTTATCGGCAATCGGACTTCTGAAATCCTGGATACTGTTCCTAGAAGTTCATGGAGACTTGTTCGATCTCACGACAACCCGGCTGACCTTGCATCTCCTGATGTGTCTCCGCCAGACTTAACACAATCAGCCTTGTGGTGGACGGGCCCTAATTGGCTACAGCGGCCTCCAACCAACTGGCCAGCGGAAGTCACAGATCATCGTTTAGACACGGATAATTTAGAAGAACGACGAGTCATCATAAGTACATCCATCGAAGCGGCTGATAATGTATTTGATAACTTATGCAAGAGGTGTTCCTCATACTCCAGAATTGTGCGCACCATTGCTTACTGTCTTCGATTCATTGACGTTGCCAAAAAGGAGCGAACCACTCGATCATCATCACACCTAACAACACCAGAACTTCGTCATGCAACAACTCGGTGTATCAAATTGATGCAACAAGCAGCTTTTCCCAGGGAAATCCTAAAACTAATGACAAATAACAGCGCAATTATCAATCTATATCCCTTTCTTGACACGGACGGCCTACTTCGGGTAGGAGGCAGGTTGGAGCACTCAAGCCTCAATTTCAATACTAAGCATCCGATAATCATACCTAAAGATCATACTTTAACTCGCCTACTAATCAGGGAGATGCATCATCAATTTCTTCATCCAGGTACTTCATTACTGCTCTCGATTTTACGTCAACGGTATTGGATACTAGGAGCTAGAAACCTAGTACGTTCCATCAATCATACATGTATCATCTGCTTCCGACGCAAGCGAAACCTGAATCATCAACTAATGGGTTCGTTGCCATCTCCACGAGTAAACGCTTCGCGACCCTTTTCATCCGTCGGTATAGGCTTCGCAGGACCAATCACAATTAGCACAAGAACCGGACGAGGTTCAAAAACTACGAAAGCCTACATAGCATTGTTTGTTTGTTTAGCGGTGAAATGTTTACATCTGGAACTAGTCGGTAACCTAAGCTCGGAAGCGTTCGTTGCTGCATTACGGCGATTCATAGCTAGGCGAGGCATCCCAAAACAAATCTTTTGCGACAATGGAACAAATCTGGTTGGAGGAAAAAATCATCTGTCACAACTTCATTCATTAGCGGTATACTCTCACAATATACATATGGTTAATGATTTTCTATTACAGAACAGAATTGAATGGAAGTTTTCTCCCCCCTATGCGCCCCATTTCGGCGGGATTTGGGAGACCAACGTCAAAAGCGTCAAATGGCACTTAAAAAGAGTTCTTGGCGAAACAATCTTAGGCTTCGAGGAATTGACAACACTACTGTGCCAAATAGAAGCTATTATTAACTCAAGGCCTCTAATTCCATCGTCATCAGATGCAAACGACTATGAGGCCCTCACACCTAGTCATTTTTTAATCGGAGAAGCCATCACGTCCATTCCCGAACCTGACATCACAGATGAGCGGATACCACTCACCAATCGTTTTAAACAAATCCAACAAATGGTCCAGGGCTTCTGGAAACGGTGGCGGTCAGATTACCTGACATCCCTGCAACAGCGACCCAAGTGGTGCAAGCAACAGGCGTCGCTAACAGTTGGAGATTTAGTCATCCTACATGAAAAATACCTGCCCCACACAATGGAGTCTGGGACGAATTGTTGCCGTTCACCCCGGGGCCGATGCAGCTGTGCGGGTTGTGACGGTTCAAATTGCTTCAGGTGCTTTCAAGAGAGCTTCAAGCAATTTGTCCAAATTGCCATTGATCACGGTTAAGAATATTTCTTAACGGCGGGAGGATGGATAAGACTACTATGGAATTTATCAACACACAAAATACTTTCAAAGTAGTCTTGTTCAAGACTACTTCACTTATTCAAACCACTTTGTTTTGTACAATAAATTACCGCTAGGCTAACTTCTAGTTTTTGGATAAACTGAATTGTTATCAGTCATGAGTTTTCAGTCTTGCTTTACTCTCTAACGTAGTATGATGTTAAGAAAGAAATTGTGCATTAAATGGATTTTTTGTTAATCGAAGTAAATTATTTTTCCCTCATTTAAAAGGAAGGTGAACCTTAAAATAAAGTAAAGGTGGCTAAGTTTATAATCTCCACCACACTGTATCTTTCCAACTAAGCAAGATAACAAAAAGGCATTGGTGCAGTAATTTGTCGCTGAAAGGACCACGTAATGCCGATTTTGTCGCCGGTTTTTTAAGGAACCAGAAGGCGACTATTACCGATCGGCGTATCAAGGTGGCTGGCCAACGGGCGTTTCTTCCATTCAAAAGGAGTTTTTTCAAAGGGTGATTGAGTTATCACGGCACAGAGTATAATCTGCTCCATGGCAAAGATTTTTAATGGATGTGCAGCGAGTGTCGAAAATTCTTCGAACTGATTAGATCATCTAAATTAGGTGAGTTAATTGATATAATAAAGACTAAAATGCTAAACATACAAGATAACAGCAAGGCAATAGAGAACATTAATAATACCGTAAAAGAAATATAAAATAAAAACCTTATTGTGCCAACTGCAACATATGCCGAAACTGTTAAGAACACGGGCAATGACCCCACATACATAAAAAAATCAGCTGCTCAAGGAATTCTGATTCAACCAAATAAAAGTCAAACGGTTGACAAAACAAGGAGCGATATTATACAAATTCAACCATCTAAAGTGCGAGCACCGGTTTAATAAAAACTCTTAAAAATGGCAAAATTCTAGTGCAGTCGGATAGTGACGACAATAGGGGTGTTTTTTTAATCTGTTACAGCACAGAACAGAACAGCTTCCATACAAAAGTCTTGTCCCCGATAATTATCAAGAACACTATCCAGCACAAAGGGAAATTTTAAATTGCCCTTTTCTCACATACGTTTTTTAACTTGACAGTTAACAAATAAAGTAAAATGTTTTGTTTACTAAATGAAAAACGATAAAAATTAATGGAGAGATAAATAAGACCGACGTTTATGCATAATTAGAAGAAATTAAAATGCCCAAAGCCGTAATTAATGTAAATAAAAAAGGAAATTTCCCTTGCCGTTTTTTTAATGTTCCAGGACAGAATAGAATAGAACAGATTAAAAAAACACGGCATATAACAACAAATTAAAAGTCCTACTCGAAAAAAATATAGGTGACAATTACAAGATCACTTTTACAAAAAAAGAACTCCAGTCTTGGTTGTCAATAATTTGAATAGAAATTTAACCACTGAAGAGCTAAAAGAAGAGTTGACATCCCTCAACTATCATATTACTGACGATGACCAAGTCAAAGTAACGTACAGTAAGATTAACCAAAAATCTAAACCGTTCAGTGTATATTTCGAAGTAAATACATCCGCCTACAACAAATTATGCAACCGATATATTAACATTGATTGGGGTACACATTACATAAAGGAATACTACGGAATTAGGAGATGTTTGAAATGCCATGACTTCTCTCCCTTAATAAAAGACTGTCCATCTGCACATGACATATGCAGCAAATGCGGTGATTCACATAAAACATATGATTGCAATAGCAATATAATGAAATGTTTTTGGTATCACAAGGGAAAAATCCCGCTTTATCACACACACACAGCACAATTTCGGCGGAGTGTCCACAATATAAAAATAAAGTTAATATTACTGTTAATCGCACCGATTACAACATTAAGCACATCTAGACTTATCTTTGCTTCATATACACTAAGCCATCACTCACAATGCAACTAAAAATGTTCTTTTTAAATATCCGAAGTATTCGCAATAAGTTCGATGACCGTCTAATTTCCCTAAAAATATTTGACCATCTTGATATTATTATACTGAAGGAGACATGGCTGTATGATAACGAGACTGAATTTTACAACATTGAAGGGTACACGGCTGTCTTTATTTGCAGGAATGGTAGTAGAGGTGGCGGCACTGCAATATATATAAAGAATAACATCAAATTCAAACTGCTGATGCAATGCTCTGATTTTAACACAATCATAATAGAAATAATGCGGAAGTCAAGAACAAGTGTAGAGGCCTCGGTAGTCTAGGGAGTAAGGCGCCTGGCTACTATCCCGAGGTCCCGGGTTCGAGTCCCGGCAGAGCCCCACGGTCCTTCGCCTTTCCCACCTTCCCTCCTGTCATAGATTTCCGCTAGCATTGCCCCGCTCGGCCAAGCGCATGTCATCGGTTGGTTGATAGGATTCAACTTGTTTCAGGAGGCATAACACTCCAGCGAGTTGTTTCTCATTGCCCCGATGCCAGAGTCGCGATAGAAATGGTTGGGATTAGGTGGTTGTGACTAGGGAATGCAATTACGCGGATCCGCGATCCCGCAAATGCGGCATCCCACATGAAATTAGCGGGATTGCAAATGCGGGATAACGCGTGCGGGATCCGCAAGATTTGCAAGATTTTATTATTTCCAGCCTAAAATCGCACCACATCATGTACGGCACGAATGCACGATAAGTCAAATCCACACCTGTATGGAGAAGATTGCAGCTGATTTACGCGGTGTCTCCTGCTGGTCATCATCTAACTTACTGCAACTAAACCCATTGAAATCACATTATATTCTGTTCTCTCATTCTCCAATTCCTTACCCTGACCTTCCAGAAATCTCCTTAAATGGTGTACCTCTCGACCGCGTCGATAAAGTAAGAAATCTAGGAGTCATTCTTAATAGTAGTATGACCTGCTGTGACCACATAAATTCCATTATTGGCAAAACATATGGGCTCCTGTCAAAACTTAGATACCACTGTGGTTTGCTTAAAAGGACGGTCCGATTGAATTTGCTTAAAGCCTTACTTCTACCTCTGTTAATGCATGGCCTCTCCATTTTCCCCTCTCGATTCTTCCTGCACTCGAAAGCTCGAGGTAGCCTTTAATGATTGCGTCCATTTTGTTTATAAATTACGATGTTTTGACCATGTTTCACCCTATTTAAATTCTGTTTTGGGGTGCTCTCTAGGCAACTATCGTGAGTATAGGCTTTTGCGCCTATTACATGATATACTACACCAACGCAAGCCTGCATACCTTGATCAGTTCGCACAGCTCTCACAATCGCTTAGGAACAATAATTTGATAATCCCGCGTTTCCGTACTATAATTGGACAACGTTCTTTCTTTGTCTTCGCAGCTTTGTTATGGAACTCTCTACCAGTTGATATACAACGCATCGATTCAATGGGCGTTTTCAAGAAGCGTCTTTACGAATTAATATCTCGTCGAGCAAATTAAAACATGAATACATAATTTTTAATTTTTTTTTATCTTCTTATTTGTATTTTATAATTTTATTTTGTTATTATATTGTTATGATTTTCTCTTTTATTTCATTTTCTTCTATCGCGTATTAAATTTTTATTTTTAATTTTTTAATTTCTAATTTTTATATTTTATTCTTTATTTTTACATTGATTCTTCTTTTTATTTTATTTTTTTATTCTTTGTTTATCCTGTTGTATCAATTATTTGATGTTAGTTAATGTACGTTTTTAAGATTGTTATCTTTGTACATGTTGTTCAAATAAATAATAATAATAATAATAATAATAGGGGATCCCCAAATCGAAGCACGTATCTGTGAGTCGAGTGACGAGTGAATGGGAATTTCTCTCTGGACGGGGACTCCCCAAAATATCTGTCGCGTGATTTTATACTCTGCTACACTACAAGGTTTTATGCGTACAAACAAGGCGTTCAAACAAAGATTGACAGTGTGGTGAATTTGGTTTTTGGTTTTATGTTTGTCACAAGTTTGTCCCAAATATCAAAACGTTTTGATTCTTTCGTGGTTTTATCTGACAGTTCTCTCCATAGCATAAAAACGTCCGCTCTGATGTTGTTTATTTTGTTTCGGTGTTTTTAGTTTTGCTGTATTTATTTATTTAGTTTTGCTGTAAAACCTTATAGTGTATGGGCTCAGCGTACAAACAAGTTTGTCACAAAGACTGTGGGACATGTTTGTATCCGCATAAAAACTTGTAGTGTCCTAATGCCTTGCACTAATGGCCCTAATGCTTGTACTATTTCAGTCGTGATCGTGAGTTCGTGACGTGAGTACCGTGCGTACTAGTGCGTAGTTTATGACATGCGATTTAAATTGAAATAAACAGTTTATTTTTATATTTGAACAGCAACATTCTAAATAAAATTAATTAATTAATAACTGGCTATAGGTAATTTTGGAATCGGGAACTTAAAAATGAGTGCTAAAGTGATTTATAAGAAATACGACAGTAATAAATTTTTATGGCAGAACTTTTTAAGATCGCAAGATGGCCTTTCTGCTCAGTGTAAACGTTGTCCTTCTATCATCAAAATAAGCGCTCGATCTACTAAGGGCTTGCAAGTACACTTGCGTACGAAGCATAAGATGACAGAGGAATCTATATGTAGCGTTAGTGATACTGAAACCGCTAGTACAAGCTCTTCTCAGCAGCATTCACAACAAAATACTTCAACGTCGGCGAAAAAGGTAAAAGTCATCACCGATTTTTTTTCAAAGTCAACAAAATGTTCCATGGAAGAGAGAATATCACGAATGGTCGCTAAGGATGGCATACCATTCCCAAAGTTTACGACATCGATTGACTTACGAGAACTGTTTGAAGCAGAAGGCCATAAATTGCCTGCCTCTGCTCATACAATTAGATCTATTGTAATGGAGTATGGGGCTCCAACTCAAAAGAAAATTACTGTTGAGCTTAGAGATTTGAAAAACAGTGAGCAACGATTTGCAATAACATCTGACGAACGGACCTCTTCTCGGAATCATCGATATTTAAACGTAAACATTCACATATTCACGAATGGAAAAGCCGTTGTTTGGAATCTGGGGCTGGCTCGTATCTTGGGCAGTTTTCCGCAGAAGCGTGTGTGGTAGCTCTGAAAAAAAACTGCAAGAGTTTAACATTTCCTTGGACCGACATGTTGTTTCAATCACAACCGACGGTGCCGCAGTTATGAAAAAAGTTGGACGACTTCTGAAAGCACACCATTAACTGTGCTATGCACATGGGCTGCAACTAGCAGTTCTTGATGTTTTGTACCCAAAAAATACTTTGGAGCCGACAGAAGAAACAAAAAGAGAAAGCGAAGAACGTACTATCAGCAAAGGATCACAAGTCACGGATAATATTGAAGTAGTTGATGTGGCAAAATGATGACGACGCCAATATTGATAATCCTTGTGATTTTTTTGTAACAAGTGAAGTACCGGAAGAAGAAATACAATTGATGCCTACCTACAGGTATATTTAAAAAGATTTCATAACATAATAATTATCATAATTTTCAATTTAATTATTGTCTTCATTATTTCTTATGATATTAATGACTTTTTATTACAATTTCAGGGCAGTCGTTCAAAAAGTGCGCAAGATTGTTAATTGTTTTAAATCATCCCCAAAGAAAAATGACTTATTGCAAACTTATATTAAAGCAGAATTCGGTAAGGAACTGCAGCTAATTCTCGATTGCAAGACAAGGTGGAGTAGTTTAGCATCTATGATAGCTAGATTTAACCATGTAAAGCATTGTGTATCTAAAGCTCTCATTGATCTAAACTTGCAATCGGTGCCTGCTTATTTTTTAAATGAACAAGAATCAATCATTTTGAACGCTATTGAACGTGCTTTAGAGCCATTGAAACTGGCGGTAAATGTTCTGTGTCGTGAAGATGCTACGTTGCTGTCAGCAGAACTACATTAAGATTCATGATGGACAAAATACAACAGCAAAACACTTCACTGAGTATGGCATTGACATCATCATTACATCGACGAATAAAAGGACGTCGCACTACATTAACTGGAATGCTGCTTTATTTGGAAAACCCGATAAAGTATCTGGAAAGTAATTCTTTGTCGGCTGGAGATGAAGACACGTTCTCTTTACCAAGTAAAGCGCAGTTAAGAAAGGAAATTGTGAGCTTACTAGAAAGGCTTCTAATGGATAGTTCTGAAACTAATGAAGATGTCAGTCATGAGGCTTATGCTTCAAGTTCTCGCTCACAATCACAAATCCAGCAAGTTAATGACGAGGATGAAGACGAAGATATCCCTTTATCTCGTTCCACATCAACTGGTAATGCAACCTTGTGCGAACTGCCATTATAAGAGGAATTAGAGCACATCATTCGTACAAAGTGGATACAAACACCATCTTCAACTACTCAACAGCCGGCGGTATCACTTAATCTTATAATAAAACGAGAAATGACTCTTTTTGAATGTCGAGGAAACAGAGGGAAGTATCTGGAAGCAACTTACAACTTTGTTAAGTCTGTTCCACCTACTAGTGTTGAATCTGAACGCGTATTTTCAGCTGCTGGCTATAAGTGCAGCAAAATCCGATCAAAAGTAAAAGATGAAACTTTAAACACCTTATGTATACTCCGAAAACAATTTCAGAGGCAAGTGTCCGAATCTCATTAATATTTTTTTTCAGACTTTAATTCACATAACATAATTTAGATTTTTGTCATTATTTCTGATCAAAATTTAATTATACTTACTATTTGTTTGTTCTAAGTAAATTCTATTGTTTCATTTACTGACTTAGAAAATAATGTTGTGGGCTAATAATTCTAAAATATTGTACAATCCTGAAAATGTTGCGGATCCGCGGGACTGATGGTCGCAATCTTGCGGATTTGCAAGATTATCGTTTGGGTGCTGGATTGCATTCCCTAGTTGTGACAGTTCCTTCCTACTTCTCTCTCCCCTTCACTATCTATCGACTAGAGCTTGCTGTTCGACATTGCACTCTAAAAAAAGAATAAAATAGATTGTCGACGGTACAAAGGGCTTTCCCTGAGCTCTAGTCTTCCACATAAAAAAAAAGTGTAAAGGTTATTACTCTATATCGCCCACCAAATGTAGATGATGAGTCTTTTTTTCAATTTTTTCCCAACTTGACAGATGAGCATAGAAATGGCTTGATTGTGGGTGCCAATCCAATTACGCCCGAGGATTTCACACGTATTGGCTTTAACACCAATGCTCCGTCTATTATCGACCATGCAATTACTGATCTGTGTAATGATTTCAATATTGACATCTCGCTCTATGACAATGATATATCCGATCATCGTGAGATGGTGTTGTCTGTAGAGGGAACTGGTACACAGATGAAAAGGATGATAAATAAACGCAAGGGTTCCGTAAACATCAACTTGTTTCGATCCAAACTTATCCAAATGTTAGATTCCCAGTCGTCTGTTAATCTCTATTCTCTTTGCCAAATAATTAAATCTGCAAAATCCTACGCCACAAAATATAAAAAATGTAGAACAAGGGAAAATAATGGCTGGATAAATGAAGAAATTATTATGCAAGTTAAAGAGAAAACGGTCTTGTATAAATTAATGAAGAGGAATCAAAGTGACGTGAACCTTGTTAACGCATACAAGAAGAAGAAAAATTATGTGAATAAAATTATAAAGATTGCAAAAAATGCTCACATTCAAAAAATGCTCTCCACTGCGACTAATACTAAAAAACTTCGGTCGGTAATCAACAGGAATATTTTGATCAAGAACAAGAAAGTCGATAATGAGGTCGAAGAACTCACGGTAAACAACAAGACATATAAATAATTACGACTATGCTAATTCTTTTAATATGCATTTCTGCAACATTGGGGAGAATCAAACAAAGAATCTACCCAATATACTCTGTCCTCAATTAATGTTTAATGACAAAACCATATTTCTAAAACCTGTAGATCAAAATGAAATTAAACATATCATTTTGTGTATGAATTCTAACTCATCACCGGGCCCTGACGGAATAACCCTGAAGGATGTTATAAGCGTACTGGATATTATTATAGAATTATTAACTGATGAAATTAACAACATACTGTCCTCTGGAATTTTCCCTGATTTTCTTAAGGAACCCTTTATAATACCAATTCATAAGAACGGAGAAAAGAGTAATATTAATAACTATAGGACAATCACGCTCACGAATACCATCGCTAAGATATATGTGAAAAAGTGATTGATAATCAAATACGCTACTTCATCTCCACAACGTGTAAATTTGATGTAAACGAATACGGATTTCAAAATTCTTCCTCTACTGAGACTAGTGCGATCGAGGCCATTGGTATTATCAACCAAAATCTTGATAAGAAGTTACACACAGCTGCCACCTTTATTGACATTAGCAAAGCTTTTGACGCAGTGAATCACGAGATACTACTTAATAAAATTGATCAGCTAGGTATAAGAGGCAAGGCAAACACTCTTATCAAATCATTTATTAAAAGTAGAGAAAGTTCAACTAAGGTCAACTCGACATTAAGCAACAAGATGTTAATCAAGTCAGGTGTTCCACAGGGCTCTATTCTTGGCCCAACTTTATTTTTATTATATGTTACCGACATCAACAGACTTAATTTAAATGTAAACTACTGTATTTATGCTGATGATATAGTCCTGATTCAGGCTGGAAAGACTCAAAATCAGTTACAGAGTCTAATTAATGATGACCTAGCTATCCTCTCTAGGTGGGCTATAGAAAATAAATTTAAAGTTAACAAAATCAAGACTAGTTATATAGTCTTTAAGCAAAAAAATGTTCGCCCCATTCATATCTCCGTGGAAATGGAAAATGAATTAATAACACCTGTAAAAGAAGTCAAATACCTTGGAATTGTCATTGACGAAAATCTGAACTTTTCGTTGCATTTAAGTCAGTTGGTGCGGAAAATTTCACCACTAATAGAAGTCCTTAGACGTGCCCCGAACTTGCCTGCCAGCATTGGGAACACTTTATATAACACACACCTATTATCAAATATAAGATACGGCATCAATATATGGTCCCAATGTGGTACGACATCCCAAGCCAGAATTAAAACTGTGGTGACCGCGTAAAGTTAAATTACTAAACTTTAAGCAATGTCACACAACAACTTCCGGAACGATCAAAACGATCGGTCCGAAAACCCCCTCGATCACTCAACTCCAAAGTTCAGTGATCTAGCCAATTTCCGGCATCTCTATTTCTCACTGTTCGAAGGTTCCTTAAAAACGTGAGACACGAAACGTGAGCGCTAACAAAAAAACACACACATATATATATATATATATATATATATATATATATATATATATATATATATATATATATACATATATATATATATATATATATATACATATATATATATATATATATATATATATATATATATATATATATATATATATATATATATATATATATATATATATATATATATATATATACATATATATATATATATATATATATATATATATATATATATATATATATATATATATATATATATATATATATATATATATATATATATATATATATATATATATATATATATATATATATATATATATATATATATATATATATATATATATATATATATACATATATGTATATATACCCCCAATTTAATCTCGTCGAGGGACTCACGCGGGCTTCATCCCTGCCCATTAGTTGATGTCGGATACCGATAATACAAGAAACGATAGCAGCACCAGCGTTCCGGAATCACCTCTAATAGACGCAGGCGAAATCAGCTCCACGTCCACTCCTGTGCTACAATAAGCATTCCCAGCTCTTCAATCAACATTATCAGCTCCTCAGGTACCCGAAGGTACCCAGTCAACACCGACCCCTTAAAATTTAAGGCCTCCATCGCCCAGTAGGCTACGTAGCGGGCGAATAAGACCAGGAACTAGTCAAGTAAGTCTACAGACCTATTTAGAAGATTTGTTAAAACAGGCCAGGGAAGGCGAAAAATCTTCGATTCCCCAGTACGATTTCCTCAATAGAGAAGTGGCCAAGAGCAGCGGGCAAAGACTCGCCAAAATAAATCAAAGTAGAGAAGCTATTAAGAAGTTCGTACAGGAGATCCAGGATTTTAAAAAATTCCCGGGGCTAACTCCGCTAGAAAGTAGGGCAGTAGAAATTCAATAAGAACCAAGTAGGCAGGACTTAGATAATTCTACAGGTAGCGACAGGGACCCGAGCAAAGGCGAAGTCGTACTTAATTGGGTCAGCGTATCATTTTCAGACTCCGAAAAGGAGCTTTTACTAGAGGACTCCGACTCCAACAATATAAAGCCCTTCAAAATGGCGGACTATACAAAAGTCGCCCGCTTAACCCCTGCATTAGTTCCCATTTTCTCCGCCGGCCCATCCCCCAATATAGTAATAGAATTGCAGACATTTTTAGGATGTTGTCACCGGGCGCTTCAGTGTCTGAGCGGCAAAGACAAACCAGCCTTTTTACAGATCTACCCCACGAGGCTATGAGGCGAAGCCTACCAGTTGATAGCCTCCACTAAACCAGCAACATTTGAAGAGGCTGAAAAGCTTCTTAATCAAACATATTTGCCCCGAGAAACCTACCAGGAACTGGTCAACAAATTAATAACTCTGCGACAATACCCTTTAGAGACCCTTATAGCCTTCACGGCTCGAATCAAGCAGATGTTACAGTCCTGCAAAGAGGCGGCCACCACCAAGTACGGTTCCACAAGTGCCCAAACTGTTCAAACGCAACTAAACAATTTCGCAAAAGTCGCTCTAAAAAGCGGGGTCAATAACCCGAGTAAAAATAATTATATAGAAAAATATATAATTGGATATATTTATATATAAATTAATTATATATAATTATATATGAAATTTGGCCCGATATAATTATATAGAAATATATATTTTTATATATAATAAGGAAAATCATATACAATTGGATAGAATTGTATATATGCAATTATATCTTTTATTTTGCCGATTTTCTCAGCCATGGAATGTTCTATATGCTTTTTATCGTGGTAGGGCCAGTTATTTTTAAGAGCGTGATCCTGACTAAACTCTAAAACAGATATAATGAGATATTTTTGACAACATAACTATAATGACTTTTTTCCCATCATTTTTCAACCACACACCTTTTTCTTGAGGCCTTTCTCCACCCTTGATTGAGCTTTGGGAGTGCGACTGGAGAATGTGCATTTTAGTATGTGATTTTCCCGAAAATCTCCATCTACCAATTGATAATATTTATTTCATCAAAATTATTGTAAGGCATTATATATTATTTTATATCGCTATATATGATCAGATATAATTGCACAAATTCATTTGTAGACTTTATACAGTTTTATATAATGATATAGAGTTATATATCATCCCATGTTGAACTGTAAATGATACAATATATAATTTTATATTATTATATATTATTATATACAATTATATAAAATCGTTTAAAACTGTTGAAATATTTTATATAAGATTTTATATAATTTGATATAAATATATATGATTATACATTTTTCTATATAATTATTTTTACTCGGGAACCCCTACCTGTGTCAGTGCCTTCTCACCGTTGACGAACAGTCACTAGATACATTAATCCAGAAGGCGCTATATGTGGAACGCCTGCAATTAACAGTTTTGCACCTGCAGCCCGACACAGCCCCTACGGCGTACCCTATTAGTTAACCGGGATCCAACGTTTCGCCTCCCGGGCTCCAACTGGCACAAAGTATCAATGCCCAAGGTAGTACAAGTTGGGCCCAACACCTGGAATCACTCAAAGACCCTCATACATAACCTCTATACCTGCCGCCCATAATAATACAGCCCACAGGTGTCTATTACACAACAACACTCCACCTATCAATCGACTACGCCCGCTCAACCACCCGTACAACACTTCGTCAATCAAACTCTGCCACTCGCACAAGAAAGAGTGCCCGTGCCGAGTTCCTATCCCAATAGGCCTACACAGTCCCAATCCCTCGCTAACGTAACTTGCACACTCCCGAGTAAAAATAAAAAACGGCCTTATAAAGGGCGAACACCGGCCGCTTGGCTTTTTAAGGGGCATATGATGGCCGCAGAGTTTTTAACCATTTTTAATGGGAGCACATACGGCCTTACGACGGCCAAATGTGACCAAAAGATTTAAAAGGCCAAGTACTGAGCTGTACAAACGGGCATTCGACGGGAAATTTGAGCCAAAAAAAGAATCTGCACCAAATGTATTGTTAAATGTGTTTTATAGGAACTTCATCATTTTCGTTATGTACAATGGTTCTTTCGATTTATCCTAAAGATATCGATGCACAAGAGAAACGAGCTCGCCAGTCGTCGGTTTGTTGTACGTGAAGTGTGTGGTGCGTGTTGATTTATATTTTAGTGGGAAATTTTGTTATTTAACGGCTTGAAAAAAAAAACACAACCGAAAAAAAATCAAACATTTAATTGCAGTGAAATATATTTTCTTATAGGAGGGCAAATATCCACGTTGCTGCCACTATACTACCGTCGTATACCCGTAATAGCAACCATACGGCCGCCGTACCACCGTCGAATGGCCGTTATTGGAACTGTAAGGCCGTTGTTTCACCGTCAATCGCCCCCCGTACGGCCGTACTGTCCTGCAACGAGCCTTCTGTTAACCGCCAGATGGCCGAGGACTATGTTTCAATCACAGGCGGTATTTGCCCGTTCTAAGGCCATCATTTATTTTTACTCGGGCTTACAGTGAGTGCATGAAGCGCAAGAACCATCCGCTCTGCTCACACTGCCAAAATTATGGCCACGACGCCAGTGAGTGCCGCCGATTTAAGTATGAACGTAGTCAGGCTACGGCCAGAAATGGGCCCCCATTACAGAACACATACAATAATTACAACAACAGGCAACCTCAAAATTACCCTCCGAATTACCCGCCGAATTTTAATAATAGAAATCCCCAGGGAAGACCTGATAATAGTAGAAGGTACCCTCACCCAGAATCGGGCCAACCCAATCCGGGCCAACCTAATTCCGGGAAAATCCAGGCCAACCTAATAGAACCCCACGAGTCTACCAGGTAAACAGAAAATGTGATTTCTGTGGCCGCCGCAGCCATGTAGTAAGTGAGTGTGCCCAGAAAAGAAAGTGGGAAGGCAGCAGTTAGTAGTGGACTCTGACGCTGAGGTAAGCATTATTAAGCAAAATAAATTAAAACCCGAAATAGAAATAAACCCCGATGAGAAATGCACTCTTGTAAACCCAGCCGAAACTACCGAAACCATAGGGAGCTGTCACGGCAATTTCGACCTCCCCCTAAAAACCCCGGCCCTTTCCAGGTAGCAGAGAGAGAGACACGAGTGCCGGGCCGTATCCAACAACTAATCGCAGTGCCGCTAAACCTGAAGGAAGAAATGGTTTGCCTGTGTTTTCCTCTCAAACAGCCTGCTACCCAAGGGCAAGGACACAGTTCCGGTATGCATTCTCAACAGTACCAACACCGCAGTGCCCATAGCCACACTTAACCTAACACTGGTCCCAACCAGTACTTATGTAATAGTCCCACTTCAAGCGATACCACGGCCAACCGTAGTAAAGCAATCCACCCAAGATTCGGCCCGCAAGGCCCCTGAAACGTATGCCTCTGAGATCCCTAGTCAAAATGCCATATGTACATTCTTAAACACAGTCGCTCTATTCCTAATCAATCATTTAAAAACGATATGGTCCGCATGTAACCCTAAGTGTGTCGACCAAACCATTCGCCTCCAAGGCTTAACCCAAAATAACGGTGCTTGTGAGTACAAGAGCCCCAACGTTGGCCTCGAAACTCACCAGTTAGATGATCATGATCTAACACCTTATCATTATTTAAATTTTCAGCACATATATGACATTTAGTTGCAGTTTGAAATTGAAATTTCTGCATAATAGATAATGGATTTACAGGTATTATAGTATTTAAAATGTCATATATATGTAAAGCATCACTCTCGAGTCTACTCATAAAAACTTTCACACAATCATCACCTCTATACGTTTCAAATTTACTTAAAGAGTCATCATAACTACATCTTAACATTTTATAAACTGAAAATGCCCCGGGTAGTTGGTAGTCAAACCAAACGTGCAAATCACCCGGCTAAGTCTTCTGAAGAATACTACCGCTGGTCAATTTGCATTCAACTCTTAGATCAAGTCCTTGCAGACCTCAAAGATAGACTTTCAGCAGAAGTTATGGACCTATTCTGTCTCAGAGTGATTTTACCTAAGAGTAAAGTCGAACCGGAAAATGATAACCATCTTAAGAAAATTGTCAAGCTATATCAAAACCTCCTAGGACCTTGCACTACATTTACAAGCGTAAAACACGAGTTCTTACTGTGGACTGCTAAGT
Source organism: Thereva nobilitata (assembly GCA_963855945.1). Lineage (NCBI taxonomy): Eukaryota > Metazoa > Arthropoda > Insecta > Diptera > Therevidae > Thereva > Thereva nobilitata. The sequence continues at coordinate 37,389,591 of OY979697.1, forward strand.
GGGACAGAGTAGCAATGAACAAAGAAAAACTGCCAGATTCAGTTTTGGAAGCACTGGAGAACTGTGATGTGGATATGTATCCTACTATCCACAAACTTTTATCTATTCTTGCTAGCTTACCAGTAAGTGCAGCTACTGCAGAGCGCAGTTTTCATCATTGCGTCGATTGAAAACTTGGCTTCAGAGTAATATGGGCGAAAGCAGACTCGCTGGCCTAGCACTCTTGTCACTTCGCCGAGATATTACACTGAACCCTCAAGATATCCTGGGAAGATACGCTAAAGGAGGGAAACGGCGCTTGGATTTGCTTCTATAGTTATTATTTACACACTATGTGACCGATTTTAGTTTTTCATTTGCTTGATTTTCAAAGATTATGAGAAATTAGTCAACTTTCCCAAAAGTACTAGGCCACATTTTATAACATTTATTTAAGCAATCACTCATGATTCTGTGTATAAAACAAGTTTATATGAAATAAAGTTGGCAATATTAATTTTCATGTATGCATTGAATTTCAGATACACATGAGCAAACCTTTTTCTCCACAACAACTAGAACTAAATATCGATAAATAATTAAGAATCAAGTCAAAGTGGTTAAATAAATCATTTAAGCATGGAGAGCATATATTAAGTTAGGTTGAGTGAGGTCAATGAAAATTCCGTGACCCCCACCCCCACAATTTCAGTCTAGATCCGCCCCTGGCTGGGCATATGACTCCTTGGCTCCCCACTAGGTCTCATTTTTAAAATATCTTGTGTACGAGGGTCTATTAGTTTTTTTTTTACAAAAATAATTTGAAATTCATACAATAAATAAAAATAATAATTGGACCAATGACAGAACTCCTCATTTTATTAATGAAATTCAGTTGCATCCTGCAGTATGGGACGTAGAGTCGTCTGTCTATAAAGACCGAAACATTAAAAAAGATGCTTGGGCTTTAATAGCCCAAAACTTTGAAATAAGCAGCCTACAAAAAATTAAGAAGATTGCGTACTTATGCAAAAACTGAATTGAAAAAAAGAAAAGTGGTAGTGCAGGAGGAAGACGGAGCACGCATTTGCCCAACAATTACTCATGATACGTGCTAATCCGTATACGATAGGTATGAATAGTATAAAAGAGATAAGTTACAAGGGCAGCTTGGTAAAACAGATCAAATTTTTGGAAAGTACGTAAAATTGGTGAACTATTATTTGATGTTAGAGTACAGTATTCGAACTGAGGACTTCAACATATTTGTATATGTATTAGCCAACATCTTTTTTACCATGAATCATCACAATTACGCACGGTATTTGACATTTTTTCATGACGAATTAATCAACATCGAAGAAACGCACACTGGCTTATTGGACGATTACAAAAGTTGCTTCGTTGGTATTCGCCGAACTTCAAAACCATTCTCACGAATCCAAAAAGATCTTGCGTTAGAGCAGAGCGTAAACAAGCATGTTGATTCTAAAGCATCAGGTATAATGAATATCACGAAATCTGTTTCCGCTCGGCAAAAGTGGCCCATCATAACCCACTCTCTGCATACTAGTATCACTTCGAAAATGATGGAGTCCTGCGGGATGACCTCCTCCGATGATATCAGCAAAGAGCTAGAAGGATCGGTTATTGTTAAAAATAGCGTACAATTGCAATCTTTGGTCAATTGGATGAAGCAGTGCACCAACCCGTTCTCAACTAATTTGTCTGGTAATTTATATAACATATCGTCCGGCCGTACCGAACGATATATATAATTTTTGTCATCCGTCGAAACCGCTGGTGATGAAACACGTTGTAGTTTTATTGCCGAGACACGCAACGATCCAAACAGATTCGACCAAGCGATAAGAAAAACAAAATTGTTAACTTTGATCAGAAAAGCGTAAAAAAGGTCAATATAGACGGAAAAGTAAAAGAGATTTAAATTCAGAGGGTCGTTTTCGCTTGAACACGAAATCGACATTGAAAAGCATTGAGCTACCCTCTTGCACCTATTTCTTTCGCGTTTTGTCACAGTGATGGAGAAATTTGCAAGACAGTAAAGTCAGTTATACTTCAAGAGTTTGATGCACACACAGTACACAATAACGATTTTCCAGCTCCCGATATTACGGTCTTCGACGGTTTTTATTTTCTGCACACCTTAAGAAATCTCCCAGAAAGCTATAAAAAAGATCCAAACCTATTTTCAAATTATTGGTGTATAATCAGAAAGAAGTGCACATCATCTTTGATAAATATGAGACGCCCAGAATTAATGATTACGAACACCACTTGCGAGGTGCAGACGCACTACGACATCAGACGCGGAAATAAACGTCCCGCAGAGTTGAGCAAATTACTCAAAAGTAAATATTTCAAGGAAGCGTTCGTTCAGTTTCTTATAGACGATTGGATGAGCGATGACTTTTTCGTGCTATGTGACGGAAAAACCGTTAAGTTCAACTACGATCAGTCTTATACATTTGAAGTGTCTGAGGTCAATAAGGTAAAGAGAACAATAAGACTTCAATTTGTCGTGCCATGTCGTCGTGCTGAAAATGCTGCCTTGGCTAGACTGAAACATGAAAGAAAAAATTCAAAGGAGTTTTTCCCATATGTAAGAGTGAGAGGAATATACTCAATTGGCTGGATTTTAAGTGTTATAAAAAGTCTAGAAAACTGTTATAAAAAGCATAGGAAAAGAATGAAATCATGTTCTTTATTCTATGCTTTTTATAACAGTTTGCAGCATCTCTAGACTTTTTATTACAGTGACTGATTAACAATAAATTGAAGTGATTATAAATATTATTTAAGAGATTTTAACGGTCGGCCTGGAAAAAATAAATCCAAACCCATAAAGATTCGCATATCAGGTTGATTTTGGCTATAAAAAAATTATCTCCATTCAAATATATCAAACAAAAAATGAACCGTTTGCACATCTGACAAATTTTAAATATTCTAGCAAAAGAATCTGTTGCCATGTACACCCCTGCCCATATGTTCTGTATCTGCCCCATCCTATATCGTATTGTTCACACACACACATTGATTTTACGCAACAAGAATTGCCGGCGGCGAACGCCCCGCCAATCACCTTGCAGAATTCACATGATGCTAGAGCGTTTCTCGGAATTTTATTCTTGTCCATGAAATGGAATGGGTTTACACGGAAGAATGAAGGAACACCGATTACCAAATCCCTTTGGTTGTTCCCTTCCGTGTGAATTCCTCCATCCCATTACCCCACCCTTGATGTTCAAGGAAATGACCAAATAAGGAGATGAACGCCGGTCGGTGGCGATTTCCTTGGTTTTTTCCCTGTCTTCACCCCGACGACTCATGCGTCGATGGACAATTTGGTAAGTTGGCGTCGGTTGTCGAGTCAGTCTGTGAAGGGACTTCAAAGAAACAAGTCGGTGGAAAAGATTTGGTAGAGAGCGGTTCACCCAGAGAACTTGCGCTGGTTTTCGGGAGGAAGGAATTTTTTTATTAAAAACGCGTCATGCAAAAAGCCGTGAAAAAGTTTTATTAAAAACGAGTCATGCAAAAAGCCGTAAATAAGTTTCAGTAAAAACGCGTCATGGAAAAAGCCGTAAATAAGTTTTTATTAAAAACGCGTCATGCAAAAAGCCGTAAATGTTTCATTAAAAAAAAACGCGTTAAGCAAAAGCCGGACCCGAAGGCAAATGGTATAGGTGACCAAATTAATTGAACAAAATAAAGAAATTATTAAATATGGCGAAATTCATTGAGAAGGAAAAATATGGTAAATGGTGGGAACTCACTAAGAAAGTGTAAAAACAAAATTAAAGAAATTAATAATTGTGGTGAGGTTCAATACAAGAAAATTATATTGTGAATTCCCTGTTAAAGAAAAGAAAAAAAAAATTTTATAAATGTGTGAATTGTCTAAGAATAATCAACCAAAATGTTAAATACGGTGAAACTCAGTAAGAAAAAAAAAGTGAATCGTATTGGTTGTAGAAATTCACTAAGAGAGAAAAATTTCTATGTCAGCTGTGGTGAAATCAAAAACAACAAAAAAGGGGGGCTGAATAAATGGAAATCTTGATTAATAGTGACGGAACTCAATACATAAAATTAGATTAAATGTGTAACGGTCGACCTGAAAAATAATTCCAAACCCATAAAGATTCGCATATCAGTTTGATTTTGTCCCTTAAAAATCATCTCCATTCAAATATATTAAACGAAAAAATAAACCGTGTGCACATCTGACAAATTTTGAATATTCATGCAAAAGATCTTTTGCCTATGTACACCCCTGTCCATATGTTCTGTAGCTGTCCCCATCCGATATCGTATGGCTCACACACACATGGATTTTACGCAACAAGAATTGCCGGCGGCAACGCCCAGCCAATCAGCTTGCATAATTCGAGTGAAGCCAGAACGATTCTCGAAATTTTTATCTTTGTCCATTTAATGGAATGAGTTTACGCAGGGAAAATGGAGGAACGGCGATGACCGAATTCCTTTGTTTGTTCCCTTTCGCGTAAATTCCTTCATTCCATTACCCCCACCCTTAGCTAATGTACAGGACGCCGGTTCCAACCGGACCAAACAAGGCGATTTCAACGGTTTTTACCGTTAGGCGTTCCGCGCATGTATGCGCGGCTTCACATTTTTCCCCCCACCGCGAGAAAAAAAGAGATCTGAGGATTTTTGGAAGAAAACCAATGATCAGTTGGATAGAGTTTGGCTTTGAGTGCGGTTGAGTTTGAAGGTGTCCTGAGTTATTTTTTTAAAAGAAAAAAAATATATTGGATGGATACGAGGGATTATTCGTGAAAATGAAAGGAAGAAAATCTATTAAAAAAATTGAGAACAAAATGTGGAAAGCACTTAAGAATTTATTTACCTTATGTTAGATTCATTTCAATAAGTCGTACTGAAGGAATAAAAAAATAAAAATAGAGGAAAATATAGCTTCACTAAGAAAGAAAAAAATGTGTAATGGTGATGAAATTCGGTTAGAACGAAGAAAAGTTAGATTAGTTGTGTAAATTCCCTAGAAAAAAAAAGAGAAAATATGTGTAATGGTGATGAAATTCGATGAGATCGAAGAAAATTTATATCAATGGTGTAAATTCCCCAGAGAAAAAAAAGGAAAATAGTAATGGTGGTGTAATTTAGGTCGTAGAAGAGAAAATTAGGTTACTTATGTAAATTCAGTAAGGAAGAAAGAAAACTTGTGTTAGTTGTGTAGATTCACTGGAAAGAAAAAAAAAAGAAAACCAATGGTGGTGAAAATTAAATAAATGAATAAAAATGCACATTAAGTGTGGCCAAATTAAAAATTAATACAATAAATGAAGAATAATTTACATTAAGTGTGGCCAAATTAAAAATTAATAGAATAAATGAAGAATAATTTACATTAAGTGTGGCAAAATAAAAAATTAATTAAATAAATGAAGAATAATTTACATTAAGTGTGGCAAAATAAAAAAATTAATAGAATAAATGAAGAATAATTTACATTAAGTGTGGCCAAATTAAAAATTAAATAAATGAAGAAAAATTAATACTAAGTGTGGCCAAACTATAAAGAATAGATGCAAAGGAAATTTATATTAAAGGTGACTAAATTAATAAATTAAAATAAACCAGAAAATGTATTCCTAGGTCCTTAAATTAAGCTAAATCAACCAAAATCGAAATTATTATTACTAGATGCTTAAAGTAAAATAAATCATAAAAATAAGAAAAAAAAATAAGGGGGGAAAATCATTATTACTCCAGGCTTACAACAAGATAAATCAAAATAAAACTAACAATTGCAACAAATATTTCTTTGTTATTATTCAAAGGAGGAACTAATCGTATTATGATAAAGGATAATTTTTTTTGTTTACTTATTAGTCAGTACTATATTTATTAATTATGTACAATTAAGATTTTTACCTTATCTTTTAGTTTGAAAAATTATGGGAAAAAATATATATATATAAATATATTTAAAAAAAAAATGTAATAAAAAAGGATACCAGTGCATGTATTTCTAAGAATACGTCGTTGTAAGGCTAGTATGTATGATATTTGTCAGTGTGTTGCTAACTTTATGCCAGCCTGACGCCCCGTCTGAACACACTCCTGTAACCACCAGCCGTCTGTCAGATTTACCACTGTAAACACATCTGCAATTACTCTGCATCTGTTGCATGACTTGACTTGCTAACTTGTATATTGCTTTTTAATAAATCTTATAAAATAAACAACATCGTTTATTTACATGGTGCCGAAACCAAAAAACTAAAAACAAAAGTGACGATTCCTTTAGAAAATATTAAAAATTTAGCAAAAAAAAAACCAGCGGATGATTTAAAAATAAATTATAAAGAACGCGAATATATTTTTGTGTTTGTGTTGTTAATTAAATGATTAAAGTAGCTTAAATTATAACAAAAAGTGAAATAACAAAACGTTGAACCAATTTCAACGCAACAATCAACAAATTACAACAAAACGTTGAACCAATTTCAACGCAACAATCAACAAATTACAACAAAACGTTGAACCAATTTCAACGCAACAATCAACAAATACTAAGCAGAAAATAAAATAAAAAAAAAAAAAGGGAAATAACAGAATGAGTGGGAGCTTAGCCAAACCACCGAAGCCGCTAGTGGTCGAACACCGAAGGGACATGTCCAAGGAATGGCGTCTGTGGAAACAGAGGTACGAATACTTCGAGATTGCATCGGAAATACAGTCCAAGCAACCAAACATACAGGTAGCAATGTTTATGAATGCAATTGGGCAGCAGGCAATAGAAATTTATAATACGTTTACAAAAACTCTGCCACAGGCGGAAGAGCAGCAAATAACTGTTGAACAGGTAAAAGAACAATTCAATAACTATTTTATACCCACAGTTAACACCACATTTGAAAGATACAAATTTCACCAAGTGAAACAAAACGACGACGAAACAATCGATGAATTCTTAAGCAAAATACGTATACACGCTCAGTCCTGTTCCTTTGAACAACTCGCTGATAGCCTAATAAGAGATCAATTGATAATCGGAGTAAAGAGCGATGAACTTCGAATGAAACTCTTGGCTCAAGACATATCTATAAGTACAGCGATAAACATATGCCAATCATATGAGGCAGCACAACGGCATGCTGCAGAAATTAAGGACGAGTGTAAGAACGTCAATACAATTAAATATTCTGGAATCAGATTAATAACAAATTGCAATTTTTGTGGTGCAACACATAAAGTAAGAAATTGTCCAGCTTACCAACACCAATGTGGGCTATGTAAAAAGCGCGGACACACGGAAAATAAATGTCATAGCAGTAATCCAAATAGGAACAACAATCGGCAATTCAATAGGGATAAAAATAGTAATGGAGTTAATAATAAACCAACTAATAAATTTGGCAACAAGAATAGAAAGAAGAATAACAACATATCAACAATCCATCAGGAACATGGATCTGACTCACCAGAATCATCATCAGAAGAAGTTCTATATATCGGGCTAATATCTGATGGTAATACAGAGGACAACTGGACTGAAGTAATAAAGATGGACGGACACTCAGTCATTACCAAGCTCGACACAGGAGCACAATGCAACGTAATATCTAGATCTATCTTCAATAAAACAAGAGCTGTACTGAGGCAAAGCAAGGTAAGAAGATTAATTTCATTTAGTGGACACCAACTTAAAGTTGCAGGTGAAACAATAATGCCCTGTAATATAGGCGGCAATAAATACAATGTAATCTTTAAAATCGTCGAAAGAAACTTACAGCCAATACTGGGCGGAAATGCGTGTGAGAAAACAGGCTTGATAGTTAGAGTGAGGACAATAGATAACGACATTTTCAACGGCCTAGGCAAGTTGAAAAACTTCAAGTATGATATAGATCTAATCCCAAATCCAATATTTGAGATATGCCCGGCACGAAGAATTCCTCTGAAAATTAAGGCCGACGTTAAGAAAGAACTCGACAAAATGGTAAATATGGATGTTATCGAGCCCATCAAGGAAGCTACAGTATCTGTATCACCGATGGTTATAGTTAAAAAGAACGACAAAATCCGCATATGTATGGACCCAACATTTGTAAACAAAAACATTATGCGACGTCATCATCCAATGAGAACTATCGAAGAAATCTTGTCGGAACTTAATGGCTCACAATATTTTACGCTACTTGACTGCACGAGAGGCTTTTGGCAAATAGAAGTCACAGAGCGCACAAGAAGAATACTTACCTTTGCCACGCCGTGGGGAAGATATTGCTGCAAAAGGTTACCGTTTGGAATATCATCGGCTCCCGAAGTGTTCCAGCAAACAATACAATCATTGTTTAACAACCACCCGAATATAGCAATCGCAGTAGACGACATTTTAATACATGCAAAGACATTGTCCGAACTACGAGATATTACAAAATATGCAATCAAAATCTTACAAAGAAGCGGATTGAAATTGAATAAAGAGAAATGTCAATTCGAGCGAACTTCGATCAAGTTTTTGGGGCATATTGTAAGCGGAAGAGGATTGGAAGCCGATCCAGCAAAGGTCTCAGCAATCACCAGACTGACCGAACCAACTGATAAAAAACAATTACAACGCCTACTTGGCAAATTTACGTACTTGAGCAAATTTATAAAAAATTATTCGGACATTACCGAGCCACTAAGAATTCTACTTGAAAAGTTAACACCCTGGCAGTGGGGCGTAAAACAAAGAACAGCTTTCACAAAGCTGAAAGAAATAATCAGCAAACCTCCAGTGTTAGTACACTACAACGTGAATAGGAACGTCAAGCTACAAGTAGACGCGAGCAGCAAAGCGTTGGGCGCAGCCCTATTACAAGACGATAGGCCAATTGCCTATGCATCCAAATCGTTGACGCAATGCCAGCAACATTACTCGCAAATGGAGAAAGAGGCATTAGCAATAAAGTTCGCTTGCGAAAGATTTCACGAGTATGTCTGGGGAAAAGCAATCATAGTGGAATCAGATCATAAACCACTTGAAAACATATTCAAGAAACCTGTACATGCCGCACCACCACGCTTGCAAAGAATTCGTCTATCATTATTAAATTATAATCCTACAATCATATACAAGAAAGGTTCGGAAATGGCTATCGCGGACCCTTTAAGCAGAGATTGTGAAAATCCACCAGCATCTGCTGAAGACGAAGAAGATCATGAGCTACATATCCAAATGATTCTAGAAGCAACCGAATGTGACAACAGTTTATTGAAGAAAACCACGGAAGAAGAAGAAACAGCAACCCGGGTGATACCATTCATTATAAACGGCTGGCCGAAAAAAATTCAAGACGTGCCAATTTCAGTACAACAGTTCTGGTGCTTTCGTGAACAATTATCAATCAACAAGGGACTGATATATAAATCTGGAAAAATTTATATACCAAAAAAGCTTCGAGGCGAAATGATCAAACGTATACACAAAGGTCATTTCTCGTACGACAAGTGTATCCAGCAAGCCCGCAACATGATTTTTTGGCCAGGGATGTCAAAAGACTTCAAGGACTTCATAGAGAGATGCGCTACGTGTCAGGTTCATCAAAGAGACAACGTAAACGAACCAATCGGTGAAAAGGAAATACCCAAATATCCGTTTGAAGTTGCTGGAAGTGATCTTTTTAGCTTTCAAGGAGAAGAATACATAGTCATCACGGACAGTCTATCGGGATATCTTAGGTTCAAAAAGCTACGAGAAACAACATCAAGAAACGTAATTGATTTCTTAAAAGAAACCTTCGCAACATTTGGCACTCCAAGGATACTGGAGTCTGACAACGGGCCCCAATACTCATCAACAGATTTTGCTAGATTCAGCCACGAATGGGGTTTCAAACATCAAACAAGTTCGCCTTATCACCCAAGAGGTAACGGCCTAGCAGAACGAGCTGTACAAACAGTGAAGAACATTCTAAAGAAGTGCGCACATGACAAATCGGACATATATGCGGCAATGCAGAACTTTATGAATACACCGAGGGGTAAGTTGGGATCCCCTGCACAACGCCTATACCAAAGAAGTATCAAATCAACCGTTCCAACAACTCTGTCAGCATTGACGGCTGATAACAACCAACAGGTACCGGAAACGCTATCACAGCTTAGACGAATACAAAATAGGCAAGCCAACCAACACTCGAAAACCTTGCCAGCTTTGGAACCACAGCAGAAAGTCCTCGAGAGGACTACATCAAACATTTGGAAGCCGGCCACGGTCGTCGAACAAGTGCACCCCAGGTCATACTTAATCAAAGACACAGCGGGAAAGGTAAAGAGAAGAAATTCAGCAAACCTGCGCGCCACCAAAGCCAGTATCCAGGTTTTACCACCACTAGTTATTGATGACGGGACTTGCCAGGAGTCTTCGACAGATACCGAAAACCCAGTTCCGCTACCTCAGCCAACGATGATCACACCCACTCCGAAGACGGAACCCGATAACCCTGCTGTAATAACCCGGTCAAGATGTGGCAGGCTTATCAAACCACCGAACAGACTTAACCTGTAAAAAAGAGGGATGTCAGTGTGTTGCTGACTTTATGCCAGCCTGACGCCCCGTCTGAACACACTCCTGTAACCACCAGCCGTCTGTCAGATTTACCACTGTAAACACATCTGCAATTACTCTGCATCTGTTGCATGACTTGACTTGCTAACTTGTATATTGCTTTTTAATAAATCTTATAAAATAAACAACATCGTTTATTTACAATATTTATCCTGCGATTAATCATTTAATTGTTCAAGCCTTTAAGAGACACGCAGAGACCAATAATTATGTATTGGGAAACCAAATGAAGAAGTAATGTCTCTTTAAGAAAAAAAAAGAAGAAAAAAATTATTTTCAATGTTGCTATTTAATTTGATTTTGATTTCATATTTTGTTTGTTCTGTTTGCACCGAATACCAGCAAGTATTTGAACACATATTTTTTTTCGTTCAAGTAGATAGCCTAGAGGGAAAGAATCTGAAGATTTTTGTTTGTTTGTCTGTTTTATTATATTATATGTTAAGATAAAAGTCAACTTAACTCAAAAAAAAAGAAAAAAGGAAAAATTATAATTTTTTTATTAAATGCCTGGTAATCCAGTTTCTGCCATTTGGGAAGTTTTTTGTGCTAATTAACTTTTTTTTTACAGAACCATTGTGGGGTGACGTTTCTTTTTGTTCTTTCTTTTAATAAATTTGAAGAAATGGTATGAATATTTTTCCTTCTTATTGGTAGAATTGGTTTGTTCTTTTATTTCTCGAGGGGTGTTTTTTTTAGCTTTCTTTTAGTTGCACTGCACGTAGAGATGAAGGCGTCCGAGTAGACGCAGGGGATGCTGCTCTAGGGGAGGTTTTGTCCTCCAAATATGGTGAGTACCACATAAATTAATTTTCAGACTCCTCGTAACCCCGAAATATTACGCATGGCTGTGTGTGTGTGCCAGGACGTCGTCCCTCTCGAACGGCAACCCACTCTTATTGTGCCCTTATCTCTGCGTCTAACTTTTGGTTTTGTCGACACGCGAAAATTTTTAGTAGGTTCGGATGGAACCTGTAGCTGTCCACAGTGACCACTCTCTGCACAACGACCCACCCCAACGGCGAGCTAGCCGCAGCAACGCCAGGCGTGTCCTTATGTCCGTGTAAAGGGTGTGCAATACTACTCCGCGAGATAGGTGTTTTTTTGTTAGTAGCATCTTTTAAATATTTTTTTTTATTTGTACTGTCTGTTGACCCATATGGTATTAAATTTTTCATATATGACAGTTACAAAGATGACGCCCCGTGCCGTCCCGTGCGTATGCTGCTCACTTCGGAAGTTTTTTTTGTCAAAATATTAAATTTTTTTTATGACAGTTACAAATGTGTCAAAATTAAATGAATAAATGAACTATATATATATATATATATATATATATATATATATATATATATATATATATATATATATATATATATATAAATATATATATATAATATTTTAATCGTGATTAAATTAAATGAATAATAGGAAAAATATTGAAAGAATATATATATGTATGTTACAGTTATTTGTCTATCTCTTAGCTTGGTTCACTGACTGGTTTCTTATTATTTCCCAATACTGGGTCCAATTGGTTTAATCAAACAATTTTCTTAAAAAATCCAACATGAGCTTTAATTAATTTGTTTAATTTAACCTTATAACAATTCCAATATTAATATCTACTAAATTGTTTAATTTAACTTCTAACAATTCCAATATAAGTATCTACTAAATTGTTTTCTCTCTTTCTACTTCACATACACTATGACAATCCAATATAAACATTAACTGAACTGTTTCCTTAAAGACGAAACACCATTTAGCATTGACTTTAAAAATCCAACATAAGATTTAATTAACTTGTAAAAATTCTAGTATAGGTAACTACTGACCCGTTTTCTCTCTTTTTAATTCACATACACTATGACAATCCAATATAAACATTAACTAAGCTTTTTACTTTATTTTATCTCACATGAACGTTACGATTCCGATATTAATATTAATTAAACTCTTTCCTTTCTTTGTTATCACTTAAATTTTACAAATCCGATATAAACACTACTTTAAGAAATGTTCCTGTGTTCACTTTATTCTAATTCCTCAAAGACCGCCGCCACAGACCGGTAAAAACAATACTCCTTTTTTAAAAGCTCCGAGAAAGAAACGCCCGTCCCGTGTGGAAATTAAATTTAGCCTCTTATTATTTATTAAAACCATCCGTCACGGATCATGGTTGGGATACTACTCCTCTTGATCGATCAATCGATCGATCTCCGCTTGAAAAAAGCTTTTCGCAAGAAAATCCGCCGTTGCGAAAAGTCAGCTGCTGGTCTTTCACAAGGCCGAGGGCGCCGGCCGGAAAAACGCACCCGTCGGCTTTTCTTTCCAATGCTGGCGGAACTTGCGCATTTTGCTTACGGGCTTTTTATTCCCGTCGCAAGGCAAATTGCGCAAAGTTTTCCTCCGCCAGTTTCTTGGCGGTTTCATGTTACCACCTTTTTAATGTTTTGCACGGGTCATTTACTGGCCCGTGCATTTTTATTTCCCTGAGTTCAAGGTTTTTTTGGTTTTGAGATTCAGGAATTCAAGATTTAGAGGTTTATGAGTTTTAGATTTAGATTTTTAGATTTTACCTAAATTTGAGGGATGCTCAAATTTTCTACATAACATTCCTTCCCCCCCGGAACAAGAGATTCGTCGCGATGCGAAGTTGAGTGGGCGATTCTCTTATCGTCGTTATTGTGGGTTTGGAATAAGTGGGAAAAAATAGAAGAGAAAAAAAATTGTGTTGTGGTTTTTTTGTCTTGTTTTTGCCTTTGCGTTTAGGTGTTAGATGTCACCTGGAGTTCTTCATGTGTGTTTTGTGTTTTATGATTTGTACGGGGACTGACGATGAAATTGTGATGAAATTGTTTAGGTCAGCTCCTTTTTTCGTGTTGCAACCGCTAGATATGATTATCGCTTTATTAGAATTTAGTCTGTTTTTAGACGTCCGCGCTTGTGTTCTTCAGATAAATGGAGTAAGTATTCTTAGTGTGATTTTGTTTGTTTTTCTATTTTTTTTTAATGGCTAATTACTTTCAGTTTCAACCGTTTGAATGAATTGACCGATGAGGCTGTCCAATTGTTGCGGGACTTGATGGCCGTTTTTCAGTCGTTTCGAATGCTCCTGCTGACTGCCGAATCTACTAGTCCATCTATCAGCGGCAGGCTTTCCCGGCCTTGCTTCCGCTGCTATTCGATCGCTCATCGGGTACAGGATTGAATTATATTTGACTAAAGAGGAAGTAGAAGAAATGAGAAATAAGCCGTACCGTGAAATAATCGGAGCACTGCAGTACTTAGCACAAACAACTCGTCCTGATATCAGTTTTGCAGTGAACGTACTTAGTAGATACACATCTAATCCTTCGAGATCATGTTGGGTAGCTGCAAAAAGGATTTTGAGATACCTCAAAGGCACAATGGACTATAAAATTAGATATGAACGAATTGAAGATGAAATGGTAGCCTTCGCCGACTCAGACTGGGAAAGTGACCCAAAAGATCGAAAATCTTGTTCTGGATATGTCCTAATGATGTGTAACGGACCAGAAATATGGAAGGTTAAAAAGCAAAAATCAGTATCCTTGTCCACTATGGAGGCTGAGTATGTTACTCTTTCGGAAACGACTAAAGAAGTCGTATATATGCGCCAGCTGCTAAGTGATATGGGATTATCCCCAACAAAAGGTACCATAGTAAGATGCGATAATCAGAGCTGCATTCAATTTGCTCACAACAGTGCCGCACAGGATAAATCAAAGCATATCGATATAAGATACCATTACTGTAAGCAAATGTTGAAGGAAGACATCATCCGTATCAAGTATGTGCCTTCAGAAGAAAACATTGCTGATATTATGACCAAAAATTAAGCATGAAAATTGCGTTGAATTAATTAACTTAAAAGAAAAAATAATTAAAAAAGGAAAAAAATGTTAATTTAATTGATGTAAATAAGATATATATGTTATGGGTGAAAAATGTAAAGCACCTTGAAGGAGGAATGTTAGAATTTATATATAATAGAAAGAGACAAATCAATGTGCTTTACGTTTGTCACCTTCGCTCTTCTAGTTTCTTTGTTCGGCGCCTTATGCGTAACAGGACTCCATTTTATATTTTCTTTTATATCAGTATAATAAAGTAACTTGTGTTAACAACTTTCAAACAGACAATCGAAAAACTCACAGAAATTTTTGGTGTTCAGGAATCATTATTTAACATCCGATACCGCTGTCTGCAAACAGCAAAGCACGAATCAGAAGATGTTATTTCTTTCGCTGCGCGAGTTAACAAAACAACCGAAAGTTTCAACTTGCAAAATCTTAGCTCAGACCAATTCAAATACTTAATTTACGTGTGTGGATTAAAATCTGAGGAAGACAATGACATTAGAACACATAAGTGCAAACAGTGTAAAAAGATCGGGCATAAAGAAGGTTATTGCCAGTGCTTCACAAAAAAGTCACCAGAAGCGCAACCATCATTTGAAAAGCGACATACAGCTCGCAATAATGCAGTTTTCGCGGAAATCAACAAAATAAATTTCACCGAACGTCGACGTTTCACAACAGTATATATTAGCAACGTCCCTGGTAATCGTCATATAGAAAATTTTCCATTGCGTCTACAGATTGACACAGCGTCCGATGTCACTGTGATATCAAAGTCAATTTGGGAAAAACTGGGTAAACCAACATCAAGAAATGAGGCTTCAGAAATTCAAGCAAAAAGTGCTTCTGGACACGGACTAAGCATAGGTGCACAGTTTCAGTGCGATATACAATTAAACAAGGAAGTTATATCACATAAAGTATTCGTAGCTGCCTTTGCTGATATCAATGTTTTAGGTATTGATTTGTGTGATGCGTTCAAATTGTGGGAAACTCCTCTAATGTAATTTGTACTCGAATAAAAGCTACAAATACGGACGAAATTAAGGAACGAATCTTAGACATCAAAAAAGAATTTGCAGAACTATTTTCCGAAACACCTGGTGTCTGCAAGAAGAGCAAAATACGCTTCCATCTTAAACCAGACGCCAAACCCATATTTCGTCCACGAAGACCCATTGCTTTTTCATCTGTGGCAGTCATAGAAAAAGAGCTAGAGCGACTTCAGGATATGAATATAATTTCACCAGTCGATTACTCAGATTGGGCTGCCCCTATAGTAGTGGCGAAAAAATCAAATGTCCAAATAAGAATTTGTGGTGATTATTCAACTGGTTTAAATCAGTCACTTCAGCCACATCAGTACCCGTTACCAGTCCCTGATAATATTTTTGCGACGTTATCAAAAAACAAATACTTTACTCACATAGATTTATCGGATGCATATTTACAAATTGAAATCGATGATGAGACGAAGAAACTACTGACCATTAACACCCACAAGGGCTTGTTCTCATTTAATCGATTAGCCCCTGGTGTTAAAGCAGCTCCAGCAGATAATGGACACAATGCTAGCTGGCATTGACAGTATAGCTACATATTTAGACGACATTCTTGTCTGCGGAACAGATCTGGTATCGCATACGAATACGTTGAAGCAAGTTCTTCAAAGATTATTAAACTTCGGTTTTCGCATTAAAATCAGCAAATGTACCTTTTTGGCAAATCAAATTAAATATCTAGGTCACATCATTGATGAAAATAGTATTCGCCCAGATCCTGCGAATATAGAGAAAATCAAGAATTTACCTGAGCCTAAAAATATCACGCACCTAAGATCATTCCTCGGGTCAGTGAACCATTACGGAAAATTTGTTAAGAAAATGCGACAGTTAAGGGTACCTCTTGATAAGTTTTTAACGAACGCCCTAATGGCCTAATACTGCCTACGCACCCTAACGGTGAGTCCCACCGCATATACACCCTCCAAACAAACTGGAAACCTTCACCAGCCTAGATTCTATTTACAGTAATATATACAGCAATAGTAATTCATTTTCAATACAGCTAATTCGTAAGACCATAATCCGGTAGCCTCTCCCAATAGCGCCCCAAGTATCAGATCAAATTGCATCTTAAATTGCCGCGGAGCTTAGTTTTAGCCTGAAATGCCAAAAACATTCTTACCTACTCTTGCCTAGCAAATTTTTTTATCTATCTGCTTCCACAGCCTTCTATTTAAATAGGGGGTTACACTTCGGATTCTTTAACCAGGAATTATTATCAATAGTAACCTTATACAAGGTTTAGCCAAGTTGGAAATAGAGCAAAGGTAGTTAGGTCCTTATCAGATTTTTTTTGAGCCCACACAGAAGGGAACATATAGGCGAAGCGGATCGTCAATTGAGAAAGGCGCCCTAATGCTGTAGTACAAGGTAGCCAAGGAAGCATAGGTGCCCATAATCAGAGTTCCACATCAAAGGAAAATAAACAATACTCGCCGAGTGCTTTTCGGTTGATTCTATACATTCCGTAACCCTATACAAGGCCCCCCCAACAGAAGACAGAAAGAAAAAAAAACAAAACCCAAACCGAAATCAAGAACCAAATCAAAAATCGGGAAATGGAAATTCTGGTGCTATTTCTGGTGAGCCACCAACACTGTCCCCGGCTGCAAAGGCTAATTTCTGTCGCTCACCACAAACAGAAAAGCTTTATGGCACGGGCAAAGCCTTCTACATTTACAAGCCATGCACAACGAAATCTCACACTCACATTCAAAGAAAATCGGACTTCAATTTAGCTGTCAGAATGGACTTCAGTCAGAATGGACTTCAATTTATCTGGGAGAAGTGCGGTTAGAAACGTCAAAATCCGCGCTAAGCAAGTGTTTTGCAGGTTATAGCTGCATTTATTATTAATTATTATTAGTTGAAAGTGAGTTTCTAAAAGTTTAAAAGTGTTTTTGTTAATATTAAAGTGCATAGGAAGTATCCAGGATAAGTATCATCGTTGGAAAAGGATTAACTAATTGCCTGTAAGTAATTTTATTATAGTTTTTGCATGTCTGTTTGTAAACAATTTTTAAACGTAAACAATTTAAATTTTATTTTCATTTTTAATCGGATTAATTTATGCATCATTGATCATAATTTAATTATTTGATATACCCGTGTAAACTCGCTCAATGATGCACAAATTAGTCCGAATAAAAATGAAAATAAAACTTAAATTGTTTACGTTTAAAAATTGTTTACAAACAGACATGCAAAAACTATAATAAAATTACTTACGGGCAATTAGTTAATCCTTTTCCAACGACGATACTTATCCTGGACACTTCCTATGCACTTTAATATTAACAAAAACAGTTTTAAACTTTTAGAAACTCACTTTCAACTAATAATAATTAATAATAAATGCAGCTATAACCTGCAAAACACTTGTTCAGCGCGGATTTTGAAGTATCTTTGGGACTTCATACACACACATGCACACACCTGCGGCATGGCTTGTAAATGTAGAAAGCTTTGGGCACGGGCAAGCCCTTCTCAAGTACAGGCCTGGAAGTAGAGTTTTCCTATGCGATTGTAATAGGCCCAAAACCTGTTAGTATTGGTTAAATCATTAAGAAATTATACGATGCGATGTAAGAGTGTTATGCCGCGCGATTTTGATTGAAACTATTAAAGCGCGACGGGACTAGGGAGTGCTTTGGGTAGAAGATCACCTGCCCCGATATCACAACTCTATGTCAACTATTTGTTTAGCACATTAAATAAGAGACTTTTTATTTCGGACTTTAACACATTTTAATTTCCAACAGAATTTTAACACTTTTCCTTAGATAACACTTTTACTGTTAAACATTAAAATTAGGCTTCTGCCTCTATTATAAGTTATGTAAAAAATACTCAAGACTCAACAACTATCGATCGATTTTTTCTAATCGATCTCGCGTATAGTTCGACTTCAACTGACTGACTGGCTGTGATTCACTCTCCAACTCCCACTTATAAAGCATGACTTTCCACAGTTCATTGAAAGTCATGCACCTCCTTCGAGTTCTCGCGACGTTTCCTGGTTGGTTTCACAACCTCACGCTCGCGTTTATTCTGCAAGCTGGCTTGGCCAATTAGGGCACAAGACAGAACAAACAATTGAGCAATTTCCCCTGTTGGGAAACTCTCAACGAAGAAATGCGCTTGCTTACCCGGCGCTCTTGCGGCTGTTCGCATTCGAGCGGCTGTTTGCAGCCGCGAAGCTTTTGTTTGGCTTGAGTCATATGCGCACGTTTGCAGTTGGGTTAATGCCTGAGCATTGAAAATGGGTCGGTCGTTGTCGTTGCTTTGTTTATGTTTACGTTCATAAGTTGAAGTATGACTTATGAACGTCGCGTAAAATCGCTTGGGTCAGGAAGCAAGGGTTGCGACACATTTGGAGCGGCTGTTGGCTTATGCTCGAAATGTTATTTTACGCGTAAGCAGTGTTTGGAGTTTTGGGTAAAATGGGATGAATTCCATATGGATGGATTCTGTTCATTTTACCCGAATGAAAATAATATGGACCTCATGTATGCATATGTTTTGCCTTTTAGATCTTTGGGTAATTATTAGAAAAGAATATCGTGGGAAAAGATGCAAGTTCTTTGAAATGGTTTATGAGTTAACGTTCGGTTAACGTTGGGTATGCATACTTTCAGGAAGTATGTGAAATAATTTGATTCATGAATCGGATAAGAGAAGATTCATGAGTTGGATATTTGATAGATGCGGATAGTGAAGGGTTTTTGAGATGTGGGTATATGGTGATGAGCCATAGGCTCATTACACCTATCCCCTTAAATAGAAAGTTGTACGATAGAAAAGAGTAGAACTTTCGTTCGACATTACTATAGGGTTAAGTTTTTTTTTTGGGGTGAGAGCTGGAGTTTGTCTGGCACACAATTATTGTTATATATATGTATTTTTTTTTTGAAGGTTAGAAAAATTTGAAATTATCTATCGTGTGTTAAGTAGTTGAGTCTTTTAACTTTATATAATGATATGTGTTTTTTTTTTTTGTTTTGTTTTATATATATATAAGAAAATTCTTAGGCTAATTTATGAAAAAATAAAAAAAATTTTTTTTAGCTAATATAAATAAAAAATTCCCTTATGCTAATTACTTTGAGATTTTGTTTTTTTTTTATTCTATTAGTATGTATCTATATATTCTTATTATTTTTTTGTATTATTACATATATTTTGGTTATAATGAAAAAGTATATTTATTTTCTTATTATTATTATAATTTTTTTACATATGTAACGTATATTAAAACAAGGACATTTATTTGCTTATTATTATGTTATATATATATATATATATATTTATTATTATTATATATTTTTTTTTTATAAAAATGTTACTAGATTACGTATATGGAAAAAAAATTAAACTTAAATTTTACTTATTAATTGCTAATAACAGTAGCTTACATATAAAAAATTTATGATTACATTTCATTTTACTTATTTGTGCATATATACATAAATTTGATTGAACTGTGAAAATTTCTTTCCTTTGTAATTTCGCTTATTAGTGCGTTAATATATGATTTGCAAAAGAAATTTTTATTATTGTACCTTCATTTCGGTGGTGTCATATTTCGCGATCGTGATCGAGAATTTTATTGATTTGGGTTATGAATTCTTTATTTATTGCTCGGCTTTTCATTTGCGTTTTGTGTTTCAAGGATTGTAGACTTTATTAAGGTAAGTAATTTTTATAAATTCCAAATATATGTATTTTCTTCTTTTTTTTTTTTAGACATGGTTATAGGAAACGGCCTATTTGATTATGACCCCGAGAATTTGCTCGATTTCGACCCTGAAGGATTGCGCCTAGATGATATTATATTCTTCCGGGACCAGATTCTGGCAATCCTGGAAGATATAGATGAAGGGTACGACGAGCCGCCCTATGGACTGGATGCAGTTGAAGGGGAAGAAGCGGTGGGCGGTGAGGTGATGGAGATGGAGGAGGATAATGAGTTTGAAGAAGAGAGCGAGGTAGCCGTAGATAGTGATCCGGGAGAAGAGAGCGGGATGGAGGCGGACGATGAAATGGAAGAGAACGAAGTGGAGGCTGACGATGAAATGGAAGAGAGCGAAGTGGAGGCTGAGTCGGGAGGAGAGAGTGAGGAGGAAGAGAGTGGAGACGAGGAAGAGAGTGAAGATAGCGGGTATGAAGATGAACCCCGTGAATAGTTTTTAGGGGTTTTTTTTTCTTTTAAAGATTTATCTGCATACCTAACTTAGTTGGTTTTTTAATAATTTTTAGTATTAGGAGAGTATATATTTTTTTTTTTTTTGTAGAGATTTTTAAAAATTTATTTTTTAGATTTTCTTCGTTTTTTTTTTTACTTTAATTTATATATATGTATATATATTTATATATATTTTTTTTTATATTTATGAATAGTTTGGACCTACTTGGAAAGCATGGCAATTTTCTGTTTTAGTGCCATGTAAAAGGTGAAATCCACGGTGTCTTCGAAGTCCTCGATGTTTCTCATCTTTTGCATGATTTTAAGACACTCTTCAATTGTGTCTGGTGTTTCCATCATGATCCCGCGATGAAGAAAATCCCTCGCTGAGAATTTGGTGAATTTTGTCCCTCGCTGATTATTATATATATTTTGTTTTTTATTTACGTCCCTCGTTGACGTTGCACCACCCTAACTCCGGCTTGTTGGCCTCTGGAGGGGCTACAGTTGTATTTGGTGTATCTTCCTTCTAAATTGTGGTTGGAGAGAAATTCTTTCTTCTACTCCCGTTGACTCTTAATTTCACTTTAACACTATTATCACTTCAACACTATTATTACTTCAACACTATTTACGTTATTTCCCGAAAAAGTTTAAAGGGTATACGGTAGGTAGAGGGTCCGCTGCCACCACTGTTATGCCGCGCGATTTTGATTGAAACTATTAAAGCGCGACGGGACTAGGGAGTGCTTTGGGTAGAAGATCACCTGCCCCGATATCACAACTCTATGTCAACTATTTGTTTAGCACATTAAATAAGAGACTTTTTATTTCCGACTTTAACACATTTTAATTTCCAACAGAATTTTAACACTTTTCCTTAGATAACACTTTTACTGTTAAACATTAAAATTAGGCTTCTGTCTCTATTATAAGTTATGTAAAAAATACTCAAGACTCAACAACTATCGATCGATTTTTTCTAATCGATCTCGCGTATAGTTCGACTTCAACTGACTGACTGGCTGACGATTCACTCTCCAACTCCCACTTATAAAGCATGACTTTCCACAGTTCATTGAAAGTCATGCACCTCCTTCGAGTTCTCGCGACGTTTCCTGGTTGGTTGCACAACCTCACGCTCGCGTTTATTCTGCAAGCTGGCTTGGCCAATTAGGGCACAAGACAGAACAAACAATTGAGCAATTTCCCCTGTTGGGAAACTCTCAACGAAGAAATGCGCTTGCTTACCCGGCGCTCTTGCGGCTGTTCGCATTCGAGCGGCTGTTTGCAGCCGCGAAGCTTTTGTTTGGCTTGAGTCATATGCGCACGTTTGCAGTTGGGTTAATGCCTGAGCATTGAAAATGGGTCGGTCGTTGTCGTTGCTTTTTTTATGTTTACGTTCATAAGTTGAAGTATGACTTATGAACGTCGCGTAAAATCGCTTGGGTCAGGAAGCAAGGGTTGCGACACATTTGGAGCGGCTGTTGGCTTATGCTCGAAATGTTATTTTACGCGTAAGCAGTGTTTGGAGTTTTGGGTAAAATGGGATGAATTCCATATGGATGGATTCTATTCATTTTACCCGAATGAAAATAATATGGACCTCATGTATGCATATGTTTTGCCTTTTAGATCTTTGGGTAATTATTAGAAAAGAATATCGTGGGAAAAGATGCAAGTTCTTTGAAATGGTTTATGAGTTAACGTTCGGTTAACGTTGGGTATGCATACTTTCAGGAAATATGTGAAATAATTTGATTCATGAATCGGATAAGAGAAGATTCATGAGTTGGATATTTGATAGATGCGGATAGTGAAGGGTTTTTGGGATGTGGGTATATGGTGATGAGCCATAGGCTCATTACAAGAGCTCGCGGTATTTTTGCCTTAAAAAGTGATAAAATTATATATTTTAATACTTTCTACTGCAATAGGATTACCGGTGATTAGTGCTTTAGTGAACTGAGTGATTAAATTAAAAAAAAAAAAGTGGTTAAGTGTGTTTTAGGTGTGTTAATTGTGAAGGTGACCAATTCTGTTTACATTCGCGTTGTTTTTTTCGTGTTTATTTAAGGGAAAAATGTTCAATTTGTGTGGTAATCGAATAAAAAGTGTTTTTAAAGTGATTAAAGATTATTATTGAATAGTTATTAAAAACATAAGTGCAGAAAAATGTGAAGGAAAAGTGAAAAAGTTATTGTTATGCATGTTGTGTGGTGGAACTTGCACTTAATGTGTTTAATAACTATTCTATAATAATCTTTAATCACTTTAAAAACACTTTTTATTCGATTACCACACAAATTGAACATTTTTCCCCTGAATAAACACGAAAAAACCACCGCGAATGTAAACAAATTGGCCACCTTCACATTTAACACACTTAAAACACATTTAATCACTCAATTTTTTTTAAATTTTCTTACTTAAATCACTAAGCACTATTCACTGGTAGTCCTATTGCAATAAAAACTGGTTAAATATATTATTTTATGACTTTTTACGGCAAACTAATGCAAAAATATTCCGAACTTTACATCACGGCGTATAAATTCCAACAAAAGTGACAGATTCTGGGACTACGGGCAGCTGCGTTCGTGTTAATGAGGTAGGCAACTTCGAGGCCTGTACTTGAGAAGGTCTTGGCACGGGGCATGGAAAACCCACACAGACAACTTTTACTCATAATCGGCGCACATAAGTGCCTTGCTCAACCAAGGCAGCCTAACGCATGAATTAGTGGATGTCGTATGACATGCGGATGATTGGTCGGATTTTGTGGCGTGAGCCGGTAAGGCCCCTATGCAGAAGCTGTGTGTGATAGTGTGTTGACGGTGAAAAGTAGCAGAGGAAGAAAAACGGGCAGCATGGAGACAGTCTGGAAGTAGTAGCCGTGAATGCCGGTTGGACATAAAGGGACTCGAGTTTGTATGGCGGCGGAGACAAGCCAAAATTACTGACAGTAGTAAAGTTTTTTTTCTATCACTTGTTTTAAAAATAAAAAGAATTTGTTTTAATTACGAGTGAATGACGAAGGTGCGAAATTAAGCGATTAAATATCGAATCGGATATTCGGGCCTGTTTCGAAGACCATTTTGAGGTTTTTTTTTGTTAATCCAAGTGAGGAGAAATCTCCCGTTATCACTGGAAATAATTAAATAATATTGTACGAGTGTGGTATTTACCGCAAAAGGTGAATGGTAGCGGCGTCCAGCCGCCTTTGATGTCAAAATCGCTGCCGAGGCCGGTGATACGGTCCCATTGTCGAGCCTCCGGTTATATTTTTGCGGTTAAATTTCCTTAGTTCAGTCTATCCTTATATTATTAATATAATTCTTTTAAATTTTTAAGCTTTATTAAATCAAATAATTTAAACAATAAAGAAAAAAAAGGGAAAAAGAAATATAATACCGGAAATGAAAATGAAATAAGAAAAAAAACGAAATGCAAAAAGGGAACCAACGGGGTCGAGCTCGATGCCATAAGGTATGGTAATTAAACAAATAAATACATAAATATATGGTCCTATCATGAGGTTGGAGTACGTCCCAATTTTTTGTGAAAGATCAAGAAATTGCTTCGTCTCCAACAATAATTTTGAACTATCAACTTGTGTTTTCGCAAACGCATTTTATTTCCTTTATTAATAGTTATAAACAAAAATTTTTTTTTGAAATAATTGGGCGGCTAGTCCTTGCAGGAAGCCAAGCTTCAAATAAGAAATTATTTGGTATTTTCTTTTTCGTTTTCGTAGATTAAGAAACTAAATTCAGTTTTTTCGTAGATTAAGAAACTAAATTCATTTTTTTTTGGTAGATTAAGAAACTAAATTCATCTTTGCGTAGATTAAGAAGTCATTTGATTCTTTTTTTTTATGTTTTATTTGTATGATCGCTACACATGTTGACGAACGATCAGATTTAGAAGGGTAATCCGCTTTCCTTTTGGGCATGAGTCATACTCAGCAATTAGAGTCATTTGTGGGGTAACTCCTTAAAGAAAAAAAGGAAAAAAAAATATAATTAATATCATTTTGCTTGAATAAGAATTTAATTGGAAAGAACACTTGTTGTAGTTTGACGAAAGTGTCGTCCACCATTAGTATCTATAATGATACTTAGTTTTGCCTCGTTTAATAAGATGTAAATTTGACTTAGATTTAATTGCGAGGATTAAGCTAAAAGAAGAGAATCCATTTTATGATTAAGAACTGTGTTGGCACCCACTGGTGTGCTGATTGATAACAATGTTATCCACACTTGCAGGTAGTAATTACTTATCGGTTACCTTTGTATACGGGATGCACCGTTTAATTTAGTGAGAGAATCGTTCTTACAGTAGACAACTTATTTTGGTTAAGGGTATATTATAGTGCAGTTTTGTTTGCCGTTTGATGACATTGTTATCAATCATTTATATTTATAAGGGCAGATCATTTTCTTTTGTATTAGATATCCATGTTATTAGATTAAATTGAAATGCAAAATATGGAATTGTAATCCCGGTCAGCCTGAATGTCTCACCTGACGGGAGGTCTGTTAGTTAAGTAGAGTATGTTAGTAGGGTTAAGGATCAGTTGGGCGAAAATGAATTGTTGACCAAATCGAACTATGTATGAATTATCTTCCTTAGGCCGGTACCCAAATCAGGTTGACACATTAAGAGAGTCTAAGAAATTAATTTAACTTTGTGTAATCAGAAGAAGTAGCTTTGAAACCTGTCGATTCTAACTTTATTTTTAATTATGCCTTGTATAGTGAATAACTCATTATAAAATGTATAGCCTATGGTTTTTTATATTTAATATATCATTTTTGAACTAGGATCACACGCTTGTCTCCACTTAGTATCGGTTATTGTCATTCTTCCATTTTCAGAGGATATCAGTAAGATTAGAAGATGAACGCCTAAGGCTAGTAAGTACGGCAATAAGAGATGTACACGTCAAGGTAAGTGCCCCTCCCATTATGCTTCGGCTTCAACGCTCAGCTGCCCCCAAGCGGGATGACCAATTACCATGACCCTAAACCTTGCCTTCTTTCGTTTGGCGGATGCTAGTAAATTCGCGACCACCGATATCGCTTCCTTTTTTTTCTTAAATTAATTGCACGCGGATTTTTTTTTGTTTTGATATAACAGTAAGTGTCAACCTCTGTTTGAGGCCTTAAAGCCTATTTGGGAACAGGCAGGCAGGTGTAACTTAGAGAAAAGACACTGTCACACTAATTCAAACAATCGTCTTTATTTAATCAGCTTTGCACAATTTGTGTAAGTTCAAAATTTAACGTTTAAATAAATTAATTTCAATTCAGAATAAATTAATGTTAATTAAGCAATTCAATTCAATTCAATTCAAATTATATGTGAGTAATAAAGATTCAATAATATTACTTCAGACTGTAAGTTATCAAAATATATCAATCTTAATTTACAATTCTGTTTAATTTTTTTCCTTGGGATGTTGCTCGTAGTTTATTCGTATTTATAAATTTTGATGATCTGCTGCAACTTTCCGCCGATTGAATCCCTCTGTTGGGCTATAAATCTGATTTACTTGTCTTGCTTCGTGTCTTGGCTGAAAATTCAGAATATTTATTGATGTTAGTTTCAATAATTGTGAATATGCACCAACTCAACACGTTGGATGCAGGTTTAGGGTTTATATTCAACTCAGCACGTTGAGTATAATCACGGGGATTTGTATCCAACTCAACACGTTGAATGCAGTCTTAGGAATTTATACTCAACTCAACACGTTGAGTATAATCACAGGGTTTTGTATCTAACTCAACACGTTGGATACAGTCTTAGGAATTTATACTCAACTCAGCACGTTGAGTATAATCACAGGATTTTGTATCTAACGTTGGATACAGTCTTAGGAATTTATACTCAACTCAACATGTTGAGTATAATCACAGGGTTGTATCTAACTCAACACGTTGGATACAATCACAAAGTTGAGATTACTTTAGCTCTTGCTAAGATTCCTTCCAGCTCAGCTCGCTCGGAACCGTAGAAATAATCTGAATTTCGATCGTCGCGCTGCCGTATTTATTTGCTGCACTACAATGGGTCAGTGGAACCTGGTGGGGAATTGCAGAACCCTGAGTTCCATTGTGAATGGTGTTTCTAGTTGTGTGTGTGTGTTGGAGCGTATGTGGCAGCTGACGTTTATTATTAGTTGCGGCTGTCAGACGGCAGAGGTAAGTTTTGTATTTATTTTTCATAGGTTTTAGTTTTAATTTTATATTTTATGATTTTTAGGAATTGGAGTTTCATAACAGAGAAGTGGAGGCGGATCTTTCTGGGGTTGTCAGGTATGTTGGTTTTTGGAACTTATTTCTTTGTGGTGATTTGTTTTTCTTTCAGGTTTGTTTACCTTTTTTGCCAGCGATGGATTTTGTTGCTGCTTTTGGGGACGGGTTTCTGGAGGAAAGGTATAATATTTTATTAATATTGTTATGCCTTTTTTAATCTTTTTTCTTTTAGATTTTTTTAGTTGTGATCTCTTTTTTTATGTGGCCTGAACAACCTCCGACTGCCACTGTACTGCGAACCCCCCCCCCCCCCGACGAGCTAAGCTGTGCATCGCAAGGCGTGCAACCCTGGTACAGTGGGTTGGAATCCAACAGCGATAATCCTCGGTGATGGTCCCGTGCCCCAATGGTTCCTTTGGGATCACCCTTCTTCATTTTTTTTGTATCTGTGCTTTTGGGATCTCTCTCCGGCGACCCTTGTAAGGTCGTCCTCTTCGCGCGTAGGCGCACCCAATCATGTCTAACTAACTTAACGCAGGCAGTTACAAGTTGTTGCAAAATAATTCAAAATTTGAGTGTACACTACAATGTCAGCGGTCATTCGACGCATTCAAAAATATCCTCACCTCAAATTTGTTTCTAACTCATTTCGATCCAACCTTACCTATCAAGGTTGCGGCGGATGCATCAAATGACGGCATTGGTGCGTACATAGCCCACACGTACCCAGATGGTAGAGAAAAGGTAATAATGCACGCAGCGAGAGCTTTAACAACAACAGAAAAGAATTACAGTCAAATTGAAAAGGAAACATTAGGACTCATCTTTGCAGTAAAACAATTTCACAAATACATATACGGCAGAAGATTTCGTTTGTTAACAGAGCATAAGCCTCTTTTAGCTGTGTTCGGTTCTAAAAAAGGAATACCGGTGTATACCGCAAATAAGCTACAGAGATGGTCACTTACACTCATGATGTATGATTTTGAAATAGAGTACGTGAATACCAAGGATTTTGGATGTGTGGACATGCTATCACGCTTGATAGAATCACAACCCAAATTGGATGAAGAAGTTGTCATCGCATGTACTCAGCTTGAGGACGATATATACAGGAATCTTCAATACACGATGGATATTTTACCCTTCACATCAAAAATGATACAAAAGGCAACAAGGAACAGCAAAATTCACCAAACAATAATCAACTATATAAACACAGGTTGGCCGTCTGTTCTAGACAAGGATTGTCCATCATATTCCGACTTACTACACTTCTTCAAGCGTAAGGAATCCTTATCAACAATCGACGGATTCATCTTAACTGGTGAACGAGTAGTAATTCCATATTGCTTCAAGACTCGCATATTAAAACAACTTCACAGAGGACATCCAGGTATTGAACGGATGAAATCATTGGCACGATCTTTTGTGTATTGGCCACGTATCGACAATGACGTTTCATAATGCGTGAAACAGTGTCAAAATTGCGCATCTGTAGCAAAATCACCAGTCAAGAGAGATAAATATTATCTTGATTGTCGACTCCTACTCAAAATGGCCTGAAATATATGAAATGAAACATATCACATCGTCAGACATAATAAAGAAACTTCAGAGGTTTTTCTCCAGTTATGGAGATTGTAAACAGCTTGTGACGGATAATGGAACGCAGTTCACCAGTGCTCAATTCAAAGACTTCAAAAGGTCCAGGGATATAAAACATTTTACAACCGCACCGTATCATCCCCAATCAAACGGTCAAGCTGAAAGATTTGTTGACACCTTGAAACGCGCTTTAAAAAAACTTCAACCAGAGGGAAGATAAAGTTCTAGCATGATTACCGTGTAGACGTGTGCGCTGTTGCTCCAAATATTTAACATTTTTCCCGTGCTTTTCCATCCGTAAACCTAACTTTCAATATATATACATATAAGTATTGCGGCGTCCCGTCAGAAATTCTGGAGTGCTTTGTGTTTTTCGAATTAAAACATCCTTTTTCTTAATAAATTAATATGCCTAGATCGCAAACAAGAACAGCTGTCAGAAAAGTCGGTGTTCCCGCCAAAATTAATACTCCTGATCATGCGCCAAGCAATTGTGTCTACAGCAGTAGCGGAACACCACGATCGACGTCCATAGCAGCCCCTGATGACACCTTTGAACTCTTAGAAAAAAGGCTGCTGGTGCACATCAATCGCATACTGCATGAACAATTTGCTGCCTTTGAGGATCGACTGAAGCAGCTTGAGACTCGCTTGTCTTCTCAATTTGATGAAGTACGCAACTCTCTCAACAGCCAAGCTTGCAAACTATCGGAGGATTTAGTGACTGTGCAGCACGACCTTGCCGCTGTGTCTAATGATCTGGAGGATTTTCGGCGACAGTCTAGACTCCATGATGTGGTTATCCGAGGGATTCCTGCGAGCGAAACTGATAATTCGAGGCAAATTTTGAACTCCATTGCATCTACCATTGAACATGAATTAACACCGTATGTGAATGTGTTCCGTCCACTGCAGCGGCGAAGCACTGGGTCGGCGAATGGAAACGCCACGATGAGCAGTTCGTTGATTATAGCTAAATTTCCATCAGCCAACGAGCAACTGGAATTTTTAAAAAAAAGCCGTCGGCATGGTGCTATTACATTAAAGAGCCTGAATCTGGGCTTTGCTGCAGACAGCCCAGTTTATATTAATGAGAGCTTAACATCGAAAAACAACGATATCTTTCAAACAGCTCGTAAACTGCTGAGAAGGAATCTAGTTACTTCAGTCTTCACGCGACGGGGTTTTGTCTTTGTACAACTGGAAAGGAATAAACAGCCAGCAAAATTCACTTCAGCACTTGACCTGGAAGAGGCCATTAACTCCTCTCCAACTGTTTTATAGCTGGTTGAGAGCAGCCCGTTTTTATTGTGGAGCACACTACTATGGATTAAAGTATGTTTATATGCTTACTTAATCTTATTGTTATGATTTTGGTTCTGATTTCAATTTTAACTTTATTTTTAATTTTACTCCTAGTTTTGATTTTAATTTTAATTTTAAGTTTTTATAGAATTTGTTTGTACTATATTGCCTCTCTTCTTGGCTATTCTTCTTCTTCTTTATCAGTTCTCCTATCTTCCTATCCTCTCTTTTATTTCTTCTTCTACTTAACATATCTAGCTTGTTTCGTACTGGTTTTTGAAGACGTGACTGTGCTCTTTTCTTTCATTTATGTATCACTTTCCTGATCGAATGCACAAACAGGGAAGACTACTAAACATCCTTTGCTCCGCCTCCTCAGGACTTAACATATGTGTTCTAAATGCGAGAAGTCTGAAAAACAAAATGGATGAATTGAGATGGATGTTTGACCGAACGAAGATACAAGTTCTGCTTGTGAGTGAGACTTGGTTAAAGCCGGAAATTCCCTCCTCTTTTGTTTACCTGCATAATTTTCTGTTACATCGTGGTGACCGTATTGGCCGCACTGGTGGTGGTGTTGCTATATATGTGACCTCTTCGCTCTCCTCAAGAGTGGTCGGCAAGTCTAGTGGCTCACAATTCGAATTTATTGCCGTTGAGGTAAAATCTGCATGTGACAAATGTGTTGTTATCAGTGTATATTGTCCTCCTAATGCTTTCAATTCCGATATCGCTGCTGAGTTTTCCAATCTTGTATCTACTCTTTCTCACCACTATGAGAACATAACTGATCTGCTCAAAATCAATACTCGTGCGAATGCCCTTAGATATTTATTTGAGTCATTGGACTTGCATATTCTAAATCATCTACCAACATTTCTAAATTGTCAAAACCCATCCTTGCTTGATGTCCTAGCTGCTACTTGCACTGATGCAGTGTTAAAGCATCATCAAATTTCCCCCCCTAGCTTTCTGGATCATGACCTATTATTCCTTTCCGTTCGGTTCTCTCTTCTCGGACCCTCCGCGTCCAGTTCGTATACTTTTCGTGACTTTAGTAACATCAATCTTGATCAACTATCCGAAGCTGTCTCCGCCATGCCTTGGGAGGCTATCTACCATACTACTTGTGTTGACGCTAAAGTAAGTTTGCTGACCCTATTTACTCAATCCCTCTTTGATCAATGTGTGCCGCTGGTCACAAGAAGCCGCAGGACATCTTCGCTCTGTCCTTGGTTTTCTTGCGAAATCCGTGACCTGATAAGTCAGCGAGAGTGCATGTACAGGCGTTATCGCCAGACTAGGAACCTTAGATATCTTAATGCCTATAAACTGCTTCGCAACCTCGTCACTAGTAAGGTCAAATCACGAAAACGTAGATTTTATGCACGTAAGCTTGATCCCTCTTTAAACTCCAAGCAACTCTGGCGCAATTTTCGCTCGCTGGGTATACACGCTACTGCACCTTCCCCTTTTGATATCGATGTAGACCTTCTAAATGCCTCATTCATTCAATCCCCTCCTGCTTCCTCTGTCTCCCGATCTTCCTCAGTTATTCCGCATATTACTGATGGCTTTAACTTCCGTTGCGTGGACTCCTCGGAAGTTATTGAAATACTGCTCTCCATTTCCTCTAACTGCATCGGTTATGATGAAATTTCTCCACGCTTTCTTAAGCTCCTCGCCCCCTTAATTTTGGATATCGTCACGCATGTTTTTAATTACTGCCTGACTACTTCCCAAGTTCCCTTGTTGTGGAAAAAAGCCATAGTGATCCCTTTACCGAAAAAATCTTCTCCTGCAGATATCTCAGATTTCCGTCCCATTAGCATTCTTCCTTTCCTTGCTAAAGCCTTCGAGAAAATTCTTTACATCCAAGTCCTGCGCTACCTTGAATCTAATAGCTTTATTTCTGAATATCAATCTGGATTCCGTAAAAATCATAGTTGTGAAACCGCTATTCTAAAGGTAACAACTGACATTCGCTCTGCCCTTGATAAAGGCGAGGTTGCAATATTAGTGCTTCTGGATTTCTCGAAAGCATTCGACTCGGTGGTGCACACGATCCTGCTTTCCAAACTAAGTCAGCGCTATCATTTCTCTTCTTCTGCTACACGGCTTTTCTCCTCTCTGCTATCTGACCGTTTTCAATGTGTTCGTCATAACAATGTTATGTCCTCTCTCCGACATGTCCCTTCTGGTGTTCCGCAAGGTTCAATTCTTGGTCCTCTACTATTTTCTTTATATATCAATGATCTCCCCTTTACTATCGGCCACTGTTCCTTTCATCTGTATGCTGATGATCTCCAACTGTATACTTCTTGCCCTCCTTGCCAGATTGATTCGTGTATTTCTGACCTGAATAGCACTCTATCTGGAATAAATGAGTGGAGTGCTCTCAATTTCCTTAAATTAAACCCTAAAAAATCACAAGTACTTGTGCTTAGTCGTAGCTCTACACTTCCCGACAGAATTCCACTCATTTATCTGGATAACATTCCTCTTCCTATTGTTGATCGGGTCCATAATCTTGGTATTGCTATTAATGCCAAACTCACCTGCTGTGATCAAGTCTCACTAATGCTCTCCAAGATTTATGGGACATTACGTAAGCTCTGGCTTTATGGTAGTCTCCTATCGCCCACTATTCGTTCAAAGCTTGTAAAAGCTCTCATTCTCCCGCATTTCCTCTATGGCTCACTTGTTTACATTGTGTATGATTCATCCTGTCGTCAACGACTTAATGTTGCATTCAATGATTGCTTACGCTTTATCTTCCACTTGAGAAGATCAGATCATGTATCATCTGTTCGGAATTCACTAATCGGCTGTGACCTCTTTTGTTTTTTCGATGTTATGGCACTAGCTCTTCTCCATAAAGTTTTCTACGCTAAAAGTCC
This sequence comes from Thereva nobilitata, assembly GCA_963855945.1. Lineage (NCBI taxonomy): Eukaryota > Metazoa > Arthropoda > Insecta > Diptera > Therevidae > Thereva > Thereva nobilitata. Next base: position 37,422,409 of record OY979697.1, read on the forward strand.
TTCTTACCTTTACGACTTCCTTACCCCTTTGCAAACCTTGAGATCACTCAAATTCCTTATTCCAGCTCATCTGTCCCGAATTGGTAGTCGTTCCTTTTTTGTGCATGCGATTAGACTCTGGAATGATCTTCCCTCTTCTTTACAAAGAATTAGCACAGTCACTATTTTCAGGAAACAAGCTTCTCTTCTTCTATCCACCTCTTCTCTTTAGCTTTCTCTTCCCTCTTAACTCTAGTATCTTCACTCGCTCAATCTGTTTTCAATTCTTTTAGATATTAAGCTTAGGTTAGATATTATTCTTTTTGTTTAAATTCAAATTATAATTGTACTCTAAAAGATGTAAGTCTTGTGTACTTCCGTTTGTTTATGCATAAATAAATAATAATAAATAATAATAATAATAACAAGTGAGGAAAACCTGCAAATATTCTTGCAAACATATAGATCCACGCCAAACCGTTCCTGCCCATTTGGGTTATCACCAGCCGAATTATTTATCGGAAGAAAAATGTGTACATCACTTGATATTATTAGACCAACATCAAGTACAGATAAACCACGATACAATGAAAAGCAGAATTTACAGTACAACAGGCATCACGGTGCCAAGGAAAAGTCATATCAACCTGGAGATTTGGTTTACGCTAAGACGTATACTAAAACCAACATTGTGTGGAACAAGGGCGAAATTATCGAGAGAAGGGGTAACGTCATGTATAATGTTCTGGTAGAAGTAGGAGAAAAGCGGAGAGTGATCCGGTCACATGCAGTTGAGAGATCGCGTTCGTACGGATGAGTCGTCAAAGTAGCAGTTGGCAACTGACATTTTATCGGAATATTTTGATATAATACCAACCCAGGATATTGGAAACGCAGGGCGTTTTCAACAGCAGACGGAACCAGACCCTCCTGACGCATTATCATTATCAAATGATGAAGACTTCTCGCAGCAACAAGCAGCAAATCGTGGGCATTCTGGTCATCATTCTGGACTATCGGAGTCAGCGGTTTCCCATCAAAGGATCCCACCATCTTGCCATCTTTTGGAGCCCGAGCAGCGATCGTCGTCTGGAAGATTAATTAAACGTCCAACATATTTGGGGGACTATACCACCTAAAAGGGGGAGGTGTTGGCAGCCCTGACTTTTATATTACGAGGGTGGAGCTGTATATGAACTTCTTTTCAATTTTATGTTCAGTTTTTATCCCGATGTCTCCTCTGACACAGCAAGACAGATTTTGTAAGCAAAACCAATAAATAGTAAAACCGAACCACTGTGTGTTTTAATTTCAATCAGTGTTCGTCTGGTCCATCAAAGTCCGAACCTTTAAAGCCACTCGGACATCACAACACCCTGGAACCTTAATTTTCCAAATATTGTTCCCGTATCCAATAACGACGAAAATACTAGGATTTTTGTTGGTGTCGCCATCAGAATTAAATACAGGGAAAACGTGTTTTAAGAATATACAATAACAACATAGAATTAATAATCGTTAATGAAGCTTGCCTATCCTGATGTTATGGTGAGATGCGTTTATTCAGAATTTTTGTGGTAACTGGTTTTGAGTTGCTTGGAGAACTACAGGATGTCATAGATCGATGTACGATTGATTGTTTTATACTATTAAGTAATATTTTTCGTAGGTTAACCACATAATATTTCCACTTATAGAGTTTTTTTTCGAACTACATATAATTACACAATGGTTGTCTTGTTTAATGTTATCATATTTGCGCATTAATCAAATTAAATATATATATATATATATATCCAACTGAGAATATTGAACATTGTAATGATTATAAAATTATAGTATCCTATATTGTTTAAAACTATATATTACACCATATATTGATATAAATTATATTACCCTATATTGATGATACCAATATATTACACTAGTTCATTGACATATATATATAATACTTTTTTTAATATTTCACGGTCCACTCTGTTGGGGTGTGAACACCTATTTGACGTTTCCGATTTGTCGATAAACGGTTGTGGTTTTACCGATCACCAGACGTATGTGCCTGTTGAACTTTTGGTCGGGATATAATCTGCGAAGGGTTTGTGTGTTACAGCTTCGATTTGGCCAAAGCGACGTTGTTCCTTCCCTTTTGCTTATTACGGCATCCAGTGGGTAACCCCCCTACACACAACATACACCGTCTCCCTTGTTACAGGTTGTTAATTCATTGTTAATTCATTGTTGTTGCTACGGCTTTAAAATACTTGTGTACCGTTGAGAGTTTTGTTTAAATAATATATGTATTTTGAAGTTTAATTACACTGTGTACGTCTTTATTTAACATGCAGTACTAGGTTCTTTCTTTGAGTTTCCAGGATGGTTGTGAAGGGAGATCTTTCTCTAGGGTTCGCACATTGCTGAGTTAACTTTGTGACAGAGCCCACGATGCCGTAGTGGTGAAACAGGGCCCTCTGCGAGGAGGCTCGAAAACAAAGAATGATATGAAGTCTTTTTCACAGAGACAAATAGGTAAGTGGTGTACCATGAACCAAATAGGTGTCGGTCCGGTCACACACCCCACGACCCCTTCCGGCGAGCTAGCGTACACCGTGTGACCGGCATAACACCCCATATAGATATTTCGGACGACTAAGGAGGATGGTTCTTTTGCAAAAATTTTATGTATACCCAAGTATGATGGCAGTAGCCTTGTTGTCACCAGCAAGGAGCTCCATTGTACCGGTACAAATCTACTAAAATCGTGTTAAATCTACTTAAATCTACAGGTCTATTGACTTCCGTCTTAAATTTACTTGAGGGGTGCGAATATAATGAAAAAGAAAGAGTCTGTATCTTATCTTTTGACGAAATGAAAGTAAAATCGGTGTATGAATATAACCGAGACAATGACAAGGTTTTGAAGCCATCAAAGTATGTTCAAGTGGCAATGATTCGCGGGCTTTACAAAAATTTGAAGCAGATTATTTATTATAATTTCGACTGCCCCATGACATGCACTACAATTTCAAACATCATCTCATCTCTTAAAACTATTAATTTTACAGTTGTTGCTGTTGTTTGCGACATGGGCCCAACAAACATGGGGCTTTGGAGAGGGCTTAAAATAAGCCATGAAAAATCTTTTTTTCACATAGGCAGTCATAAAGTGTATGCGTTCGCTGATACTCCCCATTTAATGAATCTGGTAAGAAATCATTTTCTTGACGCAGGTTTCATTCTGGATCAAAAAATTATCAATTCTAAACCAATAGTAGTTGCAGAAAGAATTAAATATTTGCCACAAAGTTACAGACACGCATTTGGATGTTAAAGACGCTGCTCGGCAGAAAGTAAAATTTGCCATCCAATTGCTATCAAACTCAGTGTCGCAAGCTCTTAAAAGAGCTGTAACTCTTGGAAAATTAGATGGCATATATAATGCTTTAGAAACCAGCGAGTTTATAAAGTTAATAAATGACTGGTTCGATGTTTTTAACTCTTCAAATCCTATGAAAGATTCCTATGAAAGATTTTTAGAATTAAGTTTCGGTAATAAGTATATTTTAACGAGAAGATAATAAGATGATCTAGAGCGCTTCTTTGGTACAATTCGTTCCAAAGGAGGACTTCATGATCATCCTACGTCTTTAGAATTTATGTATAGGTTAAGGATGTCTATTCTAGCTACAATATGAAAACGTTAACAAATTTTGTGCTTGTCGCTTTCAGTAGGTACTAACTATACTATATATTTGCTTATAGAATGATTACTAATTTATACTTAATAATTAATTATTATTTATTTTATATTATTTGTTAGTATATTATTATAATTATATTTTTAATTTACTTTTTTTCATTTTTGTAATAACAATTAGATTTTATTTTATTTTTGTCATTACTATTTATAATTTACTAATTTGTTTGTAAATCTTATTTTTATATTTTAATTTATTATATACTTATTCCTAATCCTAGTCCTAATCCCACCTCCCCGCGGTGCCCCCTGGGGTACTTCTTCGGAAGGAGCTAACGGGAGACGGTCGAATGGCGAGTTCTCTGCGCCACAAAACAGAGTTTTAAGTCGGTTGGGCTGAGGGTTAGCAACCCGCTCCCATAAAACACACAATTGCTACGAATCGGCAAACATTGCCTCGGAACCGGACGGACAACACGACGACGACCTTTGCTTTTCGAAACAGGACACGAATCGGATCATGGAATGTGAGAACTCTGCTTGCTGATGGACGGCTGGATGAAGTGCTCAACGAGATGAACCGCTATAAAATCAAGGTCATGGGACTCAGCGAGACCAGATGGCCCGATGCGGGGGAACATATCTGCCCAAACGGTGAGTCCTTCTTATATTCTGGGAGAAACGAAACTGAAAATCGTAGGAATGGCGTTGGCGTAATACTCACCAAGGAAGCCAGGTCCAGCCTCATTAGCTGGTCACCAGTTTCTGAGAGGATTATTACCGTGCGCCTACGTACCAGACTAAGAAGTACTACGATAGTCCAATGCTACGCTCCAACTGAAGACGCAGACGATGACATCAAAGACGAGTTCTATATGCGACTGAATGAGGTTTTTCGCTCTATTCCAAGGGGAGACATCATTGTTTTGATGGGTGACTTAAATGCACAGATCGGCCCCAACAACACCGGCCTTGAAAACACAATTGGAAATCAAGGCCTAAGCCAAGATACCAATCACAATGGTGAACTTTTCGTTGACTTTTGTAGTTCCCATCAACTCATGGTAGGTGGAACTTACTTTTGTCACAAGAAGATACACAAGGAGACCTGGGTATCGCCCGATGGTAGAACGAGAAACCAGATAGATCACGTGGCCGTCAGTCGCAGATGGCGAACTATTCTGGAGGATGTCAGGAGCTTTAGGGGAGCAGACACTGGAAGTGACCACCATTTGGTAGTAGCCTAAAAATCGCTGCAATCAGAAACGTCCAACGCGATGCCATAAACCGTCGACGGTTTAACGTAGACCTTCTGCGTGAGAGCACCAAAAAGCGAGAATTTGCTGGCAAACTGCAAGAAATCTTAAACCAGCAAACCGTTTCTGATGACACAAATATTGAAGAGCTGTGGAGCACAACAAAGGGCGCTATAATAACAGCAGCGGAAACAAGCATAGGTTATGTCCAAAGAAACCAGCAACACTGGATCTCGGACACAACCTGGCAAAAAATTGAACGTAGAAGGGCCCTCAAAAATAACGTGAACTCTACAAGCGACCCGGAAAAACGACAACAACTTGAACGGGAATACTCCCAATTGCACCGGGAGGTAAAGAGAAGTGTCCGGCGTGATAAAAGGCGGCAGATAAATGAGCTCGCAGAGAAAGCGGAAAACGCGGCAAACACAGGCAACAGTAAGGTGCTGTACCAAATCACTAAACAGCTATCGGGAAAGCACTACTAAAAAGCATGCCGTAAAGAGTGCAGATGGAAGGCTGCTGTGCAGCGACGAGGAGCAACTCCAAAGATGGAGAGATTACTTCTTCGCCGCCCTGAATGGTTCATTTACACAGGAACCTCAGGAAAACAACAGCAACAATGCACAGCCAATAAGAATCACCACTCGTGCCCCATCCAAGACTGAAATAGTAACCGCAATTCATGCAATGGCCAATGGTAAAGCAGCTGGAAAAGATGGCATCCCGCCAGAATTGTTGAAAGCCGACTCAAGCCTCATAGCAGATGCGCTACAGCCAATCCTGGAAATAGCATGGAACACCTGTACCTTTCCGGAGGATTGGACGGAAGGTATCATAGTCAAAATACCAAAAAAGGGGGACCTAACAATATGTGACAGCTGGAGAGGCATCTGTCTATTATCTACTGTGGGCAAAATCTTGTCCCACATATTACTATCAAGGATAAGAGAGGCAGTAGATCGAACGCCTAGAAGACAGCAGGCTGGATTCAGAAAGGGCCGCTCCTGCATAGACCACATTAACACCTTGAGAATCATAGTGGAGCAGTCTACTGAATTCCGATCCCCCCTTTACCTTGCTTTCGTAGACTATGAGAAAGCGTTCGACTCGGTTAATAGGAGCTTTATATGGCGAGCTCTACGGCAACGTGGACTGCCGGATAAAATAATAGAATTGATAAAAGCTCTATACAACAATTCCAAATGCAGAGTTCTTCACAATGGAAAACTCTCCGACAGCTTTGAAGTGAGCTCAGGAGTACGGCAAGGATGCCTACTTTCGCCATTACTATTTCTTATAGTAATAAACGACATCCTTGTCAGCGCTCTAGATACTAGAACAGGTGGCATACAATGGGGATTGTTAGACCGCCTTAAGGACCTCGACTACGCGGATGATATCTGTTTGCTGGCCCACAGACACCAGGACCTCAGAAACATGTTAAACAATTTGGCAACAGAAAGTAGTTCAGCAGGCTTAAGGTTAAATCCGACTAAAACCAAAGAAATGCGGATAAATGCAAACACCCTTGAACCAACAGCGCTAAATAACCGTGACGTGGAACTGGTAGATAAATTCTGTTACCTCGGTAGTATTATTACCGAAAACGGCGGTACAGAAGAAGACGTCAGTTCCAGAATAAATAAAGCAAGAAGCGCATATGCATGCCTGTTTCACATATGGAGATCGACGGAGATCTCAATTAACACCAAATTGCGGCTGTTCAACTCCAACGTTAAGGCAGTTCTTTTGTACGGTTGCGAAACATGGAAAGTCACCCAATTCATCACAGGGCGCCTACAAGTTTTCATCAACAGATGCCTACGTCGTATCCTAAAAATCCGCTGGCAAGATAGAATTTCAAATGAAGAACTATGGCGCCGTGCCGGCCAAGAAAGGATAGACGACCAAATCAGGCGAAGGAAATGGAATTGGATTGGCCACACCTTGCGACGCGAAAACGAGAATCTAGCCAAACAGGCCCTCGACTGGAATCCGCAAGGAACCCGTCGAGTCGGAAGACCTAGAACAACGTGGAGGAGAACCCTATTAGCAGAGGCCGCAACAACCGGGAGATCCTGGTCAGAGCTGAGAGCTGTCGCGCAAAACAGAGTCCGCTGGAGGGCAACTGTTTCCGCCCTATGTCCCATGAGGGATTAAAGGAGCAATTAGTTAGTTATTAAAGGACGTGCAGATAGCACTGAACAAGTGAGCTGCTGCAGTAATGTAGAAGACTCAGCAGAACAATTTGATGAGCAGTATACGGCGAATCTTCTTAAGACAGTAGCGGAAACTGCAGAAAATGAAGAAACCTTTGTTAATGAAGATCTAGATAATCTAGATATAGATAATGAAAGCTATATTAGTAGTGAATTTGAGGAAGATGCCAGAGTACATAGCAGGGTACATTATTAAAAAATTAAAGTTGGATAACGAGTGTATCCAAAATAATGACTCTTTCACTTGGATCGATCAAGTTTCCGAAGAAGGACTTAAGAAACCCTGTGAGGAGTTTGTAAATAAAATTAAACTATTGGAAAAAATCTTTAAGGAATTCCATAAAGAAAGTTTAAATTTTAAAGAAAAAGCAGTGCAAAGCTGTATTGAGTTATCAGCAAATGTATTTTTACCAGAAAAGGTAAAAAAATTATTTTTTAGAACGCCTGTGTACATAAGATTAAAAAATTTAAATAAAACATTGGCAGCGCAAGTAAAAGGAAAAAAAAGAAAATTAATAAAAACTATTAATTAAAAATAAATTAGTATGTACGAAACGCTACGGATCTGCTAAGGGTTGTATTTTTAAGATTTAAGATTCGTGTGCCTCACTTGTGTTAGTTTAAAATAAATGGTGGAGTTTTTTTATTCTATTGGATTTTTCTCCACTCAAAACAATCTGAATTGTGTTTTATTTAATAGTACCGATTTCCAGATTGGTCCTGAGTTATCCAAATGTAGTTAATACACAGTACAGTTAATAGATAGTATTTTATTCAATTTTCCTTTTTATTCAGCAGAATTAGTCTCTTTTATTAATCCTTTCTTCTCTCTTTTGACTAGGGATAGCTCCTTTTAAGAAACTTAAGAGTTTTTCTTCACTGTTGCTATCTTTAAAATAATGTCTTCTAATCTATAATCTCCCTCCAAAAAGTATGAACATTTAAATCAGTGTTATTTCCACAAGCTCATATACACACAAATTTTCATCCTTCGGAAATGTAAAATATTGCATCTTCACCACACAATGTTTTTTGTTTTCATAATTCTTTTAATTTACAACAGCACATTTAACCACTTTTTCCTATTTTATTATTTCCTTTATTTAATAATCACAACTTTTCACTTTAACAAAACTCGTAAAATTCATTTATCAATTTGCTTAGACACGAACGATTTCAGTGACGTCACATAAAATTGACATTTCGGGAATGCATTACCTTGATACCTTGTATACCGTGCTTTTAGCTGATGTGTCACAGTCACATTTTCTTCTTCGCCCTTTCTAGACGCTGAACGGTCAAGTCGTGTTTTGTTGAGATTTATTTGTCGAATAAACGTAACATCTTTATATTTGTAATTTACTAAGTGTAATTATTCTTTTAGCCATCCCAACAATTTTATGCACTTCTTCAGGTGGAATTGGACACGTACGAAAGAAAGACTGCTTTGTAATATTATTTTCATTTAGTACTGGTGGTAGTTTTGGTGGATTGGACTTGTTTAGTGATGAGTGATGGTAATGGTGCATGCATCATGGTGTATCTTCAATCTTCTCAGATAAAACAACACAAAGCCAAAACTGAATTAAAAAGAACATCTGGTATCCTACAAAAGTTTTGACTCCAGCTTCATCCTCTAGATCAGGATCTGAAAATGACAATGTTACATCGGATGAATTAGCTTTATCATTCCATACAGGTAAAGGGAGGTGCTCGGACCTTATGTTCTTGAAAGTGTGATTAATGTTTTAAAAGATGAAAAAAAATTTTTTTGTCTGCAAACTGATGCTTCAAATAAAAAAACGTTAACTTATCTCCTCTAGTGGTCCAATACTTTACAGTAGAAAAGGGAATACAAAACAAATTTTTAGATTCTTATGAATGAATTTCCAAAACGCATAAAAATGCACATAATGCGTATTAACTGCTACCTCTACTTGCGCCTCGCATGCGCCTGCAATGATCGAATCCAAGATCAAATTACCTCTAATTGGCTCATGCACACATTTTTCAGTTTTAGAAAATTCTGCTAGATTTTTCGATTTTTTAGAGGCCTCGCTTAAAAAAGGCACAAATCCAAAAGACAATGAAGTTTTTACTAGTATCGGGTTAGGTCGTGTTTGAACAGAACATAAATTTTAAGACAATTAGAAATTGTTTAATTTTTTTTATATATATATTTGGAAACAGAAACATAATAAAGAAAGAAAAGTTTAAGTGTTTCGTGTTTATTTAAAAAGTGGATTCCCCTCCCTGACGGCTGCAGCAATCGCTACTTATCGTTATATACGTTTTTCGTTGTAGTAAGTTTTATTCAAGTATTAATTCAGTTTCTGTACTAATAAATTTTGAACACAGCGTTTTTGGTTACGTCATAGTTTGGATTCTCACTACTACTATGAAATACACTTGTAGAATTTAGATTGTCATATCACCTTTGTATACACTGTACACAGAAACTAATTTTAAAAACACAGACACACAAATATTGTTCAATAGAAAATAATTTTGATATATTGTAAGAGTATTAGTTAGAAGTTCAACCAAATAGGAACTTACTCTATTTGAGTTTTTATAACGGTTTTGCAATTAAAAACGTTACGTAATTTTATTATGAAGAGAAAACTTTTTAAAATGCAATAAAGTTTAGTTAAAATAATTATCTAAAATAAAAGTTTAAAGTTATTCTCAAATATATAATTATTATTATTGGCAATATGCATAATGCATATTGCAATGAAGTGGAGTGAGACAAACATAGAATTTAAAATTGTCAGACCCATTTCAACGGCTTCTGCCCACAGTGCATAGAGGAAGCACGAGCGGCAGGATCACAGAGAGAAGAATTGAAAAAGGTTGTTGCTATAGTTGAAGGAGACTTTAATGAGCCTAAGAGGCATATTGGCACTAGGTGGTTGTCTTTACTCCCCTGTATTGACACTATCTTATTGAATTGGCACGCACGACTTGAAGATAACTGCCCTGGGCAAATTTTGTAAGAAAGTAAATAAGTACGATCAATAAATCGAAGTGATAAGAGAAAGTGATCCAGGGTTGAAAGGGAGTCAGGGGCAAGCCTCGAGACCAACAAAGTCTCAAGTAATTAACAAGTAATATAGTCAAATATTTTTAAGGCGAAAACGGAGATCTATTTCCTTCGGGCTAAGCCCAGTTAAGTGAAATTAATAAAAAGTAAAAGAATTTTTAAAAAGTAAAAGAATGTGGTTAGTTAATATTATTTAAAACTAGGTTTATGTTAGTACTATTTCTATTCTTATTTGTTAACTTATCTTGATTTATATTGTAGTCCATTTATAGGTCCATCACTCATGGTACGTGTGCGTTCACATTTAAATGTTTTCATGTCACTGCTCGCATCAACTGCATGCTTCTGCTCGCGTATATGTGAGAAGTCACTTTATTTTTGGGAATTCGTTATTATTAGCCGCACTTCACTGATTAACACTGTCATATATTTTTTGTATAAAATTTTTATTTATTGCAAGTTGACTTATTTCTGAATCACTTACTCCTGCTTTTTCTTTACTTTCAAAGAATGGCGTCACGCCTCTTGTCAGCGTTCATGGAAATTTCTTACTTTGTTTTAGTCACTTTACTGAATTTCCATTTCTTTTAAACACACTTTAATTCCAAATACACACTTTAATTCATCAAGGCTTGCTATGAAAATGTACCTTAAAACAAAACGAAACTATCGTATGCAGTTAGGTTCAATTTGAATTAAAATTTTTTTGTCTAGAGTGAATATGAAGTCTGTTCCCGTACTTGAATGTTGCAGTCTATACAATTTACATAAGTTCCCGAACTTTCTGGTGCATAGGGAGGATATTTTTACTTTTAGCTTTTTAGAGATTTTATCTTCGGTAAACTCGCCCTGCTATTTTCAAGTCACTGCTGGGTTATATACAATACACATTGCTTTAGCTTGCCAGCCTATTTTTTCAAAGTTGAAACTGATGCCAAGGAATATCCAAGTGAACTATGCTTTAGCTCCGGCATATAGAAATTACATTTGAAATATCTTCAGGACACCACTGGTTTTTTTATTTTTTTAAATTGTTCTTTAGTAAAAACTCTTTCTTCACCATAAGAAATTGCATTAGCATCTTCTAATTGCGATTCATATTTTCTCTGATTTTCTTTTTCTCTCTTCAATTGCTTTTTTAGTACTGCATTTCTTCTCTTCATTCTAAATTTCTTCTATAAAAAATATAAGTTTATTACAAGTTCAATAGGCAGATAAATTGTAGACTTACTATGCCTGAACAGTATTATTAGCAACTGTATTTATTAATAAATCCACCCCGCTACTTCCCAACTCCATCTCGTTTCTTTGATTTCTGGAAAGGAAATATATGGAGATGAAAAATATTTTATTTTAAAGAAAAATAAGTTACTGTTTGTATTCTGAAATTGCTTCGTGAAGAAGTTTGCTTTGTTTTATTAACCATTTATTCTCTTGTAGAAAGGTCAGCATTAAAAACGGCAAAATTCTAATTAGGAATAGCTCCTTAAGGTTGCTTTTACTATTTACGTCTTTAACCGGAAGTCTCCAATTTTGCTCCATAGAATGGTCAGAGCATATTTTAGCTGCACGAACATTAAAGTCTCAAAAATTAAAATTATCTCTGCAATCCAGACAAGCTTTATTGTTTGTATAGTTTTTACAACTGACCACAGCACATTTCTCCATTTTTCCCTTTTTATTGTTTACTTTGTCTTTATTTTACAAGATGTTTATGGCAGAAGTAACTTTGACGTCTCTCGATCAAATGACATTTGTATTACTAAGGTTACATGTCGGACTGAGGACTGGACTTGAACTTGAACTGACAGTTTAATCCGCGACGACAGTTTATCTACTTGAGAGCTCGACTTCAAGCTAGCTTGAAATATATTTGACACTTCGCATAAATTTGCCGCGAAATACGTGGTGGAAGAAACAATTTTTTTCATTTATGTGCCCTCTTTATTACTTTGTCTTTGGTTTTATTAACAATAGGGAGGAAGAAATTTGTAAACAATTTTTAAAGGTAAACAATTTAAGTTTAATTTTCATTTTTAATCGAACTAATTTGTGAATGATGATGAGGGCTCAAGGAAGAACTACTGTTATTTTCTTTTGATGTTGCAACCGCCACGAAATAAGTAGTTGTTATTACCAATTAAAACAATAAAAGAAATATTTTTACTTATTCGTAAACATTGCAATAAGACAAAAATACATTTCTTTTATTGTAAATAGGTATATTTATTGTTATTTGCAAGGGCGATTGTAACATTTTTTACAGGCATGCAAAAACTATAATACAATTACTTACAGTCAATAAGTTAATCCTTTTCCAACGATGACACTTATCCTGGGCACTTCCTATGCACTTTAATATTAACAAAAGCACTTTTAAACTTTTAAAAACTCACTTTCAACTAATAATAATTAATAATAAATGCAGCTATAACCTGCAAAACACTTGTTTAGCACCGATTTTGACGTTTCTAACCGCACTTCTCACAGATAAATTGAAGTCCATTCTGACTGAAGTCCATTCTGACAGATAGATAAATTGAAGTCCGATTTTCTTTGAATCTGAGTGTGAGATTTCGTTGCGCATGGCTTGTAAATATAGAAGGCTTTGGTTCTCCCTCATCATCATACAATACAAGGTCATACAAACACAGACACACAAACATCAAACTGTAAAAACCAAAGCCTTCTATATTTACAAGCCATGCCCCAGGTGTGGGCATGTGTGTGTATGAAGTCCCAAAAATAGTTCAAAATCCGCGCTAAGCAAGTGTTTTGCAGGTTTTAGCTGCATTTATTATTAATTATTATTAGTTGAAAGTGAGTTTCTAAAAGTTTAAAAGTGTTTTTGTTAATATTAAAGTGCATAGGAAGTGTCCAGGATAAGTATCATCGCTGGAAAAGGATTAACTAATTGCCTGTAAGTAATTTTATTATAGTTTTTGCATGTCTGTTTGTAAACAATTTTTAAACGTAAACAATTTAAGTTTTATTTTCATTTTTAATCGGACTAATTTGTGCATCATTGAGCGAGTTTACACGGGTATATCAAATAATTAAATTATGATCAATGATGCACAAATTAGTGATCTGAGTCCATAAATTAAAAAAAATTAGTGGTTAAGTGTATTTTAAGAGTGGTAAGGCCCAACTATAATGCAACGTAAGAAACGCACGTCATCTGGGCGCTCTCATGTACCCCGTTTATGACTAGGTTCAACCTAGGTTCAATCCAGGTTGAACCCAGTCATAAACGGGGATCGAGTTGAAACTGGGTCCGCTCAACCCAACTCAGCTCTCCTACCTGGGTCGAGTTGATATTTTCCCTCATAAACGCGTGTTGAGTTGAAATTAGGTTGAAGTGACATCCGTTTTGTTTGTTTACCATCCGTGAAGTCTGCCTTCGGCGTTAGTTTTGTGTTCGGTGTTTTTGTAGCGCGTTAATTATTTTATATTAACTATATATGTAAAAATAGTGGAAATTTAATTTTGACAATGGCTAAAAGAAATGTTTGGGAGCATCAGGAAACAAAAACTATGCTAGAAATAATGCAGGAACAAAATTCCCTTCATCATTTTGATGGAAAACTGTATAGGAAGTCAGAAATATAGAAAAAGAATTAACAAAAAGAAGTTATGTTTTGATGTCAGTTCAACTCGATTTCAACTCAAAGTGAACTGAACTCGGAATCATATAAGGTGGTCGAAATTTCAACTCAATCTCGACTCAACTTTTCAACCTAATCATAAACGGGGTAATGGAAAGTAATGGGTTCGGCCATATTGGACGTACGCCGGTCATATTTTGTTTCGTTAAGTTTCGTTAAACGTAAAAATGCGAAATGAACCGCGCTCAAAGTACGTTTTGTGAGAATTTGCAGTAAAATAGATGACAACTGATTTTTTTTTTGTTGTTTTGTGGGTTTTAAACAAGAAAGAGTATGGAAAATATTGTGCTTCAAATTTATGGGAGTGATTTTGACGAGAAATTTATTATAATTGAAAATAAACACGATTATTTTTAATATGCAAAGATTAATAGCCAAGTCTTAATAGCCAATGAAAAATATTTATGCATTTTAATAATTTTAAACTTGTGAAAACTTTCCGTATACACAAACCATTATACGTTTGACGAAAGTTTCATATTTACGCACGTCGGCTGACGTGCGTTTCTTACGTTCATTATAGTTGGGCCTATAATTGATTAGGTGACCATTTTTGTTTACAATCGCGGTGGTTTTTTCGTGTTAATTTAGGGAAAAAGTGTTGAATTTGTGTAGTAATGCAATTAAAAGTGAATTGAAAGTAGTTAAAAATTATTATAGAAGAATTATTAAAAACATAAGTGCAAGTACTACTACACAACATGAATAACAATAACTTTTTCACTTTTCATTCACATTTTTCTGCACTTATGTTTTTAATAACTATTCTATAATAATCTTTAATTACTTAAAAAGCACTTTTTATTATATTACTATAAAAATTCAACATTTTTTCCCTAAATTAACACGAAAAAACCACCGCGAATGTAAACAAAAATGGTCACCTAATCAATTAACACTCTTAAAATACACTTAACCAATCACTTCATTTTAATTTTTTTTATTAAATCACTAAAGCACTAATCACTGATAATCCATGTGCACCGAATTGTGATAATATACAATATATTACCACTTTTTAGTGCAAAAACAAACTTAAAAAATTGCTTCGTATGGCTTCGGCCATGTTAATTCCACAACTGTCAGAATATTTTTGGCCTGTTTTCAACTATGTTAGTATTAGTTGGCCTGGCTGCTTCCAGGCCTGTACTTACGAGGGCCTTGCTTAAACTAAAGCCTTAGAATATAGAACTACAGGAAGGGCCCTCGCCGAATTTTAGCGTAGTGAAATTCTTTTTGTGTGAGTGCTCACGTTTTAGTAGTTGTTTGTCCATTACAACCGGATAAAGCGAATGGAATAGAGGAGGGGCAAGAGCGAGTTGAAATAATCAGTTAACTAAAATAAAATCTTGCCCCTACAAATGAACTTTTTACACGTCGTCACTACGCATTCTAATCAGCTGATCGCCTTGAATTTTGGGTGGCATTAGTTAATGTAAACAAAGAAATCCAAGCACACAAAATTTACATTATTTAGAGTATTTAGCTCAGTGATTTCCACAATTATTAATGGAAATATGTAATATATATGTTTAGGAAGTATTTGAGTTTACCCACTTACATGAAAAAGGATTTTCCTCGCGGAATTAGCGAATTATTCGTACATCCACAAACTGCACACTTCATTGTTCTTATTTCACTTAAAATTCAATTGTAACAACTTTAATTGCACTGAAAACAAATTCTTTGAACTTTCTTTTTTCTTTTAATTTAGTTTTGAAAAAAACTGGAAGTAAATTTAATAAAAAACATTCGTTTCAAAGAAAATGCACTACCGAACGCGAGAAAACAATTTATAATATGACTGTCTACTATCAAACAAATAGCCCAGTTTGACAGTTGTCTGACCGGATTTCACTACGCTCACGTAAGGGGATTTTACACGCGAGGGCCTTTCCTGTAGTTCTATAATCTAAGAATAAAGCCATGAAAACCCTGCATCACTGACATGTCAGTGCCCTGCATCCTTAAGCCCGGTATGCAAGGCTCAAGAAAACTTCTGCATTTATTTCCCTAAGAAAAAATGACAGCAGTTCAGAAATTTTGACAGTTACTTATTTTCATTGCAGACATTAAATAAATTGTTTTATGATTTCTTGGAATTAATGAAATTGTTTTAATTAGTAAAGAAAAAAAAAGAATTTAAAAAATCTGAATAAAAAACAACTATGTAATTGCTGACAGTTACTTTCAATTTCAAAAACCACCTGAGACGGCAAGACCTCATGAACCGTTAAAATTTCTTAAGGAAATAAATGAATCGAAACTTATTTATGGAGGAAAAACTAAAATTTTATCAAAAGCGACATCTGCGTGTCACTAAAAAACACGATATTTCTGGTGTGAATTTCTTGACTCGAGCATACCGGTCGCAGAAATCGCTCCAGAAAATATTTCTGAACCATTTCTTGACCGTTTTTTTACATGGGTTTAAGATAGGCAAAGAAATTTCTTGAGCCTTGCATACCGGGCATGGAGAATATACAAGGAGACAAAACTCTTATGGGGAAAATGACAAGAAATGGATGGGTAGAAGAAACTAAACTAGAAGTTCATTTTTGGCCACAGATGTCACCTTTGTCCGATGTACCCCACATGAATTTAATAAAAAATTCATTGGAAACATCAAAAATTGATTAATTACGAATAATCGCATTGATATAAAATCGAATTTAGAAGCTGGTAAACAGCTGTAAGCTGCTAAACGTAAAATATATTAGTAATAAACGAACTTTACCATGAACCGGATAAATATAATCGGCCATGTTTTTCGGGGTACATTTGACTGCAGCGCCACCAATAATCAAACGAAAATTGACAACCCGGAGTTTTGTCTCCTTGTATAGCCTCCATGATACCGGGCTTTAGAATACAGAACTACAGGAAGGGCCCTCGCCGAATTTTAGCGTGGTGAAATTCACATTTTGGTAGTTGTTTGTCCACTACAAGCGGAAAAAGCGAGTAGAATAGAGGAGGGGCAAGAGCGAGTTGAAATAATCAGTTATCTAAAATAAAATCTTGCACCTACAAATGAACTTTTCACATCCCGTCACTACATATTTTAATCAGCTGATCCCCTTGAATTTTGCGTTTTGTTAGTTAATGTAAACAAAGAAATCCAAGCAAACAAAATTTATTTTATTTAGGGCCAGTGCCAAGATACAATTCAATGTCAATTTGTATGGAAAACACATTTCGATTTTACAATACAATTTTTGGAGGTTTGTGTCTTTGGCACTGACATATAGATATGGACTGCTAATTGACAACTCTCAATGTGGGGTGATATACGGAGACTCAAGAAGTACGAAAAACCCTGTTTTATAGGAAATAATAAGGAGAGAAAGAAGGACGCACATGACGAAACTTTAACGAAAGAATTTTCACCCAAAAATTTGCGGGGTCAATCAAAGCTTTCATGTAGGGTAAAGAATTATTCTAAGCCGAAGACAGCCTCGTGTAGCATTAAATAACGAGACTCAAATCTGATTTCGAACGACTTATCGAGTCTCCGTGTAGCACCACCCAATGGGTGCCTTCCTTTTGGACACAGAAAGACAATTGTGTCCGACACAGCGTGTCGCTCTGTGTCGTTCTGTGTAAGCCCAAATGGAACACATAAGTTCATAAAAAATCCGCCACGGCGCACTTTCCTCGTTTTTATTTTTGTTTGGCAAGTAAATCGTAAATTTTATGTTGATAATTTCTTTAAATTAATTACCCGACATCTTATAAATGCTGGGAATCTTAAAAATGAAACAATATTGTTGTAATTATAAATTAACGATCACATTTCAATTGGCGAGGGTTGGTAGCATTGTCTTAGTTGTGCCCGGCTGTGTCTGGTTGTGTCGTTGATGGAACACTTCTGTGTCGGACACAGTGTAACACTGTGTCTCTCTGTGTCTAAATGGAAGGCACCCAATGGCACATTTTTCTCCAGAAGACCTTTTTTTCCAATTTAGAGGAAAATAAGTAATAAGATGTATGTTATAATTGATAGAAATAATTTTCCATCATTATTTATCATAGTCAAAATACCAAAAAAGGGGGACCTAACAATATGTGACAACTGGAGAGGCATCTGTCTATTATCTACTGTGGGCAAAATCTTGTCCCACATATTACTCTCAAGGATAAGAGAGGCAGTAGATCGAACGCTTAGAAGACAGCAGGCTGGATTCAGAAAAGCCCGCTCCTGCATAGACCACATTAACACCTTGAGAATCATAGTGGAGCAGTCTACTGAATTCCGATCCCCCCTTTACCTTGCTTTCGTAGACTATGAGAAAGCGTTCGACTCGGTTAATAGGAGCTTTATATGGCGAGCTCTTCGGCAACGTGGACTGCCGGATAAAATAATAGAATTGATAAAAGCTCTATACAACAATTCCAAATGCAGAGTTCTTCACAATGGAAAACTATCCGACAGCTTTGAAGTGAGCTCAGGAGTACGGCAAGGATGCCTACTTTCGCCATTACTATTTCTTATAGTAATAAACGACATCCTTGTCAGCGCTCTAGATACTAGAACAGGTGGCATACAATGGGGATTGTTAGACCGCCTTAAGGACCTCGACTACGCGGATGATATCTGTTTGCTGGCCCACAGACACCAGGACCTCAGAAACATGTTAAACAATTTGGCAACAGAAAGTAGTTCAGCAGGCTTAAGGTTAAATCCGACTAAAACCAAAGAAATGCGGATAAATGCAAACACCCTTGAACCAACAGCGCTAAATAACCGTGACGTGGAACTGGTTGATAAATTCTGTTACCTCGGTAGTATTATTACCGAAAACGGCGGTACAGAAGAAGACGTCAGTTCCAGAATAAATAAAGCAAGAAGCGCATATGCATGCCTGTTTCACATATGGAGATCGACGGAGATCTCAATTAACACCAAATTGCGGCTGTTCAACTCCAACGTTAAGGCAGTTCTTTTGTACGGTTGCGAAACATGGAAAGTCACCCAATTCATCACAGGGCGCCTACAAGTTTTCATCAACAGATGCCTACGTCGTATCCTAAAAATCCGCTGGCAAGATAGAATTTCAAATGAAGAACTATGGCGCCGTGCCGGCCAAGAAAGGATAGACGACCAAATCAGGCGAAGGAAATGGAATTGGATTGGCCACACCTTGCGACGCGAAAACGAGAATCTAGCCAAACAGGCCCTCGACTGGAATCCGCAAGGAACCCGTCGAGTCGGAAGACCTAGAACAAGGTGGAGGAGAACCCTATTAGCAGAGGCCGCAACAACCGGGAGATCCTGGTCAGAGCTGAGAGCTGTCGCGCAAAACAGAGTCCGCTGGAGGGCAACTGTTTCCGCCCTATGTCCCATGAGGGATTAAAGGAGCAATTAGTTAGTTAGTTAGTTATTTTTTATTTAGTAGCAGTTTTTTCGTTAAATAAATGTATTTTTCTTCAATATGTGAGGGTTCTTTCCCTATTACCCCGTTTATGATTAGGTTGAAAAGTTGAACCGAATTTCGACCACCGTATATGATTCCGAGTTGAGTTCAGTTGGGCTTGAAATCGGGTTGAACTGACATCAAAACATAACTTCTTTTTGTTAATTCTTTTTCTATATTTTTGACTTTCTATACAGTTTTCCATCAAAATGATGAAGGGAATTTTGTTCTCGCATTATTTCTAACATAGTTTTTGTTTCCTGATGCTCCCAAACATTTCTTTTAGCCATTGTCAAAATTAAATTTCTACTGTTTTTACATATATAGTTAATATAAAATAATTAACGCGCTACAAAAACACCGAACACAAAACTAACGCCGAAGACAGACTTCACGGATGATAAACAAACAAAACAAATGTCACTTCAACAAAATTTCAACTCAACACGCGTTTATGTGGTGAAAATCAGCTCGACCCAGGTAGGAGAGCTGAGTTGGATTTAGTGGACCCTGTTTCAACTCGATCCCCGTTTATGACTTTGTTCAACCTGGGTTGAACCTAGGTTGAACCTAGTCATAAACGGGGTATATGTTTAACGAACTTTTAAAAATAACGAAAGTGAGAGAAAGAAGAAAAACTCTATACCTGTCTATTTTTTCTAATTAAGTTGATATCCTGACATGCGCCACATGAACTGTTTTTTTATTTTAAAACCGATTAAAGATCAAAGGATTTTAACGGGGGAACGAGACAACAATAATTTTTCGTGCCATTTTTTGTATGAGATTTTGCTTATTTAGCAGTCCATATCTATACGTCAGTGGTCTTTTGTAATTTAAGGAAATTTTTGAATTGTAGGGGAATATTAACCAAACATTCGTTTGACAGTTTGTTATAATTAAATTTTCTTGTTAAAGATAAATTCTAAATATTCTTAAATTGTTCCAAAGGGCTTGCATTTGGATTAAATAGTAGAACTTTCTGTTGCAAATGCGTAGGAATAAAGCCAGAACTATAATAGACGTGAAAGAACTTACGTCAATCCGTGCGTTCCCAGGGCTCTATGATGAAAATGAATGATTGACTATAATAACCGTACATCACATTTACTTGTTTTCGTTAATGTTTCGTTAAACGTAGTATAACGCCGTCTTATGGGACGTGGATCCCAGTTGACGGCGTTGTTATGTCAAAATCGTAGCATACATGTTGTATTTTATAAAATGTAGCACAAATATTTATTCGTCCATTTTTACTCAAAAACTGTAACTGTCATTGAAATGTGTGAATTGGTATTTTGGCACACTTTAGAATATCGAAGTGCCCTGGGAAATGAGAAAAGTTCGAAATGGTATGTTGGCAAACGGCCTCAGACTCTAATTCAAACAACGTTTCTGCGATTATTATAGCCGATTGTACGACAAGGTCTAAGGTGAGAGATACGTACGTGTATGTTCGTTAAAAACGTACGTCAAACTACGTCTGTTATAGTTCAGGCTTAAAACTATGAGTGCAATTTATGACCTTATACGTTGTGGAATATTGAATCCATTTCCAATTATTGGAGAGCAATATCCCGAATTTTTGTAATTGTCAGTACACGATTGTACTCACTGTATAACGTGGTACATGAAAGGCTGATCTTGCTACACCGTAGAACTTTGTAGACGCCAATCAAAATAAATTTAACAGCTCAATTTTCGTATGAAATTTGAATCACTTTTTTCAAAACTCTTACAAATAAGTAAATGCTTCTTGCATTCCACCCTTACTGGATGATGCTCATGAAGCTCTTCCATTTCGATCATTCTAAGAACATTAATGTAGCCCTAGGCTATTTTAAACAAATTATTAAACATTTTAAAAGTTGCAAAATTTTGTTGTCATCCATGTTTTCAAAAAATTATCAATTGTCAAATGAAATGCGTGAAATGTATTTTGGCACACTTTGTAATTTCGAAGTGTCCGTGGTGAAAGTAACAAATTCGGAATTGTAACTTGGCACCCACCCTTAGTGTATTTAGCGCAGTGATTTACATAATTATGAATGAAAATATGTAATATAAGTGTTTAGGGAGAATTTTAATTAGCCCACTTCGCCAAAAAAGGATTTTCCTGGCGGGAATTTCGTATTATTCGTACATTCACAAACTGCACACTTCACTGTTCCTTTTCTCAATGACAATTCACTCGTAACAACTTCAATTACACTAAAAGCAAATTCTTTAAACTTTCTTTCTTTTTTGATAGTAGTTTTTTAAAAAACTATAAATATATTTTATTGAAAAACTCGTTTTAAAGAAAGTGCGCTATCGAAGGCGGGAAAATTTGAGAGTCAACTAACAAGCAACTAACCCAATTTGACAGTAAACTGATTTTCTACGCTCCCATACACGGATTTTATACGCGAGGGCCTTTCCTGTAGTTCTATATTCTAAGCCTGCTTTCGAACTCACGAAAAACACAGTTTTACCGACTGGTTTCGTTTAGTTTTCTTGAGATTAAAGGCCCAACTATAATGCACATAAGAAACGCACGTCGGCAGACGTGCGTGAATATCAAACTTTCGTCAAACGTATAATGGTTTGTGTATACGGAAAGTTTTCACAAGTTTAAAATTATTAAAATGCATAAATAAGATTCATTGACTATTGAAACTTGGCTATTAATTTTTGCATATTAAAAATAATCGTGTTTATTTTCAATTATAATAAATTTCTCGTCAAAATCACTCCCATAAATTTGAAGCACAATATTTTCCATACTCTTTCTTGTTTAAAACCCACAAAACAACAACAAAAAAATCAGCTGTCATCAATTTAACTACAAATTCACCCAAAACGAACGTTGAGCACGGTTCTTTTCGCATTTTCACGTTTAACGAAACTTAACGAAACAAAATATGACCAACGTACGTCCAATATGGCCGAACCCATTAATTCCCATGAGAGCGCCCAGATGACGTGCGTTTCTTACATGCATCATTACGTTTAAATGATTTACTTGAGTTCTTGTCTTGAAATTTACTTGAAACTCAAGTTGTGTTTTCGGTTCACTTACTTGACTTCAAAATGTCTTGAAATTTTCTTGAGCTGACATTTGACATTTCTTATTATAACAGAAACTAGCTCCTTATTATAACATAAATAACTTTAAAAAGGATTGTATCCAAAGTATACATTCACTACAGTTTTTATCTTCTTCTTGTTCCAAGGAAAAAATCCACATGCAAAATTTCAAGTATTCAAGTATTGTTTACATGGGCTTTTTCAAGTCAATCAAACAAATTTTTGTGATTTACTTGCCTCAAGTATACTTGAAGTCAGGACAAGTTTACATGCATATTTTGTTACTTGAAAACTACTTTAAGTATACTTCAAGTAAGCATGTAAACGTAGTACATTATAGTTGGGCCTTACACAGCGTCTACACTAGCCATGGCCATGGACATTTCCATATGGCATGGACCGTGTAGACCCTGAAAGTTGGCCATAATTGATGGCAGATCTTATGGCAAACTCGATGGAAAGCCATTATGGCCGGCCATCAAATTTGCCATGAATTTGGCCATAATTTGACGTTTGTTCACACAACTATGGCGGAAAGTTTAAAATTTAGTTTGATTCGGTGTAAATACATGTACGCATGTTTATAATTCTGAAAATATTTTTGTCTCGATAACATTTGTGAAAATGTGCCATTTTTTCCATGAAAATTCATGCCATGAATTGCCCACCATAACATTTGACAGCTCAAGCCATAAAATATGGCAAAGTCGATGTCGAAAAATATGGAATGTGTAGACGCAGTTACTATGATTACATGCATACTTGAAGTCGACTTCAAGTAGACTTGAAAGTCATGTAACCTCAGATCGACTTCAAGTCTACTTCATTCAAGTTGGTCCAAAAAATATGTCGGATCGATTTGAACTAGCCATATAACCCCTGCTTCAGCGCTTGAGTTTTGAAATTAGTACTCCGTTGATTGTGCAATTCACTTGCTGTGCAATTAACTTAATAAGTTTATTTTATTTATATAAGCTGCACATAAAATTGTTTCTTCCCTCACGTATTTCGCGGCAAATTTGTGCGAAGTGTCAAATATATTTCAAGCCAGCTTGAAGTCAAGCTCTCAAGTAGGTAAGCTATCGCCGCGGATTAAACTGTCAGTTCAAGTTCAAGTCAAGTGCTCAGTCCGACATGTAACCTTAGTAAGTAGTGTTAACCCAAGGGCCAGACGATCAATTTGTCTGCAATTGCAATTTTAATGTCATAGTTTTATCGGCAGGAATTTCATTGCATACCAATTTTATTCTGACAACAAATGCGCAGGAGACAGTTGCTTGTGTTTAGGCCCTGTGCCAAAATAGCAATTGGTCTGTGCCAAAATAGCAATTCAGACGTCAATTTGTATGGAAAACTCATTTCAAACTACTAATTTGATTTTCGACGGTTTGCGTCTATGGAAATGAGTAAATTATTTTAACTCATTTCAGTTTTTATTAATCAAGGGTAGCCGTTAAATAAATTTGAACAAGCTAACAAGTAAATAACAATAAATAATGGAAAAAAGGAAATATGCAAAAAGATGTAACTTAAAATGACCAGTTTATTGCTTAGCTAAACGGAGATGGGTCAAACATAACGTAACTGCATACCAATAATTAAAATTCTTTGGTCTAAACCCTCGCAAGCAATCATCATTTTAGTATATTTTTTTTAGTTTAGCAGGAAGAAGCTAAAAAAATAATGAAATCAAGGATAAAGCTCAATCATTTATTTATAAAAAAAAGAATAAACAATCATAATAACATAATAAAATTTTAAAAAAATTTTATAAAATGTAGCACAAATATTTATTCGTCCATTTTTACTCAAAAACTGTAACTGTCGAAATGTGTGAATTGGTATTTTGGCACACTTTAGAATATCGAAGTGCCCTGGGAAATGAGAAAAGTTCGAAATGGTATGTTGGCAAACGGCCTCAGACGTCAATTTGTATGGAAAACTCATTTCAAGCTACTAATTTGATTTTCGACGGTTTGCGTCTATGGAAATGAGTAAATTATTTTAACTCATTTCAGTTTTTATTAATCAAGAGTAGCCGTTAAATAAATTTGAACAAGCAAACAAGTAAATAACAATAAATTATGGAAAAAGCAAATATGCAAAAAGACATAACTTAAAATAACCCGTTTATTGCTTAGCCAAGTGGAAATGGGTCAAACATAACATAACTGCATACGAATTTTTATAATTCTTTGGTCTTAAACACTCGCAAGCAGTCATTATTTTAGTATATTTTTTAGTTTAGCAGGAAGGAACTAAAAAAATAATGAAATCAAGGATAAAGCTCAATCATTTATTTATAAAAAAAAAGAATAAACAATCATAATAAGATAATAAAATTTTAAAAAAAAATTATAAAATCTAGCACAAATATTTATCGTCCATTTTTACTCAAAAACTGTAACTGTCATTGAAATGTGTGAATTGGTATTTTGGCACACTTTAGAATATCGAAGTGCCCTGGGAAATGAGAAAAATTCGAAATGGTATGTTGGCAAACGGCCGACGTCAATTTGTATGGAAAACTCATTTCAAGCTACTAATTTGATTTTCGACGGTTTGCGTCTATGGAAATGAGTAAATTATTTTAACTCATTTCAGTTTTTATTAATCAAGAGTAGCCGTTAAATAAATTTGAACAAGCAAACAAGTAAATAACAATAAATTATGGAAAAAGCAAATATGCAAAAAGACATAACTTAAAATAACCCGTTTATTGCTTAGCCAAGTGGAAATGGGTCAAACATAACATAACTGCATACGAATTTTTATAATTCTTTGGTCTTAAACACTCGCAAGCAGTCATTATTTTAGTATATTTTTTAGTTTAGCAGGAAGGAACTAAAAAAATAATGAAATCAAGGATAAAGCTCAATCATTTATTTATAAAAAAAAAGAATAAACAATCATAATAAGATAATAAAATTTTAAAAAAAAATTATTAAATCTAGCACAAATATTTATCGTCCATTTTTACTCAAAAACTGTAACTGTCATTGAAATGTGTGAATTGGTATTTTGGCACACTTTAGAATATCGAAGTGCCCTGGGAAATGAGAAAAATTCGAAATGGTATGTTGGCAAACGGCCTTATTAGTGAAAATTTCTTTACTAATTTTCATTAGCTCAATTATTTTGTAATAAAAAAATAGTTAACAGCTTCAACTTTTGCTTTTTAAAAAAAAGAATTTCCGCGTCAAGTAATCACCACTGCTTAGGTTCTTCATTTTCCGCCATTTTTTTTAAAAAAAATTCTGAATTTCTTGTATATGCAATCATTGCATTTAAAATAATGCATGCATTATTGGAGCAGGGACTAGACGTTCAATTTTAATATTGCAATTGAAAAATTGATCGTCTAGCCCCGGGTAACAAAACTTTACGCAGCCCCGTTTCCATGGGCCGTAGCACTGAGCTAACGCAAGCTAAACACTCCACGAAAATACATTAATACTAAGTTTCCATTGGAGTCCACCATCTCACTTATCCTTTATACTCCATATACTCCAAATGGAATGCATACTCATGCAAAAGCCGGGTAACCCGAGAAGTTTCGACTAGTTTATTTGGATTTCCATTACTGTGTTTCCATGACCCTGGGTAGAGTTTTCTTTAAGTAAATGGAAAGCTTTTTCTCTCAAGATCACCCGATGCCGTTTCCATGGCCGTTCTGGGTTGAACTGACAGATAAATAATTTTTCATTATTTCGTCCTTAGTATGTGTGCAGTAAAGGATACTGAGGCACACACATATGCAAAACCTGGCTTAACCGCTCTGGCTTCGTTGAGTTAACTTGGATTTAACGAAGTGTTACCCTTCTACCCTCCCTGTTTCCATTACTGTGTTTCCATGCAGAGTTTATCCTGACTTTACTCAGATTAAGCGCCCATGGAAACAGGGCTTGAGTAAAGATTCGTTAAATTCAAGTAAACTCATCGAAGTCAGTCCGATTAAGCCGGGTTTTGCATATGTGTGTGTTTCAGTATCCTTTACTGCACATATACTAAGGCCGACATAATATGAAATTATTTATCTGTCAGTTCAACCCATAACTGCCATGGAAACAGCATCGAGTGATCTTGAGAGAAAAAGCTTTCTGTTTACTTAACGAAAACTGTACCCTGGCTCATGGAAACACATTACATGGGTGCCTAATCTGAGTAATCTGAGAGTAAACTCTGCATGGAAACTCAGTATATGGGCTCTTACTCTAAGTAATCCCAGGGACTACTCTCCAGGGAAACAGAATGGGGTGTGCTACAAAGGAGACTAAAAAGCACTGGTGACGATTTTATGGGAGAGAAGCGAGAAAAGAAAGAGGAAAGTAGGACGAACCTGCCGAAACTTTAACGAAAGAATTTTCATCCAAAAATTTTGTGGGTGAAAACTAACTAAACTAATACACGTACAAAGTTGCATATAGGATACAGAATTACTCAACAAAAGGCGCGTTTCATTTTGATTGGAGTACGTACTCCGGAGTAGTTCAGCGCACAGTCAGCTGTGGCAGCATCTTCTCCGATGTGCACCCAACTACGCTGGCGTATGCACTCCAATGAAAATGAAACGCGCCTAAAGGCAACCACCTCTCGTAGCACTAAAAAAGGAGGAAAAGGCCGGTTTCACTAGGCGCCTTACTCTCCTGTATAGTACCCCCAATAATCTACTTGAATAAAATATTTAAGGAAAACTCAACTTCTGTCTGTTTCCACTCAATGGAAATTATTGGGTTCGGCCATATTGGACGGACGTCGGTCATATTTAGTTTCGTTAAGTTTCGTTAAACGTAAAAATGCGAAAAGAATCGCGCTCAACGTACGTTTTGTGAGAATTTGTAGTTAAATTGATCACAGCTGATTTTTTGTTGTTGTTTTGTGGGTTTTAAACAAGAAACTAACTAACTAATTGCTCCTTTAATCCCTCATGGGACATAGGGCGGAAACAGTTGCCTTCCAGCGGACTCTGTTTTGCGCGACAGTTCTCAGCTCTGACCAGGATCTCCCGGTTGTTGCGGCCTCTGCTAATAGGGTTCTCCTCCACGTTGTTCTAGGTCTTCCAACTCGACGGGTTCCTTGCGGATTCCAGTCGAAGGCCTGTTTGGCTAGATTCTCGTTTTCGCGTCGCAAGGTGTGGCCAATCCAATTCCATTTCCTTCGCCTGATTTGGTCGTCTATCCTTTCTTGGCCGGCACGGCGCCATAGTTCTTCATTTGAAATTCTATCTTGCCAGCAGATTTTTAGGATACCACCTAGGCATCTGTTGATGAAAACTTGTAGGCGCCCTGTGATGAATTGGGTGACTTTACATGTTTCGCAACCGTACAAAAGAACTGCCTTAAAGTTGGAGTTAAACAGCCGCAATTTGGAGTTAATTGAGATCTCCGTCGATCTCCATATGTGAAACAGGCATGCATATGCGCTTCTTGATTTATTTATTCTGGAACTGACGTCTTCTTCTGTCCCGCCGTTTTCGGTAATAATACTACCGAGGTAACAGAATTTATCTACCAGTTCCACGTCGCGGTTATTTAGCGCTGTTCGTTCAAGGGTGTTTGCATTTTTCCCCTTTCCTTTGGTTTTAGTCGGATTTAACCTTAAGCCTGCCGAGCTACTTTCTGTTGCAAATTGTTTACCATGTTTTTGAGGTTCTGGTGTCTGTGGGCCAGCAAACAGATATCATAAGCGTAGTCGAGGTCCTTAAGGCGGTCTAACAATCCCCATTGTATGCCACCTGTTCTAGTATCTAGAGCGCTGACAAGGATGTCGTTTATTACTATAAGAAATAGTAATGGCGAAAGTAGGCATCCTTGCCGTACTCCTGAGCTCACTTCAAATCTGTCGGATAGTTTTCCATTGTGAAGAACTCTGCATTTGGAATTGTTGTATAGAGCTTTTATCAATTCTATTATTTTATCCGGCAGTCCACGTTGCCGTAGAGCTCGCCATATAAAGCTCCTATTAACCGAGTCGAACGCTTTCTCATAGTCTACGAAATCAAGGTAAAGGGGGGATCGGAATTCAGTAGACTGCTCCACTATGATTCTCAA
The DNA here is from genome assembly GCA_963855945.1 of Thereva nobilitata. Lineage (NCBI taxonomy): Eukaryota > Metazoa > Arthropoda > Insecta > Diptera > Therevidae > Thereva > Thereva nobilitata. The sequence continues at coordinate 37,450,807 of OY979697.1, forward strand.
GGTGTTAATATGGTCTATGTAGGAGCGGCCTTTTCTGAATCCAGCCTGTTGTCTTCTAAGCGTTCGATCTACTGCCTCTCTTATCCTTGATAGTAATATGTGGGACAAGATTTTGCCCACAGTAGATAATAGACAGATGCCTCTCCAGTTGTCACATATTGTTAGGTCCCCTATGATACCTTCCGTCCAATCCTCCGGAAAGGTACAGGTGTTCCATGCTATTTCCAGGATTGGCTGTAGCGCATCTGCTATGAGGCTTGAGTCGGCTTTCAACAATTCTGGCGGGATCCCATCCTTTCCAGCTGCCCATGCTTTCCAGCTGCAAGAAAGAGTATGGAAAATGTTGTGCTTCAAATTTATGGGAGTGATTTTGATGAGAAATTTATTATAATTGAAAATAAATGATTATTTTTAATATCCAAAGATTAATAGCCAAGTTTTAATAGTCAATGAATCATATTTATGCATTTTAATAATTTTAAACTTGTGAAAACTTTCCGTATACACAAACCATTATACGTTTGACGAAAGTTTGATATTTACGCACTTCGGCCGACGTGCATTTCTTACGTGCATTATAGTTGGGCCTTAAGGCTCAAACAGAACCAATCCGTTCCGTCCGCTTCGATCGTTTTTGTCGGACGGCTGGACACAACCAATCCGTTCCGTCCGTCCGTTTTAAATCAGCTGATCAGTTGACAAATAAAATACTTTACAATTTTTCAAAGTTGCTTATGAGTTCCCAAATCTTATCTTTTCTGTAACTTTTGTGGTAGGAGTTATTCTTTTTGTCATTCCTTGTGACATTTAACATTTTCTATAAAACCATGGAGGCTATACAAGGAGACAAAACTCCGTGTTGTCAATTTTCGTTTGATTATTGGTGGCGCTGCAGTCAAATGTACCCCAAAAAACATGGCCGATTGTATTTATCCGGTTCAGGGTAAAGTTCGTTTATTACTAATATATTTTACGATTACCAGCTTACAGCTGTTTACCAGCTTCTAAATTCGATTTTATATCAATGCGATTATTCGTAATTAATCAATTTTTGATGTTTTCAATGAATTTTTATCAAATTCATGTGGGGTACATCGGACAAAGGTGACATCTGTGGCCAAAAATGAACTAGAAGTTTAGTTTCTTCTACCCATCCATTTCTGTCATTCTCCCCATAAGAGTTTTGTCTCCTTGTATATTCTCCATGAATAAAACCTTCTGTAACCATGATGGTGTCAAACTGAATGTCAGCAACATTGCTTAAAAAGTTAAAAGTTGACCAACTTCTTTCGGTCCGTTCGTTCCGTCCGCTTGGTTGCGGCTACAGCTCCGTTCGTCTCATGGCAAGCTTATGGAAATGTCAAAAGTCCAACTTTAAAAATGGACGGAACCTTCAGCTTTAAATGACAATTGACTACTCAAATTGATCAATGCATTGACTCAAGTATCATGGGGCTAATCGAATTCCTTATCGTATAAACCAGTTTTTAGTTGTCAGAGAGATTTACTGTGTTTCCATGAGCCAGGGTAGAGTTTTCGTTAAGTAAACAGAAAGCTTTTTTCTCAAGATCACTCGATGCTGTTTCCATGACGGTTCTGGGTTAAAGTGACAGATAATTAACTTTACATTGCCTCGCCGTTGGTGTATGTGCAGTAAAGGATAGTGAAACACACACATATGCAAAACCCGGCTTAATCGAACTGGCTTCGTTGAGTTTACTTGGATTTAACGACACTTTACTCAATCCTCGTTTCCATGGGCGCTTAATCTGAGTAACCTCAGGATAAACTCTGCATGGAAACACAGTAATTCTGACATTACTACTTTGAAAGGGGCATCAAATGTCATTACTAGGATTTGTTTTGTTTTTAGGTTTTTGTAGACTTAGGCTGTGTGCGAAACTGGCTAATTGCTTGCTAAACTTCCAGATTTTTTGGAAGCTTCTCGGTCTAATTCCAGTGCTGTGCGAAACCAAAACTGGAATTGCTTGCTAAAGTTTTACCGGTTGACATGTACTTGACGTTTAATTGTTGAAATATTAGTTATTTAAGATTTTTTAGAAGGGGGAAGGCGGTGGACAATTAAATAATGATGAAATTATGGCAGTAATATTTTTTGCAGAATTGTTGTTCATGTACGACAAAATGTTACGTTATTTTTAAAACCGTTACCAGTAGCAACCAATGTAAATATTTCAAATATTAAGCAAGAGAAGAAGAAGAATTAGCAAGCTCGAAAATTTACTAAATGAAAAAGTACTAGAATTAGCAAGCAATTAGCCGGTTTCGCACACAGCCTTAATATACATTCCGCGAATTAATTATTCTTCAGAATGATTGATAGAATACTAACGGGACATTCTTATGACGACGCCAGATTGGCATCCTGGAAGGTTATCCCAAATGATCTCTGCAGTTCATGTAATATCAAGAATGATGCTGAACATGCCCTTTTAAAGTGCCTTAAATACTCTTCTGTTAGAATCAAATATGACCAGTTGAAAAATACTAACAATCTCCTGGAAGTACTTACACCTTTTAACATGGAAAATATAATTAATCTTGCAAAATTTCTATCGGAAGCTAAAATTTTCATTTAAAGAAGGCAAGGCCTGTCTTGCCAGGAGAGCAATGTTCAATCTAACATAGGTAGTCAATATTCTCTAAACGTGAAGAAACAGAGCACAGCTAACTAATATATTCTCTAATCATTGAATAAATTGTCTAACCCTAGGAAACATTTCCTACCTGAACGCATAAACTCAAAATTGATAATTCGTATCGAATCCGGGTTTCTTTTTCAATTCTCTATCAAAGAAATTACTTTTTTTAGGATCTTAATTGAAGCTCCCCTTGAGATCGATTTTTCATCAAACATGTCAAACTACTTGCATTACATCCTTTTATAAAGATTTATGTACACAGAGACCGCCATTAGTTATAATTAAGTTAAATGTAAATAAAACAAAGCACATCCATCTACAATTAAACTTAACAACTTGACCAGGACTTTATGCAACAAAAAAGTTCCCAAAGAATTACGGACGATTATCCCCTCTGCAAACAGTGATACTGCATGGGAATGACTTAACAGAGAGAGAGAGAGAGATGTATCATACCAGCCATAGCGCGTGTTTTTACATATGTACATCCAAGAAGTCCAACACACATCTTCAATTGTTTTGATGAAATTTCCTCTGCTCTGGCCTTATGCATGGGAGGGCCCATTATATAATGAAAACTAGTTAAATTAAGGCCAAAATAAATTTTGTATCATCATAGTTCAATGGTCTATATGGCTGTGAAGGCCCAGACCAGTAAGAAACGCTTTGTGGTTCGCTAGTCTAGCACTAGTAAATTTAAACTACAACAACAACAACAACAACAACAATTATTTAAGTAAAGTTTCGTCGTATACTGGACAGAAATATGTTCCCAGATGTGGCAGGGTGGCGGGTCAATTTATTACTATTGCAGGAACTTGCCAGTAAAGAACTATTTAGCATAATAGAAAAATGCGAAGTAACCAAAGCTTTATTTTGGGATAAGACGAGCTGGTTCTAAGTATAGCTGATTATTGTTATTTAAATATAGAATTGTTGATTCGCTAATACTGTAATAATTCTGATTAAAAGGGCATTTTACTTCCATCACCTATCAAACCATCTAGGAAAGCTCCCAAGAAAGCCTTTGCTTCCATTAATATTAAACCACATTTTTTACGGTTATTCCATACGATTCATATAATAAAATTGCTTTAGGTTCACAGTACTTTCCATGTGGATTCATGTAATAAAATTGCTTTAGGTTCACAGTACTTTCCATGTTGAGTCTCTTTACTTTTAAAAATAGTTGGGTCAATAATTCTTTTAGCCAAATTGATTTTAGCTGTTGTGGACACAGTTCTACATATCCCATAGAAGTTGGACGCAGTAAGATGAGTTTTTCGAAGATCGTGCCAGTACTACTTGTTTTTTTCTTGTTTTCTCGCGGCCACTTCAATTTCCTGTATGTCATGTTTACCTACATTTGAAAGCTGTAAATATTCCAATATTCTATCTTTGTAGTTGAGGGCATAGTCATGGCCATTCTCAATGGCATAAAATTTTGCTGGCGGGATTGTTTATTTAAATGGAATTGTACTATGTGAAAGGCCTATGTAATTCACACACATGTTGCAGACCCTTTCTCTATATTTTTCAGCATCAACGTTATTGACGGGGTTGAAAATGATGGATGTTCTTTTTTCGTTGCATTTATTTAGATCCCCACTTTCACAGCACTACCAAAATACTGTTTCTGTGGTTTGTGAAATCTTTGCAACCTCGGAGTACATATGCCAAATAAAATCATTTTTTTCTCGTTTTAATTGTTCGTTAGACAGTAATACTGCCACAACATGCTTACAATGAGCATAAGGTGGTTCACCCAGACTGCAGTCGCACTGATAAATCTCTACAACACCATGCTCTGTAATTGGAGGCAGCCTTGCACTGTGCTGTAAAATAATAAAATGTCATCCTGAACATGTAGTACAAATTCATTTGTGTATATTTTATTACTTTTTCCTATGTTTGTATCAAATCTGAAAGGGTTAAGTCGTTAATATGAAAATCAGCAAAGGATTTATTTCTACAACTAAACCCGTTGACGCAAATAACTGTTAGGGCCGATTCACAATGAACGCTTCAAGCTTCAAAAATTTTGGATGATAAGAGTAGCAGACACATAGCCAGAAATGTTAACGTATAATGTTAACGTCTCCCTCGCTGTCGCACCCCATAAGTCTTACCGCAGAGAACTTTCCGAGCAGGCTCATCTTCACTCATACGAGCTAGATGTTCTGCCCACCGGAGTCTACCGAGCTTTATTTTCTTCACAACATCTATGTCGCGATAGCGCTCGTAGATCTCGTCATTGTAGAGTCTCCGGAATCGTCCTTCCTCACATACGGGGCCAACAATCCTCTGAAGTATTTTCCTCTCGAACACCGCCAAGAGGTTAGAGTGCTTTTTGCTAAGCACCCACGTTTCGGATGCATATGTGAGGACCGGCAAGACCATCGTCTTATATAGTAAAAGTTTAGACGTTATGGTTAGATGCTTGGATTTGAAGAGCCTTGACAGGCTATAGTAGGCTTTGTTGGCTTTTAGCAGTCGTGCGCGTATTTCAAGTTCCATGCTATTGTCGGCTGCTACTATTGACCCAAGGTAGGTAAATGATTTTACCACATCAAACTCGTGTTCCTCTTCCTTGATTGTGGGACCAATGTTAGGTGTTCTTGCAGACGAGGCCACCATTTACTTTGTTTTGCTTTCGTTGATGTGCAGTCCTAGATTTCCTGCCGCCCGCTCAATCTGGATGAAAGCTTCTTGTACAGCTGTTGATGTTCTTCCAATGATGTCAATGTCGTCTGCGTAAGCCAGTAATTGGGTGGACTTGTGGAGGATTGTGCCCCTTGATGTCACGCCCGAATCTCGGATCACTTCTTCAACGCCAGGTCGAAAAGGAGGCAGGCCAGACCGTCCCCTTGTCGGAGTGCATTATAGATGTTGATTGGTCTGGACAGTATTCCGGATACCTTTACTTGGCTTGTCACATTGGTCATGGTGAACCTACATAGTCTTGTCAGCTTATTGGGAATGCCGAATTCTCTCATGGCTTTGTAGAGTTCTACTCTGGCTATGCTATCATAGGCGGCTTTAAAGTCTATGAAGAGGTGTTGGATTGAGTTTTGAAACTCTAGACATTTTTCCATAGCCTGCCTCAAAGTGAAAATCTGATCGGTTGTTGATTTGCCTGGGCTGAAGCCACACTGGTATTGGCCTACGATGTTTCTAGCGTATGGGGCCATCCTGTTTTGTAGGATGGCGGAGAATATCTTATACACGGTACTCAACAACGTTATACCACGATAATTGCTGCACGTTGTAATATCTCCTTTTTTATGTACCGGGCAGAGGATGCCTTTTCTCCAGTCTTCTGGCATCGCTTCCTGCTCCCATACTTGCACAATTAATTTATGAATCGCTTGGTGTAATGTAGGCCCTCCATATTTAACCAGCTCCGCAGGGATGGCGTCTGCACCCGAGGCCTTGTTGTTTTTGAGCCTGGTGATGGCACTGCTAACTTCTGCTAAGCTTGGTGGTGACAGCATAGCATTATCGTCAGATATTGGTGGAGCCTCCAAATCCTCCGTTAGCTCGCCATTTAGCAATTCATGAAAGTGCTCTTCCCATCGCTCCAAGATGCCTTGAGGATCAGTGATCAGATTCCCTTCTTTGTTCTTGCAGTATGTGCAACGAGGTGTGAATTGCGTCATACCGCGTACTCTTCGGTAGAACTCCCGCACCTGGTGCGGCCGTCGCTCTCTGTACCGTTCTAGTTCACAAACGAGATTTTTCTCCCAGGCTTCCTTTTTTCGTTTGTGAATTCTCTTTTCTTCTTTTCTGAGCTCTTTATATTTCTCTTCCCGTGCTAGTGTTCTCTGAGACTGCTGCATTGCTCGATACGCAGCATTCTTACGTTCAGTTGCCAGCTTGCATTCATTATCGAACCAGTCGTTCCGATCTCTACGACTTCTGCCTAAGATGGAATCAGCAGTACTAATGACAGTATTTTTAAGGTGGGTCCAGCTCTCGTCGACGCCCGGCATCTCATCCCCAGGACTTGCTCTTCTGAGCGCGAGTTCTAACGCCTCACCCTAGCTGTTTCTGGCCATTTCGTTGCGGAGTGCAGCTGTGTTGATTCGAGCCTGATCAGCGGATACAAAGCTTTGCAGCGTTGTAATGCGCTCTCGGAGCACCATACCAACAATATAGTGATCTGAGTCGAAGTTGACACCTCGGTACGTTTGTACCGTCATCAGACCCGAAAGATGGCGGCGGTCTATCAACACATGATCTATTTGATTGCGAGTTGCCCCATCAGGAAATATCCAGGTGGCTTTATGGATATCTTTACGCGCAAATCTGGTACTTGCAACGACCAAGTTCTTACTTGCTGCCATCTCTATAACTCGCTGCCCATTGTCATTAGTGCTCTCATGCAAGCTGTGGATGCCGACATATCGCCTGTATACGGGCTCCCGGCCTACTTTGGCGTTCAGGTCTCCCAATATGGTTTTTACATCATATCTGGGGCAGGCATTAAGTTCCCGTTCAACTACTTCGAAGAATTCTTCTTTTTCATCGTCCGGGGACTCTTCTGTAGGTGCGTGAACGTTTATGAGCCTGATGTTCTTAAATTTGCCTCGCACACGAAGGGTACATAGGCTTTCGTTTATTGCTTTAAAGCCGATAATGGTAGGCTTCATCCTTTTGCTGACCATAAAACCTACCCCGAGCACATGGTGTTTCGTATGACAGCTGTAATATACGTCATAATTAGGTTTTTGCAAAACACCATTCCCTGTCCATCGCATCTCCTGAATGGCGGTAATGTCAGCTTTATATGTTGACAGGGTATCGGCCAGATGTTTTGCAGCTCGAGTTCTGTACAGAGTTCGTACGTTCCATGAGAAAATTCTTAAATCATTTTGCCTTTTTCGTTGCCGTGGTCGTCGTCGTTTTTTCCGGTATCCGAGGCATGTTGCTCGTTCCGTAATAATGTTTTTTTCCCGGTGAGGTTATTAGCCTCACGCCAACATTACTTGGAAGGGACTAGCCCGATCATGTTAGCCTATCCTCTGTCATAGGATAGTTACCAGTGGCCACCGCTAGGAGGTTATGATCGCACTTACATCGGTCCGAAGTAGTTACGGCACGTGCATGTTATGCTACATGTTATTCCCCTATTCCGCTGATGACTGACCACCAACGTATTAGTAAACTTGTATATCAAAACGTACTGAAAGAACCAAGGTTCGCCATATTTGTTTTATTGTTAATGTAGTAGCTCAGACATAGTGTTAAGCACGGAGGCTATACAAGGAGACAAAACTACGTGTTGTCAATTTTCGTTTGATTATTGGTGGCGCTGTAGTCAAATGTACCCCAAAAAACATGGCCGATTGTATTTATCCGGTTCATGGCAAAGTTCGTTTATTACTAATATATTTTACGTTTACCAGCTTACAGCTGTTTACCAGTTTCTAAATTCAATTTATATCAATGCGATTATTCGTAATTAATCAATTTTTGATGTTTCCAATGAATTCTTATTAATTAACTTGTTATGAAGCTCAATAAATTTTTTTTTAAATTCTAAAAAAAATTCTGGGAAGATAGGATTTATGTACAATGATTCACATTCAAAGCTTCAAGCTCCAAGCTTCAAATGAACTTGAAACTATAGAAAAAAATTTGAAGCTTGAAGCTTGAGGCTTGAAGCGTTCATTTTGAATCGGCCCTTATAATCGGTAACAGGTTTAGAGCCGTCGATATTTGTCCCGGAAAAACTGTGGAAAAATTTGATAGTCTTTCTCTTACATAAACTCGCACAAAATTCCCTATTGCATTAACAAACAAAAGTATGTTTCTAGGAACATTTTTTTAAAAAATAAGTATGCGTCAACTAACTAATTGCTCTTTTAATCCCTGGGACATAGGGCGGAAACAGTTGCCCTCCAGCGGAATCTGTTTTGCGAGACAGCTCTCAGCTCTGACCAGGATCTCCCAGTTGTTGCGGCCTCTGATAATATGGCTCTCCTCCACGTTGTTCTAGGTTGTCGACTCTGCAAAATACGAAATAACATAACTATAAATTATAATTATTATGAATTATTGAATTAAGTACATATTTTAAAATGAACTACACACAATGTGAGCATATGTGATTTTTTAACCTAATGAACAATTTTTGTAATAACTATTTAAATCAACAAATCAATGGATAATCAAGAAAAACTAAATTTTCGCCCTTTCAACCCCTATAAAAAACCTTATCGGGTGAAATTTAGGGTATCAGCTTGCCTTAAAATCATCATTACTTACAAAATTAAATAAAATCTGTAATCTCATATTTTAAATTTTACAATGATTCCAACAAAAAAAATTCAATATCCCAAAGAATATTGCTAAGCTAAAACAAAAAAGTACATTTCTTCTGCTATTCACCAAAATTGAATGTTGTTCACGGGCAGACGACTTTGATTTTTTTCTTCGAATGTGCATAAAAGGAAAAAACTCAATCCACGCATCTCAGACGTCTGGGACCCAGAACAAAGTGCCCTCCAGATTCCCTCTGCTCTATCAACTTCCTTTACAATAGTCTGCTACCACCTTAACCCTCTGAAGCAGAGTATGGTGTATATTAGCAGGGGCGCTGGGTCCCCGAGGAAAGAACTTACCCATCTGAAGCAGATTCTGGTGTATAGTAGCAGGGGTGCTGGGTCGCCAGGGGAGGAGAAGATAAACGCCATGCACAAATTTTTGTTCTACGTGACTCCTGTATGTGTTATATGTGTTATATATATTTTTAACTGTTATATATTGTTCCTTTTTCTCAATAGCCCGTTCTGTCTTAATTCTGTTGTGGTTCCAACAACCAAATCTTGGAGATCTCCGTGAATCGGATCTGAACTTTCGACGAAATTTATTAATAGATTAACTGATCTGTATCAAACAAACATCTGATATCGGCAATATTTATATTAACTTTACTTAGCCAAAAGTTCACAGATCAATTATCAAATGTCGACTATGTTTATTAATTTTACGTACCTGGACTTCATCAAACAAACATCTATTATCGGCAATGTCTTTATTAACTTTACTTGACCAAAATTTCACAGATAAATTATCAAATATCGACTGTGTTTATTAATTTTACTTAACAAAAATTTCGCAGATCAATTACCAAATGTCGACTATGTTTATTAATTGTAACCAAAGTTTCACAGATCAATTATCAAATGTCGACTATGTTTATTAATTTTACTTAACCAAAATTTCACAGAACAATTATCAAATGTCGCCTATGTTTATTAATTTTACTTAACCAAAATTTCACAGAACTTATCTAATGTCGACTACATTTATTAACTTCACGTAACCAAAGTTTCACAAAACAATTATCAAATGTCGACTATGTTTATTAATTTTACTTAACCAGAATTTCACAAAACAATTATCAAATGTCGACTATATTTATTAATTTTACTTAACCAAAAATTTCTCAAAACAATTATCAAATGTCGACTATGTTTATTAATTTTACTTAACCAGAACTTCACAAAACGATTATCAAATGTCGACTATGTTTATTAATTTTACTTAACCAAAATTTCACAGAACTTATCTAATGTCGACTACATTTATTAATTTCACGTAACCAAAGTTTCACAGATCAATTATCAAATGTCGACTATGTTTATTAATTTTACTTAACCAAAAATTTCACAAAACAATTATCAAATGTCGACTATGTTTATTAATTTTACTTAACCAAAATTTCACAGAACAATTATCAAATGTCGCCTATGTTTATTAATTTTACTTAACCAAAATTTCACAGAACTTATCTAATGTCGACTACATTTATTAATTTCACGTAACCAAAGTTTCACAGATCAATTATCAAATGTCGACTATGTTTATTAATTTTACTTAACCAAAAATTTCACAAAACAATTATCAAATGTCGACTATGTTTATTAATTTTACGTAACCAAAGTTTCACAAAACAATTATCAAATATCGACTATGTTTATTAATTTTACTTAACCAGAATTTCACAAAACAATTATCAAATGTCGACTATGTTTATTAATTTTACGTAACCAAAGTTTCACAAAACCATTATCAAATGTCGACTATGTTTATTAATTCTACTTAACCAGAATTTCACAAAACAATTATCAAATGTCGACTATGTTTATTAATTTTACTTAACCAGAATTTCACAAAACAATTATCAAATGTCGACTATGTTTATTAATTTTACTTAACCAAAAATTTCACAAAACAATTATCAAATGTCGACTATGTTTATTAATTTTACGTAACCAAAGTTTCACAAAACAATTATCAAATGTCGACTATGTTTATTAATTTTACTTAACCAGAATTTCACAAAACAATTATCAAATGTCGACTATGTTTATTAATTTTACTTAACCAGAATTTCACAAAACAATTATCAAATGTCGACTATGTTTATTAATTTTACTTAACCAAAAATTTCACAAAACAATTATCAAATGTCGACTATGTTTATTAATTTTACTTAACCAGAATTTCACAAAACAATTATCAAATGTCGACTATGTTTATTAATTTTACTTAACCAAAAATTTCACGAAACAATTATCAAATGTCGACTATGTTTATTAATTTTACTTAACCAAAATTTCACAAAACAATTATCAAATGTCGACTATGTTTATTAATTTTACTTAACCAGAATTTCACAAAACAATTATCAAATGTCGACTATGTTTATTAATTTTACTTAACCAAAAATTTCTCAAAACAATTATCAAATGTCGACTATGTTTATTAATTTTACTTAACCAGAATTTCACAAAACAATTATCAAATGTCGACTATGTTTATTAATTTTACTTAACCAGAATATTACAAAACAATTATCAAATGTCGACTATGTTTATTAATTTTACTTAACCAGAATTTCACAAAACAATTATCAAATGTCGACTATGTTTATTAATTTTACTTAACCAGAATTTCACAAAACAATTATCAAATGTCGACTATGTTTGTTAATTTTACGTAATCAAAGTTTCACAAAGCAATTATCAAATGTCGACTATGTTTATTAATTTTACTTAACCAGAATTTCACAAAACAATTATCAAATGTCGACTATGTTTATTAATTTTACTTAACCAAAAATTTCACAAAACAATTATCAAATGTCGACTATGTTTATTAATTTTACTTAACCAGAATTTCACAAAACAATTATCAAATGTCGACTATGTTTATTAATTTTACTTAACCAGAATTTCACAAAACAATTATCAAATGTCGACTATGTTTATTAATTTTACTTAACCAAAAATTTCACAAAACAATTATCAAATGTCGACTATGTTTATTAATTTTACGTAACCAAAGTTTCACAAAACAATTATCAAATGTCGACTATGTTTATTAATTTTACTTAACCAGAATTTCACGAAACAATTATCAAATGTCGACTATGTTTATTAATTTTACTTAACCAGAATTTCACAAAACAATTATCAAATGTCGACTATGTTTATTAATTTTACTTAACCAGAATTTCACAAAACAATTATCAAATGTCGACTATGTTTATTAATTTTACTTAACCAGAATTTCACAAAACAATTATCAAATGTCGACTATGTTTATTAATTTTATTTAACCAAAAATTTCACAAAACAATTATCAAATGTCGACTATGTTTATTAATTTTACTTAACCAGAATTTCACAAAACAATTATCAAATGTCGACTATGTTTATTAATTTTACTTAACCAGAATTTCACAAAACAATTATCAAATGTCGACTATGTTTATTAATTTTACTTAACCAAAAATTTCTCAAAACAATTATCAAATGTCGACTATGCTTATTAATTTTACTTAACCAGAATTTCACAAAACAATTATCAAATGTCGACTATGTTTATTAATTTTACTTAACCAGAATTTCACAAAACAATTATCAAATGTCGACTATGTTTATTAATTTTACTTAACCAGAATTTCACAAAACAATTATCAAATGTCGACTATGTTTATTAATTTTACTTAACCAAAAATTTCACAAAACAATTATCAAATGTCGACTATGTTTATTAATTTTACTTAACCAGAATTTCACAAAACAATTATCAAATGTCGACTATGTTTGTTAATTTTACGTAATCAAAGTTTCACAAAGCAATTATCAAATGTCGACTATGTTTATTAATTTTACTTAACCAGAATTTCACAAAACAATTATCAAATGTCGACTATGTTTATTAATTTTACTTAACCAGAATTTCACAAAACAATTATCAAATGTCGACTATGTTTATTAATTTTACTTAACCAAAAATTTCACAAAACAATTATCAAATGTCGACTATGTTTATTAATTTTACGTAACCAAAGTTTCACAAAACAATTATCAAATGTCGACTATGTTTATTAATTTTACTTAACCAGAATTTCACAAAACAATTATTAAATGTCGACTATGTTTGTTAATTTTACGTAATCAAAGTTTCACAAAGCAATTATCAAATGTCGACTATGTTTATTAATTTTACTTAACCAGAATTTCACAAAACAATTATCAAATGTCGACTATGTTTATTAATTTTACTTAACCAGAATTTCACAAAACAATTATCAAATGTCGACTATGTTTATTAATTTTACTTAACCAGAATTTCACAAAACAATTATCAAATGTCGACTATGTTTATTAATTTTACTTAACCAAAAATTTCACAAAACAATTATCAAATGTCGACTATGTTTATTAATTTTACGTAACCAAAGTTTCACAAAACAATTATCAAATGTCGACTATGTTTATTAATTTTACTTAACCAGAATTTCACAAAACAATTATCAAATGTCGACTATGTTTATTAATTTTACTTAACCAGAATTTCACAAAACAATTATCAAATGTCGACTATGTTTATTAATTTTACTTAACCAAAAATTTCACAAAACAATTATCAAATGTCGACTATGTTTATTAATTTTACTTAACCAGAATTTCACAAAACAATTATCAAATGTCGACTATGTTTATTAATTTTACTTAACCAGAATTTCACAAAACAATTATCAAATGTCGACTATGTTTATTAATTTTACTTAACCAAAAATTTCTCAAAACAATTATCAAATGTCGACTATGTTTATTAATTTTACTTAACCAGAATTTCACAAAACAATTATCAAATGTCGACTATGTTTATTAATTTTACTTAACCAGAATTTCACAAAACAATTATCAAATGTCGACTATGTTTATTAATTTTACTTAACCAGAATTTCACAAAACAATTATCAAATGTCGACTATGTTTATTAATTTTACTTAACCAAAAATTTCTCAAAACAATTATCAAATGTCGACTATGTTTATTAATTTTACTTAACCAGAATTTCACAAAACAATTATCAAATGTCGACTATGTTTATTAATTTTACTTAACCAAAAATTTCTCAAAACAATTATCAAATGTCGACTATGTTTATTAATTTTACTTAACCAGAATTTCACAAAACAATTATCAAATGTCGACTATGTTTATTAATTTTACTTAACCAGAATTTCACAAAACAATTATCAAATGTCGACTATGTTTATTAATTTTACTTAACCAGAATTTCACAAAACAATTATCAAATGTCGACTATGTTTATTAATTTTACTTAACCAAAAATTTCTCAAAACAATTATCAAATGTCGACTATGTTTATTAATTTTACTTAACCAGAATTTCACAAAACAATTATCAAATGTCGACTATGTTTATTAATTTTACTTAACCAAAAATTTCACAAAACAATTATCAAATGTCGACTATGTTTATTAATTTTACGTAACCAAAGTTTCACAAAACAATTATCAAATGTCGACTATGTTTATTAATTTTACTTAACCAGAATTTCACAAAACAATTATCAAATGTCGACTATGTTTATTAATTTTACTTAACCAGAATTTCACAAAACAATTATCAAATGTCGACTATGTTTATTAATTTTACTTAACCAAAAATTTCACAAAACAATTATCAAATGTCGACTATGTTTATTAATTTTACTTAACCAGAATTTCACAAAACAATTATCAAATGTCGACTATGTTTGTTAATTTTACGTAATCAAAGTTTCACAAAGCAATTATCAAATGTCGACTATGTTTATTAATTTTACTTAACCAGAATTTCACAAAACAATTATCAAATGTCGACTATGTTTATTAATTTTACTTAACCAGAATTTCACAAAACAATTATCAAATGTCGACTATGTTTATTAATTTTACTTAACCAAAAATTTCACAAAACAATTATCAAATGTCGACTATGTTTATTAATTTTACGTAACCAAAGTTTCACAAAACAATTATCAAATGTCGACTATGTTTATTAATTTTACTTAACCAGAATTTCACAAAACAATTATTAAATGTCGACTATGTTTGTTAATTTTACGTAATCAAAGTTTCACAAAGCAATTATCAAATGTCGACTATGTTTATTAATTTTACTTAACCAGAATTTCACAAAACAATTATCAAATGTCGACTATGTTTATTAATTTTACTTAACCAGAATTTCACAAAACAATTATCAAATGTCGACTATGTTTATTAATTTTACTTAACCAGAATTTCACAAAACAATTATCAAATGTCGACTATGTTTATTAATTTTACTTAACCAAAAATTTCACAAAACAATTATCAAATGTCGACTATGTTTATTAATTTTACGTAACCAAAGTTTCACAAAACAATTATCAAATGTCGACTATGTTTATTAATTTTACTTAACCAGAATTTCACAAAACAATTATCAAATGTCGACTATGTTTATTAATTTTACTTAACCAGAATTTCACAAAACAATTATCAAATGTCGACTATGTTTATTAATTTTACTTAACCAAAAATTTCACAAAACAATTATCAAATGTCGACTATGTTTATTAATTTTACTTAACCAGAATTTCACAAAACAATTATCAAATGTCGACTATGTTTATTAATTTTACTTAACCAGAATTTCACAAAACAATTATCAAATGTCGACTATGTTTATTAATTTTACTTAACCAAAAATTTCTCAAAACAATTATCAAATGTCGACTATGTTTATTAATTTTACTTAACCAGAATTTCACAAAACAATTATCAAATGTCGACTATGTTTATTAATTTTACTTAACCAGAATTTCACAAAACAATTATCAAATGTCGACTATGTTTATTAATTTTACTTAACCAGAATTTCACAAAACAATTATCAAATGTCGACTATGTTTATTAATTTTACTTAACCAAAAATTTCTCAAAACAATTATCAAATGTCGACTATGTTTATTAATTTTACTTAACCAGAATTTCACAAAACAATTATCAAATGTCGACTATGTTTATTAATTTTACTTAACCAAAAATTTCTCAAAACAATTATCAAATGTCGACTATGTTTATTAATTTTACTTAACCAGAATTTCACAAAACAATTATCAAATGTCGACTATGTTTATTAATTTTACTTAACCAGAATTTCACAAAACAATTATCAAATGTCGACTATGTTTATTAATTTTACTTAACCAGAATTTCACAAAACAATTATCAAATGTCGACTATGTTTATTAATTTTACTTAACCAAAAATTTCTCAAAACAATTATCAAATGTCGACTATGTTTATTAATTTTACTTAACCAGAATTTCACAAAACAATTATCAAATGTCGACTATGTTTATTAATTTTACTTAACCAAAAATTTCACAAAACAATTATCAAATGTCGACTATGTTTATTAATTTTACGTAACCAAAGTTTCACAAAACAATTATCAAATGTCGACTATGTTTATTAATTTTACTTAACCAGAATTTCACGAAACAATTATCAAATGTCGACTATGTTTATTAATTTTACTTAACCAGAATTTCACAAAACAATTATCAAATGTCGACCATGTTTATTAATTTTACTTAACCAAAAATTTCACAAAACAATTATCAAATGTCGACTATGTTTATTAATTTTACTTAACCAGAATTTCACAAAACAATTATCAAATGTCGACTATGTTTATTAATTTTACTTAACCAGAATTTCACAAAACAATTATCAAATGTCGACTATGTTTATTAATTTTACTTAACCAAAAATTTCTCAAAACAATTATCAAATGTCGACTATGTTTATTAATTTTACTTAACCAAAAATTTCACAAAACAATTATCAAATGTCGACTATGTTTATTAATTTTACTTAACCAGAATTTCACAAAACAATTATCAAATGTCGACTATGTTTATTAATTTTACTTAACCAGAATTTCACAAAACAATTATCAAATGTCGACTATGTTTATTAATTTTACTTAACCAAAAATTTCTCAAAACAATTATCAAATGTCGAATATGTTTATTAATTTTACTTAACCAGAATTTCACAAAACAATTATCAAATGTCGACTATGTTTATTAATTTTACTTAACCAGAATTTCACAAAACAATTATCAAATGTCGACTATGTTTATTAATTTTACTTAACCAGAATTTCACAAAACAATTATCAAATGTCGACTATGTTTATTAATTTTACTTAACCAGAATTTCACAAAACAATTATCAAATGTCGACTATGTTTATTAATTTTACTTAACCAGAATTTCACAAAACAATTATCAAATGTCGACTATGTTTATTAATTTTACTTAACCAGAATTTCACAAAACAATTATCAAATGTCGACTATGTTTATTAATTTTACTTAACCAGAATTTCACAAAACAATTATCAAATGTCGACTATGTTTATTAATTTTACTTAACCAAAAATTTCTCAAAACAATTATCAAATGTCGAATATGTTTATTAATTTTACTTAACCAAAAATTTCACAAAACAATTATCAAATGTCGACTATGTTTATTAATTTTACGTAACCAAAGTTTCACAAAACCATTATCAAATGTCGACTATGTTTATTAATTTTACTTAACCAGAATTTCACGAAACAATTATCAAATGTCGACTATGTTTATTAATTTTACTTAACCAGAATTTCACAAAACAATTATCAAATGTCGACTATGTTTATTAATTTTACTTAACCAGAATTTCACAAAACAATTATCAAATGTCGACTATGTTTATTAATTTTACTTAACCAAAAATATCTCAAAACAATTATCAAATGTCGACTATGTTTATTAATTTTACTTAACCAGAATTTCACAAAACAATTATCAAATGTCGACTATGTTTATTAATTTTACTTAACCAAAAATTTCACAAAACAATTATCAAATGTCGACTATGTTTATTAATTTTACATAACCAAAGTTTCACAAAACAATTATCAAATGTCGACTATGTTTATTAATTTTACTTAACCAGAATTTCACGAAACAATTATCAAATGTCGACTATGTTTATTAATTTTACTTAACCAGAATTTCACAAAACAATTATCAAATGTCGACTATGTTTATTAATTTTACTTAACCAAAAATTTCACAAAACAATTATCAAATGTCGACTATGTTTATTAATTTTACTTAACCAGAATTTCACAAAACAATTATCAAATGTCGACTATGTTTATTAATTTTACTTAACCAGAATTTCACAAAACAATTATCAAATGTCGACTATGTTTATTAATTTTACTTAACCAAAAATTTCTCAAAACAATTATCAAATGTCGACTATGTTTATTAATTTTACTTAACCAAAAATTTCACAAAACAATTATCAAATGTCGACTATGTTTATTAATTTTACTTAACCAGAATTTCACAAAACAATTATCAAATGTCGACTATGTTTATTAATTTTACTTAACCAGAATTTCACAAAACAATTATCAAATGTCGACTATGTTTATTAATTTTACTTAACCAAAAATTTCTCAAAACAATTATCAAATGTCGAATATGTTTATTAATTTTACTTAACCAGAATTTCACAAAACAATTATCAAATGTCGACTATGTTTATTAATTTTACTTAACCAGAATTTCACAAAACAATTATCAAATGTCGACTATGTTTATTAATTTTACTTAACCAGAATTTCACAAAACAATTATCAAATGTCGACTATGTTTATTAATTTTACTTAACCAGAATTTCACAAAACAATTATCAAATGTCGACTATGTTTATTAATTTTACTTAACCAGAATTTCACAAAACAATTATCAAATGTCGACTATGTTTATTAATTTTACTTAACCAGAATTTCACAAAACAATTATCAAATGTCGACTATGTTTATTAATTTTACTTAACCAGAATTTCACAAAACAATTATCAAATGTCGACTATGTTTATTAATTTTACTTAACCAAAAATTTCTCAAAACAATTATCAAATGTCGAATATGTTTATTAATTTTACTTAACCAAAAATTTCACAAAACAATTATCAAATGTCGACTATGTTTATTAATTTTACGTAACCAAAGTTTCACAAAACCATTATCAAATGTCGACTATGTTTATTAATTTTACTTAACCAGAATTTCACGAAACAATTATCAAATGTCGACTATGTTTATTAATTTTACTTAACCAGAATTTCACAAAACAATTATCAAATGTCGACTATGTTTATTAATTTTACTTAACCAGAATTTCACAAAACAATTATCAAATGTCGACTATGTTTATTAATTTTACTTAACCAAAATTTCACAGATCAATGATCAAATGTGACATTTCACATTAAATATAACAAACACGTTCCGGTTTAATCTTGAGTTGCCCGAAGACTTTTTACTGTTCATTAAGCAAAATCCGCCCGCTCGCATTCCAGATTACACGCTTTGTCAAAGAAAAACCATCCACCGCGGGTTCAGGTAAAAACAACACTCTTTATTTTTAAAATTTTCCACCGCCGCCGAGCCCTCTTTTTGGTCGCACAAAGCGTATGCGGTTCTCACGGTGGCGGTCAAGGTTAAGATCAACCCACGTTAGAAGTTTTTATTTTCGCCCGCCAGAAAAGTTTGGGCTTGTGCAAATGTAAGTGCATACCTTGCAAATCACACGGTGGAAGTTTTTCCACAAGATGCGCGCAGATCAGGTTGCGTCTGGGAATGTTACATTTTCCGTTGATGTAGATTTTTGTACATTGAATATTTCTCCGTTAAGGAATTATGTACATTTGAAAATGGAAGTTAGATAATAATTTTCCGTTTATGATTTGTTGTTCGCAGGGAGCTCATATTACATCAAATTCATTAGTGTGAATTTCATGTTAAGGCTCCCTGTATGAAGGGATATGAGAATTTCTCTAAGGATTTCGTTTTACACCGAGACCCTTAGAAATTCTGTATGTATCATTCCTTCCCCCGGAATAAGAGAATCGCTGGACTTAGTTGGGGCGATTCTCTGTTCAGACAGCTTGTGTTGAATGTTTGGTTGGGGTCATCTCGCGAACTAGGGGGAGTTTAAGGGATTGACGTGGCGCAGGTGAGATTTTTCTGGTGATCTCTTAAACCCGTTTTTATGAAGATGGGTTGGTCGGGTGAGGCAAAGAAACGTATTATAATGAGGCCTGGTGCATGGCGATTATTGGTTTAGGTGGAGGTTGCATACTAACGCTTGAGTTTAGTGGCTTTTATTGAAACTAGTACGGCGCCACTGAGTAAGGGTCGCGTTTCGTGGCTCGATTTACCCTAGTTATTGGGGTCCCAGACCCTGGTTGTACTAATTGGAGGGAAGATGCCCTTGGTAATGTGTGGGATCTACTTAGGGGCCTAGGTATTGTCTCTACCGTTACTGTGGCGTATGCGGGCTCGGGTTGCATCGGGACCCCTCTTGGGACCGTTTGGTCCTCGGAGGCGGTTCTCTCATCCGGAGGACATGCATTCCCGGGCCTTTTGGTACATTTAGAGCGGACGATAGCCACTAATAACGGGGTGCATTTGTAGGCCGTGAAACCTATGAGGGCCAGTAATAGGAGGCCGCTGAGCGAGATGGCGACCGTTGAATGGGTGGGGGTATGTTCCCAGGTCAGGTTGTTTAGTTTGTTGTAGATATCCTGCAAAGGCTTGGTGCCTTCCTGGATAACCTTATTAGGATAACCTTATCCTTTTGGCCTGAAAATAAAAATATTTTCACTAAAAACTATACTCCGAAGCAAACATAAACAAACCTGACAGACGCCGACCCGAGTCAGATGTAATATAAGTACAGGCTAAAAATAAAATAGTAAATAAACAAATAAACACAAAAAAATTACCTGACATTTCCTCCTTCCAGCTACTTCCTAAAAATAATTTAAAAAAAATCAAATAAAATAATATTACTAATAACGAAAATAAATAGTAAACACTTATGGTATTATGATACTGGCTAGTTTTCAAGCTAGCGCAAGTGCCCGAATTATCAAGCATGTGTAAAATAGACAGAAACTAGGGAGAGAAAGGAAGTTATAGTAGCTATTGGGAATTTCGGTCAGTTTGACAGTTTAAAATTCAATATTTTGAATTTAATTATATTCTAATGGCACAAATTATGTGGAGTGACGAATAGATTGATTTTCTTATAGATGAAGTTAAAAAAATGAATTTGGGTGGGACGCAACTAATTTATCATACAAAAATAAAACTTTTTTTATTACTGATTTTCTGATAATGCAAAATTAATGCAATTGATGTCATCATCAGATTGTCATTAGCAAGAGCTAATAATATTAATTTTTCATTCACCATTTTATTTAAAAAAAAGATATCCTTTGATACAAATTCACAGGCACAAACGTTTCAAGCTAAACCAAATAAATGTCAAAAGACCCCGTAAAATCCAAAACTGTAAAAAAATTGGTAAATTTTTCTAGCTTTTCGTGAGCTTTTCCACTGTTCCAATTCCAAGTTCCACTTAACTGTCCGAAAATTTATGCTTTCGGCCACTTGTTGACATTAGTGCGGAGCTGTTCTTGTGCACAGAATTTCGGTATGTAATACTATTTGTTTCTTTCTAAGTAGCTAGCTAGCTGCAAAACTAGTATGAAAACAAGCCAGTGTCATGATACCATTACCTAATGTCACCCAGTAAATAAATTTTTTTTTAAATAAAGAATTTTTATTGAGCTATCCATACAAAAGTGAGTTCATTTGTGATACAAATATTTCCTTATTCTATTTTTGCCGATTTATTATTACTAGTAGGGACGCCCGTTACCGAAATTCGGTCACCAAAAAATTACTAAATAAAATTCACCCTTTTTCGTATTTAAATTCGGCTATGCCGACGCCGTTGACTTGGCATTTCGAAAATAAAACGCGAAAAAAAATACAAACAAATTATTAATAAGCAATAAAAACAAAAAAACTACAAAATAAAATTAAAGGAAAATCACTTAAAGCATCAAAATTAAAATATTGAAAAAAATAACGTCGCAACTTGCCTCTTTAAATTCAATTCAAATAATAAATGCATTCTATCACTTTGCACTTGATTTCACTCGCCAAAAACGAACGGCAGCCCCTTACACAATAATACTATACACAAAAGAGTATAAAAAAAATGCACGCACAAAGTGGCCGAGTTTTTTTATGTCAGTTATGCCGACAAAAATCTACACAAACTATTGTTTTCTCTGTTTCTCATTCGCTTCACTGAAACGGCGTTTTTGTCAATCGTAGGCTACTCAGCTCTACGTTGATGCTCACAAAAAAATTCAAATTTTCCAACGGCTTTATAAAATTCGAAAAATTAAAATCGCTATAACTTTTTTATTCGTGAATCGATTTCGTTCAAATTCCTTATTACAAAACTATTCCATAAAAAGAACATTTTCTGAAAATTTAAAAGAAATAGGTTCACGAACAAAAAAGCCTTAGCGTGTACAAACTTTTTGTTTGCCTATTAATATAAGATATCTATGCTAAACTTTCGGTTATAGTAGTATGCACCTTGGTCCTTTCTTCTAATTTCCTTTCAGGTCTACTACAAATTTTCTTTTATTTTTGTTGGCTATTGCCTGCTCAAATGGCCTAGCCTCATTCTCTTTATCCAGTAAATAAACAAAAAAGCTATATTCACAAACTGGTCCAAAAAATGGTCTACACTGGAGCCACGGGAAAGTGATCGTGCCGTGGTGAAAAAGCTCTACCGAGCCCCATCTTGCACTTCGAGAGAGGACGAGGAATAAAAGTTCCTGCAATCAAGGGAGCAGCACCAGTCGATCAGACGACATCGTCAGAAAGGCTGCACGGCGTATTAGGCGTATTATAAAGCGTATTAGTAGATAGGGAATTAGATATTGTCAGGGTTTTTACCGGCAATCTTTAGCAGGTTAGCGAGATTTAGAACTTATTAAAAATTGTTCGCATTTTAAATGTTGGTGGTGGATGTTTGTTTAAGTCGCATATCGACATAAACAGACATTTAGGGCTTAGATAATTGTCGGGTTTTCACCAAAAATTCCTAGCTAGCTGAAATTAAACTGTTTAAAATTGTTCGAAGATCGACTTAACGTAATAAAAAATAGAATTTAATATACTTAATATTTCAGCAGAGATTTCTGTTTTGGGAATCTCTGGTTGACATTTTAATATATTTAATATTTCGTTAGAGATCCCTGATTTAGGAATCTCTAGTGTACATGTTAGATGTCCTGCCCACCGGAGTCTACCGAGCTTTATTTTCCTTACAACATCCTGCTCGGAAAGTTCTCTGCGGTAAGACTTATGGGGTGCGACAGCGAGGGAGACCCAACCTCCGCTGGAAGGATGGCGTAGACCAGGACGCTCAGAGCATAGGGATGCCAAATTGGATGACATCGGCTCAGAATCGGGACCGGTGGAGAGAACAGTTGCGAGAGGCCAGGACCGGATCCCGGTTGTAGAGCCGTTAAAGAAGAAGAAGTGTACATGTTAATATATTTAATATTTTCTCAGAGATTTCTGTGTTAGGAATTTCTAGTGTTATTAAATCACGGCATTTTGATCACAGTTAGTGACCGTTAAAACTAATATTTCAAGTAACCAAAGCTTGGGCGAAATTCGCTAAAGCAGCTCAAAGTAAATTCTCTCTTGTAGAGTACATAAAGCTCTGACGCTAGTTACAAAGGGACTCTAGCCAGTGGATAAAACAAGTCACTTATAAATAAATGAAAACAATTTCAAAAATTTAAAGAGAAAATTCTCAAATCTGGTAGAAGTTCAACCAGTATACACATTTTTACGTGTACCTACACCGAGAAATTAAACTGCTCGCGGTGCATTTAGTCCTCTGTACGATAAAGATTATTAATGCAAGGTCGCATACGCCTTGAAAACAGAGTAGAAAAGTATTGGTCAGCTGCAGCAGCTCGGAAACAACCGGCGCTGTAGTGACACAATTAAAAACAAAGAAAGGCGCCGGTAAACGGAAGTGAAAAACGAATATATTTTTTATTATTAAGCCGAATTTTGAATGATTTATTAATGAGTATTTTCAGATCAAGAGAGACAAGCGGAAGTATTAGAACAAGTAGAAATAAGTAAAATTGAATTATTTTGGAATCGAAGTTTGAATAAAGTAAAGTAGAGTTTAGATTAATTTAGAGTTAATTAGAAGTGTAATTTATAGGAGATAATATATAAGTAAGTTTAAACCACTTTCGTCTTTGAACTTGAAAACCTATTTGGTAAATTTCAGACTATTGAATAGAAGGTAAATATTGTGGATTCTTCGATTTGGAAGAATTTGTAATTTTTGAATTGAAGTTAATAAATTTTTATTATTACGGCTTATGCTGTAACATGGTCCTTCGAGCCGGATGAAAGCGCCCAAATAGTTATATTTTATAGATTACACTTAGGCGAAAATTAGTAAATCATTCAAACCATTAAATATTTGTGATTATTTCGGTTTAGTTGGTGTGGTAAATCAACGACAAAATGAAGACGACATTGAAAATGCAAGGTACGTTGGAGACAGAGTTAAGGCAGGCAATCTCCAACTACAATAAGACTTCCAAGGCTAGACGAACGTCGGGTTATATAAAAGGGAAGATCGATACCATTAATAAGATATGGAACAAGTTCGAGGATAATTACCTTGAATTACATGCAGCTGATCCTAGTAGCATCAAAGACGAAAAGGTCCGAGCCAATGTGCTAAGTTATGTACAAGGCAATAAATTTCAGGAATTTGAGGAAATATTCTCAGTATTCATGGGTGACCTGCAAGATGCGCTAGAAGCAATTATTGCTCAGAAAGCTGAAGAAGCGAACCAAAGGGTTCGTGAGCATGCAAGTGCATCAAAGGCCATTGTAAAACTTCCAACCATTGAGATTCCGAAGTTTGATGGCCAATATACTTCATGGAGGACATTCCATGATCGATTTGTATCATTGATACACGGTGAAGAACGACTGACACCAGTCGATAAACTTCATTATTTAAAAAACAGTCTCATAGGGGAAGCTCGAAGAGACTTAGATGCGTTGACATGACGTCAGAAAATTACGCGCCAGCATGGGAATTATTATGCAAATGCTACAATAAGCGAAGGTTGCTAATACACGCCCAATTTAAATTATTATTTAATCAACCGAAAATTAAAAATGAGTCTTATAAAGAAATAAGAGCAGTTCTAGATGAGCTGCATCGCATTAAGCATAATCTACAGGTCCTTGAGGTCGATATTAATAATTGGGATCCCATATTTGTGTATACAACAGCACAAAGATTTCCAGATAAAACACGAAATCTTTGGGAACAGTTGATTGCTAAATCTGACGATTTACCGTCATTAGCAGATTTAAGCAAATTTATGGAAGAAAGGTATCGCAGTTTAGAAGCCACCAAAGATATTAATCAAAGTATGACAAATCGGGAAGTCAGAAAGGGAGGAAAGGATCGAAATCGGACTGCGAGTTATCATATAGGTCAGCACAATACTGACAAACAAGCCAGAGATAACAGTTGGCGAGACAATAAAGAAAGGTATCCACAAAAAGGATTTTTTAATAACTCCAATAAGGGACATTACAAGAAGACGACAGCTAGGATCATTCACTGTCCAATGTGCAGACAACAGCACTTCCTATCTCAATGTCAAACGTTCAAGGGTTTGGACATGAACGCAAAACGAAGATGGTTGACAGAAATAGGATGTGTGACAACTGCCTGAGGTCACATCCAAACGCAACATGCACCAGCAGCAAGTGCCCCAATGTGGAAAAAGGCATCATGTGTTATTGCATGAGGAATCCACACCAGAAGGAAGTTGTGGAAAAATGGATGATAAAAAGGAGAAGCCTAAGGATCAAGCGGTCACCAACTGCAATTATAGCAGGAATAACAAACAGTCGATGCGACAGCATTGGTACGAATTAAGGATGGGAAAGGAACTTATCTGACTCTGCGAGCGCTAATCGATCCAGGATCGCAGAGCTCGTTCATAACCGAAACTGCCTATCAATCGTTACAAGCAGATACCATACCAACTTCATTAGAGGTGACAGGTTTAACATCGGCTCTAGTGGCAACATCAAATAAGGTAGCCTGCGTTTCACTGCTGTCTACCACAGATCCCAATTATGAGCGCACATTGCAGGCATATGTCATCAAAAGCATTACCGGTATATTTCCACCAGAAAGAATTGAGTGGCAAAGGTGGTCACACATTGTTGGTCTAGAGTTGGCCGACCCAAATTACGCCGAACCAGGTCGAATCGATGTACTATTAGGTGTCGACATTTATGCAGACATCATACAAAATGATCTACGCAAGGGAGTCAACCAATCGCTCGTAGCTTTAAAGACCACCTTAGGATGGATATTATTTGGCGAAACAGCTACTGGTACAAAGTATCCAACTCAAGCGAACTTCTCCGCATTCACCCTATATCAAACGGATACTTTACAGGAATTGAACCAACAGATGAAGAAGTTTTGGGAATGGGAAGAGTTGGACACCGGGCGGCGCCTAACAGCTGGGGAGGAACAATGTGAGAAACACTACCAGGACCACACAAAATGCCATCCAAATGGTCATTATGAAGTCAGTATACCGTTCGTAGGCGGTAATCCACCAGATCTAGGTGATTCTAGAGAACAAGGCATGTCCAGGCTAATCCAAATGGAAAGAAAATTGGCCCAGAATGTAGAGTTAAAAGAAGCCTACACACAATGTTTGAGGGAATACATCGATTTAGGCCATATGAAAGCAACCACCTGGCAAACACCCCACAGGTACTATATGCCGCATCATGCCGTAGTCAAGGAGATCACCACAACAAAGGTGAGGGTGGTATTTGATGCTTCAGCCAAAACCTCAAATAGAAAAAGCTTAAATGAGCAGATGTTAAATGGGCCAACATTACAACCTAAATTATTTGCTACTTTATTAAATTGGAGACAGTACAAATACGCGGTAACCGCTGACATAGAAAAAATGTACAGAATATCTGTAAATCCATCAGATAGAAAATATCAAACGATCATATGGAGAGAAAGCCCTAAAGAACCAGTTCAAGAATATGAGCTACAAACAGTTACCTTTTGGACCACGGCGGCACCATACCTAGCCATCAAAACCCTAGAAAGGCTAGCCACCGATGAAACGAAAAAATGACCCAAAGCAGCCAGAAAAGCGTTCACGGACTTTTATGTGGATGACGTTCTTACTGGGGCAGATACATTGGCAGAGGGGTTAGAACTCCAAAGGGAATTAATCGATCTATTGAGATGTGGGGGATTCCATCTGAGAAAATGGGCTGCTAACCACCAGTCTCTACTAGAGGCAATCCCAGCCGTAGATCGCGAGATACAACTACCACTACAAGTCAAAGAAGATAACCAAATCAAAGAACTGCGTATTTACTGGCACCCGGTCAAAGATTATTTCTCATACGCGATAAAGGACTCAGAATTGCGCAACCAGCAAAGACAAAAAGAGGAATTTTGTCTGAAGTGGCTAAATTATACGATCCGCTGGCTGGATAGCCCCATTGCTAAACTAATCATGCAGAAATTATGGATGAACGGATACGAATGGGATGACCCAGTGGATCAAGAAATCCAGCAGGAATGGGCACAGTTCAAAGAACAATTTCCCTTCATTCAAAACCTCAGAATACCAAGATGGCTGAAAACAAGCACAGAAAATAAGAGGTGTCAACTAGTGGGATTTTGTGACGCATCCGTACGAGCCTACGCAGCCGTCGTGCACATCAGAACCGTCTTCGACGATGAACGCTTTGAAACAACATTGCTGATGGCAAGAACGCGAGTTGCTCCCATCAAGCCAATGTCTTTACCGCGATTAGAACTATGTGGAGCAGTGCTTCTCAGCAAATTAATCCGGCAAATCAAGTTAGACATGCATCTCCAAGAAATCCAAAGCAAATGTTGGACTGATTCCAAGGTTGTTCTGGCGTGGCTAAAGGGTATACCTAATAAGTGGAAGACATTTGTAGCCAATAGAACGGTGGAGATCAGCGAAAATGCTGAAAGGACATCTTGGCATTATGTCTCCACCAAAGAAAATCCAGCTGACTTGGCGTCAAGAGGAGTAAGGCCAGCAAAATTGCAAGCAGCATCAATCTGGTGGCAGGGTCCTGACTGGTTGCGACAACCAGAGGACAGATGGCCAAAGGAATCTCTGGAAAATCTGAAAACAGAACTTGAAGCCAAAACAACCACCAAAACTCTTATCACAAATCAACCAATCATTACTGATTGGTGGATGAAATTCTCATCGCTAACAAAAACACTGCGAGTCATGGCATACTGCTATCGGTTTATATATAATAGTAGACGAAAAAGACGGCTATTAGCCGAAGAAATTGAAGGAGCAAGGACGAAGCTCGTCCAATTAGCCCAGAAACAGACAAGCATAGCCAATTAGCGAAATTATATCCATTTATGGCCGGAGATGGGACAATAAGAGTCGGAGGCAGACTACAAAAAGCAAATCTAAGGTATGACGCTAAGCACCCTATGATCATACAACGGCGGCATCTCCTCACCAATCTGATTATTGATCATTTTCATGAAACAACGCTCCACGGAGGAGCACAATTAGTGTTAAACACGATCAGGAACCAATATTGGATTACGAACGGGATGTTAGCCATAAAGGAGAGAATCTCTAAATGTGTGAAATGTATTCGATATAGAACTACAGTACCGTCACAACTAATGGGAAGTCTACCAAGTGCAAGGATCACGCCAGCCAACCCAGATTACGCAGGGCCCATAGAACTAAAAATGTCCAAACACAAGGGCTCGAAGGTATATAAAGGATACTTTTGTATTTTTATATGCATGTGCACGAAAGCAATTCATATAGAGGTAGCATCAGACATGACTACAGAAGTTTTCATAGCAGCATTAAGAAGGTTTATCGGAATGCGAGGATTATGTCGGAACATTTATTCAGACAACGGAACAAACTTCGTAGGAGCTAATAAACAAAAACAGATGGAGCAGGTCTTAAAGGCAGGCCGCTGAGGAACTTGCCAACCAAAACATACAATGGCATTTTAACCCACCAATAACTCCACATTTCGGAGGTTTGTGGGAGGCCGGTGTAAAAAGCATTAAACATCACCTGAGACGCATTAACAATGACAGAATACTTACCTTCGAAGAACTAACCACATTACTAATTCAAATAGAAGCCTGCTTGAATTCCCGGCCGATATGCCAGTTGTCTGCCGATCCATCAAACCTAGAGATACTTACCCTTGGGCACTTCCTGATAGGAAGAAATCTCAAGGCAATACCAGAACCAACATACAAGGACAAGGTGCCATACTTAGATCGTTGGAAACATATACAGCAACTCTTACAACGATTTTGGAGTCAATGGTCCCAGGAATACCTATTAGAACTCCAAAAACGAAACAAACGGTTGTCGCAACAACCAAACCTCAAAATAGGCCAGGTAGTTATCATCATGGACCACAATCGGCCACCATCACAATGGCCGCTAGGGGTAACACATGAAATACACCCAGGATCCGATAACCAGGTGAGGGTGGTCACAGTAAAGACACCCAACACAACCATAAAAAGGCCGATACAGAAATTGTGTCCATTGTCCGCATGATGGTGCAGTATTCATGTTCTGATGATGTTCGTGTAGTCCATTTATATATATATATATCAATAATAATAAGCATAATTTTATTTTTTTTTACAGAAACATAGTTAATAATAATTAAAAAAAAAAAATATGGATGCTAACTTTAATAACGAATTGTTAGACCAGATGTTAGGCACCTGCCCATTGAGCGATGAGGAGCTAATAAGGTTGATCGATGAGGTGTCACCAGATTTAATGGATTTAAAAACACCACCAGGCTCATCATCTAGAGTTCAAGAGATCCCCATCACTCCTGGAAAAAAACTACTGATAGAAGACATTATTGCCGGTGAATATGAAGAAGTCAGCGACATGTGGGAAATAGGGTCACCAGGTCCATCAGCTGAAACACAGGACATACCTACCACTCCAGGTAAAAACCTCCCTGAAGAGAAGGAAGTTGACGAAGAGACGGAAGTGGTCAGCAAAATAGATAAAATGGGCCCACCAGATCCATCCTCACCGCCACAACCACAAATTCCTCTAATAGTGGAAAGGGATGTACAAATGGTTGAAGACCAAGGTCCCATACTACCGGAACACCCATATAGACCACCACCGCGCAGCCTAGAAGACAAGCTCTATTATATGACCACAACAGACGGAGTCGTATTTTCATTAACGTATCAGCAGGTCAAGTCGATACCTTTTAAGAAAATTAGAGATAAGCCGCGTAGACGATATACGGTCTACATTAGGTGACACACATCAAGTTAGGCTAAGGATATCAGCAAGTGGTCGAGAGATTTGGTCGGCTTATAAGGCCAGAAGTCCTGGCAGAAAAAATAATAACCGGCAGGACCGGAATAATGCAGCCAAAACATTTAAAAAAAACCCAAATGTAATTGCACATCCCGACTTATAGACCAGTGCAAATAATTTTTGGAAACAAAAAAATTATTAACAGCATGACAAATGTTGGAAAGTGAAGGAAATATAGCGAGCCAACCAGAAAAGTAAATTCAAGTCGATCTGAGTTACGAGGGTGAAATAGGGGTAACTTTAAGGGGTGAAAATGGTTTTTCACGATTTCCAGTGAAACTAGACCTCCAATCAAAAAAAGTTGAATATAAAAGTTGTAGGTAATAAAAAGATCTACAACTTTTGTACAAACCATTTTTTCACATAACCTCAAATTTCCGAGAAAAATCGAAAAAACTAGTGTTTTTGTTTTTGATTTTTATCTCCTTTAAAAAAAATTTTTTTCCACGAAATTTTATGGAAACTTACCTTTTTATGTCCCAAATACGCTGTAATTTTTTTGAATTAAAATATTTATTTTTACGTTTTATTTTAAATTTAAACCTGAAAAGAGACCTCATTTTCAGCCGAAAATGCCATGTTCTAAAAACATTTTTTCCAAAAAATCTAAGGGTTTTTTCTTTTGTTGAAAGGTCTAGTTTCAGATGTTGTAATAAAAATTAACATAACTATGGACCAATTTGCCAGGAAACGCGAAAAACTTAAAAAAATTGATTTCAAAAAGTTATTTTTCAATCATTGTTTTAAATTTTTCATTATTTATTAAAATTTACAATTGAAATCCTTGAATAATGTAAGATAGAAAATAATTAGTTTTTTTTGAATACTTCCTAGAAAAAAAAATACTTTGCTCAATTCAAATAAAGGACCCCGCAGAATCTGTATGGGAAACGGGTCCCGGTCAAATTGGCCCAAATTTTACTCAATTATAGCATTCGGCGAGTACATAAAAAGTGCCCACGGGCTCACAGCTGAAATTTTGAGAGCCACTGTATATACAGGGTGTTTGAAACCACCCGTGCCACCCAATTTTCTGGGAAATTCTCGATTGAAAAAAAAATAACCCCCATTTTTTTCACGGATTCTGATTCTCCCGCCCCTCAAAGTGGGGTTAAGGTCCTTTTTTCTGAACTTGTTTAACATTTCCTAAAGCTGCTTAAAAAATTCGTGGAACCGTCCAAGACTCCAGCTCCCTTGTTTTTTTTTTGCTATTTACGATTCAAAAATAAGTGCAACTTACTGATCTGTTTTTATTGTTTTCAGTGTTTCAAAATACTAAAAACAGATCAGTGAGTGACACTTATTTTTGAATCGTAAATAGCAAAAAATACAAGGGGTCTTGGAGTGTTCCACGAATTTTTTAAGCAGCTTTTGGAGACGTTAAACAAGTTCAAAAAAATTTAAAACAATGATTGAAAAATAACTTTTTGAAATCAAGTTTTTTAAGTTTTTCGCGTTTCCTGGCAAATTGGTCCATAGTCATGTTAATTTTTATCACAACATCTGAAACTAGACCTTTCAACAAAAGAAAAAACCCTTAGATTTTTTGGAAAAAATGTTTTTAGAACATGGGCATTTTCGGCTGAAAATGAGGTCTCTTTTCAGGTTTAAATTTAAAATAAAACGTAAAAATAAATATTTTAATTCAAAAAAATTACAGCGTATTTGGGACATAAAAAGGTAAGTTTCCATAAAATTTCGTGGAAAAAAAATTTTTTTTAAAGGAGATAAACATCAAAAACAAAAACACTAGTTTTTTCGATTTTTCTCGGAAATTTGAGGTTATGTGAAAAAATGGTTTGTACAAAAGTTGTAGATCTTTTTATTACCTACAACTTTTATATTCAACTTTTTTTGATTGGAGGTCTAGTTTCACTAGAAATCGTGAAAAACCATTTTCACCCCTTAAAGTTACCCCTATTTCACCCTCGTAACTCAGATCGACTTGAATTTACTTTTCTGGTTGGCTCGCTATATTTCCTTCACTTTCCAACATTTTTCATGCTGTTAATAATTTTTATCATTTTTGCCTTTTTAAAAGGTATCTGCACTAGCCTATTAGCATAATAAAAAAAATATATTTTTACTAAATTATATATTATACATACATACATAAATTCGTCCCCAACGTTCTTAACGAAGTAACACTGCCGTGGATCGCGCTGCCGCAATTTAATTCAATTCTGTGACCGTCGTTGTTTTTTTTTGTGTCTTTCCCTTCTTTTCCACGGTGTTAGTGGTTGCTGTTTGCTGCGATTTAGGTCAAGTGGACTAAGTGCCCCCCCAGTTTTCGAAAAATCCTATTTTCCTGCGGTTGCCGTCGTCA
This sequence comes from Thereva nobilitata, assembly GCA_963855945.1. Taxonomy (NCBI): domain Eukaryota; kingdom Metazoa; phylum Arthropoda; class Insecta; order Diptera; family Therevidae; genus Thereva; species Thereva nobilitata. The sequence continues at coordinate 37,483,630 of OY979697.1, forward strand.
CTGAGACATTTGGACTTTGGACTTCTGCAACACATCATCTCTTAATTTTTTTACCGCTCTTCAATTTTCTACACATCACTTCATTATGATTGAATGCGGGAATTGCATGGGCTCTGATATCTCTTCCACTCATGCAAACGAATGGATTTCATGTAATGGGGTATGCAATAACTCTTACCATGCCTCTTGCATTGGACTCTCTCTTGCTGCGCTCAGGTACGTGAACGAGTTCAAGAAAGCTTTTACATTTTATTGCCCGGACTGCAAACTCATCAATCTTTCGCACGTTTTACGGGCAATTAAGACTAACAACAACAATACAATTAATTTGACCGAGGCTGTTGGCAACCTGCGTACTGACTTCGAAGCTTGTAATGCTAAAGCTTTCAACGCGGAAAAAAATAGTCACCTACTAACGCAAAACATCGATGAGCTTTCATCTGTGGTTGATCGAGTGGAAAGTAATCTAATTAATATAAAAAAAAACCAAGAGCAAATTAAAGCTAAGCTCGAAAACTTATCTATCAAAGACTACGATATTGTTGACGAATTATCTAAATATATAAAATTTGAGCTTAACTCGATCAACGCAGCCATTAAAAAAATTAAACTTAGCTCCGAGAGTAACGTATTTGTGCACAATGACATCAACGAAAAGAACGAACTACTCATTAAAATTGCCGATTGCTCCAATAAGCTATCATCCTTTGACGAGGCAATTTCCCAACTCAAAAGCGAAGTTAGAGACCAATTTAGCCATCTAGCAGGGGATTTGGCGGATTTAAAGCCATCGTTCAAGGCTGTCGAAACACCCCGTCACGGGGACCCTGAAATAACGAAGCCAGCTGATAAACATGCAATATCCCTCGCGGAGGAACTTGCAAGGGCCCAACTGATGAACGAAGAATCCACCATCTGTGACAACTGGAATGAAAATTTTACTTTAGGCGCTCCCAACTTAACCAACCTCCACCGGCAAACCACGTCGATCTCGTCCAGCCCATCACGCATCTTACCACCTTTGCACCTTCCTGAAGTCATTAACAAATTTGGAACAACATGGTCTGTAGAAGATTGGGACAGGAGGTTGAAGAAAATCGGCTCAACTAATAAGCTGCTTGCAGAAAAACACACTACAGCAAATTTACCTCGTAGTACGCACACAAATAAAAACATCAGCAAAACCCCAATTACGTCATCTGATGAGGATGCCTCAACTTACTTCCTCAAGGGCGTGCCAGCGAAAGCGGATTCCTCTTGGGTAGGCAATCTATTTATCACTGACTTCTGCATAAAACTACTCGGCTGTAAAGAAGTATCTTTGCGGAAGACAAAAAAATTCAAGAGCTTCAAGGTAGTCTTGCCCACCAAATACGAGTGGCTATTCTTCCACTCAGGAAGCACATTTAGATGGAAGAACCTAAGTCTAAGTCGGTGGATTAATAGGATAAGTAATAAATCTAAGTCTCTTTTATCAAAAGTCGCAATAGGCAATAAATCTAAGGTTCCAAATGTAAGAGGTGGTCCCACAAAAATTATTAACCCAGTTTTAAGCCCCAAACTAACAAAGCATGTAAGTAACACAGCTAACCGTAAACCTGACAATATTCCCACTCCATCTAACTCAGTCCCTAGGCCACTAACACTTAACACAACATGCCGTAACAATGCTAATACTAATAACCCTTACCCCAGCTTCTCTCGCAGCCACATCATCGTCGGCGGTCGTTCCTACGCCGATTTTAACGAGATCTCTACACAACCGCAGTCTTCGGTTGTAATTGACACACAGAAATCAGTGGATTCTTCTGTACGCTTCACCAATAACACCCCCACGACAAAACCACCTTTCTTAAATCCGTTGCAACCCCCGGTTGTAAAAAATACCTTGATCTCAGCCGATTCGGCTGAAAGTCGATATTTGTTATCTCGGTTAAGAGAAAGGAAGGTTTTTGACAATGTTAGGCTATTTCTCGCCTACATGCACAACAAACCTGAGTCTACCTGTATACATGGTAAAACCAGGACCAGCCTCATTGTCTCGATCCAACAGGAGGGTCTTCCCACGGATCGTAGTGCCCTGCTCGAATTGTACACTAGGTACCACGAGCATTATGATATAAATTCCCAACAGGTTACCAAGGATCTCTCCGCTTATGCTGCTCATGTAAGATCGCTACATGTGTCTCAGCTCCAAAAAAGCCGTGATGAGATGAACAGATATTACCGCCCATAACTAACTACTTCCCCTATGGCCGATCCCACCCCGTCTCTTTACATTTACATTTACATTTACTTTATTTTGTCGCTATAATGTACTTGTACTGACCGAAACATGGTTAAATGGTACATTCTTAAGTGAAGAGATCTTGGACAGCAGCTGGACTATCTACAGGTGCGATAGGGACTACAGTTCCACTGGCCTTACAAGAGGAGGTGGAGTCCTTATAGCTGTCAAAGACTCTCTAAATAGTGAAGTGATCCCGACTAAATGTTCAAAATCTTTTGAACATGTTTTTATACGAATCAAATCTGACCTGAAGAATATATTTATCGGCACGTTTTATATCCCCCCCAATTCCGACGAATCTAATTACGATGATCTATTACATATAGTGGAGGAAGTTAACGAGGCACTCTGCGGTAATGACTTCATATTTATCCTTGGTGACTTCAACCGGCCGAATATTTCTTTTATCCCCGACGAGGAAGATAATAAATTACTTCCTATTAATGCCATTAATGCCGTCGATATAAAGGTTATCGACACTTTTTACGGCAATGATCTACAACAAATTATCAGGCAACCAAATTCTTGTGGTAAATGGCTTGACCTTATCTTCACCAATTCACACGAGGAGGTGAATATTCTACCCGTTTCCGACGAGGATAATCTGTTTACTAACTCTATTCACCACTCCGCATGGATGCTCGAGCTTAATTGCTCAGTCCCCAAACTTCGTACATCATATAACAATATAATTGTTTATGATTTTAAGAATGCGGACTGGGAGAGTATTTGCTTCGAATTATCCCTAGTCGACTGGGAACATAGGCTGTCTAGTAACGATCTTGACGAGATAGTGTCATGCTTCTATGCTATCATATTTAAGACCATCGACAAATATGTACCCAAAATTAGAAAAAGGGATAAAGTATCGGAACCATGGCTGGATAGAGATACTAGATTTCTACGTAATCAAAGAAATAAATTATATAATATGATCAGAAATAACTCATATGTAAACGAGCGATTGAATTCCGAACACATTAGGTTATCCTCAGAATTTACTCTTAGGTCTCGCGAGGCCTACTCTGCATATATTAAGTCTGTTGGAGATAACATCATAAGTGATCCCAAAAAATTTTTTGATTACGTCAATATCAAACGGAAGACCTCGGGCTACCCAACGTCAATGACGAATGGTAGAACTCGCTCCTCGTGCCCCCAAGTAATTTGTAGCATGTTCGCTGAGAGGTTTGGTGAAACCTATAGCCCCATATCTAGTGCAACGGACAATCTGACTGACTTTCACACTGACACTGACACCTCCCTCATAAATGGCATATCCCTCTCTGTCGACGAGATTTTGTCGGGTCTAAAGAATCTTGATATCAAAAAAAGTAATGGTCCCGACAATCTCCCTCCTATTTTCCTGCAGTCCTGCTCAAAACATATCGTAATTCCTCTTCACGTTATCTTCAACAAATCTTTATCGTTAGGTAAGTTCCCTATGCTATGGAAGAAATCCTACCTAACGCCAATCTATAAATCCGGTGATAAGCAGTCGGTGGACAACTATAGGGGGATTGCCATCTTATCTTCAATTCCTAAGCTTTTTGAAAAACTTGTTTTCGACAGGATTGCCCCTCTTATCGACCCATATCTAAACGAACAACAACACGGTTTTCGAAAAGGGCGTTCAACAACTTCTAACCTTATGGTCCTTATCTCCGAATTGCTATGCGGTATGGAGAGCGGCCATCAATTGGATGCAGTGTACACTGATTTCAGCAAGGCCTTTGATCGAGTAGACCACAATATTTTAATTGCAAAATTATTAAAATTTGGAATATCAGGTTCTGCCCTGGAATGGTTAAAATCATATCTGAACGAAAGAACACAGGTTATCAGATTCCAAGGATTTCTATCTAATGAGATCGAAGTAACCTCTGGCGTTCCTCAGGGTAGTCATCTTGGTCCCCTCCTCTTTAATATTTTTATCTCCGATCTTTCAGAAAAATTAGTAAATATTCCACATCTTTTCTACGCGGATGACCTCAAAATCTATAGTGTCATTAAAGGCCAAACTGATGTTTCCTTCATGCAGACGAAACTCAATGCCTTACAAGACTGGTGTACTACGAACAAACTGCAACTTAACACCAGCAAATGTCATGCAATTACCTTCTCCCGTAGTAGAAACCCACAGAAGCAGTACTATTATCTCAACGGCATGATGTTGAATCAGGTGGATCATATCGTAGATCTAGGCGTGGTCCTAGACCAAAAACTCAATTTCAACCTGCACTACGATAGTATTACTGCTAGAGCCAACAAACTTCTTGGTTTCATCAAGAGGAGAGCCAAAGAATTCATTAATGTACGGGTCACGAAAACACTCTTCTGTTCTCTAGTCCGCCTTATCCTGGAATATGCGTGTCCTATCTGGGATCCTATATTCCAAGTAAGCAGTAGCAGGATTGAATCAGTACAGAAGAGATTTCTCCTTTTTGCCTTGAGAAATCTGCACGACCCGCATGACTACGAAAGCCTACCGCACTACTTGGACAGGCTCAAGGTGCTTGATCTCATGCCGTTATCTAGCAGGAGAAAACTGCTCATATCTTGCGTTGCCTTTGACGTTCTAAGTGGAAAACTTAAAGTGCAGTTTCTGTCGGACAAGATCAAATTCAATGATGAAGTCCGACACACACGTCATACTAAATTACTTCGGGAATACCGTCATCGCACCGATTACGCTAGGAACGAGCCCGTCAACAGATGTTGTATGGTCTTTAATACTCACAGCTCCTGTTTCTCCCCCTCACTCAACAAGGCATCCTATAAGAAAAAACTCAGATCTCTACTAACATAACTCCCACCTCTTTACAATTATAGTAGTAAGTTTCAGTAGTTGTCAATAGTTGTTGAAAAACTTCCTGTTATCATCGACTGCTCGGGACAATACTCTCTGCTAACTGGCATCGTTCAGGCAGTTGCCGTTTAGACATCAACCGGAACGCTCGTCAATCGCTAACTTTTAAATAAACGCTTATCTTTCATTAGTTAAATATCGTGTTTTAATTCTTTCCCAGTTTGAGATTATTTTCGACATTGGTGCCGAAACCCGGGAAGTGAATTTTCGGAAAACCTTTAAACGATCGGAAAGATAAAAAAAAAATAAAACGGTTAACGGTTAACATTTAAGAAACGTAACCACAATGGAGCTTTCATCTCGTGCAACATACCGTGGTCAAATCACGAAATTAGCAAAAAGCGCATCTGAATATTTATCAACGCCAGAAGCGCAGGCGAAAGAATCAAATATTGATAATTTAGAAGTAGCGGAAGAAGAATTATCGGTATTCCTGCAACGGATAACAACTGCACATGAAAGCTTAACAAAGGCCAATAATGAGGTGCGTGCTTTAATAAAACCGGAGGAGTTCGACAAAGAAAACGAATCTGTCGCCGACTACGCCGATAAAGCTGTATCCATTATAGCGCGCATTACTCAAAGGCTTCTAAAAATAAGAACCATCCAAGGTCGCATCAATACATTTCCACAGGGAAACTCCACTACCGATACTCCGAATCTTCGTGTAAATTCCACAAAATTACCAAAATTGCCTTTAGTGAAATTTTCAGGCAAATTAAGTGAGTGGCTGTTGTTTTGGGAACAATTTCGCACGACAGTGCATGATAATGCAAATTTAAGCGCAGCAGACAAATTCAATTATCTCCAGTCAGTTTTAACGGGCAAGGCGGCTGAATCTATTGCGGGATTTACTCCCACCGAGTCGTGCTACGACGGAGCTATTGCTCTTCTTAAAGAGGAATACGGAGATAATGACAGGTTAATTGATCAAATTATCCAACAGCTGCTGTCACTACAACCAGTGACGAATCGAAGTGATGTTCTTCATCTTAGGCGCCTACATAACGCAATCATCTCCAGCACAAGATCGCTCACGGCGCTTGGTGTACCTTCATCGAGTTATAGCATAGTTGTAACGGTCGGCCTTAATTTGCATATCCGAATTGAAATTGTCTTACAATAACCCCGCAGAAATTTCTCAGCCAACCAATTTTTCTAGGCAATAATTATTCAAAATTTCCAGGAAAAAGAGAACTTTTGCTTAAAAATACGCACGCCTCTGCGCTTATTATATTTTTTTACCCCATTCTACCGCCTAACTCACATACACATAAGTTTTCGCGCAACAGAATTGCCGGCGGCGAACACTCCTGCCCATACACTGGCTATTTGCCCCATCCGATATAGCATGTCTCACACTCACACATGGATTTTACACATCCAGAATTGCAGCAGCGTAAGCCCAGCCAATCTCCTGGCAGAAATCCCAGTGAAGCGGAACGCTTCTCAGAATTTTTTTTCATTTTTGCCCTTGTAGTGGACTGGATTTACACGGAAGAGAAGAAACACCACACTTTGGTTGTTCCCTTCCATGTAAAATTCCTCCACGCCATTACCCCACCCTCGAATTTCAAGGTCTCGACCCATATAAGGGAATAAACGGATAGCGATTTCATTTTTTTTGCCCTCACCCCCCCAACACTGATGCGCCAAGGGCTAATTTTTGGCTTGGCGTCGATTTGATCAGTTCGAAAAGTAGCGTTGAAGAAGTCAGTCGGGTCGCGAGCGGAATCAAAGGTGGCGAAGAATACCTGATGAAGGAAAAATTTTTTTTGGCATCAGGTCTATCATATGAAAGGCCGAACGTTCGAAGTCTTAAAAGTAGGATTTTCATTTTCGTGAATTCATTTTTTGTGTGTACGCGAAAAAATTTAACCACGAAAATGGAATTACCACGCATTGCACGGTGCGGTAAGCTGGTTTTTCATGAGTGATAATATCGATTTCTGAAATGTTAATATGGGAATACAGCTTCTTTTTGAAATGCACTCAGGAGAGTAACATCGGAAATTTTTGGTTCGGGTTAAAGTTAATTAAATGTTTTAATAACAACAAACAAAGAAAAAAAAAAAAAGGTTCACGTAAAAATCGAATAATTTCTATGGTGTCCTTTTTTTTGTTTTAGTTCAAGATGAAAGTAATCTAAACCTACTCAAATAAAGTGAAAGAAAAAAAAAAAAAAAAAAAAAATATTGTAGTACCGATAATAAATGGATTAAAAAGATTTATTCTAACTGTTAAATGTGTCGTTCCTAATAATATTCACAAGAAAATACAATAATAACAAAGTAAAAGTGTCAGATGATGATATCCACACATATACCTATATGTAATTGTGACTGGAATCGGTTCTACTTAAACCAAAAGGTAATTTTAATTAATTGATGTTTAGAAACAGCCGTTGTACCTCAGAAAGTTAAAACCAAGAGAAAAAGGGAACAACAAATTATAAAAATAAGAAAAAAATTCTATGTTAGCAATTAGTATACCCACGCGTATGTGTTGAAAAAAAAAAAAAAAAAAAAATTCGAGAATAAATAGGTATGCATATATGTTTATAATGTGGGCCAATGTTTAACATTGTTCTGGCCAAACACATGTAAGTGCATGTGAAAGATATGGATAATGTTATAATAATTACAATGTCGTCCGAGTAGAAATATAGTAAAATCTGTGCAAATACAAACCTAAAACAAAGGAAAGTGTTGGATTTATCGAATAACAGTACCAACAACCAAAAAAAAAAAAAAAATTTTTAATTTATGAAGTAAGCGAATATATATATTAAAATAAAAGACTTTTTTTTATAAATACAAAAATATATTAAAAATAAAAGTATTTGTAGGAACTAAGTACCAAAATACATTAAAATAAAAGATAAAATTTTTTTTGACCATAAATACACAAATATATTAAACTAAAAGATAAAATTTTTAACACGAACAAATACATTAAGATTAAAAGATTTTTTTTAAATGAAAATAATTGCAAGAATATATTAAAATTAAAAGATTTTTTTTTTATGAAAATAATTACCAAAAATATATTAAGATAAAAGATTTTTTTTAAAAGTAAATAAATACAAAAATAAAATAAAAAAAAAAAAAAAAAAAAAAAGGAAAAAAAAAAAAAAAAAAAAAATTTAATCACATTTTTTTTTAAAGACACTAAATAAGAAAATATATTAAGATAAAAGAAATTTTTAAAATGACACTAAATAAGAAAATATATTAAGATAAAAGAAATTTTTAAAATGACACTAAATAAGAAAATATATTGAGATAAAAGGAATTTTTTATGAAAAAGAATCGGTTGCCAAAAGAAGAAGAAATATTTACTTACCTTATGAATAAATAACGTTGAAATTAAAGTAGAATAAAAAGAGTTTTTGTGCCTGTACGTGAGGATTTTCATTGATAGAATTGGTGTTTGCTAGTTTTTTTTTCTTTCCGCGATTTGGTTTTGGATTTCTTCTGGGTTGCTTTGAAGAGATGCCGTGAGTAGACGCAGAGCAGTGATGGTGCCTCTAGGGGAGGTTTTGTCCTCCGGTATGGTAAGTACCCCTTAATCTAATTTCAGATCCCCCTGTATCCCCGAACCAGCGCGCATGGCTGTTTGACGCACATTTTTCCCCGCTCGTATGGCTGCCACCCCCAACCTTTTGTCACTGTCTCGTCGAACCCCTTTTAGTATTTTGTCATATTGGCACGCGGAAGTTTTGGTTTTTTTTTGTTACCAAGTAACTGTCGTTGATGACGAGCCCCTGCACCACGAACCCCCCCTACGGCGAGCTAGCCGCAGCACCGCCAGGCGTGTCCTTATTCGGGTGTAGTGGGTGAGTGAAGATAGTTCGCGAGATAGGTCCCCATTTTCCTTTATGGTTAGATTCTGCAGTTCGGCAAGGCCTTCAGCCTACTGGACTCCTTTCAAAAAAATTCCTTTTCAATTTTTTTGTATTGTCATAGCTTTTGGGTCCTTTGACAAGTTAGTTTATCTTTTATGTATGTATATCCTATATATATATATGACAGTTACAAATGTGGCGCCAACGGTGTCATATGTGTAATATGCCTTTACTAGTTTAGTTTATTTTATTATGACAGTTACAATAAATGGCGCCCAACGTCTGGTAAAACGGACATTAAATTTTATTTCTAATGTAAAGCTAGAGTTCTAGGGCGGTATTCTTAGTCGGTGCTTATTGCAAAGTTCGTGCTTAAGCACGTGCTTAATGTGTCCTTTCGATTCACAGTCGCAACTTAAGCACTGTCTTAAGTAAATGCTCAAGCATGAACTTAATCAAGCAAACCTTATTCAAATAAGTATTCATAGTTGATGCTTAAGCAAATTGTCATATAAGACGATCTTATTTACCCTTAAAATTAATTTATTTTTTAAGTCGTCTCCAAAGGTGACTTAAGCAATTGCTTATAGATGATTTTTCAATAATAGTGTGAAAAAATGAACTTGTTTTCGTCGGTTACTGATATTGAAGGTATTAGTGACGTGGATGATGATGAAGAGGATAATGGTAGATTTATCCGTAGATCTTTGCGTGACAGACAAAATCCTTTTGAGTTTTATGATAACAATGAATTAAAAAGCGGTTTAGATTTAACAGAGATTCCGTACGCGAGTTGCCAAAAATTTATGAAAGATTAGCTGGAATAAATAATCGGGATTTGCCTATTGCACCAGAATTGCAACTGCTTGTATGTTTGAGGTATTATGCAAGCGCAAGTTTCAGGGTAGAGATTTTTTTCATTACAATTTTATACTCCTCAAATTTAACTTCTTGAATTTATGACATTGCATCAGCAGCTCTTTCAGAATTACTTCTAGTAAAATCAAGTAGAAAAAACAAGTAAAACAATAAACTTTCATCAATTCAAGTCGAAATTTAAACAATTAACTGTTAAACAAAAATTAAATGTAATATTTAATATAAAATTTTCATATACTTTATTATATTGTATAAATATTCTTTATAAATTTGCAATATTTCTGTTTATAAATGTTAAACACATTTGAATCGCATCTAAAGCCTTCCCGCAATATTTGGTAATTATTTAAACAAACATACGAGCAACAAACGCATCGTGTACCGCAAATCCATCTCTATTATTCGCATTTAGAAAATTAGGATGAAGGTCATCATCAGCAGTATCATTATATTTATTATCTTCCAAAACATCATTAAATAGCAAAGATATATTGTGCAATACTGCGCATGCTACAATAAAAGGAATTTCTTAAGTAACCTTGGAGACGACATAATAATATGGAATTACTGGAAAAAAACATGGGAAATGCTCAAGCATTTCCTTAAAATTACAAATTTTCAATAAGCAATTACTTAACAAAGTTTACCTCAAGACAGGACTGTGAATACATGATATCTTAAGTACGCCTTATTTAAATAAGGCGAACTTAGTTAAGAAATTCTTAAGTCCATGCTTAAGTAACGACTGTGAATACCGCCCCTAGTATTTTTGAATTTTATACTGTTGCTGTCACTAGTTGACAAATCAATTCTTCCATCTCCAGTTTCATTATTTATAGATTCTTTTCTTTAATTCATTAACTGTTATGAAAAACCTAAAGTCATTAACTATTTGTTTTGGGGAAAGCCATAGAGAGGTACAACAAGTTCTTTTCAAATTTTTATGGAAACCTTAACGGTTTCAAGTAAATGAAATTTATTCTATTTACTTTCTGTTATGTTTCGGTGGTAGCTTCCATTTTTTTTTTTTTTTTTGATGTTACTCATGCATATGTGAGGATGCACTCATCTTGGATTCAAGCGTTCGCTTGCCCTTGTGACATCCTATGTTGACCAACCTGGTAAGGCCCTACTGCTGTCGGTTTACAGGTGGCTTATGTTCATCTGGCTTGCGCAGAGGTGCCCCTGGCTTTGGTTGTCCTTCCCTTGTCTTTGAGTACAATGCTCAAATTTTTTTCTGATCCTTTTAGAATGGCCAAAATGTTTGTGGGACGGCGGACTTGCTTTCTGGTTACCAGGCTCTCCGCCTGACACTGCGGTAAGTTCGGCGTTCCCCAACCATTGCGGTCCCGTTTAATAATCTTCTGGTTGAACGTGCCTTCCGGAATTTCAGCATTCAGACGTTGCTGATCCGTCGTGGCAGTCACCCAAGATTAAAATTAATGATTCTTTTGGAAGCTTCCACATTGACTTCGTCATTTAATCACAGCCATGCGAACTACTTTTTGGGATATTGGGGTATCTGTTAAGGTCTCCTTTGGGGAGGATGGTGTTACACCTGGTCTAGCACCATCCCCTCCAACGAGCCTTGTATGATTTTTGGGATGCTCACTGGTGCCACTGACACTAATACATTTTGGGGGAACATTCCTCCCTCTGGGGGTCCACACTCTCGTTCTTAATATATAAATACAACGTTGGTAGTCAGTAGAATAAAAAAATATTGTTTTTGTACGGTTTTGCTGGGGAATAAACGCGCCCACGTATTATATTTGAAAGGAAAAGATCTCCTTCACTATATTTTTTTTGTATAACGTCCATCTTACTTGCCTTCGTATATAAGTATTATAGTTAATAATCCCGTATCGTCGGTTGTTTTATAACCAGTCCATAGTTACTGAACCCATAATTTTTCTTAAATCTATCCAGCCAAAATGGCTGATGAGGGGAATAATTCAGATGCAGGCAGAAATACTGATGCAGATGGCGACTCCCCTTCATTCAGCGGTTTCAACAATGAACTGCCCCCCGGCCAGAACACTGACGAAGTGCAGGTATTAAAAAAACAAATAGCTCTCTTGCGGGCTCAATTATTATCCTTGACAGTCCAGCCCACGACGAAGGATAAGAATGAACGGACAAGTTCACCTAATGAGCGAGAGCAAGCGGCTCAAATAAATTCACCGGACTTACAATTTATAGCTAGACCAAAAGGGTCTCGGCCGGCTTCACGCCACCCCTCTGCAGTGTTATCTTGGAACATAGTGTTCACAGGACATGTCAGCGGCCTTACTGCTGAACAATTTATCTTTCGATTAGAAAGCAAGGCAAATGATGCAGCTGTGTCAAACCAGGAACTGTGCGCTAACGTATCCTCCTTACTTAAGGAAAGGGCGGCGACCTGGTACTGGAACCAGTTCCGTAGAGAATTTCCTGTTCCAGAATGGACAGATTTTCGGAGAAACTTCTTGGCCCAATACAAAGGGCATGACACGGACCTACATACCATTAAAGCCATGGTAGAACTAAAACAAAACCAAGACTCCTTCGATGAATATATGGAAAAGATGATTTCGTTGTACAACAAAATGGAAAACCCTATTACGGAGGCTCAGTTAACAGTCATGTTAGTAGACAATTTGAATTATGCTACAGGAAATTCCCTGATAGGCATGAGATTCAAAACCCTGAAAGAGCTACGAGAGCAATGTCTTAAGGTAGAGCGTTGGCTCTTAAATAAGAAAGTGGAACGAAGAACCAACCTGCGAGTCCATGAACTGGATGTAGACTTCGGGGAAAATTTCGTTTCCGAGCCATATGACCCTTATTCTCAATCCATTGACGAACTTCAGGCCCGAAATCCGGATCTCATTAGGAGACAATTAGTATGTTGGAATTGCCAACAACCTGGACATGCCTTTTATGATTGTCCGTCGGAAACCAAACATGTCTTTTGTTATCGTTGCGGTAATCCGGGCGTAGTATCACCCAAGTGCAAGTGCCAGGGAAACCGGCCACCGGGTGCGAGGTTTCATGGGAACCCGCGCCCTCCTCAAGCTGCTCTGCCACCGCCACGCCCGTCGAACCAGTAAATATCAAGTGCAAAACAACTATAGCACACAACTCACCGGACTTGACAAGTTTTTATCCCTGCCTTGACAACCCACCTGACTTTCCCTCTGATGAATCCAAAGCTTCGTTCCTTGCACGATGGAACAATTATCATGTCGTCCGTGAACGGATATTTTCTGAACATCCACGAGTTTCATCCATACGTAGAATTCCCATCATTAGGCGTCTGGCCAAAGAGAAACGTCTTCTGGCACGCAAGAGTATTTCTGCTATTTTCTCTGATCACTCAGATGAGCGTCCTTTCGCAAGAATAACACTTGCCGACGTTGCTATGAACGGTCTGCTGGACAGCGGCGCTAGCATTAGCTGTCTGGGAAGTGGTGTCGAATCCTTTTTATCAAGCCACCCCGAGTGTAAGCTTTATTCTCTGAACACTTCGTTACAAACTGCCGATGGTGCTTCACAGCGGGTTATCGGTTACATTAAAGCACCAGTCTCCTTTGGGGAACGGACTCATTTAATGACCATATTCGCAGTACCCAGTTTAAGTCAGAGTTTATATCTTGGGATTGACTTTTGGAAGTTATTCGGCATCGCTCCCCAGATAGTTGGTGAGCTTAGCGCCCCAGCCTTATTGTCTTTGGCCCATGAGTTGCCATCAGCCCAATTTAATCAGCTGGAACGAGTCAAGGCGACTTTTCCATCTTCTGATATACTTGGACTGGGTAAAACTCAGTTGGAAGTGCATGTAATTGATGTTGGAGACTCGGTCCCCATCAAACAAAGACATTACCCAGTTTCACCTGCCGTGCAAAAATTGATGTATGATGAATTAGACAGAATGATCAGTTTAGGTGTCATAGAGCCATCCAATAGTCCGTGGAACTCTCCCGTCGTTTTAGTCCGCAAGCCAGGAAAGGTACGATTATGTCTCGATTCTCGCAAAGTAAACACTGTCACGGTTAAAGACGCATACCCTCTTCCCCATATAGACGGTTTGTTGGGTCGTCTTCAAGACACCAAGTTTATCACGAGTCTAGATTTGAAAGATGCCTTCTGGCAGATACCTTTAGATCTTAAATCGCGCGAGAAGACAGCTTTTACCGTTCCTGGTAGGCCCCTATATCAGTTTACTGTAATGCCTTTCGGCCTATGTAATGCTCCACAAAGAATGTGCCGATTAATGGATAAAGTTATCCCTGGACACCTACGAGAACACGTATTTGTTTACCTTGATGATCTTTTGATCGTCTCTCCCGATTTTGACTCTCATCTCAGAACTCTTGAAGAGGTTGCTGGTTGCTTACGTCGTTCTGGCTTAACCATCAATTTGTCCAAAAGTAAATTTTGTGTAAAAGAGGTAAAGTACCTAGGTTTTTTAATTGGTGACGGAACGTTGAAGACCGACCCTGGTAAAGTGACTGCCATTTCAGAATTTCCTATGCCGAAATCGCATCGGCAAGTACGAAGATTCTTAGGCATGACCGGTTGGTACCAACGGTTCATTTCCAATTATGCCAGTGTGGCTGCTCCTATCACAGATTGCTTGAAAGGCAAAAAGTTTGCTTGGACAGAGGAGGCACAGCAGTCCTTTCTCAAGTTGAAAGATTGTATGACTCAGGCTCCGATATTGGTCACTCCTGATTTCTCTAAACCGTTTTACATTCAATGCGATGCGAGTAAAACTGGTGTCGGTAGTGTACTGTTTCAACGAGACATGGATGGAAATGAACATCCAATTGCATATATGTCCAAAAAGTTGAACAGTGCACAACGAAATTACACTATTACCGAACTTGAATGTTACGCAGCCGTATTGAGTGTAAAAAAGTTTAGAGCATATGTAGAGGGCCAATCGTTCACAATTATTACTGACCACGCTAGTCTTAAATGGCTCATGAATCAGTCTGATCTGAACGGTCGCTTGGCGAGATGGAGTTTAAAATTACAGGGTTTTGAGTTTTCAATAGAGCATCGAAAAGGGAGTCAAAACGTGGTCCCGGATGCGTTGTCCCGTGTTGATTGCGTTGATGAGATTTCATTTTGTCATGATGTAGACCTAACGTCCCCCGCATTCAAATCTCCAGAATATTTGGCATTAATTGAGCGTGTAGGCGGAAAGACAGGACAGTTGCCTGATCTTAGGGTGTCCGACGAATATGTGTTCCATCGTACTACACCTCGTACCGGAGATCCAATCTCTGATGATCTCACCTGGAAGCTATGGATTCCATCTGATTTGACCCCTGCGTTGATTGAAGCAGCTCATTCACCCCCTCAAGCTTCTCATGGAGGAATAGCAAAAACTCTAACACGACTGCGAAATAAATATTTTTGGCCTGGCATGGTAAATCAAGTCCGAACCTTCGTATCTCAGTGTGAGACGTGCAAGTGCACGAAATCTCCTAATGCAATCTTACGACCGCCCATGGGCATGCAACTGAAGGTAGCTAAGCCTTTCCAATTCCTTTATGTAGACTTTTTAGGTCCCTATCCCCGCTCCAAGAGAGGTAATACCGCTGTACTGGTAGTTTTGGACTCATTTAGTAAATTTGTATTCCTGTTTCCGGTTTCCTCCGAGACTGCAAATTCTGCAATAGAGAACCTGGAACATCATGTGTTTCATACCTTTGGAGTACCAGAGATAGTGTTCTCCGACAATGGTCGTCAGTTTGTCTCGAAGGAATTCGCGAAATTCTTGGACGACTATGGAGTCAGACACGTGCGTACAGCGGTACATTCACCACATCCAAATGCTTCTGAGCGAGTAAACAGGTCAACCTTAGCAGCCATTCGTGCTTATTTAAAAGACGACCACCGCGATTGGGACCGTCACCTATCTTCAGTTGAATGTGCAATGCGAAGTTCAGTTCATGAATCAATAGGAATGGCACCTTTTCAGGCTCTCTTCGGAAGCCAGATGATCTTACACGGATCAGCATATGCGGTCTTAAAAAAGTTACACGCCTTACAAGACGGAGATATTGCATTCCTTCCAACTTCAGATCGTCTTCGCCTTATCCGAGAGCGCATTAGCTTAAACCTGTCTGCTGCACACAACCGCCATGAGAAAAATTATAACCTACGTTGTAAATCGGTCTCCTTCCAGCCAGGTCAAGAAGTTTTTCGCCGTACCTTCCCTATTAGTAAAGTTACTAATTGCTTCAGTGCTAAACTAGCAAATAAATTTTCCAAAGCTCGAGTACGGAAGAAAATAGGTGCGAGTCTGTACGAAATTGAGGACATGTCAGGAAAGTTGTTAGGAACTTATCACGCTAAGGATCTCAGGCAGTGAGAAGAACGAAAGCATTCCCAGAGTAGCCCTAATAAGGTATCTCGCCGGCTTCACCGGTTAACTGACAGGGTGCCTTAAACCGCTTAGGTAGCTTCCCTAGCGGTGGTACACCTCCTTGTTTTCCTTGTCCGTCTGGGGGCAAGGTTTTCATGCTAGATGCCTAGCAGGGGCTGCCAGACCAGACCCCCCGAGACACGGTCCTCTCGGTCATTTTTATCGCGCCCGCCTGTTCGCGTGGAAGCTAGCCTTTGCTTCTCAGTCCTTTGTGTCGTGAAGCCCGGACAGTGCGAGGTTCTAGGAGATGCGACCTAGCGCCTCAGAAAGTGGTAGCGTCCTGCTGCATAATCCGTCCTTTACCAGTTTTATTCTCCCCTAGGCCAGAGTAGATCTCTGCGGGCGGGAGAGGAGTATATTTCCCAGGGCTCAGGCCAGCGACGTCGACGCTGATCCCCTGGGGCATTTACTCTTCCCCGTAGGATGACTTAAGGGTTCTCTGACGAATGTACCGGCGGTGCCTCGTTCATCATCAT
Source organism: Thereva nobilitata (assembly GCA_963855945.1). Taxonomy (NCBI): domain Eukaryota; kingdom Metazoa; phylum Arthropoda; class Insecta; order Diptera; family Therevidae; genus Thereva; species Thereva nobilitata. The sequence goes on from OY979697.1 coordinate 37,500,412, forward strand.
TGGACCTCGAGGTCATCCCTCCCGCAGGATTAACCGCGGTCACGGGTACCCTATGGACCACTCAACCCCTCTCAATAGCCTACAAACACACACTTTTACACCCGTCACCAACCTTCTCCTTTGTGGGAGCCAACACACGAACATTTTGAATTTTCCAAATACTCTAATTATCCGTATGTAACCTCTGTGTCCGGCCTCAGTCGGTAAAGCATGACACTCTTAATCTCAGGGTCGTGGGTCGAAGCCACACGTTGAATAGCCCATCACTGTACCAATAGTCTTCTGCATGGGCATGCACCCATCTTTATATCCATTCCCTATTCTCGTCAAAATTTCACCCACATAGGAATTTTTAGCCCGGCTGACTCAGTCGGTAGAATGAGACTCCTTATCTCAGGGTCGTGGGTCGAAGCCACACGTTTAATAGCCCATCACTGTACTAATAGTCTTCTGCATGGATATACACCCATCTTCATATCCATTCCCTATTCTTTTCAGAATTTCAGGTTGTCCACATAGAAAATTTTAGCCCGGCTCTAGTCGGTAAGCAGGAGACTCAATGAGCCGCCTCGTCTTTCGGTTCCCCTCTCCTTGCTTGTTCTAGCGTAACCGCCTTGTAACGGTCGGCCTTAATTTGCATATCCGAATTGAAATTGTCTTACAATAACCCCGCAGAAATTTCTCAGCCAACCAATTTTTCTAGGCAATAATTATTCAAAATTTCCAGGAAAAAGAGAACTTTTGCTTAAAAATACGCACGCCTCTGCGCTTATTATATTTTTTTACCCCATTCTACCGCCTAACTCACATACACATAAGTTTTCGCGCAACAGAATTGCCGGCGGCGAACACTCCTGCCCATACACTGGCTATTTGCCCCATCCGATATAGCATGTCTCACACTCACACATGGATTTTACACATCCAGAATTGCAGCAGCGTAAGCCCAGCCAATCTCCTGGCAGAAATCCCAGTGAAGCGGAACGCTTCTCAGAATTTTTTTTCATTTTTGCCCTTGTAGTGGACTGGATTTACACGGAAGAGAAGAAACACCACACTTTGGTTGTTCCCTTCCATGTAAAATTCCTCCACGCCATTACCCCACCCTCGAATTTCAAGGTCTCGACCCATATAAGGGAATAAACGGATAGCGATTTCATTTTTTTTGCCCTCACCCCCCCAACACTGATGCGCCAAGGGCTAATTTTTGGCTTGGCGTCGATTTGATCAGTTCGAAAAGTAGCGTTGAAGAAGTCAGTCGGGTCGCGAGCGGAATCAAAGGTGGCGAAGAATACCTGATGAAGGAAAAATTTTTTTTGGCATCAGGTCTATCATATGAAAGGCCGAACGTTCGAAGTCTTAAAAGTAGGATTTTCATTTTCGTGAATTCATTTTTTGTGTGTACGCGAAAAAATTTAACCACGAAAATGGAATTACCACGCATTGCACGGTGCGGTAAGCTGGTTTTTCATGAGTGATAATATCGATTTCTGAAATGTTAATATGGGAATACAGCTTCTTTTTGAAATGCACTCAGGAGAGTAACATCGGAAATTTTTGGTTCGGGTTAAAGTTAATTAAATGTTTTAATAACAACAAACAAAGAAAAAAAAAAAGGTTCACGTAAAAATCGAATAATTTCTATGGTGTCCTTTTTTTTGTTTTAGTTCAAGATGAAAGTAATCTAAACCTACTCAAATAAAGTGAAAGAAAAAAAAAAAAAAAAAAAATATTGTAGTACCGATAATAAATGGATTAAAAAGATTTATTCTAACTGTTAAATGTGTCGTTCCTAATAATATTCACAAGAAAATACAATAATAACAAAGTAAAAGTGTCAGATGATGATATCCACACATATACCTATATGTAATTGTGACTGGAATCGGTTCTACTTAAACCAAAAGGTAATTTTAATTAATTGATGTTTAGAAACAGCCGTTGTACCTCAGAAAGTTAAAACCAAGAGAAAAAGGGAACAACAAATTATAAAAATAAGAAAAAAATTCTATGTTAGCAATTAGTATACCCACGCGTATGTGTTGAAAAAAAAAAAAAAAAAAAAATTCGAGAATAAATAGGTATGCATATATGTTTATAATGTGGGCCAATGTTTAACATTGTTCTGGCCAAACACATGTAAGTGCATGTGAAAGAAAAATTCGAGAATAAATAGGTATGCATATATGTTTATAATGTGGGCCAATGTTTAACATTGTTCTGGCCAAACACATGTAAGTGCATGTGAAAGATATGGATAATGTTATAATAATTACAATGTCGTCCGAGTAGAAATATAGTAAAATCTGTGCAAATACAAACCTAAAACAAAGGAAAGTGTTGGATTTATCGAATAACAGTACCAACAACCAAAAAAAGAAAAAAAAAATTTTTAATTTATGAAGTAAGCGAATATATATATTAAAATAAAAGACTTTTTTTTATAAATACAAAAATATATTAAAAATAAAAGTATTTGTAGGAACTAAGTACCAAAATACATTAAAATAAAAGATAAAATTTTTTTTGACCATAAATACACAAATACATATATTAAACTAAAAGATAAAATTTTTAACACGAACAAATACATTAAGATTAAAAGATTTTTTTTAAATGAAAATAATTGCAAGAATATATTAAAATTAAAAGATTTTTTTTTATGAAAATAATTACCAAAAATATATTAAGATAAAAGATTTTTTTTAAAAGTAAATAAATACAAAAATAAAATAAAATAAAAAAAAAAAAAAAAAAAGGAAAAAAAAAAAAAAAAAAAAATTTAATCACATTTTTTTTTAAAGACACTAAATAAGAAAATATATTAAGATAAAAGAAATTTTTAAAATGACACTAAATAAGAAAATATATTAAGATAAAAGAAATTTTTAAAATGACACTAAATAAGAAAATATATTGAGATAAAAGGAATTTTTTATGAAAAAGAATCGGTTGCCAAAAGAAGAAGAAATATTTACTTACCTTATGAATAAATAACGTTGAAATTAAAGTAGAATAAAAAGAGTTTTTGTGCCTGTACGTGAGGATTTTCATTGATAGAATTGGTGTTTGCTAGTTTTTTTTTCTTTCCGCGATTTGGTTTTGGATTTCTTCTGGGTTGCTTTGAAGAGATGCCGTGAGTAGACGCAGAGCAGTGATGGTGCCTCTAGGGGAGGTTTTGTCCTCCGGTATGGTAAGTACCCCTTAATCTAATTTCAGATCCCCCTGTATCCCCGAACCAGCGCGCATGGCTGTTTGACGCACATTTTTCCCCGCTCGTATGGCTGCCACCCCCAACCTTTTGTCACTGTCTCGTCGAACCCCTTTTAGTATTTTGTCATATTGGCACGCGGAAGTTTTGGTTTTTTTTTGTTACCAAGTAACTGTCGTTGATGACGAGCCCCTGCACCACGAACCCCCCCTACGGCGAGCTAGCCGCAGCACCGCCAGGCGTGTCCTTATTCGGGTGTAGTGGGTGAGTGAAGATAGTTCGCGAGATAGGTCCCCATTTTCCTTTATGGTTAGATTCTGCAGTTCGGAAGGCCTTCAGCCTACTGGACTCCTTTCAAAAAATTCCTTTTCAATTTTTTTGTATTGTCATAGCTTTTGGGTCCTTTGACCAGTTAGTTTATCTTTTATGTATGTATATCCTATATATATATGACAGTTACAAATGTGGCGCCAACGGTGTCATATGTGTAATATGCCTTTACTAGTTTAGTTTATTTTATTATGACAGTTACATAGTTCTCAAATCGGTTTTGCTCAGGTGCATGCCAAATGAGCTGCGTGTGGATTTCCACAAAATATCACAAACAAAAGAAGAGCAAGAGTGTAGTGACGACAATTCCGCAGGAGGAACGTCTATAAGTTTCGCTGGTGATGAGCAGGTAAAGGCTTTATTGAAATTTCTCAAGAGAGAGGTCGAGTCGCTTGAAAAATCGGCAGCAGCAGCAAAACCAACGCAACCGCAAACCAGCCCGAAATCATATCATACTGCAGCTGGACTTTTGGCTTCTAATGATCGAGAAGTGTGTTTTTTTGTAAATCCAACCAACACTCTACAGAAAGTTGTTGTTCGTCCCACACACTTGTACAACGGAAGGAGCTTTTGAAACGTGATGGCCGATGTTTTCGATGTACGAAACGAGGGCATAATGCAAAAATGTGCAAGAACAGATCAATAAAGTGCAGCCAGTGCTCTGGAAATCATGCCTATTGTATGTGCGATCCAAATTATCGTTCCAACAAAGCAGATAACAGTCATAAACAGCAGCCGAATTTTAATGCAAATTCACCGCCACAAAAAACCGTCAATTTGTGTTCGCAAAATGCTGGCTCATATCCTAACGCAAACATTTATTTACAGACAGCATGCGCTTTGATTTCTTCGCCAGCTGATACTTCAACGTCATTATATGTCAGGCTCGTTCTGGACGGAGGAAGTCAGTACACATATGTGAAGACAAGTGTAGCGCGTCAATTAAATTTGGAAATAATTGGTAAACAACGGATAAAAATCTTACCCTTCGGAAGCTCAACGCTTCCTCCAACGCAGGTTTGTAATCGTGTGAAACTTTTTTTATGCAGTCAGCATGACAATCGATGCATAGAAATGACAGCATTAGAGGTACCTGAAATTTGTTTAGACATACTTCCTATACCAAATAAAAACAATCCAGAATTTAGAAAATTTATTTTAGCCGACGCTAGAAAAGCCGATGATCTTCAGGAGGGAATCAGTTTGCTAATCGGATCGGATTTTTATTGGAAAATTATTACAGGTGAATTTCAGCGCATTGATGATAATTTAACAGCTGTGAACTCAATATTGGGTTGGACAATTCAAGGTCCCGCTAAGGAAATAAAAGACTGTGACCAATATGCATGCTTGATGGCAACCACCCTGAATTGTAGTTGCTCACCAGATTATGAAAGCGACATGAGCCGTTTTTGGGATCTAGAGTGTATTGGCATATCCGCTAAAGGTGAGAATGAAATTATTCATGATGTTGACAAATATATTCGAAAAATCGGTGATCGATATGAGGCATCATTATTGTGGAAAACTGAAGATTGTTTATTGAATAATTATCGCAAGGAAGCAATCACAAGGTTGAATAATTTAATAAATAGATTATCTAAGGACCCATCTAAACTGAAGAACTATGATAGAGAGATGAGGGATTTTATTGCCTGTGGATTTGCTGAAAAAATTGCCACTGAAATTAGCAGTCAAAACCGGGTTTATTATATGCCACATAGACCCGTCTACCGTGACGATAAAGCAACTACGAAACTGCGCATAGTTTTTGATGCTTCTGCTAGCTCAGGTGATAACTTATCACTTAATAAACTTTTATCTACTGGCCCGAACTTGCTGCCTAATGTTCTAACTATTTTGTTGAATTTTAGAATAGGAAAAATTGGAATCGTGGCCGACATTGAAAAGGCCTTTCTTCAGATATTGTTATCAAAAAAGGATCGCGATGTACATCGATTTTTTTGGTTTGATGAAGAGCTGGAGTTATCAAAAGATCTGCCCCCACCTCAAGAATATCGTATGACTCGTGTTACATTCGGAGTATCGTGCAGTCCCTTTCTATTAAGTGCAGTACTGCGAAAACATTTCGAGGAGCAGCATATTGCATTTCCGGAGACTTCAAGAATCTTGTTAAACTCCTTCTATATGGACGATTTGGTGACAAGTGTTGATGAAGAAGAAATTGCCAAAACCATTTATCGTGAAACACGTTTCATTTTAAAAGATGCTTCCATGAACATACGCAAGTGGAATTCTAACGCTCCAAACATCCGCTTGCATTTTGGAAAGTATGATAATCCACCGATCATGCAGAAGGTATTAGGAATGCGTTGGTGTTGCTTAACTGATGAAATTTCTGTGGAATTGGATCAACTTCTAGCAATAACCCCTCAATTAATGGTGAATGGAACGAAACGAAATGTACTAAAGCTTATATCGCGAATTTATGATCCTTTGGGATTACTCGGTCCTTATGTTATAAGGTTAAAAATTCTATTCCAAGAGATTTGGCGCCTGAAGCTAGACTGGGACGTTGTGCTACCAGACAATATGCTAAAAATATGGCGTAGCTGCTGTTCTGATGTCAAACGGTTAAATGAAATTTCTCTTCCACGACAAGCAATTACATCTTCACCAATAGTGAGTACTCAATTGCATATATTTTCTGATGCCAGTCTACAAGCTTATGGAGCTGTCGCTTTCGTTAGAACTGTTGGTCGTGATGGTATAGTATGCGTGAAATACTTGTGCTCTAAAAATCGAGTGGCTCCACTTAAAATTAAAGATTTTGATAATTTAACGTTACCGAAATTAGAACTGACGGCAGCATTGATTGCTGCAAGATTAGTAAAATATCTGCAGGGTCACATCAACAAGAAATTTGATTCCATATTCTGTTGGTGCGATTCAAAAATTACTTTATATTGGATACATGGAGATCTTAACAAATGGAAACCTTATGTAGCTCATCGTGTGAAAGAGATTCGACAGGTGACTTTTCTTGATAGCTGGAGATATTGCCCCGGCGACCAAAATCCAGCAGATTTATTAACGCGCGGGTTATCCCCGGAGTCCTTATGTAAAGCTTCAACCTGGATCTCCGGACCGTCATGGTTATCAGACGCATCAGATAATTGGCCTAAAACAGATTTTAATATACAAAATTTAACTTCTCTTGTTTGTTTACAGGCAGTAGCCGACAATGCTACCTCTAAGCATAACGATGAAAGCATTCTAAACATTGACGATTACAGTGATTATAGACGATTGCTGAGAGTAACGGCGTATGTGCAACGATTCGTAGCAGCTCTTCATAAGCATCGGCCAAGTAATAGGTATCTAAAATCAGACGAATTGCTACAAGCAGAATATTACTGGGTGAAAAGGATTCAAGAGCGTCACTATAAAGAGGAACTTGCGGCTCTTCAGAAAAGAAAATTAATTGCCATTTCTTCAAAAATATACACATTAAATCCTGTGATCGATGACTATGGTATTTTACGCGTTAGGAGCCGATTAATTAAACTCAACAACGACTTTGTGACCGCCTTTCCAATTATTCTACCGAAATCTGAACACTTAACCAGACTGATTGTAGTAGACGTTCACCATCGAGCATTGCATGGTGGTGTTAATTTAGTCATAACGCGCCTCCGAGAAAAGTTCTGGATTGTTAAGGCTAGGCAGCTTGTAAGGAGTATCACTCACCAGTGCTATCTTTGTAGACGCCTTAGAGGAAATGCGGCATCGCAGCCGTTCGCAACGTTGCCGCGAAGTAGACTCAGCGCTTCAAGACCCTTCGAGACTACTGGTATTGATTTTGCAGGTCCATTACATGCAAAGCTGCTCGTAACGGATGAGGGAACGAGAAAGATGTACATCATGCTACTGACCTGCGCAGCAGTTCGAGCAATACATTTGGAGCTGGTTCCAAGTCTTACTACGGAAAGCTGTTTGCTGGCCTTAAGGCGTTTTATATCCCGTCGAGGAGCTCCAAATCTCATCATATCCGATAATGCTAAAACTTTTAAAAGAGCATCTTTGGAACTGAAGGAACTTGGAAATTTTGTGGAATCCGAAGATCTTCAGGGCTTTGCAAGCAATCACGGCATCCGTTGGCAATTTATAGTGGAACGTGCCCCATGGTGGGGAGGCTTTTGGGAGCGCCTTGTGCGCAGTGTAAAGGATGTGCTACGGGCCACTATTGGCCGCTCGATTTTGACTGTCGATAAGCTTCACACTCTTTTAACGGAAGCTGAGTCTGTGATCAATGCTCGGCCACTGACTTATCTCAGCGACGACCCTTTGGATTTATCGCCGTTAACACCAGCACATTTTTTAACTTGCTCGTACTCTAATTTTGTGACCGCCCGAGTCACTGAAGTAAACGATAAAGAAATTCGCTTGAAATGGAAGGAACGGCTACGTATGACTGATCAATTCTGGAGAAGATGGAGAAATGAGTACCTCCAGCAGCTGAGGTCAGTTCATCATCACAAGAACATTCTTTCTTCAACGATTAAAGCCGGAGATATTGTCGTAGTTCATGACCAAGCTTCACCGCGTTTATTCTGGAAGCTCGCAGTAATTGAAGCTATTTTTCCTGGAAGAGACGGAAAAGTTCGAGCCTGCGAAATCCGTTTTTCAAATGGATCGCGAACTAGGAGACCAATTCAACTATTATATCCTTTAGAAATTTCTGAAGTACAAAAAATTACAAACGGCCCGCCCGGAGGATGTTGAAAAACTTCCTGTTATCATCGACTGCTCGGGACAATACTCTCTGCTAACTGGCATCGTTCAGGCAGTTGCCGTTTAGACATCAACCGGAACGCTCGTCAATCGCTAACTTTTAAATAAACGCTTATCTTTCATTAGTTAAATATCGTGTTTTAATTCTTTCCCAGTTTGAGATTATTTTCGACATAATTATTTTTATAATAATAATAAGGACTGTTGTACTACTGTGTTTTTTAATTTAAGTGTGCCTTGTTTGGCTAAACAAATAAATAAATAAATAAAATATGTATACATAGTAAAGAATTATGAAGTACACTTAGGCTAAGTATAGTACATTGAATTTAGATCATAGAAGTGAATTATGCAGTAAAATTAGGCTAAGTATACACATTGAATTTCGACCTAGATTAAGAAAAGTCTGAAAGAAGAAATATATGCACTAAATAAACATACATTAATTTGCTGCTTTGATGAGACGCATGAACGGGGGGAGAATGTTTTGGCCTGAAAATAAAAATATTTTTACTAAAAACAATACTCCGAAACAAACATAAACAAACCTGACAGACGCCGACCCGAGTCAGATGTAATATAAGTACAGGCTAAAAATAAAATAGTAAATAAACAAATAAACACAAAAAAATTACCTGACATTTCCTCCTTCCAGCTACTTCCTAAAAATAATTTAAAAAAAAATCAAATAAAATAATTTTACTAACAATTAAAATAAATAGTAAACACTTACCTAATGTCACCCAGTAAATAATTTTTTTTTTTAATAAAGAATTTTTATTGAGCTATCCATACAAAAGTGAGTTCATTTGTGATACAAATATTTCCTTATTCTATTTTTGCCGATTTATTATTATATCTATGCTAAACCTTCGGTTATAGTAGTATGGACCTTGGTCCTTTCTTCTTATTTCCTTTCAAGTCTACTACAAATTTTCTTTTATTTTTGTTGGCTATTGCCTGCTCAAATGGCCTAGCCTCATTCTCTTTATCCAGTAAATAAACAAAAAAGCTATATTCACAAACTGGTCCAAAAAATGGTCTACACTGGAGCCACGGGAAAGTGATCGTGCCGTGGTGAAAAAGCTCTACCGAGCGCCATCTTGCACTTCAAGAGAGGACGAGGAATAAAAGTTCCTGCAATCAAGGGAGCAGCACCAGTCGATCAGACGACATCGTCAGAAAGGCTGCACGGCGTATTAGGCGTATTATAAAGCGCATTAGTAGATAGGGAATTAGATATTGTCAGGGTTTTTACCGGCAATCTTTAGCAGGTTAGCGAGATTTAGAACTTATTAAAAATTGTTCGCATTTTAAATGTTGGTGGTGGATGTTTGTTTAAGTCGCATATCGACATAAACAGACATTTAGGGCTTAGATAATTGTCAGGTTTTCACCGACAATTCCTTGTTTGCTGAAATTAAACTGTTTAAAATTGTTTTGGGCATAACTGTTGGTGAAGGGATTTTTGATAAGTCGAAGATCGACTTAACGTAATAAAAAAGAGAATTTAATATAATTAATATTTCAGCAGAGATTTCTGTTTTGGGAATCTTTGGTTGACATTTTAATATATTTAAAATTTCGTCAGAGATCCCTGATTTAAGAATCTCTAGTGTACATGTTAATATATTTAATATTTTCTCAGAGATTTCTGTGTTAGGAATTTCTAGTGTTATTAAATCACGGCATTTTAGTCACAGTTAGTGACCGTTAAAACTAATATTTCAAGTAACCAAAGCTTGGGAGAAATTTGCTAAAGCAGCTCAAAGTAAATTCTCTCTTGTAGAGTGCATAAAGCTCTGACCCTAGTTACAAAGGGACTCTAGCCAGTGGATAAAACAAGTCACTTATAAATAAATAAAAAAAATTCAAAAATTTAAAGAGAAAATTCTCAAATCTGGTAGAAGTTCAACCAGTATACACATTTTTACGTGTACCTACACCGAGAAATTAAACTGCTCGCGGTGCATTTAGTCCTCTGTACGATAAAGATTATTAATGCAAGGTCGCATACGCCTTGAAAACAGAGTAGAAAAATATTGGTCAGCTGCAGCAGCTCGGAAACAACCGGCGCTGTAGTGACACAATTAAAAACAAAGAAATGGCGCCGGTAAACGGAAGTGAAAAACGAATATATTTTTTATTATTAAGCCGAATTTTGAATGATTTATTAATGAGTCTATTTTCAGATCAAGAGAGACCAGCGAAAGTATTAGAATAAGTAGAAATAAGTAAAATTGAATTATTTTGGAATTGAAGTTTGAATAAAGAGAAGTCGAGTTTAGATTAATTTAGAGTTAATTAGAAGTGTAATATATAGGAGATAATATATAACTAAGTTTAAACCACTTTCGTCTTTGAACTTGAAAACCTATTTGGTAAATTTCCGTCCGAGCCACCCTTTGTTTGAGTCCCCTTCCCCAAATTTTGTAATATGAGTCTTCCTGGCCTGTATGGAAATTTCACCTCCTTCGTGCCCCGGCACACCCATCTTTGACAGTTACAATTATTTGCAGCTTTCTCAGATATACTGTTGTCAGACAACCAAAATCTCAAATCTTCGGTTAAACTTTTTTTAGATGTAGTCTCATCTTCTCGATGCAATTGTACGGAATCACACACACTACATTGTTCAGTTCTATTGGCCATAGCAATAACATTCATATCGTCAACATCGGTTGCACTTTCTACAATTCCATTTAATGAATCTTCACTGACTTCTGGAACATTAATTATGTTTTCGGAAGATGGCGAGTAAGAACCTTCTGCAGTAGTATGATTCTGTTCTTTACAACAAATTTTGTGAGTCGCAACTCTTGCAGTTTCAATTTCTTCCTGAATCATCTGACATACTCTCCGTTTTGTCATGTATCTTATAGGTTTCGGCATCTTGTGATTTCAATAAGTTCTGTTTAAGTTTTTTGCCGTCTACAATAAGAAAAATAAAAATATTTTTATAAATTTGAACGATAGCAAAAGAAAATATAATAAAAAAATAACAAACATACATCATTTCTAGCTTTTAATTACAGATAATTAACAATACAATAAATGTTATGGAAGTTTAAAATTTTAACAAGACACTTTAAATTTTTTAAATAAATAGATACATTTCTGTAAAGAAAATATTTCAAAATTTGCCTATATAAAAGTTCTCCCAAGTTCTCTTTGTATTTTGTTACTTGACACCAAAAAAATATAGAATTATTCATACAAGGTTGATTATAGTTTTTTCAGATTAGTTGAACGGATTTGAAATAATGAACAATTTTTTTTGATATTAGTTGTTACATTTTTATTGTTGATAGGTTACGTTTAACTTGTATTATTTCCAATGACTGAAAAATTGAATACTTACAAATACATGAGATCAAATTAGTTTTTTGGTTTTGCACACAAATCACTATTATTATAAAGATTTCATAAGTAATTACACTCAATGAAGTTGAACAAAAAAAATTTTATCACAAACAATTATTCACAATATTATACTTATCGATATGAGTAAGTATTTCTCTGTATGTTTATACATGACATGTACAGATGAGTATTATTTATACAATATATATATTTGTTAGCGCAGGCTGGGTATCAGGGAGCCATTCTGTGCTTTGCAACCACGTGTTCATGCGCGGGGCGCACATTGCGCAGTTGTCATAACTCTCCTACTAGTCGTGGTCGCCACACATTTTTATGGAGCATGCGCATGAGCTCCGTTGCGCATGCCCCATAGAAATGTGTAGCGAACACGACTACTGTTTCCCGCGCTTACCCACGCTTCGAAACTGTTAAGTAAAATATCACAACACAAAAAAAAACAATAACAACAAAAGGCAAAAGACCCGCACCGAACGAAACAGACGAAAATCCAACACCTTATCGCAGAGGTACATATCGGATTACGTCTGGAAGTGAGAATCTTCCTTAGGTGCGAAACTTAATTTTCTTTGTCCCCAGGAGATAATAATTCTCGACACGGTTTCACGGTTAACGCTGAAACCGCGAAAAAGCCACCGCGGTCTTTGTTTTAGGAGAACGTAAGTGGTCTTGACCTTGACCGCGGTGTGGGAACCGTTGTCCATGTTTGATTTTTAAGATCCACGGCTCAGCGGTGGTGAAAATTAAAAAATAAGGAGAGTGTTGTTTAATCCATGATCGCGAGCGGGCGGATTTTTCTATAATTAGAGTGTTGATTAACCCACATCCGTGAGCGGGCGTTCCCTAAGAGTTTTTAAAAAAAGTTAAGAGTTTTTAAAAAAAGTTTACCTGGTTGTTTTTAAATGAAAAGATTTAATTAAGAGTTTTTAAAATTATTATTAATGTAACAAAAAGGCCAGTGTTATTATCAGTTCATCGGGCTGACTTAAATAAACATATCTAATTAACGTAACTAAAAGTTAAGAGTTTTTAAAAAGTTTACCTGGTTGTTTTTAAATGAAAAGATTTAATTAAGAGTTTTTAAAATTATTATTAATGTAACAAAAAGGCCAGTGTTATTATCAGTTCATCGGGCTGACTTAAATAAACATATCTAATTAACGTAACTAAAAGTTAAGAGTTTTTAAAAAGTTTACCTGGTTGTTTTTAAATGAAAAGATTTAATTAAGAGTTTTTAAAATTATTATTAATGTAACAAAAAGGCCAGTGTTATTATCAGTTCATCGGGCTGACTTAAATAAACATATCTAATTAACGTAACTAAAAGTTAAGAGTTTTTAAAAAGTTTACCTGGTTGTTTTTAAATGAAAAGATTTAATTAAGAGTTTTTAAAATTATTATTAATGTAACAAAAAGGCCAGTGTTATTATTAGTTCATCGGCCTGACTTAAATAAACATATCTAATTAACGTAACTAAAAGTTAAGAGTTTTTAAAAAGTTTACCTGGTTGTTTTTAAATGAAAAGATTTAATTAAGAGTTTTTTAAAATTATTATTAATGTAACAAAAAGGCCAGTGTTATTATCAGTTCATCGGGCTGACTTAAATAAACATATCTAATTAACGTAACTAAAAGTTAAGAGTTTTAAAAAGTTTACCTGGTTGGTTTTAAATGGAAAGATTTAATTAAGAGTTTTTAAAATTATTATTAATGTAACAAAAAGGCCAGTGTTATTATTAGTTCATCGGGCTGACTTAAATAAACATATCTAATTAACGTAACTAAAAGTTAAGAGTTTTTAAAAAGTTTACCTGGTTGTTTTTAAATGAAAAGATTTAATTAAGAGTTTTTTAAAATTATTATTAATGTAACAAAAAGACCAGTGTTATTATCAGTTCAGCGGGCTGACTTAAATAAACATATCTAATTAACGTAACTAAAAGCTGAGTTTTCTAAAAGGTTTACCTAGTTGTTTTAAATAAAAATATTTAGCTAACTTGGTGTGATCAACGCCCAGTTGCGTAAAAATTCAACGGGCCGATTTAAATAAGGAAGAACAAGGTTAGTACACATTTAAAGAAAAAAAAAATAAAGCAACAAAACCAACGCGTTTGTTTTTGTTTAGTATTTCAGTGTATCGTGTTTAATAATCGTTTAGTAGTGAACAAAAGTTTTGAAGCAATGTTATCTCAAGTGACAAAAATTTAGGACGATTACATAGCTATTACTTTTCATTAAACATATTGTTGGTGACTTATCGTAAGTATTGCAATAATTTATATCTATCTATAATCAATTAAAATTATAACCTAAAATTTATAAGATCCAGCATAGTCCATTAATCGAATATTGAAGTTTCTACAGAAATAAGCATAAAATAGATTTAATTCAAATAATGTACAGAATTTTCATGTATATTCCCTTTTTTATTTCAATTTCTTAAATTTTCCCATAGCTTCTTTTGAATTTTCAGTACGTATGTAGTAACTGCAATATAAAAAAAATTATTTTCAGTCAAATAATACCATGAATAAACCTTACGCAGTTGTGTACTTCATCAATGATGATAACTCCCCAGCAATGGGCTGTTGAAAGATAAATGCACTGGAAAAGTTGCCGTTGTAAATGGCCTCCACAACAGGAAAGCCTAAATCTTCGAATGAAAAATAAAATAACACCAGCCGATGATTGGCTCATATATGACGTGGAAGTCATAAAATATTGTGGTAAATATTAGAATTTAATTGAATATCAAAATAGTCGTATATTACAAATAATGAAATAATTATAATTATCCTAATCTCTTCAGATACATTGAAATATGCACGAAAAGCCGCAGAAGATTCTCAATGTTCTTCAGAGACAGACCGGCAATTAGGACGAGGATACAGAAAAATGCGGCCTTCAGCTGTCGCTACCGCTTTTAAAGAATCAAATGATTTGCACACAAATCACTATTATTATAAAGATTTTGTGGCGACATGTAAACGCACCAGAAAATAACAAAGAAATACGGACAACTTCACGAGATGATGAAATAGTTTTTAGTGAAGAAAAAGATGACACTTGTCTGAGTTAGCGTCCCTCCGGTATTGCGCGAGAATTATGTTGATAAACCGAGACTTAAACGATATATGTGTATTATTATAATTGTTGTAAATAAAAGATATTTTAGTTGTAATTGAGAAGTGTATTACTATTCACAACAATTTCATAAGTAATTACACTCAATGAAGTTGAACAAAAAAATTTTATCACAAACAATTATTCACAATATTATACTTATCGATATGAGTAAGTATTTCTCTGTATGTATATACATGACATGTACAGATGAGTATTATTTATACTATATATATATTTGTCAGCTCAGGCTGGGTATCAGGTAGCCATTCTGTGCTTTGCAACCACGTGTTCATGCGCGGGGCGCACATTGCGCAGTTGTCATAACTCTTCTACTAGTCGTGCTCGCCACACATTTTTATGGAGCGTGCGCATGAGCTCCGTTGCGCATGCTCCATAGAAATGTGTAGCGAACGCGACTACTGTTTCCCGCGCTTCCCCACGCTTCGAAACCAACGCGTTTGTTCTTGTTTAGTATTTCAGTGTATCGTATTTAATAATCGTTTAGTAATGAACAAAAGTTTTGAAGTAATGTTATCTCAAGTGACAAAAATTGACGATTACATAGCTATTACTTTTCATTAAACATATAATAAGATAATTCTGATCACAATGATAAAACTTTAAAACCAGGTAAAAAAAGATTCATGTTTGTTTGTATTTTTTTTTTAAAGACAATTCAAGTTGAGGTCAATGTCTCAATCGTCGCTTATGAACCTATTCTCGCTCAGTAAATTTTAAATTTATTGAGCGAGAATAGGTTGATGAGCAACAATTGGAACAGTGACCTTATATCTTTTTTTTCTGATTCACTTGACAGCCGCTCCATTTCCAAAATGTGATAAATCAAGGGAACATCCAACACGAATCACTGAAGCACACGCTTTAAGACCAAAAAAACACGAAGAAAAAGCTACTGAAATAAGTGACACAGAAGACAGTAATGGCGTGTTGACGGATAAGGAACTAGTATCTTCAAATAAAAATGGACAATCGAGTGGTATATTTCCAGACAACAATATTCGCATAACTAGCAAAGCAAAGTCTATGAATATAGATGAAAAAATCCCTTAACATCCCCGTTCAATTATTCCTGATGATTTCGATCATGAGAACGACGACGAACGCTTTAACACACTTGATCGTAATATTATTTTGACAGTCATCAATTTTTCAGTCTATATTAGAGAGAAATTATTTAAGTTTTATGTATTAAATTGGTTTCAGGTAAATTAGATCAGTGTTTATATCTTTTGGGAGCCCACTCAGTAAAACTTAAAGATATAGAACAACGATTATTAACAACAAATAGTGCGAATCCTGAGGTCAATAACCATAATGCAATATCGAAATTAAGGAAGATCTACCATTGGATAGTAAAGAAAAAATATCAGCTTTTGAGGAGAAGCTATTATCAAAAAAGTACAGTCAAGAATTTGTAAGTGAACTTCCATTATAATTTTTTATAATTTATAGTTTCTGTTACAATTCAAATCAGAACGTTTATTTTCATTATTTTGGAGTTATAAGAAATAACTATTTATGCAGGTAAAGATCGCGAAACAGGTTGCAGGGTCTAATGCTAGAGATTGCAAATTTACAGCCACCAATACCTGTGAAGGCAAAAAAACGAAATACAAAGTAGCAGATTTAAAATTAATGAAGATGTGTGAAGGTCAGTAATAAAAAAAAGATAAAAATCAATAAACTCAATGAATTCGAAAAAAAAATATTTTAGTTAAAACAATTAATTTACAGGTGCAATATTGGACAGATATCCATCTTGGGACAGTGCAGAATTTTCCAAAGCCAGTCAAAATTGGTTCAGATTGGGTAACCAAAGAGCTGGACAAAAGCCAAAGCAAGTACAAAAAAAACAAAACCACCAGCAATGAGGACTAAGAAATGATTAATGGGCATATTCACACAGTGCACATTCATGGCGCCTAAAACCGGTTTTATAGATGAGAGAGGGAAGGGAGCGGAAGAACTTAACGAAACATTTTTCACGGAAAAGCAAACGCGTGAAAACTGGCACACATATAAAAAGTTACTTCTATCTCTTGCATTCTTTAGCTCCGTTTTTCTCTAACAAGTAAATTTCATCTGCAAAACATTTAAAGGTTCCTGTATAGCATTCAAATTTACTACACTCATTTACGCCGCGTCTGAGTTGCTACGAGTTGAATAAAACCGGTTTTACTCACCACAATTATGGCAGCGTGTGAATATGCCCAATAATAGTAACCATTACACAATTATTTATTTATTTTTTTTTAATCCAAGACATGAGAATGAGAGTAATGACTGGTTCATATAACCTAAGATTATTAATTTTTTAATTTAAAACAAAGTCTTATTTTTATTTTATATTCGGACTTCTTGCATTATAGTCATGGTTTTAAAGATAGTCTATGATCTCCTTATTAAAATTAAAAAAAACTATTATTACTTGAGTAGACTTGACATTTAGGCCATGTTATAAAAATGATAATTTTATATACAATGTTACTCCAAGAAGTAAGCGAAATCACTGGTTGATATTACCAAAGATGTTTATTTAAAAAGAAAGTTTTATTTTTATTTTTTATTTGCGTACTTCTTTACCAAAGACGTTTATTGAAGAAGAAAGTTTTATTTTTTTTATTTGCGTACTTCTTGGAGAATAATAATAGTTTTTAAGAAGGACCTATGGTCTATTTATTACAAGTTTATTACATATTTAATGTATGTGAAGTTTTTCAATAAGTTATGATAAATCAAATCATAATGATATAATTCTATCAAGCTTAATAACAATACTTTGTAGTAGTGTAAAATACTACTCAACACATTGCCTGTATTTGTAAAACATTAAAAATTGAGATTAAAATTATAATAAATGATTCAAAAAAATAATAAACAAGACTAGTTCATAACTTTATACACATAAATATATTCATACCCCTATTTTCGTGTGATTTTCGAATGGAAATGATCTGTATTAATTGGATTAAATTATGCTGGAATAAGTTCTTTTGTTCGGGATAACGAATCAGAGTAATTAGATTAGGAAATGCAGGTTGGATACATGACATCATTGATACATCAGCTTGACTTTAGTTAGGTCACAGTGACGTCACTTGACGGTAATATGAAAGTAAGATATTTTGAACTCATTTGATATAACAATGATATAATTGTTACATCAGCTTGACATCAGGTAAGTCACAGGGACGTTACTTGGAGGTCATATTTACGTCTGTAATGGAAAGGCCTTTGAACACCACCTTCATAAGAATATTCCTGAGCTAAAGATGATAAATCTTTCCGCCCTTTTTATACGCTTTATATTAGCTTCACCTGTATGTATGTATGTATGTATGTTCTATGTAAACAAATCTTGCAACTTGATTTTGACCCACTTCTATATAACCGATCAACTTCAAATTTTGCACATATGCATAGTTCGCGTGACAATGCAATCTGACCATTTTGTAAGAAAATCAAGATGGCGGTTCCAAGATGGCGGTCGATTTTTTCTACTGTGTTCCCCGACCCCCGACATGGGTATCAAATGAAACGGCATGACAGGTAGAATACAATTAGCTGTATGGCGTCATTCCAAATTCAAAATGGCGGCAAACAAAATGGCGGACTACCTTTTTCTTTACAACCCACTCGATATGGGTATCAAATGAAAGGGTGTGACAATTAGAATACTATTATCTGTGTGGCGTCATTCCAAATTCAAAATGGCGGCCAACACAAAATAGCGGATTATCTTTTTCTTTACAACCCACTCGGTATGAGTATCAAATAAAAGGATGTGATAATAGAATACTTTTCGCTGTGAGGCGTCTTTCCAAATTCAAAATGGCGGCCACCACAAAATGGCGGTTTACCTTTTTCTTTACAACCCACTCGGTATGGGTATCAAATGAAAGTGTATGACGAGTATAGTATAGTAAGCTTGTCGTTTTAAATCTAATATGGCGATCACTACAAAATGGCCGAACACATACATATAATAGACTAAAAAATAGAAAATAAAAAATATAGTTTAAAAAAACTAAAAAATACGCTTTTATTTTAAAATGAACTAAAAAGTAAAAAATAATTTTGAATGTAAAGTTTTTATTGCTCCAGCCAGTATAAGAAAACAACCTACCTTTCGAAATCTAAAAAAGCGTGGGGCGCTAGCTAAAAGTTCCGGTGTTAATAAAATAAGAATATAGAGAGCCCCACGCTTTTTTACATTTCGAAAGGTAGGTTGTTTTCTTATATTGACTGGAGCAATTATTTTTTACTTTTTAGTTCATTTTAAAATAAAAGCGTATTTTTTAGTTTTTTTAAACTATATTTTCGATAGAATTCCGTCTAAAATTCATTTTTCAGTCTCTTTTCGGTCCCTGTTTCGGTTTTATATCGTCACGTGGGTTAACTTAAAAACCATGATTTTTTTGATACTGATTAACCGCCTTTAAGTACTGGCAATTACGAAACGAACAAGACAATGTTGTCATGTTGAGGAGACAGAGGCCTCTGGGTACGATAACGAAAGAAGACAGACAGAAAGAAGAGAAGAAGACCGCGTGGCAACGGGAAAAAAGTGGAAGGGAGGAGGAGAGAGAGAACCACGATGGCGAGATGCTAGCTAGCACGTCATCCAGAGGGTGGATAAGTTTTTATTATTTTTCGGAGTGAAAAAGTTGAGTGTTCTCCTGAAAAATATTTAAAAGGATCTTTTGTGCGACGAGTCCTTTCGATGGGGGATAGTAGTTATCGGCAGTGATCGAAATAGAAGCAGGATTACAACCGATGTGATTCCAGACACCATCACAAAAATCTAATTTTGGAGGTGCGAGACGCAGAAATAAAAAGGAATTTGCGATTTAGTTGACGAGACTGCGGAGTTTTTTGTTGGTTGCATTGCACCGCGACAATTTTGTTGTCTGATTTTTGTGGGGTTCGACGATAAAAACGAAAAATGTAATTTCTATAGAGCCAAACCAGGAAAATTGTGAATGCGGTGCCCCTGTGGAACAAGCGCAAAACTCGTGCACGTGAGGTTACCAGACGCCATAACAAGAAACGTGGCTTTTCATCATCCTGTGGAGTAAAGTTTTCGTCACCCCAGCGAGTAGCCGCACTCTAAGGCGCCCATTACACGATAGCTTTTGCTGACAATTTTGCCACAGTTTTGCCTACGACTGACGAAAAACCTAACGTCTAAAGTGATGACTGACGTAATCCTCCGTATAGTTTGATTTCCATTAATCATGATTGGTGGAATTGATTGCGGCTTGCATGAAGGTGTAATGGCCGCCTAAGAGAGCCAGGTATTTCGATAACGGCGGGAATTATTGTCCAGGTATGGTGGAATTTATTTTATCTGGCGGAGCCAGAGTTGGTGGGTTTTTCCTAGTAGTTAGATTGATCGTTATCAGTCATTGTTGGGCGTTAGTTAGAAGGGGCCAAAGAAACAAAGAAAAAAAAAGCTAAAGAAAATTTCAAATATTCAAGGAAAACATTTCTAAACATACGTTAAATAGGGAATATCTTAATGACTTTAATTACGTCTAAGTTATCATTGAATAAAAACAAATAAAAAAAAACAAAAGTAAAAATTTGTAAACGTGCCAACCCTTGATACATAAGACTTTACATTTAAATGAAATATGTTAGCATAGTTAAGCACGGAAGCGCTTCTGGATCTCTAACTTTCTTTTGCTACAAACAAAAAAATAAGCAACCTTATATTTACCTTTAAGATAAAACTATATTGAATTTTAAAGAAAAAAAAACTTATATTTACTTTTAAGATAATACTATATTGAACTTTAAAGAAAAAAACTTATATGTACTTGTAAGGAAAACATTATATGGAATTTTAACCGTATTATATTTAATTATAGAAAAAAACATATACTTAAATTATACAAATATTATATTGAATTTCGTAACCTCATATTGAATTCCAAGGTAAATTGGAAAGCAAAGATCGCAACGATTCCGTTTTCTTTTGTTGTATTGTAGCCGTTAGGTCGTATCGAATAACCCAAGTTGCAAAGACTGTTAGAATTAGAGAAATGTCGTTTCTAGAATTGTTAAGACGTTAAAGTATACAGAAAAAAAAATTTAAAAAAAAGCAGAGAATAAATAAACTGAAAGAAAGTTAGATAACAGCGAAATACAATTTTTTTTGCTTTAATACCCGCCGCCAACTGAATATTTTAGGTCCATATCTTGTGAGTTAAGGTAGCATGACGAAGTAGAAAACCGAACACGACATGGCCAGGCAGCGACACGGCTTGAACCCCGATCCCTCCAAATTTTAAATCAAATTTCAGCATCCTAGCTCCTTATCCCTCTTGCACATATTTCTTTTAGCGTCCCGAGCCGAGATGAATGAGTACAGACCTGTAAGTATCCACGGACCCTCCCACAGAAACCCATAGGGAAATGCTTTGCTCCCTATGTGTCCGGGAACCGAATGTCATTGGTACCCACGCCCCAATCCGACGAGCTTTGCCAGCGGAAGGGTTCCCGGACTTCGATCGTGTCCCGCAAAAATAGTTTATATGGCTGTGGTACCATCCCTCCACCGGGATGGCCGCAACATATTGGCGCCCAAGTTCAGGGACTAGACTACACGCTAATCAACTACCAGCCTTCATTAGCATTGAGCCTTCACGGTTAGTACTTCCGAAGGCCCGGGGGTCCATTGATACTTACGGTCCGCGTCACTAGGCTATGGCCTTCAGCTGCCATATAGAACCTTTTGTTATCAACCCGATTAAGCGAGCGAAAGTGGTTGCTGCGCCAGCCTCGTTGTTTTTTCCCTTTATTTTCACTTGATTAACTTGCTGCAGCAGTCTCCGATTTTTTTTATTCCATGTTAGACGGGCTCGGAATCTTCCTAACAGGCGTGGTATCGCCTGGGTATGTGCGAGTTATATGACAATTGGAATTACCGCTTCTTTCTTCAGCTTTCCGTTAGCAGGGCTAGAGACATGACGGATCATCTAGTTTAACCCGTCGGAGCTAACAGGCGTTAAGCGCCCGGCTCTGCGGCAAGCTCAATGTCTTGACATACACCCAACCTCGATAAGCTACTGACAGAAACAGGCGCAAAGGCGGTGCGGACATTGGCTTCTTTGTGGCGACTTTTCACTGACATGATGTTGCGGTGTCGGCGGCGCGCTCCGACTTTGAACACAACAACGAAATCAAAGTGACAAGTGGACGTGATAGGAAAAAAATTGAAAAACCTGAATGATTTACATAAAATTTTTCTATCCTACAGGACTTGTCTTTGTTTTAGGTGCTAATTTAATTACCATAATTTGGAAAAATAATGATTTTCATTAAATATAAAATCCAACAAATTTGCTATCCCACCCAACACCAACACACGACTCCAAACATACGCCCACCACCATCAAAACACGACCCAAAACACAAACATCTCTTGACACTACGCGGCGGCAACGCGCAAAGAGTAGAAAGTAAAGCAACTTGCGCGGTGTGCGTAGCGTAAAACAGCATTTCGTTAGTGCGCATTTGAATACACTACTTCTATTCTCTCTGTCATTGCCCGCACGGCGTTTGCGCCTGTTTCTGTCAGTAGCTATAGAGTTTTTCTGACGTCCTGCCTTCCAGGGCTCGACAGTGATGTGGACCTGTAGTGGTAGGCGACAGGAAAGCTACTTCCGGCTCTCGTCATACCGCCTTCCTGTAGTTACGCAAAGTTGCGGAACAGCTGTGGTGGGATGACAGAGACGTCACATTTAACCCGTATAGAGACTTCTATCTCAATTTGTTTTGCTAAGGGTTTTGGATGCTGAAATGTGTATATCGTAATGACCCCAGTGGCTATTCATCGTTAGGACTGAGATTTCAGGTACAGTGTAGTGGAATATTTTTTTGGAGGTTAATTATTATCGTTCCTCCTGGTATCTACGGTTCTGATGTGTTTACATTTGTGTATTACATCGACCTTTGCTGGTGTCGATTCTACACCTTTTTGGACCGCTTTTTCACTCCGTCCAAGTACTCGAAATCATAAACCAGGGTAGCTGGGCTTCCAATCGCCAACTTGCTTTAGAAAGATTTGTTGGACCTTTAGAATTGTTTCATTCTCACCTGGCTCATTATGGTAGCCGGTGTCTGTAGTCACGGAGGAAATATAAGGGATGTGCTTGTTGTTTCGCTGCCTGGCCATTGTTATATTCCTTTTTTTTTTTATATTCAATATTTATTGGTTCTTTACTAACCTTGCTCTTCTGCAAGTTGTCACTAAAAGACGGCTTTGTTAACTAAATATTCTTTAATTGGATCGTCCTTTATAATACTGGGATAAACATGATTTCTTAACTGTTAACTAAATATTTTTAATGGGGTCGTCCAGGTAAACTTTTTATAACACTGGGATTAATATAATTTCTTAACTGTTAACTAAATATTTTTAATTGAATCGTCCAGGTAAACTTTTTATAACACTGGGATTAATATAATTTCTTAACTGTTAACTAAATATTTTTAATTGAATCGTCCAGGTAAACTTTTTATAACACTGGGATTAATATAATTTCTTAACTGTTAACTGAATATTTTTAATTGGATCGTCCAGGTAAACTTTTTATAACACTGGGATTAATATAATTTCTTAACTGTTAACTGAATATTTTTAATTGGATCGTCCAGGTAAACTTTTTATAACACTGGGATTAATATAATTTCTTAACTGTTAACTAAATATTTTTAATTGGACCGTCCAGGTAAACTTTTTATAACAATATAATTTCTTAACCGTTAACTAAATATCTTTAATTGGATCGTCCAGGTAAACTTTTTATAACACTGGGATTAATATAATTTCTTAACTGTTAACTAAATATTTTTAACTCCCGGGACCGCCCGCTCACCGATGTCGGTAAATCAACACTCAACTCATATTTTTAAATTTCCACCACCGCTACGCCGTGGATCTTAAAAATCAACCAAAACAAACGGGAAAACGGAAAACGGTTCTCACGCCATTCAAGGGCAAGATCACCGCCGTTTTCCTAAAACAAAGACCGCGGTGGCTTTTTTCGCGGTTTCAGCAATAACCATAACCGCGACGAAAATTACCGTCTCACGGGAATAAAGACAATCAAGCTTCGCGCCCAAGAAAAATTTCCAGACATAATCCGATACCTTTGATAAGGTGTTGGATCTTCGTCGAGTCTTTGTTGTTGTTTTTCTCTTATGTGAGAATTTCTTAACAACTCCTTGGGGGCACCGATAAGAACAAGGCGTCGTCGTGAAACAAAGGCGCCTTGTTCGTTTTGGAATCGGATTAATGCTGATATTGTAATTTCAATTTCGATAAGGGCTCCAGATCTGTGGCTGTTGCATATAGTAGAGTCAGTCTTTAACTTACTATTTGCGCGACACTATGGAAAATATGGAGTAAGTATTAATTTTTGAGTGCTATATTCTCCCTTATATTCATTGTTGTCTATTGTTTCAGCTTTCAGCGCCTCGCTGAGATTTTGGGAGAGTGTGTGGTGCAGTTAAGGGACCTGGCTGCAAACGCAGCCTCTCTACGTCTGCTGTTATTAACTTCAAGGCCTCTCCGCGCTCCGAGGACAGGACGAAGACGCTGCTCCAGGTGCCGCTCCAGGACCCACTGGGTGGAAGGGTGCACCCAGCCTCGGCGTCGTCGACGAGGAGGGAGGACGCCCCCACTAGAGATGGTCGCTAGTGTTGGCTCCATCGCCTCTTTCGCGACCGCGGCCGACCACTAATAACAGCCACAAAAGCAATTAATGTTTAATAAATCTTTTTGCTTGTACTCTTGGTGTTATTATTTGGTATCCCGTTCCCCTTTCAGATTTCGCTCCTGCTTCTGTTTGTTGGTTGTTCTGTTTTTGAGTCTGGTTGTTGTTGTTTTTTTTTTTTTTTGGTTTTCAGGCTTGTTGTATACAGGGCGAATCTTTTGAGGTAGGTATTGTGGTACCGGCGCTTGGGGGCGCGGTAAGGGGGTTTTCAGAAAGAAATTTTAACTCTACACCTATTGGTGTTGTGGTACCGGCGTTTAGGGCGCGGTACGGGGGGTTTTCAGAAAGAAATTTTAATTCTACACCTATTGGTGTTGTGGTACCGGCGTTTAGGGCGCGGTACGGGAGGTTTTCAGAAAGAAATTTTAATTCTACACCTATTGGTGTTGTGGTACCGGCGTTTAGGGCGCGGTAGGGGGGTTTTCAGAAAGAAATTTTAATTCTACACCTATTGGTGTTGTGGTACCGGCGTTTAGGGCGCGGTACGGGGGGTTTTCAGAAAGAAATTTTAATTCTACACCTATTGGTGTTGTGGTACCGGCGTTTAGGGCGCGGTACGGGGGTTTAAAAATTATTGTCTTTATTATACTTATTGAGGTCTTCCTCCCGGTTGCACTAACTGGATGGTGGAGGCCTTTGGTAGTGTGTGGCCTCGGTTTGAAGGCCTGGGCCCTGTGGTCACTGCCACCGAGGTGTCTTGTGGGGGCTCAGGTTGCGGGGCCTCTCTTGGAGACGTTTGGTCCTCGGAGGTGGTACTCTCTTCAGGAGGATACGTATTTCTGGGCCCTCCGACACATTTAGAGCGGGCGATGGCCACTAGCAACGGAGTGCATTTATAGGCCGTGAAACCTATGAGGCCCAGTATTAAGATGCCTCTGAATGAGATGGTGACCGTTGAATGGGTGTGTGTACGTTCCCAGGTCAGGTGATTTAACTGGGAATAGATCTCCTGCAGGGGCTTGGTGCCTTCCTGGATAATCTTGTTAGTGTCTCCCCTGTTAATAGTGTTATCCCTTCGTCGGGGGCAGAAGGTGCAAGTTACGTTAGTGATGGATTGGGACTGTGTAGGCCTATTGGGATAGGAACTCGGCACGGCTACTCTTTCTTGTGCGAGTGGCAGAGTTTGATTGACGAAGTGTTGTACGGGTGGTTGCGCGGGCGGAGTCGATTGATAGGTGGAGTGTTGTAGTGTAATAGGCACCTGTGGGGCTGTATTATTATGGGCGGCAGGTATAGGGGTGATGTATGAGGGGGTTTGAGTGAGTCCATGTGTTGGGGCCCAACTAGTACTACCATGGGCATTGATACTTTGTGTGTGTTGAAGCCCAGGAGGTGAAACGTTGGTTCCGGGTTGACTAATAGAGTAGGCCGTGGGGGCTGTGTTGGGTTGCAGGTGTAGGACTGTTAGTTGTAGGCGTTCCATATCTAGCGCCTTCTGGATTAATGTATCTAGTGACTGTTCGTCAACGGTGAGAAGGTACTGACACAGGTAGGGGTTATTGACACCGCTTTTCAAGGCGTCCTTGGCGAAGTCATTTAGTTGCGCCTGGACGGTTTGGACACTTGCGGCACCGTACTTGGTGGTGGCCGCTTCTTTACAGGACTGTAACATCTGCTTGATTCGAGCCGTAAAGGCTATAAGGGTCTCTAAAGGGTATTGTCGCAGAGTTATTAATTTGTTTACCAGCTCCTGGTAGGTTTCTCGGGGCAAATATGTTTGGTTAAGGAGCTTTTCAGCCTCTTCAAACGTTGCAGGCTGTGTGGAGGCTATCAACTGGTAGGCTTCGCCTCGTAACCTCGTGGGGTAGATTTGTAGGAACGCTGGTTTGTCCGTGTCGTTCAGACACTGCAGCGCTCTGTGGCAACATCCTAAAAATGTCTGTAATTCTACCACTATATTGGGGGAGGGGCCGCCGGAGAAAATAGGAACTAATTCAGAAGTTAAACGGGCGACTTTTGTATAGTCCGCCATTCTAGAGAGTTTTGGCTTAATGTCGGGGTCCTCTATTATTAACTCCTGTTCGGAGTCTGGGAATGAGACGCTGATCCAATTAAGTAGAACTTCACCCTTGCTGTCCCTGTCACTACCTACAGAATTATCTAAGCCCTGCCTACTTGGTCCTTGTGGACTTTCTACTGCCCTATCCTCTAAAGGTGGAAGGCCCGGGAAGTTTTTAAAATCCTGGATCGCCTGTTCGAACTTCCTTGTAGCTTCGTCAAATTTACTTATATGGGCAGTTCGTTGCCTGCCGCTTTTGACTATTTCTGAGTCAAGGAAGTCGTATTGAGGGATCAAGGATTTTTCGTCTTCCCTAGCCTTTTTTAACAAATCTTCTAAATAAGTTTGTAAACTTACTTGACTAGTTCCTGGTCTTATTCGCCCGCTACGTAGCCTGCTGGGGGATGGAGGCCTTAAATTTGAGGTGGTCGGTGTTGACTGGGTACCTCCGGGTACCTGTGGAGCTGACGATGTTGATTGAAGAGCTGGAGCTGTTGATTGTACAGCAGGAGTGGACGTGGCGCTGATTTCGCCTGTGATAAGCGTTGGCGTTTCTGGATAGCTGGTACTGGAGTCGTTTATTGGATTTTCGGTATCCGACATCAACTAATGGGCAGGGATGAAGCCCGCGTAAGTCCCTCGGCGAAATTAATAGGGGGGTGAGCGCGTGCCCGCCTGGAGCAGAGGCGCCGTGGTTGGACACCCCCGAGCGAAGATTCTTAATGTAGATTCAGTCGGCGGCCTTTGACTTATTGGCCTAGCCTGAATCGATTTGAGACGAACTATTTTGGATGCTGAAGCGCCGATCGGTTGAAGGGTTGGACGTCTGCCTCTTACTTAGGCCTCGCTTCGGAGTCCTGGAGGTGGAATCCCTGGGATTGTTGACTCTATACTCTAGTCCCTCGTCGGGGGAGCGTCTGTGGCTAGATCGTCCCCTTGTTGGTCCTTAATGGACTTTATCCTGGGCAGGGATGAAGCCCGCAATAGTCCACCGGTGGCACCTTTGGGTGCGTTGCAGAGTAGAGTGGTTTCTACCACCTATAGTTTACGCTACTCTGTTCGTTGTTCGGATAGGATCCGGGGTCAACGCCTCTATTGATCTTGTGCCGTCAGCCTCGGCTCAGGCTAAGTTCAAGGATTAGGTGCCTATATCCAGCACTCGATCAATAATTGTTAGGCTCGCTCGGATCCTACCGGCTGCGCCAATTGTTATATTCCTTTTTTCTTTTATATTCAATATTTAGTGGTTCTTTACTAACCTTGCTCTTCTGTAAGTTGTCACTAAAAGACGGCTTTGTTATCTAAATATTCTTTAATTGGATCGTCCTTTATAACACTGGGATAAACATGATTTCTTAACTGTTAACTAAATATTTTTAATGGGGTCGTCCAGGTAAACTTTTTATAACACTGGGATAAATATAATTTCTTAACTGTTAACTAAATATTTTTAATTGAATCGTCCAGGTAAACTTTTTATAACCCTGGGATTAATATAATTTCTTAACTGTGTAACGGTCGCCCTAGAGTACATAGGCCTCTGACGCACCTTACCATCCAAAACACAATACCGGCGTAAGCGTCAAATTGGATCCGATTTATTAACAATTAAAAATCAATAAAATACATGGCAACAACGCATCTGCATGCCCGTTAATTTTCTCAAATCAGTTCCTATTCTTTTTGTGTGCCCCACCGGTAGAATATACTCTAACCCGAACATGGGACACCAGCTCTTATGCAGAATAACATCGCCATAAACACACAAATAAATTCAAATGCAAGTGCCGTTGATGCAAATTCCCTTTTGGTCACCGAAACCCATAAAGAAAAATTGAAACCTCAATGGGCGCGTTTGGGCCCGAATTATTTTAACTCTGTTAAATTAGCGCTGTTAACTTAGCGCCGTTTCTAGCATGCCATTTGACAATTCTCATTTTACAGCTAATAACAGGCAAAAATAATAACATTTCCCATTTTACGAATAATAAAAAGCAAAAAAAATGAATAATAATAATAAAATCTTCATTCTGTATTGAAATATTTCTAAATTATTTGCTTACAACAAAAAAAAAAACGTCAATTCATTTTGGCTGTGCTAAATTTTAGCTAAGCCGAAAGCAGAAATAAGTTAGCTAACAGCGCTAAAAAAATTGCTGTTTATGCCGTTGTTAGCTTGCCTAGCCCAGTTAAATTAGCTTCGGCCTAAACGCGCCCATTGAAATCTGCACGATGACATTAAAATCGGCAGGAATGCGGATAACGGAACGCGGCTGGCTGCTGGCTGGCTGAGCAGGCGATCTGAGGGACATAGAAGTCAGTCGATGGTGAATTTCAGAGCGAAAAGGGCGAAATAAGGAGAATTCTCCCAAAGAATTAAGTTTTCTTTTTGTGTGGTGTGAGTGCAAAACGAGTAGGAATTGCCCAATTGAGGAAAATAAAGAAAATTTTGCTGCAAGCGCAACTAGGAAGAAGCGGTGGCCCGCACGACTTATCTTTTCCTGATTCTGGATGGGGAAAAACCACGCCATAGCAGGGCAGTAATCGTTATACAATAAATTTTTCCTTTTTTTTGTAGGGAAAACAGGGAAACAAGAGAAAAAAAATAAAAGCCAGAGGAAAGAAAGGAGGGTTATAATTACAAGGTAGAATAGTAAAACCGCTACAAAACGGAGGGAAGGTGCGGCAAAACAGTAAATATACACATATATAAATATCAAAAAAAAAAAAAATACGGGGTGAGTCTTGCAAAATTATTTTTCTTTCTTCTTGTTTTTTTCAAAAGATGAAACGGTAATAGTTAAGGGGAATTTTTTTTTGTTGGGGAATTCGATATGGAACATCGGATTTGAACTTTTCAGGAGTGATGGTGAGAGAGAAAAATTGTCGAACTTGATGATTTCCTTCTTTTTGTTATCGAACCTATGTTCTAGAAGGAACCGTTGAGTTGTTTTTTTATTATTTTATTTTGAATTTAAGAAATGTAGAGAAGTGAATACGAAGAGATTTGTACATTAAGAAGCAAGTAGGAAAAACAGTGATTAAGTACCGACAAACAATAGTAGTTTTTTAAGAGTCAATTTTTTTCCGAGATTCCACATGGGCCGAGAGATTTAGAATTTTTCCCGTGTGATTATAAACGGAAAAGATATAGAATTTTCATTAATAAGTTCGAGCCGGTGTCTTAGAGAGAACCGTTGATTTGTGCTTTTTTTGTTGAATTTAAGAAATGTAGAGAAGTGAATACGAAGAGATTTGTACATTGAGAAGCAAGTAGGAAAAACAGTGATTAAGTACCGACAAACAATAGTAGTTTTTTAAGAGTCAATTTTTTTCCGAGATTCCACATGGGCCGAGAGATTTAGAAATTTTCCCGTGTGATTATAAACGGAAAAGATATAGAATTTTCATTAATAAGTTCGAGCCGGTGTCTTAGAGAGAACCGTTGATTTGTTTTTTTTTATTTTGAATTAAGAAATGTAGAGAAGTGAATACGAAGAGATTTGTACATTGAGAAGCAAGTAGGAAAAACAGTGTTTAAGTACCGACAAACAATAGTAGTTTTTTAAGAGTCAATTTTTTTCCGAGATTCCACATGGGCCGAGAGATTTAGAAATTTTCCCGTGTGATTATAAACGGAAAAGATATAGAATTTTCATTAATAAGTTCGAGCCGGTGTCTTAGAGAGAACCGTTGATTTGTTTTTTTTTATTTTGAATTAAGAAATGTAGAGAAGTGAATACGAAGAGATTTGTACATTGAGAAGCAAGTAGGAAAAACAGTGATTAAGTACCGACAAACAATAGTAGTTTTTTAAGAGTCAATTTTTTTTTCCGAGATTCCACATGGGCCGAGAGATTTAGAAATTTTCCCGTGTGATTATAAACGGAAAAGATATAGAATTTTCATTAATAAGTTCGAGCCGGTGTCTTAGAGAGAACCGTTGATTTGTTTTTTTTTATTTTGAATTAAGAAATGTAGAGAAGTGAATACGAAGAGATTTGTACATTGAGAAGCAAGTAGGAAAAACAGTGTTTAAGTACCGACAAACAATAGTAGTTTTTTTAAGAGTCAATTTTTTTCCGAGATTCCACATGGGCCGAGAGATTTAGAATTTTTCCCGTGTGATTATAAACGGAAAAGATATAGAATTTTCATTAATAAGTTCGAGCCGGTGTCTTAGAGAGAACCGTTGATTTGTGCTTTTTTTGTTGAATTTAAGAAATGTAGAGAAGTGAATACGAAGAGATTTGTACATTGAGAAGCAAGTAGGAAAAACAGTGATTAAGTACCGACAAACAATAGTAGTTTTTTAAGAGTCAATTTTTTTCCGAGATTCCACATGGGCCGAGAGATTTAGAAATTTTCCCGTGTGATTATAAACGGAAAAGATATAGAATTTTCATTAATAAGTTCGAGCCGGTGTCTTAGAGAGAACCGTTGATTTGTTTTTTTTTATTTTGAATTAAGAAATGTAGAGAAGTGAATACGAAGAGATTTGTACATTGAGAAGCAAGTAGGAAAAACAGTGTTTAAGTACCGACAAACAATAGTAGTTTTTTAAGAGTCAATTTTTTTCCGAGATTCCACATGGGCCGAGAGATTTAGAAATTTTCCCGTGTGATTATAAACGGAAAAGATATAGAATTTTCATTAATAAGTTCGAGCCGGTGTCTTAGAGAGAACCGTTGATTTGTTTTTTTTTATTTTGAATTAAGAAATGTAGAGAAGTGAATACGAAGAGATTTGTACATTGAGAAGCAAGTAGGAAAAACAGTGATTAAGTACCGACAAACAATAGTAGTTTTTTAAGAGTCAATTTTTTTTTCCGAGATTCCACATGGGCCGAGAGATTTAGAAATTTTCCCGTGTGATTATAAACGGAAAAGATATAGAATTTTCATTAATAAGTTCGAGCCGGTGTCTTAGAGAGAACCGTTGATTTGTTTTTTTTTATTTTGAATTAAGAAATGTAGAGAAGTGAATACGAAGAGATTTGTACATTGAGAAGCAAGTAGGAAAAACAGTGTTTAAGTACCGACAAACAATAGTAGTTTTTTTAAGAGTCAATTTTTTTCCGAGATTCCACATGGGCCGAGAGATTTAGAAATTTTCCCGTGTGATTATAAACGGAAAAGATATAGAATTTTCATTAATAAGTTCGAGCCGGTGTCTTAGAGAGAACCGTTGATTTGTTTTTTTTTATTTTGAATTAAGAAATGTATAGAAGTGAGTACGAAGAGGTTGGTTCATTGAAAAACGAGTAGAGAAAACGTGGTTAAGTATCGATAAACGATATTAGTTTTTTTTGAGTAAATTTTTCCGGGATTCCATATTATAATTCTCTTTGCTACACGTAGTGGTGTTCGCCTGGCGGCATCCTCATAAAGAACAAGGTGCCCCTATGCATACATGAATACTAACCTGGGAATGTTTTTTTTGGGCCCGCGTAGTTTCGGTTACTAACAAAGTGTCAGGTGATGAGTGGAGTATTAACGTGTCGAAAATTCATCGACTTGATTTGAGTTAACTAATGAATCTGATGACACGTGGTAAGCTAAGTTAATCTCGAACGTATATGCATGCATGGGAGTAATCAATGCGCTATGAGTATTTTGTAACCATACAGCTGTTACTATAATTGATTCAAAAGGAAAAGCAATAAACAAAAACTGATTAGATCTTTTTTTTTGCTGGGTGAGTGTGAACGTTTTTGAGAGGAAGAAATCTGTTTGGAGTTTTTTTTATGAGTTTTTTTTTTGGAAGACAACATTATCTAATTGAATAGGCGTACGCGATAAGTTGTGGTTTTTAGAAGGCGAGCTCGATGATCATTTGGCGAATATCCTCTTTATCGGTACGCGATATATATAATCGCAGCTTCTTTCAACTAACACGGTGACAAGTTGTCCCTATTTGTGTAGTTCGTTCGAAGGGTAGTTACTAAATGCCTACATTGTAATATTGAAATAAATACGGTTGAGGAATAATTATAAGACTAAAGGAAAGGAAAATTAAATAATAATAAATAAGATAAATTTAACTAAATAATAATAAATAAGATAAATTTAACGAAATACAAATTGAAATAAATATAGGACTAAAGGAAATGAAAATTAAATAATAATAAATAAGATAAATATCACGAAATACAAACTGAAATAAATATAGGACTAAAGGAAATGAAAATTAAATAATAATAAATAAGATAAATATCACGAAATACAAATTGAAATAAATATAGGACTAAAGGAAATGAAATTAAATAATAATAAATAAGATAAATATAACGAAATACAAAGTGGAATAAATATACGACTAAAGGAAAGGAAAATTAAATAATAATAAATAAGATAAATTTAACTAAATAATAATAAATAAGATAAATATAACGAAATACAAAGTGGAATAAATATAAGACTAAAGGAAAGGAAAATTTAATAATAATAAATAAGATAAATTTAACTAAATAATAATAAATAAGATAAATTTAACGAAATACAAATTGGAATGAATATAGGAATAAAGGGAATGAAATTAAATAATAATAAATAAGATAAATATAACGAAATACAAAGTGGAATAAATATACGACTAAAGGAAAGGAAAATTAAATAATAATAAATAAGATAAATTTAACTAAATAATAATAAATAAGATAAATATAACGAAATACAAATTGGAATAAATATAGGAATAAAGGAAATGAAATTAAATAATAATAAATTAGATAAATATAACGAAATACAAATTGAATAATTAAATATCTGAATTTGAATAATTAGATGTAGATACACTTGGTTGATACAAGGGTAATGATTGAGTAAAGCGTCCCCTGTAGGTGTGGCCCCGGAATGTGGAAGTTTTAACCAGGTAAATGCCTTCCTCTGCATCTACATATTGTTTTGATATCAGGTAGTCCCCTAGGGATGAACAGGTGACCAGCGACCACCCTTCTATTTCTCTCTTTTCTCCTCCTTTTTTTTTGCCCCTCTCGTTGGCCCTGGACGTTGTTCCACCCCCCCTCGTCGCCCCTTTAGTTTTGTTGTTGCATAGGCACGAGCGATTTAACAGTATAACTGTCACCCCCTCAGGCATCCAAGCACCGCGAACCCCACCCCATCTGACGAGCTAGCTAGAGCACCGCTAGTCGTGCCTGCAACCGGTGCATTGGATGCGTAAATTCGCGACACTTCCCCCGGCGGTCGAACCGTCCGAGCCACCCCTTTTTTTGAGTCCCCTTCCCCAAGTTTTTTTGTAATGATAGTCTTCCGGCCTTTATGG
Source organism: Thereva nobilitata (assembly GCA_963855945.1). Lineage (NCBI taxonomy): Eukaryota > Metazoa > Arthropoda > Insecta > Diptera > Therevidae > Thereva > Thereva nobilitata. The sequence continues at coordinate 37,534,305 of OY979697.1, forward strand.
CAATTTCCCTTCTTCGTGCCTCGGCACACCCTACCCCGACAGTTACAACTGTTAACTGAATATTTTTAATTGGATCGTCCAGGTAAACTTTTTATAACACTGGGATTAATATAATTTCTTAACTGTTAACTAAATATTTTTAATTGGACCGTCCAGGTAAACTTTTTATAACAATATAATTTCTTAACCGTTAACTAAATATCTTTAATTGGATCGTCCAGGTAAACTTTTTATAACACTGGGATTAATATAATTTCTTAACTGTTAACTAAATATTTTTAACTCCCGGGACCGCCCGCTCACCGATGTCGGTAAATCAACACTCAACTCATATTTTTAAATTTCCACCACCGCTACGCCGTGGATCTTAAAAATCAACCAAAACAAACGGGAAAACGGAAAACGGGACTCACGCCATTCAAGGGCAAGATCACCGCCGTTTTCCTAAAACAAAGACCGCGGTTTCAGCAATAACCATAACCGCGACGAAAATTACCGTCTCACGGGAATAAAGACAATCAAGCTTCGCGCCCAAGAAAAATTTCCAGACGTAATCCGATACCTTTGATAAGGTGTTGGATCTTCGTCGAGTCTTTGTTGTTGTTTTTCTCTTATGTGAGAATTTCTTAACACCATGATTCTTGTATATGAAATATTTTTGGATAAACTTTAATATTATATATTGTTCTTTTTCTCAACCAGCTCCTAATTAGGCAGTGTTAGTAACTTTTAAATAGGAAGTATAGGTAGACAAATTTCTATAAGTAAAACTTGTTTTAAGACATAGAGCTTTATTGTTTAGGATTTATTTCGTTACCCCCGGGATAGGATACGGGTAGAATAAATTTTAGTTCATTAGGGCGTATCTGCTTCAATTAGCAAATCAAAATTACTCCTTAACGATCAATAGCTATCATGCATTGCTCCGCTACCTGCGCTGACTAATCTTGCGTCGTTAAATTGTTTCATCGTCCGTGGGCTCAATTGTGGGTTTTAGACTCTAGAGGTCCAGTGTTCTGGTGGCGATTAACTTCTCTTTACTCAGTCTTTCAATATGCCTGGAAATCCACCTACGGAAGATAAGCCCCCACGGAAGGGCCATGAAGCGGAAGAGGATTAAGGAGACCCCAACCTCTCCGACTCTCCGGAAACTAATATGAAGGAGGAACAGGGTGGGGGAACCAAGCCCCCAACGCACATTAAACCACAGCGAGAATACGACGGAAACACATCTAGAGCTACGGAGCCTAGTACCTCCAAGGTCTCCGATAGTGCCTGTTAACGCCCGCCGTAGAATTTGTAAATTTCGCATTTGTTAATTAGGTTAATGAAAAGGTAAAAATTCCACTCTGCAAATCTAAGGTCATTGCATTATTGTCTTGATTGCAATTCTAGCCAATATTTATTATTTGTGTTTATCCGCAATGCTTAGCTTGCACCTTCAGCAATTCATTCACCGGCTAATGTCAATGGCCGGATTTGCTGAGTGGACTTTTTACCTGTGTTCGTATGTTTGTTTTGTTTTTATTATTACTTTTTTGTTGAAATCAATTTTGTATAAAAATCGTTAATCATCAATCAATAAAGCGGAGTTGAATTGTAACCACCAAGCAGTGCGTTTTATTACTAGCTAATATCAACGAAGATATCTCGGTTAAAGTGCCGCTTGATATCCCGCCACCGCAACTCCTTCAACACACTACAAGATATCTCGGTTTAAGTGCCGTTTGATATCGTGTTAAACATAACCCAGGTCACGGTGTTTCACTCTGACCATTTGAGTAGGAATAAAATAATTCCTTCTTTAACATTTTGGTGACCCCGACGTGATCGGGTGCAACACTCGATCACTAATTCACATTAATTAACGTTTGCGTCACGAGTCTTTGGAGCATACATCTTTAAAAAGGGCACGAGCAGATGACTGCCACAATGACACGTCTAGAGGAACTGACCCAGCTACAATCGAAGCTTGGAGAGGATATCCAGCGCATCATCAAAAATTACGGGAAGGACTCTGCAGTAAGAAAGACGGCTACCTACTACGATGAACGGATTCGCCGTCTTCAAGAAGCTTGGGTTGCCTTCGAAACCAACGACGCAGAAATGAAAACTCTTCCAGAGGTAGATGTACGCCATAAATACTTCACGGGCGACTATTATAATAAGATAAAGGCAGTGGTTGATCAATATCTTGGATACTTTTCCAAAAAGGTTGATGAATGCTTAGCCGTTGAAAACCATGAAGATAATTCTGAAGCAGCACATTCAAGTAAGCAGTCTGATAAAAACGTACCAGACCCAGCATCGTCATCTAAGACTCCACACGATAGTCCACCACAAGAATCAAAGGCTTCCGCAAGTCAAGTCACGACAAGAGACGAGGACACTTTACTTAAAGCCATAAGAGGGCAAAAACGTACTATTGACGTGCTAAATAGGATTATGGAAGCCACCTCAGCAGAGCACCAAGCAAAATCATACTATCAGTATCAGCTTAAGGTCATTAACCAGCAGTGGCATCAAGTGGAAGAATACGACAAAACGATTTGGGAAGTCTGTGAAAATCCAGCTGATTGGGGCTACAATAATCACAGCTTCCTTGAGCTCCAACAAAAAACGCAACACTTGATAGTAACACTCTCATCAAGGCTAGAAGGTTATTCATCGGAGACGTCTAACCGGATCGCTCCGTTGAATGGAACTACTGTAGTTCCAAGTTTGCCGAAAATAACCTTGCCAAAATTTGACGGAGACTATGCCAAATGGCGACAATTCTACGACCTCTTCCTACAATTGGTCCATTGTCAAGATATGTCCAGTTGCCAAAAAATGTGGTACCTTAAGACAAACCTGGCCGGAGAGGCGGAAAGATTACTGAGACATTTCACTGTGTCTGAAGAGAATTATAATACTGCTTGGCAGATCCTACAAGATAGGTACAACAACAGCAGATTATTAGTTTCAGCTTTAGTAAACAAGCTGCTGTCGCAACCAAGCCAGACTCATGCTGCAGCAACCAACCTTAAGGCATTTCATGATACCACCAAGGAATGTCTTCTTGGTCTCCAAAACCTAAAAATAAAAGTAGAAGGCTGGGACCCATTGCTGTTGCCTATACTGATAAAGAAGATGGATCGTGAATCACATATGCTGTTTGAACAATCACTAAATAATCCAAAGGAAGTGCCATCTATCAAACAATTACTAGATTTTCTAGAAACACGCTTTCAATCGTTGGAAGCATTAGGTTCCAAAAGTGACCTTGTGAAAAAGCCAGGCATAACTAAGATTTTGACCTCGGCTCTATCAGCAGGACAACAAGACACCTGTATTTTGTGCAAGTACAAGCATCCCCTGTACTTCTGTAGGGCATTCAGAAAATTGGATTCCAAGGAACGGCTCAATATCGTGAAAAAATATGTTTTGTGCATCAATTGTCTGAAACCTGGACACAGTGCATCTACTTGCTCATCCCGGTCCTGTTTTAAATGTAACCAAAAACACAATACGTTGTTACACTTCACATCAGGCTCGAAGGAAAAACAAGAAGGACGTAGGGCTGACGTAGCAGTAAAAGAAGGTTCTTCAAGAGGTGTCAAAGACGAAGGTAGCAACACCGGTACAGATACTAATGCAGTTACACTAGCAGCACTGGACGATTACAAAACTCGGAAATATGTATTTTTGAGCACAGCTGTGGTGAAAATTGTGACGAACGAAGGCAACGAGATGGAATGTCGAGCAATTTTAGACTGTGGATCCCAGGTGAATGTAATCACTGAGAGGATGATCAAACGGCTGAAGGCGATAACCCAACCAGATAAAATGACCATTGAGGGCATTGACCAAGCGAAGCAGAAATCCAATCGACGAATCAATGTAAAATTACTATCTAAAGTGAATGGATTTTCCACAAGACTAGAGGCCTTCGTTCTTAAGCAGATCGTTTCCCCACAACCAACACAACATTTTAACATTGACACTTGGCCAATACCAAAGAATATTACACTAGCTGATCCTAACTTCAATACCCCAGGGAGAATTGACGTATTATTAGGAGCCGAATTTTATCATCAATTCCTGGCAATCGGACAAATAAGCTTAGCTGACAACTTGCCTACATTACAAAACACCGTTTTCGGATGGATCATCACAGGAAAGGTTGAAGGGGCTTCACTAGAAACCGCCACATGCAATATTGCTTCTACCGAAGATGAGGAAAACACAAGTCGGCTGATTGAAAAATTTTGGAAGTTGGAAGACATAGGTAACATGGAACCAAATCTGACAGTGTCAGAAAAACGATGTGAGGCCCTTTTTAATGAAACTGTCCAACGACATGAAAATGGTCGATTTATAGTCGCATTGCCATTTGCAGAAAATCCCGCATGTCTAGGCGACTCAAAACAGATAGCTATCAACAGGTTTTTTGCCATTGAAAGAAGACTCTCAAGGGATCCCAATTTAAGGATTCAATACACTGAATTTATGCACGAGTATTTAAAACTTGGCCACATGAAGGAAGTAAATTTAGCAAGCATTCCATCACAACATTATTTTCTACCTCACCACTGCGTTCTAAAGCCTGATAGCAGCACCACTAAATTGAGAGTGGTTTTCGATGCGTCGAGCAAAACTACGACAGGATATTCGCTTAACGACATACTGCATGCTGGACCGACTGTACAAAGCGAATTGTTTTCTATCTTGCTCCGTTTTCGTCTACCAAGATTTGTGTTCACCACAGATATTGAGAAAATGTACAGACAGATAATGATGCAGCCTGACGATCAGAATTATCAACTTATCCTGTGGAGAGACAGCCCCCAAGAACAACTTCAATGCTACCAATTGTCAACGGTTACATATGGAACCAGGTCGGCACCTTATTTAGCTACGAAGTGTTTACAAAGATTGGCACAGGAAAACAACAAGCGATACCCACTGGGAGCTCAAGTCCTGCGCAATGAATTTTACGTAGATGATGGAATGGCTGGTTCTAATAGCCTTGCAACTACTAAAGAAATGCAGCGGCAACTAAACATCATTGTACAAGGGGCTGGCTTTAAGCTACGAAAATGGGGTGCAAACCACCCACAGCTGTTAGAAGGCATTTCACCAGAGGATCAGGAAACGGAACTGGACTTCGAAAAACAAACAGAGGATAAAATTAAGACGTTGGGATTGACATGGTTGCCTAAAACAGACCAATTTCGAGTCAAGGTAAACGTAAATGACAACAATCGAGTCACCAAACGTATAGTCAGCTCAGACTTAGCCAGACTTTTTGATCCGTTAGGAATCATGGCACCAGTAGTTGTCACAGCTAAAATCTTCTCACAGCAACTCTGGCAGCTTAAGTTACATTGGGACGAGGCGCTTCCTATGGAATTACACACTAAGTGGATCATTTTTCGCAACAGCCTAAAAGCTCTTGATAACATACAATTTCCACGACACATATTTGTGCATGAAATCCCAAAAACAATTCAGATTCATGCATTCGCAGACGCATCCGAAAAGGCGTACGGCGCAGCCGTCTACCTACGCTCCACTAACAAGGAAGGCAGAATTGGCGTACGACTACTTTGCGCTAAGTCGAGAGTGGCTCCGCTGCAACGACAAACATTACCCCGTCTAGAGCTTTGTGCGGCAGTGTTAGCATCTCAATTAGTTGCCAGAGTGAAAGGAGATTTGAAATTTGAAGAACTCTCAACATTTCTGTGGTCTGACTCAGAGATTGTGTTAGCGTGGATTAACTCCACTTCCTCCTCGCTCCCAACATTTGTTGCCAACAGGGTGGCTAAAATTCAGGAACTCACACTGGCACAGCAATGGCGTCATGTAGCTTCGAAGGAAAACCCAGCAGACATACTGTCGCGTGGATTGACCCCTGAAAAACTCTCTACCTGTAATCTGTGGTTTTATGGACCCCTATTCCTTCATGGAAGAGATTCACTATGGCCAGCACCATATTCAAAGAAATCCGATCCTGAAGAACTATCAAGAGGAAACCCAAGGACAGCCTTACAAATTGCCGCAGTTTACATCAGAGGAGCCAGAGGACATTATTTATAAGATAAACCATGGAAACAGCCTAAAGAAACTACTACGCATCATGGCTTACGTGAGAAGATTCATCAATCACGCAGGACTACCAAAAAATCCTCGACCGTCGCAAGTTATAGTCACACTCACGGAATTGAATGAAGCCTTGTACATCATTGTCCGCACAATGCAAGCCTCAGATTTCAAAGAGGACATTGATCGTTTAAGAAAACACGGTGCGGTTCAAAAGGGCAGCACTATCAGCAATCTTTCCCCATTCCTGGATGAAAGGGAAATCATTCGAGTTGGGGGTCGTGTTCAAGCATCCAACCTTACATATGATGCAAAGCACCAAATGCTTCTACCATATGCCGATCCATTAACCAAGGTCATAATAATGTCCCTGCACATTGAGTATCTACATTGTGGACCGCAAACGACATTAGCCCACGTAAGGCAACGGTTCTGGCCGCTGAAGGGCAAATCATTAACAAGATCAATCGTTCAACACTGTGTAGTTTGCGCCAAGGCGAAGCCAAAATTACTCTCTCAAATGATGGGGAACCTGCCTGCTACCCGAGTGCAACCGGCGAGACCCTTCAGCAATGCAGGAGTGGACTTCTGCGGTCCCATCTGGATCCATTATAAAATAAAAGGCAAACGACCACAAAAGGCATACATTGCCATGTTTTGCTGCTTCACGACTAAGGCTGTTCATATAGAAGTGGTAAGCGACTTAACTACCGAAGCGTTCATTGGGGCCTTAAAGCGCTTTATAGGCAGAAGAGGGCCTTGTCAAAATCTATACAGCGATAATGCCACAAACTTTGTAGGTGCCCGTAATCAGCTGGCGGAACTTAAGGAAACAATTTATTCTGACCAGGCTCAAGGAAAGGTAACCAAGGTCTGCAGCGAAAAGGGAATCACCTTCCATATGATCCCTCCGAGAGCCCCCCACTTTGGTGGTTTATGGGAAGCCGCAGTAAAATCAGCAAAACATCTGTTACTTAAAAGTGTCTCGACAGCCTCACTCACATACGAAGAGTTGGAAACAACAGTAATTGGAATTGAGGCAATTCTGAACTCAAGGCCCCTTACACCAATGTCCGAAGATCCTGCTGACTTTACAGCACTCACTCCGGGCCATTTTTTGATAGGGGAACCGCTAACAGCCCAAGCGGATCAACAAGCACAACCAATGAAGGGCAGTTTACTAAGGCATTGGAAGCAGGTGACACAACTTAAACAAGAATTTTGGAATCGCTGGTCTCGAGAATATTTGAATGAGCTGCATTATAGACATAAGTGGAGAGAACAATGCCAAAATGTGAAACCGGATACCATGGTTATTATAAAGGATGATAACTTGCCAGTAATGAAATGGCCACTTGGTCGAATCGTTCAAACGTACAAGGGTGACGATGGCTTAATCCGTGTCGCAGATGTAAGGACATCAAAGGGTATTATGCGGCGAGCAATTCACCGCTTAGCACCCCTACCAGTTGAAAACGAAATAAAAACAGTCACAGAAGGCGACAGAGAATCCGCAGAACACCACCGTGAGCAGATTAAAAAGATTGACCAAAATTCAAACGGAGCATCCACCTCCAGAAGCAGCAGCCAACCACGAAAGAAAATAAAGATGTCAGGAGGAGCCTTCATTACATCAGTTCTCATGGCCTGCCTTATGCTGCCAACAGCATTCACTGCTCCCGTTACAGTTCAAAAGTTTCAACCTCATCCTGGTATCCACTTCGAGAGCGTAGGAGCAGTCAATTTAATATCCACAGAGTGGAACCTTATAATATACTATAACCTCGAGCCGTATTGGACGGAGCTAGCTACGTTCAGCAACGGCACGCAAGCATTGCGTCACTTGTGCCAGCAATTACAACAAAAGAGCACATGCAGTCATGTCGTCAATCTGTTCGAACATACGGAAGAAGAATTGAGACTAGGAAACAGTCTGGTTGTCAAAAGGACCAAGAGAGGAGCCCTCAACGTAGTAGGAAACGTAGCTAATGCACTATTCGGAGTACTGGATTCAGAATACGCTGAAAAAATGTCTCGTACCATTAGTGCAACACAGGAAAACGAAGATCATCTACTAGCTCTGCTCAAAAACCAAACATCCATAATCGACTCGACAGCGAACATAATGAAACGAGATCAGCTGAGCACGCAAAAAACATTTGGAGCGCTTTCGAATCAAATAAATCAAATCATCAACAGAATAAATGACGACGGTGAAAAAAGTCAACAGATAAGAATCTTCCAACTACTAACGTCACTGGCACTTCAAATGACAATTATGGCTTTCAATCTTCATCGGATACAAGCGTCAATAGTTGACGCTCTGACAGACATACATCATGGCCAGCTCCACCCATTGTTACTATCTCCAAAACAATTGAAGCAGGAGCTGATGAAGGTCAAGGAACACTTGCCGACATCAATTTACCTACCGGTCAGCCAAGAAGACCTTCTGCAACTCTATAAGCTAATGTCAGCGGAAGGTGGCATTAGTAATAACTATGTTATTTTCAAACTCAGCATACCTCTAGTAAGCCAGGACCAATTTGAACTCTATAGGATTATTCCGATTCCCGCGTCCGTAAATGGTACACTTTTGGCAATAAGTCCATGCACACCCTATCTGGCAATTAATTTACACCGGGATCAATACTCACCAATAACAGAAAATGAATTAATAGCCTGCAAGACAACCAAACAAGGATACCTGTGTCCAGCCTCCCAGCCCATATATCAAAAGGATTCCGAGCCTTGCTCATGTGAGCTCAACTTGTTTAACAATTCCACACAAGGAACCTGCGAACTAACGAGAATAAAAACCAGCCACGTATGGATTCAGCTTCATCACCCGAACCAGTGGATATATGCTGTGGATACGCCGACGAGAGTCAACACCATTTGCAACCGGGAAATATTGCCATTAACACTAGAAGGCTCAGGATTACTAAAATTGGAGCCAAATTGCATAATAAGGCATGATCTCGTGACGCTTAAAGGACATCACCTCTATGGGAGCAATTTCTCGACATCCTATTCGAGTTTTGGCCACCTACAGGAAATCTCGGCACCGGTTACGCTATCACCAATTTTCAAGAAAGACGATGAGTACAAACCGCAACTGCAAGAATTGATGGCCCTACAAGACCTCATCAATGAACAAAAACTTATGGAGCTACCAAAAAGATTTGAGGGTCACACGGTGCACCAATTTGCAGTCGGTTATTTATCATTAATTCTTGGCATCACAATAATAGGATATGCAATGTGGCGACGATATCATCACATCATCAGGTGTAAAAGGAAACCAGTGCCTCGTCCCAGACAGCACTCCAGTCCAGATTTCACGGTACACGTCTAATGAGTTCAGCTCATCTGTTCAAAGATTATTTGAATTTTGCAGTAATATGCAACGGGGGGAGGATGTTAACGCCCGCCGTAGAATTTGTAAATTTCGCATTTGTTAATTAGGTTAATGAAAAGGTAAAAATTCCACTCTGCAAATCTAAGGTCATTGCATTATTGTCTTGATTGCAATTCTAGCCAATATTTATTATTTGTGTTTATCCGCAATGCTTAGCTTGCACCTTCAGCAATTCATTCACCGGCTAATGTCAATGGCCGGATTTGCTGAGTGGACTTTTTACCTGTGTTCGTATGTTTGTTTTGTTTTTATTATTACTTTTTTGTTGAAATCAATTTTGTATAAAAATCGTTAATCATCAATCAATAAAGCGGAGTTGAATTGTAACCACCAAGCAGTGCGTTTTATTACTAGCTAATATCAACGAAGATATCTCGGTTAAAGTGCCGCTTGATATCCCGCCACCGCAACTCCTTCAACACACTACAAGATATCTCGGTTTAAGTGCCGTTTGATATCGTGTTAAACATAACCCAGGTCACGGTGTTTCACTCTGACCATTTGAGTAGGAATAAAATAATTCCTTCTTTAACAGTGCCTTTCAAGAAGCCTTGGAGGACGCCAAGCGATTATGCCCGGCGAATCGCAGACGGTCCATATATGCATATGACACTTCACGAATGGCCCACTTGCAGGTGCCTTCCACTCCTGATGCTCGCCCGCGCTCGTCTAGCGATGGGGCGCATCCCCCAAGTAGTGTTCACTCTCAGTATGTCCCCCGTACGGCACCGCCCAATCTGGCGGCCAGTACCGAGAAAGCAATATAGGAATGCCTCAACCACCCCTCAACTTTGACCAGTGGAGACCCTCTCATTATAGGAAGTCTCCGGTATTAAGTTGGCGCTACCGTTTCACGGGGCCGAAGGGAGTATACACCGCTGAAGACTTTCTGTGTTGTGTCGAACTCAGGGCCGAGGACGAAGGTGTCCACCCAGAGGAGTTAGTCCGTCATATAGCCGCCCTGTTGAGTGACCAGGCAGAAAGAAGGTATATGACTCAGTTCAGACAGTCGTATCGACACCCTCAGTGGACAGACTTTCAAAGGGAGTTTTTAGAGCGTTTTGGCACGCCAGAGCTAGACGATAAGATAATCATGGAGATGTTGGCAACCAAACAGGGTAAACAAGATTACGATGATTATGCGGAAAAATTAATAGCGCTCAACAATCGGCGACAGCGACCAGCCGCGCAAGCGGAATTAGTACGCCTGGCCAAAATGAACCTCAGTCCCGCCATCGGGCAGATCGTACTGGGAACCCCGTATGAAATTATGCGACAGCTTCGGGAAGCCTGCTTATTTGCGGAACGCTTTTTAAATAATAAGAGCAAGGAAAGTCGGCCTTCGCATAAAGTGCACGAGATAGAATACCCTAGTACACAGCCTCAAGCTATGAACTACACTCAACAGGGACCCGAACTTGACTATCAGTCCCTCATGCAGAATTCTGGCAAAGCCACAATTGAGGAATTCAAGCCAGTCGCTACTTCCCGGCCCCCGCCAAAGTGCTGGAACTGCCAACTGTAGCAGTCGCTACTTGTTATTAAAGCATGTTCGTTATGTTAGCAAGTTTTTATTCAATACTTAATTCAGTTTCTGTACTAGCAATTTTGAGTACAGTGTTTTTTTAATACGTCATAAATTATATTTTCACTACTACTTAGAAATTCACTTTAGGAATTTCGGAATCGCATATCACGTACGTAGACACTGAACACACAAATAATTTTCAAAAAACATAGACACAAAAAGTTGTTCTATGAAATAAGCTATTAGAAATTGTATCAATATTAGTTAGAAGTTTCCGGAAGAAGGAACTCCTTGTATGTATTAGAATTTTAAAAGACCGTTATTAAATTAAATTCGGTTTTAATAGAAAGTGTCAATTAACTTCAAAATAAATGTTGTAAAAGTTTTAACTAAAAATAAATGTTATAAAAGTTTTAAATAAACACAAAATATGTGCAACAATAATTTATACATATTAAATTATTAATTTAAAATGAAGTGGCTCATTCGACCTGATTGTCATAATTAATCTCAGGCGAATGATCTGAAAGACCCACATCATCTGGTGGCCCCGAAAAAGAAGCAAGCAGCCGTCTCAAAAAAAGGAGAGTAAAATATTTTTTTGAAGAAGAAAGAAGCAAGAAGTGTATAAAGAAAATAAAAGAAGATATCTAAAGAAAATTTTTCAAAGAAAAATGAAATTTTGAAAAACAGAAGAAGCGAGAGAAGAGAGAAAATTTTCCTTAGGAAGTGAAAAAGCGAAGTCATTTAGATTTTAAAATAAATATTTTTTTTTAAATATTAATATTGAAATAATATTGTTCAAAATTACACTTCTTCACATCACACTTACACAATTTCTTTCGTAGTGGTGGAAATAGAATTTTCTTTTTCTTTTTGTTTAAAAGTGAATATTTTTCTTTCCTTTAATCGAATGAAAATTTGTTGAAAATTTCCTTTTGTTTTACGTAATAGATCGTCTTTTGCGCGAACGTTCACGATTTTGCTTTTCGTAGAAAGTACCGCGAAGTAAAAGTAGAAGTTTTAAAATTTTTTTATTGAACTTCTTGTTACGCGAAAGTAAATACGTAGTGAGAAATATGAGTGTGCAAGATAATGGAAATATTGAGAATAATAACAATATTGGTGCATCTACTGTTAAGCTGCCAACCTTCTGGTCTCCTTGTCCAGAAGCTTGGTTTGTTCTAGCAGAAAGCCAGTTCTCCTCTAAGGGTATAAGACAGGATAGCACCAAGTATGAACACATCATCCAGTCTTTACTTTTGGAAGTTATAATGAACATGTTGGATTTCATCCAGAATCCACCTCAGGGAGATAAATACGAAGCCTTAAAGAAAACTTTAATTCAGCGATTCACAGAATCAGAAGAGAAGAAGTTGGAACTACTTTTGTGTAATTCTGAGATAGAAAACCTTTAGAATTTTACAGGTCGATGGCAATACTAGCTGGAGCCTCGTCTAATATAGGAAAGGAATTAATTAAGAAACTTTGGATGCGGAAACTGCCTTCAACTATCAACATTGCATTGATGTCTTCTGGAAATCAAAGTATACAAGATTTACAAATTCTTGCTGATAAAATATTTGATGTTTCCAGACTACAATGCATTTCTTCCATCAATAATAATGCTTCAAATCCTTTTTCGAACCAAGAACATCTCAATAAAAATAACATTAATTTAGTTGAAAAGATTAATTATTTAGAAAATAAAATTGAAAATTTTTCAGATTTGGTTAGGGCACTTACATTGAATAAAGATAACAATTTTCACCACAGGTCAAGGTCCAGGAGCAGAAGCAGTTCAAGAAAGAATTATAATGATAATAATAATAAGCCTCTTTGTTGGTTTCGCTTCAAATTCGGCGATAAAGCAAAGATATGTGTGAAACCTTGCAATTTCAAGAATCCAAAAAACTAAATTTCCCTTCAGCGTGCGATGTAAATAAAATACCCCAAAAATCAAGCAGACTTTTTATTTATGATAAATAAAATAAATTCAAATTTTTAGTTGATACAGGAGCTTCTATCTGCAGCTAACGGATAGTCTATCCATACGTTCGGAACGAATCTTCTGAAAATAGATTTTGGATTAAGGCGAGATTTTACTTTTCCGTTTATCATTGCAAACGTCAACAAGCCTATCATCGGGGCAGATTTTCTGGTACGATTCAATTTACTTGTGGATCTGAGGAATAGAAAGGTTATAGATGGTAATACTGATCTCAGTATTAATGGAATCATGGTTAAGACAAACACTCCTTCACCCAGACATTTTTCTGTGGACAGTGATTATGGTAAAATTTTGTCGAAATCTCCTTCACTTACTCAACCTCCTCGATATGATTTACCTGTACGACATGACGTAGTACATACTATAGTAACTAAAGGGCAACTTCCATTCTCAAGACCTCGAAGACTGGATACAAACAAATTTAAAATCGCCAAATTAGAATTCGACCACACGGTAAAATTAGGATTATGTAGAAGCTCTGCATCATCCGTTTCATCAGCACTACACATGGTCCCGAAAAAGAATTCCTCAGACTGGCGACCATGCGGAGACTATCGTAGATTAAACGCAGTAACAATTCCAGATAGATATCCGATTCGCCACATCCAAAATTTTACATTGAATTTGGATGGATGTATAGTATTTTCGAAAATTGACTTAGTGAGAGCTTATCATAACAGCCCGGTAGCAGAGGACGACGTTTTCAAAACAGCAATAACTACTGTTTAATGCAAATACCACTGATTGGAAAATTAGGTATTACGTAACTAAAAAACGTTAACGTGTCAGTTCACATTCAAATTTTATTTTAGTTTTCTTCAAATTGTAGCACTTAAACACTATTTTAAAAAATTATTAAACTTTAGTAATATTAATATATTTTTGTTGATAATGTTGGTCCAGGATGTCCCTCGTTGACTATCTGAAAATTACAAGCATATAGTGTCAACGATTACCAGGATATGTCTGGCATGTATTGCACTTATTACTTGTAGAAATGAATATTAATATTTTTTACCAGCACCAAGCATGTGATACCCGATTACCAATTGGCATGTACAATGGATATATTACTTGGCTTACCTCTTGCGACTTTCTGATGAACAGAGAGGCCGACTGCTTCTGACGCCGGGTTTATATAGGCCGAAGTCAACGGTTTTTCCTGGTTTGAACTGCATTCTCGTCCTTTGGGAAATTTGGGAAATTTGTTTCTTATTTTAAAATTTATTAATATCGCCCCCTTATTATTTCTTTTGATTTTATAAATTTTTCTAATATTTTAATTCATTATAATTCTCATTATTTTTCGATATTCATCAGTAGTATCAACGGATAATTTTTGAATTTATAGTATTATCTCTTTCTATTTTAATCCTTTTTATTGTCCTTTTTTCTCCCATTTTCCTTATGGCAAATTATATTTTCCTTAATATCTTTTTTATCATAATTTATTTCGGTTTTCGGGCATCACCATTCAATTCCTCGTCAAATTTTACTTAACATATCATATGTTTCAAGTCAATAAAGTTTGACGTTTCTGCGCGCGGTAAAGTTTCGCGAGTTCGCGCAATGTTATTCGCGATTTTTACCTGTTGTGGACGGATCAGGTGATTAAGGCGTTTTGTGTTTTGTGTAATTACTCTTGTTTTGCGTTTTCTATGTAGTTTTGGTGGTGGAAATGGTGAATTTTTCGTGCATTTCAATGTTTATGTTTTTGTGTGTACACCTGTCAGTGGGTGTTTTTTGAAGTCCCTTTTCACCTGGGGCTTCAATTTAATCATATTAATTGGTGGATAATGTGATCTTTACCACCTAATGCACAAACCTGCAGTCATAGGCGGATTTAGGGGGGGGCACGGGGGCACGTGCCCCCCCAGACGGTCATAAATTTACAAAGAACAATTTGATTATGGTCCCGCTATAATTGCGTTCGTTTTGTTTTGTGTACTGTGGAATCCTAATCCTACTAAGGTCAAATCAAATTAGATGAATAAAATTAAAAAAACAAAAGAATTTAGGGTACCTACAGTGATGCAAAATATGTGATTTCTGCTCACAACACTGATTACGCTCAAAATTTGATTCAGATAGAATTCAGATGGGAAAAAAGCAAAGCCTTCTATATTTACAAGCCATGCTGTCGAAAATTTGGCTCTCAAAATTTCCTCTCAATAGGACTTCAAATCTCTGGACTCACGTTATGTTGTTAGTGTAATTTGGAGATTTGAAGTCCCAGAAGAACGTTTAAATGGTCTAGCCTTAATGCATATCCATCAAGACATTGCGTTAAAAATGAACCCTAATGATGTATTGGACATTTTCAGCAGGAAACACAAAAGAAAACTGCTTTTAGCAAATATAGATAATGTTTTTACTAAACCTTAATATTAAAAACAAATATATTTCTTTTAATGTTGTATGTTTTTGTTAATCCCAAAAATTAAAACACGTTCCCCTTGTGCCCCCCCCAGAAAGAAATCCTGGATCCGCCCCTGCCTGCAGTGTTATTTGTGTTCAATTTGTATTATTTTGTGTTGTTTTTCTATTGATTTTATTTCTAGTGTTGTTGTTGTTGTAATTGCATGGAAACTTCATGTTTCTTGGTTTTTTTTGTATTTATTTGTTATGTTTTCGTCTAAATTTATCATAGTTCATTTTTCTAGTTATTCTATTTCATATTTTATTTAAATATATTTCATGTTTATAATTCATTTTTTTTTGTAGATTTGCTTGTTTTAAATTGGTGGGTAAGTATATACGTATCGTGCATTAATCCTTTCCTTAATATTAATTCATATTTCTTTTTAGGTTTATTTATAATTCAAATTTATATACATATAGACTATAACATAATTTTTTGTAAATATGGAAAAAAAATAAATTTCTCGATGTATTCAATTTGGTGAGTTTCATTTATTTTTCATTTAACCTTTATTTAATGGTTTGGGGCTAAACAACTACACCTTTCGGCTTATTCGAATTCACTCGAATGCCTTTTGGTCTCAGAAACGCTGCCCAGACATTCCAACGTTTTATGGATCGAGTTTTGAACGGTTTGGAGTTTGTTTTCGTCTACATTGACGATATTCTGGTGGCAAGCAGAAGTGAGGAAGAGCACAAGAAACATTTGCAGCAAGTATTCACCCGATTAGAGGAATTTGGAGTAAACATTAATCCAGGGAAATGCTTTTTCGGCGTGCATTCAATTGAATTTGTGAGCCACAGAATTACAAAAGACGGAATTCTTCCATCTGAAGATAGAATTAAATTTATTCAAAATTTTCCGTCGCCAGATTCAATTAAGCAAATACAAAAATTCATCGGAATGGTGAATTACTTCCACAGATTTATTCCACAGTTAGCCAAATTGTTAAGTCCTATTCATGTTCAGCTAGCGAAAGAGCTTAAGAAAGCTAAGAATGTTAAGACTATCAACTGGACAGAAGAATGTGAGAGTGTATTCATTAAAGTCAAAAAACGCTTTTATTGCTGCAACACTATTAGTGCATCCAGCAGAGAAAGCTACTTTTCGGTTGACTGTTGACGCGTCAAACATAGCAATTGGAGCCATGCTGGAGCAACGCAACAACAACGAAACGGAACCATTGACATTTTATTCCAAGAAATTAAGCGCCGCAGAAATGAAGTACTCGACGTTTGATAGAGAGCTTTTAGCCGTATACTCAGCAATTAAGCACTTCAGACATTTCTTGGAAGGTCGCGAATTTATAGTTTTCACGGACCACAAGCCACTAACCTTGGCAATTTGGACCAAGGCTGAAAGAAGTCCAAGACAAGCGAGACACTTAGACTATATTACCCAATTCACCTCCAACATCGAATATATCAAAGGTGAATCTAACGTGGTAGCAGACACCTTATCACGGGTAGATACGAAGATTGAGGACTGCGACGCGGTTAACGAGAATCAAATTGATTTGGCAATTATCGCAAAAGCGCAGATGGATGACAAAGAATTAAACAATTTTATTGAAAATTTGAACAAAAGTTCAAAGTTCAGATTAAAAGAAACGGATGTACCTTCAGCTGAAAATAAAATTTGGGTAGAATATTCCACCGAGAGAGACCGTCCATTCATTCCAGTGGACATGCGAAGAAGTATTTTTGATACGTTACACAACTTGTCACACCCAGGCATTCGAGGTTCGAGGAAATTGATTACGAGCAGATACTTTTGGCCTAGGATGAACACAGATATTAATTTGTGGGCAAAATCGTGTATAGCATGCCAAAAAGCAAAAATCAATAGGCATACGAAAGCTCCAATTCAAAAGTTCAAGATACCGTTAGGAAGGTTCGAGCATATCCATGTGGACCTAGTAGGTCCCTTGCACCCAGCGGAAGGATTCATGTATTTGTTAACAGTAGTAGACCGCTTTACCAGGTGGCCAGAAGTGTACCCACTGAAAAACATCACGGCAAAGTAGTGAGGACGTTGTACGAACAATACTTTCCGAGATTTGGGATTCCTTTAACGGTGACCACGGACCAGGGAGGTCAGTTTGAAGGGAAGCTTTTCGAAGAATTTTCAAAGCTTTTAGGCAGTCATAAAATTAGAACGTCAGCTTATCATCCACAATCGAACGGAATGGTGGAGAGACTTCACAGACAATTGAAAGCAGCGCTTAGAGCTAAGATGGCTAGCCCAAATTGGTTGTTACACATTCCAGCTATATTGTTAGGTTATCGGACGACAGTTAAAGAAGATCTTAAGTGTAGTCCAGCAGAGTTAGTGTATGGACAGGCATTAAGAATTCCAGGAGAATTCTTTGTAAGAAATCAACAAAGCATAACCGACTCAACAAACTTAGTAACACAATTACGAGATCAAATGAGAAATATTGTTCCAACTGATTCTCGGGACCAAAGAAAGAGTTTCTACGTACCCAAAGGGTTGGAAGACTGCGAATTTGTTTTTCTTAGGATGGATAGAAGTAAAGGTTGCTTACAAAGTCCATATGAAGGTCCGTTCCAGGTCATTAAAAGAAATGAGAAAAAATTTTCCATTAACGTGAACGGAAAGATTATAGTAGTATCAATTGACAGGTTAAAGCCTGCCTTCATTGAAAGAACGGACGACACTCACAAACCGGTAACAAGAAGTTCA
This sequence comes from Thereva nobilitata, assembly GCA_963855945.1. NCBI lineage: Eukaryota > Metazoa > Arthropoda > Insecta > Diptera > Therevidae > Thereva > Thereva nobilitata. Next base: position 37,552,477 of record OY979697.1, read on the forward strand.
GGGAAGAAAGTTTCATTTCAGTTGTAAAATTAGAAAGAATGTTTGGTAGTTTTTTTCCTTCTAGTTTTTTTTTTTTTTTTATTAACATTAGTAGTTTTTTTTTATGTATTAGGCCAAGCAGGGCCTCTAGCATAAGTTATATCAATTCTTAAAATCTACTGTTGTTATTAACTATTACGCCAGTGCGCACAGTTAATTGGATTTGCGGGGAAGTTTATTTCCTATGCTGGTGGTGTCAGGCGCAGTTTCCAGGATAGTTGGAGCTTCCATTGCCCTGGTATTTCTTCTTTAGCGATCTTTTATAGTCCAGAGATGGTATCCCAAGTTTGTCCCGACTAGGGCGGTGAGTATAATTAGAGTTGTCTCAATCCGTGACGAGTTTATGTCGACGGGGCTAACCACCATTGAGTTGATGATCTCCCCGTAGTTGTCTACCTGTTACGCTTGATGGCTACCCATTATTACTGTTAGTGGATTGCGGAGTGGTGTGTTTGTTCAGCCCCAAACTCACAATAAACACAAAATTAATAAAATCAAATAAAATATAATAAAACAAAAAAAAAAAAAATAAAAACCTCACCAGAGATAGTAAAAATAAAGATCTGTATCTAGTAGTTCGTTCTTCCTTGTTTTTCATTTGCCTTTAATTGTTTTCCATAATAAGCATATGTGTGTTCCATAATAAGCCTAAAAAGCAAAAATCATATTTATTAATAACTTATATATAATCTCCGAAGGCAATCTAAAATATAAACCTACTGGAAAAGAGAAAAAAAGGGGGCATCAACAAGGCTGCAGTAACATGCAGAAAAACAACAACAAAATACACTACATAATAAACAAACAAAAAAAAGGTGTCACGACTACCATAAATTACATGTACATCCCATAACGCAACAATGAAACACATAATATAGAATAGTTTACTTATGTACAAACATTGAGTAAACTACAAAATTCAGGTGAAATACCAAGAAAAAACATACACGCACTCATAACCCTAAATTTCAAAGGTGTTATATACAGAAGAAAACAAGAACTAATTACACGTGCACATTCACATTAACCACAACATAACATTAAAGTAACACGATAATAACATCCACTCACCTGCAAACACGATGTTTGCACACATATCGCGAAAAACATCGCGCACGATTCGCGAAACGTGACGTAGCACCGCAAACGTCAAACTTTATGCTGTATCAACATATGATACATGAAATCGGTGTAGAATTTGACGAAGAATACAGCGGTGATGCCAGAAAAACGAAATATTTTATGGATAAAAAGATATTTCCATAAAACATAAATTTGCATAAAGATAATAAGAGAAAAAGAGAAAATATAGTGAAAAAGGATGAATATATGAATTAATAAAATTATGATATTGCAGTAAAAAATAAGGAAATGGCCGAAAAGGACATTTTTAGTACATCATAAAAATTGAAGAAAAATAAGAAAATCATAATAAATTAATTGAAAATTTATGAAATTAAAAAGAATAAAATATTTAGAATTGAATAAAAATAAAGGGGAAATAGTTTGAAACTATTTTTTATTCATCATCAAGGAATAACCATCCCCACCTAAAATGGCAATGCAGTTTAGGCCAGGACCGTTGGGTCCAGTGTATAAAAACCCGAACCCAGAAGCAATCAGCCTCTCTTGTCTATCAGCAGTCAAGGAAAGTGCATCAAGCAAACGTAAGCGAAACAACTTTCAAGAAATCTTCTTTCAAGTGTATTGTGGAAAAAGATTTTTCAACGATTTTACAAGGTATTTTTTCACCAATCATTAAATTTTCTACAGGCCGCATGTGTTCTGGGAAATGTTATATGTTTGGTTCTAATCAAGTTTCTTTTCAGCATCATTCAAAGGATAATATTCAGTGCGACTTTGTATCTTGCCTTAGTCGAGTATTAAATTACTGTCTGGTTATATCTTTGATATACTCAGTGTAATTTTGCATACAACTTTGGTCAAGTACTTTGGTCGCTATCTGAATACATCTAGTTATTATATATATTATTATTCAAAATAAAGAATCCTAACTAGAACCCTTCCAGTAAGGTGTTATTGGTTAGTAATTGTAGTATATACAAAATAATTTAAGTGGAGCATAAGTCCTATTTGTTAGTATTAAGCAAACAGTTCGAAATAAAAACAAGTATTGAATTCTAACTGACACGTGCGTTTCCTTCATATTTTCCTTTTCCTTTAGTGCAAATTTCATTTTGCACTAAACATTTTGGTGGTTCCATCCAGGAATACGTGTCAGCGAATTCAATTTGTTTCAATTTCTTTTGTTTGTTATCGGTGTTCGTGTAATTCTTATAGTGCAACATATCCAAAATGACTACGTTACAACAAATGTGTCAAGCACAAGAACGTTTGAAACTCCGTCTATTCCAATATATCGACACTGCCAAAAAGACGGCACATTCAAAACGCAATCTAGGATTCTACAAGACCAGAATCACTGGATTAAATGAAATATGGGAGAAATTTCAAAAAAACGACATAGCATTAGACGAATCATCAGTGCAAGAGAATGCAGAAGCAGCAATTGCGTATCTCAATAGTGATATATACGGAACCACAGAAGCCAAATATTATGACTATCTCGGAGAGTTAATGGATGGATTGGAAAAATGCCAATTAAAAATGACTCCACCTCCAGAACCTCCAACTACAACATCATATGAAATACAACTGCCGAGAATCAGTTTGCCAAAATACAATGGCGATTGCGATTTGTGGCGATCATTTCATGATGTATTCGTTGCGTTGGTCCATAATAATGCAAAACTTGGTCCAGTACAAAAATTACATTATTTAAAGGAATGTTTGGTTGGAGAAGCTGAAAACATATTGCGACATGTTCCAATCACTAACGAAGATTACGCACCAGCATGGGAAAAACTGAAGAAGCGGTATGAAAATAAAAGAATGTTGGTAAATCACCAGCTAAAAACTTTTACAAACATACCGAAGCTGACTACTGAATCCTCTAAGGGCATGAAGGAATTAATAGATACTTCATCCGAATGTTTGCAACAGCTGAAGAGCTTAGGTGTTGATACTGCGTCTTGGGATGCCATTCTAATTTATCTATTAGTACAGAAGCTTCCTTTCACAACACTACGATTATGGGAAGAAGAGCAAGGAGCAGATCAAACTTTGCCAACTTTTTCCCAATTCAGCAAGTTCTTGACAATGAGATTACGGGTACTAGAATCAATTGCTGATGCAATCGTTCCACGGACATCAACACCAATCAAGCCAACAATCACAAAAAAGGTCACACACACGTATCATGCAGTGAAGCAAGACTGTTGTCCAGCTTGCCATCAAAAGCACTACATTCGAGCATGCACCAAGTATCAACAAATGAATAGTGATGCCAGACGTAAGGTCATACTAGCAGCTGGACGTTGTTTAAATTGTTTATCCAACAGCCACATGGCAAGGGAATGCACAAGTAAATATACATGTCGCAGATGCAAGCAGCGTCATCACACTACCTTACACAACGACTCCAGACAAGAGAAGCAGGGATCAACAGGATCCAAGGAAAAACATTTACGAGAGGGAGAACCAATACCAAGCCAATCTCCAACAACTTCGAAATCCCAATCAGCCGACAGCGCTGACGGAGTAACCACAATTCAAAACTTTCTAACCATGAAAAATCACCATGCATTGTTGTCAACAGCACTGGTAACGTTTCGCACTAATCATGGCACGGAAAAGGTATTGCGGTGTCTAATAGACAATGGCTCCGAATCATCATTTATCACAAAGGCTGCATGCAAGCAGCTAGGAGCTACAGGAACTAATACAACTGTAGCAATAACAGGTATAAATACCAATCCATTAGCTACTGCACACCAACAAGTTAGGCTCACAGTAAAACCAAACAACGCTAACAAGGTGTCAGTGACGGATAATTTCTTGATACTCAACAGTATCACTGATCTTTTACCAACAAAGGTAGTTCGCAAGGAGGAATGGAATCACCTCAACAACTTGCCTCTAGCAGATCCAACATTCTGGAAGCCAGGAAGGATCGACGCACTCCTAGGAGCACGAATCTACGCACGTATTCTAAGGAACGGCATACGAAAGGGACCTAGTACCGCCCCAATAGCCGTAAACACAATCTTTGGATGGATAATAGTGGGACCAACGACAGACACAGTCATAGATAAAGTCTCAGCATTTACGGTCACAACACTAGATTTACATGACCAATTAAAACGTTTTTGGGAAATCGAAGAACCTCCTGCAAAACAGATCCTAACAGAGGATGACAAACTGTGCCAGCAGATCTTCGAGACAACACACACACGTAAACCAAATGGAAAATACCAAGTCAAACTTCCATTTAAGAACAACAAGACTCCTGCTCTAGGATTATCAAGACCACAAGCACTCAAGCGTTTCACATCGCTGCAACGGCAGTTCTCTAAGAAACCAGAATTCGAAAAAGAATACAGAAAGTGCTTGGACGAATATATTGAGCTTGGACACATGGAAGAAGTAGACCCCCCAACAGATAAAGAAGAACATTTCTATATCCCTCATCACGCAGTCTTCAAAGAGAGTACCACGACTAAATTGAGAGTCGTGTTCGATGCATCCGCCAAAACTACAAATGGCACATCACTCAACGAGCACTTGTTGACTGGACCTACTCTTCAACCCAAGCTGTTTGCAACATTGCTCAATTGGCGAAAATATAAAATCGCTATGAATGCAGACATTGAGAAAATGTACCGCATGATTGATATCCACCCAAAGGATCAAACATTTCAAAGGATTATATGGCAAAATCCGAAAACATCACAACTTCAAGACTACAAGTTGAAAACGGTGACTTTTGGCACGGCAAGTGCTCCATACTTAGCAATTCGCACGCTGCAACAACTCGCAGTGGACGAAAGGAAAACTTGGCCGTTGGCTTCTAAAGCACTACATGATAATTTCTACGTCGACGATCTGTTAACCGGAGCTGACAACATCAATGATGCAAAACAATTACAAATGGAATTGATAAACATCACACGGTCAGGTGGTTTTAACCTACGGAAATGGGCTAGCAATGAGCAAACACTATTAGACCATCTCCCTCCAGAACATTGTGAACTGAAGAATGTATTAACATTCAACACAGACGAAACAGTGAAAACCCTCGGGATACGTTGGCATCCTGGACCGGATCATTTCACATTCAAGATCATCCCATTGCGAGAACACAACATCGCAACTAAACGCAACATTCTCTCGGATATCGCATCCTTGTATGACCCCTTAGGCTGGCTGTCTCCTGTTATCATTACTGCAAAAATATTAATGCAAGTATTATGGATAACCGGCTGCTCATGGGATCAACAAGTGTCCACCCAAGTAGAAAATGAATGGTTAACGTTCAAACAGGAATTAATCAATCTAAACAAACTACAAATTCCAAGATGGATTAAGTACAGCGCCAATACGAAAGCACAACTTCATGGTTTTTGCGACGCATCAACAAGAGCATATGCTGCAGTTCTTTACCTACGGGTGGAGGAGGATAATGGACAAATCTCGTCAATGCTCTTAACGTCCAAAACAAAGGTGGCTCCTACCAAGCCAACAACAATTCCCAAGCTAGAACTAAATGGAGCTGTAATTTTGGCCAAATTACTAAAGGGCACAATTGAAGACATGCAGCTACAGCACATCTCCACATTCGCATGGACAGATTCTATGATAGCACTCCAATGGGTGAAGGAACATCCGTCCCGATGGAAGACATACGTGGCCAATCGCGTCGTCGAAATACAAGATGTCATACGCTACGACCAATGGAGACACATCTCAACGGAAGATAATCCTGCCGACGTAGCATCCAGAGGTATCTCAGCTACAAATTTAATCAACAATCAACTATGGTGGCATGGACCCAGTTGGCTGACCAAACCACAAGATCAATGGCCTCAGCAGCAAGAAATAAAGGAAAACACGGATCTGGAAGCGAAAAAACCAGTCGTCACAAGTTTCCTCACACAAATTGAGGACAACATTTTATTTCGTTATTCATCAATAACACGTCTTATTTATATTGTAGCCATGATTAAACGTTTTAAACACAATTGTAAAAATCCCAACGATAAACAAGTCAATCAGCTCTCCGCCATAGAATGGAAAGAGGCTGAAAACACCACGTTGCGGCTTACACAAGAAATGGCTTTTCCGGAAGAATACACTAATTTACTACAAGGGAAACCACTTTCAAGAAACAGCCGTCTATTAAAACTTACGCCTTTCATGGACAAGGATAAATTGATACGAGTGGGAGGCAGACTAACTAATGCCACAATACCATACGAAGTGAAACATCCTATCATTTTACCCCAAGACCATACGCTCACACACTTACTCATAGACAAGATCCACCTAGAGACATTGCATGGCGGAACTTCATTGGTGTTAAGTACGAGTCGTCAGAGGTTTTGGATTTTAAATGCACGAAGATGTATCACAAGCAGGATTCATAAATGTATGGTATGTGCTAAACAACGAGGAGAAACTATGACACAATTAATGGGGCAGCTACCTATCCCAAGAGTCAATATTAGTAAACCATTCACTAATGTTGGCATCGATTACGCTGGACCAATCACCATTAAGACGTCATCCATCAGAAATGCAAAATTACAAAAGGCTTACATTTGTGTTATAGTCTGTCTGACAACCAAGGCTATACACATCGAGCTGGTGTCAGACCTATCATCAACAGCATTTATCGCAGCCCTCAAAAGATTCATAGCTAGACGAGGACTGTGTGCAAACATATATTCCGATTGTGGCTCAAATTTCGTAGGAGCTAAATCCATATTAGACAGGGAATTTCGACAAGCACTTAAGGAATCCAACCAAGAAGCAGAACGATATTTTACGCCAAAACAAGTATCATGGCACTTCAATCCTCCTGCAGCACCTCACTTTGGTGGACTATGGGAGGCAAGCGTAAAATCTATCAAATATCACATATATAGGACTGTTAAAAATACAATATGTACATTTGAAGAGTATGCTACATTACTTACGCAAATTGAAGCATGCTTAAATTCCCGACCACTATGTTGGGTTCGAAATGATCCAGAGGACACAATGATTCTGACTCCAGGACACTTCTTAATTGGGCAAGCTCTCAACGCCCTTCCTGAAGTGACTAATGAGACAGGAGCTATATCATCACTTCAACGATGGAAACACATTCAAGGCATGGTCAAGCAGTTCTGGAAGATATGGTCTAAAGACTATCTTAATCAGCTGCAACAGAGACCAAAATGGAATACTCCACAAACAACATTACAGGCCGGGGATATAGTCCTTATTAAGCATGAGAACATGCCACCTACAAGGTGGCCACTCGGAGTAATAGAGGAGACGTTCCCCGGGCCAGATGGGTTGATACGAGTAGTGCAGGTCAGAACTAGTCAAAACACGTTCAGGAGACCAATTACAAAAATCTGCCGTCTACCCATAGATCAACAAAGGTCTACAGAAGTACCACAAAATACATAACAGGGAGTAAAACTTTAAGTGTCGTCATGTTAAATGTCTAGTCTATGGTAATGTTGTCCAATTGTTCACAAATAATCCTATTCCAGACTCCCAAACTAATTCAGTTTTTTACAGATGTCTAATCTAAACTATACAGAGGAGGATTTAGCAGCCGCCGAGAACTACTGGCTATACGGCACAACCACTCCAGTAGGTAGTCCAGTGCTGGATATTACCTGCGATTTCGACGCAGAGTTGGCCGAGTTGTCAGCTCTACTCGACGTTCCAACAGCATCTGCCGAGCAACCAACTAAGGCTAACCAAAGCAGCAACGCAGAGGTCAACCTAGATTCGGACCAGCCCCAAGGAAGAGTACTTAGGCGGGCCAATAACCCACCCAGAACAATTCCTCAGGAGTCGAATCCGAAGGGGATGAAATCAACCTTCATCCTAAGGTCACCACAACGCCCTATTCCAAAAAAATCTTTCGAGGTAACTCCGTGTGGACCCGAAATCCGAATCCGAACGCAACCTAGGCGGATCCCGACCACCAAGTCCAGCACACTACAGGGTCACATAGAGCCGGCTCAAGCAGCGCCAACAACACTAACAAGATCCTCCACACCAACGCGTGATATAAAAGTAAAGGTGTTAAGTGATATAGTCATCAAAGCAGCTCCACCACGACCACGGATACAGCACACACCAGCCCAAAAAATCAAACAGGCAACTGAGAAGTGCACAATCGATCTCACTCGGTCCGATGATGAGACAGCGACAACTCCACATATACAAAACCTGGCAGGACCAGCAGAACCGAATCAATCGAACCTACGCAACCAGACATATCACTATGTGGCAAGAAATAACAAGGTCATACCATCACTGGCAAAACCGGCGATCATCAATGGACGTAAGGTAGAAAATATAACCCTGCTGAAACCCACAACCACGCTCACCGAATTACGAGACAGGTACGAGAACTGTTTTCAACGTTTCATAACAAGGGAGGGTGAAGACCTGTACCTCCCTAAACACATAGTTCAAAGAATCAAATTCGACCATGTAAGGGAAACGCGAAAAAAGGAGCAAACCATAAGTCTACCCAACCGATACCAGGTGCGCCTGCAGGTGAAAGCGGATGGACGAATTGTATTCCATCATCACCACAAACGTGGACTCAGCAAAATAAATACGCGGTTGAACAAAGTTGTTCAACAGGGGGGAGAATGTTCAGCCCCAAACTCACAATAAACACAAAATTAATAAAATCAAATAAAATATAATAAAACAAAAAAAAAAAAATAAAAACCTCACCAGAGATAGTAAAAATAAAGATCTGTATCTAGTAGTTCGTTCTTCCTTGTTTTTCATTTGCCTTTAATTGTTTTCCATAATAAGCATATGTGTGTTCCATAATAAGCCTAAAAAGCAAAAATCATATTTATTAATAACTTATATATAATCTCCGAAGGCAATCTAAAATATAAACCTACTGGAAAAGAGAAAAAAAGGGGGCATCAACAAGGCTGCAGTAACATGCAGAAAAACAACAACAAAATACACTACATAATAAACAAACAAAAAAAAGGTGTCATGACTACCATAAATTACATGTACATCCCATAACGCAACAATGAAACACATAATATAGAATAGTTTACTTATGTACAAACATTGAGTAAACTACAAAATTCAGGTGAAATACCAAGAAAAAACATACACGCACTCATAACCCTAAATTTCAAAGGTGTTATATACAGAAGAAAACAAGAACTAATTACACGTGCACATTCACATTAACCACAACATAACATTAAAGTAACACGATAATAACATCCACTCACCTGCAAACACGATGTTTGCACACATATCGCGAAAAACATCGCGCACGATTCGCGAAACGTGACGTAGCACCGCAAACGTCAAACTTTATGCTGTATCAACATATGATACATGAAATCGGTGTAGAATTTGACGAAGAATACAGCGGTGATGCCAGAAAAACGAAATATTTTATGGATAAAAAGATATTTCCATAAAACATAAATTTGCATAAAGATAATAAGAGAAAAAGAGAAAATATAGTGAAAAAGGATGAATATATGAATTAATAAAATTATGATATTGCAGTAAAAAATAAGGAAATGGCCGAAAAGGACATTTTTAGTACATCATAAAAATTGAAGAAAAATAAGAAAATCATAATAAATTAATTGAAAATTTATGAAATTAAAAAGAATAAAATATTTAGAATTGAATAAAAATAAAGGGGAAATAGTTTGAAACTATTTTTTATTCATCATCAAGGAATAACCATCCCCACCTAAAATGGCAATGCAGTTTAGGCCAGGACCGTTGGGTCCAGTGTATAAAAACCCGAACCCAGAAGCAATCAGCCTCTCTTGTCTATCAGCAGTCAAGGAAAGTGCATCAAGCAAACGTAAGCGAAATAACTTTCAAGAAATCTTCTTTCAAGTGTATTGTGGAAAAAGATTTTTCAACGATTTTACAAGGTATTTTTTCACCAATCATTAAATTTTCTACAGGCCGCATGTGTTCTGGGAAATGTTATATGTTTGGTTCTAATCAAGTTTCTTTTCAGCATCATTCAAAGGATAATATTCAGTGCGACTTTGTATCTTGCCTTAGTCGAGTATTAAATTACTGTCTGGTTATATCTTTGATATACTCAGTGTAATTTTGCATACAACTTTGGTCAAGTACTTTGGTCGCTATCTGAATACATCTAGTTATTATATATATTATTATTCAAAATAAAGAATCCTAACTAGAACCCTTCCAGTAAGGTGTTATTGGTTAGTAATTGTAGTATATACAAAATAATTTAAGTGGAGCATAAGTCCTATTTGTTAGTATTAAGCAAACAGTTCGAAATAAAAACAAGTATTGAATTCTAACTGACACGTGCGTTTCCTTCATATTTTCCTTTTCCTTTAGTGCAAATTTCATTTTGCACTAAACAGTGTTTATATGGGATTTCCAGAGGGTCACATCGCTTGAGGCGGCGAAAGTTGCTTGACATTAAAATTTTTCTCGCTGTTATGTTGGGGTGAATGGCCAAACGTCCTGTGTAGTTCCTGCTGAGTTTGGCAGCTTCTTGTTCGACGGTGTTTAGGTTGGTGTCGTTCAACAGTATTTCATTACGTACGTACCTTGGGGCACCTAGGATAGCTCTGATGATTTTTGTCTGGGCACGTTGCACTTTGGCCAGGTTTGATGTTTTTGTTGCACCCCATAGCTGCAGTCCATAGGTCCATATGGGTTTTAGAATGGCTTTGTATAATATGATTTTCGTGTCGATTCCCAGTTTAGAGTTTTTGTGGAGAAGCCAATAGAGGTTATTAAAGGCTAGTTTCAGCTGTTCGCACTTTTTGTTTATGTGCGACTTCCACGTAAGTCTTCTATCTAGATGAATCCCAAGGTATCTGATCTCATTCTTGGTTGCTACCGGTTTTTTGTTGATAAGGATAGGCTTGCAAGTGGCTTTTTTTAGAGTGAAGGTAATCTGCTCACATTTTTTTTCGTTTAGTTTTATGCCCCATTTATCAGCCCAGTCTGTTATTTGGTTTACATGGTTTTGGAGCTCGCTGTGTGCAGTTTGTGGATTCGGGTAATGAGGACAGCTGTGTCATCGGCAAAAGTGGTGGTTATGAAGTGTTTACTTGTTGGTAAGTCTGCTGTATACATTAGGTAGAGCGTTGGACCGAGCACACTACCTTGGGGTACGCCTGCTTTAATGGGATATGGCTTGCTAAGGTGGTTGTTGTATTTAACTCTAAAGTGTCTACCTTCGATGTAGCTTTTAAGAATACCATGGAATTTGGGGGGAAGTAATTTTTCTATTTTGATTATCAGTCCTTCGTGCCAAACTTTGTCAAAGGCCTGTGCAACGTCGAGGAATAGTCCTACGCAGTATTTTTTACCTTCAAATGCCGTTTTGATTTCGTTGACTATCTTGTGCACCTGTTCAATAGTACTATGGTTGTTGCGAAAGCCGAATTGATGATCTGGTATGATTTGGCGAGTCTTTAGTGCCGTTTGGATTTTTTCTAATAGAAGTTTTTCGAATGTTTTTGAAAGTATGGGTAGAAGGCTGATTGGTCTGTAGGAGTCTATTTTGGTTTTGTCCTTGCCAGGTTTGGGTATGATGATTATGTTTGACATTTTCCAGGTATGAGGGAAATAATTGAGGCGAAGTATGGCGTTGAATATGTGTGTAATACCGAGAATGCTAGACATAGGGAGAGCTCTGATAAGTCTGCCTGTGATACCGTCATGTCCAGGTGATTTAGCCGGGTTGATGTTTGCTATTTTCGAGTGGACGTTCTTAATAGTGAATTTTATTGGTCTTGAGATACTAGTACTGCTATTGTTATGATAGTCGGATTGCGCGGTGATGATGGGTTTAAAAACTTCCGCCAGGTGCTGTGCGAATTTTTCCGCTTTTTCTTCCGGTCTTGTGATCCAATTGCCATGGGCGTCTCTGATAGGGGTGTCCGGCTGGATAGGTTTTCTTACCTTTGTGACCTTCCAGATAGAATAATTTGTGTCTGGGAGGTCGTTTAATCCGGATACGAATTCGTTAATGCAATCGTTTTTGTCCGCTGCGATTTTGGCCTTCAGGGACTTAGTGGCTTGGTTTAGTGCACTTTTAGCTTCAGGAGATCTAGTTTGCTGCCATCTAGCCTTGGCTTTTCTTTTGATTTTTAGCAGGTCCAAAGTGGGCTTATTGAGGTGGTTTGGTGTTCTATCGGGGGGTAGTTGATTTGTTGCTGGTGTCGCGATCTCTGCGCATACTTTGATGGTATGATTTAGGTAGTTCAAAGCGTTGTCGATATCTGCTTTTGATTTTAGATTGATGTGTGGGCAGAATGATTTTTCCATTAGTTTTTGATATTTGGACCAGTTTGTTCTATGATTAGTGAAGGCTTGAGGTTTGGCGGTAAATGTGGGAGTGCTTGAAAGTGTGAAAATGGTGGGAGCGTGATCGGATGATAGGTCCAGAGTTGTTTTGGCTGTTAGTTGGTTGTGGTTAAAGTTGTTGTAGACGCAGAAATCTATGATATCCGGGATTTTTTTTCTATCCGTCGGCCAGTATGTGGGAAGACCACCGGCTGAACATGACAGGTTGTTTTTGAGGATGGACTTCAGGAGCTGATTGCCTTTAGGTGTTGTGAGACGAGATCCCCAATGCGGGGATTTCGCATTGTAGTCGCCTATGGCCAAGAAGCGGGGGCCAAGTGAGTTGAAGAATGCATCAAATTGGGCTGTAGATATAGGGAACCTTGGTGGGCAGTAGACTGCGGCTATGTTGAAGCTAGATGATTGTTCACTTATGTTGATTGCGGTATAATGTATATTATCGTGTTTGCTGTTCACGATTGGATGGTGTTTTATTCGGTTTTTTACGAATATTGCAGTGCCGCCATGCGATTTGTCTTCCGGGTGGTTGGTAGTGTAGCATTTGAAACCTGGAATTTTGCATTTATTTTTACTGGTTAAGTGAGTTTCAGAGCAAGCATGATATCTATTGAGTTGTTATTGATGAAGAGTTCTAGTTCATATAAATGGCTTTTAATGCCGTTAGCGTTCCATTGGGCTATTGTTAATTGATTCATGGTTTTAGCAGCTTGGTTAGTATATCTGATTGCTTATTTAAAGTGTTCTGCATTTGTTGCATTGTTATGGTTAGCTGTTGTATATTTGCAGAGAGGGCCAAGAGGATTTGGATGATGTTGTCCTGTTGTGGGCCTGTATGTTGGTTGAGATTGTTTTTAAGAACGTTTGCATATGTGTTCGGGTTGTTGAATGTTGGCTTTTGGATGTCAGGGGTGTTTGAGGTGGGTGCGATTTGGTGTGTAGGTGTATGCTGGTTTAGGGGCGGATTTAAGAAGGGATGCTTGCTGTTCATTTGGGTTTTGCTGCGGTTAATTATGAGGTAGACTGGGCAACCCCTGTAGTTAGCAGTATGGTTTCCATTGCAGTTGCTGCATTTCTTTAGTTTAGGATCTTTCTTATTTTTGCTGCACTCTCTAACTGGATGGCAATCACCACAGGCCACGCAGACACTTGTTAGTTTGCAGTACGTTTTCGAGTGCCCAAACTCTTGGCAGTTTTGGCACTGTATTGGGGAAGATCTTTTATATGGCTCTTCTACTGATATTTTGCGGTTTAAGACGAATTTAACGTCGTATATGGGGTGAACTCTGCCTTTGGGGAGTTTGCTGCAGTCGGGTTCTAGCTCTACTCTAAACATTGGTTGAGGCTGCTTATTCCTATTTAAAATATTATTTACTGATTTTATTTTAAAGCCTTGCTGTTCTAGGTCAGTTTTGATTTCGTTTATATCGACGTTGTGATCAATACCTTTTAAAACTACGCGTAACCCCTTTGCGCTTTTCATTTGATAGGTGTAAAATTTTTTTCCATTGCGGTTAAGCCAGTTAAGTACTTGGGTATAAGCTACTTCATTACTTACTTGTATTTTTGTTTCTTTGATTTCCCCCTTCTTTAGGTCAACTATGTAGTAGGTGTCTTTTCCGATAATTTCATTGATACCTTTAATAAGAGCGTTGCCGCTTTGCTCGCGTATGTAGATTGGTGGCGGTTTGTATTGCGGTGTAGATTTGTCTGGATCGACATCTAATAAGGCGTACCTGTTGCTTGATGAGGCGATTTGTGTCTTAGGGATCTTAGCCGCTGTTGTAGGCTTATTGCTGGGACTACGTCTACGTTTATCGTATGGTTTTGTTGTTTGGTTGCTGGCTTCGGATTCCAATTCTTGGTTTTGCGCGTTTACATTATTTTGCACTTTATTGGCACTGATTACATTAGCACTAGCACTAGTACTGGTTTTTACGGCCGGGACGTTGGGGTTATTCTGATTCATAAGCATTGCCGCGTTTGCTTTTCACACGGCACATGCCCCCAATTGCTACACGCCGTGAACAAGAGACGACGACGATTTATTGCGCCGGTGCGGAGAAGTGATAACACTGCACTTTACCGATGCCGGGTGTGAATGAAATCAGTGCGGCAAGCCCGACTCCGACTTGAGTACGGTTATTTGTTGACTTCACTGGTACTGTTGTGTTTGATGCAAACGAGAGCTTCAAGAAAGTACGTCTGACCACGATCACTGCCAGATTGGAACGATTATAGTTAAGTAATGGTTATGTATTCATGGACGCTCGCGCTGAAGGGGGAGTTATGTAGCAGTCGCTACTTGTTATTAAAGCATGTTCGTTATATTAGCAAGTTTTTATTCAATAGATACTTAATTCAGTTTCTGTACTAGCAATTTTGAGTACAGTGTTTTTTTAATACGTCATAAATTATATTTTCACTACTACTTAGAAATTCACTTTAGGAATTTCGGAATCGCATATCACGTACGTAGACACTGAACACACAAATAATTTTCAAAAAACATAGACACACAAAAAGTTGTTCTATGAAATAAGCTATTAGAAATTGTATCAATATTAGTTAGAAGTTTCCGGAAGAAGGAACTCCTTGTATTAGAATTTTAAAAGACCGTTATTAAATTAAATTCGGTTTTAATAGAAAGTGTCAATTAACTTCAAAACAAATGTTGTAAAAGTTTTAACTAAAAATAAATGTTATAAAAGTTTTAAATAAACAAAAAATATGTGCAACACTCATTCGACCTGATTGTCATAATTAATCTCAGGCGAATGATCTGAAAGACCCACATCACCAACAAGTTGGTCACGGCTTCTCGGTCTGCCTTTCTCCAAACCGCCGTGTCTTCTGCTATCGTTGTGGGCGACCCAACTCTTATACCCTGACATGTCTCAATTGTTCGGGAAACTCGAGCCAGGGTGCGAGGCCTCCCCGAGGTTCGCGCCCTTCTTAGACCCTGACAATGACCGTGCTTTACATACTATGTCCAATAGTTCGTTGTATGATTCCGATCTGTGTTAAACGGAGACCTTACCGGGTTTCCCTTCTCCACAACCCGAAATCTCCTTCATGAGGCGATGGTCAAACTATTGCAAGGTCCGTAAACGGATCTTCGACGATATTCGCGAAGAACCTCAGGCCCCAAAGATTCCGTGTGTGCGCAAGCGAGCCTTAGAAAAACAAAGATTAACCAAGATTGCTATCTCTGCTGTGGTTACGGAGCTTGGCGACGACCGACCGTTCGCAAAAGTCCAGATCATGGGCGAAAGCCTGACAGGTCTGCTGGACAGTGGGGCAAGTATAAGCTGTCTGGGGAGAGGGGCAGAGTCGCTCCTTCAGAATCACCCAGAGGCACAGCTCTACCGCTTGCGTACTGCTGTCCAGACGGCCGACGGTACCCACAAGAGCATCATAGGGTACATTAACGTGCCCGTGATCTATGGGCAGCGAACACGGGTTTTGACGCTTTACATAGTTCCTAGTTTGGCACAACATCTATACCTAGGCGTAGATTTTTGGCGGGTTTTCCAATTGGCCCCGCACATAATAGGGGAACTTCATCAAACCCCTCAACAAGATCGAAATAGTCACCTCCTGAACGAGGTTCAACAGGGGCAACTGAACAAGGCGTGAGCACGTTTTCCGGCGCTTGATGCTTTCGGGATAGGCCGAACACACCTGGAACAGCATGTCATCGACACTGGCGAGGCGGTACCAATAAAGCAGAGACATTACCCTGTCTCTACTGCCATCCAGTCTCTCATCTATGAGGAAGTCGATCGCATGCTGAGTCTTGGTGTGATCGAAGAGTCAAACAGCCCGTGGAACTCGCCCGTCGTGTTGGTCCGGAAGCCCGGCAAGGTTCGTTCACGCAAGCTAAATTCGGTGACAGTAAAGGATACCTATCCACTGCCTCACATAGACGGTCTCTTAAGGCGATTGCAGGACACCCGATTCATCTCTGCGATAGACCTCAAGGATGCCTTCTGGCAAATACCCTTGGAGGAAAAGTCCAGAGAGAAGACGGCTTTTACAATCCCTGGAAGACCGCTATACCAGTTCACAGTGATGCCGTTCGGGCTTTGTAACGCTCCGCAACGAATGTGCCGCTTAATGGATAAAGTGATTCCTGGCTCATTCAGAGAAAATGTTTTCGTCTACTTAGACGATTTGTTAGTGGTGTCTTCTACTTTTGAGACCCATATCCATCTACTGGAACAAGTCGCTGACTGCCTCCGCCGTTCCGGTTTGACCGTGAACCTGAATAAGAGCCGGTTTTGCGCCAGCGAAGTGAAATACATGGGCTTTATTATCGGCGACGGGTCGCTTAATACAGATCCGGATAAGGTGGCAGCTATCAAAGATTTCCGGGTTCCCAAGTCGACCAAACAGGTGAGACGCTTTTTAGTCATGACGGGGTGGTATAGGCGCTTCATAGATAACTATGCAAGCCTTGCCTCGCCCATCACGGACTGTCTAAAGAGTTCGAAGTCACCCCAGACTTCACGCGCCACTTCTATATCCAGTGTGACGCGAGTAAGGCCGGAGTAGGAAGCGTCTTGTTCCAAAGGTATGGCGATGATGAACATCCTATCGCTTATTTCTCTAAGAAGTTGAATAGTGCTCAACGCAACTACTCGATCACTGAGCTAGAATGTTACGCTGCGGTGCTGAGCATTAAGAAGTTCCGAGCGTATGTGGAAGGTCATCCCCTTACTATTATTACCGACCATGCCAGCTTCAAGTGGCTCATGAGCCAGACCGTACTGAACGCGCCCGACTGGCCAGATGGAGTCTCAAACTGCAGGGTTTCCAATTTACTATAGAGCACCGGAAGGGTAGTCAGAACGTGGTGCCGGACGCCTTGTCGCGGGTGGACTGCGTCGAAGACTTGCTCTACTGCCGCGACGTGGACCTATTGTCCCCAGCCTTCAAGTCTGAAGAATATGCTCAGTTAACTGAACACGTAATTAATGAGGCTGAACAGTTACCTGATCTTCAGGTATCGGAGGGATACCTTTTCCACCGTAGGTCCCCACGTACTGGCGACCCGGAATCGAACGACCTCTGCTGGAAATTGTGGATCCCGGCGGAGCTGACAGACTCCCTAATCGAGTCCGCTCATGCACCACCTCAAGCTTCCCATGGCGGTATGGGTAAGACATTAGCGCGGATACGCGAAAAATATTACTGGTCAGGTATGACTATTCATTTGATTGTTGAAGTGTATAGACGTGTTTACCGCCGCGTGTGTACATTGATAACGGTTTTACAAAACGAAAAAGTAGAAAATAAAGAAAGAAGAAAGAAAAAAAACAAATTATACAAATTACTAAAGTGCAGTGTAAGGTGAATTGTATGTAATGTGTGTGGTTGTGTGAAATGTTTTATTAACAATAAAATATTCACCACTATGGCAACATACGATGACCTCATTAACACATGCAGTAGTCAGCAACAAATTATTAATGATTTGAATAAAAAAATAGCTGAACTCGAGGCACGACTTAATAATCTGCCTTCCAACCAATTTCAACCTACTTCCAGCCAACATGAACAAACAAATAATTCTAACTGGTTATTGCGACAATTTCCAGTTTCTCACCAGAATAATATCTTCAATAATCTGAGCCAGGAGGAATATTGCACAGATGAGGAAGAACTGGAAAAGGAATTTCCCAATCTAGATAACAAGAATAATTACAAGAAACGCAGGCGCACAACAACAAAAACGCCACCAAAAAGTACTAATCAAAGCGAGAGCATCAACACTGCACAGAAAAAACTCAAAATACCATTGCCTCCACCAATAAATGTGAGCAACATCAGCAATTTTGAACTCTCGACAAAAGGTATTAAAAATTACAAAAGAATCAACTAAATTTAAAGCGCTTTCAAACAGCGATATTAAAATTACCGTACAAAACGAAAATGACTACAGAAATCTCAAAAAATTATTGGAAGAATTAAAAAGAGAACCCAGCCATCAACTAGAAAATATCGAATATCACACCTTCCAGCTCAAGAGTGATAAATTGTATAGATTTGTCATTAGAGGCTTGCCATCAACAATCAGTCACGATGAAATTAAATCAGATTTAGAAAAAATGGGACATGAAGTCGCAGGTATAACTAATATATTCAAGATGGTCAAAATTGATGATGTAAAAGTCAAGAAAACCTTTCCTCTGTTTTATATCGATTTAAAACAAAAAGATAACAACAAAGAAGTGTTCAATATCAAAGATTTAGCACATTGCGTAGTTAAAATTGAGCCACCTAAAAAAACAAGGGGCATCCCACAATGCACGAACTGCCAACAACTCGGACATACTAAGAGCTTCTGCCAACGTCAAAGCAAATGCGTTAAGTGTGCTGAAAACCATCACACGAAGCAATGCAAAAAAGAGCCAGGCAGCGCACCTACATGCGCTCTTTGTCAACAAAAAGGGCACACTGCAAATTATAAAGGATGCCCAGTATATCAGAACAAAATTAAAAGTCAAAACAAGGATAAAACAAGTGCTGTGCAGCGATTAAAAAAATCTAAGCCACAAATAACAATCACACCATCAACAGTTGGATTATCCTATGCACAAGTCAGCAAAATTTCTGATGATAAACCAAACCAAGGCGACAAACACATCAGAATTAATAACGAGCCTAATAACAATGATATCATTAAAATGCTCAGTCAGATTCAACAGACAATTAGTCAGTTAGCAGAAAGAGTGGATAATTTGGAAATCAATTCTAAGCCGCCAAGCAAAAAAAGACAGCAAAAACAAAAATGACTAACTCGTTCCTGCGCATAGTAACATGGAATGCAAATGGGCTCAACCAAAAGGTCCTGGAACTGGAAATATTCCTCCATACAAACAACATAGATGTATAGCTCACTGGTATGAGCTGGACTGTATTTTGTTATGTAGGAGATTAGGACTGCACAACCTAATCAATTTAGTAGCAGTTTTTTGTTTGTAATACAATACTACTCGGAGTTACTTGGATAACTGATTTTTAATTCTCAACAACTTAATTTATATCGTTTAACAATATGCTAAATAATCATTTTTTGACAATTAAATTTTTATTTATTAATCATCACAACAAGTCAATAAGTTATTGACTTGTTGCGTGGTTGCGGTGACCCACTAATTATTTATAATTCGTCAGCACGAATGGCTTTGCCGCGTGCGGCATATTTATAATTTTGTTTGTCGTGCAAACATTTTGCCCAGCCGAGGCTGTAGTTCGCGGGGCTGGGTTAGGACGGCTCAGATTTTCTGCGGATTCTTGTATGCTGTGTGAACTGTTGATGTCCTCTTGCAGATCGCCAGTGGTTATGTGGTGTTGTTTCAGACTCCAACGGTGCCTTGGCCGGCATTTCCATACAATTGCGATGATCGCTATGGTGAGCAGGACAGATCCTGCTGTTGTGACGGTGTGGTGTCCGATTGTTTTCCATGTTGATGGCTGAACTTGTAGGCCCGCTGAATCGTGGATGACGCTGCTGAATGTGTCGGATGTCTTTAGAATCGGGTCTAAAATTACTGGTTTGTTATGTAACCCGGTAAGGTTGTATATCCCGGTCATGTTGAAGTTCATCGGCTTTAGAAATGTTGATTGAATAATGACTTTGTTACGAACTTCAGGAAAAAGTATATTCTTCGTTGTTTCAATCACACAGTCCTGAGTTGTCTGCAGGATTCCGACGCCATTCAAGGTAACATCTTCCCGTTGCCCGTTGCATTTAATGGCGGCCGCTGTTGGTGAGTCGGCGATAAATAGCCAGGTGTTCGCCAAAAAGAGATGTTTCCACATGACGGAGTGAATTTTCAGTTGGCTTAGTGGGCACTCCTGCTTGTTGTATCGTTGGTATATTTCATCGATGATACAATTTGGATTTTGCACTAGGTCACTTACAACTGCGGGTGTGCATAATTTGGAGTATTTTTCTAAAGACACACAATTTCTCATTTCTTCTTCGGTAATTTCGAAATATCTTTGATTGTTATACTCGATCGCCAGAATTGCTGATGATATTTGTGGCGTGACGTATGTATTGTTACTTATGCGCTGAGGAATTGGTGTTGCCTTAATCAATTCAAATGTATCAGCATCCGTTATATGGAGAAATCCAAACACCTTAACATCTGTATCGGCTATGGATATTTCCATATCAGTCCCTGGTTCTGGAATGATTCTTAGATTGGATGGCATTTTGAGTGCTGCTTGATTTGTAATTTCTGCCAATTTGCTTGGAGTTATGAAGTCCATAACGTTTCCTTTACCATAAACTGCCTGTAGTATTTTTACGTAATGCTGTTTTAAGTCTTCTAAGATATCGTTGGCAATCTGGTAAGCTGCTAGTATTTGTGTGCTGACCTTACTACTGTCAATCTTGTCATACCATCCTTCAATCTTGTTTACCTCGGAGATTACTCTGTTCAATTTGTCTGTGACTAGATCGAATTGTCTACCCATGCGGACTTCTGTGTCATTCATCCTTGTCATTGTAGATACCATTACGTTTGCTTGATGATTAGCCGCTTGCCTCAACATTTCTTGATTATGCTGAATGTGTTCAATGTCAGTGTAGACCTCATCATTTACTCCAAAGATGGCTTGCAATAGGTGTCCAACAAGGCCTCTTTTATTTCTCCGCTTCCGCCTTTGGTTTACTGCTTGAATTTCAGTTAGGATTGTTGCTTTTCGTTCTAATAAATGTTTAAGTAGAGTGCGGCAATGAGTGTTGTCTTCAAATCGTTTTGCCTCACTGCAGGTCTGTTCCATCTTGGTTATTATATTATTTACTCTACTAGTGTCTGCTGTTGTGTTGATTGGAATGTGTATCTCGATCTTGATCGTACCTCTTTTTAGTTTGGCGTGTCCAATTTGTTCGATAAACAACCCAGGCTGTGGGTATTTGATTGTGTAATGTGTATGTCCCGGTTGGATTGAGCTTAGTATAGCGAGTGTAGCTAAGACCATTTTACCCATGCTCCAGGTATTTGTTGACTTATGTGTCGTCTTCTTGTCCGTATGAAGGCGACTCTCTATGCCAGTTTGAGGTGCACTGGTTGCAGTGACATGTGCCATGGCGCACTTTTTTATCTCTGTTGGTGTTGTATCATCTATATTGGTCATGTTGTCATCTTCAACCGGTAACACACATATTTTTGTTACTGGACGCTTTATTGTTGAGTTTTCTTTAACACGTAGGGTTACCACTCGTACGACTCCATCTTTGCCTGGATGTGTCTCGATTATTCGTGCTAATGGCCATCTCGTTGGAGCGCAGTTTTCATCTTTTACGAGAACAATTTGCCCAGCTTCGATCAGTCTTGCTCCTGATTTCCATTTTGTTCTTTGTTGGAGTCGGGAAAGGTATTCACTT
Organism: Thereva nobilitata; assembly: GCA_963855945.1. Classification (NCBI taxonomy): domain Eukaryota; kingdom Metazoa; phylum Arthropoda; class Insecta; order Diptera; family Therevidae; genus Thereva; species Thereva nobilitata. The sequence goes on from OY979697.1 coordinate 37,574,384, forward strand.
TGCCATACCTTCCAGAAGTCTTGCGTCATCTTCTGCACTAGTTTCCAGCGGCTCAATGTGGTCATGGTGCTGTCTATGGTTGGTCCTGGTGGTCCTATTAATTCTTGCCCAACCAAAAAATGTCCAGGTGTTATAGTAAGAATTGAACTAGGGTCGCTCGGTAGTGGGTATAACGGGCGTGAATTTAAACATGCTTCGATTTGGCACAGTAGCGTCGACATTTCCTCGAATGTTAGCGTAGCGTTACCTATTACCTTTTTCAAGTGGGATTTGATAGATTTGACTCCAGCCTCCCAGATTCCTCCGAAGTGAGGAGCTGCCGGCGGAATAAAATGCCATTGTATACCCTCGGTCGCAAGGCTTCCCACCACTGTGGTTATGTTTCTGATGGCATGGCGAAGATCCTTATCCAGTACTTTTTGTGCTCCTACGAACGTTGTTCCGTTATCACTGTATATGTTTGAGACAAGACCTCTTCTAGATGTGAATCTTCTAAATGCTGCTAAGAATGCCTCCGTGGTCATGTCTGTTACCGCTTCGATGTGAATGGCCTTTGTAACTAGACATACAAAAACTGCTATGTACCCCTTGTGGGATTTGCTTCCTCTTCCTTTGGACATTCTTATCTGAATAGGCCCTGCGTAATCTAGTCCCGTGTGCGAAAATGGTTTCGCTGGTGTTACTCGTGCGGCCGGGAGTTCACCCATAATTTGTGTCACTGTTTGTCCTTTGTGCCTGCAGCAAGTAACGCATTTGTTCAATATTTGTCGTATTTTGCTTTTTCCATTGATTATGAAGTATCTTCTTCTAATATAGGCATGTGTGACTTCATTTCCTCCATGTAGTGTCGCTGCATGAGCTTCAAGTATCAATAGTTTAGTTATGTGGTGTTTGTGAGGTATTATGACGGGATGTTTTTGATTATACGGAATACGAGAATTCTGGATTCTTCCACCCACTCTTAGAATACCATTCTCGTCCAGAAATGGATTTAATGAAAGAATTGAACTTTTTGTGTTAAGTGGTTTTTTTGCTTCCAGCTGTTTTATTTCTGCAGCGAACTCCGTTTTTTGTGTCATCTGTAGAAGTTGCTGGTGTGCTTTATCTAATTCCTTTACTGATAAATTTGTATTGTTTGTTCTATCCTTCCTGCATTTCGCGATGAATCTTTTGCAGTAAGCCAGCACACGTGTAAGTTTCTTAAATGATGAAAAACGGCTAAGTAACTCGAACCCTTCAGCAATTTGAGTTGCATGGACCGCTATCTTGTCTAACTTAGCTCCTGTTGTAATATTCTTGTTAATTTTTTGTGTTGGCCATTTGTCTTCAGTCATCTTTAACCACGATGGACCAGTCCACCAAAGCTCTGCATTCTTCAAATATTGCGGAGTGGCCCCTCTCGATACTAGATCAGCAGGGTTATCTTCGGAACTCACATGGCGCCAACTTCTAGGCTCCAGATTTTTGTGAACTTCTGACACTCGGTTTGCAATGAAGGTTTCCCATTTATTTGATTTTCCATGGATCCATGCTAATGTTATCATCGAATCCGTCCAGGCGTATTCCCTCACATTCTTAATGTCCAGTGCCTCTTTTGTTCGTCGTATTAGTTTAGATAGTAAGACAGCTCCGCAAAGTTCCAATCTTGGTAAAGTTACTTTATTTAGTGGTGCTACCTTAGACTTCGCTACAAGTAGTGTTATGTGTACTTGCTCCGAATCTAACGTAGTTTTACTGTATACGACTGCACCATAAGCTTTTTCGGATGCATCGCAAAAGCCATGTAGTTCAACTGTTTTGCATGCGGGCGTGTACTGTATCCAACGTGGTATGTTAATTTCTTCAAGTTTTCGTAGTTCATTCCTGATGTTCATCCATCTAGTGGCTAGTTCTTCTTCCAATGTTTGATCCCAGTTGTATCCTTTTGCCCATAACTCTTGAATTAACATTTTGGCTCTCACTGTTATAGGTGCCAACCAACCGAGTGGGTCAAATAGTCTGGCAATCTCTGATAAGATTGTCCGTTTGGTAGGTACTTCTGATGGTGCATTTAATTTTACCTTAAAGTGGAATTTGTCTGCTATTGGTGTCCAGTATATACCCAAGGATTTTACAGCCTCGTCATCTTTTATTTCAAAGGAGCCTCGATCCTTAAGTTGTTTTGGTAGATTATCAATTAGTTCACTGTGGTTGCTTCTCCATTTTCTAAGGTTAAATCCTCCTTCTTTTAACGTTTGGATCAACTCTCCTTGTAACCTCCTTGCTTCCTGAATTGAAGATGTTCCAGACATCATGTCGTCCACGTAAAAATCATTGAGAATTATCTTTGCTGCTTCTGGATGATTTTTTTCTTCATCGCGTGCTAATTTTTGCAATGTTTTTATGGCTAGGTACGGTGCTGATTTTGTTCCGTATGTCACGGTTGTTAGTTTAAATTCTTGAATGCTATCTTCCGTTGAAAATCGCCATACAATTCGTTGGTAGTGTTGATGTTCCGGTGCAACCTTTATTTGCCTGTACATCTTCTCTATATCGGCGCTGAATACATATTGATGTTTTCTCCATCTTAGTAAGATATCTTGTAGATCTTGTTGTAGTCTGGGGCCGCTGTGCATTAAATCGTTTAAGCTTAGCTTGGTGCTTGTTTTGGTAGAGGCGTCGAATACAACCCTTAGTTTGGTGGTTGTGCTTTCCTCTTTGATGACTGCTTGATGAGGCATGTAGTATACATTAGGAGTTTTGTTCTGAAGTTCTTTGGTATCAATGAGTACCATATGTCCCAGCTGTAAGTATTCTTCCATAAATTTGTTGTATTCATCCCGCAACGTTTTGTTTTTTGAGAACCGCTTTTCCATTTGATATAGTCGTGCTATTGCAACTGGTTTTGATTCTCCTAATCCCTCTGTCTGCTTGAATGGAATTTGTACTGTATACGTGCCATTGGGATTTCGTTTAACTGTTCGATCAAATTGTTCTTCACACGTTCTGTTTTCTTCAGACACAGGTGGTTTCAATGCTGTTTCTTCAATTTCCCAAAACTTTCGAAGCTGTGAATCGACATCTACCCTTGAAATCATGGATGTAATTTTTCTGGTTGCTTCGCTCTCAGGAATTGGTCCAGACAGTATCCAGCCAAATTCAGTTTTTTGAGTTAACGTTCCACCTTTAGTTTTTCTAATGCTGTTCATTAGGATGTCTCCAAATACGTCTGCGCCCAATATCATGTCAACTGGTCCAGGGGTATCGTATGTTGGGTCTGCAAGGATGAGATTACTCCAATTGGTACGCTCTTCGCTAACGATATGCTTTTGTGGTTGGTCGCTCGTCACTGATGGAAGTATTAGAGCTTCACACTGCAGTTTGAAGTTGGAAGGAAATCTCGGAATGAGTTCCACTAGAATGTTGCTGTGGGATGTCCCAGCCGGGCACTCGTTCGTGCCTGTAATCTCTGAATATATTTTCCCTCTTGGAACTCCTAGTGTTTGTGCCGCATTCTCCGTTATGAGGGTGGCCTGTGACCCGGGATCTACCAATACTCTTAGATACTCATAGCTGTTCCTGATGGTTTTGGCTCGTACTAGTGCTGTTGCCAGTATTACATTACAAGATTTCCTTACAACGTGTGAATCAACTGTGCATTGAGATGTAGTGAGGTGTGATGACATTACTCTTGGTACATCTTCTTGTTTTGCTGTAGGATTTCTTGCCTCTTGGTGAATTAATGTGTGGTGTTGCTGCTTACAGATGTTGCATCGTCTTTGACTGTGACAGGGGTCGTTTGTGCCATGGTTCAAACAGTTGGAACATGTTTTACTCTGCCGTACGAAGTGGAGCTGGTCTGCTAATTTCAATGCTTTGAATTTTTGACATACGTATATACTGTGCATTACAGTATCGGCACTTTGTAGTACTAGTGTGATAACTCTTTATTTGGTGGTTACCTCGTGACTGTACAAGATTTACGATGCGGCTGCTTTCAGTTTTCTTCCTAGGCTCTGCAATTACTTCTAGTGCTTGAAATCTAGTTTCCAGGAACTTCAGTATGTCCTCTAATTGCGGTATCTCTCGAGGCTCGTTCAATGATTGCTCGTACGCTTTATACGTCTCTGGATCCATCTTTCTTCGTATAATATGTGCTATGAAGGGTTCCTAGGGTTGGGTTTCTAGCTGTAGGCTATTAATTCCATGTAGGCATTCTTTTATCAGGTCATGCAATTGTTTTATTGCTTTGGCAGAATCGGTAATTAATGCTGGTTGATCCAGAATTGCATCTGAAAAGGTGGAAAATATTTTCCGTTTATTATTGAACCTGCTTGTTACTAGGCTCCATGCTGCTTCATAACTAGATTCGCTGCTTGCCAGAAATGGATAAAGACTACTCATTGTGGAAAGCAACAAGAAAATTTAAACGACCCGTAACTCGAATACCACCGCTAAGAAATGCTCAAGGCAGATGGATTCGACAGGACAATGAAAAAGCTGAACTCTTTGCCCAACACCTTGCAACAGTGTTCCAACCTCACAACATACAATCCAATATTGATATAACACCAATTTATCAACCAAATCTAGTTTTTAAAAGGATTACACCAATGGAGGTTGCCGAAGTGATCGACAGGAATCTTAACCCAAAAAAAGCTGCAGGAATCGATGGAATATCACCTGGTCTATTCAAGGAACTTCCACGCAAAGCAATCGTCATCATCACATACTTATTTAATGCCTGCTTGAAATACGTGCCCAACTGTTTTAAAACGGCCCAAATAATTATGCTGAAGAAACCAGACAAACCTGATGAAGAAGTAACATCATATAGACCAATTTCATTGCTTCCCATCATTTCTAAACTGTTTGAGAAATTGTTACTAAAACGTCTCAAGCCGTTAGTAAACATTCCTGATTTTCAATTTGGATTCAGGAATAACCACTCCACAATAGATCAAATCCATCGAATCACTACTGTCATAGAGCAAGCGTTAGAAGAAAAGAAATATTGCCCTGCCGTATTTCTAGATGTAGCTCAGGCCTTTGACAGGGTTTGGCACGAAGGATTGATATTCAAGATGAGTAAACTCCTACCACAAGATTACTGCCAATTGCTTGAGTCATACCTATCTGATCGCAAGTTCAGGGTCATCCATGAAGAAGCACATTCTGAATTTTATCCGATACTAGCGGGAGTTCCGCAGGGAAGCGTATTGGTACCCTTCCTATACCTACTCTATACTGCGGATATACCAACAACAGATAACACATTTATCGGTACATTCGCTGATGACACCGTAATTATGTCAACAGACGTATCCCAACCAAAAGCAGTAGAAAAACTCCAACGAGCTTTGAATCATGTTAGCAAATGGACAGCAGATTGGAAAATCAAGCTTAATGAGGTTAAATCAGTCCATGTGACATTTACGCTGCGTCGCAAAAACAACAGCTTACATACATACCTCAATGGAGTGCAAGTACCCCAGGCAGAATCTACAAAATATCTTGGTCTCCATTTAGATTTGTAACGGACGCCCTATGGGACTTAGGCCACCCACGCACCCAGAATATAAATTCACATCATGAAGCAGCAGCCCCCCCCAAAATCCTTATACCAATTGAACCTCGTATACCTCTACCTACCTAAGAACGCTGTTATAACATGGCCAGTCTGAAACGAAGCCAATTCCTTCATAACTGTCAATTAAGAGAGAACAAACATGACTCCGGACATCCTCTAGAATTTTTCCTCCCTACTGATAAACAATAACATTCAAAAAAAAAAAAAAAAAAGAAAAAAAAAGAAAAAAAGGGGTGAAGATAATTTTCAATTTCAAAAAAAAAAATAAAAAAATGATTTTTCGCCTTCGCATTATTATTTAGCTATCTGATAATAAAAAAAAAAAATAACTTTTCCACGCTGGCAACCCCAATTGTACGTAAAGCCCTCACCCATACAGAGCCCCAACGGCGATTCTGTTGTGCAGCGATAGATGCGCGCCACCCCGGCTCGAGAAAGTTTTCATGGCCCAACAAAACAAAAAAAGAAAAAAACCACAAGAGAATACGCTAACGGCACACGCCGGGAATTTTTGTCTGGCGGTAGAAAATTTTTGTTGGTTGGATATGAAGGCAGTACGGAAGAGGATTTTTTTTTTTGCAAGTGGACGGCAGTCGATGTTGAATCTCAACGGAGCAGGTCGAGTTTTTTTTCTTTTTGAAGGCGATAGAGTGCAGATTTTTGTAGTTAGTGCACATGGTGTGCTGTGTTTTTTTTTTGAGTTTTTTTTTATCGCGTGAGACTTGCATAACCTCCTTTGAAAAGGGTTACTTAAAATTAACCATCAAGCGCCAACCTATGGAATTTACCTAAAGTTATCTAAAGGACATCGCTTGGAGAAAAGGAAAAATTTTTTTTGGAAGCGAGTCCAGCTCGCTAACGAAAGGGAGAGTATCTTTTTTTTCATTAAAATTTTTTATTGCGACTACCCTTTCTTACTGGTATCTTGCCTAAAATGTTATATGACCATTCGTGTAGTTTTGGGTTAAAGCTCTTTTTATATATAAAGCTATACGTAATTCTACTGTTATTATAGACGGGGTTCTCTTATGTCACCCCGCTACTCGGTGGTAATCGCAAGTCCTTAAGAAAGCGGATTTTTGCTAAATTGACTTAGCGCCGCGGCGGTTCTTGATAGGCAACGTGGGTTTAAGTTGCATCCATACAGAAATTCTACCTCCAATAACTTCGTTGTGGGCATAGTGTAGGGAAAGAGAAAATTATAGCGCATTGTTGTTTTGGCGGTTAAATAAGGTGAAGCACTACAACATAATAAAATCGAAGGCAAATAGTGATTTTCAGGAATGTATTAGAGATATGATGAAGGCTAGCAATAACAATAGTTATAGGAGATTTAGGGGATGATCTGAGGATTTAACGCACAAAGAAATAAAAAAGGAGCCGTTCGTTTGGAACTAGGAAAATTTTTTTTCAACAACCTAACTAATAAAGCAAATTGACTAAGATCCGGAATAGAATTAAAAAACTTACGTTGATATCTAGTTGAAACTCCATAAAAGTTGAAAGTGAATTGAAAAAAAAAATTACGTTGATATCTAGTTGAACTTCATAGTCGCTGAAATTTAATTGGGAATTTCTTTGATATAGCCGAGACTCCAAAGCGGCTGGACGCTGTTGTTGAATATTAATGTTCTTAAATTACTGTAAACTATAGTACGTAAACCCAGTGAGGCAAGGTCATACAATAATAAGAAGTTTGAAGGGGCTAGATTAGGTAGTACCTCGTCCCAGTCAGGTATAGCGATGGTTACGCATCCTTGTAACCCCATATTCTCCGTCCCACTATATTATTCTGATGAACGATACGCGATATTTTTACTATAATAAGAATCGCATAACTTTTCAGGATTATAAGTGAAATACATTTTTTGAAATTATTCACCTAACGTTAAGGACACAACAGAATAATTATTTAAGCACATTTTTTATTGCGATATTTTTACTATAATAAGAATCGCATAACTTTTCAGGATTATAAGTGAAATACATTTTTGAAATTATTCACCTAGCGTTAAGGACACAACAGAATAATTATTTAAGTACATTTTTTATTGCGATATTTTTACTATAATAAGAATCGCATAACTTTTCAGGATTATAAGTGAAATACATTTTTGAAATTATTCACCTAGCGTTAAGGACACAACAGAATAATTATTTAAGTACATTTTTTATTGCGATATTTTTACTATAATAAGAATCGCATAACTTTTCAGGATTATAAGTGAAATACATTTTTTGAAATTATTCACCTAGCGTTAAGGACACAACAGAATAATTATTTAAGTACATTTTTTATTGCGATATTTTTACTATAATAAGAATCGCATAACTTTTCAGGATTATAAGTGAAATACATTTTTGAAATTATTCACCTAGCGTTAAGGACACAACAGAATAATTATTTAAGTACATTTTTTATTGCGATATTTTTACTATAATAAGAATCGCATAACTTTTCAGGATTATAAGTGAAATACATTTTTTGAAATTATTCACCTAACGTTAAGGACACAACAGAATAATTATTTAAGCACATTTTTTATTGCGATATTTTTACTATAATAAGAATCGCATAACTTTTCAGGATTATAAGTGAAATACATTTTTGAAATTATTCACCTAGCGTTAAGGACACAACAGAATAATTATTTAAGTACATTTTTTATTGCGATATTTTTACTATAATAAGAATCGCATAACTTTTCAGGATTATAAGTGAAATACATTTTTTGAAATTATTCACCTAACGTTAAGGACACAACAGAATAATTATTTAAGCACATTTTTTATTGCGATATTTTTACTATAATAAGAATCACATAACTTTTCAGGATTATAAGTGAAATACATTTTTGAAATTATTCACCTAGCGTTAAGGACACAACAGAATAATTATTTAAGTACATTTTTTATTGCGATATTTTTACTATAATAAGAATCGCATAACTTTTCAGGATTATAAGTGAAATACATTTTTTGAAATTATTCACCTAACGTTAAGGACACAACAGAATAATTATTTAAGCACATTTTTTATTGCGATATTTTTACTATAATAAGAATCGCATAACTTTTCAGGATTATAAGTGAAATACATTTTTTGAAATTATTCACCTAACGTTAAGGACACAACAGAATAATTATTTAAGCACATTTTTTATTGCGATATTTTTACTATAATAAGAATCGCATAACTTTTCAGGATTATAAGTGAAATACATTTTTGAAATTAATCACCTAGCGTTAAGGACACAACAGAATAATTATTTAAGCACAATTTTTTTTTGATATTCTTACTATAACAAAATTGCATAACTTTACATGGAATTGTGCCTGATAGAGCTCCTCTAAAAGCACTGTGGAGGGCCAATCTACCTAGGTCCCGATACGGAAATAATTATCGGTGATTATTAGTGTTTATCTCACCTTGATTGAGCTAAACGTTTGGCAATTTAGGTCGGAGGTTCCCTTCTGAATGCGGAACCAATTGGACGGAAATTGAGTCCTTTTCCTTTTGTTTTGACGACTGGTATCAATTCTAAAGCCAGAATTTTAAGCGGAGTCCCGTGTAACTAGCGGCTTGAGATTTTTTTTTGGTTCTTTTTCTAATATTACGTTGAATCTAAATTTTCGTTAACAAGCGAGTTCATTAAACGTGTACCTATATAAACTTGTGACCCAAATTTAAGATGAATGAATAATCTTAAAATTAAACTGGGACGTCCTGATAATATATGAAAGGAATTACCTAACATTAATGAAACAGAGGCATAATATGAATTAGAAATAACAATAATAAAATCGAAGTACCAATAAAAGTTGAAGAACTACTAGTGGAACAACGATTAAATTGAATAAGATTATATACATACATGAGCAAATACATGAAGAATGAATTAAATCAATATGATCCGTAAATAATGAATAGATAATTAAATAAATAACTAAGATAATTAAGGTAAATGAATAATGAGTAAGTAGTTAAATACTTATCAAAATAAATAATAAAAATAAAATAAAAAAATAGTAATCAATAACACTATTAACATTGGTGAATTATATTATACGAGAAAAACCCTGACGGAAAGCACAATGAGGGAGTAGACACCCTCCCCTGTGGTGTGGCCCCCGGAATGTGGAGGTCTTAACCAGGTAAGTGCTTTTCCTCTGTTCCTATGTTTGTCTGACATTAAGTAGTCCACCGTCGATGACTCGGTGACCAGTGACCACCCTTTCTCTTTTCTCCCCCTGTTATCCCCTCTCGTTGGCCCTAGACGTGTTCCACCCCCTTGTCGCCCTTACTTAATTATGTTGTTGTATAGACACGAACGATTTAACAGTATAACTGTCAACCCCTCCGGCATCCAAGCACCGCGAACCCCACCCCATCTGGCGAGCTAGTTAGCGCACCGCTAGTCGTGTCTACAACCGGTGCATTGGATGCATAAATTCGCGACACTTCCCCCGACGGTCGAACCGTCCGAGCCACCCTTTTTTTTGAGTCCCCTTCCCCAAGTTTTTTGTAATGGTAGTCTTTTGGCCTTTATGGCAATTTCCCTTCTTCGTGCCCCGGCACACCCTACCCCGACAGTTACAAATGGCGCCCAACGCAGGCTAGTGAATTATAACGTTGTTTTGATTCTCTAGTCTCGTAAACCTAGCTTGGAAAGTCTGTTGTTTTAGTTAATTTCCCCGTCCGAAGCTAGGATTTCCTCTAGCATTTTTTTTTATCTTAGTAGTTTATCTTTTAAATTTTGTGGCTCAGGCCAACGAGAGGAGCCAGGAGTGGACTTCTTTCGCTTAGCAGTTCTCCGTTCTCCGTCCAAGTCCCTCTGTCTTCTGGTTACTGGGCGAAAAGTACTTACCGCGGTACTCTAGCCCTTATCACCTCTGTCTTCTTCCACTTTCCTATCTTTCTTCTCTCTTCAACCATTTCATCTATCGATTTCTTCTGCGGTAGCCTCCCTATGTTATTCACGGCTCCTATCAGCGAGGCGCGGAATCCGGTTAACAGGCGTCATACCGCCTGACTCTGTGCGAGCCTCCCTGATAGGAACCATCACTCTTGAGTTTTCTTGCTTACCTTTGTAGTATGGGCGGATGTATGCCTGGACGTCGGACCTGCCCCGTCAAGGCTAACAGGCGTTCTATCGCCTGGCGCTGCGACAGGGTCGACCTCCTGATATACACCCGCCCCCGGCTGTCTGACCGTTCTGACACATCACCTTCCGAGTTGCTGACCAGCTGTGGCTGAGTGTCGGAGCGGTCTCCTTATCTCTCAAGGTAGGCTTCTATCACTCCTTCTTTCACCCTTTCTTCTTTTGTTGGTCACTGGGATCCGGTCATCGCTTTTGGGTTGCCGGATGTCAGTCAATAGGGCTTCTTTGATGAAGATGGTGCTAGACATTAGCCTGGCACCACCCTCATCATCGATCCCGCAAGTGGAGGCACTTGGTGCTTCTGTTGACGCGGATGACACTTAGTCCTGAGTGCGGACTGACTGTCATCGGCGCCATCAGCAACCGTAGCCTTGGGAAGGTCATCCTTTTCCTGGGGCCACACTCACCCAAAATACAAATACAAACAAACAAAACACTAAGAAATTAATTTTTTTTATTATTTGGGGATAGAAACATTTTTCGGACAGGACATTGACTCGTACCTAATGCAGCTTTGCTAATTAACATTGCCAACTCACATTTACGGTGTTTATAGAAAATTTAATTTCCTCTCATAAATAGTGCTTAAGACATTTTTCACTACTATAAAACAAAATTTTTCAATTGGTAATTTCTTGTAAAGATGTATATCACTTCAATTTGGTCGTATCAGGGTTACACCCAGTTATGCGTATATATTTCATACGTAAATTAACACTTGTGTGACTTATGACATATATCCAGCTCATTTTCAGTTTAAAATTGTATTATTTACACATTCATTCCAGCGTGCAATACTTCCGCACATTGTCCTGCTCTTAAACACTCCAGGTCATTGAATTCAAACAGTTTTGTAGTTACCTTATATTTGGCAAGGCATAGATCATTGTGTCACCAAGATTCACTTGAACAAATTTTATTATTAACTTCTCGCTTCCTTATCGGCTAGTCGATCTCCTAGCATGCCGAAAAAAAGAAACGATAAGGGGCAATTTGTCGCCGACGGCGAAGATGACGAAGGCAATGATAACTCTCGTTCTGAGGACGGCGAGTCGGAACGGGCCGCGGCGTTGATAGCGCTGACTGAGCAGGTTGCAGCCTTGCAACATGAAGTTGAAAGGCTGAAACAGCGAGGACCCCCCGAAGCGTCCCCGAATGATACCGCGTACAATTTTCTTCACCCTCACACATCGGCCGGGGCTGGGCCCAGTGGCATTCCTCCGCGGTCCAGCAGCATAGGCGAGCGCCCCCTTTACCGCCCAGAACACACCGGCCCAACCTACAGGCAGAAGTCACCAGTCTTGAACTGGAATCTCAAGTTCACGGGTCGGCCGGGAGAAACCTCGGCGGAGGAATTTCTCTATCGGCTCGACACCCGAGCTCGAGATGATGACATATCGTCACGGGAGCTGGTGCGGAATGTGGCCGCCTTGTTATCAGGACCCGCCGAGGACTGGTACTGGACACAGTTCCGCCGACAGCAGTCCAACCCCTTGTGGGTGGACTTCAAGTCTGGCTTATTAGAACAGTTCGGAGGAAGGCAGACCGACCATCAACTCATCAAAGAAATGATGGAGACGAAACAGCTCAATCAATCGTTTGACGATTACGCTGCAAAAATTTTAGCCTTGGCAAACCGCCTCTCGCGCCCAATGTCCTCCGCGGAGTTGGTACACCTTGTCATGGAAAACCTGAACACTACACTGGGTTCAGCCATTATAAGCTCCACCTATGACAATATGCGCCAACTTCGCGAAGCGTGCATTCGCGTAGAAAGATGGCAAAAAGCCAAGAGGGAGGAGAGTCGCCATTCACACCGAGTGCATGAGTTGAATGACGTACCCCCACAGCAACCGGCCTGGCCCTATACAAATTACGCTAATGACACTCCACTACCTGCTGTAGAAGAGATGAGGGCCGACACAAATCCGCGCCGCCCAGTCAATTGCTGGAACTGCCAGCAAGAAGGACACTCGTTCTCTGATTGCCCTTCCCCACATCGTAAAATCTTTTGCTACAGATGTGGGCGCCCCGAAGTCTACACCACCTCTTGCCCAGTCTGTTCGGGAAACCGGAACCAGGGTGCGAGGCCCCGGGGAGGTTCGCGCCCGACCTAGTATCTGAAAGTCCCCCCTTTACACTTGATTTGTCTACAAGCTTGTCCGACGTCTCTGACCTGTCGATAATGGAATCTCTGCCAGACTTCCCTTCTCCACAGGCCAGAGTCTCTTTTATGCAGCGATGGGCCCACTATCATCGAGTTCGTAAGCGAATCTTCAATGACTCTGCCGAACTGCCTCCAACTCGCAAAGCCCCGCGCATACGGTCTTGGGCCCTGGAGAAGAGGGCACATACTCAGAAGATTGTCGCCGCCGTGTTGCAAGAGAACGGCGATGATCGACCTTTCGTCAACGTGCGGATCCAAGGCACCAAGCTAACAGGCCTGTTGGACACCGGCGCCAGCATTAGCTGCCTGGGTAGAGGGGCAGAGTCGTTCCTCCAGGAAAACCCAGCAATTAAGCTATGCCGCCTACACGCCGATGTTCGAGTAGCTGACGGCACACCTAAGAATGTTAGCGGTTTCATCACCGTCCCCGTATCTTATGGATCGAAAACTATAACTATGACACTATATGTAGTTCCTGACTTGTCCCAAAATCTTTATCTCGGCGTTGACTTTTGGCGGGCCTTTAAATTGGCCCCACACATAATAGGGGAACTCCATCTTACCCCACAACCTGATCCCGACTGCCATACCCTTGAGGAGTCCCAACAGGAACGACTGAACCAGGCCCGCGCGCGATTCCCGTCGTTCGACACCTGTGGACTTGGTAGAACACCCCTGGAACAACACGTGATCGACACTGGCGAGGCGGTGCCTATTAAGCAGAGGCACTATCCTGTCTCTCCCGCCATCCAGGCCCTCATGTATGAGGAGGTCGATCGCATGTTGAGTTTAGGTGTGATCGAAGAGTCCAACAGTCCATGGAACTCACCCGTGGTCCTGGTCCGCAAACCTGGAAAGGTTCGTCTCTGCTTGGACTCCCGCAAGGTGAACGCGGTAACCGTAAAGGATGCCTACCCACTGCCTCATATAGTCGGTCTCCTGGGGCGATTGCAAGACACCAAGTTCATATCCGCAATCGACTTGAAGTATGCCTTTTGGCAAATCCCATTAGAGGAAAAATCCAGGGAAAAAACAGCTTTCACCGTCCCAGGAAGACCGCTGTATCAATTTACAGTGATGCCGTTCGGGCTTTGTAACGCTCCGCAACGCATGTGTCGCTTGATGGACAAGGCGATACCGGGCTCACTTAGAGAAAATGTGTTCGTCTATCTGGACGATTTATTGGTGGTGTCTCCGGACTTTGAGACCCACCTCCAACTTCTGGAAAAGGTCGCCGACTGCCTTCGTCGCTCCGGGCTGACAGTAAATCTGTCAAAGAGCCGGTTTTGTGTCAAGGAAGTGAAATATCTGGGGTTCATCATTGGCGATGGATCCCTGAAAACTGATCCCGACAAGGTGGCAGCCATTAGGGACTTCCCAGTTCCCAAGTCAACCAAACAGGTGCGACGCTTCTTCGGTATGACGGGGTGGTATAGGCGCTTCATAGGTAACTATGCAAGTATCGCCTCTCCCATCACGGACTGCCTAAAAGGCGGCAAATTTGTTTGGTCCGACGAGGCCCAACAAGCCTTCATGGAACTTAAGAAGTCAATGATGTCTGCTCCTTTACTGGTCACCCCAGACTTCACCCGCCCCTTCTACATCCAATGTGACGCAAGCAAATCGGGGGTAGGAAGCGTCCTCTTCCAAAGGCAGGGCGATGAAGAACATCCCATCGCATTTTTCTCTAAGAAGCTGAACAGCGCCCAGCGTAATTATTCCATCACGGAACTCGAGTGCTACGCGGCGGTGCTGAGCGTTAAAAAGTTCCGGGCGTATGTGGAAGGGCAGCCTTTTACAATAATTACTGACCATGCCAGCTTGAGGTGGCTCATGAGCCAGACCGACCTAAACGGCCGGCTAGCGCGGTGGAGCCTAAAGCTGCAGGGCTTCCAATTTTCTATCGAGCACCGCAAGGGTAGTCAGAATGTGGTGCCGGACGCACTGTCACGAGTCGACTGTGTCGATGAATTGTCCTTCTGTCGTGACGTGGACCTAAGGTCCCCAGCCTTCAGGTCAGCGGACTACCAGCATCTCGTTGACAAAGTCAGCAAAGAGGCCGGGCAGTTACCTGACCTTCAGGTTTCGGATGGTTATGTGTTCCACCGTTCGGCCCCACGAACTGGCGACCCCGAGACGGACGATCTGATTTGGAAATTGTGGATCCCTGCAGAGTTGACCGCTCCCTTGATCGAGTCCGCTCATGAGCCCCCTCAATCTTCCCATGGCGGTATTCACAAAACCCTTGCACGCCTTCGGGAAAAATATTATTGGCCCGGTATGGCTAGCCAAGTCAGAAAATATATAGCGAGCTCTGAAGTATGTAAGGAGACAAAAGCTCCAAACACACCCCTTCGGCCCCCTATGGGCGAAGCCATGGATGTGTGCCGACCTTTTCAACTTTTGTACATCGATTATATGGGCCCTTACCCTAGAACTAAGAAAGGCCACACTGCTGTGTTGGTAGTGCTAGACGCGTTTTCCAAATTCTCTTTTCTCCACCCAGTAGCTGGCGAAACATCCAAAGCCGCCGTGAATTTCCTTGAACATCGAATCTTCTATGCCTTCGGTGTCCCCGAGGCGATATTCTCTGATAATGGAAGTCATTTCACTTCCAAAGAATTCACGAAACTGTTGTCCGATTACGGCGTCAAACACCAACTCACCGCTGTCTATTCCCCCCAAGCCAACGCTTCCGAGCGAGTGAACCGTTCCGTCTTAGCTGCTATCCGAGCGTATCTGAAAGAAGATCACCGGGATTGGGACCTACACCTGTCCGCAATCGAATGTGCCCTACGGAGTGCACACCACACGTCCATTAACACCTCCCCTTACCAGGCCCTGTTCGGGTGCCCCATGATCCTGCATGGATCCGCTTACCCAGTACTGAAGGCCTTAGGTGCCTTACAAGATATAACGGTGTCGCCGGCCGTAGATCGATGGCAGGCCCGGCGGGACAAAATAGAGCAACACCTGGCCGCGGCTCACACGAGACATGAGAAACACTACAATCTGCGCTGCAGAGCTGTGGAGTTCTCGCCCGGCCAGGTAGTTTATCGACGTACCTTCCCCGTAAGTAATAAGATCGACCGGTTTAGCGCTAAACTGGCAGACAAATTTATGAAGGCTCGCGTGAAACGAAAACTTGGGAGTGGGAGGTATGAACTAGAAGACTCCAAAGGGAAACCAATAGGTATTTTTCACGCCAAAGATCTCAAGGCCTGACGGCCTGAGTAGTGGAAGGTGACCTCGTGGACCAGGGGTTCGAGACGACGACTATGTGGTATAGCCGGCGGATTGAGTCCTTGGGGCAGGAGGTATCTTCCGGGAGAGACTTCGCGTTCAGAGAGACGTGTCGGGACAATGTGGAATTGCCTCGACCTTCTCGACGGACACGCGAAGTCACTCGGTAGAGCCATCAGACCCAAGACACGTCTAGTATAACTATTGGAAGCGAAGGTGACTCTGAGTAGCCCTAACAAGGCATCTCGCCGGCTTCACCGGTTAATAACAGGGTGCCTGGAGAGGTCCGCTTGGGTAGCTCCCCCAGCGGACGGTACACCTCCTTGATTTAACTGACTGCCTGGAGTCAAGCTTCATGTTGAAAACTTCAGGGGTTGCCAGACCAACCCCCCCCCCAAATATGTATATCGAGGCGACTGCCTTTGAGGAATGGAACTACTCCTGTGTCTAGAGATATTAATTGACCATTTTGCCAAACGGTAAGCGGAAATGAAACCCCAAGGACTCACAAGACATAACAACTTATACGCGCCACGGCTGCCTTTATGTTTATTAATTAACGATTAATTGTCTTTGCCCCACCCACTTACTCATTCCACCCTCTGGCTTCTCAGCCTTCGAAGAAAGATATTGAAGCACACCACGGTGGCAGCAACCTCTTGTTATCCATAGGTAGCTCAGTACGGAATCGCATTTGCTTACTCTTATGCCTAGCCACCTCTACCGTTGTAGTCCGGGTAGTATAGATCCTTATGCCCCGATCTCAATCAGTATTCAAGCTTCTGAGGTTTTGCCTTTGATTTTCCTCTTGTCTTTTTAGACCCGAATTTTCTAGCTGACAAGCAGTTGGATCTGCACACATTTTGTTTTTATCTCGGATTGCCTGATTGAGCGCCTTTATTTCTCCCAGCAAGGACTCGATCTTACTCTGTTGAAATTACTCATACCCCAACAAATCTGAATTCCCCGATTCACATCTACATTACTCTTAAATGGTTACTAATTAATTGTACCTACCCTGTTTTACTTATTCACTCACCCGCCTAGTCTTGTCCTTAGGTGACTGGCCAGTTGTCCGAACCTTGTTATCCTTAAGTTTTGGGATACACAACAGCAACCGCCTGCTGATCGGTTGTCAGCTCCAGTCCCAAATACCTTGAGCCCGAATCCTCTCGGAAGATTCACCGCTCCGGACCGCTTAACGACCCCCTTGGGTATGTAAAAGTGACCCACGAGGTCGTAGACTCTCTAATACCGAGACGCCTAGGTTGGCGGTGGGGAGAGACCGCTCGGGTGCGATAACATTATACGGGCTAATCCTAACAACTTCGTGAAGATATTCCCTGCTTCCTACTTATGTTCGGCAACGTATAGTCATTATCATCTCATCAGGCCCCGACGACCCTATAAGACGTCCGCCAACGATTTTGTTTTGAAAAGGATATGATAACCTAGCTTCATCCCAGCTGGACCAGGATCCGCGGGCCAAAAGAAGCAGCAGGGGACGCATGGTGTAACCGACTGTTTTCGAAAAGTGGCCATAGACGAGAGAATCGACTTTAAGGTTGAGATACGCCAAGGAAAACACCAGGTAAAGCAGAGGGGGTCTCAGACTGTAACACCGAATGATACGGGATGACTGCCATAGGGAAATCAAAGCCAACTAACGCATAATCTAGTAATGCTAGATATGCAAAGTCTTGATTATTAATGTTGGAGCGCTCGAGCGGCCTTTTCCCCTACCTTAGTACAGCCCGGCTGACTCGGTCGGTAGAGCATGAGACTCGATCTCAGGGGTGGTTGAGCCACACGTTGGGCTATTGATACAGCAAAGCGCCCGTTTGTTTTTTTTCGCGCCACCTCTCGCCTGGCGGATTCGAAATGGCGCGCGTTGTAACGGACGCCCTATGGGACTTAGGCCACCCACGCACCCAGAATATAAATTCACATCATGAAGCAGCAGCCCCCCCCCCAAAATCTTTATACCAATTGAACCTCGTATACCTCTACCTACCTAAGAACGCTGTTATAACATGGCCAGTCTGAAACGAAGCCAATTCCTTCATAACTGTCAATTAAGAGAGAACAAACATGACTCCGGACATCCTCTAGAATTTTTCCTCCTTACTGATAAACAATAACATTCAAAAAAAAAAAAAAAAAGGGGTGAAGATAATTTTCAATTTCAAAAAAAAAAATAAAAAAATGATTTTTCGCCTTCGCATTATTATTTAGCTATCTGATAATAAAAAAAAAAAAATAATTTTTCCACGCTGGCAACCCCAATTGTACGTAAAGCCCTCACCCATACAGAGCCCCAACGGCGATTCTGTTGTGCAGCGATAGATGCGCGCCACCCCGGCTCGAGAAAGTTTTCATGGCCCAACAAAACAAAAAAAGAAAAAAACCACAAGAGAATACGCTAACGGCACACGCCGGGAATTTTTGTCTGGCGGTAGAAAAATTTTGTTGGTTGGATATGAAGGCAGTACGGAAGAGGATTTTTTTTTGGAAGTGGACGGCAGTCGATGTTGAATCTCAACGGAGCAGGTCGAGTTTTTTTTCTTTTTGAAGGCGATAGAGTGCAGATTTTTGTAGTTAGTGCACATGGTGTGCTGTGTTTTTTTTTGAGTTTTTTTTTATCGCGTGAGACTTGCATAACCTCCTTTGAAAAGGGTTACTTAAAATTAACCATCAAGCGCCAACCTATGGAATTTACCTAAAGTTATCTAAAGGACATCGCTTGGAGAAAAGGAAAAATTTTTTTTGGAAGCGAGTCCAGCTCGCTAACGAAAGGGAGAGTATCTTTTTTTTTTCATTAACATTTTTTATTGCGACTACCCTTTCTTACTGGTATCTTGCCTAAAATGTTATATGACCATTCGTGTAGTTTTGGGTTAAAGCTCTTTTTATATATAAAGCTATACGTAATTCTACTGTTATTATAGACGGGGTTCTCTTGTGTCACCCCGCTACTCGGTGGTAATCGCAAGTCCTTAAGAAAGCGGATTTTTGCTAAATTGACTTAGCGCCGCGGCGGTTCTTGATAGGCAACGTGGGTTTAAGTTGCATCCATACAGAAATTCTACCTCCAATAACTTCGTTGTGGGCATAGTGTAGGGAAAGAGAAAATTATAGCGCATTGTTGTTTTGGCGGTTAAATAAGGTGAAGCACTACAACATAATAAAATCGAAGGCAAATAGTGATTTTCAGGAATGTATTAGAGATATGATGAAGGCTAGCAATAACAATAGTTATAGGAGATTTAGGGGATGATCTGAGGATTTAACGCACAAAGAAATAAAAAAGGAGCCGTTCGTTTGGAACTAGGAAAATTTTTTTTTCAACAACCTAACTAATAAAGCAAATTGACTAAGATCCGGAATAGAATTAAAAAACTTACGTTGATATCTAGTTGAAACTCCATAAAAGTTGAAAGTGAATTGAAAAAAAAAATTACGTTGATATCTAGTTGAACTTCATAGTCGCTGAAATTTAATTGGGAATTTCTTTGATATAGCCGAGACTCCAAAGCGGCTGGACGCTGTTGTTGAATATTAATGTTCTTAAATTACTGTAAACTATAGTACGTAAACCCAGTGAGGCAAGGTCATACAATAATAAGAAGTTTGAAGGGGCTAGATTAGGTAGTACCTCGTCCCAGTCAGGTATAGCGATCGTTACGCATCCTTGTAACCCCATATTCTCCGTCCCACTATATTATTCTGATGAACCTTAATTAAGTAATGAAAACGAAAAGGAGAGAGTAGATTATAAGTGAAACATTTTTGAAATTATTCACCTAACGTTAAGGACACAACAGAATAATTATTTAAGCACATTTTTTATTGCGATATTTTTACTATAATAAGAATCGCATAACTTTTCAGGATTATAAGTGAAATACATTTTTGAAATTATTCACCTAGCGTTAAGGACACAACAGAATAATTATTTAAGTACATTTTTTATTGCGATATTTTTACTATAATAAGAATCGCATAACTTTTCAGGATTATAAGTGAAATACATTTTTGAAATTATTCACCTAGCGTTAAGGACACAACAGAATAATTATTTAAGTACATTTTTTATTGCGATATTTTTACTATAATAAGAATCGCATAACTTTTCAGGATTATAAGTGAAATACATTTTTTGAAATTATTCACCTAACGTTAAGGACACAACAGAATAATTATTTAAGCACATTTTTTATTGCGATATTTTTACTATAATAAGAATCGCATAACTTTTCAGGATTATAAGTGAAATACATTTTTGAAATTATTCACCTAGCGTTAAGGACACAACAGAATAATTATTTAAGTACATTTTTTATTGCGATATTTTTACTATAATAAGAATCGCATAACTTTTCAGGATTATAAGTGAAATACATTTTTTGAAATTATTCACCTAACGTTAAGGACACAACAGAATAATTATTTAAGCACATTTTTTATTGCGATATTTTTACTATAATAAGAATCGCATAACTTTTCAGGATTATAAGTGAAATACATTTTTGAAATTATTCACCTAACGTTAAGGACACAACAGAATAATTATTTAAGCACATCTTTTATTGCGATATTTTTACTATAATAAGAATCGTATAACTTTTCAGGATTATAAGTGAAATACATTTTTTGAAATTATTCACCTAACGTTAAGGACACAACAGAATAATTATTTAAGCACATTTTTTATTGCGATATTTTTACTATAATAAGAATCGCATAACTTTTCAGGATTATAAGTGAAATACATTTTTGAAATTATTCACCTAGCGTTAAGGACACAACAGAATAATTATTTAAGTACATTTTTTATTGCGATATTTTTACTATAATAAGAATCGCATAACTTTTCAGGATTATAAGTGAAATACATTTTTTGAAATTATTCACCTAACGTTAAGGACACAACAGAATAATTATTTAAGCACATTTTTTATTGCGATATTTTTACTATAATAAGAATCGCATAACTTTTCAGGATTATAAGTGAAATACATTTTTTGAAATTATTCACCTAACGTTAAGGACACAACAGAATAATTATTTAAGCACATTTTTTATTGCGATATTTTTACTATAATAAGAATCGCATAACTTTTCAGGATTATAAGTGAAATACATTTTTTGAAATTATTCACCTAACGTTAAGGACACAACAGAATAATTATTTAAGCACATTTTTTATTGCGATATTTTTACTATAATAAGAATCGCATAACTTTTCAGGATTATAAGTGAAATACATTTTTGAAATTATTCACCTAACGTTAAGGACACAACAGAATAATTATTTAAGCACATCTTTTATTGCGATATTTTTACTATAATAAGAATCGTATAACTTTTCAGGATTATAAGTGAAATACATTTTTGAAATTAATCACCTAGCGTTAAGGACACAACAGAATAATTATTTAAGCACATTTTTTATTGCGATATTTTTACTATAATAAGAATCGCATAACTTTTCAGGATTATAAGTGAAATACATTTTTGAAATTAATCACCTAGCGTTAAGGACACAACAGAATAATTATTTAAGCACAATTTTTTTTTGATATTCTTACTATAACAAAATTGCATAACTTTACATGGAATTGTGCCTGATAGAGCTCCTCTAAAAGCACTGTGGAGGGCCAATCTACCTAGGTCCCGATACGGAAATAATTATCGGTGATTATTAGTGTTTATCTCACCTTGATTGAGCTAAACGTTTGGCAATTTAGGTCGGAGGTTCGCTTCTGAATGCGGAACCAATTGGACGGAAATTGAGTCCTTTTCCTTTTGTTTTGACGACTGGTATCAATTCTAAAGCCAGAATTTTAAGCGGAGTCCCGTGTAACTAGCGGCTTGAGATTTTTTTTGGTTCTTTTTCTAATATTACGTTGAATCTAAATTTTCGTTAACAAGCGAGTTCATTAAACGTGTACCTATATAAACTTGTGACCCAAATTTAAGATGAATGAATAATCTTAAAATTAAACTGGGACGTCCTGATAATATATGAAAGGAATTACCTAACATTAATGAAACAGAGGCATAATATGAATTAGAAATAACAATAATAAAATCGAAGTACCAATAAAAGTTGAAGAACTACTAGTGGAACAACGATTAAATTGAATAAGATTATATACATACATGAGCAAATACATGAAGAATGAATTAAATCAATATGATCCGTAAATAATGAATAGATAATTAAATAAATAACTAAGATAATTAAGGTAAATGAATAATGAGTAAGTAGTTAAATACTTATCAAAATAAATAATAAAAATAAAATAAAAAAATAGTAATCATTAACACTATTAACATTGGTGAATTATATTATACGAGAAAAACCCTGACGGAAAGCACAATGAGGGAGTAGACACCCTCCCCTGTGGTGTGGCCCCCGGAATGTGGAGGTCTTAACCAGGTAAGTGCTTTTCCTCTGTTCCTATGTTTGTCTGACATTAAGTAGTCCACCGTCGATGACTCGGTGACCAGTGACCACCCTTTCTCTTTTCTCCCCCTGTTATCCCCTCTCGTTGGCCCTAGACGTGTTCCACCCCCTTGTCGCCCTTACTTAATTATGTTGTTGTATAGACACGAACGATTTAACAGTATAACTGTCACCCCCTCCGGCATCCAAGCACCGCGAACCCCACCCCATCTGGCGAGCTAGTTAGCGCACCGCTAGTCGTGTCTACAACCGGTGCATTGGATGCGTAAATTCGCGACACTTCCCCCGACGGTCGAACCGTCCGAGCCACCCTTTTTTTTGAGTCCCCTTCCCCAAGTTTTTTGTAATGGTAGTCTTTTGGCCTTTATGGCAATTTCCCTTCTTCGTGCCCCGGCACACCCTGCCCCGACAGTTACAGATTCAAGACTAAATGTTACAGTTGTACCTCCTAAGAAAAGCTTATTATAAATATATTATCCCATACGATATTAAACCTTGAGAAATACAAATCCCTTGCAATTTCGCCGTAATGTCACGACCCTGGTTCACACGATTTCACAAGTTACTTTTGCAAGCCCGCGTCTCGTTTACATCCCGTGTTCTAGGAACTGCAGGTGCACGGACGTGTGAACTTGTTAAGCGTGTGAACTGATTCAAATAAAGCAATGCACTCAAGGGTTGATGGGAATAATTAATTAATCTAAATTCAGTTCTTACATTATTCTCGATCGCGTCGGTCCGGTCTCTCCAAGTTTCCTTTGTCGATCTTGACATCAAATATTAAAGGATATCCATATTAATATCCTAGTTATTATAATACAATAAGTGAATTAAGTTAAAAGGACAAACCTGTGAAAGTAAATTAATAAACTTAGTATTATTATCAGTGAACATTTTTCTCGTGTTATTTAATAGAATTTGTGGTTCGGTCTCAAGGAAGAGATCGAACAAATTTATATTTTTTTAATATCTCGAAGAAGGAGATTAAAAGTGGCGCAGTCGGTAGGATGCGCATAGTGAGTTAAATAAGAATTATTTCTCGCGTGTATTTTTATACTTTAGTGCGCATCACTGCAAAAATAATTAACTCTCGCATAAAGATTTACGAGTGTAAGTGAAACAAAAATATATATAAAGATATATATATATAATACAAAATAAAAGTTGAAGCTGAAGTTCAACCAACGAGGGAATATTCAAAATAAGGACCCAACCACCGAGGGAGAATAAAACCAAGTAAGGACTCAACCACCGTGGGAAAAACTGTGGAAACTAAAACCCAACCACCGAGGGAATTTATAAAATAAAAATAAGGACCCAACCACCGAGGGAATTTAAAAAAAAAATTAAGGACTCAACCACCGAGGGAAATTAACCAACATCAGGATATTATAAATTTAAGGTTAGATCTTCCCATATCATTTTGATATATTTTTTTTTATATAATAAATAAAGAGAAATTATTATTTTTTTTTTCTAATAAATAAACTACATATATATCATATATTAAAAGTGATTAACAAAAAATTAAATCCTTTGAACACATAATAAGAAAGTGATATCAAAGATCTTAAACAATTTTTTTTATATATGAAAGGTTGAAAAGTTAAATTGAAAGATTACCACGTAAAACATGGTTTTAAATACATATTATATATGAAAGGATTTTACAAAATTTAAATGGTTTTAATGAAAAATTAAAAAGATTTTATTAAAAATAAAAAGTTTTAATGGTTTTAAATATATGGGAATTTGAATAAATTAAGTTTAAAAGGTTTAAGGGATTTTAAATACATATAGTTACCTATAAAAGTTAAACGGTTTGAAAATTAGAAAGTGTTACAAAATATTTTAAATACAAGATTTTTACAAGTTTCCGTGCGTAAGATTGTATCTATCTTGTTTCTTTCCTCTTAATTAAAATGAAAATCGAAATCTAAAGTTATAAAATTTCGTGCTTTCCGTGTAATGTCAGTCCCTAGTAATATCGATTTAATTGAGCAAATTGAAATTACTAGAAGTCAGTCGAGGGAACTTTCGCAGATAGTTAACAATTTTTTCACTCCCCTAAACGACGGACAACAAACAATGGCTTCGCTTAATCTTGATCCACTTAGATACCTATCCAAACTTCCTGAATTTAATGGAGACTATAGAGAGCTCCAAAATTTCATCGATCTAATCGATAAAGTTCACCCATTCCTCCTCAAATACGATGAATTCGCCCAGAGCATATTTTCGGATCACATAAAATCCAAGCTCAAAGGTAGGGCAAGAGAAGTGATGGAGATAAACACACATGTGTCCTCCTGGAGTGATATAAAGGACACACTCATTAGAAATTTCGGTGATAGGCTGTCAATCGAAGAATTATTCGATGAGCTAAGAGCCGTCAGATTTAAAACAAGTGCGGTAGATTTTTACAGTGAAATGAAAGCAATCTTAAGAAGATTGAACGTCAAGACGAAACAAGTATCGTCAGACGAAGAAAACACTCACAACTTAATAGAGACAAATAAAAGTTCAGCTCTAATTATATTTAAAAATAAACTACCAGAACCCATGCGATCTATAATGCACTGCAGGAATCCTTCTAGTTTAGAAGAAAGTATGAATATCCTGTACGAGTGTGGCTACGCATTTATGAACCCATCCATGAAAACAAATAACAATGCCCAAACTAATAGACCCAAGGATAGAGGTTATAACCCCAACAATTCAAATAATCTCAATAATTTTAATAAGAGACCATTTACAAATGAGCGTAATAACATGCCACCTGTAAATCGGAATAAAATGTTTAGGCCAAATGCCAACGAGTATCAAAAAGGCCCGCAAAACAGCCAAAATTTTAATAGGCAAAACTTTAATAGATATAATGGTAATCCTAACAACCATTTCAACAATGCGAACCTTAATGCCAATTACAGCAATCCATATTTTAATAACCAGCACCGAGTTAACAATAACGCACCGCGCAACTCGCATAACTTTAATAATCACCCAAGTCAAAGATTCCCAGCAAACAACGGGGATAATAACAGACCAGAACCAATGGAAGTAGACTTCGTTGAACCTGTAAATTTTCAATCTCGAGCCTCATCCACACATTACCCTATATAATAGTCCAGTCAAAAACAATTCCACTTAAATTTGTGGTAGATTCTGGGTCAACCCATTCCGTCATTAACCCCAACCTCTGCCATCCAAAATGGAAGGTTAACTTAGAAGCCCCCATTAGAGTAAAAACCTTTAAGCATATTGTAGACATAACAGAAAAGGTAAAAATACCGACATTTAAGGAAATAGGAAACCCCAATAGGAAAGTCGAATTTCTAGTTTGCGATTTTCACGACGTGTTCGACGGCCTGATAGGCAATAATATGTTAATAGAGTTAGACGCAATCATTAATTATAAAACTAAGCGATTGATCTCTGGTAGGAAAAAGAGTAAACTACACTTCGGAGTGAAAGCTAATGAAAACCTTAGAGACAACGAAAATAAAGAAGTAGAAATGGACCTATCCGGATCACAGAAGGAGGGATTAGGTTTCACCAAAGAATTAGGGAACGAATTGTTCCAAATAGAAGAAGGGATCTACAATGTAGAAAACTACAAGATCCGAGCCAAGGTTAGAAAGGTAGGGAAGAACGAAGAGGATTTCGTAATCCCACAACCTATACAATTGGAAACAGTAGACGATAATAACTATAATATAATAGAGGAGTATGATAAACCGCCAATGATGGATCAACTGAGGACTAGTCATTTGAACTCGGAAGAACGAAGTTCATTGATGAACGTAGTGAAAAGATTCACTAACGTATTCTACGACGAGAACTCAGATCTTTCATTCACCAATGTTATAAAGCACAGGATACGTACAGTAGATGACACTCCTATTCAGTGTAAAACCTACCGGTATCCTTATGTGCATAAAGAAGAGGTGGAAAGACAAATCCAAGAAATGTTAGCGAAAGGAATCATACGAAATAGTAATTCACCATACTCTGCACCAATATGGATCGTACCAAAGAAGGTAGATGCCAGCGGAGAAGCAAAGTGGAGACTCGTCATTGATTACAGGAAACTTAATGACGTCACAACTGACGACAAGTATCCTATACCCAATATTGATGAGATTTTAGGGAAATTAGGAAATTGCCAATATTTTACAACACTCGATTTGGCCCGAGGCTTTCACCAAATTGAAATTGATGAAAGAGATGTTCACAAAACCGCCTTCAGTGTCGAGAATGGACACTATGAATTCTTGCGGATGCCCTTCGGATTGAAAACGGCTCCCGCAACCTTTCAGCGTTTGATGAACCATGTCCTAAAAGATTACATAAACAAAATATGTTTGGTATATCTGGACGATATAATTATATTCTCCACATCCTTACAAGAACACACAGACTCCTTAAAGAAGATTTTAAGGAGATTAGAAGATGTGAATCTTAAAGTACAGATGGATAAATCCGAATTTCTCAAGAGAGAAACAGAATTTCTAGGTCATATCGTTACCCCAGATGGTATAAAACCGAATCCTAAAAAGATAGAGTGCGTGCAAAATTTCCCCATCCCATAGACTCCAAAGCAAATAAAGCAATTCTTAGGCCTTACCGGTTACTACCGGAAATTTATAAAGGATTACTCGCAAATCGCGAAACCTATGACTAAATTCCTGAAGAAAGGAATAAAGTTAGATTTTTCCAATCCGGAATACCAACAGAGTTTTGAAACTCTGAAACTTCTATTGACTCATGACCCTATACTTCGCTATCCTGACCTCAATAAAACATTTGTTCTTACTACTGACGCAAGCCAGGATGCGTTGGGCGCTGTATTGTCACAAGATGACCACCCGATATGTTACGCCAGCAGAACCCTGAATGACCACGAAGCCAACTATAGTACTATTGAAAAAGAACTATTGGCAATAGTGTGGGCTACAAGGTACTTCCGCCCATATCTTTTTGGCAGGAAATTTATTATCGAGACTGACCACAAGCCACTTACTTGGCTATTTTCTCTTAAAGAACCCAATTCGAAATTGGTTAGATGGCGTTTGAAGTTGTCAGAATTTGACTATACAATTCGGTATAAGAAAGGGACTAAAAACAGCAATGCGGATGCTCTCTCGAGGATAAAAATCCCAGAGATAAACATGGCCGAAGAAAGCAATTTAATACCCACTAGTAATTCCCCTATTAATTTATTCAAAACGCAAATTATTGTCAACGAAACAAGCACTGGCGCTATGAGAATGAAAAGGCTAAAAGTATTTGATAAGAATCGAATAACGCTTTATACAAAAAGCCTAGATGAAGAGACTGTTATTACTCTCATGAAAACCCACTTCAATCCTAAAGGATTAAATGCTATCCTTATTACAAAGGAAGAATTCTATAAAACGCTAGAGGACGTATACTCCAAACATTTTTCAAATAATGAAAAGTTCAGAGTAGTCCGTTGTACTTATTTGTTAGAAGATGTAACAGATGAAGGAAAACTAGCAGAATTAATCGAGAAGGAACACCTCAAGAATAACCATCGTGGTATCGAAGAAGTGTTCAAAGAATTAAAAATGACATACTATAATCCAAAGATGAGGGAGCGTGTAACAAAGTTTATAAATAATTGCAATATATGTAATTTGGAGAAATACGAAAGGAAACCACCTAAACCCCTTTTCAAACTAACAGAAACGGCTAACGAACCAAATCAGATAATCCATGTAGATGTCTTCTATTCTCTACAAAACAATCTTTTCCTAACAATAATCGACAAATTCACTAAACACGCGTGCGCAATAAAGATTTTGGGCAGAACGTGGACAGAATTTAAAAGAGCATTATCGTGCTATTTTGGACAATTTGGTAACGTCAAGAAACTAGTTGTAGATAACGAATTAGGCTTTAAAGCCATACCGTTAGGTGAGTTTTTAAAGAATCATAATGTTGAGATACATTTTACCTCCAATAGTAACCATACTTCGAACGCAGATGTTGAAAGGTTACATAACACTATCAACGAGCACATTCGCCTTCTAAAACATGATAGGGAAAATAACAAGGGAACTGTCGAAGAGAAGATTCTTCGCATCATTACTTTCTATAATAATACCATACATTCTACTACAGGTAATAAACCTATAGACTTCGTCAATGGGAAAATACACCAGGACGAATACCCTGCAATTTATGAAAGAATCCAAGAAAGAAAACAAAAGGTTATCAATAGATTAAATAAAAATAGGGAAGATAATACGATAGAATCAGGAAAGAATTATATAAAAGAAATTAGAGGAGGCAAGAACCACTCTAAGTACAGGAAAATAAATTCTAGAAAGATAGATAACGATCATATTATAGACGTAGGAAATAACTTAAAATATTATAGAGCTCACGTAAAAGATAGGAAAAAGTATCAAGAGTTAGAATAAATATTAGTTTAGGAAAAGTTTAAACAACAATAAAAAGTCAAACTTTTGCAGGAAATTACGATGACGAACATATTAATACTACAGACCTTGATAAACATTATGCTGACTTTAACAACGACAAGGACTCAGGAGATACAAGTTCAGGATCTAAACAGTAACAACGGGTATTTAACATTGGAACTAGAAATAGTTAAAATCACCAAAAATTACCATAAGATTTTGCATATCATTAATACTACGCAAATTGAAGCAACTAAAGATTTAATAAAAAATAATCTTATTACGCTAGAACCCAAGAGTACACTTTTAGGGCCCATGTACAATACTTTAAGCCAAAACCTTATTTTACTAGAAGCAAAGTTAGATAACATTAGACCACACTACAGAAACAGACGAGGACTTCTCGACATAGTAGGTAAAGGACTTAAGTACATAGCAGGTACAATGGACCGTGACGATGAAATAGAAATTAAGGCTAGATTAGATGAGTTATATGACAATACACAAAGAATAATAGTAGAAGAAAATAAACAGGTGTCAATCAATCAACAAATATCAGGTCAAATCCATAACATAACTACGCATATTAATAGCCAACAGAATATTATTAAAACTTATATCAATAATTATACCAGCGAACTTTCGAACAAAATAGCAACTATTGAGGATGAAATAAAACTAATGCAAAACGCATACCAAATTAATAACGACATAGTATTACTTAGGAATCATATAGACGATATAGAACAAGTATTATTTTCGAGCAAATTAGGTATCCTCTCTAAAAACATTCTTAACGAAGAAGAACTTAAATTTATATCAGATATTACCAGTTATCAAAATATTAGAACCACAGTAATGACTTACAGAGATTCGATTATCATAACTCTTCTCATACCCCAACTTCTAAACACACGATTTTCTAGAATTCTTATAGAACCTATACCCGACTCTCAAAATAAAAGCCTACACTTATATACAAATTAAATCCTTATTGACGAACGCAATAACGCGTACGAATATCCTGTTAAAGAAAACCTAAAGAAATACCTGATTCCCATTACCGATCCTTGTATTAAAAACATAGCAATGTTAAGAGAAGCTCATTGTACCAAGGAAGTTAAATCCGAAAAAGAAATTAAAGAAGTAAATAACGGCATAATTATTACTAAAGGTCTGACTGATACAACGGTTACGCACAATTGTAATAAATTAAATATTAGTATACACGGAAACAATTTAATTAAATTTAAAAATTGCAGAATAGATATATTAGATAAAGTATTTGAGAATTTTGAACAAACCATACATGATAAAATAATTGTACCCAATTTTCTAACTAGAACTAAGGAAAGTAATATATATAAAGAACTTAGCCTTAATGACTTGTATTTGGAAAATATAAATAATAAAGAATTAATAAAAGAAATAAAACATAGAAGTAATAAATTTAGCATGGTAAATATAGGGACAAACTCCTTTATTTTTGTAATACTTACCATTGTAATAGTAATAAAACTATATAAAATGATTATAAAAAGGACAAGAGAGAGAAAGGAAAATGGAGAGAACGTAAACATAAACATAGTTTCGTCGGAGCCTCAAACTAACGGTGGGGGTGTTACAGTTGTACCTCCTAAGAAAAGCTTATTATAAATATATTATCCCATACGATATTAAACCTTGAGAAATACAAATCCCTTGCAATTTCGCCATAATGTCACGACCCTGGTTCACACGATTTCACAAGTTACTTTTGCAAGCCCGCGTCTCGTTGACATCCCGTGTTCTAGGAACTGCAGGTGCACGGACGTGTGAACTTGTTAAGCGTGTGAACTGATTCAAATAAATCAATGCACTCAAGGGTTGATGGGAATAATTAATTAATCTAAATTCAGTTCTTACATTATTCTCGATCGCGTCGGTCCGGTCTCTCCAAGTTTCCTTTGTCGATCTTGACATCAAATATTAAAGGATATCCATATTAATATCCTAGTTATTATAATACAATAAGTGAATTAAGTTAAAAGGACAAACCTGTGAAAGTAAATTAATAAACTTAGTATTATTATCAGTGAACATTTTTCTCCTGTTTTATTTAATAGAATTTGTGGTTCGGTCTCAAGGAAGAGATCAAATTTATATTTTTTTAATATCTCGAAGAAGGAGATTAAAAGTACTAAACTGGAAACATCACGTGAGACAAAAAGCTGAACAGATTCGACTAAAACAACGTCAAATGTACTGGCTAATTGGACATCACTCCAAAATGAACCTGTATTGTAAAAGACTAATCTACCAGTCTATGCTCAAGCCGATATGGATGTATGGTGTGCAGCTCTGGGGTTGTACCCATAAATCTAATCGAGACGTAGTCCAACGAAGCCAAAACAAATTTCTTCGAATGATCTTCGAATGATATGTGACTAATAAAGAAATACATGCTGATCTTGAAATAAAATGGATAGAGGATGTCATCCGCGAATATGCCATTAAACACGAGAAGAGACTTCTTGCCCACACCAACGTTGAGGCTATACAATTATTGGATACTACCAACGAAATAAGACGGCTCAAAAGATTAAAACCACATGAACTAACTGTATAACAATAGATGAATACTATACCTACAGGGAACTGGACACTGGTGCAGAAATCCCATACAAGTTATACTTACACTTTAAGTGCTATTGTTAATCATACTAATAAATTAATATTGATTAAGATTGTAGTAACCATACCAATAAAGGTGTTTTTAAAAAAAAAAGGTATGACTAGGCAGGTCAAGGCTTATATATCGAATTGCGACGCTTGTAAGGAATCCAAGGCTCCTAATATCACCTTGAGGCCTCCCATGGGCAACCCGTAATGCTAATGTTAATGATGTGTTATAATAATTAAATAATCATTTTTTGTCATTTCTTTTTAATTGAATTTCATTGTATTCAAAAATTAAATTAATAATTTTGTGTTTAATA
Source organism: Thereva nobilitata (assembly GCA_963855945.1). Lineage (NCBI taxonomy): Eukaryota > Metazoa > Arthropoda > Insecta > Diptera > Therevidae > Thereva > Thereva nobilitata. The sequence goes on from OY979697.1 coordinate 37,606,424, forward strand.
GAGTTTTTTAAATCCGGATCCAAGTTGTCAATCTCGGCTGCAATGGCATCTGCAAATAGCGAACTGGCGTTTTTCTTACTCATCAATCCTTTCAGAGAGGTTTTCAGGCAAGCGTCTACCAATAATTCGTTTTTATTTTTTTTAATTGTTCTAGGTTTTTTGGATGGGTGAATGGGAATTGGTCGTCTTAAATCCGTTGCTGAAGTAGATGGAAGCGTATCCACAAATCTATGAGGTTCTCCGGGTAGTAACGATGGCGACGAGCTTGATACAGGCGTTGACGATAGTAGGTAATGGGTCACTAAGGCATGAGAAAAAAAGGCGTGGTTGGGCGTGGCAGGGGGCGTGGCTGGGTGTTGCATGGGGCCGTGTCGGCGTGGCTGGGCGTGGCTGGAGGTGTGGCTGGGCGTGGCAGTGGGCGAGGTAATAGGTGATTATTACATGACATTATCACCTATTAATTAATAGGTGATAATGACATGTAATTAGTAGGTGAGAATGAAGAGATAATGACATGTAATTAATTAATAGGTGATAATGACATGAAAATATCACCTGTATATCAATAATAACATGCACTTGGGCTCATGCCAGTGCATAGTAGGTGAGAATGAAGGGATAATGACATGTAATTAATTAATAGGTGATAATGACATGAAAATATCACCTGTATATCAATAATAACATGCACTTGGGCTCATGCCAGTGCATCAATTTAAAAAACCCAACTCTTTTCTTTTAATTACTCAAGCATAGGTAATGGTTCAGAGCTGCAATTTACAATCAGCAAATTACATAAGGCGCTCTGGCCGACCAGCATGTGTGATAAATGCTCTTGACTTCTATCTCCCTGCTTGCTGGGAGCCCTCCAATGTACCTGAGCTCGTGCCAGTAGATCAATTTAAAAAAAACCCAATTGTTTTCATATAATTACGCAAGCATAGGTAATGGCTCAGAGCTGCAAATTGCATAAGGCGCTCTGGCCGACCAGCATATGTGATAAATGCACTTGAACGCATGCTTGCTGGGAGGCCTCCACTGATCTTGCAGACGTACATTCGTTCATATGCAATAAAAACAAAAGTGGTTTACTTTAACATTTTTTTTTTATTTTTTTTATATTTTAACATGTAGAATCAATATTGGAGTACTGCACGAGAAAGAAGAGGAGCATTGGAACCTCCTAACCAACTCAATTTAAAAACCCCTAGGCAACTGAAAGAGAAAAAAAAACCAGACAATCAGCAACAATCGCATGACGCAAGTGCAATGATTTGCATCGTCATTCAAATTGAGTAAGACTTCGACTTATGGACACCCTAGACTGGCAATAATATTGTGCAATATTTTGATTTGCGCAATATTATTGACGGTCTGTGGGTGATATTGAAAGATCGTCTGGGGCAAAGAAGAAAACCTTTAATATTTTGCTCAATGATTAATAGTCTCGATGCCACTTTACTACAGAACTATGTTTTTGGCAAAAATGCCGACTTTTTCCAGCACGGCTAAGGCCACTTGCTGTCGTTCTGTAGCAAACTGGAATATAAAGCAGAACAATAACAAAAACCTGAAAAATTAAAATAGGATTGTAAAAAAAAAGACTTCATTAAATTTGTTTTTATTATTCCTTAATAAATTTAATTTTTAGAAACCCGCCCCTGGTGGAATCCTTACCACCGAACACCATCGCCATCTTCTCCCCATTTAATTCTTCGATTTGCTCAACGGAGTCTGTAATTAATGCCATTTTATTTGGAACAACAACATTTTACAATGTTGCATGATGATAGATAATTGATGCAAATATAATTAGCTCACGAGACATTTTCCCGAATTAAAAAAAAATGAATCTCGCTCGCATGCAGCAGCAGGCACGCACTAGCCTGCACGGCGCCTGCACCCGCAGCTAGCATGGGCGCTTGAGAAAAAATAAGACTCGCTCGCAGCTAGTATGCAGCAAGCCCGCATGAACAGTATCAAAATGCAATTCTACCTGAAATAATAAAATTTTACACTGATGATGCAATTTCATCTGGAAAAATAAATTTTTACATTGTTGGAAGATGATGCAATTCTATTTGCAATTTAATCTAAAATAACAAATTAAAGCCCACTAAGTACCGGTTAGAAATGAATGGTAAATGCGTTTTTCCTCAAGCTAAAAATTGTGTGTATAAATACGTGTTCTCGAAAATTGAGAATCAGAAAATTCAAGCTCTTCTCAGAACGACAGTAAGTGGCTTTTTAGCCGTACTGATAAAAGTTGGCATTTTTGCCGTTATACAGTTCTGTTGTATCTCGAGTTTTCTATTTTCAGTGTTAACACCACAAAAAGAAGTCTCTGCAACAATTAGTCGTCACTTGATAGGGAAGCAAAGGAAACGCCATCAGCAGCCAGAAGAAATTCCGGCTATTACTCAAGGAGGGATTTCTCTGGAGGATTATAGAAGAAGTTGTAACGGTCGGCCTTAATTTAAATAAATAATTCGAGACCAGTTGGTCAAGAAAAATATTCCAACTCTCCCCAAACATTTGCATATCAGCATCTGAAATTGACCGCGTCTCCACACACAATAATCCCACCATAATTTCTCAGCCCACAATTTTTTTACCCATGTAATAAATTATTCATAATTTCCATACAAAAACTTTTGCTAAGATACGCACGCCTCTGCGCATATTATTTCTTGCTTATCCCATTCTACGGCATAATGCACGCATACAAAAGTTTTCGCGCAACAAAATTGCCGGCGGCGAACGCCCAGCCAATCACCTTGCGGAATTCTCATGATGCTAGAACGTTTCTCGGAAATGTTACTTTTGACCATGTAGTGGAATGAGTTTACACGAAAAAAATGAAAGAACACCGATTATCCGATTCCCTTTGGTTGTTCCCTTTCGTGTAAATTCCCTTATCCCATTGCCCCCCACCCTTAATGAATGTTCAAGGACATGACCTAATAAGGAAAGGAATGCGAGCCGGTGGCGATTTCTTTCATTTTTCTTGTTTTCGCACCAACACACATGCGCCGACGGGCAAGTTTAGAGTTGGCGTCGGTTTTTCGTGGCATTCGGCGAGAAAAGGTTATTGAGTGCAGTCGGAACTAAGGTCGAAGGGCTCACAAGTGAAGTGAACGGCAGAAAACCGCTGTCTTGGTTTTTTTGTATTCCAGAGTTTTATTTTAGTAGTTTTTTTAAGAAAGAAAAAAAAAGAAATAAAAGGAAAAGTCTTGAAGAGTTGTTGTACAGCAGGAGTAATTCCGAGTGCTAAATTGCCGTCAGGTTAACAAAAATTTTTTTGCGAAAAAGGGAAGAGAAAAAAAAGTTTCTGTGTTCGTTCCTCTATAAAAACGTGAAAACAACAATGGCCGTGAAGTTTAATTTTTTTTTGATAACGAAAAGTGAAGAAAGAAAAGAAAATTTTTGTGTTCGTTCCTCCATAGCGTAAATTAAAAGAGAAAAAAAATCTATATAAATAAAAAGAAGAAAAAAAAAAACAACAAAAAAGAGAAAAATGAAAACAACAAAAATAATAAATTTTTTTTGAGAAAACAAGTGTTATTTAATAAAAAAAAAAAATCAATAAATAAGGATGTGAAGAAGATTCTAGACCGAAAGAAGATAAACTCCAGTAATTATTCGTCATGTGCAACCAAAGCAATAACAAAAAAAAAGAAAACAGAAAGGAACAAATTCTAAGGCAAAAAGGTAACAGGAATTTTTTTCTCTATATTCCCCATGATGGAATAAAATTTTTTTTAATCATTAAGTCGAAAGAGAGAAGGAGAATTAAATAAAATTAAAATTATCTATTCTCTATACGTATTGGTTATAACTTATAAATATAATGTGCTCAAACAAAAAGAAAGCGCAAAGGAGAATTAATTAAAATAAACATTTGCTATTAACTAGATGTGATAACTATAAAATTATACCGTAATGTGCTAAATCAAAAAGTAAGGAGAGAATAATAAAAAAATACCTTTTGCTATGATATATATAATTAAACTGACTATGACCAGCCTAGAATAATTGGTGGTTTTAAAAACAAAATAATAAAAATAATTTTTTTAAAACATATATATATATATATATGATGATTATCATAAATCTTCCTCTAGTGTAAACCAATAAATTTTACCATTATATATATCTCAAAAATTATAACTATCGTTAAAGAAAAGAAAAACAAGAAAAAAAACAAACTTTCTCTAGTAGAAGCAATAAGTTTTAACATTATATATATATACTTAACTGATAGCTATTAACATGAATTTTTTTTTAAATAGAAATCAATATATACAGAATTAAATATCGTAGACCAGTCCTCTTCAAACGGGGAAGAAAATAACATATATATATAAAAACAAAAGAAAAAAAAAACAAATGTATAAAATATACTATCCCATATATGTACTGTATACAAATTATAACTAAGATAATTTTTGTTAAAAAAAAGGTACCAAACTAAGCTCTGCTATTCCTATTATATACATAATGCCTGGAGTAACACATGGCTTTCGAATGAAAGTTAAGTAACATGTAAATTTTTTTGCTAATCCAGGTGCATTCCATGTACAACTATTATAATATCTCGTACTTTTAATATAAAAAAACAGGAAAAAGAAAGAAAATATATTTTGATATTCATATTTATTTAAACTATATCTATTATAAAGTTTTTTTGTGAGGGAAGGATAAATTTTCTTTTCAAATTCTCCTTGTTGAAGAAGGAATTAAGAGGAAGGAAACACAGGAACGTTCTGTACAAAAAAAAAGCGGGCGTCTTTCATGTTCCCTTCCTGAACATTTTTTTGTTGTTGTTGGTAGGATTTTTCCTTTTGGCATTTTTTTTGTGGTTCGTTTTTTTAGCTAGGGATGGACGAGTAGAAGACACGGTTTGAGTGTGGTACTTTAGGGGAGGTTTCGTCCCTCCAAGTATGGTGAGTACTCCCATAGATTAATTTTCAGGTCCCCCTGTATCCCATGAATCGGTAAGCATGGCTGATTAACGTCCTTGCCCCCTCTCGTATGGCTATCCAACCTTATTTAGTCCCTATCTCGACGATCCATTAGATATAATTTAGTCAAATGGACGCGCGAAAGTATAGTGATCTTGTTCCTTTCACGTAACTGTCTATAATGACGAGCCCCTGCACAACGAACCCCCCCAACGGCGAGCTAGCCGCAGCACCGCCAGGCGTGTCCTTATTTCTAGTGCAGAGGGTGCGTATTTTCGCGAGAAAGGTTTTTTTCAAAATTGCATTCCTGGTTAATATCAGCTGTTCAGCAAAGGTCATCAACCAGCTGGACCTCTTTCATAATATTTTTTTTTAATATTTTTATTTGTACTGTCTGTTGACCCCTATGGTATTCAATTTACTATATATAAGACAGCGGTGTCCTATGCATACGCTGCTCAAATTCTTTTCTTACAAATTATAGTTCATATTTTTTTATGACAGTTACAAAGTCAAATTACTCTAGGACGGATTTCGCTAGAGGAGTACAAAAGACGCAGAGAGCACTCAAAAGAAGGCCCAGCTGTTACCCCACGGCGCATTTCACATACAACAGACGTAGAAAACTGCCAAAAGAAGGCCCAGTTCCTCTTCACATCGCAGAATTAAAAAAAATAATAGGCAGCAAACCTCGCAGGAATACAGGAAAAAACGTGCAGGTCTGAAAGTTCGTTTTCGACAAGAAATTGGCGAATTGAAACGGGTAGAGCGGATAACAGCAAATACTGATGAGAAGCGGGTTTTCCGGAATCAAATATTAGAGAGAAATCTACTAATAAAAAATTTATATAAGAAATAGGAATTTAATAAAGAACTTAATAATAAAGAATTTTCAACAAAAAAAAATTAATAGAATTGAGTTTGTACATTGTTTGGTACAGGTTAGAAAACCTTGCAAAATGGTTAAATTTACCATCACCAGGGATATGACGACGCATATCAGACGCTTTAATATGAGGGGGCGTAAAATTGATTTTAAAATTAAAGCGCCACCAGAAAATGTAGAGCCTGCGACATGGGTTAAGAACGCTGTTCAAGATATTGTTGATCATGCGATTTCAGGGCTCCAATGAGAAGACTATGTTGGATTCACCTTCTGCGGTGCCAGCTTTATGGAAAGAGGCCCTGGATGGCTAAACTATAAGCTGGCATCTGATGTCAGAACGAGCGACGTCTGGGAAATGGTTGCAAAAATTTTCCAGAGTAATTCGGAGGGGATTAGCACTGACACATTTTGTTTGTCAGTAACATCGGTCCGCTTACCGCAAGGTAGGGGAAAAGACCATGGAAGAAAACTTAACTCATTTGATGAAGAATGCGCTAAGAGGAGGGGTATTATAAGGATAGAAAATAAAGACAATTTATGCCTTCCCCCTGCTTTAGTGGTTGCAATTGCTCATGTAAATAAAGATCCCGACTATAAAGATGTAAGACAAACGTGAGAAAAATACAAACTCATCGAGCTTCGGAGCTGTTAAAAGAATCCAAAATAAATATACCGAATGAGGGCGCAGGTATTCTGGAACTTCAAAAATTCCAAACCTATCTAAAAAACTACAAGACTGCTCTTTACCAGAATGGAAACAAAGGAAGAAATGTAATTTTTGAAGGCCACAATGAAGGAAAACGGTTAAATTTGTTGTACCATGACTCCCACTATAATATTATAACCTCTTTGACTGCTGCATTTTGTTGTAGTTATTATTATGAGCAATGCCATGTACCATACAATAATAAAAACGATCACCGATGTAGTGGAACTTGTCCTTGTTGTCAACAAGAACCTGCATGCCCTAAAGTCAACAACAATGAAATATTATGTAAAGATTGCAATAGAGGCTTCAGAGGCCAGAACTGCTTTGACAATCACAAAGCATCAGGCTCTTTACACAAGAATAGCCTTTGCAAACAGGTGCAAAAATGTAAAGATTGCCTTAAAACATTTAAATCAGATAAAGTTCACATGTGTGGAGAGTATTTCTGCAAAATATGTGATAAGCATGTACAACAGGGCCATCTATGTTTTATTCAGCCAAATACACAAAAAACACCAACAAGAGACACGCTGTTCGTTTTTTATGATTTAGAAACACGGCAAGAAAATGTAATTGGAGAAAAGGAATTAATTGGAGATATTAATCTCCACGAACCAAATTTATGTGTTCTCGCCAAACGCTGCAATCAATGTATTGAGGTGAACAAATTGCGTTTTTGTCAAAAATGCGGCTTTAGACTTCAAATTTATCAATCTGATGTAATTAGCTGCTTATTGAAAAATGTATTGGAACTACGGAAAAAGTTTAAACAGGTTGTTGTTATAGCTCATAACGGGCAAGCTTTTGATCACCAATTCATATTGAATTACATACTTCAACAAACAAATCTGAAGCCGGAACTAATAATGCGAGGAACCAAGATAATAATGATGCAGTTGAATAATGTAAAATTTATAGGTTCCTTAAACTACTTTCCTATGGCATTATCACAACTACCAAAAGCGTTTGATTTACCAGCAATCTATAAAAAAGGTTATTTCCCACATATGTTCAACACATACGAAAATCAGAATTATATTGGTACATTACCGCCTATCGAGTATTATAGTCCTGACACAATGAAGACCGAAGACAGGGATATTCTTCTGAAATGGTACCAGGAACATAAAACTGACGAATTTAATATGCAGCAAGATATTGTAGATAATTGCATTAGCGATGTACAGATTTTAACAGAGGCCTGTTTAAAATTTCGTAAATTAATGATGAAAGAATGTAATTGTTGTAAAGCAACCATAACATTCCACCATACCTTTTTATTTTCCCAACAATTCTTACTTGCTAAATTCCTCAATCCTACAATGTCATTAACCTTTATTTAATGTCATGAATGCATTCCAATTTTCCTGTAATTATGCTGACTTGTCAACACGTTCCCTTGCTTTTCTAAAAAAGTCACGTTGCTATCAGGTTACATCCTGTTTTCCACCGCTTAATTCTATCTTCTTGCAATCCGAATAATCACTCCAGTTTTACTATCCAACGTGCGCGGGTCTATCCAAAGTTATTCCGGCCAAAAGCTTTAATTTTAATAAAGTTAATTGTTCTTTAATTGTTTTTCTTATTTAACCTCCCGATGACAACCCAACATAATTTGGTGTCAGGTGTGGGGTATTGTTAATTAATTTGTTGAGTTTGTGATCGGTTGTGCGCATTTACGCGTGAGAGAAAAAAAGGTGTTAAGAAAAATTCCAGATTGAAAAGCAATTGTATTGGCCGTAGCCACTGGAGTCATAATTTCCATCATAGTTTTTATACCAATTTCCATCAAAAACTAATATAATCATCCGGAGTGCAGCGCAGTACAAATACCATCAATATCGTCTGGCGTTCCGAGGAAAAACGGGTACGACTAATTGCATTTTTACTGTGTAAGCCAAGATCGTTTTTCATTATGTTTCAAAAATTTGATAATTTAATTATTGAAATTTTTTTTTGATTTTCTTTTGAAAGTTTATTCATATTACAGTTTAAAATTTATATACATAATCGATCTTACTCGATCTAAGAATTTTTGAGATTTTTAAGATTTCCTTTATTGATTTGTTGAAAGGAAGTATATAAATAAATAAAATAAATAAAATTATTACATAAAAATATATAAATATAAAAGTGACTTTAAATATTTTATGATATAAATAAAATAAATAAGATTATTACGTAAAAATATAAATATAAAATCCTTGAATATACTATATAAGTGAATTTAAATATTTTGTGATGGACCTTGTGTAAAAATTCCTCTAAAAGTTCATTAAATTAAAATCCGTCAAGCCTTAAAGTATTTGTGTTAACACTGTCAGGCCTTCTATATTTCTCGTTCCTAGAGTGTGCAAAAACAACCCTTCGTCTCAGGATAATCATCCTAATATTTTTTTTGCGTCTAATTTTATCTGCCTCCCTTCGTTTTTCTAATTTATTTTCACTCCTAACGTGCTGAAGTGTAACGTAACTTGCCTAGAATCAATTTAACCCACCAATACGTTTAATTTAGTGAGAAAATCCTTCAGAAACAAAATATCTCCAGCGTGGTAACTTTTAATATCTACTAGCGTTTTATGTCCCAAGTCTCCGACAACAATAATTCTGGTGTGGAAAGTTCTGGTGCGCCGTCAGGAACTGTCGACCCAATAATGCCTCCTAAATTCGACAAAGATTTCGCCCTCAAATTCATCCCAGAATTTGATGGAAATCGGAAAAACTTACACCGATTTATCAGTTGTTGTGAAGTGGTAAACGATAGTCTTAGTGCGGCTGATTCACAATTATTTCTAAACATAATTAAATGCAAATTGACGGGACCGGCGTACAGCATAGTCAAATATAAAACCGTTGAAAGCTGGGATCAATTAAAAGGAATCTTACAAGACCAATTCCTCGAGCGCAGAACTCTAGCACAGATCCAAACTGAACTGGTTAACTGTAAACAAAATTATTCTGAGAATGTGCGCACCTTCAGTAATAAAATTGAGAAACTTCTAGCCGATCTCAATGATGCGTGCATTATCGCGGAAGGTGAAGATTCTTCTGACATAGTCCAAAGCCTTAACGGCAAAACTGCCTTGAAGGCATTTGTAGATGGCCTACAAAATCCAATTAGGCTAATCATTAAAGCAAGCCGGTTCGCTAAATTGTCCGATGCAGTCGAAGCTGCAGTTGAGGAGGAGAAATCTTCACTAAGGCAGAAAACCTCTCCTAAACACTTGCCCCCTTCCTTTAAATGTTCTTTCTGTCATAAATCGGGTCATTCAACTGCAAATTGTTTTCTGAGATCAAATTCGTCACTCCCTAGTTTCCAAAATTCGAATAGACCGGTAATTAAAACAGAACCGCATTCAAGTCCTCATAAGGTTAATGTCCTAATTTGCAGCTATTGTAAAAATCGTGGACACCACATAAAGGAATGTCGCAAAAGAGCGTATAATGAGAGTAAACGGAACGTTAACTCTCGAGAAGGCGTGTCGGGAAACGCAGCAAGCTCAGGCGCGAGCGGGGGTGCGACCAGAGCAACCAACTTGAAATAAAAGTTGTAGAAAAAGCCTCCAAAATCTTCAAAAATCAAAATTATTCCCAAATTCTTGGCTCATCTAGACCACAAAGGAGCAAACCAAATTTTGAAAATCGTACTGGTGTGAACCGCAATACCATTTCTAATTTCTTTCCATATCGTATTCCTAAATCATATATAAGCCATACTGGTTTTTCTAAGTACGAGCCCAATTATAAGTATTATGAAAATGCTCCTGGAGAAAATCTGTTAAAAGTCAAAACAACCACTAATTATGAACCAAAATTCCCAAATATTAAGAACATATACAACATAAGTATAGGCAAAAATAAAAGGTCCACTAACCTAACTTCTGAGTCGGTTTGTAGCAGTAGCGTAAACCTTCTTGTTGATAGTGGGAGCGAAGTATGTATTTTAAAAGTAGACAAACTGAATGACGACCAACTTGTATACACGGACTTTAAATCGCATTTGAGAGGTATCAGCGATGACTTAACAGAAACGTTGGGCGTAAGTTACATTAACCTTCAATCAGGTGATATCAATATAACGCACTTGTTCCACATCGTCCCTAAGAATTTTCCTATTTCAAGTGATGGCATTGTAGGAGACGATTTTCTGGAAAAATTTAAGGCAAAAATCGATTATGACCCAAATACTCTTTCTGTATCGTCGGGCCACCAGTCAGCTAAACTAAACCTAGTGCCTAATCCTCCTACCGTTATTATTCCAGCCAGATCAGAAATCGTTGTTCCCATTTCTACTGATCTACAAGGCGATTGTATATGTCTTTCTAAAGAACTAGAGAACAGTCTCATTATTTCAAATAGTATTTCGACTCCGAAGGATAACACATGTACTATATCTGTCGTAAATCCAAGCGAGGAATTTGATTTTGATATAATTCATAAAAAGGGGTCTACTAATACAAACGCTGATTGCCTAAGCCGTATTCATAGAATGACACTTAGGTCTGATAAGACCAAGGAACCAGAAAATACAAACCAAATAAGTCAAACTACCAGAAATACTGCCGAAGAGCATGAAGCAATAGAATCTTCCTACGATGATTTTGTCAAATCTCTTGAAAATCGGGTCTTACTAAACCAAAATGTTCATGACAGTGACATAAAACTACCTTTTGATAAACATACTGTGGGAATATTTCTTAACAAGGAACTTATTTTAGATACTGAGACAGAAAATTTCGTCAATGAAACAACTCATACTGAGCTAAAGCTCAAAACGCGGAGGAAAACAGCATTATACCCATTGAACGAGATGGTTACTACATTATTTATATAATCCTTAATTCTACTGTAAGAAAGACACAATACAAAGATCTTTACCAAGCCCTCCTTTTATTAAAGGAATTCCTCAAGTCCCACAGCATCTCAAAAATTTACTTACCTAATCCTTGAAAATCTATTTTGTACAAACATTTGAAACTACATCATGTTCGAGCTATGATAAGGTACATTTTTCATGACACTGCTATCGAATTAACACTCAGCCACGGCAATCATAATTCAAATTTAAGCAAGGAACAGATTTCCGCAATTCTAAAAGAATTCCATTCCAGTCCCGTTGGAGGACACAACGGTGTAAATAGAACCTACAAGCGAATTAAACTCTACCATAAATGGAAAAATATGTATCGTGACATCAAGCGCTTTATAAAGAATTGTGATGGATGTAAGAGAAATAAGGTTACCCGCTATACTCGTGAACCAATGGTTATTACTACTACTGCAGCAGAACCGTTCCAGAAAATATCCATAGACATAGTTGGGCCATACCCTACCACTACAAAGGGTAACAAATACCTTCTTACTATAACTGATGATCTCACTAAATTCACGGATGCCATCCCTATTCCAAATCAGGAAGCGGTAACAATAGCTGAGAAACTAGTAACTGAATTCATTCTTCGGTTTGGGACTCCTCAGCAAATTCTCTTGTTGTAACCCGATTACAACAATATAAAATAATTAATTGTGATCCGGTTGCAACTCCCAACATTGATAACGGAAAGTTGTCATTCTATTCCCCAGTATTTTAAAGTAACTGGACCCCAAAAATTCTCGACATTTGTCGTTTCCAAGAAGCCCATTGATGTGCAATATGCACCTACTATATGCAACGGAAATCGTCAGTTTATTCCAAACATTTTCAATGTAATTAGAGCCTCAAAACATAGCCACAACAAAAGTCATTTCTAAGAAGCTGTGCAAAATGCACCCAATATAGTATGTAACGGAAATCGTCTTTATATTCCAAGCCTTTCAATGTTCAATGTAATTGGAACCCCAAGAAAATTGCGACAACAAAAGTCGTTTCTAAGAAATCCGTTGATGTGCGAGATGCACCTCTATCACAACGGCAATTGTTCCTTTATTTTTCAAACCTTCAAATATAACAGAAACCGCGAAAACAGATAAGCGATTCTCACCAGAAATCCGTTGAAAAGTGCAGTCTTGCATTTTTCTCTAGTTTTCTTGTGAGAATCTAGGGAACGTACATCCGAAGGAAAATTAAGAACAGTAGTAGATTTTTACCTCCGAAGCGGTCGCGTCGCGAAACCTTTAGTGAAAGAATAAATAATTTAATAATACTTTATCGAAAAGAAGTGTCTTATATTCTTGTGTTTTTTTACAAACGTTAGTTTGAATTTAATTTACAAAATCCTTGAATGAAAGGATAATTAATTCAATAATACTTTATCGAAAAGAAGTGTCTTATATTCTTGTGCTTTTTTTTACAAACGTTAGTTTGATTTTAATTTACAAAATCCTTGGATGAAAGGATAAATATTTTAATTATACTGTATGGAAAAGTGACTTATATTCTTGTTTAATCAAACGTGTTAGCTTGATTTTAATAAAATTACAATTTAAATTCTTTAGAGAAATAATTATAATTGTTTTGTGTGAATAAATAGAATACATACGATTTTTTCTTTGAACTTTAATTCTATTAATGTCGAACGCTACTCTCGAAAGAGCACGGTAGTGTAATATAACAAAAGTGGTGGCAGCGGAAAACACTATCAAAAACAGTGCAAATTTAAAAAAAAAAAAAAAATAAAATAAAACAAGTGACATTTCAAAATCAGTGCGAATACTAAAACCAAAAGCCATTTCCGAGTATAATTTAGAGGATAGTTAGCTAACTACTTCCATAAAAAGATTAGCGAATACCTTGAGCCAACGAAGTGGTAGTAATTAGTCCACTTCCATCAAATCTAATAATTGAAATATTGCGAAAAGCAGCTATCTACTACACGATAGTTTTGATAGAACTTCACCCGAAATTAAGAAGAAAATAAACAACAACGAGGGACTTCCAAATCCAGTTCAACAACAATTAATCAATCATCATCAACATTCATCATCCTTCAACTTAAGAGGACAACTCTAATTTCATCACCAAATTAATAGGTACTTCAACATTACATCATTGTACCCAAACGGAAAATAAGTAGGTTTAATACATTATATTTTTACTTTATTAGATATATTATTTTTTTTTGTTTTGAGAAAAATATATAAATTTTTACATAAAGTTCTATATAAGATACCTTTATAATTAATCAAAAGTTCGTAAATAATAAATTACATAAAAACTGCTTCTGAAATCAAATTAAAGTTTCCAAAACCAATATTTTATCAAAAGTGCAAGCTTCAAATTCGATTTTTTTTACAACTTCGTCCCATTTCTATTAAGCTTATCTTCAATTTCTTCGCCCCATTTTTAATTAAATACACCCTCAATTGAAATAATTAACTTTATTAAATAATTTTGAACCATCAAACCAATAATTACCCTAAATAGAGGAATATTCTCTTTCCCCTTTACTCAAAAGTGGTCTGTACATCAAAAGTAATATCAGAATGACGGATAATACTTCCAACCAAATTATTCCCTCCTTTGACGAACTCTGCGAATCACAAATAGCCATATGTAAAGAAATTAGGAAATTATTGAAGGAATTCCAAAAATCTGCTAAAAATAAAAGAACAACAATAATGGTAACAAGCAAAATTCAAAAGTTAGATGAATTTTGGAAACAAGCCCAGGAAACAGAAAAAGCAATACAAAATCACAAAGATCGCGAAGAACAACATGATTATTTCAACGAAAAGTGCTTCGAAAAAATAGAGGATTGGTACAGGAGTGCGGGAGCGGCATTTTCAGACAGACTAAACTCCCTCACCCTACAGACAGATAACGCAAACAACCCCTATTACATACCACTACCAAAAGGGGCCAGCAGATTCGCGAGCACTAGTAACGTAACAGAAATGACAGAAAATGAAACCATCAACGACACCAATGACTTACCCTTACCAACAAAATTCAAGATGCACGAGCGGGCATTATTATCATTAAGGCGCGCCATACACAAAATAAACGAGAATAACTTAACAACCGCTAGTCGAGCATGGCTAGAGCATAAAATACACACTCTCGAAAAATATTGGTCTGCTTTCGAGGATGCCCACAATAGCATTCTCTGGGATATAAAACCACAGGATACGGAAACCGAATACTACCAAGAAAGATACGAAATAGCAGACGATGATTACACAGAACTAATCATCTTGCTAAAGGAGCAGCTCAACGAACGCTTCAACGCCACCTCCACCCAAGCTAATCGAGATTCAAACATTCATCAGAATACTTTCACTCGTCCGACGCAATATGTTACTACTCAATCTCCATCAACACTACCATCCTTCTCTCTCGGAAGCAAAATCGGTAATCCCTATTTTTAGTGGTGATTCTAAAGATATTCACAAATTCCTTACCTGTTGTGATAATATGTACACAACAGCAACCACAGCGGAAAATAAAAAATCCTTCTTTATTTTCGTAATAAGCAGACTATCAAATGAAGCATATGAAGTTTACAAGTACAACAGAATAGAAAACTGGCCAGATCTGAGAGATCTTCTAATAAAAACATTTGAAAGCAAAGTAGAAAGATCTACCCTGCACGCAAAACTCACAAGCACCCAGCAAAAGATAGGTGAAGACGAAAAAAGCTTCCTCCAACGGGTCAACGTGACGTTGTCACAACTAAATGACGCCACATACAAATACACTAGCGATCAAAGGCTCCTGCAATCCCTTCTACAGGACAACGAAAAACAAGCGGTTAGAACGGTCGAAGACGGCCTGCTAAAAGAACGACTTCAAACAATGGCAGTCATCCACCCCGAAAAAACATTCACATCCATAAAGGACCACATTCTAGAACACGCAGAGCGAATGGAAAACAAAATTACAATTAGGCAAAACCAAACACCAAGTAAACCAAACTACTCTAACGCTCGTTGCTTCAAGTGTAACAGAACAGGGCATTTAGGTAACAATTGCTGGAGCTCAAACCCTTCTACCTCCACACAAAAATCAAATAGCTCAAACTTTCAAAAAATAGCTAAATCTTATAATAATAATTCCTCATCTACAGAAGTTCTAACGTGTAGATATTGGGGTCATTCCACGGAAAACGACACCAAGCTAATGAAAAAAAAGTGACGGAAATCACATAAATTTTAGGCTTTAAGTATTGTTATAGCCCCATAGTATTCGGAAATATGCTTGTAGTAAAAAATAAAATTATTACTTTTTATATTTTCCCAGTTGAATATTGATTTTTCCATTCAATTAAAAAAAAAGTGCATTTAGGTGAAGAATGCAAGCTCAAATATTCACTTAAATACTTCTAGCGAAAGTGCCGTTGATTTAAAACCAGCAGCTGAGCTATAAAGCGAAAGAGATGTAGAACATGAATTCCCTACACCAAGCCCAAAAAATAACTAAATAGTTAATAAAATATGCCTAAATTAATGTGTTTTCTGTGTATAGTTTTTTACTCGTCCCACCCGTCACGGATCCCTGTCCCACCCGTCACACCATTTTAAGCTTCATAAAAAAAGTTCGTATTGTTTTTTCACTTACCTCTTTTTAGAAAACAATTAGGGACATAACTTAAATAGCATACTACAATAAAATTAGGGCTTCATATCAACTATTTGATCTGAATTTCAACGTCAAGTGCAAGTATCTAAAGAAAGAAGGGGTTTGCCTGTCCCACCCGTCACATATGTAATTCTACGAATTTAACAATGTTAGAATATATTTTTATGTTGTTTTCTTTTATCATATCTTAAAAAATATATCTAAGAATGCTATCATAAATACAGTATGTATTATTTGCTTTGTTTTCACTTTAAAATAACTGAATGTATATCAAAAAATGTGTTAAAATGTCCCACCCGTCACCATGGAATGACCCATTGTCATATAGCAGGACATTCTATCGAAGAGTGCAGGAAAAGAGCTCGAAACAACGCTCGGAACGGTAACGATAATAATCCTCCAAAGGAATCAAACAAAACCCCATCTAACAACCCATTCCCACTTCGAAACCGAGAAAGGAATAATTTTCAATATTCTAGCAATATCAGGACAATAAAACACGCACGCGAACCCAGAGCCGCAAGTAACGAAATTCAATCATCAGACGGTTTGGGAAACGACAGCCAGCGAGGAGGAAGAAGGGCCATCTCCCCGCAATTCGAAACACAGGCCCAGGTACATGTCGACCCAACCCTCATATCAAAAACCGATCCTTAAACTACATTCTTCGTATTCCAGTAATTATAAACAAAAAGTCAGTCACTGCTTCTTTACCCGTCAATATTTGTACAAAAAGCTTCTCTACCCTTCTAATTGACTCAGGCGCAGAACTAAGTGTAATAAAAACCGGTCCTATCAAAACAGGTACTACGTACCACAAGAATATAATCTGCAGCCTGGACACAATTTATACAAAATCTACAAATACATTAGGGACAATATTCGCAAACATTTCTATAAAATCAGGTAATACTCCCTTCATAATAGAACAACCATTCCAAATTGTGGAGGACGACGCTCTCTTGAGTCAGGACGGTATACTAGGTCATGATTTCCTAACAAGACACAAGGCAAAAATAGACTATGAATACAACGTTCTCCGCCTCAAAGTTCATCAAGTACACACACCATTTCCAGTAGAGCAATTTCGCTCGATCTACCCTAAAGCATATCTAAGGAACGAAAATCAAAGCTGTAGGGAATCTGCTACATTTAATTCTTTCAAAATAACGGGAGAACGGCAATCATTAACAAATGTTAATGACCCGACAACATCTTCAACACTGGACTGTGACAGCACATCTTTCCAAATTCCGCAGAAAGCGGAATCTAATCACAATTCCCACATAAGGGATCCAAAACTCACGTACCCTCAAATTTCGAAAGAATCGGAATCACGAACTGCCACTAGTCCAAAACCACAAAATAAAACTATCTCCATCCCAATGCCGAAAGAATCGAAAACAGAAACGTACATAACTAACCCTCTGAATAATGATATTAACTACTTTCAACAATCCCTATCGTCAGGGCCGGCCTTAGCCATCTAGGCGCCCCGGGCGGGTCATGCATTTGGCGCCCTTTTATATTTCATTATAATTAAAAAAAATTATTTTCAATTGTGTACCATATTTATTATTGAACTAGCAGGACCCAGCATTCGAAATTCGAGTGCCATTTTCTATATCTTTTTTGAATTTAAATGCGTCTTAATCGCGCTAGTGGTTTGAGAAATGGCTGCGTACCAAGCTCCGATGGTAATTCAGACAATGGCTGGTTTGAAACCTGTTGGTCTATATGTTTCCAAATAAGAGCAACATTTGTTAAGCATTTCGGTAAAGTCGACAAAATTGATTTTAGGTGACTGAATATCTTTGCTCACAAAGTTGATTTGAAACAAAACGTCATACCATTTTATCAGAGAAACAACAAATGTAAAATCTTTTAGTTGTCCTGCCAGTGTAGCCAATTCTTGTGTCGCAGCATGGCTTTGTTTGGTAACATCGGTCAAGTAAACCAAAGCATAACTGATAACGAACCGCTTTGACGTTACCAATACGACCTTCCCAGCGCGTGTCACTTAAATTTTTCAGGGTGTATATTTGCAAATGATCTCTCAAAATTTTTCATCTATTTACTGATCCTACAAATAAATTTAACAATTTCTGCAAAATTCCGAACAGAGTAACGGATTAAACGCATGATTTTGCCGCATATCACATAATACCAAATTATAACTATGGCATTCACATGGTATACAAAAAAGTTAGCGGATTTATGCCCGTAATTCTTTTCTGTACGTCTTTATTTTTCCCCTTCATGCTCGCGCCATTAGGAGCCCATACACTACAAGGTTTTAAGCGTTGAAACACGGCGTTCAAACAAAGATTGACAATGTGTGGTGAATTTGGTTTTCGAATTTATGATTGTCACAAGTTTGTCGCAAATATCAAAATGGTTTGATTTTTCCGTGGTTTTATCTGACAGTTCTATGCATGAACTAAAAAACTTCCCCCATGGGGATGTTTGCTTTGTTTCTGTTGTTTTTGTTAATTTTTAGTTTTGTTTGTTCATATTACAACATTTTTTTCAGTATGAATAATATTTCAATGGCTATTGGGCCAACGCACACGGCGCATAGTTATGGCACATAAAACCGGTTTTATAGAAGAGAGAGGGAAGGGAAGGAAAGAACTTAACGAAACAATTTTCACGCAAAACCAAAAGCGTGAAAACTAAACACATGCATATTACATTTTTTCCTATGTCAAATCTTCTTCTTTCTGGGTTCAGCATTTTCCCACTGAAATTCTTTAATCATTCGCTTTTTGTTCATCAACTCGGTTCAAATGGTCTGAAAATTTTGTTTTTTTTTCTGAGCATATTGAAAAGAGTTATATTAAGGACTTTTTTTATTATTTCTATTTGTCAACGATATAACAAGTAATTTTCATATGCACAAATACATTTAAAACGTGCTGTAAAGATTCAAGTTACTACACAAGATGCTATTACCCCGTCTGCATTCCGAGGAGTGTAGTAAAACCGGTTTTATGTCCCATAACTGTGATCTCGTGTGCATTGGCCCACTGATAACAATTTATTTCTAGTTAGAGAACTCATTTCGATTTGAAATTTTAAATCAAAATGAAAACCGTAATAGTATATGGGCAAGCACAGTGTCCAACCAAGTTTGTCACAAAGGCTATAGGCCCAACTATAATGCACGTAAGAAACGTACGTCACCTGGGCGGTCTTGTGGAAATTAATGTTCTCGGCTATATTGGACGTACGTCGTCCATGGTTTGTTTCGTTAAACGTAAGAATGCGAAAAGAACCGCGCTCAACGTACGTTTTGTGAAATGATTTGTCGTTAGAATGACGACAGTTGATTTTTGTTGTTGTTTTTTTTTGGGTTTTAAAGAAGAAAGAGTATTGAAAACAGTGTGTATTTATGCATTTTAATAATTTTAAACTTTTGAAAACTTTCCGTATACACAAACCATTATACGTTTGACAAAAGTTTAATATTTACACACGTCGGCTGACGTGCTTTTCTTACGTGCATTACAGTTGAGCCTTAAGGGACGTGTTTGAATGCATAAAACCTTGTAGTGTATGGGCCCCTATTGTCATAACCCTGCCCTCTGCAGTCATTATATGTTCTAGAAGAAAGTCAAAATCATTTCAGCTGAGTGAAGGTGTAATTTCAAATTTATTATTTATTTACCTCAATTCCAAATTTTTATAACCAAATATTAGATTTGAGTAAATATTCTCTTAATACTGTTTCAAGAGCACATTTACTTAATGTAAGCACTTATTTACTTGAAATTCTAAATTATTTTTCCCAGTGTAATACGAGTTGCTATTTCTCGTCTGTCGCTCAGTGCGTCTCTCTTTCGCCCTACATAAGTAAGTGAGGGATACGATAAGATAAGCAACAAAATGATAAGCCGTGGCAGATAAATTCTGAATACTCTTACTCACTCCTGCAAGATAGGTTCATAAAAGTTAATACGCTGAATTTAGTTTTTATTTATATCGATAGAGATAGGTATTCAAATTAAGTGGATAAGTTAAGCTGGCGCGCAGTTCCCTGTACACCGCGGCGCCCTTCAGTTGCCGGCGCCCCGGGCGGCCGCCCCGGTCGCCCACCCCTAAAGCCGGCACTGCCTATCGTTAATAAGTGGTCCGTCAGCAACAAGAAATTCAAACCCATCAAACACAGTAAAAATCCCGGCTAGATCGGAGTCAACAATTGAAATTCCCATAAATTCCACTCAAGAATTCCTTTGTCTACAAACAGAAATCATTCCTGGCGTTAAGTTAGGTAACGCAATGATAAAACCAGTCAACGGTATGGCTCAAGTTCCCATACTCAACACATCCGAAGTAGATGTAATTATTAACCCATGGGAAATCAAAACTAAACTCGACCATTTAGACAACTACCTTATCGCCACGCCTGACAATGAGAAAGATCCAATCAAAGGAAGAATAAAAAAACTTCAAGATCTTATTTCTCTCGATCACTGCAACATAGAGGAAGCACAGAGTATTCGCGAAATCTGTAAGGAATTCAATGATCTCTTTCAGCTAGAAGGAGATTTCCTAACATATACAGATGCGGCAGCTCATACGATTCCGACATTGCACGGCAAACCACCTGTGTACACGAGGCCATACAGGCTTCCAGAAGCTCACAGAGCCGAAATCAACCGGCAAATAGAGCAAATGCTAAATTCCGATATAATACGTCCTTCAAAAAGCCCGTGGAATTCGCCCTTACTTCTAGTTCCGAAGAAACCAGATGAACAAGGAAATAAAAAGTGGAGAGTTGTAGTGGACTTCCGCCGAATTAACGACATCACAACCGGCGATGCGTATCCACTGCCTAATATTACTGACATATTAGACCAGTTGGGGAAATCCAAATATTTTACAACTCTCGACTTGGCAAGCGGATTCCACCAAATACTCATGGACAGGAACGATAGGGAAAAAACTGCTTTTAGCACACCCTATGGCCACTACGAGTATAATCGTATGCCATTCGGCCTAAAAGGTGCTCCAGCAACGTTCCAGCGTGCCATGAATAATGTGCTATCAGGCTTGCAAGGAATATATTGCTTTGTGTACATGGACGATATTGTCGTGCACGGATACAATCTTAAAGACCACAACAACCGTCTCATGGCACTTTTTGCTCGCCTCCGCTCACACAATTTAAAGTTGCAGCCTGAAAAATGTCACTTCCTGCGTAAGGAAATTTCTTATTTAGGCCATGTCATTACAGAAAAAGGTGTCAAACCAGACCCAAACAAAATCAAAGCTCTAAAATCTTATCCACGTCCTAAGAAACAAAAGGATGTTAAAGCATTCTTGGGACTCGTCGGATATTACAGAAGATTTATCCAAAATTTTTCAAAAATCGCAAAACCGTTAACAAATCTTTTGAAAAAAGATGTGCCGTACAATTTCGACGCAATATGCGATAATGCATTCTGCGAATTAAGAGGCAAATTGACAGAATCGCCAATACTTGCCTATCCAGATTTCAATCAAGAATTCTGTGTCACATCAGATGCAAGCGACCTGGCAATCGGCGCTGTCTTATCGCAAAACGAACATCCTATCTGTTATGCCAGCCGTGTTTTTAACAACGCAGAAACTCGGTACTCAACTATTGAGAAAGAACTACTGGCGATAATATACGCGGTGGAACAATTCCGTCCTTACATCTATGGTCGGTCTTTCACTATTGTAACAGACCATAAGCCATTAGTATGGCTCATGAACCTCAAAGACCATTCCTCCCGCCTAATGCGTTGGAGAATCCGCCTTGAAGAATACGACTATAAAATTATTCACAAGGCTGGAAAACTCAATACCAACGCCGATGCATTAAGTAGAGCCATAGAAGAAAGCGAAAATTGTACCAACAATAAAGAAGCACGCATAAACGTACTCACAAGAAATCAAGCAAAACATCTAGAAAACAAATCTCCACTTAATACCCAAACTCATTCCCATCCTGCTACAGATAAGAATCAGCCTTCAACTTTACCTAGTAACAATCCCATTACAAATCTCATACACGAAAAACGATCTTCTCTCATGTTAACAAAAAACATAAATCATAAATTCTTTCTTCTGCCCATGACGAACACAGAAGTCGAAACAATCTTAAAATGCAGGCTGGACGTCAAAGACGATAAGGAATTTGTAAACAAAACAAAAACCTTCCATCATAATACCACTACCTTTTATCTCTCTAAACTAAATCTACCGCTCCAGACGAGCAAAGATGATGCAAATTTAAGATCTGTCTAATCAGAAATTATCGCACAAGCAAAATCCAACTCTATAAACCATATCCACATCTCTATCCAAACTCCCGATGTAAAAACATTTTCAGTAATTAAAGAAATCCTTCAAAGCATGCTAGAAAATGAAAACCTAAAAATCACTCTATACAATGATCCAATATCATACATGTCATCACAAGACGATATAAAACAACTTCTTATAGATTTTCACATTTTGCCAACCGGAGGTCACCAAGGTACCTCACGTACAATAAAGAGGATAAAAAAACAGTACTACTGGCCAGGAATGTCGAGGGACATATCCAATTACATATCAAAATGTAAACAGTGCCAAATGAATAAAGCATGCAAAAATCCAAAAATACCAATGGCAATCTCAGCCATCAGCTCAAAACCATTTCAAAGAGTATTTTTAGATATAGTCGGACCCTTACCACTCACCAACTTCAATAATAAATATATTCTCACCTTCCAAGATGACTTAACGAAATTCTCGGAAGCAATACCAATAGAAAACACAGAGTCAAAAACAATATCAAAAGCTTTCGTTACGAACATAACATGCAGGCACGGAATTCCTGAGAGTATATTAACAGACCAAGGGCAAAATCTTATAGCCGGCATGTTCGCTGAGGTATCAAAGCTGCTAAAGATAAAGAAATTAAAAACTACCGCTTATCACCCAGAAACAAACAGTGCACTTGAGAGAAGTCACCGCACTTTAACAGAGTACCTTCGATCTTATACTCTGAAAGATGCTCAAGACTGGGATACTTGGATTCCGTACGCAATGTTTGTGTACAATACGACACCTCACTCAAGTACCGGTTATTCCCCACATGAGCTCCTATACGGATTTCCTGCAGACATTCCCTCAAATTTAAAATCATCGCCTTCCGTCTGTTATAATTACGAAAATTATGCGAATGAGTTAAAAGCTCGTCTTCAACACAGTTTTCAAATAGCTAAGGAAACTGCAATGACCAACAAAGAGCAATCAAAAACTTATTATGATAAGACGGCCAAGGAGAAATCCTTCAGCCCGGGCGATAAGATCTTGTTAAAAAACAGAAATAAAGAAAATAAATTCGCACCATTATGGTTGGGTCCTTACGAAATCATCTCAATTAACTCTCCAGAAAATTCTACTATAAAAATCGGGAATAAAACTAAAAGAATTCATAACAACAATATAAAAATATTCAAAGACTAGTTCATATAAGAGTCATTCCATGTCAAATCAACACGCGAAAATTTTCAGAAGGCTGAAACTTTGCAAAAAGTTTCTTCAAATAATTACAAAACAAATCCTGAAATTCATTTTTTTTTGAAAAAATTACTATTCTATTTTTAAGCTATTTTTTAAACAATACTTACAGAAACCCCATAAATTCGAAAATTTTATTTCGGCTATAATTCGCCGAAAAAACATAAAAAATGGGTCCCAATATATACATACGATAGGCATGACCTTGTAGAACACGAATCAACGATGGTTTGATTTTTAGAATGTGTCCTGCTCTCTGATTGGTCGAAAAACTGAAAAAAACGTTTTTTTAAATATCCAAAATAAGGTATTTTTTAAAAATTTAAAAAAAATATGAAAAAATGGGAAATTTTGTGCTCTACAAGCTGGTGGTATTTATTTTTTGTGTATGATGGATTTAAACCATGAAAAAATTATTTTGTTCATCGTAAAATCCGTTTCGTGGTTTAACGCTAATTTTTACAGGAATTTCTTTAGTTTTACATCTTTTTATGTTTCGGAATGTCTTATTCGAGTTTTTTTATAAAGTTGTTGGCAGCACTGCAACCACGCTTCGATAATAGCATATTTACATTACTCTTTGTCACAAAATCCCACCCTCTGACCCACACCAAGACCCTGTGTGGTACTGTATCAAAATGCTTGTTTGCGAAAACCCAACGGAAAATTGTTTCAAACAGGATTGCGAAATGTGCCCAAAATTGGAGATGTTGGAAAATATACTGACTGACTGACATTGTTGAAAGAGAATCGATCGAAACCGTCATTTATAAACAATGGATCTCTGTTGATAGAACAACTTTGGAAGTGATGCAGAAATCGTCAGAAGATTTTATCTTTCAATTTGTGGCAAATTTAGGCGATTTAATTTTACACGATTATGTTGCCAAGTGCCAATCCAATTATGTACATGCGAGAAAGAAAGAGTTACAACAAGGAGAAGTGCTGGTGATTGGAGATTTTTCTGAAAATTACATGTTTGTGATTCAAGATGATATACAGAATTATTATTGGGTAAAGGAACAAGCTACTCTTCATCCATTTGTGGCATACTACAAAACTGAGGACAACAAAGAAACTCATTTGAATTTCATCGTTTTATCTGAAGATAAAACACATGGCTCTGATGTTGTTAATCTCTTCATTGGAAAACTAATTCAGTTTTTGATACAACGATTGCCAATTGTCCAGAAAATGATTTACTTCACGGATGGAGCACCAACTCAGTACAAAAACTACAAGAATCTCACCAATTTGTGTTACCATCAACAGGACTTTGGTATCGTAGCAGAATGGCATGACGCGACGAGTCATGGCAAAGGACCGTGCGATGGGCTTGGCGGAGTGTTCAAACGTTGTGCGATAGCGGACAGTCTCAACGGTGTAGTTATAACCACGCCACAACAGCTTTTCCAGTGGGCGACGAACAAATGGAGCAACGATGAAACTGACCTCGCGAGGATAAATTTTGATTACGTAGACAGTGCTGAAATCAAAAAACATTCGAAACGACTAAAAGCTCGTTATTCGACAGTTCGGAGGTACGCAGGTCTGAGAAAAATACATTGTATTAAAC
This sequence comes from Thereva nobilitata, assembly GCA_963855945.1. Classification (NCBI taxonomy): domain Eukaryota; kingdom Metazoa; phylum Arthropoda; class Insecta; order Diptera; family Therevidae; genus Thereva; species Thereva nobilitata. The sequence continues at coordinate 37,631,615 of OY979697.1, forward strand.
CAATTTCTGCATCAACAGTGGAAATGAGGGAAGTTTCTTCGTTAAGAAATTGTATAACTTGGATTGCAATAAACTAACTTCTATGTGAACACACTTAGGTTATTTTTTTGAATGTGAATAATGTTGTAATAAAATTTGAAATCGCAATTACTAAATTTTTCTTTCACCCGTTAAAAATAAATGTTTTAGGCAATTTTTTTGGCTACAGCAATTAACGATAGTAAACCACAAAAATGTAAAAAAAAGACTCGAATAAGACATTCCGAAACATAAAAAGATGTAAAACTAAAGAAATTCCTGTAAAAATTAGCTTTAAACCACGAAACGGATTTTACCATGAACAAAATAATTTTTTCATGGTTTAAATCCATCATACACAAAAAATAAATACCACCAGCTTGTAGAGCACAAAATTTCCATTTTTTCATATTTTTTTCAAATTTTTAAAAAATACCTTATTTTGGATATTTAAAAAAACGTTTTTTTCAGTTTTTCGACCAATCAGAGAGCAGGACACATTCTAAAAATCAAACCATCGTTGATTCGTGTTCTACAAGGTCATGCCTATCGTATGTATATATTGGGACCCATTTTTTATGTTTTTTCGGCGAATTATAGCCGAAATAAAATTTTCGAATTTATGGGGTTTCTGTAAGTATTGTTTAAAAAATAGCTTAAAAATAGAATAGTAATTTTTTCAAAAAAAAATGAATTTCAGGATTTGTTTTGTAATTGTTTGAAGAAACTTTTTGCAAAGTTTCAGCCTTCTGAAAATTTTCGCGTGTTGATTTGACATGGAATGACTCATAAGCATTTTACTCGCAAATTCCCGCAACCAATTCTAACTTTAATCTCCCTTTACAGATATGTATGCAATCAAATACTATACCATATTCTTTCTCGCCGTACACACAACAGTCTGTCAACAGCTGCATATCCGGCAATTAAATGAAACAGCAGGGATCTTCTTCGAGGAAATTGGTATAGCAAATTTATATTTATATATTATATAGTGGAAAATAGTATCATATTATAATATGACAATATTCTTAAACGAATTCGATAATCTTAAACAGATCATAACAGATATAAATTCATTGTGTTCCAACCTTTATAACGAAAAAACAATAAAACACATTTGTGAACCAATGTCCCTCAATTAAATATAATTCTGTCGGAAATAGCATCACGAAACGAAATACTATCACCTAAAAGGAGAAATAAAAGGGGTTTACTCAACATCGTCGGGGTAATATCGAAAACACTTTTTGGGACGTTGAACGAGAACGACGCGGAATTTTACGATTCGCAAATACAAAACTTAGCTGAAAACCAAAACAAGTTAATACATCTAATAAGAAACCAGACACTAATTATCGAATCAACCACAAACCTATTCAACAAAACGACAGCGATAATAGAAAACGAAATTAACGCACTTAACAACAAATTAATCCTATTCAAAAGTAATTTAAACAAAACTCTTGCCGAAATTGCGGCTAACTCACTAGAAATAGAGTTAGAGTCCTTAATATCCCTACTCACGCTTATGGTTATCCGCTACCAAAACATACAAATGACAACCATAAACTTCGCAACAGACAGTCAACATGGTAAGATTCACCCCGCAATAATATCACATTCGCAGGTAGAATCATTATTAGCAGAAATAGGAAAGGAAATACCGGATTCATTAAGGCTTCCAATAAATAAAGATGGAAATACCATCCGTCAAATTTATCAACTCAGCAAAATCTCAGCAGTTGTTATAAAAGATAAGATAGTCTTCGAACTAAGACTACCAATACCTCTTAGAAAACCATTCCAAATCTTCCGACTGTGCCCATTTCCTACACTGTACGAACGAATGTTCATATTCATAAACCCGTCTTTCGATTATTTGATGGTTGATTACAACCGCGAACATTATTATGGATTATCAACAGCAGAACTCAAGAGTTGCACAAGAGTAAACGAAAACCAATATTATTGTATTTTAATGCATCCTATCTACAAATCAATGGAAAATAATCTGCAATGCGAAATTAGCTTATTAAAAAGAGAACCAATTACTTCACAGTGCCAAATACGAACTACAAACCAAACAACATTTTGGATACAGCTATCCAAACCAAACACTTGGCTGTATGCAGTAAAAAATCAATTAACGATAGACGAAGTTTGCAAAGGAAAAATAGCTACGCATACATTACAAGGGGCAGGAGTAGCAATAATGAGCCCAAACTGTTATATTAGATCCAACGAATTCACTCTACACAGCCATCAAGAACATACAACAGCAATAGAAAACTTCCTCAGCTAAACTTCACCAACCTAATAAAATCAATCCAAAAACGAAACGATAGCTACGCTAAAGAAATCCCGACATTTATTAGGATATTAGATAATAGAGAATTAATTAAGATATCCAAAGAAATCTCGCAACAAAAGACACAAGAGGAAGACCCATTAAACAAAATAAATAGACACGACATCCACCACTACACCGTGGCATACGCAACGTTATCAATTATAACACTAATCATATTCATCATAGTCATAAAACGTTACAGGAAGAAATTTTCACCACAAATGCCCCAAAGAGTCATCGAACTAGAAGAAAACATTCCTCCGCAACCAAAACCAAGGAATACATTTATACTTACCCCGCCACCAAAAATTACTAGCAAACGGGTAAGATTCTTACAAGACGACACTGACTGTTAATAACAAAAATAAATCAAAAAAAAATGCGAACAATACTCGCATCGTCTCATGCATCTTCACTTATTTTTTTTTAAAAAAGAAAAGTTAAATAAACAAGGAAACAATTGAATGATAGTTTTTATATATATAGTATTTAACAAACAAATAAGCCAATACTTTTTGTCAAAAAAAAAGAGAACAAAAAAAAACAAAATACACTATACTACTTTTTATTAAATTTAATTAGAAAAAAACCATTGTAATTTTAATCAATAAAATACTTAAAAATCTCTGTGCACTCTGTGTATGAAATAGTAAAAAAAAAAAAAAACAACGCAATGAATAAAAAGAAAATTAATTATAAAATGTAATTTTTTTTTAATTTTTTTTAATATATTTTTTTTTGCTCTACCATATCAATTTACATTTATTTTTAATCTATTTGTTTTTTAATATTAAAAGGATTAGTTCGTAGAAATTATTTTTTTTCTATTATTTCAAGAAAAATTATTTAATGCCCTTATTAAGTTATTCACAAATCAGGGTAATGTTATAAAATTTCATACGAAAAAATAAAACAAAAAAAAATCTAATAAAATTAGAAAACAAAACTTTTGAAAAAAAAACAACATAGTTTTAATAAATGTTTTCTCTTTTACTATAATTATATTTTTTTTAAATAATAAATACTTAAAAATCTCTGTGCACCCTATGTATGAAATTAAAAAAAAAAAAAAACCAAAATGCAATATAGTCAATTCGACTTGCAATGGAAAAAAAAGGAAATTAGTTAACTAATTATAAAATTGAATGTTTTTATTTTATTGCCCTACCATATTATTTTACATTTACTTTGAATCAATCATAAGGACTAGTTGTAAAAATTATTTTTTCTATTATTTCAAAAATTATATTACAGTAGACGCTCGGAAATTAGAACTCTCGAAAATTCGAATCCTTCGGAAATTAGAACCAGCGTTTTTAATACATTGCATGCTCTGAAATTAGAACCGTCAATTCTAATTTCCGAGCGTTTTTATTTTTTGTTTGTTTTTAACACTGAAAAATTGTCTTTATAGCTCCGATTGGCATTGCACTCAATGTGGGACTTGGGATTTCATGGAGAATAATAGAAGTGTAGCTTTTATTTGGCTTCCAGGGGAATCCCATGTTACTTATGTAAAGGGGAATCCCGTGTTACTTATGTAATTTTTATTGCCCGTACATTTTGTTCATTAGTATGTGAAATTTGAAAAGCGAAGTCATATTTCGGCAGTGTTTAAGTGAAATTTGAAACGTGTGTAAAGTGTGTTTTTTTTTGTTTTTTTTTATAAAATGCCAAATAAACGTAAAAAAAATACTCTGTCTTTAGAAACCAAGATAAAGATATTGGAAAAGATCGACAAAGGCGTTCAAGGAAAACGTTTAGCTCTTGATTTTAACGTAACAAAATCTGCCATTAGCTATATCAAATCAAATAGAGCAGCTATATTAAATGCAGTTTCCAACACCTATCAGGAAGCAAAATACAGATCTTTACATAGTTGTGAATATCCAAAAATGGAAAGTCGGCTATATGAGTGGTTTTTGAATCAACGTGAAAGGAAATCTACAATGACTGGAGCAATAATAAAAGGAAAAGCTAAACAAATTTTTCAACAAGAATATCCCAATAATGATGACGATACATTTCGAGCAAGTGATGGATGGTTTTCCAACTTTAAAAAGCGACATGGCATTCGATTTTTAAAAATTGGTGGTGAGATTCTTTCTAGTGATGTTGACTCACTCAATCAATTCATTCACAAATTTCGTGCTAAAGTCGCTGAGATGGGTCTAATAGACTCACAAATATATAATGTCGATGAAACGGGATTATTCTTTCGTTGTCTTCCAGATAGAACATATGTGTCTGCCTGTGAAAAAAGGGCCCCCGGATTTAAAATCCAAAAAGAACGTGTTTCAATCTTACTCGGCGCAAACTCCGATGGGTCACATAAATTGGTGCCATTGGTTATTGGAAAAGCTAAAAAACCAAGGAGCATGAAAGGGTTTAATAATCCCCTTCACTACGATTTTTCAAAAAATGCATGGATGACGTCCCGAATCTTTAATGATTGGTTCCATAAGATATTCATTAAGGAGGTAAGGAAAAATTAATCTTAAAGTTAGGTTTAGTATGTAATTAAAAATTTTGACTAACATTTTTTTGTTTTTATTTACCAGGTCATTCGTTTTTCAAGAGAAAATAATTTACCTCCAAAGGCACTTTTACTTATTGATAACTGCTCTGCTCATGCACCTATTGAACATCTTCGATCCGACGATGGGAATATAGTTGCATACTTTTTTCCACCAAATGTTACAGCAGCTGTGCAACCAATGGATCAAAATCCCATAAAATTAACAAAACTTACTTACAGAAGTAAGTTACTTACTCAATTAATAGCTGAAGGTGGTGAACTGAATAATGTTTTAAAATCCCACTCAATACGAGATGCAATAATATTAATCAAACAAGCTTGGGATGAGTTGCCTCAACGAGTGTTAAAGAATTCTTGGTCTAAATTGATAAACTGGGATTCTGACCAATACGACAGTGACGACGACATTCCAATAGCCCACTTAATGCAAAAAAAGGATGACTGCGATGAAGTTATCCAAATTAATCAAACGCTTTTACAAGAAATTGGCCCGAACAATTCCATCAGCGCAGATGAAATCGAAAAATGGAATGAGGACATGTTTGAATACTTATCGGGGCATGAAGATAGTAGCGATGACGAAAATTCAGACTGTAGCAGCAATAGAGATATTGTTGAAGTCACACGACTTACTTCTAATGTTTTAGCCACTGAGAGCGTAAATAATTTAATAAACTGGTGTAGAACTAGTGAACTGTTTTCCACAAAGTACATGGCCAATCTTTTGGCGCTCCGCAACGATATTGTTATGACAAATTTAATAAAGCCAAAAAAACAAACAAAAATTACTGATTACATACATGATTAACAATGAGTAGTTATGAAATTTGACTCAGTGAGTGACTAAACTTTTTAAATACATAGTTTAAAAACTTTTATTTTATACCAGTTTTTATATGTACATATGTACATATGTACATACATATATATGTATATTTTTAAAATATTTTTTTTTTCTTTAAACTATGATGAATTTTAATGAATTGGTATGTTTTGCGTTCGTTTTATATAAATAAAATTAAAAAATCTATGCAGAAGTGTTTTTTTGTGTATTTTCTAAACGAAAATGCACTTTTATGTTGCTTTTTATTTAAAAAAAATAAACCTTTGGAAATTAGAACTTCTCGAAAATTAGAACTACCCCAGGAACAAAGTGGTTCTAATTTTCGAGCGTCTACTGTATATATAAAAAAAAATGTGAGATATAAATCCTCTTTTTCTTGAAGCTCGTAAGAAGCGAAAAGTAAAGATTAATATAAAATAATAAAAAAAAAACAGACACAAAACAATGTAAAGATTAAAAAAAAAATATTCATATGTGAGAAAGTAGATAAACACAAAAAGCCAGAATAAGTAAATCTAAAAATCATATTATACTACTGTGCCCACACGAATCCGCAAGAATCGCTTACTAGAGATACGAAAGTCTTACTCTTCTTTAAAGACTAAAACTTTATTTTCCCATGGGGGGAGGGATGTTGTAACCCGATTACAACAATATAAAATAATTAATTGTGATCCGGTTGCAACTCCCAACATTGATAACGGAAAGTTGTCATTCTATTCCCCAGTATTTTAAAGTAACTGGACCCCAAAAATTCTCGACATTTGTCGTTTCCAAGAAGCCCATTGATGTGCAATATGCACCTACTATATGCAACGGAAATCGTCAGTTTATTCCAAACATTTTCAATGTAATTAGAGCCTCAAAACATAGCCACAACAAAAGTCATTTCTAAGAAGCTGTGCAAAATGCACCCACTATAGTATTTAACGGAAATCGTCTTTATATTCCAAGCCTTTCAATGTTCAATGTAATTGGAACCCCAAGAAAATTGCGACAACAAAAGTCGTTTCTAAGAAATCCGTTGATGTGCGAGATGCACCTCTATCACAACGGCAATTGTTCCTTTATTTTTCAAACCTTCAAATGTAACAGAAACCGCGAAAACAGATAAGCGATTCTCACCAGAAATCCGTTGAAAAGTGCAGTCTTGCATTTTTCTCTAGTTTTCTTGTGAGAATCTAGGGAACGTACATCCGAAGGAAAATTAAGAACAGTAGTAGATTTTTACCTCCGAAGCGGTCGCGTCGCGAAACCTTTAGTGAAAGAATAAATAATTTAATAATACTTTATCGAAAAGAAGTGTCTTATATTCTTGTGTTTTTTTTACAAACGTTAGTTTGATTTTAATTTACAAAATCCTTGAATGAAAGGATAATTAATTCAATAATACTTTATAGAAAAGAAGTGTCTTATATTCTTGTGTTTTTTTTACAAACGTTAGTTTGATTTTAATTTACAAAATCCTTGAATGAAGGATAATTAATTCAATAATACTTTATCGAAAAGAAGTGTCTTATATCCTTGTGTTTTTTTTTACAAACGTTAGTTTGATTTTAATTTACAAAATCCTTGAATGAAAGGATAAATATTTTAATTATACTGTATGGAAAAGTGACTTATATTCTTGTTTAATCAAACGTGTTAGCTTGATTTTAATAAAATTACAATTTAAATTCTTTAGAGAAATAATTATAATTGTTTTGTGTGAATAAATAGAATACATACGATTTTTTCTTTGAACTTTAATTCTATTAATGTCGAACGCTACTCTCGAAAGAGCACGGTAGTGTAATATAACACTCTCCGATCAGGGTCAAAATTTTATAGGGAAAGTCTTCAAGGAAATATGCAAACTCCTTAAAATCAATAAAATCCAAACGAGTGCTTATAGACCCCAGTCAAATGGCTCTTGCGAACGTAGCCACAGAAATTTCATAGAGTACCTTAGATGCTTTATAAACCGCTCTCAAGATGATTGGGATACGTGGATAAGATATGCAGTCTTCGTTAGCAATACCACCCCAAGTACTTCCACCGGATACACTCCTTTCGAACTCATCTATGGCAAAAAGGCGGAACTTCCTACTGTCTTCTCAAAACCTCCCAAAATAACTTATAATTATGATGATTATGCTAGTGAACTAAAATTACGTCTACAGCACGCTAATCGACTAGCTAGAGAAAGTATCCTTAAAGCAAAAGAGACTAGCAAAACATTATACGATAAACAAACTAACCCCTCCTATTTCAAAGAAAATGATTTAGTTCTTCTGAAAAAATAATCTTCTCGAAAAGGTCAATGCAAAAAGCTATCACCCATATGGTTAGGTCCATATAAAGTTGTAGGAACAAAAGGGGTTAATACTAAAGTGTTTGCACGGCAAACAAAATTATAAATATGCCGCACGCGGCAAAGCCATTCGTGCTGACGAATTATAAATAATTAGTGGGTCACCGCAACCACGCAACAAGTCAATAACTTATTGACTTGTTGTTGTGATGATTAATAAATAAAAATTTAATTGTCAAAAAATGATTATTTAGCATATTGTTGAACGATATAAATTAAGTTGTTGAGAATTAAAAATCAGTTATCCAAGTAACTCCGAGTTTATTATTGTATTCCAAACAAAAAACTGCTACTAAATTGATTAGGTTGTGCAGTCCTAATCTCCTACGTACAAAAATACAGTCCAGCTCATACCAGTGAGCTATACATTGGTCCTTCGAACCTTTTAAGAACCAAGAAACCTACGCACAACTCGCATCGCGAGCTTAAAAATTAATTAAGTACCAAATCACCAAGTCTGCAATACCAAAATGGAGCTATTTTCGGAATTAGCAGAGGAACAAAGGCAGCTAGGGGAGGACATCAGCCGTGCCCTTTCAAATATGAGGAAAGACAGCATTGTGAGGAAAGATAAAACCTATATAGAGAGGAGACTAGCGGAATTCGACAGTTCCTGGGAAAAATTCCAAGAAAACCACAACCACCTGGAAGAATTGGACAGACCATCGGAGCAGTATTTCACTCAGAATTTTTATATTCAAGTGAAAAGCAAATACGATCAGGCTAAGGAACTACTGAGAGAGTATCAACAAAAACTGAACGAGCAGCCGGTCGAGACCGCAGCAAACACCACAGGAACAAAGTTCAACATAAAATTGAACGATGACTTAGAGGAGAAGACATTGCGTCTCAAGAAACAGAGTGTCAAAATGAGCAACATTAGAAGAATACTTGCTGAAGTAGCAGAGAGAGGCCAAGCGAAAACAAAGGCGTACTGCGAATTTAAAATCAAGCAGTTAACAACGCAATGGGACGCTGTACAAGAATTGCACGAAGGAATCTTGACGTTTGCAGAAGAGGGAGAGCTGTCGCATCAGTACTTCAAGGAGGAGCAATATGAAACCCTTGAAGAAATATACCAAGAAACCATGATAGAACTACAAGATGTGATAGAAGAAAACAGTCAGAGGGAGGATGCGGTAAAGACGAAACTACCCCAAATAAAAATTCCGAACTTTGACGGAGACTATAAGGCCTGGAAATACTTTGAAAATATATTCTGCAGACTAATCCACAACAACAAGCGTTTAGGTAATGCTGAGAAAATGCATTACTTGCAAACATCGCTGACTGGAGAGGCGCACAAACTTATCCAACACTTGGCAAGCAGCGAATCTAGTTATGAAGCAGCATGGAGCCCAGTAACAAGCAGGTTTAATAATAAACGGAAAATATTTTCCACCTTTTCAGATGCAATTCTGGATCAACCAGCATTAATTACCGATTCTGCCAAAGCAATAAAACAATTGCATGACCTGATAAAAGAATGCCTACATGGAATTCACAGCCTACAGCTAGAAATCCCACCCTGGGAACCCTTCATAGCACATATTATACAGGGTGCGCCAGAGAAACTTACTTATTTGAAAAAATCCCCGCGCGGTGAGTTAGGCGGGTAGAGGGGCGAGAGGGGGCGCATCTGGAGGGGGAAGTTCCCAAGTTTGTTTTTCCCAGAAGCCACTTCATTGTGAGCGAGTTACTGTCTGGTGTGCGATGTCGGTAATGGGAATAATTGGTCCTTATTTTTTTGAAGAAAACGGACGCTCAGTTACCGTGAATGGAGCTCGTTACAGGAACATGATCGAGGAATTTTTTCTTCCAAGACTCGAAGAAATGAACCTTAGGAACGTGTGGTTTCAGCAAGATGGAGCCACAGCACACACAGCACGAGACTCAATGAATTCGTTGCGACAGCATTTCCCCGACCGCCTCATCTCTCTCAGAGGCGATCTGCAATGGCCGCCACGCTCTCCGGATTTGACTCCATGCGATTTCTTTTTATGGGGTTATTTGAAATCCCTGGTTTATGTCGATCGACCACGGACCACAGCACACCTCAAGAACAACATTCGCGACGCCATTGCCAACATACCGATTGATATGCTGCAAAGAGTGGATAGGAATTTCAAAAATCGACTTCATCAGTGTATGCGCTATGGGGGTCGCCATTTATCCGATGTCATTTTCAAGACTGCATGAAAAAAAAATTGGGATATTGTATTCTAAAATAAAAAAAATTTAAAACAATAACTGAAGTACTTGTGTTTTTATTGACCTTTCCAATAAGTAAGTTTCTCTGGCGCACCCTGTACGAAGAAAGATGGATCCAGAGACGTATAAAGCGTACGAGCAATCATTGAACGAGCCTCGAGAGATACCGCAATTAGAGGACATACTGAAGTTCCTGGAAACTAGATTTCAAGCACTAGAAGTAATTGCAGAGCCTAGGAAGAAAACTGAAAGCAGCCGCATCGTAAACCATGTACAGTCACGAGGTAACCACCAAATAAAGAGTTATCACACTAGTACTACAAAGTGCCGATACTGTAATGGGCAGCACAGTATATACGTATGTCAAAAATTCAAAGCATTGAAATTAGCAGACAAGCTCAACTTCGTCCGGCAGAGTAAAACATGTTCCAAGTGTTTGAACCATGGCACGAACGACCCCTGTCACAGTCAAAGTCGATGCAACATCTGTAAGCAGCAACACCACACATTAATTCACCAAGAGGCAAGAAATCCTACAGCAAAACAAGAAGATGTACCGAGAGTAATGTCATCACACCTCACTACCTCTCAATGCACAGTTGATTCACACGTTGTAAGGAAATCTTGTAATGTAATACTGGCAACACCACTAGTACGAGCCAAAACCTTCAGGAACAGCTATGAGTATCTAAGAGTATTGGTAGATCCCGGGTCACAGGCCACCCTCATAACGGAGAATGCGGCACAAACACTAGGAGTTCCAAGAGTGAAAATATATTCAGAGATTACAGGCACGAACGAGTGCCCGGCTGGGACATCCCACAGCAAAATTCTAGTGGAACTCATTCCGAGATTTCCTTCCAACTTCAAACTGCAGTGTGAAGCTCTAATACTTCCATCAGTGACGAGCGACCAACCACAAAAGTATATCGTTAGCGAAGAGCGTACCAATTGGAGTAATCTCATCCTTTCAGACCCAACATACGATACCCCTGGACCAGTTGACATGATATTGGGCGCAGACGTATTTGGAGACATCCTAATGAACAGCATTAGAAAAACTAAAGGTGGAACGTTAACTCAAAAAACTGAATTTGGCTGGATACTGTCTGGACCAATTCCTCAGAGCGAAGCAACCAGAAAAATTACATCCATGATTTCAAGGGTAGATGTCGATTCACAGCTTCGAAAGTTTTGGGAAATTGAAGAAACAGCATTGAGACCACCTGTGTCTGAAGAAAACAGAACGTGTGAAGAACAATTTGATCGAACAGTTAAACGAAATCCCAATGGCACGTATACAGTACAAATTCCATTCAAGCAGACAGAGGGATTAGGAGAATCAAAACCAGTTGCAATAGCACGACTATATCAAATGGAAAAGCGGTTCTCAAAAAACAAAACGTTGCGGGATGAATACAACAAATTTATGGAAGAATACTTACAGCTGGGACATATGGTACTCATTGATACCAAAGAACTTCAGAACAAAACTCCTAATGTATACTACATGCCTCATCAAGCAGTCATCAAAGAGGAAAGCACAACCACCAAACTAAGGGTTGTATTCGACGCCTCTACCAAAACAACCACCAAGCTAAGCTTAAACGATTTAATGCACAGCGGCCGCAGATTACAACAAGATCTACAAGATATCTTACTAAGATGGAGAAAACATCAATATGTATTCAGCGCCGATATAGAGAAGATGTACAGGCAAATAAAGGTTGCACCGGAACATCAACACTATCAACGAATTGTATGGCGATTTTCAACGGAAGTTAGCATTCAAGAATTTAAACTAACAAACGTGACATACGGAACAAAATCAGCACCGTACCTAGCCATAAAAACATTGCAAAAATTAGCACGCGATGAAGAAAAAAATCATCCAGAAGCAACAAAGATAATTCTCAATGATTTTTACGTGGACGACATGATGTCTGGAGCGTCTTCAATTCAGGAAGCAAGGAGGTTACAAGGAGAGTTGATCCAAACGTTAAAAGAAGGAGGATGTAACCTTAGAAAATGGAGAAGCAACCACAGTGAACTAATTGATAATCTACCAAAACAACTTAGGGATCAAGGCTCCATTGAAATAAAATATGACGAGGCTGTGAAATCCTTGGGTATATACTGGACACCAATAGCAGACAAATTCCACTTTAAGGTAAAATTAAATGCACCATCAGAAGTACCTACCAAACGGACAATCTTATCAGAGATTGCCAGACTATTTGACCCACTCGGTTGGTTGGTACCTATAACAGTGAGAGCCAAAATGTTAATTCAAGAGTTATGGGCAAAAGGATACAACTGGGATCAAACACTGGAAGAAGAACTAGCCACTAGATGGATGAACATCAGGAATGAACTACGAAAACTTGAAGAAATTAACATACCACGTTGGATACAGTACACGCCCGCCTGTAAAACAGTTGAACTACATGGCTTTTGCGATGCATCCGAAAAAGCTTATGGTGCAGTCGTATACAGTAAAACTACGTTAGATTCGGAGCAAGTACACATAACACTACTTGTAGCGAAGACTAAGGTATCACCACTAAATAAAGTAACTTTACCAAGATTGGAACTTTGCGGAGCTGTCTTACTATCTAAACTAATACGACGAACAAAACAGGCACTGGACATTAAGAATGTGAGGGAATACGCCTGGACGGATTCGATGATAACATTAGCATGGATCCATGGAAAATCAAATAAATGGGAAACCTTCATTGCAAACCGAGTGTCAGAAGTTCACAAAAATCTGGAGCCTACAAGTTGGCGCCATGTGCGTTCCGAAGATAACCCTGCTGATCTAGTATCGATAGGGGCCACTCCGCAATATTTGAAGAATGCAGAGCTTTGGTGGACTGGTCCATCGTGGTTAAAGATGACTGAAGACAAATGGCCAACACAAAAAATTAAAAATTAACAAGAATATTACAACAGGAGCTAAGTTAGACAAGATAGCGGTCCATGCAACTCAAATTCCTGAAGGGTTCGAGTTACTTAGCCGTTTTTCATCATTTAAGAAACTTACACGTGTGCTGGCTTACTGCAAAAGATTCATCGCGAAATGCAGGAAGGATAGAACAAACAATACAAATTTATCAGTAAAGGAATTAGATAAAGCACACCAGCAACTTCTACAGATGACACAAAAAACGGAGTTCGCTGCAGAAATAAAACAGCTGGAAGCAAAAAAACCACTTAACACAAAAAGTTCAATTCTTTCATTAAATCCATTTCTGGACGAGAATGGTATTCTAAGAGTGGGTGGAAGAATCCAGAATTCTCGTATTCCGTATAATCAAAAACATCCCGTCATAATACCTCACAAACACCACATAACTAAACTATTGATACTTGAAGCTCATGCAGCGACACTACATGGAGGAAATGAAGTCACACGTGCCTATATTAGAAGAAGATACTTCATAATCAATGGAAAAAGCAAAATACGACAAATATTGAACAAATGCGTTACTTGCTGCAGGCACGAAGGACAGACAGTGATACAAATTATGGGTGAACTGCCGGCCGCACGAGTAACACCAGCGAAACCATTTTCGCACACCGGACTAGATTACGCAGGGCCTATTCAGATAAGAATGTCCAAAGGAAGAGGGAGCAAATCCCACAAAGGGTACATAGCAGTTTTTGTATGTCTAGTTACAAAGGCCATTCACATCGAAGCGGTTACAGACATGACCACGGAGGCATTCTTAGCAGCATTTAGAAGATTCACATCTAGAAGAGGTCTTGTTTCAAACATATACAGTGATAACGGAACAACGTTCGTAGGAGCACAAAAAGTACTGGATAGGGATCTTCGCCATGCCATCAGAAACATAACCACAGTAGTGGGAAGCCTTGCGACCGAGGGTATACAATGGCATTTTATTCCGCCGGCAGCTCCTCACTTCGGAGGAATCTGGGAGGCTGGAGTCAAATCTATCAAATCCCACTTGAAAAAGGTAATAGGTAACGCTACGCTAACATTCGAGGAAATGTCGACGCTACTGTGCCAAATCGAAGCATGTTTAAATTCACGCCCGTTATACCCACTACCGAGCGACCCTAGTTCAATTCTTACTATAACACCTGGACATTTTTTGGTTGGGCAAGAATTAATAGGACCACCAGGGCCAACCATAGACAGCAACATTACCACATTGAGCCGCTGGAAACTAGTACAGAAGATGACGCAAGACTTCTGGAAGGTATGGCAAAGTGAATACCTTTCCCGACTCCAACAAAGAACAAAATGGAAATCAGGAGCAAGGCTGATCGAAGCTGGGCAAATTGTTCTCGTAAAAGATGAAAACTGCGCTCCAACGAGATGGCCATTAGCACGAATAATCGAGACACATCCAGGCAAAGATGGAGTCGTACGAGTGGTAACCCTACGTGTTAAAGAAAACTCAACAATAAAGCGTCCAGTAACAAAAATATGTGTGTTACCGGTTGAAGATGACAACATGACCAATATAGATGATACAACACCAACAGAGCTAAAAAAGTGCGCCATGGCACATGTCACTGCAACCAGTGCACCTCAAACTGGCATAGAGAGTCGCCTTCATACGGACAAGAAGACGACACATAAGTCAACAAATACCTGGAGCATGGGTAAAATGGTCTTAGCTACACTCGCTATACTAAGCTCAATCCAACCGGGACATACACATTACACAATCAAATACCCAGGGCCGGCCCGAGGCACAAGCGAACCATGCGGCCGCTTGGGGCGCCATCGGCAAAGGGGCGCCAGGATGAGGTTGAAGGACGTTTTCCTTGTGTTGAACCAATAATAATTCCGTAAGCGGGAACGCAAAGTCTAAAAACTCCCATGGCAAGACTTTCTTTTAAAATATATCGCAGTCTCTTAAAATAGTCATATAGGTGTATATACTGCTAGAGCCCGATCCAAAAGAGATGAGGTTTCTCAAAAATCGCATTTTCCATGCGCAGAGAGAATAACAACAGAAAAGTGAGAATAACAACAGATTTCGAAGGGGAAATGAGAAAATACATAAGCGCATGTCTTATCCCGACGTGCGCAATGTTTATTTGTGTGCAATTTTTATTTCCCCACAACCGCAACTGAATTGGATCAGGCTGTATGCAGCGCTGCCACCCAAGCAAGTTTAAAATGTATTAAATCGAACGAACAATATGTACTAAATCAATTAAAATAGTAGTAGATCCTAAAAGTATATGCATTCAGTTATATGATAATTCTACAAAAGAGACTTAATACGTATAATTTGCAGAAAGATGGAAAAAATTTACGTTAGATTAAAAAATTGCTCTTCCGGTAGCTCTCCGCTGGTAAATAAAATGTTCAAAACATTGTTAGTTTTATTTTCAGCGTCTACAACACTTATTTTATTTCAATATTCGTATATATGAAAATATGATGAGTCTACTTTAATCCCAAATTCGAATTAAATTGGGCTTCGTATAGGAGCTGTCTGAAAGATTTACCTTACCATAAAGACCATAAAGCACAAACTAAAATACATATAGTTTATATATTCACCGTAAGAAAATAAGGAATGGGTTTAATTAATTCGCCGCATTAAATCGAATAAAAAATGTACTAAAATCAAATAGTACGGAGTAAAAAGTTGGTGAATGAAAATCGTAGCAGAAATAGTACAATTCTAGTAGGGTGGCAGCGCTGGATGGCTGTTTATACACCTACATTCCCGCAGCAATCGAATACCAAATACGAGCGGGCTAATGTATCGGCCATCATTTTTTGAGGGAGGGTTTGGCTCACTTCAACTCTGGTCGCGTTGGAATTAAACAGGCCTGTCCACGATAATTTATGTATCTAATGTAATGTAATGTAAAAAAAGTTTTTGATTTAATACTGTGGAAGTTGTGTTTGTGTTTTAATAAAATATAGTGTGAGTGGTTACATATACCGTATATCGCGAATCGCCCTCGTACAATATGTCTGAAAGTAAAAAGCTGTCGGGCTCAGCTTACAGGAAACGAAAGGCTTTAGTGAAAGAACAAAATGAGAAACAGGCCAAGAAACTCAAAGAGTTTTTCTCTGCACACGGATCATCTGAAAGTGTTGAAGAATCACTAGCTGACGACTGTGTTGGAGTAGGTGGCGAAAAGCAGCAGTCTTCTCGGCAACGTTCCTCCGATTTCCCGGTAATTTTCTTTGATATATTCGGATTTTAATTGCATGCAACAAAGCCTCTTTGCGGGTA
Source organism: Thereva nobilitata (assembly GCA_963855945.1). Classification (NCBI taxonomy): domain Eukaryota; kingdom Metazoa; phylum Arthropoda; class Insecta; order Diptera; family Therevidae; genus Thereva; species Thereva nobilitata. Next base: position 37,648,172 of record OY979697.1, read on the forward strand.
TTTTTGACATGAATAAACTAAATTAGCTGTTTAGCAAACAGCTAACTGCAAATTTACCAATTAGAATTAAACAAAAAAAAACACTGTACGATTTAAATTTTGCTTATTTATTCACTCAAAAAAATATCGTTTCACAATTCCTTTCTTAAATTTCCCTACACCAAAATTTTATATATAATTTATTTATTTTCTTTATTTTATATGTACAAATTCTTTATATTTTAAAAAAAAATAGTTCCTAAAAAATTCGCCCGAAATTCATAAAAAAATACAACACTAGTTCATTTTGTTCAAATTGTCTCTGCTGAGCATTACCTTGAACATATGGCACTAGGACGAAATACCGAACTTTAGGATGACTTTTTCAAAATTGCAAAATTAAAAACTAACGACGATTTTTCTGTGCACAGCCTGCGTTTTCTAGTAGAAATGGCGAAATTTCGATGTTAAAGCTCCACTTTTATAGGTTTGCTTCCGAGAGCTTAAATCAAGATGTTTTCCATATTGAAATTGAAATTTCCCTTGCGTCCATGTTAAAATTTCATTATTGTTCTCGCTCTGATTTTCTCCTTTCTCTTTCCCACTAATGGCGAATATTTTCGAATTTTTAAACTAATTTTTTAGCTTTTTTACAAAACGTCGCATTTTTTAGACGTTTTTTTAGTATTCGCCAGTACTAAAATTCTCTGGCAGCACGGTCAGCTGATGAATGTCAGTGCGCAGAATTCCAAACTCGTTGGTTGACACCTGCCCCTTTCATCGTGTATTTCGCCGCTTTTTACGAAGGTGGTACAGGTGTACCGTCGTGGTCGCCTTCTTACACCTCTAGGGAAGCTCGCGAGTGTCGAATGTGGCATTATGTGTTCGTTTTTTTTTGTCGCCAAAATATCCGCGAAGAAAAGAGAGGTTGCAGGGTTTGCGGCTGTTGTTTGTTCGCTATTAGTTTCTGTTGTTTTGTTTTTAATTTATCTTTCTTAGATTTAGTTTTGTGTTGTATTTATGTGTAGATTGTCTTATAAATTAGTTTAGAATTCGTAGTTTCGTGACATAACTTCATACAGTGCATTCATGGTAGTCAGGGTTCTTCCTTCCAGCATCCCTGAATGCGCTGTGGTGGTCTTCATCTTATTTTAAATGTTGTGACATTCAATAGGTACGTAATATTAACTTCAATTTTATTTAACTTTCTTTGATTTTAGATTGTTTGTATAATTCAGGTAAGTACAAGTATCCTTAAAATATATTTATTTTAAAACCTAATTTAATTTTTATTTTAGGTTTCAAATGGTTGGTTTATGTTGTTCTCAACATTCTCCCGGCCGTTGAACATTCATGTTCAACATATTTTTTGCCTTCTGCAAACGCTGTACTACTCCTCGTTTGTGGTAGTGGGAAAATAATAACGTGTCATCGGCTCTAACTCGTAGTCGCACTTGGTAGCGGTCTGGTAAATTGATAGTTTTCTCGTGATTTTTCCGTTTCCTTATCTCTTGAAAGTTGATTCTTTTTAGGACTTCCTTTGGCATGTAGATTCTAATTCCTTCTCTAGTGATAAAGGCTTGGAAACTATTTTCGATTCTAAGTTCGAACTCCTTTATCGATGTTGTTGGACGTAGACGCTCTAGATCAGTCAGTGTTGATCCATTAATGATGGCAGGCTGAGTTAAACGTGGTTTGGTGTGCGTGGTGTCTTCTAATGGTCCTATTTTGGAACGACGACCTTTATTGGTGCTCCTTGAGGATGATGGTGGTGGAACCTCGGGAGCTGATGATAGTGGAGCCTCGGGAACTACTTCATGGGTCATCTCGTCTTCACGAATTGGACTGGACACAGGTGAGAAGTATATGTCTTCTAGGAGGGTGATTACTCCATCTTCTCCATAATATTCCATCTGCAATGGAAACTATTAAAGACTTGTTTGATTTTTAGGGGACAACACAAGGACATAGATGATACAGACATGAATACACCTATCTTAAACACAGTTGGTTGTTGTTTCGGGAATCGAAGAGTCGATAGGAAGTCGAGTCAGTTTGGAGACTGGTCTCTTAAAGGAATTGTTTTGAGTCCTTACTTGGACGACTCTGATTAATCCGTCTTGGCCTGGATACACCTGTTCAATTTTACCGAGTGGCCAACATGTTGGAGGTGAGTTCTCGCTTTTTAGTAAAACAATATCTCCAATCTGTATGTTTCTTTGTGGTTTGAACCATTTGGGTCTGTTTTGCAGTTGGTGGAGATAATCTCTTGACCACCTTTTCCAGAAATGTCTGACTCGTTGTTGCAAGTGTCTCCATCTTTGTAAAGGCGGTATTTTATCGTCGGTGCAATCTGGTTCTGGTACAGCGTTTAAAGCATCTCCAATTAAAAAATGTCCAGGCGTTAATATAAACACATCACTGGGATCATTGCTGATATATGAGAGTGGCCGTGAATTTAAATAACATTCTATTTGTGCTAAGATTGTTGAAAACTCCTCAAAGGTACAAATGGCATTCCCTAGGCTTCTTCGTAAGTGATTCTTTATGGATTTCACTCCAGCCTCCCAAAGCCCGCCAAAGTGTGGTGCAGCAGGTGGATTGAAGTGCCACTGTATTGATTTGGATGCCAAGTATTGAGCAGCTATTGGTGTTGATTTTGAAATCGCTTCTTGTAGATCTTTATCTAGCAGCCTTTTACCTCCAATGAAATTCGTTCCACAATCAGAAAAGATGTCAGTGCACAGGCCTCTTCTTGAAACAAATCTTTTCAGAGCGGCGAGAAAGGCTTCTGAAGCTAACGAAGATACTGCTTCAATATGGACTGCCTTTGTGACCATACAGATAAAAATACAAAAATATGCCTTCAACTGTTTTGCCTTGCGACAGTGTGATGTCTTTATGATGATTGGTCCTGCATAGTCAATTCCTACTCGACTGAAAGGCTTGCTTATATTTACCCGCTCATCAGGCAAGTTGCCCATTAATTGCGTAATTGTTTGTTTTCGATGACGTGCACAAGTAACGCATTTGTGGATTTGGCTCGTAATTGTGCGCCGTGCGTCTAATATCCAATAATTATTACGACTAGTGGCCAGTACTAGTGCAAGTCCTCCATGCATTGTTTCTAGGTGAATTTTGTTGATTATGAGGCGTGTGATGTGGTGATCCTTTGGTAATATGATAGGATGCTTCTTGTTGAAAGTAATGTTAGCCCTTTGCAAACGGCCTCCGACTCTGATTATCCCTTGATCGTCCATAAAAGGGTTGAGTTGTAAGAGCTTGCTTTTATTATGAATTAGAGTTTTATTGGATAAATTATTGTATTCATCTTTAAAACTGCTTTGTTGCACTAGACGAAAGACAACGTTCTCGGCTTGTTTTACGTAACTAATATTGAGTTGTCTTACCGATGATCTCCGACAATTCTGAATAAAGCGGAGCATGTTGGCAAGTATTCGACTGAGCCGTGTAAAGGATGAATACTTCAGTAATATATCATCTTTAACAGTGATGTTGAAAGTTTGACTTGCAGGTTTCTTAGCTTCTAAATCGGTCCGATCTGATATCTTTTGACATATTGGCCATGTGATTTCAGGATGGCTTAACCACTCAGGACCCTTCCACCACATTTCATTTGACTGAAGATTTAGTACTGTAGTGCCTCTAGATGCAATATCAGCTGGATTTTGATTGGTAGATATGTGGTGCCAATTGTCATATTTGATGATCTCCTGTATTTCCAGAACTCTATTTGCAACATAAGTTTTCCAACGCGATGGATGCTCTTTGATCCACTGTAGGACTATTGTTGAGTCTGTCCAGGCGTAGATTGGTACATTTTTGAACTCCATATCGTTGCTGATTGTTTTTATGAGGCGTGCAAGAATTAATGCCCCATTTAATTCTAACCGTGGTATAGTTGTTGGCTTAACAGGAGCTACCTTGGTTTTTGAAGTTAACAATGTGCATGATATTTTGTTATTGTATTCCACACGTAGATACAGGACTGCTGCATATGCCTTATTAGAGGCATCACAAAATCCGTGAACTTGAATATTCGCACTGGGAATGTAACCAATCCATCTGGGAATCCTTAATTGAATTAGATTGTTTAGATCTCCTTTAAACCTTTCCCATTTTTGTGCTATCGGCCCAGAGACTTGAGCGTCCCATGAGCAACCTGTGATCCACAGTTCTTGAATTAGTATCTTTGCAACTATTATTACTGGCGACAACCATCCTAGCGGATCGTAAAGAGATGCAATTTCGGACAGGATGGTGCGTTTAGTTGAAGCCTTATTTTGCAGTTTTGCTGTAAGTTGGAACGTGAAATTATCTGTTGCCGGATGCCATCGGATGCCTAATGTTTTGATGTGATCTTCGTCTCCGAATAATAAACTATCCTTCGATTGTAGATATTCCTTGGGTAAGTGGGACAACAGGTCTGGACTATTGCTTGCCCATTTTCGAAGATTGAATCCGCCGGATTTTAACATTTCTATTAGCTCCTTCTGTAACTTCTTTGCATCAGTTACATCGTTGGCGCCTGCTAGCAAATCGTCGACGTAAAAGTTTTTGAAGGTGGCCTTGGAAGCTAATGGCCATCTATCTTTTTCATCTTCTGCTAACTGATGTAGTGTTCTGATTGCCAGATACGGAGCAGAGGTTGTACCGAATGTCACGGTTTTCAGTTGGTATTCTTGGAGCCTTGGTTCAGTTGGATGTTTCCAAATGATCCGTTGGAAATTCTGATGATCCGGATGCATCCAAATCATTCTGTACATTTTTTCAATATCTCCTGTAATAGCGATTTTATGTTTGCGCCAATTAAGTAGTATTGAAAATAATTTGTGTTGTATAGTTGGTCCCTTTAACAAAAAGTCATTCAAGGATTTGCCGTTGGTTGTTTTGCATGAGGCATCGAAGACAACTCGAAGTTTGGTAGTGGTGCTGTCCTTGAAAACCGCATGGTGAGGGATGTAATAGTGTAATGTTTCAGAATCTAATGACTCCACCATCTGCATTTGATTTAAGTCCAAGTACTCATTTAAGCATTTTGTATAATCCTTGGCTAAATCTGGGAATCTTTGAAATTTTGCCATTAACGCATTGAATCGTTTTAACGCTTGCGGTTTGGATTCTCCTAATATTGGCGATTGGTTGTTGACAAAGGGTAGTTTCACTTCATATTGGCCATTGCTGAGGCGCTTATGAGAGGCTTGAAAACATCCTTCGCATTGTTCCTCTTCCTTGGTAAGCATGGGACTTGATGGAACTTCTTCAATTTCCCAGAATTTGGACATTTGATTGCTTAGACTTTCGGTTGTGACTGTCATTGCAATTGTCTTCTCTTGTAGTAAACTGGTTGTTGGTCCCACCAATAGCCAACCAAATAATGTGTTGACTGCAACTGGAGATCTTTTTCCTGTCTTTACTATGCCTTCTTGTAGGATCTCAGCGTATGGGATGGCTCCTAACAAGGCATCTATTCGTCCGGGCTTCCAAAATGTTGAATCGGCTAATGGCAATCCCACTATGTGTCCGAGGTTTCTCTTTTGCATTTTATGTCTTGGAAGTGGATCCGAAATTTCTGGTATAACTAAGAACGTTTCTTCGATTTGATGTGCTTCGGGAGTGCATCCTTGCAGCTGTAATGTGGTTTGACACTTTGCATTGGCTGCTGTAGTTGTGTTTATACTGGTGATTGTGATTGCTGCTGGCGAACAAATAGCACCTAATCTTTGACACGCAGCTTGGGTGATGAACGAGGATTGTGATCCTGGATCTACAAGACACCGTAAGATGTGTCTTTCTCCGCGTTTATCCCTTGTTGAAACCAAGGCGGTAGATAGAAGGGCACGTACATTTTGGTTTGTAATGAAGGCTTGAACTGTGTTGTCTGCGCTGTGGCTAGTGCCTTCGTCATTGGCTATTCTTGGGCAGGCTTGAACCTCACTTGTTGGTGACGGAACCTTCCTTGAATTGTTGGCAGGCTGCTTGTTTCGAGTATCGTCGTGTAGTGATGTGTGGTGTTTTTGCTTGCATTTGAAGCAGTTGAATTTGCTCGTACAGTCGGTATGAGAGTGTTTGCTGGAAAGACAATTAATGCAACGACCTGATGATTTGATAGTGTTGATCTTTGTTTGTGGATTCATTTGTTTGTATACAGGGCATTTTTGCACGTAATGTTTCCCTTCGCAGGCAGGACATCTATCTCTCCTCACAATATGATATGATGCTACCTTTTCCTTGGTCGTCGTAGGTCTAGCTGACACATTTCTTGGGGTGATTGTGTCTGCAATGGATTCTAGAACCTTCAACCGAGTATTTAAAAAGGACATGAATTGTTGTAACTTCGGCAGTTCCTTTTGCGTTCCGAGTTCTTCTTCCCAATGTCTAAGGGTGATGAAAGGGAGCCTTTGAACCAAGATATGGATAAGTAAAACATCCCACGAAGTAGTATCCACTTTAAGATTCTTTAGCTGCTGCATACACTCCTCTGTAGTCTCTATAAATTCCTTCAGATTCTTTGTTGATTCTACATTTAACTTGGACTGACTTACTAGACGTTTTAGTTGGTGATTGACTAGTATCCGTGTATTCTCGTACCCTTCCTTAAGTTTAGCCCATGCTGGCTCATAATCTTCATTAGTGATTGGAAAATGCCTCAAAATACGTTCTGCATCTCCGACTAATGAAGTCTTTAAATGGTGTAATTTCTGGACTGGCTTTAAGCTTGTGTTATAATGGACTAAAGACACGAATAAGTCATGAAAGGATCGCCACATGTCAAAATCACCATTAAATTTAGGTAGAGAAATTCTTGGAAGAGATTCATGGTGCACAACAGTTGTGTGAAGAGTGGGAGTTGGGTCATTAGTATCAGCAGTTTCTAGTGGATTAGTGACCTTTCGCAAACCTTCCGCAAGTTCGCTCATGTAATCGGTGTACTTGGATTCAGTCTTTCCGTAACGGTCTTCTGATTTGTAGGGATGCGGCTCCTCTGTCTTTTCGGAAGCTAATTTACGCATTATTTTCATGTCTACTTCATTATATTCTTCCCAATGTTTTCTTAACTCAGAAATTTTTGTTTCGAAAAAACCTTGCGTTCTTCGGTTCAGCGGTGTTTTCTTTCCGTTTTCAATTGATTTGTCGATTCTACCCCTTACAACTTCCTCTTTGATAATTAAATCGTTTAACGTTGCCATGGTTGAATTCGTAAAAATGCAACGAGTATTTTAGGAAATCGTAAAGAAATTGAGAAGAATAAAGAAAAAATTAGAATCCGTAAAGGAATTTTAAATGCAATTCGGAATTGAGAAATAAAAACGGATAGTCGAGAGACTATTTTTGATGATATACGGTACTTAGGGACGGAGAAGTTCCGTTGAAATACGGTTTTTGTAAATTTAAATAAAAAACAGTTAACGAGAACAGTAATAAAATAAGCAAAATGATCGTACAGTTCCTGGATGGAACCACCAAAAAATGTTTAGCAAACAGCTAACTGCAAATTTACCAATTAGAATTAAACAAAAAAAAACACTGTACGATTTAAATTTTGCTTATTTATTCACTCAAAAAAATATCGTTTCACAATTCCTTTCTTAAATTTCCCTACACCAAAATTTTATATATAATTTATTTATTTTCTTTATTTTATATGTACAAATTCTTTATATTTTAAAAAAAAATAGTTCCTAAAAAATTCGCCCGAAATTCATAAAAAAATACAACACTAGTTCATTTTGTTCAAATTGTCTCTGCTGAGCATTACCTTGAACATATGGCACTAGGACGAAATACCGAACTTTAGGATGACTTTTTCAAAATTGCAAAATTAAAAACTAACGACGATTTTTCTGTGCACAGCCTGCGTTTTCTAGTAGAAATGGCGAAATTTCGATGTTAAAGCTCCACTTTTATAGGTTTGCTTCCGAGAGCTTAAATCAAGATGTTTTCCATATTGAAATTGAAATTTCCCTTGCGTCCATGTTAAAATTTCATTATTGTTCTCGCTCTGATTTTCTCCTTTCTCTTTCCCACTAATGGCGAATATTTTCGAATTTTTAAACTAATTTTTTAGCTTTTTTACAAAACGTCGCATTTTTTAGACGTTTTTTTAGTATTCGCCAGTACTAAAATTCTCTGGCAGCACGGTCAGCTGATGAATGTCAGTGCGCAGAATTCCAAACTCGTTGGTTGACACCTGCCCCTTTCATCGTGTATTTCGCCGCTTTTTACGAAGGTGGTACAGGTGTACCGTCGTGGTCGCCTTCTTACACCTCTAGGGAAGCTCGCGAGTGTCGAATGTGGCATTATGTGTTCGTTTTTTTTTGTCGCCAAAATATCCGCGAAGAAAAGTGAGGTTACAGGGTTTGCGGCTGTTGTTTGTTCGCTATTAGTTTCTGTTGTTTTGTTTTTAATTTATCTTTCTTAGATTTAGTTTTGTGTTGTATTTATGTGTAGATTGTCTTATAAATTAGTTTAGAATTCGTAGTTTCGTGACATAACTTCATACAGTGCATTCATGGTAGTCAGGGTTCTTCCTTCCAGCATCCCTGAATGCGCTGTGGTGGTCTTCATCTTATTTTAAATGTTGTGACATTCAATAGGTACGTAATATTAACTTCAATTTTATTTAACTTTCTTTGATTTTAGATTGTTTGTATAATTCAGGTAAGTACAAGTATCCTTAAAATATATTTATTTTAAAACCTAATTTAATTTTTATTTTAGGTTTCAAATGGTTGGTTTATGTTGTTCTCAACATTAGCAATTAAAATTAATTAACCAGCGGAACACACATGCAATTTCTGGGATATATCTTCCAGTTTCTAGTTCCAGTATTACAAATCATAACTTTTTTCATTTGCATTATTTTTTGAAATGACAAAATTTGTGTAAGAAAAAATGTTTTTCCAGCCAATTCAAACTGATTAGTACGCATCTTTTTTTTGTTCTTTAGAATCCTGAGAAAGAAGTCCTACTTCCATCTTCATTATTCAGTTTATCCGATGATTGTGGGGAGTGGCCATCGAAAATTACTGATGAAATTCGACAAATCCTTGTTACTAAAGGACCCGTACAAGTAACGAATTTCGAGTTTCCAACTGATAATAGAGGCAGAAGATTTACTCCTGCGAATTATAAAATTAGAATGAGAAATGGGGAAGAAATTCGTAGGGAATGGCTTGTTTACTCAGTATCGAAAAACTCGATATTCTGTTTCCCTTGCAAGCTTTTTGGCAAAGGCAATATATCGATTTCTGGAACGACGGGGTTCTCTGATTGGCGAAACATATCAAAGTTTTTGTCTGAACATGAAAAGTCTCCAGCCCATATAAAGTCTTTTCTGGATTATCGAGAACTCTCTCGAAGATTACAATTAGGAAAAACAATTGATGATGAAAATCAGTGCATCTTTGAAGCCGAAACCCAACATTGGCATGAAGTTTTAAAACGCCTCCTTTGTATTGTGCAGTTCCTCGGTGTTCAAGGACTAGCTCTTCGAGGCTCGAATGACACAATTTTCCGAGAGAATAACGGAAATTTTTTGAAGCTTGTCGAGCATATTTCTAGATTCGATGTTGTTCTGTCTGAACATTTACGTAGGATAAGTTTAAATGAAACGCATGTGCACTACTTGAGTAAAAATGTGCAAAATGAGTTTATCTCCATACTTTCTTGTCGGGTCAATAAAGCTATTCTAGCGGAACTGCAGAAAGCGAAATATTATTCTATTATTCTTGACTGTACCCCGGATGTGAGTCGCAAAGAACAGATGACAATGATAGTTAGGTTTGTTCATACAATGACAGGAGAGAAAGTAGAAGTGAAGGAGCATTTTCTTGGATTCATTGAAATTTCGGATGCATCTGGTGAGGGTTTGACTACTTGCATATTAGGCGAACTGTCGAAGAAAGAGATACCTTTGATGAATATGCGGGGTCAAGGCTACGATAATGGGTCAAACATGAAGGGCAAAAACTCAGGTGTTCAGAAAAGAATACTTGATCGAAATCCGCGAGCTTTCTTTGTTCCCTGTGGAAGCCACTCTCTTAATTTAGTGGTTAATGATGCAGCTCTTTCCTGCCTTACAGCTGTGAACTTCTTCAGTATTGTTCAAGAAATCTATATATTTTTTTCTGCATCTACTCACAGGTGGAGTATATTGAAGAAATATGTCACAAATTTGACTGTAAAACCTCTCTCTGATACTCGGTGGGAAAGCAGAATAAACGCCCTTGCACCTCTGCGGTATCATATTGATGAGGTGTATGATGCTGTCTACGCAGCAACTACAGACCCTAAAGTTGATGCTTTTGCGCAAAACAAAGCCATTGGCATTGCAAAAAAGCTTGCCGATTATAAATTCTTATGTTGTTTGGTTGCATGGTATAATATCCTATTTCAAATTAACCTCGTAAGTAAGGAGTTGCAGAAAAAAGAACTTAATATTCAGGGAGCTTTAAAGCTAGTTAACAGTGTCAAAATATTTTTAGAAGATATGAGATCAGAGAAAGGTCTGAATAGTGTATTGACAGATGCGAAAGAGTTGGCTGAAATACTGGAAATTGATCCAAATTTTTCGGCAGAAAATAGGGTAAGACCAAGGCGAAAAAAAAGGCAATTTTCTTACGAAAGCGAAGATGAACCTGTACAATCAGGAATAGAGTCGTTCAAAATTAATTATTTTTATGTAGTTCTAGACACAGCAATTAATTCCCTACAAGAAAGGTTTCAGTTGATGGAAAGTCATAGTAAATATTTCAATTTTTTGTATGACATCAAACAGCTCGAAAAATTGGAAAAAAACGTTCTTGAAAAACAATGCAAAGAACTTGAGTCAGTTCTGACCGATGAGGACCAATGCGACATCAATGGAGATGAACTCTTGCAGGAAATTATTATTTTCGCACCGATGTTACCTAAGAATACCTGCCCTGAATTAAGTCTTGATTTTAATAACTCGAAATCGCTTCATTGATATTTTCCCAAATATCTTCGTAGCTTTAAGGATATTACTAACGCTGCCAGTGACAGTAGCTAGTGGAGAGAGAAGTTTTTCAAAACTAAAAATGGTGAAAAATTATTTAAGATCGTCTATTTCTCAAGAGCGCCTTGTTGGATTGGCAACACTAGCTATAGAAAATCAAGTATTAGATACTCTAGATACTGACTCAATTTTAAGAGATTTTGCTAAATTGAAAGCAAGAAAAGTACATTTCTGAAAGTTAAACACAATGTAAATATTAACTCAATTTCACAATATCTGTATTATACAGTATCTGTACAGTATACACATATCTAGTAATAAATATAATAATGTGACGGATGAGTTTTTCTATTGATACCTTATTTTTCCAAATTCGAATATACAGTCCCACGAAATTTATATTTTTCAGTTTGATAATGTTACTTGGTGGCGGGGGGGGGCGCCAGCACCACGTTCCGCTTCTGTCGAATAAATGGCTCGGACCGGCCCTGCAAATACCCACACCCGAGGTACGACCAAGATCGAGATACACATTCCAATCAACACAACAGCAGACACTAGTAGAGTAAATAATATAATAACCAAGATGGAACAGACCTGCAGTGAGGCAAAACGATTTGAAGACAACACTCATTGCCGCACTCTACTTGAACATTTATTAGAACGAAAAGCAACAATCCTAACTGAAATTCAAGCAGTAAACCAAAGGCGGAAGCGGAGAAATAAAAGAGGCCTTGTTGGACACCTATTGCAATCCATCTTTGGAGTAAATGATGAGGTCTACACTGACATTGAACACATTCAGCATAATCAAGAAATGTTGAGGCAAGCGGCTAATCATCAAGCAAACGTAATGGTATCTACAATGACAAGGATGAATGACACAGAAGTCCGCATGGGTAGACAATTCGATCTAGTCACAGACAAATTGAACAGAGTAATCTCCGAGGTAAACAAGATTGAAGGATGGTATGACAAGATTGACAGTAGTAAGGTCAGCACACAAATACTAGCAGCTTACCAGATTGCCAACGATATCTTAGAAGACTTAAAACAGCATTACGTAAAAATACTACAGGCAGTTTATGGTAAAGGAAACGTTATGGACTTCATAACTCCAAGCAAATTGGCAGAAATTACAAATCAAGCAGCACTCAAAATGCCATCCAATCTAAGAATCATTCCAGAACCAGGGACTGATATGGAAATATCCATAGCCGATACAGATGTTAAGGTGTTTGGATTTCTCCATATAACGGATGCTGATACATTTGAATTGATTAAGGCAACACCAATTCCTCAGCGCATAAGTAACAATACATACGTCACGCCACAAATGTCATCAGCAATTCTGGCGATCGAGTATAATAATCAAAGATATTTCGAAATTACCGAAGAAGAAATGAGAAATTGCGTGTCTTTAGAAAAATACTCCAAATTATGCACACCCGCAGTTGTAAGTGACCTAGTGCAAAATCCAAATTGTATCATCGATGAAATATACCAACGACACAACAAGCAGGAGTGCCCACTAAGCCAACTGAAAATTCACTCCGTCATGTGGAAACATCTCTTTTTGGCGAACACCTGGCTATTTATCGCCGACTCACCAACAGCGGCCGCCATTAAATGCAACGGGCAACGGGAAGATGTTACCTTGAATGGCGTCGGAATCCTGCAGACAACTCAGGACTGTGTGATTGAAACAACGAAGAATATACTTTTTCCTGAAGTTCGTAACAAAGTCATTATTCAATCAACATTTCTAAAGCCGATGAACTTCAACATGACCGGTATATACAACCTTACCGGCTTACATAACAAACCAGTAATTTTAGACCCGATTCTAAAGACATCCGACACATTCAGCAGCGTCATCCACGATCCAGCAGGCCTACAAGTTCAGCCATCAACATGGAAAACAATCGGACACCACACCGCCACAACAGCAGGATCTGTCCTGCTCACCATAGCGATCATCGCAATTGTATGGAAATGCTGGCCAAGGCACCGTTGGAGCCTGAAACAACACCACATAACCACTGGCGATCTGCAAGAGGACATCAACAGTTCATACAGCATACAAGAATCCGCAGAAAATCTGAGCCGTCCTAACCCAGCCCCGCGAACTACAGCCTCGGCTGGGCAAAAGGTTTGCACGGCAAACAAAATTATAAATATGCCGCACGAGTTATAGATATGACAATGTTGCAAAATAAAGATGCACCGGATGTGTATGAAATACCATCCAGACCAAAACCTATGGCCTGGTAAAGGGCATCAGGAATTTTCCCCAGACGGAAAATGAAACCGTCAAAATAAAAAACAAAATAAGATTAAAAAAGCTCAAGAGAATCGTGAGAATCATTCTCGTTAGTCGAGAATAGAATTCAAGGTTCTCATCAAAATGCTTAGATGCACTTTTAATGATCTTTATTATATTAAAATTAGATGTAAGAAATGTCTTATAAAATTATGTACAAGAGTTAGTAATAAACCACCAACTCGGAAGGTACTTAAATTCGTTTGGTTAAATAAAGCTTTTTTCTAATATAAAAAATAAAGTTGAGTTTTTCTTTTGATTGTTTGTTGTTGTGAAGATTGGGAAAAGTTTTCGATAGTGTTTCTTCTGTTAATTTCTGACGGTTGTTTTATTTTCTTTATCTGCTTTTTAAATTCACGATTTAATTGAAAAATACAAGTCACGCGGCAAAGCCATTCGTGCTGACGAATTATAAATAATTAGTGGGTCACCGCAACCACGCAACAAGTCAATAACTTATTGACTTGTTGTTGTGCTGATTAATAAATAAAAATTTAATTGACAAAAAAATGATTATTTAGCATATTGTTGAACGATATAAATTAAGTTGTTGAGAATTAAAAATCAGTTATCCAAGTAACTCCGAGTTTATTATTGTATTCCAAACAAAAAACTGCTACTAAATTGATTAGGTTGTGCAGTACTAATCTCCTACGTACAAAAATACAGTCCAGCTCATACCAGTGAGCTATACAAAAGTTCTAATTAAAAACAAAGAAGTGACTGTACATAATAATCGTCTCATCCCATATCTATCTTGCACTTAACTAAAAATATTATCATTTACAGGTGAACCCAATCGTAATTATGTGGGCACGTATATGTATCCTTCTATTAGCTTTGAGTCTTTGTGCTAAATGCAGTGGTGACGTACAACATTACAGATACAGCCGCTTGAGGGCAAAAGCGGATTTAGCTACGAACACATTGGATTCGTAAATATTTTTAATGACAAGTGGAGATTATTGATACATACTGATCTTCATGATGTCAGATCACAATACAAGCAGGTAATAGCTATTTCAACCGGACTTATAGATATGTGTGAAACTCTTTCGAAGAGAAACATAAGCACTAAAGAGTGTCCTTTCTTTTTACCTCAAGTGAAACAAACCTTACTAAATGTACAAGTCCAGAATAACTTGATTAGCAATGTTCTTGGGTCCAAGTCAAACTTCATACAAAAACGAGGCCTAATTAATGCTGTAGGAAACATAGCAAAAGTACTATTCGGTACATTGGATAACAACGATGCCAAATTTTACGATGACCAAATTGAAATACTAAATTCAAACCAAGAACATGTACAAAATCTTATAAAAGATCAGACTTCGATATGTGAATCAATCATCGACCATTTTAATGATACAGTCCAGTACATAAATAGTCTTGAAAATAAAATGTCTAAAACCACATATAAATTAAATCAATTAGTAGACATAGTTAACACAAGTACCTATATTCAAGAGCAAATGTTTTCAATCAATGAGTTATTTACTTCTTTCGTAATGATAACGAGCCAATACTCGCAAACCCAATCGCATATTATTGATATATTAACAGCCGTTTCTAGAGGTATTTTACACCCATACGTAATTAGTGGTAAGGATATAGTTAAACAACTTTTGATAATCCAAAATTTAGTGTCCAATGGATTATACTTGCCAGTTAAAGCCGACATCAGTAACGTAGAAATACTTTATAGATTAATTGAATCTCATATATATTATAGCTCTAATAAACTAAATTTTCTGCTTATTGTACCATTGATTAGTTCTACAGAATTTAACATATTTAAGCTAACGAGTATACCAATGTTATTACGTGATGAAATTTATGCAATAGTCGTACCCGAGAAGCCATTTATCGTCATAGATCCAATGAAACAGCACTATATGCTCTACGATCGCAACGATTTAAGGGACTGCCGAAGCATCCAGAACAACAAATACATTTGCGAACAAACTATGCCAATATCCATTTCGCATATAAACAGCGCATGTGAGCGGAGTCTTCTTGATCCAGTCCGCGCAATGCCGAAGTCATGTGAGTTAAGGGTAATTCATCTCCCAAATTCTCTCTACTTACAGTTAGCCAAAGCAAATACCTGGATATTTGTAACCCCAAATATGGAGGAAATATTTATAAAATGCAGGACTACAACATCTACAGCTAAATTACATGGTACCGGCGTTCTTACACCAATCCCAGGTATAATTTTCAACCTTAAGAGGGGGCCTGTTGTAAAGCAACCATAACATTCCACCATACCTTTTTATTTTTCCAACAATTCTTACTTGCTAAATTCGTCAATCCTACAATTTCATTAACCTTTATTTAATGTCATGAATGCATTCCAATTTTCCTGTAATTATGCTGACTTGTCAACACGTTCCCTTGCTTTTCTAAAAAAGTCACGTTGCTATCAGGTTACATCCTGTTTTCCACCGCTTAAGGCCGCGTTCCCATGGGCTGCATGCCGTACCGCAAAAGCTCGACCTCGGCTTGCCTTCGTGTAGTATTCGGAAATTTTCGTGAGAGACTGCAAAAAGCTTGCCGCATGCCTGCAGCTCCTCGTTCACATGGTTGCATCTGCTGATTGTCAAAAATCAGCTGTTTTGTGATTTTGAAAAAGTGAAATGCATTACTTTAAAATAAAAAAAAAATATGTTAACCGAGTGCAATAGTACTAATAACTAAATATAAAGAAAGACAAAGTGACAAACAAAGATATTAATTTTTTATATGTCGCTAGAATTGTAAAATTGAAAGTTCCGTGATTTTGCAGCACGTTCACATGGGCTGCAGCAGCACGGCAAAAGCTCGAATTTGACAGTTCCGTAATTTTGCCGCATGGATAAGAGATTTCCTCTTTGCATGATTTTTGCAGCAGTGCTGTGCAAGAAAGAGAACATGTGCCGAGATAGATATTTTTTCCTGGCCAATCAGAGCACATCAAGAGCTTTTGCCGTGCGGCATGCAGCCCATGTGAACGTGGCCTAATTCTATCTTCTTGCAATCCGAATAATCACTCCAGTTTTACTATCCAACGTGCTCGGGTCTATCCAAAGTTATTCCGGCCAAAAGCTTTAATTTTAATAAAGTTAAGGCCGCGTTCCAATGGGCTGCATGCCGCACGGCAAAAGGCCGTATCAGAACCTAAAAATATGCAGCGTGCAGCAGCAGCACCAGAGCAACATGCTGCAGTCGGTATCAGATCCTAGTCTTTTCCGCTGTGCAGCGCACTTTTTATTTGATAGCTAAACCTCAAATTAAAAATTTAAAAATTGCACTAGTTCTACCAATTATTACTCCATGTCCTTTTAAATAATTTAAAACAAAAAATTCCGCGTCTCCTTGTTTAAAATCACTTGCCGCATTACGAAGTGTCAAAAGTGCTGCATGTATATGCAGCAAAATTAGGATTTGAGATGAAAATGCAGCACGCTGGTCTGGTGCTGCTTTGCTTGTCATTTTACCAGCCTCAGCCAATAGAAACACTTGTCGTTGCAGCGCTGCATAGGTTCTGATACGGCCTAAAAGCTCGTCTTCGGCTTGCCTTCGTGTAGTATTCGGAAATTTTCGTGAGAGGCTGCAAAAAGCTTGCCGCATGCCTGCATCTCCTCGTTCACATGGGTGCATCTGCTGGTTGCCAAAAATCAGCTGTTTTGTGATTTTGAAAAAGTGAAAAAGTGAAATGGATTACTTTAAAAATAAAAAAAAATTGTGTTAAGAAGTGCAATAGTACTAATAACTAAATATAAAGAAAGGCAAAGTGACAAAAAAAGAAAATTAAGAAAAATACGGTTTTGGAATTTTCAACTTGACAGTTCCGTGATTTTGCAGCACGTTCACATGGACTGCATGCAGCAAGGCAAAAGCTCGAACTTGACAGTTCCGTGATTTTGCCGCATGGATAAGAGATTTCCTCTTTGCATGATTTTTGCAGCAATGCTGTGCAAGAGAGAGAGCATGTGCCGAGACAGATATTTTTTCCTGGCCAATCAGAGAACATTAAGAGCTTTTGCCGTGCGGCATGCAGCCCATGTGAACGTGGCCTAATTGTTCTTTAATTGTTTTTCTTATTTAACCTCCCGATGACAACCCAACATAATGTTGATCCCTTTGTTGAAGCAACCACTATTGCTTCAGCATGTAATCTTGTTTTCCGTCGCAACTTCCTGAAGACTGATACCATTGGAATTATCCCAAGAAACGGGTATCGAAACGCAAATATTCAGTCAGCCATAGCAATCCAATGGCTAATCTGGGAGGAAAACAAGACAATAGAGGAATTAATATTTTACACGCAGCTAAGCAAAAAGAGATAGTTTTAAACGGAGTTAAAGTGGATGGATATTGCCCTGAGAAAAATCAAATTTTCGAATTTCATGACTGTTACTACCATGGGCACCCCGTATGCTTAACGCATAAACGTGATGAGCCCCTTCATGATGACCTAAGTGACACTTTAAATCGAAGACATGAAGCAACTGTTGCCAAAATTGAGCGGTTACGTTCTTTCGAATATGAAGTTATTGAGATGTGGGAATGTGATTTTCGCAGAAAAATGGAGATAAATAAAGATATACAATCTTTGAAAGACCATCCTCTGTTGGCGAATGCACCGTTGAATCCTCGTGAAGCTTTTAATGGTGGCCGAACAGGAAATGTTTATAAGCATTACGAATGTAAACCCGGTGAAAAAATTAAATACATAGATGTATGTTCGCTGTATCCATGGGTTTGCAAATATGGAAAATTTCCTGTTGGTCATCCTAAATTATATGTTGGTACAGATGTCTGCTCCAAAGTAGATTTAGAAAAAACAGAGGGAATAATTAAATGTAAAATTTTACCTCCTGAAGGTTTGTATCATCCTGTTTTGCCTATTAAACAAAATAATAAACTAATGTTTCCATTATGCCGCATCTGCAGTGAAGAGAAAAACCAAGATTTAGATTGTACCTAAGAGCCAGCCAGACCACGAGAGAGCATTAATAGGAACATGGGTAATTGATGAAGTTAAAACAGCTTTACGTAAAGAGTATAAGCTGTTGTAGACTTATGAGATATGGAGCTATAAAACTGAAAGTTATAACAAGTTAACCGGTTCAGATGGTCTGTTTACAACGATGATGAATAAATTCATTAAAATGAAGCAGCAGGCATCAGGCTGGCCGAGCAAATGTAACACGGAGGAGAAAAAGAAACAATATGTTGACGATTTTTTCGAAAACGAAGGTGTCAAATTGGAATATTCTGAAATCATGAGCAATCCTGGATTAAGATCTCTCGCTAAACTAATTTTAAATTCATTTTGGGGAAACTTTGGCCAGCAGCGTGAGAATCAACCAAAAACAAGTATCATTAATAATTCAGCAGAGTTGTATGCACTCTTAATCAATCCAGTCACTGAAGTACACCATCTCCTTCCAGTAAATGACAAAACACTGATAGTTAATTGGAGTTACAAAGAAGAAGCTGCTATGAACTATGAAACCTCGCAACAAGTAAATTTGGACACAATTAAAGAGATGATATTAAACGATGACAATGAAGACCATTACATTCCCATAGTGTCAAGAAATATACGACGTACTCAAGATCATGAGGTAATAACAGTTCCAGAAATAAAAAAATATAGAGTAACAGCCGAGAAACGAAGATTTTTGGACGATTACAGCTCAGTACCTTATGGTTTTAAAAGAAAATGTTGAATCACATCGTGAAAAGAAGAAGAAGAAGAAATTAAAACAGAGAAACGTAGTTTTCATAAAATTGCACCTGGTTATAAAAGAGAAAAAAGACAAGATTAGTGGATTAGGCCTCAGGGGGAAACCACGAATTAAAAAAAAATGCTAAACTCTACCTCATGGTGGTGTGGAAAGGAGTTTCATGTAAAAATAATTACGCTACATGCAGAATAATGCCAGATGCAAATATGTATAAATAAACACGTACTAAAAATTCTTTCATTCTAAGTTTTGATTTCTTCTGTTGCTGACTATGGAAAAGTTAATTGTTGATATTCAGTTTGTTTGTGGAAATAATGGAGCATACTTCGTTAAAGAGCTTGCAGTACTACCTTTTGGATGGATTTACCCAACACTTTATCACTTTGCACCTCCATATCCATACCAAGAGTTGTCGTCTAAAGCGCGGAAGCAAAACATGTATGATGTGAATAATATACATGGTTAACGGTGGAGTGATGGTAACATTAGCTATAACAATCTACCTATGTGTTTGCCAGATTTCAAAATGCGACAATATACGTAAAAGGAACCGCAAAGCATAAATTTATAAGGAAATATCTACCAACTTCAGAAATAGTGCTGCTTGATGAAAAAATACCTAAATTAAATGAGCTGAAAAATTTTCAAGTACAATGTATAATTCATACTAATAGCCTTACCTCCCATTGTGCTCTGCAAAACCATATAAATATTTACCTGTATATGCTAATCAATAAAATTGTTGAATGAATGAAAAATATTTTTTTTTATTTCTTATTTTTTTTTATTAACTAAAATACATTGTGTCAAATATAATATTAATATTACAGTAAATTGGTATTTCATAAAAAAGCCTAGAGTAATTTATATGAACATATGAAGTACAACTTGGTATAAAAAAATCTTGGGTAGATAACTGGAATGTATTTTTCCCCTTCATCCTTTCAATATACTGACGGTAATATTCCTTTACGCTCTCGGAAGCGTTGTTGTTGGGGAACATTACAATATTAAAAAACTCGAAGAAATCGAATAATTTACGAAGTTCATGCTGCTTTAAAGTGATACGTCCATCTCCGACAGTAAGCATGTACTCCTTCTGTAATTCCTCTTGGTTTAGTGGTATGCTGTCTTCGCCAATTTCCTTTTTTAGTTTATTAACGTGGTTATAGAATAAACACCATCCTGAGTATGCTGTTGATACAGGGACACGTTCATGTTTATGAAAAGCTATTTTCGCTTCAAAGCTAAAAGTGTCAAAGCCCAGAGTAACTCTCCGATTATGACTAGTATCTAAGTAGTACGTATAGTTCAGCAAGAGGTTTTCTCCAACAATTACTGATTTTGGATTTGTTTTTTCTTTACTCACACTTTTCACTTTTTTAGTTGTTCGACGGTTTTGTTGGTGACTTCTTCCATCTTAACGTAATTTTAGACTAAATGTACATTTTCATGCTTGAGGGTTTTATACCCTTCTTCTGTTCTCGGGTGTGCATGTTTGATTGTGGCAAACCCTACCAGCTTGCAACGGTTTCTTCATAGTCATTTTGTGATATAAGTTAATGATTTTTGTGTCATTCAATTTAAAATTGTGAAACGTAAAATTTTCTAAGAATTTTTTCAGGGTTTTCCGGGAGCAGCGAAAATGCAAGTAAACGCAGCAGTAGTGTCCGCATGTAGATGAAAATTCACCTTGCAATCGCATCTTATTACTATTAAAAAATTCGAGTTGTCTAATAGAAACCTTTGAAAATATATGTTAAGAGGGTATTGGCCATATGAGTCAAAGTATTCAGCAAGTCCCGTTTTTGGAAAGTAAAATGCCACCCAATGTGTTCCACTTTTAGTTGAAGGATCGGTATTTGCAATAACGCAAGCTGGTTTACTTATTTTATGAGGTAGACGATCGCATGGAAAAACACCCTTGAAAAACTTTCTTGTTGTGTAGTTACTTTTTAAAGCATTTGCAAGTTCGATCGTGTTCATTCTTGTTCACAAGATACCACAGTTTCAATGTCAATCACCTTAGTGCAGGACGTAACGTAGTTATATATGAACTCCCTGGTTGATGTACCGCATACAAAAATAGTTGAGAATTTTGCCAATGTTTTTATAAGATCCTCATCTAGACGTGTTGCCAGCCTGCCGTTTTGTTCTATACAACCCACAGAAGAAGTAGGGTATTTGTATGTTATATCTTTCGAAAATAGTTTATTTTGTGAAGTGAATCCAGCAAATGATACTTTTTTCAAGAAGGCTAAATTACCTCCTGAGAAATATTCAACATTTACCAGAAAATAACTCATGATAGTTGTTGTTGCTTCTTAAACGACTTTTTAAAAATAAATGATGGTTTGGTTGTTTACCTCTATATATATATAATCTCAAAAGTTGGTGTAAACATTTCGATCTTTGCCAATTTCAATGCTTCCATCGTATTCGGCATACACAATACATGTAACGCTGTTTTTTAACGCGTCTCTAAATTTTCCTTCAACTCGTACTGTCCCTTGATTTAGTAAATTGTCGCAAGTCGAGTTATATGAATTATCTGTGGTTAAATCAAAAGCAAGAAGAAAACATCCTTTGTCGAATAATTTCTTGGATATCGAAATAATGAATACCTGTTCCTCTGAATAACGTATTGTATCCGCGTGTACTAGTCGGATTATCTTTGAGTAGTCAAATTCGAGAGGTTGATTTGGTATCTGCACGCCATTCACTGATAAGTTGAATCTGGTAATGTTGTTATTTTTAAAGTTGAAGGGGTTCTTTGTTCGTCTCCCAGTGTACGCATCGTTGTCCACCATACCAAAAATTATTAAGTTCGGTAACTGCCCGATGACGATATTATCCAGTGAAAGTGAAAATGTGTTTGCGGGAATAGTGTAGCTCTTAACTTCAACTCGCTTGTATGCACTGTAAAAGGTGTAACACACTGAAGTGTGTTTTTAACACACAAAATGTGTTGTTTAACGCACCAAAGTGTGTTATTCAACACTCCTAAGTGTGTTATCAAGAAAAAGTGTGTTGTTTTAACACACTTTATCTTGCAATTGACACGCTCTTCCGTGTTAAAATTATAACACACTTTTTGGTGTGTTAAAAATAAGTCGTGAATTATGACCTGAAATCTAAACAACACACTTAAATGTGTTGAAATAACACACTTAACATTTATTAACACACTTTTGGAGTAACAACACACTTTTGAGCTATGAAAATACAACACACTTTTTGGTGTGTAGAATAATTTTATTAGAGGGAAATTAAACAAAAAAAAGCAAAGTTATGATGTAGTTGGGAAGTTGGATTTTTTCTTTTTTTTCTTTACATATCGCTGGTTTGCGAGAATAGTGACGCAACTAAAAATGATTGATTTTAGAGAATGGCGTTTATAAATCTTTTTATAAATTACTCGAGAATGTTTTGTCTCAAATGAATAATGGCGATATATCTTTCTAACGATAGTTGACGCGAAATCGGCATTTCGTGTCTGTTTAATATAAATTATCAAAGATTCTTGGTCATTTGGCATATTTAGTTTAATTTTACAGAATTTTGAATTGCGTCGTTATTCTCGCAAACCAGCGATATCTTAAGATAAAGCAAAAAAAAATGTCTGCAAAATCGGGCCTGTGCTGCAATAAAATAAAATAATTTTTAAATTTTAATTGAAATTTTTTATTTTTTTCAAATTCCTAAAATGGGCATTTTAAATAAAGTAACGAAGTATTGCGTATGCTCACAAGAAAGTACATAAAAAAACCTACAATTTAAAAAAAAATTCACCCTACGATGATTTGGCATAAAGTGACGCCAATTTTATTGTTTTTCGAAAAGTGCCAATTGTTCCCGTAAAAATCAAATTGTTCTTTGAATTACGTATTCATAGCATCAAAATACACATTTTCTCCAATTTTTATGAAAATCCGACTAGTTTCCCGTTATGTATTTCATTTTTAGTAAAAAAAAATTCATACATTTTGGTTTTTTGGGGTTAGGATTCATTTTTAAAGTATTTATATCAAATCAGTGCGATAGTCTGTTCATTCACGAGTACTTTTCATTTTTTTATTTTTGTATGACAGAACTGGAAAAATTAAAAAAATAGTGTAGCAACGCACTCAAAATGCATCAAAAAACCACATTTATGCAATTTTATCGTGCAGCACAGGCCCGATTTTGCAAAAATTATTTTTTTCGCTTTATCTTAACATATGTAAAGAAAAAATCATATGACAATGTGTTAAAATCAAATCGCAAATATAATCAATTACAGACTTATTCTGATTGTGAGCGATAGTTTTTGTTTAAAATAGATTTGCAGATTTCTAAAGCTATAATTAAGAGAAAAAACGTAGGAATTATATGAATATGTTTTGGCTAATTTCGGTCGAACCTGGACAAAAAGGCTGGAAACTCACATACATTTTATGGGAATGGGGTTGTAGGCAACTCTTCGCGAATAAATAAGGCTTTTCAAAATAACTCTAGGACTATTTTGGTCCTTGTTCAAACCTTTTTTCGGGAACAGCTATTTTTAAGTTTTTACGATTTACACATAGATGTGTAGATAGGCCACAATTTAAGCCCTATGATAAGTTTCTACGATAATTACAGTTTCTGCTTCTGAAAATTTTCCATATTTCACGGTTTTTAATTTTTTTTACAAAAAAGTTGTTGACCAATTCCAATTTTACAAAACTCAGTTTTAAGCGCTATTACATACGATTTTATGTTTTGAAGATAAAGTGGAAATTGAAATAGAAAATCCGTGCGCAAAGCAAATGATTACGATAGTTTTGCGTCCCATTTCGTATGAAACCGAATTTATCCGCCACATCCTCAAATATGCTTTAATATATGGAACATGAAATGCAAGTTTGGCAACATTTTTCAGGCTCTGAAAAACTCAGAAAAATCAAATTACGAAAAAATTAAATTAGTTTTTAGTTATCTCAGTTTTAGTTAAATTTTATTTAGTGTTCTTGCATTTTCTTAAAATCAAATTTTGAGCTTTAAGAAATTGTACCCATTGCAAATCTCAGATCTTTGAAGTGTGTTATTTTAATGTACATCAAGTTAGCGAAACAGTTTTGGCAAATCAAGTCGTAAATGTGCGGATAATTTGCCGTTAATTAGCCGCTAATTAGTTGTGATATTTATTATTTTGCCGTTTTTTGTTTTTTTAAAAAAACTAGATGCTTCGCTAACTTGATATCAAGTTAGCGAAACACTTGGGCAAAATTGACTGAATTTCAAAAATTCTTAGTTGAATCAAGTTCGCCGAATTTGCCGCTAATTAGTTGTGCACATATCAATGCGGTAATACTTGATTTGAAAAAAAAAAAATTTTTTTTTTAAAAAAAAGATGCAAAAATAACTTAATAACAAAAACTCTAAGTTGAATTATGTTCGCCGATTTTGCCGTTAATTAGTTGTGGTAAGAACAGATCTCTAGAACTAAAACGGTTGTCAATACCGACAGATATAGTAAAACAACAGCAAAACAGGTTTATAAAACAGTGTCAGGTACAAAAATTTGGTTTCCAATAATAATTAGATGTTTCCTAGAAACATAAAAACCTAAACATATTATTTCCAAAAATATGTCACCGAAAATAATCAAACAAATGTGGGTGATCCGCTCTCCTTCTCAAAAAAAAATATAATTAAATTTATTAAAAAATTAATTGCTGCTCACGGCAAATTCGAGAACAACACAACTAATTAGAATCGAACGAGCGGCAAATTCTGGGCCCGATTTCCAGTCGATTGGGCCCTTCTGGAATAAGTTTTATCGCTGTTTCACTATCTTTCGCGAAAAAGTTGTCGTTAAAATTATTAAAAAATGAATTGCTGCTCACGCCAAATTCAAGAACACCACAACTAATTAGAATCGAACGAGCGGCAAATTCTGGGCCCGATTTCCAGTCGATTGGGCCCTTCTGGAATAAGTTTTATCCCTGGTTCGCTATCTTTCGCGAAAAAGTTGTCGTTAAAATTATTAAAAAATTAATTGCTGCTCACGCCAAATTCAAGAACACCACAACTAATTAGAATCGAACGAGCGGCAAATTCTGGGCCCGATTTCCAGTGGATTGGGCCCTTCTGGAATAAGTTTTATCGCTGTTTCACTATCTTTCGCGAAAAAGTTGTCGTTAAAATTATTAAAAAATGAATTGCTGCTCACGCCAAATTCAAGAACACCACAACTAATTAGAATCGAACGAGCGGCAAATTCTGGGCCCGATTTCCAGTCGATTGGGCCCTTCTGGAATAAGTTTTATCGCTGTTTCGCTATCTTCGCGAAAAAATTGTCGTTAAAATTATTAAAAATGAATTGCTGCTCACGCCAAATTCGAGAACACCACAACTAATTAGAATCGAACGAGCGACAAATTCTGGGCCCGATTTCCAGTCGATTGGGCCCTTCTGGAATAAGTTTTATCCCTGGTTCGCTATCTTTCGCGAAAAAGTTGTCGTTAAAATTATTAAAAAATGAATTGCTGCTCACGCCAAATTCAAGAACACCACAACTAATTAGAATCGAACGAGCGGCAAATTCTGGGCCCGATTTCCAGTCGATTGGGCCCTTCTGGAATAAGTTTTATCGCTGTTTCGCTATCTTTCGCGAAAAAGTTGTCGTTAAAATTATTAAAAAATGAATTGCTGCTCATGCCAAATTCAAGAACACCACAACTAATTAGAATTGAACGAGCGGCAAATTCTGGGCCCGATTTTGAGTGGATTGGGCCGAACTGCGCAAACGAAAGGCAGTGCTTAAAAAGGTACATTGTACTTCCACACAATACGGGATTTTTAAATGAAAATTGATTTTTTTCTCAGTGTAGATTAATCAATATTCACTAAATAATTATTTTCTTTCAGATTAGTTCTTATTTTAGGATCCAAAACTCACGAATCAGAAAATTTAAAGGCCTTTCCGCTAAAAGCACGTGGGATCTAAGTCCGCGTAGTGAGGACGGGCCTTAAGGCGAGACGGATCAGATATTCACGTGAAAAGTAATAACAATAAACATTTTTCATCGCCATACAGGCTCGGGAAATACATTTTTCAAAAAGTTTTCATTCGACCGAGAAAACAAGTTATGAAGAATAATGTCCTACCACAATCCGCACGGAATCGAATACCACTCGTTCGATACTAATAAGCTGTGGTGTTCTCTAAAGCCAGAAATACATTGAAAAGCAGTGCAGTGCTGTGCAGTGCAGGGCGTCGCTGTGGAACGGAAGGTGAAACACATTGCAAGAGCAGTGTTTTGACATTTGGTAAAGACATTTGGTCATCTTTTAGAAGTATTTATTAATACAACGTTTTTACAATTGTTTTGTATAAAAATTCTTTGCTTCGCACTAATTCTATGAGTTTCTCCTCATTCATTTTGAATGAAAACCTAACTTCATGTGTTATCAGAAGCAGTGCGAAGCAGTTTTTTAGAAATTAGCCTAAGCAAACCAGTGCTGTGCAGTGCAGTGCAGTGCTGTGAAAATAATGTGAATTGCCCCATTCAGTTTCAAGAAGTCTAAAGTTCACTGCACTGCACAGCACAGCACTGCTTTTCAATGTAGTTCAGGCTTAACTCACTTCACTGACTTTTCTTGCACGCTTCTTTGTGTATTGCATTTCTTTCATGTGCAGTTTCGGGGGGGCCACATCTCGCATATAAAAATATGCGAGGTGTGACCTTTTCGGGATTGCATATACAATTTATATATGTTTGGATGCTTTAGTTGAGCCTATCTCAGTGCTACTTGTGCTGAGCTGGTGAATTTTTCTTGGCCCAGCTAAGAAGTGTACCTTCTGAATTAGAAGGGTTACCTCTATTGCATGATTGTGTATTGCATGAAATAAATTTGCCGTGAGCAGCAATTCATTTTTTAATAATTTTAACGACAATTTTTTCGCGAAAGATAGCGAAACAGCGATAAAACTTATTCCAGAAGGGCCCAATCGACTGGAAATCGGGCCCAGAATTTGCCGCTCGTTCGATTCTAATTAGTTGTGTTGTTCTCGAATTTGCCTTGAGCAGCAATTAATTTTTTAATAAATTTAATTATATTTTTTTTTGAGAAGGAGAGCGGATCACCCACATTTGTTTGATTATTTTCGGTGACATATTTTTGGAAATAATATGTTTAGGTTTTTATGTTTCTAGGAAACATCTAATTATTATTGGAAACCAAATTTTTGTACCTGACATTGTTTTATCAACCTGTTTTGCTGTTGTTTTACTATATCTGTCGGTATTGACAACCGTTTTAGTTCTAGAGATCTGTTCTTACCACAACTAATTAACGGCAAAATCGGCGAACATAATTCAACTTAGAGTTTTTGTTATTAAGTTATTTTTGCATCTTTTTTTTTAAAAAAAAATTTTTTTTTTTCAAATCAAGTATTACCGCATTGATATGTGCACAACTAATTAGCGGCAAATTCGGCGAACTTGATTCAACTAAGAATTTTTGAAATTCAGTCAATTTTGCCCAAGTGTTTCGCTAACTTGATATCAAGTTAGCGAAGCATCTAGTTTTTTTAAAAAAACAAAAAAACGGCAAAATAATAAATATCACAACTAATTAGCGGCTAATTAACGGCAAATTATCCGCACATTGAATTGATGATTGATTTTAGAGAATGGCGTTTATAAATCTTTTTATAAATTACTCGAGAATGTTTTGTCTCAAATGAATAATGGCGATATATCTTTCTAACGATAGTTGACGCGAAATCGGCATTTCGTGTCTGTTTAATATAAATTATCAAAGATTCTTGGTCATTTGGCATATTTAGTTTAATTTTACAGAATTTTGAATTGCGTCGTTATTCTCGCAAACCAGCGATATCTTAAGATAAAGCAAAAAAAAATGTCTGCAAAATCGGGCCTGTGCTGCAATAAAATAAAATAATTTTTAAATTTTAATTGAAATTTTTTATTTTTTTCAAATTCCTAAAATGGGCATTTTAAATAAAGTAACGAAGTATTGCGTATGCTCACAAGAAAGTACATAAAAAAACCTACAATTTAAAAAAAAATTCACCCTACGATGATTTGGCATAAAGTGACGCCAATTTTATTGTTTTTCGAAAAGTGCCAATTGTTCCCGTAAAAATCAAATTGTTCTTTGAATTACGTATTCATAGCATCAAAATACACATTTTCTCCAATTTTTATGAAAATCCGACTAGTTTCCCGTTATGTATTTCATTTTTAGTAAAAAAAATTCATACATTTTGGTTTTTTGAGGTTAGGATTCATTTTTAAAGTATTTATATCAAATCAGTGCGATAGTCTGTTCATTCACGAGTACTTTTCATTTTTTTATTTTTGTATGACAGAACTGGAAAAATTAAAAAAATAGTGTAGCAACGCACTCAAAATGCATCAAAAAACCACATTTATGCAATTTTATCGTGCAGCACAGGCCCGATTTTGCAAAAATTATTTTTTTCGCTTTATCTTAACATATGTAAAGAAAAAATCACATGACAATGTGTTAAAATCAAATCGCAAATATAATCAATTACAGACTTATTCTGATTGTGAGCGATAGTTTTTGTTTAAAATAGATTTGCAGATTTCTAAAGCTATAATTAAGAGAAAAAACGTAGGAATTATATGAATATGTTTTGGCTAATTTCGGTCGAACCTGGACAAAAAGGCTGGAAACTCACATACATTTTATGGGAATGGGGTTGTAGGCAACTCTTCGCGAATAAATAAGGCTTTTCAAAATAACTCTAGGACTATTTTGCTCCTTGTTCAAACCTTTTTTCGGGAACAGCTATTTTTAAGTTTTTGCGATTTACACATAGATGTGTAGATAGGCCACAATTTAAGCCCTATGATAAGTTTCTACGATAATTACAGTTTCTGCTTCTGAAAATTTTCCATATTTCACGGTTTTTAATTTTTTTTTACAAAAAAGTTGTTGACCAATTCCAATTTTACAA
Source organism: Thereva nobilitata (assembly GCA_963855945.1). Taxonomy (NCBI): domain Eukaryota; kingdom Metazoa; phylum Arthropoda; class Insecta; order Diptera; family Therevidae; genus Thereva; species Thereva nobilitata. Next base: position 37,677,193 of record OY979697.1, read on the forward strand.
AACTCAGTTTTAAGCGCTATTACATACGATTTTATGTTTTGAAGATAAAGTGGAAATTGAAATAGAAAATCCCTGCGCAAAGCAAATGATTACGATAGTTTTGCGTCCCATTTCGTATGAAACCGAATTTATCCGCCACATCCTCAAATATGCTTTAATATATGGAACATGAAATGCAAGTTTGGCAACATTTTTCAGGCTCTGAAAAACTCAGAAAAATCAAATTACGAAAAAATTAAATTAGTTTTTAGTTATCTCAGTTTTAGTTAAATTTTATTTAGTGTTCTTGCATTTTCTTAAAATCAAATTTTGAGCTTTAAGAAATTGTACCCATTGCAAATCTCAGATCTTTGAAGTGTGTTATTTTAATGTACATCAAGTTAGCGAAACAGTTTTGGCAAATCAAGTCGTAAATGTGCGGATAATTTGCCGTTAATTAGCCGCTAATTAGTTGTGATATTTATTATTTTGCCGTTTTTTGTTTTTTTAAAAAAACTAGATGCTTCGCTAACTTGATATCAAGTTAGCGAAACACTTGGGCAAAATTGACTGAATTTCAAAAATTCTTAGTTGAATCAAGTTCGCCGAATTTGCCGCTAATTAGTTGTGCACATATCAATGCGGTAATACTTGATTGGGCCCGATTTCCAGTGGATTGGGCCCTTCTGGAATAAGTTTTATCGCTGTTTCACTATCTTTCGCGAAAAAGTTGTCGTTAAAATTATTAAAAAATGAATTGCTGCTCACGCCAAATTCAAGAACACCACAACTAATTAGAATCGAACGAGCGGCAAATTCTGGGCCCGATTTCCAGTCGATTGGGCCCTTCTGGAATAAGTTTTATCGCTGTTTCGCTATCTTCGCGAAAAAATTGTCGTTAAAATTATTAAAAATGAATTGCTGCTCACGCCAAATTCGAGAACACCACAACTAATTAGAATCGAACGAGCGACAAATTCTGGGCCCGATTTCCAGTCGATTGGGCCCTTCTGGAATAAGTTTTATCCCTGGTTCGCTATCTTTCGCGAAAAAGTTGTCGTTAAAATTATTAAAAAATGAATTGCTGCTCACGCCAAATTCAAGAACACCACAACTAATTAGAATCGAACGAGCGGCAAATTCTGGGCCCGATTTCCAGTCGATTGGGCCCTTCTGGAATAAGTTTTATCGCTGTTTCGCTATCTTTCGCGAAAAAGTTGTCGTTAAAATTATTAAAAAATGAATTGCTGCTCATGCCAAATTCAAGAACACCACAACTAATTAGAATCGAACGAGCGGCAAATTCTGGGCCCGATTTTGAGTGGATTGGGCCGAACTGCGCAAACGAAAGGCAGTGCTTAAAAAGGTACATTGTACTTCCACACAATACGGGATTTTTAAATGAAAATTGATTTTTTTCTCAGTGTAGATTAATCAATATTCACTAAATAATTATTTTCTTTCAGATTAGTTCTTATTTTAGGATCCAAAACTCACGAATCAGAAAATTTAAAGGCCTTTCCGCTAAAAGCGCGTGGGATCTAAGTCCGCGTAGTGAGGACGGGCCTTAAGGCGAGACGGATCAGATATTCACGTGAAAAGTAATAACAATAAACATTTTTCATCGCCATACAGGCTCGGGAAATACATTTTTCAAAAAGTTTTCATTCGACCGAGAAAACAAGTTATGAAGAATAATGTCCTACCACAATCCGCACGGAATCGAATACCACTCGTTCGATACTAATAAGCTGTGGTGTTCTCTAAAGCCAGAAATACATTGAAAAGCAGTGCAGTGCTGTGCAGTGCAGGGCGTCGCTGTGGAACGGAAGGTGAAACACATTGCAAGAGCAGTGTTTTGACATTTGGTAAAGACATTTGGTCATCTTTTAGAAGTATTTATTAATACAACGTTTTTACAATTGTTTTGTATAAAAATTCTTTGCTTCGCACTAATTCTATGAGTTTCTCCTCATTCATTTTGAATGAAAACCTAACTTCATGTGTTATCAGAAGCAGTGCGAAGCAGTTTTTTAGAAATTAGCCTAAGCAAACCAGTGCTGTGCAGTGCAGTGCAGTGCTGTGAAAATAATGTGAATTGCCCCATTCAGTTTCAAGAAGTCTAAAGTTCACTGCACTGCACAGCACAGCACTGCTTTTCAATGTAGTTCAGGCTTAACTCACTTCACTGACTTTTCTTGCACGCTTCTTTGTGTATTGCATTTCTTTCATGTGCAGTTTCGGGGGGGCCACATCTCGCATATAAAAATATGCGAGGTGTGACCTTTTCGGGATTGCATATACAATTTATATATGTTTGGATGCTTTAGTTGAGCCTATCTCAGTGCTACTTGTGCTGAGCTGGTGAATTTTTCTTGGCCCAGCTAAGAAGTGTACCTTCTGAATTAGAAGGGTTACCTCTATTGCATGATTGTGTATTGCATGAAATAAATTTGCCGTGAGCAGCAATTCATTTTTTAATAATTTTAACGACAATTTTTTCGCGAAAGATAGCGAAACAGCGATAAAACTTATTCCAGAAGGGCCCAATCGACTGGAAATCGGGCCCAGAATTTGCCGCTCGTTCGATTCTAATTAGTTGTGTTGTTCTCGAATTTGCCTTGAGCAGCAATTAATTTTTTAATAAATTTAATTATATTTTTTTTTGAGAAGGAGAGCGGATCACCCACATTTGTTTGATTATTTTCGGTGACATATTTTTGGAAATAATATGTTTAGGTTTTTATGTTTCTAGGAAACATCTAATTATTATTGGAAACCAAATTTTTGTACCTGACATTGTTTTATCAACCTGTTTTGCTGTTGTTTTACTATATCTGTCGGTATTGACAACCGTTTTAGTTCTAGAGATCTGTTCTTACCACAACTAATTAACGGCAAAATCGGCGAACATAATTCAACTTAGAGTTTTTGTTATTAAGTTATTTTTGCATCTTTTTTTTTAAAAAAAAATTTTTTTTTTTCAAATCAAGTATTACCGCATTGATATGTGCACAACTAATTAGCGGCAAATTCGGCGAACTTGATTCAACTAAGAATTTTTGAAATTCAGTCAATTTTGCCCAAGTGTTTCGCTAACTTGATATCAAGTTAGCGAAGCATCTAGTTTTTTTAAAAAAACAAAAAAACGGCAAAATAATAAATATCACAACTAATTAGCGGCTAATTAACGGCAAATTATCCGCACATTTACGACTTGTAACTGTCGGGGTAGGGTGTGCCGGGGCACGAAGAAGGGAAATTGCCATAAAGGCCAAAGACTACCATTACAAAAAAAACTTGGGGAAGGGGACTCAAAAAGAAGGGTGACTCGGACGGTTCGACCGTCGGGGGGAAGTGTCGCGAATTTTATGCATCCAATGCACCGGTTGTTGGCACGACTAGCGATGCGCTAGCTAGCTCGCCAGATGGGGTGGGGTTCGCGGTGCTTGGATGCCGGAGGGGTGACAGTTATACTGTTAAATCTTTCGTGCCTATGCAACAACTAAATTTAATACGAGCGACAAGGGGGTGGAACGACGTCCAGGGTCAACGAGAGGGGCAAAAGGGGAGGAAAAGAAAGAACTAGAAGGGTGGTCGCTGGTCACCAGGTCATTCTTAGGGGCTACATTATATCAAAAAAAAAATTTATGAGTGGGCGGCACTTACCTGGGCTTGGGCATCCTTATTCCGTGGCCACACCGACACGGGGGTGTTTTACTCCATGACCGTTTAGTTATGTTTTGTTATCTCAAAATTATGTATCAAATTTTTATTCATATCATTTAAGCTTAGTATTGAAGGCGATTTTTATTTATATTATTTAATCTTAATATTAAATTCAATTCTTGTTTATAAAATTTACTGTTAGTATTAACTTCAATCTTTATTTATACTATTTAGTTTTAGTATTAAATACAATTTTTGTTTATAATATTTATTCTTATTGGTAAATTCAATTTTTATTTATAATATTTGTTTTTAGTAGTAACGTCAATTTTTATTTATAATATTTACTTTTAGTTTAACTTTAGTTTTTGTTTATAATAGTAATTTTTAGTATTAAATTCATTCTTTGTTTATACTATTTACTTTTAGTTTAGCTTTGATTTTTGTTTATAATATTTATTTTTAGTATTAAATTCAATCTTTAATTATACTTTTTCCCTCATATTTTATCTTGTCATATTTATTAACTTTTTGCGTCGATTATCGCACTGTCCCAAACTTAACTTTCATCCAATTTGAATTTAATTTTCAACTATCTTCAACGAAGCTAAAAACTCCGCCACTTCCTTCTTGTATATTCAAAAAAAGAATTTTCAACCATATTTAGAAAGAAATCTTTGTTCTCCAACACTTCCTTCTATATTACAAACGAATTTTCAACTGTAGTTTAAAAGAAATCTTTATTCTTCAACACTTCCTTCTATATCCCAAACGAATGTTCAGAACTAATTTTCAACTATCTTTCAAAAGAAAACTTGAATCTTCCACACTTCCTTCTATCTTCACCAACGAATTTACAACTATCTTTTCAAGAGAAATCTTTATTCTTCAACACTGCCTCCTATATCCCATACGAATTTTCAGAAACTAATTTTCAACTATCTTCCAAAAAAAGCTTTCTATATTAAGGTTATGTTACGTATTAAATCAAGTTCGTTTAAGTTCAGGTTGGGTATTATTTAAATTTATGTCCTTTATTTATATGAATTCTTGTTATTTTTGTATATTAAATTTATGTTATTTCTTAAATCGTATTTCTATTTAAAGTTAGGTTACGGATTTAATCAGGTTCGTTTAAGTTCAGGCAGTTTAGTTATACATCAATATCTTCTTCCTATAGCATTAATTCACTTCGTTTTTTTTCTCTTATAAACTGCATCAGAAAACGCAATTGCGGCGCTCTGTAATTGTTGCCAAAAGATTTTTCCCCAAAATCAAATTCGTGGCCAAAGAATTTTCCCCCGAGTTCGTTCGCACATATTGCTTATCGATGAACAAAATGACACATTTGTTTTCAAATATATATACGACACAAAGAAAATCGAATATCAACTGTATTTGCTTCTGTCTAATCCATGAACTGGTGGCGAACGCGGTGAATTATTTTATCTCTTCGAACTCTTCGACCCCAGTGCACAACTAGGAAATGCCTTGTCAATGTTTGTAGTCGAAGGAAGCTGCGACTAAATATAATATAATTGAGATGGATAAAAAAGCAACCCAAATCTAGCGAGATAACGACTTCACTTTATATTATGTATTATAGATGTATTTCCTTATAGATTTTCAAGTTAGTTATGTTCCTAGACAACTCAAAAATACTTCTCTTTCGCAACCAATCTCTACTCCTCAACAACAAAACTGCGTCTCCCCGCTGCTTTCAGGCCACCGTGGTTGCACCTACACTCGTGCAAAACAATTAATGTCGCGCGTTTTTATTCGTCTATATATATAGATATATGTAATTTTCGTTTAACGGCACATCCTTTATTCTTATCTTGGGAAATGCTTTTCCCAACAGACGCGCAAAAAAAAACTTCACTCAACTTCAGGTAAAATCAAACAGAACACCTTTATAAAAAAAAATCACCGAAAAAGCAGCTTAACAATCACGGTAAACCGTCGTCCAATCTCTCTAACAAAAATCGACTGTCTGTCCCGCCGGGATCCCGATGCGTCCCGTTATCCCCATTCCTACAGCAGCCAGCGCATTCCGTTCGTCTCGGGCCATGAAAAAATGTCCCGAGACGGAGTGCAGGCGCTGAGCAAAAAAAAAAATCTCCGTTGGAGTTCTGCAGAATGGTGGGTTTACGCACGATTGGGGTTACCAGCGTAGAAAAAAATTTTTCAACTTAGGAAATTAGGAGTTTTATGAAATATGTTGTTTACTTTTGTTTTTAGGTAGTACTCAAAACATATATTACGATACTCAAGGCGGGGTCTGTTTCCATAATGAGGGAAGAAAATTCTAGAGGGGGTCAGGACTCAGATTTTTTTCTTTCTTATTAAATAATTATGGAGGAATTGGCTTCGTTTTAAACTAGACATACTATGAGAATTTTCTTAGGAGGGTAGGGGTATGCAAGGTTCAGTTGATATAAGGATCTTGGGGGGGGGGGGGGAAGTTAAGATGGTGGGAAAATTTGGTTATCTTTCCTATGCATACTTAAAAGCAGGCCTAATAAAAACTTTAAGCAGCTGCTTCGTGTTAGGAATTGTATTCAGAGTGCGTGGGTGGCCTAGGTCCCATAGGGCGTCCGTTACAACGCGCGCCACCTAGATGTCGCCAGAGGAGAGGGGGTGCGAAAAAAACAAACGGAGGCCTTGTTGGATCGCTAGCCCAACGTGTGGCTCAACCACGCCCTGAAACCGAGTCTCATGCTCTATAGACTGAGCCGGGCTGTTACAAGGTAATGTGTGTTCTCCACCCCGCTATGCCTTCGGAGGGGTTGGGTTCGGGAGACCATGGACGAGGCTGAAGTCGTATGTGTTAAGCGCATCAACTACCTTATCGCAGCTTTGTATTTAAAGCAACAAAAAAAACTTTCGAGATTGATGTAAGTATTGGCATCATTTTGGACAACGGCGCTCGTCAACGGCCACGATTTGGTTCCTTATCGCCAATTACACCATGCGCTCCCTACTGGGGTGTGGTACAGGAGACGTTTTGTTCCGTCCGGTACAACCGTACTCCGCATATCTCCTATACGTCCCTAGGCAAGCGTCTTATAGGGTCGTTTGGGCCTCATGAGCCGGGATTGTGTCTAGATTGTTGGCTCTATACTCATAACAGATGTGGTCCTGTGGTGGTAGTTGGAATTATTTAGCGCAACGTCCATGTCCAAGAACTCCCCCTCCCAAGGCAAAGCGGTACTGCAGAATTTCTGCGGCCTCGTGGGTCACCTCTATATGCATATTTGGGGGGGTTGGTCTGGCAACCCCTGAAGTTTTCAACATGAAGCTTGGCTCCAGACAGTCAAGTCGATCAAGCAGGTGTACCATCCGCTGGGGAAGCTACCCAAGCGGACCTCGATGGGTACCCTATTGATAACCGGTTAGGCCGGCGAGATGCCTTATTAGGGCTACTCGGAGTTGACATTGCTTCCAGAAATTGTATTAGACCGCGCCCCCGGACTGATCGCGCCGTGGAGTGACTTCGCGCGCCCATGGGAAAGGTCGAGGCAATTCCACATTGTCCCGGCGAGTCCCAAGGAGCGTGAAGTCTCTCTTCCGGATGGTGTCTCCTGCCCCAAGGACTCGATCCGCCGGCTATACCACATAGTCGTCGTCTCGAACCCCTGGTCCACGAGATCATTTTCCGCTACTCAGGCTGTCAGGCCTTGAGGTCCTTGGCGTGAAAGGTTCCGATTAGTTTGCCTTTTAAATCTTCTAACTCATATCTCCCACTCCCAAGCTTTCGCTTCACGCGAGCCCTCGTGAATTTATTTGCCAGTTTAGCGTTAAACCGGTCGACCTTGCTGCTTACGGGGAAGGTTCGTCGATAGACTACCTGGCCGGGCGAGAACTCTACTGCTCTGCAGCGCAGATTATAGTGTTTCTCGTGTCTAGTGTGAGCCGCGGCCAGGTGTTGCTCTATTTTGTCACGCCGGGCTTGCCATCTATCTACGGCCGGCAGTACTGTTATATCTCCCTCTTGCAAGGCACCTAATGTCTTCAGTACCGGGTAAGCGGATCCATGCAGGATCATGGGGCACCCGAACAGGGCCTGGTACGGGGAGGTGTTAATGGACGTGTGGTGTGCACTCCGTAGGGCACATTCGATTGCAGACAGGTGTAGGTCCCAATCCCGGTGATCTTCTTTCAGATACGCTCGGATAGCAGCTAAGACGGAACGGTTCACTCGCTCGGAAGCGTTGGCTTGGGGGGAATAGACAGCGGTGAGTTGGTGTTTGACGCCGTAATCGGACAACAGTTTCGTGAATTCTTTGGAAGTGAAATGACTTCCATTATCAGAGAATATCGCCTCGGGGACACCGAAGGCATGGAAGATTCGATGTTCAAGGAAATTCACGGCGGCTTTGGATGTTTCGCCAGCTACTGGGTGGAGAAAAGAGAATTTGGAAAACGCGTCTAGCACTACCAACACAGCAGTGTGGCCTTTCTTAGTCCTAGGGTAAGGGCCCATATAATCGATGTACAAGAGCTGAAAAGGTCGGCACACATCCATGGCTTCGCCCATAGGGGGCCGAAGGGTTGTGTTTGGAGCTTTTGTTTCCTTACATACTTCACAGCTCGCTATATATTTCCTGACTTGGCTAGTCATACCGGGCCAATAATATTTTTCCCGAAGGCGTGCAAGGGTTTTGTGAATACCGCCATGGGAAGTTTGAGGGGGCTCATGAGCGGACTGGATCAAGGGAGCGGTCAATTCTGCGGGGATCCACAATTTCCAAATCAGATCGTCCGTCTCGGGGTCGCCAGTTCGTGGGTCCGAACGGTGGAACACATAACCATCCGAAACCTGAAGGTCAGGTAACTGCCCGGCATCTTTGCTGACTTTGTCAACAAGATGCTGGTAGTCCGCTGACCTGAAGGCTGGGGACGTTAGGTCCACGTCACGACAGAAGGACACTTCATCGACACAGTCGACTCGTGACAGTGCGTCCGGAACCACATTCTGACTACCCTTGCGGTGCTCGATAGAAAATTGGAAGCCCTGCAGCTTTAGGGTCCACCGCGCTAGCCGGCCGTTTAAGTCGGTCTGGCTCATGAGCCACTTCAAGCTGGCATGGTCAGTAATTATTGTAAAAGGCTGTCCTTCCACATACGCCCGGAACTTTTTAACGCTCAGCACCGCTGCGTAACACTCTAGTTCTGTGATGGAATAATTACGCTGGGCGCTGTTCAGCTTCTTAGAGAAAAATGCGATGGGATGTTCTTCATCGCCCTGTCTTTGGAAGAGGACGCTTCCTACCCCCGTTTTGCTGGCGTCACATTGGATGTAGAAGGGGCGGGTGAAGTCTGGAGTGACCAGTAAAGGAGCAGACATCATTGACTTCTTAAGTTCCATGAAGGCTTGGTGGGCCTCGTCGGACCAAACAAATTTGCCGCCTTTTAGGCAGTCCGTGATGGGAGAGGCGATACTTGCATAGTTACCTATGAAGCGCCTATACCACCCCGTCATACCTAAGAAGCGTCGCACCTGTTTGGTCGACTTGGGAACTGGGAAGTCCCTAATGGCTGCCACCTTGTCGGGATCAGTTTTCAGGGACCCATCGCCAATGATGAACCCCAGATACTTCACCTCCCGGACGCAAAATCGGCTCTTTGACAGGTTTACTGTCAGCCCGGAGCGACGAAGGCAGTCGGCGACCTTTTCCAGCAGTTGAAGGTGGGTCTCAAAGTCTGGTGACACCACCAATAAATCGTCCAGATAGACGAACACATTTTCTCTAAGTGAGCCCGGTATCGCCTTGTCCATCAAGCGACACATGCGTTGCGGAGCGTTACAAAGCCCGAACGGCATCACTGTAAATTGATACAGCGGTCTTCCTGGGACGGTGAAGGCAGTTTTTTCCCTGGATTTTTCCTCCAATGGGATTTGCCAAAAGGCATCTTTCAAGTCGATTGCGGAAATGAACTTAGTGTCCTGCAATCGCCCCAGGAGACCGTCTATATGAGGCAGTGGGTAGGCATCCTTTATGGTTACGGTATTTACCTTGCGGGAGTCCAAGCAGAGGCGGACCTTTCCAGGCTTACGCACCAGGACCACGGGTGAGTTCCATGGACTGTTGGACTCTTCGATCACACCTAGACTCAACATGCGATCGATTTCCTCATACATGAGGGCCTGAATGGCGGGAGAAACAGGATAGTGCCTCTGCTTGATGGGCACCGCCTCGCCAGTGTCGATCACGTGTTGTTCCAGGTGTGTTCGACCAAGTCCACAGGTGTCGAACGACGGGAATCGCGCGCGGACCTGGTTCAGTCGCTCCTGTTGGGACTCCTCAAGGATATGGCAGTCGGGATCAGGTTGTGGAGTATGATGGAGTTCCCCAATTATGTGTGGGGCCAATTTAAAGGCCCTCCAAAAATCGACGCCGAGATAAAGATTCTGAGACAAGTCCGGTACTACATATAGTGTCATGGTCATAGTTTTCGATCCATAAGTTACTGGGACGGTGATGAAACCACTAACATTCTTAGACGTACCGTCAGCTACTTGGACATCGGCGCGCAGGCGATGTAGCTTAATGGCCGGGTTGTCCTGGAGGAACGACTCTGCCCCTCTACCCAGGCAGCTAATGCTGGCGCCGGTGTCCAACAGGCCTGTTAGTTTGGTACCTTGGATCCGCACGTTGACGAAAGGTCGATCATCTCCGTTCTCATGTAACATGGCGGCGACAATCTTCTGTGTATGTGCCCTCTTCTCTAGGGCCCATGACCGTATGCGCGGGGCTTTGCGAGTTGGTGGCAGTTCGGCAGAATCATTAAAGATTCGCTTACGAACTCGATGATAGTTGGCCCATCGCTGCATAAAAGAGGCTCTGGCCTGTGGAGAAGGGAAGTCTGGCAGAGATTCCATTATCGACAGGTCAGAGACGTCGGACATGCTTGTTGACAAATCAAGTGTAAAAGGGGGACTTTCGGATACTAGGTTGGGCGCGGACCTCCCCGGGGCCTCGCACCCTGGTTCCGGTTTCCCGAACAGATTGGGCAAGAAGTGGTGTAGACTTCGGGGCGCCCACATCTGTAGCAAAAGATTTTCCGATGTGGGGAAGGGCAATCAGAGAACGAATGTCCTTCTTGCTGGCAGTTCCAGCAAGTGACTGGGCGGCGCGGAGTTGCGTCGGCCCTCATCTCTTCTACAGCAGGTGGTGGTGTGCCACTAGCGTAATTCATATAAGGCCAGGCCGGTTGTTGTGGGGGCACGTCAGTCAGCTCATGCACTCGGTGCGCGTGGCGACTCTCCTCCCTCTTGGCTTTTTGCCATCGCTCTACTCGGATGCACGCTTCGCGAAGTTGGCGCATATTGTCATAGGTGGATCCTATAATGGCCGATCCCAGTGTGGTGTTCAGGTTTTCCATGACAAGGTGTACCAACTCCGCGGAGGACATCGGGCGCGAGAGGCGGTTTGCCAAGGCCAAGATTTTTGCGGCGTAATCGTCGAACGATTGATTGAGTTGTTTCGTCTCCATCATTTCTTTGATGAGTTGATGGTCGGTCTGCCTTCCTCCGAACTGTTCCAATAAGCCAGACTTGAAATCCACCCACAAGGGGTTGGACTGCTGTCGGCGGAACTGAGTCCAGTACCAGTCCTCAGCGGGTCCTGATAACAAGGCGGCCACATTCCGCACCAGCTCCCGTGACGATATGTCATCATCTCGAGCTCGGGTGTCGAGCCGATAGAGAAATTCCTCTGCCGAGGTTTCTCCCGGCCGACCCGTGAACTTGAGGTTCCAGTTCAAGACTGGCGACTTCTGTCTGTAGGTAGGGCCGGTGTGTTCTGGGCGGTAAAGGGGGCGCTCGCCTATGCTGCTGGACCGCGGAGGAATGCCACTGGGCCCAGCCCCGGCCGATGTGTGAGGGTGAAGAAAATTGTACGTGGTATCATTCGGGGACGCTTCGGGGTGTCCTCGCTGTTTCAGCCTTTCAACTTCATGTTGCAAGGCTGCAACCTGCTCAGTCAGCGCTATCAACGCCGCGGCCCGTTCCGACTCGCCGTCCTCAGAACGAGAGTTATCATTGCCTTCGTCATCTTCGCCGTCGGCGACAAATTGCCCCTTATCGTTTCTTTTTTAGGCATGCTAGGAGATCGACTAGCCGATAAGGAAGCGAGAAGTTGATTATAAAATTTGTTCGAGTAGTTTCTTTTGTTTATGTTTTTATTTATGCACAAAACCGCATTTATTATTCGTATAATTTAAAAAAAAAACGCAAACGAAAAGGTAAAAAAATACAACAGTTGCGATATGTTCGCGATCATATTTATAATTAATTATTTTTTTCTTATATTTCCACGACGCCTTTTTTTTAAAATAATGGAAGATTTTTGAACTTTTGTTGCAACGATTTTGATTTATAGAAAAAATATAATATTTTAAACATTATTTATTTTTTTAAATTAAGAACAAAAAAAAATATTTTATTTAAAAATAAAAATTAAAGCATTTCCCATCAATTATAGCAAAATATATATATTTATAAAAAAAAGAAAAACCTAGTATCTAAAAAAAATTTACCTAATTTTTTTGTTTTTTTTTTTTTGTCAAATCCTTTTTGTTTTTTTTTTTTTTGTTTTTTTTTTTTTTTTTCAAAAATATTAAATTATTTATTTATTGAAGAAAAAATGTATAAAGACTACTATTATTAATAGCCAAAAAAAATAAAAAAGGAAAAGAAAAACTTACAATCTAGTGGAAGATTACTGACTTTTTCTATATCTCTTTCTCAAGATATGTTAACATTACAAATATTAATTATTATTTTTCAAAAAAAATTTAATTAAATGAAAATTTTCTCACACAGTACTTTAAATATTATTAACTTTTCTGATTTTTTTTCTCAGTTTGTTGTTTTCTTTTTTTTTTTTGTGAGTGTGGCCCCAGGGATAAGATGTCCTCCCCAAGGCTATGGTGGCTGATGGCGCCGATGACAGCCAGCCTGTACTCAGGACTGAGTAGCATCCGCGTCATCAGAAGCACCAAGTGCCTCCACTTGCGGGATCGATGCTGAGGATGGTGACAGACTAGTGTCCAACACCATTCACACCACCGATTCCCCATTGTCTGACATCCGGCAGCCCAAAACGATGTCCGGATCCCAGTGACCACTGAAGAAGAAGGGGTGAAAGAAGGAGAGATAGAAGCCTCCCTTGAGTGAATATGTAGACCGCTCTGACACCCAGCCACAACTGGTCAGCAACCCTGCTGAGTCACAGGAAGGTGAAGTGTCAGAACGGTCCAACAGCCGGGGGCGGGTGAATATCAGGAGGTCGACCCTGTCGCAGCGCCAGGCGATAGAACGCCTGTTAGCCTTGACGGGGCAGGTCCGACGTCCAGGCATACATCCGCCCATACTACAAAAGGTAAAGGAAGAAAACTGAGGAGTGATGGTCACTGTCAGGGAGGATCGCACAGAGTCAGGCGTTATGACGCCTGTTAACCAGATTCCGCGCCTCGCTGACAGGAACCGTAAATAAAATAGGGAGGATACCGCAGAAGAAATCGAAAGATGAAGTGGTTGAAGAAGAAGAAAGATAGGAAAGTGGAAGAAAACAGAGATGATGAGGGCTAGAGTACCGCGGTAAGTACTTTTCGCCCAGAAACCAGAAGCCAGAGGGACTTGGACGGAGAACGGAGAACTGATAAGCGAAAGAAGTCCACTCCTGGCTCCTCTCGTTGGCCTGAGCCACAAAATTTACAAGATAAACTACAATTTAAAAAAAAAAATCTAATATGAAACATAGCTCGGCAGTGGAAAAGTGACTAATAAAAAAACAGACTTTCCGAGCTATGGTACCGAGACTAGAGAATCAAACAAGTTATCATCCACTAGCCTGCGTTGGGCGCCATTTGTAACTGTCGGGGTAGGGTGTGCCGGGGCACGAAGAAGGGAAATTGCCATAAAGGCCAAAGACTACCATTACAAAAAAAACTTGCGGAAGGGGACTCAAAAAGAAGGGTGACTCGGACGGTTCGACCGTCGGGGGGAAGTGTCGCGAATTTTATGCATCCAATGCACCGGTTGTTGGCACGACTAGCGATGCGCTAGCTAGCTCGCCAGATGGGGTGGGGTTCGCGGTGCTTGGATGCCGGAGGGGTGACAGTTATACTGTTAAATCTTTCGTGCCTATGCAACAACTAAATTTAATACGAGCGACAAGGGGGTGGAACGACGTCCAGGGTCAACGAGAGGGGCAAAAGGGGAGGAAAAGAAAGAACTAGAAGGGTGGTCGCTGGTCACCAGGTCATCCTTAGGGGCTACATTATATCAAAAAAAAAATTTATGAGTGGGCGGCACTTACCTGGGCTTGGGCATCCTTATTCCGTGGCCACACCGACACGGGGGTGTTTTACTCCATGACCGTTTAGTTATGTTTTGTTATCTCAAAATTATGTATCAAATTTTTATTCATATCATTTAAGCTTAGTATTGAAGGCGATTTTTATTTATATTATTTAATCTTAATATTAAATTCAATTCTTGTTTATAAAATTTACTGTTAGTATTAACTTCAATCTTTATTTATACTATTTAGTTTTAGTATTAAATACAATTTTTGTTTATAATATTTATTCTTATTGGTAAATTCAATTTTTATTTATAATATTTGTTTTTAGTAGTAACGTCAATTTTTATTTATAATATTTACTTTTAGTTTAACTTTAGTTTTTGTTTATAATAGTAATTTTTAGTATTAAATTCATTCTTTGTTTATACTATTTACTTTTAGTTTAGCTTTGATTTTTGTTTATAATATTTATTTTTAGTATTAAATTCAATCTTTAATTATACTTTTTCCCTCATATTTTATCTTGTCATATTTATTAACTTTTTGCGTCGATTATCGCACTGTCCCAAACTTAACTTTCATCCAATTTGAATTTAATTTTCAACTATCTTCAACGAAGCTAAAAACTCCGCCACTTCCTTCTTGTATATTCAAAAAAAGAATTTTCAACCATATTTAGAAAGAAATCTTTGTTCTCCAACACTTCCTTCTATATTACAAACGAATTTTCAACTGTAGTTTAAAAGAAATCTTTATTCTTCAACACTTCCTTCTATATCCCAAACGAATGTTCAGAACTAATTTTCAACTATCTTTCAAAAGAAAACTTGAATCTTCCACACTTCCTTCTATCTTCACCAACGAATTTACAACTATCTTTTCAAGAGAAATCTTTATTCTTCAACACTGCCTCCTATATCCCATACGAATTTTCAGAAACTAATTTTCAACTATCTTCCAAAAAAAGCTTTCTATATTAAGGTTATGTTACGTATTAAATCAAGTTCGTTTAAGTTCAGGTTGGGTATTATTTAAATTTATGTCCTTTATTTATATGAATTCTTGTTATTTTTGTATATTAAATTTATGTTATTTCTTAAATCGTATTTCTATTTAAAGTTAGGTTACGGATTTAATCAGGTTCGTTTAAGTTCAGGCAGTTTAGTTATACATCAATATCTCCTTCCTATAGCATTAATTCACTTCGTTTTTTTTCTCTTATAAACTGCATCAGAAAACGCAATTGCGGCGCTCTGTAATTGTTGCCAAAAGATTTTTCCCCAAAATCAAATTCGTGGCCAAAGAATTTTCCCCCGAGTTCGTTCGCACATATTGCTTATCGATGAACAAAATGACACATTTGTTTTCAAATATATATACGACACAAAGAAAATCGAATATCAACTGTATTTGCTTCTGTCTAATCCATGAACTGGTGGCGAACGCGGTGAATTATTTTATCTCTTCGAACTCTTCGACCCCAGTGCACAACTAGGAAATGCCTTGTCAATGTTTGTAGTCGAAGGAAGCTGCGACTAAATATAATATAATTGAGATGGATAAAAAAGCAACCCAAATCTAGCGAGATAACGACTTCACTTTATATTATGTATTATAGATGTATTTCCTTATAGATTTTCAAGTTAGTTATGTTCCTAGACAACTCAAAAATACTTCTCTTTCGCAACCAATCTCTACTCCTCAACAACAAAACTGCGTCTCCCCGCTGCTTTCAGGCCACCGTGGTTGCACCTACACTCGTGCAAAACAATTAATGTCGCGCGTTTTTATTCGTCTATATATATAGATATATGTAATTTTCGTTTAACGGCACATCCTTTATTCTTATCTTGGGAAATGCTTTTCCCAACAGACGCGCAAAAAAAAACTTCACTCAACTTCAGGTAAAATCAAACAGAACACCTTTATAAAAAAAAATCACCGAAAAAGCAGCTTAACAATCACGGTAAACCGTCGTCCAATCTCTCTAACAAAAATCGACTGTCTGTCCCGCCGGGATCCCGATGCGTCCCGTTATCCCCATTCCTACAGCAGCCAGCGCATTCCGTTCGTCTCGGGCCATGAAAAAATGTCCCGAGACGGAGTGCAGGCGCTGAGCAAAAAAAAAAATCTCCGTTGGAGTTCTGCAGAATGGTGGGTTTACGCACGATTGGGGTTACCAGCGTAGAAAAAAATTTTTCAACTTAGGAAATTAGGAGTTTTATGAAATATGTTGTTTACTTTTGTTTTTAGGTAGTACTCAAAACATATATTACGATACTCAAGGCGGGGTCTGTTTCCATAATGAGGGAAGAAAATTCTAGAGGGGGTCAGGACTCAGATTTTTTTCTTTCTTATTAAATAATTATGGAGGAATTGGCTTCGTTTTAAACTAGACATACTATGAGAATTTTCTTAGGAGGGTAGGGGTATGCAAGGTTCAGTTGATATAAGGATCTTGGGGGGGGGGAAGTTAAGATGGTGGGAAAATTTGGTTATCTTTCCTATGCATACTTAAAAGCAGGCCTAATAAAAACTTTAAGCAGCTGCTTCGTGTTAGGAATTGTATTCAGAGTGCGTGGGTGGCCTAGGTCCCATAGGGCGTCCGTTACAGACTTGATTTGCCAAAACTGTTTCGCTAACTTGATGTACATGTTATTTTAACACGCTTTAGTGTGTTATTGTGACGTCACCCATTTGATTAACATTGTAGTCCTTTAAAGTGTGTATATAGTGACTACAATATAAATCAAATGGGTGACGTCACAATAACACACTAAAGCGTGTTAAAATAACACACTTCCAAAAGCTGAGATTTGCAGTGAGAAAAAGTAAAAATAGCAATTATCCTAATGACCATAAATCGTGCCATTAGCATACTCAATAGGCCGGTTCTCGTTCGATTACGGAAGATAAGCAGCATTGGATGTGGTTACTTCTTAGTCCGGGGACCACTTGGAAAAACGACACTCGGGCTTGGAAAGACGAAAAAGCAATTGCAAAAGGCGAACAAAAATAAAAGCTTACCGAACCCTACAAATGTCACAGGCCGCCATGAATTCTATATTCAAAAGTTTTTTTCTACTGCGTTATTTCAACACACGTAGGTGTGTTGTTTAACACACTTTACGGAAACAACACACTTTAAAGTGGATTAAAAATGACTACAAGAAAACAACACACTTAGGTGTGTTGTTTCAACACACTTTACATTTGCAGTGTGGGTATATGGCATTTGAACGCTGTAGAACTGTCTCATGTGCTAATAAAATATTCGGGTTGACTGTTAGGTGATTCATGTACATTGTTGCATCTAAGATTTTTAATTGTGGGGAGTCGTCGTCGGCCTTGGATAAAATATAAAATTCCGGTTTTTCAAGCGATAAAACTACGCGTAAATCGACACCGTTTAATAGCAACTTATCCTGATTAAGCAAATCAGTATGAATTTTCCCCATCAGTTCAACTACATTACTTTTATTGAAAAGTTTCTGCCGATCTAAATAGCCTTGATGTAATTCAGCGACGGGTTTATCGATATCTGCAATTTCCGTGTCATCTTTGTCAAGATACCAACCGACCGACTCCAAGTGAGTCGATGCAGCATCTTTACCATCTTAATATATAAAAACTACGTGTCACAATGTTTGTACACGCTAATCTCCGAAACCGCCCCACAGATTTAAATAAAAATTTGGGAATGTCTAGGGTTGGTTCCGGATTGAGAGATAGGATAATTTTGGTCCAGATAAGTGAAGCTGTTGTCGAAATATAGAGAAATTGAATGTTTCACTTTCACTGATTATATCTAAGTTGGAGGGGCGAAAAAATATTTAATTTTAACTGTCATGTACATATAAAAAACCGTTAGCTTTAAAAAAGCACTCTGATTTTTACGAGTGACAACGTATGAATTTGTGTATTGAGTGTACTGAGTGTACAGTGTGTACAGTATGTACAGTGTGTACAGTTACACTGTGCTGTGTACTGTGTACTATATACTATGTACTATGGACTGTATACTATAACTACCGGAGCACGCAAAAACACACCAGTTAAGAAACATATAATTTATATACAAAATAAAAATATTTTTGAACATTGGGAAACCTGTAAAATACCAGCATCCATTGTTCTTTATATACTTCCACCGAAAAATGCGTAAAAGCTTTTAATTGGTTCGATTAAATAAAGTGTTAATAAGGAAATATATAAATGTCGAGTTTTTGCATTATGCCTCAGATTGCGGTACATCTTGAAAACGGTCAACTGTATATTTCACTGAAGAAAATGCTCTCCAACGAGTTTTCAAGCCACCAAAAACTACACTTAGTGAATTTTTCACACTGTGCCAAATAGGAATAATTGGTTTTTCGTTAATGGTTATAAATATTTGTTGAAGAGTTGAATTTTGAAGATTTGGATTAATTTTAAATGTCTTAAGGTTGGGTGGCAGCAGCGAGTCGGAAAGCTATCATTTTTGTTTATTTACGCGCCGGAAAACAAAACCAAAAACATAGTTTACCAGCAAGTTTTGCAAAAGAATACATACATAGGTAATTTTGGTCACACTTAATATGAAAGCATATTGAATCTAATGTCTCCAAATTTTACAGAAATAAGGATTGGTTCTTTCCTTAGATATTGCGAATAGTTTGATTTTCAATATTGGCATTAATTTCACATGTTTTGACGAACACAATTTCGCAATATAAGAGAAAATAAAAGTTGGTTTTTTGGCATTGCTTTTTCCAACTATAAAATATTTATTTCATTTTTCGATTTTATTTTGTTTTTCTTTAATGGTTAAGAAGAGTTGAATTTTTAAGGTTTGGTTGATTTTAAATGTTTAAACGTTGGGTGCAGCAAAATGTCAGATCCCTAATAGTTTCACATTTTTTTATTTGGAATCAAAAATACCAAAAAATTGCCTTTTTCAAACTCTCCTACTGTATATTAAAATTCATATCACCTGATTACTACTATTGGCTTATGGGAGCAGCATAGGCGCGCCGGGTCCCAACTAGTAATTTAATAAATTTTCAATATAAGCGCGATAATTGTAATTGTGGTCGGTTTGAGCAATTGGTTTCCCATTCAAATATACGGTGCACTGGCGAAATATGGAGTGTAAAACGTTGTTTATTAAACCTGGAACATCACCTTCTTTTGAATAAAGTTCTTCTTTTCCATCTTTTATATTAATTAACTGCAATTTTAAACGAAGATAAATGCTAGATAAATCACGGTATGTATCTCCATGACCCAAGGTTACAAACTCTGGAACGGAGGAGTTGTCTAGTGAGGCTATTGGCTTATATGCTACTTCTTCTGTTTTCAAAATATTGCTTAGAACTGGTGGTGTGGAAAAAAGATCCAATTCCGATTTCATACATTCTTTGTACGACATTATGTTTATTACTTATCAAAAATGTCCAGTATACGTTTACGTATCTTTCGTTTTGTTTTCAAAACTCTTGCTTTTATTCCTTTTCTTTGATTTTTTGTTTTGCAATTTCTCGTGCGTTTAGGTGTTTTGCCACGTCTCTTGCGTTTAAGAGCTGCTTTTATATGCAAGGTTGTAAATGGATTCGGTCTTTTTATACATGCTCCACTCATACCGTCAAACACTTTATTTATACCTTTCTGAGCTAAATCTTGAATAGCAACTCTACCGTGTTCTTTTAAAATATCTTTAACTGATTTGCTGTTGATGTTTTTATCTTGTATTATAGCTTGCCCTGTTTTTACAGCCTGTTGTGCTTATGTTTTTAATCCCGATGTAGTGTAACTGTCGGAGGTGGGTGTGCCGGGGCACGAAGGAGGGAAATTGCCATAAAGGCCAAAAGACTACCATTACAAAAAAAAAACTTGGGGAAGGGGACTCAAAAAAAATGGTGGCTCGGACGGTTCGACCGCCGGGGGAAGTGTCGCGAATTTACGCATCCAATGCACCGGTTGTAGGCACGACTAGCGGTGCGCTAGCTAGCTCGCCAGATGGGGTGGGGTTCGCGGTGCTTGGATGCCGGAGGAGGTGACAGTTATACTGTCAAATCGCTCGTGCCTATGCAACAACAAAACTAAAGGGGCGACGAGGGGGTGGAACGACGTCCAGGGTCAACGAGAGGGGCAAAAGGGGAGGAAAAGAAAGAATTAGAAGGGTGGTCGCTGGTCACCAGGTCATCCTTAGGGGCTACATTATATCAAACAATATAAACAAATCATGCGTGGGCGGCACTTACCTTAGTTTATAAGGCATCCTTAATCTGGGGCCACACCGATAGCGGGGTTTCTACTCCATCATCGCCAGTTAAAATGCGTTTCAAATTTTATTGAGCTTTAATGTTATTCAGTTCTAGGTTATTTATTTCCAATGTTATTTATTTCAAGGAATATTAAGTTTTATTGTTAGGTAATTTAAGGTTATGCCTTTCAAATCTTATTCAGTCTTATTTTATTTATACTTTTTACTGGGTTATTTGTTTCAAAGAGTATTTATTTCATCACATACGCGTTATTTATATTGGTTCAATTATTTAGTCGTTTAAAGTTACGTTAAATAGTTATGCAAGTTGATATTAAGTATTCAATATTTTATCCTCATTTTTAAATTCAGGTTATATGTGTTTATTTGAATTCAATTAGTACCTTATTTCAACCTTAGGTCATCTACTTAGTTGTGTTCAGTTTATACTTTATGTTAAATTTATGTTATCTGCTTATTATAGGTTCATTGGAATTCAGTTATTAGTTTATCTTAAATGTATGGTATTTATTAAATTGAGTTTAGTTCATACTTTATTTTAGCTTTACGTTGTCTGCTTATTCGAGTGCAGTTTATAATTTATTTTAAATTTTATGTTAACTGCTTATTTGAGTTCAGTTTATAATTTATTTTAAGTTTTATGTTATCTGCTTATTATAGGTTCATTGGAATTCAGTTATTAGTTTATCTTAAATGTATGGTATTTATTAAATTGAGTTTAGTTCATACTTTATTTTAGCTTTACGTTGTCTGCTTATTCGAGTGCAGTTTATAATTTATTTTAAATTTTATGTTAACTGCTTATTTGAGTTCAGTTTATAATTTATTTTAAATTTTATGTTAACTGCTTATTTGAGTTCAGTTTAATCTTCCTTTTAAATTTAGTTAACTATTTATTTGAGTCCGAAAGACTGTACGATGACGACCGAATTTTATGTATTAATATCACCTTCCTGTAGCCGTAATTCCTTTCGTTCTCCGCAATCAAGTCGCCCTGTAACCGCGGCAAAAGATTTTTTTTTCTCAAAACCAAATCCGTAATAATATTATTTTCCACAGCGTTCGTTCACACGTTTCTGTTTATAGGCATTCAAAGATGGCAAATTTGTTTCCAACCATATACAACACCAAAGCCTCGGGAGCCAACTGGATTTGACTCTTTCTAACCAATGAATTAGTTACGATCGCGGTGAATTATTTTGTACGTAAGAACTCTTCGAACAAACTTCGTGATCAAGTTATACCAGAACTTTGTGTATGTGAATAGAAAAAAATTATACACTGCTAACAGGGATGGGTTGTTATATATTATTTTTTTGTTTTTATATATGTGGTAGTATTCTAATAATGAAGAAATATGGTTATCTTATCCACTCATCCACAGAAAACTTCTTGGCAACAAGGATAGAGTATTTTTATCAAAAATTTAGTTTTTAAAATAGTAACCGGAGAAAAAAAACTTTTTTTTGTACTTCCCTTTAAGCGAAAAAGAACATACCGCCAGGCATATTTTCCTTAAGAAAAGGAATTGTGTTTTCACTACCACCGAATTTATCCTTCCGCATTTTTATATAACGCTTTCCATTTTTTTTCGATATTATCGATTTCTGTACACAGAAGCTAGTTAGGTGTTGAAAGCTCAAAAATTCTTCGATATAATTAGTTATTCACAATTTTTCCGCACTCTCTGCTCAAAATCTAGCACGATCCCGACTTCATATCAAAAAAAACTTCTCGCCCTGTATCTCAATAATAGAATTCACTACTTGCGACTTTTAGAAATAATCAAAACCGAAAAAGAATTTTACCGGCACGAGTTAAACTTGTTCTGTATTTGCACCTCCATCAATAGCCAAAAAAAAAATTTCCTTCCCGCTGAATTCCACTGCCTCGGTTGAAAACCACTACCGCCGAACTCCCTAGCCACACCAGTTATTCACCGTTTTTTTTCGATTTTTTTTTCCTTTTCCGTTGTTTTTCTAATCTCGCGCAACACCAAGTTCACATTTCTAATCTCAAATCTTCCCCTTTTCGTAAAATCTATCCTTTTTCCACTTTATATCTAATCACCTAATCGGCACCCCCAGTAATACAAAAAAAAGCTCAATTACTTTTTCTCAAAACAAATTCGCGGACGCGACGACTACTTGCCAAGCAAAATCTCATCCCCGACTGTCCTCCAATCACCCTTTTTTTTCCAAACCCAACTCGATCACGCCACTTGGGCAATTTTTGATCTCCCGCGCGATGAGCGGTAAATTTTCCCTTTGTCTCACTGCGGCTACTTGCGCCGGGGCTTCGGTGACGAAAAATTCGAATTGCTTGTATATATTCCTAGGTTATATTATTATTTTTTTATTCCTTTATTTTTCTTATGTAACACAAAAAATCAGGGACATTGTTATTCTCTTTTGTTGGGGTTTATTTTGTTTAAAAGTAGAGAAATTATGACTTTTATATTGAAAAATCATAATTAACTTGTTAATTTCTGAAAATTTTCAACAAGGGTATCTCATGCATTAAAGATGGGGTTATTAAGAAAAAAACGCAAAGGGTTATGTTCTGCCGTATAAACAAATACGTTGCGACATTACGCGAATGTCACGACAACACTGCCTACCGTGATGACAAAATGAATACTACACCTTTTCGTGTGGACTTTTGAACACCTGACAAGTTTTTATGTTGCACTGTTACTGCAATGTTAACTTTTCTGAATTGACCCTATACGAATTAAATGTAATGCCGGTCCTAAGATATTCCTTTTATTTTGTGCACTAACATTGATTTCCATTTTTAAGCCTGCGTTATGTGCCCAAATTTAAGCTGCTTCACGGAACAATATGTTAAGGAAGCTGATGGTCCTACATCTGGAACTTTGATTTCTTGTTTATCTCCTGCTAGGCCACCATAAAACATTGCATAAAAAAAAACCGAGCCTCCGGTAGCAAGAATGTATTTACGTGCTGGAATTGTTTGAATATTATCATCGGATCCGAGAACAAATTACACATCGGCCATAAGTTCATTTTTGTACATTGCAGCATTACGTTCCAGGACTGTGGCCTTGGTTGTTTTCCAATGGGGGTCTACGGTATCTACAGTAGTGGAAGAAGTGGAGTTTGGTGCGTCAGAGGCCCATACGCTCTCGGGCGACCGTTACAGTAGCTAGAGGTTTAAGGTGCCGAAATAATGCACTGAAAAAGCTACCGATACCTCTTCCACGTTGATAAATAAGTGGACCACGATATAATTCTCCAATATCTGACAGACCACTGCCGCTTTGTATTAAATAATAACGCGTATAATAGGAATTCATCTCGTAGTTCTATTTATACTATGCAAAAACAAGTTGTTGTGTGAATATTTATAGTTTTTATTGTCTCTTAAAATGCAGCATTACATATGTAGGAATATAACTTGTTTTAAAGTCAACTACTTCCCCATGATGATCGGTTATTTATATAGAAATACTTTCGATAAGAGTTTTTTCAATAGGACAGTATTATATATGTTCAAATCTTAATATAGTACCACACTCTTGAATCGGTATTATTCGTAGATATCTTACTAGTTTGTCGCCTATAGGTCTAGGTTGAATAATATCATTGTATATATGTATTATATTTTTCTCAGAGCAATATTTTATAGTTTCTTGTGTACCTCTTGGTAATCGCTGTGTCAATTCTTTAATTGTTGTATCGAGAGAATTAATTTTTTCCATTATTGACCTGTGCTCTTGTTGTAATCCCGCTGTGTCAAATGACTCTTTTATTTCTGCCAAAAATGCATCAGGATTACGCTTGTTTTCAGGTGTTTGGAGAAATACATCTGTGATGAAGTTTGAAAGATTATCTATGTTTGTATTAATTGGTACTGGTGTGGATAAATAGTCGCCTGAGCTTTGTTTCTCATATGGGACTTGCAAAATTTCACTGTTTTTATTTATCTTTCGCTGCTCGGGTGTCTTTGCTTTGAGTGAATCTTTCTTCAGTCTATTCAATATTTCGAAAATTGTATTTTTAATTTGAATAATTCGTTTATGTTTTTCTTCTTCGCTAAGCTTTTTATCGTCAAAGCGTACATTGGCCAAAAGCAATGTCATGAGATCTTTAACATTCAAGTGTGAGGGTAGTGGTTTTTTTATTTTTATCGTAACGCCCAATTCCTCTAAACGAAGTTCGAACACACCATGCTCCTTTTCACCAGCTTTTTTCTCTTTATTTTCAGCTGTTTTTATGCTAGCCGGCGGATGTGTGTAGTTGTCTATTGTACCCTTCAAAACGGGGTGTTTTCTATTCTTCCTAGGAACTTGACCAAATACATCATCAACAAAATCTTCAATTGATTCATAGTTCTTATATTTTAAAATAACGTTTTCTGAAGTCTTTTTTCCTTGATATATGTGCAGAATGTATTCGTCTGGCTCATGCTTATACTCTATTTCAGGGATAACTTCATTAAAGTGGTCATCTTCTAACCGCTTCCACATTTTCGTTTTAACATCATTCAAGTACATGGTATACCATGAAGGTGTAACTGCATTATAAAATGTTAGTAAAAATGCAGAAAGATTTATTTGCCCAGCTCTGTAGCTAGTTTGTTCAAGATTTTCTGGCGTCCATTCAAGTTTTACATTTTCATTTATTTTGATGCTAAGTATTTTAAAATCCTTTTGATAACTGGTCGTCTGCGCGCCTCGCTCTTTTAGGCGCATTTCCTTCATTGGAGATTGCACGTTTTGTTATTTCAAAATTTGGTAGAGAAATTTCAGTTATTCCGACACGCCAGTTTCCATTAAACTTGCATGGTTTAGCAAGTGCATTTGTAAAAGCGGATAGCGTATTTTCCGGGTAAAATTGCATAGAGTTATTACTTAAAAGACATACGTAAAAATCATTTTCCTTTATGTCCACAGGCATTTTTTTAAAGTCTTTCCCAAGGAATCTTCGAAGTACTTTTTGGTTTATCCTTTGGGTTCTTCAAACGTTCACTCTGTCTAACACCGAGCTTGCGCACAGGAAATGAAAGCGTATATTGACCAGATTCTAGTTCAGAGGGTCTTAATATAGACTGTTTCTGGACTGGTTTTGTTTGTTTTCCACTTTGTTCTAATTCTTCTATAACATCGTTAGCTTCATCGACAGTCATATTCATTGGTACAGTATATTGTGTTATACCATCTTCACCCGTAATTATTTTATAATCCTTTTCACGTGCGTTTGGTGCAGATGCTGTTCTTAGTATTTTTCGTGGCGGTTTTAGCGTTTTTGCTATACCACTAGCTGATAATCGTCTTTTTGCCGTTGGTGATAAAGATCTTCTCGGTGGGGTTATACTACCTGCTTCTTCAAAGACTTCTTCTTCTTTGTCTAGAAAATCCATTGATGCCGGTGAAGTCTATGTTGACACTTCATCTTTAAATATAAATTTCGTTTGTGTGGCACTATCTCTTAAATTTTCTTGTTTGACATTGCGTTCACGAGGCAAGTATAAATTTGTGTTTTTATCAGGGGTTCGTCTAGATTCCCGTTTGTGATTTAAAAATGAAATTAGTTGATTTCGATAGCTATACCATTTTTCTGAATCATTCATGTCTTTATTCTTGTTTTGTACCATAGATGGTAACACTAATTTCCTCATGAATTTGCCTTCTTCCATTATATTTATTTTTATCCTTTTTATCTTTCGCTTTTTTTATATGCCTTCTTAGAACTAACGTCCAGAATAACCTTGTTCTGTTCCTGGAATTTTTGTAAATCTTTTCTATGTTCAAAATTCTATTTCTTAACGTCAAGGCCCTCGTAAGTACAGGCCTGGAAGCAGACTTTTTGGTTGTGTCTGTGCGGGGCCAAAATCGTCTGACAGTTGTGGAATTAACATGGCCGAAGCCGTACGAAGCAATTTTTTAACTTTGCTTTTGGAATAAAAAGTGGTAAAATAATGTATTTTATCACTTTTTAGTGCACACGGATTATCAGTGATAAGTTATTTAGTGATCTGAGTCCATAAATTAAAAAAAAATTAGTGGTTAAGTGTATTTTAAGAGTGTTAATTGATTAGGTGACCATTTTTGTTTACATTCGCGGTGGTTTTTTCGTGTTAATTTAGGGCAAAGGTGTTGAATTTGTGTAGTAATGGAATTAAAAGTGAATTTAAAGTAGTTAAAAATTATTATAGAAGAGTTATTGAAAACATAAGTGCAAGTACTACCACACAACATGAATAACAATAACTTTTTCACTTTTCCTTCACATTTTTCTGCACTTATGTTTTTAATAACTATCCTATAATAATCTTTAATCACTTAAAAAGCACTTTTTATTATGTTACTACACAAATTCAACATTTTTTCCCTAAATTAACACGAAAAAACCACCGCGAATGTAAACAAAAATGGTCACCTAATCAATTAACACTCTTAAAATACACTTAACCACTCACTTCATTTTAATTTTTTTTATTAAATCACTAAAGCACTAATCACTGATAATCCATGTGCACCAAAAAGTGAAAATATACAATATTTTACCACTTTTTAGTGCAAAAACAAACTTAAAAATTGCTTTTTATGGCTTCGGCCATGTTAATTCCACAACTGTCAGAAATTTTTGGCCACTTTTCAGCTATGTTAGTATTAGTTGGCCTGTCTGCTTCCAGGCCTGTGCTTACGAGGGTCTTGTTAACGTACATTTTTTGATGACCTATATACTGGTAAATTCTTTGGAAATATAACAATTTGGAGGGCAAATTCATGTGTGCGTGCGCAATATATGTGTGCAGTTTTTTCTTAACCAACGCCGAAAGGCTTGCTTTTTATATGTAATAATTTAGTTTGGAAAAGTTGTTAGACCGGTAAAGTCGCGAATTTATTTACTGTCAATAAAAATATTATCTATTTGTTTTGTAAATATTGTGTTTTTTAATTTAAAATATACGGGACGGAAAAAGCCAAAATAATCATCCATCTAACGAGAAGTCGTCGGATGGGAGCACGCGCCGACTTGGCAGTGAACAAAATGGTCCTTCGAGCCGGATCTCCGGTAAAAAACTGTTAACACAATAAAAAGCATTAAAGTGAAGTGAACACCGTAAATTGACATCAATCAACAAACAAACAAACACCATCCAAACAGGATTACCTCCACTACAAGGCAGCTGATCCACATCACCGGAGTAACGATTCCACCACAAGGACGTCTACGCATTACAAAGGTTTCAAAAGGTAAGCTCGATTCATTGTCACTTATTCTTACTTCCTTCAGTGTTTTTCTTACCCTCATAAATATTTTTATTAAATTAAATTACAATGGCTACAAAACAAAAAGATCCGATTCCAATACTCAAGCGACGACGCGCAGATATTAAAACACGAATAACTAAACTAAAAAATTATTTGGTAACAAACGAAAACTCTCCAGACGAGGATATCATTCAGATTAAGGTGGATGCGTTAATTGATCGGTTCAAAGACATGAGCAGTATCCAAGAAGAACTGATGGAATTGGATTCTGAATCCGAGGTGGCTCATAGCTCGGAATATGACGACATGGAAGAAGAATACCACATAATACTAGGAAAAGCAAGGAAACTCGTAAGAAAAGCTCAACAAGCTGAGCCTAATTTATCTCCCAGACACAAATTGAGAAATTCCTTTGATCCAACGCTAGAAACAGACATTTCAACATCGTCTATAAAATTACCTGAAATTACCCTACCGAAATTTGACGGCAGTCTCGAGAAATGGCATGCTTTCAAGGATAAATTTGAAGCTAGAATTGGAAATAATTCAAAAATTCCTGGCGTCGACCAATTCCAATAATTACAATCTTCACTATCGGACAAAGCCGCACGAGCCATTGAATCCATGGAAGGTACAGCTGAGAACTATCACGAGGCATGGGAGATTCTCACGATAAAATATAATAATTCTCGCAAAGCGATTTTACGCCACTGGGATATCTTGGAAAAATTACCACGTTTAACTAGAGACGCTCCTGCCGCACTAGACGATCTCGTGGCCACTTTTCGACAACATTTACGTTCTCTAAAATCCTTAGAGCAGCCTATAGAACAATGGGATTGTTGTATTATACATTTGCTATTAAGTAAAATCAGTGAAAACACCAGATATCACTGGGAACTTTCATTAGCAGACAATAAAATGCCCTCATACACACATTTATTGGACTTCCTGGAGAAGCGTGGGAATTGTACCGATGAGTCTCTTACGAAAGAAACCCATACTAAGCTACAAAAGGATAATAATCGATCCTTGCAGAAAACGAAAATTCATAACCACGGACACGCCTTCGTCGCAACGCCTAATCATAAATACGGAGGCTCACGTTCATCATGTCCAGTATGCCGCTCATCGCATTCCATTTATAAATGTAAAGTTTTTCGAGATATGCCTATAAATCAAAGACTTACACGTGCATCTTTATGTCATAACTGTTTAGGACCGAATCATGCAAGCAACGAATGTAAGTCAGGAAACTGTCGAGTTTGCAACAACAAACACCACACATTCTTACATCCGATCGAATCCACTATGAACGACTCAACGGCATCAAATCCTTCAAACTATTCCAAAGAAGAATCAAAAGAGCAAATGCAATCGGGATTAGAATCGGGAACCATTAACGCAATTAATTTATATACACCTCTAGATGATCTCGTTCCAACTGCGATGGTTTACATTCATCATCGAGACCAAACTGAAATATTATGTCGTGCAATAGTCGATACCGGCTCATCCAGAAACTTTATAACCAACGAATTGGCTACTCTCCTTCAATTACCGCGCACAGAGGAGCAGAATCATATCGGTGGATTAAATCAATCATCCACAGTGTCGAAGTTCTCTGTAACAACATCAATTAAGGCAAGGCATAATGATTACAACAGAACGCTTGATTTCCTGACTGTTCCAACAATAACGTCCTTTACACCAATTCAACAAATAAATAGAAAAATGGTGAATTTACCAAATAATCTACAACTGGCGGACCCAGATTTCCATGTTCCCGCCCCTGTGCAATTATTGTTGGGAGCTGGTATGACTCTATCTTCACTTTGCGTAGGCCAAATTACGCTATCTTCATCTCCTGATCTGGTTGCCCAAAAGACGCAATTCGGTTGGATCATCGGTGGAAATTTGCCTTTGTATCAGAAAACACAAAGTGGTGCAAAGTGCTATCTCATCAAACTACAGGAAGATATTTCCCGATTCTGGGAGTTAGAAGACTGCAACTCCATTAGACATTTATCTCAAGAAGAGGCTCAATGTGAACAACATTTTACAGAAAATACTAAACGTGACAGCGATGGCAGATATGTGGTTGCCTTACCATTTAATGATAAAAAGGAGGAGCTAGGTGAATCCTATACAATGTCACTCAAAAGACTACACGCATTAGAAAGACGATTTAAGAAAAATCCGGAGCTTCAATTACAATATAAAAATGTTATTAGTGAATATGTAGATCTCGGGTATATGTCAAAGGTGACCATGACCAAACAAGTAGACAACAGTTTTTATTTGCCCCATCAAGCGGTAATTAAGGAATCAAGTTTGAGAGTTTGAAGTTTAGAGTAGTTTTCGATGCGTCAGCGGCATCTTCTACAGGAGTCTCTCTCAACGATGCTTTATTAGGAGGGCCTACTATTCAGAGTGACATTTTCTGTTTATTGCTACGCTTCAGATTGTATAATCACGTATTAACAGGCGATATCGAGAAAATGTATTTACAGCTAAAGACCAATCTTATTTAAGAATTTTATGGCATGATAATGACGATTCTATTTCCATCTACCAGTTCAATAGACTCATATTTGGATTAAAACCAGCTTCATTTCTGGCCATCCGCACTATTCATCAGCTGGCAGACGATGAACAATCACGCTACCCTCGAGCAGCCGCCATTTTAAAGCGTGATCTATATGTTGACGACTTACTTACGGGTGCAAACACTATCGATGAAGTTGTACAAAAAGAAATCACCAAACTCTTAAGTCAGGAGGATTTAATTTAAGACAATGTGCCTCCAACACCGTCCAGATTTTACATTATATTCCTGAGTGCAATGTGAATTTGCAATTGCAAAATAATAGCGATACTACTCTTAAAACTTTAGAAGTTCATTGGAATTCAAAACAGGATGCAATAATGTACACTGTCAAAACCATAGCGCCTAATCGAGTGACGAAGAGAACAATATTTTCAGAAATCGCTAAAATTTTCGATCCAATGGGACTTCTTAATCCGGTTGTAGTTAAATCTAAAATACTAAAGCAAGAATTATGGAAATTAAAGGTTGATTGGGACGAATCATTGCCCGCAGAGATTCATACTAGATGGGAAGAATTTGCGGCACAATTGATCCACTTAAATGATATTTCATTTCCCAGAAAAGTGTTAATAAATCACCATAGTCACATAGAATTACACGGCTTTTGTGACGCCAGCGAGAAGGCGTATGGTGCCTGCTTTTATATATGTTCTATAGATAATTCAGGACAGGCTCAAGTACAGTTGTATTGCGCTAAATCGAGAGTCGCGCCTATTAAAACTTTACAGACGATTCCCCGCCTTGAATTGTGTGCCGCCGCTCTTCTTGCAGAGTTATATGAGATGGTTAAATCGGCCATAAATATTAGTTTTCATCGCACAATTTTTTGGACTGATTCAATGATAACGTTGCATTGGTTAAATACCTCACAACATTTACTAAAGACTTTTGTTCCAAACCGAGTCTCTGCTATTGTGTCAAAAACCAATAGGTCATCTTGGCGACATGTTCGTACCTATGATAATCCCGCTGACTTGTTATCGAGAGGAGTGATGCCAAATGAGTTCAGGAACAAGTCTCTCTGGTTCAAAGGCCCTAGATGGCTAGCCGGGGGAGAGGAATATTGGCCTGAGCAAAAAATATTGAGATCCAACGACGCACCTGATTTAAAGAAAATTACATGTTTAGCTGCTGCTACCGTTAATATAGATATTTTTACACAATATTCCTCGTACACCAAGCTGCAACGTCTCGTAGCTCGTTGTTTACGCTGGATAAAATCACGAAGAAAGAAAGGTCCTTTGTTGATTGAAGAACTTCGTTACGCCTCTGATCGTATCGTCCAATTAACTCAACGCAAAGAATTTGCTGCAGAATACAAAGCCTTGAACAATAAACGGCCTCTACATACAAAGAGTAAACTTCTCTCTTTAAATCCCTTTATAGGAGATGATGGACTTATAAGAGTGGGTGGTAGGTTAGACTCTTCATCCTACTCCTATCAAAAAAAACACCAAGTCCTTTTGCCAAAGTCGCACCATATTACTCATCTATTGATTAATGAAGAACATTTAAAAACTCTACATGGAGGAGTTCAACTCACATTATGCTCATTAAGGCAAAAATATTGGCCTATTGATGGGCGAAACCAGGTACGAAAGGTCTTGAGAAAATGTGTTCGATGTGCACGAGCCGATCCCGGTCCTGTAAATTATGTTATGGGAAATTTGCCTACAGTAAGGACAACGCAGACTAGACCATTTGCAAACTCTGGGGTAGACTATTGCGGTCCTTTTCTAATTAAGGAGAAGCGTTTTCGAAATCGCAACAGGATAAAGATTTACGTTGCCGTATTCATTTGTTTCGGCACGAAGGCTGTTCACTTGGAGACTGTGAGTGATCTCACCACCGAAGGATTCTTAGCTGCTTTAAAACGGTTTATATCTCGTCGTGGGAAATGTGTGTCAATTTATTCTGACAACGGAACGAATTTTGTTGGCGCTAGTAATAAACTTAAAGAGCTCCAGGATCTACTGATTTCCGAAGAACATAACAAGAAGGTTCATGATTATCTTGCTGTAAAAAACATTGCTTGGCATTTCAGCCCACCTCAAGCTCCTCACTTCGGCGGTCTCTGGGAGGCTGCCGTTAAATCTTTCAAACATCACCTTAAACGCGTTATTGGACCAGAATTATTTACGTTTGAGCAGTTCAACACTTTAGTCATTGAAATAGAAGCTATTCTCAATTCCAGACCGCTAACTCCCTTATCCTCTGATCCAAATGATTTTTCCCCTTTAACACCTTCTCATTTTTTGATTGGTGATCCAATGTCGAGCTTGCCAGAGCGAAATCTTTCAGGTATACCTGCGAACCGTTTATCCACATGGCAGCATATTCAAAAGGTCAAGCAGGATTTTTGGAATCGTTGGCATAAAGAATATGTTAAAGAATTAAATATCAGACGCAAATGGACCCGAGGGAATCACCCTATCAAGGAAAACTCTATAGTTATTATTCGAGAGGATAATCTACCATCCCTACAATGGCGTATCGGCAGGGTCATTGAAGTACATCCAGGTCGTGACGGTGTCATTCGGACCGTACGTTTGAAGACCTCCACGGGTGAAGTTACACGGTGTGTCAAGAAACTCGCCCCTCTACCTGTCGACAGTGATTAGTTAATCACAAAATGATATAGTAGCCTTTTTAAATATTCTATATGTAATGTATTTTTTTTTATCTTAATACTTTTACTTTTTTTAAAAACTGTGTAATAGTAGTTAAGCAATGCCTAATATGTATGTACCTAGATTAAAGTTTCATTTTTACTTGATCGCAAGACTCTCAACTGGGGGAGTATGTTTTGTACCATAGATGGTAACACTAATTTCTTCATGAATTTGCCTTCTTCCATTATATTAATTTTTATCTTTTTTATCTTTCGCTTTTTTTATATGCCTTCTTAGAACTAACGTCCAGAATAACCTTGTTCTGTTCCTGGAATTTTTGTAAATCTTTTCTATGTTAAAAATTCTATTTCTTAACGTACATTTTTTGATGACCTATTTACTGGTAAATTCTTTGGAAATATAACAATTTGGAGGGCAAATTCATGTGTGCGTGCGCAATATATGTGTGCAGTTTTTTCTTAACCAACGCCGAAAGGCTTGCTTTTTATATGTAATAATTTAGTTTGGAAAAGTTGTTAGACCGGTAAAGTCGCGAATTTATTTACTGTCAATAAAAATATTATCTATTTGTTTTGTAAATATTGTGTTTTTTAATTTAAAATATACGGGACGGAAAAAGCCAAAATAATCATCCATCTAACGAGAAGTCGTCGGATGGGAGCACGCGCCGACTTGG
Source organism: Thereva nobilitata (assembly GCA_963855945.1). Lineage (NCBI taxonomy): Eukaryota > Metazoa > Arthropoda > Insecta > Diptera > Therevidae > Thereva > Thereva nobilitata. Next base: position 37,710,585 of record OY979697.1, read on the forward strand.
CAGTGAACAATTCTGTAGTATTTTTTTCATTGCTCTATCAAAGATGGATTGATTTGCAGTCATTTCAATTTCATCTTTAAGCTTGTTGTAAACCTCTGGCGACAGAAGTAGCATCTTATTAAGTCCAATATTTCTATGCATATTTTTCAATTAATGAGCCAATAACTCCTGACAATACACTTCCTAATAAAATAAAAAAAAACCTCCTCGCTGCACTAGTATTTTACGTTGTTTAGCAACAGATCTCTTTGCGCGAATCAATTTACGCATGTCCTTTTTATACCTGCACAGTGAGTTGTAGATATTTCCACGCGGCATATGGTTACCTTTTAAGGTGTTGAGAGTAATTTCACAAAGAGTTTTTATAACCTCCGGGTCAGCATTTTTTATGATGGACTTTCTTAGATTTGGTTTAGCCTTTTTAAGAACATATAGCATATGCTTGTTGTCCCTTAATCGTTTCATTCGTGATGCCATTCTTACCGTTTAAAGAATTTTGCGGACAAAAACAGGTTACAAAATGTTTATTAAATATATCCGTGCGAAATCTTAAGACGTCGTTAATGTCTTGAGTTAAATCAATTAGCAAATACCCGTAAGGCATTTGAGTTATCTCTTTATATATTCTCACAAGTTCTAAACTATTTTCTGGGTAAATTTGTCGGGCCAGATGGGCAAATTGGGTTTTATCTCGGGGGTTTTAAATGTTTATAAATGTTTATAAATGTTGTTTTCCCACATCCTGAAGGTCCTGCAACCATCATTGTAAATGGGTGATTAAACTTGATCATTTTTGCTTTGTATATAAACCGGTTATTCAACCTCTGGTATTTATACATTCGCTACAATGAGCAGAAGACAAATAATCAACGAACTGCATAAACCAGTTAGAAAAAAATTTAAACGCCGACATGTCACTACCAAAGGTATAGATGATTTGTGGCAGGCAGACTTGGTCGAAATGGGTTCTTACTCGTCAGAAAACCAAGGTTTTCGTTTTCTACTTACTGTGATTGATACATTTTCAAAATATGCATGGGCTTACCACTTAAAAGTAAAAAGGCCCCAGAAGTTGTTAAAGCAATGCAGTCTATTTTTAATACAGGACGCATACCACAAAATTTACAAACTGACGATAGAAAGGAATTTTTTAATAAACCATTTCAGCAACTGATGAAAAATTATGAAATAAACCATTCTTCCAGCTACAGTAATTTAAAAGCCTCAATAGTAGAGAGATTTAACAGAACATTGAAAAATATGATGTGGAAAGAATTCAGCATGAATGGCAATTATCACTGGATTAGTATGTTGGCCAAGTTAACAGACGACTACAATACAACAAAACATCGTACGATTCAGATGAGACCTGCAGATGTTGGACCACACAACGAAAAACGTTTATTATTATCTTTGTATAAGTACCCCAAAATAAAGTCAAAACCTAAATATAAAGCAGGTGATTTTGTTCGTATAAGTAGACATAAACATGTTTTCGAAAAAGGTTATACACCTAATTGGTCCGCTGAGATATTTAAAATAAAAGAAGTTAAACCTGTTTACCCGACAACATATATTCTCGAAGATTACCAAGGAAATATAATTCAAGGCAGATTTTATGAACAAGAAATAGCTCCAGTGAAAAACCCCGATGTCTATCTAGTAGAAAAAATTTTAAAACGACGCGGAAACAGGGTTTTTGTTAAATGGCTTGGTTTTTCACCCAGTCACAACATATATATAAAAGACGTGGTATAAATCCTTAAATATTCATTCAAGATGTTAAACCTGAAAGTAGAATACGATAGTTTTAAAGCATTTTATAATCTTGCTATTGATTTATACACAGCAAATAAGTTAGCAAAAGACGGATTTTTTTACACAAATTTCAAAGACCATGTTAAATGTTACTTTTGTTCTTTGGAAATGGATGCAACCAGCGGTGCACCAGATATATATCGGGATCATAGACGTCGTTCACCAAGGTGTGCACGTGTTAAATCAATTGGGGAAGACGTATGTGGTAAATATCTACCAATGACAGAACTACCACCACCTGCACCTCCATCAACACCGCTCATCACCAAACAGTCTGAATCAAAAGCCTTAATTTACACTTTCAACACTTTGAAGTTTTTAGCAGGTACTTTACTCGTTCTAGGCATGTGTTGTGAAATCTCATATATTTACGGAAAACTATGAAAAAACAAGTCAGGTTTAACGACACACCTACCATCAAATATTTGTACACCTGGAAGTTTGCATATCACAAAGCACGAAAGGGACCTTGGGAAACATCAGCAGTGGATACATTTAGATTTAAAAATATAATCTTACAATTTAGTGTAATAATTAATCCAATTTTAGAAAATAAAATAAAAATAATGTTTAAGAACAGAATTTCACAACTGAGTGTAATAATAAATCGTGTTTTAAAAAATAAAATAAAAATGTTCAGCTAGTAACATATTGTTTTTATTATTATAACTATTCCCCCAGTCATTTTTCAGGTTTCGTTTTGGGTTTCTATAGAAATGCATGCTTGCCTGCCTGCAGAGTGCAAGATCCCCCTTAGCAACAGTCCTTTAGTACGCGGAGGCAATGGAGCCGGATGTCTAGTGGCCGGCTGCAAGGTCACTAGCCCGAGCGTCATAACTGGTTCAACTCTCAAAAGGCCTGGGGCGGGAGCAGGAGCAAGGAACGCTAGTCGCAAGATCAATGACCTGGCCCACTGCTACCTTTCATATGGCAACACTGTCTGGCAAACACACTCGCGCCTTTTCATATGGCACTACTGTCTGGCCAAAGTGTCCCCATAGTCCCCGCCAAGACCCCCGCCGAGTCCCCGCCAAGACCCAGCCGAGGACCCCGCCGCAGCCCCAGTCGAGGCCGCCGACCGCCGCAGAGCCCAAAGCCACCGACCCTGACCCAGTTCCCGACTCGTCCAGTCTCTAGGTCAACCACCTTGACCTACATCACAAGGCCAAATACAGGTGATTGATTGATGCCAGGTGAATGACATCCCATTCTAACACCCCATTAATCATTATAATTACCCATAAAAGCAATAAATGTCATTGTAATTACCCATAAAAGCAATAAATGCCATTGTAATTACCCATTTATCACTTAATTAGTCGTAAAAAAGCAATTAATGTCATTTTAATTACCCATCAATCAACTTAATTGCTCGTAAAAGCAATTAACTTGATTAATGGGCAATTAAACACCCCTTAATGGGCAATTAAAAACCGGTTTTGGTTCCCAGGAGCAAGAGCCCCAATACCTACTGAAATTGCATACCTCCAACGAAAGTTCCGCTCCCTTCACTCGCACAACTTTCTAATTAAGGGGATAGGTGTAATTAATCCCATCATTACCTCCACCTTGCCTAACATTATCATTACACATCTCGTGTCATCTCCAAATCTACATATCTCGTCTCAATTTTGCTTTAACCCAACGCAGCCAATTCTCAAGCTACAATTATCACATCCCCAAATATGTAACTTGATCCAAGGTTAAATAAATCACCCATTTCGAAATAAGTTTACACTTATTTCCATCTTTCTCCAACAGCTGAAAAGCATAAACCAACATTTTATCTCGGGAAAGGTCCAGGCACTCAAAACCCTGAATCTTTCAAAAGATCCTAAACTCCTAAAATAAAAAGATTCTCAGTGCACATATGCAACATAAATAAAAAAACAATGGTCAATGCCATTGTTTACATTTCCCTTTACTTGACGTCAATGCAAGTAAATTTCGAAACACGCTTTCCGGCCACCCAAGCGAGCACCAGGGGTAACTAACCGACGGAAAGCCATGTGTGGAGAGAATTACGAAAACCATATATTTTGATCGCGTACGATCACCCCGACGAGAGTGTTTAACCCGTGCAGAAGTTCCCTCTGCACTTGCTCGCTCACGAGAGAGACCTTGCAGAAATTTCGCTCTGCACTTGTTCAAGCACAAGTGTGAGAAATACATTCGTTAGCCCCTCCCCAAATGCATTTAAATGCATTTATGTAAATAACCACGGCAACCAATAAGGGACCGTGAAGAAATTTTAAAGTGATAGAAGTAATTTCGGTATCGGTGGAGAATCGATTTGTGAAAGTGATTCGAAGTGAAAAATCAGTTCAGTCTCACGACTCAAACTGTGAAGACCAATAAAACAATTCGTAACATATTAAGAATTATTTGTAATAAAAAAGAAGTGTTGTAAATTATAAAAAGTAATTTTTGGCGAAGACAAGAAACAATCTCGGAAGGCACCCGATTTACCTGCGTGAGCCGGCGCCGGGGGATTGCTTTCACGTACTAAGCCCAGTGAGTGATGTACAATTAAAATAAAATAAATTACATCAGTAAATTGAAGTGTCTTCTTATAATAAAAGAAATCTAAAGGGCCATGTTCATCTCGTAAGAATGCACGACATGGTCCTGTAACGAGCAAAAAAATAAAATCGTTACACTTCTGTCTTAAAAAAAATTTTATCTACTGACTTAAAAATTGAGTTTAACTAATTGTTTAATTCCTCTCTAAAATCTTAACTCCTTTCTTAAAAATCTGACTTTACCTGCCCTAATTCTGTCGCGCATTCTTGTTTTTATGGTTGGTGCCCCCGCCGCCATCGGGAATCATCACAAAATGGATCCTGAAAAAAACAGAAGTAACTAGCAGGACTAGGAAAACTGTAAGATGCACATGCTTAATGAGAATACTACCTACAGGCTCATATTAGATGTCAGCTGAGTCCGCTGATTTGAGTACACTGTCTGAACTGAATTGTAAGGGTAACTCAGGTAAGATCTTTTTCAGGTTTCAGTGTTTGATGTTTGGGAATTAGAAGGGGTCTTAGGAGAAAACAAATGAGAATCTTCAAAGGCTTGGATAGGCCTGAACAGTAAAATTGGAAATGCCTTATTGTAAGTAGATAAGGAATTCAGATGAATGGTGTTTGGATAGCGGCTGCATCGCACACATGGCTGCAAAGAATTAGTACTTCGAAGTTACATGAAGTCAATCGAGTGTTGAACATGGCAAATGCTGAATCTACACAAATTGAAGGATTTGGAAAAATAAAACTTTCAGCTAGTTGCACTGACTGAGAAGAAATGTTGAATTGAAAGAACGCAATGCATGTTCCTGATTTATAAACAAATCTGATGTTTATTTCAAAGATACCTGATCGCGGATACGAAGTTGTGATTACGAAAAATAATGCGCAGATTGCTGAACCAGAAAGAATAGTATTGATAGTGGCAGACAGGAAAGGCAAGCTGTATTTCTTAGGAAAGAATACTGAAATGGCGAATACTGCAATAAAGGAGCAAGGGAATTTTCTGGATGAATGGCACCGTCAGCTAAGACATGCGGAAAAGCAATGTTTACTGGAAATGTCAGAGATACATTATATACTTGGTCTCAAAATCACGTCAGCAGATTTCGTGCGATTTCACCATATAAACATAGACCGGGGCCAAGAACATCAGGGTAGTTGGAAATAGTTCATAGTCACGTGTGCGGCCCATTGCGGAACCATTTGTCGACAATAAATCAAGGTGTTCTGTAATTTATTTCATCAAAGGAAAGAATGGAGTATTGCGCGTTGTTCTGGAATATAAAGCTTTGCTGAGGTACATACTGATAAGAAAATAAAGTATTTGAAGTCAATTTATTTTTAATTAAATAATTTACAATTCTTACATTAGCCTTGTCCTGGTCCTAATCTCCCTTCCAGAATCATATTGCCTTAATTGTTTTTTCCTCTGATTGTTATCACTGATTTCCTCTATAATTTAAGTTCATTAGTGTTACTCTTGGCGGTTTAAAATAACAACTTTCAACTACCGAATTCTGAAGAAAATAGGCGCGCTACCACATCAAGGGCCCATGTTTTTATCGGGAAATGGCCCCTATTTACAAGGTTTCCACTGTTTAGGACCCTTATTTATTGGTTCGAATCAGTAAGCCGGTTAAAACCGGTTATTAATAGTTTTCGTGTGGATCTTGAACGTTGGATTTTAGGCGGCCGGGTGCTACTCCTAGAGAAATTCTACGCGCAAGCATTTCTCGCAAACGGCGAAGGAAACCAGAACGTAATAGGCCTGGGTATGCTGCCGGATTTCCCAGGGCTATCCCATTTCTCCCGTGTATCATAAATTAGAGCACTCCTTGGTGGTCAATTCGCCTTGCAGTGTTATTATCTGCCCTTGTAACATGAAGATTCACGAGATTTTATGAATGCTTGGTTGGAGAGGTTAGGATCGGTGCCGGCTTAATTACAAATGAGTTCTACTTAGTTATTGCTTAATTATATTTATTTTCTTTTATTTCGTAGGACGCCTTTCGGCCGACTCCTTATCCAGGTATGAGACTGTCAGTATATGTGAGACTTGGAAAGTTAGATCCAGCCGCAGTAGCATCGTTTAAGGGACAGCACATACAGGTATGTATTTTCTGTTTTAGGCCGTAACAATCAGTCCAGAAGAAATAAAAGACGGAGTCAGTACACTTCAGTATTAAAAAACCTTAAACATTATTAAAAGTGACATGGGAATGGATGAGTTACTTGAGCCTTTTAAAACGGTTTAGTAATTTGACTGTGGTAAGTTCATTTCGTATGATTTTTTTGAAAAAGTTGTATTTTTTACACTTTCTTATGATGGTAAATCAACAGATGAGTTAAGATTCTTTGTACAAGGATTCGTTCAACTTAACTGACGGATTAGTGGATTAGCAGTATTTTAACCTCCTGCAAAAATAACAAAATTTAGAGAACGGTCATCAACACGATCAACATCTAAAGATTCTAGAAACAGTACAAATAACACGGCGAATGAAGAACCAGAAACTGGTCTCTGGTCTGCTGTAATTGCCCTTAATAATGCCCTTAGTGTATCAGGAACAAATCCTATAATATTGAAATAATAACTAAATTTAGTTTGACAGATTTGGTTTGACACAAAACCCTCATACGTGTAAACCAGAGCTTTGAAATTTTTAAGAGTTTTGGATGCAAAGGGTCATTTTACACGATGAAACACGAAACAAAAAGTTTCATGCAACTTTGCTCGGTTTGAAGGGGAGAGGAGAGAGAGGGTTTGAGGGAACACGTGGAACACGTCAAACCGAGCAAAGTTGCATGAAAATTTTTGTTTCGTGTTTCATCGTGTAAAATGGGCCAAAAGATATTCTAATAATAAGAAGAAAATGCAAAGCAAGTGACATTTCATATGAGCAAATCACGTAGTGCAAAACAGCCTTAAAAACAGAAAAAACAATAAAGAAATATATTTTCGCCTTTTAATTCAATATTTTGAAAATATCGAACAATATACAAATAAATTCAACAAGCATGTGCACATATAAAAATTTTGTTTTTGCGGCTTGACGGATTCGTAGGATTAATTAAGGAATACACTTTTTGAATGTTTACACAAAACTTCTTGACTACAACACACTTCTTAAAGTTCACTAATTATCACTTGCAATTTAATATCTCAGTAATAGTATTTATCGCCTTTTAATTTACTACTTAATTACATTTTTCGCTTTAGGTCGCTTTTATCACTTAGGACACTTTCATTCGCTTTTCTAATCAAAAACTGACTCGAAATATCGGTGCTACTGCATTTATACATATATCCAAGCTCCTGTCTTATCCAATTTCTTGATCTTTCCACCCCAATCTGGAGAACTCTTTATTTCTCGCACGTTCGATCCTCGTTTCGCACTATCCAGAAACTTCTACAAGTTTAAAGTCTTCAATCACATTTCGTTGAAACTCTAACTAATAGATGGTGCGCCGGTAACATATTTGTGGCGACACAAAGCGACCACAGAGCCACCATTGTGCCAAACACATAAAACTACTAACACTTTACACTATGAATTATGTATTAGAATCTAAGGGTCTGTGCCAAGTTACAATTCAAATGGCAATTTGTATGAAAAACGCATTTCGATTTTACAATTCAATTTTCGGAGGTTTGTGTCTTTGGAATTGTAAGGAAATTTTTGACAGTTTGATGGATTTGCATTTTGGTGGTTGAATCTACATATTTTCAATTATTGGAGAACAATATCACAAATTCTTTCAATTTTCAGTGCATGATTGTCCTCACCGTATAATATGACACATATACTGAGTTTCCATGAGAGTTCAACCAGACTTGAACCCGAGTTATACGTCATGGAAACAGATACAGTTAAGAGTTTTCGTTAAAGATTTTCAACTCTGCTCAACTCAACGAAAATAGGTAGATTGAACTGAGTTCACTCACACAACTAAAAACGGCACACTGGCAAAGGTACAAAAAGTGAAAATGTCGCGCACTTTTTAATTAATAAATACTTTTACAGGAAAATCTATAATAAAATTAATTAATGGAAAAAGATGGAGGAAGACGGAAGGCAGAAATGGAAACGCATAGAGTTAAGTCGTTGAGTTGAAGTGTCATTTCAACTCAACCACAACTCCACTCAACTCCCATGGAAACTCGGTAATTAAAGGCTGACACGTTGCAGACGTAAACCAAAATAAAAACATGAGCAGCATAAATTCCGCATAAAACGGTTTTTTAAACTCTCTCAAATATGTGTATGCTTCGTGCATTCCACCCCCACTGAGATGATGTTCATGAAGCAATTCCATTTCCATTATTTAAAAGACATAAACATAGCCCTGGGCTTCTTTAAAAAAATTATTAAAAATTTTAATAAATACAGGATTTTGTTCTCATCAATTGTCAAATGAAATGCGTGAATTGTATTTTGGCACACTTTGTAATTTCGAAGTGCCCGCGGTGAAAGTAGCAAATGCGAAATTGTAATTTGGCAGCCACCCTAAGTAACCTTTGCGTAGTTTAAATAATTGGAAAATAATTTTCAATGTTTGTTGCTTTTCCAATTCCGTAGCCAAATAGTTGATTTTGTATCGAGTGTAATATTGGTAGGCAATAGGCCTTAATTGTAGTTAATTTGTAGACGTTGTACCCGCTTAGTAGGTTGGATTAATAAATACCCTATATTAGTAGTGTTTGATGTATTTATTGGTAAATTGCGTGTGCTTCTCTAATTGAACATCTGGCCACATATTACCCTAGCCTGAAGACGTGTAACTGTCGGGGTAGGGTGTGCCGGGGCACGAAGAAGGGAAATTGCCATAAAGGCCAAAAGACTACTATTACAAAAAAACTTGGGGGAGGGGACTCAAAAAAAGGTGGCTCGGACGGCTCGACCGCCGGGGAAGTGTCGCGAAGTTACGCATCCAGTGCACCGGTTGTAGGCACGACTAGCGGTGCGCTAGCTAGCTCGCCAGATGGGGTGGGGTTCGCGGTGCTTGGATGCCGGAGGGGGTGACAGTTATACTGTTAAATCGCTCGTGCCTATGCAACAACAAAACTAAAGGGGCGACGAGGGGGTGGAACGACGTCCAGGGCCAACGAGAGGGGCTAATTAGAAGGGAGAAAAGAGAAAGGGATAGAAGGGTGGTCGCTGGTCACCAGGTCATCACTAGGGGACTACATAATGTCAAACAATATAAAAAGTTGTGAGTGGGCGGCACTTACCTTGGTTATGGGCCTCCTTCATCCGGGGTTACAGCTACAGGGGTTCCTACTCCATTTTCATCGTTTATTTCATCTTATTTAGTTAGTTCGGTAATTATGCGTTATGATTTATCTTATTTAGTTAGCTCGTTATCTACCCGGTATTATTTATTTTATCTAGTTAGTTCGTTATTTGTTCATTATTATTTACCGTATTTAGTTCGTACGTTATTTATTCATTATGATTTACCTTATTTAGTTAGTTCGTTAATTATTTGTTTATGTATATAATTTCATTCAATTTATTCAGTGTGTAGTGGTTTGTTACTAATTTATTCGATACTTTATTCAATTATAGGTTTTTTTTGTTGTTCGTTATTAGTTACTTTTAGTATGTAATTATTTATTCAATTATGGATACGTGGTTAGTTAATGTTTCAAGATTCAATTAGTTATTATTCTATTCCATTTTACATATTCAGCTATTCATGATCAGTTACTACTATTCAGCTATTCATGATCAGTTACTACTATTCAGCTATTCATGATCAGTTACTACTATTCAGCTATTCATGATCAGTTACTACTAGTATATGATTATTTATTCGATTATTGGTATATATATGTTTAGGCTAATGCTTTATGACTTAATTAATTAATAAGTTATTCCGTTCTACGTATTCAGTATGTAGTGATTTGTTACTAATTTATTCGATATTTTATTCAATTATAGGTCTTAGGTTGGTCGTTATTAGTTACTTTTAGTATGTAATTATTTATTCAAATATGGATATGTGGTTAGTTAATGTTTCATGATTCATTTCAATGTCTATAATAAACCACCTCCCTTTGTGCATCTAAGCGCGATTGATTGGTAATTAGCCACACAATGTCTTCTCGTTTAGTGTCCACACCCGATAAGAGGTTCACGTTCTACGGTAGATTGCTCCGAAGAACCAGCAATCTTGGTTTGGGAAAAGTTCATATATTAATCGCAAAGAAGGACGACCTACTGTTCAGAAAAAAAACCGGTAGAATATTCGTAATCAAATTATTACTGTGTTTAACAGAGACGATACGCAGTATAATGCCCATAAGGGGTTATGACTATGTGCAAGGAAACTTGGAGAATTTAAAAAAAATTCCCAGCGGAACATTCAAATAGAGAATTCGCGATTTAATGTTCAGAAAAAAATTTTGATATAATGTACAAGAAAGAATCCATCGAATGTTCACAAAAACCACCGTATCTTTAACGCACCGTTACGTAAGCGACATCGGCGCGTTTTTATCATGCCTCTTCCGAAACCACTACCACCGCGCGGACGTCTCGGATAAGAAACGTTTTCCTCTCTCTTTAGTTTCCACACACACAAAAAAAATACAAAATTCTGAGTACTTTAAGGATGACACTTAGCTTTTTATGGGTGCTCTTTAAATATCCGGGCTCGGTGATACCCGGCTCTCTGCTTCCTAGATTGCGCCAAAATGCGTCCACGGCCAGCCAAATTCTCAACCCCACACTTCGCAAGATTAGCACTTTTCAACAGGTAATCACCCGGCTTCTTAGCGATCACAGAACCGTGCTACCTTCAGAAGAAAGATAGCCCGCAATTTGTCTCGCGTTTTCACCAATAAGAACCTCACTTTAATCTCGTTAAACTAAAACTTCAAATACCAAAAATCCGGCTCAAAGAAAACTCAGAACAAAAAATATCCACGATTTTTCTTAAAGAACGTTTCTCAATTTCCGCCTTTTGTCCCAAAAGGGAGCTTCTAAGCCCAACTCAAAACAATAAAAAGAAACTCAAAAAAAACTCCCCAAAAATTTGGGCGCGTGGTTAGCCAAGGTAAGGTTCAAGATCCGAAAAAAAAAAAAAAAACCGACACAGGATTGCTCTTTACTCGATCGCCGATAGCTGGTCACTCCCTTTTCCTAGTCTCGTGATCAGCATGGGAACCGACGAAGAGGAAAAAAAAATCTGCCTAGAGCAGAACTGGGCATAAAATTTCGTCGCATCTTGCAGCGCGCGCTCTGCTTCTTTCCCCGCACTCTCCGATGCTACGTTGCCAGTTTTGCTTTTTCCTTTTGTTTATTTTTTTTTCAGATAGACAAAATTAAGTAAATGCCGTTTTGTAGTAAAATTTCTTTCTTTTGTCCTATACATATAGGTAATAATTCAAGGGCAGTAAAACATTTTCAATTTTTTTGGAGATTGGGAGTTTTATGCAATATGTTATTGTTTAATCTTGTTTTTAGGTCGTTTCCAGGGAAGAAAAATTTTATAATTTATATTTAGGGTGCGTGGATGGCTTAAGTCTCATAGGGCGTCCGTTACAACGCGCGCCATTTCGAATCCGCCCGGCGAGAGGTGGCGCGAAAAAAAACAAACGGCGGCCTTGTTTGATCACTAGCCCAACGTGTGGCTCGACTACGCCCTGAAATTAGCAGTCTCATGCTTTACTGACTGAGCTAGCCGGGCTGTACCAAGGTAATGGAAAAGGCCGCTTGCGCGCGCAAACATTGATACTTCGGTTTTTGACATGCCTGAAATTACTGGGTTATTGGCGCTATTTGGCATTGATTTCCAATGACCGCCATCGTGTACTCTTTGGTGTTATATGTTCTAAGACAATCTCTGCTTTCCCTTGTGTTTTTACTGGCATATCTCAACTTTAACGACAATCGTCTCGTCCTCAGCCATTTTTCGATAAAAAGTGGGTTACACCATGCGTCCCCTGCTGCTTCCTTTCCCTGCGGATCCTGGTCCAGCTGGGACTAAGCTAGGTTCTCGTATCCATTTCCAAAAATCTTAGGCGGACGTCTTATAGGGTCGTCAGGGCCTGATGAGATCCTATTGCCTATATGTTGCCGAACATGAGCAGGAAGCAGAGGTTGTCTTCACGAATTTTGTTAAGTTTAGCCTGTATTACATCTGCGCACGAGAGCGGTCTCCTCCTTACCGGCAACCTAGGCGTCTCGGTAGTGTCTTTCTATAAACGTGAGTCCCCTCTATGTGTATTGGGGTTGGCCTGGCAACCCCTGAAGTTACTAACATGAAAGCTTGGCTCCAGACAGCCAAGTATAACAAGCAGGTGTACCATCCGCTGGGGAAGCTACCCAAGCGGACCTCGATGGGTACCCTATTGATAACCGGTTAGGCCGGCGAGATGCCTTATTAGGGCTACTCGGAGTTGAACTGCTTCCAGAAATGGTATTAGGGCGCGTCCTAGGACTGATCGCGTTGTGGAGGGACTTCGCGCTTCCAGGGGAAAGTCGAGGCAATTCCACATTGTCCCGGCGAGTCCCAAGGAGCGTGAAGTATCTCTTCCGGATGGTGTCTCCTGCCCCAAGGACTCGATCCGCCGGCTATACCACATAGTCGTCGTCTCGAACCCCTGGTCCACGAGGTCACTTTCCGCTACTCAGGCTGTCAGGCCTTGAGGTCCTTGGCGTGAAAGGTTCCGATTAGTTTGCCCTTTAAATCTTCCAACTCATATCTCCCACTCCCAAGCTTTCGCTTCACGCGAGCCTTCGTGAATTTATTTGCCAGTTTAGCGTTAAACCGGTCGACCTTGCTGCTTACGGGGAAGGTTCGTCGATAGACTACCTGGCCGGGCGAGAACTCTACTGCTCTGCAGCGCAGATTATAGTGTTTCTCGTGTCTAGTGTGAGCCGCGGCCAGGTGTTGCTCTATTTTGTCACGCCGGGCTTGCCATCGATCTACGGCCGGCGACACCGTTATATCTCCCTCTTGTAAGGCACCTAAGGCCTTCAGTACTGGGTAAGCGGATCCATGCAGGATCATGGGGCACCCGAACAGGGCCTGGTACGGGGAGGTGTTAATGGACGTGTGGTGTGCACTCCGTAGGGCACATTCGATTGCAGACAGGTGTAGGTCCCAATCCCGGTGATCTTCTTTCAGATACGCTCGGATAGCAGCTAAGACGGAACGGTTCACTCGCTCGGAAGCGTTGGCTTGGGGGGAATAGACAGCGGTGAGTTGGTGTTTGACGCCGTAATCGGACAACAGTTTCGTGAATTCTTTGGAAGTGAAATGACTTCCATTATCAGAAAATATCGCCTCGGGGACACCGAAGGCATGGAAGATTCGGTGCTCGAGGAAATTCACAGCGGCTTTAGATGTTTCGCCAGCTACTGGGTGGAGAAAACAGAATTTGGAAAACGCGTCTAGCACTACCAACACAGCAGAGTGGCCTTTTTTTGTCCTTGGGTAAGGGCCCATATAATCGACGTACAAGAGTTGAAAAGGTCGGCACACATCCATGGCTTCGCCCATAGGGGGCCGAAGGGTTGTGTTTGGAGCTTTTGTTTCCTTACATACTTCACAGCTCGCTATATATTTTCTGACTTGGCTAGTCATACCGGGCCAATAATATTTTTCCCGAAGGCGTGCAAGGGTTTTGTGAATACCGCCATGGGAAGTTTGAGGGGGCTCATGAGCGGACTGGATCAAGGGAGCGGTCAATTCTGCAGGGATCCACAATTTCCAAATCAGATCGTCCGTCTCGGGGTCGCCAGTTCGTGGGTCCGAACGGTGGAACACATAACCATCCGAAACCTGAAGGTCAGGTAACTGCCCGGCATCTTTGCTGACTTTGTCAACAAGATGCTGGTAGTCCGCTGACCTGAAGGCTGGGGACGTTAGGTCCACGTCACGACAGAAGGACACTTCGTCGACACAGTCGACTCGTGACAGTGCGTCCGGAACCACATTCTGACTACCCTTGCGGTGCTCGATAGAAAATTGGAAGCCCTGCAGCTTTAGGCTCCACCGCGCTAGCCGGCCGTTTAAGTCGGTCTGGCTCATGAGCCACTTCAAGCTGGCATGGTCAGTAATTATTGTAAAAGGCTGTCCTTCCACATACGCCCGGAACTTTTTAACGCTCAGCACCGCTGCGTAACACTCTAGTTCTGTGATGGAATAATTACGCTGGGCGCTGTTCAGCTTCTTAGAGAAAAATGCGATGGGATGTTCTTCATCGCCCTGTCTTTGGAAGAGGACGCTTCCTACCCCCGTTTTGCTGGCGTCACATTGGATGTAGAAGGGGCGGGTGAAGTCTGGAGTGACCAGTAAAGGAGCAGACATCATTGACTTCTTAAGTTCCATGAAGGCTTGGTGGGCCTCGTCGGACCAAACAAATTTGCCGCCTTTTAGGCAGTCCGTGATGGGAGAGGCGATACTTGCATAGTTACCTATGAAGCGCCTATACCACCCCGTCATACCTAAGAAGCGTCGCACCTGTTTGGTCGACTTGGGAACTGGGAAGTCCCTAATGGCTGTCACCTTGTCGGGATCAGTTTTCAGGGACCCATCGCCAATGATGAACCCCAGATACTTCACCTCCCGGACGCAAAATCGGCTCTTTGACAGGTTTACTGTCAGCCCGGAGCGACGAAGGCAGTCGGCGACCTTTTCCAGCAGTTGAAGGTGGGTCTCAAAGTCCGGTGACACCACCAATAAATCGTCCAGATAGACGAACACATTTTCTCTAAGTGAGCCCGGTATCGCCTTGTCCATCAAGCGACACATGCGTTGCGGAGCGTTACAAAGCCCGAACGGCATCACTGTAAATTGATACAGCGGTCTTCCTGGGACGGTGAAGGCAGTTTTTTCCCTGGACTTTTCCTCCAATGGGATTTGCCAAAAGGCATCTTTCAAGTCGATTGCGGAAATGAACTTAGTGTCCTGCAATCGCCCCAGGAGACCGTCTATATGAGGCAGTGGGTAGGCATCCTTTATGGTTACGGTATTTACCTTGCGGGAGTCCAAGCAGAGGCGGACCTTTCCAGGCTTACGCACCAGGACCACGGGTGAGTTCCATGGACTGTTGGACTCTTCGATCACACCTAAACTCAACATGCGATCGATTTCCTCATACATGAGGGCCTGAATGGCGGGAGAAACAGGATAGTGCCTCTGCTTGATGGGCACCGCCTCGCCAGTGTCGATCACGTGTTGTTCCAGGTGTGTTCGACCAAGTCCACAGGTGTCGAACGACGGGAATCGCGCGCGGACCTGGTTCAGTCGCTCCTGTTGGGACTCCTCAAGGATATGGCAGTCGGGATCAGGTTGTGGGGTATGATGGAGTTCCCCAATTATGTGTGGAGCCAATTTAAAGGCCCTCCAAAAATCGACGCCGAGGTAAAGATTCTGAGACAAGTCCGGTACTACATATAGTGTCATAGTCATAGTTTTCGATCCATAAGTTACTGGGACGGTGATGAAACCACTAACATTCTTAGACGTACCGTCAGCTACTTGGACATCGGCGTGCAGGCGATGTAGCTTAATGGCCGGGTTGTCCTGGAGGAACGACTCTGCCCCTCTACCCAGGCAGCTAATGCTGGCGCCGGTGTCCAACAGGCCTGTTAGTTTGGCACCTTGGATCCGCACGTTGACGAAAGGTCGATCATCTCCGTTCTCATGTAACATGGCGGCGACAATCTTCTGTGTATGTGCCCTCTTCTCTAGGGCCCATGACCGTATGCGCGGGGCTTTGCGAGTTGGTGGCAGTTCGGCAGAATCATTAAAGATTCGCTTACGAACTCGATGATAGTTGGCCCAACGCTGCATAAAAGAGGCTCTGGCCTGTGGAGAAGGGAAGTCTGGCAGAGATTCCATTATCGACAGGTCAGAGACGTCGGACATGCTTGTTGACAAATCAAGTGTAAAAGGGGGACTTTCGGATACTAGGTCGGGCGCGGACCTCCCCGGGACCTCGCACCCTGGTTCCGGTTTCCCGAACAGATTGGGCAAGAAGTGGTGTAGACTTCGGGGCGCCCACATCTGTAGCAAAAGATTTTACGATGTGGGGAAGGGCAATCAGAGAACGAATGTCCTTCCTGCTGGCAGTTCCAGCAAGTGACTGGGCGGCGCGGAGTTGCGTCGGCCCTCACCTCGTCTACAGTAGGTGATGGTGGGTCAGGGGCGTAGTTGGGATAGGGCAAGGTCGGTTGCTGTGAGTGTACGTCGTTCAACTCATGTACTCGATGGGAATGGCGATTCTCCTCCCTCTTGGCTTTTTGCCATCTCTCAACGCGGATGCACGCTTCGCGAAGTTGGCGCATATTGTCATAGGTGGATCCTATAATGGCTGAACCCAGGGTACTGTTCAGGTTTTCCATGACAAGGTGTACCAACTCCGCGGAGGACATTTGGCGCGAGAGGCGGTTTGCCAAGGCTAGTATTTTCGCGGCGTAATCGTCGAACGATTGGTTAAGCTGTTTCGTCTCCAGCATTTCCTTAATGATTTGATGGTCGGTCTGCCTTCCTCCGAACTGTTCCAACAAGCCAGACTTGAAATCCACCCACAAGGGATTGGACTGCTGTCGGCGGAACTGAGTCCAGTACCAGTCCTCAGCGGGTCCTGATAACAGGGCGGCCACATTCCGCACCAGCTCCCGTGACGATATGTCATCATCTCGAGCTCGGGTGTCGAGCCGATAGAGAAATTCCTCTGCCGAGGTTTCTCCCGGCCGACCCGTGAACTTGAGGTTCCAGTTCAAGACTGGCGACTTCTGTCTGTAGGTAGGGCCGGTATGTTCTGGGCGGTAAGGGGGGCGCTCTCCTATGCTGCTGGACCGCGGAGGAATGCCACTGGGCCCAGCCCCGGCCGATGTGTGAGGGTGAAGAAAATTGTACGCGGTATCATTCGGGGACGCTTCGGGGGGTCCTCGCTGTTTCAGCCTTTCAACTTCATGTTGCAAGGCTTCAACCTGCTCAGTCAGCGCTATCAACGCCGCGGCCCGTTCCAACTCGCCGTCCTCAGAACGAGAGTTATCATTGCCTTCGTCATCTTCGCCGTCGGCGACAAATTGCCCCTTATCGTTTCTTTTTTTAGGCATAGCACGAGTCAGGGTACGGTCTCGGGAATGTAGAGGCTATATAAGTTATCGCTCAGTCCGGTAGGAGGACCAGAGAAAAATTATGTTTTTTTTTTTTTTTTTTTTTTTGTTTTACCTTTGAATAACTACTAATAATAAAAAATATTTTTGTTTTACTTAAGTTCAAAGAATTATTTTATCTCCCTCCCAGCAAACTCATCAAGTAAGCAGATCATCATTCGTCAACATAAACATAATAATTATGCAACTTAGAAGACAAATAATAATAATAATTAAGACAAAAAAAAAATAACAAAAAAATACTGTTCTCAATCAGTATATAAATTATTATAATAATTGCGAGTTGTACACAACATAACTAAACTGAATTTCAGTCCTTAAATAGAACTAATTTAATTGAAAAAAAGTTGTATTAAAATATATTTTAATAAAACAAACGCTGGTATTTATAGTTTATAGTTTTTATCTTTTTTTTTTTTTTTTTTTTTTTTTGTGAGTGTGGCCCCAGGGAGAGGATGTCCTCCCCAAGGCTATGGTGGCTGATGGCGCCGATGACAGCCAGCCTGAACTCAGGACTGAGTGGCATCCGCGTCATCAGAAGCACCAAGTGCCTCCACTTGCGGGATCGATGATGAGGGTGGTGCCAGGCTAATGTCTAGCACCATCTTCATCAAGGAATCCCAATTGTCTGACATCCGGCAACCCCAAAGCGATGACCGGATCCCAGTGACCACTGAAGAGAAGAAGTGAAAGGAGAAGAGATAGAAGCCTCCGTTGAGTAAATATGTAGACCGCTCTGACACCCAGCCACAACTGGTCAGCAACCCTGCTGAGTCACAGGAAGGTGAAGTGTCAGAACGGTCCAACAGCCGGGGGCGGGTGTATATCAGGAGGTCGACCCTGTCGCAGCGCCAGGCGATAGAACGCCTGTTAGCCTTGACGGGACAGGTCCGACGTTCAGGCACACATCCGCCCATACTATAAAAGGTAGAGCAAAGAAAACTGAAGAATGATGGTCACTGTCAGTGAGGAACGCACAGAGTCAGGCGTTATGACGCCTGTTAACCAGATTCCGCGCCTCGCTGACAGGAACCGTAGATAAAATAGGGAGGCTACCACAGAAGAAATCGATAGATGAAGTGGTTGAAGAGAGAAGAAAGATAGGAAAGTGGAAGGAGACAGAGGTGATAAGGGCTAGAGTACCGCGGTAAGTACTTTCGCCCAATAACCAGAAGCCGGAGGGACTTGGACGGAGACGGAGAACTGCTAAGCGAAAGAAGTCCACTCCTGGCTCCTCTCATTGGCCTGAGCCACAAAATTTAAAAGATAAACTACAATAAACAAAAAAATCTAATATGAAACATAGCTCGGCAGTGGAAAAGTGACTAATAAAAAAACAGACTTTCCGAGCTATGGTACCGAGACCAGAGAATCAAAACAACGTTATAATTCACTAGCCTGCGTTGGGCGCCATTTGTAACTGTCGGGGTAGGGTGTGCCGGGGCACGAAGAAGGGAAATTGCCATAAAGGCCAAAAGACTACTATTACAAAAAAACTTGGGGGAGGGGACTCAAAAAAAGGTGGCTCGGACGGTTCGACCGCCGGGGAAGTGTCGCGAAGTTACGCATCCAGTGCACCGGTTGTAGGCACGACTAGCGGTGCGCTAGCTAGCTCGCCAGATGGGGTGGGGTTCGCGGTGCTTGGATGCCGGAGGGGGTGACAGTTATACTGTTAAATCGCTCGTGCCTATGCAACAACAAAACTAAAGGGGCGACGAGGGGGTGGAACGACGTCCAGGGCCAACGAGAGGGGCTAATTAGAAGGGAGAAAAGAGAAAGGGATAGAAGGGTGGTCGCTGGTCACCAGGTCATCACTAGGGGACTACATAATGTCAAACAATATAAAAAGTTGTGAGTGGGCGGCACTTACCTTGGTTATGGGCCTCCTTCATCCGGGGTCACAGCTACAGGGGTTCCTACTCCATTTTCATCGTTTATTTCATCTTATTTAGTTAGTTCGGTAATTATGCGTTATGATTTATCTTATTTAGTTAGCTCGTTATCTACCCGGTATTATTTATTTTATCTAGTTAGTTCGTTATTTGTTCATTATTATTTACCGTATTTAGTTCGTACGTTATTTATTCATTATGATTTACCTTATTTAGTTAGTTTGTTCAAGAACAATAATTTAAATTTTTTATTTTTTATCATTTTTCATATATTGCCATTTAAAATTTGACACCTGCATGCGGCGGATATCCGCCAGACGGAATTTCCAGATTTATGGAAACCTGCCGGTGCAAATGAACACCGCACGCGCAAATCAATTGCGCTAATTAAGCGATTTATTTATAAGCATATTTGCACCTAGATGTAAGTTATAATTAATTTAACTTTTAGTACTTGTCTATCTTTCAACCGGTTCGGTATTCTTAAATTAAAAGTTTTTTGTTATCAAAAGTTGTTCTTTTATTAATTTTCTTAAATATTCTATGTTCCCAGAACATAAGTGGTCCTTCGAGTTTTTTTTCTTCTTTTATTAATGAAGTTGAAGCCAGCAAAAAAGTGCTTTACAGTTTTCCACTTAAATTCGAGAAATTCTGAAACAATTTCTTTTTGTTAAATTGTGGTCGTTAAAGTGCAAAATTAAACGACAAAATTAGAATTTTGTACATTTTAAAAAAGATAAAAGTTTTTAAAAGTGCGTTTGTTTACATTTGCAAATGGTGATGGTCTAAATAGTTAGCATTAATGTGAACTAATTAACTGATCAGTGGGCAATTATTTAATTAAGGCGCCACCAAATCAACAAGTGAACAGTTACACAAGTCCACACAGGACAAAAATAATACAAGTCCACAGAATCCAGCAACAGAGGTCCATACAGGACAACAATAATACAAGTCCGCAGAATCCAGCAACAAAGGTCCACACAGGACAAAAATAATACAAGTGCGCAGAATCCAACAGCAGAGGTCCACACAGGACAACAATAAAGGTCTTCAGAATTCAGCAACAGGAGTCCACACAGGCATTAATAGAAGTCCAAAGAAGCCAGCAACAGAAGTCTACACAGGACATCAACAATCATCATCATCATCATCAGTTCAACAAAACAATCATACCGAATATAAGATAAGTACTCAAAATATAAAAATTAAAGTATTTGCAAAAGATATATAAAAAACAAAAGCAAATTAGTTAGCAAATACCAAAAAAAAAAATAATCATTACAATAAAATATAAATTTACAAATATATTGTTTTCCAATTTTAAATTTTTTCAATATATATTACAAACATTTCTAATATATCATATATTTCTTATTTTTTAATATTTTTTACATTTTTAATTATCACATAAACAAACACAATAAAGTATCGATTATTATTATTATTCCATTAATAAAAGCCCTATAATAAATTTCTCTGTAAAGTGTTCATTTATACCGCGCAAGTTCCGAATAGTCGTTCGTTTACCAAGTTTAAAACCATTTACCGAGTTAAAACCTAATAAATTCGGTACAAGTTAAAATAACAAACAATCCTTTAAACATTATCCGTTCCCCTGACACTTTAACTCACTAATCAAGCCTACGGTTCTCAAAAACCAAAATGAGTAACATTGCCCAAGATTTAGTAAAACAACAAGAGCTGGGTGAGTCTATACAAAGAGTGGAAATCAATTACAATAAGGATTCCGAAAAAAGGAAAACTAAGGATTATTTCGAAAAAAAATTACATAAATTAGAGGAACTATGGACAGACTTCCATTTGAAAGACGTTGAACTCCAAGAGTACAAAAATCAAGATCCCAATCACAAGTACTTTGTGAATAGATTTGCTGAACAGGTACACGCAGCATACATATCTGCTAGAGACTTGATTTCGGAAAAATATCATCAGATGTTAAGCCAAGAAACCGATTTTTCAAGTGAGGATCACATGGACACAGCGGACGCAGCGGAACAGCAACCCGGTACCAGTAGCAGTCATACTAAACAGGATCAAGATGATTCGCGACAGCCTCGGGAAAAAAAGGTAACCTTTAATCTAAAAGGCAATGAAGAAGTTATTGTCAACAGAGAACTACAAAACACTTTAAGGGTACAAATAAGTAAAATAGCAGCTCTATTAAGAATAGTAGAAGTTTTAGAGAACGAAGTAGATGGTTCAAAATCTACAATATATTATCAACAAAAGATACAAACACTACAAAACTATTGGAAACAGATTGAGCACAATCACGACGAGTTAATTAAATTTGCCAGCCCACAGGAATTAAGGCATGAATATTTTGAAAATCAAAAATATGAAGAAGCAGAGGACATATACCAAAATACAGTAATTCAATTACAAGAGTTGTCTGCCAGAACACAACAGGAGAATCAGCACAGGGAAAGTCAAAGTACTAATAGAGACAAGCCGATCGGAGCCAAGATTAAGCTTCCGCCAATATCAATCCCGAAATTTAATGGAGATTATAATATGTGGAGACAATTCCATGATCTCTTTGCACAGCTAGTCCATACCAACGAAAATCTAAGTACGGTCCAAAAAATGCAGTATTTAAAGGCAAATTTAAGTGATGAAGCAGCACAGTTGTTGGGGCACCTGCCAATAACAAATGAAAATTACAATACAGCATGGGAGTTACTAATTAACAGGTATGAAAATAAGCGCCTATTAGTGCGAGCACAATTAAATACATTGCTAACACAAGTGGATGCGAACGATTCCGCAAATTCTATCAAGAAGTTGCATGATACAACCAATGAATGTTTGTTTGCATTAAAAAACTTAGGTATGGAAGTTGAAAGTTGGGATGCAATTCTTGTACATATATTGTCTAAAAAATTGGACAAGGATACTCAGAAACTATACGAACTTTCTCTAAAGTCTCCTAGAGATATACCAAAAGTTTCCGAATTTTTGGGCTTCTTAGAGCTAAGATTTCAGGCCCTCGAAAATATTAGACCAAATAAGGAAACTCCAGCGCCATCAAATAACAGACAAGGAGGAATAAAATTCAAATTACACGGTAAGTCAAATCTCAAAAATTATCACATAAAAGGATACAACCGTTGCGAAGCCTGTAGGGGAAACCATAAACTATATGAATGTGTCAAGTTTATACAGTCAAGTCATTCTCAAAAACAAGAGCTTTTAAATAATTGCAATCTGTGTAAATTGTGTTTACGACCGAATCATAGCATGTCTGAATGCAATAGCAAGAAAGCATGCAAAAAATGCAACAGTGCAACGCACAACACCTTACTACATGTGGAAAGTCACAACAAGCAAGTTCAATGGGGAAAGTCGAAGAATGAAGAGATGAACAAAACCAAATCATCATACAGCCAAAACAGGAGCGAGATAAATAAACCAAAGGGCATGATCAATTATCCAAAGCCCAGCACTTCAAATAATCATTCAGTAGAGAATTCTGATTCAATCCCAAAAACAAACATTCAGGCGTACAATTCAGGTTCTAGTGACGTTAGCGGACTATTAGCAACGGTAGTAGTCAAGGTAATAAATGCAGAGGGAAGAGAAGAAAATTTGAGAGCCTTGGTCGATCAAGGGTCCCAATCTAGTTTCATAAGAGAAGATGCTGTACAAAGACTAAGATTGAAAAAGTCTAAGGTCTTTGCTGTAATAACAGGTGTTGCAGACATTAAAGCAGGTCTTGCGAAAAGCAAGGTATCATTTCAAATAAGCTCCATATATCCCTCATCATTCAGGTTATCGGTTTCAGCATTCGTTCTCAAATCATTATCAAAACCTATTCCTGATACTCGAATAGATAATACAGAAATAGATTCACTTAACCAGCTTCCACTTGCAGACCCTAACGCGCTTAGTCCGGGACCTATTGATATTATTTTTGGTGTCGAGGTATATAATGACATCATCCAAGAAGGGATCATTAAGGGAAGCAGAGGTTATCCCATTGCCCAAAAAACAGAACTGGGGTGGATGTTATCAGGGAAGATCCGCGTTCCAAGTGCAGAAATTAAATGTCACGTATCCCAGGTAGATATCGACGATTCACTAAAAAGATTCTGGGAACTTGAGGAGCTAACAACCAAGAACGAAACTTCAAGTGAAGAACACCTAGCTGAACAGATCTATTCACAAACGGTTGCTAGAGATCACGAAGGAAGGTACACGGTTCACTTGCCTTTCAATGAGAAAATAAACCAGTTGGGATACTCTAAGGGGAGAGCCATGTCTAGATTACTACAGATGGAGCGAAAATTCAATCGAGATGATAAATTCAAAGAACTATACCAAGCATTCATCGATGAATACCAAAATCTTGATCATATGAGACCAGCATTTAACGCTCAAAATGCGTGCTATCTTCCTCACCACGCTGTTTTAAAATTAGACAGCACTACAACAAAATTAAGAGTGGTCTTTGATGCGTCGTGTCCTACTAGGTCAGGAGTAAGTCTCAATGATGCCTTATTAAAGGGGCCACAATTACAACAAGACCTCATGTCTATACTCATTAGGTGGAGAAAGCACAAGTTTGTCATATCATCTGATATAGAAAAGATGTATAGACAGATTAGAATTGTCGAAAGTCACCAGGATTACCAGAGAATCCTCTGGAGGGAAACGCCTCAGTCCAGTCTTCAACAATTTAACCTTTCCACAGTAACATACGGCACCAAGCCTGCCCCATTCTTAGCTATACGAACCTTACATCAATTGGCCAACGACGAGGTACAAAATTACGTCAGAGCGGCAACAGTGCTCAAACGAGACTTCTATGTTGATGACTTGTTGTCAGGTGCAGATACCATCGAATCGGCCACGGACTTAAGAATTCAATTGGATGAGTTGCTAAGAAGGGGAGGATTCAAATTAAGAAAATGGGCCAGCAACAACATGCAAATCTTGGAAGGCATTCAAGAGTCGGAAAAGGAACAAAGTCTCCTAAGCTTGTCAGATGACACTAAGGTAAAAACCTTAGGTATATATTGGTGTCCACACAGAGATACCTTCACATTCAAAGTCAATATAGGTCAACAGACTACAATCCCAACCAAAAGAGTGGTACTTTCAGAATGGTCACAATTATTCGATCCACTAGGTTGGTTAGCTCCATGCATCATTCAAGCAAAATTAATGTTCCAATCATTATGGAAGGCGAATTTATTATGGGATGAAGAGTTACCAGATCCAATCCAAGGAGAATGGAAAAAATTAAGAAGCCAATTCCCTGATCTGGAAAATATTGAAATTCCCAGGTGGGTTCATATAGCTCGAACAAGCGCGATCCTAGAACTCCAAGGTTTCTGCGATGCTTCGACAAAGGCATATGCAGCCGTCGTTTATACTCGAATAATCGACTTCCAAGGGTCGGTAAAAGTCCAGTTGCTTACTGCAAAAACAAAGGTGGCCCCTCTAAACAAAGAGATGAGCCTGCCACGCTTAGAGCTTTGCGCAGCCGTCCTCTTGGCAAAATTACTAACTCGCACAGTGGAATCCCTTGACATTGAAGGGTTGAATATACATGCGTGGTCTGACTCAAAGGTTGCACTGGCATGGATACAAGGTAACAACAAAAAATACAGCACTTTCGTAAATAATAGAACACGCGAGATTAACAATTTAATACCAGGAAGTCAATGGCACTACGTAAAATCAAAGCAGAATCCTGCGGATTGCGCCTCTCGTGGATTAGATCCATCGAAATTAACGAACTTCACGTTGTGGTGGAATGGTCCCGACTGGCTCAGCCAGAAGGAAATCGAGTATGTCACACACAGTGAACCAACGGAACAAGAATTAAATAATCATATAAAAGTATTTACGTTGGAAAGAAATGATACATTAGAACAAATATTATCAAAAACAAACAATCTGCAGAAGTTGTTAAGAATAGTCGCGTATTGTCTACGCTTCCGTAAGCTCTTGCAGCGGAAGGTACCTTTAAGGACAAACTACATAAACATACAAGAGCTAAGAGAGGCCAGGAATCTCATAATCAAACTGGTTCAAGAACAAGAGTTCTCTTGCGAAATAACTGACATAAAGTTGACTGGAAGAGTATCGCAGAAAAGCAAGATCCTCTCATTAAATCCATTCTTAGACAAGAAAGGCATCCTTAGGGTAGGGGGAAGGTTGAGGAATTCATCGCTCGCTGATGAAGCGAAATTCCCCATCATTATATCACACCAGAGTCCACTATCTGCGTTAATTATCTCAGAGGCACATTTACACACCCTACACGGTGGACCAACACTAACCTTGTCACACATTCGTCAACAATATTGGATCCTCAATGGAACTAACGCTGTAAAGAAACATTTACACAAATGCATAACATGCCGTAAGCTAGTAGCCAGACCCTTAACTCAGCTGATGGGAGATTTGCCCAAACCACGGGTCGCAGTTTCCAAACCCTTTACCCATTGCGGAATCGACTACGCGGGCCCTATCACATTAAAATTAATGAAGGGTAGAGGCAAAATAACATTTAAAGGGTATATTGCAGTATTCATCTGTTTGGCGACCAAAGCCATTCATATAGAATTGGTAAGTGATCTTACCGCCGAGGCATTCGTCGCAGGCTACAAACGGTTTGCCGCCAGAAGAGGCAGAGCTGCTCACATTTACAGCGACAACGGCACCAACTTCGTGCTCGCAAATAAAATATTGAAGTTCCATAGCAAGGAACAAAAAACTGAGTTCTTCGAAATACTTCAAAAGGAACTTTTAAAGCAAGAGACTCAATGGCATTTTATACCGCCAGCCGCACCACACTTTGGAGGATTGTGGGAGGCTGGAGTACGCTCAATTAAATATCATTTAAAACGAGTGATAGGAACTTCCATACTGAATTTTGAAGAAATGTATACCCTCCTCACACAAATTGAGGCTTGTTTAAATTCAAGGCCTTTATGTCCTCTCTCAGCAGATCCTGAAGACCTCGATGTTTTAACACCAGGACATTTCCTAATAGGGATGCCACTGATATCGGTGCCAACGCAAAACTTTTGCGAAACTCCTATGAACCGTCTGAGACGGTGGCAGCTGATGGAAAAAATGCATCAAGCCTTTTGGAAAAAGTGGAGACACGAATACTTGTCACGACTGCAGCAGCGTCCCAAATGGTTGAAAACCCAGGAGAGTATCAAAGTAGGGGATATTGTCCTACTAACAGATGAACAAACTCCTCCAACACACTGGCCACTAGCACGGGTGGTCGAAACCCATCCTGGACCAGACAACTTAGTCCGAGTTGCGACAGTAACAACCGGAAAAGGCAACTTTAAAAGACCAATAACTAAATTGGCACCGCTACCAGTTTCGCTAGACGAGGATCAATTAACATTTTCGACAGGACATGAAAAGTCCGTCATGGTAGAGGCGAGCAAGGACACAAGCGGCCAACAAGTGAAGAAACCGAATAAGTCACGTCGTCATTATTCAGTTGGGCATTTGTTACATTCAGTACTATTAGTTTTACTAGCAATAAGTCCGTCGTTCTCCTTAAACGCGTCACTGGCCACTTATCCACTAACAGCACGAGCAGGATTGTATTTCGAAGATTTAGGATATATCAGCTTAGTAAATAACGCATGGAAAATAATCGTCTATTATGACTTGGAGAGCTATTGGAAAGAATATACGGGAATAAAGGCTAGTATTCAACAGATAGAAGGCTTCTGTAATTTACAATTCAGTAACGACAACTTCTGTTCAGTATTACTCGAGCAACTGAAACATTCCTTAACAGAGTTAGAACACAAAAATGAACTTATTAAGGGCGGTGTTGTGAACAACAAAATAAGAAATCGGCGAGCGCCACTTAACATTGTCGGAACTGTTGCCCATGGATTATTTGGGATTTTGGATGACGAATTTGCCAAAAATTACGAGGAGCAAATCAACCTCATGAAAACGAATGAGAATCATCTCCTTCAGCTTATCCGCAATCAGACATCTATTGCAGACTCAACGAGTAACATCATTAAGAAAAATAATAAAGCAGTCTTAAGTCAGTTTTTAGCATTCAAGCATCATCTAGCAGATATCGAAGATAGTATCAACAACACAAATCAAGAACTGGCCAAACGTGACAAGTATGAAGCGTTTACGTCGGCGATGTTTCATGCAACTTTAATGTTACTGGCCTACCAAAACACTCAAGAGGCACTTCTTCAACTGATCACGGATACGCAGCACGGGAAAGTGAGTCCTCTTCTACTCACACCGGAACAACTAAGATCCCAGTTAACACTTATTCGGGAGAACATACCTGAAACAGTAACGATCCCTGGAGGCACAGATCAAAAGGGTGTCTTACAGACTTACAAATTAATGAAAATAAGATCAAAGGTCACGGAGCGTTATGTATTATTTGACATTTCTATACCTCTTCCCAATATCGAACTCCTCCAGTTATTCAAGTTAATCCCCACTCCAATCTTAGACAGTGACAAATACATATATATCCATGCAGTAGCTGAGTATCTTGTGACTAGCTTGCATAGGGATTACTATGCCCCATTATCTAAATCGCAGGTGGAGTCATGCTTCCAAGTGGAGGATAACCGAAGATTATGCCAACAAACATTTCCTTTATATAACCACAACTCTATAGTGGGCCGATGTGAAATGAGTATACTAACACGTCAACAAACACTTTCTGAATATTGCAAGATTGATACAATGGATCCAGTAAATCTATGGATTTCGATGCAGTCACCAAATCATTGGATTTATTGCCTCAAGGAAAACTACAACTTCGATGTGATATGTGGCAGTGTAGTACATCCGCATACACTCAATGGCTCGGGAATATTAGAGCTCCAACCCGGCTGTGTACTTAAGCAGGACTCAATGGTGATCACATCATACCATGTTTTTGGAGGTAGTGTAAGATCTTCCTACAAACTTACAGCACCAATCAATATGCCAATGATTAACAATGCTCCAAGATTGAAGAAATCCTCTGTAGAGACTCCACTCACTTTCAGCGATATGTCAGAATTAGAGCAAGCCATAAAATATCAAAAACAAAGGGAGGCTCAAGGTCAGTTTGAGCAAATCAACGCCCATGATATCCACCATTACTCAATAACTTACCTTTTAATTGGAATAGGCCTGATCGTAGGGCTGGTATACTTTTGGAAGACACGACAGAGGAGAACCCACCAAGTAGGTACTCCTGAATTCCAACTTCCCACAATTTCCAGAGTCATGCATCCACAACCTACCCCAAGACGTTAAATCTTTGCTCAAACAACCTCTTGCGGGGAGCATGTTCAAGAACAATAATTTAAATTTTTTATTTTTTATCATTTTTCATATATTGCCATTTAAAATTTGACACCTGCATGCGGCGGATATCCGCCAGACGGAATTTCCAGATTTATGGAAACCTGCCGGTGCAAATGAACACCGCACGCGCAAATCAATTGCGCTAATTAAGCGATTTATTTATAAGCATATTTGCACCTAGATGTAAGTTATAATTAATTTAACTTTTAGTACTTGTCTATCTTTCAACCGGTTCGGTATTCTTAAATTAAAAGTTTTTTGTTATCAAAAGTTGTTCTTTTATTAATTTTCTTAAATATTCTATGTTCCCAGAACAAGTTCGTTAATTATTTGTTTATGTATATAATTTCATTCAATTTATTCAGTGTGTAGTGGTTTGTTACTAATTTATTCGATACTTTATTCAATTATAGGTTTTTTTTGTTGTTCGTTATTAGTTACTTTTAGTATGTAATTATTTATTCAATTATGGATACGTGGTTAGTTAATGTTTCAAGATTCAATTAGTTATTATTCTATTCCATTTTACATATTCAGCTATTCATGATCAGTTACTACTATTCAGCTATTCATGATCAGTTACTACTATTCAGCTATTCATGATCAGTTACTACTATTCAGCTATTCATGATCAGTTACTACTAGTATATGATTATTTATTCGATTATTGGTATATATATGTTTAGGCTAATGCTTTATGACGTAATTAATTAATAAGTTATTCCGTTCTACGTATTCAGTATGTAGTGATTTGTTACTAATTTATTCGATATTTTATTCAATTATAGGTCTTAGGTTGGTCGTTATTAGTTACTTTTAGTATGTAATTATTTATTCAAATATGGATATGTGGTTAGTTAATGTTTCATGATTCATTTCAATGTCTATAATAAACCACCTCCCTTTGTGCATCTAAGCGCGATTGATTGGTAATTAGCCACACAATGTCTTCTCGTTTAGTGTCCACACCCGATAAGAGGTTCACGTTCTACGGTAGATTGCTCCGAAGAACCAGCAATCTTGGTTTGGGAAAAGTTCATATATTAATCGCAAAGAAGGACGACCTACTGTTCAGAAAAAAAACCGGTAGAATATTCGTAATCAAATTATTACTGTGTTTAACAGAGACGATACGCAGTATAATGCCCATAAGGGGTTATGACTATGTGCAAGGAAACTTGGAGAATTTAAAAAAAATTCCCAGCGGAACATTCAAATAGAGAATTCGCGATTTAATGTTCAGAAAAAAATTTTGATATAATGTACAAGAAAGAATCCATCGAATGTTCACAAAAACCACCGTATCTTTAACGCACCGTTACGTAAGCGACATCGGCGCGTTTTTATCATGCCTCTTCCGAAACCACTACCACCGCGCGGACGTCTCGGATAAGAAACGTTTTCCTCTCTCTTTAGTTTCCACACACACAAAAAAAATACAAAATTCTGAGTACTTTAAGGATGACACTTAGCTTTTTATGGGTGCTCTTTAAATATCCGGGCTCGGTGATACCCGGCTCTCTGCTTCCTAGATTGCGCCAAAATGCGTCCACGGCCAGCCAAATTCTCAACCCCACACTTCGCAAGATTAGCACTTTTCAACAGGTAATCACCCGGCTTCTTAGCGATCACAGAACCGTGCTACCTTCAGAAGAAAGATAGCCCGCAATTTGTCTCGCGTTTTCACCAATAAGAACCTCACTTTAATCTCGTTAAACTAAAACTTCAAATACCAAAAATCCGGCTCAAAGAAAACTCAGAACAAAAAATATCCACGATTTTTCTTAAAGAACGTTTCTCAATTTCCGCCTTTTGTCCCAAAAGGGAGCTTCTAAGCCCAACTCAAAACAATAAAAAGAAACTCAAAAAAAACTCCCCAAAAATTTGGGCGCGTGGTTAGCCAAGGTAAGGTTCAAGATCCGAAAAAAAAAAAAAAAACCGACACAGGATTGCTCTTTACTCGATCGCCGATAGCTGGTCACTCCCTTTTCCTAGTCTCGTGATCAGCATGGGAACCGACGAAGAGGAAAAAAAAATCTGCCTAGAGCAGAACTGGGCATAAAATTTCGTCGCATCTTGCAGCGCGCGCTCTGCTTCTTTCCCCGCACTCTCCGATGCTACGTTGCCAGTTTTGCTTTTTCCTTTTGTTTATTTTTTTTTCAGATAGACAAAATTAAGTAAATGCCGTTTTGTAGTAAAATTTCTTTCTTTTGTCCTATACATATAGGTAATAATTCAAGGGCAGTAAAACATTTTCAATTTTTTTGGAGATTGGGAGTTTTATGCAATATGTTATTGTTTAATCTTGTTTTTAGGTCGTTTCCAGGGAAGAAAAATTTTATAATTTATATTTAGGGTGCGTGGATGGCTTAAGTCTCATAGGGCGTCCGTTACAGACGTCGGATGACGATTACGTATTCTATGGCGCTGACCGAAGGAAGGATGGCCCCATATACATATTGCATAAATCTTTAAAAATTAGAGTGCTTTCAAACTCTAATAGTTGGCACTTAAATCATCACAATATATTTTGTTAATACAGTAACTTCGAATCGCATAACTTTCACAATTAAAAATGTGGTTAATATACCGAGTGCAAAGCATTTATCTGGGCTGGCGCTTTGAAAACCGCCTTATCGTGGTGGTGCAAAACCGCGCCATCCAGATCATCGGAAATTGTAGTTTTTGCATTTCCATTGATTACTTCAACCATCGCAGGAATGTTGTGTCGCTATTACAATAGTGACTGTCCCAATGAAATTATCGCCATCCTGGCTGCACGGAAATATTTTCCCCCAACACAAGATCAGTCCGCTCGGCTCACCCTCACACCTTTCAACCCCCCTTTTATATTTACAGATATAAAGGTCATTACAAAAACAATTGCAGAAAATATAACTAATTGAAAAGAAAAGAAAACAAAATTTTTGTCAAAACTGTTGCAACATCCGAAGAATATTGTTTCATAATCAGGAATCAGCATAATTAATCAGATTACAACTGGACTATTAATTCAGGGTGTGACTAGTGAAAAACGAAGTTTAATTGAAATTAATGAAAACTAAAAAGATAACGTTACACTAGCAAATGGATATATATTGCTTTTAAAAGGTAAAGGAACATGTCGTATAAAATTGTATAACGAGCAGAATCAGGAGTCATTTGCAACAGTTAAAGAAGTTCTTTAATTTAGGGCAGCTGGTTATCAATTAAGAAATTAACACAAAACGGTTACTGCATACAGTTCAAAAACTCATGGTGCAAATAAGGGAATAGCGATAGCACATTTATCACCTAATTTATACAAGTTGCGTCAAGAGTCTTCGTAGTTAAAGCTATGTGTTGGCAAACGCAGTCGTAACGAACATACCTACAAGACCCAGCAGTGTTAGCGGAATAAAGTTACGTTTAATTACATAGTAAAATTATTATCAGCATTATGCAGTACATATACTGAAAATTGTCATCATCATTGGCACCGGGGATTTGGTCATCGTGATATAGGTGAAATTCGAGAAATTTGTACAAAACAATTGGTGAGAAATGTAAAAATGTAACAGTAGAAGACTGTGGAATAAGAGGAACATACCATGTGAGTAATATAAATATGGGGATTTGAACTCAATGTTCCACTTTAGTGAGAGTTTGGTATAAAAAAGATAAGTGAAATCCATATAAAAAAAATTTGTGGGGGGCGATTTTGTATGGAAGATTTCTTCTTCTTGATTGATCGACTTTGTATGGAATTGAGATATTTTGGACACGGGGAAGTGCTTGGAGTTGAATGCTATGATGAGTTGGAATCCTCACGGTGGTCTGAAAGCCGTATGTTGATAAGAGGTTGTGCTTGGTCGGATGCTGGTGACTGATCTGAGCGTAGATGGATGTGGCTGATAAGAGTTGTGAAATAATTTTATAGAGACATGCTTTAACATGTTGAATTTAGTTTTGTCTGGCTGATAAGAGAAAGTTCTAGACCAAAAATTTGTCTGTCTGATAAGAGAAAGTTCTAGAGCAAAAATTTGAATGGAAAAAATTGATGGAAGTTCAAGTTCAAGTTCTAGAGTAAAAATCCGGAGTTTGTATGAAACATGTAAGGAAACAGATAAGGGGTGATAAATATAAAAAAAATTCGCGTGTGATCTATTTTATATGGAAAAACTATAATTGATGTTGTGGTTTTGAAAACAATTTTTCTTAAAGTTTTGCATGCGTGAGATAATCCCTAATCAGGAAAGGAAAACGCGTGCGTTTTTTATTTTTTAAATTTGATAATTTGGGGGTATAAAAGGAACTACTGTGTTAATTTGGTAGTTCATTGTAAACTTATTTTTGAAGTGAAAAATATGGCGTGTGAAAATATTATGGGCGAATTTTGTGGCAATTTTTTTCCAAATTCAAAACAATTTAGTAAACATATTCTGAAAATTCATCAGAAAAAAGTAAAAGTGAGCCTGAAAGACAATTTTAAATGTCTTACGTGTGAAAAATCATTTAATACTGTAAGAAAGTTGAAATTTCATAATAAAAAATTTCATAATTCTAAGTGTGGTGAGTATTATTATTGTTATTTCTCTCCATTTATATAATTTAAAATAACTTTTGTGTTTAGAAAATTCCATACGTGCTGCTGCTGCAACTTCTACCATGGCATCTACATCTAATGAAGGTGTTGGATCAGATTCTTCTTCTCTACGTGCTGCTGCTGAAACTTCTACACTTTCATCAACAACTAATGCTGTTGGATTCGATTCTTCTCTACGTGTTGCTGCTACTGCAAATTCTACCATGGCATCTACATTGAATGAAGGTGTTGGTTCCGATTCTTCTGTACGTGCTGCTGCTGAAACTTCAACACTTCCATCTACATCTAATGTTACAACTTCGTCAATAGTTGATATTTATTGTGAAAAATGCAAAATATTTATTAAGAAGAAACTGCTTGTTTCACATTTACGGACAAATGAACATAAAAAAATGCCGCAGAGTATATTAATGACCACATAAAATGTTTAAAAAGTGGATTCAATGAGAGGATAGAAACATATATTATAGAAAATAAAAACGAGGGAATTTTGTATCCAAACATTTTCTTTGAAGAATCTAGTAATTCAATTAACCTTTTTCTAAAGACAAGTTTAAAAAAACATTTAACAATAAAATTAAATTTAGAATTGTTTTGTGAATTTATCAAATTTTCAAATTCGAATGGTGAAGATGATAACACCGACGAGACTGAAATTTTCAACGATATAAAATCATTTCAATCGAAAATGGAAATTTTATATAATGATTTTGAGATAGCAACTATCCTTACTAAAATGTTTGAACAAATAAATATAAAAACAGAACAATTTCAAGAAAAGGATAGTGGCTGGGCTCTAGCAAGAATCATTCACATAGAATTAAACATTAACCAATATCGACCATTGTCAGGCTCGCGATATATTCCACTACCAAAATCGTTACAAAATAAACTAGCTTGCGTTAACATTAAAAATAGTGATGAGTTTTGTTTTAAATGGGCAATTATTTCCGCTCTACATCCTGTAAAAAAAAAATTCGGAGAGATGCTCCTCATATCCAGTTAATGATATCACAGAAAATATCATTATTTTACCAAATGAACAGATTTTAAATTTCACAAACTTAGGGCCTGTGTGAATTCTGTGACTAAAATTTAGTGTCGATAATACAGTATTTAGTCTTTTGGCGAGTAGACTAAATTTTTCGACAGTTGACTAAATTGTTGTTATGGTTACAATTTAAATATTGGAATAACTGACAGAATTTAGTCATCAAAAGAATTCACACAGCAATTCCCTACTTTATCCACAAAAACTGCAAAATTTAGTTTAGTCATCAATTTAGGGCCTGTGTGAATTCTATGACTAAAATTTAGTGTCGACAATACAGTATTTAGTCTTTTGGCGAGTAGACTAAATTTTTCGACAGTTGACTAAATTGTTGTTATGGTTACAATTTAAATATTGGAATAACTGACAGAATTGAGTCATCAAAAGAATTCACACAGCAATTCCCTACTTTATCCACAAAAACTGCAAAATTTAGTTTAGTCATCAATTCAGTCACTATTCGCACAGGCCCTAGTCACTATTCGCACAGGCCCTTAGAATTTCCTCTAGAATTATCTAGTGTTAAAGTATTTGAAGAAATGAACCCTATAGCCCAGTGAATAAGCCGGAAAATGTGGATAAGTGGTGGAACAGCACCGATTTCAAAAATCCTTTTTTTGCGGTATTCTGTAGACGTTCAGGAACATTCATCACCACTAACCCTTGCATTACCTCGAACAATGAATAAATTAGAGTGGTTTTACTCCTCCAAAGCATCCCCATGAATTGCAGTACTGAAAATGTTTGTAAAATTTATATATTTCGGCTCGGAAATCGTCTCTTGGGGGGTTTCGGGGTCGCTGATCACGAATCCGAGGTCCATTTGTATGCAGGGGTGGTTTCAACCCCTAAAAGTACCCCTTGGAAAGAGGAAATATTACAAATGCATTATTTTGCCTGGGAAATCGTTTCTCGCGGGTTTTCGGGGTCACTGATCACAAATCCGAGGTTCATATACATGTAGGGGTGGTTTCAACTTTCAACCCCTAAAAATCACCCCCCCCCCCTGCCAGAAAATATTGAAAAATTTATTATTTTGTCTCGGAAATCGTCTCTCGGGGGTTTCGGGGTCGCTGATCACGAATCCGAGGTCCATTTGTACGCTGGGGTGATTTCAACCCCTAAAAGCACCCCTTTTTAAGAGAAAATATTACAAATGCATTATTTTGCCTTGGAAATCGTTTCTCTGGGGTTTTCGGGGTCGCTGATCACAAATCCAAGGTTCATATACAAGTAGGGATGGTTTCAACCCCTAAAAATCACCCCCAGTGACAGAAAATATTGAAAAAATTTATTATTTTGCCTCGGAAAACGTTTCTCGGGGGGTTTCGGGGTCGCTGATCACGAATCCGAGGTCCATTTGTATGCTGGGGTGATTTCAACCCCTAAAAGCACCCCTTTTTAAGAGAAAATATTACAAATGCATTATTTTGCCTTGGAAATCGTTTCTCGGGGGTTTTCGGGGTCGCTGATCACGAATCCGAGGTCCATTTGTATGCAGGCGTGGTTTCAACCCCTAAAAGCAAAGGTAAGAGGAAATATTAAAAATGCATTATTTTGCCTCGGAAACCGTCTCTCGGGCGGTTTCGGGGTCGCTGAACACGAATCCGAGGTCCATTTGTATGCAGGGGTGGTTTCAACTCCTAAAAGCAGCCCTACAAATAAACACATAAATTGAAAAATGACATGTTTCTGCCTGGAACTCTTGGCATGAATTTCTCTATTATTTCATACCATTACCTATTTTTATGGTAATATTAATGTTTTGTTATTGTTATAGCTTTAATATCATTAATATTTCAAAATGTTATGTAATACCATTCACTAATGTAGTATGTTACATTTTATGTTTTGAAATTGTCATGCAATCTATTTTATTTTGTAATAGATACAGTGCAAAAATTGTTTGTATACTCAACTTTTAATATTATTGTATCATATCAATCGTGAAGCATTTTGAAAAAAATTGCTTCATTGCACGTGACGTTTTTTGAAAAAATTGCTGCAGGGAAAGTAAAGCAAAGATTTGAATACATTTATTCTTGTCAGGTGAGAGAACATGTTAATTATATGTCTTGTATTTTTTCTAAGATTTTTACTGGTCATAGATACTTTAATCATGGATGACTCTGCTCGTTCTTGTGCAATTTGTCAATGCTTTGGTGAAGGTGTAGTTGCATCTATTCTCCAAGGATCTGCAGGAAATAAAGTTGGCGCGAAAGGATTGAAAACATTAATATCTATTTCTCAGGAAAAAAAGGATGAATTGCGTGAGCACCTACAAAAGTTACTCGACGATGATCGGGATATTTATGTGCATCAGAATTGTAGAGCGAAATACTCTTTAAAACGTGTAGGAGAAAGGCAAAATAAAGAAAATGTTCCTGAAAAAAGGATGCGTAATTTTGCAGAAAAAATTGAATGCGAAACCGAACCCGAAGAAATTGAATTCGATTTCGAAAATAAGTGTTTCATATGCTCTCGCGCTATCCTATGCAACAAAGATCAAGTGTGGATTCCAGAGAATTTAAGAGCATGGTCTTTGGTAACTGGACCTAGTGTTAACGATACTATTTTGTCTCTCGCAGAAGATGTTGATGATCCAACATCTGAGTTATCACTTTTAAAAGATTTAATACGAAGTGTGGATCTTCTGCTGAAAAGTGCAAAGTATCATCGACATTGTTTTAAAGAACTATTGAAGCGCTACAAAGGTTATGATAACGAAAGAAGACTTAGTAATAAATTCGCAAAAGTTGACGCTTACATGAAAAAAATCTACAAACATATAGAACAAGACAATGATTGCCAATGGACTCTACAGCAATTGAAAGATGTTGCAAAAACAGACAACGACGACCCAGTAGATCGAACAATTTTAATAAAGCTTCAAAAAGAGTATGGCGATCAGATTATCATTGAAACGAACAGTTACAATACCATCTACATACTTTTCAAAGACTCTTTATACGACGTATTGCAAGTAAATTTTGGAAACAAAAATCAAGATGCAGCGATGAAAGAAAAAAAAATATTGGAAGAAGCTGCAAAAATTTTAAAGAGAGATGTAAAAAGTGTTGTATATAACAGTGAATATTACCCAGCTAGTGACAAATTTTTAGAAAATGCAGATAATACTAATGAAACCATACCACAAAATTTGAAGTATTTTTTGGCATCACTAGTCAAAGACGACCATGTGAAGGAACAAACAACCGAAATAGGCACGTTACTTCTATCGCTCACAGCATCATCAGTGCTGTTCGTCCTCGGTCCTTCATATCAACAATTCTTTTAGGTTTATCTGTAACACTACACAGAAAATTTGGCAAGAAAAATATTATAGACATTTTCAATTCTCACGGTTTTTGCGCTTCTTATCACGAAACACTACTTTACGAAGCAGCTGTTGCGAAGTTTAATGATTTGAGACTAAAAAATGGCGCGTTTGTCCAATACGTTCATGATAATGCTGATTTTGACACTAATACTATTGATGGCAGGAACACTTTCCACAACTTGGGTAGAATAGAAATAATAACTCCAGCAAGTTCAATAGAAAAAAAACGGCCAGTTCCTCGTTTACATTCCTTGCCAGCTGCAAACTCTTTTGTTGATGATGGCGCAATACCATTATTATCTTATCCCCACGCTAAAAAAAGTGGTTTGCAGAAAGTCACCGTTAAAATAATTGATCGAGATTTATCATTGGCACCATCCAACTTCAGTAGACTTACATTATTTTGGATGTTTTTACAGTTCAGAAATTCTAATTTGGCCGTTGGCTGGAATGGTTTCTTTGAGCACTTAACAGAATCCAAAAATAATTATGATGTGTCGGCGATAAATTTTGTTGACTTCGTCTACAGTCCTCCAAGCGACTTCGACACTCTGTACACGGCAGCGATGAAGTCAGTTTCAACAGCAAAACAACACAAAATGAAAACGTGTTTTATAACTTATGATCAACCTCTGTATCACAAAACGAGAGACATCATCGGAGCATCGGACTTTGAGGGCATGAATGTTATCATTCGTTTGGGCGGGTTTCACATGCTCATGTCATTTCTTGGCTGTATAGGAAAAATTATGGCTGGTGCAGGCTTAAAAGAACTATTATGTGAAATATATGCCGAAGGAACTGTGAAACATATTCTGGCAGGACATGCGTATGCACGTGCAGTCCGGGCGCATACTTTAATACAGCTCACATTAGCACAAGTTATATTCGATGAATTGAAAAGCAAAAATAGTAAATTCTTAGAAATATTTGAACTTGATGAAGTATCTGACATGTTTTTCAATAGCACAGGGCACGAAAGTATGGATATTTTGAACAGCGAAGCATTGAACGATATTGTTTATTTATTCGAAGAACAACTGCAACAATTACAACGCATAAGCAGAGCTGTGGGTTTTATACTTTCGAATGGTGTCGATACTTAAAGATTTTATTGCAGCTGAAAAATCCGGTGATTGGATGTCGCATCTTCGAAATGTTGAGTAGATGATTCCGTTCTTTCACTCGGCTGGCCACATGGCGTATGCTAAATCTGCGCAACTGTATTTGCAAGATATGCACGAGCTGGAGAGATACATGGACCCGCTTGAATACAAGACCTTTACTGAGGGAGGATACTGGACCATTCGTCGGAAAGATAAGTTCTGGAGCGGGATTTTTTCAGATCAAACTATTGAACAAACGTTAATGAGATCTTTAAGCGTGGAAGGTGGTCCATTTCGTCGAGGCGCAGCAGAAAGTGTTGTACATAAGTGGTTAAATGTATCTCTATGTACGAAAGAAGTGATAGAAGCCGTAGAAACATTTTCCGGCTTCACGTTCGACAAATCTAGTCAGCACAAGGATTCGCAAGACGCTCGAAAAAATGCGGATGCGAAAGCAGTTATGGCGCTGCGAAAATTTGTTGAATTGCATAATCCTTTTAGCGACGACGTTAAAGGATTGGTGTCCATTTCAACAGGCATCATTGCCGACGAAAACGTTGATTGCAACAAGGCTTTTGAAAAAAAGATCAGTACTCTTAATAGCATCGAAGAACAAAATTTTGGAGACTTGAAATTATCAAAGAAACATGCAGTAATTTCTTTGGACAAAGTAAATAAGACCATTACGGTAGACGATAGTATCATTTTAATCAGTACTGATCTTATATTTCAAAGAGCAAGCCTTGTTTATATGAATAATTCATATTCCAACGAAGAGTTTGAAGATTTATTT
The DNA here is from genome assembly GCA_963855945.1 of Thereva nobilitata. Classification (NCBI taxonomy): domain Eukaryota; kingdom Metazoa; phylum Arthropoda; class Insecta; order Diptera; family Therevidae; genus Thereva; species Thereva nobilitata. Next base: position 37,750,194 of record OY979697.1, read on the forward strand.
TCATATGAGTTGGCAACATACCCTTTAGCACTATTTGACGCGAAAGGATTACGGAAAAACACAAAATCTGATTTGTATGATTTCTTTGAAAAGCATCAGATTGAATTCAATAAAATGGATTATTATTATGTAATCGATGGTGGAATGCTATTGCATAAAGTGCCATGGAAAACAGGTTTAACATTTGCCACAATAACGTCCAGTTACGTTCAGGGGCGGATCCACAGGGGGGGGCGATTGGGGCGATCGCCCCCCCCCTAAAATAAAAAAAATTAAAGTTTTTTTATGAGAAATATACCTAGTAGTAAAATTTTCAACTTTATATTTGAATTTTAAATGAAATTAGTAACTAGAATTTTTACTTTTATTTATTATAAATTTAATAATCAAACTTATAAATTAAATTTATAGAACAAAATGGATCCTATGTTTTCTAGTATTGGCGTATCTATCAATAACACTATCTGTATTAATTTGTATATTCCAAAAGCGAAAGTTTTCTGCGAATTGTTTTCTTTTAAGGTGATGAAGCAATTCAAGTAATTCACGAACATGCATAAAAATGGTTTTTCAAAACATTATAGATAAATGTGCATTTACAGCCTCAACCTCTTTTTCATTTCACTCAGATTTCATTTTATTTCTTAGACATATCCCGAAGTAGAAGCATTCAAACAGTGTACTTAAATAAATATTCACAAGTTCATTGACATATAAACATTACAAATAATAAATATCCTTAAAATTTTTTATTACTCAGATCGCCCCCCTAAAAAACTTTTCTGGATCCGCCCTTGGTTACGTTGCATATTTAAAAAGTAATTATGGAGACAATGTAACAGTTGTGTTTGACGGTTATGACGACGTAACAACGAAATCATCAGAACGAGATCGAAGATCTAAAAAATTCATTTCTGTCGAATATAGATTTAATGAAAACACCAAGGTAGCCGTTGAGAAAGGCAAATTCTTGTCTAATAATAATAACAAGAAAAATTTCATTAAACTACTGCATGACTATCTAGTGCACGAAAATTACAAGTGTATTATGTGTAAAGGAGATGCTGACCGGACCATTGCAACTGAAGCAATCGTGAATGACTGTTTCCCGAATAAAAAAGTTGTCGTTGTTTCTGAAGATATAGATGTTTTGGTTATTTTGACAGCTTTGGCAGAAGAGCAAGAGATATATTTTCTTAAACCTAAAAGTAGCAGCGGAACCGTAGGGGAGATAATTTACTCGACTAAAAGCTTAGATGCACATTATGCTAATGTTAAGAAACATATTCTCTTTGCTCACGCTTTTACTGGCTGTGACACGACATCAGCTTTTTTTAATCGAGGAAAAAAGAATTTTTTTGATAACATGAACAGAGACAATGTCTCAAAAATTATGCAAGGGAGCAGATTCGTTCAGGATGCACGTTGAGAGTATCGATGACTTATTGGACGCTGGGGTGGATTGTTTATTGGAGTTGTATAAATACAAAAATAAAACATCGGATGATAATCTTACTGCTAAGCAAAAACTGAGCAAAGCAAGATACGACATATTTTTAAAAAAAAATACTCTACAGATGAAATCCACAAAGAAAAATACAGTAAATATAGCGACATTACCTCCAGCCACAAACGGTTTCAAAGAACACTTAAAAAGAGTGTATTACCAATTGCAATCTTGGATGGGATTTTTAACAGAACCGCAAAATAATGAAGCTCCAACTTTGAATCCTACCGATTGGGGTTGGAAACTTATTGACGGTGTTTTACATCCCGTAAGAATGTCAGAACCGCCAGCCCCAAAAAAATTATGGATGCGATCATGTGTGGGTGCCGAAGTGGATGCGGATCTGCCTGTAGTTGTCGAAAGAACGGAGCGGAGTGTATTGCTCACAAACCTGCAAATTTTGTTGTGGAACAGACTGTAAAAATTGCGAAGCACCTGAGACAGCGGAGGACGTATCTGTTTCGCTTGCTGAAATACCGGAACCGGAAAGGTCGTCAGTTGTCTGTCAAGAGTGAAGTTGTGCTGCTTGTTGTGTTGTGGTTTTGAGTAGTTTCCTAAAGTTTTAAGTGTTTCTTTTTTATTACATAGTTAATAAAATTAATGCCATTCTAGTAAATAATTTAATTATTTCATCACTAATCGGTAGTGGTTTACTTTCAGTGATACAGTGATCTGGTGTATTGCGTGTGTCAGTTCATGTATTCGCAAGCAGTGGCAAAGGGTGTTTTGTGTTGAAGGAATATTTCTCTTAAATGCTTTTTCTTTTCTTATTGAATTAATCAGTTTTTGACCAATTTATTGATTACTTCGTTATTGTTTAAAATTGTGTTGATTTCTGACATAACCTCTATTTGTCGTGAATATATCATCGTCAAAGTATTTGCTTGCCTTTTTGGATATCTTGTCAAATGAGTCCTTGGCAGGAACGAGCTCACGATGAGGTGATTTAAATTCTTGCCAGAAGTCGTTCATGGCCTCCAAGCGCTCAGCAAAATACGCCTTTGTTTTCCGGACTTTCGAATACTTTTTGAAATTCCGTATGCATTTCTCGAGGTTTTCATAGTTTTCATATTGTTCCGCAATCAATAATTCGAAAGTCGGTAAATCCATTTCGATATTATTCGAGCTTGCACTCATGTATATGAAAAATAGAAATAATAAATTGTTATGGACTCACCGTTAAAATCCTTGTTCAAAAGGCTTCAGCTCTATGTATGTGGTGGACGGGTTGATTGCAGGAACTCCAATTTTTTCAATTTTACGGGCTCTCTTTTCTTCTCTGGGATCACTAGCACCTTTCACTAGGTTTTTTATTTTGTCACTGTTTTGAATTAAACAAAGCACAAAAAACTTCGGCACTGTTTCAGGTCTTGTGTCCGCTTCACGTAATTTCTAAAGAAACACTGTTATATATGAAAACTCAACTCTGTTTTTTCATTACTTTCAAACACTAATTTTGTATATATGTACGGTCAGAATCCGTTTTTTAAAATAATTCACACGCTGTTTTGTACACAATCAAATCCGTTTTTCATCAAAATTAACACCCTTTTATGCACGTTCAAACCGTTTAATCAAATTCGCACTTTCAAACTTTGTTTTTTCTTTTTGCCGAAATCCGGCTCGAAGGACCAAATTTTATGTTCATACAAATTTGCTATCTTTTTAAAAAATCTTTTTTCTCGACCCGTTCAAGAAACCGTTTGCGAGAGCCGTTTGTAGCACTATGTTTCAATCTTATTTTAGCAAGAAAAAACTCAATTTAACGAATTATGTTTATTAAAAAACTTCTTTATGATAAAGGCTTAATCTTATAATAATTATCAAATTTCAAACTCTAAATTTCTTTAAATCAAATTTAATTCAAACTTCCAGACTCTAACGAAAAAGTGAGAGAGCTATCCAAACATTTTCTCCAATTTATATATTAAGGGTGGGTGCCAAGTTACAATTCCGAATTTGCTACTTTCACCCCGGACACTTCGAAATTACAAAGTGTGCCAAAATACATTTCACGCATTTCATTTGAAAATGGATGGCAACAAAATTTGGTAATTTATAAAATGTTTAATAACTTTTTTAAAGAAGCTCAGTGCTATGTTTATGTCTTTTAAATAGTTTAAATGGAATTGCTTCATAAACAACATCCAATGGGCGTGGAATGCAAGTATCATAAACGTATTTGAAAGAATTTTAAAAAATGGTTCTTTTATGCGGAATTTATGCTGCTCATGTTTTTATTTTGGGTTACGTCTGCAACGTGTGGCCTTTAATATGTGTCATATAATACGGTGAAGATAATCATGCACTGAAAATTGAAAGAATTCGCGATATTATACTCCAATAATTTAAAATATGTAGATTCAACCACAACTCAGAGCCAAAAAGTAAATCCAACAAACTGTCAAATGAATGTTTAGCTAATATTTCCCTACAATTCAAAAATTTCCTTACAATTCCAAAGACACAAACCTCCGAAAATTGAATTGTAAAATCGAAATGCGTTTTTCATACAAATTGACATTTGAATTGTAACTTGGCACAGGCCCTAAATGCCTACGTGATTTTTGTAAGCTAGCCGTTACATCGAAAAATTCCCCTTATATTTTTCTTATTTGCTCCATCCACCATTTGCTCTTCGCTGGAGCTTTTAAGAGATCTTACGATCGCGAGCTTTATCAAGTTGATAAAGCTCACGATCGTCAGCTGTCAAATTTAGCCTCTGATATTAAATTGTTTTATAAAATTGTGTAGTGTTGTTGGGGAATGGAGCAATAAGTATTTTCTAAGGGTAAGTACGAATAATATTATTAATCCACTTTAATCAAAAATACGGAAATTTACTAAATCTTACTTACTAATTCTATGTTAATCTAATTGTTATGTGTTAAATGCTGTTTATACTAATGTTCATATTCAAATGTTTGTTTATGTCAAATGTGAGGTTATGTGCTTGTTTACATATCTGTTAATGTTTATATTCATTTATCTAATTTATCTAATTAAGTAATAAATTCTAATTTTAAATATTGAATTTTAGGTTGCATATTTCGTACTTTTGCATCCGGGTGCCCAGATTGTGGTGATGCAGCTTGTATCCAACTGTCCAACAGGTGAGTGTAATTATTCTGATGAATTTTTATTGATGAGTTCTTCTTTGCTTTTTAGGTGAAACCTGAACACCAACAATACATGATGTGAATTTCAGGTGTTAGATTAAACCGCACTTTCTTAGACATTGTTTACAGTCAGTTTTGTTAATATCTAATAAAATTTCATAACTTTTGTGCATTGTTACGAAATGTTCATATTATATGTTTGCTTCATTTGCTTCAAATCAACATATTCAATGTCACTTTTGTAATTAGGATCCCCCTGCTTTATGAACTCTACTTCACCATTACTTAGAACTCTCTCAGTTTCAAACTCATGATATTCATAACATGATATTTTGAATGTTCGTTTTTCGTAATTGCCATCATATGTACAACGTATTGTAATTGACTTATCTTCATCAAATTCAAGTTTGAAGTGTCTAAAAAAATGTCTTTACTCTCTGGAATTCCGCCAATTTCTAGTTCTTTTCTTATGAGATCTTGCCTAAAACCTTCGATAGCTTCTTCAACACTCACAAACTTCTTTTTACTACGATCTGTAATAGTAGTAGTTGGATTTGATGTAGTTATATTTTCATTTTCATATTTAAAATATTTGTGTTAGTAGTTGTTTGTTCCGCGTCGTCGTCGTTATTACTAATATTACTGTAAGTTAACAGTCGAAAAGACAATCCAATTTGCACTGTTTGATTTTGGGGGAGATTTAATGCAAAATCTAAATTACTATTATTTTCACCAATAAGATTAACATCTATTGGTATTGACTGACGATGATTATTTGAAATAGGCTGACAATGATTGCATAAAGCAATAAGTATAAGTATAATAATATATTTAGCCATTATTAGCTCTAACGTCTATACACTTCAATTCAACAATTATAACTGAAGAAATATTTTGATGTAATTTTTCATTTATATGTATATATTGTTTTCATACAACCTCCTGCTTTTCTATTCTAGCATTTTCATCCCAGTAATTCTTACCAAAGGGGCAGTTTACCGGAAAGAAATTATATGATATTCCTCTTTTTAAATTACTAGAATTTATGGCTTCTCCAGCGATGGTTGTTTGCCCTAAAAATACTTCTATTTTCACATGGTCATAATCGTGACATTTAAAATCATAGTTTCCAAATCTTTTTGGAAGGCTTTCATCACTACAAAGATGTAACACAAGTATCTACTGTCCGTACTGTGGAGTCATCCTTAAATTAAAAATAGGAGCATTTACTTCCACAATAATAATTCTAAACTTTTTCCACCAGCTGCACATGTGCAATATTTCTGACCTTGAATTAAAGTATCTATCCAAAACATAGTAGTTGATTTAATAAAATTACATAAAGAAATGAGAATATTTCATTACTTGCATGGTATTTTATTTATTTATTCGTTTTCTAATCGTCTTCTCTTTTCTATCCATTCAGCTTCATTATTAAGGTTAGTAGCAAATGGACAATTTTCTGGGTAATCATTAGTTTTACCGTCATTTCTAATTGTATCAACAACTTCCCCAATCAACGTTATATTTCCTGAAGGATAGACTTCAATTTTAACATGTTGAAATGGATCAAATTTAAAATCAAATTCTAAGTTTTCTGGAAAAGACTCCGTTTTTTATGTTGCAGATGGTAGTCTTATTACCATTTTCTGGTGTCATGTGCACACTTAAAAGTATATTGTATGTTTGAATCTTAATGATTCTAAAACAAAGCCATTTCCCTGAGCAAATACAATATTTTTGGTTACTTTGAATATTTTCCACCCAAAACATCTCTTACTCTAGCCAGCTGTTATATAACAAATGATTTACAAAACAGTCTTGGGAATATATAGAAAATATGAGATGATACCCTAAAGTAGCTGTATAGCTGAATGGGTAACGTTCTGGATTAGGAATATTCAAAATACTATAAAACAAAAAAAAAAATATGCTAGTTCGAAACCTACTCTGCTACTTCCAAATTATATGAAACGTATTAGACTTTAAGTCATGAAACTTAATTTCATAAAATGTAGGTGTAAAACCATAAAAGTTAACCATTCCGCTATAGAGCTACTTTTTTAGATTAATATCTTTATGAATGTACTGTTATTAAAAAAAGAATTATTCGCTTTTAAAACAATGTATTTATTTGAAAATTCCATTTTATTCTCAGATGTTCCATGGCAAGTCAAAAGTATCCTCCTGCGTTGAGTTTATCAACCGTGTTAGCTGATATATTGTTGTAACGCTCCGGCAAAAACATCTGATAGTCATCCAGTTCCAGCACATATTTCTTTCCATATTTCGTTGAAACCTTTCCACAGCTCAGAATTTTATACGCTTTTAAGAGATCCATATCCTTCACTTTTAATAGCGGTTTGAAGTTGCAGGCGTTCAATTCCTCCAGAGTTGAAAAATCCTCATTAAATTGGGCTGTATTCATTGTTGAAAAAATTATGTTCACAGACTATAATAATAACTTGTTCACCAAAATAATATCGAAATGAAACTGAAATTCATAAAATATATTTTCTATTTATATAGCCCCTATTATCAGTAAAGCTTTTACAAGAAAACAATGCATCAATGACTCCCTTATCAACGCAAAACAAAATTATTCCAAAGCTCTTATCAGCCAGACAAAACAAAATTCAACATGTTAAAGCATGTCTATAATCCATAAATTAATAAGAAAAAATCTAAAATTATTTCACAACTCTTATCAGCCACATCCATCTACGCTCAGCTCAGTCACCAGCATCCGACCAAGCACAACCTCTTATCAACATACGGCTTTCAGACCACCGTGAGGATTTCAACTCATCATAGCATTCAACTGCAAGCACTTCTCCGTGTCCAAAATATCTCAATTCCATACAAAGTCGATCAATCAAGAAGAAGAAATCTTCCATACAAAATCGCCCCCCCCCAAATTTTTTTTTATATGGATTTCACTTATCTTTTTTATACCAAACTCTCACTAAAGTGGAACATTTAGTTGAAATCCCCATATTTATACTACTTAAGTGCATAAGGCTAACAAAGAAATGAAAACATTTTCCGAAGCAACAGTTAGTGTAATGAAAGTCAACTACTACCTGACACCGTCTTCAAAAGTGATTCTTCTTTCTAGATCCATTCTGATTGGATTAATGTTGTAAAGAATTACGAACAATTATTTCATCCTTTTTTGGTTTTTTTTCTGAAGTAGGTTTTTAAAAATTTATTTTTATAAATTTCGCGACAATAAAATAATTTGTACGCTGCTGTAGTAAAGCCGCCACCTAAATACTTTGTTTCAGTTACTATTATATTAAGTAGTCTGTGGTTTCAGATATTTGATACTTCCGTCCAAAAGAAGTTAAATCTGCTCATATAAACATCCTCCACTTTAAGTTGCACGCTTGCAACTTTTTCAATTTATCATTGTAATACAATACCTCTGGACTTGCATAAACACAAGTCAAGTCCAAGTTCCAACTCTTAAATTGCTAGAGTTGCATTTTGCTTATCAGCAATAATTCCGTTCCTCTACCCGAGAAAGCTTCCTAAACGACATTCAAAAATCACTCCTTAGTCGGCCGCCGTTCAGTTCGGATCTTTAAATCGTTCCTAATTAACTTATTTCCATTTAATTGAATAAATGTAAAAAACAAGAAGTACAAGTGTTTGATTTGTATTAGCTTTTTTTTTGGAAAGATTATAGGAAAACCCAGCCACACAACAAAATTTTGGTGTCAGGTGTGAGGTTCGGTTAAATAAAGTCGCGGAATTAAAATCGCGGAAATAAACGCAGTACTTGTGTTCGCGGTTTCCTAGTGACTTTAAGTAGTATAGTAATGTGCCTTCCAGCGCACTTTTGTATGGAAATTTGTTCATGGGTCTTTTTTCTCAAAAACGTCGGGGCTTACGAGCGCACTTTCTTATGGGATTTTGTTAAGACCTCTGCGGATTCTCAAGCGCAATTTTATATGGGGGATTTTGTTAAGGCCTCTGGATTCTCAAACTCGCTGTGAAGTCACCAATTTCAATTTTAGCAAACTTTAAATGAGAATCCAGAAAAATCCCATATAAAATTGCGCTCGAAGTTAACCGACGCACTTTGTATGGGGAGCATGATGAACATTCTAGAACATTCTAGAATATTCTAGAACATTCTAGAACATTTTCGGTTTGATTGATTGATTGATTGATTGATAGGGGTTTAGTTTGGATTCACATGAACTTGATATCTGTTTGATGTCGAGTAGTACGCAAGCGGAAAAGATAGCAAACAACCTCAGGTTGTATGGGGAGCATGATGAACATTCTAGAACATTCTAGAATATTCTAGAACATTTTCGGTTTGATTGATTGATAGGGGGTTTAGTTTGGATTCACATGAACTTGATATCTGTTTGATGTCGAGTAGTACGCAAGCGGAAAAGATAGCAAACAACTTCAGGATGCGGTTTGTTTTTATAATCGAGTTAATCTTCTAGCTCAGAAGTACACTTCTGAGCTGGGCTGAGAAACGGGCCACGCTTATGTGCAGGGACCGAATCCGGCCGAAAGCACCAAAAAAGGTATAAGAAGAAAAAACACCGCAAAACGAGCATGCGACCGAAAATGCGGGTTCCTTCTCAACCCTACCCGGCACTCCTGTACCGAGCCGGTTCGGTCCCTGCACACAAACGCGGTCACATTTACCACTGCACAGTGGCTCGGCTAAGACATGCAAACACAAAACAAAAAACAATGCAACATTTAAGAGCACAAAACATCAAACAGAGAAGCGTGTGTCAGGAGTCACGCCACATTAAAAAGAGTCCTTTTAAGGACATCTTCGCTAACTTGCATGCTAAAAACACTCGCATTTTTGTTAACATTTATAAGCATGCGGTTAACTGGTTCGTACATCCCATAATTGGTATTAGAGGAATTAATGTACAAGAGAGATGGACCTCTCAGGTTGTAGTTGCTCACTCTAAATGACGTACGGGTTCGTAGGAAGCCTGAGTCAACTTTGTCATTCAACAAACGATGAACGAATATAACGTCAGCGACCTCGCGACGCTTATGGAGAGAGCTCAAGTTGAGCAATTTAAGTCTGTTCACATAAGGCGGAAGAATAAGTGGGTCATCCCACGGGAGGTGACTGAGTGCAAAACGGACGAACTTCCTTTGAACCGATTCGATTTTATCGACATGGGAGGAGTAGTAAGGAGACCATACCTGGGAGGCGTATTCAAGTAAAGGCCTAACTAAAGATATGTACAAGTGCTTTGTGATAAGGGGGTTGTTGAATTCCTTGGACCATCTTTTTATAAATCCCAGGACTGAATTGCCCTTGGAAGAGATATAATTGATGTGGGTGGAGAAATCCAACTTACTTTCTAACCTAACCCCAAGATCGATAACAGAGTTAGTGCGGGAGATCTTGTTATCGAGAAAAGTATAGTCGTAAGTTATAACGCCACGTTTTCTACAAAAAGTCATGACCTCACATTTACTAATGTTAAGGACCAGGTTGTTGTTGGAACACCAAGAATAGAAGGTGTTTAGGTCTGCTTGCAGAAGTTTGCAATCCTCGATACTCCTTATGTGGCGGTACAGTTTGATGTCATCGGCATAAATAAGGATTTTACAGTGCCTCAGCAGGGTAACAATGTCATCGATTGATAAAATAAAAAGAAGAGGACCAAGATGACTTCCTTGCGGGACACCAGAGGACGCCTCGGTGTTTTTGGATTTGACTCCGCGGAATAGAACCTGGTAGGTTCTGTCGGCTAAGTACGACTGGAACCACAAAACCAGGGCATGCGAAAGCCTAATTTTTTTAGTTTTAGAACTATAATAGAGTGAGAGAGCATGTCGAAAGCTTTACTGAAGTCTGTAAAAACACAGTCAGTTTGACAGCCAGTGACAAAGCCTCGAACAGTGTAAGAAGATAACTCTAGTAAATTAGTAGTAGTGGAACGAGCTGCAAGAAAGCCATGTTGGTTAGTTGAGATAAGTCTCTTGCAGATAAGGATTATAAAAGAGTTCTTCCATAAGGTTGGGAAGCGCCCTGTATTGAGGGATTTCTAAAATAAACATAGGATAGGAGACAGTAGGGCCCCTGCACAGGATTTTAGAACAGCAGGAGGGACACCATCAGGGCCGGACGAAAAATCTTGTGGAAGATCATTTATATGTTTCGAGATGTCTTCCCTGGTTATAGACAGAGATAAATTTTGAGCCGTTTGTATTGCGTTGATATGTCGAAAATTGTCTTCATGAGGTTGGAAGACAGGAGACGAGAAAGATTTGAGGAAGAACGATGCGAACTTGTCGCAAATCTCGGATGAATTAGAACTAACAGAGTTCTCGTATTGCATGGTGTTAGGGTAATTATCAACTTTTTTCTTAGAGTTGATAAATTGAAAGAATGCTCTGGGATCCCCATACAGTTTACCTTCCATGTTGCTAAGGTACTCCTTATAGAGAGCCTCGGACAGAGCATGGAATTGGTCATAGCAATTGAGAAAAGCATAGAAGCTCGCAGTGTCTTTTCTCTTCAGGTAGGTTTTCCAGAGTTTATTCTTCTGGTCTTTGGTGTGTCTCAACTCATTATTGTACCAGGGCGGGGATGATCTGGTCAACTTTAGAGGCTCAATAGGTACACAGGATGCGAAGGTTTCATACAGGACGGAGTAAAATCTTGTTACGTCGTCATCCAATTCATTAGAGGAAAGCAAGCTATTGAAATCGATCGAAGTGAGCTTGGATGACAGTACTTCAAGGTTGGCCTTTTTAAAGTTAAAAGTAAAGGTTGACTCCTCCGGGGTTAGCTTATTGTTAAAGGCAAAACAATAGCTGAGTACGAGAGGAGCGTGATGATTATCAACAGGCGACAAGACAATTGAGCTAGGCTCAACATACATGTTGTCTGAGTCGGAAAAGAATATAAGATCTAACCACCTTCCTAAAATATTATTCACACCGCTCATTTGGTTCAAACCGCATGAGAATAAGGAATTCAGAAAGTCGGATTCCCTATCATTAAGGTTGTTTTCAGGTAGGTAGTTATCGTCCTCATCGGAAGATACCCATTGAACATTGGGTAAGTTAAAATCTCCTAAAAGTAGGAGTTCGTCTTTGGAGTCCATCATATCCTGGATATGATTAGTGCAAGAGATTAGAATATCATAGAGTGCTGAACATACCTGGTGGAATGTAACAGCAAATTAAAAATAGGTTCTTATGGACAAGGGAGACTTTAAGAGCGAGGAGCTCAATGTCCAAAGAGTTGGAAAAACTAGGAAGCGTTATTAAGCAACAGTTGAGAAGGTTGCTACAGGCAAGTAGTACACCTCCTCCACGAGCCTCCGAGTCAATATATCTATCCCTCCGAAATACTTGGAAGGATGTATCGAAAAGTTCGGCATTAAGAATCCCACTGTGTAACCATGTTTCTGTAAAAGCGATTATATCGAAGTCACTGGCCGAAGTCGACAGAAACACATCATGGGTTTTGGATCTGATTCCCCTCAGGTTTTGGTAATAGAGGGAAAGCGTCTTAAGTTTTTTGGGACCTGTCGAGTGTCAGGATTGCGATACACGCGTGTGCGAGGAACAAAACACTTTGAAAAGGCACCAGGAGGCCAGAACGGGGGTTAAGAAGCTGTTCAGCGGTATTTGGCGGTGCAGTCAGAACAAAAGACGCAAGCGGCTTGGAAGCGTTGCTGATTTTTCTGCACGAGACTGTCGCAGGATCAACAGCATTTCCCCTTAGGTATTCTTTAATTGCCTCGGAAGTAGTTTCAGGTGAGAAACGCGAAATAAAAATATTACGTGGTCTGGGTACCGTTATCAAATTGGCGACGGTTACCGAAGACTCGGTATTCTCAGTGCCCGAGGGTCCAACGACTCTGATAGGTGAGGTTGATGCTGCATCCGGTTCTGAGATATGGTTTGAGCCCATTGGGAGTGGGGCGGGGATAGACGAACTAGTAGAGGGGTTCGCAGTGATAGCATCCCTGATGGTGGCTTTACGACTGCATCTGCGTTTCCGATGCTTGCCACGGATTTTCGAGTGGTCAGGAGCCAGTCTAGAGGCAGCCTCCACCGGGAGGCCCTCATCAGATAATATGGCCGGTTCAGTATCAGTATCATTTACCCCAAGAGAAACAGCTGTGGAGCAGGGTGCAGAAAGAAGCTGCTCCCCTACCTGCGCGGCATCATCAGATACTGCCACCATTGGGGGAGAGTTTGTTCTATCCCAGACGCTTTCAAATTTAAGGGATAGAGAATTCAGGGCATTGTGATTTTGTACCGCTGCTGTTGACAGCAATGCAATATCAGCCCGAACACGCCTCGTACTCCTTTTAATGTCATCCAATATAGGATGAAGAGAAGCTAAGCAGTTGACGGTGCCGGACGAGGTGGCGACAGGATTGTGGATTGCGAAATGTATGTCGTCGATAGAATCGAAGACCGTTGCAACCCGGGAAGAAATTTCCTGGAATTTGTTCATCAATGAACCCGAGTTGGTTGCAACCGAGGCAAGGGTGTCGGACAAAGCGTCGAGCCGGACGTTGATCGACTGAACGTCATCGGCTAACATCTCAAAATGGGAGATATTGCCAGAGAAGGACTTAAGACTACCCATGACTTTCTCTTGACCATCGAGAAAAACGTCAGAGATGTCCTTCATTAGTCTTAGGACGTGGCAAGGTTGAATGTCGGAGCATTCGTTACAAGTTGGCCCTTTAGGGGCCGAAGGTTTGCCACTGGCTCGAGCGTTGAGGCAGGTAGGGTGAAAAATGCCCCCGCATACACCATCACAGGAAATCCCATTCCGGACGATTTCCGAAGAGCACAGTTTGCAAGTTTGGTGACCCGCCATGAGAGAAAGAGAGAGAGAAAAAAAAATAAAAATAAATTCCCAAAACGAATTAGTTCCGATAGAACTACAAAAACAAATTCGCCAAAACTGATAATAAATTTTTTTTCGCAGTTTGAGAATCAGCTTAAGGGTTAAAAACGTTGGATACCCTCAGGCGAATATTTTAATCAAAAGTTAGGAGATAATTTGAAGTGATAAAATGAGGTTATGAACCCTTTCCCAAACTGAGAAACAATAATATTTAAATATATATTATAAATATGAAAACTATTATAAACAAAAATATATCATAAATATATTATTATAAATGGAAACAAACCAAAAACTCCCCGTCAAGCAGCACGGGAAAAGTGGTTACCTCGTCACTGGTACAGAAAAATTTACACGAAGAAAGTTCAACACGAAAAAAAAACAAGAAACCACTATCACAGAGAAAAAATAAACAACACAATTTTAGAACCAATTAATAAATTAAGATAAAATAAACAAATGAGAACAGTTTAAACACTAAATGACCAGAATAAAAATAAATTAGAACAGAAAAATCACAGCACAGAAACTGACACTGACAGATCACATTTACGTTTGCTATGATAATATAAATTATTAAGCCGTTATTGAGTATTCGGTGCTTTTGTATTTCATTAGAATGGTTTAACATACTTCGAGGTGTGATTTTGCTATGATAATATAAATTAAGTTGAATTTAGTTAAAAATTCTATCAAATTGTGGTTTAAGAATTCAACCCTTCCGTGAGAAATATGATACTGTTTTAAATTTTAAGCTATCAGTTTAACATATAAACGAATACATATTTCAATTATAATTCAGTTGATTGCAATATTTCCAACCAGTTAATATATTTGAGTTGTAAGAAAATGCCGCGTACTGGTGGGAAAGTTTTAAAATCAAAATTAAAAGTGGAAAAGGATGTTGATGTTTTACGGTGTTTAAATATTATCGGTGGTTTTAAACCAATTTTATCCGTGAACGATATGAAACCTTTAAAAATATATAGAATATTATGTGCAAGGAAACAAAATACTCGTTATGGACAAAAAGTCGAATTGGGGGATTATGCTGTTTTCTTACCATACAAATACATCGAGTTATCGGAAGAATTCTTGATGAAGATTAGTAACCAGAAGAATTTTTTTATACATAAAGATGGGGGTGGCAACGGGCAATTAAAATTCACACAAGATATTGAGAAACCTTTTAAGGAAAATGTGGATAATGATGATGACGATGATGATAACGATGATGATGATGATGATGGCGATAGTGATATGATATAATACTTTAAGAAATAAACTATATTCTTAAATAGAACTTTAAATAAAAAATTTTGATTGTATTTGTATGTTTATGATCGTTTTGTTGTTTTATCATAATTTCAGCTTTGGGTTTGGTTTGGTTTGATGGTTTTGTTTCGTTTTGCCGATTAGAATTTTACTTTGCTTGCGGTTTCCTTATCATCATTAACTTTATGTAGGCTTGCATTAAAAGTATATAAATAAGTATATTTTTGGTTATAGATATTGTATACTTCAACAGGATTGCCAATTTGGTTTGCTAATGAGTTTTTGAGTTAACTAACACTGAATTTGGAGGATTATTATTTGTTTCTCCCCGAAAGATTTCATAAAACTTAAACCTTATCAGAGGCTGTTAACTTGAGTAATTGTTTGTTACTTTTACTAACCATACATACATAAGATGTAAACGAACCTCAACGAAGATGACAATGAAAGAAATAAGTTTAGCGATTAAAAGATGTGAAATTATGATCATTATTCTTTATTTGTTTTAATTATACATATATAAATCTCTGATGCAAACTATCTTTCAAATTAAAGCTCGAATATTCTTATAAAATTTAAGCGAAATATACTATTATATCATTTTTATAAAAACGGGTTTTCAACACAGAGAGCACATTTCACTCAACAACAATAACAACATGGTTGCATAATAAAGCTAGGGTATGGAAACTGAAAGAAGAAAAATTATTAGTTTTTCATATAAAAATCATTGAATGAGAGACATTTTTTTAAAAAATGATAACTTACAATGAAACCATGTTTATTATTATCATAAGAAATGGTGGTCAATATCATTCATACAGTTAGTACATTTTGGTATACTATATTCTGCGAAGGATTCATTAGTGTGAAATGTTTTACTTTCAATCACACCAATAATTGGCACACCATCATCCAGCTCATTGATGCATGTTAAACAATAATTTTGCTAATTAAACAAAAAATATTGCAACATAATTGTTATTTCCACCTCATCGTCCTCCAACTCCTCAAAACAGCTTAGTTTTAAAACTGATAAAACTCGGAAGGTTTCACTAATATGCTTTAACTGCTCTGAAATGTCTTCCAACAGCACATTTTCAGTATTCCTTTCTTCTAGAATTAAAGGTATATTTTGATTATTAAGCTGTAGGAATTGCTCTCTCGGTGCCATATTAAGTGTACACGCTAGCGCTTCAAATTTATAGAAATTTTTACTGTAAAAGAAGCCTCGTTTTCCTAATATTATCAAATTTGTCATGTTAAGGGTAACCACAAACTTCAACATATATTCACAAGCAGATAAATTTTTAGTAATAGAAATAGGGATCACAAACTTCCTGCAAAAGTTACTATGAAGTTGAACTTATCATTATCATAAACATATGTCTAAAAATGTTACTATCATTTTTTTATTATTACATATTACATATTTTTAACAATATTTTAATTTATCTATTACTCACATTAGATGATATTTACTTTGATATAGATAATTCTGTTGAATCATTTCTGGGCTATAGTAAACGCATGCTGTCAATTATCAACCATACATTCATACATAATGTTAGATAATAAATTGCTATATAAAATCCTAAGCCATAAAATTCTAAAAATAGAAACCGACATTCATATTCAAATTCTTTTAGAGCAGCTTAGAGTAGTTGGCTAAGGTACCAGTTTAGATGAAAATAATCTTAATCCATGATTTGTCTTTAATATGGGCTGCATATAGTAGAAAGTAAAAGTAGCCCTCGGTGTGGAAATGTGGTTTACATTTATGGTTCGAGAATTTGCTTCTTTTCAAGTCTTTGATGATATTTTAAACAACTATAACTATCAATCCAGACAGACAGACAGATAGATCAGACAGCCAGGCAGACCAACCTGTCTAGCTGTGTAGCTTCCCACATACATATAGCCGTCTACCAGATAGCTTTAATTTCGCTTATTATGTTTTAAGAACTTTGAATTTCGATACTGAGTAATCAAATTAAAGATACCTAGTCTTATCAGTAGAAATAGATTACAAAACAAATTCTAACTAACTGCAAGAAAACGTTAAATTCCGTGGAAATGCTAGAGCACTCTTCAGCAACAACTCAATATAAAATGCAGTATCCCTAGCATATATATCTCATTTAAAAAGGAGGTGTTAAACGATTAACAACAAAATGAAGAGTTTCATTTGTTTAAATTGCGAGAAATCATATACAAGAGCTGATAGTTTAAAAAGACATCAAAAATATAGCTGTAAGAAAAAATCAAATTCAGAGAAAATGATAGAACACCCTTCAACACCATTCTCAAAAGAACAATCCAGTTTTAATACGTCAGAGCAACAACAACAATCTACATCAAAACTTGAGAAAACGGTGGAACAACAAGAACAAACTTTGACCTCAAATCCTGAGAATATAGGAACGCAACAACCCTCGGCATCAGATCCTGAGAAAACGCCGGATCACCGAATGCATACATATATGCAAAATTTCAATTTGATCGGTTATATGGAAGTGGGTCAAAATCAAGTTGAAAGATTTGTCTACATACATACATACATACCAACATACATACAGGTGAACAGGTGCAATTTCCGGTTTGTTCAGAAAAAAAATGGGCCATTTTTTACAAATAATTTTTGGAAGCGAATGCAAAAAACCGCATTCCGATCCGTCCGCGCCCAACCAATTAGGAACTTTTGGCCTTTTTAGTGCTTCATTGCCTCGACTACATAGCAAACCACATCCTGAGGTTGTTTGCTATCTTTTCCGCTTGCGTACTACTCGACATCAAACAGATATCAAGTTCATGTGAATCCGTTTAGTTTGGATTCAATCAAACCGAACCTATCAATCAATCAAACCGAAAATGTTCTAGAATGTTCATCATGCTCCCCATACAACCTGAGGTTGTTTGCTATCTTTTCGGCTTGCGTACTACTCGACATCAAACAGATATCAAGCTCATGTGAATCCAGACTAAACCCCCTATCAATCAATCAAACCGAAAATGTTCTAGAATGTTCTAGAATATTCTAGAATGTTCTAGAATGTTCATCATGCTCCCCATACAACCTGAGGTCGTTTGCTATCTTTTCCGCCTGCGTACTACACGACATCAAACAGATATCAAGTTCATGTGAATCCAAACTAAACCCCTATCAATCAATCAATCAATCAATCAAACCGAAAATGTTCTAGAATGTTCTAGAATATTCTAGAATGTTCTAGAATGTTCATCATGCTCCCCATACAAAGTGCGTCGGTTAACTTCGAGCGTAATTTTAGATGGGGTTTTTCTGGATTCTCATTTAAAGTTTGCTAAAATTGAAAATTGGTGACGTCACAGCGAGTTTGAGAATCCAGAGGCCTTAACAAAATCCCCCATATAAAATTGCGCTTGAAAGTTTAATTTCGAGACGTTCTTGAGAATCCGCAGAGGTCTTAACAAAATCCCATAAGAAAGTGCGCTCTTAAACCCCGACGTTTTTGAGAAAAAAAAACCCATGAACAAATTTCCATACAAAAGTGCGCTGGAAGGCACATTACTATACTACTACTTTATCTTTTACTTGTGTCATAGTGGCTGAAATCCTGTACCTTTTTGTGAGCTGATCATCACTTGGAATCTTTGGAAGCCAGCTAAGGAAGTCATCTTTTGTGATAATTATCACAATATCACAATTTCAACTATTATCCCATCACTTTTATTGGGATCTTATCTCATCACTTTTATTGGGATCTTATCTCATCACTTTTAATGGGATCAACAATTACCTCTTTACTTTTACCATTTATTTGGATCAGAACCATCTCTACACTTTTTGGATCAACACCATCCATTTTTACACTTTCAATTTAATCAACACAATCAAATCATCGATTGCTTTTCTGGTATTACTTAGATGAAAATTTTTTTTCTCTCTTTTTGATTAATTAATTAATTGATCTTTATTTTACTCAATAAAATATTTTATAAAATTTAAGTGAAAAAAAAAATGTGAAAGATTGGTTAATGTGTGGAAATCGCGTTGTAACATAAATTTTTTTTTACTTTCGTGTTCCTTTTGCCTTTTGTTGAAATAGTGTTTTCTTTCTACTTTGTTATGGTTTATTAAAAGAAATTTTTTTTACTGTGCTATTAGTACGTGTGCTTATCTATGAATACGAGGAGTAGAGCAAAAAAACAAAATTATAGTAGCGCGGAAAGTATAAATTCTCCGAAAATAAGTCTTTCTTGCGGTCTTTATTCCCTCTCTGAAGGTAATTTACCTCTCTTAACGTCCAACGATTTGGATGAGACGCTAAAGAAGGAAGATCAAAATTCTAGTTCTGTTAGTGGAAGTGATATTTTTAACGTTACGGTACAAGTTACCGAAGATAATTACCTTCCATTTCCCCAAGAAAATCCAGTAGTCGATATGACGGAATATCCCGTTCTTGATAAAGAATTTGCCTTGCAATTCATACCGGAATTCAACTGTGTAGTAGTGTATAACTCAAACTATAATGAGTCTGACAGTGATTTGCTATTGAAAATAATAGAATCAAAAATCACTGACGCTGCTGACAATGTTACAAAATATTCAAGTTATTCCAACTGGCAAGACCTGAAGAAAATATTAGAACATTTTGTGGAAACTAAAACACTAGCCCAAATACAGATGGATCTAATTAATTGTAAACAGGGTCATCGGGAAAGTGTCAGATCTTTCGCTAATAACATAGAGCAATTGCTAGCCGATTTAAATGGGGCATGCGTTGTATCAGAAGGAACCGCTGCCACGTCGGTAATAACCAATTTAAACAATAAAACCTACTTCAAAAAAAAAACCAATTCCGTGATGCACAAAAAAGGATGAAATAATTGTTGGTAGTTCTTTACAACATTAATCCAATCAGAATGGATCTAGAAAGAAGAATCACTTTTGAAGACGGTGCTAACACCTGTTTTCGGGGCGATGTATTAAGTGCATAAGGTTAACAAAGAAATGAAAACAATTTTCGAAGCAAGATTAGTGCAATGAAAGTCAACCTGGCACCGTCTTCAAAAGTGATACTTCTTCCTAGATCCATTCTGATTGGATTAATGTTGTAAAGAACTACCAACAATTATTTCATCCTTTTTTGTGCATCACGGAATTGGTTTTTTTTTTGAAGTAGGCTTTTAAAAATTTATTTTATTTCGTACTTTTTAGTCCGTTCATTTTTTTTCGGGGCCAATTTAAAAAAAATTATTTATTACGATAAGTAAAACACGCCGTCGTCGAAATGATCGAGGCAGTAGCTAAATAGTTTTTGCAATAATGTATTTGCGTACTTTCGGAGTTATTTAATAAAAAAAACTTATTTAGTATGAGTATGAAACAAAATTCCCCGAATGAAATTAAAAAACAAAATTAATCAAATTTATTGTGAGAATATAAAGTCGATTGGAAAAAAAATGCAACAGCCCGGAGAATCGAACTCGGAACCCTTGGACGAGAGGCAAGTATTTACTCCCTGTGCTACGAGATGTTTATGTGAGATGAGATGAGATGGTTATGTCCAAAGAAACCAGCAACACTGGATCTCGGACACAACCTGGCAAAAAATAGAACGCAGAAGGGCCCTCAAAAATAACGTGAACTCTACAAGCGACCCGGAAAGACGCCAACAACTTGAACGGGAATACTCCCAATTACACCGGGAGGTAAAGAGAAGTGTCCGGCGTGATAAAAGGCGGCAGATAAATGAGCTCGCAGAGAAAGCGGAAAACGCGGCAAACACAGGCAACAGTAAGGTGCTGTACCAAATTGCTAAGCAGCTCTCGGGAAAGCACTCTACTAAAAAGCATGCCGTAAAAAGTGCGGATGGAAGGCTGCTGTGCAGCGACGAGGAGCAACTCCAAATATGGAGAGACTACTTCTTCGCCGCCCTGAATGGTTCCTTTTCGCAGGAACCTGAAGAAAATAACAACAATGCACAGCCAATAAGAATCGCCACTCGTGCACCATCCAAGACAGAAATAGTAACCGCAATTCATGCAATGGCCAATGGTAAAGCAGCTGGAAAAGATGGCATCCCGCCAGAATTGTTGAAAGCCGACTCAAGCCTCATAGCAGATGCGCTACAGCCAATCCTGGAAATAGCATGGAACACCTGTACCTTTCCGGAGGATTGGACGGAAGGTATCATAGTCAAAATACCAAAAAAGGGGACCTAACAATATGTGACAACTGGAGAGGCATCTGTTTATTATCTACGGTGGGAAAAATATTGTCCCATATATTACTATCTAGGATAAGAGAGGCAGTAGATCGAACGCTTAGAAGACAGCAGGCTGGATTCAGAAAATGCCGCTCCTGCATAGACCACATCGTCGGGTCTATGCCAAAACCATGAATGTGCTTTTTTGGCAATTTTGAGTTATGCATGTAAAGAACAATTTGCCAAAACCGCCAATGTGAAATTCCGCTTTACGCCTGCACAAATTCAAAATTTCATTTTTCTGAATCTCCCTGAAAACTAAGTATTTGCAAAATGCGTTACGCCAAAATCATGAATGTGCACATTCGTTGTTCTGGTGTAACGCAAATCTTCAACATGATGTAAATATTGTTTTTATGGTGAAATTAAAAACCTACAGCTGGGCATGATAGGGCTTGTTCAGTCCAGCACAGACTTATTTGTTTTTTTTTGAAGTTCTGAGGAACTTTTATTCATTCCAACAGTTTCCTTAATAGAGTGCAGTTGAGGTTTTTGTGGAAAATTTACGAATTTGCGAATTTGATTGAATTAACTAAGTTAAAGTTTAGTGAAAATTACAATGGCAAGTCGTGGAGCATTGTGTCTGTCGTTAGCTCTCCAGAAGAAAGTAATTTCAAACGTGAATGATGCCGGTATGTAGGGAAAATAATTAGTATTTGAATAACTTATAATCTTCGTGCTTCATTTTGAAGCGAGTAGCACTGTTCAGGGAGAAGATACATTTAAGCAAAAAGATGATGGTTTTAACAAAAAGCTAAGTAGGTTTTGTTTTGATTACAATCATTGGAATACTAATTGCATTTTCCGTAAATAGGGAAAATCAGCAAAGAATTTTGATAGTGATGAAGACGCCATGGACTTTAGTCCTTTAGTTTCATCATACAGTCCAAGTTCTTCATCTGATACGGAGCCAGGTGAAAGTGAAGCTGAGAACGCTGTCAGTTCCTCAAATATTCCCAAGAAACTAACATCAAATAAGGAAGGATGGAAAAAGAGCATCAGAAAAATTAAAAGGGCAAAAGGTGAGGCCTACGTTGGATCAAAGGGTGCTCAAAGAGCGGCTAAGCCTATGTTATGCTCACCTTGCAATGGAAAATCAAAACATGTCAAATGCAATAAAATCAGTGAAGAAAGCAGAAAAATATTGTATGAAAAATTTCGTGGAATGGCTAGTATCGCTGATCAACGGAGTTTCATTAATATGCACATTGAAAACAAGCCAAAAGCACGAACAACGAGGAATTTGACTGAATCGCGACGAAGCTTTACCATAAATTATTATTTAACGGTTGACAGTCAACGAATAAAGGTATGCCGAAGGTTTTTTTTAGCAACTTTTAATATTACGGACTCCCTCATCAGGAGCGTTCTTGCAAAAACTACTGCCGTAAATCGACAAGTAAAAAGTACTTAGATTCATCTCTGAATATGCAAATAATGCATAAAATGTATGTAGATGAATGCAGAAAGAGCAGTTTGAAACCGGTATGCATAAGCAAATACAGGCAAGTTTTCAAAGGATACAATATAGGATTTTTTAAGCCAAAGAAAGATCAGTGCAAGTTCTGCTTAGCTTACAAAGCCTTTGGTGCAGAAAAACAGGAGAAAGAGAAATCAAATTTTGAATTGCACATAGCTAAGAAAGTGTCCGCTCGACGAGAAAGGGACTTAGATAAAGAAGCATCCCAATCTAATAAAAAAATAGTATCATTCAACTTTGATCTGGAAGCCGTATTAACGACGCCAAAAGGGCCAAGCGGCGAGATTTACTACATGCGTAAATTGGCAGTATACAATCTCACGGCGTACAACCTTGGAAACCAGAAAGTCTTGTGTTACTTATGGGATGAAACACAAGGGAAAAGAGGCGCCAACGAAATCTCGTCATGTATCTTTCAATACATTTCAAATCAAAAGGATATTGAATCCATTAGAATGATGTCAGACGGGTGTGGTGGTCAACAGAAAAACTCAATATTCGCAGCAATGTGCCTTAAACTTCTCCAAACTCACCCGAGTTTAAAGACCATTGACCACAAGTTTTTTGAAACTGGGGCCTTATTACCGAATACGATTCGATCAAAAATATTTACGATTTGGATTTACGATTCGATTTGAATTTTATATGATTGATTACGATCGTAACCAATACGAGGGATGCCATATATTCTTCCGAAAATATTCCACCGAAGCCAACTTCACTTTTAATTTGACAATTGATTGACAATTGTTGGTTTTACCGAAATATAATTATTGAGTTATTTTAATAAATTTAGTGTTTTTTTACAAGGATTGAGGAAAGTATTTGATTAGTGAAAATTATTTGAATAAATTTAGTGTTTTGTGACGATTGAGGAAAGATTTTTATTAGTGAACATTATTTTAATAAACTTTTTGTGACAATAATCGAAGAAATGGTGTTTTGTGACGATTGAGGAAACATTTTTATTAGTGAACATTATTTTAATAAACTTTTTGTGACAATAATCGAAGATATGGTGCCTTTTAGTTTTTTTTTAAGTAGCAGTGACAGTGAAGAAGAAGTTCCTGCCCAAGTACGAAGACGAATAAGAGATGCCTCGAATCCACTGGAAATACCAGATTTAAAGTTAGTTTAATACATTAATTTGAATAACTTTTTTAATTAGGTAAACGTGTTTTTTCAGTTTCATTGCATTATTTCGTCTCTCCAAACCAGCTTTCGTGCAAATATTGGAAGACATAAAAGATGATTTTAAAATTCGTAGCCGATCGTCTTCAGTTCCACCAATTTTAAAGATCGCAGCAGCTTTAAGATTTTTCTCGAGTGGTGCATACCAATTGAACATCGGTCAAGACTTTTGCATCGGATTTTCCCAATCAGAGGTGTCAAAAGTTTTAACCGAGGTTTTGGATATAATGGAACGAAAATTGTGTCCAAAATGGATTTCCTTTCCAACAGAAATCGAAAAAAACCAATGCAAAACATTATTTTACACAAAATACGGGTTTTCTGGCATTACAGGTTGCGTAGATGGAACCCATATCAACATTGTTAGACCCTCAGAAAACGAGCATATATTTTTTAATAGGAAAGGAAAACATAGCCTCAACGTAATGATTGTAAGTTTGTATTATATTTAAAAGCAAATTAAAATGTAAATACCTTACATTTACATTTTAGGTATGTGATCATAACATGAAGATAACAAGTGTGGACAGCCGTTTTGGGGGTGCTTCGCATGACTCATTTGTTTGGAGCCAAAGTGTCTTTCGCCAGAAGCTGGAAAATGATTTCCGCAGTGGTGAAAAAAATTCTTGGTTATTAGGTAAAACAAGCTACAAATACATTAAAAAAACGTTATGATAAGCCAATATTCCATTTGTAGGAGATTCTGGTTATCCATTGGAACCCTGGTTAATGACACCATTCCGAAATCCAGCAATGGGATCTCGGGAAGGTGAGTTCAATGGAAAACTATCAAAATGCAGAAACGTAGTTGAACGAACAATTGGGCTTCTCAAAGCACGATTTAGATGCCTCCTTGGGGCACGAGAACTTCATTACACACCCAGAAAAGCAGCGCAAATAACCAACGTTTGCTGTATGCTACATAATGTCTGCCAGAAATTTTCTGTTCATTTTGAAGTGACGGATGAAGATAATGCTGTGGAGAATAGCAATATGCAGCGTGAGGAGGATGCCGAAGATAACAACTCTAATAGCGCTAGAAGAATAAGGAATGAAATTTTAATTTCTATGTTATACAATGAAAATAATTAAAAACCTAAAAAGATGTAAATTTAATTTTTTTAAAAAAATGGCTAATTTAATAAGAACATATACATTTTCACTTTAAATCTGAAGTATATAGAATGGGTGAAAATAAATTAATTACAGTCAACAAAAACAATAACGTTTTTCTTTATCCATTTCCATTTTTATAAAAAAAAAAAAACATGTAGACTTCAAGTATTCTTACTTTCTAGACTCAACAAAAACAATTCAATGTATCAAAACAAGGAAAATATAAACTATATACATATATCACATTTCAGGATTTCACTTTTCTTGACCCATTTCTATAAAGTTTATAAAAAAACATGTAGACTTCAAGTATTCTAACTTTTTAGACTCAACGAAAACAGTTCAACGTATTAAATCAAGAATAATATGCAGAATTTCACTTTTCTTTATCCATTTCTATAAAGATTATAAAAAAATATGTACATAGACTTCAAGTATTCTTACTTTCTAGACTCAACATTTCGTATTGCATTTTCCTAAAAATAATAAAAAACATGACTTAGCACTCTTTCTTCGTACAGCAGTTCTCTTCCTCTTACAGAACTCTTACTTTTCGTTCCTTTGATATTTTTTTAATTCTAGCTTTTCTAATTCTAGGGCAATTTTTGCCTTTTCATTTTCCATTGCGTTAATATAATATTTTTCTTTTACTATATTAGCTTTTATGAATTCCTCACACTTTTTTTTCTTTAAATCATACTTTTTTTCCTCTAAATAATATATTTTTTTTAAATATTTGTTATTTTCTTTTTGTGTCTCTTCTAATGATTTGATTGCACTACGTATTTCACTGAATACTTCCCTCTGTTTTGCAAACTCTTCTTGCACAAGTTTATATTTTTGGTTTCGACGCTGAGAAATATTCCTTTCTTGTAATACCATCCCAGGAGAAGGTCGTTGTAAAATACCTGGAGATCGAGGAGATATTGGAGATTGAGCAATTGTTGGTAGTATTGGAGAATGTGCAACTGTTGGTGATGGTATTTCGGTTGCTGGCGATGAAGATGGTTCTGCAACAGGATTCATCGGAAAAGTACAAGCTCCCGAAATTCCATCAACAGCAGATCGCATTTGCACTAAATTAATCACTGCTTCTTCTACAGGAGAAAATGTAACCAATTTATTTGGTCCTCCCCCTGTTCCAGCAATTTGTTGCTTGTTATGTTTTAATTTCCTTTTAATATTGTGTTTGTAGTCTATCCATATCTTAAAAAGTTAAAAATTTATTACATCCAATTGAAAAATTATTTCATATTAAATACTTTTTTCCAAGTTTCTCCACTCCTTACCGGAGGTCCATGCGCATTTAAATCATTTGCAAGTTCATCCCAAAGACGTTTGGAAGTAATTTTAGCATCGGCTACTCTCAGAAACCCATTCGCTAGATCCTCATGCTCTTCCATAAATTTTATCAAAACTTCGTATTGCTTCGTTGTTGTCACTTTTGCCCTTCAATATGAAAAGAAATTATTTATAGTAAATATTCCTAATAATAAGTAACAATATTAAATAAACTCATTATAATAATAAATAAACACCATAATCACTTTTGTTTACTTACATATTTAATTTTTCTTTTTTTGTAATAACCACAACTACCGCCTTTTTTATTTACGAGCACCAAATGTCAATCGTTGACATTTACGATAATTTTTTTACGATCTGAGGCTAAATCGTTTTCAGTGGTACCATAAATACGATTTACGATTAATCCGAATCGAATTGTATTCGGTAATAAGGCCCCTGGACATACAGAAATGGAATGCGATTCCATCCACTCAAAAATAGAGAGAAAATCTAAATTTATTCCAGTTTACACACCAGAAGGTTGGGCGCAAATAATAAGGTCAGCCAGAAGCAATCCTTTTCCTTTTGAGGTAAACATGTTGACGTTTGATGACTTCATTGACTTTAAATTAGTTTCATCAAACCTAACATTAAACATCCCTTGGCGTAGAGTTTGCTGGCTCCGTTACGAAAGAGATTCTCCAAATAAAATTCTTTACAAAACAGATTTTCAAGAAGATTTCCATGCTGCAGAAATTCGTGAAAAAAGAGGTCGAAAAGTTGCGAGTCTCCAAAAGGCTTATAGCGGATGCACGCCTATATCACAAGCTAAATATAAGGATTTGATGAAAATGTGTGAAGACTTCACAATTCCTAAAGCTTACCATAATTTTTACAAATCAATAAAATGTAACGGCTCAGAAAGGGACTGTTTGCCGGAACCAGATGCGGAAGAAAACTCTGAGTACGAAGATGATTAAGTGTCCAACTTTTTTTGAAAACTAAAGTAAAATTTGACTACTCTATTTGCTCTGCTCTTTAAAAACTTTTATATTTTCAATGAGAAATAAAAAATTTTATGTAGACCAAACAATTAATTTGTTTTTGTTTTCAACAAAATTTCAAATGAGCTCACGCCAAAAACCACGAATGTGCAAATTTTCCCTTAAAACCAGATAAAACCAAATTCAACAATTTCGGATGATAAAATTAGACTATTATCTACCTTAATTCAAATAAAAATGGTTCTTATAATTTAAAACTGATTTATGGTATCATGTCAAACTTTCAAATTGATTTTACTCGAAACAACATTTTTGCACATTCATGGTTTTGGCATGGACCCGACGACATTAACACCTTGAGAATCATAGTGGAGCAGTCTACTGAATTCCGATCCCCCTTTAACTTGCTTTCGTAGACTATGAGAAAGCGTTCGACTCGGTCAATAGGAGCTTTATATGGCGAGCTCTACGGAAACGTGGACTGCCGGACAAAATAATAGAATTGATAAAAGCTCTATACAACAATTCCAAATGCAGAGTTCTCTATAATGGAAAATTATCCGACAGCTTTGAGGTGAGGTCAGGAGTACGACAAGGATGTCTACTTTCACCATTACTATTTCTTATAGTAATAAACGACATTCTTGTCAGCGCTCTAGATAGAAGAACAGGTGGCATACAATGGGGATTGCTAGACCGCCTTAAGGATCTCGACTACGCGGATGATATCTGTTTGCTGGCCCACAGACACCAGGACCTCAAAAACATGTTAAACAAATTGGCAACAGAAAGTAGCTCGGCGGGCTTAAGGTTAAATCCGACTAAAACAAAAGAAATGCGGATAAATGCAAACACCCTTGAACGGACAGCGCTAAATAACCGTGACGTGGAACTGGTAGACAAATTCTGTTACCTCGGTAGTATTATTACCGAAAACGGCGGTACAGAAGAAGATGTCAGTTCCAGAATAAATAAAGCAAGAAGCGCATATGCATGCCTGTTTCACATATGGAGATCGACGGAGATGTCAATTAACACCAAATTGCGGCTGTTCAACTCCAACGTTAAGGCAGTTCTTTTGTACGGTTGCGAAACATGGAAAGTCACCCAATTCATCACAGGGCGCCTACAAGTTTTCATCAACAGATGCCTACGTCGTATCCTAAAAATCCGCTGGCAAGATAGAATTTCAAATGAAGAACTATGGCGCCGTGCCGGCCAAGAAAGGATAGACGACCAAATCAGGCGAAGGAAATGGAATTGGATTGGCCACACCTTGCGACGCGAAGACGATAATCTAGCCAAACAGGCCCTTGACTGGAATCCGCAAGGATCCCGTCGAGTCGGAAGACCTAGAACAACGTGGAGGAGAACCCTACTATCAGAGGCCGCAACAACCGGGAGATCCTGGTCAGAGCTGAGACCTGTCGCGCAAAACAGAGTCCGCTGGAGGGCAACTGTTTCCGCCCTATGTCCCATGAGGGATTAAAGGAGCAATTAGTTAGTTAGTTTAGCTACGAGAGAGTGTTGTTATATCTTGGTTAAATATGTACATAAGCCATATCGTAAATTCGGCAATAGTTCTCCAATTCAAAGGATAAAGGAGTATCCACACATATCAGGGCCGTGCCCGGGACGTCACAGGGCCGTCTTCTGTCATGTGTGAACGAGCCCGTCCCCGAACGAGGACATGTGTGAACGTGTAAAGGAATATCCACACTTATTAGTGTTCCGTCAGGGGTTCAAAAAATATTGGTGCGTACATTTTAATGTACTCGTTCACATATGTCCGTGTCCGGGCCGGAGAAAAAAATCTAACGTCCCGGCCACGTCCCTGATGTGTGTGGATACTCCTTAATTCTCTTACAGTCTGCATGAGTAAGCATGAAATTTCTCAGCGAAGAGTTTTAAGTTACCAATGTGCAGCTAGAGGCCTGTTGAGTCGCTTCGTTTCCAGGAACGTTCCACCTAAAAAAACAAATGGGGTGCGACTAAAGGATCAGTTCACGACTGGCAGCCCCGTTTCTACAGGAATCCTTTAATTTTTGGATTACCCATTCTTAGGATGGTCCTTCTGCTAGTATCGTTTAATCGATGGCGCAGGATACTGTTATGTCCAGTTCGAGAAACATTAAAGTAACAGTTTGAGAAATGTAGAATGGAAATTTGACAGTTTTTTCTGGACTGGAAAGTGAGTTGTAAGAAGGCCTGTGTAGCATAAGGTTGCGTGGAGGAAATAAAAAAACTTAAAATTATACTTATGGTGTTGTGCGTGTTTTATTTAAACAAGAATTTCCAAAGGTCGTCCCGTGAAGTTTAATAAGAAGATGAAGTAGAATAAAAGTGGCGACGAGGATAAAAATCAGTCAAAAGTCAGAAAAGTCGAAAGTGGAAATTAAGAAAATTTGTGCACAAAATGGCGCCCTTAGTTGGAAGTATAGAACCATTTTTGCCGGGAGGAAATTTTAATTCGTACGAGGATCGTTTAAAACAGTTTTTTGTTATAAATGACGAACAAGAAGAGGCCAAAACCCCGCTATTCATAACAGTTATGGGACCAGAAGCGTACGAGATTATAAGATCATTGACAGTACCGGAATTACCGAGCACAAAGAATTTTGAAGTCCTCATCAAGCTGTTAAGAAATCACTTCGCGCCGAGAGAAAATAAGAGGGCGGAAAGATATAAATTTAATAAGGCCCATCAAGAAGAAGGAGAACCGTTATCAGAATACATCGTGAGATTAAAGTCATTAGCCCAAACATGTCGGTTTGGAGATTTTCTAGATACAGAAAATATAGAAAATTCGCAGGCAAATGCACAAACAATAAGTCAAATAAGTCGATACAAATCAAAATTTCTAGATGAAGTGTTAACTGATAGATTTATTATGGGACTTAAAAATGAAAAAATACAGCAGGCCCTGTTGGGCGATGACACGCAAGATTTTGAAGGTTATTGTCAAAAGGCGCTAAATATGGAAGCGTCGCAGAAAGCGTCTAAAAATATGCAACCTTTTGCTACACACATAATAAATTCTCAAAAATTTCAAGTCAAGTCAAATAGTCAATATAATCAAGGTCAGCGAAATTCAGGTCAGTCAAATCAATATAAAAACGGAAATTCAAATAAGTCAAACAAACAGAATTGCCAAAAAACCAACATTACATATCAGCAGCCAAATCAAAGTCAAAAAAGAGATCGCTGTAGTCGTTGCGGGAGACAACATGAAGAAAAAACATGTCCGGCAAGAAACTGGAATTGTTTCAGTTGTGGTAAAGTCGGTCACATATCAACAGTTTGCAGAAACAAAGGATCATATTCAGGCAGGGCTATACATAGTATTGGAAATGTTAGTGAATCAAAGATAGTCCAAGTGTTCATCAATGGAATTGAAATTGAAATGGAAGTTGATACGGGAGCATCTGATTCAGTGATAAGCCAAAAGGAATGTATTGAAAAATTTAATATAGTTAATTTTAATAGATCAAGTTGTAGGTTAACTTCAGTTACAGGGGAACTAATAGAAGTGATAGGCACTATAAATGTAGCGGTGAAATTTGGAAATGGAGAGCATACACTGTCAGTAAGAGTGATGAGAGGCGAAAGGCCGCCAAGAAGTATCATGGGACGGTCCTGGTTGGACATATTATTTCCCAAGTGGAGAACGGTATTTTCAGAACAGGAACAAGTAGAAGATGTAAAGATAATTGAGGTAAGTCCCACAGTTGCATTAAATGAAAATAAAGTATTGGCCCTTATGAGGGAAATCAAGGAGCAATTTCCAGCGGTCGTGGATACAAATTTAAATACACCAATAAAAGGTTATGAGGCGGAAATAATTTTGAAGGGAGAAGCAAAACCGATTTTTCATGCCGCGTATAATGTTCCATATAAGTTGAGAGATGAGGTTGAGAGGGAATTAGATCGTTTATGCGATGAAGGAATTTTAAGTCCGGTGAGGTATAGTCGGTGGGCGAGTCCTATAGTAATTGTCCCAAAAGCGAATGGGGGAATTCGCATTTGTGTGGATTGTAAGGTGACCATAAACAACTATGTCGAAACAGAACATTACCCTCTCCCGAAAATTGAAGACATTTTTGCACAATTGTCAGGAAGTGAAATCTTTTGTGTCATAGACCTAAAAGGAGCTTATCAGCAGTTGTCAGTTTCTAACACATCTCAGGAATTATTGGTAGTAAATACACTTAAAGGCTTATATGCATACAAGAGATTAGTGTTCGGGGTTAGTAGTGCTCCGTCAATTTTTCAGTCAGTCATGGATCAAATTTTATCGGGGTTAGATAATGTATTTTGTTATTTGGATGACATAATAATTGGCGGTGTAAATGAAGGTGAATGTCGAGCAAAATTATTTCAGGTGTTAGATAGACTAAATCAACACAATGTTAGAATAAACTGTGAAAAAAGTAAGTTTTTGAGGGAATCGGTGGATTATTTGGGTCATTCGATATCGGCACGGGGAATAAGTCCGAATCGGGAGAAAGTCAGTGCTATAGTGAATGCACCGCATCCGTCAAATGTAACTGAGTTGCAGTCGTATTTGGGAATGTTAAACTATTATGGTCGGTTTTTACCAAACTTGTCAACTGTGTTAGGGCCTTTATATAAATTATTGAGGAAAGACTCGAAGTATGTATGGTCATGTGAGTGTGAGAAGTCTTTTAAGAAAAGCAAAATACTTCTGCTAGAAAATAATTTACTTGAATTATATGATCCATCGAAACAAATTGTTATAGCAACAGATGCCAGTCCATATGGGGTTGGAGCGGTGTTGTCCCACATAATACAAGGGGTAGAGAAACCGGTTCTATTTGCATCAAGCACGTTAAGTGCGGCAGAAAGGAATTATTCGCAACTACACAAGGAGGCATTGGCGATAATATTCGCAATTAGGAAATTTCATAATTACATTTATGGACAAGAATTTACATTGTGTACAGACCACCAGGCATTAAAAGAGCTTTTTAGTCCAAATAAAGCTGCAACGTCGGTGGCAACGGCAAGGTTACATAGATGGTCCATTCTGCTTTCGTCATATAAATATAAAATAGTATACAGGAAAGGCTCGCAGATGTCGCATGCAGATGCCTTGTCTAGATTGCCATTGTCAGTGGAATCGGGGGTGGAAGAATTACCTATAAATTTTTTTAGTAATACAGAACAGTCTTTAGTCAACTTCAAAATGGTCGAAGAAAAGACAAAAAGAGATGAAATATTGAGTCGTGTATATAGATATTTACAGTCTGGTTGGCCGGAAAAAATTGAAATGAATTTGCGTCCTTATTTTAATAAAAGAGGTGAAATCACAACAGAAGGAAATGGTATTTTTTATAATCATAGAATTGTTATCCCGGAGTGTTTACAGAAGCAAATTTTGATTGCTTTACATGAAAATCATTTGGGAATGGTAAACATGAAAAAATTAGGACGGTCACATGTGTGGTGGCCAACGTTCGATAGAGATGTAGGGAACTGGGTAAAACAATGTGAAATATGCGATCAAACACAGAATCATAGGAAAGAAATAGTGACGTCGCAGTGGGAAGAAAGCAAAAGTCCATTTCAGCGTATTCATTTAGATTTTTTCCATTTTGGAGGAAAAACATTTTTAATATTGGTAGATTCATTTAGTAGGTATATGGACATTACGGTTATGGGTTCCACAGAGGCGGTAGCACTAAGGAAAGTGCTGAATGAGTTCTTTGCAATTTTTGGGTTGCCGGAAAAGATTGTAACAGATAATGGTCCTCCATTTAGTTCACATAGTTTTAAAAGGTATTGTGATTCGTATGGCATTGTGTTATTACATTCTCCGCCTTATCACCCCCAGTCAAATGGTCTGGCTGAAAGAGGGGTACAAAGTGTGAAATTGGTGCTAAAGAAATTTGTGCTGGAAAATCATGGGAATTGCTCCTTGCAGGAAAAAATCACACAATATTTAAACCAACGAAGAAACAGTGTAAGCTCTCCAACATCTAAAACACCGTCAGAATTAGTTTTGGCATATAAACCTAGAAATATTTTTGATTGTTTATTAAGAAAAGAGGAACAGGAAAATAATAGTGAGATTGAGGTTAGGAAACAGATTCAAGCTCAGAATGATAAGAATGTAGAAAGTATAAGAAAAAGAGAAAGGAAAATTTTTAAAGAAGGGGAGGAAGTGATGTATAGAAATCATTTCAGAGAATTTGTAAAATGGATACCAGGAGTGGTAATGAAAAAAATTAGTTTTTACACGTATTTGGTCAAAATAAATGATAGAGTTCGGATGGTGCACGAAAATCAAATTAGGGAGAAAAATAGTAAGGATAGATTTTTTGTGTCAGACATAAATTTTGAAAGGATGAAAAATGTAAATTTTAATAGAAATGTGAATGAGAATAAGAAAAAACAAATAGTTATTAGAAAGTCAACTAGAGAGAAAAAGGTGCCCATCCGTTTTGAAGATTATTTAATGAATAAAAAGAAAAAGAAAAAATTGTAAACCTCTTTTAAGAGGGAGGTAGTTGTTATGTCCAGTTCGAGAAACATTAAAGTAACAGTTTGAGAAATGTAGAATGGAAATTTGACAGTTTTTTCTGGACTGGAAAGTGAGTTGTAAGAAGGCCTGTGTAGCATAAGGTTGCGTGGAGGAAATAAAAAAAACTTAAAATTATACTTATGGTGTTGTGCGTGTTTTATTTAAACAAGAATTTCCAAAGGTCGTCCCGTGAAGTTTAATAAGAAGATGAAGTAGAATAGATACGTATTGCGAGAATGTTCCCCTGCTATATCGTGAAAAAACTCCTTCTTTTTGAAGACGGTGCCAGTTGTAGTTGGCTTTCATTGCACATTCATTGTTAGCTTACGCACTTAATACATCGCCCCGAAAACAGGTGTTAGCACACTGTCATCAAAAGTGATTCTTCTTTCTAGATCCATTATGTTGTAAAGAAATACAAACAGTTATTTCATCCTTTTTTGGGCATCACGGGGCGGGATTGGTTTTTTTCTCAAGAGGGTTTCTAAAAATTCATTTTTTTTGGGGGAATTTAAAAAAATAAATCATAAATTCGGTTAAATAGTTCTCCAATTCAAAGGATAATACCCTTACAGTGTACATTAGTATGCATGGAATTTCTCACCGAAGAGTATGTAATAATTCTTTACAAGATTAATCCAATCAGAATGAATTTAAAAGAGAAAAAAAAGAGAAAAAGTCGAACTGTCCGATCCGCGGTTTGAGCCCGCGATAATTAGTTCGGCAGACTTTTACGTAGACGCTACGCCAAGTCCCTCTTAAGTATTTGGTGACAATAAAGAATTTTGTGATACCTTTGAAATAATTCTATCTGTTCAAGGTGTACTAATTTTACCAGTTTTTTAAGCCTACCTTCGAACTCCTTTTTCAGAATTTAAAAAAAATTGCATGGGACCACCGTGGGAAACTACCCTCTGAAGCAAAAAAAGAAAAAAGCGAAAAGGTTATTGCGTTACAAAGTTATGCGTGAACAGGACCAAAAAAAACATACCTACGCGTCGAATTGATAACCTCCTCTTTTTTGAAGTCGGTTAAAAACTGCACTCAAGGCTTTTACAGAAGGACTGAATCCTTCATTGAATTTAAATATAAAAGCCAATAGGTATAGCAAACTCTATGAAGCTATCGAAGCTGCGGTTGAAGAGGAGAAATCCTTACCGCAACCTTCTACTAATACTAATTTCAGAACCAAAAGTAAACTCAGGTGTTCATACTGCAATAAAAATGGCCATCTAATTTCAAGTTGCTACCTTAGACAAGGCAACAGCTTCACAAGAAACCTTTTACCTCGTAAGCCAGAAGTAAAATCTGAACCAATTCAACCTAACAATTTCGTGCGGATTATAAAATGCAGTTACTGTAAAAATGTCGGACATCACATAAGTGAATGCCGAAAAAGAGCGTATAACAATAGAGTCAAAAATCAAACCTCATTACCAAATCGTGAAGGAAATAGATCAGTACAAACATATGCGGGAAACGACAACAGGCCTGTAGCGTCAGGAGGTGCTACCAATGCTCAAACTCTAAGACAGAACAATTGAAACCCTCCAAGGAGAGTGAAACATCTCCTAAATCTTTACCAAATCTTTACCAAGTCGATGAATCTTTACCAACTCTTTACCAAGTCGATAAATCTTTACCAAATCTTTACCAAGTCGATGAATCTTTACCAAATCTTTACCAAGTCGATGAATCTTTACCAAATTTTTAACAAGTCGATAAATCCTTACCAAATCTTTACCAAGTCGATGAATCTTTACCAAATCTTTACCAAGTCGATAAATCTTTACCAAATCTACCAAGTCGATAAATCTTTACCAAATCTTTACCAAGTCGATGAATCTTTACCAAATCGAGAAATCTTTACTAAATAACGAGCAAAAGAAATCGTTACCAAATTTTAAGCCAAGTATCAAATCTTCTAATTCAGGTTCACTCACTCAGCGAATTACAAACCACGTTAGCGCGCGGCATCCTAAATCTCTTGATAAGCTAAGTGATGACCAGAACAAAACCTTGCTCAATTTTTATCCTAATTTATGTTCCAATCCATATCTAGATAGCATAGAGCCTAACATTAGCTCTTATTCTAGTTCGGACCTCGAAGTCAATCATTCTAAAACCTTGCGTGTATTCAATATATCCTTACAAAGTAATCGGAAGCACGACACCGTCGAAGTCAGTTCCATTTCCATACGAAGGAAAAAATCTCATTGCTAGTAGATAGCGGAAGCGAAGTCTGCTTATTAAAATTAAACTGTCTCAACGACAATGAAACCGTCTATGCAGATTTAAAAGCAAATTCAAAAGGGATCAGCCCAGAACTCATACAAACTCTTGGTATTTGTCACGTAAAACTGAAATTCGGAAATGCAATTTTCACGTATCCTTTCCATATCGTCAATGACCAATTCCCAATTTTACACGATGGAATATTAGGAAATGATTTTCTAGAAGACCTTGCATGTAATGTAGATCATGGAAATAAGGAGTTAACAATTTCACACAATAATATCCAGTATTCCTTAAATGTTATACCTTCCGTAGACATCATAACTGTACCTGCTAGGTCAGAACTCATTACGCGTATAAAATCAGATCTTAAAAACGATTGCATTTGCATCTCAAATGAATTAAATAATGGTCTGCTTATTTCTAACAGTATATCTACTCCTATTAATAATTTATGCACTATTTCGGTGATTAAACCCTACTGAAAGTGATCTCCAACTCAAAGCTAGTGAAGTCGAATTACAAGACGTATCCACATTTCAAGTCTACAACTTTTCTCCTACAAATACAAAACTTCCTGAACATGACTATGAAAGAATTTTAAGAGTCAAAAGTGCCATTCGAACAGATCACATAGCAGAAAATCAAAAGGAAACAATTCTGAACATCTGTACAGAATTCAATGATTTATTTAACCTTCCGGGTGATAAACTCACTCACACTAATACTATTTCTCATAACATTCCCACTCAGGGAGCACAACCCATTCATGTGACACCTTATAGGCTTCCATAATCGCAAAAATTTGAAATCAATAATCAAATAAGCCAAATGATTGCTGATAACATCATCACCGAGTCCAGAAGTCCTTGGAATTTTCCTCTTGTCGTCGTGCCCAAGAAGCCCGACTTAAATGGGAATAAAAGATGGTGAATAGTCATAGATTTTCGAAAATTGAACGAAGTCACTGTGGGAGATGCATACCCACTTCCAAACATTACTGAGATACTAGATCTCCTCGGATCTTCTAAAGACTTTTCCACTCTCGATTTGGCGAACGGATTTTACCAGATCGAAGTGAATCCAAAAGATAGAGAAAAAACTGCCTTTTCTACTCCTTTCGGACATTTCGAATATAAAAGGATGCCCTATGGTCTTAAGGGGGCACCTGCAACGTTTCAAAGGCTTATGAATAACGTTCTAGTCGGACTACAAGGTTATAAAATCTTAATTTATATGGACGACATCGTCATTTTTGGAAAAAACTAGAGGAGCATAACAAAAAACTTATAGAAGTTTTTGAGAGGTTACGACAACATAATCTAAAATTGCAACCTGAGAAATGTGAGTTTCTTCGACCGGAACTTGCATATCTGGGTCACATAATTAGTGAAACTGGAGTGTCTCCAGACCCTAAAAAAATTTCCAGCGTCAAAAATTTTCCTACTCCTAAATCACCAAAAGAAATCAAAGCATTTTTTGGTTTAGCTGGTTACTATCGTCGGTTCATAAGAGATTTTGCCAAAATCTTCCAACCTCTAACTAACCTTTTAAAGAAAAACACTAATTTTGAATGGACTCCTCGATGCACTGAATCTTTTAACTCTTTAAAAAATGCCTTGACTACACCTCCTTTATTACAATACCCTGACTTTAGTCAAGAATTTATTTTAACGACTGATGCAAGCGGATACGCCATTGGATCAATTTTGTCTCAAGGGAAAATTGGAAATGATTAGCCCATAGCCTATGCATCTAGACTATTACGTAAGAGTGAAACAAACTATTCTACGACTGACAAGGAATTGCTTGCCGTCGTATGGTCCGTACAGTATTTCAGACCATATATATTTGGTAAAAAGTTTACCATTATCACTGATCATAAAGCACTAGAGTATCTTCACAGATGTAAGGATACTAGCTCAAGAATGATGAGATGAAAACTGAAA
Organism: Thereva nobilitata; assembly: GCA_963855945.1. NCBI lineage: Eukaryota > Metazoa > Arthropoda > Insecta > Diptera > Therevidae > Thereva > Thereva nobilitata. The sequence continues at coordinate 37,788,036 of OY979697.1, forward strand.
TTAGAAGAATTTGATTTCAATATTGTTTATAAAAAAGGATCCAGTAATACGAATGCAGATTGTTTAAGTCGGATTCCATACACAGACATCCAAGGAAGCTCAAATCCTAATTATCTACCCGAAGTAACAACCTTAGCTATTACCCGAAGCGGCAGTCAGAACGTAATGACATACGAAGAAGTTGAAAACTCTTTAACTAATAAAATTGCCGTGAATCATCTTATACAAGATAATGACGACAATTTATTAAACTGTAATTCAAATTGTATAGCAATCTTCTTGGACAATAGCCTAAAAACAGATGATTATTATAAAGATCTCCTTGCACATTATATTGTTCCAGAATGCTTCCAACTGAAAAACCCAATTCCACATCGAGTTTTTCCTATTGAATCAAAGGATAATAAAACTAAAATAATCTGTCTGATTACTCACCTTGCCACTGAAAAATGCAACTACAATGACATATTTAAAACCTTATTGTCGTTAAAATACTGGGCACTCAAAAACAATATATCTAATATTGCGGTGTCCAATCCTTCTAAACAAATTCAGTACCGTCATCTCAAATTCGAAATCGTTCGTTCTATGACCAGATATATATTTCAGAATTCCAATTTACGACTTACGTTCTATCATAATAATTTCTCATCAGATTTCTCGGAAGAAGAGAAACTAAAAATTCTTCAAGAATTCCATGATAAACCTCTTGGAGGCCATTGTGGACTGAATCGCACCTTCAGAAGAATCCAAATGAAATATAAGTGGCGCAACATGTATAAAGATATAAAGAAATATATCAAAAATTGTGAAACATGTAAGCGCAATAAAATCGCTAGATACACGAAGGAACCTTTACTAATAACTTCAACAGCCCGCGAACCATTTGAAAAAATATCTATGGATATGTAACGGTCGGCCGGTAAATTGATTTCAAAAACCCCTGAAAAATAAATCCAAATCCATAAAGATTGCATGTCAGTTTGATTCTTTCCATTCAAAATTAGCTCCATTCTAATATATCCAAACAACGAAAAAAATAAACCGTTTGCGCATCTTACAAAATTTTAAATATTCTCTCAAAAGTAAATTTTTGCCTAAGTACACCCCTGCCTACGTAATCTGTGTCTACTCCATCCTATATCTTCTCACATACACATGGATTTTGCGCAACAAGAATTGCCGGCAGCGAACGCCCAGCCAATCAGCTCGCATGATTCATTGAAGCCAGAGTGATTCTCGGAATTTTTGTTCTTGTCCATGTAATGGAATGGATTTACACGGGAGAATGAAGGAACACCGATTATCAATCTACTTGGTTGTTCCCTTCCGTGTGAATTCCTTCATCTCATTTCCCCATCCTCTATTTTTCCAAGGACACGACCATATAAGGGAATAACGCTGTTCGATAGCGATTTCCTTTGGTTTTTTTTCTGCCCTCACCCCCCAACACTGATGCGCCAAGGGCTAAGTTTTGAGTTGGCGTCGGTTTATAGATTGATTCGGAAAGTAGGTTTCGACGAGGTCGGTAGTGTTCAGTCGGCAAGAAATGTTTGAAAGTCTTTATAATAAAAACTATAATTGAATAATGATTGAAAAAAAAGAAAACTCATTTAAAATCGTTACAATAGTGCAGTTGTACAAGTAGCAGTTTTTAATATAAAATAAAACAAAAAATTTTTTTTTCTATAAGAAACGAATTATAAAAAAAAAAAAATGTGTTAACAAAAAAAAGAGTTTTTTTTAAATAAATCAAAAGTTGTTTAAAAAACGAAAGAAAATGAAAATTCGAAATGTGTTAACAAAAAAAAGAGTTTTTTTTAAATAAATCAAAAGTTGTTTAAAAAACGAAAGAAAATGAAAATTCGAAATGTGTTAACAAAAAAGAGAGTTTTTTTTCTAAATAAATCAAAGCTGTTAAAAAACGAAAGAAAATGAAAATTCGAAATGTGTTAACAAAAAAGAGAGTTTTTTTAAATAAATCAAAAGTTGTTTGAAAACGAAAGAAAATGAAAATTCGAAATGTGTTAACCAAAAAAGAGAGTTTTTTTTATATAAATCAAAAGTTGTTTGAAAAACGAAAGAAAATGAAAATTCGAAATGTGTTAACAAAAAAAAGAGAGTTTTTTTTCTAAATAAATCAAAGTTGTTTGAAAACGAAAGAAAATGAAAATTAGAAATGTGCTAACAAAAAAAAAAAGTTTTTTTTAAATAAATCAAAATTGTTTGAAAACAAAAAAAAAAATAAAAGTTCGAAATGTAAATTTTTGCTATCAAATAGGTAAACTAAGAGTGAAAAAAAAAATATAATATAAAACAAAAAAAAAAAAAATAACCTATAGTGAACGAAATATAAAGAAAAAGAAAATGGGTTAACAAAAAAAAAATTTTCTTTATAAAGCAAAAGTGGCTTGAAAAATAGAAAAATGAAAAATACGATATGTAAACTTTCTTGCTGTTAAAGAAATTGGCGGCATTAAGAATCTACTTAAAAAGAAAAGAGAAAACCAACGTAGAAATTTTATTCTGTAAAACACGTGAGTAGCAAAATAAAAATAAAAGAAAGGAAGAAGAAAAAAAAAAAAAAAAAAAAACAAAAAAAATTTAATTATTATATTTCAATCGTCTTTTAGAATTTTTTTTTGAGAAATATATATACATATATTATAAACAAAGAAAAGAAAAAAAAAAATTTAATACAAACAAAAAAAAAATTTACATGTAAAACGTAAAATCTATTTAGTTATTATTTCTTTAAATTGTTTCACTATAATCACTATAAATAAATTAAAATAGAAATAAGAATGATGGTAATTATAAAAAAAAAATAAAAAAAAAAAAACTGTATATAGGTTATAAAAGAAAAAAAAAAAAATAATCTACAATAAAAAAAAGAGAAGGAATATTTTAATTCACTATTTTTATTGAATACTTAAGTAGTTTTTTTATTAAAGTAAATGACAAAAAATATAGAAATATAAATCATATATTATAAACCAGAAAAAAAAAAAAAACAAAAGAAAAAAAAAAAAAGGGAGGATAAAGAATTTTTTTTGTTGTAAGAAATTTATTAGAACTTTGATGACTTTGTATCGATTTGAATAAGGATTTTTTTTAATAAAATTATATTGTGATCGGATCCTTGGGTTTTTTGTTGTCTTCTCTCCTACTTTCCAGGGTGGATTTTTCTATTTGCATTGCATTTCGTATTGTTTTAGGATGGCGTTTGAGTAGCTGGTGATGCCTTAAGGGGGGAGGTTTTGTTCCTCCCGGAATGGTAAGTACCCCATAAGTTTTTCTTTTCAGATCCCCCTGTATCCCTGAAGCGGAAAGCATGGCTGCTTAATGTCATTACCCCCCTCTCATATGGCTGTCCAACGTCGGGAAATTTCTATCTCATCGAACCCCTGTTTATAATGTTGTTATATAGACACGCGTAAGTCTTCGGTATGTGAATATAAAGTAACTGTCTCTAATGACGAGCCCCTACACCACGAACCCCCCCAACGGCGAGCTAGCCGCAGCACCGCCAGGCGTGTCCTTATTTCCGGTGTAGAGGGTGAGTGATGATAGTTCGCGAGATAGAGCCCCCATTTTCTTTCATGGTTATCTTCTGCAGTTCGGCCAGGCCCTCAGCCTGCTGGACTTCTTTCAAAATCCCTTATACATTTTATTATTTGTAATGTCATACGCGTACTGTTCATTATATATACCCAGCTTTATCTAGAGTAGCTTAAATTTTATTATATGACAGTTATTTACAAATTGGCGCCCAACGTCTGGTAAAACGGACATTAAATTTTATTTCTAATGTAAAACTAGAGTGTTATAGTATTTTTGAATTTTATACTGTTGTCACTAGTTGACAAATCAATTCTTCCATTTCCAGTCTCATTCTTTATAGATTCTTTTCTTTAAATTTATTAATTAATAGAAAAAAAAAAACCCTAAAGTCATTAATGAATTGTTCTTCGGAAAGCCATAGAGAGGTGCCACAAGTCCTTATAAAGATTTTTTTTGAAACCTTAACGGTTTTCAAGTAAATGAAATTTATTCTATTTACTTTCGGTGGTAGCTTCCACTTTTTATTGATGTTGCTCATGCACATGTTAGGATGCCCTCATCTTGGGTTCAAGCGCTTCGCTTGCCCTTGTGACATCCTATGTTGGCCAACCTAGTCATGCCCTACTGCTGTCGGTTTACAGGTGGCTTATGTTCATCTGGCTTTGCGCAGAGGTGCCCCTGGCTTTGTTTGTCCTTCCCTTGTCTTAGAGTACAATGCTCAAATTTTTTTTCTGATCCTTTTAATATGGCCAAAAATGTTTGTGGAACGGCGAACTTGCTTTCTGGTTACCAGGCGCTCCGCCTGACTCTGCGGTAAGTTCGGCGTTCCTCAACCATTGCGGTCCCGTTTAATAATCCTCTGGTTGTACCTACCTTCCGGAATTTCAGCATTTCAGTCGTTGCTGATCCGTCATGGGGGTCGTCCAAGATTAAAATTAGTAATTCCTTTGGAAGCTTCCACAACGTCTTCGTCACGTTATTCACAGCCATGCGAACTGTTTTTGGGATATGGGGTTATCTGTTAAGGTCTCTTTTGGGGAGGATGGTGTTACACCTGGTCTAACACCACCCCCTCCAACGAGCCTGGTATAGTTTTGGGGTGCTCATTGGTGCCATCTGACACCAATACATTTTGGGGGAGCATTCCTCTCTCTGGGGTATCCACACTCTCGCTATATTTTTTTGTTTTTTTAGTCAGCTCCTTTGATTTCATAATGTATGAAGTATATTTTTATTGTTATAACCCTTGTCAAGAATTTTTTTTATAATCTTATCTGAATTTCAATAGCTCATGTACTTTTTCTGAATTTTAATAACCTATATATCATTTGAATTTCAATACCCTACATATCTTACCTGAATTTTAGTAACCTATATATATATATATACTCGTCCAATGAATGAACGCCTTATTTAAAAGAATTTTTTTTGGTCACCAACTGCGGATTGTTACAAGAAGTCTACAAGAAAAAGAAATGTTCTTGTCATGAATTTTATTAATTTCTACGATAATAAAGGGTATTCCTTGCTCTTCATAAATTGCACGCCTTCTTAAATTCCTACTATCTTCATGTATCGCAGTGCCATGATAGTAAAAGAAATCTTTTCCTGTCGGACCGATTAAAAACGAAAGCATTCCCCGAGTAGCCCTAATAAGGTATCTCGCCGGCTTCACCGGTTAACTGACAGGGTGCCTTAAACCGCTTAGGTAGCTTCCTTAGCGGTGGTACACCTCCTTGTTTTCCTTGTCCGTCTGGGGGCAAGGTTTTCATGCTAGATGCCTAGCAGGGGCTGCCAGACCAGACCCCCCGAGACACGGTCCTCTCGGTCATTTTCTCGCGCCCGCCTGTTCGCGTGGAAGCTAGCCTTTGCTTCTCAGTCCTTTGTGTCGTGAAGCCCGGACAGTGCGAGGTTCTAGGAGATGCGACCTAGCGCCTCAGAAGTGGTAGCGTCCTGCTGCATAATCCGTCCTTTACCAGTTTTATTCTGCCCTAGGCCAGAGTAGATCTCTGCGGGCGGGAGAGGACTATATTTCCCAGGGCTCAGGCCAGCGACTTGGTCGACGCTGAGTACCTGGGCCGTTTACTCTTCCCCGTAGGACGACCTAAGGGTTATCTGATGTATGAACAGGCGGTGCCTCGTTCATCATCTTTGGGCCTTGAGGTCATCCCCCCGCAGGTTCAACCGCGGTCACGGGTACCCTATGGACCACTTCAACCCCTTTCAATAGCCTACAAACACACACTTTTACACCCGTCACCAACCTTCTCCTTTGTGGGAGCCAACACACGAACATTCTTAATTTTCCAAATACTCTAATTATCCGTATGTAACCTCTGTGCCCGGCTCTCAGTCGGTAGAGCATGACACTCTTAATCTCAGGGTCATGGGTCGAAGCCCATAGTTTAATAGCCCATCACTGTACTAATAGTCTTCTGCATGGGCATGCACCCATCTTCTTATCCATTCCCTATTCTTTTCAAAATTTCATCCACATAGAAATTTTTAGCCCGGCTGACTCAGTCGGTAGAATGAGACTCTTTATCTCAGGGTCGTGGGTCGAGCCACACGTTGAAGACCTACCACGCACCACGGTACTCTCTTCTTAGATATCTTTCTTCCTAATGTATAATCACTGTTAAGGACCAATTAGTCATTATGTTGTGCCCGGCCAACTAGCCGATGAGCATGAGACTCAATGGGCCGCCTCGTCTTTCGGTTCCCCTCTCCTTGCTGTTCTAGCGTAACCGCCTTGTAACGGTCGGCCAGTAAATTGATTTCAAAAACCCCTGAAAAATAAATCCAAATCCATAAAGATTGCATGTCAGTTTGATTCTTTCCATTCAAAATTAGCTCCATTCTAATATATCCAAACAACGAAAAAAATAAACCGTTTGCGCATCTTACAAAATTTTAAATATTCTCTCAAAAGTAAATTTTTGCCTAAGTACACCCCTGCCTACGTAATCTGTGTCTACTCCATCCTATATCTTATTGCTCACATACACATGGATTTTGCGCAACAAGAATTGCCGGCAGCGAACGCCCAGCCAATCAGCTCGCATGATTCATTGAAGCCAGAGTGATTCTCGGAATTTTTGTTCTTGTCCATGTAATGGAATGGATTTACACGGGAGAATGAGGGAACACCGATTATCAATCTACTCGGTTGTTCCCTTCCGTGTGAATTCCTTCATCTCATTTCCCCATCCTCTATTTTTCCAAGGACACGACCATATAAGGGAATAACGCTGTTCGATAGCGATTTCCTTTGGTTTTTTTTCTGCCCTCACCCCCCAACACTGATGCGCCAAGGGCTAAGTTTTGAGTTGGCGTCGGTTTATAGATTGATTCGGAAAGTAGGTTTCGACGAGGTCGGTAGTGTTCAGTCGGCAAGAAATGTTTGAAAGTCTTTATAATAAAAACTATAATTGAATAATGATTGAAAAAAAAGAAAACTCATTTAAAATCGTTACAATAGTGCAGTTGTACAAGTAGCAGTTTTTAATATAAAATAAAACAAAAAATTTTTTTTTTCTATAAGAAACGAAATATAAAAAAAAAAATGTGTTAACAAAAAAAGAGTTTTTTTTAAATAAATCAAAAGTTGTTTAAAAAACGAAAGAAAATGAAAATTCGAAATGTGTTAACAAAAAAAAGAGTTTTTTTTAAATAAATCAAAAGTTGTTTAAAAAACGAAAGAAAATGAAAATTGGAAATGTGTTAACAAAAAAGAGAGTTTTTTTTCTAAATAAATCAAAGCTGTTAAAAAACGAAAGAAAATGAAAATTCGAAATGTGTTAACAAAAAAGAGAGTTTTTTTAAATAAATCAAAAGTTGTTTGAAAACGAAAGAAAATGAAAATTCGAAATGTGTTAACCAAAAAAGAGAGTTTTTTTTATATAAATCAAAAGTTGTTTGAAAAACGAAAGAAAATGAAAATTCGAAATGTGTTAACAAAAAAAAAGAGAGTTTTTTTTCTAAATAAATCAAAGTTGTTTGAAAACGAAAGAAAATGAAAATTAGAAATGTGCTAACAAAAAAAAAAAAGTTTTTTTTAAATAAATCAAAATTGTTTGAAAACAAAAAAAAAATAAAAGTTCGAAATGTAAATTTTTGCTATCAAATAGGTAAACTAAGAGTGAAAAAAAAATATAATATAAAACAAAAAAAAAAAAAATAACCTATAGTGAACGAAATATAAAGAAAAAGAAAATGGGTTAACAAAAAAAAAATTTTCTTTATAAAGCAAAAGTGGCTTGAAAAATAGAAAAATGAAAAATACGATATGTAAACTTTCTTGCTGTTAAAGAAATTGGCGGCATTAAGAATCTACTTAAAAAGAAAAGAGAAAACCAACGTAGAAATTTTATTCTGTAAAACACGTGAGTAGCAAAATAAAAATAAAAGAAAGGAAGAAGAAAAAAAAAAAAAAAAAAAAAAAAACAAAAAAAATTTAATTATTATATTTCAATCGTCTTTTAGAATTTTTTTTTGAGAAATATATATACATATATTATAAACAAAGAAAAGAAAAAAAAAAAATTTAATACAAACAAAAAAAAAATTTACATGTAAAACGTAAAATCTATTTAGTTATTATTTCTTTAAATTGTTTCACTATAATCACTATAAATAAATTAAAATAGAAATAAGAATGATGGTAATTATAAAAAAAAAATAAAAAAAAAAAAAACTGTATATAGGTTATAAAAGAAAAAAAAAATAATCTACAATAAAAAAAAGAGAAGGAATATTTTAATTCACTATTTTTATTGAATACTTAAGTAGTTTTTTTATTAAAGTAAATGACAAAAAATATAGAAATATAAATCATATATTATAAACCAGAAAAAAAAAAAACAAAAGAAAAAAAAAAAAAAAAGGGAGGATAAAGAATTTTTTTTGTTGTAAGAAATTTATTAGAACTTTGATGACTTTGTATCGATTTGAATAAGGATTTTTTTTAATAAAATTATATTGTGATCGGATCCTTGGGTTTTTTGTTGTCTTCTCTCCTACTTTCCAGGGTGGATTTTTCTATTTGCATTGCATTTCGTATTGTTTTAGGATGGCGTTTGAGTAGCTGGTGATGCCTTAAGGGGGGAGGTTTTGTTCCTCCCGGAATGGTAAGTACCCCATAAGTTTTTCTTTTCAGATCCCCCTGTATCCCTGAAGCGGAAAGCATGGCTGCTTAATGTCATTACCCCCCTCTCATATGGCTGTCCAACGTCGGGAAATTTCTATCTCATCGAACCCCTGTTTATAATGTTGTTATATAGACACGCGTAAGTCTTCGGTATGTGAATATAAAGTAACTGTCTCTAATGACGAGCCCCTACACCACGAACCCCCCCAACGGCGAGCTAGCCGCAGCACCGCCAGGCGTGTCCTTATTTCCGGTGTAGAGGGTGAGTGATGATAGTTCGCGAGATAGAGCCCCCATTTTCTTTCATGGTTATCTTCTGCAGTTCGGCCAGGCCCTCAGCCTGCTGGACTTCTTTCAAAATCCCTTATACATTTTATTATTTGTAATGTCATACGCGTACTGTTCATTATATATACCCAGCTTTATCTAGAGTAGCTTAAATTTTATTATATGACAGTTATTTACAGATATCGTTGGCCCTCTTCCTACTACCTCTTTGGGAAACAAGTATTTACTTACTTTTATCCACGATCTAACTAAATATTGCGACGCTATACCTATTCCGTCACAAGAAGCCAATGTAATAGCTTAAAAACTGGCAACGGAAATAATTTTCAGGCATGGTACACCTAAAATTTTATTGACAGATCAAGGCTCGAATTTTATGAGTGACATCTTCAAGCAAGATTCAGACTACATCTTACCGACCTCAATCAAATGGCTCGTGCGAGCGTAGCCATCGACGTCTGACTGAATATTTAAGATGCTTTATAAATAAGTCTCAAAATGACTGGGACAGTTGGATTAAATATGCAATATACGTTTTCAACACAATCTCTAGCAGTACTACTGGGTTCACACCATTCGAATTAGTTTATGGATGTAAACCTGAAATTCCTTCAACCCTTTCACGTCCACCTGAACTATCATATAATTATCAAGTCGTTCGGTAGAACGACGACGGCGATTGATACACTGAAACACTGACAACGTCCGAAGACTACCGAACTACTTACTTACTCCTAGCAGCTCAAATATCGACATCACTAAAATTTGAAAATTTTATAAAAACTAATAAACATGCTATTTTTTCCCAAGTAAAGCGCTTAAAAATCGTAGCAATGAATGTTCTAACTAATAAATTTTTTTCCAAAAAAAAACCTACATAATTGATTGAGTTATACCGTTTTATCATTTTCAGAGTGTGAAAAATTCGTTCTCCTAACCGCCATTTTTTTCCTAACCAGAATTTTTCCTAACCATATAGAATATTCGGTTGTGAGATTAGGTTCTCATATTTTTAATGGATTAGTTACGATTTTTTTTGCAAAAGATGGCGCCTTCAAAATTCACCTTTTCGGTTAAATTATGTTATTTTTAATGGATTAGTTACGATTTTTTTTGCAAAAGATGGCGCCTTCAAAATTCACCTTTTCGGTTAAATTATGTTATCAAGTCGTTCGGTAGAACGACGACGGCGATTGATACACTGAAACACTGACACTGTCCGAAGACTACCGAACTACTTACTTACTCCTAGCAGCTCAAATATCGACATCACTAAAATTTGAAAATTTTATAAAAACTAATAAACATGCTATTTTTTCCAAAGTAAAGCGCTTAAAAATCGTAGCAATGAATGTTCTAACTAATAAATTTTTTTCCAAAAAAAAACCTACATAATTGATTGAGTTATACCGTTTTATCATTTTCAGAGTGTGAAAAATTCGTTCTCCTAACCGCCATTTTTTTCCTAACCAGAATTTTTCCTAACCATATAGAATATTCGGTTGTGAGATTAGGTTCTCATATTTTTAATGGATTAGTTACGATTTTTTTTGCAAAAGATGGCGCCTTCAAAATTCACCTTTTCGGTTAAATTATGTTATTTTTAATGGATTAGTTACGATTTTTTTTGCAAAAGATGGCGCCTTCAAAATTCACCTTTTCGGTTAAATTATGTTATACCTGTGACACACTATACATACTTTCATTATGATGGCAACTTTCATTATGATGGTCAAGGAAATGATGGGGTGACACATTACACTTTACTTTCATTTGCATCTGACATATCAAGTGAGGATGTAAACCTGCGTGTTTTTTGCTTTAATTTTAAGCTGTTTTAATTTGGAATATTTAAAAAAATATTTTTTAAAGTAGTAAAGAAAATATTCTTGCAAATTGTTGCTTAACTAACGTGAAATCAAATCATTTTATTTTAAAATGTAGTGTCCAATTTTCCAACAGATGTCACTTAACCGAAATTACAGTCCAAATGGAAGTAAAATACTTTCATTTTGGACTTTCATTATGGTGGGTTTTAGCCACGATAATGAAGGTTACTTTCATTATGATGGTATATGTGTCACAGGTATTATTTTTAATGGATTAGTTACGATTTTTTTTGCAAAATATGGCGCCTTCAAAATTCACCTTTTCGGTTAAATTATGTTATATTCACCTTTTCGGTTAAATTAAACGCGTTTTTTTAAGTTGTCATTAATAATGATACCATTAATTAAAAACCGAATTTCTTAATTACATACGTTGTAATAGGTTTATTGAAAGTTGTTTTCATTGCTTCTATTTTAACGTCATAGTTAATTAATTCTAGTTGAAGCAAATAAAATACCACAGTTGCTCCAAGTTCTATTGAAAACGTGTCAAAGCATTTGAAATTAGTTAATATAAAATTATATAATTGAAACATGGAGGACTTTCTCACTTCGACAATAGAAGCAGAAGACTTGCAAGATCTTTATAATGATCTTGGGCTGACTGAAATGCACATCAACTTGTTCAGGTGTATGATGAAAAAAGTTTCAAAATTTTCTTTTCAGTCGGAACGTATGTCTATGGATGAACCTTCTAGGATTTCTCCGGTTCCGATAAATTCTGAGTACATTCAAATTCTGTATTATCCTCATCATTACGTTTGTTGCTACTACGATACAAAATGGGTTTACATTTATGATTCCCTGAATTATGGTACACTCAATAAAGAATTGATATTCTGCTTACGACACCTCTTTCCATACATGGATTTGAACAGGATCAAATTCCCTACGGTTACACGTCAACAAAATTGCATTGATTGTGGAATTTTTTCTATAGCTTTTGCAGTTTCACTTATGCATGGTATTCGCCCTGATACAGTTAGATACGATCGAGTTGTGCTAAGACCACATTTGATAAAAATGTTTCAAACTTCGGCAATTGAACACTTTCCTCAGGATAAGCGTTTCCCTATGATAAAAATTGTTCCACTGAATAGAATTTCAAATCAGTCTTGCAAGAAATCAGTTTCCAAAATAGAGGAAACTGCAGATCAAAAGACTATTACAGAAGCAAAGAAGATTCATGATAAATCATATGCAAATGAAGTAAAATGTGATTACTACGTTGAGTTTCCTTATTTACCTACCGTGCTTCCTTATTTACCTACCGTGCAACAAAAAAATGGAAATTCGAGCATAACGAATATACAAAAAAAACATGTGAAATTCTAAAAATGTTTATCTTTTACTTTTACAGGAAAAGTAATTATGCTATAGAAGGTAATCACGATAGCGGTTATAATAAGGATAAAAAAAATTTTTTTCTTAATGACGTATCTCGAAACCAAAAAACCTAATGATATAAAACACAAAAACAAAAATTGTAAAGGGTTCGGCGATTGTTTGCCGAAAAACTGAAAACTGGAAACACCGAACTGAAAAAACCAAAAAAATTTAAAGTAATGAACTTTATTAAATTCCATTTATTTAATATTAAAAATGAACAATGTTAAACGAATATCTTAAATGTAATGTCTTGCAAAGAACTAATATGAGAGCACGGCAATTGGAAATTTGTTAAATATCTAACCTAAAAAACAACTGATATAAGAACACGGCGATTTTAAATTCGTTAAATACATTATTAAATTAAACACTTTACTTCTGCAACAGCACGAATCAGCATGGTTGTGAGCATAACCAATAAAATCGCTGGGTATACATGCCATTACTTAAGTGGTAAGAAATTTTATTTGCTAATTTGTGTTAGAGAAACAAATTATTCACATCATTTATTAACACATTTTCTATGGCTACGTCTCTACACATTCCGTGCAATAGTCACGTAACCCACCACATATGCATACCCAGCGATTTTATTGGTTATGCTCACAACCATGCTGATTCGTGCTGTTGCAGAAGTAAAGTGTTTAATTTAATAATGTATTTAACGAATTTAAAATCGCCGTGTTCTTATATCAGTTGTTTTTTAGGTTAGATATTTAACAAATTTCCAATTGCCGTGCTCTCATATTAGTTCTTTGCAAGACATTACATTTAAGATATTCGTTTAACATTGTTCATTTTTAATATTAAATAAATGGAATTTAATAAAGTTCATTACTTTAAATTTTTTTGGTTTTTTCAGTTCGGTGTTTCCAGTTTTCAGTTTTTCGGCAAACAATCGCCGAACCCTTTACAATTTTTGTTTTTGTGTTTTGATGTTTACTATAATGAACTGAAATCTCGGTTACAACATTCTAGTGAAATTGCAAGAGAGCACATTACTAAGCAAAAGGAATTGAGTAAACTGTACTATGATCGTACGCTAAACCCATCTAGTTTTAAAGAAGGGGATACAGTCTTTCTCAAAAACGAATCATGTAAAAAGGGGCAAAATAGAAAATTATTGTCACCATGGCTAGGTCCATACAAAGTTATAGATAAAGGTAAAATAAACTCAACAATACTTATAAAAAATAAGGCTACACTAGTACATAATAATAGACTAAGGCCTAGTTAAGATTCATTCAATTACTTCATAATACCCTACTCTAATTTGTCTTACTAACTTTCACTTATAGGTAATAATTAAAATGGCTAAGATCTATGCTCTCCTAATATTATTGGCAATTTTTTGTGGAAACAACGTTCTTACGGAGAATCCGGAAAATTTTAAGATAACGCACCTCAAGAATCAACAACGAAGACGTGGGGAACCTCAAAATCTTTAGTGACCAGTGGAAGTTACTAGTTCATATTGACTTAGAAGACATTAAAGAACAAAATAAACGCGTTCAAATTTTACATAATCAATTACTAAACTTATGTGAAGCAATTATCTCGAGAAGTGCCGAACACAACGATTGTAAAAATGTTCTCCCCCACATAAATCAAACAATAAACATATTACAAGTACAGAATAAACAGATAAGTAACATTCTGGGATCTAAGGATGATTTGATATCCAAACGGGGATTAGTAAATGTTGTAGGTACTATTTTAAAACAGTTATTCGGAACTTTGGATGAAAATGACAGAATCTATTACGACGAACAAATAAAAATACTAAAGGATAACGAAGAACATGTTTATAACTTGATGAAGGAACAAACTACAGTCCAAAAAACCGTTATAGATCACATCAATAAAACAATTGATTATATTACGGAACTAGATTCCAAAATTTCTAAGTCACTATTTAAAATAAATATGATTCAAAATATAACTAATATAGTTCAACACATTTACACCATTTACGAAATCTTTGTTATATTCATATCTCTCACCGACAGATACTTAATTGTGCAAACCCATTTATTAGATATATTAAATTCAGCATTAAGAGGAAATTTACACCCTACCTCCGATTTGTTAAAGGAACTCATTAAAATGCAAACATCCTTACCCAATGGTGTAAATTTACCAATCACGTTGAATACTATAAATATGAAATTTTACTATAAGGTAATTGAGACTATTAGTTATTACAGTAATAAAAGACTAAATTTTCTACTAATTATACCTTTAACCACATCTATGGAATTTAGTATACCGCAGGTAGTTAACAAAACCTACATTGTTATAATACCAGAAAAGCAATTCCTCATAATCGACTCTTCAGAACAACATTACCCTCTCATGGACGTTTCGGATCTGCGAGAATGTACAATTACAACAATCAACAACTACATTTTCGAGCAGAAAGAGCCTGTCCACATCTCGCACATCAATAGTGCTTGCGGGAGAACCCTATTCGATCAGGTCAGCATTATTCCTAGAAGCTGCATCCCTAGAGCGATGTTACCAAGTCATACCATATATCTACAATTGGTACAGAAGAATTCATGGTTATTTATAGCACCTGCGAGTGAACGATTGATTCTACGATGCAAACAGGCTCCAACACTCCAAATAATCCTTAACAACACTGGAATTCTCGAACTAACTGTAGGATGTGAGGCACTATCCAATACCATTATACTTAGTAGTAAGGCTTTATTTACTATTTTTACTAAATCTCAGACTTACCAAAATTAACACTTAATTACAAACATGAAGAAATGTTAAGAAATTTTCAAAATAACGTAAATAATTACAGTACTTTTCAAATTCCAGATCCCATGAAAAGCTTAAACAAAATTAGTTTAAAGATAAATGAATTAGATAACCATTATGTTCCCTTACAAAAAATTAGAAATCATACTAACTATTTAATAATTATTACTTCTACATTAACTATAATAGCAATTGTAATAGGCCTAGAAATAATACGTAGGCTATATATTAATTTCTTTAAATGTAAGAAAGCCAAACTGGAATCAATTTCCGATACATGTAACCAATCTTCAACCCGAGCTGACTCGAGCGAATCCATTTCAAATCCTATACCTATCCCACGTGGAAACTATATCATTCCTAGGTATAATTTCCGTCTTCAAGGAGGGGCGCGTAGTAAAGCCGCCACCTAAATACTTTGTTTCAGTTATTATTATATTAAGTAGTCTGTGGTTTCAGATATTTGATACTTCCGTCCAAAAGCCGTTAAATCTGCTCATATAAACATCCTCCACTTTAAGTTGCACGCTTGCAACTTTTTCAAATTATCATTGTAATACAATACCTCTGGACTTGCATAAACACAAGTCAAGTCCAAGTTCCAACTCTTAAATTGCTAGAGTTGCATTTTGCTTATCAGCAATAATTCCGTTCCTCTACCCTAGAAAGGTTCCTAAACGACTTTCAAAAATCACTCCTTACTCGGCCGCCGCTCAGTTCGGATCTTTAAATCGTTCTTAATTAACTTATTTCCATTTAATTGAATAAATGTAAAAAACAAGAAGTTCAAGTGTTTGATTTGTATTAGCTTTTTTTTGGGAAGATTATAGGAAAACCCAGACAGACAACACTGCCTTTGCAAATACTTCTATCCGTTCAAGGTGCACTAATTTTTCAGAGTTAAAAAACTTCCACGGGACCTCCGTGGGAAAACACCTGTAACGATCGGCCTGTAACGGGCAAATAAATAATCTATTTTAATCACCTAGTCTCGAAACCGTCACTATTTTTTTTGCCTAAACGGCCCTTTTATTTGCATCTTCAACCCAGTTTAAATTAGACTTGTTCATGCCAACGCAGTCCAGAACGGACAGATATTTCCTCTACAGAAATTTCTGCCCTCATAACATTTTTTTCCCACTCATAAAATTTTCGCAATCCTAAATTTTTATGCAAAACCAACCATAAAATGCGCGGTGGAGAAGTTATGGATGAAGTGATTATTGATGATCAAGCGGGAGAGGAAGTTGATATAGATTTGGCAAAAGAGATGGATTTTGTACCTGATATATCACAATGTCTAATGTACATATTTCCTATTATAACTAAATATTTTATTTAACAGATATTTTCAGCTCATAAAAAGGAAGACTCAGAAAAAGGAAGCTCTTCATACAATTATGTAAGTTTTATTTCATAAACCGAATTAACGTTGCTCATGTTTTTTAGTGACCAGGCCTCATCAAGATGTAGTTCACGTGACACGACATCACAAAATCTCTCACAATTGGCTGAATCTACTACAATACTAGTAGATAAAGAAAGAACGTCAGAAAAAGAAGAAGCTGCACCTCTGCTAAAGAATCATGTTATGTTAGCGGCAATGGATAAAATTATGGACAATATGTGGGATTGAACGTGGCATCACTGGCGAGAGGTGCGCTGAATTAAGAAGAAGCGGTGAACATCGAAAGCATAAGACTTGTGCGAGTGACGTGGCGCAGTGAACAAGACGGCGCGACGTAAAAAGAAGAGAAAATCAACGAAGTTAAAAGAGACATTAATTTAATATTAAAATCCGAAGCATTTTTTACTTTTTATACTTTTTATTAATCAATAAATCTTTTTGTCAAACAAAACCTATAAATATGCCAGAACTCATTGTGGAGGATTTATTTATAAATTTCTTAAATATTTTGCATAATAAAAAGAGAGAAGTAAATTTATAAAATAAAAAATACATTTAATTTGTGGCTGCACTTGTAAGCCTTCAAAGAATTCACGAGAAGCAGCACTCGCAAGAAGAAGAAGTGACAGAAGAGAAGCCAGCAGTAGCTGCATCGTCGTCGCGTCCTCGTGTGCTTGCCTTTGCTATAAACAAACACAGTATTAAGACTTTTGTATTAATTATTGACAGTGTATTCGATTTGTAGTTTTGTTAGCACATTAGCATTGCTTTTTAATTTTTATCTATTTTTCAGTAATTAAAATAACTTTGTTTCAATTGAACGACACTTTTCTTTAATCCTGATTGAATTTGAAATCGTTGGAGCCAACAACTCTTTCTGCGAAACTTATTCTAATATTATTTTTATTGTTTTTTCGGCGAATTAATTGTTTTGGTTAATTTGTGAGCTATCTAATAAAATGTGAATTGTTTGAGTTGCAACTAACTTTTTTATTTCGCAATATACCGACACCCACAAATTAATTAATAAATTACATATTGGAAACCTTGGAAAGGTACAACACTTTCCTGTATTTTACATCTGCTGACATTCTTAGCAAGGGTACCTACTGCTTTTGCTGTAATTCTTTAGTTTTCCATTGGATAATGGGTATGCGGTTTTGTTGTAAGTAAAATTTTATTTTGGTAACAAAGAGAGATTAATTTTATCTTGGCAACTAAAAAGTAAGAAGGTCTCTTACTTCTCAGAAGTGGGATCGGATTTTGATAAAAAAAAAAATAATAATTGCCGATGGAGAAAGTAAAAGCTCGAAGGGGAAAATCTGAAAAATAATACAGTGCGTAAATTAAAAGATGAATTAAAATCCCGTGGACCGAAGGTAAAAAAGGGATTTTAATAGAAAGAATCAAAATGACGGATTTCTTGAGAAAAGACGCTACAACTACGATCACCGTCAGCGGCCGATCCAAACAAGACGCAACTGCATCTGCGCTGTTGGAAGAAGAAGTGAAAAGACTACGAATTGAAAACGAAAATTTATTACAACAGAAATTTGTACAGCAGAATAAAATGATGAAGTTCCCTATTACTAAGATAGGCGAACTATTAAATAATTTCGATGGTACAAATTTTACATCATGGAAAACGCAAGTGTAGTGCCTTTAATCGAGGAAGAAGAAGAGAACTGTCAGAGTAGTGTGTGCGTAAGCAGAGAACAGCGGCCTCGGGTTAATTGATTAATTAAAATATCAATATCGCAATTATATATATATATATATTATAATAAAGTAAGAGAATAAAATTCATTGTGTTTATTTGTATGCATAACATCTGGCGACGAGATCGCTCCTACGTTAAAAGCAGAGGAAAAAAATTAATGGAAAACAATGCCAAAAGAAAAAGACGTCACACTATTCGTATTAGGAATTCAACCTCCAACAAGGTTCTTGGAGTTATCAGGTGAACCCAGTATTCCTTTTGAGACATGGAAACGCATGTTTGAAGGTTATGTTGAAGCCAATTTCGGGGAAGATGGTCTTACAGACTCTAGAAAACGAGCTGTATTGTTAAGTTGCTTAGGATCAGAAGCACAAAAAATTTCCTATACGTTACCAGATAGCGGAGATGACTATGACACAGCTGTCGCGTGCTTAGAAAATCAATTCAACCCGAAAACAAACATTTTTGCAGAACGGTATCGTTTTAGAACATGTCGTCAATTGGCTGGACAACCATTTGATCAATTTCTCAGCACAATACGTGAACTAGTTGCAAAGTGTGCCTATAAAGAGGAAGAGGAAATGATTCGGGATCAATTAGTGGTGGGAATATCTTCAAGTCGAACAAGGGAGCGCCTATTGATGGAAGATAAATTGGACATGAAAAAAGCGATTGATATTTGTAATCAGCTGGAATCAGCATGTAATGAGGCGAAAGTTTTTAGTACAAATCCTCCGCAAATTAACCTTACACAAAAATTAACAAAAGTAAAGCAGACGAAGAAAGCCACGAACAAAAAGAATAGTTGTTTGACATTGCACTCTATACGAAGAAAAATAGATTGTCGACAGTAGGGCTTTCCCTGAGCTCTAGTCTTCCACATAAAAAAAAAGGTGTGGATCTTTTTCGCACTATGCATCTTCTAATGATTGCAAAGCCAAAGGTGTAGAATGCAGAGTCTGTCATAAGGTCGGACATTATGCTAAGATGTGTGGTAGTAATTTAAAGGTTAATGAAACGAAGTATAATAATACTGTAAAGGGAAAAACTAAGCAGTGTGAATCAGCAGCGATAATGACAATACATAAGGGTGAAGCGAGAAAAATTAGACGGAAGATGACCTTTAACATAGCTGGAAAGGAAGTTTTAATAGAAGTTCAGGTAGACACAGGGTCGCCAGTCACAATTATTTCCAACAATATATTTCGCCAGTATTGGTCAGTAAAATTACAACCGGCAAGGGTAAAGTTTACTGGTTACGCAGATGACAAAATTAAACTCAAAGGTTCCATAAGGGCTATAATTAGTAACGGGATAGCAGCAGCTGAGGTGTTAGTGTACGTCGCAGAAGGAAGAACTTTACTTGGTATGGAAGCCATAGACAAACTGAAGCTGATTAAAATGATGGATAATCCTAACATATGCTCAATTGAGGACGAAGAAAGAAGCAGTTTGGAACTAAAATCTATAGGAGGATTCATTCACAAATTGAAGTTGAAGCAAGAAATGCAACCGGTAAAACAAAAATTAAGACCGTTACCACTTGAAGTTAGAGAGAAGGTATCTCAAGCAACGCACGAATTGGAATTACAGGATGTAATAGAAAAGTAGATGCATCAGAATGGATTTCTCCAATTGTGGTTGTATCTAAGAAAAATGGAACAATAAGACTATGTGTGGATCTAAGGGAACCAAACAAAGCAATTGTTACGGATGGACATCCATTGCCTCGAATTGAAGATATGCTGCAAGCGTGAAATGGAGCAACTGTGTTTTCTTTAATTGACTTGAAGAATGCTTATTATCAGATAATGTTGCCATGAAGAAAGTCGGGATCTTACAACATTTATCACACACGATGGATTATTTCGCTTTAAACGAGTGCCTTTCGGATTGGCATCTGCTCCAGCAAGTTTCCAAAAGATGATGACGTTGATGCTAAACGGACTAAGAGGGGTTCTTTGCTACTTGGATGACATTATTGTCTTTGGAACAACGCAAGAAGAACACAACGCAAGGTTAACCAATGTTAGACATAGATTAGACGAATTCGGTGTTTCTGTGAATAAAGAAAAGTGTCAATATGGATTAACTGAATTAAAGTTTCTGGGACATGTTATATGCGCTGAAGGTATAAAGCCAGATAAGCAGGCAATTGAAGTAATGCAAAATACACCAAAGCCAGATAATAAGGAGAAGTTACGATCTTTTCTGGGTCTTGCATCTTGGTTTGGACAATTTATACCTAATTTGGCTATGGAAGCGAAATAACTGCATGAATTATCTAAAGCTGACGTAGAATTTCAGTGTAAGAATGAGCATGACACGGCCGTCACAAGAATTAAAGAACTATTGATTAATTGTCCAGCATTAAGTACATTCAACCCAATGTTGAAGACTGTAGTAACAAGTGACGCATCCAATTATGGAATAGGAGCTGTTTTAACTCAAGTAACTGAACCCGGAATAGAAAAAGTTGTCGCATTCACATCAAGAACACTTTCTGAAGCAGAAAGGAAATATTCGATTGTGGAAAAGGAAGCACTCGCAGTAGTATATGCAGTGGAGAAATGGAGGACATGGTTATGGGGAAGGAAATTCACGATTTGCACGGATCAGCGATCGCTAACCACGTTGCTCACAACGAAAGGAAACAATCGAGCCGGATTAAGGATTGCGAGGTGGTCAGCAAGGTTGTTAAGTTACAACTATGACATAAGGTTCAAGAAGGGAACAGAAAACGTTTTAGCTGACGCATTGTCAAGAAATCCAACTGAGGTAAATAACCAAAATAGCCATGAAATTTGTGATTACGAGAGTATCGCATCGATTCAAGAGGAGAAAAGCATCTCAAAGAACGAAATCCTGGATGCTTACAAGAATGATGAGAACATGATTCACGTCATTAGGAATGTGCAAAAAGGATGGCCGAAAAACAAGAAGGAAATTATTGAATCATTGAAACCTTACTATTTGATTAAAGAAGAGCTCAGTGTTACTGATGATGGATTTGTAGTAAAAGGAAAGCATCGGTTAGCTGTACCTAAAGAGATGATTAATCGTGTTTTAACAGTGGCACATGAAGCACTGTAACGGACGCCAGGCATATAAATGTACAGGTCTATAAATACAAATAGGAATTCCTTTTTCGCATCTCCTAATACCATAGGACAAGGAGACCAGTTAGTTTTGGTCTCAGACTACTGTAATCGTCGGCAAAAAAATTCCCATCAAAAAAACAAATTGTAACAAACATTCGCCGTCGCGCCAATATCGCAATTCTAAATTTTTTTTGCCTTTGATGCGCCGGAGCATCGATAACAATTGCCCAAGTGGCGCGATCGAGGAAGAGAATTGGGGGAAAGATGAGGCGATTGATTTTGTTGAAGCTGGGACTTTTTTTGGGGGAGAGAGCGGAACGTGGGAGTCAGTCGATATAGGATGTTAAGTCTCGACGGTTCGTTTTTTTTTATTTTGGAAGGAACTTTTTTTGGATAAAAGCGCGGATGAAAGTTTAAGATTTTCTTTGGGGTATTCTAGAGATTCGATTTAGGGAGTTTTTTGTTTGGTTTTTTTTTTGGAGCGAGAGATTGATGTCGGGTGCGGAATTTAGAGAAAAAAAAGATAAATGGTGTTGAGATTTGTTTATGAAGGCCACGCGGAGGTTTTTTTTTATAAAAGGAGAAGATAAAAAGTGGAAAAGTTTTGCGGAGTTCAGTGTCTTAAGAGTAAACTTTGAAGGTTGCGTGTACTGGTTGGATATTTAATACTCGCTGCACTGGTTGTATATTTAAAAACTACAGATAAGTATCGTCATTAATTGTCATTGTTCAAATAAAATAAGACGCATAAACTTACGAAATACGTACTGTTGCAACGGAATAATTTCGTATAACCCAATAACCCTGGGAATTCGGGGAAGAGGGTTACCGATGTTGACACAAAATGAACGCTAGAGTGCGTCCGAATTTGTTTTGGGTTGTGTTGTTCAAAGAGTGCATGGATACAAGAAGTAAATTTGTGGATATTGTTAGGCGGGATAGCTATTATTAATGAGTACAATTATAAGAGGTGCGATGGTTGCATTCGGATATTAAAGAAAATTGGCTAATTGAAACTAAATAAACTAAACATTGAAGTGGCATAACCTGAAATAAATAATTACACTAAATAGATAATAAGAAAATAAATAGTTAAACTTAAGGAAATTGGATATCTAAAATTAAATATGCGTAATAATACTACCCAAATTAAATAATTCTAACGGAATATGCTTACTTAAATACTGGGGTGACATAACCCTACATAAACAAGTAACAAGTGAATTTAAGAAAATTGGCTAATTGAAACTAAATAAACTAAACATTGAAGTGACATAACCTGAAATAAATAATTACACTAAATAGATAATAAGAAAATAAATAATTAAACTTAAGGAAATTGGATATCTAAAATTAAATATGCGTAATAATACTAACCAAATTAAATGATTCTAATGGAATATGCTTAATCAAATACTGGGGCGACATAACCCTACATAAACCAGTGAATTTAAGAAAATTGACTAGTTGAAATTAAATAAACTAAACACTGAAGGGACTGTAACGGTCGGCCCTAATTCGCATATTACCATTTGACATTTCCATACAGTAATCCCACCAAAATTTCTCAGCCCACCAATTTTTTTCATGCAATAATTATTCATAATTCCCATACAAAAACTTTTGCTAAAATACGCACGCCTCTGCGCATATTATTTCTTGTCTATCCCATTCTACGGCATATTGCACGCACACAAAAGTTTTCGCGCAACAAAATTGGCGGCGGCGAACGCCCAGCCAATCACCTTGCATGATTCAAGTGAAGCCAGAACGATTCTCGGAATTTCTAATTCTTGTAAATGTAATGGAATGGATTTACACGGGAGAATGAAGGAACACCGATTATCAATCCCTTTGGTTGTTCCCTTCCGTGTGAATTCCTCCTTTTCATTTCCCCACCCGTGATATTCAAGGACCAAATAAGGAGATAACGCCTGCGATGGCTATCTCCTTGGGTGTTTCCCTGTCCTCACCCCCCCAACACTCATGCGTGAAGGGATAAGTTTGAAGAGTTGGCGTCGGTTTGGGATTCAGTCGGGAAGTGATTTTTGATGAAGACGGTCGGCAAGTGATTGTGAGAGAGGATTTCGTTTTCGGTTGCGTCCGTCGTCTTGGTATTATAAAGAAGGAAATATCGGTGAAAAATAGATTTAAACTAGGAAAAATTAATAGCATTATTTTTCTTTTGTGAGGCTATATTTATGATGTATCAAAAATAAAAGGCCTCGGAAAGGAATTTTTTTTCTTTCGATGTCTGTGATTTTTTTTCTCGACAATGATTTCACTTTTCGTCAAGCGAAAGTTAAATAACCAGTGTTAAAAAAAAAGTTTTTCAAAAAAAAAAAAAAAAACACAAAAAAAGAAAAGGAAAGTAAAGGAAAAGTGTTAAGAAATGTGACTTATTCGGATTCCCAAATAAAAAAAAAAGAACAAAAGAGAAAAAAATAAAATTTGTCAATACATGTTACAACTAAATTTTTTCTTCTGCACCTTCCGAATACAATTGACGGGAGTTTCCTTACCATATAAAAATCTAATTAAATCTAATAAATAAGAATAATGCTTTTCTTCTCTTTGATGTGAAATGTTAAAGTAAACAAAAAGAAAGAAAATTAAGTTAAGTGCCCATAAAGAAGGAAATATAATTTTTAATAAGTGTAAAATAAGATTGTTAAAGGTAGAGTGATTTATTGAAGAAGAAAATTTATACATGTTTCCGTCCATTTTGGGAAATTAAATTAATGTTGTTGTGTTGAGGTGATAATAGATGCTGCAATTTTTGTGTTGTATGTAAGTACTTATGGCCACCAAATTGTTATCAAGTGGTTTGTTCCCACCGAGTTAACTGTGGTGATTCCTAGGATATTTGCTAAGTCATAT
The DNA here is from genome assembly GCA_963855945.1 of Thereva nobilitata. Taxonomy (NCBI): domain Eukaryota; kingdom Metazoa; phylum Arthropoda; class Insecta; order Diptera; family Therevidae; genus Thereva; species Thereva nobilitata. Next base: position 37,812,196 of record OY979697.1, read on the forward strand.
ATTTTTTGGCGGAGTTGTCATAATAATTTAAACAACCCATGACTCTTTTGTGAAAGAAAATTAATTATAATAATCACAGAAAAATTATTGTTTTAAAGGATTCAGGGGTGTGAAATGTACACGTTGTGAACATAAACAAGTAATAAGTAAAAGAAGAGAGAGAGACCTACTTAATTAAGGCCGAATAAATTGGTATAAGAATAATGTAATGATTAATAATGAATGAATAAACTTAGTTAAGAAGAGGAAAAGGAAAAAATAAAAGGTTAAGAAAAGAAAAAGGAAAAAGGAGTGAAAGAAAAAGGCAGACGCCCCTGCAAACTATATTAATCTCATTTACTATATATATATTAATTTTAACAATAAAATTTCTTTAAGGTACCTATATTAATCTCATTTACTATATATATATTAATTTTAACAATAAAATTTCTATGAGGTACCTATATTAAACTCAATTACTATATATATATATATATATTACTTTTAACAATAAACTATCTATGAGGTACCTATATTAAACTCAATTACTATATATATATATATATTACTTTTAACAATAAAACTATCTTTGAGGCACCTATATTAAACTCATTTATTATATATATAATAAACTTTCTTTAAGGTACATATTATATTATCGCCGAGAGCACCTAATTTTGTAATTTTTTTTTGTTGCTAAGGAAAACGACTATGTAGAGGAAGGCCATAGAGTTAAAGTTAGCGTGAGTCTTTTCATGGTTTTTTTTTGTTGTTTGTAAATAATTTTCTCCTGGCCTTGAATGGTTAATAAATACAGCACCCAAGTGAAATTTTTGTCGTGAAATGGAGTTAGTTATTTCTTTCCCTGCAATGATTTTTTTGTTAGAATGGCAAAGAACGAGTAAGCCGCCGGTAGGTGTGGCGCTTTAGGGGAGGTCTTGGTCCTCCAACATGGTAAGTACCCCATAATGTTTTCAGATCCCCCCACGTATCCCTGAAGCAGAAAGCATGGCTGCTTAACGTCGATTCCCCGCCCCCTCTTGTATGGCTACCCCATCTTATTTAGTCCCTATCTCGACGAGTAAATATTTCTTTTTGGTTGTTATTGACACGCGAAATGTTAGGATGTTTCTTAGGAATACCCGGTAACTGTCTTTAATGACGAGCCCCTGTACCACAAACCCCCCCAACGGCGAGCTAGCCGCTAGCTATTCTGTAAATAACAGCTGTTCAGCCAAGGCCATCAGCCTCCTGAACTTCCTTTCTTACATATATTATTTGTTTTTATTGGTAATGTCATGGTAGTTTTCTTGTTCCTTAGGTTGATATGTATATTTTATAAGACAGTTACGAATATGGCGCACGCGTCTTTTGTATACCTTGTCTTCATTTCTAAATTTAGTTTACTTTATATATGACAGTTACAGGACATAACCTTAAATAAATAAATTACACTAAATAGATAATAAGAAAATAAATAATTAAACTTAAGGAAATTGGATATCTAAAATTAAATAAACGTAATAACACTAACCAAATTAAATAATTCTAACGGAATATGCTTACTTAAATACTGGGGTGGCATAACCCTACATAAACAAGTAACAAGTGAATTTAAGAAAATTTGGCTAATTGAAATTAAATAAACTAAACATTGAAGTGACATAACCTTAAATAAATAATTAGACTAAATAAATAATAAGAAAATAAATAATTAAACTTAAGGGAATTGGATATCTAAAATTAAATAAATAGACCAGTACCAAAACGCTTTTGAGAGGCCAAAAAACTAAAAAATTCTTACCAGTATATGGATGGCGGCAAAATTTAGGATAAATTGTACATGAACGGGGAAAAATCGATAGCACCGCTACAGATGACCGGAAGGGGGGTGATAAAATGTGTGTTTTTAGGGTTGAAAAGCGGTTTTTTACAATTTCTGGCAAAAGTAGACCTCCTATCGAAAAAAGTTGAATGTAAAAGTTGTAGATAATTAAAAAATCTATAACTTTCATTCAAACCATTTTTCGCCATAACCTCAAAAAAATGGAGAAAAACGATAAAAAACATTAAAATCCAATTTTTTCATTTATCATTTTTCGTGATTCGATTTTAATGAAATTTGGTGAAAATGTTCATTTTTATGTTTTGTAAAAGCTGAAATTTTTTTAAAGCGATGGATAATTTTGTTTCTTTTTTATCGAATTTTATTTAAAAAAAGGGTCCAATTTTCAATCAAAAAAGTTGACGGACAAAATTTTGATTTTTCAACTTTTCAGGATGGCTTTTTTTTCGTTGAAACCTCTACTTTCAGATGGTGTAAAAAAATTATAGGGTCACAATAGAAAAACATCGATAAAAATTCGAAAAACCAAAATCTTCCTTTTTCAAATATCGATTTTTCCGTAAACTTCACTGATTCTTTATCTCTCTTTGAAATAAAGTTCTGTAAACTGTAAATTTAATGTAACATATTATAACGGAACTCCATGTAACAGTTTCAGGTTCGGACTGCTGAAAAAATATTGTTTAAACAACTATTTCACAAACCGAAATCGAGAAAAAAAATAACGTTTTTAGACAAAAAAAATATACGTATTATGGTGACTTATACATTAAAACTTACTAGCAGGACCCAGCACTCGAAATTCAAGGGCCATTTTCTATACCTTTTTTGAATTTAAATCTAGAAGTCTTCAATAAAAAAAATTTTTGAGAAAAATAAAACAAAATTTAAAAATGAAACAAATTTTTTATAGTTGGAAAAAGCAATGCCAAAAAACCAACTTTTATTACCTCTTAATATCACATATTACATTTAAAAGATCTTAATTTAAGAATCAAATACTTCTCTGTACACAACATTTTTGGTGTAATTTCTATCATCATTTAATAGAAGTCCCTGCTCTGCAGTTTGAGTAATATAAAATCGAAATCCATCAAATGAATGAACTCTACTGGCCGCAACATACAATTGCCCATAAGAAAACACTGTGCCGTGTATAAATAAAATTGTGATTCTGCACTTCGCGCTGAACTCAAAGCTACATGGTGAAAAAGTGTTCAATACAGTTGGAGTGTTTAAACTCTGTAAAATGGTGCCACAAAATAAGTGCTTGCCGTTTAATTATATGATAAAAACAATTTATTCATATCTCATTTTTTTGGAGAGATGCTGTTCATCATGAAACTCAACATATTTTTCGGTCTCTTGAGAATCTTCAATAAAGTCTTCGACCTGGTGAAGGTCCTCAAGCTCATCGCAATCTTCATTGTCAATAATCTGTTCCGAGTCGCTGAGTTCTTCTGCTGGTTGAATTTCACAGTTAGAACAGTTGTTGGTCCCGGTACAATTAGAACATAAAACTTAGCATTTTACTCCAAGCTTTCGACAGCCACATCTTTTACTATCGCAACCAGTTTCACAACTGCAGCAGATAGATTTAAGCAAGCTAAGAGGAATTAATTCTTTTTCAGTAAATGTAGGTGTTATTCCGGTTAAGTGGTTTTTCCACCCCCAATCTGTAGGTTTCAGTTCGTTACCAAGCCAAGTTTGAATTTGAAAATAGACTCTGTAGCAGTGTTGTTCTGCTGCTCCCTCGGTTGGTGGCAGTGTTTCTAAGTTGAACGAAGTTCTTGCTGTAGCGGTTTGATACATTTCAAACCTTAATTCGCTTAGGGAAATATCTTTTCTTTTACATTTATACAGAGACGCTATTAGCTTCAGTCCATTTTGAGCTATTGTTTGTTTGTCTGCATTTTTTTGATAAAAAATTTCTGCGAGTTTTGATAAATTTTGGTTAGCAAGCAGTAATTTTACGATCGTTTTTTTCCTTTTCCAGCGAAACTGGAAGTCGTGTCACATCCAGAAATACAATGTAGAAAAGCTACAAGATTTTTTTTTTGTCATGTTTGAAGCTGTTTGATGTGTAAAACGAATCTTTTGTATTGCCGGTACCCGGTTTGTGAAAATAAACATCGGAATAATTTAAATTTAATTGGTTTAAAAGAACTAGAAGATCTATATCCTGTCCAACAATTACTACAATTTTCGTTGGATCTTCAGCTACTTCAATGGCTGTATTAATAATTAGTGCATCAGCATCTTCTTCCGCTTGTTTACAAATGATTTGCTCAGATTTAAATCGTTCTGACAGTGCTTCTATAAGTTTTTTCTTATTTTGTTCATTAGACAAAAATTTTTCTGGAGTAAATGGAATTTTTGTATGGCTCCAAAACTCAAATACAGGAATAGTTTCTCCAGTTTTTCTGCGCAAACGTTCGCCTTTCTTTGTACTCATTGAACTTGCTGTTTCAGCGCTTAGTGTTAATGGTGTATTTGTAATAGTCTTCTCAGCTTCGGGATACCCATCAAAAACAACGTAACTGTTTGCTGCGTAGTGGCTCTGTACGTAATGCAAATACTTATTGACGATTTCATCAATTGTGTCATTTTTTGCCAAACTACTTTGTGTAGCAAAAATCCACCGTCAACAACGTGTATAATATTATTGGAGATCGGCAGTGCAGAAATGTTAGTAAATTCATCGAAAAACTGGGATTTTACATTTTTTCTGAGGCCATGTTCGGTAAATAGAGACAATGGAAATGGAGCAAGCTCATACTCCAAATACTTTTTCATATCATCTTTGCTGCTAATATTCAACGAAATCCTTTGAAACAGTAATAGTGGATTAATTGCTACCGTCACGTCATTTAATTTTACAGAACATTGAACTGCTTTCAGGGACAAAACTTTATTTTTCCTCTGGAATTTTACACTTCCAAAATTATTTCCTATCACCATTTTCAAAGATTTTTCTCCTTCCTCGTAGGCTTTATAGCAGTTTATCTTTCCATCACCAATAATTTCAGAGTAAATGGACATGATATTTGTAGTGGCAGGAAATGGATTGTATCTGTCAAAAAATTTCGATATTTTGTCGACATCTGCGGTATCTCTAGTGATTCTGTACTCTTTGGAGTCAACATGTTGATCCGATGTAGTGAAGGAGACATTGCAAAATTCTTCCATTTCATTGCAAACTTCTACGAGAATGATCATAGTCAAAATGAATTTTGCCAGAACGCTTTCAGCCCACCCTCGACCGTGCGTCAGTCCACCCTGAGTTTTTATAGCCCTCATCAATACTTGTTCGATTGTCATGTCGGCCCAAACTCCAGCCCAGAACTTATGGGTGCGTCTAATAGTAAAAAAACCTTCAGCCGTAAATCGCGCAAATTCATTAGGTTCCATAGAAGCTTGCAGCTTTCTCATTTCTTGAAGATAGAGATGTGCGCATTTTGCGTATAAGAAATGTCCACTTGCATGAAAGTACGGGATCATTTTTTCTACACATTGCAAGTGCAAATCCCAGTTCCCGGAACGCTATGCCCTTATGAAATCTTTTATAATAAGAAATCATTTCCCAGTATTGAATCCAAAGTTGGGAGGCGGGCCCTTTCCTTTTAAAACATTTCAACTGTTGTATAAATTTATTTCTCATTGACTGAAACTCGTCCTTACTCATTTCATGTTTAAATTCGTATGTTCCTAAACTAAGAAGAAGCGCATCCATTTGCGCTTTTTCAGTTTCCGTAAATTTTATTGATGAAAAAATGATCTCAGACAATGCAAGTTGTACGAGAAAGTGCCCTCTTATGGCTCGCGCATACGCATGCCCCGAAAGTGCTTTATCAGCAGTTTTTTCAGCGTATATTGTACTGAAAGCTTCTTTAAGTCCACTGCCTTCCATGATATATCCTACCGAACCAGGAAACGACATCAATAAGTGGAATCCACCAAGACTAACAATTATTGACGATAAATTATGTGGATCATTATCTGTATCTACAGATGCAACGATTTCACGAGCTTTTAGCCATAGTGGCTGATCAAATGTTATACAGCAATGTTTTTGCTGATGTTTTTTGGTATACTCAGCTGCTTGTAGTAAAACAGTAAAAACTGTGTCATAATTACTTGGTGGATTGTTAACGAAAGGTAGAGGAATAATTTTTGACGTACTGAAATTTGAATTTACATGAACTTCTGCCATGAATCCATTCCAACCAACACTATTTTTATTAGCAAATTTTGAAAATAACCAGGTGAAGTCTAACATAGAAGTTTCATAAAAATCGTCACGATTGTTATCCCTTGGTTACTACTCAAAATAAATTTTACACGTTGACTATTCAAGGGTCTGTCTGACCCTCCCATAAAAACAATTTTTATTTTATTTACGAATAGCAGTATGGAAATAAAACACACTATTTATGAAAAAAAGTATATTTTCTAACGAAATGACACACAATTACTTGTTATCTAAGCACTCTGGACATACAATTATTGAGCAAGTGTTGCAAATTGGAATTTTGCAAGAGGAACAAACACTGTTTGTTTTTCTGTCTCTTTTATAGGGGCAAATGCTGCAAGGCTTTCATTTAGATGCAACATTAGAGAGATCTGGAACAGGTCTTTCAGGCAGCGCCAGTTTGAACACCCTTGATGTTATCATACGCAATTGCCGGGGTATCTTTTCATTGCAAATTCGCTGTCGAGCGTATGGTAGGCATAACTCTATGCCAAGTCCGCGAAGGTAGTTAGGTCGACTTACCGACTTTCCAGAGACTGCATCATATATAATTTTACTATTTACGCCTGTAATATTAACCATTGCGTAAAATAACACCATCGGCCAGCGTCGAGTGGCCCTGGATACTGCGAAGTTGGCACACTTTTGGTCCAAGGCATCAACCCCAACTTTTGTCTCATTGTAAAATGTGATCATCTCCGGCTTATTGTGTTGATCAGGAACTATATTGCTATCGTGATGCATGCTAGAAATGAGAACCACAGCTCTGGATTTTTTAGGAATATATGATGTCATTGTTATTCTAGCTGTGAAGCCAAACAGAGACGATTCTACTTCTCTTGTTCTATACGGTAAAAATTCTCTTGGGATCTCTCTCTTATTTGACTTCATAGTCCCCACGTATGTTAGTTTTCGGGACCACAGTTCGTTTACTAATTCATTGGATGAGAACCAATTGTCGCCAGTGATATTTCGATTAGAACCCTCAACTGGAGGTATCAAGCGGAGTACAACTTGAGTTGGTAAAAGCTTGTCTTTTTGGTCCTTGGTCGGTCCGATGTTTTGCCGCAATAAACTTCTGCGTTTACCATGTAATGGGCTTTGGAATCAGTCAACATCACTATCTTCAGACCGTATCTAGCAGGTTTTTTTGGCATATACATGCGAAAACCACACCGCCCTCTGAAAGGTGCTAACATCTCATCGACAGTAAGAGTTGCTCCAGGAGAATAATTATTTTGACACTGACTTATCCATTCAGATAAAATATTAGATATAGCCGCTAGCTTGTTCTCTTTCGCCCTCTCTCTTCTAGTGTTAGCATCATCGAATCTCAAGCAAGATATCAAAAATCTAAAGCGGCAGAGAGTCATTGTACAACGAAAAATGTCACGTCCAGTACCATCTGATGCCCAAAGTGAAGATAAATTTTCATGGTTCGATTTGAATAAGCCCGCCAAATACAGCAATCCTATAAAAGCTCGTAGTTCTGTAATAGTTGTTATGTTTATAAACGTTGGTCTCCAAATAGTGCGAGATGAAGGAGTGCGTTTAAAAATTTTGTACTTCAGTTGAACCTTTTCAATCTTGGCATTTGTGTGTAGAACGATAGTCTCAATCATGTGCTCGTTGATGAACAGATCAAAAACATTCACTAGTGATAGCTCTGGGCCTAAAGTGGCTGCTGGTCCTTTAGGTTTTCCCACGGCTACAGATATAATATTGTGAGCTGTAGTTCGACTTTGGGCTGGAGGTTTTTTAGCCCAACGCATACAGTTATTTTTTCCAAAGTAATAGTTAGAGCGATGTGCTCGGGTGGGGGAAACCTCTTCGTCTATCTCCTCTTCAATATCAGTCGAACTGTCGTGTTCACTAAATATTTCTTCATCGCTGGAATCGATATCACTGCCATCAGCATCATTTAGCATACGAGACAAAGCGTTTTCTCTGTTATCAGCAGTAAAAGGCAAAGAAGACGATGTAGATGCGAAAATATCCTCCTCTTCAAAATCATTATCATCAAGCAAAGCATTCTCAATCTCTTCATTCGTAAGCATATTTGTAAAATGGAACAAAAACCATACAAAAATATGGCAAAAACCTTGATATAATGGCGTATAAACAAAACACCTCTAAAAATAATATATGTTTTACATTAGAAAAAACGATTTAAAATAAAACCAGTAGTTTTCACTTACCGTCGTTGCTATTCAAGGGTCAATCTGACCCTGTCACTACTGTTATGTCGCGAAATATGCACAGATCGGCTAAACACACGCACCATGCGCAAGTACGAGCTCAATACTGAAAATACAAGGGCGGTGGAGCAGGGTTGTCTAAGAGTTATTGTACGAAAATTTTGTTTCCAAAGTGCACAGGGTCACGTAGACCCATGAGTAGTAACCAAGGGTTATCAAAAACATCTTCAATAGTGATTGCTTTTAAGCCTTCAGCACCCTTTTTCTCAAAATGTCGTAATTCGATGAAACCTATCTTCCCTATATCTTCTGAAGGTGGAATCGTTCTTAATCGAACAATTGTTTTTTTGGAAGTAACAGACGATGTTGGAGTTACAATCATAATACCGCCCATGGCGTGAAAAGTATTTTTTCCATCGATGGTGCACGTGTTGTGGTCGGCATTGTCGTAGACGAATTGAATGTAAGCATCTGCCGACAAACTGTGATTAAAAGGATCTTGAACAATAGATGCTTCAAATCGCAACGTTTCCTTGTAGGAAGAGCACAATCCCAAATTGGACAAGGAATCTATTAATCCTTTAGAAGCATATTTTTATGCATCATTGAAGATAAACCTAACAAAATAGGTGACAAAAATGAACGTGGCCTAACTGATGATATAATGCAGTGAGACAACGTTGCAATGGTTTTATCCAACTTTAACTTATTGCTTTTACTCTTAACTTTATGAGACTTTATTACGACATCAAGAAAAGTTTTCAAAGTGTCTGGTACATCCTGACAAATATTTTCTTCTTTCAAATCGGGAATTTCATAATTTTCGACGTCATAAAATTTCAAACGAATATCCTCTAAAACAATTTTAGCTGCCATCTCAACTATCCTACGCCGTTCGTCGATTTTATTTTTATATTTATTTTTATACCAGTCTTCGCAAAGTTTATCACCAAAGCTATTTTTGGATAGTAATATCAAATCTTTTTTTATGACGCGGCATAAAATTTTATCAACGTAATGCGCCTCTAGTTTTTTTTTAATCGTAGCGAAGTCTGGAAGGTCCCCTGCATACCCAGCTTTGATTTCATTGATGGAAAATTGACATTCATTTGCATTGTTGTCTATATGATGTATAACATATTCTATGAAATCCGTAGTACTTTGACTTGCTGGACGTCCGACGTTTGAGTAAGAATAAGTAGAATAAAAGGCAGCCATACAATTAGCATGATAAATCGCTTTCGCTTTGACTAAATCATCGACACTATTTAATCTAGCCATAACAGTTTTAGCTAAAGTATTATTTTGTTTTGTGTCTTTAATGAGTTGAATAATGTTTATTTTCGTGTTCTCATTTGAAACCGTGCGTACAATATTTTTGGTTTCATGAGAGCAGCTCACACCACATTAAAAACAAGTGCCAAAAGCGAAGTCTTTTGCTGATTTCATAATTTCCTTACCCACATCAGATTTTCTACGTATCGATTGACGAGCCGCATCAATGGAACTTTGTTTGTTGTATGCCTTTCGACAATTGTTGTGAACATATGCTGACGTCATTTTTTCCAATTTCCAGTGTTTATTGTCAAATCGTAGTTTGCTTGAAGCAACCAATGTAAGAATACCATGTTCCTGAAGTACAACTGCATCCTTTCCACATGCCTTGTCGCAAACCACACAAACAGATTCCTCCATGCCTGATGAACTGAAATACGCTCATAATACTAATTAAAACCTCTTAAATTTATTTAATTAAAAGTGATTTATTAGCAATATTTGTATTGTACACATACACACACCATCAGCCATACTTAAGCCATAGATAAAACGTACACTCGCACACATGCATAAAAAAATTTATAGATATATATGTACAAATACAAATGTATCAAAAGGAAGTAATTCTTACCTAAAAACGGTATTATTCAACACAATTGCCCAATTTGCACTAGTATTGCTTCAGCAGAAGCAGAACCGGTTTTTTGCGAGAGGGGTATATAAAGGACAAGAGAGTAGTGTAGTAACGTCTTCACCAGAAAATTTCGGCGTGAAAACTTAACATAACACATACACAATTTGCCTTCGCCTACTCGTCTTACTAGCGGGTAGCAAGTATTATCGACACGCACACAGATATCTCCGTTTAAAGCCAAGAAAGTTATTCGAGATGAAAGAATACCAGTGTAGACCTAGATTAACTTGTAAAACCGGTTCTGCTGCTGCTGAAGGAATACTAGTGTAGATACCCACAATGGTATTCAGCACTTCATTTTTTCATTATCGAATACGTATTATCAGATCAATCTTCTAATTATACATTTAGTACGTCTTCATAAACTACAAAAAGCATTTTATTAGGTTTTTACCTTATAGTAAGTACACTATTACGGTGTTAGTAACCAGGTGTGTCTTGTGAACGCGTAAAATGCAAGGACAGGAGAGCAGCAAGCAAATTGGAGGGCGGAAGAAATTAACTAAAAAGAACTGCGCGCGTACTTCATAACACATTGTAGAAAAACTACCCCACCATAATACAATTTTTAAAGTGCACATAAATTAATATATGAATGCTAATCGAATTTCTTTTAAACTATATACCCCAGGAAGGCATAGAAAAATTTGTTTTGCCTAAAAAAGTTATTTTTTTCTCGATTTCGGTTTGTGAAATAGTTGTTTAAACAATATTTTTTTAGCAGTCCAAACCTGAAACTGTTACATGGAGTTCCGTTATAATATGTTACATTAAATTTACAGTTTACAGAACTTTATTTCAAAGAGAGATAAAGAATCAGTGAAGTTTACGGAAAAATCGATATTTGAGAGGGGTATATAAAGGACAAGAGAGTAGTGTAGTAACGTCTTCACCAGAAAATTTCGGCGTGAAAACTTAACATAACACATACACAATTTGCCTTCGCCTACTCGTCTTACTAGCGGGTAGCAAGTATTATCGACACGCACACAGATATCTCCGTTTAAAGCCAAGAAAGTTATTCGAGATGAAAGAATACCAGTGTAGACCTAGATTAACTTGTAAAACCGGTTCTGCTGCTGCTGAAGGAATACTAGTGTAGATACCCACAATGGTATTCAGCACTTCATTTACACTTCATAGTTTACGGAAAAATCGATATTTGAAAAAGGAAGATTTTGGTTTTTCGAATTTTTATCGATGTTTTTCTATTGTGACCCTATAATTTTTTTACACCATCTGAAAGTAGAGGTTTCAACGAAAATAAAGCCGTCCTGAAAAGTTGAAAAATCAAAGTTTTGTCCGTCAACTTTTTTGATTGAAAATTGGACCCTTTTTTTAAATAAAATTCGATAAAAAAGAAACAAAATTATCCATCGCTTTAAACAAATTGCAGCTTTTACAAAACATAAAAATGAACATTTTCACCAAATTTCATTAAAATCGAATCACTTTTGGGAAAGAGAAAAATGATAAATGAAAAAATTGGATTTTAATGTTTTTTATCGTTTTTCTCCATTTTTTTGAGGTTATGGCGAAAAATGGTTTGAATGAAAGTTATAGATTTTTTAATTATCTACAACTTTTACATTCAACTTTTTTCGATAGGAGGTCTACTTTTGCCAGAAATTGTAAAAAACCGCGTTTCAGCCCTAAAAACACACATTTTGGCACCCCCACCCGCCTTCCGGTCATCTGTAGTGGTGCTATCGATTTTTCCCCGTTCATGTACAATTTATCGTAAATTTTTCCGCCATCCATATACTACTAAGATTTTTTTTTTCTCCAAAATTATCGGCACTGGTCTAAAACGTAATAATGCTAACCAAATTAAATAATCCTAACGGAATATGCTTCCTTAAGTTCTGTAGCGACATAATCCTAAATCAATTATACAACTGAATAAAATTGGATATTTAAAACTAAATAAGTGTAATGAACCGGAATCGAAAGGTTCGATAACGATTTAGGGTTTAGTACCAGTGCATAGAGGTAGGGACTTCGGAAATCGATTCGGTAATCCGTCAAGAGCTAACTTATCTACCGGAATGCCCAAAAGGACGAACAAATAACTGGATAAACAATTATTGGCTAATCGGTAATTACTACCCAATTCACCTTCATGATCACCAAAATTAGTAAATAACCGAATAATAAAAAGACAAATAAACAAAAAAAGAGAAGAAAAATATATCTATTTGGTTTGATGACCACGAAATGATGGAGTAAAGAGATCCACAGGTGTGGCCTCGGAGTAATGGATAGACCTAACCAGGTATGTGTCTTCCATATATATTATTGTCTGAAATCATGTAGCCATTATAATTACTGGTAAGCAGTGACCACACTATCTCTTCCTCCCCCTTGTTGCCCCTCTCGTTGGCCCAGACGGCTCACTACCTACCACCATCGCCCGATTTAGTTTAGGCACGAGTTTTTCTTGGTAACTGTCCCCTCGATAGGTTTTGCATCCCAGTACTACGAACCCCACCCCATCCGTCGAGATAGCACGTGTACCGCACGTCGTGCCGGCTGTCGGTGCTGGGGATGCTTCCATTGGCGATACTTTCTCCGGAGGTTTATCCGTCCGAGCCCTCTCTCTTTTAGGTCCCCTTCCCATCTAGATTTTTGTAACGATGGTCTTTTGGCCCTTATGGCATTTTTCCTTCTTCGTGCCCCGGCACAAAAATATCCCGACAGTTACAAAATGGCGCCCAACGCAGGCTAGTGAATGTTTTGATTCTCTGGTCTCGGTATCAGTCTGCTTGTCATCTAGTGACATTAACTTCGTTTAGATTCGACATTTTTATTTTTTTTGCTAACTTTCCCTTCCGAGCTATGTTTTCATCTTAGTAATTCCCAATTTTATATTCGTCGAAGGTAGTTTTCTTAAAATTTGTGGCTCAGGCCAACGAGAGTAGCCAGGAGTGGACTTCCTTCAGTATATTGTTCCATTCTCAGCCCAAGTCCCTCCGGCTTCTAGGCAGTGGGCGAAGGTACTTACCGCGGTGCCCTAGCCCTCATCGCTTTCTCCTTCCTCTTTCCTATCTTTCTTCTTCTTCACTCATTTCGCCTGTAATTTCTTCTGCGGTAGCCTCGCTATTTTATCTGCAGTTCCTGTCAGCGAGTCTCTGAGTCGGGCTAACAGGCGTCATACCGCCTGACTCTGCTCGAGTCGTCTCTGACAGGTTTCCTCTAATCTTGCTTCACCGTTGGTAGTATGGGCGGATGTACGCCTGGACGTCGGACCTGCCCCGTCAAGGCTAACAGTCGTTCTAACGCCTGGCGGTGCGACAGGCTCTACGTCCTGATGTACACCCGCCCCCCGGCTGTCTGACAGTTCTGAAACTTCACCTTCCTGTGGCTCAGCAGGTTGCTGACCAGCTGTGGCTGGGTGTTAGAGCGGTCTTCTTTAGTACTCAATGGAGACTTCTATCTCTTATCCCCCCCCTTTTTCTTCTTCGGCTGGTCACTGGGATCCGGTCATCATTGTGGGTTGCCAGATGTCAGGCAATAGGGAATCAGTGGTGTGAGTAGTGTCGGACAATGGTCTGTCACCACGATCAGCACTGGTCCCGCAGGTGGAGTCACTTGGTGCTTCTGCTGACGCGGATGCCACTCAGTCCTGTGATCTTGCTGACTGTCATCGGCGCCATCAGCCACCGTAGCCTTGGGAAGGATATCCTCTTCCTGGGGCCACACTCACCCAAACACATATACAAACAAACAAAACACAAAAAAAAAAATAAATTTATAAGATTAGAAAAATAAATAAATAAATGAATTGTGATCAATTTTTGTATTTAGGCACAAATGAACATTTTTCACACGAAATAATAACAAAGAAATACAGAAAAAAAAGAAGAGATAACGATTCATAAAACAAAAATAAATAATAAATAAAAACAAAGGAAAAGAAACTAAGCCAAATTTTTTTTTGAAAAAAAAAATTTGGTGTTCTTTTGATAGTGTAATTTAGAAACATATAGAACACAAATTAAATTTTCCTATTGGCAAAACAAAACAACCTGACAAATGTGCTTATACACACAAACATATAATTTTTTTCTAAATCAATTAAATTAAATTCCAGTAATTTTGTGATTATTGTTGATAAATAATAATTTTTTTTGTAAATCTCGCATTAATTATTTATGTGTTGACATTTTCCTTTCATATACATATATTCATTTATTTTTTTTGGAAATATTAAAATTATATAATTTAGCCATTCATTCCAGTGTGCAATACTTCTGCACATTGATCTGCTCTTCAACATTGCAGGACATTAAATTCATACAGTTTCATAGTAACATACATTTGTCAGCGCATAGATCAGTCTATCACAAAGATTGACTTAAACAATTTTTATTTGTAAAATCTACATGAGCGGACTTAAACGGATCCAGTATTATTGAGCCAATCCCGGTGTCTAGGTGCCATTCTAAAAAGGGTAGTGTTAAATCTTATTTCAGCTTATAACTAAAACACCTGTTCGTAGGCGATCATTAAAGCTAGTTCTGTCAAAGAGGTCGCTTATAAAGTCCTCATTCCTTTTCCTCGCTACTTTGACTAGTCCGTGTTTTCAGGTATTGTACTCGGCGACAGAATCGTCGGCAATACAACGGGGTTTTTTTTAAGCTCTAGTATCAGGTAAAAAAAAACTTTTTTTTGCCTTTGAAGTTAATTATCAACTTCTATCTATTTTTATAACTTCTCGCTTCCTTATCGGCTGGTCGATCTCCCAGCATGCCACCAAAAAGAAATGAAAAGGGACAATTTGTCGCTGACGACGACGATGAAGGAGCCGATGGTAACACCGCATCGGAGGACGGCGATCCGGAACGGAACGCTGTGGTGACAGCGCTGTCCGAGCAGGTAGCAGCCTTGCAACATGAAGTTGAAAGGCTGAAACAGCGAGGACCCCCAGAAGCATCCCTAAAGGAGACTGCAATCAATTTTCTTCACCCTCACACATCGGCCGGGGCGGGGCCCAGTGGCATTCCTCCGCGGTTCAGTAGCATAGGCGAGCCCCCTTTTTCGCCCAGAATATACCGGCCCTGCTTACAGGCAGAAGTCGCCAGTCTTGAGCTGGAACCTCAAGTTTACGGGTCGTCCGGGAGAAACCTCGGCAGAGGAATTTCTCTACCGGCTCGACACCCGAGGTCGAGATGATGACATATCATCGCGGGAGTTGGTGCGGAATGTGGCCGCCCTGTTATCAGGACCCGCTGAGGACTGGTACTGGACCTAGTTCCGCCGACAACACTCCAATCCCTTGTGGGCGGATTTCAAGTCGGGCCTATGAGAACAGTTCGGAGGACTTGAAACCGACTATGAGTTCATAAAACAAATGCTGGAGACAAAACAGTTTAGCCAATCCTATGACGCTTACGCGGCGAAAATGATCGCCTTGGCGAACCGCCTGACGCGCCCGATGCCCCCCGTTGAACTGGTGCGTATCATTATGGCCAACTTAAATGCGACCTTGGGGACTGCCATCATAGGATCCACCTACAGAGAGGGCCGTCACTCCTATAAAGTTCATGAACTGGATGACTTAGGTCACCACCAACCAGTCTCGACGCATCCAAGCCATACTGGCGACGCAACACCACCTGTTGTCGAAGAAATGAATACCCGTTTCGCCCATAGAAAACCTGCCATATGCTGGAACTGCCGACAAGAGGGCCATAACTTTGTTGACTGCCCCGTTCCAGACCGCAAGGTCTTCTGTTATAGCTGTGGCAGACCTGACGTCTACACACCGTCCTGTCCGAATTGTTCGGGAAACCGGACTCGGGGTGCGAGGCCTCAGGGGGCTCGCGCCCGACCCAGTCCCACATATTATGGACGAAACACCAGACTTGTCCTCCTACTCGCCAGACTGCTCTGACCTGTCGGCAATGGAACCATTACCGGTTTTCCCTTCCCAACAGGCCAGAGCCTCCTTCATGCAACGTTGGGCCAACCATCACCAGGTCCGCAGACGAATCTTTGGGGAGAGCGACGAGGCGCGGCCCAGCGCTAAGACCCCGCGCATCCGCCAAAAGGCTATAGAGAAACGCATTCTCACCAAACGAGTCCTTACAACAATAATCACTGACGCTACGGACGAGCGACCATTTGCCAATGTCCGAATTTTGGGCGAAACGGTTAGCGGCTTGCTTGACAGTGGGGCAAGCATTAGTTGCCTGGGTAGAGGGGCAGAGTCGTTCCTCCAGAATCACCCAGAGGCACGACTAACGCGTTTGCATACCACTGTCCAGACAGCCGATCGCTCTTCCAACCAGATTCTGGGCTTCATCACGGTCCCAGTGACTTATGGTCATCGTGCATTGTTATGTATAAAAAACCACTTCCTCAAAAAAAATTCCCAAACTCAAAAATCCTTAACGGAAAATTTTTTATAAACCTAAATTTTTTCATAAAAAATCTAAAAATTCTAAACGGAAAAATTTCAAAGAATTATCTCACGAGAAAAGCCCGTTGTAATAGGACACTTCCCTTCACGGGAAACGACGAAGACAGCAACGCGAAAACTGTTCGCAAAATTTGCTGCGGGAATAAAAATAGTGTGTTGTTTGAACCCTTACCGGCGGCGGTCGTTTTTAACGAGAGTTTTTAAGTCGTGACCCCCAGCGACCGGTTTTTAATAAGAACAGAGAAGAGTTTTTTTTTTGATCTGACTACGTGCGGCGGGCGGATATTAGAAGATTGTGGCCGAATAAATAAAGTTTTAAAATAAGGTTGACTAATGTTCGATTGTGGCCGAATAAATAAAGTTTTAAAATAAGGTTGAATAAGGTTTGATTGTGGCCGAATAAATAAAGTTTTAAAATAAGGTTGACTAATGTTTGTTTGTGGCCAAATCAATAAAGTTTTAAAATAAGGTTGAATAATGTTTTGATTGTGGCCGAATTAACTAAAGTAATTAATAAAGTTTTGTTGCCAAAAAGTGTGGCCGTTACGTTAACTTTTACTTAAGGATTTGTGGCCGAAATAATAAGGCTACTGAATAATGTTTGATTGTGGCCGAATAAATAAAGTTTTAAAATAAGGTTGACTAATGTTTTGATTGCGGCCGAATTAACTAAAGTAATTAATAAAGTTTTGTTGCCAAAAAGTGTGGCCGTTACGTTAACTTTTACTTAAGGATTTGTGGCCGAAATAATAAGGCTACTGAATAATGTTTTGATTGTGGCGGAATAAATAAAGTTTTAAAATAAGGTTGACTAATGTTTGATTGTGGCCGAGTAAATAAAGTTTTAAAATAAGTGTGGCCGTTACGTTAACTTTTACTTAAGCATTTGTGGCCGAAATTAATAAAGCTCAAAAAGGTAACTGGTGATAAAAAAATTGTAACCTTTGAAGGGGATATATATAAAAAATACATAACATTTTTGGCGCAGCTGGTAGGATCCGAGCGAGCCTAACAAATTGATCGAGTGTTGGATATTAAATTTATATAAAAAGTTATTTATCACATAAATGTAACAATAACTTTAAGTCTGTCCAACATTTTTTTATTCCTTATTCAGTATGTTGAAAGGATTAGCATCATCAGCTGAATCGGTGTCATACTCACAACTCTGGCTAGTTTCATCATTTGTGTCACTGTCATCCTCATCCTTTTGCACGCGTGTATTTTCGTCTTGCTGTTGAGAGAAATTATCAACACGTGTCCAACCACGGCGCCTCTGCTCCAGGCGGGCACGCGCTCACCCCCATATAATTTCGCCGAGGGACTTACGCGGGCTTCATCCCTGCCCATTAGTTGATGTCGGATACCGAAAATCCAATAAACGACTCCAATACCAGCGATCCAGAAACGCCAACGCTTACCACAGGCGTAATAACAGCTACATCCACTCCAGCACTACAATCAATAGTTCCAGCTCATCAATCAACATCATCAGCTCAACAGGTACCCGAAGGTACCCAGTCGACACCAGCGACTTCAAATTTAACGCCTCCATCACCCAGTAGGCTACGTAGCGGGCGAATAAGACCAGGAACTAGTCATGTAAGTCTACAAACTTATTAACTTCCCAGTAGGAAGTTATTGTAATCGGTCCGAAAATCGGATTCGAAATTTTCAATGTATTTACACGTTTCAAGGTCCCAATAGCATTTTAAGCAAAAATTTGAGAAGAAATATGTGTGTGTGTGTGTGTGTGTGTGTGTGCGTACGTATGTGGTCATTTTTTCCTGCACGATTTCGCGCGAACCGAAAAAGATATCGACTTCGTTCAGGTGCAGTTCGAAGCGTGTTCAAGGAAATATGATCTGAAAAGATTTTCATAAAAATTGGTCGAGCCATTTTTTTGTTTGAACGACTTAAGTGATTTTTGTACCAGCACGATTTCGCGCGAACCAAAAAAGATATCGACTTCGTTAAGGTGCCGTTCGAAGCGTATTAAAGGACATATGAATTGAAAAGATTTTCATAAAAATCGGTCGAGCCGTTTTTTTGTTTGAACGACTTAAGTAATTTTTGTACTGGCACGATTTCGCGAGAACCAAAAAAGATTTCGACTTCGTTAAGGTGCCGTTCGAAGCATGTTAAAGGACATATGATCTGAAAAGATTTTCATAAAAATCGGTCGAACCGTTTTTTTGTTTGAACGACGTAAGTGATTTTTGTACCAGCACGATTTCGCGCGAACCAAAAAAGATACCGACTTCGTTAAGATGCCGTTCAAAGCGTGTTAAAGGAAGTATGAGCTGAAAAGATTTTCATAAAAATCGTTCGAGTCGTTTTTTTGTTTGAACGAATACTGGGAAGTTAATCTTGTGGACCGAAAGGGTCAAAAGCCACATCCCAACTAGTTTAGAATATTTGTTAAAAAAGGCCAGGGAAGACGAAAAATCCTTGATCCCTCAATACGACTTCCTTAACTCAGAAATAATCAAAAGCGGCAGGCAACGAACTGCCCATATAAGTAAATTTGACGAAGCTACAAGGAAGTTCGAACAGGCGATCCAGGATTTTAAAAACTTCCCGGGCCTTCCACCTTTAGAGGATAGGGCAGTAGAAAGTCCACAAGGACCCAGTAGGCAGGGCTTAGATAGTTCCACAGGTAGCGTCAAGGACCCGAGTAAGGGCGAACTCTTACTTAATTGGATCAGCGTATCCTTTTCAGACTCCGAAAAGGAGCTTATAATAGACGAACCTGACTCCAAACCCATAAAACCTTTCAGGATGGCGGACTATACTAAAGTCGCCCGCTTAACCTCTGAATTAGTTCCCATTTTCTCCGGTGGCTTATCCCCCAATATAGTGGTAGAATTGCAGACATTTTTAGGATGTTGTCACCGAGCGCTGTGAGCACCACCATCAAAATAAATAGGAGATTGGTTACTGTCCAAAATAACCGCTTGAAGCCCTTTTATGAAAATAAAACGCAGCTTTAAGCACCTAGAGCCAGTCCTGCCTACTAACACCTAACGGTGTTTTACGATATAAAACACCGACTCAGACGGATGGCAGTCGGACAAAATACACCTGCCCACAATCTTATTAGTTCAACCGGCTACAAGCAAACGAAAATTAACCTCCTATTTATCGTCTCGTTGCAGCGCAAAATGTGGACGCTAGTATTTCTCCTAGCCCTGCAGATGGCCGCGAGTGAGCCCGGGCCCGTTCCTTATACCATCACCCCTATAACCACGAATGGGGTACTTTATGAATTATTGGGAGACTTATGGCTCTATAACCATGAGTGGAACCTACTAACGGAGTTGGACCTCCAGGAACTTAAAGTACACACAGAGGTAGCAGAACATGCCGAGGAAGCGGTGCGCCGGCAACGGCTCGGCAACATGCCAGGCCCAACAGATAAGTATTCACTCGGTTATCATCCACATAAAGCAGCGTACCCAAACAATTCGAGAACTGGTTCCCAACGGGCGGTCTAAACGATCCTTGTTCGACGGCATCGGACATGCCCTACATCTACTATTCGGGACCATGGACGGCAACAACGAGAAAGAGCTCTATAGCCGGTTAGGAGAGCTGGAAAGTAACCAAAAGGCTCTAAATGAACTGGAGAAACTCCAAATAACGGTGGTGAACAACACCTTGCGGGAAATCCAAAAACGTTTAGCCGCCCTACTAGACCAACAGCGAAATATTACGGGTCAGGTGAGAACCTTGGACAACGCCATCGAAGGGGTGGCAAAGACCCAAGTGAGACAGGGGATAGTTAGCAACATGCTGCTACTGGTGATGGAAATCGAGTCCCGGCGAAGGACGATTTTAGATATCATAATAGCTAGTAAAAACAATCAAATACACCCCTTATTAATATCTGAGACCTCTCTAGCGAAGATTTACTGCAGGACTCATCCGGAGTGCGAAGACTGTCTGACCCTTTTACAACAGACCACCCGACTGCAGTCTCATATCATTAATGATAAATTAGTAGTAAAAATAACCCTACCCATTTTGGATATACCTTAAATGTCATATCACCAAATCAGGTGCTTCCCCGTCCTTACCGGATCAGGACATTCCGTAGTACTGGACATTCCCTATTCATACCTGGCGTCTGACTTTAAATCCCAACAATTCTCACTTTTCGTCCAGTCGGACACAAGAAAATTCTACAAAATTACGGGAAATCTGGAAAGCAATACGTACGTAGGGCCATTACGGGTCCCTTTCAGACAGTACCCCGCAACCAAAGAGTGCGCTATCAAACTTCTCCACAACCCCCTAGAGGAGGAAGTTACCTGTCCAACAAAGATACAGGACCCACCAAATAACGTGCTGACTAAGTTAGCACCCCCCAACACCTGGCTGTATTCGCTCGTCACCCCGACCAAGTTCACAATCACTTGCAATAAGATGGCGCATGGAGTTCTAGCAACCAAACAAGGAATGCTCAAACTGAACGAACCTTGTCAAGTAGCAGTGGGAGACAGAACGATACTGTACGATGGCCTCTCAACCCAACACAGTCGAGTGGTGCACGCACCCTACTTTCCAATACTGAAGGAGATCAACTTCAGTACCCTCAACCTCGGAGTACCAACAATAAACCCTAATACTACCATAAAACTATTGGCAGGTGAGGATACGAATGAGATCATCCAGGAAGGCACCAAGCCCCTGCAAGAGATTTATTCCCAGTTAAATCACCTGACCTGGGAACGTACTCACACCCACTCAACAGTCGCCATTTCATTCAGCGGCATCCTATTGCTGGGCCTCATGGGCTACACGGCCTACAAATGCACCCCGTTAGTAGTGGCTATCGTCCGCTCTAAATGTACCAATAGGCCCGGGAATGCATGTCCTCCGGAGGAGAGAACCGCCTCCGAGGACCAAACGGCCCCAAGCGGGATCCCAATGCAACCCGAGCCCGCACAAACCACAGTGACGGTAGAGACAATACCTAGGCCCCTAAGTAGATCCCACACATTACCAAGGGCCTCTTCCATACAATTAGTACAACCAGGGTCTGGGATCCCAATAACCACAGGGTAAATCGGGCCGCGAAACGCGACCCTTACTCAGTGGCGCCTTACTAGACCCAATATACGCCACTAAACTTAACCGTTAGTATGCAACCTCCACCTAAAATAATAATCGCCATGCACCACGCCTCATTATAATACGTTCCTATGCCTCATCCTACCAACCCATCTTCACACAAAAGGGTTTAGGAGATCGCCAGAAAAACTTACTATGGAGTAAATCAGGGAACGAAGCACTGCCTAGTTTTTTTCCATAAAAAACAGCATTCCCCTAAAATACTAGGTACGCCCGCCCGGCCTAACCTCCTTCATCCCCTCATTTCCTTCGAGTACGAGAATCGCTCTACTCCGTAGCGATTCTCTTGCTTCGGGGGGGGGGAAGGAATGTTATGTATAAAAAACCACTTCCTCAAAAAAAATTCCCAAATTCAAAAATCCTTAACGGAAAATTTTTTATAAACCTAAATTTTTTCATAAAAAATCTAAAAATCCTAAACGGAAAAATTTCAAAGAATTATCTCACGAGAAAAGCCCGTTGTAATAGGACACTTCCCTTCACGGGAAACGACGAAGACAGCAACCTGAGCTTTTCTGTCTGTGAGATAATATTCGCAAAATTTGCTGCGGGAATTTGAAAAGTGCATCGTAACAATTTTTCCGTGTGAATTTACCTTGACCGCGCGGCGTGGGAACGGTTTTTCCCTGTTTGAAAGATCCACGGCTCGGCGGTTGGCGGAAAATGTTAAAATGGTGAGTTTGGTTCTAAACGTCGCCACCAACGGGTGGTTACTTTTTCCGAAAAAGTGTGTGAATTAAACCGTCACCACCGGCGGGTGGCTTTGATTTTTATCACGGGGTGATGTCTCTATCTTTATCCGCGGCGGGCGGTCTTTCCCAAAAAAAAATAGTGTGTTGTTTGAACCCTTACCGGCGGCGGTCCTTTTTAACGAGAGTTTTTAAGTCGTGACCCCCAGCAACCGGTTTTTAATAAGAACAGAGAAGAGTTTTTTTTTTGATCTGACTACGTGCGGCGGCAGATATTAGAAGATTGTGGCCGAATAAATAAAGTTTTAAAATAAGGTTGACTAATGTTTGTTTGTGGCCGAATAAATAAAGTTTTAAAATAAGGTTGAATAATGTTATGATTGTAGCCGAATTAACTAAAGTAATTAATAAAGTTTTCTTGCCAAAAAGTGTGGCCGTTACGTTAACTTTTACTTAAGGATTAGTGGCCGAAATAATAAGGCTACTGAATAGTGTTTGATTGTGGCCGAATAAATAAAGTTTTAAAATAAGGTTGACTAATGTTTGATTGCGGCCGAATAAATAAAGTTTTAAAATAGGGTTGGATAAGGTTTGATTGTGGCCGAATAAATAAAGTTTTAAAATAAGGTTGAATAATGTTTTGATTGTGGCCGAATTAACTAAAGTAATTAATAAAGTTTTGTTGCCAAAAAGTGTGGCCGTTACGTTAACTTTTACTTAAGGATTTGTGGCCGATATAATAAGGCTACTGAATAATGTTTTGATTGTGGCCGAATAAATAAAGTTTTAAAATAAGGTTGACTAATGTTTGATTGTGGCCGAGTAAATAAAGTTTTAAAATAAGTGTGGTCGTTACGTTAACTTTTACTTAAGGATTTGTGGCCGAAATTAATAAAGCTCAAAAAGGTAACTGGTGATAAAAAAATTATAACCTTTGAAGGGGATATATATAAAAAATACATCAGCATTAACCATCTACGTCGCGCCTAGCCTTTCTCAACAGTTATACCTCGGAATAGATATCTGGAAGGCATTTAAATTGGCCCCACACATAATAGGGGAACTCCATCATACCCCACAACCGGTACCCGATTGCCATCTCCTTGAGGAGTCCCAACAGGAGCGACTGAACCAGGCCCGCGCGATTCCCGTCGTTCGACTCCTGTGGACTTGGTAGAACACACCTAGAACAACACGTGATCGACACTGGCGAGGCGGTGCCTATTAAGCAGAGGCACTATCCTGTCTCTCCCACCATTCAGGCGCTCATGTATGAGGAGGTCGATCGCATGTTGAGTTTAGGTGTGATCGAAGAGTCCAACAGTCCATGGAACTCACCAGTGGTCCTGGTCCGCAAACCTGGAAAGGTCCGCCTTTGCTTGGACTCCCGCAAGGTGAATACCGTAACCGTAAAGGATGCCTACCCACTGCCTCATATAGACGGTCTCCTGGGGCGATTGCAAGACACTAAGTTGATTTCCGCAATCGACTTGAACGATGCCTTTTGGCAAATCCCACTAGAGGAAAAATCCAGGGAAAAAACAGCCTTCACCGTCCCAGGAAGACCGCTGTATCAATTTACGGTGATGCCGTTCGGGCTTTGTAACGCTCCGCAACGCATGTGTCGCTTAATTGACAAGGCGATACCGGGCTCACTTAGAGAAAATGTGTTCGTCTATCTGGATGATTTATTGGTGGTGTCTCCGGACTTTGAGACCCACCTCCAACTTCTGGAAAAGGTCGCCGACTGCCTTCGCCGCTCCGGGCTGACAGTAAATCTGTCGAAGAGCCGGTTCTGTGTCAAGGAAGTGAAGTATCTGGGGTTCATCATTGGCGATGGATCCCTGAAAACCGATCCCGACAAGGTGGCAGCCATTAGGGACTTCCCAGTTCCCAAGTCAACCAAACAGGTGCGACGCTTCTTAGGTATGACGGGGTGGTATAGGCGCTTCATAGGTAACTATGCAAGTATCGCCTCTCCCATCACGGACTGCCTAAAAGGCGGCAAATTTGTTTGGTCCGACGAGGCCCAACAAGCCTTCGTGGAACTTAAGAAGTCAATGATGTCTGCTCCTTTACTGGTCACCCCAGACTTCACCCGCCCCTTCTACATCCAATGTGACGCAAGCAAAACGGGGGTAGGAAGCGTCCTCTTCCAAAGACAGGGCGATGAAGAACATCCTATCGCATTTTTCTCTAAGAAGCTGAACAGCGCCCAGCGTAATTATTCCATCACGGAACTCGAGTGCTACGCGGCGGTGCTGAGCGTTAAAAAGTTCCGGGCGTATGTGGAAGGGCAGCCTTTTACAATAATTACTGACCATGCCAGCTTGAAGTGGCTCATGAGCCAGACCGACTGTTGGGTTGAGCTCGAAGGACCAAATTGTGAGGGGATTTGTGAAAACTTTTATAAACTTTGAACTGCTTTATTGGTGAAATATAATTATACAATTACACATTGATGACTGCTTATGTGAATTACAAACCAAAAACTAAATTTTATTTTACAAAAATGTCAGACTTATTTTTCATACGCCGACTCAACTAAATTACATTTATTTATTTTATCAAATTCAAGTGGACCTTACAAAGTGCGTTTGCCCAAGTGTTTTGGGCTCGAACACCGTCCTAAACGGCCGGCTAGCGCGGTGGATCCTAAAGCTGCAGGGCTTCCAATTTTCTATCGAGCACCGCAAGGGTAGTCAGAATGTGGTGCCGGACGCACTGTCACGAGTCGACTGTGTCGATGAAGTGTCCTTCTGTCGTGACGTGGACCTAACGTCCCCAGCCTTCAGGTCAGCGGACTACCAGCACCTCAAGTTACCTGACCTTCAGGTTTCGGATGGTTATGTGTTCCACCGTTCGGCCCCACGAACTGGCGACCCCGAGAGGGACGATCTGATTTGGAAATTGTGGATCCCTGCAGAATTGACCGCTCCCATGATCCAGTCCGCTCATGAGCCCCCTCAGGCTTCCCATGGCGGTGTACATAAGACCCTAGCCCGCCTTCGGGAAAAATATTATTGGCCCGGCATGACTAGCCAAGTCAGAAAATACATCGCGAGCTGTGAAGTATGCAAAGAGACAAAGGCTCCAAACACACCCCTTCGGCCCCCAATGGGCAAAGCGATAGATGTGTGCCGACCTTTTTAACTCTTGTACATCGATTATATGGGCCCTTACCCTAGGACTAAGAAAGGCCACACTGCTCTGTTGGTAGTTCTAGACGCGTTTTCAAATTTCAGCTTTCTCCACCCAGTAGCTGGCGAAACATCTAAAGCCGCCGTGAATTTCCTCGAGCACCAAATTTTCCATGCTTTCGGAGTCCCCGAGGTTATATTCTCTGATAACGGAAGCCATTTCACTTCTAAAGAATTCGCGAACCTATTGTCCGATTACGGCATCAAGCACCAACTCACCGCCGTCTATTCCCCACAAGCCAACGCTTCCGAGCGGGTGAATCGCTCCGTTTTAGCTGCTATCCGAGCGTACCTGAAAGAAGATCACAGGCATTGGGACCTACACCTGTCTGCAATCGAATGTGCCTTACGGAGTGCCCACCACTCCTCCATTGATACCTTCCCTTACCAGGCCCTGTTCGGGTGCCCAATGATCCTGCATGGATCCGCTTACCCACTACTAAAGGCTTTAGGTGCCTTGCAAGATGGAGATATAACAGTATTGCCAGCCGTAGATAGATGGCAGGCCCGGCGTGATACCCTTCGGGGTACCTTTCGAGGTCCGCTTGGGTAGCTTCCCCAGCGGATGGTACACCTCTTTTGACTTACTTGACTGTCTGGAGCCAAGCTTCATGTTCGTGACTTCAGGGGTTGCCAGACCAACCCGCCTATGTATATGGAGGTGACCCTCGAGGTCGCAGACATTCTGCCGTATCGCTTTGCCTTGGGAGGGGGAGTTCTCGGACACGAACGTTGCGCTAATAATTCCAAATACCACCGCAGGACCATGTCTGTAATGAGTATGGAGCCAACAATCTAGACACAATCCCGGCTCATGAGGCCCAAACGACCCTATAAGACGCTTGCCTTGGAATGTATAAGAGATATGCAGAGTACGGTTATCCCGGACGGAACAAAACATCTCTTGTACCACACCCTGGTAGGGAGCGCATGGTGTAAGTGGCGATAAGAAACCAAATCGTGGCCGTTGACGACCGCCGTTGTCCAAGATGATGCCAATACTTAAGTAAATCTCAAAAGTTTTTATGTTTTGTTAAATATGAAGCAACAGATAAGGTAGTTGAGGCGCTTAACACCTACGACTTCCACCTCGTCCATTGTCTCCCGAACTCAACCCCTCCGAAGGCATGGCGGGGGGGGGTGGATTATACTCATTACCTGGGTACAGCCCGGCTATCTCAGTCGGTAGAGCATGAGACTCGGTCTCAGGGGTGGTTGAGCCACACGTTGGACTAGTGAGAAACCAAGGCCTCCGTTTGTTTTTTTTCGCGCCCCTATCCCCTGACGGCTTCTAGGTGCCGCGTGTTGGAACGGAAACCAGGCATATAAGTGTACAGGTCTATAAATACAAATAGGAATTCCTTTTTCGCATCCCCTAATACCATAGGACAACGAGACCAGTTAGTTTTGGTCTCAGACTACTGTAATCGTCGGCAAAAAAATTCCCATCAAAAAAACAAATTGTAACAAACATTCGCCGTCGCGCCAATTTCGCAATTCTAAATTTTTTTTGCCTCTTCCTTTTTCCAACTGCTGCTATGCCCAAAAGAAAAATCGGTTGCTGTTGAAATTCAAAGCCCGATAAACAAAAACATTTTTTTTCGAATTGAGTCCCCTGCGCAAGTAGCCGCACAATAGAATAAATTTTACCGCTCATCGCGCCGGAGCATCGATAACAATTGCCCAAGTGGCGCGATCGAGGAATAGAATTGGGGGAAAGATGAGGCGATTGATTTTGTTGAAGCTGGGACTTTTTTTGGGGGAGAGAGCGGAACGTGGGAGTCAGTCGATATAGGATGTCAAGTCTCGACGGTTCGTTTTTTTTTATTTTGGAAGGAAGTTTTTTTGGATAAAAGCGCGGATGAAAGTTTAAGATTTTCTTTGGGGTATTCTAGAGATTCGATTTAGGGAGTTTTTTGTTTGGTTTTTTTTTCGGAGCGAGAGATTGATGTCGGGTGCGGAATTTAGAGAAAAAAAAGATAAATGGTGTTGAGATTTGTTTATGACGGCTACGCGGAGGTTTTTTTTTATAAAAGGAGAAGATAAAAAGTGGAAAAGTTTTGCGGAGTTCAGTGTCTTAAGAGTAAACTTTGAAGGTTGCGTGTCACTGGTTGGATATTTAATACTCGCTGCACTGGTTGTATATTTAAAAACTACAGATAAGTATCGTCATTAATTGTCATTGTTCAAATGAAATAAGACGCATAAACTTACGAAATACGTACTGTTGCAACGGAATAATTTCGTATAACCCAATAACCCTGGGAATTCGGGGAAGACTTTGGTTATTGATGTTGACACAAAATGAACGCTAGAGTGCGTCCGAATTTGTTTTGGGTTGTGTTGTTCAAAGAGTGCATGGATACAAGAAGTAAATTTGTGGATATTGTTAGGCGGGATAGCTATTATTAATGAGTACAATTATAAGAGGTGCGATGGTTGCATTCGGATATTAAAGAAAATTGGCCAATTGAAACTAAATAAACTAAACATTGAAGTGGCATAACCTGAAATAAATAATT
This sequence comes from Thereva nobilitata, assembly GCA_963855945.1. Taxonomy (NCBI): domain Eukaryota; kingdom Metazoa; phylum Arthropoda; class Insecta; order Diptera; family Therevidae; genus Thereva; species Thereva nobilitata. The sequence goes on from OY979697.1 coordinate 37,840,417, forward strand.
ACACTAAATAGATAATAAGAAAATAAATAGTTAAACTTAAGGAAATTGGATATCTAAAATTAAATATGCGTAATAATACTACCCAAATTAAATAATTCTAACGGAATATGCTTACTTAAATACTGGGGTGACATAACCCTACATAAACAAGTAACAAGTGAATTTAAGAAAATTGGCTAATTGAAACTAAATAAACTAAACATTGAAGTGACATAACCTGAAATAAATAATTACACTAAATAGATAATAAGAAATAAATAGTTAAACTTAAGGAAATTGGATATCTAAAATTAAATATGCGTAATAATACTACCCAAATTAAATAATTCTAACGGAATATGCTTACTAAAATACTGGGGTGACATAACCCTACTGTTCACGCAAAAAAGGAAAACACGGGATGGAAATGAAAACAAGAACACAAATTACCAGGAATAATTAAAAATTGTATTTAGCAGCGACAAAAAGACACAAATTCATAAATTTGTATATACACGGAATAGTCTAATTTTTAAACCAAAATTAAGTTTTTTTTGATCGACTCAAATTACAATTAATGGTAAATACGGGGCACGGTTTTAATCACACGACGCAACGCAACTTCTTTTTCGAGTGACCGCCGTCCTCAGATTTTTGTCACTCGACACCTCCTGGTCGTCGATGGTTGTTCCGGGTGGGTCATCTGGTCGTTGCCTGTTGTAATATTTAGGTCGTTCATTCACACTTGATGCAATTGTTGACCGGGCATTCGCGTTGAGCAATTCTGCTGATTTTATTAATTGCTTCATAACGCGAATGTATTTCAATTATTTACCTGGGTGAATATATTGTATCCAATTAACAAAACTGTATTCAATTAATAAACACTTTATTTTAGATAGTTCTTTCTACTATATTTTTTAACAATGTTTTTACACTTTATTTTACTTGGTTTTTTTAATTCCTTTTACACTATTTTTTAATACAGGATTTTAAGTAAAACTTTTATTATTCTTTTTTATCTTTCTTTTTAATCGCAGTTGAGATGACAACTAATTAATTAATTAATTTTCATTACTTGATGCAAGTCGGCTATGCTTTTTTTGTAGAGTCTTTTGCAGTCAAGTAATAGGTGAGTAGTGGGACGATGTCCCTACATACTCCCCTCCCAGCGTAGCGTTACCTGAAGTGTACCGAGCGAATCGATGTTGTTTCACCGTCTCGGTCACACTCAAAAGCAGGTTTCAGTCGGTCTATAGCTATCGACTTGTTTGTGCCGTTTAGTTTGACGACGAACTGTTTGCGTAATCTTTTGATTACCTTGAATGGGCCTTCGTATGGTGGTTCGAAAGGCCTCCGAACACGGTCGGTACGTATGAAGACGTACTCCGCGTTCTCTAAGGCATTTGGCACGTACACATCCTTCTGTGCGGACTGTCGGGGCTGTGTTGCCGACAGACCTTTCATGTGTGTACGCAGCCGAGTCAGAAATTCTGAGTGCTCTATCGGTTCCGCATCCGTTGGGATGGAGATTGAATTGGGGAGCCTCAGATTTTGTCCATAGACAAGCTCAGCTGGTGAGCATTGTAGATCGGTTTTAATTGCCGAGCGGATACCTAATAACACAAAGGGCAAATCTTCACTCCAATGAGTGGTGTTGTCCCTTGCCATTAAGGCCGCTTTCAACTGTCTATGGAAACGCTCCACCATCCCATTTGCTTGTGGATTGTAGGCGGTTGTACGTATTCTATGCGTACCTAGAAGCCTTGTGACTTCATTAAATAATTTAGATTCAAATTGCGACCCTTGATCTGTGGTAAGTTCAAGTGGTGCGCCAAATCTTGGGACATATTCGGTGACAAAATGTTTGGCCACCGTAGAAGCTGATATGTCCCTAATTGGATATGCTTCCGGCCATCTCGTAAATCGGTCTACGATTGTTAGGATATATAAATATCCTCGAGATGGGGGCAATGGTCCAACAATATCCATATGGATATGTTCGAATCTATTATTTGGTGTATTAAAAGTTTCATGTGGAGATTTGGTATGTCTCGAAACTTTAGATTTTTGGCAACCTATACACGATCTAGACCAGTTGTTACAGTCTTTGTTGATCGCTGGCCAAAAATATTTCTTAGTTATAGCTTGCCTTGTGGCACGTATGCCTGGATGCGACAAGCTATGTTCGGCATTGAATGCCAATTTTCTTAATGGAGAGGGTATGTATGGGCGTAATATACCCGTGCTAATCTCACACCAAACCTCATGAGTTGTGAAAGGAATTGGTGTGAGTATTAGTTTTACCCTTGAGCTACTGCTGGGATGCTCTTTGAGTCGTTGTAATTCTTCGTCACCTTCCTGTGCTTTCGCCAGATGTGGCAAATCGAAGGTGACTGCGTCAACGTTGTCGGCCGCTAATGAGCGCGATAAGTAATCCGCGACAACGTTCTGTTTCCCAGACACATGTCTGATGTCTGTAGTGAATTGGGAAATTAAGCTCAGGTGTCTTGTTTGGCGGGGAGATCTCTCGGTCTTTGTGTGAAGGGCCTGCACTAATGGCTTGTGGTCTGTATAGACCACGAAATTTCTTCCTTCAACAAAGTACCGGAAATGTTTTATTGCTGCATAGATTGCGAGTAGTTCGCGATCAAATGCAGAATAATTTCGTTCAGCAGATGACAACTTCTTAGAGTAGAAGGCTAGTGGTTGCCATCTGTGACCGTTAAATTGTTCCAGTACGGCTCCGATTGCAAAATCGGAAGCATCAGTTGTGACGCTATATTTCGCATCCTCTAGTGGGTGTATCAGCACAACTGCTGCAGCCATTGCGGCTTTCACATCGAGGAATGCTTGTTCACATTCTGCGGGCCAAGGAAGTTGTTCCTTATTTTTAGTGGTTGATGGACAATTGAGAAGTTCCCTCAAATGTCCATTAATCGGCACTAACATTTTCGCAAGTTTCGGAATGAATCGGTGGTAAAAATTCACCATTCCTAGAAACTTCTGTATTTGTTTAACTGTTGTTGGTGTTGTGAGGTCATTTATTGCTTGGACTCGTTCGGGTGATGGAAGTATTCCATCCTTGCCGATACGATGTCCCAAAAATATGATCTCATTGACACCAAAAACGCATTTGGATAACTTTATTGTTAATCCAAAGTTATCCAGGCGTTTAAACAGTTCTTCGAGGTGAGTTAAATGCTCATCCTCGGATCTACTAGCGATAAGAATATCGTCTAGGTAGACATAAATGAAATCCAAGTCTCTTGTGACTTCATTCATAAATCTTTGAAATGACTGGGCTGCATTTCTTAACCCAAATGGCATGCGAGTAAACTCAAACAGACCAAAGGGTGTTATTAAGGCAGTCTTATGCACATCTTCTTTTGCAATGGGGATGTTGTGGTACGCTCGCACCAAATCCACCTTTGAAAAAATTGTGCGTCCGTGAAGGTTCACTGAAAAGTTATGAATGTGCGGGATTGGATATCTATCCGGCACAGTGACTGCATTCAGGCGACGATAGTCGCCGCATGGCCTCCAATCATTTGTATCCCGTTTAGGGACCAGATGAAGTGGAGATGCTGCGGGAGACGACGAAGGTCGACAAATCCCTAGTTGAACCATATGTTCAAACTCCAATTTCGCTACCTTGAGCTTCTCAGGATGAAGTCTACGAGCGGTAACGAAAGGTAATTGCCCATTCGTAACAATGTGGTGTTGCACATTGTGTTTAACCGGAAGGTTAAAATTAGGGGGTTGTGTTAATGAAGCGTACTTCGTTAACAATTCTTTATACCTGCCAAGATGTTGGCATTCAAAGCTCTCGATCTTATACTCACTAGTTGTACAGACGCCAGTCCGAAGGCTGGTCTGTGAGTCAACTAGTTTCCGATGTTTAAAATCGAGTATAAGTTCGAACTTCGTAAGGAAGTCCGCACCGAGTATTGCCTTGTTTGTGTTGGCAATTATAAAATTGTGGATGAACCGTCGGCGAAGGCCTAGGTTCAGTTCCAACAACTTCATGCCGAAAGTGTGGATCGTTGATCCATTTGCGGCTCGCAGAAGTAAATTAGGGCATGTAGTTTGTACCCTAAACATATGTGCCGGAACTAAGGATATGTCCGCACCAGAATCGATTAAAAAATCGATCTGGTTATGTTGGTCACGGACATATAATCTGCACGAGCGCTTCTGCTGAGAAGCGCCCGCGAATGTGGCGACTCCCCGCCAATTTAATTTTTTTGGTGCTGAGGACCCTTCGTCCTCCGGTCCTTCTTGGCCGCTGGGCCCGTACCCTTAAAATTGCACGGAGGGGTGCACCGCTCTGCTCCACTACCGTACCGGTAGTGGAAATAGCAGAACGTCCCCGGTAGCGCTTGCGCGGGTGGGGGTTTCGGTACCGCTCCCTGTTTATAAGGGGTACTGGTCGTCGCCAATGGAGCCTTCGGTTGACGAACCGGGGAACGACTCCATTGCCGGGAACTTCCGGACCCTTTTGTCGGTTCCTGCCTTCCCCCCAACACGAGTGCCTTTAGCTGGCGCATCTCGCGTTGCAGAGACTGCACTGTCCGCTCCAGAGATGCCGACGAGTGTACCTCTGACACTTGAGCTGATGTGGGTTGGTGAGCTGTCACCTCCCACACTTTGTCCGCCAGACGAGATAGTTGTCCCAGAGTCTGGTCTAAGGACGCCGCGAGTACCACCTGGATGTCTTTGGGAAGTCTCCTTTCCCAAAGCCCCCTGATTAGACTTTCACTCTCGCCTAGGCTGTCCCCCGCCAGACTCTGTAAGCCCCTGAGAAAATCCGACGGTTTCCGGTCCCCGGGCTCATGTGCCGCTAGGAGCTGCTCGAGGCGGTTCCTCGTCGATAACCCGTATCGTTCGAGCAGCAGCCTCTTAGCCTCCGCATAGCTGGCGTCGCTGAGGTCCGGAAACGCATGCAGCAGTATCCTTGCTGCCTCCGTGGGCAGCCCGGATACAATATGCGACAACTTGGTTTTGTCGCTGCTGATGCTGTTTAGGTTAAATTGGGCCTCAGCCTGGTAAAACCAGACTTCCGGGTCGCTTTGGTGGAACTCAGGCAGGTTGAACCTTGCCGTGGAGGCTACGTCAACCTCTGCCCGACTTCTGCGTCGACCCGCTAGCCCCTCCTCCAGGCTGGGCAACGACTCGTCCATATCCAGCACAAATGAATGGTCAAAATTGCTTCGTCCTTCCATTTTTAAATTAATTTTAAACTGTGACCAGATAAAAGAATGTGTACTAGAACACAAGAAAAACACAAACACAGCAAAGAACTGTAGAGAAAAAAACACACACACAAGAGAAAAGAAACCAATAACAACTTGCTTCGAACTTAATTTTTCAAAAAAAACCAACAAACACAATATATTTGACTTAAACAATTTTTAAAAAATTAAATACTATTACTAATTATCTTTATTAATTAAGTTCCTATTTATCTAAAATTTAAAAATTTCACCACTTATCTTAATTCCCTTCTATTGTGGCAACCGAATTTTCACAAACCCTTCTTCAGTTTTCTCTCTTGTGTAAATAAACCTCCGAACACTCTTCTTTAGTGTCCTCTTCCAAAATCAATAGCGCTCCTAGTCGGGGTCACCAATTATTGTATCCAATTAACAAAACTGTATTCAATTAATAAACACTTTATTTTAGATAGTTCTTTCTACTATATTTTTTAACAATGTTTTTACACTTTATTTTACTTGGTTTTTTTAATTCCTTTTACACTATTTTTTAATACAGGATTTTAAGTAAAACTTTTATTATTCTTTTTTATCTTTCTTTTTAATCGCAGTTGAGATGACAACTAATTAATTAATTAATTTTCATTACTTGATGCAAGTCGGCTATGCTTTTTTTGTAGAGTCTTTTGCAGTCAAGTAATAGGTGAGTAGTGGGACGATGTCCCTACAAATAAACGCCTGAACATTCTGCCCGCCTTGAAATCTGTTAGATTTCAAACGATTATTCTGAAATAAACAAACGGAGTATTACTAGTGTTCCGCGTCTAGATAGCATTTCCCCTATTGTCGACTTGGAAACGGTGAAGTGGTGAGAGGTTTTAAGGCGCTGGTTGACACTTGATTATATAAATGAGCTCTCCTCTGTGAACGTCACTATATCCCAATTGCTTCATATGCATTAATGCGAACTCAGCTGGATTTTGGGGTGCAATACTCATCTGCGTTTTCAAGACCACTCGTTCAAGTTCACAACGTTTTAATAATAAGCTGATATATAGTTTTTCAATTTGTAGCTTCCAATGTGTTTCAATATACACGAATTTTGAATTTACATAGGTTAGGACATCTAAATTTCTAACGTCTGTTGTTTTCTTTGAGAACCAGTATTCAGTTCCTGCCTTAGGGACGATGATTAATCGAGGGTGTTCGGTCTGATATCCTTTGAACCGACAGACTGATATTTCCTTTCTGACTTCGAGTGCGAGTACTATATCATCACTACGTACGGTGTACATTACATTGGTGTGAAGGGATGTGCTATTGCTGAGATTTCTAATTTTCGTAGCTTGCCCCTGCCACAGGACGTCATATTTTGTGTTTTCGCATGATGAATTGATCGCGGTATCCCAGAATGTGATGCCAAATTCCGGATCAGTACAGGTGCCTGTCAGGTATGGACATGCAATATTGTTGCGGATTAGTATGTTGTTATCTTCCAATCGTACAGTGCTGATATATTCAGTGATAGTGATTGTGATGGCGTGGATGACTATGACATCTTGCCAAGAGTTAGCGCCCGATGTGAAGGCGACTCCAGTGCACGCTCCGTTGCTGTCGATCAGACCTGCTATTACTTCGAAATAGTTGTTGGTGCTATTAGGCTTGATATCAGCAATCATTCGTGCATTGATTAGCCTGTACGTTCCATCAGTATGCAATTTTAAGCAATCATCACGGTTAATGTCAGCTATATAGGTGGATAATCCTCCCGGGACCAGGGATAGATGGCTGAACATACCACAGTGGAAAACTGATTGGATGATGTTTATTTTACATTGGAATGTATGTACGGACGCTGTTTCGCTCAGCTGCAGGAGTTGAATCTCTTCATTTTCATTTTCGATTTTTACGTTTTCTATATGACACTCGCCTAAGTTAACTAGGGATATTGCGGTTATATTTACATGATCGTGGCCGCAATCGTAGGCAATGATTGCTTCGGTGAGGTTGACTGCTACTACTATGCTTACTATTGTCATTAAATGTCTGGTGTGCATCTATAAAGGAGAAACATTAATTTAAGGGGTGTGCCTTATACTATCGTAGTTATACTTAATCTAGAATATTTTTATAGTTATAGCCACTCTAACTTGTGTGGTTGTGGACTCAGTAATTTCTTTCATTGTCTACTATCGGTAGTAAACATATCTTGGTCATAGGGCGTTTTAATGTCGAATCCTTGCACTTCACTGTCACTACTCTCACTAGACCATCCGGTCCAGGATGAGTGTCAATGATTCGTCCTAGTAGCCATTTCGTTGGCGGCATTCTTTCATCCTTTATTAGTACTAGGTTTCCTTCCTTTAGGTTTGGTTGTTGTTGGAGCCATTTGGGCCGTTGCTGCAATCTACTTAGGTACTCTGTATTCCAACGTTTCCAGAAATCTTGATAACTTTTTTGAATCAACTTCCAACGATCAAGGGAGCTTGGTTTAAGATCGAGAAGATTATTTTCTGGAGGAGCTATTAGAAGATCTCCTATTAGAAAGTGGCCTGGAGTTAAAGCGCTGCAGTCTTCTGGGTCATTTGACATAGGGCTCAGTGGTCGTGAGTTTAGACAGGCTTCTACTTGCGTTAGACATGTACTCAGTTCTTCATAAGTCCACGTGACATTTCCCATTATGCGGCGGAGGTGGTGCTTCGTTGATTTTACTCCACTCTCCCATAGTCCTCCAAAATGGGATCCTGGCGGTATGAAATGCCATTCAACTCCTTTGTTTGCTAGGTTGACGTAGACTTCAGTTGATATACCCCTACTGGCTCCTACAAAATTAGTACCGCAATCACTGTAAATGTCGCTACATAATCCTCGCCTACCACTAAATCTGCGAAATGCAGCTAAAAATGCTTCTGTAGATAGATCACTAGCTGCTTCTAAGTGTATTGCCTTGGTCGCTAGGCATATAAAGATGCAAATGTAGCCTTTCGATGTTTTTGGTCGACCTCTACATTTAGATTCTTTGAGTGTAAATGGTCCGCAGAAGTCGATTCCTGAATGTAGAAATGGTCGTGTCAATTGAACCCTGTGTTCGGGTAAGTCACCCATCCATTGTTGTTGGGTATTTGTTTTTTGTCGATAACAGATTAAGCATCGGTGTATCGCCATTCGTATAGCATTTCTGGCATTAATAAATCCAGAATTTTCTTCGGTTGACATTCATCATCAATTGCACTCCTCCATGTAATGTAATTTGATGTGCATCATTTATAATCAATTTGGATAACTGACATTTTTTTGGTAGAATTATGGGATGTTTCTGATTATATACTAATGATGAATGCCTGAGGCGTCCGCCAACTCGTAGTATTTCCTTGGCGTCTATAAATGGGTTTAAATTTAGAATGCGGGATTTTGTAGAAAGTGGTTGGTAAGTCTTTAATGCCCCTATTTCGGTTTTATATTCACCATGTTGAACTAGCATGATTAGAAGTTCTAAGCTCTCGTTTAATTCACGTTTTGTTACACGGTCTTTGAATCGTTGATTTGGCGTTGTTCTACAATTATGGATGAATCTTCGACAGAGTGCTGTAATTCGCAGCAATTTGCCCAAACTTGAAAATCTAGCTATATAGTCTGAGCTTATTTCAAAATGATTGATATGTACAGCTGCTGTACGTTTGAGTTCTATCTTTGTGGTTGGCTGAGTAGGTAGGGGTTTGGGCCAGTGGGATACATCCTCCTTCAGCCACTGGGGGCCTGTCCACCATAGTGGATGGTTCACTAATTCTTGGGGACTTATACCTCGACTCGCACAGTCAGCTGGGTTGTCCTTGGTATTAATGTGTTGCCATGTACCATTGTCCATATTTTGGAGGATATCGCTGACTCGGTTGGCTACAAACGTCTTCCATCTGGATGGATGACCTTGTAACCATGCTAAAACAATGGTTGAATCAGTCCACATGTATGTCTTACTCTCTGGCAGTTGTAATGCATTCTTTACTTGTGTTATGAGCTTTGTTAATAGCGTTGCTCCGCATAATTCAAGTTTTGGAAGGCTAATCTGTTTTATGGGTGCAACTCTGGTCTTGCTTGTTAGAAGAGTCACGTATCTCTTTGACTGTTGTACTACCCGTATGTATACTGCGGCTGCGTATGCTTGTGTTGATGCATCACAAAAACCGTGAATTTCATACTCTGAATTATTTTGTCTATAATTTATCCATCGAGGTATCGCTATAGTTTCGATTTGCTTCAGCTGGGTTCTGAATGTCTCCCATTCTTTAGCTAATGAATCTGGTACTGGATCATCCCAATTTAGGCCTGATTGCCACAGTCGCTGCATCAAGATTTTAGTTACAACAACCACTGGGGCTAGTCAACCTAATGGGTCAAATAGCTTCGAAATTTCTGAGAGCAACCTTCTTTTGGTAGTGACTTTCTCGTAGTCGGAAGTTACCTTGAATTGAAATGTATCTGTACTTGGTTGCCAATGGATTCCTAATGCCTTAATGGTCTCGTTTATGTCAATATCCATGAGCTCTTTCAACTCCGTCTCATCGTCTGGGATTCCCTTTAGGGCTTGTCTGTTGTTACTGGTCCATTTTCTTAGCCTTAACTTACCACTTGCTAATATTTTCCTGATGTTGGTTTGTAGTTCAATAGCGTCTTCAACTGAATCTGCCCCGGACATGAGATCGTCAACATAGAAATCGGTCATAATTGTGTTGGAAGCCTTTTTGATTGTCCTCTTTCGTCCCTTGCTATCTGCTGTAAAGTGCGTATGGCCAGATATGGAGCGCTCGCTGTTCCATACGTTACTGTCAGTAGCTTGTATTCTTGAATGGGTTGTGAAGGGTCTTCCCGCCACAAAATTCGTTGGTAATCCGTATGTTCTGGCGTCACTAGTATTTGTCGATACATCTTTTCGACATCGGCGGTGAAGGCTATTTTATATATTCTCCACCTCAATAGAATGGTGGCAAGTTCTTGTTGGATTGTTGGTCCCACTAACATGTTATCATTTAGCGACTTATGCTTTGCTGTCTTCGCTGACGCATCGAATACTACTCTGGTTTTAGTGGTGGTACTATCGGCCTTGAATACAGCGTGGTGTGGAAGGTAGTTAGGTTTACATGCCTTACTTGTGTTTTCATAAGCAACACGTTTCATGTGCCCCAAACTTTCATACTCTCGCATAAATTGCACCTATGCTGTTTTTAACTCGATGTTCCCCTGAAATTTTCGTTCCACGTTTAGAAAACGCTTTAGTGCTAAGTTTCTGGACTCTCCGAGGTCTGGTCTTTGGGTAGAAGTTTTGAATGGAAGTGATACTACATATCGACCTTCGGCAGTGCGGTAGTGTGTGTTGGCGAATATGCTCTCACATGCTTCTTCTTCTGGTGTTAAAAGTGGTTTGGTAGGTAGGTTTTCAATTTCCCAAAATTGTTTCAAAAGGTTGCTAATGCTCACATTGGTTTCGGTATGCAGGCTTATTATATGAGTCGCTTGGATGTCCTCTATGGGTCCTGACAATATCCATCCTAACACTGTCTTCTGTGCAAGGGGAGCTCCATGTTCTCCTTTGAGTTGATCCTCATAAATGAGTGTTGGGTATATGTCGGCACCCAATAGCACGTCGATTTCCCCTGGGTTTAGGTACGATGGATCAGCCAGTTGAATTCCCTCTAGGTGAGTCCACCGTTTTGGTTCTATTTTTTTGAGTGGCATTAAGCCGGTTATGGTTTTCATTACTAGGGCTTGAAGGTTGAATTTTTTATTTTCATTACAATTAAAATGTGGTCTTACATCAAAGCTTACTGGATATTGGGTAGAATTGGCCATTTCTGCAATTCCATTCACTATAATGTTTGCAGGGGTTTTCCTCAATGATAGGAGTTGTGTGGCTCGTTCAGTTATGAGCGACACTTGGGAGCCTTGATCGATTAGAGCCCTTAAGATGCAATTTCCAGTGGATTTAGAGTACACTTTAATTAATGCGGTTGCTAATAACACGGTTTTTGGAATATATCCTTTCACAAACAGGTTGTTCACTGGAATTTCGTTCACTTCATCGCGCTTATCAACGGTCTGGGTATTGATGTACGATTGTTTGTTGTTGTCTTGGATAGACGGTCTGTCTTGGGATCGTTGGGGATTAGATGGTTCAAAATGTATCATGGTGTTATGCCGCTTGTTACATTTTAGACAGCTAACTGGGTGTGGGCAATCTTGGGTGGTGTGTTTCAGTGAGAAGCAGTTGAAACATCTACCTTGCTTCTTTATGTATTCATGCCTATGCTGGATATTCATATTGATGAACTTGGTACACTCTCTTATTCTATGGAACTTTTAACACAGCGGACATTTCTGGGAGTTGCTGGGGTTGGTTGTACGGCGGTTTTGGTCGTGTCCCTTTTGGACGCGATGCGATTCTACACGGCGATAATTTCCCTTGGTTCCATGAATGGCCTCTAATGTGCGGAAATGGCTTTCTAAAAACTCTGTGAATACCTTTAGTGTAGGGAGGGATTGGGGTTGGCTGCGAGAACTTAATGTCATTTCCCATTGAGCAATTGTATCCTTTGATAATTTGACTGTTAACAGATGGATCAGTATTGGATCCCAGCCTTCGGTGCTCACTTTAAGTCCTTTTAATGCTTCTAGTACTTCATTCACTTTATCGAGAATTCTACGAGTACCCAATGCAGTGTCGGCATTCATTGAAGGAATGCTCGTTAGCAGCTGCAATTGAGTATTCACTAGGATTCTATGATTTTGGAATCTGTTTTTCAATATTGACCATGCAGCCTTATACTTAGTCTCAGTTAGTTGCAGGTGTTTAATTAAGGTTGCAGCTTCACCACTCAAACAGGTTTTCAGGTAGTGAAGTTTTTGAACCTTGCTGATGTGAGGGTTTTTATCGACTATCGCATCAAACAAGTCATGAAACGACGACCATGATTCATAATCTCCCGAGAATTGGGTAATATTTATTCGCGGCAATCGAATCTCATTAACGTCACGTTTATAAAAGGAGCATGATTGCTCTGGGTTGAAGTTACTATGGGATTCATTGCTGTCTGTGCCGAATTCCTTCACTTGGTCCAGCATGAGACCGTTTATTGTGCAGTATAGATCCTCCATTTCACTATACTGGTAATTTGCAAAATACGGGAGTTCGGCATAGGTGCTGGTGTACTGACTCAATAATTTATTGTGAGTGTCTCTACAGTCTGCCCATGTTTTCTCCAGAAGGTTTTGCTTTCCTTTTATATAACTTTCTGTGAGCTTGTCCTTCGCTGTCTTTTTATAGTTTCGTGCGAAACGTTCAAGCTCATGCTGGTTGTTGGATTGAGCCTTTAATAGCTTTTCCATTTTTGCTGCTTCAACTGGCACCGACATTTTCTTAATTTCTAGCACAACACTTAGCTATAAAAATCTCACTTACCTTGTTGGGATGGTTGCAATTTATAGATGATGTGGTTGAGGGTTGATCACTTCCTTCTATCGCAGGTTTCTGGTGGGTTGGTGGGTTTTATTCACTTTCACTCTTTTTTCACTTCGCGACACGCGAATTCGGCTCGAAGGACCATAAAATGTTGACGCAAAAAAGGAAAACACGGGATGGAAATGAAAACAAGAACACAAATTACCAGGAATAATTAAAAATTGTATTTAGCAGCGACAAAAAGACACAAATTCATAAATTTGTATATACACGGAATTGTCTAATTTTTACACCAAAATTAAGTTTTTTTTGATTGACTCAAATTACAATTAATGGTAAATACGGGGCACGGTTTTAATCACACGACGCAACGCAACTTCTTTTTCGAGTGACCGCCGTCCTCAGATTTTTGTCACTCGACACCTCCTGGTCGTCGATGGTTGTTCCGGGTGGGTCATCTGGTCGTTGCCTGTTGTAATATTTAGGTCGTTCATTCACACTTGATGCAATTGTTGACCGGGCATTCGCGTTGAGCAATTCTGCTGATTTTATTAATTGCTTCATAACGCGAATGTATGTCAATTATTTACCTGGGTGAATGAACGCCTGAACACCTACATAAACAAGTAACAAGTGAATTTAAGAAAATTGGCTAATTGAAACTAAATAAACTAAACATTGAAGTGACATAACCTGAAATAAATAATTACACTAAATAGATAATAAGAAAAATAAATAATTAAACTTAAGGAAATTGGATATCTAAAATTAAATATGCGTAATAATACTAACCAAATTAAATGATTCTAACGGAATATGCTTAATCAAATACTGGGGCGACATAACCCTACATAAACCAGGGAATTTAAGAAAATTGGCTAGTTGAAATTAAATAAACTAAACACTGAAGGGACATAACCATGTCATTTAAAAAATTCCCTACAAAAAAATACACATTACCACAAATTTTAAGTCCTATATAAGAAACCGATGAACTTATAATATAATAAAAAATGATATAAGAATCCACATACCTTGCTTGAACAGCGACATAATACATTTCAAGAGATTTTAGCGTTAAACGTTAGAAATAAATGTTTTAATATCTGTAACGGTCGCACTAAAGTCTATGGGTCTCTGACGCACCAAATTCAACCTGGCAACGACATAATACATGAAGCGAAAACTAAATACTAGGAAAGCCTGGATTCGCTTTACTTGAGGAGATACAAAACTTAACCGAGACCGGCGAATTTTTTTTGCTGGGGATCGTTTTTTTTTGACACGGTGAGAGGGAAGGAAAAAGTGTCGTGGTCAAACAGTCAGGAAAAAGTTCTGAAAGGAGTGAGACTGATTGCGGATTCGAGTGCTGAGTTAGTTTTTTTTTCTTTTTGCAACTATCGTGGAGTTTAAAAAACTAAGAAAATTAAAAAGCGGTGAGGGGAAGAAAAAAAAAGGTGATCGGGTGCTGACGAGGCCGAAGAAGAAAATTGTCCACCGGGGCTTCGCTGGAAAAACAGGGAAGTATATGTTTTGGGTTTTTCCTGTTAGAATTTTTTTGTGTGGCTGCGGAAGCGGCATAACGGATTCCTGAATTTTAGAAGTGATATGACGAATAACGGATGCGAGACGTGGTGGAAAAAGAGGAACAATCACGGGCCGCTAGACTTTCAGTGCTAGGCGAAAGAAAAGGAATATAAAGAAACAGTAAGGAAAAGCGAACCCGAGTGATTATATAAAATCGGAAAACTCGCCGGATCACCAAGAAAAAAAGAACAAAAGGAATACCAGTAAATTACAGGGCAGTATAAACAACCATTTTTCTTAGTACCGTTTTGTTAATACATGCATAGACGAATACGTATATATTGTGGTGGAATTGTTGAGTCGCTAAAGGCGGCATAACGGCGCAAGATTAATACATTGTTTTAGGGAATTTTTTTTTTGAATGCCGCTTTATTATTACTTAGATATATATACGTATGACATTGATTGGTGAGTTGAAGGATTGGAAATCATATATATATTTTGATATTGAGTCGCCCTATTAGTACATATATATATATAAATATAATTTTGGGGTGGAATTGTTGAGTCGCTAAAGGCGGCACAACGGCGGAATTTTAATACATTGTTTTAGGAAGTTTTTTCGCTTTGTTACTACATTGACATATATATATTTCTTACATGCATACTACATATACATGCATATATATCTTTGATATTGAATTACCTTATTAGTGCATTTAAATATATAAGTACCATTTTGTTGGTGAATTGTGGAGTCGCTAAAGGCGGCATGACGGCGCAACATTAATACATCGTTTTAGGAAGTTTTTTGCTTTATTACTACCTTTACATATATATATATTACATACATACTACATATACAGGTATATATATATCTTTGATATTGAATTGCCTTATTAGTGCATATACATATATAAGTATAATTTTGTTGGGGAATTGTTGAGTCTCTAAAGGCGGCATGACGGCGCCAGATTAATACATTGTTTTAGGGAGTTTTGCTTTTGAATTCCGCTTTAGGATTTCTTAGATATACATATAATTATCATTCTGTTGTTGGATTTAAGAACCGTAAAGGTGTCATAACGGCGGAATATCGATTCTATGGTGTTATGGATTGGTCTTGTTGAATTCCGTTTTATTATTACATATAAAGATATAAATGTCATTTTGCTGTTGAATTTGAGAATCGTAAAGGTGGCATAACGGCGAAATTTCGGATCCATGGTGTTATGAATTCTCTTCATACTCCCTTCTTATTATAAAATACGCATCTTGTTGAATTCAAAAACTGCAAAAGCGACATATCGGCGTAATACTGGGCCATACGGTTAGCAAAATTACTTGCAGTTTGCTGTATGGATTTTTTTATTGTTAGCTTGACTAGCGAATCGTGGCAGGAAAGTAAACCAACATTACGATTACGGAGTTTCTTTGTCTGTAGGTCGATAATAATCTAATGCATTTTTTTTCCATCCATATATGATTCCTTACGGTAAGGGCATAAGCTGTATAGCGAAGTATTGTTCGAATACAGTGTTTCACGAAGATTCCTGTGGCCCAACGGAAAGTGGCAAGGGAGTTTTGGGGATTCATTGACATCTTAGACTTGCCGATTTTAGTCTGGTGAGTGAATAGAAGCTAAGACGAGGGAATCTCGATTGCTGTGTATGCTCAAGGATAGATCTGAGCATAAAATATTCCTTATTTTGTAATTAAAATTTTCTTGATAGAACAGTTGGATTGGACGTGAACTGAATGATCGAATTTAATAAAAATTAATGAATGACATAACCTTTAGGATTAAAAAAAAAAAAAAAATTACATAATACAGACTTAACAAAAATTATTAAATAACATATACGTTAGGATTAAAAATAAAACAAAGAATCGAGATAACCAACTGAATTTAGCATTTACCTTAGAATTGAAAATCGAATTACCCAATAGGGATAAATAATCGGACTTCACAAATTTGTATTGATTAACCTAAATATTTGAATTGACAATAAGATTAACTAATAGGAACGGATAATCGATCTAGGTATCGATTAACATAGTCATTAGGATTGAAAATCGAATTACCCAATAGTGATAAATAATCGGACTTCACAAATTTGTATTGATTAACCTAAATATTTGAATTGACAATAAGATTAACTAATAGGAACGGATAATCGATCTAGGTATCGATTAACATAGTCATTAGGATAGAAAATCAAATTACCCAATAGAGTGAAAGAGTAGAACTTAACAAAAAAAAAGAAAAAAAAAAAAAAAAAAAATTTTTTTTTGAATAGCATAGTCGTTAGAGTGGAGAATTCAATACATAATCGGTAAGTGTTCGGATGTTGTCCACTTACAAGCCATACCTGACAGACTTATAGACGGACTCACGCGTCAGATGATGAATGGACCCCCTCCTTTTTGGGCGGGATATTACTTGGAATAAGTAGATGAAATAGTTCTGATGACATCCTGACAGTTTAAATCTTGACTCGACCAGACGATGGAGTAAGACAAACCCCCCCGTAGGTGTGGCCCCGAATTAACGGATGTCCTATCAAGGCCGCTCCACTAATTTAAAAATTATTATATTGCTGACATCATGTAGCACCTAGGGACGACCGACAACCAGTGACCACCCCCCTCTCTCATTCTCTTTTCTTCCCCTTCTTATTAGCCCCTCTCGTTGGCCCTGGACGTCGTTCCACCCCCTCGTCGCCCCTTTAGTTTTGTTGTTGCATAGGCACGAGCGATTTAACAGTATAACTGTCACCCCCTCCGGCATCCAAGCACCGCGAACCCCACCCCATCTGGCGAGCTAGCTAGCGCACCGCTAGTCGTGCCTACAACCGGTGCATTGGATGCGTAACTTCGCGACACTTCCCCCGGCGGTCGAACCGTCCGAGCCACCTTTTTTTTTGAGTCCCCTTCCCCAAGTTTTTTGTAATGGTAGTCTTTTGGCCCTTATGGCAATTTCTCCTCCTTCGTGCCCCGGCACACCCTACCCCGACAGTTACATATCGCGGATAAACTGTCATACGTTATCGGATAATTTTTATTTTTCATAAACCGTAAACTTTAAGCTGATGCACTCGATGACTTATAACCGTCAGCGACTCAATATTTGTACACGGGACGTGATGCATTATTACAACTACCCTGATAAATTTTTTTTTTGCAAAAATCCACATTTTGAAAATCGAGTTTTGAGCAGAACCTTCTATAGACGAACCCCACTGTGCGGCGGTCGTGTTAAAGAGTAGTTTTTTTTTGAGTCGTGACCACCATAGGGCGGCTGTTATTTAGAGAAAGGGTGGTTCAATCAGTGACCACCGGCGGGTGATTTGATTTAACCCAAAAATTGTAGTTGAGTCGCCAGTTGAGGCAAAAAGTTAAATAAAGTTATAAAAATTCAATAGCCAAACATGGTGGTCGATTTGTGCTAAAAATAGTCAAAAATTGTGGTCGATCTGTGTTAAAAGCCAAAAATTGAGGTTGAGGTTAGTTAAGTTTATTAGGATTTTTTGTAATAGTCACCAGTTGTGGCAGAAAGTTAAATAAAGTTATAAGAATTCAATAGCTAAAAAGTGTGGCTGGTTTGTGTTAAATACGCCGGAATCAAGGATAGTGGCCGAAAATAAAAAGCCAGGTAATTGGTGGTAGAATAAAACTTACCTTTTGAAAAATACAGAAAAAATATATACATACCAAATAAAAATATATATATAACACTCTCTCTATTGTTTTTTTTTTTTTGACTATTGTTGATTCTTGGTCATTTTACTCTTATCGGAATCATGTTATTATACCGTAACTTGAATTTATCATACGAATTTTGTAAAATAAAAATCAGTCACGAATTGAATTTGATTGGAGTGGAATTAAATTATAAAATTGTTTGTCTATAAAAGTTGTGTTTTGGAATTACTTGAAAATGCTCAAGAATAACATTGGCGCCCGAGCAGGGAGAAACATTGGAATAATTTATTATTATTATTTGGAGAATTTTTGGAATCGCAATCTTCACATCGTGGCTCAAATGTGTTTGAGCATTAATTATCAAGGAATAAGTTGCGGAACGCGGGATATTATGGAACACCAAAGCATCTGTAATTTAGCAGTGGATATAGATAGATTGGATATAGTGAATACATACATATATGTTGTGCATAATTGCTGGACCAGGTATATTCGTAAGCGGTAAACGCTATTAATACACTTTCCTATAAGTGAAAATAAGGTGATCTTATACCTTTGGAAAGGTATATCAAGCTAGCTGGCCAAAGAGTCGTGCCACACACGTGTCCAGGTTTATAATTTGTCGCTAATTTGTTACGTCAACAAAAATTTGATTGATATCAAGCTAGCTAGCCACACACTGTATCTTTCCAACTAAGCAAGATCACAAAAAGGCATTGGTGCAGTAATTTGTCGCTGAAAGGACCACGTAATGCCGACTTTGTGGCCGGTTTTTTAAGGAGCCAGAAGGCGATTATTACCGATCGGCTTATCAAGGTGGCTGGCCAACGTGCGTTTCTTCCATTCAAAACTTCAATCACCGTTGACCGTTGGAGAGTACAGACGTGTTTTATTTTGAACTCCTTTCCTTGATTAAAATGTCTAATAAAGGCAGAAATTCTAAGGAAGAGAATTGTAGAAAGTGTAATAAAGTTGTTAGTGCTAAAGATAAAGCGATCCAGTGTGATGGACTATGCAATATATGGTATCATATTAAATGCCAAGGTATTACTGAAGCTGATTATAATCTGCTTCATGGCAAAGATTTTTAATGGATGTGCAGCGAGTGTCGAAAATTCTTCGAACTGATTAGATCATCTAAATTAGGTGAGTTAATTGATATAATAAACACCAAAATGCTAAACATACAAGATAACAGCAAGGCAATAGAGAATATTAATAATACCGTAAAAGAAATACAAAATAAAAACCTTATTGTGCCAACTGCAACATATACCGAAACTGTTAAGAACACGGGCAATGACCCCACATACATAAAAAAATCAGCTGCTCAAGGAATTCTGATTCAAGCAAATAAAAGTCAAACGGTTGACAAAACAAGGAGCGATATTATACAAATTCAACCATCTAAAGTGAGAGCACCGGTTAAAGTAATAAAAACTCTTAAAAATACTTGAATAAAAAAAAACTTTTTAATATAAAACGTTTTTAAAACGAACTAAAAAGTATAAAATAAAGTCTCCTAGCCCCATACAGATTTATAACCCCATACATATTCCTAACACCATATATATAGTCCTGAAAATTTGTAATTGTGAATTTGTAATAGCTATGAAAATATTTGTAAGATTTAAAACGAAAAAACGTGGGTCGCATGTATGATTGATGCGAATGATTTCTCAACCCAGCTACTCTACACTCCGTAGTATTACTTACTCTGAGAAGGAGATTTTTAAGTGCGTGTCCTCTTGAGATGGCCGCCATGGATCTAACGCCATAGCATTGAGTATACTATATTACTTATTGTATTCTACTTATATTACCCTTTCATTTGATTGCCATGTCGAGGGTGTTGTGAAGAAAGTGGTAATCCGCCCTCTTGATACGGCCGCCATGGATCTAACGGTATTTATAGCATACTATATTGCTTATTGTATTCTACTTATAATACCCTTTCATTTGACTATCATGTCAAGGGGGTTGTGAAGACAATGGCAATTCGCCTCCATGAGACGGCAGCCATGGATCTAACGGCATATTGAGTATACTATATTGCTTATTGTATTATACTTATCATACCCTTTCATTTAATACCCATTTCGAGGGTTTTCTGAAGAAAATGGTAATCCGCCCTCTTGAGACGGCCGCCGTGGATCTAACGGTATTTAGAGAATACTATATTGCTTATTGTATTCTACTTATAATACCCTTTCATTTGACAATCATGTCAAGGGGGTTGTGAAGACAATGGTATTCCGCCCTCTTGGGACGGCCGCCATGGATCTGACGGTATATTGAGTATACTATATTGCTTATTCTATTATACTTATCATACCCTTTCATTTAATACCCAGGTCGACGGTATTCTGAAGAAAATGATAATCCGCCCTCTTGAGGCGGCCGCCGTGGATCTAACGATATAATGAGTACCCTATATTGCTTATTGTATTCTACTTATCATACCCTTTCATTTTATTCCCATGTCGAGGGGGTTGTGAAGAAAATGGTAATCCGTCCTCTTGAGATGGCCGCCATGGATCAAACGACATATCCATTGAGTATACTATATTGCTTATTGTATTCTACTTATAATACCCTTTCATTTGATTCCCATGTCGAGGGTGTTGTGAAGAAAGTGGTAATCCGTCCTCTTGAGACGGCCGCAATGGATCTAACGGTATATTTAGTATACTATATTGCTTATTGTACTCTACTTATCATACCCTTTCATTTGATTATTATTTCGAGGGTATTGTGAAGAAAATGGTAATCCGCCTTCTTGAGACGCCCGCCATGGATCTAACGATATATTGAGTATACTATATTCGTTATTGTACTCTACTTATCATACCGTTTCATTTGATTGCCATGTCAAGCGTATTGTGAAGAAAATGGTAATACGCCCTCATGAGACGGTTGCCATGGATCTAATGACATAGCTTATTGTATTCTACTTATCATATCCTTTAATTTGATACCCATGTCGCGGGGGTTGTGAAGAAAATGGTAAGCCGCCCTCTTGAGACCGCCGCCATGGATCTAACGGTATATTGAGTATACTATATTGCTTATTGTGTTCTACTTATCATGCTCCTTTATTTGATTCCCATCTCGGAGGTGTGTGAAGAAAATGGTAATACGCCCTCATGAGGCGGCCGCCATGGATCTAACGACATAGCTTATTGCATTCTTTCTATTATACCCTTTGATTTGATACCCATGTCGCGGGGGTTGTGAAGAAAATGGTCACCCGTCCTCTTGAGGCGGCCGCCATGGATCTGACGGTATATTGAGTATACTATATTGCTTATTGTATTCTACTTATAGTACCCTTTCATTTGATTCCCATGTCGAGGGTGTTGTGAAGAAGGTGGTAATCGCACCTCTGATGACGGCCGCCATGGATCTAACGGTATTTAGAGCATACTATATTGCTTATTGTATTCTACTTATAATATCCTTTCATTTGACTATCATGTCAAGGGGGTAATTCGCCTTCATGAGACGGCAGCCATGGATCTAACGGCATATTGAGTATACTATATTGCTTATTGTACTTATAATAACATTTCATTTGATACCCATGTCTAAGCGGTTGTGAAGAAAATGTTAATCCGTGGTTTTTAGACGGCCGCCATGGATCTAACGGTATATTGAGTATACTGTATTGCATTGTCATCGGAGATATAGCTGGGTGCAAAATTTCAGTATGATAGGATAACCGGAAGTATTCGAAAAATCATTTGCAAAATTTGTTCCGTGAAGAAAACAGTAATCCGCCCTCTTGAGACGCCCGCCATGGTTCTAACGGTATATTGAGTATACTATATTGCATTGTCATCGGGGATAAAGCTGTATGCAAAAATCCAGCATGATAGGATAACCGGAAGTATTCAAAAAATCGATTGCAAGATTTGTACAGACAAACAGACAGACAAGAAAGCGATTTAATAAAAACGTTTTAAAATGGGAAAATTCTAGTGAAGTCTGATAGTGACGACAATAACAACAAATTAAAAGTCCTACTCGAAAAAATATAGGTGACAATTACAAGATCACTTTTACAAAAAAAAGAACTCCAGTCTTGATTGTCAATAATTTGAATAGAAATTTCACCACTGAAGAGCTAAAAGAAGAGTTGACAGCTGTAATGTTGTTCGTGTGGTTGTAGACCAAGCTAGTGAACCAGCTTCTGCTTGTGGCGTCTAGTGCCGCCTTATTTAGTGTATGAACTTATGAAATGAATACAATTACTTTATAAATAATGTAACATTTATTCATTCAAAATACCTATTCCCGCAGGGCAAGTTATTGCCACTTATACTCGGACTGAGTTCTGGGAATCAATGATTATTCACAAAATCCTTACAACTATTTATACTACCTAATTCCCCTACTTATGTTACTTAGCTTAATAAATTTACTTTACATAATCTATTCCCCTATGGAATCCACTTGTAATACAGTAGTCGTTATTTGTCTATTATAACTGTCATAATTAACTTGTATTACAGTGTTTTCCATAGTGTGCTCTTATATACACTACATCAATTAACTTGTATTACAGTGTTTTCCATAGTGTGCTCTTATATACACTACACAGCCCTCAACTATCATATTACTGCTGACGATGAGCAAGTGTAACGGTCGGTTAATTATTGAACCAATTCTGCCTGTCAATTATTATCCCCTCTCGCGGAAATTTCGAAAATTAATTACTTCAACAAAAATTTTGTCTTTGGAGGCCAGGCAATTGAATTTTTATCAGAATTTCTAATAGGTGTTTGGTATTCAATCAGTGAAGTTTTTCCTCAGCTGGGAGGTGTTGCAGATGATTTAGGGAACATGTTCGTCGGGAGCTTGACTGGCGAGAGGGACGTGGTCATCGTAAATTTCATAACATATGTGAGATGGTTTAATCTGAATATATTTACTTTTTTTTTCTTATATTAACTAACTCAAATATAACTACAAAAGTTTATTATATTAATTATTTTAAATATCATTACACGTTTTATTATATTACTACACTTAAATATATATCCACCGTATCGTACCCACTAACCTACCTAACACTAATTCTATTTGCAAATTTAATTATTTCATTTAGGGCCGTTTTTACAATCTCCGGTTAAACGTTAACTGAAACTTTAACCAGCAGTTAGTTAAAATGCCGATTCACAATCTCTGGTTAGAGTCAATCTGTCAGTTAATTTTCATTTAACTGGTAGTCAATTTAACCGAAAGAATTTCTTCTGGTTAACTAATTTAACTGAAAGTTTGACATTGGGAATGACATTTTTGCACTTTGGTTTTATTATGGAAAACATAATTTAATTTTTAGTCATGCTCAAAAGATCAAAACAAACTATGTGCAAATTCGACGATTCAAGTGACTAAGATCAAGAATATATAAGTGTTCGAAGTGTTCTTTTAATAAAAATTGACACTTCTGACATTTGATGTACTGTAACTATCAAAAAACTAGTACATTTTAACTTTAACTTCAAGTTTGTTAATCATAGTTGGCGAAAACGAAATTTTTTTACTGGCACTTTACGGTCACAGTTAAATTAACTACAAGTTTAGAAACTGGAAGTATACTGACAGTTTAACCGTAGATGGTGAAAACGGCCCTTATGGTACCTACCATTAAAAGTATTTACCTCTTAATTAGGTTTCACCTAGCTTTTACTCTTAATTATATTGTAACATTTTTAACCGTTAATTATCCTAAATATATATGCAAATTGTTATTATATTGATACACTAAAACTATTTACACCTCATTAATTATTACAAGAGTTAGATTGATGATTATTAACTGTTTAAAATTTTATTCCAGGATAAAGTCCATTAAGGACCAACAAGGGGACGATCTAGCCACAGACGCTCCCCTGACGTGGGACAAGAGGATAGTTACAACCAGCTCAAGGATTCCTCATCCAGGGCTCCGACGTCCAGCCCTACATCCACGAGGGCTGCATCATCAATTCAAACCCATTTTAGTCTATCATCAAATAGATTCGAGCGAGGTCAATAAGTCAGAGGCCGACGCCCTAATCTTTATTAAGAATCTCCGCTCGGGGGTGTTCAACCACGGTGCCTCTGCTCCAGGCGGGCACGCGCTCACCCCCCCAATTTAATCTCGTCGAGGGACTTACGCGGGCTTCATCCCTGCCCATTAGTTGATGTCGGATACCGATAATCCAAGAAACGATAGCAGCACCAGCGTTTGGGAATCACCTCTAATAGACGCAGGCGAAATCAGCTCCACGTCCACTCTTGTGCTACAATCAGCATTGCCAGCTCTTCAATCAACATTATCAGCTCCTCAGGTACCCGAAAGTACCCAGTCAACACCGACCCCTTAAAATTTAAGGCCTCCGTCACCCAGTAGGCTACGTAGCGGGCGAATAAGACCAGGAACTAGTCAAGTAAGTCTACAGACCTATTTAGAAGATTTGTTAAAACAGGTCAGGGAGGGCGAAAAATCTTCGATCCCCCAGTACGACTTCCTCAATAGAGAAGTGGCCAAGAGCAGCGGGCAAAGACTCGCCAAAATAAATCAAAGTAGAGAGGCTATTAGGAAGTTCGTACAGGAGATCCAGGATTTTAAAAAATTCCCGGGGCTAACTCCGCTAGAAAGTAGGGCAGTAGAAATTCAACAAGAACCAAGTAGGCAGGACTTAGATAATTCTACAGGTAGCGACAGGGACCCGAGCAAAGGCGAAGTCCTACTTAATTGGGTCAGCGTATCATTTTCAGACTCCGAAAAGGAGCTTATACTAGAGGACTCCGACTCCAAAAATATAAAGCCCTTCAAAATGGCGGACTATACAAAAGTCGCCCGCTTAACCCCTGAATTAGTTCCCATTTTCTCCGGCGGCCCATCCCCCAATATAGTAATAGAATTGAGGACAATTTTAGGATGTCGTCACCGAGCGCTTCAGTGTCTGAGCGACAAAGACAAACCAGCCTTTTTACAGATCTACCCCACGAGGCTACGAGGCGAAGCCTACCAGTTGATAGCCTCCACTCAACCAGCAACATTTGAAGAGGCTGAAAAGCTTCTTTATCAAAGATATTTGCCGCGAGAAACCTAACAGGAACTGGTCAACAAATTAATAACTCTGCGACAATACCCTTTAGAGACCCTTATAGCCTTCACGGCTCGAATGAAGCAGATGTTACAGTCCTGCAAAGAGGCGGCCACCACCAAGTACGGTGCCGCAAGTGCCCAAACTGTCCAAACGCAACTAAACAATTTCGCAAAAGTCGCTCTAAAAAGCGGGGTCAATAACCCCTACCTGTGTCCCCGGGTAACAATTTTGAGTACTGCGGCATCAGTACTGAATACACAGTATTACATCTGAACTCAAGTCCGCTACAATTCAGCATCAATTCCTGTAATAGGATCTGGGAAAAAAGGAGGGAGAAACCTTGTCAGTTTCAGAATCAGTTCGGATTATCGCAACTTATACGGAATTAGTGTGGGCGAGTACTGAATAAGTTCCGGTTTTCGTAACTGTAACAGAATGTTTTTGACACATGCAGTGATTGTTAGTCATTTAAATTTGTTTGCGTGGTTAATTATTGTTTAATCAAAAGTGAAAATGTTCAAAATTTATAAATTCACAACGGATGATTCCATCATGGCTTTACCGGTCTCATGGGTGGAGAATGGAAAGGTAAATAAAATCAGTTTCAAAGTGTATAAGGTGAAGAAGCTTTATTTTTTCTTTCTTAAATGTAGGTGAAACTTGGCCCAAGTGCTCGAACGCATATAAAAACAAAAAAGAAGCCATTGAAAAGCTGGCCACTTTTTGAAGTATTATCAATAGATGATAGAGTATATGGTAAATATTTTAGATTTGTAATTCTTCTATAAACGTCATTCTTTTATATTATTTTTTAGATTCCTATGATGCGGCATTAAAGGCTGAGACGCTCTTATTAGAGCAATCAGAGGTTGGTAGCTCAGACTTTGAGAAATGTAATACAATCGAAGCGCAAAGTCCTAAAAGATGCATTAAGAAAAAAATTAATGCAAATAATTTATCATCGAGTGAAAGTGAGGATGAATTTGCAGAGCTTCCTGCTGTGCCAATCCGCAGGACCATATCTTGCCACGATCAAGAAGCAATGTTAGAAGGTTTTGCTTATTCTTACAATGATAATTGTGGAGGTAAGAAATGTTGCCAAAGTTACTTCTTTGTAGGCATTAAACCTAAAATCTTAGGACCTCCAATCGAGATTGATACAGGAATAAACGTTGTATCAATATCATCATCAATCCAGCAAAATGTCCCTACTACTGCAAATCAGGAAATTGCAGAAGAAGTGATTGCCGTACCAGAAACGGTGGGAACGCCAGTATTAATTTCCGAACCAGCATCATCCAACAATACAGCGATGCTATTGTATTCAACAGATGCTGATTTAGTAAGAAGTATCTTTAGAGAGGAGTTCGAGAAATTCAAGACTGAAGTAAGAGAAATAGTTCGCGAAGAACTGAGACATCTACAAAGTGTGCAACTGCCTAAACAAGTCTGTTCTGATTTTGAAGAGCAAAATAACTTGCCGTTGAAAACTGTACATGAATTAAAGATTTTTGAGGATAAAATTAAAAAGGAGGAATCTCTACGTCTAAATTTTGTATGACTATTTCAAAGATACTGAGAAGAATATATTTATAATTTATATATTTCCAGAAATCATACATTACGAAAGTTGGTGGTCGTTCAGCAAAAGAAGCGATGAAAGTTCTAAATAGGATATACGACTTAAGCGTCCAAAAAGAAATATCTTACACTGGCCGTGAGCAAAATAAGTTTCCAATCAAAGATTTAACCCATATAAAAATAATTATAGGTATGTAATATAGCATGTACAAGTTGATAAAAAATGTTGATATTTCGCGTTTTTTAGAAATTTTGGGAGGAATTTATTCTTTGACTGAGACGGAAACAGTTCTTCTTTTGCAAAAATACTTGCACCAAACGTGCGACCGAGTACGTTCTGCGGCAAAAAAAAGTAAAATATCAAACAGTGATAATATCGAATAATTAGAAAAATATATTTTATAACAATAAATGAAGATTTGTTTTTTGCTTTAACTTTCTTTATTCTGAATTATGTACCTATTTTGATAATAAGAAAAATATGTTTTAATAAATATACAACTATTTTGTGCTATATGTAGTTTATTTATTGAAATATTATTTATAATCTTCTCAAAGTGTGATTTAATGGCGCGACAAAGTATATATTATTCTTGTGTGGCATGCAAAACATTTTACATAGAATGTCATATTGCAAATTGTTTATTCTGAATTTCACCACATCTTCTTCAAATTGTCCTAGTAACATAAAGAAGTTGTTTAAATCTTCGGGTTCACTATGTATGCTTTTCGTGTTGCTAAATTTTTGTCCATAAATATACACGGATTCGACGTCTTTCTCAAAATATTTTACTCGTATAATCATATGATTTTGGCGCAACATAAGACAATTATCATTCAGGGTATTTGCTCTTATTATATAATCCGAAAATTTGCAGATCTTAAAAATGTTCGATCCAGCGATTCTTTTATTAAGTGAAGGTTCTTTTATAGACAGCACAGGAACATCTTGATTACGTATGGAATTTATTTCTGAAATTCTGTTGAAACATTGCTCAAGGGGTCTATAAGAAGAACGTAAGAACGACTTAATGATTTTTATATAGGCTTCAAATTTATAGCAAGAATTTTCGTCAAGTGGACCTAACTTATACGCATCTTTTGCTAAATGAATGAGACCGTGTACGTTGTAAGTGGTATTACATAGGCCATAAACTCTTGGAAAATGTTTAACGAAATACTTAAGTAAGTCTTCTGCATATTCGTTATAGATACGATAGTAAACTGGTGAAGTTAGAATCCTTATTGCTAAACTTAGGCATAGAAAGTGTTTGTATGCAGAAGAACTTATTACCCCTTTGAGTACTGCAGGGCCGGTATATAAAAGAAAAATTCTAAATTCATGCGCTTTGAAAAATGAATACTTAGAGCATACTTTTAAGTGTTCATTTATTTTTAGAAGCTGACTACTTTGTAGTTTTTGCTTACTGGGTTTTCCAATCCATATTTGAATTAGTTTTTTGCAAACGCCTTCGTCAACAAGGTGCATCTTGTCTAAAGAAAAATGATCCACCATATCAATAGGAAGACGTTCAAGAATAGAACGAGAAATTTTATGATGGCCTTCGTCAATTTCTCCAACGAAATTTATTCTTTTTCTAAAGTTCTCGTCGCTACGTAGTGGCGCATTTAATTCAGGATAAACTACTTTATTTCCTGTCTTTGTGATCAATCTGCTGCCTTTAGTGAAGCACTTTTGGCAAGAAAAATAACCTCCATGAGACTTTACTTGTTTGATTGCTGCCATTGCAGGCGCATCGCATACAAAAGAATGAATTTTTATAATGTATGATTTAAATTTATGTGTTAGTCCGTTTTCCTTTAAGTTTTCCAGCTCATTAACAAACTGTTTTAAAAAGTTGTTGTAGTCATCAGGCTTTCCACAGGATTCAAAAATTCCAACTACAAATACCTTGTTTTTCAAATTATTTACACATCCTAATATAAGCCAAAAATTATGTCCCCCGCTCATTGACGTGGGTGTGCCATCAACATTAAATGATAAGTATAAAGTTATTTCACTCACATTTAAACAATCTAATATGGATTTTAGCGATGATTCCACCCCAAAGTGAAGGTATTGCCCATTATCTAAAGGCTGAATATATTTTGCTTCACTTAATTTAGGTGTACATAGCAAGGTTCTGGCATCTGTACTACCATGAAGGCAACCTTCCTCCACAAGCAACTTTAGCAACCAATTCAAATGCACATGTTTAATATTGCATGATGTAGCCCATAATTTTAGTTTTGTTAATAGTGTTTCTGTGGCTTGGTTATTTTCACATGAAAGTAAATGTTCTTCTGAATTTTCTTCAAACGCCTCCTCGAGAAAGATTGCATTTTCCTCAACTGGAACAATTTCTTCTGTGACTTCATGTTCATCTTCATTATTATCATTATCTAAAAGGAAGCAAATAATCGATATGTTTTGTTATTAAATGCATATTAAGAAAAACTCTTTTACCTTGAAAATAATCCTTATTTGCCAAAATAGTCGGAGGCATCTTATATTGACACCCTGTAGGAACACAATAAGTGTGATCCGTATTGTTTTTGTTACTTCTGTTTTGGTTTTTAAATGACACATTTAAGTTCTTTGTAAATTTGTAAGCTCTTGGCATTTTTATATTTAAAACTAGAAATGTCTCAAATACCTTAATGTCAACTTCTTAGGAATATGTCACTTTTGTGTCAAGTTAATATCAGCACTGCTTCAGTACTGATCACACTGTAGATTGAAGAAAAGCAACATTTTTCCTACTCTCAATGACACGACGAATGGTGTAATGGATAGGATGACTGCCTTTCAACTCTAGTTACCCGGGTTCAAATCTCAAAGGTATAACGATTTATATTAAATAATAATAACAAAATAAAAGTTAATTGGTAGTCTTGCAGGAATAAAACATATGTACATGTATGCATGAGTTTATATGAATCAAAGAAAAGGGGAATTCGTGTTAGATGTAAATAAAAAAATTTTTTTTAGATATGGCGCGCCTACAACTAACAGTGTTGTACCCGCAGCCCAACACAGCCCCTACGGCGTACCCTATTAGTTAGCCCGGATCCAACGTTTCGCCTCCCGGGCTCCAACTCACACAAAGTATCAATTCCCAAGGTAGTACAAGTTGGGCCCAACACCTGGAATCACTCAAACACCGTCATACATAACCTCTATACCTGCCGCCAATAATAATACAACCCCACAGGTGTCTATTACACAACAACACTCCACCTATCAATCGACAACGCCCGCTCAACCACCCGTACAACACTTCGTCAATCAAACTCTGCCACTCGCAGAAGAAAGAGTAGCCGTGCCGAGTTCCTATCCCAATAGGCCTACACAGTCCCAATCCCTCGCTAACGTATATTGCACACTCACAGTGAGTGCATGAAGCGCAAGAACCCTCCGCTCTGCTCACACTGCCAAAATTATGGCCACGACGTCAGTGAGTGCCGCCGATTTAAGTATGAACGTAGCCAGGCTACGGCCAGAAATGGGCCCCCATTACAGAACACATACAATAATTACAACAACAGGCAACCTCAAAATTACCCTCCGAATTACCCGCCGAATTTTAATAATAGAAATCCCCAGGGAAGACCTGATAATAGTAGAAGGTACCTTCACCCAGGATCGGGCCAATCCAATCCGGGCCAACCTAATTCCGGCAAAAATCCAGGCCAACCTAATAGAACCCCACGAGTCTACCATGTAAGCAGAAAATGTGATTTCTGTGGCCGCCGCAGCCATGTAGTAAGTGAGTGTGCCCAGAAAAGAAAGTGGGAAGAAAGGCAGCAGTTAGTAGTGGACGCTGAGGTAAGCATTATTAAGCAAAATAAATTAAAACCCGAAATAGAAATAAACTCCGATGAGAATTGCACTCTTGTACCCCAGCCGTGTAACGGCCGCCTTCTATAGTAGTTTAGCCGCGACGCCCCTGTTCGCGGATTCCACCAGTCGCAGGCCATGTTTGGTCATCAAGCGACAAATATGAAAGAAAATTGCGAACCGATTGAATAATCTAACTAGTTCCGGAAATAGCACAACAATTAGTTCCCTGTAAAATATCAGCCTTATCCATTCTGAAAACGCATACTAAATTTAAAATGAAGTGCAGAAATTGTCAGACTTTCCAACCGAAATTTAATTCAAAATTATGCTTATATTGCCCCCTTTCATAGTTCGACTTAAGCAACGATAAACATATTCTGTATCCCCCATCGAAGTATTATTGCCAATTTATAAATTCCCCCAACATCTATTCTATAGATTCTAGATATAAATAATAAGAAACTTTTGACAATTTATCGGGAAAAAACAAAATAAAGCTTGACAAATGTAAGCTTTCACGATGGTGTTAAAATTCCTTTTTATATCGAACCAGTTTCGAAGTATGTAATTGCCACCTTTTGACATTCCCTGGAATTCATATATGTCGATGGGAGAACCATAGTGATCCAAGGAACATTTTTGTCAATATTTACTTTTTGAATTGAATGCACAGGAAAAAATTAAATCTTTCGTGGCATACTAATCCAAGCACATAAATAACATCCCATTAATAAATTTTATGTGTTTGGATTAGTATGCACAAAAGATTTAATGTTTTTCTGTGCATTCAATTCAAAAAAAAAGCATTTTTTAAAATGTCGCTGGGATCACTATGGTTCTCCCATCGACATATTTCCTTTATATTTGCAATAACCATTTTGTGATTGCCCAAAAGGCAAGTAATGCGAGATAACGGGGCGCGGCTGGTTTCCGTCTGGAGGAGTGGACGATTTTGGTCGGAAAAAGCAGTCTGCATGGGAATTTGTTTGAAGACGGTACTAGGTTGATTTGTAGTGAATAAACTGTTTTTGTGGCTAGTTTGAAGGTTTCTTTCGGAAAAGTTTTTTTTCTCTCGGAAAAATAAGATATAAGTGCATTATCCCTTTTGGGCGAGTTTTTTTTGAAAGTGGAGTGGCGTGGTTTGCTATAGGAATTGTGAATTTTTTTTTCGGAAAAACGTGAGGAAGCTAGAGCTACACGTGTTTTCCCACACAGTGTGGATCACTTTTGTTGAAGTTTTCGCGCCGGAGCCAAGAAGAGCGTCCCACGCGGAAAAGTCCCCTAAGGGCAGGAAAAACGAGTCAGGTTTGATATATATATAAAGGAATCAGCGGGTAAGTCAAAAGAATACAGGACAGTATATACCGTTCTGACGGTAAAATTAAACATAGTTACTTCCAACGGGAAGAGGTCATTCAGTATACTTGACTTTAATGAATTCATTATTATCTTTTAGCTATTGAACAAGAAAACGAGATGCCCGGAAAATTTCCGAAGTAAGAAGAGACATCCGAGGTTTCCCGAAGGGAAGAAGTTTTGGTTGGGACGAATAAAAGAAAAAAAAAGAAGGAGGGAGAAGGCGTTGTACTTCGGTCGCATATCGGCTGACCATATCACCACAGATAGAAAACGTAAGGAAAGCTAACGACCGAAAAAAGTCGGGGAAAGATACCTTTAGCCGGCTTGTCAGCCGAGCACCCTGAGTGAGTATTTCGTGTGTTATTTTCCATTGTTTAGGAAATTAGAATTGCGAAAACGGGACGGAGAACGTGAGTTATTGTTTGGAAAACAACGGTCGGGAGGAAAAGC
Organism: Thereva nobilitata; assembly: GCA_963855945.1. Lineage (NCBI taxonomy): Eukaryota > Metazoa > Arthropoda > Insecta > Diptera > Therevidae > Thereva > Thereva nobilitata. Next base: position 37,872,631 of record OY979697.1, read on the forward strand.
AGTTGTGCCTCCCCGTTTCACTTCACCGTTATATCGCCAGAGTTTTTTTTTGAAACGAATCAACAAGTTCTTGGTATAGATATGCTAGAGGTACATATGCCTATAATCTTGTAAATACATAAGAAAATATCAAGGCGGGAATATAAATCAAATTGAAATTAGAATAAGAAAGATAAACGAAAAATAATTACACCTGGTGAGATTTGTGTGAGGTTGATATTCTTTTGTGTGAAGGGAGGCGTTGGAAGCAAACCAGCATAGAGAAATTTGGTAATAAGGTAGTGATACAAGGAAATATACTATCTAAAGGGAGAATAATTCTTCTCCAACCTTTTGGGTTTTTTATATAATACATATATATATTAATACAAATATACACATCGGTAAGTTTGCCTTTTTAGAGAGGAATGAAAAGCTAGAATACTGGTGATTTTCAGTCTAAGTCATCTTACTCTTTATCTATCATAACCTTTTTGCGAGTCTATATTTGCTCCTTGTGGCATGTTTATATTGTAGATGCCTTATTGTAAATTTTTTTTCACCCAAAGAGAACTGGAAGTTTGGGCTCGAAAGGAATACCTATTATATTAGTAAACCCTCTTGTCATGAGGTAATGAATTAGCTATTATATTAGTATTAGCATTATTATATTAATGGACCCTTTTTGTAAGGAAATAAATTATCGATGCGATTGCTTATACACATATACTTTGAATTAAATTAGTGGCGCGGTTCGCCATAAGAATACTTAGGAGAGTATATCAACAATCCTTTTTTTTTGTGTCATAAGAAAATGAATTATCCATTATATTAGCATTAGTATTGTTAGATTAGTAAATCCTTTTCGTAAGGACATGAATTATCTATTATATTAGCATTAATATATATTATATTAGTAAACCCTTTTTTGTAAGGGAATGAATTATCTATTATATTAATATTGGTGTTATTATATTAGTAGACCCCTTTTTGTAAGGAACTGAATTATCTATGTGATTGCTTATGCACATATACCTTGAATTAAATTAAAGGCACGGTTCGCCATATGAATACTTAGGATTATAGATTGGTAAATGTTTTTTTTATGGATTAGCTATGCGGATAATTACCGTCAGTTACATTGAAGTAAACTATTGATACGGTTAGCGATACACTTACTTACGCGGGTAAACCATTAGTTGCGGCCAAACAGGAAGTTAATGATTGTAAGCAATCGGATTTTATAAAGGTTATGTAGGATCCATATAATTTAATAATAAAAAACACTGGTGAGCCTTGGTGATCCCTTTAATATATTTTTGAGTTTTACAAAATTTATTACAATTTGGACGTTTCGGCACTAAAATTTATGCCATTATCAACTAAAAAACAAAACATTTTTTTTTTAATATAAAACAATACATAATTATAATCTTATAATTTAAAAAAGAAAGCTTACCAGAATTTGGAAATATTAGACAAAAAATTTTGTTCCCCTTTTATACACAGAGTTGAAACTCCACTACGTCAGATCCGACTTTTTAATAGTTTTCAATAAAAACTTGGAACACATTTTTTTTTTCTTTATTTCTTTATTTTTAAATTTCTTTTTATTGTTCATGGTCTTGATTTGGAACAACGTCAAAGGCAAGCGCTCTTAACCTTGCGCGGGAAGAACGTAAAATGGACAATGAGAAATGAATTGACAAAATTGAAAATAAGAAGAGCCAACATCAGTGTAAAAAAATTTTTTTTTTTTTATATTATTGCTGACAATTGTTTCTTGTAGGTTGTTGGAAGAATTATAATAAGTTAAAATCGATTTATCGATAATTGTTGATAAAATTGTTTAAATATTTTAAATTATTTTTGTAATCAGTATGGTTGTTAAGAGTTGATTTATAATTTTTACTGATTTGAAAGGTTTCTTTAATAAGTCTATTATTATATAAATTGTCGGAATCTAAAATTTTGGTTTCATTGAATTTAAATTTGTGGCCAGTATCATAAGTGTGCTTGGTTAATGCACTGTGATGAAGGTTTAAGTTTTTACTATGGTAATTGAATGTGGGGCATGTGATAGAATTTATATTGGCGAAACGTCTCAACCATTAAAGAAGAGATTATATCAACACGATTACCATAGTAAAAACTTAAACCTTCATCACAGTGCATTAACCAAGCACACTTATGATACTGGCCACAAATTTAAATTCAATGAAACCAAAATTTTAGATTCCGACAATTTATATAATAATAGACTTATTAAAGAAACCTTTCAAATCAGTAAAAATTATAAATCAACTCTTAACAACCATACTGATTACAAAAATAATTTAAAATATTTAAACAATTTTATCAACAATTATCGATAAATCGATTTTAACTTATTATAATTCTTCCAACAACCTACAAGAAACAATTGTCAGCAATAATATAAAAAAAAAATTTTTTTACACTGATGTTGGCTCTTCTTATTTTCAATTTTGTCAATTCATTTCTCATTGTCCATTTTACGTTCTTCCCGCGCAAGGTTAAGAGCGCTTGCCTTTGACGTTGTTCCAAATCAAGACCATGAACAATAAAAAGAAATTTAAAAATAAAGAAATAAAGAAAAAAAAATGTGTTCCAAGTTTTTATTGAAAACTATTAAAAAGTCGGATCTGACGTAGTGGAGTTTCAACTCTGTGTATAAAAGGGGAACAAAATTTTTTGTCTAATATTTCCAAATTCTGGTAAGCTTTCTTTTTTAAATTATAAGATTATAATTATGTATTGTTTTATATTAAAAAAAAAAAATGTTTTGTTTTTTAGTTGATAATGGCATAAATTTTAGTGCCGAAACGTCCAAATTGTAATAAATTTTGTAAAACTCAAAAATATATTAAAGGGATCACCAAGGCTCACCAGTGTTTTTTATTATTAAATTATATGGATCCTACATAACCTTTATATTACTCTTGGAGTAGAGCGAGCATCTCCATCATCTCTTTTATGCTTACCTAATTGGCAACTATAATGGCACAACAAGGGTTCTTCCAACAAATGAAAGTACAGTTTGGCATTCATCATACCCAATCCATCTACAGGTATTTTAATATCGTCAAAAAACTTGCATTAAATGAAAACAGATTATATTTTTTAACCACGTGCAAGAAGTATAACCTCATTCCAAAATTCATAAAAGAATCGTGTAAAAACAATCGTCAATATTATTCTAATCGTTTCAACAAAAAATTAGAACACAACTTGAAATTGTTTCAATATAAATTATTAAACTTAGAAATCAATGACACACATGTAACTTTAAACCACATAAAGAATACCAAATTACAGTTCGTAGTAAAATTCATAGATAACTTTCCTGTTGATTTATACTATTATATTATATACAAGAGCAACAAATTATATCATGAGACCAAAAGAAAAAACAGAATATCAATTGATAAAAAATTACAAAATTTACGTTGTCACGCTCTCAATGATAGTATTTGCTCCCTTCTAAAAAAACATTACCATAAATGGATAGTGAACTTAACTGACTTGCAGATAGATGAAAAAGTTCTAATAATTTTATCTTTAGGACCGAATTTTAATTACAAATCCAATAATATTAATTACATCAAACACTTTATTCTAGAAACTTACATTAACCTTTCTGTAGCAATAGATAGGAGTAACATTATGAACAAAGATTATATTAAACAAAAAATTTCCAAATATTTAGACACTAGATTTAAAGGTTTAAAAAATGAAAAATTATCTTACCCACAAATAGAATTACTAGAATGGATCAAGATTACCAAGCAGTTTGTTAAAAACCATAAAGACATAATAATAATCACTAAAGCCGATAAAGGTGCCAAAACTGTATTAATGTATAAACAAGAATATAACACTAAAGCTCTTGAAATTTTAAATGACGAGAATACTTACATTAAACTCAATCGAAACCCTATCAATACTTTAGATTCTGAATGCAAAAAATTTCTAAAACTCATAAACAAGCCAGAGCTTATAGTAAAGAATCCAAAAATTGGAAGAATGTATATGAATCCGAAAATACACAAGGTTGACACTCCACTACGTCAGATCACATCCACTATTGATACCCCCATTTATAAACTATCTAAATACCTAAATAATGTACTATCACAAGTTACTTCTAAATATGAATTCAATATTAAAAATTCATTTGATCTGGTAGATGGCGTTTCCAGCCTATACGTCCCTGATGACCATTGTCTTGTAAGTTTTGATGTAACAGCGTTATATCCAAGCATTCCCCAGGAATTGGTCATTAGATGTATTAGTGAGAGGTGGGATGAGATTTATGAATTCACTGATCTTGATTTTGACCAATTTATTGATGGTATTGAGTTATGTTTCAGGAATGCAATTTTCAGTCATAATAACGTTATTTACAAACAAATTGACGGCTCACCCATGGGTTCGAGCATCTCTAGTTCACTTGCTGACATCATCTTGCAAAAACTCGAAAAGGGGATTATTCTTGACCCGAAATTTAAAATTTTGTATTATAAAAGATATGTTGATGACTGCCTATTGATTATCCCTGCTGACAGTATAAATTCAATCTTTAGTGAATTTAATGGTTACCATCCAAAGATTAAGTTCACATTGGAGGTGGAAAATGACAATAGATTAAACTTTTTAGATGTGACTCTAATTAGAATTGATAACAAAATTATCACAGATTGGTATCAAAAACCTATCGCTAGTGAACGATACTTAAACTACTTTTCGTACACTAACATTTCTTATAAAATTAGTGTAATTAACGCTCTCGTTGATCGGGCTTTTTTACTTTCCGACCGTTCATTCCACCCCAAAAATTTCAAACTCATTTATACTAAATTATTAAAAAATTGTTACCCTCCTTACTTCATCAATAAATTCATCAACAAAAGACTACATAAACTAAGATCCAGGACTAATTTAAATTTTAATGTTGATAATAACTCAAATTCTGATATTATATTTACTAAGATTCCCTATGACAAAGATACCAATCATGTACTAAACAAAATAGTAGACAATAGCAACATCAAGATAACAAATATATCAACTTCTTCCACTTCTAATTTATTTACCAAACTTAAGGATAAAATCCCGACCAATGAGACTAAAAATGTCGTCTATCAGGTTGAATGTGGGGCATGTGATAGAATTTATATTGGCGAAACGTCTCAACCATTAAAGAAGAGATTATATCAACACGATTACCATAGTAAAAACTTAAACCTTCATCACAGTGCATTAACCAAGCACACTTATGATACTGGCCACAAATTTAAATTCAATGAAACCAAAATTTTAGATTCCGACAATTTATATAATAATAGACTTATTAAAGAAACCTTTCAAATCAGTAAAAATTATAAATCAACTCTTAACAACCATACTGATTACAAAAATAATTTAAAATATTTAAACAATTTTATCAACAATTATCGATAAATCGATTTTAACTTATTATAATTCTTCCAACAACCTACAAGAAACAATTGTCAGCAATAATATAAAAAAAAAAAAATTTTTTTACACTGATGTTGGCTCTTCTTATTTTCAATTTTGTCAATTCATTTCTCATTGTCCATTTTACGTTCTTCCCGCGCAAGGTTAAGAGCGCTTGCCTTTGACGTTGTTCCAAATCAAGACCATGAACAATAAAAAGAAATTTAAAAATAAAGAAATAAAGAAAAAAAAAATGTGTTCCAAGTTTTTATTGAAAACTATTAAAAAGTCGGATCTGACGTAGTGGAGTTTCAACTCTGTGTATAAAAGGGGAACAAAATTTTTTGTCTAATATTTCCAAATTCTGGTAAGCTTTCTTTTTTAAATTATAAGATTATAATTATGTATTGTTTTATATTAAAAAAAAAAAATGTTTTGTTTTTTAGTTGATAATGGCATAAATTTTAGTGCCGAAACGTCCAAATTGTAATAAATTTTGTAAAACTCAAAAATATATTAAAGGGATCACCAAGGCTCACCAGTGTTTTTTATTATTCAATCGGATTTTGTTCTAACTACATTTTTACCCTAACGGACGATACATGACAGACTTGTCGACAGTATAACGTGTCACATGATGAATAAGTAACCTTATCGTTCTGATGACAACTTGACTAACTTATCTTGACCCGACTGGACAGCTACGAATAATTTGTAGTAATTTCGGTATCGAGTAGGGATTCATGAGCTCAAACGACTGTACGATCGAAGGTATTGACATGTTGATAGCTTAAGGCCCCGACACGTAGACCCTGGGGAATGCAGGATGCCCCCCGACCTAGGTAATTGCCTTCCATTTGCCTGTTCGGTCTGACATTCTGTGTCCATGACCTGACCGGTGCCCAGTGACCACTCTCTCCCTTCTTCCCCCTTTAGCCCCTCTCGTTGGCCCAAGACGGCTCCGTACCTACCGCCATCGCCCAATTTAGTTTTGGCACGAGTTTTTTTTTGGTAACTGTTCCTTGGATAGGTTTTGCATCCCAGTACTACGAACCCCACCCCATCCGTCGAGCTAGCTCGTGTACCGCACGTCGTGCCGCCTGTCGGTGCCGGTGATGCTTTCATTGGCGGTACTTTCTCCGGAGGTCGATCCGTCCGAGCCCTCTATTCTTTAGGTCCCCTTTCCCAACTAGATTTTTTGTAACGATGGTCCTTTGGCCTTTAGGGCATTTTCCCTTCTTCGCGCCTCGGCACATATTTATCCCCGACAGTTACAAAATGGCGCCCAACGTGGGACCTTTTCCATTACCCAGGTGTAGCCCGGCTAGCTCAGTCAGTAAAGCATGAGACTCTTAGTCTCAGGGGTCGGTCAGCCGCACGTTGCGACGCAACCGGTAGGGGAATCCAAAAAACCTAACCATATGTTACAACAAGGCCCCGTTTGTTTTTTTCGCGCCAACTCTCGCCTTGCAGATTCGAAATGGCGCGTTGTAACGGCCGCCTTCTATAGTAGTTAAGCCGCAACGCCCTGTTCGCGGATTCCACCAGTCGCAGGCCATGTTTGGTTATCAAGCGACAAATATGAAAGAAAATTGCGAACCGATTGAATAATCTAACTAGTTCCGGAAATAGCCCAACAATTAGTTCCCTGGAAAATATCAGCCTTATCCATTCTGAAAACGCATACTAAAATTAAAATGAGGTGCAGAAATTGTCATACTTGCCAACCGAAATTTAATTCAAAATTATGCTTATATTGCCCCCTTTCATAGTTCGACTTAAGCAACGATAAACATATTCTGTATCCCACATCGAAGTATTAATGCCAATTTATAAATTTCCTCAACATCTATTCTATAGATTCTAGATATAAATAATAAGAAACTTTTGACAATTTATCGGGAAAAAACAAAATAAAGCTTGACAAATGTAAGCTTTCACGATGGTGTTAAAATTCCTTTTTATATCGAACCAGTTTCGAAGTACGTAATTGCCACCTTTTGACATTCCCTGGAATTCATATATTTCCTTTATATTTGCAATAACCATTTTGTGATTGCCCAAAAGGCAAGGAATACGAGATAACGGGGCGCGGTTGGTTTCCGTCTAGAGGAGTGGACGATTTTGGTCGGAAAAGCAGTCTGCATGGGAAGACGGCACTAGGTTGATTTGTCGTGAATAAATTGTTTTTGTGGCTAGTTTGAAGGTTTCTTTCGGAAAAGTTTTTTTCTCTCGGAAAAATAAGATATAAGTGCATTATCCCTTTTGGGCGAGTTCTTTTTTTTTGAAAGTGGAGTGGCGTGGTTTTCTATAGGAATTGTGAATTTTTTTTTCGGAAAAACGTGAGGAAGCTAGAGCTACACGTGTTTTCCCACAGAGTGTGGATCACTTTTGTTGAAGTTTTCGCGCCGGTGCCAAGAAGAGCGTCCCACGCGGAAAAGTCCCCTAAGGGCAGGAAAAACGAGTCAGGTTTTATATATATATAAAGGAATCAGTGTTAAGTAAAATCTCACAACAAAAAAAAACAAAAACAACAACAACAAAAAGCAAAAGACTCGCACCGAACAGACGAAAATGCAACATCTTATCAGGGAGGTATCGGATTACTTCTGGAAGTGAGAATCTGCCCTAGGTGCGAAACTTTTAATTTGCTTTGTGTCCCCATGAGATAGTAATTCTCGACACGGTTTCACGGTTAACGCTGAAAGAGCGAAAAAGCTACCGCGGTGTTTGTTTTAGGGGAGCAGGAGTGATCTTGACCCTGACCGTGGCGTAGGGTTTCCAAAACGGATATATATGTATCCGTTATCCGCGGTTATTTATACTCTTAACCGTATCCGATATCCGCGAAAAATCTGACGGTTAGCAATTTTAAGTTTTCAAATTAAATCTGTTAAATTTTCCTAGCAAAGTAGGCTAGTCATTGTAATAATTGTTTAAAATTTTGAAATTTTATGTAGCAGGCTATGCATTTTTCCAGTTATATTTTTGTTCTGGTTCAGTTCATTTTTGTGAAGTTTATTTAAGAAGAAACACGGTTGTGCTTTAAATAGTCAGAAAAAGTCTTCGTAAGTTATTTTTATACGCTTTATTTAGCTCTCGAATTAAAATATTTAAACGTTTTTTCATTATCCCTAGAAAATGTCATTAAAAAGACCAGTGTCATCAGTTTGGGATTATTTTGAGAAACTGGTAACAGAAAAAAAAGCGCAATGCCTGAAATGTCAATCTAAAATAACAAATACCAATGGATCAACAGGAGCAATGTTAAACCATCTCAAACTTGTTCACAAAATTTTCATGAATGAAATCGTGGAAAAAGAACAACCTACGGCTTTAATACAAAGAGCTTCAATGTTAAATTTTGTTAAGCGAGACAGTTTGGAAGATATAGTGTCAAAGCTGGCAGCAGTTTCAATACGAATTCTGCATTTATTCGTGAATCAATTTCTAGTCGGGGATATTCTTTACCAAACTGCGAAACTAGTGTAATGAAATTGATACAATAGGGGTATTCATGATCTGTGTTAAACGTCGAGAAATCGTAAAATGTTATCTTCGAAATAGACAAGATCGTGAGCGACCACTTTAAATTTCCATGTGAAAATGTTATTTTTTATATTAATTTGCACTTTTCAAATAAAACTATCAATCGAAATAAATTCTAAACAGCTGTTGACAGTAAAAGAAAAAAAATCACGTGCCTTTTTCGATCTCGATCTCGAGTTGTTGAATTAACACACCTTTTCAGATGTTATTTGTTAAAACCGAAACAAATGTCATTTACTAAGGAAAGTTTCTCGATTTGTTAAACTTTTCTCTCGATTTAACACAAATAACACGAATAACACAAATAACACAGATCATGAATACCCCTAATATAATTTTGAAGTAAAGAAAGCAGAGATGATTAAAAGTATTGAAAAACGTAAAATAGCTGGAAATAAATACAGTATCACCAGTGATGAATGGACAAGCCTAAGAAAACGTAGGTATTTAAATATAAATATCCATGGAGAAAATGATGAATGCATGAATCTGGGGCTAGTTCCAATTCTAGGATCTTGTAATGCAGATGAAATGGTTGATAAAGTTAAAAATCACCTATCTAAATTCAACATCGATTTTGAAAGTGATATCGTATGTACTACTAATGATGGTGCTCCAATGATGCTAAAGTATGGTAGAACTTGCCCAGCTTAATTGATTATATGTTTGAATCACAGTATACATTTAGGAGTTTGTGATTATTTTTATAAAAAGCATGAATCTGCTCAAACATCGCATGAAGAAGATTTTGACGACGATGCAGATGATTTTGAAGATTCTTTTAATGATGATCCCGGGATTGAAAATGTTGAAGAGGAAAATATTACTATTTTTGAACAGCTGAAACTAGTTAGGAAAATTGTGTGCTTTTTTAGATATTCTCCGGTACGTAATAGTATTTTGCAAAATCATGTTAAAAATGAATTCCAATGTGAGTATGAACTACTGCTAGACCCAAAAATTGGATGGAACTCAATTGCGCCCATGATAGAAAGGTTTTTGAAGTTGAAAACGCAAATTTCACAAGCTTTAAAAGATTTGAATTCTTATTATTTGATGGAAAAGGTTGATTTGGAGTTATTGAAAAATGTCAGTCTTTCTCTACAGCCTATAAAACTAGCAGTCGAAGCATTAAGTCAAAAAGACGCAAATCTTTTTAGTGCTGAAGGAATCTTATCTTTTTTAAGAAACAAAATGGAAGCAAGTAATTCACAAATAGGTCGGGATTTGTTCCAGTCAATTCAAAATCGCATTGAATCGCGGAAAAATGACAATATTACGGCATTAATAAAATGTCTTGTTGATCCAACCAATACACCAACAAAATCTATTCTTTGTTTTGCTACAGCTCTTATGAAGAGATATTTTCCTAATGAAACTAAGACTATGCAGCAATCGGACGGTGAAGAGGAAGTTATCTGTGAAGAAGAAACAACCCTAGTTGAATCATAAATAGGATTACTTGAAGAACTAAATTCATACATTTCAAATGCGTCCAACGTTAAACAGATAGGAATATCAAATAATAATACTTTAAAGCAAGAATTAACATTTTCAAAAAAACTCTTAAGAGAACACAAAATCTTGAATTGCTTTATATGGCACTGAAAACAGAGAAGCCGACTTCAACAGAATCAGAGAGAACTTTTTCGGTTTCAGGAAATTTCTGTACCAAAATCCGATCTCGGCTTTCTTGTGCATCACTTAATGCATTACTGTTCATGAAATACTTTTATTTAAATGAAAAAATTCAAAAAATTTAATATATAAAAAATAAATAGTATATTCATAACGAGATTCAATATTATTTGTTTATTTTTATACGGTTATCCGGTATCCGCCGGATAATTCTAAAATGACTATCCGATAACCTCGGTTACAGAAAATCCGGATATTTGGAAACCCAACCGTGGCGTGAGAACCATTTTCCGTGTTCACGTTTTGTTTGTTTTTGTTGGAAGAACCACGGCTCGGCGGCGGTGGTGAAAATTGAAAAAAGTTGAGTGTTGACTTAACTTTAATCCGCGGCGGTCGATTTTTGGGTTCCAGAGCGTGGTCTAAAAATAGTTCGCGATCAGAAGAGTTCCACTAGGCATTAAGAATATTAAAACTTTTTTTCGGGTGGTCTTGGTATCAACGGGCGGTGTCGGTCGTGTTGGCTCTAATTAAAGAAATTACTATTGAATAGTTTAAATCGCTGTAATAATTAAACTAAAAGTGCACAGTTTAAGATTATAAAAATTAAATAGAAATCACTATTGAACAGTTTAAATCGCTGTAATAATTAAACTAAAAGTGCACAGTTTAAGATTATAAAAATTAAATAGAAATCACTATTGAACAGTTTAAATCGCTGTAATAATTAAACTAAAAGTGCACAGTTTAAGATTGTGATGAAATAAATCAGTAAACACATGCCCTAAAAATATTTGAGTAGATCAAGTTAAGTAAAACAAATTAAAAAATAAGAACGCGCCTCAAATCACCACCGTCCAAATAAAGTGCATGCACACACAAAATTATAAAAACACCGCGCCCGGGTAACGGGGTCATAACGTAACTTTCGCCAAGTGTTTTCGCCGGTTATTTGTAAACAAACTTTCATCATATGGAACATGCACTTAAGTGAACGATTTTGATGAGCCAGGTATTTGAGACGCGGGCCTATATTTTAGATATAAATCAATGTAATTAATTTAGTATAAATAGAGTAAGAATTCAAATAATAAAGACACTTAGTAATCAGACTTGAATTTATTCATTTCGGAGTTGTGCTGATAAGCTGCTCCTTACTAAGCCCTGAGCATAGCGAGTCTCGCTGCTCTACCCAGGAGTTAAGCAATTCTTTGCTGCTCCTCTCCATCAAAATAATTTCGCCGAGGGACCACCACATGGCGACCGTGACAGGACAAAAAGCAGCATTATTGAGAATATTTAAGACTATAGAAAAAAAGGTTAATCTTAAGAACAGGGCCTCCACGCCCGATTTTGATGAAATTTTCACACAATGTACAGTTACTCATGTACAACTCAGATATGATAATAAAAAGTGTCGCTCAAGTCCCGTTATGTTTTTATTGGATGTTAAAGTACCGTAATTTCAATAATTGAAAAAGTCATAATTGCTATATTACAATACCAATTTTGATGAAATTTTCACACAATGTAAAGTTACTCATGTACAACTCAGATATTATAATAAAAAGTGTCGCTCAAGTCCCGTTATGTTGTAGTTTAATGTTAAAGTACCGTAATTTCAATAATTGAAAAGGTCATAATTTCTATATTACACCACCAATTCTGCTGAAATTTTCACACAATTTATATTTTGATGTGTACAACTCATTTTTGATAAAATAAATTTGCACCCATGCACCGTTATTTTTTTATTTAACTAATTCAAAAAGTGATAATTATCATACTATACGAACGACAGTAGTCTGTACAATGTAAAGGGGTTAACGGGCGGTATGGGGGGCGGTAGCCCCCAAATTTAAAAGCGGTTAACGGGGGTATGGGGGCAGCGAACGGGGGGTATGGGGGTAGAGCTTCCAAACGGGGGGATGGGGGCAGAGCCCCCATTCCTTATTAAAGGTATTTAATCTTTCTATCGCACCTTTTGTTTTAAAAGAACCTATAGGATTTTATTGAATCCTTGCGCATGTATACCAATGCTAAGATTCTACTGAGGAGCTCCTAATTTTAGAAAAACGAATAGCATTTTTTAAATCACGGTTGCCGTTACTATTAATTTCACGATTTTTATGAATCCTTGCGTATGTATACCAATGCTAAGATTCTACTGAGGAGCTCCTAATTTTAGAAAAACCTTTTAAATAAGATTCAAAATTAAAATATAATTCTTTTTTTTTAATAATAATTTAATTGAAAATTAAAATAATTCATTTTTTTCTTAATAATATTTGAAAATTAAAATAATTCATTTTTTTTTAATAACAATTGCAACTTAAAATAATTCTTTTTTTTTTAAATAATTTAAAATTGCTTTTTTTTATATTTTTTTTTTTAATTTCTGTTGACGGGTGGGTATAATTCGCCAATAATTTTGAAAAATGCATTTAATCTTTCGTTTAAATGGAATTTTCTTTTAAATAAAAATTCGGAGAGATAGCCTATCAAATGGCTATCCCTTGTCCCGTCACGAGGAATATTCGCCCGGACTTCCCTCCAAACACGCTCGATGTTTTGAGTGTGGGCACCTGAAATTGAAACAATATACATATAATTAAATTTTTGATATTACTAATATATGTTTATATTACTTTTATGAATATTATTTTAAATTTCTTGCCGGTTTCTGGGTCGACGAAATTTATAGAATGGTTGACGGTCAAGTGTTGGAAAGAATTATCTTTTAAACAATTGTAAGATCGCCAACAATCTGATATAATCGTCGTCCCGGGCAAAATCCATTGTTTTATAATTTCCAACAATGTTTCTGTATTCCTGTTTGGGACAGGAACTATAAACAGGCGACCGCTACCCCGTTCATAACCCCCAAAAATCCATTTCCCGTCAATAAGGCGACCTCTATTGTATTTTCGTTTGCCTATTTTTGCCTCGTCTATTTCAACGATTGTTCCAAGCCCCCCAATTTTCTCCGACTGGGATTCGGCCCAGTATATGCAAACCTAATTGAAATTAATAATTAAATTTATTTCATTTAATTACTAACAATGAAAATATTTTTACGATTACCTCACGACAAAAGCTTTGCCAATCTACAATAGTGGAGTCGCCTAAGTCCAGCTCATTTTTCAGAAAATCGTGGCGGGGGGGGCTTCAGCATTATGAAATAGGCAACGAAAATACAAATTTGGCTATGGGCAATTTTGATTTATCAAACCATGTGCCTTTTTTGCAGCTTTGCTTAAACAAGCATTTTTGCTTGATGCGTTTTTTGTGGCAATTCACTTTATAATTTGTTTTTTGACACTTAAATAATAATGAGCTTTGATCTATAAATAAATTTGCCCCGCAATTGCCGCAATTCATTTCGGTATTGATCATTTTCTTTTCCTTTAAAAAATTAATTAATTTTGCCCTATCATTGGCTAGAATTAAAAATTCGTATAGTTTCATATCCTGTAATAAAATAATAAATGTTTATTTAAATATAGATAAATACTTAAATATTAAAATAATCATTTTTTTACTTACTTTTCGATTATTTTTCACTCTACTAACTAAAAATTTACTTAGATTTCACTCACAATTTCAACTTAACACAAAACTTTTGACAGTTATAACGGTTATAACGGTAATTAGGACGCGTTTTTTATAGTAGTTAAAAAATAATCACAGCGAAGTTAGATGCAATTAATTAACAATTTAAAATATGGGAATTACCATTTGCCAACATTGCAAGGTTAAAAAAAACGTTGTTGGAAAAAATTAAATTTCACATATTAAAATATATGAAATATATAAATATTAAAAGAATTAGAAGTGGAATGTGTCAGTTATCTTTTTTATACTTACATATATCGCCGTGTTTTCAAAATGTATAAAAAAACGGTATATGGTGCCACTTTTTTTAAAAAAAAAATTTTTGTGCGGACAAAAATATACAATATATCTAAATTTCATTAAAAAAGGACGTACAGTATGGCAATTATCATCTTTTGAATTATTGAAATTACAATGCTTTAAAATTAAATAAAAAAATAACGGTGCATGGGTACAAATTTATTTTATCAAAAATGAGTTGTACACATCAAAATATACATTGTGTGAAAATTTCATCAAAATTGGTGGTGTAATATAGCAATTATGACCTTTTCAATTATTGAAATTACGGTACTTTAACATTAAACTACAACATAACGGGACTTGAGCGACACTTTTTATGATCATATCTGAGTTGTACACGACTAACGGTACATTGTGTAAAAATTTCATCAAAATCGGGCGTGGAGGCCCTATTCTGAAGATTTACCGCCAAGACTACAGCCATCAACCTCAGCATCCATAGCAGAAACAACAGCAGGCCCCCGTAAATTAACGATCGAGCAATACAAAGAGCGATTAGAGCGTAAGAGGATACAGAAAATACAAAAAAGGAATACAAGAGGAGGAGCACGAGTTACATGTCCAGTATAATGCCCCAATTTAACCGGATACACGTGGAATTCCTTTAATATTAAGAAACAATTTTCCTAAGAAATAAGTCTGCACAGTTTCCGTTGAAACTTAATATCGTTGCACAAATTCATTAAAACTAGATTCCAAGTTCAAGTACTTTGTAGACGCTATGTCAGCATTTTTTGCAATTGTAACCTCTTATAACTTAAAGCTTAATTTAATGATTTACTTACAGTTTTGCTTTCAACCAGTTCGGTTCATTTTTGATTGTTCAAATATTCTTGTTCAAAATTATTAAATTAATAAATAAAATTTCTTTGGTGTTAAATTATTGAAATTATATTTTTTTTATTCAAAAACCTAAATAAAAACATAACTGGCGCAGTCTTGAGGATTTTTCCTATTCCGCCGCTAAAGTAATAAAATTCGCGAATTAATCACGCCGAAAGTATATCGGTAATCTAATCGAAGGAAAATCGATTATATGTAGTGACGTGAATTAAATAAGAGTGACTATTCATTCAAAGTGGAAAAAAAGTGTTGTGGTCCAGCGAGGGAACATTGTTGAAGACAACACCCACACCAGGCGGTCGAACCAACGAAAGGACATCGTGGGAGGAAAAATAAAAAGAATCTACATAAATAACTTGGAACTTTGAAGATGCACAGAATCCTGATTGCATTACTGTAAGTCAATTTTTGAATATCTCCTTTATTTATTTTCCTACCAAATTTTTATCATTTAATGCCCTATAAAAAGAAAAGGTCCAGAGCGGAACCTTATTTTACCAATATTAAAAAAAATTTTTCGCTTCAAACGATTTGTGAAAACGAAGAAAGTGATTTCGTGTTTAGTAATAGTGAAAATTTGAGTGCGAGTCAGAGTGTTCCGAATAATTTAAATTTAGAAGATTCAGATTTAGAATCAATTTCGTTGATATTTTCGAATTCTTCCGGTCAATTAAATAACGCAAAAATGGTTGATAATAACGCAAGTAATTCTGGCCCTCGTATTATGACGCCCACCGATTTAGCGAATTCCTTACGTGTACCTGACGCGATAAAGGATTTACCTCACTTTGAGGGAAATCCTAGAATGCTGTTCGATTTTATTAATAATGTGGAAGAAATTTTACTTCTTATCGCGGTCGCTGAAGGAACACCGTACAAAAAATTACTACTCCGCGCTATTAGAAACAAAATTGTAGGACCAGCCAATGAAGTGTTGAATATGTATGGAACACCATTGGACTGGGACCAAATTAAACAAAATCTTATCCTGCACTATGCAGATAAGAGGAACGAGACATCTCTCGTTCGTGATCTGCACGATCTTAAGCAAAATAATAGGCCCGTTGAAAAATTTTATAGTGAAATCATTGAGATACTCTCAACAATAAATAATCATGTGCAATTACATGAACCAAACCAGCATGTAGTGTTAGCAAAACGGAATCTTTATACAGAAATGTGCCTTAACGCGTTTTTAATAGGTCTTAAAGAACCCCTAGG
This sequence comes from Thereva nobilitata, assembly GCA_963855945.1. NCBI lineage: Eukaryota > Metazoa > Arthropoda > Insecta > Diptera > Therevidae > Thereva > Thereva nobilitata. The sequence continues at coordinate 37,889,254 of OY979697.1, forward strand.
TTCGACTATACGTGCGATGAAGCCAAATACACTAGCCAATGCATTCGCGTATTGCATTAAAGAACACAACATCTTTTACGCAAAACATGATCACGGTTCTCATAGATTTTCGAACGATAATTCCACACATAGATCAACCCCACAGTTCAAAAATACACAGAATAAATCCAGACAACAGTTTTTCTCAACTCCATACAACCCACAAGCTATACAAACGTTTAAACAAACAGTGCCAACATACCCAACATTTCGCTATACTCCGCAAACAAATACCCCATATAACCCAAACATACAAAGAGCAAATACTCCACTCCAAAATTTTTTCCGGCCTAGATCGCAAATTACCTCACACCAAACCAGTACTTATAACCAGGCCCCTGCACGACAAAATTATCAAAATTACTCAAACCTCCCAAGGCCAGAGCCAATGGACACAAGCTCCGGTAATACCAATCTCAGGTCACAAAATTTCTCAAGGAATCAACCCTTCAGGCAAGCCAGCAACCTTTCATCCAGAACTGCTAATAGAGAACTTTTTAACGTGGACATAGAAGATCCCCAACCTTCTACTAGCTATCAACAACACCTTGATCAATACTATGATACCGAGTTAACACAGGATCCCCCAGAACAATTTCTAGAACCTCCGGAGAATATTATAGAGATCGATGATGAGAATTTTCAGTTAACCGCCTCGATCGACCGATCGGCTACATAGATGTAAACAAGCACGGAACTGTCCTGCCGTACATCAATATATCATCCCCCTTCGGTAGACATTTAAAATTTTTGGTAGACACCGGTTCCTCATCATCCTTTATAAATCCAGAATTTACACGACCCGGAGATCTCGTAGAAACAAACCCCATCGTAATTACCACCATCTTTAACAAACACACCGTAAATAAAGAAATCACATACCCAACCTTTTTCGAATTTAATCAACCAGGCGAATTAACCTTCCTAGTTTTTAGATTTCACGGATACTTCGATGGTTTGCTAGGATTAGATCTCCTAACAAAACTCGGGGCAAATGTCGACTTAAAGAATAACACACTTGTAACAGATAATTCAGTCATTCCACTATCCTTTAAACCAAATTTCATGTCACAAAGATATTTAGTCCCACCAAATTCTAAATTCGTAGTTAAACTCCCCGTTGACGTTAGAAGCGGTAACATTTACACAAGGTGTACCGAAATAGAACCAGGTTTCTATATACCCGAAGGAATTTACTCAGCAGACAATTGGTACAGTATTATGGAGGTAGTTAATCAAACAGACCAAGAGCAACTACTCTTCTTAGAGCAACCCCTAAAAGTGACCGGAATTTCTTCGACAGAAATTCATGAAATAAACAACTTTAACTTTGAATATCCTCACTGTCAGACCTCATCCTCTTATGAACAACCAACCGTCAATGTTACGAATAATATTCGGACGGACCACCTTAACTCTGAAGAGAAGAAAGCGATTCTTCAAGTTTGTAGAGAATACGATGACATTTTTTATAAAGATGGTCAGAACTTAACGTTCACTAACGCCATCAAACACTCAATACCGACAACAGATGAAGTACCCATCTATACAAAATCGTATCGGTACCCGCATATACATAAAAATGAAGTAAATACGCAAATTGATGAGATGCTTGATCAAGGTATCATCAAACCAAGTTTCTCCCCATGGAGTTCGCCAATCTGGATTGTGCCTAAGAAAAAGGACGCCAGTGGCAAACAGAAATGGCGTTTAGTGATCGATTATAGAAAACTTAACGAGAAGACTATAAGCGATCGCTACCCACTACCCAATATCACAGAGATATTGGACAAGCTAGGCAGATGTATGTATTTTTCTACCCTAGATCTGAAAAGCGGCTTCCATCAAATAGAAATGGACCCTAAAGATGCAAAAAAGACAGCATTCACCGTCGATGGAGGACATTTTGAATATGTCCGCATGCCATTTGGTCTCAAGAATGCTCCGTCCACCTTTCAACGTGTGATGGACAATATTTTGAGAGATCTCCAAGGCAAAATATGTCTTGTCTACCTCGACGATATTATCATATTCTCGAAATCTCTCCAAGAACACCTTGAGAGCCTAAGAAAAGTGTTTAACAAGTTACGCGAGGCAAACCTTAAAGTCCAACTTGATAAGTCGGAATTCCTACATAAGGAAATTGCCTTCTTAGGACATCTTATCACTAGCCAGGGAGTAAAACCAAACCCTAATAAAATATCCGCTATAAGAAACTTTCCGATTCCCAGAACACAGAAGGAAATCAAGTCTTTTCTCGGACTGGTAGGCTACTACCGAAAATTTATTAAAGACTTCGCAAGACTGACAAAACCACTAACCGAATGTCTGAAAAAGGGAAAGTCAGTAGTCCATACAGATAAATTTGTCAAAGCCTTCGAGGAATGCAAAAACATCCTCACGAATGATCCTCTTTTACAATACCCGGATTTTTCAAAACCTTTCGTCCTAACCACGGACGCCAGTAACTTCGCTATAGGTGCTATATTATCACAAGGTCCTATTGGTAGCGATAAACCTATAAGCTATGCGAGCCGCACATTGTCCGATTCAGAAATAAACTACTCGACTATCGAGAAAGAATTATTGGCCATTGTTTGGGCCACCAAATATTTTCGGCCGTATTTATTTGGCCACAAATTCAAAATAGTGACAGACCATAAACCTTTATTATGGTTAATGAGTTTAAAGGACCCAAACTCAAAGCTCGTTCGTTGGCGCCTCAAACTCGAAGAGTTCGACTACGAGGTTGTATATAAAAAAGGGAAAAGCAACACAAACGCCGATGCCCTTAGTCGCGTTAACCATTTAAATGAATCCGACACTAAGAACGCAGACGTCAATATTAATGAATCATCTTCATCACAGGTTGCAGAGCCTAGTTCAAGTTCGACTGTACATTCAGCAATCGAGAATCTCGATGACGGAATTCCTATTTCTGAGAGGCCTTTAAATGAATTTTCTCTCCAAGTCATATTGGAAAAATCTAATAGACGTCCCCCGATTTAAATTCAAGTACCGTTCAAAAACAAACAGCGTAAAGTCATCCGACTCCCATTTTATTCAGAAGAAAACGTCTAATGCCCGGTTTCACAGTGTTCACTTAAGCTTTCGCTCAGCCTTGAGCTTTCGCTCAACTCATTTTACTGTTTCACAGTAGTGGTTCAACTGTTGAACTTGGTTCAAAATTGATTTAAACTGAGCGACTAAATTTGGGCACTTAAGCTAAAGCTCAGGATATAAGGGAGAGTAATGTCATTATTTCTAGAGAAATCACAGTGAACTTGTGTTTAATTATTGATTTTCATTATAAGTTTGAAGTTTGATTTTTCAATTGCAAAGAGAAGAGAGCATTCTATTACAAAGCATGCCGTAAAGAGTGCGGATAGAGGGCTGCTGTGTAACTCTAAAGATGGAGAGATTATTTCTTGCCGCTTTGAATGCTTCATTTTCACAGGAACCTGGAGAAAACTTATCAATGCGCAGCAAATAAGAATCACGACACGTGTATCATCTCAGACAGAAATAGCAACCGCAATTCTTGCAATGGCTAATGTTGCCAGAATTGCTAAAAACCGACTTAAGCTTAATAGCAGACGCGATACATCCACGCCTGGAAATAGCCCGGAACAGCTGTACCATTCCGGAGGATTGGTCGGAAGGTGTCATAATCAAACGGGGGGGGGGGTACCAAACGCTTAGAAGCGAGCTGGATTCAGAAAGGGCCGCTCTTGCATATACCATATGAACACCTTGAGAATCTTACTGGACCAGTTTCCTGGATTACGATCCCCCTTTTACCTGACAAAATAGTAATATTGATAAACGCTCCATATAACAATTCCAAATGCAGAGTTCCCCACAATGGAAAATTATCCGAAACTTTGAGGTGAGCTCAGGAGTACGATAAGGATGTCTACTTTCGTCGTACTCGTTCTTATAGTAATAAGGGGCCATATCTTTTCAAAAATCCTTACAACTAAAGATAAAAAACTAGAAAAATCACACAATTTATCAACCAAAAGCAAAAATTTCCCCAACTGATTCAACCCCAGTGGCCTGCAAAATTCAGTGAACTAAGTTCAGCTGAACTGAGCACAAAAACAAACTGTGAAACAGTTTTGACTTGAGCTAAAGCTCAAAGGTACTGCTCAGGTTCAGCTGAGCGAAAGCTCAAATCGACACTGTGAAACCGGGCATTAGAAATATTGAAAGAGCATTTACCCCCAAATAGGCTTACGGCAATACACGCCGACGAGGATACGTTCAAAATCGTCCAAGAAATTTTCTCCAAGTTTTTCTCAAAAGCCAAAACCTTTAGAATAATTAGATGCATGGAAATTTTACAAGACATCGTAGAAAATGACGAACAGGACAAAATTATCACTGATTATCACAAGAAAAATAATCATAGGGGAATCAATGAAACACTTCTTCATCTAAAACGTAGATACTACTTCCCATATATGACCAACAAGATATCTCAAATAATTAATAATTGTGACAACTGTCAACTTCTCAAATACGACAGAAATCCACCAAAAATCAAATATGAAAAACCCGAAACCCCCACCAAACCTTTAGATATCCTCCACGTAGATGTCTACAGCATCAACAATAGACAGATCTTAACTCTGATAGATAAATTTTCAAAATTTGCATCCGCGTATACACTTACTGCCCGAAATAGTCTAAATATAATTAAAGCTATTAAGCACTTCATTAGCCTACACGGCATCCCCTCTAAAATTATATCCGACCAAGGAGCGGAATTCACCAGTAGTATTTATAGAGATTTTTGCAACCAATACGAAATCAAGGCACACATTACCTCCTTCCAGCAATCAACCAGCAATTCGCCAGTCGAAAGGTTTCATTCGACGCTTACAGAAATATATAGGATAATACTTAAAAAGTGTAAAGAAAATAATTACGAATTAGATCACGATGATATACTTACTGAAACACTAATAACCTATAATAACTCAGTCCACTCAGCAACGAAATTCACCCCACAAGAATTATTCAATGGTAGGACCTTTAAGTTTAATAATAACGTAAAATTTAGTAATGAGCACGAATATTTAAGAAAGCTCAACCAATATAAAGAAGAACTATACCCATCAATTAAGGAAATGGTAGAAGAAATAGTAAGTAGAAATATTGATAAAATTAACAAAGATAGAGTAGATCCTGTAGATTTAAAAGAAAATGAATTAATATTTAGAAAAGAAAACAGACGTAATAAAGTCACCCCTCGTTTTAGTAAACATAGGATTAAAAAGAATAATAGATTAACTGTAATAACCACCACAAATCAAAAATTGCACAAATCAAAAATAAGAAAGAAACTTAAATTTCAGCATAACAATGACGACCGGACAGAGACTGGAGATCCACGACCTCCGCAACAACCAAGGACTCTTACCCCTGAGATTAGGAACAGCCAGGAGCATCCAAACGCACAATGACTTACTGCACATTATTAGACTGGAGACATACGGACAAAGTATTGACAGAATACATAATTCATTATTAAAATTCGACAGTATAAACGGACTAGACAGTACACTTAGAGTAACAAGAATAAGATTAGGCGAAATTAAACAGAAATTAGACACCCTGCTTCCATTGAGAATAAGAAATAAAAGAGGTTTAGTAGACGGTTTAGGTACGGTTATCAAATATATTACCGGAAATATGGATGCTAAAGATTCCACACGGTTAAATAAAGAAATAGATGAAATAACGTCAAACCAATCAATAATGAAAACCGAAATAAATAATCAAATAGCAATCAACAACAAAATGATCCAAAGATTCGAAAATATTACCAACCACATTAATTTACAGCAAGAAGCAATAGAAAGTTATCTGAAACGAACTCAAGAATCAGTCAGTAATCTTACTAGACAAGGAAATCACATTCTTCAGCACATCCAATTCCTAAATGAAATTAACTATAGTATAGACATTTTAAATGATCATTTAACAAACATTGCAGAAGCTATAGCACTAGCTAAACTTAATGTAATTTCCAAACAAATTTTGAGTCCGAGCGAATTAACGCAAATACATAAAATTTTTGAAAATCAAGCCATAGAAATAAAATCGGACGAGCACATATATGAATTACTAGGTCTTCAGGCTTATTATAATCACACCAATATAATTTTTAACATCCAAATCCCAATAATCACAAATGAAATATATTCATTTTTCCATTTGATACCAATCCCAATAGAAAAAACAAAAATAATTTCCACCAAGCCCTATATTATCCTTAACCCTAACGATATTCAAAATTTTGACAAGAAATGCCCACAGATAGAACAGGTATTCTATTGCCAAAAGTCAGGTTTCCAAGGACCTGCGAAGAATACAGAGTGCATCCGTAATCTCATCCATAACATCCCAGCGCATTGCGAACTACACGAAGAAGACGACTCCTCAGGGATCTACCAACCAGAGCCGAACCACATTTTACTTATTGATACTCCAGAGACCACAATCAACTCCACTTGCGGATTTAATCCTAAGGTCATCAAAGGAACGGCCCTTATCCACTACGAAAATTGTGCTGTCCGAATCAACGGAATAACGTACGAAGGACAACCTAAAAGATATTGGGACGAAATCAACATACATCCTGTCTTATTTAATAAAATAAATTTCACAATAACAAATCCAAATATCACTTTTCAGAAATTAAAGACCTACAATTTTGAAAATTCCAAATCCATAGAAGTACTACAGATCCAGACCCAAAGAAGAGACGCTATTACCATAAGCTTATTCACTTTGACCGGATTAGCGATCATCATCCTAGCCGTGTACCAACTTTGTAAATCCAGGAGACAAATATTCAACCTAGAAGTTCCAACTCCTTCAACAGCAACTACAAGGACGCAGTTCCTGTTTCCGTCGTTCCCACTTAAGGAGGGAGGAGTTACATGTCCAGTATAATGCCCCAATTTAACCGGATACACGTGGAATTCCTTTAATATTAAGAAACAATTTTCCTAAGAAATAAGTCTGCACAGTTTCCGTTGAAACTTAATATCGTTGCACAAATTCATTAAAACTAGATTCCAAGTTCAAGTACTTTGTAGACGCTATGTCAGCATTTTTTGCAATTGTAACCTCTTATAACTTAAAGCTTAATTTAATGATTTACTTACAGTTTTGCTTTCAACCAGTTCGGTTCATTTTTGATTGTTCAAATATTCTTGTTCAAAATTATTAAATTAATAAATAAAATTTCTTTGGTGTTAAATTATTGAAATTATATTTTTTTTATTCAAAAACCTAAATAAAAACATAACTCACGCGCCAGGCTGAGCAGGGAAGTCGAAAAATATATTCAACTACTGGCAATAGGGAGCACAGAGGAAGAAAAACAGAAATACCAACAGTTGCTGAAGCAGGGTAAAAGGGACTATAACAAGATTAAAAGAACGAAAAAAACATAGGTGCTGGACACGGACAAATTCGACTAACCATTGAAGGGAAAGGACTGGAAGGAGATGCAGAAACATTTTCAAGAAACTGAAAAAAAAGGTTGTGATACAACCATCTACAATATCAGTTACAAACGGCGGAAACTTTGCTGCTGATAAGGAAACACGCACCTGGATTTTAAAATATAATATATAATAATAATATTCTTAACCATTAAATAATTAAAATAAATAAATAAATATAAAAATAAATATACGATAAGATAGTAAATAATGCAGAAGTATGACGTAAAAAACATAATCTTATTTATAATAACCATTATAATAACAACAGTACTAGGTACATTGTTAGTTATAGATATAAAAGAAGAAATCAATAAAATAATTGCATATAATAAAGATCGTCTGGAAAACTGGCGATATCTTTAAGTTTATAGAGACAATAAATAAATAAATAAATAAATACAAAGAATCAAAAAAAAAAAATTTTTCCTAGTAGAAACATTTTGTTCTGCAACTCCTTTTAATTATTCAACTTTGCTTTCTCCAAAATGGGAAAGACATACAGTACTCCAACAGAGAATACGGGACAAGTTATAAATAACGTAACTGTACAAGATACGGTAACAGTGGAAAATAAAGTAATACTAATTTTACTAATCATCATTGTGGTAATTAAGTGCGTAACACTAATGTATAAGGTCTACATCAATCATAGACGGGGACTCCGAAAAAGATATCTAAACACCCCAGTCCAAGTAAATGTATAGATTAAAATATACCACATGGAAAGGCTAGCAGAAATAAAGGAAGAACTGCAGAATATACTAACAAATTTTAGAAAAAGCCCGAATCGACCGTACACCAGCGAGACGTTAGCAAAAAAGGAACAACAGGTGTACGAACTTAACATAAAAGCAAAAGAATCGACAGGAAAAATAGCCAATGTAGAAAATATACAAGAAATAAAGACTACGTACGCAGAGATAAAGAAAACTGTTTTTACCATAAACGAGCTGATAGAAACACAAAGAAAACTAGTAATCATGTCGTTCGATATAAAAACCGCCACATCCTTACTCCGTGCATACGACGGCAAGGAGGAGGAGACGGAATCATTTGAAGAATCAATGGAACTGTTGGACGAACTAACACCAACAGAACAGAAGAATATTATGATAAAATTTATAAAAACTCGCATCACAGGAAAAGCCAAAAGCATAATATCAAACGACTTAACAACGGTAAATCAGATAAAATCAAAACTTCAACAAAAGTTCACAATTAAATTATCGTCTGACGCTATTTTATCTCAGTTAAGAAACTGTAAACAGGGACACAGGAAACTAATAGACTACTCGAAACAAATTGAGGACCTTTCATCTCTACTAACACGAGCCTTCATATCCGAAAACGTAGCAACAACCGAAACAGCCGAGAAATTAGCCGAGAAATTTTCGGTACAAACGTTCATAGGCAACATCGAAAACCCAGAGACATCTCTAATACTGAAGGCTACAAATTTAACCACACTAAATGAAGTGGTAACAAAAGCAATAGCAGTAGATAAACCACCGGCAGACAGGATACTATACTACAATAGACAAGAAACGAATAATTTCAGAAACAGCCTCAACGAGCAGGACGCAAATAATTATAGAAATTGGTCAAGAAAAAACGTTGGGTTTCAGCAAAATAGATATAGACGACAAAACAATTTTAGGAATAACAATAACAAGAACAGTTATAACAACAATAATAATTATAACAATAATAGAAGGAATAATAAGAGGAATACATTTAGAAGCAATCAAAGAACTCCAAATAGAATAAACATAGTAGAATCGGGGGAATTCCAAACCCCCCAGCCAGACGAACAAACCATACGGTTGGGGGAGAACGAAAACAATTTCTCAGAATATACACAATAAATATCGCTCACGCCAATTACGTAAAGGCATACGTAGATATGTGCGGAACAACATGCACTTTCATAGTCGATACAGGCGCAGACATATCAATATTTAAGAAGTTCAAGATAAGCAAGGAACAGTACTTCTACCCCAACAGAAAATGTATAATACAAGGAATTACGGATACACAGATGCAGTCGATTGGTACCACCTATACAAATATACATTTTAACAACGAATGCAAAATAGAACACGCATTCCAGATAGTCGAAGATAATGTACCCATAGAGGCAGACGGAATCCTTGGACTAGACTTCATAACAAAAACAAAAGCTAATTTAGACTACGATACATGGACACTAACCATCAAAACACAGAACAAAGCAACCGAAGTGCCAATCTTAAGCACACCATATGCAAATGCGTTAACAATACCACCACGATGCGAAGTAGCCAGAAAAATAAAATTTAACAAAGATAACAGTGTCGACATAGTGATAGCAAACCAAGAGATTAGTCCAGGAGTGTTCATAGCAGGTACCATAACGAACTCAGCAAACCCAATAATAAAAATCCTGAACACCACGAATAAATTGGTAGTGCTAAATAAATACAAAATTCAGTATGAACCACTGACAAATTATGAAATAACACCAACAAAAGCGAAAACCACAAGTCATCAAGAAAATATGTTAAGCAAAATAAACCTTCAACATATCCCACAATACACTAAACCACGATTCCAGGAATTGTGCATGGAATATACAAACATCTTCGCATCAGAGGACGAACCACTGACCACCAATAACTTCTACAACCAACAAATAGAACTAGCTGACAACATACCTGTGTACACAAAGAATTACAGGATACCAGAGACGCACAAGAGTGAAATAGACAAACAAGTCACACAAATGTTACAAGATGGCATTATTGAGAACTCAGTATCTCATTTTAACTCACCTATACTACTAGTACCAAAAAAATCGGCCACCGAAAAGAAGAAATGGCGATTAGTAGTAGATTTCAGAAATCTTAATAAAAAGGTATTGGCGGATAAATTCCCTTTACCCCATATAGAAGATATACTAGATCAAATGGGAAGAGCCAAATACTACTCCACTCTAGATCTCATGTCGGGATTTCACCAAATCCCACTCGAAAAATCATCCAGAAAGTACACGGCATTTTCAACAGAAAAAGGCCATTACCAATATACAAGACTCCCCTTCGGACTTAACATAAGTCCCAATTCTTTTCAAAGAATGATGGCAATAGCCATGGCAGGATTAACGCCAGAAGTAGCTTTTCTCTACATAGATGACATCATTGTGATCGGGTGCTCCCAAGCACACCACCTGAAAAATTTAACAACCGTCTTCAAAAGGTTGAGAGAAAGAAATCTTAAGCTAAACCCTGAAAAATGTCAGTTCTTTCAAACAGAAGTCACATACCTTGGCCATAAAATATCAGTCGAAGGTATCAGCCCGGACCCTTCCAAATATGAAGCTATCAAAAACTACCCTACTCCTAAAAATGCGGACGAAGTAAGAAGATTTGTGGCCTTTTGTAACTATTATAGGCAATTTGTACCAAATTTCGCGGAAATTGCATTACCATTAAACACACTATTAAGAAAGAAAACGAAGTTTGAATGGACGAAAAACCAACAGGATGCCTTCGAAACACTAAGAACACTCATGTCTCCCACAGTACTGCAGCACCCAGATTTCACACAGAACTTCATAATATCGACAGATGCTTCCAACGCAGCATGTGGAGCAATACTCTCGCAAAATATAGACGGAATAGAACGTCCTATAGCATCCCAGCGGGAAATGGAGGGCTCCAATAGCGCTGTTTGAGCACTCCTTAAAAAGCTTACAGCGCTCCCGTTACGCTCCAGTTCCATATACTTTTTAACATTGCATGTAATTGCAAGGGAGCATACGTTTTTATGCTCCTTCAAAAGCGTTCTAGGAGCATCATAAAAAAGCTTTTTAATAAAGAATTTTCATGGACGCCTGTGGATATGTGATCCGGGTATCAAAAAGCTTTTATTTTCTTTATCTTTTGTAATTGCCTTTTACTTTCCAAGCGCGAGTGTGATTTCACAAAAGCAGGCCCCCAACTAAATTCTAACCACTTTTAAAGCTGCTTGTCTTTCGTATCGAACGAGAGCCGGTCCATTGAGTATGCCAATGCCACCCTTTATTGGTCATCAAGATAATCGCTCATTTTCCTCGTTCTATAAAATTTATGAAAGCTCCGCTAATGCTCGCTCGGGAGCATATTTAACAGCGCTCAAAGTAAGCTCCTCTGAACAGCGCTCCCAATTTTTCCCACTGGGATATCCAAGCAAGACCTTTACAACAGGAGAAGCGAACAAATCAACTATAGAAAAAGAATTAACGGCCATACACTGGGCCATCACGTATTTTAAGCCATACGTTTACGGACGGAGGTTTACAGTCAGAACAGACCACCGACCATTGGCATATCTTTTTGGAATGAAGAACCCAACATCAAAACTCACAAGGATGAGACTCGACCTAGAAGAATTCGACTTTGAAATAAAATACGTAAAAGGCAAAGAAAACTCAGGTCCAGATGCACTATCGAGAATCCAGATCGATATAAATGACCTTAAAAATATTAAAGTACTACAAGCGAAAACAAGAGCAATGACACGAAAGATAAAACAAGAGACAATAAGCGAAAAGGAGAGAAGCAACGAAGTACAGCAGCCTGATCAACTGCGCGTCACAGAAGCGCTCTCAGAAACAGAAATAGCAAACATACCCGAACTATACATCGAAACTAAGAACTGCAGAGAAAAGATAAAATTAGAAATTAAAATAATGCGCAATAAAATAAAAATATGGAAGAGGTCGATAAACAATAAAGGAAACCAATTAACAGTAGAAACTGCACTAGAGCAAGCTTTCGAAGAATTGGAGCAAGATATATGCAAAACAATTCAGACCAAGACTCTGAAGCTCTCGGCCGAGAGCGAAATTTTCAAATTAATCGACATTACCTCATTTAAGACCTTAGGAAATAAAAAGCTAAAAATAATTAGAATAGAGATATATAAGCCAATCAAGTATATTAAGAATAAGAAACAAATTGAAGAAATTCTACATAATTTCCACGCAACACCAACAGGAGGACACTTGGGACAATCGAGAATGTTCAGTAAATTAAAACAGTTATATAGATGGAGAAGAATGAAAAACACCATAGCAGCCTGCGTCAAAAATTGTGAACTATGCGCGAAAAATAATAGTCGAGGCAATGAAGCAAAAAAGTTCCTAATTGGTTGGGCGCGGACGGATCGGAATGCGGTTTTTTGCATTCGCTTCCAAAAATTATTTGTAAAAAATGGCTCATTTTTTTTTCTGAACAAACCGGAAATTGCACCTGTTCACCTGTATGTATGTTTGTATGTATGTAGACAAATCTTGCAACTTGATTTTGACCCACTTCCATATAACCGATCAACTTGAAATTTTGCATATATGTATAGTTCGCGTGACAATGCAATCTGACCATTTTGCAAAAAAATCAAGATGGCGGTTCCAAGATGGCGGCCGAATTTTGCAATTTTGCTCCTCGACCCCCGACATGGGTATCAAATGAAAGGGTATGACAAGTACAATACCATTACCTAAGTGGTGTTATTGTAAATTCAAAATGGCGGCCAACACAAAATGGCGGACTACCTTTTTCTTTACAACACCCTCGGTGTGGGTATCAAATGAAAGGAAATGATGATGATTTAAATCACACCCTTTCATTTGATACCCATACCGAGCGCGTTGTAAAGACAAAGGTAATCCGCCATTTTGTGTTGGCCGCCATTCTGAATTTGAAATGACGCCACATAGGTAATAGTATTCTACTTGTCATTTCTTTTCATTTGACCCATATCGAGCGCGTTGTAAAGAAAAAGGTAATACGCCATTTTGAGTTGGCCGCCATTTTGAATTTGAAATGACGCCACATAGGTAATTGTATTGTACTTGTCATACCCTTTCATTTGATACCCATGTCGGGGGTCGAGGAGCAAAATTGCAAAATTCGGCCGCCATCTTGGAACCGCCATCTTGATTTTTTTACAAAATGGTCAGATTGCATTGTCAGGCAAACTATACATATATGCAAAATTTCAAGTTGATCGGTTATATGGAAGTGGGTCAAAATCAAGTTGCAAGATTTGTCTACATACATACAAACATACATACAGGTGAACAGGTGCAATTTCCGGTTTGTTCAGAAAAAAAATGAGCCATTTTTTACAAATAATTTTTGGAAGCGAATGCAAAAAACCGCATTCCGATCCGTCCGCGCCCAACCAATTAGGAACTTTTGGCCTTTTTAGTGCTTCATTGCCTCGACTATAAGCACCAGAAACACAATAAAAAAATAATGGAGATAACAACAACACCCGATAAACCATTTGGTGTGGTATCAATAGATACAGTAGGATCGTTTTCACGAACAGAAAATGGTAACAGGTATGCAGTAACCATACAGTGCGATCTTACAAAATACGTAGTAATACTCCCTGTCAAAGATAAAGAAGCCAATACAATCGCAAAAGCAATGGTAACAGGATTCATTCTAACCTACGGAACCATGGAAAAGATCAAATCTGACCTGGGAACAGAATATAAGAATCAGATATTTGCAGAGGTGTGCAACACACTAAAAATACAACAGATATTCGCAGCAGCCGCGCACCCCGAAACAATTGGAGCGTTAGAAAGGAATCATAAATGTTTGAACGAATACCTAAGGTGCTTCGTAAATGAAAACAGAGACGATTGGGATACATGGATCCCATACTACGCATTCTGCTACAACACCATACCAAACACCGTACACGGCTACACACCATTTGAGTTAATTTTCGCCAAAAAAGTAAGCCTGCCAACAGAGGTAGAAAAGGGAGGAATAGAACCCATCTACAACTATGATCTCTACAACAGTGAAATGAAATTCAGACTACAAAAAGCACTAAACAACGCTAAACAACATCTAGAAGCGTCAAAAGCGGTTAGACAACAAAACAGCAAACTCGATTGTAATCCCTTGTCAATAAAAGTTGGCGATAAAGTATTAGTTACGTTACAAAACAAAAAGAAATTAGATCCCCTATACAGTGGACCGTACGTTGTAAAAGAAATAGAAACAGTAAACTGCATTTTGGAGGATGCAAACAAAAAAATAATAAGAATACATAAAAATAGAATAAAGAAAATGTAATAATAAAATTGACAAAAAAAAATTTTTTTTTCTTATACAAACAAAAAAGGGTGTGATGAAATAAATCAGTAAACTGTTTGCACGGCAAACGAAATTATAAATATGCCGCACGCGGCAAAGCCATTCGTGCTGACGAATTATAAATAATTAGTGGGTCACCGCAACCACGCAACAAGTCAATAACTTATTGACTTGTTGTTGTGATGATTAATAAATAAAAATTTAATTGACAAAAAAATGATTATTTAGCATATTGTTGAACGATATAAATTAAGTTGTTGAGAATTAAAAATCAGTTATCCAAGTAACTCCGAGTTTATTATTGTATTCCAAACAAAAAAACTGCTACTAAATTGATTAGGTTGTGCAGTCCTAATCTCGTACAAAAAAAATACAGTCCAGCTCATACCAGTGAGCTATACATTGGTCCTTCGAACCTTTTAAGAATCAAGAAACCTACACACAACTCGCATCGCGAGCTTAAAAAGAAATTAAGTACCAAATCACCAAGTCTGCAATACCAAAATGGAGCTATTTTCGGAATTAGCAGAGGAACAAAGGCAGCTAGGGGAGGACATCAGCCGTGCCCTTTCAAATATGAGGAAAGACAGCATTGTGAGGAAAGATAAAACCTATATAGAGAGAAGACTAACGGAATTCGACAGTTCCTGGAAAAAATTCCAAGAAAACCACAACCACCTGGAAGAATTGGACAGACCATCGGAGCAGTATTTCACTCAGAATTTTTATATTCAAGTGAAAAATAAATATGATGAGGCTAAGGAACTACTAAGAGAGTATCAACAAAAACTGAACGAGCAGCTGGTCGAGACCGCAGCAAACACCACAGGAACAAAGTTCAACATAAAATTGAACGATGACTTAGAGGAGAAGACATTGCGTCTCAAGAAACAGAGTGTCAAAATGAGCAACATTAGAAGATACTTGATGAAGTAGCAGAGAGAGGCCAAGCGAAAACAAAGACGTACTGTGAATTTAAAATCAAGCAGTTAACAACGCAATGGGACGCTATACAGGAATTGCACGAAAAAATCTTGACGTTTGCAGAAGAGGGAGAGCTGTCGCATCAGTACTTCAAGGAGGAGCAATATGAAACCCTTGAAGAAATATACCAAGAAACCATGATAGAACTACAAGATGTGATAGAAGAAAACAGTCAGAGGGGGATGCGGTAAAGACGAAACTACCCCAAATAAAAATTCCGAACTTTGACGGCGACTATAAGGCCTGGAAATACTTTGAAAATATATTCTGCAGACTAATCCACAACAACAAGCGTTTAGGTAATGCTGAGAAAATGCATTACTTGCAAACATCGCTGACTGGAGAGGCGCACAAACTTATCCAACACTTGGCAAGCAGCGAATCTAGTTATGAAGCAGCATGGAGCCTAGTAACAAGCAGGTTTAATAATAAACGGAAAATATTTTCCACCTTTTCAGATGCAATTCTGGATCAACCAGCATTAATTACCGATTCTGCCAAAGCAATAAAACAATTGCATGACCTGATAAAAGAATGCCTACATGGAATTAATAGCCTACAGCTAGAAACCCCACCCTGGGAACCCTTCATAGCACATATTATACGAAGAAAGATGGATCCAGAGACGTATAAAGCGTACGAGCAATCATTGAACGAGCCTCGAAAGATACCGCAATTAGAGGACATACTGAAGTTCCTGGAAACTAGATTTCAAGCACTAGAAGTAATTGCAGAGCCTAGGAAGAAAACTGAAAGCAGCCGTATCGTAAATCATGTACAGTCACGAGGTAACCACCAAATAAAGAGTTATCACACTAGTACTATAAAGTGCCGATACTGTAATGGGCAGCACAGTATATACGTATGTCAAAAATTCAAAGCATTGAAATTAGCAGACAAGCTCAACTTCGTCCGGCAGAGTAAAACATGTTCCAACTGTTTGAACCATGGCACGAACGACCCCTGTCACAGTCAAAGTCGATGCAACATCTGTAAGCAACAACACCACACATTAATTCACCAAGAGGCAAGAAATCCTACAGCAAAACAAGAAGATGTACCGAGAGTAATGTCATCACACCTCACTACCTCTCAATGCACAGTTGATTCACACGTTGTAAGGAAATCTTGTAATGTAATACTGGCAACAGCACTAGTACGAGCCAAAACCATCAGGAACAGCTATGAGTATCTAAAAGTATTGGTAGATCCCGGGTCACAGGCCATCCTCATAACGGAGAATGCGGCACAAACACTAGGAGTTCCAAGAGTGAAAATACACATACACATACACATTACACAATCAAATACCCCCAGCCTGGGTTGTTTATCGAACAAATTGGACACGCCAAACTAAAAAGAGGTACGATCAAGATCGAGATACACATTCCAATCAACACAACAGCAGACACTAGAAGAGTAAATAATATAATAACCAAGATGGAACAGACCTGCAGTGATGCAAAACGATTTGAAGACAACACTCATTGCCGCACTCTACTTGAACATTTATTAGAACGAAAAGCAACAATCCTAACTGAAATTCAAGCAGTAAACCAAAGGCGGAAGCGGAGAAATAAAAGAGGCCTTGTTGGACACCTATTGCAAGCCATCTTTGGAGTAAATGATGAGGTCTACACTGACATTGAACACATTCAGCATAATCAAGAAATGTTGAGGCAAGCGGCTAATCATCAAGCAAACATAATGGTATCTACAATGACAAGGATGAATGACACAGAAGTCCGCATGGGTAGACAATTCGATCTAGTCACAGACAAATTGAACAGAGTAATCTCCGAGGTAAACAAGATTGAAGGATGGTATGACAAGATTGACAGTAATAAGGTCAGCACGCAAATACTAGCAGCTTACCAGATTGCCAACGATATCTTAGAAGACTTAAACAGCATTACGTAAAAATACTACAAGCAGTTTATGGTAAAGGAAACGTTATGGACTTCATAACTCCAAGCAAATTGGCAGAAATTACAAATCAAGCAGCACTCAAAATGCCATCCAATCTAAGAATCATTCCAGAACCGGGGACTGATATGGAAATATCCATAGCCGATACAGATGTTAAGGTGTTTGGATTTCTCCATATAACGGATGCTGATACATTTGAATTGATTAAGGCAACACCAATTCCTCAGCGCATAAGTAACAATACATACGTCACGCCACAAATATCATCAGCAATTCTGGCGATCGAGTATAATAATCAAAGATATTTCGAAATTACCGAAGAAGAAATGAGGAATTGCGTGTCTTTAGAAAAATACTCCAAATTATGCACACCCGCAGTTGTAAGTGACCTAGTGCAAAATCCAAATTGTATCATCGATGAAATATACCAACGACACAACAAGCAGGAGTGCCCACTAAGCCAACTGAAAATTCACTCCGTCATGTGGAAACATCTCTTTTTGGCGAACACCTGGCTATTTATCGCCGACTCACCAACAGCGGCCGCCATTAAATGCAACGGGCAACGGGAAGATGTTACCTTGAATGGCGTCGGAATCCTGCAGACAACTCAGGACTGTGTGATTGAAACAACGAAGAATATACTTTTTTCTGAAGTTCGTAACAAAGTCACTATTCAATCAACATTTCTAAAGCCGATGAACTTCAACATGACCGGTATATACAACCTTACCGGATTAAATAACAAACCAGTAATTTTAGACCCGATTCTAAAGACATCCGACACATTCAGCAGCGTCATCCACGATCCAGCGGGCCATCAACATGGAAAACAATCAGTTCAGCCATCAACATGGAAAACAATCGGACACCACACCGCCACAACAGCAGGATCTGTCCTCCTCACCATAGCGATCATCGCAATTGTATGGAAATGCCGGCCAAGGCACCGTTGGAGTCTGAAACAACACCACATAACCACTGGCGATCTGCAAGAGGACATCAACAGTTCATACAGCATACAAGAATCCGCAGAAAATCTGAGCCGTCCTAACCCAGCCCCGCGAACTACAGCTTCGGCTGGGCAAAATGTTTGCACGGCAAACAAAATTATAAATATGCCGCACGCGGCAAAGCCATTCGTGCTGACGAATTATAAATAATTAGTGGGTCACCGCAACCACGCAACAAGTCAATAACTTATTGACTTGTTGTTGTGATGATTAATAAATAAAAATTTAATTGACAAAAAAATGATTATTTAGCATATTGTTGAACGATATAAATTAAGTTGTTGAAAATTAAAAATCAGTTATCCAAGTAACTCCGAGTTTATTATTGTATTCCAAACAAAAAAACTGCTACTAAATTGATTAGGTTGTGCAGTCCTAATCTCGTACAAAAAAAATACAGTCCAGCTCATACCAGTGAGCTATACAAAACACATGCCCTAAAAATATTTGAGTAGATCAAGTTAAGTAAAACAAATTACAAAATAAGAACGCGCCTCAAATCACCACCGTCCAAATAAAGTGCATGCACACACAAAATTATAAAAACACCGCGCCCGGGTAACGGGGTCATAACGTAACTTTCGCCAAGTGTTTTCGCCGGTTATTTGTAAACAAACTTTCATCATATGGAACATGCACTTAAGTGAACGATTTTGATGAGCCAGGTATTTGAGACGCGGGAGTTACCGAGGTCATATAGCCCCATCTTCCCCACGTGCCGCAATACAACATGCCGTTAACCCCTAGATCTCACGACATAGGTAAAGGGGTTAAATTTCAAAACGCATCCGGTGTTGCAGACGCTGACCAAGGAAAATTAACAATGGGAACTTAATTTAAGTTAGTCGTAATAAAAATAGATTTAAGAAATAATTTCAGTTCTAAATTGTCTTTCGAGTAATTCACATAAAATTGTAATAAATTAATATTCGCTTAAAGATTGTCTTTTTTATTTTTTAAATATCCGAGTCCGAAAAGTTATTTGGCGCAGTCGGTAGGATAGGTGTTCGGTCCTATCCATTAATGTTTATCTAATCGAATTTTTTTCCACTAACGGCGGTTTACAGATAGTAATAAAAAAATATTGTTTCGGAAATAATACGGCGGATTACCGGAATTTTTTTTGAAATAATAGTGAAGATTAGAGACATTCGGGAGTGTTTTTGAAGTGCTTTGAGTGGTTCCCTCAATCAACACATCATATTCTGGCGGAAAACCAGTTGCAGCAACACACCGTTGGACCGAAGAGTATCAACTCGAGAACACCTATTCGAACAGGACTCAGGACTATGCAATACCTTATAATAATTGGACATATGTAAGTCGAATATTGAATTACTTTCTCTTTTATCTTTCCCTATATGAAAAAATTTACCAAGAAATCTTCCCTTTGGCCCTATCCGCAAAAAATTAATAGGCTATTTAAAAGTTTAAGCTCTATTCCTGGAAGCTCAGATAGTGAAGAAGATTTAAGTGTTAATTTAAAAAATAGTGTTCCGAATTTAAATTTTGAAAGTGAAATTGAGTCTACTAGTGAAATGGCTACTAACAATATTAATCCCGTACAAAATCCCCCATCCACGAGTGCATCAATTTCGCCCACAGACGTTTTTAACTCGTTAAGGATTCCTGATGTGATCAAGGATCTTCCACGATTCGATGGAAATCCCAGATTACTTCACGAATTCTTCAACAATGTGGAAGAAATTTTAAAATATTTAAAAGAAATTAACGGAACACCCTACCCTTTAATTCTTATGCGTGCCATACGAAACAAAATCGAAGGGCAGGCAAATGAAGTTTTGAATTTATACGGCACTCCTCTTGTTTGGGAAGACATAAAAAATAACTTAACTTTACATTACTCTGACAAGAGAACGGAGACTTCACTAATTAGAGACCTTCATTCGATCAGACAGAACAACAAAAGTATAGAAACATTCTACAGCGAGATAGTTGAAATACAGGCCACCCTTAATAATAATATATTGATTCACGAAAGGGAAAATTCCGTACTTAAAGCAAAAAAGGAATTATATGCGGAAATGTGCTTAAACGCTTTTCTAACAGGGATTAGAGAACCCTTGGGGTCTATAATCCGAGCGATGAGACCGGATTCTCTACCCATAGCTCTATCCTATTGTATTAAAGAGCAAAATATCTCCTATATGAGATCAAACCCACTTTCAAATCATCACAAATTTAACAAGAACCAAAGGCATAGCAATCCTTCAAACTTACAATTAAATAACTTTAAATTTTCACCTCCTACTCCTCATAAGCAATTTAATATCCCACAAGGATTTAACAACCAAATCTCGAGGCCCTTTTTCAGAAATCCGAATCAAAATTTTAATAACTTTAGAAACACCAATCAGAATTACAACAATTTTAGAAACCCTAATTTTAACCAGAACGTGTTTGATCGTAGAACAAACCCACCTAGGTTACCTCCACCAGAACCTATGGATACTAGCTCTGGGACCTCTCACTTAAGACAACGCACTGCTTTCAACCAACCCAGAAACCCACAGAACAATTCCTCTATGTATAAACCACGTCCTAGCGGATTCCCTAAATATATAGCAGAAGAAATTCATAACATAGATGAAAGCGAGGAAAACAGTAATAATATCCCACTTAGAAGTAGTTCCTACCAACAACAGTTGGATCACTTCTACGAAGGAAGTTCGTTTAACCCAGATACCGAAATTAATAACAAACAAAATTTTTGTACAGATGCCTTGGACAACCAACAGGATACCTAGACATTAATAGGCATGGCACCACACTCGCTTACATTAACATATCTAGTCCATTCGGACGCCCACTTAAATTCCTAATAGACACAGGAGCATCCTCCTCTTTTATCAACCCCGAATTTATTCACCCAGCAGATCACATTAAATGTGAACCTATAACAATAACTACCATACTAAATAAATATCAAATCAATAGACTAGTAAAACTCCCAACCTTTCTCGAATTTAACGAACCTGGTGAATTACAATTTTTTATTTTTAAGTTTCACGGGTACTTTGACGGGCTGTTTGGCCTTGACGTCCTCACACAATTAGGTGGAAGGATCGATTTGGTGGAAAAAGCACTTATAACTTGGAATTCAAAAATTCCCCTCAAATTCAAACCGAACTTCAGTTCGGGAAAACATATCATTCAACCCCATACGAAAGCAATAATAAGGTTACCCGTTGACGTTAAGAACGGAGAAATATTCCTTAGAGGAATGGAATTAGGCCCACAACTATTTATCTCTGAAGGTTTATACACAGCCACGGATTGGCATAGCATCGTGGAAGTGTACAACGAATCTAGTCTAGAACAAACCTTATATTTAGAACATCCACTAAAAGCAGAGAAATATCTTTCCTGTGAACATTTGGAAGTAAACAATGTTAGTTTCGGTTACAATAAACCAACCGAGCCTAAGGATGTGATACAATTAATTCGCACCCTACATCTAAACTCGGAAGAGAAAAAGGCACTTTTAAAAATCTGCAAGGAATATGCAGACATTTTCTACAATGAAGACGAGCCTTTAAGTTTCACTAATCAGGTTAAACATGCTATCCCCACTACTGATGATAGTCCCATCTATACCAAATCTTACAGATACCCATACATACACAAGGAAGAAGTAAAAAAAACAAATAGATGATATGCTAGAGCAGGGGATCATACGCCCTAGCTACTCCCCTTGGAGTTCGCCTATCTGGGTAGTACCCAAAAAGCAAGACGCCAGCGGGAGGCAGAAATGGCGCCTTGTAGTCGACTACAGAAAGTTAAACGAAAAGACGATTACAGATCGTTATCCAATCCCCAACATAACCGAGATTCTCGACAAACTCGGTAAGTGCATGTATTTCTCCACGCTGGATCTAGCCAGCGGATTTCACCAAATAGAGATGAATCCGAGAGATATCCCCAAAACAGCCTTCACGGTAGAAGGGGGGCACTACGAATATGTTCGCATGCCATTCGGGCTTAAGAACGCACCGTCCACCTTTCAAAGGGTTATGGACAACGTGCTCAAAGATCTTCAAGGCAAGATTTGCCTAGTCTACTTGGACGATATAATTATATTCTCCACCTCACTACAGGAACATATACAAAATCTAAGGAAAGTATTTGAGAAGATTCACGAAGCTAACCTCAAAATACAACCCGATAAATGCGAATTTCTTCATAAGGAAATCGCCTTCCTTGGACACATAGGGTACCTTCCATTTAGACACAGAGAGACACAGTGTTACACTGTGTCCGACACAGAAGTGTTCCATCAACGACACAGCTAGACACAGCCGGGCACAACTAAGACAATGCTACCAACCCTCGCCAATTGAAATGTGATCGTTAATTTATAATTACAACAATATTGTTTCATTTTTAAGATTCCCTGCATTTATAAGATGTCGGGTAATTAATTTAAAGAAATTATCAACATAAAATTTACGATTTACTTGCCAAACAAAAATAAAAACGAGGAAAGTGCGCCGTGGCGGATTTTTCATGAACTTATGTGTTCCATTTGGGCTTACACAGAACGACACGCTGTGTCGGACACAATTGTCTTTCTGTGTCTAAATGGAAGGCACCCATAGTCTCCACCGAAGGTATTAGACCTAACCCCGATAAAATACGAGCCATTAAACAATTTCCGGTCCCCCGCACTCAAAAACAAATAAAATCGTTCCTCGGACTTCTAGGGTATTACAGGAAGTTTGTAAAAGACTTCGCTAAATTAGTAAAACCCCTAACAGAGTGTCTTAAGAAGGGCAGAACTGTTCAACTGAACGAAAAATATATCCAAAGCTTCAATATGTGTAAAGAAATTCTAATGAATGACCCATTACTCCAATACCCAGATTTCGCCAAACCATTTAATCTCACCACAGATGCGAGCAACTTCGCAATAGGCGCCGTTCTTTCGCAAGGCCCTATTGGTAGCGACAAACCTGTGTGCTACGCCAGCAGAACCCTCACCGATTCGGAGATAAATTACTCCACAATAGAGAAGGAGCTGCTAGCCGTAGTTTGGGCTACAAAATATTTCCGCCCTTACCTGTTTGGCCGAAAATTCAAAATTGTAACGGACCACAAGCCTTTAACTTGGCTCATGAGTCTAAAAGAGCCGAACTCCAAATTAGTTAGATAGAGATTGAAGTTAGAGGAGTACGACTATGAGATAGTCTACAAACGAGGGACATTAAATACTAACGCGGATGCGCTTAGCCGAATAAAAATTGAAACAACCAATAAATGCATTGATATTAATGTTAACGAGGACACAACCTCAGTTCAAAGTACCAGAGGTACCACCGTTCATTCAGCGAACGAAAATCTGAATGTTGGTATCCCCATCTCGGAAAAGCCGATTAATGAATTTAATATACAACTTATACTGGAGAAATCAGACAAAACTCCAAAGATTTCCTTAGAAGTACCATTTAGAAATAAGCAACGCAGAATAATAATCAAACCGGAGTATACGGAAGAGATTATCTTAGATTTATTAAAAAAATTTTTAGTACCTCGGAAGCTAATAGCAATAGCTACTGATGACGAGACCTTTAGAATAGTTCAATCTATATATGCAAGACACTTTTCAAGTAATAAGATTTTTAGGCTAATTAGATGTAAGGTAATATTAATGGACGTCAGAGAAAATGACGAGCAAGATAGATTAATAAATAATTACCACAAAAATAATAACCATAGAGGTATAGAAGAGACTTTACTCCATTTACGGAGAGACTATTATTTTCCTTTTATGAAAAATAAAATAGCACAGTCAACAACTGTGAAGAGTGCCAGACCCTTAAGTATGACAGGCACCCACAAAAAATTAAATTCCTTAAACCAGAAATGCCCGAAAAACCACTGGATATCATACATACAGATATATGTCACCCTCAGAGCAAAAGCGGGCTATATTTGATGTTGCGGCAAAAGAGGAATAAAAATATTTCAGAGCAAAAATGGTTCAACTATTATTCAGAGCAAGAACGGAACGGAAAAAATCTTATAGTCTAAGAGCCAGTGAACGGCTACCTGTATGTATTTGACCAGACCTGGGTTTTTGTACATTGAGGCCCCTATACCTACCGTACATGAAATGGGAACTCACTAAGCCCAAAGTGGTGGACGCGGCGGGCGCTCAGGTAAGACAGGTATCGATTTTTGGCTAATTTTAAATGCATTTGACCACGTCTGCCGTTTTGAAATTTCAAAAGATATTATTATTATTAACAGAAAATAACAATGGCAGACGATTATCACGCGTTTAACATAGTGGCAGACGGTTTTGAAAATACTGAAAAATTTTTTTTTTGAAAGTAATTGACCAGATCTGCCATTAATATATTTTATTTATTAGAGTCTTAAAAACTTATATTGATTATGGCAGACGTATTCGTTGCGTACACACCTCAGCAGATAACAAAATTTGAGATACTACCCGGTCAGTTGTCTATGTATTACGATAGCTGTTTTCCATCAATAAAATTTACTTATGATTTACTTATATGGGGTTCACACTGGCACCCAAAACATGTTTTAGAAAGCTCTTCAAAGTTCGGTGCAAAACAGGGTAAAACCTGTGTTTTACCCATATATTTTATTAGGAGCGAGCTTTTTTAAACAAGTAGGTTTTGACATGTTTTAAAATAAAACACGTACAAAACACTTGCTGACAATGCTGAATACTCGCTCAGCTGTAATCAGCACGTCATTTTTGAATTTTTGATAGGTGATTTATATTGTTTACAAGTTTTTCATCGAAAACTAGATGGAAATAACATTTTTAATATTAATTCGATTTCTATTTCGCGGTAAAAAATACTTCCGAATATTTGAAGCTATGAAAACTGACACTTGAAAACATTTTAAAACATGTCGAGTCAGTGTGAACACTTTTGAGCTTTTCAAAACGACTGGTTCATAAAACATGTTTTGGGCGTCAGTGTGAACCCCCTATTAATCGCTATATTTATTGCGATTAATATTTTTTGTGTAGTTTATTTATTAAACTTTAAAAGTATGATGATAAAAAAAGAAAATATACTACGAAAAAATCTTAAATATTGGGGTTTATTGCTGAAAACAAAAAAATTATTTAAATTTATATTTTATTGTTCGTTTTTATTTACTTCATACAAAATTTAGGTCAAATAATTAAAAAAAAAACGAGCGCTCCATTCGACCACGCCACGCCAAAAACAGCAACAATTTGTATGCACTGAAGCTTTCGATAAATTTTCGAAAGCCAGTGCATACAAATTGTTGTTGTTTTTGGTGTGGCGTGGTTGAATGGAGCTCGTGTATTGGGCCCCTAACGGTTTTTGTCAGATGTGCTCAGTATACTTGGTAACCTCCATAGACGCCTCGTGTTTCGTAAATTTAATAAAATACATAGTGTTGCTTTATTTAACTTTATTAATTGGACAATTATTTATTTAATATATCTGACATTATGTCGAGTGAAAAAGAAGAAGTGAAGTGTGTTTTTTGTGCCGGGGCAAAAACTGAGAAATTATTAATATTTTCAGAAGATACTATGCTAAAATGTCGAAAGATATTGAGATTACGAAAACTTCATAAATTGAAGTACAACGATATAATTTTACCGAAAGAAATGTTTGATTCAGGATATCATAGCAGTTGTTACAAGACGTTTACAGCTTTGAAAAAAAATTTTTTTTCGACAGATGCTGTTCCATCAGAGAATACGTCCTCGTCTGCAAGTGAAGAACCATCAACATCAGTTAATAGGTTAACAATTGATGATACCATGGTACATCAGCCGTTTGAAGAGAGATCATTTGAAAATTCAGCAGAATCATCGACTGCTCAGAATTCTGATACCGTGGCTTCAGCAAATGTGAATTTGTGTTTTTTTTGTGACAAAAAAAAAAGCAACAGAAGTCGAAAAATGAGCCTCTACGTTCTTCAGGAAAAGATCAATTTCAAGAAAGTATTTTATCAAAGTTTAAACCAGATACTGAAATTTACATTGAAACTTTGAGAAAAATACAAAGTGTCATCTCTCCCGAAGTATACTACCATGATGTTTGTCGACAAAGTTTTCGAAATCAAAAAAGATCATTGTTAAAAAGTCCTGTTCGTACTTCATGGCACATTTCTCGAGAGATACATGAAATCGTTTATAAAGAGATTTGTAATTTAATTGAAGAGAATGTTATTAATCGTGGACGTTGTTATTTTCTGTCATATTTACATAAAGAGTATCTCGATATGTTTAAAGATATGAGTGAAGGCTCAGAAGCAACATCAATATTTACGACACACTATCTGGAAGAAAAGATCCACAAAAAATTTAATGATAAAATTCAAATTTTGATTTCGAACAGAAAAAAAGTTGTCGCCCCTAAGGGCGTTTCAACTATTGATGAGTCATTATTTGCCCACTTAAAAGACCAAGACACCTTGAAAGCAGCTGCTGCCATTTTGAGAGAAGAAATTTTCGGAATAACTAAAACAAAATTACCTGATTATTTAACTAGTCAACGGCTAATTAAAGGTGAATGTTCAACACCACCGATGATTTCAGATTTTTTTTCGTCGATTCTTGGAGGTTACACTCGTAAACGCCGGAATTGCGAAAGTTTTCAACGTCACGTGAACTCTCTGTCACAGGACATAATTTACATGACTTCCAATGGCAGCATTAAGACTTCCAAACACATTTGCTTAGGCATGACATTAAAAAGTCTTACAAGCAGCCGTAAGGTTATCGATATAATAAATCATTACGGTCACTGTATCAGCTACAACGCTATCGAGGAGTTAGAAACCGAAGCAACTTATTCATCAGTTTCACGTACTGGAATATGTCCCGAGGTTATTAATAAAAGTGAAAATCTTTCGACAGGCATGGCATTTGATAATTTTGATCGGTTCGTGGATACCAGAAATGGAAAAGACACTCTCCATGATACAGTCGGGATTATCTATCAAAATATTGATCGCAACCTCGAAGAAGAAAATGTTGAAGAAGAAGAAGCTGCACTTACTGCACATAATAAACGTAGAAGACGTTCTTTCGAGACAATCGAGTATGAGTTACCACAGTGTTCTAAAAAACTAAAAAAAACTACAAATATTGAAACTGAAACTGAAGAGGAGGTTAATATTATTATACATAAGAGTCTTTACGATCGGATTGACAATGTTTGGATGCTAAGTCATGCTTTTAAAAAGTTAGATACTCCTATGTGGACTGGTTTTAACAGTAAAATAATGATCGATGATACTCCACAACAATTAATTTCGTATTTGACTCCGATTAATGAATCACCAACAAGCAATGCAGTAGTTTTTGCAACTATGCAACAATGCATGTCCGTCTTGCAAGAGCTGAATCAGGAGTACATGCAAGTGACTTACGATTTAGCTATTGCAAAGATTGCACTGCAAATTCAAGCTACGGAAAATAATACCTTTCAAAAACTTTTTATACATTTGGGTGCTTTTCATATAATGATGTCATATTTCAAGACGATCGGAAAATTCATTAATGATTGTGGTTTAACAACCATCATGGTTGAAAGCGAAATGCTGGCTAGTGGATCCGTTTCAAGTTTCATTGAGGGCAAGCATTTTAACCGCTGTAAAAGATTACACCCAATAGTGGCTTTGGGGCTACAAATAATGCATTTTAGATCTTTTTCAAAAGAAAAAAATATTCAAATTTCTGAAGAAATCGAAGAAGAGATTGAAAGGTTACAGAGTTGTCAGGCACCTTCATTTCTTATTCTCAATGAAAGCTTGAAAGAACTCTGTAATGATTATGCTATTTATGAACAACAAACATTAAATGGTGAACATGGCAAAACAGCGCAATTCTACATGATTTACATCAAGCTTGTTTATCATTATTTACAATTAAGCAGGAGCATTCGAGCAAGTGACTTCCAATTATATCTTGACATCTTACCAAAAATCACAAATTTATTTTTTGTATTTAACCATCAGAATTATGCAAAATGGACTGTCCAATACCATTACAATTTAACAAAAGTTTCTACAACTCATCCTGGTTTAGAACAGGACTTCCAAAAAGGATTTTTTGGAATCAAGCGCACCAATAAACCATTCTCAAGACAGCCCATTGATCTGACATTAGAGCAGACCATCAATGCAGATGCTGCGAGAACACTTACTGGTATCGCACATCTGACTAACTCGATCTCGGCTCGCCAACGGTGGGCAAGAAGTCACGACATTCGGTCAACAATAATCACACACGTATTAGAAGAGTTAGGAATCACTAAGAAGCAAGATATTTCAGCAGAGTTGCAGCCACATAATATCAAAAAAAGTTGTCATCAACTTGAGAAGTTTATAAGCTCGTTCGACCAATATGTGAATCCATTCAGCTCAGATTTATCGCCGGATCAGTTATTTAACATAGCTTCTGGAAAAGCAGCATCATCTCAAGTGGAAGAGTTCCTTCTAAACATCCAAAAAAACGGTGAAGACCTGCGCACAACTTTCATATCGGAATGTTCATCTAATCCGAAAAGATTTGAAAAATCCATCAAAAAGAGACCCACACAAAACTTTTCAAGTTTACTTTTAAAGAAGAAATCTGTGAAAATTGGAGGTAAACATCAAGAGATCAAGTTACAGCGAGATTTATTCGGACGTTTGTTGGGAATTTCAATGGACCACCAAATAGATGTTTCAAAAATTTTATCGTTTCCAATAACTCCAGTACCTCTTGCATTATGCCATCTAGATGGTGGTTTCTGTAAAACTGCCAAGTCTGTACTTGTAAAATGCCTTGAACCAAATATTGATCAAGAACCGCCACATAGTACAGATGTATTCCTAATTGATGGATTTTTCATCCTCCATTCTATGAAGGAGGTTCCAAAAACGTTTGGAAACATTTCGAAGAAATTTTTGCAAATGGTGTCAAAATATTCCACGCAAAGAATTGATGTCATCTTTGATCAATATTTACACCTGTCAATAAAAGATAGTGAAAGATGTCTACGACATGAAGCATCATTGATTGATTACACTATTTCTGGGCCTGAACAGGTACGTCCTTCGGATTATGCAAGAGAATTGAAAAATACCAAATTTAAGGAGGCTCTTGTGGACTTTTTCGAAAAACATTGGTGTAGTGAGGAGATAAAATCATATCTGGGCAATCGAAGGATTCATTTGAATTTCCGAAATTGTCAATCGTATCAAATTGTCGATGGAAAGATACAGTCAAGTATTGTTGACGATTTATGTTGTACATCACATGAAGAAGCAGATACGAAAATAATTTATCATGCTTGCAATATCACTGAGCAGTCGAATATTGTCATCAGAGCCTCTGATACTGATATTCTAATCATAATGATTGGAAATATGACACACTTAAAGAATTCTACTTCGAATATTTGGATGCTCAATGGAACAGGAAATAATGAAAGATACATTGACATCACAAAAATGTATACCGAGCTTGGTGAATTGTTAGCCAAAAGTTTAATCGGCTTCCATGCATTTACTGGATGCGATTTTAATCCTGCTTTTTTTAATAAAGGGAAAAAGCGACCTTTTACTTTGTTAAAAAAAAATACTGTCTTTCAAAAAGCTTTTGCTACTCTTGGGGAAGAAAATTTAACGAATGACCAATTGCAAGACTTATTTAACGTTCTGCAACAGTTTACTTGCCAGCTCTACAATGCCAAGAAATCTAAAGACGTAGATGATGGAAGATTCCAACTATTCGTCAGCAGCTACAAAGCATTAGACGTCAACGAAAAGTTTAGCAAAAAAGTACAGAATTTTGACGCATCCTCAATACCACCGTGTAACAGTGAGCTGTACCAACAATTTTTAAGAGCCCATTACATTTCAACCATTTGGAAAAATGCTTACAAAAAGCAACCTACAACTTTGAACCCATTGGAGTATGGTTGGATTGAGCAGGACGGCACATTTGTCTTCAAATGGTTCGAAGGAGATCAACTGCCATCTTTTGTCAGTGACTTAATCACCAATATTCCCGGTAAGTTAATAAAAATTAATTCTTTATCGAATATGTTCGAATTAATTTACAAATTACTTAAATTTGACAATTTACGTTTAATTTTTATAGAATCCGATTTAATGGATGATGAAGACGAGTTACGAAACGACAAGCAAGACTCGGACGATGATGAGTGACGTGCGAAATCAATAAATATAAATATTCATTTTGTGCATGCGTGATTTTTTTTTTTTAATTATTTGACCTAAATTTTGTATGAAGTAAATAAAAACGAACAATAAAATATAAATTTAAATAATTTTTTTGTTTTCAGCAATAAACCCCAATATTTAAGATTTTTTCGTAGTATATTTTCTTTTTTTATCGTCATACTTTTAAAGTTTAATAAATAAACTACACAAAAAATATTAATCGCAATAAATATAGCGATTAAGTAAATCATAAGTAAATTTTATTGATGGAAAACAGCTATCGTAATACATAGACAACTGACCGGGTAGTATCTCAAATTTTGTTATCTGCTGAGGTGTGTACGCAACGAATACGTCTGCCATAATCAATATAAGTTTTTAAGACTCTAATAAATAAAATATATTAATGGCAGATCTGGTCAATTACTTTCAAAAAAAAAATTTTTCAGTATTTTCAAAACCGTCTGCCACTATGTTAAACGCGTGATAATCGTCTGCCATTGTTATTTTCTGTTAATAATAATAATATCTTTTGAAATTTCAAAACGGCAGACGTGGTCAAATGCATTTAAAATTAGCCAAAAATCGATACCTGTCTTACCTGAGCGCCCGCCGCGTCCACCACTTTGGGCTTAGTGAGTTCCCATTTCATGTACGGTAGGTATAGGGGCCTCAATGTACAAAAACCCAGGTC
Source organism: Thereva nobilitata (assembly GCA_963855945.1). Taxonomy (NCBI): domain Eukaryota; kingdom Metazoa; phylum Arthropoda; class Insecta; order Diptera; family Therevidae; genus Thereva; species Thereva nobilitata. The sequence goes on from OY979697.1 coordinate 37,920,803, forward strand.
TGGTCAAATACATACAGGTAGCCGTTCACTGGCTCTTAGACTATTAGAGCAAAAGCGGGTTAACTTTCTAAACCGTTTTTGCCCTCTAACGAAAACTTAAACCTCTTTTACCCCCAGTTTTTATTTATACCGCAGTTGCTTACATTATTACTTGGAAATCTATATTTAGACTACATTTTCTTCACTTTACTAGACAAGACAATGCAACTGAATTCATAATTTTGAATTTTTTGGAATTTCCGCGTTTGTAACATAAATTCTTTGTATGTGTGAAGTGTTTGTTATTATGACAAATTTTATGTTTTTGCCATTTTCCCATTTATGATTACTTATTTGGGGATTTTTGCATTTCTGACATAAATTTTTGTCATTTTTATCTTTTATCTCTGTAGTAACAGGTAAAATAGGAAAAATAGCGGTACACATTAGGTACAGGTTGAAATTTGGCCGAGAGCTTCCTTTTAGGGTTAGTAATAACGGAAGTCCTCTTTTTAGGGGTTTTAGACCTCAAAATGGGTATTTTTCGATTTTTCTGCAATTTGTTGGTTAAAGGCTAAAAAGGGGCACAGATCTACCTTTTAGGGTTCTTAATAAGACGTATTAAAGTCTCACGACTTTTCACCTCGGGAAACCCCTTTTCAAGGGAATTTTGGCCCCAAAATCGGTATGTTTTGATTTTTTTTCAGTGTTTTTTTTCCGTAATGATATTTTTTTATGCAATTTCAATCTTAAATCTTATGAGAAAACGAAGATTTTCTCTTTTTTTACGCCTTTTGTTAAAAAACTTGTATCTGCTTGAGTTATTGAATACATAAATATATACACATGTTTTGGTACATATAGTTCTGGTTTTTGTTGAGTTTTCCTAGGCTCGTAAAATCCATTTCCAGTTCCCAACACCATTCGCTTGGATTTTTTTTCATTCCAAAGCCAACATTGTAGCTGTGGCTATGCCCTAAATGAGTGAAACATTGCTTACTCTTTCCGAAGGGACTGTTTAAATGCATTATATCTTTGTTCATTCAATGAATGCTTTCCAGTTTTATAAGAATCAAGTTTCACCGGCCTTTTTCAGTCCTTCATAAGTGTATTCGACATTATCGAATTCATCTAAATTTTGGTTGGACTTTACCACTTCTTGGCTCAAAAAATAAATATCATTTTGTGTTAGAGTTAATGCAGTTAAAATAAAAAGTAGATCAACATCCTCTCCTAAAATAGTTGCTTGCATTGCATACGATTTTTCAATTGCAGTATTCACAATCAAAACCTGCAATTTTGTCTGACATTTCCATCATACCTTTTTCTCCATGACTTTCGGCCAAAACCAAAATCTGCAGAAACATCGAAAAATATCCATTTTGGGAGCAAAAATCGGTAGACTTTAATACCTCTTATTGAGAACCCTAAAAGGAGATCTCTGTCTATTTTTATCCTTTAACTAACAAAATTGCAGAAAAATCCAAAAATACCCATTTTGCGGCCAACAACTCCCTAAAAAGTAGGCTGCCCTGGGTAGAAAATTGGTAGACTTTATAACCCTATTAAGAACCCTAAAAGGGAGCTCTCGGCCAATTTTCAGCATGTATCTATCTAATTATTTCGGCTATTTCGCTTTTTTGGCTTCATTTACCTGTACTGTATTACTACCTTTAGTGGAGTCGGACAAGCAAAACATAAGGAATTGTTTCCAGTCTCAATTTTTCTTTTCTTAATATATTAGTTACATCGAATACTATACGAAGTGGACATTTTCTACCACTGGCAGCCGCTGCTACGTAAGTTATGGGCCATTTTGTGAAAAATCTACCATTTTGGTCGTTCTTTCTAAATATAAATGAGAATTTCTCGGTATGTGTAGGTCCAAAGAAAGCGAAAAAAGTGAAAAAAAATCGAATAGAAAATCGTGAATTTTTGTATTTTTTCGTCAATTTTATCGAAAAATTCCACTTTTTTTGATAAAACTCTTTTTTTTTGTATTAATAATTCATTTTTGACATATGCCAAAAAATAATTTAGTTTTATCAAAAAAAAGTGCAATTTTTCGAGAAAATTGACGAAAAAGTACAAAAATTTACGATTTTCTATTCGATTTTTTTTCACTTTTTTCAAGTTTAAAATTTTTTTTTTCAACATCATAAAGTTCATAAAAATACCTACACTTAAAATAAAAACGGACCTCATACGTTACGATGTACAAAAGTTATTGGCCAATCAAGAGTTTGAGGTTAATTTTTGAGACTTGTATTAAAAATTTCAACTTGAAATTTTAACCAGTTTATTGCTCACATTATAAAGTTCTGAAAATTTCATCAAATTTTACTTAAAACATCCGAAGTTATAACCAAAAAACAAGAAATTAGCAGTTTCTTCAGTTTTTTATTTTTTTGAGGTTATGTGTGCAGATTAAAATGGACCTGAACATACCGAGAAATTCTCATCTATATTTAGAAAGAACGACCAAAATGGTAGATTTTTCACAAAATGGCCCATAACTTACGTAGCGGCGGCTGCCAGTGGTAGAAAATGTCCACTTCGTATAGTATTCGATGTAACAAACATACTAAAAAAATTTTTTTGAGACTGGAAACAATTCCTTTTTCACTCAAATTTGATGCTTGTCCGACTCCACTACTTCAATCATTGTAATGTTTGCATTTTATGAATATTTTCAGTTAACGTTTTTTTACATACCCTAAAATTAAAGATAAAATTTCAGAAAGTGGACAAACTAGAACTAGAGACAAACTATACTATGTATAATTTCGAAAAATATGAAAAACGAAAACTTCAAAAATAACAAAAATGTTTTATTGTTGCAAAAATTAACCTCAGAAATGAAACAGAAATTGTAAAAATGCAAAAACTATAGTGGAACCTCATTGATTGCAAGGGACTGTAAAAATCTTCGAGTTATGGAAAATTCGAGTAAAGGAGGTTGACGCTTTGGTTAGGCTTTTATTGGGAAAGATAAGCAAAAATATTTTTAATGAAAACCGAGAACAAAAGCAGTTCAAATTTTAGTTATGCGCAAAAGCGGTATAAGTTTTCATTAAGAGCAAAAGCGGAATAAAAAGTTAACCCGCTTTTGCCCTCGGTTTTTTGATACACCGTTCTTGCGCTGAAGTATAGTTATACCATTTTTACTCTAAGAACACGAAGATATTCCTGTTTTGCTCTAAAAAAATTACCGAACCGTTTTCGCTCTCTTTGTTATTTTAACCCGCTTTTGCTCCGAGGGTGTCATATATAGTATTAATAATAAACAAATCCTAACCATTATAGATAAATTTTCTAAATTCGCTTGCGCTTACACCCTTCCTACTCGCAATAGCATCTCAATAGTTAGGCATCTAAAACATTTCATGAGCCACCATGGCATACCTAAAAAACTAATCTGCGATCAGGGCTCAGAATTCACAGCAAATTTATTTAAAGACTTTTGTAGACAATACGACATAAATCTCCATTTTACTTCATTCCAACAAACCACAAGCAACTCACCCGTAGAACGTCTCCACTCTACATTAACAGAAATTTATAGAATAATATTAACCAAGTTCAAAGAAAATAAATTTGACTTAGACCATGATGAAATTTTATCAGAATGCTTAACCACATACAATAACGCAATTCATTCAGCAACCAAGCTTACTCCGTTCGAGCTATTCTACGGTCGAACTTACAAGTTTAATGAGAACGTAAGTTTCGACAATGAACACGAATATTTAAGAAAACTAAACGAATACCAGTCAGAATTATACCCCTCTATACGAAAACAACTATTAGATCTAAGTAACAGTAAAATAGATAAGCTAAATATATCAAGAAAGGATCCCGAGCAAAGGGATATAAATGAAGTTATCTTTCGGAAAGAATGTAAAAGAAATAAACTAACCCCGCGCTTTCGCAAACATAAGGTTAAAGAAAATAAAGAATATACCTTGTTAACTGACAACAATAAGAAAATACACAAAGCAAGAATAAAAGGTAAACATAAACTTTCGGAAATCACCAATTTAAAAGGTGATGAAAATAATGAAATCACCACCAGCGAAGAAAATGTTGTATCAGACGTATTCCCGGAATTAACTTCAGATCATCGCGCTTCAATTACGGAAGCTACAAACGGAGGATCTGAAGATGAAGTTTTAATTAGCAAATTCAATATTCAAATAACGCGAAGGGACATTTCAACTCTCAATGACGGAAATTGGTTAAACGATAAGGTTATCAACTTCTATATGGATCTCTTAACCGAACGTGCAGAACAACGTCACTCAGAAGGTCTTCCACGTGTCTACGCAATGAACACGTTTTTCGTTACAAAATTAATGAATTTTGGCTATAGTTCTGTGAGCCGTTGGACTCGCAAAACTGACATATTTTCATATGACATTATCCCAGTACCTGTCCATATTGGCGGTGTACATTGGTGCATGGCAATCATTCATTTAAGAGATAAATATATCAAATATTATGACTCAATGGGCACACCAAATCCAAAAGTACTGGAATCCCTCGAGAATTATATTAAGGAAGAATCTTTAGATCAGGGGTGGCCAACCCGCGGCCCGCGGGCCGCATGCGGCCCTTCGCAGGAAATTGTGCGGCCCGCGAGATTCAACAAGATTTAACAAAATATTTTGTGCTAGAAGGTTCCAACATGTGAAAAAAAGAGTCAGCTATGAGCAATGATTAAAATTCACAGCCTGCCATAGAGAATTCGCTCTCGGGGTGACCGGGTTGAAGGATAAAAATCCAAGTAATTGTTTTTCTCGGTAACAATTCAATATAAATACCGCATCCGCAACAAAAATTTAGTGTCATGGAGCTAGTAGAGAAAACAAGCATATTTACAAGGAAGTACACTTCTTTAGTCAACATCCACCTATTGTGTTATGAGTGCAGGATTCTTTTTCTTCTGCTCCTTTATTCCCGCACCGGACATAGGGCGGAAACAGTTGCCCTCCTTGTTGTGGCGTCTTTTGGTAGGGTTCTCCTCCACTTTATTCTAGGTTTTCCAACTCTAGGGTTCCTTGCAGATTCCAGTCAAGGGCCTTTTGGCTAGATTCACGTTTGAACCTCGCAGGGTGTGGCCATTCCATTCCATTTTCCTTGCATGATTTGGTCTTCTATCGTTTCTTTTCATTTGTAATTCTATCTTGCCAGCAGATTTTTATTTAGGATGAAAACTTGAAGGCGCGTTGTAATAGATTGGGCCACTTTCAATGTTTCGCACATACAACAGAATTGCCTTAACATTGGAGTTGAACAGCCTTAATTTGGCGTTAGTTGAGATCTCCGTCGATCTCCATATGATTTATATATTCTGGTAGTGACGTAACTAATGAGGTAACAAAATTAATCTACCCATTCCACGTCACCATTAGTCAGCGCTGTATCCGCATTTCTTTAGTTTTAATCGGATTTAACCTTAAGCCTGTCGAACTACTTTCTGCTACTAAATATAAATGAAAAGTTTTGTAAATTGAGATGTCTGGGACAAAACGTTGTGATTGCGAATCGTTTCTTTTCGAAAATGGAATTTACGTAAAATGAATACCGCGCCACCTTGTCTGACGAAAACCTGCACCACCAATTACATTACATTTCACCTAGTTTCTTAAAAATGCTCATACCTCGTCTATTGCCTATTTTAACTCACATTCTTGCCTCACGGTATTCAAGTTTCCCTCGACTTGGAAGCATGCTTCAATCATACCTATTCCCAAGTGTCCTTCTCAGTCCTATCAGTATTATTCTCTTTCTGCTCTTAAATTTTTGAAAAGTTTCGTATCTATGCGCTCTCAAAAGTTTAAACCAGGTGGCTAAAGTACCTCAAGTGCCCTACTCCACGCTGGCGTTCCTCAAGGCTCCATTCTTGGGCTACTTTTATTCAGTATTTTTATTAACGATATTTTAAGATTCATATGTATGCAGACGATGTGCAGCTTTATTTCCCTGCGCCAAGAGATCAAATACATCATGTGTGTGGAGAAGATTGCTGTTGACTTGCGTCATGTATCCTTATAGTCGACATTAAATTTACTGCAGCTCCTTCGAAATCCCATTTCATTTCTATCTCTTTCGCTCTGATACTGTTCGTCCTGACTTTTCTGCTAACGCGTTAAACTCGGTTCTTCTTGTTTGCGTTAATAAAGCAAGAAATCTTGGGCTAGTACTGAATAGCAGCATGACCTGCTGAGATCACATTAGTTTCATTGTAAGTAAAACCTACGGACTCCTGTCTAAACTTCGTTACCATTGTGGCTTGCTGAAAAGGGCTGTCCATCTGTCCTCTCTTGATTCTTTTTGCGCCCATAAACTTGAAGTAGCGTTTAACGATTGTGTACTTACCTGCATACCTCAAAAGTTTGTGCACCTTTTGCAATCCCTCAAGGATAATTTATAATTCCGCGTTTCCTCACGTTGATTGGTCAGCATTCTTTCTTTGTCTTCGCAGAACAGCCTTGAAACTCTCTCCCTAAATTATATTAAATTAAATTTGAATCACCCAATATATGACCCCGGCCCGCGGGATCATAAGGCATTTTCAAAGTGGCCCGCGATACCATTTGGGTTGGCCACCCCTGCTTTAGATAAACGGAATGAGAGATTCGAGACGTCCGATTTTGTTATAGAAAGTGTTAAAAACATTCCAAAACAGTCGAATGGCAGTGACTGTGGTGTTTTTAGCTGCATGTTTGCAGAGTACATTACTAGAGACCGCGAGATAACTTTCTCACAGCAACACATGCAATATTTTCGTTTGAAAATGATCTTGGAGATATACCAAGGAAGATTACTATCTTAACAATTAAGTTATAATAAACAATCCCATAGACTAATTATGTAGGATAGAATAAACTTTATTTTATATTTTTTTTCAGATTATCACTAACACTTGGGCAAAGATTAGAAATGCACGATCTAGGAAATAGTAAGGGGTTACTCCCTTTAAAATTAGGAACAGCACGCACAATTACTAACTATTACAATCTAGTACATATAGTAAGATTAGATCCCTACAAGGCCAGTTTAACAAAAATCGCAAATTCCATTAAAAACCTTGACACTATAGACGAACTAAAGGACTCAATGACAGTGACCAAACTAAAATTTAGGGAATTAGAGAATAAACTCGAGACGTTGACTCCCAAACAAAGAGTTAAAAGAGGTCTCATAAATGGATTAGGAACCGCAATCAAATTTATTACGGGAAACATGGACGCAAATGATGCACAATCCCTAAACGAAGAGATAGAAAAGCTAAACTTAGGACAAACAAAAATTAAAAACGAAATAAACCAACAGACCCAAATTAACAAACTAATGATAACCAGATTTGAAAACATAACTAACCACATTAACCAAGAACAGGACACAATAGCAAATTTCCTTAATCACTATCAAGAACAAATTAAAAACAAGATCCATACTAACGAAATTTCCCTCTCACATATGCAATATCTCTCCCAAATAAATTATAACATTGATTTGCTCACTAACCATATCACTAACGTAGCCGAAGCCATAATACTAGCCAGACTTAATGTCATACCAAAATTTATTTTAAATCCAAGCGAACTTGAATTAATTGAGAAAATTTTCACTAATCAGTCAATAGAGATTAAATCAAACGATCATATATACGAACTATTAAGCCTACAAGCCTACCACAACAATTCGAACATAATATTCAACGTCCGCATCCCAACGCTGTCCCGAGAAAAATACTCCCTTTTCCATATCCTACCACTTCCGATAAATGAAACCAAAATAATAGCCACTAAACCATACGTTATCCTTGATAAGAGAAGAATCCAATATTTCGATGAAATTTGTCCTAGGATAGAAGGTATCTTTTATTGCCAGGAGAGCAGGGATCAAGAAACCACACAACAATCAAAATGCATAGTGCCCTTACTAAATGGTGAAGCAGCAAACTGCACAGTCAACGAAGTCGGGAAAATTGAAACAATCCTGCAACCAGAACCGAACTTTGTCCTTCTCATGAACATCCCGAAAACATCAGTATCATCAACCTGCGGGAACAACCACTCAAAGATTCAAGGCACCATCCTAATCCACTATAAAGACTGCGAGGTTACAATCAACGACGTATTATACAGAGACGACACCAACATATTTTGGGACGAGGTCCACATCCTCCCGATGTTCCATGGAAATCTTCACCCAGAATCAACTATCGAAATTCTCAACTTACAAAAATTAAAAGAATACAACATACAAAATAAAGCCGCCCTGAAAAACCTGGAAACCGAGACCAAAGTAAAACACACCTATACCATTGGATCCATAATTATCCTAGGAGCTACGATAATCATCATCGTCACCTACATTTGCCGGAAATCCTCCATCACAATCGAAGTCACAGATCCTCAAAATTGCATTGCTTCTGGACCACCAACCTCCAAATTCTTATGGCCCACACTTCACACCAAGGGGGGAGGAGTTACCGAGGTCATATAGCCCCATCTTCCCCACGTGCCGCAATACAACATGCCGTTAACCCCTAGATCTCACGACATAGGTAAAGGGGTTAAATTTCAAAACGCATCCGGTGTTGCAGACGCTGACCAAGGAAAATTAACCATGGGAACTTAATTTAAGTTAGTCGTAATAAAAATAGATTTAAGAAATAATTTCAGTTCTAAATTGTCTTTCGAGTAATTCACATAAAATTGTAATAAATTAATATTCGCTTAAAGATTGTCTTTTTTATTTTTTAAATATCCGAGTCCGAAAAGTTATTTCGGGCCTATATTTTAGATATAAATCAATGTAATTAATTTAGTATAAATAGAGTAAGGCAGGGTGCACACTGGAGAAACCCGTTTCAGGAAACCAGTTTCATGAAACGAGAAACTTTAGTTGCTTGCAACGGATAGATTAGTTTAACACAGGGCTGTGCACACTGCGTTGCATGAAATTGTAATTTCATTGGTTTCTTGCAACTGGGTTACATGAAATCCGAAAAAAGGATTTCGCATAGGCTTCAGTTTCACGTTTCTAGTGATCTTATTAACTACGTAAAATTAAATAAAGTTTTTAGCGTGTGCTGTTTTTAGTATGGCAGACGCTGTCGAAAACCATCCCTGCTTATATGATTTCCATCTAAAGGAGTACAGCAACAGGGATAAAGTACAAAGAGGTTGGGAGAAAGTGGCACAAGAATTGAACTCTTCAGGTATTTATATTTATAATATATAAATAACCACATCATCATCATCTGAATCCATCACGAAACTGATGGAAACCCGTTTCTTCTGTGTGCATGTTTTAAACAAACGGTTTCCTTGAAACCAATTTCATGAAACCAGTTTCCTGAAACGGATTTCTCCAGTATGCACCCTGCCTAAGAATTCAAATAATAAAGACACTTAGTAATGTTGAAAACTCTGGAAAAGAAAGTTGACGCACTTCGATCAGATTATGCGGAAAGCATAACATCATTGCAAGCAGCTCTAGCGGACAAATTTAAAAAAATTGCAGAAGTTGAGGCAAGAGTACTTGCCTTGGAGCATAGTTTGGAGTCTGCTGCTGCTCTTAACAAATGCCTTCAGGCTAAATTAAATACTGCTGAGAGTGGTTATAAAGCGCTATCCAATGATGTGAGTGTCTTGCGGGACAACTTTAATACACTGGAACGAAGAGCAAAATAAAAATAATTCGTTACAGCAATCTGACAGTGGGATATTGTCGAACAAGCTCTTGTAAAAGAGGGAAAAATAAATCGAACCGACAGCGGTTATCCGGGGAGGAATGGGGGGGTTTTAGGGGTTTAAAACAGTTCTTCGCAATTTCTGGCTAAACTGTACATTCTATCGAAAAAAGTTAAAAGTAAAAGTTGTAGGAAATAAAAAGATCTACAACTTTTGTATTTACCATTTTTCCCTAACCTCAAAATTTTTCGAGAAAATGGCGGAAAACCGGTTTTTCGGTTTTTTATTTTTTTCTTTGACAAAAAAATTTCTATGAAGCTGAAACTTGGGCAAAAGATACCTGTTAGTGTTGCAAAAATGCAGTAATTTTTTCAGACGGAAATATTTAGAGGTTGTGGTTAAATTTAATTTTTTTTAAAAAAAAAGCGAAATTTTTAACTGCGATTCCTCTTAAAACTACATGTCCTACGGAGTTCTGTTTTGGTACACTTACTCGTGGTTACGTCTACTTCCGATAAATGGCCGGAAAATTGTTATATTCACGTTAACGACGATTATTCAGAAACAAATTATAGATGCCATTGTTATGTTTACTTTATTTAATTAACAAAAAAGTATAGTGTGCATTTTAGTGCCTTCTACGATCGTCGTACATAGGATTGTAATTATCAAACAAAACGTAAGAAATGCACATCCCAAATATGCATTTACGAACAATTTTTGTTTTTTACTGGAAATCCAAAATTAACTGAACAGCATGTATTCATAGAATAGGTAATAGAGTGGATCTACAATGATACGGGTTTTCGAGAGTGGGTTTTAATCATAAGACAGTATTTGCATGTGGCACGGAACAAGTTTATAATAATACTATTTTTATAAATGAAAGTTGTAAAAAAATAATACGTCATTGTATTAATTACATTTCGATAGCTTAGGAACACTCTGGAAATCGGTACTACATATTAAATAAAACACAATTCACCTTGTTTTGAGTGGAGAAAAATTCAATTGAATAAAAAAAACTCCACCATTTATTTCCAACTGATACAAGATCCAAAATCAAATACATAAATATTAACAGCATGAAATACATAAATGGGGTAAAAAAAATTAAATATTTTTTTGAACATGCTTAAAACGCCAAATTGAAAAAAAAATGCATTAAAGTCTTCTTTATGAATTTTTCTCTAATCTTGCTCTCTTTGCAGAGTGTTGCAAATTCTCTTCATCAGATGCCATAAAACTGGACGATTCTTCAGTGTTTTCGACAGTTTCATTGAGCACTGTTTCAGTCACAGTACATTGATCTGTTTCCATTTCTTCCGAGTCACTTTCGTCTATAGAAATTTGTGGAAGTTCAGCATTTGAGTAATTTTCTAAATTAAAGCAATTCAAACACAAGTGTGGCCATTTTTTCCATTGCAGTATACCTTTTTTTACCATTTATCGGAAGTAGACGTAACAACGAGTAAGTGTGCCAAAACAGTACTCCGTAGGACATGTAGTTTTAAGAGGAATCGCAGTTAAAAATTTCCCTTTTTTTTAAAAAAAAATTAAATTTAACAACAACCTCTAAATATTTCCGTCTGAAAAAATTACTGCATTTTTGCAACACTAACAGGTATCTTTTGCCCAAGTTTCAGCTTCATAGAAATTTTTTTGTCAAAGAAACAAATAAAAAACCGAAAAACCGGTTTTCCGCCATTTTCTCGAAAAATTTTGAATTTAGGGAAAAATGGTAAATACAAAAGTTGTAGATCTTTTTATTTCCTACAACTTTTACTTTTAACTTTTTTCGATAGAATGTACAGTTTAGCCATAAATTGCGAAAAACTGTTTTCAACCCCTAAAAACCCCCCCATTCCTCCCCGGATAACCGCTGTCGGTTCGATTTATTTTTCCCTCTTTTACAAGAGCTTGTTCGACAACATCCCACTGTCAGATTGCTGTAACGAATTTTTTTGTTGTTCGAACCCTATTTCTACTGGACTAAAACATCAATCTAGCGAGCATAGACGATAAGAAATATTTTTTACAAAAATTCTTTGCCCACATCAGGATACACAAATCTCTATTGCTGAATGACCTATATCCTGAGATGGCTTCGAAAAACAAGGTATTTATTTCCGAGAGTTTGTCGAAACGGGATCGTGAGATTCGGTTAGAAGCCCTCAAGTTGAGAAGCTGCTCGCTATTGCACTCAGTTTACACGATCGATGGTCGTGTTTTTGTTCGAAAAAATGCAACTAGTGGGCCGATCTATATTACGTCGATTGATCAACTGCGGCTATTACTTGATGATTCTGGACAGTTGTCACCTCAAACAGCTGTGACTTTCAGCAAGGCAATGGAATCCGATGTCTCTGTTAGTGACCCAGTTCGGATTAATGCGGCGAGCTCGTCATTGTGACTGACAGGATGGATGTTTTTGTTCTATTCTTCTTTTATTTACCTTTGCTTGTTTTTTTTGTTTTTATATTTGCAATTAATTTTGTTAGTCCATTTTAATATTTTAGTAAGTTTTTGTGTTTATGCTGCTTTCAGGTTAACTATTTATACTATTTTTAATGATGTGACTTTTCCTGTGAGACTTCAGTTGGGACTTCAATTTGCTGATTTCCTCTTTTGTTTACCCTCAAATGGCTCTAAGTGCTAGGTGTGGTGCCTGTAACGTGACTCCTGGTGAAATACTACTGAACATTTTCAAAAAAAAGGCAAATGGCTTGCGTATAGCACACATGAATGCACGCAGTATACTGCATAAAATGGACGAAATACGGAATATGATCTCCAATTCAGGTTTGCATGCTTTATGTGTTACTGAAACCTGGCTCCAACCATCGGTTAATGATAAACTTGTGCATTTACCTGGGTATAAAGTCATTAGGCATGATAGGGTGGATCGTAGGGGTGGTGGCGTTGCAATATTTCTGAGTGAAATGCTCAATTTCCGTATAATCAAAAAGAGTAATCAAAATATTGAGTATTTGTTTATTGAGCTACGCAATAAACGTGATAAACTACTCTTGGGTTGCATTTACAAGCCGCCAGATGTGATATTTGAGGATGAATTCTTTAATTCGCTACAAGATATTTTACTGTGTGCTCAGGATGTCATTTTGACAGGCGATTTTAATATTGACATATCTAGGTGTACTCGCCTTAGTGTACACTTCCATTTCGGAGTTGTGCTGATAAGCTGCTCCTTACTAAGCCCTGAGCATAGCGAGTCTCGCTGCTCTACCCAGGAGTTAAGCAATTCTTTGCTGCTCCTCTCCATCAAAATAATCTCGTCGGGGGACCACCACAAGATTATAAAAATTAAATAGAAATCACTATTGAACAGTTTAAATCGCTGTAATAATTAAACTAAAAGTGCACAGTTTAATATTATAAAAATTAAATAGAAATCACTATTGAACAGTTTAAATCGCTGTAACAATTAAACTAAAAGTGCACAGTTTAAGATTATAAAAATTAAATAGAAATCACTAATGAATAGTTTAAATCGCTGTAATAATTAAACTAAAAGTGCACAGTTTAAGATTATAAAAATTAAATAGAAATCACTATTGAACAGTTTAAATCGCTGTATTAATTAAACTAAAAGTGCACAGTTTAAAATTATAAAAATTAAATAGAAATTACTATTGAACAGTTTAAATCGCTGTATTAATTAAACTAAAAGTGCACAGTTTAAGATTATAAAAATTAAATAGAAATCACTATTGAACAGTTTAAATCGCTGTAACAATTAAACTAAAAGTGCACAGTTTAAGATTATAAAAATTAAATAGAAATCACTAATGAATAGTTTAAATCGCTGTAATAATTAAACTAAAAGTGCACAGTTTAAGATTATAAAAATTAAATAGAAATCACTATTGAACAGTTTAAATCGCTGTAATAATTAAACTAAAAGTGCACAGTTTAAGATTATAAAAATTAAATAGAAATCACTAATGAATAGTTTAAATCGCTGTAATAATTAAACTAAAAGTGCACAGTTTAAGATTATAAAAATTAAATAGAAATCACTATTGAACAGTTTAAATCGCTGTAATAATTAAACTAAAAGTGCACAGTTTAAGATTATAAAAATTAAATAGAAATCACTATTGAACAGTTTAAATCGCTGTAACAATTAAACTAAAAGTGCACAGTTTAAGATTATAAAAATTAAATAGAAACCACTAATGAATAGTTTAAATCGCTGTAATAATTAAACTAAAAGTGCACAGTTTAAGATTATAAAAATTAAATAGAAATTACTATTGAACAGTTTAAATCGCTGTAGTAATTAAACTAAAAGTGCACAGTTTAAGATTATAAAAATTAAATAGTAATCACTAATGAATAGTTTAAATCGCTGTAATAATTAAACTAAAAGTGCGCAGTTTAAAATTATAAAAATTAAATAGAAATTACTATTGAATAGTTTAAATCGGTGTAATAATTAAACTAAAAGTGCGCAGTTTAAAATTATAAAAATTAAATAGAAATTACTATTGAACAGTTTAAATCGCTGTAATAATTAAACTAAAAGTGCACAGTTTAAGATTATAAAAATTAAATAGAAATCACTAATGAATAGTATCGCTGAATAATTAAACTAAAAGTGCACAGTTTAAGATTATAAAAATTAAATAGAAATCACTATTGAACAGTTTAAATCGCTGTAACAATTAAACTAAAAGTGCACAGTTTAAAATTATAAAAATTAAATAGAAATTACTATTGAACAGTTTAAATCGCTGTAACAATTAAACAAAAAGTGCACAGTTTAAGATTATAAAAATTAAATAGAAACCACTAATGAATAGTTTAAATCGCTGTAATAATTAAACTAAAAGTGCACAGTTTAATATTATAAAAATTAAATAGAAATCACTATTGAACAGTTTAAATCGTTGTAACAATTAAACTAATAGTGCACAGTTTAAGATTATAAAAATTAAATAGAAATCACTATTGAACAGTTTAAATCGCTGTAATAATTAAACTAAAAGTGCAGAGTTTAAGATTATAAAAATTAAATAGAAATCACTATTGAACAGTTTAAATCGCTGTAATAATTAAACTAAAAGTGCACAGTTTAAGATTATAAAAATTAAATAGAAACCACTAATGAATAGTTTAAATCGCTGTAATAATTAAACTAAAAGTGCACAGTTTAAGATTATAAAAATTAAATAGAAATTACTATTGAACAGTTTAAATCGCTGTAGTAATTAAACTAAAAGTGCACAGTTTAAGATTATAAAAATTAAATAGTAATCACTAATGAATAGTTTAAATCGCTGTAATAATTAAACTAAAAGTGCGCAGTTTAAAATTATAAAAATTAAATAGAAATCACTATTGAACAGTTTAAATCGCTGTAACAATTAAACTAAAAGTGCACAGTTTAAAATTATAAAAATTAAATAGAAATTACTATTGAACAGTTTAAATCGCTGTATTAATTAAACTAAAAGTGCACAGTTTAAGATTATAAAAATTAAATAGAAATCACTATTGAACAGTTTAAATCGCTGTAATAATTAAACTAAAAGTGCAGAGTTTAAGATTATAAAAATTAAATAGAAATCACTATTGAACAGTTTAAATCGCTGTAATAATTAAACTAAAAGTGCACAGTTTAAGATTATAAAAATTAAATAGAAATCACTAATGAACAGTTTAAATCGCTGTAATAATTAAACTAAAAGTGCACAGTTTAATATTATAAAAATTAAATAGAAATCACTATTGAACAGTTTAAATCGCTGTAACAATTAAACTAATAGTGCACAGTTTAAGATTATAAAAATTAAATAGAAATCACTATTGAACAGTTTAAATCGCTGTAACAATTAAACAAAAAGTGCACAGTTTAAGATTATAAAAATTAAATAGAAACCACTAATGAATAGTTTAAATCGCTGTAATAATTAAACTAAAAGTGCACAGTTTAAGATTATAAAAATTAAATAGAAATTACTATTGAACAGTTTAAATCGCTGTAGTAATTAAACTAAAAGTGCACAGTTTAAGATTATAAAAATTAAATAGTAATCACTAATGAATAGTTTAAATCGCTGTAATAATTAAACTAAAAGTGCGCAGTTTAAAATTATAAAAATTAAATAGAAATCACTATTGAACAGTTTAAATCGCTGTAACAATTAAACTAAAAGTGCACAGTTTAAAATTATAAAAATTAAATAGAAATTACTATTGAACAGTTTAAATCGCTGTATTAATTAAACTAAAAGTGCACAGTTTAAGATTATAAAAATTAAATAGAAATCACTATTGAACAGTTTAAATCGCTGTAATAATTAAACTAAAAGTGCAGAGTTTAAGATTATAAAAATTAAATAGAAATTACTATGGAATAGTTTAAATCGCTGTAATAATTAAACTAAAAGTGCGCAGTTTAAAATTATAAAAATTAAATAGAAATTACTATTGAATAGTTTAAATCGCTGTAATAATTAAACTAAAAGTGCGTAGTTTAAAATTATAAAAATTAAATAGAAATTACTATTGAATAGTTTAAATCGCTGTAATAATTAAACTAAAAGTGCGCAGTTTAAAATTATAAAAATTAAATAGAAATTACTATGGAATAGTTTAAATCGCTGTAATAATTAAACTAAAAGTGCGCAGTTTAAAATTATAAAAATTAAATAGAAATTACTATTGAATAGTTTAAATCGCTGTAATAATTAAACTAAAAGTGCGCAGTTTAAAATTATAAAAATTAAATAGAAATTACTATGGAATAGTTTAAATCGCTGTAATAATTAAACTGAAAGTGCGCAGTTTAAAATTCTAAAAATTAAATAGAAATTACTATGGAATAGTTTAAATCGCTGTAATAATTAAACTAAAAGTGCGCAGTTTAAAATTATAAAAATTAAATAGAAATTACTATTGAATAGTTTAAATCGCTGTAATAATTAAACTAAAAGTGCGCAGTTTAAAATTATAAAAATTAAATAGAAATTACTATGGAATAGTTTAAATCGCTGTAATAATTAAACTAAAAGTGCGCAGTTTAAAATTATAAAAATTAAATAGAAATTACTATTGAATAGTTTAAATCGCTGTAATAATTAAACTAAAAGTGCGCAGTTTAAAATTATAAAAATTAAATAGAAATTACTATTGAATAGTTTAAATCGCTGTAATAATTAAACTAAAAGTGCGCAGTTTAAAATTATAAAAATTAAATAGAAATTACTATTGAACAGTTTAAATCGCTGTAATAATTAAACTAAAAGTGCACAGTTTATGATTATAAAAATTAAATAGAAAACACTATTGAACAGTTTAAATCGCTGTAATAATTAAACTAAAAGTGCACAGTTTAAGATTATAAAAATTAAATAGTAATCACTAATGAATAGTTTAAATCGCTGTAATAATTAAACTAAAAGTGCGCAGTTTAAAATTATAAAAATTAAATAGAAATTACTATTGAATAGTTTAAATCGCTGTAATAATTAAACTAAAAGTGCGCAGTTTAAAATTATAAAAATTAAATAGAAATTACTATGGAATAGTTTAATTCGCTGTAATAATTAAACTAAAAGTGCGCAGTTTAAAATTATAAAAATTAAATAGAAATTACTGTGGCGACGTACCAAAAACACAATAATATACAAACACTATACGTACACTATGGAAACTACTGTACAGAACTACTGTACAGTATCACTGTAGACACTGTAGATTGTTTGTTGTAAATAGGTCATAGTTAGTTTGTTTGAATATAGAGCTTTGTAGCACGTTATGATTCACATGTAGATTTGTGTAGAATTGTATATAGTAATTTGTAAACAAATTAATAAACAGTGAGAAATCGAGAGTACAGCTGGATATTATTAATTAAGGCGACAGCCCATCTTGGGATTACAGGTCCGGATTTCCCCGAAGGACGACACGGCATTTCCCCGAAGGACGACGCGGCGATCCCCACGGCAGTCTTGAGGTCCGGCCTCCAATAGGACAGCGTAGCAGCTCTCAGGTGCCAGAAGGACGGCACCCCCCATTCTCCAAAGTGGTGACCCCGAGTGCGGAGGCGGATAGTGCAGGGCGCTTAGCTGGCTCACGTCTCCTGACGAAAGGACTCCGAGGCGAGAGGGCGCCTGTAGCGAGGGACCAACCAAGCCCCAGACTCTTCGCCAAGCGGACAGGCGAATCGGGAGGAAGATTCCATTGGGCTTTGGACTAACCAAAGTTCCCAGCGGTTGTTAGGTTAAAGTTTAAATTAAATACACATTTTGTTTTTGTTTTTGTTGAGTTACAAGTATTTAGTCACATTTTTTTATACAAACACACCACAAACACTAACACGAAGTCGCCGCAGTAAGTACGTTCGTTCACGAGTCGCGAAGTAATAGGTTACGATGGAACAGAGGTTGGAACGTGAAGTACCTGTAGCAGTCCCAGGAGATGTAGTTAATAGAATAGCCATACGGGTGCCGCCTTTTTGGAAAAGAAGCCCCGACTTATGGTTTATTCAATTAGAGGCACAGTTCCACACAAGTGGAATAACACAGGACAGTACGCAGTATTATACTCTGGTGGGCAATTTGGACGCAGATGTCCTCACTGAGGTGCGAGGCGTCATTCGTAACCCCCCGGAAGTAGGAAAGTATGCGGAGCTGAAGAAGCACATTCTTGCAGCGTATCAGGACTCGGAGCAAAGGCGTTTGCAGAAGCTGCTGGGCGACATCTGCTTAGAAGGAAGGAAGCCAACGCAGCTGTTAAACCAAATGAAGGAGTTGGCAGCTGACGGTATCTCTGCAGAGGTTTTGAGGATCCTCTGGTTGCAGCGTCTTCCACCCCAAACACAGGCGATTTTGGCAACCAGCGTGGATCAAGACATTGGTAGGCTTGCGGAGATGGCGGACAAGATAGCGGAGGTGGCTGTGGCATCTGGCGTCGCAGCCAGTTCCTCGCTCGAAGGGCCTTGCACCCAACTGCGGGAAGAATTAGCGACGTTGAGGAAACAGATGGAGCAGTTGAAGTTCGATCGTGGGCAAAGTTCTCCAAGGCGTCGTGATCCCAGTCGGAGGAGTTACCAAGAAGACACAGCAGGCGATACATCATTGTGCTTTTACCATAGAAGGTTTGGTGGTAAGGCTAGGCGATGTCGGCAGCCATGCTCATTTCAAGCAAAAAACTAAGTGGTGGGCAGCAAGAGGCGACTGGCCAGCCCGCCTTATTTATTAGTCGCCTTTACCTCACGGAGAAGACAACAAGCAAGCGATTCCTTATTGACACTGGAGCCGAAGTTTCGGTGGTTCCCCCAACAGCAGAGGAAAACAGGAGTCAACCCTCGACACGACTATTGTATGCAGCCAACGGGACGGAGATTCCCACATATGGACAGCGTTTGATTCAACTCGACTTGGGACTCCGTAGGACTTTCACTTGGCCTTTTATTGTTGCTCGTGTAACGGAGCCCATAATTGGATCAGATTTCCTCGTGAATTTTGACCTGCTGGTTGACGTAAAAGAAGGTAAATTAATAGATAAAAGTACAAAACATTATACAGTGGGTGCAGTTACGGCTCGTAGCAGTATGCAGCTGAGTACACTTAGTGCAGACTTACATCGTGCGCTAAGGGGATTCGAAGACATCACAAAGCCCAACCCAGTCACAGAGGTTAAGCATCGGGTGGTTCACTTCATCCGGACGAATGGCCCGCCAGTTCATTCAAGGCCCAGACGACTTTCACCGGAGCAGCTGAAGATTGCAAAGCAGGAATTCCAACACATGCTCAGTTTAGGTATCTGCCGCCCATCAAAGAGTAATTGGTCCAGCCCGCTGCACATGGTAAGGAAGAGCAATGGTGACTGGAGACCATGCGGAGACTATAGGAGGTTGAATGCGATCACGGTTCCAGACCGCTACCCAATCCCGCATATCCAAGATTTCGCTTACCAGCTAAGTGGAAGAAAGGTGTTTAGCACTGTGGATTTAACACGAGCGTACCACCAAATCCCGGTCAATCAGGACGATATCCAGAAGACGGCCATCACAACACCTTTTGGGTTGTTCGAGTTCCCGGCGATGACCTTTGGATTGTGCAACGCCGCGCAGACTTTTCAGCGGTTTGTGCACGAGGTAACAAGAGGACTAGATTTCTGTTGGCCGTATATCGATGACTTCCTCATTGCCTCTAGCACAGCGGAGGAGCACAAGGGGCATCTAAAGCAGTTGTTTGAGCGTTTCCGGGAGTATGGCATTGCGATAAATCCAGCCAAATGCGTGTTCGAGGCATCGAAGGTCAAATTCCTGGGCTACGAGATTTCAGAAGAAGGAACAAAGCCACTGCCGGAAAAAGTAGAGGTCATTAAGAAGTACAAGAAGCCTGAGAGTGTGCAGGAGTTACGTAGGTTTTTAGGAATGATTAATTTTTACAGGCGTTTCATCCCGAAGGCAGCAGAAATCCAAGCACCACTTCATGGGTGTTATGCGGGAAACAGGAAGAAGGACAAGACCGCTATCCTTTGGACAACAGAGCTCAGCAATGCTTTTGAAAAATGTAAGCAGGCATTGGCTGACGCGGCTCTTCTCGCTCACCCAGAGACAGGTGTGCCATTAGCCCTGGTAGTAGATGCGTCAGATACGGCTATAGGTGCGGTTGTTCAGCAGAGGATTGCGAAAGGATGGCAGCCATTGGGTTTCTTTTCAAGAAAGTTGTCGTCGACGGAAGGAAGATATAGTGCTTACGACAGGGAGCTCCTAAGCGCATACGCTGCAGTAAAGCATTCCCAATACTTGTTGGAAGGCAGACGTTTTGCATTATATACAGACCATAAACCACTTGTATTTGCATTCCAGCAGAAATCGGAGACCGCATCACCCAGGCAGGTCAGGCACTTAAGCTACATTGGCCAGTTTACCACGGACATTCAGCACATCTCTGGAAAGGATAATGTGGTCGCAGATGCATTATCGAGGGTCGAGGCCATATTTCCACCGGCTCCGGTAGATTATGGTGAATTGGCAAAGGAGCAGGAAACGGATGAAGAGCTCCAACACTTGCGCGGGTCAGCAACAGGCTTGAGGCTTTCCAGGTATGAACTGGCAGGCGGACAAGGTTTGTACTGTGACACTTCGACTAACAAGATACGCCCCTACATACCAAGAGGGCGCAGACGAGAGGTGTTTGACGCTATGCACAATTTGTCGCATCCGGGCGTAAGGAGGACAACTGACTTGGTCGTGGAAAGGTTCGTGTGGCCAAGCATGAAGAAGGACTGTCGGATCTGGTCGCAATCATGCCTGGACTGTCAAAAGAGCAAGGTACAGCGACACGTGAGAGGCCCGATTTCAGACTTTCCGCAAGTGGAGGGACGGTTCCAACACGTCCACCTGGACTTAGTGGGGCCCTTGCCTTGCAGCGAAGGTTACACGTACGCGCTGACGTGTATAGACCGATTTACAAGATGGCCAGAGGTGATTCCAGTGCAGGACATCGCGGCGGAAACGATAGCAAAAGCATTTGTATCAGGGTGGATCGCAAGGTTTGGCACGCCGAAGGAGATAATAACGGACCAAGGGCGACAATTCGAGTCCACGCTTTTCAAGGAATTAGGAAAGGTATTAGGCATAAAGAGAAACAGAGCATCCCCGTATCATCCACAGGCGAATGGGATGATAGAGCGCTTTCACAGGACTTTGAAAGCGGCGATAAAGTGTCATACATCAAGCCAGTGGGCAAGCAAACTCCCTATAGTGCTGCTTGGGTTGAGAGCATCACTTCACGATGATATGAAGGTATCACCAGCGGAGTTGGTTTATGGAGCAAAGCTCAAACTTCCGGGAGAATTTTTCGTAGTAGAGGAAGATTCAAGAAATACAGCTACTTTCATCAAGCAACTTGAGGACTACATGAGGGACATCAAGCCAACTCAGCCAATTCGTCATGGTATGCAAAAGGTATTTATACATAAAGGTTTGGAAATGTGTACCCATGTATTTGTGCGAACGGACGCAGTTAAACGTCCTTTGCAGCAACCTTACGAAGGACCCTATCAGGTGGTGATGAAGGCAGCGAAGCATTTCACCTTACTTATAAACGGCCGGCACAAGGTGATATCAATAGATAGACTGAAGCCAGCCTTGCTGATGAGTAACGAAGAGGACCGGACGGAGCCAGAGAAGAGACGAAAAAATGAAGAAAAAACAGCAACAGCAAGCCCAAGGACAACTAGGTCTGGAAGAACCGTACGAGTCCCGGACAGATATCGTTGTCACTGAAGGGGGAGTAATGTGGCGACGTACCAAAAACACAATAATATACAAACACTATACGTACACTATGGAAACTACTGTACAGAACTACTGTACAGTATCACTGTAGACACTGTAGATTGTTTGTTGTAAATAGGTCATAGTTAGTTTGTTTGAATATAGAGCTTTGTAGCACGTTATGATTCACATGTAGATTTGTGTAGAATTGTATATAGTAATTTGTAAACAAATTAATAAACAGTGAGAAATCGAGAGTACAGCTGGATATTATTAATTAAGGCGACAGCCCATCTTGGGATTACAGGTCCGGATTTCCCCGAAGGACGACACGGCATTTCCCCGAAGGACGACGCGGCGATCCCCACGGCAGTCTTGAGGTCCGGCCTCCAATAGGACAGCGTAGCAGCTCTCAGGTGCCAGAAGGACGGCACCCCCCATTCTCCAAATTACTATTGAATAGTTTAAATCGCTGTAATAATTAAGCTAAAAGTGCGCAGTTTAAAATTATAAAAATTAAATAGAAATTACTATTGAACAGTTTAAATCGCTGTAATAATTAAACTAAAAGTGCACAGTTTAAGATTATAAAAATTAAATAGAAAACACTATTGAACAGTTTAAATCGCTGTAATAATTAAACTAAAAGTGCACAGTTTAAGATTATAAAAATTAAATAGTAATCACTAATGAATAGTTTAAATCGCTGTAATAATTAAACTAAAAGTGCGCAGTTTAAAATTATAAAAATTAAATAGAAATTACTATTGAATAGTTTAAATCGCTGTAATAATTAAACCAAAAGCGCGCAGTTTAATATTGCACAAATTAAATAAAAATAACCATTGTATAGTCCAAGTTGTTTTAATAATATTCACAGAATCAAACTAACGTAGTACTGTGGGGTCCTTTTCGACTTGTGAACACTAATTAGGCAAACCGAGGATATAAACCAACCCAATAAAGGTGAGAGGTTTTAAACCTAAAACTTATAGTAGTACGTTTTGTGGAAGATAAAAAATCAAGATAAAAAAGTTACATAACAAATTGGCGCAGCCGGTAGGATCCGGGCGAGCCTGACAATTATTGATCGAGTGCTGGATATAGGCACCCTATCCTTGAACTCAGTCTGAGCCGAGGCTGAGGGCACAACATCAGTAGAGGCGACGACCTCGGATCCTATTAAGAATCTACGCTCGGGGGTATTCATCTTTACGTGCCTCTACTCCAGGCGAGCACGCATTTACCCCCTAAATTATATCATCGCGGGACTTTTAGTGGGCTTCATCCCTGCCCCGGAGACGCCCTATGTCCGAGGGCCAACCAGGTGACAACAGCAACTCCCCCACCGAGGGACCACCAGCCTCCAGTAGGTGACCTAGGCCGCGTTCCCATGGGCTGCATGCCGCACGGCAAAAGCTCGACTTCGGCTTGCCTTCGTGTAGTATTCGGAAATTTTCGTGAGGCCGCAAAAAGCTTGCCGCACGCCTGCATCTCCTCGTTCACATGGGTGCATCTGCTGGTTGTCAAAAATCAGCTGTTTTGTGATTTTGAGAAAGCGAAATGGATTACTATCAAAATAAAAAAAAAATTATGTTAATGAGTGCAATAGTACTAATAACGAAACATAAAGAAAAACAAAGTGACAAAAAAAGAAAATTAAGAAAAAGACGGTTTTGGATAAACGAACTAATGAAAACCAGACCGTACACTAGCATTTATCAGAATCTAATACACGAAATGCAATCTAGTAATATGTTCAAAAATTTTTTAAGAATGACGCCCACTTCTTTTGAAAGCTTATTAACTTTAATTGCTCCAAAAATATTGAAACAGAACGCTATACGTGCGCCTATAACAGTAGCAGAGAGATTGTCCCTAACATTAAGGTATAACTAATATTATTTTCATCAAGTGCATGCAATACATGTTAATTGTTCTCTAGATATCTCGCCAGTGGAGACTCTCTTATAAGCATCAGCTACGCCTTCAAGATTGGCAAATCGACGGCCAGTGTAATTGTGGCGGAAACCCTAAATGCAATATGGGAGGAATTGCATACAATTGCTTTCCCAGAGCTGACAACTGAATACATTGCAGCAATCGCCCAGGAGTTTGAACGAAAGGCAGGATTTCCCAATTGCTTCGGAGCTATTGACGGGAAGCATGTTCAAATTGAAGTAAGTGGAAAAAGTGTAGTGGCTGTATATATCAAACCTGATAAATACATTAATGTTATAGGCTCCCCCGTGTTCAGGATATAGTTATTTTAATTATAAAAAGACATTTAGTGTCATTTTGCTCGCTGTCGCTGACGTAAAAGGGAAATTCATTTACTGTGACATAGGTGCACAGGGGAAATGTAGTGACGGAGGAGTATTCAAAAACTGTAGTTTGCAAAAACAAATTCAAAACAACACCATAAGGTTTGTAAACATTTTAGTTGGTGCAATATGTAGAACTAATTGATTTACATAACAGATTACCCGAACCACGAATAATTGGAGCACGCCCAAAACCATTACCATTTGTCTTAGTAGGCGATGAGGCTTTCCCTTTAAAAGAATATTTGCTTCGACCGTATTCAGCTAGAAGGCAATTAACAGCTAGGGACAAAATTTATAATATTCGTCTAGCAAAAGCCAGAAAACACGTTGAAAGAGCCTTTGGTATATTTAGGGATGTTACGGAGGTGACTTTACCGGAACCGGAGTCGGATTCGGAGTTTTTAAATTTGATTTATCGGAGTCGGAGTCGGAGTCGGAATCGGAGTCGGAGTCGGAAGTAAAGTACAAGAGAGATGTGTTAATTAACAAGGGCAAGACTAATAAAATAATAGAAACAAAATACAGTAATCAGCCTCTTTAATAAGTACTTAAAATATGAATTAAGTATTACATAGTTACATAAAGTACGTAGGTACGCAACAATATATCAGTTTTAAATTTTATTTAATCAATTGACTCCAAAAGTAGCAAATTGTACTTAATAAACAAAAGCTTAGCAGCTTTCTCTCCGTCCAATCGATTTCCCAATGGATCATATATGAGACCGGCGCCACTAAAAAGTTGCTCGCTTGCCACTGATCCTGGTGGACAGGATAAATATTGGCGAGCAATTGAGTGCAATATTTTAAAATTTTTATTTTCTCTCCACCATAACAAGGGATCGTTACTGACAGGAATACGTTTTTCTTTGTTGTACTCATTAAGTAAGCTCTTCCATATGAAGAATTTGTCAAGAGGTTGGCTTTCCGTTGTGATGTTTTCATCCCCATCGTCATCGCTAGTCATCAATATGTTTGATAAAATGGATTGGACTTTATTGTTAGAAGATACATCTGCTGATGGCGATTCGAACCTTGCTCGTTTTTCTGCAGGAGCGTCAGCATTATTGTCTTCTGCTTGATTTGCTGCAGAGTTATCCATGCTGCCTAACAAACTCATCAATTCAGACTCAATCTTTTCTTTAGTTACTTCATTAAAAAATTTTGTTTTGTAACGTGGATCTAAATATGTAGCTATTGCAAAGAAGTTGTTAAAGGGAAGGTCGCCAAATCTTGAATTCAATTGTTCGATGGTACATTTTATTGCGGTTTTATATGTTCTATTGGTGTCGGGTTTACTGTCTTCCAGTTGTAATGTATGTTTTAGAATATGTATAAGTGGAATGACCGATGAAATGCTAGTATTACTATCACTCATGTTTTTGGTAACCTCTTCAAATGGTTGAAGAACAGACACTAATTTGTTGAGATACAGCCATTCTTCAGGAGATATTTGTGGAATGCTATGTTTACCAGCATAAAGGCACAATGAATCTTTTATTTTGATCATTCGTTCCAGCATGTAGAAAGTGCTATTCCACCTGTAAATTAAAGAATATGAAATTTAATTCTCAAACTAAAAATCTTAAAGGAAAAATTAAATTATGCAAGTTTTTACCGCGTGTTACACTCCTGCACAACGCCTAAAGCCTCTTGATTGAGTTGTTCCGTTTGTATTCTTTTTAGTTCCGTTTGAGCAATTTGGGAGTGATTAAAATGCGTGGAAATTTTTTTGCATTTTGCAATCCATTTTTTGATTTCTTCATCAGAATCTAACATAGCTCTCACACAAAGTTGTAGTTGATGTACAGTGCAATTCACATCAGGGATATCAGCTAGTCTCATTGCACATATCATATTTGACCCACAATCACGAATAAAACAGTGGATTTTGTCAGAGGTTATTTGCCATTCCAGAAGCATTGCATTAAATTTTTCTTGAATTACGTCACCTGTATGTCGATCATTAAAAGGGTGGCATTTCAAAATAATTTTTATTCTTTTAAAATCTTTAGTAATGCCATGCGCTGTCAAACTCAATAAGGAAACATTAGAACTAGGTTCAGTCCAAATATCTGTGGTAAATGACATTTTTGTAAAAGTTTTCAGCAAATCGACTATCTTGCTGGCCAGCTTAGGATACAACTCATCACAAATAAATGACGTAAAAAATTGTCTTCCCCTTAACTGATAATTCGGCACGATGAATTGCAACAGTCGTCGAAATCCGATACCTTCTACAAAATTGAAGGGAAGGTCCTGGAGAGCAATCATCTGAGAGATCAACTTATCAATTTCCGTTGATTTAGGATTTGAAGAAGCCCATTTTTGATTTTTCATCAAAGCGTCTTTGAGAGTCATTTGTTTTTTGGCCTCTTGAAGTGGGGTTGAAGTCGAAGGCTGATTTTTTTTTTCAGTTTCGAGCTTAATGCATTCTTCGTATTCAGTAAGATGCAAAGACTTTAAATGACCTTTTAACGAAGTTGTTGTACCTCCTTTTCTGGAATAGGTTTTCTCACAAATTTTACACTTTGCCGTATTTGCGTCAACTTCATTGAAGTAGTTCCATATAACACTCGTTTTTGGCTTCATTATTCCGTCTATAAAAAACTATCACTTCAATATCAATAATACGTAATTCACAACAAGTTTTTACTTAAATTCTGCGAAAGCTCGATGCGGGTTACACGTAGCCTAACACACAAATGAATAAAAAAAACAAACAACTGAACAAAACATGCTTGTGGGGTTCCCCGGACGCGTTCGAGACACGCTGCAACTTTCAGGCCGCGGTTATTCGGTCTTCGTTATAACTCCGATTCAAAATTATCGGAGCCGAAGTCGGAGTCGGAGGTGTTAAATCAATCGGAAGTTCCGACCTTTCGGAACCGAAGTCGAAGATCCGTAACATCCCTAGTATATTGGTACAACGCTTCCGGATTTTTCGTAGGCCCATTCAGCTCAAGTTGGATACTATTAATTCAGTTATTAAAGCTTGTGTATGTCTTCATAATTGGCTGTTCGAAAGAAACGAGTTGCTTATAGATGAGCAAGTAGATGCACACTGTGGGATACTCGATTATAGGGACAACACTGCAAATGTTCCAGTACAAGTTGCAGAGGAGATTCGCGGACATTTTGGGGATTATTTCATGCTTGAAGGATCTTTTGAAAATCAATAAACATAATTTTTCAAATGCAACAAAATAAATATTATTCATAATACAAAACATAAAATAATTCATTTTTTAAATATATACATACGGCACTGTTAGTAAGCTGTTAATATATTATGGGTAAATTCAAAAACTCATCACGGCCGCATCACTGCAGAATTCAGAAATTGGAACTAGCTGAATTGTGCAGTGATGCGGCCGTGATGAGTTTTTGAATTTACCCCCTTGTTATTCTTCTAGAAATTGATATTTATGCAGAATTTCCCAAATTTCCATTTGAGCCCGAGATGCATTTTTAGATGTACAATCTTTTAAAATTTCCGCAACCTGTAATCCAAACAGATCGTATTTTCCAGGTTTTTGCTCTGTGGTGCTCAGAAGTGCCGTAGTCAGATCTCTTATAGGATCTGATTCAGTACTTACTGAGTCACCTTCTGTTGCTCTTGGAACATCACCACAGGCGTCCAGGGTTGACACTGTCCTGTAAAAATAGTAGCAGAATAATTCCAAAGAACCAAAACACTAAGCAATTATTGTTATTAAGCTTACGGATTCATCTTAATGCTATCATTAAGAAATTGTAATGATTCCGCATGTTTATATACTTTTCTTCTCGCTGCCCCTGATCCGGACGGCACCTTAGTGTTTTTATATCGAACGTAGGAGCCCCTTATGTTCCTCCACTTTTTTTTAAGGCCTCAATTCCTTTTGTATCTGGGAATTCTGAAAAATGCCTATTATTCCCTGGTAAAATTAGGTTTGTAATTATTGTTACCTGCTATTTGCGCTGCGATTTCCTCCCATGCATGATCCACCAATAAACGGTTGGAATAGCCCGATGAAGTAATATCCCATAGGCATGGGAATTGCTCTATGAGAGTTATTAATCGGCCCTCTTTATCCAAAGTACAAGAAGGCTCCCTCGTAGATGGCGGAAACATAATGCTTATCGGTCCTTGAACAACTTCATTGGCTATAAGAATGATAAATAATATTCATAAAACATTTTCTTCTAGAAATATTGCAAACTACTTACACAAAACAACAACTTTTTCATTATTATTATTTTTATCCGAATCCATTGTTATCCTACCGGCATAACATTACTACG
Organism: Thereva nobilitata; assembly: GCA_963855945.1. Classification (NCBI taxonomy): domain Eukaryota; kingdom Metazoa; phylum Arthropoda; class Insecta; order Diptera; family Therevidae; genus Thereva; species Thereva nobilitata. The sequence goes on from OY979697.1 coordinate 37,949,367, forward strand.
GATCACTTGGTAGTGTTTTTTCTTGTATGGCTTTTCTAAATTGGATATTTTTCTTTCGGCGATGAAAAACTTAACTAATCATAAGGCGAAAGCCATGCAAATAGATGGAAAAAATTGTTTCTTTTATAAACAAGTCGTCAAATCTGTCCGATTCCAACCCAACTTTTTTTTCGTTGGCTTCTTATATTTACATATGTACTAGAAATATCACGATTTTGTCACTTATTTTGTAATGAAACACTTGTAATAACACTCAGCAGAGTTTTTATACCACTTATTATTCTAATTAGGATCTGCAGATATTAATTTTTCATGTCACTAGAATTGTCAACTTGGAAGTTCCGTGATTTTGCAGCACGTTCACATGGGCTGCAGGCAGCACGGCAAAAGCTCGAACTTGACAGTTCCGTGATTTTGCCGCATGGATAAGAGATTTCCTCTTTGCATGATTTTTGCAGCAATGCTGTGCAAGAGAGAGAACATGTGCCGAGACAGGTATTTTTTCCTGGCCAATCAGAGAACATTAAGAGCTTTTGCAGTGCGGCATGCAGCCCATGTGAACGCGGCCCTAGTCACACCAGGTCCCTCAACCCTACCAGGGCCCAACGGAACTCCAGCGGATTACCAGGACATTCAACGCGGGATCACCTCAACACCTACCGCTACCACATCATCAACCACCCCACAAGAATCCCCCAGACGGCTAAGAAGCGGGACCCTAATAGGCGAATTATCTAGTCAAGTAAGTGTCAAAACTCTAAAAGATATCCTCAAGCGAGCACAGGAGACCGGTGATTTTAATTTAGCCCATTTGGAGGCCGTGGATAAACAAATCCAACGGGCCAGTAAAGAACGAAAAGCTCACTTAGTGGCCTACAAAGAGGCGGCCCTAAAATTGCAACACCACCTTGACAAATTCAAGGGCAATCTCCCCCGCTCCCTTGAGGATAATAATTTAGATCTAGAGGTTAAGGAGGATTTAAGTGTAAGCCCAGACAACCCAAATACCGAACCGCCCGAGTCTGATAACGCTCCGTTAGATCTCCTCGCGGACTGGATAGAACTGTCCAGCCGTTCCTTGTCGCTTCTGGAGGAAGAAGAAAAAACCTTTAAAACTAATCCCCTTTTTAAAACTTCCTTCTTAAAAGAAGATTTAACAGCCATGGCCGATGACTATATAAAAGTCGCCAAGATAACGCCCCAGCTAGTACCCTTATTCGCTGGCGGGCATAGCCCGACAATAGGGACGGAATTACAGATGTTTCTAGGCTGTTGCCGCCGGGTACTCCAGTGCCTGACGAAACAGGAAAAAGCGGCCTTCTTACAGATATTTCCCACTAGGCTCCGAGGAGAGGCCTACCAACTGGTTGGCACCTCCCAACCCGCCACTTTTGAGGAGACAGAAAACCTCCTAAACAGGACATACCTCCCCAGGGATACCTACCAGGAACTGGTGAATAAACTTATACAGTTACGCCAATTCCCCCTGGAGCCTCTCACAACCTACACAACCAGAATTAAACAACAATTGATACTGTGTGAGGAAGCGGCCACCACCAAATATGGCCCAAGATTTTGCAAAAAATGCCCTGCGGAGTGGGGTTACAAACCCCCACCTCTGCCAGTATCTCCTAACTTTGGGAGAAGACACCCTTGAGAGCCTGACTCAAAAGGCACTGGACATGGAGAAGCTTCAACAGAACTCCATGTATGCTCCCTACCAAATGTCAGTGCCCCTCCCAACCTTCAACCCCTACGCGCAAACAGCCCCAGTAACCCAATTTGAAAATACAAAATGACCCCCTCGGCACACCACCAAAACACCAACACTCAATATACCGCCCCGCCAATAACAACAACGCCGCACAAACAACACTCCACAATCAGATAAATCCCCAGGTAATGTACACCACGTACGTCCCACTACCAGAAATCCCGCAAACTTCACCGCAGCCGCCATTACAGAGCGTCCAACAGGTAACTACTACGAGCCCCTCTCCTAAACCCGTAACCAACCCTTTGGAAAACATCACTTGTAGCTACTGTCGGAATAGAGGGAAAACTTATGCAGATTGTCTAAAGCAAAAAAACACTCCTTTCTGCATAATTTGCAGGGCCAATTCACACGATTCGAGGGACTGCCGCCAACCAGCGGAGTCACCCAGGCCCCATTTCAGCAATAACAACCGATATCAACAACAGGGCCCCTCATTTAACAATACTAGTCATTACCCCAATCAAAGGTCTCAATTCCAAGGTAATAATCGTTACCGACCAGAGGTCACAACCAGCAGGTAACTACCGCTACCCTGACCAAAGACCTCCCAATCAGGGCGTTAATCGTCAACCAAACAATCGACCCACAAGTAATGTTAATTGCCCCCCAAATGACCGTCAACAACCGGCCAACAACACAAGATCAGTGTTCAATACATATTAGATATAGGTGTGGTTTCTGCCATAGACGTGGCCACACAGTAGACGACTGCCGTCAAAGGCAGCGTTGGGAGTCGCAGCAAGCGGGAAACTCCCCGTAGTCGGACCAAGAAACCCCGGCCCGACACTAATTCCTAAAAATAATACTAAAGGGGATCTCAAGCGCCCGAACCAAGTGTCCCACTCGTCACGCTTCCACTAGACATAAGCCTTAACGGCAAAGCTGACCTAGCAGTGGACACCGGCGCTGAGGTCAGTATTTTAAAATACAAAAAACTCAAGGATTCCAACCTATTGGATCCCACTAAAAAATGCACATTACAAACGCCATACGGCCAAGGAAAAGCCCTAGGGAGCTGTCAGGGGAATGTTCTTCTCAATACCCCCCTCCCATACACCTTCCAAAGTGTGCAAAACATGCCAGAAATTCCCAACGATGGCCTATTAGGATACGATTTTGTCACCAAACACTGTAACATTGATGGCCAAAACCAAACACTGCGATTTCCTCGCACAGAAATCAACCCAGTAGAAATAGCTATTCCACTACATAGTGGAGCCAGTAAGTCGAAACCCAAAGAGCAGCAGGAGCAAACCCAAACCAGGGAATCCCCCGGTGGTGTCTCCCCTTATTCTCAGAAAAGAATACCAGCTGCCTAACTCAAGATGGGTCAAGGTTGGAAGACAGCCCCAACGACTTTGAGACCACCAAAGCCACCAGACATAGTACTGGATAAACCCATCTACCTCCCAAGTCGGTCTCAAATGGTGGTTCCTATTTCAACCCTAGTGAGGAGGAAATGCTTTGCGAGTCATACGAGCCGAGCGAAGGAGTATTCCTAGCCAATGCCCTCTTACCCTCTGGGACGAGAACAGTGTCTATAGGCCCCCTCAATGTAAACACCCAACCGGTAGTCCTGGCGAGCCTAACTCTTACGCTGGCCCCATCAAAAGACTACAACACCATTCAGATAGCCCCTAACAATAACCCAAAGCCTCTAACGAATGCTAAAGATAAAGGAGGGGACCCTTCAGCCTCTGAACCAGTCGGTCTCAGGAACGCCAATACCCCATTGTCTCCAAACGCAAGGCTTCAAGGTATGCCCAAAAATGGAGCAACCGCGCAGGGTATACCAAAGGGTAAACGGGCAAAATTGAAGTTGGAAAAAAGGGAAAGGGACAGCCCCCTCTGCCAACTGAGATATCTATTCCCGGACTTCGAAGATCCGGACCCAGAGCGCCGCTCGCGCCTCAAACAACTGGACGAGGAACTTAATCTCGACCACACCCTAACGGCCGAAGAGGAGCGATCCATTAGAGACCTCTGTTACGAGGATGCCGATATCTTTTACTTAAAAGGGGACAAGCTAACCTACACGGAAGCTCTGAGTCACGAGATCCCTATGGTCTACGACCAGTATATTAATCAAAAAATGTACAGACTGCCCGAAACACAGAGGCAGGTCATAAATGACCAACTAGAAGAAATGTTGGACAACGACATTGTCCAACGAAGTAAAAGCCCTTGGAACTCACCCCTCCTTATGGTCCCTAAGAAACCGGGCCCCGATGGTGAGAAAAAATGGCGAGTAGTGGTCGATTTCCGAAAGATCAATGAAAAGGCCATAGGCGACGCATATCCGCTGCCAAGGATCGAGGATATTCTGGACCAGCTCGGTCACTCGAGATATTTCTCTACCCTCGACTTGGCCAGTGGTTACCACCAGGTATTGGTGGAACCACAAGACCGCCCCAAGACGGCTCTTAGTTCGAATTATGGGCACTATGAGTTTAAACGCATGCCGTTCGGGCTAAAAGGAGCCCCGGCTACGTTTCAGAGGCTAATGAATTATGTCCTCACAGGCCTACAAGGGCTCGAATGCTTCGTGTACCTAGATGATATAGTCATCTACGGGAATAGCCTTGAGGACCACAATTCAAAGCTCCAACGGGTATTCGACCCGTTGAGGGAGAACAACCTCAAATTACAACCGAAGAAATGCCAATTCCTAAAGAAGGAAGTAGCCTATCTGGGTCATGTATGCTCCGAAGAAGGAGCCCTCCCGGACCCCAGAAAGACAGAGTGTGTCCAAAACTTCCCGGCACCCCGAACAATCAAGCAGGTAGAGTCATTCTTAGGCCTCGCCAACTACTATAGAAAGTTTATCCCAGACTTTTCTAAGATAGTACGACCGCTAACGAATTGGTTGCGAAAGGGCGCGAAATTTTCCTGGACGACGAAATGCCAGGAAGCATTTCAAACGGTAAAGCGTTCCTTAGTCTCCCCGCCACTGCTGATCTACCCTGATTTCGATAAACCGTTCATCCTAACAACAGATGCCAGCAGTGAGGCACTCGGAGCAGTGCTCTCTCAAGGCGACGTAGGCAAAGATCAGCCCATAGCATATGCGAGCCGCACCTTAAATAAGGCGGAACGCAACTACTCCACCGTCGAAAAGGAGTTGGTAGCCATAGTATGGGCTGTTAAAAACTTCAGGTGTTACTTAATGGGTCGAAAGTTTACGGTCTACACTGATCATAAACCACTCAAGGGCGTCTTTAACGTCAAAGACCCCACCACTCGACTCGTTAGATTTCACCACAAATTGTCGGAATACGACTACCATATAGAGTATAAACCGGGTAAATACAACACGAATGCTGATGCTCTCAGCCGGATTCCCCAAAGAGCAGAAGAGCCCAATACCTTCACGGTGGAAGCTCTAGTTCACCAACCCGGTGAGCCCCTACCCATATCCATCGCCGAAACTGGGGCCGTTGCACCTCCTACGGAAAGACCGAGACAATGTAACGCGGTCACAAGGGCTCAGGCACAAAAACTCCAAGAGGATGAAAAGGACGAACACGTCCCAACTCTCAAAGCCTCCGATATCGAGGAAGGGCCTGAAGAAATGGACCTCATGAAGGAAACAGAGAAGCCCCTCGAAGCCTCAGGGGAAGACCCCATCAAGCAACAAAGAAAAGTTGAATTAATCACAAGCCCCGAAGAAATCCAAGTCATTTTAAATGATTACCACGATTCCCCGTTCGGTGGACACCAGGGAGTCGTCAAAACCTATAATAGAATTCGCCAAAAGTATTGGTGGAGACGAAGGTTCCGCGACATAAGTCGGTATGTCCGGAAGCGTAAAAAGTGTCAAACCATGAAGGCATCGAGACAATTCCGAATGCCCATGGTTATAACAGACATCGCGGAAAAACCGTTCGACAAGGTTTATTTGGACATCGTAGTTCCACTGGAAGAAACTATTTCGGGAAACAAGTATATCCTAACCTTCCAGGATAACCTAACTAAATTCGTCGACTGGTATGCCATTCCCAATGCGGAAGCTCAAACGATAGCACAAATTTTCTTCGACGAAATCGTCACGCGCTATCGCATACCTAAACAAATAGTCACCGACCAAGGGTCGAATTTCCTCAGTGACTTGTTCAAAGGCGTGTGTAGGCTGCTAAAGATTAAGAAACTCCAGACTTCAGCCTACCACCCCCAGTCCAATGGTGCACTTGAACGGGCCCATAGGCCTCTGATCGAGTATCTACGCACCATTGTAGATGAAAGCCCAAATGGTTGGGACCAATTCTTCCGTACGGCAGCGTTCGTGTACAACAATAGCGTACATGAGGGAACGAAACTCACACCCATGGACTGCCTCTACGGTTTCACTGCGGACGTCCCGTCCAATCTAAAGCGCAACCCGGAGCCACTGTATAACAACGAAAGTTATTATCACCAATTGCGGTACAAGCTGCAAAAGTCCTACGCCCTAGCAAGGAGAAACTTAATAGCCAGCAAGACTCTCTCCAAAGCATATTATGACGGGAACGTCCGGCCACTATCCCTCCACGTAGGCGACAAGGTTCTCTTGCGCAACGAGGCCCGGAAAAACAAATTGTTCCAAATCTGGGTCGGGCCCTACACCGTAGTAGCAGTCCCAAGCGCAGTGAACACCACCAGCAAAATAAATAGGAGATTGTTTACGGTCCATAATAACCGCTTGAAGCCGTTTTATGAAAATAAAACGCAACTTTAAGGCACTAAAGCCAGTCCTGCCTACTGACGCCTAACGGTGCTTTACGTATAAAGCACCGACTTAGACGGATGGTATTCAGACAAAATACATATATCCAATAATCTTATTAGTTCAACTGGCTACAAGTAAACGAAAACGAATCTCCTATTTATCATCTCGTTGCAGCGCAAAATGTGGACGCTAGTATTCCTCCTAGCCCTGCAGATGGCCGCGAGTGAGCCCGGGCCCGTACCTTATACCCTCACCCCTATAGCCACGCATGAAGTACTCTATGAATTATTAGGAGACCTATGGCTCTATAACCATGAGAGGAACTGGATGTACACACTGAGTTAGCAGAACAGGCCGAGGAAGCGGTGCGCCGATTATGCAAGGATGACGGTTCGGCAACATGCCAGGCCCAACAGATAAGTATTCACTCGGTTATCATCCACATAAAGCAGCGTACCCAAATAATTCGTGAACTAGTTCCCAACGGGCGGTCTAAACGATCCCTGTTCGACGCCATCGGACATGCTCTACATCTACTTTTCGGCACCATGGACGGTGATAACGAGGAAGAAGTCTATAGCCGGTTAGGAGAGCTGGAAACTAACCAAAAGGCTCAAAATGAACTGGAGAAACTCCAAATAACGGTAGTAAACAACACCCTGCGAGAAATCCAAAAACCCCAGACAGGGGATAGTTAGCAACATCCTACTACTGGTGATGGAAATTGAGTCCCGGCAATGGACGATTTTAGATATTATAATAGCTGGTAGACACAATAAAATACATCCCTTGTTAGTATCTGAGACCTCTCTAGCGAAGATTTACCGCAGGACTCATCCGGAGTGCGAAGACTGTCTGACCCTCCTACAACAGACTGCAGTCCCATATCATTAATGATAAACTAGTAGTAAAAATAACTCTACCCATTTTGGATATCTCCAAAATGCAATATCACCAAATCAGGTGCTTTCCCGTCCTTACCAAATCAGGACATTCAGTGGTCCCGGACATTCCATATTCCCATTTGGCATCGGATTTTAAATCTCAGCAATTCACACTCTTCGTCCAGTCGGATTCACGAAACTTCTACAAAATTACGGGAACTTTGGAAACCAATACGTACGTAGGGCCATTACGGGTCCCATTCCGACAGTACCCCGCAACCAAAGAGTGCGCCATCAAACTCCTCCACAATCCCCTAGAGGAAGAAGTTACACGTCCCACGAAGATACAGGACCCACCACATAACATGCTGACTATCCTAACGTCCCCCAACGAACCTAGTCAAGTAACGGTGCGAGACAGAACGTTATTGTACAACGGTCTTTCAACCCAAACCAGTCGAGTGGTGCACGCACCCTACTTTCCAATACTGAAGGAAACCAAATTCAGCACCCTCAACCTCGGAGTACCAACAATAAACCCTAATACTACAATAAAACTATTGGCAGGTGAGGATACGAATAATATCATCCAGGAAGGCACAAAAAGATTCCAGGCCCTGGGGGGGGATGGACGACGCCCGGCGATGCGCGTGGGACGGTGTTGGGGTTCCAGTGCGATGCCGCACCCTGCGACCTCGGGGAACCCGAGACCGGCCACGCCTGCCAGGTCCGGTTTCCGCATTCAGAGCGGCAAGGGCCTTTTGGGCCAGCGCCAACTTCAGGGTATGGTACTGTACCCCTTTGTTGTGATGGGCCAACTCACGTTGGTGGTGTGCCTCCCGGCGCACTAATTCCTCCCTAGTTAAACTGAAACAAAAAAAATCTTTTTTTTCAATTTTTACTCGCAAGGAAAAGAAAATTAAAAACTTACTCCATGTTGCTCCGAATTCTCGATTGAAAATGATCCATGTAGTAACCAAGTGCAAAACTCTCTCTATCTCACACCATCAGCCAAAACAGAGATTTTCAAACGAACAAGGCGCCTTTGTTTCACGTCGACGCCTTGTTCTTATCGGTGCCCCCAAAGAGTTGTTAAGTAAAATCTCACAACAAAAAAAAACAAAAACATAAACAACAAAAAGCAAAAGACTCGCACCGAACAGACGAAAATCCAACATCTTATCAGAGAGGTATCGGATTACGTCTGGAAGTGAGAATTTGCCCTAGGTGCGAAACTTTTAATTTGCTTTGTGTCCCCATGAGATAGTAATTCTCGACACTGTTTCACGGTTAACGCAGAAACAGCGAAAAAGCAACCGCGGTGTTTGTTTCAGGGGAACAGGAGTGATCTTGACCCTGACCGTGGCGTGAGAACCATTTTCCGTGTTCGCGTTTTGTTAGTTTTTGTTGGAAGAACCACGGCTCGGCGGCGGTGGTGAAAATTGAAAAAAGTTGAGTGTTGACTTAACTTTAATCCGCGGCGGTCGATTTTTGGGTTCCAGAGCGTGGTCTAAAAATAGTTCGCGATCAGAAGAGTTCCACTAGGCATTAAGAATATTAAAACTTTTTTTCGGGTGGTCTTGGTATCAACGGGCGGTGTCGGTCGTGTTGGCTCTAATTAAAGAAATTACTATTGAATAGTTTAAATCGCTGTAATAATTAAACTAAAAGTGCACAGTTTAAGATTATAAAAATTAAATAGAAATCACTATTGAACAGTTTAAATCGCTGTAATAATTAAACTAAAAGTGCACAGTTTAAGATTATAAAAATTAAATAGAAATCACTATTGAACAGTTTAAATCGCTGTAATAATTAAACAAAGAGTGCGCAGTTTAAAATTATAAAAATTAAATAGAAATTACCATTGAACAGTTTAAATCGCTGTAATAATTAAACTAAAAGTGCACAGTTTAAGATTATAAAAACTAAATAGAAATCACTATTGAACAGTTTAAATCGCTGTAATAATTAAACTAAAAGTGCACAGTTTAAGATTATAAAAATTAAATAGAAATCACTATTGAACAGTGTAAATCGCTGTAATAATTAAACTAAAAGTGCACAGTTTAAGATTATAAAAAATAAATAGAAATCACTATTGAACAGTTTAAATCGCTGTAATAATTAAACTAAAAGTGCACAGTTTAAGATTATAAAAATTAAATAGTAATCACTAATGAACCGTTTAAATCGCTGTAATAATTAAACTAAAAGTGCGCAGTTTAAAATTATAAAAATTAAATAGAAATTACTATTGAATAGTTTAAATCGCTGTAATAATTAAACCAAAAGTGCGCAGTTTAATATTGCACAAATTAAATAAAAATAACCATTGTATAGTCCAAGTTGTTTTAATAATATTCACAGAATCAAACTAACATAGTACTGTGGGGTCCTTTTCAACTTGTGAACACTAATTAGGCAAACCGAGGATATAAACCAACCCAATAAAGGTGAGAGGTTTTAAAACTAAAACTTATAGTAGTGCGTTTTGTGGAAGATAAAAAATCAATATAAAAAAGTTACATAACATCAGTGGGTAAGTCAAAAGAATGCAGTACAGTATATACCGTTCTGACGGTAAAATGAAACATAGTTACTTCCAACGGGAAGAGGTCATTCAATATACTTGACTTTAATGAATTCATTATTATCTTTTAGCTATTGAACAAGAAAACGAGATGCCCGGAAAATTTCCGAAGTAAGAGGAGATATCGGAGGTTTCCCGAAGGGAAGAAGTTTTGGTTGGGACGAACAAAAGAAAAAAAAAGAAGGAGGGAGAAGGCGTTGTACTTCGGTCGCATATCGGATGACCATATCACCACAGATAGAAAACGTAAGGAAAGCTAACGACCAAAAAAAGTCGGGGAAAGATACCTTTAGCCAGCTTGTCAGCCGAGCACCGTGAGTATTTCGTGTGTTATTTTCCATTGTTTAGGAAATTAGAATTGCGAAAACGGGACGGAGAACGTGAATTATTGTTTGGAAAACAACGGTCGGGAGGAAAAGCAGTTGTGCCTCCCCGTTTCACTTCACCGTTATATCGCCAGAGTTTTTTTTTGAAACGAATCAACAAGTTCTTGGTATAGATATGCTAGAGGTACATGTGCCTATAATCTTGTAAATACATAAGAAAATAGCAAGGCGGGAATATAAATCAAATTGAAATTAGAATAAGAAAGATAAACGAAAAATAATTACACCTGGTGAGATTTGTGTGAGATTGATATTCTTTTGTGTGAAGGGAGGCGTTGGAAGCAAACCAGCATAGAGAAATTTGGTAATAAGGTAGTGATACAAGGAAATATACTATCTAAAGGGAGAACAATTCTTCTCTAACCTTTTGGGTTTTTTTTTAAATAATACATATATATATATTAGTACAAATATACACATCGGTAAGTTTGCCTTTTTAGAGAGGAATGAAAAGCTAGAATACTGGTGATTTTCAGTCTAAGTCATCTTACTCTTTATCTATCATAACCTTTTTGCGAGTCTATATTTGCTCCTTGTGGCATGTTTATATTGTAGATGCCTTATTGTAAATTTTTTTTCACCCAAAGAGAACTGGAAGTTTGGGCTCGAAAGGAATACCTATTATATTAGTAAACCGTCTTGTCATGAGGTAATGAATTAGCTATTATATTAGTATTAGCATTATTATATTAATGGACCCTTTTTTTAAGGGAATAAATTATCGATGCGATTGCTTATACACATATACTTTGAATTAAATTAGTGGCGCGGTTCGCCATAAGAATACTTAGGAGAGTATATCAACAATCCTTTTTTTGTGTCATAAGGAAATGAATTATCCATTATATTAGCATTAGTATTGTTAGATTAGTAAATCCTTTTCGTAAGGACATGAATTATCTATTATATTAGCATTATATTATATTAGTAAACCCTTTTTGTAAGGGAATGAATTATCTATTATATTAATATTGGTGTTATTATATTAGTAGACCCCTTTTTGTAAGGAACTGAATTATCTATGTGATTGCTTATGCACATCTACCTTGAATTAAATTAATGGCGCGGTTCGCCATATGAATACTTAGGAGTATAGATTGGTAAATGTTTTTGGTGTGAAACATCTTTGCGCGCGTTGAGAGTAATTCTTCAAGGTCGGGAACATTTTGTGGGAACGCTTTTTAGGGAACGCTTTATAGGGAACGCTTCGTCCAATCCAATTTTCATTCCGGGAAACGGAAGATCTGTATTGAGCAAGACAGAATAAGACGGAGATTTTAAAAAAAAATAGTAGCACCAAAGAAAAGTGTTTATATGCCGCGAGTCAGACATGACGAGCCAGACATAGGCAGAATGGAACAAATGGTTGAGTGGTTGCCTTACGACGTTGATATTCCAAAAAGTCGCGGGTTCGATTCTTGATCTCTGCATTTGAATTTTATTATTTATATTGAATGGTTTTATTTAGCAACCTCGTATATTTGTTTGTTTGTTTGTTCGGTTCAAATCTTGCGACAGCTTTTTCAACTACTTCTACTTAACCGATTCTTATGAAACTTTGCACACACATTGAGTTCCCGTGACAATGCAATCTGACATTTTTGTAAAAAATCAAGATGACGGTTCCGAGATGGCGGACGAATTTTTCAATTGTGTTCCGATTCCATTGAAAATCAGTATAGGGGGTTTTTAGGGCCACAAATGACGATTCTGTTGTCAAAATTATGCAAATTCAAAATGGCCGCGCCAATATGGCGGATGAATTTTGAAAATATGTTCTGAATCCATTGAAAATCGGTATCCGGGGGTTTTTAGGGCCATAAATGACGATTCTATGGTCAAAATTTGAAAATTCAAAATGGCGGATGAATTTTGCAAATGTGTTCTGAATATGTTTAAAATCTGTATCGGGGAGTTTTTAAGATCACAAATGACGAATCTGTTTTCAAAATTCGAAAATTCAAAATGGCGGCGGCAATATGGCGGATGAATTTTGCAGATATGTTCTGAATCCATTGAAAATCGGTATGGTAGGGTTTTTAAGGTGACAGATGACGAATGTGTGGTCAAAATTTGAAAATTCAAAATGGCGGTACGATTTTGGTAATAACAATTCGATTTCACTGAAAATCTCTATTTGTGTGTGTTTAAGGTCGGAAATAATGAATTTGTTGTCAAAATTAGAAAATTCAAAATGCCGCTGGCAATATGGTATGTGGCATTGAGTCGCGTAAGAACTTTGGAAGGGCTATGTATTGAGGAGCTTGATTGTGAGAAATTAACAGGTAAGAAACCGTGCAACAAAGATGCAATGAAAGGGTTGGAAAGGATGAAAAGTTTGCATGATGATACGAGCCAAAAACCAAACTAAAAACTAGAACATAAAAATAGGTAAAAAAAACTTTTAAGTTAAATGGTTTTATTTGAAATCATAAGCTGTATCAAAAACTAGAAAATAATTAGAACGTCTGGTAAGAAATCGTGTAATAGTAGCCGTGCTGTTTTCTCATGTCGTATGCCAAGGGGCGCTTTAAGTCGCTGCGTCGCGTCAGCGGATAAATCTGTATATCGACTGTAGAATTAAATAAAATCGACTTGTCTAGAAAAATGTGTTTCCAAGCCCACCAAAAATATATTTCAAATGCGGTAAGACATCATGGTCGAAGGTCATCAATGGTACATTTTCAACACAAATCGGTGTGTAAAAAATTTACGGCTTTTTTACATCCCAAACGCAAAATTGCTGTGCGATAAAAGAGCTCCAGAGCTGCTTTTCCACTTTGCCTTTGGGATGTAAAATGGCCTTTATTCTTACTAATTATTCAATTTAAAGAAAGATAAAGATCGCCAAAGATGTTTCACATCTTTCACGGGCACTGGTTACACGCGCTATATTTTTTTTTATGGATTAGCTATGCGGATAATTACCGTCAGTTACATTGAAGTAAACCATTGATACGGTTAACGATACACTTACTTACGCGGGTAAACCATTAGTTGCGGGCAAACGGGAAGTTAATGATTGTAAGTAATCGGATTTTGTTCTAACTACATTTTTACCCTAATGGACGATACATGACACACTTATCGACAGTATAACGTGTCACATGATGAACAGGATCCCCTATGGGGGGATATAACCTTAATAAGTAACCTTATCGTTCTGATGACAACTTGACTAACTTATCTTGACCCGACTGGACGGCTACGAATAATTTGTAGTAATTTCGGTATCGAGTAGGGATTCATGAGCTCAAACGACTGTACGATCGAAGGTATAGACATGTTGATAGCTTAAGGCCCCGACACGTAGACCCTGGGGAATGCAGGATGCCCCCGACCTAGGTAATTGACTTCCATTTGCCTGTTCGGTCTGACATTCTGTGTCCATGACCTGACCGGTGCCCAGTGACCAGTCTCCATTCTTCCCCCTTTAGCCCCTCTCGTTGGCCCAGGACGGCTCCGTACCTACCACCATGGCCCTATTTAGTTTTGGCACGAGTTTTTTTTTGGTAACTGTCCCTTGGATAGGTTTTGCATCCCAGTACTACGAGCCCCACCCCATCCGTCGAGCTAGCTCGTGTACCGCACGTCGTGCCGCCTGTCGGTGCTGGTGATGCTTTCATTGGCGATACTTTCTCCGGAGGTCGATCCGTCCGAGCCCTCTCTTCTTTAGGTCCCCTTTCCCAACTAGATTTTTTGTAACGATGGTCCTCTGGCCTTTAGGGCATTTTCCCTTCTTCGTGCCTCGGCACAAATTTATCCCCGACAGTTACAGTCAGAACTACCAAAACCATAGGGAGCTGTCACGGAAATTTCGACCTCCCCCCAAAAACCCCGGCTCTTTCCTGGTAGTAGAGAGAGACACGAGTGCCGGGCCGTATCCAACAAATAATCGCAGTGCCGCTAAACCTGAAGGAAGAAATGGTCTGCCTGTCTCAAGAAATAGAACGCTTCGTATTCCTCTCAAACAGCCTGCTACCCAAGTGCAAGGACACAGTTCCGCTATGCATTCTCAACAGTACCAACAACGCAGTGCCCATAGGCGCACTTAACCTAACACTGGTCCCAACCAGTACTTAAGTAATAGTCCCACTTCAAGCGATACCACGGCCAACCGTAGTAAAGCAATCCACCCAAGATTCGGCCCCCAAAGGCCCCTGAAACGTATGCCTCTGAGATCCCTAGTCAAAATGCCATATGTACATTCTTAAACACAGTCGCTCTATTCCTAATCAATCATTTAAAAACGATATGGTCCGCATGTAACCCTAAGTGCGTCGACCAAACCATTCGCCTCCAAGGCTTAACCCAAAATAACGGTGCTTGTGAGTACAAGAGCCCCAACGTTGGCCTCGAAACTCACCAGTTAGATGATCATGATCTAACACCTTATCATTATTTAAATTTTCAGCACATATATGACATTTAGCTGCAGTTTGAAATTGAAATTTCTGCATAATAGATAATGGATTTACAGGTATTATAGTATTTAAAATGTCATATATATAAAGCATCACTCTCGAGTCTACTCACCTCTATACGTTTCAAATTTACTTAAAGAGTCATCATAACTACATTTTATAAAATATGCGAAGCTATGAGGTTCGTGAAAATGTGTACTATTAGTAAAGGAAGATGAAGGGTTTTGGTTGCAAGTACTTATTGGTTTCAAGGTACATTCGAAGTCGGCATATATTGTGAAGGGTACCCATAATTCTGATTTATAGTTTTTAAATTTTAATGTTATTATCTTTAGTGGGGAGTGAGGTGACTATTCTATTACATTCAAGTAAATTATGTCCCCTTAAATCTTTTTCATTTCTAAAATAAATGAAACAGCCATCACAGAGCCACTTTCGATTATGTCGCTGTGATATTTGTCTACTTACTAATCTATCTAAATTTTTTATCCAACAATAATGCTGCTTATCCCCTTCTTCAATGTACAGCAGATTTACGTGGTTTTCTCTCTTATTATTGGTATAATACAAAGGACCTATAATTTTTTCGTTTTCTACGCCACAAACCCTAATACTAATGACTATTTAATTGCTCAAAGGTACCAATGTTTTTCATTGCCATAGGGAACTCTAAACCACTTAAATCGAAAATATCACTAACTTTTGGATATGATGTAGTTCTATCCATCCTATTTTTAGCTGGATATTGTGATACTGCTACTGCCCACACGAAACACATATTATCGTTGTTTTTAACATTAATTACAGCTTTTTTACTTTTAATCCATTTAGGTAGTTCTATATATGATGAACCTGGAATGGGTGAATATTTATTAATATTTATTTCTAAATATAAAACACGTTCAATTGCCCATCCAGAATCTCGCTCCTGAAACTCTTCACTCTTTGCAACTATTTCACTTGTAAATTCATCACATATTTGCTGAAAATCACTCGACGCGGATATAATTTTATTTTTAGTGTTAAATGATTTAATATCCTTTAAAGATTCCTCTTCATATGTTTCATTCTTTATATAAAGAGCAAAAATCTCGAGATTTAATTTATATGTTAATTGAGTTTCACGATATTTTTCAAATAGTGTAATTAGTTTGCTAGAGTTAGCAGTCAAAAATGATTCCATACATGGATTTATATTTATCGCACTTAACCGATAAGTAAATTTTTTTTAAAGTTATCATCACAATCAATGCATATATTGTCCTTATGCGTATTAGTTCTCACATGAGCTGTATAAAGATTTTTTGCTATTGCTATTTTACAAGCATCGCAATATATCTCATTTTCACCACATAATTTTCTTCTTTTAGTAGGTTGTACAGATTCAGGTATTATCATTGATGTTGATGTTGATGGTAACGTTGTTATTATCGACTTTGATGACGTTCGTTTTTTCAATACATATTTATCTCATGCTTAGATTTCATATGCCGATACATGTTATCCCTACGTGTGAAACAAGAACTACAAATTTCACAAGAAAACATTTTAGCCGTCTTACTGAAGAATTTAAGTACACTGTTGAAAATCGACCAAAAATCGTACTATATGTACTCTCTGAAAATTTTAATAGTCACAAAAATGCTGAAAATCTAATTCATTTCCTGAAATTCTACAAAACTGTAATCAAGTGGAACCAGAACAAAAAAAACCAACTATAAAACCATAAAGCCACACATTTTCACACATATGAAAAAAAAAACTGAAAATGGGATGAGGATTTGAATAATAGAAAGAATTTATACTATATATATTTTTTTTTATTTTCCATAATAATTATATTTTTGTGATGAAATAATTCCATCATCATCATCATCATCTTCAATTACATTTATATCTTTAAGTGGGGAACTGAAACTGGGAATATTAATTCGGAAATATTACCCTTAGAGCTCATATTACGAACGCAATGTTCCCCCTTTTTTAAAAAGTTGATCGCCTTCTCCGATAATTTGTCATATCGCGGTGATAGGTATAAATTAGCCTGTTCCAGCTCGAGCCTCACTCTCTCACCATACTGAGTAGCGACTTTATTCGCATCATTAATTTTGTATTGTTTACCGATAACCATGTCTTTTTGGCTTAGGTTTTTTTTGAACCTAAACCCATTGAGCTCTGTCAGAATTTCATCTTCAGAATCTTCCTCTAACAATCTCCTCTTCACACCTTTACTAGTTGTGGTCATAATTCTCATGTTGATCTAATTTGGGGAAAAAATATTATAATTTTGAAAGAAAAACAATATATGATATTACTTACTCCTTTCTAAATTCGGTATCACAAAACTCAAGAAATAATTTCATTTTATTACACCTAGAAACTAAATATCTCAAATAGAAATATTTTGTTAACTTTCTGAACTTATATCTAGAACAGAAATGCTAATGTGAAAATGAAATTATCTAACCACAAACTTAAAACAAACGAACTTTTCTGAACTTATATCTAGAACAGACTTTCTCATGGAAAAATGAAATTATCTAACCGCAAACTTAAAACAAACGAACTTTCAGAAATTCTCATGGAAAAATGAAATTATCTAACCACAAACTTAAAACAGACGAAATTTCGACATATTCACTTTCAATTTCTTATTAATTCTGAATTCATGCAATTACCTAACAATACCTTTGAACAAAAATTGAAAATTCTTAAGGTGCTGTCAGACGTTGCAAGGAAAGCGCTTGCTGCGAGCTATTTGCTCTCTTCCTTGCATATAGAGCTTTTCGGACGCTCGCAGCTGCAGTCACACGTTGCAAATATTTGGCTCCGTGCGAGTGAAAATTCGCTTTCATGAAAGTACTTTTACTGAACTTGTACAAAAGCACTTGCATGGGGTGTCAGACACAGCAAGTAAAAGTATATGAAATCTCAGAAAGCCTCTTTATTGCTTTTTTTTAGCGTAACAGATTGACCGTGAGAAACAAAGTGCACAGTCAGTTTTATTATTTATTTTGCCTATCGGTATTTCGAATAGTTTTCTAGCTATAGTGAGTTTTATCGTGAACAGTTAAAAATTTAGTCGTCATTCAACTTCAAAAACATCATTATAAATCAAACGACAGAGGCCCCCAAAAATCCGGCTTATACAGAAAAAACTATTCAATACCAAAGGTAAAAAGCAGTTTTTTGCAACTACCAAATAAACGGTGTCTTAACATACAATATTTTTTTTCAAAGTATGCAGTTTAAGCGATTATCTTGAATAAAAATATTTCCCGGCGACCGATCGCGTGTCAGTCTCGACATTTTATTTATAATAATGTTTTTAAGGGCTGTACCAATTTTCAGCAGCTTCCCAATTATCTTCAGTCTTTAGCTTTTTTTAGTATATTTCGACTGAACTATTACTGCTGAAAGTGAAAACGCTTGCTAGTCCAGCAATTGCAAATGAAAGCCCCTCGTGCAAGTGTTTCGCTCTGAGAGAGTTCGCTAAATTTCACTAAGTGTACCAGTCACACTAGGAAAGCACTTCAAGTGAGAGTGCTCGCATGAAAGTTGCAAAATGCTTTCGTAAAGTACTCGCAAGCTAGTCAGACATTGCGAGCATAACTTTTAGCAAGCAAAATGCTCGCAGCAAGCGCTTTCCTTGCAACGTCTGACAGCACCTTTACATGTACAGATATGTATTTATCATTCTAGCACGTTGCATTGTTCTACCCATCTAGACAACATTAACAAACCCTAACCTGAAAAGTATGTGAAAAGAAACAGCCACCACTGCTACCACCATCGAACACAACCACCGCCACCACTACCATCGTCGTTGAACTCGCCGAAAGTGTGCAAAAGAACAATGCTCCAAAACATATCCAAATTTTCACACGCCGAAGAGTATGTGAAAGATGCAAATTTATTGCATACTTTTATGCGCCTTCAAATTTATTGCATACCTTTATGCGCCTTCAAATTTATTGCATACTTTTATGCGCCTTTGGAGGAGGAGGTGTCGCAGACATTGATTAGTCCAGTCAAAATAGACGAAAAAAAGCTCAAGAGTGAAGACAATTCGGAAGTTGCTGCAAATTGGTACACACCTTAGAAACATCATTATAAATAAAATGCCGAGACTGACACGCGATTGGCCGCCGGGAAAACTTTTTATTCAAGGTCAAAGGGTCAAAATATCAGTTTTTTGCAAATATCTCTTAAACGGTAAGTCCTATCATAAAATAGTGTTCACAAAGTTTGTAGATTATGCGATTATCTACAAAAAAAGTTATTATACATTTTCCCATACGAATTGCCATTAATGAGATATCGCCGTTTTAAAGATTTAAAATACTCATATGTACTCATTCGCGACTTGCAAAGGTCATCAGACGTTCAATAAATCCTTTGTTGGCCTACGCGGCTAATATTTTCAGGGGTGATTCCTGGATGTGTTTGGAGAAAAAAATTGTTCTAGAGAGGGCGTCTATCCCCACTATCCACTAAAATACAGGGTGTTTAAGAAAAAAAAATTTATTTTTTTAAATTTACTTAAACTTCAATTACTCCTAGGCTAATTATCGTAAAGCAACAAAACTAGGCTCATTTTAAAGGTAAATGTGTATTCTTTAATTTGGTATAAAGTATTCTTTAATTTGGTAGAAAGATAAAGAGTTTAAAATATGGGCAAAATGCTGAAAAACGAAGAAACATTGGGATTTTGCTCACATTTTGTACCTACATATATTCTAAACGGAGTCACTCAACTTTTTGATCTTTATACGTTCCCATTGCGTACCCATTAATGATGCTATGCTGATGTTATGCGTTCCCATTAATGATCTGCTCTCAATCCCCTTCAGCCCACTTTATAGTTTTGCCGACGACAGTACTCTGCGTTTCTCCTACGCCTTCGACAACATAAGACAAGCACTTGTCACACCTTGTCTCCTAGGCCGTGAGCTCATGTCCAACTCTATTAACGGGACATTGAACTCATTCTTGATTGGGGCCTATAGAATTGTGTCGAATTTCAACGCAACCAAAACCAAGTACTGTCTTATCTCTAGAAAAACCTGCACCGTCCTTCCCTTTATCCCAGCAGGCAAAAAAAATCTAATGGCTGACTCATCTGTAAACATCTTAGACGAAATTTTATCTTTAGATCTGCGATCGAATAATCACATATTCCAAATCGCCCAACAAGTTTATCAATGCCTGAGATTCCTCAAAAGATGCAAGTTCCTCCTTAAAGGAGTATCCACACACATCAGGGAGGTGGCCGGACATTAGATTTTTTCTCCGGCCCGGACACGGAAATGTGTGAACGAGTACATATAAAATGTACGCCCCAATATTTTTTAACCCCTGACGGAACACTAATAAGTGTGTATATTCCTTTACTCGTTCACACATGTCCGCGTCCGGGGACGGGCTCGTTCAAACATGACAGAATACGGCCCTGTGACGTCCCGGGCACGGCCCTGATATGTGTGGATACTCCTTAAGCCAGCTGCCCTGGCTGCAATCTACAAATCCTACATTCCTCCTCGCCTTGAATATTATTCGTATATTTGAGCGGGCGCCCCAAAAACTACTTTGACTTGGCTGGAGAAGGTGCAAAACCGCCCCTCTGCTCCTCCATAGACCACTAAAGACACCGTAGGAATGTAGCAGCCCTCCCTAAATTTTACCGCTATTACCATAGCGACTGCTCCACTGAAATTAAGAATCTCCTGCCTACACGGCAACTTTTTTCTCGCAACACAATACTAGCCAACTCGTCTTACCCCCGGCTCACTGCAGACCTCCTCTTCCGCCATTACGGTTTAGAAGTTCGTTTATAAATAGAACAACTCCACAGTCGGTTTTGCTGGACCCATATAAGACCTCCGAGTTCAAACGCAAGGTTCATCGACATCTACTCACGCACCCTGCAAACCCCTAACCTATGCCTTCTCTTCTATCCTTCAGATCAAGCTTATTACTAGACAACTTGACATTACACCATGACTTGCACCACATGACGGACTAGTGCTCCAAAGGGAGATTCCTTAGCTTGACCATGCCATATAAAAAAATTAAAAAATAAAAATTATTTTGTATATCTCAATACTAGTACAATTACCCATAAAAATTTCAAGTTTCTACGAATTAAAATACCTGAGAAAAAAATCTAAAAATTTGTCACATTTTTCGCTAAAAATGAAATAATCCCTTAAAACCCATTTCATTTTTCTCAACATAATAAGAAACGCTTGATGCCAAATTTCCCATTAAAGTCGTCTCGCCCATTCATTTCTTTACCCCATTGTCAAATTTCACCCATTGGCCACGAAATCATCATCACAAAAAGATCCGCAGGCACTAAAATAAAAGCCGCAGCCTCTGATTAAGAGACTTTCTAAAGGTATATCGAGATCCTTCATTTGAAATAACCAACCAAATTGATTCCTACCGTTCGAGACAAATAAAAGAAAATAGGTAACGCTTGCTGCCAATTATTAAAACCATAATCCCTTGTGGAAGACAGGGTATTCCTTTGAGAGGTCACAGGGACGACAAACAAATAAATAGGCTGCTAGTCCCGGCTGAACAGGACCCAGGAGAGAAATGGGAAACTTCTTAGAAATATTGCGATACAGAGTGGATGGTGATACAGAGTGGATGGTGGTGACGTTACATTTCGAAAGCACCTAGGAACTGCTGGTGGTAATGCCACATTTACAAGCAAAACCATGCAGAATGAGCTCATTGATTGCTGTAAGGATGAAATAAAAGCACTATCTTCAAAAGAGTGAAAGAAGCGAAATTTTTCTCCATTATATTTGATGAAACTACGGCCGTATCCAAGATCTCACAATTGAGTATATCAGTGCGATATATTCACGGAGGGACCATAAGAGAAGATTTCCTAACATTTGTAGATGCATATGTGGCGACGAAAGTCGACTTGATTTCCAGATCCATGCGATACTCTAAAAGTCCATGGGAAATTTGCATATCAAAAGTACCGATAGCGTTATCAAAAGATCGCTGGAAATTATCATACAAATCAAAAGAATAGTAGTCTGCTCTCGACTTTCGCCGGCACTTGTCGCCCCGTTAACAAATAATCGTGCAAACTTTTGAGAGGCGGTAGCCTTAAGTAATAAAATAAAATTGTAAAGTTAAAATAAAAAGTTTTAAGTAACCGAAATTCGGATTGTTGTTTTGCGAATTGAATACCGCGAAAAGGACCATACGTAGTCCCTTAAGACTTCCCACAGCGGTGACCCCGTTAGAGAAAAAAGGTGAAGGTGACTCCAAGGGCAAACCAGGTCCGTCGAAAACGCAAATCCAGGTGGAATTTTCGCTAGTATCCTCAAAGGGAGGTACATACAGGGTGTAACGCATAAGATTGTACACCGGGCGGGTATGAATAGGTTTTGGATAGACGAACAAAAAATCGTTCCGGAGGGGGTGGGGTAATCTTAACGGTTTAGCCGCTAGGGCGTTTTGAAGTTTTTTTGCTAGAGTTTTACATATCACCCTGTATTTTTGTAACCCTATGACCTATTTTCATAAATAAGGTATCAGTGTACGCAGAATACTCCCACCTATCTAAAGCTGTAAAAATGAAGGTTCTACCGTACCAGGTTCCAGAGCAATGAGTCAACAAAGTGAAAATTTTGGTTTTTTTTTACTAAAATTTCAACTAAAACCACCATTTTCTCCAAAAAATACGTAATTAACTGATATTTTTTTTTACAAAATTGGAAAGCTTGAACAATTTCCTATGAATAATGTCCAGACAATTTTTATGCTACGGCCTTTACTTTTGAAGTTATTAGCAAGTTTGATGTTGAAATTGACCTTATTTGGTGCTTATTTGGTACTTTTTAGCAAAGCTTAGGTGAAAAAGTACTAAAAAAGACCCAATTTTAGCATTAAAATTGCTTTTAACTCCAAAAGTAGAAGTCGTAGGAAAAAAATTCTCTAGACATTTTTCATAGGGAATTGTCCAAGCTTTCTAATTTTGCAAAAAAAAAGTTTAGGTTTATCACGTATTTTTTGGAGAAAATGGTGGTTTTAGGTGAAATTTTAGTAAAAAAAAACCAAAATTTTCACTTTGTTGACTCATTGCTCTGGAACCTGGTACGGTAGAACCTTCATTTTTACAGCTTTAGATAGGTGGGAGTATTCTGCGTACATTGATACCTTATTTATGAAAATAGGTCATAGGGTTACAAAAATACAGGGTGATATGTAAAACTCTAGCAAAAAAACTTCAAAACGCCCTAGCGGCTAAACCGTTAAGATTACCCCACCCCCTCCGGAACGATTTTTTGTTCGTCTATCCAAAACCTATTCATACCCGCCCGGTGTACAATCTTATGCGTTACACCCTGTATATAAAAGTCGGAGAAGTGCAGACCGATAAGGTAGATTGAAGAAAAATCCAGGAACAAAAGATTCATCAGTACCCAACGGTACAAGGAGGGTAACAAAGGAGCACGAGGCATCCACGAGGGAAACACATTCCGCTAGACTGGAACCGCAAGGAGCGAGGCACATGATTAAGTTAAGTTAAGAATAAGTTTAGCAATAATATAAATTTCCTAAAAGATAGCATTACTGTAGTGAATCCCCTTTTTTTTAGGTAACTATAAGTGATAAAAGATAAAAGTGAATTAAATGTGACGAGCATGAAGGGACCAAGCTGCGAAAGTACATATAACTGGCAAAAGGGAACAATAAATAGCATATAAAGTTAACTGTGAGTACGTAGAAATATAAGGTTTTTGAAACATAGTGAAGAGCAAGAAACGGAATATTCAGTAACGGTAACAGTAACAGTAAAATTTAAGATTAAGAACAGGAACGCGTGCGTGTATAATGCTACAATACATATTTCCTTTTTCGAAATCTTTCCCAAACTGATTTCGATTTAAGGGGCAAAGTAGCCAGTGTATATTTTACGTATAAATTAAATACATTTCACATATAGCCCAGTCGTCAGAGCCAAATTTAGACCGAAAGCTCGCACAAAATGTGATTTCGCTGAAAATTGGAACTTAGGTTCTTTTTTGAGTGTATAAAACGATAAAAAAAAAATAGGTAAAAAAACTTTTAAGTTAAATGGTTTTATTTGAAATGATAAGCTGTACCAAAAACTAGAAAATAATTAGAACACAAACATGGACCTTCCTGAGATTCCGACGTCTGGTAAGAAATCATGCAATAGTAGCCGTGCTGTTTTCTTATGTCGTATGCCAAGGTACCCTTTGTGCCGCTGCGTCAACGGATTAAGTAATATTCTGGGACTTTTAACAGACTAAAATAAAAACATGGGGCGCATAAAAACCTGTATAATTAAATAAGAACGACTTGTCTAGAAGAATATGGACTGGACAGGGAATATTCGAAAAAAGAACACATAACATATTTTATAGCTGCAAAGAAAGAGACCACATACTAGGTACAGCATTCATTGTTCGGAAGGAAATAAAGCACCTTGTCATAGGATTTGAAGCCATAAATGAAAGAATGTGCAAGATTCGTTTAAGGGGCAAATTCTTCAATTATTCAGTTATAAATGTACACGCTCCAACAGAAGAGAGCCCGGAAGAAGAAAAGGAGATGTTCTACGACTCTTTAGAGCGAGTATACAGAAACTGCCCCCGTCATGACATAAAGATAGTCATTGGAGATGCCAATGCTAAAATAGGACGGGAAGCAGCGTTTCAGCCTACAATTGGAAAGTTTAGTTTGCACGAACACCACAATGATAATGGATTAAGACTTATAAACTTCGCCATGGCGCAAAATATGGTTATATCCAGCACCAAATTCCAGCATAAGGATATTCAAAAAGCAACCTGGAAGTCGCCAGATGGAGTAACCAACAACGCAATCGATCATGTCCTTATAGACGCGCGCCACCAGTCCAATGTGCTTGATGTGAGAGTATACCGCGGCGCAAATGTAGACTCTGACCACTTCTTAATGGGAACGAAAATTAGGGCCAGGATATCGACAATAAAAACAAGAAGAGGAAACAGAGACAGAAAATACAACGTGGCAGGATTGCAGGAAGAGCAAACTAGGGCTGATTATGAGAACCTGCTCAACGTAAGAATAAATGAAATTGGTCAAAGCGCACATGAAAACTTGAACGACCAATGGAATGACATAAAAAGAGCAGTGAAAGGATCAGCAGAAGATATTCTAGGTTTCGTTCAACAAGAACGAAGAGTAGAATGGTTTGACGAAGAATGCGCCCATGTGACAATGGAGAAAAACCGAGCTTACCAAGTCATGCTAAGTAGGCACAGAACAAGAAACTCTGAAGAGGAGTATAAAGAAAAGAGGCGAGCTGAGAAGAGAATGCACAAAGCGAAAAAAAGGCAGTATTGGGAAGAACAAATGGAAAAAATAGAAGAATCAGCAAGCTTAAATGATGCAAGAAACTTCTACAAAAAGGTAAACCAACAACGGAAAGAATTTAAGCCTAGAGTGACAATGTGCAAGGATAAAAGTGGGGAGATATTAAGTAATAAGGACGAAGTATTGGCTAGATGGGCAGAGCATTTCGAGGAACTACTACTAATGAACCCAGAGCAGGAGCACATTGGTACCCGAAATGTGCAGAACATGAACGCGGACGATGAGAGTGACAGCACAGCAGCCCCCACCATAGAGGAAGTACGCCTGGCATTGCGAGCACTAAAAAATAATAAGGCATCAGGGTCTGACAGCATACCTGCAGAACTCATTAAGCAAGGCGGAGAGGAAACTATCCAAAAACTACATGAAGTAATAGTGGAAATCTGGAGACGGAAAGAAATGCCTGATGAGTGGAACGAGGGCATAGTGTGTCCCTTACACAAAAAAGGAGACCCTCTATCTTGCAACAACTATAGAGGAATAACGCTATTGAACACAACGTACAAAGTATTTTCACGTGTACTCTATATTAGACTACGACCATACGTGGAAAGAATATTAGGAGAGTATCAATGCGGTTTTCGTCCTGGAAGATCCACAACCGACCAGCTATTTGTACTCAGAGAAACCCTAGAAAAAGCTGTTGAATTTAACATAAACATCCACATGTTATTCATCGACTACAAATATGCTTACGATAGTGTGAACCGTAATGAGTTATTTGATGCTATGGAGCAGCTCGGAATACCTAATCACCTAGTAGAACTGACGAAAATTTCGATGAAAGATGCAAGGTGTAGAGTCAGAATAGATGGTGAACTATCCCCACCCCTCAGAACAAATAGAGGATTAAGGCAAGGCGACGCACTATCCTGCTTGTTATTCAACGTGGCCCTAGAAAAAGCAGTAAGAGATGCATCGATTAACACATCAGGGTGCATCTTCGATAGGTCAGTGCAAATATTAGCCTTTGCCAACGATATAGCTATCCTTGGAAGATCATTTGAGAGCATGAAGGAGACCTTTGTAGCACTTGAGCAAGCCGCAAAAAAAATCGGGTTGGAAATAAACGAGCACAAAACAAAGTATATGTACACAAAAAAAGCCAGAAGTAGCAGACAGAACATAACGATAGACACCTACAATATAGAAGCAGTAGATGAGTTTGTGTACCTCGGCACGATTATAACAAAAGGTAATGATACATCGGCCGAAATCAGAAGACGAATAGCACTGGCTAATAAATGCTACTTTGGTCTACGCAGGCACCTGACGTCTAGAAATATATCAAGGAAGACGAAACTGGCACTTTACACGACACTAATAAGGCCTGTCCTACTATATGGTTCGGAAGTGTGGACATTGAAAAACGCAGACGAAGCATTGGTAGGAAGATTTGAAAGGAGAATTCTTCGTTCGATCTACAAAGGAATACAGGTTGATGGCATTTGGAGAAGAAGATACAACTCAGAGTTGTATGAAATCAGCAAGATTCCAAACATTGTCAAAGTGATCAAAATAAACAGACTGCGATGGATTGGTCACGTCCAACGAGGTGCGGAACGGAACCCGACAAAGATAGTGCTGGGGAAAGTACCGTCCGGAAAACGCAGACCCGGCCGGCCTAAGAAAAGATATATAGATGACGTCGAAGAAGACTTGAGGCAGTTGGGAATAAGAAACTGGAAAAGTCGAGCCAGAGATCGAGAATCATGGAGGCGAATGCTGGAGGAAGCCAAGGCCAACAATAGGCTGTGGAGCTCCTGATGATGATGATGTCTAGAAGAATGTGTTTCCAAGCCCACCAATATATTTCAAATGCGCCCCATGTTTTTATTTTAGTCTGTTAAAAGTCCCAGAATATTACTTAATCCGTTGACGCAGCGGCACAAAGGGTACCTTGGCATACGACATAAGAAAACAGCACGGCTACTATTGCATGATTTCTTACCAGACGTCGGAATCTCAGGAAGGTCCATGTTTGTGTTCTAATTATTTTCTAGTTTTTGGTACAGCTTATCATTTCAAATAAAACCATTTAACTTAAAAGTTTTTTTACTTATTTTTTTTATTTTCTAGTTTTTAGTTTGATTTTGGCTCGTATCATTATGCAAACTCCTCATCCTTTCCAACTCTTTCATTGCATCTTTACTGCACGGTTTCTTACCTGTTAATTTCTGACAATCAAGCTCCTCAATACATAGCCCTTCCAAAGCCCTTACGCGACTCAATGCTACATACGCTTGACCTTCCTCAAACAGTTTGGAGCCCAAATACACTACAGCATGGTCAACAGTACTACCCTGCATTTTATGGACAGTGGAGGCCCATGACAAAATTATCGGCAACATCCTTCTCTCGGCCGTTCCATAATTAAATTTTGCTGGAAATTGTATGGCTTGAGGATGAATAAGGTGTACGCCGTCTCTTTCAAAATCAATTTGAACAGATGGTATATCTGTTTCATACATTTGCGTCCTACGAAACTGAGGCCATACAATCTCTGTGATGTAGCCGATAGCGCCGTTCACCAACCCTTTCGAGACGTCGACGTTAGCACGTAACATAACTTTGGCTCCTACGAATAATTCAAGTTCTTGTGGTAAACCTTCTGTCTTGTTAATATCTGCTGGTATGATATCGATTATATTAACGTTGTCCATATTTCGTGTGCCACCTACCAGCTGGTTCTGGGCTTTGATTTTGTATATAGGGGCACTTTTGTTTCGGAAAGAATTAAGAACCGCATTGTTGTGATTGTGAACCTGTTGGTTGGTTGGGTATACTCTTAACGCCTTATCGATAGCGAACTCACCAACTGCCTGTTCCCGTCTACTTTGTAGTTCAGCATGCCTGTCGTCTTCATTCATTTTAGTGCGCTTTGCTCTATACTCTTTCCTCGCTTTTTCTAGCCTCCTTTTTCGCTGTGTTTTAGTTTCAATTTTTTTATTAATTTTTTCTTTCATATTGTTCCCACGAGTATTGGACAAATAATAGTCGACCCCACCAGAGGTCCATGTAGAGGGGCAAGGCTCTTATACAACAAGGTGTGCCCAGCCTTGAGGCTGAAATGCTAACGACATATCATTTTTATCCATCCTAATTCCACACAGTCCTCGGCACGTTTCTAACGTTGACTTGGTTGGTGTATCGCTAACGACGTATCATTTTTAACCACCCTAACGCCTCACAGTTCTCGGCACAATACAGAAACCTTAACTAGGGTGCATTCAAAACATCAAAAATTATTCCAATGAAATAACCTTATTGTATTCCTTTTAGTCTTAATTCAGTAATTTTTCGATTTTACTTTTTACAAAATTCTGGTGAATTTTAAATTTTATAATTTTGACAACAGATTCATTATTTCCCATTTTGATTTTTTAAAATTTTGACCACAAATTCGTCATTTTTAACCTTAAAAACTCCCCAATACCGATTTTCAATGGATTTAGGACGCATTCGCAAAATTCTTCCGCCATTTTGTATTTTTTAAATTTTGATCACAGAATCGTCATTTGTGGTCCTAAAAAACCCCGATACCGAGTTTCAATGGATTCAGAACACATTGGCAAAATTCATCCGCCATATTGGCGCCGCCATTTTGAATTTTCAAATTTTGACCACAGAATCGTCATTTGTGGCCCTACAAACCTCCCGATACTGATTTTCAATGGATTCAGAATACATTGGCAAAATTCATCCGCCGTATTGGCGCCGCCATTTTGAATTTTTAAATTTTGACCACAGAATCGTCATTTGTGGCCCTACAAACCCCCGATACCGATTTTCAATGGATTCAGAACACATTGGCAAAATTCATCCGCCATATTGGCGCCGCCATTTTGAATTTTGAAATTTTGACCACAGAATCGTCATTTGTGGCCCTACAAACCCCCCGATACCGATTTTCAATGGATTCAGAACACATTGGCAAAATTCATCCGCCATATTGGCGCCGCCATTTTGAATTTTTAAATTTTGACCACAGAATCGTCATTTGTGGCCCTACAAACCCCCCGATACCGATTTTCAATGGAATGGGAACACAATTGGAAAATTCGTCCGCCATCTTGGAACCGCCATCTTGATTTTTGTACAAAATTGTCAGATTGCATTGTCACGGGAGCTCAATGTGTGGGCAAAATTTCATAAGAATCGGTTCAGTAGAAGTAGACGAAAAAGCTGTCGCAAGATTTGAACCAAACAAACAAACAAACAAACAAACAAATATACGAGGTGAAGCTAAATAAAACCATTAAAAAAGCTTTGCTGCTCAAAAGTGTGTGCTAAGTTCACAATTTCGAAAACAAATTCGAAAATTTGGTTTTTGCTTTATATATCGAAAAATAAAAAAAAATTCGAAAAACTAATAGCGCCACGTGAAAGAGCGGAAAATTTTACTAAAATCTATATTATACCTTATTTTAAAAAAAATTGTTTTATTATTATAAAAAAATTTTTAAAATAAGAAGCAAATACGAAAAATCTAAGCGCGCCAAAAAGCTGAATTCAAAAAAAGCTGTTCGGGGAAAAACTGGAGTATCCTTGCCTAAAATGGACGCAAAATAAAAATAAAAAAAGCATTTTAAAGAGGACACTCTAAGCTTTCTAAGGAAGCCATTAGCTTTTAATTTTTTGTTTTCTTTCTCATAGAAAACTTGAACGGAAGTTATAATTTGTAAAATTCTCACTCATGTTTATAAAATTGAAGATATATATTAGCTGTGTTCCTTTTCTGCTAATTTTTACTATTTTGTACACGTGAGCGCTTGCAGCTACACTTGCTCTAACATTCTTGTAGATAACACTTTGAGTTATGCAATTGAAATCCGTTAGAGGGAAAGTCGCTATTTGGAGTTTATTGTGAATTATTTTACTTACGCTATCACCTCATAGATGGCTTTGATTGTGTTGTGCTGTCATTTTTCGGTTTTGTTTACGTTAATTTCATGTAGCTTATTTCCACGCAGCTGATATAATTTATTTTTTCGGTTTTGTTTACGTTATTTCATCTAGTTTATTTGCACGCAGGTGATATAGTTTATTTTGGCGTTTGTTCCCACATTCATATAGTTTATTTTTGAGTTTTTTTAATAATTTTAATGGTAAGTATTAAGTACTAATTTTTTAATATTTGTGAAAGATTAACACAGTTTTATTTAAAGGAAATTCCAAGCGTGAAGGCTACAAAAAACTGGACGTATAATGAGGCGAAGGCGCTGATAGGCGTATATAGTAATAGGAAGGAAGAATACTTCCGGACGAAAAATAAGAAGAACTTTTGGAAAAACGTGTTGACTGATTTAGAGGCGCTAGATGTTCTGGTTAGTTTTCTCAATTGAGCATTATGTATATATATATACATATATGTATATATTTATAACAAAACTTTTTCAGGTTTCCCGAACAACGGCTGAACAAGTGGAGGTAAAGTGGAGAAGCTATATCGCGCGTATAAAAACGCGAAAGACTGGGGGACCGGCTCAAAGTCTTCAAAGTTTATGTATATGGCTGAAATGGATGAAATCTACAAGGAGAGTCCAATCATTTCAGCCACACATACAGCGAGTGTAGGCATCCAACCTGGAGTTCCTTCACCTTCATTAAATGATAAAAACAATGAAAGTGAAACCCCCCAAAAAAGCACGGAGCAATTAAAAAGCCCAATAAAAGGATGGATATAAAATCCAAATTTTATGAAGGATTATTAGAAGAGAGAAGAAAAAAAAGACAATTTTTAGAAGAATACCTTAAAAACAAAGAAAATGCCAAGGCAGAAAGGCATCGAGAATATATGGACTATTTAAAAAATCAAAAAGAGACTAGTTTATACATATAAGTTACTTTATTCTGTCATGAAGATTAATTCTTATTTTAGTTATATCTGAGTCATTTTTATTTTATTTATATGTGAAGTATTTTTTATTTAATTTATATGTGAAGTCATTTTTATTTTAGTTATATCTGAAGTATTTTTTATTTAATTTATATGTGAAGTATTTTTTATTTAATTTATATGTGAAGTTAATTTTAATGTTTGTATAATGAAGGCTGTGGTTACGTTAATTTTAATGTAGTCATGAAATAAGACTAATTTTTTAATGATTTATTATGTGATAGCAATAAATAACCAATTGTTTTGCAATTTTTTCGACACTTTTTCACAACATATTCATTGCAAATGTTACAAAATGTGTTCGGATTTTTTAATCACCCTCTCCTTGACGAAAACATATCGAAAATTTTGATTAAAAACGTTAATCGTTAACGAAACGATAAAAACAAACTATTAAAATCAGTCATTTGTACGAAAAAATTTTAGGTGTTACGGCGCATCAGCGCGTAACAGAGGTCGTTAACCCCAACAATAAAATATGGGCATGAAAGCCCCCTAGATAACAAAACAACACAACATATAAACATAAACAAATAAAAAAAAATTAATCAAAAGAAAAACACAATATAATTTATAAATAAATATAAACTTAATATAATCCTAATAATAACTTAAATAAATCTTATAACTAGTTAAAACTAAGCAAAATATCTGAAAAGAAAAAGAAGGTTAAAAACCGACTAAAACAAATATAATAAAGCATTACCTGGAAGTCACCTGGGCCAAGTGCCTTCATCCATAAAGAAGCTGGAAAGCAGGGCTTTATACCTAAAATAAAATAAAATTAATAAATAATTAAAATATTAACAAGAATATTAAAAATATACAAAAAATAACAAAATTCTACTCACCATTTTTGTTGACATGTAGAACTGTCAGTTTTTTCGAAAGCTCAAAGCTGGGGCACGATCGGAGAAAGCTGTTTTGTTCTAAAAATAAAAATTATAACACTTGAAAACAAGTATAACAGCTTTCTCCCCCCAAGCTTTGAACTTTCGATCAATGCGCCTGGACTATAAAGTCCAAAGCACCAGGACAGAGCTTCTCATTCCGTCCAGTTCAAGCAAATATTTTTCAGCGCGATTTACAAGATTCAGACAGGCATCGACCGTCGTTGAGAACAGGCAAAGTCCGTTCATTTAAAATAAATAATAATAGACAGGCAAAGACCGTCTTCTAATCAAATATATTTTATTTTTTCAGATTTTAGACAGGTATTTACTGTCTTGTGATTTCTTTGGCAGGCTTTAGTCGCCAAGATAGGGTTTAGATAACCGATCGGTTCCACCATCGGTTCGGGGGCTAGTTTAATTTAATTGTTGGTTTGGGCATGTGTCTTGGGAATTACATTCCATGCCCGGGAAAGAATTTTATATATCCCTACATACTCAACAGAGAATTTCAACGGTTGTAATTACCTTGAAATTCCTGGTATATGATTAAATTACACTAAAAATAACAAGAACTTTGTAATAGGGTTTTTCTGAAGGTAAATTCGTACCTCAAACATCCCTAAGGAAGATACTAAAATAATCAAACAGGGGTCCAAACACAGGTGAATACAATTCACCTTTGAGTGGAACCTCGTATAGAAAGCTCGCTGAAGGTTGTTCTGCAATTTAAGTGGGTGTTAAAGCTCACATTAACATTAGCGATAGTGGCCAAGTTTAAGCTCAAAGAGCTAACGTTTCTTGCAAGAAGCAAGCATTATACGGCACTATTTGCAGAGATTGAGTGCCGAGTTTGGCAGTCACGTCAGGTGTAACCGGCGTAATCTCAAGGGAAATTTTTCCATAAGCAGAATAGAACCTCCGAGCTTGTGTGTAGAAAATATTTGGACAATTTAATCAACAATTTAATTTCAGGTATTATAAATCCAGTTGGAGTAAATCCTAAGCTAGCATTAAGAAAATTGACCTTCAGTCAAATTCGAATTTATATTTTTTATTATTATTTTTAAAGAATTAGCGTAAATTTAGAATTTAAATAGATTTAATTAGCATTGTATCATTTAGGAGAGAATATATTTGTTTTTAAACCACTCCTGTGTGTGAATTAGCGACCTATCCGATTTTTTACAGGTTGTTTAAGAATTTAAAAGATTAAATTTTTATTTACGGCGTCTCGCGCTGTAACATGCTCCTTCGAGCCGGATAGGTCATGGTCAAAACAAGTATAGTCTCTACGATAACTTGCTAATTAAGAAGAGTTTATTGCTTTAATTATCTTTATTGTCCATATATTTTATTATTTGTTAATTGTCTAACCCCGTATTATTATTAATCTAAATCCAAAATGAAACGTACGTTGAAAAGACAGATAGCCCTACAGAAAGAGTTAAGTCAATCATTATTCAACTACAGAGAGACACCTGTGGCTAAGAAAACCCAGGGTTATATCTCTGGAAAGTTAGAGTTGATCAAATCAGCATGGGCAGAATTTAAAGAAAATCATGCAGAACTAGTTTCCGCAGATACCGAGAGTATCAAAGATGAGAAAGTCCAAGCCGCGGTACTGGCATACGCTGAAGGCAATCTGTTCCACAAAGTCGAAGAGATTTATTCCGAATTCCATGGAGAATTATTGGATGATCAAATAGCCAGCTCGCAGACTGAAAGGGAACAAGCAGATTCACCCAAGGCAATTTTACAATTACCAACCTTGGAAATCCCTAAGTTCGACGGGCAATACAATACGATTTGTGTCGCTCATACATCATGAAGATCGACTATCAACGGTCGATAAGATGCACTACTTGAAGAGTAGTCTGACGGGAGATGCTAAGAAGGATCTAGATTCCTTCGACACCACCGCAGCAAACTATACAGCAGCATGGGAGGTCTTGTGCAACCGGTACGATAAGAAAAGGTTGTTAATATATGCGCAGTTGAAGCTATTATTTAATCAGCCAAAAATTAGGACGGAATCCTACCGGGAAATACGAGCAACTTTGGACGAGTTTCAGCGTATACAGCACTATTTAAAGGCACTTAAAGCTGCCGGAAAAGACACGGAATTTATGGGAACAATTGATAGCGAAGTCAGATGAGCTGCCATCACTAAAAGAATTGATAACGTTCATGGAGCAACGTTATCGAAGCCTAGAGGCAACCAAGGATATCCATCTGCACAAAGCAGGGAACAATCCGCACAAAGCTGGCAAGAATCATAGTAGACTTACAACCTACTACACAAGCCAGCAAGATAATCACATTACCAATAAAGGTAAGTCCCAAACGGCTCATAGGTATCATAAAGCCGCAGGACAAAACAGGAACGGCTATAAACCAAGGTCAGGCCACCCTGAGAAGGTAAACTTCACAAATCACTGCCCTATGTGCAGATCAAACCATTGGTTGACACAATGTCAACAGTTTAGAAAACTATCGGTTGCAGCCAGAAGAAATTGGCTGACCGAACATAAGCAATGCGAAAGATGCTTGCGAAATCATAATACAGCTGAATGCACCACTAAATACACGTGCATGACGTGTGGCAACAATCACCATAGTTTGTTGCATGATCGTACGGATCAGGAAAATTCAGCAAATTCACCTAGGGACAAGACGGTCAACGAAACGACTGTAACTCTGTGTAATCACATTAAGGATGTTACACATTCAATGTTGGCAACAGCCCTGGTGAAGGTGAAGGGTCGTATAGGCCGCGAGTTGACGTTACGGGCATTAATAGATCCCGGGTCACAAAACTCATTCATTACGGAAGCAGCGTATCAATCAGTAAGAGCGCAAACCTTCCCTACAAATTTAAGTGTTGTAGGAGTGGCAGAAACACAAGTAGCTACCGCAAATAAGGTGGCAAGATTTACGTAGTTGTCAACTACAAAAGATTATAAGAATTCCATTGATGCGTATGTTATTAAGAGTATCACCAAGATATTTCCACCAGAACGCACAATAAAGAAGCACTGGCCGCATATAGATGGGTTGGAGTTAGCCGAATCGTAATATAAAATTTTTTGATTTAAATCTGATTTAAATCTGATTTAAACCAAAAAAATCGATTTATTGGATTTTTTTAAAAAAAATCGTGATTTTTTTCAACCCTAAAATTTATTCATTTAATTCTTATATTTCAATTTTTAACGTTTTTTAAATTTACACTAAGCTGTAATAGTAAACGTAAATAAAAGTACATCAGGTTTTGTTACATTATATTGTAATTGTGATATTATATTGTTGTATCATTATTATTAATTACAATTTTTTTCCTATCTTTTTTGTAACATTATAATAAAAAATTATTATCATAAAATTATGAATTTTAATTACTTTAGATGTTTTCAATTCTCTGTATGTAATTTTTCGATTTAGTGATTTTCAAAATTAAATAACAATTAATTGTTTAAAATTTAACCTAATTCATAATTTTGTAAGTAGTTTTATAAAAAAAATAAAAAGCAATAGTTTTACAACATTTTTACAACAACTATAAACTGGTTATACAACATATCGCCGCCTGATTGTAAGAACTAGGTAACTCCAAATTTTGTGATGTTGAGTTATCTATAGTTTCATGTAGTCAATATCAAGCAGTATTTAATGCAAAGATCCGGCAACTTGTTTAAGCAAACTAGCAACATCTATTCGACAATGTAAAAATTGGACAAATGAAAATACCGCGCTTATTATGATGTTACGGATAGGTAACTGGAGAAATTTATTTCGATTCGGCGATATGGAAGTCGGAAATTTGACAATCGAATATCAATTAATTTTCAAACCTTTTGCGTTAATTTTCATCATATATCATTGAATAAACGTTGTTCCAATTGTTCTTATTAGCTGGACTACGCCCCGCAAGTTCTGCGTTGTTCGAGGGTAGGTCGATGTTCAAGAAGGTATAATACATAGGAAAAAATAGTACAGTCAATATGCAATTTGCGCTCCGAAAAATGACAAACCGACATTTGACCTTGAAAGTCGTTAGGGGGGCGTGTCAGAAGCCTACTGAAAAATTATGAAAGTCGCGGTGCATGCAGATTTTGAGAAATTCAAAAATTTAATAAAAAAATTTTGAAACGCGTTTTTCTCAGAAAGTATAGGTTTTAGCGAAAAGTTTTTTAAACAAGAAATGTAGAGGTCATTGCGAACTACATTTTTTGTCATTGGAGTGACGTCATCCGACTTGAAATACAAAAAGTAGATGGCGCTAAAGGATCAAAAAAGTGTTTCTTTGCCATTTTCACTAGGAAAAATTATTTTTTTTACAATAATGTAAATGAGAAAGTTGTTTGTTACAAAATTATCTACAACTTTTGTTTAAACAAAATTTTTATAAAACTTAACGTTTTCGAGCTGTAGGCGAAAAAGTGCAACGGAGCATAGTTAACGGTTCTTTTGTTACTTTCGCCGGGCGAGTCGGCATAGTTTCGACAAAGGACCGGTTTCTAACATCTGCCTAATTCTCTAAGAAGCGTGCGTTTTCAGTTGCTATGCTAGTTTTGGAGAGTAAGGGCGTCAGAATTGTGCTCTCTGAAAATGAGTTTCTGTTTTGCTTGTGAGAAAAGTGACTTGTGAATGATAAGAACATCGTG
This sequence comes from Thereva nobilitata, assembly GCA_963855945.1. Lineage (NCBI taxonomy): Eukaryota > Metazoa > Arthropoda > Insecta > Diptera > Therevidae > Thereva > Thereva nobilitata. The sequence continues at coordinate 37,986,011 of OY979697.1, forward strand.
ATAATCGCATCGGAAAATTGCTCAAAAATACAATCATGCCTGTCGAACATCACAACGAGTGCCAGGAGGATTATTTAGATGGACGCTGTCCTACGGTTCCTGCTGATGGCGAAAAAAAATTTCAAAAAATTTCATGCGAAATATACATAAATTCAACAAAGTTCGATTTTTTGCACAAAAAAAATTTAAATTTTTCCTCAACTGTCAATGATGTAACTTTAAAAACAAAATTCCATTTTATTATATAAAATTCAAATCATTTTTGTCTTCAAACCATATCAAAGTACAATGATGTCGATAAAAGGTTCATTTTGAAAAAAAAATTACAATTTTAATGCGAAATATACATAAATTCAACAAAGTTCAATTTTTTGCTCAAAAAAAGTTTACATTTTTTGATAGTAAAATAAAAAAAACAAAAAAAAATGATTAGTGTTCTTTTATTTGAATAAAAAAAAAAAATACTACTTTCATGTGAACCGTGCAAGAGCACGGCACGCAATGTACAATTTCTACACTTCGACAAGTTCCAGCTCGAAAACGGTAAGTTTTATAAAAATTTTGTTTAAACAAAAGTTGTAGATAATTTTGTGACAAACAACTTTCTCATTTACATTATTGTAAAAAAATTAATTTTTCCTAGTGAAAATGGCAAAGAAACACTTTTTTGATCCTTTAGCGCCATCTACTTTTTGTATTTCAAGTCGGATGACGTCACTCCAATGACAAAAAATGTAGTTCGCAATGACCTCTACATTTCTTGTTTAAAAAACTTTTCGCTAAAACCTATACTTTCTGAGAAAAACGCGTTTCAAAATTTTTTTATTAAATTTTTGAATTTCTCAAAATCTGCATGCACCGCGACTTTCATAATTTTTCAGTAGGCTTCTGACACGCCCCCCTAACGACTTTCAAGGTCAAATGTCGGTTTGTCATTTTTCGGAGCGCAAGCCTCTTTTCGTTGCATATTGACTGTACTAAAACTACTATCGAAGGTTTGCCTCAAAAAAATATAAAACAAAACATTGATAAATTGTAAAAATCCGTAATATTTATATGCCAAAACTTTAGTAAAAAAGTTGTTGTGCGCTGCAGGATCTTCGTTTTTCCAGGTTTGGACACTGTTCAGGAACGTTGAAAACATAAACAAATCCACTTTAGAAGTTATTTTTATGTTTTGATGTTAAAATGAATAAAATAAAAAATTGAGAAAATTTGAAAAATTGCTACATTTTTTCGATGAAATCCTGGCGAAAAATGGTTGGCACGCCTACGCCCCACCAGATACGCGTTGTTCAAGGATAGGGCGATGTTTAGGAAGGTTTAAGCCATATAAAAAACTTACGCGCGTAGGTGTGCCTCAAAAAAAAATATATTGCAAAACGATGGTCGTCTAAGGGACAAATTTTCAGAGAAATGCACATATATATATATATATATATATATATATGTGTCAAGTGACGAGAATCTATTATTTTTGTATTTTTGCCTAATAAAATCTTGGAAATGTGCTTATTGTGTATGTGTTTTTTTGTGTTTCTATCCCCCTTTTATTGTAATACTTCGGCCGGAAGAAAAAAAATTGTTTTATCTGGTTCTGATTTTATGACTGATGTTGGGGCAATAATTGTTTTTCGCTGAGCTGCATGCTACTATTCTTGGGGCTTTTCTTTCGGTGGGGTTTTTTTTGAAGCTTTTAAAGCTTATTTTAAGCGTTTGTTGAATATGCTCCCGAAGGAACATTACCGTGCTTTTGCGGTTTAATAAAATGGTAAACCTGAGCGAATATCTTGGTTTCCAAAGGGGTGTAAAAATTGAGAATATCATAACACATACCCTTAGGCGTCCATAAATAAAAAGTAGTTAATGTCTGTTGTTTTGGTCAGCGTATGGTCTCGTATGGGTAATTGTATGCATAGAATACAAATAGCATATCATAAAAGGTAACGTGCTTTATTTATTTTGGTATTTTTTTCTTCAATTATGACGTATAAACAAAAATAATTAATTCCTTTAGATCGACAGCATAACCACAAACTATGATTTTATGTTGACATATCCGCATCAACAATGCTTAAGTTCAGAATTTATAATGGTGCTCACCTCGAGCGCTCGGATCGAAATTATTTGTAGCTCCGCCCCCGTGCACATAGCCCATAACTATTTTAGATTGAGATTAAAAGGTGGGAAGTTGAATTTAGTTTATTTGTTAGAAAGAGATTTAGCATAAGAAAGAGAAGAAAGAGAGAAAAGAAAAGAAAAAACATATATGGCACACTACCACCGTAGGTGTTATATTGAGAAAGAAAATTTAAAGATAGCTGCAGGAACAAGTCGGTGCATAAATGCTATCGGTAAATTTCGTCACCATAAATTTTCGTCACCCTAAGTTTTGTCCTCCGAACTTATGTGTTAATCTCCTTAGTGTTTCGCTACACATGAATATAAGGGTTGATCTGTAGATAGTGTGTATGGTGTGCTTGTGGATTCCTCTTGGTTGGGTTCGGTATTTTTATTTGTTTTGTTGATTGTTATTTTGTTGCGATTTTTGCGAAGTGGCCATTTTGCTTTTATAAGTATCAGGAAAACTAAGACTATTAGGGTCAACAGAATGTAGCCTAGGGAATAGTGGTGTATGTCGTGACCATTAGTTTTATTTAAGATCAGGTGTTCGTTCCCTTTTTGCAGTTGAATCATTTTGCTTAAGTTGCTCAGTTCCTTGTCACTGTTGTATTTTATTAAGACTGCTACTGCTACTTTTTGATCGGGCTGTAGGTTTTGTTTGAAGAACTCGTCCACATTACTTGTCAAGTTAATTGTGGGTAGGTAGAAGGTGTTTAATTTAGATGTCTGAACATTGTGAGCTTGAATTGTGAGCTCCTTGCTTCTTAAGTAACAGCCGGCTTTGATTTCTATTATTCCGCTCCCGTTCAGGGGGTAAGGGGTGATCTTGTCATTACAGACTATGTCAACGGTACTGTATTCGTCCATGAGGAACAACCATTTGTTGGTTGGTTTAATTGGATCCAATAGTTAGTTCTAGGGATCGACTTTATATGACACGAGTTCGGGATGGTACGATCGTGTTTTAAGACGTCAATTTCACACAGGTTGTTCTAGGAATCGACATTGAAGATGGGATGTATGATTCTACACAGAAATTTCTCTAATTTGTTTGTCAAACAGTTTGCTAAGTCTACTGTATTGAGAGTGTAGTAGTGCTCTCGATTATAGTCTACCACTAAGTATTCTAAGGATGGTTGGACAAAGATGTAATCATTTTTGTAGTATGTAGGGATGGGGACAACTTTATATAATTGATAATTATCCCGGAAAGGTAATGGGATTTTTAGTTTAAAAATAATCTTGTCTGCCACGATCGCGGTACTGACGTGTCCTAATCTGTAGACTTGTAGTTCATTGTCCCGAATTCTGTCAATAGGCAGCATTAGTGTGCTGGGTAAGTGCCGTTGTACTTCGGTAAGGATTTTGTTCAGTTGCCCAGGAGTGATAATAGAGGGGTGTGGCTTGCCGTGCCGAACGTCTGTAACAAGGTCTAAGAGTGCATTTAAGGTTGACTGATAGCGAATAGTAATAAGGGTGGTTAGCGAAGTAAGGGATTCTAATTCGTCGAACACATTTATTGATTGTAGAATCGTTAAGGTGTTATCGTTTTAATTGTCGTGTTTTTCTTTTTAAAAGCAAATTATTTAAAAGTGTTAAAGTGAATGTTTGTGGATTCTACGTTGTTCAACCAAAACCAGTTTACATTTATTTGAGTTATCTCAGAATTTATGGCGTTCACTCTCTTGTCAATTTTGGCTATTTTGCTATCCAAGTGTTTGAATTGCTCATCGATAGCGAGGCGACTTTTGTTGAAGATGTTAGCTATAGTTTCTATTATCATAGTTTGGTTTTTCATAAGGTTAAGTAGGCGGTTTTGATCATTCCTTGTATTGTCTATTAATTCGTTATATTTTTGCGCATCGTCTTCGTTCAGTGTCCCGAATAGGGTTTTGCTTAGGGTCCCGATTGCGTTGAAGAGTCCCCTTTTACGCCGAAGCGGTTCCCTTTGTAACAGACTTCGTTTTTCTTGAATGTCGGATAATAAAAGGGATAGTTGTTGCACTATTGACACACACAATTGCAATGTTCCTTCATTTGTTCGTAGACACACATACTCTATTTTTCCCTTATATTCTTCTAACTTCCTTAATTCATACTTAAAACCAGCTAAATAATAATAAATTACCCCTTGCCATTCGTTACTATACAAATTGACTTTCCCGACGTTTTCGAAATATATCCCCGGATTGGTTTCAAACTTTGTAATATTGACTGCATTCTCTCCCGTTGTCTTGGGGATGGCGAAAAACCAAGTTAATAGAAGTAACCTATGGAAATCTATGCGTTAGTATCTTCGTTAAATAATTTGAGATTGTTGTTATGTAATACTCGATTTTTATTCTTAATTCTAATGGTGGTATTTTCTGCAGAATTCAATTCGATTACTGGGTAAGGTCCCTCCCATAAAGGTTCTAGTTTATTCTTTCTCCTGTTGTTTTTGACCAAGACTTTGTCGCCTAAATTAAATGTTTTAATTCCAGTTCTTTGGTCGTAATACCTTTTATTCTTCTCTTTCGTGGAAATTATTGTTTCTTTTGCGATTCCGTAGCCGTGTTGTAATCGTGCTTTTAATTCATTCGCGTAACTCTCATAGTTATATGAGGGAGTTGGGCTTGATTTCAGACTGGACGGAATTTCAGCCGGAAATCCGTATAAAAGTTCATAGGGTGTGAAGTTGGTACTGGAGTGCGGTGTGGTGTTGTACACGAACATAGCGTAAGGTATCCATGTATCCCAAGTCAAGGGATCTCTATTTACATAGTACCGAAGGTCCGGTGACTTCTTTCTAATGCTCCATTAGTTTTTGGGTGGTAGGGAGTCGTTTGCAATTGTTTTATATGGAGTAATTTAGTTACCTCCTTAAACATTGCACTTAGGAAATTAGAACCTTGATCAGTGAGTACTGAATGGGGTATACCGTGATTACAAATAATCTCCTCTACTAATGCCCTTGCTACAGCCGCAGCCTCAATGTCTTCCAGAGCGATCGCGGTGGAGAATTTTGTGAGGTCGTCCTGGAAGGTAAGCAGGTATTTCTTATTTGTGTAGCTCATTGGAAGTGGGCCTACGATATCTAAGAATATCTTTTGGAAAGGCCGTGAGCTAGTAGTTGTGATTTTCATTGGTACCTTGGGATTCGATAATAACTTGTTCTTTTGACACGATGAACAGCTTTTTATATGTGTTTCTATGTCCTGTCGCATTCCTTGCCAGTAATAGTCCTTCTGAATTCTGCTAAGGGTTTTGGCGATACCCTGGTGTCTTCCGGTTGGGAGTTCATGGTATTCGCGAAGATCTTCTTGTATTTCCTGGGGTGTTCTAAGAAACTTCATCCTGCCTGTGTAGCAAATAATTTCAATATCTGGATCCGATATTATATCGACACATATTTTGCTGAAGTGATACATGTCTTGATTATTGAGAGTCGGAATGGCTAGATTTAATTTGTTTACGCCAGGTAGTTCGCATATTTCTGCGAAAGAGGTTAATACTTGTTTTACATTTTCTTCATCTTCCTTCGTACGTATGGGAAGTGAACATTTTGCTACTATGTAATTATAATGGTTCCTTTTTTTATATTCGTAAACGCTGTTTATTTCAAAATTTGGGGGGATTTCTGTAAGTACATCTCTTAATACTAATTCCACGTCACTGGGAGTCAGAGGAAGCAGGAAGAATTTATGGGTGATTCCCTTTTGTTTAATTAACGCTTGATTGCTTTCTGTTATTTTCCTAAGTTTAATTGTATCAGTGTTTGTGCTTTCTATGTTCCGTGTAGGATTGGTTTGTGTTGGGACGCCTGCTTAGACGGCCTTTTTAGCCTGGTTCCTAGTAATTACCCTAACCGCCATTCCCTCTGCCGCTGGGTCCGTAGGGCATTCATCTCCTCCTAGGACTTTAATTCATTTCCTTTATAAAAACATAAAACCAAAAAAAAACATTATTACGCACGTTCTAAAGTTATTTCCATATACCTTGGAACCTTAATTTTCCAAATATTGTTCCCGTATCCAATAACGACGAAAATACTAGGATTTTTGTTGGTGTCCCCGTCAGAATTAAATACAGGGGAAACGTGTTTTAAGAATATACAATAACAACATTAATGAAGCTTGCCTATCCTGATGTTATGGTGAGATGCGTTTATTTAGAATTTTTGTGGTAACTGGTTTTGAGTTGCTTGGAGAACTACAGATGTCATAGATCGATGTACTATTATATTATTAAGTAATATTTTTCGTAGGTTAACCACATAATATTTCCACTTACAGAGTTTTTTTTCGAACTACATATAATTCTCATTCGCTCATTAAAGTAGAATTCGATCGCGAAGAAGATATTCCTATATTGCATCAAATAATATAACTTTAATTAATAATATAACCTGAATAAATAAATATAACTTGAATTTATAATACTAAACTTGAATTAATAAATATATCATTAATATCAATAATATTGTGAGATCATTTCCCACATAATTTGGGGGCTCAACCGATGAGTGCACTGTGTTAATTAAGTGAAAAAATCGGAACAAAGACATGGACATAGGCACGTTGCGAGAAAAAAATGTGGAAGAATTGCAAGTTGAATTAGAAAAATTACAGTTGAACACAACGGGAACAAAAAGAGTGTTATTAAATAGACTAGCAAAAGCTTTGAATCTTACAGCAGAATCAGCAGAAGACAGTGAATTAGACGAAAACACACAATCTATAATACAATATGTCATCAATGGTTTACCAGGTTGCGAAGAGCACAAAAGTATGCTGTATGGAGTCAAGAATATTTCGGAATTAAAAAGCAAATACGAAGACTACATGAAATTTAAAGCTAACCTACGAGAAAATAAAAATGTGAAAAATGGAAACAATTCTTATTCAACGAGAAGAACAACAGTAACGGATATTCATTGTTTCAACTGTGGAAGCCGAGATCACAAGAGAAAGGACTGCAAAAACGAAACTAAATGTTTCAAATGTAACGGAACAGGACACCATTTGAAGTAATGTTTGGGGTAACTATGCGGAAAAAAGATGATTTACAAATAGCAGAATTAATTAGAAATGAGATGCCAGCAGAACAAGATGAAGAGAGAGAGCAAACCAGACAGGACGTGAAAAACCAAATCCGCGAAATACAACAAGAAAATAGAAGAACATATAACAAAAAACGGAAGGAAGCCAGATCATATAAAGTAGGAGACTTGGTAGCAATAAAAAGTACAAAATTTACAACAGGGAATAAGCTAGCTCCGCCTTATCTGGGCCCATATGCGATAGTCTCGGTAGGTGAAGCAGGAAGGTATACAGTCCGAAAAGTTGGATCGAGTGAAGGGCCTAGGAAAACAACGACCAGTTGCGACAATATGAAGCCATGGAAAGACCATCCTTCGGGAGACGAGGACCAAGCAGAGCCTTCATCCGAGTCGGATGATAATATCAGGATGGCCGAATGTGGGGATGACGGTCGGTTAAGGGGGAGATCAGCCAGCGGTAGTCGTTGCCGATCAGCCGATCAAGCCGGAGCTGCTCATTAAAGTAGAATTCGATCGCGAAGAAGATAATCCTATATTGCATCAAATAATATAACTTTAATTAATAATATAACCTGAATTAATAAATATAACTTGAATTTATAATACTAAACTTGAATTAATAAATATATCATTAATATCAATAATATTGTGAGATCATTTCCCACATATATGTATTTTGAAGTTTAATTACACTCTGTGCGTCTTTATTTAACATGCAGTACCAGGTTCTTTCTTTGAGTTTCCACGATGGTTGTGAAGGGAGATCTTTCTCTAGGGTTCGAACATTGCTGAGTTAACTTTGTGACAGGGGCCACGACGCCGTAGTGGTGGAACAGGGCCCTCTGCGAGGAGGCTTGAAAACAAAGAATGATATGAAGAATCTTTTTCACAGAGACAAATAGGTAAGTGGTGAACCATCCCACCCCACGACCCCTTCCGGCGAGCTAGCGTACACCGTGACCGGCATAACACCACCTATAGATATTTCGGACGACTAGGGAGGATAGTTCTTTTGCAAAATTTTTATGTATACCCAAGTATGATCGCAGTAGCCTTGCTGTCACCAGCAAGGAGCTCCATTGTACCGGTACAAATCTACTAAAATCGTTTTAAATCTACTTAAATCTACAGGTCTATTGACTTCCGTCTTAAATTTACTTGAGGGCTGCGATTATAATGAAAAAGAAAGAGTTTGTATCTTATCTTTTGACGAAATGAAAGTAAGATCGGTGTATGAATATAACCGAGACAATGACAAGGTTTTGAAGCCATCAAAGTATGTTCAAGTGGCAATGATTCGCGGGCTTTACAAAAATTGGAAGCAGATTATTTATTATAATTTCGACTGCGCCATGACATGCACTACAATTTCAAACTAAACTATTAATTTAAAACTATTAATTTTACAGTTGTTGCTGTTGTTTGCGACATGGGTCCACAAACATGCGACTTTGGAGAGGGCGTAAAATAAGCCATGAAAAATCTTTTTTTCACATAGGCAGTCAAAAAGTGTATGCGTTCGCAGATACTCCCCATTTAATGAAGCTGGTAAGAAATCATTTTCTTGACGCAGGTTTCATTCTGGATCAAAAAATTATCAATTCTAAACAAATAGTGGATCTGTTGGAGTTGCAGAAAGAATTAAATATTTGCCACAAGGTTACAGACACGCATTTGGATGTTAAAGACGCTGCTCAGCAGAAAGTAAAATAAGCCATCCAATTGCTATCAAACTCAGTGTCGCAAGCTCTTAAAAGAGCTGTAACTCTTGGAAAATTAGATAGCATAGATAATGTTTTAGAAACCAGCGACTTTATAAAGTTAATAAATGACTGGTTCGATGTTTTGAACTCTTCAAATCCTATGAAAGATTCCAGAGAAAGGATTAAAGCATTTGATTGCTGTAGTGAAGCCAAAAAGCTACTATTTCGTCAGTGAATAAAAAAATATCTTCAATAAGAGTTAACAAATGTTACCTTTTCAAAAGGGTATCCTAGTAAACAATGCTTCACTTCTAGGATTGTCCAATTTTTAGAATTAAGTTTCGGTAATAAGTATATTTTAACGAGAAGATTACAACAAGATGATCTAGAGCGCTTCTTTGGTACAATTCCTTCCAAAGGAGGACTTCATGATCATCCTACGTCTTTAGAATTTATGTATAGGTTAAGGATGGGTTACTTCAAAAATGCATCGCTGCTTCGGCGATGCAGATCAAGTATTCAAAATATTCTGATGCGCATCGTGATGCAGCTTGTTTAATGTTCATTTTCGCCGCATATAAACATCTGATGCATCAAAATCAAGCAAATATGGCATCACGGTATTCCGTGATGCTCTGTTGTCGAGATGTGAAACGTCAAAGTGAAATGGATAAAACGGCGCGAAAAATGTAAAATGTATTGTGTGAGTTTTTGTTAAGCTATTTAATAGAGAATATAAGTGAAAAAAAAGAACTTAACAAAATAATAATAAAACTAAAAAATAGAAGAAGAAAAATGCTACTTATTACTAATACATTTTTAAATAAAAGAAGAAGAGTTCCTGTTATGGCAGCACTAGAAGTGGGAACATGCATTGAACGACCCATGCACCAGCGCCGCCATATTGCAAGCAGACGCATTGTGAAATTCTCTCGATGTACAAGTCAATACAAGTAACGTGCGGAAATATTATAAACTAGAAATATATACAATATAATAAAGTATTATTAACCAAACACTCGTTTCACTGTAGTACATACACGACAAATTTGGCGACGAGAAACGGATACTTAGAGACCATCAAAATAAATACAAAAGGAAAAAAAAATAAAACTACACGAGACCGCAGGGATGAACAGATATAAAATTCGTATATACATTTTCATTAATTAATTAACGATTTCATTAATATTTCAAGCACCGACATTCATCCTAAAATACATTCAACATTCAGAAAAAAAAAATCATCACAAATGGAAGCGCAACAAGTAGCTCTAGTTTTAGAACAAATGGTGGAAACCATGCGGGGCATGGAGGTACAACAAGCAAATCTACAGCAAGTATTACTGAACCAAGGTACCAGTAAAATAAGTGGCATAAATTTACAGCCATTCGACGAAGCAAACGAGTCGTTTTCATGTTACATACACAGATTACAAAATTACATAACCTTAAAAGGAGTAACAGATTCGACAATAAAGGTACAAATATTCTTGAATTGCATTGGACCTAAGTACTACCAAGTTTTGAAAAATATTACTGCACCGGAAACGCCAGAAACGAAATCATATGATGAGCTAGTCAGAGTGCTCAGTAACCATATTGCACCGGAGCCCGGAGAAGTGGCACAGCAGCACAAATTCTGTCTGAGAGCGCAACAAGAATGAAAAAGTATTGCTAACTACGTGGCTGCATTGAAAGAAATTGGGCGAAAGTGCAATTTTATATGTAATAGCTGCAAAACAACTACGTTTGAGACACACCTCAGAGTCCAATTTATAAGAGGATTACGAAATACAGAAACGAAAGAAAGATTATTACAAGAATCTCCTAAGACCAAATTAGAGGATATAATGAAAATAGCCCTAGCGATAGAAATGTCAAAATCGGAAACGAAGAAAATGTGGCAAGAAATACAGATAAATAAAATATCAGCAAAAAAATACATCAACAACAGTGTTGGAAGTAGAAGTACTTATTCGGAAAAAGGAAAAAAAACAAATACACAATACAAGACAAAAACCGAAAATGGAAAATATACAAAGGTAAGAGGAATAAAATGTTACAGATGTGGGAAAGATAACCATAAGGCAAAGCAGAGTCGACTCAAAAACAAATTATATTGCAAGAAATGTAATATACAAGAACACCTACAGTCAGTTTGTTTTAAAGATCAGGAACAGTTACAGCTGGAAGATAAGTCTTGGATAGATGAAGATGAAGGAGAAATATACGAAATACAAAACATGCCTTTAGAAACATACAACACAAAATGATAAATTCTACATTACATTACAATTTCAAGTTGTAACGTCGCCGTGAGCTGACCGTTTCTCCGCAGTGAATTCCAATTAAAATAATTTCTGTTAACCCTTTTTTCTTCTTTCTCTTTTTTTGTGTTCCCATTATTAATGTGACTTCGTTTTTTCGTTTTTTGAGTTACTTAATTGTCGTGTCAAAAGATTACTCTCCGTGATAATATAAATTGGTTTGCCACAAAAACAATTTATTGGACTTTGGACTCACATTTAAATTTCTTAATCTCATAATGTACAAGTGCAGTTGCAGCTCGTGCGATGTTACGTCACGTGCTGACGACAACAATTTGGTATCATGCAGTAGAATATGTGAAAACTCATATCACGCAACTTGTATTGGACTTTCGCGTACGGCTACAACATACTTGAAAGATTATCGGAAAGCTTTCAAGTTTTATTGCACTGAGTGTAAGCCGATAAACTTGCCGCATTTACTACTAGCAATTAAGACGAGCAACGACAACGTAAACAATCTAAATGACACGGTGAATTGCTTAAAGAACGACTTGGAAGCTCGCAGTGAAAAAACTGCCAATATGGAAAAGAATACGCAACTTCTCCTACAAAATGTTGATGAACTTTTATGTGCTGTGGACCAGATGGACTCGGATTTCCAGGTTTTTTCGAAAAATTTACAATCGATAAAAACCAAACTTAACAATTTATCCACCAACGATAATGCAGCTATAAAATTTGACGATTTATCGAATCTAATTAAACTTGGATTAAATTCAATCGATTCAGGTATCAAAAAAATTAAGACCAACTCAGCAAATAATACTGACCTACACAGCACTGACGAATTGTTCTCCATAACTTGCGAAGTTATTAATAAGCTCTCCTCCATCGACGACTCAATGGTACAACACAAGAACGATCTACAAATGCAATTAAATCATCTGAAGTCGGAAATATCAATTATAAATTCATCAATAAATAAAACCATTGACACGAATCTCTCCGCCCCCGTGGAGAGGGCTACAAATAAATCAGCAGGCTCCCTGTCTGGTGAATCAAGCCGTACTATATGCAATCGTGATGACAACTTTTTACTTGGTTCTCCTAACCTGTCAAATGATCTACACGTTCAAAGCATATCAATTTCTTCAAGCCCATCCATTAACCTACCACCGCTACACCTACCCCAACCAACCATAAACAAATTTGGAACAACGTGGTCTCTTGATGAATGGGACAACAGACTTAAAAAAATAAGTGCAGCCAACAGGATCACAGAGGAGACCAAGTGGAGTAAGGTTAGAAAATCGAAGCCTCGAAAGGCTAAAAGGCTCGAGGGCCGATACTTACTGTCTCGTTTAAGAGACAGGAGAGTTTTTGAGAATGTAAGGCTTTTCCTCGCCTACATGCACAAAGCACCGGATTCCACCTGTATAAACGGGAAAACAAAGACCAACCTTGTAATATCCATTCAACAAGAAGGTCTCCCTATTGATCGCGAATCTTTGCTGAAACTCTTTACCTTGTACCACGAGCAATATCAGGTTTCACCCCAAGATGTTGACAAGGATCTTGCCACTTACGCCTCCCACATGAGATCGCTCCACGTAAATCAGTTACAAAGGAGCCGCGATAATATGTCTAGGTATTATAGCCCCTAACTAGTTACTCCCCCGAAGACTAACCTTATCTCTATCCAGCCGAAACTAACCCCATCTGAAAGCATAAGGCTCTTTTATCACAACTGCGGTGGTATGAGAGGGAAGCTGAATAATCTCTTCATTGACTCCAAATCGTGTCCCTTTAATATAATTGCAATAACCGAAACATGGTTAAATACAACTTTCCTTAATGAGGAGATCTTAGACTGTAGTTGGACTATCTATAGATGTGACAGAGACTACAATTCTACCGGCCTCTCGAGAGGTGGGGGAGTCCTTATAGCCGTCAAAGATCCTTTAAATAGTGAACTTATCACGACCGGTCGCTCACAATCTTTTGAGAGCGTCTTTATAAGTATCAACTTGGGAGGAAAACATATATTTATTGGCACGTTCTACATCCCACCCAATTCTGACGAATCTAATTATGATGACCTACTTCATATATTAGATGATGTAAACGATTCACTCGGCGGCAATGACGATATGTTCATCCTTGGAGACTTTAACCGCCCCAATCTATCTTTTATTCCAGACGAGGAAGACAATACCCTACTTCCGATTAATGTCATAAACACAATCGATATAAAACTTATCGACACTTTTTAGGGCAACAATCTCCATCAAATCATTAGGTATCCAAATTCTTGCGGTAAATGGTTAGATCTTACCAACTCGTATGAGGAGGTGAACATCCTACCTGCTTCCCCAGAGGAAAACCTTTTCTCAAACTCTACCCACCACTCCGCCTGGGTTCTTGAGATCTTCTCTACGATTTCTAATCTTCGCAAATCGTACAATAAGTCAGTTGTTTATGACTTCAGGAACGCTAATTATAACAACATCATCTTCGAACTATCGCTTGTCGACTGGGAGAATATGCTATTAGGCACTGATATCGACGAAATAGTATCTCGATTCTATACTATCATTTTCGACTCAATTGACAAATATGTACCCAGAATTAAAAAAAGGATAAATTATCGGAGCCATGGCTTGATAAAAATTTACGGTCTCTTCGAAATCGGAGGAATAAATTATATCATAGGACTAAAAATAATCCCAACGCGGAATTAAATTTAGCTTATACTAGACTAGCCTCCGACTTTACTCTTAGGTCACGTGAGGCCTATACTGCGTACCTTAATTCTGTCGGAGAGAGCATCATTAAGGATCCCAAAAAATTCTTTGACTTCGTTAATATAAAACGAAAGAACCTGGGCTATCCGACATCCATGACAAAGGGTAGAAAGCACTCCTCATGCCCACAAGAAATCAGCAACATGTTCGCTGCATGGTTCAGCGAAGTTTTTCCCCCAAAATCCAATACGGTGCACACCGATCCAACTGATACGAACACTGCCAGTCCAGTTGTTGTAAATAACCTATCCCTATCCATTGACGACATAATGACCGGCCTAAATAATCTTGATGCTAAAAAAGGCCACGGTCCTGACAATCTGCCTCCTACCTTTTTGCAGTGCTGCTCGCAACAGCTCTTATTTCCTCTCCACATTATTTTCAATAAATCATTATCATTAGGGCAATTCCCCACGATGTGGAAGAAATCTTTCCTGACACCGATCCATAAAGCAGGTGACAAGCACTCAGTGAGCAACTATAGGGGCATTGCTATCTTGTCATCTATCCCCAAACTTTTTGAGAAACTTATCTATGACAAAACTGCCATTGACCCATACCTTAACGAACAACAACATGGATTCAGAAAAGGGCGTTCGACTACCTCAAATCTCATGGTCTTAGCCTCTGATCTGCTGCGTGGCATGGAAGATGGCCATCAAATAGATGATGTTTATACTGACTTCAGCAAGGCCTTTTATCGGGTAGACCATGACACATTAATGGCAAAGCTTGTTAAAGCCGGTATATCAGGAGCTGCCCTAAAATGGATAAATTCTTATCTGAATGAAAGAACTCAGGTCGTTAGATTTCAAGGATTTTTTTTCTAATGAAATCGCAGTAACTTCCGGGGTCCCTCAGGGTAGTCATCTGGGTCCTCTTCTTTTCAATATTTTCATCACGGATTTATCTGAAAAGTTAGAAGATATCCCACACCACTTTTATGCAGATGACCTGAAAATATATAGCGCCATTAAGTCCCAAATCGACGTAGTCTTTTTCCAGTCGAAACTCGATGCTTTACATGACTGGTGTACAGCTAATAAATTGCATCTTAACACCAGCAAATGTCATGCAATAACCTTCTCACGCATAAAAAACTCGCAGCTACATTATTATCATCTCAACGGCAAAGTACTAAATCATGTTGATCATATTGTGGATTTAGGTGTTGTCCTGGACAACAAACTAAACTTTAATCTGCAGTATGATAATATTACGGCCAGAGCCAATAAACTTCTTGGCTTTATAAAGAGAAGGGCTAAAGAATTCGACAATGTATGGGTCACAAAAACACTTTTCTGTTCTATAGTCCGCCCAATCCTTGAATACGCTTGCCCAATTTGGGACCCTATATTCCAGGTTCACAGCAGCAGGATAGAATCAATCCAAAAGAAATTCCTTCTTTTTGCTCTGAGGCATCTGCATGACCCGCATGACTATCAGAGCCTACCACCCTACATGGAGAGGTTAAAGGTGTTAGAACTCATGCCTCTGTCATGTAGGAGAAAGCTGCTCACATCTTGCCTCGCCTTTGACGTTCTAAAAGGCAACCTTAAAGTGCAGTACCTGTCGGATATGATCAAATTTAATGACGTTCGACAAACAAGACATACGAAACTGCTTAAGGAATACCCGCATCGTACGGAGTATGGTAGGAACGAACCCGTCAACAGATGCTGTTTGGTTTTTAACTCTTATGGATCATGTTTCTCCCCCTCCATAAATAAACATTCCTACAAAATGAAACTCAGATCCCTACTAACAGCACAACCTTTATTATAACTTAAGATTAGTTTCCCAGTACCTAATTTTAAGTACCTGTCCTATGTTAAGTCTTAAAAATGTAATTTTAGTTTAAGTAATGTCAGGGCCTATTTTCTAAATAGGCCGAATAGGCCGCGGCCTAGGGCGGCAGATTTTGAGGGGCGGCAAATTTTGGAATTACAATTTTTTTTTTTCATGGGACAAAATTTTTAACTGCAAAAATACAAAAATATAAGAGATTATAGGGTGAATCATTTTCAAGTTGCAAACTTTTCATGTGTGCTGCTGTTAATTACAGCGTAAACGCTTCAATTTACCTTGGGTCTGTTCAAGATTTCTGCTAAAGCTTCTTTAGCAGCTTTTTTGCTGTTTTGAACACGAAAAGCGTGACAATAGCTGCTAAAAGCTGCTATAGCAGAAATCTTGAACAGACCCCTTGTCTCACTGGGCAGTATGCTGGGTAATATTACGGAACACGCCCTTTGTGTACAATGAACGTGCCAAGTGACGTCACCATCAAAATGACATTTCCTCATTACATTACCTTGTATTCTGTATATCGTGGATGTCTGTTGCGGTCAACTGGATTGTTTTGATTGTTTAAGTTATTTTCCAGTTTGTTATTTCGATATAATTTTGTTCTAAATCTAATTTAAAATTAATAGGAAGGTTAAATCGTATATTTCATCAAGTTTTCAAGGTAAATCATAACATAAGTGATGCATGTGTTTTTTTTTAATGTGTGTTCGCAATGTGTATTATACGGGATAAGATAGAAATTATTTGAAAAGTTTGTCAGCGCAAATGACTGATATCATGATAACGTTTACTGCATATTTTTTTACGGTGTTTTTATGTTTCCACAGTGTTATGAAACAGCCTGCTTTTACTGAAAATCAGTCGCCGAGCGACCGCTCCGCCAAGTGTTCTTCTTTTGAAAATCAAACTCAATTTTGGGAAATTTTATTTAGTAAAAGAAAGCTTAATTTTTTTATAATTTTAAATCCTGCCTTTGTGCCTTACTATGTTAATGTGCAGACTCGTTATTGTAGATTATACTCGCAAAGTAACACACAGTGTTTCTTCTTTACAGCATTCATGAAAAATGAGCGACGGTAGAAAAAGATTAAGCGGTTCTGAGTACCGAAAACGGGCAAAACTAAAAACAAAGGAAAAAAATCAAGTTATAAGTAAAACATTGAAAATAGAAAATTTCTTTGCAAGTGATAACGTCATAGAAGAGATACAACCCGTGGAAGAGAGTATTGCTCAACATGAGATTGTTGATGATAATGTCATTGCAGGACAAATTTCAGGATCTAACCCAGTTGAAGAGCATGATTCTTCAAAAGACCATGACCTTAATAAAGATCCGGCACTTTGGGTACTAAATGACACCACACGAGACATCATCGCTAAGTACGGCTTCGACCAAAACAATTCTGGGGATTTTCAGTCAAGCAAAAGAAACTACTCGGACCATTGTCGTTATCTCACTAAAACTTTGTTTGAGCGAAAATTGACTAACGGCGAAATAAACCATCGAAGTTGGTTGGTTTACTCTGAGAGTAAGGGAGCAGTTTTCTGTGGTCCATGCTTGGCTTTTTCAAAAAAACAGCTTTCACAATTCGATAGCAAAGATGGTTTTAATGATTGGAAAAACGCCGAGTCTCGAGTCAGCCACCACGAGAACTCACCAGGTCACAAATCATCTATTATCGACTTAAAAGCAAGAAGCATCGCTATGAACAGAATTGATAACATACTCCTGAAGCAAATTTACAAAGAAACGTCATACTGGCGTAACATTCTAACTCGAGTTGTTGCTGCAGTTAGGGCACTTACTTCAAGAGGGCTTCCTTTAAGTGGAGATAACACGATTATCGGTTCAAACAGAAATGGAAACTATTTGATGGCGTTAGAGCTAATCGCCGAATTTGATCCTTTTTTGTCGAACCACATTTCTAAATATGGGAATCCTGGGTCAGGGCACACTAATTACTTATCTGCAACGATATGTAATGAAATAATACAACTAATGGCAGAAAGGGTAAAAAGTAAAATATGCTCTGCATTAAAACAGGCTAAATATTTTAGTATTGTAGTAGATTCGACGCCTGACATTTCACATACCGACCAACTGACTCTTGTTGTGAGGTATGTGTTGCCTGACGGCACTCCAACCGAGCGTTTTTTAACTTTCATTCCCTCTGTTGGACACAAGGCAGATCAAATGTTGAAGGCGGTGATAAATGAACTGGAGTCACAAAATATTGATATAAAGGATTGTCGAGGCCAGTCATATGACAATGCTGCAAATATGTCTGGGGTATATAATGGACTACAGGCAAAAATAAAGGAGCTGGCGCCATTAGCTATGTACATCCCTTGTGCTGCTCATTCATTAAATTTAGTAGGGACTTCAGCAGCTGAATCTTGTAATGAAGCTTGTCATTTCTTCATGCTAATTCAGGAAGTTTATGTATTTTTCACCGCTTCAACAAGCAGATGGGAGCGTCTAATGTCCGAA
Source organism: Thereva nobilitata (assembly GCA_963855945.1). Taxonomy (NCBI): domain Eukaryota; kingdom Metazoa; phylum Arthropoda; class Insecta; order Diptera; family Therevidae; genus Thereva; species Thereva nobilitata. The sequence continues at coordinate 38,004,253 of OY979697.1, forward strand.
GTCGACGGTAGTAAAACTCTGAAAAAACTTTCATGTACCCGGTGGTCGGCAAGGGACGATGCGTGCCAGGCTCTTCGAGAAAACTGGGACGAAGTTGTGGAGGTTATTACCTCTATTGAAAATGACAACTCAGAAAAAGCTACTACGAGATGTGAGGCCAGAGGAATTCGTAAAAAATTAGAACGGTTTGAAACGACATTTATGGTGTGCTTTTGGAGCATGATTTTACATCGGCTTCACAAAACATCGGTAAAAATACAATCACCCAAAATGGATGTCTTGACTGTGACGGAGCTTTACGCTTCTCTCGTTGAATTTTTTTCATCCCAAAGGGATAACTTTGACTATTATGAATCCCTTGCTCTAAAGCTCTCGGAAAATAAATCATACGAGAAAGACTACAAAAGGAACCGCAAAAGAAACAGAAAACTTGACACAGGAAATGCAGAAGACGTGGATTTTGATGGAAGAGAGAGTTTCAAAATCAACACATTTTTTGTCATTATCGATCAGTTCATCGTAGAATTTAAAAGAAGATATGAAGCATACAGTGAGTACAAAGACAGATTTAATTTTTTGGCCCTAATTGTGCAGACACTAAGCAAATTAAATGGATTGACCTTAAGAGCAAATGCAAAAAGTCTTGTTGACATCTACGAAAACGACCTTGATGAAGATTTTGTTGAAGAATGTATCCATTTTCAAGCATACTGTGTGGCTGCAGTTGATAAATTCGAAGATAGTTCTCTGCAAGGCATTTCTAATTACTTGAGATATCATTCACTTCAAGACGTTTACCCTAATGTAGACATCGCATTGCGGATTGCTTTGTCGATTCCAGCAACTAATTGCGCGGGTGAAAGGAGTTTTTCCTGCTTGAAGAGAGTAAAAAGTTACCTACGATCGACGCTTGGAGAAGAAAAGTTGAACGCTTTGTCAATTTTGTGTATTGAATCAGAAGTAGCAGCTGCAGTAGACTATAGCGTCATAATAGATGATTTTGCGAGAAAGAAGGCTCGGCGCAAAGTGTTATAGGAATCTTAAGAACTGATAAAAAGTAGAATGTAGATACTTACAATTTTCTCAATTCAATACTAAGCAATAAAGTATAGTAAACTTTTCCATGCTACTTTGGCTTACAATTTTGAAATGCAATACCTCGAAAATGTCCAAAATTTATAATAAATTAATTGTAATAAATACATTATGAGTTAATCAGTTTACCTTTGTGTGTACTCTGTGATTGTGCTGTATGTTTTGTAAGTATATGAAAAAACTCATCTTGCCTAACGTTTACTATTATATTTTCGAAAAACAATAGTGATTAGTTCATAGTTCATAGTACTATTAGTATTATTATTATTATTAGGTCATTAGTGTCATTGGTTCTTAACTTAGCACAAGTTAAGATCTAATTTCTAATGTTAGTAGGCTACTAATAATCCACCTATGGCTACAGCTGTAGAATTGTCAGACGGCAACTTATATACACTGTCGTAGGCCTTCACACTAAAGATCAACTCAATCACTTGTAGCCCGACCACCACGGCGCAGTGGACAGCAGTGGCCCGTGATCGAGAGGGGCGGGGGCGACTTTACTACAGTGAGCGGTTGAATGTGGTTGGGGGGGGGGGCGGCACGCTTCATGCGGCCTAGGGGCGGCACGAAGCTAAAATGGGCCCTGAGTAATGTGTAGTTTAAGTGTGCCTTGTTTGGCTAATAATAATAAATAAATAAATAAATAAATAAAATCAATTAAATGGAAAAGCACAAACGCTGGAATTAGATACAGGAGCAGCAGTATCTACATGTTCCACAAAATATTTTAGAAATAATTTCAGTAAACTGAAATTAGAAAATACACATAGTAAATTGAAGACGTACACAGGGGAGATAATAAAACCCAGAGGAATAGCTCACCTAAAAATAAAATACAGAAATAAAGAAATAGAAGGAAGAATTTTCGTAACACAGACAGGAAAGTGGACCCAGTGGTTGGAAGAGAATGGATAAGAAAACTCAATCTCTTTGAGATGAATACAATAAGTACAGAAGAAAATGATATTACGGAAAAGGAATTCAAGGTAAAATTACAGATAATATTAGAAGAATATAAGGAATTATTTTCAGAAGAAATAGGAAAAATAAAAGATTATCAAGCTGCATTCAAATTGAAAGAAGACACAGTACCCATATTTCTGAAACCACGACCAGTACCATTCGCACTCAAAACCGAAGTGGAAGCCGAGATCGACAGATTGGAAGCCGAAGGAATTTTAGAAAAAGTCACATACTCACAGTGGGGTACACCTGTATTGCCGGTAATGAAACAAAATGGAAAAATACGTTTATGTGCAGACTACAGAGCGACGTTAAATAAGAGCCTAGAAAATTATAACTACCCTATACCAAGAATCGAAGAGATATTTCCGAAACTAAGCGGTGGAAAACACTTCTGCACTCTGGATATAAATCAAGCATACTTACACATGGTAACGAATGAAGAGACGGCAGAGATGCGAGCTATAAGTACTTGCAAGGGTACGTACAAAGTAAAACGATTAATGTTTGGAGTAAAAATAGCACCAAATGTTTGGCAAAGATACATGGACCAAACGTTAGAAGGAATGGAAGGTACAGCCTGCTTCTTCGATGACATCGCCTTACAAGGAAGAACATACATGCAATTATTACATAGGATTAGAACAATATTCCAGAAATTACAAGAATGTGGACTACACCTGAATAAGAAGAAATGTCAATTTTTCCAAAAATCCATAAATTACCTGGGACACACAATAAATGAAATAGGATTACATCCAAACGATGACAAGGTAAACGACATAAAGAACAGTCGGCGTCCCACAGATGTATCATCGCTTCGCACTTTTCTCGGGATGATAAATTATTATCAACAATTTATACCCAACCTGGCCTCAAAACTTAATCCCCTTTACAGACTATTACAGAAAGAAGTAACTTTTACATGGTCAAAGGAATGTCAAAGGGTTTTTCAACAATTGAAAGACGAAATCTGCGGGGAAAAAATACTTACACCATTCTATGGGAACTTACCAGTTACATTGGCTACAGACGCATCTCCTACGGGGTTGGGAGCGGTGTTATCGCATATTATGCCAGATAAGACGGAAAGACCAATAGCATTCGCATCAAGATCCCTGACAAAAGCAAAAAAAAGGATACAGCCAGCTGGATAAAGAAGCAGCAGCACTAATATGGGGATTAAAGAAGTTTTTCCAATATTGCTATGGACGGAAAATTACACTTATTATGGATAATCAACCGTTGGCAAGAATATTACACCCGGAGAAAGCCACACCAGCAACTACAGCTATAAGACTAGTACACTACGCTAACTTTTTAGCAGATTTCAACTATGAAGTAAAACTAAGGAAGACTACAGAACATGCAAATGCGGATTACTTTTCAAGACTATGGAAGTCAACGGATACAAAGATAGATAATCTTACAGATGATGATGCATTCTACCTAAATCAAATCGCGGAGATGCCAATAACGCTACAGGAAATAAAAGAAGCTACAAGAAAAGATACGGAACTACAAAAATTATACGTGGACATCCAATCAGGAAAAGAAGACCCGAAAAGACTCCATGAATTCTCCCTACAAGACAGCTGCATTGATAAGAATAGTTGCTGGGATAAGAATAGTTATACCCAAGAAACTACATCCTAAGATTTTGGAAGAGCTGCATACGGCCCATACGGGGATTGTAAAAATGAAGTCTTTAGCCAGAAGTTACGTATGGTGGAAAAATATTGATGGGGATATTGAAAGAGTAGTGAAACAATGCAAGGAGTGTTGTTTAATGCAGAAAAATCCTACAAAAGTTCCAGTGCACAGTTGGGAATACCCAAAAGTACGGGGAGTCGAATTCATATTGATTATGCAGGACCATTCATGAACCAATATTTTCTGATCATGGTGGATGCGTATACAAAGTGGTTAGAAGTCATACCAAGGACATCTATCCCCGCTACAGCGACGATCAACATCATAAAAAAGTTATACTACATTTGGCTTACCAATCACTCAAGTTTCGGACAATGTGTTGTGTACACCACCCATTTCCTTTAGACAGCATACATATTTCTGCTTCAAGTCGCAATTTAATTAAATGATTATTCATCCATAAATTAATTTCATTTTAACTTTTATTTCTTTTACTTCAAAATTGCGACTGAAGCAGATTTAAAAAAGGTATCAAATTACTTTAAAGCACAAAGTTGCTTATAAGATAAGCTCGTGCGACTGTGGAATCCGCAAGTTAGCAAAATATTAAAGTAACGAGGCTCCACGGTCGCCTCGAGACAGTTTTCCAGCCAGTTCTGGCGGGATCCTCAACCTATAAACATAAAATCGTTTTTTCTTAAATAAATTTCTAAGTGTTTAAATAAAAAGTTTAATAAGTGTTTTTTATTGGAAAACCCATATTCCCGTCGGGCTCGTGTATCGACTGGATAGCCGATACAACATTGGTGGCAGCGGTTGGATGACGCAAATTGCTTTCCCAAAAATCAGTTTTTGCCGGAAATCGGAAATCTATCTAACAGTTATTATCATCCATCCAACACTGAAACTTAAATTCATCATCCATCCAACACTGAAATTTAAATTCATCATCCATCCAACAGTTATTTAGCTGAAATTTAATTCATCATCCATCATTTTTGGTTCAACTATTACCAGCGTTATCACCGTTCTTTTTGGTTCAACTATTATCATCATTGTTTTGATTTAACTACTATATTATTCATCATTATATTATTCATCATTGTTTGGTTCAACTACTATTACGTCATCATTAGCAGAAATTACTTACCACTGGAAACTGGAAGAAGCACAATATGCTTTACAGAATTTTTTATGCGTAAATTAATTTAGATAGTTTAGATTCACGTAAAATATACAGTAGTGAATAAAAGTTGATATACCCCGTGTTCTTTTAATGAACTGGGTTTTGAGAGCTTTTGAGTTCCCATACAAAATCGAAAACCCAGGTTTTATCTGGGTCTTCTGGTTCTTCGATTTTGTATGGGAACTCAAAAGCTCCTCAAAAGCTCTCAAACCCCAGTTCATTAAAAGAACACGGGGATAGTGTCATTACATTTTTTTTATATATATTCGGTGAAATTTATTTTTTTTATAAGGTGGATACATATTTTTTCGGTGAAATTATATTTTTTTATATTCCGTGAAATTTATTTTTATATATACAGTGATACATATATTTTTATATAAGGTGGATAACATCCGTATTATTCCTTTTTATATGCTTCTGTTATCGTTTTATAAGTGGCAAATTTCCATATTCCTTTTTTATATGCATCCTGTTGTTATATTGTAAGTGGCGTCGGAGTTGTTGTGCTTGTTGTTGTCTGGTGCTGCGATTATCTTCGAGATATTTGTAATTTTTCCTTTGTGTCTCTCAACTTTCCGAAATTTTTAAACCTATTTCCTTTTCCATGGATGTAAAGTAGATGTCCCAAAAGGAAATATCAATTGGCATTTCGTTAAGAAGCGGAAAAAAACTTATGACCACCCACACAGATCGAAACGCACCAGGAAGTTCTTTAGCCGACGTCGAATTAGGTGACGAAACCGATGAAAATAGAGATAGTGACTTAAATAATGTCTTTAGAGAAAACAGTAGTACTCGCGAAGCCGACATAACGGACAATCTTTCCGAACAACCTCTTAGTGTTAACATGACATCATCCTTTAATCTCTCTCTGGCAGTGAAGCTAATTCCGGAGTTCGATGGAAATCCCCAAAATCTGCATCGATTCCTCCAAGTTTTAAAAATTCAAGATAGTCGGACTTCTAACGGAACAGAAAAACGCGATTTTCTTGACCTTATTAAGTCAAAATTGACAGGGCGCGTTTACGATGTGCTTCTAAGGTACCAGGAGTACGACTCGTGGGAGACCTGGCTCTGTTAAATCAATTTTCCTATCAAAGGCCAGTGCAACTCATCAGTCTGAAATATTTAATCTAAAGCAAGGTTCTAGAGAAAAGGTAAGTGAGTATGCCGAAAGAGCAGAAAAACTTCTCGATGAAATTAATATAGCTTCCATGCGAAATGTTGATAGGAAGGCTGGCCCAGAAATTCGTAAACTTAATGAAGAATCTGTCATGAATAGTTTTAAAACAGGCCTACTCCAACCCCTCAAATTAATTGTTAGAGCAAACCGACATGATACCCTTCGAGCAGCAATAGACTTCTCGCTGGAAGAAGAAAGGTTGACGAGAGGCGATTACCAAATAGGCTCCCAATCAGGCCAAACCTACAAAAAAACTCTGCGTTGTCAATATTGTAAATCTCTCGGGCACGATGTGCACGAATGCCGAAAACTAGCCTTTAAAAATAACTCTAAACTTAATTCACCTACCACCCCAACTACTAACTTTCCTAAATTAGAGAAAAGGGTTACCAATATTAGATTAAATGAACGAGAACTTAAATTTTGCCTTTACTGCAAGTCACAAGGACATGAGATATCTGAGTGTCGCAAAAGACCACCCAACAATCGGAGAGAAAATACCGATTCTCGCAAGCAACAGGGAAACGAAAAAGTACCCGCTCCGAGTGGCACCCGGACCCGAGTACAAGATTTAGAATGAGGTGCCCAAAGCTAAATTATGTTCTTCATCTCCGACGTGAATCACTCACTGAAGAGCCTAAAATTCATCTCCGACGTGAATCACTCACTGAAGAGCCTAAAATTCATCTCCGACGTGAATCACTCACTGAAGAGCCTAACATTCATCTCCGACGTGAATCACTCACCGAAGAGCCTAACATTCATCTCCGACGTGAATCACTCACTGAAGAGCCTAAAATTCATCTCCGACGTGAATCACTCACTGAAGAGCCTAACATTATCTCAGAAGCCAAAATGTTCTAAAACAATCTGAGCAACAGAGAACACCCACACTGAGTAATTCAACTCAGAAAAGGTCCCCAATGAAAATATATCACTTTCGCGAAAATAAACAAACGTTTATAAGTGAGCTATCTTTAAAACTGAGAGAGGCCAAATCGGTTTTCAGTCTCACATTATTAGATACAGGCGCAGCCATTAGTCTGGTGAAAATCAACCATTTAAAGGGCGATGTAGAAGTGTTTACAGATCATGTCTCGGAAATACAAGGAATAACCTCCGATTCTATCTACACAAAGGGATTATGTTATCTAACGATCAAAATTTCAGAACAATTATTTATGAGACATTTATTCCATGTCGTTCCGCAAGATTTTCCGACTTGTCATGACGTCATTCTGGGACAAGATTTCTTTGATCACACAAAATCCATAATAGATTATGAATCCAAAGCTTTTACCTTCAGTCTTAACAGGAAAAAAGTAACTTTTAAATTTGTTTACAAGGCTAAACCTGTTATCATACCTGCTCGCACAGAAAGCATAGTAAAATATGGCCCGATCAGCGAACGCGAAGATATCATTTGCTTACCCTCTGAAATCCAGCCTCAAGTATATACAGCAGCTGTCATTTCAAGACCTGCAAACGGATACATTTACCTGGCTGTCTTAAACACCACTGAAAGGGATGTTACGATCCCTGAAAATTTTCGAATACCACATCAACACCTGTCTCAATTCAAAATTTGTAACCTGAATAATAGCAAACTGGAAGACAGGATTGAAAATAGATTAAAAAATCTAACTGACCAACTACAATTAGAGCACCTTAACTTGGAAGAAAAGAGTTCCATTCTAGACGTGTGCAAAGAATATAATTTTCTCTTCCACTTGGAAGGAGACAAGTTGTCCTATACCCCAGCAATCTCTCATTCAAGTCGTACAGAGCCTAAACAAGCTCCAGTGTACACACGGCCATATAGATTACCCCAGATCCAAGGTAAGGAAATCAGTAGACAGGTAAGCCAGATGCTGGCTGATGGCATCATTCGTCCCAGCACCAGCCCCTGGAACTCGCCACTGCTGGTTGTCCCCAAGAAGCCCAAAAGTGGAGAGTCGCCGTTGATTTTAGGAAGCTGAACGAAGTAACTCTCCCAGATGCCTTCCCGCTTTCTAATATCGAGGACATCCTCAACCAACTGGGCGATTCCAAATATTTTAGCACCATGGACCTCGCCAATGGGTTCCATCAGATTGAAGTATCAGAAGAAGATAAACCAAAAACGGCTTTTAGTACGGCCTGTGGCCATTTTGAATTCAATCGTATGCCCTTCGGGTTGCGCAATGCACCCCCGACATTCCAGCGCCTCATGAACTCTGTTTTGGCAGGGTTACAGGGTGTTAGATGTTTTGTATATCTTGACGATATAGTAGTCTATGGAAGAAATCTTACAGACCACAATCAAAAATTAAAGGAGGTATTCGAACGTTTACGGCAATTTAATTTAAAATTACAACCCAATAAGTGTCAGTTTCTTCGAAAGGAAGTTCTCTACCTGGGACACTTAATCACTTCAGAAGGGATTAAGCCCGACCAAAAAAAAATTTCAGCTATCAGTTCAATAAAAGCTCCAAAAACCGTGAAACAGGTAAAATCATTTTTAGGCCTTGTCGGCTACTACCGTCGATTTATTCCGCAATTCTCCAAGTTGGCAAATCCCCTCAATAAATTATTACGAAAGAACACACCATTCAACTGGGATGCGCATTGTGACGAGGCATTCCAACTACTAAAAGAAGCATTGACCAAACCACCTATCCTGCAATATCCTAATTTTGAACTACCATTTTTTGTAACCACAGACGCTAGTAATGACGCCATTGGCGCCGTACTTTCGCAGAAGAAAGGCTCAAATGGAGTGGACCTGCCTATTGCATTTGCAAGCAGAGTTCTTAACAAAGCTGAGCGGAACTACTCTACTGTAGATAAAGAGGCGTTAGCGGTTGTGTGGGGAGTTCTACACTTTAGACCCTATATTTATGGCCGGCGTTTTACAATAGTGACGGACCACAAACCATTAGTGTGGATTCTTAACCATAAGGATCCCACTCCCCGTATAATGAGGTGGAGAATCAAATTGGAAGAGTTCGACTTCGACGTAATACACAAGTCAGGTCACTTAAATTCCAATGCTGATGCTCTTACACGCTTGGAATTAGCCAACGTCAATATAACTACCAGGTCGCAATCCAAATCCATTGCTAAAGAACAGCAACCAATAATTTCCAGCCCTAATTGTGAAGATTCAATCCCTATAAGGAATTCCAGTGATCATGAACCCGAGGAAATAACAGAATTAATAAACCAAAATGAAATATATCAAGTCCTTAAGGAGTACCACGATTCGCCAATCGGCGGGCACCAAGGAGTTGCGCGAACATTTAAACGAATACGCGCCAAATATGCCATCTATATTTGTCGCGTATTTATTAAATGTTTCGGGACATACGAAATTATGTAACATCCTGCGAGGTGTGTCAGCGAAACAAAATCTCTTCACGTCACAAGATTCCAATGAAAATTACCACTACTGCAAAGGCCCCTTTCGAGCAAGTGGCACTGGATATAGTCGGTCCTCTTCCGACGTCTGAAAATGGCAACAAATACATATTAACCTTTCAAGATAGTCTGACAAAATTTATAAGTGCGATCCCTATACCGAATCAAGAGGCAAGCACAGTAGCGGAGTACTACGTTAGGAAAATCTTATGTGTCTTTGGTACCCCAAAGCGACTACTAACAGATCAAGGAAGTAATTTCACTAGCGATCTTTTTAAAAGAGTTTGCAAACTTTTAAAAATACAAAAAATCCAGACTAGCCCTTATCATCCACAATCCAATGGCTCCCTAGAGCGATGCCATCAAACTTTAGGTAATTACCTCCGGAGTTATGCAAGTAAAGATCCTCTAAATTGGGATACATGGTTAGAATACGCTACATTTTGTTTTAATACGTCTCCGCATTCGGCTACTAAGTTCACGCCATATGAAGCCTTATTCGGTATTAAGCCTACACTTCCCTCTTCACTCACTACAGCCATAGACCCAGTGTATAATTACGATGACTATGTGTTCGAGTTAAAGGCACGCCTTCAGAATGGGTATCGAATTATTAGGGAAAATAATCTTATTTCCAAAGAAAGAATCAAGGAATATTATGATCGCAATTCCACCTCAGTTTGTTATGAAGTAGGAGATCAGGTACTCCTGGAAGTTAAAGGTCGTACAAATAAGAAACTTACTCCTATATACGAAGGACCCTACGAAATAGTAGATATTAAAAGCCCAGAAACTAGCGTCATTAAATTCGGTCGTAAAGCTAAGACCATTCACAATAACTTATTAAAGAAATTCGTAACCTAGTTTTAATAAAACAAAATATACATTCCTCTTGCAGAGCGATTGTGTCGTGCACCATCATTTGTCAATCCAGCCCAATGGAGCTCCGTCATAAAATACTTTCAGCAGCAAACAACACTGGTATATACCTTGAAGACATGGGGGAACTTTTGAAATCAACGTCAACCTGGAAATTCCTTATACATCTAAATCTCAGCCACTTTAACCCCGAAATAGAAAGTTTAACGCCAGCGATGCAGGCTTTAGATCAATTTTGTACACTATCCCAAAACACACTTCCCACAGAGCATTGCAAGGTTACTATGCACATTTTGAATCAGACCCTAATAACCGTTGTTGAAGCTAACAAAATGTTAAACGAGGTTATGGGTGACAGCTCCGTCCCGGGGTCTCGTAAGAAAAGAGGACTTATAAATGGGTTGGGCAAACTCCAGAAATACTTGTTTGGAACCATGGACAGCGACGATTGAGAATAACTTCATTCCGTGATCCAACAGCTTACAGTTAACGACGAAACATTATTCCATAGCATGGATAAACAGTTATCGGTTATTAGCGAACTAGTATCTAGTTTGAATACTACCCAACAAAATCTAAATTATACTACCGAGCAAATTAATAAACAATTTAACAGCGTGACCTTTCAGCTAACGGAGCAATCCCAATTGAACAAAAATCTTCACCTCTTCGACGAATATGCGAATATCCTCTCCATGCGATTGACCCAAACTATGAATAAACAACATGAACTCCTTGACATTATACAGGAGGCAAAATTGGGCAGATTGGACAAGCATTTAACAAACTCTGACCTATTTATGGAAGCACTTAGCGGAATGCAACTAGAATTGTTAAACAGATATAAGTTGCCAGTGAAAGCAACCAGATCGAATTTGCCAATTATAAATAATATGGCTAGTATCAGACCTATATATGACAAGAGTTTATTAGTCTTGGAAATAGTAGTACCCTTAAGTTCTGAAACCTTTCATTTGTTCAAAGTTACAAGCCTCCCGTCATTAATTAAAAATAAAACTTTCTACTATGTAAAGCCGGAAGCTGAGTATTTAGCAATTAATGAACTCACCGATAAGTATGTATTTCTTAGCTATAATGAATTTAATAAATGTAATAACTTCAACACTAGATCATATATATGTAAGAACAATTTTATTAGCTACAATAAAAATAATAATAACTGCATCATTAGCCTCAGTTTAGGTAAGCTAAAACCCCAATCATGTGATGTTAAATTTTTTTTTTTATCGCACGAAGTATGGCATTCTATGTTAAAACCAAACACTTGGTTATTTTTAGTTCCTGAAAAAACTCTCTTAAGAATAAATTGTAAAAATACGGCTTATACAATAAATTTAAATTATACTGGTATAATTGAATTAGATCCAACTTGTATTGCTAAAACTGAAGAAATTACGCTTGAAGCAAAAACCAATATCGTAAATATGAAAACATACCAGTAGTGTACTTGGAAATGCTTTCGCAGAGCTACTAACTGAACTTTCAGATAATCATATAATAGTCCGGGAGGCAGCGTTGCATTTTGGTCGGTGTTTTGACCCCTCTCAATTTTAGTATTAAATGATAGTTTGAACAAAACTATTAAACAAAACAATGGTCAGCTGTTTGCTTCTTGGTATAGGTGACCTTGACAAAATTGGAAACATGTCAAAAAAAAATTTTTTTTAAGTCATTTGACTCCTCTTGAAAATTTGTCAACTTTTAGCTAAAATAATATTAAAGAGAAAAATAATCGTCAGCTGCACTGAAGAGGGTATTTTATACGTCAGCTACCCCTATAAACCGGAAATAAAAAGTGGAGTGCAAAGTCATTTGACCCCTCACCAAATTTTTACAGGGTATTAATTATGTTATCGAAATGAGGAAAACAATAATCAGCTGCACTTCCAATGGTAGAAAGACCATCAGCTAGCGTATTTTAGTTGTTGAGCGCGCCTACAATTTCAACGTCGAATAATTTAAATAACCGTCTGACTGACGATGTTACACCCCGTATCCCTTCAGGTGACTTTCGTTCTCGGTAAATGTGGTCTTTAATCTATCAAATAGAAAAGTTTCGAAGGTAGTCAAATTACTATAACCCAGATTTCGCGGTTTTAATTGAATTTTTTATATAAATTGCAAGATTTTAAATAACCGTCTGACTGACATTCTTACACCCCGTATCCCTTCAACTGACTCTCATTCTCGGTAAATGTAGTCTTTAATCTAACAAATAGAATAGTTTCGAAGGTAGTCAAATTACTATAACCCAGATTTCGCGGTTTTAATTGAATTTTTTATATAAATTGCAAGATTTTAAATAACCGTCTGACTGACAATCTTACACCCCGTATCCCTTCAGCTGACTCTCATTCTCGGTAAATGTAGTCTTTAATCTATCAAATAGAAAAGTTTCGAAGGTAGTCAAATTACTATAGCCCAGATTTCGCGATTTTAATTCGGTTTCTCATATCATGATATATCATATTATTTATATTATTTTTTAATTAAAAAAAATTTGTAGAAACTAAATATTACCAATTTTAATTCGAGCATGATGTTTATGTACATTTTTTTATAATATTTTAAAACAGTGGAATTTTACACAGGGTGTTTTTGGCTAACATGGTAAGGGGTGCTTCCCCGATAGGTTTAGAGAAAAAAATTGTTGTAGAAGGAGTGGCAGAACACCTCCCCTTATACTGATTATCGTAACACAACCTACGATAGGATGGATTCAGGTATATAAACACAAAGTTCGCTGGCCCTATTTTGAAGATGTAGGCTCAACTCGATATTTTGCATGTGAAATTCCAAAAAATGCTGTTATATATACAGTATATTTTTCCTACGTTTCTGATGCATCAAACCATTACCTAAAATAGTTCCATTCACAAGAATGGTCTAGGTCGTATACTTTACCCATTATTAACCGGAAGAGGTAAATATGAGAAACACCGAAAAAACGCCCATTTTGTCAACAAACCAACCCTTTAATTACTTGAGTCCAGATAAATTGAATAATACCAAGAAATAATAAATTAATATTAACATCAGGAAAAAATCATGGTGTTGTGGTCAGTTGAATCTTTGCTTTTGTTGTGTCAACTTTGTGAATGTTCAAAATGTCGAAGGAAGCAAAACCATTTTGTGTATTTTGTTCGAAAAAAAACGGAAGTTTGAAATTATTTACACCAATTATTTGGGAAAGGTGTAAAAATATTCTAGTGATTAGAAAAACTAATAAGTTATCTTGGAGTGATTCTATAGTGCCGGAAAAAATAAATAATACAGAAAAGTATCATTCACAGTGCTATCGTGTATTCTCAGCTTTGCCGAAAAAACATAGGCCTAATGCTCAGCCTGATATTGCATCGAGTTCAAGGTAAGGAATAAGTGATAATTAAGTGTTTCATTAACATAATTAAATAATGTATAATTCCGTAAAATTTAAACCATACATGTTGCAGAAAACGCGCGTATTCAAATTTAAAGTGTAATTACAATCGTACGAATTTGAGATTGGTGTTCTAGATTTCGTGTGTTTCTCCTCACTACGAAAGGGAATGCAATTTATTTTAAAATCCAATATACATACATATGTGTTGCCGTCTATTAAAAAATTACTTACAGTTCATTTGCCTTAATAAAGTTTATAACATTTGTTTAGCTAGACAGGGAAATAAACGGAGAAATAATTTAAATGGATCGAACCGTATAATATTAAATTAATTATTTGGAAGAAAGAAATTCGTACCAAAAAGAAAAAACCTTTATAATTTGATTTCTCCGATTACAAGGAAATTGCAAATTTTTCTTAATTTACAAATATTGACGTTTTAGCTCAGAGTTAGTTCTTTTTTTAATTCGGCCAATTTTTCAATTGCTCGAAAAGTTCCTTTTAAGGATATGTAATTAGTTTTCCTCTTGAGTTTCAACAATAGTGGGAAGTTTCTGCAGTATATCGGAAAACATTTCCTTGGGAGTCTTTATATTCATATTAGTCTATGACATCCATATTTTAATTATTTTTTTCTTTTATCTTGAATTTTAAACTTTTTTGTGACTTCATATATTCACTTCTATATCTTCTACAATTGAGGAGCCGGATCAAAGAACCGCACTTTCGCTCGCTCGACTCCAAAAAAACGTAAAATTAGTTCGAAAAAAAATTTTCTTCAAATAACAAAATGAAAAATACTTATTTGTTTAGAAAAAAAGGCGCATCTTTTTGTTTCATACAATTTTTTTGTGGCATCATTAGTTTTTAAATAAACAACAAAAAACCGATTTTTTTTGAAACTTTTTTTTTATCAATTTTTTTCTTCTACTCGTCATAACTCTCTTAATAATTATTCAATTGATCTGAAATTTTTTGTGTAAGCTAATTACACATAGCTTTGATAGTAGACAAATTCCGATTAAAAAATGACATGTCGTTTGTTTGTTATTAACTTTTTATTTCGTTGCCACGTGCGTCGCGCATCAGATTTTTCAACTTCAAAAAGTATCGACGGAATTTTTGATTTTAATTTGCTATAAGCGACAAAGTTGTTTATTAAGGTCTTATAAAGTTTTCTGAAAAATTTCAAAGAGTTTCATTATCATGATACATAGTTATAATCAAATAGTCAGATGCGCTGAGCGTGGTTTCAACTGCGCCGAGCGTCTTCTTACACTTAGAGCGCGCCGTCCACTCAACGCGTCTGACGTTTGATTATAACTATGCACCATGATGATGAAATTCATAGAAATTTTTCAGAAAACTTTATAAGACCTTAATAAACAACTTTGTCGCTTATAGGAAATTAAAATCAAAAATTCCGTCGATACTTTTTGAAGTTGAAAAATCTGATGCGCGACGCACGTGGCAACGAAATAAAAAGTTAATAACAAACAAACGACATGTCATTTTTTAATCGGAATTTGTCTACTATCAAAGCTATGTGTAATTAGCTTACACAAAAAATTTCAGATCAATTGAATAATTATTAAGAGAGTTATGACGAGTAGAAGTAAAAAAATTGATAAAAAAAAGTTTCAAAAAAAATCGGTTTTTTGTTGTTTATTTAAAAACTAATGATGCCACAAAAAAATTGTATGAAACAAAAAGATGCGCCTTTTTTTTCTAAACAAATAAGTATTTTCCATTTTGTTATTTGAAGAAAATTTTTTTTCGAACAAATTTTACGTTTTTTTGAGTCGAGCGAGCGAAAGTGCGGTTCTTTGATCCGGCTCCTCAATTTGTTCATCAGAAACACACGCTATTATGGTCTAATTGCACTAATTTTATGTCTGAAGTAGTCTCGTTTTTTCTTCCTTACAAACTTCGTCTTGTCCCTTATAGTCCAGGCAACGAAGGAAAAATAGACGAAAAATACATACAGCAGCCAATTTTGGCACAGTTGTAGAGGAAGGTGTCCTTAACAAAATACTAAAAATATCGGGCAGTGGCGGTGGAGCTAACGGAGGGCGGTGGGGCTGTAAAAGTACCTTTCTTAAGTTTTTCGTTAATAACTGGAAATGTACGGCCTGTAGCAAAAAAATTAAGAGATACTAAATGAATCTACATAAAATTTCCTCCAAGAAAGGTTTTACATAAACACTTTTTCACTTTTTTATTAATACTATGGAGGGGGGGGGGAATGGAAAATTTAAAAATAACATTTTATTGTTAAAAATCAAGTTTCCTGACGAAAGGATATGTTCAGGTATGAATAGAGCGTTTCTGCGGTATCCTTTAGTGTAAACTCATTAACTTTACGACTTCCTCCTACTCAGGCAAAATGAATATCATCCAAGACCTGGCGATTTCCTGTGAACTTTTTTGGGGATTTCCAGGACTGATCACTTTTTAGTATTTTGTGATTCATACAAAAATAGGCGATGAATAAAAATGACCTGGAAATCCGAAAAAAGGACACAGGTAACGGGAAACTATAGAATGATATTAATTTTGCCTGAGTAGGAGGAAGTCATAAAGTTAATGAGTTTACACTAAAGGATAACGCAGAAACGCTCTATTCATACCTGATTTTTAACAATGAAATTTTATTTTTAAAGGAGACTGGTCACTGCCCATACAAAATTACCCCAGCCCCGGCGCAAAAGAAACGTATTTCAGATTATCGGTTATAATGAGTATTCAAATACTGTATAGTTTTTATTTCCGGTAAGTGTGGCAAAGGTGCTAATATTGGCATTTCTGTTTATTCAGGCGAAATACCTACATAATATCACCTATATTTTTGTAACCCTATAACCTATTTTCATGAACAAGGTATGAGTGTACGCAGAATACTCCCACCTATCTAAAACAGTCAAAATCAAGGTTCTACCCTATCAACTTCCAGAGCAATGAGTCTTCAAAGTCAAAATTTTGTTTTTTTAACTAAAATATCAACTTCAACTACCCTTTTCTCCAAAAAATATACAGTTAATCTATATTTTTTTTCCAAAATTGGAAAGCTTGGACAATTTCCTATTAATAATGTCCGTACAATTTTTATGCTACGACCTTTACTTTTGAAATTATAAGCAATTTTGATGTTAAAATTGACTCTATTTGGTACTTTTCGACAAAGCTTAGGTGAAAAAGTACCTACTAAAAAGTACGAAATAGAGCCAATTGTACAGGGTGTCCTGGCTTGCCAAGGAATTAATTTAGACAAAAAATGTTCGACAAAAAACACAAATGATGGGGGGCTATGTCTGCCCGTTCTCGAGATAGGGTGTTTTGAATTTTGGTTTTGGGAAAAAAAGAGACTGGTCATGGCCCATAGAAAATTACGCCACGCCCGGGGCAAATGAAACTTTTCTTAGAATTTTCATAAAATAAGGTAAAGTAAATCTAAAAAGTACGCATGTCCGAAATCAGTGGCAAACACATTAAAATGACCTAGTCTTTTTGTTCAGGCGCAAAATTTTTGCATAAGTATAAGTTTATATTCTTTATATTCTATATTAATAATTATGCAGCATAATGACACCTGACTATCAAAATAATGTAGAAAATATAATAATTACGAATGTGAAAACATTTAAAAAACTAAGTGTAGAAAAAACAAGTTTATTTTACATTATAACATTAGTCCGCAATTATTAGCACCTCATCCATGCCTAAGGCAGGGTGATTAAACACATCTTGATGTCTGACCCACCCCAAATAATAGACAATAGTAATAGCATTTCTGCCTTCAGAAACAGGGTTATACATAATATATGTGTAATAGATTTTTGAAGTAGTGTGCCTTGAGGTTATCCTGCACCTTAATAAAGTATCGTTGTTATCATTTATAGCTTCCGAATGTCTGTATAGCTCCATTTCGTATACGCCACTCCGTTTTTAATGTTTAAGTTATCAAGTAGTTCAACCAAAGCACCCGCCGCGATCGGACGTGTTTAACCTGAGTTCGATACAAAAGCAAAAAGCGCAAAACCAACACATAAAAGTGCAAAAGTGTAAATCTTACAAAAGTGCAAAAATTGCAAAAGTTAAAACTGCAAAAGTGAAAAAGTGCAAAACCTAGCAAAAAGTGAAATTCAGGCGCGAAAGCGATTCTGCGAAACCAGTGCTAAGTGCAGTGCCTATGATGAAGCAATTCTTAGCTGTTCGTCAGCAGAATTCGCCGAACTCATTATAATAAGTGCTGAATAATGCTCCCCTTTCAAGAAAATCGCAAAACAACAACACGTGCTCCCACAAATAATGCAACAACCATGGAAAATTCTATGGTAGAACCAACGAATCTGGAACAGGTCTCAGATATCGAAGAGACTTCTCATGCCAACCCAACAATTCCATCTAGCAAAAAAATTCAAACAGGACTAGAAAGATACAACTTTATTACAGTAACTGAAAAAAGGAAGCGCAGTCCACCACCAACCAACCTTGAAAGGGCTGCAAAAATTGCCAAAGACAACAAAGACAATGAGAACTACTACGCAATCCTTGGCTCCAAAGAAAACTCTAACACACCTGAGGTAAGTGCCACAGCAATAAAATTCAAACCCCCTCCAATCTACATCAGGGAAAGCAGTAACTCTGAACTGATCAACGGCTTCAAATCAGTAATCGGTGAAAACAACTTCTATGTAGTAGACTTGCTCAGAGGTAACATTAAAGAAACCATAGTTCAAGCATCAAAAGAAGTACACTACACCCAAATAGTAAACTGGCTGGACTCTAAAAACAAAAAATACTACACCTACCAGCTAAAAAGTGCTAAAGGCTTAAGAGTAATCATTAAAGGCATTGATTCAAGTGTTCAACCGGAAGAAATTTCCGAAGACTTAAAAGCGCTCGGGTTTGAGACCAAATCAGTGTACAACATACTGAACAAAGCTAAAATACCCCAGCCAATGTTCAAAGTAGAATTAACACCCGAAGCTAGCATAGCCCCGAAAGGCAAAATACATCCAATATACAACATTAAATACGTCCTAAACCGCAAAATTACAGTCGAGGAGCCCTACAAAAAAACCTCCGTTGTCCAATGCTCGAACTGTCAAGAATTTGGGCATACGAAAACCTATTGCAAACTGACTAACGTCTGCGTAGCCTGCGGATAACTGCACCAATCCAGCAACTGTAACAAAAACAAAAACATGCCTGAACTCAAAAGATGCAGCAACTGCAACGGAAACCACACGGCGAACTACAGAGGGTGCCCTGTCTTCATCTCTATCAACAAGAACAGCAGTTATACTAAACATCCACCTAAGTCAAACACGAACGCACTCACAAACCAAGCTACAAGCCAAACTCCAACCTACATGCAAACACTGGAAAACCAACCACTACAAACCAACCACAGAGTAGAACATCTGTCATATGCAGATGCTACAAAAACCAACCCGCATACTAGTAGCTCATCTCAACAAGGTGAAGTCCTCCAGATTCTAATAACACTTACAAACAACATACAACAACTCACTAACACCATGCAACAAATGCAAACCATGAAAATGAAACAAACAGAAATCCTATCTAAACTCATAAAACCATAAGCAGCCTAAAAATAGCTCATTGGAATGCAAACAGACCCCAAGGAGGCACTGCCATCCTTGTTAGAAATCGCATTAAGCACTACCCAGTAAATTGCAAAACTCTGCCCCATATTCACTACACCGCAATCAAGGTTCAAGAGCGCTCCAGTACTCTCTGTATAGCCGCAACTTACTGCCCCCCAAAACACACAATCTCATCCTCACAATTCAACGAATTCTTCACATCTCTTGGCCACCGATTCCTAGCAGCAGGTGACTATAACGCAAAATTCCCCTTCTGGGGGTCTCGTCTAACCTCTCCTAAAGGTAAACAGCTCCTAAAATCAATATATCATCAAAATTTGCAATGCATATCAGGGGGCTCGCCAACATACTGGCCAACTGGTAGAAGAAAAATCCCAGACATAATTGACTTCGGGATCATAAAAAATATCAACCAGTCCCACATTAATGCACTGACCACCAACGATCTCTCTTCAGACCATGCGCCAACAATCATAACAATCAGCAGTGATCCGTTACCCATCACGAAAGAGAGAAAACTAACCAACCCAAAAACCAACTGGAAGAAGTACAAGATTGCCTTTGACAAGACCTTCTGCCCGCACATCAAACTAAGAACCAATAGTGACATTGACAACGCCCTGCGCTACATAACAGAAACCATCACAGATTGTGCAGAATTAGCAACCCCTCCAGAACCAGCAAACGAGGACAGAATCCCCAACCGCTACAATAACTCAATACTGCAACTGCTAAAAGGAAAGCCCGGTCAGAATGGCAAAAATCGAGATCCCCCAGAGCCAAAGAAGTTCTGAATGAAACCACTAAACGACTCAAACACGCGTTATGCAACGACAAAAACAACCAAATACAAGAGTTTGTAGCAGGGTTGGATCACCACGCTGATACCAATTACTCAATCTGGAAGGTCACTAAAAGAATAAAGAAACCAATGCAAGTTGAGTCTCCAATCAGGGACTCCAAAGGCAACTGGATAATGGATAACGACAGCAAAGCTGAAGCATTTGCGCTCCATCTAGCAAACGTATTCTCTCCAAACAACTCGGACGCAAATTACTCAGAACTTACCACACCTGCACCCAACCCACAAAACCACAATCCCGAAAAATTCCCCCTCGCTGCACTAACAAAGAAGATAAGTGAAATCAATAGCAACAAAGCCCCCCGTCATGATCTACTAACTGGCAAACTTCTCAAGGAAACCCCAACTTCTGGACTAACAGCCATACTCCACATCTTCAATGCCATATTACGAAACAACTACTACCCAAATAGCTGGAAAGACGCCAGAATAATCCTCATTCCGAAACCAGGCAAAAACAGAACGAAACTAGAATCATACAGACCTATCAGTCTCCTACCTATCCTATCAAAAATCTTCGAAAGACTATTACTAGATAAAATTCTGCCAATCTTAAACAACGAAGGAATAATCCCAGAACACCAGTTTGGATTCAGGAACAAGCACAGCACTATAGAGCAAGTGCACAAAATTGCAAACCAGATCAACTCTGCACTCGACCAAAAGAAATTTTGTGTAGGGCTCTTCCTGGATGTGGCGCAAGCATTCGACAAAGTCTGGCACGACGGACCAAAGTACAAGATCTCTATGAGCTTACCACACAAATTCCATCATATCCTCTACAAAAAATTGTAGAAAAACGGAAACTTAGAAAAATATGGCAACGTACCAGATCACCAATTGACAAAGCTAATTATAACAAAGCAACTAGAGAACTAAAGGAACTACTGAAAGAACATAGCAACCAATGTACTAATAAATTCCTGACAAATCTTACGGCAACCGAAGCTACAAACTACTCGCTTTGGAAACTGAACAGGAAACTTAACAGAGGAATCCAACATCAAACACCCTTAATGAATACCGACGGTATATGGTCCAGAACAAATCTTGAGAAAGCGAAAACACTAGCAGACTACTTCAAAACAACTTTTACTAATCCCTTTAATAAGCAAGACAACTCATTCGTAAACGTTAATACCTCCTCGAACGGAACGATAAGGAAAATCAAAACCAACGAACTAAAATACTATATAAACAACAGATTAAAAAGCAAGAAATCACCAGGGTATGATCTGATAACAGGACAAATGTTAAAACACTTACCTGACAAAGCCTTAGTGTATTTAAGAAATATCTTTAATGCCATGTTACGTTTAAACTATTACCCAAAACTTTGGAAGGTTTCTAAGGTAATCGCCGTCCCGAAACCAGGCAAAGATGCATCGAAACCGTCATCATATAGACCAATAAGTCTTCTACCGATCATCTCCAAGATATTTGAGAAACTTTTACTTGATCGTATTAACATAACACTGAAGTTAAACAACCTGATCCCAGACCACCAATTTGGTGTCCGTCAAGACCACTCTACTATACAGCAGGTACACCGAGTAACAAACAAGATCTTAAACGATTTGAATGAGCAAAAATATTGTGTCGCAGTATATCTTGACGTTGCAAAAGCTTTTGACAGTGTATGGCACAGAGGACTCCTTTTCAAACTTAGCACAATGCTACCGGACTACTACCAACTAATTAAGAGCTACCTGGATGATCGACATTTCTATATGCAATGTAATGGCGAATACTCCGACTTACGTAAAATAGATGCAGGAGTTCCTCAAGGAAGCGTCCTAGGACCTACCTTATACGTACTGTATACAGCGGATATACCGAAGGCAGTAACTCGTGACAGCATGATAGCAACGTTTGCAGATGACACGGTGATTCTCTCCTCGCACACCTGCCTGGAACAAGCTACAAACCATACAACAAAAATACTAAGCAAAATAACAGACTGGTTTAATATATGGGGAATAAAAATCAACGAGGACAAAACCATTCAGGTCATATATACTACAAAAAGGGCCTTTAAAACTCAAGCTATCACATTAAACAACAAAAACATTAACTCGCTTAATTCAGCGAAATACTTAGGAATATTAATAGACAACAAACTGACATGGAAGCCACATATAATTGAAAAACGAAACCAAATTAAAAACAATTTAGACAACTCTACTGGCTCTTAAACAAAAATTCAAAACTCTCGCTATCCAACAAACTATTAATCTATAATACAATAACAAAACCTATATGGACGTATGGTATCCAAGTATGGGGAACAGCTAGCAAAACAAATATTGACATTATACAACGACAGCAGTCAAAAATACTCCGGACGATTGTGAATGCATCTTGGTATATATCAAATGCCGACATACATCGCGACCTTAAAATACCTAGTATCGAAGACGAAATTAAAAAAAGCAGCAAAAAGCAGCAAATCACTATTTCCTACCATCAGAACAGTGATATACGTAACTTACCTCAACAGGAAGCTAACTCAAGAAGAAGATTAAATAGACGCAGACCAGTGGACCTTCAATCTACATGAATGAATACACATACGCTTTATGTAAAAACTAAGTCTAAAAGACAATGGTCTTTAAACTTAATTTCACCCTAATATCATATTGTTCAAACAATTACTTAGTGTCTCAGGACAGATGTAATATTAATTGGGAAATAAAAAAAAAAAATACCCTCTTTAGCTATCTGGAAAACCGTAAATTCAGGGTAAAATATAAAGACAGCCTGAGCAACCCCTATCCTATAAAGGCAGGAGTTCCTCAGGGCAGTGTTCTTGGGCCGGTACTTTACTTAATCTATCCCTAAACACTGATCTACCCCTAAACACTGAGTTCACAACCACTACTTTCGCAAATGACACAGCTTTACTCCTTACACACAGCAACCCAACAGCAGCTAAAAGAGTGCTACAAGAATACACTAACGATATTATCGAATGGACCAAAAAATGGAAAATAAAAATAAATGAAACGAAAACTGAACAGATCACGTTTGCACTCAAAAAGATCACCTGCAACCCCATTACCATCAACAATAAGGAGGTAGCACTAGCTCATTCAGTTAAATACCTCGGAGTTCACCTGGATAGAAAGCTCACGTGGAGGAATCATATAGAAAAAAAGAAAGAACAACTTAAAATAGCCCACAAAAGCTTATACTGGCTACTCCACAAAAGATCTAAACTATACACCAATACCAAAATAATTCTATATAAAGCAATCCTAAAACCTATTTGGACTTACGGGCTCCAACTCTGGGGCTCTGCAAAGGCATCAAACATCGCCAAAATCCAAAGAATGCAAACCAAAATAATAAGATCTATCCTGGGGGCCCCAAGATACGTCAACAACACTATCATCCAACGTGATGCAAACATTCTCCCGGTGTCGACAGAAGCCAAAAAATTATGCATCAACTACATCAGCAGATTGCGCCATCACCCAAATCCATCAGCAAAAACCATACTACACGCAAAAAAATTCCGTCGCCTAAAAAGAAATGACCCACTTCAAATTGCCCCATCATCACTTCTGGGCAGAATATGAAACCAAATCAATCAACACCAAAAATCAAACTCAACTGACACCCAAAGGCACCAACATGGGAACCACCAACTCCAAACAAACTGAAAACAAGGGCACAATAATCAACACCATCATCACCAACCCGGAAGACTTGAAGTCGGAAAAAGTTGAAATAATACTGATTTTCCTCACACTCGAGGTGGGACTCTCACTATTGTATCAACTTTACAAGGACTACCGAAGAGGACTGAAAAAGAAATACTCCAATAATCGAGTGATTCAGCAGGATAATAGCGCAGCCTAGAACTGGACACTAGCTGCGCCTACTAATTCTAGGTTAAGATTTGAAAAAATATATGTTAGAGCTAAGTTTTTATAGCTGATCCATATACCTAAAAAAAATGTTAAAATAAAAAAAAAAAAGTTATCAACTAAAGGCCGTAGCATAAAAATTGTACGGACATTATTAATAGGAAATTGTCCAAGCTTTCCAATTTTGGAAAAAAAAATATAGATTAACTGTATATTTTTTGGAGAAAAGTTGATATTTTAGTTAAAAAAAACAAAATTTTGACTTTGAAGACTCATTGCTCTGGAAGTTGATAGGGTAGAACCTTGATTTTGACTGTTTTAGATAGGTGGGAGTATTCTGCGTACACTGATACCTTGTTCATGAAAATAGGTCATAGGGTTACAAAAATACAGGTGATATTAGGTATTTCGCCTGAATAAACAGAAATGCCAATATTAACACCTTTGCCACACTTACCGGAAATAAAAACTATACAGTATTTCAATACTCATTATAACCGATAATCTGAGATACTTTTCTTTTGCGCCGGGCCTGGGGCTCCTATGACCAGTCTCCTTTGTAAACTTTTCCTTTTTGTTATAACATAGAAGCACGAACACTAAACCTTCCTTAGAATATTGTTTTTTTTTTGCTTAATAAAAGGTTTTTTTTACGAGGTTAACTGATTTCTTTTTTTCTCTCTCTTTCTCTCTTTACTCAGTTGATGAATTTTCAGATTTTGTGCAGTTATATGGACATGAAGCGTGAGTAGACCCCCCGGTAGTTGTGGTGTCCTAGGGGAGGTTTTGTCCTTCCAAGCATGGTAGGTACCCCATAGCTATTTTTTTCAGATCCCCCGGTATCCCTTTATATCAGTAAGCATGGCTGCTTGACATCGGTCCCCCACCCCCTCTCATATGGCTACACAACTCTATTTAGTCCCTATCTCGACGATCCAATTTATGATATTTTTGTCTTATTGGCACGCGAAAGTTTTCTTTGTTTCTTTTTTCAAGTAACTGTCTTTGATGACCAGCCCCTGCACGACGAACCCCCCCAACGGCGAGCTAGCCGCAGCACCGAAAGGCGTGTCATATTTTATGTGCAGAGGGTGAGTGTTGATAGTTCGCGAGATAGGTTTTCAATTCTTCCTTGCTAAAATCAGCTGTTCAGCAAAGGCCGTCAGCCAGCTGGACCTCTTTAGCATTGATTTTCAATTTATATATTATTTGTACTGTCGTGCTATTTTCTTATTGACCCTTAGGTTAATTCATTGTAATGATTAACTTACCTTAAAACTAAAAATTCTTTTTGACAGTTACATTTATGGCGCCCTCGCGTCATTGGTATACTCTGTCCTCCTTTATTTAAATTTAAATTAGTTTATATTTATTATGACAGTTACAAGACGTTCCATTCGAATTCCGATAACAACGCAACTTCAGAATACTCTTCACTAACATCCCTTTTGATATAAACACCAACTATGCTATAAGCAAAATACTTAAAAATAGTAACATTAAAATCACTAATTCTCAACCGTTTCCACTAGTATATTGTACACTAAACTCAAAGACAAAATTCCTTCCATGGATGCCAAAAATGTCATTTATCGTGTTGAATGTGGAGTCTGTGATAAAATATATATAGGAGAAACATCACAACCCTTAAATAAAAGACTATATCAACACGAATATCACAGTAAAAATTTAAACCCACATCATAGCTCCTTAACAAAACATACGTTAGACACCGGTCACAAATTTAAGTTCAAAGAAACAAAGATTTTAGACACAGATAATTTTTATAGCAATAGATTGATTAAAGAAACTTTTCATATCAATAAAAATTTTGCAGTAACGGTAAATAACCATACAGATTTTAAAAATAATTTAAAACATATTAATAATTTCATTACTAACTTTATATAGTTGTCAGACACCCATACAGAGGAAGCAGACACAAAAATGGACGCCGTGTCGCGCGCTCGAAAAACCGGAGCATTTGATATATTTTATATTAAGACCCCGTTAACGATTTAATTGTCGTGAATATATTAATTATCTTGTTTTGTTAACTATCGGAAGTTTATTCTTTTATATCTAAATAAATGTAAATTGTTTGGAAGTTGCGTGTATTATTGTTTATTCTAACCTCAATCTTGAATTACCGATTCCGCCGTGTTTAGACGATTTGAAAGTGTCTTACAAATATCAGAAGTGGGATTACCTACTAATTACCTACTAGTTAGTTGCGGAATAGTTCGGGGTTTTTCTATTAATTAAGCCGTGAATAACCGAGTGGAGTGAAAAAGGGGAAAAAAACACCTAATAATATCAATAAATAATAAGAAAGAAAAAAATACGTGAAAACAACAATTAAATGTGCGAAAAGCCGTGGAAATTTTAAAATTGTTAACGGTAAATCGGAAATGTGTAACACAAATACATACATATGTAGATGTATGCGACAACGAATTCGTTCTAAATACGTGTATACAGTGTGTGGCATAACCGAAATACAACGAGATAAACCAGTGTGAGTGAATCGAATAATTTAGAGCTGTTTTAGACGGTGCGCTTCAGCGCATGTGCCTCACGAACGTTTGAAGATGAAGGGAGGAGTGGGAATGACGAGAGGTACCACCCCACTTCTCCCTTTACCCACAAAGTTCGTGAGGCACATGCGCTGGAGCGCACCGTCTAAACCGGCTCTTACTGTGTGCGTCGTAAATACATTCGCGTCAACTGTTACTACGTATACATGATGAGTTGAACCCAGGTTGAACCCAAGTTCAAATGCATGTAGACGCGAGTCGAGTTGAGATAAGGTCGACTGAACTCGACTCAGCTCTGCTACCTGGGTTGAGTTGAAATTATGTATATAGACAAAAGTTCAGTAGATGAGTGGTTGGATTTAGTTGACAGCAGCATCTCTGTGTTTTGTTTGTGATTTTTGTCGAATTTTGTCGATTGTCGGAAATTCAACTCAACTTCAACTCAACTATTCAACTCATGATGTATACGTAGTAAAAGTTACCGTGCCGAAAAGTTATTTTCCTGTTCTTTACATATCGTGCCAAACAGTGCTACCGTGCCGAAACTTTATTTGTTGTTTTCATTTCGCGTCAACTGTGTTACCGTGCCGACAAGAATTTTTCTGTTCTTTACTTCGCGTCAACAGTATTACCGTGCCGAAATGTAATTTTCTGTTTCTTTCATTTCAAAGTGTTGCCGTGTCAGATTTTTATGTCACATTAAATGTCAACAAAAAGTTTTTAGAAATCGTTCAAAATTTAAAAAAAAACAAAAAAAATAAATAAAAACCAATTGGAAAAACAACAGTTTCGAAAAAATGCCGATGAGAAGGATGGAAGTAACGCGATTGAAGGTAAGCGAGTTAAAAGCTATTTTAGGGCAAAACGAATTGCCGACAAACGGAACCAAATCGGAATTAGTGCAGAGATTGACAACGCATTTAGGATCAGAGGAAATAGAAATAGAACAAGAGGAGGAAGTTATAGGAACGAGGGAGCCTGCCCAGCTTTCGACAGCCGACGGAACCCAGAATGGGGTCTCGGATGAGTCAATACAGGCAATGGCGACTCAGATTAACGCTCTAGCGAAGACGGTTGAACTTCTCCTCCAACGGTTGCCGATTCCGCCGCCCCAATCGGCTGAAGTAATCGAAACTACTACGAACCGATCTTGCGTAGACAGTCCGCATACGCTACCGCCACAACAGACACCGTATCAAATCCCTTCTTTTACTGCTAGATATGAGCCAGTCGCGACCGGAACGGACTCAAGAAACCGTTCAGTAGTGCCGGTTAGCACTTTTAGTCAAGTCCGAGATGTCATTGATATCATTCCGGAGTTCGATCCGACGTCTAGCGTGTCCATGAACTCTACTCAATTCGTGAAACGAGTCAACAGACTGATTGAAGTTTATCAGTGGAGCGACAAAATATTATTATTCGCCGTACAGGCTAAACTAAAAGGTCCAGCAAGAGTATGGAATGAAGGTTTCGCCCTGGTGTTCAATCGTGGGAAGCATTTTCTACCCAACTGTTAATGGATTTTCCGACATTAGAGAACGAAGCGGATATTCACATCCGATTAATGGACGCAACAAGACGAGCTACCGAAAGCGCCGAAGATTTCTACTATCGAATAGTCGCTATGGGACGAAACGGGAACTTGAGCGATGGCGCAATTATAAAGTATTTCCGTCATGGAGTAAGGCATAGGGTTCTTCAAAACGCAATCGCAAGTATGCACTTCGCCACCGTAAACGAGTTATTGTTAGCCATTAGGAGATTTGTAGCGAATACTTCCAGAGAGGCCGTCGAACAACCGAAAGGCTTCCAACAATTCAGATCGCAAGCCGTGGAACCGAAACCCGCATTAATACGTCCCCCAATGACACCAGAGTCTTCGCACCGTGTGAATCGGAGTAACAGTCAACCAGTGTGTTATAACTGTTCGGAACCGGGTCATTTATCCATCCGATGCCCAAAACCGCGACCTCGTATCCGCTGCCAGAATTGTCTTAGAACAGGCCACTCAGTAGAGCAGTGCAAAGAAAAAGCTGGACGTAATCAACCATCTAACGAACCGAGCAACCGAATTCAAAAGGTCGCAGTCAACAACCGTGATCCAATAACGGTAAAAAAGGAAGTTATAATTAACGGAATACCAATGGAAGCTGTCGTCGACACCGGAAGTCAGCGAACAATTATTAACGAGTCAACCGCCCAAATTTTGGGAAACATACACAATATCAGTCCAGCTATTTTAAACGGATTCGGTGGTGCGGAAGTTGAATCAAATCAAGTTGCCTGTGTAACGTTGAAAATCGACGAAAAGGAAATTGAGGTGAAACTCCCCATTGTGGAGGACGAACATTTATCGGACCCTATCTTACTTGGAGCAGATCTTTGTTGTTCCCAGGACGACCGATTAATAATAGAACGAGGAAAGTGTCGTTTAGAAGTTTTAGACCCCGAAGACTTAAAAATCAACCCAGACTTAACCGAGGAAGTGTATCAACAACTTCAAGTACTAAAAGAATTTCCGCAGTGTTTCGCTAACAACCTGGCGCAATTAGGTCGCTGCAAGACCACCAACATGACCATAAAAGTCAAAGTAGAAAAGCCTATCGTTCACCGCCCGACTCGAATACCGTTTGCTCAACGAGCCAAGGTAAGCAAGATTGTGTCAGAACTATTAGAAAATAAAATAATATCCAAAACTGAATCTGAATATTCCTCCCGAATCGTCATGGTGAAGAAACAAGACGGCGAAGATCGAATGTGCGTGGATAATCGCGAGCTTCATGCTATTTCCGAGAAACGACCGTTCCACATGCCTATTGTAGAGGAGCAATTGTCATTAATAGCACGAGGCCGCTATTACACCGTTTTAGACTTCATGTCTGGATACTATCAAATCCCAATCGAACCATCGTCTCGGAAATATACGGGGTTTGTGACACACGATGGTCACTTCGAATTTAATAAAATGCCGTTCGGGCTAACAAACGCTCCCAGTTATTTTCAGGAGATGATGCAAAAACTGCTCGAACCGATGAAGGGTAAAGCGATTGCTTACATGGATGAGGTCATCATAGCCTCCAAGGACGTTACGGAGGGCGTTCACAAACTGCGTCAAATGTTACAAATAATCGCCGATGCCGGGCTGACACTAAGACTAACGAAATGCGTGTTCTTAGCCGAAGAAATAAATTTTTTGGGCCATCAAATTAGCCGCCGTGGAATAACGCCTGGAGCAAAGAAAATTGAATGCATCAAGAACTTCCCAATCCCAACTTGTGTTACGTAGATAAGACGCTTCCTAGGATTAACTGGATTTTTCAGGAAATTCATAGCAAATTATGCCGCAATGTCCCGACCGCTGTGCAGCTTACTAAAAAAGGAATTGGTTAGCAATTTTATATGGGAACCCGATCATGCCGACGCCTTCCACAAATTAAAAGACGCTTTATGCAACGAACCAGTACTTACTTTGTACGATCCGACGAAAGAACATCAAGTACACACCGACACTTGTTCGCAAGGAATCGCAGGAATCCTTCTCCAACAAGAAAGCGATGGATATCGCCCCGTATTTTATTACAGTCGCCACTGTAACGCCGCCGAACAAAAATACCACAGTCATGAACTGGAGGTACTCGCCATCGTAGACACGATCGACCGTTTTCGAATGTACCTATTAGGAAAAAAGTTTCTTGTGATCACCGACTGCCAAGCAGTAACCGCAACAAAGTTATCGAAGCCCCTGGTGCCACGTATAGCACGCTGGTGGCTTAAACTCGCCGAATATACTTTCGATATAACACACCGATCAGCCGAACGCATGAGGCATGCCGACGCTCTAAGCAGAGCCCCGTTTGAACCACCGACCGTACCAGAAGCAGTCACCGGACGCATGATGCGAGTAGAAATAACGACGCAAGACTGGATCGTCGCGCTCCAACACCAGGACCCGAAGATACAGCAGATTAAACGAATCTTAAGAAAGGAAGAACAATCCGAGCACCATCCACAGCTGGCAAAAGAGTACATCTTAAAACAGGACCGATTATACCGTCGCAAGGGAAACGAGATCAAGTTCGTGGTGCCGAAGCCCATCCGCTGGAGATTGGTGAAGACGTTTCATGACGATATGGGTCACTTCGGATTAGACAAGACCATCCAACGAATAGAAGAACATTTCTGGTTCGCAAGGCTACGCAACTACGTGAAGTCGTATATATCAGCGTGCCTCGAATGTTGCTTCAACAAAGGACTATCGGGTAAGCAGGAAGGGCAGATGAACGTGGCAGAAGTTGTGCCCGTACCATTCAGGAGCTTTCACATAGACCACCTGGGGCCATTCCCCAAATCAAAGCAAGGAAATTCATATGTCTTAGGAATCATCGACCCGTTCAGCAAGTACATCATTTTGAAAGCCGTAAGAGATACAAAGACGAAACCAGTCCGTGACGCCTTTAGGGAGCTAACAACTTATTTTGGATTGCCAGTACGAATTATTAGCGACCGGGGAACCGCCTTTACATCCCGCGATTTCGAAGAGTATTGTCAACAAAATGAAATCCAACATATAAAAACTGCCGTACGAACCCCTCGAGCCAACGGGCAAATAGAGAGAGCGAACCGATCGATTCTGCAGTTCCTACGTACTGCCGACGACCAACCGAGACATTGGGACAAGCACATACCGGAAATACAGTGGTCGTTAAACACTCAACGGAATAAAACTACTGGATATACGCCTAACGAAATTGTCTTTGACTTCAAACTCCGAGATGTTATCAAGAACCGCCTGATACAAGCGCTGCAAGACGAAGAGTTGAATGAAGAAAGCCACCAAGATATAAGCGAGAAACGTCGAGTTGCCGCCGAAAGGATATCGACCGAACGCCGTAAATGGAAGGAACGCTTCGACGCAAAACATAAGAAACCACATACGTACTCCGAGGGTGACTTAGTCGTGCTCGAGAACATCGCACCAGCAACCGGAGACTCACGAAAGCTGGAACCCTTGTATCGTGGGCCATACTTAGTTTCTAAGGTCCTAAGGAACGGACGTTACCTAATACAAGACTTGCCGGACGCGCCAAGGAAACGTCGAAGGTTCACATCTGTATTTACCGCCGAGAAAATGAAGCCGTTCTGCTACATCAGCGAAGACATCGATCCGGATATCAGTGTACCCGATGATGAGATCGAGGCCGATCTAATATCAGGAGAGGCCGAGCTGTCAGACACCCATACAGAGGAAGGACACAAAAATGGACGCCGTGTCGCGCGCTCGAAAAACCGGAGCTTTTGATATATTTTATATTAAGACCCCGTTAACGATTTAATTGTCGCGAATATATTAATTATCTTGTTTTGTTAGCTATCGGAAGTTTATTCTTTTATATCTAAATAAATGTAAATTGTTTGGAAGTTGCGTGTATTATTGTTTATTCTAACCTCAATCTTGAGTTACCGATTCCGCCGTGTTTAGACGATTTGAAAGTGTCTTACATAGTTATATGGTGTTTTTCACTCTACGATTTCCTACCCTGCTACTTTCAACAATAACCTGTTTTCCATTCCTCAATTTTGGTACTAAATGCTATTATCTACAAGTTGCTTATCATTGTCAATTCATCATATCTCGGTGCCATTTTAAATTAGAAATTCCACATATTTTGTATATTTTCTAAACATGACTAGAAAGAAAAAACGAAAAAACAAAACAACATAGAATTATAAATAATAAAAAACTAAAACAAATCTATATTGAGGTCGTGATATGTATTATTTTAAATATTTATATTGACATAACCTTAGATTATACATCACATAAATCATAACCTTTTTTGTTCTAATTCGGTAAGCTTTTTATACGCCTTGTTGTTATATGTTTTGATTTAATTACTTAATTGTAAACAATATTTTAGCTGATGATGACATCAATACTAAATGTCGAAACGTCCGACTATCGTAATTATATATAAATAAATAAATTATAAAAGGATTCCTAAGGCTCATCTTTTGTTTCAATAACCTTAAATTACTTAACTTGTATATTTCATTTGTTTTTTAAATATTGTTGAGGTTCTAAGGGGGGAGGAGTGTTGTGTACACCACCCATTTCCTTTAGACACCATACATATTTCTGCTTCAAGTCGCAATTTAATTAAATGATTATTCATCCATAAATTAATTTCATTTTAACTTTTATTTCTTTTACTTCAAAATTGCGACTGAAGCAGATTTAAAAAAGGTATCAAATTACTTTAAAGCACAAAGTTGCTTATAAGATAAGCTCGTGCGACTGTGGAATTCGCAAGTTAGCAAAATATTAAAGTAACGAGGCTCCACGGTCGCCTCGAGACAGTTTTCCAGCCAGTTCTGGCGGGATCCTCAACCTATAAACATAAAATCGTTTTTTCTTAAATAAATTTCTAAGTGTGTAAATGTTTTTTATTGGAAAACCCATATTCCCGTCGGGCTCGTGTATCGACTGGATAGCCGATACAACAAATGGAAGGCAATTCAGATCAGAGGAAATGGAAAGATTTTTGAGAGGAAATGGAATCCTAGCAAAGTTCACAGCACCATTTCACCCATCAACGAACTGCCAAGCGGAAAGGTAGGTGCAAACGTTTAAAAGGAAATTAAAAGCTATGGCAAATGAACAAGGCTGTCTACAAGAGAAGCTACAGAAATTTCTAATGATGTACAGAAAAACACCCAACAGCACCACGGGGTTAAGTCCAGCTGAGATGATGTTCAAAAGACTTTACAGAACAAGGATTGATTTAGTAAAAAGATCACAACTTAAAGAGAAAACTGACAAAAATGAAGAGATAGTAGTAAATAAAAAATTCGAAAACGCAGATAGAGTACAGATCAGAATGTATGACAGTAACAAATGGAAATTCGGGAATATTAAAAACAGAAGTGGAAAACTACATTATGAGGTGGAGGTAGATGGCAACATACACCAAAGACATGTTGACCAAATTATAAAGACGTCAGGCATAAACAGCAACCCGAACAGGTCGCACCCATACACTACAGCTGAGACAAGCTACCCCTACATAGAATCAGTGGCACCAACTAGCACCGAAAAGAGGAAAGATACAACACCCACACCGGAAGAAGGGGAGTCTCTTTCAGGAACGCAAATCAGACCTACGGAAGTTCAACAGGGATCTCGAACTTAAGATCCTATAGTTGCAGTACCGGTTGAAGTGGCACCTACACCTACAGAGATGGCTCCACGTTGCAGCGGGAGGATAAGAAGACCTCCGAACCGCCTGAACCTGTAACAAAGAAGTTACAACGAGGGAGAGGATGTTATGGCAGCACTAGAAGTGGGAACATGCATTAGGGCCCCATACACTACAAGGATTTATGCGTACAAGCAAGGCGTTCAAACAAAGATTGACAGTGTGTGGTGAATTTGGTTTTTGGTTTTATGTTTGTCACAAGTTTATCCCAAATATCAAAACGTTTTGATTTTTTCGTGGTTTTATCTGACAGTTCTCTCCATAACATAAAAAAAGTCTGCTCTGGTGTTGTTTATTTTGTTTCGGTGTTTTTAGTATTTAGCTGTATTTATTTATTTAGTTTTGCTGTAAAACCTTATAGTGTATGGGCAGGCTTAGCGTACAAACAAGTTTGTCACAAAGACTGCGGGACATGTTTGTACGCATAAAACCTTGTAGTGTATGGGGCCCTATTGAACGACTCATGCACCAGCGCCGCCATATTGCAAGCAGACGCATTGTGAAATTCTCTCGATGTACAAGTCAATACAAGTAACGTGCGGAAATATTATAACCTAGAAATATATACAATATAATAAAGTATTATTAACCAAACACTCGTTTCACTGTAGTACATACACGACAGTTCCTAAAATAAATAACTACATAAATGTAATCGAGGTTTATCCAGATGATATATTTCAATCTCATTTTAGAATGAAGCGGACAACTTTTAAGGTAATTTAGGTTTTAAATTAATCGCAATTAAATTCTAACTTAATTTTTTTAGGCCTTAAAAGAGGCGTTGCTTCCAATATGGAAGCTGTCAAACAAAGGCAGACCACGGTACTCTTTAGAAACATGTTTACGTTGTAGAAGTTAAGCAACAGAGTCAGTTTTCGTGTAATATCAGACCGGTTCAGCATATCTCAAGGCAGTGCGTATAATGTTTTCGTCAAAACAACAAGATGTATTTGCCTTTTGATGAAGAAAGAAATAATCTGGCCTGCCACAGATTCTGAAATCAACAAGATAATGGAGGATTTTCAAGAGAAAATCCTTTTCCTTTCGTTGTTGGATGTATGGACAGCTGCCACATAAATATACCACAACCACGAAATGACTCCGTGAGCTACTATAATAGAAAGGGGAACCACAGCATGGTTTTACAGGTAATTTAGTTACTAATATTTTAAGGTTAAATAAAATTGTCATTCATTTTCATTTGGTTTTTAGGGAATATGTGATAGCAGATATCGGTTTCTGGATGTATTTTTCGGATTTCCTGGCAGTTGCCATGACGCCAATGTATGGAAAAGTAGCCCGATTGGAAAAGGCTTATCATCCGGAAGGATTATTTTGCCTCCAAACGCTCATCTCCTTGCGGATTCCGCGTATACACTAACACAACACACGATGGTACCATATAGGTATAATGGCCATCTTACTAGAGAACAAAGAAAATTTAATTATTATTTGAGTTCTACTCGAGTCCACATTGAGCAAACTTTTGGCATCCTCAAAAAAAAATTTCAAGTGTTAGATTATATTGATGTGCATAATATCAAAGAAGTGAAATATATTGTTTTATCTTGCGTAAAGCTCGCTACACACTATCGTCGTTTTACTCCGCGTTCGTCGAACAGCGTTGTCCGAACGACGAACGACGTACGACTCTATTCTATACACATTACTCGTCGTTTAGTTCGCATAGTGTCATGGACGAAGATACTTTGTTGGGAGTAGCGGCGGTTCTTGCTGGTAAAAATTTCAGGAAAAAAAACGTGTTTGGTGCAAACCCTGGTTATTAAAAAGAAGTGAATTTTCACATTTGAACCTTTTAAATGAGCTGTTATTAGAGCCTGATGATTGGAGAAATTATTTAAGAATGAATGAAGACTGCTATAAGGAACTTTTAAACATGGTTTCTCCTTTTATTCAAAAGCAGGATACCAAACTGAGGAAATCTATTTCTCCACACGAACGACTCTCAGCCACTCTGCGCTTTCTTGCAACAGGAAGAAGCTACAGTGACCTAAAATTTTCTGTTGTTATTTCTCCGCAAGCGTTAAGTTATATTATTCCAGAAACATGTGTTGCTATAATGAAAGCACTAAGTGATTACATAAAGGTAAGTGAAACAAATTTCATATAAAAAATCAAAGCAGTTATTTTATTCAGTTTAAGTACAAGTAAAGTTATTAATAATACATAGTTATTCGGTACAAGTAAAGTTATCAATGAAATTTTGAACATTCTT
Source organism: Thereva nobilitata (assembly GCA_963855945.1). NCBI lineage: Eukaryota > Metazoa > Arthropoda > Insecta > Diptera > Therevidae > Thereva > Thereva nobilitata. The sequence continues at coordinate 38,040,419 of OY979697.1, forward strand.
GTTCTGTATACATACAGAACATACTAAAATTCATGTTCTCCTTGTAACTGAAACTTGGTTGAAACCCTTCCTTCTTGTTTTGTATCACTTCCTCATTTCTCGTTGCATCGCAATGATCGTATTAGCCGTAATGGTGGTGGTGTTGCAATTTATATTAACTCTGCGCTTTCATCTAGAGTAGTTGGCAAGTCCAACGGATCGCAATTTGAATTTATTGCCGTTGAAATAAAGTCCGCTTATGACAAATGTGTTGTGATCAATGTATACTGTCCTCCAAATGTGTTTAACCCTGACATTGCTGTTGAGTTCTTCAACCTTGTTTCAAGCCTCTCTCGCCACTATGAGACTATAGTTGCTGCTGGTGATTTTAATGTCGATCTGTTGAAGGACAACGTACGTGCGAATTCCTTTAGATACTTTCTTGAATCTCTGGATTTGCATATTTTAAATCATCTTCCAACATTTCTGAACTGCCAAAACCCCTCTGTTGCATAAAAAAAAAATCATAACTAGCACAACAACAACAAAAACCAAAAGACTCGCACCAAACAGACGAAAAATCCAACGCCTTATCGCAAAGGTATCGGATTACGTCTGGGAGTGAGAGTCTTTTAGGTACAAAACGGTAAAATTGTTCCCAGGGGATAACGGTTCCCGTCGCGGTTTTTACGATTAACGCTGAAACCGCGATAAAGCCACTGCGGTCTCTGATAACTGAGTAATCTTGACCTTGACCGCAGTGTGGGAACCGTTCCCCGTGGTCTTTGTTTTGGTGGAAAATCCACGGCCCATCGGCGGTGAAAATTTTAAAGATGTTGAGTGTTGTTCTAACCGCGAACACGACGGGTGATTTAATTTTAATTCTGAGCCGATCGCGGCCTTCTGTCTTGTGTACCCTGAAATCTGTGTCCGCGCTTATCGCGTTTTCAAAACTTCCCTTCCACTTTTGGCTCAAAGAGTTTTTAACCTGAGTTTTGTTAAACGAGCATGGGGGAAAAATACCAAAATACTTCGGGCTGGTCGAGAATATAATTTTATGTTGTAGTGAATTTTTTTTTGAGAACAAGAATTTTGTGGTTTGTAAATTGTTTCATGCAAAAAAAAAAATATAAAGGAAGAAATTAACCAGTAAAAAAAAAGAGAATATACGTATTGATTTAGTAAATAAATAAATAAAAAAGTGAAAAAAAAATATATATTACTTTAAGTTTTTGTGTAGTTTTTGAGAACAAGAATTTTGTGGTTTGTAAATTGTTTCATGCAAAAAAAAAATATAAAGGAAGAAATTAACCAGTAAAAAAAAAAGAGAATATACGTATTGATTTAGTAAATAAATAAATAAAAAAGTGAAAAAAAAAATATATATTACTTTAAGTTTTTGTGTAGTTTTTGAGAACAAGAATTTTGTGGTTTGTAAATTGTTTCATGCAAAAAAAAATAAAGGAAGAAATTAACCAGTAAAAAAAAAAAAGAATGTACGTATTGATTTAATAAAAAAATAAATAAAAAAGTGAAAAAAAATATATATTACAAATGGCGCAGCCGGTAGGATCCGAGCGAGCCTACAACTATTGATCGAGTGCTGGACATAGGCACCCTAGTCCCTAAACTCAGACTGAGCCGAGTCTGAGGGCACAAGATTAATAGAGGCGTTGACCCCGGATCCTATGCGAACAACGAACAGGGTAGAACAACTATAGGTGGTAGAAACCACCCTACCCTGCAACGCACCCAAAGGTGCCACCGGTGGACTTTTGTGGGCTTCATCCCTGCCCAGGATAAAGTCCATAAGGACCAACAAGGGGACGATCTAGCCACAGACGCTCCCCCGACGTGGGACTAGAGGATAGTTACAACCGACCCAAGGAATCCACATCCAGGGCTCCGACGTCCAGCCCTACACGAGGGCTGCATCATCAATTCTAACCCAATTTGGTCTTTCATCAAATCGATTCGGGCAAGGCCAATAAGTCAGAGGCCGACGCCCTAATCTTTATTAATATAATCGTCGCTCGGGGGTGTCCAACCACGGTGCCTCTGCTCCAGGCGGGCACGCGCTCACCCCCATATTAATTTCGTCGAGGGACTTACGCGGGCTTCATCCCTGCCCACCAGTATATGTCTGAGGAAAACATCCATAACGATAGCAGCACCAGCGTTCCGGAATCACCTCTATTAGACGCAGGCGAAATCAGCGCCACGTCCACTCCTGCTCTACCATCAACAGTTCCAGCTCTTCAATCAACATCATCAGCTCCCCAGGTACCCGAAGGTACCCAGTCAACACCCACAACTTCAAATCTAAGGCATCCATCGCCCAGTAGGCTACGAAGCGGGCGAATCCGACAGGGCACTAGTCAAGTAAGTCTACAAATTTATTTAGAAGATTTGTTAAAACAGGCCAGGGAAGGAGAAAAATCTTCGATCCCCCAGTACGACTTCCTCCATAGAGAAGTAGCCAAAAACAGCGAGCAAAGACTCGCCAAAATAAATCAATTTAGAGAGGCTACTAGGAAGTTCGTACAGGAGATCCAGGATTTTAAGGAATTCCCGGGGCTAACTCCGCTAGAAGGTAGGGCAGTAGAAATTCCACAAGAACCAAGTAGGCAGGATTTAGATAATTCTACAGGTAGCGACAGGGACCCCAGCAAGGGCGAAGTCCTACTTAATTGGGTCAGCGTATCATTTCCAGACTCCGAAAAGGAGCTTATACTAGAGGACTCCGACTCCAAAGATATAAAGCTCTTCAAAATGGCGGACTATACAAAAGTCGCCCGCTTAACCTCTGAATTAGTTCCCATTTTCTCCGGCGGCCCCTCCCCAATATAGTAGTAGAATTACAGACATTTTTAGGATGTTGTCACCGAGCACTGCATTGCCTGAGCGACACGGACAAACCAGCCTTCTTACAAATCTACCCCACGAGGCTACGAGGCGAAGCCTACCAGTTGATAGCCTCCACACAACCAGCCACCTTCGAAGAGGCTGAAAAATTACTTAATCAAACATATTTGCCCCGAGAAACCTACCAGGAACTGGTAAATAAGTTAATCACTCTAAGGCAATACCCTTTAGAGACCCTTATAGCCTTCACAGCTCGAATCAAGCAGATGTTACAGTCCTGCAAAGAAGCGGCCACCACTAAGTACGGTGCCGCAAGCGCCCATACAGTACAGGCTCAACTGAATGATTTCGCCAAAGACGCCTTGAAAAGCGGTGTCAATAACCCCTACCTATGCCAATACCTCCTAACTCTGGAAGAACAAACGCTAGATACATTAATCCAGAAGGCGCTAGATATGGAACGCCTGCAATTAACAGTCTTGCACCTGCAGCCCAACACAACCCCCACGGCGTACCCCATTAGTCAACCGGGAACCAATGTTTCGCCTTCAGGGCTCCAACTCCCACAAGGTATCAATGCCCAATGTAGTACAAGTTGGGCCCCCACACCTGGAATCACACAAGCCCACTCATACGTAAACCCAACAGCTGCAGCCCCTAATAGTACAATCCCACAGGTACCTAATACACAACAACACTCCACCTATCAATCGACGACGCCCGCACAACCACCCGTACAACACTTCGTTAATCAAACCCTGCCACTCACACAAGAAAGAGTAGCCGTACCGAGTTCCTATCCCAATAGGCCCCCACAGTCTCATTCCATCGCTAACGTAACTTGCACCTTTTGCCGCCGACGGGGACACACTTACAGTGAGTGCATGAAGCGCAAGAACACCCCGCTCTGCTCACATTGCCAAAATTATGGCCACGACGTCAGTGAGTGCCGCAGATTTAAGTTTGAACGTAGTCAGGCTACGGCCAGAAATGGGCCCCCATTACAGAACACATACAATAATTACAACAATAGACAACCTCAAAATTACCCTCCAAATTACCCGCCGAATTTTAATACCAGAAACCCACCTGGCAGGCCTGATGACAGTAGAAGGTACCCTCGCCCAGGATCGGGCCAACTTAATACCGGCCAACCTAATTCTGGACAAACCAATCCCGGTCCACCCAATAGAACCCCCCGCGTTTACCAGGTAAGCAGGAAGTGCGATTTTTGTGGCCGCCGTAGCCACGTAGTGAGCGAATGCGCTCAGAAGAGGATGTGGGAAGAACGTCACCAGGGAAACGCCGAGCCGTCGAGCCAAAATCCCCTGGCCCGACAACAATAGGTCCATTCACACCCAAGGGTACACCTCAGCCGCCCCGACTCAGAATCCCACAAGTTACCTTACCCTTAGATATCAGCCGTAACGGCAAAGTCAAATTAGTAGTGGATTCTGGCGCTGAGGTAAGCGTCATTAAGCAAAACAAATTAAAACCCGAAGTAGAGATAAACCCCGATGAGAAATGCACTCTCGTAACCCCAGCCGGAACCACCGAAACCATAGGGAGCTGTCACGGAAATTTCGACCTCCCCCCTAAAATCCCCGGCTCTTTCCAGGTAGTAGAGGATACACCAGAATTTTTGAACGACGGACTACTAGGATTCGACTTCATCTTGGATAACTGCAATGTAGAAGGTCCCAATCGAAAGTTGAAGTTCCCTCGAACAGCAACAAACCCTAAAGAGTTTAGCGTTCCATTGACATTCGACGAACATTCGCCCAAAGAACGGGCAGTCGAAGTGAGACACAGTGTGGGCAAAACGCACACTGTCTCTAAGGCCCCTAACAAGGAGGCTGACTGCAAAACCCAAAGGTCGACTGACGAAATCGAAACTCAAATGGAACCTACACGAACTAAGATTGAGTTGGGACGGCCGACACGAGTGCCGGGCCGTACCCAACAAATAATCGCAGTTCCGCTAAACCTGAAGGAAGAAATGGTCTGTCTGTCTCAAGAAATAGAACCAGGTGTTTTCCTCTCAAATAGCCTGCTACCCAAGGGGAAGGACACCGTTCCGGTAAGCATTCTCAATAGTACCAATACCGCAGTGCCCATAGCCGCACTTAACCTAACACTGGTCCCAACCAGTACATATGAAATAGTCCCACTTCAATCGATACCGCGGCCAACCGTGGTACAACGATCTACTAAAAATTCGGCCCCTAAGGCCCCTGAAACGTATGCCTGTGAGATCCCTAGCCAAAATGCCATTCGTACATTCTTAAACACAGTCGCTCTATTCCTAATCAATCATTTAATAACAATACGGTCCGCATGTAACCCTAAGTGCGCCGACCAAGCTTTTAGCTCCCAAGGCTTAATCCAAACTAGCGGTGCTTGTGAGTACAAGAGCCCCAACGTTGGCCAACAAACTCCATCACCCTCCCCCATAAAAAATAAGAAGAAGGGAACAACTTCCCAAACAAAGGCACCATACACCCCTGCCACAAAATTCCAAAAAAACAAACGATTAGGTACGCAAACCCCAAAGAGCAAGACCGAGGCAAGAATTAACCATATCCGGTACTCCTCAAACTCCGAGTACACGGTCCCTCAAGACCTCGAAGCCCGCTTAGAACAGATAAAAAGGGAATTGAATCTGAATGAAAACCTAAGCGCGGAAGAAAGACAGTCGATTACCGACCTCTGTTACGAATACCACGATATTTTCTATCTTAAGGGCGATCTCCTCACGCATACAACCGCCATTCAACACGAAATACCTTTAATACGGGACCAGGCACCCATAAACCAGAAAATGTACCGATTGCCAGAAAGTCAGAGGCAAATAATAAATGACCAGCTACAAGAAATGCTGGAAAATGATATAGTACAGCCTAGTAAAAGCCCCTGGAACTCGCCTCTCCTATTAGTTCCCAAGAAGGCAGGCGCAGACGGTGAGAAAAAGTGGCGTGTCGTCGTCGATTTTCGTAAGCTTAACGAAAAAACAATCGGCGACGCCTACCCATTGCCACGCATAGAAGAGATCCTGGACCAGCTAGGACACTCGCGTTATTTTACCACTCTTGATCTTGCCAGCGGCTATCACCAAGTTCTGGTCGATCCCAGGGATCAAGATAAAACCGCTTTCAGCACCAATTACGGGCACTACGAGTTCAAACGTATGCCGTTCGGGCTAAAAGGAGCCCCGGCTACGTTCCAAAGACTAATGAACTACGTACTCACCGGCCTGCAAGGCCTAGAATGCTTCGTCTACTTAGATGACATTGTCATCTATGGTAAGAGCTTAGAAGACCACAACCGAAAGCTCAGTAAAGTCTTTAACAAACTGAGGGAGCACAACCTCAAATTGCAGTCCGAAAAGTGCCAATTCCTACGTAAGGAGGTAGTCTACCTAGGGCACATCTGCTCAGAGAAAGGTGCGCTCCCGGACCCCAGGAAAACGGCGTGCGTCCAAGAATTCCCGGAACCACGCACTATACGCCAGGTCCAATCTTTCATCGGACTCGCGAATTACTACAGAAAGTTTATTCCCGACTTCTCAAGAATCGTCCGGCCTCTAACCAATCTTCTCCGTAAGGACGTAAAATTCTCCTGGACTCCCAGATGCCAAGAATCCTTCGACCAAATCAAGGCAGCTCTGGTCAAACCCCCCCTACTCATCTACCCCGACTTCACTAAACCCTTCAATCTGACTACAGATGCCAGTAGTGAAGCCCTTGGGGCCGTACTTTCGCAAGGGGAAGTGGGAAAGGACCAACCCATCGCGTACGCCAGCCGAACCTTGAACAAGGCTGAGCGAAACTACTCCACCATCGAAAAAGAGCTTTTGGCAATAGTCTGGGCCGTGAAGAATTTCAGGTGCTACCTACAAGGTCGCACATTCACAGTGTATACCGATCACAAGCCGTTGAAAGGAGTTTTCAACGTTAAAGATCCTACAACCCGATTGGTGCGTTTCCACCATAAACTTTCTGAATACGACTATCACATCGAATACAAACCCGGCAAGTACAATACCAATGCCGACGCCCTCAGTCGTATTCCCTGCCCCAGCTCAATCCAAGATACTAAGGCTCAACAAACTTTCACTGTCAAGGCAATAGTGCACGCCCCCATGGAACCTCCCCGCGGAGGCCACAATCAAAGATGCAACGCAGTCACCCGTGCCCAAGCACGAGTGGAAAGACCGATTACTACGCCCGGAAAAGAAGCCCAAACGGAGGTAACAGATATAGGCATCGCGCCCGAAGGCGACGGTATAAAACAGTCAGAGAACCAACCACTCAATTCACCCGAATCCCCAACCACGCAGCCTCAAGAGGCTGAAACCAATCAAAGGCCCAAAATCACGATAATCACGGACCCCGAAGAGATAACCACCATCTTGAAAGACTATCATGACTCCGCTTTCGGAGGTCATCAAGGCGTGAACAAAACGTACAAACGAATCCGTAGGAAGTACTGGTGGCGCCACATGCTTAGGGATATAGGAAAATATATTCGAAGATGCAGGAAATGTCAGACAAATAAGTCCACACCGGCCCTTAAAATGCCGATGGTAATCACAGACGTGGCCGAAAGACCTTTCGACAAGGTCTACCTAGACATAGTGGGACCTCTAGAAACTACCCACTCCGGGAACCTATACATCTTAACATTTCAAGATAACCTAAGCAAATTCCTAGATTGCTATGCTATTCCGAATGCCGAAGCCGAAACAGTAGCACAAATAGTCTTTGACCAAATCATTACCCGCTACGGGATACCCAAAAGTATAGTAACTGACCAAGGTACCAACTTTCTTAGTGGCCTCTTCAAAGGCCTGTGCAAACTCTTGAAAATCAAAAAATTACAAACTTCCGCCTACCACCCCCAATCAAACGGCCCTTTGGAAAGGGCCCACAGGCCCCTAGTGGAATACTTGCGCAGTATCACTGACCAAAACCCCAAAGCCTGGGATCAATACTTACGCACTGCCGCGTTCGTCTATAATAATAGTGTCCATGACAGCACTAAACTAACCCCAATGGACTGTCTTTATGGGTTCTCACCCGACATTCCATCCAACCTGAAGAAAGATCCCGAACCGTTATACAATCACGAAAGCTATTACCACATTCTAAAATATAAACTACAAAAAACATACTCCATAGCCAGGCAAAATCTCCTAGCCAACAAACAGAAATCTAAAATCCACTACGACCAAACCACCAGAGCCCACACCTTCCATATTGGTGACCAAGTACTTATTAAGAGCGAAAATCGGAAGGGGAAACTCTCCCCCATCTGGAGAGGCCCCTACCCCGTGGTAGCGATAACCAGCCCCGTGAACACTAAAGTCAAAATAGGCAACAAGCAGACCGTAGTCCATAATAATCGCCTAAAACCCTTCTACGAGTAACGAACCTCATAATCCATAACAACATTCTAGTAGAATAATAATTGCTAAGTTACACACGTATTAATTTCCATACACTCACAACTGGAGCTACCTTTACACACACCACACATACATACGTACCCCGAAGAGATCATTCTATCACACACACATACCACCTACACCCAAAACAACCGGCTCTAATTGCACTTCTATTCTAGGCCGCCGTCATGGAAGCAATCCTACTTGCCCTGGCCTTAACGGCCGCTGCAGTTAACTCAGGCCAAGCACCTTATACCCTTACCCCGCTGAACAAAACGGGCGTAGTGTTCGAAGAACTTGGCGAAATATGGTTATATCACAACCATTGGAACGTATTCACTGAATTGGACCTCAGCGAATTGGACAATCAAACCCAGCTGGCCGACCATGCGGAACACCTGGCGCTAAGGATATGCCAAGAGGACAATCCCCAACAAGGACTCTGCCAGGACCAGCAAAAACACATCCACTCGGTGATCGAAAACATCCGGAGAAGGACTAACATAATCCGGGAGTTAATAACCCCAGCGCGAAGCAAACGCTCCATCTTTGACGGCGTGGGAATGGGTTTACACTATTTATTCGGTACCATGGATAGCGAAAACGAGCAGGAGGTTTACAGCAAGTTGAACGAATTAGGGAAAAACCAAGCGACCCTACTGGAACTGGAAAAACAACAAATAAGTGTAGTAAACAACACTCTCCAGGAAATACAAAAACCTCTGGTCGCCCTAATGGACAGACAACAACAGATAGCGTATCAGATAAATGAGCTACAAAACATAACGGAAAAGGTAACCCGACTCCAAACGAGGGTCGACATAATAACCAACATCCTCCTACAGGTAATTGAAATAGAATCTCGACAAAACACCCTGATAGAAGTAGTCATGTTCGCGAAAAATCATAAGGTACATCCCCTTCTTATTTTCCCCAGCAAACTGGCCAATATACAATCCAGTATAACCAGTGCGTGCTCAAACTGTCTGCCGATAGTGTACCAAACTAGTACCATTAACACCTACCTCATGCGAAATAAGTTAGTGGTCAAAGTGAGCCTACCAATCTTTAGCCTTCCCAGAATGAGATACTTCAAAATCTGGTGCTACCCCATTCATGCCCGAGAAGGGCACTCCGTTATTCCTGAGATAGAATACTCTCATTTGGCCGTCCAGTTCGAGACCCAAGTCTTTACCCTCCTAAACTACCCAAACACTCTGCAGATCATTAAAATAACTAATAACCTAAATTCCACCACTTACGTAGGTCAGTTGAACACCCCCATAGCACAGGTGATCCACACCCGAGAGTGCGCTCCCAAATTGTTGTTAAACCCCTTAGGTGAAGACGTAGAATGTCCATTAAGGATGCAAGTTCCCCCGCAGAACACCATCATCAAGATGGATCGGCCTAATACATGGCTAATTGCGCTTACGAGCCCCCAAGCTATCCAAATATCTTGTGAGGATCAATTTGCAGTCGTCAAAACAGAGGGACCTGGTATCCTAACCATAAACAAGCCCTGTAAGTTGTCAGTACAGGACCAAACGCTATACCACCAGGGAGCAGTAGGACCACCCCTACAAATATTACAACCTCCTTATTTCCCCCTCAACAACCCCAATATTACGGATACTCTCCTATCACACGTTCATGCCAAATCCACTGGCGGGGCCGTTAACACAACTCAAGTAATACTCGGGCGAGACGCCTATGATCGCATTCAAAAGAGCGCCAAACCGCTAGACAGTATCCAAGAAGAATTAAATCAACTGCAAAAGGACGGGCTGGCAACCAAGCGCCATACCTGGTCTATGACTTCCCTATCACTGAGTAGCATCGCAGTAGTGATTATAATAGTATACGTACTACTAAAGGCTGTAAGCCCAAGACAAATCCTTCCTGGCCGGCGCCCAGAAACCGAGGAACACGGTTCGGTCCAGCTAACGGAAATACGGACACTAACTCCCTCGCAGGCCACTCATCCTCGAACCCCCAGAAGGCCAAGGGCTCGTTCCCTGACGTTACCTAGAACTATCCAGTTAGTGGGCGAAAGCTCTTAGAAAGATATACAAGGTCCACAAACAAAAGCCTCCCAAAATAATATCCCTTGAAAGATTAGTAAGTAAGAATTATTGTGGAAGGAAAAAGAAAGATTAGTAAGTAAGAATTATTGTGGAAGGAAAAAGAAAGATTAGTAAGTAAGAATTATTGTGGAAGGAAAAAGAAAGATTAGTAAGTAAGAATTATTGTGGAAGGAAAAAGGAAAGATTAGTAAGTAAGAATTATTGTGGAAAGGAAAAACAAAGATTAGTAAGAAAGAATTATTGTGGAAAATAAGGATAGTACATAAGTAGAATTGTGGAAGAAAATAAGGATAGCATGTAAGAATTGTGAAAAAAAAAAAAAAAAAAATAAGGACAGTAAATATTAGAAAAGAAAAAATATATTACAATTATAAATCAGTGGGCGAAAGGCCCTAAATAAATAATTAACAAAAGAAAATAGTTACAGTAAGTTTAAGAATAAGCAAATGTAAGAAAGTAAAAAATAGGTGTAGAGTTAAAATTTCTTTTTGAAAACCCCCGTACCGCACCCCTAACGCCGGTACCCCAACACCAATAGGTGTTAAGTTAAAAAATTTTTTTTTAAACCCCCTTTACCGCGTCCAAAAGCGCCGGTACCACAATACTCACCTCGGACATCTCAGATTTCCCCCGATGAACCTACCTAAAAAAAAAAGCCAAGTAAAAACGGAACAAGGGAAGAAAGGGAAGAACACCCAAGACAATAAACAAAGTAGAGAAACAACGACTACAAAGAAAGAAAAAATCCAATAAAACCATATTTTATTTTTCTTTTTTTTTACAAAGAAAATTTTTACAACCCGGGATCAGTCCACCTTGGTTTTGATGTGGCGAACATCACCCGGGGTGTACTCCTTGGGGACCGGAAATTTGGGGATCCGAGAAGTTCTACCCCCCCCCCCCCCCCTGGGGCCACTGTAGCCTGGTCCGCCAGGGGATTCCAGGCCCTAAGGGGGGGGGGAGGAGCGACGCGTGGGGGCTCGCGGTCACCTGACCGCGAAGTAGAAGCAACCTCTTCCCTCCTGGTGCTGGGGGCCCGCCCCCGCCCAGAAGCACGTAATAGGGCCAAATCTTTTTGGGCCTTAGCCAGGCCCTCAGTATGACGCGCCACCGCCTTCTTATGGCGCGCCAACTCACGCTGGTGGTGCGCCTCCTGGCGCACTAACTCTGCATATGATAAACTAAAATATACAAAAAAAAAAAATGTTATAATATACAAAAAAAAAAATAGAAGGAAACTACTTACTTATTCATCTCGGTAAATCCTAAATTGAAATGAACCGTCCACTAGCCAAACACAAATCCCGAAGGCCTTATCTCGCACCATAAGTGCAACATCAGCCAAAACTACAATCTCCAAACGAACAAGGCGCCTTTGTTTCACGACGACGCCTTGTTCTTATCGGCACCCCCAAGGAGTTGTTGCATAAAAAAAAAAATCATAACTAGCACAACAACAACAAAACCAAAAGACTCGCACCAAACAGACGAAAAATCCAACGCCTTATCGCAAAGGTATCGGATTACGTCTGGGAGTGAGAGTCTTTTAGGTACAAAACGGTAAAATTGTTCCCAGGGGATAACGGTTCCCGTCGCGGTTTTTACGATTAACGCTGAAACCGCGATAAAGCCACTGCGGTCTCTGATAACTGAGTAATCTTGACCTTGACCGCAGTGTGGGAACCGTTCCCCGTGGTCTTTGTTTTGGTGGAAAATCCACGGCCCATCGGCGGTGAAAATTTTAAAGATGTTGAGTGTTGTTCTAACCGCGAACACGACGGGTGATTTAATTTTAATTCTGAGCCGATCGCGGCCTTCTGTCTTGTGTACCCTGAAATCTGTGTCCGCGCTTATCGCGTTTTCAAAACTTCCCTTCCACTTTTGGCTCAAAGAGTTTTTAACCTGAGTTTTGTTAAACGAGCATGGGGGAAAAATACCAAAATACTTCGGGCTGGTCGAGAATATAATTTTATGTTGTAGTGAATTTTTTTTTGAGAACAAGAATTTTGTGGTTTGTAAATTGTTTCATGCAAAAAAAAAATATAAAGGAAGAAATTAACCAGTAAAAAAAAAGAGAATATACGTATTGATTTAGTAAATAAATAAATAAAAAAGTGAAAAAAAAATATATATTACTTTAAGTTTTTGTGTAGTTTTTGAGAACAAGAATTTTGTGGTTTGTAAATTGTTTCATGCAAAAAAAAAATATAAAGGAAGAAATTAACCAGTAAAAAAAAAGAGAATATACGTATTGATTTAGTAAATAAATAAATAAAAAAGTGAAAAAAAAAAAAATATATATTACTTTAAGTTTTTGTGTAGTTTTTGAGAACAAGAATTTTGTGGTTTGTAAATTGTTTCATGCAAAAAAAAATAAAGGAAGAAATTAACCAGTAAAAAAAAAAAGAATGTACGTATTGATTTAATAAATAAATAAATAAAAAAGTGAAAAAAAAATATATATTACACCTCCCTACTTGATGTTCTAAGTGTTACCTCCACTGATTCCGTACTAAAATACAATCAAATTTCCCCTCCCAGCTTTCTTGACCACGATATATTATTCCTCTCCCTTCGCTTTACTTTCATCCCTTCTTCTGCGCCTTCTTCATTCTCATATCGCGACTATAATAACATCAATTTAGACCTGCTTTCTGAAGTCGCCTCCTCTATACCGTGGAGTGATATCTATAACACAACTTCTGTCGACACAAAAGTCGATATCCTGACCTCATTCATTCAATCAGCTTACAACCAATGTGTACCCCTTGTCACAAGACGCAGCCCCTCCTTACCTTGTCCTTGGTTTTCGCGTGAAATCCGCGACTTGATAATTCAGCGTGAATTCATGTACAAACGTTACCGTAGGACTAAGTTACTTAGGTACCGTAATGACTAAAAACGGCTCCGCAACCTTATCAACAGTAAGGTTAAGTCTGCAAAACGTGAGTATTATTCCCGCAAGCTTGATCCCACTTTAAATTCTAAAAAACTCTGGTCTAATCTTCGTTCGCTGGGCATCCATGCTCCTGTGGTCATCCCGTTTGATGCTGATGTAAACCTCCTCAATGCGTCTTTTATTCAATCTCCTCCTGAACCTGCTTCCTTTTCTGTTTCTCCTCCGCCTGACACACTTAGTTCTGATGGTTTTAATTTCCGTTGTGTTGACACAATTGAAGTTCTTGAGATACTGCCTTCCATCTCTTCCAACAGCATTGGCTGTGATGATCTATCTCCCCGTTTTCTTAAGCTTCTCTCGCCGCTAATCGCTGAAACTATCACGCATATCTTCAATTACTGCCTGACAACTTCTCAGGTTCCGCTGCTTTGGAAAAAAGCCATAGTGATTCCTTTACCTAAAAAATCCCCTCCAGTTGACATAACAGATTTTCGTCAGTATTCTTTCTTTTCTTGCCAAAGCCTTTGAAAAAATCCTTTATATACAAGTACTACGATATCTTGAGTCTAACAACCTTCTCTCTAAATACCAGTCTGGCTTCCGTAGATCCCATAGTTGTGAAACGGCAGTATTAAAGGTAACGACTGATTTGCGTTCTGCGTTCGACAATGGTGACATTGCCTTACTGGTTCTTTTAGATTTCTCCAAGGCATTTGATTCTGTGGTTCACTCTCTTTTGCTCTCCAAACTTAGCCAACTCTTTTAATCCTTATTCCCAACTTCCATTCAGCTTCTTCAAGGGACTTGTAATTGATAAATTTGATACTATATTTTTATATTGTTTTATTTAAAATGTTAACACTTCTTTTATACATTAACTTTAACACTTTATTGATATACATATATACACCGTTTCTATTTTATTCTCTTTAGCGTGTTCATCTTTTTTTAGACTTTTTAAAATATACCTAAACACCACAGAGCTTTTTTAATTAAAACAATATAAAAATATAGTATCAAATTTATCAATTACAAGTCCCTTGAAGAAGCTGAATTGAAGTTGGGAATAAGGACTAACAATTGGTGACCCAGAGAACCGCTTATACAGGGAAAGAAGGATAGCGCTACATGGCTGAATCAACATTTTGTAGAACAGGGTTTCGGCTTTGTCGCTCTCTATCCCACAATTGAAATTATCAATGATGTTCCAATATGGAAGCCAGGCGATGAAGTAGGAACTCCAGAAGCAACTTTGCTTAACATGTTAAATATTGCTCCATTCTCATATGGTTTAATTGTTGAGCAAGTTTACGATTCTGGTTCCATCTTCTCGCCAGACATCATGGACATCAAGCCCGAGGATCTCCGCAGCAAATTCGAATCTGATGTTGCGAACTTGGCTACTTCGTTTACAAATTGGATATACAACAATCGCATCGGCACTACACCGCATTGTCTTTGGGTTCACGAACTTGTTGGCTATAGCTAGTACTGATGTTGAACTCAAAGAAGCTCCCTCAGGGAATTGCTGCAGCGTATCCATAGACGTCTCCAAGTCAACGACAAATATCTACAGGAGCGTCTGGAAAAATTACTTCGCTCAACGTTGCGTTTTGTTAAATCTCAAATTTTAAATATTAATTAGCCATTCAGTAAGATGGCATATTAGGCATATGTATTTCGTAATCATTTCACCAGAACAGTAGCAGCAGTGGTTGGCACCTGAACTAGTTTCAACCAACGACAGCTGCTAAATCAACCCCCAACATCGCCTGATGCTCTGCCACTTCAAAGAAGCACCTCAGCATCGCCTGGAACTTCGACCGGTGGCCACGAAGACAGCTCTTCATAGAAGCACCCCAGCATCGCCTGGAACTTCGCCCGGTGGCCACGAAGACAGCTCTTCATAGAAGCAACCCAGCATCGCCTGGAACTTCGCCGGGTTGGCCAACAAGACATCACATTTCAAGTAAGGCTCTAATTGAAAAGGGCGTAATATGGGACCCAGGTAGGCTATGATAGCAGCTACCTGGTGTCCCATAGTAAATATATAATTAGCAGGCTGGAGATATTTCATCAGCTACTTTAAGTAGGCGATGGAATATTTCCAGCCTATAAAAGCGAAACATTGCGATACAAAGTTCAGTTGTAATCTTGACTCAACATGTAAATAATGTAAATATCAAAATAAATCTAAATACAAAATAAATACAAAACTTTTTTAATTAATTTAATTGATAACAAATTAATTAATTGCTTGTTTTTTGTTTTTAATTCAATCTGACCATTGGAAAATATCCATATCTACAGATTTTTTAAAATCCTACCTAGCCTCGGCCGACTGGGTTTTATCTCCAGTCCTCTTGGCTAAGTAACCGGAAGTAGTAGGACGATGTCCCTACAACTCTATCACTTTTCTTCTTCTGCCATTCGACTCTTTGCCTCTCTTCTCTCTAATAGGCTTCAATGTGTTCGCCTTAACAATGCAATATCCTCGTTCCTACCTGTGTCTCTTGGAGTTCCGCAAGGCTCAATACTTGGTCCTCTTCTCTTTTCGCTGTATGTTAATGACCTTCCCGCTGTCATCCATAATTGTTCCTACCATCTCTATGCTGACGATCTCCAGCTGTACTCTTCATGTAATCCCAACCAGATCGAACAATGTATTTCTGAATTCAACAGCACATTATCCCGAATTAATGAATGGTGCTCTGTAAATTTTCTTAAACTTAATCCTAATAAATCCCAAGTAATGTTCCTTAGTCGTCGCTCTCTGTCCCTTGGTAACGTCTCGTCTCTTCTACTCAATAATATTTCCCTTCCTATTGTTGACTGTGTCAATAATCTTGGAATTGTTATTAACTCTAAACTTTCTTGTTGCAAACATGTTTCACTTATGCTCTCGAAGATATATGGAACATTACGCAAACTTTGACTCTACTCCAGTCTTTTGTCCTCTTCTATTCGGCTTAAGCTTGTCAAGTCCCTCATCCTGCCACATTTCCTCTACGGCTCTCTCATATACGTATCTTTCGACTCATCCTGTCGTCAGCGTCTCAAAGTTGCTTTCAATGACTGTTTAAGGTTCATATTCCACATGAGAAGATCTGATCATGTGTCTGGTGTCCAAGATTCCTTGTTAGGTTGTTGTAATGTAATGTGATATTGTAATGTGTGCACAGAGCTTAAGATATTGTAATGTGTACACAGCACTTAGTAGATGTGATGTGTACAAGGAAGAAGAAGAAGAAGTTTTTGGTTAAAAAGGAAATACAAAGTGGCGCCACGCTGATCGGCTTTAAACACAGATAATAAATGTAATTAAACTTTAGTTAAAAGATATTGCGCGTTTTAATACATTTGTTACATGGTGTCAGAAGTGGGATAAAACATAAACCATAAGTGAAAATCAACCATAGTGAATCAACATGGCCGAGCGTCTACCAGGAGAGCTAAATTGTGAAAACTTGTCAAGAGAATGGCAAACATGGAAGCGGATATTTATGATGTACATGATGGCTAATGACAGGATGCAGGAAACAGAAAGTAGGAAAATCGCAACATTTCTGTGGCTTGGTGGACCAAAGGTGGCTGATCTTTATAACACGATGTTTCCAAATGATGGAACGATGGATGGCATTCTTGGAAATCAAAATATTGCTGAAAATCAAGGTCAACCAAATGAAGAGGAAAACGCAATACAAAATGAAAGCCGGACTCTGGATATCGTGTTGAGGGCATTTGACAACTATTGCTTGCCAAGGAAAAATGCCACAATGGAAACATTCAAATTTAACACAATAATA
The DNA here is from genome assembly GCA_963855945.1 of Thereva nobilitata. NCBI lineage: Eukaryota > Metazoa > Arthropoda > Insecta > Diptera > Therevidae > Thereva > Thereva nobilitata. Next base: position 38,057,501 of record OY979697.1, read on the forward strand.
CAAGCGGAAAAACAAGCATTCGCAGATTTTGAAACGGAGTTACGTAAGCAAAGTCAACATTGTGAATTCGTGTGCGTTTGTGGACAATCATACGAAAGCCGAATGCTCCGGGATCGAATTATTCTAGGAGTTCATGATAAAAAGTTACAATTAAAATTACTTGACGGAAAAGATGAACACATAAATCAAGTAATTGAAACTTGTAAAATCTATGAAGCAGCCAATGCGAACAAATTGTTATTGGACAAACAAACAGCATCTAATATCAATGTCATATCAAACAGGGACATCCACCAAGAAACAGTGAACACAACAACAGCGGCGATGGAAAACAAAGTAGATAGTATCAAACTAACGTGTTACAATTGTGGTGAAATATTTACAGCAAGTCATTTGCGCAACTGTAAGGCAAATAAGGTTAATTGTCATTACTGTGGAAAACATGGGCATTTTGCTAGGTTCTGTCAACAACGGCAAAAGCAGCTGGGGAACAAACAACTGGAATCTAATCGACCACAAAACAAGAATGTCCATAGCTTGAGTTGGTATAACGAACCAGGTATTATTAGTAATCAATTTAACTTAGACATAAGTAAATCTAGTATTTTTAGAATAAATTCAAATGTAACTAAATGGACCAAACAAATGATAATCAATAACAAGGTATTCACGTTCAAACTCGACAGTGGTAGTGATGTTAACTGCATTCCGCTTAATAAATTTAAAGAATTAAATATTAAACTTGAAAGGAGTAGCAATGCTTTTGTTGTGTTAGATTATAACTTAAATAAAATAAAAATTCATGGAATAGTAGAATTAAATTGCTCTTACTCAGGTGGGTTAACAGGAAAAGCTAAATTTCTGATTGTTGAAAATGATCACGAAGCTTTAATTGGGCTGCCAACATGTATTGACTTTGGAATAATGAAACGATTGGATTCTGTTAAATCACAAAATTTATTACCCAGAGATAGCAAGCAATTTGTTCATTTGTTTAGGGATGTGTTTATGGGATTAGGGAAATTCCCCGGGAAATGCTCTATTAAATTAAAAGACGGATCTACACCCGCATTACATTATAGAAAACGTGTGCCTCTTAGCTTAATTGAGCCACTTAAGAAAAAATTAAAGCAAATGGAGAGCGAGGAAATCATTTCATCAGTTGACTACCCAACTGATTGGGTTAACAATCTGCAAATAGTTGAGAAACCAAACGGCGAATTGCGTATCTGTCTTGATCCAAAGCCACTTAACACTTGTATAAAAAGGGAACTTTTTTTAATCCCAACCATCGACGATTTCATTTGCCGGCTAAAAAATAAATCCATCTTCACTGTTCTTGACCTCACCAGTGGCTTCTGGCATATGGAGCTGGACGAAAAGAGCTCGGAACTAACAACATTCATGACTCCATTCGGAAGATATAAATTTAATCGTGTGCCATTTGGAATCAACAGTGCACCTGAGATGTTTCAAAAACGAATGGTGCAATTGTTTGGAGATATCCCTGGAGTCATGGTCTATTTTGATGATTTGGCTATAGCGGCAGAAGAGGAAAAAGAACATGACTTAATTTTATCAATGGTAATGAAACGTGCTAGGGAAAACAATATCAAATTTAATCCTGATAAAATTCAATACAAGCAAAATGAAATCAAATTCATGGGCAATATAATTTCAAAAGATATCATTGAGCCAACAAATAAAAGCATCACAGCTGTCTCGGAAATGCCAAGACCAACTGACAAGGAAGGGGTAATGCGATTCTTAGGGTTTTGTAAATATCTGGCTCGGTTTATACCAAATTTATCGCAGAAGTCAGCAGAGCTTCGCAAATTAACTTGTAAAGATAGTAAATGGGAATGGACAGAAACACATGAAGTCGAATATAAAAATCTAATCAAAATTGTTTCAAGTTCACCAGTATTAGTTGCATATGATCCAACACAGCCTGCGATAGTTCAAACGGATGCATCTAAAAATGGTCTTGGATGCACGTTATTACAAAATGAAAAACCCGTTGCCTACGCATCACGAACTTTAACAAAAAATGAACAAAAGTGGGCGCAAATAGAAAAAGAACTTTTAGCCGTAGTGTTTGCTTGTGAAAGATTTCATTTCCTTTTATATGGTAGAGAATTCACAGTTCAGAGCGATCATAAACCATTAGAAACCTTAATGAAACGAGAAATTGATGGTGTCACACCACGATTACAACGCATGTTTATGCTTCTATTAAAATACCCTAAATTAACAATAGTCTATACCCCTGGAAAACAAATGTTAGTCGCGGATTGCCTGTCACGTGCACAACTAACAGATAACATGGAAAACAAGGAAATCAATGGGGTCATTCATAGCACAATACGTAGTGTATGCTTGTCAAAGGACAACTAGGATAGATATTTGAAAATCATTAAAGAAGATGCTGATTATTCTCGCATATGCGACTATGCTAAGGAGGGATGGCCGAAGTATAACCAACTTGATGCTGTTGGAAGAACTTTTCATAAAGTTAAAGATGAAATTCATTACGAGCATGCCTGCTATTTAAAAATCACAGACTAGTAATCCCAACAGAATTGCGCGGGCAAATCACAAAGTGGCTACATGCACCACATATGGGTATAGACAAAACACTGGCTCGAGCTAGAGAACATTACTTTTGGCCGGGGATGGCAACACAAATAAAGAACACAGTATCAAATTGCGTTATTTGTGAAAATTTAAAAGAAATATTCAGAAAGAGCCATTACTGCAAGAAAAAAATCCTGAATATCCGTTCCATAGAATTGCAATTGATCTATTTGAATATGCTGGAAATGATTTCTTATCTATAATTAACGCATATTCTGGATACCTAATTTGTGAAAAGGCAAACAAGAAAACTTCAGAACACTTGATCCAAATACTAAAACACATTTTTAACCATTTTGGATATCCTACGGAAATCAAAGCAGATAACAGCCCATTTGGCTCAGCAAAATTTGAAGAATTTGCTAACGAAGCAAACATAATATTCAAATTTTCAAGTCCTAGGTATCCACAGAGCAACGGGTTAGCGGAAAAGGGCGTAACAATAGCAAAAAATCTTCTGAAAAGATGTTATGAATTGCGAGATGTTAACAATTTCAAATATCGAATTTTAGAATACAACGCAACACCAGTTGCAGAAATGAAGTTGTCACCAGCACAATTATTTTTTAGTCGCCAAGTCAAAACAATGTTACCAATTGTTAGTGATAAATTGTTAACAAATCAGTTAAATCAAGAAGAGATACAAGAAAAAATTAATAAAAAAAAGGAAAAACAAAAGTATTACTATAATCGAACAGCAAAATCTCTGCCGGGTTTGAATGTGAATGATCGAGTAATTTTTAAGAAAACTAGCAATGAATGGACTTATGGGAAAATAGTGGGAATAGTTAATGATAGAGTTTATGTGCTTTTAGATAATTTTGGAAATTACTTCCGACGAAATAGAAGATTCATTGCTAAAACAAATAATAATAGCTTTAATCCTAGTGAACTATTGTTAGAGGAAAATATTGTGACTAGTTTTAATGAATTGAATAATGAAAACTTGAAAGAAATAATGATCGTAGAACCAAGTAAAGGAAACACGCAATTGGAAAATACACACAAAAATGTAATGGAAGCTGATCTATCAAGAGACAATGATTTGGGTTCCAAATCATGTGTTGAGGAGAACTCTCATGATAGTGATAGGCTCCAATTGGATGCTTCTCATCCTCAGACTAATCAAAATGAAGAAAGTACAATGCAAAGTAATCAAGATAATGTCCCACATGTAACTAGAAGTGGAAGAATAATTACTCCTCCCTCTAGATATGGGTCTTGGACAACTTAATAAAAAAAAAAAAAAAAAAAAAGAGAGAAAAGCGTGTAATGTAATGTGATATTGTAATGTGTGCACAGAGCTTAAGATATTGTAATGTGTACACAGCACTTAGTAGATGTGATGTGTACAAGGAAGAAGAAGAAGTTTTTGGTTATAAAGGAAATACAAAGTGGCGCCACGCTGATCGGCTTTAAACACAGATAATAAATGTAATTAAACTTTAGTTAAAAGATATTGCGCGTTTTAATACATTTGTTACAATTGCCAACCGCATCAATATGAGTAATGCTGCGAAAATTCGGTACGTAATAAATGGACTTCCAAGTAGTGAGACACGCACAGCTCTCGCATTACAGCATTTTGATACTCCTGAGGCTCTATTACGTCAATATAAGGCCTTTGAAGAAATCACAACATTTAGTTTTCAGGAAAGACCGACAGCGATCAATACAACACCTAAATTAAAACCAGGTGCTAAAGACTGTAACGGTCGGTTAGTTATTGCAAAATTCTTATTATTAATTATTCCCCCCATCTATCGGAAATTTCAGAAATTAATAGTCCAATCACTTCAGGAGCTTTTTGATGCGAAACTTTTTTGAATCACGTAGGCAAAGAAAAACAAAATTTTTCTTGGAAGGAAAAAAATTGAAAATTTTTGACAGTCTGGATTTGATCGCTACCAGAGAGGCTAGATGTACTCGTAAAAAAATAAAAAAAAGATATTCTGTTGTTTTGGATACGAGAAGTTGGGTTGGAAGTTGTTTTAATTTAAGCCTATCGAGGCATATAATTCATTAGAAGTATTGCTTTGTCGGTTTTAATAAAGTTTAATTAGTAATTGAAGTGACGATAGAGTAACACGGTGAAGGTCCAACAGAGTATTACGGAGATTCAGTGATTATCCCAATTGAGGGGATAGATTGTAAACGCCGTGTAGAAAAGAGTGCCGCCTTACCCGGGTTATTTACCAGGGTTATCAGTTGTTGATTCCGGATGCATATAGTTCCAGTGAAGAAGGAACTTTGTTTCGACGAGGAAGCCGTCACCTGTACGGGTGAGCCAGATGCTTAGTCCGTAACAGCTCCTCTGCCAGCAAAAAATTTCTTCAAAGATCCAGGACTTAATTTTTGGCATGGCTATTTATGCGAAAACTGTGAAAGTTAGGATTTTGGACCAAACAACAGCTCACTTTCTAAGACAAGGAATGATTCAGAACAGTTGGTATTATCTGTTTCTTTTTGTATAAATGAAATGAACAATTATTAAGCATGTTATTCTTGTATGCATGTACATAGACTTGAAAGTGTTATTTAATATTGTTTTAACTATTTACACACGGAATTAGAGCCATATTGTTAGGTTTTCTTGTGGTGCGCAAATTATAGGTACTACAATTTTAATGATTCAGAAAACTGAATTGAAGTAACGAAGACGTCATCGGCATACTGCACCCCAGTGCGGGCCAGGCAAATCCGAAGTAATACCATCCAAGGTTAAGATTAAATCGAATTGTCAGCATTCACCGATTCTCCGGACTAGATCTAGAAATTACCTAAATCTGCTCCTGGATTCAACGGAGTTTTAAAGGTTGTAACATCAAGAAATTTGTTTGTAGTATGTTTGTTTATTATATTGTGTTTTTGCCACAAGTATTCATAAGATAATTCTTTTTGTTGTTAACAAGAATTTCTCGTAAATTAACACTATATATCTCAGATTAAAAACACTGACCATTTTCTATATTGATATTACATATGACATTGCTTAACATTACATATATATTTACGCTTCTTTAAGTATATTGCAAGAAAAAAATTAACCAGATTATTATTACTTTTGTTGGATTACATAATATAATTACACCTTACTAAGCATTTTAAAAATTATCCTATTGATCCACACTGTTGAAAACTTTACACTAGCATTTTTCTTTGGGGTGCAAACAGGCACTCGATTGTTCTTGTTGAAACTATTGCGCTGTAAAATTTTGATTTTGTTATTATCGGCCGATTAACTGGAGCGGCCAGGAGTCGTGCTCGATTGGGAGTCTGCCCTAAACACAAGGTAAACGAGTAAAATACTATAACACCGATTTGGCCAATTCGACGTTCGTTATCTTTACCTTTCATAGTTTTTTTGTTCAAGCGTCATATCGTCGTCGAGTTTTTTTTGTACCCATTGTACACCATTACACCTACCATACGTAATCATTTCTGTTGGTAAATTGTTGTTATTACTTTTGGTTAATTTTTGTGAACCTGTTTATGAGTAATGAAATTGCTCTTAATAGAATATATTGGAAGTTGTTATTTTGTGGTAATAGTTGGTTGCATCCACATTACCTATATTGTAAGGGTACTTTTTTTTGATTTACACATATCTAATAGTTAATTCAAACTTACCTTCATTTTGTTGTTAATTAATTATATTGTATTGGGCTGTAATTACTGTATAATATATTTGTTATCAATTTCGTTACCTCCACGAGTATTACTAGGCATGACAACCTAAGGGGGTAATTTATCCAGGATGGTTGGGTTGTGTTTTCTCTCCAGGGTTCTCTCGAAGTCGCGTTGAACATTTACAGGTCCACCAGTTCGTTGGGAACTTCCAGCGATGAATACCTTTGGCTAACCTAGGACAAGAACGGTATGAAGAAATCTCCCTTTTGACTAATAGGTAAGTGGTGAATCATATATGTAGCGTTCCGGTCACACACCCCACGACCCCTACCGTCGAGTTAGCGTATACCGTGTGACCGGCTAATCACCCCCTATCACTATTTCGGACCTAGGGAGGATGGTTGTCTTTCAAAATTTTTATGTCTACCCAAGCATGATGGCAGTAGCCTTGCTGTCACCAGCAAGGAGCTCCATTGTGCCGGTACAAGACGTTAAGTGCTATAATTGCAACGTAGTGGGACATCTTTCAAGAGACTGCCCTCAACCTCAACGCAAACAACGATGTAATAAATGCCATAGGACCGGACATTTAGAACGTGAATGTAAAATCGCGAATGTGTCTCTAATTAAATGCGACAAATATCATCAAAACGTAGTAATAAATGAAAAACATTACGCATCCGCGTTTATCGACATGGGTAGTGACGTTAGCTTAGTAACAGAGTCGTGCGTTAAATCTTTGGAATTAAAATACGAACCGCATAAAATACATCTGAACGGATTCGGTGACGGGAAGGGTATAACAATTGGACGCGTTAAAGTTAATTTAAAATTGGACGAGGCGTCAGCCCAAATATTTTTGCTAGTAGTACCAAATAATTTAATACCATACGATGACGTTTTAGTCGGAAAAGATTTTCTTGACCTCGATTATGTAGTGGTGGTAAGGCAGAAGGATCAACTAAAACTTTTTGAGGATAGAAACCTTGTAGACGATAATAAAAATTTTAATGAAGAGACCCTTGAAGAAAACGTGAGCGCCAACGATAAATCAAATGCCATCAGGAATGAGATCTGAGAAGGAGACTCGAGCGTGGATGAACAACGGTGCAAGGATGACCAATATAACTTCGAACAAGCAGATGATATCAGAAGGAATGTTAAATTACACAGTGATAAATCGCCAAATATATGGATAACAGAATATCATAATAAAAATCAAGTCATGGAACTAATTTTAAGGAACGAAGTAAATACAGGTAAATTAAGTGAAGGACAAATTAGTGAGTTATTAACTTTGCTAAATAAAAACAGACAGTGTTTTGCTAAGAACGTTTTTGAGGAAGGATGCTCAAGGAACTCGGAATTTAAAATTGTACTGAAGAATTCAACGATAATAAATTCTCGACCGTATCGATCGTCGATTCCCCAACAAATGAAAATGAAAGGCATTATCGAAGACTTATTGAAGGCAAAAATTATTCGAAATTCAAATTCGGAATACGCGTCGCCTGCAATGCTAGTCAGCAAGAAGGATGGTGACTCTCGTATGGTAATCGACTACAGGAGACTTAATGAATTAACAGTCAAGGACAGGTATCCTCTACCGATTATTGAAGACCTACTTCAATGTTTGAGCGGCAGCCATTATTTTATTGTGTTGGATCTTGCTTCAGGATATTATCAGATACCAGTGGCAGGCGAATCACGAAAATACACAGCATTTATCACAACTGAAGGAGAATACGAGTTCCTACGAATGCCGTTTGGAGTTTCGAATCACATCTTCATCCATCCATCACATTTTCAGCGAATGATGAATAACCTAAAAAGGAAAATGATTAGAGGACAACTCGTTACGTACATGGATGACGTACTCATACCCTGCGACACCTTTCAATCTGGATTAGCAATACTGGAAGAGTTTTTGGACATTATACTTAGCGAAGGCCTCACATTAAAGCTGAAAAAATCGTTTTTCTTCAAGCAAGAAGTAGAATTCTTGGGGTACGTAATAACGTCCGAAGGAATGAGGCCGAATACTAATAAGATTAACGCAGTCAAGGAAGTAAAGGAGCCACGCAATACGCATGAACTAAGGCAGTTCATAGGTCTAACGAGCTATTATAGGAAATTTGTGCCCGAATATGGTATGAAAGCGCTTCCCTTAACGTCTCTGCTTAAAAAGGATAAGGAGTTTGTATGGACTAAGCAGCAAGAGGACGCGTTTTGCAAATTAAAGGAAATTCTAGTTACGCGTCCGCTCCTAACACTCTTTAATCCAAAATGCGAACACGAAATTCATTCGGATGCTTGCGCGATTGGACTAGCTGGAATTTTACATCAATGGGACCCCGACGGAAAGCTACGACCAGTCAGTTATTTCAGTAGGAGAACCACCGACCAAGAAAGACACTATCATAGCTACGAACTGGAAGTTCTAGCGGTCGTCGAGACGCTCACGCGATTTCGTTGTTTCCTCTTAAGGAAAAGATTCAAACTCGTTACGGACTTTGAAGCGATTAAGGCAACTGCAAGGAAGAAGGAATTGATTCCTAGAATAGCCAGATGGTGGTTATCCCTAGCGGAATTTGACTTTGAGGTCTTATATCGTAGCAAAAGTCTTATACAGCATGTCGATTGTTTGAGCAGACAGCCGTACGAGGAAGCTAAGGAGGCACAAGAAGCTGACTTGAAAGTTTTTAGTATCAACATTTCCACGGAGGATTGGTTATTGACGATCCAATTGCAAGACCCGAAGCTTACAAATATCCTCGATATATTGCAACGAAATCCTAAAAGTAATGAAGAGAAACAGGTTCATGCAGCGTACGAAATTAAATCAAGTCGATTATATAGGAAAATAGGAAACGATTTAAGGTGGGTAGTACCTAGATGCGCTATCCCCCAGATCATCAAGACGTGCCATGACGACATGGGGCATTTCGCTTTGGACAAGACGCTGAATCTACTTAGACGAGACTACTGGTTCCCGAGAATGAGGAATAAAGTTAAAAGCTACATAAATAGCTGCATTAATTGCGCGTACTATAAATGTACGACAACGCGATCAGAAGGTGAGCTGCACTGCATCGAGAAAGTGGCAATTCCTTTCCACACTATTCACGTGGATCACCTGGGCCCCTTTCCCAAAAGTACCCAAGGAAATAGTTATATATTCGGAATCGTGGACGGGTTCACCAAGTACTTAGTCATCTATCCGGTCAGAACTACATCATCAAGGATTACATTGAGAATGCTCAACGCCTTCACCCAAAGTTTCGGAACGCCTACGCGAATCATCTCAGACCGCGGAACGGCATTCACAGCTAAGGAGTTTAAGGGATATTGTGAACGCAATTGCATTCGACACGTACTAACAGCGACCCGCTCAGCACGAAGTAATGGACAAATTGAAAGATGCAACAGAACTATTCTTAACGCTTTACGGACGATGGCAGACGGAGAAAGAACATGGGACAAACTACTGCGTCCAACACAATGGGGAATAAATTCATCACGGCATGATTCAACGAAGCGAACACCACACGAATTACTCTTCGGTTTCCAACCGAGAGACCCTCTGCAAAACAAGGTGCTGCTAGGACTGCACGACGATGGCCCGGATCAACCGATAGATCTTCCATCTTTGAGACAACAAGCTCTAGAAAAAATAAAAAGAGCCCAACACACCCAAAAGGAATACTACGACGCGAAGCGAAAACCAGCGCATCAATATGAGAGAGGCGACTTGGTGCTCATAGAAAGGCCTAGCATAGCAACGGGAGATTCAAGGAAACTCGACCCAAAGTACAAAGGGCCTTATATCATACAGGAAGTCTTGGGAAACGACAGATACCGAATAGCTGATATCCCTGGAGCTCCGCGAAGTCAACGCCAATATCAAGGAGTGTTCGCGTCCGACAACATGAAGTCCTGGTGCCGGAATCCAGATGGCATCGATGAAGGTAGCAGTAATGATGACGATGGATCCGAGGACGAATCACACAGTCAGGTTGGTCGAGCTGTAACAAGTTGTGAACGCACCCATTCAGTTTAAGAAGTTGGCAGTACTAAAAAACCCAAGTGACCAACCTACAAGGAAAAAAAACCTGGCTTCATCTTTTCTCTGTTGACGTCAAATCCGGACAACGAAGACCACCATTTTCTTGAATTAAAAGAGTTTAATTTGAATAAAGAATTAATTATATTTCATTAACGTTTCTTTTTATTTTCAAATTTACACTTTTCTTTTAAAATTACTCCAGTTTTATCTACTTCTACTTAAATTTTTAATTCTAAGAGATACCTGCTTTTAATAAGAATCGTTGGATACCAATCTCATTTTTCGATTTTTTTGACTTGTTGAGTTTTGAAAAAACGGTCCTCAATTATACTGAAGGCAGTTTTGAGGCCTTTCTAACCATACGCATTAACGCCCTGAGTTAATGCAATTATACTGAAGGCAGTCTTGAAGCCTTACCATAAACTATAGTCATTAACGCCCTGAGTTAATGCAAAACATTATTTGTATCCTAAGGTACTGATCCAGGACCCGCTTGAATATCACATTAACGTCCTGAATTAATGTGATATAGATTACCAAAAATCTAACTTAACCAATTTGAATATTCCAGCCAAGCTTTCAACGCGAGTAAAGAACCAACCTACGAGGAGCTTTATCAGACTCAAGTACAAGCAGCATTGAATTTACGACTTGAGATTGATTTAAGGAGAAAAGTAAAAAACAGTTCGTGAAACATTGGTTTGTTGGGCATTTGCACTGATATAAGAAAGATTACGTGTTTTAAATTATCTTTAAGTTTTGAATTATAATTTTAGACGAATCATTAAAATAGAATTTAGCAAGCAATAATATTGAAGTTAAGAGTATAGTTTGAAGAGAAGTTAACTATTTTTAATAGATTGAGTTAAAGTTGAAATTTTGTACTTAAACCAAACGAAACTAATATTTATTGAATAAATATTTAAGTCAAAGGAAAGTAATTCGTTTTTTCTAAAATCACACGTTGTAGCCATCCATTGAGCATAACGAGTAGGCAAAGTTTGGCTCATTCAGTGATGGTAATGGTGCATGCATCATGGTGTATCTTCAATCTTCTCAGATAAAACAACATCAAGAACCGAAACAACACAAAGCCAAAGCCAAAACCAACAAAACTTTTGACTCCAGCTTCATCCTCTAGATCAGGATCTGAAAAAGGCAATGTTACATCGGATGAATTAGCTTTATCATTCCATACAGTTAAAGGGAGGTGCTCGGACCTTATGTTCTTGAAAGTGTGATTAATGTTTTAAAAGATGAAAACATGTTTTTTGTCTGCAAACTGATGCTTCATATAAAAAAACGTTAACTTATCTCCTCTAGTGGTCCAATACTTTACAGTAGAAAAGGGAATACAAAACAAATTTTTAGATTCCTATGAATGAATTTCCAAAACGCGTAAAAATGCACATAATGCGAATTAACTGCTACTGCGAATTATTAATGCGAATTAACTCCGCTTGCAATGATCGAATCCAAGATCAAATTACCTCTAATTGGCTCATGCACACATTTTTCAGTTTTAGCAAATTCTGCTAGATTTTTCGATTTTTTAGAGGCCTCGCTTAAAAAAGGGACAAATCCAAAAGACAATGAAGTTTTTACTAGTATCGGGTTAGGTCGTGTTTGAATAGAACATACATTTTAAGACAATTAGAAATTGTTTAACTTTTTTTATATATATATTTGGAAACAGAAACATAATAAAGAAAGAAAAGTTTAAGTGTTTCGTGTTTATTTAAAAAGTTGATTCCCCTCCCTGACGGCTGTAGCAGTCGCTACTTATCGTGTATATACGTTTTTCGTTGTAGTAAGTTTTATTCAAGTATTAATTCAGTTTCTATACTAATAAATTTGGAACACAGCGTTTTTGGTTACGTTTGGATTCTCACTACTCCTATGAAATACACTTGGAGAATTTAGATTGTCATATCACCTTTGTATACACTGTACACGGAAACTAATTTTAAAAACATAGACACACAAATATTGTTCAACAGAAAATAATTTTGAAATATTGTAAGAGTATTAGTTATAAGTTCAACCAAATAGGAACTTACTCTATTTGAGTTTTTATAACGGTTTTGCAATTAAAAACGTTTCGTAATTTTATTATGGAGAGAAAATTTTTTAAAATGCAATAAAGTTTAGTTAAAATAATTATCTAAAATAAAAGTTTAAAGTTATTCTCAAATATATAATTATTATTATTGACTATATGCATAATGCATATTGCACTGAACTGGAGTGAGACAAACAAAGTATTTAAAATTGTCAGACCCATTTCAACGGCTTCTGCCCACAGTGCATAGAGGAAGCACGAGCGGCAGGATAACAGAGAGAAGAATTGAAAAAGCTTGTTGCTATAGTTGAAGGAGACTTTCATGAGCTTAAGAGGCATATTGGCCCTAGGTGGTTGTCTTTACTCCCCTGTATTGACACTATCTTATTGAATTGGCATGCAATATTCAATTACTTTAAGTCTTGAAGATAACTGCCCTATGGTGGGCAAATTTTGTAAGAAAGTAAATAAGTACAATCAATAAATCGAAGTGATAAGAGAAAGTGATCCAGGGTTGAAAGGGAGTCAGGGGCAAGCCTCGAGACCAACAAAGTCTCAAGTAATTAACAAGTAATATAGTCAAATATTTTTTAGGCGAAAACGAAGATCTATTTCCTTCGGGCTAAGCCCAGTGAAGTGAAATTAATAAAAAGTAAAAGAAGTTTTTTTTATATAATAAAAAGTAAAGTAAAATAAAATAAGTTTTTATAATAAAAGGCATTTTGTTAATAAAGAAAAAGAAACAAAGTGTTTGAATAGAATTTTTACCACTGAAAAATAATAATAACAAAGGGGCCGGGTTCATCTCTAACGAATGCACGGCACGGTCCCGTAACGGTAGAAAAAGGAGCGAACCGTTACATATGCCTCCGAAAATTCTATAACAAATGACTGATGCTTCAACAAAAAAAATTCAAAAATAACCCAGAAAATTAGGTTCTTTTTTGTTCAAGCATTTTATTTTGGCAGAAGTTGAAGCTTTTGGCTCAAGAAGTTGTGCCTAACATTGTTAAATAAAACATTTTTATAAATAATAAAACGTGACGTCGCAATCAATTGAATCAATAGGTCTAACAATTTGAGAGAAACTTTGATGATTAACAGCTATGAAATTTCCAAAAGAAGCAAGCGCATTGCTATTATAGAATTTTGTAACAACTTCAAGAATATTCTTGAGCATTTCCCAACTTCAGAAGCGTGTCAGGCTTCACCTCCGTAATAAAAATTGGCCAACACCATTTGACTATCACTAAATGGTCAATAGTTATAGGAATATAGGAAGGAGTCGGATTCTGCAATTATCTTTATTTTTTTTCTGAGTAATTTAAACCGGTTTTCATTTACCGGATTTTGGCTATTCAATATTTTTATGTATTCTCCCCCCCCACCCTTTACTAACAGGGGTGTCCCTCTAAGTTGCAATCAAAATTATCTGATTAATGTGGTTAGTTAATATTATTTAAAACTAGGTTTATGTTAGTACTATTTCTATTCTTATTTGTTAACTTATCTTGATTTATATTGTAGCCCATTTGTAGGTCCATCACTCATGGTATGTGTGCGTTCACATTTAAATGTTTTCATGTCACTGCTCGCATCAACTGCATGCTTCTGCTCGCGTATATGTGAGAAGTCACTTTATTTTTGGGAATTATTAGCCGCACTTCACTTATTAACTTTCATATATTTTTTGTATAAAATTTTTATTTATTGCCAGTTGACTTATTTCTGAATCACTTACTCCTGCCTTTTCTTTACTTTCAAAGAATGGCGTCACGCCTCTTGTCAGCGTTCATGGAAATTTCTTACTTTGTTTTAATCACTGTACTGAATTTTCATTTCTTTTAAACACACTTTAATTCCAAATACACACTTTAATTCATCAAGGCTTGCTATGAAAATGTAGCTTAAAACAAAAAGAAACTCGTATCGCATAGGGAGGATATTTTTACTTCCGCTCGAAAGGAATTCACACATCGAGCTTCGGTAAACTCGCCCTGCTATTTTCAAGTCACTGCTGGGGTATATACAATACACATCGCTTTAGCTTGCTAAGCTATTTTTTCAAAGTTGAAACTGACGCCAAGGAATATCCAAGTGAACTATGCTTTAGCTCCGGCATATAGAAATTACATTTGAAATATCTTCAGGACACCACTGGTTTTTTTATTTTTTTAAATTGTTCTTTAGTAAAAACTCTTCCTTCACCATAAGAAATTGCATTAGCATCTTCTAATTGCGATTCATATTTTCTCTGATTTTCTTTTTCTTTCTTCAATTGCTTTTTTAGTACTGCATTTCTTCTCTTCATTCTAAATTTCTTCTATAAAAAATATAAGTTTATTACAAGTTCAATAGGCAGATAAATTGTAGACTTACTATGCCTGAACAGTATTATTAACAACTGTATTTATTAATAAATCGACTCCGCTACTTCCCAACTCCATCTCGTTTCTTTGATTTCTGGAAAGGAAATATATGGAGATGAAAAATATTTCATTTTAAAGAAAAATAAGTTACTGTTTGTATTCTGAAATTGCTTCGTGAAGAAGTTTGCTTTGTTTTATTAACCATTTATTCTCCTGTAGAAAGGTCAGCATTAAAAACGGCAAAATTCTAACTAGGAATAGCTCCTTAAGGTGGCTTTTACTATTTACGTCTTTAACTGGAATATCTTGTCTCCAATTTTGCTCCATAGAATGGTCAGAGCATATTTTAACTGCACGAACATTAAAGTCTCAAAAATTAAAATTATCTCTGCAATCCAGACAAGCTTTATTGTTTTCATAGTTTTTACAACTGACCACAGCACATTTCTCTATTTTTCCCTTTTTATTGTTCACTTTGTCTTTATTTTACAAGATGTTTATGGCAGAAGTAACTTTGACGTCTCTCGATCAAATGACATTTGTAATACTAAGGTTACATGTCGGACTGAGGACTTGACTTGAACTTGAACTGACAGTTTAATCCGCGGCGACAGCTTACCTACTTCACGGTATACAGAAACAAGGTAGTGTAAAAGAGACTGACAGCTCGAATATCGTACGAATATCGTAGAAAAAGCCGACGTCACCCGGCAAGTTAATACAGAAAACAACAACAACAATTTCGATTTTGTATGGGGAAGACTTGCCGAGTGACGTCAGCATTCAAATGACATTTCTCTTTTACATTACCTTGTTTCTGTATACCGTGACCTACTTGAGAGCTTGACTTCAAGCTGGCTTGAAATATATTTGACACTTCGCATAAATTTGCCGCGAAATACGTGGTGGAAGAAACAATTTTTTTTCATTTATGTGCCCTCTTTATTACTTTGTCTTTGGTTTTATTAACAAGAGGGAGGAAGAAATTTGTAAACAATTTTTAAAGGTAAACAATTTAAGTTTAATTTTCATTTTTAATCGGACTAATTTGTGAATGATGATGAGGGCTCAAGAAAGAACTACTGTTATTTTCTTTTGATGTTGCAACCGCCACGAAATAAGTAGTTGTTATTACCAATTAAAACAATAAAAGAAATATTTTTACTTATTCGTAAACATTGGAATAAGACAAAAATACATTTCTTTTATTGTAAATAGGTATATTTATTGTTATTTGCAAGGGCGATTGCAACATTTTTTACAGGCATGCAAAAACTATAATACAATTACTTACAGTCAATAAGTTAATCCTTTTCCAACGATGACACTTATCCTGGGCATTTCCTATGCACTTTAATATTTACAAAAGCACTTTTAAACTTTTAAAAACGAACTTTCAACTAATAATAATTAATAATAAATGCAGCTATAACCTGCAAAACACTTGTTTAGCACCGATTTTGACGTTTCTAACCGCACTTCTCACAGATAAATTGAAGTCCATTCTGACTGAAGTCCATTCTGACAGATAGATAAATTGAAGTCCGATTTTCTTTGAATCTGAGTGTGAGATTTCGTTGTGCATGGCTTGTAAATGTAGAAGGTTTTGAAGCCCTCGTAAGTAGAGGCCTGGAAGCAGACTTGCACTTAACCACTCACTTCATTTTAATTTTTTTTATTAAATCACTAAAGCACTAATCACTGATAATCCATGGGCACCAAAAAGTGATAATATACAACATTTTACCACTTTTTAGTGCAAAAACAAACTTAAAAAATTGCTTCGTATGGCTTCGGCCATGTTAATTCCACAACTGTCAGAATATTTTTGGCCTGTTTTCAGCTATGTTAGTATTAGTTGGCCTGGCTGCTTCCCGGCCTGTACTTACGAGGGCTTGACGTAACACAAAAGAGAATTCTTGACAAGGCAGAGCAAAAAACGTGTCGTGTAAATCAGGTCTAAATAACTTTGTCGAATCGGCTTGAACCAAGCCCCTCGTAAGTACAAGCTTGGAAGCAGACTTTTTTGTTGCGTCTGTGCGAGGCCAAAATCGTCTGACAGTTGTAATTAACATGGCCGAAGCCGTACGAAGCAATTTTTTAACTTTGGTTTTGGAATTAAAGTGGTAAAATATTGTATTTTATCACTTTTTAGTGCACACGGATTATCAGTGATAAGTTATTTAGTGATCTGAGTCCATAAATTAAAAAAAATTAGTGGTTAAGTGTATTTTAAGAGTGTTAGGGCCCAACTATAATGCACGTAAGAAACGCACGTCATCTGGGCGCTCTCATGGAAAATAATGGGTTCGGCCATATTGGACGTACGTCGGTCATATTTTGTTTCGTTAAGTTTCGTTAAACGTAAAAATGCGAAATGAACCGCGCTCAACGTACGTTTTGTGAGAATTTGCAGTAAAATTGATGACAGCTGATTTTTTTGTTGTTTTGTGGGTTTTAAACAAGAAAGAGTATGGAAAATATTGTGCTTCAAATTTATGGGAGTGATTTTGACGAGAAATTTATTATAATTGAAAATAAACACGATTATTTTTAATATGCAAAGATTAATAGCCAAGTTTTAATGGGCATATTCACACGCTGCCATAATTGTGGTGAGTAAAACCGGTTTTATTCAACTCCTAGCAACTCAGACGGGGCGTAAATGAGTGTAGTAAATTTGAATGCTTTACAGGAACCTTTAAATGTATTGCAGATGAAATTTACTTGTTAGAGAAAAACAGAGCTAAAGAATGCAAGAGATAGAAGTAACTTTTTATATGTGTGCCAGTTTTCACGCGTTTGCTTTTGCGTGAAAAATGTTTCGTTAAGTTCTTCCGCTCCCTTCCCTCTCTCATCTATAAAACCGGTTTTAGGCGCCATAAATGTGCACTGTGTGAATAGGCCCAATAGCCAATGAAAAATATTTATGCATTTTAATAATTTTAAACTTGTGAAAACTTTCCGTATACACAAACCATTATACCTTTGACGAAAGTTTGATATTTACGCACGCCGGCTGACGTGCGTTTCTTACGTTCATTATAGTTGGGCCTATAATTGATTAGGTGACCATTTTTGTTTACAATCGCCGGTGGTTTTTTCGTGTTAATTTAGGGAAAAAGTATTGAATTTGTGTAGTAATGCAATTAAAAGTGAATTTAAAGTAGTTAAAAATTATTATAGAAGAGTTATTAAAAACATAAGTGCAAGTACTACCACACAACATGAATAACAATAACTTTTTCACTTTTCCTTCACATTTTTCTGCACTTATGTTTTTAATAACTATTCTATAATAATCTTTAATTACTTAAAAAGCACTTTTTATTATATTACTATACAAATTCAACTTTTTTTCCCTAAATTAACACGAAAAAACCACCGCGAATGTAAACAAAAATGGTCACCTAATCAATTAACACTCTTAAAATACACTTAACCACTCACTTCATTTTAATTTTTTTTATTAAATCACTAAAGCACTAATCACTGATAATCCATGTGCACCAAAATGTGATAATATACAATATTACCACTTTTTAGTGCAAAAACAAACTTAAAAAATTGCTTCGTATGGCTTCGGCCATGTTAATTCCACAACTGTCAAAATATTTTTGGCCTGTTTTCAGCTATGTTAGTATTAGTTGGCCTGGCTGCTTCCCGGCCTGTACTTACGAGGGCCTTGCTTAAACTACAGCCTTAGAATATAGAACTACAGGAAGGGCCCTCGCCGAATTTTAGCGTAGTGAAATTCTTTTTGTGTGAGTGCTCACGTTTTAGTAGTTGTTTGTCCATTACAACCGGATAAAGCGAATGGAATAGAGGAGGGGCAAGAGCGAGTTGAAATAATCAGTTAACTAAAATAAAATCTTGCCCCTACAAATGAACTTTTTACACGCCGTCACTACGCATTCTAATCAGCTGATCGCCTTGAATTTTGGGTGGCATTAGTTAATGTAAACAAAGAAATCCAAGCACACAAAATTTACATTATTTAGAGTATTTAGCTCAGTGATTTCCACAATTATTAATGGAAATATGTAATATATATGTTTTGGAAGTATTTGAGTTTACCCACTTACATGAAAAAGGATTTTCCTCGTGGAATTAGCGAATTATTCGTACATCCACAAACTGCACACTTCATTGTTCTTATTTCACTTAAAATTCACTTGTAACAACTTTAATTGCACTGAAAACAAATTCTTTGAACTTTCTTTTTTCTTTTAATTTAGTTTTGAAAAAAACTGGAAGTAAATTTGATAAAAAACACTCGTTTCAAAGAAAATGTACTACCGAACGCGGGAAAACAATTTATAATTTGACAGTCTACTATCAAACAAATAGCCCAGTTTGACAGTTGTCTGACCGGATTTCACTACGTTCACGTACAGGGATTTTACACCCGAGGGCCTTTCCTGTAGTTCTATATTCTAAGAATAAAGCCATGTAACCCCTGCTTCCTTAAGCCCGGTATGCAAGGCTCAAGAAAACTTCTGCATTTATTTCCCTAAGAAAAAATGACAGCAGTTCAGAAATTTTGACAGTTACTTATTTTCATTGCAGACATTAAATAAATTGTTTCATGATTGCTTGGAATTAATGAAATTGTTTTAATTAGTAAGGAATTAAAAAAGAATTTAAAAAATCTGAATAAAAAACAACAATATGTAATTTTTTCCATTGCTGACAGTTACTTTCAATTTCAAAAACCACCTGAGACGGCAAGACCTCATGAACCGTTAAAATTTCTTAAGGAAATAAATGAATCGACACTTATTTCTGGAGGAAAAAGTAAAATTTTATCAAAAGCGACATCTGCGTGTCACTAAAAAACACGATATTTCTGGTGTGAATTTCTCGACTCGAGCATACCGGTCGCAGAAATCGCTCCAGAAAATATTTCTGGACCATTTCTTGACCATTTTTTTACAAGGGTTTAAGATAGGCAAAGAAATTTCTTGAGCCTTGCATACCGGGCTTTAGAATACAGAACTACAGGAAGGGCCCTCGCCGAATTTTAGCGTGGTGAAATTCACATTTTGGTAGTTGTGCTCACATTTTGGTAGTTGTTTGTCCACTACCAGCGGAAAAAGCGAGTAGAATAGAGGAGGGGCAAGAGCGAGTTGAAATAATCAGTTATCTAAAATAAAATCTTGCACCTACAAATGAACTATTCACATCCAGTCACTACATATTTTAATCAGCTGATCCCCTTGAATTTTGCGTTTTGTTAGTTAATGTAAACAAAGAAATCCAAGCAAACAAGTAGCAGTTTTTTCGTTAAATAAATGTATTTTTTTCAATATGTGAGGGTTTTCCCTATTACCCCGTTTATGATTAGGTTGAAAAGTTGAGTCGAGGTTGAGTTGAAATTTCGACCACCGCATATGATTCCGAGTTGAGTTTAGTTTGGGTTGAAATCGGGTTGAACTGCCATCAAAACATAACCTCTTTTTGTTAATTGTTTTTCTATATTTCTGACTTCCTATACAGTTTTCCATCAAAATGGTGAAAGGAATTTTGTTCCCGCATTTTTTCTAACATAGTTTTTGTTTCCTGATGCTTCCAAAGATTTCTTTTAGCTATTGTCAAAATTAAATTTCCTCTGTTTTTACATATATAGTTAATATAAAATAATTAACGCGCTACAAAAACACCGAACACAAAACTAACGCCGAAAGCAGACTTCACGGAGGGTAAACAAACAAGAGAAATGTCACTTCAATCCAATTTCAACTCAATACGCGTTTATGAGGCGAAATATCAACTCGGCCCAGGTAGGAGAGCTGAATTGGGTTGAGTGGACCCAGTTTCAACTCGACCCCGGTTTATGACTGGGTTCAACCTGGGTTGAACCTAGGTTGAACCTAGTCATAAACGGGGTAAAGAAGTGAATTGCACAATCAACGGAAAACTAATTTCAAAACTCAAGCGCTGAAACGGTTACATGGCTAGTTCAAGTCGATCCGACAAATTTTTTGGACCGACTTGAGTGATGTAGACTTGAAGTCGATCTGAGGTTACATGACTTTCAAGTCTACTTGGAGCCGGCCGTATGCATGTAATCATAATATGTATTCGTTGTACCCTCGTGTAGAACCACCCTAAGTGTGCACAGCATGAAGAATATACAAGGAGGAAAAACTCTTAAGGCTGAACTACAATGAGGCGCTGGCGCGTGGTGCTGGCGCTGTATCGCAAGCTGTCAAAAGTAAAAAACGTAGCCCACCCGAAGTGCAACTACAATGTGTAGCTGGCCTTGGCGCGTGGTGCTTGCGCTGCCGCTCACTTTTGCCTACTTTCTACTTTTGGTGCGCGCCAGTACACCAGCCAGTTGGGAATTTTGATAAATGAGGGCGCTGAAGTCAAAAGTATCCCAAAAAACATTCGTATTTAATCAATTTTTGGTTTTTCCTGTAAAAAAAATAATTTCCAATGAATTTTTTTTTGCATTGCCCCATTTCCACTAACTTAAGCCTCAAACAGAACCAATCCGCTTCATCCGTTTTTAAAATTTTGACATGACTTAGCGCCACGCATTGTAGTTGCACTCAGCTACATGGCGCGCGCCAGAGTAAAAGCCAGCGCCAAGAAGAGCGGCAGCGCCAGGGCCAGCGCCACATTGTAGTTCCCACTTTATGGGGAAAATGACCGGAAATGGATGGGTAGAAGAAACTAAACTTCTAGTTCATTTTTGGCCACAGATGTCACCCTTGTCCGATGTACCCCATATGAAATTAATAAAAATTCATTGAAAACATCAAAAAATTGATTAATTACGAATAATCACATTGATATAAATTCAATTTAGAAGCTGGTAAACAGCCGTAAGCCGGTAAACGTAAAATATATTAGTAATAAACGAACTTTGCTATGAACCGGATAAATACAATCGGCCATGTTTTTTGGGGTACATTTGACTGCAGCGCCACCATTAATCAAACGAAAATTGACAACACGTAGTTTTAACTCCTTGTATAGTCTTCATGGTGCACAGCACGGAGGCTATACAAGGAGACAAAACTCCGTGTTGTCAATTTTCGTTTGATTATTGGTGGCGCTGCAGTCAAATGTACCCCAAAAACATGGCCGATTGTATTTATCCGGTTCGTGGCAAAGTTCGTTTATTACTAATATATTTTACGTTTAGCAGCTTACAGCTGTTTACAAGCTTCTAAATTCGATTTTATATCAATGCGATTATTCGTAATTAATCAATTTTTGATGTTTCCAATGAATTTTAACAAATTCATGCGGGGTACATCGGACAAAGGTGACATCTGTGGCCAAAAATGAACTAGAAGTTTAGTTTCTTCTACCCATCCATTTCCTGTCATTTTCCCATTAGAGTTTTGTCTGCTTGTATATTCTCCATGGTGCACAGGAAGCGAATTGCACTTAGAATATAGAACTACAGGAAGGGCCCTCGCCGAATTTTAGCGTAGTGAAATTCTTTTTGTGTGAGTGCTCACGTTTTAGTAGCTGTTTGTCCATTACAAGCGGATAAAGCGAATGGAATAGAGGAGGGGCAAGAGCACTTAGAATATAGAACTACAGGAAGGGCCCTCGCCGAATTTTAGCGTAGTGAAATTCTTTTTGTGTGAGTGCTCACGTTTTAGAAGTTGTTTGTCCATTACAAGCGGATAAAGCGAATGGAATAGAGGAGGGGAAAGAGCGAGTTGAAATAATCAGTTACCTAAAATAAAATCTTGCCCCTACAAATGAACTTTTTACACGCCGTCACTACGCATTCTAATCAGCTGATCCCCTTGAATTTTGCATGGCATTAGTTAATGTAAACAAAGAAATCCAAGCACACAAAATTTACATTATTTAGAGTATTTAGCTCAGTGATTTCCACAATTATTAATGGAAATATGTATTATATATGTTTAGGAAGTATTTGGGTTTACCCACTTACCTGAAAAAGGATTTTCCTCGCGGAATTAGCGAATTATTCGTACATCCACAAACTGCACACTTCATTGTTCTTATTTCACTTAAAATTCACTTGTAACAACTGTAATTGCACTGAAAACAAATTCTTTGAATTTTCTTTCTTCTTTTAATTTAGTTTTGAAAAAAACTGGAAGTAAATTTGATAAAAAACACTCGTTTCAAAGAAAATGCACTACCCAACGCGGGAAAACAATTTATAATTTGACAGTCAACTAACAAGCAAATAGCCCAGTTTGAAAGTTGTCTGATACCGGATTTCATACCCCGTTTGTGATTAGGTCGAAAAGTTGAGTCGAGGTTGAGTTGAAATTTCGACCACCGTATATGATTCCGAGTTGAGTTCACTTTGGGTTGAAATCGGGTTGAACTGCCATCAAAACATAACCTCTTTTTGTTAGTTCTTTTTCTATATTTCTGACTTCCTATACAGTTTTTCATCAAAATGGTGAAGGAAATTTTGTTCCCGGATTATTTCTAACATATTTTTTGTTTCCTGATGCTCCCAAACATTCCTCTTAGCCATTGTCAATATTAAATTTCCTCTATTTTTACATACACAGTTAATATAAAATAATTAACGCGCTACAAAAACACCGAACACAAAACTAACGCCGAAGGAAGACTTCACGGATGGTAAACAAACAAATCAAATGTCACCTCAACCCAATTTCAACTCAACACTCGTTTATGAGGCGAAATATCAACTCGACCCAGGTAGGAGAGCTGAGTTGGGGTGAGTGGACCCAGTTTCAACTCGATCCCCGTTTATGACTGGGTTCAAACTGGATTGATCCTAGGTTGAACCTAGTCATAAACGGGGTATCAGTATGCTAACGTACAGTGATTTTTCACGCGAGGGCCTTTCCTGTAGTTCTATAGTCTAAGGAATTGGACAATCAACGGAGATCTAATTTCAAAACTCAAGCGCTGAAGCAGGGGTTTACTTGGCTTTAGTTCAAGTCGATCCGACAAATTTTTTGGACGTTGTATTTTGTTAGAATATAAACAAGTGCCGGAGGACGGCTCCCAATCACAATGCACAGGTTCAAATGAAGTAAAAACACAATTCATTAGATAACAAATTTATTATAAAAAGAGAAAAGAAAACAATTCAATAATAAAGAGAAAACAAAGAAAAATTCTTCTGTAAATGTGTATTTATAAAAAAAAGAATTCAAAAGGATAATTCGAATATGCAACATTTCACGGTTTGACCTAACTCAAAATTCCTGTAAATTCTGATTTTGCTATAAACTGACCTTAAAAAGCATACTCCAAAACCCTGTGGCGAAAAAGAGCCCGAATTATGAGTAAAAATTGGGAAAACGGATACATCGGTCACTTTTGTTGATCCTACTATTCACCTATGCATATTATGTGAAAGAGACCAAATCAGTATTACGTCAGAGGTGCTCGCGAGTGGACGTGTATAAAATCGATTGTTTATTTCAAATACTGTAAAGGTAAGTACATTTTATTTTTTGTGCTAAACTGACTCCTTTTATAATAAGTCTGTTTATTACAAAAAACCTACAACAATTTATTGGTCGTTTTTAGATTGAGTCTTTTTAGTAATAAAATCAAATAAAAGAAGAACGACACTTATAACAATAGGTCTATTTATGACTACACGTATAAGAATTTTTTTATTATTTTTAATATTCAGCCTCTTTAGTAGTAAAAATACTAAAAATGAGTAGACATTTCTTAAAATATGTCTTTATTCTATAAAAGTTGTGTACGAAACTTTTAGATTTACGTACGTAGTTTCTTAGTCCTAACCATAAATTATAACGTTACGACCTAATTGTTTCAGGTTTTTACCCTTCAAGTTTTTTTCTGGTCAAAATGACATCAAAGCGAGTTCAGCATATGTTCAGTTTGATGGGAATAACGACTCCAAAGTTAACGCCTACAAAATGTTCCAAATATGGTAACATAAAAAAAAACCAAATACCAACTAAAAAAGTAATGAAGGATTTTAACGCTGACAGAAAAAAGCAAGAGACGGATCCTTTGATTGACTATCCTGACAATGTTACTCAATGGGTAGCAAATCATTATCATTCAACGATCACCCAATCGCCTACTCCAAATGATTGGAGTTGTGAAAAAGGAAACCAACCCAGCTCGGTCATCGTACACACCGTCAGTAACACTGACTTGTTGCCACTACATCCAATTGATCTAACACCGCCATCTCTCAGTACAGAACCACGATCTTTTAACACAAACTTTCATCAAGATCACAATGAAGGCGGCTTAATAAACGACATTCACGGAAGCCACGTGATAAACGATAGCTATGAGAACCACGCGGTACAAACATCATCGCAGAAAGCCATTACTAATAATGAAGCGCCTATCGTCATCAAAAATGACAGTAAACGTGACAAATGCACAGGTGTGGTCAGGCCCGGATTTAGAAATTTGCCGCCCCTAGGCAGTTGCAAAAATTGCCGCCCCCCCACAAAACTTCTTCAATGGTGGAATAAAGGTAGAAACAGAATGGCACGGAGACCGTGGCGGAGTCCGCCGCTCAGAGAGTTTCCCATACATTTAATTTCTCCCCAGGCGGCGCGGACAAATTAAATGTATGGGAAACTCTGAGCGGCGGACTCCGCCACGGTCTCCGTGCCATTCTGTTTCTACCTTAAGTTTGGTACGAAAAGTTATTCAATCAATAAACTGCACTTTTCTGAGAGCAAATATTTTAATTTATTATAGTCAGTAGTTTCACACGGGTGTACAGAGGGCGAACAACTGTGCGCTGTAATCGTCAATTCCCTTTTGTCAAAATTTACTGACTTGCTGTTTTTGCTTTTTTGAAATTCTTTGTGCTTTGTTTTCCCAACAACAAAACTTATCGAATATTCGATATCAGGCCAATATCGAGACTTGTATAAATCGAGTCCTTGCTCGATTTAGGCATTTTCCACTTATAATGTTGGTACGCGTGCTAACGAAATAGGCGGGAAATTCAATTCCCAGGAATAAAGCAAGTTTTCAAAGTTTCCGTCAAAATTTGCCGCCCCCTAATTGTTGCCGCCCTAGGCACGTGCCTACTCTGCCTGTATGGTAAATCCGGGCCTGGGTGTGGTGTTCAACATGTCGCCGTCATCATCTAAAATTTCATCTGATTCTCGTCCACGGAGAAAATCTATTCCAATTGATAATTACAGGATATCACCAATCCACTTCAATGAAAGCGATGTAGATTTTGGCGATAATGATCCGTCGTATGTTGTGCAAGAGAACTTGGATTCCAGGAAATGTAAGAATTTAACAAAATTTGTCTCTCGCTCATATTACAATTCGTCATCTCGTAATAATTCACGTGCTTGTAGTTCATCTTCAAAGAAAAAATCTTCTAGTAGTATGTTTGTATGTTAATGATCTCCCCTCTATTATCCATCGCTGCTCCTTTCATTTATATGCTGATGATCTACAGTTATATACTTATTGCCCTCCCAATCGAATTGAATCCTGTATTTCAGATCTCAACAATATCTTATACCTGATAAATGAATGGAGTTCTTCCAATTTCCTTAAACTTAATCCTAATAAATCCCAAGTACTCGTTCTTAGTCGTCGCTCTCTTTCTCTTGATAATATTCCTACTATCTCACTTAATAATGTTTCTCTTCCCGTTGTTGACTGTGTTAATAATCTTGGTATCGCCAATAATTCTAAACTATCTTGCTGCAAACATGTCTCACTCATGCTTTCCAAAATCTATGGCACGTTACGTAAACTTAGGGTCTATGGTAGTCTGTTATCATCGTCTATTCGGCTCAAGCTTGTTAAAGCCCTTATTGTTCCACACTTCCTCTATGGCTCCCTTGTATATATATCCCTTGATGCAACTTGCCGTCAACGTCTCTCAGTTGCATTTAATGATTGTTTACGGTTCATTTTTCACTTGCGAAGATCAGATCATGTGTCTGGTGTACGAAACTCCCTACTAGGTTGTGACCTCTTTTGTTTTGTTAATGTCTCTGCATTGGTCCTAGTGCATAAAGTTCTCCACACGAAAAGTCCTTCTTACCTCTCAGACTTCCTCCTTCCTCTGCAATCCTTGCGTTCTATTAAATTCCTCATTCCTGTACACTATTCCCTTATAGGTAGCCGTTCCTTCTTTGTACATTCGTTTAGAATTTGGAATAATCTTCCCAGCAATATCCAAAGAATAGGCACAGCCAACACTTTCAGAAAGCAAGCATCTCTTTTTCTATCTCCCTCTTCTTCTCTTTAGTATTTTCTTTTTTTTCTGTCCACTTATTTCTCTATCTTCTGCCCTTTCTCCTTTCTCTGTCCTTACGCTTTTTCCTTCTTCCTTGTAATCTTATAGTTTTTTAAGTTTAGGTTAGGCTATGCATTATGTATTCATTTTTCTTTTTTTTTATTTTTTAAATATTGTACTCTTTTATATATTTTATTTACTGTACTCTAAAAGATGTAAGTCTTGTGTACTCCCTTTTCTTTCTTATAATAAACAATAAACAAACAATAAACAAACAATAGTAGCTCTTCCAGTAGCAGTTCGTCTTCCAGCAGCAGTTCGCCATCCAGTAGCACTTCGTCATCCAGTAGCAGTAGCGCATCGTCCAACAAAGACACTAATAATAAAGACGGCAATTCTTCTTTACCCAATAGCAGAAAAAGGAAGAGGAATGTTACCACATGGAAACAGACGGCCGCTAAAATTGCAAGAAATAGTGGGCAGTCTTACACATCTATTTCTAAATCCAAGCGTCAAATTGAAGCACGCTCCTTGAAACCTCCGTGTTCTCAAAAGCGTAGGCTAAAATGTCGCGAAAACATCAACGAGGATCAGAGATCAATTCTTTTTAAAAAATTTTGGGAGTTCAATGATATAAATCTTCAACGTACTTTTATCAATTCTTATGCTGCAAAATATCGTTATACCAATGCAGAAAATCCAAGAACATTTAACCACGCATTTTATTTCACAGTAGATAATGAGAAACGACGTGTGTGTAAAACATTTTTCTTGCACACTTTGGACATTACTGGTCGAATGATTCGCACCGTTAAAAGCAAGCGAGATGCCGAAGGTTTCGTGCAAAAAGATCTTAAGGCCCGTCCTCACTACGCGGACTTAGAATCCACGCGCTTTTGGTCGTACGGCCAGCCAAAAGCGCGCGTGATCTTTTAATTTTCTGAGTCATGAGTGAGAAAAAATCAATTCTCATTTGAAACGGCGTACGCGCTTTTGAAAAGCTCATAGTGTGTGGACGCACAATGTACCTTTTTAACCACAGCCTTTTGTCCGCGTTGTTTGGCCGCACGGCCTTTACCATGGACAAAGTCGTAAAAAAGTCATAAAACTCTATATGAAAAAAAAAGGCAAAAGCGCGTACGACCCAAGACCGCGTAGTGTGGCCACACCATTAGAGGAAAACATGCGGGACACATAAAAGTTGACGCAAATATTATTCAAGATATGTAAGACTTTATCAACTCTATTCCGCGGATCTAGTCCCATTATTTGCGAGCACAAACTACACGAGAGTATATCGATGGTTCTAGACAAACAATCACAGAAATATACAGAGATTATGTAGATAATCAAAATCAAAATAACAAGCCTTATGGAAAATTTAACAAGTTTTACGAGATATTCATTACTGAGTTTAATATTAGCTTTTTAACCCAAGAAGGACCAATGTGACTTATGTAATCAATATTTACAGTGTCCAGAAGCTAACAGACAAGATATTCAAGGAAAATACGACACACATTTGGAGGAACAAATTTTATCCAGAGAAGAAAAGCGAAAAGATCGTTGAAACGTAAGCGACACTACTGTTTGCGCAGTTTTTGATCTTCAAGCTGTAATGCAATGTCCAACGGGCAATATCTCTGCTTTTTATTACAAATCGAGGCTGAACAGTTTTAATTTTACTATAGTAGAATTAGATAAATCGAAAGATTTAAAAACAGATCTTAAAAATTGCTGCTATAAGAACGTAAATTGTTACTTTTGGGACGAAACGCAAGGTAAAAGAGGTTCTAATGAATTAGGGTCTTGCATATTTAATTACCTAAAATCCATTGACGAACGATCAGCAGGAAAAAAAGTAGACGTCATCTTTTATTCAGATAACTGTGGTGACCAAAATAAAAATAAATTTATAGCTAGCCTCTGTTCATTCGCGGTATTGTATTTTGAAAATATCCATACCATCACCCATAAATTTTTAATACAAGGCCACACAGAAAATGAAGGGGATAATGTACACAGCTTAATAGAAAAAGAAGTTAAGAAGAGCCTGAAATCCGGTCCCATATGTATTCCACAACAATACGTTACCTTGATCAGAAGTGCAAAAAAACATGTGACCCCATTTATTGTTCATGAACTCGACTTTAATTACTTTTATGATTTAAAAAATCTACAAGATCAATGGGGCTACAACTATACTGAAAATGAAGACAGAGAAACATTTACATGGAGTAATGTTAAAATTTTGAAGTTTGTAAAAGACGAACCGTTTCTTATTTATTACAAGACATCTTATAAAGAAGATTTTAAAAGGTTTAATGTCAGAAACAAGAGGAAGAAAATGCAAATACTTGAAGAAATAGAGCTGCAAAAGCTCTATTCGGAAAAAATTGAGCTAAGTACAAACAAAAAGAAAGATCTCAGTGATTTACTTAAAAAAAACTTGATACCAAATGTTTACGCTGCTTATTATAAATATTTTATATAAGAATATCCCCTAGCTACCTGCTGAAAAAGTTCCTCCTAGTTTACTTAATTAGTTGATTATTTAGAATTGATTTTTATTTTTGTTTTAGAAGTGATTTTTATTTTTGTTTTAGAAGTGATTTTTATTTTGTTCAGAGAAAATATTATATTGATTGAAAATAAATAGTTCCTACGTTTTAAATAGTACGTTTTTTAAATTTGAATTTTAATATGCGCCCTTACATCTATACCTACATATTACATATATTACATTTTATGGTAAAATAAAGACTGATTCCATAATGTGCCATCAGCATTTGCTGCATCTTGCGTCTTATATAGGCTTAACTCATAAAAAGTGCCAGAAATACAGAAATATTTTTGCAATAGAGTGACTTAATTTGAAACTATTTTATATTAAAAATGTCAAAATATATTTAAAATACATTTAAATTTAATATAATTAGTGAGTTTCCATGAGAGTTCAACCAGAGTTGAACCCGAGTTATACGTCATGGAAACAGAATGAGTTAAGAGTTTTCGTTAAAGGTTTTCAACTCTGCTCAACTCAACGAAAATAGGTAGGTTGAATTGAGTTCACGCATGCAACTAAAAACGGCACACTAGCAAAGGTACAAAAACTGAAAATGTCGCACCTCTTTCTATTTAATAAATACCTTTAAAGGAAAATCTATAACAAAATTAATTTATGGAAAAAGATAGAGGAAGACGGAAGGCAGATATGGAAACGCATCGAGTTAATCGTTGAGTTGAAGTGTCATTTCAACTCAACCACAACTCAACTCGACTCCCATGGAAACTCAGTAAATGTTACCAATCTGTACATAAAAGATCAATATATAAATCCGCAAAAAATGAATCATTTCCAATGAACCACGGGAGAGATACTATTACATTTACTCAACACTGTTCTTTTTTGAAAACTTTCTTGCTCATTTCCCACAAAGTTCAATTTTTGAGTTAGGTCACTTTCATTCTAAGAGTGCGACCTCATCTACGTTGAAAGCTAATATCACCACATTATCTCAATAAGGAACAATTCAAAATATAATCAAAGAATTAATTTTGGTACTCACCTGTGCCTGTAAGAATAGTAGAACTCAAATTACAACGAAACATAAGGTTGGGAGAGGTTAAAGTCGTATTATTCACGGCCAACATCCGATAATAATAGAGTTAATAAAAGCTAGTAGGTTATTGTTGTAGTCTACTATTCACGGTCAACATCCGAGACTAGTAATTTAATAAAAGTTAGTAGTCTACTATTCACGGCCAAAATCCGAGAATAGTACTAAATAAGGGTTAGTAATATACTATTCACGGCCAACATCCGAGAATAGTAATTAATAAAGGGTTAATAGTTCGCTATTCACGGCCAACATTCGAGAATAGTGAAACTGAATAATGGTTAGGAGTATAGTAATATAGTCTACTATTCACGGCCAACATCCGAGAATAGTAAAACTTAGTAAAGTTAGTAATTATTATTCACGGCCAACATCCGAGAATAATGGTTAAGAACACAAAGGGAGTTACAATGGAATAGTAGTCTTAAAAGACTACTAAGAATAGGAATGAGTTCTACTAACCTGCAATGTGGTCCGAGTAATCGTCCTGCTTCAAGGGATCCAAATGGTCAGGGTCCGTGGTCCAATGCCAAGAGAGAAGAGAGACCGAAGCAAGTGTTCGACGACTTTTATAAGTTAATTGGCCATATCTCCATGATGATTCGTTACCTGTGGTAAAACCGAGTTTTTAGAAGAGAGGGGCAAAACGACAAGAGGAGAGTGTTGTTACTTTTTCAACAAAAATTTTCGGCGTGAAAACTAATTCACTTGCCAAGACCCTCGTAAGTACAGGCTAGGAAGCAGCCAGGCCAACTAATACTAACATAGCTGAAAACAGGCCAAAAATATTCTGACAGTTGTGGAATTAACATGGCCGAAGCCATAAGAAGCAATTTTTTAAGTTTGTTTTTGCACTAAAAAGTGGTAAAATATTGTATGTTATCACTTTTTGGTGCACATGGATTATCAGTGATTAGTGCTTTAGTGATTGTTGAAAGTCAAATTTATAATATAACATAATACCTGTAAACATCATTTTGTATAAAAGAAGAAGACTGAAATAAAACTCTCTCGAGTGAACATTACGAAACCAGAAGGACGTGTTTTCTTTGTGAGTTCCACAATTTTATGGGTGCCTTCCATTTAGACACAGAGAGACACAGTGTTACACTGTGTCCGACACAGAAGTGTTCCATCAACAACACAGCTAGACACAGCCGGGCACAACTAAGACAATGCTACCAACCCTCGCCTATTGAAATGTGATCGTTAATTTATAATTACAACAATATTGTTTCATTTTTAAGATTCTCAGCATTTATAAGATGTCGGGTAATTAATTTAAAGAAATTATCAACATAAAATTTACGATTTACTTGCTAAACAAAAATAAAAACGAGGAAAGTGCGCCGTGGCGGATTTTTCATGAACTTATGTGTTCCATTTGGGCTTACACAGAACGACACAGAGCGACACGCTGTGTCGGACACAATTGTCTTTCTGTGTCTAAATGGAAGGCACCCTATTTTGACTCATATATAATTTTAACAGGTTATGGGCCCAGACCACGTTGGAAAAAAATGGCGGAATTCAAAGTGCAGATTTTTAATTTAACTGGTGCTCAAAATTGGACAAAATGGAAACAACAAATGTTGTTACTTCTCAGATATCACGATCTTCTGGGTATTGTCATCAAAACAGAGAAGAACGATAAGGACTCAAAATCTGAAAGTGATGAGAAAGCAGAAAAAAGGATGCACAGGCACAGCTACTAATAATGAATGCGCTGTCGGACAAAGTGTATAACAAACTTGGTGTTGTAAAAACGTCAGCAGATGCATGGAAAAGATTATTAAGTATATTTGAACAAAGTTCGGGTCAAAGATTGGATCGATTGGCAGAACTTTTCTTTAGTGCAAAAAAGGATCCAAGTGCAGGAATTCTTGAATATATTTCGGATTTGCAAAAAACCTTTCATGAGTTATCAGATGAAATGAATCGTCAATTGAAAGTCCAATTGCCGGAGCAACTTTTAATGTTACGAATAACCTCGACTCTTCCTCCTGAATTCAACAATTTTCGAGAAGTTTGGGAAGCTACCAACATAAGTGAGAGAACACTGGAAAAATTAGTTGAAAGGCTTAGAATGACAGAATTATACAATTCTGGTGAACGTGAAAGTAACTCAACTACTGCATTTACATCAACAAATAGGGAAAAAACATATACACCAAAACGTTCGAAAAAAAAAAACTACAATGCTACAACTGTAAAAAATTTGGACATTATAAAAATGAGTGTCCTGAAAAAGCACAATTAGCCAAAGGTGAATCGGAAAAATATGGAGTTTCATATAATTCAGCTTTTATAGGTATGGCATTTGTAACTGCTACAAAGGGACTTGACAGTCACTCGTGGATAAATGACAGTGGTGCAACAATGCATATGACATCTCATCAAAACTATTTCGTGAAGTATGAAAGCTTTTCTAATCCAAAGATGGTTCAGTTGGCAGATAAGAGTAAAATAGAAGCTCTTGGAATTGGTTTAGTGTATGCAGATATGTTTGTCAATGGTAATTGGGAAAGAAATCGCCTTGAAGAAGTTTGGTATGTTCCAAAATTAAGTATAAATCTGTTCTCGCAAACAAGATCGTTGTATAAAGGATTTAATTGGAAAATGAAAAGGAATCAGGCGTGGTGCATGAAAAATGGAAAACTTCGTTTAACTGGTCAAATTGTTGATGGTTTAGTGTTATTAAACATGAAAACTAACGCGCAAGATAAGTCTTTGACAGCTTTAGTTGTACGAGAAAGTCTTCAGGTTCATCATGAGCGGTTGGCACATCAAAACACACAACATGTTCAAAAAATTCTGAAACGTAAGAATATAAAATTCAAAGAATCAAATGATTTTTGCGAAGGTTTTGTATTAGGTAAACAGCATCGACAAAGTTTCCATACAAGAAAGGTTCGAGCTACAGTTCCAGGGGAAATCATCAGTGCGGATGTAAATGGACCAATGTCAGTATCAGCTTTAGGTGGCTCTATATATTTCGTTTGTTTTAAAGATGATTTTTCAAAATTTCGTTGTGTATATTATATGAAGAACAAGTCAGAAGTTAAGGAAAAGCTACAGTATTTCTTGGCTGAGGTGGACTCCGCTGGTCATAAAATTAAACAATTTTTATCAGATGGTGGTAAAGAATTCGACAATAAGGACATCAAGAAACTGTTGAAAATGAATGGAATTGATGTAAGATTGTCAATGCCATATTGCCCTGAACAAAATGGTAGTGTGGAACGGGAAAATCGAACACTCGTAGAAGCTGCTAGATCAATGATATATTCTAGGAACTTGACTGTCAAACTGTGGGCAGAAGCGGTGAATACTGCAACGCATATTATAAACAGAACTGGTCCAACATCAATTGCTGATAAAACACCATATGAGTTATGGTATAATAAAGTTCCTGTTATAGATCATTTTAGAATTTTTGGTGAAGAATGTTATGCTCACATACCAAAACAGAGAAGAACGAAGTGGGATCCAAAAAGCAAAAAGGTAATGTTCGTTGGATATTCTGGTGAAAGAGACGGGTACAGACTATACGATGCAAAGACAGGTAAGATTTTCTTAAGTCGAGATGTGAAGTTTCTTCCAAACAGTACAACAAGTTCATCGATTCAGATAAATCTGGATAGCTCTTTTCAAAGATGTTATGAAGATAACGTTAACCTTAGTGAACCTGAAAACACAACATCTGAAGGAGAACCTGAAAACACAACATCTGAAGGAGAACCTGAAAACACAACATCTGAAGGAGAACATAATGAATATGGCTTAAGGAATAGAGAAGAAATAAGTCCTCCAGTGCATCTTAAAGACTACGTCTTGTTAACTAAAAATGATAAGGAAAATCCTTTGACCAGAGAAGACGCACTTCGATCACTAAATGCAGAATCTTGGAAATCAGCAATGGACGACGAAATGAGGTCCTTGAAGGAAAACGACGTCTTTGATCTTGTGATTCCTCCTGAAAATAAAAAGATAATAGAAAATCGCTGGATTTTCAAAATCAAAACAAAAGCTGATGGGAGTATAGATAAATTTAAGGGGTTATATCTATGTGAAAAAAATTTTTTTTCGATTTTTTTTTTATTGGCTAAAAGTATGCCAAAACATTCCTAGAATTGGAATAAAAAAAGTCCAAATACTAATATACTTCAGATAATTTTTGAGAATTAATTTTCTGAAGCAACTCCAACGCTCGAAAAACGTAAAATTTGCTCTTTTCAGCGGTTCTTGATTTTTTGAATTCGCCGGTCGTAAATTAAATTATTACTTATCGATCATCCTAGCATCAAGGAAAGACGAGGATGAGCAATGTACGGCCTTGGAAGATCAACTGTATGGTGCTGGCATAGCAGAGTAAAGGTAAAAAAATTTATATGTAGGAAATAATTGAAATTTCACAGATCTACAACGTTTTAAAACTTCAAACGCGTTTTTCTCGAAACCATGTTTATGAAATCGGCCGGACACCAAACTCCGTCAGTTTTCATCCGATTGACTTGAAATTTTAACTGTAGCTTCTTAATATGATTATCTAGTGAAGTACACACGATTTTTGCGATTGGTTAACAAGAAAAAAAATTATAAACAATTTAAATCGATTTTTTTCGTCAAAAAAACGATTTTTTTTTTAAACCGCCGCTATTTTGCGAAAAAATATTCTAAAAATATAATCGTGGGTACTTCACTAGCAAAACTCATGAAGATAATGAAAAATTTTTTTTTATTGTTCCAGATGCTGATGGGGCTGCGTAATGTGTCCGGCCGCGGAACACCTTTTGAAAATACTACATACGTTACCATGATCTACAGCCGCCATTTTGTTTTAAATTTCGTATAAAAAATTTTTTTTTGTACTCTTGAAGAGTTGCCTTATCGATTGGTATATTATTTGTAACACCTTTTTCACAAAATCAATGCAAAAAAAAATCCTGAAAAAAGCTTTGATTTTTGACCGTCCCATAGATATAACCCCTTAAGGCCAGGCTAGTAGCAAAAGGTCATGTTCAAAAACCAGGTGTAGACTACGATGAAACATTTAGCCCGGTAGCTAGATACGACACTGTTAGAACTGTTTTAAGTGTTGCTGCCAATGAAAAGTTGTGTTTACGTCAATTTGATATAAAAACCGCTTTTCTGTACGGTAATCTCGAAGAAGATGTTTTCATGAAACAACCAGATGGCTATAATGATGGTACTAGGAGAGTATGCAAGTTGAAACGTAGTTTATATGGTTTAAAACAAGCTCCTAAGTAGTAGAGATATACCGATTCTAAGCCGGCTTAGAACCGGCATAGGATTTTGGGGTGTCTGAAAGCTCGCCGTCTACGTGTACGAGGTGTTTTAGGTTTGTGTCTTGGATAAGGTGACCCAGAATTGACATAGGACTTGGTGGTGGTGGTGGTGGTGTCGGGAAAGCTCTTCGTCCACGTGTACGAGGTGTTTTAGGTTTGTGTCTTGGATAAGGGTGCCCAGACCTGGCATAGGACTTGGTGGTGGTGGCTTGAAAGCTCTTCGTCTCCATGTGGGTCCCCATGGGATTTGGGTGTGGTGATGGGTGAAACTCTTCGTGTTTGCCTTGGATGGAGATGATGCAGGAGTGCCGGTGGTTGCGAAAGGTTTTCGTCTACGTGTGGGGTTGTTTTGTGTCTTTGCTAAAAAGTGATGCGAGGTGTGAGCGCCATCTGTGTGAAGCTAGTTTAACTTCGGTGTCGCGAAGGCGCTTACCCAGATAAAAACCCGGACTTATGACGCACCCACCATGAATTGTTACTGTAAACCAGACATATTCCCAAGTGACGTGTTGAGTGGAAAAACACATGAACATAATCTTCCAGCAGGGCTGTGGGCTGAAGGCTGTGCATACTGCAATCATTTTCAGCAGTATGACTATAAAACAAAATAACAGTGAAGAATTTTCATTATTATGTATACTTTTCCAGCCAGTATACCAAGATTAGATTGATGGCAAGAGCCGAACATTCTGCATCGGCTTCGGTCTAAAACTGACCTTCGGTCGGCCATTAGTGATAAGACGTCACCTGTCGCGAGAATTTGTCAATGCTGCAAGTGTTGCGAAATTAAAAAAATCAAAGTTGCGCTTCTCAGGCTTTGAACCCGGGATCGGTAGCTTAAGAGGCCTGCATCGAGGCTCCTGGGTGTTGTTGTTTAATTTGTGTATGCATGTGCTGAGCCAGCGATCGAGCGATCTAAAAATAGAATTTTCTTATTTTTGTTTCGATCATGCTGCATGTGTGAATGGAAATAGCGACATGTTTTATGCTGCGATCGATTTTATGTCGGAACAACGGCGAAATATTTCTTTAGATTGAAAATAAATACATTTAATTCAGACTTTTCTGTGATTTTTCGCAGCAACAGCAACATCAGCAAAAACAAGTAAAAACAAAAAACTTTTTAGGCCAAAACAGCAGATCTTCGCAAATGGTCGAGCGCTAGCATAGCACTTGGTGGTGGTGGATTGCAAGCTCTTCGTCTCCATGTGGTGCAGGGTCCCCATGGGATTTGGGTGTGGTGATGGGTGAAACTCTTCGTGTTTGTCTTGGATGGAGATGGTGCAGGAGTGCCGGTGGTTGCGAAAGGTTTTCGTCTACGTGCGGGGCTGTTTTATGTCTTTGCTAAAAAGTGATACTAGGTGTGAGCGCCACCTGTGTGAAGCTAGTTGAACTTCAGTAGGCGAAGGCGCTTACCCAGATAAAAGCCCGGACTTATGACGCATCCACCATGAATTGTTCGTATGTTTTGCACGCTAAAAAGTTATCGCGATAATGCGCGGTGGTCGTATTAGCGGCTTCGTCATTTTACACGAATTAGCGCGCATATTATCGCCACTCACGCGATAACTCATACGCAGCCCGAATGTTTGCGACGATAGCCGATAATGACCGGTTACATCTGCGTGTATCGTGTCATAGCGCGAAGCTTCGGGACGATACACGCAGATGCGGCCCTAGCATCTGGGTGATCGGCAGCTTAAGAGACCTGCGGGTGTTGTTATTTAATTTGTGTGTGTATACAAGCGCTGAGCCAGCGATCGAGCGATCTAAAAAAGAATTTTCTTTTTTTTTTTTTTCGATCATGCTGCGTGTGCGTGTGAATGGAAATAGCGATATGTTTTATGATGCGTGTGAAAATTAGGAAATTAAATAGAATAAATATTATTTTTTATTTTTGTAAAATCATACAATTATTATTATTTATTATACCACAATGGGTTGAAGACGTGCTTTTTTGTTTCAGGATATGATGCGCATTTTATATATTTGTTTTAGAACCGTAAAAATTATGGTTTCCGCTTCCATTTTCAGCGTAAAAATTATTATTATAGTTAACAGGGGGGACATCAATCTGTATGAACTTAAATATATATGTCTTCCCATGCGGCCCAGTATTAATTACGTGGAAATTTTTTTTATTGTTGATGTCCTGTAAGGCTGCATCTGATAGTGAGTTGTACCTGGCCGGTAGCAAAATCTGATATTCTTCTAAGTCCAGGCGAATTCGAACGCCATACACTGTTTCAAGCCGGCTGGCAGATTTCATTTTGTATGGAGTTCCAAACTGCATGTCAGACATCCTTAAGTAAGGTGAATATTCCAGACTTTGAAGTTCTGCTGCTGTATCCATATCTTCCCCATTATGTCCCCGAGTTATGACTAATGGCCAACGTTGAGGTGTTACACTAGCTCTCAGGTTGACAGCTATACAGGCAGGCAGCTATACATGCAGGCAGCTACACAGCTAGATAGGTAGGTTGACCTGTCTATCTGTCTGGTCTGTCTGTCTGTCTTCCTGATCTGTCTGTCTGTCTGTCTGTCTACCTGAACTGTCTGTCTGTCTGTCTGTCTGGTCTATCTGTCTATCTGTCTACCTGGTCTGTCTGTCTGTTTGTCTGTCTGCCTGGTCTATCTGGTTTGAATTTTCTGCCTGGCCTATATAATTGTCTATCTATATAGCAGTATATCAGTGTAGCTGTAATCGTCAGTGCAGCAACATGGATGTGAAACTCTTAGAGGATATTATAAAAACACGTGATGCAATACGGAAGAAGTATAAAGCTATCAAGGCTGGTAAAATTGAAGCAGAGGCCCAGATGGAGGAAACCTTTAAGCCAATAACCAGCACGCTAAAAGGGATCATAGCATCAGCAAAATGTGAGCCAAAGGATAAATACAAAATTAAACCAGAAAAAAGGCTTAGAAATGAAGAAACATTTGCACCGCATAAATATTTAAAGCTGGAGCCAGCTAGTACCCCTCTTAAGGATTATTCTGAGGATGATGGTGATGGTGAGGAGGAAGAGAAGTTGGAGTCAAGTAATATCCCTCTCAGGGATTATTCTGATGATGATGATGAGGATGAAGAGTTTGTAACGCCTATAAAAGAACCAAAATTGGTGTCGCCAGACCAGATACTAAACAAATATATACAACTACTTGAAAATGGTAGCACGAAAATTGATAAAACTTATGGGGTGTACTATCATAACGATATGTTAAATATTGGTAATTCGAGCTTAAAAGTTGATAAAGAAAACTTTCTTATTGGTGAGAAGCAGTATAAGATAACTGAAGGCTTAACTGAACTACTTTTTATGAAAAAGCCCCAAGGTTACTCAATAGATGATATGGTCAATTATCAAACAATTGTTAATGATACATGTACCTACAGACGTGATTTTAAGGAAAACCAGCAAATAAAAGGAACAAATAGCTTCAAATATAGAAACATTATAAAAAAGTTGGTTCGCACTCCTCCTGTAGGAAAAGGAATAAAGAGAATTCTCAATGTAACCGGAAATAAAACAGATGAAGATAATGATCGTACGCTAATGCGTGTTGAAACAAATATCTATAACCCTATGGGGAATGAAGATTCCAATGACTCTAACAGCTATAAGTCCTGGAAAAGTTCAATTCTAGGGACTGAAAAGAGTTCAGATTTCCAAAACTCTAATAATGATGCTGGCTCCAATAGCCATGATGAGGATGCAAATGATGCTAATATGCTAGTGGACGAATTGAGGTTGCTAGTAAACAATAAGATTGGGAAAAGAGTTATCGAAATTATAAATCGATTGAAAATTCTTAATGTTATTGAATAAACAAAATCAAATAAATATATACAGCTCATGAATAGATAGTTATAGGTGTTTAAAATAACATCAACGACTTGAAAAGGAGTAAATTGATGGGCTCAGCCACTGTCCAGACGCAGATGGAGCGATAGACGTTTCCTAACTAAAGTTAAATCCACTATTTTAGAAATAAAGAATTAACTACATCAATGTAAAACTAATGTACTATAATAAACAATTACATATTGTGTAATGCTATTTTCTAATTAAATAAATAAATTTTATACAGGCTAAACATAGTTTTATTTGTACAAACCTATCCTTTCTATAACACACACAACTTTTCTTTTATCAAAATTGGCCCCAGGTTCCTTAATTTGACGCAAACCTTTAGAAACCAATGCATCTTTGGGAATTCCATTGTAACAGTATTAAAGATATAGATCAAGCAGGGCAGACAGACAGACCAGGTAGACAGATAGACAGATAGACCAGACAGACAGACAGACAGACAGACAGATCAGGTAGACAGACAGACAGATCAGGAAGACAGACAGACAGACCAGACAGGTAGACAGGTCAACCTACCTATCTAGCTGTGTAGCTGCCTGCATGTATAGCTGCCTGCCTGTATAGCTGTCAACCTGAGAGCTAGTGTAACACCTCAACGTTGGCCATTAGTCATAACTCGGGGACATAATGGGGAAGATATGGATACAGCAGCAGAACTTAAAAGTCTGGAATATTCGCCTTACTTAAGGATGTCTGATATGCAGTTTGGAACTCCATACAAAATCAAATCTGCCAGCAGGCTTGAAACGGTGTATGGCGTTCGAATTCGCCTGGACTTAGAAGAATATCAGATTTTGCTACCAGCCAGGTACAACTCACTATCAGATGCAGCCTTACAGGACATCAACAATAAAAAAAATTTCCACGTAATTAATACTGGACAGCATGGGAAAACATATATATTTAAGTTCATACAGATTGATGCCCCCCCTGTTAACTATAATAATAATTTTTACGCTGAAAATGGAAGCGGAAATTTTTACGGTTCTAAAACAAATATATAAAATGCACATCATATCCGAAACAATAAAAAGCGCCTCTTCAACCCATTGTGGCGTAATAAATAATAATTATACGATTTTACAAAAATAAAAAATAATATTTGTTCTATTTAATATCCTAATTTTCACACGCATCATAAAACATATCGCTATTTCCATTCACACGCACACGCAGCATGATCAAAAAATAAGAAAATTCTATTTTTTTTTAGATCGCTCGATCGCTGGCTCAGCGCTTGTATACACAAATTAAATAACAATACCCGCAGGTCTCTTAAGCTGCCGATCACCCGGGTTCAAAGCCCGAGCAGCGCAGCTTTGACTTTTTTAATTTCACAACTTTGACTTTTTTAATTTCACAACACTTGCAGCATTGACAATATCTCGCGACAGGTGCCATCTTATCACTAATGGCCAACGCACCTTCGCGGCACCCAAGTTCAACTAGCTTCACACAGGTGGCGCTCACACCTCGCATCACTTTTTATCAAAGACCCAAAACAGCCTCAAACGTAGACGAAAACCTTTCGCAACCACCGGCACTCCTGCATCATCTCCATCCAACCAAGACCCAAAGCCGTGGCACCGAAGTTCAACTAGCTTCACACAGATGGCGCTCACACCTCGCATCACTTTTTAGCAAAGACACAAAACAACCCCACACGTAGACGAAAACCTTTCGCAACCACCGGCACTCCTGCATCATCTCCATCCAAGGCAAACACGAAGAGTTTCACCCATCACCCCACTCAAATCCCATGGGGACCCTGCACCAGCACCAAGTCCTATGCCGGGTCTGGGTAGCCTTATCCAAGACACAAACCTAAAATACCCTGTGCACGTGGAGGAAGAGCTTTCCGCCATTACCACCTGTCACTCCGGGTCCACCTTTTCCAAGACACAAACCTAAAACACCTCGTACACGTAGACGACGAGCTTTCAGACACCCCAAAATCCTATGCCGGTTCTAAGCCGGCTTAGAATCGGTATATCTCTACTACTCTCCTAGGTGCTGGAATAGTCGTTTTTCTGAATTTATGAAGAGGTATGGACTTAAAGAATCAACGGCTGATCCTTGCCTATATGTTAAATTTGATCAAAAAGGAAAATTATTGGTAACTATTTACGTTGATGATGGATTAATAGCTGGAAGCAATGATAAATTAATAGTAGATTTTCTAAAATGTTTAAAAGAAGAATTTAGCATAACATCTGGAAATTTGAGTAGTTTTCTCGGTATGCAGATTCAGCAACGCGAAGATGGATCAATTTTTGTTCATCAAGAAAGATATACTAGAAAAATCTTGGAGAGATTTGGAATGATAGATAGTAACAAGGTTTCAACACCTGCTGTGACTACTGAAGTTTCTGTGTCTGAAAATAACGCTAAGAGTGAACCATATAGAGAAGCTGTGGGGAGTTTGATGTTCCTTATGATCACGACTAGACCCGACATTGCGTTTGCTGTCTCAAGAGTATCACAAAAGCTGGAAAATCCATCTGAAAATGATTGGGTTATGGTGAAAAGAATTTTTCGGTATTTGACAGGAACAATTAATCATGGACTAATGTATAGAACTGATGAAGCAATGGGATTGAAAATTTTCTCTGATGCTGATTTTGCGGGAGATGTCGGTGATCGAAAATCTACAACTGGAGTAATCGCAATATTTGGCGGTGCAGCTATAACATGGACATGTCAAAAACAGAAATCAGTTGCGTTATCAACTACTGAATCAGAGTTTGTTGCAGGCAATGAGGGAGCTAAAGAAGCTATTTGGCTTAAAAGACTATTGACAGAAATCACAGGCAAAGAATACAAACCAACTCTATACATGGATAACGCAAGCGCAATAAAATTATGTCAGAATCCAGAGTTTCATAAACGTACTAAGCATATCGAGGTAAAATATTTTTTCATAAGAGAAAAATATCAAGAAGGAGCATATGATATACAACATGTTTCTAGTGAAGAGCAATTGGCTGACATATGTACAAAGCCTCTACAAGGAGAACGATTTAAACATCTACGTAATATGATTGGACTAATTTTGATTAAGTAAATTATTGTAGATTGTCATGGTTTTCTTGTTGTTTTGAATTGGAATATTTTTTGTTGTTTTTTTTGTTTTTTGATTTATATCAAGTTAAATTTGAAGGGAAGTGTTGAAAGTCAAATTTATAATATAACATAATACCTGTAAACATCATTTTGTATAAAAGAAGAAGACTGAAATAAAACTCTCTCGAGTGAACATTACGAAACCAGAAGGACGTGTTTTCTTTGTGAGTTCCACAATTTTATTTTGACTCATATATAATTTTAACAGTGATTTTAAGAGGGTTAGTTGATTAGGTGACCATTTTTGTTTACATTCGCGGTGGTTTTTTCGTGTTAATTTAAAAAATTAAAAATTTTTAAATTTGTGTAGTAATATAATAAAAAGTGCTTTTTAAGTGATTAAAGGTTATTATAGAATAGTTATTACAAACATAAGTGCAGAAAAATGTGAAGGAAAAGTGAAAACGTTATTGTTATTCATGTTGTGTTGTAGTACTTGCACTTATGTTTTTAATAACTCTTCTATAATAATTTTTAACTACTTTAAATTCACTTTTAATTCCATTACTACACAAATTCAACACTTTTTCCCTAAATTAACACAAAAAACTACCGCGATTGTAAACAAAAATGGTCACCTAATCAATTAACACTCTTAAAATACACTTAACCACTAATTTTTTTTAATTTATGGACTCAGATCACTAAATAACTTATCACTGATAATCCGTGTGCACTAAAAAGTGATAAAATACAATATTTTACCACTTTTTATTCCAAAACCAAAGTTAAAAAATTGCTTCGTACGGCTTCGGCCATGTTAATTCCACAACTGTCAGACGATTTTGGCCTCGCACAGACACAACCAAAAAGTCTGCTTCCAGGCCTGTACTTACGAGGGTCTTGCTTCAAAGCAAAGCCTTCTATATTTACAAGCCATGCCCCAGGTGTGTGCATGCATGTGTATGAAGTGCCAAAGAGACTTCAAAATCCGCGCTAAACAAGTGTTTTGCAGGTTATAGCTGCGTTTATTATTAGTTTAAAGTGAGTTTTTAAAAGTTTAACAGTGTTTTTGTGAACATTAAAGTGCATAGGAAGTGCCCAGGATAATGATCATCGTTGGAAAAGGATTAACTAATTGCCTGTAAGTAATTTTGTTATAGTTTTTGCATGCTTGTAAAAAATGTTGCAATCGCCCTTGCAAATTTATTATTTTAACTAGCAAAAACCCGCGTGCGTTGCAACGCAACGGGGGCCTCGGTAGCCTAGGGAGTAAGGCGCCTGGCTACTATCCCAGAGGTCCCGGGTTCGAGTCCCGGCAGAGCCCCACGGTCCTTCGCCTTTTCCACCTTCCCTCCTGTCATAGCCTTCCGCTAGCACTGCCCCGCTCCACCAAGCGCATGTCATCGGTTGGTTGATGGGATTCAACTTGTTTCAGGAGGCATAACACTCCAGCGAGTTGTTTCTCATTGCCCCGATGCCAGAGTCGCGATAGAAATAGTTGGGGTTAGGTGGTTGTGGCAGTTCCTTCCTATTTCTCTCTTCCCCTTCACTATCTATCGACTAGAGCTTGCTGTTCGACATTGCACTCTATACGAAGAAAATAGATTGTCGACAGTACAAAGGGCTTTCCCTGAGCTCTAGTCTTCCACATAAAAAAAAAAAAAAAAAACGCCTTTTAATAAAAAAACTAATGTGTGCACAGTCCGGGATAGGAAATAGG
Source organism: Thereva nobilitata (assembly GCA_963855945.1). Lineage (NCBI taxonomy): Eukaryota > Metazoa > Arthropoda > Insecta > Diptera > Therevidae > Thereva > Thereva nobilitata. Next base: position 38,102,063 of record OY979697.1, read on the forward strand.
TATAATGAAAAAAATAACAAATTTGCAAAACATAATTTAGGGCACACAACTCGACTATAGAATAATCTCTCACAGTCAGTATTTCCGACCTCCTACAATATCCAAGAGTTCAAACGCAGGGTTAATCCGCACCTTCTTCAACAACCCCCCCGAACCCCCATAACCCTTAACCTATTCCCCCCTTACTAAGCTCACTGCTAGACATTGCGCCATGACGTGCAAACGACAACGGACTGGTAGTACAAAGGGTGATTCCTGAGCTTGGCACTGCCACATAAAACAAATAAAAAAATTTAAAGTTACTTATAAAAAATGTGTTAGAACTTTTTTAAAATGCGGTGTTGAGCGCCGCCTATCGGAAAAATTGTGTGCTACATGCACAACAATCACATTCAGAACACGTGCCTCACCCTGTGCGGAACTTGCCCAATAGCGTCCTCAACATTTTGTTCCCATTTGTTTATTGAGTTCGATATATTCTCTGTTTTAATTTTCATCAGACCTATCGATCATTTGCGGAGATGGCAAACCATAATCTTCACAGTATTTCCGCAAATTGAAAGAACAATATCTCGCCGTGACAGCATTTCATTCGCGTTCCTTCGATTATCGAGTCATGTTTTCGGTCTAACCCGACAGTCGGATAATAGTAAAAAGTATGCTAAACGCCGAAGAAGTTTCTGAATCATCCCGTTAAAGTCCTAAAATCGGATTAACCGTTCCGAGCTTTGAGGTTTACAATAGGAATGATAAAAAAAGTTTCCACTGGCTTTTCTGCGACTATCGCATCAAGTTTTCCGCCTGAATCAATAGTCGGAACCGAGTGAAGCCTAGAACATGCCCAAGAAAATACTGAATCTTCCCGTGAAAATCCCATCGCAATCGGATTAGCCGTTGTTGGTACGTAGGTAGCTAGGTTGTTATTATATACTGGCTGGAGCAATAAAAACTTTACATTCAAAATTATTTTTACTTTTTAGTTTATTTTAAAATAAAAGCGTATTTTTTAGTTTTTTTAGACTATATTTTTTATTTTCTACTTTTTAGTCTATTATATGTCTTCCACCACTTTGTAGTGACCGTCATATTATATTTAAAATGACGGCACACCGCTTACTGCACTATACTCGCTTTCATTTGATGCCCATACCGAAGAATAATCCGCCATTTTGTGCTGGCCACCATTTTGAATTTTGAATGACCCCACATAGCTTATTGTAATCTACTTGTCTTACCCTTTCATTTCATATCCATGTCGGGGGGTCCGGGAACACAATTGCAAAATTCGGCCGCCATCTTGGAACCGTCATGTTGATTTTTTTCCAAAAATGGTTAAATTGCATTGTCACGCGAACTATACATATGTGCAAAATTTGAAGTTGATCGGTTATATGGAAGTGGGTAAAAATCAAGTTGCAAGGTTCAAGTTTTCGGTCTAATCTGGTAGTCGAACACGGTAATCGGGCCCGATAATCGGATCCGATAGTGGATCCTAGTAAAAAAATAGCCTAAAACATGCCCAAGAAAATACTGAATCTTCCAGTGAAAGTCCCATCGCAATCGGATAAGCCGTTTCCGAGATTAGCCCGGACAAACAGACAGACAGACATACAGACATACAGACAGACAAAAATTTTAAAAATACTTGATTTCGTGTTAATATCGTGTAAATAACCATATGAACTTAGAAAATGACAATTATTTTGAAATCACAGACAGACACTCCAATTATATTTATATAGATTGGTAATAACAACTACTTATTTCGTGGCGGTTGCAACATCAAAAGAAAATAACAGCATTTCTTCCTAGAGCTCTCTTTATTACTTTGTCTTTAGTTTTTATCAACAAGAGGTAGGAAGAAATTTGTAAACAATTTTTAAAGGTAAGCAATTTAAGTTTAATTTTCATTTTTAATCGGACTAATTTGTGCATCATTGATCATAATTTAATTATTTGATGTACCCGTGTAAACTCGGTCAATGATGAACAAATTAGTCGGATTAAAAATGAAAATTAAACTAAAATTGTTTACCTTTAAAAATTGTTTACAAATTTCTTCCTCCCTCTTGTTGATAAAACCAAAGACAAAGCAGTAAAGAGGGCTCAAGGAAGAAATGCCGTTATTTTCTTGCAACCGCCACGAAATAAGTAATTGTTATTACCAATTAAAACAATAAAAGAAATATTTATACTTATTCGTAAACATTGCAATAAGACAAAAATATTTCTTTTATCGGAAACATGTACATTTATTTTTAATTGCATGGGCGATTGCAAAATTTTTTACAGGCATGCAAAAACTATAATAAAATTACTTACAGGCAATTAGTTAATCCTTTTCCAACGATGATCATTGAGTCAAATTACACGGCCTATCACTTTCCCAGACTCACTTTCCAATATTTCCAATAAACCGGTTTTTTAGACAAGGAGGCGCAGGGAAGGGTATGTGTTGAGCCTCACTTGTAAATCCAAAAATGTTTTCGGTCTCACAGCAAATTACACTAACACAAGCATAATTTTGTTCTCTGAGACTGCGAAAAATATGAGAATTTTTGTTGCTTTGTACACAACCACATAGACAATAGAATCGTTACACGGAAAAGAGGCTGAAAATTAGGTGCTTCGTGTAATACTCAAATCATACACAGACAGGTTTGACGTGAGTCTCAAGTGAATGGCCGTGTAATTTCACTCATTATCCTGGGCACTTCCTATGCACTTTAATGCTCACGAAAACACAAAAATTCACTTTAAACTAACAATAAATGCAGCTATACCTGCAAAACACTTGCTTAACGCGGATTTTGACGTTTCTAAAAGCACTTCTCCCAGATAAATTGAAGTCCATTCAGACTGAAGTCCATTCTCTCAGATAAATTGAAGTCCCATTTTCTTTGAATGGTAGTGTGAGATTTCGTTTGGCATGGCTTGTAAATGTAGAAGGCTTTGGATGCCTTACTTCTAATCTTCTTCTTTCTTGGCTCTGAAATTTACTTACACTTTCATATCTCCTTGTAAGAGAGTTACGCATGGTTAAGTCCCTGCCGTGTAGACCAAGAGTAAGGTGGAAAACTGGTTTTACCACATGTAATAAAAATACTCGTCGAGATACACGGATTGAAGTTAACTAGATTGGGGATAGCAATGCGCAACGGTAAGTGACTTGTTCACTTGATATCAACTGAAGTGGGGATAGCAAGGTATAACAGGAAAAATTTACGTGTTGTGGGTTACCTCAACTCTATTTCAAGCCAAAGTGAACTCAAGGCGACATCATATACGGTGGTCGAAATTTCCACTCAACCTCGACTCAACTTTTCAACCTAATCATAAACGAAGTAGAGTAGATTTGAAAGTCATGTATTACGTTTACATGCTTAGGGGCCATCCATAAATTACGTCACACGAATTTTATGATTTTTTGACCCCTCCCCCGCCCTTGTCACAACTGGTCACATTTGTGAGACTCCCCTCTCCCTAGTGTGACGTCACATATTTTGCAAGTTTACATCTAGAAATTATTAAATTAAAACAGCAGTTCCGAAATTGGTTTTATTTCTATTTAAATTATTTTTTAATAAAATCAACATCACACTTTTGAAAAAATTAACAAAACAAAAAACCAATAATTATATTATAGTCCGGGGAAATTAGCAAAAAAAGCGCACAAAAGGAGACATAATTCCAAAATGGCTGAAAATTGGTCCGCAGCTTCCTTGGGACTTTTTAAGAAAACCATTTCGGAATCACAAAAAATAAAACATGACCGCGGGAGATATCACGTTTTCCCGTGTTTTCCTGGTATCTCGGTTTCTATAGGTCGCACAACCTAGTACGAGGGCCCAAAGTGTTGACAACGAAACTTTCTACAACTTTAGTTCTTACAAACATGTTGACCCGATTAACCCTTTTAAAGTTATTCAAAGACAAAGTTATCAAAAATCACTTTTTAGCCAAAAATCACCCAAAAACTGCTTTTTGCGAAAAAGTTTTTGATCAGTCAATACGAAACGTTATTGTCTACAAAAAAACCCTCTTGCCATTTTTTCGAAAACTTAACCCTTTCGAAGTTATTCAAGGTCAAAGTCTCAAAAATTCAGTTTTTGGTCAAAAAATGACTCAGAAACTGATTTTTGCGAAATTATTTTTGTTCTATTTATACAAAAGATTATTGCCTACCATAATGACACCCTTGTCATTTTTTCGAAAACTTCTCGAAAAAATTTGCAAAAATCAATTGAGCGATTTTTTGGCCGGTCTTCGGACGAATCGAATTGATTTGCATTTTGTACTGATTTTTGGCTATGTTTAAACGCAACCCCCTATATACGCGAATTTCACTTAACGCGCTCCGTATAAACAGTCTTAAGTCGAAATTCGTCTCAAGCTTAATTTATTTCAGCTTAAAGCCCGGTATGCAAGGCTCAAGAAATTTGCTTAAGAAAACTTCCGCATTTATTTCCTTATTTCCCTAAGAAAAAATGACAGCAGTTCAGAAATTTTGACAGTTACTTATTTTCATTGCAGACATTAAATAAATTCTTTTATGATAGCTTAGAATTAATGAAATTGTTTTAATTAGTAAAGAATTAAAAAAGAATTTAAAAAATCTGAATAAAAAACAACAATATGTAATTTTTTCCATTGCTGACAGTTACTTTTAATTTCAAAAACTACCTGAGACGTCAAGACCTCATGAACCGTTAAAATTTCTTAAGGAAATAAATGAATCGACACTTATTTCTGGAGGAAAAACTAAAATTGTATCATAAGCGACATCTGCTTGTCACTAAAAAACACGTTATTTCTGGTGTGAATTTCTTGACTTTAGCATACCGGTTGCAGAAATCGCTCCAGAAAATATTTCTGAACCATTTCTTGACCATTTTTTTACATAGGTTTAAGAAAGGCAAAGAAATTTCTTGAGCCTTGCATACCGGGCTTAAGACGAAATATTGTGTGAATGTGTGAGAATTTCTCAAAATGGCTGATTTTTAAAAGAATAATCTCACTCTATTCTGGTTAGTGATTAAGGTTATGTTAATGCATAATAAAGGTGAATGCGACACGTGTCGAGCTTACTGCAGTAAGCACGAAGACATGCGATATGATGCGTGCTTACTGCAGTCACCAAATTATTGTACATAATATGATTGTCTATGTATGTGTATTTTCGCCAAACAAGATACGAAATTTCTCACCCCAGCAAAAGTCAATGCAAGTATGTGCGTGAAATTAACGCGAGAAATAGAATGCAGAAGCGTTTATTTCCCCTCTAAGCGCGATAAGAGAGAATCCGAATCTGTTTATGCACGCAATTCGTCTTAAACATATTTTAAGCTTAAACCCGTCTTACGCATAAACAAGGTGTGGCAGTACCAAAACACATTTGGCAGTACCAGAAACTAACATTGGTACACACAGAGATTTATGCATGAGTCGACATCTAAATACCGCGCACGACGGACGTGCTCTTTTCGCGTTCTTTTTATTAAAACCGAAACCCCTTTTTGTTTATGTAAATAAAGTTGTTTTTTTATAACGTTGAGTTCCGTCTTTCATTTTCATACCTTTTGCGTTCTTCCAAGGTTCCTGTAAAGGTGTAAAAGATATCAGACAAGATAGCAGTTGTAACGGCATCGAAGGCCTCATGTGCCTCCCCATACACACAACAACAAAAGCTATAAAGGTAATAAAAGATTAAAATAAATAATGGTAATATGGAAAATTTAATAATTTGAAAGAAAAACTATTAAAACAATGGAATATTTATTAAAATAATACTGAATAAACACTTGTAATTCACTAAAGCCAAATATTCTCACTTTACAGAAAATTTTTGGGTTATGAAGTACGCCAGATGAGAAAAAAACCGTATCATTTACCAACTACTCCAACTATGCAGGCGTACCTACTCCAATGAAAATTAAACGAATTTTTTGTTACTTCAAACCAACTTCAAGTTACCTCAAGTAAGCATGTAAACGTAATACATGACTTTCAAATCTACTTTACTTCGTTTATGATTAGGTATATGATGTCGCCTTGACGACCACCGTATATGATGTCGCCTTGAGTTCACTTTGGCTTTGAAATAGAGTTGAGGTAACCCACAACACGTAAATTTTTCCTGTTATACCTTGCTATCCCCACTTCAGTTGATATCAAGTGAACAAGTCACTTACCGTTGCGCATTGCTATCCCCAATCTAGTTAACTTCAATCCGTGTATCTCGACGAGTATTTTTATTACATGTGGTAAAACCAGTTTTCCACCTTGTCAGGTGGTGCCGCTGGCGCTGAAGTAGCTTTGTGGATTTAAGTAGTGGCAATCTAGCACGCGAAGTGCACACATGTATTTCTTAACCTCGAATCTAATAAATGTATTTTCATAAGTAATCTAACGTTGTCTCTTATTTCACCGAACCTTATAAAACACGAAGTTAACATGGCGCAGCCGGTAGTGAATGTTATTGAAAACAATAATTAAAAAAAAAATATATATAGTTTTCGCGCAGTCTCGTAAACAAGTCTCAGCGACAGTGAGAGCGTCTAAAAAAAAAAATAATAAATAATAAGAAATAAACAAAAGTTCTTGTGAAATAGTTAAAATTAAAATAAATTTTAACAATGGAAGGTTCCATGAGAGCTCCTTCATCACTATCTTTTGAAGGAAATGTAAAAGAAAATTGGAGAAAATGGCGACAAAAGTTTGAAATATACTTGAAGGCCACGGATCTGGAATCCAAAACAGATGAAAGAAAAATAGCTGTTCTATTGCATGTGGCTGGTGAGGAAGCAATGGAAAAATTTGATACCTTCGGATTAAGTGAAGACCAGAAGGAAAGTCTTGATGAGGTATACAATGCCTTCGAAGAATTTTGTACGCCTAAAGTGAATGAGAGTGTAGAGCGTCACTTATTTTTTTCGCGTGTGCAAAGCAATGGTGAAAATTTCACTAGTTTTCTAACTGATCTCAAAAGATTAAGTGCATCTTGTGTTTTTGGCACTCTGAAAGACAGTTTAATTAAAGATCGAATCATATGTGGAATAAGTGATAATGAGCTAAAAAATAGATTACTTCGTGAAGAAAATCTTACACTGGAAAAATGTGTAAATATTTGCAAAGCAGCAGAATTAGCTGATGTGCAAATTAAAACAATGGACAATGATAATAAAATAAATGAGATCAGATCATATAAAAAAAATCAAAATCCAAATAAAAACAAGTATGCAGCAAAAAAATCATGGACTCTACAGGGCAAAACAGGCAACAAGTTTAAACAGGAAAGTCAGCCGTTCCAAAGTCAGCCGTTCCATAGTTCAAAAACAAACATTCAGATACCCAGAAGTGATGACAGACAATCAGAACATCAACAGCAGCGCTACACCTGTATGAGATGCGGTAGGCAGCACAAATTTAGAGAGTGTCCGGCGTATGGTAAATTCTGTAAGTTTTGTAATGGTAGAAACCACTTTGAGAAAGTTTGCAAAAAACGTAATAATGTAAACGTAGTAGAACAAGTGAATTTAGATTCTATATATATAAACCAAGTTGGCAAGGTACAAATAAAAGGTAATTATTACAAAAATGATAACACAAAGGAATGGTATGAAACAATATTGGTAAATAAAAAATATAAATTGCAGGTTAAATTAGATTCGGGGGCACAATGTAATGTGATTCTGTTCAATGAATTAAAAAAGATCGATAATAAGATAAAAATTGTTAGAAGCCATTCTAAAGTACTTGTCTATGGAGGTGGTGAAATTAAGGTTGTGGGTACATGTAAATTAAATTGTAAATTCATTAATAGAAACGAAGCTACACTGGAATTTACGGTTGTACAAAGTGAAAGTCAGCCTACACTTATTGGATTACCCACTCTATTGAAATTACAATTGATTAAGCGAGTTGAAACAATAGTAGAACTCAATGAAAAAAGCATTTTAAAAGAATATAAAGACATTTTTAGTGGAAAAGGCATAATCACAAACTTTGAATATGACATTAAATTAAAGCCAAATGCAAAAGGTAGTATAGCCTCATGTAGAAAAGTTCCTATTGCTATAATTGAATCTTTAAGGAATGAATTAAATAAAATGGAAATATCAGGAATAATTGAAAGAGTGCATGAACCATCGGAATGGGTAAATCCTCTTGTTATAACTCAAAAAAAAGATGGAAATTTAAGGATATGTTTAGATCCTACTGAACTAAATAAATACATATTACGTCAACATCATGTTATTCCTAGTTTTGATGAATTATGTGCACGAATGCCTGGTGCAGAAATATTTAGTACTTTAGACGCAGATAGAGCATTCTGGCAAATTAAATTAAGCAAAAAAAGTTCGGAATTCGTAACTTTTATCACACCTTTCGGTAGATTTAGATTTAAGGTTATGCCCTATGGAATCTCTTCTGCTACTGAAATCTTTCAATATTGTTTTGATCAAATTTTTGGTGACCTTGATGGTGTCATTGTCTTGATTGATGATCTTTTAATTTGGGGATGTACTCCTCAAGAACATGATCACAGACTTAAAGAAGTACTTAATAGAGCAAGAGAAAGAAATATTAAGTTTAATTTAAAAAAATGTCAATTAAAAAAAAAAGAAGTTAAATATGTAGGGCACATCTTTTCAGATAAGGGCATTAAAGTTGACCCTGACAGATTAAAGGCTATAGTTGAAATGCAAGCACCAAAAAATAAAGATGAACTGATAACTTTTTTAGGAATGCTAGCATACGTAGGAAGATTTGTTCCTAATTTATCTCATGTAAATTCAACTTTAAGAAATTTAACAAAAAAAGATACTGTATGGCTATGGGATTCCAATGCTGAAAAAGAATTTATAGAATTAAAAAATATTTTAACTAACTCTCCTACTTTAAAATACTTTGATGTAAATAAACCAGTAGTCTTAAGTGTAGATGCATCCCAGCATGGTCTTGGAGCTGTCATACTCCAGGAGCATCTCCCAGTAGCATACGCTAGCAGAGCTTTAACAGAAACGGAAATCAGATATGCTCAAATTGAAAAAGAGGCTTTAGCAATTGTATTTGCATGTGAAAAATATCATCAGTACATTTATGGAAAAAAAGTTTTATTGGAAAGTGATCATAAACCATTGGAAACTATTTTTAAAAAACCTATTGGTCAATGTCCAGCAAGAATACAGAGAATGAGGTTGGCAACACAAAAATATGACATAGAGGTCAAGTATAAACCTGGTAAAGAACTTTTTCTAGCTGATGCCTTATCTAGAAATTTTGTAAAGGATGGAACAAATGATTTTGATAAGGAAATAGAGGAACATGTATGTTGTATTGTAGACAATCTTCCTATCAGTATAGAAAAGAAGGAAATGTTTCAAATAGAAACAAAAAATGATAAAGAATTACAAATTTTAATAAATTATATTAATAAAGGTTGGCCAGATAATAAAAAATTAATTCCTGATTGTATCAAACCTTATTATAAATCAGCTGATGAATTCACTGTAATTGAAGGTTTAGTCTTCAAAAGTAATAAAATAGTTGTACCAAGGAAACTTAGAACTGATATGTTAAATTTAATTCATTATAATCATTTGGGTGTAAAAAAATGTAAAGCTCGAGCCAGAGAAATTTTGTATTGGCCTTTTATGAGCAAAGAAATTGAAGATTTAGTCACTAGTTGCTATGTATGTAATAAATTCCAAAAGTCAAAAATAAAAGAACCATTAATGCCAAGAGAAGTTCCAAATAGACCCTGGCAATATTGGGTATGGATCTTTTTCATTATAAAAACTCAACACTTATTGATTATAGATTATTTTAGTAAATATGTGGAGGTAGCTAGATTACATTTCACTGATGCCAATAGTGTAACTAACATTTTAAAAAATATTTTTGCTAGATTTGGTATTCCTGAAGTTGTATGTTCAGATAATGGTCCTCAATTTAATAATTATTTAATGAAACAGTTTGCAAAAGATTGGAATTTTAAACAACAGACTTCTAGTCCTTATTGGCCTCAATCAAATGGCATGGTTGAACGTTACGTTCAAACTATTAAAAAAATGTTTAAAAAAGTAGAAGAGGATGGAAAGGATCCAAACCTTGCATTGTTAGAGTATAGAAACACACCCATTGATAGAAGTATGAAGTCACCAAATGAATTAATGTTTAATAGAAATGTAAGAGGTATAATACCTATTAGAAAAGTAAACCAAAATAGATCTGAATATAATGAGATTAGAAATAGACTTATAGATAGACAAATTGATCAGAAAGTGTATTATGATAAGAACGCTCATAAAGCAAAGAAAATAAATGTTAATGATAGGGTTTTTGTAAGAAAAGAAATGAATAAACCATTAGTGCCAGGAAAGGTTATTAGTAAGTGTGAGAGACCTAGATCATACAAAGTACAACTAAATAACAACAGTCAGATTGAGCGTAATAGGCAACATATATATCCATATAAAGGTAAAAAAGAATCATTTGACAAAAGTTTTGAACATAATAAATCAAAGTATATTCAAGATGATTGTAACTCTAATAATAACAATGATAACTTTCAAACTGTCAATGTAAATCTTGATGTACAAAATGACAGTAATTCAAACACTAATAATGTAATTCCAAATTCAGATGTATGTACAAGATCAGGTAGAAATGTAAAAACTCCAGCATACTTAAGAGATTATGATTGTTCCTCTCATTAAGGAAAGAGGATGTCAGGTGGTGCCGCTGGCGCTGAAGTAGCTTTGTAGATTTAAGTAATGGTAATCTAGCACGCGAAGTGCACACATGTATTTCTTAACCTGGAATTTAATAAATGTATTTTCATAAGTAATCTAACGTTGTCTCTTATTTCACCGAACCTTATAAAACACGAAGTTAACAGTCAGCAATTTATAGCTATTGACGATTGGTGATGTCACTAATGACGGTCACGAAGTTAGCAATATAATCGAGTCAATTGTTTTGTTTGTGGCCTTCACTTCAATTTAAAGATAAGAGCTAATTTAAAAACTATTCCAAGCAAAAAATTATACAATTCTAAAAGGGAAAATTGTTTCCTCAAATTCTTAGGAATAGAAGCGTGAATAGCAAATTGGAGAATTGCTTTTAAAAAGTACAATTTTATGTCGGATTTACTCAACTAAATAAATGCCTGTAAGGGATGTAACGCTGAAAATGTTTTTGTGGATTAAGCTTACTGGGGAAACCTCTTTAAAAAAACGAGCTTAATACTCCACCCCTGCGGTGGTGTGGAAAGGAGTATTTATTTTCAACAAAATACAAGTATTAGAGGGACACCGAAACTTTCCCGCACGTTTTACGAGTAAAATGGTTGTCGAAATTAATTGCGTCAAGTTAAAATTTACCCCAATAAAAGAAAACGTGACCGCTGAAACTAGGATTCTTTCCAGGATGTCAGTAGAACATCATAATAAAGATAAGAAAAATTCAAGTTATTTGGATTTTTTTCCTAGTGCCTAAGATAGAATTCGTGTATTGGCTGCACTATTAAATGAGAATGGCCACAAATACCCATAAAGCAATAATTTCCACTTTTCATATTTTTAAATTTGTTCATGATATGATATTTTACATCTTGAAATCCTTGTTCTTGTGAATCTTTGATCAAAATAAAACTTTCGCAAATCTGCAAAATAAACTCATCGAAATCATTGTTATAAATCAAAACAAAATCAAAATTCGCACAAAGCTCACGATTTTACTAACTTTTGCAAAGTAGTAGAAACCGAAAAGTCAGACCTGAAAAAACAAAATATTCGAACTTCTAAAAATATGTAATTGATTTTTGTCATTTAAACAAAAAATCAAACAATACGTTTAATAGCTTCCTTCTTATTTACATTTATTTCCGCCAACAAATTCCTTTAATAAAATTTACCTAGAATACAATATACACATTCGTACATGCCGATATTTCATAAATGCGAGAACCTGTAAAAAAAGAAGCGCAAACGCGAATAGCTCTACAAGAACCATGCTCCCATGCATCGCAAACGCTTTCCTTTCCATTTACTCTCTTCAGATTAGATTTACTCAAATATCTTGACAGTGCCACCGAAAATAAAGATTTAGCGGGGGCAGCTTTCGGTTGGAGGAAGCTTAAATGGAGGAAATAGGAAAGCTCTCTCAACAGGAACCTGCACACTTTTCTTGTATGAAATGGAATATCTTTCCTTTTATTTGTCTATGGTATAACTTGTGTAGAAGAGATTAATGAGACTCCAGAAAAGTTCAAAATAGAAGAGATATTATGCAAAATTTTCTGTACACCCAATGGAAATTCCCTTGTTTTAGTACCAATTTTACACCATTGTGATCAATAATCATAATACTATTAATCCTTATATTATTATGCAACGGCAACGCCCCTTTCTACGAGTAAATTCAATATAGGTAAACAATTTCAATGTTGGCTTTAAATCACTAATTAATTTGGTTAATATTATTGTAGCTGCGAGAACAGAAAACAAAAATGCAGAAAACAAAAATGCAGAAAACAAAAATGCAGAAAACAAAAATGCAGAAAACAAAAATGCAGAAAACAAGAAAGGCAGAAAACAAAAATGAAGAATTACTTCAAAAAATCAATAAATTAAATAATGAAGTAAAGGAATTGAAAGAAATGTTGTGCTACCAGAATATAATATTAGAAAAAATGTCGGCAAAACTTTTTCCTGTTCGACATAATTACTTCTTTCCTTTAAAATCAATTAAAGAGATCGAGAACTCTGAAGAGTTCTTAAAAAATGAAAACAAGGAAGATGTGGTAAGTTTCTCATTTATTTCGTTCTATATTATTTTATATTATTTATAAAATTAATCTAATTTTTTTGCAGGTCGGGTCGAGTATATAAAACAATTTATAAGGAAGGCGAAAATACCGGAAGTTTTTGGGCAAATATTCGACCAAGATATAATATTGAAATTTAATTGGGATGGTCGAAAAAATCGAATTCCCTTAAAAAAATATACATTATTTAATACTCATTTTTTTGGTAAGTTTATTATTTCATATTATGAATTTAACATTTTTCGGCATATACATATAAATAATCGCTGTCTTACAGAAGTAGTAAAAAGTAACGAATTTGGTTTTAGCTAATTTGAGCAGGCAATGAAAACAGCCGTCGCTTTGGAAAAAGGAATATTTTACAGAAAAACATACAAATTAAAAACAACAAAATGAATAAGAATAATATATATTAAAAATAATGTTGAATTAAATTAAAAATTGTGTTGAATTAAATTAAAAATTATGTTGAATTAAATTAAAAATAATGTTGAATTAAATTAAAAATAGTGTTGAATTAAAAATATTTGAAATACGTAAATACACTTTTTTCTTATGCAATATTTTTCCAAGTTTTTTTAGAAAACTAAAAAGGAGGCCTCCATTTCATATCACCTTGGAACTAAAGACGAGATCTCCAATTTCAGTCTACAGCTAGTTTTAAGGGAGTACTCCAACTCAACTCCATTGAGAAGTCTATAGGAGTACTCTCTTTAGACTTTTTTGGAGGTCAGAATGAGCCCTCTCCTCCAATGACATCCTAATGTTAAAATCATGGCAAAAGCAGACATTTCGGCGGTATTAATACCTCTCGTAGGAGGCATCCTACATTACTCGCGGAGGCCTCTTTTCCTGCTGGGATGCTTACTGGTTACTTTTGTAGAAGTATAACAAAAACGAATTTTGCAGTGTTGGAATTTCTTCGATCGATGTTGGAATTTATTTGTGTTCGAACTTGCAAACAGAGTACAACACTGTGAGTATTCACAATGTCACAAAAAATGTTTCCGCGCACTACTCCCTCAAACGCATGTAAATTATAATATTTGTAATTACCTTTTTAGCTGACAATGACCAATATGTAGTTGTGGAAATGTAAATTGAAGCGGGATTGTATAGTTAATTCGTGAAATTCGATCGCAAATGCTGATGTAACTTTTAGTAATAAATATCGATTTAAGTATTTATGTAAATAATTTGATATGTAAGGCATAAACAAATTGTTATCATGGAATAAAAATTTTAGTAAATAAATTATTAAAATTTTAGTAAAAAAATTATTTAATGGAATTTCTGTTACACACATTCTTTTATACGAGTTTCAGTTTTTAGTTTTAAAACTCAAACTAAGAGATTTACTATAGTTCACCCAAATTAAAAAAAAATTGTTTGCTATAATAACCGTTGTTTTGAATTTGTAAAGTCTAAGCTCAGATTCGCAATCAGCAACTCAAAATACTATTATATACCATTTTTTGAACACAATAATCAATTTCTCTCAAAATTTGATCCGCCATATTGAATCTGATATTTTGAAAATGCAAAACTCCAACTTCATATTCGTGCTCAAGTACTCAAAGAATAATCTACCAACATTAAATGATTTTTTTTCTTTTTAAATTCGAATTATTAGTCAAAATCAACCGTGAAGTTTTTAGCCAGGGCATCGGTCAAAGGGTTAAATTGACTTATATTTCCATATAAACTTTCAATTTATAAGTTCATTTTCAGAAAAAAAATCATGCAAAACATTTGCACAAATAATTCTGGATATTGCGGAGTTAGATTTGAGCAAATTTTGTGCAAAACCTTTGCATAAAGCTTGGCTAGCAGGGTACGAGTTCAGCAAATTCTCTCAATATTGAACAGTGTCCGCGGAATAAATCAAAAGTTTACTTAAAGTTGATGTGTTTTTTTGACAAAACTAATACGTTTACTCCTTCTTCTCCCACGTGGAAAGCACGAGGTGTAGCGTCACAAATTTGGTGCCAGAAGTGGGATCCCTCCTGCTGAAAGGGATCCATCCTGTGGGAGAAATTTGGATGAAGCTCAATTAATCATCATCAATCAACAAATTTAATATCAACACGGAGAGAAGCCATCGACCGGTGGCGAAAAGATATAAGGAAATAAAAATAGAAAACGCAAGTAATTTATATTTTTCTTTTGTTTTGTTTGCCAACAACAAGTTCTAAAGTGTAGTTTGACAAATAACAATTTGAAAGGTGGTAAATGATTTAATTATTTTTTCTTTTCGTTTTCTCTTTATTTGATAATTATTATCATTATATTTTTTTTTCATTAAATTTCTAAATTTTTATTTAATCTTCTCCGTTTATTGGAGTGGAGAGTAAAAAAGAATTTTTTTTAACTCCTTGACTGATTAGCAGATCAAGTCCACTGTTGAAAATCTTGCCTTTATTGGCTTCATCTGTTGTAATTACGTGAAGAATATGAAAGTTATCACATATAGTGCTGTTGTCATAATAAAAATTAATCAAATTTTGATAAATATTTCTAATCTAGATAAATCTAGCAACTTAAATGCATTATTTTTCCAAGGACAATGGAAAGTTCTTTCTTTCTGAAAGTAATTAAATATTATTGTTTAATACGTCTATGAATTGTTGAGAGTAATAATAATAGGATATAAACATATTTGTTTTTGCAAATAGAATACCATTAACTAATAAGCAAATTGTTCGCTCATTCGTTTACAAGCTACAAATTTTAATGTTCAGCTACGAATCTTTGAAATAGCTTGTAGTATTGTGGTGTATTAAATACTGAAGTTAATTCCCTTTATTCAAAGAATAATAAATCTTTATTAGAATAATTCATTTTATTAAAATTATATTCGATTAAACTCTGAAAAATATAATAATTTTATATTAGAGAAAAATTATGTTTAATTCTACTCGTAACACTTGCCACTATGCAATTTTCATATCTGTCTTATATTTCAATGCATCGGGCAAATTTAGGGTATGTATTGTAATAGCCTTATGACACTGGCTTTTTCGTAGGCTGAAAATGCTGCCTTGGCTAGGCTGAAACCTGAAAGAAAAAACTCAAAGGAGATTTTCCCATATATAAGAGTGAGAGGAGTATACTCAAACTTCTCTTGGCTGGATTTTAAGTGCTATAAAAAGTCTAGAAAACTGTTATAAAAAGCATAAGCATGTTCTTTTCTCTATGCTTTTTATAACAGTTTGCTGCATCTCTCGACTTTTTATAACAGTGAGGGAATAACAATAAATTGACGTGATTATAAATATAATTTAAGTGATTATAAATATATAAGAAGTGGAAATAAATATAATTGAAGTGACAATATATATAAATGAAGTGACAATAGATATATTTGAAGTGAAGGGGTAAATGTTTAGAATTGGGGCTCCGGAGTAAAATCGCTCCAAAAAAAATTTTGAGGTGTTTACGGTGATTTTTGTTTGTCCCAATAGTAATTTCAAGGCCGGGAAGACATATTTTTCTTATTACAACGTGAGGGGGTTGCGAATTGGGGGATTCCTCACTCCCAACTATCTGTTATAATAATCAGACAATTGTTCTTACTCTCACATGCTATCTCTGTCACACAATATAACAGATTTCGTCATTTTCAGCCTAGCCAAGGCAGCATTTTCAGCCTACGAAAAAGCCAGTGTCATAAGGCTATAAACTCTTGCCATGCTAAGTGAAATTAAAATAAGGGCGAAGCTCGTCGCCAAGAAAAGTTTTGTGGTCAGTTCTCGCTGAGTGATCGTCGTCGTCAATACTTGTAAAATACGATTTGAAGCACAACACACCATAATAATAAAATTAATTATATCAAATATGTCCAAATCCTCAATAGAAGGGATATTGCGGGCCCCCTGTAATGACCCAGCCTCATTACACCGTCCCCCACTCATTCTAAGATAAAACGATCTCCACCATCACCAGAAAACTGATTCAAAACATCGCAAATATTCTTTCATTCAAATTACCGTGACCATACCCAATAAATATTTTATATTTCATGTAACTCAATACAACGCGTGGACCATTTCTTACCCTGAACTTTACGTTCTTAAAAGTTACATAACAGTAACAACCCCATAGATTTCACAGGACCACATGAATCAACCACAGCGGGTACAGCCTTGGACCCTTGTCACCGACCCAAGACAAAAACACTGAAGCAAGTGTGCTGACGGTGAATTAAGGCCGAGTTAATTTCCTTTGGCCAATTTTCGTGCGCTTGTACGCTCGAATCGCTTGAGATTGCGACATCTGCGAAATGTCGAATTTTCAATGCGGGGTGAACATTCTGGTGCCCCAAAAATAGTTCATCACTAGAAGATATAAATGCAGACCTTTCTTTTCCATATATTTAGATAATTACGAAAGGCAGCTTCCACTTAGGGATTGCCCAATCACCTTTCGAGGAAAACTGAAGCAAATAAGGGAAACGCTGATTTTGGTTTTCCTTAAGGAAATTTCCAACATTATTGGAAATAACCGATCATTTTGGATGATGGGGAGACCCCTATTAATAGATCTGTTTGAATGTCAAAAGGCACTCAGCAACGCAATAAGTGTGTTATGTAAAATCTCACAACAAAAAAAAAACAATAACAACAAGAAGTAAACGACTCGCACCGAACGAAACAGGCGAAACCCCAACACGTTATCAGCAGAGGTATCGGGTTACGTCTGGAAGTGAAATCTTCCCTCGGTGCGAAGTTCTTGATTGTTTTTGTTCCCGGGAGACGGTAATTTTCGTCGCGGTTTCCAAAAACGACGACACCGCGGTCTGTGTTTAGGATAACCTTAGTTATCCTAACCTTGTCGCGGCGTGGGAACCATTTTTCCGGGTTTTGGCCATAAAACCAGGGCTCGGCGGCGGTGGAAAATGGTGAAAATAATGAATGTTGCTTCAATTTTAACCCGCGGCGGACGTTTCCCTTTAAATCGGACGGAAATAAGTGTTTCGAAAATAAAGTTTCAAGTAGAAAAATCATAAGTTAAAGAAAAAGAACAAATTATTTTGTGATCATGTTTTGAAAATAAGGTTTCAAGAGGAAAAATTATAAGTTAAAAAAAAGAACGAATTATTTTGTGTTCATGTTTTGAAAATAAAGTTTCAAGAAGAAAAATCATAAGTTAAAGAAAAAGAACAAATTATTTTGTGAGCATGTTTTGAAAATAACGTTTCAAGTAGAAAAATCATAAGTTAAAGAAAAAAGAACGAATTATTTTGTGTTCATGTTTTGAAAATAAAGTTTCAAGAAGAAAAATCATAAGTTAAAGAAAAAGAACAAATTATTTTGTGAGCATGTTTTGAAAATAAAGTTTCAAGTAGAAAAATCATAAGTTAAAGAAAAAAAAAATTTTGTATTAAAGAACACAAAGCAGATGTGAAACTTCGCGTACATATTTATGTCTATATGATCTTTATTATTGTATTTTTTTCTTCATTTGCTCGTGTCTTGTGTTATAATCTAAAATATGAATGATGCAGAGAATAGGAAGTAAGAACCATAATATTTTAACTCAATTGATAAATCATAGTGAATATGAATGAATATTTTGAAAATAATGCAGTACAGTGTATAAAATCAAAAACATTTCGCTGCTTTTACAAAAACTTTATCTTTAATAAACAATCTTAATTTTTTAAATAACCGACTCCTCATTTTTACTTTTCCGATGCCTGCGCCATCTATGTACGAATTTAAATAAATTGTAAATATTTTCCTGTTGGTTTGGTAGAATTTGTTTATATGGCATCACTTAATTGCTATCATGGCTGTCGCTGTCACCTACTTGGTGATCTTCGCGAAATTCATCAGTTTAAGTTATTAAAAACCAAAATGTTAAACGAGATAGAGTGAAAACTAAATTGTTAGTTTAGTTGTGCATTCATTGAATTGTGAAATTTGTTTGTGTTTTGTTGTTTGCTGCTCTTTTGGCGGTGATACTCGCAAAATTCATCAGCTTGGTTGTTTAAATCCAAAATGTTTAACGAAATACAGTGGAAACTAAATATTTAGTATGAATACTTGTGCATTCATTGTGTTTGTGTTTTGTTGTACATATTTACTTTGTTTCAAGATTTTTGTTTTTTTCTCGTTATTTTGTAAACGAGTGAGAAGGCAACTTCCGTTTCATACGGCAGTCTTTGTTTTTGTTGCCGATTCTGAATTGTGACAGTTGTAAATGAGTGAGAAGGCAACTTCCGTTTCGTACACCTGTCCTTGTTTTCGTTTCTGTTTTCTGAATTCACTCGTACTTGCTCGAATCACTTCAAAATCCCCGGAACGGGAGCAAGGAAGTTTCACTTCAAAAGAACGAATTATTTTGTGTTCATGTTTTGAAAATAAAGTTTCAAGAGGAAAAATTATAAGTTAAAGAAAAAAGAACGAATTATTTTGTGTTCATGTTTTGAAAATAAAGTTTCCAGAAGAAAAATCATAAGTTAAAGAAAAGGAACAAATTATTTTGTGTTCATGTTTTGAAAATAGAGTTTCAAGAGGAAAAAACCAAACTGGATATAAACCGAAATCTCGTGCAGAAACGTATACATGAGATAAGGAGAAACCAAGTAAGTGAAAGTTATAATTTAACAAGTGTTAAGCAGTATTCACGAGATCTTCATTCAGTAAAATTACGCTAGAGTCTTAATGTTAAAATTGCCTGTTAGCAAGTAACCTGCACTCAAGGTTTGTGTATAAAATTATAATTAAAAAGAAATATATTGAAGATCAAAATAAAGGACAGGTAAATTAAAGAAAAGAGGTTTTATTTGAAAAACTTGGGAGTAGGTCCATCACTAGCAGGGCATCAGCAACAGAACCCCATGCACTACGGATCCTGTGTTGAAAAGGACCCCACAACACCCCAAACGGCCGCCTCCGGTAGCGGGATGGCCCTCAATAGATGAAGAAATTAAGCTGCTGGTACACAAATATGGGGTTGTTGCACGATGTGTGCTAGCTAAAATATGGCCGCATGCCAAAATTTATAAGGTGAGTGATAGTTTTATATTTATTTATTATTATTATTATTAAATTTTTTAATTGATTTATTGTAGGATATTGAAATGGTGGAGGCGAATGGTCACACAGCCCTGCTGCTGAGAGGGCACTACTAGCTGTGCAGCAGACCAAATCCCAGCCCGCGCAGCACAACTTTGACTTTTTTAATTCGCAACACTTCCAGCATTAACAAATTCTCACGCCAGATGACGTCTCATCACTTAAAGCCTGGCCAAAATCCACGGTATACACGGTAATGTAATGTAAAAAACTGAATATCGTTTTAGTGACACGTCACTCGGCAACTCTCCCATATAAAATCGAAATTTTTGTTGTTGTGTTTTGCATTAACTTTCCGGGTGACGCCACCTTTTTCTATGATATTCGAAGCTGTCAGTCTCTTTTACATTACCTTCTTTCTGTATACCGTGGCCAAAATCTATTTGTCTGGTGACGTCACCAATGCCCCGTCCAACACCCCCACGCCCCTACCCCAACTTTCATAGGGTAATACTGTCTAACACACACTGACGCCATTGCAGATGGCACTACTGTCTGTTCCCATCGCCCTAATACCTACTCACTTTACATTTAATTAGTGTTAATTAATTGTTAATTTCACAGTGCAAGGAAAATATGCAGTTTTCTCCCAGCTTGTTTTGGGGTCCCAAAAAGAGTACCAACCGAAATATGTTCAGCTGTCCGCAGATATGGGTTGCAGCATGGACACCATAGGTGCGGAAGAGCAGCATGAATCGAACAGTAGCACCACAATAGAAAGAAGGTGGAAGCACGACCAACTTTTGCATGCATTTGCAGAAAGTAAACAAAGAAGGGAAATGTTCCAGGAGCAAATGCTTCGAAGTTTTAAAATTCAGAGCGAACAAATGTTAAATATGATGCCGGAACACAACGATATTTTCAGAAGCCTAGTTAATCAATTTATTTAATAGTTTTACATCTTGATAGAATTTTTATAAACTCTGCTTTCGTCAAAAGATCCCGGGCTTCAATTTTCTAAAATATGCTTTAACCATTTTTTGGAGCAAGATATTCTACTAAAGATATTATTAGTAAAAACAAAACTATTCCTAGTTAGAATTTGCCCGTTTCTATTGCTAACTTTTTTGCAAGAGAAGAAAAGGTTAATAAAACAAAGCAAAGGCAAATTCTTCACGAAGCAATTTCAAAATATGAACAATACCAAAATCGAAAAGATGAGTGGTAGTTGGAAAGTAGCGGAGTCGATTTATTAATAAATACAGTTATGAATAATGTAGTTGAGACAGAGTAAGTTTTCAATTTATCTGTATATTGAACTATGTAAGAAACGTATTATGTACTACATTTTATAGAATAAATTTAGAAAGTTCAGTTCTGAAAAACCAATTGGAGAAAAAGAGAAGCAGAGAAAACATGATTGGCACTTAGAACCGGCAAAAAAAATTTCTAATCGAATAGTAAGAATTTTTACTACAAGGCAAATTAAAAAAATTACAAAAAACATCCACTAGTGTCCTGAAGATATTTCAAATGCAATTTCTATATAAGCTCGCAGCTCAGTTTGAACTATGAAGAAATGAAGCTGAAAACAGCATTATTGACTTGCATATTAAAGTCTACTTAAGACCAATGAACATAATGAAAAGAAACGAGAATGTATTCTATTCTTTGATGGAATGAATGTAAAATCTATGTAGTGGCAATGATTCGCGGGTTATAGTATAAAAACTGGAAGCAAATTATTTATTATAAGTTTGTCTGCGTTATGGCCACTACCATAATTAGAATCATCAGGAAAATACAAAAATACAGGAATATTACAGTTGTTCCCATTGTTTGCGACGTAGAGCGAGTTTACATGGGTGCATCAAATAATTAAATTGAATTTGATGCAGCGGTGTCCCTGAAAATTAAAACAATCCACTGCATTAATTTAGTTCATGCAGAACTTATTTGATGCAACTGCCGTGTTGTAAACAGTTGAGTGCATTAAATTGTGACATTTAAGAAGCCATTTTCGAGTACGAGTACCAGGACAATCAATTGAAAATGCCCAGATCAAACTTTTATTCCCCTTATTGCACCCATACCGTGCAATTAAATGTCCTTAACTTAAAAAAAGTATTGTGTAAAACTAATTGTGTGTAACCCTATAAACGACGTAATGGCTTAAGGCTGCGTCGAATGTTGTGTAGGTAGAATTTATCTTTATGAAAATACTCGACAAATACAAGACATTTAAAAAAAATTCTTGTCTTTGAAAAAGGACATTGTGGAAACTATTGTAGCCTTCTACTTACGTCGGTGTCTTCCATTCCAAAAAATAACCTTTTGCTCTCATTTTGACCTCTAAATGACATTTCCACAACTTTTTTCAACACATTTGGAATCTACACATGAAAATATATAAAATTTCATAATACTTTTTTGTTGTTGGGGAAGCAACACTTCTATATAATTAAGACTGCGGGGTTTTCATGAAAATATAAATTTTCAGTATATTTATGTTTATGGTGGTAAATAAGCCGTAAGCCGTACGTACAAAAATTCGAAAGTATGTATTGTAATTAAATAAATAAGTAACTCCTATCTCTATTAAAAACCATTAAATCCATAAGTAATCTAAAGTTTGGTAGGTAATTAAAAATAAAAACTTCAGTAAAATTTTTTCGAAAATGTAATATAATTTTTTACATAATTACATTATTAAAATCTGCAAATTATTTTAAATCTATTAATTTAATAAACTCTAAGTGGGAAAATTCCGAAAGTACTCCTATTTGTAATTTAATAAATAAATTCTTTTTCATTTTAAAAGCATAAATTCTGCAAAGTAATTCGTAATCTGAAAGACGAAACACCCTGTAAAATTTTCCAAACAGAAAAGGTATTCTTAATAAAATATCGCATGTTGTTCTGTTATTTTTCTACTTTAGATAAATTAGCTAAAAAAAGTAGTTAAATATAATTTTGATAAAAAAAATACTCTAGTTTTCCAAAATTTTAATAAAAAATTTTTTAATATAGAATTATAAAAATTAAAATAAAAAATATACTTTTTTAATCACCCTTTAAATAATACATTCATACAAGCCTTGGGCAATTTATACACAACAATTAGGAAGTTTTAATTTTCTAGTTTGCGTCTGTTCACTGGAAAACCTATGTGCAAAAGCTCCTTGCCCAAGTTCTAGGACAGTAATATACGACACTCAGTTAAAAAAAAATTTATTGCCTAAGTATGAGGGTAAAAATATGGATTTACCTATGTCTCATTTTCAAGCAAACAGGTTTGTTTTCCAAGCAGTTTAGTTTTAGTTCTGTTAAAAGTTACGCGGTTGGGCAAAGTGCTTGTTGAGAAATTTTTTTTGTTTCTTGTGCGCATTCAAAAAAACCAATTAAAAAGTTATTTAATTTGAAAAGCTTGTAAAGTGTAGTTTTTGTTCCTTTATGGGCCAAATTGAAAAAGCAGTCTTAAGTCATAACTTTGAGAAAATATTTTGAAAAAAATTCTTGGGCTTGTTAGAGTGATCATTATCAGAATTTGTGTTTCGTATTTTTTTGGACCTTCAGTTTCAGGCAGACAAATGAGACGTGTTAAATTGCACATTTCAAAACTCTGTTAATTTAATGACTATCAGAAAAGTGTCCACCTGTCATTTAACAGTTAGTTAGCAACAATTACGGTATTTCCTTTTATTGCCGATCTTTTTACAGTTAAGTAAATATTTGCTTTGATTATTGAATACATATTATAAGGTTGATTTTTTTACAGATTTAATTACTTGAAGAACCTGAGCAAGTAGCTCAAGTGCAAAAAGCAATCAAAGAATAACAATAAAATTTGAATTTCAATCAGCTGCTTCCAAACAATGGTGAGCAATAAATTTTCTTATTTTTATATCTAATAATATGTATATATATGTATATATTTAAATCTTTGATTATTGTTATGTGCACACACCACACAACATATCTTTTGTTATCGCCATAGACTTCCGACGCGCCATATCAAATTTCATCTTTAGCTTCTTCTGAATTAGAGATAAGAATTTCTTAGACTTAAGATTTATCTTACGTTGCAAATTATATCGAGTTAAGATTTAAGTTCCTAAGACTTAGAATAAAATCATTATACAATTACCAGTTTGAACCTTACTGAGTACACATCTCGGAGTTATCAATAAAAGTCAATTTTAATTAACCAAGATCATTTTTGTGTGTTTTACTCATTGTATTAAGTGTTTTTAAAACAGGATAAACGTCCACAACTTAAGTGCAATTTCAGTTGCACATAACAAAAAAATTGGTGTCAGAAGTGAAATTAGAAGTTAAATCAAAAGTTAAGGCAGATCCTTAGAAGATGAAAACAATAATACTGTGAGTAATTGCGATATCCTTATTTTCTTCCCTAATTTCCCAAAAGAAATTTTGTATCTTTGCATTTTATAGTTGGATAAATAATTTTTATATAATAAAATCTTATAAATAACAAATCTTGTACTTTTACTAAATTTTGTGAAATTTTGTGATAATTGAAGAATTCATTCGAATTGTGAAAATCTTATAAATCACCATCTTATACTTTTACTAAATTTCGTGATAATTGAAGAATTCATTCGAATTGTGAAAATTTTATGAATCACCATTAAATCTTATACTTTTTACTAAATTTTGTGAAATTTTGTGATGATTGAAGAATTCATTCGAATTGTGAAAATTTTATAAATCACCATTAAATCTTATGCTTTTTACTAAATTTCGTGATAATTGAAGAATTCATTCGAATTGTGAAAATATCAATCACCATTAAATCTTATACTTTCTTTTACTAAGTTTTGTGATAATTGGAGAATCCATTCAAATTTAAGTGGAAAATTTTATGAAACCACAGAAAGTTGCTGTTAACTAAATTGAATATTGTTGTTGAATTTTCACCCTCGCGTAAGTGTGCTTTAGAATTCAAGTGCATAAATATACCCACTCGTATTATAAATTATAAAACATCGTAACAAAATGGAAGAACAAATGCACACAAATCAGGAAGTTGAAACTGAAGACAGTGAAATCATTAATTTAGTTGATGACGGTCTTCCCATTACATTTTTAATTCGGTTTATAAAACCATTCGATGGATCACGCGACGAATTATGCGCTTTCATTGCAGATTGCAACAAAGCATTCGCTTTGGCCACCGCGAATCAAAAATACATTCTATTAGACTACATTATTACGCAAATATCAGGAAAAGCTAAAGCAGCTTGCATAAATCGTACCTTTCAAACCTGGGACGAGTTAAAAAATTCTTCAAAACTATGTACCAGGATCGAAAACATTATTCTCAATTGCTGTGCGAACTTACTAACCTAAAACAAAACATTAACGAATCAGTGCCTCAGTTTGTCTTCAGAGTAGAGGACCATCAATGCCTCTTTGAAGAGGACCATTAATGCCACTCAACAACAAAATCCAAGCGGAACATCACTTGAAGGTAGATTAGAACTACTAAGTGAAATTGCGCTCAATCGTTTCATATACTTTTTACTGCCGCATATAAGTAATGTTCTCCGCGCTCGTGAATTAAAAACCTTAAATGAAGCTACTTCTATTGCAATCGCCGAAGAGCAGGTACAAAACATGTACCATTCAAGAAACAATTCTATTAATCACACTCATAACATGAAAACTCCTCACAAGCCCGGTAATCTAGTAAGGGTCATTCAAACTGGTAATCACACAACCCAACGTTCTAATCACACAACCCAACGTTCTCCTCACACAACCCAAGGTTCTTCTAATCACACAACTCAACGCTCTAATCACGAGCCTGAAAATCGTCAACAAATTAAAGTGTGTAATTACTGCAAATCAAAGGGTCATTTAATTACAGAATGTAGGAAACAACAATACAATAATAGTCGTAAAAAACAATACTTTCATAATTCAAAAAACATGAGTCCAAGACCAGCAGAGATTGCCCTGGTGGAAAATTCTCTTTAAATAATGGTACACAATACCAAATTGTTCTCTTTACCGAAAAAACGTCATCCTATATTTCTATATCTTGCACCGAATCAAAAACATTAAACCTCAAACTCCTCATCGATACGGGAGCTAACGTATCAGTTATCAAAGCGAATTCTCTTGCTCGAAAAACAGCAATAAATAAAAATTGGCAAATCCATATAAACGGAATTAGCCCGAATCATTCAATTAAAACTATTGGATGGACCGACTTAAACTTAAATTTCATAGAAATACATCTTTTAATCACTGCTTCCACGTTATAAACGAAAGTTCGAATATTCCTCTCGACGGAATACTAGGAGCCGATTTTCTTAAACCAAATAAAGCTATCATTGACTATGAAATACAAGCTCTAAGAATAAAATACAGCTCAGCTCCAATCATTTGCAACCTTAATCATAATCATATGCAATCCCTAGAACCTAGAACTGAAACTTTAATTGAAGTAAAGGTTCTTAATCCCTCTATAAAAGAAGGAACTATTCCCGACTTTTCCATGGGAAAAGGTATTTATCTTTGTAGGGCTTTCACTAAAGTCAATTCTAACTCAAAAGCTCTTGCATCTATTTTAAATACAACGGAAGAAAAATTTGAATTAAACCAAATCCAATTAAAACTAGAACCTATTCCAACTGAATTCAGCAGCCTCAATCCAACGGAATTTGATCAGTATCAAACATTAAATGCTAATCGTACTAATAATAATAATAATAGCAATTTTATTTCGATACAGTACACAAGATATACATCTTTTGGAGTACATGGTTAAAGGGAAAAGAAAAAAAAAACAGAATAGAATAAAAAAAAACCTAAGATTAAAAATTAGAATTCAAAATTAAATTAAAATTAAAATTAGAGTTAAAATTAAAAATAAAATCAAAACTAAAATTAAAGTAAAGATGAAAATTGAAAGTAGAATTAAAATTAAGATTGAAGTGGGAAGTAAGAGAAATAGTGAGAGCTAGTGAGAAGAAGAAGATAGAAAAAGAAATGCATGTTTTCTGAATATTGTGGCTGTGCTCATTCTCTGTATATGGTTTGGAAGATTATTCCAGATTCTGAGGGTATACACAAAGAAGGAACGACTACCAATTAGGGAAGTATGAGAAGGAATCAGGAATTTAATGGATCTCAAGGATTGCAAAGGAAAGAGGAAATCAGAAAGGTAGGAAGGGCTTTTAGAATAAAAAACCTTATGTAAGAGAAGTAAAGCCATGAGATCGAGGAATTGAAAGAGGTCACAACCCAGTAAAGAATTTTGGACACCCGACACATGTTCAGATCTTCTCATATAAAAAATGAACCTAAGGCAATCATTAAATGCTACTTTAAGACGCTGACGGCAGGAAGAATCAAAAGAAATATATACCAGCGACCCGTAAAGGAAATGAGGGACAACAAGAGATTTGATAAGTTTGGCTCGAATAGGTGAGGATAACAGACTGCCATGTAGCCACAGTTTGCGAAGTGTGTCATAAATCTTAGAGAGAAGAAATGAGACATGATTACAGCAGGTGAGTTTGGAATTTACAACAATACCTAGGTTTTTGGCACAATCAACGATTGGAATAGCAACATTGTTAAGTAAAAGAGGTGGAAAACTATTAGGAGACAACGAGCGACGACTAAGGAAAAGTGCTTGCGATTTAATTGGATTTAATTTAAGGAAATTACTAGAACTCCATTCATTTATTCGAGACATGGTGCTGTTGAGTTCAGATACACAGAATACAATCCGATTAGGTGGACAAGAGATATATAGCTGGAGATCATCCGCAT
Organism: Thereva nobilitata; assembly: GCA_963855945.1. Taxonomy (NCBI): domain Eukaryota; kingdom Metazoa; phylum Arthropoda; class Insecta; order Diptera; family Therevidae; genus Thereva; species Thereva nobilitata. The sequence continues at coordinate 38,129,726 of OY979697.1, forward strand.
ATAGATGAAAAGAGCAGCGACGGATAACAGAGGGAAGATCATTAATATATAGGGAAAAAAGTAAAGGCCCAAGAACCGAACCTTGAGGCACACCTGCAGGCACACTTAGGAAAGAAGAAGTAACATTATTATGCCGAACACACTGAGCTCTATTAGAGAGAAGAGAAGAGAAAAGACGAACAGAAGAAGACGAGAAGTGATACAGTTGACTAAGTTTATGGAGCAGTAGCGAGTGAACTACAGAGTCGAATGCTTTGGAGAAGTCAAGAAGAACTAGTATTCCAACATCACCTCGGTCAAGGGCAGAACGAAGATCAGTTGTCACCTTCTATATAGCAGTTTCGCAACTGTGGGATTTACGGAAGCCAGATTGGAGTTTAGAGAGGAAATTAGAAGAATCAAGATAACGCAAGACTTGAGTAAATATAATTTTCTCAAAGACTTTAGCGAAAAAGGGAAGAATGCTAATAGGGCGAAAGTCTGATAAATCAGCGGGGGAGGACTTTTTAGGAATGGGAGTCACAATGGCTTTTTTCCAGAGTGAAGGAACTTGGGAGGTTGTCAGGCAATAATTAAGAATGTGCGTGATCGTTTCAACAATTAGAGGGGAAAGAACCTTAAGAAATCGAGGGGAAATTCCATCATAGCCAACACTATTGGACGAAATGGAAAGCAATATTCCAAGAACTTCAACTGAGTCAACACATCGGAAATTAAAGCCATCAGAACTTAGAGGATTAGGAGAAAGGGGATCAGAAGGGGAAGACAGTGGGAAATTCGGAGGGGATTGAATGAAAGAAGCATTGAGTGAGTTTACATCAACATCAAATGAATTAGGCTCAGAAGTATGAATGCCAAGTGACCGAAGGTTAGACCAAAGTTGCTTAGTGGAAAGGGAAGGATCAAGTTTACGGGAGTAAAATTCACGTTTGGCCGATTTGACTTTACTATTGATTAAGTTGCGAAGATTTTTGTACCCATTGAGGTAGCTCAGGATCCTTGTTCTGCGATAGCGTCTGTACAAGAACTCACGCTCAACAATCAGCTTGCGAATTTCATAAGAAAACCAAGGGCAAGTTGGAGATTTACAACGTCTTCTTGTAACTAAAGGGACACATTGATTAAATAGGAATTGGATGAAGGAATTCAAGAGATCAACCTTAGTATCAACACAGGTTATATTATAGATATCAGCCCAAGGTAAAGACGAAGTAATTTCAGAAAGGCGAGCAAAGTTGATATTATTGAAGTCACGGTATGGAGAAAAGTTAGGCAGGGAAGGAGGGTGAAAAGTGAAATGAAGAGAGAGGAAGAGAATATCGTGGTCAAGATAGCTGGGAGGAGAGATTTGGCTATGTTTTAACACTAAATTGGTGGAGGTAGCAGTGAGAACATCAAGGAGCGATGGATTATGGCAGTTCAAAAATGTGGGCAGTTGATTTAAAATACGCAGATCCAACGACCCCAAGAAGAATTTGAGTGTGTTCGCACGTGCATTGGCCTTCAGCAGATCGACATTAAAATCGCCAGCAGCAATTATGTTATCATAATGACGGGAGAGACTAGATACAAGATCGAAGAAGTTACCAGCAACATCAGAAGTAAACACATTAGGTGGGCAGTAAACACTGACAATAACGCATTTGTCATATATGATGATTTAATTTCCACTGCTATAAATTCGAATTGTGAGCCAAAGGATTGGCCTACTACTTTTGAGGAGAGAGAGGAGGTGACATATATTGCAACACCACCCCCCGTACGACCAACACGATCATTCCGATGCAAGCAAAAAGAAGGCAAAGAAGCATAGGAAGATGGGATTTCTGGTTTCAGCCACGTCTCATTGACTACAATAACATGCAATTTTGTGTTATCAAACAAGTACCTCAGTTCATCCATTTTATTTCTCAGGCTTCTAGCATTCATAGTACATATATTCAGCCTTGAGGAGGAGGAGCAGAGGATATTCAGTAGCCTTCCTTCACTGTGCACTCTATCAGAGAAATTCATCAATATGTAATGAGCAACAGAGCCACATAAGCAGAATAACACATGCAGAAAAGGAATAAAGACAGTAAAGAGAAAGGAGAGAAAAATAGAAGAAGAAGAAAAGACGAAATTCTTAAAGCTAACATAATAAAAGAAATATAAAAATCGAAAATATAGGTGAAATTAATATAAAACAAACAAAATTTTATATATAGAATAAAATAATAGCAAATCAATAAAGAAGAAAAGAAAATAAACAGCAATATTACTCAGCTCAGCTCCACGAAGACAGCGGGAAATTCAAAGTATTCCATGGAGAATTTAAAACTTAAACTCACAAGGAAGAGCCGACAACATCTTCCAAATCCAGAGCCGAGGTGACTCTGCGTGGCTGCTGTTTACAGTCCTGCTGAACATAAACTTGGCCCCGTCTAGTAAAAACTGAAGTCACGAGATTCCTTTTCAAGAGTTTTCGTGCAGTTTGATATATATCATTGTTTTTGGACGTCAGACTTTCAGTCACCCGGACAACGCTATCAGAGGCGAACCCTAGGTTTAGTTTCTTCAGCGTTAGAGTTCCATGCTGACGGCTTTTTTTCAGAAACTCCAGCTGCTCGTTGGCAGACGGAAATTTGACAATCAGTAATGAGCTCACTTTCCTGCCGGTCCCAGGCTGCGAAGGGGTACCACGTTTCTGTTGCGGACGGAAAACATTAATATATGGGGAGAGATCATGCCCAATAGTGGAAGCAACAGCGCTCAGAATCTGCCTGGGATTCTCACCATCACTCAACGGGATACCCCGCACGACTAAATCTTGGAGCCTAGACTGGCGACGAAGATCCTCCAGTTCACTCGAGACTGTGGCTAGGTCATGTTGCACTGTCTCAACCTCGTCGCGCAATTTACCAATTTGATTGTTAAGTGTTCTGCACACCTCGTCGATTTGCGCCGACATGCGAGACTCGAGCTGTTTAATTCTCGCATCAAAAGCAGCATACTGTTCATCAAACAAGCGACTGAAGCTTGACGTCAATCTCTTTTCCAGGAGCTCAAGGCTATGATCGGGGGCAGCTATAGAAGTAGACCTAGGAGTTTTGCTGCTGCTGGTGTCATTACGTCTGCTCTCGGGGGTATTGCTCCTAACAGGATTGCTGTCAGCAACTCCTTTGGTAGTAGATCGAGTTGATTTCGACATTTTGATGTTTTTTATTTTTTTTTTTAGTTTTTATATTTTTAAAAAAACAGATGTAACAGAATACCAGAGCGCACTACACAAGAAAATTCACGGCTTCAGGATAGCGTAATATTAAAACTTCGAAAGAAGACAAATTGAAACTTTGAATTATGAAAAAACACCGGAAAATTTAATATAAAAATGGAGCTTTGCAAAACACGACTAGTAGTTTCTCATGTAGATGTTAAACTACTACACCGCATTTTAAATCTATAACATCAGCTGAATCAGCTGCCAAATCAAAATCAATCCTAAATCATAAACCTACTACTTCAAATTCTAATTCTACAAATTCAAAATCTATATTTATTACTAATTCTCAAACTCTTCCTATTGCAAGTGAATCAAATCGAATAAACGAACTCATGCAAAATCTTCGAATATCTCACTTAAATTCCGAAGGAAGGGAATCACTACTTAAGGTATGTAAAGAATACAATGACATATTTTATTTGAAGGGAGACACCCTCTCTTCAACCTCGGCAATAAAACACGAAATCATTACTAATAATTCCGCACCAATTGCTGCGAAAACTTACCGCTATCCTCAAATTCACAAAGAGGAAGTAAACTCTCAAATAGCTAAAATGCTTCATCAAGGAATCATTAAACCCTCTGTATCACCTTGGTCAGCTCCTCTATGGGTCGTAAAAAAAAATGGATGCCTCTGGGAAGCAGAAATGGCGCGTCGTAGTTGATTACAGGAAGCTCAACGAAGTAACAGTTGGGGACGCCTATCCGCTCCGCAATATCTCCGATATTCTTGGCCAATTAAGTCATTCTGCATACTTCACTACATTGGATTTAGCTTCAGGCTTTTCTCAGATTGAGATGAAGGCAGAGGATTGTCAAAAAACTGCATTTTCTGCTCCGACTGGGCACTTCGAATTCGTTCGAATGCCATTTGGACTAAAAAATGCACCCGCCAAGTTCCAGAGACTAATGGATGCTGTTTTAACTGGTATCCAAGGTCTTCATTGTTTCGTATATCTTGATGATATAGTCATTTACGCTCCCAACATTCAAGTTCACGAAACAAAACTCAGGGATATTTTCAAAAGAATTCGGTCACATAACCTAAAATTGCAACCGGACAAGTGCGAGTTCATGCGTACTGAAGTTGCCTATTTGGGGCATATCATTACTAGTACCGGAGTAAAACCAAATCCTGATAAAATTCAAGTTATCTTGAAGTACCCAAATCCACGTAACCCTAAAGAAATTAAATCCTTCTTAGGCCTTGTCGGTTATTATCGACGTTTCATCGAAAACTTCTCTCTAATCACCAAACCTTTAACAAATCTTCTCAAGAAAAATATACCAATCGTTTGGAAAGAAGAACAAGAAAAATCTTTTAACATTTTAAAACAAAAACTCATCTCTGAACCGATATTGCAATATCCAGACTTTTCCAAAGAATTTATTCTTACAACCGACGCATCAAATTTTGCGATCGGAGCCGTTCTAAGTCAGGGTAGTGTTGGTTCTGACTTGCCGATAGCTTTCGCATTATTAGTAAAAACAAAACTATTCCTAGTTAGAATTTGCCCGTTTCTATTGCTAACTTTTTTGTAAGAGAAGAAAAGGTTAATAAAACAAAGCAAAGGCAAATTCTTCACGAAGCAATTTCAAAATATGAACAATACCAAAATCGAAAAGATGAGTGGGAGTTGGAAAGTAGCGGAGTCGATTTATTAATAAATACAGTTATGAATAATGTAGTTGAGACAGAGTAAGTTTTCAATTTATCTGTATATTGAACTATGTAAGAAACGTATTATGTACTACATTTTATAGAATAAATTTAGAAAGTTCAGTTCTGAAAAACCAATTGGAGAAAAAGAGAAGCAGAGAAAACATGATTGGCACTTAGAACCGGCAAAAAAATTTTTAATCGAATAGTAAGAATTTTTACTACAAGGCAAATTAAAAAAATTACAAAAAACATCCACTAGTGTCCTGAAGATATTTCAAATGCAATTTCTATATAAGCTCGCAGCTCAGTTTGAACTATGAAGAAATGAAGCTGAAAACAGCATTATTGACTTGCATATTAAAGTCTACTTAAGACCAATGAACATAATGAAAAGAAACGAGAATGTATTCTATTCTTTGATGGAATGAATGTAAAATCTATGTAGTGGCAATGATTCGCGGGTTATAGTATAAAAACTGGAAGCAAATTATTTATTATAAGTTTGTCTGCGTTATGGCCACTACCATAATTAGAATCATCAGGAAAATACAAAAATACAGGAATATTACAGTTGTTCCCATTGTTTGCGACGTAGAGCGAGTTTACATGGGTGCATCAAATAATTAAATTGAATTTGATGCAGCGGTGTCCCTGAAAATTAAAACAATCCACTGCATTAATTTAGTTCATGCAGAACTTATTTGATGCAACTGCCGTGTTGTAAACAGTTGAGTGCATTAAATTGTGACATTTAAGAAGCCATTTTCGAGTACGAGTACCAGGACAATCAATTGAAAATGCCCAGATCAAACTTTTATTCCCCTTATTGCACCCATACCGTGCAATTAAATGTCCTTAACTTAAAAAAGTATTGTGTAAAACTAATTGTGTGTAACCCTATAAACGACGTAATGGCTTAATGCTGCGTCGAATGTTGTGTAGGTAGAATTTATCTTTATGAAAATTCTCGACAAATACAAGAAATTTAAAAAAAAATCTTGTCTTTGAAAAAGGACATTGTGGAAACTATTGTAGCCTTCTCCTCACGTCGGTGTCTTCCATTCCAAAAAATAACCTTTTGCTCTCATTTTGACCTCTAAATGACATTTCCACAACTTTTTTCAACACATTTGGAATCTACACATGAAAATATATAAAATTTCATAATACTTTTTTGTTGTTGGGGAAGCAACACTTCTATGTAATTAAGACTGCGGGGTTTTCATGAAAATATAAATTTTCAGTATATTTATGTTTATGGTGGTAAATAAGCCGTAAGCCGTACGTACAAAAATTCGAAAGTATGTATTGTAATTAAATAAATAAGTAACTCCTATCTCTATTAAAAACCGTTAAATCCATAAGTAATCTAAAGTTTGGTAGGTAATTAAAAATAAAAACTTCAGTAAAATTTTTTCGAAAATGTAATATAATTTTTTACATAATTACATTATTAAAATCTGCAAATTATTTTAAATCTATTAATTTAATAAACTCTAAGTGGGAAAATTCCGAAAGTACTCCTATTTGTAATTTAATAAATAAATTCTTTTTCATTTTAAAAGCATAAATTCTGCAAAGTAATTCGTAATCTGAAAGACGAAACACCCTGTAAAATTTTCCAAACAGAAAAGGTATTCTTAATAAAATATCGCATGTTGTTCTGTTATTTTTCTACTTTAGATAAATTAGCTAAAAAAAGTAGTTAAATATAATTTTGATAAAAAAAATACTCTAGTTTTCCAAAATTTTAATAAAAAATTTTTTAATATAGAATTATAAAAATTAAAATAAAAAATATACTTTTTTAATCACCCTTTAAATAATACATTCATACAAGCCTTGGGCAATTTATACACAACAATTAGGAAGTTTTAATTTTCTAGTTTGCGTCTGTTCACTGGAAAACCTATGTGCAAAAGCTCCTTGCCCAAGTTCTAGGACAGTAATATACGACACTCAGTTAAAAAAAAATTTATTGCCTAAGTATGAGGGTAAAAATATGGATTTACCTATGTCTCATTTTCAAGCAAACAGGTTTGTTTTCCAAGCAGTTTAGTTTTAGTTCTGTTAAAAGTTACGCGGTTGGGCAAAGTGCTTGTTGAGAAATTTTTTTTGTTTCTTGTGCGCATTCAAAAAAACCAATTAAAAAGTTATTTAATTTGAAAAGCTTGTAAAGTGTAGTTTTTGTTCCTTTATGGGCCAAATTGAAAAAGCAGTCTTAAGTCATAACTTTGAGAAAATATTTTGAAAAAAATTCTTGGGCTTGTTAGAGTGATCATTATCAGAATTTGTGTTTCGTATTTTTTTGGATCTTCAGTTTCAGGCAGACAAATTAGACGTGTTAAATTGCACATTTCAAAACTCTGTTAACACTTTGACGACCGGGCACGCCAATTGGCGTCCTAACTAAAACTAACGTTATCTACCGGGAACGCCAATTGGCGTCCTATATGAAATAATCGTAGTACCATGTGTAATCATTGAATCCGCCTTGACTCTTGCAAAAAAATGAAAAATGCGATGTTCTAGGATATACAGTGAGCGTTAAAAGTGAGTCAATACCTAAAAAATTTATATTTCAACTTCAATATCTCAACACTAAAAACTCGTGGAAGTGCGTACCATACCTTGATTTAAAAGTCTGTTTATTCTCAAAATATTAAAAAAAGATTTATTAATTTTAATACTTTGGGAAAAACAGACTTTTAAATCAAGGTATGGTACCCTCTTGCATGAGTTTTTAGTGTTGAGATATTGAAGTTGAAATATAAATTTTTTAGGTGTTGACTCAATTTTGACGCTCACTGTATATAGAATCATATTAACCGTTATTTTCTAATAGTTTTGTATTTTTGGGTACATTGAGGTCATCTAGTTCAGTTGATGGTAAACCGTCGCGTGAATTTAAATAAAAGCAAAAAAGCTATCAAAAAGTCTCAACTGATATTTCCGTATTATAAAAATAAAAATTATAACAATTAATTATAATTACACTGACTTTTATTGTTTGCTTCACATTTTGAAGTTATTCTATACTTATAAAAATGGACAACGAAAATATATTTTTAGAAGAAAATTGTGCAGATGATTTATCCGATATTGGTGACGATTTTGACCATAATTACTCTAGTGATAATGTAAGTGAAAGTTCCTCTAATGATTCATTTCCTATAAGGCGTCGTCGTCCGCGTGCTCTTCCAATAATTTATAGTGACTCTGAAGAAGAAAACTACGTTGAGTCCGACTGGAGTGATGATGATCCACCCCGAAATAATCAGCCATTTGAAGGTAACCCAGGAATAACATTTAATCCAAATAAAAATAACATAGATGACATTGTGAGCCTGTTTATTGGAAATGACTTGTTACAAACGATTTCAGCGGAAACAAATCGCTATTATCATCAGAATTCTAATGCGTGATGGTGTGATGTGACAGTGTTTGAATTAAAAAAGTGGTTTGCTCTTGTTATTATAATGGGATTAGTGAAGAAAGGTAAATTGGCTGATTATTGGTCTACCAATCCTCTTATAGAAACGCCAATATTTTCGAAAACGATGCCCCGTAACCGTTTTTTTCAAATTTTGAAATTTTTACATTTCGTAAATAATGAAGACATTCAAATGAATTCAAATCGATTATCTAAGGTGCAGACAATTATCGATTATTTTTCTGAAAAGTTCAAAGAGGTTTATAAGCCGAAAAAAAACCTTTCACTTGATGAGGGTGTGATTCCTTGGCGAGGAAGACTAGTAATGAGAGTGTATAATCCTAGCAAAATTACCAAATATGGTATATTGGTCAGAATGGTATGCGATGCCGTAAGTGGGTATATCTGTGGATTTAAATTATATTCGGGTGTTTCGGTACCTTTAAATGATACAATTATGGATTTAATGGCACCGCACTTATATAAATGGCACGATCTTTACATGGACAATTTTTATAACAGCACCAAACTTGCAAAAGACTTGTTTTTGAAGAAAGTAAGGATTTGCGGTACCATTAGAAAAAATCGTGGGATACCAGAATGTTTAAAAAAAGCAAGGCTTAATATTTATGATACAAAATATCAGCGTAAAGGACAAATTTTAGTACAAGTTTGGAAAAGCGTTAAAAAGAGAGAAGTTCGTATGATCTCCACAATTCATAATGCAAATATCGTGGATACAAACAAAACCTGCCGCAAAACCGGACAATCCATTAAAAAACCAAGGTCCATCGTAGACAGGGCCGTCTTTAGGCATAAGCCGACGAAGCCCAGGCTTGGGGCCTCCGCCTTGAGGGGGGCCTCTTCATATAATTACATTAGTCGAGGAAGTTGATCTCAAGGTAAAGAATTTTTGCTTTTGCATTACACTTTTTTACCTTGATGAGATCAATGTGATTACCAACACTGTCGATGTTGACCTGTGACGTCGTCTTTTTCGCATGTAATTTTTAAATTTACTAGCCTTGTAAGGGTGCGATAGGAGGATCCCTTTTAAGATAGGAGAGGAGGATCCATCATTTTTATCATTTTTATCAAGATAGGATGAGCTCATAAAAAACCGTAGAAGAAACCTGAATTCTAATATTTATATTATGTAGGATTATGTAGGATATTGTTAAAAGGTATTGTAGGTGTTGTAAAAAATAGGACTCTTACTTTACTTGCCAATGTTACATGATATAAAAAAAAATTAAATCTAAATTAGCGCTTTCAAATTTGCCAAGTTTATTAATATGATGGGCATCCACACGCTGTATACATCAAAAAACCGAAATAATTAGAACTGCAATATTTAAGGGGAATACCTAATATGAACGCTTGCTCACATTCACAGAATTTATAAAACATATTCTTTCAATTTTTTAATTACATGGTTTACAATAAAGTTTCAGCAAATTAGCATTTAACTAATTTGGGTAACCTACCTTTTCTTTGATTTAAGTGGGTTTTAGTATTTGTCAATTGACTTTTAAGCCTAATGCTTTATGAATATTTTAGGGGGGCCTCCATCTGTAGTGGCTTAGGGCCTCGCAATCTATAAAGACGGCACTGATCGTAGATTATAATATGTATATGAAAGGTGTTGATCGAGCAGATCAATATCTATCGTATTATCCCATATTTCGCAAAACCAAAAAGTGGACAAAAAAAGTTGCCCTCTACCTAATAAATTGTGCAATTTTCAATTCCTTTAGGGTCTACGAAAGCCTAAACCCTGAGCGTAAACTCAAGTTTTTCTTGTTAAATCTTGCAAAATTATGGATAGAAGAAAGGGAAACAGGCGATGAAGACGAGACACAGGCATTCACCTCAGAAAGGCATAATTGGTCACAATCGACTGTACCATCCGCGTCAGTGACTTCACCTTTACAAAGACTATCCACAGATCTAAAGAAACATCTTATTATAAAAATATCAACCACAAGTAAGCGTATCAGAAGAAGATGCCGGGTTTGTGCTTCTCACAAAATAAGAAAGGAAACAATATATATGTGTAAGGAGTGCAAAGTTCCTTTACATATTGATTGTTTCCCCAAATATCATACTCAAGTTAGATATTAAAACACACATTTGTAACATAAAGTGTAAATAATATAAATAATTATTTAAATAAAAAAACAACTTTTTTATAATCCCCGTTTACAAAACTGACTAAAAAGTATAAAAAAATGTTCCAACTCCAATAAAGATTTATACAGAGACAGATTCCATACAGATTCACTAAGCCATATTGCCCTGAAAATTTGTGATTGGAAAGTTGTATAAGCAATTTTTTTATGTGGCATTCTAAGTTCAGGTATACTACCAGTCTATTATGTCATTGGTCACGTCATGGTGCAATGTCTAGCAGTAAGATTAGTACGGGGGATAGAATAGGTTTGGGGTTATAAAGGTTCGGGGGGATTTCGAAGGAGGTGGCGATGTACCCTGGGTTTAATCTCTTGGATGTTGTAGGAGTTTGGAAGTATACTGACTGTGAGAGTGTTTCGCAGTCGAGTTTTTATTTAGCAATGAATTCCTGGGAAGAAGAGGCCAAATGATGTCATTGTTTATTAAGTGTGGCATGCGTTCGCGAGACAGAATCTGGCATCTGGCACGTGCTTGTCTTGCATTATTGAAATCGTATCAGTAACGCAGAGTACCGTCAACAGCGAAATTGTGAAGTGGGGTGAGGGGAATTGAGATTAGGTCATTTATAAAAACAAAAAATAGAGCAGGTGATAAAATTGGCCCATGGAAACCCCGCAGAGATGGGGTGGGATACGGCTTTGACGCTTTGGAGATATCTAGAGCAACCAGACCAGGCTCACAAAATCGATGCAAAGGTAAGGTAAAGGTAAGATTGAAACGAAAAACGTGGGGACACGACTAAAAATGAAACTCGCCCGCACATAGCATGCAGCAGGCACGCGCTAGCCTACACCGCGCCCGCAGGCTTGAGTAAAAACAAGACTAGCCCGCACCTAGCATACAGCAGGCACGCGTGCATAGTGTCAACCCGAGTACAAATAAAACTCGACCGCTAGCATGTAGCAGGCACAGATCAGCCTGCACCGGCCCCGCAACTAGCACGCATAGCGAACAAGTACGCATGCACATTTTTACTCGGGGAGCATTCACTAGATTTTTATTTTGTTATTTTTTTTCTCCCTTCTTATGAATTGAGTATACATAGAATATTGTATTCTACTTGCCATACCCTTTCGTTTGATACCATTGTCGAAGGTGTTATAAAAATATAAGTAATTCGCCATTTTATTTTGGCCGCCATTTTGTATTTACAATGATGTCATGCGACGTCTTGTATTGTACGTATCATTCCCTTTCATTTGATACCCATGTCGGGTGGTTGTGAAGAAAAGGGTAGTCCGCCATTTTTGGGCGGCCGCCATGTTGGATCTAACGGTATATTCAGTATACTACATCGGAGCTAAAGCTGTTTTCAAAATTTCAGCATGATCGGATAACCGGAAGTATTCGAAAAAAAGATTGCAAAATTAGTACCCAACAAGCAGACAGCAGATAAGAAACCGAGTTTATAAACGTCGTAAAAAACAAAGATCTATGAGTATTTTCAATAATATGCACTTATTAGTGTTGAATAAATAATGTAGAAAATATGCCTTTAAATTTTAATTTTAATATCTAAATTACTACAAAAAACCGAACAATTTGAAAAAAAAAGATTTTTCCTCATTTTAAAAAAAATCCCCAGTAACAGGTCATATTTTCATAGCAAAGCAACCCGGTCGATAAAGTGTTAATTTAATACTATCAGAAAAGTGTCCACCTGTCATTTAACAGTTAGTTAGCAACAATTACGGTATTTCCTTTTATTGCCGATCTTTTTACAGTTAAGGGGTAACACCACTGTAGGATTTTGAAAAAATGGAATTTTTGTTTTTTGGCTTGAAATATACTTCAGGATAACAAAAACAATGTGCAGTTGGTCCTATAACAGAAAAATAATTTTGAAGGATTTAATTTTCGATTTTCCCCGGCGCCTCGGAGCGCGCGTTGGTCCGACTTATTGCTTGTATATTGCGTTTACCAGTCGAAATAATAAGTGCTGCTATAGCAAAAAGGTTATTTGGGTTCCCCAGGTGTCCACCAGGGTGCGCTACAAAATAATAAACGTGTTTTACAGTACATCGCACAGTGAAGGTAAAATACAATTTTCAAAGATTAGAGTACTTTCAAAACTTTAAGCGCGATTATCTGGAAACCATGTTTTTCGAACTGGGTGGACGGATTACTCGGAGACTATTGCATGGATCGGTTTGAAATTTTGACATTAGCTTCACAATTGCATTCTTTACAAAAGTACGTAGCCGTTTTTTGATTCGTTGTAAAAAAATTTTTTTATAAACAATTTACTGCTCATTTTTTTGCCGAAAATCAATTTTTTTTTTCATAAGTGCGCCATTTTTACAAAAATCAGTTTAAAAAAAAAATCCTACGTACTTTTATGGGCAAGGTCAAATAGATTAGGAAACTATTTGGATTTTGTTCCAGGTCTTCAGCTTTCGGAGAAATCCGTCCACCCGTGGAGGCCCTTAACAAAAAGGCGATTTCGAAAAACGACTGTGGCGCCACCATTTTGTAACAAAAAGTCAATAAAAAAAATTTTTTTTACACTTTAATACATGTTTGATCAATCGCCTGAAAAGAATTTCGATCCCTTTTTCCATACTTTTTAAATTAATTCCCAAAATTTGGCCTTTTTTCGCACCTCTACAGTGGTGTTACCCCTTAAGTAAATATTTGCTTTGATTATTGAATACATATTATAAGGTTGATTTTTTTACAGATTTAATTACTTGAAGAACCTGAGCAAGTAGCTCAAGTGCAAAAAGCAATCAAAGAATAACAATAAAATTTGAATTTCAATCAGCTGCTTCCAAACAATGGTGAGCAATAAATTTTCTTATTTTTATATCTAATAATATGTATATATATATGTATATATTTAAATCTTTGATTATTGTTATGTGCACACACCACACAACATATCTTTTGTTATCGCCATAGACTTCCGACGCGCCATATCAAATTTCATCTTTAGCTTCTTCTGAATTAGAGATAAGAATTTCTTAGACTTAAGATTTATCTTACGTTGCAAATTATATCGAGTTAAGATTTAAGTTCCTAAGACTTAGAATAAAATCATTATACAATTACCAGTTTGAACCTTACTGAGTACACATCTCGGAGTTATCAATAAAAGTCAATTTTAATTAACCAAGATCATTTTTGTGTGTTTTACTCATTGTATTAAGTGTTTTTAAAACAGGATAAACGTCCACAACTTAAGTGCAATTTCAGTTGCACATAACAAAAAAATTGGTGTCAGAAGTGAAATTAGAAGTTAAATCAAAAGTTAAGGCAGATCCTTAGAAGATGAAAACAATAATACTGTGAGTAATTGCGATATCCTTATTTTCTTCCCTAATTTCCCAAAAGAAATTTTGTATCTTTGCATTTTATAGTTGGATAAATAATTTTTATATAATAAAATCTTATAAATAACAAATCTTGTACTTTTACTAAATTTTGTGAAATTTTGTGATAATTGAAGAATTCATTCGAATTGTGAAAATCTTATAAATCACCATCTTATACTTTTACTAAATTTCGTGATAATTGAAGAATTCATTCGAATTGTGAAAATTTTATGAATCACCATTAAATCTTATACTTTTTACTAAATTTTGTGAAATTTTGTGATGATTGAAGAATTCATTCGAATTGTGAAAATTTTATAAATCACCATTAAATCTTATGCTTTTTACTAAATTTCGTGATAATTGAAGAATTCATTCGAATTGTGAAAATATCAATCACCATTAAATCTTATACTTTCTTTTACTAAGTTTTGTGATAATTGGAGAATCCATTCAAATTTAAGTGGAAAATTTTATGAAACCACAGAAAGTTGCTGTTAACTAAATTGAATATTGTTGTTGAATTTTCACCCTCGCGTAAGTGTGCTTTAGAATTCAAGTGCATAAATATACCCACTCGTATTATAAATTATAAAACATCGTAACAAAATGGAAGAACAAATGCACACAAATCAGGAAGTTGAAACTGAAGACAGTGAAATCATTAATTTAGTTGATGACGGTCTTCCCATTACATTTTTAATTCGGTTTATAAAACCATTCGATGGATCACGCGACGAATTATGCGCTTTCATTGCAGATTGCAACAAAGCATTCGCTTTGGCCACCGCGAATCAAAAATACATTCTATTAGACTACATTATTACGCAAATATCAGGAAAAGCTAAAGCAGCTTGCATAAATCGTACCTTTCAAACCTGGGACGAGTTAAAAAATTCTTCAAAACTATGTACCAGGATCGAAAACATTATTCTCAATTGCTGTGCGAACTTACTAACCTAAAACAAAACATTAACGAATCAGTGCCTCAGTTTGTCTTCAGAGTAGAGGACCATCAATGCCTCTTTGAAGAGGACCATTAATGCCACTCAACAACAAAATCCAAGCGGAACATCACTTGAAGGTAGATTAGAACTACTAAGTGAAATTGCGCTCAATCGTTTCATATACTTTTTACTGCCGCATATAAGTAATGTTCTCCGCGCTCGTGAATTAAAAACCTTAAATGAAGCTACTTCTATTGCAATCGCCGAAGAGCAGGTACAAAACATGTACCATTCAAGAAACAATTCTATTAATCACACTCATAACATGAAAACTCCTCACAAGCCCGGTAATCTAGTAAGGGTCATTCAAACTGGTAATCACACAACCCAACGTTCTAATCACACAACCCAACGTTCTCCTCACACAACCCAAGGTTCTTCTAATCACACAACTCAACGCTCTAATCACGAGCCTGAAAATCGTCAACAAATTAAAGTGTGTAATTACTGCAAATCAAAGGGTCATTTAATTACAGAATGTAGGAAACAACAATACAATAATAGTCGTAAAAAACAATACTTTCATAATTCAAAAAACATGAGTCCAAGACCAGCAGAGATTGCCCTGGTGGAAAATTCTCTTTAAATAATGGTACACAATACCAAGTTGTTCTCTTTACCGAAAAAACGTCATCCTATATTTCTATATCTTGCACCGAATCAAAAACATTAAACCTCAAACTCCTCATCGATACGGGAGCTAACGTATCAGTTATCAAAGCGAATTCTCTTGCTCGAAAAACAGCAATAAATAAAAATTGGCAAATCCATATAAACGGAATTAGCCCGAATCATTCAATTAAAACTATTGGATGGACCGACTTAAACTTAAATTTCATAGAAATACATCTTTTAATCACTGCTTCCACGTTATAAACGAAAGTTCGAATATTCCTCTCGACGGAATACTAGGAGCCGATTTTCTTAAACCAATAAAGCTTGACTATGAAATACAAGCTCTAAGAATAAAATACAGCTCAGCTCCAATCATTTGCAACCCTAATCATAATCATATGCAATCCCTAGAACCTAGAACTGAAACTTTAATTGAAGTAAAGGTTCTTAATCCCTCTATAAAAGAAGGAACTATTCCCGACTTTTCCATAGGAAAAGGTATTTATCTTTGTAGGGCTTTCACTAAAGTCAATTCTAACTCAAAAGCTCTTGCATCTATTTTAAATACAACGGAAGAAAAATTTGAATTAAACCAAATCCAATTAAAACTAGAACCTATTCCAACTGAATTCAGCAGCCTCAATCCAACGGAATTTGATCAGTATCAAACATTAAATGCTAATCGTACTACACCGCATTTTAAATCTATAACATCAGCTGAATCAGCTGCCAAATCAAAATCAATCCTAAATCATAAACCTACTACTTCAAATTCTAATTCTACAAATTCAAAATCTATATTTATTACTAATTCTCAAACTCTTCCTATTGCAAGTGAATCAAATCGAATAAACGAACTCATGCAAAATCTTCGAATATCTCACTTAAATTCCGAAGAAAGGGAATCACTACTTAAGGTATGTAAAGAATACAATGACATATTTTATTTGAAGGGAGACACCCTCTCTTCAACCTCGGCAATAAAACACGAAATCATTACTAATAATTCCGCACCAATTGCTGCGAAAACTTACCGCTATCCTCAAATTCACAAAGAGGAAGTAAACTCTCAAATAGCTAAAATGCTTCATCAAGGAATCATTAAACCCTCTGTATCACCTTGGTCAGCTCCTCTATGGGTCGTAAAAAAAAATGGATGCCTCTGGGAAGCAGAAATGGCGCGTCGTAGTTGATTACAGGAAGCTCAACGAAGTAACAGTTGGGGACGCCTATCCGCTCCGCAATATCTCCGATATTCTTGGCCAATTAAGTCATTCTGCATACTTCACTACATTGGATTTAGCTTCAGGCTTTTCTCAGATTGAGATGAAGGCAGAGGATTGTCAAAAAACTGCATTTTCTGCTCCGACTGGGCACTTCGAATTCGTTCGAATGCCATTTGGACTAAAAAATGCACCCGCCAAGTTCCAGAGACTAATGGATGCTGTTTTAACTGGTATCCAAGGTCTTCATTGTTTCGTATATCTTGATGATATAGTCATTTACGCTCCCAACATTCAAGTTCACGAAACAAAACTCAGGGATATTTTCAAAAGAATTCGGTCACATAACCTAAAATTGCAACCGGACAAGTGCGAGTTCATGCGTACTGAAGTTGCCTATTTGGGGCATATCATTACTAGTACCGGAGTAAAACCAAATCCTGATAAAATTCAAGTTATCTTGAAGTACCCAAATCCACGTAACCCTAAAGAAATTAAATCCTTCTTAGGCCTTGTCGGTTATTATCGACGTTTCATCGAAAACTTCTCTCTAATCACCAAACCTTTAACAAATCTTCTCAAGAAAAATATACCAATCGTTTGGAAAGAAGAACAAGAAAAATCTTTTAACATTTTAAAACAAAAACTCATCTCTGAAGCGATATTGCAATATCCAGACTTTTCCAAAGAATTTATTCTTACAACCGACGCATCGAATTTTGCGATCGGAGCCGTTCTAAGTCAGGGTAGTGTTGGTTCTGACTTGCCGATAGCTTTCGCTAGTAGAACACTTAATAGAGCCGAATCAAATTACAGTACTACCGAGCGAGAACTTTTAGCCGTTGTTTGGGCAACTAACTACTTTAGACCGTATCTATACGGACGACATTTTAAAATCATCACCGATCATAGACCATTAATCTGGCTTTTCAACATTAAGGACCCTGGTTCGAAGTTTGTCAGATGGAGACTAAAACTGGAAGAATACGATTATGAAGTTATGTACAAACCAGGCCGCGTAAATACTAATGCCGATTGTCTTTTTCGAATTCCACAAGAAAATGAAGTTATTATTTCATATATCGAAACCAAAGAAACCTTCAACGATTACGTAAAATTTTACTATAATTCTTTAAGTCCAAAAATATATGATTTTTGCGAAACTAATGAACACATATTAAATTCTAAAGACCCTATAGCATATATAACAGCCATAGATCTCAGTGAAGAAAATAAATATACTGATGAAATATTATCCAAATCTACTGACTTTGAAGTAATTAAAAATGTACCTCACGAGCTTTATTCTAATTACAAAACCAAGAGCAATAATCATCAAACTTATTATCACTGCTTTCTTAAACAAAACTTTTATGACAAACCCTTATATGCTGATTTCTTTTATACCATTCAAAATCTACGCATCTACGCATTGGAAAAAGACAACATAAAATCCATCTCAATAGCTAACCCTGTTGATGATTTTAACTATCAAAAACTAATCAACTAATTTAACTATCAAAAATGTAAAGACATAATACTGTTTGTATTTAGAAATTCTAAAATTAAAATAACGATTCATAAAAATGTTATCGTTCACCCATCGAAAGAGCTTATTCCCTTAATTCTGAAGGAATACCACGACTCTCCAATCTCTGGTCATTGTGGATTTCATAGAATGATGAAACGTATCAAACGGAATTATAAATGGCATAAGATGCGAAGTGACGTAAAACTACACATCAAACAGTGTGCTTCATGTCAAACAAATAAAACTCTTCGCAAAACTTATAAAGCACCTATGGAAATTACGAGCACAAGTAACCAAACATTCGAAAAATTAGCTCTTGATATTGTAGCACCCCTTCCATTGTCCGAAAACGGATATAAATACATCCTCACAATGCAAGACGACCTAACCAAATTTTCATATGCTATACCATTAGCCAACCACTGTGCTGAATCTGTAGCCAATGGTCTTGTAAACTTTATAACTATGTTCGGAATCCCTAAAAACATTCTTACGGATCAAGGCTCAGATTTCACATCGGACCTTATTAAAAATCTCACCAAATTATTTCAAATAAAACATTACTTCACTACTGCATATCATCCTCAATCGAATGGAGCGCTGAACGATCTCATTCCACTCTAAAAGACTATTTGAAACATTATATAAACGACAAACAAACTGATTGGGATAAATATATTCCACTCGCGATGTTCTCTTACAACGCACACGTACATGTGTCTACTCCGACCGTAAAATAACTAAACTTCATAATAATCAAAATGTTACTATTCAATGCAAAGGCAAAAAAACTACGGTTCATAAAAATCGCTTAAAACTCACCTATCTCGTTACAGGTGCCTCATTACCCTAATTAAAGCGGAACACTTCAAAATAGAGTCCGTAATTAAAGGCAGTGGACTTTTCTACGAACATTTGGGACACGTAAGATTTTACTCTGATTTCTGGCAAATCATTACATATAAAAACGTATCCTTTTATAATACGAAACTCTCTTTAATTGAAAACATTTACGAAAAATCACTTCATCTATGCCGCGGTAATGCGTTAAAACCATACGCTTTCCATTGTGCAGACTCTTGATTTCTTATCTATACAAATACCAAAGCTACGCCAAAAGGAAGAAACCCATGCACATTTAATCAATCATCGTAGAAATAAACGTAGAATTTTCAATGCTGGAAGTTATGCACTAAATTGGTTATTCGGAACCCCTGATGTCGACGATGCACAGTATTATAACGATGCTATTAAGAAAGTCGAAGAAGACGACAAGAATATTCAAAACCAGAACAGATTCAAGTAGTTAAAAGCACTATTTCTAACTTTAACGAATCAATTAACTCTCTTAAAGAGAATGAAAGGATTTTCAATGAAAATATAAATACAATTAATAAATTCATAAAGAATACTATTCACTCTGAAACTGTTTTAGAGGGATCACTTGTTATTACTGATCATATGAATGAATTAACTTACCTTGTAAATGAAATGAATGAACAATTTGATCAATTAATTAATGCTATTCTATTTGCAAAAACTAATATATTACATCCAGTTATTATTACCCCTAAACAATTTATAGATGTATTAAATAATAATATTAAATTACTTTCAGATGGAAAGAATTTTCTACTACCTTTAGAATGTAATAATGCTTATAAGTTGCTAGAGTTATTAGTCCAGTAAAATAGTATTTTAATCAGGAAAGTTTTGGGGTAGTTTTGATTTCTTCGGTTTTTTATATATTTTGGGGTGCTGAATCCGAATCTGAGGTTTGCTGACAAAATTTCGTGACGGAACATTGAGGAAAATGCAAAAATATGAAAAAGTTCGGGCTTTTTAGCGGGTTTTCGCTTATAACTCGGAAACTATCAACTTTTCGTGCATATCACGTATATACTAAATTAAAGAGCACAAAATTTCCTACAAATCTCGCTACCGAAGTATCTCCATCCGACTCACCGTTTTGGTTCTAGCGCTAGTTGAAAATTTACAAATTTTTCTAAGTCAGCAAAAAGCCGATTTTCCAATTGGCAACGGTATTATACAGGGTGTATCAGTTAAGTTTACAAAGCGGTGGACGAACAAAAAATCTTTTGGGAGGGCGGTGGAAATCGTAACGGTTTAGCCGCTAGGGCGTTTTGAAGTTTTTTCTTTCGAGTTTTACATATCACCCTGCATTTTTGTAACCCTATGACCTATTTTCATGAGTAAGGTATCAGTGTACGCACCTATCTAAAACTGTAAAAGTCAAGGTTCCACCCTATCAACTTCCAGAGTAACGAGTCATCAAAGTCAAATTTTAGATTTTTTTAAACTAAAATTTCAACTAAAACACCTTTTTCTTCATAAAATACTCTGCATTATTGATAAAGCAAGAGCCCGTGAACGCCAGACTTACGTCATTGTATAAACGTTGAAAATTTTTCTGCGTAAGGACACTACAGCAGGTAACAACGTTTGGCCACTAAGAACCTTGAGCCGCAGTGGCTTTGGCAGGAAGGAGGTAGCAAATGTGCCGAAAATTGATGTCTACTTACGTCATTTTATAAACGCTGTTTTTTGGGATTTCCTCTACTATTAGAAGTCACGTCCTCCAGTGCAAGACGCTTTGCATAGTGGAAACCCCCCGCCAGATAATTTTAAAGTTTAAAAAATTGTATTGCACTTACGTTAATAGTGCATTCAAAACTTCGAAACGTAGTACCACGGTTTGAAACTCGTTCCCTATATGTTTTTTGGGTTGCTGATTACGAAAACCAGGGTCCCTCATTCCTAAAATATGGCTTCATCCTTACAAATGCAAAAATACCTCTTTTTAAGGGTTTTTCACGATAATTTCAATAATAATCAAAAATAATCCAATGAAATACACTTTTTTCAATATTTATTTGCTAGGGTGGTTGATTTATACCAAATCAAGCCAAATTTTATGATAAGGGGTACTCCTAAAGGGGTAAAACTATCCTATCTACTGGAAATAAAAGCATTTGTAAAAAATTGTTTTTACAACTTTAAGCTTCAAATTCTATTAAATGTATATTTCGGTTTAAAAAAACCTAAAATTTGACTTTGATGACTCGTTACTCTGGAAGTTGGTAGGGTGGAACCTTGACTTTTACAGTTTTAGATAGGTGGGAGTATTCTGCGTACACTGATACCTTACTCATGAAAATAGGTCATAGGGTTACAAAAATACAGGGTGATATGTAAAACTCTAAAGAAAAAACTTCAAAACGCCCTAGCGGCTAAACCGTTACGATTTCCACCGCTCTCCCAAAAGATTTTTTGTTCGTCCAACCAAAACCTATCAACAGCCGGCCGCTTTGTAAACTTAACGGATACACCCTGTATAATAGCGTTACCAATTGGAAAATCGGCTTTTTGCTGACTTAGAAAAATATGGAAATTTTCAACTAGCGCTAGAACCAAAACGGTGAGTCGGATGGAAATACTTGGGTAGCGAAATTTGTAGGAAATTTTGTGCTTAATTTAGTATATACATGATATGGACGAAAAGTTGATAGTTTCCGAGTTATAAGCGAAAACCCGCTAAAAAGTCCGAACTTTTTCATATTTTTGCATTTTCCTCAATGTTCCGTCACGAAATTTTGTCAGCAAACCTCAGATTCGGATTCAGCACCCCAAAATACATAGAAACCGAAGATATCAAAACTACCCCAAAACTTTCCCACTAGGGGCCCTTTTATTCACAAATTCACTGGATTATATCTAGATTAAGAGTATGTATATTTCCAAAATGATAGGTTAGTTTTTATAATTCAAACCCCTTTAACAAAAAATAATATATTTAATGTTTATAAATTATTTCCACTTCCAATTCCACAAGATTCCGATGTTTACGCCTTTATAGACCCTCTATATCGTTCTATCGCAATTTCAAATAAAAAATTACAGTACGTAAACCTGTGAGATTTCACGCAATGTGAAAATTTATCTGAAGCTGACATGATCTGCGAAATTCACTAAATCTATTCAACACTGGAAAAACCTACATGCGAAACTACACTTTTAACATCAACCAAAAACAAAATTCCCGAAGACTGTAAAACTCATATGGTGAAAGGCAACATCGAAGTGTGGCATCCTTTAAAATATAATCAATGGATTTTCGTTGTAAGCAGACCAGATAGACTTACAATAGACTGTCCTGAAATAGAAGTATACGACCGAATCATCCAAAATACTGGTATATTAACCCCTGAAGACGGATGTAGGGCATATTCAAAACTCAACCAACTAATTGCTGGCAAGAAAATAACGATAAACTATCACAACATTATACCTGAAATCAATATACTCGAAGATGATTGCTGCCAAAAGGACAACTCGACTAAATCCAACAATAACGCTATCTTTCTCCATTCCATCTTACCAACGTACGACTAGACGACCTCAAGCAAGCTTCACATAGATTGGACATCTTTGGCGATCACATCGAAGACCTTCTAAATAAACCACATATCGTACGACATCAGTACTGGTACGTTCTAACTATAAAAGTTATAGCCATGTTCATGGGCATGTTCATCCTTCACAAACTCTTCTCTTATATTGGATTATATATGTACATGCATAAAATTATTGTGTTGGCCGAAACGTGATCAACATAGGAGATCATCAGGCTGCCTGGTTGCTGTTTATAATCATTGCTTTAATTCCGAAGGTAATAGCGTTACATCGACTCCAATAACTCGACCTTCCGATGTAGAGGATAGTGAACAAATCGAGCTACCCTTGCGACAAATACCTAGAGTTCAAAGGATAAGTAGCAGGCGATCCCTAAATTCTTCAAGGACCGACGTCACCTGTGGATTTTCTACTTCGGATTAATTTCTAATCCTTCGAGTAAGGTGGGAGGTGTTATGTGCACACAGCACATTCTTTATTATTGCTAAAAGCATTCGCAGCACACAACAAATCTTTTGTTATCGCCATAGACTTCCGCCGCGCCATATCAAATTTCATCTTTAGCTTCTTCTGAATTAGAGATAAGAATTTCTTAGACTTAAGATTTATCTTACGTTGCAAATTATATCGATTTAAGATTTAAGTTCCTAAGACTTAGAATAAAATCATTATACAATTACCAGTTTGAACCTTACCGAGTACACATCTCGGAGCTATTAATAAAAGTCAATTTTAATTAACCAAGTTCATTTTTGTGTGTTTTACTCATTGTATTAAGTGTTTTTAAAACAGGATAAACGTCCACAACTTAAGTGCAATTCCAGTTCCACATAACATTATTAAAAATATCTTAGTCTTTTAAACATATCTTCTCCAACCTATATTCTTTATTTATTTAATAACTAGCAAAAACCCGCGTGCGTTGCAACGCCTTTTAATAAAAAAACTAATGTGTGCACAGTCCGGGATAGGAAATAGGTATAATGAAAAAAATAACAAATTTGCAAAACATAATTTAGGGCACACAACTCGACTATAGAATAATCTCTCACAGTCAGTATTTCCGACCTCCTACAATATCCAAGAGTTCAAACGCAGGGTTAATCCGCACCTTCTTCAACAACCCCCCGAACCCCCATAACCCTTAACCTATTCCCCCCTTACTAAGCTCCCTGCTAGACATTGCGCCATGACGTGCAAACGACAACGGACTGGTAGTACAAAGGGTGATTCCTGAGCTTGGCACTGCCACATAAAACAAATAAAAAAATTTAAAGTTACTTATAAAAAATGTGTTAGAACTTTTTTAAAATGCGGTGTTGAGCGCCACCTATCGGAAAAATTGTGTGCTACATGCACAACAATCACATTCAGAACACGTGCCTCACCCTGTGCGGAACTTGCCCAATAGCGTCCTCAACATTTTGTTCCCATTTGTTTATTGAGTTCGATATATTCTCTGTTTTAATTTTCATCAGACCTATCGATCATTTGCGGAGATGGCAAACCATAATCTTCACAGTATTTCCGCAAATTGAAAGAACAATATCTCGCCGTGACAGCATTTCATTCGCGTTCCTTCGATTATCGATTCATGTTTTCGGTCTAACCCGACAGTCGGATAATAGTGAAAAGTATGCTAAACGCCTAAGAAGATTCTTAATCATCCCGTTAAAGTCCTAAAATCGGATTAACCGTTCCGAGCTTTGAGGTTTACAATTGGAATGATAAAAAAAGTTTCCACTGGCTTTCCTGCGACTATCGCATCAAGTTTTCCGCCTGAATGAATAGTCGGAACCGAGTGAAGCCTAGAACATGCCCAAGAAAATACTGAATCTTCCCGTGAAAATCCCATCGCAATCGGATTAGCCGTTGTTGGTACGTAGGTAGCTAGGTTGTTATTATATACTGGCTGGAGCAATAAAAACTTTACATTCAAAATTATTTTTTACTTTTTAGTTTATTTTAAAATAAAAGCGTATTTTTTAGTTTTTTTAGACTATATTTTTTATTTTCTACTTTTTAGTCTATTATATGTCTTCCACCACTTTGTAGTGACCGTCATATTATATTTAAAACTAGCAAAAACCCGCGTGCGTTGCAACGCCTTTTAATAAAAAAACTAATGTGTGCACAGTCCGGGATAGGAAATAGGTATAATGAAAAAAATAACAAATTTGCAAAACATAATTTAGGGCACACAACTCGACTATAGAATAATCTCTCACAGTCAGTATTTCCGACCTCCTACAATATCCAAGAGTTCAAACGCAGGGTTAATCCGCACCTTCTTCAACAACCCCCCGAACCCCCATAACCTTTAACCTATTCCCCCCTTACTAAGCTCCCTGCTAGACATTGCGCCATGACGTGCAAACGACAACGGACTGGTAGTACAAAGGGTGATTCCTGAGCTTGGCACTGCCACATAAAACAAATAAAAAAATTTAAAGTTACTTATAAAAAATGTGTTAGAACTTTTTTAAAATGCGGTGTTGAGCGCCACCTATCGGAAAAATTGTGTGCTACATGCACAACAATCACATTCAGAACACGTGCCTCACCCTGTGCGGAACTTGCCCAATAGCGTCCTCAACATTTTGTTCCCATTTGTTTATTGTGTTCGATATATTCTCTGTTTTAATTTTCATCAGACCTATCGATCATTTGCGGAGATGGCAAACCATAATCTTCACAGTATTTCCGCAAATTGAAAGAACAATATCTCGCCGTGACAGCATTTCATTCGCGTTCCTTCGATTATCGATTCATGTTTTCGGTCTAACCCGACAGTCGGATAATAGTGAAAAGTATGCTAAACGCCTAAGAAGATTCTTAATCATCCCGTTAAAGTCCTAAAATCGGATTAACCGTTCCGAGCTTTGAGGTTTACAATTGGAATGATAAAAAAAGTTTCCACTGGCTTTTCTGCGACTATCGCATCAAGTTTTCCGCCTGAATGAATAGTCGAAACCGAGTGAAGCCTAGAACATGCCCAAGAAAATACTGAATCTTCCCGTGAAAATCCCATCGCAATCGGATTAGCCGTTGTTGGTACGTAGGTAGCTAGGTTGTTATTATATACTGGCTGGAGCAATAAAAACTTTACATTCAAAATTATTTTTTACTTTTTAGTTTATTTTAAAATAAAAGCGTATTTTTTAGTTTTTTTAGACTATATTTTTTATTTTCTACTTTTTAGTCTATTATATGTCTTCCACCACTTTGTAGTGACCGTCATATTATATTTAAAATGACGGCACACCGCTTACTGCACTATACTCGCTTTCATTTGATGCCCATACCGAAGAATAATCCGCCATTTTGTGCTGGCCACCATTTTGAATTTTGAATGACCCCACATAGCTTATTGTAATCTACTTGTCTTACCCTTTCCTTTGATATCCATGTCGGGGGGTCCGGGAACACAATTGCAAAATTCGGCCGCCATCTTGGATCCGCCATGTTGATTTTTTTCCAAAAATGGTTAAATTGCATTGTCACGCGAACTATACATATGTGCAAAATTTGAAGTTGATCGGTTATATGGAAGTGGGTAAAAATCAAGTTGCAAGGTTCAAGTTTTCGGTCTAATCTGGTAGTCGAACACGGTAATCGGGCCCGATAATCGGATCCGATAGTCGGATCCTAGTAAAAAAATAGCCTAAAACATGCCCAAGAAAATACTGAATCTTCCAGTGAAAGTCCCATCGCAATCGGATAAGCCGTTTCCGAGATTAGCCCGGAGAAACAGACAGACAGACATACAGACATACAGACATACAGACATACAGACATACAGACATACAGACATACAGACATACAGACATACAGACATACAGACAGACAAAAATTTTAAAAATACTTGATTTCGTGTTAATATCGTGTAAATAACCATATGAACTTAGAAAATGACAATTATTTTGAAATCACAGACAGACACTCCAATTATATTTATATAGATTTTAAAACATTTTAAAAATGTTACTCTTGTTGAATTTCTATGTTATTGGGTCTTCGAAGAATTGCAATTTTGTATTGAAATATCTTGATGAGTAGTCTCTTACAATGAAAAGTTAATTCAACTTTAGCCAAAATTTTGAAGAATGCAATAGCAATATTGTGCTATTCAGATGCCAAACTGGTTGACCCCATTTGGACATAGAAAATGCAAATTTAATAACATTAAAAGAAATTCTAATATTTAGATATAAATAAACCTCTCATATCTACTTCAAGTTTATTTACAACTAGCAAAAACCCGCGTGCGTTGCAACGCCTTTTAATAAAAAAACTAATGTGTGCACAGTCCGGGATAGGAAATAGGTATAATGAAAAAAATAACAAATTTGCAAAACATAATTTAGGCCACACAACTCGACTATAGAATAATCTCTCACAGTCAGTATTTCCGACCTCCTACAATATCCAAGAGTTCAAACGCAGGGTTAATCCGCACCTTCTTCAACAACCCCCCGAACCCCCATAACCCTTAACCTATTCCCCCCTTACTAAGCTCCCTGCTAGACATTGCGCCATGACGTGCAAACGACAACGGACTGGTAGTACAAAGGGTGATTCCTGAGCTTGGCACTGCCACATAAAACAAATAAAAAAATTTAAAGTTACTTATAAAAAATGTGTTAGAACTTTTTTAAAATGCGGTGTTGAGCGCCACCTATCGGAAAAATTGTGTGCTACATGCACAACAATCACATTCAGAACACGTGCCTCACCCTGTGCGGAACTTGCCCAATAGCGTCCTCAACATTTTGTTCCCATTTGTTTATTGAGTTCGATATATTCTCTGTTTTAATTTTCATCAGACCTATCGATCATTTGCGGAGATGGCAAACCATAATCTTCACAGTATTTCCGCAAATTGAAAGAACAATATCTCGCCGTGACAGCATTTCATTCGCGTTCCTTCGATTATCGATTCATGTTTTCGGTCTAACCCGACAGTCGGATAATAGTGAAAAGTATGCTAAACGCCTAAGAAGATTCTTAATCATCCCGTTAAAGTCCTAAAATCGGATTAACCGTTCCGAGCTTTGAGGTTTACAATTGGAATGATAAAAAATGTTTCCACTGGCTTTTCTGCGACTATCGCATCAAGTTTTCCGCCTGAATGAATAGTCGGAACCGAGTGAAGCCTAGAACATGCCCAAGAAAATACTGAATCTTCCCGTGAAAATCCCATCGCAATCGGATTAGCCGTTGTTGGTACGTAGGTAGCTAGGTTGTTATTATATACTGGCTGGAGCAATAAAAACTTTACATTCAAAATTATTTTTTACTTTTTAGTTTATTTTAAAATAAAAGCGTATTTTTTAGTTTTTTTAGACTATATTTTTTATTTTCTACTTTTTAGTCTATTATATGTCTTCCACCACTTTGTAGTGACCGTCATATTATATTTAAAATGACGGCACACCGCTTACTGCACTATACTCGCTTTCATTTGATGCCCATACCGAAGAGTAATCCGCCATTTTGTGCTGGCCACCATTTTGAATTTTGAATGACCCCACATAGCTTATTGTAATCTACTTGTCTTACCCTTTCCTTTGATATCCATGTCGGGGGGTCCGGGAACACAATTGCAAAATTCGGCCGCCATCTTGGAACCGCCATGTTGATTTTTTTCCAAAAATGGTTAAATTGCATTGTCACGCGAACTATACATATGTGCAAAATTTGAAGTTGATCGGTTATATGGAAGTGGGTAAAAATCAAGTTGCAAGGTTCAAGTTTTCGGTCTAATCTGGTAGTCGAACTCGGTAATCGGGCCCGATAATCGGATCCGATAGTCGGATCCTAGTAAAAAAATAGCCTAAAACATGCCCAAGAAAATACTGAATCTTCCAGTGAAAGTCCCATCGCAATCGGATAAGCCGTTTCCGAGATTAGCCCGGAAAAACAGACAGACAGGCATACAGACATACAGACATACAGACATACAGACATACAGACATACAGCCATACAGACATACAGACATACAGACATACAGACATACAGACAGACAAAAATTTTAAAAATACTTGATTTCGTGTTAATATCGTGTAAATAACCATATGAACTTAGAAAATGACAATTATTTTGAAATCACAGACAGACACTCCAATTATATTTATATAGATTAAAAAAAAGATTTCCAGTGTTCTCTTTTGTGATTGACAGTTTGGCTTTTGAATGGCTCATATCTGAAACTCTAGACTAGACAACCGTCTTTGTGCATCGGGGGTTAAAAATACTGAGGTATAATATATTTTAGAATTTGGATCTAATGGATAATGGCTTTGGATAGGAACGTATTCTGATCTAACTGCATGCTTTGAAAGTATTTCTCGCACTTGGGTTCCTATTCTTATATAATACCAATCCCGTCGCAACTACAAGCCTGGAAGCAGCCGGGCCCACTAACCCTAACATAGCTGAAGTGGAGCCTAAAATCTTCTGACAATAATTGTGGAATTAACATGGCCGAATCCGTACGAAGCAATTTTTAACTTTGTTTTTGCACTAAAAAGTGGTGAAATACTGTATATTATCACTTTTTGGTGTACATGTGTAAGTGATTTAATAAAAAAAATTAAAAAGAAGTGAGTGGTTAAGTGTATTTTAAGAGTGTTAATTGATTAGGTGACCATTTTTGTTTACTTTCGCGGTGGTTTTTTCGTGTTAATTTAGGGAACAAATGTTGAATTTGTGGGATATCTCCTTTTATTTTCAAATGGAGATACTATATTCCGTTATACTTTTGGAGTACCTCCTCATATGTAATATACTATATAAGTCCGATATATGAGATTTTCGCTCTATTAGGTCTTTCGCTTTATTACGGACTTACATTATTTTTTCCCAGTTTTTTTGTCACTTTAAAAATAATTTTTACTGTTAAATATAAGCAAATAAGTTACCCTTTTCTTTTTTCGTTGTAACTATGCACATTTTATTCGGATTAAAATTATTTATACTTCCAGTAATGGTTTTATGTAGTATATGTAAGAATAATTTTCAAAATCCGCAATTTTTAATTGGACATCTCAAAGTTATTCATGGCTTTGGCAAACATAGCTTTTACGAGTGTTGCGAGAACGGTTGCAAGCAAACTTTTCAGAATCCTTCGGCTTTTAAGAAACACAAAGTTCATACAGCTGGTGAAAATTTAGATTAACTGTTCGAAGTATTTCTGGAAAACAAGTCTAAAGACTTACATATAAAGGAAAGCAAAACTTGTGAGAATGTGCCAACCACAACAGATCAAAATTTGTATTATTCGAAGAAAAAAGATGCAAATATAAATAACAGAAAGGAAGAACTGTTTAATAATTTACTTCATCTTATTCTTTCTTTACACAATACTAACAATTTCACTAGAAAGGATGTTTTCGATATTCAAACAAAAGTTTATGAGTTTATGGTTTTCCCACTTTTACAAACATTGAGAGAATTTGCAGCAACATGTTGGCCTGAAGACTCACTTGCAATTGATTTTTTCATAGAAAGCTGTATAGAACTTTTTGGCCAGATTAATTTAGAGCACAAATTACTCAAATATTTATCGGAGAAAGACCAGTACTCTAAGCCAAACGATTTTTTTATCAACAAAGAAATATCAAATGTACACATATCTGGAGTTTCCATACTTTTCGAGAAATCTGATAAAGGCATGCATAGTAATGCAATTAGAATTTCAATTTCGTAAAGTGTTTGAGAAAGGCTCAGTTCTAAAGAATTTCCTTAAATTTATTGAACATGACATGATGTGTTAAACAATTTTGTGCAAAGCAAACTATGGAAAGAAAAGAAAATGATATCTATATATATAAAAGTGAAAGTTTGTCTGTCTGTTAATGTTTAATAGACTCCGAAACAGCTCATCCGATTGGCCTGAATTTTTGTATATAGGGGTTTTCGGGTACGGCGGGTGTTCCTACGCGGTCCATTTTGCTCTATCTCGAACACTTCGGGTGGCTGTAGTGTAACGATATCGGTAAAATTCGAACTTTTGTATGGGAGGTACTCTTCGAATTACTGCTAAAGAGCTCAGATCCATAGTATATTTTTTTTTTCCGAAAAAAGTACTTTTCCTAAAATTTCAGATCGCTCGGAGGTGATTTACGGGCAGTATATAAAAATGAATGTGTGTATGGATGTATGTATGTATGTTCGCTATAGGCTCCTATACCGTGCAACCGATCCTAGGCTAGCGATATACGATTAGCTTTCGCCGGTACGGCTAACCGTCTCCGGCTTTGTTTGTCTCCGGTTTGTTCTGAAACCGTTCCGGTTTTACCCTTAACTTATGTCGCAGCTAACCTAATTGCTTGAGTTCCATTTTGGCACGAAAAAAACCGTCCGGGAAAAACCTAATCGTATGTCGCTAGCCTTAATGAAATTTTAACCATGTGCTATTTACATTAAAACTTAGAACATAGGCTATTTTATTACTTTCTAAAGCCACTCCTAGATGGCGCTCTCATGGAGAGCTTCGTTGAAAATCATCGCAGAGCTTTGAATTTTTGCATGAAGGTCCATGGAGGTCTCCTATGATCCACCTCAAAGCCCAATTTTCGAAATTCAAAATTGCCGCAGAAATATGGTTGAATTTGCCAATTTTATTCCGATTCCAATGAAAGTGGGTATCTAGGAGTTTTTAAGGTCGCAAATAACGAATTTGTGGTCAAAACTTATAAATTCAAAATGGCCGACGAATTTGCAAATTGTGTTCCGATTCCAATGAAAATTTGTATCTGAGGTTTTTAAGGTAGCAAATAACGAATTTATGATAAAAATTTAAACTCAAAATGGCCGCACCAATATGGCCAACGAGTTTGCGAATTGTATTCCGATTCCAATTAAAATCGGTATATGGGAGTTTTTAAGGTAGTAAATAACGAATTTATGATCAAAACTTACTCAAAATTTTGGAGCCAATATGGCGGAAGAATTTTGCCAACTAAGTGTCATTTCCCGGTTAGCTGTATGTAGGTTATTCAAGAGTTGGAAAATCGGAAAATCTTGACATTCTAGCTACAAATGAAAAAACATTGAATATAGTGTATAATGTCCATCACCATCAAAAGTCCATTTCTAATTATGAAATTAGTAGATATAATCCTTTTATTTTTTTTTCTTTCAGGATGTAATAATATTTGTTGATTATTGAGTGTTTAATTGAACTAAAAGTCCATACGAATGCCTGCCTCCCCCAAAAAAAGATAGCATGGATAACACTGTGGATAAGATATATTTTCTTGAGATTATACTATATGTCTAATAGTTGTTGGCAAAAGCCTTATTTTTAAATAGTTTTTCACTAATATTTATTTTTGGTGGGTAGTTATCTCTTTAAGGATATTCGTGTGTGGTTATTTTACCAGAAAGAACCATAACTTTATTACGGGCCAAGCCGACAAAAAATGTTGTCACACCCGGAGCTTTACAATAATAGGTAATTTTGGTCACACTGCAAATAAATTCATTTTGAATCCAATGTCTCGAACTTTTATAGGATTATACCCAGGACAGACCGCGCTCTTAACCCTCCGTCGGGCGCGGCTGGCCTGAGAGGCCAGCAAAAACACTTTTTTAGACGCGCCCCTACCCCTGGCATCAGAGCGGAGTGGCCTTCCCAATAGTTTCTAGACTCGGGACGGTGAGTAGGAATCCCCACCCCAGCCCGCCGTCCCCTTTCACCCGGCTCGCCTAGGCCTCCCTTGGCTTGTGAGGCCGGGTGCGCCCGATTGCGTCATAACTTTCTAAGATGAATTTTTCAAGATATTTTTATTGCAATCGCTCGTTATACTCAAAGTAGGCCTCCTCTATGTAAAGTTCGTCTATATCTTGAGAAATAAGTGGTATTCTGACCCTGGCCTCTCAGGCCGAGTGCGCCTGATGACGATCAAGAACCATCTATCGACGGCAAAATGGCGAGTCGTGCTTGATTCCACGAATGTATGGTTTTTGTGTGCGTGCATACATACATGTTTTGACTTAAAATTGATTAGGGGGTGATGCGGGGCTAAAATATATGTGGCTTCTCAGGCCGGGTGCGCCTGATTTTGTTTGGCTCAGAGGCGCATCACGTAAATTCGCTATGCCAGACCTCTTATTCAGCTTCTGCTTTGGAAAACTAAACGTCGGTTTCTACCCACGACTGTGGCGAAAAATGGGGGTCCCACGTCAGAAGTATACTACAGTGCTGCGTAAAAAATTAAGACCACGTAAACTTTGGGATGAAATTTTTACTTTCAATGGTTGCAGATTTTGAACGACTTGTTGGATTACAGAAATGAAACACTCAAAATTTAACTAAAACTATACTCTATTAATTGCAATTAATTTCATTAAAATAAAACAAGACGGTATTTCACTATAAATAAAAATATAAACTAATCCCAGCGTAAAATGTTAAGACCACTTCAGCCTTTGAAATAATATCCCTTCGTACAGATGCAGTACCGTTGCATAGGTACCACTATATTATCAATTCCTTGCGTTACAGTTTGGAACATTGACAAAGCCTTAGCTAACTGTGCTAGGACCTCTAGCACCGTTATTTATTTGATACCATTCGTTTACGTTTTCATTTTTGTATCAAAGTTGCATAATGAGCAGAAAATCAGTTAATGAAATAACTTTATGGCAGGTAAATAAATAATTTTAGTTGTTTACACATTATCGAGTGACTTAAGTATATTTTTCTGTTATTGGCTTCACAATATTGCATTTTCTGAGTGGACAATTGCACTACAATTAAAAATAAATAAAACCTGTGTTCCTCAAACCATCAAAAGACACAATGAATGTGGGACCGTGCAGAACAGAAAAAAATCAGGACGTAAGAAAATTGTGACAAGACGTGTGAAAGTTCTTCGCACAAGCTAGTTAAAGAAAATCGAACGGAATCGAGCGCTGATCTTTCGATAGATCACCACCAAAAAAGTGGTACGCAAGTGTCTGCTGGTTACATTTGAAGAATCCTTTGCGCAAAAGGATTGTTTGCTCGAAGCGCGGCTACAAAAAGTTTCCTAACATCCAGACATGCTCGAGCAAGAGTTTTGTGGTTTAGAGCCCACAGAAATTCGACTCTGCAGGACTGGAAACGACTGCTTTTCACAGGTGAAAGTTCATGACAAAATGTACGTGGTCTTAATTTTTTACGCAGCACTGTATGTACTATTTTTTTTGGGGTTTTTTATTTTTACGGTGCTTGGTTCGTCGAATTTTGAAAACGTTTTTGTGTGAAATTAGTAATTTTGCTTGGTTTAGATAAAGCTTCATTCCATTCAATAAACTCGTTCTATTCCGTTCAATTCGGAATATTTGCTTTCGTTAGATCATACCCAAGGATTCCCTTCCGGTGTTTTGAGTTAAAATTGATTAGGGGGAGGGCGGGGGGAGCTAAAATATATGTGGCCTCTCAGGCCGGGTGCCCCTGATTTTGTTCCGCTTAGGAGCGCGCCCGACGAAGGGTTAATGTACATTTGCTAAATCGACATTAGGCGCTAATGTGCATTAAAAAATAAGGCTACAGACACTATCTGCATGACATTGGAGCTCTTTGATGAACATATGTTTTTTGACAGTGAAAACTTTGTAATTTTAAAAATGCAATAAACATAGCAGTACAGAACAATAACAAGGAAAAATACGCAATACGCAAAGAAGTATATATAAAACATTTTATTTTAAAAAGTTTCGCAGTAAGGAGACAAAAAATATAATATTAAACATAAACATTAAACATCTGCATGGTTCGCCATCTATGAGAAATTGAAAAACTAAGAGAACCGCTGTAACGAACTCGATTAACTCGCTAATCATCAAAATATTTTGATGATTTAGCTTGATGTTATTCATCAAAAAATTGGGTATTAACTAACAACTCAAGGCGACGCACACTGCAGTTGACAATGATTAGCGTTAATTGAGAATTTCAGAGCGCTGTCTGTCGTGGGTATTAGTTGGTTTTTCGCTAATGGTTAAGAGGAGTTGAATTTTGAACGTTTGGATTGATTTTAAATGCGCGGCGCACCGGGTCCCAGCTATCCAAAATACAGAAAATAAGCGGTTCATTGAGACACTTCATCTGTGTATGAAAATTCATATCTCGAAAAATGCCATGTTAATGGATGGTTTTTATTGTCTCGATCAAAATGTCAGATCCCTAATAGTTTCGCATTTTGTTATTTGGAATCAAAAATACCAAGAAATTGCCTTTTTCAAACTCTCCTACTGTATATTAAAATTCATATCACCTGATTACTACTATTGGTTTATGGGTGCAGCATAGGCGCACCGGGTCCCAGCTATATAGTATAAGGGAAAGAAAGTAATACCTTATTTCTTATATAGTATTTAGATGACTGTGAAATCAATAATCCTTTTGGATCGCACACAGGATCACAATCTATTACGGGAGTTTACTATGTTTCCCACTTTATCGAACACTTCGAAATTAAACAAAATATACCTGGCCGCTCTATTGAAAGCACCCGATGTTAAAAGTTACGGCAACGATTTGACACAGAATACTTTAATTCAGACAATTGTCTCTTTAGAAGTTGATGGGCTAAATTTGAAAATCGATGGAACTGATATTAATGTACATTTTATTTTAGGACTTGTTCTCGGCGATAATTTAGCACTTAATCAAATTTTAGAATTTAGCAAATCATTTTTAGCTAAATATTATTGTCGATTTGGTACAGATAATAAAGAAACAACATCAATTTTGTCGATTAAAACACAGATTCTTTGCGAAATGAACAAAATTATGATAAGCATGTTGAAATATCAGATGTATCTCTTACTAGTGTGTTAAAAAATTTATTGCTAAACCAGATACCTTCATTTCATGTTACAAAAAAATTTTGTGTAGATATTATGCACGATATATTTGAAGGAATAGCTCATTACGATCTTGCGCATATTATTAATTACTGTATTAAGAAAAACTATTTTTCACTTCAAGAATTTAATGAACAAAAAATAAATTTCTCTTATGGAAAGATGGAGATTGGAAATATTTGTAAAGACATTACAGTTGCACACCTAAATAAAAAAAATTTAATACATCAGCCAGATAAATGTGGACGCTCCTACCCCACTTCACATTGATAATTGGACATTCAGTACCAAGGAATGACGAAGTGTGGGTATTTACTTGTACTTTATTAAAATAGTTGACTATTTACTCTTGTCGAAATTCACTGAAAAGCTGCTTTTGGAACTTGAATCTTTAATCGAAAAACATAACATATTATATGTAAAGTTATTTGGTGATACTCACTTTCTGGTACACTATCCTCAAATTATAAGATATTCCGGACCTCCGAAATTTTATTTGTGTTTCAGATTTGAAGGCAAACACAGTGAATTAGAAAAGTATGATAGAGTAATTTCATCGAGAAAAAAAATATATTGATCACTTTAGCCACGAAATTTCAACTTAAGTTTGCAGGCTACATAATGGATAATAAAATTAGCCCCGTGATTATCGATTAGTCCAAGAAAGTGATGACCGAAAAAAATGACTGAGATATACAATTTTTTGGAGATTATTCTAGTATTTGAAAAGGATGTGTATGGCCTTCCGCACACTTGTCCATAACATCAAAACAAAAACCGGTTTTATAGGTAAGGGGTCGCAGCGAAGACAGTTTTTCTTCCATCATTTTCCATCATTTGTTCACCCAAAACATTTTCTGGTTTCACCGTCCATTACACTAACCCAAGCAAATTTCGTTCTCGGCAAAGCTGCTTCGCTGTACTTCCACGCACACTACTACATAGGCATTACAATCGTTACACGAAAATGATGGAGATGAGTTCCGAGTGTATTATTGAACTTATATTAAAACCGGTTTGAAATGATGGACAAGTCTGCGAAGGGCCTATGTATTTTGTTCATTGGTTCCATCAAGCTTCAGTGATCATTATTTAGCTTATGAGATATCAAGTATGAACAGTGATGATATCTCTATAAATGCAATAAAATGTTTTGACGGACCTCCAATGGTTTCGCAAAAATTACCTAACTTAAAAGATGTGATAAGAAAGAAACATTATTGTGGGAACCGAGTTGGCAACACTGCAAGCTCAGCATCAAGAGGAGACCAGTTCGGTGATTGCTGATACAGAACGCGGACGTGTATAGTTCGACGGGAGTAAATTCATTTAATAAATAATTGTTTTTTGTAAGAAGTCTTTTATTTATTTTGCTTGTTTCGTCTTTGTTTTTCCCTTAGTCAAAGTAATTTCTACAAATTGGGGGCTCAGGGGCTCAGCCGGGATATTTTGTTCATGTACGCGGTACTTTTTCTCTAAAATCATAAAGTACGTTTTAATAACGGTAATAATAACGCACACGACGACGCGCATAATAAGACGACGGGCGTACAGACGGTACACTCATACGACTGCGCAAAGGACTGTGTGACAAGAGAGCGGCTAAGAGAGAAAAAACAAAAACTTGATGAAAGAGAATAACATTAACAACTTGGTGTCTGCAAAGGCGATCAAGATTCTGCATGAAATAGTTTTTCAAGAGGATAACGGACGGCGAAACAGACCCGAACTCAGACTATTTAGGGGATTTGAGTTTGAAAAAAATTCCAACGAATATATTTCAAAATTGGAATTTATTCAAATTCAAATGGACCGATTGTGTTTAGATTTCAAAGAAGAAGAAGACATTAGGGGAAAGTTAATAAACAGCCTTATTGATATAAATTCATTAAATAATAGCAATGAAGATGCCAGTGATGACGAAGATGAAGACGAGCGAGATAAAAGCGAAGAAAGGTCAGTCGATGAACGACGAAGTAATGAAATTGGGGAAACAAGTGGTAATCAAGTGATGCCACGTAATAACAGACCGAATATTGTAAGCTACAGAGATTTTGAAGAGGAAATCAACTTTTTTGATGGAACAGACACATACCCTGTGGAGACAACGATAGAAAATTTTGAAGATTTGTCAGAACTGTTTGAATGGAATGATTTACAGAAGTTATTGTTCGCACTTTTTGTCTTATTGTGATGTTTACGAATAAGTATAAATATTTCTTTTATTGTTTTAATTGGTAAATAACAACTACTTATTTCGTGGCGGTTGCAACATCAAAGGAAAATAACATCATTTCTTCCTTGAGCCCTCTTTATTACTTTGTCTTTGGTTTTATCAACAAGAGGGAGGAAGAAATTTGTAAACAATTTTTAAAGATAAACAATTTAAATTTAATTTTCATTTTTAATCGGACTAATTTGTGTATCAATAATGAGCTGGTTTACACGGGTGCATCAAATAATTAAATTGTGTGTGGTTTACACGGTATGTAATTAGCTGTCACTTTTAGTTCGGTGATTAAAAAGTGGATCAAATTACATGCAAATCTTCCAAATTTTCAGGTCTTTCCCCACTGGCTTCTTTTTTTTTATTCTTGAAGCTCTTTAAAATATTTCTGATTCATATTCCGATATTTAATCTTAATTTGAGGATAAAAACTCACAATTTGATGCATTCAAATGTTTACACGGCAGTTGCATTAAATAAGCTCTGCATCAAATAGTGAACTAAATTAATAATACTTACAGTGAGACTTATATATTTTAACTCGCAAAATAAAAGTCCCGAGGTGTTTTAATTTGAAGTCCTGATTTTCTCTTTAAAGTCTTAAAATTAAATATCATTAATTAATTTCAAAATCAAAATTCTTGTAAAACGGTTCTCGGGTGCATGCTTTACTACATATCGAGTTGGCTAAACAGAAATAACGATTTTCTAGAATATTGGGAGGTAAAAAATATGTGCCCCCAAAGTTGGGAAAAATTGCTCTTATTTTTCATGGGGTACCGGCTACCCAAGTAAGTTTGAAAGATCGTTGTCCACGTTAAATATAATGAACAAATCTAAACGAAAAGAATTTACTAAAACTTTGTTTGTGAAATTAAATTAAGATAACCAATTTTAAGAAAATCGTTTTAATAAGTTTTATTTCAGGGCTTCAAATTAAAAGTCACCTCGGGACTTTTAATTTGCGACTTAAAATATATAACTTTCATTGTAAGTATTATGACTGATACACAAATTAAAAGTCCGATTATAACTATTATAACATAATTTTCTTATTGAAAAATAAACTAAAATGCAAAAAGTCAGGCACGAAGTTTTGTTATAATAATTTTCCACTAATAATACTTATTTTAGGTCCCTGTTTAATTATTATAAATGAAACTTTGTATCTTTTTCTTTTAATTTTCATTTTTCATTATTAAAAATGCAACAATCTTTTCTTAATTTTTATTTAACTTTCATTTTTTCAGCAACCTTTCTGTCTGTTTCTGGGGTTGAGGTCTCTTTTTTTGTAACTTTTGTTTTGCTTGTAGCTTAGTTATTTCTCCTCGCTTATTTATCTTTTTACTTAGTTATTTTTATTATAATTTTCTAGTGTTCCGTACAACGCGTTAAAATTCCGCTTCATTGTTGTGTACCTAAATGCACTTCGAATTATAAAACAGATAGAAGAAATAATGACTCCGTCTCCATATTTCGATTTCCTAAAAATGAGGAAATGCGCGCTAAATGGGTGAGGGCAATACACCGCGAAAATTTCATACCGACCCCGTCATCTAGAGTTTGCGCAAAACATTTCCGGTCGTCAGATTTTATAAAAAATGAATGCGGCCCACCCTTGAAAGTTCCCCGGTTGCAAAATGCCGCCATACCTACGATTTTCCCAAACCTGCCAGCGTACCTGACCATTCCTGAATCCTGTAGTACTAGTAGACAGGATCCTTCTTCCCGTAGAGAAAGGGAACAAGCTCGCATAGAAGTGCTAAATGAGCAATTTCTTCAAGACGATTACATCAAATCGTTTGAAGAATTTACGGAATGTTTTAAAGAAAGGCTAGATTTAGACACTTGGAATATTATTAGTAATACATCTAAAGTTGTCTTTTATAGGGTAGATATATGCAATGAAGGTGGTTGCGCTTTCTCGGTTCGCGTCATTGTATACGAAAATTTAAGATTACAAATTTTCATCGGCGAGTCGGAAATTTCGTTTAAAGATTTAAGTTGGGTGCTTCCACGAAATTCCAATCTTACCCTTTGGTCTCAAATGATTAATATTTTGTCGCGCTATAAATTCGAGACAAACTCGTCTAGGCAAGATCGAGATTTCTATCTAGAACTTGCGTCTAATCATTTGAAGCTGGCCACAGAATGTGATGAAGATTTTGATTACATAGGAAATTTAGATATTTTATGTGATCAAATAAATGTTATTCGTCTCAAACGGAAAAGGTATGACACGGCAACAATTATTATGTCTTTTTTAATTTATAGCCAATCGGCTTCAACTTATGAAATTTTAAAGAAATTTCTAGTCCTCCCTTGTAAGAGATACCTGCAGCGCATTTCATCTTCGCTGCACATTTCATCTAATTACAAGAACCCAAGCAATGACGAGCATTATTTAGGGCATGCAGTTGATAATTTACAGGATCGTGAAAAGTATGTCGCGCTTTTAATAGATGAAATATACGTTAGTAAGGGGATTACATACAAGGCCAATAATTTGACAGGGATGGCAGCAAACAATCCGTCACAAGAAGCCAGTACAGTAATGGCTTTCATGATCAAATCTGTATATGGTTCCTTCAAGGAAATTGTTCGCCTGCTACCAGTATCACATATAACTGGATCCCAATTGCATGACTATACTTTGGACGTTATATCTTTTGTTCAAAAATTAGGTTTTCATGTTATTGTTATTATAACAGACGATAACAGAATAAACCAATCGCTTTTTAAATTGCTAACTCAAACCGTAGAGAATAGCAATGAAAGCGACGCGCACTATTGCAATAGCTTTATTAACCCCACCTTTCCAAACGAAAAGACATATATCCTTTTTAGCTAGGTTGTTCATCAAACAAGAGAAAAATATTAGATGTTGGAATCACTTTAAAAATGCATTGTTAGATGAGTTTTCTTGTAAAATAACAATTGCAGAACTTCATAAAATGTTAGAACAAAGTCGTATGAAAGCTGGCGAATTAATAAGGGGATATTTTTTGATTATGCGGGAAATGGCAAGCAGAGGTGCAATAGAAGATGCTTCTGTAATACAATACGTAATTAATGGAATTCAGGATAAATCAGCAAACAAGACTATATTGTATGGCGCGTATGACATTAAGGATTTCAAAAGAAAATTAAAACACTACGAAGAATTTTGTGCCAATAAAAGAGAAACTATAGATAAAAAAGGAATTTATCAGCGAAGAGATAGCCCAATCAAAAATGAAAGAAAGGAGTATAAAGAAACGAAAGACCGATGTTATAATTGCGGTGGATTCGGACATCAATCGAAAGGCTGCGATGCTAAGGCGTTAGGAATAAAATGTTTCAAATGTGGTAAATTTGGACACAAGTCTCCGCAATGCGAAGAGAAGAATGAGAGAAAAGTAACAAGGATCAACCAAATCTCAGTCCAAAACTTAAGCAGGATGTGTAAGGCGATAAAAATTGAAGATGTTGAGGTTTGCGCACTGATCGATACCGGAAGTCAGTTAAATATATTGCGAGAAGACATATTAAATACGTTTGAGAGCTGGACCTAAACCAATTATCTCTTTGGCAGGATTCGGCAGTAGCATAGTGCAAGTAATTGGACAGGTAAATACTAATGTAATTATTAATGACGAAATGTATGATGTCAACTGGCAGATTGTACCATTTAATGCATCAAAATTTGAAGCCATTTTAGGAGCTGAGTTTTTAGAAAATGTTGAAGTAGTAATCAAACCTGAAGGTATAAAAATACAAAAACCGAGAGATGACGCCATGATGATGTTAAATATTAATATAGACGAAAAGAAAGACAGTGTCCAATTAGATCATATTGAAAATGCAGAAATCAAACAAAAGGTGTATGAATTAGTTACGAACTATAAGCCAGAGAAAACAAGAAGCATTGACATAGAAATGAAAATCTCACTGAAAGACGAAAAACCAATATTTTGTACTCCTAAACGTTTACCTTTTAAAGAAAGAGATATTGTGGACACGCAGATTGATGAATGGATTGCCGATGGAGTGGTAGAACCTTGTATTTCAGAATATGCCAGTCAAGTAGTTGTCGTCAAGAAAAAAGACGGAAGTGCAAGAGTATGCATTGACCATCCAAAGCTGAACAAAATTGTATTTAAAGATCGTTACCCCCTGCCGTTAATTGAGGATCAATTGGATCGTCTGCAAGACTCGAAAGTATTCAGCACAATTGATTTAAAAAATGGGTTTTTTCATGTAAAAGTTGAGGAAAATAGCAGAAAATTTACAGCCTTTGTGACACATAGGGGTCAGTTTCAGTTTTTGCGAGTACCGTTTGGCTTTTGTAATTCACCTGCTAATTTTCAACGCTATGTAAACACAATATTTAGACAACTCCAGATGGAAAAAATACTTTTACTCTATATGGACGATATAATAATCGTAGCAAAGGATAAATACGAAGCAGTGGAGAGATGTGAAAAAGTATTTTCAATTGCTAAAGAATATGGACTAGAAATAAATAAGAAAAAATGTCAGTTTATACATAGACGAATTGAATAGTTGGGAAATATAATTGAGAGTGGGCAAATTTCCCGACCGCCAAGCAAAATTAAAGCTGTTACCAATTACCCGTTGCCAAGAAATATAAAGGAAGTTAAAAGCTTTCTTGGACTAACCCGGTACTTCCGGAAATTTATTTATAATTATTCCATCATTGCCCGACCAATGACAGATTTACTGAGAAAGGATAAAAAGTTCCAGTTCGATAAGGAAGAAAGAATGGCCTTTGAAAGATTGAAGAATGCGTTGACAAGCAGTCCTGAACCTGTATCAAAGAGGAGCAGAGACAGAAATACATACAGACGCAAGTAAATTCGGATTTGGAGCTATAATGTTTCAAAGAAGTTGTGACGATGGAAAAATGCATCCCGTATACTTTCATAGTAAGAAAACTTCAGCAGCCGAAGAGAAGTATTCAAGTTATGAATTAGAAGTTCCTGCAGTGGTGGACGGATTGAAGAAATTTAGGACATATCTAATAGGTTATCATTTCAGAGTCGTAACAGATTGCGCCGCTTTTCAGAAGACAATGGACAACAAGGACTTAGTTCCAAGGATAGCCAGATGGGCACTATATTTAGGTGAATATGATTACAAGATAGAGCACCGGAAGGGAGAGGGAATGAAGCACGTAGATGCACTCAGTCGATATTTTGCAGTGACGACAATTTTACAAGATAGTGTTTATGCAAAAATCGAGCAAGCTCAAGACGGTGACGACCAAATTAAGGTCTTGAAAGAAATATTGACGACTCAACCACAAAAGATTATTTTACCAAGGATAATATTCTCTATAAATTTGAGACCGGTCAAGAATTACTAGTTGTTCCAGAAGCAATGCAAATCGAAGTGATCAGAAATGCTCATGAAAAGGGCCATTATGGAACATTACGCACGATGGATACGATTAAACAAGAGTATCATATTCCAAAGTTAAGAGGTAAAACAGAACAGATTATTTCTTTATGTGTTAGATGTATTTTGAATAGCCGAAAAAGAGGCAAAAAGGACGGATTTTTACATCCATTAATAAAAGGTGAAGCACCATTACAGACATATCATCTAGATCATTTAGGTCCCTTGGAAAGTACAAATAAAAATTATAAACACATACTTGTGATAATAGATGATTTTTCGAAATATGTTTGGTTGTATTCAACCAAGTCAACAACGTCAAAAGAAGTAATTAACAAACTTTATCTACAGAAGAAAACTTTTTCTAATCCACAACAGATTATATCAGACAGGGGCACTGCTTTTACCAGTGAAGAATTTAAGAAGTACTGTCAAGAAGAGAACATAATACACCATGTAATAACGACGGGATTGCCGAGAGTAAATGGCCAGGTGGAGCGAGTTAACGCTTAGTAACTTCAGTCCTCGCTAAGCTAGCTGCACTATTTCATGCAAAATGGTACACTCACGTAGATTCAGTTCAACGGGTGATAAATTCTACTTATCACCGAAGCATATGTTCAACTCCCTTTAAGGTTTTGTTCGGAGTTAAGATGCGAGTGAAAGAAGATTTCAGAATTAAAGAATTGCTAGAAGAAGAGTATCAGAAAATTTTCAATGACCAGCGGGATGCTATACGAAATCAAGCGAAGAACGAGATAAGGAAGATCCAGCTAGAAAACAAAAGTCAATTTGATAGCCGTCGTAAACAACCAAGGAGGTATAAAATTGGAGGACTAGTCGCCATCAAAAGAACACAGATGGGCCCTCGACTCAAACTTAAGCAGCGATTTTTAGGTCTTTATAAGGTAATCCGGGCTAAGGGCAACGATACCTACGATGTGCAACGATGTGGTCTGCAGGAAGGTCCCAAACAAACATCGAATTCATGAAGCCCTGGTCCCTGCAATCTGGAACGTTGGGGTCCAACTGCAAGACGGATGGCCGATTTGTGGGAATCGAGTTGGCAGCACTGCAAGCTCAGCATCAAGAGGAGACCAGTTCGGTGATTGCTGATACAGAACGCGGACGTGTATAGTTCGACGGGAGTAAATTCATTTAATAAATAATTGTTTTTTGTAAGAAGTCTTTTATTTATTTTGCTTGTTTCGTCTTTGTTTTTCCCTTAGTCAAAGTAATTTCTACATTATTTTGACAATCAATAATAGCAAATAGAAGAGTACAAAGATCTATAAGTATTTAACACTTTTTAGTTATCTACTTTAATAAAGTTAAGATGGCGAACCCAGACATGAGTTTAACTACAATGTTAAATGAAAA
The DNA here is from genome assembly GCA_963855945.1 of Thereva nobilitata. NCBI lineage: Eukaryota > Metazoa > Arthropoda > Insecta > Diptera > Therevidae > Thereva > Thereva nobilitata. Next base: position 38,174,270 of record OY979697.1, read on the forward strand.
TTCAACTATATTGTTTCTAGATAGCAATTATAACATAAGCCCAGATGAACCAATTAATATAGATGGAATCTCAAAAATTTTATCACATACACCAGCCTCAACAATGCTATTTAGTCAAACTGATTTATTTTCACCCAACACTCCAAGCTCTTCATTGATAGACGACCCAATTAAAAGTAACGAAAACAAACTTTAGAATATCTCTTGCGCAAATGGAATCTTTTTGAAGAACTTTACGAGTTTTTGAAAGGTAAGTTATTGATACTTCTTGATTAATAAAAAATCGACTTATACTTTAATATAACAGGCAAGGGAATCACATATGAAGGGTTAAAGTACATAAAAGAAAGGCACTTAGACGAGCTTTTTGGAGGTGAAAATTTAAACTGCAAAAGTATCCCTTGTGTTGACAACCAAAAATTACTGCATATCCTGACAACCAACACACCCGGGTTTGTTCATATATTTTGGGTCGTAAAAGAGCAGATAAGTTTCGTAAATTTGAAAACTTCAAGGAATCTGTGGATTCAAATACCAAAATCAAGTTTGCATTGATTTTTTTTAGTTTGTTTAGAAATGTCAGAATTTTCATCCCTTCAAAATAAAGTTTTGCGTTTTTGAGCAAGTCTTTTACATTTGTGCGTCAGTGTTTATATTTATCTTTAATATATAATGGCAGATGGTAAGTGGTTAACGGCACAACAAGTAACAAGTTTGTCTTACGAACAAAGAGAGGCGTATATAAGAAGTAGATTGGAAGAATTGTTGGAGGATGAAAGTGAGGTTTGTATATTTTACCCACATATTATATGTATAGAGCTGGAGGTAATTATGGGCTTGTTGGAATTAATTATCTTTCGTTTTAGGAGGAAGGCAGAGTCTATAGGCAACTATCATCAGAAGAAGAAGAACCGGAACAAGCCGATTCTCAAGCATCAGACATCGAAGAACCACAGTTGCCAGAATATCATGCAGAAGATTCCGAATCTGAAAATGAACTACTTAATGGACCTATTGAACAGCCCACATCCACTGAGTATAAAGCGAGAGATGGAATGGTATGGAGTAACGTTCCTTCACCACCTACAAGGGCATTGTCTCATAATGTTTTAAGAGTGGGGAATACTGGACCCACCAAAAAAACAATGGGACTAAGCATTTTACACACATTCAAATTATTAATGACTGAGGCAATATGTGACGTAATTATTCGCGAAACAAACCGCAAAGGTGCCCACAGTTATCGAGTCTGGAATGAAAAAAACCCAAGAAGATTGCGAGAATGGAAACCCATAACTCGATCTGAATTTGATGCCTACCTTGGTATACTTTTATTTGCCGGTGTAAGCCGATCCGGCAGAGAACATACCGAAGATCTATGGAAAACTACTGCTCATCCTCTCTATCGTGCTTCAATGGGTCTTCAGCGGTTTTACACGGTAACCCGTTATATTCGGTTTGATAATGGTTATACACGGGAGCAACGTTTAGCCACTGATAAAAGTGCTGCTATTTCGGATATTTGGGTTATGCTATAGCGAAATCTTCATGAATGTTTTATAGCTGGAGCTAACGTCACCGTAGACGAACAATTATATCCATATCGTGGTGGTACTCGTTTTACACAGTATATCCCATCTAAACCAGCGAAGTATGGAATTAAGGTATGGTGGGTGTGTGATTCTATGACTTCTTACCCAATCAAAGGGCAAATATATACTGGTTTGGGCCCATCTGGAGAGAGAGAAAAGAATCAAGGTGAACGTGTAGTAAAGGATTTGTGTTGCAACCTTTTTGGCGGAAGTGGTCGAAACATTACTTGTGACAATTTCTTCACAAGCTACAATTTGGCATCTAGTCTGATGATGGATTACGAACTTTCAATATTAGGTACTTTCAACTATTGTATTCCTCACTTTACTGTCATTCGCTCTAATATCTATTTATCTCTCTTTCCAGGTACTCTCAACAAAAGACGACGCTTCATACCAGCAGAATTCCTAATTTCAAAAGGAGTTTCTCGACCTATCAATTCATCTCTTTTTGGTTTCAACGAAAATATTACTATATGCTCATACGTACAAAACAAAAAAACTTGAAAATTATAATAAGTGAGAATAATGAAGATATGTCTGAATCTGGTTAGTTCAATTTATTTAATCAAGCAAACATTCTTCAATGCATTCAGATCTGTTAAAAAAGGTGATGACTATATAAAATATAAGGTTTTCTCTCGGTTGCTTTACCCAACAATCGAAAATAATGGAAAAATGTCTTGCTACTGATAGCTTTATAGTATATAATCATATATAGCTTTACGTTTATGATTTGAGCTTGAACTCAATATAAAAAGTAAATTAAAAAGAAGTAGCAAATAATTGAAGGCCGGGCTATTGTGATGGAATCGAGACTTTTGGGGTCACTGAGCTATTTCTTTGAAAGCAGGATAAGAATAAAAACAAATTGAAAGTAACCATACACTGTTTTATTCTCATGCTGCTTTCAAAATAATAGCTCTGTGACCACAATATTCCCATGATCACAACTTCCCACTACTTTTGTATAAAATTCACTTAGAAATAATTAACGAGGATTATATTTCAGAACTTCAGGAAATATCCCAAATTTTGAAACATTTGAGGAAGTGGGATGAAGTAATTTTGAACTGGGAAAAAACAGTAAAATATCGAAGAAAGCTGAATTCTAATATAAGTCTCCAAGAAATTTTGAAAAATTGCCCACTTTACAAATACTCACAGGCTCCAGATCTAGTAATTCATTTCTATGGAAATTTTTTCAGTATTTAAATCAAATTTTTCAGATTGAAATCGATTATCAGTACTGTAACGGTCGCCCTCCGCGGTTTAGACCACTTACCATCCCAAGCGTGATCCCGTTAATGATTATCCAAAGACGGTAACTCCAGCATTTGGTATCATATCAATAATAAATAAATATATAAAAATATACTATAAAAATATATACTTCTTGCTTATTAGAGCATTATTTCTATTTCATTCTGATATGGTAATTCAACAAGACTGTTCGGTGCTACTATTCCTGCTGCTATATTCCCCGTATATAATTGGCAGTAAACAAATATCAATACCAGAAACCAAAAAAAAAACTACCTTCTTCAAATTACCAACTAGAAGGTAAACATTTCTTAAATATATCTCGAAGATTTATAATAATGCGGCCAACAAATGAAATGGAAATATTCATATTAATATTATAATCGCCATCAAAATGTTAGCAAATTCCTAAAAGAACATTAATTAATAACGCAGTCACAAATGCATTAATAAAAGGACAAAGAGAAAGTTTCAAATATGCGTCAATCCCACAAATTCTTGATTCTGTTCAAATTTTTACGAAAATGTAAAAGAAAACCAAACAACAACAGCGGCCAGACGATGAACCGAAATCTATTACCATTATGCAGAATCGTCTGCAAAAATCTAGAGAACAAAAAACGATTGAAATCTGCACGAGGAGATTGAAATCGGCAGGAATGTGCGTTAACGGGACCCGGTTGGCTCCCTTCGGCGTGAGCCGGCGCTTTCAGGGTAGAAAAAGTCAGTTGATCTGGGAATCGTGCGTGAAGTGGTCAAGTTTCTTTTTGAGTGTTTGAAGTCGAGGACTTTATATTTTTTTTGAGAAAATTACCCTGGAGGATGTTGAAGGAAGTCCTGGTTTAGGAATTATCTTTGGAAGCTTTGAAGACCAATCGGAGGTTTTATGGTGGAAGACACGGAGTACGATTTAAGGAAGTTTTGTTGATACATATTCTCGGAAATACGATTTAAGGAAGTATTTTCTTTATATATAATTTGTTTTCCTATTGTTAGGAATGTTCCTACTGTTAGGAATTATTTTTTTTTGATATATTTTTGAAAGCGTTTTTTTTTCAAGCATAAACTTCACAGTGAGATATCTTTTTTTTGATTTAATTTTTGAGAGTTTTTATCAAGCATAAACTTCACAGTGAGTTATCTTTTTTGATATATTTTTGAGAGTTTTTTTTTCAAGCATAAACTTCACAGAGAATTGCACTGAAGTCATATTCAAGGAAGTTTTATTGAGATATCTTTGTGGAAGTCTGCTTTAAGGAAGTGGGTTTTGACAGTGAATTTGTGGAAGTCCTGTTTTAGGAATTATCTTTTTTTGATATATTTTTGAAAGCTTTTTTTTCAAGCATAGATTTTATAGGGAATTGCATGGAAGTCCTATTTAAAGGAAGTGGGTCTCGGATATATATTTGTAGAAATCCCGTTTAAGGAAGTAAATTCTTTTTGAGATATTTTTGGAAGTTTGCTAACAACAATCCGAGAAATTTTTTTGGGAAAAACCCGATGCAAGGCTCAATTATTTCGACCGCCGCTGAATAGTTTGGTAGAGGTACGTTAAGATAAGTAGTACTTCCCGTTAAATACCATTAACTTATATGAGAATTCAATAATAGTGTTCCAGGTTGTATGACCTTGACTAGGATAAAAATGTGGGGTTTGTGCATATAAAATATGCTTTGTAGCACACTACTACTCAAAACAAGCATATATTTTATATTAATTTACTATCACAATTAGTATAAAACAGAAAAGAAAATAAAATATATATTTGAAATATACCAAAAAAAAAACATATAAACAAACATCGCATAAGAATATTAATGCTACATTGAAATAAATAAATTAATCCTTTTTTTTGAGAATGATACTATATTGGAGTGAATAACTCAACTATATTGAAATGAATTGATCCTATATGGAAAGAAAGAAATTAAACTAAATGTTGAAATAAATAGATTATATTAAATCCTTTTTGTGAATAATTCTATATTGGCGTAAATATTTCAGCTATATGGATATGAATTGAACATATAATGAAATAAATAAATTAAATTAAATCTTTTTTTTTGTGATTAATTCTATATAGGCGTAAATATTTCAGCTATATGGATATGAATTGACCATATGTTGAAATAAATAAATCAAACTAATTTTTTTTGAGAATAATTCTATATTGACGTAAATAATACAACTATATAGATATGTATTGACCCTATATTGAAATACATAAATTGAAATATTCTTTTTTGAGAAAAAAAAATTATTTAAAATATAAAAATTTCTTGCTTGATTAATTAAATAATTATAATTGATGAATTATGGTAATCGCATGTCATATGATGAAGTGAGTACAGTTTACCTTGAGGCTTACTCATATATGTAAACCATGCCAATCTGATGACATAGAAGAAAAAAAAGATTTTTTTTATTACAAATTACATACAGTAAACATATCTATTACATATTCGATTAATCGTGAAATTTATCGATCAGTGGTCATCGTGGGTTTTTATTTTGCTCAAAACAATCAGCAAGTAGTTGCAAAATTCATGTGGCTGATGTTTCTAATTAATTTTGGAGAAGCTTGCCGAATGATTCGGCCTACAACCTTTTGAATATCTTGATACATAAAGAAATATATCGTCGTTGTCAAACCAATATCTGCTATGTGCAAAAAGTATAATTTTGAGATACTGAAAAAAACGTTCTCCTGTAACATACTGTAACATCTCCTGCACATAACATATTTTTTTAGCGACTACAGTTCACCATATAATGCTTAGAGTCATATAGAACAGTTTTTATACGAAAATTTGCTTAGAAACTAGTCATAATGGTCAAAAGGTCGAAATCCCCAAAAAGTGCACATAGCAGATATTGATTTGACAACGACGATATCATTGACTAAACAGAGGAAATTGGAAATAATTAGAACCCATCAAATGATGGAATAACAACACCCCTAAATGTGTGGCCTCGGAGAAATGGATCCCATAGAAGGCAAGTGCCGCCCACATATTTCCTTTATTATTGTTTGACATCATGTAAACCCCTGAGGATGACAGGTGTCGTGTGACCACTTCTTTTTCCCCCTTTTAACCCCCTCTCGTTGGCCCTGGACGTAGTTCCACCCCCTCGTCGCCCCTTTAGTTTTTTTTCGTTGTAAAGGCACGAGCATTCTAACAGCATAATTGTCACACCGTCGGCATCCAAGCACCGCGGACCCCACCCCATCTGGCGAGCTATCTAGCGCACCGCTAGTCGTGCCTACAACCGGTGCATTGGATGCATTAATTCGCGACACTTCCCGGCGGTCGAACCGTCCTAGCCACCACTTCTGTTAGGTCCTCTTCCCCAAAACTTTTTTGTAACTTTGATCATTTTATGGCCTTTATGGCATTTCTAGGTCTTCGTGCCCCGGCACAAAACACCCCCGACAGTTACAGTACATTCGTCCGAATAAAGTTTTTTCTTTCCTACGCTGGGAACAATTTTGCCAAATAGCACTACCATTATTTGAGGAGAGGATTAAGGATGCTGCATCAAAAATCATGCTGCAGGATCTAAAAGAAAAAAAAGACGATCTTAATTCAGGTATAAAGAAAATGTGGCAACTTTGTTAATAAAAATAATATACTTATACATTTTAGATATTAAAAACATATTACTCTTACAACTCCTTCATGCTGTTTTGTTACCTACTTCAAGAATTTTATGCGGAAAAAGAGTTAAATTCAAAGTAGCAAAGAAGAAAGTAGTGAAATTTCTAGTGCAATAGTAGAAAAACAGCAAGAGTTTTTAAAATTTAAAACAACTTTACAACCATTTATAATTGCAGTAGGAAAGCAATATGAATACGAACACTTTTGTTAATGTGGATGGTGAGAAATTTAAAATTAAAACATATTTAGAGGCAATTCAGTATTGTTTTAAGCTTATTTTCGTGTTCAATTTAAAATACCCAAGTGAATGTATTGCTATTTGGGTTTTCATAGAAAACTTTTTTTCTTAATAATTGAAGAAACATTAGAGAAGTTTCCAGTTGTAGAAACATTTATATCAGATCTTAAACAGAGAATGGCAAAAGATCTCCTTTGAATTCTTTAAACATATTTATTACATTTTATTATGTCTTTTCCTTTTAATGCAAAACATTATTATTATTTACATGGAAAAAGAAAATATATCAGTTTTTTTCTGTATTATGATATAAGTAATGAGGAAAATAAATATTTCGTTAAACATAATTTACATCTTTTTCTTTATAACTTACCCTTTTTCCTCTTTTTTTGAGTTAAACAGATTTTGGTTACTTGAGAAGATTTTCAATATTTTTTCTGACTTTGCGTTATTAGGAACTTAGAGTTCAATTTCAAGTTGGGATGGTGCACATGAACTATAAGCGGCTATTTTTATGATTTTTCAACCATGACTTCGTTAATCGAAAACTATACATATCCAACTGAAAAACTCAACACTGCTGAGTTTATGAAAATAGGTAAATAATTCTTTTTATGATTTTATTTCCTAATCAATTTTTGCAGCCGGTTAGAAAATTAATTAGGAATAAATAGGATTCGCAAAAATATCTGAGGAAGTTATACAATTTAAAAATCGTTTTCATTACACTTAAAATAGTCATTTTAAATGTCATGAAATTTTTTTATAATGTAAAATTTTCTCAGATGGATATGCGAATCTTATTTATTTCGATTAAGTTTTCCAATCGGCAGCCAAAATTGATCAGTAATAAATTCATACGTTGCACAATTTACAGAAGTAACTTTGGTAACTCAATAATATACAAAGCTAAGGTAAAAATACACATTGCTTGGGATAACATGTTGGGTAATACACCCAAGTCGCTTAGTTAAATTATCGAAGTTATTTTCTGTGAAATGCCCTAGCATTGGTTATTTAAAAAAATCAACCTTGGCAATTTGCCCTAGCACTTCTGTTTCTGTAAATATTTGCCCAAAGCTTGGTTAATATACAGGGTGTTTGACAGATGAACCGTCAAATTTTTTTTGTTGGGTTGGGGGCTATTTGCTTGTTTTCACCGGTAGCCGCTATGTCTTAAGGGCCACGGTAGGTGAGAAATAATTTTTTTTTGTACAAAATTACTCAAAATTCAACCTTAAAATCGTCATAGCATTTTGTTTGTAGTTGTAATAGCACGAAATCACTTTTGTTATATTCTTCAATGTATTCTTACTCTAAATCAATCAATACTTGATCCAACTGAGATTAAGAGATTTTTGGCATCATTGCTTTCTTGCATTGCTGGCACGCATACGCCATGACGGAGTGAGGAAGCAATGATGTACACTAATGCAATTTTATCGAAAGGGTAAGAGAGATGCTCTGTATGCGAGGGTCTCTTATTACCTGCCAGCAGTGGTAATTATCACTACACCTGTGATTGTTCAATAATATAGAAACTCATCGTCAACTTTCCTAGCCCTTCGTCGGGCGCGCTCCTAAGCGGAACAAAATCAGGCGCACCCGGCCTGAGAGGCCACATATATTTTAGCTCCCCCCGCCCTCCCCCTAATCAATTTTAACTCAAAACACCGGAAGGGAATCCTTCGGTATGATCTAACGAAAGCAAATATTCCGAATTGAACGGAATAGAATGAGTTTATTGAATGGAATGAAGCTTTATCTAAACCAAGCAAAATTACTAATTTCACACAAAAACGTTTTCAAAATTCGACGAACCAAGCACCGTAAAAATAAAAAACCCCAAAAAAAATAATACATAGTATACTTCTGACGTGAGACCATCATTTTTCGCCACAGTCGTGTGTAGAAACCGACGTTTAGTTTTCCAAAGCAGAAGCTGAATAGGAGGTCTGGCATAGCGAATTTACGTGGTGCGCCTCTGAGCCAAACAAAATCAGGCGCACCCGGCCTGAGAGGCCACATATATTTTAGCCCCGCATCACCCCCTAATCAATTTTAAGTCAAAACATGTATGTATGCACGCACACAAAAACCATACATTCGTGGAATCAAGCACGATTCGCCATTTTGCCGTCGATAGATGGCTCTTGATCGTCATCAGGCGCACTCGGCCTGAGAGGCCAGGGTCAGAATACCACTTATTTCTCAAGATATAGACGAACTTTACATAGAGCAGGCCTACTTTGAGTACAACGAGCGATTGCAATAAAAATATCTTGAAAAATTCATCTTAGAAAGTTATGACGCAATCGGGCGCACCCGGCCTCACAAGCCAGGGGAGGCCTAGGCGAGCCGGGTGAAAGGGGACGGCGGGCTGGGGTGGGGATTCCTACTCACCGTCCCGAGTCTAGAAACTATTGGGAAGGCCACTCCGCTCTGATGCCAGGGGTGGGGGGCGCGACTAAAAAAGTGTTTTGCTGGCCTCTCAGGCCAGCCGCGCCCGACGGAGGGCTAGGGATGGTGCTTGAAAAATATTTCTTCTAGCTTTCTTATAAACTATTTAAAATTTGAATTTATACTTTTATTACATAGAAGTAACCTTTAAATTTGTGTCCTACAGTCGACCTTAAGTCTAGTATTTAAAATGAGTAAACTCTGGAAATGATTTTTATGTAATTAACTTTGGAAATATACCTGTTTTGAGTTGAGTTAAGAAAAAAAACTGGTGTGCGTAGGACCACACGATGGAACTGAAAATTCCTATGGCCATTCTGTATTTCTAATTCAATCTTTATATTACAGGAGGATAATGGTCAATAAATTTTGTCTATGAATGCTCCACCGCGCATTTGAAATATTTTTTTTGTGGACTTGGAAACACATTTTACTAGACAAGTCGTTCTTATTTAATTATACAGTCGTTATACAGGTTTTTATGCATTTTACTTTTTACAAAATTCTGGTGAAGTGATTTGTTATGCATACCATATTGCCAGCGCATTTTGAATTTTCTAATATTGACATCATTAGTTCCGACCTTAATCACCTCCAAATAGCGATTTTCGGTGAAATCGAATCGTAATTGCCAAAATCGTATTGGCGCCGCCATTTTGCATTTTCTAATTTTGATCACAGATTCGCCATTTGTGACCTTAAAACCCCCCATACTGATTTTCTATGGATTCAGAACACATTTGCCAAAATAATCCGCCATATTGACACCGCCATTTTAAATTTTCAAATTTTGACCATAGAATCGTAATTTTTGGCTTTGAAAACCCCCCGATACCGATTTGGAATGGATTCAGAACACATTTGCAAAATTCATCCGTCATATTGGCGCCGCCATTTTTAATTTTCAAATTTTGAGCACAGAATCGTCATTTGTGGCCCTAAGGACCCCCCGATACCGGTTTTCAATAGATTCAGAATACATTTGCCAAAATTATCCGCCATATTGGCGCCGCCATTTTGAATTTTCAAATTTTGCCCACAGATTCGCCATTCGCGCTCATAAAAACCTCTCGAAACCGATTTTCAATATAATCGGAACACAATTGCAAAATTCGTCCGCCATCTTGATTTTTTTACAAAGTTGTCAGATTTCATTGTCATGGGAACTCAATGTGTGTGCAAAGTTTCATACAAATCGGTTAAGTAAAAGTAGTTTAAAAAGCTGTCGCAAGATTTGAACCAAAGAAACAAACAAACAAATATACGAGGTCAAGCTAAGTAAAACCATTAAAAAATGTAGTACATAATAATCCATAATACATAATCAAACATAAAAGTATATAATACATAGTAATATAGTATAATAATACATAACACTTAATACAAACTAAAACCCCCAAAGGCAAATTTTTTCTCACATGGTACGGTAGCGTGATGGTACGGTAGCGTGATGGTACGGTAGCGTGACGCGAGTTGTTAGTTTTTCCCCCGGCCAAAAAGTGCCCAGCGTGTCTATAGAAGTTTTCACTTCAAAAAGTTATGACATTTCAAATTCGTAAAAAGGTTTAAATGTTATGAAAAGAGTCAAATTCTAAATTCATTTTAAAAAGAAGTACAAGCTATTTTGAATTTAGCTTTATTTTAAAAACTTCCTCAGTTGATCCCCTTTCCAACGGTGTGCTACATGATACAGAAATTGTTAATAATGATGTCAAAATACGAGGTACTAGTTTGGTAGAGCCAAGTTTAAGAAAATACTTTTTTTTTATAAAATTTGTTCAAATTAACCGTCGAAACACATTATGCAGGCACAGCACCTTCTTACTTCCGTTGTAGTAGTTTCAAGCTGCATTTCTTGTTTAATTTTTTAAATGCGGCGTTAATTTTTTTATTAAAATTTCTTTGGCGATACCTCTGTCGTGTACACTAATTCTTTTGCACATCCCCACATGTAGAAATCCAGGGGCGTCAGGTCTACTTTATTTTTTTTAGATTCAAAATGGCGAAAGCAGGCGTTAAAGAAAAAAATATGATAAAGACAAAATGTCACAGGCTATTGAAGCAATTCTAAGACAAAAAATGGGATACAAAGCAGCCTCCATGCAATACAATGTACCACGTACTTCATTGTTTAGACTTGTGAAAAAATTAAAGACAAAAATGAAAGACATTAATAATGTTATTTCAACAAAACTCGGGAGAAAACCTGTGTTATTTGATTTTGAAAAAGAGTTGGTCAAGTTTCTATTAGAAATGGGAAATAATAAATTACACGACGGACTGACACGAAAAGATGTGTTTAACTACTTACCAGCTTGCTACCAGAAATAATATAAAAACCCCTTTTTCTGCAAACAAGGAGAGTGCCGGGAGATACTGGTTAGCTGGTTTTTTGAAAAGAAATAAAGAACTGTCATCCTACGGGTTTCGACTGGAACATCCTTTGATAGGAATGGCTTTAATAAAGAAAGCACTGTTAAATTTTTTAATATTTTAAAAGATGTTTATGATAAATTGTACATAACTGTTGGAAAAGAAGACAGAATTTTTAATGTAGATGAAACAGGAATATCAGTTGTCTAGAGTAGACAACCCAAAGTTGTAAGTCGTAAAGGAAAAAGACAAATAGGTGCAATCACTTCTGCAGAAAGAGGAAAAACTGTACCATATCAAAATTGCTACGAACGCAATTAAACATAGATATTGGCTGTGTTCCCAAATTCGAGCAAAGTGCTCGCAAGCAGTTGGCTTTCTCTCTCTACTCATGCCTTTGTTGAGAAGTAGGAACGAGTAGGCCAACTGCTTGCGAGTACTTTGCTCGAATTTTGGAACACAGCTATTAAAAATGTCCAAAGTCCCAAATAAAATCATAACAAAAATTCAAAATTACTTCAAAATACACATAGTATATATATATAGATTTTCGAGGGATGTCGAATCAGACCCCTGTTTGCGGGTCCCTTTTCGTCCCTCTACCTAGAGTCATCTTATCGGGGTTGCAGTGGGTTGTCCCATTGCTCCCTTGCTTCGACTCCCCTAGTTATCGCGAGCAGCTGATTGAAGGGAATCTGCCTCATGTCCTCCATCCAATGGAGTCCAGTTATGGCAGCCCTTTTTCTCGCCAGCGCCGGACAGTGACACACTATGTGTGTGGCCGTCTCGGGTTCCTCCAGGCACATCCGACAGGTGTCGTCCTCCAGAATTCCCATTCTTTTTAGGTGATACCTGAAACATCCGTGTTCTGTAATCAGTGCCACCAACCATCTGAGGGTTCTCCTTTGCCTATGCAGGATCCTTCTTCTGGTTGCGGCAATCGGCAACGTAAGCACCATCTTAGCCTGCCTGCACGTGGTCATAGCGTCCCACCGTCTCCGGTGTTCTTCAGCGACCCATTTCGCGATGCGGTTCCTTACCAACACTCTGCCAATGGCAGAGTATGGCTCCGGTCCCCAGAATTCCGAGGTTGACCCCTGTTTTGCCAGGTTGTCCGCCTTTTCGTTCCCATCGATGCCTGAATGTCCTCTAACCCAAGCTAGCGTCACGTTCTTTTGTTTCGCCCACCTGTTCAGTTTTTGGACACATTCCAACGCCAGAGACGCATTTATCTCTGTCTGATTCATGCGCTTAATCACAGCCTGATTGTCCAGCGCTATGAGGATGCTCCTTCCCTGCACCTGACCATCATTTATGTGATCCAGCGCGTACAGCAGAGCAAGCATCTCCGCCTGGTAAACTGAGGTGTAATTCCCCAAAGCCAGCGAGCAGGTTAGGTTTAAGTCCTCTGAGAAGACTCCCGCACCTGCTCTGCCGTCAATCATGGATCCATACGTGAAGATATATATGTCTTCCGGCCTCCCTTCCGGAAGCGTTCCATTTCCTATGAGGGTTTTGTGATACCTTTCGGTCACCCTCATTTTTGTGATCCCTTCCATGGGCATCATGAGCTCCCTAATCCCTTTGATACGATCTAGGATCTTCATGTGCCCATATAAGGCTCCTGACGTCTGCCATACGGCATCCCGTCTCATCCGGATCGCTGAGGCCGCCGCAGTCTTTACCACCTGGAGATCTAACGGCAGCAGACCTAACAGCGCCTCCAATGCCGCGGCGGGTGTGGTGCGGAAAGCACCGCTCACACCTACAATACACATAGTAAATAATATTACAAAATTTAACACTAACCAATCAGACATAAATATTGCAAAATTTAATTTAATTTGACCTAATTAAAATACCTAATCAATTAAAAACCTGTAAGACTAGAACAGAGCGGAAATCCGAAATTTCTGCCTTCTTCGAAAACAGCCGCGTGGGTGGAAAAGGCAAGAACGCTTCCTTCTTCTCGTGCCGGCATGCAAAGGGTAGAGACCAAAAAAAGCAATGTGAAATTTAAAAGTGGATAGTTTGCGTTTAAAATTAATGTAAAAGTTTGTAGTATTTAATTTAATGTAAAGCTTAAAAATTAAAAATAGTAAACGCAAAAAAATAACTAATTAAACAGTGCTCCAAGTAGCCAAAACTTACGCCACGAAGAAATATATCTAAACTCGTGAGGAAGGCAATTACCTACTACCCACCAGTTCGAGAAAGGAAAATATGGAATAATAATAAATTGTATAACCTGCTAGAAGAGGATTACATATATATATAAATCGATGCCGCATGCAGACAAGGCGCACTTTAATCAACGCGGGACTTCCAGATAAGAAAAAAAATCTTAATTATTAATAAATAAAAAAAAACAAAAAAAAAACTTTTTATTATAACTTATATCTTACATATTTTAGTTCGTATCACATATTTACCTACATACCTATTAATTTATAATCCACATTTATACTTAAACTATTTATTCAAATTGCATGCATAGGAAATATAATATTAGATGGGCCCGAATTAAGTAGACAAACGAGTAAGTACTTTTAGGGAGAATTATAAGCTAATATCGTAAAAAAAAATTTAAATGTTAAATAAACTACTTGTCATTATATATGAATAAGGCGTTTGAGAAGAAGGAGGTGTTTTTATTTTATTCGTTACCCAGTTTGTCTTCAAGAGAAAAGAAATCTTATGAAAGGGACCTACATAATTATATTATACTAATTTCGTCGCCTTCCGTGGTCCACGAAAGGCTCCCGCCCGGGAAAAAGTAATATAAAATTCGATTCTCGATTGTAAAGGTAAAATACGCGATAAAACAATAACTGTAGTGTTATGCATGAGTGCCGGTTTGCACTTTTTATTTTGTTTCCACGTAAAAATGAAAGTACATTGTTATAGAAGGATGCTGCGCCTGGATCAGACTGTGCCTATCATCTTTCGGGATGAATTCAACCACACATTTTTACACAATGGTTTGGACATTTTATAAAAAAAGTTAAGCCTTCATCAGATGATCCTGTTGTTCTGATTGCCATAAAAGTCACACACGTAACTTGAGTGCCATCGAGAGGGCAAAAGAGCAACATGTCCATATAGTGTCAATGCCGCCGCATTCGTCCTATAAAATTCAACCACAAGACTCATGGGTCCATGTAAGATAAGATACTTCGAAGAAATACGTAACTTTATGAGAACACATAACAGAATAATTACAGTATATGATGTTGCAGGGTTATTTAAGCAAGCTACTTAGATACTCAAGAAGCTTCAACAGCTGTTAAAGGTTTTCAGATTACAGGCATTTTCCCACTTAATCCTGATATCTTCTCCAATAACGATCACTTAATATCCCAGGAAGATATTCGTTCTAATGAGGGTTTGCCAGAATCCATCCTACTTGAATCATTGGAAGCTGCTCAACAATTAGCTGATAATACGACGCAAGAATGTGAGACTGTCCCACCAATCACTGAACCCCAGCCCCGGAGTCCTGATGAACCCATTAACACTATGCACTGTGGAGAACCTGGAAAAACATGGCCAAGAATTGCTGAAAATAAACGAATAACTGTTATTTCAACTGAAATAATTAAAAGTCCATTAGATAAATTGCAAACTATCAATGTGGGTATCTAAACTAGTATTCCTTCAGCACCAGCGAAACCGGTTTTGGAAGTTAATCTAGTCTACACTGGAATTTTTTCATCGCGAGTAACTTTCTTGTCTTTACACGGAGATATCTGTGTGCGTGTCGACAATTATACCAGCGAGCAATAATAACAAGAGTGATGAGGTGGGCTTCAAGGACAAGTAAAAAAGTTAAAGATATGAAAGAACAGATTAGCAATAACATTAAGCAAAAAGTCCAAAAAAATATAAACAAACGCGAGATGGATATATATTTTATGCAAAAAACACAAGAGTATGAACGAAACAGAAGATGTTGCTTGATTTCTCGATTGGAATGTTTACATTCAAATGGAAGAAACACTGGAACAGAGCACGTGTAAATTGAGTTTGCTTTTTCTGTATGTATGCGTAAAATTTCATGTTGGTACACAATATTAGAAATGGATTTTCACTATGTATTGTTCGTTAAAAAATGCGGGAATCTTGCAATTTTTTCCCTGTTGGATTAATTTTGTCTTAACCGCAAAAAAAGTTGAAAGAATTAGAAGTTAATTGCGAGGAAAATCGAGAATTTTAAAACGCCTTTATTAAGACGATTTATAAAAGTAAATTATAACTATTTGATAAACACGTCTTTATTAAGACGATTTATAAAAGTGAATTAACTTTAAAATTGAAATATTTGAAAAAATTATAATATTTGGACTTACGTTCGTCTGGTTCTGAGGTACAGAAATGACAGTCAATTTTACTAAATTGGCATAACATTTGACAATTGCAGCTCTTTTGTATCTATCTCAGGAGCCAAATTTTTATAATCCCGCATTCGTTTTGTGTGAATATTTAAAATTTGATGACGACGAAATCACGATAATCCTTGTAGATTGAGTTAGGCTAGCGACATACGATTAGGTTTCCCCGGTACGGCTAACCGTCTCCGGCTTTGTTTGACTCCGGTTTGAACCTAATTGCTTAAGTTCCATTTTGGCACGAAAAAACCGTCCGGGAAAAACCTAATCGTATGTCGCAAGCCTTAAACCAACTAAAACACTATTTGCTACGGTTGAATTAATTAACACATAAAATACACGGTTCACATCTTCTCTATGAGAAGTTTAGATAACAGAAAAAAATGTATTAATTAAATTCTTTCGCCATGGTCACTTTTCACTGTACGAATTCAGATTTGATAACCGAACTGCAACACTATTTGCAAATAAAAACGTAAATATTCGTTTTCCGAATTAAAAACGCGACTTTAATGCAAATAAAATGTAAATATTCGCTTTCCGAATTAAAAACGCGACTTTAATGCAAATAAAAACGTAAATATTCAACCGAGAACTGTCAAAATATTTCCAATGCACATTCCAGTCACTTCCCGCACATTTTTTATCTTTCTTTCACACACATTGCGTGTAGTGTGAAAGTAATTCTGCCTCTGTTTATCATAGATATTACTTCTTTGATATTTTGACTTTTTCGCTCCCATTGAATTTTTATCAGCTGATCTCAAGGTCCCTGAAACATTTTTAAAAATTTGTTCTAGCTCATCACTCTTATTATTATTGCTCGCTGATTATACTTTGCTACTCGCGATTAAGAAAAGTAGGCGAAGGCGAGTTGTGTATGTGTTAAATTTTCACGCCAAATATTTTTTGTGAACAGGTTACTACAGTTCCAGCTTGCCCTTTCTATACCTCTCTCCTAAAAACCCGGTTCTACTGCTGCTGAAGCAATACTAGTTTAGATAGGGCCAATGAAACAACTCCTATTATAACACCATCACTACTGAAAAAACAGATAGTACTAAAGGCAACAGGCGTTGTCTAGAGCCTATCGATATAATGGATGAAACAATTAAAATTGACAATAAGGATTACCTAGCTTCTTTCGATACAGGCAGCAAATTTAATGTAGTAACGTACGATATCAACGAGAAGTTAAACAGGCCTGTGTTGACAACTTCTAATTTTTTTTGGGATTTGGGCCAAACGGAACAGAGAACCAGATTAAACTTTTCGGTAATTTTAAAAATGCAGTTGAGATATATAATGGTACATTTGATCTAGTTTTTCAAGTTGTTCCCTCAAATTGTATGGATGTCGAAATCGTAATAGGGAAAGAACTTTGTATGGAAGGTAAAGTCATAATCGACCCCAAAGGAGTAGTAGTGCAAAAAATTAAGACAAGAAAGGATGGCGACGATCATGTTCATAGATTTATGAAAATAGATATAGTTGAAGAAAAAAACATAGATATTGACCCTTTTGCCAGCGACGAAGCGAGACAAAAAGTTGCCGATATGATAAAAAATTACCAACCGAGAAAATGCAAATCAACAAACGTCGGAATGAATATAATCCTTAAAGACGAAACGACAATTTTCTGTCACCCACGGAGACTTCCGTTAACCGAACGAGATTTACTAGATCAACAGATTAGGGAATGGCTCAAAGACGATATCATCGAATCTTCCGAATCTGAATTTAGTAGCTCAGTAGTACTAGTAAAAAAAGGGACGGTACTCCCAGGCTCTGTATGGGCTATAGAAGGTTAAACAAGGCGATATTAAAAGTTCGGTTTCCGCTTCCATTAATCGAAGACCAGCTTGATAGATTACAGGAGGCGTACATCTTTAATAGGTACTATAGATTTAAGAATTAGGTATTTTCATGTACAGGTTAATGAAACAAATCGAAAATACACGTCTTTCGTAACACACAACGGGGCCCGTATCAGTTCCGAAAAGTACCATTTGGAATATCGAATTCTCTAGGTGTCTTCCAAAGGCACATCAATAGTATATTTCGTGATTTGACTCGGAAGGGTATCGCTCTTCCTTACGTCGACGATATAATTACCCCTCCCAAAAGTTAAGAAGAAGCTGTGCAACGACTTGAGCAAGCGCGATTATGGATTAGAAATTAGGGCATTTTCAGCAATGAAAGTGTGTTGCTGAATAAGTCAGTTGCGCATGCAACCTGCATTACTGAAAATGCCCTTAATTTAAAAAAATGTCAGTTCTTGAAAAGGAGAGTGGAATTCTTAGGACATGTAATTGAAGATAGACGGATCTCAGCGTCAGTCAAAAGCCATGTTTAAGTTTCCCACATCATCGAATGAAAAGCAGCTGCAAAGTTTTTTGGGTCTCGCAGGCTATTTTAGGAAAGTTATACCTAATTATTTACGCATCGCAAAGCCGTTGAGCGATTTATTGAAAAAAGGTCAAAAGGTTGGACTAGGACAAGAACAAATCACAGCATTTAATTTGTTGAAAAAGGTCTTAAGCGAGAAGCCAGTTCTTAGTATTTTTCATCAAAACTATGAAATGGAAGTGCATACTGACGCTTCTATGGATGGATATGGAGCGGTTTTGTTACAAAAATTACCTGACGATGAACACTTACGTCCAATCTACTATATGAGCACGAGGACTACTGAAAAGAGAGGAAATATAGTAGTTACGAATTAGAAATTTTATCTGTCATAGAGGCTTTAAAGTTTAGAGTGTACCTCGGATTGAAATTTAATCTGGTTACAGACTGCAATGCATTTACTAAGACATTAGATAAGAAAAATCTGTGTACGAGAGTTGCCAGATGGATCCTATTTCTACAAGAATATGATTATGTTGTGAAACGTAGATCAGGTTCGAAAATGAAACATGTGGATGCGCTCAGTCGCTATCCGATAATGATAATTGACTACCGGATATCGAGAAGTCTTTTTCTGGTTCCATTTGTCATAGTACTTGAATTGTTTATTTCAATTATATCGTTGTGTCCTTTGTGGTACAGCTGACTAAAATGAAATTTATACGACCTTGAAGCCCTCAATTAGCACCTAAATCTGCCGTTCATACATTTGATTTTTATTAATAAATAGATGATGTAAGCACAACATTATTGAATCTTGAATATATTTTTCATTTTAGGAGCACCTAATTTATAACCTCGGCACCAAATTAGCCCCTAAAAAGCCCCTAATTTTGGCAATTTAGAAACTAAATTTCGGGACTTTGTGGTGCCAGCTTCACAGGGCTAATCGACGACGAGAACTCAACCACGACGGAACGACGAGCATCGCAGTAAAGACGTGTGTAAATACATAAATATACTTATCAGAGAGCATTCTATTTACCTTAAATCGGAGTTTCATTCCTTTTTACCTTACAGTCATGATAGTAACTCTATCATGGACATTTCTCATTAGTGGTGCAGTCCTTTGAGGCCCCGAACATCTTCGATTTGTTTTAAATCGTAGTTTGACAGTCTCGGTGCCGTACTCGTACCGTCCAGTTTTTTTCGAACTTTATAAATCAAAACTTTTAGTAGACAGTTGCATGATCTTTCTGTTTGCTAAGATTCCGCTCCAGCCTCGAGCATATTTGGAGACAGATTTTGGCTTTATAACTCCGCTTCTTAGTAAACCGAAATATTTTGCATTTTTAATGATCCCATCGCTGCTACCAAAATTTATGTTATGCACTTTTAATTTAATATTGTATTTTTTATTTTACGCGTGCATAACGGGATTAGACCGTGCTTTAAAGAGAAGATGTCTAACCCCTTCTTAAATAAATGAAACACTGTTAGTCTGATTTACTTTGATTTTAATTCACTTAATTTGAATTTTATTTATAACTAGATGGGACCCGGTGCGCCTTTGCTGCACCCATAAGCCAATAGTAGTAATCACGTGATATGAATTTTAATATACAGTAGGATAGTTTGAAAAAGGCAATTTTTTGGTATTTTTGATTCCAAATAACAAAATTTGAAACTATTAGGGATCTGACATTTTGATCGAGACAATAAAAACCATCCCCTGACTTGGCATTTATCGATCAGATTTGATTTTGCTATACCGGGGGAGTAGACGCCCTGTGCAGAACTTCGCTCGATTTTTTAGTTCATTTTAATTTAAAAGTGTATATTTTAGTTTTTTTAAACTATATTTTATTTTCTACATTTTAGACTATTATATGTCTTCTGCCATTTTGTGGTGACCGCCATATTGGATTTAAATTGACGTCACGCAGCTTACTGTACTATACTCGTCACACACTTTCATTTGATACCCATACCGAGGGCGGCCCCGGGCGTTGTAAAGAAAAATGTAAACTGTAATTTTGTGTTGGCCGCCATTTTGCATTTGGAATGACGCCGCACAGCTAATAGTATTCTACTTGTCATACCTTTTCATTTGATACCCATACCGGATGGTTTGCATAGAAAAAGGTAATCCGCCATTTTGTGTAAGCGGCCATTTTGAATTTGGAATGACGCCACACAGCTAATAATATTCTATTTGTCATACCCTTTCATTTGATACCCATGCCGGGGGTCGGGGAACACAATTGACAAATTCGGCCGCCATATTGGAACCGCCATCTTTGCGAAAGTAATGGACATCACCAATCGCTTTCTCGTACCCAGAAACCTCTATGTATACATTTTCATCCTCGTAGAACGTATATTATTATGCTTTTTAAAGCTCTCTAAGACAGCGCCCCCTAGGAGTGATTTTTAAAAGTAGGCACCGATGCTAAAACCACCCCCTTGATGTAAGTAATATGTGGCTAAATTTTTGTGGCGATCGGTTGAATGGTTTAGGAGTTATTAGGGAACATACATGCATACACACATATGTACATCGAATTTTATATATATAGATTATTGTATTCATTTCATTTAATGTGTCTTTAGTTTTACATTCCGATTTTTATTGTATATTAATTTAGTTAATTATATTTTAAAATGGATCCTGAAAAAACAGAAGTAACTAGCAGGACTAGGAAAACTGTAAGATGCACATGCTTAATGAGAATACTACCTACAGGCTCATATTAGATGTCAGCTGAGTCCGCTGATTTGAGTACACAGTCTGAACTCAATTGTAAGGGTAACTCAGGTTAGATCTTTTTTCAAGTTTCAGTGTTTGATGTTTGGGAATTAGAAGGGGTCTTAGGAGAAAACAAATGAGAAAAAATGGATATGCCTTATCGTAAGTAGACAAGGAATTCAGATGAATGTGTCTGGATAGCGGCTGCATCGCAAACATGTCTGCAAAGAATTAGTACTTCGAAGTTACATGAAGTCAATCGAGTGTTGAACATGGCAAATGCTGAATCTACACAAATTGAAGGATTTGGAAAAATAAAACTTTCAGCTAGTTGCAATGACTGAGAAGAAATTTTGAATTGATTCTGATTCATTTTCCTGATTTATAAACAAATCTGATGTTTATTTCAAAGATACCTGATCGCGGATACGAAGGTGTGCTTACGAAAAAGAATGCCCAAATTGCTGAACCAGAAGGAATAGTATTGATAGTCGCAGGCAGGAAAGGCAAGCTGTATTTATTAGGAAAGAATACTGAAATGGCGAATACTGCAATAAAGGAGCAAGGGAATTTTCTGGATGAATGGCACCGTCAGCTAGGACATGCGGAAAAGCATTGTTTGTTGGAAATGTCAAAGATGCATTATATACTTGGTCTCAAAATCACGTCAGCAGATTTCATGCGATTTCACCATATAAAAATAGACCGGGGCCAAGAACATCAGGGTGGTTGGAAATAGTTCATAGTTACGTGTGTGGCCCATTGCGGAAACAGCCCATAGGCGCTGCACGATATTTCGTGTTTTTTGTCGACGATAAATCAAGGTGGTCTGTAATTTATTTCATCAAAGGAAAGAATGGAGTAGTGCGCGTAGTTATGGAATACAAAGCTATGCTGAGATACATACTGATAAGAAAATAAAGTATTTGCCGTCAATTTATTTTTAGTTAAATAATTTAGAATTCTTATGTTGGCCTTGTCCCGATCCTGATCTTCCTTCCAGAATCATATTTCCTTAATGGTTTTTTCCTCTGATCGTTATCCCTGATTTCCTCTATAATTTAAATTCATTAGTGTTACTCTTAGCGGTTTAAAATAATAACTTTCAACTACCGAATTCTGAAGAAAGTAGGCGCGCTACCACATCAAGGGCCCATGTTTTTATCGGGAAATGGCCCCATTTACAAGGTTTCCACTGTTGAGGACCGTTCCTACGGCCTATTTCTTGGTTGGAATCAGTAAACTGGTTAAAATCGGTGTAATATTATTAATAGTTTTTCGTGGGGATCTTGAACGTTGGATTTTAGGCGGCCGGGTGCTACTCCTAGAGAAATTCTACGCGCAAGCATTGTCTCGCAAACGGCGAAGGAAACCAGAACGTAATAGGCCTGGATATGCTGCCGGATTTCCCAGGGCTATCCCATTTCTCCCGTGTATCATGAATTAGAGCACTCCTTGGTGGTCACTTCGCCTTGCAGTGTTATTATCTGCTCTGGTAACATGAAGGTTCACGAGATTTTATGAATGCTTGGTTGGAGAGATTAGGATCGGTGCCGGCTTAACTATAAATGAGTTTTACTTAGTTATTGCTTAATTATATTTATTTTCTTATATTTCGTAGGACGCCTATGGGCCGACTCCTTTTCCAGGTATGAGACTGCCAGTATTTATTTTATTTTATTTATTTATTGAAAAGTTAGATCCAGCCGCAGTAACATCGATTAAGGGACAGCACATACAGATATGTATTTTCTGTTTTAGGCCGTAACAATCAGTCCAGAAGAAATAAAAGACGGGGTTAGTA
The DNA here is from genome assembly GCA_963855945.1 of Thereva nobilitata. NCBI lineage: Eukaryota > Metazoa > Arthropoda > Insecta > Diptera > Therevidae > Thereva > Thereva nobilitata. The sequence goes on from OY979697.1 coordinate 38,197,145, forward strand.
CACTTCAGTATTAAAAAAAATTAAGAATAACTTTTTGAAAAGTGGCATGGGAACGGATGAGTTACTTGAGCCTTTTAAACGCCTTCAGTAATTTAGGAAAAGTAATTTGACTGTGGTAAGTTCATTTTGTATGATTTTTTTTGAAAAAGTTGTTTCTTTACCGCAGACACAAAACCCTCATATGTGTAAACAAGTTCTTTGAAATTTTTAAGAGTTTTCGATGCAAAAGATATCCTAATAATAAGGAGAAAATACAAAGCAAGTGACATCTCATATGAGCAAATCACGTAGTGTAGAACAGCCTTAAAAACAGAAAAAATCAATAAAGAAATATATTTTCGCCTTTTAATTAAATATTTTGAATATATCGAACAATATACAAATAAATTCAACAAGCATGTGCACATATAAAATTTTTTTTAATGCATTAACACATTCGTAACTTGCCGGATGAACGATTACACATATATAAATATTGTTACCTTTGTGCGGCTTGATGGACTCATATGATTAATTAAGGAATACACTTTTTGAATGTTCACACAAAACTTGTTGACTTCAAACAAACTTCTTAAAGTTCACTAATTATCACTTGCAATTTAATATCTCTCACTAATAACTTGTATTTGTCGCCATTTAATTTACTACTTAATTACATTTTTTCGTTTTAGGCCGCTTTTATCACTTAGGACACTTTCATTCGCTTTTCTAATCAAAAACTGACTCTAAATAGCAGTGCTACTGCATTTATATGTACATATATCCAAGCTCCTGTCTTATCCAATTTCTAGATTTTTCCTCACCAATTTGGAGAACTCTTTATTTCTAGCACATTCGATCCTCATTTCGCACTATCAAGAAACTTCTACAAGTTTAAAGTCTTCAATCACAGTTCGTTCAAACTCAAACTAATAGCTGTGCTGTGTTGTGCTGTCACAAATATGCTATGGTAGCTTACAATATAATGAAACACAGTTTTCTCTGCTGTGCTGGGGCCAGCGTTCGCTTGCCTGTGGGCTGTGGATGGAAAACACATTCGGATTCTTGCACCACCGCATACCGGATCAACGTTTTACAATTGTAAGAGTTTTTATGCGCTTTATATTAGCTTGACCTGTATGTTGTATGCTGTATGTTGTATATTTCATGTAAACAAATCTTGCAACTTGATTTTGACCCACTTTCATGTTACGGATCAACTTGAAATTTTGCACATATGTATAGTCCGCGTGACAATGCAATCTGACCATTTTGTAAAAAAATCAAGATGGCGGTTCCAAGATGGCGGCCGAATTCTGCAATTGTGCTCCCCGACCCCCGACATGGGTATCAAATGAAAGGGTATGACAAGTAGAATACAATTACGTATGTGGCGTCATTCAATTTCAAAATGGCGGCCAACACAAAATGTCTGACTACATTTTTCTTTACAACCCGCTCGATATGGGTATCAAATGAAAGAAAATGACAAGTAGAATACTATTAGCTCTGTGGCGTCATTTCAAATTCAAAATGGCGGTCAACATAAAATGGCGGACTACCTTTTTCTTTACAACAGCCTCGGTATGGGTATCAAATGAAAGGGTGTGGCAATTCGAATACTATTAACTGAATGGCGTGATTCCAAATTCAAAATGGCGGTCAACATAAAATGGCGGTTTACCCTTTTCTTTACAACGCCCTCGGTATGGGTATCAAATGAAAGTATATGACGAGGGTAGTACAGTAAGCTGTGTGACGTCATTTTAAATTTAAATCGGTCACTACAAAATGGCGGAAGACATATAATAGACTAAAAAGTAGAAAATAAAAAATATAGTTTAAAAAAACTAAAAAATACGCTTTTATTTTAAAATTAACTAAAAAGTAATAAATAATTTCGAATGTAAAGTTTTTATTGCTCCAGCCAGAATAGGGAAATAACCTACCTTTCGAAATGTAAAAAGGCGTGTGGCGCTAGCGAAAATTTCCGGTGTTACTAAAATCATAATATAGGAAGAGTACCACGCTGTTTTTCATTTCGAAAGGTAGGTTGTTTTCATTTTCTGGCTGGAGCAATAAAAACTTTACAATCGAAATTATTTTTTACTTTTTAGTTCATTTAAAAATAAAAGCGTATTTTTTAGTTTTTTCAAACTACATTTTTTTAAGCATAATTTAATTAGCTATAGTCGATGCCCATAGTCAACATTACAATAACAACAACATGAGATTATGAGCTTATTAAAAGAGATATGAATTTTATACTTAGCAAGGAATTAACCAAAGAATTTAAGGGATTAGTATGTAAGTTAAATCAAACAATTGAATGAAACTTGGAAAGTGAATTATGAAATACGTAAAATGGAAATCTGAATTGAATTTGACATTTGGGGTTATGTCATAACATGCAACACAATTTATGTTAATTGCCTAAGTAAAGGCACGAAACCAAGCAAAATTAAGAAGATGAACTTACCTGTTCATTATGATCACCAATGGACACCTATACACATAATTACATTCGCGAAAACAACAACAAACCGACGACGCGACGGACGATAGTCGCGAAAAACCAAAATAAGAACTGTCATTAATGTTTTGAAGTGACTGGCAGTTGCTACTTCAGGTAAGAAAGGAATGAAGAAGGTATTGCCATAATTATCGGAAAAAATTACTTTTTCGCGATAATTAGCGTCTTAAAAAATATTAATTTGTCCCATAAGAAGAGACTGTGGTGACCGCGTACAAACTTAATTACTAAGTTTTACGCAAAGTCACACAACATCTTCTGAAATGGTAAACATGATCAATAACGATCAATAGGAACGCACCCTCGATCACTGAACTCCAAAGTTCAATGATCTAGCCAATTTCCGGAAACTCCGATGGACTACTGTTTTCACGTGAGTTATAGATATGACAATGTTGCAAAATAAAGATGCACCGGATGTGGATGAAATACCATCCAGACCAAAACCTATGGCCTGGTAAAGGGCATCAGGCATTTTCCCTAGACGGAAAATGACACCGTCAAAATAAAAAACAAAATAAGATTAAAAAAGCTCAAGAAAATTGTGAGAATCATTCTCGTTCGTCGAGAATGGAATTCAAGGTTCTCATCAAAATGCTCAGATGCACTTTTTATGATCTTTATTATATTAAAATTAGAGGTAAGAAATGTCTTATAAAATTATGTACAAGTGTTCAATTCTTTCACAGCGAGGAACTTCCCTGGTCTACCTTCTACATTTTTGTTTCCTCTGAATTCAATCACCAGATCACTTAGGGCATTTTAATACTTCTTTATTTCAGACAAATAAGGCTAATCCAGGAAAACTAGGTTCAGTCAAACATACAGATTTCGGAATTGCTATGGGAAAGGAACCATGGTCATGCAGCTCTAGTGGACATTAATTAATTAACACGTGACGTCATCATATCTGGCGATCGTGAACACCAATCAACAACACACAACATCATCTACTAATATAGTTTTTAAATTTATTACACCAAAACATTCGCATAAAATTTACGGGATTCATTCAAAATTTCATCTGGTAACACCTAGCCTCTCAACACATGTATGCGTATAAGATATCATCCCCACCTTATCATCGACGCAAGATCACTTCAAACGTTACGGTATACTTCTCTATCCCCACTTAAATTAAATTCAAGCGAGTTAATAAATAACGTTGCGCGTTTAACCCGCTCTCTCTTTTTGGGCACGATCATCTTTGAGGTAAGTTGGCTTGAGCTGATTCCTATTTTCCTTTCCTTAAACACTTTTCCTTTCTTGTTTTTTTTTGGGACTCGACCATTAAAACAAATACTAACTTTCTTGTTCTTGGGAATAGACCATGAACAAATACTAACTTTCTTGTTCTTGGGAATAGACCATGAACAAATACTAACTTTCTTGTTCTTGGGAATAGACCATGAACAAATACTAACTTTCTTGTTCTTGGGAATAGACCATAAACAAATTACTAACTCTATCTTTGTTTAATGGAACTCGACCATTAAACAAAGTCTAAACTTTTCCCTTGTTCTTGGGACTCGACCATGAATAAAGGGCGATCCATTCTCCATTACCTTCCATGTTAATATTCAAGCTCAAGGTCAACTGTAGAGGTCAGGTGAGTACCTTATTGTTACAATTATATTTCATTTTATTTTGGGGAAAATCTATATTTTGTTATTCGAAATTTATGGTGATCTGGTGATTTAAAAATTCATTCCTTTCTCAATTTGTTGCAACCTTAATACGGTCAATTCGCGAATACAAACAAAGTTTAGTGATCAACGTTGATGAGGTGTTTTTCTTTTTTTTTGCAATTAAATAATCAATTCGGGATCGTAGCTTACATCGTTGATGAGGGGGTGTATAAGGTGAATAATTGTGATAAAACTAATTATTGCTGTAGCTAACAACGTTGTTGAGGGTGAATATCGTGAATTTTTAGCGAATGTTGGCATTATATCCGATACCTTTCACTTTAACTATCCTTAATTATCTTAATCAGTATTAAATTATAATTGAATTTTTATTGGCTTATATTGAATATATGTTTGAACTTTGAATTTTCAGTGCACTTATAAATAAATCTAATTGTTTCCATTAATCAATCATTTTCAGTGAATTTATAATTAAATCTAATTGTTTCTATTTTTCAATCATTTGTGTTTTTCTGGCCTTTGCTAAATATTTTATGTGAGTGAATTACATTAAAATTGAAATAAATCATTGATTGTCACAAAGTGAATTTATTTTTTTTTATTTCTTGTGTACTGCAACTAGAGGCCAAGTTTTGGCAACTTATTTCTCTATCTTGAAAGGTTTTGGAACAAAAAAACAACAAGTAGTTAGTAATAAACCACCAACTCGGAAGGTACTTAAATTCGTTTGTAAATAAAGCTTTTTTTCTAATATAAAAAATAAAGTTGAGTTTTTATTGTTTGTTATTGTGAAGATTGGGAAAAGTTTTCGATAGTGTTTCTTCTGTTAATTTCTGACGGTTGTTTTATTTTCTTTATCTGTTTTTTAAATTCACGATTTAATTGAAAAATACAAGTGGCGCAGTCGGTAGGATCCTGTTCAGAAGAATTAGGATCCAGTGATTCGAACGAGATAAAAGAAAAAATATATATATAACCAATTTTTAAAGTGTTTTAATCGAAAGTTTTAAAACAAAAACAAAGGGTTAAAAAATTTGAGACAAAGTGATTTAAACCACAATTTAGTGAATCGCGAAGAAACGACAGCTAAACCTTGGAAAGAAGAAATCAGAGAGACCGAATTATCGATCAACTAAGAATGGCCCAACCACAGCAACCACAACATCAACCAGAGCCAAATATCATGGAGCAATGCATTGTTGCTCTTATCGATATTTTAAATCGACAGCAACAACAACTAACTCCAAGGAGACGAATTGAAAAGGACCTAAAATATCTTCAAACATTTGAAGGAAGACCTGGAACCTTACCAGCGTTTATAGCAGCAGTGGACCGAGCACTGGCAGACTTTAGAAACCAGGCTCATCAGGCTTACACCATAATCTACAATGAAAAAATATTAGGACCAGCAAAAAACTACCTGGAATCATCACCACCTCTAACCTGGATAGAATACAAAACAAAGTTGAAGTTGCAGTACAAACCATCGAGGGACCAAGGTCAAATTATGCAGGAAATAAGTTTTCTCAAAGTAACTACCATTACAGAATTAATCGACAAAATTAGAGTGATTGTAGATTATATATCAGAATGTGCCATTTTTAGTGAATTTCAAAGCCAACTTATAAATAATTTGAGTAGTATGTTGATATTGAAAATAAAAGAATTGACGGCAGGTTCATTGGCCGCAGAATTAAGAGATAAGTTTACTTTGGAAGAAATTAGAATTATCATTAATAAATATATCGGTGAAGATCAATTTAATGGTGTCGACATTGTTCCAAATATACACTCAGGTGCAGTCATAAAAAAGTAAATAATTATAAAAGAGTAGGCTAAGAATCTTTGTTATAAAAAAAACAAATTATTATTTTAGTCTTGTTAGATTTTCACGTAACTTCGGTTCGGAATAAATATTATATTTAAAAGTATCGAGTTTTTTATTGTATTTCCAATCGCCGCAATTCACTCCTGAGTCCTACGGCACATCATTCTGTTCATGGTCCTTCGAGCCGGATTTAATAGGACAAAAGCAGGTTTAATTGTGGGTGATTAAACGGTTTTTTTTCTCGTTTCTGAATCGATTTTCCAGCACACTTTTTCGCGATCGATATGGACAAGATTCTCGAGAAACAAGAACAAGGATGTGGGATGATCATGAGATTCATGATCAACACGGATAAGACTGCATCGAACAAACAAATTAAAGAATACTTAGAGGGTCGTGTGCAGCTTCTTCAGTCCTACTGGAATCAATTTACAGCAAATCACGAATTCTTATGCAGTGAGGCAGATGAAGAATTACAAAAGCAAAATTATTTTACTGAGAATAGGTACGATGAGATAGAGCATAAATATTCAGAGAGTTTAGGAGAATTGCTTGGGAGAATAAGCAAATTCTCATCTGCAGAACTCAACACTAATCAGCCAACATCTAAAAATCACGTTGAGACAATTTCAATTTGTAAGCCCAAACTTCCTGATATAGCAATTCCGTCGTTCAATGGCGAGCTCTTGCATTGGCCACCCTTTCGGGACTTGTATAGATCACTTATACATGATAACATAAATTTACCATGTATTCACAAATTTCATTATTTGAAATCAAGTCTAACAGGTGAAGCTCTGAATCTGATCAAACACATAAGCGTAACTAGCGTCAATTATCTGTCCGCTTGGAATATATTGAACGCAAGATACGATAATGTGCGAATGCTAACTGCATCTTATATCTCATCCATCATGAATTTGAGCAACATGTCAACCGAATCTTCAACTGAAATCAAGCGGTTATTGGACAACACCAGTCAATCTGTGGAGGCGTTAGCTAACTTAGGCAGACCGACTCAACAATGGGACGATTGGCTCACATATGCAGTAACACAAAAATTGGACCCGCAAACCAGAAAAGATTGGGAACATTCACTTTCCGATAGCAGAGAAATTCCTACATTTGACAAGCTGAAACACTTCCTCGAAGGTCGACTGAGAACATTAGAAGCGATTAGCAATAATTCAACTAAACCTTCGTCAACCCGTACATCTACGTCTTCTAGAACACATATATCGTTGACATCCAATCGCTGTGTTGCATGCAGTGGAAAACATCTATTACTTTTCTGCCCGGCATTCCGCATTAAGTCTGTTGAACAACGCCGAAAGTTTGTGAAGGATAATAATCTGTGTTTTAATTGTTTGCGTACCGGACATTCTGTTCACACTTGTAGAATATCCGCAACATGCAAACGCTGCGGTAAACAGCATCATACTACACTTCATGAACCAGCGCAAAATGATGACACAAGCAGTGTCCCACATCAATCTTCTAGTCACCAAAATCAACCAACAACTTCTCATGTTGCTATCCATATTTCTTCAACAGTCGGACAAGTTCTGTTAGCCACAGCAAAAGTACTAGTGCGATCAAAAGAAGGTATTACAAGACATGCTAGAGCTCTACTAGATCAAGGCTCAGAATCTACTTTCGTCTCAAACTCATTAGCGAAAGCCCTGGGATTAAAAAGAGAACAAGTCAACATACCCGTGTTGGGAATCAGTAATTGTAAGGCTGGATTAGCACAGTCACGCGTTCGTTTTGATATTCTTGCAGAACGAGACAAGTCGAGATCCTTCAGTGTTACAGCCTTGGTTTTATCTCATCTAACGTCAGTTCTTCCTAACGCGCCCATCACACTCAAACAGTGGCCACATCTTAAGGACTTAGATCTGGCAGACCCTGAATTCGCAACTCCTGCTGTTATTGATATTATCTTCGGTGCAGATTTGGTCGCAGACCTATTGTTAGATGGCATTCGTCGAGGACCCAGCGGCTCCCCAGCTGCACAGCGCACACATCTAGGATGGATCCTCTCAGGGACTATTAGTGCAGAATCCAATGCAGCAACCCAATCTTCAGTCACGTTTCACCTTAGACTCGGTGAAGATATAAATGCAACTTTGCGACGCTTTTGGGAAATACAGGAGATTCAAGCAGCTCCGATTTTGAGTCCCGACGAAGAAGCCTGTGAAGATATATTTCGTAAAACAGTACAACGAAATTCAAGTGGAAGATACGTCGTGCGGTTGCCCTTTAAGTACAATGATATAAATTTAGGGTTTACGCGTGATGGAGCCATCTCGTCTCTTTTAAGTATGGAAAAACGCTTCTCCCAAAATAGTATCTTGCGCGAACAATATATAAAATTTATGGACGATTACCTTAGATTAGGGCATATGGAACCCATTCACGACTTCGAATTAAGAAAGAAAACTCCTGACCACTATTATTTGCCGCATCATGCTGTGTTAAAACCCAGCAGTAGTAGCACGAAGTTACGGGTAGTATTCAATGCTTCCTATCGATCAACTCTAGGGGTTTCATTAAATGAGTGTCTGCACATCGGACCGAAACTTCAGCAAGATTTGTCAACAATAATACTAAGATGGCGACTCTATTCAGTGGTATATGTAGCAGATATAGAGAAGATGTACCGCCAAATACTGCTGCATCAACAAGACACCAACTACCAACGGATTGTATGGCGTAACCAAAGCTGATCCCAGATACAAGATTATAAGCTTCTTACAGTGACATACGGCACGGCTTCAGCCCCCTACCTGGCCTGCAGAGTATTACAACAGTTAGCCGAGGACCACAACAACGATCATCCACTGGGATCCGAGATCATTCGAAGGCACTTTTACGTTGATGATGTCCTCTTTGGAGCTTACGATAAAACGTCTGCACTACAAGCCAAGACTGACCTTAACCAAATTCTTGCACGTGGCGGATTAACTCTTCGTAAATGGGCATCTAATATAGACGAGTTACTTGACGGTATTCCGGATCAAGATAAAGAACTTCCTTCTGCTCCTCGTACACTGTCTGATTCTGAAATAAAGACGCTAGGAATTCTTTGGCATCCATGTAATGACAGCTTTCGTCTAAAAGTTCAATTATCTTCAACAAAGTCTCCTGCGGTCACTAAAAGAAGCATCTTGGCTGACATTAGCCGCATTTTCGATCCTGCTGGCTGGTTTGCTCCGTAAACCGTCCAAGGAAAAATCTTTTTACAAAAGTTGTGGCTTGCACAGCTTGATTGGGATAGTGAACTACCAGTGGAGTTGGCGTCAGAATGGCAACATTATCGAGATCAGTTAACACTCCTAGAAGACATCCACATTAACCGTTGGCTTGGAACAACCAGTTAAAACATGGCACTTGAGCTGCATGGCTTCTGCGATGCATCTACTCTTGCCTACTCTGCCGCAGTCTATCTCCGTATTCTACATGACAACGATCACGCTCAAGTTAGCTTACTTGGCTGCAAGACAAAAGTTGCACCCCTCAAAACCATATCTGTACCTCGTTTAGAGTTATGTGGAGCTGTTCTTTTAACTAAATTAATTCGCTCAATCCGTGATGCTTTACAACTTCACTCCATCCCAACTCATGCATGGACAGATTCAACCATTGTCCTCGAATGGTTAAAAGGACATCCATGCAGATGGCAAACCTTTATCGCAAATCGAGTATCAGAAATTCAATCCACACATCCTGGAGTCACTTGGAAACACATCTCAACTGCCGACAACCCAGCGGACTGCGCTAGTAGAGGTATCGGACCTGCGGAACTGCACAATCATCCCCTATGGTGGACCGGACCTCCTTGGCTTGCTAAACCTTCATCTATGTAGCCCAAGAAAATACTCAGCGGACCAATACAATCCGATTTAGAAGAAAAATCTCCAGTGAAATGTCACACAACGCAAGTCTGCTCCACATGGGATCTATTAATGCGATATTCTTCACTCCAACGCCTATTGCGGATTACGGCGTGGTGTCTGCTATTTATCAAGGCCTGCAGAACTAAAACCAGACTTGGCATTACAATTCTTCCACCAGCTGAAGTCAACAGAGCTCTGGAGTTAACGCTGAAGTATTTGCAACAAGTGGATAAAGTTCTCAATAAATAATGAAAGTTGCAAACAGCATTTTTTCCAAAAATATAATATTCCAGGAGGTAAAATGGGCCATTGTACTGATTGATATTAGTCTAAAAGGTTTATTAGTTGTGGGATGCATCGACGGCACACATATTACGCTTTTAAGGCCTGCAATAAATAAACATATGTTCTACAACCGTAAGTATAACGCAGTAAGTGTAAAAAGAGATTAAATATTTAACTTCAATTTCTTGGAGATTTGCGACAATAATTTAAGGATAATGGCGCTAAATGCTAAATATGGAGGAGGAGGAGGAGGTTCTTGCGCAGTTTATCGGAGCAAAAGAGGGTCCAAAAGCTCAGGTCTGAAGACTGAATGAAAATAGTTCAAAACGTACAGTTCACACAATTTATCACTCAGACATGACGTCACACGTGATAAACTGCGCGGTTAAACTGAAAGTGTATGGGTCGTTTAAGAAGCGTTGCACTGTGCTCTGAAAAGCGTGTGGTTTCAATCACAAAATGCCGAACCCCATCCCAGCGTTGCGCGTGATATTCGTTTTCGCAAAAAAATCATTTGGCCTATAAATCCGGCCCTTTATTCAGATTCTAGATCCGCCGCTGGGGCTAAAAAATGCCATCTGAAAGAGTAGAACGGAGCACTTTCAGAGCCTGTGCAAAGAAGTGGATAGTAAATCGTGATGTCGCCAATTAAGGGCAACTGTTCCTCAACGATTACCGTATGGTCCCTGTTCCCACAGAACGGGAACAAGGTTAGCCTGCCTGCAGTAAACGTAGATGAAGCAGACATCCCAGAGGTAAGGGAGGAAGAAATTGTGGAAACCGCGAAGAGGATTGCCGTTGGAAAAGGCCTTGGGCCAGACGGTATGTCGAACAGAGCGGTGAAGCTGAGTTCACGCAAGTACTCACAGCGTGGCTGAGGGAAGGAGTCTTCCCTGAGCAATGGAAGCCCCAAAATCCAGGAAGCCAGGTAAGCCTCCGGAGGACGCGTCGACCTACAGGCCGATATGTCTGCTCAACACAATGGGCAAGCTTTTCGAAAGGGTGATATACACAAGACTACGGTGAGCGGGAAGGCGGTTTGCCAGAAAAGCAATTCGGTTTCAGGAAGGCTAGATCGACAACGGCACGGTATACAAAAACAAGGTAATGTAATGGAGAAATGTCATTTGAGTGCTGACGTCACTTGGCACGCTCTTCCCATATAAAATCGGAGTTGTGTTGTTGTTTCTGCATTAGTGCTGACGTCACTCGGCCCGAAATTTCTACGATATTCGAAGCTGTCAGTCTCTGTTACATTACCTTGTTTATGTATACCGTGGACAACGGATGCTGTCAATATGGTGACTAGCCTTGCAAGGGCAGCAATGGATGTGAATAAGAGTTGCGCATTGATAACCCTTGACGTGAAGAAAGCTTTCAAACCCGCGAGGTGGAGCAAGATCGTCGAGGAGTTTATACGGCTTGATACACCGCAGTATCTAATGCGCATTGCGATAGAATTCCTTGTAGGACACAACACTGTGAGCCAGACGATGGAGTAAGATAGTACAGACAACTAGCTCTGGCTCCGTGCTAGGGCCTCCCCTGTGGATCATCCAGTATGATGAATTACTGGCGCTACGCCTCCCGCGAGAAGCGGTCGCTACTTGGTTCCCCGATGACGTCACGCGCAGCTTATCCATCGCAACATGGCAGAGGAAGTGGGGTGAGTGTACTAAGGGCCACTGGACCCATAGACTCATACCCAATGTGGAGAAATGCCCAATGAAGAGAACATAGGGAAGTGAGTTACCACCTCACGCCACGCAGTTCCTGAGTGGGCATGGAGGTTATAGGGCAAACCTTCACCGCTTCAGGTGGGACGATTCACCGTTCTGCCCGGACCATAAAGAGGGCGCGGAGCATGTGCTCTTTAATTACCCTAGGTTTGCGGAGCACAGGACTGTATTGGAAGCAGTTGCTGAAGTGCAGCTAATACCTGAGAACATCTTGGACCATATGATAAGGTCGGAGGATATGTGGAGAATGAGGGAAGTGGTGCTCGAGTCCATCCAGCAGAAGCTAAGCCTTCCGAAGCTCCAAGAAACAGAGAAAGGCAAGAAATGCAAGGAGAGATAGCAGTTATATAGCTAGACAGCTAGACGGGAGAGTTTAGTCAGTTGATGTCTCCTGTCGTAAGCATGGAAGCCTTAGACAGGCGGTCGCACACATTCCCTGTTGCTAGACCGATGCAAGATTCTCTCCACTCCCTCGTAAAAAAATATCCGCCGCTGGTCAAGGGTGCCACGATTTTTTATTTTTCAGTCAGGGGTGCCACTCCATGAAAAAGGTTGAAAAACACTGGTCTAGAGCATAGGTTCTCAAGGTGGGCGACTTTCGGGGGGCAGTAGAAGACCCAGAGAAAATTAGGGTGCGCTGAGAGAGCACAGTGAGGGTGTGAAGGTTAAAAAATATAGTCTAAAAAAGACAAAAAAAACACGCTAATCGCGTACTAATAAAGTAAAGTGCTCTTTTACATGACCGGACACCGAACAGCAAAACGAACGAACGAACTGGGTTTATTGGGAAAAGGGAGAGTGTTGGATATGGTCAAACTATATAAGTGCACATATGTACACATTCTGGCAACACAGCCCTCTAAATTATAATTGCATTGCTTTTATTATTTTGTAAAATACACTTAGTTTACTTGTTCGACTTTTTCCTATTGCATAGGAGCCCATGTTATTAAAAAGTCAGTATTAAAATTGTTTTAATTCGAGTCGGTTGTTTTTTTTCTATAATTCAATTTTCTTCTCAGTATTTGCTTTTGAGTTTTTCTTCAATTCAGAATTCTCAACAAAATAATAACTTCTATCAAGAACATTCTGGTCCTTCGAGCCGGATCACGGCTATCACCAAATTCAGTAATTCGCGCTCGCGATTTCTGCTCCTAACTTCACGCTGGTAAAAACTTTGAAGCTGAGCGTATAGAATTAAAGAAATTAAAATGGATGAATTATTAACTTCTCAGAAAAATTGCATGAATCTTATCCGAAGGTTTAAAGAAAATTTTTTAAAATTAGGATCTAAAAATATCACCAAAGGTGTTGTTCTATCGAGAATAGATCTTCTAAATTCCTATTGGAAAAGGTTTACAGAAAATCATGAAATCCCATCTCAAGGGATCTCAGCTGCTGAGCAGAAAAAACTAGAATACTTTGAAGCAGACCATTACTTGAATTGCGAAAATTATTATTTGGAAGCCATGGCGTATTTAAGGGATTATCAAGACAAGTTCGACACCTCCTCAAACCACTCAAATACTTCAAACACCTCGACGACGCTTCACGGGAAATGTTTAGGCGAGACATCACACTCAGAACCCGTCTTACCTAGAATTAGCATTCCCAGGTTTAGTGGCTTGTATACCGAATGGATATCATTCAAGGATCTATTTACCTCCCTAATTGATCAGAATAGATGACTGACCAATGCTCAAAAGCTTCATTATTTACGTGCCAGTGTATCTGGGGAAGCTGCGTCTCTACTTGAAAATATGCCAATCTCTGATGGAAATTATGCTCCTGCCTGGGAAGTATTATCCACTCGATATGATAATACACGTATATTGGTCTATCACCATCTGAAGACTTTGTTAAATCTACCGTCCACGACGTCAAACTCTTCAGCTGAACTACGATGCTTGTTAAACGGTACACAGCAATCATTAAAGGCTATTGAGACCTTAAATAGACCAGTGCAAGAGTGGGATGATCTGATAGTTTTCATCACTACAGAAAAGTTATTTCTTAGCGTACGAGAAGACTGGGAACGTCACATCAGCAGCTCTTCAGACATGCCTACTTTGGCCAACTTAGAGGCATTCTTAGTAAATCGTTTACGAATGCTCGACGCCATAAAATCAACCCAAGCCAACCATAAACCTGTCAACAAATCAACCAATCAACATTCATCTCGACCACGTTGTACATCCTTAAATGTTCAAGCTACCCGCACTACTTTTCAAGTTAAAAGCAAGTGTCCGCTCTGTAAGGCGTCTCACTTCCTGCTCTTTTGCCCTGTTTTTAGACAGAATGCAGTCTCGGAAAGAAGGGCTTTCGTGGCAAAAGAAAATTTATGCTTTAACTGCCTACGTAATGGCCATGATAGAAGACGCTGTCCATCTACACATCGCTGTCAAACATGTAATGAAAATCATCACACGATGCTACATCACACTGAAGTTGACCAAACTGATCAACCTGTCAAAGTCCAATCGACTCAAAGTGTCTACTCCCATGTAGCCAATCGTCTATCTTCAAGCAAACGAATGCTTCTAGCTACAGCATTGGTGAAAGTCTCATGTTCAAACGGAAGTCCCGCTCAACTCCGGGCTCTATTAGACCAAGGGTCTGAAGTAGGGAATCCAATCCCGCGAACGCGGGATCCCGCAAATGCGGGATCCCGCACCATTTTTGCGGGATTAGAAATGCGGGACTAGACATGCGGGATCCGCGGGATCTGCGGGATTTGAGCAGTAGAATGACCTGTTAAAAGAACCGGGACTAAGAGAAATAACAATATTGCAAAGTATTAACAATTTATGTGCTGTACGTGTATATGAACGTGATCAATGTCACTACGCCTACGACAGGGGATTCTCCACGTGAATTGAGCGTACGGGGATTACCTTTGCGGCTAATTGTATTGTTTGTCAAACAAACTACTGAATCAGTCATACAAAGTATTCAGGGCAAATCTGAACTACGCTGGAATTGATTAGGCTGGAATTTTCTTACATCGGTAGCATAAACTCTGTTGGGGCCCTATTTGGTTTTTCGAGTCGATATCGATTTCTGTCGATAAATAAAAATTGGCATTTGGCAACACGATATCGACAACCGTGTTGTGTCGTGGATCAAGTCGTTTGACGTTTGTTAAGGCCCGAATTCATCGACCTGGATATATTCTCGGTTATTTCTTATCCCGTACAATTCTACGGATATTTTTTGCTATTCACGGAAGGCAAATATACCAATTTAGAATTTTTACAGAATTACAAATTCATTCATATTGATTCAATACTTGAGCCGTTTTCTTTGAAAGTGGTGTAAGTCCACTTTATATGAAATGGAGATATTTAAGGGTTTGCATTTGAATGGATTGAAAAATATTGGTATATGTTAATACGCTCATTTTACGTTTTTTAAATATTAAATTGATTTAGTTTTATAATGTGATCGCTTTTAAAGTATTAATTAAAAGAAATTTATACTTTTGATGATCTCAAATGGACCTACACCACTTTCAAAGTAAACAAAATATGAAAATCATTCATTGATGAAATATTAAATATGCGATTTCAATTGATTCGAAGCAATTTTTCTTATGAAATTTTTATTAAATATGTTAAAAAAACAAAGGAAAAAGGTTTTATTCCAATATTTCTTCAGGTAATGCCATTTACACTGCAAATCCAAGTGTTTAGCAGGTGTTGAGAAATAAAACGCTCTAGTGTTTTATTTCTAAACGATAAAGTATTTAATGTTTACTTTTAAAACAGAAGAAGCGTTAAATTCACAAAATCTAAACGCTAAAGTGTTTGATTCTTAAACACCTAAAGCATTTAACAGAAATTAAACGCGTAAGATGTTTACCAAAAAATTCTAACCTAAGCGCAACTGTCTAAAAGTAAAACGCTTATTCGCCAATTAAACACTTGGGAAGGTAAACACTTAGTTATGATAAAACACTTATGGGGAACTAAACGCTCTAGCGTTTTATTTTTACACGGTAAAGTGTTTAGGGGTGGGAAGTGTCTCTAATGAAATCCTGGGTGATCCATTTTAGAGGTACTATTTTCAGAAATAAAAAAAATAAAATCATTCAATTTTATCGGGTAATTTTTATTATCATACAAAAAAAACTAGAATTTCAAGAAACAGGGAAGTTATTATGAAAAAAACAAAAAAAATCACTCAATTAATAATACTTACACTATAATGCTTGAAAATAAGTTTCTATAAAACTTAAAAAATGAATAGTATAGGTTTCAAAGTGAAGGTGGATTTACATATCTGACATTTTCCGTCGCGCCGGTCTTTTTTTTTAAATTTCGACCAATCCGAAACAACCTCTGAGACATCATACCGTCACGGCGAAGAGTTAAATAAACTTCAATTTTTCTGTCGCAGGATGAAAAAACAGCTTACTGACTGACAGAAAATTGAAATTTTACTTGTTTGGTTCTTTTTAATAATAAAAGCCCTTTGCAATTTTTAAATTTATAATTTTTAGTTACTTTCATTTTTACTCTCTTCACGTCAGTTGTCAAAAGTAACGACTGTTTTTGGCTGCGGCAGAATTCGTCGCAAATGTAAAACGCGTACTAAAAATCTGCGACAGAAATAATCAGCTGTGATGCGGCGCGACGGAAAAATGTCAGATATGTAAATCCACCTTGATACAGTCCAAATTATAGCTTAAAATATGTATTTGTTAATTTAACAATTGGCCAAAATACAAAAAGGTTTTCTTTTCTTTCTTTTTTTAAATTAAAGGTCCCAAAATTCTCTACGAGATCTGATAAAAAAACTTTTAAATTGTTTTTTCAAAAGGGCCAAAAGAATGCAATTGTTGTTATTTGAGTAATAAACAGAAGTAAAAAAAGTAACCAAAATTACATCCAAAATTATTTTATTCTTCATTTTTTGGCCTTTTCTTACTTCATTTGTTGTTTTCATTTATTTAACTTAGTTTATCCTGAATTTTTTACGCCTTTGTTGATAGTTATTTTGTTAATATGAAAATAAAACCGTAAAGATGCTTAAGTATTACGAATTTAAAATTATCAGTATCACTGCAAATCTGAGATTTTAGAAGTGTTTTATTTCAAAACGTTTAACAAATGTCTACAATGTTAATCAAATGGGTGACGTCAAAATAAAACGTTTTAAGCGTTTTGAAATAAAACACTTTCAAAAGCTGAGATTTGCAGTGATAAGACGAAAAAATATGAGCGACCCATACTTCACGCAATTATGCTAACTCCCGCCAAGGGTACCATTTAGCATATTCAGTAAAGCGCATCTCGTTCAATCACGGAAGTCAAGCAATATTGGAAGTGGATTGTACTTAGTCGGGGGACCGCTTGAAAAAACGGCACTTGGGTTGGATTTTTTTTTGTTTTTTTTTGTTTTTTTTTGTTTTTTTTGTTTTTTTTTTCACTTTTTGCAATGATAGAATTATGTTTTAATATAATATTGATTAATAGTTCTATCGACATAATTTATATTATTTATAACCAAAATCACGCTACAAACGTTTGCTAATTAAACACTTAAATGTTTACTCATTAAACGCCGCTAAGCGTTTAAATTTCGTCTACAAAGATTTAAACGCTTTAAGTGTTTAGCAACTAAACACTTGAGTTTACAGTGTATATTATATTAATTACAATTTTATATTAATATGTTCCATTTTCCATTTTTTCATTATGAGAAAGTAACCAAGATACATATATTGGAGGAATATAAGGTAATAGATCCATTAAATCGTTGAATTTTTGGGATGCGATGGATGGATATAAAGGTGGTAGTATTATATTTTCAAATTTTCGTGGTCTTCCAAGTGTGCGGGATAAATCTAATGTTTTAAACTCCCCTTTTTCATCAAATGAAGTTTTATACAGTATTGTATATGGTTTGTTTTTTAAAAATCTTATCCAACATATCTTCAGCCAAGTTACCGCTTCACCATAACTACTTCTTCCGTCTTTTTAGAACTAACTACTAAACTAGTAGTTTCGTCGAAACAAAATCATATTGTTTCATTTCATGTAAAATAAACTTTCTACGTTTTCGGCATTGTTGTGTGATGGTATAATAATCTGTAGGAATAAACAGTAACTTTTGTCTTATGGACGTCTCGATAGTTCCAAAATCGGCATATTTTGAAAGTTAAGAATGCCCAGAAATTTATGTCTTTGCGGAAAGTGGACTTACACCACTATCAAAGTAATTATATTTGTAATTTCATTAAGTAGCTAAATTTATATTGACAAAATGATGAGAATTTTGAAGGATTTTTTTGGGAACTGTTTATAGATTAAAAGTTCATAGCAGATAGCATTGAATGTTATCATTAACTAACTTTTTGTCAAAAATGGACTTACACCACTTTCAAAGAAAACGGCTTGATACTTTATTTCATTTTTTTAATTTTCACTCACAACTTTGTTCAATTTCGAAATTTCGAAACTTCAGAGGTTAGAAATCGGCGGATAAACTTATTACCAGATCGAACTGGTATTAACTTTATCCAAGCCCCGAAAATCGCGATCGGTGAATACGAAATATCCAGGATATTTATATGCGTGGATATATCCAGGCCGGTGAATACGGGCCTAAAATGCCCAATTTGGGCATACAAAAAGTTTCTATTTTAATGAAATATAAGTGGTTTTTTTTACCAAATACGGCCCCTGTAACGAAGAGTAATTTATGCTACTATGTAAGAAAATTCCAGCGGAATCAATTCCAGCATAGTTCAGAGTTGGATATTGAATATTGAATATAAATATTTTGTTTGACTAACTAAAGTATAGTTTGTTTGGCATACAACACACTCTTATTTCATATAATACTTCATAAATTCATGAACAAAACTACTTAGAACAAAATCCATGATTTTTTTTGCAGTCCCGCAAATCCCGCGGATCCGCGGGATTGATGACCTCGATCCCGCGGGCTTGCGGGATTGAGATTTTGATGCGGGATTGGATTCCCTAGTCTGAAGCAAGTTTCATCTCGGAATCAGCTTCTCAGATACTAAAGCTTCCCAGGAAGAAAGATAATACTCTTGTCTCCGGTATTGGAGCCCAAGGTTCTGTCAACAGCAGAGGTCTAGTGACCTTCCAACTGACGTCTCGGATCGATAGTAGCTATTCCGTAGAAGTTAATGCATTGGTTCTGCAAACATTGACCAACCCAGCAGGCAAAATGAGCTCACAAAATCAGAAATTTATCGTATAACTCACAATGAGCTGAATATGATGAAAATATGACACTCAAAATGCAAAAAAAATTAAATCATTTGTGAGAAAATAATGAGATCATAATGAGAGGAAGTGAAAAAGAAACCGAGATTGAATGTTCCACTTATTGTTCATTGATTGGAAGGTTGTTATGAGCTAATTATGAGAAATCGATTGGTAACATATATACAGGCACCACATTTTTATAAGTTTTAAGACTATTATCTCTCTGGAACATGAAGCCGACACTCTTTCAACTATACCTCTGACACTGCTGGATATTTCGCTTCAAGTGTGTTTATAAATAACAAACTGTTTCACTCCTTTTGCATTTGTGTATAGTATTTTTTTCGAACATATAAAGACGGAATTTGTTAGAATTGAATATTTCCAATCAATATAATATTAAAATGTAATATTAAAGAGAAAATAAAATAAAATGTGATGGAGGAACTGTTCTGATGGTCAATAGAAGTGACGAACATCGATGAAGGATCCAAATACTGTAACCAAGGTTTTACCGTTTGTCTTAAGAAGGCATTTTGGCATTTACAAAAAGATAATAGCATTTTTTAAACATTAATGTCGATGGCTTGCCAATTTTTAATAACACAACTGCGCAATTTTGGCCAATACTTGCGAATGTCCAAGGAATTATAAAGGAACCTTTGATTGGAATATACAGCGGTAATAGAAAACCTCCATCGTTAGGTATTTATCTGGACAAATTTGTAAATGAAATGAAAGACATTATGGAAAATGGAATAATGAAATGTCGAAGCAAATGTATTTTTCAATTATACGAAACGTCTCAAACCTAAAACTGTCGTTTATATATCACATTCTATATAAGATGTAATACGTTACACAAACTGATATTTTATTATACACTCGACTTACTATATATGTATATTACACTGCAGTCCCAGTAGCACATGCAAAAAAATCTAACAATGAGCTCATATTTAGCTAACGCCGGTTTGTCATTTATATACACTCTTGCTGTGGCACATGCGTAGCAATCTCAGTAGCGCAGTTGGTAGAGTGTTGGCTTCATGTTCCAGTGGTCGCAGGTTCGAATCTCGTATAAGGCAATCGAAAAAAAAATATTCTCGGATGAATATATCTAATTATGAAAATATGTAATAATAAAATAATATGAATATAAATAAAAGCAAAAAGAGTCAAAAAAAAACTAGTGCGGAAATAATAATTTTGTTTTTTTAACATTTCTCAGTACTTTTTTGCGTCACTCTCAGTGAGCTCAATATGAGAAAATGTTGAGAAAATTTTTAGCTCTTGATTTACTTCATATTGAACTCATACTTAGTTCAAGAACTTGCGCCAATTAACTCACTACTTCCTCATGTGTATCTCATAAATTACTATTTAAGACTTTAAACGAAAAAATTGCCAATTGCAAGTAGATCATATTTAGCTCAATATGAACTAGAATGCCTGCTGGGAATCGTCTACCCACTACGTCCTGCCTTGAGATCAGTCACTGGTCACAACTACAAGGAGTCCAACTAGCCGATCCAAATTTCTATCAATCTAAGGAAGTCGACCTTATCCTGGGAACCGACATCTATGCTCAAATTATCCTGCCTGGCCTGAAAAAAACATCAAACGAACTCATTGCCAGCCCAAAATACTAAATTGGGATGGATAGTCTCTGGAGCCTACAACAATGATAATAATTCACCGTCATCTACTATAAATTCATATTGTTGCTCTTTACTTCAGCTAGAAGAACAGCTGCGAAGGTTTTGGTAGACTGAAGAGGTTGTGGAGAAACGCAAACTTACTCCAGAAGAGCTCCAATGCGAAGACTATTTCCTCAAAACTCATTATCACGTTGAAGGCCGATATGTGGTACGGTTGCCTAAGATAGTTGCTGATGATTCCCTAAATTTAGGAGAATCCAGAAGTGTTGCAGTTCGTCGACTCTATCAACTTGAGCGACAATTTTTGTTAAATCCTAAACTGAAGGATGCGTATTGTGTTTTCATGAACGAATATCTATCCCTAGGACATATGCAGCCTACCTCTCCTTCCCAAATTTCTACGGAAACTTCGCATAATACATACTACCTGCCACATCACGGGGTATTTAAGAATCACAATCCCTCTGGCAAGATTAGAGTTGTCTTCAATGGTTCCCAAAACACTAGTAATGGATGTTCACTTAATGAACGACTATTTGCTGGACCCAAGTTACATCAAGATTTATGGTCAATAGTTACCCGGTGGAGAGAACATCAGATAGTTTTTGTGAGCGACGTAGAAAAGATGTTTCGGCAAATTTGGGTAAACGAACAGGACCTCAACCTACAAAGAATAGTCTGGAGAAATTCTGTCGATGAACCCATCAAGGATTTTAAGCTTAAAACTGTTACCTATGGAACAGTTCCAGCCCCATATCTCGCAATAAGAACCTTGCACCAACTGGCGGAAAATGAGAAGTCCTCGTATCCAAGCGCTTCTCAAGTTCTTATTCGTGACTGCTATGTGGATGACATTCTATCGAGTGCTGATGATCTGGACTCTGCTAACCAACTCAAAAATGACCTCATTGAACTTCTAAGCCGTGGTGGCTTTACTCTTAAAAAGTAGGCCTCGAACAATTCCGATCTGTTACGCGAAATTCCACCTGAACATCGTGAGGAAAGTGCCACCTTATCCTTGGATGATGATGCTGACAATAGCATAAAGACCTTAGGCATTTTTTGGCAGCCAGCCAAAGATCAGTTTAGTTTCAAGGTCCAACTTCCACCTAATCCGGGAATAGTTACAAAACGTAAAGTATTATCAGATATTTCCAAACTTTTTGATCCCCTAGGCTCCAAGTATAATTATGGCTAAAACAATGCTTCAAAAGTTATGGCTGACTGGACTAGGTTGGGACGATCCACTTCCTCCGTCACTATCGAATGAGTGGATGACTTTTCGAGAAGAGCTGCCTTCCTTGGAGCAAATTCGAATACTACGATGGCTAAACATCAAATCTTCACAACCTTCATTTGAATTACACGGATTTGCTGATACTTCTAATACAGCGTATGCCGCAGTAGTATATTCGCGAGTAACTCAACCTGACAACCCTGATATACTTGTACAACTGGTAGCTGCAAAAAGCAAGGTCGCTCCTCTAAAAACGGTGTCAATACCTCGCCTGGAACTAGCTGCAGCAGTATTGCTGACACGTCTTCTGAACAACCTGAAATCTGCCTTCACTATATCTCATTCGATTGTAGCATGGACCGATTCAAGCACGGTTCTCAGCTGGTTGCGGGCACCTCCCTCCCGATGGAAGACCTATGTTGCAAATATAGTATCGGAAATACAACAATCAACAAATATAAATCAATGGAGATACGTGTCATCAGCGGATAATCCTGCAGATTGCGCTAGTCGCGGCCTAAGACCAGGAAAACTACCAAACTTTACATTGTGGTGGAAAGGACCTTCATGGCTACAGCAAGACGCTACATATTGGCAGCCTAATCTACCAAAATTTTCAAAACCAGAAGATTTAGAGGAAAAGAAGACTACGGTGCTACATGTAAGGTCAACAAAAAATTGTTCTATTATTGCGCGCTATTCTTCGCTGACGAAGCTGATACAGATTGTGGCCTACCTTCGCAGATTCAGCTCCAACTGTAGGCTACCCTCTGCTCATCGCCAAACTACGATATTAACCACCACCGAATTACATGACTCTTTATCATGCTGTATTATCCTGGTTCAGTATCAATACTTTTTTCATGAAATCAACCAGCTATCATCAGGAAACCCGATTAATCCTAATAGCCCTACTTTACGCTTGCGTCCATTTATTGATGGTGGCACACTCCTGCGAGTTGGCGGTCGCCTAAAAAACTCCACACTCTCTTATGCCGAAAAATATCCAATAATTTTGCCTAAGAAGGATCACTTCACTACCTTGATTATAAAGCATTATCACGAGCTCACATTACATGGAGGGACTCAACTCACCTTGTGCCAAATAAGACGATGTTATTGGATCCTTAATGGTAGAAACGCAGTACGTCATTATATTTACCGATGTCTAGCCTGCTTTCGACAGGCAGCGGTTTGGAAGGACCAACTGATGGGTTTCTTGCCACCTAATAGAGTAAGATCTTCACAGCCATTTCAACACAGTGGTTCAGATTATGCTGGGCCTATAACTCTAAAGATACACAAAGGAAGAGGATTTAAGACCCAGAAAGGATATATTGCTTTGTTTATTTGTTTAAGTACAAAAGCTGTGCACTTAGAACTAGTAGGAGACTTGACCTCGGAATCATTTATAGCATCCTTTAGAAGATTTACCCCTCGACGTGGTAAATGCACTGACTTATACTCCGATCGAGGTACTAATTTCATCGGAGCAGATGCAGAATTAAAAACAAAGCTGGTCCTATCCAAAAATTGTGACGCTTATCGAGTTCCAGAACTACTATCCAACGATGGCACCAAGTGGCATTTCATTCCGCCACACTCCCCTCATTTTGGCGGTATCTGGGAGTCGGCTGTGAAGTCTGTGAAGCATCATTTGCGACGCATTGTCGGAGACACTCGTCTCACTTTTGAAGAAATGACAACTTTGCTGTGTCAAATTGAAGCTGCGCTGAATTCTAGGCCCATTTGTCCGCTGACCGACGATCCCGAAGACCTAGCCCCACTGACTCCTGGACATTTTTTAATTGGCAGACCCATTACAACGCTTCCGGAGCCTAGTCTTCTACACCTAAATACCAATCGTTTATCCAGATGGCAACAAACTCAAAAAATGTTCCAAGATTTTTGGAAAAGATGGTCTGGCGAATATCTAAATTGCCTTCAGCAACGCAACAAGTGGAAAACAATTAAACCAGTTATTAAGATCAACGATCTGGTTCTAATCAAAGATGATCGCTATCCCCCCTGCAAGTGACCAATCGGCAGGTTGGTCGCAGTACATCCTGGCACTGATGAGCTGGTTCGCACACTTCGCACACAAAATTCCACCATGCTTAGACCAATAGTTAAACTTGCGTTTCTACCTCTAAACGAAGAAGACATAGAGCTTGAGGAACGAGCCGAGGAAGATTCTCAATAACCACTTATTTGGTTAACCCACCTTAAGACGGCGGGCGGTGCCACAGCTCAAGTAGTTTAACAACTGAACCAGATTTCGTCGCTAGACGGACGAGGCGAGCGGTATGTTGGATATGGTCAAACTATATAAGTGCACATGTGTACACATTCTGGCAACACAGCCCTCTACATTATAATTGCATTGCTTTTATTATTTTGCAAAATACACTTAGTTTACTTGTTCGACTTTTTCCTATTGCATAGGAGCCCATGTTATTAAAAAGTCAGTATTAAAATTGTTTTAATTCGAGTCGGTTGTTTTTTTTTCTATAATTCAATTTTCTTCTCAGTATTTGCTTTTGAGTTTTTCTTCAATTCAGAATTCTCAACAAAATAATAACTTCTATCAAGAACAGAGAGAGAGGACGATGTGGAGGTCAGACAATTTGAATGAACACTCTCAGCGGACTTTTCAACTCACATTTTGACAGTTCCTGCATTGTTGATATTGCTAAGACAATTATGCAAAAGAGAATTCCAAAAAGCTAATAAGCTTTGAATATTTCGTTCATTCGTTGGTGTTCGCCCGTGTGAAAGCCCATGCGACACTCCATCGGACAAAGACTACAGCTAAGTTTTGTCTGTTGGGTGTCCGGTAATGTAAATCCAGCCATAGTAAACAAAAAATGATCGACAAAAAACACAAAAAAGGGGGCCTATCTCTGCCTGTTTCGAGATAGGGCGTTTTGAATTTTGGTTTTGTGGATAAAATGTAGTGTAATGATATTAGAACAAAAAGGTTATGAAACAACGGTTTCACTGATCGTTAAGGTCTTTTTTTGAGCTTTTTTAACATCCCCAAAAGTTACCTGAAAATTTTTTGGAACTCTCCAAGATTCCAGCTGCTTTGATTTTTTTGCTATTTACCATTCAAAAATAAGTACTGGCCTGTTTCTACTGTTTTTAATGTTTAAAAATACTAAAAACAGATCAGTTGGCTTCCAAAGTTTGATTCAATACCCACACCAGCCCGAACGTGTCCAAATACGAACGTTGGACGCTTGACGCTCGCAGTTCGAGCATCTGCCACACGATGCGCCCTACCGTCAAGCGCCGGAAGGTGTTCATAGTATCGTGTAGAGCCGGCTTTACAGTAGGTAATACACGCAATAGATGTTTCAGATTCACGACAGATCGTAAGTAAAAAAAATGGGGGCTCTAGAAAAAAAATATTCTGAAAGTGGGCAGTGGGCAAAATAAGGTTGAGAGCCTATGGTCTAGAGGAATACCTACAAATGAGCGAAGAATATTGTTTAGTAAATAATATAATATTGGTACTACCTATTGTTAGTTGCATATATAAGCATTATATCTGCCTAATTGTATACAAAATATGAAATATATATATATGCATGCGATGTACCAATGAGTACCAGAAAATATATATTAACAAAGAGAAACGTAAGAAAAAAGAAATATAACTTTTGAAAATACATGCTTTTTGAGAAATTTGGATATTTTTATTTGCTGTCTTTTTTGTTTTTTCTATTGATTTTTGAGGGTTTTTTGCATCTGGCAGAGGATGGCGCCAGTCGAGTAGTGCGTTAACCCTTAAACACTGACGTGTTATTTTGTAACGCTTACACTGACGTACGAATGAGATTCGTCTATGTACAGTAGGTGATCTGAGACAACATGTGTTATGAAAATTATGCTTGTTTTTTTATGAACGTGTTTAATATTTTAATTATATTTAAAAAATAAATAAAAATGTGCAGATTTTAATATAGAAACATTATTTATTAATCAAAAAACTTATATAATATTAAAATAAACACACTGAGTCTTCAAAAATCAGCAAAAAAATAATTAAATAATAGCAAATTCTTTTTTGTTTGGGTTTTACCCTTGCAATCAACCACAAAATAACAAATAAAAATCTCTTATTTGTTTAAACTTAAATCTAATTAGTTTTTAACAGCAGTTACTGCATGTGGGTTCCGAGCACTGCAAGCAGACTGGCCTGCCGCACCCCTGACACCCGTAACGAGTTCTACGTCGCTTCAGCTTGAAACACAAGTAACAGTTTTTCAAAGTCTCAAATTTATCAATTTCAGGCCTTGGTTCTGGCATTTCAATAGCCAAATCTTTTCTTAAGATACGGCCAATAAGGCTCTTCAGTTCTTGTGAAAGTTGTGGTATTGCATACCTTCTATCAAGATGAGGCTTTACTAAATATTTTCCTAGATCCTTCATGAATTCCAGACGGTCTGAGGAAGGATAGTTTGACATTATACAAGAATTGGCGGCAGCAATATCCAAAATTCTGTAGAATATGACCAATGGCCAACGTCTACATCTTCTGGCACAAGTGTATTTTGCACACTTTTCATCCATTGAATCCACACGTCCTTTTGAAGAGTTATAGAACGATATTATTTCTGGAAGTTCTTTATCTGGATCCGTGGTCTGTTCATGATGCATCGATGATACCAACATGACATTGTTTCCTTTTTTGGGAACATAAGACAGCAATGTAAGTTCTTTTGTGAAGCCATACATAGTAGAAAGAACTTGACGTTTTTTATCAAGAAAATCAGGAGGAATTTCCCTTTTATTCTTTTTTAGTGTTCCGACGTATGTCAGTTTTTTCTTTTTCAATTCATTGCATAGTTCGATTGAAGAAAAGTAGTTGTCAGCGGTAATGTTAGCGGTGGTGTTGGCACTAGAAACTTTTTCTCTTCATCACTGAGTCCCTGGCCGTCACTGCCCTTTCCTGTATATAGGTACGCATTGTAGAGGTACCTTGTAGCACTATCAGTTAGGCATTTTATTTCCAAGCCATATTTACATGGTTTGTTAGGCATGTATTTCTTCCATCTGCATCTGCCTCGGAACGATACTAACATTTCGTAAATTGTAGTATTCACTCCAATTTTGAAGTACTTTTGGCAATTAGCGATAAATTCATCAAATATATCTGAAATGGCGGCAGCAATAGTGTTCTGTTTTCTTTGGTCACGAGTAAGAGCATCGTCAAAACGTAAACAAGTAAGAATCATTCCAAAACGCTCTTTAGACATAACCCCCCGGAAGATATCCCGCCCGGTTCCGTCGGTTGCAAACAATGCATTTATGTCCTCGTCATTTGATTTGAACGCTGCGCTATAAATCATGAGTCCAATAAAAGTCCTTCAGTTCAGGTTTGTTCAGTCGTTTATATTTTTCTCTTACTAAACCAAATTTTTGATTGGTAAACTGTATGGTTTGATTTTTTATGCTATCGGAAATCAGCAGGCCAAATAATTCGAAAGGCGAACTCTCAGTAGTGCAGTCAAAAAGGCCAAAAAAATGAAAAGATAGGTATAGTTTTGTAACAGCAAAATTATGATTTAATCCTGTTTGGGATATCACCAGGAGTATATTGGTAAGTTTTGGACCTCGAAAAACTTGTGCTACTTTTGTTATAAACAATTAAAGTTTTTTTACCACGTTTTTCGAGCTTAAAATGTGAATTACTCCGGTTCTATAAGTCGGATCGGGGCAAAATAAATACCAGTCTCTTCGTAATAAAATTTCCAATAAATCCTCGTTGGTTTCAAGTTTCTGAAGTACATACATAACCTACAAAACTGAAAAAACAAGAAAAATACAGTATTTTTTTCAATTTAATGCCCAAGACAGTCAACTGCACAAATTTGCATCAAACTTTCAAAAAATATACTTTTTGATGTTACAAAAAGACTCTGAGAAACTGGTGCCAAAATACTGAACCCGTTGGCCAAAATTGCTATTGTTATCTAAAATTTGAAATGCCCGCCATTTTATGCCATTAAGTCCAAAATGAAAATTTCTTTTTTCAAAATGTAGCTCTCCATGCCACCTTTCGAATGCAATTAAAAAAAATTTTTTAATGTAATTTTGGTTACTTTTTTTTCATTTGTTTATAACTCAAATATTAACAATTGCATTTGTCGGCCATTTTGAAAAAAAATTTAAAATTTTTTATCAGATCTGGTAGAGCATTTTGGGACCTTTAGTTTAAAAAAAACAAGGTTCATTTTGGTTAACATGAACTTGAGATATTCAATTTTTTGCATTGGCATTTTTTGGAATTTTTTGCATTGCGAAATATTATAATCACGTGTTGTTGCACTCGGCTTCGCATAGTGAAGCATTTTTCACAGATTATTTTGCTTGTAAATAAGTTATAATGCTTGTAAAAAATGTAAATAAAACTTAAATTTTTTTCGAATTGATCACATGAAATTAATAGGTTTTAAAATGATGCAGTCCAAATTGTAGCTCAAAATATGGATTTGTTAATTAACAATTGGCCAAAACGCAAAAAGTTAAATATCTCGGGTTTACGTTAACAAAAATAACCTTTCGTTTTTCTAAATTAAAGGTCCCAAGATTTTCTACCAGATCTGATAAAAAATTTTAATTTTTTTTTCAAAATGGCAGAAAAAATGCAATTGTTATTAATTGAGTTATAAACAAATAAAAAAACAGTTACCAAAATTACATTAAAAAATTTTGGTTTTTGATTTAAAAATTTTTGGTGGCATGGAGAGCTACATTTTGAAAAAAGAAATTTTCATTTTGGACTTAATGGCATAAAATGGCGGGCATTTCAAATTCTAGATAACAATAGCAATTTTGGCCAACGGGTTCAGTATTTTGGCACCAATTTTTCAGAGTCTTTTTGTAACATCAAAAAGTATATTTTTTGAAAGTTTGATGCAAATTGGTGCAGTTGACTGTCTTGGGCATTAAATTGAAAAAAATACTGTATTTTTCTTGTTTTTTCAGTTTTGTAGGTTATGTATGTACTTCAGAAACTTGAAACCAACGGGGATTTATTGGAAATTTTATTACGAAGAGACTGGTATTTATTTTGCCCCGATCCGACTTATAGAACCGGAGTAATTCACATTTTAAGCTCGAAAAACGTGGTAAAAAAACTTTAATTGTTTATAACAAAAGTAGCACAAGTTTTTCGAGGTCCAAAACTTACCAATATACTCCTGGTGATATCCCAAACAGGATTAAATCATAATTTTGCTGTTACCAGACTGTGCAAATAAAAATGCTTTTTTTACTGCACTACAGGTGAATATTGAAAAGTTGCTAAAGGAGTTACTATATTATGTGCAGGTGTTCGAGTCGTTCTCGATGCCCCTTCTGCAGACCACTTCATGTATCGTTTTTGCCGAAGTAATACTTTAGACAGCGTGGCATATCATTGTTGACAACTGCACCTGAATTATATTCGCGTACTTGAACGATTGATTCAGTTTCTTCAGAATCAGTTTGGCGACCCAAACGTGATAAAGGAATATCGCCCTCAGAATTGTCGTCAAAACTAGTTGGTTGCAAAACAGAAGTAACCTCTTGTTAAAGTTCATCTTCTTCTTCTGTGGAATCGCCTTGATCAGATTGAATATAATGGTTTTCATCAGCCGATGATTCATCTGACTCGTCGATCCAAGATTGCGTGATTTTGTCCGCATCTTTATGGCTGGCATTAATTTCCGCTATTTTTCTTGACGAGAACCACTCAGATAATTCATTACGACGCTTACGATCCATTTTATCTATAAAAAACAATCTGCAATTATACAATAAAAGTCACACTTACACTGACAATACGAATCACATACGTCAAGTATTCATATTTACCTATTTAGACGTGTCGCACAAATCCACTCTCTATTGCCTCGGAGGCGTCACTGATTTCTAGGAAACTACCAAAATCGCCGCCTACTTACTCCCGAGCAAAATTTAATTATGAACGAGAAATGATTTAGGCGACGTACCACATTCGTACGCATTGGCGGATCCAGGGGGGGCCATGCCCCCCCCCCCAAACCAACATGAATCACCTCGAACGAATGAGTGCGCTTGAAAAAAATTATGTTGGAAGGCGAACTTCAGTCCTTCGTACCGTTACTTAAAATAATCGATCTATTTAGATTCTATTATGCTGATTCGTTTATCGGTAAAATAATCAAAAATAATTTTTTAGAGTTTGTACCTGATTAATTTTTGGCGCTCAGGCTATAATTTTTTGTTATATATTTTCAATTTATTTCGTTTCAAGAATCAACATATTTAAATTAAAAGAAGGAATTAAATTAAATACGACTAACATTAAATTAAGAGAATTTGTTGATGGTACTGTGGCATGATGGTGCTGAATTCAAAAATCATTTTAAATAATTGTAATAAGTTACAACGTTTTTCAAATACGATTTAGCACATTTAGACATAACTATGGCAGCTAAAACCTGTTTTATGGCACTTGGCAACACACTTATGTAGTTGGGCATTTGTAATCTGTTTTTTTTCTGTTTTGTTCTGTTCTAAAAACCGGCAAGGGAACAGAACAGAACAGATAAAAAACCCCTTGAAATGAAATCATTGACTGTTGCAAAACCGAAGTTCAAGAGCATCTAATCAATCAGGTGGTTCAGTCCAGAATTTACAGCATCATATTTGATGAGACTACCGATACGTCGCATACCGAACAACTTAGCCTTTCTTTACGGTATTTGTACAATGGCCACCAAATCAGAGAAGATTTCTTATCTTTTGTCGATTGTTATGAATCAATTCGCAAGGAAGACGTTGCTGAGCACGGGGAGAGACGTCTTTCTGGCGAGGCTCTAGGTCACATAGTGCTGGATATTCTCAAGTCTTTTACTTTGGATACCTCAAAATGTGTCGGGATCGGAACGGACAACTGCAGTGTAATGATTTCTACAAACCAAAAGAATCTTGGAGCTGTTGCGACGATCCAGCTCGAAGCAACGAATGCCAAAAGATTTCCATGCTATAATCATTCTTTGAATAATTCGCTGGCAAAGACTTGCAGTGTGGCCTCCTGCAGAAATGCTATGGGAACTATGAAAAAAGTGATTCAGTTCGCTAATGCTTCAGCTAAACGGACTCAATTATTTCAAGAAGAACTTGGTGTAGTTTTCAGAGGTCTTTGCGAAACTAGATGGGTGGAAAGGCACGATGGCGTTTTGCAATTCCGTACGCGTTTGCCAGAAATCATGAACGCTCTTGATAAAATCGCGAATTGGCAGGACAAGTCAACATCATCAGAAGCTTTTTGTCTTCGGAGTGTCCTCGAAAACAGCGATTTCTTGGTTTCAGTAATTGTTCTTTGCGATGTCCTGGGAACTACAAAACAACTTAGCACTCTTCTGCAGTCTGAATCGTTAGACTTGGTTAGTGCAAATGATGGTCTTCAAGACGTGCTGGCTATTTTACAATCACATCGAGAGAGGGCATCTGAATGCTTTAAAAATCTTTTCGTGGAGACGAAAATGATTGCAGAAAGAGGTATTGAAATTACCACTCCACGCAATTCCTCAAAAACACGACAAGAACATCGATCTAATCCACCGGCAAATAACGTGGAAGAGTATTACTTGAGGTCAGTTTATATCCCGGTCTTAGACTACGTAATTGCAGATTTGAGAGAACGCTTACCTAAAGAAACATTAAATTCTTTCAATCTGGCCATATTTATTCCGAAACGTATAACTGAAACCAGCGAAGATGTCAATAAAGCATTGTCATTGGCAATCCAATATAAGGATTTTCTTGAAGTGCCCGATGGAAGTGGAGCTGTATCCTTTAAAATGAAAAAAGAGTATGAAGCCTGGAGACAAAAATGGAACCGAGAGAAGGACAAGGGAAGATCCTTCCCTGAAACGGCTGTTGAGGCTTTCAGTTATTGTATTGTAACAAGGATCAGTATCCTATCATAAGCAAAATGATACAGATATTGCTTACACTTCCGTCAAGTGTTGCGACAGCTGAGCGGTCCATTTCCACATTACGTCGTATTAAAACTTAGCTGAGGACCTGTATGGGTGAAGACAGGCTTACCGGTCTAGCCCTGTTAAATATTCACCATTATATTCATGTGAATATTGAAAATATTGTCGAAAGATTTCGTAAACAAAAAGCAAGAAGGCTTAATTTTATAATTTAAATAAATAAAAGTTTACTTAAAACAAAAGCTTTGTGTTTTTATTTATATTTGTCGAGCCCCACCCCCTACGCCAACAGCTTTAAGATCCGCCACTGGATGAGGATGGCCCCCCCCAAAATAAATTTCTAGATCCGCTACTGTTCGTACGTCAGTGGTTGAGGGTTAAGTAAGTATGGTATCCTAAGAGGAGGTTTTGTCCTCCAAAAATGGTGAGTACCCCATACAGTTTTTTAGCCCCTGTTCGGTAAAAAATTCAAAATGATTTATGGCAAAATAAGAACACCGACGATTTCCCTTTAAAATTACAAATGTTTATTCAAAAAAATTATGAGTACATACGCCGAATAATTACATTCCAAAGTACTTTATTAGAAACAAAATCTAACAGAAAAGCGGATATAATAGCTAGGTTCCAAAATTCGAGCAAAGTGCTCGCAAGCAGTTGGCCTACTCGTTCCTACTTCTCAACAAAGGCATGAGTAGAGAGGAAAGCCAACTGCTTGCGAGCACTTTGGAGCAATTTTGGAACACAGCTAATGCCGAATCTATCGAAAGTCTGGAAAACGACTGTATTTCTTTTCAAAAATACATTCTTTCAGTACCGTTTTTTTCTCTAAACCGTTTTTCCTTATTGCCTACGTGCTTCATTGCACATAACATATCATTTTTTCGTTTTACTTGACTTGCATATCTGTTGTTGTCAATTGGCACCTATTTGTGGGAATTAATAACGTAGTGGGTATCAACATTAGTTTTATACTGGTAAGTATAACAATTAATATGTCAATGTTATTTGTTATACTGTCTGTGACAGCTTTAGTTTGTTTATACTTCAGGTAAGTTTGTTTATGATTTCAATAATGCTAATAATAATAAGTGTTTATGATTCTTGTTCATTGTTGGTTGCATTTGGTGGTGCAGGGCAGTGATTTGTTATATTTTATTGTTATTTGTCTAATCTACAATAATTGTTATGTATTTATTTTCTTAAGCTAATGGTGGTTATACTGTTGCGTTTTAGGTTGTCAGGGCTTCTTTCCTAATGTCTTCGCTGGGTTTTTGATGGGCACAATTTTCTGGAGTTGTCGGTCATGAGATAAGTATCTTTGTAATTTGCTCAGCATTCATTTCTTTGTGCACTATTTTCTTTTTAGGTGGTTCCAGGATGGAGCAACCCCCTAACCCCGGATCATGACGCATGGTTGCGTGACCTCGTACACTTCCCCTCTCGTACGGCAAACCTTCTCGGGAGTGATCCCGTATCCCTGCGGTTAAATTTTGTTTCAGACACGCGAAAGTTTTTTTGTGTTTTTGATGGTTAACCCTTCAGTTAGCTATCCTTAGTGACAACCCTTGCCCCCGGAAACCCCCGACTGCAACCTAGCTGCACATCGCCAGGCGTGTCTTTGTATCGGTGCAGAGAGTAGTTTTTGTACCGAGATAGGTAGATTTTGTCTTATTATTTTTTTTGTCAGCCACTGAGTCTGCACTGCAGATCGTTTTTCTACATTTATTTAGCTGTCCTGCTGGGGTGGGATTACAGCAGTCGTTTCAACTCATTTGTTGCGAGTTTTAAATAGAAAAATTCAATGGAAAACTCGAAACAGATGACTTGAAACAACTTCTGTAATGCCACCCCTGATACCACGTCTATCACTGACAATTTAGGTGGTGTAGTCTTTGAGACCGCCAATGTCCTCCTTGATGTTTTTAAATCGTTTCAGTCAGTTACAAATATGGCGTCGAACGTAGTCATAAGCGTACCGTTTTTTTTTGATTAGACAGATATAAGACCCAAAACTTTCGACTACTTCTTGTAGAGTATCACGAGATGCAACACTAGTGTTGCAACTCTCGCACTGTCGTCTTGCGAGATAAGACAACACGCGAGACAACGGCTTCTTTCCCCAAGCGAGAGTAGCGCGACAGTAAAAAAAGCCTAGTCTCGCAGAGACAACACTATCGAATGCGAGACTGTCGCGTTCTCGCTCGGTCTCGCGGGATTTCCCAGTCTTAATTATCACGTATCATTTTGCATTTCAACTTTTTTTGCATCTAAGAAAAGAAATTTTTTTCAATGCATTTTTTATTATATTTCGATTTAGGGGTGGTTTGTTTAATCCACTTACAAGGGGGTTAGCATAAATTACTCAAATTTTTTAATAAAAACTAAAATTAAAATTCAAAAAAAATTTTAAACCTTTTTTCATATTCAACTTTATCCCCCTTAAAGCTTACTACGGAGTTCGCACGGAATTCCGTTCAGCATTTTTGGTATATATTTCTACACGGAAAAATTGCGTGTAGAATACCGTGGAGAAAAGCTAACAGTTGAGAAAAAGCGAACAGCTGACTGTTAAAAATCGCATATAAAACAACGAACTGACGGCAATTGGTGTTTTTCATTCGTCCTGTCAAAATTACCTAACACACAACACGGAATAATTGTCTAACTATTTATTCCGTTCCAACATGAACGGAAAAAAGTCTCCAATTCCCTGCAAACCACCAGTTAGAGAATTGCACAAGCTAAATATTACCAATAATTTTCCGTTCTTTTTCTTTTTCGTTTTTTTGATTAAATTCCTTTATTCCATTTTCACAGGCAAAAACAGGGGTGAGTGAGGGCGGGAGTGCAACATTGACTCTCGCGAGAGTAACGCGATATTAACGCGAGACAACATTAAAATATCACTGTTGCACTGGGGTGCGAGACAAGACAACAGCAGTCTCGCTCTCGCACTGCGAGATCGAGACTGCGGCCGACTGTTGTCTTGTCTCGCTCCCGTGAAACTCTAACTTCTTGTATGAAATAAAAAATGAAATTGAGCAGCAGCACACAAATTTCCAAAGACGAATTTCTGTTACTTTCAGTAACAGAAATGTAAATATCCAAAATAAACTAATAGTATTTATTAACTTAAAAAAATGCATATTATTGTTGAAAATTAAAACTTTGACTTTAGCGTTTCCCCTGCATTCTGATCAGTCATCATCCAGACGTATCGATCAGTCTTCTCGCGAGTAGACCGAAATCGAATCGAATTGTGTTGGTACCTAAATTGCATTGAATAATAAATAGAAGTCACGATAAAGAATTTATAACGTAATAAAAGACGGCTTTATTAACTATTTTCTTCAATTATATAAGTAAATTCAGAACTTAACAATATGGAATATTATTTGATATCTCCTCATTATCTAACTATTTTCAGCTCCTTCGTGTGATGAAGGGTCATCATCCTCAAATGTTTCCAATAACAATTGGCTCATCCTTAGCCGGAAACGCGCATTTTTATACTGCGGCATTTGGTGCATATGGGGTAAAAAGCTCATTAAGAAATGATAGTCACCATCGCTTTGCCTTTCTTCTTTCTTTTTCAAGATATTTAGTGCTATATATTCAAATTCTTGGGAACCTTTTTTTTTCTTGCATCTTTTTTGCTTTGGCGGACCCAATTCAATATTTTGTTGTGCGTGCTCAACCTTGTTAATTTCCAACTCGCTTTTTTCCTGGATTTCTTTTCCCGCATCAGTATTTCGGGAATCAACAATCCTTACTTCTTCGCAGAGGGAGCTGTCCATATTGACATTTAGATTCGCAGGTGTTGTCACGCTCCGTAGGAAATCCATGTCTGCGAAATATCTCCATTTGCTAGTATAGATTTCCGATGCTCCACCACTCGACTTTAACTGCTTATTAATTTTGTTCCTCTCCTGAGTATAATTGTTCCTTAAACTCCTCCATTTCTTTTTAGCAAAATCCCCTGGAAAAGTGTATTATTAGTATTTTACATTCTAGATTTTCAGCTACTGGTTTATCTTAAATAGGGCATTCAGCTACAGGATAGCGCACAGCACAATAACTCGGATAGTAAAGGAGGTATGCCGGGTTACTTAGAAGGTTACTGTTTCAGGACATCTGCCTCGACCAATCACAAAGGATTTACAAAATATTTCTAAGAAATTTTAGGCCGCTAGCAATTTCCAAACTGCGTGGGTTGTATTGATGGGAAACAAATTTGAATGCATTTCTTCTCTATTGTGTTGCAGATGCTTATGTTACCGTTTTATAGTTATTGAAGTGGGTGCTTATGGTAAGCAAAGTGATGCGGCGGGATATTTGATTCAGCTCTTTATCACATTTTGAAAAACGACATTCTCAAAATGCCAAAACCAGCTTGTCAAGTGTAAATAGAGAATAAATTTCAAGACGTCAACCACGAATGCATCAGAAGGAAGAAGAAGACAGGAGGAAAAGTGAGTCATTCTCAAAAATACTCACCAGAAGAGTGAATTTTTAAAGTCTGCATTTGCATATGAAATATTATCGAATTAAGTAAATAAAGTTGTACTTAAATGCTTTACGGTTCATATATAAAATAGTTACTCGCAAACACTTCGAGGCTGCGCGGTTGTCCCGAACACAGCTCGTTTACCTGCACCTTTTGTTTTGTTAGCAGACCACCTTTGCGAGAATATTTGCTACGACGCTTCCCGTAAAGAAATGTAACAAACGATAAAAATATATTTAATGAACATCTTTCAAAAACGAGAATTAATATTTGTGCATAACAGCTGAAGTTGCGTATCCTCACAAAAAGAGATAGAAACGGATGTGCAAACTGCAATACATATCACGAAACCCGTCTGTTTAATGCATAACTTTAATTATTGACCACGAAGGTGTGCATAAGGTAGATTTACTTCGTGGATAGAACTAAATTTCTACTACAACAGAACCACCCTCGTCGGCACCTACTCAAATGATCCAAGTTTTAGCGCCAGCAACTTTCGAAATATTTTTTAAATTTATTTTTGTTTTAATAAATAATAATAAAAATTTTTACCATCAAGATCTAGCGCTTTCCCTACTTCTTTCCATGCATCTTTTACTTTCTTTTTATCTTTATAGCTTGCCGTCGTTGCATCCCATAACAATTTTCTATTTCGTACCTCACTTATTAATTTTTCACAATCCATTTCTGAAACTGCTCAACTAGTGCCAGCTGACTAAATGAATTTGATTTTCTATCACGCTGCCATGAACTTTCATGACTGTGTGAAAGCTTGCAAGTTTTACCCCAACCACTCTGAGCTCGTTTGTTTAATTTTTTTTAACAGCTGGCACCAGCCGAGCTATCACGAACTGTCAGCCAGAGAAACACTCGAATCCGAGGAATGTTTAACATGGGCGATATCGGCGAAGGGGTAGAGGCTATGGAGGGCAAGCATTTCAACTCCAATTTTTCAGTTATGCGCAGATTCCGGTTTTTGTGGGCATATGAAGATTAGTAGCAGTTTATTGTGCACGATGTTGACGAGTGAGGGGGGTTTTATCTGGGGCTATGGAGGGAATCGAGATATGCTTGAGTTTCTACGAAAATAATAAAGCTGCCATATAACAATATAATTGTTGTAAATGTGAAAACAAATTTATTTGGTCTGGTAACACCCCGGTTTAGCTTCGGTGAATTGTTTTTGTGTTAGTTTCTTTCTTGAATAAAAATCAGTTTTGTTACTTGAACTCTATCAAGTCGTGTGTTTTTATTTTTCTTGTGCTTCGGACATTTTGCTTTTCTTTTTCCCTTCGTTGCAACAATAAGAACAAGCAATAATTATTTATTGTATTGTTAATATAACTTTGTTTGGTTTAAAACTAATATACTTAGGGGGCGTCCATAAATTACGTGAGGTGTTTAGGGGGGGAGGGGGTCGAGCCGAATCTCACCAAATCTCACGTGGGGGAGGGGGAGGGTCTGCGCAAATCTCACGTAATTTTTTTCCGCAAGAAACAGTGTAAAATCGCGAGAAAACTGGGTTAAATTAATAGTACAGGTAAATTAAGCCAAAAAAAGCGATATAGCAGAAATAATTAGGTACAGGCTGAAAATTGGCAGAGCGCTTCTTTTTATGCTTTTTAATAAGGGGTTATAAAGTCTACCGATTTTCTACTTAGAGAAGCCCACTTTTTAGGGGGTTTTAGCCCTCAAAATGGGTATTTTTCGATTTTTCTGTAATTTTTTTGCAATATTTCTTAATATCTTTTTGTTTTCTTCAATTTTAAGTACAATATCTCTAAATGAGAAAATCTTTAAAATCGTCTTTCCGGCCCGCACTTAGATTTCATTCACGAAAATCTTGGTGCAGTATCACATGAACATGGTGAAAGGTTTTATCAAAACATATTGCAAATAGAGAAGGAATAATGAATCAAAAGTATACGTGATACTATTACTATATTTCGACTCAATAGCAATTGGGTATACAAATTTTGCACTGCCGTTTACACTGTATTTGTTCACTGTTTCAAATAGGTACCATCCAACTGGAACATCCAAAAAAAGTAAAGAAAATAATTTAAATATCTGGGAATGAAGACGTGATGAAAAATTCTTATCTTTTTATACAATGGTCTGGGAAAAACTGCGAAAGTAATGTATGCATTGACTTATACCACCATTTTTGGACAGATTGCGACCCTACGATGAACTAGTGTGGGGGTCTAAGCTTAAACAAAACAAAAAGGCCAAGAAGCCCAATTGAAAAACCTGGAACCTAATGCGCTCCTAAGAATCTCAAGTGCATGATGAACCCAATCCTACTGCAATCATAGAGATTATATTAAGAATCGGCTCTTTTCACATCAGCCAGAATACATGCTATCTGCGGTGCATTGTCACTACAAAAAGCAGACATTTACACCAGGCGACATAATTAGCTATCTAAGCATCTTACAGGACTCGAATTTTGAATCGACGACCATCTGCTCTGACATACCTACTAGAGGCCAAGATAGATTTTGAAAACCTTTTGTTATCATTATCGAGAGTTGTGAAAAATGGAAGTCTAACAGATCCACACTTCTTGAATCTGTACCCTGGTGTACAGGCGGCTCAAACGTCAATTTGAGAAGCTGGCTGTGACTTCAGACTCCGCTTTTCTAAGGCGATACGAAAGTAGGAAGCAAACGGAAGCTAGTAGCGATGCCTGATAAATCTTCGAAAAGAAATTATTTTCAGCCAACCAACTTCATTTATTAACTTAATTTGGCATTTTGATGCGAACAATAAATTGTTTCAAGAATATTTAAAGAGTTTTTAGAATATTTTAAAACAAACAAATAAAAGCAGCGCATGCGGCAATGGCTTTATTCACGGACTGAAATCCGATAACAGGCGGACAAATTTATTACGAATTCGCATTGGTGGAAGATACCATTTTCTTATTTCCGAATTTCATGACTTTCGAATCGGATTCCAGGATAACCCCCCTGGGTCTTTCAGTCACAGGTTTTTTACCTAACGATGACATATATAGAAGAATGCTCCGAAGTTTGTATATCTCCATAGTCATAAATGGCTCTACCATTACTATTCAAACAGTCAAGTCGTTACTCTCTAAAAACGAATCAGTGGATGCCAAAGCCAACCTTCGTATGTCAATATATTGTAAAATTCTAAATTTTTCTATATTCCATATGCTTGCTCTACAAATACACGAGTTTTCTGTTCTCATTTTCTGTTCGAGATCATTATCCCTGTAAGGCACCCTGAGGTTGGTTTCCAAAGGGTAGGCAGAATAACCTGCTAAATGGTAATCCACAGGTATTGTAGTTTATATTGGGTGCATGCCGAGTTGGTCCTGTTATGATTTTGTGGTACTGTTCTTCAACACAAATTATGATTTCTAAATGCAATCAAGCACAGATTAAGGTATTTACACTAAAAATACGCATAATAGTGTAAATCCTACAAATTTTTTAAAATTTTAAAAATCTCACGTGTGATTGAGGGGGGGGAGGGGGTCGAGCCAAATCTCACGAAATCTCACCAAGGGGGGAGGGGGGGTCGAAAAATCGCCAAAATCACCTCACGTAATTTATGGATGTCCCCTTACATGTAGGAACAATAAAATTTATCTAGAGGTAATGTTGCATTTTTCTCCTCTTCCACTTATTTTTGAATTTAAAGCGAATTAACGTCACTAACAAAAGGCATTGTCAGCCCGACAGGTAAATTTGCCCGTTATTGGAAAATTCAGGTAAAAAGAAAATTAGAATTTTGCAATGGGCCAGAAAGAGACAAAATTTAGAGCGAGACAAAAGAATCAAACGTCAAAAATTTAAATTATGGCAGCCAAATATTTATAGCAATAATAAATTGAAAGGCTATTTTTGGTAAATAAAAACAAGGAAAAAGTCTAGATTGACGAAAATAATTATTTATTAATTAAAAAATTTTATTTTTGATAAATACAACGTAGAAATATGGAAATATAATAATAATTCACAACTTTTAGTACTTTATTTATGGCATCACAACAAAATAGTGGGTCGATATGTTTACAATTTTATAACATTGCTATAAGCCGACAAATCGGCCAATAAAGGCTATATGACCCGCGATATCATGAGAAAATACTACTTCGTTCATTAGTTGGCTGCTCGTCAAGGAAAGTCGTGCTCCTAGGGGCACTGTTCCTTTGCTATGCTCTAGCTAACACGCGGTTTATAATATGTAAAGTTTCCTATGAATTAAATAAATTTTAGTCAGTCAACAGACTTCTAAGACCGGCTCTACACATTCAACTTTGCATTCCCTTTTTTGACGTTCAGCTTTTTTTTCTATTTCACTCCAATGCAAAGTTTGAAACAGACTAGAGTTGAAAGGAGATTGGAAAGCAACTCACAGTGGAAAGAATATTTCCGTTCAACTTTTTAAGTAGGCGTTTGAATTATGAGTGTAAAATTGTGTTCACGGTTAACATTTGCTTCGTTATACTCGACAGAATGTATCAAGCACCATGTATCTTGTTTCGAAAGACAACTCTCAATCCTGCTGATTAATACTTCGAGCGTGTCTTCATTCATGGTAAAAAGCTTCGATTCACTGTACTAACTATAGCCATAGCCAAATAAAAGGAAAGATATTCCATATTTCATACTAGAAAAATGTGCAAGTTCCTCCATTTAAGCTTCCTCCAAGCGAAAGCTGCCCCCGCTAAATATTTATTTTCGGTGACACTGTCAAGATATTTGAGTAAATCGTATCTGAAGAGAGTAAATAGAAAGGAAAGCGTTAGCGATGCATGGGAGCTTGGTTCTTGTAAGCTGCTGACAGAAACAGGCGCAAACGCCGTGCGGGAAATGACAGAGAGAATAGAAGTAGTGTATTCAAATGCGCACTAACGAAATGCTGATTTACGCTACGCACACACCACGCAAGTTGGTTTACTTTCTACTCTTTGCGCGTTGCCGCCGCGTAGTGTCAAGAGATGTTTGTGTTTTGAGTCGCGTTTTGATGGTGGTGGGCATATGTTTGGAGTTGTGTGTTGGGGTTGGGTGGGATAGCAAATTTGTTGGATTTTATATTTAATGAAAATCTTTATTTTTCCAAATTGGGGTAATTAAATTAGCACCTAAAACAAAGACAAGTCCTGTAGGATAGAAAAATTATATGTAAATCATTCAGGTTTTTCAATTTTTTTCCTATCACGTCCACTTGTCACTTTGATTTCGTTGTTGTGTTCAAAGTCAGAGCGCGCCGCCGACACCGCAACATCATGTCAGTGAAAAGTCGCCACATACCGCGAAGCCAATGTCCGTACCGCCTTTGCGCCTGTTTCTGTCAGTAGCTGTAGAGCTATTCGCGTTTGCGCTTCTTTTTTTATAGGTTTTCTCATTTATGAAATATCGGCATGTACGAATGTGTATCTTGTATTCTAGGTAAATTTTATTAAAGGGATTTGTTGGCGGAAATAAATGTAAACAAGAAGGAAGCTATTAAATGTATTGTTTGATTTTTTTGTTTAAATGACAAAAATCAATTACATGTTTTTAGAAGTTTGAAGTTTTTGTTTTTTCAGGTCTGACTTTTCGGTTTCTACTACTTTGCAAAAGTTAGTAAAATCGTGAGTTTTGTGCGAATTTTGATATTGTTTTGATTTATAACAATGATTTCCGCGATGTGTTTATTTTGCAGATTTGGGAAAATATTATTTTGATCAAAGATTCACAAGCAAATTATCTCGTTTTACAAGGATTTCAAGATGTAAAATATCATATCATGAACAAATTTAAAAATATAAAAAGTGGAAATTATTGCTTTATGGGTATTTGTGGCCATTCTCACTTAATAGTGCAGCAAATACAAGAATTCTATCTTAGGCACTAGAAAAAAAATCCAAATAACTTGAATTTCTTTTATCTTTATTATAATGTTCTACTGACATCCTGGAAAGTTTCCTAGTTTCAGCGGGCACGTTTTATTTTATTGGGGAAAATTTTAACTTGACGCAATTAATATCGACAACCATTTTATTCGTACGGGAAAGTTGCGCGAAAGTTTCGGTGTCCCTCTAATACGTGCGGGAAAGTTTCGGTGTCCCTCTAATACTAGTATTTTGTTGAAAACAAATACTCCTTTCCACACCACCGCAGGGGTAGAGTATTAAGCGCGTTTATTGTAAAGTGGTTTCCCCAGGAAGCCTAATCCCTTACAGGCATTTACGCTACTACTCCTAAGAATTTGAGGTAACAACTTTCCCTTTTTGGATTTCATAATTTTTTGCTTGGAATAGTTTTTAAATGAGTTCTTATCTTTAAATTGAAGTGAATGCCACAAACAAAATTCTCTAAGAAGAATGAGGATCAAATAATTTAAGATTTGTTTGTTGTGATCGTAACATTCATTTTAGCTAACCAGTGGGAAAAATCAGATTTTTTACATATTGTATCCATGCAATGTTCAATTATTTTGCTTTTTAAACCTTTTATTTCAGGCGTATTTTGAATAAAAGTGAAGATTTTTTACAAATATTAAAAAAATAATCTGTAGGATTTTTAAGTGCAGCAAAATCGGTACTTTTTGAATAATTCTTAAAATAAATAAAACTTCCCGAAGGTTTTGAATACTTAACAGTTTCGTTTGGGTTTCTCATAATCTTGTGGCATAACAAACACTTTTCCTTTTTTGACAAGCGGTCAATTATGAACCCCACAAAATACCTTAAAGAA
The DNA here is from genome assembly GCA_963855945.1 of Thereva nobilitata. Taxonomy (NCBI): domain Eukaryota; kingdom Metazoa; phylum Arthropoda; class Insecta; order Diptera; family Therevidae; genus Thereva; species Thereva nobilitata. The sequence goes on from OY979697.1 coordinate 38,240,411, forward strand.
GTTTCTTCGACAGAAATCGAATCTTCATTTGCCCCATATTCCAACAAATCAATTGACTGGATTATATTGCTTACTTAGTGACCCTCATTAGTGACATCACCAATCTACAGTAAAAATACAATGATCGTCATTATTATTTATTGTTTTGCCATCACTAAATGAGTCAATAGCTATAAATTGCTGATTATCTTCGTCACAATTCTTCCTATGGGAAGATATAGACAAAATTTTGATCGATATAATTTTGCAAATGATACTATAGAAATAATAATAGATCGTACTAAGGAAAGTAGGTTTTCAATTGGCTCTTGGGTAAATTTCGATGTCACAACGAAATGTTTATCGGGAAACTCGTTTAATATTCCATCAATTGGTTTATCGGTGGAAAACAACTAATAATAAATTGCCAATTAGAAAATAAACCTCGGACCATAAAAACAAACACATACTTTGCTGGTTCTTTATTTCTAAAATCACCTGTATCTACAAAATCAACCATTTCATCTGTTACCTGATCATATGCTAACTCTCTTTTAATATTAATTTCATCGAATATTAACACAGTTTGCCTCATTTCTACATCTCAATATGAAACAATATTCTAAAGGTTTTCTGTAATCGTGTTATTAAAACCAAGTTGAATATTTTTAATTAGTTGCCAACGATGCAAAGAGGTCAGAGATGGTAAATTTATGTTTAAATAATCTTTAAAATACCTGTAAGTTGTAGGAGATTTGTAATGGAAATTCAAAGCTAACGATCTTCCTTCATAACTCCATCTTTTTTTATTTTTCTTGTTAGAAAGTGCAAAAAGTTTTTGAATTTTTAGTCACATATCGCTATTTTGCGGTTACTGGCACAACTCAAAAAATTTCAAATTTCGTTTTATTGTATGGAATATCTGCATTATCTGTCTACTTTCATCCTGTAAAATGACGTATTTTTAATTCTGCAAGTTTTTATCAGATAGCGCCTTGATGTTTGAATGAAATTTTCTGAAATAACGGCACAACTCAAAAAAAGGTGGTGAAATCTAAGTTTCTTGTGTAATTTTAGAAATTTATCGAAAAGCACCATAAATAATTAATAATTGCAACACAATAAGTAATAACTCATAATAACTAACTAATAAAAATAAATAAAGTTTCTATTATTCAGCATTTTCCATAACGTAAATCTTAAAAAGTCTCTCCTGTAAATTTGCACTTTTTTGAGTTATATGGAGCGGAGGCAATTAAAGAAGTTAGCGGTCTTTTGACTATACTACTGAGATAGTTATTTCGACATATCCTTCCTTCTAGGTTCACCTTCTTACTTCTATTTTCTTTGCTGCTGCTCTTCAAATTTTCTATAAGTTTTTTATATTTACTTAATAAATTTTTATATTTTGAGCGGTAGAAATTTACCGATTTCGCCGATTTTAGACAAAATTAACAGGACAATTCCATTTCGACAGAAAGTTGTTACCTTAAATTCTTAGGAGTAGTAGCGTGAATAGCAAATTGGAGAACTGCTTTTAAAAAATACAATTTTATGTCAGATTTACTCAACGAAGACTAAATAAATGCCTGTAAGGGATGTAACGCCGAAATTTTTTTGTGGAATAGGCTTCCTGGGGAAACCACTTTAAAATAAACGCGCCTAATACTCAACCCCTGCGGTTGTGTTGAAAGGAGTATATATTTTCAACAAAATACCAGTATTAGAGGGACATCGAAACCTTCCCGCACGTTTTACGAATAATACGATATTAATTGCGTCAAGTTAAAATTTACCCCAATAAAAGAAAACGTGACCGCTGCAACTAGGATACTTTCCAGGATGTCAGTAGAACATTATAATAAAGATAAAAAAAATTCAAGTTATTTGGATTTTTTTTCTAGTGCCTAAGATAAAATTCTTGTATTTGCTGCACTATTAAGTGAGAATGGCCACAAATACCCATAAAGCAATAATTTCCACTTTTCATATTTTTAAATTTGTTCATGATATGATATTTTACATCTTGAAATCCTTGTAAAACGAGATAATTTGCTTGTGAATCTTTGATCAAAATAATATTTTCCCAAATCTGCAAAATAAACACATCGCGGAAATCATTGTTATAAATCAAAACAATATCAAAATTCGCACAAAACTCACGATTTTACTAACTTTTGCAAAGTAGTAGAAACCGAAAAGTCAGACCTGAAAAAACAAAAACTTCAAACTTCTAAAAACATGTAATTGATTTTTGTCATTTAAACAAAAAATCAAACAATACATTTAATAGCTTCCTTCTTGTTTACATTTATTTCCGCCAACAAATCCCTTTAATAAAATTTACCTAGAATACAAGATACACATTCGTACATGCCGATATTTCATAAATGAGAAAACCTATAAAAAAAGCGCAAACGCGAATAGCTCTACAAGTACAAGAACCATGCCCCCATGCTTTCCTTTCCATTTACTCTCTTCAGATACGATTTACTCAAATATCTTGACAGTGCCACCGAAAATAAATATTTAGCGGGGGCAGCTTTCGCTTGGAGGAAGCTTAATAGTACGGGAGGTAGCGCTACATTTTTGCGACCAATTTTATACCGCATCAATTGAATTTATAATTGTTTATTAGTATTCAATAATCAGTAAAATGAGCGGCAGCTGCCGTTCCCGCGGTGGAGGTAAGGATGGCAGCAGGTAAAAGTTGTTAAAAGAAGTAATGACTCAAGTAATTTCATACCGTGCCAAAATTTTTGGGATGGTTTTTAAGATCAATTTAAACCGAAAAATAATCGTCAGCTGTATGAATAGCGGGGGTAAGACCGTCAATCAACGTCATAAACAGTCTGCGCGCTCAGTGCATCTGAACGTTTCATATTCGCTTTGATGAATGAGCTGACGATCTTTTCACTTAAAAACATTCAGCTGACGGTGATTGTTTTTTGGTTACAATAAAAATTACTATACTTCAATTTCAACAAGATTATATTAATTTAACAAACAAAACAACTAAAATTATTTGCATTCAGTTTCAAATGGGTCATTTTCCTCGCACTCTCATCGGAGCTGACTGTGAAGATATTTAGTTCTCGTTCAAATACCTCTGCATCATCTTGGGCATTATCTGATGGTTCAATTTTATCACTTTAAACATTTACTGTGAAAAAATAGTACAAATATTAAAGCTGTATGAGACATTATTTTAATTCAATTTCAATGTGTTGTAAAAGTTTATGACACTGATTGACGGTCTTACCCCCGCTATTCATACAGCTGACGATTATTTTTCGGTTTAAATTGATCTTAAAAACCATCCCAAAAATTTTGGCACGGTATGAAATTACTTGAGTCATTACTTCTTTTAACAACTTTTACCTGCTGCCATCCTTACCTCCACCGTTACTGGAGTAGCTGCCACTCATATTACTAATGCATGAGGGGTAAACTGTAATTGGTATAATTTTCAGTCGGTATGAAATGAGTTTTTAAATATAGCGCTACCTCCCGTACTATAAGGGCCGTGTTACAATTGAGGCTTTGGCTTCGACTTCAACTCCGACTGCAAAGAAAGTCCCCGGAGACTTCGACTTTAAAATTAAATTGTAGCTTTGACTGCAATCAGCTGTTTCCTTTCAAAGCAGAAGCAAAGTAGAAAAATCAAAATTTTAAAATGTCTGAAAAGGAATTGGATTTTTTTTTTAATGTTGTTCGCAGTCTATAAAAAATACTCGGAATTCAAAACCGTTCCTTTCGCTTTAAAAAAGTTGTTTTCAGTTTTTCCAGATAAAGTGAAGTTGGCTGCAGGCGGACGAAACTTTGAATTTTCTTAAAGCCGGACTGCAGTCGAAATACAGTCGCAGACAAAGTTCAGTCGAAGCTTTTATTTAATCTGCTTTAATGACATTACATGTAATCAAAGCCCGAAGTTAAGTCAAAGTAAAGTCAAAGCCCCAATTGTAACATCGGCCTAAATGGAGGAAATAGGAAAGCTCTCTGAACAGGAACGCGCACACTTTTCTTGTATGAAATGGAATATCCTTCCTTTTATTTGTCTATGCTATAGAGTAAAGGAACTCTATTCACTAGCTGCACATCGCTAGGCATGTCACTGTGTCATTGCAGAGGGAAGTAGATAGTACCTCGCGAGTTAGGTCTTCTTTTAGTAGTTTTTTTTGAGCCACTGTGCCTTAGGTCCTTTTCCACATTTATTGCGCTGTCCTCATAGTAGCTCTATCATGGATATTTCCTATTACCGGTGAAGTCCTTTGAGCCCACCGAAGTCCCTAGTACGTTTTTAAAAATTGTTTGACAGTTACCAATATGGCGCCTCCCGGTGTCGTGTTCGTACAGTTCAGTTTTCTTTCGAATTTAATAATTCAAAATTTTTATTAGACAGTTACAATGTCTTGCCGATGTGTTTTGCCATTTCTGTCTAGACATATGTTTGGACATTTTCAAAGTAAAATGGCTGGCTTTACACTATGGAAGGAAGAAGTCGTGAAATTTATAAATTTATTCAAAAGCTATGAGTGTTTGTGGAAATTTAAAAGCCCACATTATAAAAGAATAGCTTCTGTCACTTCTAATGCTTGTAATAATCTCAAAGCATTAATTTTTTTATTTTTGTTTCATTGAATCTCTTCCTATGAACGCTTCCAAAAAATGAAATGGCATGACATTTTTAGCCCACACTAAAAAATCAATCTGGCAGCCAGACATAAATTTCACAGTGGTCTTAACAGAAAATATGTCCTAAGGAGACGCACCCTTAATAACTCCAGAGTCAACATTCTGATTCTAGGTACGGCTTCAATTCAAGTATCCGGTTCCTCACGTAAAGTTCTTTTACACGTTGTAGGCGATGGTACCATGCGTATTGATTGCATTTCTTGAGCAACCGAAATGTTAAGTTATGTCTTTCGGGAAAAGAAAAACCTGATATAATGAAATTTTTAGTATCGCGATTGATAATAGTGACTCTAATCCCGATTCATATATTAACCATGATCTTTCTTAAGGTCCCAAGCAAGATATAAGTAAAATATTTGAACGATTTCACATATGTAAATGGTGTAGATTGTGAAGAACTTCGACCTGTGGAATATAAAAAGTCTATATTGTTAAATCCTCATAAAATCATTAGTTATTATTCTTGCGAGTATTCAGCCTAAATGATTAATTGAGGAGTAAGCTATAATTTTTTGTAAGGAGGTTTGCTTAAATCCTGCGAAAGATCCAATAATAATTGATAATGTCATAGAAATATAAAATAGGTTCTTAAATATTGACCTAAGCCCGTTTCAGAGATGGCACATACGAAAATTTTGCTGGCACGTGAACGATCACATATATTATTTCTCAAGACTATTTTTTTGTCGGAACCCCATATCTCCCTTAATACTTCATCAAAACCAATGATTGAGCCATCATTTTGAAGATTACCTTCAGCGCTAATGACGAAAAAAAAAATAAAAATTAACGTTTTTTTTGAAATTTGATTCATTTAAAATTCGATGTCACAAGATTGTAATAAGCGCTTTTTTTGAAAATATGTTTAAGTAACCAATATATTTCGCAGGCTTTTTGTTTTTGTCAAGTAGTTTGTGGCTAGATCAGCTGCCGACTAAATCAGTTACGGACTAGATCAGTTGTGAACAAGGTCAGGGTAGACAAGTTGAGTTGCGGACCAAGTCTGTCACGAACCAGTTCTCTATAAAAGTACCAGCGAGAGGTTACTGGGGTGCCAATCATTATCGAAATTAATTCTCAGTTAAAATATAATTAAACTTGAATTCAGTCAGTCTTTTGTGTTTTATGAGTATTTTATTATTATGGGCAAGCACTCACATAGTTTTATTTTACTCATTATTAATTTCAGTTAATTAATTATTCAATTAATTAACTATGAAAACTCATGTAAAAGAATTTCAGATTCAGGTTTTCATAATGCCGGGCAGACCAAGAGGGAGACCTCCCGGAAGACGTTCAAGACCATTGGAACCTGATACAGAATTCAGAAGAATAAATACTACAGTTCCCTCTTGCCCTTTCTATACCCTTCTCATAAAAACCCAGTTCTACTGCTGCTGAAGCAATACTAGTTTTGATAGGGCCTTGATTCCATATACAAGAAATTCAGAAATTTTTAAATCAAAATGGCGGTAAATGAAAAAACGTGAAGTGGTGATTACTAGACGGTGATGATTATTTCAATGTGAATTAAGAAAATTTTATTTTAAAAGCAAAAATAAGTGAATTAATGCAAATCAGTAAACAAAAAACCTTAAAAATTATCCAATCTTTTCGAGAAAAAGAGGCAATGTGGAATTTTCAAAGTTCACTTTATAAAAGATTGGATATTAAAAGAATGGACTGTAAGTAGTAAAGCCGCCACCTAAATACTTTGTTTCAGATATTTGATACTTCCGTCCAAAAGACGTTAAATCTGCTCACATAAACATCCTCCACTTTAAGTTGCATGCTTGCAACTTTTTTAATTAAATCATTGTAATACAATACCTCTGGACTTGCCTAAACATAAGTCAAGTCCAAGTTCCAACTCTTAATTGCTAGAGTTGCATTTTGTTTATCAGCAATAATTCCGTTCCTCTACCCTAGAAAGCTTCCTAAACGACATTTCAAAAATCACTCCTTAGTCGGCCGCCGTTCAGCTCGGATCTTTAAAGAATCGTTCTTATTTTCATACAAGTTTAACTTTTAATTAAATAAATGTAAAATAACTAAAATTCAAGTGTTTGATTTGTTTTAGCTCTTTTTGAAAGTTTATAGGAAAAAAAACCCAGTCACACAACAAAATTTGGTGTCAGGTGTGGGGTTACGGTTAAATAAAGTCGCGGAATTAAAATCGCGGAAATAATCGCAATACTTGTGTTCGCGGTCTCCTAGTGACTTTATATTTTTACTTTTGTCAGTGGCTGAAATCCTGTCTTTTTGTGAGCTGATCATCACTTGGAATCTAAGCCAGCTAAGGAAGTCATCTTTTGTGATAATTACCACAATATCACAGTTTCAACAATTAATTATCTCATCACTTTTATTGAGATCAACAATTAATTATCTCATCACTTTTATTGAGATCAACAATTAATTATCTCATCAATTTTATTGGGATCAACAATTATCCCATCACCTTTATTGGGATCTACAACTACCTATTTACTTTTACCACTGGATCAACACCATCTCTCTACACTTTGGGATCAACACCATCTCTCTACACTTTGGGATCAACACCATCCATCTTTACCACTTTTAATTTAATCAACACAATCAAATCATCGATTGCTTTTCTGGTATTACTTAGGTAATAAGTAACAAATATTTTTTTGTAAGTACTAAACATTTAATACTTATCTTAATAGATGAAAAAAAATTTTTTTTTTCTCCTTTTAATTAATTAACTAATTGATCTTTATTTTATTTAATAACATTTTATAAAATTTAAGTGAAAAAAAAAATATGTGAAAGATTGGTTAATGTGTGGAAATCGCGTTGTATCATAATTTTTTTTTACTTTCTTGTTCCTTTTGCCCTTTTGTTCAAAGAGTGTTATTCCTACTTTGCTATGGTTTATTAAAAGAAAATTTTTTTTACTGTGCTATTAGTACGTGTGTTTATCTATGAATACGAGGAGTAGAGTAAAGAAACAAAATTATAGTAGCGCGGAAAGTATAAATTCTCCGAAAATAAGTCTTTCTCGCGGTCTTTATTCACTCTCTGAAGGTAATATACCTCTCTTCACGTCCAACGATTTGGATGAGACGCTAAAGAACCTGGATCAAAATTCTAGCTCTGATAGTGGAAGTGATATTTTTAACGTTACGGTACAAGTTACCGCAGATAATTACTTCCCATTTCCCCAAGAAAATCCAGTAGCCAATATGCCGGAAAATCCCGTTCTTGATAAAGAATTTGCCTTGCGATTCATACCCGAATTCAATGGTAAACGCGAAAAACTTCATAAATTCCTTAAATGTTGTGATACAGTGTATAACTCAAACTATAGTGAGTCTGACAGTGATTTGCTATTGAAAATAATAGAATCAAAAATCACTGACGCCGCTGACAATGTCACAAAATATTCTAGTTATTCCAATTGGCAAGACCTGAAGAAAATATTACTAGACCATTTTGTGGAAACTAAAACACTAGCCCAAATACAGATGAATCTAATTAATTGTAAACAGGGTCATCGGGAAAGTGTCAGATCTTTCGCTAATAACATAGAGCAATTGCTAGCCGATTTAAACGGGGCATGCGTTGCATCAGAAGGAACCGCTGCCACGTCGGTAATAACTAATTTAAACAATAAAACTGCACTCAAGGCTTTTACTGAAGGACTGAATCCTTCATTGAAATTAATTATCAAAGCCAGTAGGTATACCAAACACCATGAAGCTATCGAAGCTGCGGTTGAAGAGGAGAAATCCTTACCGCAACCTTCTAATAATACTAATCTCAGAACAAAAAGTAAACTCAGGTGTTCATACTGCCATAAAAATGGCCATGTAATTTCAAACTGTTACCTTAGACAAGGTAACAGCTACACAAGAAACCTTTTACCTCGTAAGCCAGAAATAAAATCTGAACCAATTCAAAACAATTTCGTGCGGATAATAAAATGCAGTTACTGTAAAAATGTCGGACATCACATAAGTGAATGCCGAAAAAGAGCGTATAATAATAGAGTCAAAAATCAGACCTCACTACCAAATCGTGAAGGAAATAGATCGGTACAAACATATGCGGGAAACGACAACAGGCCTGGAGCGTCAGGAGGTGCTACCAGTGCTCAAACTCTAAGACAGAACAATTAAAACCCTCCAAAGAGAGCGTAAAAGAACCATTTTCTAAATCGTCACCAAATCGTTACCAAATCGATAAATCTTTGCCAAATCCTTACCAAGTCGATGAATCTTTACCAAATCTTTACCAAGTCGATAAATCTTTACCAAATCTTTACCAAGTTGATGAATCTTTACCAAATCTTTACCAAGTCGATGAATCTTTACCAAATCTTTACCAAATCGAGAAATCTTTACTAAATAATGAGCAAAGGAAATCGTTACCAAATCTTAAACAAAGTACCAAATCTTCTAATTCAGGTTCATTCACTCAGCGAATTACAAACCACGTTAGCGCGCGGCATCCTAAATCTTTTCATAAGCTAAGTGATGACCAAAACAAAACCTTGCTCAATTCATATTCTAATTCTTGTTCCAATTCATATCTTGACAGCATGGAGCCTAACATTAACTCTTATTCTAGTTCGGACTTCGAAGTCAATCATTCTAAAACCTTGCGTATATTCAATATATCCTTACAAAATACTCGGAAGCACGACACCGTCGAAGTCAGTTCCATTTCCGTACGAAAGGAAAAAATTTCATTGCTAGTAGATAGCGGAAGCGAAGTCTGCTTATTAAAATTAAACTGTCTCAACGACAATGAAACCGTCTATGCAGATTTAAAAGCAAATTTAAAAGGGATCAGTCCCGAACTCATACAAACTCTTGGTATTTGTCACGTAAAACTGAAATTCGGAAATGCAATATTCTCTTATCCTTTCCATATCGTCAATGACCAATTCCCAATTTTACACGATGGAATATTAGGAAATGATTGTCTAGAAGACCTTGCATGTAATGTAGATCATGGAAATAAGGAGTTAACAATTTCACACGATAATATCCAGTATTCCTTAAATCTTATACCTTCCGTAGATATCATAACTGTACCTGCTAGGTCAGAACTCATTACGCGTATAAAATCAGATCTTAAAAACGATTGCATTTGCATCTCAAATGAATTAAATAATGGACTGCTTATTTCTAACAGTATATCTACACCTATCAATAATTTATGCACTATTTCGGTGATTAACCCTACTGAAAGTGATCTCCAACTCAAAGCTAGTGACGTCGAACTACAAGACGTATCCACATTCCAAGTCTACAACTTTTCTCCTACAAATACAAAACCTCCTGAACATGACTATGACAGAATTTTAAGAGTCAAAAATGCCATTCGAACAGATCACATAGCAGAAAATCAAAAAGAAACAATTCTGAACATCTGTACAGAATTCAATGATTTATTTCACCTTCCGGGTGATAAACTCACTCACTCTAATACTATTTCTCATAACATTCCTACTCCTGGAGCACAACCCATTCATGTGAAACCTTATAGGCTGCCAGAATCGCAAAAATCCGAAATCAATAATCAAATAAGCCAAATGGTTGCTGATAACATCATCACCGAGTCCAGAAGTCCTTGGAACTTTCCTCTCGTCGTCGTACCCAAGAAGCCCGACATAAATGGGAATAAAAGATGGCGAATAGTCATAGACTTTCGAAAACTGAACGAAGTCACTGTGGGAGATGCATACCCACTTCCAAACATTACTGAGATACTAGATCTCCTCGGATCTTCTAAATACTTTTCCACTCTCGATTTGGCGAACGGATTCCACCAGATCGAAGTGAATCCAAAAGATAGAGAAAAAACTGCCTTTTCTACTCCATTCGGACATTTCGAATATAAAAGGATGCCCTATGGTCTTAAGGGGGCACCTGCAACGTTTCAAAGGCTTATGAATAACGTCCTAGTCGGATTACAAGGTTATAAGATCTTTATTTATATGGACGACATCGTCATTTTTGGAAAAAACCTAGAGGAGCATAACAAAAAACTTATTGAAGTTTTTGAGAGGTTACGACAACATAATCTAAAATTGCAACCTGAGAAATGTGAGTTTCTTCGACCGGAACTTGCATATCTGGGTCACATAATTAGTGAGACTGGAGTGTCTCCAGACCCTAAAAAAATTTCCAGCGTCAAAAACTTTCCTACTCCTAAATCACCAAAAGAAATCAAAGCATTTCTTGGTTTAGCTGGTTACTATCGTCGGTTCATAAGAGATTTTGCCAAAATCTCCCAACCTCTAACTAACCTTTTAAAGAAAAGCACTAATTTTGAATGGACTCCTCGATGCACTGAATCTTTTAACTCTTTAAAAAATGCCTTGTCTACACCTCCTTTATTACAATACCCTGACTTTAGTCAAGAATTCATTTTAACGACTGATGCAAGCGGATACGCCATTGGATCAATTTTGTCTCAAGGGAAAATTGGAAATGATTTGCCCATAGCCTATGCATCTAGACTATTACGTAAGAGTGAAACAAACTATTCTACAACTGACAAGGAATTACTTGCCGTCGTATGGTCCGTACATCATTTCAGACCATATCTATTTGGTAAAAAATTTACCATTATCACTGATCATAAAGCATTAGAGTATCTTCACAGATGTAAAGATACTAGCTCAAGAATGATGAGATGGAAATTGAAATTAGAAGAATTTGATTTCAATATTGTTTATAAAAAGGGATCCAGTAATACGAATGCAGATTGTTTAAGTCGAATTCCATATACAGACATCCAAGGAAGCCCAAATCCTAATTCTCTACCCGAAGTAACAAGCTTAGCTATTACTCGAAGCGGCAGTCAGAATGTAATGACATATGAAGAATTTGAAAACGCCTTAACTAATAAGATTGTCGTGAATCATCTTATACAAGATAACGACGACAATTTATTAAACTGTAATTCAAATTGTATAGCAATCTTCATGGACAATAGTCTAAAAATAGATGATTATTATAAAGATCTCCTTGCACATTATATTGCTCCAGAATGCTTCCAACTGAAAAACCCAATTCCATATCAAGTTTTTCCTATTGAATCAAAGGATAATAAAACTAAAATAATATGTCTGATTACTCACCTTGCCACTGAAAAATGCAACTACAACGACATATTTAAAACCTTATTATCGTTAAAATCTTGGGCACTCAAAAACAATATCTCAAATATTGCAGTGTCCAATCCTTCTAAACAAATTCAATACCGTCATCTCAAATTCGAAATCGTTCGTTCTATGACCAGATATATATATCAGAATTCCAATTTACGACTTACGTTCTATCATAATAATTTTTCATCAGATTTCTCGGAAGGAGAGAAACTTAAAATTCTTCAAGAATTCCATGATAAACCTCTTGGAGGCCATTGTGGACTGAATCGCACCTTCAGAAGAATCCAAACGAACTATAAGTGGCGCAACATGTATAAAGATATAAAGAAATATATCAAAAATTGTGAAACATGTAAGCGCAATAAAATCACTAGATACACGAGGGAACCCTTACTAATAACTTCAACAGCCCGCGAACCATTTGAAAAAATATCTATGGATATCGTTGGCCCTCTTCCTACTACCTCTTTAGGAAACAAGTACTTACTTACTTTTATCGACGATCTAACTAAATATTGCGACGCTATACCTATTCCGTCACAAGAAGCCAATGTAATAGCTGAAAAACTAGCAACGGAAATAATTTTCAGGCATGGTACACCTAAAGTTTTATTGACAGACCAAGGATCGAATTTTATGAGTGACATCTTCAAGCAAACGTGTAAGTTGTTAAAAATCCAAAAAATACAGACTACAGCTTACCGACCTCAATCAAACGGCTCGTGCGAGCGTAGCCATCGAAGTCTGACCGAATATTTAAGATGTTTTATAAATAAGTCTCAAGATGACTGGGACAGTTGGATCAAATATGCAATATTCGTTTTCAACACAACCCCTAGTAGTACTACCGGGTTCACACCATTCGAATTAGTTTATAGACGTAAACCTGAAATTCCTTCAACCCTTTCACGTCCACCTGAACTATCATATAACTATGATGTTTACTATAATGAACTGAAATCTCGGTTACAACATTCTAGTGAAATTGCAAGAGAGCACATTACTAAGCAAAAGGAATTGAGTAAACTGTACTATGATCGTACAGTAAACCCATCTAGTTTTAAAGAAGGGGATACAGTCTTTCTTAAAAACGAATCATGTAAAAAGGGGCAAAATAAAAAATTATTGTCACCTTGGCTAGGTCCATATAAAGTTATAGATAAAGGTAAAATAAACTCAACAATACTTATAAAAAATAAGACTACACTAGTACACAATAATAGACTAAGGCCTAGTTAAGATTCATGCAATTACTTCATAATACCCTACTCTAATTCGTATTACTAACTTTCCCTTATAGGTAATAATTAAAATGGCTAAGATCGATGCACTTCTAATATTATTGGCAATTTTTTGTGGAAACAACGTTCTTACGGAGAATCCGGAAAATTTTAAGATAACGCGCCTCAAGAACCAACTTGGGTTATATTACGAAGACGTGGGGAACCTCAAAATCTTTAATGACCAGTGGAAGTTACTAGTTCATATTGACTTAGAAGACATTAAAGAACAAAGTAAACGCGTTCAAATTTTACATAATCAATTACTAAACTTATGTGAAGCAATTATCTCGAGAAGTGCCGAACACAACGATTGTAAAAATGTTCTCCCCCACATAAATCAAACAATAAACATACTACAAGTACAGAATAAACAGATAAGTAACATTCTGGGATCTAAGGATGATTTGATATCCAAACGGGGATTAGTAAATGTTGTAGGTACTATTTCAAAACAGTTATTCGGAACTTTGGATGAAAATGACAGAATCTATTACGACGAACAAATAAAAATACTAAACGATAACGAAGAACATGTTTATAACTTGATGAAGGAACAAACTACAGTCCAGAAAACCGTTATAGATCACATCAATAAAACAATTGATTATATTACGGAACTAGATTCCAAAATTTCTAAGTCACTATTTAAAATAAATATGATTCAAAATATAACTAGCATAGTTCAACACATTTCCACCATTAACGAAATCTTTGTTATGTTCATATCTCTCACCGACAGATACTTAATTGTGCAAACCCATTTATTAGATATATTAAATTCAGCATTAAGAGGAAATTTACACCCCTATGTTATAAGTAGCTCTGAATTGTTAAAGGAACTCATTAAAATACAAACATCCTTACCCAATGGTGTAAATTTACCAATCACGTTGAATACCATAAATATGAAATTTTACTATAAGATAATTGAGACTATTAGTTATTACAGTAATAAAAGACTAAATTTTCTACTAATTATACCTTTAACCACATCTATGGAATTTAGGATTTTTAAAATTACTAGTATACCGCAGGTAGTTAACAAAACCTACATTGTTATAATACCAGAAAAGCAATTCCTCATAATCGACTCTTCAGAACAACATTACTTTCTCATGGACGTTTCGGATCTGAGAGAATGTACAATTACAACAATCAACAACTACATTTGCGAGCAGAAAGAGCCTGTCCACATCTCGCACATCAATAGTGCTTGCGAGAGAACCCTATTCGATCAGGTCAGCATTATTCCTAGAAGCTGCATCCCTAGAGCGATGTTACCAAGTCATACCATATATCTACAATTGGCACAGAAAAATTCATGGTTATTTATAGCACCTGCGAATGAACGATTGATTCTACGATGCAAACAAGCTCCAACACTCCAAATAATCCTTAACAACACAGGAATTCTCGAACTAACTGAAGGATGTGAGGCACTATCCAATACCATTATACTTAGTAGTAAGGCTTTATTTACTAGTGAAGTAAGATTAAAACATTTTTACTATATCTCAGACTTACCAAAACTAACATTTAATTACAAACATGAAGAAATGTTAAGAAATTTTCAAAATAACGTAAATAACTACAGTACTTTTCAAATTCCAGATCAGATAAAAAGCTTAAATAAAATTAGTTTAAAGATAAATGAATTAGATAACCATTATGTTCCCTTACAAAAAATTAGAAATCATACTAACTATTTAATAATTATTACTTCTTCATTAACTATAATAGCAATTGTAATAGGCCTAGAAATAATACGTAGGCTATATATTAATTTCTTTAAATGTAAGAAAGCCAAACTGGAATCAATTTCAGATACATGTAACCAGTCTTCAACCCGAGCTGACTCGAGCGAATCCATTTCAAATCCTATACCTGTCCCACGTGGAAACTATACCATTCCTAGGTATAATTTCCGTCTTCAAGGAGGGGCGTGTAGTAAAGCCGCCACCTAAATACTTTGTTTCAGATATTTGATACTTCCGTCCAAAAGACGTTAAATCTGCTCACATAAACATCCTCCACTTTAAGTTGCATGCTTGCAACTTTTTTAATTAAATCATTGTAATACAATACCTCTGGACTTGCCTAAACATAAGTCAAGTCCAAGTTCCAACTCTTAATTGCTAGAGTTGCATTTTGTTTATCAGCAATAATTCCGTTCCTCTACCCTAGAAAGCTTCCTAAACGACATTTCAAAAATCACTCCTTAGTCGGCCGCCGTTCAGCTCGGATCTTTAAAGAATCGTTCTTATTTTCATACAAGTTTAACTTTTAATTAAATAAATGTAAAATAACTAAAATTCAAGTGTTTGATTTGTTTTAGCTCTTTTTGAAAGTTTATAGGAAAAAAAACCCAGTCACACAACAGATATGGGAGGAACTGTCAGCAGAGTTTTAACATTTCAGAAGAAAATTTAAAAAAAATGAGATATCTTAGGACAAGTTAAATGTCTGAAAAGAAAAAAATTGAAAGTTCTAAAAAATCCGGTTCCAGTGGAGAGGATATATAAATGAATCTACTCTGTTTTATTATAACGAAATGGACTTCTTAAGCTTTTCTACATGTTGTAAATTAACTGGCAACACTGCACCAAAATCTAATGCAGTTTCCAAAGGCTTCAAATTCAATCGAGACGAGTATCAGTTTTTGTTCTGCCCATAGCACCACTTATTTTTGGTCCAGAACCGCTATCCATCATCCATATTATAACAGCTGGCAATCCATGGAAAGAAGAATCTAGAGCAGGAATGGGCAACTGGCGGCCCCCAGGCCTAATCCGGCCCGTTACGATGTTAGAGTCGGCCGCAGAATAAATGAAATATAAATAAAAAAGTTGTAAAGAGAAACAAGTGTTCAAGAACAAATGAAAATTGAACCAGAAATATTAAAAAATGGATTAAGTAAGCAACAAAATACTTTTATAAGCCTGTCAAAGACAGATAAATCTTTAACAAAAGCTAGTTACACTATTGAACATAATTCCGGGTTTTCATTAGTAGAATTAGTGGTTTTTTTTGTTTGTTTTTAACTATTACTAGCACAAGGCTAGCGTACCCAGAGGGTCCCTTAGTGATCTGAGCCTCACAGCTATATAGACCAAGATTCAAATGATAAGTTAAAAAATTTAGCCATTTAAATGTTAACACTAGTATGATTAATCCCAGGCTGAATAGGCTAGTTCCGCATGGGAGTCCTCTACATCAAAGGTTCAAGGTTACTGTCACTTAGACGTCTACGTTTATCACTATATGTTGTTTTTGTCTTTTCCCAAATGATTATGAATGCCTCAAAATTATGTTAAAAGGGTTTACTTCTGATATTGTAAAGGAAGAATGGTGTATACCAAGTGAAAGTGTTTATTGCGCAGTTCCTTATAATTAAATTTTTTCCGCAAGTTTTCCAAATTTTTACTTTTTATTAATACTTCCGTCGCGCTACTATAATTGCCAGTTGGTGCCTTGTAGACTCTATATCGATTTAAAGTCCAAATAGTGTAAAAATATTAAAATCAAAAATTAATTATGCCAAAACCAAGAACAACAACACGTAAATCGCTGAGTCAGACTCTATGCCCGCCAAAAATGTTATACCGGAACACTCAGCCGGCATGCGCAGGGGGAGCACTTCGGTGATGGCCACAGGTGCATTGGGGGGCGATGAATAACTGTAAGGGGGCGGTGAAAGCATAAAAGAAAGAAGAGAAGATTTAGAAAAATTGATTTATGTAGTCCGTTCATAACGCTTAATTTTTCTTTGAACAAAGTACTGGACGTTGGCTCGGTTCCCAAATACTACCTCACTTGCATTGACGTATGTGGAATCGCGCACTGCTACTGTTCTTGTGGTGCCATTGAATTTCCGTTCCAAAACACGTGAGCACTACGAGCATTGCTGCAGGCAACTGCTACTCGCGCGATTGGGACAGACTACTGGCAGTACTACCAGCAGATTTTGGAGCACGCTTTGGCCCATTTTACACGATGAAACACGAAACGAAACAAAGTTTCCTGCAATCGCTGATTCCCTTTCTCAATAAGGGTATTCACAATTCGTGAGAAATGTTTCCCAGGATTACTTTTCCAAGAGCTGCTTTTTATCATATCGTGAACGCCCCTTGACAAATTAGAATTCGTCCACTTTTTATTTGGTTTTGATCTACTTTTACTTTTTTTAACACTTTCGCTAGCCATTTGAAACAAAATCGCCAGCTTCCACTTGTCACTTGATACTTTAATAATTTACACTGGATCTGCGGTACAGAAAATTTTTGCAGTATTGGAAATTGTTGTTGTATCGTTGGAAAGTTTTCCTACGTTGCACCCGAACCTACGACACTAGATCTGGTTCCACCGAATCGTGAATGTTTCTAATTTACACATTTCTTTACTATATTTTACGAAAAAGGTAGAAACATTATTACATATATCTTTCTGTTTAATTGCTATTAAAATTTAAAAAAAATTAATTTCCATGGGGCGCTGATTAAAATTTGTTCTGGAAAGGGGGCGGTAGGCCAAATAAGTTTGGGAACCCTGGCGACTACACCAAGATCAACGTCCCTAGCAGCCCCGGAATGCAGCCTTCAGCTCCTGGAGAAGAGGATCTTGCTGAGCGTGAATCGAATGCTGGAAGAACAATTTGCGGCATTTTATGATCGGTTAACGCAGCTTGAGAGTCGCCTGTCCATGGAAATTGTCGAGGTACGCAATTCACTTACCAATCAAGTAAGTAAAATAAATGATGACGTTGAGTCCGTGTAACATGACCTCGCCGCTCTCTCCAACGAGCTGGAGGATCTAAGACGGCAATCCAGACTTCAGGATATTGTCATTCGAGGTGTTCCGTGTACTTAGAATGACAATCCCAAAGAAATCATCAAATCTCTTGCCTCCACCATTGGCCATGAGCTGTCACAATATGTGAATGTGTTTCGCCCACAGCAGCGGCGCGTCACTGATTCTGGCAATACAAAGAAGCCAAGTTCTTTAGCCCATGTGCAGCTGGAGAAAAACAAACCTCCCAAAGTTTTTACCTCTGCACTAGATCTCAATGGCCGGATTTATGCCGCGGACACTTTGGAGTTGCCTGACATCTTGGAAGCGGCATATACGACAAGAATTTTCGGCGCAACCTGCCAAAGTGGATCTGCTTTTTGGCGTGACCAAACATGTGGTTCTGCCGGGAAGTTACGGTATAAACCCTTTAGACTTTCTGAAAATGTCAAACGACGTAAACAAAGTGAAAAAGTGTAACATATACATACTTATTACCTTTATTTTGTAACTGTTTCCAATATAAAATACTTTTTGCGATTCAATTGATAATTTATTAATATTTTCTCCATTATTTAACAATGGTTTATTACTGATGAGAAATGTCAAATGTGTGATAATAATTATTGTCAAACGTTTCGGTTAAAACGATAACCAAGTTGGAAGCTCCGTTTCATAAATACCAAAGTGTCCGCGGCATAAACGCGGCCAATGATGCCGTCAACGTATCTTCTACTCCCAGCCCGAAATAACTGCCAGCAACTATCTTGGAGCATTGCATCACACTTTGAACATGAACGCTGTTTAGTACTTCTACTCTCTGAATTTTCATTGTCTTTTCTTTAATTTTAAGTTTAATTATTTTTTTCTCTTTCTTTTTTGTTTTTATTATTCTCTTTATAATTCTATTAATGCTTTTAGCTTCATTTTGATTTTATTTTTATGGCTTTGTAATGTAATTGTAATTTACTCTGCTATTTTCTTATATTTAATTTTAAGTTTTTACTTTCGCCTCCTCTTCACTTTACCTCTTACTTTCAACTTTTTTTCACTCCTACTGTGCTTGCTTGATGGATGCTTCTGTGTTTGTTCTGTCCTTTGGTTTGGATAATTTCTAGCAATTATATGAGTAATTCTACTAATTGTGTGCACAGGGAGAAACTACTACTCAATATCCTTTCCTCTTGTTGCTTAGTCCTGAACATCTGTGTTGTTAATGCAAGAAGCTTAAGAAACAAAATGGACGAATTTAGATTAATGTTGGAACGCACGAAAATTCATGTTCTGTTGGTAAGTGAGACTTGGTTGAAACCTGAAATCCCTTCTGCTCTAGTTTCCCTTCCTGGTTTTTTGTTGCATCGTAACGATCGCTTAAGTCGTACTGGTGGGGGTGTTGCCATATATAGCACATCACTGCTTTCCTCAAAAGTGGTGGGCAAGTCGTGTGGGTCGCAACTTCAATTTATTGCGGTAGAAGTGAAATCTGCTGGTGACAAATATGTTGTAGTAAGTGTATACTGTCCGCCCAATACTTTAAACACTGAGATTGCTGCAGAGTTTGCCAACCTTATTACAAGGCTCTCTCTCCACTATGAAAATATAATTATTGCTGGTGATTTTAATGTTAATCTTCTGAAAGCCAATAATCGTGCGACTTCATTTAGGCAATTCCTTGTATCGCTGGATTTACATACTTTGAATCAACTGCCAGAGTCCCTCCCTACTTGATAATTGAGCTACCACTGCCACTGATGGTGTACTAAAACACAGTCAAATTTCCCCGCCTAGTTTTCTGGATCAAGACCTACTATTTCTCTCAACTAAGTTTGCATTTTCCCCGCCCTCTTCATCTTCTTCGTTTTCGTACACAATATTAATTTAGATCAGCTGTCTGTAGCCACCACCTCCATGCCGTGGAACGAAATATATTTCACCACTTCTATTGACGCTAAAGCTGATCTATTAACCACATTCATTCATCACCTTTTCGATCAGTGCGTCCCTATAGTAACGAGAAAGCGTCAAGTATCTCGCCCCTGTCCTTGGTATTCCCGTGAGATCCGCGATCTGATTAATCAACGTGAGTTTATCTATAGGCGCTGTCGCAAGACAAGGATTCCTAGGTATCTTAGTGCTTACAAACAACTACGCAACCTCATCAATTGTAAAGTCAAATTTGCTAAACGTGAGTTTTACTCCCGCAAGCTTGATCCCTCCCTAACTTCCAAACAACTATGGTCCAATATTTGTTCTTTAGGTATTAATACTTCTGTACCCAAACCTTCTGATGTTGATGTAAATCTGCTCAATGCTTCCTTCATTCAATCTCCACCTGATCCCACACTCTCCACTCCCTCGTACTCTCAATCATCTAGTTCACTCAGCACTAATGGTTTCAACTTTCGTTGTGTGGACTCTTCCGAAGTTCTTGAAACATTGCTGTCCATTTCGTCTAACTGTATCGGTTGTGATGAAGTCTCTCCGCGGTTTCTTAAGTTACGCTCTTGTAACGGTCGGTTATTTATTGCAAAATTCTCATTATTAATTATTCCCCCATCTATCGGAAATTTTAGAAATTAATAGTACAATCACTTCAGAAGCTTTTTGATGCGAAACTTTTTTGGAATCACGTAGGCTCAGAAAAACAAAATTTTTCTGAGAATCGAAAAAAATAGTTTTTTTTCAGGCAGAGAGTCTGGATTTTGCATTGCGAACAGACGTTCGAGTCTGGTTTTTTTTTTGGTTAAAATTGGAAACTAGCAGTTGGTTTTTTGTTAAAAGCACCCGTTAGAACTGCCCAGCCTTTAGGCCGTCGCCTAGTTAATCGTCTTGGTAATCGAGTTATTAAGGAAATTCGATGTATACGAAAAAAAAGAAAATAAATAAAGTGAAAGAAACGAAACCAAATATTTCACGGGTGTGATTGGCAAGCAGCTGAGATATTTTTCATCGAGTTAGTGGAGACACTGGAAAGGATTCCGGCACCGATGGTGATGTGACTGGATTTGGAAGTTTCCATGAAGATAAGGTCTGTTGTGTTGAATGCGGCTGAGAAAGGCTGCTAACGAAGTGTAGAAAAATTAATGCAAGGAAAATTAACTGAATTTAGTGGTAACTGTTAAATATTTTGATAAGCTAAGTTTCCGATCAGGTTAATGAACTGTGCTTGGTGGTTGTGTTAAAAAAAAACAAAATGCAACGGATTAATGACATTCACCGAGTTGGTGGTTTTGGTGCCGCAGCGTCTTGGTGTGTGTAAATTCACATTGATATTGAAACACTAACCATTTGTTATTAAAATGGTGCGATTTTGTTAACGTCAAAAGTTTTCCAACAATCCCGCCGAAAATAAAAAAAAAATTGAACAATAGTTTATAGGTCGAAATACAAGTCAACCATTTTCTTGTTTAGTTTTTGAGTAGTATTAACGGAAGATTATATATTGTGGAGTAAACCATATTTACTGTGACTGGAGGAAGAAGACGGGGCAGACCTCCAAAAACAATTCAAATGGGCGTTCGTGCACCAAAAACAAAAAAAAAAATTTAATTAAACTTTTCTGAAGAACCCGAGGTATCGGGCAAAAGGACCTGAGTCACAACTTAGTGCTGCATCAGTTTCCCGGGTATCTTCCTCATCAGGAAGTGAGTACCACACTAATAGGAAATAAGGCGGAGGGATTAGTAGACGATTCGCAAAACAACAAAAAAGTGTTATAGACAGGTAAAAGTCATTAGGGAGCAGGGCGATTGACTGGGTTTGGTGTGCCTGGTAAAGCCCTAATAAAATATTTATCGATTGTTTTAATAATATATTGACACATTCTTTTAACATATTTATCTATGGTTCTATTAATATATTGATATATATACAATTTTCTTATTATATTGCTAAATCTACAAGGTTTTTGTTACATGATATACATATTTACTTTTTTATAAACTAATTACAAATTATTACACTACTTATCAAATATTTACATATTCTTATATGATTACAATAATTATCTTAATCTTATATTTACCCATTTCTTAAAATATAATTTGGTTACATTTTTACGTTAATACACACCCTTAGGTATAAATTTTATCTTTTGGTTTGGTGTTGTACGAAAGAAAGGAATCCTCGACTGGTACCAGCGCGACGATTGATTTGTTTCCTTCCGTTGTTGTATTAACGTTATTATTTTGTGGTAATAGTTGGCTGTGTCCACAGTACCTAGATTGTAGGAGTATTTGTTGTTTGATTTACATTTACTACTTAATGCAAACTTACCTCTATTTTGTTGTTGAGTAATTGTATTATACTGTAATTATTGTAAAATATATTTGTTGTCACTTTTTTCTTAATCCCATTAGTATTATACTGGGCATGACAGCCTAAGGGGATAAGTTATCCAGGATGGTTGGGTTTTGCTTTCTCTCCAGGGTCCTCTCAAAGTCGCGTTGAACATTTACAGGTCCACCAAGTCGATGGAAACTTCCAGCGATGAATACCTTTGGCTAACCTAGGAAAGGAACGGTATGAAGAGATCTCCCTTTTAATTAATAGGTAAGTGGTGAATCATATGTGTAAAGTCCCGGTCACACAACCCCACGCCCCCACCGGCGAGCTAGCGTAAACCGTGTGGCCGGTTTAGCATCCCCTAAAAACATTTAGGAAACTAGGGAGGATGTAGTCTTCTAAATTTTTTTATGCTTACCCAAGCACGATGGCAGTAGCCTTGCTGTCACCAGCAAGGAGCTCCATTGTGCCGGTACACTCTCCACTAATTCTGGAAACCATCACGCATATCATCAATTACTGCGTGACAACTTCTCAAGTACCCTTGATTTGGAAAAAGTCTGTTGTGATTCCATTACCAAAAAAATCCTCTCCAGTAGATATAACAGATTATCGTCCTATCAGTATTCTTTCCTTCCTTGCCAAAGTCTTTGAAAAATTCTCTTCGATCAGATCACGCGTTATGTTGAATCTAACAATTTTCTTTCTGAACTCCAATCTGGCTTTCGCAAAAACCATAGCTGCGAAACTGCTGCATTGAAGGTAACTTCAGATCTCCGTTCAGTTCTTGATCAGGGTGATGTAGCATTACTAGTTGTTCTGGATTTCTCCAAAGCGTTTGACTGAACTACTGAGCTTTGCAAACTTAGGGCATTCTATAATTTTTCTTCTTCTGCTATCAGACTTTTCTCCTCTCTTCTGTCTAATAGGTTACAGTGTGTTCGGCATAACGGGGTTATCCTTGGTGTCCCCCCCCCAGCCCTGCGCACCGAACCTCCCAACGGCGAGCTAGCCACAGCAACGCCAGGCGTGTCCTTGTTAAGTGCAGTGGGTGCGTAGTAGTGTGTCGCGAGATAGGTTCCTTGTTTGTTTACATTTATTTCATCAACTTTTCAATGTCGGCCATCGAGCCTTCAGCACCTTTTTTAGTTTTACTGTCATGGTTAGACTACCACTGACCTCTGTACGCGGTGCGGTCCCTTCAGGCCACCGAAGTCCCTAGTACGTTTTTGTTTTTGAAGCCTTTGACGTTTAAAAATATGGCGACCCGGTGTCGTATGTCCGACTTCGTTCAGGGAGTTAACTTGGACTCGTAAATCGATTCAAAGTATATTTTTTTTCATTTATCTAATAAATAAATTTCCATTTTTATATGTGTGTGCTTAAATCCTGCGATGGATCCAATATTAATTGAAAATGTAGTAGAAATATAAAATAGGTCCTTAAATATTGCCCTAGGCCCGTGGTGGTAAACATATGGCACGTGAACGATCACATATATTATTTCTCAAGACTATTTCTTTGTCGGTACGCCATATCTCCATTAATACTTTATCAAAACCAATGATTGAGCCATCATGTTGAAGATTACCTTCAGTGCTAATGACGAAAAGTAAAAAAAAATAAAAATTAACGTTTCTTTTTAAATTTGATTTATTTAAAATTCGATGTGACAAGATTGTAATAAGCGCTTGTGGCAGCAACAACCGAAGAGTTTCTGATCCATGGGTTATCAAGTAAACCATGGATATCACTACCGTGATAAAACACACCGGCATTGATAGTGTGAAAATAGCTCGAGGAGATAGTAAAAGGCTCGCCCGAGTTAGTTGTAAATGGACACTCAATACGATCGGTTGTTGCTGACACGACAGCACCCTAAAGTAAAACAGATTGTAGTATTTTAATTAGTCGAGTACCAAGTCCCTCAAGAAGGAAGCAAGATCCAGACGCTATTTATTGACAATATGTTTAAGTAATCAATATACAGTGGCTCACAGTGAAAATCGTCCACCTTACGAGTAATACCATGTTCGCACTGAGCCGAAATTACGTGATTTTGGAAAGTGATTTCGAAATTATGTAGAACCGTTCGCACTGAATTGAAATGATTTCGTTTCGGTGTTTTTTTTTCTGGCACCACACGAGTCTCCAATTTTTTCAGCCCAAATTTTAACTAGCGCCTCTTCTAGCAAAGCCCGTAGGCTTCTTTCTTTTATATTTCTTGGATTTTTGCATTTTGAAGAATGTGAAGCTTATATTCAAAGTCAAATCAGTTATTAAAATGTCCAACTGACAATTTCAGCATCAATAGTGACGTGCTGAATTGGGCTGAATTCGATTTTCGGGTTTGAGCATTGGCTCTGACATGATTTTGTTCGTAATTTTGCCAAAATTACGAGATTTGAGATGATTTTGAAATCAGTAGAATATATGGGAAATCACATGATTTTGAACGTGATTTTGGGCGAAATCACGAAAACAGACGAAATCACGTAATTTCGGCTCAGTGCGAACATGGTATAAGAGGAATTAAGTAGTTTTTTTCATCTAGATCTCCACAAATCCAAATAAGAATTTAAATAACTAAGTTTTTCATTTCTTTTCTTCAAAATAATAACGAAAAATTATGAAATTAATCAATAACAAAAACGGGAAAAATTCAAATTTCCGGAAAGGTCATATTTCTATCTCACAATGAAAATCGTCCACAACACTCAATACTAAGAAATGTCGTCCATAACACTCAATACTAAGATAGTTGGTCCTCCTTATGATGTAATTACTGCTAGAAGCCTGTTCGGCATTGAATTTACTAATTTTTAGTATACTTAGGATTAATTCTAGCCCATTCCTGCTTGAGTACATTTTCAAGGTCTTTCTGCGAGGTAATATTGTCTTACGAATGCTCCTGCCCGGTGTATCCCATAAATTCTATTAACATTCAAGTTAGGGATTGAGGATGAACGGGGAAAACTGTTTTACAATTGTATATCAGCCAATAGCGTTCAACGTCTGAGGTATGCTTAGGGCCATTATACTGATAGAATGCAAACCCAGCAGTAATACTTAGAAGTTGCGCACTCTGGTGCACATTTCTTTTTAGAATATCAAGCTAAACCATTGCATCCACTGTTCCTCGGATGAACTCAAGGTTGCCAGTGCCATTTGCCGCCATACACCTCCATACGATACCAAACAACCGAGTATTGCAATTCGTTCTTTAGTAGTCTCTCATTATAAGGCGGGCAAAAGTCACAGAGAAATGGCAGAGATTGTTGGAAAAAGTCGAACAACTGTCCAATATATTATTAAAAGGTGTGAAGAAAGTGGTAGAATAGCAAGCAAGCCAAAAAACAGTACCAGAAAAGTATTTCCCAACAAACGAACAAAATCAGTTACGAACTAGATCAGTTGTGAACAAGATCAGGGTGGACAAGTTGAGTTGCGGACCAAGTCAGTCACGAACGAGATCTCTATAAAAGTATCAGCGAATGGCGTGCCACTCTTTATCAAAATAGATTCTCAGTTAAAATATAATTAAACTTCCATTCAATCAGCCTTTTGTTTTTTATCAGTATTTTAATAAAGTGGGCAAG
Source organism: Thereva nobilitata (assembly GCA_963855945.1). Taxonomy (NCBI): domain Eukaryota; kingdom Metazoa; phylum Arthropoda; class Insecta; order Diptera; family Therevidae; genus Thereva; species Thereva nobilitata. The sequence continues at coordinate 38,266,189 of OY979697.1, forward strand.
CCCCCACATAGTTTTATTTTACTCATTATTAATTTCAGTCAATTAATTATTCAATTAATTAATCATGAAAACTCATGTAAAAGAATTTGTGAATCAGGTTTTCATAATGCCGGCAGACCAACAGGGAGACCTCGCGGAAGCCGTTCAAGACTATTGGAACGTGTCACAGAATGCAGAAGAAGATGTACCGAAAGAGACGAACAAAGAAAACTTCTCCTGCAGACAGATAGAGAAGCTCAGCAATTGTGCAAAATACAGTTAAACGATCCTTATGGGTTCATACATAACCTTCTATATTTACAAGCCATGAACAAGAATCTCAATTGAGAGAATCGGACCACCAAATTCTCCCAAATTATCCAAATTACACTAACAACATAACGTGATTTCACCGAGTTGTGGTCCGATTGAGCGGAAATTCGCTCTCAATATTTTCCTTGTTCATGGCTTGTAATATAGAAGGTTGTGGTTCATACTAAAATTCATAAGTTGGCTCAAAATATGAGTGCAAATGATGATCCTGTTTTCACTGAATGGTTACTCAAATTGGGTAACGGTGATTTAGAAGTTCAAGCGATTATGAGAATGAAGCGATAAAAATTCCGAAACATTGTTATTGGAATTATGATAGTATTATTACCACCATATTCAATGCCACAGAAATCAATGAACAAAATATTTCGCAGTTTCCTTCAACAGCGATTTTATGTCCAAAATACGATGATTGTACAAAAATTAACGAATATATCATTTCCAATTTGTTACTTCTAAAGAAAAAGATTTACTTCAGTTCAATTCAATTTTACCCCATAGAATTCTTGAACTCTTTGAATCCATCCGATTTAACAACATGGTTAGTGGTAACTCACTTAGGCGAGTATGTTATGATCCCAAACTTGGATCAACTTTGACCTTGAAACCCCGTCAACCTCTATCCTAAGTATCTTACTGTTGGCAATGCTGTTGAGTTACTAACTTTTTTTAAATTTTGTGCTAAAATTATGTATTTGTATGAAAAATTAATTGAGATCAAAGTAGTAGTTGCAGTTTTTCAACGGATTTTCTATGGACGCTTTGATTTATCAACAGACTCTGAAAAAATGCGCAAAACGGCCGCTGGCGGCGAAACTATGCGGAATTCGAAAAAACGGTAAAGGCAAAATTTTTAGGAAATTTTATGCTATTCAACTTTGCTCTTTTGATATTTTCATCAAAATGCATAGTTTCTCCTCAAAATAGAGAAAAAGGCGGAAAATGTCGAAAAAACGCTTATTAAATATAGCCTTGAACATATTTCGTTAGGCCACCACTCACCGTTACTTTTGTTGGCATATTTTTTATCATAATGAAAAGATTTCATTCGGTTACTCGATCGGTGAAGCCGTTCTACTACGGATCCTGTACTATCACTATTGGGCATTCCCGCGATTATTTTACCGAGAGATTTAGTAAAGTGTGAGTACTGTGCGATTATAGATTTTTTTAGAGTTTACTGTGTTTCATATAGTTTAGTTTCATTCTGCTCATGGTTTTGTTTATCACCAGACATGGCGACTTTTAATATGGAAGGCTTTATTGAACTTATTAAAAATAAACCAATATTGTGGGATTTAAATCATCCCCAATATAAAAATTTCAAAAGAAAGTCGACGTCTGGAAAAACATATCGGAAGAATGTGGATTAAGTGGTTAGTATGAATTTTGTACTACATACTTGCTTTGTAGTGATTTTATAAATATTTTAGATAATAATTATATTTTATTATAGTTGAATTATCCAAGAAAAATGGAAAAGGTTGCGTAATTCGTATGCTCCGGATAAATGGGCACAATGGCGTCTATGAGACTTCATAAAAAAGATCACGACAAGACGCAGCTGAATCATCTGAAGATGAGGATGATATTTTTTGCAAATCTTTAGTATTGAAGTTAAAGAAATTTCCATGTTGAGTAAAAAATGAAGCTAAGGAGTTCATGTTAAAATATTTAAATGAAGTTGAAAACAAACTAGATAGTGGTGAAATGACATAATTTTTTCTTTGTTATTTTTACAAAAAAGTACATAGCAATAAATGTGTTTTTATTGAACAAACATTTTTTCTTAAACTATCCTAAAGCTAAACTAATATACTATCTATAATATACTAACCACAAACATATTTGTGTATTTTTTAACAGCTTTCACTAGGGTTGAAAAGATACTTTTCCCTCATGCATGAAGTATTCTGTTAAAATCCGTCGAACTTCAAGGGCCTCACATGTGCTGTCATTGCTCCCAGATCGGTTAATTGACTGTAGTGTTACATTTTCCTGTCGCCAAAGACCTTCGATTATTTCGTTGTTTTCATTGGAATAATCGCAATAATTTTGTGGACAATAAGTATTACCATTATAAATGCCATCAGTAAGTTTCAAAAAATTGTGTAATATTACACATGCAAGGACGACTTATCAGCATTATCGCGATGGAATTCTATACAACTGCAGAGGACCCGCCAGCGTATAACCAAAATCCCAAAAGCATTTTCCACTCGGGACAGTCTATAATTAAAGACTTCCTTATCTTCTGGCAACAACAGTCCAGTATATGGTCTCATCAAATTTTTTCGCAGGGGAAAAGCATTATCACCGATAAAATAGTGTGGTACAAGTTTATTTGAATTTGGCAGATGTGATGGCGGTGGTAGATTGAGTTCATCTTGCCAAATTTTTTTTCCAAATACTGAACGGCAGAATATCCCTCCATCACTTTGGCTACCAAAAGCTCCCATATCCACAGCCCTTTAAGCATAATTAGCATCGCACAATGCTAGTAAAACGATGCTAAAATGGCCCTTATAACAATAAAATTTGGATCCTGATTTTGGTGGGCACTTTATTTCCACATGTTTACCGTCGATACTTCCAACGCAGTTTGGCATTTGCCATTTTTGTCCAAAGTTGTCGCGTATCATTTTCCAGTCCATTACATTTAGCTTTGGCATATATGTGGGTGACAACAATTTCCATAGCATTTCACAAACTTCTATTATTATCACTCGTACTGTTGACACAGCAATCCTAAAACTCCAAGCCAAGTAATGCCTGGATACCCCTTGAAATATTCTGAAAAAATGTTAAACTATACTTTACATTAAAGTAAAGGCAAGCCTACACTCTGGATCTATTGGTTTTCATTTTGAAGTTTATGTTAAATGGCCTTTCACTAAGCTTAAAAGCAATTCGTATTGAAATTTGGTCATTTGCGTAGCCTTGAAAAACAGCTCTTCATCATTTTCTTTCATAAATTTAAATGTAGTTTCGTAAAATCCTAGCTGTTTCCTCTGGTTGATACAAGGGTCACACCCACCATCTCCTCTTATTCTTCCTCCGCAAAAGCTCATATGATAAATAGCACATATTCAACACATTCATGAGAAACACTGCTTCTTCATTTTTATTCATTTTGAATATTATTGCGCTAATATTTTCTTTAATTTAATAAAAATAATCACTGCGACGGATTACAAACGACACTTCAAAACCGTTTTGACAAGACTTAGCGCTACGGCATTGTATTGGCACTCAGTTAGATGGGATTTTAGTCGACTTAACTCAGTGTGCCCAACTTAGGGGGTTTCCCCCTAAATTTAGGGAAAAAATCGCAATGGGGTTTTTTTTAGGGGGTAAAAATGTTTAGGGGGTTTTTAGGGGATTTAAAAACAAATTTAAGGGCATCCAAAAAAAATCATATTTGTTTTTGAAACCATGAGTAATCTTTATCTTTTACGAAATCGGTATATTCGTAACATTTCATTTTATTACATTTTTTATAACAAATCAGACAGTAACGATTGATGACATCTGTTGGTATAATTCTCTTACGATATAATCCTGTAAAGCGTCAACTGTAATTATAAAAGCGGTTGTAAGCTTAAGCTCCATGATCTAGATTCAAATTCAATTCAGATATCAAACATAATCAGAAACAACTTAACGACTTCGTGTACGAGTTGCAGTTCTTACTACGCAATGCATATATGTTGTAAGTGTCGTAATCGTAAGAGGTTTCGTGTACTGTTTTGTGAAAATATATTAATTAAGCGTTGTTAAAACATCTTTTTTTTAAATCTGTGAATAATAAACAAACATTACAGTACGCTGTTAAATATTAGGTACGATATTGAATATTTGGTACGATAATATCAAACAGAATTAGAAACAACTTCGACTTCGTGTGCGCATTATAATTCTTGCTGCGCAGGGCTTTATGTTGTAATTTATTGTCGTAATCGTAAGAAGTGTCGGTTACTGGGTTTTTAAACAACAATAATTATATAGTGTTGTTAAAAAAACTTTGGTTTGAAATCTGTGAATAATAAGCAAGCTAAATTGTTAGTACAATATCAAAATAAATCTAAATCCAGAAATTTTCTTTCATTCCGCCATTTTGAAGAATTAACAGCCAATTTTAATTTTTATTTTTTTATTGCTTGCAGAATCTGGCGAATCTTGGAAGATTCGAGTGAAATAATTATTGTTTTTTGGTATAGTACAAATTTGTTAAATAAAATAAAGTGATGCCAAAATCCAAAGATAAAAAATATCATCAAAAATATACAAAAGTATGGAAGACCCATAGTTTATTGAAAGGTTTGTATTTCATTTTTATTAAAATACTTTAATTCGAATATTAATTGGGAAAATATAAGCTAGCATTTGTTTAATGTAAAATTTTCGCACACAATTAAATATGTATAATTTCATAAATTCTGTCCATTGAGTGGTAAAAATGAAAAAAGGAACTATACAAACGCGACCATTAAAAAATATTATCGTAACTACAGAGAAATAAATCTAAAATCTGTCCAATTTATTATAGTTTAAAATATTTTTTTCTCTTGTCGATTATTCAACAAACTCCTAAAGGAATATTTAGTAATTAATAATTTGTCACTCACATTTTGAATTTTTGTCTTTTTTCTTTACTTCTTTTCATTTTTCTTCTTTTTGAATATTTTTACTTTATTTTCTTAATTTTTCTTTTTCTTTTTTTTAATATTAATTTACATTGTTAACTTGTAGTTCTTAGTCCATAATTTTAAATTTATTTTTGCCTAATGTTTCACCCAATAATTTTTAATTGTACGCTTATAAGAATTTTTCTTTTCTTTTGTACAATGATTACACAATAAATTATTATTATTATTTTCATCGTACGTGCACGAGAATATTAATAAATTAACAAGCTCACACAGTTGCATCCATCTTAATTAACCTACCTAATTAAATAAGTAGATCATTAACGTTTACGGTGTTTAAAATTTTCTTGGATTTGAATTTTTACTTGCTATGTTTGAGTCAATTAAAGGCGATAGAGATAGAATTAGTTGAAACAAGGTAGAAGGATTGATATCATAAATTAGAGTACTGTTCTTGATGATATTTATATATCAAGGATGTGCAACCTTTTTTATAATATGGGCCAGTATAAATTTTTCTTTATTTCCGCGGGCCGTGGTAGCTAATTGACACCTTCTTGTGCCCTGTAATTTATTTAGAATGCGTTTGAAGTGAAAGATGCTTTAATGGGGTAAATTACACTATCCATCACACGGTCCTCAACTCAAACAGGTTTGTGTATAATGTAGGTATGCACTAAGTATTCATCTCTCTGCTTATTTTTTGGGTAACGATTGTGATGCCTATGTAGTTGTACCAGGGCCGGATCTAAGCATAGGCAACATAGGCGCTCGCCTAGGGGCCCGCACCACATAGGGGCCCGCGCCACACACAAAAATATTTTATGCAGTCCATCACACAAGGCACCGACTTTGCCGCGCAGGCAAAAAAAAAATAAAAATTGTTTTAAAAAAAATCGGTAATTTCCCGAATTTGTTTAAAAAATTATTGTTGACCATATTTTATTGCAATTCTTTCTGTGATAGTTGTGCTTTTCTCGATTCGCTACCCCAATTTAAAAAATTTCAAACTTTCAAAAAATTTAAAAACCAAACCAAGTAGCCAAGAAAGAAAGAATATGTATGTGTTAACTTTTCACGCCAAAATTTTCTGGTGAAAATGTTACTACTCTTTGCTCTTGTCTTTTCTATACTTCTCTCCTAAAAACCCCGTTCGGTAGGAGTTGAAGGAGTACCAGTGTAGATTCCCGCATTGTGTTGTACTACTCGCGCGCAAATTTGTGTTAAGTCTAAAAAACAAATCAGGAAGAAAATCTCTTGTTCTGTTGTGGTGGACATCTGAGTGAACAATTTAATCAGAAGTTTTATATTATTGGATTGCGATTATTACAAAAGGTAAGTTAGCATTCTGTTTATACAGTGGTTTGGAAAACCGAAAGGATAGAGAATGTCATCGATGACTGATATTGGTTAAGATTTCGAATATGAAATTCGCTACTCGGATATCGTAGAAAGTATCAAGTTCTTCAAAATTTTTAAATATTGATACGTATTATACAAAGTTTTTCCCTAAATTAAAACGTTTTCTCAAAGGCCATATACTATTTCTTTAATATTATTTTTGGTATCTTATATTTTCGTTTTTTCAGAACAATATTATGGACCGACATAAAATACAGACTAATCGACATAGAACAAAAGAGGAATACCTCAGCGGCAGTGCAAAACGGAAAATTGCGGAAGAAAAAGACAAAAAGAATAAAGAAGTGATAGCAAAATCGCGTCGTATGACCGACTATGTTATCGTTGAGCAGAAGCGAACTTCCTCTGTTGATCCTGAAAACAATGTAGGCCTTGATGATGCACGCGAGTTACGTCCAGGCCACCGGAAGGTGTCTCATTACATGGGAACAATGATTTTCCCATCAACTGGCATCAGTAAAAATACCCGGCGACGTTCCAGGAAATTTGTACGGAGCGACATCGACGTAGACATAACAGCCAACTCCAGATTGGATTCGTAAATAAAACCAAACTCAGCAAATTTAAGTGCAACAAATGCACCAACGAAATGCAGCACTAAAACATTTTTAAATCAGTTTCGGAACTACCGTCGAAATTAACAGTTGTTATCGTCCTTATTTTTGCCTCTTAATACCTGTTTCTATTAATAATAAATAGTTTATATGAATTTCAAAAAAGGAATTTCAGTGTTTTTTTATTTAACATATTGATTTCATTTTTTCTCCCGAATTAAAAGTAATTATATTTCTGGCGCAGTCGGTGGAATCTCAATCCGAAGATTTGAGATCGGGCGAAGAAAAAGAAAACCAATAATTTTTTTACCATCCGCTTAACCCCAACCTCCACCCAATGAAGTGAGTGAAAGTACCAAACTGTGGAACAAATTTGAAAAAAAAAAACGCGGCCGTTTTTATCTGTAAAGGGGGAGCGAGTGAATATTGTGTAAAAGTAATATAAAATAAAGAAAAAGAAGTTTTTGCTAAAGTAACGAAGATAAATATTTGTGTTTTTATTGTTCTTTATAAATAGAATTGAAAAAAAAAAATATAATAGAAAACGAGGTGAACAGTGACATTGTGCTGCATTCATCGATCAGTGACTTTGTGCTACATTCGAATTTTCTCTAATGCCAAAGGATACAAAGTGTAAGAACGGAGTTCAACTTTCAGACCCTATTCAAATTTAGAAACGGACGAAATGGCAGAACCAGGAGCAGCAGCCACCGCGGCATCAACCCCCGCCGCAACAGCAGATCCATATACAATTCCAATCTCGGAACTGTTGAAGGAAGCCTCCAGGATTCGAGAATACACTGGCAACAACGATTATGATTTATCTTCATTTATTAGGGAAGTGGAAATATTCCTACCTCTTTTCAATGGAAGTCCTCAAATTCAAAACTACATTTTTCAACGTAATGTGATCAACAAGATTCAAGGTCCAGCCCTTCAAGCAATAAGAAGTTTAGGTAGAAACCCATCTTGGAAGGAAGTGAAACAGGAGTTAATTAGGACTTTTGGAGTGAGAGAAAGCTACCTCCATTTGTACCATCAAGCAACAACATTGAGAAATAATAATAATGTAAGTGAATATTTTCATAATTTAAAATTTATACTTGATAAGCTAAATGCGAAATATGAATTCGATGAAAATAAACCGGTAGAATTCTCACCTAACGTAAACGAAGGATTAATTTTAAGAACTTTTACTAATGGTTTAGATACTAATTGTGCTAGTGTTATAATTAGTAGAAATATAACAAATTTAAGAGATGCTTATTATACTTTAGAAGAAACAGGGTTGATTAGATATAGAAGTGGTACTTTTAAAAATGATAAAACTTTCAAAAGCAGGCAAAATTCTCATACACAAAGAGTATATCCTAAAGATAGGGATCACAGAAATTTTAATCGAAATAGTGAAACAAATCTAGGTAGGTACAACCAGTATTATCAAAACTCTAATTCAAATAACTTTGGGCAAACAAGACAGAATGAATACTTTGCAAAACAAAAACAAAATTTTATTCCACAATTTAGAAATTCAGGCAATTTTAGAAACTCGGGTCAATTTAGGAATTCAAATCAATTTAGGCAACAAAACGAACCGGAAGCAATGATCGTTGACCATATTCAGGACGCCAATTATAACTGCGAAGAAGTAAATTTTCACTTACCTCCGACAGGACAGATTTACCGATAGTAGAATTAACTATTGGTACAAATAAATTAAGATGTTTAGTCGATTCAGGCTCAACTACGACGGTATTAAATGAAACAAAATTAAAACAATATAAAAGACTTACACTAGATCAGAAAATACTACTTAAAACATTAGATGGAAATACTATCGTGAACCAGCACATTATTACAGAATTACCTGCAGAGTTCAATGAAAAGAAATGGATGAGTTGGAAATTAACTACTTTTAAAGATAAAGATTTCGATGGATTGATTGGTCTAAATGTACTGAAACCCCTGCAAGCTATTATAGATTTAAAAGAAGATTGTTTGGAAGTTAATGGAAAAAGAACAAGGTTTCTTAACTCATGCCCTTACCAAAGTCGCGATATATTTACTTTGGAAGCACAGCCTATAGATCAAAGTGTCTTCGGTAAACTTCAAAGAGAAGATATGAATAGCGATGAAAAAGAGAAGCTTAAAGCACTAATCAGGAGAAATGCGGATTTATTTTACAAAGAAGGGCAACATTTAACTCATACACATGAGATCCAACACGAAATTATTACTAAAACTAATAGGCCTGTTTACTCAAAAATATATAGATACCCCAAAATACACGAAGAGGAAATAACCAAACAAATGAACGATATGCTTGAACAGGGTATAATCAAAGAAAGCAATTCCCCCTACAATTCTCCGCTGTGGATAGTACCTAAAAAGTCAGATAACTCAGGAGAAAAAAAATGGAGAATTGTAATAGATTATAGGAAGTTAAATGAAATTACAGAAGATGATAAATTTCCTATACCAAACATAGAAAGCATTCTAGAAAAGCTAGGAAGAGCACAGTACTTCACGACGCTGGATCTCGCAAAAGGATTCCATCAGGTGCTAATCAAGGAGGAAGATAGAAAGAAGACTGCATTCTCGACACCCTTGGGGCACTACGAATTCGTGAGGATGCCTTTCGGGCTGAAAAATGCCCCCGCAACATTTCAAAGACTCATCAATTCAGTTTTAAGAGAATATATTAACCAAATATGCGTTGTATATCTCGATGATATACTCATCTTTAGCACAACAATTCAGGAACATACAGAAAATATTCAAAAAGTATTCAATAAACTTAGAGAACACAATTTGAAAATTCAGGTCGACAAGTGTAAATTCCTTGCAAAAGAAACGGAGTACTTAGGGCACATACTTACAACAAATGGGATTAAGCCAAACCCTAACAAAATTGAAAGCATACAAAAAATTAAGTTACCCCAAACCACGAAACAGATTAAATCGTTTTTGGGCATCACCGGATATTACCGAAAATTCGTTAAGGACTATGCTAAAATAGCTTACGGTATGACAAAATATCTGAAAAAGAATGTTAAAATCAACACTAATGACCCAAATTATATAGACACCTTTGAAAAACTTAAAAGAATCCTTACAAATCCACCAGTCTTAAAATATCCCGATTTTGGAAAGAAATTTAAATTGATTACAGATGCCAGTGACTTCGCTTTAGGAGCAATTTTAAGTCAGGAAGGACACCCTATTTGTTTTGCAAGCAGAACATTGAACGACCACGAACGTAATTACTCAACAACTGAAAAGGAGCTGCTTGCAATCGTCTGGGCAGTGAACTACTTTCGACCCTATGTTTATGGCAGACGGTTTGACCTGATGACTGACCACCAACCTCTTAAATGGCTGCAAGCCAAACACAATGGAAAAGATATCAATCCGAGACTGCAAAGATGGTTACTAAAGCTGGGAGAGTACAACTTCGACCTTGACTATATCAAAGGGAAGGACAACAAAGCCGCAGATTTCATGAGTAGTCTAAATATAGAGAACGGCGAAATTTATCACACCGAAACGTTTACACCAAAGGAAGGAGAAAGTATTCATCTCCATACGGAACCCCAAGAAATTCATCCGCAAAATGAAGAAGGTGAACTGCCGGATAATATAAGTATGATCAATACAGTCCACTCGCAACAGGAAGAACAAAATAATCACATCCCTATACTTTCAGACACAATAGTTAACAGGTTTCGAACACAAATTATCTTAACAGACAGCAAAACCCAAGACATAGAAACGGCTAACAACAGAAGAAAAATTTACGTAAATTCACAAGACATAGAAAATGGCAATATGACAAATATTTTTCGTAGATTTCTACAAAAAGGAAGGATAGGTATCTTTTCAGAACTAAGTGAACACAAATATAATTTGGTGCAATTAAAATTAATAGAGCTATTCGACACAACCTTAAAGTTTTACAAATGCCAATATCATGCAAAGGAAATGAAAAATGAGGAAGAGACCTTTAAGCAAATAGCGAAATATCATAAGTACGAGACAGGACATGCCGGCATTAATGAAAATTACGCAGGACTGAAACGAGTGATATACTTCAAAAACTTGAAAGAATTAATACAAAAATATATAAACAATTGCGATACTTGTAATAGAGCAAAATATGATAGGAACCCAATAAAGCCAAAATTTAATTTAACTATAACACCCTCCGATATAAATGAAAGGATACATATAGACACATACGTAAACAAAAAACATAGTTTTATTACATTTATTGATAAATTTTCAAAACACGCCGTGGTATTGTTTCTAGAGAATAGACACAGTTTAACTATTATAGAAAAAATAAGATTATACTTTTCAATAAAAGGGAGACCCAAACACATAACAATGGATAATGAATTTAGCTCTGTAAATGTAAAGGACTTTTTCAGAACAGAAAATATAGAAATTCATTTTACGAAACCGAACAGCCACACCGGAAACTCGGACATCGAAAGGTTTCATAATACACTTAGTGAAAGACTAAGAACATTGGAAGCTGAAAATTCAAATCTTTCAATTCAGGAGAGAGTATTTAAATGTACAGAATGGTACAACAAATCAATACATTCCACAATTAGAGCAAGGCCAATTGATGTCATTGAGGGTAAGGCCGATAAAACAAAGATAACAGAGCTAATAAACAAAACTAAGTTATACAAGATAAATAAAGCGAATATCAAGAGAGAAAACTTTACACCAGTAGGTAATGAGGGTTACGTAAAAAATTACAAGTGTCTTAGACATAAGAATGAACCTAGATATAGAAAACTTAAATACGATAACATTCACCCAATAAATATTAAACGACCAAATAAATTTTCAGGTCAAGTCAATATTGATCATTTTGATATTGATGCTAATAAAGATGACGGAAGCAACTTTGACGATCGAGAAAATCATAACTAACAACGGATTTGCTGAAATTAAATTAGGAGAAGTGCAGATCGTAAAAAATTATGACATAATTCTGCATATAATAGACCTCGAAGAAATTAAAAACATCATCTCAACTTTAGAAGACAACATATCAGGGCTCGTAATAGAGGAAAATAAAGAAATATTGATAGCAGAACTGGAATCTATGAAACATATGCTACGGACATTAATTCCACACAAAAGCAAAAGAGGACTTATTAATATCATTGGTACAGCAAGTAAATGGCTATATGGCACAATGGATGACGACGATCGGCAAAACATTGAAGAAAATTTGAAGGTAATTGACGGAAACAGCCATAATATTATAGAACAAAACAACAGGCAGATATACATCAACGACCACTTCAACAAAACATTTCTAACAATAAAAAACACAATAGAGAACGATAGGGCAAAGATAGCAAATCAACTTAACGAAATAAACCAAGGTAACGAAAAACTTATATCCAAAATAATGTACTTAGAAGGACTTTTTAAAATAAAAATAGTAAAAGATAACTTAGAGCATATCCAAAACAATATAGCTTCAAGTAGGTTAGGGATAATGGGAAACAATGTGTTAACTAGCGACGAGATAAGCAAATATGATATAGATCTATTAAAACTTCAAAATATCAAATTAGGAACCTTTATGTATGAGAAAAACAAAATTATTTTTGCTATTAAGATACCGAGAGAAACATTTAAAACCAGACTATATTTAATTACCCCTGTTCCAAATCAAGACTTAGAGGAACTATTGATAGAAGATCAAAAAATAATAAAAATAAATGATACTTCGTATAAATACAACCAAGATTCAGATTATAAAAATCTAAAAGAATTCAGCCCATGTATCCAAACAAATAAATGTATAAAAACCAAAAGTATGAAAGCTCAATTAAATGAAATAGAAATGGGCTTGTTATTATTAAAAAATTTTGTAAATTTTAAGTTTAATAGTAGTTGCGATGAGAGAAATTTAATATTAGATGGAAATTATTTAATAACATTTAACGATTGCGAAATTTACCTTAATAATAAAACATTTAAAAATAGAAAAGAAAAATTTGAACAAAGATTTGTAATGCCAAGCGATGTTAAATTATCAATGAATAACAGTAAACTCTCATTTGACGATTTAGTGATAAGACAGGTTGAAAACATTGAGCACATAAAGGAATTAAAATTTCAAAGGAAAAGCCACCTGTATTTTAATCTAGGGATAGGACTTGTAATATTAATCATTTTTATAGCACTAACTATTTTTTTATATATGAAGATTATGAAGATAAAAAGGACATATACAATTCAGGGGAATTTTCCTCTAAAGGAGGGAGAAGTTACGTCCAGGCCACCGGAAGGTGTCTCATTACATGGGAACAATGATTTTCCCATCAACTGGCATCAGTAAAAATACCCGGCGACGTTCCAGGAAATTTGTACGGAGCGACATCGACGTAGACATAACAGCCAACTCCAGATTGGATTCGTAAATAAAACCAAACTCAGCAAATTTAAGTGCAACAAATGCACCAACGAAATGCAGCACTAAAACATTTTTAAATCAGTTTCGGAACTACCGTCGAAATTAACAGTTGTTATCGTCCTTATTTTTGCCTCTTAATACCTGTTTCTATTAATAATAAATAGTTTATATGAATTTCAAAAAAGGAATTTCAGTGTTTTTTTATTTAACATATTGATTTCATTTTTTCTCCCGAATTAAAAGTAATTATATTTCTCGCGCACGTCCAAGTACCAGCCATAGCCAGCTCGAAAATGCTGAGGCCTACCAAGTGGTAGGTTAGCTTCTATTTTAACTAGGCATCAGATCAGGGTTCTGTGGAAAATATGAGTGACGGAGAGCCTTTGTACCGAAATCGCCGTTATAGTTTATTGACTCAATCATTTCTGATAGCTCATATTTTATTTATTATTTCAAAGACGTCTTTTTTAATACTAATTTAGTTTTTTCTCTCGTTTTCAACATTCTTACGTTATCTGTGTTTTCTCAGGATCCAAAAGGACCAGAAGAGATACCACCTGTGCTTGTACTTCCGGAATATTATGATTCTGAAACAGCTGTAAGAAGAAATGTTGGTTTAGAAAATGACATTGGGAAGTGGCCGGAATGTATGTCATCTAGTGATATTGATTATTGCATTAGAATGGGTGCCCCAGCATTTCAGAACTGTGACAGTGATCTATTAAATACAAAATCTCTGAAACAGCCTTATAAAAGCAAAGGGTCTGAGAAAATTTTAACAAGAAAATGTCAAGAAGGTTTTTTTGTACGAAAGACACGAAACGGCGAAAGCATAAGACGTTCGTGGCTATGTTTTTCTCCCAGCAATGGTCGCATCTACTGCTATGTTTGTAAACTTTTCTCCACAGTACACTCGCAGTTTACTCATGGCGGCTTTTCTGATTGGAAAAATGCTACCTCACGTCTGATTGAACACGAAACCTCTAAAAACCATTTAAATGCTGTCATTGATTTCGCAGGGCGCTCTAAAAATATTGGGCGCATCGATCAAGAACTAATTCAACAAGCACAAGACACATCTAAATACTGGCGAGAAGTGCTTAGGAGATTGATAAGTGTCATAGTTTTCATCAGTGAAAGAGGTCTAGCATTTAGAGGAGAAAATGAAACAATTGGGTCACCGAATAACGGTAATTATCTGGGAATTCTGGAGCTCATAGCAGAGTACGACGACTTTTTGAGAGACCATATAAAATCTCACGGAAATCGTGGAAGAGGCCATACAAACTATCTGTCGTCAACAATTTGTGAAGAGTTTGTGCAAATAATTTCCAAACGAGTGTTTAATGAAATTATCTCTCGTATCAAGGAGGCAAAGTACTACTCTATATCTATAGACTCAACTCCCGATGAAGGTCACATTGATCAGCTCAGTTTGGTTTTTAGATATTTAGAAGGACACACCCCTGTTGAGAGATTTGTAACATTTATGCCCAACCAGGGTCACAAAGCGAAGGATATGTTTCAAGGGTTGATTAATTTTCTGAAAGAGAATGACTTGGACATAAAAGACTGCCGTAGCCAGTCTTACGATAACGCTTCATCAATGAGCGGAAAGTACAATGGTCTCCAAGCGTTAGTATTGAGAGAAAATGGTTTAGCTATTTGGTTGCCTTGCGCTACACACTCACTGAATCTTGTTGTGCAAGCTGCAGCTGGCTGTTGTCTGAGTGCTGTAAGCTTTTTCGATTTTTTGGAAGAACTCTTCGTATATTTTACCTCCTCACCAAACAGGTATAAGATCCTAACCGATTGTTTGGAAAAAGCCGAAACTGATAAACGTATTCTTGTGCCGAAAAGAACAACTACGTCCCGTTGGTCAAGCCGGGCAGATGCTACAAGAGCCCTCCGGCGAGGATATCAGGAAATAAAAAAAGCATTGCTCGAAATTTCAGAGGACAAAGAAGATTCTGGTAAATCACGAGTTACTGCTCTAGGTTTGTACAAAAAAATGCTCAAGATGGAAACAGGCTTGTACACAGTGTTTTGGGATGACATCTTGGGTGAAGTGAACAGAACTAGCCAAACCTTACAAAATCCGAGAATGGATGCGAACACAGCTGCCTTAGTACTGACCTCGCTGAAAAGCTTTATAGAAAGTAAACGGGACCGCTTTAAAGAATATGAGGAGAAAGCTACTGAATTAACGGTATATGAGTATGAAGGTGAAACAACGCGTAAACGCAGAATAAATGTACGTTTAGCCCCTCTAGATTGTCCGCAAGTCCCGGAAGTTAGTTTGACACCGTCGGATAAATTTCGAACCCAGAGTTTCATTCCAATTATAGATGAACTTGGAAGTGCATTGCGGATGAGACTTGAAGCGTACCAACTGGTATATACACGTTTTGGGTTTCTTCATAAAATGGATACACTTTCGAATGAAGAAATAACAGCAGCGAGTGAAATGCTGGCAGATACTTATAAAACTGACCTTGATGACCGATTGGGAAACGAATTTGTACAGTTCAAGTCGTTTTTTATTCAGTTTCAATTAGACAATGAAAAAGTAAAAGATATTACCAGCAAAGAGAGGTGGATGTACCAACTGATATTAGACAGTAATATAAAAGATTGCTTTCCTAATGTAGAGATTGCCCTAAGAATGTACCTTTCTCTAATGGTTACTAATTGCTCTTCAGAAAGGTCATTCTCAAAACTGAAACTCATCAAAAACAGACTTCGAACCTCTATATCAGAAGACAGACTCAATGGTTTGACATTGCTCAGCATTGAGAGTGACATTTTAAGGCAAATAGAGCATGAAGAACTCATAAGCACCTTCATTAACATGAAGGTTAGGCGGAAACCAACCAGTAGTAGTTGAGTACTAATGCATGTACAACACATAGTCTCGTTTTTCCCAGCTGAAAAAGCATATCTAATCGGATATTAAATTTTTATACGATTCCCCTGGACATAGGCATTATTGCCGATGTCTGAAATCGGTTGAAAACGAATGTCTGTAATACCCATGTTCTTTAAATAATGTATTTTCATTAAATTACAATATATCTGTATGCTCAAAATTCTGTTTTTTACAATTTATTTCAATCAATCCCCAATCATGATTCTTCTTTTTCTATTCTCAAGAATAATGGTGTTGAAAATTTTTTTGGGGGGGCCCGCACCACAGGTTCTGCCTAGGGGCCCACTGATCCTTAATCCGGCTCTGATGTTGTACAATAAACACGATGAGAAGGGGATTCCTCATAGTTTTTACAGAAACCCGTGAAGGATGTTATAATTGTGTTAGTGTGATGGATGGGCGAATCTGACAAATTTTCTGAGACAAAAGTGAGGAAAAAACACACTTCCCTTCGACCGCTATTCAGTAAAACCGGTTGGTGTATTGGGGTAATAAAAGAAATGATGCATAATGTAATTTACCCCAATGGATGTTTAGTTTAATATTCAATTTAAACTAGACGAATTACATCGAAGAATATTTATTTATAATTTCATCTAAAGATCTCGCGGGCCGGGGTTTGCCCACCGTCGATATATATTTATTTATTTATTTATCATTGCAAATTACAAAATGGTAGCACATAACAATAAATACTAATCATAATGGAACCTGCAATTTCGATCTACAGAAGCGACATTCTTCAGATCTACAACATTAAACGCAAAAACTAAGTTTTTCAAAACAGTAAAATATAAAAAGAATATAATATAAAAAGTAAAAATATGAGGAAAATTTAATAAACTAATCAAACTAAAACTACTAAAAATTAAGTTCTGAAATTAATTTCCGAAAGGAATCACGAGGCAAAGTGATATTAAATAGCTTCGTTGAAATGGAAATAGGCTCGTGTGAAACATAAGCTTGTTCGGTGTGAGGGCATTTTTAAAATATTCCTGGTACGTATGTTTCTTTCAGGGGCGTATAAATAAAAAATAGAAAGCAAATCCGGATAGTTTATGTGGCTCATTAACACATCCCGAGCTAGCATTACCGCTGCAATATTCCTCCTATATGATAAGAATTTCAAGCCCAGCAATTTGCATCTAATGTCGTATCTGGGTAAGTTGCACTCCCATCTTAATTTACGAAGCGCATATCTAGAAAAGGATTTTTGCACCGACTCAATCCTCTTGATGTGAACTTCATGCTGAGGAGCCCTAATAACAGAGGCATATTCAAGGTGAGACTTTACTAATGACACGTACAAACTTTTAATAGGGTCGTAAAAATCTTTGGAGTGCTTCATAACAAAACCGAGCATCCTAAAAGCTTTTGAGATAATATAATCGATGTGAGAATTGAAAGTTAATTTCGAATCGAACACGACCCCAAGGTCATTCAGTTCAGTAATTCGAACTAGGCTTAGGTTATTCAGTGAATAAGGGAACATCACAGGGTCATGACCACGGCTAAAAGTAAAGCAGTTACTTTTATTAATACTCAACTCAAGATGGTTGGAGCTGCACCAGTTGGTTAGGGCGTTCAAATCTCGTTGCATACATAAACAGTCTACAGCATAAACAACCTCACGAAATAGCTTCAAATCATCCGCATACAGTAAGCATTTTGAAGAGGAGATGCTGCTAACGATGTCATTGATAAAGAGAATGAACAACGGTGGCCCGAGATGACTCCCTTGAGGTACCCCGGATCTTGCTATGAACGTACGTGAGATTGATCCATTTACTTTTACGCAGATTTTTCTGTTATTTATAAAAGATTGAATCCAGTTAAGTAAAGACGAGTGAAAACCAAGAGCTCTGAGTTTGTGAATTAATAAGCTGTGTGCAATTCTATCAAAAGCATTCACAATATCTAGACTGATAACATCTATTTGAGTACCACACTCCAACGAGTTAGAGGTGAGGCGTAAAATAAACAAGGCTTGTGACGGTTGAACGGTCGGTCATAAAACCGTGTTGAGCGGGAGTAATAAATTCTTTTACCAGATTATACAATTTGTTTTTTACCAGATTATCATATAATTTGGGAATACAATTAGATTTGATAATGCCTCGATAATTGGAAATAGAAGATTTAATGCCCGATTTAAATATTGGGCAAATAAATGCCTCTTTCCATGATTCCAAAAATTCACCGCTATTAAGGGAGAAATTTAGAATAATACAAAGAGGTTTAGCGAGTCTGTTGGAGCAATTTCTGAGGATAAGTGGGGGGATCTTATCAGGACCTGCTTTTTTATTCACATCCAAGGTATTTAAAGCTGTCAAAACCTCAACATTGTTGAACGACAGTTGCCCTATATTTACAATAGATTCAATATTGGAACAATAATCCCTAGGGGGAGAGACAGTTTCCGTTGCAAAAACGGATTCAAAAGACTCCGCGAATAAGTTACAAGTAGATTCCGCATCAGTGGAACATTTATTTTCCAGGCACATAATATCAGGTAGAGATGAGTAGGACCTTTTATTATTAATGTAGCTCCAGAAGCTACGAGAGTTGTGTTTAAGATCAGTTTCAATTGACCATAAATATTGCCGGTATAAGAATCTGTGAAGAAACTCATATTCACGCCTAAGTTGTTTAAATTTTTGCAAGTTTAAATCAGAGTTCAGACATTTATATTTTTTATGGACGTCATTTCTTGCATTTCTGAGGTTTAGTAATCTTCTGTTATACCAGGGGGAAGAGAGTTATTCTGATATGATTTTTTTGGGACAAATTTGTCGAAACCTTCAGAGAGTACAGCTAAAAAATTAAGATAGATTGAATTCAACGATTCGCCAATCAAAATATCATGCCAGGCAATTGAGTCAAAGAAGCTATTTAATTCGCGGAAGCTGGTTAATTTAAAATTAAAATCAAGAGACGAGGATATTATACGCTTTTGCAAACGATAGTATTTTAAATCAACACAAACTGCCTTGTGATTCAAATCGGATTTAACTAATGGAAATTCATTACAAGAGGCAATAGAGAAAATATCATCGTTTATAAATATTAAGTCAAGAAATTTACCAAAGAAATTAGGAATTACATTAATTTGTTTGAAATCCATTCCTAACAAAGAATCTACAACTAACCGTTCAATATCAGTTTTAACATTTATAGGAACCAGAAAGTTGTCCTCCTCACGCCATGACCAATTTATTCCAGGAAGATTGTAATCACCA
The DNA here is from genome assembly GCA_963855945.1 of Thereva nobilitata. NCBI lineage: Eukaryota > Metazoa > Arthropoda > Insecta > Diptera > Therevidae > Thereva > Thereva nobilitata. Next base: position 38,285,742 of record OY979697.1, read on the forward strand.
AGCGCACAGAGATAATTATTATCGTTGGATTTCTCAATCAGATCAGTGATTTTACGCATGTGTTTGTTGTAAATGTCGAAGGGACTGCTCGGAGGGATATAACTTACGCAAATAAGTAAACGTACAGAATTCGGATGATTACTGTTGATGCACACACAAATTTGTTCTATTAACCCATCCTCATGAAGTAAAGGCACAAGATTAGATGATAAAGATTGATGAACTGCAATTAATACACCACCACCTCTTTTAAGGCTAGTTGAAAACTCGCAACGATCTTTCCTAAAGGCAATATAGTTGCTATTAAAAAGTTCTGAAGACAAAATTTTATCGTTGAGCCATGTCTCTGTCAAAACAATAATATCAAAATCATTTTCTAGCGTTGATAAATAAAAATTATTAAGCTTTCTGCGTAAGCCTCCAGTGTTCTGGTAATAAATTGAGAGGTTCCGATCGTAGCGTAAAGCACCAACGCGATTATTTATGATGTTGGTATGTCTGGGGTGAGCGCCCCGTTTTTGAAATCAAAAATAAAGGGTTTAATTGCGACACCTCTAGGCCACGATGAAGCATTTAAAAGTTTATTTGCGTCCATTGTTGGGATACCAAGCTTAAAAGAAACAAATGTGAGCTCCTCAATTACCGCATCCTTTTTGGATAAGCGTTTGCATAATACAATCCATATCCGGTATGCTAAATTTTGAGGAAACAAATTTTTTAACGTCGTCTTCAGTCGTGTTAACATCTAGTCTGGAAACATGGAACCATTTGTGGGATACGACATACGACAGCACATAAATCGGAGGAATTATCGCAACCAAAAATTCTTTTTGAGTTGCGGTTCTCTTTTTTCTTCTTCACGACAGTCCAACTGATGTTATCGGGAGGAATGATTAAGGCTGGAGCTTCATTGTTGATAGTAGACTGATTTGTGATCGCAGTAGACTGATTTGTGAGCGCAGCAAGCGGCGGTGCCTCTGGTGTTGGTGCGCTGAGAGCAGCAGATGACGAAGCAGGATTCGACGTCATAAGAGTTGATGAGTATGAACAGTGGGTCGATGAACTTGACGGGCCGTTAGGAACAGAATGCTTATTTTTAGGGCACTCTGATGACCTTAAACTGTCATTATTATTTTTGCTGCGGCCGCCGATAATAATTCCAGAATCCTTTGCCACAGTTGGAGGAATTAACTGCTTGATATTTAGTATTTCTTCCTTCAAGGAAAGTATAACACTAGACAAGTCAGAAACTTTAGAAACGAGATCACTGAGCGAGAAGTTTGCACAATGGCGACACATCCAGAAAATGCTACAATTGGATTTTAAAGCTTTACACTCGTTTTCCGAAATGGTTGCGCATCTTTTATGGTACGAATCCTTGCAAATCGCACAAACCACGGAGCTATCAGCGAACAGCTCATTATCACATTTAGCGCATGATTGAGACATGTTTACTTTGAGAAAATAAAGATTTCCAATCACTCTCGAATAAATACGTCCGATCTCGACTGAACTAGAAAGTGGACTCTGACTCTCTATATGATGATATTTTGATATTTTTTGTTATTATATGATAATATTTAATTTGCAGATTGGATATCTCCGGTTTCCGGGGACGACAGGATGACAATATGCAAGTATTGTCAAGCAAGTTTAGCAGCTCACAAGAAAGACCTATTAGCTCACGTTAATACAGATAAACATAAAAAAGCCGTTGAATTAAATAAGACCGCAAAATCATTTCAAAAACTTTCATCAGTATTTAAACCGATCTGCTCGGAAAAAGTTAAAATTGCCGAATTGAAAATAGCGGCCTTCATTGCGGAACATGCATCTACAAAATCTGTTAATCACATGACGGAAATTTTGCAACAGTTAGACAATACTTCAGACACTTTATGTAAATTGAAACTTCATGAAACAAAATGTGCCATGTTAATAAAAAATGTGCTGAGCCCTTGCATGCTTGAAGATCTAATACAAGAGGTGGGCAATTCTGCATACTCTCTAATTTTCGATGAGAGTACTGATGTCTCAATACAAAAGATTCTTTGTGTTATGATAAGATTCTTCTCTGTCTCGGAAAAAAATAGTAACTACTTTCTATCGAGTAATTTGCCTATGATGCACAGAGCGTATTTAGTGCTATAAAAAGCAAATTAGAAAATGACAGCCTGAGTCTTCAAAATCTTGTAGGAATAGGGGTGGATGGTGCCAATGTGATGGTAGGCAAGCATAACTCTGTATCCGCCATTTTAAAAAAAGAATTGCCGGATCTCATTGTGGTAAAATGCATCTGTCACTCTTTGCACTTATGTGCAGAAAAAGCGGCCGAAACACTACCTAGCCAATTAGAATTTCTGGTTAGGGAAATTCACAACTGGTCCGCTTATAGTTCTAAACGTATCGAAGAGTACAAAAATTTATGCGAAGCAATCAATAATAACTGCAACATAAAGAAAGTGCAGAAACTGCATAAACACAGTGCATAAACACAATATTGGAGCAATGGATAGAATTGGACCTATTATTTTCGATCGCTAAAAATCAAGACAAATGCTACATGGCCGATCAATTGCACGATATTATGAAGAGGTTATCTTTCAAAGTTTTTTTGTTTTTTTTAAAAAATGTACTGAAAGCTTTGTCTCAAATGAATCAATTATTTCAAAGCAATCACGTGGAACCTGTAAAATTATTTGAAGATTTATTTTTGTTTTACAAAAATTTGCTTCAGAAGATTGTAGTTCCAGCTCAATTGCAAAAAGTAGATGACAGTGAACTTACCAATTTTAACTTCCATCCTCATCTGGTGCATACTGCAGCTATGTATATCGCTGGTTTGCGAGAATAACGACGCAATTCAAAATTCTGTAAAATTAAACTAAATATGCCAAACAACCAACAATCTTTGATAATTTATAGTAAACAGACCCGCAACGCCGATTTCGCGTCGACTATCGTCATTATTCATTTGAGAAAAAACATTCTCGAGTAATTTATAAAAAAAATTTAAAAAATCATTCTCTAAAATCAATCATTTTTAGTTGCGTCACTATTCTCGCAAACCAGCGATATATTTCGGTTACGATTTTGATTGTATAGCCAAACACATTGACGAAAGAGATCTAATTGATGTTAGGGAACGATGCAAAAATTTCTATGTAACCTTGGCTGAACAAATTCAAAATAGATTACCGGAAAATATAGCAACTTTAAAAATCATGACGAACCTCGAACCGAAAATTGCAACGTCGCAGGTGAAACCTGGTCTGACAGAAATTCTTTCGAAATTTTCTAGGAGTCATATATACGGTGTTAAACAATGTTGAAAATGAGTGGGGTCAACTACAAAATAAGAAATGGAACAATTTATCAAACACGGAAGAGTTTTATGCTGAAGTTATGGAAGACAGTGATGCGGCGGGAAATAAAAGATTCGAAAATGTAGCCAAATTTGCAACAGCTTTGTTTTCTCTACCTTTTTCAAATGCAAGCGTGGAGCGTGCATTTTCCATTTATTCAATATTAAAAACTAAACTAAGGAACAGGTTATCACCAGAAATGCTGCAGTGGTTGATATGGTGAGATATACTTTACAAAGAAATGGTTCCTGTGTAAATTTCAAGCCAACACCAGCAATGTTGCAAAAATTTAAATACAAAATGTACGATTTTAAAAATAACAATATTAATGATGATAATGATTGTATTGCAGTGGCGGAAATATTAGAAAATATTGCTGTGTAGCTATTTTTCAATGAGAAATCATTTAATGTTCCTTATGTTTTTACATTAAAATATTCTAGGTATTAAAGTTGCTAACAAAATAATTTAAATATTTGAATTTGGGAATCCTGTTTTAACGTAATTTTTAGAATATGTTACATACAGAATTTCTAAGGGTAAAAAACGACGAAATCCTTAGATAAATTCTCATATCCCTTCATACAGGGAGCCTTTAGATGAAATTCACATTTAATGAATTTAACGCAATATGAGCTCCCTGCGAACAACAAATCGTAAACGGAAAATTATTATCTAATTTCCATTTTCAAATGTACAAAATTTTTTAACGGAGAAATATTCAAAGTACAAAAATCCACATCAACGGAAAATGTAACATTCCCAGACGCAACCTGATCCGCGCGCATTTTGTGGAAAAACTTCCACCGTGAGATTTGCAAGGTATGCACTTACCTTTGCACAAGTCCAAACTTTTCTGGCGGTCGAATTATAAAAAAAGAAAAAACTTCTAACGCGGGTTGATCTTGACCCTGACCGTGGCGTTGTAACGGACGCCCTATGGGACTCAGGCCAATATTTCACAATGAGTGCATACTTCCCATCGCCTCCGAAATTCACACATCCCAACTCGAGACACCATTCCTTGCCCAGAGGTAATGACGCATACTTTTATTATTTTAAATGTTTTTATTCCTTTTGTGGGGCGGTAGAGGGTGGTCAGGTCATCTTGGCGGAAAACTGAGATTTTTTTTTCCAGTCTCGGGCACCAAATACAATAGTTTTCTTACACATTTCATTCCAAAGTCAAGATTATGATTCCCTAATTGTCTAGTTAGCTATTTTGGGGTATAGGAACTAATATAGTAAAGAAAAAAAAAATCAAACAAAATAACGACCAATTTAAACTTTCCGAAAGGAAAAAAAAATTTTACAATTCCGAGAACGGTTGGTAACCCTAAGACAAAGCATTTTAATAAAATCCCAACAAGCAGACCATTAACCAGAAAAGAAGAATTTTTAGATAACGGTGAAGTAAAACGGAGGGATTCGAGTTGAGTTCGATCGGAAGAGAGTCGATTTTAGAGTTTGAAGGCGAAAGTAGATTTTTGCTTTGAACAGCCGGGATCCGAGTTTTTCTTTGTTTTGATTTTTTTCACGAGTTATTATTCAAAGTGGAAAAAGGGAGAGTTTGTTTTTCGCGGGGTTGAGTGGAAAACGTTCTTGAGAGAGAAAACTTCTTTTGAGTTTTCTTCCGCTGAAGTCGGGAGTGTCATTTTTTTTATAAAGTTAGCGCCTGTGAAATTAAACCTAACGGAAAAAAAATTTTTTTGTCTCTCGACCTGAGATGTGTTATGGTGTGAGCAGAACGAGAGAGAAGATACAGTTGATTCACGATAATTTTTTTTTGTGACATGTGGGAAAAGTTAACTAATATAAGCGATAGTTAACCTAACTAAAGAGAGTGAAGATAATGTAAGGAGACGAAAAATGAAAATCTTCTGGAAAATGGAATAAGTCTTGGAAATTGAAGTGAAGTTAACTGGATATATACCACCAAGAACAAACTAAGTGAACCAAAATTGGAGAGGAATCAAGAGAAAATCAGAGATAACCGTACAGGAAACTGTAATAACAGGAAAGTGGTTTTTTTTTGTACCTTTTTTTGTCTAATTTTTATACGCTGTTTTTTGTTGTAAAAAAAAAAAGTTAAGTGAAGAAGGGGAAAAGAAAATCAAGTCGGACGAGAGGGTAGAAACGAACGTTCGGACGCGGGAGTAGTGATAGTTTTTTTTCTTTTCGCGAAAACTTTGCCCACGTGCATTATACGATTTTAGTCGTCCTAGATTGGAAAAAAAAAATTGAGCGAGTGTCGATATCGGGATTTTTAACAGACGGTGACTCGATCATGGTTTTTTTTATAGCTTTAGGCTTTTAGTGCACTAGAAATAGCGATATCTAACCACGGGAGGTTACGTTTGAACGAAGCAAAACCGAAGTAGAAGAAAAAAAAAGAGAAAATTTTTATCGAAGGCGATTGTGGCATATCCACCGATAAGAACGGAAAGAGAACTGAAGACAAGCTGTCATATTTATTTCTTAACGACACATATTCGCATTATTGAGGCTATTTTAAGAATACAAAAAAAAATTCTTCATAGACTAATAGATTTAAATAAGGACCGAAAAGAAATAATATCATGAATAAAGGACATATAAATTGAAACAAAATAACAAAATAGATAGTACAGATAATATAGAAGTAAATAATAATATAACTTAAGTATATAAAATTGGAAACAAAATAACAAAATAAATAGTATAAATAATATTGGAACCAAAATAATAACCTAATTTAAGTATAATAACATAACTTAACTGGAAACGAATTAACAGACAAAAAAAAGTTTAAATGAGGATTGAAAAGAAATAATCTTAAAAATAAGGCTTATGTAAAATGGGAAACAAAATAACAAATTAAATAGTACTAATAATATTGGAACCGATATAATAACATAATTTAAGTATAATAACATAACTTAACTGGAAACGAATTAACAAAAAAAAGGTTTAAATAAGGATCGAAAAGAAATAATATCATGAATAAAGGACATATAAATTGAAACAAAATAACAATTGTGATGCATTGGCTGGGCGCATATGTGTATTAATGCTGCATGCACTGACATTCTTACTTAGCGGATATAATTTCTCTGGTTATGTCTTTATATAATAATGGAATAAATAATAATATAAATTAAGAGAGGAAAAAAATCATTTATAATGGTGACACTAACAACTTTAATATTAAATTTTGGTTTTTTTCAACAACGGGTTGAGACAGGCACGATTCCCAAAAGTATTTTTATCTTAGGTGAAATTCTTAGTCATTATTGTTTTCTCAATTTGGATTATTCAGAGTCTATCGAAATAGCGCCCTCATCTTATTACAGAATTCTTAGTAATTAGGATACATCTTACTGTAGACCTGCCGATCCTTTTTCGGGTTTTTTTTGTATAATAATTACAAGACCAAGGAAGTAAATCCTTCTACCAACAATTGAATTCATTGTCTGTCGTCGGTTGCAAGAATGGGGCGATATTCATATAACTTAAAATAAACCAAGAACTTAGATTTAAGATAACCCATAGCATGTATTCGGCCAAGTAAACAAAAGGAATTTACTCGGATGTATATAAATTTCCAAAATAAATGCATGCATTAAGATTTAAGTTTAAATAGGAGGAAGTTGAACAAAGACATATAAGTTGAACACGACAAAATGAATAAAATTAAATTAATATAACTAACTTAATAAAATAAATGTAAAATAAACAAATGGCAAAGTTCTATAAATGAAATAATTAACTTACATGGAATAAATACGTATAATTTAATAACATATGAACTGAATAACCTGAAAAATTAAATACATACGTAATCTAACCATAATGGGGATAAATAACATGGCAAATATTTGAAATAAATAACCTAAAATTACATAAAAATATAACTTAAAAGTAACATGAAGTTAAAACTGATGATGTTCGCTTAAGACACCCACCCTGTCGGTGTGGCCCCCAGATTAAGGATGCTTCATAAAATAAGGTAAGTGCCGCCCACGCATGATTTGTTTGTATTGTCTGCCATAATGTAGTCCCTAGTGATGACCTGGTGACCAGTGGCCACCCTTTCTTTCTCCTTCCCTTCTTATTAGCCCCTCTCATTGGCCCTGGACGTTGTTCCACCCCCTCGTCGCCCCTTTAGTTTTGTTGTTGTGTAGGCACGAGTGTTTTAACAGTATAACTGTCACCCCCTCCGGCATCCAAGCACCGCGGACCCCACCCCATCTGGCGAGCTAGCTAGCGCACCGCTAGTCGTGCCTGCAACCGGTGCATTGGATGCGTAAATTCGCGACACTTCCCCGGCGGTCGAACCGTCCGAGCCACCCTTTTTCTTGAGTCCCCTTCCCCAAATTTTGTAATATGAGTCGTCCTGGCCTTTATGGCAATTTCACCTTCTTCGTGCCCCGGCACACCCAACTCCGACAGTTACAAATGGCGCCCAACGTAGGCTAGTGAATGTTTTGATTCTCTAGTCTCGTCATCATAGCTCGAACAGTCTGTTAGTCATCTAGTGACTTTAATGCCCCTAGTTCCGACATTTTCTTTTTCAGTCTAATCAATTTTCCCTTGCGAGCTATGATCTTCATCGTAATAATTTTCAATTAATATTCGTCGATGATTAGTTTCTTTAAATTTGTGGCTCAGCTCAACGAGAGTGGCCAGGAGTGGACTTCCTTCAGTATATGGTTCCATTTTAAGTCCAAGTCCCTCCGGCTTCTAGGTACTGGGCGAAAGTATATACCGCGGTACTCTAGCCCTTATCACCTCTGTCTTCTTCCACTGTCCTATCTTTCTTCTCTCCTCAACCACTTCATCTGTCGATTTCTTCTGCGGTAGCCTCCCAACTTAATTCACGGTTCTTGTCATCGAGACTCAAGTCTGGTTAACAGGCGTTATACCGCCTGACTATGTGCGAGCTTTCCATGACAGGAACCATCACTCCTCAGTTTTCTTTCCTTACTTTGCGTAGCATGGACGGATGTATACCTGGACGTCGGACCTGCCCCGTCCAGCTAACAGGCGTTCTATCGCCTGGCGATGCGACAGGGTCGATGTCTTTACATGCACCCGCCCCCGGCTGTTGGACCGTTCTGACACTTCACCTTCCTGGGACTCAGCAGGGTTGCTGACCAGTTGTGGCTGGGTGTCAGAGCGGTCTCCTTTATTACTCAAGGGAGGCTTCTATCTCTTCTTTTTTTCGCTCCTACTTCTGTGGTTGGTCACTGGGATCCGGTCATCGTAGTGGTTGCCGGATGTCAGACGATGGGGAATCGGTGGTGTGAATGGTGGTGGACACTAGTCTATCACCATCCTCATCATCGATCCCGCATGTGGAGGCACTTGGTGCTTCTGGTGGCGCGGATGCCACTCAGTCCTGAGCTCAGGCTGCCTGACAGCGGCGCCATCAGCCACCGTAGCCCTGGGTATGGCATCCTTTGCTGGGGCCACACCCACACAAAAAAAAGAAAAAACCCTAACTTAACTTAAACCTATTTGAATTCTATTAATATTAAACAAAGAAAGAGATTTAATATATTACCTTCAACATTTAATTATTATTCTAGGCGTGATATAGAGTTTTTATACACGTATTTTTTTCATAAAAAGAATTAATTTTATTATTGTAATATAAAACAAAAATATATATAAAACAAAAAAAAGGTATACACGTATGTACACAAATTTTCTTGAAATAGCAATTGGCTGAAAATTGAGACGGATGAGTATGAATTAAAATACCTGAAAACAAATTGCTGAAAAATTAAAATCTTGTAATTGATTAAGGGAAAAACCCAATTCCCAACTTCGTTGTGGTAATTTTCAACAACTATATTAACCCTTTAAAACCTCTATAGTCCCTGTATTAGACCCTGACTCGCAGCATGCCGCAAAAGAGAAACGACAAGGGGCAATTTGTCGCCGACGGCGAAGATGACGAAGGCAATGATAACTCTCGTTCTGAGGACGGCGAGTCGGAACGGGCCGCGGCGTTGATAGCGCTGACTGAGCAGGTTGCAGCCTTGCAACATGAAGTTGAAAGGCTGAAACAGCGAGGACCCCCAGAAGCGTCCCCAAATGATACCGCGTATAATTTTCTTCACCCTCACACATCGGCCGGGGCTGGGCCCAGTGGCATTCCTCCGCGGTCCGGTAGCATAGGCGAGCGCCCCTCTACCGCCCAGAACACACCGGCCCTACCTACAGGCAGAAGTCGCCAGTCTTGAACTGGAACCTCAAGTTCACGGGCCGGCCGGGAGAAACCTCGGCAGAGGAATTTCTCTATCGGCTCGACAGCCGAGCTCGATATGATGACATATCGTCTCGGGAGCTGGTGCGGAATGTGGCCGCCTTGTTATCAGGACCCGCCGAGGACTGGTACTGGACTCAGTTCCGCCGACAGCAGTCCAACCCCTTGTGGGTGGATTTCAAGTCTGGCTTATTAGAACAGTTCGGAGGAAGGCAGACCGACCATCAAATCATCAAAGAAATGATGGAGACGAAACAGCTTAATCAATCGTTCGACGATTACGCCGCGAAAATACTAGCCCTGGCAAACCGCCTCTCGCGCCCAATGTCCTCCACGGAGTTGGTACACCTTGTCATGGAAAACCTGAATAGTACACTGGGTTCAGCCATTATAGGATCCACCTATGACAATATGCGCCAACTTCGCGAAGCGTGCATCCGCGTTGGGAGATGGCAAAGAGCCAAGAGGGAGGAGAGTCGCCATTCACACCGAGTGCATGAGTTGAATGACGTACCCCCACAGAAACCGGCCTGGCCCTATACTAATTATGCTAATGACACACCACCACCTGCTGTGGAAGAGATGAGGGCCGACACAAATCCGCGCCGCACAGTCAATTGCTGGAACTGCCAGCAAGAAGGACACTCGTTCTCTGATTGCCCTTCCCCACATCGGAAAATCTTCTGCTACAGATGTGGGCGCCCCGAAGTCTACACCACTTCCTGTCCAGTTTGTTCGGGAAACCGGAACCTGGTGCGAGGCCCCGGGGAGGTTCGCGCCGACCTAGTCCCTGACAATCCCCCCTTCACACCTGATTTGTCTACCAGCACGTCCGACGTCTCTGACCTGTCGATAATGGAATCTCTGCCGGACTTCCCTTCTCCACAGGCCAGAGCCTGTTTTATGCAGCGATGGGCCAACTATCATCGAGTTCGTAAGCGAATCTTCAATGATTCTGCCTAACGGCCACAAACTCGCAAAGCCCCGCGCATACGGTCGTGGGCCCTGGAGAAGCGGGCACATACACAGAAGATTGTCGCCGCCGTGTTACATGAGAACGGCGATGATCGACCTTTCGTCAACGTGCGGATCCAAGGTACCAAGCTAACAGGTCTATTGGACACCGGCGCCAGCATTAGCTGCCTGGGTAGACGGGCAGAGTCGTTCCTCCGGGAAAACCCGGCAATTAAGCTATGTCGCCTACACGCCGATGTTCGAGTAGCTGACGGTACACCTAAGAACGTTAGCGGTTTCATCACCGTCCCCGTGTCTTATGGATCGAAAACTATAACTATGACCCTATATGTAGTTCCTGACTTGTCCCAGAGTCTTTATCTTGGCGTCGACTTTTGGAGAGCCTTTAAATTGGCCCCACACATAATCGGGGAACTCCATCATACCCCACCACCGGATCCTGATTGCCATCTCCTTGAGGAGTCCCAACAGGAGCGACTGAACCAGGCCCGCGCGCGATTCCCGTCGTTCGACACCTGTGGACTTGGTAGAACCCACCTGGAACAACACGTGATCGACACTGGCGAGGCGGTGCCTATTAAGCAGAGGCACTATCCTGTCTCTCCCGCCATTCAGGCCCTCATGTATGAGGAGGTCGATCGCATGTTGAGTTTAGGTGTGATCGAAGAGTCCAACAGTCCTTGGAACTCACCCGTGGTCCTGGTCCGCAAACCTGGAAAGGTCCGCCTCTGCTTAGACTCCCGCAAGGTGAATACCGTAACCGTAAAAGATGCCTACCCGCTGCCTCATATAGACGGTCTCCTGGGGCGATTGCAGGACACCTGAAGGACGCCTTTTGGCAAATCCCTTTAGAGGAAAAATCCAGGGAAAAAACAGCCTTCACCGTCCCAGGAAGACCGCTGTATCAATTTACAGTGATGCCGTTCGGGCTTTGTAACGCTCCGCAACGCATGTGTCGCTTGATGGATAAGGCGATACCGGGCTCACTTAGAGAAAATGTGTTCGTCTACCTGGACGATTTATTGGTGGTGTCTCCGGACTTTGAGACCCACCTCCAACTTCTGGAAAAGGTCGCCGACTGCCTTCGTCGCTCCGGGCTGACAGTAAATCTGTCAAAGAGCCGGTTCTGTGGCAAGGAAGTGAAGTATCTGGGGTTCATCATTGGCGATGGATCCCTGAAAACCGATCCCGACAAGGTGGCAGCCATTAGGGACTTCCCAGTTCAAAAGTCAGTCAAACAGGTGCGACGCTTCTTAGGTATGACGGGGTGGTATAGGCGCTTCATAGGTAACTATGCAAGTATCGCCTCTCCCATCACGGACTGCCTAAAAGGCGGCAAATTTGTTTGGTCCGACGAGGCCCATCAAGCCTTCGTGGAACTCAAGAAGTCCATGATGTCTGCTCCCTTACTGGTCACCCCAGACTTCACACGCCTCTTCTACATCCAATGTGACGCAAGCAAAACGGAGGTAGGATGCGTCCTCTTCCAAAGACAGGGCGATGAAGAACATCCCATCGCATTTTTCTCTAAGAAGCTGAACAGCGCCCAGCGTAATTATTCCATCACCGAATTCGAGTGCTACGCGGCGGTGCTGAGCGTTAAAAAGTTCCGGGCGTATGTGGAAGGGCAGCCTTTTACAATAATTACTGACCATGCCAGCTTGAAGTGGCTCATGAGCCAGACCGACCTAAACGGCCGGCTAGCACGGTGGAGCCTAAAGCCGCAGGGCTTCCAATTTTCTATCGAGCACCGCAAGGGTAGTCAGAATGTGGTACCGGACGCACTATCACGAGTCGACTGTGTCGATGAAGTGTCCTTCTGTAGTGACGTGGACCTAACGTCCCCAGCCTTCAGGTCAGCGGACTATCAGCATCTCGTTGACAAAATCAGCAAAGATGCCGGGCGGTTACCTGACCTTCAGGTTTCGGAAGGTTACGTGTTCCACCGTTCGGCCCCACGGACTGGCGACCCCGAGACGGACGACCTGATATGGAAATTGTGGATCCCTGCAGAATTGACCGATCCCTTGATCACGTCCGCTCATGAGCCCCCTCAAGCTTCCCATGGCGGTATTCACAAACCCCTTGCACGCCTTCGGGAAAAATATTATTGGCCCGGTATGACTAGCCAAGTCAGGAAATACATCGCGAGCTGTGAAGTATGTAAGGAGACAAAAGCTCCAAACACAGCCCTTCGGCCCCCTATGGGGGAAGCCATGGATGTGTGCCGACCTTTTCAACTCTTGTACATCGATTATATGGGCCCTTACCCTAGGACTAAGAAAGGCCACACTGCTGTATTGGTAGTGCTAGACGCGTTTTCCAAATTCTCTTTTCTCCACCCAGTAGCTGGCGAAACATACAAAGCCGCCGTGAATTTCCTTGAACATCGAATCTTCCATGCCTTCGGTATCCCCGAGGTGATATTCTCTGATAATGGAAGTCATTTCACTTCCAAAGAATTCACGAAACTGTTGTCCGATTACGGCGTCAAACACCAACTCACCGATGTCTATTCCCCCCAAGCCAACGCTTCCGAGCGGGTGAACCGTTCCGTCTTAGCTGCTATCCGAGCGTATCTGAAAGAAGATCACCGGGATTGGGACCTACACCTGTCGGCAATCGAATGTGCCCTACGGAGTGCACACCACACGTCCATTAACACCTCCCCTTACCAGGCCCTGTTCGGGTGCCCAATGATCCTGCATGGATCCGCTTACCCAGTACTGAAGGCCTTAGGTGCCTTGCAAGAGGGAGATATAACGGTATCGCCGGCCGTAGATCGATGGCAGGCTCGGCTGGACAAAATAGAGCAACACCTGGCCGCGGCTCACACGAGACATGAGAAACACTATAATCTGCGCTGCAGAGCTGTAGAGTTCTCGCCCGGCCAGGTAGTTTATCGACGAACCTTCCCCGTAAGTAACAAGATCGACCGGTTTAGCGCTAAACTGGCAGACAAATTTATGAAGGCTCGCGTGAGGCGAAAGCTTGGGAGTGGGCGTTATGAATTAGAGGACGTAAAAGGAAAACCGATCGGTATTTTTCACGCCAAAGATCTCAAGGCCTGACAGCCTGAGTAGCGGAAGGTGACCTCGTGGACCAAGGGTTCCAGACGGCGACTATGTGGTATAGCCGGCGGATCGAGGAGGAGACACCTCGGACGGGGCAGGAGACACCATCCGGAAGAGAGACTTCACGCTCCTTGGGACTCGCCGGGACAATGTGGAATTGCCTCGACCTTTCCCATGGGCGCGCGAAGTCACTCCACATGAACGCGCTGTCCTAGGGCGCGTTCTAATACAATTTCTGGAAGCAAGGACACCTCTGAGTAGCCCTAATAAGGCATCTCGCCGGCTTAACCGGTTATTAATAGGGTACCCGTCGAGGTCCGCTTGGGTAGCTTCCCCCAGCGGATGGTACACCTCCTTGATCTACTTGACTGTCTGGAGCCAAGCTTCATGTTGATAACTTCAGGGGCTGCCAGACCAAACCCCCCATATATATATAGGGGAACATAATAACAAGTGACCCCTTGGACCTGACAGTATGCGGAAAGGAAACAATGCATAGTCACGACGCTTAACCAAGGATAAGCGTGACAGCTTCTCTGTCGCTTTCCCACACCCGTTAACTGATTTAATCATATTCGGCGATTTGGGATTACCTACTTACTTATTTTACTCCTTAGCTTTACTAACTTTGAATAAACGTATCTAAGGCACTACCTGGGTTCATTATCTTCTCTTCCAACTATACCTAGTTCCCTACAAAATTACGTCTACTTCCTTTTTATGCTTTATTTACCTCTACTAGTATTGTCCGCGTAGTATAGATCTATTAAATCTTATTAAATCTTGCATTCAAGCTTCTGAGGTTTTCCCTTTGATTTTCCACTTTTCTTTTTAAATTCGAATGTTCCAATTTACAAGCATCTAGATCCGCCTGCAATTCACTTGTATCTTTCAAACAATGTTTATGAACTGCGTCTGCGAAGAATATATTATTTATACCCACGGGAATGTTGGATTTAGCGTTTTCGATTATAAGCAACTTTTTTACTGCATAATTTCATCCACAATTGCTGGAACACTTTTTCAGTCTTTTCTTTTGCATCGATTTTATCCTTGAGTTTTTGGATCCTCTTTTGATCTTGCCGCCTATGTCGATCGTGGGTTCCTATAGTGGTAGATAGTTCTGCAAGGCGAGCCTCTAATCGTGCGACACGGTCTTCTAGAAATACAGCCCCGGGTGCTCCTTTCTTCGAGGGTATGTGCTTGCCTCTGTTCCGTTACAAAAGCAACAGCATGCTGCTCAAGGGTCAGCTCCAGCTCCAGATACTTTAAGCCCGAATCATCTACACTCGAAAATTGCCTTTTCCGCCCGTTTAGCAGCATCTATAGGTTTTCTTTCAAGTGACGCTCTTCCGCGTATAACTTCTGCATTTCACGTAACATAACCATAAAATCGTTTCTTTCACGTTCACGTTCTTAACGTTATATTACTTGGGACTTGATCGTCTCCAAGTCCACGGCGTGCTTTTTGTTTAACTCTTTAAAATTTTACTGAAGCTCCGAGATTGTTTTATCTGTCAGCAATAGCTCGTTTCGTATTTGATTATTTTCAGCTTTAAATGATGCTTCTATTCGAGACTTCGCTGCCGATAGTGCGGCCAAAGATCTGTTTAATGTTGCAATTTGCAATTGAAGATCGAAGAATCCTTCAGCACTTTCTTCCATGTCGTAATATATGTACTTATTTAAAATTGTTAAATTCAGAAAAAAGCTGTAGTAAACTCAGCAGCAAGCACGAAACTGTTTGTTACAAAAATTTATACAAGCCGGTCTAGATGGTGCCACCCCACACGGTATACAGAAACTAGGTAATGTAAAACACTGGGAAGAACACATTATTTACATCACTTGGATGGTTGGATGTGGCCCTTTCTAGTATTAGCAACCTTTTTTTTCTTTTTTTGCTATATTTCATCCCTGAGTTTACGGTTAGTCATATGGTCTGGCGGCCTAAGCGACCGTGATTTCCAGGTATCGTAAGCCGTAATCCTCTACTTTCGGAAGATTCACCTCTTCGGACCGTTTGACAACCCCCCCTTGGTATATGAAGGTGACCCACGAGGCCGCAGAAATTCTGCCGTACCGCTTTGCCTTGGGGGGGGGGAGTTCTTGGACATGAACGTTGCGCTGAATAATCCCAACTACCACCGCAGGACCACATCTGTTATGAGTATAGAGCCAACAATCTAGACACAATCCCGGCTCATGAGGCCCAAACGACCCTATAAGACGCTTGCCTAGGGACGTATAGGAGATATGCAGAGTACGGTTGTCCCGGACGGAACAAAACGTCTCCCGTACCAGACCCCAGTAGGGAGCGCATGGTGTAATTGGCGATAAGGAACCAAATCGTGGCCGTTGACGAGCGCCGTTGTCCAAAATGATGCCAATACTTAAATAAATCTCGAAAGCTTTTTTTTTGCTTCTTTAAATATATAGCTGCGGATAAGGTAGTTGATGCGGTCAACACATACGACTTCAGCCTCGTCCATTGTCTCCCGAACCCCACCCCTCCGAAGGCATAGCGGGGCCAGAAAAGAAGAATTTTTAGATAACGGTGAAGTAAAACGGAGCGATTCGAGTTGAGTTCGATCGGAAGAGAGTCGATTTTAGAGTTTGAAGGCGAAAGTCGATTTTTTGCTTTGAACAGCCGGGATCCGAGTTTTTCTTTGTTTTGCTTTTTTTCACGAGTAGACGCCGCGCCGGCTGACCTTTTTTTTATTATTGAAAATGGAAAAAGGGAGAGTTTGTTTTTCGCGGGGTTCAGTGGAAAACGTTCTTGAGAGAGAAAACTTCTTTTGAGTTTTCTTCCGCTGAAGTCGGGATTGTCATTTTTTTTATAAAGTTAGCGCCTGTTAAATTAAACCTAACGGAAAAAATTTTTTTTTGTCTCTCGACCTGAGATGTGTTATGGTGTGAGTAGAACGAGAGAGAAGATACAGTTGATTCACGATAATTTTTTTTGTGACATGTGGGAAAAGTTAACTAATATAAGCGATAATTAACCTAACTAAAGAGAGTGAAGATAATGTAAGGAGACGAAAAATGAAAATCTTCTGGAAAATGGAATAAGTCTTGGAAATTGAAGTGAAGTTAACTGGATAGATACCACTAAGAACAAACTAAGTGAACCAAAATTGGAGAGGAATCAAGAGAAAATCAGAGATAACCGTACAGGAAACTGTAATAACAGAAAAGTGGCTTTTTTTTGTACCTTTTTTTGTCTAATTTTTATACGCTGTTTTTTTTGTAAAAAAAAAAGTTAAGTGAAGAAGGGGAAAAGAAAATCAAGTCGGACGAGAGGGTAGAAACGAACGTTCGGACGCGGGAGTAGTGATAGTTTTTTTTCTTTTCGCGAAAACTTTGCCCACGTGCATTATACGATTTTAGTCGTCCTAGATTGGAAAAAAAAATTGAGCGAGTGTCGATATCGGGATTTTTAACAGACGGTGACTCGATCATTTTTTTTATAGCTTTAGGCTTTTAGTGCACTAGAAATAGCGATATCTAACCACGGGAGGTTACGTTTGAACGAAGCAAAACCGAAGTAGAAGAAAAAAAAAGAGAAAAATTTTATCGAAGGCGATTGTGGCATATCCACCGATAAGAACGGAAAGAGAACTGAAGACATGCTGTCATATTTATTTCTTAACGACACATATTCGCATTATTGAGGCTATTTTAAGAATACAAAAAAAAAATTTCTTCATAGACTGATAGATTTAAATAAGGACCGAAAAGAAATAATATCATGAATAAAGGACATATAAATTGAAACAAAATAACAAAATAGATAGTAAGAAGTAAATAATAATATAACTTAAGTATATAAAATTGGAAACAAAATAACAAAATAAATAGTATAAATAATATTGGAACCAAAATAATAACCTAATTTAAGTATAATAACATAACTTAACTGGAAACGAATTAACAGACAAAAAAAAGTTTAAATGAGGATTGAAAAGAAATAATCTTAAAAATAAGGGTTATGTAAAATGGGAAACAAAATAACAAATTAAATAGTACTAATAATATTGGAACCGATATAATAACATAATTTAAGTATAATAACATAACTTAACTGGAAACGAATTAACAAAAAAAAAGGTTTAAATAAGGATCGAAAAGAAATAATATCATGAATAAAGGACATATAAATTGAAACAAAATAACAATTGTGATGCATTGGCTGGCCGCATATGTGCATTAATGCTGCATGCACTGACATTCTTACTTAGCGGATATAATTTCTCTGGTTATGTCTTTATATAATAATGGAATAAATAATAATATAAATTAAGAGAGGAAAAAAATCATTTATAATGGTGACACTAACAACTTTAATATTAAATTTTGGTTTTTTTCAACAACGGGTTGAGACAGGCACGATTCCCAAAAGTATTTTTATCTTAGGTGAAATTCTTAGTCATTATTGTTTTCTCAATTTGGATTATTCAGAGTCTATCGAAATAGCGCCCTCATCTTATTACAGAATTCTTAGTAATTAGGATACATCTTACTGTAGACCTGCCGATCCTTTTTCGGGTTTTTTTTGTATAATAATTACAAGACCAAGGAAGTAAATCCTTCTACCAACAATTGAATTCATTGTCTGTCGTCGGTTGCAAGAATGGGGCGATATTCATATAACTTAAAATAAACCAAGAACTTAGATTTAAGATAACCCATAGCATGTATTCGGCCAAGTAAACAAAAGGAATTTACTCGGATGTATATAAATTTCCAAAATAAATGCATGCATTAAGATTAAAGTTTAAATAAGAGGAAGTTGAACAAAGACATATAAGTTGAACACGACAAAATGAATAAAATTAAATTAATATAACTAACTTAATAAAATAAATGTAAAATAAACAAATGGCAAAGTTCTATAAATGAAATAATTAACTTACATGGAATAAATACGTATAATTTAATAACATATGAACTGAATAACCTGAAAAATTAAATACATACGTAATCTAACCATAATGGGGATAAATAACATGGCAAATATTTGAAATAAATAACCTAAAATTACATAAAAATATAACTTAAAAGTAACATGAAGTTAAAACTGATTATGTTCGCTTAAGACACCCACCCTGTCGGTGTGGCCCCCAGATTAAGGATGCTTCATAAAATAAGGTAAGTGCCGCCCACGCATGATTTGTTTGTATTGTCTGCCATAATGTAGTTCCTAGTGATGACCTGGTGACCAGTGGCCACCCTTTCTTTCTCCTTCCCTTCTTATTAGCCCCTCTCATTGGCCCTGGACGTTGTTCCACCCCCTCGTCGCCCCTTTAGTTTTGTTGTTGTGTAGGCACGAGTGTTTTAACAGTATAACTGTCACCCCCTCCGGCATCCAAGCACCGCGGACCCCACCCCATCTGGCGAGCTACCTAGCGCACCGCTAGTCGTGCCTGCAACCGGTGCATTGGATGCGTAAATTCGCGACACTTCCCCGGCGGTCGAACCGTCCGAGCCACCCTTTTTCTTGAGTCCCCTTCCCCAAATTTTGTAATATGAGTCGTCCTGGCCTTTATGGCAATTTCACCTTCTTCGTGCCCCGGCACACCCAACTCCGACAGTTACAGCGTGAGAACCATTTTCCGTGTTCGCGTTTTGTTTTTGTTTTTTTTTATGTGGAAGACTAGAGCTCAGGGAAAGCCCTTTGTACTGTCGACAATCTATTTTCTTCGTATAGAGTGCAATGTCGAACAGCAAGCTCTAGTCGATAGATAGTGAAGGGGAAGAGAGAAGTAGGAAGGAACTGCCACAACCACCTAACCCCAACCATTTCTGTCGCGATTCTGGCATCGGGGCAATGAGAAACAACTCGCTGGAGTGTTATGCCTCCTGAAACAAGTTGAATCCCATCAACCAACCGATGACATGCGCTTGGTGGAGCGGGGCAGTGCTAGCGGAAGGCTATGACAGGAGGAAAGGTGGGAAAGGCGAAGGACCGTGGGACTCTGCCGGGACTCGAACCCGGGACCTCTGGGATAGTAGCCAGGCGCCTTACTCCCTAGACTACCGAGTGTGTTTTTGTTTGAAGAACCCCGGCTCGGCGGCGGTGACAATTTTTGAAAAAGTTGAGTGTTGTAAAAACCTTAACTGGCGGCGGTCGCGTTAATGTTGTTACTCTATTGTTAAAATATAGTGGTGTTAAAAAAGTAACTTAATTACATATATGATCTATCAAATAACGTTAATGTTGTTACACTATTATTAAAATATAGTGGTGTTAGAAAAGAAATTTAATTATATCATCTATCAAATAACGTTAATTTTGTTACTCTATTGTTAAAATATAGTGGTGTTAGAAAAGAAATTTAATTATATCATCTATCAAATAACGTTAATGTGTTACTCTATTGTTAAAATATAGTGGTGTTAAAAAAGAAATTTAATTATACGATCTATCAAATAACGTTAATGTTGTTACTCTATTGTTAAAATATACTGGTGTTAGAAAAGAAATTTAATTATATCATCTATCAAATAACGTTAATGTGTTACTCTATTGTTAAAATATAGTGGTGTTAGAAAAGAAATTTAATTATATCATCTATCAAATAACCTTAATGTGTTACTCTATTGTTAAAATATAGTGGTGTTAGAAAAGAAATTTAATTATATGATCTATCAAATAACGATAATGCTGTTACTCTATTGCCAAAAAAATATTGTGGCCGTAACGTAGTTAAGTTTACTTGTTTTAATGATCTAGCGGCGGATAAACATAAATAAAGTTTTGATAAATAGTAAATCGCCAAAAAATATTGTGGCCGTAACGTAGTTAAGTTTACTTGTTTTAATGAACTAGTGGCGGATAAACATAAATAAAGTTTTGATAAATATTAAATCGCCAAAAAATATTGTGGCCGTAACGTAGTTAAGTTTACTTGTTTTAATGAACTAGTGGCGGAGAAACATAAATAAAGTTTTGATAAATATTAAATCGCCAAAAAAATATTGTGGCCGTAACGTAGTTAAGTTTACTTGTTTTAATGAACTAGTGGCGGATAAACATAAATAAAGTTTTGATAAATATTAAATCGCCAAAAAATATTGTGGCCGTAACGTAGTTAAGTTTACTTGTTTTAATGATCTAGTGGCGGATAAACATAAATAAAGTTTTGATAAATATTAAACCGCCAAAAAAAATTGTGGCCGTAACGTAGTTAAGTTTACGTGTTTTAATGAACTAGTGGCGGATAAACATAAATAAAGTTTTGATAAATATTAAATCGCCAAAAAATATTGTGGCCGTAACGTAGTTAAGTTTACTTGTTTTAATGAACCAGTAGCGGATAAACATTATTAAAGTTTTGATAAATATTAAATCGCCAAAAAATATTGTGGCCGTAACGTAGTTAAGTTTACTTGTTTTAATGATCTAGTGGCGGATAAACATAAATAACGTTTTGATAAATATTAAATCGCCAAAAAAATATTGTGGCCGTAACGTAGTTAAGTTTACTTGTTTTAATGAACTAGTGGCGGATAAACATAAATAAAGTTTTGATAAATATTAAATCGCCAAAAAATATTGTGGCCGTAACGTAGTTAAGTTTACTTGTTTTAATGAACTAGTGGCGGATAAACATAAATATAGTTTTGATAAATATTAAATCGCCAAAAAATATTGTGGCCGTAACGTAGTTAAGTTTACTTGTTTTAATGATCTAGTGGCGGATAAACATAAATAAAGTTTTGATAAATATTAAATCGCCAAAAAATATTGTGGCCGTAACGTAGTTAAGTTTACTTGTTTTAATGATCTAGTGGCGGATAAACATAAATAAAGTTTTGATAAATATTAAATCGCCAAAAAAAATATTGTGGCCGTAACGTAGTTAAGTTTTGTAACGGTCGGCCGTACTTTGCATCCAGCATTCGAAACTCCCATACAATAATCCCACCAAAAATCTCTCAGCCCACCAATTTTTTTTTCCCATGCAATAATTATTCATAATTTCCATACAAAAACTTTGGCTCAAATATGCACGCCTCTGCGCATATTATTTCTTGCCTATCCCAATTCTATGGCAGAATGCACGCACACAAAAGTTTTCGCGCAACAGAATTGCCGGCGGCGAACGCCCAGCCAATCACTTTGCATTAATTTAAATGAAAAACCGAGATTCTCGGAATTTTTATTCTTGCCCATGTAATGGAATGGATTTACACGGGAGAATGAAGGAACACCGATTATCAATCCGCTTGGTTGTTCCCTTCCGTGTAAATTCCTTCATTTCATTTCCCCATCCTCTATTTTTCCAAGGACACGACCATATAAGGGAATAACGCTGTTCGATAGCGATTTCCTTTGGGTTTTTTTTCTGTCCTCACCCCCCAACACTGATGCGCCAAGGGCTAATTTCTGGCTTGGCGTCGGATTTGATTTCAGTCGGGAAGTAGATTTCAGAGAGAGTAAATGGTGTACAGCGTGGATTTCGTCGGGCACGCCGCCGGTTCGGTGCTCTGTTTCTTTTATAAGTAATAAGACAGATTTCTGATATTGTGATACCGGAACATACCTTTTCCTCTTACAAAATATATATACAGAAGAGTAATGTCTGAAATTGTGGTTCGGTAATTAATCGAATATTTCATAATAACAAAAAAAAAAAAAAAAAAAAAAAAAAAAAAAAAATAAAAGATTAACGACAACAAAAATACTGGTCCTTTTGGTTTTCTAAAATTTGTTTTTGTTGTTTCTCTTTTGGGCTCCTGGTTTTTGGAATTTTTTTTAGAAAAAAAAAAAAAAAATGCGTGAGTAGACCCATCGGTAGGTGTGGCGCTTTAGGGGAGGTTCTGCCCTCCAGAATGGTGAGTACCCCCAAAAAAATTAATTTTCAGATTGCCCCGTAACCCTGAATCGGTCAGCATGGCTGCTTGACGTCGTTACCACCCTCTCGTATGGCTACCCAAACCTTATTTAGTCCCTATCTCGACGAACCCCTATATAATACTTTGTCATACTGACACGCGTAAGTTCGAGTTTTTTTTTTTTTGGTGTTATGAAGTAACTGTCTTTAATGACGAGCCCCCTGCGCGACGAACCCCCCCACGGCGAGCTAGCCGCAGCACCGCCAGGCCTGTCCTATTTTAGGTGCAGAGGGTGAGTGATGCTAGTTCGCGAGATAGGTCCCCATTTTTTTATTTGGTTGTATCTACAGTTCGGCAAGGCCCTCAGCCTGCTGGGCTTCTTTCAAAAAAGTTCCTTATAAAATATTTTTTTTATTTGTAATGTCATGGTAGTGTTCCTGCTCATTAGGTTGAGATTTATATTTTTCTATGACAGTTTACAGATATGGCGCCTCGAGTGTCATATGTGTACCCTGGATGTATCAGTTTTAAATTTAAATAAAAAATTTTTTTATATGACAGTTACAAATATGGCGCCCAACGATCGGTAATCCGGACTTTAAATTTTCTTAATGTTAGACTACAATTGTTCTAGTAATGTTTTTCTATTTATCAGTTTGTTGTCACCAGTTGACAAATTAATTCTTTTATTGCCAGTTTCATTTTTAATAGGTTCTTTAAACCAACTTATTCAGTAGTATTAAAAGCCTAACGTCATTAACGATTTGTTTTGGGGAAAGCCATCGAGAGGGGCCACAGGTCCTTTTCCAATGTTTTTAGAAACCTTAACGGTTTCATGTAAATGAATTTTCTATTTACTTCCGCTTATGTTTCGGTGGTAGCTTCCACTTTTTATTATGTTACTCATGCAATTGTGAGGATGCCCTCATCTTGGGTTCAAGCGCTTCGCTTGCCCTTGTGACATCCTATGTTGGCTAACCTGGTCATGCCCTACTGCTGTCGGTTTACAGGTGGCTTATGTTCATCTGGCTTTGCGCAGAGGTGCCCTGGCTTTGGTTGTCCTTCCCTTGACATAGAGTACAATGCTCAAACTTTTTTCTGATCCTTTTAGCTTGGCCAAAATGTTTGTTGGCCGGTGAACTTGCTTTCTGGTTACCAGGCGCTCCGCCTGACTCTGCGGTAAGTTCGGCGTTCCTCAACCATTGCGGTCCCGTTTAATAATCCTCTGGTTGTATCTGCCTTCCGGAATTTCAGCATTTCAGTCGTTGCTGATCCGTCGTGGCGGTCATCCAAGATTAAAATTAGTAATTCCTTTGGAAGCTTCCACAATGTCTTCGTCACGTTATTCACAGCCGTGCGAACTGTTTTCGGGATGTAGGGGTATCTGTTAAGGTCTCTTTTGGGGAGGATGGTGTTACACCTGGTCTAACACCACCCCCTCCAACGAGCCTTGTAAAATTTTGGGTTGCTCATTGGTGCCATCTGACACCAATACATTTTGGGGGAGCATTCCTCTCTCTGGGGTATCCACACTCTCGCTATATTTTTTGAGTCAGCTCTTTGATTATCATTATGTATGAAGTATATTTTTATTGTTATAACCCTTGTCAAGATTTTTTTTATTATAATCTTATCTGAATTTCAATAGCTCATGTACCTTATCTGAATTTTAATAACCTATATATATACTCGTTCAATGAATGAACGCCTTATTTAAAATAATTTTTTTGGTCACCAACTGCGAATTGTTGTCATGAATTTTATTAATTTCTACTAAAGCATTAATCTGCATGGAGAGAGATAATATTTCTCCTATTTTCATCGATAATAAGGGTATTCCTTGCTCTGCATAAAATTGCACGCCTTCTATAATTCCTATTATCTTCATGCCTTTTCTTCGCTGACAGTTTAAAAAACGGAAGCATTCCCAGAGTAGCCCTAATAAGGTATCTCGCCGGCTTCACCGGTTAACTGACAGGGTGCCTTAAACCGCTTAGGTAGCTTCCCTAGCGGTGGTACACCTCCTTGTTTTCCTTGTCCGTCTGGGGGCAAGGTTTTCATGCTAGATGCCTAGCAGGGGCTGCCAGACCAGACCCCCCCGAGACACGGTCCTCTCGGTCATTTTTATCGCGCCCGCCTGTTCGCGTGGAAGCTAGCCTTTGCTTCTCAGTCCTTTGTGTCGTGAAGCCCGGACAGTGCGAGGTTCTAGGAGATGCGACCTAGCGCCTCAGTAAGTGGTAGCGTCCTGCTGCATAATCCGTCCTTTACCAGTTTTATTCTCCCCTAGGCCAGAGTAGATCTCTGCGGGCGGGAGAGGAATATATTTCCCAGGGCTCAGGACAGCGACTTGGTCGACGCTGAGTACCTGGGCCGTTTACTCTTCCCCCGTAGGACGACCTAAGGGTTATCTGATGTATGAACAGGCGGTGCCTCGTTCATCATCTTTGGGCCTTGAGGTCATCCCCCCCGCAGGATCCACCGCGGTCACGGGTACCTTATGGACCACTTCAACCCCTTACAATAGCCCAAACACACACTTCTACCCCGTCACTAACTTTCTCCCTTGTGGGAGCCCAACACTCCACCAAATCTGGGTACTAGTTCCAGGATTAACTAACAGTAGTTGATTCTGTTCAAGGCAATGACTACAAGACATTTGCAAATTAGTGATTAGACACTCCGATTTAGCTCTTTAATATCTGCTCATGGAGCAGTGCACACGGGTTTTATCCCACCACCAACTTAAAAATTTTTTTTTCTTTTTTTTAAAACTGGGGCAGATTTAAACCCAGCCCCTGTAACTGGTCGAAATTGGGATTTATTTCAAACTGGGTCCCTTCCTTGTCGGACATCTGGCTTGCGAAAGAGGCCGCCAGGAGGAAATTCATAGAGAGTCGGCTGCCTAGCGCCCAGTCGCTCTCAGCTCCTTAACTCATTATCCCATCCACCGGAAAGGCGATCTCAATGGACGCAAACTCAACTTCCTCCGCACCCACCTCATCACTGGATCCTCTTAAGAGGCTGGTCGAAAATGGTTTAACTTCAAACTGGGTCCCTTCCTCGACGGACCCGCCTGGCTTGCGAAAGAGGCCGCCAGAGAGGTTAAGAGTAGAGAGTCGGCTGCCTAGCCCTCAGTCGCTCTCAGCTTGGAACTAATTCACCTTACTTTTCCTCACCTTGACCCTGGGTCACCATCTTCACCGTCAAAATTAGTATTAATTTCGAACTGCGTTCCGACCTTGAGGAACCCCGCTGGCTTGCGAAAGAGGCCGCCAGGAGAAAATTCATCGAGAGTCGACTGCCTAGCGCCCAGTCGCTCTCAAGCTTTTAAATTCATCACTTCCATCCGCTATAAGGATTTCATGTACTAAATCCAACTTCTTCTGCACCCTCCTCATCGCCTGATCCTCTCAAGAGGCTGGTCGAAATTAGTACTGATATCGAACTGGGTCCCTTCTTTGACGGATCCACCTGGCTTGCGAAAGAGGCCGCCAGAAGGAAATTCCTAGAGAGTCGGCTGCCTAGCGCCCAGTCGCTCTCAAACTCTACACAGTAATCTTTTTTTTATCCACCTATCCGTCTCCATATTCACATTTTTTTGTTTTGTTTTGTTCGCCGGTGTTAATTGGCCCGGCTACTCAGTCAATAGAGCGAGACTCTTATCTCAGGGTCGTGGGTCGAGCCACACGTTGGGATCTATCATGTATCGTAGAACTCTCTTTCATAGATATTTTCACAGATAGCCATTTTTTAAACACCTTGGTGGCCTACATATGCATATTTGCCCGGCTACTCAGTCGGTGAGCAGAGACTCAGTACAAGCCGCCTCGTCTTTCGGTTCCCCTCTCCTTGCTCGTTCTAGCGTAACCGCCTTGTAACGGTCGGCCGTACTTTGCATCCAGCATTCGAAACTCCCATACAATAATCCCACCAAAAATCTCTCAGCCCACCAAATTTTTTTTCCCATGCAATAATTATTCATAATTTCCATACAAAAACTTTGGCTCAAATATGCACGCCTCTGCGCATATTATTTCTTGCCTATCCCAATTCTACGGCAGAATGCACGCACACAAAAGTTTTCGCGCAACAGAATTGCCGGCGGCGAACGCCCAGCCAATCACTTTGCATTAATTTAAATGAAAAACCGAGATTCTCGGAATTTTTATTCTTGCCCATGTAATGGAATGGATTTACACGGGAGAATGAAGGAACACCGATTATCAATCCGCTTGGTTGTTCCCTTCCGTGTAAATTCCTTCATTTCATTTCCCCATCCTCTATTTTTCCAAGGACACGACCATATAAGGGAATAACGCTGTTCGATAGCGATTTCCTTTGGGTTTTTTTTCTGTCCTCACCCCCCAACACTGATGCGCCAAGGGCTAATTTCTGGCTTGGCGTCGGATTTGATTTCAGTCGGGAAGTAGATTTCAGAGAGAGTAAATGGTGTACAGCGTGGATTTCGTCGGGCACGCCGCCGGTTCGGTGCTCTGTTTCTTTTATAAGTAATAAGACAGATTTCTGATATTGTGATACCGGAACATACCTTTTCCTCTTACAAAATATATATACAGAAGAGTAATGTCTGAAATTGTGGTTCGGTAATTAATCGAATATTTCATAATAACAAACCAACTAAAAATACACAAAAAAAAAAATTGAATAACTTATATTGTGTCGTTTTTTTATTTCAAGTTGAAAGTAACATAAATATAATAAAATTAAAATAAGAAAAAGTTATGTGGAAAAGTAAATAATTAAATTAGTGAATTTATGATGTTAAACTTATTGAATGTGCTATTCTTAATAATATTCAAAAAAAAATTTTTTTTAACAAAGTAAAAGTGTTATACTGTATAATATCTACCCATGTACCTAAATGTAATTGTAACTGTAAGCGATCCTACTAGAACGAAAGTGATATAATGTAGAAGTGTTAAGAAAAAAATATTAAATCAAAGAAAATTTTTTTTATTAAAAATGCTCTAGAAAAAAAAAAAATATATAGCGAAGTCTTACAAGTTACAAAAGAACAAACAATTTACAAAATCTGTGCTAAAAAGATATAGGTGAGTAGTAGTATACCTACTCGTATTATTGAGAAAAAAAAAAAACGAAAATAAATATATATATACATATGTGTTTATATTGTGTGCCAATGTTTAACACAGTTCTTATCAAACATATGTTTGCGAAAGTGAAAAATACGAATAAATTTATAATAAATACAATATCGTACGAGTAGAAATCGTACATGAAAAGAAATTATTCATTGATAATATTTTTTTATTGTTGTGACGAATTGAATGTTTTTTTGTGCACGCATGATCGTAATAAAGTCTGTGCTAAGACATACAAAAACAAAGTGCATTTCTTTCGCCCTCGTAATATTTGTTTTTGTCTTATGTGATTAAAACAAAAGAAAAAAATATATACTAATGATAATGTTACTAGCAACAAGAAAAACCGTATCAACAATAACAACAATATCACCAAAATCACCAAAAAAAAAAAAACAGCAATAAAACAAACAGCAACAACAAAGGTACGTTTCGTGTTTTCTTCATGGTAAATGCGTGCTCAAAAAAAAAAAATAAAAAAAAAAAAAAAAAGAACATTTATACACATAGTGAAATCGGGATCTTTTACCGATAAATTAGGCAAGGCATTAAAACAGCTAAAGCCATAACTACAACAACCAAAAATAGCAACAATAAAATAAAAAGAAAAATAAAACGGAAAATATTTTGTATGCGATTTTTTTTGCTAAAATTCTTTCGGTATAGTACCATACCCGAAATAAACGAGTTTAACGTGTTGTTAGCGTTTTTTTTTATTTGAAGTTTTGCTGCTTAATTTTTTTTTTGAAAGGAAAACAAAAAGAAAAAAAAAGGGTTTTCATTTCTTTAAGTCATGAATCCGCTTTAATTTTATTATATAAAAATTTTAATAACAAAAATATCCAAAATGGCAAAGAAAAATATAATTTTTTGTAAATTTTTCTCTTTCTTTTTTATACACACACATACATATATATATTTTTTGATAAGTGTTTATGATATTCTCCCTTTTTATTAATAAAATAAAATTTGACTTCAATTAGATAATAACAAAAACAAAAAAAAAAAAATAATTTAAGTCAAAGAAAAAAAAATTTTTTTTCTTTTCAAATAATATCGAAATTTTGAAGAAAAAAAAAAAAAACAAGACAAAACAAAATATTTAAGATATAAATTCTTTATTCATTTATTTGAAACGAAATTTTGTGCATTTTTGTGGTTAATTGAAAGACAAAAAAAAAAAACGCAAGAAAAAAAAAAAACGAAAACATTTGATTTGATAGAAATTTTTTTATTATAAACATATAGTTGGTAAGGACATAAAAGACATAAACTTCCTATGTATTACAATAACAAAAAAAAATATATAATAACAAAAAAAAAAAAAAAAATAAAAGATTAACGACAACAAAAATACTGGTCCTTTTGGTTTTCTAAAATTTGTTTTTGTTGTTTCTCTTTTGGGCTCCTGGCTTTTGGAATTTTTTTTAGAAAAAAAAAAAAATGCGTGAGTAGACCCATCGGTAGGTGTGGCGCTTTAGGGGAGGTTCTGCCCTCCAGAATGGTGAGTACCCCCAAAAAAATTAATTTTCAGATTGCCTCGTAACCCTGAATCGGTCAGCATGGCTGCTTGACGTCGTTACCACCCTCTCGTATGGCTACCCAAACCTTATTTAGTCCCTATCTCGACGAACCCCTATATAATACTTTGTCATACTGACACGCGTAAGTTCGAGTTTTTTTTTTTTGGTGTTATGAAGTAACTGTCTTTAATGACGAGCCCCCTGCGCGACGAACCCCCCCACGGCGAGCTAGCCGCAGCACCGCCAGGCGTGTCCTATTTTAGGTGCAGAGGGTGAGTGATGCTAGTTCGCGAGATAGGTCCCCATTTTTTTATTTGGTTGTATCTACAGTTCGGCAAGGCCCTCAGCCTGCTGGGCTTCTTTCAAAAAAGTTCCTTATAAAATATTTTTTTTATTTGTAATGTCATGGTAGTGTTCCTGCTCATTAGGTTGAGATTTATATTTTTCTATGACAGTTTACAGATATGGCGCCTCGAGTGTCATATGTGTACCCTGGATGTATCAGTTTTAAATTTAAATAAAAAATTTTTTTATATGACAGTTACAGTTTACTTGTTTTAATGAACTAGTGGCGGATAAACATAAATAAAGTTTTGATAAATATTAAATCGCCAAAAAAATATTGTGGCCGTAACGTAGTTAAGTTTACTTGTTTTAATGAACTAGTGGCGGATAAACATAAATAAAGTTTTGATAAATATTAAATCGCCAAAAAATATTGTGGCCGTAACGTAGTTAAGTTTACTTGTTTTAATGATCTAGTGGCGGATAAACATAAATAAAGTTTTGATAAATGTTAAATCGCCAAAAAATATTGTATTGTGGCCGTAACGTAGTTAAGTTTACTTGTTTTAATGATCTAGTGGCGGATAAACATAAATAAAGTTTTGATAAATATTAAATCGCCAAAAAATATTGTGGCCGTAACGTAGTTAAGTTTACTTGTTTTAATGAACTAGTGGCGGATAAACATAAATAAAGTTTTGATAAATATTAAATCGCCAAAAAATATTGTGGCCGTAACGTAGTTAAGTTTACTTGTTTTAATGATCTAGTGGCGGATAAACATAAATAAAGTTTTGATAAATATTAAATCGCCAAAAAATATTGTGGCCGTAACGTAGTTAAGTTTACTTGTTTTAATGAACTAGTGGCGGATAAACATAAATAAAGTTTTGATAAAAATTAAATCGCCAAAAAATATTGTGGCCGTAACGTAGTTAAGTTTACTTGTTTTAATGAACTAGTGGCGGATAAACATAAATAAAGTTTTGATAAATATTAAATCGCCAAAAAATATTGTGGCCGTAACGTAGTTAAGTTTACTTGTTTTAATGATCTAGTGGCGGATAAACATAAATAAAGTTTTGATAAATATTAAATCGCCAAAAAATATTGTGGCCGTAACGTAGTTAAGTTTACTTGTTTTAATGAACTAGTGGCGGATAAACATAAATAAAGTTTTGATAAATATTAAATCGCCAAAAAAAATATTGTGGCCGTAACGTAGTTAAGTTTTGTAACGGTCGGCCGTACTTTGCATCCAGCATTCGAAACTCCCATACAATAATCCCACCAAAAATCTCTCAGCCCACCAAATTTTTTTTCCCATGCAATAATTATTCATAATTTCCATACAAAAACTTTGGCTCAAATATGCACGCCTCTGCGCATATTATTTCTTGCCTATCCCAATTCTACGGCAGAATGCACGCACACAAAAGTTTTCGCGCAACAGAATTGCCGGCGGCGAACGCCCAGCCAATCACTTTGCATTAATTTAAATGAAAAACCGAGATTCTCGGAATTTTTATTCTTGCCCATGTAATGGAATGGATTTACACGGGAGAATGAAGGAACACCGATTATCAATCCGCTTGGTTGTTCCCTTCCGTGTAAATTCCTTCATTTCATTTCCCCATCCTCTATTTTTCCAAGGACACGACCATATAAGGGAATAACGCTGTTCGATAGCGATTTCCTTTGGGTTTTTTTTCTGTCCTCACCCCCCAACACTGATGCGCCAAGGGCTAATTTCTGGCTTGGCGTCGGATTTGATTTCAGTCGGGAAGTAGATTTCAGAGAGAGTAAATGGTGTACAGCGTGGATTTCGTCGGGCACGCCGCCGGTTCGGTGCTCTGTTTCTTTTATAAGTAATAAGACAGATTTCTGATATTGTGATACCGGAACATACCTTTTCCTCTTACAAAATATATATACAGAAGAGTAATGTCTGAAATTGTGGTTCGGTAATTAATCGAATATTTCATAATAACAAAAAAAAAAAAAAAAAAAAAAAAAAAAAAAAAAAAAATAAAAGATTAACGACAACAAAAATACTGGTCCTTTTGGTTTTCTAAAATTTGTTTTTGTTGTTTCTCTTTTGGGCTCCTGGTTTTTGGAATTTTTTTTAGAAAAAAAAAAAAAAATGCGTGAGTAGACCCATCGGTAGGTGTGGCGCTTTAGGGGAGGTTCTGCCCTCCAGAATGGTGAGTACCCCCAAAAAAATTAATTTTCAGATTGCCCCGTAACCCTGAATCGGTCAGCATGGCTGCTTGACGTCGTTACCACCCTCTCGTATGGCTACCCAAACCTTATTTAGTCCCTATCTCGACGAACCCCTATATAATACTTTGTCATACTGACACGCGTAAGTTCGAGTTTTTTTTTTTTTGGTGTTATGAAGTAACTGTCTTTAATGACGAGCCCCCTGCGCGACGAACCCCCCCACGGCGAGCTAGCCGCAGCACCGCCAGGCCTGTCCTATTTTAGGTGCAGAGGGTGAGTGATGCTAGTTCGCGAGATAGGTCCCCATTTTTTTATTTGGTTGTATCTACAGTTCGGCAAGGCCCTCAGCCTGCTGGGCTTCTTTCAAAAAAGTTCCTTATAAAATATTTTTTTTATTTGTAATGTCATGGTAGTGTTCCTGCTCATTAGGTTGAGATTTATATTTTTCTATGACAGTTTACAGATATGGCGCCTCGAGTGTCATATGTGTACCCTGGATGTATCAGTTTTAAATTTAAATAAAAAATTTTTTTATATGACAGTTACAAATATGGCGCCCAACGATCGGTAATCCGGACTTTAAATTTTCTTAATGTTAGACTACAATTGTTCTAGTAATGTTTTTCTATTTATCAGTTTGTTGTCACCAGTTGACAAATTAATTCTTTTATTGCCAGTTTCATTTTTAATAGGTTCTTTAAACCAACTTATTCAGTAGTATTAAAAGCCTAACGTCATTAACGATTTGTTTTGGGGAAAGCCATCGAGAGGGGCCACAGGTCCTTTTCCAATGTTTTTAGAAACCTTAACGGTTTCATGTAAATGAATTTTCTATTTACTTCCGCTTATGTTTCGGTGGTAGCTTCCACTTTTTATTATGTTACTCATGCAATTGTGAGGATGCCCTCATCTTGGGTTCAAGCGCTTCGCTTGCCCTTGTGACATCCTATGTTGGCTAACCTGGTCATGCCCTACTGCTGTCGGTTTACAGGTGGCTTATGTTCATCTGGCTTTGCGCAGAGGTGCCCTGGCTTTGGTTGTCCTTCCCTTGACATAGAGTACAATGCTCAAACTTTTTTCTGATCCTTTTAGCTTGGCCAAAATGTTTGTTGGCCGGTGAACTTGCTTTCTGGTTACCAGGCGCTCCGCCTGACTCTGCGGTAAGTTCGGCGTTCCTCAACCATTGCGGTCCCGTTTAATAATCCTCTGGTTGTATCTGCCTTCCGGAATTTCAGCATTTCAGTCGTTGCTGATCCGTCGTGGCGGTCATCCAAGATTAAAATTAGTAATTCCTTTGGAAGCTTCCACAATGTCTTCGTCACGTTATTCACAGCCGTGCGAACTGTTTTCGGGATGTAGGGGTATCTGTTAAGGTCTCTTTTGGGGAGGATGGTGTTACACCTGGTCTAACACCACCCCCTCCAACGAGCCTTGTAAAATTTTGGGTTGCTCATTGGTGCCATCTGACACCAATACATTTTGGGGGAGCATTCCTCTCTCTGGGGTATCCACACTCTCGCTATATTTTTTGAGTCAGCTCTTTGATTATCATTATGTATGAAGTATATTTTTATTGTTATAACCCTTGTCAAGATTTTTTTTATTATAATCTTATCTGAATTTCAATAGCTCATGTACCTTATCTGAATTTTAATAACCTATATATATACTCGTTCAATGAATGAACGCCTTATTTAAAATAATTTTTTTGGTCACCAACTGCGAATTGTTGTCATGAATTTTATTAATTTCTACTAAAGCATTAATCTGCATGGAGAGAGATAATATTTCTCCTATTTTCATCGATAATAAGGGTATTCCTTGCTCTGCATAAAATTGCACGCCTTCTATAATTCCTATTATCTTCATGCCTTTTCTTCGCTGACAGTTTAAAAAACGGAAGCATTCCCAGAGTAGCCCTAATAAGGTATCTCGCCGGCTTCACCGGTTAACTGACAGGGTGCCTTAAACCGCTTAGGTAGCTTCCCTAGCGGTGGTACACCTCCTTGTTTTCCTTGTCCGTCTGGGGGCAAGGTTTTCATGCTAGATGCCTAGCAGGGGCTGCCAGACCAGACCCCCCCGAGACACGGTCCTCTCGGTCATTTTTATCGCGCCCGCCTGTTCGCGTGGAAGCTAGCCTTTGCTTCTCAGTCCTTTGTGTCGTGAAGCCCGGACAGTGCGAGGTTCTAGGAGATGCGACCTAGCGCCTCAGTAAGTGGTAGCGTCCTGCTGCATAATCCGTCCTTTACCAGTTTTATTCTCCCCTAGGCCAGAGTAGATCTCTGCGGGCGGGAGAGGAATATATTTCCCAGGGCTCAGGACAGCGACTTGGTCGACGCTGAGTACCTGGGCCGTTTACTCTTCCCCCGTAGGACGACCTAAGGGTTATCTGATGTATGAACAGGCGGTGCCTCGTTCATCATCTTTGGGCCTTGAGGTCATCCCCCCCGCAGGATCCACCGCGGTCACGGGTACCTTATGGACCACTTCAACCCCTTACAATAGCCCAAACACACACTTCTACCCCGTCACTAACTTTCTCCCTTGTGGGAGCCCAACACTCCACCAAATCTGGGTACTAGTTCCAGGATTAACTAACAGTAGTTGATTCTGTTCAAGGCAATGACTACAAGACATTTGCAAATTAATGATTAGACACTCCGATTTAGCTCTTTAATATCTGCTCATGGAGCAGTGCACACGGGTTTTATCCCACCACCAACTTAAAAATTTTTTTTTCTTTTTTTTAAAACTGGGGCAGATTTAAACCCAGCCCCTGTAACTGGTCGAAATTGGGATTTATTTCAAACTGGGTCCCTTCCTTGTCGGACATCTGGCTTGCGAAAGAGGCCGCCAGGAGGAAATTCATAGAGAGTCGGCTGCCTAGCGCCCAGTCGCTCTCAGCTCCTTAACTCATTATCCCATCCACCGGAAAGGCGATCTCAATGGACGCAAACTCAACTTCCTCCGCACCCACCTCATCACTGGATCCTCTTAAGAGGCTGGTCGAAAATGGTTTAACTTCAAACTGGGTCCCTTCCTCGACGGACCCGCCTGGCTTGCGAAAGAGGCCGCCAGAGAGGTTAAGAGTAGAGAGTCGGCTGCCTAGCCCTCAGTCGCTCTCAGCTTGGAACTAATTCACCTTACTTTTCCTCACCTTGACCCTGGGTCACCATCTTCACCGTCAAAATTAGTATTAATTTCGAACTGCGTTCCGACCTTGAGGAACCCCGCTGGCTTGCGAAAGAGGCCGCCAGGAGAAAATTCATCGAGAGTCGACTGCCTAGCGCCCAGTCGCTCTCAAGCTTTTAAATTCATCACTTCCATCCGCTATAAGGATTTCATGTACTAAATCCAACTTCTTCTGCACCCTCCTCATCGCCTGATCCTCTCAAGAGGCTGGTCGAAATTAGTATTGATATCGAACTGGGTCCCTTCTTTGACGGATCCACCTGGCTTGCGAAAGAGGCCGCCAGAAGGAAATTCCTAGAGAGTCGGCTGCCTAGCGCCCAGTCGCTCTCAAACTCTACACAGTAATCTTTTTTTTATCCACCTATCCGTCTCCATATTCACATTTTTTTGTTTTGTTTTGTTCGCCGGTGTTAATTGGCCCGGCTACTCAGTCAATAGAGCGAGACTCTTATCTCAGGGTCGTGGGTCGAGCCACACGTTGGGATCTATCATGTATCGTAGAACTCTCTTTCATAGATATTTTCACAGATAGCCATTTTTTAAACACCTTGGTGGCCTACATATGCATATTTGCCCGGCTACTCAGTCGGTGAGCAGAGACTCAGTACAAGCCGCCTCGTCTTTCGGTTCCCCTCTCCTTGCTCGTTCTAGCGTAACCGCCTTGTAACGGTCGGCCGTACTTTGCATCCAGCATTCGAAACTCCCATACAATAATCCCACCAAAAATCTCTCAGCCCACCAAATTTTTTTTCCCATGCAATAATTATTCATAATTTCCATACAAAAACTTTGGCTCAAATATGCACGCCTCTGCGCATATTATTTCTTGCCTATCCCAATTCTACGGCAGAATGCACGCACACAAAAGTTTTCGCGCAACAGAATTGCCGGCGGCGAACGCCCAGCCAATCACTTTGCATTAATTTAAATGAAAAACCGAGATTCTCGGAATTTTTATTCTTGCCCATGTAATGGAATGGATTTACACGGGAGAATGAAGGAACACCGATTATCAATCCGCTTGGTTGTTCCCTTCCGTGTAAATTCCTTCATTTCATTTCCCCATCCTCTATTTTTCCAAGGACACGACCATATAAGGGAATAACGCTGTTCGATAGCGATTTCCTTTGGGTTTTTTTTCTGTCCTCACCCCCCAACACTGATGCGCCAAGGGCTAATTTCTGGCTTGGCGTCGGATTTGATTTCAGTCGGGAAGTAGATTTCAGAGAGAGTAAATGGTGTACAGCGTGGATTTCGTCGGGCACGCCGCCGGTTCGGTGCTCTGTTTCTTTTATAAGTAATAAGACAGATTTCTGATATTGTGATACCGGAACATACCTTTTCCTCTTACAAAATATATATACAGAAGAGTAATGTCTGAAATTGTGGTTCGGTAATTAATCGAATATTTCATAATAACAAACCAACTAAAAATACACAAAAAAAAAAATTGAATAACTTATATTGTGTCGTTTTTTTATTTCAAGTTGAAAGTAACATAAATATAATAAAATTAAAATAAGAAAAAGTTATGTGGAAAAGTAAATAATTAAATTAGTGAATTTATGATGTTAAACTTATTGAATGTGCTATTCTTAATAATATTCAAAAAAAAATTTTTTTTAACAAAGTAAAAGTGTTATACTGTATAATATCTACCCATGTACCTAAATGTAATTGTAACTGTAAGCGATCCTACTAGAACGAAAGTGATATAATGTAGAAGTGTTAAGAAAAAAATATTAAATCAAAGAAAATTTTTTTTATTAAAAATGCTCTAGAAAAAAAAAAATATATAGCGAAGTCTTACAAGTTACAAAAGAACAAACAATTTACAAAATCTGTGCTAAAAAGATATAGGTGAGTAGTAGTATACCTACTCGTATTATTGAGAAAAAAAAAAACGAAAATAAATATATATATACATATGTGTTTATATTGTGTGCCAATGTTTAACACAGTTCTTATCAAACATATGTTTGCGAAAGTGAAAAATACGAATAAATTTATAATAAATACAATATCGTACGAGTAGAAATCGTACATGAAAAGAAATTATTCATTGATAATATTTTTTTATTGTTGTGACGAATTGAATGTTTTTTTGTGCACGCATGATCGTAATAAAGTCTGTGCTAAGACATACAAAAACAAAGTGCATTTCTTTCGCCCTCGTAATATTTGTTTTTGTCTTATGTGATTAAAACAAAAGAAAAAAATATATACTAATGATAATGTTACTAGCAACAAGAAAAACCGTATCAACAATAACAACAATATCACCAAAATCACCAAAAAAAAAAAAACAGCAATAAAACAAACAGCAACAACAAAGGTACGTTTCGTGTTTTCTTCATGGTAAATGCGTGCTCAAAAAAAAAAAATAAAAAAAAAAAAAAGAACATTTATACACATAGTGAAATCGGGATCTTTTACCGATAAATTAGGCAAGGCATTAAAACAGCTAAAGCCATAACTACAACAACCAAAAATAGCAACAATAAAATAAAAAGAAAAATAAAACGGAAAATATTTTGTATGCGATTTTTTTTGCTAAAATTCTTTCGGTATAGTACCATACCCGAAATAAACGAGTTTAACGTGTTGTTAGCGTTTTTTTTTATTTGAAGTTTTGCTGCTTAATTTTTTTTTTGAAAGGAAAACAAAAAGAAAAAAAAAGGGTTTTCATTTCTTTAAGTCATGAATCCGCTTTAATTTTATTATATAAAAATTTTAATAACAAAAATATCCAAAATGGCAAAGAAAAATATAATTTTTTGTAAATTTTTCTCTTTCTTTTTTATACACACACATACATATATATATTTTTTGATAAGTGTTTATGATATTCTCCCTTTTTATTAATAAAATAAAATTTGACTTCAATTAGATAATAACAAAAACAAAAAAAAAAAAATAATTTAAGTCAAAGAAAAAAAAATTTTTTTTCTTTTCAAATAATATCGAAATTTTGAAGAAAAAAAAAAAAAAAACAAGGCAAAACAAAATATTTAAGATATAAATTCTTTATTCATTTATTTGAAACGAAATTTTGTGCATTTTTGTGGTTAATTGAAAGACAAAAAAAAAAACGCAAGAAAAAAAAAAACGAAAACATTTGATTTGATAGAAATTTTTTTATTATAAACATATAGTTGGTAAGGACATAAAAGACATAAACTTCCTATGTATTACAATAACAAAAAAAAATATATAATAACAAAAAAAAAAAAAAAATAAAAGATTAACGACAACAAAAATACTGGTCCTTTTGGTTTTCTAAAATTTGTTTTTGTTGTTTCTCTTTTGGGCTCCTGGCTTTTGGAATTTTTTTTAGAAAAAAAAAAAATGCGTGAGTAGACCCATCGGTAGGTGTGGCGCTTTAGGGGAGGTTCTGCCCTCCAGAATGGTGAGTACCCCCAAAAAAATTAATTTTCAGATTGCCTCGTAACCCTGAATCGGTCAGCATGGCTGCTTGACGTCGTTACCACCCTCTCGTATGGCTACCCAAACCTTATTTAGTCCCTATCTCGACGAACCCCTATATAATACTTTGTCATACTGACACGCGTAAGTTCGAGTTTTTTTTTTTTGGTGTTATGAAGTAACTGTCTTTAATGACGAGCCCCCTGCGCGACGAACCCCCCCCACGGCGAGCTAGCCGCAGCACCGCCAGGCGTGTCCTATTTTAGGTGCAGAGGGTGAGTGATGCTAGTTCGCGAGATAGGTCCCCATTTTTTTATTTGGTTGTATCTACAGTTCGGCAAGGCCCTCAGCCTGCTGGGCTTCTTTCAAAAAAGTTCCTTATAAAATATTTTTTTTATTTGTAATGTCATGGTAGTGTTCCTGCTCATTAGGTTGAGATTTATATTTTTCTATGACAGTTTACAGATATGGCGCCTCGAGTGTCATATGTGTACCCTGGATGTATCAGTTTTAAATTTAAATAAAAAATTTTTTTATATGACAGTTACAGTTTACTTGTTTTAATGAACTAGTGGCGGATAAACATAAATAAAGTTTTGATAAATATTAAATCGCCAAAAAAATATTGTGGCCGTAACGTAGTTAAGTTTACTTGTTTTAATGAACTAGTGGCGGATAAACATAAATAAAGTTTTGATAAATATTAAATCGCCAAAAAATATTGTGGCCGTAACGTAGTTAAGTTTACTTGTTTTAATGATCTAGTGGCGGATAAACATAAATAAAGTTTTGATAAATGTTAAATCGCCAAAAAATATTGTATTGTGGCCGTAACGTAGTTAAGTTTACTTGTTTTAATGATCTAGTGGCGGATAAACATAAATAAAGTTTTGATAAATATTAAATCGCCAAAAAATATTGTGGCCGTAACGTAGTTAAGTTTACTTGTTTTAATGAACTAGTGGCGGATAAACATAAATAAAGTTTTGATAAATATTAAATCGCCAAAAAATATTGTGGCCGTAACGTAGTTAAGTTTACTTGTTTTAATGATCTAGTGGCGGATAAACATAAATAAAGTTTTGATAAATATTAAATCGCCAAAAAATATTGTGGCCGTAACGTAGTTAAGTTTACTTGTTTTAATGAACTAGTGGCGGATAAACATAAATAAAGTTTTGATAAAAATTAAATCGCCAAAAAATATTGTGGCCGTAACGTAGTTAAGTTTACTTGTTTTAATGAACTAGTGGCGGATAAACATAAATAAAGTTTTGATAAATATTAAATCGCCAAAAAATATTGTGGCCGTAACGTAGTTAAGTTTACTTGTTTTAATGATCTAGTGGCGGATAAACATAAATAAAGTTTTGATAAATATTAAATCGCCAAAAAATATTGTGGCCGTAACGTAGTTAAGTTTACTTGTTTTAATGAACTAGTGGCGGATAAACATAAATAAAGTTTTGATAAATATTAAATCGCCAAAAAATATTGTGGCCGTAACGTAGTTAAGTTTACTTGTTTTAATGATCTAGTGGCGGATAAACATAAATAAAGTTTTGATAAATATTAAATCGCCAAAAAAAATATTGTGGCCGTAACGTAGTTAAGTTTACTTGTTTTAATGAACTAGTGGCGGATAAACATAAATAAAGTTTTGATAAATATTAAATCGCCAAAAAAATATTGTGGCCGTAACGTAGTTAAGTTTACTTGTTTTAATGAACTAGTGGCGGATAAACATAAATAAAGTTTTAATAAATATTAAATCGCCAAAAAATATTGTGGCCGTAACGTAGTTAAGTTTACTTGTTTTAATGATCTAGTGGCGGATAAACATAAATAAAGTTTTGATAAATGTTAAATCGCCAAAAAATATTGTATTGTGGCCGTAACGTAGTTAACCCATTAGAAGTCACCGTACTCAATCGAGTACAGACATATCGATAGGTATAAATTATAGATTTCCAAGAATTAACAATCGTTTGACATTTGTTTTAGTCGCACACTAACACTGTCTAAAGCTATTTATAAGCGGAATGCGGATAGTTGTATTTTGTTAAGTGAGAATATCAGTTAAAGTAGTGTCACGGAGGTGCTGCCTGCCTATTGTGAATGATTTTAGAAATATTTATATAATTAGTGATTTGTAATTTGTTTTTACGTTTCATTTGTATAAAATATATGTCAAAGTAAGTTATAAACCATAATATTTCAAATAGTTACGCTTACAATAAAACTACAGTTACATAAAGCTTGCTGTACTTGATTGAGTACAGTGACAACATTCATAAGTAAAACAACTTTTTTTTCTTCAGACTCCAAAAAATGAGCAAACGAAAATTTACGGCTCATAACAACTACAAAGGTCTTGATGAAGCTATTCAAGCTATTTTACGTGATAGTGACGATGACGAAATTGATATTGCTATCATACCACCTGATGCAAGTGCATTGACTGATGAAGAGGAAGGGTACGAGGAGGATATGGTGTCGTCATCCTTACCGCATGACGTTCCTGGTACCGTTGAAGTATTTAGAAATCACGAGGGTGGTGATAACGAAGACAGCAGTAGTGATAATGAACCGCTGGCTTCGAAAAAAGGACGACAAGAATTTACCCGTCGACTATACCCAATCTGGAGCAAGACTTCCCCTTCATACACCTCTACTTCTCAGCGTACTTCTGAAGTCTATGATAGGCTAAATACCATTCGTGAAGAACTAAGGGGCCTAAACCCTGTACAAATATTTGAAAAACTTTTCGATGACGATATTATGGATTTGATTATATCCAATAGTAAACTTTATGCAAATCAAAACAACAGGCATGATTTTCAATTGGATTCCTCTGATTTGAAAAAATTTCTAGGAGTCTTGATATTGTCTGGCTACCATAAACTCCCTCGAGAACCAATGTATTGGTCATTAGATGAAGACATTGCCGTGGAATTGGTTGCCAAAGCCATGTCGAGGCATAGGTTTCGAGATATAAAAAGGAACCTTCATCTTGTAGACAACAACTTAGCAGCAACGTCGAATGATAAAATGTTCAAAATAAGACCATTAGCAGACAACCTTATGCAGAAATTTTTACAATGGGGAGTGTTCCATGATAGTATCTCCGTAGACGAATCAATGGTAAAATATTATGGCCACCACCCTGCTAAACAATTCATTCGCGGAAAACCAGTCCGGTTTGGATACAAAAATTGGGTAGCGGCCAGTTCTACAGGGTATTGTTACTCATTTGATTTCTATTGTGGAAAATCACAGACAACGACTACCGATCCATTGGGTTCCCGAGTTGTCAAAAGTTTATTGGAGAAATTGAATTGTACCCCATCAAATCACGAAGTGTTTTTTGACAATTTTTTTACCAGCTGCGATCTTTTAGTTGATTTGAAAAACCTAGGCTACCGTGCTACAGGTACGGTACGAGAAAACAGGACAAAAAAATGTCCACTGACTAGCACGAAGGACATGAAAAAGAAAGACCGTGCCTCGTATGACTACAGGTTTAACAAGGAAAGTGAGCTTTTATTGGTAAGGTGGAAAGACAACAGTGTATGTACAATGGCAACCAACTACGACACTATTGAACCAGTAGGAACTATCAAGCGATGGTGTCCAGTAAAAAGGGAGAAAACAGATGTGGCGATACCTCGTTTGTTCCAAAATTATAATAAAAACATGGGTGGGGTTGATGTACTGGATCAGTCTATATCGCTATATAGGATTGCTGTTCATGGCAAAAAGTGGTGGTGGGTGTTATTTACATACATGCTGGACATGGTTATTGCTAATGCCTGGCGTTTACATGTAATGAGTAATGATACTCACATGGATCAACTCATGTTCCGCCGTTGTATCGCGCGATATTATCTACGCCAAGGTAAACAAAAAAAATGGCGCCAGTCGGCCTCAGTGGTTGAAGGCCTGCCTCAAGACGGAATTGGTCACTTTCCTGCCAAAATTGAAAAACAGCTGCGATGCGCCGTATGTCATTCAAGAGTACGCTGGCAATGTAAGAAATGCCTAAAAACGCTTTGTGTCGAAAAAGCCTGTTTCGAAAATTTTCATACTTAGGCAGTCAGTGTACTCATTTGAGTACACCCTTCTAATTGGCTGAAAGAACATTTTTTTTAATTTTTTCTTTGATTTTATATTTGTTTGGTCTTATTTCAATACCTAAATAAAGAAAGCCCCAAAAAATTGCTGGTAGTTTTTATTTGACCTCTAATGGGTTAAGTTTACTTGTTTTAATGAACTAGTGGCGGATAAACATAAATAAAGTTTTGATAAATATTAAATCGCCAAAAAAATATTGTGGCCGTAACGTAGTTAAGTTTACTTGTTTTAATGAACTAGTGGCGGATAAACATAAATAAAGTTTTGATAAATATTAAATCGCCAAAAAATATTGTGGCCGTAACGTAGTTAAGTTTACTTGTTTTAATGATCTAGTGGCGGATAAACATAAATAAAGTTTTGATAAATATTAAATCGTCAAAAAAAATTGTGGCCGTAACGTAGTTAAGTTTACTTGTTTTAATGAACTAGTGGCGGATAAACATAAATAAAGTTTTGATAAATATTAAATCGCCAAAAAATATTGTGGCCGTAACGTAGTTAAGTTTACTTGTTTTAATGAACCAGTAGCGGATAAACATAAATAAAGTTTTGATAAATATTAAATCGCCAAAAAATATTGTGGCCGTAACGTAGTTAAGTTTACTTGTTTTAATGATCTAGTGGCGGATAAACATAAATAAAGTTTTGATAAATATTAAATCGCCAAAAAAATATTGTGGCCGTAACGTAGTTAAGTTTACTTGTTTTAATGAACTAGTGGCGGATAAACATAAATAAAGTTTTGATAAATATTAAATCGCCAAAAAATATTGTGGCCGTAACGTAGTTAAGTTTACTTGTTTTAATGAACTAGTGGCGGATAAACATAAATAAAGTTTTGATAAATATTAAATCGCCAAAAAATATTGTGGCCGTAACGTAGTTAAGTTTACTTGTTTTAATGATCTAGTGGCGGATAAACATAAATAAAGTTTTGATAAATATTAAATCGCCAAAAAAATATTGTGGCCGTAACGTAGTTAAGTTTACTTGTTTTAATGAACTAGTGGCGGATAAACATAAATAAAGTTTTGATAAATATTAAATCGCCAAAAAATATTGTGGCCGTAACGTAGTTAAGTTTACTTGTTTTAATGAACTAGTGGCGGATAAACATAAATAAAGTTTTGATAAATATTAAATCGCCAAAAAAATATTGTGGCCGTAACGTAGTTAAGTTTACTTGTTTTAATGAACTAGTGTCGGATAAACATAAATAAAGTTTTGATAAATATTAAATCGCCAAAAAAATATTGTGGCCGTAACGTAGTTAACTTTACTTGTTTTAATGAACTAGTGGCGGATAAGCATAAATAAAGATTTGATAAATATTAAATCGCCAAAAAATATTGTGGCCGTAAAGTAGTTAAGTGTACTTGTTTTAATGATCTAGTGGCGGATAAACATAAATAAAGATTTTATAAATAATAAACTTTTTAATTACACCGAAAATTGGTGACCGAAAACAACATGTAATTGGTGGCAGAATCAAATTATAACCCTTTGAAAGAATAGAAAAGGAAAGTATAACAATTGGCGCAGCCGGTAGGATCCGAGCGAGCCTAACAATTATTGATCAAGTGCTGAACATAGTGTTACATACAGAATTTCTAAGGGTCAAAAACGACGAAATCCTTAGATAAATTCTCATATCCCTTCATACAGGGAGCCTTCACATGAAATTCACACTTAATGAATTTAACGCAATATGAGCTCCCTGCGAACAACAAATCCTAAACGGAAAATTATTATCTAATTTCCATTTTCAAATGTACAAAATTTTTTAACGGAGAAATATTCAAAGTACAAAAATCCACATCAACGGAAAATGTAACATTCCCAGACGCAACCTGATCCGCGCGCATTTTGTGGAAAAACTTCCACCGTGAGATTTGCAAGGCATGCACTTACCTTTGCACAAGTCCAACCTTTTCTGGCGGTCGAATTATAAAAAAAACTTCTAACGCGCGTTGATCTTGACCCTGACCGTGGCGTGAGAACCATTTCCGTGTTCGCGTTTTGTTTGTTTTTGTTTGAAGAACCCCGGCTCGGCGGCGGTGACAATTTTTGAAAAAGTTGAGTGTTGACTTAACCATTATCGGGGGCAGACGGTTTTTCAGTTTTGACAAAAAAGTGCGGGCGACTTTGGGATTTAACATTGGCGGAAAATAAGCCCAAATTTCTTTAAGAATATTTACAGTTATGCTAGGGCCGCATCTGCGTGTATCGTCCCGAAGCTTCGCGCTATGACACGATACACGCAGATGTAACCGGCCATTATCGGCTATCGTCGCAAACATTCGGGCTGCGTATGAGTTATCGCGCGAGTGGCGATAATATGCGCGCTAATTCGTGTAAAATGACGAAGCCGCTAATACGACCACCGCATTATCGCGATAACTTTTTAGCGTGCAAAACATACGAAGCTTCGGCACGCATTGCTTCGGGACGATACACGCAGATGCGGCCCTAGCATTAGTGAACTAAAAGCCGGGTTGAAAAAGTTTCTGTCGGCTGAATTACATTAAATTATTTAACAGTTTGTTTTAAAAATAATTATAGTTGGCGG
The DNA here is from genome assembly GCA_963855945.1 of Thereva nobilitata. NCBI lineage: Eukaryota > Metazoa > Arthropoda > Insecta > Diptera > Therevidae > Thereva > Thereva nobilitata. Next base: position 38,330,728 of record OY979697.1, read on the forward strand.
AAAATAAGCCCAAATTTCTTTATACTACGTTCACATCGCCTCGAAAACACGTGTTTTCGCCAAAAATTCGCGTTTTGGGCGAAAACACCATCGAAAACAAGTGTTTTCCCATACAAATCGAAAACTACTTGGGAGGCTGTTTTCGATGAAAACAACCACGAAAACAAGAAAAGTGTGGACAAGAACCCAATTCGGCATTCAGCACTTGTTTATAAGCGTGTCATTTTCGGTTAAACTGACATTTCTTATTTTTTGTTTGAAATAATTAATTAAGTTGTCAGAAGAAGAAGAAGAAGAAAAGAAGGATTTGGGGTGAGCAGGAAGAAAATTTGCTGGTTTCGATATGGGAAAACCATATAGAATCATTGCGGGGCCAGCGTAAAAACACCCATGTACTTTTGGACATGAAGGCGGAGCTGGAGAAAACGAACTTGATTATTTCAGTGGAAGAAATCAAATCGAAACTCCACAATTTGACAACTCGATATCGGTAATAAATAATTTTATTACAGTAATATTTTTTATCAATATAATTGTTTATAACATGTATGCTTTGCAGAAGTGAAAAGGCCAAAATAGGACCGTCAGGTGGCTCCCCATCAAATTGGCATTTATTTAATAAAATAAACCAATTTATGGGAAGTTTTAAATGCAATAATGTGGAGGAAATGTTAGAAGATAGCATAATTCAAGGTAAAGAAATTAGACACCAACATTCAAAATTACTTTTATTCTAATGAAAACGTTTTTACAGCTAGCACTTGTATTTCATTTGATGAAGAGGAGGTCGAAAATTATCCCCCGATAGATTGGGGTGACGTAGATGAATCGTCAGATAGCCCAAGCGCAACAGAGACTGCATCGGAGTACCAGTCTTCATCATTTGCGGGCGCTGCAGCTAAATCTTCACGCACCGCAACGGAGTCTGCATCGAAGGACCAGCCTTCAACATCTGGAGGCGCTACAACTAAAAAAATAAAAATGAGTAATTACCAGAATCAAATGTTGAAGGAGATTAGAATAAATAATAATGTAATCAAAAAACATTTAAAAAAATCAGAAGAGGTCGATATCGAAATTTTGGAATTAGAAAAAAGTATTTTAAAGACTGATCAAAAAAGGAACGAACTTTTGGACCAAATGATTAATGATAACAAAACTTTCCAAAATTCATTTCTAAATTATTTGAATTCGAAATAAATGTTTACATACCTAAATCAGATATTGTTTGTCTTATTTTCTCAGCACTGGGGTTGTGGTTATTGACACTATTTTGTCTATCTTCAAGGATTTCATTCCTTTGTCTAGTATTCTTCTCGTTCCTTTGAACCCACATATCATTTATTTTGTCATTATAACAATTTAAAAAATTATGCAGTACACAGCAACATTTTACTATTGCTGGTGCATTTTCTATACTGTTGTCAATGCCTTTTCCGATTCGACGAAAACGTGCTTTCAGGTGACCAAATGCATTTTCGACAACTCGGCGGCAGCTAGATAACGCAGTATTAAATTTCTTTTCACGTTCGTCTCTTGTTATACTGTATGGATATGGTTTCATAACATACGGCGACAAGCGAAAAGCTGAATCGCCTATTATCAAAACAGGAATTGTTATGCCATTGAACGTTTTTGAAAATTCCTGAATTGTGGGATTTTCTAACTGGCGTTTTAGTTGCGATTTTTCGAAAATTGTTGAATCGTTACATCTTCCAGGAGCACCCACATTTATATATAAGAACCTATATCTAAATTAATTTTTTTTAATATTATCTGCTATTTTTTTAAATTTCTTACCTATAATCCACTAAAGCCAAAAGGACAATAGAATGCCATCCTTTATAATTATAATAATCGCAGGCTTCATCTTTCTTTGGCTTAATTTCTATATGGCATCCATCTAGGATAGAATTTATCAAGTATATGAATTATAAAGATTAATAAATTATATGTATAATGTACTTACCAATTGCACCAAGGCATTGTGGGAATCCTAATTTTTCAAAGCCTATAATGCAATTCTTAATACTGTCTCTATCTGGTGGAAAAAAGTTTAAGAACTCTGCCCTTAGTGTATCCCACACTGCTGTGCAGAAATCCATCAATATCATTTGCACTGTTGATTTACCCACACCAAATAATTTGGCAATAGTCCTATACTCCGATGACGATGCCAATGCATATAGTGCTATCGCGATTCTCTTTTGGATATTTATACACTTTCTAAAGGCTGTATCGACTTTTTCAAGTGTATATAGTTTCCTACATAATACATTGAAGGTGCTCCTCGTCATCCTAAAACTCTCTTTAAAATCTGCATCACTGAATTTGGGAACTTCAATTTCCCAAAAAGTACTGCAACGATCCTAAAACAACAAAGTTTTAATTAAGTATTTCAAATTTTTAACGTACAAATGTATTGAACATACCTTCATCCACAAATGCCTTCTTTTTTCAAATTTCATGTACATAATGTTATTTTTATTTCCTAAAAAAAGGATTTGTTTTGCCAATCTGCGCTTTTTCCTTATCAGTAATTTTAACAAACATCTTTGCGATGCTGCCTTGGCAATAACTGTTTTTATTTCATTTATTATTTTGTTTTTTTCAAAACACATTAACATTAATTCTTTAGATGACATTTTTTCCGTAACTTTTTAACTGTCACTCGAAAACAAGAAAGGCGATGTGAACGGCTCATTCGTTTTCCGAAAACACTTTCATGAAAACACGCGTTTTCGAGGCGATGTGAACGCAGTATTAAGAATATTTACAGTTAGTGAACTAAAAGCCGGGTTGAAAAAGTTTATGTCGGCTGAATTAGATTAAATTATTTAACAGTTTGTTTTAAAAATAAATATAGTTGGCGGAAAATAAGCCCAATTTTCTTTAAGAATATTTACAGTTAGTGAACTAAAAGCCGGGTTGAAAAAGTTTATGTCGGCTGAATTACATTAAATTATTTAACAGTTCGTTTTAAAAATAATTATAGTTGGCGGAAAATAAGCCCAAATTTCTTTAAGAATATTTACAGTTAGTGAACTAAAAGCCGGGTTGAAAGAGTTTATTTCGGCTGAATTACATTAAATTATTTAACAGTTTGTTTTAAAAATAATTATAGTTGGCGGAAAATAAGCCCAAATTTCTTTAAGAATATTTACAGTTAGTGAACTAAAAGCCGGGTTGAAAAAGTTTATGTCGGCTGAACTACATTAAATTATTTAACAGTTTGTTTTAAAAATAATTATAGTTGGCGAAAAATAAGCCCAATTTCCTTTAAGAATATTTACAGTTAGTGAACTAACAGCCAGATTGAATAAGCTATGTAGGCTGATTTAAATTAAATACTAACAGTTTGTTTTAAAAATAATTATAATTGACGAAATGTAAACCAGTTCCTTATAACTGTTTATAGTTGGTGAAATAAAAGTCTGTTTTCAACTAAGCTTAGGCTGATTGAGTTAATTAAATAGTAACTTTCTCGAGGTTGTCGATTCCTACAGAGATCCAGTTTGCACACCAAAAAATAGAAAAAGGTCAGTAATAATATACCCAGTTTTTATGGTAGCCCTACAAGGGGTTGAGATACATACATTAGTTCACAAGAAAAGAAATGCAATATAACAATTGGCGCAGCCGGTAGGATCCGAGCGAGCCTAACAATTATTGATCAAGTGCTGGATATAGGCACCTAATCTTTGAACTCAGCCTGAGCCGAGGCTGAGGGCACAAGATCAATAGAGGCGTTGACCCCGGAGCCTCCGGTGGACTTTTGTGGGTTTCATCCCTGCCCAGGATAAAGTCCATAAGGACCAACAAGGGGACGATCTATCACAGACGCTCCCCCGACGCCATCGCTACTTCACCAAGGGCTCCGAAGTTCAACCTATCAATCGATCGACACATCATCCGAAATAAATCTACCTGTTTTGCTACAATTGACCCAGGTGAGGCCACTAAACTTAGTCGGCTGCAATCTAAGGCCGACGACCGAACCTTATTAAGGTCTTCGCTCGGGGGTGCTCAACAACGGTGCCTCTGCTCCAGGCGGGCACGCGCTCACCCCCAAAAAATTCCATCGCGGGAATTTTAGTGGGCTTCATCCCTGCCCAGGACTCGCCCTATGTCCGAGGGCCAACCAGGGGACAACCGCAATTACAAGACTCCCCCACCGAGGGATCAGCAGCCCCCAGCAGGTGACCCAGCTACACCGCGACCATCAGCCCCAGCAGGTGACCTAACCACACCAGGCCCTTCAACCTTGCCAGGGCCCAACGAAACCCTAGCGGACTACCAGGACATTCAACGCGGGATCACCTCAACACCTACCACAACCACATCATCAACCATCCCACACGAATCCCCCCGACGGTTACGAAGCGGGACCCACCTAGGCAAAAACGTTAGTCAAGTAAGTGTAAAAACTCTAAACGATATCCTCAAGCGGGCGCAGGAGACCGGCGAGTTCAATTTAGCTCATTTGGAAGCCGTCGATAAACAAATCGAACGTGCCGGTAAAGAGCGAAAAGTTAAATTAGTAGCCTACAAAGAGGCGGCCTTCAAATTCCAACACCACCTTGATAAATTCAAAGGTAATCTCCCTCGCTCCCTTGAGGATAATAATTTAGATTTAGAAGTTAAGGAGTTGTAAGCCCAGACAAAACAAATACCGAACCGCCCGAGTCCGATAACGCCCCGTTAGATCACCTCGCGGACTGGATAGAGCTGTCCGCTCCCTGTCGCTTCTGGAAGAAGAAGAAAAGACCTTTAGAACTAATCCCCTTTTTAAAACTTCCTTCGTAAAAAAAGACTTAATAGCTATGGCCGACGACTATATAAAAGTCGCCAAACTAACGGCCCAGCTTATACCCTTATTCGCTGGCGGGCAACGCCCGACAATAGGGACAGAATTAAAGATGTTTCTAGGCTGTTGTCGCCGGGTACTCCAGTGCCTGACGGAACAGGAAAAAGCGGCCTTCTTACAGATATTTCCTACTAGGCTCCGAGGAGAGGCCTACCAACTTGTTGGCACCTCCCAACCCGCCACTTTTGAGGAGGCAGAGAACCTCCTAAACAGGACGTACCTCCCCAGGGAGACCTACCAGGAACTGGTAAATAAACTTATACAGATACGCCAATTCCCCTGGAACCCCTCACAACCTATACTACAAGAATAAAACAACAACTGACACTGTGTGAGGAAGCGGCCACCACCAAATATGGCGACAGCAGCGCCGGCCGTTAAGGGCCAATTGCAAGATTTTGCAAAAAATGCCCTGCGGAGTCGGATTACAAACTAGTGATGGGCGATTCTGGATCGATTTTTTGAAAAATCGCAATTTGGTCTGCAAAATTCGATTAATTTTACGATTCTTTTAACTTGAACCGATTCTCGATTCCCGATTCTTTATTAAAGAATCGAAGCTCGATTTTTATCTTCTACATTCACTGTCAAAACACAAAATAAGAAACCCAACGGCTGGGTTCTACACCAGCGTACAACGAACACATTTTCCGCTGTATGCTCGTGTAGAACAGAACCACCCATTTCGTTTAGTTATCACATATTTAGATTTCATTTTCTTTATTCGCTTCGTCTATTAAGAAAAAGAGACAAATTTCACTGAATTTTGAAGGCCGGTGTTTGTTTCATTTGTTTGTACTTCTGCTGCTGCTGTCTTGTTCTGTTGTGTCGTGTGATGTAAATTTGTGTTAATTAAGGTTAAGAATAATAAGGTACGTATTATCTCTTTTAGAATTTCTGCAAAAAAATTATAATAAATTTGATATAGAATAAAATTAAATATGGAAAAAAAATCGTTGGTGTGGGGATATTTTAAAAAGACAGATGACAAACATAGTCAAATGTGTTTATTATGTGTAACAAAAGTAAAAGCTTGTGGAAACACAACAAACCTTTTTAACCATATGAAAAGGAAACACCCTCTTGATTATGCAAAAATTTTGAAAGAGCGTTCAGAAGATTCAAAATCAGTATCAGAATCAGATACTGTTTCGGTATTTTAAACCAACATCTTTATAAAAAAGATTACCCTAACTAGAGATATGTTTGTAGGATATAGATATTGAAGGTTTACAGTCCAGGTCCACCTGTAGAAATTCAAAACAAATGCAGCGAAAACTTCCGGATTTCGTTACATACATAGACTCTTATAAAAGTTAGTATTAGATGCATTATTATAATGAAATAATAACAATAAAATGTTTCATTATTTAAGGTGGAGGCGACTCAGCCAACAAAATTACAAACGCTATCTTATATATGATAGCCAAGGACAATTTACCTTTCTCGAAAACAGAAAAAGATGGTTTTCGCTATTTAATAAAACTTTTGAGTCCTAGATTCGACATTCCTTCAAGGAAAAGGATTACTAGTTTAATTGTAACAAAATACGAAACTTTATCTGTCTTGACTATTGAAGCAATCACCAAAATTCCATACTATTCATTAACAATGGATATTTGGTCTGAAACGATGAACTGCAATAGTTTTTTAGGCATTACATTGCATTATATTCAAGAAGTAGAAAGTGGCCTTCGAGTGAACAAATTAATTCTAGGTAATTTTCTTTATTTAGCTTTTTATTGAATATTTACATGCTCAAACTTACAATGCTTAATTCATGTTTTTAGGTGTTTTTAATTTAGAAGAAAGACATACTAGTGAGTACATATACAAGAAGTTCTTAATACAACTTTAATGAAATGGAAAATTGAAACTGGAAAAGTTGTTTGTGTGGTAACTGATGGAGCAATTAACATTGTAAAAGCTTGCCGAACCGTTTTTGATGAGCACAGACAATTACATTGTTTTGCTCATAAATTAAACCTCATCATGAGGAAAATATTTGATTCAAATAGTGAAACTACTGATTCAGATATAAATCTTCTGCATATTGCAATGGGAAAAGCTAAAAAAATTGTGCAATATTTCCGAATGTCAGTCAGGGCGTCTGATGAATTAAAAAATTAACCGACCTTAAACTTATACAAAGTGTAAAAACGCGATGGAACTCCGATTATGACATGCTACAAAGGTACTTAGATATTCTTGAACATGTAAATGCGGTTTTAATAAAAATACCAAGAGCGCCTGATATACTGAAGGCTGAGGAAAATATTATTTTGAAAGATATACTTCAGTTAATCAAAATATTTAAAGATATAACAGTAGCCGCTTCCTGTGAAAATGTAACTATAAGTAAGATTATTCCGTACATTGATTTTCTATTAACGAAAATTGGAGAAGCATCAACCACCATGGAAGTGGGAAACAAAGTGAAGGAGATCATTATCCTTGAGATGAGAAACAGATTTGCAAATGTTGAATCAAATTATGCAGTTCGAATTTCTACTATAGTAGATCCACGCTATAAAAAGCTACATTTTAAAAATCCGATTAATGTGGCTAAAGGTAGAAGAAAATGCTTCAAGATTTACTTTTGCTAACATTCCAAATTAATTTTTAAATTTTAGGCGTTGATGACATAAAAAAAATGTTGCCAATTACAGCAACAAATTCAAAAACTTCCAACGAATCAGAGGGCAATGCTCACTTAGAGAAAAATGCTCTCACAAATTTTATCAGCATGAAAGCAAAAAAAATTCAAAACGATAATGTCGAAGATGCCTCCGCATTAAAAGCATATTTAGTGGCACCCACAAATCCTTCAATTAATCCCCTTGAATTTTGGTGGACAAAGAAAAATACTTACCAAAAATTATATGAGGTAATTAGTTTTCCATATTTCAATTAATTTTTAATATTCCAAAAATTACTTTACCAGGTCGCCCAAAAAATTTTTATGTATTCATGCGACATCAACGCCTTCAGAACGTCTTTTTTCTTTAGCTGGGACAATAATGAACGCGAAAAGAAACAGACTTTCGCCTGAGCATTTGAACCAGATTTTGTTTTTACACAGCTTACCGTTTGAAGAATGGAGGCTTAATTGAGATTTCTTAGTTATGTTACGGGCGGTATTAATATTGACCGGTCATTATGAATAATGACCAAGAGCGTTGGTCAAAATGATAAATTTTTTTAATATTTATTGAATTAACCCACTAGTTTATATAATGTAATTTCGAAATTGCAATGGCGAATGTTGACACGGGGTGGGCGGGCGAGGGTACGGGCGGAGGAGGGTAGCCGACCGAATATTAAAAAATTTATCAAATTGACCAACGCTCTTGGTCATTATTCATAATGACCGGTCAATATTAATACCGCCCGGGTTTATTAAATTGCCCGTTTATAAGAATTTAAAACTACGAAAAAAGATTTTTTCTTTCAAAAAGAATTGTTTTGTGATATCGTACTTTTTTTATATATGGATTTTTTGTTCTTTATTTATTTTAGTATATATATGGAAAATATATTTAGTTTGAAGCTAAGTTAATTGTGTTAATTTGTTTATTTTCGATTCTAAAGAATCGATTTTTTTTTCATCGATTCTTTAAAAAAATCGATTCTGAAAATTGTGAAGATCAATTCTTCGATAACGATTTTTTTTTTCAGAATCGCCCATCACTATTACAAACCCCCACCTCTGCCAGTATCTTCTAACTTTGAGAGAGGACACCCTTGATAGTCTGACTCAAAAGGCACTGGACATGGAGAAGCTTCAACAGAACTCCATGTATGCACCCTACCAAATGTCAGTGCCTCTCCCAACCTTCAACCCCTACGGGCAAGCAGCCCCAATAACCCAGCTTGAAAATGTTTACAAAGGGGTCCCCGCAATCCAGCAACAGCCCACACACTCAATACACCGCCCCGCCAATAATGAGAACACCGCAATCAACACTCCAAAATCTGATCAACCCCCAGGTAATGTACACTACATACGCCCCACTACCAAACAATCCTCCGGCTACCTCACAGGCGCCAACACAAAACGCCCAACAAATAACCAATCGGAGCCCCTCTCCAAAACCAGTAAACAACCCTTTGACAAACATCACTTGCAACTACTGTCGGAACAGAGGGCACACATATGCAGATTGTCTGAAACGGAAAAACACTCCTTTCTGCATAATTTGCAGGGCCAACTCACACGATGTTAAGGACTGCCGTCGACCAGTGGAGTCGGACAGGTCCCACTTCAATAATACCAACAGGTATCCACAACAAGGCCCTTCATTTAGTAATAATAGTCGTTACCCCTGTAACGGTCGCCCTAAAACCCATGGGTCTCCGACACACCAAATTGCCAAAAATTACATCGGCGGTTTGCGAGAATAACGGCCTCGCGGCAACGATCGGTAGAAAGATATAGCGTCGTTACTCATTTGAGAACTAACAACCTTCCAGATGAAGTTACCAATTTCATCCTCTAAAATCAATCATCCTCATCTCCTTCGTTATTCTCGCAAATCAGCGACATGGCAACTACGCATTATTCAAGTAAATATCGGACAAAATATTTGGCAACAACTCTTCTGCCGCCAGTTAATAATTTTTCAAAAAAATCGGTTCCGAGACCTTTTGTCTGCCTCACCAGCAGAATATACCCATAACAAAATATTAGACGTGTTTAGGCCCAAGCCAATCTAACCGGGCTAGCCAAGTCAACGAAGGCATAAATAGCACTTTGGTTGCGCTGTTGGCTAGGTTGTCACTGCTTTCTGGCGTAGCTAAAATGTGGCACATCCCAAAATGAATTGCTTCGCTTCGCCGGTTCAAAATTGTGGGCTCAGGCATCAGGGATAGCGGGGAGGAATGCAGGTTAACGGTGTACCGGCACAATGGAGCTCCTTGCTGTTCCTCCTTGCCTTCGTGCTTGGGTAAACATAAAAAAATTTTGTAAGACCACATCCTCCCTAGTTTCCTGAATTCTTATAGGGGATGTTAAACCGGCCACACGGTTTACGCTAGCTCGCCGGTGGGGGCGTGGGGTTGTGTGACCGGGACTCTACACACATGATTCACCACTTACCTATTAGTTAAAAGGGAGATCTCTTCATACTGTTCTTGTCCTAGGTTATCCAAAGGTATTCATCGCTGGAAGTTCCCAACGATCCGGTGGACCTGCAAATGTTCAACGCGACTTAGAGAGAACCCTGGAGAGGAAACACAACCCAACCATCCTGGATACATTACCCCCTTAGGCTGTCATGCCTAGTAATACTCGTGGATTTAAAGAAATTGACAACAAATATATTATATAATAGTTACAAGTTAACACAATGTAATTAATTAACACAAAACGAAGGTAAATTTGCATTACTTATTTGCTGCGTGAACATCAAACAAAAATTAACTGTACAATATAGGTAATGTGGATGCAACCAACTATTACCACCAAATAAGAACTTCAATACCACAACGGAAAGGAAAAAAACAAATCGTCGCGCTGGTACCAGTCGAGGATTCCTTGGTTTCGTACAACACACAAAAACCACCTGATAATGTTTATAATTTAAGACAATATTATTATAATTAAAGGTGTGTGCTAACGACAAAAGGTAACCATATTATACTTTAAGGTTTTGTAAGTATGTTAAAAGTATTGATACAAAATATTGTACCTATATTATAATATATGAAAATAATCAAATATTTTAAAAGAATGTGTAAGGATAAAATGAAGTGTGAATATATCTTGGAAAAGGGGTAATGTGTTGTAAGCGTATCAATATAATTTCTTAATTTTTAAAAGTCATTGTAAATATATATAAGTAATATTTTTAAAAAAATTGTAAGAATATGACGTAAGTATTTAAAAAGAAAAGTAAATATGCGTAATTATTGAGTTCTTCAGTAACCTTTTTGTGTTTTTTTTCTTGTTATTCCCTTTTGAAAACCCCGAACAAAATTTAAAACTCCCAAAAAAATCCTCCAGTCCCTCTCGCTCTGGATCGCTGTCTCTCCAGTAGCTCTTGAACTTTATTATTTTAAGTAGTATGCTTATTCTCGTGGTGGGTTTTTATTTTTTTTTTTTTCGATTAGTAATGTTATGATGTCAAAAAAAGTATCTTTTTCCTTCCTTGATTTACTAACACTTTGCTCTGTTTAGACGTATTATTCTGATTTTTTTTTTCCTTTTCTGTTTTTTTTCTTATTTTATATTTTACTATAAATAACTATATCGTTTTTTTTTCTATTACACATTTGAGTGAAACATTAAGTCTATAAAGATTTTTTTTTTTTGATATTTCCTTATATACTCTGCCACAATCATCAGTATCTTCGGTTATAACAACAAATCTAACAATTATACCTCCTACCTCAATATCCGGACCACTGTACCGAAAGGTTGCGCTTCCTTCTTCCCTTGTTCTTATAAGGCCTAAATCGCCAGCATGCCGCGCACTTGATGGGTCGTCTGGTGCCCCATTCGGAGACCCTGTTGGATTCTAGTGACCTCCAAGTGATTCGCCTCCTAAAGATGTATCACCAATTTCATGAACTTGTATCCCAGGTAATCCGGGAGATAGACCCTCAATTACACCATCCACAACACAGCCCGTGTTAAAAAAAGTGTGTTATTGCATCTGCGGCTTGTCCTCCAAAGTCAGCTAAAACTGCTCTCCTGCCAGTTCTTCTATTTTATCTTGGATTTGAAACCAAGGTAAGGTGGCATCTACTGCAAAACGGCCAAGGGACGCAGCAATATCGCTTCTCCAAAATTATACTGTCCGTTCGAACTAAAAAGAAAATCAGACTCTATCCGGGCACCAATAAATCCAGCCTCTGTTACAGAGTTTCCTATTCTCTCCCGTTAATAAAAACAGACGTCCTTCCTTCACAGAATTCCGAACTCCTCTCCAAACTTCCTAAAATCCTTTTTTTTTCCAGAACAAAAACTATTTTTATTTTCCCGACTACTTGAATTTGAAAACTATTTTCCCCGAATTTTTTTGTGAAGTAATTTTATTTATGGAGCCTGAAATTTCCGATAGATGGGGGGACCATCAAAAGGAGGAATTTTTCGGTAAATAACCGACCGTTACAACGGGACACGGCTGGCTCTTCGGCGTGAGCCGGCGTTTGCAGATGGAAAAAGTCAGTCGATTTTGAATCTGATAGGCGAGCGGAGGCAGTTTTTGGAACTGGATTTGATCGAGAAACGTGGTGTTCTAGTAGGAGTCCTTGTGAATCAATTAAGGAAGAGAAGATTGTAAAAAAAGGAAAAGAGGATGTACCTGTGGGTTAATCCAGGGAGGATATTGCGCAACAGCATTCAAGACCCTTAAAGATGAGATGAAGGAGTTTTCGGAGAGAGAAAAAAAAGAGCTAAGTCGTTTTGATTTTTTTTACATTTAATTTGGATAAGATTTACTGATTATTATAAAAAGTGAAGAATATTATATTGAATATGGCTTTTTTTTGAAGTTTTGGAAGTTATAATTAAAGGAAAAATATAGGGTTGAACTATTTGAGAGAGTGGTAATTCTATTCGTAAACGGATTTGTGAAAATATTAAGGTGCAGTTACCGTCACAACTAACTTAACCGGTCAGCACATGGGGATAATAGAATGGGGAAAAGTTGAACTGGTTTTCTTGGGAATTTTTGTTGATGTCGCCTTATTAGCAGTTAAGGTCCAATAGAGTTGTTATGAGCTTTAAGTTTCCGTTGCTATTCTGTAAGCGGAAGGAACAGAAAAATTACTTCCTCCTATGAGCGATTGCTTAATTGTAAGAATTAATTGAATAAATCATTAAAGAATTTCCTACTCTTATGAGAAGACCAATATAGGTACATATATAAGGGAAAAATGAATAACTTCTTTTGCCGTAGTATTTGATTGCATTCAAAATATAAAAGACATGTAATTGAATAGTTTTTGAATGTTAGTAAAACTTACTGAGCTGGTGCAATTATATATGCAACCTATTAATAACAGGACCCTTTTATTCAACAATGATTGTTTCCTTTTAAGTTTTGTTATCATCATCGAAATATATATATGAACAAATTAACTATAACAAAATAAGTAGACGGATACATTAAAGATAACCAATATATAACTTAACACCCCAGACAAAGGCCACGGTCATATTTCCGTCTACCCTCAACCGTAGAAACTGCAATCTGGCACCTTTCAAAGAATCCAGAATTAAGAATAAGCTAAGCTTAGGAAGAAGCGTGGAAACTGCAATGTTGCAATTTCCACATTATTAGAATCTAGAGAGTAAGAAATTTAAGTTAAGCTTAGGAAGTAGGAAAGATAAAATTTATAGTAGTTTAGTTTTTAGTGAGACTTCGTTCAATAAAGTTGAACTTTTAACTGATATCTGTTTTTATTTAAAAACCAAGTTTTTTTAAATTATTAACTTATATATATAAATAAATTAACTATAACAATCTATACGTGAATCGATTAAATATTACAAAATAGAGATACGAATGAATTAGCTACAACGAGCGAATTAAATGAGTACTTAAATAGAATCAATTAAAAGAAGGAATACTATCGGAATTATTATATATATTCTTTTGCTTGGGTTGTAGGTATACTTGAGATTATTACCCTTTTCGGCTCGAATTGGTATGTTGTGTTTGGTTTACTACCACTAAATTTTTTTAGTGCATTTTTTTTTTGCTAGAAAGTGCTGAGTGAAGCAGCAGAAACGGAAGAGACAAATATTATATTAAAGACAAAAACGGATTTTAATGGGATAATTTTCACATTTATAAAGACAGTTAAATAATATTAATAGCAGAATTTCATAATTGAACGGTCAGTATCGTGAACGGTTGTCAACTTGAAGTTCGACTTGTAACTGTCGGGGTAGGGTGTGCCGGGGCACGAAGAAGGGAAATTGCCATAAAGGCCAAAGACTACCATTACAAAAAAAAACTTGGGGAAGGGGACTCAAAAAGAAGGGTGACTCGGACGGTTCGACCGTCGGGGGGAAGTGTCGCGAATTTTATGCATCCAATGCACCGGTTGTTGGCACGACTAGCGATGCGCTAGCTAGCTCGCCAGATGGGGTGGGGTTCGCGGTGCTTGGATGCCGGAGGGGTGACAGTTATACTGTTAAATCTTTCGTGCCTATGCAACAACTAAACTAAAGGGGCGACGAGGGGGGTGGAACAACGTCCAGGGCCAACGAGAGGGGCTAATAAGGGGAAGAAGAAAGAAAGAGTGGTCACTGGTCATCAGGTCATTCTTAGGGGACTACATGATGTCAAACAATCAAAAAAAAATTTATGAGTGGGCGGCACTTACCTTGGTTAGGGTCATCCCATCATCCGTGGGCCACACCTACTCGAGGTGTTTTTACTCGGTCATGTTATTGATTTCACGATATTTATTTGTTTAAGGTTATGTTAATTATGTATTTAAATTATATTATTCATTTGTTTAAGTTCATATTATTTAATACATTAAATTCATGTTGTTTATTAGTTTGAGGTTATGTTAATTATTTATTTAAATTATATTATTCATTTGTTTAAATTCATATTATTTAATACATTAAATTCATGTTGTTTATTAGTTTTAGGTTATGTTAATTATTTATTTAAATTATATTATTCATTTGTTTAAGTGCATATTATTTGTTACCTTAGATCTACGTTATTTGTTTGGTTAAAGTTATGCTATTTATTTATCTAAATCTTATTTTATCTATGTATTTAAATTTATTTTATTTATTTATCTTGGCATCATTTTAGAGCCGTCATTGCAAAGTAAACAAAACCGCCAATAATAAGAGCGGCACGAAATCATTGAATTAAGAAAACGGAAAATCACTTTCCTGCATGAATTCCTTGGATACACTATATTTTCTTTATGTAGTCGATATTAAGTCACGTACTGCTCAAAGAAGTGAAAAACTTGGCACAGCAATTTATATCGGAAGGGAGATCAACGATGTGGTTTTAAAGAACAAATTACGTACAATTTATCACAAAAATATAAAGAAAATCGGCGTAGTTCACAGAAAGCGACCCGCGTCTAACCATTCTTTTCCTCCTCGCTTCCAAAACACTCGCACAATACCGCGACGGATTCAAGCACGCCTTTCTCGTGGAATTAGTTTTATTGTTTCAAAAAAAAAATAAATTGCTTCAAAATAAGAGATAAAGTTTTGCAATGATACTTTCCTTACGAGGTTCTATCCATAAAAACCTTAACAAAGCCAATGCTATATTGCTGTATGTAAGCTGAATTATCTTCACAAATTCACTTATGCCGGCCGATTTTTCTCCATTTTCACGTTACTTTATTATAAAAAATACCCGAAACTAGTTACTATAAGCTGTAATTCAATTATCTTTTTAAATATTACAAAACCCGTTATCTCGATTGAGATAGAAATGTTGTTGTTGGCTTTTTTACCAATTTTGCACTTTTTCTAGTGGAATTATTTTTATTGTCTCAAAAAAAATAAATTGGAGGTTCTATCCATAAACATCTTAACAAAAGGCAATGATATATTGCTGTATGTAAGCTGAATTATCTTCACAAATTCACTTATGCCGGCCGATTTTCTCCACTTTTCACATTACTTTTTTATCAAAAACCAGAAACTAGTCACTATAAACTGTCATTAAATTATCTTTTTATATATTACAAAACTCGTTATCTCGATTAAATTGAAAAACAAATTGGAGCTGCGGATCCAACACGAGACTCTTCTCTTCCAAAAAAATTCAGCACCCACTCTCCTATCAAAAAAAACTAGACATGCCTGCTTTCGAAAATTTTTTTTCAAAACCCGCCGGCTCACGCCGAAGGGAGCCAGCCGCGTCCCGTTAACTTGCATTCCTGGCTTGCTGGAGAATTCAAATCGTTTTTCTGCAGTCGATTTTGCAGACGATTCTGCCTAAAAGTACTACTCGATGGCTGTTGATTTTGGTTGTATTTGTTGCTGCTGCTTTTATTAACTTTTTGAATATGTCTGTAGCATGATGCTTTAAGTCATAATAACCGCATATCGAAGCTGATATTTCTGGATTTGCGGGTATTTAAGGCTCAAAACAGAACAGGGACCGCGACGGCCGACTACAACTGCGATTTATGTCACAGTTGGACAGCGCAGCTAATGTATACCGAAATTGCAATCGCTACTTGAAACGTAACGTTTTGTATATCCAAAAATTGTGTTTTTTTTAAAGAAAATTATGTTTTGTACGCCGACTGCAATTTTACGGCGCAGTGCCGCTACAGTTGCAATTTCGTTATACAACGTTGTTCTACATTTACGCTAAACGACCGACTTCGCCGTCCGCCGTCGCAGTCGCAATTCCGTTTTGGCCCTTATGGACAGCTTCAAGAGTTAAAGCTTTTTGCCAAATTGGTGTGTTTGTTTCTAAAATTTCTTATTTAAAAATTTTTCACATTCTGTCACCAATATTCGATGATATTTTTGAATTGGGGTCGAAGTTAGCCTAGGGTTAGTACAAGTGACTTGGATAATGTTTCCCCCCCGAACAACTATATTTGATGTAATAAGTAACAAAATTGTTTGCAGAATTTTAAGTTCTTCTGGATTATTGTCCATAAGTAGCCATAAGGCATCTGTTATATCTCTAGCGCCTTTTTGATCAACGACTTGTTGATTAATCAGTTTTAGCATAACACCTAAACTGAGCTTAATATTTTTCGAGTCTTTTGTTTCACATCCTCGGACTAATGGATATAGTATTTGGTTGACCGAATAATAAACAGGCATTAGCGGATAAGCTCTGCAAATTTTTGATATTGCTTCTTCGCATGCCTAGGTTTGGTAAGTGGCGTAACCAGCTGAGGGCGACCGTTACAACACGCGCCACCTAGATGTCGTCAGAGGAGAGGGGGTGCGAAAAGAAACAAACGGCGGCCTTGTATGATCACTAGCCCAACGTGTGGCTCAACCACTGCCTGAGATTAAGGGTCTCATGCTCTACCGACTGAGCTAGCCGGGCAGTACCAAGGTAATGGAAAAGGCCGCTCGCGCGCGCAAACATTGATACATAGGCGTTCGGCCTGCCTGCAATTACGTGGCTATTGCCGTTATTTCTAATGGCCGCCATCGTGTACTCTCAGGTATAGAGGTTCTGCTCTACCTGGTGTTTTTATTGGCGCATCCCAACTTTAAAGACAATCGTCTCGTCCTCGGTCATTTTCGTTCAAGAGTGGGTTACACCATGCGTCCCCTGCTGCTTCATCTACCAGCGGATCCTGGTCCAGCTGGGACGAAGCTAGGTTATCTTATCCTTTTCAAACCAAAATCTTAGGCGGACGTCTTATAGGGTCGTCAGGACCTGATGAGATTTTATGTCTATATCTATAGCCGTACCTGCGCGGGCAGCGGAGATTGTCGTTATGTTCTGCCTGTATACTGTTTGCGCACGAGGGCGGTCTCCTCCCTACTAGCAACCTAGGCGTCTCGGTAGTGTCTTTCTATAAACGTGAGTCCCCTCTATGTGTATGGGGGGTTGGCCTGGCAACCCCTGAAGTTACTAACGTTAAAGCTTGGCTCCAGACAGCCAAGTATAACAAGCAGGTGTACCATCCGCTGGGGAAGCTACCGAAGCGGACCTCGATGGGTACCCTATTGATAACCGGTTAGGCCGGCGAGATGCCTTATTAGGGCTACTCGGAGTTGACCTGCTTCCAGAAATGGTATTGGGGCGCGTCCTAGGACTGATCGCGCTGTGGAGGGACTTCGCGCTTCCAGGGGAAAGTCGAGGCAATTCCACATTGTCCCGGCGAGTCCCAAGGAGCGTGAAGTATCTCTTCCGGATGGTGTCTCCTGCCCCAAGGACTCGATCCGCCGGCTATACCACATAGTCGTCGTCTCGAACCCCTGGTCCACGAGGTCACTTTCCGCTACTCAGGCTGTCAGGCCTTGAGGTCCTTGGCGTGAAAGGTTCCGATTAGTTTGCCCTTTAAATCTTCCAACTCATATTTCCCACTCCCAAGCTTTCGCTTCACGCGAGCCTTCGTGAATTTATTTGCCAGTTTAGCGTTAAACCGGTCGACTTTGTTACTTACTGGGAAGGTTCGTCGATAGACTACCTGGCCGGGCGAGAACTCTACCGCTCTGCAGCGCAGATTATAGTGTTTCTCATGTCTAGTGTGAGCCGCGGCCAGGTGTTGCTCTATTTTGTCACGCCGGGCCTGCCATCTAACTACGGTCGGCAGTACTGTTATATCTCCCTCCTGTAAGACACCTAAGGCCTTCAGTACTGGGTAAGCGGATCCATGCAGGATCATGGGGCACCCGAACAGGGCCTGGTACGGGGAGGTGTTAATGGACGTGTGGTGTGCACTCCGTAGGGCACATTCGATTGCAGACAGGTGTAGGTCCCAATCCCGGTGATCTTCTTTCAGATACGCTCGGATAGCAGCTAAGACGGAACGGTTCACTCGCTCGGAAGCGTTGGCTTGGGGGGAATAGACAGCGGTGAGTTGGTGTTTGACGCCGTAATCGGACAACAGTTTCGTGAATTCTTTGGAAGTGAAATGACTTCCATTATCAGAGAATATCGCCTCGGGGACACCGAAGGCATGGAAGATTCGATGTTCAAGGAAATTCACGGCGGCTTTGGATGTTTCGCCAGCTACTGGGTGGAGAAAAGAGAATTTGGAAAACGCGTCTAGCACTACCAACACAGCAGTGTGGCCTTTCTTAGTCCTAGGGTAAGGGCCCATATAATCGATGTACAAGAGCTGAAAAGGTCGGCACACATCCATGGCTTCGCCCATAGGGGGCCGAAGGGTTGTGTTTGGAGCTTTTGTTTCCTTACATACTTCACAGCTCGCTATATATTTCCTGACTTGGCTAGTCATACCGGGCCAATAATATTTTTCCCGAAGGCGTGCAAGGGTTTTGTGAATACCGCCATGGGAAGTTTGAGGGGGCTCATGAGCGGACTGGATCAAGGGAGCGGTCAATTCTGCGGGGATCCACAATTTCCAAATCAGATCGTCCGTCTCGGGGTCGCCAGTTCGTGGGTCCGAACGGTGGAACACATAACCATCCGAAACCTGAAGGTCAGGTAACTGCCCGGCATCTTTGCTGACTTTGTCAACAAGATGCTGGTAGTCCGCTGACCTGAAGGCTGGGGACGTTAGGTCCACGTCACGACAGAAGGACACTTCATCGACACAGTCGACTCGTGACAGTGCGTCCGGAACCACATTCTGACTACCCTTGCGGTGCTCGATAGAAAATTGGAAGCCCTGCAGCTTTAGGCTCCACCGCGCTAGCCGGCCGTTTAAGTCGGTCTGGCTCATGAGCCACTTCAAGCTGGCATGGTCAGTAATTATTGCAAAAGGCTGTCCTTCCACATACGCCCGGAACTTTTTAACGCTCAGCACCGCTGCGTAACACTCTAGTTCTGTGATGGAATAATTACGCTGGGCGCTGTTCAGCTTCTTAGAGAAAAATGCGATGGGATGTTCTTCATCGCCCTGTCTTTGGAAGAGGACGCTTCCTACCCCCGTTTTGCTGGCGTCACATTGGATGTAGAAGGGGCGGGTGAAGTCTGGAGTGACCAGTAAAGGAGCAGACATCATTGACTTCTTAAGTTCCATGAAGGCTTGGTGGGCCTCGTCGGACCAAACAAATTTGCCGCCTTTTAGGCAGTCCGTGATGGGAGAGGCGATACTTGCATAGTTACCTATGAAGCGCCTATACCACCCCGTCATACCTAAGAAGCGTCGCACCTGTTTGGTCGACTTGGGAACTGGGAAGTCCCTAATGGCTGCCACCTTGTCGGGATCAGTTTTCAGGGACCCATCGCCAATGATGAACCCCAGATACTTCACCTCCCGGACGCAAAATCGGCTCTTTGACAGGTTTACTGTCAACCCGGAGCGACGAAGGCAGTCGGCGACCTTTTCCAGCAGTTGAAGGTGGGTCTCAAAGTCCGGTGACACCACCAATAAATCGTCCAGATAGACGAACACATTTTCTCTAAGTGAGCCCGGTATCGCCTTGTCCATCAAGCGACACATGCGTTGCGGAGCGTTACAAAGCCCGAACGGCATCACTGTAAATTGATACAGCGGTCTTCCTGGGACGGTGAAGGCAGTTTTTTCCCTGGATTTTTCCTCCAATGGGATTTGCCAAAAGGCATCTTTCAAGTCGATTGCGGAAATGAACTTAGTGTCCTGCAATCGCCCCAGGAGACCGTCTATATGAGGCAGTGGGTAGGCATCCTTTATGGTTACGGTATTTACCTTGCGGGAGTCCAAGCAGAGGCGGACCTTTCCAGGCTTACGCACCAGGACCACGGGTGAGTTCCATGGACTGTTGGACTCTTCGATCACACCTAGACTCAACATGCGATCGATTTCCTCATACATGAGGGCCTGAATGGCGGGAGAAACAGGATAGTGCCTCTGCTTGATGGGCACCGCCTCGCCAGTGTCGATCACGTGTTGTTCCAGGTGTGTTCGACCAAGTCCACAGGTGTCGAACGACGGGAATCGCGCGCGGACCTGGTTCAGTCGCTCCTGTTGGGACTCCTCAAGGATATGGCAGTCGGGATCAGGTTGTGGGGTATGATGGAGTTCCCCAATTATGTGTGGAGCCAATTTAAAGGCCCTCCAAAAATCGACGCCGAGATAAAGATTCTGAGACAAGTCCGGTACTACATATAGTGTCATGGTCATAGTTTTCGATCCATAAGTTACTGGGACGGTGATGAAACCACTAACATTCTTAGACGTACCGTCAGCTACTTGGACATCGGCGCGCAGGCGATGTAGCTTAATGGCCGGGTTGTCCTGGAGGAACGACTCTGCCCCTCTACCCAGGCAGCTAATGCTGGCGCCGGTGTCCAACAGGCCTGTTAGTTTGGTACCTTGGATCCGCACGTTGACGAAAGGTCGATCATCTCCGTTCTCATGTAACATGGCGGCGACAATCTTCTGTGTATGTGCCCTCTTCTCTAGGGCCCATGACCGTATGCGCGGGGCTTTGCGAGTTGGTGGCAGTTCGGCAGAATCATTAAAGATTCGCTTACGAACTCGATGATAGTTGGCCCATCGCTGCATAAAAGAGGCTCTGGCCTGTGGAGAAGGGAAGTCTGGCAGAGATTCCATTTTCGACAGGTCAGAGACATCGGACATGCTTGTTGACAAATCAAGTGTAAAAGGGGGACTTTCGGATACTAGGTCGGGCGCGGACCTCCCCGGGGCCTCGCACCCTGGTTCCGGTTTCCCGAACAGATTGGGCAAGAAGTGGTGTAGACTTCGGGGCGCCCACATCTGTAGCAAAAGATTTTCCGATGTGGGGAAGGGCAATCAGAGAACGAATGTCCTTCTTGCTGGCAGTTCCAGCAAGTGACTGGGCGGCGCGGAGTTGCGTCGGCCCTCATCTCTTCTACAGCAGGTGGTGGTGTGCCACTAGCGTAATTCATATAAGGCCAGGCCGGTTGTTGTGGGGGCACGTCAGTCAGCTCATGCACTCGGTGCGAGTGGCGACTCTCCTCCCTCTTGGCTTTTTGCCATCGCTCTACTCGGATGCACGCTTCGCGAAGTTGGCGCATATTGTCATAGGTGGATCCTATAATGGCCGATCCCAGTGTGGTGTTCAGGTTTTCCATGACAAGGTGTACCAACTCCGCGGAGGACATCGGGCGCGAGAGGCGGTTTGCCAAGGCCAAGATTTTTGCGGCGTAATCGTCGAACGATTGATTGAGTTGTTTCGTCTCCATCATTTCTTTGATTAGTTGATGGTCGGTCTGCCTTCCTCCGAACTGTTCCAACAAGCCAGACTTGAAATCCACCCACAAGGGGTTGGACTGCTGTCGGCGGAACTGAGTCCAGTACCAGTCCTCAGCGGGTCCTGATAACAGGGCGGCCACATTCCGCACCAGCTCCCGTGACGATATGTCATCATCTCGAGCTCGGGTGTCGAGCCGATAGAGAAATTCCTCTGCCGAGGTTTCTCCCGGCCGACCCGTGAACTTGAGGTTCCAGTTCAAGACTGGCGACTTCTGTCTGTAGGTAGGGCCGGTGTGTTCTGGGCGGTAAGGGGGGCGCTCTCCTATGCTGCTGGACCGCGGAGGAATGCCACTGGGCCCAGCTCCGGCCGATGTGTGAGGGTGAAGAAAATTGTACGTGGTATCATTCGGGGACGCTTCGGGGTGTCCTCGCTGTTTCAGCCTTTCAACTTCATGTTGCAAGGCTGCAACCTGCTCAGTCAGCGCTACCAACGCCGCGGCCCGTTCCGACTCGCCGTCCTCAGAACGAGAGTTATCATTGCCTTCGTCATCTTCGCCGTCGGCGACAAATTGCCCCTTATCGTTTCTTTTTTTAGGCATGCTAGGAGATCGACTAGCCGATAAGGAAGCGAGAAGTTGATTATAAAATTTGTTCGAGTAGTTTCTTTTGTTTATGTTTTTATTTATGCACAAAACCGCATTTATTATTCGTATAATTTAAAAAAAAAACGCAAACGAAAAGGTAAAAAAAATACAACAGTTGCGATATGTTCGCGATCATATTTATAATTAATTATTTTTTTTTTATATTTCCACGACGCCTTTTTTTTCCTTTTATATACAATATAATATTATCACTTATTTAGTTCTAGAAAATAAATCTTTTATGTTTTATTTTTTTGTTTTTATATTTTATTTCTTTTTATTAAAGTGAGTGTGGCCCCAGGGAGAGGATGTCCTCCCCAAGGCTATGGTGGCTGATGGCGCCTATGACAGCCAGCCTGAACTCAGGACTGAGTGGCATCCGCGTCATCAGAAGCACCAAGTGCCTCCACTTGCGGGATCGATGATGAGGGTGGTGCCAGGCTAATGTCTAGCACCATCTTCATCAAGGAATCCCTATTGTCTGACATCCGGCAACCCCAAAGCGATGACCGGATCCCAGTGACCACTGAAGAGAAGAAGTGAAAGGAGAAGAGATAGAAGCCTCCCTTGAGTGAATATGTAGACCGCTCCGACACCCAGCCACAACTGGTCAGCAACCCTGCTGAGTCACAGGAAGGTGAAGTGTCAGAACGGTCCAACAGCCGGGGGCGGGTGTATATCAGGAGGTCGACCCTGTCGCAGCGCCAGGCGATAGAACGCCTGTTAGCCTTGACGGGACAGGTCCGACGTTCAGGCATACATCCGCCCATACTATAAAATGTAAAGAAGAAAACTGAGGAGTGATGGTCACTGTCAGGGAGGATCGCACAGAGTCAGGCGTTATGACGCCTGTTAACCAGATTCCGCGCCTCGCTGACAGGAACCGTAAATAAAATAGGGAGGCTACCGCAGAAGAAATCGAAAGATGAAGTGGTTGAAGAAGAAGAAAGATAGAAAAGTGGAAGAAAACAGAGATGATGAGGGCTAGAGTACCGCGGTAGGTACTTTTCGCCCATTAACCAGAAGCCGGAGGGACTTGGACTGAGAACGGGATAAAGGAAAAAAAAGAAGTCCACTCCTGGCTCCTCTCGCTGACCTGAGCCACAATATTTAAAGGATAAACTACTATTTAAATAAAAAAATCTAATATGAAACATAGCTCGGCAGTGGAAAAGTGACTAATAAAAAAAACAGACTTTCCGAGCTATGGTACCGAGACCAGAGAATCAAAACAACGTTATAATTCACTAGCCTACGTTGGGCGCCATTTGTAACTGTCGGGGTAGGGTGTGCCGGGGCACGAAGAAGGGAAATTGCCATAAAGGCCAAAGACTACCATTACAAAAAAAAACTTGGGGAAGGGGACTCAAAAAGAAGGGTGACTCGGACGGTTCGACCGTCGGGGGGAAGTGTCGCGAATTTTATGCATCCAATGCACCGGTTGTTGGCACGACTAGCGATGCGCTAGCTAGCTCGCCAGATGGGGTGGGGTTCGCGGTGCTTGGATGCCGGAGGGGTGACAGTTATACTGTTAAATCTTTCGTGCCTATGCAACAACTAAACTAAAGGGGCGACGAGGGGGGTGGAACAACGTCCAGGGCCAACGAGAGGGGCTAATAAGGGGAAGAAGAAAGAAAGAGTGGTCACTGGTCATCAGGTCATTCTTAGGGGACTACATGATGTCAAACAATCAAAAAAAAATTTATGAGTGGGCGGCACTTACCTTGGTTAGGGTCATCCCATCATCCGTGGGCCACACCTACTCGAGGTGTTTTTACTCGGTCATGTTATTGATTTCACGATATTTATTTGTTTAAGGTTATGTTAATTATGTATTTAAATTATATTATTCATTTGTTTAAGTTCATATTATTTAATACATTAAATTCATGTTGTTTATTAGTTTTAGGTTATGTTAATTATTTATTTAAATTATATTATTCATTTGTTTAAATTCATATTATTTAATACATTAAATTCATGTTGTTTATTAGTTTTAGGTTATGTTAATTATTTATTTAAATTATATTATTCATTTGTTTAAGTGCATATTATTTGTTACCTTAGATCTACGTTATTTGTTTGGTTAAAGTTATGCTATTTATTTATCTAAATCTTATTTTATCTATGTATTTAAATTTATTTTATTTATTTATCTTGGCATCATTTTAGAGCCGTCATTGCAAAGTAAACAAAACCGCCAATAATAAGAGCGGCACGAAATCATTGAATTAAGAAAACGGAAAATCACTTTCCTGCATGAATTCCTTGGATACACTATATTTTCTTTATGTAGTCGATATTAAGTCACGTACTGCTCAAAGAAGTGAAAAACTTGGCACAGCAATTTATATCGGAAGGGAGATCAACGATGTGGTTTTAAAGAACAAATTACGTACAATTTATCACAAAAATATAAAGAAAATCGGCGTAGTTCACAGAAAGCGACCCGCGTCTAACCATTCTTTTCCTCCTCGCTTCCAAAACACTCGCACAATACCGCGACGGATTCAAGCACGCCTTTCTCGTGGAATTAGTTTTATTGTTTCAAAAAAAAAAATAAATTGCTTCAAAATAAGAGATAAAGTTTTGCAATGATACTTTCCTTACGAGGTTCTATCCATAAAAACCTTAACAAAGCCAATGCTATATTGCTGTATGTAAGCTGAATTATCTTCACAAATTCACTTATGCCGGCCGATTTTTCTCCATTTTCACGTTACTTTATTATAAAAAATACCCGAAACTAGTTACTATAAGCTGTAATTCAATTATCTTTTTAAATATTACAAAACCCGTTATCTCGATTGAGATAGAAATGTTGTTGTTGGCTTTTTTACCAATTTTGCACTTTTTCTAGTGGAATTATTTTTATTGTCTCAAAAAAAATAAATTGGAGGTTCTATCCATAAACATCTTAACAAAAGGCAATGATATATTGCTGTATGTAAGCTGAATTATCTTCACAAATTCACTTATGCCGGCCGATTTTCTCCACTTTTCACATTACTTTTTTATCAAAAACCAGAAACTAGTCACTATAAACTGTCATTAAATTATCTTTTTATATATTACAAAACTCGTTATCTCGATTAAATTGAAAAACAAATTGGAGCTGCGGATCCAACACGAGACTCTTCTCTTCCAAAAAAATTCAGCACCCACTCTCCTATCAAAAAAAACTAGACATGCCTGCTTTCGAAAAATTTTTTTCAAAACCCGCCGGCTCACGCCGAAGGGAGCCAGCCGCGTCCCGTTAACTTGCATTCCTGGCTTGCTGGAGAATTCAAATCGTTTTTCTGCAGTCGATTTTGCAGACGATTCTGCCTAAAAGTACTACTCGATGGCTGTTGATTTTGGTTGTATTTGTTGCTGCTGCTTTTATTAACTTTTTGAATATGTCTGTAGCATGATGCTTTAAGTCATAATAACCGCATATCGAAGCTGATATTTCTGGATTTGCGGGTATTTAAGGCTCAAAACAGAACAGGGACCGCGACGGCCGACTACAACTGCGATTTATGTCACAGTTGGACAGCGCAGCTAATGTATACCGAAATTGCAATCGCTACTTGAAACGTAACGTTTTGTATATCCAAAAATTGTGTTTTTTTTAAAGAAAATTATGTTTTGTACGCCGACTGCAATTTTACGGCGCAGTGCCGCTACAGTTGCAATTTCGTTATACAACGTTGTTCTACATTTACGCTAAACGACCGACTTCGCCGTCCGCCGTCGCAGTCGCAATTCCGTTTTGGCCCTTATGGACAGCTTCAAGAGTTAAAGCTTTTTGCCAAATTGGTGTGTTTGTTTCTAAAATTTCTTATTTAAAAATTTTTCACATTCGGTCACCAATATTCGATGATATTTTTGAATTGGGGTCGAAGTTAGCCTAGGGTTAGTACAAGTGACTTGGATAATGTTTCCCCCCCGAACAACTATATTTGATGTAATAAGTAACAAAATTGTTTGCAGAATTTTAAGTTCTTCTGGATTATTGTCCATAAGTAGCCATAAGGCATCTGTTATATCTCTAGCGCCTTTTTGATCAACGACTTGTTGATTAATCAGTTTTAGCATAACACCTAAACTGAGCTTAATATTTTTCGAGTCTTTTGTTTCACATCCTCGGACTAATGGATATAGTATTTGGTTGACCGAATAATAAACAGGCATTAGCGGATAAGCTCTGCAAATTTTTGATATTGCTTCTTCGCATGCCTAGGTTTGGTAAGTGGCGTAACCAGCTGAGGGCGACCGTTACAGACTTGGGAAATGAAGTGGAAATTTAACAATATTTAATATTAATGTGTAGGTATAGTTTATTTGGTTATTGATAATATTAATAAATAGTTACATACTCATGAGGTTAAGTCATGAAAGAGATAATTGTGTGTCTAGGACTACAAGCATAATTTTTATCTATATTTTTTTTTTGCTCGGTCGTTATGTATTCTTAAGGTTATTACCTTTTTCTAATCGAATTGGTGTGTTTTATTTGGGTTTACTACCACTGAATTTTTCTAAGCGCGTTTTTTTTCATTAAAAAGTGCTGAGAGAAGCAACAGAAACGGAAAAGAAGAGTATTATAAAAAAAAAAAAAACATTATCGGATTTTTTATGAAAAAATTTTCACATTTAGAAAGAAAGTTGAATAATAATAATAGCAGAATTTTATAATCGAACGGTGACTATTGTGAAATTTGATTATTAGTTTTGGTTTATTATTACTAGTATTAAAAACAAAAAGAAAGAAAATATTTATGATAATTTCATAAATAAGAATAGATACTGAAATATTGAATTAAATTATAATATAAGTACATCAAGGGGTAAAAAGGGGAATAAATACCTACTAAAGAGTCATTATATAATTATACAAACCCATACTACCACAGCTGTCAAATGATGAAGTAGGCGCAGTTTACCCTGAGGCGTACTCAGAAAAGTAAATCTAGCCATTCTGATGATAACTGAATAAGTAAAACTCCTCGACCTGGTCGGTAATTGTTAACGTAGGCGTAAATTATTTTTCGGTTTCTACGATTGGGTTTTTTTTTGTTGGATCAAAAATATATTTAGTAGGGGAAATGATTGAATAGTCACCCCCACTGTTGGTGTGGCCCACGGGATTAGGATGTCCTAACCAAAGGTAAGTGCCTTCCATCCACTATATATATTTGTTTGATATTATGTATCCCACTGACGATGACCCGGTGACCAGGGACCCCGTTTTCCTCTTCCTCACCCCCCCCCCTTGTTAGCCCTTTCGTTGGCCCTGGACGTCGTTCCTCCCCCTTGTCGCCCGTCAAATTTTTTTATTGTTGTATAGGCACGAATTTTTTTTGGGTTTTCCCCAACTGTCACCCCCTTCTGCATCCTTGCACCGCGGACCCCACCCCATCTGGCGAGATAGCTAGAGCACCGCTAGTCGTGCCTACAACCGGTGCATTGGATGCGTTAATTCGCGACACTTCCCCGGCGGTCGAACCGTCCGAGCCACGCCTTCAGTAGGTTCCCTTCTCACTTCAATTTTTTTGTAATGGTAGTCCTTGGCCTTTATGGCATTCTCCCTCCTTCGTGCCCCGGCACAAATCTCCCCGACAGTTACAAATGGCGCCCAACGAAGGCTAGTGAATGTTTTGATTCTCTAGTCTCGTCATCATAGCTCGAACAGTCTGTTAGTCATCTAGTGACTTTAATCCCCTTAGTTCCGACATCTTCTTTTTTCAGTTTAGTTAATTTTCCCTTGCGAGCTATGATCTTCATCGTAATAATTTTCAATTAATATTCGTCGATGTTTAGTTTCTTTAAATTTGTGGCTCAGGCCAACGAGAGTGGCCAGGAGTGGACTTCCTTCAGTTATTGTTCCATTTTCAGTCCAAGTCCCTCCGGCTTCTAGGCAATGGGCGAAGGCATTTACCGCGGTGCCCTAGCCCTCATCGCTTTTCTCCTTCCTCTTTCCTATCTTTCTTATTCTTCACTCATTTCACCTGTAATTTTTTTCTGCGGTAGCCTCTCTATTTAATTTGCAGTTCCTGTCAGTGCGTCTCCGAGTCGGGCTAACAGGCGTCATACCGCCTGACTTTGCTCGAGTCGTCACCGACAGGAAACATTTTCGCTAGTTTTGTTATACCTTTTTAGTATGGACGGATGCATGCCTGGACGTCGGACCTGCCCCGTCAAGCTATCAGGCGTTCTAACGCCTGGCGATGCGACAGGGTCGACGTCCTGATATGCACCCGCCCCCGGCTGTATGACCGTTCTGACAATTCACCTTCCTGGGGCTCGGCAGAGTTGCCGACCAGTTGTGGCTGGGTGTCGGAGCGGTCTCCATTATCATTCAAGGGAGGCTTATATCTCTTCTTCTTTCACTCCTTCTTCTTTAGTGGTCACCGGGATCCGGTCATCTTTTGGGGGCCGGATATCAGACAATGGGGGTGGTGCGAATGGTGGTGGACACTAGTTCGTCACGCCGAACAGCACCGATCCCGCATGTGGAGGCACTTGGTGCTACTGACGACGTGGATGCCACTCAGTCCTGAGTTCAGGCTGACTGTCATCGGCGCCGTCAGCCACCGTAGCCTTGGGGAGGACATCCTGTCGCTGGGGCCACACTCACCCAAAATGAAAAAAAAAATAATAAAAAAAAAAAATTATAAAGGAGACTACATTCAATAGTCATTTGATACCGGTAGTTTTCGGCTGTTTTATTAAATAAAGATTTTATCATTTCTATTTTTCATAAGTTTTCTGAATTCACCAAGCAAAACACATAAAACAAAACTCACTTATAGTTACAGTTATTAGAACATTTACTCACAGTTGTTGGAAGAGATAAAATAAGTCTTTGAACTTACGAAACAAAAATATTTTGTTATTAGTAGTTGTTTAAAAGTTAGAACAAAAAAAACATTCTAATTGATAAACGGCGCATATTTGTCGCCCTTATTTCTAATTTGGACTAATCACCCTAACCTTTGACGGGATCTTTTCGCTAACTTCTTTCTTTAGTTCTCTCTTAAGGGCTAGTACATATTATTAAAGTCGGTATACTTGTATGTAATAAATAGGAATAGAAAAAGGGGAAGCTAAACCAGATTGTCCTAAGTACCGCGCCCATTAGTGAATACCTTCCACCTTGGCTTGTCAATCTCCCAACGATGCCGAAGAACAGGAATGAAAAGGGGCAATTTGTCGCCGGTCAAGGAAATGATGAATCCGACGATCGCCCTCCATCTGAGGACGGCGATCAGGACCAGGATCGCGTGTTGATGGCGCTGACCGATAAAGTAGCGGCCTTGACGCAAGTAGTGGACAAGTTGAGACAGCTAGTCCCGCCCGAAGCTCCTCTAAACGAGACCTCGACTAACTTCCTTCACCCTCCTACATCGGCAGGGGCTGGGCCCAGTGGCTTTCGTCAGCGGACCAGCAGTATAGGCGAGCGCCCCCATCACCGCACAGAATACGCCGGCCCTACTTATAGGCAGAAGTCGCCAGTATTGCACTGGAACATCAAATTCACGGGTCGACCGGGAGAAACCTCGGCAGAGGAATTTCTCTACCGGCTCGACACCCGAGCTCGAGATGATGACGTGTCAAGTCGGGAGATGGTGAGGAATGTGGCCGCTCTGCTGTCAGGACCCGCTGAGGACTGGTACTGGACCCAGTTCCGGCGACAACAATCTAATCCCTTGTGGATAGACTTCAAGACCGGTTTATTAGACCAGTTCGGGGAGCGTGAAACTGATTACGAGATAATCAAACAAATGCTGGAGACAAAACAGTACAGCCAATCCTATGACGCTTACGCGGCGAAAATGATCGCCTTGGCGAATCGCCTGACGCGCCCGATGCCCCCCGTCGAACTGGCGCGTATCATTATGGGCAACTTAAATGCGACCTTGGGGACGGCCATCATAGAATCCACCTATGGTGACGTGCGCCAGCTCCGCGAAGCATGCATCCGCGTCGAGCGGTGGCAGAAGGCTAAGAAAGAAGAGGGCCGTCACTCATATAAAGTTCATGAACTGGACGACTTAGGTCACCACCAACCAGTCTCCACGTGCCCAAACCATACTGGCGACGCAACACCACTTGTTGTCGAAGAAATGAATACTGGTTTCACGCATAGAAAACCTGTCACCTGCTGGAACTGCCGGCAAGATGGCCATACCTTTTTTGACTGCCCCGTTCCAGACCGCAAGGTTTTCTGTTATAGATGTGGGAGACCTGACGTCTACACACCGTCCTGTCCAAATTTTTCGGGAAACCCGACACGGGGTGCGAGGCCTCTAGGGTGCTCGCGCCCGACCTAGTCCCAGATATCATAGACGAAACACCAGACTGGTCCTCCTACTCGCCAGACCGCTCTGACCTGTCGGCAATGGAACCATTACCGGTTTTCCCTTCCCAACAGGCCAGAGCCTCCTTTATGCAACGTTGGGCCAACTATCACCAGGTCCGTAAACGAATCTTTGCAGACAGCGACGTGGCGCAGCAAAACGCTAAAACCCCACGCATCCGCCAGAAGGCTATAGAGAAGCGTATTCTCACCAAGCGAGTCCTTTCAACGATTCTTACTGACGCCGCTGATGAACGACCATTTGCCAATGTCCAAATTTTGGGCGAAACGGTCCTTGGCTTGCTGGACAGTGGAGCAAGCATTAGTTGCCTGGGAAGAGGGGCAGAGTCGTTCCTCCAGAATCCCCCAGAAGCACAGCTAACGCGTTTGCATACCTCTGTCTAGACAGCCGACGGCTCATCCAACCAAATTCTGGGCTTCATCATGGTCCCTGTGACGTATGGCCACCGTACATTGCCTTTGACCATCTACATAGCTCCTAGCCTTTCGCAACCATTATACCTAGGAATTGATTTTTGGAAGGCCTTTAAGTTGGCCCCACACATTATCGGTGAATTACAGTTAGCCCCTCAACCTGATCCAACCTGCCATCACCTTGAGGAAGCCCAGCAGGCGCGATTGAATCAGGCCAAGGCGCGGTTCCCGTCTTTTGGCACCTGTGGCCTCGGCAAGACGCACCTAGAACAACATGTTATCGACACTGGCGAGGCGGTGCCCATTAAGCAGACACACTATCCTGTCTCTCCTGCCATCCAGACCCTCATGTATGAGGAGGTCGATCGCATGCTGAGTCTAGGCGTGATTGAGGAGAGCAGCAGCCCGTGGAACTCACCGGTGGTCCTGGTTCGAAAGCCCGGCAAGGTGCGGCTTTGCCTGGACTCCCGCTAGGTGAACGCAGTGACAGTGAAGGATGCATACCCTCTGCCCCACATCGACGGTCTACTGGGACGGCTACAGGACACGAAGTACATCTCAGCCATTGATCTGAAGGAAGCCTTTTGGCAGATTCCTTTGGAGGAGAAATCCTGAGAGAAAACAGCTTTCACGGTCCCAGGGCGACCATTGTATCAATTCACCGTAATGCCGTTCGGCCTTTGTAACGCGCCTCAGCGCATGTGCCGTCTCATGGATAAGGCAATCCCAGGCTCTCTTCGAGAACGTGTCTTCGTCTATCTAGACGATCTCTTGGTGGTGTCTCCGACGTTTGAAACCCATATCCAGACGTTTGAACAGGTCGCAGACTGTCTGCGTCGCTCAGGGCTGACGGTAAGCCTGTTTTGCGTTAGAGAAGTCAAATATTTGGGATTTATCATTGGCGATGGGTCGCTAAAGACCGACGCCGACAAGGTTTCAGCCATCAGGGATTTCCCAGTTCAAAAGTCGGCCAAGCAGGTACGACGGTTTTTGGGCATGACGGGATGGTACCGGCGCTTCATAGGTAACTATGCAAGCATTGCCTCTCCCATTACGGACTGCCTAAAGAGCGGCAGATTTGCTTGGACCGACGAAGCCCAACAGGCATTCGAGGAACTGAAGAAATCCATGATGTCTGCACCCTTACTGATAACCCCAGATTTCACCAGCCCTTTCTTCATCCAGTGTGACGCCAGCAAGACCGGCGTAGGAAACGTCCTGTTCCAACGACGCGGAGACGAAGAACACGCAATCGCTTACTTCTCAAAGAAGCTGAATCGTGCACAGCGTAACTATTCCATCACAGAACTAGAGTGCTATGCAGCGGTGTTAAGCGGCAAAAAGTTCAGGGCATACGTGGAAGGCCACACCTTCACTATCATTACCGATCATGCCAGCCTGAAGTGGCTCATGAGCCAGACCGACCTAAGCGGCCGTTTGGCTCGCTGGAGCCTAAAGCTGCAGGGCTTCCAATTTTCAATCGAGCACCGCAAGGGTAGTCAGAATGTGGTACCGGACGCATTATCACGAGTCGACTGCCCCACGGACTGGCGACCCCGGGACGGACGACCTGATATGGAAATTGTGGATCCCTGCAGAATTGACCGTTCCCTTGATCCAGTCCGCTCATGAGCCCCCTCAAGCTTCCCATGGCGGTGTACATAAGACCCTAGCCCGCCTTCGGGAAAAATATTATTGGCCCGGCATGACTAGCCAAGTCAGAAAATACATCGCGAGCTGTGAAGTCTGCAAAGAGACAAAAGCTCCAAACACACCCCTTCGGCCCCCTATGGGCAAAGCCATGGATGTGTGCCGACCTTTTCAACTCTTGTAAATCGATTATATGGGTCCTTGCCCTAGGACTAAGAAAGGCTACACTGCTGTGTTGGTAGTGCTAGACGCGTTTTCCAAATTCTCTTTTCTCCACCCAGTAGCTGGCGAAACATCCAAAGCCGCCGTGAATTTCCTTGAACATCGAATCTTCCATGCCTTCGGTGTCCCCGAGGTGATATTCTCTGATAATGGAAGTCATTTCACTTCCAAAGAATTCACGAAACTGTTGTCCGATTACGGCGTCAAACACCAACTCACCGCTGTCTATTCCCCCCAAGCTAACGCTTCCGAGCGGGTGAACCGCTCCATTTTAGCTGCTATCCGAGCGTGTCTGAAAGAAGATCACCGGGATTGGGACCTACACCTGTCTGCAATCGAATGTGCCCTACGGAGTGCACACCACACGTCCATTGACAACTCCCCTTACCAGGCCCTGTTCGGGTGCCCAATGATCCTGCATGGATCCACTTACCCAGTACTGAAGGCCTTAGGTGCCTTGAAAGAGGGAGATATAACGGTATCGCCGGCCGTAGATCGATGGCAGGCCCGGCGTGACAAGATAGAGCAACACTTGGCCGCGGCTCACACTAGACATGAGAAACACTATAATCTGCGCTGCAGAGCGGTAGAGTTCTCGCCCGGCCAGGTAGTTTATCGACGAACCTTCCCCGTAAGTAACAAGATCGACCGGTTTAGCGCTAAACTGGCAGACAAATTTATGAAGGCTCGCGTGTGGCCAAAGCTTGGGAGTGGGCGTTATGAATTAGAAGACCTAAAAGGAAAACCGATCGGTATTTTTCACGCCAAAGATCTCAAAGCCTGACAGCCTGAGTAGCGGAAGGTGACCTCGTGGACCAAGGGTTCCAGACGACGACTATGTGGTTTAGTCGGCGGACTGAGTCCTTGGGGCAGGCGATACCTTCCGAAAGAGAGACTTCGCGCTCAGAGGGACTCGTCGGGACAATGTGGAATTGCCTCGACCTTCTCGACAGACACGCGAAGTCACTCCGTAGAGCAATCAGGCCCAAGAGACGTTCTAGTATAACTATGGGAAGCGAGGGTGACTCTGAGTAGCCTGTCGTGCCTTAATAGTACGAGCAGGACAAGACCGTGCTTTCCTTTACAGGTGAAGATCTCTTGCCCTAGTTGTTATATCCTTTTATTCACGAAAACACTTAGAGTTACTTTTTACGTATTTTTATTTATTACTTTTTAACACTTGGATTTATATTCAAAAATTTACAATTACTGTTTATTAATTATAACCAAAACTAAATACATCCACCGCTAAAACTTTGTCCTCCGGAATTGAGGTCTGAATTTCGACTCCTGCTAATTTGGATCGATCGCTATTTATCATCATCGATCCCACCAAAGCTCTTTTAATTTGATTATGATCCACTTCCACTGTTCTAGTGGAAAGTGTTCATATTCCGCCGTTCCAGTATTTCGATGTGAGCTCCCATTGGCTGAATTAGTTTAAGTTATAATTTTCCAGTAGCAAGCCCAGCCAATGGGTGTAATTGCAATTTGGCATTTTTCTATTAAAAGCTCTCTCGCGGGATTTTTGTGGGAGGTGACAATTTCCGAGCGGAGTAATGCACTGCGCATGCATACCTTGCTAAAATGGGATTTTTTGTGTGCAGACCCATTGACGTAGTTTATGCTCGTGTTGGGCGCCTTGGTCGTTGAATCCACTAGCAGGGTGCAAGGGTACATTGATCGCTCGAGAAATTAGTTCAGAGGAAATTCGATATCGAATTTCGGATGTTTATCGCTTTCTTTGGCAACAGGTAAATTGAGGAATGTGGAATTCGAGAACTTGTGACCTGAATGCATAGGTTAATGAATTGCAATTCGAGAGTTTTGCAATTATGAATTATGATCGCGCCGATGGCTTGTGCCATCTTTTCCGGATGCATCTCGGATGACTTATGCGAGATGCTGGCGGATGTGCCTTGAGAGATGAGAGGTTTGTATGTCTTGGGTGTTTTGGGTCTAGATAAGATAGTAATGAACGATCATCATATGGTTTAGGGTAGATAGTGATGAGCGATCATTACAAGCCCTAATAAGGCATCTCGCCGGCTTAACCGGTTAATAATAGGGTACCCAATCAGGTCCGCTTGGGTAGCTTCCCCAGCGGATGGTATACCTCTTTAACAAACTTGACTGTCTGGAGCCAAGCTTCCTGTTCGTGACTTCAAGGGTTGCCAGACCAACCCCAATAGGTATGTAAAAGTGACTCACGAGGTCATAGACCTTCTGCGTACCGCTTTGCCTTGGGAGGGGGAGTTCTTGGACACGAACGTTGCGCTAAATAATTCCAACTACCACCGCAGGACCACATCTGTTATGAGTATAGAGCCAACAATCTAGACACAATCCCGGCTCATGAGGCCCGAACGACCCTATAAGACGCTTGCCTAGGAACGTATAGGAGATATGCAGAGTACGGTTGTCCTGGACGGAACAAAACGTCTCTTGTACCACACCCCAGTAGGGAGCGCATGGTATTCTATATTACAATGTTCCTAAGATTTATTTTATAAGAATATGTGTTTTGTTTTTCTTTTTTTTTTGTTTTATACACATATATATTTGATGCAATTGCCTTTTTAATGTGTGCTATTTGGTGCAATTTTCGCATATAAAAAAAAATTTGATTTCCGATGGTATCGTTTTTCTTATGGAAATTTTTTTGCATTACACTCGTGCGGGTGTCAGATTTTGCGGTGAGTTCGTCGTGGGTAATGTGTTTTGGTTAAATGTGTCCACTTCATTCGCAATTAATTATTTGAATAGGTGAGTACTATACTTATCTAAAAAATTTTATTTTTCTCTCTTCTCTTTTTTATATTTTGTTATAATTAAATTTTTTTTTCTATGTTTTTATTATATATATATTTTTTTTTATCTTTTCTCCCCCTTCTTTTTTTTACAGAGAAAAGAAAAGTGACACAATATGGATAACGCGGAGATTATTAATCTAACGGCGGATTCCGATACCGAGGAAGAAACTGAAGGAGAACGCGACCCGTCTCCTGCTCCGGAAATGGACCGTCGGCGGAGTTATATTTATATCTGTCGGGTTACGACAATTCATTATTTCTGTGTAACCTTACAATAAAGTTGAAGTAGTAATTGTTACGTTTGTTTTGTTTAACTAAATCCTCCTTTTTTTCTTTTTACTTTATTATCTGGCTAAAAATTTGTGTTTTACCCTATTCTCTTTTCTTCCTTTTGTTATGGTATTTTTTTTTGCTAGGGATTGCGCTTTGTTGCTTGTGGCCATTTAATTTGCTTCAAAAGCCCTCTGTCTCTTTTTTTTTAAAGCTTTGGGGCCGTATGGCCGGGTAAAATTAGGTAAGTTGTCGGGAGAATTATCTCGGTGGGAAAGATTGGGTTGTTGCAATACTGAGCTTTTGTCGAGTCTATGAAATGTTAAACCTGCGCGCCAATATTTTGGTTGCCAAGGGGTGGCGACCTTAATTTAGCGAAGGTTTGTTGAAATTGGGTTAGCGGGTAATTATTTTAATTTAATTTGAGAGAAAAATGGGAAATTGAATTTTTAGTTTCTTCTCTCTCCTTTTTTTTGAAAAAGGCTTTTAGTCCCAAAGAGGGGAGAAATGGAGATAGGGGAGAGGAGAGGGAAAATGGCGCACTACCAAGGTATTGTCCTATTAACGATAATTGCAGGTATAAGTCGGTGCAATACAATGTTCGTAAATTTCTATCATTACAAATTTTATGTTAACATTAAATTTCGTCCTTCGAACTTTCCTTAGGGTTTCGCTACACACGAATATATGGGCTGATCCGTAGATAGTGTGTATGGTGTGCTTTTGGATTCCTCTTGGTTGGATTCGGTATTTTTATTTATTTTATTAATTGTTATTTTGTTGCGATTTATGCGAATCGGCCATTTTGCTTTTATAAGTATCAGGAAAAGTATGACTATTAGTGTTAACAGAATGTATCCTAAGGAATAATGGTGTATGTCGTGACCATTAGTTCTATTTAAGATCAGGTGTTCGTTCCCTTTTTGCTGTTGGATCATTTTGCTTAAGTTGTTCAGTTCCTTATCACTGTTGTATTTTATTAAAACTGCCTTGGCTATCTTTTGATCGGGCTGTAGGTTTTGTTTGAAGAACTCGTCCATGCTACTTGTTAAGTTGATTGTGGGTAGGTAGAAAGAGTTTAATTTCGATGTCTGAACATTGTGAGCTTGGATTGTAAGCTCTTTGCTTCTTAAGTAACAGCCGGCTTTGATTTCTATTATTCCGCTCCCGTTCAGGGGATAAGGGGTGATCTTGTCACTACAAACTACGTCGACGGTACTGTATTCGTCCATGACGAACAACCATTTGTTGGGTTGGTTTAATTGGATCCAATAGTTCGGGATGGTACGATCGTGCTTTAAGAGGTCAATTTCACACAGGTTATTTTTGGAATCTACATTGAAGATGGGATGTATGATTCTACACAGAAATTTTTCTAAATTATTTGTCAAACAGTTTGCTAAGTCCACTGCATTGAGAGTGTAGTAGTGCTCTCGGTTATAGTCTACCACTAAGTATTCTAAGGATGGTTGGACAAAGATGTAATCATTTTTATAGTATGTAGGGATGGGGACAACTTTATTTATTTTATTTATTTAAAAAGGGGCAGGAAGGCCTACCGGCGCAACCGACCAAAAAGGCGCACACAGACTAGTAGTCCAAAAGGCGCTGAGGAATTCATATTTTTAAATAGAGTTAATGATATCTAGCGATCTTAGTAGTTCAAAAAGAGGATTGGGGTTATTCTGACCAGGGTCCAGTAAGGATGAGAGGACGGGGAAATGACCAACGATGTCTGCAGTTTTAAGGCATTCTGTTAGTACATGTCGGACCGTTAGAGTTGGCTCGTTGGGACAGTAACTGCATGTGCGGGGTGAGGTTTTGGTAAAAAAATGTCCATGGGAGAATAAAGTGTGACCGAGTCTGATCCTACAGATTTTGATGTGTCTGTTTTTAACAATTAGACAGCGGATGATAGAGGGAAGGTAGGATTTATTGTTTCTGTTTCTGATGGCTAGTATAGAAGACAAGGAGTCAGTAAAAATGAGGTGGTTGAGGGAGGTGTTTTGCAGATTTTTGACTGCCTGGTAAATAGCGAAAATTTCGGCAACTTGGGGGGAAGTGTGCTGGGTCAAAAGACCTGATTGCAACAGGGACACCTCTTCGTCTGTTACCTTTGCAACAGCGAAAGAAACCTTTTGATCAGATTTACTGGCATCGGTGTATAGGGGTGTGTGATTGGGAAACCGTTCTATTATTTCTTTGTGGAGTTGGCGGTAGAAAGTGGAAGGGGTATCTTTCTTACTGTAAGGCTCGGCATCCGTGACAAAATGGTCTAATAGAGGATACCAAGGAGCAACTGTATGACTAAGGTAAGGCAGATAATCGGGAATGGGTATGTTGAGCTCTGCCATAAGCAGAGTGCAACGTCGGAGAGCTGAGCTACTTTTGGAGTTGGTATTCATATAAGCGCGAAGTCGGTGATACAAAGGCGCGGAAGGGTCTATGATGTGTTGGGAAAGGAGTTTAACTTGAAGCTTACGGGTTCTTACAGAGATATGGGTGAACCCTGTTTCAATTAGCAGGGAATCGATTGGGGTAGAACGAAGGGCGCCAGTAGCAGATCTTAAGATATTGTTGATGGAGGTTTGAAGTGGGCGGAGAACAGAAGCTGGAGAGTTACCATATATTGAGAGGCAGTAACCAGCAGTGCCCAAGATGAGGGATTTACAGATGTGTAAGAGCGGGGAAATTGACAGGCCGTTCTTACGAGAAGCTAAACATTTCACCAGATTATTGATTTTATTCATTTTGTTAGTTACTGTCTTAATGTGCTTGTTCCATTTAAGATTCTTCGTGATAAAGAGGCCTACAATTTTCAATTCATTCGTGGAAGTGATAGAGTAATCTTTGACGGAGATGATGGGTGGGCTGCAGTTCTTTTTTCTACAGATGTGCAGTAACTCAGTTTTGCTCTTGGAAAAAATTGCTTCGGCAGAAGAAGCCCAGTTTAGCGCCGTTTTCAGTGCAAGGGTTAAGTTTCTCGAAACCGACTTGGGGTTTCCTGAGCTGAAGACTAGAAGATTGTCAGCATAAAGGAATGATGTGATCTTATTAATTTTGTTTAAATTGGAACAAAGGGAGATGGTGTACAGATTAAACAGAGCACATGAAAGCGGAGAACCTTGTGGAGTTCCATTCTGTAGCGGCATAATCGACGAAAGGAAGCCATTAACTCGTACTTGAATGGTCCTGTGGCTCAGAAAGTCGACGATGAGAAGAATGAAGCTTTTATCAACCCCTAACTTGGCGAGTTGGTTAGCGAGGAAAGGGGCACTCAGTCTGTCGTAAGCCTTTTCCAGATCAAGGGAAAGGACCGAGGCGTGCTTGCGTCGAGCCAAACTATCGGTGGCGTCCGCTTCTAGGAGGTGTAGAAGGGTGTGCGTGCCTTTTTGAGGAATGTATGCATGTTGTGATTTAGAGAAAAATTTGGATAATACAGCGTTTATTCTACTTGAGAGTATTTTTTCTAATATTTTTGATAGACAAGAAATCAAGGATATGGGCCGGAAGTTGTTGACACACAAAGAAGTAACAGCTACTTTGGGAATGGGGATAAGGATGGCGTGTTTCCAGGCACAAGGGAAGGATTTTTTCGCAAGGATTTGGTTATATAGGTTGAGGAAACGAAGTTGGAATGAAATGGGAGAATTCCTGATTAGATCGTAGGATATCTTATCGAGCCCGGGAGTTGTACCCTTGAAGGAATTTAAGGCATCTTTAAATTCGCTTAAGGTAATGGGATGACTGAGTGTAACGCCTGTGTCACCAGAATATTGCTGCATATCGGAAGGTATATTCTCTTTACGTCGCTTGTGCTCAGTGGTGAAGTTGCTGTCTGCTGAGTAACTCGTCCAAACTCTGGCAAATTCTTCAGCAATGTCGGGAGAGTTGGTAAAACTTACACCGCCTGAGTGAATGTTCGATATGAGCCTGACGGATGGCCCTACGGAAACAGCACGTACCTTTGCCCAGGCCTCTTTAAGATTAGTCTGGACGTCTATGGAATTCACAAAGGAGATCCATGAGTCCGTTTTTGCTTTTTTAATCGTTCTTTTTAAGATGGCTGAATCTCTACGAAATCTCAGGAAGTTAGACTGAGAGGGATGACGACGGCAAAGTTGCCAGGATCTGTTTTTGATCTTTATCAAGGAGAGAATTTCGCGCGTCATCCAATTAGGTTGGGATGTGGATTTGGGATGGCTGGCAGGGATGGAAGCAGATGCAGCACCACGTAGAATTTTCCTAAGTTTAGCCGCTTCCTGGTTGACATTCTCCGAGCATGGACAGGCTGCCGACAGATCAGTAATAGTTGCCGAGAAAAGGTCCCACTTGGCTTTTTTCAAAAGAAAGTAGGGAACGTGTTTTGTACTGGCAAGACAAATGTTCGAGCGGATAACGATGGGGAAGTGGTCACTGCCCTCGAGGCTGGAGTGAGTTACCCAGTTAAGATACGGGGATATGTTGGAAGAGCAAAAAGTAAGATCAATGGATGTTA
Source organism: Thereva nobilitata (assembly GCA_963855945.1). Taxonomy (NCBI): domain Eukaryota; kingdom Metazoa; phylum Arthropoda; class Insecta; order Diptera; family Therevidae; genus Thereva; species Thereva nobilitata. The sequence continues at coordinate 38,371,250 of OY979697.1, forward strand.
GGGTGTTGTGGGTGGATAGGTGGGTGACAGAGCCATTGTTTAGGAGGACTAGGTCTTGATTATTGGAAAGAAAGTCTTCGATTACTTGACCTCTGGTGTCGCAGGAAGGGCTACCCCAGCAAGGGCTGTGGGCGTTGAAATCACCGCCGATAATAAAACATCTCGGCAGTTGATCGTAAAGATCTTGGAGGTCCGTAAGGTAGACGTTTTCATCTATTTCTAGATATACATTGACAAAGGCTGTAGGGGGGCATGAGTGGATAAGAACGGAGTTCGTCACAAGATCTGAGCGTAGAGGTACGTGAGTGTGAGATATGGATTTGTGAACAAGTAGGGAAACGCCACTTTTCCTATTTGGATAGATCTTATTGTGGTGATAGCAATTATACTGGCCAACGCGGGACGGCCCTCCACCAAGTAACAATTTCGTTTCCTGTAGCAAGACTATGTGAGGTTTGTAAAATTCTAATAAGATATGTAAGTTTGCAAGGTTATTGTAAAAGCCGCGAATATTCCATTGAAGACATATAAGATTTTTTATTGAGATCATGTTTAATAGCAAAAGAAAGTAAATAAAGAGGAAGAAAAGAGTCTACGGCTGAAAAAATTAAAGCTGAGTGTAAGAAAACTTAACTGACGGTTTTAAGTAAATCTTTTAGTGAGGCTTTAGAGTTAATTTTCCCCTTGGTTTGCTGTTTCTTCTTTTGGCGTGGTTTCTTCAGAAAGCGAAGAAGCAGTTTCCATTATTTGACTGTCTGTACTTTTTTGAGATGTGTTTCCTGCAGGTAGTGTAGGTTCGACAAAGTTAGCAAAAATCGTGTTTGATTGAGTACTTGTTGTAATCGAGGGGGAGCAATTGCTGGGTAAGAGGGGTGAGTTGTCAGTAAGTGTAATTGTGTTCGGTGAAATGTTAGAGTGCGCAGCGGGAGGTTGGGTTATGCTTTGCGAAGGTGAAATAGACTTAGAAGATGAGTGCGGTAAAACTAGTGAAGCGGTTGAAAGAGAAGAGGGGAATGAAAGATTTGGTAATTTAGACATTGTAGGGGGAGAGGTTGAAAGAGCAGACGAGTAGGAAATATTTGGGTCGGTAGACGTGAGCTTTAGCTGCTCGAAATAATGCTTTCTAGCCTCATATCTGGAGCACTTCTGTTTGGTCTGGATTTTAAGAACCTCCTTGGTTTCCTTGTATTTTGGGCAATCGCTTGCTTGAGACGTGTGGGAGTCTGCTTCACAATTGATGCAGAAGGTTCTAGTGCAGTTGCCTTGGTGAGGAGGGTAACCGCATGAGGCGCACAATTCATTACCGGAGCATCGTAAAGCGGTGTGACCAATACGTTGGCATTTGCGACAACGCATAAGATTCGGGATGAACTCACGGACTTTGACCAATTCGAACCCAATTTCAATTTTTTCAGGCAGTGTTAGGCGGTCAAAAGTGAGGAAAATGAGGCCAGTAGGAGTGTCTATATCCCCATTCTTCCTCGTATGGATTCTGACGTCAGTTACGTTATATTTAGATAGTCCGTCAACTATCTCTATAGGAGTGAGATGTGCTATGGAGCGACAGTAAATGGTGCCTCTCGTCTGGTTCAATTTCTGGTGAAACGCTATATTGACTGGTATGGGACCAGGCAATATTTTTGTAGCAATGAATTTCTCAGCAATCTGCTGATTGTCGCAAAGTAGGAGCAGAGATCCATCATGTAACCATGAAAACTTGGAATATTGCTTGCTGATGGCATCGACAGCCAGTTTAAGGATGAAAGCATTTTCGTCCCTCAAAGTTTTTTCAGGTTTGCTCGATTGAATTGTTATAAACTTTGCAGGATTTGAGTGCTGTTGAACAGGTAAGGGCGGGAAATCAAGAATGGTGGAGGGTGACGCAAAAGTTGTTGTGAGAGCACGTTTCGACCTTTTTTTAGGGATGGATAAATAATTATCAGCCAAAAGGGCGTAACGGTTAGACCCACCGGGGTCTGGCCCCATATTGGAGACTATGCCCCAAAAATTATGACAAAAAACTTATACTAAATAAAGCAAAATTAAATATTAAGTTAAATATAAGTAATGGGTTGACAACTTCAAAAAATACTTATCCTTTACAACAAGCAAGAAAAAAAAACAAAAGAAAAAAAAGCTGTGAAAACGGTCCACAAAAAACACGATTAAATCCCAGTCATACAATGAATGAATTTACACAATCAAAAGAAAAAAAAAACAAGATTAATTGAAATCACTGGAACTGGCGCAAAGTAGGAAAAAAAACCGCAAACGATAGCACTGCTCAATACAAGAGTTCGCAAGCGACTGGACAACTTTATATAATTGATAATTATCCTTGAAAGGTAATGGGATTTTTAATTTGAAAATAATTTTGTCTGCCACGACTGCGGTACTGACGTGTCCCAATCTGTAGATTTGTAGTTCATTGTCCCGAATTTTGTCAATAGGTAGCATTAGTGTGCTATGCCGTTGCACTTCTGTAAGGATTTTGTTCAGTTGCCCAGGAGTGATAATAGAGGGGTGTGGCTTGCCGTGCCGAACGTCTGTAACAACGTCTAGGAGTGCATTTAAGGGGAGGTTCTGGTCGAGACCGAAAAAAAAACGATTTTTTTTTCTTACGTAATTTGCATCCTTGAAGTATGTAGTTTATGCCTACAAAAAGATTTTTCGATATTGAAAGTTTTTCAGAAGTGACAGCGGGTAAATGAGGAGTGACTTTTCAAAAGGCCTTATTTCCATTTAGAACAAATTTTCAGAAACCGCAAATTTCTGTGGTACGTACAAAATGCAAGGTATGTGACGGGGATGTGAAATTTAGCCGCATTTGTGAACGTGGACTTGGATTCAATATACTTCTTACGTGTCAGTGTAAAGAGCAACGCCGCGTGTCTTCGAGTCCATTAATAAATACGGCATACGAAATCAATCGTCGAATCATGTTTGTGATGCGCACATTAGGACTTGGACTACAATCGATAAATAGTTTCTGTTCATTCATGGAATTGTCGAATGGATTTAGTAATTCTACTTATTATGCTTTTTTACAAAATTTATGCGTGGCAACGAAGAGTACTTTTGAAATTATACAACGGAAGGCGGTTAATGCAGAGAAGCTAGCAAATGTAAAAGCAGGAAATGAAGAAACACACTTTCATGTATCTGGAGACGGAACTTGGAGGAAACGAAGGCACAATTCTTTATTCGGCATTGCAACGTTAGTTGGAAAATACACGCACAAACTTATAGATTTCGTGGTCAAGTCTTTGTTCTGTCAAGGTGGTAGCAATTGGGCCAGTAAAAAAGATACTTGTGAATATGATGAATGGTATGAGACTCATGAAGAAGATTGCTCTATAAATCACTCCGGTAGTGCTGGTAAAATGGAAGTAGATGGCATGATCGAATTGTTTTCTCGTTCAATAAATAAGCTCGGCGTAATGTATACTACTTACATCGGGGACGGCGATACCAAAACATTTACTTCATTACTAAAAGCGGATCTGTACGAAAATGTTTGTATACAGAAGAAAGAATGTATAGGCCACGTACAAAAGAGAATGGGGTCTCGTTTGCGTGATGTAAAGAAAAAAAATAAAGGAATTGGAGGTAAAGGCGCTGGCAAGTTGACCGATAAATTAATCAAAGATCTCACATTATATTATGGATTGGCTATCAGAAGAAACTCGGATTCAGCGGAAAATATGAAAAAAGCTGTGTGGACAACATTTTACCACAAATGTTCCACTAATGAAATGCCTCGCCATGAATTCTGTCCGCCGGGAGAAAACAGTTGGTGTAAGTGGCGCGTCGCTGAAGCTAAGGGAGAATTAGATGATTTCGACCACGAACCTGCTCTTGATAAATTTGTTCAAGAAAAGATTCGCCCAGTATATAAATTTCTGTCCAATGATGATTTGCTTAACAGATGCACCGGTGCCAATACGCAAAATGACAACGAAAGTTTCAACGCGTGCATTTGGAGACTTTCCCCGAAACATCTTCATTCTGGGGCAAAATCTCTTGAAATAGCAGCATATATAGCTGCAGGTATATTCAATGAAGGCTATTCATCGATTTTGAAGACCATGAACGCGATGGGAATCGTCGTAGGGCCGAACAGCAGAAACTTTGCGGAGCTGTCTGACAGGAAACGAGTGGACGCCGCGGAGCAAGGAATGTCGGAGTACGCTAAAAGAGCTCGGATTGATAAAATGCAACAGCTAATCCAAAACCAGAGTATGTTTGAGGAAGAAGAAGGATGCCTCTATGGTCCTGGTATCGCTGATTAACCGTAAGTTTCGAAACAATTGATATTTTTTACGTTTTCTACGAATTTTTTCTTACTCGAAACTTTAAACGCGTTTTTCTCGAAACGATTTTTTTCAGTGTGCGCAACACTCTAGAGCCTTCAAAAATTAACCGATTCATTTGATTCTTTTTCTAAATGAAAGATTATTCAATTTAGGGGGCCATGACGAGAGCTTTTTTAAATTTTCCAGTTATAAATATATTTTTTAAACATTGGAAGAAAAAAAAATTGCCTCAAAAGTTGACACTTTTTTCAAATAGCTGCCATTTTTTTATTTTGTGGAATTTTTCAAATCCCCCTCGTCATGGCCCCCCAAATTCATTCTAATTAAATAATTTATCATCCTTTTGGGTTTAAGAATTAACCACGAGTCTGTACACTGTTGCGCGCAAACAACAACACACGGCGAGGCACACACTTTGAGGAAGGCTGCAGCCGCCATTTTGTATTGTTTATGTAATAAAAAAATGTTTTTTGTAATCAAATATACAAATAATCAAGTGGTAAAAACCCCATTTCAATAAAAACAATCCTTGTATGAGAAAAAAAATTCCAAAGTTCACCCACTTTTCATGCCGCTCGACCAGAACCTCCCCTTAAGGTTGACTGGTAACGAATAATAATAAGGGTGGTTAGTGAAGTAAGGGATTCTAGTTCGTCGAACACATTTATCTTAGCTATCTCAGAGTTTATGGCGTTCACTCTCTTGTCAATTTTGGATATTTTGCTATCCAAGTATTTGAATTGCTCATCGATAGCGAGGCGACCTTTGTTGAAGATATTAATTAGCTGTAGTTTCTATAATTTTTCATGAGGTTAAGTAGCGGGTTTTGATCACTCCTTGTATTGTCTATTAATTCGTTATACTTTTGCGCATCGTCTTCGTTCAGTGTCCCGAATAGGGTTTTGCTTAGGGTCCCGATTGCGTTGAAGAGTCCTCTTTTAAGCCGAAGTGGTTCCCTTTGTAACAGGCTTCGTTTTTCTTGAATGTCGGATAATAAAAGGGATAATTGTTGCACTATTGACACACACAATTGCAATGTTCCTTCATTTGCTCGTAGATTTTTACACATATACTCTATTTTTCCCTTATATTCTTCTAATTTCTTCAATTCATACTTAAAACTAGCTAAATCATAAAAAATTACCACTTGCCATTCATTACTATACAAATTTACTTTCCCGACGTTTTCGAAATATATCCCCGGGTTGGTTTCAAACTTCGTAATATTGACTGCATCTTCTCCCGATGTCTTGGGGATGGCGAAAAGCCAAGTTAATAGGAGTAACCTATGAAAATCTAGGCGTTAATATCTTCATTAAATAATTTAAGATTATTGTTATGTAATAATCGGTTTTTATTCTTAATTCTAATGGTGGTATTTTCTGCAGAATTTAACTCGATTACTGGGTAGGGGCCTTCCCATAAGGGTTCTAGTTTATTTTTTCTCTTGTTATTTTTAACCAGGACTTTGTCGCCTAGATTAAATGCTTTAATCTCGGTTCTTTGATCGTAATACCTTTTATTCTTCTCTTTCGCAGAAATTATTGTTTCTTTTGCGATTCCATACCCGTGTTGTAGTCGTGCTTTTAGCTCATTCGCGTAGTTTTCATAGTTATATGAGGGAGGTGGGCTTGATTTCAGGCTGGACGGAATTTCGGCTGGAAATCCGTATAAAAGTTCGTAAGGGGTGAAGTTGGTACTGGAGTGCGGTGTGGTGTTGTACACGAACATAGCGTAAGGTACCCATGTATCCCAAGTCAAGGGATCTCTATTTACATAATGCCGGAGATATTCGGCTAAGGTCCGTTGACTTCTTTCCAATGCTCCATTAGTTTGTGGGTGGTAGGGTGTCGTTTGCAATTGTTTTATATGGAGTAACTTAGTTACCTATTTAAACATTGCACTAAGGAAATTAGAACCTTGATCAGTGAGTACTGAATGGGGTATACCGTGCTTACAAATAATCTCCTCTACTAATGCCCTTGCTACAGTCGCGGCCTCAATGTCTTCCAGAGCGATCGCGGTGGAGAATTTTGTGAGGTCTTCTTGGAAGGTAAGTAGGTATTTCTTGTTTGTGTAGCTCATTGGTAGTGGCCCTACAATGTCTAAGAATATCTTTTGGAAAGGCCTTGAGCTGGTAGTTGTGATTTTCATGGGTACCTTGGGATTTGATAATAGCTTGTTCTTTTGGCACGATGAACAGTTTTTTATATATGCTTTTATGTCAGGTCGCATTCCTTGCCAGTAGTAGTCTTTCTGAATTCTCTGAAGGGTTCTGGTGATACCCTGGTGTCCTCCGGTTGGAAGTTCCTGGTATTCACGCAGAACTTTTTGTATTTCCTCGGGAGTTGTAAGGAACTTCACTCTGCCTGTGTAGCAAATGATTTCGATATCTGGTTCTGATATTATGTCGGCACATATTTTCCTGAAGTGATACATGTCATGGTTGTTGAGAGGTGGAATGGCTATGTTTAATTTATTTACGCCGGCAAGTTTGCATAATTTTAAGAAAGAGGTTAACACTTGCCTTACATTTTCTTCATCTCCTTTCATACGTATGGGGAGTGAGCATTTTGCCAGTATGTAATTATTATGATTCCCTTTTTTGTATTCGTAAACGCGGTTTATTTCTAAATTTGGGGGGATTTCGGTAATCTTATCTCTTAGTACTAATTCCACGTCACTGGAGGTCGGAGGTAGTAGGAAGAATTTATGGGTGATTCCCTTTAGTTTGATTAACGCTTGATTATTATCTGTCACTTTCCTGAAATTATCTGTATCAGTGTTTGTGTTGTCTACGTTCCGTATAGGATCAGCCTGAGTTGGGGCGGCTGTTCGGACGGCCTTTTTTGCCTGGTTTCTAGTAATTACCCTAACTGCCTTTTCCTCTGCCGCCGTGTCAGTAGGGTTTATTCTACTGAGGGCATCTGCATTGGCATTCAACTTACCTGGTTTATAAACTATCTTGTAGTCATACTCTTCCAACCGTATCCTCCATCTGGTAAGTCTACTATTACAATCTTTCAGATTCATTAACCAAACTAGAGGTTTATGGTCTGTGATTATCGTGAACTTTCTTCCATATATGTACGGGCGAAATTGCTGCACAGCGTAAACAATGGCGAGAAGTTCTTTTTCTATGGTAGAATACCGGGATTCGGCAGGGTTTAGAGTATCTATCTTATCTATTTCACCTTGGGACAAGATAGCTCCTAGGGCTACGTCGCTAGCATCGGTAGTTACTATGAATTCTTTATCGAATTCTGGGTAAGCTAGTATTGGGGTTGTGATTAATTTTTCCTTCAATGACCTAAATGCTTCGTCGCAAAAAGCGTCCCACTCAAACGGGGTGTTCTTTTTCAGAAGTCTTGTTAATGGCTTCGCCGTCTTGGCGAAATCTGGTATAAATCTGCGGTAGTAGCCCACAAACCCTAGGAATGCCTTAATGTCCTTTTGCTTTCTGGGTCGGGGACAGGGGCGGTTTCAGAGGGGGGTAATTGGGTAATTACCCCCCCTAAGAATTTTCCTTCGTTATTTATGTTTATTCTTGAAAATTACCAATATTTCAAACAAACAAGTAAAGTTATGGCGAATCTAGTCGGCGATCTATGACGGTGAATTTTTCCAAGACTGTTGGAGAGTCGTGGAAGGGACCGATACATGAGACTACCGCTAATATGTGTGGGTTGCAAAGTGGTTTATGAAAAAGAGGGTGAAAGAGGACGATGTGGAGGGCACACAAATTTGAAGAATATTTTCAGCCGATTTTTGATCGAACACTTGGACAGCTCTTGCATTGTTGTTGTTTTTTTCTGAAATTCCCTTTTGCTCGTAAAGAGAATGAGCTGTTTTACACGGTACGCTCCAGCGCATGTGCCTCACGAACGTTTGGTGATGAAGGGAGGAGTGGGGATGAAGAGAGGTACCACCCCACTTCTCCCTTTATCCACAAAGTTCGTGAGGCACATGCGCTGGAGCGCACCGTCTAAACCGGCTCAATGTCTCAAACAACAGCAGAGCCAGTATGATTTGTTGCCTGCAAGTTGTCCCCTCGTGTAGAAGCTCATACGATTTTTCACCGAACACCAAAAGGGAATTGACGATTGCATACGACTTCTGTCTGTCGTGTGTACACTCGTGTGGAAACAGCCTACGTAAACAAAATGAAGTTAACTGCTCAAGCGCCGTAAGAGAAGTGATGACTTTCTTCCTTCCTGGCACTTGAAAATATCGTTTCGTCCCAACCTTCAGTCGTTTGGTAACCTCGTGTTAGGGCGTTGGTGTGGTGAAAAAGGGGCTAAAATTGAATCTGCCGCTGCGTGGGTAGGTTCTATTAGGGCTGAATAACCGTAAAATACTAGTGGCAGACATTTTTGACCAATGGCTAAGGGGGGCGGGGTGAAATGGCAACTTCAGCTAGGGGTGGCTTGGGGAGGGTGGAAATGGTATTTATGGAATAAAAACAATATCCAAGTTTTTCCTTTTTTAAAATTACCCCCCCTAAGCCAGTTGGCTGGAAACGCCCCTGGTCGGGGATAAGTTTTTAGTGCGCTAATTTTAGTGGGGTCCGGATGTACGCCTTTGGAGCTTACTACATGCCCTAAGTATGTAATTTCCTTTGCCAAGAAGTGGCATTTTTCTGGTTGGAGCTTTAGATTATTCTCCCTTAATCTCGTGAGTACCTCTTCCATCTTCATATGGTGGTCTCGTAAGTCGTACCCATACACGACTATGTCGTCTAAATAGACGAAGCATCGCATTCCCTGTAAGCCGGTTAAAACCGTATTCATTAGCCGTTGGAAGGTGGCTGGGGCTCTTTTGAGACCGAAAGGCATACGGTTATAATGATAGTGGCCAAACGAGGTACTGAAAGCGGGTTTATCCTTGTCAGCCTCTTCCATGGGTATCTGGTGAAATCCATTGGCTAAATCTAAAGTAGTAAAATACTTAGACTTACCCAATTGATCCAAGATATCCGTGATATTGGGCAACGGATAGGCGTCCCCTACAGTTATCTCGTTCAACCTACGAAAATCCACCACTAATCTCCATTTCCTGTTTCCGTTAGCGTCGGGTTTCTTGGGGACAAGTAGGAGTGGTGAATTCCATGGGCTACTACTAGGGCTTATGATGCCATCTTCCAACATGGTCTGAATTTGCCTGTTTACCTCACACCTTTGCGATTCTGGTAGCCGATAGGGCTTTGTATATATGGGTGGCTTATCTGCCAAAGTGGGAATGGTGTGGGTGATAGCATCGGTGCACGTAAGGAAATCTCCTTCTAAATGGAACAGGTCATTGTACTTCCTACAGATGTGTATCATTTGCTTTCGCTCTTCCTCGTTGCAGTGACTTAAATCTATGAGACTTTCCAATTTCTCTAATCTCCGCCACCTTGGCATATCCTCTTTCTGGTCGTACAATACAATTCCCAAAATAGACGCCAGTTTTTATTAATTTCTTCTCGCAAACTAGAGGTTCATCTTTTGTGACTGGGATTTCCACGATCGCTTCGGATCTGGCTGGAATTGTTATTTTATTATTATTTAATTTAATTATTTCTTTATTACTTTCCCTTTTAACATCTTTGTATTCAACCCTTTTTACCTTGAATTTAGGTTCTTCTCCACAGTTTTTCTTTTTACTTGTGGGAGGTATTTTAACTATTTTAATGGGCATTTCTTCGCCACATACTTCTATTCTATCCAATTCTCCGTACACCCTATTCGCGTTCTCACTTATTACACTGATAAAAAAAAATTCTTGGCTTAAAGCACTTTTTCTTGAACCAAGCAACTCATGTTTTGGATATAACGAAAACAAAATTGTCTCGGGATGAGCAATGCTCATAGTCTTGGTTTTATTGTCTTGGATGAAGACCAAAGTTGACTTGAAGTTAAAAAATTTACGAAACCGATGATATTATAATTGAAAAAAATTCAAGTTCTAAAATCGGTCTTAATAGTTTGTGATACATTTTTAGAGCGAGAAAGTCCGGTAAACGAAAAAAGTCCGATGAATTAAGAATTTAGTTTCTTGAGTAAAAAATTAAATAATCTTAGTTCGAGAAAGAAATATATCTTGGTCGAAAAATATAAGTATTGAGCGAAGAAATACTTTTGCTTGGCTCAAGAATTTCCAGTGTCTTCCTCTGAGACAGCATTCTCATGTTAAGACTGAAAAATTTTTCTACTCAAGACAACGAAACGAAGACTATCGAATTGCTGGAATCAAGACAATTTTTTTATCAGTGTACGACTGGCCTTGTTTCCGACCTTTTATCTATTTTAATTTTTACTTTCTCGTCCACGCAGCTTCCGTCGGATAGACTGGTGGGTAATTTATATAATTCACCGTTTGCTAGGTCTTCCCCGCAGATTTCTTCTTTCCTGGGAGGTACTTCATAATTTTCCTTTTCTTCTTCAGCGTATTCTTCGTAAAGATCTATGCTTTCATTATTTATCCCTTGACATTCTATGGGATAGTTATTTTGTTTATGGTGAGCGGGTAGTTTTTGTTTATTATGGGTCAACTCATTCGTTTTGTGAGTGCTTCGAAAATTAACATGTGGGTTGTTGATTCGATAGATGTTTTTGGAGGGAGTGAAATTTTGAGTATCTATGATATTCCAAGCATCATCTAAGGGAAGTTTGAATTCCATCACACTCTCCGAATACTTGATGTCACAATCATACCTGTAAAAGAAATCGTGACCCAACAATCCATCACAGGACAGAATGTTTCCATCCCTTATAATATGGAAGGGGTTGGAAACTTGTAAACCATTGCTGCCATTATTTACATCCAGACTTCCGAGAGATAAGCCCTCAGAGGTGACGTGTTCATCATAAAAAGATATAATAGTACATCTTTTTGTTACGTCAACCCAGCTGTCTTCAGAACAAGATGAAAGTTTGTACAGACTGATTTCTGAACCTGTATCGATGAAAAAGGTTGCGGTTCCATTCTTAGAAAGTGAAAAAGGTAAGATAGTTGTGACACCTCGCTCGGTGATAGTGACCGGAACACGAACTGTGATGCTTAGTTGAGAGTATGCACTTCGGCGAGAATTTCGCGATTGCGGGTTGGAATGCCGGGGATTCCTTCCCGCGGCTCCTCGTTTCCCGCCTCGTAGCCGTTCTGGTTGAGTAACCTTACTTGCTTGTAAGGTTGTTCGGGACTACTTCTGTTATTCTGTTGGCCAGAAGGGCGCCCGTTGTTGGTTGGATATTGTTGCTGCTCTGGGCGTCTGTTGGGGGATGAATTTACTGGTGTCCACGAGTCGCGGTTAAAATTTTGCTGCCTGGGTTCCTGTCGTCTATGGTTGGAACGTCTTTCATAGTCTAAGCGACGCGTCCTACATTCGCTGATATCGTGGTTCGGTCTGTTACAATAAGAACAGAAAAGTCGTCGAACCTCTTTCTTTATTTGCGCGCCTGTAAAGCTAGGGATGGCCCTGTTCCTATAACAGGTCTCCCTGGTGTGCCCTCGTTTATTACAAACTTCGCATACGGGTGTACTACGGGATCCCTCTCCGAATGTATCCTTGTACGTTCTCTCTTCTGCTCGAGAAACGCGTTCCAGGATGTAGTCAATAAGGGTCGATAAGTCGTCTTCCCCTCGGGCTTGAGCAAGAGTCTGCAATCTCTCGCTTCTTAACCCGTTTTCAAATGCAGTTACCGCCTCCCTGCTATTTTCCTTGATTAATGCTTCACTAGCGGCGCCACCACCTAAGGCTATTTTCGTTGCCTTATTTAATTCCCCCAAGGTACGGGTTATTCTTTCAGAATAGTCTAGGACGCTTTCCCTGGGTCCCTGTTTTGTTTTCCTCAAGTCCTCCCGTAACACTGCTCGAGAGACTCTGTATCTCTTTTGAAGGGCGCTTTTTAGTTCGTTCCAATCGCTTGCTCCACCGTATTCGATCATATCAAATACGGCGCCAGAAACCTTGGATTTAAGGATATTGAAGAACAGTAACTTGTCCCTCTCATTTTTAGCCGTGTTAAAAAGAGTGTCACAGCAGGAGATGAATTGGTCTAAGCCTTCCTTATTACCAGCGAATTTGGGTATCATCTCTCGCACATCTGCGATGGAGATTCTGTATTCCGAGCTACCGGGTGCATTAGCCGGGTGTGGTGGTTCCTCGGGCGAAGCCATTATGGGTGCTGGAATGAGGATTATGCGGTTTCGCAAGATTCGTGATTCAATTTTGTCACCGAATTTTGGACTTGGCTAAGGGAATATTTAGTGAAGGCCTGTGATGAGGCGAAAAAAGGTCCTGACTGAATATTGTAATAGAGAGTTCTATTACTAAACTAAACTTCCTGGGTAATCCCAGACATTCCGAAACGTGATGGCAAGAAATACATAAGGCCAGTTGAGAAAAGAAAATATAACAATGAGGGAGAATAAGTAATAAACAATACCAGAATTAAAAATGAAAAATCGACTCGTGTGGATTGCACAAACATACGTAATTAGCAGAAAACAAAAAAAATAAAGTGAGTGGATCACATAAAAATTCAAAACATTCGTTATGGGAATTCACCAATCCCAAGATGAAGATAAATACTAAAAATTAGCAATCGATTCGTGATTCGTAATGCGCAATAAATACAACCGACACATAAACAACGTTTAAACAAAAAAATGAACGCATCACGAAAGAAAAAAAAATTTTTACAGGGAAGATTTCGCCCTTTTAATTACGCGCACGAAAGTAGACACAAAAATAAAAATTTTAATTCGAACCACACATAAAAAATAAATCAAATTATTCCATAATAATAGCACTTATAGTTTGCACGTATTCAAAAAAAAATAATTTACGGTAAAAGGAAATCGAAGATTGCACCTCACAATATAATATAATTTTTATTTAATCGTTATTCAAGTTCAATAAAAATAAAATGTATGTATGTATAAATAATTTTTTTTTTTGAATATACTTTAAAGATAGCTAAATTTCGCTTACTTGTAAATTAGGTTGCCGGCGAGTTGCTCCGCGTGCGCTGTGTGCACGCAATCCTTGAGGTTGTTGATGTTGTTGATCATTGTGTCTGCAAGTTCCCACGTTGTTTGTTTTAGTTAAGATGAGTCCCTCGATGATGAGTAGTCGATGTTGATCCCTCGTTGGTTAGTTGTTTGTTGATTTGTTGATGTTGGTTGGTCCCTCGTTGGTTAATGATGTTGGTTGGTCCCTCGTTGGCTAATTGTTTGTTGGTTGGTCCCTCGTTGGCTAATTGTTTGTTGATGATGATGATGTTGGTTGGTTATTCAGTTATTGTTGGCACCACCCTAACTCCGGCGCCTGGCCTCTGGAGGGGCTAATAGTTGAAAGATGAGGGGCTTTTGTAGATTGTTAAAGCTGGAGGTGCCTATTCTTTCAGGACAACCTCTTTCACCACGGTAGCGGATACTGGATTTGTCCGTATCTCACCTTGCTGCCACCATAAATTTTGTCGTGACTTAATAGCACGAGCAGGACAAGACCGTGCTTTCTTAAAAAGAGAAGATCTCTTGCCCTTTCCTGTATTGAAACACTTGTTAGTTGAGTTTATACATATACTTTTTATTCCACTCTTTCTAAGTTTAAATTACACTTTTTGACACTTCTAGGTTCCGACAGACTTCCAACTTATAAACTGAACTACTTAAGTGTAGGACTAAATTTCGACTGCCACTAATTTGGATCGATCGCTATTTATCATTATCGATCCCACCAAAGCTCTTTAATTCCATTATGATGAAAGTGTTCTTATTCCGCCGTTCCAATATTTCAGGGTGAACTCCCATTGGCTGAATTAATTCAAGTTATGATTTTCCAATAGTAAGCCCGGCCAATGGAAGTAATCGCAATTTAGCATTTCCCTATTGAAAGCTCTCTCGCGGGATTTTTGTGGGAGTTGACAATTACCGAGCGGGGTAATGCACTGCGCATGCACACCTTGCTAAAATGGGATTTTTTGTGTGCAGACCCATTGACGTAGTTTGTGCTCGTGTTGGGCGCCTCGGTCGTTGAATCCACTAGCAGGGTGCAAGGGTACATTGATCGCTCGAGAAATTAGTTCAGAGGAAATTCGATATCGAATTTCGGATGTTTATCGCTTTCTTTGGCAACAGGTAAATTGAGGAATGTGGAATTCGAGAACTTGTGACCTGAATGCATAGGTTAATGAATTGCAATTCGAGAGTTTTGCAATTATGAAAGCTCGTGTCATATGTTGATCGAGCCAATGACTTGTGCCATCGTTTCCGGATGCATCCCGGATGAATTATGCGAGATGCTGGCAGATGTGCCTCGGGGAATAAGAGATAAGAGGTTTGTATGTTTTAGGTAATTTTTGGTCTAGGTGAGATGGTGATGATTGATCATCACATGGTTTAGATAGTGATAGTGATGAGCGATCATTACAATTCCCAGTACATACTTATAGATGAAAAAACAGAACGATATGTATTCTTTAAACAAAACGATCTAGATGAATGCCGTAAATACCGATCCAACGAATTCATATGTACTCAAAATTTCATTTCTTACAAATTTAATAAAGGAAACTGCATGATTGCCCAACACCAGGGGGAAATTGCACCTGCAGATTGCGAAATTCGCCTTTTCAATCTTACTCATGAAGTATGGAACGCACTAGCGAAACCGAACACTTGGATCTATTTGATACCAATCCAAACAAATCTTCGCATAATTTGCAATGAGACCTCTTATTCTACACCGTTACTTGGCAGCGGGCTTGTGGAATTAAAACCTGGATGCAAGGCCAGAACGAAAGAAATCGCTATTGAAGCTCACTCAACTGTCTCCCACATCCAAACCAAATTTTACCAGTTGGGAAACCCATTGTTAAACATGAACCTGAATCTTACAGCGATCCGATCTAAAGGCAAACTCCCGCAAGTCATCCTTGAAAATACTGACTTAGATAGCCTAAGCGTTAAACTCAAAAGTATTTTGCCAAACGACCTCATCTCAGACTCCCCATTTCTAACTACTCATCATGTAACTACAATTTCGTTATCCACATTCTCCTTAATTCTCATATTCGTACTGATCTACTTAATTTATAAAATGTACTTTAAATTCGAGATAACCCGTTCAAAACGTCGAACCCCTTCAGAAGTTCAGGAGGAATGATTTCATTTAAGTTCAATTTAACCTGCAGATGTCCCTATGTAATCCTCTATCAATAAATCCTTGTTCGAAATTTTATTGGATTCTACTCCTATATATATATGTAAAACAAACTAGCTTCTTTAAGACATGCACTAGAGCACATAATTTTCTAAAAAAAAAAAAAAAATAATCAAAGCTACTTTAAGTCATTTACAAAAAAAAAAAAAATAATTTTTTATAAATAAAGTTAAATTGCTTTAAGTACTACAGCACCATTTTTTTTTTGCTTAAATAAATAAAGAAAATTACTAATTTTTACTAAAAAGATATTAAGAGATAATTCATTAAATTAAATACAAACTTTGTTCAAAAAGATCGACTTCATCGATCTCCGTAAGGGGGGAGGAATGTTGTGACCCCCTCACAACCAACATTGTATAACAACATTGTTTATATAACATTGTATGTAAACGTCTCTCACGCTTAGAACCCGCACGAGCTGCTGGCATAATCAAATATTAGAAATATCCTATTACCAGACATAGGATCAAGTTACCTAAAGTAAACTTACATAATTTCAAATTCATTTCCTCTTAAATTGCATTTAAGCACTTTTAACACTTGCCCTTATCTTACGCATAAATGCTGCGCCAGCAACTCGTGGATAAAATCATCTCTAAGCGTGTGGGACCGTGGCCGACGCGAAGCCAAGCCAAGCTTCTTGGCTTCAGTTCTCGTCGTGCCTCCGGATCATATACATGGTGTTAAATCTTGAAGTTTAAAATAATAAATCAGTTTTAAATAAAGTTGTGAAGTTAAAAGTAAAAAGAAGTGTTTTTATTTTCTCGATTGATAATTAATTACGTACTCATTCCGTGTGGACGGCGGGGCTCAACAGGTTGACGCATCTAGTGATGCGACAGGCGCAGTGTTACAACAGCTCAACGGTAACAAATGGGAACCATTGAGTTTCTTTTCAAAAAGACTAAAACCTTCCGAAACAAAGTATTCCACTTTCGACCGGGAACTTTTGGCAATATATCTAGCTATCAAAAGATTTAAACATTTTATAGAAGGCAGAAGCCTTACCATTTTTACAGACCATAAGCCTTTGACCAGAGCCATCGGCTCGAAAGCGGAAAAATCAGCAAGACAAACAACACAGTTAGATTATATCTCTCAATTCACAAACGACATAAGGCACGTGAAAGGGCAACTAAACGTCGTCGCGGAAATGCTCTCACGAGCACACATAGACACTGTCCACCACGAGAAATTAGACCAATCACTTCTTTCCTCGGAACAACTAAAAGACCAAGAGCTCCAGGAGATTTTAAACTCAAAAGATGACAAAAAGGTGCAATGGTCATTAATAAAAGTTACTATACCATTGGAAGAACAGGAGATATGGTGCGAAAACTCCACGGGAATTAATATTTCTGGCCGCGCATGAATTCGGACGTCAACCGATGGACAAAAACAGGCATATCCTGCCAGAAGGCAAACGTCACAAAACACACCGTTTCTCCCCACGGAAATTTCAAGGTACCCACTGGCCGTTTTAAACACGTGAACATGGATCTAGTAGGTCCATTACCGCCGTCAAACGGATATACATACCTCCTCACCATAAAAGACCGTTTTACACATTGGCAGAAACATTACCGGCCAAACTGTCGCTAACGTTTTTGTACACCGATGAGTCGCTGGATATGGAGTACCAAGAACCATAACAACGGACCAAGGCCGACAGTTCGAATCCGGACTTTTCAATGATCTCTCCACTCTTTTTGGCACTCATCGTATTCGCATTACAGCTTACCACTCTCAGTCAAATGGGTCAATCGAAAGATTGCACAGACAGATCAAGGTAGCAATTCAAGCCAGCCCTGAGCCAAAGAAATGGTACAATAGTTTACCCTGGATACTCTTAGGCATCAGATCCTGTATTATGGAAGATTTAGGCGTAGCACCGGCACAGCTTCTTTATGGTCAAGCAATACGATTACCTGGCGAATTAATAGCCAAACAAAAACCTAACTCTAAATACAAACATTGCAAAAGAAATATGCGAAACAATAGCAACTATTCGACCACAACTTTCGCGCAAACGAACACAAACAAAAATTTTCATACCCCAAGATTTGTTCACTACTCCATACGTTTTTGTCCGCGAAGAAATTCAGAACCCGGGGTCTACACTAGCCATCATCGATGGCAATGTCAATGGCATGCCATCAAAAAGCCCTGTGTAGACGCCTTATGTCTCATGGCAAGGCATAAATGGCAGGCTTCTTGTCTTGTCATTAAGGCTGCCATGAGCATGGCCCTAAATTTGACATTTCGATATTCAAAATGGCGAAATTAAGATTAAGTCGGAAAGATATCTTCGAACTTATAGAAAATTATAGAAACTTTGAGTGTTGTGGAACTACAAAAGTTCAAGTTATAAAAGAATTGACCTCAAAAGAAAGGCGTGGGAAGAAGTTGCTGTAAATTTCAATAGTACAGTGGAGGAAATAAAGAAAAAAGTAAAATATATCCGGAGCGCCTACGTTACAGAGAAAAAGAAAGTGGAAGATTCTAAGAAAAGCAGATCGTCCACAAACATATACGAACCAAATCTTTTTTATTATTCGTCATTTAGCTTTCTAGAAGAAGCAATTGTATTACGGAAAACAAGCTGTAATTTCGAAGAGGTTAGTATAAATATTTTCCTACATAAAAGTGTCACATACTATTGTATATGACAGAGTAAACAAACGGTGTCGGTAATTCAAGAAGGAATCGAACCCGCAGAAGAAGCCTCGGAGGACAACTCTAATAGCGTTAGCGCTGCACAATTATTAGCGAATTCATCGCAGAAATATAAACGCAAAAAGAAGAGTGAAAAACTGGATTTGGACTCTGAAAAATTTGATGAAGCTATTGGTACCATTGTTAATTTCGCTACAAACAACCCTACTTCTCCAGCTGAACAGGGTGGCATGTACTCAATATTTGGGAAAGGCATTATTATACAGCTTAGAGATTTGCCGCCAAGCAATGCTTCAAAAGCCATGGCCCAAATTCAACAAATAGTAACCGAACACCCCATCGAAGTTCTCTTCGAAAAAAGGCTTGAAAATCATTCCAAGCCCAACGCCATCAACATAATTTCTGCATCTTCATCTTACTCGACCTCACCATTTGATTTAAATTCTTTCACTTTCTCTCCGAGTTTATCGAGCTCACTGAATAGCGATACCCTCGTTGCAGCTGTAGTAGATGCTGATATTTTTGATGATGCTACCCAATTCAATTATAGTAGGAAGTAAAAAACACAAATATGTAGAAATAAAATAAAAGAAATGTTTTGGTTTTTTTTCAATTTATTGTTTTGTTTATTTTTCGCCACCGATAAGGCACATCCCCGTCAGTAACTACATATTTACATAGATTATCCCTATATCTACTCGAGAATTTGTACGTATTGAAATATTGATTGCCAAGGGGTCTAATATTTTCAGGCATTTTTTCACTTTGGTGTTGAGTTAAGTCTGGCGTTGATTTTATGTCTTTGCTCAGATAATTGTGAAGCACACAACAGGTTTTCACTATAATGTCACAGTTATTTAACGAAACCTCTATGGAGCGATGAAAAATCCGAAAACGCGAAACCAGTCTTCCGAAAGCCATCTCTACTGTCAGCCTTGCTCGACTTAATCTGTAATTAAATGCTTCTTGAGCTATTGTCAAAGCATTGTTGCGATCGTAAGCTTTCATAACATTTTCATCAAGCTTGAAAATACCATCTCCAATAAGGAAATACGGAGTTTTCGTTTGTTGTCCTTTCAATTGACTTGGCGGGGGTATATGTAGATTTCCAGTCTTTAGGGCTTGGTATAAATAACTGTCATTAAATATAATGCTGTCCGACGCTCGGCCGTTTGCTCCAACTTCTATATACACAAACTTGCTGTGAGCATTCACCGCAGCCAAAAGCACTATGCTGAAGTATCCCTTGTAATTAAAATAATCCGAACCGGAATGTGGTGGCGACTTTATCCTCACATGCTTGCCGTCAAGAGCCGCTAAGGTATGAGGGAAATCCCAAAACTTTTCAAAATCTTGGACTATTTCCAACCAGTCGGTTTGCGTTGTCGGCATCTAAAATTTCAGCACAATGATTAATATCATATATAACATCAGTACCATAACGTACCTTTAAATATTTCACTTGCAGAGATTTGTATACTGCGGATAACACTTCTGGTACGAACACGCTGATAGTTTTTCGTGAAACATGACTTAGAAATTCTAAAGATCGGTATGAATCTCCAGTGGAAATGTGCCATAACGCTATTGCTAATCTTACCCTGGCAGTAATCGCATACCTCAGTCTGATATCTTGCTTTTCAATTTGAGGCTCAACCTGAAAATATTTGAAATAATTTCCAACCAATTTAATTTATTACAATCTTACCAGTGCAAGAAGAGCCTCGAACTCATGTATTATCATTCGACAAAAATTTTTGTGGTCGCTGCCACTTTCCCAAAGCAAGTCTTTTAAAAGATGAGTTTCTAAATCGTGAAATTCCCTTTTCTCTAAAAAAGGATTTACCCACAATCTCCGATCTCGCCTAATTGCGCCTAATTGCGACATCTCAATTTTTCTTAACTCTTTTAACGATCTTAATGCTAAAATTCCTTTTAACTGTTGCCTGTTCAGCTCCATGTTTTCAAATGAAATGGCTTGACATAAAATGCCCGTCTAATCTACAGGCAACTTGAGGATTACGTCACGCTGACATTTGGCATGCCATGAATGATGGCTAGTGTAGACACGGCCTAAAGGCAGCTTACATCCACCTTACAGTGGACCACACAAAGTAATAACTAGGCACGAAAAGTTTTTTAAAGTTTTGTTTCATGATCAAGAACGCCTAATAACAATTGATAGCCTCAAACCCGCCTTCATCTGCAATTCAGATCCACTCGCGGAAGTACCAGATAATAGTAAAAAACGTGAAAGAAAAGTAACTTTTAAATTATAAAAAAAAACATATATAAATACTCATAGATATACATTTTTGAAAAGAAAAAATAATAATAAACATAGAAGAATAATAAACATAATTGCGTATAAAAGTAGGGATGTACCATATTTTACTTATAAGAGAATTTTGAACTTTTTATAAGAGAATTTTTTTTTCAATTAGAATTATTATCATTACTTTTCATTAAAGGGGGAGTGATGTAGCAACCCTTTCTTAGCAAATTAATTTAATAAAATTTTAAGTGGCAATCAACCATAAGTCGATAGCTGAACTAATGATAACCGTTAATAATAAGAGATTTGTAGCCGAATGCAAATATCACGATCAGTGCTACTTTTTCTGCTAAACCAAACAGTCGGGATTAAAGACTGTCATTTGCTTTCGGCTGTAAATTCCAATTAAGTAAAGTTTCATTATCAACTAGTGAATCGTATATATATATTGAACATTATAAATATATAAAATATTATAAACATATTATTAAAACTTACGTGGTTTTTCAATTAACAATTATTGTTGAACAATGATACCCACATATTGTTTCCCTGATTCCAACATCCGAGGCCAGCGAGGGCTCAACAGTACAGAAAATACACACGGTCTGTTGTGTAAATAAAAATGCACGGGGCCGGTAAATGACCCGTGCAAAATATTAAAAATGCAACCCGAAACGCCAAAGGAAATTGGCAACAAGAAATTAGCGCAATTTGTCTTCCGAAAGAAATTAAAACCTTCGTAAGCAAATTGCGCAAGTTTCGGGGCAATGGAAAGAAAAGCCGAGGGGTGCGTTTTTCCGGCCGGCGCCCTCAGCCTTGGGTGAAAGACCAGCAGCTGACTTTTGCCCCAAGGTTGATAGCCCGGTAGAAATTCGCAACGGCGGACTTTCTTGGAAAAAAGTTTTTGAAGTTAAGATCGATCGATTGATCGACCAGAGAGTGTTATTGGGTGCCTTCCATTTAGACACAGAGAGACACAGTGTTACACTGTGTCCGACACAGAAGTGGTCCATCAACGACAGAGCTAGACACAGCCGGGCACAACTAAGACAATGCTACCAACCCTCGCCAATTGAAATGGGATCGTTAATTTATAATTACAACAATATTGCTTCATTTTTAAGATTCCCAGCATTTATAAGATGTCGGGTAATTAATTTAAGGAAATTATCAACATAAAATTTACGATTTACTTGCCAAACAAAAATAAAAACGAGGAAAGTGCGCCGTGGCGGATTTTTCATGAACTTATGTGTTCCATTTGGGCTTACACAGAACGACACAGAGCGACACGCTGTGTCGGACACAATTGTCTTTCTGTGGCTAAATGGAAGGCACCCAATGTAACTTTCATACGCGACGGGCGTTTTTGGTGATAGAAAAAAAGCTCTAAGGTCCAAGTGGTGTTAAACGTTGTTAAGTTTTTTGATCCGTAATAGAAAACAGTTTTAAAGTTTAAATAATAGTAAATGTTTTTAAGTACCTAGACAATTGATAGAAAAAAGCTCTAAGGTCCAAGTGGTGTTAAACGTTGTTAAGTTTTTTGATCCGTAATAGAAAACAGTTTTAAAGTTTAAGTAAAAGTAAATGTTTTTAAGTATCTAGACAATTGATAGAAAAAAGCTCTAAGGTCCAAGTGGTGTTAAACGTTGTTAAGTTTTTTGATCCGTAATAGAAAACAGTTTTAAAGTTTAAGTAAAAGTAAATGTTTTTAAGTACCTAGACAATTGATAGAAAAAAGCTCTAAGGTCCAAGTGGTGTTAAACGTTGTTAAGTCTTTTATCATTATTAGAAAACGGTTTTAAAGTTTAAATAATAGTAAATGTTTTTAAGTATCTAGACAATTGATAGAAAAAAGCTTTAAGGTCCAAGTGATGTAAACGTTGTTAAGTTTTTGATCATTAATAGAAAACATTTTTTAAAGTTTAAATAATATTAAATGTTTTTAAGTATCTAGACAATCAATAGAAGAAAGCTGTAAAGTCTAAGTTCTAAGTCTAATGTTGACAACGATATTAGGAATTAATAAATAATAGACAAAGAAAGAAGTTTTTAAAGTTTATGCGAGGTTAAATTCCGCTACGGACCTAAGATTGAGAACAAGGTAAGAGTTTAGAGAATTATACATAAAACTAAATATAACAATTGGCGCATCCGGTAGGATCTGGGTGCGCTAATAATAAAAATCGCTAACTCTGCTGGTCAAGGCACACCAGACCGTTTGCCCAAGGTAGAGCCTAACTTGGGGGCAGCGTCAGCGACTACAAAGTGCATAAAATCCTAGATCCTACAAAGAACCATCGCTCGGGGGTGTTCAACAAAGTGCCTCTGTTCCAGGCGAGCAAGCATACACCCCCCTAAATAATTACATCGAGGGAACTTTGCGGGCTTCATCCGTGCCCAGGAAACGCCCTATGTCAGAGGGCCAACCGGGGGACAACCACCACTCAGAAACCCCCACACCGAGGGATCATCAACCAACAGCAGGCCCTTCAACAGCGTCAGGGCCCAACGACACCAACTCACCATTCAACAAGGCAGGCGAAGCAGCAACCAACATCCCAGCCGCATCAGACCTCGCAGCATTACAAGGATCCAGCCACACCCCATCAGAACGCCTGATAATCCAGCGAGGGAACACATCCACGCCGACGACTTCAACTCCAACAGAACGATAAGTTAGAACATTTAAATAATAGTGAAGAAAATTGTAAGACCAACAACGACGCCCGCTCGATCACCACCCCACCCGCGTTTACCACCGACCTCGCCGAAGAACTACTAACTTGGATAAGTGTGTCCCTCACGGAATCTGAGAAGGACAACCTTACCCTAAATAAAACCGAAAGAAACAATACCTCGGAAGAGGAAAAGAAACCACAGTTGAAATTAGCCATGGCAGACGCTTATATCAAAGTCGCCAAGCTAACCTCTCAGTTAGTACCCATATTCTCTGGTGGGCATAGTCCAACCTTAGCAAGTGAACTCCAGATGTTTTTAGGATGTTGTCGGAGGGTACTTCAGTGTTTGACGGAAGCTGAACAACCAGCATTCCTACAAATTTTCCCAACCAGACTTCGAGGAGAAGCCTACCAACTGATAGCCGCCAGTCAACCGGCTACTTTTGACGATGCCGAAAAGCTCCTTAATAGGACGTATCTCCCAAAGGAGACGTACCAGGAACTAGTGAACAAACTGATTACCCTACGCCAGCTCCCCCTCGAACCACTAATAACCTACACCACAAGGGTAAAACAACAGTTATCCCTATGTGAAGAAGCGGCCACCAATAAATATGGCGCAACAGCGGATCCAGTAAAAATACAACTAGCGGATTTCGCTAAAAACGCTTTAAGGAGTGGGATTACAAATCCTCATTTGTGCCAGTACTTACTGGCAGCAGGGGACGATACATTGGATAGTCTGATCCAGAAGGCCCTAGACATGGAGAGACTTCAACAAACCTCCTTGTACTTACAGGCCCCACATCAAGTATCATCCAACTTTCAGACATATAACCCCTATATACAACCAGCTCCTATAACGCAAATCGAAAATATACAACAAGCAATCCCCGCCGCGATCACCCAATACTCAAATACACAACACACCGCCCCGCTCGTAATAACACCGCCAACAACACTCCAAAACTCCAACAACCCGCAGGTGATGTACACTACATACGCCTCACTACCAAACACCAATCACACTACCCCACAGGCGCCAATACAAAACGCCCAACAAATAATAAATCGGAGCCCGCCTCCAAAACCTAACACCAAACCTGAAATCAGCATAACCTGCAACTACTGCCGAAATAAAGGGCACACATACGCTGATTGCCTGAAACGTAAAAATACCCCTTTCTGCTTAGTCTGTAGGTCCAATACACATGATGCTAGAGACTGTCGTCAACCAACAGAGCCATCAAGGTACTTTAATAACAATGGACGTTACCAAAATCAGGGACCCCCATTTAATAGTAATAATAATAATCACTACCCAAATCAACGATCCCAATTCCAAGGTAACAACCGATACCAGAACCAGAGGTCCCAACAGGTAAGTCAGAATTATAATCATTACCCCAACAACCGACCACCTAACAATGAACCCCAACAACAAATTAACCGTCAACAACCCGCTAACAATACAAGAGCGGTGTTCAATATCAGATACAGGTGTGATTTCTGCCACAGACGTGGGCACCTGGTAGACGACTGCCACCAAAGGCAGCGATGGGAATCACAGCAGGCGGGAAACTCCCCGCAGTCGGACCAAGAAACCCCGGCCCGACACTAATTTCTAAAAGTAATACTAAAGGGGGATCTCAAGCGCCCGAACCAAGTGTCCCACTCGTCACTCTTCCACTAGACATAAGCCTTAACGGCAAAGCCGACCTAGCAGTGGACACTGGCGCTGAGGTCAGTATATTAAAACACAAGAAACTAAAGGATCCCAACCTAATAGATCCCACAAAAAGGTGCACATTACAAACGCCATTCGGCCAAGGAAAAACACTAGGGAGCTGTCAGGGGAACTTCCTTCTCAATACCCCCCTCCCATGCACCTTCCAAATCGTGCAAAACATGCCAGAGATTCCTGACGATGGCTTATTAGGATACGATTTCGTTACCAAACATTGTAACGTTGAGGGCCCAAACCAAACACTGCGATTTCCTCGCACGGAAATCAATCCAGAAGAAATTGCAATTCCACTACGCAGTAATACCACCAAACCGGAACCCAGAGAGCAGCAGGAGCAAACCCAAACCAGGGAGTATCAGTTCGCAGAAACTGAGATAATCCCCGGTGGTGTCTCCCAGGTACCCTCAGAGAGGAATACCAGCTGCCTATCTCAAGATGGGTCAAGGTTGGAAAACAACCCCAACGATTTTGAGACTCATTCAGGCATAAGTCATACAGTAGCGTTGGAGAAACCCCTTCGCTTACCAAGCCGGTCTCAAATGGTAGCGTCAATCCCACTAAGGTTAGAGGAGGAAATGCTCTGTGAATCATACGAGCCGAGCGAAGGAGTATTCCTCGCCAATGCCCTCTTACCATCTGGAACCAAAACAGTGTTTGTTGGCCTCCTCAACGTTAATACCCAACCAGTAGTCCTGACGAGCCTAACTCTAACGCTCACGCCAACAAAAGACTACTCCACTATATCTCTAGCCCCCAACAACAACCCTAAGCCTCTAACGAACACTAACGACGAATGTGGGTATCCTTCATGCTCTGAACCAGTTGGTCTCAGGAACGCCAGTACCCCATCGTCACCCAACGCAAGGCCTAAAACTATACCCAAAAAGGGTGCAATCCCGCACGGTATACCCAAAGGGAAACGGGCAAGATTAAAGTTACAACTAAAGGAAAAGGAAATCGAGACCCTCCATCAGTTGAGATACATATACCCGGACTACGAAGATCCGGCCCCTGAGCGCGAAGCGCGCCTCAAACAGTTAAATGAGGAACTCAGCTTCGACCACCCGCTAACGGCCGAAGAGAAACAATCCATAAAAAAACTCTGTCACGAATATGCCGATATATTTCACCTAAAAGGGGACAAACTTTCCTACACGGAAGCCATAAAACACGAAATCCCCATGATCTACGACAAATTTATAAATCAAAAAATGTACAGGTTGCCCGAAACTCAAAGACAAATTATAAACGAACAGTTGGAAGAAATGTTGGACAACGATGTCGTCCAACCGAGTAGAAGCCCGTGGAACTCACCTCTCCTAGTGGTTCCCAAAAAATCGGGCCCCGATGGCAAGAAAAAATGGCGCGTAGTTGTAGACTACCGCAAGATAAACGAGAACACGATCGGCGACGCATACCCACTGCCAAGAATCGAGGACATCTTAGACCAGCTCGGTCACTCGAGATACTTCTCCACCCTCGACTTGGCCAGTGGCTACCACCAGGTATTGGTGGAACCACAAGACCGCCCCAAGACAGCCTTTAGCACGAATTATGGACACTATGAGTTTAAACGCATGCCGTTCGGGCTGAAAGGAGCCCCGGCTACGTTTCAGAGACTAATGAATTATGTCCTCACAGGCTTACAAGGCCTCGAATGCTTCGTCTACCTAGATGATATAGTCATCTACGGGAAGAACCTCGAGGACCATAATTCAAAGCTCCAACGGGTATTCGACCGGTTCCTAAATAAGGAAGTAGTCTATCTGGGTCACGTATGCTCCGAGGAAGGAGCCCTCCCCGACCCCAGAAAGACAGAATGTGTCCAAAGTTTCCCGGCGCCACGAACAATCAGGCAGGTACAGTCATTCCTAGGCCTCGCCAATTACTATAGAAAATTTATCCCAGATTTTTCTAAAATAGTACGTCCTCTAACGAATTTGCTAAGAAAGGGCGTGAAATTTTCTTGGACACCGAAATGCCAGGAAGCATTTCAAACGATAAAGCGTTCCCTAGTCTCCCCACCACTGCTGATCTATCCTGACTTCGACAAACCGTTCAACCTAACAACGGACGCCAGCAGTGAGGCACTCGGAGCAGTGCTCTCCCAAGGAGACGTAGGCAAGGATCAGCCCATAGCATATGCCAGTCGCATTCTAAATAAGGCAGAACGCAATTACTCCACCATCGAGAAAGAGTTGCTCGCCATAGTATGGGCTGTAAAAAATTTTAGATGCTACCTAATGGGTCGTAAATTCACGGTCTACACAGACCACAAACCCCTCAAGGGCGTTTTCAACGTTAAAGACCCGACCACGAGACTTGTAAGATTCCATCACAAACTGTCCGAATACGACTATAATATAGAATATAAACCGGACAAATACAACACGAATGCTGACGCTCTCAGCCGAATTCCTCAAAGAGCAGAAGAGCCCAATACCTCCACGGTGGAAGCTCTAATTCACCAACCCGGTGAGACACCATCAATACTTCCAGAAAACGTGACTAACTCGCCTCCTACCGAAAGGCTAAAACAATGTAATGCGGTCACAAGGGCTCAGGCACAGAAGATGCAGGACAACGGTAAAGACCAACGCGTTCCAACCCCAAGAGCCCCCGATGTCGACGAAGGGCCCAACGATCTCGAAACCGAAATACCCCAACCTGCCGAGGCCTCCCAAAATAGCTCCATCGCGCTTCAAAAGAAAATTGAGGTAATAACAAGTCCCGAAGAAATCAACACAATACTGAAGGACTACCATGACTCCCCCTTCGGTGGACACCAAGGAATCGTCAAAACCTATAATCGAATTCGCCTCTTAGGCTCTTAAAAGTTAAGAAACTCCAGACTTCAGCCTACCATTCCCAGTCCAACGGTGCACTAGAACGGGCCCATAGACCCCTGATCGAATACTTACGCACTATAGTAGATGAAAGCCCAAACAGTTGGGATCAGTTCTTACGTACGGCAGCATTCGTGTACAACAATAGTGTACACGAGGGGACCAAACTTACCCCCATGGATTGCCTATATGAGTTCACCGCCGATATCCCATACAATCTAAAACGCACCCCGGAGCCTCTATACAACCACGAGAGTTATTACCACCAATTGCGGTACAAATTGCAAAAATCATACGCAATGGCGAGGAAAAATTTGCTCACCAGCAAGAATCGCTCCAAGGCGTATTACGATGGGAACGTACGTACACTTACCCTACACATAGGAGACAAGGTCCTCCTTCGCAACGAGGCCCGAAAACATAAGTTATCCCAAGTCTGGATCGGGCCCTATACAGTGGCCGCTGTCCCAAGCGCAGTAAACACCACCATAAAAATAAATAAGAGATTAGTAACTGTCCATAATAACCGCTTGAAGCCGTTTTATGAAGATAAAACCCAGCTTTAAGGAAAAGCCAGTCCTGCCAACTATATCGTCTAAAAGTGTTTTACAAGGTAAAACAGCCGACTAGACGGATGGCATACGGACAACCTACACCTAACGATATAAATTGCGACCCACCAAAACTAATCTCCTATTTATTAATCTCATTACAGCGCAAAATGAGGACACTAATAGCATTATTACTGCTACACGCGACGCTGGCCGACCAAAACGTACCCCCTTACACGTTCTTGCAGATCAACGCGACTGGGGTAATCTACGAATATTTAGGAGAGCTATGGTTATATCACGATGAGTGGAACATTATCATCGAGGTCGACCTCCAAGAATTAGAGGCCCAAACAATTCTGGTGGAACAGGCAGGACAAACCGCCAAACAACTATGCAACGAAACGATACTAGCGCTATGCGGAGCTCAACAGGCACACATCCACTCGATCTTAGAACACATAAAAAAACGCACACACACCATACAAGAAATGTTACCGAAGAGTCGGAATACTAGGTCTATATTCGATGGCATTGGTCACGCCCTACACTACCTGATCGGTACCATGGACGAAAACAATGAGCGGGAGATATACAGCCGGGTAGGAGAACTGGAGTCAAACCAAAAGGCCCTCGCGGATCTAGAAAAATTACAGATAACAGTGGTCAACAATACACTCCGGAAGATCCAGACACCCCTAACAACCCTCCTAGATCGACAGCATAGGATCACAGAGCAGATAATAGCTTTAAATAACGCAATAGAAGGTAGGGGAAAAGACCAACTACGGCAGGGATTAGTAACCAATCTCCTGTTCCAGTTAGTGGAAATCGAATCCAGGCAAAGGACCTTGCTGGAAATAATACTAACCAGCCAAAACAACAGGATCAACCCTCTACTAGTATCCCCAGAAACACTGAACAAGGCCTATCGGCAGACTCACCCCGAATGTGAAAATTGTCTACCGATCCTCCAACAAACGACAAAGATCCGTACCCATATGATCAGGGACAAATTAGTAGTAAAAATAACACTACCCATCCTCAGTATGCCAAAAATGTCATACTACCAAATAAGATGCTTCCCAACGTTATCCAACACCGGACATTCAATAATCCCAGTCATCGACTACTCACACATAGCGTCCGAGATCAAATCACAACAATTCGCGCTATTTACCTCAACAGACGTCAAGAACTTCCAAAAAATTACGGGGGACCCTAGAATCCATTCATACGTAGGATCACTCAGAACTCCGCTCATATACTACCCCGATACTCAGGAATGTGCAATCAAACTACTATACGATCCAGCAGAAGAAAAGATACAGTGCCCAATAAAGATCCTAGACTCGCCCACTAATGTCCTAATAAGTCTGGCAAGACCCAATGCATGGCTATACGCCTTAAACACGGCGGTATCATTCCGCATTGCATGCAATAAAATGACACACACGCTAAAGGTAGCCAAACAAGGGATCCTGACAATAAACGAACCCTGCCAGGTTCAAGTAAAAGACAAGACATTAATATACACAAACCAGGCGAAGGAAACATACCAACTGGATCAACGACCGTACTTCTCAGGCATAGTGACCACAAATTACACTCTAGAAATACCAAAAACACAAACGGACATCAACACAAATGACATCAAATTGATAACCGGGGACGAAACCAATAAGGTACTACAAGAGGGCGCCAAATCGCTCGAATCAATAAGCGCCCAATTAGATCGAGTAACACAAAGGCGCACACACGTACTATCGACTACCTCCTTCTCACTAAGTGGTATAACCATATTAGCTGCCCTAGGGTACCTACTCTACCAAATCATCCCCTGGCTAAGGAAAAAGGTTAAGACCCAAAACACCCGCGCACAAGACACACAAAAAAGCAACACACAGATATATGCCGAAGTGCAGGGAAACACAGAAGGGAAGCAATCGGGGGCATCACCGAAACCACTAATGCGACCCCAGACACTACCCAGGAGCGCCTCCCACCAACTAGTTTAAGCAGTCCCTACAATTAGTCTAAACCTATCAATAGGAAAACCAAAATAAAAAACATAAAAGAAATAAAAAATAATCAAAATTATTTTATCGTTCGTCTTCTTAGTTTTTTAATTAATACTTACTTAAAAATGCTTGACGATAACTTCAAGAGCAATTATTTCTATAATAAAGTAAAAATCTTCAGAGAGTTAAGAGAAATAACAGTCTGTATATTCATACTAAGGTAACATGACCCGCTCTAGTAACTCTACAAATGCACGCTGATCCATGATAAATTTTTTTTTCTCCAATATATTGGACCAACACCATCGTAGGAAAAACATCCCCGTACCACAATTTTAGACCCATCGCGTTTAACTGTTTTAGTGGTATATCCATAGTCGTATTCAGTACCAAGCGGCCGTCTTACACACTGCCGAGTCCCCGTACCTGGTGCTCATGGATTGTTTTAGAATATCTTATCATGCGTTTGACAAGCAAAGGAGATAATATTGACTTTCGGCTTGGGTGATATTGCCCAGTTCAAACTAACCGTGAGTACAATACGAGAAAATAATACGAAAAATGGTTGCTGTTGTTAATAACTGCTATTATTTGGATCGCAACTATAAAACAAAAAAAAAATCTCGTCAAGGGGTATCTAATCACCCCCGAACAAACTAACAACACAAAAAAAAACCCCCCAACCAACCAATACTCTCAATTCGATAGACAAAGGATAACCTAACTAATCCACCGACGAACCAGGACCTGAAAGAAACCCAATCAATACTTACAGCACTGTATCCTAACCTGTCACCAGTGAACCCAACGTAGGAAAGAAAGACCACCCATACTAACAAACCAGACACAAAGAAAAAGAGGAGCAACAAAGAAGCGAAATCCTGAAAAGGAAAAGGGAGCGAGGAAGAAAAACAAAATAATGTTTACAAATTCATTTATTGAAGAAAACAAAAAACCAGCCGGCGTCACTCGACGGCCGTGACAAAGGAGGAAACGCTACCGTGATCCTCCTCGTCGACCGCCGCTTCAAGGCCCTCATGGGCTTCACAGTCCCCATCCTCCCTGGTTCCGGGGCCCTCACGCTCTGCAGGGTCGTCATTCCGCTCGGAGTCCAAATCCTCTTCTCCAGTGTCCTCTCCCGCCTCGCTGATGGGGTAAGTTTCTGCTTGTTGGGGTCGGTGCAGACGACGACGATGACGTCGACGGGGCCCTCTAATAACAGGGCACTGTTGTACCCGGTGATCCGTTGATCTACACCGAAAGCAGGGCCTATAAGGACCAGACCCGACAGATGAACCTGGCGCCACTACCGGAGTCACAGGTGCCGATATAAGAAACCGCAAGGATGATAAATTGACTGACAGGTCTCGTAGTATCCGAGTACAATCTTCCAAAACTTCAACAATGCGAGCAAAGCTAAAAAAAAGGGGGGGCAAATTAAAAATAAAATAATAATAATAATAAAAAATAAAATAATAATAAAAACATAAAACTTTGTTTTATAAAACACAAAAATACTTACTCCATAATGATTAAATTATTTCCTCTCAGTCTGGTGATGAAGCCAAGAATGGATACAAAAGACACAATAGCACCGAGGGGCACCTATGGGAGTAGCAAGATCAGCAGTAGTCAAAAAAAAATATAATAAACTGACTTTTAAATAGTTATAATAATACTCACCCACAGAAACTCTAACTGAAATACACAAAACCAAAAAAAAAATTTTTTTTTCTCACCATCGCGACAAACCAAAACATCTCGGCCACTTGCCTCAAAACAAAAAACAATCAAAAACAAAAGTCGAAATACAAAACCCCCAAGTACCATGCAAAACATATTAGACAAAATAGCAAGTATAGAAACAAAGACAATTTTCTTCATCACCCAAAACGAAGATAAGAGAATCGCCCACTCAACTCTGTCTTGCGACGATTCTCTTGTTCCGGGGGGGAAGGAATGTTGTGTAAATAAAAATGCACGGGGCCGGTAAATGACCCGTGCAAAATATTAAAAATGCAACCCGAAACGCCAAAGGAAATTGGCAACAAGAAATTAGCGCAATTTGTCTTGCGAAAGAGATTAAAACCTTCGTAAGCAAATTGCGCAAGTTGCGGGGCAATGGAAAGAAAAGCCGACGGGTGCGTTTTTCCGGCCGGCGCCCTCAGCCTTGGGTGAAAGACCAGCAGCTGACTTTTGCCCCAAGGTTGATAGCCCGGTAGAAATTCGCAACGGCGGACTTTCTTGGAAAAAAGTTTTTGAAGCTAAGATCGATCGATTGATCGACCAGAGAGTGTTAATGTAACTTTCATACGCGACGGGCGTTTTTGGTGATAGAAAAAAAGCTCTAAGGTCCAAGTGGTGTTAAACGTTGTTAAGTTTTTTGATCCGTAATAGAAAACAGTTTTAAAGTTTAAATAATAGTAAATGTTTTTAAGTACCTAGACAATTGATAGAAAAAAGCTCTAAGGTCCAAGTGGTGTTAAACGTTGTTAAGTTTTTTGATCCGTAATAGAAAACAGTTTTAAAGTTTAAATAATAGTAAATGTTTTTAAGTACCTAGACAATTGATAGAAAAAAGCTCTAAGGTCCAAGTGGTGTTAAACGTTGTTAAGTTCTTTGATCCGTAATAGAAAACAGTTTTAAAGTTTAAATAATAGTAAATGTTTTTAAGTACCTAGACAATTGATAGAAAAAAGCTCTAAGGTCCAAGTGGTGTTAAACGTTGTTAAGTTCTTTGATCCGTAATAGAAAACAGTTTTTAAGTTTAAATAATAGTAAATGTTTTTAAGTACCTAGACAATTGATAGAAAAAAGCTCTAAGGTCCAAGTGGTGTTAAACGTTGTTAAGTTCTTTGATCCGTAATAGAAAACAGTTTTAAAGTTTAAATAATAGTAAATGTTTTTAAGTACCTAGACAATTGATAGAAAAAAGCTCTAAGGTCCAAGTGGTGTTAAACGTTGTTAAGTTTTTTGATCCATAATAGAAAACAGTTTTGAAGTTTAAATAATAGTAAATGTTTTTAAGTACCTAGACAATTGATAGAAAAAAGCTCTAAGGTCCAAGTGGTGTTAAACGTTGTTAAGTTCTTTGATCCGTAATAGAAAACAGTTTTAAAGTTTAAATAATAGTAAATGTTTTTAAGTACCTAGACAATTGATAGAAAAAAGCTCTAAGGTCCAAGTGGTGTTAAACGTTGTTAAGTTTTTTGATCCATAATAGAAAACAGTTTTGAAGTTTAAATAATAGTAAATGTTTTTAAGTACCTAGACAATTGATAGAAAAAAGCTCTAAGGTCCAAGTGGTGTTAAACGTTGTTAAGTTCTTTGATCCGTAATAGAAAACAGTTTTTAAGTTTAAATAATAGTAAATGTTTTTAAGTACCTAGACAATTGATAGAAAAAAGCTCTAAGGTCCAAGTGGTGTTAAACGTTGTTAAGTTCTTTGATCCGTAATAGAAAACAGTTTTAAAGTTTAAATAATAGTAAATGTTTTTAAGTACCTAGACAATTGATAGAAAAAAGCTCTAAGGTCCAAGTGGTGTTAAACGTTGTTAAGTTTTTTGATCCGTAATAGAAAACAGTTTTGAAGTTTAAATAATAGTAAATGTTTTTAAGTACCTAGACAATTGATAGAAAAAAGCTCTAAGGTCCAAGTGGTGTTAAACGTTGTTAAGTTCTTTGATCCGTAATAGAAAACAGTTTTTAAGTTTAAATAATAGTAAATGTTTTTAAGTACCTAGACAATTGATAGAAAAAAGCTCTAAGGTCCAAGTGGTGTTAAACGTTGTTAAGTTCTTTGATCCGTAATAGAAAACAGTTTTAAAGTTTAAATAATAGTAAATGTTTTTAAGTACCTAGACAATTGATAGAAAAAAGCTCTAAGGTCCAAGTGGTGTTAAACGTTGTTAAGTTTTTTGATCCGTAATAGAAAACAGTTTTTAAGTTTAAATAATAGTAAATGTTTTTAAGTACCTAGACAATTGATAGAAAAAAGCTCTAAGGTCCAAGTGGTGTTAAACGTTGTTAAGTTCTTTGATCCGTAATAGAAAACAGTTTTTAAGTTTAAATAATAGTAAATGTTTTTAAGTACCTAGACAATTGATAGAAAAAAGCTCTAAGGTCCAAGTGGTGTTAAACGTTGTTAAGTTCTTTGATCCGTAATAGAAAACAGTTTTAAAGTTTAAATAATAGTAAATGTTTTTAAGTACCTAGACAATTGATAGAAAAAAGCTCTAAGGTCCAAGTGGTGTTAAACGTTGTTAAGTTTTTTGATCCGTAATAGAAAACAGTTTTAAAGTTTAAATAATAGTAAATGTTTTTAAGTACCTAGACAATTGATAGAAAAAAGCTCTAAGGTCCAAGTGGTGTTAAACGTTGTTAAGTTCTTTGATCCGTAATAGAAAACAGTTTTAAAGTTTAAATAATAGTAAATGTTTTTAAGTACCTAGACAATTGATAGAAAAAAGCTCTAAGGTCCAAGTGGTGTTAAACGTTGTTAAGTTCTTTGATCCGTAATAGAAAACAGTTTTAAAGTTTAAATAATAGTAAATGTTTTTAAGTACCTAGACAATTGATAGAAAAAAGCTCTAAGGTCCAAGTGGTGTTAAACGTTGTTAAGTTTTTTGATCCGTAATAGAAAACAGTTTTAAAGTTTAAATAATAGTAAATGTTTTTAAGTACCTAGACAATTGATAGAAAAAAGCTCTAAGGTCCAAGTGGTGTTAAACGTTGTTAAGTTCTTTGATCCGTAATAGAAAACAGTTTTAAAGTTTAAATAATAGTAAATGTTTTTAAGTACCTAGACAATTGATAGAAAAAAGCTCTAAGGTCCAAGTGGTGTTAAACGTTGTTAAGTTTTTTGATCCATAATAGAAAACAGTTTTGAAGTTTAAATAATAGTAAATGTTTTTAAGTACCTAGACAATTGATAGAAAAAAGCTCTAAGGTCCAAGTGGTGTTAAACGTTGTTAAGTTTTTTGATCCGTAATAGAAAACAGTTTTAAAGTTTAAATAATAGTAAATGTTTTTAAGTACCTAGACAA
This sequence comes from Thereva nobilitata, assembly GCA_963855945.1. NCBI lineage: Eukaryota > Metazoa > Arthropoda > Insecta > Diptera > Therevidae > Thereva > Thereva nobilitata. Next base: position 38,406,620 of record OY979697.1, read on the forward strand.
TTGATAGAAAAAAGCTCTAAGGTCCAAGTGGTGTTAAACGTTGTTAAGTTTTTTGATCCGTAATAGAAAACAGTTTTAAAGTTTAAATAATAGTAAATGTTTTTAAGTACCTAGACAATTGATAGAAAAAAGCTCTAAGGTCCAAGTGGTGTTAAACGTTGTTAAGTTCTTTGATCCGTAATAGAAAACAGTTTTTAAGTTTAAATAATAGTAAATGTTTTTAAGTATCTAGACAATTGATAGAAAAAAGCTCTAAGGTCCAAGTGGTGTTAAACGTTGTTAAGTTCTTTGATCCGTAATAGAAAACAGTTTTTAAGTTTAAATAATAGTAAATGTTTTTAAGTATCTAGACAATTGATAGAAAAAAGCTCTAAGGTCAAAGTGGTGTTAAACGTTGTTAAGTCTTTTATCATTATTAGAAAACGGTTTTAAAGTTTAAATAATAGTAAATGTTTTTAAGTATCTAGACAATTGATAGAAAAAAGCTTTAAGGTCCAAGTGATGTAAACGTTGTTAAGTTTTTGATCATTAATAGAAAACATTTTTTAAAGTTTAAATAATATTAAATGTTTTTAAGTATCTAGACAATCAATAGAAGAAAGCTGTAAAGTCTAAGTGATGTCAAATGTTGACAACGACATTAGGAATTAATAAATAATAGACAAAGAAAGAAGTTTTTAAAGTTTATGCGAGGTTAAATTCCGCTACGGACCTAAGATTGAGAACAAGGTAAGAGTTTAGAGAATTATACATAAAACTAAATATAACAGGTCAGTAAACGACCGTAAAATAGTCCATCTAAATGCAACATGAAACCGCCAAGAAATTGGCAAAGGAAAACTTCGCCCAATTTGTCTTGCGAAAGGAATAAAAACTTGTAAGCAAATTGCGCAAGTTTCGTAGCACTGGAAAGAAAAGCCGACGAGTGCATTTTTCCGGCCTGCGCCCTCAGCCTTGGGTGAAAGACCAGCAGCTGACTTTTGCGCCAAGGCCGATGATGGCCCGGAAGTAATCTGCAACGACGGACTTCTTGAAAAAAGCTTTTCGAGTTGGGGTCGATGAATGGTCGATCAATTAACTGATCGACAGAGTATTGTTTTAACCACGATCGCTGGCGGGTTGGTTTTTGGTTTTTGATTGATATCAAAGAGTGCGATTTTAACTAGCCGATTCGGCGGTCGATTGTGTTTGGTAATAAAATCGCTACATTTATAACTAAGTGAAAATTTTGTAGATACCTTTTGTGAAGATTTCAAGTTAAAGTTACAGTTTTGTGTTGTATTAAAATTAAAATTTAATATTCATTCCTTATACATTTATAGAACCCTTGTGAAGATTTTAAGTTCAAGTTATAGTTGTGTGTTGTATTAAAATTTAATGATCATTCCTTATGCATTTAGGTAAATTAAGTGAACATTTTGTAGATACCTTCTGTGAAAACTTTAATTTCAAGTTACAGTTTTTTGTTTGTAGTAAACCTTAAGATCATTCCTTATACATTTATATAACTTTAGTGAAGATTTCAAGTTCAAGTTACCGTTTTGTGTTTGTAGAAAACTTTATTGATCTTTACTTATACATTCATATAACAAAACCACTACGTTTATAAATTATTGGAAATTGGTGAGTTTTTAAATAATTCCGATCAAACTTTCTTTCGAATTCGAATCGTGGATTTTTGTGTTCAAAATTAATTGAGATATTTTTAGATAATTCTTTTGAAAACTTCGAGTTCAATTCACGGTTAAATATTTATATTAAATTCAATGATTTTTCCGTAGACACTTAACATAATACAACTACTTTTATAATTGATTGAAATAGTGCAAAACAATATTTAAAATACGAAGGAAAAAATTATTTAAGGAAAATAAAAATTGTTTTGTTGATAAAATATGAAGTTTTTTATATAACATTTGGCGCATCCGGTAGGAACTGGGTGCGCTAATTTCAAAAGCCGCTAACACTGCTGGTCAAGGCACCCTAGACCTTTCGCCCAAGACTGACTTGGGGCAGCGTCAGCGACTGCAAAATTGCAGAAAGTTCCAGATGCTACAAAGAGTAACTAGACTTGCTATTTTAAGAATACTACAGTTTAGTGTCAATTTAAAATATTTATCGAATTTAATTTTGAAAATAAGTGATGTTTTTGCAATAAATCAATTATCATAGTGAAAAACGTGTTTCTAGTGTACATTATAATTAAGAATAATAATAATACCATTGTTAAGAATTTCATTAATAAAACAAAGTTTGTATATTTTTGGAAAAGAGAAGTTTTTATATAAAAATTGTAATTTCCTTTTCAAGGGCAGCAGTCTTATTAATATCTTTGGGAATCATTTTATTTAATTTGTCTGGTGCAATTGTCTCACGCGAATCAATAATACGCTCTTGTCCTTGAACTGTAATCATTTCAACACTTTTAGCTTTAAAACGTTCAACTAGACCTGTTGTTAAGAATACTACAAAATTGTTAATATTAAAAATAGTAGCTACACTGGAAATTCCCACTAAATAGTTTCTGTAAATATATCAACACTTTGTTGCAACGTAAAATTCTTGCACCCTTGCATTTTCTTATCTCATATTTTATCCACCGGCATATCCAGTATAAACACTTGCCATGCCGAGTGGAATTCATTAAGTTCTAATATTTGTCAGTTAAGCATTTTTTTATCTTACAGTATTATAAGCCAGTGTAGCTACGAATCATTTTGATTCAAAATAAAGTTTAGTTTCAATTAGGGAACCACCTGTTAAGAAATTCTCACATAAGAGAAAAACAACAACAAAGACTCGACGAAGATCCAACACCTTATCAAAGATATCGGATTACGTCTGGAAATTTTTCTTGGGCGCGAAGCTTGATTGTCTTTATTCCCGTGGTAATTTTCGTCGCGGTTATGGTTATTGCTGAAACCGCGAAAAAAGCCACCGCGGTCTTTGTTTTAGGAAAACGGCGGTGATCTTGCCCTTGAATGGCGTGAGAACCGTTTTCCGTTTTCCCGTTTGTTTTGGTTGATTTTTAAGATCCACGGCGTAGCGGTGGTGGAAATTTAAAATATGAGTTGAGTGTTGATTTACCGACATCGGTGAGCGGGCGGTCCCGGGAGTTAAAAATATTTAGTTAACAGTTAAGAAATTATATTAATCCCAGTGTTATAAAAAGTTTACCTGGACGATCCAATTAAAAATATTTAGTTAACAGTTAAGAAATTATATTAATCCCAGTGTTATAAAAAGTTTACCTGGACGATCCAGTTAAAAATATTTAGTTAACAGTTAAGAAATTATATTAATCCCAGTGTTATAAAAAGTTTACCTGGACGATTCAGTTAAAAATATTTAGTTAACAGTTAAGAAATTATATTAATCCCAGTGTTATAAAAAGTTTACCTGGACGATCCAATTAAAAATATTTAGTTAACAGTTAAGAAATTATATTAATCCCAGTGTTATAAAAAGTTTACCTGGACGATCCAGTTAAAAATATTTAGTTAACAGTTAAGAAATTATATTAATCCCAGTGTTATAAAAAGTTTACCTGGACGATCCAATTAAAAATATTTAGTTAACAGTTAAGAAATTATATTAATCCCAGTGTTATAAAAAGTTTACCTGGACGATCCAATTAAAAATATTTAGTTAACAGTTAAGAAATTATATTAATCCCAGTGTTATAAAAAGTTTACCTGGACGATCCAGGTAAAAATATTTAGTTAACAGTTAAGAAATTATATTAATCCCAGTGTTATAAAAAGTTTACCTGGACGATCCAATTAAAAATATTTAGTTAACAGTTAAGAAATTATATTAATCCCAGTGTTATAAAAAGTTTACCTGGACGATCCAGTTAAAAATATTTAGTTAACAGTTAAGAAATTATATTAATCCCAGTGTTATAAAAAGTTTACCTGGACGATCCAATTAAAAATATTTAGTTAACAGTTAAGAAATTATATTAATCCCAGTGTTATAAAAAGTTTACCTGGACGATTCAGTTAAAAATATTTAGTTAACAGTTAAGAAATTATATTAATCCCAGTGTTATAAAAAGTTTACCTGGACGATCCAATTAAAAATATTTAGTTAACAGTTAAGAAATTATATTAATCCCAGTGTTATAAAAAGTTTACCTGGACGATCCAATTAAAAATATTTAGTTAACAGTTAAGAAAAATCTTCGATCCCCCAGTACGACTTCCTCCATAGAGAAGTAGCCAAAAACAGCGAGCAAAGACTCGCCAAAATAAATCAATTTAGAGAGGCTACTAGGAAGTTCGTACAGGAGATCCAGGATTTTAAGGAATTCCCGGGGCTAACTCCGCTAGAAGGTAGGGCAGTAGAAATTCCACAAGAACCAAGTAGGCAGGATTTAGATAATTCTACAGGTAGCGACAGGGACCCCAGCAAGGGCGAAGTCCTACTTAATTGGGTCAGCGTATCATTTCCAGACTCCGAAAAGGAGCTTATACTAGAGGACTCCGACTCCAAAGATATAAAGCTCTTCAAAATGGCGGACTATACAAAAGTCGCCCGCTTAACCTCTGAATTAGTACCCATTTTCTCCGGCGGCCCATCCTCCAATATAGTGGTGGAATTGCAAACCTTCTTAGGATGTTGTCACCGAGCGCTGCAATGTCTGAGCGATACTGACAAACCAGCCTTTTTACAGATCTACCCCACGAGGCTACGAGGCGAAGCCTACCAATTAATAGCCTCCACACAACCAGCCACCTTCGAAGAGGCTGAAAAATTACTTAATCAAACATATTTGCCCCGAGAAACCTACCAGGAGCTGGTAAATAAGTTAATCACTCTAAGGCAATACCCTTTAGAGACCCTTATAGCCTTCACGGCTCGAATCAAGCAGATGTTACAGTCCTGCAAAGAGGCGGCCACCACCAAGTACGGTGCCGCAAGCGCCCAAACCGTCCAAACGCAACTAAATGATTTCGCAAAAGACGCTTTAAAAAGCGGGGTCAATAACCCCTACCTGTGTCAGTACCTTCTCACCGTTGACGAACAATCACTGGATACATTAATCCAGAAGGCGCTAGATATGGAACGCCTGCAATTAACAGTCTTGCACCTGCAGCCCAACACAACCCCCACGGCGTACCCCATTAGTCAACCGGGAACCAATGTTTCGCCTACAGGGCTCCAACTCCCACAAGGTATCAATGCCCAATGTAGTACAAGTTGGGCCCCCACACAAGGAATCACACAAGCCCACTCATACGTAAACCCAACAGCTGCAGCCCCTAATACGCAACAACACTCCACCCATCAATCGACGACGCCCGCACAACCACCCGTACAACACTTCGTTAATCAAACCCTGCCACTCACACAAGAAAGAGTAGCCGTACCGAGTTCCTATCCCAATAGGCCCCCACAGTCTCAATCCATCGCTAACGTAACTTGCACCTTTTGCCGCCGACGGGGACACACTTACAGTGAGTGCATGAAGCGCAATCGGTGGGAATACTTTTTAGCTAAATTTAAGTTCTAGTGTAAGAAAATTTTGTATATAAATAGATTAAAATAAATGTTTTTGACCATTCAGTCAGAATTACAAACAGGAAAGAGTAAATTATTTTTTTCTGTACATCTGGTGACCCCGACGGAATTACTTAGTACATTACTAGGTAATTACTATGGACATTTCATCGCTATTAAAGGAGCAAGCCACCATAGGCGAAAAAATCAACAAGGATTATTCCAACTTTAAGAAAAATCCGAGCAGACACACAGCAACATATGTTCGATGCAGGTTCGAACGACTGGATGATGATTGGAGCCACTTCGAAAAAAACGACATCAGTCTTAAAACGCTCAAGGCAGAGCAACCTTCACACTCATATTTCGAAAGACACTACTACGAGCAAGCTGACGCTGTACATCAACAGTACAGAATGGCCTTAAGTGCTGTACTAGATCTTCTAGAAGCTGAGTCCTCAGAACAGCCAGGGTCAGACCATAGTGATGAAGGCAGTTCACAATCATTAGCACGCCTCATTCGGCAGCAAACAGCTGCAATTTCAAATCTGCAAGAATTGGTAGACGAGACTACACAGGATTTGGACAACAAATCTTCAGCTTTTTATCAAGTCACACTCAGCAGCATCAATCAGCAGTGGCGCAACATTTCACAACGACACCTGGATATCATGGCTGAAGAAGATTCATCCAGCTACAAGGTGCAGGAATACAAAAATATAAGAAAAGGTTATCATGATCTACGGGTGCAACTTGAAGAACATCTTCCGCAACATCGGGAGAATTCAAAACCATCAACTGACCATTCATCAAGCGTGAAACTACCAAAGATTACGTTGCCTATTTTTGATGGTAGTTATTTGAAATGGCCAGAATTCCACGACCTCTTCCAGCAGCTAGTTCACAACAGATTCGCCTTAGGTAACGCAGAAAAAATGTTTTACTTAAAGGCGCATCTGACAGGAGAAGCAAGCAAGCTCATCCAACATCTTCACGTGTCTGAAGAGAATTACTCGTCAGCATGGAAGATCTTGGAAAATCGCTACCAGAACAAAAGACTCTTAGTTTCAGCCTTCCTCAACAAGCTATTGGGGCAGCCTGCAATCACCGTCGCAACATCAGGAGCCATTAAACGACTTCATGATGTGACAACCGAATGCTTGCGTGGTATCGAGAGCTTAGGAGTTCCTACAGCAGAATGGGATCCAATTCTCGTACACATCCTACTCCAAAAACTTGACAAGGAAAGCCACCGGTTGTACGAACAAGAGCTGGATTCTCCAAGAGAACTTCAACATCTCACTGGTCTTCTCACATTCCTCGAAGGTCATTTTCAAATGTGGGAATGTCTTGTTGGAAGGTCTCATGAGCAAAACGAGCAACGGAAATGCACTAAGCAAAAAAAACTCCCTCGTTTCATCAATTGCAGCCACAACATGCGCTGTCTGCAAAAATGGCATGCACCCACTATTTGCCTGTCCGAAATTCCTACAACATCATCCCACGGAGCGATTAAAAATTGTCCGGAACCTTCAACGATGCATCAATTGCCTTCGCAGTGGACACCGACCTCAGAAATGTCCTTCTAGACGATGCAAATGTGGTGCCGCCCACAACTCTCTACTCCACATCGAGTCATCAAAAAACTCCGCGCCACAAACTCGGGAGACGGTCACAAGTTTACCTGCACAGGTTCCACATCAATCCTCCAGTTTTGTCTTTCTGGGAACAGCAGAAGTTCACATCAAGGACAGAAAAAATCAATTCATTACGGCCCGAGCATTGCTTGACTCTGGCTCACAAATCAACTGTATCACCGAAAGACTTCTAAAAAGACTGAAGCTTCGCCCCAACACGGAGAGGCCTGGTGAAGACATAGTACATACAAGTTGACGGAATCGGAAGCAACTCCATCACCCTCAAACATCGGGCAATGGTTACAATACAGTCCAAAGCAACTACATTTAGGACAAACATGGAAGCATTTGTTCTTACAACCAAATCAATATACAGATGTACGAAGCTGGAACATACCGACCAATCTACATTTAGCAGATCGCAATTTCAACAAACCACAAGAAATCGATTACTGATAGGAGCTGAGTTCTATCCTGACATAGTGGCCAACAGCGGAACTCTCAAAGAAAAGGTTAATGACAGTTGCCGAGCGCCAATGCGAAGCATTCTTCAAAACCACTTCCAAACGAACAGCCGAAGGCCGATATATTGTCAGTCTTCCGTTTGCTCACGATCCATCGTCCTTAGGCGAATCAAAACAAATTGCAGTCCGCAGGTTTTTGAACCTTGAAAAGAAGCTTAGGAGAAATCCAAATATTCAACAACAATACATCAACTTTATGAGGGAATACATTTCATTAAACCATATGAACAAAATCAACCAAATTCCACTAGACAAACCGCATTATTTCATGCCGCATCACTGTGTTCTCCGCCCAGAGAGCAGCACAACAAAACTGCGCGTTGTCTTTGACGGATCAGCAAAAACCTCCACTAATATATCTCTGAATGACATATGTTGTATACAAAAAATGCACGGGGCCGGTAAATGACCCGTGCAGAACATTAAAATATAAAAAGGTTCCAAGTGTAACCCGAAACCGCCAAGAAATTGGCACAGGAAAAATTCGCGCAATTTGCCTTACGAAATAAATAAAAATAACGTAAGCAAATTGCGCAAGTTCGGGGCACTGGCAGAAAAGCCGACGGGTGCGCTTTTCCGGCCGGCGCCCTCAGCCTTGGGTGAAAGACCAGCAGCTGACTTTTGCCCCAAGGTTGATGGCCCGGAAGAAATTCGCAACGGCGGATTTTCTGGAAAAAAGTTTTTTGAAACGGAGATCGATGAATTGATCAATGAATGAGAGTAGTGTCGTAACCATGATCCGTGGCGGATGTCTTTAAGAGTTGATAAGAAAAAGTGTTTTTCCTTCCACCCTTGGTCGCGAGCGGGCGTGTCGTTTTGAGTGAAAAACCTTTGAAAAATCAAAAAATTAACATTAACTTAAATTATCAGTATCAAGCATTGTGTCTAAAAAGGTGTTATAGAACGAATAAAATAGTGTTAATAAGAAGAGTTATAGAACGAATAAAATAGTGTTAATAAGAAGTTATATTAGCTTAACAATAACTTTAACTTAAGGTATCAATAATTGTGTCTTTGAAAGTGGCATAGAGCGAAGAAGATAGTGTTCGTAGGAAGTTCTTTTGATTTTATATTAACTTAGCAATAATTTCAACTTAATGTGTCAATCATTGTGTCTTTAAAGGAGTTATAGAACGAATAAAATAGTGTTAATAAGAAGTTATTTTGATTTTATATTAACTTAACAATAACTTCAATTTAATGAATTAATCGTTGTTGGAGAGGCATCTGTTTATTATCTACGGTGGGAAAAATCTTGTCCCATATATTACTATCTAGGATAAGAGAGGCAGTAGATCGAACGCTTAGAAGACAGCAGGCTGGATTCAGAAAGGGCCGCTCCTGCATAGACCATATTAACACCTTGAGAATCATAGTGGAGCAGTCTACTGAATTTCGATCCCCCCTTTACCTTGCTTTCGTAGACTATGAGAAAGCGTTCGACTCGGTCAATAGGAGCTTTATATGGCGAGCTCTACGGAAACGTGGACTGCCGGACAAAATAATAGAATTGATAAAAGCTCTATACAACAATTCCAAATGCAGAGTTCTCCATAATGGAAAATTATCCGACAGCTTTGAGGTGAGCTCAGGAGTACGACAAGGATGTCTACTTTCACCATTACTATTTCTTATAGTAATAAACGACATTCTTGTCAGCGCTCTAGATAGAAGAACAGGTGGCATACAATGGGGATTGCTAGACCGCCTTAAGGATCTCGACTACGCGGATGATATCTGTTTGCTGGCCCACAGACACCAGGACCTCAAAAACATGTTAAACAAATTGGCAACAGAAAGTAGCTCGGCGGGCTTAAGGTTAAATCCGACTAAAACAAAAGAAATGCGGATAAATGCAAACACCCTTGAACGGACAGCGCTAAATAACCGTGACGTGGAACTGGTAGACAAATTCTGTTACCTCGGTAGTATTATTACCGAAAACGGTGGTACAGAAGAAGATGTCAGTTCCAGAATAAATAAAGCAAGAAGCGCATATGCATGCCTGTTTCACATATGGAGATCAACAGAGATCTCAATTAACACCAAATTGCGGCTGTTCAACTCCAACGTTAAGGCAGTTCTTTTGTACGGTTGCGAAACATGGAAAGTCACCCAATTCATTACAGGGCGCCTACAAGTTTTCATCAACAGATGCCTACGTCGTATCCTAAAAATCCGCTGGCAAGATAGAATTTCAAATGAAGAACTATGGCGCCGTGCCGGCCAAGAAAGGATAGACGACCAAATCAGGCGAAGGAAATGGAATTGGATTGGCCACACCTTGCGACGCGAAAACGATAATCTAGCCAAACAGGCCCTTGACTGGAATCCGCAAGGATCCCGTCGAGTCGGAAGACCTAGAACAACGTGGAGGAGAACCCTATTATCAGAGGCCGCAACAACAGGGAGATCCTGGTCAGAGCTGAGAGCTGTCGCGCAAAACAGAGTCCGCTGGAGGGCAACTGTTTCCGCCCTATGTCCCATGAGGGATTAAAGGAGCAATTAGTTAGTTAGTAATCGTTGTGTCTTTAAAAGTGTTAATAAACAAAAATTAGAAGACAATAATAATAAAACCAGCAACTGCTCCACCCCAACGTGTTTTGACAACAAAAACGAAGACCCGGCGTTTGTGACAGGGAACAAATAAAGGTTAGTAAGGTATTCCACACGACCCAAATATAAACAAAGATATGAGTTACAACGTAAAAATTACTACGTAACACATATTACATGCTGGTCCCGTACTACAAAACGATCTGCTGTCCATATTAATTCGCTTTCGAACCCATCGCTATGTATTCATCAGCGACATCACTAAAATGTATCGCCAAATTCTTGTCGATAAGTCGGACAAACCGTTCCAGTTGATAGTATGGAGAGAATCGCCCAGTGAACCACTAGAAACTTACCAGCTCAATACGGTAACATACGGAACTAAAGCCGCCCCGTACTTAGCGATAAGATGTCTACAAGATTTAGCCGACGCAGAAGGGACTCATTTTCCATTAGGCGCTGAAATCGCAAAACGTGATTTCTATGTTGATGACATCCTCACTGGCAGTGATGACCTTAATCATACGCTGGAGATGCGCGTCCAACTCATTAACCTCTTAAAAACAGGAGGCTTTCAGCTCCGGAAATGGTGTGCAAACACATCAAGCCTACTTCATGGCATACCACAGGAAGATTTGGAGACAGAAGTATCCATCAAGACGCACGAACAAGAAAAGGTAAAAACATTAGGCCTGACATGGCTCCCCTCTTCCGATCAGTTCATGATTCGAACAAATTGGCAAGAACCAGCGGAGCTCACCAAACGAACGATTCTTGCCGACATTGCTCGCATCTTCGATCCTCTGGGAAACGTAAGCCCAGTGATAACTTTGGCGAAGTATTCATGCAAGAATTGTGGGCCCTTGATCTCGATTGGGACTCTCCCATTCCTATTGAAATTCAAACAAAGTGGATAGGATTTCGGGATGAACTCCATAAATTAAACGACTTGAGAATAACAAGGCATGTCATAATACCAGGAGCTTGCAAATTGCAGCTACATGGCTTCTCTGATGCTTCCAACCGTGCATACGGAGCAGCGGTCTACATGCGATCTATTTCTGAAACTGAATTTATCAACATACACTTAATCTGCGCAAAATCACGGGTAGCCCCAAAGAAGACAACAACCATTCCACGCTTAGAGTTATGTGCCGCGAAGCTTCTAGTAGAGCTTATGCAAATTGTTCAAGAAAGCCTTGCACGAGAGAGACACAAAGTCACCTATTGGACTGACTCCCAAATTGTGTTATCTTGGCTTCAAACAGAATCCCCGCTTCAAACCTTTGTAGCCAACCGAGTAACATTCATTCAGGAAGCTACAAGCATCAATCAATGGAGATTCGTCAACTCTGAATTTAATCCAGCCGATCTTGTCTCAAGGGGAGTTCACCCTCAACAACTGTTAGACCACGGTGAGATGTGGTTTAAAGGGCCAATTTTTCTACAAACTTCAGAAGACGCATGGCCAGTCTTACCAGATCGTCCACTGCCACAACCAATTCTCGAAGGAAAAGTCATCAAAACAGTCTTATCAACCACAGAACCGTCGACACACTTCCTCGTCGCTGTAGATCATCACAACTCATTCAGAAGGCTTCAACATATTACAGCATACGTTCTGAGGTTTGTAAGCAACTTAAAAAGAGCCCCAACTTACCGCTTGACCGATACAGCACTATCAGCACAAGAACTCAAAGCATCCTTGATGCTGATCATTAAACACATTCAGGGCACAGAATTCTCAGAAGATATCAAACACATAACGAAGCATTCGCAACCAAGCTCAACAAGCCGTCTTACTTCTTTGTGTCCATTTATAGATGACAAAGGTATCCTGCGGGTAGGAGGCCGCCTAGAAGCATATGGCCAACCCTACGACGCCAAACACCCTTGTGTGTTATCATCAAAACACATATTCACTAAGCTTTTGATGACACAAATCCATGTCGACAACCTACACATCGGGCCTCAGGGGCTTCTAGCAACAACACGGCAGCGATTCTGGCCAATAAGAGGAAAACAGTTGGCGCAGACGATCGTGCATCATTGCATACGATGTTTTAAGGCCAAGCCAACTCAGATAAATCAACGCATGGGTAATTTGCCAGTCGAAAGAATCCAACCCTTACGTCCATTTATTAACGTTGGCGTTGACTTTTTTGGACCTACCTATATCCACTACACCCTAAGAGGAAAAAGTCCCACAAAGGCATAGGTGGCTGTATTTGTCTGTTTTTCCACAAAAGCCTGCCACCTTGAGGTTGTATCAGACCTAACTAGCAATGCCTTCATAGGAGCCCTAAAAAGATTCATTGCACGAAGAGGATGTCCAACACAAATATTTTGCGACAACGCAACCAACTTCATGGGAGCACGCAATCAGCTTCAGGAACTGTATACCATGTTCACATCTGAAGAAAACCAATCCCAAATAAAAGGCTATTGCTCCCAAAAAGGAATAAACTGGAGGCCCATACCACCAAGATCTCCCCATTTTGGCGGTCTATGGGAAGCAGCTGTTAAATCTGCCAAACACCACATGAAGAGAACCTTAACTCAGGCGTCTTTGACATGTGAAGAATTAACAACAGTCATAACACAAATCGAGGCCATCTTGAATTCTCGACCATTGACGCCTCTAACCACAGACCCCAATGATCTACAGGTATTAACGGCAGGGCACTTTTTAATAGGAGAGCCGCTGACAACAGTCGCTGATACAGAAGTCAAACCAAATCACATTTCTTCCCTTTCTCGGTGGAATTTAGTAAAGTCTCTGCACCAGGAATTCTGGCGCAGGTGGTCAAAGGAGTACTTACAAGAACTTCAGAATCGATATAAGTGGAAACATCCGCAGCAAGACATTAAACCAGGAGCTATAGTCCTACTTAAAGACGACAACCTTCCTCCATTACAATGGAACTTGGGAAGAGTATTGAAAACTCTCCCAGGAGAGGACGGTCACACCCGAGTAGTTGAGCTGAAAACCGCTGCGGGAGAAACACGAAGAGCAATACACAAAGTATGCCCACTTCCGATTGAGGCACAAGAAGAAATTAACATCGAGGTAGACCTCCAGCGCGATGCTCAAAGGAGGATGACTAGATCATCTGCTAATACAACAAACAAAGCGCCGGCAGCAGCTAAACCGCGAACGCGATCACCATCATTCAACGAAGAAAGTCAAAACAAAGCCAAGCGTCCAAAACGCAAAATCAAGATAAACTCTGTCACATCACTACTGAAGTAACACAAATTAAGACCAATCCTGGGATCTATTTTGAAGATCTTGGGCAAGCACATATGATCAGCAACGAGTGGAGCCTAATAGCATTCTTCAATCTGTCTCAATTCTGGCAGGAGTACCAAGGACTGCAAACATGCATAACAAGATTGAAAGACCGGTGTGCTACAATTCAAAACCAGAACGGGTACTTATACAAGGCGATAATACAACATTTCGAACAAGTCCTACAGGATGTCACAAGCCTTAATGAAATACTAACAACCAGAAACGGATTTCGGTCTCGCAAAAAGCGATCACCATTCGATTTCATAGGGATGGCAGCAAATAAATTGTTCGGAATACTTGATCAAGAGTATGCTGAAAATATGGATGAAATTATACAACAGATCCACACAAATGAACAGCATCTGTTAAACCTAAGCAAGAATCAGACGTCCATCATCGACTCCACACTGAATGTGTTCAACAAGTCAGTGAATGACATCAACCAACGATTCAATGTTCTTGATCAACATCTAAATCAAATTCATAAGACAGTCAATGACATCAAGGATGTTTTGAGTGTAGATGAAAAAACTCAACTCTTCAACACTCTCGTAATGTACACATCGTTACTAGCATCAAACTTCCAAAGAACTCAGCTAGCTCTATTGGAAATTATTACGGACAGCCACCAAGGTAAAATAAATTCTCTTCTGCTCACGCCAACACAGCTCCTCAAAGAATTAAGCTCCATCAGAAGAGACTTACCACCATCATTGATCATCCCAGGAAATGGAGTACGTGATCTTCCAACCCTCTACGAGCTCCTTCGAGTGCAAGCGAGAGTTACAGCAAACAACATAATTTTCCGAATAACTTTACCCTTGCTAACAAATCAAGTTTATCAAGTTTTTAAAGTTATTCCATTTCCAACTATGATAAATGGATCCTTCCTTTTCATTCAACCATCAACGCCCTTCTTGGCCATCAGTCCATATCGTGATCAGTACTTTCCTTTATCACATAAAGAGATCGAAGACTGCCTCATTCATAAGGACCGGCAATACCTCTGCAAACAGAGACATCCAGTTTTCAACAGTCATTCTACGGAAAATCATTGCGAGTTTCAGACCCTAAATCACAAACAGCAACTCTCACCATACTGCACTCTCAAAAAGACAAGCTCCTCTCAGGTCTGGATTCAACTCCATTACCCAAATCACTGGATATTCGCCTTCAACCAAGTTCACACTTTCAATATTGTCTGTGGAACAAAAATTATCAACACACAACTACGTGGCGAGGGACTCCTAAAACTTGCCCCAAATTGCATCATCAAGCAGCCATCAATGACAATTACCTCACACAACTTATTTCCTAGCAAGGCCGAAATATCATTCATGCCTACCTTCAACCTTACGGCAAGCCTTCCTCAGGAAGATGGCATCCAACGGCAAATAAAAGATATAGCTACTCCAGATCAGGGTAACATGCTCATCCGAGGGGAAGAAGACATCGCGGCCTTAAGCAAGTACAATCAGGAAATCAAAATTCAGGAATTTTTGCCCCACGATCAACTTCGGCACCACGACATCCATCAATACACCCTGAGCTACACCACGCTCATCATTTGCATAGGAGCCATAATAGCAATTGTCATCATAAAATCCAAGATAGGTCCTAGCATAACAGTTGAAGCATCTGTTTTTGAGCTCCAAGACCTCAACGTGGGGGAGGATGAAAACGCCTAACATTGACAAAAATTATTATTTCCCACCAAATCTGCAATTCCACAAATTCTGTCACAGACACAAAATTCCTCACGTTACCGTTTCAAGCTAACATTCTGTTGAACATCTCTAATTTCCCTCAGAGTGGAAAACGTAAGTAATAAATGCTGACAGTTGCAGATTCGGTGGGAATACTTTTTAGCTAAATTTAAGTTCTAGTGTAAGAAAATTTTGTATATAAATAGATTAAAATAAATGTTTTTGACCATTCAGTCAGAATTACAAACAGGAAAGAGTAAATTATTTTTTTCTGTACAGCCCCTTTTGAATTATTATTATTCGATGTACAGTAGGTTGCCAAATTTGTAGGGACAGTGCTCGTATTAGTACTACAAACCCGGTTACTGCCGGGTCACTGTTTTGCCTTGGCCAGGGAATTTACCAGACATGAATCCCATAGAAAACATGTGGGAACACACCAAACGGGCGATTGCGAAAGAAGTGATTATCACCAAGCAGCAGTTGATTGAAACTCTCATCAGAGAACGGCATTACAACTATAAACTCCAGGAAGATGCAAAAACATATACTGAGAGCATGCTCCAACGCATAGAAGCTCTTATTGCAGCAAAGTTTGGCATCACTAAATATTAAAATTTATTCTATTAATTTTTACCAATATTAATATTACTCATACGAAGAATATAAAACGGTTTTGCATAATTTTTTTTGTAGTTTTTGTGATCCCAATAGAATACAGATACAAATAAAAAAACACGCGTGTACCCACTGCACGGGAAAGATGTGAAACATCTTTGGCGAAAGGCCAAGTGGAAACGCAGCTCTGGAACTCTTTTATCACACAAAAATGTTGCTGATATGATATGAAATGTTGAAAATAAATAAATTCATTCAAATGAACAAAAATTAGTTGCATTAGTTGCGTATTATTGTGCTACAAAATAAAGACATTTGTTAAAGCCGGCAGTACACGACATGTAAAAAGCCACATGCACATGTAGCTCTGACGTCATGGGAATGTGTAGCATGTTGGTTACATTTTTCGCATGTAGCATAGTTGTTACATGCGGTAAAAATTTGATAGTACACGAAATGTGTGTTTCGTCCCAAAATCCACATATGCACATGTGCACATGTAGACGCATTTGAAGGGGAAATACATGTGTACATGTGTGAACGACTTTATGTATGTCCCTAGTACACGGCATGCAGCACATGTGCACATTTCACATGTGTGCATGGGCGATTTGACATATTCATGTGGCTTTCTAGTACACGACATGCGACATGTAACTATTCGTATTGTAGAGAGTCACTTTTCATAGGTTGTCTTTTTCGTCGCTGTGTGGGAAATTAATTAAAAATAATAATAATAATAATAAAATGTCTAAAATAAAGTGGGCTGCTACAGCTATTTTGGCCGCGGATATTTTGGAGAACGAAGGCGATGGAGAAAATCGCAATGTCGGCAAAACGAAGCGGAAGCGTAGAATGTGGGTGAAAAAATGGTTACAAAATCGCGATACGGATGGCTATTGTGCAAATTTGATGCCCGAATTGCGCGCCGAGGAACCTGAACTTTATCGCAGTTTCATACGCATGACTGCCGATCAGTTTGATAGTTTGCTGCATTTGGTGGGGCCCTACATTCGAAAGAACGACACCAATATGCGATTGAGCATTTCACCGGCAAATCGTCTGACATCGCAGTATCGCGGCTGTTCAATAAGCGCTGGCTTTTCCCCAATTGCATTGGCGCAGTAGACGGAAAGCACGTTGTGATGGTCGCACCGGCCAACGCTGGAAGTGTATTTTATAATTATAAAGGTATGTGAAGTTCGTGTGCTTTAAAATCGGTTCAAAATATATAGACATTCATTTATAATTAGGCACGCACAGCATTGTCTTGATGGGAATTGCGGATGCGGAGTACAAATTATTGTACATCGACGTCGGTCGTAACGGACGGCACTCGTATGGTGGTGTGTTCAACCGTTGTAATTTTGGCCAAGCTCTGGACACTGATCAGCTGCGCTTGCCTCTACCGAAAGCACTACCCGGTAGAGAAATTCCCGTTCCGTATGTCCTTGTTGCGGACGATGCATTCGCTCTACGGAAAAACATCATGAAACCGTATGCTCTACGCGGTTTGACAATGGTACAGCGCGTTTTCAACTATCGATTGAGTCATGCACGCCGTATAATCGAGAATGTATTTGGCATTATGTCGGCGCGTTTCCGTGTGCTACGGAAACCAATCTACTTAGATGCAGAAATTATAGAATGAAAATACTTAAAATACGGTAAATAAAGTAAAATGCGACCCAAAACCATCTGAACCAGACACAATAAATTCTGAAAAGTAATGTTCGATGGCTACATGCGGTTCCACATGTAACGTCGTAATTTCGCGCAGGTACATGTTTTGTGAATGCTACATGCGAATGTAAAAATTTAGCACATGTCACAACTCATATGTGGCAGGGTAGTACACGGCATGTGAAAAACTCACATGTTTCCATGTATCATAACTGCTACACGTGGTACACATGCGAATATGTACCGCATGTAAGTGTCCCAAAAAGTGCTAGTACACGGCATGTAGTCAATGTGAACATGTGATGACGCCGAAATAACGTCAGAGCTACATGTGCATGTGGCTTTTTACATGTCGTGTACTGCCGGCTTAATAGAATAAAAACTTTTAAAAATTTTAACTTATTCATACAAATATATTTAGTTCACGCTTACAAAGGCTTATAAATTCAAGCAGAAGATTATATCTACCAGTTTCGTCCATTGAAGACCATAGGTGTTGATAGCCGATTGGGTAAAATGTAGGATCGGCGGCAAAAAGGGGTCGTGGGTTCGACGCGCAACGGCGGCGTTTAAAAAACTTTTTTTATAAATATTTGAAAGATTACAACAGAAGAGGTAAATAATAATGAATTTGTACTTTTTTGGGATCATTAAAATCGACTTCGAATATCTACTAACCTTGAAAATGTCAATCTATTGTTTCGTTGTATTTTTAGCTGACGCTATATGCTTACAACAAAAGAGCCTAATTACACGGGCTAACACTTTTCCTCTTAACAAACCAGTTTGTGTATGTTATAAGAATTACACGATGAACTGACTGTTCTGCATTTTTTCGTGTAACGATCGGTATCTTCAAAAACGCATCACGGCAGCATCACTGCAGAATTCAGCAATTGGAAGTCTGTTGCTGAATTCTGCAGTGATGCGGGAGTGATGAGTTTTTAAAGTTACCCGATTCTATTGTCTATGTAGCTGTGTACAAATGAACAAAAATTCTCATAGTTTGCGCAGCCCCCGAGAACGAAGTTATGGTTAGTGAGCGTGATGATCGCTGCAGTCGAAATTTTTTTGTGAAGCACAAGTCAGGAACTTCCCTGCGACCCCTTGCCTATAAAACCGGTTTATTGGAATTATTGGAAGTGTTGATGAAAGAAATGATACGCCGTGTAATTTGGTTCATTGATTGACATTTTCAAGGTTAGTATGAAGTATGAAGTCTACTAGTAGGCACCAGTAATACTAGTTGTGAAACGCAATAAATTAAACTTTAATTTAAAAAACCTTGTTTTTTGGTTTGTCCCGATCTACAACCCTAAACCCCGATTTGTTTTACCTTCTGCCCCGATTTAAAACAAATGGGACCTGGCAACACTACGTATAACGGATAGTTAAAACAATTTATCATTCAGGCATAAGCTACTATAAATCAAAGACGGTGATTAGACTATTCGCTCTTACGTACGTTCCTCAGGAGTTTTTAGATGAACGGGGCAGTGGATAGGATGAGAGGAAATTATGAACGCCAATTTAAAATTTTCATTCGTCACGGAACGAATTTTCAATCGTCACGGAATTTTTATTGGACATTGGAAGTCACGTGTATGTTTTTTTTCATACTGTTTCATAAATATCAAAACAATCAACAATTTGAGGTTAAATGTTATATATAACGTACATAACGATAATGACATCCCAATTCCAGTTATTATTTAAATATCCCATTGCATCCCAATTCCAGTTAAATTAATTTAAATATCCCATTACAATATTGCTCCCATAAAATCTTTATCTTTCAATGAACTTTTTATGCACTTGCAGAATTCCTCATTCAGTAAACCCAAACAATAAAGAAAATGACACCGAGTTGTCACATAACCGGATGGTCAGACCACAAATAATAAAATTCGTGGAAAGCTTAAATGCTTCAAAAATTAGTCTGAATGAAATATGAAACACGATTTCATACTTCATCCAGAAAATGCAACACAAACAATTTTGTGTGAGAAAAATAACAATAATGCGATAAAGCTTTTGCATCGCAACTAAATTAAAAGTCTGTCTAATTACCGACCGGGAACGTGACAACTCGTGACAACGGTTTAACCGTTTTATATATTATCTTAAATACCTTTTTTTCTTTAATAAAGTTAGTAAGTAAAAGTGTTTTACTTTCTTTTAATTTAAATTTTTTAAAGTGGAAATAGATAAAGATAAAGTAAGTAACTCGCGCAATGAATATGTTTTGCTTACTGGCATTCTAAGAATTATATTGCACCCTTTGGTCTTAGTACAGAAAATCTGGTACTTGGTACCGTAATAGTATATTCTGTAACAAGTTTGGAATGAAGCATTTTCCGCACAAGTGGAATTTTGGGCGGTCTACGAGTGCGGAATATGCCATTCAAAACGTGTTGCAGACTATACTTTTTCTACGCCTCTAATTAGTTTTTATTAATATTTTGTAAAGAAAAAAGTATCTTATGTAAAGCTAATGTCAAAAATATAATGTATAAGGCACAGCAAGATATTTTAACGCTAAATAACATATTAGTAGGGAGTGTTCATTTATAACAATTTTGTAATTAAATAATTTGTTAATAGATGGCCGCCGCAAAATTTATTAAAAAAATGCTATTACTTTCTGCAATTTAATAATTGAATAGTTTATTTAAAGCAAACATTTTCCAGCGGAACATCATTGATTGTTTATTATTGAAACAATCCAGTAGTATAGCAAAGGGGGTTCGGGATCACTTTCAGATTTATTGACATAGGAAAATTTTTTCGGGACCATCATTTTTGATAAATTATAAAAAAATTTCCTATGTTTCCACTTTCAGATTTATTGACATAGGAAAATTTTTTCGGGACCATCATTTTTGATAAATTATAAAAAAATTTCCTATGTTTCCACTTTCAGATTTATTGACATAGGAAAATTTTTTCGGGACCATCATTTTTGATAAATTATAAAAAAATTTCCTATGTTTCCACTTTCAGATTTATTGACATAGGAAAATTTTTTCGGGACCATCATTTTTGATAAATTATAGAAAAATTTCCTATGTTACTAAGTGTGCTATAGAAAATTAAGTATAGCAAAGAACTAATAAAATGGTAGTTTTGTATTTTGTTTCTATATATTATACGAAATCAACTTCGAACAAACATCTTTTACAATTTTTACAATATTTTTCACTATTTTTAATAAAATCGATTTCTAAAGTATTGAAATCATATAATATTTTATTCTCAATTGTAAGTAGCCGTAATGGTAATCTATTAATTACCGGAAAGCAGCATATCTTACAAAGATTATTTATATGCCCAGAAGTTACACAGAAAAATTTAGTTGATTCCTTAGTTCTTCCTCTGTACCATTCCAGAAGCCTGCAATCATCTAATCGTGGCGGTTCAATACTTGAAATGTCTTCATTCTGAACATTTTCAATACCCAAATACTCCATTTCAATTTTTCTATTATTGACAACCTTTGGGGGAAAAATGCTATTAGAAATTTGTATTAAATTATAATATGACAAAATTTACTACTGATGAAGATTTTATCAGAATTGTATTTTCACTGTTTACAAGTTTCTGTATTTAACTTAAAAATTTCAAGAACACCAAAATTTTCAAAACATTTGAAAAAACGAAAACTTATAAAATGAATTGTACAGGAAGATGTGGTTTATTGCTTAGATTAATATGTTCAAAAACTTATCTTTAAGTTTTATTTGAAACTAAACGGTGAGAACTGTTAGAAATGCGGTTAAAGAAATTTAGTTCAACATTCCATCAACGACAAAATTGTGGTTTAAGAACTTGACTCTAATCTCGTGAGAAATTTGTTTTTAAGAATTCAGTTTTTTTTCTCCTATGAAATTCAGTATCAATTGCGGTTTTGTTTGAATTTAAAGCTCTCAATGTTTACCGTGAATATGTGTGAATTTTAGACTATCAATGTGGTCTATTTAAGGGCAAACATATTTGAAACGATAATTCAGTTGTTTGCAGTCATTCTTCAGAATTAATTGTTATTATTTTTAAATCGTAAAAATGTCGCGAAGCTCGGGCAAAGTTATTAAATTAAAAAGTAATAAAATATCGAAATCGAAATCAAAATCAACTAAAGATGAAGATATTTTGTGTTGTTTGAATACAATAAGTTTTAAACCGACGTTAAAACTTAGTGATATGCGAGTGCTAAAAAAATACAAAATTTTGGCGGCAAGGAGACAAAATACTCGCTATGGCGAAAAAGTTTTGTTAGAATTACAGGACTACAGCTTTTTCTTACCGTCAATTTTTGATAATTTGAAGGAAGACTTTTTGAGAAGAATAACTGAAAAAAAAAATTTCCATATACATCGTGACGATAATGCGAGTGGAAAATTGCAATTCACACAACTGGAGAGCCCTTTGAATAATATTTTGAATGATGATAATTATGATGATGATGTTGAAATTAGCAGTGAAAGCAGTGATGATGATGTATAATATTACTTTAAGAAAAAATGTAAAATAAATTTGCTTGTCTTGTTCAATAAAATTATATTTTTTCTTTATTAGTATTCTTTTTATCAGAATTTCAGCTTTGGTTTTGGTTTACATTTTATTGCTTAATGATTTTGGTTGTGGTTTTCATGTTTACACTGCTTGATAGCTTTGGAATTTGAAGTTTTGGTTGCAATTTCTTCGTTGTTTGTATGCTTTTAAGGTTTGCTATATACTTATCTGATTGGTGTGAAAAGTATATAAACTTTACCATGAATATTTTGTACTTACAGTTTCTGATAAAACTCTGTGTAGTAATCATGAGTTCTTTAAATAAAGTTAGTAGTGAAATGGTTGAAAACATGCGTACAATTTTGGGTACAGTAATCGAATGTCCTCGCGAATTAGAAAAGTGGTTGCAATATTGTAAAGAAAATATTAAGTGAGTTAAAAGTTTTAAAAGTTATTTAAATATAATACAAAAAATTTTAAATGTTAGATTACTCTCGGATCAGCTTAAAAAATGTAAATCCATTGGAAGGAAGCGCTATTTGGAGAATTGTGTTGGATTAATGAAAGGTTACAAACAACAGTTGAAAATTAGACTTCATAAAACAAAAGACAATGATCTAGTGAAGTGGAAGTTTTTGGAATCTGCATTTAAATCAAGAATCCAGACTGCTTTAGTGATTAATTTAAAACATAAAGATCCTAAAGCATTTCTAAATGATGTTAAAAATTTATTTGTTATTAATATAAAAAAGATTTTGAAACCTAACAATAATTTAAAAATTAATAGCACTTTTTGTGGAGAATTTGCTGTAAAACGGGGTGACGAAGTGATCTATGAATATAAATATATAAATACAAATAATAATAAGGTTGAAAAAAACTCAAATTTAGAAGCCTGGTTTCAGAAGAATATATATGAATCTATTCTAAATAATCTTGAAGAATTTCAAGAAAAAGATAGTGGTTGGACACTTGTTTCTATAGTAAATATTATTATTAATGTAAACAAATATGAAGCTTTTAGAGGATCATCGTATATAGAATTACCCTTGCAAATTAGAAGAAAGTTCGCTTGCATAAATGTAAGAAATTCTGATGAAGCATGCTTTGCTTGGGCAGTGATATCAGCTCTTTACCCAACAAAAACTAATAGCAATCGTATATCAAGTTATCCTCATTATTCATTGAAACTAAACTTGAAGGGTATTTCATTTCCAATGACAATTTCACAAATTAATCGTTTTGAGAAACTAAACGAGATATCAATTAATGTCTTTAGTTTAAATAAAAAATATGGAAAGTTTTTTACTGTACCACTTCGTTTAACTAAATTAAAAAGGAGATTACATGTAAATCTCCTAATGATTCAAGAATTTTATTATGATGATGGTGAAGCTAATAAAAATAATAATTCCAATATGTTTAATGATAACGAAGATATTGTTATGAAATACCATTTTGTTTGGATAAAAAATTTATCTCGTTTAGTTTCTAGTCAAATTTCAAAACATAAGTGCTTTAAGCATATATGTGAAAGATGTTTACATTATTTTAATACAAAAGACAAATTACGAAGTCATATAAAGGAATGTAAAGAATTAAATGATTGTAAAATAGTGTTACCAAATAATGAAAATAAGTGGTTAACTTTTAAAAATTATAATTTTAAAGAAGTTGTACCTTTTATTATATATGCAGATATTGAATGTCTTTTAAAGCCTATTGAAGAAGATAATTCAAAACGTCAAAATACAACTGAATTTCAAGAACATATTGCGCATAGTGCAGGGTATTATTTCAAATGTTCATATGATAATAATCTAAACTATTTTCGTAGTTTTAGAGGTTTAGGTTGTCAGTATTGGTTTACGAATGAATTAAAATTAATTGCACAAAATCTAGAAGACATATATAAAAATATTGTGCCAATAAATTTGACAGCTATTGAAAAAAGTGAAATAAATAAAGTCACTCATTGCCATATATGCGAACATCCATTTCGTAAAACTGATAAACGTGTGAAAGATCATTGTCATTTTACTGGATGTTTTCGAGGGTTAGCTCATGAAAGTTGTAACCTTAATTATAAAAATTCAAAAATCATCCCCATAGTTTTTCACAATTTAACAGGTTATGATTCACACTTTGTTATAAAGGAGTTAGCTAAAGCTTTTGAGGGTAACATTACTCTGCTTCCAATAAATAAAGAACGCTATATTTCATTTACGAAATATATTGTTAATAGTGAAATTAAATTTCGATTCATTGATTCCTTTAGGTTTATGGCGAGCTCTTTGGAAGAATTAGCTTCAATTTTACCCACCAAGAAAATGTTACTAACAAAAAGTGAATGGAGTCATTTAACTTCATCCGAATTTCAGTTGTTAACCCGCAAGGGAGTATTTCCATACGATTATGTTGACAGCTGGGAAAAGTTGGAAGAAACATCCCTACCTCCAAAGACATCTTTTTACAACAAGTTAAATGACATGAATATTTCAGAAGAGGATTATACCCATGCAAAACTAATATGGAAAACCTTTAATATTCAAACTTTAGGAGAGTACTCCGATCTGTATCTGAAAACTGATATTTTATTGTTAGCAGATATCTTTGAAAATTTTAGAAAGAAATGTTTGGAAATTTATAAGTTAGATCCAGCTCACTATTATACCACACCAGGGTTCGCATGGGATTCAATGTTGAAATATACAAAAGTGAAACTAGAATTAATAACAGATATCGATATTTTAATGTTTATAGAACGTGGAATACGTGGTGGGGTTAGTCAATGTTCTAATAGATATGCAAAGGCTAACAATAAATATATGAAAAGCTATAACCAAAATGATGAAGTAAAATATCTTATGTATTTTGATATTAATAATTTGTACGGATGGGCGATGTCTCAATTTTTACCAACTGATGAGTTTCAATGGGTTGATATGAATAGTACTAATATTCATGAAATCCCTGATGATTCACCAATCGGATACATATTAGAAGTTGATATTGAATATCCTACATACTTACATGACATTCATAAAGATTTACCTTTTTGTCCAAATCAAGAACTACCTCCCAATTCAAAGCAAAAGAAACTTTTAACAACCCTTTTTGATAGAAAAAAATATATAATACATTACAGGAATCTTAAGCAATGTCTTTCTGCAGGACTCAAGTTAAAAAAAATTCACCGGGCTTTGAAATTTAATCAATCTCCCTGGCTTAAACCATACATTGATTTAAATACAGGACTACGAAAAAAAGCTAAGAATGGATTCGAAAAACATCAATTTAAATTAAATAATAATGCAGTATACGGAAAGGCAATGGAAAACGTACGCAAACACTGCAATGTTAAATTAGTATCGAAATGGTTTGGGCGATATGGAGCTAAAGTTTTAATAGCTGCTCCTAATTTTCATAGTCGTACAATTTTTGATAACAATTTAGTTGCGATTGAGTTGACAAAAACGGAAATTTTTTTAAATAAACCGATTTATATTGGTATGTGCATTTTAGATATATCAAAAACTCTTTTATATGACTTCCACTATAATTTTATGTGTAAAAGGTTACATTATTCAAATGTTAAAATGTTGTATACTGATACAGATTCCCTAATATATGAATTAAAGTGTAATGATATTTATAATATAATTAGAGATAATATTCATAAATTTGATACTTCAGATTACTTATATAATAATATGTTTAATATACCATTACTGAATAAGAAAGAAATCGGTCTTATGAAGGATGAATTGAATGGTAAGATATTTACAGAATTTGTAGGCTTAAGATCAAAAATGTATAGCATTAGAGTTGAGGAAAAAGATTTAATTAAGAAAGCAAAAGGTGTAAAAAGTAATGTAATTGAGAAAACTATTCGGTTTGAAGATTATTTAGAATGTTTAAAAAATTTTGATCAAATAAGTAGGGTTCAAAATACTATACAATCCAAAAGACATAGAGTGTACAGTATAAGACAAAACAAAATAGCGTTAAGTGCTTATGATGATAAGCGATATATTATAAAAAATTCAACAGATACCTTACCATGGGGGTATTATAATATAATACATGAATAGTTAATTATATCCTACATATGTAATAAATAAAATATATACTTTTCAATTAACTAATCAAAGAGTTTTGTTAAAGAAAATACATCACAATTCAATTTTATGTAATTCCTTGAATTAAAAAAAATTATCAAATTCATTCCCACTACATAACTATACTTCTTACATAATTTCTGGTCAAGTGCTGTGGGGTTGATAAAACTGAGTATAATTTTGGAATGTCATTAACAAGAAACTGATAAGAAAATTAGCAGCACGTGAGCTTGAAATTGTAATGGAGAAATCTTTTGGAGAATGTCGTTGAACTGAGAATGGGTAAAGATATGAATTATGTTGAGATAGGTTGGGAATTGTGAATTTTAAAGAATGTCATTGAACTGAATTATGTTGAGATAGAAATGTGAATAATGTCTAGTAGGCATTATGTTATTAAATAAAATAAGAGTTAAAAAGTAACTGTATAGCAGAATTAACAATTTCATAGTTTTGTACTTACATTTTATGAAATTGCACTTAGTGATTAGAGATTCCTGTATCGGACTTTTGCATATTCCTAATCGAGGATTTTACCAATTCAGCTATACAGCCACTTTGGGATTCATCTTTTGTTTTGCATTATATTATCGACATGTGATAAGAATTAGTTTAACGCACCTGCAGTTGTTGCTATAGGTCTATACAGCTACTTTAGGATTCATCATCTTTTTTATTTTTCTATATATGAACAAGTCTATTTTTGAAAAGCTCAGTTATGTGAAAAGTGGTTAGAGAAGAAGAAAACTTATATGAGAATATTTCGTCATTTATAATCATTGCATCGAAGTGTGAAGACGTGGAAATAACAATGAACAAATATATTGTACTCATATTTATTGCTTTATGCAATTTTTGTCAGCCAATACCAATAAATGTTAATCTTACTGATGAAAATAATAGTAATTTAGATTTTGCATTAAATCTTCCAAACAATCAAACAGTACAAATTGCATTGTCTTTTCGTTTGTTAACTTACAGTAATATTAATGAAAATAATAAAGAAATAGCTAACACAACCATTTTGAATTCTGAAAATGAGTATATAATTACATCAAATCCCACTACTACTACTACTACTATTACAGCTCGCGATAAAAAGAAGTTTGTAACTGTTGAAGAAGCTATTGAAGGTTTTAGGCAAGAGCTCATAAGAAAAGAAGTAGAAATTGGTGGAATTATAGACAGTAAAGATATTTTTTATAGACACTTCAAGCTTGAATTTGATGAAGATAAGTCAATTACTATCCGCTGTACATATGACAGCAATTATGAAAGCCGTTCATTGAAAATATCGTGTTATGAATACCACGAGTTTGAAACTGAGAGAGTTCTAAGTAATGGTGAAGTGGAGTTAATAAGACAGCATGATCCTAGCCATAAAAGTGACATTGAACTTGTTGATTTGAAGCAAATGAAGCAAACATATAATATGAGCATTTCTTAAGCAATATAACAATTTAGTTCGGTTTTGGAAGTGAAAGAGTAAAGATGGATATTGATCAGTTTCTAGAAGAATATGATGACATACTTTGGGACGAGCATAAAGAAAAAATTGAAAAATATAATGATTTTTTAAAACCATACAAAAATATGAAAAAAATAGAATCTCAATTTGGGGAGCACTACATAAGTTGTCCTTGGTCTAATGATAATGCAATAGAGGGACCGGATACGTGTGAATGTTACTTTGTTTGGAGACGTAAACAAGAAGTTCAAAAACTTATGAAATTTTATCAGAGATTTACCAAAACCTAGCTGTGGACTATGCCTAAAAAAGTGCGATTTAATCTAACACCGGAAGTACACATCATGTATGTTTGGAGGTATGCTTACCATACTGCTAGAAAGGGACCATGGGAAGAGTTTGCTGTTGATCAATTTCGCTTCAACCGAAGAATTAGAGAAACTGCTGAAATTTTAAATCTAATATTAAATAAGAAAAATGCAAAAACTTTTATTATATTATAAATTTATTTTTATTTTGTATATTTTGTATTACAATACATCTTTTTTATCAATCCATGAATTGTTTTTTGATGAAAACCCTAACCATTTGACGTAAACCCTGTCACCACTTCTTTTCAAGATTTTTTCAACTAGATAAACGTTTGGATTTTTTGTCTTTTGCAATTCTAACTCATAGAATCCTCCTTTGATGGGGTGCCCCGAATGGTCTTCTAGAAGATATGTTACTGGGTTTGTAAGCTGAATTTTCCAAATTTTAAATACTTCAGTAGTCCAATTTGGTGTATAACCTTTTTCGAAAACATGTTTGTATTTGCTTATTCGAACAAAATCTCCAACTTTATATTTAGATGGATGAGTAACTTTTATATGATTATATGCTGTTAAAAGTAATTGCTTTTCATTTGATTTGTTGACATCGATTGGCTTCATTTTTGTTGTACGATGCTTTTTACGATTATAACTAAACACCAAATCCTTTATTATATCAATCCACTGATATGTTCCTATCATACTAAACTCTTTCCACATCATTCCTTTCAATGTTCTATTAAATCGCTCTACTATTGAAGCCTTTAACGGACTATATGTTGAATAATGATTAACTTTATATTTCTTCATCAAGTTTTGAAAATTACTATTGAAGAATTCCTTTCCATCATCAGTCTGTATATTTCTTGGTATTCTACCGTCTTCAAAAATAGTTTTCATTGCACCAGCAACTTCAATGCCAGTCTTTTTTTTAATAGGAACGGCCCATGCATATTTGGAAAATGTATCAATGACAGTCAACACGAAATTATATCCCTTATTTTGTTGAGAGTAGACACCCATTTCCACCAAATCAGCTTGCCAGAGGTCATCAAGGCCTTTAATAATAACACGTCGTCTTTTAAAATTTGTCCGTGCTAGTTTATGTAATTCGTCTACAACTTGTCTTTTACTCATCATGAGATTCTTCTTCTCGAGGTGTTTCCTTTGAAATTGTTATTGATTCTACATCTATTAATCCTTTTAAGGCATCCCAAATCTTACGCAATCCATCATCAGTATAAGTTTTTAATTTATTTTGCAAAACCTCTACTGATTTATTTGTGAACTGTTGATTTTCTAATTTAATTTCCTTATCAATATAAATTTTCAGCTTATTATGTAACTCTTCCACCGTTTTGCTTACTACCAACTCGTTTTCTACTCTTCCTTTTTCATTTGTAGTTTTTATTATGTTATATATGCTTTCTAGCTGCTTTTCTATTATATTTCTTATTTTCTGCAGACTTTCTTCTAACTTATGTCGTTCCTTCGGCAATACATCAATAAGAGTTTTATGAAATAATTCTTCTAGAGCTTTTATAGAAGAATTGACTAAGTCTATCCATTCATCAACATATAATTTATTTACACCATCTCTATTTTCCACAGGATTTTTAAGATTTTTAATACACTTGACATTAAGATCATAATCACCATCAGAAGTAAGTTGAAAACCTAAACCAGGTGGTCCTTGTGGACCCCGCTCACCAGGCAAACCTCTTGGACCTCTCTCACCAGTTGGTCCTAATTTTGCTTGTTTAGAAAATCTCCCGAACTTGTCGACGCTCATTGTAAATAGAAAATGGAAATGAAAATGAAAATGTATGATATTTATTCTATAATGTTAGCTTCTCTTAATTCTTCAATTATTGATATGATTTCATTATGATGGTTATTGTTGCCAGCATGTTGGGATGCCATAAGAAGATGCAATCGGTCTACGAGTTCATTTGGATCATCCCAATAAATATAGTCAATATTATTCTTAGGTAAATGCATTAAGCCCATTCCTTTGCGATATAAAAGCTTACTTATAATTTCTCTGTACTTATAGCTTCTATTTCCCTTTATTTGATCTTCTGCTGAATATCCCCGTCTATGAGCATTAGTATTGTTTACAATATCTCCATAATTTGATAAATCCTCTTCAGTGTAGAAACTTTTTGACGGGTTTTTCATAAAAAGGAGTTCGAGTAAGCCTAGTGTTATAACGTAAGGCTTTCCTTTAATAACCAAACTATTTCCGCTATATTCAATGTTTGAACCTCCAATTTTCCATTGATTATTATCAAAGTAAACTCCATAAGTATAATCAATTTGGGGATTTTTTTCAATATATAATTGAAAATATTTATCTGCTAATCCAATAGATAAATTTAGAGTGTTATCTCTTTCAACTAATGTTCTTGAGTGAGTAGGTGTCGCAAAAACATCATTATCTGATATTAAAGAAAATTCTTTATGCTTTAATGGTAGCTTGTAACTTGTAGGTTCCATTTTTGGAAAAGTTGATTTGGGAGTTCTCTTCAAATTATCATATTCATGATATTCTTCTTCTTTGGGTTCAAATTTAATTTCCTGATGCGGTTCTTCTTTTACTTTTGTTACAAGTTCTTTTAACGACTTAGTTACAGGTTTAAATGTTTCTTCCAGTTTAGCTTCTGTTTCAAATCTTCCGGTTTTTATAGCCTGAAATTTCTTTCGTATTGTATTTCTAGTTTTAATAATGTTCCTTATTGTTTCTTTCTGTTTGTTTTCAGATCTTCCTTTGTATTCCATTATAGTTGTCCAACAGCTTTAACAGCTCTGCAACTGGTATATATTAACTGCTTTAACTGGTATGTTAACTGCTTTAAACAGGTCTGTTAACTGATCTAACTGGTCTAAGCTGTTGTATTTATATGATAATATACATATCAAATCCTTTACGATAACGTCCTTTGTTTAGTGGACTATCTTTGTCGATTACAAGAAATCCATATTTATCCTTCCAACACTCTGAACATACATTTCTGAAAGTATTAAAGGGCATGTCTGTGTTTACATGATCATTATAGACATGTTTAAAGTTCATTTCATCTTGCTTAAATAGAATAAGCAGATTCGCGTTGTCTCGAATTAAGTGCTTAGGTATATGTGTATATGTTTGACAAAGATAAAAGCTGTCAATATCATTATGTCGTCCCATGCAAAAATATGATCGTATATTGTTTTGCTTGCCGCAAGCAACATCATCAAATATGAAAATAGAATTTGATTTTGCTTTCTCTGGTGAAATTACATCAGAATTTTCAGAAAATGTATAAAGACCCATTCCAGATATGGGTTTTATTACTTGCTTCAAATACTCATACTTTGGTTGATGTAATGACTTTGAATAGATATAAATATTTTCAAACTTGAGTCCGTTGGGTTGTTCGATAAGACTGATCATAAGATTGGTTTTACCACAATTAGAAGG
Source organism: Thereva nobilitata (assembly GCA_963855945.1). NCBI lineage: Eukaryota > Metazoa > Arthropoda > Insecta > Diptera > Therevidae > Thereva > Thereva nobilitata. The sequence continues at coordinate 38,438,019 of OY979697.1, forward strand.
TCCTGTAACGATAGCTCTTATAGTATTGGGTAATAACGATCCATGTTTTTTTTGTTTAAGTTCCTCTGATTTTATATCGATATTTCTAATTGGTAAAGACACTTGTTGCTTAATGAATCTCATAATGAAAACTAATATATATACTAGAATTAAAGTATTTTTTATATTAGTTTCAAGGTAACTAAGCTAGAGTATAGACAGAGATTTGGCATCACGTCTACTGAATGATTGAATATAAAAAACAACATAAAATATATACGGGGAAAGGTCTAGTGAACACGGCAATAAGCAAATTGCCGTTTGAATTGCATTTGCCTGGTTACCAATATTGCGGTCCTGGTACTAAACTGTTAGAAAGAGTAGCTAGAGGTGATCTCGGTATAAATCCTCTTGACGCCGCCTGCAAAGAGCACGATATCGCATATAACAAACATAAAAATATTGAAGATCGTCATATCGCTGATGGTATATTAGCAGAAAAAGCTTGGGCGAGAGTTAAATCTAGTGACGCATTATTTGGTGAACGACTTAATGCCTGGCTTGTAACAAAAGCTATGAAGACAAAACTTAAACTTGGGATGGGCTTAAAAGCAAAACGTTCAACTAAAAAGCCTAAAATTAAATTAACATTACAAAAAGGAGTTCGGGAAGCACGAAATATATTGAAAACAAAGAAGCCAGGCTCTTTAAAGGAAGCTATACAGCTTGCTCTTGGTGCTACCAGAAATGTGTTTAGAGGAAAGAGAAAATGCACAAAACCACCTCGTATTATTCCTATACCAAGAACTGGAGGAGTTTTACCTCTTATCCCCATTTTTGCGGGACTTTCTGCTTTAGGTGCATTAACAGGTGGTACAGCTGGAATTGCAAAAGCCGTTAATGATGCAAGTAAGGCTAAACAACAATTGGATGAAAATAAACGTCATAATCAGACAATGGAGGCAATAGCTTTAGGGAAAAGTGGAAAAGGACTATATTTAAAACCATATAGAAAGGGGTTAGGACTTTACTTAAATCCACCGACAAAAAACTACTGAGAACGCTACCCAATCGTCCATTAAACGAACACGATTTATATAAGCACGCTCAATACATACCGCACTTCAGGGGAGTCTTTATGATTGATGAGCTTCCCAAAAGACCTAGAGGAAATGAATGTGGAATCATCAATTTGGATTCTTCCACAGGTCCGGGGACGCACTGGGTAGCATACTATAAAAAAGGAACTAACATTGAATACTTTGACAGTTTCGGAAACTTACAACCACCAAAAGAACTTTTAAATTATTTAGGAAATAACATAGTGTACAACTATGAAGCTTATCAAAATTATAATTCTGTAAATTGTGGACATCTATGCTTAAAGTTCCTATATAATCGTTCTAAGATAGTTTAAACTATACATTTAATCTGTACATATAAGTATAAATAAAGCATTCAAACCTATTACAATAGCATTTCTATTAGACTTACCATTTTATCATGTCGTTAACGCTAACTTTGACAGGAAATTCGTCTGTACTAACAGCTGAATATTTCCCACCTTTAGATCTTAATATAGACTATGTTTGCGGTTTGATTGATTTACAAACTTATAATTCAATACCGAATGTAGATGGAAGAAACAATTTATTTCATGTGGGAAATGAAATCATACAAATTCCAGATGGTTCATATGAAATTGATGATATCGCAGCTCTTATTAAAAGAGATTTAACTAAAGCTAAAAGCAACGCATCAGTTATTATTGTAGCTAACAATAACACTTTAAGAACTGAAATAAAGAGCACACAAAAAATAAATTTTAATAAACCGCAATCCATTGGTTCATTACTAGGATTTAGTAAACGTGAATTGGAACCCAACCAAATAAATGTATCAGATTTACCAGTTAATATAATAAAAATTAATGTAATTCGTGTTGAATGCAACATTGTATCGGGATCATTTATAAATAATACACCTGCTCACACGCTTCACGAATTTTCTCCTAAAGTTGGTCCAGGCTATAAAATAGTTGAGGTACCCAAAAATGTTATTTATTTGCCAGTGAATGTTAAAAGGATAAGCTCGCTTGTGTTGAAATTAGTTGATCAAGACGGTGACCTGATAAACTTTAGAGGAGAAGCAATTACTGTCAGATTGCATTTGAAACCTCAACATGTTGATATACGGGTGTAACGCATAAGATTGTACACCGGGCGGGTATGAATAGGTTTTGGATAGACGAACAAAAAATCGTTCCGGAGGGGGTGGGGTAATCTTAACGGTTTAGCCGCTAGGGCGTTTTGAAGTTTTTTGCTAGAGTTTTACATATCACCCTGTATTTTTGTAACCCTATGACCTATTTTCATAAATAAGGTATCAGTGTACGCAGAATACTCCCACCTATCTAAAGCTGTAAAAATGAAGGTTCTACCGTACCAGGTTCCAGAGCAATGAGTCAACAAAGTGAAAATTTTGGTTTTTTTTACTTAAATTTCAACTAAAACCACAATTTTCTCCAAAAAATACGTGATAAACCTAAACTTTTTTTTGCAAAATTAGAAAGCTTGAACAATTTCCTATGAATAATGTCCTGACAATTTTTATGCTACGGCCTTTACTTTTGAAGTTATTAGCAAGTTTGATGTTGAAATTGACCTTATTTGGTGCTTATTTGGTACTTTTTAGCAAAGCTTAGGTGAAAAAGTACTAAAAAAGACCCAATTTTAGCATTAAAATTGCTTTTAACTCCAAAAGTAGAAGTCGTAGGAAAAAAATTCTCTAGACATTTTTCATAGGGAATTGTCCAAGCTTTCTAATTTTGCAAAAAAAAGTTTAGGTTTATCACGTATTTTTTGGAGAAAATTGTGGTTTTAGTTGAAATTTAAGTAAAAAAAACCAAAATGTTCACTTTGTTGACTCATTGCTCTGGAACCTGGTACGGTAGAACCTTCATTTTTACAGCTTTAGATAGGTGGGAGTATTCTGCGTACACTGATACCTTATTTATGAAAATAGGTCATAGGGTTACAAAAATACAGGGTGATATGTAAAACTCTAGCAAAAAAACTTCAAAACGCCCTAGCGGCTAAACCGTTAAGATTACCCCACCCCCTCCGGAACGATTTTTTGTTCGTCTATCCAAAACCTATTCATACCCGCTCGGTGTACAATCTTATGCGTTACACCCTGTATAACAAAGAAAGTGATAATAAAAGGATAGAAAAACCAGCCCACCTCTCCAGTCATTCTGACACTTTACCAAGGATAAGACTGAAGTTAAGCTCAGCTAATAGACAATTTTTAATATCTCTTGGACTTAAGTTAAAAAATGAGTGAAATATTGAATATTGAGAGAGGTGTTTCTTATGATAACAGGGTATCAAAAGTAGAATACCACAGCTATTCACCATTTTTAACTTCATTTAAAAACAGCGATGAGATTCGAATTGTAGTACAACATCAAGATTTGTACATTCTACCTAGTGAGAGTCTAATTTATATTGAAGGCTCTGTAGCTAAGATTGATGGGACAAAATCTACTGATGCAAGTCTAACAAACAATGTTTTCTCATTTCTTTTCGATGAAATTCGTTACGAATTAAATGGAGTGGAAATCGATCGAACAAGAAACCTCGGAATTGTATCAACGTTAAAGAACTATATCTCGTTAAATGAAAATGAAAGCAAAATGCTTCACAATGCCGGCTGGTCACTCTCAGAATCCATGAAACCTGAAAAGTTGTTCTTCAATTTTTGTGTGCCGCTTAATATGTTGTTAGGATTTGCTGAAGACTACAAAAAAATCATTTTAAACGCTAAACATGAATTAATTCTAATTCGAAGCAGAACAGATGAAAATGCTGTTATAGCTCTCACCGATGAAGTTGCTGTTAACATTTTTAAGTTGCAATGGAAAATACCACATATATCTGTAGCAGACAATGTGAAGCTTTCATTGTTGAAAATTGTTGAAAGTGGACGTCCAATTCAAACTCCATTCCGCAGTTGGGATGTGTACGAATACCCGCTGTTACCTATAGCAACTGATCACACATGGTCAGTTAAAATATCTGCACAATTGGAAAAGCCAAGATATGTTATACTAGCCCTACAAACAGATCGTAAAGATAATAGGAAAAAAGATGTAAGCAAGTTTGATCACTGTAACCTTACTAATGTTAAAGTATACCTAAATTCTGATTCCTATCCATACGATGATTTAAATTTGAAATTTGATCGAGAACGATATGCTCTGCTATATAACATGTATGCGAAATTTCAACAGTCCTATTTTGGACGTCAACCGCAACCTCTCCTCTCAGCTAAAGAATTTCTCGAACACGCCCCAATTGCAGTTATCGATTCTTCTCATCAAAATGAAGCTATCAAAACGGGTCCTGTAGACATAAAATTAGAGTTCAAAACCTCCACTAATGTTCCACCGAAAACAACCGCTTACTGCTTACTTATCCACGATCGAATAGTTGAGTATAATCCGCTCACTAGTGAAGTCAAGAAAGTTATTTAAAAGAAAAAATATGACTGCAATAGTTGACATTCAAGGATTCAAGGACCAACAAAATAAATTTATTGTTAAGGAGCTAGCAATTCTTTCTTCGGAAGATAAGCTTCAACATTTTATTTTCCAACCACCGTTTAAATTTGAAGACTTAACACCAAAAATTAAAAAACAAGTTTTTTGGTTAAAAAACAATCATCATGGATTTGGATGGTATGACGGTTATATTCCATATCATTACCTCTACACTGTTGTGATACCTTTACTTGCTGAAAAAATCATTTATGTCAAAGGTCTAGAAAAAATAGAATGGGTAAAGGATTTTCTTGGAAACGGAGCAACCATTTTTGATATTGAACATGAATTGCAATGCCCGAAACTATCATGGCTTCGATTTTTACATCAAGAGTTCTCTTGTCTCAATCATAAGGGACAGTGTGCTCTTCAAAATGTATTTGCTATTAGAAAATTTCTACTACATAAGAAGTGATTTTAATAAATTTTATGTTAAACCAACAACTTGTGTTTTATATAACTACCTTTTCTCTTCTTTATTTTCAGCATACGCAAAATTTAAGTAAAAACATAAAAGTATTTCACAATAAAACATTTATTCAAATAATAATTTTCTTTTAGAAATTACAAATCAGTGTAAAAATTAGGATTTTGAATAGCCTTAGAAAATTGTAATTTCGATAAATTCCCTATAGAACCTTGGTATGAAATATGATATCCCCCCTTCGTTAATTTGCTCCATGGCTTTAAGCGACATCTCATTGTATCTTTCGGGAAGAAACAAATAGTAATTCTCCAAATTCAACCGTACTTTTTCACCATATTTTGTTTGCATCTTTTTACAACTTAAAATCTTGTAGGCATTATACACCCCCATATCTTTTATTGGTAAAATTGGTTTAGCATTAAAGGAATTTAATTCCTCTAATATATCAAAATCTTCACTTATATTGTCGACTAAACTTGAAAATGACATTATTTATTATCACACTTTTAGCACTTCTTCACCGAGATATGAAATTGAACTAATATATATCGAAGGTTTTGATAGTATACTTTCACGTTTACGTTTAGGTTATCTTTGAATACATGATGAAATGCGGTTTTCAGTATCACCTTATCATTGAAAACATAATGAAATATGAACAAACATTTCTGCGGTTTTAGTTAACTCAAATTCTTTAATTTTTATCTTGTGTTGTTTCGAAACTTTTTAGCAAATGAATTTATTAAGAATAAGGAAAAATGTTGTAAAAATTGTTCAAGATGCTTTTTATAATTTATCAAAAATGATGGTTCCGAAAAAATTTTCCTATGTCAATAAATCTGAAAGTGGAAACATAGGAAATTTTTTTATAATTTATCAAAAATGATGGTCCCGAAAAAATTTTCCTATGTCAATAAATCTGAAAGTGGAAACATAGGAAATTTTTTTATAATTTATCAAAAATGATGGTCCCGAAAAAATTTTCCTATGTCAATAAATCTGAAAGTGGAAACATAGGAAATTTTTTTATAATTTATCAAAAATGATGGTCCCGAAAAAATTTTCCTATGTCAATAAATCTGAAAGTGGAAACATAGGAAATTTTTTTATAATTTATCAAAAATGATGGTCCCGAAAAAATTTTCCTATGTCAATAAATCTGAAAGTGATCCCGAACCCCCTTTGCTATACTACTCAATCCTTTTCTTTCTTTAATTAATAAATCTTTTTTCTCTTTAATTAGTAAATCATATTCTTGGATTACGACGAACAGATGTCCCCAATAGTAGCCATTCCATAACAAGTGATGGAATGAATATTCCACACGGGTGTGGAATGCTGCTAATTCCGTAACTAAAAGTAATATCAGAATGCCTGTATTCTAACAGAGGCGTAGAAAAAAATAATTATTCAAGTCAGAGGAAGGAAAACCTTAGCTCGAGCCAGTCGAAAGTAAATTAGAATCGAAATTAAATTAGAACCGAAATTAATTTGAGTAGAAATTAAATAAGAATCGAAATTGAATTAAAAATAAAAATAAAATAAATTAAAATAAATCTTTCGTTGAATAAATAAATCTTTTGTGAATAAATGAGTGTTTGATTTCTTTTGACATTAAAATTTTTGTTGTTCGCGCACATTCTTTTCTCAAAAAGAATAATTTCTGTTAAACACGGTTGTTTATTACGGAAGTAGTATTTTCAGTGTTAGGTTTTTTGTTAGTTAATGAAGAGATTTTAATAAATTTTTATAAAGAACGAATTAGTTATTTGGTGACTAAAAGACGGTTTATTTTTATGAAGTGTGTGAAGTTTATTTTTATAGTGTGAAGCGAAAACATATTGAGCGAAAAGACTCTGAATAACTAAGAATAAATTGATAATTTCACTACTAAAAGACGGTAAATTTTTATGAAGTTTCTTAGCGAAAAGATTTTTCCGTTGTGGAAATTTAATTTTCCTTATTTTTGCTGATCGAGGGAATATAAGAAATTCTTCTACAAAAAGACTGCCGTTAACTGCAATGCCAGTGCTATCAACAGCCGTCCACTAAATAAATAACATAACAAAATTTTTGCATTATTTATAGTAAATTATCATAATGTGTATGCACACCTAGGCCAGGTTCAGACGGCATTGTACTGCACGTTTTTAGCAGCATTCGATTTTTACCGTACAAACTGCGGGCTGTTCAGACGATACATTATTATTCGTGTAAAAACGAATAGCCAGAGTTTTCATACAGCGTTCTTCTTAAGTAGACGTGTGGCTATGGATCCATGCGTTCTTGTTCTTTTATATTGGTATCGAAGACACCGGAAACTTTGCCGCTGGCATAATAGAAGATTTTGGGTCCATCCTATAAATCAAGAAACAGTGCAGTTATGTAAAATTCCAAAACAACAACAACTACAACAACAAAAGTAAAAGACTCGCACCAAACGAAACGAACGAAAACCCAACACCTTATCAGCATAGGTGTCGGGTCACGTCTGGAAGTGAAATCTTCCCTAGGTGCGAAGTTCTTGATCCGTCTTTTTTCCCGTAAGACAGTAATTCTCATCGCAGTTTCACGTTTTCGGAAAACGCTGAAACCGCGAAAATGCCACCGCGGTCTTTGTTTAAGATAGCGTTAGTGATCTTAACCTTGGCCAATCCAATATGGCGGACATAAATTTTATCAAAAGATTCTTTAAAATTATTGAAATTAATTATTATTAATTAATTTTCGGTTTCCAAAAAACCCCCCAAGTAACAATTTTTTATAATTTTTAAGAATGTTTTTATAAAATTTTAATTTACTTACCAAATTTATGTCCGCCATATTGGATTAGCCATCTTTAATTTTGAAATTTCAAAATTCGGGCCCGATAGAATTAAAGGCAATTTTATGACGAATAGTTTAAAAAAAAATTTTTTAAGATCCATTAATTACAGGCTTGGGGATTATCGTTTGGAAAAAATTGAAAAGTTGAGTGTTGACCTAACCTTTACCCGCGGCGGGCGGTTTATCACCTAGAGAGTCTTGTTTTAACGTCGATCGCGAGCGGGCGGTAAAATATTAAAGAAAAAGCTTTTGGAAAAAAGTATAGAAAGTTGTGGTTAAAAATTATAATACATTGATTGAATTACTTGAAAAGAAGATAGTTATAAAGTAAAGATTGTGTAAAAGATTGTGATAGAAAGCTTTTGGGAAAAAGTATAGAAAGTAGTGGTTAAAAATCATAATACATTGATTGAATTATTTGAAAAGAAGATAGTTATAAAATAAATATTGTGCAAAAGATTGTGAGAGATAGCCTTTGGAAAAGAGTACAGAAAGTTGTGGTTAAATATCATAACCCATTGATTGATTAACTTGGAAAGATACGTGTAAGGTAATTATTGTGAAAAATATTATGAAAAACAAAGTTTGATAAGAAATAAATTGAAAAGTTAATATTAATAAAAAAAAATTATCATATAACAATTGGCGCAGCCGGTAGGATCCGAGCGAGCCTAACAATTGATCGAGTGGTGGGTATAGGCACCCTTACCCTTAAACTCAGTCTGAGCCTAGTTCTGAGGGCACAAGATCAATAGAGGCGTTGACCCCGGATCTTATACGAATACCGAGCAGGAGGTAAAAACCACCCTACCCTGCAACGCACCCAGAGTTGCCACCGGTGGACTATCGCGGGCTTCGTCCCTGCCCAGGATAAAGTCCATTAAGGGCCAACAAGAGGACGATCTATCCACAGATGCTCCACCGACGCGGGATTTGAAGATAATCGGCCCTTCATTAAATAACCACAGCTACTTCATCCAGGGCCCCGACGTCCAACCCTGCAACCGATCGCCACATCACCAATCCAAATCTTGCTCAAACTGATCCAGAGTCTTCGCTCGGGGGGTGTTCAATGAAGGTGCCTCTGCTCCAGGCGGGCACGCGCTCACCCCCCATTTAATTCATCGCGGGAATTTTAGTGGGCTTCATCCCTGCCCAGGAGATGCCCTATGTCCGAGGGACAGCAGCTATTCCGAGACTCCCCCAGCGAGGGACCATCAGCCCCCAGTAGGTGACCTAGCCACACCAGGCCCCTCAACCCTGCCAGGGCCCAGCGGACTAACGGGACCTTCAACGAAGGATCACCTCAACACCTACGGCTACCACATCAACGGGAGCACCCCAAGCTGAAGAAATGAAAGAAAGTTTTGACAATTTATTAAAACTTTCGAAGAATTCAAATCTACCAAAAAAAATACGACTATGCGGAAGTGCTCGTGGAGAACGGGGGTCATGTTTGTACCACGTTACGTCTTGTTTTGGTTCAAGCTATTCAAATTACCGCCAACGAATTCAACAACCAATCAGAATTCAAATAAAAAGCACTTCATTTCTCTTAAGTATTCAAATTATCGTATAACTGATTCAAATATTTCGGAGCATTGTTACAATCCCCATAAAATTACCCCTAAAAATTTGAAGCCCCTAAAAACCCCCCATTCAGTATTTTTCCCCCCAAATTTTGGGGAATACTCCCAAGTTGGCATCCATGCTTGTTCGGTTGTTATTCGACAAAAAACCTATGGCAACTTGCCGTGTGAAAGAGACAATGTCATACTATACGTTAAAAGTTCGTTCGTTTTGCTTGACAAGTCCGGTGAATATTCGATAAACGTGTTTAGCTGTGTACGTTTTTTTGCAGTGCAAGTGTGAACGGTTCTATACTTAGGCAAGGTTTACACGACATTGTACTGCACGTTTTTCTGCGGGATAAATCTTACCGAATAAGTAGTTGGCGCGTACAACCACCGGTCTGGAGGCCTACGAGGGTGATCACCGATACGCGATCAGAGCAGTATCGGTTTTACGGCCAAATTGGAAAGACGACTTGTAAGTGGGACATTCTTTTACAAACCGTGCAGATTTTGGCAAAAATTGGCCGACACATTTTTGATTTGGCTGAAACTTTTTTTACGGGTTCTATATTGAAAAAAAGAGACCCGTATTTTTTTTTATTTTTTTCACAATATTTTGGACGCTAGAAAGGATTGAAATTTCGCGATTTTAGTGATTTTGGGATTGAGGAGTAATTTTCAAAAATTCACAACTCCGGTTCTATTTGTGCTACAGACTGCTTTTTGGTATCATTTTAAAGATAAAAGAACAAGCTTTAGGAATAAAATACTTTCGAAAAAAAGTATTTACAATTTAAGATTGTTATTAAGAATTGAAATGTTTAAATTGGTTTTTAACCATTGCCCCCACCTAGTAGCGAGTTGTTAAGTATATAACCATTGTATTCTACGTCAAATTTCCTTTCAAAACACTTTTTTAATCGATGGACAAATTATTATAACTAAAAATATAATATAATGGACTAAAGGAAAAAAATTAATTAACTTAGCGCGCTACGTCGGATCGGCGCGAGGGTCCGACTGCGCGCCCTTCTTTCTTGTCTCTCATCGGTTTTCTTTGGAATATACATTAATATTATATATTTTTAGTTAAATACTTTTATTTGTTCGTCAAGAAGGCTTTATAACATTGTAAAAAAATAATATTAATAATAAGTATGTACGTAAATGAATTACATCATTGTTTAAAAAAAACTTGATTAATATCTCAATACCATCTATATACCATATTGAAAGTACCTCGTTCAGAATTACAGCATCAAATAGTAGTAAAATATTAACATTAGTTATTTAACCCGTGAGAAGGTGCGATATGAGCAATTTGCTCACGCAAAAATTTAATGTAAAATCTTTTGGTGATACCGACGCCATAACTTCTCAAGCGCCTAGGTACCTTAGTAACTATTCATGCCGTCCCCCCAGACGCAACTCTCGTGCCGGTCAGTTCCGTTGCGACCGCGTAGCTAAGCGCATGTTGAGGCCGGGTACCAGTTCTGCGGCAATTTGCTCATCACTAAATTCGCTTTTTATTCCATTACTACACAAATTAAAAATTTTTTCCCTAAACTAACACGAAAAAACCACCGCGAATGTAAACAAAAGTGGTTACCTAATCAATTAACACTCTCAAAATACACTTAACTACTCTTTTTTTTTAATTTATGGACTCAGATCACTAAATAACTTGTCGCTGATAATCCGTGTGCAGTAAAAAGTGATAAAATAAAATAATTTACCACTTTTTATTGCAAAAACAAAATTAAAAAATTGCTCCGTACGGCTTCGGCCATGTTAATTCAACATCTGTCTGACGATTTTGGCCCCGCACAGACACAACCAAAAAGTCTGCTTCCAGGCCTGTAGTTACGAAGGTCTTGCTTCAATAATAAATTTGCCTCCATACCTATGGAACAAAGACTGTCAGCGGATGAGCAGATTGTGTGCTGCAAAGATAGCACACTTTCTCAAACAGTACCTCCCTAATAAACCTCACAAATGGGGATTTAAATTTCGGTTATGTGTAATTTATTAGGGTATGCACATAAATTTGAACTTTATTCGGGACAGAAGAATTCAGGAACACTAGAAGGTTAACCTGACATTGGAGCCACAGGTAATGTTGTCATTCGTTTACTTAAAGAAGTACCAAGGCATCAAAATCATATTGTGTATTTTGACAACTTTTATACTTCATTGCCACTTGTGCATTACCTAGCTAAGCAAGGCATTTACTCTGTTGGTACCGTACAACAAAATGGAATACCAAACTCTAGACTGCCTGACAAAAAAGAGTTCCTGAAAAAGTCTGTTCCAAGAGGAAGTCATGCAGAAAGGACATCTACATTTGATCGCATTGATATGGCTTGTGTTTCCTGGAAAGACAACAAGATTGTCACGTTAAAAAAAGATTGACATTTCTTGCCCCATATTGTCCAGGAATAAATAGACATATGGTGGGAGTTGATCTCATGGATAGCTTTTTAGGCCGGTTTCACATTCCTTTGAGATCTAAAAAGTGGCATTTGCGAATATTTTTCCATTTAATTGATCTGACAGTAATTAATTCTTGGATAATTTACAAGAAAAATGCAGAAAATCAAAATGTGCCAAAACAATATATACTTTATATGGCCCAATTTCGTAATGAGTTAGCTCAAGCTATGTGTAGAATAGGAGCAGATACAGCGCTCGAAAGAGGACGTCCCAGCAGCGCAGCGCAGGTAAAAAGGAAGAGAGGACCGGCAGTTGTTCCCCCACAAAAAGATGTCAGAAAAGATAGTATTGATCATTGGCCACAAGTAGGGAGCTCTCTACGATGCAAATTTTCAGAGTGCAAAGGATACTCCACTATAAAATGTAGCAACTGTGGGGTAAATCTATGCCTTAACAAAAATAATAATTGTTTTGTAAATTTTCACATAAATTAAATGTCAATTATTGTACCTTACCTTATTACCTTACCAGTAAATGAAGGAGAATGGAAACTAAAAACTATGCTGGGAGACCTACATAAGCAAATGGATTGCCTTAAGGCCGACTTTCAGCGGCAGCTAAAAGATCTTCATGGCGCTGTTGTGAGGGACGTGCATCGAGACCTATTAAATGTTCTTGAAACTAAGGTCAATTGTCAAATAACAGACCTACGCGCAACTGTAGATGATATTGAACACCGTATTGATGCATTGAAGCGACGTCAACTTGCAGCTGACATTATATTAAATGGGTGGGTGGTGCTACACGGAGACTCGAGAAGTCGTCCGAAATCAGATTTGTGTCTCGTTATTTAATGCTACACGAGGCTGTCTACGGCTTAGAATAATTCTTTACCCTACATGAAAGCTTTGATTGTGTGTGTATACCGCGGTCATTGTTTACAACTGAGAAGGGAGAAGAGAAAGAAATGTGCGTATGAGTTAGTTTTCACCCCGGATATTTTTGGGTGAAAATTCTTTCGTTAAAGTTTCGTCATGGGCGTCCTTCTTTCTCTCCACTCCTTCGTTTCTTTCCTATAAAACCGGGTTTTTCGTACTTCTTGAGGCTCCGTGTAGCACCCCACATTGGTATTCAGAATTCACTGGGGGAAAATCAGGAGAACATGTTCTCAAAACTGTGCGCTTCGCTAAATGTAACAACGCCGTGTGAAGAACAACAAATCAACCCAGGGAGTAGATGCGTCCATAATAATAAAGTGTGTTTCTGGACGGGATAAAAACTTTATATTAAAAGCTTTGCATGGCTCGAATTGCCATATCCATTAAAAGTTGGTGAAAAGATTAGAAAAAAAGTTGCTGGACACGTAGTAGCAAACAACATTAGGAAAACGGCAGTACGAATCGGAAGAACATTATCAACAATACACCGATCAACGTAAAACGTTCACATATCGTAATAGTTTGCGCTGGTGCTACCACGATACCAAGGCCCTCGTAAGTACAGGCCTGGAAGCAGACAGGCCAACTAATACTAACATAGCTGAAAAGTGGCCAAAAATTTCTGACAGTTGTGGAATTAACATGGCCGAAGCCATAAAAAGCAATTTTTTAAGTTTGTTTTTGCACTAAAAAGTGGTAAAATATTGTATATTTTCACTTTTTGGTGCACATGGATTATCAGTGATTAGTGCTTTAGTGATTTAATAAAAAAAATTAAAATGAAGTGAGTGGTTAAGTGTATTTTAAGAGTGTTAATTGATTAGGTGACCATTTTTGTTTACATTCGCGGTGGTTTTTTCGTGTTAATTTAGGGAAAAAATGTTGAATTTGTGTAGTAACATAATAAAAAGTGCTTTTTAAGTGATTAAAGATTATTATAGGATAGTTATTAAAAACATAAGTGCAGAAAAATGTGAAGGAAAAGTGAAAAAGTTATTGTTATTCATGTTGTGTGGTAGTACTTGCACTTATGTTTTTAATAACTCTTCTATAATAATTTTTAACTACTTTAAATTCACTTTTAATTCCATTACTACACAAATTCAACACTTTTTCCCTAAATTAACACGAAAAAACCACCGCGATTGTAAACAAAAATGGTCACCTAATCAATTAACACTCTTAAAATCCACTTAACCACTAATTTTTTTTTACTTTATGGACTCAGATCACTAAATAACTTATCACTGATAATCCGTGTGCACTAAAAAGTGATAAAATACATTATTTTACCACTTTTTATTCCAAAAGCAAAGTTAAAAAATTGCTTCGTACGGCTTCGGCCATGTTAATTCCACAACTGTCAGACGATTTTGGCCCCGCACAGACACAACCAAAAAGTCTGCTTCCAGGCCTGTACTTACGAGGGCCTTGACGATACACAAGTCTCAAGAAAGAACGTATTCCGAAATCGTCTACGACTATGATAAGAAACATTCGCTAGTATTAGTGTATGACGCATTGTCACGTGTAATTAGTATCCAAGGACTATGAATTACTACACGTAGTTATGATCTGGCATTTCATCATGGCCGAAGACTCTCCACAAATCGTTTGGAAACTTTTGACAAAGATATGCTAGATTTTATTCATCAGAGAAATGGATTATCGATATATACTCTCATTTGCCAAAGTATTCGAAGTCATTCCCAGGATATTGCCATACAAAAGTCGTATGTATATCGTTATTCTATGTGAGACTTGGGTAAATGAAGTCAAAGATATTAGTGTACCTAATTTCAATTTCTTATTATAATTATATCTACATATACGACATAACGTTCGAGCAGGAGGAGTGGGAATCTATCATAATCATAATATGACATTATCACACCAAACCCCGAGATGGCTCAACTACAAAAGTCCGTGCCGACACCTGTTGGTGATTTTGTATTACTGAGTGTAAAACTCTGAATGGGAAAATAATTGCCATTGTAGCTATTTATATGTCTGATAATCAAAAGCTCAACGACATTACATATTTTATACATCGCTCATTACTAGTATATAGTAATGTAGGTGGTTCTACTATTGGTAAGAGAGAAGATAAAGTACCACTTGCACAGTAGCACTTATCTTTTCTAATTATACAATTTAACGAAAGATAAAGATCGCCAAAGATGTTTCACATCTTTCATGTGCACTCGGTCCACGCAGTGATAGTGAAAATATTGTGATTGCACGCCGAAGATTAAAAGATAGGTCAAATATTTTGCATATGCCCGGAATAATGTAAAATGACAATAAATGGTAATTTAGCGTAGTTATTTTATAATTATATTTTCAGGTTTGTTAAATTGTTTAGGTTGTCAAAAGAGGCGTTTGACGAAATATTGCCTCTTCTCAAACACACGTTGAGGGTGACATCCATCCCTCCGAAGTTGAAGTTAGCAATACAGTGTTGGGTAGGACTCTATTGCATCAGTAGGCCGATCAACCGTTTCTAAGATATTGGAAGAAATGACTTCTGTATTAGAAAACAAACTATGTCCTCTTAAAATATCTCTAAACATGTCAGAGGAAGAAAAAACAAAAACAAACAAAAACAAAAAAGTGTATTTCCAGAAAAGTGGGATTAGGCCGTCAGAATTAATGATTTGATGTCGATTTAGGAGATATTTCGTGTCCATCAGATTTTTTTGGATAGAATGAACATTAATTCTGACAGCCTGAATCATTAATTCTTACGGCCTAGATCCCTAATGTTCCGAGACGAGCCCCCTAAAAAGAAATTCTAACATGAATATTTAATTAATGAATAACTATCTAACATTGTTATATTGCTACATTAATATTCACTGAAATTATTGTTAATTGTTAATAATTGTTGAAAGGAACAATTTTCATCTTTCTACCTTCTTCTTTTTTCACATAACCCCAAAAAAAAAAAATTAAGTCATCGTGAAGACCAGGGGCATGCAGTTTTCGTTTATGTTTTTTATTAAATTTTCACTACAAAGAATTGTTGTAAATAGTTTGTGTTATTTTCTTTATGGATAAAGTGTAAAATAAATTATAGAAACTAACAAATAGGGTCATTCATTTAAACAAAAGAATAACTTTAACAGGTTATGGGCCCAGACACGTGGACATAAAAATGAGTGAGCTAAAAGTGAAAATCTTTCAATTAACGGGGAGTGAAAATTGGAGCAGATGGAAACATCAAATGCTATGGGCATTAAAGTATTATGAGCTAATTGACATTGTAACTGGTGTTGAGGAGAAGTCTTCAGATGAGAAGAAGTCTGGGTCTGAAGCTCTAGTAAAGAAAGACGCTCAGGCGCAATTATTAATCTTGGGAGCACTGTCCGAGGATGCGTATAACAAACTAGGGGTAATAAGCACCTCAGCGGAGGCATGGCGGAGATTGATTTCGATCTATGAACAAAGTTCTGGTCAGCGGCTTGACAGGTTGGCGGAGCAGTTTTTCGTGTCAAGGAAGGAGCAACATGTTGGAATTCTGGATTTTATCTCAGCAATGCAGAGGAACTTCAAGGAGTTACCCGAAGAATTATTGATGTTGAGGATTACATCAACGTTGCCACCAGAATATAATAATTTTAGGGAAGTTTGGGAATCCACAAATTTGAAGGAGCGAACGATGGAGAAGTTAGTGGAAAGATTGAGAATGACTGAATCTCATCTGTCATCTGGAAAACAATCTACAAATGTTGCATTCTCATCAAGGAATTGTGAAGAATCACCCTCAGTATATACAAAAACACCAAGAAAGAATATGAGACAACCAAGGTGTTACAAATGCCATAAAATTGGTCATGTTAAAAAGAATTGTCCGGAATCTAACGGAGATAAGGTTATTAAATCAAATTCAAAAACATTTAATTCTGGTTCTTTTCTAGCTGAAACATTCTTTATTTCAAAAGCTGTAAAACTAGATAATGAAACATGGGTTAATGACAGCGGAGCCACAATGCACATGATGCCCAATCAGTCAAAGTTTACAACATATGAAAAGTTCTACGAAATTAAATATGTGAAATTGGCTGATGGCAGTTTCATAGAAGCAATTGGACAAGGAACTGTTGAGGTGAAATCGTGCATAAATGGAGAAGAAATAATCAGCTGCTTGAAAGATGTGTTGCATGTGCCTAAGATTGGTGTAAATTTGTTTTCATTATCAAGATCTTTGGGAAAAGGATATCGCTGGAAAATGGCGGAAAATGAAATACTGTGTTTAAGAAAGGGAAAAGTTTATTTAACAGGAAAATTAAGAGGCGGTTTGGTAATATTAAATATGACTACTGTTATGTCTAAAAAGAATATGTCTGCTTGGTCTGTTTCAGCATCTGAAAGTCTGCAAAATTACCATGAAAAGTTTGCTCACCAGAATAAGGAACACGTTAAGAAAATGCTGAAGGAAAAGAATATAAAGCTTAACCAAGAAGATGAATTCTGTGAAGGGTGTGTATATGGAAAACACCACAGAAGAACTTACCACTCAAGAAAAGTTAGAGCTACGAAACCTGGAGAAATGATAAGTGGTGATGTCAATGGTCCCATGGCAATTTCATCTGTAGGAGGATCAAAATACTTCGTATGTTTTAAAGATGACTTTTCAAGATTTTTTTTCGCGTGTATTTTTTGACACAAAAATCCGAGGTTGCTGAAAAATTAAAATATTTCTTGGCTGAAGCTCGAAACCGAGGACATAAGGTTGAACAATTCTTGTCTGACGGTGGAAAGGAGTTCGATAACAGAGAAGTTAGACACATACTTGAATCGCAAGGTATTGATGTGAGATTATCAATGCCCTATACACCGGAACAAAATGGTGGGGTAGAGCGAGAAAATAGAACTTTAGTTGAAAGCGCTCGTGCGATGATATATAATAAAAATCTTCAAGCAGAATTATGGGCAGAAGCAGTGAACACCGCAACTCATGTCATAAATAGGACTGGTCCAACTTCTGTCAAAGGAAAAACTCCATATGATTTATGGTACGGTAAAGCACCAGAGATAAATCATTTTAGAGTATTTGGAGACATTTGCTATGTTCATGTTCCTAAACAAAGACGAACAAAATGGGAACCTAAACGTATTAAAGGAATTTTTGTAGGATACTTTGGAGAAAAAGACGGATATCGAATTTATGACCAAAAATCAAGAAAAATAATTTTGAGCAGCGATGTTAGATTTGTTCCAAGTAACTCAACATATGTTTTAATAAAAGGAACCGATAATGTCACTGAAGATCACAACAAAAGTTCCCCTGTAAGTGAAGAAGGATGTGACAATGCTCGAATTAATGATAGTTCTGAAATGTTTGTAAGTGAAGGGGAAGGTGACAAATCTCATATGGACGAAAGTATAGAAATTTTTGAAGATGCAGAAAGTGAACACCAAACTAAACAAATGGATGACGAAAATATCTACTATGGATTAAGAGACAGAAGACAAATAAGTAAACCAATATATCTTCAAGACTACGTATTAATGGGAGTTCCTTATGATTCGGAAGACGATCCTAACAATATAGAAGAGGCATTAAACTCATCGAATGCTAACGAATGGAAAATAGCAATGGATGAAGAAATGGCATCACTTCAAGAAAATAAAGTTTGGGAATTGGTGGATACTCCGAAAGATAAAAAAATCATCGACACTAGATGGGTGATGAAAATAAAAAGAAAACCTGATGGGACGGTGGACAAATTTAAGGCAAGGTTAGTGGCCAGAGGTCATGTACAAAAATACGGAAGAGACTTCGATGAGACGTTTAGCCCTGTTGCTAGATTCGACACCATAAGAACAGTGTTGAGTGTTGCTGCAAAGGAAAAGTTGGTGCTACGGCAATTTGACATAAAGACAGCTTTTTTGTATGGAGAACTAATGGAGGAGGTTTATTTAAAACAACCTGAATGTTACAATGACGGAAGTGGTAGAGTATGTAAACTAACTAGAAGCTTGTATGGACTTAAACAGTCACCAAGGTGTTGGAATTTTCGGTTCAAGAAATTCCTTAACGACTACGGTTTAAAAGTGTCGAACGCAGATCCGTGTTTGTTTATTAAGAATGATGCAAACTCCAGGTTATTGGTTACCATATATGTAGACGACGGTATAGTTGCAGGCAGCGAGAATAAAATGGTGGAAGATTTTTTGAAACATCTCAGCTCCGAGTTTAAGGCTACATCAGGGGAATTAGATTCGTTTCTTGGAATTCAAATAGAACAACAGAAGGATGGTGCAATATTGATTCATCAGGAACAGTACATTGAGAAAATACTAAGAAGATTTAATATGGAAAGTTGCAACAAGGTTTCAACGCCATCAGCAATGGGGGATGCAAGCCCTGGTTCAGAGTCTGATAAGGATCCAAGAAAAATTCCATATCGTGAAGCGGTAGGCAGCCTTATGTACTTGATGACAGCAACAAGACCTGATATTTCGTTTGCAGTTGGTAAGGTATCTCGAAATTTGGAAAAACCTACGTTGGCTGACTGGATGGCAGTGAAACGAATTTTTCGCTATTTGATGGGAAGCACCAATCATGGACTCCTATATCATAATTGTGATACTGATAATCTTAGTATATTTACAGATTCCGATTATTCTGGTGATTTGGTCGACCGAAGATCAACCACAGGGGTTGTTGCAATGCATGGTAGTGCAACCATAACTTGGTCAAGCCAAAAACAAAAATCAGTCGCTCTGTCGACAACTGAAGCGGAATTCGTAGCAGCTAGTGAAGGAGCCAAGCAGGCAATTTGGCTACGAAGGTTACTGGAGGAAATATATGGAAAACAGTGTAAGCCAACTCTGTACATTGACAATGCCAGTGCGATCAAACTTATTCATAACCCTGAGTTTCATAAGAGATCAAAACATATAGAAATTAGATATTATTTCGTGAGGGAAAAATACCAGAGTGGAGAAATAAATGTACAACATGTATCCAACGAAAATATGTACAAAGGCTCTATCCGCTGAAAGATTTAAAACTCTGAAGTCAGAAATGAAAGTGGTGGAACCTGAAAATTGAGGGGAAGTGTTGAAAGGAACAATTTTCATCTTTCTACCTTCTTCTTTTTTCACATAACCCAAAAAAAAAAAAAAAATGAAGTCATCGTGAAGACCAGGGGCATGCAGTTTTCGTTTATGTTTTTTATTAAATTTTCACTACAAAGAATTGTTGTAAATAGTTTGTGTTATTTTCTTTATGGATAAAGTGTAAAATAAATTATAGAAACTAACAAAAAGGGTCATTCATTTAAACAAAAGAATAACTTTAACAATAATACTTACATTAAATGTTTGTTGAGATAGATCCGTAATTATTACACTAAACTAAAATTAAAAACTATTCAAAATCACACCTATCACTTTACGTAAACAAACAACAATATGAATTGCTTGTGTCAGGGTCCGTAAATAGTTTGGACAATAATAGAATCAGAGACTGTGTTACCTACCACGTCGAGTCTCGAAGTGTAATTTCGGGGCACTCAAAAATTTTCCCCTTTTTTAAAATTCGTTATTCAAGGGAAAAAAGGTCAAGAGAGCGTTACAAGAGGATAAGGACACGCGAAAAAATTTGAAGATCACTTTCGTTTAGTCACCGTCGTTGTAGCGAGCAGACGTGGGAGGTAGGACGGTCTCTGTGGTAACATTTATTTTACATCTAAATATATATTTTACTTACCGAATCTTGTTCAACATAAGAATTTGTAATTCAAATCTTATTATATACTTTTGAAATTATAATGAGTTTTCAAGGTACATTATATGTATTTATAATTTTCTGATGAAAGTTATTGAGTTTTATTTGTGAGGAAACCTAGCATCCCACAAGGTATTTTATTTGATGAGGTTTGCTCAAGGACTCAGTTGGCGAAGAACACATTGCAAAAAATCCCTCAGGTGTTTGTTTTGTTGAAATTTTCCCTGTGTATTATAGCGGATCACATCATGGTCCTTCGAGCCGGATTTGTCAGAAACGGCGACAAATCCAAAGTGTGACAAATGGAAAATTCATCAATTTAACAAAAAGGGAAGTGAGTTGAACCTATATAAATTTTTGAGTGGTGTTATAAAACAAATATTAAAACGGTTCGAAAAACGGTTTGAAAAACGGTGCATATAAATTCACAAAAATCCACGCGGAAAGGTATGCAAAAAACAAAGTGAAAGTGCCGAAAAGTGCCTCCCAACTATAATTGCAAAAAACGGTGAAACGAAAAGTGGAACGGTGCGCTATAGCAGCCAATTAAAACAAACTCTGAATACAATACAGTGAAACTAAAAGGTTAACACCATGGAAAGTTATCTTAATATCAAGTGAAAATGTATAATAACCTAACAATTTGTTACGTGCTAAATTAGCACGCACGGCTCAGCTCAGTTCAGCGTTGGGTGTGGATCCAGAAAAGGTTTATGGAAAATAATTGTAATAATTGGTTTGGGCGCCACGTAGTTTTAAGGACTACGATCCTATAATTTGAGTTCCACGTGGGGCTTGAACCCACACAGAATACAAAAAAAGCTATAATAAAAAAACAAAACAACTCAATTTTTATTTAACCCAATTCAAATTCTTCCGTTTTCCTTGTGTATTTAGAAAAGAAAATTAGATAAAACAGTTCAATATTTCAATTAATAATAATGTTGGATAATTCAATATTTCAATATAAAATTTAATAATAATAATAATAAGTAGTAAGTTAATAATAATAATAATAAGTAGAGAGTTCTATATTTCAACTTCAAAAAAAATTCGGCAAGAAAATAATAATAGTCAAAGGAAAAAAACGACAAGCAAAAAAAGTATATAAAAAAACAAACTGGACTTAACTGACTCCCTGCTCCAATCCGCAATCCTCGCCTCTAACGGTCTCCTCAAAAAAACTTCACCACTAAATCACTATATCACTCTATAGACCACTTCAAACTGAGAGAGGGAATCCATCAAGGGCCCAACTTTTTATAAGGAAAAGCCCATTATTCCTCAAGTTCCCATTATTTCGCACCATTTTCCACCCGTCCCACCCCACCGGATGGAATCGATTGGATCGGTTGAAATCGGGTTTACTATTATTAATAAAAATATATTTGGGAATTAATCCCTAATTTCTTGGCAACATAATGCTACACCTCAAGAAATTCAGCGACCAAGCATATTCTCGCAATCGGCGAAGGAATTTGAGTGTGACAGCTCAAGATATGCTGGCGGATTTCCGGGGTAGCTGGAACTTTTCCTTTTATTTTCCATCTAGAGCACTCCCTGATGATCTCTCTTCCCCGCGATCAGAGTGTTGAGCCTAAGAACTCGGAGTCCCAGGAGATCCAGGCTATTTATATGTGAAGAGGTTAAGATTGGCGCTGAGGATTGCGGGTCGTTTACAACATCGCTAATGCTGAAATTATGTTCTATAAATTAGGTTATCCAATTCTTTTAGGTTTGACCGGTTGCCGTCGACTGTTCTTTCCCGTAGGTCCCCGATACACCTTGGCCTTTACGAACCAATCCCTTTGTTCCTTCCAGCGACGCGCCGAGTACCTCCAAGTCATCGCGTCCTTCGTAGTAATCTACAAGAGAGATTCATCAGCAATATGATGCTCTGGCGGACGGCACATACACAAATAAGACAGATAAGTGCAACACAATTTGCGATTAAAATATACAATTAATCTTCTTCCATTTTAGGAACATAACAAATTAACGAAATCTAAAATCAATTTAACTCACTGTAAAAAAAATAACAACTAAAAAAATAAAAATTTTTCTGAAAAATGGAAGGCCAGGAAAAATGAAAAATAGGAAGAAATCTGAGGAAAAAAAGTCAGGTTTTTGTTTTGAGAACGAAAAGGTGTAATTCCGTGTAGGCTCGAAAAAAGAAAAAGTTCGAAAAACATCCCCCAAAAACCATTTGGGTTGTGCATAAACTTTTTTTTTGTCGTGCGAGGGAGTTATAATCGTAGGCCGTCGTGGTTAAAGAAAAAGAACCCGTGGGCCACAGAAACTTTGAACAAAAATTTTAAGAGAAAAAAAAGGAAAACCGGTACGCCGCAGAAAAATTCAAGAAAGAAAAATTATGTAAGAAAGGAGAAATAGGGTCCTGATTCTGTTGAGCTGAGTCCGAGGAAAGGAAAAATTGCAGTAGGGACCAGGGGAGAGAATATCAACTTATATTGTGAAGCTTGGAGAAGCAGAAATCGGCCCCGAGCACGAAGAGAAGATTAAACAGATAAGTGGTGTTTGTAGGCTATTTGTGTAAAACATTAGTGCATTATGCGGAACGGGAAACAAGATGACCTGGACCACCAACCATTAGTCATAGTGGATGCCCACGTGAGTTATATATAGGAGCCTGGCAGTGGAATCCAATGGAATGTATAATTACCAAAAAAGAACAAAAAAAATCTAGGAATGAATCGGGCGCTGGAAGAAAAAAATATATACTGGAAATAAAAATAATATACTTTAATTTATTAATACTTAAAAATATTCTTACACGTATAACGTAGAGATTTTTTTGACACATATATATTTTATTTAATTGAGAAGAAAATAACACGAGATTAGCAGGAACAGGAGTTACAAAAAAATTGTGACTTTAATTATTGAACTGGACATTTTGGATTTAATTATTGAACATAAATTTTGTGAATTTACTTGTTGAACTAAATTTCTTGAATTTACTTTGTGAATTTAACTGGTAGAATTTAGTTATTGGAACTTGAATTTTACAAGGAATTATTTGAATTTGAATTTTCGAATTTAATTTGTGTTAATGTTAACTTTTGTTATGATTAATTATTTAGTTAGGTGTTGTGGTTGTTAATACTTCAAGTTACTAGTTTGAATGTTTTCTGGATGATAGGATTTTTTTTGTTGGTTCTGACATATGCTGTGAACGACTTCAGGGTTTTGGGTGGAGTTGTTTTGTGTTGTTTCTTAACTTCGTGTTTTTTTCTTGAATCCAATCGCCCGAACCTGATACCGCCCCAATAGACCTCCTCGCAGATTGGATGGAATTGTCAACCCGTTCCCTATCAATACTAGACGAAGAGTCTCTCCTCAAAAACATTCCGCTAATTAAATCTTTAGTCGACAAAACAAACAATACAGCAATGGCCGACGACTATATAAAAATTTTACGAAAAGCTGAGAAATGAAAGAAAGTTTTGACAATTTATTAAAACATTCGAAGAATTCAAATCTACCAAAAAAAATACGACTATGCGGAAGTGCTCGTGGAGAACGGGGGTCATGTTTGCACCACGTTACGTCTTGTTTTGGTTCAGGCTATTCAAATTACCGCCAACGAATTCAACAACCAATCAGAATTCAAATAAAAAGCACTTCATTTCTCTTAAGTATTCAAATTATCGTATAACTGTTTCAAATATGTTTAGATGCCGAACGTTGCCTTCACCAGAAATCACCTGACGGTCAATGCGGGACACGTGGTGATGAAGGAGGTGAACTGTTGGGTAGACAAGTAAACTTTACCAGTTGTGCACAGTGATTTAAAACATAAACCACCTTGACTGGCTGTATGCAAAGAAAAAGGATATCGTGGCAATTGATATTCTAGTCGTGATTATAAATGATAAGAATAAGAATAATTATGAAAATAAATTTATTAAAAATTCTTATGTCCTTTAAGATATATACAACAAAAAATTAGTATTAGGGTAATTATTGTGGTATTACATACATGTGCTTCTCCACGTTCACCAATTTGGCATGTGTGGCCGAGCTTTCACAAAGTATGTTTTACCTGTGGTTTGGTTATTATTATGTTGTTAGTAGTAATTAAATTGAAATGTATAATCTTATTCAATATTAATACAAACACCTTTCCTGTACTTGGCAAAAAAACATGCAGCTAATTCTCATACTTTCACCAGTTTGGCATGTATAAGAATACTCACAATGATTTTGATCGTTGATACTTCCTGATTTGGGACTGATAGGTCACTTGTAAGCGTTTGCGATGTTTTTCACCCAAAGGCATATACACTTAAGCACTTTGAACTCTATCAAACCAAAGAGGCTGAGTCCTTGTTGGTTCCTGTTTATATATCCTCAAAAGTGGTACTTGGCGAACTGCCTTATCAAAGTACACTTATTTTCTTATTTCCTTATTCCAGTCATCTTTTTGCCACCATTATTCATTTTTCTTCTTTCTAAAATTAATTCCGAATTTTTCCAATTTATTGCAAATTTCTATCTAATTTTTTCTTAATAATTTTATTATTTTCGAAAATGCATATAATTTATCGACGCCATTTCCGGCATCCTTTTTTGCATAATTATTTTTTGTCTCGCTCTGTTTTTACATAATTGGCCTCTCGTTTCCTCTTATTGGCCTTATGTAAAAAATATATTTTTTATAATATCTTTTTTAAGATACATGTATCGTTTTTTATGGCATTACTGCTGAATTCGCCACAAAAAATGACGTAGTACGGCGATGTCGCTTTATGCCACAACGTGAAGGTTGACGTGTAATCCGCTGTCAAATCTCAGTGCGCGCGCCGTGTTTTTTAAGTGTGTTTACCTGTCATTAAAGTTATATGGGGTTCACACTGGCACCCAAAACATGTTTTAGAAAGCTCATCAAATTTCGGTGCAAAACAGGGTAAAACATGTGTTTTACCCATATATTTTATATGGAGCGAGCTTTTTAAAGCAAGTTGGCTTTGACGTGTTTTAAAATAAAACAAGTATAAAACACATGCTGACAATGCTGAATACTAGTTCAGCTGTAATCAGCACGTCATTTTTGTTCAGTTTTCAGTGTCAATATTTTGCGGTGCTAAAAAAACAGCTTTATAATTTTCAATGAATAGGCTTATATTTAATTTAATTTGATTTAATTACTCTGTATTAATTACTGAATATTTTAATGTGAAATTTACTGCTTGATTCCGTCACGCGCGTCATTTTTGTTTAAAGTATTATTATTTTGCGGTGCGGCTTTTTTTTAAGGATGAGTGGTAAGAGTACTAGGAAGTATTGGTCCCCCAAAGAGGAAGACATCCTTATTGAATTGTGGGCGGAAAGAATAAATGAACTTCGAGGCCACCGTAAAAACACGCATATATTTATGCAGATGCAAACAGATCTTGCTAAAAGCGGGGTCTCGGTTTCAGCCCAAGAAATAAGGGCCAAAATTCACAATTTAACTACAAGATTTAGGTAAGTACCAAGCACTTTTCAAATTATATTTTGGATTTAAAATGTTGCCATGTTTACAGGAAAGAAAAGGAAAAAATCGGACCTTCCGGGGGATCACCATCCGAGTGGACCCTTTACCACAGGATAAATAATATACTAGGCTCCTTCAAAATAAATAATGTGGAGTGTTTAGTGGAAGAAAGTATTGGTAAGAAAAAAGTTCGGGTTTACATTTTAAAGATAAAGTTTACATATATTTTTATGTTTATAGAACAAAGTGAATCAAGCCAGGCGAGCTGTAGTATTGAATTTCTAGAAGAGGAGTTGTCGCCATCAGTATATACTCCATCCCGCAGTGAATTGTTGTCTCCGTGTGTTCCTTCCTGCAGTGAATTGTCGACTTCAGCTGAGCCTGCAAGGAAAAAAAAATAATATACAATCCGAAATCTTACAAAGATTTGACAAAATGCAAGATACAGTAGATAAGGAGGAGAAGAATCTGTACGAGTTAGAGAAGAAAAGGACAGCATTATTAGAAATATTTGTTAATGATAACAAAGAAATGAAAAATGCATTCATAAACTTTTTAAATTCAAAATAATTTTTTTAAACGAAAACGATTTTTTTAAAAGTTTTAATTGTTGTATTAGCAATGAGTGCAATTTTATTTTTATATTAACAAGCAATGAATGCAATTTATTTTTTTATCAAGCAATGAGTGCAATTTTATTTTTATGTTAACAAGCAATGAATGTATTTATATTTTTAGAAAGCAATGAATGAATTATTTTATTTTTATGTTAGTAATTGTTGTCGTTTTCGAATGTTTCTTCCTGTAGTGAATTGTCTGCCTCAGCAAAGCCTACAAAAAAAACGAAAAAAAGTGATAACATACAATTAGAAATATGCAAGATGCAGTAGATATAATAATTTGAATTTGTTTGAGTTAGAAAAAAAGGACAGAATTATTATTATTTATTTTTATGTAAGCAATGAATGCAATTTTATGTTTTAATGAATTTTGTATTTATTTACTTTAATTAAACTTTTTTTGTTTTAAATGTTTTCATTTTATGTAATATATAATACTTACTGATAAAAGAAGCAATAGCACGTCTAATTTGTTCGGCGTTCTGGTCTCCATCTGTGATAATTGTGTCTCCATCTAGGCTGTAGTGAAGATTTCGTTGCTTTTCTTGTAGTAGTAGCCATTTGGTGTTGATTTCGTCGTTGTGCTCATTTAAAAAGTTGTGTAGGGTGCAACAAGCCTTTATTATTGATGGTGTGTTTTGAATGTGATTGTCTATTCCTTTCCCAATTCTTCGGAAACGAGCCTTCAAATGTCCGAAAGCGTTCTCCACAACTCTTCGGCATTTGGAAAGGGCATAATTGAAGGATTTCTGTTCTTTTGTAGATTCCGTATTGAAGGGATAAGGCTTCATTAGTAGACTAGAAAAACAAAATGCAGAATCACCAATTATCATTATTGGCACATCTACGCCAGAGATTCTTTTTGACATTTGCTGTAATAATTCACATTCCTTAAGATTTTTTTTCAATTGGGATTTCTCAAATATTTTAGAGTCATTGCATCGGCCTGGACTTCCCACATTGATATAAAGAAAGCGATATCTGCAAGTAAGTACCATAAGCAACTTTCACTAGTTGTTGGCATACTCGTACATACCTGTGGTCAACCAGCGCCAATAATACTGTAGAATACCAACCTTTATAATTAAAATAATCAACAGCGTCTTCTGATTTAGGATGCACTTCAATGTGACACCCATCTGAAAAAGGGGCATGTAGTCAATAACTAATGTAAATAAAAACATACCTATTGCCCCCAGGCACTGAGGAAATCCCAGTATTTCAAAACCTTGCACACACTCCTCTATTTGTTCTTTTGTCAAAGGGAAGTGCGTGAGATATTGTGGACCTAATATATTCCACACCTCTGTGCAAAATTCACTTGCAATTTCGCAAACTGTTGACTTTCCGACTCCAAATAAATTTGCAATGCTTCTATATTCCGCTGATGAACCCAGAGCATATAGGGCTATTGCTATTCTTTTGGCAAGCGGAATAGCTGGTCGTAAATGGGTATCCTCCCTTTCCATTTTTTTTAATAAGGATACAAGGGCATTGAACGATTCACGCTTCATTCTGAAATTTCTTTTAAAAAATTCATCACCATTTACACTGCATTCACTCTCCCAAAATAATTTCTTCCGCTCCTAAAAAATGATATTTAGTTATAAGTGCAACTTTTAAAAATTACTATGTTACTAATTGCCAGCACCGCCTTGATATTCCCACAGGTGAACACGAAGCTAATAGTAGTAATTGTTTTTTTTTTATTCGTTTGATTCTTCTCTTACACATTAACTTGCTTTTGCTGCACTCGTCATTTATAACGTTCATAACTTTTTCATTACATAAAATGTACCCAAACAAAATTTTCCACAATATTTCACTTTCCATTTCACCGTCAAATATATTTCAATAATTGTGTATCAAAACTGACAATTGAAAACACGTTAAAACATATCAAGTCAGTGTGAACACTTTTGAGCTTTTTAAAACGACTGGTTCATAAAACATGTTTTGGGCGTCAGTGTGAACCCCATATTAAAGTTTACCTGTTGTTTTATATTCATTAGGTAAGTCTAAAGTGTTTTGTCCGCATGCAGTGTTTGTGCAGTGACTCGAATGTGTAGTTTATTGGATTTGTGTCTAAACTCGCAAAATCGGGTTTGTTTACATAACCTATTGTCGCAGGTTTTGTATTGAGTTTTTATTCATTTGTTGAGTTTTTTTATTTAATAGCACCTAAATATTCTTTAATTCATGTGATATATATTTATTTTATGTTGCATTAGTAGCATATGTGCTATTTTGTGTTAAATTTGTCTGGAATGTTTTCCTTGTTGTTCTTTGTGTATTTCATAACATTCATGTTGTTGTTTTTGTAATACTAAAATTCAGTGTAACTTTATAATTCATTTGTTTATTTCAATTTATTAATTCATTATTTTTTATTGCAGGTACTCTCTTCAGGTGAGTATACTGTATTAATTGTTCTTTTTCATTTTATTAATATTTGTGTTTTTTAGGGGTTGGGGCTCAACAAATATTTCGGAGCATTGTTACAATCTCCATAAAATTACCCCTAAAAATTTGAAGCCCCTAAAAACCCCCCATTCAGTATTTTTCCCCCCAAATTTTGGGGAATACTCCCAAGTTGGCATCCATGCTTGTGCGGTTGTTATTCGACAAAAACCAATGGCAACTTGCCGTGTGAAAGAGACAATGTCATACTATACGTTAAAAGTTCGTTCGTTTTGCTTGACAAGTCCGGTGAGTATTCGATAAACGTGTTTAGCTGTGTACGTTTTTTTGCAGTGCAAGTGTGAACGGTTCTATACTTAGGCTAGGTTTACACGACATTGTACTGCACGTTTTTCTGCGGGATAAATCTTACCGAATAAGTAGTTGGCGCGTACAACCAATGGTCTGGAGGCCTACGAGGGTGATCACCGATACGCGATCAGAGCAGTATCGGTTTTACGGCCAAATTGGAAAGTCGACTTGTAAATGGGACATTCTTTTACAAACCGTGCAGATTTTGGCAAAAATTGGCCGACACATTTTTGATTTGGCTGAAACTTTTTTTACGGGTTCTATATTGAAAAAAAGAGACCCGTATTTTTTTTTATTTTTTTCACAATATTTTGGACGCTAGAAAGGATTGAAATTTCGCGATTTTAGTGATTTTGGGATTGAGGAGTAATTTTCAAAAATTCACAACTCCGGTTCTATTTGTGCTACAGACTGCTTTTTGGTATCATTTTAAAGATAAAAGAACAAGCTTTAGGAATAAAATACTTTCGAAAAAAAGTATTTACAATTTAAGATTGTTATTAAGAATTGAAATGTTTAAATTGGTTTTTAACCATTGCCCCCACCTCGTAGCGATTTGTTAAGTATATAACCATTGTATTCTACGTCAAATTTCCTTTCAAAACACTTTTTTAATCGATGGACAAATTATTATAACTAAATTATAATATAATGGACTAACGGAAAAAAATTAATTAACTTAGCGCGCTACGTCGGATCGGCGCGAGGGTCCGACTGCGCGCCCTTCTTTCTTGTCTTTCATCGGTTTTCTTTGGGATATACATTAATATTATATATTTTTAGTTAAATACTTTTATTTGTTCGTCAAGAAGGCTTTATAACATTATAAAAAAATATTATTAATAATAAGTATGTACGTAAATAAATTATATCATTGTTTAAAAAAAACTTGATTAATATCTCAATACCATCTATATACCATATTGAAAGTACCTCGTTCAGAATTACAATATCAAATAGTAGTAAAATATTAACATTAGTTATTTAACCCGTGAGAAGGCGTGATATGAGCAATTTGCTCACGCAAAAATTTAATGTAAAATCTTTTGGTGATACCGACGCCATAACTTCTCAAGCGCCTAGGTACCTTAGTTACTATTCATACCGTCCCCCCAGACGCAACTCTCGTGCCGGTCAGTTCCGTTGCGACCGCGTAGCTAAGCGCATGTTGAGGCCGGGTACCAGTTCTGCGGCAATTTGCTCATCACTAAATTCGCTTTTTATTCCATTACTACACAAATTCAACATTTTTTCCCTAAACTAACACGAAAAAACCACCGCGAATGTAAACAAAAGTGGTTACCTAATCAATTAACACTCTTAAAATACACTTAACCACTCTTTTTTTTTTTAATTTATGGACTCAGATCACTAAATAACTTGTCGCTGATAATCCGTGTGCAGTAAAAAGTGATAAAATACAATAATTTACCACTTTTCATTGCAAAAACAAAATTAAAAAATTGCTTCGTACGGCTTCGGCCATGTTAATTCAACATCTGTCTGACGATTTTGGCCCCACACAGACACAACCAAAAAGTCTGCTTCCAGGCCTGTAGTTACGAAGGTCTTGCCTCAATAATAAATTTGCCTCCATACCTATGGAACAAAGACTGTCAGCGCATGAGCAGATTGTGTGCTGCAAAGATAGCACACTTTCTCAAACAGTACCTCCCTAATAAACCTCACAAATGGGGATTTAAATTTCGGTTATGTGTAATTTATTAGGGTATGCACATAAATTTGAACTTTATTCGGGACAGAAGAATTCAGGAACACTAGAAGGTGAACCTGACATTGGATCCACAGGTAATGTTGTCATTCGTTTACTTAAAGAAGTACCAAGGCATCAAAATCATATTGTGTATTTTGACAACTTTTATACTTCATTGCCACTTGTGCATTACCTAGCTAAGCAAGGCATTTACTCTGTTGGTACCGTACAACAAAATGGAATACCAAACTCTAGACTGCCTGACAAAAAGGAGTTCATGAAAAAGTCTGTTCCAAGAGGAAGTCATGCAGAAAGGACATCTACTTGTGTTTCCTGGAAAGACAACAAGATTGTCACGTTAAAAAAAGATTGACATTTCTTGCCCCATATTGTCCAGGAATAATTAGACATATGGTGGGAGTTGATCTCATGGATAGCTTTTTAGGGCGGTTTCACATTCCTTTGAGATCTAAAAAGTGGCATTTGCGAATATTTTTCCATTTAATTGATCTGACAGTAATTAATTCTTGGATAATTTACAAGAAAAATGCAGAAAATCAAAATGTGCCAAAACAATATATACTTTATATGGCCCAATTTCGTAATGAGTTAGCTCAAGCTATGTGTAGAATAGGAGCAGATACAGCGCTCGAAAGAGGACGTCCCAGCAGCGCAGCGCAGGTAAAAAGGAAGAGAGGACCGGCAGTTGTTCCCCCACAAAAAGATGTCAGAAAAGATAGTATTGATCATTGGCCACAAGTAGGGAGCTCTCTACGATGCAAATTTTCAGAGTGCAAAGGATACTCCACTATAAAATGTAGCAACTGTGGGGTAAATCTATGCCTTAACAAAAATAATAATTGTTTTGTAAATTTTCACATAAATTAAATGTCAATTATTGTACCTTACCTTATTACCTTACCAGTAAATGAAGGAGAATGGAAACTAAAAACTATGCTGGGAGACCTACATAAGCAAATGGATTGCCTTAAGGCCGACTTTCAGCGGCAGCTAAAAGATCTTCATGGCGCTGTTGTGAGGGACGTGCATCGAGACCTATTAAATGTTCTTGAAACTAAGGTCAATTGTCAAATAACAGACCTACGCGCAACTGTAGATGATATTGAACACCGTATTGATGCATTGAAGCGACGCGACGTCAACTTGCAGCTGACATTATATTAAATGGGTGATCTGGCATTTCATCATGGCCGAAGACTCTCCACAAATCGTTTGGAAACTTTTGACAAAGATATGCTAGATTTTATTCATCAGAGAAATGGATTATCGATATATACTCTCATTTGCCAAAGTATTCGAAGTCATTCCCAGGATATTGCCATACAAAAGTCGTATGTATATCGTTATTCTATCTGAGACTTGGGTAAATGAAGTCGAAGATATTAGTGTACCTAATTTCAATTTCTTATTAATTATACATATACGACATAACGTTCGAGCAGGAGGAGTGGGAATCTATCATAATCATAATATGACATTATCACACCAAACCCCGAGATGGCTCAACTACAAAAGTCCGTGCCGACACCTGTTGGTGATTTTGTATTACTGAGTGTAAAACTCTGAATGGGAAAATAATTGCCATTGTAGCTATTTATATGTCTGATAATCAAAAGCTCAACGACATTACATATTTTATACATCGCTCATTACTAGTATATAGTAATGTAGGTGGTTTTACTAATGGTAAGAGAGAAGATAAAGTACCACTTGCACAGTAGCACTTATCCTTTTTTAATTATACAATTTAACGAAAGATAAAGATCGCCAAAGATGTTTCACATCTTTCATGTGCACTCGGTCCACGCAGTGATAGTGAAAATATTGCGATTGCACGCCGAAGATTAAAAGATAGGTCAAATATTTTGCATATGCCCGGAATAATGTAAAATGACAATAAATGGTAATTTAGTGTAGTTATTTTATAATTATATTTTCAGGTTTGTTAAATTGTTTAGGTTGTCAAAAGAGGCATTTGTCCACGTGTTTGACGAAATATTGCCTCTTCTCAAACACACGTTGAGGGTGACATCCATCCCTCCGAAGTTGAAGTTAGCAATACAGTGTTGGGTAGGACTCTATTGCGCCAGTAGGCCGATCAACCGTTTCTAAGATATTGGAAGAAATGACTTCTGTATTAGAAAACAAACTATGTCCTCTTAAAATATCTCTAAACATGTCAGAGGAAGAAAAAACAAAAACAAACAAAAACAGAAAAGTGTATTTCCAGAAAAGTGGGATTAGGCCGTCAGAATTAATGATTTGATGTCGATTTAGGAGATATTTCGTGTCCATCAGATTTTTTTGGATAGAATGAGCGTTAATTCTGACGGCCTGAATCATTAATTCTTACGGCCTAGATCCCTAATGTTCCGGGACGAGCCCCCTAAAAAGAAATTCTAACATGAATATTTAATTAATGAATAACTATCTAACATTGTTATATTGCTACATTAATATTCACTGAAATTATTGTTAATTGTTAATAATACTTACATTAAATGTTTGTTGAGATAGATCCGTAATTATTACACTAAACTAAAATTAAAAACTATTCAAAATCACACCTATCACTTTACGTAAACAAACAACAATATGAATTGCTTGTGTCAGGGTCCGTAAATAGTTTGGACAATAATAGAATCAGAGACTGTGTTACCTACCACGTCGAGTCTCGAAGTGTAATTTCGGGGCACTCACAAATTTTCCCCTTTTTTAAAATTCGTTATTCAAGGGAAATAAGGTCAAGAGAGCGTTACAAGAGGATAAGGACACGCGAAAAAATTTGAAGATCACTTTCGTTTAGTCACCGTCGTTGTAGCGAGCAGACGTGGGAGGTAGGACGGTCTCTGTGGTAACATTTATTTTACATCTAAATATATATTTTACTTAACGAATCTTGTTCAACATAAGAATTTGTAATTCAAATCTTATTATATACTTTTGAAATTATAATGAGTTTTCAAGGTACATTATATGTATTTATAATTTTCTGATGAAAGTTATTGAGTTTTATTTGTGAGGAAACCTAGCATCCCACAAGGTATTTTATTTGATGAGGTTTGCTCAAGGACTCAGTTGGCGAAGAACCCATTGCACAAAATCCCTCAGGTGTTTGTTTTGTTGAAATTTTCCCTGTGTATTATAGCGGATCACATCATGGTCCTTCGAGCCGGATTTGTCAGAAACGGCGACAAATCCAAAGTGTGACAAATGGAAAATTCATCAATTTAACAAAAAGGGAAGTGAGTTGAACCTATATAAATTTTTGAGTGGTGTTATAAAACAAATATTAAAACGGTTCGAAAAACGGTTTGAGAAACGGTGTGAAAAACGGTGCATATAAATTCACAAAAATCCACGCGGAAAGGTATGCAAAAAACAAAGTGAAAGTGCCGAAAAGTGCCTCCCAACTATAATTGCAAAAAACGGTGAAACGAAAAGTCGAACGGTGCGCTATAGCAGCCAATTAAAACAAACTCTGAATACAATACAGTGAAACTAAAAGGTTAACACCATGGAAAGTTATCTTAATATCAAGTGAAAATGTATAATAACCTAACAATTTGTTACGTGCTAAATTAGCACGCACGGCTCGGCTCAGTTCAGCGTTGGGTGTGGATGCAGAAAAGGTTTATGGAAAATAATTGTAATAATTGGTTTGGGCGCCACGTAGTTTTAAGGACTACGATCCTATAATTTGAGTTCCACGTGGGGCTTGAACCCACACAGAATACAAAAAAAAGCTATAATAAAAAAATAAAACAACTCAATTTTTATTTAACCCAATTCAAATTCTTCCGTTTTCCTTGTGTATTTAGAAAAGAAAATTAGATAAAACAGTTCAATATTTCAATTAATAATAATGTTGGATAATTCAATATTTCAATATAAAATTTAATAATAATAATAATAATAAGTAGTAAGTTAATAATAATAATAATAATAAGTAGAGAGTTCTATATTTCAACTTCAAAAAAAATTCGGCAAGAAAATAATAATAGTCAAAGGAAAAAAAACGGCAAGCAAAAAAAGTATATAAAAAAACAAACTGGACTTAACTGACTCCCTGCTCCAATCCGCAATCCTAGCCTCTAACGGTCTCCTCAAAAAAACTTCACCACTAAATCACTATATCACTCTATAGACCACTTCAAACTGAGAGAGGGAATCCATCAAGGGCCCAACTTTTTATAAGGAAAAGCCCATTATTCCTCAAGTTCCCATTATTTCGCACCATTTTCCACCCGTCCCACCCCACCGGATGGAATCGGTTGGATCGGTTGAAATCGGGTTTACTATTATTAATAAAAATATATTTGGGAATTAATCCCTAATTTCTGGGCAACATAATGCTACACCTCAAGAAATTCAGCGACCAAGCATATTCTCGCAATCGGCGAAGGAACTTGAGTGTGACAGCTCAAGATATGCTGGCGGATTTCCGGGGTAGCTGGAACTTTTCCTTTTATTTTCCATCTAGAGCACTCCCTGATGATCTCTCTTCCCCGCGATCAGAGTGTTGAGCCTAAGAACTTGGAGTCCCAGGAGATCCAGGCTATTTATATGTGAAGAGGTTAAGATTGGCGCTGAGGATTGCGGGTCGTTTACAACATCGCTAATGCTGAAATTATGTTCTATAAATTAGGTTATCCAATTCTTTTAGGTTTGACCGGTTGCCGTCGACTGTTCTTTCCCGTAGGTCCCCGATACACCTTGGCCTTTATGAACCAATCCCTTTGTTCCTTCCAGCGACGCGCCGAGCACCTCAAAGTCATCGCGTCCTTCGTAGTAATCTACAAGAGAGATTCATCAGCAATATGATGCTCTGGCGGACGGCACATACACAAATAAGACAGATAAGTGCAACACAATTTGCGATTAAAATATACAATTAATCTTCTTCCATTTTAGGAACATAACAAATTAACGAAATCTAAAATCAATTTAACTCACTGTAAAAAAAAATAACAACTAAAAAAATAAAAATTTTTCTGAAAAATGGAAGGCCAGGAAAAATGAAAAATAGGAAAAAATCTGAGGAAAAAAAGTCAGGTTTTTGTTTTGAGAACGAAAAGGTGTAATTCCGTGTAGGCTCGAAAAAAGAAAAAGTTCGAAAAACATCCCCCAAAAACCATTTGAACCCGTGGGCCACAGAAACTTTGAACAAAAATTTTAAGAGAAAAAAAAGGAAAACCGGTACGCCGCAGAAAAATTTAAGAAAGAAAAATTATGTAAGAAAGGAGAAATAGGGTCCTGATTCTGTTGAGCTGAGTCCGAGGAAGGAAAAATTGCAGTAGGGACCATGGGGGAGAATATCAACTTATATTGTGAAGCTTGGAGAAGCAGAAATCGGCCCGGAGGACGAAGAGAAGATTAAACAGATAAGTGGTGTTTGTAGGCTATTTGTGTAAAATATTAGTGCATTGTGCGGAACGGGAAACAAGATGACCTGGACCACCAACCATTGGTCATAGTGGATGCCCACGTGAGTTATATATAGGAGCCTGGCAGTGGAATCCAATGGAATGTATAATTACCAAAAAAGAACAAAAAAAATCTAGGAATGAATCGGGCGCTGGAAGAAAAAAATATATGCTGGAAATAAAAATAATATACTTTAATTTATTAATACTTAAAAATATTCTTACACGTATAACGTAGAGATTTTTTTGACACATATATATTTTATTTAATTGAGAAGAAAATAACACGAGATTAGCAGGAACGGGAGTTACAAAAAAATTGTGACTTTAATTATTGAACTGGACATTTTGGATTTAATTATTGAACATAAATTTTGTGAATTTACTTGTTGAACTTAATTTCTTGAATTTACTTTGTGAATTTAACTGGTAGAATTTAGTTATTGGAACTTGAATTTTACAAGGAATTATTTGAATTTTCGAATTTAATTTGGGTTAATGTTAACTTTTGTTATGATTAATTATTTAGTTAGGTGTTGTGGTTGTTAATACTTCAAGCTACTAGTTTGAATGTTTTCTGGATGATAGGATTTTTTTGTTGGTTCTGACATATCGTCGGTGTCAAACCAATATCTGCTATGTGCACTTTTTGGTGATTTCGACCTTTTGACCATTATGACTAGTTTCTAAGCAAATTTTCGTATAAAAACACTTCTATATGACTCTATATTGAACTGTAGTCGCTAAAAAAATATGTTATGTGCAGGAGATGTTGCAGTGTGTTACAGGAGAACGTTTTTTTTCAGTATCTCAAAGTTATACTTTTTGCACATAGCAGATATTGGTTTGACGACGACGATATGCTGTGAACGACTTCAGGGTTTTGGGTGGAGTTGTTTTGTGTTGTTTCTTAACTTCGTGTTTTTTTCTTGAATCCAATCGCGGTGTGCGCGCACTAGTTCCAGGCCGGTTTCACGCCGTTAAGAGTGTGGAATGGCTACGAATAATTGTTTAAAGGATACCCTTACAATCATTAGAGGTATACTAACCCATCGCCTTCGTCGCCAATTATAGTAAGGTGATTTTCGTCAAATGTAGTTATGTGTCCTATTTGGATTTGAAATCGTAAACACAAAGAAATATTGATTAACGTAAGATGTTGTTGATTTGTCCAAGCAAGTAAGACTTGATTATATGTATGTTAGTTTTTTGGTTAAACAAACCTTACCTTGTTATACTAAGTTTCAATAATTAAAGAATTGTTCCATACATTTTAGTATTCGTGGTGGAAAAAGATTTTCAGGAATTGGTTGCTAGCGAGGTTTTTTTTCAGAATGATGGGCTAAGGTCCCACAAAGGCTTGGCGGCGGGCGATGCTTCTCGCTCCTGAAGGTGTTTACAGGTACTCGACTCTATTCAACTAAGTACTCGTTGTCCGCCCATAGGAGAGACTCACCCGTTCAGATGAGTGGTGGTGCAGTATTTGAGGTGCTATCTCCGGAGTCTCTCCACACCACGACCCCCCGACGAGCAACCCTTCACTGGAGGCCCGGGGTACCGCCTTGTTGATTTTCAGGGAGATTTTTTTGGAATTTTTTTGTACAAATTTTTTTTGTTTTTGTATGTGGCTCTGAGGTTGGCTTCTTCGGGAAACCAACCTTATGTGCACGCTACAAGATGTCATTCTATTTCCCAGTATTTTTAAAGTAACTAGAACCCAAAAAATTCTCCACATTTGTCGTTTCTAAGAAGCCCATTGATGTGCAAAATGCACCTTCTATAGTATGTAACGGAAATCGTCTTTATATCTCAAACCTTTTCAATGTAATTGGAACCCCAAGAAAATTGCGACAACAAAAGCCGTTTCTAAGAAACCCGTTGATGTGCGAGATGCACTTCTATCGCAACGGCAATTGTCCTTTTATCTTCAAACATTCAATGTAATAGAAGCCGCGTAAATAGAAAAGCGATTCTCACCAGAACCCCGTTGAAAAATGCAGTCTTGCATTTTTCTCTAGTTTTTTATTTTTTGTGAGAATCTAGGCAACGGCGATCCTAATAAAAATTAAGAGCACCAGTAGCATATTAACCCATTGAAGCGGTCGGTTCGGACTTTGAACAAAGCGGTGGCAATCTTAAAAGAAATTTCTGTTTTTTTTTTGAAGTTTAAATTATAAAAGTAATTTCGGCTCTCGGGTGTATTTATGCTGCTTTGGATAGGATCCGGTGCTGTCAGGTCGGAAACCTTGGGCTGCAACGGATTTGAGAGGCCTAGGCTGCTTGAAGGAATATCGCTGGTATCTGCGTAGGAGCGACCACCAATAATTATGTGGCTTCTGGCAAAGTTTGAATAAGGAGTCGAGGGTGGGGTGAGTTTAACGTGTTAGTGGGTGGGGTAGGTTTTTGTTTTAAATTACGATGATTACTCACTATCTTAGGGCTAGCAGTATTAATTCTATTACTTAACCTACTATTGTGATGTCTCGTGGCAGGATTATTTCACCTGGGGAGTATGGCGTGATTATTCCGTCTGGGGACGTCCATTCTCGCATCTCCTTCACGTCTACCGGCGACAGCTGCATGTTGATCTTTCCAACGGCTTATCGTTAAATTTTTCCACCTGAAGACGTCAGATTCGCATTTTAGAAGTAGCCACTCATATTTGGTCGGCATGAGCAGCTTGAAATTCACAGCTTTCTTGTTTTTTTTTCCAGGATGAAACAATCTCACATCTTGTAATGGGGATTGAGAAGTTCTTGGCGAAGAAGTCGTAAGCCCAAGGTACATCTGCATCTACCGGTGCGCCCCTGAGAAAGTAAGCTGTTACTCCATCATTAAACACCGAAGTACTGGAAGTACCCCGGAGTTTTCTTAACGCGTTTCGAGATTGCTTCGCCACTTTCTTTTTATTCGCTGATTCCGCCTTGTTTGCATTCAATTTTTTCAGACGATTATCCCATTCTTCTTGTGACCAATTGGTCCCGAATTTGAATATGGATTGAGGAGGCAAGTACATCGGTGGTAAGGCATGAGATGGGCTTGAAGGTGTTGAAACTGTTTGGGAGAACAGATTACTCGTCGTTTAGTTTGGAGTACCAAGGGTAAAGTTATCACCACAGTTGTAATCAGCTAATAGCTGATCACCTCTTAGTTCTTCGGCCAGAGTGATTGTTGAGTTTCCAACGTCCTCCTTAGTGGATAACTTCGTTTGACCAGAAACCATACAGACCGATTTTAAAGAAGCTAACTCCGTCAGAAATTTTGGACAATATATCAGTTAATTCGGTATTGCCATGATCACGGGAGTTATTCTCTACGTTGAGTTTAATTTTTTTAGGCCAGCGTTTATCGTATTCAGTTCAAATTTTATCAACTTCGATAAATCGTCAACGATATCGCTATTACTCGGAGCATTATCTTTAGACGTGGAGAAGTTGTCGAGTTTCGTTTTAAGGCCATTAAGATTTTTTGAGTGACCGTAAGAATTATTTTCAATGCGATCAGCGGCACACGAAAGCTCGTCAATGCTTTCCATTAAAAGCTGAGAGTTGATAATTAAACCGATTGAAATTGAGCATCTAATATTATAGTCGCAAAGGATACCATACTTTGAATGTTATTGTTGTAGGTGAAATATTTAATATAATAGAAAATATGTTGTTGTTGGTGTTGTGTTTAAAGTAACTGGCACGGATGCTAGTGTACCCCTAAGGGGCACCTTAATGATCTCGCCCTCTCAGCCATATATACCATGAAACTTGATTTTGATTAGTTATCAAGATCATCTTCGACAGTTATACCCTTTACGTCCGGCAATTTGCCTTTTCTATTAACCACCTTTTCTCCACCCCAAGTGGAACCATTCCGGACCAGGATAAACCATAATAGTCCGGACTCATCCCTCTTGTTAAAAAGTCCGACTTTTCTGATTTCTTCCCCTCTGAGTGTACGGAGAGAGTTCTTAAGGATTTAGTAAGGGAGTGGATGGGAACAAAAGGTGGCAGAACTGAATTAATGCAATCTAAAGAACAAAAATGTGAAAATATTACAGATCAATATCCAAAGTCTGAAAAATAACTTAGATGAACACTTCCTAAAATTCAATAATGTGGATATCTTAGTCATACCTGAGACCTGGCTAGAGCTACTGCCAACTGACCAGGTTGAGATCCTCGGTTACAATATAATCACCAAAGTAAGACCAGATGGTTTTTGGTGGCACTGCCATAGCAGTAAAAAGACAATTCTTTTATAAAGAGATGCACTTGTCACGGCCCTCACACAACCACACCGGCCACAGTAATCATGCTCAACCAGCAGTGAACGACTAGTTAGCGAAGCGTATGGACGTACACGAATCGCGGCACCACGGAAGCGTCCATCGGAGAAACGAATCATTTAAAACCGAAGCTACTCTTAGTTTTTTTGTTTAAGTATTATTTAACAAGTATTATTTAATTAAGTCAAATGTTTGCTTTCTTTTTCTAATTTTATTACGAAGTGTAAATTTATGTTGACAATAAACGAGTTAGTCGTATTTCTTACTTACTTGCTTGCCACAGATTTCCACCCCCTTCTCCCTGACAATTTCAGAAGTGGGATATTTGTCGCTGTGGAGCAGGTGTAAGTAATACTAACGGTGTGAAAAAAAATATAAGAATAAAATAACGCGAAATGGAAGGATTGGAAAAAAAACGGCAGCACAATTACGAGAATTTTGCCGGGAAGCCGAGTTGCCCACGAAGGGACCGAAAAATTCGATGATGACGCGGTCACATACGTATTATAATAATCAACGATCGCATGGTTGTATAAGTGAATCAATCTCACCAGCAAATGTTAGCGGAGAGCAGACGCCGGAACGAAGAACACCGCAGGCAAGTCCCAACATAGAAACAGTACATTACAGTAAGACCGTCTCAAGTACAGGCCTGGAAGTTCCCTTGCTTACTAACACTAACACAGCTGCTGGTAGACCCATTATCTGTCAGATCAAGAAGAAATTATATGGAGCGAGGTAAAAGTTGGGGATATTTTGCCGTAAAAAGTCATAAAATAAGGGTGGGTCTAACGGCACACAACAACGCGAAACGCGACACTCGAAAATCTGATGGAAATGTGCGACGTTGCCACATTTTTCCAGACACTCGAAGAAACGCGACTAGTAAATAACCTACACAAAATAGTGAGTAGTTTTTGTAAGTTCTTCAACTCAAGTTAGCACTCAACTTTGAGTGTTAACACGACTGCTGAGTGAAGTTCTTTTTAAAATAAGTTTTAATTGTTTGCAAAATTGAAAATTATGGATTTATAGTTATTAAAATATAATTGCATATTGTTTTCATAAAAAAAATTATACTAAAATTATTTACAACCTCAATAACTTTTATTTATCATGTAGCTCAAGTCAACACTCAACTTTGAGTGTTAACGCGACTGCTGAGTGAGGCTCTTTTTAAAATAAGTCTTAATTGTTTACAAAATAAAAAAGTGGGTGTGTGTACGTATGTACGCGCATTAGAAGTTATACTTCTTTGGGTTGATTTAAGACTAATGTTTAATTTGCATGCAAATAATTTATTGGAGTTTTTTATTATGTGCGTGCGTTGGCAGGTGGAAGCATCATGATGCCGACACGCTCCAGCCTGTCGGTTCTTTTCAGCAATGCTTCGCCAGCTGGATCAGCTTTTGTCTACTACTTACTACTAATACTACCGGTATTTCTAAGCCTTACTCTCTTCCTTTTGGTTTCTTTGCGCCTTACCTTCTGATGGAGCATGTTTAGCGTCTCCTCCACTTTATTCTTTACAACACCCGATGTCACCATGTAGTCTGTAATGTTTTTTACTCTGTGTCGTGCCTGAGCTGTCGCTTGCAGAGCAGCAGTTTGCTCGGCTAATATCGGGCATTCCAATAGGACATGCTCAGTGTCTTCTATCACATTTAGGAATGCCGGGGACAGCGAAGACATCTTGTCCGAACCGATGGAGGTA
Organism: Thereva nobilitata; assembly: GCA_963855945.1. Lineage (NCBI taxonomy): Eukaryota > Metazoa > Arthropoda > Insecta > Diptera > Therevidae > Thereva > Thereva nobilitata. Next base: position 38,480,583 of record OY979697.1, read on the forward strand.
TGCTCTGGAACACTGGAGGTATGCTCTGGAGTATGCTCCACTCAAGAACTGTGCAAGGTCGTAACTCATCTCTCCATGCTCTCCCGTGACCCTTCCCTCCACATTTGTTATGAGCCTGTGGGCCCATCGACCTTGAGTAGATTTACTCCACCTCATTTCCACTACAGGTACAGCAGATTTAAAATAAAACCATTTAACTTAAAAGTTTTTTTTACCCATTTTTATTATATTCTTTTCAGTCTCAATTAGTCATTTTTGGATTTTACTTTTTACAAAATTCTGGTGAAGTGATTTGTTAGGCATACCATATTTCCAGCGCCATTTTGAATTTTCTAATTTTGACAACAAATTTATTATTTCCGACGTTAAACACCCCCAAATAGCTATTTTCAGTGAAATCGAATCGTAATTGCCAAAACCGTACCGCCATATTGGCGCCGCCATTTTGAGTTTGCCCACAGATTTGTCATTTGTGACCTTAAAAACTCCCCGATACTGATTTTCAATGGATTCGGAAAACATTTCCAAAATTAATCCGCCATTTTGAATTTTCAAATTTGACTACAGAATCGTCATTTGTGGCCCTAAAAATCTCCCGATACCGATTTTCAATGGATTCAGAACATATTTGCAGAATTCATCCGCCATTTTTAATTTTTAAATTTTGACCACAGAATCGTCATTTGTGGCCCTAAAAACACCCCGATACCGATTTTAAATAGATTCAGAAAACATTTCCAAAATTCATCCGCCATTTTGAATTTTCAAATTTTGACGACAGAATCGTCATTTGTGGCCTAAAAACCACCCGATACCGATTTTCAATGGATTCAGAACACATTTGCAAAATTCATCCGCCATATTGGCGCCGCTATTTCGAATTTTCAAAATTTGACCACAGAATCGTCATTTGTGGCCCTAAAATCCCCCCGATACCGATTTTTAATGGATTCAGAACACATTTCCAAAATTCATCCGCCATATTGGCGCCGCCATTTTTAATTTTTTAAATTTGACCACAGAATCGTCATTTGTGGCCCTAAAAATCCCCAGATACCGATTTTCAATGGATTCAGAACACTTTTGCAAACAGTTGCCATATAGCTTTATTATTATCTTGGCCAGTTTCACACGGGCCGACAAACAACCAAGAAAAATCTTCTGAAAAAGTCGGCTGGTGTAAAACTGGCCCTTAGAAACTCGCGCTTAGGTCATGAATAGAACACGGATCGGATTTCCCTCCATAGCCTCGCGACAGAACTCCTCACCCAGCAACGGCTACGAATCTTCCTATGCCTACAAAAAATCCCAAACCTTCGCTTAGCTGATGAATCGTACAAGAAATTTATTTCCCTCCATAGCCTCAGGATAAAAACCCCCTCACCCATCGACATCGTGAACAGACGTCAGCTAAAGAATGGGAGTTGAAATGCTTGCCTCCATACCCCTTCGCCTATATTCTCCGTTGCGTCTCGAGTCCTAAAAATTCACTCTCATAATATTTTCAAAACGCGCCTAAAGAAGTATAACTTCAAAAATTATGGATATATAGTTATTAAACTGTAATTGTATATGATAAATAAAAGTTATTGAGTTTGTAAATAATTTTAGTATAATTTCTTAGTATAATTTTTCTGTGCGCGACTTGTTTGCTTTTGCTTTTAAGCGAACTTTTTCTAGTAAAAAGCTGTCTTTTTTCCTTTTGCCATTTTCTGATGTATTTTAAAAACTTATCGTCACAGTCAAATTTCATTCCTTTCCTCAAAACCGTCATTTTGAAAAATTTTTTTTATAAAACTTCTCTGAAACGAAACGAAAGAGCTCATTCGCAACGTGTTGACCGGACAGAGTAGAAGTCTAACGGTCAATCAACATTGAATGAAAGTAAGTTGAAAATTTAAAATTATTGGAATTAAAAAACATAAAAGATTTCAACAGTACAGTACAACAGTAAAATTTCGGTTACCCTTACAATTAAAAAAATTGGTACTATTTTTTTTGTGATTTTATTAAGTTGATAATATATTATACATTGTCGTACATGCCACTCGGAAATTCATTTTTCTTTTTCACTGAGAAAGTAGTTGTACCATAGTATTTATTTGTACCATTTGAAATTTCAGTTGTGTATCACTGTTTTTCTTACTTTTAATAAAAAAAATATTTCGAATTTTTCATAACAGTTATTTGAATGTTGTAAAATAATTTAACCTGAAAATAAATAGATCATATCTTTTTGTACAAGTTACAGTTTCAAAGGCCGAAAAAGTATAAGAATCGTGATTTTAAAACATTTTAATGTATTCCTTGGTTATTAAATATATTTTTAATTTTTAGATGAATGTATTGGACGTATCCGATATTTTCATACTTGGTCAAGAGTTGAAAAACAAAGGTGAAATACAAAAATGTTTGGCGCTTCACAAAGAAAGAACTGGTATCGAGCTATCGACTGGCAAATCTAGGTCTTTTGAGCAGTGGCGGACTAAGCCCGTCAGAGGCCCGGGGCGGCAAAGCTGAATGAGGCCCTCAGTCTAAGAAGTTGATGTAATTTTAGAAGCCTTTTATTCAGTTTTCATTTGTATGTAAAAGTGTGTGTAGGTTTATTTCCCAGCAGGGAAAGCATCTAATTACCCATCGATTCCGAAAGTAGTTCTAAAGCCAAGTGTCCACTATGGAGTTAGAGTGTAGAGTGTAAAGCTCTACCTGTAGTGTGTACACTACAGCACGTCTCTACCACTCTACCACCCCACCGACCGTAGAATTGCTCTAGAGAAATTTTGAATAGATCTCTACCACGTGCTCTACAGACTGCACACTGCAGATGCGTTTTCTCTACTGTAGAGTCGGCCATCAACTTTTGCATGTCATTTAATTTCTCAGTTATTCAGAGATGCGTGCGTACACATATTGTGAAAAAAATTTAAAGGAAATTAATAGAAAACAAAAAAATAATATAATGAGGTCTCGCCAAAAACAAGCTGCTGCCGTTGTATTTTTGCTCGAAGAAGAGAAAAAGAAGGAAAGGAAATGTTCGGCGCGAGATTGGATTGCGAAAAGAAAATAAAACGCTGGAATGTATATTGATTGAGCTCACGGAAGAAGACACATTTTCTGCGTATGTCGTATTCGAATTTCGTTGTTATTTAACAGGCGGATGTACAACAATTCGAAGCGCAGTCGAAATGTAAATAAGAATGAATACTGTAGAGAGAAAACTCTATCAAACATGCTTGATAGAGCGTAGAGCAGATGTAGAGCTCTACACAACACAAACAAATTGCTTATACACTATAGAGTTTTTTAGCAGAGAAAATTTTCCCGTAGAGTGGGTGTAGAGTGCATGTGTACAGCTCCAGAGGGTGTATACACTTCTCTACGCGTCTCTATGGGAGAGTTTTCTCTAGCTCTATGCAAAAAGCTCTATAGTGGACACCAGGGGACCGATTCCGAAACGGTGAGTTTTCGCCAGTGAACACCGAAGGAAAAACTCACTGACAACCTCGATGTTCACTTTTCTTTACAATGCGATTCCGTAAGTGCCAGTGAGTTTTAAAGTGCTGAATGATTTTTAAAGTGGCTGAATGATGCGCTGAGTTGGTACTGTCTTGACCTTCCCATTTTAAAAATTCTAATTAAATAAAATCTTTTAGAACAATAAACTAAAACTATTTTTACATACCAAACAAATCTCTCAAAAAAATTATTTTTAAAAAAAATTCAAAAACTTATTCAAAAATAATCGCACGAAATTACAAAAACAACTTTACTCACCGTAAATTCACAGCCTTTTGCTCAGTGAGAAATTTTTCACGGCGCGGCGGTGTTCACCGCAAATGTCAAAAAAAAATCATTCACACTCTTGCGGACGCGAAAATAAGCAGTGTACACTGAAATCGGTGAACGTTGCGGAATCGGGCCCCAGGCTTAAGTTTAGAAAAACTCATTTTGCATGTTACAACCGAGATGAAAATGGTCCAGAAGTATTGAATAATAAGCGATGTACAGGATAACGATTCAATAAAGTCCCATTTTAACAATTACATGCTGTACTTATTTGTGTCTACGGGAACATTGTACGGGACCTCCGACTCCAAAGTACCACTTAGGTAGGCACTGACCATATTTTAAAAGCCTTGTTTAGGATTGGATCAAGGGAACTTGTAGACATTTGGAGGCCCCCACGAACCAGAGGCCCGGGGCGGACCGCCCCTTCCGCCCCACCCTTAGTCCGCCACTGCTTTTGAGGTTGCAAATATGAAGAAACCTGAAGGTTGTGAACTGGATTATTATGAATACCAATATCACTGTCCGATGAATGGAAGAACAGCTGAAAAAAATGCGAGGTAAGAATAACAAATCATCAATATCAATACGTAGATATATTTGATAACAAATGATTTATAATTATATTGTTTTTAGGATCCAAAGAACTGGATGCAAAATGCATGCAAAATACAGAGCAGCCAAGAAGAAAGATGCTTACGTCCTTCACAGTTGCTACGCCAAGCACGATCACAGTTCTCCTGAGGTTGTAACTCAGAACGTCAATTCTGCGCCCATTACGATTGCTACTGCGTCAACAACAACACAATCACAAGTTCATTTTAGTTAGTGAGAGAGAGTCTTCATTCAGCGGATCGAATAAAGGCTCAAGTGAATCTGCTTCAGACATTCCACATAAAGGTACAATAATTGAATCATCAATGAAACAAAAAAGCTTTCGAGTATTGACATTAATTAATTTTATTTTGTTATAGACTTGCTTGTCGACCAATCTTTGCGGAAATTAAAATCGTGTCTTTTGGATGGCAACAACTTTGACAATCGCATGGAGCAACTAGCAGACCTCGTTAGCTATTGGGAGGTTGATCTTGAAGTGCAAATCAAAACATGGTTTGAAGTAGATGATAGTCTGCTGCTGCGACCTGCCGCTGAACCGTCGTCTGAGCCTCCATCTGAACCTCCATCTAAACCTCCACCTGAACCTTTGTTACGAAAAAAAAATCCCCTTCCAATAACTTTATTAGAAATAAATCCAAATGCCCTTAAACCCTAAAATTGTCCAAATTTTTTTGGAAAATTAAAAATAAATTAAAAAATCTTTTTAATCATATAAAAAATCGCCACAAGCAACACCGTGCGAAGATTTGAAAATCTTATCATCTGAAACCCGCCCATACATTTCCCAGCCAAAATGCACAATTGCATTTTGCGTATTGCGACTCCCAATTCCAATGCAAAGAAATTAATGCAAAAAACATCCAAGACTTATCTTATTAGACTGGGGAGTCAAATTTCGTCTGGGATCTTTCCGGAGACAAAATGCGTAATTGCATAATTTGGTAAAGACGTGACTTTTTCCGACGAGCTGCACTTTTCGCGGCTTGAGAACGTTTTTTTTTGGTTTACGAACCACGGTCGGCTCGGTGGCGGTGAAAATTTATGTTTAAAAAGAGTTGTTCTAATCGTCGCCACCGCCGGGTGGTTTTAACGCGGCCGGTTAATGATTTTAAGTAATAGAGGATTGTTTCAAAAACATAGCGGACGGCGGGCGATTTTACGCGAGCAGCAAAGTAGTTCGATTTCGTTGGTTTCATTGTGGCTGTAGTGTTAAGGATTTCTAATTCCGGATTTTATATAAGTGTCATAATTTTGTGGCTGTAATTAAAGACCGAAAATCAGTTAAGGATTTCTAATTCCGATTTTATATAAGTGACATAATTTTGTGGCTGTAGTGTTAAGGATTTCTAATTCCGGATTCTATATAAGTGTCATAATTTCGTGGCTGTAATTAAAGGCCGAAAATCAGTTAAGGATTTCTAATTCCGATTTTACATAAGTGTCATAATTTTTTGGCTGTAGTTAAACACCAAAAATAAAGATTTACTTGTGAACCTCCAACAGTTCTTTTGAACTCGACAAAAAAGAAGATGGAAGAGCAAGGTTAGTAAAATACCCAATAATATTAAAAAAAAAAGAAAAAGTATATTACAAATGGCGCAGCCGGTAGGATCCGAGCGAGCCTAACAAATTGATCGAGTGCTGGGTATAGGCACCCTTACCCTTAAACTCAGTCTGAGCCTGGTTCTGAGGGCACAAGATTAATAGAGGCGTTGACCCCGGATCCTATACGAACAACGAACAGGGTAGCAACAACTATAGGTGGTAGAAACCATCCTACCCTGCAACGCACCCAAAGGTGCCACCGGTGGACTATCGCGGGCTTCATCCCTGCCCAGGATAAAGTCCATTAAGGAACAACAAGGGCACGATCTAGCCACAGACGCTCCCCCGACGTGGGACTAGAGCATAGTTACAGCCAGCCCAAGGATTCCTCATCCAGGGCTCCGACGTCCAGCCCTACATCCACGAGGGCTGCATCATCAATTCAAACCCATTTTAGACTATAATCCAATCAATTCAGGCGAGGCCAACAAGTCAAAGGCCCACGACCCAATCTCTATTAAGAATCTTCGCTCGGGGGTGTTCAACCACGGTGCCTCTGCTCCAGGCGGGTACGCGCTCACCCCAATATTAATTTCGCCGAGGGACTTACGCGGCCTTCATCCCTGCCCATTAGTTGATGTCGGATACCTACAATCCCATAAACGACTCCAGCACCAGCGATCCAGAAACGCCAACGCTTACTACAGGCGGAATCACCGCTACATCCACTCCAGCACTACAATCAACAGTTTCAGCTCATCAATCAACATCATCAGCTCCACAGGTACCCGAAGGTAGCCAGTCAACACCGGCGACTTCAAATTTAAGTTCTCCATCACCCAGTAGGCTACGTAGCGGGCGAATAACACCAGGAACTAGTCAAGTAAGTCTACAGAGCTGTTTAGAAGATTTGTTAAAACAGGCCAGGGAAGGTGAAAAATCTTCGAGCCCCCAGTACGACTTTCTCAATAGAGAAGTAGCCAGGAGCAGCGAGCAAAGACTCGCCAAAATAAATCAATTTAGAGAGGCTACTAGGAAGTTCGTACAGGAAATCCAGGTGTACCACCGGCACGATGTAGCTCCTTGCTGGGGTCAGCAAGGTTACTGCCATCGTGTTCTGGGTAACATAAAAATTTAGAGAAACTACATCCTCCCTAGGTTCCTAAAGTTATAGGGGATGCTAAGCCGGCCACACGGTATACGCTAGCTCGCCGGTGGGGGCGTGGGGTTGTGTGGCCGGGACATTACATCTATGATTCACCACTTACCTATTGTTTAAAAGGGATATCTCTTCATGTTATTATTTTCCTAGGTTAGCCAAGGCGATTCATCGCTTGACGTTTCCATCGACCTGGTGGACCTGTAAATGTTCAACGCGACTTCAAGAGGACCCTGGAGAGAAAGCAAAATCCAACCATCCTGGAAAATTTACCCCCTTAGGCTGTCATGCCTAGTAATATACGTGTAGTTAAAGAAATAGACAACCAATATATTATATAACAGTTACAATTTAACACAATATAATTAATTAATAACAAAATGAAGGTAAGTTGGCATTACCTATTAGAGACGTGAAAAGCAACAAAAAAAATACTCCTACATTAATACAAAGAGTGGAACAAAATTAAAAACCACTCTGGCGTTACAATGAGGTATCCTTGACCTTGAGGTATACTCCAATAATTATTAACAGTGCCTCCCAATCATGTTTCGTAAAATTAACAAAATTTAAAAAAAACCTAAAGCCGACCTGGTACCAGATAGATTTTCGGTTGTACAACACTTCGTTATTAAAAAAATTAGTGAAACAAAAAACATTCAACAATTAGTCAGGCAATGTAGATATTTAAAGTATAACTAGGCCATTAACATAATCATAGCTTGCTACAAAGAAATTTTTATCCAACATAAACCAAATTACCGATAAATACAATATATACTTGATATGTACACCAACAAATAAACAAAAATACTGTCTTCGCTTACATTCGATGTAACGACCTGGGTGCCTAAGATATTTCCTAACGAAATATCAGAACAATGCTGTAAAGAACTAAAAGTAACTATTTATCTAGTCATATAACTTAGGCATAATTTTACGGGATTAATGCCAAAAAAACTGTTTCGAAATCATAGAGGACACTAAGCTAAGAAATATGTGTACATTTGTTATTTGATTTATATTTATTCTAGAAGCAGAAACAAAGCCTCTATTTCTTCCTTGTCTTCCTGAGTTTTAGGCCAACTTCGTCTCTTCTCGATGAAATAACACCATACGAAAATGATTTATTTAAACTGCTGAGCGTTCACCCATACAGACAAAGCAAAACACCATGTCTTTTAGGAGCACTTGGTCAAATTTTAATGGTCCTTGTGATTCAACTGCTAGAACCTCCGCGCTATATAGCTAATAGTTTTGCCATAAAAAAAAGAACTGGAACATTTGTACATACCACCGTAGATGCAGACAATAATCAGTCCAAAATTACAAGATGGCCGTTATGTCCTGTCTTGATTGTTGGGGGGGACTAATTTCTTTGGGTTTAGTTTGTCTAAACCTAATCTACCTTCCTCTCTCCACCACGGTCACCAGTTACAGGATTCAGGACGTCTTTGAGGTTTCCGACTTTCAGCAACTCTTGGAAAGGTGCTTCGCGTTGTCCAAAGGTTTTTTTCCAAATCCTACGTTATCAACCCAAATTTTTTTTCTCAACAGCAATAGTTTTTCCCGACCGACTTTTATTAATTTCCAAAATTTTTCCACAAAGACAACTTTTTCCTATTTTCCAGAACAAAATTCAGACCCTCCCGTCTGTTCGAAATTCAAAAATTCTTTCCTTTTTCCTGTTCTCCAGAACTCAAACTATTTTTTTTTCCGACTAGTAGAATTTAAAAATTTTCTCAAAATTTTTTTGTGTGAAGTAATTTCATTAATTAAGCCTGAACTTTCCGATAGATGGAGGACCATTAAAAGGGAGAAACTTTCGGTAAATAACCGACCGTTACATACCCTCGGGTCCACAAGGCCGACTTGCGAGGCAGTGAGGAGCCGAAAAAAAACGGAAGGTTTTTCAGCCGTAAGACTTAGTGTTTGGCGCCAATGTGTGGCTCGTCTCACGCCCTGAGATTCAGAGTCTCATGCCACAGCTGCGGTCAGAGAGCGAGATAAACAAAAAGAAACAACCTGGATAATTTTTGAAGTAAGTGTTCCAAATAAGGTGATAAAATGTTCAGTCTGGAGAGTATCTCGGAGGAATCTCTGGAGTTGCCAAAAATCTGGGGAAGGCAATACCACATTGTCCCCCTCCAGGTTTCTACCATCATCCAGGTCTCCATGTCGAAAAGGTCTCCTTTCGGTCCATCGGGACAGTCTCCAGCAATACCACATTGTCGTTGACCAAACCCCGATGGATCGCCAGGACCACCATTCGCCGAGAGTTGTTCTTCAGACTGAACGAAAATCAAAGGAGGTATACCATCCGCTAGGGAAGCTACCTAAGCGGATTACGGCACCCTATTAATAACCGGTGAAGCCGGCGAGATGCCTTCTTAGGGCTACTCCGAGGAGCGCTTGCTTCAAGGACAATCAGGGTCGTAGGTCTTTGGCGTGATAAACGCCTATGGTTTTACCAGCCAAATCCTCCAGCTCGTACAAACTAGTTCCAATTTTCGTCCGTATCCGGGCTTTCACAAACCTCGGTGCCAATTTAGCACTGAAGCGACCAGCTCGGTTACTCGCCCAGAAGGTTCTTCGGTATACCTCATCTCCAGGTCGAAAACTGCTCACTCGGCAACGTAAGTTGTATCGAGTAGTATGCCTGGTATGTGCCGCGGCTAAATTTAGCGCTACTCGTTCACGCAGTATCTGCAACTTGTCCGTCAAGGGCAAGAAAGCTATGTCACCTTCCTGGAAAACGTTCAGTTTCTTCAGGACTGGATAAGCTGATCCGTGCAGGATCATATGGCTACCAAAAAGAGCCTGATACGGTGACATGCCTATTGCCTCGTGGTGGGCGCTACGAAGAGCACATTCAATGGACGAGAGATGTCTATCCCACTCACGCTGATCCTCCTTTAAATACGCTCTGATGGCGGCTAATACCGATCGATTCACCCGCTCGGAAGCGTTAGGGTGAGGCGAATATACGGCTGTGCGCACATGTCGCACGCCATAATCGGTTAACAATTTAGCAAACTCTTTGGACGTGAATTGCCGACCATTGTCGGAGAAGATGGTTTCAGGAACTCCAAAGGTGTGAAAAATAGTTTGCTCGAGGAACTTGACGGCCACCGCCGTAGTCTCAGCGGACACGGGGTGCAAGAAGGCAAACTTGGTGAAGGCATCTAACACAACAAACACTGCCGTGTGACCTTTCTTCGATCGGGTGTAAGGACCTAAGAAGTCTACGTACAAAAATTGGAACGGCTTCGACGCATCCATGGCGTTGCCCATAGGTGGTCGAAGTACCGAACTGGGGGCTTTAGTGGTCTTGCAGACCTCACAGTGGGCGACGAATTCCCGCACCTGTTTGGACATACCTGGCCAAAAGTATTTAACTCTCAGACGGGTTAGAGTCTTCCCTACTCCACCATGCGATGTTTGGGGAGGCAAGTGAGCCGACTCGATGAGAGGCGTGGTCAGTTCCGTTGGGACCCACAACTTCCAGGTTAGGTCGTCAGCAACAGAGTCTCCGGTACGTGGGGATGTACGCTGGAACACGTACCCCTCTTCAACTCGCAGGTCTGGTAACTGCGGTGAGGCTTGCCTGATTCGTTCAACCAGACGAAGATAATCAGGGGATTTGAAGGACGTGGCATTTAAGTCCACGTCGAAACATAGGGACAGGTCGTCCACGCAATCCATGCGGGACAAGGCATCAGGAACCACATTGTGAGTGCCTTTTCGATGTTCAATCGTAAAATCGAAACCCTGAAGCTTAAGACTCCACCGGGCTAAACGTCCGTTGAGCTCCTTCTGGCCCATGAGCCACTTCAGACTTGCATGGTCAGTAATGACCGTGAAAGCCTGTCCCTCCACATAAGCCCTAAACTTCTTTATACTCAGCACGGCTGCGTAGCACTCGAGCTCAGTAATGGTGTAGTTTCGCTGTGCTCCGTTCAATTTCTTGGACATATAAGCAATCGGATGTTCTCCTCCATCCATGTCCTTTTGAAAGAGCACACTACCTACACCAGTCCTGCTGGCATCGCACTGAATATAAAAAGGTTTAGAAAAATCTGGAGTGACTAGAAGAGGAGCTTCCGTCATCAGCTTTTTCAAAGTCTCGAACGCCTGCTGGGCCTCATCATTCCAACTAAAAGTTTTCGTCTTCAAACAATCCGTGATTGAAGAAGCCACGCTAGCATAATTGGGGATGAAACGCTGATACCATCCGGTCATACCCAAGAACCTCCTAGTCTGCTTATGAGACTTCGGAGTCGGGAATTCCGTGATGGCCGTCACCTTGTTAGGATCCGTTTTCAGTGTCCCATCACCAATTATGAAGCCGAGATACTTGACTTCAGTCACGCAAAATTTGCTTTTAGCCAGATTGAGTGTCAACCCCGCACGACGGAGACAGCTGGCGACTTCGTCCAAAAGCTTTAAGTGGGAGTCAAAGTCCGGTGAAACTATTAGCAGGTCGTCCAGATAGACAAAGACGTTCTCACGTAAATGTCCAGGAATGCTCTTGTCCATCAAGCGACACATGCGCTGTGGGGCATTACACAAGCCGAAAGGCATGACTGTAAACTGGTACAGGGGACGACCGGGGACAGTGAAAGCTGTCCGCTCTCGCGACTTCACCTCTAAGGGAATTTGCCAGAAAGCATCCTTAAGGTCCAAACTCGTGATGAACTTGGTGTCTTGAAGACGACCAAGAAGACCATCGATGTGTGGAAGGGGATAGGCGTCTTTGACAGTGACACTGTTGACCTTACGAGAGTCAAGACACAGGCGGACTTTGCCTGGTTTACGAACTAACACCACTGGAGAATTCCAGGGACTGTTCGATGGCTCAATCACCCCCAGAGCCAACATCCTGTCCAACTCGCCATACATCAAATGTTGAATAGCGGGTGAGACAGGATAATGCCTCTGCTTAATGGGAACTGAGTCACCAGTGTCGATCGTGTGTTCCTCCAGGTGGGTCTTTCCCAGTCCTAAGACATCGAAAGAGGGAAACCTGGCCTTGACCCGCTCCAACTGCTCGCTTTGCAAAGACGTTAAGTCGTGCATGTTAGTAGACGCAGTTGAGGCGTTTAACTCGCAGACTAATTGGGGAGCGATGCTGAAAAGTTTCCAAAAATCGATCCCTAGATACAGTCTCTGGCTGAGACTGGGCACCACATAGATAGTCATATCACGGGTCCGTCCTCCACAGGAGACCGGAACCCGGATGTAACCGCAAATTCTTTGTGAAGCCCCGTCAGCAGTTTGCAACGCAGTGTGCAAAGTGTAGACTGTCACTTCGGGATGATTGGCTAGAAAGGATTCAGCACCTCTTCCCAGACAGCTGATACTAGCGCCACTGTCCAATAAACCATTCACCTCCTCATTAAGTAAGGTGACCTTAGTAAAAGGACGAGGATCTGACAAGTCAGAGATGAAAGCAGAAACAAGTTTCTGCGAAAGATGTCGCTTCTCCTTAGCTCGTACTCTAATTTGGGGAGGGGTATGCCGAGAATGCAGGGAGTCCACAAAAGGTGGCTCCGAAAAGATGCGGGCACGAGTGGAGATATATCTCTTCCAACGGGAAATAAAGGAGAGTCTGACCTCCTCGGAGGGAAAAGATGGAAGAGCCTCATTTGACGTAGAGTCGCTGATGGTAGACGTAGCAGGTATATATGAAGTGGACGAGGGAATAACGGGCGAGCTTAGCTCGGGCGCGGACTCCCGTATGGTCTCGCACCCCTGCTCCGGTTTCCCTGGCAGGTGGGACAGACTGGGGTCACGACTCCTGGCTTGCCACACTTGTAGCAAAACAGGCCACGAGTCTCAGATGGGCAGTCCATAAAAGGATGACCCTGTTGCTGGCAATTCCAACAACGAAAAGGTCGCGGGTTCGCCGGGAACTGACGCGGCGCGGTCATCTCATCTACTCCTTGCGGGGATACGTCCGGTGGTAATGAATTAGATTCATTCATTGTCGAATAGTCAATCTCGTGTATTTGTCGATCGGGCCTTCGTTCCAGACGTTTCTGCTTATGCCAGCGTTCAGCTCGAACGCAGACTTCCCGCAAGTCATGCATGGTTGCGAAACGTTGGCCTATCACCAATGAACCTAAAGATGCATCCAAATTCTGAAGGATTATGTCCACCAACTCCACCTCCGGCATTGGATTGGACATTCTGTTATACAACGACAACAGTTTTGCGACGTAGTCGTCATATGAATGGTTTTGTTGTTTCAATTCCAACAGTCGTTTTATCAGTTCAAAGTCTGACTCACGACTCCTAAACTGCCTGGTGAAATGACTTTTCACCGTTTCCCAATCTGGGTCACGGACTTGCCGGCGGAACTGGGACCAGTACCAGTCCTCGGCTCGGCCTGTAAGTAAAGCCGAAATATTTCGACATAGCTCAGACTGGCTGACCCACTCGTCACGTGCCCTCAGCTCCAACCGGAACAAAAATTCTTCTGCCGACAGAGCAGGGTTCTCACCGGAGAACTTGATGTTCCAGGTCGTAACTGGAGACTTGCGGCGATAGGTTCCGGTTGACGCTTCCCTTCTGCTGTCGGTATGTACGGGCTCAGCAGGGGGATAGTGAAGATCCATACGGGGGAGCATCGGAATCTCTGCAGCACGCTGTTGGGCCCGCAGTCCCTCTAGTTCCCGTTGTACCTGTTGGAGTTGTTCCTCCGGGGTGGGATCGTTGACTTCGGAAAGTGACGACTCATCAGGGTCGAGGTGTGATTCGCCTGGACGGTCGCTTTCGCCAGTGGCGAGAGCGGTTTTCTTTCCGCCTCTAAGTTCCATTTATACGACGTATTACCCCGAAATCCAAAAATAATTATGAAGGGGAATGTCTTCGGGTTACTATCCGTTATAAAAACAATACCCGTGCCAGATATGTGCACGACTCTAGCGCAAAAAAAATTGCAACAACAACTGATACCCTAAGCAGTATTTCGCCACAATATACACAATAATTAAAGAGAGAAACAAGTTAATTGGTCCTTCCTAGACGAGATATAACCAAGGCCCGTAAACCGTATACGCCACAAGATCGGGACTAAACAACAAAATAACCAAATTAACAAAAATGATGACCAAGTCGGTACTACTACGGTCCTTGTAGATATCCTAATGAACGAGTAAGTCGACTAACAATAGTTATGCTACTCGCAATAATCAAAACCGTACAATAGCTGAGAAAAATTAAAGTGTAAAATAGTTTTTATTTGTTTTAAAATGTGTGTTAATTCTCCAGGATGGTTGAAGCAAAACAATCTCTCTCTCCAGGACTCTCGGTGGCCGAGGTCATCGATGTCAGTCGGTGGTAGCTATGAGACACAGCCAGCACCGAGTGCCATCAACAACGCCGGAAGCACCACACGTCTTCATCTACTTGAACGACATGAAGAGTCTACCTCCACATAAAAGACAAGGAAATCTTCTTCGAAAATAATAAAAATTTTAATTGGATTCCGCTGTCCAACCACAACTGAGCTACTCTACGGAAAATCAATCAGCAGTGGGGACAGACGGGAGAGAAAACAATAAAAGCACAAGGAAGTAGACGGATGTCCCTCAACAAAAGTCCACAGGGCGCAAGTGATTAGCCAGACGATTAAGCCTGTGCGGCCTCATAGAGGTGCACCTGAAGTGACCACATCCCTTACCACATTTCGACCAATTGTCTAAAATGAAAGAAAAGAAAAAAAATTTGAGGGGACTGAATGGATTAAAGAAGTCCACGGGGCGCAGTGGGCAGGCGATATCACGCCTGTTACCTCAGCCGGTTAAGCCCGAGTTACAACTCAAACGTCCATCAGCAAAAAGTACCAAGGATCCTGTCCACTGAACGAAGCACTGGCAGGCGGTATGACGCCTGATACTCAGGACGACGAGCAAAAACACAGGACAAAAGAACTCCAGACTCAGCCTTCACCCATGGCCAAGCGGTCATACGCTTGTTAGCCAGCGGTGCCGGTAAGCCTAGTTCAAAGATGCCTAAAGCGAAGAAGATAAAATGATGCGGGACAATCTAAAAGTGAAAGCAAAGTAAAATTCACACTGAATTTAGACAATAAAGATGAATCTGTTAAAAGAGGCAGTGGTGGTGAACCATAGTCAAATATAATTTTAATAAGTTAACAGAATTTGGCCGCCATTTATGAAATAAATGGGCGCCGTAATTTAATATTGAAAGAAACTTGTTTGCCAAAAGCGTTGGCAGGTAAGCATACGTTGGGCGCCATTATGTACCACCGGCACGATGTAGCTCCTTGCTGGGGTCAGCAAGGTTACTGCCATCGTGTTCTGGGTAACATAAAAATTTAGAGAAACTACATCCTCCCTAGGTTCCTAAAGTTATAGGGGATGCTAAGCCGGCCACACGGTATACGCTAGCTCGCCGGTGGGGGCGTGGGGTTGTGTGGCCGGGACATTACATCTATGATTCACCACTTACCTATTGTTTAAAAGGGATATCTCTTCATGTTATTATTTTCCTAGGTTAGCCAAGGCGATTCATCGCTTGACGTTTCCATCGACCTGGTGGACCTGTAAATGTTCAACGCGACTTCAAGAGGACCCTGGAGAGAAAGCAAAATCCAACCATCCTGGAAAATTTACCCCCTTAGGCTGTCATGCCTAGTAATATACGTGTAGTTAAAGAAATAGACAACCAATATATTATATAACAGTTACAATTTAACACAATATAATTAATTAATAACAAAATGAAGGTAAGTTGGCATTACCTATTAGAGACGTGAAAAGCAACAAAAAAAATACTCCTACATTAATACAAAGAGTGGAACAAAATTAAAAACCACTCTGGCGTTACAATGAGGTATCCTTGACCTTGAGGTATACTCCAATAATTATTAACAGTGCCTCCCAATCATGTTTCGTAAAATTAACAAAATTTAAAAAAAACCTAAAGCCGACCTGGTACCAGATAGATTTTCGGTTGTACAACACTTCGTTATTAAAAAAATTAGTGAAACAAAAAACATTCAACAATTAGTCAGGCAATGTAGATATTTAAAGTATAACTAGGCCATTAACATAATCATAGCTTGCTACAAAGAAATTTTTATCCAACATAAACCAAATTACCGATAAATACAATATATACTTGATATGTACACCAACAAATAAACAAAAATACTGTCTTCGCTTACATTCGATGTAACGACCTGGGTGCCTAAGATATTTCCTAACGAAATATCAGAACAATGCTGTAAAGAACTAAAAGTAACTATTTATCTAGTCATATAACTTAGGCATAATTTTACGGGATTAATGCCAAAAAAACTGTTTCGAAATCATAGAGGACACTAAGCTAAGAAATATGTGTACATTTGTTATTTTATTTATATTTATTCTAGAAGCAGAAACAAAGCCTCTATTTCTTCCTTGTCTTCCTGAGTTTTAGGCCAACTTCGTCTCTTCTCGATGAAATAACACCATACGAAAATGATTTATTTAAACTGCTGAGCGTTCACCCATACAGACAAAGCAAAACACCATGTCTTTTAGGAGCACTTGGTCAAATTTTAATGGTCCTTGTGATTCAACTGCTAGAACCTCCGCGCTATATAGCTAATAGTTTTGCCATAAAAAAAAGAACTGGAACATTTGTACATACCACCGTAGATGCAGACAATAATCAGTCCAAAATTACAAGATGGCCGTTATGTCCTGTCTTGATTGTTGGGGGGGGGACTAATTTCTTTGGGTTTAGTTTGTCTAAACCTAATCTACCTTCCTCTCTCCACCACGGTCACCAGTTACAGGATTCAGGACGTCTTTGAGGTTTCCGACTTTCAGCAACTCTTGGAAAGGTGCTTCGCGTTGTCCAAAGGTTTTTTTCCAAATCCTACGTTATCAACCCAAATTTTTTTTCTCAACAGCAATAGTTTTTCCCGACCGACTTTTATTAATTTCCAAAATTTTTCCACAAAGACAACTTTTTCCTATTTTCCAGAACAAAATTCAGACCCTCCCGTCTGTTCGAAATTCAAAAATTCTTTCCTTTTTCCTGTTCTCCAGAACTCAAACTATTTTTTTTTCCGACTACTAGAATTTAAAAATTTTCTCAAAATTTTTTTGTGTGAAGTAATTTCATTAATTAAGCCTGAACTTTCCGATAGATGGAGGACCATTAAAAGGGAGAAACTTTCGGTAAATAACCGACCGTTACACAGGGGCTAACTCCGCTAGAAAGTAGGGCAGTAGAAATTCCACAAGAACCAAGTAGGCAGGATTTAGATAATTCTACAGGTAGCGATAGGGACCCGAGCAAGGGCGAAGTCCTACTTAATTGGGTCAGCGTATCATTTTCGGACTCCGAAAAGGAGCTTATACTAGAGGACTCCGACTCCAAAAATATAAAGCCCTTCAAAATGGCGGACTGTACAAAAGTCGCCCGCTTAACCTCCGAATTAGTTCCCATTTTCTCCGGCGGCCCATCCACCAATATCGTAGTAGAATTACAGACATTTTTAGGATGTTGTCACCAAGCGCTGCAGTGTCTGAGCGACACGGACAAACCAGCCTTCCTACAAATCTACCCCACGAGGTTACGAGGCGAAGCCTACCTGTTGATAGCCTCCACACAGCCTGCAACATTTGAAGAGGCTGAAAAGCTCCTTAATCAAACATATTTGCCCCGAGAAACCTACCAGGAACTGGTAAACAAATTAATAACTCTGCGACAATACCCTCTAGAGAGCCTAATAGCCTTCACGGCTTGAATCAAGCAGATGTTACAGTCCTGCAAAGAAGCGGCCACCACCAAGTACGGTGCCGCGAGCGCCCATACAGTACAGGCGCAACTGAATGATTTCGCCAAAGGCGCTTTGAAAAGCGGTGTCAATAATTGAATAGAGAGTTTATCCTTCTAGCTCAGAAGGTACACTTCTCAGCTGGGCTGAGAAACGGGCCGCACTTATGTGCAGGGAACGAACCGGCCGAGAGCATCCAAAAAGGTATAAGAAGAGAAACACCGCATAACGAGCATGCGACCAAAAATGCGGGCTCCTTCTCGACCCCAGCACTCCGGTACCGAGCCGGTCCGGTCCCTGCACACAAACGCGGTCACATTTACCACTGCACAGTGGCTTAGCTAAGACATGCAAACACAAAAAAAAAACAATGCAACATTTAAGAGCACAAAACATCAAACAGAGAAGCGTGCAAAGTCAATGAAAAAGTGGGACACGCAGGGAGTCACGCCACATTAAAAAGAGTCCTTTTAAGAACATCTTCGCTGGTTTGCATGCAAAAAGCACTCGCATTTTTGTTAACATTTATAAGCATGCGGTTAACTGGTTCGTACATCCCATAATTGGTGTTAGAGGAATTAATGTACAAGAGAGGTGGACCTCTCAGGTTGTAGTTGTTCACTCTAAATGACGTACGGGTTCGTAGGAAGCCTGAGTCAACTTTGTCATTCAACAAACGATGAACGAATATAACGTCAGCGACCTCGCGACGCTTATGGAGAGAGCTCAAGTTGAGCAATTTAAGTCTGTTCCCATAAGGCGGAAGAATAAGTGGGTCATCCCACGGGAGGTGACTGAGTGCAAAACGAACGAACTTCTTTTGAACTGATTCGATTTTATCGATATGGGAGGAGTAGTAAGGAGACCATACCTGGGAGGCGTATTCAAGCAGAGGCCTAACTAAAGATATGTATAAGTGTTTGGTGATGAGGGGGTTGTTGAATTCCTTGGACCATCTTTTTATAAATCCCAGGACTGAATGGCCCTTGGAAGAGATATAATTGATGTGGGTGGAGAAATCCAACTTACTTTCTAACCTAACCCCTAGATCGATAACAGAGTTAGTGCGGGAGATCTTGTTATCGAGAAAAGTATAGTCATAAGTTACAACGCCACGTTTCCTACAAAAAGTCATAACCTCACATTTACTAATATTAAGGACCAGGTTGTTGTTGGAACACCAAGAATAGAAGGTGTTTAGGTCTGCTTGCAGAAGTTTGCAATCCTCAATACTCCTTATGTGGCGGTACAGTTTGATGTCGTCGGCATAAATAAGGATTTTACAGTGCCTTAGCAGGGTAACAATGTCATCGATTGATAAAATAAAAAGAAGAGGACCAAGATGACTTCCTTGGGGGAGACCAGAGGACGCTCCGATGTTTTTAGATTTAACTCCGCGGAATAGAACCTGATAGGTTCTGTCGGCTAAGTACGATTGGAACCATACCACCAGGGCATGCAGAAAGCCTAACTTTTTTAGTTTTAGAACTATAATAGTGTGAGAGAGCATGTCGAAAGCTTTACTGAAGTCTGTGTATACACAGTCAGTTTGACAGCCAGTGACAAAGCCTCGAACAGTGTGAGAAGAGAACTCTAGTAAATTAGTAGTAGTGGAACGAGCTGCAAGAAAGCCATGGTGGTTAGATGAGATAAGTCTCTTGCAGATAGGGGCGATAGCAGAATAAATGATAGATTCGAAGAGTTTTGGTATACACGATAACTTCGCAATTGGTCTATAATTAGTTACGACCTTTTTTATGGACGGGATTATAAAAGAGTTCTTCTATAAGGTTGGGAAGCACCCCTTATTTAGGGATTTTTGAAATAAACATAGGAGAGGAGATAGTAGAGCCCCTGCACAGGATTTTAGAACAGCAGGAGGGACACCATCAGGGCCGGACGAAAAATCTTGTGGAAGATCATTTATATGTTTCAAGATATCTTCCCTAGTTATAGACAGAGATAAGTTTTGAGCCGTTTGTATCGTGTTGATATGTCGAAAATTGTCTTCATCAGGTTGGAAGACAGGAGACGAGAAAGATTTGCGAAAGAACGATGCGAACTTGTCGCAAATCTCGGATGGATTAGAGCTAACAGAGTTCTCGTATTGCATGGTGTCAGGGTAATTATCAGCCTTTTTCTTAGAGTTGATAAATTGAAAAATTTAAAAACCCTATCTCTGCCAATACCTCCTAACTCTGGAAGAACAAACGCTAGATACATTAATCCAGAAGGCGCTAGATATGGAACGCCTACAACTAACAGTGTTGCATCTGCAGCCCAACACAGCTCCTGCGGCTTACCCTATTAGTCAACCCGGATTCAACGTTTCCCGAAAAACACGAGCGCTCCATCCGACCACGCCACGCCAAAACAACAACAATTTGTATGCACTGGAAATTTCCAATGCATATAAATTGTTGTTGTTTTGGCGTGGCGTGGTCGGATGGAGCGCTCGTGTTTTTCGCCCTTAACGGATACACCCAGTATGACGCTGCAGAGAAATTACCTGATAACAATTATCCGAAAGGATTTTTTTTCTTAGAAATTTATTTAGTTTCACTTAAGTAACTGTTTTATGGAATATTGTATTTCCTTCCTTTAATCCTTCACTCAGTGAATTCATGTCTTTAACCGGCAATAAACCTACTAATTACACTGCGACCCTAATAAAAAACCTGTTATAAGGTTCTCTTAAGTTCTTTGAGATGCCGGATTTACAATATTTTAAAAATATGGAAATGTGTAATGTTTGTGTTTTGGTTCTCTAAGCTAGTAAATCAGCTTTTGCATTAGGCTTTTAGTGCCGCCTTATTCAGTGTAGAAATAAGTAGAGTACTTTATTAAGTTATAAAATATTTATTTATATTTAAATCAACTTGTATTCCCGCTGGGCAAGTTAATGCCACGTACACTCGGACTGAGTACTGGGAATTTAATGAATATTTACAAAATCCTTACAACTATTTATACTACCTAATTCCCCTACTTATGTTACTTAGCTTATTAAATTTACGTTGCATAATCTATTCCCCTATCGAATCCACTTGTAATACAGTAGTCGATATTTGTCTATTAGAACTGTCATAATTTAAATTAACTTGTATTACAGTGTTTTCCATAGTGTGCTCTTATATACACTACAAATGCATTCAGCACTTTGTTGGCCTTTTCCCAGGTTTTGGTAACGGTACGCACTGTAATAGCTCGAAAGTGAATTGAGCAAATATAAAATCATATAATTGGCAGTGCCGGACACATGACGGGGCACCTGGGGCACGGCCCCGGGGCATCCACCTGCCGACATTTTCGGGGGCATCCACACTCCTCCAATAAATTTTTGATTTTTTTTAATCGAGTCGATTATTTGAACAAGCCCTGCAAACATTCCGACTCGATATGGAAGCGAGAGCGATTCATAAAAGGCGAAAGGTTACTTCGATAACGATTCGAAAGCGTTATCTGAAATGATAAAAAAGGAACGCTACAACGAATCGCTTTTAAGATGGAATCTCGAAGGCTCGTTTTTTCGAATCGATATCGAATGAATCTCGAAGTCGTTTTTTCGAATCTAAATGGGACAATTATAATCGTTTTTTAATTTAATTTCTATTAGTTTTTAGTTTTAATTTTGAGTGTTTTTTAAATTTTATTTAGTTGTTTGTTAATATATTAATTAATATATTAACAAACAACTAAATAAAATTTAAAAAAAAACACTCAAAATTAAAACTAAAAGAAATTAAATTAAAAAACGATTACAATTGCCCCATTTAGATTCGAAAAAATTTAAATTTCATATCGCATGCGTACACTCTTAAGAGAAGGATTAACTACTGCGACGCCAGCTAAATTTCCACCGCGACTGCGTTTCCTGCATGTGCACGCACTAGTACATACTCCTCGCCCGAAAGCAAAACCGCCCGAATCTCAAATTTTAAAAGCTCAAAACAGAATTGCGACTGCGACGGCCGACTGCAACTGCGATTTATGTCATATTTGGATGGAGGAGCTAATGTATAACGAAATTGCAACCCCAACTTTTATTGAGACGTGACGTTTTGCATATCCAAAAATTGTGTTTGAAAAAAATTATGTTTTGTACGCCAACTTCGACTTTGCGGCGCAGTGCCGCTGCCGTTGTAATTTCGTTATACAACGTTGTTTTACATTTGCGCTAAACGACCGACTTCGCCGTCCGCCGTCGCAGTCTCAATTCTGTTTTGACCTAAAGCAATTCTCTAATGACTCAGAATTTTCGATTAGATATTTTGCCCTCGTACAGGGTGTATTGGTTTTTTTTCTGCGTCGGATATTCGTTGGGAGTTGCTTGTGGTCGCCCTGAAAGCAAACGCGGAAGAAGGAGAAAATATTCTAGTCCCGAAGAGAGGGGAGTCAACCCGTTGGTCCAGTTATGCAGAGAGTGCCAGAGCATTTAAGCAAGGATACAATGCTATAAGCGAAACTCTTGATGAAATCGCAGAAGATTCAAATCAAAATCCCAAAACACGGTGTGAGGCATCAGGATTGCGAGATCAAATGCATGAACTTGAGATGGGTATTATGGCATCATTCTGGTCAGATATACTTCCAAACGTCTATAAGACTAGTAAAACTCTGCAAACTCCCATGCTAGATTTTAATACTGCAGTAGCACTTGTAAAATCACTCAGAGAATTCATTTCTGCGGGACATCTTTGTATGAAAAACAAGGTGCAGAATTGGTTGGACGCGCTAATTATAAACAAACTCGTGTATGCACTCGTAATGTGATACTAAACCCGCTTGATTATGCGAGAGCTCCAGAAGCTGTTTTATCCGATCCTGATAGAATGAGAGTCAATCAGTTCATTCCCATAGTGAACACTTTTGTCGTCGCACTTGATCAGAGAATATCAGCATATGAGAAAGTGCAAAAAGCGCGAAAAGTTTTCTTGTAAATGTGAAAACCAAATAATTATTTATATCAATATTTTTAACTGTTTATAATCTAATCATATGTACCAAAAATTAAGAATATCCTATAATATATATCCATGGTTATAAGAAAAAAAAATATATCGTTATATATATTGCCGTTATGTACGTGTAATTATCCTGCATTCAGAATAATTGAAATGCTGCCTTCGGGTTTTCAAATTAAAGATTTTTCTTCTTTATTTTAATTATTTTATTTTATCTTCACTTTAATAATTATGATATCCACCAAGGCGTTCAAGCAGTATGCTGCAAGCTATGCCTTCTCGGATTATGGTTTTGGTTACAAGTTTAAGATACAAGTTATGAATTATGAGTGTCTTCTTAACTCTAGTCTTCCCTATTTATATTAAAATTTCTTATTCTAACTTGCCACTTCGCCATGGTGGGGTAAGTGCCTATCTTTCTACTTACTCTCTATTCTACGTTTCCCCAGCACTCATTCCCTGATCTTACACAATGCATTTCTTTTGCCTATCAATGCATTTCATTCATGAAATTATTGAACTCATTTTGCCCATAAAATTTCCGGGCCTTACTCAACTATTATATCATTATTTAACTCGAACTTTTGGGTCACACGTGCATATGCAAGGCATGCATTTGACTTTAATTTCAAGTTCTTTGGTAATTACGCGGTAATATTTTCCACTGCCGCTTGCACTTCGGTTTGTTTACCTTTTCATGCGGCGATCGTGGCTGGTTGCATAATTAACTTCATGAATGGGTTCATTCTTTTACTGTGTCCGCGTTCTTTTTTGATTTTATTGTCTGAGCACTTAAATGCATTTTGGGTCGATGATTTTGTTACAACATTGTGCTACTTTGTTGTATGCATCTAGTGAGATGATGCATTACATACGTTAATAAATTTATATATTGTACCGGCACAATAGAGCTCCTTGCTGGTGACAGCAAGGCTACTGCCATCATGCTTGGGTAGACATAAAAATTTTGAAAGACAATTATCCTCCCTAGTTCCGAAATAGTGATAGGGGGTGATAAGCCGGTCACACGGTATACGCTAGCTCGACGGTAGGGGTCGTGGGGGGTGTGACCGGACCGCTACATATATGATTCACCACTTACCTATTAGTCAAAAGGGAGATTTCTTCATACCGTTCTTGTCCTAGTTTAGCCAAAGGTATTCATCGCTGGACGTTCCCAACGACCTCGTGGACCTGTAAATGTTCAACGCGACTTCGAGAGAACCCTAGAGAGAAAACACCACCCAACCATCCTGGATAAATTACCCCCTTAATCTGTCATGCCTAGTAATACTCGTGGAGTTAAAGAATTGATAACAAATGTATTGTATATTAATTTACAGCACAATATGTATAATAAAATTTAAGTAACACCAGAATAAAGAGTTGAATTAATTATGATATAAGTGTAAATCAAAAGTAAACTTACAATACAGGTAATGTGGATGCAACCACCTATTACCACAAAACAACAACTTCCATACAATAACGGAAAGGAAAACAACAAATCGTTGCTCTGGTACCAGTCGATGATTCATGATCTTTTTACAACGCACAACTCTCAAGATAATGCTTAAGTGATAACAAATTAATTAAGTCAATATTATTAATAATAATGGTGTGTAACATACGTAGAAGTGTCAATTTTAAATGGATAATATAATTTGTTGTGATAAATAATTAATATGTACTGAGTAAATATCTGGTGTGGAATATTAATATGATTAACAGTTGGAATGTAAATTGGGAGATTACCATAACTAGGATACAATACTAAAACAAAAACGAACTTACTCCTATTTTCCGCAACTGATAACCTGCGTCTAGCTTACAAAAACTTCCGTGGTCCGTCAAGGAGGGAACGCTCGTTGAGTGTCCTTCCGCGTCTTGTTAGGTGGTTGGCCCTCGGGTGAAAAGATAACGATAAAAACACAACGATGTGGTTGTGATTTTCAGGTATTTGACGGAAGATAACCTAATACATGCAGAGAGGTTCTCTTGATTAGGTGGTATCAAAAAAATGGTTGCTCCTAAAAGTGCATCTGTTACACCATTAATATCAGAGGTCGGCTTGCCTCCTATCCTTAAACACTCCTTGGGATTAGAGTTTTGCGGCTTCTTTGAGTTTGGCAATTTCAAAACTACTATTTTAAATAAAGAAACAACGTTTCCGATTCTTCCATCGGAATAACAGCAATAAAATTCTGAAATCTTTGGCTAAATAAAAAAGTAAAATTCGGAAAATCTTTGGTTATTAACGATTCCTTGGACACTGCTAATCTATAGAGATATGTTCGTGCCTTGGCACTAAAACGACAATCAAATGTATCAGGAATTTGAAATGTTTTTATAACTCGTATAGCAAGCCCTCGTCTAGCAAGTTCACTGTTTACAATTCGGGTTACACCGGTTGCTGAATCCCAAGTTCCGCTAGGTCTTCCTAAGTCAACATGTACAGATGAATCTAGAGCGTGCACACCGGAATCTGCTCTGCTGGATAAATGCACTTCTATAGGATTAACTGGGTTTTTCTTTCCTAAAGCGGTTTCAAGACGTCCTGGAACAGTTCTCGTATCGGGTTTTAACTCCTGAGCCTTAATTATAGTTTTCTGAAAAAAACATCCCTCAAATTCGTGACAGACGTATCCAAAAAGCTATCTTTTTTTTCCATTTTTTTACCCAGAACAAAAAAAACTATAAAGCTTAAACTTCTTTTGACCAGGCGATAATTTAATTTAGTTCTACGCACGCTGATATAGAGGATAACAACAGATTTTTATTGCTGTCATATGTCAAATCCCCTCCATATAATACAAAGTTTTCACTAAGAGTGTGCCTAACACTTTCACCTCGTAAAAGTTAATCACAGAATACATTTGTTAGAACACTATCGTCATAGTATAAATAAATAGCTAGCAGCTTCCTATCTTTCGCAGGCTTGTGACAAGGTTCCGTAAATGTATCTTCTAAGCTTCCTTGAAAGAAAAGGGGATGTGGTTCACCGTAGCGCTCCTTGTAATTTCTTATGAATTGCATGGAGCCAACAGTTTCGTCATCAGGCTGATCTGGAATTAAATACTTAAGTCTGGATATTTCAATGAAGTTATTTTTCCTTCTGGCTGTTGGACTATATTCAATGTGTAATTTTATATTATTCGACGTGCTCTTTCGCTAGTGCTGGTTTGAAACCCACACAGTTCAGCAAGACCAAATGAAATCGCTGCAGCTCTTATTAACTTCTTAGAGCATTTGTAAGCATTATTAACACAAACACAAGGAAATCAAACTGCGGCTATCTTCAGATTTCTGCGCTTCCGTGTTGATTTCTTTATGGAAGAGAGCCAACTTCTGCACACTATAATGAGATTTTCAAGAATAACTGAAGTTTTTATTTTAATCTTGGATCTGCCTGGGCTCCATTTGATTATACCACATAATCAGAACCATTAATAAAGTCAAAGCAACCGTTTAAAATACGTTCGTCACGCTCTTTTTTTTCTGCCGGCTGGGCAGAACCAATTAGGCTCACATCCACGGTAACACCTCGCCACCGACTGCCCTTGGTCGCCTCCAAATCCCGACTGTCAAAAAAATATATTTTTTCCTATTCCACGAAAAATTTTGTTTTTCTCGCCTACTTTATTTGAGAATTTGGAATTAAAATTTTCGTTAAATGACTTGATTAAACGTTTAGGCAATTTCCGCGAGATGGGGGAATAATTCGTAAGGAGAATTTTTTTTCTGTAGATAACCGACCGTTACAATATATATTATAAAAATGCTAGCTGATCCTTTACTCGTATTTCCAAAAAAATCCGATTTTCCTGCCCTTACATGTGCATCCCATGATTTGTGCCCCGGGTCCGATTGGAGTTAAGTCCGGCACTGATAATTGGTACGGTTTAATGAGCTCAAATAATTTTAAAAACTCAATATTAAACGTTTTATTTAAGAGGTATAAACACCGTCACGGTCACGGTGCAAAAAAATTATAAGAACCTTTTCTCAAAAGAATGGAATGCTAATTAAATTTTTGAATTATACTATAATTAGCTATGTTCCAAAATTCGAGGAAAGTACTCGCAAGCAGTTGGCCTACTCGTTCCTACTTCTCAACAAAGGCACGAGTAGAGAGAAAAAGCCAACTGCTTGCGAGAACTTTCCTCGAATTTTGGAACACAGCTAATATAAAGAAGTTGAGTAAGATCTATATATATGTTGGATTTATAATTTCAGGTACGTGTTTTTTCTTTATATAGAATAATGCATCCAACAAAAAAAAAATCGTAGAGAAGCGCAAGATTTGGTGTCTTCTTTATTGAGTAAAAGCTGTCATACTCCCAGAAACCCAGTCCTATATCTTCCACATTCCAAAATATTGTACACCATCCATCAACATCATTTGATTCTCTCTCTTGAAACACCCGAATTGCAAAAAAATTCGAAAAATTGTTCTGATTCAAGCTTTGAATTTGATGATGAAACTATTCCTTCATCTACAAATGAAGATTTTTCAAATAAGTTGGGGCACTGGGCCACAAAGCATCAAATAACTAATGATGCATTTAGGGATTTGCTTTCTTATTTATCTGATAAAATACCTTCTATTCCGCGCGATCCACGAACCCTTAAAAGAACTCCGCGTGAAGTAGCAAGTGTACCCTTGAATGATGGCAAGTATGTCCATTATGGCTTGAAAGATGGTCTAACAGACTTTTTATTTTCACAGGACTATAAGAAATCAACGTTAACGTTGGACTTTAATATTGATGGTTTACCTGTTACGAAAAGTTCTCGTAGACAAGTGTGGCCTATTCTATGTAACATTGTAGAAACGCCTTACGTTTTTTTAGTTGGTACATACGCTGGACTAAGTACGCCAAAAAATTCTGATGAATATTTATCTCCTTTTGTTTCTGAATTAAAACAAATTATTGAAGAAGGGATAACTTTTAATAACAAATTGTTTTCCGTCACACTAAGAGCATTTATTTTTAATGCACCGGCCAGGTCATTTGTTTTAAAAACCAAGGGTCATACAGGGTAATACTGCTGTATAAAATGCACTCAAAGAGGTGAAATGCATGGAAGGAAAATAATATTTCAACTTGAAAATTGCGAACTGCGTACGAACGATTCGTACCGTAGACGTGTTCAACGAGAACATCACAATCAAATTGCCCCCACAATGTTAAAAAGTTTACCAATAGATGTTATTAAGCAGGTACCCTTTGACTATACAGTCGTTGCCACAATTATTTGCACACCCGAAATTTCACAGGGAAAAATGGAACGAAAGGCTAAAAATTCCTAAAATTTTCATTATTTTAAATTCAGTTTTATTTTACTGATTCTTCATTATTAAAGCTAACTTAAGACAAACAACAACAAAAAAAATAAGTACAGCAAAGCACAAAAACAAAGAAAAAGAAAGTGTTCAAAATTATTTGCACATGTATTCTAGGTGCCAAAATTATTTACACAACTTGGTTGAAGTGTTATAAACCTACGGAGTAATTCAGTTTTGTTAATTAGCTAACCATAAATGACGTATTAATCTATTACCTTATATTTAGTGTTACCCCCGTTCGCAATAATTATCTCCTCGAACCGTCGAGGTATCGAATCGATCAGGTTCTGTAACATTTCAGTGGGAATCGTACTGCAAGCAGTTGTGGCATCCTGCCAGGCTTCTTCCGGTGTTTTCCCAAATTTGTCCAGGATCCTCAATTTCAGGTAGTGCCAAACATTTTCTATTACATTAAGATCGGGGCTTTGCGGTGGCCAATTTAAAACATTTTGCTGAAGATCGGATAAATATTTCGTAACAATTTTAGCTTTATGTATTGTTGCATTATTTTGCTGCACGATAAAACTATTGCCTATCAAGTTATCACTCGCAAATATCGCAACGTTATTTAAAATCAGCAAATAAAATATGGTGCTCTTTTTCTCCGGGCATTTAACAATTGGGCCATTACCATTGTAAGTAATACATCGCCATATCATAATTTTACCGCCGTGGGAAGCTGTGTTGGGGTAAAGATTGCTCGATTTTTTTTTCTCTTTTGGTGCGGATAATAAAAATGTTTCGCGTAACTTACGTCCAATAAAATTGCAGTTTCATCAGTCCATAGGATTTGCCACCAAAACTCCACCGGCTTATTCCTGTATTCTTCAGCAAATTTCAACCGAAGTTGACGGTTTTTGCTACTAATGTAGGGCTGCTTCCGAACCACTATTGGTATAGTTTAACAACACTTTTTATCGTTTCGAATGGTTTTTTTTTCACGAAGCGAGTTATATATTTGTCTTCTCTTGCAGTAGTAGCCCGCGATCTTCCCTTCCTTTAATATTAATAACGCTTCCAAATTGATTGTGCTTGGAAACGTGATAATAATTGGTATCTCGGTGATATCTACTATATATTTTTTTCCTAGTTCCACGGCCGAAACAGCATTATTATATTCTGCACTTTTTTCTACTGTTAACTCAATTTTTCGTGCCATTTCCAAATTTTAAACACACAATTTTCAAAAACACGAGCTCGAATTAGTGCAAAAGCATTCCTTCCTCATTCAAAGAATAACGGTAAAACCAATCAAAAACTTCTTTGAGCGGTTTTTAAGATTGTGTAAATAATTTTGGCCGCTAGAATACATGTGCAAATAATTGCACTTTCTTTTTCTTTGTTTTTGTGCTTTGCTGTACTTATTTTTTTTGTTGTTGTTTGTCTTAAGGGGGCTCACCAGTCCAGAAATTTCAAAAAATCGATTATTTTGTTTTTGCATTTTCTTATAGCTATACTTATCAGGAATCACTGTGCCAAAGCATTTTTTAATATTTCATTTCCTTTTCGAGAAATGAGCCTCTAAAACTGGCACCGTAAAATCTAGGATTTCATATTTTTTGCGCGCAGTATGCGCAGCGTATTCATGACGCTGTATGTTTTTAGTATCATATTTTTCTAAGCCAGTACAGTTTACTAATTACGTGTGAGTAGTAAATATAAATATTTTACCGTATATATACGCATTTTATAAGCATTTTATAATAATTTTAACAAGTGACCTTAAAAACAGTTTCGCAGGTAATTGTAAAAAATGTCGAATAAAAGAATAAGTTTTAAGGACAGGAAAATATCAGCCAGTGATCGTGGTGTTTTTCGCTCAGATAGAAAAAGAAAAAGAAAATTTTTTAAGAATCAACATACAGTGGAACTTGAATTTTCAAGTACTAGTGCAAACAAAATAAAACAAACAGAAAACGTTTCGTATACAATCGACGATTCGTTTCATTACAGAATTCTTCAACTAGGTGTCTTCTTTTCTTTTCTCAAAGATAATGTTCTATGTAAAAATTGTAAAAAAGAAGTGTTATTTGAGGAAACGTGTGCACGTGGCTTGGGCTTCAAAATTCGCTTTTTTACATTTGGAAAGGTAAGTTGTTTCCATATTATACTGGCTGGAGCAATAAAAACTTTACATTCACTATAATTTTTTGCTTTTTAGTTCATTTTAAAATAAAAGCGTATTTTTTAGGTTTTTTAAACTATATTTTTTATTTTCTACTTTTTAGTCTATTATATGTCTTCCGCCATTTTGTAGTGACCGCCATATCAGATTTAAAATGACGTCACACTGTACTATACTGTACTGTACTATACTGTACGATACCCATACCGAGGGCGTTGTAAAGAAAAAGTTAAACCGTCATTTTGTGTTGGCCACCATTTTGAATTTTGAATGACGCCATATAATTGTATTATACTTGTCATACCCTTTCATTTGATACCCATGTTGGGGGTCGGGGAGCACAATTGAAAAATTCGGCCGCCATCTTGGAACCGCCATCTTGATTTTTTTACAAAATGGTGAGATTGCATTGTCACGCGAACTATATATATGTGCAAAATTTGAAGTTGATCGGTTATGTCGAAGTGGGTCAAAATCAAGTTGCAAGATTTGTTTACATAGAACATACATACATACATACATACATACATACATTCATACATAGATTCATCTATGTGAACCCAACAAAAACCTAATTCATACATACATACGTACATTCATATATACAAAGATACATACATACAGGTGAAGCTAATATAAAGCGTATAAAAACGTAACTAAAACTTGAAACGCGTTTTTCTCGAAATGACTTTTTCCGACACCTGTGTCAAGATAACTCTAAATCTATTCATCCAAATTAGCTCAAATTTGGACAGAATATTTACAACACATTTCTCTATTGGCTAAGCCTCAACCAGACTTTTTGGATAAAATATGACCATTTTATGACCATTTTAATCCAAAAAAAATGGTAAAATTCCAGAAATTTTTTTTAAATTGCCGCCATTTTGTTTCTATCCATGCAAAATTGCTAATTCTGGTTCCGCCAGTAACCATACTCATATAGATTAAGAATATTTAATACTTTTTTTTTTAGATGCTCCTAAGCTCCAAAATCCTGTCACAAGTGCAAGTACTTTTTTTTTTGGAAACTTAACTATATATATATATATATATTGATCAATATACGTCACAGTAAAAAAAATTTTTTTTTGTAATCTTGAATAGTTAATAAAAGAACTAATATCATTTGTCATTTGTTTTCATTGTTCCATTTATCTAAAAAAAATCGTGAAAAACCCTGCTTTTTTCGATCTCTGGACTGGTGAGCCCCCTTAAGTTAGCTTTAATAATGAAGAATCAGTAAAATAAAACTGAATTTAAAATAATGAAAATTTTAGGAATTTTTAGCCTTTTGTTCCATTTTTCCCTGTGAAATTTCGGGTGTGCAAATAATTGTGGCACCGACGTTGTGTGTTTAGGAGTTACCAAGTCTTTGCTAGTAGCCTGGGTAAAATCTAAAGGTTTCCACTATTCTCTATCAAGCCATAAAGTTTCAAAATTAGATAACCTAATTCTTGATATAAAATCACAAATACCGTTCGAATTTTCAAGGACCCCCCGAAATTTATGTGATTTAGATAGAAGGAAAGCTACGTCAATTCCTACTGTATACAGGTCCCTTTCTATTAAAATTTGTATTAGATGAAGAAAGATACAAACACTTTTTAAAATCATCTTTGGAAATCAGAAAACTATTAACTAAAGACGATGGCTTTGTGAACAATCCATGTGCACATGAGCTACTTTGCAGTTTTGTTGAAGATGTACCCGGGTTGTATGGGGAAGAGTATCTTACATATAATTTTCACTGCCTAAGCCATTTAGCAGGCGACGTTAGAAACTATGGAAGTTTAGAAAATTTCAGTTGCTTCAAATATGAATTTTTTTTACATAAATTAAAAAAAATTGTGAGAAAAGGAAGCTTCGTTTGTTCTCAAATTTATAATAGATTGGTCGAGAGAAGTTTGAATTCTTCTTATGAACCGTTAAAAATAAATCCTGTGTTTGGAAAATGGAACGGTTATAGTTATGAGAGTGTTACTATAAATGATTTTAAATTGTCGATCAAACATCCAAACAACTTTTACAACACCCACGAAAATGAAATTTATAAATTACACTGCATAAAAAACGAACAAACGAAGCCAGTTTTTGAAAGTTACATGGCGCTAAACCGTTCACAATATTTTTTTAACCCAATTAATTCCTCAGAATTTAATATTTTTTTTTGTAATAATTTAGAATTAAATAGAGATACATTCTTTGGAGAATATTTCGAAAAAAATACTTATACAGTATAACCTCGATAATTGCAACACTCGATAATTGCAATTACTTGGTAAATGCAACCGGAATTTTTGTTCTACACTGATTCAGTAATTGCAACGAGGACTTGATAAATGCAACTAGAGCTTTTTGAGCTTTTTGTGAATTCTCATAAACTATATATGTATGTACATACAGAATATTCTCTCAGTGACGTTTCCAGTGGTAAACCCGCCGCCATGAAATCATTGATGTGGGGAATCCCCTAAGCATTGAAGTACTTTATCTGGTGCTGAAAAAACTGTCTCCTTTTAATTCTGCGCGAACTAATTATTCGTAGTTTTTACATTTTGCGGTTATTCGTGAATTTAATACAAAATGTCTGATAAAAATAGAAAAAGGTTTTTATCAATCAAAGAAAAAAGTGAAATTCTGTGTAAAATATCGAAAGGTATGAGTTTGAAGTTATTGGCTCAGCAATATAAAGTGAATAAATCTACAATATGCCGAATTAAGAAAAATGAAGCCAATTTAAGAAACTTTATTTTAAAAACGGAGTTAGGGCCTGGAAAAAGGAAAACCTTGCGGCCTCCTGAACTGCCTAAAATGGAAGAAGTTCTCTTTAAATGGTTTATGAAAAAGCGTTCTGCAAATGTACCTATTTCTGCTGAAATTCTCTGCACAAAAGCAAAACAATTACATCAGCAAATTAAGGAGCGGCCTATAGAGTTTAACGCTAGTCGGGGCTGGCTTTTAAATTTTAAAAAAAGACACGGAATACGTCTCTTAAAAATTTGTGGAGAAAAGGTCTCTAACGCTTCCGAATCAGTAAATCCATTTTTAAAAAAATTACATTCAAAAATAGAGGAATTGGATTTATCCGGAGAAGAAATTTACAATGCCGATGAATCCGGTCTTTTCTGGAAGCTCCTTCCAAATAAAACTCTTGTGCATTTTAAGGAGACTTCTGCGCCTGGACGAAAAACCAGCAAACAAAGAATAACATTTCTTTTATGCTCAAATTCAACTGGTTCGCACAAACTTAAACCATTTCTAATTGGAAAAGCGCGAAATCCTCGGGCCTTAAAAAATTTTAATTACAGTAATCATTTAACATATAAAGCTAACAAGAACGCCTGGATGACGATTGCTCTCTTCGAAGAATGGATTAAGTGCAATTTTATACCAGAGGTACATTCATTGTGTAAATTTATTTGATCACATACCAATTGGAAGTTTTTTTAAGGTAAAGAATTTTCAGCGACTACAAAATCTTTCGAAAAGGGCTCTTCTATTAATTGACAACGCACCATGTCATGTATCTGATTGTGAAATTACATCTGGTGATTTTACCTTAACACTTATGTGTTTTCCCCCAAATTGCACTGCCATATTGCAGCCTATGGACCAAAACGTAATTAATTTGACTAAAATTAATTATAAAAAGAGTCTATTAGCCCATGTCGTCGGAAGTTCCAACTTTGAAGAAGCAATAAAAGCGATCAATATAAAAGATGCTCTGTGCTTTTTAATGGGTGCATGGGACAATGTAAGTTCTAATGCAATTTCTAAGTGTTTTAAAAAAGTTATGCCTTCGCCAGGAAGGTGGGACCCGGAGGACGAGATCCCTTTAAGTAAATTAAGAGATCAAATCGCCACTGAAGACATGTCAACAGAATTCTTTCAAAACTTGTTACAACAAATTTCAGAAGGCGAGGAATTCGATAATACTGAAATTAATAGATGGATTTTCGAAAAAGATGCTAATTTATCCGATTGTAACGTTGTCAGTGATGAAAGCGAGGAAGATGAGGTTGTGCAGGAGGTTGTTCAGAAAGTAAAAAACATTGATGCAGTTAAAGCCCTTAACACTTGTATTAAATGGGGTGAAGAAAATGAGATTTCGTTGAACACACTTCTAGTTTTACAGAACCTGAAAGAAGTCGTGACTGAACAAATGATTGGATCTTCAAAACAGAGTAAAATATCCGATTTTTTCAAAAAAAAACCTTAAAATGTATTTAAGAACTTGTACCATGTCTTTGAAAAACTTTTAATTTTGTCTTTTTTGTAAAACTTTTTGATAAACCTCTTTTGTTTTTGTTAGTTCGCCTTACTGAAATAATAACAATAATTTTCTTACACTTTTAAAGTTTTTCATTTAGTGAGTAAAGCTTTCACTTGGAGACTATGCACATTATTGGCCGCCTTAATAATTGCAATTTTTCGATAATTGCAACAAGCTTCGGTTTTAATTGGTTGCAATTATCGAGGTTGTACTGTATTTAATCTTGAGTCGGAAAATAATATGTTTGCCATTCCTTTTATCCATTAACTTCCATTCCTATTTATAAAACATTAACTATTTTTTAAACCACTCCTTTTTGTAATTTGTTTTGACGGCTTTTACTCAATCATTTATTGATAAGATAGATATGGATTCTTCAAAATTTACCTACAATAAACCTGGAACCTCGAAAAGGATAAGAGAGGAAAAAGACCAAATTGGAAATCTTCCAAAAAAAGGTAAGTCAATCATAACTAACATTTTTACAAAAAGTAATTGAATTTTTATATACAAAGTGCACAGTAGTTCCGGTCCCGGGTTCGACAAACTCCTGACAGAAGTAAGAAAACTTCGCGAAGACATGACATCAATACTTACAAACATAACTAGTGAGCTATTGAGCATAAAAAAAGAACTACGAGGAAGATTAACATCCTCTACCGGTAACCCTGACATTTTTGAAGGCGCTGCCCTGCCGTTTGCAACAATAAACAAATTGGAAGAATTTGAGGAATCCTTTAAAAGAAATAGGGAGAAATTTACCCAATTGGTATTTTTTTAACAATTCTAAGATTAGAGATAATATTTTTATTTCAGGAAAACGCATTTCAAAGGCAGGGTCTAGAAGAGCCAACCAAATTTGTTAAAAAAAATAACTCATTTTCAAAGATGAAGTTGCAAAACACTCGCCGTGTTCCTTTTCTGCTCTTTTTTACTCGTATTTACTTGGAACTACTCCTGCTCTCACAGAGAATTCATAGGTTTTATTCAAATCGACAAATTTTGCGTTCCTTTAATTTTTTACTCCCGAGTACTTAAAAGTAGAAAAGGAACACGGCTACTTTAACTGGTTGGAGGTAAATGAAAAAAAGAGCGCAAGGAATTTGCGAATAATAGCTGCGTTGAAAAGTATAGTCTTTATTTGATTTTATAAATGTATTTTTAGTAATA
Source organism: Thereva nobilitata (assembly GCA_963855945.1). Taxonomy (NCBI): domain Eukaryota; kingdom Metazoa; phylum Arthropoda; class Insecta; order Diptera; family Therevidae; genus Thereva; species Thereva nobilitata. The sequence continues at coordinate 38,516,377 of OY979697.1, forward strand.
AATAAATCGTTCTTTATTGTAGATGGATTTCACCAAAAACTCAAGGGGTTACATGTCGAGACATTTGATAAAATTGCTATGAAACACTTCCAATATGCGAAAGACAGGATCGACAAACGACAAAAATATAAGGAAACAAAAAGAAGTAATTTATAATATATATTATTTCCATTTATAAATTCCGTTTCTTTCAGAAGCCGATACCTGAATTTTTTGATGACGTTTTTAAAAATAGTGGATTTTTTTTTATTAATTTTTTTTTAATTTTAAATTACTGAAATTGATTTTTTTGTATTACTGTCAGTATTTTTTTTTGTTAAAGTATATGATTTTTTATTTATTATTAATACAAGTATTTTGTTAAGGTGTACACAGCGAATGTGATATTTAATTTATGATTAATATTAGAATTTTTTTTTGTGAAAACACGACTGTGAATTTTTATTTAATTTTGATATTATTATTTTTGTTTATGTAACAACGAATGTGATTTTTTATTTTTGTTAATCTTTGTATTTTTTTATTTGAACACAACGAATGTGATATTAAATTTTTATTAATATTAGTATTTTTTTTATGAAACACAACGGATGTGAATTTTTATTTATTTTTAATATTACTAAATTTTTATATGTAACCACAACAAATGTTATTTTTTTTATTTTTGTCAATCTTAGTATTTTTTATATGTGTACTGGCACAATGGTGCAACTTTGCTTTAACCTCAAGTGGTTGCGCCATTATGCTTGGTCATGCTCCATACCTCAGCAGCAATAACTGAATAAGGAAGCAATCCCAGACATAAAAAAAATTCCAAAAACTCAACCTCCCTAATCCGCCGAAATCACCGTTAGGGGGGAGTTGTGCTGACCACACGGTAAACGCTAGCTCGCCGGTGGGGGCGTGGGGTTGTGTGATCAGCCAGAACATATGTTGTTCACCACTTACCTATTTGTCAATGCGAGCTTTCTTCCTGTCATTCTTTTCTTAGCTTAGTCCATGGTATTCATCGCTGGAACGACATCGTGCACCTGTAAATGTACAAAGCGACTTCGAGAGAACCCTAGAGAGAAAACCCCACTCAACCATCCTGGATAAATTACCCACTTAGGCTATCGTGCCTAGTAATACTCGTGGAGTTAAAGAATTGATAACAAATGTATTGTATATTAATTACAGCACAATATAATAATATTAAGTAACAACAGAATAAAGATTTGAATTAACGATGAGATAAGTGTAAATAAAGTCTAACCTTAATATACAGGTCAAGTGGATGACCCCAACTATTACTACAAAACACCAATTTCCCTCAAACAACGGGAAGGAAAAAAATAAATCCTCGCTCTTCACAAGGTAATACTTAAGTGATATCAAAGTAAGTAAGTCAATATTATTATTAATAACGGTGTGTAATATACGTGAAAGTGTAAAAGGAGTACAATTTTAAATGGGTAATATAATTTTTTTGTGATAACTAATTAGTGTATACTGTATAAATATCCTGGAATGTTGGAATATAAATTAAGTGACTACCAAAACTAGGGTACAATACCAAAACAAAACGAACTTACTCAACTTTTTCCCAACGTCAAGCTTACAAAAAAACTTCAGTGGTCCGTCAAGGAGGGAACGCCCGTTGAACGTCCTTCCGCGTCTTGTTAGGTGGTTGGCCCTCGGATGAATATGTGTTGGAATCTCAGCTACAGTCTGAACTGTTGTCACTGTTACATTCAATTTCAGATAATGATAAAACACGACGATATTGTTGTGTTTTTCTAGCTGTTGAAAATGATGTCACTGTTTGACTGTGACGACGCAACTTAATATTGTTGCAATTGTTACTATTTGTCGGAAGATAATTTAATACATCGGCAGAGATGTTCTACAATTAAGTCTGGTACTGGTTCAATATTGTGAAGTATTTCCTCTTGATTAAGTGGTATCCAAAAGGGTTGCTCCTAAATTTGCATCTTTTACCCCCCTAATATCAGTTGTCAGCTTATCTCCTATCATTAAACACTCATTAGGCTTAACGTAGAGAAAATTACAAGCAGCAAAAAAAAAATATTAGGATTTGGTTTCTCCCACAGTAACTCGGAAGAAACTAATATACAATCGAAATATTGAATTAAATTTAATTTATTAATTTTTTTCCATTGCGCATTTGATGAGCCATTTGTGATGAGCGCTAAAGGATAATGGTTCTTCAATATTTTCAATAGATTGACATATTTTTTAGTTAATGCAAGATATCTATAACGTAAATGACGCCAATTTTTATATATATCTGTGCTTAAGTGCTTCAAATTATCAGGTAAACATTGTGACCATAAATATGATCGCCACGAATCTAATGTTGTTTGTGGATTATCTGGGCAACTTCAAAATTTTCCTAAAATTGCTGAAGTTATATCATGTGCATCGCCTCTTGAAACTCCGTATTGATCTTGTAGTGTATCAGCAAGTAATTTCTTTTCTTACTCAGTTATCAGTAATACACACTACTGAATACATAAACTTTTCAATCTTATTTTATCGACTTTTGCCAAAAACTTTTTTTTTGTTCTCTCCTGGAAAAATCATTAAAAAAACTGTCCTAATTTTTCCATTTTTTTCCCAGCACAAATTTTTTTTTTCTTCGCCTACTTGAATTGAAAAATTTTTTTCCAAATTTTTTTGTGTGAAGTAATTTTATTAATGAAGCCTGAAATTTCCGATATATGGGGGACCCATCAAAAAGGAGAAATTTTCGGTACCTAAAGCCCTAGACAGACATGTGATTTCGATATCATAATAACAAAATCATGATATCGAAATATACTAGGTAGTGACAGACATAATATTATGATATCTTTGACAGTGCTATGTTTGACAGTAAGAATTTTAATTTTTAATTTGAAACTGAAAGTTTTTGCAAATGCATTGAAAGTTACTTTTTTGAAAGTGATTTCGGTTTTATTTAATACAAAATATTTATTTAGATTAAGAATGAACGTTTAAAAGACGCAAATTGTTAATTACTCTGCTATACCTGCTGAGAAATCGAAAATTTTATAGATTTATTATATTTCCGCTAGCCAGAAATAGCGCTGCTCTCATTAGAGGGTACACATATCATGTTTATATTAGGAAAGTTGGCTGTGTTTCAATATTACGTTAATATTATGTTGTTGTGTTTCGATATTATGATATAAGGGTGACAGACTAATACAAATATCATAATATTATAGTTATTGTGATATCGAAATCACATGTCTGTCTAGGGCTTAACCGACAGTTACATATGTAATCACAAGGAATGTGATTTTTTTATTGTGATGTATTTAGAATTTTTTTTGCAATAAAACTAATATTTGTTATACTAAAATAAATAAATTTTACTCAATTACTTTGAGACTTTGGGTTCACAAACATTTTCAATTAATTGCATTTCTGTTTAATTTTTTGATTAAATTTATCAAAATATAAATCCATCTCAATATTTTCATAGCATTTGCATTAGTAATACTTACTATTTTTGTTTAAAAATAGTATAGTACAAATACCAAAATTTCGCGAATATACAAACTTTGCAAAGCCAAATCGTGATAGCGACCTCACAAAATTATAACGCATTTTTATTTCACTATCAAGAATTATTTTAATAAACAAAAATATTAAAATACGTCAATGCCATAAAATAATTGACAAAATGCAAAGTAAATTGAAGAAACAGTAAATTTTGATAAAAAATTACACTAAACAAGATAAAAAAAATCACTTGAAAGTAAATCGAAAATACTGTTTCTATTTGCCATTTAATCAAATAAAGTTTTCGAGATTTTGTACATAAATCAAGGCGATATCGAAACGAAAAAGTTAATCGATTTCGATACGATTATGTGATTCGATATCGATACGAGTAAGCAATTTGATGTCGATACGAGCATGCGATTCGTTATGGGCACTAGAAAGCGATCTGATATCGACACGAACATGCGATTCATTATCGGCACGAGAAAGCGATTTGATATCGAAACGAGCATACGATTCGTTATCGGCACGAGAAAGCGATGTGTTATCGATACGAGCATGCGATTCGTTAACGGCACGAAAAAGCGATTTCATATCGATACGAGCATACGATTCGTTATCGGCACGAGAAAGTGATTCGATATCTTGTTCCGCTTTTATTGCCTTCGAATTCGTTTACGATTCGTTTACGAGTCCGAGATCGAAGCAAGCTTTCACTTTTGGCAAATCGTTCTCGAATCGTTTCCGAATCGAAATGTTTAGAGGGTATTTAGGGGAAAAATGTTGAATTTGTGTAGTAATATAATAAAAAGTGCTTTTTAAGTGATTAAAGATTATTATAGAATAGTTAAATTTTTGCATATGTGACCGGAAGGGTCCCGGCGCACAAACCGCTCTTTTGCGAATAGCATTAAAACTTGAGTTCGGATCGAAAAAAATCAAATATGTTTTTGGGAGTCATTTTAAGCACTGGAAAAACTTTAAAGAGACTTTCTGTTACTTGTACGTAATAATACAAGTTTTGAAGAAAATTTTAAGCTCTGGAACGGTACTCTAGAATAATCCGCAGACCAAGAGGAGCGTTTTTAGAAGAACGCCTTTTTTTACAAAAAGTGAAATTTCAAGGAAACTGTTCAATATTTCGCAACAAAAATAAAACTGGTTTTTCAGCTAGCAAGAAGCAATATTTTTGCCAAATAACAAATATCTAAGTTGCGCTAAACAAAAGTTATTTACAAATTAAAAAAACGTGATTTTTAACAGTTTTTTCCATTTTTCTCTTGTTTTTGTGCCCTAACCTATAATTAAATATATATCAATCGAAATATAATTTGAATACAGTAGAGTCGCAGAAAACGCAACCCAATTGGTCCAGAGGTTATTGCGTTTTCCGAAAAGTTGCGTTTTTTGGGATAATTTGTAAAATCAATAAAAACAGGTGTTTTGATAGATACACACGTTTAAATTTTATTCATAATAAGTACATAATATCTTTCATATTTGATTAGCGAATAGTTCCATAACATAACATATTTCATTTATTTATTTTTAACGACAGCCTTCAACAAAAATTGAGGAATTAGTCGGTTTACATTGGTTTGAAATAACTCATAAGGCTAGCTTGTGTTTTGGGCTTAGCAAAATAATTCTGAACAATCTTTGTACGAAAATTGAGCAAGTTAGCCAATTCGCCGGTTTCGTTGTTGTTTTCGCACCACTTGATTAAAGTGTTCACACTTTGAATAGCTTCAGTATAATGTATTTTTTCGTTTTCTTTTGCCACCTCAACTTCTGATTCATCGTTGTCTTCGATCTCAATAAATTCTTCTTCTTTCTCGATTAAATCGTCATTCCATTCTTCAATATCATTCAAAGTTATATCGGCGCTCGAACCAATTTTCGACAACAACGATTGGACTTCCTTCATTGAAGCACCGTAAATTTCATTCGATACAACTAATTCTGCCAATGGAATGTCATCTTCCTTTTCGTATTCCTTATCGTCCCAATTCTTAATTCGTTTCCATGCATTTTGTAATACGGTTTGCGGCAGTTCATCCCACGCTCTTTTCAACATTACTATAGCATCGCGTATGTTGACAGCCTTCAACAACACATCCACTGGAATTTCATCTTGAGCCACGATGTTGCACAATAGCTTAGTGCGGTAGGCCAGTTTAACCAATTTTATTGGATTTTGATCCATAGGTTGTACGACGGCAGTGACATTTGGCGGCAAAAGCATCGCCACAATATTTTGGTCATCACTTTGTAGCAATTCGATCGGTTTATGTGCAGTACAATTGTCAATCAATAGTATGGCTTTTGGTGGCAAATTGTTCTCAGCCGAAAATTTACGAACCTACGAAATCCAAGCTAATTAAAATCACTTTCGAAAATCAATTAAATTTTACCTCTTTCACGAACGAGTTATGGAACCAATAATTGAATAGCGAAGATGTCATCCATGCTGAACGTGAGCTACTGTAAACCACTGGATTCTCAAATCCCTTGAAACATCGCGGCTTTGCAGCTTTACCCAGAACCATCGGTGTTACTTTGTTTGAACCATCGGCATTTGAACACAACAGGAATGTGACCCTTTCTTTTGGAGTTTTTCTTCCTGGTGCTATTTTTTCAGTTGCAGCAACGAATGTCTTATCAGGTAGCAGACGGTAAAAAAGGCCAGATTCGTCGGCATTGTATAACTGTGCGTCGATGAGTTTCATGTCGTGTATTTTTGCGCGTAATTTGTGGATGAATGGCGTAATTCCACTGGTATCGCTCGAAAGAATTTCACCACACACTTTTAAATTGCGAATTCCGTGCCTCTTCTTAAACTTATCCAACCAACCAGCACTAGCGTTGAACGAATCGGGTCTTTTATCTGGGTAGAGTTTCGCAAATTCATTTTTCGCTCGGGATTGTAACATCGGCCCTGTCACTGGACAATTTCGCGCCCGTTGATTCAAAAACCAATCGTATATTTTTTTCTCGAGTTCAACATATTCGGGTTTGTGCAGTGTCTTTCTTTTCACTTTCTCGAAAGTGTTTGACACTGCGCCTAAAATTTCTTGTCGGTTTTTGTCGATCCGTGAGATTGATGATTTGTGCACACAATAATCTAAAGCCAACCGATTTTTGTTAACACCACTATCAATTTTTTTCAAAATTTCCACTTTTTCACTCAATTCCAATCTGATTTGTTTTGGTTTTTTAATTGGCTTTGACATTATAATGGTGATATTTAAAATAACGGCAAGCAAAATAATAGAACTGATTATTTCGAATATTCAATGGAAATTAAAATGCGAGCAGCAAACCTATATTTCTCAGTAGATTTCTTAGAAAACACGATTAAGAAAATAACGGGACGTAAACGGCTACTTTGTTTATTTGCCATTGTTCTACACTTCACAAAAATAGGAAAACGACTGAAGAAAAATACATCAAAACGAAAAAGCCCCCAAAAAAGCAACTATAAGTTGCGTTTTTAGAGAAGTTTATTATATCTCAAGTGTGGTTGCGTTTTCTGGAAGTTGCGTTTTGTGCGAGATGCGTTTTCTGCGACTCTACTGTACCTACAACTCTATAATTTGATTTTTTTCGATCCGAACTCAAGTTTTTTTGTTATTCCGCAAAAAAGTTTTTTTTTGACTTTCGCGAATTTTTTAGGTTAGTTTCGCCAATGAAATTCCGGAAAAAACAACGCTATCTTTCTTAAAATGAATTGTTCTACACGCTCATATTTTTTGTTTCCTGCCTTCAATTGTCTGGAAATTAACATTGTGAATCCGTAGATTGATTGGACTAATACGAGAAAACTAAAAATTTTAAGATTTAATATGAATTATTTGGAAATTTGCAATTTTCTGAAAGGAGCAAATTGAATTAACCCCGGAGCAAATTACTGGTGTATTCAGCATTATCATAAAAGCTTTTTTGTAGTAAATATGCGCGAATCTATATATCACATTTTTAACAATTTTTTTTTTCGTCTTCCAATTGGGATCAAATTAAAAAAATAGCATAAATAAACGGATCAAAATAAGATCTTTATAATCGTATTTTTTTTTATTATATCATCACTTTTGTTCGCCGGGACCCTTCCGGTCATATGTGTGACGTAGTCTGAAAGTTTTCTGAAGAACTGTCAGATTTATATGAAAAGTGCGCGAATCGGGGCGGTTTTTAAGTGTCGGAAAGTAAATAAATCGATATTTTGCAATTAATAAAGTAAAATAAAAGTGAAATTATAAAGATAAATAGTGGTAAGATATAATAATAAAGTTATATAGTGAAAGTGCTACCGAAATACCTTTTTTTATGTGAAAATTTGAAATATTTGTTTATTTTAGTAAAAAATTTTTTATATTTTTTGTTTATTTATAATAAGAATATTCTTAGTTTAAAATTAAATAGGGAAGTGGTTAGTTAAAGTGGTTAAATTGTGCGTTTACGGTAAAACGTCTTTACCATAAGTCAAAATTATTTTTTACAGAATATAATCGAAAACTTTGAGGTTATGGTAAAGGCGCTAAATTGATTAAAATGGAATTTCGTCGGTTTCCATATACAAAATTTTTAATTTTATAAAAATGTAGTAATAATTAATTGCATCGTGAATAATTTATTTAAATGTGGAAGTACGTAAGTGAAACTAACAAGCTTTTTTATATACCCTAAGTAGTTCTAGTTTTACCAATTTTATAAAATAGTCTTTGATTTTGATTTTGAAAAATATTTATTTTGTTAAATTTTATTGCTAGTATTTCACTTATTTGAAACATTGTTAAATTCTAGTGAGTTAAAGAAATGCTAACAATAGTGTGGCTCCTAAAATCCAACCCCTCGTCCACGCCGTAGGAGCTGGAAACGCAATAAGCGGCTAACGGGGCCCTGGTGAAAACTGTATAGAATTTTACGTTCCGGATAAATTAGTTTGAGGATAGATAACACCGGTATCTATAACTTCTGTGGTTTCAAATATGAGAACAAGTTTGCACCATTTGAAAATCTAGGATCAATTCCTGATATCTTTTCTCCTTTCAAAGATGACACTAAGAAAAGTTGTTTTAGAATTTTCGCAAAAGCATCTATGAAACCTTTTCTTGTGATCTTAAAAGTTAGTTAATTCAATATTACACTAATCATAACACAACACTTCCGTACTAAAATTTTAAAATGCATTTATGTACATGTTTTATAATGAATTTGCATATTTATTATGTCTTTCTAAATTATTATTTAAGTAATTATTTGATTACTGAACATTTTATAAATAATTTCAGTATATAATTTCTTTATCTAAAAACAAAAATACTGAAAAAAATTGTTGTCATAGAAATAATTCCATGCATAATCGTCGGCCTAATTCGTTAACCTGCTAAGTCCATTTTTGGCAAAATTTACTTTTTATAATAATCAAAAAATTCAGTCAAATATCTACCGTAACACAATAAGGAATAACAGCCATATTAGCTTATAAATGTGACAAATGCTATGCCCGAAAAACTGCTTTATAACCACCACCCAATCTCCGCAGCGAAAACCTGCTAAATCCTGTTGGGGCCTCAGTTTTGTACTGACAACGTTCCCAAACCCACGTGCCGTTTGCGGCGCGTCAAATTTTGTTGTGTTTGTGTCAAATATTTGAGGATGTAAACCACTAATTATAAACTAGGTAAGTTTTCATTGTTTTATCTGTAAGTATAACAAAATAATACGTCCTGAAGTTAATGCTGAAGATGAGAAAAAAACAATCATAATTTATAGTGACGGTTGCACTTATCAAAATAGAAATTGTATTTTATCTAACCCTCTTTTGAATATTGTCATGAGGCACAAGAATATAGCTATCGAACAAAAATTTTTAGAGGTGGGTCACACCCAAATGGAGGCCGATTCAATGCATTCCACTATAGAACGTCACCTAAAGGCCCGTCCTCACTACGCGGACTTAGATCCCACGCGCTTTTGGCCGTACGACCAGACAAAAGCGCGCGTGATCTTTTAATTTTCTGAGTCATGAGTGAGAAAAAATCAATTCTCATTTGAAACGGCGTACGCGCTTTTGAAAAGCTCATAGTGTGTGGACGCACAATGTACCTTTTTAAGCACAGCCTTTTGTCCGCGTTGTTTGGCCGCACGGCCTTTACCATGGACAAAGTCGTAAAAAAGTCATAAAACTCTATATGAAAAAAAAGGCAAAAGCGCGTACGACCCAAGACCGCGTAGTGTGGTCCCACCATAAAGAACAAAGTCATAAATGTGCCAGCTGAATACATATCTATTGCTAAGCATGCTCGTAAATGCCCAGTACCGTACTCTGTAAGATATTTGGACCACACTTACTTCAAAAAATTCGACAAAATTCAGTTTTATAAAAGTATTCGTCCAGGAAGATCCAAAGGGGATCTCAAAGTGACCGACATTCGTGCACTACGTTACGAAAGCAATGGATCAATTCTTTATAAAACTTGCCATAAGGATGAATGGCAAAGTTTACCACAAAGGCGATCTTTGCAATGTAATCCTTGCGAGATTACTGAACTATCTCAATTGCACCAGAACCGACGTAAAATTACTGCACGAAAATTTGAAGACTTGCAGCAAATAAAAAAGACCCTTCCTTCTGACTATCATAAATATTATGACGACTTGCCTCATGAGTAGATTGAGAATAACCATGATTATAGATTTCTAAATATTGTTATCCAATTTAAGATTTTTGAAGAATTGTTTGTTTTTTTTTGGTTGAGTCTCTATTAAATTAGATATTTTAACACTGTTTCCTATTAAAGAAGACTGAATATTTAATTATTAATAATAAATATTTTGATTACTCATTGCATTCGTTTCACTGTACAATTAATTAATCAATACACCATACTAAATTTAACTCAAAAAGTGCTAAGTCCTCAAGCAAATCGAAACTTCTCCTCGAAAAACTGCTAAATAAGTGTTTTTCTGAATTTTATAAGATGTGTATAAGTTATGCTACTAATTATATTGTTAAAATTACAAGAAAAATTATAGAAACCAACGGGATTTTCAGAATTTTGATTGCTAAATTAATGAAGAAATTATTCAGTTTTTTCTTCGTCCTGTAAACTATGCAAAAATGGACTTAGCAGGTTAACGAATTAGGCCGACGTAATGTCAAAAATCCCATCACTTGCCTACCTTGGTCAACAAAAATTCAGACTAAGTTTGCGCTTAGTTGTGTTAGTGCGAAGATTTAATCGGAGAAACGAATCATTTAAAGCCGAAGCTGCTCTTAGTTTTTTGTTCAAGTATTATTTAACAAGTATTATTTAATTAACTCAAATGTTTGCTTTCTTTTTCTAATTTTATTACGAAGTGTAAATTTATGTTGACAATAAACGAGTTAGTCGTATTTCTTATTTACTTTCTTGCCACAGACTTCTACCCCTTTCCCCCTGACAATTTCAGAAGTGTGATATCTGTCGGTGTGGAGCAGGTGTAAGTAATACCTGCGAGCAATAATAACAAGAGTGATGAGATGGACTTCAAGGACAAGTAAAAGAGTTAAAGATATGAAAGAACAGATTAGCAATAACATTAAGCAAAAAGTCCAAAAAAATATAAACAAACGCGAGATGGATATATATTTTATGCAAAAAACACAAGAGTATGAAAGAAACAGAAGATGTTGCTTGATTTCTCGATTGGAATGTTTACATTCAAATGGAAGAAACACTGGAACAGAGCACGTGTAAATTGATTTTGCTTTTTGTGTATGTATGCGTAAAATTTCATGTTGGTACACAATATTAGAATTGGATTTTCACTATGTATTGTTCGTTAAAAAAGGCGGGAATCTTGCAATTTTTTCCCTGTTGGGTTAATTTTGTCTTAACCGCAAAAAAAGTTGAAAGAATTAGAAGTTAATTGCGAGGAAAATCGAGAATTTTAAAACGTCTTTATTAAGACGATTTATAAAAGTAAATTATAACTATTTGATTGTACGTGATACAAGGTGATAAACACGTCTTTATTAAGACGATTTATAAAAGTGAATTAACTTTAAAATTGAAATAATTGTGATAATTATTATAACTGTGAGTATTAAGGTATTTAAAAACGGATTTATTACGAAGACGTACAGTGAGTGTCAATTTATGTTTATAAATCTTTCGTTAATAATGCTATCGGAAGACTTTTAAATCAAGGTATGACCGCTCTTCCATAAGTATTTTGTGTTGAGATATTGAAGTTGAAATATAAAATTTTTAAGTGTTGTAGTCCCTTCAAATTAGTCAAAAAATCGCTGTTTTTAAGAAATTTTTCCCACAGCCATGAGACCGGTTCCAAATGAAGGATTTCGGTCGTCTAAACATGATTTTCACAACCCGCAGTTCGAAAAAAGGGTTGTTTTTGAGAAATATACATATGTATGATGGTTTTCGCCTTTTTTTCTATTTTGAGGAGAAACTATGCATTTTGGTGAAAATATCAATAGAGCAAAGTTGTAAGGCGTAAAATTACCTACAAATTTTGTCTTCACTGTTTTTTTGAATTCCGTACAGTTACGCCGCTAGAAGCCGTTTTGCGCCTTTTTAGATTTTGAGCCAAAATTATCATTTTGTATGAAAAATTAAATGAGATCAAAGTAGTAGTTGCAGTTTTTCAACGGCTTTTCTTTGGTCGCGGGGTATGATGGAAGAAAACAGAAATAAAGGGGTTTATTTGTAAAAAAATATGAAAAAAAGCAAATTTTTCCGCATATTGCACTGTAACTCAAAAAGTAGATCGTTAAGGTCTTTTTTTTTGAACTTTTTTAACATCTTCAAAGGATTCTTAAGAACCTCGTGGAACACTACAAACTAGGGTTTTTGACTATTTACCAGAGTTTTTGACTATTTACCATTCAAAAATAGCTATCACGCAATGATCCGTTTCTAGTATTTTGAAAGTTTTTTACCTGACAGACCCTCGCACTTCTACCCGTTCCGAAAAATGTCCGGCGCTGTTTATTGAAGGTAAAGAAGGGTTTTTTGAATTCAAGTATCATTAGGCAATTGTTTTTAGGACCCTTAATTATGTGGTCCTGGTAATGCTGGTAAGGTAGCTGCATCTCCAATTTGGAAGAGCGATTCTCCAAAAGTAAGTGGAGATGCATATGCATAATTAATCTAAGATAGTGCAATTGCAATAACGGTTAGATCAACTTTTCAAATTTGTTAGTGCGAAATTACGTATTGTTCATTTGTTTTTTTTTAGTGTCATAATTAATACATAATTAAGGGTCCTAAAAATTGCCTAATGACACTTGAAATTAAAAAACCCGTCTTTACCTTCAATAAATGGCGCCGGACATTTTTCGGAACGGGTAGAGGTGGGAGGGTCTGTTAGGTAAAAAAACTTTCAAAATACTAGAAACGGATCATTGTGTGATAGCTATTTTTGAATGGTAAATACCCGAGATACCTGGAGGCTTGTAGTGTTCCACGAAGTTCTTAAGAATTCTTTAAAGATATTAAAAAAGTTAAAAAAAAAGGACATTAACATCCACTTTTTGAGTTACAGTGCAATATGTTTTTTGTTGTTGTTTTTATTAATGAAATGAAAGCCGCATTCCTTACGATTACAAAGATGCCCTATTTGTGGAAATCGGTCGTTGTTTCATTACCTTTTTATTCTAAATCATTAAACTACTTTTTTTCCCAAAAACCAAAATTCAAAACGCCCTATCTCGAAAACGGGCAGACATAGCCCCCCCCCCCTTTTGTGTTTTTTGTCGATCATTTTTTGTCTAGTATCTAACATTAACAGCTTGGCAAGTCCGGACGGGACACCCTGTATGAAGTACATATTTAAAAACGTCTTTCTTTATTAAGACGATTTATGAAAGTGGATTTACACCCGCTAAGTATACAAAGCGGCCAGCTGTTGATAGGTTTTGGTTGGACGAATAAAAAATCGTATGAGTGGGGGGAAATGGTTGTAACGGTAGGGCATTTCGTAATTTTTTTTGCTACTGTTTTACTTATCACCCTATATTATTGTAACCCTATGACCTACTTTCATGAATAAAGTATCAGTGTTCGAATAGAACTAATTCATATTGGCTGGTAGTTAGAGGGGCTGCTGGAATTACCTTTTCTTTGGAAAGGCGACATGCCACAATTATTACAAAAATTAAAACAATTTTTTTTGTAATCTGGCTGGCTTCTTTTGTCCAAAGTTAATATCTTCATTAACAGCCAGCTGGGCTGGTCACACATCCAGGGGGATTAACGACAAACGACCTCGTCGGAATGTTATGTCTCCCGAAACGAGATGAATCCCCTCAACCGGTCGCCGGTCGACTAAAACTTACTTACCGTCCATCAACTTTTTCACTGTAATTTTAGACGCTATGTTGACCTTTTACCCTCCAGATGCAATTTTAACCCTTAATTGCATCCAAAAGTGCATTTTATGCATGCATAAAAACAATAATTTTACTAATCCTTTAATATTAAATATATCTCGGCCAAAATTTATACTCGAGGTTTTCATGCTCGCTGATTACGAATATGGCATGAAATTTACAAAATTCAAATTGCCTGACCGGAAATGGGGAGAAAAAATGCCCATTCTTTTGGCCGTGTTGCATATTGCTAATCCTTTCCATCTTGCGTTGGCCAAGGAAAGGAAGTGGAGGTAAATATGTCTTTTAATGGTATTGACAGGGAGGTCTACCTCTTCCGCTGAATAGGCATCTCCTTTCCCTGTGGCCTGGAACCCACCGTAGGGTGTCGTTTACATTTGTGATAACGAATTAGCTGTCCGTTAACACGGCAATATTTGCTCTTCTAGAGTTGTCTTCTCTCACAAGCTTGCAAGACACTGGATCCGTGCGGGAGCCGGAATTGTTTGGCTATATTTAATGATTTAGAGAAGACCCCGGCGCCAACTCCACAGTTTATGTTTGAACCATCTTTGTAGATAACTGTGTCCATATCTGCCAAGTGTCCGCTTTTCCACTTCCGTCTTGTTGCTATTTTTACTTTGAACTAGTTGCTCAACTCCAAGTTGGGGCTAATGTAGTCCGTGGTGGTTGGCATCAACCCTGTGTCAATCATACCAAGTATGCTGCTATATCCGTATGACTTTTCTTGCCAATACCCATTTTCTTTGAGTCTGAAATCGCTACAAGAGTGACGGTATTTAGTATGGAGATCCAGTGGAAGAAGGGAGAGGATAGTATTTAGCACGTCCGTTGGAATTGTGCGTAATGCTCCTATGGTGCATATGCATGCCATTCTGGTACAGTTGTACTCCTTCTCTGAAAGTTGGTCTGGTGGAACCGTCACTTTCACAGTTTTAGATAGGTGCGAGTATTCTGCGTACACTGATACCTAATTCATGAAAATAGGTTATAGGGTTACAAAAATACATCGTGATAAGTAAAACTCTAGCAAAACATTTCCCACTCATACAATTTTTTGTTCGTCCAACCAAAACATATCCACAGCCGGCCGCTTTGTAAACTTAGCGGGTACACCCTGTATATTATAATTAAAATAATTGTGACAAGAAAAATAGGAAATTTGCTGTTCAAACTGTTGAAAGAAGTTTGAAAGTTTAAAGTGGAAATTCATTGGATTTCATAAAATTTGTAAGACTTTCCATATAATAATAAATAGAAAACATGCGCAACCAAATGTATCACTGCGTGTTTGAAAACTGCATTTATGATAAGAAGCAGCCGTTATTCTCATTTCCAAAAGACGAAAATGGGTAAGTTAGCTTATTATGTATATATAAAGAATAAAATTACTACTTACATTAGCAATAATTATTATAAACAGCGCATTGCTTTGGCTGCAAATAATAGGAAAAATACATTTGCACAACGAAGTGAAAAGGAAAAAGATTTGTGGAGCACATTTCTCTAGCTTCACTCTAGGTTCACCAAAGGCGGACGTCGTCTTCGAGCTGGAGCTATTCCAAATTGCCAACGAAACAGTAGCAGTTCCGATTTGGAGCTGTTTTGGTATTTTATTTCTAATGTTAATGTAATATTTCTTCTCTTTAGATTAGGACAACGACTAATTTTGTCTTTCTTTTCTTCTCTTTCTCTTTCCACGTTTTCTCATTATTTCAACATTTCCTATCCATTCTTTAATTTCATTTCTTATGTTTTGTTGGTTGAAATTTTTGTTGCCTATAATATAGGAAATAAATTCAACAGATAAAGGAGTCATGCAAGCAGCAACAACACTAAAGGAGGAAACAATTCGCACCGAAGGAGATTTAGAAGAAGACCAACCAGACATCTCTTCAAATGTGGACAGTGTAAACGGTGTAGACTTAAAACAAACCGTCATAGACGAAATTTCTAGCATCCCGATGACAATCGCAGAATGCTCATCACAATGCGATGCTAGACAAATTAAAGTGCTCTCGGTAATCAATTTACCGAATATAAATGAAGCAAAGAACATAGCATTGAAAAGGAAGTTAGAATGGGAAGAGAAGGAGGAAAATATTCCCAAACCGAAAAAAAAGTAGTTGCCAGCACCCAAACTGAGCGTTCATTATCATTATGTACGCCCAGAAAAAGTAAATTAAAACAACAAATAAAAGAGCTTCAGAAGCAACTTGAAGAAAAAAATAAAACTATAAGCACACTACAAAAGAAAGGAAGAAGGGAAAGCTTTGTTCGGGAGGCACATAATTTGCTACCAAAAGACTTAGCAAATCTTGTTGAATGCCAAATTGAAAACTCCATGAGGAAAAATAAAGGTCAACATTATGAACATGACCTTAAGCAGTTTGCATTAAGCTTATACTTTTTAGCGCCCACTGCTTATAATTTCTTGCCCAAAACAATTATATTACCAGCTGCATCTACATTAAGGAGCTATGTAAAAAGCTGGCCTTCAGCACCAGGATTAAACGATGCTTACTTCAAAGCATTACAACTGAAAGTAGAAACACTTCCAGAAATTGCAAAATATTGCATAGTTGCGTTTGATGAAATGGCAATTAAAGAAAACCTGTTCTACGAAAGAAAGAAAGGTGAAATAATAGGCTTGGAAGATGACGGCATAACAAAAAATAACTTGGTAGCCAAAAATGCTTTTGTTTTGATGGCCAGAGGCATAACACATAATTATAAACATTTCTTGGGTTATATTTTCGTTAACACGACATGTCGTAGTGCTCAAGCAAGAGACTTAATAGTAGAAACAATAAATAAATTGCAACAAGTTGGGCTTCATCCGCAGGCTATAGTATGCGACCAAGGATCAAACTTTATTGGAGTCGCAAAATTATTAAACATTACCACAGCAAAAACATCATTTGAAGTAAATCATGAGGATATATTATTCTTTTTTGATCCGCCACATTTAATAAAAAGCCTCAGAAACAATTTACTTAACAAAAAATTTTTGTTTGAAGAGTATAAAACTGCAAAGTGGCAAGATATAAGACAATTTGCGGAATGGGACAGGAAACACACTTTTAGGTTAGCTCCCAAACTAAGCCCAGAACATATTAATCCGAATTCATTTCAAAAAATGAAAGTAAAATTAGTTACTCAGGTGATTAGTGCAAGTGTGGCAGCGGGTATGTACACACAAGTTAGTACTAATCAATGTTCTTCAACTGCTATTTTTACAGCTGAGCTCCTGGAAAAGTTCGACAAATTGTTTGATATTTTTAACTCTTTAACATTTTCGGAAGCAAAAGAGTTCAGGCGACCTTTTAACGGAACAGGAAAGCAATTGGATCATTTAACCAATATGCAAAAGTTCTTGCAAGAGTTAAGAATTGTAGACAAACGGAACAAAGATGTTACCAATTCCGTTAAGTTTGTAATGGGGTGGCAAATTGCTATTACTAGCCTATTAAGTCTGCAACAAAAACTGAAATCAAAAGGAATAGATTTTCTTCGAACAAGAAATCTAAATCAAGACGGACTGGAAAACGGGTTCGCATTAATCCGACGTCGCGGAGGTAGTAATCATAACCCCACGGCTTATCAATTTTCATGCACTTTCAAAAAAATATTTAGCATGAACTTTTTGCAAATATGTAAAGGAACAAACTGTGAACCCGATAAAACTCTACACTTACCACCTGTAAGTAGACAGTTAATAGAGTTTCCCGAGGCAACACAATCAAATACGACGCCCAGTTTAATTATAAGGACCGATTTCAGTGATATGGATATCGGAGAAGAAAATGCTATGTTCTATTTTGCCGGTTGGCTCTCAAAAAAGCACAAAGAAAATCATAAATGCGAGGCCATCGAATTACCACAAGATAAAGTGGACAGTGCATTCACAGTGTTTAAAACTTATGAAAATGGAAATTTAGTTACGCCCACCAAACGATTTATGGATGAACTAAAAAACACAGACAAGAAGTTTGCAGAACATTTAGAGCTTCTTATCGAAAGCACTAATATTGAAAATAAATTATACGATATATTAGAAGAAGAATTCAATTTTAAGTGTTGCGAAGCATCAAATAAGGAATACCTCTTACGATTGTATATTAGAGCTAGGATCTATTACACAATCAAATTCTTTAATAAGGATATAAGAAAAAGTAATCACAGACGCAAAGTACTTACACTGAGTCATTTGTAAGAAGCCTGACCTATAAAAAAAGTGAAATAGTTGCAGGGGCATATGAAGTCTGACAGAAGATTACTATTACACCAGTTAATGCTAAGTACAGGTGAACTCTCAACATTGTTGGGATAACTTCATCGTGCTTAGCTGAAAACTGTTTATAAATACAAGAGGACATCAAGTTAGAGCGAAGAAATGTAATAAGTTTATCAATAACACTTCCACTGAAGCAGGGACATATGAAGTCTGACCGAAGATTACCATTAGATCAGTTAATGCTAAGTACAGGTGAACTCTCAACATTGTTGGGATAACTTCATCGTGCTTAGTTGAAAACTGTTGGTAAATACAAGTGGACATCTAATTAGAACGAAGAAATGTGATAAGTTTAGCAATAACACTGTTTATCAATAACACTTGCATTGAGTCATTTGTAAGAAATTAATGACCTATAAAAAAAAGTAATATATATGGAACGGAACCAGGGGCATATGAAGTCTGACCGAAGATTACCATTAGATCAGTTAATGCCAAGTACAGGTGAACTCTCAACATTGTTGGGATAACTTCATCGTGCTTAGTTGAAAACTGTTGGTAAATACTAGAGCACATCAAGCTAGCAACCAAGAAATGTAATATGTAAGTTTAGCAATAACACTGTGTAATTCGTTTTATTCAATTCCTTTTGACAATTTTAGATAAAACTGTAAAACTACTGGAACCAGAACATCAACTTGGCGGATTTTGTGAAAACCTGCAATAAGAGAAGATGTAATAAGTCATGATAATAATCATGCATGGATATTCTTATCAAAAGGTATATTAGATTAATAACACTGTGTGATCTATTTTGTTCAATTCCTTTTAATAATTTTAGATAAAAAAGTATCATAAATCATCTTATGCATAGCATAAATAAAGTGGTTAAATAACAAAAGACATAAGTGAAAAAACTATGTTAAAGACGGATATCGTCGCATTTTACGCCAAAAAACACAGCACTAAGTAACCCTCATGGTTCATTATTTAATTAGATAATGGAGAAGTGCTTTTTTTTGGGATATTTCTTTTCAGATCTCTCCAGTAAGTGTAGACCTTGTCGTGGTTGGAGAGCTTAAAAGTATTTGCTAATTGTAAATAATATTATTGAATTGAAAGGGATAAGGATATCACAAACACATGAAATCAAATTTTTTTTAAAATTGATGATAATAAGCCAGCTTCAAAGACTTGCACTTGCACCCTTTTTCCTTTCAACTTACTCAATTATATTATATTATAATTATAATATAATTTTATATTATATTATAATTTTAAAATAAAATGCTTAACTAACATACACTTATTAGCTTACCGGAATAAGTCAAGTCAAAAGTCAAAGTCAAAAGCATTTATTCCGCATTAATACATGAAAATGTTACAATTATCACTTTCTCCTTATTCACGGCTACTCGTGTGCCACAATTACAAATACTTCTACCAAGGAAGTTATCAAGAACTTCGAATGCAGTACTAAATGCCTAGAAAATACAATATAGTATAAATGTAATTTGCTACTAATGCCATTCAAAATTATTAATTACTACCTCTATATCATCCTCCAACGAACGTAAAAAATCAGCTCTTTTATATAATCCTTAACTTTTCCATAAACTTTTCAACAGAATGAAAGCTATGATGAGATAATTATGTTTTGGCCCTTACACAAATTGCAATCAGTGTTTATCCTCCATTGCATAAGGCCAGAGCAGAAGGGACTTTGTCAACAATTAGTTAAAATAATACGCAGTCTTTCGTTATTTTCTTTTGATCAGCAGTTTAAGGGATTTTTTCCAAAGATTAAATTTTAATATCTACTCGCACATTTAACTGACAAATTATCAAAAGGGGTATTCATGATCTATGTTAAACGTCGAGAAATCGTAAAATGTTATCAAAAATGATAAATTAGTTGTGTATAAGTATTCTTCAACTTGATATAAACTAACAATCCCTAGAACCAATAATATCTTAATTAAAATGAACGGACTACGTTAAAAAACAGAACAAAAATCCATGCTCACCTACATTTTCAGTTACTTTCAAAATAGCTTCTACAATCTTCAATCTATGCTCCAATTTTTCATCCTCATTTAGATATTCTGCCGACAATGAATCAATCACTTTAATCTGAAGCACATTCACTAAACTAACTAATAATTTCACAACATTTAAATAAGTATAAGATTCCTCGTCTCCCTTCAATGGTTTAACCAACTCGTTAATTTATTAAGTAAATCTTGGTGTAATGCTTGGGGTATTGTTGGCGGAAGCTCTTTTATACTCTTTAGAAGAAGTAAATTCTTAAAATACCTTTCTTTCGAAGTGCAATCCAATAAATAATTAAAAAAATCTTTGTACTTCTGCGATCCTTCTTTTAAATCAGGCATAATTGTGTACACTCCTGCCATTGTACATGGAAATATTTTGACAGTTCTCGGTTGAATGGCATTAAAGTCGTGTTTTTAATCCGCGAAGTGAATATTTACGTTTTTATTTAGTGTTGTTATTTACAATTTTAATTTAGTGGAGGACAATAACAAAGTGGAATATGCCATAATGATATAGTTGGGGTATTCATGATCTGTGTTATTCGTGTTATTTGTGTTAAATCGAGAAAAAAGTTTAACAAATCGAGAAACTTTCCTAGTAAATGACATTTGTTTCGATTTTAACAAATAACATATGAAAAGGCGTGTTAATTCAACAACTCGAAATCAGCTGTATTTAAAAGGTGCAAATTAATATAAGAAATGCACTTTAACATGGAAATTTAAAGGGGTCGCTCACGATCTTGTCTATTTCGAAGATAACATTTCACGATTTCTCGACGTTTAAGACAGATCATGAATACCCCTGTTGAATTATTTGTTAAAATCGAAACAAATGTCATTTACTAGGAAAGTTTCTCGATTTGGTAAACTTTTTTCTCGATTTAACACAAATAACACGAATAACACAGATCATGAATACCCCAACTATATCATTATGGCATATTCCACTTTGTTATTGTCCTCCACTAAATTAAAATTGTAAATAACAACACTAAATAAAAACGTAAATATTCACTTCACGGATTAAAAACACGACTTTAATGCCATTCAACCGAGAACTGTCAAAATATTTCCAATGCACATTCCAGTGACTTCCCGCACATTTTTTATCTTTCTTTCACACACATTGCGTGTAGTGTGAAAGTAATTCTGCCTCTGTTTATCATAGAGATTACTTCTTTGATATCTGGACTTTTTCGCTCCCATTGAAATTGTTATCAGCTGATCTCAAGGTCCCTGAAACATTTTTAAAAATTTGTTCTAGCTCATCACCCTTATTATTATTGCTCGCTGGTAATACTAACAGTATGAAAAAAATATAAGAATAAAATAACGCGAAATGGAAGGATTTAAAAAACAAACGGCAGCACAATTACGAGAACTTTGTCGGGAAGCCGGGTTGCCCACGAAGAGACGGAAAAATTCGATAATGGCGTGGTTACATACGTATTATAATAATCAACGATCGCAGGGTTGTGTTAGTGAGTCAATCTCAGCAGCGAATGTTAGCGGAGAGCCGACGCCGGAACGAAGAACACAGCGGGCAAGTCCCAACTTAGAAACCGTACATTACAGCCATATACAACCGAAAGCGTGCAGCTACTAGCCGCACACATCAATAGATCCGGACACGACAAAAGGCTTCCAAGCCCGTGTATCAGCCAGACCAGAGCAACCGCATGCACGCACACACGGAACCACATATACACGTCCATTTACTCAAGAGCTTTGCTCAAGAGCCATAACCAAAGCCTTCTACAATTACAAGCCATGCACAACGAAATCTCACACTCACATTCAAAGAAAATCGGACTTCAATTTATCTGGACCACCAATGGACCACCAATTAAAACAATAAAAGAAATATTTATACTTATTCGTAAACATTACAATAAGACAAAAATATATTTCTTTTATTGTAAATATGTAGGTACATTTATTTTTATTTGCAAGGGCGATTGTAACATTTTTTACAGGCATGCAAAAACTATAATAAAATTACTTACAGGCAATTAGTTAATCGTTTTCCAACGATGATCATTATCCTGGGCACTTCCTATGCACTTTAATGTGCACAAAAACACTTTTAAACTTTTAAAAACTCACTTTAAACTAATAATAACTGCAGCTATAAACTGCAAAACACTTGTTTAACGCGGATCTTGAAGTCTCTTTGGCACTTCATACACATACATGCACACACCTGGGGCATGGCTTGTAAATGTAGAAGGCTTTGGCCATAACCTTCTATATTTACAAGCCATGAACAAGAAAAATATTGTCGCGGGAAATTATGGATATGATGCCAGACTTCCACCCGTGCAGTCGTGATACATTGACATCACAACAATTTATTAACCGCCTTAATAAATTAAAAGAGGTATATGGCTGGCACGATATGGCGGTATTGTTTGCTGTACAATCGAAACTAAAAGGCACCGCAAAACAATGGGTCGAATGCTGTGACATTTTCACCACTTGGGCACAATTTTTGACAGATTTTCCATTGAAAATGTCGCAGATATACACATGGAATTGATGCAGACAAAGCGGAAATACAGTGAAAGCTTAGAGGAGTTCTACTACAAAATGCTGGCGTTGGGTACGAAGGGAAATCGTCCAGAACCAGGCATTATTAAATATATGTTAAATGGGATCAGCGATTATGGATTCCTAAAAACTGTTTCCGCCTACAACTATACTTTTTGTAACGAATTGCTGAGCTCCATAAAGATATTTATGTCCGTCCGACCAAATAAAAATTCTTCAATAAATAATAGGCAACCAGCGTTTCAAATACCGATACCGAAAATGGCAGAACAAAACCCAAAACCAATAAACAAAACCTGCTATTGTTGTAGGGTGCCCACCGGATGTGAAATCCGATGGACGCTCCACAACGCATTCCTTTCCCACACAAAACAACAACTTAAGCATTTTCATGCAGCCTTTCTTATCACTTATTTTTTACTTGAATTTTCAAGGTAATCATTTATTCTTTAACTCGCACAAAGGCGCGATTCATATTAAAATGATACTGGATATTTTGCTGCATGAAAGTGCTGACGGGAAAAAATTCACCAAGATTCCTGGCTGTTGAAGCCCAAAAAAAATAAATTTAAAATTCAATTCGGGTCAGTCTTTAGAAGTGTCGAGAGTTACGGTCGGGCTTCCTTACAAGCAGCGTGCTATTAAATAAAAGCTCTAAGGGCTGAAAATAAAAGTATAATTAAATTTAAAAGGGCTGTTTATGTTATAAAAGAAAGCTCGAATTTAAAAAGATCTAATCTAAAGAAAAGCTCGAATATAAAAAGGGCAGTTTTATATATTCAAAAAGTGTGTTATTATTTATTGCCCGCATTCTTGCAAACAAAGTTGAGGACGACCCGCACTCCTTCGCCCCTCTTCTCCTGTGCTAGGGAAAGCACGGGTGGCGAATGTATTACACTATAACTGTTCGAAACCCGGACCCATTTCAATAAGATGCCCTTATCCCCAAAGAAAGGAGCGTTGCTCAACCTGCTTTAAGACCGGCCACAACACATCTGAATGTCCCACGAAACAAAATAAAGCCCCCAACACTCAAGCGAACATTTGCGAAATTGCACCAACTACAGCAAGTCCAGATGAAGTGCAGAAAAACATTAATATAAATGGAGTAACAGTTACTGCTTTTGTCGATCCTGGAAGTATTCGTACCTTAATTAGGAAAACTATTGCTCAGAAAATAGAAATTATTAGCGATTGGGAAATTGAAATAAACGGATTTGGTGGGGCTAATTATCTGTGTACCGGAAAAATAAACGTCCATATTGAAATCGACGGCAATATTTACGCTATTTGTGTTCTAGTGGTGGAAGACGAATACTTGAATTATGCAGCTCTGTTAGGGAGAGATATATATTGATGTAAATGGCAGCGCTTGATCATAGACGGAGAGGATTGCTGCGTAGAAAAGAAGGAAAAAATTCAAGTGGAACATACTTTGCCAGCAGAAGATTTCGCGAACTTGGAAGTGCTACTAAACATATATTGGAAATGTTTTACTACATCACTGAAGGAGTTGGGGAAATGCAACTCAACAAAGATGAAGAATGAATTAAAAAACGATCAACCAATACAATCAAAACCAGACGGCTTTTGCTAAACTCGTAATAGACGGCTTTTGCTAAACGCGTAATAGTGGATGAAATTATTAACGATGTATTGAGTAATGACATCATTCGACCTTCTGAGTCACCTTACGCATCACGCATCGTTTTGTGGAAAAGAAGGGTGGTGAAAGCCGACTATGTGTGGATTACCTTCGTCTTAATGGCGTTACCATTAGACAACCATAACCAATGCCAAACCTCGAGGAACAATTTGCGAAGTTGGCCAACTATAAATTTTTCACAACTCTCGACCTCAAAAGGGGATACCATCAGATTTAACTTGAAGAAGCGTCAAGGAAATTAACAGCGTTCATTACGCATAATGGGCATTATGAATACAACAGAGTGCCCTTTGGGCTGTGAATGCTCCAAGGGTGTTTCAAAATACCGTCAATAAAATTTTAAGTCAACTACCAGCTGAGGACGTCATCGTTTATCTTGACGACTGTTCTGCAATAGCCAAGATGAAGGTGGAGGCGAATATTGGAATATGACGTCGAGTTCGTTCATCGGCCAGGTGCGAAGTTAGCCCACGTAGACGCTTTAAGTAGGGCATCAGATCAACCCGCAAAGGAAGCCGACGTTGCTGGGATTGTTTATAATATTAGTGCCTGTAGCGACGATTGGACATTAACACTCCAAATACAAGATGACTCCCTGAAGCAAATTATTGCGGTCCTGAAGGGCGAAGTGAAGGGTGAACAACAAAATCAAATCCTAAAGGAGTATAAGTTGATAAACCATCGGTTATATCGGCGTGATAAGGACATAAAATTAGTTAGAGCTAAGGCAATCTGCTGGAGAGCTACTTAACATTGCCACGATGGGCATGGTCACTTCGGTATCGAATAAACTATCGAGCACCTTAAGCAACATTATTGGTTCGCTAATATGAGAAAATATGTAAAACATTATATCGCTGTGTGGAATGCGGATACAATAAGATTAAATGTGGAAAACCCGAAGGCCGTTTGCACGTTCCAGAGCCAGAACCAATCCCTTTTCGACAATTACATATCGACCACCTTGGGCCGTTCATCCGGAGTACTAAAGGGAATATGTACATCGTAGCTATATCCGATCAGTTTAGTAAATATTTAATAATAAAGGCCGTAAGGAATACGAAGCCCGAAGGCGAATTTTTCGAAAGTTACTGCTTTGCGAATAACATCCAACATATTAAAACGGCTACCCGAACTCCAAGAGCGAATGGCCAAGTAGACAGAGCTAAACAAACCATTCTCTCATTCTTACATCGGTGAAGGATCAACGACTTTGGGATGAGAAATTGAGAGATCTGCAATGGATAGTCAACAGCGAGAAGAATGCGACAACTGGTTATAGTCCGAATTCGTTGATATTTGATTTGCGAGAAGTTATCCAAAATCAATTGGTAGCTCCCCTACAAAGTGACGATAATCAAAAAGAAAATCAACTAATGGCTGATAAGCGTACGATGCTCTACGAAACATTGCCAAGGAAGCGCAGCGCTGGAAGCAGAGATTTGATACACGGCACTCACAACCACGGCAGTACGAAGAGGACGACTTGGTGTTGATTGAGAACGAACCACCTTCCACGGGAACTAGACGGAAGCTCGAACCCAAATATCGAGGACCTTACGTCGTCGTCAGGAAACGTTTAGGGAACGATCGCTATCTTGTAGATATCGATGGGATGCAAATAACTTCCCGAAAAGCCAATTTTATTTTCAGTTCTGACAAGTTGACGCCTTAGTGTTCTGTCTCCCCTGATATTGATGGGATCGCAATCAACGACGAGGACCAGGATAATCGACCTTGAAAATTTGAGAAAAAGTTAAAAATGTGCATTCGTTGGGGCACCCGCAAGATATAACTTGATTTTCATATAATTTTACACCTTTTATGCTTACATCATGTAGCAACATTTCCACACTATTACTAATCGAAATTCAAAAAAAATAATTTTCCTATATCATACATTTCTTCCATCTTGCGAAAGCGTTGGGGCACCTCAAGACTTAATTTGATTTACTTATAATTTTAAACTTTTTATACTCACATCATGCCGCAACTTTTCCGCACTATGCTTATGTTCCACCCTAATACTTATGTCTTATACATTTTTTGTTTCTTTAATTCTATAAGTTGTTGAGTGGCGAGTTTGTATTTATAGTCTTGTTTTCATCGAAAGTTTCTAAAACGCGTATATAAAAATTCTTCTGCACCTCTATTTGACTTTGCAAAACATTTTGTTTATTCATTGAACATTTTCATCCAGACTTTTGTCTACTTATCGTAGGATTAGGCACAGCTTCAACTTCACAAGTTCCAACATAATTGTCATCACTAACTTCAACCTCTCTTTGAAGTGTATCATCTGGATGAACTATTATTTCTACCCATAGTTTCGTAACATGGATATTGTCATGTATGGATCTAATACATGTTAGCTGCCTTATGCTGTACGCAGTACCTTATATCCTTACATCAAGAGACACATAAAGCATTGGAGTTCGGTTATATAGTTTTTGAGTTGCCTACCATGAATGCCTATAAGTTGTGCAATCATTTTAATAAAGAAGTTTATATTTAATAAAGATACGTATTATTTACATGGTGCCGAAACCCCGGTAATAGTGAAAAAGGAACAGGAGTGGAAAGATAAGAGGTTAGTGGATATATTTTTCTTATATGTAAAAAAAAAAGAGGAAACGCTAACAAAATGGCGGAAAGTGCCAGTGGAATAAAACTACCCAAGCCGCTGCTTATTGAACATGAAAATATGTCAAGTAATTGGAAAATATGGAAACAACAATACGAATATTTCGAAATCGCCACTCAAACAAGTATAAAACAAATGAAAACACAAATAGCAACATTTATGGCATCGATAGGAGCACAAGCAATTCAACTATACAACACCCTGCCACAACCGCTACCACCGCCAAACGAAGAGATAGCGTTAGATCAGGTAAAAGGTATAGTCGCAGATTATTTTATCCCCACATCAAATATCACATTTGAAAGATGTAAGTTTCATCAGATAAAGCAAAAAGAAAACGAAGCTATCGATGAACTGATGAACAACTAAAAGTCATAACGCTGTCGGAAGCAGTGAAAATGTGTCAATCACATGAAGCAGCACAAAAACATGTGTCGGAAATCAACAAAGAGGCAGATCCACAAATAAATGCAATAACAAAAATGAATACTTCAAGTAAAATAAAGAGATATTATTGTAATCGATGTCGTACAAAACATGAAAATAGAAACTGTCCAGCGTACAGACACAACTGTGCAAAGTGCGAAGGCCATAATCTCTTGTAGACGGTGTTTCTATTGCTGTTGTTGGTATGTCCGGCATTGTATATTGCGGACAATATTCTGTTGGGTTCGTATTCGATACTGTTGGTTCGTGGATTCCTATGAAAAGAAAAGTAATTCTGATGTTTGGAAATATTTCTTACGAGAAGAAAAACGGCAGACAGCGATCTGCAAGTATAGCGACTGCAAAAATATTTTAAAAATTGGAGGTGGCTCAACGAAAGGTCCCCCTACGCATCTACTTTCGGTCCATAAAATTAACCTCACAACAACTTACTTCGGCAAAAACACCAGAATCAGATGAACCACCAACAAAAAAATCGAAAACGTTAATCAAATATTTTTCTACGCTGCTGGGGCGGGAAGAAAACTCACTTCCTGCTACACTTGCACGATTAACAGCCGTTAATCGTGCATATGCATATATGCCGATTTACGTGCAGGTCTTATAGCAACAGGATTCAAAAGTCTCCCTAGAACAGTCAACACAGTGCGCAAAATGGTTGTAGATTACAGGAAAAAAATAAGAAATTCTTTAATCACTGAAATAGCTCACAAAAAGAACCCTAAATTGGATGTAGGTGAAAGATATTCCTTAACTTTAGATGAATGGACAACACTACGTAACCATCGATACTTAAATATTAATTTAGATGCACAAATCTGTCAGTTCTGGAGCTTAGGCTTAGTTCGAATAAGAGGATCAATGCCTGCAGATAGATGTATTGAGCTATGAGAAGAAAAGCTTGAAGAATTTGGGGGTTTACTGTTTAACCTCCCCAATCTTTACGACGATTTAAATAAAAACCACCAGGGATACTTGCACAAGGTTTATTTCAACAATTCCGGTAATCTCACTCGCAGTACTCTACAATTTACAAAATTCAGGCGGAGCGACTGGAGGCGGCGGAAGTCGAGGTATGACTAGCGATAACGGCGAAGCGTCTTCTTTTCTTTCTATTTTGCCGCTTGCAGTGATAACTGCGCGGGCGATCTTGTTTATCGGCTTCTCTTTTTGATAAGTTCTCCAAGGATTTTTGGAGCATCCATGGATAAGTAATCCATCGACTTCTGCCGCCACATCACTCCCCCTCTAGGAAATTAAAATTTATGCGTGTATTTCTATTTTGTTCTTACATCTACGTATTACAATTTTTATTTCCAATACCTGCATGTCAATATGTCTACATTCTGTTATCTTATTACCTATTTTACTTCATTCATTTTTCTATGTGTTTATTATTTATTTAGTTTTCCATATACCATTATACTTATGTTACCTATGTTACCTATCTAGACTATTTACGGCCATGTTGGGGTCAAACAAGCCGAGTTGTTCGAAACGTGTGTCGGGTAACTCGTCCAAGGAACTTGAAACTTCATTGACTAAATATACTATATACTTTTTGTTTTGCCAAGAAAGCGTGCGTGCCTCGACTTTTATCAATTTTCTATGTATATATTTTTTACATTATTTAATATGTTACTTCACAATTTATTTTATATTTACTTTATAATTTTTCATATTTCGTTTTATGTTTTCTCTTATACTTTATTTTATATTGTATATGTGTCCCGTTTTCTATTTTATATGTATTTCGTTTAATATTTTATATGTATTTCATTTGATATTTTATATGTATTTCATTTAATATTTTATATGTATTTCATTTAATATTTTATGTGTATTTCATTTAATATTTTATATTTCATATTTTTACGCAAGTGGTACGCCTCAAGGACGTGTAAACTTCTTCTCTAACCGAAGTGACTATACGAATAACGAATGAGAGACAGGGCTAGTGCTTCCTACATAAACCTCTGCTTTCGGTGGATATTTTAAAGCGAACCTTCCGTCCATATCGTGTGGTCATGCCTTGCTCTTCGGGATTTATTTCCTCCTTGCCCGGCTCTGGGAGTCTGGTATTTGTCGCGGTTGGTTGATTCTCAGTCGTCCAGTACGCTGGTTTGAGCCGGTCCAGCGAAATCCTGACTCGGCGGCCCTTCGCCTCCACCTGGAAATATTTGTCCCTTCGCTGCGTCACTCTGTAGGGGCCTTCGAATGGTGGCTGTAATGGTGGTCTCACCGCGTCATTCCTGACGAACACATGTGTACAACTACCTAAGTCTCCCTGGATGAAAACGCTATGGTTGCCATGATGGGCCGTAGTTGTTGGCCTCACGCTCTGCATCGCTCGACGCAGATCCTTTACGAACTCTGACTCTGATTGTTTTTTTGACGGATCCGACATAAATTCTCCTGGAAGGCGGAGTGTGGTCCCGTACACCATCTCTGCCGGTGTTGCGTTAAGGTCGGGCTTGAATGTAGACCTCAACCCTAGGAGGACAGTTGGCAAGACCTCTGTCCAATTACTCGACTTACGGCACATTATCGCCGCCTTTAAGGTCCTGTGCCACCGCTCCACCAGGCCGTTCGCCTGTGGGTGATACGGCGTAGTTCGTAAATGCGTAATCCCTAATGCCATGGTTAACTCGCGAAATAAGGATGACTCAAACTGCCGCCCCAAATCCGTTGTGACCTTCAGCGGTATGCCGTATTTTGCTATCCAGCCCTCGACGAAGTGGCGGGCTGTGGTCTCGGCAGTCATGTCAGTCATTGGGATGGCCTCTGGCCACCTGGTAAAACGGTCGATGCATGTCAAACAATATCGATAACCTTTGGACGGTGGTAGGGGGCCAACTATATCTATATTCACGTGCGCGAATCGCTCCGTGGGGGGCACGTACTTGCTTATGGGTGATTTGGTATGCCGCTGAACTTTTGATCTTTGGCAGGGTACGCAGGCTTTTACAAATGCTGCACAATCTCTTCTAAGGTTGGGCCACACGAATCTCTCACCGATTAACTTAGTTGTGCCCCTGACGCCTGGGTGTGCGAGGTTATGCATGGTCTGCAGGACTTGTTGTCGCATTGTCTCCGGCACCACGGGGCGTACGTGTCCCTGCGACACGTCGCAATACACCGCGGCGTTGGTGTTGGGTAATGTGAGTTGCTTGATGACCATCGATGATTTACCTGGGTTTTTCAGAGCCTCTTTCAGCAATCGGTCCTGTTGCTGATGGTCCGCTAACTGCTGATAATCGATCGTTTGCAGGTTGGTGGACGTCGCCTCGATCCGTGAAAGCGTGTCTGCGACAATGTTTTCCTTCCCCGCTATGTGGCGAATGTCCGTGGTGAACTGACCAACGTAATCTAATTGTCTTGCCCGTCGAGGTGAGCTACTGTCCGAACTTTGCCTGAAGGCGAACGTTAGTGGCTTGTGGTCGGTCATGACGTGGAACGTCCTTCCTTCCAAAATGTTCATGAACCGTCTGATCGCTTTGTAAACCGCCAGAAGTTCCCTGTCATACGTGCTGTATTTTTGTTCTGCTGTCGTGAGCTTCTTGGAGAAAAAGGCAAGTGGTTTAAGCTCAGCTCCGTCTACCTGGTGCAGGGCTGCCCCAACGGCAACCTCTGATGCGTCCACGTGCAGGACCAGTCTTGCATCTGGGGATGGGTGCGTCAACAACGTCGCTTCTGCCAGATCCTTTTTACATCCTTCGAACGCTGCCGTCGCCTCCTCAGTCCACTCTATTTTGCTGTTGTCGTTTTTCCTATTTCCTTTTATCAGTTTCCTGAGCTTTATTTGATTTTCTACGGCGTTGGGTATGAATCTTTGATAGAATGTGATTAGGGCCAGAAATCTTTTTAAGTCTTTTGCTAGCTCCGGGCGACTGAAATTTTTTACGACTTCCACCTTTTCGTCCAGGGGTTTTATGCCGTCCTTATTTACCATATGGCCTAGAAATTTCACTTCGTCCTTGCCTAGTTGGCACTTCGCTACGTTCACTGTTAAGCCGTGTTTGCGCAGTATGGAGAATACTTCGCGCAAGTGCGCCCGATGCTCTTCGATGCTGGTCGATGCTATACATATATCGTCGACGTATGAGAAGACGTAGTCGTGGCCCCTGAGGATCTCGTGCATGAAGCGTTGTAACGTCTGGCCCGCGTTACAGAGCCCGAAGGTCATGTAGTTAAATTCGTAGAGGCCGAAGGGGGTAGTTATCGCTGTCTTCGCAGTATGTCCTGGCTCGATCGGTATCTGATGATACGCCTTGTGGAGATCGATCGTAGAAAATATTTTTTTGCCAAAACAAATCGTCGAGAAATCTTGTATAAAGGGGATCGGGTATCGGTCTGGCGTCGTCACCGCGTTTAACCGACGATAATCTCCACATGGTCGCCATCCGCCGTCAGGCTTTTTTACCAAATGTAAAGGACTAGCCCAATTGCTTTTGGATGGTTTACATATTCCCATTTGCAGCAGGTATTCAAACTCAGCCTTAGCGATCTTCAGTTTGTCAGGTGGCAGTCTCCGAGGCTTTGAGAAGATCGGCGGTCCTTTCGTCTCGATGTAATGAGTGACGGTAGTGGGAGACGGGGTTTTCCGTGTTGCCGCGGACGGCTTCGTTATATCAACGAATTCTTGTAATAGATCCGCGAAGGGGTTATTCGTGTCTATCGTTGTAATTCGTTGACCTGTTACCATCCTGACTGCGCCTACCACCGAGATATTCGTTCGCCTGTCGATTAAACGCGCGCCTCTAATGTCGATCAATAGTCCAAAATGGTCCAAAAAATCGGCTCCTATGATTGCACTCGTTGTCTGGGCGATGAAGAAGGTCCATGTAAAGTGCCGGCGGAGTCCTAAACTCAAGGTAACGCGCTTAGTACCGTATGTAGGTATTTGTGTTCCATTCGCTGCGTAGAGCTGATGCCCTGATGATGTGTTCTTCAAGTCGTTGGCGTTCGGTGTAATTACCGAGACGTCCGCTCCCGAGTCGATTAAAAACTTGGTCGCCGTGAGCTCATCTCGGACGAAGAGGCGTTTGCACCTCGCACCACCTAATGTCGCCTCCCTTATTAGGTAGCCCGCGCGTTTCCCGCTGGCGTTGTTTTCTCATATCCGCATGGTTCCCTGCACTTCGTGGCCCTTTCGCCGAATTTCCTGTGGTAATAACAGACCCAGCCCTGTGGGCGACCTCTACTGCGCGACCTTGATCGTTGTCTGCGGTGGCTGAATCTGGGTTGACTAACCTGCAAGGATGCAATTGCCTTTGTTAACTCCTCGACCATCGTCTCCAACGCTGTGGTAGGTGCCGTTTGACTGGATGGTTTATTGCTTACCCCCGCTATACTATTGAAATCACTGACCTCTAGGATCTTATCGGCCATAGAGGACAATGATTCGAGGTCATCTTTACTCGCCGATAGTATCGCGCGAACTTGAACTGGCAATCTATTTAACCACAACGAGCGTAGTAATGAGTCTGTTGTGTTTTGGCCTCCGAGGTGTCGCATCTCATTTAGCAACTGCGATGGTCTCTTGTCGCCCAACGCCACGTCGTTCAATAACTTCGCTATTTTGGCCTCATCGGAATCTGAGTACCTTTTTAGAAGACATCTCTTTAGGTTCCCATACTTGTCTCCTTCCGGGGGTCTCAGGACTGCGTCCCTTACCTGCTGGAGCACTCTGCCATCAATCGCCCCGACGACGTGGTTAAACCTCGTGTTGGGGCTGCCCCACCCCAATCTTTACGACGATTTAAATAAAAACCACCAGGGATACTTGCACAAGGTTTATTTCAACAATTCCGGTAATCTCACTCGCAGTACTCTACAATTTACAAAATTCAGGCGGAGCGACTGGAGGCGGCGGAAGTCGAGGTATGACTAGCGATAACGGCGAAGCGTCTTCTTTTCTTTCTATTTTGCCGCTTGCAGTGATAACTGCGCGGGCGATCTTGTTTATCGGCTTCTCTTTTTGATAAGTTCTCCAAGGATTTTTGGAGCATCCATGGATAAGTAATCCATCGACTTCTGCCGCCACAAGAATATAGATTTAATTTGCGAAAAGATTTCGTCGGTAATATGACTGACGACGGTGCAAGTGTGATGAAAAAAGTCAAGTAAATCAACAGCTATGCTTTGCCCATGGTGTCCAACTGGCAGTAATTGAAGTACTAATCGAAATGCATTCAGGTTTTTATTATTGAGAATATAAAATATTTTTAGATTCCAATAAATTGCGAGTAGAATCATTAAGGTGTGTTTTTTGTATAATTCTATTTGATATTTTCTATTTCATTTACTAAGTTACAAAAAAATCAAATACTAAGTACCGAAAGCAACATAATATGCACCGAAGCCCCTTTTTATCTTTCGAAGCAAAAATTCACTGAATCCATTGTCCATTGATTTAAAGTGCAACGCAGGCAATTTAAGCCTTCACGGCGAGATGCATAAACACCGCGAGTAAAAAGTAAGAAATTGCTGACGAGTAAATTTATTATCAAAAAACACAAAACTCACTAGAGCCCGGGTCGAGCTTCCAACCCGTTCAGTAGTAACATATATTTTTTAAAATTAACCAAATTTATTTGAGAAGTTTAAAGTTAACCAAATTTATTTTAAAGGTTTTAAAGTTAACATATATTTAAAAGTTTAAGTTAACTAATGGTAGTAAGTAAAAACAAAAGTAAATGGATTGAATGTGTTTTAAAATTAACCAAATTTATTTTAAAAGTATAAATTTAACAAAAGAAAGTTAACTAATAAGAATTCTTTGCTGTATCTTTTTATTGGAAATTAATTAATAAACCTTCAAGTTTTTATTTCAACTAATAATTCATTTCAACCAACAGTTTATAGTCCACAGCTGCCGCATTGGTCCACAGCTTCCTTGGGACTTTTTGAGAAAACAATTTCGGAATCACAAAAAAAACATGGCCGCCGGAGATATCACTTTTTGGCCAAAAAATCACTCAAAAACTGGTTTTTCGAAAAAAATTTGATCGGTCAATACGAAACATTATTGCCTACAAAATACCCCCTGGTAATTTTTTCGAAAACCTTGACCTTTCCCAATTATTCAAAGTTTTTTTTTGCCGAAAAGTGTTTTTTGGAAACTTTGACCTTGAGTAACTTGGAAAGGGTTAAGTTTTGGATAAAATGACATGAGGGCTTTTTTGTAGGCAATAACACTTCGTATTGACTGACCAACAAATTTTTCCAAAAACAGATTTTGAGTGATTTTTGGCCAAAAAGTAATATCTCCGGCGGCCATGTTTTTTTTGTGATCCCGAAATTGTTTTCTTAAATAATCCCACTGTGGACCAATTTTCAGCCATTTTGCTAATTTTCTCGGACTATAAACTGTTGGTTGAAATGAATTTTAATTTCCCCGGACTATTACGTTTAACTAATAGTTTAAAGTAATTGATAATTTCTTTTCCTTTCTTTTTTATTTACAAGTTTTTATGGAAACATTAATTAACTAAATAAACAAAGCAAAACAGTGAACTTGAAACGTGTGTTATATTTTTAAACAAGAAATCTTATAAGAAGCTCTTCAAACATATGGAAGCTTAGAAGCTTGGAAATTTGACCTGGACCTTCCTGACCCCTCTTCACCAAGGTAAACACGGGTGGTTAGCTTAACACAGGATTTAGAAAGAGGAACAGATCAGCAATTCGACGAAGATGAACAATCAGAAGTAGAAGACGATTTTTCAGAGAATAACGAGGATGAGGATTTTTCTGGCAACGAAGAATTGGTTGACCTGGATTCTGGTCATAGGCATGGACGAAACCAATGTGATGTTACAGAGGTCAATTGCGGTCCAGTGATCAAGAAGCACCGAAAATTGATAGTTCAGACGATCGCCAACAAAAAACGATGTCTTACAGAAGTATGTTGCGGCTGAATTTGCGTCCCGAGGGATCGCAATGAGTAGAGAGGAAAGTTAAAGGCGAGTTTGGAACCAACCACTGAGTGAAGCGGACGTGCCGGACAGTATCGGGTCGTCGGTGGCTTAAAGTCGAAATTGAAATTGTAAAGGAATTAAAGTTTGAAGTGCCGATATAGAAGTAAAAGTAATTAGAATATAAAGTTTGAAGTAGTAACCTGCTTATTTAATAAAATTGGTATCGGGAAATCCGAATAAAGTGTTTTATTTGTCTTTATCCTCGGTGAGGAAACGTTAATTTTCTCGAAGCCCATAAAAAAGAAGGTTCTAAGCTCCCCCGCAACCACTCCTCTCCGTATCGTGGCAGCGGTATTATACTGCAAAATTTAACAACATTTTAATTATAAAAGAGGGACCCGGGTGAGGAACAAGTTTCCCACTTAGAGGAATAATCCCCACACTTTTAACCTCATCTAACCTAACCTCATCTAGAAACCGTACATTACAGCCATATACAACCGCCACCGTGCAGCTACTAGCCGCACACAGCAATAGATCCGGACACGACAAAAGGCTTCCAAGCCCGTGTATCAGCCAGACCAGAGCAACCCCAGTAGGAAAATATTGCACGCATTACCATAAGTAGTGCTGATATAACTACTTCTTGCTGGTGTAAATATTCACGCCCGCATTACTCCTCTGGAACCCATTCTAACCCTGCTTCCAGAGAATCGAGCAGGTAAGGAGTAGATTAGTCCTTGTGTGGGGCTAATGCAGTGTGAAGAAATAAAACAAAACGAGACGACGTCGTCAGATCGACGCGACTTGTTTTCTTTTGTTCAGGTTGAACGAAATTTAGAAACAGTGCTGTGAGTCAGTGACGAGAGTGCAGTTTGGTTTTATTTCATAACAAAATTAATTTATTTCATAACAACCAGTGGAAAACCAGCGTAAATAAAGGTACGTAAAAATTATTTTTCTTACTCAGTGCAGTGTTGAGGAATCAGTTAAAATTTAGTGTTTAAAATGGATCAAGCAGGAAGTAGTCGAAGTACTTTGTACAGACGTATTGCAAAGGAAAAAGATAAATTAAAAAGAAGCTTAGAAAGTTGTGCAGATACTTACAGTGTGGAAGCCACAAATTTTTCCAGTGAACTTGATTTCAATTTTGAACATGAAAATGACAATGTTGATGCTCGACATGAATATGATTTTCAAGGATTCAGTCTTGAACACACTCAGAATATTTCCATAAATAGCGATTTAAGGCATAAATTAATAAAGTGGTACCGAGAATATAATCCCACTAGAGCAAGCGTTGATTCTCTATTAAAAATATTATATTCTGAGGGTTTGGATGTTCCAGTTAGTTTAAATGGACTTTTAAAAAAGTATAATAACAAAATTACACCTAGAACAGTAGCACCAGGTACATATATTCATTTAGGAATAGAGAAGCAACTCAAGAAAATCCCGAGCACAACAATAGTTGAAAAGAACGAAATACTATTAGATATCGGAGTAGATGGCTTGCCCCTTTACAAGAGTAGTTCAGAAACTTTATGGCCAATAATGGGGAGAGCTGTGAATATCAAAGAAATAGAAGTCTTTCTGATTGGAACATATCTTGGTAAAAAGAAACCCTCAAACGTAGATTTATATCTGCATGATTTCATAATAGAGATTAAATATCTTCGAGAAAATGGAATAATGCTTCACAATAGACAATTAAAAGTTGATATAAGAGCATTTGTGTGTGATGCTCCAGCACGATCATTTATGTGTAGTATAGTTGGGCATAACTCATCGATTGGTTGCTGCAAATGTTATCAGGTGGGAAAAAGAATCAGAAATGTCACAACTTTTAGCACAAAATCATCGAATTTAAGAACGGATAGAGATTTCTTGGATAGAATACAGCCTGACTTCCATAAAAATTTGCACAGTAATGCTCCAAGCGAAATGGAAAAGGCAGCATTTAAGATGATCAGTCAATTTCCCTTGGATGCGATGCATCTAATAGATCTTGGAATAACACGAAAGATGTTGTTAAGATATCTAAATGGAAAAACACTTGTACAAATAAGCCCAGCTAATAAAAATGAATTGTCAAGTAAGTTGATATCATTTGCATTGCACATACCTAAAGAGTTTCAAAGAAAACCAAGATCATTCGATGACATTCTAAAATGGAAAGCAACAGAATTCCGTCAGTTCATCCTCTATACAGGCCCAGTTGTTATGAAAAATATTGTAGATGACAACTTCTATTACGAATTTTTATTATTGCATTCAGCATACCGACTTTTGTCCACGCCTGCTAATTTCAGAGCAAATCTAAATGTGGCAAAGGAATTAGTGAAATTATTTGTAGAAAATTTCCCACTTGTGTTTGGAGAAAATAGCGTTACGTTCAATGTCCACAGCATTCTCCATATAATTAATGATGTCGAGAATTTCGGAATTATAACTAATTTTACTGCTTATAGTTTCGAAAACTTTATGCAAGTTTTGAAGAGAAAAATCAGAAAACCTTCCAAAATTTTGGAACAAATAAACAATCACTATTGCGAAAGAGGAATTGTAAAACAAGAAAAAAAGACAGGATTTAAAAAAAATCGCACTGGTAAAATTGTTTGCTTTCAAACAGATGATTACTTTTTGAGCTCTCATTCACCTGATAATGTCTGCTATATAAAACAATTCTCGCCAATTAAAATTACTGGGTTTATGGATGGAGATGGAGGTTTCATCAAAGGGGTACAATTCAAAAATTTACAAAATTTTTTTGAAGAACCCTTACAATCGATGCCTGCATTGGGAGTATGTAAAGCAGAATTAAGTACTGAAAATGAAGAAGAAGAAATTTTTAGTGTCAATGATATAGTTTACAAAATGATGTGTTTACCACATGAAGAGAAATATATACTGATTCCTCTTCTGCATAGCTGTTGCGAGTTCTAAAAATGAACAATATTAAAAAGTAAACTTTATATTAAAACAGAATATGTCACAAAATAAATATGATGCTGCAGAAGCAGGAGCTTTGCGTAGAATGAACGCGCAAATGGGTACCTCTTTATTAACAGGACATTCTTCAAATGTTCAATCCATAGGTATGTATAACTTGTATTTGTACGATGGTAATGTTACTTTCAAAGCTTTTTTCATTTTAAAACAGAACCTCTAACAGAAATACAAAATTTAAAGCAACTGATAATAAAACAAAATGAAACAATTATGGAGCAATTAGGAGAAATAAAAGTTTATGTCCGGCATCTCCTAAAAACTAAAAACACAAATGAAATAGTATCGGAAATGTTTCCTTTAAAATGCACAGAGGCTATAGTAGAATTCGAAGAAAAGATACCTCATTTAAAGGAAGATGATTTGGTAAGTTTATCGTTAAATTAAATTTTACAATTTTATTTTTCCTTTTTAGTTAGATGACTAAAGAATAAGAGAAAATAAAAACTAAAAATACGAGTTTTTTATTTCAAATAAAAAATCTGTTTTACATTTTTTAGATTGCCGCAATTCAAAAAATAATTGAAAGAGGTGGAATATCTAAAAATATTCGAAATCTCTTGGGCGAAGATGTTATTAAAAATTATAATTATGATGGCATCCACAATAAAAAATCGTTCAAGAATCACATTGTCCTAGATGATCTTTTTTACAGTAAGTATTTTTCCATTTGAAATAATAGTTTTACTGATTTTTCTATTATTTTAAACAGAAGCTGCTGCCAAAGACACCATAACTAGGGCTAACTACGTTGTGGAGGTAAAGAAAGGATTTAGGGCTGCAAAAAACAAATTCCATAAGGAAAAATGTTTGGGGAAAATAACAAGAAAGTAAGAATTTTTTAATGAATGAATGAATTTAATGAAAATTGTTTTTCTGAAGTAATTTTTTTTAATTATTTAATGAATTATTGTTATTTATTTTTTAATGAAGAGATATTTTTGCAATTAATTGTTATTGTATGGAAAAAAATATATATTTTTTAAAATCATTTTCACTTTTTATAAATCCCATAAAATTATTTCAACTCCTCATAAAACCCATTCACAGCAAGTAGTGTATGTATAAATTCTATGCAAGTAATTCTAAAACCAATTCAAAGCAAGCGGTTATTGTAGAAACGCTATATTAGTATTTCTAAAACCAATTCAGAGAAAGTGATTATTGTAGAAATGCTATATAAGTACTTCTGCAATCACTTATACATGACTATTTCTATAATCACTTCCAATACGGCAAAATATGCACTAGTTGCCTCCAGTCTCATCGCGTATAAAAAAGAAGAAGGAAAAGAATCCAGTTGGGAAGCACTACTACTTCTCTGAGCAGTAGTTATAGAATTGCTTTGAAGACCTGATTTTTCCTACTGGGACCGCATGCACGCACACACGGAACCACATATACACGTCCATTTACTCAAGAGCTTTGCTCAAGAGCCATAACCAAAGCCTTCTACAATTACAAGCCATGCACAACGAAATCTCACACTCACATTCAAAGAAAATCGGACTTCAATTTATCTGGACCACCAATGGACCACCAATTAAAACAATAAAAGAAATATTTATACTTATTCGTAAACATTACAATAAGACAAAAATATATTTCTTTTATTGTAAATAGGTACATTTATTTTTATTTGCAAGGGCGATTGTAACATTTTTTACAGGCATGCAAAAACTATAATAAAATTACTTACAGGCAATTAGTTAATCGTTTTCCAACGATGATCATTATCCTGGGCACTTCCTATGCACTTTAATGTGCACAAAAACACTTTTAAACTTTTAAAAACTCACTTTAAACTAATAATAACTGCAGCTATAAACTGCAAAACACTTGTTTAACGCGGATCTTGAAGTCTCTTTGGCACTTCATACACATACATGCACACACCTGGGGCATGGCTTGTAAATGTAGAAGGCTTTGGCCATAACCTTCTATATTTACAAGCCATGAACAAGAAAAATATTGTCGCGGGAAATTATGGATATGATGCCAGACTTCCACCCGTGCAGTCGTGATACATTGACATCACAACAATTTATTAACTGCCTTAATAAATTAAAAGAGGTATATGGCTGGCACGA
This sequence comes from Thereva nobilitata, assembly GCA_963855945.1. Taxonomy (NCBI): domain Eukaryota; kingdom Metazoa; phylum Arthropoda; class Insecta; order Diptera; family Therevidae; genus Thereva; species Thereva nobilitata. The sequence goes on from OY979697.1 coordinate 38,556,914, forward strand.
TATGGCGGTATTGTTTGCTGTACAATCGAAACTAAAAGGCACCGCAAAACAATGGGTCGAATGCTGTGACATTTTCACCACTTGGGCACAATTTTTGACAGATTTTCCATTGAAAATGTCGCAGTTATACACATGGAATTGATGCAGACAAAGCGGAAATACAGTGAAAGCTTAGAGGAGTTCTACTACAAAATGCTGGCGTTGGGTACGAAGGGAAATCGTCCAGAACCAGGCATTATTAAATATATGTTAAATGGGATCAGCGATTATGGATTCCTAAAAACTGTTTCCGCCTACAACTATACTTTTTGTAACGAATTGCTGAGCTCCATAAAGATATTTATGTCCGTCCGACCAAATAAAAATTCTTCAATAAATAATAGGCAACCAGCGTTTCAAATACCGATACCGAAAATGGCAGAACAAAACCCAAAACCAATAAACAAAACCTGCTATTGTTGTAGGGTGCCCACCGGATGTGTAATCCGATGGACGCTCCACAACGCATTCCTTTCCCACACAAAACAACAACTTAAGCATTTTCATGCAGCCTTTCTTATCACTTATTTTTTACTTGAATTTTCAAGGTAATCATTTATTCTTTAACTCGCACAAAGGCGCGATTCATATTAAAATGATACTGGATATTTTGCTGCATGAAAGTGCTGACGGGAAAAAATTCACCAAGATTCCTGGCTGTTGAAGCCCAAAAAAAATAAATTTAAAATTCAATTCGGGTCAGTCTTTAGAAGTGTCGAGAGTTACGGTCGGGCTTCCTTACAAGCAGCGTGCTATTAAATAAAAGCTCTAAGGGCTGAAAATAAAAGTATAATTAAATTTAAAAGGGCTGTTTATAAAAGAAAGCTCGAATTTAAAAAGATCTAATCTAAAGAAAAGCTCGAATATAAAAAGGGCAGTTTTATATATTCAAAAAGTGTGTTATTATTTATTGCCCGCATTCTTGCAAACAAAGTTGAGGACGACCCGCACTCCTTCGCCCCTCTTCTCCTGTGCTAGGGAAAGCACGGGTGGCGAATGTATTACACTATAACTGTTCGAAACCCGGACCCATTTCAATAAGATGCCCTTATCCCCAAAGAAAGGAGCGTTGCACAACCTGCTTTAAGACCGGCCACAACACATCTGAATGTCCCACGAAACAAAATAAAGCCCCCAACACTCAAGCGAACATTTGCGAAATTGCACCAACTACAGCAAGTCCAGATGAAGTGCAGAAAAACATTAATATAAATGGAGTAACAGTTACTGCTTTTGTCGATCCTGGAAGTATTCGTACCTTAATTAGGAAAACTATTGCTCAGAAAATAGAAATTATTAGCGATTGGGAAATTGAAATAAACGGATTTGGTGGGGCTAATTATCTGTGTACCGGAAAAATAAACGTCCATATTGAAATCGACGGCAATATTTACGCTATTTGTGTTCTAGTGGTGGAAGACGAATACTTGAATTATGCAGCTCTGTTAGGGAGAGATATATATTGTTGTAAATGGCAGCGCTTGATCATAGACGGAGAGGATTGCTGCGTAGAAAAGAAGGAAAAAATTCAAGTGGAACATACTTTGCCAGCAGAAGATTTCGCGAACTTGGAAGTGCTACTAAACATATATTGGAAATGTTTTACTACATCACTGAAGGAGTTGGGGAAATGCAACTCAACAAAGATGAAGAATGAATTAAAAAACGATCAACCAATACAATCAAAACCAGACGGCTTTTGCTAAACTCGTAATAGACGGCTTTTGCTAAACGCGTAATAGTGGATGAAATTATTAACGATGTATTGAGTAATGACATCATTCGACCTTCTGAGTCACCTTACGCATCACGCATCGTTTTGTGGAAAAGAAGGGTGGTGAAAGCCGACTATGTGTGGATTACCTTCGTCTTAATGGCGTTACCATTAGACAACCATAACCAATGCCAAACCTCGAGGAACAATTTGCGAAGTTGGCCAACTATAAATTTTTCACAACTCTCGACCTCAAAAGGGGATACCATCAGATTTAACTTGAAGAAGCGTCAAGGAAATTAACAGCGTTCATTACGCATAATGGGCATTATGAATACAACAGAATGCCCTTTGGGCTGTGAATGCTCCAAGGGTGTTTCAAAATACCGTCAATAAAATTTTAAGTCAACTACCAGCTGAGGACGTCATCGTTTATCTTGACGACTGTTCTGCAATAGCCAAGATGAAGGTGGAGGCGAATATTGGAATATGATGTCGAGTTCGTTCATCGGCCAGGTGCGAAGTTAGCCCACGTAGACGCTTTAAGTAGGGCATCAGATCAACCCGCAAAGGAAGCCGACGTTGCTGGGATTGTTTATAATATTAGTGCCTGTAGCGACGATTGGACATTAACACTCCAAATACAAGATGACTCCCTGAAGCAAATTATTGCGGTCCTGAAGGGCGAAGTGAAGGGTGAACAACAAAATCAAATCCTAAAGGAGTATAAGTTGATAAACCATCGGTTATATCGGCGTGATAAGGACATAAAATTAGTTAGAGCTAAGGCAATCTGCTGGAGAGCTACTTAACATTGCCACGATGGGCATGGTCACTTCGGTATCGAATAAACTATCGAGCACCTTAAGCAACATTATTGGTTCGCTAATATGAGAAAATATGTAAAACATTATATCGCTGTGTGGAATGCGGATACAATAAGATTAAATGTGGAAAACCCGAAGGCCGTTTGCACGTTCCAGAGCCAGAACCAATCCCTTTTCGACAATTACATATCGACCACCTTGGGCCGTTCATCCGGAGTACTAAAGGGAATATGTACATCGTAGCTATATCCGATCAGTTTAGTAAATATTTAATAATAAAGGCCGTAAGGAATACGAAGCCCGAAGGCGAATTTTTCGAAAGTTACTGCTTTGCGAATAACATCCAACATATTAAAACGGCTACCCGAACTCCAAGAGCGAATGGCCAAGTAGACAGAGCTAAACAAACCATTCTCTCATTCTTACATCGGTGAAGGATCAACGACTTTGGGATGAGAAATTGAGAGATCTGCAATGGATAGTCAACAGCGAGAAGAATGCGACAACTGGTTATAGTCCGAATTCGTTGATATTTGATTTGCGAGAAGTTATCCAAAATCAATTGGTAGCTCCCCTACAAAGTGACGATAATCAAAAAGAAAATCAACTAATGGCTGATAAGCGTACGATGCTCTACGAAACATTGCCAAGGAAGCGCAGCGCTGGAAGCAGAGATTTGATACACGGCACTCACAACCACGGCAGTACGAAGAGGACGACTTGGTGTTGATTGAGAACGAACCACCTTCCACGGGAACTAGACGGAAGCTCGAACCCAAATATCGAGGACCTTACGTCGTCGTCAGGAAACGTTTAGGGAACGATCGCTATCTTGTAGATATCGATGGGATGCAAATAACTTCCCGAAAAGCCAATTTTATTTTCAGTTCTGACAAGTTGACGCCTTAGTGTTCTGTCTCCCCTGATATTGATGGGATCGCAATCAACGACGAGGACCAGGATAATCGACCTTGAAAATTTGAGAAAAAGTTAAAAATGTGCATTCGTTGGGGCACCCGCAAGATATAACTTGATTTTCATATAATTTTACACCTTTTATGCTTACATCATGTAGCAACATTTCCACACTATTACTAATCGAAATTCAAAAAAAATAATTTTCCTATATCATACATTTCTTCCATCTTGCGAAAGCGTTGGGGCACCTCAAGACTTAATTTGATTTACTTATAATTTTAAACTTTTTATACTCACATCATGCCGCAACTTTTCCGCACTATGCTTATGTTCCACCCTAATACTTATGTCTTATACATTTTTTGTTTCTTTAATTCTATAAGTTGTTGAGTGGCGAGTTTGTATTTATAGTCTTGTTTTCATCGAAAGTTTCTAAAACGCGTATATAAAAATTCTTCTGCACCTCTATTTGACTTTGCAAAACATTTTGTTTATTCATTGAACATTTTCATCCAGACTTTTGTCTACTTATCGTAGGATTAGGCACAGCTTCAACTTCACAAGTTCCAACATAATTGTCATCACTAACTTCAACCTCTCTTTGAAGTGTATCATCTGGATGAACTATTATTTCTACCCATAGTTTCGTAACATGGATATTGTCATGTATGGATCTAATACATGTTAGCTGCCTTATGCTGTACGCAGTACCTTATATCCTTACATCAAGAGACACATAAAGCATTGGAGTTCGGTTATATAGTTTTTGAGTTGCCTACCATGAATGCCTATAAGTTGTGCAATCATTTTAATAAAGAAGTTTATATTTAATAAAGATACGTATTATTTACATGGTGCCGAAACCCCGGTAATAGTGAAAAAGGAACAGGAGTGGAAAGATAAGAGGTTAGTGGATATATTTTTCTTATATGTAAAAAAAAAAGAGGAAACGCTAACAAAATGGCGGAAAGTGCCAGTGGAATAAAACTACCCAAGCCGCTGCTTATTGAACATGAAAATATGTCAAGTAATTGGAAAATATGGAAACAACAATACGAATATTTCGAAATCGCCACTCAAACAAGTATAAAACAAATGAAAACACAAATAGCAACATTTATGGCATCGATAGGAGCACAAGCAATTCAACTATACAACACCCTGCCACAACCGCTACCACCGCCAAACGAAGAGATAGCGTTAGATCAGGTAAAAGGTATAGTCGCAGATTATTTTATCCCCACATCAAATATCACATTTGAAAGATGTAAGTTTCATCAGATAAAGCAAAAAGAAAACGAAGCTATCGATGAACTGATGAACAACTAAAAGTCATAACGCTGTCGGAAGCAGTGAAAATGTGTCAATCACATGAAGCAGCACAAAAACATGTGTCGGAAATCAACAAAGAGGCAGATCCACAAATAAATGCAATAACAAAAATGAATACTTCAAGTAAAATAAAGAGATATTATTGTAATCGATGTCGTACAAAACATGAAAATAGAAACTGTCCAGCGTACAGACACAACTGTGCAAAGTGCGAAGGCCATAATCTCTTGTAGACGGTGTTTCTATTGCTGTTGTTGGTATGTCCGGCATTGTATATTGCGGACAATATTCTGTTGGGTTCGTATTCGATACTGTTGGTTCGTGGATTCCTATGAAAAGAAAAGTAATTCTGATGTTTGGAAATATTTCTTACGAGAAGAAAAACGGCAGACAGCGATCTGCAAGTATAGCGACTGCAAAAATATTTTAAAAATTGGAGGTGGCTCAACGAAAGGTCCCCCTACGCATCTACTTTCGGTCCATAAAATTAACCTCACAACAACTTACTTCGGCAAAAACACCAGAATCAGATGAACCACCAACAAAAAAATCGAAAACGTTAACCAAATATTTTTCTACGCTGCTGGGGCGGGAAGAAAACTCACTTCCTGCTACACTTGCACGATTAACAGCCGTTAATCGTGCATATGCATATATGCCGATTTACGTGCAGGTCTTATAGCAACAGGATTCAAAAGTCTCCCTAGAACAGTCAACACAGTGCGCAAAATGGTTGTAGATTACAGGAAAAAAATAAGAAATTCTTTAATCACTGAAATAGCTCACAAAAAGAACCCTGAATTGGATGTAGGTGAAAGATATTCCTTATCTTTTGATGAATGGACATCACTACGTAACCATCGATACTTGAATATTAATTTAGATGCACAAATCTGTCAGTTCTGGAGCTTAGGCTTAGTTCGAATAAGAGGATCAATGCCTGCAGATAGATGTATTGAGCTATGAGAAGAAAAGCTTGAAGAATATAGATTTAATTTGCGAAAAGATTTCGTCGGTAATATGACTGACGACGGTGCAAGTGTGATGAAAAAAGTCAAGTAAATCAACAGCTATGCTTTGCCCATGGTGTCCAACTGGCAGTAATTGAAGTACTAATCGAAATGCATTCAGGTTTTTATTATTGAGAATATAAAATATTTTTAGATTCCAATAAATTGCGAGTAGAATCATTAAGATGTGTTTTTTGTATAATTCTATTTGATATTTTCTATTTCATTTACTAAGTTACAAAAAAATCAAATACTAAGTACCGAAAGCAACATAATATGCACCGAAGCCCCTTTTTATCTTTCGAAGCAAAAATTCACTGAATCCATTGTCCATTGATCTAAAGTGCAACGCAGGCAATTTAAGCCTTCACGGCGAGATGTATAAACACCGCGAGTAAAAAGTAAGAAATTGCTGACGAGTAAATTTATTATCAAAAAACACAAAACTCACTAGAGCCCGGGTCGAGCTTCCAACCCGTTCAGTAGTAACATATATTTTTTAAAATTAACCAAATTTATTTGAGAAGTTTAAAGTTAACCAAATTTATTTTAAAGGTTTTAAAGTTAACATATATTTAAAAGTTTAAGTTAACTAATGGTAGTAAGTAAAAACAAAAGTAAATGGATTGAATGTGTTTTAAAATTAACCAAATTTATTTTAAAAGTATAAATTTAACAAAAGAAAGTTAACTAATAAGAATTCTTTGCTGTATCTTTTTATTGGAAATTAATTAATAAACCTTCAAGTTTTTATTTCAACTAATAATTCATTTCAACCAACAGTTTATAGTCCACAGCTGCCGCATTGGTCCACAGCTTCCTTGGGACTTTTTGAGAAAACAATTTCGGAATCACAAAAAAAACATGGCCGCCGGAGATATCACTTTTTGGCCAAAAAATCACTCAAAAACTGGTTTTTCGAAAAAAATTTGATCGGTCAATACGAAACATTATTGCCTACAAAATACCCCCTGGTAATTTTTTCGAAAACCTTGACCTTTCCCAATTATTCAAAGTTTTTTTTTGCCGAAAAGTGTTTTTTGGAAACTTTGACCTTGAGTAACTTGGAAAGGGTTAAGTTTTGGATAAAATGACATGAGGGCTTTTTTGTAGGCAATAACACTTCGTATTGACTGACCAACAAATTTTTCCAAAAACAGATTTTGAGTGATTTTTGGCCAAAAAGTAATATCTCCGGCGGCCATGTTTTTTTTGTGATCCCGAAATTGTTTTCTTAAATAATCCCACTGTGGACCAATTTTCAGCCATTTTGCTAATTTTCTCGGACTATAAACTGTTGGTTGAAATGAATTTTAATTTCCCCGGACTATTACGTTTAACTAATAGTTTAAAGTAATTGATAATTTCTTTTCCTTTCTTTTTTATTTACAAGTTTTTATGGAAACATTAATTAACTAAATAAACAAAGCAAAACAGTGAACTTGAAACGTGTGTTATATTTTTAAACAAGAAATCTTATAAGAAGCTCTTCAAACATATGGAGGCTTAGAAGCTTGGAAATTTGACCTGGACCTTCCTGACCCCTCTTCACCAAGGTAAACACGGGTGGTTAGCTTAACACAGGATTTAGAAAGAGGAACAGATCAGCAATTCGACGAAGATGAACAATCAGAAGTAGAAGACGATTTTTCAGAGAATAACGAGGATGAGGATTTTTCTGGCAACGAAGAATTGGTTGACCTGGATTCTGGTCATAGGCATGGAGGAAACCAATGTGATGTTACAGAGGTCAATTGCGGTCCAGTGATCAAGAAGCACCGAAAATTGATAGTTCAGACGATCGCCAATAAAAAACGATGTCTTACAGAAGTATGTTGCGGCTGAATTTGCGTCCCGAGGGATCGCAATGAGTAGAGAGGAAAGTTAAAGGCGAGTTTGGAACCAACCACTGAGTGAAGCGGACGTGCCGGACAGTATCGGGTCGTCGGTGGCTTAAAGTCGAAATTGAAATTGTAAAGGAATTAAAGTTTGAAGTGCCGATATAGAAGTAAAAGTAATTAGAATATAAAGTTTGAAGTAGTAACCTGCTTATTTAATAAAATTGGTATCGGGAAATCCGAATAAAGTGTTTTATTTGTCTTTATCCTCGGTGAGGAAACGTTAATTTTCTCGAAGCCCATAAAAAAGAAGGTTCTAAGCTCCCCCGCAACCACTCCTCTCCGTATCGTGGCAGCGGTATTATACTGCAAAATTTAACAACATTTTAATTATAAAAGAGGGACCCGGGTGAAGAACAAGTTTCCCACTTAGAGGAATAATCCCCACACTTTTAACCTCATCTAACCTGAGAATCTGCGAATGCTGAAGCCCTTCTCAATCAGAGAATTCGGTGGTGCCAGAAGGAAGATTACCAACATCATCATCATCGGAGGACAATTTTCATCATTGCTTAACTTCCTTTGGAAGGAATTCTTTATACTTACCAAGTAAGATGCATGCTTATTATAATAATTTCTTTTCTTTTGATCAATATAAGTGTTGGAACAAATGTGAGAAGGATTTGTGCTCTAGGAAGTTCGGAAAGAGAATTTTTTTTTCTTCAAACTACTAAATACGTGTAAAAGAAAGTTTTTTTTCTTCTCTTAAAATCTTAAATTTGTGTAAGAAAAAGTGCTCTCGTGTTCAAGATTTACACTTTTTATTGGAAAACAAATAATTTCTTTTTTCCCTTTGCTTTTGTGTTAAAAACCAATAATTTTCACTCGTTATTCAGAGGAAGTAAATAATTTTTAATAAAAGTTTTGAAAGATATCCTTTTGCCGCTCAAAAACACTCTAAACCAACACTCTTATTCTAAAGTAACCATAATTTTCTTTTGAACTGATATTACAGTAATCTCGTTGCATTGCAACCATACCCTATCGTTTGGAATATAGGGATATATAACCAATCTTTTAATTATTACTAAAAATAGTGTTGTGAAAAATACTGTCGGTATAAAAAAAAAGGGGAACCTTTCAAGACTGAATTTAAGTCAATAACCTCTTTCGCTCCCCTTCCACTAAAACAAAATTAAAACCAGAAGTCGTACCAGACTGGCGGCTCAACCAGTGCTGCCCGTATTCCCGAAAATCAAGTACTACGAAATAAAATGGAGATGCAAATTGGTCTATCTGATAATTCAAGTTTTGTCCCTGAATTTTCGGGAGATCCGTCGGAAATTACAAAACTCATTTCTTGCGGCGACATCCTGTTTTCGTACGCGAAAACCGCTAGTGAAACTAGTCTTTTCCTCAAAGTAGTGCAGACCAAATTACAGGGTCCAGCATACGAATTCTTCTTCTTTAACGGCTCTACAACCGGGATACGGTCCTGGGCTCTCGCAACTGTTCTCTCCACCGGTCCCAATTCCGAGCCGATGTCATCCAGTTTGGCATCCCTATGCTCTGAGCGTCCTGGTCTACGCCATCCTTCCAGCGGAGGTTGGGTCTCCCTCGCTGTCGCACGCCATAAGTCTTACCGCAGAGAACTTTCCGAGCAGGCTCATCTTCACTCATACGAGCTAGATGTCCTGCCCACCGGAGTCTACCGAGCTTTATTTTCTTCACAACATCTATGTCGCGATAGCGCTCGTAGATCTCGTCATTGTAGAGTCTCCGGAATCGTCCTTCCTCACATAAGGGCCAACAATCCTCCGAAGTGTTTTCCTCTCGAACACCGCCAAGAGGTTAGAGTGCTTTCACCCACTTCTCGGATGCATATATGAGGACCGGCAAGACCATCGTCTTATATAGTAAAAGTTTAGACGTTATGGTTAGATGCCTGGATTTGAAGAGCCTTGACAGGCTATAGTAGGCTTTGTTGGCTTTTAGCAGTCGTGCGCGTATTTCAGGTTCCATGCTATTGTCGGCTGCTACTATTGACCCAAGGTAGGTAAATGATTTTACCACATCAAACTCGTGTTCCTCTACCTTGATTGTGGGACCAATGTTAGGTGTTCTTGCAGACGAGGCCACCATGTACTTTGTTTTGCTTTCGTTGGTGTGCAGTCCTAGATTTCCTGCCGCCCGCTCAATCTGGAAGAAAGCTTTTGTACAGCTGTTGATGTTCTTCCAATGATGTCAATGTCGTCTGCGTAAGCCAGTAATTGGGTGGACTTGTGGAAGATTGTGCCCCTTGATGTCACGCCCGAATCTCGGATCACTTTCTCCAACGCCAGGTTGAAAAGGAGGCTGGCCAGACCGTCCCCTTGTCGGAGTCCATTATAGATGTTGATTGGTCTGGACAGTGCTCCGGATACCTTTACTTGGCTTGTCACATTGGTCATGGTCAACCTACATAGTCTTGTCAGCTTGTTGGGAATGCCGAATTCTCTCATGGCTTTGTAGAGTTCTACTCTGGCTATGCTATCATAGGCGGCTTTAAAGTCTATGAAGAGGTGTTGGGTTGAGTTTTGAAACTCAAGATATTTTTCCATAGCCTGCCTCAAAGTGAAAATCTGATCGGTTGTTGATTTGCCTGGTGTAACGAGCGGCGCTCCGCTCATTACCTTTTACTCACCCTTTTCATACCTAAAAAACAAACCCACACATGCCATAATGATTCCACGCATGCAAGCATGCCATCGTCGACAATGATGACCTTTTCAGGCTATTCAAGTGCGTTCTCTTTGAACTGCACAAGCCTAAATTTACCTAAAGGCACGCTCCAAAAGATTCCCACATGCATGCCACTGATGACCTCTTCAAGTATATTCAATAACTTCTAAAAATCCACTAAAAGGCACGCTCTGGCAGGAAACCAATTCGGAAACTCGATATGAGTTTCCGCCAGATCCAACAATTCTTCAAAATATTTGCCATCGGTAATAATGACACAAGTCAATGATTTCCACATGTCGACAGCCTTGAAAGGCCAATTTGCTTCGCGCACACTCTTCCCCCAGGGAACAGCCACAACGCCCGATCACTTGAATGATCGAAGCTTCCCCATGTTTTCCAAAAGCTTCCCTCGCTCTTACTGAGTCTTTCCACTGCATTCATCGCGAGCTTGGAAAAGCTCCCTTGATACCCAACTCAAATCGATATCGGTCTGGAGGCCTACAAAAGGTGAGAACCGATACGCGATCGAAAAGTATCGGGTTTACGGCGAAACTATCAAGACGATTCTCAAATGCATAAGGCAGTCAAATAAAAGGTGTAAACTAGTAAAGAATAATAAAGATAACAAGTGAAAAAGGATGTTAAATAAAATGTGAAAATCGAACTTTAATAATCTAATGATTAGGTGAAGAAAGAAATATTAAGTGAATTGTGTAAAACCAACTGTATACCAAATGTGTAAAAACAAACTATTATAATTTTATCTTTAAGTGAATAAAGAAAGGGATATTAATGTGTAAAACCTAATGTTCAGAAATATAACTATAAGTAATTCAATAACAAGTGAAAAAGGCGTTAAATAAAGTTTAAAAGGACATAAAACTTTTGTGTTTGTTTTTACCAAGAAAGGGGCAGGTGTACTTCTCGCTAATACGAAAGCACTCCCTTGTCCCTGTCGTGCGATAAGCGTTCAAAATTAAAACGGCACGACACTGGGCTGAAGCCACACTGGTATTGGCCTACGATATTTCTAGCGTATGGGGCCATCCTGTTTTGTAGGAAGGCGGAGAATATCTTATACGCGGTACTCAAAAACGTTATACCACGATAATTGCTGCACGTTGAGATATCTCCTTTTTTATGTACCGGGCAGAGGATGCCTTTTCTCCAGTCTTCTGGGATCGCTTCCTGATCCCATACTTGCACAATTAATTCATGAATCGCTTAGTGTAATGTAGGCCCTCTATATTTAACCAGCTCCGCAGGGATGCCGTCTGCACCTGAGGCCTTGTTGTTTTTGAGCCGGGAGATGGCACTACTAACTTCTGCTAAGCTTGGTGGTGACAGCATAGCATTATCGTCAGATATTGGTGGAGCCTCCAAATCCTCAGTTAGCTCGCCATTTAGCAATTCATGAAAGTGCTCTTCCCATCGCTCCAAGATGCCTTGAGGATCGGTGATCAGATTCCCTTCTTTGTCCTTGCAGTATGTGCAACGAGGTGTGAATTGCGTCATACCACGTACTCTTCGGTAGAACTCCCGCGCCTGGTGCGGCCGTCGCTCTCTGTACTGTTCTAATTCACAAACGAGATTTTTCTCCCAGGCTTCCTTTTTTCGTTTGTGAATTCTTTTTTCTTCGTTTCTGAGCTCTTTATATTTCTCTTCGCGTGCTCGTGTTCTCTCAGACTGATGTAGTGCTCGGTATGCAGAATTATTACGTTCAGTTGCCAGCTGGCATTCATTATCGAACCAGTTGTTCCGATCTCTACGACTTCTGCCTAAGTTGGAATCAGCAGTAATAATGACAGTATTTTTAAGGCGGGTCCAGCTCTCGTCGACGCCCGGCATCTCATCCCCAGGACTTACTCTTCTGAGCGCGAGTTCTAACGCCTGACCGTAGCTGTTTCTGGCCATTTCTTTGCGTAGTGTAGCTGTGTTGATTCGAGCCTGATCAGCGGGTACAAAGCTTTTCAGCGTTGTATTGCGCTCTCGGAGCACCATACCAACAAGATAGTGATCCGAGTCGAAGTTAGCACCTCGGTACGTTCGTACCGTCATCAGACCCGAAAGGTGGCGGCGGTCTATCAACACATGGTCTCTATTTGATTGCGAGTCGCCCCATCAGGAGATATCTAGGTGGCTTTATGGATATCTTTACGCGCAAATCTGGTACTTGCAACGACCAAGTTCTTACTTGCTGCCATCTCTATAACTCGCTGTCCATTGTCAATATTGTTCTCATGCAAGCTGTGGGTGCCGACATATTGCCTGTATACGGGCTCCCGGCCTACTTTGGCGTTCAGGCCTCCCAATATGATTTTTACATCATATCTGGGGCAGGCATTAAGTTCCCGTTCAACTACTTCGAAGAATTCTTCTTTTCATCGTCCGGGGACTCTTCTGTAGGTGCGTGAACGTTTATGAGGCTGATGTTCTTAAATTTGCCTCGCACACACACGGTACATAGCCTTTCGTTTATTGCTTTAAAGCCGATAATGGTGTGCTTCATCCTTTTGCAGAACATAAAACCTACCCCGAGCACATGGTGTTTCGTATGACAGCTGTAATATACGTCATAATCAGGTATTTGCAAAACACCATTCCCTGTCCATCGCATCTCCTGAATGGCGGTAATGTCAGCTTTATATGTTGACAGGATATCGGCCAGATGTTGTGCAGCTCGAGTTCTGTACGGAGTTCGTACGTTCCATGAGAAAATTCTTAAGGGGTCTTTCTGGTTACAAATTTTCAAAAAATTGAAAATTTTTTTTTTACTCATTTTGCTAATAAATATATTCAAAAACATGATACAAAAGGTTTTAGAGCGATATCGTAATTCTAAAATTATTTTTGAACGTATACAGTGAGACGCTGTGAGAAAGAATTTTCGACGCTCGGCTGTGTTTCGATAATCTCGACTCCCCCCTTTTTAACATCTGCTTCGATCTGATTCACTCTATACTATGAAGTATTATATTATACCCTGCAAACGTTTCGATTTATGCTGCAAGAGAAGTATGAGCAGGAGGAAGGACTTATTTACGGCCCGGACATGGCAGATTAAAAAGGTATATAGTTTTTCTTTAAATTTTTTTTTAACAAAACTTCAAACGCGATTATCTAGAAACTATGTTTTTTAAGGTGGCGGGCACGACTTAAGAAAAACTACTTGACCAATTGTTCTGATTTTTGAATATGTTATTGTACACATTTATGGCTATCGCATGAACCAGAATCGTTTTAATTGGTAAAAAATTGTCCGATTTTCAGCCGATTTTCCACCCTAAAAAATTGGTTTTTTCGAAAAATGGCCGCCATTTTTTTATTTTTTGACAAAAACAAATTATTCTGGTTCATGCCATAGCCACTTCAACAAGGAATAATTTGCCTTTTTTTTGTTTTTTTCAGATCATCCATTCGCCCAAAATCATGCCCGCCGTCATTTTTTGATGTTTTTTTAAAAAAATCCGTATGTCAACAAAAAAAATTTTTAAAATCAAAAAAAATCTTTTTTGTAATACTGTTTTGTCAATAAACATACCTACAAATTTTCAAAACGATATCTCTCTACTTTCTATGAAAAAACAATGTTTAAAAAAAATTTTTTTTTGAAAATGTAACCAGAAAGACCCCTTAAATCATTTTGCCTTTTTCGTTGCCGTGGTCGTGGTCATTTTTTCCAATATCCGAGGCATGTTGCTCGTTCTGTAATAATGTTTTTTCCGGGTGAGGTTATTAGCCTCACGCCAACCTTACTTGGAAGGGACTAGCCCGATCATGTTAGCCTATCCTCTCTCATAGGATAGTTACCAGTGGCCACCGCTAGAAGGTTATGATCGTACGAATTCACCCGATTCAAAACCTATGGAACTTGGGCTGAACAGACCAGCGACCTCAAAGCCCAGTTCAAGGAAGAAAAACCAAGGTCCGAAGCACAAAACGAGCTTCTGGCTGCAAAGCAGGCTTTCAAGGAAAGCATCAAAGAATTTGGTGACAAAATCATTAGCTTATTAAGAGCACTAAACTTTTGCCGAAATCGAACGAAGGTGAGGAAGGGCGTAAATTCTTGATTAAGGAGAATGATAAATTAGCGGTGCAGGTATTCGAGGACTGCTTGAGGAGCCAAAACCTCAAACTTTTAGTTAAAGGTCATGGAGAAATAGATCTAAAAAAATACATTACATATGCCAGGCAACATTCTGTTCGGATGGAGCGTAACGCTCCACAGCCTCAAATTGTTCCCAAACCCCTTCTCCGATCAATTCCAATCTGTAGCACATGTAACAAGCGCGATCACACGTCGGAATCATGCTATCGGAATCAAAGAAGGCAGAGTTTTGATTTTCCGAGGCGCATAAAAAGGGAAGTAAATCATGTCTCATACGGGGGAGGAAGAGATTCGTCCTACTATGGACAACAAATACGCCAGACGGCACCGCGCAACCAACAAAATTCAAATAGATCGAATGCAGATCAAGATCGAAATTTTCGTAATGGGCAACGCAACCTTACAGCAAGACAGCAAGAAGAAATGCAAATGCCCTCTCAAGACAGGAGGAATGTAAATTACGCTTCTTTAAATTCAGGTAATGACCCAGGTCCTTCTATTCAAATGATGACTGAACCTACACAGGATCAAGTACTACGAATATACCCAATTATAATACGGGAAACGGCATGAATTGAGAAGACATGATCGGCGGTCCTTCTCGAATAGAATTCAGAGCCGATGTACACCGGCAATAACTCCCAATAAAATAGTGATAGAAGTATCCTTTAGAACTGTAGGAAACCAATCATTCATAACTTTACCTTTCAGTTGCCTACACAGCAACACTTAACCTTTTTGATTAATTCGGGATCCCAAATAAGCTCGATACCTTTAAGTATTTCAGACGAGCTCAGTAAAGCAAGCTATAAAAAAAAGCACATTTTCCGGGTATAGCAATTCGATGTGAGAAGCTGTGAGTGAAAATTCAAAAAGAAATGCTCTTGTTTGAAAATGGAGGAACACGTGGTGACTTTTTGCAAAAAGCCTACGATTTTTTAATGACTATTAAGCCAACCAGTGCAGAGTCTTAACGTGCTTTTTCTGCGGCCGGATTTTTTGCAACTAAAATAAGAAGTCGTGAAACTTTGGATGTGCTGTGCTTCCTCAAAACGTATTTCAAAAATAATAAAAAATAATTACGTACACATGAATATTATATCTATAAAAACAATGAACTTTTTAGAATTTGATTAAGAATGCATAATATTATAAAAACAATGAATTTCCTTATAATTATATAAATTGCTTTTTATAAACCTATTTTTGAAAGTGACATGTTAGTAATTTTGTTGAAATAATATGTTAATATCTTTCAACAACAAATATTTCGGTAAATGCAATCCCGAAATCGCAGGATTGGAAATGTAGCACGGGATTGCCAACCCTATATGGAACAGTGCTTAACCACTCTAACTCAACTCATGGTTCAGAATATGCAGGCTAGAAGCCAGAGGGAAATGATCGAAAAGGAAATTCGATACTAGCCGATATTTAAAGGAGGTCCAGCTACACTACCTTCATTCAACGGTTCAGTTACAACAGCGTTATCGAAAGATGGAGACAAAGCTGATAGAGTGTTCCAGATCATCTATAACAAAAAGATTCAAGGAGGTGCAAAGAATCTGCTGCAAGTTACTCCACCAGCTAATTGGGAGGAATGTAAATCCAGTTTAACCCTAGATAGATAACCTACGTCGAATCGACGTAACCGATTTCTCAAAAACGATTTAATTTGCTCATATATGACGCCACAGCTCTCGCTGTTCCTGCCAACTCAGTTAACCCATAGAGCTTGCAGGAGACACTTGTGGCGTTCACGTAAGTGCCCATCTTTCGTAAATATGTATCTACCGTACGCCGAAGTGACGTATGGTTATCTTTCTCATTAGTTTTTTGTAATCAAATTAAATTGTTTTTGTGAGATAAATATATTCGTATTTTACATTTATTACTTGATTTCTTTAGGTTATATTATTACAACAAAATGACGTCACAATCCCGTTTAGGAGATGAAGAAATTGACCAGTTATTTCAAGAATTGTGTGATGAAGATATCGAGGGATCGGATAGCGAAATTGAAGATAATTTATTCGAAGATGAAGTACAAAGTGATTTCGAAGATTGCGAGGTAAGCCCGCCACTAGTGGAAAACCTCTTGGATACTGCAAATGTGTCCCACGTTGTTTCTGGCAGCCTTGAAGGTACCTCGTCTAGTATGTCGAATTCTATTGTTATGCCGCAACATCAAACACTTAGAGGCAAAAACGATCATCGTTGGACGGCTACTAAAGGCAGAACAAGTGGCAGGACATCGATTATTAATATTGTACGAACATCTAGGGGTCCCACTCGATTGAATAGAAGCCTTTATGATCCTCTAGAATGCTTTAATATTTTTATAACTGACGACATTGTAGAGGAGATAACAAAGTGGACCAATGCAGAAATCCAGCTAAAGATTGGAAGGCCTGATGTAAAAGCAACTTTCAAAGCTACAACTTGCGACGAAATTCGAGCTCTAATCGGCATATTGACACTTACAGCAGCTATGAAAGATAACCACTTGACGACGGATGAAATATTTGATTGTACATATTCAGGAAACAGATATGTTGCTGCCATGAGTAGAGACAGATTTGACTTTCTGGTAAGGTGCTTCCGTATGGATGATAAAACTTTGCGACCAGAAATCAGGGCTACTGATACATTTTTACCAATCAGAAAAATATGGGAGATCTTCATCGGTCACTGTAGATCGAATTACACCCCCGGAATGTATTTGACAATAGATGAACAGCTTTTAGGTTTTCGAGGTCGATGCCCTTTTCGCATGTATATTCCGAACAAACCCAGTAAATACGGAATAAAAATAGTAGTGGCATGCGACAGCGCTACACGATATATGATAGATGCCATGCCATATCTGGGAAAATGTACTCAAACCAACGGATTACCTCTCGGTGAATTTTATGTAAAGGAAATTACAAAAACTATTCATGGTACTAATAGAAATGTAACATGTGACAACTGGTTCACCTCAGTTCCTCTAGCAAAGAGCTTACTAAGACAGCCGTATAATTTGACCTTAGTTGGCACTTTAAGGTCAAATAAACGGGAAATACCAGAAGAACTGAAAAATATGCGTTCTAGGCCTATTGGAACATCCATGTTCTGTTATGATGGGCCCTTAACTTTAGTGTCATATAAACCAAAGCCAAGCAAAATAGTTTTTGTTCTATCTTCCTGTGATGAAGATGGCACGATTGATCCTACGACATCAAAGCCAAATATGATTCAGTTTTATAACGAAACTAAAGGCGGAGTCGATACGTTTGACCAAATGTGTTCCTCGATGTCTTGCAGCCGCAAAACGAACAGATGGCCCATGGCTATGTTTTATGGTATGCTGAATATGGCTTTTATAAATGCATACATTATTTATTGTCACAATGTAATATCGAAGCAAGAAAAACCGCTACATCGGCGTGCTTTTATGAAAAAACTCAGCAATAGCTTAACGGCTCCTTGGATGTTGACTAGGCAGCAAATGCTTACTTTGCCGGCGAATCTAAAAGAAAAAATTTCTGATATTTTACCAAAAAGACAACTTGAACCTCCTACACAAAGTGAAAATCTTAGTGAGCCAAATAAAAGGAAATATTGTGCTTTTTGTCCATCCAAAATTAGAAGGATGACCAAAACGATGTGCGACAAATGCAAAAATCCCGTTTGTGGAGAGCATAAATCGAGCGCTTGCCCTAAGTGTGTTTGAGGTAAAAAAACATGCAATTGTTGTTACTAACGATCCTAATATCATAAAGAATAAAAAAAAAATTACAAGTTTATAGTAATAAATATAAGTAATGAAGAACAGATTTTTATTTTTTTTTAACTTCGTAAAATGAGAAATGTCATTTTTTGTTTTTTTAAGTTTTTGCCTAATAAAATATAAATAAATTTTAATGTTTTTAATTTATTCATAACACAAGGCTATTTGTAGTGAGACATTACCACTGACGCAAATGCATTATGTACACAATGCAAAATATGTGAACTCAAACATATACACGTCGAAATGACGTATGGTTATCTTTAATGTACTATAAAATATGGTTATCTTTCTAGGGTTAAAGAGGCATTACAGGTCATGAAAAATCAACTTACCATAACAAGGGAAATAAATTCTCTAAAAGTAAGTAGCATACAAGATTTGGATGATAAATTAAGACGAATCGTGGAAGAGTTTGCAGCCTTTGACGACAAAGGTGCAATTATGCTCGATATATTCGGTGGAATGTTAATTCAAAGAATAAAGGAATCAGCTTCATTAGGTTAGTATAAGAAATTATGACAAAAGTTAGGTTATCAGAAATTAGGGAAATAGTTAATAAGTTTCTTGGCCAAGATCAAGGAAATTTCAATTTAAACTTAACTATAAAAATTTTAATTAAAACAATACTTTAAAAAAAGGAATCATAATCAACAAAAGACAGATTTTATAAGTCAAACTATAATTTTACTAGTAATTCACAGCATAACAGACGAAACAACAACAATTTAGACGGAATAGTAACAATAATAATAATTTTAATAATATTTTAAAAATAACCCTATTAATAAAATAATGGTTTCAATAACAATAACAGAACACTACAGACAAGACAAACTAACTATGGTAATCGACAAAACGAATATAGACAACGGGTAGAACCTATGGATGTAGATGCAGCTAGTAAAGTAGAAACAAATACTATCGATAAAGCTTTTTTTTATAAACTAGCCTCGGACCAGAGTAAAATTTTTATAACTTTAACAATTCAAAATGATAAGTATCTAGCATTTGTAGATATAGGCTCAATAATAAGCATATTAAACCAAAACAAATTCCCATCCTCTAAGTACCAATTTTTAAATAATTTATCAACGACAATTACCATTGAAGGGGAGCCATAAAATGGTAAATAAATAACCGTTTCAACTTTGTGTCCAATAGAATTTAAATACTCTGAAATGGTAAGAATGAAATAGATTGCAATGCAATTAGAAAAACCATACGATAATTTAATTGGTATGGATTTTATAAAAAAAACGTTATTGAAATAAATAAAAGAAACAAGAAATTATTATGACTAACAAAGTCATTCTTAACGAAAACCGTCCAAGACGAAGTTAACGTTCTAAAAATAAGTGGAAACCAAAATCTTACGTTAGACCACTTAAACAATCAAGATAAATACATGATCACAAATTAATTAAAAAATTTCACAGATTGTTATTTAAAAAAGGCGATGCTTTAACAAGCACAAGTTCACGAAATAAAAACTACCACAAACGATCAAATTAATTCAAAGTTGAACCGCATTCCACCTCAGCATGAAACTGAAGCACGAAATCAGATAGATGAGAAGGAAAAGCAAAGCAAGGTATAATTAGGAGAAGTAGCAGCACATATAGTTCTTCAATTATTATCATTGTGCCCAAGATGAAAGATAATTCAGGTTTACAAAAGTATAGGATAGTTGTTAATTATAGGAGATTAAATCAAACCACTATTGATGATAAATACCCCCTTCATCCCCCTATATTGACAGCATCCTAGACAAGCTGGGTAAAGCACAATACTGTAGTCGTGTGAATTAGTTTTTTTCTGAATTGAAATTTATAAAAAACATATTTAGAAATAGAATGATAGAGTGCAACGTGTGTTTTATTAAAAGTATTAAAATATGATCCTGACATAAAATATTTGTGTACCAATAAACAGCAACAAAAATGTTAGAAGTTGAACTTTGTCGCATCTTGGCAACGCTAAAGTCCCCCCCCCCCCACAAAATACTGTAAATTAAAACCATCGAAGCACTCGTTATTTCAATTCGAAACAGCACACATTGTTTTACAGATTATTTTCTCTGCAGTCGTTTGTTTTTTATAAATATTAAAAAAAATTTGATAAATATTAAAAATCACTCTCAGGATGGAGGAGTTATATCTTCTACATATAAATTAGATTACATATTTTTCCTAATTCATTATTTTTTTTTATGTGGAATACTAGAGCTCAGGGAAAGCCCTTTGTACTGGCGACAATCTATTTTCTTCGTACTATAGAGTGCAATTTCGAACAGCAAGCTCTAGTCCATAGATAGTGAAGGGGAAGAGAGCAGTAGGAAGGAACTGCCACAACCACTTAACGCCAACCATTTCTAACGCGACTCTGGCATCGGGGCAACGAGAAACAACTCGCTGGAGTGTTATGCCTCCTGAAACGAGTTGAATTCCATCAACCAACTGATGACATGCGCTTGGTGGAGCGGGGCAGTGCTAGCGGAAGGCTATGGCAGGAGGAATGTAAAGAGGAAGAAGAAAGAAGGTGGGAAAAGCGAAGGACCGTGGGGCTCTGCCGGGATTCGAACCCGGGACCTCTGGTATGGTACCCAGGCGCCTTACTCCCTAGACTACAGAGGCCTCCCTTTATCTTTTACAGGAAATAATTTATATCTTCTACATAAAAATTACATAAGCATTAAATACTTTATCTTAATTCATTTACTTTTCTTTTTTTTTTACACATTAAGCAAATTTCACATGTTAAATCTAGATAATCATGTTTCATTGTTTCAACTTAATACGATCCCGTGCGTCTGCCCTCGAAATTACGAAAAAAAATTAATAGCATTAGCTTTTTATTGTAACATGTAAAGGATAGGTGAAAATCCTAAATTCAGAGTTTTTCAGTTTTATATGGAGAGTCGAGGCGTTTAGACAGTTTTATATACGAAACTAAAAAGATTTATATAAATAAAAGCTCACTATTTATTTTTTTGTTATCGAAAAGTACCGAATTAGTTAATTCCCCCAAAAACCACCAAAAAGCATTTGTACGAAAAATTTATAGTGAGTGGTAATCTTAGCAATGCTAAGCGTCCGAGTAGGAAACGCCCGACACATTCTGACGAAAATATCGCAGCCGTAAGGACCAGTGGTCAGAGGTCTGTTGATCCATCGATCAAAAGGTCATCGGTAGTCAATAATTAACATCAACCGTCAGCAGCTCGTGGCTCTGGTGCATCCGGTATTAAGGTAATTTAACTCTTAATTTACCACAGGCCGGAAACACTTGCATCGCCAAGGCCAGGAGTTCAACCGCCAACCAGCCACGGGCCCAAATTTTCTGCAGACGCGGCACCAGTGAAGTACCTGGCTATTAGGTGCTTATCGATCACCAATTCAGTCCACCTAACACCGTCGGAGTCTTCAATCAATAAATTACTCGGTCTACTTTGTATATCTTTAATAAATGGTTCGGTTATTCTTGTAATTAAATTATATCAAGTTAAGTTAAGTTAAGTTTTGCGTTAAGTTTTGCGTTTAATATTGAATTAAACATTTGGTCCTTCGAGCCGGATCAGTTCCGGTACTTTGTGAAATCCAGTTCTTGGTCATAGTGAAGTGTATACCTAACAACTTAGATCCGTGAATTAGACCACTTACGCGTGACATAACAGTGCTTACAAGTTAATAAAGTTATAATTTGCATCCAGGCCATAGTACCAAGCGGTTACCGCTCCACCACATCAGTCAGCCAAATTTGTTTAATGTAATTTAATTTTATAATTCAAACACCTCACCCCGCGAGAGAGCACCCGTCCTACCTTTACATTTACCTAGTATTCTGTTTACATATCGACCATTATTCCCATTCATGAATAAACAAGCTCACCATCGTCGTACCCAGGCCTGGCTCAAGTTTCTTTATAAATTATAAATTAGTTAAAAAGATCACCGTACCGCAGGATATCAACCTGTGGGCAATTATAATTACTGACATCTGCTATGTTGTGCTAAGTCAGCATATACTTCCCCACAGTCGTCAGAGCCTTAAATCCACCAAATGGACCGATTAATAAAGGCTCAAGAATTAAATGCCTTTGAACTGGAAAGGTTCATGGAAAATTTAAGAAAAACCCCGAAAGATAGGCGAAAGGAAACCCACCTAAGGAAAAGGGCGGAATTACTCGAGAAACTTTGGGCGAACTGTCAAGCTAAAGCCAGGGAAATGCTAGCGCTGTTCCAGTCATGCAAACTTGCCCTAATTTCAAACAGATAAATTTAGTGCTCTTGAAGAAATTTATTTGACATTGTATTTGATCATTTCTGAGTTTTTACCACAGACAGCGGCATCCACTTCGTTCACGTCAAGAGATCAGCTAAATATCACAACATGTACCGCGGCGCACGACTCAAATGAAGTTCCACTACCACGAATGAATATTCCTAAGTTCACGGGGGATATCAAGATTGGGTCACCTTCAGAGGGATATTTGAAAGTCTCATCCACCATAATAGAAAGCTATATAACGTGCAAAGGTTTCATTATCTGATGGCAAATGTGAGTGGTGAAGCGTTGCAATTGATTAAGCATTTACATACTACGGAAGCAAATTATGCCGCAGCGTGGGAGTTACTTAAAAAACGGTATCAGGATGAGCGCGCTTTAACAACTTTTCACATTCAATCCTTGCTCTCATTACCGAACCAGAGAACGGAAAGTGCAGTTGGTCTAAAACGCTTCCTTGACTCAATTAACGAGACATTAGAGATTTTGAAAAGATTAGACCTAGAAGTACAATCTTGGGTTGGGATCCCTTGTTAATCGAAATCTTTACTGAAAAATTATGCTAGGATACAATAGAACACTGGGAGTTCACCCTTAACCACAGGACTATACCATCAAAACGTCCTACTTTAGTTGAATTTACTGACTTCCTTGAAGCCAGGTTTAAAAGTTTAGAAGCCATCACTATAACTAGGTGTCGATCCCCTCGCAAGGAAAATAATAAAGGGCATATAACTCACGCGTTCGCTACATCGGCTTCATCAATGTGTCCAGCATGTAACCATGATCATCGCCTTATACAATGTACAAAATTCCGTAGTATGACGCCAAAGGGGCGATACGAATTTATAAAAACCAACTCCCGATGTATAAACTGCTTGTCAAAATCTCATGACCTCAAGGCGTGTCCTAATCCGTTGAACTGTCAAAAATGCAGGTAAACAATGCTTGAGAGTGTTAGTAGATCTAGGTTCTCAAGTCCCATTCATTACAGAGGAGGCTGTACAACGTCTACGTTTGCGTAAGCAGCCAGCCTGCCTACTGGTCAACGTCGTAGGTAAAGTTTGTGTCCCGGGAATTTAGCTTGTCTCGATGTCGGGAAATATAGCTCGAGACATTCGAGACATCGAGACGAGTAGTTACATTTCTCTATGATGTATGTCGCGCGCGAGTTATAGATATGACAATGTTGCAAAATAAAGATGCACCGGATGTGTATGAAATACCATCCAGACCAAAACCTATGGCCTGGTAAAGGGCATCAGGAATTTTCCCCAGACGGAAAATGACACCGTCAAAATAAAAAGCAAAATAAGATTAAAAAAGCTCAAGAGAATCGTGAGAATCATTCTCGTTAGTCGAGAATAGAATTCAAGGTTCTCATCAAAATGCTTAGATGCACTTTTTATGATCTTTATTATATTAAAATTAGATGTAAGAAATGTGTTATAAAATTATGTACAAGTAGTTAGTAATAAACTACCAACTCGGAAGGTACTTAAATTCGTTCGGTTAAATAAAGCTTTTTATCTAATATAAAAAATAAAGATGAGTTTTTATTGTTTGTTGTTGTGAAGATTGGGAAAAGTTTTCGATAGTGTTTCTTCTGTTAATTTCTGACGGTTGTTTTATTTTCTTTATCTGTTTTTTAAATTCACGATTTAATTGAAAAATACAAGTGGCGCAGTCGGTTAGATTCTGTTCAGAAGAATTAGGATCCAGTGATTCGAACGAGATAAAAGAAAAAAAATATATATAACCAATTTTTAAAGTGTTTTAATCGAAAGTTTTAAAACAAAAACAAAGGGTGAAAAAAGTTTGAGACAAAGTGATTTAAACCACAATTTAGTGAATCGCGAAGAAACGACAGCTAAACCCTGGAAAGAAGAAATCAGAGAAACCGAATTATCGACCAACATAGAATGGCCCAACCACAGCAACCACAATATCAACCAGAGCCAAATATCATGGAGCAATGCATTGTTGCTCTTACCGATATTTTAAATCGACAGCAACAACAACTAACTCCAAGGAGACGAATTGAAAAAGACCTAAAATATCTTCAAACATTTGAAGGAAGACCTGGAACCTTACCAGCGTTTATAGCAGCAGTGGACCGAGCACTGGCAGACTTTGGAAACCAGGCTCATCAGGCTTACACAATAATCTACAATGAAAAAATATTAGGACCAGCAAAAAACTACCTGGAATCGTCACCACCTCTAACCTGGATAGAATGCAAAACAAAGTTGAAGTTGCAGTACAAACCATCGAGGGACCAAGGTCAAATTATGCAGGAAATAAGTTTTCTCAAAGTAAGTACCATTACAGAATTAATGGACAAAATTAGAGTGATTGTAGATTATATATCAGAATGTGCCATTTTTAGTGAATTCCAAAGCCAACTTATAAATAATTTGAGTAGTATGTTGATATTAAAAATAAAAGAATTGACGGCAGGTTCATTGGCCGCAGAATTAAGAGATAAGTTTACTTTGGAAGAAATTAGAATTATCATTAATAAATATATCGGTGAAGATCAATTTAATTTAAAATGGTGTCGACATAGTAGTAATGTAATCAAAGAAAGGCATCCAAAGCACAATATCCAAAGACAAAATCATAATTTTAAAAGCAACAATAATAGAAATTTTGGTCAAATTAAACAACATAATAATAACGTTAACGACTCGCGACAGGTAAGACAAAACGGTTTTAACCACAATAATGGGCAGACTCGACATAATTTTAATTACTCTGGGCAATCTCGTTTTAATCCTTCTAGTAGTAGGCAATTTAATAAATATCCCTTTAATAGAAATAATATTAATAATAATGTACAACCGATGGAGGTCGACTCCCTCAGTAACACAAATGAAGAAAATCATTTAATGGAAGACGAGTTTTTTATAAACTAGCCTCGGAAAAAAGAAAAATTTATATTATAATAACAATAGAAAATAAAAAATTTGTTGCCTTCGTGGATCCAGGGTCCACCATAAGTTTATTAAATTCGCGAAAAGTAACAGAGGAATTTTATGAAAAAATAGAGGGAGGAGCTGTTCGTATAAATACTATAGAAAGACAGATTCAAGCAAATACGGAATATGTAAAAACCAAGTGTCCTGAAGAGTTCAAACAACCTCGTAATGCCAAAATGCGATGGATAAAAATGGATACAGCCAAAACTTTTGATTTTTTGATAGGGATGGATTTTATTGACCTATATGTTGAGTATATTCATATAAAAAATAAAGAGTTGGTACTTAGTAACAACACAATTATACCATTTCTTAACAAAACCGTGGAAAACCAAGTAAATGCTTTAGAAGAGAGTGATTTGGGGAACATAGAATTAAACCATTTAAACGTAGAAGAAAAATCAGGAATAATGAAACTTTTAGATAAATATAAAAAATTAATATATAGAGAAGAGGATAAACTCACTAATACAACAAGTATAGTACACTAAATTAGGACAACGACTAGTGAACAGATAAATTCGAAATTATACCGTTACCCACCTCAGCATGAAGCCGAAGTGAGGACTCAGATGGAAGAAATGGAGAGAAACGGAATAATTCGAAAAAGTAACAGTAGGTATTGTTCACCAATAATCGTTATCCCGAAGAAAAAAGACAATTCCGGAGTTCAAAAATACCGAATAGTAGTTGACTATCGGAAATTGAATGAGATAACGATAGATGATAAGTACCCACTTCCTAATATAGATAGTATATTAGACAAGTTGGGGAAAGCGCAATATTTCAGTTCACTAGACCTCGCAAAAGGTTACCATCAAATACTAATAGCCCAAAAAGATATGGAAAAAACGGCCTTCATAACCCCATCCGGCCTGTACGAATTCGTAAGAATGCCGTTTGGATTAAAAAATGCCCCCGCCACTTTTCAGCGGTTGATAAATAACATACTAAGAGAATACATCAATAAAATTTGCGTGGTATATCTAGACGATATCCTTATTTTTTCGACGACACTTGAGGAGCACCTTAACTCCTTAAATAAAATCTTCCAGCGATTAGTTGAACATAATTTGAAAATACAAGCTGACAAATGCAGCTTTATGAAGCTTGAAACGGAGTTTTTGGGGCATATATTGACAATGGACGGAATGACGCCCAACCCCAATAAAGTACAAGACATCTTGAGAGTAGATTTACCCAAAACTGAAAAACAATTAAAAAGTTTCCTATGTATGACAGGGTTTTACAGAAAATTCGTTAAGGACTATGCCAAAGTGGCACATCCACTCATAAAATACTTGAAAAAAGATATAAAAATAAATATTAACGATCCCCAATATATTGCTGCTTTTGAGAAACTGAAACATCTAATATCATCCCATCCAATTTTGAAATTTCCGAATTATGAAAAAAAATTTACAGTCATTACCGATGCTAGCGACTACGCTATTGGAGCAGTTCTTTCACAAGACGGTCATCCAGTATGCTATGTATCCCGAACGCTAAATAATCACGAGAGAAATTATAGCGTAACGGACAAAGAATTTCTCGCTATTGTGTACGCTGTAACTTATTTTAGACCATATTTATATGGGCAAAAATTTAAAATCATAACGGATCATGCACCTATAAAATATATGAACGCCAAGTATAAAGGAAAAGAATTTTCTCAGCGAAATCAACGGTGGATATTAAAGCTGCAGGAATATAACTTCGATATAGAATACCTTCAAGGAAAAGAAAACAAGGTTGCAGATTTCCTAAGTGGGATTGAAAACAGTCCTCGCATTAATGAGCAAAACAGTAGTGAATCTAATATGGACCTATCTGAAACAGCTCATTCGTCAGAGGAACAACTACTTGACCATATCGGTATAAAAGAAGATATTGTAAATAAATATAAAACACAATTAATTTTGACCTATCATCCAAATCAAGAAATGGATTTAAAATATGGGAGGAGAATAATTCAAATTAACCCACAAAATGAAGAAGCGGTAATCGTAGATGTATTAAAGCGATTTATAAATTCAGGACATATTGGGATATATTCGGAGGTAGAAGACGGAGACTATAATAAAATACAACAAATTATTATTAGACTTTTTTCAGGAGATAAAAGAGTAAAATTTATAAAAGCTACCAAAAGGGCACAGGAAATAGAAAATGAACAGCAGTGTCACAAACAAATTTCTCTATATCACACTAGAGAATCTTTACATAGTGGCATTAATGAAACTTACAAAACTTTAAAAGATAAGATCTATTATCCAAAACTTCAAGAACAT
Organism: Thereva nobilitata; assembly: GCA_963855945.1. Lineage (NCBI taxonomy): Eukaryota > Metazoa > Arthropoda > Insecta > Diptera > Therevidae > Thereva > Thereva nobilitata. The sequence goes on from OY979697.1 coordinate 38,584,755, forward strand.
ATACAACTGATTATCAATAATTGCGAAAAGTGTCAAGGGATTAAGTATGACCGAAATCCCATCAAACCTGCCTTAGCTATAACCGAAACACCAACTAAAGGAAATGACATCATTCATCTGGATACTTTTCATTATACAAAACAAACGTTTATCACTATTATAGATAAATTAACAAAATTTGCTGTAGCCTATCTAATTAACGATAGAAACTGGGTAAAGAAAATAGCGATATTGGAGGGATATTTAGCCACATTTGGTAAACCTAGAAAAATTATAATGGACAACGAGTTCAAATCCGAGCAAATTAAGAGGTACCTACAAGAAAAGGAAATAGAGGTCCATTGGACAAAACCAAATAGCCATACTGGAAATGCTGACGTAGAAAGATTGCATTCTACTCTAATAGAGAAAATCCAAGCAATCGATGAAGATATTTCCACAGAGCAAAAAATACAGAGATCTATAGGTAATTATAATGATAGGTATCATACCACCATAGAAATGACTCCGAGGGAAGCAAGCAAATTAAATGATACTTCATTACTAATAGAAAAGATTCATAAGAAAAAGAGTAAGTATATAACTAAATTAAATAAAAACAGGGAAAATTATATAGAAACTAGAAACGACGGTTTTATAAAGAATTATAAAAGAGTTAGGCACAAAAATGAACCATATTTTAGAAAATACCCTTTACAAAATGTACATCCATGCAATATTAAACGAAAAGCAAAATTTTCAGGTAACAACGATATTAATACTACTGATTTCAACAGTACAAGGGCGGTTGCAGGTTCATCGAATTAATGAAGAAACTGGCTATGTTAAAATGCGAATGCAACAGGTAGAAATAGCTAATAGCACAGATACAATTTTACATATAATAGATCCAGTAGAAATGGAAGGAATATTACAAAAATTGCAAAACAATATAGCTTATTTAAACTTAGAAGATAGAAAAGCATTATACAGTGAGATCAGAATTATAAAAAGTAAACTTAAAACAATTAGAAATCCAGCTCCAATTCGAAAAAGAAGAGGACTAATAAATATAATAGGTAGAACTTCAAATTGGTTATTCGGGACCATGGACGATACAGATAGAGAAGAAATAACACAACATTTACAAATTGTCGAGAACAATAACCATAAGGCTATTACTAACTTAAACCAACAGATTAGAATAAACGAACATTACAACAAAACCATGACGGACTTAAAGACATTGATCGAGAATGACAGGCATAAAGTTATGAACGAAATTAACGTTACCAATAATAACATACAACAATTAAGTTACAAAATTATGTTTTTGGACCAGGAAACCAAACTTAGATATTTTGGGAATAGAATAAACCAAATCTTAGATAATATAATGGCAATAAAAAACAATATTATACATCCTAGCATATTGACACTTGAAGAGTTAGAAACATATCATGTAGATTTTCATAAATTAAAACTTTTAAAAGCTGGAGTTATGGAACATAAAAACTGATTTTTAATCTTTGCAATCAAAATACCAAGAACTTATATTTTAACAGAATTACAATTAATTAAATCCGTTACTAACTCAGAATACTTAGAAATCAATAACTCAGATGAATTAATAGTCGAAATAAATAATAATTCCTTCAAATACGAAAAAGTCTCCTTACTTAAAGACTTAAACTTAAGTAAACACTGTATTTTCAAAAACTCATGTAATTTAGCGTATAATAATATTACAAGTATTGAAGAATTAGATGAAGAGACCATTTTTATAAAGAATACTTATAATGAAATCATAAGTCATAATTGCGATCAGAGATTGTTCAAATTAACTGGTAACTATTTAATAAATTTTAACAATTGCTCGTTAAAAATAAGTAATAATATATTTTATAATAAAAAAGTCTCATTTCTAGATAAATACTATTATCCAGCTAAAGAAAATAATTTAACCTTAATAAAACCAATAGATTTTAACAAAATTATTTTGGACAATATAGATAATATAAAGGAGATATCTGAAATTAAGTATCATAAGAATATGGTATATAGAACTAGTGTAAGTACTATTATTTTGTTAACAATGTTTATATTATGTATTATTTTATATATGCTTTGGAAAAATAAAAAAGGAAAAATTAATGTAATAAACTTGAAGTCGGAGACTTCAGAATTAAAGAGGGGAAAAGTTATAGATATGACAATGTTGCAAAATAAAGATGCACCGGATGTGTATGAAATACCATCCAGACCAAAACCTATGGCCTGGTAAAGGGCATCAGGAATTTTCCCCAGACGGAAAATGACACCGTCAAAATAAAAAGCAAAATAAGATTAAAAAAGCTCAAGAGAATCGTGAGAATCATTCTCGTTAGTCGAGAATAGAATTCAAGGTTCTCATCAAAATGCTTAGATGCACTTTTTATGATCTTTATTATATTAAAATTAGATGTAAGAAATGTGTTATAAAATTATGTACAAGTAGTTAGTAATCAACTACCAACTCGGAAGGTACTTAAATTCGTTCGGTTAAATAAAGCTTTTTATCTAATATAAAAAATAAAGATGAGTTTTTATTGTTTGTTGTTGTGAAGATTGGGAAAAGTTTTCGATAGTGTTTCTTCTGTTAATTTCTGACGGTTGTTTTATTTTCTTTATCTGTTTTTTAAATTCACGATTTAATTGAAAAATACAAGTCGCGCGATTCGTATGTAGAGGTCCTTCGGTACAGTAGAACCCGATGTAGTCAACCCCGCTCAACATTTCATTGTAGTTAACTAAACGATTTCACAGTAGTCAACTTCCCTGTCCCATCAAACAAAATATATCACGCCAGTAGTAGCCCTATTTCTGACTCTGCGTATGTCGTTTGTTTTCGATACCTGTATGTATTTTAAAAGAAAAGTATCGTGGCTTGAGGCTTGATTCAAAAATGGATGGAGCAAGTTCAAAGCTCTGGAAATATTACAAAAAAAAATAAAGATTCCTATGATGCGCAATGCAAAGGATCAAATCGATATACAACTAGGATTTTGAGACATTTACAGCGCATTCATAAGATACATTTTGATGAACCAGTAGCAGTACTATCACCAACTGAAACGGAAACATCTGAGCGCCAAAGAAAATCAAAGTTGACACTCAACAAAAATTAAATTTTGAAATCCAGCCGTGAAAATGTTTGGGTAAAATTGTTGCCACGCTTGCAGCCAAGGATGGACTAACTATAAGAGCCATTACCAACAGTGATTTCATACGGGAATGTTTAGCCGCAAAAGGGTACAAGAAATCTAGAGACCAGTCATGAGTTTAATTTTGGAATTTTTCAACCAAAAAAAAGGAAATGATACAAGAGCTGAAACCCTATTTTATGATGTTAAAACCAGAGGGAACTCTATGTTGACCATGATCGAGCGTTTTTTGAAGCTAAAAAATTCTATCAAAAAAGCGCTCATTGATTTGGAATTATGCAGCAAGTGGAAAGAGGAAAACATTGCAGAAAAATTTTTGAAACCCACAAAAATCGCGGTGGAATCATTGAGTAGACAGGATGCCAATTTTTTAACAGGAGAGGCGATAGTCAACATACTGCTAAAAAATTTGCCGAGTATGAACGACACTTTGGGTCAGACACTATTTAACACTCTTGAACTCAAGATCGTAGACCGTAGAAACAGACATCTTATATCACTTATTAATTATTTAAACAGTTCCGAACATAACAAAAGTGACTACTTTATTTTATTTTTCAATTTCGTTTACGAACCTTAGGAGGCATCCATAAATTACGTGAGAGGATTTTGGCGATTTTTCGACCCCCCCTCCCCCTTGGTGAGATGTCGTGAGATTTTAAAATTTTAAATTAAATGTGCTCATATCTAAGTGAAACGGTATTTACATTGTAGCTTTGTATATATATATTTATTAGTAAAACGAATAAACGCGTTGACAATACAGATTGTCATAGGGGAAGCCCCTAAAAGTGGCAAGCGCGCATAGCATTGCTTCGTAATCACCAATTAGATTTCGAATGTAAAATATTCTTTTGCTGTGTTGTTTAAAACCCTAAGTTGAAAATTTATTTGATTGTTGTTTGTTGTGTCCTTGAGCAATCGAGAAATGTATGTTTGAACAATTATTCACTTAATTATTTGTAGAGAATTCGCTTTTTACTGGTCCGTTATTCAGATTCTTGAATTCGGGCTGAGTTTTAAAAATGTATCCGCATGTATCCACCTTATTTTTACTTCTAAACTCTTTTATGGGTAATACTCCTTAGAATACAGTTGTCACCTCTTGCCCATATTTGCCCCCGATTTCCTTTAGATATAAGCACATTTATGTTTTAATTAAGTTCCGCTGGATTTAACTTTTAATACACTGTGCCCCGCCCTCAATCTCACGTGAGATTTTTAAAATTTTAAAAAATTTGGAGGATTTACACTATTATGCGTATTTTTAGTGTAAATACCTTAATCTGTACTTGATTGCGTTGGTTTTATTTAAAAAAACATAATTTGTGTTGAAGAACAGTACCACAAAATCATAACAGCACCAACTCGGCATGCACCCAATATAAACTACAATACCTGTGGATTACCATTTAGCAGGTGATTCTGCCTATCCTTGGGAAACCAACCTCATGGTGCCTTACAGGGATAATGATCTCTTAACAAGAGAACAGAAAAATTTCAATTCTAGTTTGAGCTCAACCAACTCGTGTATTTGTAGAGCAAGCATATGGAGAATAAAAAAAATTTAGAATTTTACAATATATTGACATACGAAGGTTGGCTTTGGCATCCACTGATTCGTTTTTAGAGAGTAACGGCTTGACTGTTTGAATAGTAATGTTAGAGCCATTTATGACTCTGGAGATGTACAAACTTCGGAGCATTCTTCTATAGATGTCACCTTTGGGTAAAAAACCTGTGACTGAATGACCCGTGGGGGTTATCCTGGAATGCGATGGAAATGGTATCTGCCAATGCGAATTCGAATTAAATTTGTCGGTCTATCATCGGATTTCAGTCCGTGAGTAAAGCCATTGCCGCATGCGCTGCATTTATTTGTTTGTTCTAAAATATTCTAAAAACTCTTTAAATATTCTTGAAACAATTTATTGTTCGCATCAAAATGTCAAATTAAGTTAATAAATGAAGTTGGTTGGCTGAAAATAATTTCTTTTCGAAGATTTATCGGGCATCGCTACTAGCTTCCGTTTGCTTCCTACTTTCGTATGGCCTTAGAAAAGCGGAGTCTGAAGTCAGAGCCAGCTTCTCAAATTGACGTTTGAGCCGCCTGTACATCAGGATACAGATTCAAGAAGTGCGGATTTGTTAGTCTTCCATTCTTCACAACTCTCGATAATGATAACAAAAGGTTTACAAAATCTATCTTGGCCTCTAGTAGGTATGTCAGAGCAGATGGTCGTCGATTCAAAATTCGAGTCCTGTAAGATGCTTAGATAACTAATTATGTCGCCTGGTGCAAATGTCTGCTTTTTGTAGTGACAATGCACCGCAGATAGCATGTGTTCTGACTGATGTGAAAAGAGCCGATTCTTAATAATATCTCTATGATTGCAGTAGGATTGGGTACATTATGCACTTGAGATACTTAGGAGGGCATTACGTTCCAGGTTTTTCAATTGGGCTTCTAGGTCTTTTTGTTTTGTTTAAGCTTAGACCCCCACACTAGTTCATCGTAGGGTCGCAATCTGTCCAAAAATGCAGAGTGCATGCGGGCGGGAATAAGAAAGAATTATTAAATCGAATAATGGCTAAAAATAGTGAAACAACTATTTCGGAAGAACCGAGTCAATTTATGTTTACGCCGCGAGATATAATTGAAACGTTACCAGAATATGATCCGTCAGTATCAATATTGTCTATTAAAGAGTGGGTGAAGAGAGTCGATACTCTTTATAAAATTTACAAGTGGCCGGAGGAATTGTTGCTGTTTGCCATAAATGCGAAATTGAAAGGACAAGCGAGAACGTGGATTGATAGATCGGAAATAATTAGCAATTGGGAAAACTTGGCAGAAGCGTTAACTAAGGAGTTCACAAAAAAATATGATGAAGCGGATGTGCATATTGCGATGGCAAATAGAAAAAGGGGAAAGAACGAGACTTTAACTGTGTATCTGGACGAGCTGATCAAAATCGGACAAACAGGGAAGTTAAATGAATGTAGTATAGTAAAATATTTTATAATGGGCATGCAAGACGAGGAATTGTTTACAATTTTTCAGAGCCAAAGGATGGAAACCATATCTGAACTCAAAGACAGGGTTGAATGGTGCCTGAGTTTGAGAAATTTAAGGAATATCTCTAAGAAAGGCACAACTGTTCAGGCATCATCGGTGAAACCAGGAGGCTATGTCAATATAAAATCTGAACGAGATATGATATGTTACAATTGCAAAAACCCTGGACATAAATCAAACGAATGCCGAGCACCGAAAAATGCTGAGTGTTTCAATTGTCACCAACAGGGGCATCTGTCTAAAGATTGTCCAGCACCTCAAAGGAGAGAACGATGTGAAAAATGTAATAAGGTGCATAGAAAAGGGCTACAAACCGATTGTACTCAGCAAGTCAGTAAAGTTGGGTATCTAGAGTCAAAATTGAAAACTGAATATTATAAAATAGTTACAGTAGAAGATACCGAATTTGTTGCCTTTATCGATGGCGGGTCTGAGTGCTCAATGATTAAACAAAGCGAAATTGGGTCCTTTGAAAAATCCATACAAAAATGCCTGAATGAAATTATAGGTTTCCTTAGAGAGAGTTACGTTTCCACAGAGAGAATAAATTTAGAATTCATCTTGGAAGGAATTAGAAGTGAAGGAATTTTTTATGCAGTACCAGATGACGCCCTACCGGCGAGTTTACTAATGGGTCAGAATATAATAAATAGAAAGGGATTACGAATGATTAAAGAATATAATCAACTACGATTTGAGACGGTACCAGTGCAGCGGGATAGTGAAGCGAGGAGACGCGACGAGATTTTGAGAAGCGAAGTACAAATAGGCATAACCGAAAATAGCGTGGAAGAAAAAGTTATGACCTTGGTTAACGAGTTTTCGACGTTATCCATGGTTTGGCGCATCCTGGAATACGCGCAACACAAAAGTTAATTTCAAAACGCTACGTATGGCCAAATATGCATACCGACATACGAAAGTTTGTCACAGCCTGTTTAGTTTGTCAACGTGGAAAAGTGCATAGACACACAAAAAGTCAACCCGCAGCATTTAATTTGCCGAACAGCCGTTTTGACCACGTCCACATCGACATCGTGGGACCATTTCCGCAGTCACGTGGATCATCTTACTGCCTTACAATCATCGACCGATTTTCAGGGTGGGTAGAAGCGTTTCCAATAGCTGATATTACCGCAGCTACCATAGCCGACACGTTCTATTCTGGCTGGATTTGCAGATATGGCGTTCCATGTAAAATCACAACCGACCAAGGCAGACAATTTGAGAGCAACCTCTTCAAACAATTAACTACATTCCTAGGTGTTAGACATACGCATACTACAGCATACCATCCTCAGGCAAATGGTTTAATCGAACGTTTCCACCGAACCATGAAGTCTACGTTAAAAGGTTTAAACTCTAATGACTGGACAACCAAGTTACCAACAATACTACTAGGAATCAGGTCAGCATTCAAAGAGGACTTACAAGCCTCGGCAGCAGAAATGGTTTACGGGCAAGCTTTACGCCTACCGGGGGAATTTTTCGACCAATCGTCAAAGCAAGAGCTCCACGAAGATGAATTCGTCATTAGACTCAAGTCGCATTTCGACGACGTCAAGCCAACACCGACCTTAAATCATAGCAAGGACAACATTTTCATCCCTAAGAATCTGCAATTCGCAACACATGTATTTCTTCGAGACGACACCGTTCGAGCACCTCTCATTCCGCCATATAAAGGCCCATATAAGGTTACGCAACGAAGCGACAAAACCTTTCGAATCGAAATAAGAAGAAAGGAAGTAACAGTATCGATCGGCAGAGTAAAACCGGCCTACTTGTTAGACGAAGACGAGAGGAACGAGGCTGAGGAACACGAACCTCCAAAACCACCCATGTCAACAAGAACCAGGAAAATACAGCTACCTGTGCGTTTCAGGGATGAATGATCCCTTTGGAAGGGGGGTGTGTGGCGAGTTAACTTGAACCCATATAAACGCGACCAAGTAAAAATTCTGACTGGACCAACTTCAAGAAAAATAAGAAAGAAGAAGATGATTATGATAAAATTCATTCGGCTGACACAAAAAACGACAAAACGACGCTCGCCGCTGTTCGCGCTTAAAAATGAATAAACCCCTTTGTATTTTTATAGTAATAAATAATTTCTTGTAAAAACGATAATAAAGTAATTGTGTTTCTTGTAAGAAAAGTGTTTTCTATTAACCTCGAATAAGAACCACAACTTAAACTCGTTTCAAATTCCATTTGGTAGCATGTAAATTGAAACGAGTTAGGTATTCACGAGAATCCTACAACTGTCATTAACGAACTGTCATTACCGGAAATTTTATGCAAATTGTGAGAAAACTGCAAAATAAATAAATGTAAAAACCAGTAACTAATTAGGGAACATTGTGATTCTGAGTGAAAAGTGTTAGATAAAAGTTGAAATTGTGTCAAGTGGATTAAGAAAAGGATTGATAGTGAGAGAAAACTGGAAGAAAAATAAAACTTTAAACTGTGTGAAGTGAATTCGAAAAGGAAAGAAATTGAACAATATAAAATGATATTTTTTGAAGTAGATAGCAGTAGTGATGAAGAAAATGAACTATATAAAAAAAAAATTATGCGGCGAAAATTACGGGATGAAAGTAATCCTTTTGAACTTACGACGGAAGAGTATTTCCAGATTTTCGAAAAACTATAGAATTAATAAAGCGTGCCTGCAAATGATTTTAGAGACAGTGGAATTTCAAGTTGTTTTGCGAGAAACTGGAATTCCTCCTGTGCTGCAGTTATGCGCCACACTACACTTGTTGGCTACTGGGAGGTACCAAGTGAATGTGGGTTTCAACAGGTCAATTGCAATGGCACAAACGACCGTTTCAAAGTTTTTTAGACGTACCCTTCAATGTCTAGAAAACGACCTATGTCCACGATGGATTAAATTTGATGAGCAAACTTTTACCGACTGCAGAAACCATTTCTTCATGAAATACAAACTCCCCGGAATAGTTGGATTTGTAGACAGAACACACATCCCCATACTAAAACCAACTAACAATGAGCAAGTGTTCTTTAATAGTAAAGGATTTCATAGTCTAAATGCTATGATAGTAAGTCCACTTTTTTGATAAAATAAGACAATCTAATTTAATTTGATTATATTCGTAGGTTTGCGATTACAACAATAAAATTGCTGCCTTAGACAGTTCAAATGGAGGAGCTGCACATGATTCATTCATTTGGGATAATAGTGACATCAATAATTTATTAAGGGATAAATATGAGGAGAATTGTAATATAAGGCTCCTAGGTCAGTATATACTGTACATAATTTTGCGTATTTATTAACTTTTATTATTTTATTTACAGGTGATAGTGGTTATCCACTTGTACCTTGGCTGCTAACTCCATACAGAAGGGCATCTGAAGGTAGCAGTGAAATCAAATTTAATCTTGTTCATTCCAAAGCGCGGTCGATTGTAGAGTGTACCATCGGAATTTTAAAAGGTCGCTGGAGATGTCTCTCCAGTGAGAGGAAATTGCGTTTTCCGCCAGAAGTGGTAGCAAGAGTGGCGAATGTTTGTGCCGCGCTACATAATATTTGTGTTGGGTATAATATACCTATAGATTTCAACATCATTCATGAAGCCGCGGAAACAATCACAGAAGTAACCCCGGCTTCTACTAATGATAATATGCAAAGATGGGCAGTAGGAATAAGAGACCGGATTAAAGATTCGTTGTAACATATAAATACTTTAAAAACAAAACATAAAGTATTCTAAAATTTAGAGAAATGTGTTTGGTTAAACATGATTAATTATTAGAGCTGCCCACATGTATTTGAAGTAATTTCTAAAGATATTATTTTAATTTATAATCTTTCTGATTTTTGATCATCTTTTACTGTATGCTTTTGGAAATAATATACTATATATAGACTTTTAATCGCCATTCGTGGCTTATAAAATATTTTAATATCGTAAGGACGTACTCTACCGAATATACCAAGTTTTCCGATTAATTAATTTTTGTCGCGAGCTCCCGGTCTTATAATTATTAAATATTAAGGTCCAAATTATAAGACGTAATTTTTGTCGGACTCATTAATTAATTGTAGTGAAATGTTAAGAAAGCTAAACTCAATACTCTTTTTGTCCGTTCATAATATTGTAAAATTATTAAACCTTTTTTTTGTTAATTTTTATGAACCTGAATTAAATTATTTTAATTGTTTTCTTTTCTTCAAAACTTGACTTTCACTCCTAATTGATGGATCATATCTTAACATACATAGGTTTTCGGTGGACGGAAACTTAGCTATTTTAGCGTTATTTCTGCTAGGTTGAGTGGTTCCTATTTTGTTTTTTTGGTTTAGCATTTCAGTAATGGCTTCACCGAAAGGCCGCTATTAGAAAAAAAAGAAAAAATAGTACTTTTTGTATGAGTACCCGAAAGAGAAAGGAGTAAAGCAAACGGAGTTTGTAATAAAGCAACATCAGCCGATGATAGGTTGTTTCAGTTTCTTCGATTCTTTGGGTTACAGAATTTCTGTTTGATAGTTTTTTTTTGTTAGAATTTTTTTTGTTCAGCATGTCGAATAGTGGGTAGACAGTACGTAAGTATGGTGCCCTAGGGGAGGAGATGTCCTCAAGCATGGTGAGTACTCCATAAGATTTATTTTTCAGTACCCTTAGTCGCCGAACCCGGAAGCATGACTGTGTGGCCCCGTACCCTTCTCCCCCTTTTTTGTACGGCTAACCCCGAATTAAATGTACCTATCTCCGCGATCAGTTTGTCTCTTTAAGACACGCGATTCATTTTTTTAAGGTTATTGGGATTTTTTCTCATAACATCATTTAACTGTCACTTGGTGACCAACCCCTGTACATGCACCCCCTCCCCCCCCCCCCGCGAACGACGAGCTAGCCGCAGCAACGCCAGGCGTGTCTGTTTTGGTGTAGCGGGAAGGTAGTATAGTGTGAGATAGTGGATTGTTATGTTGTAATGTAGTTTTCGGCCATCGAGCCTTTTGTACCCCTTAGTAGTAAGGAGACACCCCCGCCTTTGAAGTGTACTAGGTGCGTAAGGGACAGGATGCTGGCCTTGGGTGGGGAAATAGCGGGTGCCACTCGGCCATAAGGACTGTGTGTAAGAGTGCGTGGTGTTCGGGAGGTGAGAAAGCAGGCTGTTGCGAGATGCCGGATGAGGAGTGATTTTTCTTGAAAGTGTGATTTTTCTCTTGAAAAAATGATTTTCGCTCGCGAATATGATTTTTGCTTGCAAAACCTGTTTTACGTAATGAGTGTGAAGCGTCCGACGGCATGCGACTTTCGATCGTGTGGAGAGGAATAATCAAAGATCAGGAGTTGTTTTCAGAAGAAAGTGATGGTGGTGTACGAGTGCGAAAAGTCCGGCGGGATGCGACTTTCGATCGTGTGGAGAGGAACATTCAAAGATCAGGAGTTGTTTTCAGAAGAAACTGGTGATGACGAGTGCGAAGAGTCCGGCGGGGGCGTTTGGTTGCAAATCTCTCTCTTATGCTGCATGGGAGAGAATTGGTTGAAAAGAAAAGAGCGAAAACAAGAACGAAGGAGGAATGCAAGCACTTGGTGACTGATTGCTACTGAAAACTGGAGAAGGAGGCGAGAATTAAAAATGGGTATTTTGTAATGTGTAAGTTATTTATATTTCAGTTTTTAAATCTCTGGGAGTAAATTTTCGATCTATGAGTGCAATTTAAAATTGGCCCCAAAATAGAACTTGACCGTCTTATTCTATTTTTAAATCTAAATCTATCGGCGGCGTAAAATTCCCACACGCGCTGGCAATTGTTCCTGAAAGCGTAGGCCCATGTATACATGTACTTGATCTCAGGCGAGTCTTTGAATCTTACTTGTTTAATCATAGTTTCGACTTTAAAAGTTGGTGGAGATATAAGATTTCAGCGTGAAAGCTAGTTAAGATGAAAAAACCGATGAAAACTTTTAACGTATAGTGGAAATACGGTATAATTGTTGACGATTGATCGATTGCTGGTGCTACTGGTGGTGATCTTGGCATGTCATAGGGTCCGCATTATGTTTGCAAGCGTGTTTTAGCTAGTGGTTTTTAGTAACTGGTTTCTACCTAAAACCTGAAACTAATTGAGGGTGATGAAAGAAAACTATTTAATTTCAATACGATTTTTCTGCAACATTTTTTATTTTAATTTATATTATTCTTAACAAATTTTATTTTTAAATAACCCCCTCTATCTTCGTCCTTCCGTTCGAAAATCATCGAATAGCACCCTTCCTGGTTCAGTTCGTCGATCTGCCGTTGGTTTTTAATTTGTTCAGCAAATCTTGCTAGTAGAAAAACAAATGTGGTGTCAGTGAAGCTGACAATCACCCGCAAACCGTATTTGGTTTTTAATAACTTAAAAACCTTGATAGTGTACTTCTTGTTTGGTACCATGGAGGTGATTGGTATATTCTCTTCTCCATTTGCATCAGCAACCGATGACAGCAAGTCGTAGGCGTTCTAAGTGTGCCGTGATAAAAATCACCTTGTCCAATAACCTTTCTTTTTATTTAAATTTTAATTCTCACAATTACAATTCGGCTTCAATAAATTCGATCTTTAATTCAATTATAAAATTAATTCAAGAAAAAAAGCTAATTCATTCAAATTAGGTGTACTTTCAAATTCTAATATCCTTGTAGATAATGATTATTATTTTGGAGAAGTGAATATGTACTTTTAATTCATTAATTCAATGTTGACAGAAGTTGCCTTAGATGTAAACAGCTTTAATTTTATTCCTGGTCAATATTGCCAGACTATTATTTGTTTCCTGCGAGCTGAGTTTCCTTAAGGTTACCGAGTTGCATACGTACTTAGAATTGGCTCTGGGTTGCTGGATGCTTTCCTTAGTTGGATTCTCTGGGTACGTTTGGGTTGATTAGTTCTCCTTCAATTAATTTCTGTTGTTGGTTTCAATTCATCCGGATAGATGTCGCCTGCCTTGTATGACGAGTCGATTGGTGGTTTCTGCATAGACTAACTTCAAAAACAGAATCTGGGGCCAGTTCACGCAATTCGACACTCGACGTCGACATCGACGCTTTATGAAAACGACATTAGTTTCGACGACTTTGAATTTAGGTTCACCTAAGTCGACGCGTCGAATGTCGTTTTCATAAAATGAACGCTGGGAAAATATATGCGTAAAATTAATGAAACCGCTGTAATAACATTGTTACTTGTGACATTTCAAAGTTTGTTTACGTTTAATTTGTTTGAATCTGTAAGTTTTTATTTAATTTTATGCGAAAATGTGGAGATATTTTTTGATAGAAGGGCAGCTAGAAGGAGAATATAACCAAAGAATAATTAGGCGAGGCCTTAGAGATTATTTAGATCCCTTGTCTCTTCCAGAAAATGCGTACTGCGCTTTTATAGGAATAACTAACAAAAATTTTTACTTTTAGATTTATTCAGAGGTACAGGCTCTCAAAGGAAGCATTTACGTATGTTTTAAATCAGTTAAACTTGCCTGAAGGAACTCGGAGTACCTATATTCCTCCAGTTGCAAGACTTGCTATAACACTTGGAATATTAGCAACAGGCGGTTATCAAAACTTAGTGAGAAATGATTTTCTTGCTCCCATCTCAAAAGGATCCATTTCAATAATATTTTCGGATGTCCTTTACCATTTGGAGGGAAATTTGTGTAGGCAATGGATATGTGTAAAGGAAATGGAAAACACTAAATTATTATTCTTGCAAAAATATAAAATTTCCGGATGTTTGTAATATAAGGCTAAAAGTGTTAGTTTAAGATTTTATCATTTATTTTACAGTTGTAGGTTGCATAGATGGGACACATGTATATCTATTGAGACCAAGGGAGGACGAATTTATGTAAGGCAAACATAGCTTGAATGTTATGATTGTGAGTAAAATAATTTTAAGGTACAAAGTAACACTAAAAACGATTTTTTTACAGATGTGTGACTACAATTTAAGAATTATTGCGATAAATGCAAATTATGGTGGAGCAGCGCATGACGCATTCGTTTGGAAGGAATCCGACGAAAGGAAATTCTTTCAGGATGTTCACCGAACAAATCCCCAATCATGGATTTTAGGTAAACATATTTTAGAAGAAAGTCTAAAAGTTGGGAAGTTAAACAATTTTTTTTTTAAAGGTGACAGTGCCTACCCACTTTAGCCGTGGTTGATGATGCCATATCGGAACCCAAGCGATCCATCCGAGCATAAATTTAATGACGTTCATGCATCAGCACGAAGCACAGTGGAACGTTGCATTGGAGTTTACAAAGGTAATATAAATTTAAGGTAATATAAATAAAATTTTAATAAGTTGTTTCTGTAGGAGTATGGAGAATACTCTACGAAGAAAGACGAGCGAGGTATACACCCAACAAAGTAGCTAGCTTTGCTTATGTTTGTGCAGCCTTGCATAACATATTAATGAAGAACCTGAATCGTCACCTGGAACTGCTGGGAATATTGATTCTTCCTCAATACCATCTGTAAGGCGACAAGCGGAAAGGGTTCGAAATAGTATAAAAAGTTCAATTATGTTATAAGTTCATTTAATAAATTATTTTTAACTAAAAAAACATTATACTTAAGTTATAAATGTAAATAACGAAATAAAAAGAATTCAGAATTTAAAACAAATATTGCAGTCTTGTTAACTATGCACACATGTCATATCTACTATATAAAACTGAATGTTTGTCTGTCTGTCTGTCTGTCTGTCTGTCTGTCTGTCTGTCTGTACGCAATAGGCTCCTACACCGTGTAACCGATCTTAATGAAATTTTAACCATATGCTATTTACATTAAAGGGAAGAACATAGGCTATTCTATTACTTTCTAAAGCTACTCCTAGATGGCGCTGTCATGGAGGGCTTCGTTAAAAATCATCGCAGAGCTTTGAATTTTTGCATAAAGGTCCGTCGGGGTCTCCCAAAATGCACCTGGAAGTCAGATTTTCGAAATTCAAAATGGCCGCCGAAATATGGTTGAATTCGCCGATTTTATTCCGATTCCAATGAAAATGGGTATCTAGAGGTTTTTAAGCTCGCAAATAACGAATTTGTGGTCAAAACTTATAAATTCAAAATGGCCGCGCCAATATTACGGACTAATTTTGTCAATTGTATTCCGATTCTAATGAAATTCGGTATCTGGATGTTTTTAAGATTGCAAATAACGAATTTATGATCAAAACTTATAAATTCAAAATGGCCGCGCCAATATGACGTAGGAGTTTGCCAATTGTTTTCTGCTTCCAATAACAAACGGTATAGGGGGTTTTTAAGTTAGGAAATAAGGAATTTATGATCAAAACTTATAATTTCAAAATTGCGGGTCCAATATGGCGGACGAATTTTGCCATTTGTGTTCCGATTCCAATGAAAATCGGTATCGAACGAAAATAAGAAATTATTTTGTTTTTCCGTTCTACTGACAAAATGAGTGCGTGCTACATTATAAATGCAAAAACGAGTGCGTGCTATGGAAAGAACGAGTGCGCACCACTCATTTCGCATGTTTGCGCATACTCATCGTGTACAACAAGTGAATTTTGTCAAAGTGACTGTCATAAATACAGTGATAATATTTTATAATTTTTACCTTTAATTCAATAACGTGTGTGTTATTTAAATGCATTTTTCTATGCAAATCAATTGATACAATTTCATTATTGTTACTTACGGTTCGGCTTTTATTTGACAAAATGCTATATTTTTTTTACAATATGTATAGTGACAGCGTTTTCGTTGATTGAATAAGTGCATTGTGTCAAAAAAAATTGACAACTGAAATCAAAGTGAGCGTAATTTAATTGGTTTGCTAGGCAAATAAAATAATAAAATTTTATTGTTGTAACTTTTGACAACAAATTTAATTTTGATATTGTTATTTCGTTATTGTGCGGCATACACGACAACAACAACAATAAGAATACACCGTGAGCGTTTCAATAGATTCAACAAGTTTATTCTGTAAAACAAATTTTTCGTCAATTGAATTCAAAGTGAGTGTTGTCAATTTTAACACATATTTAAGGAAATTTCATTTTTCGATTCTTTCAGACAATAACTGGTTTTTAATGCCACCAAAGCGACGAAATATTAGTACATCCACGGAAGGTCACGTCGGTTAAGAGCAATACGAGCTTCCGAAACGTATGAGCAACGTGAAGCGAGAATCGAAGCAGATCGTTTACAACACGCTCAATCCCGTTTAGTTGAAACTAACGAACAACGGGAAGCGAGAATCGAAGCAGATCGTTTACAACACGCTCAATCCCGTTTAGTTGAAACTAACGAACAACGTGAAGCGAGAATCGAAGCAGATCGTTTACAACACGCTCAATCCCGTTTAGTTGAAACTAACGAACAACGGGAAGCGAGAATCGAAGCAGATCGTTTACAACACGCTCAATCCCGTTTAGTTGAAACTAACGAACAACGTGAAGCGAGAATCGAAGCAGATCGTTTACAACACGCTCAATCCCGTTTAGTTGAAACTAACGAACAACGGGAAGCGAGAATCGAAGCAGATCGTTTACGACAAGCTCAATCCCGTTTAGTTGAAACTAACGAACAACGGGAAGCGAGAATCGAAGCAGATCGTTTACGACAAGCTCAATCCCGTTCAGTTGAAACTAACGAGCAACGAGATGCAAGGATTGAAATAGTTCGTTCACGACAAGTTCAATATCGTCGCTCTGTTCATATAGATTTGGAGCTTTGTGCATTTAGATATAATGGAAACTACGAGTACAGTCAGCATCCAAGTGTGGTCATTGGAAAAATGGATAAGGTGTGCAAGCATTGCGTTGCATTGAAGTTTAAAAATGAGCCGCATGGTATGTGTTGTGCAAGTGGTAAAATCGCGTTGCCCGCACTACATTCTCCGCCCGAACCATTACTGTAATTACTTGCAGGTAAATCAAATTAAACTAATTATAAAACACGGTTTATTCATTACAAATAATGTTAATGGACTTTATAGGAACGAATGTGGATTCAAAACATTTCTTGAACACGATACGAAAATACAATTCGTGTTTTCAAATGACATCGTTCGGTGCCACTAAAGTAGTTCGTGCAAATTTTATGCCAACATTTCGAGTGCAAGGCCAAATATATCATCAAATGGGATCGATGTTGCCAATTCCAGATGCAGAACATAAATTTTTGCAAATTTACTTCATGGGAGAAGCTAATGATAACGACCAAGTGCAACAGCGTAGGCATTACAATTCTGGTACTAAACATCAAATTGTGGCAGATTTGCAAGTTATGTTTCATGCCAATAACCAATTGGTAAAAACTTTTAAACAAGCTAAAGATGATCCCCGATTTTGTTCAAATGATCACTTCATTAATATTCATGCTGATAAAACGCCAGTTGGACAACATCCAGGTCGTTTTAACGCGCCTACAATTGATGACGTGGCAATATTGATGATTGGTGAACCAGTGGCACCACGTGACATAATTATTCGTCGCCGGGACGAGATAATGAATAGAATATCTGAAACTCATCGTTCATATGATGCACTTCAGTATCCAATTATTTTTTCATATGGCGAAGATGGCTATCACTTTGAAATGCGCCAAGTCAATCCAATAACCAGTACGTTGAAAAATTATTTACACAATTTCTTCTTCAAATAAATGCATTTAACGCTAATATTTTCCCATTTTCTTACAAATTATAGATGAACCAACGAATAAGAAAGTGAGTTCGATGGATTTTTACGCACATCGAATAATGATTCGTCAAAACGGCGACAATCATATTCTCAAATGCCGCGAATTGTTCCACCAGTTCATTGTCGACATGTATGCCAAAATTGAAACTGAACGTTTGGCGTACATACGATTTAATCAAGCCAAGTTAAGAGTAGACGATTACATTCACCTGCGTGATGCAATGAACAATCAGAATGATATCAATCCCAATGAATTAGGACAAGCTATCGTACTACCAGCAACATTCACAGGCAGTCCACGTCATATGCAAGAATATTCACAAGACGCAATGACATATGTACGATCATATGGACGGCCGAATTTTGTTCATCACATTCACGTGTAATCCATTGTGGGAGGAAATTGTTTCTGAACTGTCCCCTGGCCAAACATCAGCACATCGTCACGACATTACAGCACGAGTATTTAAACAAAAATTAAAATCACTCATGGATTTCATTGTGAAATCACGTGTTTTTGACGAGACGCGGTGCTGGATGTATTCAGTTGAATGGCAAAAACGTGGATTACCACATGCACATATTCTAATTTGGTTAGTTCAAAAAATTATGACTGATCGCATAGATGGTGTAATTTCTGCGGAAATACCTGATCCACTCATTGATCCAGATTTGCATGCAATAGTGACCAAAAATATGATTCATGGTCCGTGTGGAATTATTAATCCAAATTCACCATGCATGGCTGATGGAAAGTGCACAAAAAATTATCCACGACAATTGATTCAAGAAACAATCTCTGGCATTGATGGTTATCCACTTTATCGTCGTAAATCTACGAATGATGGAGGACAATCGATTACATTGAAAGTGCGCAACAACGATGTTGATGTTGATAATCGCTGGATTGTACCGTACTGTCCATTGCTTTCGAAAACATACATAGCACACATCAATGTGGAATATTGCAATTCGGTAAAGCCGATTAAATACATCTGCAAATACGTTACTAAGGGTGTAACTGTCAGGAAGATTTGTGCCGGGGCACGAAGAAGGGAAATTGCCATAAAGGCCGGAAGACTATCATTACAAAATCAAATTGGAGAACGGGGATTCAAAAGGAAAGGTGGCTCGGACGGCTCAGCCGCCGGGAGAGTATCGCCAAAAATAATGCATCCCATGCACCGGTTGTTGGCACGACTAGCGATGCGCTAGCTAGCTCGCCGGATGGGGTGGGGTCCGCGGTGCATGG
This sequence comes from Thereva nobilitata, assembly GCA_963855945.1. Lineage (NCBI taxonomy): Eukaryota > Metazoa > Arthropoda > Insecta > Diptera > Therevidae > Thereva > Thereva nobilitata. The sequence goes on from OY979697.1 coordinate 38,603,972, forward strand.
TTGCCGAAGGGGTGGTGACAGTTTAAGAAAACCAGAATACTCGTGCCTATACAACGAAAGAAATTAAATAAGGGAGATAAGGGGGTGGAACACGTCAGGGGCCAACGAGAGGGGCTAATAAGAAGGGAGAAAAGAGAAAGAGTGGTCACTGGTCACCGGGTCATTTTCAATGGGGTGGTCACATATCGGACAACACTATAAAATTTAAGGAGGCGGCACTTACCTTGGTTAGGACATCCTTAATCCATGGCCACACTGACAGGGGTTTCTACTCCATTTTACTTTAAAGCCGCCTATTTTTATTTATGTTGTTTACAATTTACCCAGATTTTATTTACATATATTATTTATTTCGTTATATTAATCAAAGTTTATTCTGTTATTTATTTCATTATTATCTTTTTTTTTTTATGGTAATTACCTTTTTTTTCTTTTTTTTTTATTTCATTGTTTTATTCAAGGTTTATTTCTGTTATTTATTTAATTACTTTATTCAAATTTTATATTTATTATTTATTTATTCAATTTATATTCTTTTTATGAAATATGTAGTTATATAGTTGATTATACTGATTATACTACTGCCTTTTCTTTTTTTGTTGTATAATTTTCTTTTCGTTTCTCATTTATAATAAATTTTTGTTTTTCTTTGTTTTTTTTTTTTTTATAATTAAATTTTATAATATTTACTATAATTTAAATATTTTTTTATTATTCTTCTTCCTTTTTTAAAAACTTTATTTCTTTTTTTCCTTTTCTATATCACTTTTTCCTTCTTCGTATTTCTTTTTATGAATTTTCAAAACTTCTTCACAAACTTCATTTATTCAACGGCAAAAAAAATAATTGTAGGAAAATAAACAAAAAAAGGATTTTTTTTATTATTTTTTTTTTTTTTTTTTTAAATTAAAATTAAGAAAAAAAAATTAAATTAAACTTTCGTAGATTAAATTTTTTTTTTTTTCACTTCACTTATTTTTGATTTATTTTTTTTATATTGATTAAGAGGGAAAAACTTTTTTTCTTTTTCTTTTTCATTCACAAAAAAAAATTATTTTTATTGAGTTTTTCAGACGTAAACCATTTTTTTTTGTTAGTAAAATTTATTATTTTTAGGCTTTTTATGCTTTTTTTTTATGTTATCTAACTACAAACACGAGTTTATTCCATTTTCTTGTAAAAAAATTTCTTTTTTTTTATATTGACACTGCACTGCAACATCGCGCCCAGATCGAAATATCAAAAACTGACTCCTTTAAAAAATCAAAACCGACTCTTTTTTTTTAAGAAAAAATCCTCTAGACCTCTCCTTCGCCACATTCGGGCATTTTTTCCATTCTCCGGCGCGATGAGCGGTAAAATTTTTCTATTTTTTTGCGTCCTGTGGCTACTTGCGCAGGGGCTTCGGTCAATCATCTGGAATTGCCGCAACGGCACTTTCATTCGATTCTATCTGTATAGGGACGGAGTTGGAAAAATTTCTAACTGGCGGCAGAAGAGCTGTTGCCAAATATTTTATTCTGACTTCCATGTGAAGAAAAAAAAATTTGCGTAGTTGCCAGGTATTTTATTGCTTTTTTTATTGTTAATAGATCGGATCCAATTTGACGCTTACGCCGGTATTGTGTTTTGGATGGTAAGGTGTGTCAGAGGCCTATGTACTCTAGGGCGACCGTTACAACACGCGCCACCTAGATGTCGCCAGGCGAGAGGGGGTGCGAAAAAAAACAAACGGGGGCCTTGAGGTATCACTAGCCCACCGTGTGGCTCAACCACGCCCTGAGATTAAGAGTCTCAAGCTTTCTGAATGAGCTAGCCGGGCTGTACCAAGGTAATGGAAAAGGCCGCTCGCGCGCGCAAACATTGATACATAGGCGTTCGGCATGCCTGCAATTACGTGGCTATGGCGTTATTTCTAATGGCCGCCATCGTGTACTCTCAGGTATAGATGTTCTGCTCTACCTGGTGTTTTTACTGGCGCATCACAACTTTAAAGACAATCGTCTCGTCCTCGGTCATTTTCGTTCAAGAGTGGGTTACACCATGCGTCCCCTGCTGCTTCATCTACCAGCGGATCCTGGTCCAGCTGGGACGAAGCTAGGTTATCTTATCATTTTCAAAACAAAATCTTAGGCGGACGTCTTATAGGGTCGTCAGGACCTAATGAGATTTTATGTCTATATCTATAGCCGTACCTGCGCGGGCAGCGGAGATTGTCGTTAGGTTCTGCCTGTATACTGTTTGCGCACGAGGGCGGTCTCCTCCCTACTGGCAACCTAGGCGTCTCGGTAGTGCCTGTCTATAAACGTGAGTCCCCTCTATGTGTATGAGGGTTGGCCTGGCAACCCCTGAAGTTACTAACATGAAAGCTTGGCTCCAGACAGCCAGGTATAACAAGCAGGTGTACCATCCTCTGGGGAAGCTATCCAAGCGGACCTCGATGGGTACCCTATTGATAACCGGTTAGGCCGGCGAGATGCCTTATTAGGGCTACTCGGAGTTGACCTGCTTCCAGAAATGGTATTAGGGCGCGTCCTAGGACTGATCGCGCTGTGGAGGGACTTCGCGCTTCCAGGGGAAAGTCGAGGCAATTCCACATTGTCCCGGTGAGTCCCCAGGAGCGTGCAGTATCTCTCCCGGATGGTGTCTCCTGCCCCAAGGACTCGATCCGCCGGCTATAACACATAGTCGTCGTCTCGAATTAATGGTCCACGAGGTCACTTTCCGCTACTCAGGCTGTCAGGCCTTGAGGTCCTTGGCGTGAAAGGTTCCGATTAGTTTGCCCTTTAAATCTTCCAACTCATATCTCCCACTCCCAAGCTTTCGCTTCACGCGAGCCTTCGTGAATTTATTTGCCAGTTTAGCGTTAAACCGGTCGACCTTGCTACTTACGGGGAAGGTTCGTCGATAGACTACCTGGCCGGGCGAGAACTCTACTGCTCTGCAGCGCAGATTATAGTGTTTCTCATGTCTAGTGTGAGCCGCGGCCAGGTGTTGCTCTATTTTGTCACGCCGGGCCTGCCATCTATCTACGGCCGGCAGCACGGTTATAACTCCCTCTTGCAAGGCACCTAGGGTCTTCAGTACCGGGTAAGCGGATCCATGCAGGATCATTGGACACCCGAATAGGGCCTGATAAGGGGAGGTATCGATGGAGGAGTGATGGGCGCTCCGTACGGCACATTCAATTGCAGACAGGTGTAGGTCCCAATCCCGGTGGTCTTCCTTCAGGTACGCTCGGATAGCAGCTAAGACGGAGCGGTTTACCCGCTCGGAAGCGTTGGCTTGTGGAGAATAGACGGCGGTGAGTTGATGTTTGACGCCGTAGTCGGACAACAGTTTCGCGAATTCTTTAGACGTAAAATGGCTTCCATTATCAGAGAATATCGCCTCGGGGACTCCGAAAGCGTGGAAAATTTGGTGCTCGAGGAAATTCACAGCGGCTTTAGATGTTTCGCCAGCTACTGGGTGGAGAAAACAGAATTTGGAAAACGCGTCTAGCACTACCAACACAGCCGTGTGGCCTTTCTTAGTCCTAGGGTAAGGGCCCATATAATCGACGTACAAGAGTTGAAAAGGTCGGCACACATCCATGGCTTCACCCATAGGGGGCCGAAGGGGTGTGTTTGGAGCTTTTGTTTCCTTGCATACTTCACAGCTTGCGATGTATTTCCTGACTTGGCTAGTCATGCCGGGCCAATAATATTTTTCCCGGAGGCGTGTAAGGGTTTTGTGAACACCGCCATGGGAAGCCTGAGGGGGCTCATGAGCGGACTGGATCAAGGGGGCGGTCAATTCTACAGGGATCCACAATTTCCAAATCAGATCGTCCGTCTCGGGGTCGCCAGTCCGTGGGGCCGAACGGTGGAACACGTATCCATCAGATACCTGAATATCAGGTAACTGATCAGCCTTCTTGGTCACTTGCTCAACGAGCTGGACATAATCTTCCGATTTGAAGGCTGGGGACGATAAGTCCACGTCGTTGCAGAAGAACACTTCATCGACACAGTCGACCCGTGATAAAGCGTCCGGTACCACATTCTGACTACCCTTGCGGTGCTCGATTGAAAATTGGAAGCCCTGCAGCTTTAGGCTCCAGCGAGCTAATCGGCCGCTTAGATCGGTCTGGCTCATGAGCCACTTCAGGCTGGCATGATCGGTTATTATAGTGAAGGTGTGACCTTCCACATATGCCCTGAACTTTTTGACACTTAACACCGCTGCATAGCACTCTAGTGCTGTGATGGAATAGTTACGTTGCGCATTGTTCAGTTTCTTCGAGAAGTAGGCAATTGGGTGCTCTTCGTCTCCGCGTCGTTGGAACAGGACGCCTCCTACTCCGGTCTTGCTGGCGTCACACTGGATGAAGAAAGGGCTGGTGAAATCTGGGGTTATCAGTAAGGGTGCAGACATCATGGATTTCTTCAGTTCCTCGAATGCCTGTTGGGCTTCATCGGTCCAAGCAAATCTGCCGCTCTTTAGGCAGTCCGTGATGGGAGAGGCAATGCTGGCATAGTTACCTATGAAGCGCCTGTACCATCCCGTCATGCCCAAAAACCGTCGTACCTGCTTGGCCGACTTTGGAACTGGGAAATCCCTGATGGCTGAAACCTTGTCGGGGTCGGTCTTTAGCGACCCATCGCCAATGATAAATCCCAAATATTTGACTTCTCGAACGCAAAACCGGCTTTTGTTCAGGTTCACCGTCAGCCCTGAGCGACGCAGACAGTCTGCGACCTGTTCCAACGTCTGGATATGGGCTTCAAACGTCGGAGACACCACCAAGAGATCGTCTAGGTAGACAAAGACGCGTTCTCGAAGAGAGCCTGGGATTGCCTTATCCATTAGGCGGCACATACGCTGTGGCGCATTGCAAAGGCCGAACGGCATTACGGTGAATTGATACAACGGTCTCCCTGGAACCGTGAAAGCTGTCTTCTCTCGGGATTTTTCCTCCAAAGGAATCTGCCAAAAGGCATCCTTTAGATCGATGGCTGAGATGTATTTCGTGTCCTGTAGCCGTCCCAAGAGACCGTCGATATGGGGCAGAGGGTAAGCATCCTTCACCGTGACTGCATTCACCTTGCGGGAGTCCAGGCAAAGTCGCACTTTGCCGGGCTTTCGAACCAGGACCACAGGGGAGTTCCACGGACTGTTGCTCTCTTCAATCACACCTAGACTCAGCATGCGATCGATTTCCTCATACATGAGGGTCTGGATGGCAGGAGAGAGGATAGTGTCTCTGCTTAATGGGCACCGCCTCGCCAGTGTCAATAACATGTTGTTCCAGGTGCGTCTTGCCGAGGCCACAGATGTCAAAAGACGGGAACCGCGCCTTGGCCTGGTTCAAACGCCTCTGCTGGGCTTCCTCAAGGGGATGGCAGTTCGGGTCTGGTTGTGGTGCCAGCTGTATTTCACCGATAATGTGTGGGGCCAACTTAAAGGCCTTCCAAAGGGTGAAAATCTGTGCAGAGTAGTCATCAAAGGACCGGTTACCTTGTTTGGTCTCCAAGATTTCCTTGATGACCTGGTACTCGGAGGTTTGACCACCGAACTGCTCAACGAACCTCAAGCGGAAGTCTTGCCAGGTGGGGACGGGATAGCCTCTGCGGAACTGGGCCCAATACCAGTCCTCAGCGCTTCCGGTTAATAGTACGGAGACGTTTCTTATTAGTTCCGGGGGCTGGATTCCTTCGTCCTGAGCCTTAGTCTGCACCCGGAATAGGAATTCTTCGGCGGGGAGCTCTCCTTCCCGACCTGAGAAGCGGAGCTTCCAGTTAACTACTGGGGACTTGTACTTGGTCGGGGCTGCTGGTGCGCTGGGCTCGGCAGGATGGACAGGTGGTCCCATGGTAGGTCCGGTGGACCAGACGTCGCTGGGTCCTGAATAGTATGCGGGGGTGTAAGGGGGGTACGCGCCGGGTGAAGGGTGAGCGCTGACGTTCGGGCCTCTTTGATGGACGTCAAGCACCAACGGGACTTGGAGGTTGGCATGTCTAGTTAGGGGCCTTTCGCGAGATCGGTCGGGCTCCGAGGAGCAATATCTTAGGGCTTTATTGACCGCGCTCTTCAGGTCGGTTTTGGAAACTTTGGAGGGGCCAGCTTTAGAGGATCTCTCCTTGCTTGGGCCTCCATCCTTTTGGATCTCTTCCTCAGGACCCGAGTCACGAGAACCGCCATGGTTAGAGTCCTCTTGGGGATCTTCTTCATCATCATTGTCGGCGACAAACTGCCCCTTATCATTCCTTTTTGGCGGCATGGTGTTAGGCAGGGTCAGATACCAAGACTATAGAGATTCTAACAGAGTTAATACACAATTCGGCGCCGTTTCGTTCTACAATCCGTATACTTGGGTGTTCCCCTATAAGTTATACTATGAGCAGGACTATATATCTCAGGGAAGGTGAAACAAGGCTGAATCAAAGGAATTGGCAAAGCCTAACCAATATACCGATAGGCCGTCGATGCTGCTGTTGATAGCGATTATTAATAATTTGCAGGTTATTATAGTTAATTAAGTGTTTGTATGAATATTTGTATTAATTGTTGATGTTAATTGTATTAAAGCAAAAAAATTAATTAAATTATATATAAATATAGAACGAAACGAAATGAATGAAGAAAAGAAAAATAAACGCAATTTTAGATTTAAAATTTTTTTTTTTCGTGTAGTGCGGCCCCAGGGAAAGGATGACCTTCCCAAGGCTACGGTGGCTGATGGCGCCGATGACAGTCAGCCTGAACTCAAGACTGAGTGGCATCCGCGTCACCAGAAGCACCAAGTGCCTCCACTTGCGGGATCGATGATGAGGATGGTGACAGACTAGTGTCCAACACCATTCACACCACCGATTCCCCATTGTCCGACATCCGGCAGCCCAAAACGATGACCGGATCCCAGTGACCACTGCGAAGAAGAAGGGGTGAAAGAAGGAGAGATAGAAGCCTCCATTGAGAGATAAAGGAGACCGCTCTGACACTCAGCCACAACTGGTCAGCAACTCGGCTGGTTCCCAGGAAGGTGATGTGTCAGAACGGTCAGACAGCCGGGGGCGGGTGCATATCAGGACGTCGAGCCTGTCGCAGCGCCAGGCGATAGAACGCCTGTTAGCCTTGACGGGGCAGGTCCGACGTCCAGGCACGCATCCGTCCATACTACCATACAAAAGGAAAACTAAAGAGTGATGGTTCTTGTCAGGGAAGGCTCGCACATGGTCAGGCGGTATAACGCCTGTTAACCAGACTTGAGTCTCCATGACAAGAACCGTAAATTAATTTGGAAGGCTACCGCAGAAAGATATTAAAGGTGAAATGAGTGAAGAAGAAGAATGATAGGAAAGAGGAAAAAGACAGAGGTGATAAGGGCTAGAGTACCGCGGTAAGTACTTTCGCCCATGTAACCAATAGCCGGAGGGACTTGGACGGAGAACGGAGAACTACTTGAAAGAAGTCCGCTCCTGGCTCCTCTCGCTGGCCTGAGCCACAAAATTTAAAAGATAAACTACTAAGATGGAAAAAAAATACTAGAGGAAATCCTAGCTTCGGACGGGGAAAATGACTAAAACAACAGACTTTCCGAGCTAGGCTTACGAGACTAGAGAATCAAAAGAAAACTCAATTCACTAGCCTTCGTTGGGCGCCATTTGTAACTATCAGGAAGATTTGTGCCGGGGCACGAAGAAGGGAAATTGCCATAAAGGCCGGAAGACTATCATTACAAAATCAAATTGGAGAACGGGGATTCAAAAGGAAAGGTGGCTCGGACGGCTCAGCCGCCGGGAGAGTATCGCCAAAAATAATGCATCACATGCACCGGTTGTTGGCACGACTAGCGATGCGCTAGCTAGCTCGCCGGATGGGGTGGGGTCCGCGGTGCATGGTTGCCAAAGGGGTGGTGACAGTTTAAGAAAACCAGAATACTCGTGCCTATACAACGAAAGAAATTAAATAAGGGCGATAAGGGGGTGGAACACGTCAGGGGCCAACGAGAGGGGCTAATAAGAAGGGAGAAAAGAGAAAGAGTGGTCACTGGTCACCGGGTCATTTTCAATGGGGTGGTCACATATCGGACAACACTATAAAATTTAAGGAGGCGGCACTTACCTTGGTTAGGACATCCTTAATCCATGGCCACACTGACAGGGGTTTCTACTCCATTTTACTTTAAAGCCGCCTATTTTTATTTATGTTGTTTACAATTTACCCAGATTTTATTTACATATATTATTTATTTCGTTATATTAATCAAAGTTTATTCTGTTATTTATTTCATTATTATCTTTTTTTTTTATGGTAATTACCTTTTTTTTCTTTTTTTTTTATTTCATTGTTTTATTCAAGGTTTATTTCTGTTATTTATTTAATTACTTTATTCAAATTTTATATTTATTATTTATTTATTCAATTTATATTCTTTTTATGAAATATGTAGTTATATAGTTGATTATACTGATTATACTACTGCCTTTTCTTTTTTTGTTGTATAATTTTCTTTTCGTTTCTCATTTATAATAAATTTTTGTTTTTCTTTGTTTTTTTTTTTTTTTTTTTTTATAATTAAATTTTATAATATTTACTATAATTTAAATATTTTTTTATTATTCTTCTTCCTATTTTAAAAACTTTATTTCTTTTTTTCCTTTTCTATATCACTTTTTCCTTCTTCGTATTTCTTTTTATGAATTTTCAAAACTTCTTCACAAACTTCATTTATTCAACGGCAAAAAAAATAATTGTAGGAAAATAAACAAAAAAAGGATTTTTTTTTTATTATTTTTTTTTTTTTTTTTTTTTTAAATTAAAATTAAGAAAAAAAAATTAAATTAAACTTTCGTAGATTAAATTTTTTTTTTTTTCACTTCACTTATTTTTGATTTATTTTTTTTATATTGATTAAGAGGGAAAAACTTTTTTTCTTTTTCTTTTTCATTCACAAAAAAAAATTATTTTTATTGAGTTTTTCAGACGTAAACCATTTTTTTTTTGTTAGTAAAATTTATTATTTTTAGGCTTTTTATGCTTTTTTTTATGTTATCTAACTACAAACACGAGTTTATTCCATTTTCTTGTAAAAAAATTTCTTTTTTTTATATTGACACTGCACTGCAACATCGCGCCCAGATCGAAATATCAAAAACTGACTCCTTTAAAAAATCAAAACCGACTCTTTTTTTTTAAGAAAAAAATCCTCTAGACCTCTCCATCGCCACATTCGGGCATTTTTTCCATTCTCCGGCGCGATGAGCGGTAAAAATTTTCTATTTTTTTGCGTCCTGTGGCTACTTGCGCAGGGGCTTCGGTCAATCATCTGGAATTGCCGCAACGGCACTTTCATTCGATTCTATCTGTATAGGGACGGAGTTGGAAAAATTTCTAACTGGCGGCAGAAGAGCTGTTGCCAAATATTTTATTCTGACTTCCATGTGAAGAAAAAAAAATTTGCGTAGTTGCCAGGTATTTTATTGCTTTTTTTATTGTTAATAGATCGGATCCAATTTGACGCTTACGCCGGTATTGTGTTTTGGATGGTAAGGTGTGTCAGAGGCCTATGTACTCTAGGGCGACCGTTACAAGGGATCGGATATGGCTGTATTTTCATTGCAGAATCAAAATGATGAAGTGAAACTTTATCAAATGGCTCGATACATCAGTAGTAATGAAGCTGTTTGGCGAATTTTAGGATTTCCTATACACGAGCGTCATCCAACTGTTGTTCACTTATCTGTGCACCTTGAAAATGGACAACGTGTGTATTTTACTGAAGCAAATGTTCAACAAAGAGCAGCCGCACCAACAGCCACAACGTTAACTGCTTTTTTCGATTTATGCAGAGACGATTTGTTTGCTAAAGCGTTGCTTTATGCTGAAATTCCAACTTATTATATACGTGGAATAAATCAACGAAAAAATTTCAACGTCGCAAACAAGGAAAAGCAGTTGAAGGATGGCAACATTTATATAGCACAGATGCATTGGGTAGATTATACACTGTACATCCCCAAAATGCAGAATGCTTCTACTTAAGAATGCTACTCATTAATGTTCGTGGACCCACTTCATTTGAGCAGTTGCGTACAGTGAATAACCAAATATGTGCGACCTACCGAGAGGCATGCCAACAACTGAAATTGTTAGAAGACGATACGCAATGGGAAATAGCACTTGCAGATGCATCGATTACCAGACATCCGCGGCAGATTCGCACATTATTCGCAATTATATTGGTAACTTGCTTCCCAGCAAACCCGAAAGAACTTTGGAATAAATTCAAAGACGATATGACTGAAGACATATTGCATCGTCTGCGTATTATCACCAACGACACAACAATGCATTTTTCCGACGCAATGTACAATGAAGCTTTGATTTTACTTGAAGACAAATGTTTGGAAATCATCAACAAGACAATCATTCAAGTTGGTATGATTGCTCCTATTCGATCAGGCAACGATGTATACGACCGAGATCTACGACGTGAAAGCAATTACGATACACGAGAATTGGAAACATATCTCGCAGCAAAATTACCTCTATTACAATTGCAGCAACGAACGGCGTACGACACTATAGTAGCAGCAATTACAAATCAATGTGGTGGATTGTATTTCCTCGATGCACCCGGTGGAACAGGAAAAACTTTCTTGATTTCGTTGATTTTGGCAAGCGTTCGATCGCAAAACAATATTGCATTGGCCATTGCATCATCCGGCATTGCGGCAACACTTTTGGATGGTGGCAGAACTGCGCATTCGGCACTTAAATTACCACTGAATATGCATTCTTCTGAAACAGCCACATGCAACATCAAGAAAAATTCAGGCATGGGTAAAGTGTTGCAAACATGTAAAATCATAGTTTGGGATGAATGCACGATGGCGAACAAAAAATCATTCGAAGCCCTCGATCGCACATTACAAGATTTTAGAAGCAATACACGTCCATTTGGAGGAGCACTGATTCTGTTATCCGGCGATTTCCGCCAAACACTGCCAGTGATCCCACGTTCAACACCAGCTGATGAGCTAAACGCATGCCTCAAATCATCCGTTCTTTGGCGCCACGTTCACAAATTAAAATTAATAACAAATATGCGCGTGCAACTGCAACATGATGCATCAGCACTTCGATTCTCCAAGCAGTTGTTGGATTTAGGAAATGGAAAAATGCCAATCGATGTAACAACAAATTGTATTACGTTTCCACCTGATTTTTGCAAAATGACACAATCTGTTGAAGAATTAATCAATTGCGTATTTCCTAACATTGAACGCAATTTCATAAATCAACAGTGGTTATGCGAACGTGCGTTATTGTCTGCAAAAAACATAGAAGTTAATTCCATCAATTCTTATATTCAGACTAAAATCAATGGAGACACGATTACATATAAATCCATTGATACCGTTACAAAGGATGAGGATATCGTCAACTATCCAGTAGAATTCTTGAATTCACTCGATTTGCCAGGCTTCCCACCACATGTGTTGCAATTGAAAGCTGGCGCGCCTATCATTGTTCTGCGTAACATTGACCCACCACGACTTTGCAATGGCACTCGGCTTGCAGTAAAAAAATTGCACAAAAATCTCATCGAAGCGACTATTATTATTGGAAAATATAAAGGAGAAGATGTGCTTTTGCCACGAATTCCAATGATACCCACAGATCTGCCGTTCGATTTCAAACGATTGCAGTTTCCTGTTAGGTTAGCATTTGCGTTGACAATCAACAAAGCTCAAGGCCAGTCTCTCCAAGTGTGCGGATTGAATTTAGAAAAACCATGTTTCTCGCATGGACAACTATATGTGGCATGTTCACGTGTTGGAAAACCCACTCCAGATGGCAAAACCAAGAATATTGTCTATCCGCGAGCATTGCAACAATCATATAATGAAACGGCAAGCACTTATTTTGTGGCACAATTTTACAGAGTTTAAACTCTCCAACTATATTGAAAACTGTTTCACCACGTAGTGCTGACGAGTTTGCGAGTTCTACTTCAAATAAGTCCGTTTTGAATCTAATGCTTTTATAGGAATAGTTCGTTTTTCGTTAATGGTTATGAAGAGTTTAATTTTGAAGATTTGGATTTATTTTAAATGTTTTAACGTTCGTGGTTTTAACACACATATAGGTAATTATGGTGACACTTCAAATAAATGCATTTTTAATCTAATGTCTCCAGCTTTTATAGGAATAGTTCGTTTTTCGTTAATGGTTATCAAGAGTTTAATTTTGAAGATTTGGATTTATTTTAAATGTTTTAACGTTCGTGGTTTTAACACACATATAGGTAATTATGGTGACACTTCAAATAAATGCATTTTTAATCTAATGTCTCCAGCTTTTATAGGAATAGTTCGTTTTTCGTTAATGGTTATCAAGAGTTTAATTTTGAAGATTTGGATTTATTTTAAATGTTTTAACGTTCGTGGTTTTAACACACATATAGGTAATTATGGTGACACTTCAAATAAATGCATTTTTAATCTAATGTCTCCAGCTTTTATAGGACTAGTTCGTTTTTCGTTAATGGTTATCAAGAGTTTAATTTTGAAGATTTGGATTTATTTTAAATGTTTTAACGTTCAAAGGTAATTTTGGTCACACTTCAAATAAATGCATTTTTAATCTAATGTCTAGAAATTTTGTAGGAACAATTTTGCATTATGTGACATTAAGAGATAATAAAAGTTGTTTTTTTTGGCATTGCTTTTACCAACTATAAAATATTTGTTTCATTTTTCAATTTTGTTTTATTGTTCTCGAAAAAAATTTTTTATTCAAGACTACTACATTTAAATTCAAAAAAGGTATAGAAAATGGAGCTCAATTCATATCTCGAAAAATGCCATGTCAATGGATGGTTTTTGTTGTCTCGATCAAAATGTTAGATCCCTAATAGTTTCACATTTTGTTATTTGGAATCAAAAATACCAAAAAATTGCCTTTTCCAAAATCTCCTCCTGTGTATTAAAATTCATATCACCTGATTAGGGGACATCCATAAATTACGTGAGGTGATTTTGGCGATTTTTCGACCCCCCCTCCCCCCTTGGTGAGATGTCGTGAGATTTGGCTCGACCCCCTCCCCCCCCCTCAATCTCACGTGAGATTTTTAAAATTTTAAAAAATTTGTAGGATTTACACTATTATACTATATTTTAGTGTAAATACCTTAATCTGTGCTTGATTGCTAATTATAATTTGTGTTGAAGAACAGTACCACAAAATGTTCAATAGACTCCGAAACCGCTCATACGATTGGCCTGAATTTATGTATATAGGGGTTTTCGGGTACGGCGGGTGTTCCTACGAGGTCTATTTTGCTCTATCTCGAACACTTCGGGTGGCTGTAGTGTACCGATATCCGTAAAATTCGAACTTTTGTATGGGAGGTACTCTTCGAATTACTGCTAAAGAGCTCAGATCTATATTATTTTGGTTTTTTCCGAAAAAAATACGATTCCCAAAGTTTCAGATCGATCGGTCCAAATTTAAAATGGCGGCCAACACAAAATGGTGGATTACCTTTTTCTTTGCAAGCCATTCGGTATGGGTATTAAATGAAAGGGTATGACAAGTAGTATCACCTGATTACTACTATTGGTTTATGGGTGCAGCATAGGCGCGCCGGGTACAAGCTAGTGGAATATAAAAAAAATTTAGAATTTTACAATATATTGACATACGAAGGTTGGCTTTGGCATCCACTGATTCGTTTTTAGAGAGTAACGACTTGACTGTTTGAATAGTAATGGTAGAGCCATTTATGACTCTGGAGATATACAAACTTCGGAGCATTCTTCTATATATGTCATCGTTAGGTAAAAAACCTGTGACTGAAAGACCCAGGGGGGTTATCCTGGAATCCGATTCGAAAGTCATGAAATTCGGAAATAAGAAAATGGTATCCTCCACCAATGCGAATTCGAATTAAATTTGTCCGCCTGTTATCGGATTTCAGTCCGCGAGTAAAACCATTGCCGCATGCGCTGCATTTATTTGTTTGTTTTAAAATATTCTAAAAACTCTTTAAATATTCTTGAAACAATTTATTGTTCGCATCAAAATGTCAAATTAAGTTAATAAATGAAGTTGGTTGGCTGAAAATAATTTCTTTTCGAAGATTTATCAGGCATCGCTACTACCTTCCGTTTGCTTCCTACTTTCGTATCGCCTTAGAAAAGCTCTGAAGTCACAGCCAGCTTCTCAAATTGACGTTTGAGCCGCCTGTACATCAGGATACAGATTCAAGAAGTGCGGATCTGTTAGACTTCCATTCTTCACAACTCTCGATAATGATAACAAAAGGTTTTCAAAATCTATCTTGGCCTCTAGTAGGTATGTCAGAACAGATGGTCGTCGATTCAAAATTCGAGTCCTGTAAGATGCTTAGATAACTAATTATGTCGCCTGGTGCAAATGTCTGCTTTTTGTAGTGACAATGCACTGCAGACAGCATGTGTTCTGACTGATGTGAAAAGAGCCGATTCTTAATATAATCTCTATGATTGCAGTAGGATTGGGTATTGAGATTGAGATTCTTAGGAGTGCATTAGGTTCCAGGTTTTTCAATTGGGCTTCTAGGCCTTTTTGTTTTGTTTAAGCTTAGACCCCCACACTAGTTCATCGTAGGGTCGCAATCTGTCCAAAAATGGTGGTATAAGTCAATGCATACATTACTTTCGCAGTTTTTCCCAGACCATTGTATAAAAAGATAAGAATTTTTCATCACGTCTTCATTCCCAGATATTTAAATTATTTTCTTTACTTTTTTTTGGATGTTCCAGTTGGATGGTATTTGAAACAGTGAGCAAATACAGTGTAAACGGCAGTGCAAAATTTTTATACCCAATTGCTATTGAGTCGAAATATAGTAATAATATCACGTATACTTTTGATTCATTATTCCTTCTCTATTTGCAATATGTTTTGATAAAACCTTTCACCATGTTCATCTGATACTGCACCAAGATTTTCGTGAATGAAATCTAAATGCGGGTCTGAAAAGACGATTTTAAAGATTTTCTCATTTACAGATATTGTTAAAATTGAAAAAAACAAAAATATATTAAGAAATATTGCAAAAAAAATACAGAAAAATCGAAAAATACCCATTTTGAGGGCTAAAACCCCCTAAAAAGTGGGCTTCTAGGAGTAGAAAATCGGTAGACTTTATAACCCCTTATTAAAAAGCATAAAAAGAAGCGCTCTGTCAATTTTCAGCCTGTACCTAATTATTTCCGCCATATCGAATTTTTCGGCTTAATTTACCTGTACTATTAATTTAACCCAGTTTTATCGCGATTTTACACTGTTTCTTGCGGAAAAAAATTACGTGAGATTTGCGGAGACCCTCCCCCTCCCCCACGTGAGATTTGGTGAGATTCAGCTCGACCCCCTCCCCCCCCAAAACACCTCACGTAATTTATGGACGTCCCCTTACTACTATTGCCTTATGGGTGCAGCATAGGCGCACCGGGTCCCAGCTAGTGAATATATAAAACTAAAAAACCTCATTACAAAAAAACAAAAAATCAATTTCATTTCAAAGGGTAACAACAAATTCAAGATTAAAATAAAAAATAAAGTTTGAAAACAAAAACAAATTCATCACATTTTAAAATCTTAGCTCTAGGTTAATTTTTCAATATAAAGTTTTTCTAATTACACTCTCTTCATGGAGCAGTTTTAGTTTTTCTTTCTCGACTACCAGTTTATCTTTCTCTATTGCATTTCGCTCCTTTAGAACTGCAAGAAGTTTTGAATGGAACTCTTTCCGCTCTTGCAGTTCTTCTTTCAAAATATTGTATGCAACAGGAGACAAATGTTGACTACTCTGTTGTTGCCTAATTGAAGGGTTACCTACTCTTGCAGTAGTTGTTTCCTCTGTAGGCCTAGGCGGAAGATTTTCGTTGCCACAGTCAGAAGTTGATTCTTCTAATATGCTGATAAAATTTGTTTCAAATTCATCTTCATCTTCAACTTCTGGTACAGGCCTATTAATGGAGGAAGAACTTTCTAAGTTGTTGCTGCCAGGTCCATAGGATCTCGCATGTTGGAGCCCTGAAACAGAGGCTTCCAAACCTGCCGCCGATATGACACTCTCTTCTAGTGGCGTTAGGTGTACAGCTTCGAACAATCCACCACCAGTCTTGGAAATTGACTTTTTATTTGCCACTAATTTTCTTTTGGTACTATATTTGAAATCTCGCCATACCTAAAATAATGTTCAATGCAATTGTAACTTTTTTAAAACGTTTTTATTAGCTCGTTTCTTGTTCGGTACAAATTTTGCAATTGATTTTTTGAATACTTCCGCTTATCCTATCATGCTGAAATTTTGCACACAGCTTTATCTCCGATGACAATAGTATACTCAATATGCCGTTAGATCCATGGCGGCCGTCTCAAGAGGGCGAAATACCATTTTCTTCACAATACCCTCGGCATGGGCATCAAATGAAAGGTTATGATAAGTAGTATGCAATAAGCAATATAGAATACTCAATATGCCGTTAGATCCATGGCGGCCGTCTCAGGAGGGCGAAATACCATTTTCTTCACAATACCCTCGGCATGGGCATCAAATGAAAGGTTATGATAAGTAGTATGCAATAAGCAATATAGAATACTCAATATGCCGTTAGATCCATGGCGGCCGTCTCAAGAGGGCGAAATACCATTTTCTTCACAACACCCTCGAAATGGGAATCAAATGAAAGGGTATGATAAGTAGAATACAATAAGCAATATAGAATACTCAATATACCGTTAGATCCATGGCGGCCGTCTCATGAGAGCGGATTACCATTTTCTTCACAACACCCTCGACATGGGAATCAAATGAAAGGGTATGATAAGTAGAATACAATAAGCAATATAGTATACTCAATATACCGTTAGATCCATGGCGGCCTTCTCGTGAGGGGGGATTACCATTTTCTCCACAACCCCCGCGACAAGAGTATCAAATGAAAGAGTATAATAAGTAGAATACAATGAGCAATATAGTATACTCAATATACCGTTAGGTCCATGGCGGCCGTCTCAAGAGGGCAGATTACCATTTTCTTCACAACACCCTCGACATGGGAATCAAATGAAAGGGTATGATAAGTAGAATACAATAAGAAATATAGAATACTCAATATACCGTTAGATCCATGGCGGCCGTCTCTAGACGGCGGAGTACCATTTTCTACACAATACCCTCGACATGGGCATCAAATGAAAGGTTATGATAAGTAGTATGCAATAAGCAATATAGAATACTCAATATGCCGTTAGATCCATGGCGGCCGTCTCAAGAGGGCGAAATACCATTTTCTTCACAAGACCCTCGAAATGGGAATCAAATGAAAGGGTATGATAAGTAGTATGCAATAAGCAATATAGAATACTCAATATACCGTTAGATCCATGGCGGCCGTCTCAAGAGGGCGAAAAACCATTTTCTTCAAAACACCCTCGACATGGGAATCAAATGAAAGGGTATGATAAGTAGAATACAATAAGCAATATAGAATACTCAATATACCGTTAGATCCATGGCGGTCGTCTCAAGAGGGCGGATTAATATTTTCTTGACAACCCCCTCGATATGGGAATCAAATTAAAGGGTATGATAAGTAGAATACAATAAGCAATATAGAATACTCAATATACTGTTAGATCCATGGCGGTCTGTAACGGTCGGTTAATTATTGAACCAATTCTCCCTGTCAATTATTATCCCCTCACGCGGAAATTTTAGCAATTAATAGTCCAATCACTTCAGGAGCTTTTTTATTCGAAAATTTTCTGAATCACGTAGGCGAATGAAAACAAAATTTTTCTTAGAATAGAAAAAAATAGAATTTTTTGACAGTTTGGTTTTTGAGTTGACCAAATGCAGTCGGTGGCGAATTTTTTTTAGTAGATTGGGAAGACAGGCGAGTTCGATTCGGTTGATGACGAAATCAGTAAAAGCTATAATAATTAACCTAATATCGTTCTAACTAAATTTATTAAAACCTTGAGTAACGTATACGGAAGGTTCTATATTTTTAAAATAAATCTAGCGAATAATCGTGATTGTAATTAAGAAATCGTCGACAACGACAAAAATAAGGACGAGAGGACCGAAAATTAGCCGACGTATAGCTGCTCTTCACGCCCGGAAGGCAAGAAAAGAAATCACCAAAAGACGATGTGCAGCAGAGGTTATATGTAGTACGTCGAATTTCAACAAACCCCTTAGCAAGTTCGATGCAGCATAAGTACCTGTAGTAAATAGATTAAAACCAAAAGAACCAACACTCACACGGGAGAAAAGTTTCAGGAACATTTTTTTTGTGCTATCGAAACCTAATTTGGTATGTAAAAGACCATTTATATATTTTTTTGTGTGTTATCGATCATTCATCGGATGGAAAAGTCTTTATTTCAATAACCACAAGAAGTTGCGGATTTTTGGTATAATATTCTGTCGGGTCGCAAATTTAACTAAGCGCCTGGCGGACGTCTTGAATATATCTACCAGAAGAAAGCTGAAGTGAATTTTTTTGTATGGTTCGAAATCTATTGTTGTTGGAGGAAACTAATTAAACGTAAAAGTGGATTCGTGTGCTTGAAAAAACCCGTAGGAAACTACAAGACAAGGCTTATTTTTTCTCGTAGTACAAGAGATAATTGCCTGACGGTGGAAATCCAACCAATTCTTGCCGTTCAGACGATTAGAAAACAATACTGAGAGGATTTAATTAATTAAATGCTTACAACAAAATCGCCTGGTAGTTTAAGGATTTCAAAAACGTGGGTCACTCCCTGATGGACCATTGGGGCGTAATTTTAATGTAAGACCGTTATTACTTATATTATTCTTTGTTGCTATTAGATTGTTTATATTTGAGATATATTAACATTTATTTATAACAATATAATACATATAAACTTGTACACGTTTGATAAATATTCACTTCACTGTACCCCACCAACCGTTTGTTGGTAAATTAACTTTATATATCTCCACCTAACTAATTTAAACAAAAAAAATTAGTATTAACAAGTTTACACTGTAAATATTTCACACTTTTATTCATTATTCTGGGGTGTGAACACCGGAGACTCGCACGGGGTCAATGTTACGGAGTTATATAGAACGTCATATTGTTCTATAATTAGTTTGGGTCGTGTTACGATTCGATGACAGTTTGATAGGTTATGCTTCGTGTTGGCCAAGACGACGTTGTGTCCTAGAGATTTGATATTTTTTTTCTATTGTGGAATCCAGTGAATGCCCCCCTATATATTCAAACACTGTTTCACGTATCATCCAACACACACCGTTTCACTTATCCTGAGTATAAGTGGTCATATTTGTTTTTAATTGTTCATTGTTGTTGAGCTGTCGATGAAGTAATTGTATATTGCTGTGCATATGGGTCGTTTTCTTTTACACAATATATGTTTATTAACAAGTACTTACACGTCTTTAATTGATATGAAGTGCTAGATTGTTTACATTTTTTGTAGGATGGTTGGGGAGGGAGTTTTCTTTCTAGGGTTCTTCGTTGACCATTCAACGTAGTTATGGGTCCCACGGTTCAGTGGTACCAGGCATAGATCTCTGACGGGATGGACCGGTGAACGACGACGACATGAAGAATTTCCGCACAGATAATTAGGTAAGTGGTGAACCCAATATGTTTCGGTCCGGTCACACACCCCACGACCCCTTCCGGCGAGCTAGCGTAAACCGTGTGACCGGCTTAGCATCCCCTAGAAATATTTAGGAAACTAGGGAGGATGTGGTCTCAAAATTTTCATGTCTACCCAAGCACGATGGTAGTAGCCTTGCTGTCACCAGCAAGGACCTCCATTGTGCCGGTACAGGTCGTCTCAAGAGGGCGGATTAATATTTTCTTGACAACCCCCTCGACATGGGAATCAAATTAAAGGGTATGATAAGTAGAATACAATAAGCAATATAGAATACTCAATATACCGTTAGATCCATGGCGGCCGTCTCATGAGAGCGGATTACCATTTTCTTCAAAACACCCTCGACATGGGAATCAAATTAAAGGTTATGATAAGTAGAATACAATAAGCAATATAATATACTCAATATACCGTTAGATCCATCGCGGCCGTCTCAAGAGGGCGGATTACCATTTTCTTCAAAACACCCTCGACATGGGAATCAAATTAAAGGGTATGATAAGTAGAATACAATAAGCAATATAATATAATCACCGCTTACTGGTAACTATTTGAAGGTTTTGCGAAATCAGTGGAAGTACATTGAATTCGTGTTCATCGATGAGATTTCCATGGTTTCATACGAAATGTTGTGCATGATCGATTCGAGATTGCGACAACTGAAAAAAAGGGAAAATGAACCATTCGGTGGTACCAACACTATGGTTTTTGGAGATTTCTTTCAGTTGCCACCTATCCGAGGAGCTCAGGCATTTCACCAGCCGACAAGACTTATTCCAGCAATTCATTTGTGGAGACTCTTCAGCCTTGTGGAGTTGACGGAGAACATGCGACAACAAGGCGACACAACCTTTGCCGATCTTCTGAATGCTCTTCGCGTGGGTGAATTGAAGGCCCCACATTTTGCTCTATTGATGTCAAAAATGTTAATAGAGGCATCTGGTGATTTTGATTTCCATAGAGCAATTCGCATCTATCCAAGTCGTGCACAAGTTGATGCACACAACACGGCTGTCCTTGAACGATATCGAGCCCAAGGAATGCGAATTTTCAGAATTCGGGCTCAGGATGTGCTGGTGGATGCGACAAGAAATGCCGACAATGTAATCATGGACAACACAAACAAGGCGATATAAACAAGACTGGAGGATTACAAAAGGAATTGGACATTTTCAACGGCGCGAGAGTGATACTAACTAATTGCTCCTTTAATCCCTCATGGGACCTAGGGCGGAAACAGTTGCCCTCCAGCGGACTCTGTTTTGCGCGACAGCTCTCAGCTCTGACCAGGATCTCCCGGTTGTTGCGGCCTCTGATAATAGGGTTCTCCTCCACGTTGTTCTAGGTCTTCCGACTCGACGGGATCCTTGCGGATTCCAGTCAAGGGCCTGTTTGGCTAGATTATCGTCTTCGCGTCGCAAGGTGTGGCCAATCCAATTCCATTTCCTTCGCCTGATTTGGTCGTCTATCCTTTCTTGGCTGGCACGGCGCCATAGTTCTTCATTTGAAATTCTATCTTGCCAGCGGATTTTTAGGATACGACGTAGGCATCTGTTGATGAAAACTTGTAGGCGCCCTGTGATGAATTGGGTGACTTTCCATGTTTCGCAACCGTACAAAAGAACTGCCTTAACGTTGGAGTTGAACAGCCGCAATTTGGTGTTAATTGAGATCTCTGTTGATCTCCATATGTGAAACAGGCATGCATATGCGCTTCTTGCTTTATTTATTCTGGAACTGACATCTTCTTCTGTACCGCCGTTTTCGGTAATAATACTACCGAGGTAACAGAATTTGTCTACCAGTTCCACGTCACGGTTATTTTGCGCTGTCCGTTCAAGGGTGTTTGCATTTATCCGCATTTCTTTTGTTTTAGTCGGATTTAACCTTAAGCCCGCCGAGCTACTTTCTGTTGCCAATTTGTTTAACATGTTTTTGAGGTCCTGGTGTCTGTGGGCCAGCAAACAGATATCATCCGCGTAGTCGAGATCCTTAAGGCGGTCTAGCAATCCCCATTGTATGCCACCTGTTCTTCTATCTATCTATCAGGCTGCGCTGACAAGAATGTCGTTTATTACTATAAGAAATAGTAATGGTGAAAGTAGACATCCTTGTCGTACTCCTGAGCTCACCTCAAAGCTGTCGGATAATTTTCCATTATGGAGAACTCTGCATTTGGAATTGTTGTATAGAGCTTTTATCAATTCTATTATTTTGTCCGGCAGTCCTGGTTCCGTAGAGCTCGCCATATAAAGCTCTTATTGACCGAGTCGAACGCTTTCTCATAGTCTACGAAAGCAAGGTAAAGGGGGGATCGGAATTCAGTAGACTGCTCCACTATGATTCTCAAGGTGTTAATATGGTCTATGCAGGAGCGGCCCTTTCTGAATCCAGCCTGCTGTCTTCTAAGCGTTCGATCTACTGCCTCTCTTATCCTAGATAGTAATATATGGGACAAGATTTTTCCCACCGTAGATAATAAACAGATGCCTCTCCAGTTGTCACATATTGTTAGGTCCCCCTTTTTTGGTATTTTGACTATGATATCTTCCGTCCAATCCTCCGGAAAGGTACAGGTGTTCCATGCTATTTCCAGGATTGGCTGTAGCGCATCTGCTATGAGGCTTGAGTCGGCTTTCAACAATTCTGGCGGGATGCCATCTTTTCCAGCTGCTTTACCATTGGCCATTGCATGAATTGCGGTTACTATTTCTGTCTTGGATGGTGCACGAGTGGCGATTCTTATTGGCTGTGCATTGTTGTTATTTTCTTCAGGTTCCTGCGAAAAGGAACCATTCAGGGCGGCGAAGAAGTAGTCTCTCCATCTTTGGAGTTGCTCCTCGTCGCTGCACAGCAGCCTTCCATCCGCACTCTTTACGGCATGCTTTTTAGTAGAGTGCTTTCCCGAGAGCTGCTTAGTAATTTGGTACAGCACCTTACTGTTGCCTGTGTTTGCCGCGTTTTCCGCTTTCTCTGCGAGCTCATTTATCTGCCGCCTTTTATCACGCCGGACACTTCTCTCTACCTCCCGGTGTAATTGGGAGTATTCCCGTTCAAGTTGTTGGCGTCTTTCCGGGTCGCTTGTAGAGTTCACGTTATTTTTGAGGGCCCTTCTGCGTTCTATTTTTTGCCAGGTTGTGTCCGAGATCCAGTGTTGCTGGTTTCTTTGGACATAACCGATGTTTGTTTCCGCTGCTGTTATTATAGCGCCCTTTGTTGTGCTCCACAGCTCTTCAATGTTCGTGTCGTCAGAAACGGTTTGCTGGTTTAAGTTTTGTTGCAGATTTCCAGCAAATTCTCTCCTTTTAGTGCTCTCCCGCAGAAGGTCTACGTTAAACCGTCTACGGTTTATGGCATCGCGTTGAACGTTTCTGATTGCGGCGATTTTTAGGCGGATAGTTGCTACTACCAAATGGTGGTCACTTCCAGTGTCTGCTCCCCTAAAGCTCCTGACATCCTCCAGAATAGTTCTCCATCTGCGGCTGACGGCCACGTGATCTATCTGATTTTTCGTTCTACCATCGGGCGATACCCAGGTCTCCTTGTGTATCTTCTTGTGACAAAAGTAGGTTCCACCTACCATGAGTTGATGGGAACTACAGAAGTGATGCGAGAGTGATGCTTCGCTCAAATATTAATATAGAGCAGGGACTTGTGAATGGTGCAATGGGCAATATCACCGAAATTCATTGGCCTTTATTCCGTCGTGATCAGATGTACGATACCGACATTCCATCTGTTCGTATTGACTTTGGCAGAGATGGAATTCATTTAATCAAGTCGAAATCAATACAGTTTCCGGCACTCCGAAACTATGGAACAGTCGAACGAACACAGCTCCCAATAATAGTGTGCTGGGCCTGCACAGTCCATAAAATGCAAGGATGCACAGTAGACCATGCTGTTGTACACCTAGGATCAGCATTATTTGCTAAAGGACAGGCATATGTGGCATTAGGTCGTGTCAGAACATTGGAAGGATTAAGAATAGAGGAGCTAGATTGCTCAAAACTCACTGGCAAGGCACCGTGCAATGAAGATGCAATGAAAGAAATGGACAGAATGCGAAAACTTGGACTTCAGCACCATAAGTGAATCATATTTAACAATGAAATTGGTAACCAAGAAGAATCTGGTATTAATTTGTTTTAATATGTGCTTTTTATACTTTTTAGTACTTGTGAGTAAAACAGAAAAGGAACACCAAGTTTTTGATAAAATTTTTGACCTTATTTCATTTACATATACTTATACAAATAAAAAATTATAACTAGAAGAATTTACAACATAATCGAAATTAATACGGTAAATTGTTTAAAGTAATAAAATGAAAGATAATATCTGTAGATAATTACGACTGAAATTTAATTTATAGATGTTTTTATATGAAGAAAGCAGTAAAACACAATCAGCTAATATTGAAATAAAGATCATATAAAAAAATTTAGCTTAGGTACACTCTTGTAGTATCCAGTTCGATGCGTGTTTGTAAAAGTAAAAAAAAAAAGAAAAATAATTACTTTATACGAAAAAAAAACAATTTTAAATTAGCTACTCTTATTGCATTTTATTTGTTATTATATATAATATTATATAGATTTATATGTATTAGGTAATTTTTCCAACGTTGAGTTTTAATTTTTTTAATGCACCTATGAAATATGTTGGAGAGCCGTTGTGTATTGAAGGAAACGTGAAATTATCGATGTAAATATTTCAATAAAACTTCATTTATATAATGTTCTTTTGTTCTAAAGTCCGGATTCATTCTATATGAATGAAATTTCGTTACCAAAAATACATAAAGATCTGTCAGAACGTACGTGCATGACATAGAAATTTATTGTATAGAATTTTAAATGTATATATGTACTACATATAATTAAACAGTTTCAGTATTTTATAAAATTATGTAATTCTGTTAAAGCAGACGTTTTAATTAAAAAAAAATAACATTAAAATTGATGAAATTTTAGTTAAAAAATTTGTATCATAGCTTAAAGATTTCTAATACAAAATAATAAAATTAACTTTTTTATTCGGTTTATACATATAAATGTAACGTAAAAACTTATTTTTAATAAGTTTAAAAAATTATTTTTAAAAATTATTTTTGAGATTACAAATTGTTTGTTTGTTTTCATTATTTTTTAAATGTTTGAATTAAATTTTAATTATAAAATTTTTTTTTATTACAGCCTTCCTCTAATTTTCATAATTTAGACGATGATAGGAAGAATGTTATTTTTATCGCCAGTAATAATTTGCCGTTGAGTTTTTTTGATAATAAATTAACACAGACATATTTTAAAAGCTTAAACAATTTTAAAAAATTTCCTGGACGTAACAACATGCGGCAGATTGTAATTAATGAACACAAAAAAATACAACAAAATTTAATAACAGTATTAGAAAAAAATACTTCAAAAATAAGTTTTACTTTTGATGGTTGGTCTTCAAAAAGTCTTAATCACTATTATGGATTAACTGCACATTATATAAACGAAGAATGGAAGTTGACATCTGTCGCACTAGATTTGATTCCTGCCAAAAAAAAACATACGGGTGCTGATATGGCAAAACTTTTTGTAGAATCACTAAAAAAATACAAACTCCTTAAGAAAATTGAAGGAATCACGCTAGATAACGCCTCAGTTAATGATGTTTTTATTGATGAATTGGCTTTGTTATTATCAATAGATGAAAAAGTTGATTATTTCGACAAAAATTTAAATCATTTTAGATGCTTTTCACATATTTTGAATCTAGGTGTACAAGATACATTAAAATTATTACGTTTTATTACTGATAATAATTTTAAATTGCAAACAATTGAAGACGATGATGAATATCAGTCCGATTCCTATACTGATGAAAGTGACTTAGAAATATTAAATGAAGAAAATTTAAGTGGTTCTAATTTTTTAATACATAAAATAAGAATGCTTTGTAAAAAGATAAGAAATTCAGAATCAATCGCATCTAATTTACAGGATTTTTGTAAACCTTTAAATTTAAATTATATTAAGCCAATATTAGATTGTAGAACAAGGTGGAACAGCTGTTTCGAGATGCTAAGAGTTATTAGTCATTTAAAACCAGCGATAAGAATGTTATGTGACACTAACGTGGAACTGGAGCACTTGAGACTACGAGAAATTGAATGGGATTCGATTCAACAAATTATTGAATATTTACAATTTTTCAAGCAAGTGTCTGATCTTCTAGCTGGAGAGAAATACCCCACGTTACCTACAGCTGTTATTGCAATTAATATGCTGATTGATAAAGTGGAACAAATAGTTTACAAACTAGATAATAAAAATGATAGAAATACCTTGGACGAAATTTTGTTGGAGGCGTTTCAAAAAGGTCGAGATAAAATTTTGAAGCACTATCGACGGTGTAATTGGTTATATAGCGCTGTATTCATTTTGGATCCTCGGCATAAGATTAACAAGTTTGATAAAACCGAGTGGGGTAAAAAACTAGAGAAAGTTTTAAATGTTTAAAAAAAATTTTTAAACAATATTATGATAAATTTGAATTTTCAAGAGAGGTTTATAACGTAAAAAAAATAGACAATAAAAGGAGACTTTTAGATTTTTTAACTATTTTTGATGAAGAAAAAAGTGGAGAGAATTGGATGAAAGAAATTAACCAATATTTGGAAACTCCGTGTGCTCCAAAAGCGACTGATATTTTGAAGTGGTGGCGTGACCATAAAGAAGTTTATCCTGTGCTCGCAAAAATTGCACGGGATAAATTTGGTATAATGGCAACGTCGGTACCAGTAGAGCGCCTGTTCTCTAAAGCATCTTTAATCGACCAGCCACGTCGAAATAGACTCAAAGATGAATCAATGCAAGCTCTACTCTGCATAAACGCATGGACAAAATCAGAATTAGTCAAAGAAATTTGTGAATTTAATACTTATGTTTAACTGGGTATCTTCAAAAACTCATCATTGCCGCATCACTGCAGAATTCAGCAATTGGAAGTCTGCAGCTGAACTCTGCAGTGATGCGGGAATGATGAGTTTTTGAAGTTACCCTACTTATGTAACGTAATTTAATACTTATGTAACGTAACATTATAATTGTTTTAGTACATAATGTATTGAATATATTAATTTAATAAATATATATAATGTATTGAATATATTACTTTAATAAATATAATTTTTTTACTTTTTTATTCATATTTATTTTCTTTTAATTTATTTATTATCCTTTAATTTATTTATTTATATAATTTATTTATTATTTTTAAAAAATCTCGGTTTTACGAGAAATTCTCGTACGAGACGAGACCGAGACGAGACGAGACGAGAAATCCTTTATTGAATCTTGTCCGAGACCGAGACGAGACGAGATGAAAATCAAAAGCTCGGAACGAGAACGAGAAAATTTCAAATCTCGCCTCGTCTCGGTCTCGGTGAAACACTATGTAAAACCGGCAGCTGAGCTATAAAGCGAAAGAGATGTTGTTCATGATTATTGCTACAATAGTCGCCACTTCATAGTTTTATCATTGCTGTGTAAACACTTTTCTAAGCCAGCCGCTTTTAATTGTATTTTGTACTTTTGAGTTCAAGCCTCTCTTGGCTCAGTTTGGTATAGACTGTTAACTTGATCGGATTGTAAAATAAATTCATTGTATCCCAATCGACTCTTATTCATTGTGCATTCCAATGCTAGTTAGACTTTGGAACATTTTAAGACTAAACCATAGAAGGGCTAACTTGGGTGAAAAATTAGTTGTAGTGTACATTATTTTTGGTCCTTCGAGCCGGATTCTACTTTCCGGTACCTTATTTATAAATTGATCACCTAGTGCAAGTGCTTCTAAGACATATTATTCTATGGTGAGTCCGTTCCAAATTATATGCACTAACACATACAAATACACATTCTTACTGCAATAACGGGCAGCGGTAAATGCATACCACAGAGTCCAAAGTCGCATCATTGCATTCATACACACTTACATACGGAGTCAACTTATATTAATCTCTGGTGTCAGCATTTCTCTGGCTCCAATCGTGATACTCGAACTGATAGCAACATTTGTGCTTGGACTTACACTATCAACCTCTAACTCGTATACTAGTGAGAACTGCATAAGCTTCGACCTTCATGCCTGTATAGTCCTATGGACAAATTACAATGAACGCTTCGTTACCTGTGGCAACATACTAATCATCTACGTGCCCATTAATAAAACTGCAATTACTAATTCTTGTTCAAGCTTTCCTAAATTTATATTCTTATGTGATTTTGATAATAATACAGTGATAATAGGATACAATTACATTATACGTACGAAATATAGTGGAAATTTGTTGCCTAAAGCTAGGCGCATATTAATTAAACTCTGAGAAAGTGTCATCGAGGTGCAAATTAATTGAAATTAATATCGAACTAAACAAAACAACTGATTGATCATTGTGTTATTGTTAAATATACATTTAAACTTGAATATACATAATACTATAACTCTCTTACTAACTCATTTTAGATCAAGTTTGCACATTTATCAGACTAGTTAGACGTTAACGAATCATATTAGCCATACTGCCACACCGTTTCCTAGAATAATTTGCAATGACTACACAAACATCAGACGCCCTACTCGAACCACTTAAAGCTAAGGCCAGGTCACGTGCAGATAGAATTACGAGATTTAAATTGAATTCTAGCAAAACAGCCAAGGACAAACGTACAGTAGCCTTTCTTAACGCCCGTCTTCAATTACTAGAAAGCTATTGGGCTCAATTCGTCGAGTCTTATGATGAGCTGAATGAAGCTGTTTCTATAGAACAAAGAGCAACAGTAGAAATCTTGAAGCAGGATATCTTTTCACTAGTCGAATGTGCTTACACAGAAACAATAAGTTGGCTGAATTCAGAATTAGAACCTCTTCAACCGGCTCATGACTCATCGATGATGAATCTTACAACCACTGCCAGTAATAATAACTCTGTTCGGCTGCCTAAGGTCAACTTACCGAGTTTTGGTGGCTCATATCTCGAGTGGCCCTCGTTCCGAGATACTTATCGATCACTGATCCATGACAATCATGACATAGCTGAAATACAGAAGATGCATTACTTAAAATCATCCTTAACGGGGGAAGCCTTCAAACTCGTACAACACCTGGCGATAACTTCCGAGCATTATAAAGCAGCCTGGGAGATATTGATCAACCGGTATGAGAACATCAGAGTACTGGTAAATGCTAACATTACAGCCTTAGTCATCATTCCAAACATGTCATCTGAGACAGCGCCAGAACTCCGTCGAGTCCTTGATGGCTTCACCCAAGCAGTCAAA
Source organism: Thereva nobilitata (assembly GCA_963855945.1). Taxonomy (NCBI): domain Eukaryota; kingdom Metazoa; phylum Arthropoda; class Insecta; order Diptera; family Therevidae; genus Thereva; species Thereva nobilitata. Next base: position 38,633,017 of record OY979697.1, read on the forward strand.
GCTTTGGAAAACTTGAAGAGGCCTATTGAACATTGGGATGATTGGTTCATATACTTCTTGTCAAGTAAACTTGATCCAGTCACGCGCAAGGATTGGGAAACCTCGCTCACATCATCTACGCATATCCCACAGTTTTCGTCGTTGAAAACGTTTCTGGAAGGTCGCATTCATACACTCAATGCACTTACACCGAATCTTCCCACAGATAAGAAAAATATTTCATCTCATCGTTCTTCTCCTACGGTATCTAGAAGTCATCATGTAGCATTAACCCAAGTTTGCAGTCAATGTCAACGAAATCACTTCATACTTTTCTGCCGACAGTTCAGGTCAAAAAGCCCTGAAGAACGACTGACTCTTTTGCAAACAAAGAAGCTCTGCACCAATTGCCTTAGAATGAACCATACGGTAACGGATTGCCCGTCGAACAACCGATGCCAGCTCTGTCAGCAGAAGCATCACACGATGGTGCACAAAGCTTGTATCTACCAAACACCCAGCGGTTCAACCTCAGCTCCAGCTACCTCATTAGTTCATTCAGTGGAAACTCCTCCGGTTTGCGAAACCAGTGCTCATCTATCAAGTAATTCACGATCTTCGGCGTCAGTTTTGTTAGCAACGGCTATGGTATTCATAAAATCAACAGATGGTAGAACCGTCAAAGTTCGAGCACTCCTAGATCCAGGCTCCGAATCCAATTTCATGATGACTTCGTTAGCCAATTTACTTCGTCTACCCAAACAAAAGGTACATGTTGATGTTTCAGGAGTCGCAAAGTGCAAGGTCGGTCTAGCCAGACAATCTGTCTCTTATGAAGTCATATCTACTGTAAACCAGCACAATTCTTTCTACGTTTATTCGTTACTTCTACCTTCGTTGACACATTTACTCCCGACACATGACCTACCTAAGAAGCATTGGCCACACATACGAGGACTGTCATTAGCTGATCCTGAGTTTCACACTCCAGCTCGTATAGACATCATTCTAGGAGCCGAAATCTATGGTGACATCATTGAAGCGAACGTACTACGCGGACCAGCTGGATGCCCTACAGCTCAGCTCACCTCTTTAGGTTGGATCGTACTCGGAAGAGCCGGGGCTCCCACCTCTACTACGACTGTGACTCGTAGTTTCCACACATCTTCTATTGAGATTGACGCTCTTCTATCTAAATTCTGGGAAACGGAAGAAGTATCTACTCCACCCCAACTCACTCCTGCTGAAGCTGAATGTGAACAACACTTCATCGATACTCACTATCGTACTCCTGAAGGACGCTATGTTGTTCATCTACCTTTGAGGTCGCCACGCGATAGTTTAGGCGACTCTCGACGAGCAGCTCTTGCTACTTTATACAGGCTAGAGCGTCGATTTACTCATGACCATCAACTGCGAGAGGATTATACTACATTCATGAACGAATATAGCGAACTTCGGCATCTGGAACCCGTCTTGTCAGAAGACAGTCGTGGGGATCATGTCTATTATCTTCCTCATCATGCAGTGCTTAAAATGAGCAGCACCACTACTAAGCTGCGCGTTGTCTTCAACGCTTCTCAACGCTCATCGACTGGCATCTCGCTCAACGACATTTTGCATATAGGTCCTAAACTTCAGACAGATGTCCGTGCAGTCATACTAAGATGGCGATTGTTTCATTATGTTTTTACATCTGACGCAGAGAAAATGTATCGTCAGATACTCGTTGACCCCCAAGACACGGACTTACAGAGAATCTTATGGCGTTCCAGTTCAACTCAACCAGTACAATGCTATCGATTAAACACAGTCACGTACGGCACAGCTTGTGCGCCATATTTAGCATGTCGAATATTCCAACAGATAGCTGATGACTATGATTCTCTATACCCATTAGCGGCTTTAGTGCTACGAAAAAACTTCTACGTCGACGATGCGTTGTTCGGATCATCTAATCCACAAACAGCTATACAAATACGCAATGAGCTTCTTCAAGTACTACAACTCTGTGGATTCAAATTGCGTAAGTGGTTATCGAATCATCCGGATCTTCTCGCTGACATTTCAGAACAAGATAAGGAATCAGTTAATGCTCCTAAACTCTTACGTGATACGCAAATCTCCGCGCTAGGTATCAAATGGGACCCATCGTCAGATACGTTGAGCTGCAAAATTCAGCTGTCTTCCGCAGTGAACATTACCAAACGGTCCATTCTATCGACCATAAGCCAAATCTATGACCCACTAGGCTGGCTATCACCCAGCACAATCAAGGCAAAGATCTTCCTACAACAACTCTGGTTGGCGAAGTCAGGTTGGGACGACATTCTTCCAGATAACATTGTCGCTGCTTGGCTCAGTTATAAGGCAGACCTAGCACAGCTTCACGAGGTGACTATCCAACGTTGGGTAGGAGTTGATGAATCTTATATTGGATTAGAGCTACATGGTTTTTGTGACGCATCTTTATCGGCGTATGGAGCAGCTGTTTACCTCCGCGTCATACAAGATTATAATATCATCCAGGTATCACTACTTGCAGCTAAGACAAGAGTCAGCCCATTAAAGACAATTTCGCTGCCAAGACTTGAGCTATGTGGTGCAACCTTATTGGCTGAACTCGTATCCTATGTCCAAGACAGCCTCGACTTTCATCAGATTCCTGTTCATGCATGGAGTGATTCCACCGTAGTCTTAGCATGGTTACGAGAACATCCAGCCCGGTGGAAGGTATTCGTGGCCAATCGAGTCAGTTTAGTTCACCAAAAATTGCCTCACGCTACCTGGCGTCATGTACTATCTGAACACAATCCTGCCGACTGTTTAACAAGAGGGATCTCCGTGGAACAACTGAAAACCCACTCGCTATGGTGGTCTGGACCGCAATGGCTGAAAACAAACTCAACTACATGGCCGCTGATGACAACATCCAACTCATCTGTTACATTAGTTGATGAAGAAAAACGACCGAATATCTCGTTACTAACCAGAAATGAAGCAGATGATTTTCCACTGATCAACAGGTATTCCAAGCTTCGGAAACTCCTACGTGTTACAGCTTATTGTTGTCGCTTCTACGTTAATGCGAAGCCGAATTCGGAAAACCTTACTGGTCGTCTTACAACATCAGAACTTAACTCAGCCTTGTCACGACTCATTCGCTTGGTGCAATCACACTCATTTCCCAGGGAAATTTCCAGATTAGCGAGTGGAAAAGCACTTCCGGCATCCAGCTGCATCATCCGTCTAAACCCTATCTTAGATCAGGATGGGATTCTACGAGTCTCTGGTAGGTTAACAAACTCGCTATTGCCCTGGGACGAAAAATATCCCATTATATTGCCAAAAGATACTCACCTCACACAGCTATTAATCGATCATGCGCACACTGCTACGTTGCATGGTGGTATACAACTAACCTTGCATCGAATCCGCACTAAATATTGGATTATGAGTGGGAGGAGCAAGGTGCGACAATTTGTAAGGAACTGCATTGTCTGCCTTCGCTACAGCGCGAGACCAGCAAGCCAAATCATGGCGAACCTCCCTCGTGATCGAGTGTGCCCAGCAAAGCCTTTTTCCACAACAGGTGTTGATTATGCAGGCCCATTTTCCATCACGCCTGTCAAAGGACGAGGATTGAAAGTAGTTAAGTCCTACATCGCCTTGTTTATTTGTTTTGTCACACGAGCTGTCCACATCGAACTCGGGATGGATCTTACCTCTGAAGCCTTTATAGCTGCCTTTAGACGGTTTATAAGTCGACGCGGATACTGTTCTAAACTCTACAGTGATAATGCCACGACGTTTGTAGCAGCAAACAAGGAACTAGGTCGCCAGTTTCAATGTGCTTTACGAGATACTAAAATTCCTAACGCCTTGCTCAACGACGGGACCGATTGGCAATATATCCCTCCTGCTTCACCTCACTTCGGCGGTCTCTGGGAAGCAGGAGTCAAATCCTATAAATATCATATACGACGTGTAGTGGGAGACCACATCCTCTCCGTGGAAGAAATGTTGACACTCACGGCACAAGTTGAAGCCTGTCTCAACTCACGGCCTTTATACGCTTTATCAGATGATCCAGAAGATATTTCAGCTCTAACCCCAGCACATTTTTTGACTGGAGGCAACTTATCTACGGTTCCAACACCGACTATGCTTGATTGTCCCAGTAACCGACTTACCCGATGGGAATTAGTACAACGGATGTACGAAGATATTTGGAGTAGATGGTACAAAGAATATATCCACCACTTACAACTTAGGAATACCTGGTTCCATGCGCAACCTAACCTGAAATGCAATGATTTGGTGCTCATCAAGGACGATAAACTTCCTCCTTCCAAATGGCTCCTCGGCCGCGTTAGTGAAATTCATCCCGGTCCTGATGGCAACATCAGAGTCGTCACTGTGCGTCATAAAGATGGCCTCTACAAACGCTCTATCACTAAATTATGTCTACTTCCTGTGCACAGTCCAAATTAATTGCTTACATGTAATTAACAACCGTTCTATCACTAACATATGTGTTCTTATAGTTCACGCTGCCAACTAATTGCTTATGTACTTCATTTACAGTCAGGATTTCCAATCGTAACCAACACCAAGGAACCTACCACGTATTTAATCCCGTCCCTCACGGCGGGCGGATGTTCACCTCACGCTTACCTAGCCAACAGGACATCAACTTAAACCTTTAGCAGTTGCAGCGTTCTTGGTCACTCATGGCGGGCGGAGTACTCATCATCGTTTAACTACGAGGCGGGCGGAAATGTTCATGATTATTGCTACAATAGTCGCCACTTCATAGTTTTATCATTGCTGTGTAAACACTTTTCTAAGCCAGCCGCTTTTAATTGTATTTTGTACTTTTGAGTTCAAGCCTCTCTTGGCTCAGTTTGGTATAGACTGTTAACTTGATCGGATTGTAAAATAAATTCATTGTATCCCAATCGACTCTTATTCATTGTGCATTCCAGTGCTAGTTAGACTTTGGAACATTTTAAGACTAAACCATAGAAGGGCTAACTTGGGTGAAAAATTAGTTGTAGTGTACAGATGTAGAACATGAATTCCCTACACCAAGCCCAAAATATAACTTAATAGTTAATAGAATAGCCTAAATTAATGTGTTTTGTGTGTATAGTTCTTTACTTGTCCCACCCGTCACGGATCCCTGTCCCACCCGTCACAACATTGTAAGCTTCATAAAAAAAGTTCGTATTGTTTTTACTTACCTCTTTTTAGAAAACAATTAGCGACATAACTCAAATAGCATACTACAATAAAATTGGGGCTTCATATGAACTATTTGATCTGAATTTCAACGTCAAGTGCAAGTATCTAAAGAAAGAAGGGTTTAGCCTGTCCCACCCGTCACATATATAATTCCACGAATTTAACAATGTTAGAATATATATTTATGTTGTTTTCTTTTATCATATCTTAAAAATATATCTAAGAATGCTATCATAAATGCAGTATGTATTAAGTGCTTTGTTTGCACTTTAAAATAACTGAATGTATATCAAAAATGTGTTAAAATGTCCCACCCGTCACCATGGAATGACCCAGAACCAATACTGCACCCAGTACATCATCCACCCTCCTCACACCAAGAAATAGCAATAATCCTACAGACTTCTTATCCTAATTTCTCCCGCAGCCACATTGTCGTCGCCGGCCGTTCCTCTGCCGACGTCAACGAGATCCCCACAAGCAACCAATCTCCATCAACGCTACAACTTCAGCCAACCGTCGAGATAAACACACTAATACCAGCCGTTTCTTCTGAGAGCCGAATCAACAACCCTACTATCAAACCACCTTTCTTGAACCCATTACAGCCCCCGGTTGTAAAAAATACCTTAATATCGGCAGATTCATCTGAGAGTCGATATTTACTTTCGCGTTTGAGAGAAAGAAGGGTCTTCGATAATGTTCGGCTTTTCCTTGCTTACATGTATAACAAACCTGACTCCACCTGTATAAACGGTAAAACCAGGACCAGTCTCATTATCTCGATCCAACAGGAAGGTCTACCTATTGATCGGGACACTCTGCTCACACTCTATACGAAGTATCATGAGCATTACCAAATCACCTCCGAAAAAGTAAGCAAGGACCGCTCCACATACGCTTCTCATGTAAGATCTCTTCATGTGTCGCAGCTCCAAAAAAGCCGCGATGAGAGGAATAGATACTATCGCCCATAACTAGTCTCTTCCGTCGCACCCTTTCCCCTTTCTACCCATAACCAAAAACCCAACTTGCCTGAAGACATAAGACTTTTTTACCACAATTGCAGTGGTATGAGAGGTAAACTAAGAAATCTTTTCATTGATGCGAAATCGTGTAATTTCAATATTCTCGTGATCACCGAAACGTGGTTAAATAATACATTTCTAAACGAGGAGATCTTGGACAATAACTGGACAATCCATCGTTGCGATAAAGACTACGACTCTACCGGGCACTCGAGAGGAGGAGGTGTCCTAATAGCCGTCAAAGACCCTTTAAACAGTGTATTGATCACCACGAATCGATCACAATTTGAAAATGTTTTCATTCGTGTCAAATCTGGCAAAAAACACATAGTTATGGGCGCTGTCTACATACCCCCTAATTCTGACGAATCAAAGTATGATGATTTTACGAATATACTTAATGGAGTTTTCCAATCACTTGACTGTCACAAGGAAAATGACGAAATGCTCATACTGGGAGATTTCAATCGTCCGAACCTATCTTTTACTCTCGACGACGACAACAATTTACTACCCAGTAATGTCACACACGCTATTGATATGAAGCTTATTGATAATTTTTACGCCAATGATCTGCAGCAAGTGATAACGCAACCGAACACTGGTGGAAATTGGTTAGACCTGGCTTTCACTAATCCATATGACGAGGTGAACGTCTTACCCGCCAGCGATGAGGAGAACCTATTTTCTAACACGCTTCACCATTCCGCGTGGATCTTAGAACTCAACTCCACCGTCGCCATGCATCGTGCGTCTCACAACAATGCAATTGTTTATGATTTCAAAAATGCAAACTATAATAGTATTTGCTTTGAATTATCCCAAATTGACTGGAGGAATAGGCTATCAGGTGATAATCTCGACCAGATAGTATCAGGTTTCTATAACATTATTTTCAGAACCATCGACAAACACGTACCCAAAATTAAAAAAAAGGGATAAATTGACGGAGTCATGGTTAGACAAAAATACTAGATCACTGCGAAATCAAAGAAACAAATTGTATCGCACGATAAGAAGACAAACGGATGTTAACGAGGAATTAAGATCTGAATACTCTAGATTAGCATCTGAATTCACTTTTAGGTCACGTGAGGCCTATTCTGCATACATAAATAAAGTCGAAGAAAATATCTTAAAGGACCCTAAAAAAAACTTCTATTTCGTTAATACAAAGCGAAAGACCTCAGGGTATCCGGCAACAATGACGAACGGGAGAGTTTCCTCCGCGTGCCCCCAAGATATATGTAACCTGTTTGCAGTGAGATTTAGTGAAGTCTTCGCTCCTAAACCTAACACAACGCACACTGACCTCACTCGTACTGAAACGTTAACCATCATTAATAATCTATCTCTGTCAGGTGACGAAATAAGAGCAGGTTTAAACAATCTTGATATTAATAAAGGTCACGGCCCCGACAATCTGCCTCCCAGCTACTTGCAGCGGTGCTCAAATGAATTAGTATCTCCCCTTCATCTAATTTTTGACAAATCACTATCGTTGGGAAGTTTTCCTAAATTTTGGAAGAAATCCTACCTAACACCGAACCATAAATCATGCGATAAGCATTTAGTGGATAATTATAGGGGCATTGCCATCCTATCCACGATTCCTAAACTCTTCGAAAAGCTCGTACATGACAAGATTGCACCTCTTATAGATCCTACTAACATCAACGAACAACAACACGGTTTTAGAAAAGGGCGTTCGACCACTTCAAATCTTATGATTCTTATCTCTGAACTCCTATGTGGTATGGAGAACGGCCATCAAATTGATGCTGTCTACAGGGACTTCAGCAAGGCCTTTGATCGCGTGGACCACCATATTTTGATTACTAAGCTATTAACATTTGGAATTACCGGCCCTGTCCTGGAATAGATAAAATCATACCTTAGCGGTAGAATTCAGGCCGTAAGATTTCAAGGATTTTAATCCAAAGATATCGAAGTAACTTCCGGTGTCCCCCAGGGGAGTCATCTGGGTCCACTCCTGTTCAATATCTTCATCTCCGATCTGTCTCACAAATTAAAAAATATACCACATCTCTTTTATGCAGACGACATGAAAATATATAACGTTATAAGGTCCGACGCCGATGTATCATTCCTTCAGACGAAACTTAATGCATTGCAAGACTGGTGCAACACTAATAAGTTGCAACTTAACACTAGCAAATGCCATGCAATAACCTTCTCCCGGAAAAAAAGCGTGCAGTTGCAGCAATATTATCTTGAGAGCAAGTTATTAAACCATGTTGATCAAATCGTAGACCTAGGTATTGTCCTTGACAATAAGTTAAACTTTAACCTACACTACGATAATATAACTGCCAGAGGTAATCAACTCCTTGGTTTTATAAAGAGAAGGACTAAGGAATTTGACAACATCTGGGTCACAAAAACCCTTTTCTGCTCACTGGTCCGCCCAATCCTGGAATACGCATGCCCGGTCTGGGATCCCATATTTCACGCCAGTAGCAACATGATTGAATCCGTTCAAAAACAATTTCTCCTGTTCGCACTAAGAAATCTATATAACCCCGCTGATTTTCAAAGTCTTCCACACTATACGGACAGGCTCAAAGTTTTGGATCTTTTACCGCTGTCATGTAGAAGAAAAATGCTCATCTCATGCCTTACCTTGGATATTCTAAACGGCGATCTCAAGGTGAAGTTCTTGTCGGATAGGATAATATTCAATGATGTAGTCCGGCGTACTAGGCATACGAAACTGCTTAAAGAATACTCTCATCGCACCGACTACGCAAGGAACGAGCCTATTAATAGATGTTGCATGGTCTTCAATGACCATAGTCCATGCTTTACCCATCCCACTAACAAACTGTCCTATAAAAGAAAATTAATACTAATGATGAAACCCTAAACTCCCTTCATATTTGTCTTAGCTCCATTGTTAAAATAAGTATAGTATATATAGCCCAATTATACCTGTACCTGACTTAGTAATGTGATAATTTAATTTAAGTTAAATATGTAATTAAATTTAAGTGTGCCTTGTTTGGCAAATAAATAAATAAATAAATAAATAAATAAATTTTTAAGTCACAAGATTACGAAGGACGGGATTCTTCCATCTGAAAACAGAATTAAATTCATTCAAAATTTTCCTTCACCAACTTCAATTAAACAGGTGCAACAATTCATCGGAATGGTAAATTACTTCCATAGATTCATTCCACGGCTATCAGAATTGTTAAGCCCCATTCATATGCATTTAGTTAGGGAGCTTAAGAAACCTAAGAATTTAAAAAATTTTGACTGGACTTAAGAATGCGAAGACGCGTTCATCAAGGTAAAAAAGGTATTTATTTCAGCAACTTTATTAGTGCATCCAGCGGAAAATCCTATTTTGAAGTTGACTGTTGATGCATCAAACGCGGCGATTGGAGCGATGTTGGAACAAGTTAACAACGACGATAATGAACCTTTAGCGTTTTACTCCAAGAAGTTAAGCAGTGCAGAAATTAAGTGTTCTACTAGATATCTATTATTATTGTTCTTTTTTTTGTGTTTTGTTTTTCGGTGATTAATTTGGTTATTATTTGTTTATTTATTTTATTACTTTTATTTTTGTTTGCTTAATAATTGTAGTTGTAGTTATCCTTTGACTTAATCTACTTTAATTTTTTATTTTAGTTATTGTGTCGTGTTTTGTTTTTCCGTAATTATTTTGGCTATTCTTTATTTATTAATTATATTATTTTTATTTTTGTTTTGTTTTAGTTACGCTCGTATTTCCGAGGTGTTAGAGGAGTGCGTGGTGCTGTTACGGGGCCTGTCGGCCAATTTGTCGTCTTTACGGCTGTTGGTGTTGGGCCCAAGTCCTGTTGTGGTACCTGTACCTGTTGGCGGGGGGCGTTCTGTATATTGCCTACGCTGCAGGTCCAGGGACCACCGGGTTCCACAGTGTCCGGTTACGAGAGTCCCTCGACGACGTTGTCGCCAGCGCAGACACCGGCCCTTACCAACAGGGTCAGAACATCCCCCCGCTGAGGCGTTTGACCATCGGTGTCCCGAGGACCCTGAACCACGCGTGGAGGGCCAGGAGAGCGAGGACCTCCAAACGGTGGCGTTCAGTGGCGGGGGCGGGATAGCGTTGCCTCCTTCTTCACGGCTGTGTCGGTGGTAAGTAAAATTTGTCTCTTTGCCACACGGGGAGTGTGTTAATTTGTTTCACCAGATGCTGATGTATCCTCGGTCGCTACAACAGGTGGTGAGGAGGGGGACTGGCTCATCGACGGCGCCTTTGCTTTAGAGTAATTTGAATGTATGTTTCATTCCGCAATAAATTGCGTTTTTAACTTACAAAGAAAATTTTTGTATTATTTTTTTTTGTTATATTTTTCTTTTCGGGGATGATGGGATATCCCTGAATTAAGTCTCTTTATCTTTCAGCTTTTGGACTCATTCGGGGGTGATGAGATATCCCTGAATGAAGTCTCTTTATTTTTCAGGTTTTGGACTCATTCGGGGGTGATGAGATATCCCTGAATGAAGTCTCTTAGCCACAACATTTAACTTTTGCGATATAAGACGATGATCTTACTGGTCCTCACCTGTGCATCCAAACGTCCTGCGATTTTATGGGGTGCGGCAGCGAGGGAGACCCGACCTCCGCTCAGGGATGTCAAACTAGATGACATCGGCTTCGAATCTGGCCCGGTGGAGTAACAGGTGCGAGGCCCGTACCGGATCCCGGTTGTAGAGCCGTTAAAGGAGGGGGAGTAGCTAATCTTGCTTATATTATAGTAGAAGTTTGATTATGATGTGTTTATGACTGTGTTTTATTAAATAATTAAAATTACCAATTAAAATGCCATCAGCCGGTAGATGAAATTGGTTACACAAGGTTTCTAGTAGAGTCTGTCCTTGCAACACTGAATAAATTTTGATAAAAATAGAAAATTACTCGGGGTTAGTGTTAATAATAAGGACTTGTTTTACTTAGTTTTATTCCTTTATTTTTCTTATTTTTGTGTCTACTGGTAACGGGTTAGGATTAATAGTAGGGCTGCTTAGACTAGTTGATGGGAGGCGCTTCTGGGTAATGTCTGGGACCGGATTAGTGGTCTTGATATTGCTCCCGATTGCTTCCCTTCTGTGTTTCCCTGCACTTCTGCGTACACCTGTGCGCTGTTTTCTGGGGTGTCTTGTGTTTGAAGGTTGTGATTCTTGACCCTTTTTCTTAGCCAGGGTATGGTTTGGTAAAGTATGTACCCCAAGATAGTTAGTGTGGCTATGCCGCTTATTGAGAGGGATGTAGTTGATATCATACGCGTGTGCTTTTGCGTCACCTGGTCTAATTTGGCGCTTATAGTTTCAAGGGATTTGGCGCCTTCTTGTAGCACTTTGTTGGCTTCGTCTCCAGTTATCAATTTAATGTCGCCTGTGTTGGTGATCGTTTGTGTCTTTGGTATCTCTAGACTGTAATTTGTGGTCCCAATGCCTGAGAAGTACGGTCGTTGATCCAGTTGGTATGTTCCCTTCGCCTGATGTGTGTACTTATATTAATGTCTTGTCTTTTACTCGAACCTGGCAGGGTTCGTTTATTGTCAGGATCCCTTGTTTGGCTACCTTTAGCGTGTGTGTCAATCTACTGCATGTAATGCGGAATGATACCGGCGTGTTTAAGGCGTATAACCATGTATTGGGTCTTGCCAGGCTTATTAGGACATTAGGAGGTGACCCTAGGACCTTTATTGGGCACTGTACCTTCTCTTCTGCTGGGTCGTATAGTAGTTTGATTGCGCATTCCTGGGTATCGGGGTAGTATATGAGCGGAGTCCTGAGTGATCCTACGTATGAATGGGTTTTAGGATCCCCTGTAATTTTTTGGAAACCCTTGACGTCTGTTGGGGTAAATAGCGCGAATTGTTGTGATTTGATCTCGGACGCTATGTGTGAGTAGTTGATGACTGGGATTACTGAATGTCCGATGTTGGATAACGTTGGAATGCATCTTATTTGGTAGTATAACATTTTTGGCATATTGAAGATGGGGAGTGTTATTTTTACTACTAATTTGTCCCTGATTGCATGGGTACGAATCCTTGTCGTCTGTTGGAGGATCGGTAGGCAATCTTCACATTCGGGGTGAGTCTCCCGATAGGCTTTGTTCAGAGTTTCTGGGGATACTAGTAGAGGGTGGATCCTGTTGTTTTGACTGGTTAGTATTATATCCAACAAAGTCCTTTGCCTGGATTCGATCTCCACTAACTGGAACAGGAGATTGGTTACTAGTCCCTGCCGTAGCTGGTCGTTTTGCCTGCCTTCTATTGCGTTATTCAGGGCTCTAATCTGCTCGGTGATCCTATGCTGTCGATCTAGGAGGGTTGTCAGTGGTGTCTGGATCTTCCGGAGTGTATTGTTGACCACTGTTATCTGTAATTTTTCTAGATCGGCGAGGGCCTTTTGGTTTGACTCCAGTTCTCCTACCCGACTGTATATCTCCCGCTCATTGTTTTCGTCCATGGTACCGATCAGGTAGTGTAGGGCGTGACCAATGCCATCGAATATAGACCTTGTGGTTCGACTTTTTGGTAACATTTCTTGTATGGTGTGTGTGCGTTTTTTTATGTGTTCTAAGATCAAGTGGATGTGTGCCTGTTGAGCTCCGCATAGTGGTAGTATCGTTTCGTTGCATATTTGTTTGGCGGTTTGTCCCGCCTGTTCCACCAGAATTGTTTGGGTCTCTAGTTCTTGGAGGTCGACCTCGGTGATGATGTTCCACTCGTCGTGGTATAACCATATCTCTCCTAAATATTCGTAGATTACCCCAAACCCGTTGATTGGCGTAAAGGTATACGGGGGTATCGTTTGTTCGGCCACTGTCGCTTGTATTAGCAGGAACGTTATCAGCGTCTTCATTTTGCGCTGTAACGAAAAATGCAAATTAGTGGATTAGTTTGGGTTTCCATCGCGTTAGTTGGACTCCTGTTCTACATGTCTCCGCTATTCTGTCGTAAAACGGTAGTAGTGGTGGCCATGTATGTAGGGTCCGCTTGCCTCGTCTATTGTTACACGGTTTCGTCATAGAACGGTTTTAGGCGGTTATTGTGGACCGTTACTAATCTCTTATTTATTTTGATTGTTGAATTTACCGCGCTTGGGACAGCGACCACTGTATAGGGCCCGATCCATATCTGCGATAGTTTGTGTTTGCGCGCTTCGTTGCGGAGCAGGACTTTGTCGCCTATGTGGAGTGTTGGAGGCCGTACCTTTCCGTCATAGTATGCCTTGGAGCGGTTTTTGCTGGTAAGCAGGTTCCTGCGTGCCACTGCATACGATTTTTGTAACTTATATCGGAGCTGATGAAAGTAACTTTCATTGAGATAGAGGGGTTCCGGGTCCCGCTTCAAGTTGGACGGGACATTGGCTACAAACCCATAGAGGCAGCCCATGGGGGTTGGTTTAGTTCCTTCGTGTACACTGTTGTACACGAATGCTGCTGTTCGCAGGAAGTGGTCCCAACCTTGTAGGCTTTCATCTACAAGGGTACGCAAGTATTCTATCAGTGGCCTGTGTGCTCGTTCCAATGCACCATTGGACTGAGGATGGTAAGCTGAAGTCTGGAGTTTCTTCACCTTTAGGAGTCCGCACACACTTTTAAACAGTTCGCTTAAGAAGTTTGTACCCTGATCGGTTACTATCTGTTTTGGTATGCGGTAGCGCGTGACGATTTCGTCGAAGAAAATTTGTGCTACCGTTTGTGCCTCCCCATTGGGAATGGCGGACCAATCTACCAATTTTGTTAAATTATCCTGGAAGGTTAAGATGTACTTGTTTCCCGAGTGGGTTTCTTCCAGGGGGCCTACTATGTCTAAATAGACTTTATCGAAAGGCTTTTCGGCTATGTCCGTGATAACCATGGGCATTCGGAATTGCCTAGAGGCCTTCATGGTTTGACTTTTCGTGCACCTTCTTATGTAGCGAGAGATATCGCGGAACATACGTCTCCACCAATATTTTTGGCGTATTCGGTTGTACGTTTTGACGACTCCCTGGTGTCCACCGAAGGGAGAGTCGTGATAGTCTTTTAGAATTGTATTTATCTCCTCCTGGCTTGTAATGACCTCAACTTTTCTTTTCCCTTTGAGGTTGTCGTCTTTGGAGGGATCTTCTGGGGTTTCGTCTTCGATCCCAGGTTGTTGGGCCCTTTCTCTGATTGGGGGGGGGCTTCTGGTGACGGAGTTCGTCTCTCTTTTTCGGCGTATTTTTGCTTTTGTGCCTGTGCCCTAGTGACCATGTTGCATTGTTGTGGCGTTTCTTGCTGTTTTATTTGGGGGTGTTTTCCGGGTTGTTGGGCTTGAGTTTCTACCGTAAAGGTTTTCGGCTCCTCCACGACTTGTGGTATACGGCTGAGGGCATCAGCATTTGTATTATATTTTCCCGGTTTGTACTCGATACTTTAGTCGTATTCTGACAGTTTGTGATGGAATCTCACTAGTCGAGTAGTTGGGTCCTTGACGTTGAATACGCCTTTGAGGGGTTTATCATCGGTGTAGACCGTAAACTTCCGACCCAATAGGTAACACCTATGATTTTTTACTGCCCAGACTATTGCCAGCAACTCCTTCTCGATGGTGGAGTAGTTGCGTTCTGCCTTGTTCAAAGTGCGGGTTGCGTAGGCAATAGGTTGGTCTTTTCCTACTTCTCCCTGAGATAGCACTGCTCCGAGTGCCTCACTGCTCGCATCCGTTGTCAAGTTAAACGGCTTGTCGAAGTCAGGATAGATTAGTAGTGGAGGGGATACTAAATTATGTTTTATTTGTTGGAATGCGTCTTCACACTTTGGTGTCCAAGAAAACTTTACGCCTTTGCGTAGAAGGTTCGTTAAGGGAGGACTATTTTTGAAAAATCTGGGACGAATTTTCGGTAGTAATTGGCAAGGCCTAGGAACGATTGCACTTGTCTGATAGTCCGTGGGGCAGGGAACTTCTGGACGAATTCTGTTTTACGTGGGTCTGGTAGGGCTCCTTTCTCTGAGCAAACGTGACCCAAATAAACTACTTCTTTTCGGAGGAATTGGCACTTCTCTGGTTGTAATTTGAGGTTTTTTTCCCTCAACCGGTCGAAGACTCTCCGAAGCTTACTGTTGTGGTCCTCAAGGTTTTTACCATAGATGACGATATCATCCAGGTAGACGAAACATTCGAGGCCTTGCAGGCCTGCAAGGACATAGTTCATGAGCCGTTGGAACGTAGCCGGGGCTCCTTTTAGCCCGAACGGCATACGTTTGAACTCATTGTAGCTGTAGTTTGTGCTGAAGGCTGTCTTAGGACGATCGCGTGGTTCCACCAGCACTTGGTGGTAGCCGCTGGCCAAGTCGAGGGTTGTGAAATACCTTGAGTGACCGAGCTGGTCTAGAATGTCCTCGATTCTTGGCACGGGGTATGCGTCGCCTATAGTCTTTTCGTTGACTTTCCGAAAGTCGACAACTACTCGTCACTTTTTCTCGCCATTGGGGCCCGCCTTTTTGGGGACTACTAATAGGGGTGAGTTCCATGGGCTCTTACTGGGTTGGACTATATCATTGTCCAACATCTCTTTTAATTGGTCATTTATTATTTGCCTTTGGGTTTCGGGCAATCTATACATTTTCTGCTTAACGATCTGGTCATAGGCCATTGGGATTTCATGGGAGATAGCGTCTGTGTACGTGAGCTTATCCCCTTTTAAGTGGAATATGTCTGCGTATTCGTGACATAGTTCCTTTATGGACCTCTTCTCTTCCGTGGTTAGTGGGTGATCGAGGCTGAGTTCCTCGTCAACTTTTTGAAGGCGCATTGCACGTCCTTGTTCGTCCGAATCTTTATAGTCCAGGAATATATACCTGATTTGTTGTAGGTTGGTGGCTTCCTGATTGTGACCCCGTGGTGATTTGGCCCCTAGTTTCTTCTGCCATTTGCGGCTTGTTTTGAGCGGTGGGATGCCGGCTTTAGTTACCGGTCGTTTGTTCGCGTACTTGCCGTTGTCTTTTTTGACAAAGAGCCCTGAGCTAGGAGTAGCAGGGCTGGGGTTGAGTGATATTGTAGAGTAGCCATTTGCTGGGACGAGCGTTAGAGTTAGGCTTGTCAGGGCTATTGGATGAATGTTGGCATTGAGGAGGCCAACAGATATTGTTCGATTTCCGGAAGGCAAAATGGCGTTCGCGAGGAATACTCCTTCGCAGGGCTCGTGAGCTTCACAGAGCATTTCTTCCTCTAAACTTAAGGATATTGGTACCACCATCTGGGACCGACCTGGGATGCAAATAGATTCCTTTAGGATTACCTTTTGTCTCAGATCGTCATTGGTTTCTAAACCGTTAAAGTTGTTATCCAACCTTGACCCGTCTTGAGATTGGCAGCTAGTATTCCTCTCGTAGGGTACCTGGGAGACACCACCGGGGTTTGGCTCGGCTTCTACGAGCTGGGCCTCCCTGGTTTGGGTTTGCTCCTGCTGCTCTCTGGGATTCGGCTTGGTGGTCTTAGTATGTATTGGTATGATAATCTCTTCCGGATTCGTCTCCGTGCGAGGAAATCGTAGTATCTTTTTTGGGCCCTCTACGTTGCAGTGCTGGGAGATGAAATCATATCCTAAAAGCCCATCTTTCTGAATCTCGGGCATATTCTGCACTATTTGAAAGGTGCAAGGAACTGGGGATTTTAGGTTGAAATTTCCTTGACAGCTTCCTAGGGTTTTTCCTTTCCCGTATGGTGTTTGTAACGTGCACTTTTGAGAAGGGTCGATGGTGACATTTTGTCGAAGTTTGTTCTTTTTTAGTATTGAGCCTGAGTCCACCACTAGTTGTGCTTTGCCGTTGGGGCTTATGTCGAGCGGAAGGGTGACTAGTGGGGTGGTGCTAGTAGTCATCTAAGGTCCCCCATTTGGTTTTTCGTTAGTGTTTAGTGTCGGGCCGGGGATATTTGGTCCGACTGCGGGTAGTTTCCCGATTGGGAATTCTCCCATCGCTGTCTTTATCGACAGTCTCGTACCTGATGGCCCCGTCTTCCGCAGAAGTCACATGTATGACGTATGTTGAATACACGGCGGGTATTGTTATTCGCCTGGTTCTCATTATTTTGCGGCTGCGACTTGATGATGCTGGTATTCTGCCACTATTGTTATTAGTGCGCTGTTCAGGGAAGCGACCGTTGTTAGAGAAGTTTGGTCGTGAGCGCTCTGGGGGCGGCGACAATCTCGCGCATCATGATTTGTCGCCCTACTAATAGTACAATATGGAGTATTTTTTCTTTTGATGCAGTCTGCGTAGGTGTGTCCCCTGTTACGGCAATAACTACATGTGACATTTACCAGTGGGTTCCCTGGTGGTTTTTGAGGCGTTGGTGTTGGTTGTGTCGGCTGGGGTACTGTGGTAGGTGTGGCAGGGGCAGGTACGCTTGTCACTATTGGTTGTTGTGCATTAGACGGGGGGAGGCTGTAGTTAGCGATTATTGCGTGATGTTGGGCGGTGTGTTCTTCTAGTGTTGTATTTGGTGGAGCGATGGCGGCGGCGGTGTGTTGGGCAGAGTAGAGTTGAAGTGTTGTGGGTATAGGGTTGTGGCCGTTCAGGCCTAACTGCGGTGGGTATGTGTAGGGACTATTAGTGTAGACCTGTGAGTATGGGTTGTTGTACAGGTTGGGAGTGGGTATAGTTGACCCATGTTGTCTGTACATAGGCAGAGCTGGTGAACTTGGGTACTGACCATGAATGCTCAGTGTTGTCTGCTGGAGTTTCTCCATGTCTAGGGCTTTTTGGGTTAAATTATCCAGGCTGTCTTCGCCTATTGCGTATTGACATAGGTGTGGGTTAGTTATCCCACCTTTTAATGCATTTTTTGCAAAATCTTCTAGCTGTACTTTGACGTGGGGTGCCGCTTCGCCATATTTAGTTGTGGCGGCTTCTACACATAGACAGCTGTTGCTTTATTCGCGTGGTGTACGCTGTGAGAGGTTCCATAGGGAACTGCCGGAGTGTTATTAGTTAATTTACTAACTCCTGATAGGTTTCCCTAGGTAAATAAGTACGATTGAGGAGCTTTTCGGCTTGTTCGAAATTGGCTGGCTGACTTGAGGCTATCAATTGGTAAGCTTCTCCTCTAAGTCTGGTGGGGAGAATGTGAATAAATGCCCCTTTCTCAGTTTCTGAGAGGCACTGTAAAACTCTACGACAACAGCCTATAAACATTTGCAGCTCGGTCGTCAGGGTCGGGCTTTGCCCACCCGAAAATAGTGGGACCAGCTGCGCTGTTATTTTAGCGACTTTCATGTATTCGTCTGCCATGGCTATTGGTATTGGTTTCTTTTCTTCCTTTGAGGTGTTGTCTCTTTCGTCCTTGTATAGGGTAAGGTCGTGCTTCTCAGATTCCTTGAGGGACACGCTTATCCAATTGAAAAGGTTTTCTGCGAGACTGGTAGTGGACGCCGCGGGGCTGGTGATCGAACGGTTGTCGTTTTCGGTCTCACAATCTCCTGAAGCTGTTGAAGGGCCTGCTGTGGTTTGATGGTCCCTCGGTGGGGGAGTTTCTGAGTGGTTATTGTCCCCTGATTGGCCCTCTGACATAGGGCGTTCCCTGGGCACGGATGAAGCCCGCAAAATTTCCTCGGTGAAATTATTAAGGGGGTGTATGCTTGCTCGCCTGGAGCAGAGGCACTTTGTTGGACACCCCCGAGCGATGGTTCTTTGTAGGATCTAGGATTTTATGCACTTTTGTAGTCGCTGACGCTGCCCCCAAGTTAGGCTCAACCTTGGGCAAACGGTCTAGGGTGCCTTGACCAGCAGTGTTAGCGAAAATTAGTGATTATCTTCTTTTCTATATCAAAATTTCACTTACGTTCAACTAAAAGATACGTTGCACAAATGTATGTAAATAAATAGACTCTCTTTCAAATACTTGGTTTATTTCTTGGTTTCACACAATGTACAGAAGTTTCGTACACAATTAACTAATCATTAATTATAAAATAATTTGACAATAGTTGTTGAGCGCACCACCTAAAAAGAAATCTGGTGAAAAACTGAATGTCAACAAGTATTAAATACATAACATACTTACCTGGCTCTCGATAGCTGAAGACAAGAAGAGCATCAACCTACAAGAAAAAAGAAGAAAAACATATGAATTAAAATCACAATAACTTGAATTATAATAAACATAAAGAGCTTAAGGGTAAACATGAAATTAACAACAACAACAACATGAAACTATGAAAGTCGATTAAAGGAAACATGAATACCTTCCGAAATGAATAAACCCAAGAATTTAAAGAATTAGTACATAAGTTAATGTAACAAGTTAAATGAACCTTATAAAAAATGAATTATTAGACACTTAAAATGAAAATTGAATTGAATTTTACATTTGGGGTTATGTGACAACATGCAACACAATTCATGCAAATTGCCCAAGTAAAGACCCGAAAACACATAAAATTAAAAAGATAAACTTACCTGTACATAAAAAACACCAATGAACACCTGTACACATGATCACACGCGCGAAAACAACAAAAAACCGGCGGCGAACGCGAGTCGCGAAAAACCAAAACAAGAACTGTCATTCATGTTTTGAAGTAACAGCCAGCTGCTACTTCGCGAAATCGAACGAAGGTATTGCCATAATTAGCGGAAAAAGGTATATTTTCGCGATAATTTAAGTTTTAAAAAATATTAATTTGTTCCATAAGAGGGAAAAGGACAAGAAATTAAAAGGAGAAAGAATGCTTTATTTGTCGATAATTAATCATAACCAGCCTGCATTTCTGCTGTATCGACATTAAAATATTTATATAATAAATTATTAAGCTCTGGAAAATAAATACATAAATTTTATGGCACGAAAAAATAGCATCCAATGCTAGAAAATTTTAGATGTATGATAATGCCGGGCTGAATATAGAGTTTGCATAGTAATAATTAAAACAAATTTGATCGACGTACTAGCCCAATGTATCGACAACGCACCCCAATTTGCGATAAGGAAGTTTTGTCATGAAGATGGCGGTGGACAACGCACAAGGATATAAAAAGGCGACATCATTAAGGTTCTTCATTCGTATTTTTCAAGGCGACTCAGGAGGTATTAGAAAAAGTAATGCTAGCTTGCTAGACATTTATTCTTGAAATACCTTACTGACACGGTGGTAGAATATGGTGGTACAGGGAATTCTTAAATCTTAATGTTCAAATTAATCAATGCATGTTTAGGAAAATGGATGGATTCTACAACATTAGCAACAAGATTAAATAAATTTGATTATTGAATTAGCCATAAGAGGAAATTTATTTATTTAATTAGTAGTTAAGAGGCATTGTACCAAAACGAGTTAATTCCAAGAATTTGAGTTTGCAATTATAAGAAATTCAATTTATAGTAAGAAATTATAGAACAAGTGAATTTGTGGTGAATTAATCTGAATAAATTTCAATTTGTGAACTAAGGCTATTTGCGTTATTAGTTATTTAATTACCGCTACACAACCACCGGTGCAGAATCCGCAAGTACGGATTTCTTATTATTCTTTTTGTAGCTGGAGTCTGCACGACTAAACATTTTGGTGGTTCCATCCAGGAACAGTAAATAGCCCGTTCATAATTTGTAGAGTTAATTCATCACAGTATTACTTGCGCCATAACCAAGGAAAATGTCGAGTTTGAAAAAACTTTTGGTAGAGGAAGGTGTGTTAAGAAAAAAAATAATACGGTATATTGAGAATGGGAGAAAACAGCCCATTTCGAAAAGAACAATAGGGTTTTATGAGCAACGGTTAGCTCAGTTAAGGTCACATTGGGATGATTACAGTGCTTTAGATTTATCCATCGCATTAGCTTTGAGTGAAGATGCATCTGGAAAGGAAACCGAAGTTACCTATATTAAAGAAGATCGCTATGTTCAGACTGAGACCAGTTACATGGATCATATTAGTGAGTTAGCAGAGGGTCTACGTCTAGTCAAAGCTGATATATTGCCAGCAGGTTCATCTGACGCACATGAATCATCCATAACCACCGTGGTCCATCATGACTCACCATTACCCAAAATATCATTACCTAAATTCAACGGCGATTACGACATGTGGAGATCGTTTTCCGATTTGTTTGTGGCTCTAGTGCACAACAACTCGAGGTTATCTTCGGTACAAAAACTTCACCATTTGAAGTCATGCCTAACAGGAGAAGCTGAAAGAGTGCTGCGCCACACACCCATTACGGATTCCGATTATATTCCAGCTTGGAATAAGCTAAAGAAACGCTTCGAAAACGTACGCATTCTGGTTAACCACCAACTCAAGCTGTTGGTTAATCAACCCAGTCTATATGCCGAATCTAGCAAGGGAATTAAATCGTTGGTTGATACTACTGAAGAATGTTTACAGCAGTTGAAGGGTCTAAAGGTAGATACCAGCCATTGGGACGCCTTGCTCATATACGTCCTGGTACAGAAACTACCTGTGCATACGCTTAAATTGTGGGAAGAGGAGCAGGGCGCTGATGACAATTTGCCAACACTAGACGACTTCAAAACCTTTCTCAACAACCGCTTGAAGGTGCTGGAGTCTATAGCCGATGTTTTGGGGAACAGAACTACACCTCACCAGACTAGAACACTGCCAAGGGAAAAAACGACTTCATATCATAGCACGAAGGAGGGAGGATGCCCCGCATGTGGAAAGGGACATTTTTTATTACGCTGTCACAAATTCAAGGGTATGTCTACCGACGCCAAGAAAGGGGTTATTTTAGCGGCAGGTCTCTGCCTCAATTGCTTATCTAAAACCCACATCAAATCGGAATGTACCAGCAAGCATAAATGTTTTAAATGCGGACAACCTCACCACACTTCACTACACCCCAGCAACAGTAAGGATCACGCCAACACACAACAATCAGTTGAAAGGACGCAAGTACAGGATTTAGGTAATGGACAAGCTAAATCCAATCCAGAAGGCGGACTTAACGTGACTCAAGCGTTCATGTCTCGACGAAATCTGCTAGCACTACTATCAACGGCATTAGTAGTTGCTCAAGGTAAACATGGTCACAAAGTCCTTCTACGATGTGTCATCGATCCAGGTTCGCAATCCTCGTTCGTAACAGAGGAAGCCTGCCAAAGACTAGCCACCACATGTTCTCCTACTTCTTTTACCGTATACGGAATAAGTCCCATCCCTACAACTTCAAGCAAAGAAACAATTTTGCAATTGCAGTCCAGTCAACTAACTGGACCAACAGTAACAGAAACGTTTTTAGTTCTAAAGGAGATTACTGATTTGCTTCCCAGACAGCGAATTGTTAAGGGAAACTTCAAACATTTGGACGGCTTAAAACTAGCCGATCCCTCGTACTGGAAACCAGGTCCAATCGATGCTTTATTAGGAGTCAATGTCTATGCTCAAATAATTCAGAAAGGAATTAGACGAGGAACCAAGACTGCTCCAGTAGCATTAAAAACATTATTCGGTTGGATAATACTAGGACCAACAACCGACAGAGTGCACAAGGAGGCAGTCTCCTTCATGGCCACCACGGAGAACGAGTTGAATGACCAGCTTAGACAATTCTTCGAAACTGAAGAATTTCCGTCACACCCAATCTTCAAGGCCGAGGAACTAGAGTGTCAAGACATCTTTCAGACTTCTCACGCACGAATGGATAATGGCCAATATTCAGTCAAACTGCCATTTGTAAACAATAAAATACCAAAACTAGGAGAATCACGTCCTCAAGCCCTTACAAGGTTCATGGCCCTACAAAGGCAACTCAGCAAGAAGCCTGACCTAGCTAAGGACTACACTAAATGCTTAGATGAATACATACAGCTGGGCCACATGGAGGAAGCACCTCCTCTCTCACACAACCAGCCACATTACTATATTCCACATCACGCGGTATACAAGGATAGCACAACTACGCGGTTGCGAGTAGTATTCGATGCATCCTGCAAAACAACGAATGGAACGTCACTAAATGACCATCTCCTAAAGGGTCCAACATTGCAACCAAAGCTATTTGCAATCCTAATGAACTGGCGGAAATATCGAGTAGCCCTAACAGCCGACGTTGAAAAAATGTACAGGATGATCCTTGTCCATCCCGAACAACGTTCGTTCCAGCGCATCATTTGGAAACATCCAACCACGGGTAAGGTACAAGACTTTCAATTAAATACAGTTACTTTCGGCACCTCAGCAGCTCCATACCTTGCCATAAGAACGCTTCAGCAATTGGCCGAAGACGAAAGGCAAAACTGGCCATTAGCATCTAAGATCGCCTTCAAGGATTTCTATGTGGACGATCTTTTAACAGGAGCCGATGACACAGCAAGCGCTAAGGTTCTCCAACACCAGATGATAGAAATGATGAAGACAGGTGGATTTAATCTTCGCAAGTGGGCCAGTAATGAGCCAGATCTATTAACACATCTACCCCCAGAGTACTGCGAATTAAGAGAAGCATTAGCCATTGGTGAGATGGAATCGGTTAAAACATTAGGGATTCAATGGTTTCCAACAAAGGACTATTTTACATTTAAGTTATCATTGAAACCAGGGAAGCCAATTCCAACCAAAAGATCCGTTTTATCTGAAATCGCCTCACTTTACGACCCATTGGGATGGTTAGCGCCAGTTATAATCGTGGCGAAAATGTTAATGCAGGCGATGTGGATAACTGGGTGCACTTGGGATGCACCATTGTCAACTAACATCAACCAGCAATGGAACAATTTTAAGAAGGACTTAGAACACCTGCCTCGTATTAGAATTCCGCGATGGATACGCTATACAACAACTGCTAGTGTACAACTACATGGGTTCTGCGACGCGTCGACACGAGCATACGCCGCAGTGCTGTACCAACGGACGGTCCAGGAAGACGGCAGCATAACATCGATGCTACTAACAGCTAAAACAAGAGTAGCACCAATTAAACCGACAACAATACCGCGCTTAGAGTTGAACGGGGCGCTAATTCTAGCACGTCTCATACAAACTACTACCAAGGATATGAATCTCGAAAACACTCCGGTATTCGCGTGGACGGATTCCACCATCACGTTACAATGGATCAGAGAACACCCGTCGCGCTGGAAAACCTACGTGGCTAATCGGGTTGTTGAAATCCAAGACAGCTTACGGTACGACGCGTGGCGGCACGTTCCCACCGCGGATAACCCAGCAGACCTGGCATCTAGAGGTACTACTGTGAACGAATTATGCTCTAACAACCTTTGGTGGCATGGACCAACCTGGCTGTCTAAAAGTGAAGACCATTGGCCAAGGCTTGGAAAATGTGAAGACATAACAGACTTGGAGGCAAGGAAACCTAGCATTGCAACCTTCGTAGCCGAAATTCAAGATGATTTGCTTGTACGCTACTCATCGTTTAGCAAACTAATTAGAATCATTGCACTGATACTGCGTTTTAAGGAAAACTGTAAGAAGAATGGCAAAAGACAATTTGGACTACTCTCTACCAAGGAATTATGCAACGCGGAGACAGTTATTCTGCTACTCGTACAAAAAACGAGTTTTCCCAATGAATATCACAATCTGTCGCACAATAAGCCAGTCTCTCACAGCAGCAATCTCTGTCACTTAAGTCCATTCATCGACGAGCAAGGGCTCATACGCATACAGGGGCGACTATCGCATGCAACTATCGTTTGTAATCGAAAACATCAAATCATCCTGCCGAAGAAACACCAGATAACATCTCTCATAATAGACAAACTACATCAAGAAACTCTACATGGCGGAACGACTTTGGTGTTAGCCAGTAGCCGTCACAAATTTTGGATTATTGATGCCAGGCGAGCGATCTCCACTCGAATACGCAACTGTGTTGTATGTACCAGATTTCGAAAACAAACCTGTCACCAGATGATGGGAGATCTTCCAGAGGCACGAGTTAATATCACTAAAACCTTTAACAAGGTGGGTCTAGATTATGCCGGACCAGTTATGATAAAGGCGTCACATCTCCGAAAGGCACCAGTGTTAAAGGCATATTTATGCATTTTTGTGTGCATGGCAACCAAGGCCATGCACATCGAACTCGTCTCGGATTTAACCACTGAAACATGCCTCGCAGCACTGAAAAGGTTCGTCGCAAGAAGAGGTCTACCGGCAGATATTTACTCCGATTGTGGCTCCAATTTCGTCGGAGCCAAGGCAAAACTAGATAAGGACTTAAAAAAGGCAATCCTAGTATCAAATCAAGAGGCAGCGAAATATTTCTCAAATCAGGCTATCAACTGGCACTTCATTCCACCTGCTGCTCCGCACTTCGGGGGTCTTTGGGAGGCAGGTGTACGTTCAGTGAAAACTCACCTACGAAGAAGTCTGGGAAACCTAACATGCACTTTCGAAGAATACGCAACGTTGTTGACGCAAGTGGAAGCCGTCTTAAATTCTCGACCATTATGCTATGTTAGCACAGATCCCAATCATCCAGAAATCTTGACACCCGGACATTTTCTCATAGGGCAAGCGTTAAATACTCCTCCAGACCCAGATGGTAACAATAATACTACAATCACGCAACGATGGAAAATGCTCCTACAAAGACTGACCCAATTTTGGAAGAACTGGTCTAGGGATTACTTGCATCAGCTCCAGAACAGAAATAAGTGGCACCAACGACAAAAAAATCTACAAGTTGGCGACGTAGTATTGGTAACTCACGAAAATATGCCTCCAGCAAGATGGCCACTGGGTGTTGTGGAGGAAGTTTACCCAGGACAAGATGGTCTGGTAAGAGTGGCAAAAATAAAAACTCAAACCAGCAGCTTCCAACGAGCAGTTACCAAATTATGCCGTCTACCTGTAGAAGCAGATCACTAACACTAAATATAAGACACTTGTTGTCCGTTCATTGTGTCGTGTCGTCCTCATAACCTTAGCTTAATAACTTATAAGTATAATTTCAGATGGATTCCGAGTATGATGAAGATGTCCTTATCTTATCCGAGCAAATCTTCTTCTCGATGCATCATGAAGCAGACCCGAACTTTTATGCAGACTCCGACGGCGATATCAATCCCAGGTCATCAAGGCCATCACGCAGTTCCGCAACAGCTCCAGCCAAGGCAGACATCAATCCTCCACAGTCATCAGGAGCAGGTAGCACATCCCGTGTTCATCCAGCCAGGCTTTTAGCAAACGTGACGACACACACCAAATCAACACCATCCCAGCCAGCATTAATCAATGGGGCGTCAGAATCGTCATTAGCAATCTTAAGGCCAACCACCACCATTAATGAACTTAAGATGCGGATCAACAACAGCCACCAAAGGTTTGTGACCAGAGAAGGAGTCGATATATACCTAACTCGCGACGTTCTGCAACGAACCGATTTCGAAGCCATCGCCAAAACGAAAAAACGAGAGAAAACGCTGAATCTACCCGAGCGATATCAAGTCAGGGTCAAAGTAAAACCAGATGGACGTCTCTCTTTTTTCCATTATCATAAAAGAGGCGTTGTTAGAAAATTGTTGAACCAGCGGGTTCAACGGGAGGGAGAATGTTGAGCGCACCACCTAAAAAGAAATCTGGTGAAAAACTGAATGTCAACAAGTATTAAATACATAACATACTTACCTGGCTCTCGATAGCTGAAGACAAGAAGAGCATCAACCTACAAGAAAAAAGAAGAAAAACATATGAATTAAAATCACAATAACTTGAATTATAATAAACATAAAGAGCTTAAGGGTAAACATGAAATTAACAACAACAACAACATGAAACTATGAAAGTCGATTAAAGGAAACATGAATACCTTCCGAAATGAATAAACCCAAGAATTTAAAGAATTAGTACATAAGTTAATGTAACAAGTTAAATGAACCTTATAAAAAATGAATTATTAGACACTTAAAATGAAAATTGAATTGAATTTTACATTTGGGGTTATGTGACAACATGCAACACAATTCATGCAAATTGCCCAAGTAAAGACCCGAAAACACATAAAATTAAAAAGATAAACTTACCTGTACATAAAAAACACCAATGAACACCTGTACACATGATCACACGCGCGAAAACAACAAAAAACCGGCGGCGAACGCGAGTCGCGAAAAACCAAAACAAGAACTGTCATTCATGTTTTGAAGTAACAGCCAGCTGCTACTTCGCGAAATCGAACGAAGGTATTGCCATAATTAGCGGAAAAAGGTATATTTTCGCGATAATTTAAGTTTTAAAAAATATTAATTTGTTCCATAAGAGGGAAAAGGACAAGAAATTAAAAGGAGAAAGAATGCTTTATTTGTCGATAATTAATCATAACCAGCCTGCATTTCTGCTGTATCGACATTAAAATATTTATATAATAAATTATTAAGCTCTGGAAAATAAATACATAAATTTTATGGCACGAAAAAATAGCATCCAATGCTAGAAAATTTTAGATGTATGATAATGCCGGGCTGAATATAGAGTTTGCATAGTAATAATTAAAACAAATTTGATCGACGTACTAGCCCAATGTATCGACAACGCACCCCAATTTGCGATAAGGAAGTTTTGTCATGAAGATGGCGGTGGACAACGCACAAGGATATAAAAAGGCGACATCATTAAGGTTCTTCATTCGTATTTTTCAAGGCGACTCAGGAGGTATTAGAAAAAGTAATGCTAGCTTGCTAGACATTTATTCTTGAAATACCTTACTGACACGGTGGTAGAATATGGTGGTACAGGGAATTCTTAAATCTTAATGTTCAAATTAATCAATGCATGTTTAGGAAAATGGATGGATTCTACAACATTAGCAACAAGATTAAATAAATTTGATTATTGAATTAGCCATAAGAGGAAATTTATTTATTTAATTAGTAGTTAAGAGGCATTGTACCAAAACGAGTTAATTCCAAGAATTTGAGTTTGCAATTATAAGAAATTCAATTTATAGTAAGAAATTATAGAACAAGTGAATTTGTGGTGAATTAATCTGAATAAATTTCAATTTGTGAACTAAGGCTATTTGCGTTATTAGTTATTTAATTACCGCTACACAACCACCGGTGCAGAATCCGCAAGTACGGATTTCTTATTATTCTTTTTGTAGCTGGAGTCTGCACGACTAAACAATAGTATTTATTACTCTTTTTACGAACGTAAATATACGCATAACCTTATAAAACTATCTCGTTTATTTGTGAGACACACAGTTGGGTTTTAACATTGTCAAAGTGATCAAAATAAACAGACTGCGATGGATTGGTCACGTCCAACGAGGTGCGGAACGGAACCCGACAAAGATAGTGCTGGGGAAAGTACCGTCAGGAAAACGCAGACCCGGCCGGCCTAAGAAAAGATATATAGATGACGTCGAAGAAGACTTGAGGCAGTTGGGAATAAGAAACTGGAAAAGTCGGGCCAGAGATCGAGAATCATGGAGGCGAACGCTGGAGGAAGCCAAGGCCAACAATAGGCTGTGGAGCTCCTGATGATGATGACAGTTGGGTTTTTATATAAAGTTACACTGATGATCAAAATAAACAATCCTCTTTTGTAACATACACAAGTTTTGATAAATGTCTATGTCTTTGATTTCACAATACAGTAATTGAATGTATGATTGTAAAAACCCACCTCAGACCACTTTTTCCAAAATACTGTTTATTGTGGATTTATATTCTCTACGGCAAGACAAACTGTTTGAGTGTAAAAACACACCTCAGTCATGTAAGCATTCCACAGTAATAGAAGCACAAATATTTCAATGAGCCTAAAAATCCACCTTATCCTGGATGAGGTGTTTTTTTACAACCAAACATGTGGCAACACCTAAAACTGTCAGCTGTCAATATTGACGTTTTTAACGTTAATTTGTTTAGTTTGAACAACTGAGGTGACTGTAACGGACACGAATTACTTGTATTACACAAATTAAATTAATTTTGCTGGTTAATGGTGAAAATGAGTGCTGAAATGGAGGAAAGTGTAATATATTTAAACCCAGGTGAGTCCTCCTCGGGTGAAACACGCACTAAAAAACGACGTGATAACTCTGCTGATTATTCTCGTAATAATATCAAACAAGGACGTATTCATGGGCAGGCTTATGTGACGGCAAAAAATAAAACTGTACGGGCTAAGACAATAGGACCTCCATGCAAGTGTGCTAAAAAATGCTGGGAAACCATATCCGAAAATGACAAATTAGAGAACCTTGCCAAATTATATAACTTGGCGACAAAAAATGAACAAGATATCTATCTCCAGGGGTTAATATCCTGTAAGGACTTAAAACGACGCCGAGTGCTGAAGGAGAACCCATTGAGACAGAAAATGTTTACATACACCGTTCAAATTGGTAATGAGAAGAAAGATGTATGCCATTCTGCTTTTCTTAGCTTGTTTGGTATTACTAAGGACCGTGTTAAGAGGCTCCGTGACTTGTTGGTCTTGGGTAAAATACCGGAAGACAAGAGAGGGAAATCGAAAACGGTCAATGCGATGTCTAGTGATGAAATCACTGCAGTGATCTCTCATATTTCCTGTTTTCCAGCAAAAGAGAGCCACTATTCTTCTGGCATAATAAAGTATCTTCCTGCTGACCTATCAGTAAAAAAAATGTTTCGACTTTATAAGGAAAAATACCCAGGAACTAGGATTAAGTACGAATATTATAATAAAATATTCAGGGAGAACTTCGCTCTTCGCTTTGGACGACCAGCAGTAGATACGTGCTGCCTTTGCGAGAGTCTAGATTTGAAAATCAATTCGAAAACCCTGAATGACGTAGCTAAAAAGGTAGCTTTGGCCGAAAAGCTAGTACACAAAAAGAGGGCAAGGAAGTTCTATAATAAACTTCAAGAAGCAAGGCAAAGATCCCAAGATCCCAAGAAGATGAAACATTTTTGGGAATTTGCTACGATTACATGCAGAATGTGTCGCTGCCAATAATTCCAGTGCAAGAAATATTTTATTTGCGGCAACTGAGCGTTTCTATCTTCTGCATCCACAATTTGAAAACGGGTAAAAATGTCCTGTTCGTATATCATGAAGGGCAAGCAAAAAAGGGACCAAACGAAGTATGCTCGTTTACTATGACATACATTAAAGAGTACGTCGACAAAAAAGTGGTAGAACTAATGCTCTTTTCTGATAACTGCGCAGGGCAGAATAAAAACAATACATCAGTACGAATGAATATGGCCCTAGTTGACAGCGGGCGTTTCAAAAAAATTCAACAGATCTTTCCGATGCGTGGCCATTCTTTTCTGCCGTGTGATAGAGCATTTGGGATTATAAAAAGAAGCCTTCGTCGTAAAGAAAGGCTGTACAGTGTACAGGAACTTATGGAATTAATCGTATCTTCGAGCAGGCAGAGTGATTTTTTTACAGTTCACTTGATCAGCGGAGAGGATGTGACCGAGTTTAAAAATTGGTGGGTTCAACATTTCAAAAAGACTGCACTATCCCTTGAAACAAAGGATCGGCGAATTCCGAGAACGGAGAAAGTAAGCTTCAGTATCTCAAAGTTCCATCACCTCACATTCGAAAAGATCGGCAGTGATGTGCCGGTAAAAACGCAGGAATTCATTGATGGAATGATAAGGCATACATTTTTGTTGAAGAAAAGGCCACAGATTACCGTATCGCTACGGAATGAACCTGCATATGGACCAAGGCAGCTCTGCATTAATGCAAAGAAGATGGAGGACCTGAAAAAATGCGTTCAGTTTGTGCCTGAAGACGAAAAAACTAAGTTCTGGAACGAAATATTGCAATGGCCAACAGCTGAAAATGTCGAAGATGAAGAATTAGATTAATTCTGTTATTTTTTTAAGAAAATAAATATTGTTTAATATTCGTACAAATTGGACTTTGATTGTAAAAACACACCTTGTACATGATGACTGTAAAAATCCACCTCATCCCAAAACTTAAAAAAATCAAATAAAAATATCTATGAATATTTATGCTACCACTTTTTAACATACCATATATTCCACATAAATAGCAAAAAAAGAAAAACATGGACCTAATTTTTTTTACACCAGACAGTTTTCATTGATTTTCTGAAACTTTTGCATTTGGTCTGAGGTGGGTTTTTACAATCATGCATTCAATTATTTTACTTAAAGAACTAGCAATTAAGTATCACTAACAAAAATTCCTTACACAATTTATTAGACATTAACTTGACAATAATATAACAATAGTATTTTTTACTCCTTTTGTAACGCACATATACGCAAAAACTTATTTCGCTTAATTAGACACATAAACTTTTTTGACCAATTGACAATCGCCCGTTAATTTAAAGAAAGCACCCGTCGCGCGGGTTACATATATTGACCCTGAAAGCTCATCAAAAGAAAATGAATTTAATACCTCTGAATTATCAGAGGTATACAAATTTAAAAATAAAGAAAAACCAATGGCTTGGTAAGAATTATCCTCAACACATTTTCGTTCGCACGAAAAAGTGCTGACGGAATGTCTGGAGCATCAGGTATCATTAAATGTATCTTACAGTTGTTAGAAATTAAGCACTGATGATCTACGGTAATTGTTTAAATCGGTCACTAATTTGCAATAAATATTTTTCTTGTGTTTTCATTTTAAAAGTTGGTGTTTGATTCAAGAAATTGTAGTTAGTTTTTTCAGTGATTTTCTCCAATAATAGATAAATTACGTCAAAAATATAAAATCGTAATATTAAACTCGCGTCAAGGTTCAGATCATACTCTCCGATCAATCCGTTGATCGACCTTCGCTTCAAAAACTTTTCTTGAAGAAAACCCGTCGTTGCGGATTTCTTCCGGGCCGTCAACCTTGGGGCAAAAGTCAGCTGCTGGTCTTTCACCCAAGGCTGAGGGCGCTGGCCGGAAAAACGCACCCGTCGGCTTTTCTTTTCAGTGCTCCGAAACTTGCGCAATTTGCTTACGAGAGTTTTAATTTCTTTCGCAAGACAAATTGCGCTAAATTTTGTTGCCAATTTCCTTTGGCGTTTCGGGTTACACCTGAAGCGGTTAAATGTTTTGCACGGGTCGTTTACCGACCCCGTGCACTTTTTATTCCCCTGAGTTCAAAGCTTTCGATTTAGAGATTTGAGATTTAGGGGTTTAAATTTTATCTAAATTTGAGGGATGCTCAAATTTTCTACATAACATATCTAGAGCTTTTGGCCATGTATTTAAGTATTAAACATTTTCGACATTTTTTGGAAGGTCGTGAGTTTACGGACCACAAACCTTTAACATCTGCAATTTGGACGAAAGCGGAGAGGAGTCCAAGACAAGCAAGACAGTTGGATTACGTTACCCAATTCACCTCTGATATAAGATACATCAAGGGAGAATCTAATGTCGTGGCAGATACTTTATCGCGAGTAACTATGGAGAATAACAAGTGTGACGCGATAAACGAAACCGAAATTGATTTAAACATTATCGCTGAAGCACAAAAGGACGATACAGAGTTGAAGCATTTGGTTGAAAATGCAAGCAAGAATTCGAAATTTATTTTAATGGAAAGAGATATACTTTTGTCAGAAAGCAAAATCTGGTTCGAGTGTTCCACTAATAAAGATCGTCCATTCGTACCAAAAATATTACGAAGAAACATGTTTGACAAAATCCATAACTTATCACATCCAGGAATAAGAGGTACTAGGAAATTAATTGCAAGGAGATATTTTTGGCCGAGGATGAATACTGATATTAATTTATGGGCGAAGTCCTGTATAGCATGTCAGAAAGCAAAAATACACAGGCATACAAAATCTCCGATACAAAAGTTTCAGATACCAGTGGGAAGGTTTGAACACATCCATGTAGATCTAGTAGGTCCTTTACACCCGGCAAAGGGATTCATATATTTGCTAACCGTCGTGGACCGATTCACCAGATGGCCGGAGGTATACCCGCTAAAGAGTATGACAGCCAGCATAGTTGTTAAGACATTATATGAGCAATATTTTCCGAGATTTGGGATTCCATTGACGGTTACAACGGACCAAGGAGGTCAGTTTGGAGGAAGACTATTTGAAGAATTTTCTAAACTTTTAGGCATCCATAGGATTCGAACAACAGCGTATCATCCACAATCAAAGGGCATGGTGGAGAGACTCCACAGACAGTTAAAAGCATCACTTAGAGCTAAGATGAGTAATCCAAATTGGTTGTTGCACATTCCCGCTATATTACTTGGTTTAAGAACAACGGTTAAGGAGGATCTTAATTGCAGTCCGGCTGAATTAGTTTATGGGCAAACACTACGGATTCCAGGAGAATTCTTTGTGAGGGACCCACAGCACGTATCAGATCCAACAGACCTAGTGACGCAATTGCGAGGGCACATGCGGAATATTGTTCCAACGGACTCGAGGGATCAAAGAAGAAGTTTCTATATCCCAAAAGGATTACAGAATTGCGAATTTGTTTTCTTGAGGACCGACAGAAAGAGAGGATCCTTGCAGAATCCATATGAAGCTCCTTTTCAAGTTATGAAGAGAGATAAGAAAGTTTTCACTATTAACGCAACGGAAGAGTAATGGTGGTATCAACTGACAAATTAAAACCCGCTTTTATTGAAAAGAGGGAAGACACTGAAAAACCGGTAACTCGAAGTTCAAAGAAAAAAGTTTCATTTCGATTGTAAAATGACACAAAATTTTTTTTCGGTTGTTGTTTATATTTGAGAAATTATGGTAATACATTCATGGACGCTCGCGCTGAAGGGGGAGTGATGTAGCAGTCGCTACTTATCATGTAAGTTAACTGGAGTAGTTCTTAATTATGCCTGCAACGTGATAAAATGCACCCGCAGACCTGTCGCACAATGGGGCAAATAGCTCATTTTTTGGACAAGCGATAATTCCCAAGCCTGGAATTAATAAAACTTAAAAAAAAAATTTTTAAACTATTCGTAATAAAATTGTCTTTAATTCTATCGAGTCAGAATTTTGAAATTTCAAAATTAAAGATGGCTAATCCAATATGGCGGACATAAATTTTGTAAGAAAATTAAACTTTTGTCAAAAGATTCTTTAAAATTATAAAAAATTGTTACTTTCGGGATTTTTTTGGAAACCAAAAATTAATTAATAATAATTAATTTCAATAATTTTAAAGAATCTTTTGACAAAAATGTATTTTTCTTACGAAATTTATGTCCGCCATATTGGATTAGCCATCTTGAATATTGAAATTTCAAAATTCTGACTCGATAGAATTAAAGGCAATTTTATCACGAATAGTTTAAAAAAAAAAATTTTAAGTTGCATTAATTCCAGGCTTGGGAATTATCGCTTGTCCAAAAAATGAGCTATTTGCCCCACTGTGTGTCGGCAGACGGTAATTTCAGAATTTAGGTTTAAGAAATTATGTTTTTGCTGACTACGTCAGTTTATGCTAGAAATAGAAAAGAAGAGATAAAATTCTGTTTTGCTTTTTGCTGACGTAGTCGTAATTGTAGGAAATTTATAATTGTGTAAAGAACGCTAGAAACTTTTCGGTTGTTACTGACGACAGACGTGAAATTTTGTTAACTTTTGAAGGCTGAATAAAAATACGGTTAAATCTTAAATTATTGTCATTTCTTTTTCTCTTAAAAAACCAAATTTGTTAACTGGCGCCCAAGCGTGGGACTGTTGGTTGCGTGCACATAATACGTTAAACGCAGTGAAAGTTGACGGTTTCGTGAGTTATTAACGGTTACGTAGTGTTTAAACAGTGGGCGAAATTCCTGCCACGAGTAGGCTCCTAGCAAATACAACGCAGAAGCTAAAAGGGACATTATCAGTGAATCCTCCGGCATTGCAGAAAACCAGAGAAGCACCAACAGGAACGAATCCTATTTGAGCTCCATCGCAGCAATAGGCATCTGGACGGCCCTTCCCACATAACGTCTGGTCCGAAAATGTTATTCTCCTTAATGTAAGTACAAATTCTATATACTTTCATTAAGTACTTTCTTTAAAAAAAAAAATAAATGAATAATTAATTACTCAGAGTTGAAACCTTGATTTAATTACAATCCTGTATACTAAGTAATTGAAGATTAAGAGAAAAGTGGAATTCAGTAAAACAATTTCCTTTTCCCTCTCATAAAAAGTTATTCCGAAGTGAATATTTAAAATTAAATAAATAAATAAATATCGTATCGTGAAAAAAATATATTGTTATTCCTAAAAAATGGAACATGTGCAAGAAGCCATTACACAACTAACTGGAGCTATCAATGCCCAGATAGAGTTTACCAAAGAAATTGATAGAAGGCTCCAAAAATTGGAAGCCGAAAAAATTAATAAAACAGTTTCAATTAGTGTATCATCCCAGCATCCCAGAAATGGGGAAGAACTTAAAGAAATTTCGAAGTTACCAGATTGTGGAACTCCAAATATTCGATGGAAACCCAACTAGTTATATTTCATGGGTTCACAATATCGAAAATATTTTAAAGGACTAAGAAATAGTTCGTAATAAACCCATTTGCCGAGCAATACTGCAAAGTATAAGGCAAAAGATAAGAGGTCCTGCAGATTCCGCGCTAATCTCATATAATATATACGGAGACGATTGGCTTTCAGTGAAAAAATGTTTATCTCTTCACTACGCTGATAAAAGGGACATTTGTACCCCTGAACATCAACTCAATCTTTTGACACAAGGCAATATGACCCTAGATGAGTTCTATGCCAACGTAAATCACCAGTTCTCGCTTATAGTCAATAAATTAAAAACTGAGGACTATTCTACAGAAACAATAAGTGCCTTAATTGAAACCTATAGGAATAGAGCCCTCGACGTTTTTATAAGAGGTGTTAGTGGTGACCTTTCAAAGATGTTTATCATACAAAAGCCTCAAACGCTCCCTGAAGCTTACACGTCATGCTTAGAATTCCAAAATTTAAATTTTAGAAATGTTTCTATTCGGAAAACCAACATAACAAATTCTATTACCGCACCCACAAATCAATTTTTCACATCACTTAGGCAACCACCCAAACCAGCGTCACATACTTTTCCAATGACACTACCTATCAAATACAGTAACAAAGCATTCAATATCCAGCATGAACAACGCGTATATCCACCTCCAAGGCCAAGCCAACAAAAACCGCCAGTACCGATGGAAGTAGATAGGTCACTTCAGACCCGACAAGTTGATTGCGTGAATCGCCCCAACGAAAATTATGGGTTTAAAAGATCGAATAGTTCTAACAACTATCCTTATAAGACTCAACAAATCAATATCCTCGAACCTAATCCGGAACCTTCGTACGAAGAATATATGCAGGCTTATCACGATCAGATCAGCGATGATGACGTGGAAATTAATGCCGAGCAGAATGATGGCGAAGAAAATGGTGAGCTAAATTTTATGAAGGACGCCGGAGTATAGAACTAGAGACGGAAAAATTCTAAAATTCTTAGTCGACACAGGTTCAAATAATAATTTCATTAAACCAGATCATGCCAAAGGAAAAAAACCAACGGAAACACCGTACATACTCGAATCCCCAGGAGGCGATATAATTAACACAGAAAAAGTTTCAGGAAGATTCTTCTCAGGAATTGGCAATAATACTGAAACACATTTCTTTGTTTTACCTAGTTTAAAATCCTTCGACGGGATTATAGGGGACGACACATTAAAGGAAATGGACGCACTCGTTGACCGAAAAAACCACACTTTGCATGTAAAACCTAATATCATAATCCCCTAAAAGCTAAAGATTCTGTTCAAGCGAATAACATGGAAATAAGAGTCAATCACCTTGAATCTCAGACTAAAGCAAAGCTACAAAATATATTAGAAAAATACAAAAAACTTTTTGGAGCGATAGATGAGCAGGAAATAGTAAACACAACGGTAAAAGCCGAAATAAAAACTACTACAGATGAGCCCATATATGTAAAATCTTACCCATATCCTGCCAATATGAGGGAGGAAGTGGAGAATCAAATAGGGAAATTGCTCGAGGATGTCATCATAAGACCCTCTAAGAGCCCTTATAATTCGCCACTCTAGATCGTGGAAAAAAAACTAGATGCCACAGGTACCTATTAATTAAGAAATATAGAATCGTAATTGACTTTAAAAAGCTTAATTCAGTAACAGTCCCGGACACTTACCCGATCCCAGATATATCGAGCACTATAGCTAGTCTAGGAAATTCAAAAATGTTTACCGCACTCGACTTAACATCAGGGTTCCACCAGGTTAAGATGAACGAAAGAGACATCCCGAAAACGGCCTTTTCTACAATGAACGGAAAATACGAATACACCAGATTACCATTCGGCCTTAAAAACGCTCCCGCTATTTTCCAAAGGATGATAGACGACGTTCTAAAGGAATACATTGGTAAGATATGCTACGTCTATATTGACGACCTTATAATATTTAGCAAAACGGAAGAAGAACACTTTCAAAATATCGAAAAAATATTTTCTAAGCTAGAAAAAGCTAACTTGCGTGTCAATTTAGATAAAACGGAATTCCTGAAGAAAGAGACAGAATTTTTAGGTTTCGTGATTACAGACAAGGGAATAAAACCTGACGAGAAGAAAATTTTGGCAATCAAGAGAATAAAACCACCCGATAATTTAAAGGACCTCAAGAATTTTTTAGGGCTAGCTTCCTATTACAGACGCTTTATTAAGGACTTTGCCAAGATCGCCAAACCATTAACTAGTCTTACGCGAGGAACAAATGGGCAAATAAAAGCCCACCAGTCTAGAAAAATTAAAATTCACATGGGTGAAAAAGAATTGAAAGCCTTTAATGATTTAAAGGAACTCCTTACATCACCCGAAATATTGATTTTCCCAGACTTTTCGAAGCCGTTCATCTTAACAACAGACGCATCCGATCAGGCAATCGGGGCAGTACTCTCGCAAGGTGAAATCGGAAAGGACAAGCCTATCACTTATATATCCCGATCACTAAATAAAACTGAAGAAGCTTATGCAACCAACGAAAAAGAGATGTTGGCGATAGTTTGGGCTCTAGACAATTTAAGAAATTATCTTTACGGAGCAAAGAAGATCAAAATTTTAACAGACCAGCAACCCCTTACATTTAGTCCCAGCAATAGAAATGCAAATTCTAAGCTTAAAAGATGGAAAGCCAGGATTCAAGAATACAATTATGAACTGATTTACAATCCTGGAAGAACAAATTATGTCGCAGATGCCCTCTCTCGTTTAAAACTAGAAACCAACATGCTTACATCATCCTCTTCGCAAACCATGCACAGCGCAGAAAAAGACAGTACAGACCTTATTCCATTTTGTGAGGCTCCAATTAACGTATTTCGGAATCAACTAATCATTAAAGAAGGAAAAAACTTATATTCTAACGAAGAACCACATCCTGGATATCATCGGCACTACATAAATCGGGATAGGATAACAAAGGAAACCCTCATAAAAACCCTAATGGAAAGATTGCACCCAAATGTAATAAATGGTCTTAAAATACCCGAACAGTTTATTCAAATACTTCAACAAATTTATAGGGAACATTTTAAACTGTTCAAAATTAGCTTGACGCAACGACTAATTGAAGATGTAGCTAACCCTGAAAATCAATTTTTTATTATCGAAACAGAACATAAAGGGGCTCATAGAAATCACGAGGAAAATAAAAAACAAATCTTAGAAAATTTCTATTTTCCCCATATGGCATCGAAAATTAAAAAATATATTAAATCTTGCGAAATCTGTAACACCAATAAATACGATCGGCTTCCCAATAACCCAAAATTACAGGAAACGCCCATTCCGACATATCCTACTGAAATATTGCATATAGACATTATGGAATTCCAACAAGAGAAATTTATTTCTTGTGTGGATAAATTTTCTAAATTTGCCAAATTCTTCAGAATTAAAGATAAATCAGTTTTACACTTACCAGATAAAGTAACAAAAGTATTACATTTTTTCACCGTACCTAGGGTACTTGTGATTGATAATGAGAAAAGTTTCATTAGTCCTATTATTTCCCACTATATTAGAACCTTAGGCATTGAATTATACACAATACCATGCCAGAAAAGCGAAGTGAATGGAACCGTCGAAAGAGTTCATTCAACCATAATTGAAATCGTGAGATGTCTACGAAGGGAATATCCGGATTTAAAACTAAAAGAAATCATGAACATTGCTGTTGACAGATATAACAATACTGTGCACTCCGTAACTACCACGAAACCTAGTGACATATTCTTTGGCCGCTCCCAAAGAATAAACTACCAAAATTTACTGGACCACAGGATAAAAATTAACGAACAATTATCTGAGCAAATCATAAAAAACTAGCAGGCAAAACTAAACAGGGAAAATCCGAAGAGACTTAAGCCAAAATCTTACAATCCGGGAGAAACTATCTACGTAGCAATTAAACAGATAAAAGGAAAACATAAGCCGCTATACCAAAAAGAAACTGTAGCCAAGGACCATAAAGTGACTGTAACCACAGTTAGCGGACGACGGGTCCATAAATCACATATAAAAAATATAAACCAACAAGACTAACAAGATACTTAAGTTACTTTCATCTATTGCAGGTTTGCTTTGGTTACTATTGCCCATTCGGCTAAAATCTTCGAATACCATGGACCGGTTGCATCTATTAAACAGGGCAATGGAAGGATTATAAACGGCAGCTTTAAACTTGTCCACGTTATAAATTTAAGTAATTATGAAGAAGTACTCGACAGAATAATGCCAACGGTGGAGCATTTAAACAATACTAGTCTTTTGAAACCCCAATTGCAACATCAGGTTTATCAAATAAAACAACTAATTCATAAACTAAAAGGAGTTAGCCGAAAAACTAAAAGATCGATCAACTGGATTGGTTGAGCATGGAAGTGGATTGCGGGATCACCAGACGTCACTGACTGGGACATGATAACCCAAAGTCAAAACGAATTGGTCCTTACCAATAACGAACAGTATAAAGTAAACAATAAGGCAATGGATACAACAACAAAAATATTACAAGAATATAATAAAATTATTACGCACGTTAACGATTTGGCAAGCGAGACATACGAACAGATAATTTTTAACAAATTAAGCCTTCTAAAAAGCGAAATTAACGAAATTGTACTAGCAGAACATTAGCAAAGGGAGGAATTATAAACACTAATTTATTGGACAAAGAGGAAATAAATCAAATCATAGCATTAATTGAAACTCTCCCATACGAAAACGAGATTGAAGCCATAGAATATGCGAAACCCATAATGGTAGTTAACGGAACAACACTCCTTTATGTAATTGCAATACCAAAAACAAGTGCAACCGAGTATAATCACATAATTATCAGAGCAACAACAAAAAATGAAAAGCAAGTTTTCTTATGCCGGATCCACACGTTTGCCAAGCCTTGGCAAGCGTTCGCAAATTCAAACGTGTGGATAGGGCGTTTGGCTTGGCTTGTGCAAGCTTGGAAACGCTTGTGGCCGATCCGGTCGAGTGTCGGTTTTTTGGCACAAATCAAAGGAAGTTTGCGCCAAGCGTTTGCAATGCATCCACACGTTTGTTTTAAGTTTAGTTTCGTTTGTGAACTAGTGGTGAATAGGCGTGCGTTCTAATTTCAGGTGAGTTTCTATTTGCTGCTCGTTTTATATTTGTTTTGCGTTTATTTGTTTTTGTGTTGCAGGAAAAATGAATAACTGGTCCAACGCTGAAATTATAAATTTTATTGAATGCTACCAAGCAGAAACCTGCATTTGGGACCCCAGGGATAAGGACCACAAAGACAAAAAGAAAGTAGGTGATGCTTGGAGTCGTCTCAGCGAAGTTCTACATAAACCTGTTAAGGAAATAAAAAACAAAAAAGAAATTCTTGTGGTAACATTCCGAAAGCATCTCAAGAAGAAACAAGATTCTATACGTTCTGGCTCAGGTATGAATTTATTTATTTATTTGAACTAGATTTTTGTATGTTAAGACAATAGATTTAATAAATAGTTGTTTCAAAGAATTGTATATTCTTTTTAATTTTTTTTGTATTTTTAAGTAATAATAATTGAAATATCTATAATTTAATTAAATACTAACATAACTGTACGCGTGTTACTAACAAAATAGGGATTTATATCTGACGCAAATAAATAATAGGTAATAATAATTTTTACTTAGGAGCCGAAGATATTTATGAACCAATTTGGTTTGCATACCAGCCAATGGAATCATTTCTTCTGCCGGTTTATACGGCCAAGATAGGCTTGAACTCAGAAACGGTGAATAAAAAGATTTCAATATTTTTGAATTAATCAATTTTATTTTTATATGTAGTTTCTCCAGTACATATTTTAAAATTAAGTTGGAATTTTCGCAGGTATACAATTAGTTAGAACTCCTTATCCCACTTCCATAAAAATATGAAGTAAATTCGTCTCTTATCTTGACGGCATTTAGCGGTGATCTTCGAGGTACATGCGGCAAATTTTGTATTGCATTATATTCGTTTATACTCCGCCATGTACCAGGTGTTATGAGATTCCCATTGCTATCATAGACATCCAGTGTTCCGCGAGGAGTATATATTTCTGCAGAAGTTTTACTTTTTCTGAGAAAGTTATGTAGTAGTACACAGGTCATAGTAATTTCTTTCACAGTCTCAACATGTAAATTAATAGGTCTTCGAAAAATTCTAAACACTGAAGTTAGAATACCAAATGTATTCTCCACTACAACCCGGGATCTAGACAAATTTTGATTAAATATTCTTTTTGGTAATCCTTTCTCATGATTTCCGGGGTAAGGCTTCATAATATGCGTACTGAGCGCAAAAGCACCATCTGCTAAAAACACATATGGTACATTTACATTATTTTCGATCCGGGAAGTGGGCATGGCGTGGGAAAGTTAATTTCATTTCTGCATATTCTTTGCCATAATAATGAATTTCTAAAAACACCACCATCGCTAATTCTTCCTTGACATCCAATGTCAACAAATGTAAATCTATAATTGCTGTCGACTAATGCCAGAAGAACTATACTGAAAGTCTTGTAGTTGAAATACTCAGTTCCACTATGAGGTGGGCTCTCGATAACTATATGTTTACCGTCCATCGAACCCACACAATGTGGGAATTTCCTTCTGTATCCCCTTTCTATATTAACCCAGTCTTCCCCTGTTGAAGGCATCTGAAATGATAGAGCATTTTGTCAAAAAATTAAAATTAGAAGCTGAGGAAAGTTTATAATCAAATCAAATTTTTGCAGCAATCAAGATCATCAGAAACACCTGTCGAGGTAATGTTGGATGAAGGGGAGCAGACAGATAATGAAAGCAGCATGGCGGGTTCCTCGACTTCTGCACCTGCTGTTTCTTTAACATCTAGTAGGAAAGGTCGTCCCATAGCTCGAGATGCAGCTGAAGAACAAATGGCCACTGCATTTAACCAATTAACGCGTGTGCTTTCCAAAAGACAATCGGAGACTTCAAAGGAAAATAAAGAAGAAGACGAATGCGATCTGTATGCTAAGCTTTTAGCAAAAAAATTGAGAGAACTTTCTAAAGACGAGATGAAACTCATGATGTACGAAATAGATGGGTTATTTATCAAAAGAATAAAACTGAGATCATATTCACGTGAAACACCATCGCCTCAGTATTCAGTTCAATATTCTAGACCATCATCAGCGTCTAGTGGATATATAGTAATACCGAAACAACCACATGTGCAAACGTCATTTTTTGATACTTCTTCCACTTCAAACCATGATCCCTTGTCCAGTTTTGAAATAAACTCCACTCCATTATCACCACCACCTCCTCAATATAGAGATGATAACTCCGAATTTAACACTTCGAATCCACCCTCTACAATTACAATAGTTTCTGATGAAATAATCGTGCCTCGAAGAAAAGACGTTAGCGATGCATTTCGGAAGGCATACGAAGATTTTGAGCACTACGAATAAATTGTTCTGAACACATTAAATTTTTTTATACTTATACTCACACTTTGTAACTAGTAAAAATATTAAAAAAATATGAAACATGTTTTTAGATTACCCTTATTTCATCTGCTAGAACATTATTAATAGCTCTGCAGACTTCAGGTATAATTTTTGATATGGCCTGGGTGGAAACTTTAAACAAATAGTGCAGACTTTTGTAGCTGTCACCAGATGCTAAAAATCTTAATGTTAGCGCCAGACGATATTTAGGTGGTATAGCATCTCTGAAGTCTGTATTTTCTTTAGAAATCATAGGTGAAATTTCGTTCAGCAAATATTCAAAATCAACATAGCTCATCCGGCAGAAGTTATGAAACTGTCCAGATGGTTCACAAAGAAGCTCATGAAATTTTTCTGCCATAAATTCTCTGCAATCAAACAATAATTGATATACATACATAATTAGTGAATGAAGCTATAAAATAATAATTTAACAATTACCTAGTACGGTTTTTATGAATTTTTAACATCCACCATCTTTTTTGCAGCATTTTTCTTTTTTTTTTCATTTTTTCTTTTAATTTTATTATAAAAATACATTAACCCAAAGGTTATGGCCGATGCAACCTCGACGTCCGTCATGCTTGCTTAACCAGATGATACAAGCGCATTCGCAAACATGTGGATGCTTCCCAAATCAAAGCAAGCGTTTGCAATTTGCCAACGCTTGCCAAGCCTTGGCAAACGTGTGGATCCGGCATTAGAATTCACAGAACTATTGGTCAATCAGGCTGAAGAATTTGGAATAAAGCAAAAATGCAATAGTATGAGGAATTTCACTATTTGTAAAGAAAATGAATTAGAAAAATTACCTTTTGA
Source organism: Thereva nobilitata (assembly GCA_963855945.1). Lineage (NCBI taxonomy): Eukaryota > Metazoa > Arthropoda > Insecta > Diptera > Therevidae > Thereva > Thereva nobilitata. The sequence continues at coordinate 38,677,057 of OY979697.1, forward strand.
TCATTGCATTAGCCAACTTATAAGAGGAGCGAATGCTAAATGTGACTATAAATTTAATAAAAATGAAAAAAATTTAAATAATCAATGAAGATACGATATTCCTGGATAACTTTGAAGGAGAGCTTTTCGTGAATAACTCAACCAGACAGTTAAATGGGACTTTCATTGTACAGTTCAGCAACGAAACGATCAAAATTAAGGAAAAGCAATACATTAATAGGGAAATAAAAACGTTCCAAGTCCTGCCACCTGTGCTACAAACTCATCCAGCAAAAGAGAATTTAAAGCTTGATATGGAATACTTGCACGACCTACACCTAAAAAATAGGAAACAGTTGATGAAATTATCCACCGGCAACATCATATCCTTTTCAACAAATATTTTTTTTTGTAATTCTTTTAATAATATTTGCCATTTTTATAATACTTAGGTTAAGAACAAATTCAAAGCTTAAAATCCTTCAACCCACTATTCCACTGGCAACAAACCCCAGTATCCAGGATCTTCAACCCATCAGCATCAACTTGTGATCCACGGGACGCGGACACTTGAGGAGGGAGGAGTTAACTGGAGTAGTTCTTAATTATGCCTGCAACGTGATAAAATGCACCCGCAGAGCTGTCGCGTCGGCAGACGGTAATCTAAGAATTTAGGTTTAAGAAATTATGTTTTTGCTGACTACGTCAGTTTATGCTAGAAATAGAAAAGAAGAGATAAAACTATGTCTTGCTTTTTGCTGACGTAGTCGTAATTGTAGGAAATTTATAATTGTGTAAAGAACGCTAGAAACTTTTCGGTTGTTACTGACGACAGCCGTGAAATTTTGTTAACTTTTCAAGGTTGAATAAAAATACGGTTAAATCTTAAATTATTGTCATTTCTTTTTCTCTTAAAAAACCAAATTTGTTAACTTGTATATACGTTTTTGTGTAGTAAGTTTTATTCAAGTAGTAACTCAGTTTCTGTACTCAGTTCTGTACTTGTTATTTTGAATACAGTGTGTTTGAATACGTCATAGTTTGGATTCTCACTACTACTAGGAAATACACTTGTAGAATTTAGATTGTCATATCACGTATGTATACACTGTACACAGAAACTAAATTTAAAAAACATAGCCACACAAATATTGTTCAATAAAAATAATTTTGAAATATTGTATGAGTATTAGTTAGAAGTTCAATCGAATTGGAACTTCTGCTTTATAAGTTGTAACGGATATATAAAAAACATTATATAATTTTAATACGTAACAATTAAAGTTTTTATATTCAAATAAAATAATGATATAAAATAAAAAGTTAAAGTTAATCTAAAATATATTAATGAAAACAATATTGGCAATATGCGCATAACGTATTGCAATGAAGTGGAGTTTGGCCAGCAGGGAATTTAATTTTGCCAACCCCCATTTCAGCAACGTCCACAACAGAGGCGGAGTATATCGCTGCGAGTCAAACAGTGAAGGATACTATGTGGTTGAACAATCTCAAGAATCAGTTGCTTCCAGCAAGCGAAGATGAAATCCCGCGATTAATGGTAGATAATCGAAGCGCGATATGTTTGATTAAACATCGTCAATTTCATAAGAGGACCAAATATATTGAAATAAAATATCAATTTATCCGTGACAATCATGAAAAAGGGGTATTCGACGTTGAACACGTATACAGCGAAGAACAGAAGGCGGATTAGCTAACAAAGGGGTTACCAAAGGCTAGGTTCGTTTATCTTCGAGATCTAATTGGAGTTATTCCAGGAGAAGAGCTGGAGGAAAGGTTTCGCAAAGTGGGAGTGTTGGAGAAGAATATTGCTTAACCTATTTTATAGATGTCGCTAAAAGATGTAAATAGAAACAGTTTTATATTATAAAATGACCATCTGTCATCTTACTTTTTCTTCTTGTTCTTCTTATCTGTGAACTTGTATTGAGAGGACGTGTCTTAATTACATTAAAATATATGTATAATTGTTGAACATCATAATTAGTTTTCTTTTAATTATCATAAAAAAAGGATTTACTACTTGAACTTTAATCGTGCTTTGTAATAGATATACCACGACACCACAGATATTTTTGGAGTAGTTTTAATATTCAAAAGAGCTTTGACCCATCATCTAATTGTAATTATTTTGCTTTTATAATTATGAAGAAATCATGTTAGAAAACAATTGGTTGGCTCAGGATTTTCAACCCAACAGAACTAAAGGCCCATTTACAATGTTGCGAGAGTGCGGTCTCGTTCATAACTCGCGTTCCAATTTACAATGGTACCAGTGCAAGTCGTTATACTTCAAATTCAATCAAATTTTATATTTTTTTTAAATTTTTTATATTTTTAAAAGTAATTTCTGTTCAATCTATTAATTTTTCTATGTTCTCTCCACATAACATTAAAAACATTGAACCATGCTTGATCGGCAGGACGGTATGACGCCATTTTTGCTTTAAAAGTTCGGTTTGTTTGTTTGTACCAAAAGCGCTAACGAAAACAATTCTGTTAAATTGCAAATCAGATGAAAGAAATGAAGCTATCAAGAAAAAGATCGAGAACCACAATTTTATTATGTTATTGGTTTTCTATTGCAAAATTCTACAAACTATCGATGCAGCCTCTAAAGCACTTCAGTCTAAAGCCACCGATCTTTCAAATGCCTTAAAACTTTTGATAATTTGACTGGAAGAATTGGAAAGGTATCGACATGAAAATTTAAAAATGGAAGCAAATAGTGTAGCAGAAAAATGGTCCATCAACCCGGAACTTTCTAAAACTCGTCAGAGGAAGGTGAAAAGTCATTTTGACGAGCTTTGCGAAGATGAGTGTCTCCAAGATCCAGAAAGTTTGTTCAAAGTGAACATATTTTATCGAGTATTGGACATCATTATTAATCAACTGAAATCGCGTTTCCTTCCAATGAATGAAATTGTTTCCAATTTCAGGGTTTGGCAACCTGTCACTTTGCAAAATTTAAATGACACTGAACTATTAAAAAAAGCTCTAGAATTTGTTGATATACGCGTATATAAAAAAGACATATCTGAATCATTTTCCAGGGAAATTCTCAGTTTCGGTCCACCTTCAGAGACGAAATAGAAAAGTCTTCGTGTGTGGTATCTGGCTGGCAATATTTGAAATCCGGTGAATTATAATAAACCGCTATGCCAAAGCACCGTCCTATGAGCTAGGGATTCATCACCGGCATTCCGTCGGGGCACATTGTAGAGACAAGTTAATAAACGAGTTAACAGAGAGTTTCGTCTTTCCTTTTAATAATTAATAGTATATAACATGGCGCAGTCGTGCTAAACGAAATCGGAATTAAATAAAAAAGTGATAGTGATGTGATTCTTCAAATAAAATGATGGGACGTGTGAGCAGATGTAGCAGTGTTTTTAAAAGCGTTAGGGCCAGACGCAATTTAAGTATACAATTCTTTTGCTCTAGCCGAAGATAAAAAAGAAAATTATATAGAAGTGGTGAAATAGTTTGAAGAATTTTGTAAAGGAAAGTCGACCGAAGTGTACGAATCATACATGTTCCATTGCCGTAATCAAGCAGAAAGTTATGGGAATTTACGACAAAAATGTACAAAAAAGGCTTTTGGAAGCAGAAACGTTAACAGTAGAAAAGGCAATAGAAATGGCACGCACGGCAGAGATAACGAGGAAACAAACCAGAGAATTGCAGAGGACAAGTACCGTAAAAAAGGTGAATCACATGGCAACTAGGAGTCAGCAGCAGCAGCATGGGAATTATAATAAAAACAACGGTAACTCTGTATCTAATAAAAACATAAAACAAAAAATTAAACATAATTACAATAATTTTAGGCAAAATACGAAAATATGTAATTCTTTCGGTCAGGCTCATGGCAGTACAGGATGCCCAGCTAAAGGAAAAATATGCATTAAGGGCAATAAGTGGAATTATTTTGCAAAGGTGTGTCCCTCGAAACAGGTGCGTGAAATAAAAATTAAAGAAGAACTTGGAAGTAGTATTGATAATTTATATCTTGACACCGTTATTATTAAACGTGTTACGGGTATTTCAAGTAAGATAATTAGTGCATGGCATGATCGTATAAAAATTCGTACTACTGAAATTAAATTTAAATGGATACAGGAGCTGAGACCAATGTGCTTCCATATAAATGTTTTAAATTATTAAAAAAAGTGACTTTAGAAAAAACCTCAATTAGATTAGAGGGGTAAGATGGAGAACCAATTAATGTAGTAGGCTTAGTTAGGGTAGTTTGTGAAACAAATAAAGTTAGATCTTAACAAACATTAATAGTAGTAACGAACAAGAACGTACCTTTACTAGGGTTCCAAGGATGCATTGACCTAAAGTTAGTTCAAAGAGTAGATACTATAGAGAAAAGTAAAGAAGACAATCGTGACCTTTTCGGCGGTATGGGTTGTTTCAGTGATAATCTTAAAATAGAATTAAAGAATTCTTACACACCAGTAGTAAGACCGGCAAGAAGGGTTCCGCACGCTCTTCAAAAAATATTAAAGCAAGAATTAGATAATTTGTCTGATCGCGGTATAATAGAGCCAGTACATGAGCCTACAGAATGGGTTTCCAATTTAGTAGTGGTTGAAAAACCAAATAAAAAATTACGAATTTGTCTAGATCCGCGTGATCTCAACTTATCTATAAAAGACCAAATACATTTCATATCAACTTTTGAAGAATTGACAGCTAGGTTAGCAAACAAAAAGCTGTATACGGTACTAGACTTAAAAGAAGGTTACTATCAAATAGGTTTTCACCCTGACACTAGCAGGCTGTTGTTTGATATCCTGTGACTACAGCTAGTGCTGAAAGATCATTTTCGAAACTAAAATTAAAAAAAACCTATTTAAGAAACTCTGAGACTAGACAGGCTGTTTATTGAAAATTCTAAGGCCCGATCTTTAAACTTTGATGATGTTATTGATACTTTTGCGGAACAGAAAGCTCGGAGAAAAGATTTTTATTAATAAATATCTTGTTAATATTAAATTGTTATTTCATTAAAATTATGTAATACCTATGCTTTTGAAAATAAAATTTATTAGATATTTAACTAAAATGCACACAATATTAGTAATACTGTTGAGTAACTACTTAAGTGATTTATTTAAAATTAATTACAGCGTGACGATTTTTACTGGGAGGGCCCCATCCAATGAATTTGCCACGGGCCTCGGATGGTATAGTTACGCCACTGCTTAGGATACGCATACAAAATTGCGACAGAAACATGCCAAATAATTTGTAAAAAAGTATCTCTTTTCCTAAAATGTCCTGGACAGGAGGAACTTTCCATGATCTTGAAAAAATTTGATAATCTCCAAGAACCGAATAGTTTTCCACAAGTAGTGGGATGCGTATATTCTACGTATATCCCAATTAAAGCCTCCAAGAGTTCCACTCAATGATTCTTCAGGTAGCTTAAGATGAATCAAAGTCTTAACCATATCTCAATGTTCAATTTCCTGGATGCTTTCTTTGGATGACCAGGACGATCACACGATTCCCGTGTATGGGGTAACAGCCGGATAAGAAAAAAATTAATAGAAGGGAATTTATCCTTACCGAATAATTCCCATTTAATTGGGGACTCAGCGTACAAATTACTGCCATATCTAATGACAAATTACCGGGACAATGAATTCCTAACGCCAGAGCAAAAACGACATAACCATATATTAAACAACTCTCGAGTTTCTTTAAACAAACATTTGGTATGTTCAAAATTTAGGAATCTAAAATATATCGAGGCAAAACAATTTACAAAATGTAAAATACAGAGTACTCGCTTCTGCATGTTTAGACAATTTCATAATGAAAAATGAATCTTGTGTAAATATGAGTGAAGATGATTTCCCTGAGTACCATAACACAAATAATGACACATACTGTCTGTGCCGTGATCACTTCGATATAGATTGAATGTTGATTCGACGTTCACTTTAAAACAACAACCTTTCAATAAGTACAAGTTTATTTTTAAGGCTCTATCAGATCCAACTTTGTGAGCAGCAGCAGAGACAGAAGCAGAATTCTGCCTGCTGAATCAGATCCAGCAACGGCAGAATATTTATTTCACAGTAAATTCTTTGTAAATTATTCTTTAATAATAATAAATTTTTCGTAAAATGTCACACAACAATAAATTCTCAATTTTCCGCGTCCATTAGTCATTTAAAAACAACTTGCCAAGTGCAAGATGTTTGAAATGTCAAAAAATTCTGCTTTGCAAAACTCTCTTCCGCTTTTCTTGTCACTTGACCAGCGTAAGCCAATAGAAACAATTCTCTGCCCGACGGTTCTGCTTTCTGCTTTGGATCTGATAGAGTCTTTATAGTAAACCAATTCAATTGTGAAGTCTCATGTATTTAATATTCAGTGCAATAATTCAAATTTCAATTAATACAAAAAAACACATTTGTAAGGTTTTATATTTAGTTCATTCTATTCATTTAAGCCTAGTATGCTGTTCGTGCGGAATTCAGGCTCCCCTTTAAAATAAGTGTGCGGAATTCAGGTTGGAGGGGGGTCTGAATTCCGCCCGTAAAGCGGCCCATACACTTTCAGTTTAAATGCGCAGTTTATCACGTGTGACGTCATGTCTGAGCGATAAATTGTGTAAACTGTGCGTTTTGAACTATTTTCGTTCAGTTTTCAGACCTGAGCTTCTGGACCCTCTTTTGCTCCGATAAACTGCGCATGTCAGATAGTTTATCGTTCAGTTCTGTCAGTTGCATCCATAACAAAAATTCTAACGATTTTCAATATCAGGAAAAAAACTAATAATAAAGTCAGAATACTCTTTAAAAAAGCGGATCTCTTCAAAGGAAATATATAAGTTTGTACTCTCGTAATGTATATATGAATCAACGACCAATTTTATGATTTTTTTAATAAATGGCTATATTTACTATATAATAATAAATCAAATTGTTATACCATAATCGGAAGTCTACGGCCATCGAAAAATATAAATTGTGTAATAAAAGTGTGATCGATAGCCCTTTGCCATGGCATCTTTACCAAATAAAAACTTGTTACTCCTTGAATTTATCGAAACGTACCGGTCTCTACCTGAGCTTTGGGATACACAATGTTCAGCGTATTCCAATCGTGTTAAAAAAGCAGCTGCATACGACAAATTAATAGTGACACTAAAACTGATAGATGGTAGTGCTACGCGGGACAGTGTTGTAAAAAAAATAAATAACATGAGATGTACATTTAGAAAAGAGCTCAAGAAAATTAGTGAATCAAAGAAGTCGGGGGCTTCAGCTGAGGAAATTTACAACCCTTCGCTGTGGTATTTTAATGAGCTATTGTTTCTAGTTGACCAAGAAACTCCTGAACCAGGTGCCTCTACGCTTGAGGAAGGAGATACAAATTTTGTAAGTACACATTTATAATTTTTTAATATTTTTAATAAAATTTAGTAAAGTAAACATGTCATTTTAAAAACAAGTAGTTAAACATAAATAGTTAAATTATTCACATTCTGCAAGAATCGTTGACTGCCACTCAACTTTTCCCTCATTGTTGAAGTAGCTGCAGTATGTGTCTCTAACTTGTTTGGCTGATGATTTAGCACCCGAAAAACTTCGAGTTAGAGGAGTTAAATCTCTGTTTGGAGCAGCAGGATCAAGTAAAGTTTTATAACTTGACTGTTCATGTTGATAAGCACTGGAATGTCTTCTTAAAAAGTTGTGCAAGTAACAACATGCTAGAACTACGCTGTTGACCTTCTCAGGCGGTAGATTAATGGGTGCTTGAAAAATCATGAATCGTGAATTTAAAATTCCAAAAAAATTTTCCACGACTCTTCTTGCCCTGGAAAGTCGATAGTTGTAAATACGTCTTTCATCATTGAGTGTAGCGAGAGAGTAGGGTTTCATAAAATTATCCTGCAACGCAAATGCCTCGTCCCCAACAAAAACAGAAGGAACAACTTTGTTACTTTTTGGAAGTTTTGAGGGTACTGGTATGTTCATTTTACCATTGTTCAGCAGTTCATAAAAAGGTGTATTTTTAATCACACCTCCATCGGCAATTCTTCCGTTTGTTCCTACATCAGCAAAAATAACTTCGTAATTCGCATCAACCACAGCCATTAAAACAACACTGAATGTTCCCTTGTAGTTGAAGTACCTAGAACCGCTGTTTGCTGGTTTTCTTATTTGCACGTGTTTTCCATCCACGGCACCAAGACACTGCGGGTATTGCCATCTCCTTTCAAAATCATAAGAAACTAATTTTCATTCCTCTTCAGTTTTTGGAAACTGAAATAAAAATTAAATATTTAAGTGATGAAGTAAAAATTATTTAATCAATGTTTTTTTAGGAGTCGGTGTCGCAATCGCAAGGTACTTCAGGCGGTACGTTTGCACCACCTGCCAGAAGATGTAAAACCAACTCAGATGTTATCGGGGTTTCAGCACAACAACTTCTCGCAAAGGCTTCAAAATACCTTGAAACACCAGAAGATGATGAGTGCTTGATTTTGGCAAAGGGATACGCGACTAAATTGAGGAAACTGACAGAACAGCAGTTTATGTTAGCTGATAAAGTTATAAATGATGCATTGCTTGATGCTCAAATGGGGCTTTTAACAAGGGACAGCTATCTAGTACACCCATCGACACTCACTCCTGAAGAGTCCCCTGCTTGGACTTTTTCAACATCAACACAACAATCATCATCCGTAGATAATGAAAATGTAAAAAGTGTGTATGAAACCTTTTCATACGAACAAATAGAATAAGCAAAATAATTTCATAAATATTTGATACGACAATACGTCTTCATTGTTTTTCATTACTTTTTTTATATTTTTATATTTTGAATAAATATTTGTTTATTATATTATGTTTATTTACCTGAATATAATTTTTCAGCACTTTGTGAATTGCTTTACATGTTTCTATTATTATCTGCCCGAGTGCTTGGGGTGAAATTCTCATAGAAAATTTTAAATCTTCAAAACTTCTTCCGGTTGCTAAGAATCGCAGTGTAGCAGTAAGCCTGGCTTCAGGTGATATGGGCTCTCTTAATCGTGTGCTCTGTTTTTCGATTAATGGACTTACTTTGCTTAGCAACAATTGAAATGTACTTCTATCCATTCTAAGGTAATTTTTATAATCATCAACTTCTTCTCCTTCGTGCAACTCTTTCAGCAGATTACAATCATTTGATAAAACGCCTCTTTTAAGAAACCACTCTTTACACCAACGTTTCCGTTGCTTCTTGCTTTTTCTTTGAGTTTCTTCAAGTAAAATTGAACTAGCAATTACCAAACACACAGCAGCTTTCCTTTTGCTCATTATTAAAAAGATGTGGTTAAGCCAACAAAACTGACGAGACTGAGCAAAAAACCTGTACAATGAACTGACGAACCCACACATTTTCAGTTCAGTTTATTGTACAGTTTTTTAAACAGTTCAACTGAGCAGTTAAAACTGAGAGTGTATGGGCCGCTTAAAATCAGTACGCAGTTCAGTCTGAATTCAAACCGTAAATGAACTTTGTTTCTCTAGAAAATGGATGGCATTTTTCCTGAGTGGAGACTTCTCGTTTCATTTTCCCCAGGCCAAGAAATGGAATTTCTATTTTCTCGAGCGGAAATTTCGACGTTTATCACTTTTATGCGGAAAAAGTTGTTTCGGGGGTGTGATGTGTCCAGTAACTATTATATCAGTCAGGTCTACCTTGTCTACATAACTCTCCCAACTAAGCGGAATTCAGACTGATTATATGGATTCTCTACAGAGCGGAATTCCACACGAACAGCATACAAGGCTTTAAAGCTAAAATTAATAGTTCAGTTTATACTTTATTTCAATTTTTGAATATTGCTGATTGTGGTTAAATTGGTTCGATTCATTAATTTAATGTGGAGAACATTGCCTTCATTGTTGCTGGTGTTACTTTTGATATTTATCAAACTGCCAGAAATGTTGTTTGTGTGAATCGCTCCGGTTAAGGTACTTTTACATTATATGATTTGTCATATGACTTTACTGTCAATGAAGTCAAACCTAAGGGGGCGTCCATAAATTACGTGAGGTGTTTGGGTGGGGGAGGGGGTCGAGCCGAATCTCACCAAATCTCACGTGGGGGAGGGGGAGGGTCTCCGCAAATATCACGTAATTTTTTTCCGCAAGAAACAGTGTAAAATCGCGAGAAAACTGGGTTAAATTAATAGTACAGGTAAATTAAGCCGAAAAAAGCGATATAGCGGAAATAATTAGGTACAGGTTGAAAATTGGCAGAGAGCTTCTTTTTAGGCTTCTTAATAAAGTCTACCGATTTTCTACCCCGAGAAGCCCACTTTTTAGGGGGTTTTAGCCCTCAAAATGGGTATTTTTCGATTTTTCTGTAATTTTTTGCAATATTTCTTAATATCTTTTTGTTTTTTTCAATTTTAAGTACAATATATGTAAATGAGAAAATCTTTAAAATCGTCTTTTTGGACCCGCACTTAGATTTCATTCACGAAAATCTTGATGCAGTATCAGATGAACATGGTGAAAGGTTTTATCAATACGTATTGCAAATAGAGAAGGAATAATGAATCCATTACATAAAAAGTATACGTGATACTATTACTATATTTCGACTCAATAGCAATTGGGTATAAACATTTTGCACTGCCGTTTACACTGTATTTGTTCACTGTTTTAAATACGATGCAACTGGAACATCCAAAAAAATGTAAAGAAAATAATTTAAATATCTGGGAATGAAGAGTGTATACGTGATGAAAAATTCTTATCATTTTATACAATGGTCTGGGAAAAACTGCGAAAGTAATGTATGCATTGACTTATACGACCATTTTTGGACAGATTGCGACCCTACGATGAACTAGTGTGGGGGTCTAAGCTTAAACAAAACAAAAAGGCCTAGAAGCCCAATTGAAAAACCTGGAACCTAATGCCTTCCTAAGTATCTCAAGTGCATAATGTACCCAATCCTACTGCAATCATAGAAATTATATTAAGAATCGGCTCTTTTCACATCAGTCAGAACAGATGCTATTTGCGGTGCATTGTCACTACAAAAAGCAGACATTTGCACCAGGCGACATAATTAGTTATCTAAGCATCTTACAGGACTCGAATTTTGAATCGACGACCATCTGCTCTGACATACCTACTAGAGGCCAAAATAGATTTTGAAAACCTTTTGTTATCATTATCGAGAGTTGTGAAAAATGGAAGACTAACAGATCCGCACTTCTTGAATCTGTATCCTGATGTACAGGCGGCTCAAACGTCAATTTGAGAAGCTGGGTGTGACTTCAGACTTCGCTTTTCTAAGGCCATACGAAAGTAGGAAGCAAACGGAAGCTAGTAGCGATGCCTGATAAATCTTCGAAAAGAAATTATTTTCAGCCAACCAACTTCATTTATTAACTTAATTTGACATTTTGATGGGCACAATAAATCGTTTCAAGAATATTTAAGGAGGTTTTAGAATATTTTGAAACAAACAATTAAATACAGCGCATGCGGCAATGACTTTACTCGCGGACTGAAATCCGATAACAGGCGGACAAATTTAATTCGAATTCGCATTGGTGGAGGATACCATTTTCTTATTTCCGAATTCCAGGATAACCCCCTGGGTCATTCAGTCACAGGTTTTTTACCCAAAGATGACATCTATAGAAGAATGCTCCGAAGCTTGTATATCTCCAGAGTCATAAATGGCTCTACCATTACTATTCAAACAGTCAAGTCATTACTCTCTAAAAACGAATCAGTGGATGCCAAAGTAAACCTTCGTATGTCAATATATTGTAAAATTCTAAATTTTTTTATATTCCATATGCTTGCTCTACAAATACACGAGTTGAGCTCAAACTAGAATTGAAATTTTTCTGTTCTCTTGTTAAGCAATCATTATCCCTGTAAGGCACCATGAGGTTGGTTTCCAAAGGATAGGCAGAATCAACTGCTAAATGGTAATCCACAGGTATTGTAGTTTATATTGGGTGCATGCCGAGTTGGTGCTGTTATGATTTTGTGGTACTGTTCTTCAACACAAATTATGTTTTTTTAAATAAATCCAATGTAATCAAGCACGGATTAAGGTATTTACACTAAAAATACGCATAATAGTGTAAATCCTACAAATTTTTTAAAATTTGAAAAATCTCACGTGAGATTGAGGGGGGGAGGGGGTCGAACCAAATATCACGATATCTCACCAAGGGGGGAGGGGGCTCGAAAAATCGCCCAAATCACCTCACGTAATTTATGGATGCCCCCTAACATATAATGTCAAATGGCATTTGTTTTAGGCATGTCATAAGACTGTCTGTCAAAATTTGCTTTGAATATTTCTGTTTTGACTTGTTAAAATTAAGTGTGAACACAATTCGAAGTCAGGTGGACTACCAAATCGTAATTTTAACAGTAAAGTTGTAAGAAGAAGTAAAGAATTCATGTAAGTAGAGGCTAAAAAATTATAGTAAGAAGAAGTTTAAGAGAAAAATTCGGTTTTGTAACTTGCTGTAGTGCGGACCTAGAAAACCCAGTAATAAATAAAATTTCTGTAATAAATAGAGTGAAATCTCCTAATAAAAAACGTATTTAAGTTCAAAAACAACAAAAGTCATATGACAAATCACATAATGTAAAGGTGTCCTTTACCCAGGGTCTCAATGCACATTTTTTTTCGGCAATGGTAACAGACAATGTTGCTTGTCAACGTTTCTAAGCCGGAATTTCATTGCTCGGCAATTTCATTTTCAAGATGCCCTTACGCGAGATTTAAAAACAAAATACTAAAAGTAAAAGAACAAATACTAATTTTAATTGTTTTGAAAATGGACGAATATATAAAAAAATATCATCCATTTTAGGTATCGGCTTTAACCCAGAATAACAAAAGTTCGTCATTTCATTTTCCGCCATCTTGATTTCAGAAATTCCTGAACTTATTAACTAGGCAAGTTTTGCTTATTGGTAATATTTTATAGCCTCGACACATGTGCGCATTTATGACGAAAATTCAGCAATAATTAGGAATTTGAATCTCATCAATTAGGAAAACCGATTAGGCAAATTTTGGTTAATCAATTAGGAAAACTCAGAAGAGAACCATCTGTAGTTCGGTAAATTATTGGAATAAACTCAGTTTTGATGTTTTTTCCAGTGTCATACCACAGACTTAACTATCTGTAAGGGCCGTGTTACAATTGAGGCTTTGGCTTCGACTTCAACTCCGACTGCAAAGAAAGTCCCCGGAGACTTCGACTTCAAAATTAAATTGTAGCTTTGACTGCAATCAACTGTTTCCTTTCAAAGCAGAAGCAAAGTAGAAAAATCAAAATTTTAAAATGTCTGAAAAGGAATTGGAATTTTTTTTAATGTTATTCGCAGTCTATAAAAAATACTCGGAATTCAAAACCGCTCCTTTCCCTTTAAAAAAGTTGTTTTAAGTTTTTTCAGATAAAGTGAAGTTGGCTGCAGGCGGACGAAACTTTGAATTTTCTTAAAGCCGGACTGCAGTCGAAATACAGTCGCAGACAAAGTTCAGTCGAAGCTTTTATTTAATCTGCTTTAATGACATTACATGTAATCAAAGCCCGAAGTTAAGTCAAAGTAAAGTCAAAGCCCCAATTGTAACATCGGCCTAATACAGATGTTCCGCTTCATACAAAATTTTGGCACCAGCAAATTGCTGGGTAGGATTTGTTTCGATTCCTAAGGCGAAGCTTTAGAATACACATTCCACAAAGCTCTCCGCGCATTTCCCCAAGTTCTCTGTTGATAGACAAAGGAAGAGAGGAAGGGCATGGTGGCTACGGAGCTTCATTCCACACAGACGAAATGTATTTTTTCGCCTGATCCACCCCTCACTCACTTTGCCATACCAGCCAGGCAGCAGACGACACAATTTTTTTTGAATAGCCAACTGCTCACGCGCAGGATGGATTTTTTTGTTAATTGCCATTGTGGCAGGTCATGATTTTGTTTTTCTGTTGTTTTCAGGCATTCAATGATATTTCTCCGATGAAATGGAATATTCTTTCATTCCGCTACATTTCGGATTTCCCGGCCTAAGATTTCAGGTGCGTGGGACATAATCTATTTGAATTGTATTTGATTAGCCAAGGCCTCAGGCGCAGGGCACCGCCGGATGGGTTTTTTAATTTCCAATTTTTTATATGGTTATTTGAAATGGTGTTAAGTCTGTGGTCATACGTTGTCAGCTGATTTAAAATTGTTTTGAAGTTGTAATAAACAACAACAGTTTTGAAGATTTTTTTAAAATATTTATTTATTTATTGCAAATCTAAGATAAATAAATCGTTTACCAATACAAATAGTTTATTATGGACTCTGAAAACCGGTAAGTACAAATGATATTAGGTAGAATTAAATTTTGTTATAAAAAAATTATTTTTTCAGCAATATGAATAAAGAAAATGTTACAAGGAAATTCCAATGGAGTGAATACCAGTTAGAATTTCTTTTAGAAGTATAGCAGAAATATTCTGACCAAATTCGCGGGACAAAAAAAACTCCCGTGTTTATATAAAAATGTCAGCGGAGTTGGAGAAAATGGGAGTATTCGTGACAACAAAAGAAGTCCGGATGAAAATTAACCACCTGTCCCAAAAGTATAGGTATGTAGCATTTTAACACTAATTATAAAGTTCATGAAATAGTAGGTGGCTACCCGTGCAACAACTTAAATAATTTGGACGGTAGTACTGTAAGTACATTAATTTTACAATTGTTGTATGAGTGCGACTATTTATATTATTTTATTTTATGTTTAGGCGTTCGACGATGCTGCAATACCATGGAGCAGCTCATCCTTTGAACTATACACATGTGATATGCTATTTGATGAAACGCCATCCGCAGAGACAACGGCAACAACTTCAACGGCAACAGCAACAAAGGCAACAACATCAGCAGTAATAACATCAACCTGCGCCGTAGCACGAACATGTGCAGCAGGGGGAAGTGAATTGGCCACAAGTGGAGCAACAACACCAGCAGCGATCACCGGACGATCCTCCAGAAAAAGGAGCTATGACCAGGCCCTCTTCCAAAAGGAGGTGTAGTGGCCGTGTAGAACAGAACCACGAGAAGTTCACACAAGGCACTGCAATCAAAATGCACCGATCGATATCGATCAAATAACGCCTGGATCACCGATCGGTGATCTAGACATCCAAGCCCTTCCGGTATCACTCTCTCTCGTTCTCGAAAGTATATACAACGCACGCCTCGCCGGCTCCAAGTATAATAATAATTAAAATCTGTTTTAAATCTTAACAACAATATTGTAAATTATACAAAAGTTTAAACCAAATAAAGAATCCCTATAAACTACATTGTGTTATATATAATTTCTTTTATTTGGGCACGTAGAAGCCACAAAAAGGTGTTGCAAAAAATGGAAGAGACAAAATCAGTAATTAAAACGGAACTAGCTGAAAGTAGGAAGTTGACCGAGGAAATGGTCAAAAGTGATAAAATATTTCAAGATGAAGTAGTATAATTTCAGCATGAATTCTTAGACATATTAAAAGGAAATAATTAGTGTAATTAATGCAAATATTTTTTTTTATAATGAATTTTATTTATTTTTTTTAAGTAGATGTACATAATTTTATTATCAGTGAAGTTTATTTATTTAGAGTGCAATTTTGAACTTAAGAGTTAATATAAACGAAAAATATTTAATTTTTAATGAAATTTTTTAAAAAAATGTTAAAAATATGAATTAAAATGAAGTTTATTTATTTAATTAAAATGTGAATTATGAAGTTTAGAAAAAAGAATTTTAATAAAAAAAATTGAAGTTATTTAATCAATTTCATTCAAATAAGAATTATAATTTTCCAAAGCACCTTTATTATTCCTTTTGTTTCTTCCTGTGAACCAAAAATAATATTAATAATGTCCACAAGGGCCACGGCCAATACCTGATTTTAACTTTACTCTATTTATATATCTCTTCAAGTCTGATTTTGAATATAATTCGCAATAGCATGTCTAATGCTGAGCAGTAGCGTACGCAGGATGAAACCATGGGGGGGTTCACAAAACATATTTTGTACAAATATTAGGTAAAAAAATTTTTCTCATGTAATAGAACTATGTACTTATATTATATTTTATGTTATTTCACTATAAAAATAATTACCTATAGGTATATTTTTATCGCAATTTTTTTTATTGAAAATTGTGAAGAAACATAAATAATAATTTTTGACCATTTTTCGAATATCACAAAATGTCTTGTTTTTCTCCAAAAATCATGGTCTCGTGGTGTGCGCAAGACTTTAGACTTTGAATTAGGGCATTTTTACATTTTTTTAGCCGAAAAGAAGGGAACTACTCTGAAAACTTGGTGGCGCGTAGTTTTTGAGTCAGAAAATCGATTGGTGACATGAAAAAAAAATTTAAAAATTCCTTTTTTTTCAAATTTTGGCCAAAAAAGGCCAAAAATGCGTCCAATTGTTTTTTGCGTAATTTCATCTGAAAAGACGGAAAAATTTCCTACAAAAATCTATATGGCCATCCCGAATGTCAGAGTTTGTCGAGAGCTATAAATAAATGAGAAATACGTGATTTTAGAATAATGGCGTTTTTTGCAATAACAGTTGTAACTCCGAAACGGCGCACCCAATCGCGCTAAAAAAATTTTTGGTATATCACATCGAGTTCACGATCATATTCCCAAAGCTTGAGAGATATTTATTTTTTTGCTATCCCGTTTGAAAAGAATCCACCATATATTATACATCGTTATTCGGAATATTTTTTATTTGTTTAATAAGTTGATATATTTATTAATTATAATTTTTCCTATTATTATTGGAATCAGGGGGGGGGGGTTTAACCCGCAGTAACCCCCCCCCCCCGTACGCGCCTGGCTGAGACCAGCTGTATCAGCCCGATTATTCAGTTGTTCTGAGTATTATCTTCGTCGTGTAGTTTCAAATTGAAGATGCTCATTCGTCCAAGCTTGATTAACTGATCTATGTTCAAATTATGCAACATGCAAGCTGCCTTTATGATGATATTTGTGTTGTCAATTTTTACATCAAGCCCCTTACCAATTCTGCGGAACCTTGCCTTCAAATGGCCAAAAGCATTTTCGGCAACGCGGCGAGCACCTGACAATTTCGCATCAAAATTTGCTTGTTTTGCAAACAAATTATTTGAATATGGGAACGGCTTCATTAACGTGTCGCTTAAAGTGAAAGCAGAAACTCCAATTAATATAGGAGGGACAATACAATTATTTAACATTATCCTATGTTTCACAAACAGTGAACTGTTCTGTTGCAGCTTCTTTAGTGGTGAGATATCGTAAAGTGAGCAATCTCTCACACGTCCTGGTGTGCCAACAGAAATGAACATGAACCGGTATCTGGTAACTGTGAAAATTTCAAAAATTTCTGCCGCATGACAGTTGAACAATTCAAAGAAGTTTTAGCTTTGCTTAGTGAAAAAATATAAATAGTAAAAATAGCTTTAGGTAATTGAATTTTTATTTAGGTCGAGCCAAATATAAAAAAGGAGTATACAAAAATGAGCTTCGTAGTTCCTGCAAGAACGCGTCTCACTGTAACTTTGCGTTATATTTCGACTGGAGATTCTTACCGATCCTTGGAAAACTTGACACGTGTCTCTAGAAAAAACCATTAGCAAGTTTATTCCAAAAGTTTTGTTTAGTATTTGTGAAGCACTTCAATCAACACACTTAGCAGTAAAATGCAGGATGTGTTTAAAATGAAAGGTTTTTAAATTTATTGCGTTTTGCAGATACCCAAATCAGAAGCTGGAATTGTTGGATGTAGCTTATGATTTCAACAATATATGGGATTTTCCTCATGCATTGGGAGCAATTGACGGCAAACATATAAGAATAGTAACACCACCAAAATCGGGATCGGATTTCTACAACTATAAGGGCTTTTTTAGTATAGTTTTGCTGGCTATTGCCAATGCCCACAGTAAATTTATTTTCATTGATGTTGGTGATAATGGACGCGCATCAGACAATGTCATTTTTAAAAATAGTCCGATTTATGAAGCAATGAGGAATAATGAACTAACCCTTCCTCCCTTGACACAGCTCCCAGGGCAAGATGTGAAAACACCATATTATTTTATTGGTGACAACATATTTGCCATTGATAAACATTTAATGAAGGTGTTCAATCTAAGTAATAATTTAAGTGTGAAAGAGGAAGTGTTTTATTACAGATTAAGTCGAGCTCGAATGACAGTTAAAATGGCTTTTGGCCGGTTAGTAAATCGTTTTATAATTTTTCATCGACCAATAGATATTAAGATTAAATGTGCGGATTTAATCGTGAAAATATACAACGGGTGTTTTTGAAAATAAAAATTGAATGGAGCGTTGAATGAATGCTGTAAGAAAAAATGATTATTTTAAAACATAAGTTTTATTAAACAGAGACAATGTTTATCATTTTAATTATTTTTACATCAAAAGTAAAAGTATAATGAAGATAAAATGTACAAGTATTTTTTTGTACGCCTCTATTAATATATATCTTCAATTTTATAAACATGAGTGAGAATTTTAGAAATTATGACTTCCGGTCAAATTTTCTATGTCAAAAAAACAAAAAAAATTAAAAACTAATGGCTCCTTAATGCCCTTATGACACTCGCTTTTTTCAGGCTGATAAATCTGCTAATTCGATTGAGAGGAGATGTTAGCATAGGAAATTTAAAGTGGAGTGAGTGACCAACAAATTTGACAAAATTGGAAGGGAAAAATGGAATTGCCATATGCATTCTAGCAGTTCAGTTGGAAAATATGAAGAAAAATTTCAATATTTGATTTTCCTACTGCTACTTTGATTTTATTTCTGCTAACAGAACACAATTAAGATAGAACTGTCAAAACTTATTTCAAAAAATATAAAAAGCAATGTTATCCTTTTTTCGCAAAATATTTTTATCTTTTTCCCACAATTAGTTTCTCTAGCAGATTTATCAGCCGACAAAAAGTGAGTGTCATAAGGGCATTAGAAAGCTTAGAGTCTCCTCTTTAAAATTCTTATTTTATTTTTTTTGCGTACAGGTAAAAATACTTTAGTTTTTCCCCGAACACCTCGCTTGAATATTTGAATTCAGCGGTTTTGCGCGCGAGTTACGTCAACATTCCACACTCCACATTGTGAAAACCTCGAAAATGATTCCCAGCGAAATTCCGTAGCGTCACGAAATGGTAGAAGTAGTACAATAAATTGTATTAGAGTTATGACAGTTCTCTCAGAATAATGTAATCTAGTACTTTATTGTAATCGAATTTAGTTCAGTCTAGTTTTTTTATTTAAAGCGTTGACGTGCGAAATTTTATGAGAAGAAGTTGTGAAATACTTTTATAAGATTATTCTTGTTTTTTTGTTTTAATAAATCCTTTGTAAACGGTCAAAATCGTGGAGTTTGATTCATTTGATAACATTTTTCAAATAGTGGCGACCGTGACAGGACCGTTTACAAGAGGATGGATAAGAAATTAAAACAGCGTGGAGTGCTTCGATCCTCGTTCACAAAAACAGTGAAAAAGGTTAAGGCAGCATTATCATCAAAGGAGGCCGATTCGTGTCATATCAGTGCGCTGATGGAGATGTTGGAGGAAAAACATCAAGAGATTACAACAATGAACCGATATATATATAATATGAAGAAATGCTGAAGCAAGATGAGTTAAACGAGGATGATTTAGAAAAAGAGCTGGACACGACAGACGAGTATAATGTACAGTGGAAAACATTGAAAGCGGAGGTTGCTACGACAAATCAAGCACCTTTAAAAGCCGTGAGTATGTATGGTTCACAACAAAGTATTCATAATAGTGTCATTGCAGAGAACAAGCGCACATTTAAATTACCAAAGCTAGAATTTGTCAAGTTTAGCGGTGACTTAAGAGAATGGTTGCAACTTTGGGCACAATTCAAGAGAATCGATGAAGATTTGTCCATAGGAGAAAGTGACAAATTTCAATATTTGATACAAGCGACGACTCAAGGCTCTAGAGCACGTGAATTGGTAGAAAGCTACCCGGCCACTGGGAAAAATTACGCAAAAGCAGTAGAGTGCTTGAAGACTAGATTTGGTCGGGAATATTTGTTAGTTGAAGTGTATGTGCGAGAATTATTAGGTTTGGTGGTTCAGAATACACTAGTTGTAGAAAAAATTCCACTAACATCGCTTTATGATAAATTAGAATGCCTTCTCAGAGCTCTAGAAACACTTGAGGTTAGTACAGAAAAATGTGCGTCAATGTTACTTCCGCTCGTAGAATCGTGCCTACCTGAAGATATTCTTCGTGTTTGGCAACGCAATTATATAGCTGTCTCGAGGAGCCCTTCCCATAATAGTCTAGAAGCGACTACAAATACATCAAATGAACGACTAGATAGATTGATGTTATTTCTCCGGAATGAGCTGGAAAACGAAGAGAAGGTCAAATTGGCCTTGTCTGGTTTTGGTTTTAAAAACAATTCATCGACGAATGTTGGAAGGAGAAGAAATAACAAAGAAGCTGTCAAGAATAACTACAAAAGCCCACCGACTGCAACAGGTTTGCTTACTGCTAATAAAGTAAGAGCTACGAATTGTACATTCTGTCAAGGCAAACACAATAGTGTCGATTGTTCAGGTTTTAGAGATATGCCTGCGGAAGAAAAAATAAATATTTTAGACAAGAAAAGGTGCTGTTTTAACTGTTTTAAAACTGGGCACAAATCTTCAGATTGCTGGAATAAAAAACTATGTACATTTTGTAACAAAAAACACCATTTCTTGATTTGTTCAGATTCCGACCAAAAAATTGACGGAAAAGGAAATGATTCTGCACAGATGAATGAAAAAAGTGATAAAGCGTTAGCCTGTTTAGAGAGCTCACCGAATGTAGCATTGCAGACGTTGTTAGTTAAGTTGCGAGGAAATGGTAAAGACAGGATTGTAAGAGCTATAATCGATACGGCGTCTCAACGTTCATATATATTAAAAGATACAGCGCTCGAAGTGAAATACATTGCCAATAGACAATAACGTGTTCAACATAATTTATTTGGTGGAGTTAAATCTGAGGTGATTCAACATCAAGTCTACACCATATATTTATCCAGTTTGGTTGGAAAATACCAGTGTAATTTCGAAGCACGTGATCAGACGTTGATCTGCGAAAGAACCCCAGCGATGAAGCAAGGACCTTGGCTGCAAGAATTGGAAATGTACAATATTCATTTAAATGATTTTGAAGATAGACCAATCGAAATATTAATAGGTACTGACGTAGCAGGGAAGTTATTTACAGGCAATGTGCAAGTGTTGTCTTCTGGTTTAGCAGCAATCGAGACAAATCTTGGATGGACTATTATGGGTTGTCTTCCAATAGGAACAGAAACTGACGACGCTACGATGCTTGTAACAACTATGATGATAAACGGAAGTGATATTGGTAATCTATGGTCTCTAGATGTTCTTGGTATTTCGGATCCAGCAGAGAAGAAAAAGAAAATGGAGTTGCAGGAAGCGACTGTTGAACATTTTAATAATACTGTATCAGTTGATGAAGAAGGTAGATTTCAAATACATTTGCCTTGGTTAGAAAATCATCCAGCTTTACCGAGCAATTTCAACATAGCAACGAAAAGATTAATGACTACTTCTAAGCGTTTAAAGGCTGATGGACTGTTTGACGATTATGGAAGAATTTTTGACGTCTGGCTGAAAGAAGAAGTTATTGAGTGTGTTCCTGACGACCAATTAGAATTACATGGACATTACCTACCACATCGTCATGTGGTAAAAGAAAACAGTACTACGAGAATTCGTCCTGTATTTGACGCGTCTTGTAAAGAAAAAGGTAAAGCTAGTTTAAACGATTGTGTTGAAAAAGGTATGAACTTGATTGAGCTGATTCCTTCGATCCTAACAAAGTTCCGGTTGAGAAAAATAGGTGTAATATCAGATATTCGGAAAACATTTCTCCAGATTGGTATCTACGAGCGAGATCGAGATTATCTTCTTTTCTTGTGGTACGATGAAAAGGGAAAACTTATAGTCTTCAGGCATCGAAGGGTAGTATTTGGTGTATCGTGCAGTCCATTCCTATTGGGAGCCGTGATAAACCATCATTGGAGAGACGCACTACGACGATGTCTTCAGGACAAAGATATTTTGAAAGCAAATATTATTGAAAAGCTGAGTACCAGTTTTTATGTCGATAACTGTGTCACGAGTGTAGAAAATGAAACAGAACTGCAGGAATTTATCAGAGAAGCTACAGCAATTCTGAAGGAGAGGAAGTTAGAACTTCGTGGCTGGGAATATTCATACCAGAATACTGTTACAAATGAAGAATCCTTGTGTAACGTTTTGGGGATAAAATGGAGTAAAACTAGAGATATCTTGAAAATAAATGTTGACATTTGCAATTCCATTGAAGAGCCAATTACAAAAAGAGTAATATTGTCTTTTACGCATAGACTTTTCGATCCGATTGGCGTGACGTGTGCCATAACTTTACTACCAAAGTTACTGTTGCAACAATTGTGGTTCGAGAAAATTGGTTGGGAAAATTGGTTGGGAAACCCCAAGACGATTGACGATAACTGATGAAGTGCTTGCAGATTGTTCACTTCATGTTTTTTGTGATGCCAGTCAGGATGCTTATGCCACAGCGATGTATCTTCGAACAATAGTCGATGGTGACGAAAACACGACAGTGCGCGTCCAATTAGTGCAAGCAAAATCGAGGACTAGAATTGTTGGCAGCGTTGATAGGCGCAAGGTTGTACGACAGTGTTTAAAGATTTAGCATCTGTCATACGCGAGACTACCTTCTGGAGTGATTCGACCACCGTATTGGCCTGGATAAAGCTGGGATGTTTTTGTCAAAAATCGAGTTGAAGAGATAAGGACCCTTACTAACAATGGATTATGGTGGTATGCACCGGGAATTCACAATCCGGCTGATTTACCCTCTAGAGGATGTAGTACGAAAAAGCTGCTAGAGATTCGATGGTGGGAGGGTCCTGATTGGCTTAAAGAACCAGAAGAACTGTGGCCTATGTCCGAAGGAATTTATGATGAAACAGAAATTAATCAAGAGAAAAAACCCAAGGTAATATCGTCTGCTGATCTTTTTGCTTTATCGAATAGACCAGACTGGTATTACAGAAGATTTTCCACTTTCGAGAAAATCGTAAGGGTCGTGGCCTGAATCCTGAGGTTTGTAAAAAATACTAAAGATAATAAAAATTCGCTTGTTAAAGGTGATCTAAATACGGATGAAATAGGTAGAGCTGAAAGAAAGATTTTTCTACTGGTGCAGAGGGAGAGCTTCGGAGATGCTACAGATCAGCGGCTTACAGGCATGTTCCCGTACATTTATGAAGATGGTTTAATACGCATCAAGACTAAAATTGCTAATAGCGACGAGGTTAAGGATTTTTGTCATCCAATAGTCTTGCCTAAACACTCACACCCAGTAGTTTTTTCGTTAATCATGAAAATACATCGAGAATCGTCTCATGCCGGTATGCAAACAATGGTAGTTATCCTTCGTAAAAGATTTTGGATCCTAGGTGGTCGACAGTCTATAAGGACAGTTTTAGGGAAATGCAAGATTTGTCAAAGGCAAAGAGCGAAACATGCTGACGCAGATACTACTCCCTTGCCTAAAGATCGAGTGAGAGACGCAAAGGTTTTCGAAATAGTTGGTGTGGATCTAGCAGGTCCAGTTTATCTTAGAGGTGTGGATAAAATTTTGTGGCGGTGACAATCAACTAAACCGAGCTGCCGATCCATGGATATATTGCAAGATCCATGGAGGGCCAAGTTATTATCTTATTATCATTTTCACCAGTACATACAGACCAAAAAAGTACGATCACCGTGCCGTTATCACCGCACGCAGAGATAAGGAACCCGGTTGATGAAGAAACGAAGTTAGTTGATTGTTGCCGGCCCTCACAGTTGTAGCCAACCTAAGTGTATAAAGAATTTGTAATTATCAAAAAGGTTAAAGGCGAAAAAATACAAGTTCGGTTACTAAAGGCGCGTTCTCACTATTCAAGTTTAGTTGAACGATTATAGTTGCCCAACAAAACTTGAATAAAATCTGCAGTGAGAACCTAAAGTTGATCAACTATTTAGTTGATCAATAAAAGTTTGACTGAGTCAAACTTTCGTCGTTCAAGTCCGCCATTTCCGTTCAAGAATTGTGTTTGACAAGTGTTTTGAGGTTAGTATTTCTTTATCGTATGGCAAAACAATTATTTTATAATTTATTGTTTATGTTGTGTTTTTAGATACATAGTCTGTTTTTAGAGTATAATATCTGCAGTGGGAGTTACGATTTCTTTCTTCAACGCCTCAGGAGACAGATAACGAATATTTTTAAGAAATTTGTAATAGACTAGTATTTTTACTACCATCATTTGATTGCATAGTTCACTGGACTTGATAAAGAGATTAAAGTATTATTAAAAAGTGAACGACAAGGCACCTACCAAAGACTGTGGTATACCATTGTGTTTTGACAAGTGTTTTGAGGTTAGTATTTCTTTATCGTATGGCAAAACAATTATTTTATAATTTATTGTTTATGTTGTGTTTTTAGATACATAGTCTGTTTTTAGAGTATAATATCTGCAGTGGGAGTTACGATTTCTTTCTTCAACGCCTCAGAAGACATATAACGAATATTTTTAAGAAATTTGTAATAGACTAGTATTTTTACTACCATCATTTGATTGCATAGTTCACTGGACTTGATAAAGAGATTAAAGTATTATTAAAAAGTGAACGACAAGGCACCTACCAAAGACTGTGGTATACCATTGTGTTTTGACAAGTGTTTTGAGGTTAGTATTTCTTTATCGTATGGCAAAACAATTATTTTATAATTTATTTAAAATGTGTTGTGCGCATGTGTTTTATGGTTATTTTCTGTATTCTAAATATATTAGAAAAGCTACATTTTTCAGCTAAAAATGTAAAATACGAAAATAGAACACAACCATTTTTTTGATCTAAAGTAAAACACTAAAAACACAACATCAAAAATAAATTATAAAGTAATTTATACCAATAATTTTTATTTGTGTTGTGTTTTACGATTGACTTCCAAAATTTTTTTTAGTTAAATAAAAATGAGCCTCAAGTGGTCTGAAAGTATTGTGCTAAAATTCCTAGAACTGTATCACAAGCATGATTGTCTTTGGAACCACCGGCTGGATAACTATAAAAATAAAGATGCAAGAGAAAATGCTTTGGGTTCTATTGTCAAAGAAATGGAAATTTGTGGTCTTACTATTACTGATCTGAAGAACAAAATTAAGACGATTAGAACCATGTACAAAAAAGAACATGCATTGGTTAGTAAATCAAAAAAAAGTGGAATGGGAACAGAGGAAGTATATGTGCCGAAACTGTTTTGGTACAAAAGAGCGGATATATTTCTGAATGGAGTTACAAAAACTAGAGACAGCTCATCAAATTTAGTAAGTATACTTTTAATTTTTTAGATTAATTTAACAATAACCTGTAATTATTAATCGTCATGTATCATATGCAGTTGCCAAGGCACAGCTCCTTGTCCGGAAAAATACTCGGCATATTTATCACGCACAAGAGCCGCTGATCTCGTGTAATTGCGGCTCCCTAAATTAACATCCAAATTATGTAAACTATTCACTGCAATATTTTCTGTTCTCCAAGAACCTGGTATAATGTGACTGGTATTCAAATCTTCAGTATCTACAGAGCCGGCTGGTGTATATCTTTCACTCGAACTCATTTTTAACCAGTTATGTAATACTAAAGCTGCTTTAATAATTCCGTCCACTTTATTAATTCCAACCGCTATAGGTCGTTCAAAGACTCGGAACCTAGAAACTAAAATTCCAAAGGCGTTTTCAACTATGCGACGAGCTCGTGACAAACGGTAGTTGAAGATTTTTTGTTTTTTAGATAAATTAGTACTTCTTCCAAATGGTTTTAAAATGTAAGTTCTTAAGGGAAAAGCATCGTCAGCAACTAATACCCCGTCTTTTGGAAAATTTAATATATTCTTAACATCTTCTAACGCTGTATTCAAAGATGATTTTGCGAAAATGGAAGCATCATTTGCTCGTCCATTTGTGCCTACGTTGAAATAGCGAAAACAATAGTTAGCGTCAACGGATGCAAACAAAATTACGCTGTATGTGCCTTTGTAATTAAAATATTCTGATCCACTATGAGGGGCATTTCGTATAACAATATGTTTCCCGTCTATTGCTCCGCAACAGTTAGGAAAGTTCCATCGAAAGTAGTATTCCTTTTGAATTTTCTTCCACTCTTCTTCAGTTTGTGGCACCTGCAACAATTTTTTTTACAAATTTTGCTGCATTTTTAAAAAAAATTAAATAAAATTTAGTATTTTAATAAACTTCTTTTTTAGAATTTACAACATAATACATCTCAAAGTGAAATTATCGGAAATGAAGTGGAAGTCCGAGATGAAAATGAATTTCCATCACATATGATTACCGGAAAGTTTAATACTCAGGAAGAAGTGATATATATAGAAAATACAGAAACTGCCAAACAGCCGACCCCAAAACAATCGAAGGCGGCAAATGAATTTCGTGCTCCTCTGGGTCAGAAACGGAAAATGGTCCATGACAACATTTCAAATATAAGCGCAGCAATTGATAAACTTGATAGAGTAGTGCAAAATAACAAAAATGAGGTGGATGATGAATTCGACATATTTGCTAAACATGTTGCTGTCCAATTAAGACAGATGCCTCTTTACGATGCAATCCTTTGCCAGGAAGAAATTCAAACCGTATTAAGGCAAAAGCGATTGGATCTCTTATCGAGACGGTCTCCGTCTTATACAGCTACATCAGCAGCGTATTTACTTGCTCAACGTACAACACCATCACCAGCTTTTTCATATGCCACGGAACATACAACACCATCACCAGCGGTTTCATACGCCACGGAAGGAGAAGATTGCGAAGCTGATTCTCAAGAGCCACCTGATACTCTTACTCAAGCTCTAACTGATATATTGTACTAACATGTATTACTTTTGCTAATTAACATAATCTAAAATGTATTACTTTTGCTTGTGCTCCTACTCCACTTGTATTGTTCTTTACTTTTTTCTATATTTTACTTACTTTAATAAAATCTTCTAAAACATCGTATATTGCCGTACATACTTCCAGCAAAAAATTTGAAATTGTGTTTTTAGGTACTCGGTATATGGAAGCCAGCGTTGAAAATGAATCTCCTGTTGCTAAGTACCGCAAAGTTACTTGCAGTTTTAATTTTGGTGAAATTGCTTGTCGCAAAATTGTGTCCTGTTTCTTCAAGCGATTCTGAACTTTCAATAGCAGCTCGTCAAATTTTTCTTGGGACATTCTTAAATGATTCCTATATCCTTCTTTATCCTCTAATGCCAGTTCCTTCAGCAAGGTTTCTGATGCTCCCAATCGATTTCTTCTCAATATCCATTCCCTCACCCAAAAGCGACGTTTCTTACGAACTTTCATCTGAAGCAGTATTGATTTTAGTTCGTTTAGTAAAATAAAAGAAACTTCGCGCACAACTGCTTTCACCATTTTAAACTACAACTTGAAAGGAAATGGCAGACTTGAACGATAAAGTTTGACTAGGTGTGAACGAAAACTGCTTCAATTCATATTCAAGTTTTGTTGATCAACTATAATCGTTCAACTAAACTTGAATAGTGAGAACGCGCCTTAAGTTACGTGGAGTTTTAATTCGCAACCCAGTCAAGCAGTAGATTTGGTTTGGGGGGCCGCGTGAAAACCGTTGTTCCGCGAGTGTTCCATAAAACCCCCATAGTGGTGACCCACGACGATTGTAAAAAGTAACCGCTAGAAGGAATACACAGTTGTACGACTCCATGAGTCCGAAGGGCCGGATGACCATATCGTATAAAGGGACATGTCAAGGGAGGCGCCAAAACACCATCGATTAAGATTCCACCTGGAAAGGAAATCAGCCGGAACTTGAATTCACCGGTGTACAGCGACCACGTGTGGAATTCCGTTAGCAGCGTACGCATCTACAACCAAGCAGAAGCCGACGAGAAAGGAGAACATCTTTCCCTATTAAGTTAAGTTAAAAGTTTCAAGAAATTATTGTCCAAAAATAAGCAGGCAAAAAAGTGTAAAAAAATTTTGTTATTCTTATTGTAGGAAAAAAAGGGGGGAAAACCGTTAAAACAAAGGAAATATCTAGTGTAAATGAGCATGGACTAAGGAAGGAATAGAAGATATAATAAACCGCACAACCGTAAGCATACAGAAAAAGCGAAACCGTAAGTACAGTAATTTACAAGGATCATGAAACTTGATTTTAAACTGAAATTGAATTGAAAGTGATATTAAATTATACTCGTATACTAACGGAAAAAGAGAAATAAAAAGTACGGTTAGAATAAATGAATAAGTTCATACAAAAGGAATAGATCTCTCGGGAATGCATGACGTATAACAAAGGATTAGTCAGAGAAGCAGCATCCAACGGTTTTTTTAATTTTTTTTTGTTGCTCTGTAAGCACACGAA
This sequence comes from Thereva nobilitata, assembly GCA_963855945.1. Taxonomy (NCBI): domain Eukaryota; kingdom Metazoa; phylum Arthropoda; class Insecta; order Diptera; family Therevidae; genus Thereva; species Thereva nobilitata. Next base: position 38,705,697 of record OY979697.1, read on the forward strand.
GCGTAACAAGAGGAAATTCAAGGTGCAATAAGCACCAATGTATGAAAGACTACTGTAAAATAAACGAAAATTGAAACTTATTTTTAGATTTTTTTAGGTCAGATAAATTCTTTACGGGTAAATTTTCAACAGATTGAGTGTTTTTTGCATAAGCGTCTCCTTATATTATAAATTTTTTTGTAATTGTTAGAAGGTATTGAATGGGGATTACTAGCAAGGCGTTCTTAGTTAAACAAAAGATATCCGCGATCGTTATTATTTAGCGAATAAAACAAATTCCCAGCCGACAAAAAACAAGCAGCACTGGCAGCTTAAGTTCATTCTCGCGTTACATAGTAGCATTCGTTCGGACCGTTGCGGATTAGATGATCAAATTTAACGTATTACATTCAATAAGTAATCAACGTATAGTTGGATACCCCCCCTGCCAAGAATTTCATAAAATTCTGGGGACGATATTTTTTCGATTGCAGCGGAAGCCAGTGATGCAAGATGTAGGGGAAAGTACCTACATGTAGGAGAATTCTGCCACAAAAGTTGAGCGTAGGTAGAAAGGGACAGATTTTTAATATTCTCAAAAATGTAGGTACTTTTTGATAAAATTTTCTATAGAAGAAATTTTTTCGCATAAAGATCTCAGTTAAGGTATTTTGTTCAACACTTCTATAAAAGTGGCATAATGTAACATAAAGATTTCAGTTAAGGTTTTTTGTTCCACACTTTTCTAAGTCTGACAACTGTAGAGTATAAAAAGCGAGTTCAGTTCTTTCTTTTCTAGGAGTGGACTGGGTGGGTGGTGGGTCGGTCGTGTTATAATTTCGCAATATTGGGAAAATCAGAAAGAATTACAATCAAGTCAATTTGAAAATCTGGGATCATCATAAACATCCGTATCTGTGCAAAACAATCTACCAAAACAATCATTTTGACGTTAATATGCAAATTAGAAATTATACTTAAGAAATTTAAGATAACATTCGGTCTCCATTGACTTTTATGGGCTGGCTGAATATATGAATAAGACAGGCGGCCATTTTATGTCTAGTTTTCAAAAGTGATTCTCTCATTCTCTGTGCAAATAACATTTTGATAACCAGAAATAATTACAACCAAGTGGAGTTATAAAATTTTAAAAATATGTTAATCTATTATTGTAATGTGAGAGTGTGAGACTAGTAGTAAATTTTAATCTGTAGTAAATATTCCGTAATTTTGTGATCAAAAAGTAATAATCAAAGATAGCATTTTAATCCAAATAATAATAAATCAAAAGTAGACGAAGACCATCTGTTTTTGCCACCACAGCTTGGTTCAATTATACTGGCTGGAGGGCGAATCTCTGTGGCAAACAAAATTAATTTTAATCAGCTGATTCATGGTCCACCTCATGCTCATCAGGTAAATGCATACATACATATCTATTATAAAAAATTAGTGTTTAAAACAATTTTTAATCTAGTGTCATATGAAGTTTACATCGAAGAAATTTTCAACATTATACATATCAACACTTAAGACCACACATTAGACTGAAACGGGAGTAATCCCCAAATAAACCTTTATGGGAAACATTGTATCTGGAAGCTCATCAGGTAAATGCATACCTATCTATTATAAAAAATTAGTGTTTAAAACTGCTATCCCCCATAAAATCCCCAAATAAACTTTTATACTATTATCCTTTATGCTAGCTCTTTGAGTTAGTAAAACTTGAAAAACAACAACAATACCATGGCGACGAATATAATTGAGGATTGTGAAAGTTCAGATTCTGGAGACAGTCGTAGGGAAATTTCGAGCACAGCTAAATACAAATATAGGAAGCAAAAATTTAGCGATATTTAAAGGTTGGTTAGAAAAGCTTGAAAATAACGAATATAAATGTAAGTGTACTGCTTGCAATAAAATTATGAACTGTGGCAAATCGGAATTACAAAAACATGGTGAAACTAAGCTGCATAAAAAAAATGTTAAATCAATTAAAAAAAGTGCAAGACTTAACCAATTCTTTATTAATAAAAAGACTGAGAAAACCCAAACTGACGTAGTTAATTTTGAAATAAAATTAAGTTTGTTTTTTTGCTGAAGACAACGTGGCTCTACAGATTGTGTTACGTGCCGATTTTTTTTTTTGCACGCAAGGCTCGGCCGCGCTCAGCGTAGGGTGTGGTTCAATAAAAATACGAAACTCCTGGGGAAAATTAAATATATAAATTGGGCGCCACGTAGTTTTAAGGTCTACGAACCTATGTACAAAAAAAATATTATAACACACAGATAAAAACAAAAATTTAGAAAAATTCCGTTTTCTCAACTTTTATTTAAACAATCTGAGTAATAAAAAAAAACCAATAACTCGAAATTTTCAGAATTCAAATAATCAAAAATTAGTAGAACTCAAACTCAAGTAATAATTCAAATATATGTTTATAACAAATAAGAAAAAAATTAAATTACCAACTTGACTACTAACTTGTAAAAAGAAAAAAAAATCCGCGGTGCAACGCTTCTCCTGTCCTCCTTCTTTGTCAACACTTTCACTATGCACCTTCACTCTTCCACTGTCAAAAAAACTAAGAGGACGATCGCTCCAGGGGCCCGGATTATATCGGGAATTGCCCACTATTTTAGGGACTTCCAGTGCGCTTTCCAAATCGGTTTGACCCGCTTGGAAATGGAAAATAATATTATTTACAAAATTAATATTTTTGTTTCAAAATGCGCACTGGGTCCCGGGCATCCCTTTTTCCACCCCCGGGAAAATTCTCGAGGCCGGGCTTGCCTTAATTTTGGGTTTAAAAGTTGGGCTTGACAGCCCCCGGCCACATTTGTAGAAATCCCGGGGTGGACAATTATATTTAACTTAAAATTCGCTGGAGCCCTCCCTGGCCGCTGGTCTGTCCTTTAGATGTGGGAATTGCAGGCAGAATTTGGAGTACCGGGAAAAATTCGTTTTTGAAATTTCCGGAGGTTAGGATCGTTGGGAAGCCTTGCACCGCGTTCACAATTGATCTGCGAATTTAAAACGGGTGCAAACAAGTAAGTTTTGGCTTAATCTAATTTAGTTGACGATTCCTCATATTTTATCTATTCTTCCAGGGACTCCGACATTCTCCTCTGACTGGGGACACCGGTCATCACCAACGGTCCTTACAAAGGATCCATTCTCTCCCGGGTACCTCTGGCGTTATCTAATTGGGTAGGACCTGAAAGAAGAATGGATCAGCAGCATCGTTGTCCGAAAACAGGTAGATGACACAAACAAGGTAAGACACATATAACGTTCATTAAGTCATTTAATTTACTTTCTTTTCTTTTAGGACGACACAGAACATAACAATTGTTGATCATTTATTGCCACTTCTAAAAGAAATAGTACCTGATTCAACAATTATTAAAAAAGCTAAATTAGGACGCACCAAATGTACCAGCTTAATAAAAAATGTATTGGCAAAAGAAGAAAAAGATCAATTAGTTGAGATTTTAAAAGTAACTAAGTTTTCTATTATGATCGACGAAAGCACTGATATTGCTTGTAATAAGTGTATGTGTGTTTTAGTTCGATATTTTTGAAAAGAAAATGGAAAAGTTATGACCAAATTATTAGATTTAATTCCTTTAAGAGACGATTGTTCAGCTGAAGTCCTATATGATTCCTTAAAAGGGTTAATTGTAGGTCTAGGAATTCCATTTCAAAATATAATTGGAATGTGCAGTGATGGCGCCAGTGTAATGGTTGGAACCAAAAATTCATTTGCGTCTAGACTAAAACTAGATAATCCTTGTACAGTCGTTATAAAATGTATTTGTCATACAGCTGCTATTATAGCTAATAAGGCCTGTCTAGCTTTGCCTAGAGCACCAGAAGAATTGCTGCGCCAAATTGGAGTTTATGTATCAGGTAGTTCGAAAAGATGTTGCCAATTAGAAGATTTACAAACATTATTCAAAGAGCAAAAGAATAAAATTCTGCGAACTTCAGCAACTCGATGGCTATCACACTATAAATGTATTGAACGAATTTTAGACAACTGGAAAGTTCTCTTAGTGTTTTTTAGTCAAGCAGTTGAAACAGACAAATTAAAATCTGCTGAAATTATATTAAATGGACTACAAAACACATGCAATATTGCTTACCTTATGTTTTTAAAATATGCTCTGAATTTTTTTAATTGTTTAAATGCGTTGTTTCAGTCAAAAAAACCACTTATTCATGAGTTATATGCAGAATCAGTCAAAATATTTTTAAAACTTGGACAGAATTTTATTAAACGCGAAGAACTCAATGTCAGAGTCAATGCCAATGTTAGATCGCCACATATTTTTTTATCCAATGATGAAATCTATCTAGGGCCAGAATGTTATAAGTTAATCAAAACAATTCCTGCAAGGGAAGCGGAACGTATAACACTCGATTGCCTAGAGTTTTATATAGTGGCCCTTGAAGAAATCCAAAAACGGTTGCCTCTGGCAGAAAATTCAATATTTGCTGAAATGGTTTTTTTAAATCCTGAAATTGTTTTAGGTTTAGATGATTTAAATAAGAAAAACAAAATGAATTTCAATAAAATTTGTGAAAACTTGAAAATTAATGAAACCGCATTATTACAAGAGTGGCGAACAATTGAATACCACTTTTCAGACCAAGAAAAATTAACTTTAAAAAATTATGATATTGAAGAATTTTGGTTTAAGATTAGCAAATTGAAAAATTACAACGATGAATTCGTATTTCCAATTTTATCGGGACTCTCTGCACATATTTTAACTTAACCTCACGCAAATGCTGATGCAGAGCGCATATTTTCAGTTGTTACGGATGTTATGACAAAAAAAAGCAATAAATTAGGACATGATGTTTTGAATTCAATATGTACGATCCGTGCTTCTTTAAACTGCAGCGAACTAACTTGTATTTCATTTAAATGCACAAAAAAGCATTTTAAATTGGTGAATTCTACCATTTATGATAATTACACCAAAGAAATATAATTGGCTGATTAAACTAATTTGCTAAATTAAATATGAATTCGTCGATTTTTTGCTATATACAGAGATTTCTTCAGTTCTAAATCCTGCTAATTTATCTAATGCAATAAAAATAATTACTCGTACATCTTATTGACTTTTACAGTACTATTTATAAAGATATTTGATAACTATTATTTTGTTATATGGATATATACATTTGATAAGTATTATTTTGTTCTATGGATATTTGAATATGATATAATGTAACTATTATTTTTTTTATGGATATATATGTACATTTCATAATTATTGTTTTGAATTTAATAAAAACGTGGAAAAAAGATTAAAAAAACAATTTTTTTTGAAAATATTTTGAAGGGGAAACTGTAGGGGAAATAAAAGAGCACCGTAGGGGAAAATAGGTACTTTTGTTCATCGCTGTAGGTACTTTATGAAATTGCATCTGGCATCACTGGCGGAAGCACCCATAGTGGTAATAACACCCCTTAATGGCAATGAGTTAATTCTAAGTATTACGAAACGTTGTATATGCAAATAACAATTACGAATATAATTTTTGGAAACCCAATACATATAGGTACAACTAATCTAAACCTTTCAAAATAAACGAATTTCCAATCAAAATAGAAACCGCCACTACGGTCCCAAATTGAAATAAAGACTTTTAAATAAGATAAACGTGTTAAATTGAGTACGAAACATTTTTCAAATAGTTAATATTTAAATATTACATTTTTTTTTTAAAAAAAAGAAAAGGATATGAAATTAGTATAATAAAAAATTAAATACAAAAAATCGGTACCACAATTTATTTTTACGTTTATCTTAATTTTTTTTGGATTGAAAAACTGATTTTTGATGGTACGGGCAAAAAATATCGCCACGCGTTAGTCCTTTTCCGTCCACAACGCTATCGTTATCGTTTTCAAGAGTAAGCAACAATAGTAAGAACGTTGCTTGTAACAAGATACGCGTAAATCTAGGCCAGTTCGTTCTAAGATAGCGTGCTCCCCAGTGGATATAGCAAATCCCACCACGACAAAACCAGGAACCATTAAGGCGGAAGGCGCGCCTAACCAAGAAATTTCGCGAATATCGCTCAAAACACCGCCATTTTGGGAAGAATCACCGGAAATTTGGTTTGCTCAGATCGAAGCGCAGTTTGCCACGTGTGGTATAACTACGGTGTTTAAGCAACATAATTATTGAGCAAGTGCTCTAAATAATTTACGAATTGCTTGCATAAATTAATTACTTAGCCAGAGGTTATTAACGTCGAGTTTAATAACTTCTGGCCTAGTTATGAAATAAATTTTTAAAATAAAAGGTAGATAATCAGCAAAATTGCGCTGAATTAAAATAATTATAATTTATTGTAACTTCACTTGTTAAACTCAACTCAGTCATACCGGACGTAAATAAATTTAAATTCGTACCACTCGTATTTATTTATTTTTTTTGAAGTTTTTCTCATGCGTACATATTGACGCGCACATTTAATGGTCCTTCGAGCCGGATCGCGCTCTCGTGTGTAAACGTTTTAATATAAAAGTAATAAAACTATAACTTTCAAACAAAATTTTTGTCGGGAAATCTATCACCATCTACCAGTTTGTTCGTGAAGTGTAAAATAGTGAAAGTGAAGACAACACTGATCAACCACAGCATTCATACGAGCCGATCCCACAACTAATTATCACCAACCAGCTACCCAGCGATCAACACCAACGCTAGCCGAAATCACCATAATCTACACCACCAGCAGCACAAGCATAATCAGCACCACCGAAGTCAACAGGTTAGTAAGCATTTTGATCGACTTTAGTACCTAATCCTACCATACCCAGAATTTAATTTGTCCTTATTCACATTTAAATAAGTATACTATATTAATCACCACCGTGATATACCATAATAATACACAAATCAATAATTACAACCTCGGTACACCAGTGCACAATTTACCATACACCAACACGAATCTATAAAATTATAATACATAGTGACATAAAATTTCTAATAGTGATATACGTGAATCTCTGTAAGCATGACCTCAAAGGATAGTGATTTTACAGTTGAAAATAATAGTGACAATAATCCACCATCGACAAGTAAGTCGAAAGAAAACACAGCTTCTACATCTTCCACAGCCAGAAGCTCCGTGGTAGAAGAATTAATACAAGAACAAGTTATTAATCAAGCTGAACTTGAACGCCTTGTCAAAAATTATAGGAAGACACCAAAAGATAGATTGAAAGAAGGTTATATCAAGGAAAAAAAGCTATTACTACAAAAACAATGGCAACTTATTGATACAACCCACCGAAAATTATTAAAACTGTATTCTAGTGCGGACAAGGATCGGCATTATTTTGCAGAAGAGGTGATTAGTAATCTTGAGGAGACATATTGTGTTACTAGTGGAAAAATGAATGAGCAACTACAAGAATTAAATACCCCCACTGAAGTTAAATCATCAGCATCCCGGTCTATAGCGTCCGTACCAACAATTAAAACACCGGAGCACACCGATATTAAACTACCCCGAATTGAAATTCCAAGGTTTTCCGGAAATTACATTAATTGGCCATCCTTTCATGCTCTTTTCGAATCATTAATTGATCAAAATAATCAATTAAAGAATGTACAAAAGTTACACTATCTACGTAGTAGCGTGAGTGGTGAGGCAGAAAATTTAATAAAACATTTACAATTAAGTGATTCGAACTACCTAGCTGCATGGGAAATTCTCAAAAGGCGTTATCAAAATAATAGAATTCTTGTGACGTGCCAATTAAATGTTCTCACATCTATGCCTAATCATGCATATGAGGGTTCCCACAATCTAAAAAAAATGTTGGACAAATTGAATGAAGTCCTGGAGGCACTTAAAGGATTAAAAATAAATACCACCAGTTGGGACCCATTGATCATCCACATTCTCTCTCAAAAGCTCAATAAAGAAACGATTACACACTGGGAAACTAGCTTAAGTAGTCGCAATGACCCTAATGCCCTTCCAACTATCAATGAATTCAAGTCATTTCTTGAAAACCGATTCCGCACGTTAGAATCCATTGGAGGAAATAAAAGCCTTCAACCAAAAACAGAATATAAACAAGAACATACCAAGGTACACGTATCCCAACAGCAAAACCTACAGCGTAAGCAACCTTATCAAATGTATAATGACTGTCCACTCTGTAATAAAAATCATCGATTGCGTGAATGCCATCAATTCATCCAAATGTCACCCCATGCACGACTAAAGTTTATTCAAGGAAACAGTCGTTGTTGCAACTGTTTTGGAAAAACACATAACACAACATCTTGTCCTAAACAATTTTCATGCCAAAAATGTAAAAAAAGACATAACACTATGCTCCATATTGATGCAAATCCAAATAGAAATAATACATTTACACCACTACCAAGTTCCAGCCACTTAAGTACGACCTCACACCAAGAAAACCTAATTCATCACCCACCCACTCAACAAGTAGAAAATGTAAACCACAATACGGCATACGATACCAACCAAGCATATACACATCTTGTAGAAAGACCAACCAATACAACTGCCTTATTAGCTACCGCACTCGTCAAGGTGTACACCGAAAAATCAGGCATTGTTGTCTTAAGAGCATTGATTGATCAAGGATCACAAATGTCCTTTATTACCGAAAGAAGCGCACAATTACTTCAATTAAACAAAAAACCAACCTTTATGATAATCAATGGTATAGGCAGTACACTAACAGGACCTGCAAGAAGCGTTGTTGAATTTAAATTGGGTCCACATTTTACAAATACAGAGGAGATTAGAGTGCGAGCACATGTTATAAAGAAAATAACAGGAAGAACTCCAATCGATTCAATCATTCCTCAGAACTGGAGTCATATTAAAGGATTACAATTAGCGGATCCGTATTTCTTTAACTCTGGAGACATTGATATACTTTTAGGAGTTGAGATTTATGCACAAATAATAGAGGAAGGCGTAATTAAAGGTTCTATTAATCGTCTTTCAGCTCAACGCACCACTCTAGGCTGGATCCTTTGTGGACCAACCCAGCACCAACCTATAACAACTGCTACTATGAGCTTAGTCTGTGAAGCTACACCAATTGCAGATTTAATCAAAAAATTTTGGGAAGTTGAAGAAACCGTCGACCCCGCAAATAAAAAACATTTCACCGAAGAAGAAGCCTTGTGCGAAGAAATATACCAAAAAACACATAAACGTTTACCTGATGGAAGATATGAAGTAAGATTACCGTTCAAAGCATATCCTCTTACTCCCAACTTGGGCAATTCTCGTGGACTAGCATTAAAACGATTCATTAGCTTGGAAAAGAAATTAGAAAATAATCCCAACCTTAAAACCGAATATATTAAATTTATGAGGGAATACATATCATTAGGACATATGGAAGTAATTGAAAATGACCATACCAACCTAAATAAGCCAACAAACTACATACCTCACCATAGCGTCATCAAGGAGGATAGTACCACCACAAAGGTAAGAGTAGTATTCGATGCCTCAGCAAAAACCACAAACCATACTTCTCTAAATGACAGCCTTATCGCTGGACCAACTGTTCAAGAAGATTTACATTTCATTTTACTACGCTGGAGAATACATCGATTCGCGTTTACAGCAGATGTAGAGAAAATGTATAGGCAAATTAGAATTGCCCCAGAAGACACTGACTTCCAAAGAATCCTGTGGAGAGAAGATCCTACACACCCACTTAAAGAATACCGACTATTAACTGTCACTTATGGAACTTCAGCTGCACCGTTCTTAGCGATTCGTACTCTACATCAATTGGCACATGATGAAAAGGATGAACATGAGCTAGCCAGCAAAACAATTCTTCGAGATTTCTATGTAGATGATATTATGTCAGGAGCTAATACCGAGGCAGAAGCAGAAAGCCTACTGCATAATTTACGTCAAGTAATGAATAAAGGAGCATTTAACCTTCGTAAATGTAGTAGCAACTCTTTAAAAATTTTAGAACATATTCCGGATGAAGATCGCGAATTAAAGTCTACTATGGAAATTAGCGTCAATACCACTATAAAAACATTAGGGATACACTGGAACCCTATTAGTGATAGCTTTAAATTCAAAATAAAAGCATCATCCACTATACCCAAAACGAAAAGAGAATTACTGTCAGAAATCGCAAAATTATTTGACCCTTTAGGATGGATGGCACCTATTGTCATAACAACAAAGATATTAATGCAACAATTATGGTTATTAAAAGCAAACTGGGATGATGAATTACCAAAACCTATTATTGATAAATGGCAAACATTCCGCTCTGAGTTGAATATCATTGAAACAATCAGCATCCCTAGGTGGTTAAAAACAACTTCAAATGTTAAATTTGAGCTACACGGATTTTGCGACGCATCTATACAAGCGTATGCAGCAGTGATTTACCTTCGTGTAACGAACAATAGTGAATACACTAGCACACTGCTAACATCGAAAACAAGAGTGGCTCCCATAAAACAATTAAGTCTTCCAAGATTAGAATTGTGTGCTGCATCACTTGTCGCAAAACTACTTACACAAGTTAAAAGTGCACTACCAGATAAGGCATCAAAAATCTTTTTATGGAGTGATTCTAGTATAGTGCTGTCATGGTTACAGGGACATCCATCAAAATGGAAAACGTTCGTTGCTAATCGTGTCAGCGACATTCATAAAGAAACCGATGGATGCCTGTGGAGATATGTACCCACAAAAGACAATCCTGCTGATTGCGCAAGCAGAGGATTAACACCCAAAGAATTATTAAACCATAAAATTTGGTGGAATGGGCCACATTGGCTTACTGAAGCAGCACATCAGTGGCCAGAAAATATTGTAACAACCACTCAGATAGAAATACGACGAATACCAGTGCATATAGCAAAGGAAACCACCAACATAGATATCGATCTGCTAACTAAATTCTCATCATGGAGCAAACTCATACGAATTACCGCACTTTGTTTCAGATTCACTAGCAACTGTAAGTAGTAAGTCACCAGATAAACGGAATACGAGATTCATAACATGCGAAGAATTAGCACGTGCAAAAAAGGCAATTCTAAGAAAAGCACAATTTTATTCCTTCCAAGAAGAGATTCATGACCTGCGCAACCATCTTCCCTTGAACAAAAAAGCTCTATTTTTAACCTAAACCCATTTATTGATACAGATCAAATTATAAGAGTAGGAGGACGTTTAAAACATTCCAATTTACCATACAACGAAAAATTCCCCATCATTCTTGAACCAAACAATCCAATAACATCATCAATAATAGATGAAGTGCACAAAACCACCCTACACGGAGGAACGCAATTAACACTAGCCACTATTAGAAGGGAATTTTGGATTCTTAGGGCTAGGACCGCTGTAAAACAAAGAATTATATGTGTATAAAGCGTCATATGTTGGAAACAGAAGGCAACAACACAACAACAATTAATGGGTGATCTGCCTGAAGCTAGAATTACTAGAAGTAGACCTTTTCAACATGTTGGCATTGATTTCTGTGGACCTATTACAATCAGAGAATCTCGGTGTAGAGGGAGAATAAAAACGTCAAAGGGATATGTATGCATATTTGTATGTCTGGCAACCAAAGCCATCCACTTAGAAGCAGTAAGTGAATTATCTAGTGATGCATTTCTAGCAGCCCTTAAGAGATTTGTAGCACGACGTGGGCTAAGTAATCACATATACAGTGACTGTGGCACCAACTTTGTTGGCGCAAACCGAAAACTAACCGCTATCCAACTACAGCAAGAATGGGGATTGGACGATGAAGTCTACGGAATTGTTGAACAAATGGGAATAAAGTGGCATTTCATACCACCAGCTGCTCCGCATTTTGGAGGATTATGGGAGAGTGGTGTAAAATCTACCAAATACCATATGAAACGTGTAACAGGAAACGCCTTACTTACCTTTGAAGAAATAACGACTTTATTAACACAGATTGAAGCCTGCTTAAACTCAAGACCGCTATGTCCACTTACAAATGACCCAGAGGATACGGCAGTTTTAACTCCAGGGCATTTCCTTACTGGAAATGCAATTATTGCTCCACCAGAGGAAAATTTAATAAATACCAAAATAAGCAACTTAAATCGATGGAAATATATGCAGCAAATGCATCAAACCTTTTGGAAAGAATGGCAGAAAGAATATCTCCACAGATTGCAGCAACGACCTAAGTGGAATAAACACGTACCCAACATAAAAACCGGAAATCTTGTTTTAATAAAAGACGAAAGATTACCACCTACTCGATGGTTGTTAGGAAGAGTAATAGAGGTACACCCTGGACCTGACGGATTAGTAAGAGTTGTGACTGTAAAATCAAAAGAATCCACCCTTAAAAGACCAATAACCAAAATATGCCTATTACCGATTGAAGAAAATCAATAAAACAAAACCACAAAATCTCCCATAACACTAACGTGCCAAGTAGCAAGTAAAAACAGTTAATTAAAATATCAACAAAAAAAAAAAACTAAAATAAGCAAAAATATATAAGAAAACAAATAACCTAATTACAAGAGTACATACCACAAAAATAATCATAATAATAACAGCCTTTCATTCCAGCATAATGAACTCATATCACCTGTGCTTCCCGATATGCTTAGCATTGCATTTCGTAATTGTTTCTGCCATCATTGCATACGATTGCGGACATAATAACATAAATATGTCAGCTGTTTCATTGATAGAGATTGAGGAATGTCACATAGAAAAACCGAAAACAAAAATTGACTTAGAAGAGATACAATTACTACAGTTGAGTGAACTTACCTACACACATACGTATCAATGCAAAATTAACATCATACAATCCGTATACACATGCGGCATGTTTAGCCATATCTCTGTGGTGCCGGGAGGGTTATCCACATTTATTGTGGAACTAACATATGAAGAATGTATGCTTTTACATAATGAAGGGACATATAAAGTAGCAAATGGAAGAATAATTGCAGGGATTAAACCAAATTCATCATCATCATATTCTGAGGTAGTAGCAGGTGATTTAGAAGAAAGCGGAAAATGCATAGGAATACACTACACCTTAAATGGAAATTCATGGAAAGATGTAATAGTCCTGCAAGCCATAACAATCACTATTACCGATGGAATTAGCACCGTAAGACTAGACGAAAACCAAATTACGATTAGAAATAATATAGTGTGCTCGTACCTCAGCGAAAAATGCACCGATCCGGAGAACGGGATTACCTTTTGGAAAATAGTTACCGAAGAAAAATGTGAAGAGTCTAGGTACGATGTTCTGTGGGAAGGAAAGGCTAATAAAATAACGAATGAACATAACAATGATGTAGGAAAAACGACAATCGTGTACACTGTCAATACAGAGGAAACTGTGTTTGCGTTAGAGATAAGAAAACCAATTCCTGTGTGTAAATTTAAAGGGTATCAAACAGAACATCCTCGTTTAATAATCGTACCAAGACTTTCTACACAGTTTATGTTCACCAAGAAATCGATATCACCAACAAACCTAGATATCATAACATATGTAAATTCTAAATTTGTATATGCTGAAAGACATATGCGGCAACAAATTGAACAACTATACATCAACCTAATAACTCGAAGATGCGAGCTTGAAAGAGAAGTAATTCAAACATTGCTAACTCTAGCACCTCACTACCCTGATGAATTTGCATTAAGGCATATGAAAGAAAGAGGCTATACTGCTGTACCTAGAGGAGAAATTATATATATCATAAAATGTCAACCTGTAGAAGTAGCGGTTCGTAAAAGTGAAAATTGCTTCAATGAACTACCGATCACATATATGAATAAATCCTTTTTCATGACACCCAAAACCCATCTCATCCAAGAATTCGGTACAGAAGTTGCCTGCTCGTCCATTATGAGTCCTGCATATCATATTCTAAATGACTGGTATGGGTTAAATCCATTAATCCACAAAATAAAGGCTCCAAACAAGTTACATCCATCACTAAATATAGACTGGAGATATGAAGAACCAGGAGATTTAATGAACGCTGGTATATATTCCCCAGATGCACTCACCGATTTGCGAAGACAAGCAATGTATGCCTCTGAAAGGCAAGCTATAACAAACATCATCACAAAACGACTTCTAGGTGAAGACGTCAATCATCAAGACATGAATGTACTTAATCTATTAACGCCAGGAGCAATGCACACTGTTATAGAATCCGTTCAGAACAAAATATGGAATGTATTTGGCGAAATTGGGAAAATATATTTAATTATTCTTGGTCTTTACACATGTGTGAAAGGTATCAAATTTATTTGCGATACTATCTTAAATGGAACCCGATTACACGCAATATTCGGATGGAATTGGAGAGTCTCAGCAGCGGCATGGAATACGTTAACTAATCACGTCATCCAAAAACACCAACAAGTAAGATCACAAAATAAGGAAACAATGCCCGAACTTACATCCGTAGTCATACATGATGTATCAACCCGTACAGCTGAATCAACACACCGTGAAAATGAAAACATCCAACATCTAACCGCATTAACAGAAAGAACCTCTCTATATCCCTCTATAGTTACTACAGTCGAAAAATAAATGCTTACTTTCAGATCATCAAGCAGCAGTTGAAATCTAGGCGATTTCAAAGGGGCGCAGAATGTTTAAGCAACATAATTATTGAGCAAGTGCTCTAAATAATTTACGAATTGCTTGCATAAATTAATTACTTAGCCAGAGGTTATTAACGTCGAGTTTAATAACTTCTGGCCTAGTTATGAAATAAATTTTTAAAATAAAAGGTAGATAATCAGCAAAATTGCGCTGAATTAAAATAATTATAATTTATTGTAACTTCACTTGTTAAACTCAACTCAGTCATACCGGACGTAAATAAATTTAAATTCGTACCACTCGTATTTATTTATTTTTTTTGAAGTTTTTCTCATGCGTACATATTGACGCGCACAACGGATAGCACCAAATTCAACCATGTAGTGGGTGCGATAAACGGCAGAGTTCTCCAACAAGTCAGGGATGCCGTGCTAAACCTTCCCGAGTCGGACAAGTACGACAACCTAAAAAGAAGTCTACTGAAGAGGTACTCGGATTCGGATGAGGCCAAGATAGCCAAGCTTCTAAACGAAGTGGCATTGGGCGACAAGCGTCCGTCGCTGCTACTAAATGAGATGCGGCACCTTGGAGGCCAAAGCACCACCGATTCCTTGCTGCGATCGCTGTGGTTAAACCGATTACCCGTGCAGGTTCGTGCTATATTGTCGGCTAGTAAAGACGACCTGGAGTCGTTGTCATCAATGGCCGATAAAATACTTGAGGTCAGCGATTTCAATAGCGTTGCCGCAGTGGGCGAAAAAGCGCCAAGCCAACCGTCGCAAAACACGGCACTGGAAAAAAAGGTCGACCAGTTAACTGAGGCGATTGCCGCGCTACAGAGTAGCCGATCATCTTATGGGCACCGCAGACCGCGGTCTAGGTTAAGGAGCCGAAGCCGCACGAGAGACTCGATATGTTTTTATCATAGGAAATTTAAAGAAAACGCCACCAAATGCCGCGGACCATGCACGTTCTAAAGGAAGCCGACGCGACGCCGGGAAACGGGATGACCACCTAATTACTGAGGCGACATTGGGTGAAAAAAGTTGCAAACGCCTCTTCATACGAGACGAACAGACGGGGACGAAGTTTTTAATAGATTTGGGCGCTGACGTCTCCATAATCCCACCAAACGCAAAGAACAAAAAGCACATACACCCAGGACACCAGTTATACGCGGCAAATGGGACGCCGATTCCAACATACGGCACAAAGCGCATTACTCTGAACCTCGGGCTCCGACGTGAGTTCACGTGGAACTTCATCATCGCGCAAACAACAAGCGCCATCATCGGAGCCGATTTTTTAGACCAGTTCGGGTTGCTAGTGGATATTCGAGGCGCCCGGCTAATCGACAGGAATACAAACATCTCCGTGGTAGGTGCAGTAAGGTCAGTAAAGGTGTGTCGAATTACAACTGTAGACGCGAATAACCCCTTCGCGGATCTAGTGCAAGAGTTCGTCGACATCACAATGCCAGCGGCGGCGACACAAAAAATCATGTCACCAACCGCAGTCACCCACCACATCGAAACGAAAGGCCCACCTATATTCGCCAAACCCAGGAGATTACCACCGGATAAATTAAAAGTCGCAAAGGCCGAGTTCGAGTACTTACTCAGGATCGGTATATGCAGACCGTCCAAAAGTAACTGGTCCAGCCCGTTACATTTGGTAAGAAAAGCGGATGGCGGCTGGCGACCGTGTGGAGATTATCGTCGTTTAAATGCGATTACAGTACCGGATCGGTACCCCATCCCATTCATACAAGACTTTTCAACGACCTGCTTCGGAAAGAAAATTTTCTCCACTATCGACCTTCACCGCGCTTACCACCAGATACCTATTGAAGAGGAACACATCCCTAAGACCGCAATCACCACGCCCTTTGGGCTATACGAATTCAACTACATGACCTTCGGGCTCTGCAATGCAGGACAAACACTGCAACGCTTCATGCATGAGATCCTCAGGGGACAGGAGAATGTGTTCTCGGGGAAAAGAAGAAGTGAAGTTTCTGGGCCATGCCGTCAACAAGGATGGTATTCGACCGCTGGAGGAGAAAGTCGCAGCGGTAAAAAACTTCGAACGGCCTAAGTTAGCAAGAGAGTTGAGAAGGTTCCTGGCTCTCATTGCCTTCTACCAACGGTTCATACCTCACGCGGCAGAGAATCAAATGTTCCTCCGCGAGATGATTCCTGGGAACAAGAAGAACGACACTACCAAGTTAGAGTGGACACCGGAGACGATCGCAGCATTCGAGGTATGTAAAAAGGACTTGGTAGAAGCGACGCACCCATCACCAGACGCCGAACTCGCCCTGCATGTCGACGCTTCCGAGATGGCCATTGGGGCAGCCCTGCATCAATCGGATGGGAAAAATTTCCGACCACTCGGGTTTTTTTCCAAGAAACTTTCCCCCGCTGAGAGATGTCATTCATACATGCATATATAAAAACATAGTATCAATAGTTTTTGTAGGCGGAGGGGAGTGATGTGGCGGTAACAATCAACTAAACCGAGCTGCCGATCCATGGATATATTGCAAGATCCATGGATGGCCAAGTTATTATCTTATTATCATTTTCACCAGTACATACAGACCAAAAAAGTACGATCACCGTGCCGTTATCACCGCACGCAGAGATAAGGAACCCGGTCGATGAAGAAACGAAGTTAGTTGATTGTTGCCGGCCCTCACCGTAGTAGCCAACCTAAGTAAATAAAGAATTTGTAATTATCAAAAAGGGTTAGGATTATCAATTCCAGACCACTTACTTACGTTTCCAATGATGTTGCTGATTTGACACCAATAACCCCGGATCATTTTCTAAGAGAAATAGAGGAGGTTGGGGTACCTGATATAGACTTCCTGGATAAGACGAACCTGAACAAGAGATTACGCTATCGTCAACAAATTAAGGAAACCCTTCGACGTAGGCTTCGAGAGGAGTATTTAGGACAACTGAGAATGTTTTCTAAGAAACATCACCAAAGATCTATAAAAGAAGGTGAAATCGTTCTCATCGGTAGCGACAATTCTAAACGCGTTGAGTGGCCTATGGCTAGGGTGACTCACTTGATTCCTGGTAAAGAGGGTGTTGTTCGTCTAGTTCGCCTTAAGACCATGAATGGTGAAGTATTACGTCCAATACAACGAGTTTTTCTACTCGAGATGGAACCGCTAAGAGAAGGGAAATACATCGCTTTGAAGCTTCCTTAGACGAAGGTAGTAATATTGTAGAGAGGACACCTTCGCAAGAGTCTACGAAAGATAAGCCTATTACCGAACGACCTGAGGTAGTGAAGGAAGATGAGGATCTAGTTCGACGGACGATTAGAGGCAGATTGCTGAAACAACCTAAGAAATTGAACTTATGATTTGTAAAGGTGTGAGTTAACTAAATAGTATATTTCTTATAACTCAGCTGGGAGAATGTCACGAAATGGTAGAAGTAGTACAATAAATTGTATTAGAGTTATGACAGTTCTCTCAGAATAATGTAATCTAGTACTTTATTGTAATCGAATTTAGTTCAGTCTAGTTTTTTTATTTAAAGCGTTGACGTGCGAAATTTTATGAGAAGAAGTTGTGAAATACTTTTATAAGATTATTCTTGTTTTTTTGTTTTAATAAATCCTTTGTAAACGGTCAAAATCGTGGAGTTTGATTCATTTGATAACATTTTTCACAATCAGCGTCTAGGCAGTTCTTTAATTGCAACGTTTAGAACATGACGCTTCTACAGAACTTCGCTGTGAATTATAAAGATGCTCGAGGTGCATTTATTTTAAGTTCTAGTTTTTAAAGCACTGCAAAGTTAGTTTTAGTTTTAGCTAGTTTTTCTTTCCAAATAAAACTTTGTTAACATTGCTGTGTAACCGCGGTAGCTGTAGAATTGCAGCCAACTTAATTTTAGTTAGTGTTCAGGCGTTCATTCACCCAGGTAAATAATTGACACACATTCGCGTTATGAAGCAATTAATAAAATCAGCAGAATTGCTCAACGCGAATGCCCGGTCAACAAATGCATCAAGTGTGAATGAACGACCTAAATATTACAACAAGCAACGACCAGATGACCCACCCGGAACAACCATCGACGATCAGGAGGTGTCGAGTGACAAAAATCTGAGGACGGCGGGCACTCGAAAAAGAAGTTGCGTTGCGTCGTGTCATAAAACCCGTGCCCCGTTAATTTACAATTAATTGTAATTTGAGTCTTTTTTGGTGTAAACATTAGACTATTCCGTTTGTTATAAAAAAGTTAAATAGTTAAATACAGTTAAATATAATTTTTAATTATTCCTAATAATTTTGTATTCTTAATTTGACCACAATCCCGTGTTTTCCTTTCTTTGCGTGAACATTTTTATGGTCCTTCGAGCCGGATTCGCGTGTCGCGAAGTGAAAAAAGAAAAAAGTGAAAGTGAATAAAACCCACCAACCCACCAGAAACCTGCGATAGAAGGAAGTCAACTGCAACCATCCCAACAAGGTAAGTGAGATTTCTATAGCTAGGTGTTGTGCTAGAAATTAAGAAAATGTCGGTGCCAGTTGAAGCAGCAAAAATGGAAAGGCTATTAAAGGCTCAATCCAACAACCAGCATGAGCTTGAACGTTTCGCAAGAAACTATAAAAAGACAGCCAAGGACAAGCTCACAGAAAGTTATATAAAGGGAAAGCAAAAGCTTTTGGAGAAAGCATGGGATGACTGTAGAGACATTCATCACAAATTATTGAGTCAGTACACCAGCACCTATGCCGAACTCCCGTATTTTGCAAATGACCAGTATAGTGAAGTGGAAGATCTATACTGCACAATAAACGGTCTCATGCTAGACCAAGTGAAGGAACTCGGCACAGACAACAATGAATCCCATAGTAACTTCAACCCAGAGCAATCATGCTCCTTTTATAAACGTGAAGTTAATGAGATCCGATTGCCGCGAATAAATATTCCCCAATTCTCGGGAGATTATGAATCATGGTCGTCGTTTCATGACTTGTTTGATGCGATTGTGGATAAAAACCCTCACATCAGCAAGGTTCAAAAACTTCATTACCTGAAAACTTGTTTGAGTGGTGAAGCTGCAACCTTAATTAAACACCTGCAACTAACTGAGACTAATTATAAGGCTGCATGGTCAATATTGAAAAACAGATTCCAAAATCATAGAATCCTAGTGAATACTCAATTGCAGCTGCTAACGAGCATTCCTTCAATGAATGCCGACACTGCATTGGGCACTCGTAGAATTCTCGATAAAGTGAATGAAGTACTAGAAGCATTAAAAGGACTTGAAGTGAGCACCGAAGGCTGGGATCCAATACTGATCCATCTGTTAACAGCCAAATTATCAAAGGATACAATTGCTCAATGGGAAATAACACTAAGTTCTCGCAGCCAACCCCAATCCCTCCCTACACTAAAGGTATTCACAGAGTTTTTAGAAAACCATTTCCGCACATTAGAGGCCATTCATGGAACCAAGGGAAATTATCGCCGTGTAGAATCGCATCACGTCCAAAAGGGACACGACCAAAACCGCCGTACAACCAACCCCAGCAACTCCCAGAAATGTCCATTGTGTCAAAAGTTCCATAGAATAAGAGAGTGTACCAAGTTCATCAATATGAATGTCCAGCATAGGCATGAATTCATAAAGAAGCAAGGTAGATGTTTCAACTGCTTCTCACTGAAACACACCACCAAAGATTGCCCACATCCAGTTAGCTGTCTAAGATGTAACAAGCGGCATAACACCATGATACATTTTGAACCATCTAATCCCCAAAGATCCCAGGACAGACCGTCTATCCAAGACAACAACAAACAATCGTACATCAATACCCAGACCGTTGATAAGCGCGATGAAGTGAACGAAATTCCAGTGAACAACCTGTTTGTGAAAGGATATATTCCAAAAACCGTGTTATTAGCAACCGCATTAATTAAAGTGTACTCTAAATCCACTGGAAATTGCATCTTAAGGGCTCTAATCGATCAAGGCTCCCAAGTGTCGCTCATAACTGAACGAGCCACGCAACTTCTATCATTGAAGAAAACCCCTGCAAACATTATAGTGAATGGAATTGCAAAAATGGCCAATTCTACCCAATATGCAGTAAGCTTTGATGTAAGACCACATTTTAATTGTAATGAAAATAAAAAATTCAACCTTCAAGCCTTAGTAATGAAAACCATAACCGGCTTAATGCCACTCAAAAAAATAGAACCAAAACGGTGGACTCACCTAGAGGGAATTCAACTGGCTGATCCATCGTACCTAAACCCAGGGGAAATAGACGTGCTATTGGGTGCCGATATATACCCAACACTCATTTATGAGGATCAACTCAAAGGAGAAGATGGAGCTCCCCTTGCACAGAAGACAGTGTTAGGATGGATATTGTCAGGACCCATAGAGGACATCCAAGCGACTCATATAATAAGCCTGCATACCGAAACCAATGTGAGCATTAGCAACCTTTTGAAACAATTTTGGGAAATTGAAAACGTACCTACCAAACCACGTTTAACACCAGAAGAAGAAGCATGTGAGAGCATATTCGCCAACACACACTACCGCACTGCCGAAGGTCGATATGTAGTATCACTTCCATTCAAAACCTCTATCCAAAGACCAGACCTCGGAGAGTCCAGAAACTTAGCAGTAAAGCGTTTTCTAAACGTGGAACGCAAATTGCAGGGGAACATCGAGTTAAAAACAGCATATGTGCAATTTATGCGAGAGTATGAAAGTTTGGGGCACATGAAACGTGTTGCTTATGGAAACACAAGTAAGGCATGTAAACCTAACTACCTTCCACACCACGCTGTATTCAAGGCCGATAGTACCACCACTAAAACCAGAGTAGTATTCGATGCGTCAGCGAAGACAGCAAATCATAAGTCGCTAAATGATAACATGTTAGTGGGACCAACAATCCAACAAGAACTTGCCACCATTCTATTGAGGTGGAGAATATATAAAATAGCCTTCACCGCCGATGTCGAAAAGATGTATCGACAAATACTAGTGACGCCAAAACATACAGATTACCAACGAATTTTGTGGCGGGAAGACCCTTCACAACCCATTCAAGAATACAAGCTACTGACAGTAACGTATGGAACAGCGAGCGCTCCATATCTGGCCATACGCACTTTACAGCAGATAGCAAGGGACGAAAGAGGACAATCAAAAAGGGCTTCCAACACAATTATGACCGATTTCTATGTTGACGATCTCATGTCCGGGGCAGATTCAGTTGAAGACGCTATTGAACTACAAACCAACATCAGGAAAATATTAGCAAGTGGTAAGTTAAGGCTAAGAAAATGGACCAGTAACAACAAACAAGCCCTAAAGGGAATCCCAGAAGATGAGACGGAGTTGAAAGAGCTCATGGATATTGACATAAACGAGACCATTAAGGCATTAGGAATCCATTGGCAACCAGGTACAGATACATTTCAATTCAAGGTAACTTCCGACTACGAGAAAGTCACTACCAAAAGAAGGTTGCTCTCAGAAATTTCGAAGCTATTTGATCCATTAGGTTGGCTAGCCCCAGTGGTTGTTGTAACTAAAATCTTGATGCAGCGACTGTGGCAATCAGGCCTAAATTGGGATGATCCAGTACCAGATTCATTAGCTAAAGAATGGGAGACATTCAGAACCCAGCTGAAGCAAATCGAAACGATAGCGATACCTCGATGGATAAATTATAGACAAAATAATTCAGAGTATGAAATTCACGGTTTTTGTGATGCATCAACACACGCATACGCAGCCGCAGTATACATACGGGTAGTACAACAGTCAAAGAGATACGTGAGTCTTCTAACAAGCAAGACCAGAGTTGCACCCATAAAGCAGATTAGCCTTCCAAAACTTGAATTATGCGGAGCAACGCTATTAACAAAGCTCATAACTCAAGTAAAGAATGCATTACAACTGCCAGAGAGTAAGACATACATGTGGACTGATTCAACTATTGTTTTAGCATGGTTACAAGGTCATCCATCCAGATGGAAGACGTTTGTAGCCAACCGAGTCAGCGATATCCTCCAAAATATGGACAATGGTACATGGCAACACATTAATACCAAGGATAACCCAGCTGACTGTGCGAGTCGAGGTATAAGTCCCCAAGAATTAGTGAACCATCCACTATGGTGGACGGGCCCCCAG
Organism: Thereva nobilitata; assembly: GCA_963855945.1. Classification (NCBI taxonomy): domain Eukaryota; kingdom Metazoa; phylum Arthropoda; class Insecta; order Diptera; family Therevidae; genus Thereva; species Thereva nobilitata. The sequence goes on from OY979697.1 coordinate 38,728,559, forward strand.
TGGCTGAAGGAGGATGTATCCCACTGGCCCAAACCCCTACCTACCCAGCCAACCACAAAGATAGAACTCAAACGTACAGCAGCTGTACATATCAATCATTGTGAAATAAGCTCAGACTATATAGCTAGATTTTCAAGTTTGGGCAAATTGCTGCGAATTACAGCACTCTGCCGAAGATTCATCCATAATTGTAGAACAACGCCAAATCATCGATTTAAAGACCGTGTAACAAAACGTGAATTAAACGAGAGCTTAGAACTTCTAATCATGCTAGTTCAACATGGTGAATATAAAACCGAAATAGGGGCACTAAAGACTTACCAACCACTTTCTACAAAATCCCGCATTCTAAATTTAAACCCATTTATAGACGCCAAGGAAATACTACGAGTTGGCGGACGCCTCAGACATTCATCATTAGTATATAATCAGAAACATCCCATAATCCTACCAGAAAAATGTCAGTTATCCAAATTGATTATAAATGATGCACATCAAATTACATTACATGGAGGAGTGCAATTGATGATGAATGTCATCCGAAGAAAATTCTGGATTATTAATGCCAGAAATGCTATACGAATGGCAATACACCGATGCTTAATCTGTTATCGACAAAAAACAAATACCCAACAACAATTGATGGGTGACTTACCCGAACACAGGGTTCAATTGACACGACCATTCCTACATTCAGGAATCGACTTCTGCGGACCATTTACACTCAAAGAATCTAAATGTAGAGGTCGACCAAAAACATCGAAAGGATACATCTGCATTTTTATATGCCTAGCGACCAAGGCAATACATTTAGAAGCCGCCAGTGATCTATCTACAGAAGCATTTTTAGCTGCATTTCGCAGTTTTAGTGGTAGGCGAGGATTATGTAGCGACATTTACAGTGATTGCGGTACTAATTTTGTAGGAGCCAGTAGAAAGCTGAAAGAAATAAGTTTACAAGATCAATGGGGTATATCAACTGAAGTCTACGTCAACCTAGCAAACAAAGGAGTGGAATGGCATTTCATACCGCCAGGGTCTCCGCATTTTGGAGGACTATGGGAGAGTGGAGTAAAATCAACGAAGCACCACCTCCGCCGCATAATGGGAAATGTCTTATGGACTTATGAAGAACTGAGTACATGTCTAACGCAGATAGAAGCCTGTCTAAACTCACGACCACTGAGCCCCATGTCAAATGACCCAGAAGACTGCAGCGCTCTAACTCCAGCCCACTTTCTAATAGGAGATCTTCTAATAGCTCCTCCAGAAAATAATCTTATCGATCTTAAACCAAGCTCCCTTGATCGTTGGAAGTTGATTCAAAAAAGTTATCAAGATTTCTGGAAACGTTGGAATACAGAGTACCTAAGTAGATTGCAGCAACGGCCCAAATGGCTCCAACAACAACCAAACCTAAAGGAAGGAAACCTAGTACTAATAAAGGATGAAAGAATGCCGCCAACGAAATGGCTACTAGGACGTATCATTGACACTCATCCTGGACCGGATGGTCTAGTGAGAGTAGTGACAGTGAAGTGCAAAGATTCGACTTTAAAACGCCCTATCACCAAGATATGTTTACTACCCATAGTAGACAATGAAAGAAATGAATGAGTCCACAACCACATAATTTAGAATAGCTATAACTATAAAATTATCCTAGATTAAGTACAACTACGAAGATAGTATAAGACACACCCTTTAAATTAATGTTTCTCCTTTGTAGATGCACATCAGGCATTTAATGACAATAGTAAGCATACTAGTAGCAGTCAACCTCACTGAAGCAATCATTGCCTACGATTGCGGCCACGATCATGTAAATATAACCGCAATATCCCTAGTTAACTTAGGCGAGTGTCATATAGAAAACGTAAAAATCGAAAATGAAAACGAAGAGATTCAACTCCTACAGCTGAGTGAAACAGCGTCCGTACATACATTCCAATGTAAAATAAACATCATCCAATCAGTTTTCCACTGTGGTATGTTCAGCCATCTATCCCTGGTTCCGGGAGGATTATCCACCTATATAGCTGACATTAACCGTGACGATTGCTTAAAATTGCATACTGATGGAACGTACAGGCTAATCAATGCACGAATGATTGCTGATATCAAGCCTAATAGCACCAACAACTATTCCGAAGTAATAGCAGGTGTGATCGACAGCAACGGAGCGTGCACTGGAGTCGCCTACACATCGGGCGCTAACTCTTGGCAAGATGTCATAGTCATCCACGCCATCACAATCACTATCACTGATTATATCAGCACTGTACGATTGGAAGATAACAACATTCTAATCCGCAACAATATTGCATGTCCATACCTGACAGGCACCTGTACTGATCCGGAATTTGGCATCACATTCTGGGATACCGCGATCAATTCATCATGCGAAAACACAAAATATGACGTCCTGTGGCAGGGGCAAGCTACGAAAATTAGAAATCTCAGCAATAGCACATCCCTTCACACCAATGTAATGTACACCGTACGTAGTGATGATATAGTATTCGCACTCGAAGTCAGAAAGGAAATATCAGTCTGTCGATTCAAAGGATATCAGACCGAACACCCTCGATTAATCATCGTCCCTAAGGCAGGTACTGAATACTGGTTCTCAAAGAAAACAACAGACGTTAGAAATTTAGATGTCCTAACCTATGTAAATTCAAAATTCGTGTATATTGAAAGACATTGGAAGCTACAAATTGAAAAATTATATATCAGCTTATTAGTAAAACGATGTGAACTTGAACGAGAGGTCTTGAAAACGCAGATGAGTATTGCACCCCAAAATCCAGCTGAGTTCGCATTAATGCATATGAAGCAATTGGGATATACCGCCGTTCACAGAGGAGAGCTCATTTATATAATCAAGTGTCAACCAGTAGAAGTTCACGTACGAAGTACCAATCATTGTTACAATGAATTACCCGTGACCTATGCCAACAATAGCTTTTTTATGACTCCTAAAACCCACTTATTGCAGAAATTAGGCACCCAAGTTGAATGTTCATCACTATTGGCGCCAGGGTATCAAATCATGGACGAATGGTATGGACTCAGCCCAGATATTCATAAAATCAAATCACCACACGAAGTGCATCCCACTACTACGAAGGAATGGACCTACGAGGATCCAGGCAATCTAATGAAAGCAGGAATATATTCTCCACAAGCAATTGGAGCTCTCAGAAGACAAGCGATGTTTTCATCAGAACGTCAAGCGATAAGCAACATCGTGACTCAAAAACTATTAGGGGGGAACATGGATCATCAAGACATTAATGTGCTAAATCTGCTAACATCCAACGATATGCACTCCCTAAAATTGAAACTATGGAACACCCTTCAAGAGATAGGTGGCATCTACCTAGGTATCATCGGTGTATATGTCTCCATCAAAATTATTAAAGGTATTCTAACCACGGGAATAAATGCGCACAGTATTTTTGCAACCTATGGCTGGAACTGGAGATTAGCAGCAGCTTCGTGGGGTGCTCTGACAAACTACTTTATAAAGGTCTACCAGCAAAAACCTCCATCAGTAGAACCAGTCCTAACAAATGTGGCAGTAGATACCTCAGACCAAGGAGCAAATAACAACCTCCAGACCATCACCATACAAACGAGCCTCCAAAACCTCAACGACCGCAATCAATCAAGCACCATCTATCCTTCCCTATGATTTCTAGCCAACATTTTTCTTAAAATCTCACTACCGACAAACCATCAGGAAGGGCGAGTCGAGGCGCCTTAAAACCTCTCACCACTTCACCGTTTCCAAGTCGACAATAGAGGAAATGCTATCTAGACGCGGAACACTAGTAATACTCCATTTGTTTATTTCAGAATAATCGTTTGAAATCTAACAGATTTCAAGGCGGGCAGAATGTTCAGGCGTTCATTCACCCAGGTAAATAATTGACACACATTCGCGTTATGAAGCAATTAATAAAATCAGCAGAATTGCTCAACGCGAATGCCCGGTCAACAAATGCATCAAGTGTGAATGAACGACCTAAATATTACAACAAGCAACGACCAGATGACCCACCCGGAACAACCATCGACGATCAGGAGGTGTCGAGTGACAAAAATCTGAGGACGGCGGGCACTCGAAAAAGAAGTTGCGTTGCGTCGTGTCATAAAACCCGTGCCCCGTTAATTTACAATTAATTGTAATTTGAGTCTTTTTTGGTGTAAACATTAGACTATTCCGTTTGTTATAAAAAAGTTAAATAGTTAAATACAGTTAAATATAATTTTTAATTATTCCTAATAATTTTGTATTCTTAATTTGACCACAATCCCGTGTTTTCCTTTCTTTGCGTGAACAGTTAGTCTTATATGGAAGTTACATGACGTGCTCAACACGAACTGAGTACACTTTTCGGTTCGGTTTGAGTCATGTAACTAGCAACCGACCGCAAAAATTGTGCCGAACGTGTTCTGAGTGGGTTCATAAGTTTTTGCTTGGTTGAGTACACTTTTCGGTCGGAATGTCATGGAGATTGATTTAACAAGGTGAAAAACTTTGTTTGTTGGAGTATTATAATTTCATTAAATTCATAAAAAAAAATTTCCATTTTCACGAATAATTTCACTGACGGACTGACAATAATAAAACCAAAATTACAACTAAAAACTCCAGTTCGGTAGGTCATATAACACTCGGCCGAAACTGCAAGCTCAGATCGAGTTGAGTTTGGTTTACTTTCGGTTTGTCTTCCATATTAGACACTTGAGATAGATACTTGAGAGAGAGTAGTCGTGAGTGACCTATGTAAATTAATAAAGAAGAGTGTAGCTTAGAAGGGTGGGCAACCTTTTTATAACATGGGCCAGAATAAATGTTACGTTTTTTCCGCGGGCCGTGGTAATCAATTGGCACCCTCTTGTGACCTGTAATTTTTTTAGAATTGAGCCGGGCTTACACGAGGCAGTACAGTTGTCCCTTACACGATGGTAAGTTTTACTGAGGCCTTAATTTTTTTAAATGTCCCGGTTCAAAAATAAAGTCCTACTGGTACATTAGTGTGCATCGAAATAAATAAGGCGAGGTGTGATTGTAAATACGTAGTAAAGAGACATGGGTTTCTTCTTTCTTACTTTTTTTGGGGCAGTAGGTTAGGTTGTAAATACGAGAGACACATCTTTTTTTTTGTAAAATATCCAATTTGAGCTGAGGCGAGGTGAGATTTTAAATACAAACTGGAGAGGCATTTCTTACTTCTTTTGAGGCAGTGAAATTTCCAACTTGAAATGAGGCGAGGCAAGATTGTAAATACGCACTGGAGAAGCATTTCTTACGTCTTTTGCGGCAGCAACAGTTCCAACTTGAAATTTGGTGAGGTGAGATTGTAAAATATAAATATTGTGGAGGCATAGGTTTCTTACTTACTCTGAGGCAATTTAATGCATATAAGCTTCTTTTTTTAATTTGCAGGTTTTTGCCATTACAATGGCCCCTCGCCTAATTTGAAGTATGAAATTGTGCTGGCTCAAAATAAAAAAGAGGCCCCTCTTACCAACTCGTTTTATAATCGTGCCCTACCCAACACTAAATTTTTAGTCTGCATTTTAAATGAAAGGTGCTTTAATGGGGTAAAATACACTATCCGTCACTCGGTCCTCAACTCAAACAAGTTTATATATAACGTAGGTATAACCCTCTCGAAAAATATTTGTTTATAATTTCTTCTAAACATCTCGCGGGCCGGATAGACACTTTTGGCGGGCCGTAGATGGCCCGCGGGCCGGAGGTTGCCCACCGTTGGCTTAGACTAATATAATTAATATTGTTAGTTTATAAAGTTAAAAATCAATAAATTGAACTGTATTTATATAACTTAAATTGAGTGTGAGTTTGATTTTGACAATACTAGAGTGAAGATAACAACTTTATTAATTAAATTAATATTCTGTTTTTATTCTTTTATAAATAAATTTGTTTAATAAAATGTAATTAAACGTAATTTTTTTTTAAAATAAGTTATAATTTAAATGTTAGTAAAATTCTCCACTCTTTCAAGTGGTGCTATTAGTTTTCGAATTTTTTTTTATTTTTCGAGATATAACGCAAAAACAAAATTTTCCAATTTGTTTTCGAAATTGTGAACTTAGCATACACTTTAGAGCAACAAAGATGCCCCATCATAGCACAACGAAGACCCTCGTAAGCAACACTGGAACGGGGCATTAAATGTCATCCGTTATTGGAAAGGAACCACCGAGGCCTATATTGCTACAAACATATCGGAGACGAAATCCATGCATTCTCAGATTCTAGCTGGGGGAGTGATGTAAACGATCGCAAATCCCAATCGGCTTGTATATTTTCGTTATGCTAGAGGCCCAGTTCATTGGTTATCGAAGAAACAGCGCATAGTATGTACATCCAGCACAGCTGGAGAATATATTACACTGTCATCTGTAGTGAAGGAGCTGAATATTACCGAAATTTGTTGATTGAACTCCACCTTCATAGTGGTCCTATTACAATGTACTGCGACAATCAACAATTGGAAATTGAAACAATTGTTTAAACAATTTTTTTTGAGCAGTCCGAACCTGAAACTGTTACATGAAGTTTCCTTGTAATATATTACATTAAATTTACAGTTTTGCACGATTTTCAAAACTTTATTTCAAAGAGAGATAAACAATTAGTGAAGTTTACGGAAATATCGATATTTGAAAAAGTATGTTTTTGGTTTTTCGAATTTTTATCGATGTTTTTCCATTGTGACACTATAATTTTTTTACACTATCGCAAAGTAGAGGTCTCAACGAAAAAAAGGCGTCCTAAAAATTTGAAAAATCAAAATTGTGTCCGTCAACTTTTTTTATTGAAAATAGGGCCTTTTTTTAATTTAAATTCGTCAAAAAAACAATCAATCGCTTTAAAAAAATTGCAGCTTTTTCAGAACATAAAAATGTTCATTATCACCATATTTCATTTAAATCGGACCATTTTTGTGAACAATAGAAATGATAAATGAAGAAATTGGTTTTTAGCGTTTTTCTCCAAGAAGAAGGCAACGAGGCACAGGAGCTCACGTATTTAAAAGTATTTAAAGTCGCGCAAGCCGAATAAACAGCAGAAGGAAACATTGAGGACGATAATGCAAACGATAATGCCATCAATAGGATACATCAAAAGTGAAATGAAAAACAAAAGTCATATAAAAGTCGTTTAATACGAGACATAATTTTGAAATACGCACACTTAATGGTATCCAGTGTAAAAGATGTGGAAATGCGAAACATCATGATCAAAATTTATGTAAAGCCATCAAACACAAGGGTGAATACTGTCACATTTCGGATCGTGCTGCCTAAAGAAGGGTCGTGCTAAGATTCGTGACAAGCAAGCAAATAAATTCATTAATTGTACTAATGTATCGTCAGAGTCTTCTTCAGAAAGTTCTAATAACTCACGACTCACCAATGGGTTGATACACCTCATACATCGAGGCAAAATAAATGGTGAAATCTTGTGCATGGATTGGGATCGTGGAGCAACGTACTCCATTATAAATAAACATATCTGCAAAAAAATAGGTGAGCCTACACTAAAACGGGGTCCACTTTTAAAAGCAAATGGTGGATTCAAATTTAAAACTAGCAAAGCTAGAGTTAACATTACCGTGGGAAGTGATACCAAACAGTTAGACGTGGTGATTATTGAGGATGAAAGCCCTCCTCCGCTTTTTGGATTACCTTGGTGTGAGAAATCTAAGATGGAGTTTTGAAGGAACATCAGACATTATTCCGAAATGAAATAGGTAAAATTAAAGATTTCGAAGTGAAGTTACATGTAACGGAATCAGCAACACCGCGACCGATCAAGTTCGGGTTACAAGAAAAGGTAAAAGCGGAATTAAAAATACTGCTACAACAAGAAGTCGTTCCAGAGATTAATCCAAATGAAGTTGCCAAGAAAGAATGGTGCTGTTCGAATCTGTGGGGACTTCCGTACAACTATTAATCCAGTCTTGATACCTGAAAAATTTCCAGTGCCATTACTCAATCAAGTGCATCTTAAACTAGCAGGTGGACAGAAATTCAGTAAAATTGATCTTAAAGATGCGTATTTACAATTTGCAATGGCACCTGAATCGCGAAATTAGTTCAAAAGTTGATAATTTATCGCTATCCAAGGATGCCCCTAAGTGCTCTGATGACTTCGAAAATTTTTTGAAATTTGAGCTTAATACGATTGCTACATCCCTAAAAAAATTAAGTTGAGCTCAGATGCTAATCGCTGCAGTTCCAGCAATGATATCCAAGATATCCTAGCTGACCATGGGAGCAAATTCTCTGAGTTGGAAAAGTCAGTCAAGCTACTTAAAAGGGAACTAAATTTCCAGCTCAACAACCTCCAACTTGAACTGGCTGCCGTTAAGTCACTACCTAAAAATGGTGACTTTCTAAATCCAATAGACCCGATCTCTCCTCCTGCTGGATCAAGTGAAGATCTGCCGTTCAGTGAAAATATCAACGATATTATCTACGACGACAACTTTACTCTGAGGTCCCCAATCAACGGCCTCCACCAGCGGACTTTATCTATTTCGGAAAACTCGCCGACTAATCTACCACCGCTTCATTTGCCGGAGCGCACGATTAATAAGTTCGGCACGACTTGGTCTCAGGGTGAATGGGATGCCCGGCTGGAAAGGATCAACAACAAAAATCAACAGACACCGAAAACCTCCGGGCGCAGCAGAAAGAAACAGCGTGCCCCCATATTCAGCGGCATAAACGTCAGGACAGTAAATGTCTCGAGCACCAACGACAACGTGTCCTATTATTTCCTCAAGGGCGTACAACCACGATTCAACTCATCTTGGGTAATTTCGCTGTTTAAAACTGACTTCTCGATTGATATATCCAACTGCGAAGAAGTCAGTCATCGAAATAAGAAGCCCAATAAACCCAGGAGCTTCAAATTGGCCTTACCCTCTAGATACGATTGGTTGTTCCAGAATGAGGCAGAGGTCTTTACATGGAAGAACTTAATTTTACACCGATGGATAGATAGGCTAAGTAAATCTAAGAGTAGCCCTAAAGTAAAACCTAACAAAATATACACTAACACTACTAATAATTCATTTCCAACTACTAACAACTCACTAACCAAGAATACTAATACAAAAAATTTACTTCCAACCACCATCAGAAAAACTAAGAGCACTAACGTTACTAATGATCCACTCCCAACCACTAATTACCCGAATTTCGCTCGAAGTCACATTATTGTTGGCGGCCGTTCCTACGCTAACATCTGCGATGCTCAACCAACCCCGCCACAGCTGTCATCGGACTCTTCGGTAAGATCCAAGTCGCCTTGCTTGAATCCTAATGATCCACTCCCAACCACTAATTACCCGAATTTCGCGCGAAGTCACATTATTGTTGGCGGCCGTTCCTACGCTAACATCTGCGATGCTCAACCTCAACCAACCCCGCCACAGCAAATGTCATCGGACTCTTCGGTAAGATCCAAGTCGCCTTGCTTGAATCCTAATGATCCACTCCCTACCACTAATTACCCGAATTTCGCGCGAAGTCACATTATTGTTGGCGGCCGTTCCTACGCTAACATCTGCGATGCTCAACCTCAACCAACCCCGCCACAGCAAATGTCATCGGACTCTTCGGTAAGATCCAAGTCGCCTTGCTTGAATCCTAATGATCCACTCCCTACCACTAATTACCCGAATTTCGCGCGAAGTCACATTATTGTTGGCGGCCGTTCCTACGCTAACATCTGTGATGCTCAACCTCAACCAACCCCGCCACAGCAAATGTCATCGGATTCTTCGGTAAGATCCAAGTCGCCTTTCTTGAATCCTCTACAACCCCCCGTGGTAAAAAATACCATTATATCTGCTGACTCCGAAGATAAGAGATATTTGCTTTCACGCTTGCGAGAAAAGAGGATCTTTGATGATGTTCGCCTATTCCTGGCTTACATGCACAACAAACCAGATTCAACTTGCATTAATGGTAAGACCAGGACTAGTCTAATTATTTCTATTCAGCAAGAGGGCCTACCTACTGAACGTAATGCCCTCCTAGAACTGTTTACAAATTTCTATGAACAATTCCAAATTTCCCCTCAGCAGGTTAGCAAGGACCTCTCTGCATATGGGTCCCATGTCAGAGCAAAACATATCTCCCAACTTCAAAGAAGTCGGGACGAATCAAATAGATATTATCGTCCTTAACTAGCTTCCCCCCGAAATTCTAACCATCCCCCAGCCCGTCATTCAAAACTAACATCTTCCGATAACTTAAGACTCTTCTATCATAACTGCAGTGCGATGAGAGGCAAACTGAAGGATCTTTTTATCGACTCCAAATCCTGTGACTTTAATGTACTGGTGTAAACCGAGACTTGGTTGAATGACTCCTTCCTTAACGAGGAGATCTTGCATGGCAGCTGGTCCATTTATAGATGCGATAGAGATTATATATCTACCGGTTTCTCAAGAGGAGGTGGTGTCCTCATAGCTGTTAGAGACTCCTTAAATAGTGAACTTATCGCGACTACATCGTCTCAAACCTTCGAGCATATTTTAGTACGAGTAAAGTTCGGAAATAAATACATTGTCATCGGTTCTTTTTACTTACCTCCAAACTCCGACGAATCTATATATGATAATGTGATTCATATAATAGATGAAATATCCAAAGATAGCAAAGATATATTAATCATAGGTGATTTTAATCGGCCTAATATATCTTTTATTCGTGACGAGGAACACAGTTATTTACTTCCGATTAATGTATCAAACCCCGTCGATATAAAGTTTATCGACAATCTTTACAGCAACGACTTGCAACAGGTAATTAGCCAACCAAATTCAAATGGGAAATGGTTGGATTTAATCTTCACTAACCTCTATGAGGATTTGAACGTGCTTCCCGCTTCTGAAGAGGAGAATCTATTTAATAACACTACACATCATTCCGCGTGGGTCGTCGAGCTCAGTTCTACAATAACTGATTTTCTCGCCTCCTATAACAACTCTGTAGTCTTCGATTTTAAGAATGCCGATAATGTTAGTATTAGCACTGAATTATCCCTTATTAACTGGGAGGATCTACTTGATGGTGATGATATTGACGAGCTAGTTACTAGATTCTACGATGTTATCTTTAACACCATTGGCAGATTCGTACCCAAAATAAAAAAAAGGGATAAATTGACGGAGCCATGGCTTGACAAAAACACTCGGTCCCTTCGTAATAGAAGAAATAAATTGTACCGCGTAGTGAAAAATAACAACAATGTTAGTGCTGAGCAGAAATCTGAATACGCCAGGTTAGCCTCAGAATTTAATCATAGGTCACGGGAGGCCTATAGTACCTATGCAAAGACTGTCGGTGAAAATATCATAAGTAATCCTAAAAAATTCTTTGATTTCGTTAACCTAAAGCGAAAAACATCAGGCTACCCGTCAACAATGACAAACGGTATCACGCACTCCTCGCTCCCCCAAGAAATTTCAAACATGTTTGCGGACAGGTTCGGTGAAATCTTCTGCCCCATTTCTTCGACTGCACACACTGTCCCAAGAGAGCATTCCGAAACTGCGGTCCTTATAGACAATATATCTCTATCGCCCGAAGATATAATGACAGGTCTTATAGATCTGGAGGCCAATAAAGGTCATGGTCCGGACTGTCTACCTGCAAGTTTTTTGCAGAGCCACGCCCAACTCATTCTACTCCCTCTTCACCTCATTTTTAACAAGTCCCTTTCTGCCGGTAAGTTTCCTTCGGTATGGAAGAAATCCTTCCTCACACCAATCTTTAAGTCAGGTGATAAACATGCGGTGGACAACTATAGGGGTATTGTTATCCTATCTGTTATCCCTAAACTATTTGAAAAGCTTATCTATGACAAGATTGCCCCTCTAATTGTTCCGAACCTAAACGATCAGCAGCATGGTTTTAGAAAAGGTCGTTCCACCACATCCAATCTTATGATAATGATATCCGAACTACTGTGCGGTATGGAACAAGGCCACCAGTTTGACGCTATCTACACTGACTTCAGCAAGGCATTCGATCGAGTAGACCACCACATTCTACATACGAAATTATTAAGATTTGGGATATCCGGCCCCCTTCTGGATTGGATAACATCCTATCTTAACGGGAGAACTCAGGTGGTAAGATTTCAGGGCTTCCTCTCAAAAGAAATCAATGTAACCTCAGGAGTTCCGCAAGGCAGCCACCTAGGGCCACTTCTATTTAACATATTCATTTCCGATCTATCTGAAATATTAAATGGCATTCCGCACCTCTTTTACGCCGATGATTTAAAAATTTATAGTGCTATAAGGTCTCAAACTGATGTATCCTTTTTACAGTCGAAACTTAATGCACTACAAGACTGGTGCACCACTAACAATCTTCTTCTTAACACCAGTAAGTGCCACGTAATTACCTTCTCCAGGAAAAGAAACAAACAGCTGCAAAATTATTATCTCAATGACAATGTCTTGGATCGTGTCGATCACATTGTTGATTTAGGCATTGTCCTCGACAGCAAGTTAAACTTTAACTTACACTATGATAATATTATTGCTAGATCCAACAAGCTGTTGGGCTTTATCAAGAGAAGAGCTAAAGAATTCGACAATGTTTGGGTTACTAAAGCCTTGTTTTGCTCATTGGTCCGTCCTATTCTTGAGTATGCGTGCCAGATCTGGGATCCTATATTTCAAATTAGTATTAATCGAATAGAATCTGTCCAAAAGAAGTTCCTTCTTTTCGCGCTTAGGAACCTCTATAATCCTTCGGATTTTCACAACCTTCCTCACTATAAGGACAGGCTCAAAATCCTTGATCTCCTGCCTCTATCCCTTAGACGGAAATTGCTTATATCTTGTTTTACCCTGGATGTCCTGAACAATAACCTCAAGGTGCAGTTCCTGTCGGACACAATCAAATTTAACGATACTCGACAAACAAGACATTCCAAACTGCTTAAAGAGTACCCGCATCGCACTGAATATGCTAGAAACGAGCCCGTTAACAGGTGCTGCATTACCTTCAATTCCTACGCGTCCTGTTTCTCTCCCTCAATTAACAAAAGTTCCTATAAAAGAAAACTAATTTCCCTATTGTCCTCTTCTAATAACTTATAGACCTAGATCTTAGTTTAATATTTAAATACTGCAATGTTCCATTAATGTTAATATGTATTTTTTTTTATCTGTATGTTTTTGTTAACTGCCTTGTTTGGCAAATAAATAAATAAATAAATAAAATACGTTACAATAGCAACACACAGTGGCGCCGGAGCCGTGGGGGCAATCGCCCCCGCACTAAACATCTCGTGGGGTCGATGTATTAATTTTGCCCTCGCTGCTTTATGAACACATGTGTTGTTATTTTGTTAAAGAAAAATAAATTATCTATATGGGCAGTTCTACAAAAACTGGAATAAAATCGAATTATTTATGGCCCTTCGTTTTTTTAATGTATTTCAAAAAAATTTGATATAACGAAGATTAACAAAGATTATTTGAATTTTTATAAGTTATAGCAATTTTAGGGTTTTGGATGACAGGGAAGTGAGAATAGACACTGGAAAGTGACGAATATTTTACATAAAAGAGATTTTTCGGTAAACATTTTAATAAGTATTTCATTTAAGTGATATATCTATTAAAATTTCTGAGAATAGAAAGCTAAATATGTACAAGAATGCCTACCAGGGAAGTGAGGTTAATACAGAAAAAGTACTCGAGCAAATGTTAAGTTTTATTTATTTTAAACATTATTTCTTTCCGAGTCTGATTCCCCAAGTATATCGTCGACTTTTGCTCGTTGTTTTGCACAATATTTTAAAAAACCTATTCCGGAAATGCTCGCATTCAGTCTATGTTAGTAGGTATTCCGGCACCTTGGCGTGAGAACTTTTTGGTGACCTTGGGAACTAGGTCACGGCAGGTCATTGACCTTGGGAACTGGGTCAAGGTCAACCACCTGTCAGTCATCAATCAATCAATCAATCAGGGCCGTGGGATGTAGGTCAAGGTGGTTGACCTTGAGACGCTTGGATGAGTCGGTCAGGGTCGGTGGCTTTGGGCTCGGCGGGCTCGGCTGGGCTGGGGCGGGGGACTCGGCGGGGTCCTCGGCGGGGGACTCGGCGGTGGTCTGGGGGCTTGGCTTGGCAGGGGACTCGCAGCTTGTGACAATGACCGAGCCGATGGCTTATTACATAACTACGGTCTGCACAGAAAAAGTGAGAGTGGAAAGTGCAGCTAGTGACAATGACTGGGCCTACGGCTTATTACATAACTACGGTCTGCACATGTGCCCCTCTGCTCCACAGCCAGACACTGTGAATGGAAGTAAAAAGTGATACTTGTGCTGCCGATGTGTTGTTGCTGTTATTACCTGAAAATATGAAACTGATGAAAAAAGGCGAGAGTGGAAAAGTGCAACTAGTTTACAATGACTGAATCAACCACATTGGCATTCAGCTTCAAAGCTGGCGTACGTAGTCATCTGCCTCTGCATACTAATGAGGAAAACCATATAAATTCCAACTCAACATATGAATAGTAATGTTATGTGAAGTGTCCCTTGGCCGGCAACCAAACACTGTGGATGAAGGTAAGATGCACCTCTGAAAAGGAAAAGAAAGTAAAAATAGTAGGTCGAAAAAAAAACAATTTTACGATATTTTTTGATTTATTGTATCATTATAGCTTCTCACTTATACTAAACCCTTAAAAATAAAATAAAAATCCTGAAAGAGGTAAAATAAAATGGGAAAACAACAAAATAATACACATTTTATACATAAGTATTTTGTTACATTTATTTACTATAATACATCAGAATTCATTTTCTACAAATTTTTTGAAGATGAGGTCAAAGGTATTACCTTTTTCCCCCAAATTCAGCACGCTATATTTTCCTTTTTTTAAGAGTTTAATTCCTCTATCGGAGAGGCTGGCATACCTTACCGGAAGGTATATAGTGGCATCCTCCAGCTCAACCACTACCTTTCTACCAAACTGGGTGTCCACCCTCCGTATGTCATAGACGCGATATGACTGGTTCATTGTCATATCTTTCAATGACATGGTTTTTTTGTAACGGAAGCTGTTTATTTCTTCCAGAATTTCCTCTTCATCATCAGTACAATCCCTAGTGTTGTCGTCCACAGGGATGGGGAATATGCTGCTGGTCTTTACCCTCTTGATGCTAGAGTTGTTCATCATTGAATCTTCATCGTCAAAAAGACGTCTTTTCAGCCCTTTGGTAGTGGTTGACTGCTTCCTCTCAATCTCGAAATTGTTGTTCATGTTAACCTATGAAAAGAAAAAATGCTATTAGAAAATTATATTACAAATAATTTAAAAACATTCTTACCTCTATTCTCTTCTTCTGGACAGTCACTTAAAGAGCTCAAGCTGATTTGATTCCCAACTTCGAGAACATGAGTTTATATATAGCCAAAAATTCCCTCTATTCGTACTAAAAAGTTTACTAGATGGTGACTGCATTTAACTGGAAATAACTGCATCGCTTTGAAAGGAATGGGTTTAAATGATGATCACCATAAATATTAATGCAAAGCAATTATCTTAAAATATCGCTTACCCACAGAGTACATGGCTACATTTAAAAAGTTCACTAGATGGTGACTGCATTTTATCTAGAAATAACTGCACTCGCCTTGAAAAGGAACGGGTTTAAATGATGATCACCATAAATAATAATGCAAAGCAATTATGTTAAAATATCGTTAACCCACAGAGTACATGACTGCATTTGCTTTTTCTTATGCCCTTCTCATGGCGCCCCTTGCTTTACAGGCAAAAATTCCGTTTATAATCATAATTCTTAACGATCAGTGTTGATTTCCTATGCACGAAGCAAATTCCAACAACAAAATACCACGTACCTACACTTAAAACTCCACCTCAATTAATTATCTTAAACTTTAACGAGTATCGGTGCAAGGATTTTGTTGCTGTTACTTTGTCTAGGGTAATTTTAAATTGGTTTCAAGGTGGAAAGCGCAGATTGTGGTGATGATCGCCTCCCGTTGTGATCGTTGGATGAGAACCGGTTAAATTCATTATTCTGTCCACATGACTACATATATAAAAGGCACACGAAAAACTGTCGTTTATTGGAAACAAATTTTTCAAAGCAAATAGTTTGCTTTTTAAAGTGTTAGTGTTAAAGTACTTTAAAATTGAGCGAAAGTTCTGATTAATATAAAATTGTTTTGAGATAAATTTAGTGCAAAAAGGTTTTATAATTTAGTGTAGAGTATTTAAAAAAGTGTGAAAAACTGTTTGCTTTTAAAGTTTTAGTGTTAAAGTACTTTTAAAATTGAGCGAAACTTCTGATTAGTATTAAATTGATTTGAGATAAATTTAGTGCAAAAAGTTTTTATAATTTAGTGTAGAGTTTTTAAAAAAGTGTGAAAAACTTTTTTTTACCAAAAAGTGTATAAAGTGTATTTGTATAGTGGGAATTAAAAATTATCTACATAGGTAAGCTTACAATTTTAAAAATAATAATAATTTAAGAAATAGTTGCACCCATTTTGTGTCCATTTACTATCTTCTCTCGCTGGTTTTAATCACTTCATTTTGTTTTTTAAAACGTTAAAGACACCGTGTTTATTTGTTGTTACAGTGTATTCTCTACAATTGAAAAGATGTCTAAATTTTTCATTGCGAGCGACATCATTACTCATGTCAGGCGTTTTAATGTACGGGGTCGAAAAGTTAATTTTAAAATTAACGCACCGCCAATGAATGTAGAGCCTTTATCATGGTTCAAGAGTGCGGTTGATGATATTGTTCAGCATGCCATGATAGGACTTCACCCAGAAGATTATGTTGGGTTTACTTTTTGTGGAGAGAGTTTTATGGAGAGAGGCCCAGGGTGGATAAATTATAAATTGGCATCCGAGGTTAAAGTGAGCGATGTATGGGAAATGATTGCTAAAATTTTTCAGAGCAATTCTGAAGGAGTAAGCACTGACACATTTTGTTTGGGGGTGACATCAGTTCGACTACCGCAAGGGAGAGGAAGAGACAATGGAAGAAAATATAACACATTTGATGAAGAATGTGCTAAAAAAAAGGGAATTGTTACAATTCAAAATAAAGATAACCTGTGTCTGCCCAGAGCTTTGATTGTAGCAATTTCTAACATCGAAAAGGAAATACATTATAAAAAAGTACGACAAAATATAGGACAAATACAGACACGGCGAGCTGCTGAACTGCTAACGGAATCGAAAATACATATACCGATGAATGGTGCAGGAATCCCTGAACTTCGGAAATTTCAAACTTATCTGAAGGATTATAAAATTGTTGTTTATCAGTATGGTACCAAGGGGAGAGATTTAATTTTTGAAGGGCAAAATGATGGAAAACGATTAAATTTATTGTACTATAGGAACCACTATAACGTCATAATTTCCTTGACTGCCGCATTTTGCTGTAGCTATTTTTGCGAACGATGTCATGTACCATACGATCATAAAAATGAACACAGATGTGGTGGAACGTGTTTTTGTTGTCAACAAGCTCCTGCATGCGCTAAAGACGCCCGCAACGAAATTTTGTGCAAAGATTGCAATCGAAACTTTAGAGGGCAGAACTGTTTTGATAATCACAAAGCATCGGGATCTTTAAACAACAAAAAAAGTGTTTGCGAGCAGGTAAAAAAATGTAAGGATTGCCTAAAAACATTTAAGTCAGATAAAGTGCACACGTGTGGGGGATATTTTTGTAAAATATGTGATAAACATGTGCAACAAGGACATCTATGTTATATACAACCAAATAGATGCAAACCCCAAACGAAAGACACTATTTTTGTTTTCTACGATCTAGAAACACGCCAAGAAAAGGTAATAGGAGAAAAAGAGTTAATTGGTGATATTAAACTGCATGAACCAAATTTATGTGTTCTCGCTAAACGATGTGATCTATGTATTGAAGTGAACAAATTAGTTTTCTGTCAAAAATGCGGTTTCAGACTTCAGATTTACCAATCCGATGTAATTAACACTTTCCTAAAAAATTTATTGGAGCTCCGTAAGAAGTTCAAAAAGGTGATCGTTCTAGCACATAATGGGCAGGCGTTTGACCACCAATTTATACTAAATTATATATTGCAACAAAGTAATTTGAAACCCCAACTTATAATGCGAGGAACAAAGATAATTATGATGCAGTTGGGTAATATAAAATTTATAGATTCACTAAATTATTTCCCTATGGCTCTATCTCAACTACCTAAGGCGTTTGATTTACCGCCGGTATTTAAAAAAGGCTATTTTCCCCATTTATTCAATACGACTGAAAACGAGAAATATGTCGGAGCACTGCCAGCCATTGAATACTACAACCCGGATGCTATGAAGACTGAAGCGCGAGAGACTTTTCTTAAATGGTATGATGATCATAAAAACGATGAATTTAACATGCAGCGTGATATTGTTGACTATTGTATATCTGATGTACAGATTTTAACTGAAGCATGTTTAAAATTTAGAAAGCTAATGTTAACTGAATGTTATGTAGACCCATTCATTGAAGCTACCACAATAGCTTCGACATGTAATCTTGTTTACCGTCGCAATTTTCTTGAGTCTAATACGATTGGCATTATACCCAGAAACGGTTACAGAAATGCAGATAACCAATCAAAAATAGCGATGCAGTGGCTTATATGGGAAGAGCACAGTCGTAAAATCATGATTCAACAAGCTGCTAATCAAAGAGAGGTAACGTTAAACGGAGTAAAAGTAGATGGATATTACCCCGACACTAATCAGGTTTTTGAGTTTCACGGATGCTATTACCATGGACACCCTACTTGCTTGAAGCATAACCGTGATGACCCTCTACATGATGACAAAAATGATACCTTAAATCGAAGGTATGACGCGACTGTAACAAAAACTGAGCGTCTGCGTTCCTACGGATACGAAATTATCGAAATGTGGGAATGCAATTTCCGTAGACAATTGGAATCAAACCAAGAAATGAGTTTTTTGAAAAACCACCCGCTTTTAGTAAATATACCGCTAAACCCACGTGAGGCATTTTACGGAGGACGAACTGGTAATGTATCTAAATATTACAAGTGCAACACCAATGAAAAAATTAAATATATTGATGTGTGCTCGCTTTACCCCTGGGTCTGCAAAACGGGTAAATTTCCAATTGGTCATCCCAAATTACTTGTAGGAAATGATATCTGTTTGAATCAAGATTTTGAAAAAATGGAAGGTTTAATTAAATGTAAAATCCTACCACCTGAAAATTTATACCATCCAGTCTTACCGATAAAACAGTGTAACAAGCTAATGTTTCCACTATGCTGTAAATGTAGTGAAGATCGAAATCAGAACCAGGAATTTTGCCTACATACCGATGAAGAAAGGGTACTAATAGGAACCTGGGTAATCGACGAAGTTAAGAAGGCCCAAGATAAAGGTTATAAAATACTTGAGATATATGAAATATGGAGCTATGAAATTGAGCAGTATGATCAATTAAAAAATATTGGAGGACTATTCACCAAAATGATGAACAAATTTATTAAAATGAAGCAGCAAGCATCTGGATGGCCCAGCAAATGTCAAACAGAAGAAGAAAAAGATAAATATATTGAGGATTTTCTTGAGAAGGAGGCGGTCAAATTAGAATGTACCCAAATAGAGAGTAACTCAGGTTTAAGATCACTCGCCAAACTTATATTGAATTCGTTCTGGGGAAAATTTGGTCAGAGAGAAAATCAACCTAAAACCAAGATATTAGACAGTCCAGCGGAACTGTATGAGTTTTTAACTAATCCAGCGGTTAAAGTGTGTCACCTTTTACCAGTTAACGAGGATACTTTAATTATAAACTGGGAATATAAAGAAGAGGCTGCCGACTCTCTATCAAGTGTCAATGTTTGTATTGCCGCATACACAACAGCACAGGCCCGCTTGAAATTGTACAGTTATCTTGAACAATTAGACGAACGAGTCTTATACTACGATACAGATTCGGTAATATATGTAAGTCGTGAAGGCGAATATGACCCACCAACAGGTGAATTTATTGGGGATATGACAGATGAACTTGAATGTTACGGTTCTGGAAGTTATATTACTGAATTTGTGAGTGGTGGACCAAAGAATTATGCTTACAAAGTTTTATGTACCAGAGATAATTCCGAGAAGATTGTGTGTAAAGTGAAGGGTATTAATTTGAATTATGCAGCTTCACAAGCAGTGAATTTTGAAACCATTAAAGAAATGATACTCAACCCCGATGAAAATGATAGTATTCCTATATTTTCGCAAAATATTCGACGCACTAAAAATTATGAAGTAGTAACCGTTCCGGAGGTAAAGAAATATAGTGTTAAAGCAGAAAAACGAAGATTTTTAGAAGATTGCACTTCAGTGCCGTATGGTTATAAGAGACAAAAAGACAGTTAACGAGATTTTTAATAAACAAATGTCCAATAAGATTCGTGGATTAGGCCTATGGGGGAATACCACGTTAAAAAAAGCGCGCCAAAAACTCTACCTCATCGGTGGTGTGGAAATGAGTTCCATATTTGTTAAATACACGGGAATCATATATAAGAGCTCAAAATATGTATTTAACAATCATTCAGTGTTTTTCTTTGAATAATAAAAGTCATGAATTCAGAAGAAGTTATTATAGATGTACAGTTTGTCAGTGGAAATAATTATCAACTCTTTGCTAAGGAGTTGGTAGTTTTACGTCACGGATCACTTGTACCAGAGCTGTATTTTTTTAAGTCTCCATATCCGTACAATGAATTATCACCAAGAGCTCGTTGGCAGGATGATTTCAGCTTTAGCAAAATAAATGGATTAAGGTGGAATGGTGGAAATATTGATTACAATGAATTACCTTGCATACTGGCAAATTATTCAAATTTAAAAATTTATGTGAAAGGGGCCGAAAAGAAGAAATTTATCCAAAAATACCTTCCAGAAACTGAAATAATTCTACTTGAAATACCAAAGCTACGTAACTTGGAAAGTTTTGAGACGATCTGCATGATTCACGGGAAATTACCTACTCTACGCTGTGCTGTACAAAACTGTGTTAATATATATTTGTATATGTTAGTGAATAAAAGGTTTTAAAATTGAAAAAATATTTTTTAGTTTTATTTATTTATTTATTTGTATTAGAAATTTATCGTATCAAAAACAAGATTTACAGTACAATACAAAGGTATCTCGTAAAACAACCGTGAATAATTCAAATGGATGTATGAGGTACGAGTTGGAATAAAAAAATCTTCACATGTTAATGTTAATACATTTTTTTCCTTACATTTTTCTACATACTTCTTATAAAACTCCTTCACGCTATCTGAAGCATTGTTGTTGTGGTACATAACGATGTTTAAAAATTTCAGCATTTCAAATAATTTGCAAAGTTCCGTTTGCTTTAGGACGATGTTGTCACTGCCAATGGGGATTTTGTGTTCCTGTTTTAATGCCTCTTGGTTTGGTGGTAGTAGTTCGATTTGACCTTGCAAGTTACACAGGTAATTAAAAACGACTGTCCATCCAGGGTATGTTGTTGAAATAGGTAAGCGACCGTGATGATGGAACACTATTTTAGCCTCGAATGATGACGTGTCGAATCCGAGAATAACTTTCTTGCTATGCCAGTCGTCTAGATGGTACGTGTAATTTAATAAAACATTTTCGCCGGGTACTTCTGCTAAGCATCTGGACAGCTTCTTCTTCTTGCTAGATTTTGTTGCTGCTGGTACTGATTCACATTTATGCAGCTTACCCATTCCTTTAGATCCAACGATCCTCTGTTTCTTACGTGATGACTCCATCTTACTCCAACTAAACTTGTACACTGAATATTCAAACTTTGTGTGTTCAGGTTTTTATAGTGCTGATCTCGGCCTTACATGATTGGTTACAAAAATCTCCACCATTTTGTGTAAAATTCCTCAAGTATAAATTAATTACTTTATTATCATTTAATCTTAAGTCACTAGCAGTAAACTGTTTTAAAAAAGTCTTGATGCTCTTTCCTCTACATCGAGAATATAGAAATACACAGCAATAATGTCCACAGGTTGATGAAAACAGGCTTTGTAATCGTTTCTTGTTATTTAAAAACGTGTTTGAATTAGCAAGTAGGAATTTTTGAAAAAACTTATTCGTGGGATATCTTCCAAACGAGTCAAAGTACTCTGCAGGACCCTGTTTAGGAAAATAAAATGCAACCCAATGAGTCCCACCTTTATGTGATGGATCCGTATTAGCTATGACGCATGCGGGTTTTTTTATTTTTTGCGGTAGATGGTTGCAGGGGAAGACTCCTTTAAAAAACTTGTTTGTTACACGATTATTTGTGAGGGTAGCTGCAAGCTCGATCGTATTCATTCTTGTTCACAGGTAAATGTTGCCTCTAGATCAATGACCTTAGTGAGAGATGTAACGTAGTTATTTATAAACTCCTTAGTTGATGTACCACGAACAAAGATTGTCTTAAATTTCGCCAGAGTTTTTATAAGGTCTTCATCTATCCGTTTTAGTTCAAGATTGCCAAATTTAGTTGTTTGTTGTTGCTCGTTGCATTCTGTACTAGAAGTTGGATACTTAAAAATTATTTCCTTCGCAAATGTTTTATTTTGCACAGTGAATCCGGCTAAAGAGACTTTTTTAAAGAAGGTATATTCACCCCCGCAAAAGTATTCCACATTAATTAGACAGCTCATTGTTACCGTAATAAAGCAATTTGTCAACTAACAGTTTGTTGCACGTAGCCGCCTTATATAGATTTAAAAATTTGTGTAAACATTTCGATCCTTGTCAATTTCAATGCTTCCATCGTACTCAGCATATACAATGCAAGTCACACTATTTTGTAACGCGTCTCTAAATTTTCCTTCAACTCGTACTGTCCCTTGATTTAGTAAATTGCCGCAAGTCGTGTTATATGAATTGTCTGTGGTTAAATCGAAAGCAAGAAGAAAACATCCTTTGTCGAATAATTTCTTGGATATTTGATGACCTTTATCGAAATAATGAATACCTGTTCCTCTGAATAACGTATTGTATCCGCGTGTACTAATCGGATTATCCCTTGAGTAGTCAAATTCGAGAGGTTGATTTGGTATCTGTACGCCATTCACTGATAAATTGAATCTGGTAATGTTGTTATTTTTAAAGTTGAAGGGGTTCTTTGTCCTTCTGCCAGTGTACGCATCATTGTCCACCATACCAAAAATTATTAAGTTCGGTAACTGTCCGATGACGATATTATCCAGCGAAAGTGTAAATGTGTTTGCGGGAATAGTGTAGCTCTTAACTTCAACCCGTTTGTATGGGTATATGGCATTTGAACGCTGTAGAACTGTCTCATGTGCTAATAAAATATTCGGGTTGACTGTTACGTGATTCATGTACATGGTTGCATCCAAGATTTTTAATTGTGGTGAGTCATTGCCGGCCTTGGATAAAATATAAAATTCCGGTTTTTCAAGCGATAAAACTACACGTAAATCGACACCATTTAATAGTAACTTATCCTGATTAAGCAAATCCGTATGGATTTTCCCCATCAATTCCACTACATTACTTTTATTAAAAAGTTTCTGCCGATCTAAATAGCCTTGATGTAATTCAGCGACGGGTTTATCGATATCTGCAATTTCCGTGTCATCTTTGTCAAGATACCAGCCGACCGACTCCAAATGGGTTGATGCAGCATCTTTACCATAATTTAATAAATTTTCAATATAAGCGCGATAATTGTAATTGTGGTCGGTTTGAGCAATTGGTTTCCCATTCAAATATACGGTGCACTGGCGAAATATGGAGTGTAAAATGTTGTTTATTAAACCTGGAGCATCACCTTCTTTTGAATAAAGTTCTTCTTTCCCATCTTTTATTTTAATTAATTGCAATTTTAAACGAAGATAAATGCTAGATAAATCACGGTATGTATCTCCATGACCCAAGGTTACAAACTCTAGAACAGAGGAGTTGTCTAGTGAGGCTATTGGCTTATATGCTACTTCTTCTGTTTTCAAAATATTGCTTTGAACTGGTGGTGTGGAAAAAAGATCCAATTCCGATTTCATACATTCTTTGTACGACATTATGTTTATTACTTATCAAAAATGTCCAGTATACGTTTACGTATCTTTCGTTTTGTTTTCAAAACTCTTGCTTTTATTCCTTTTCTTTGATTTTCATTAGTTTTGCAATTTCTCGTGCGTTTAGGTGTTTTGCCACGTCTCTTGCGTTTAAGAGCTGGTTTTATATGCAAGGTTGTAAACGGATTCGGTCTTTTTATACCTGCTCCACTCATACCGTCAAACACTTTATTTATACCTTTCTGAGCTAAATCTTGAATAGCAACTCTACCGTGTTCTTTTAAAATATCTTTAACTGATTTGCTGTTGATGTTTTTATCTTGTATTATAGCTTGCCCTGTTTTTACAGCCTGTTGTGCTAATGTTTTTAATCCCGATGTAGCTAGAGGTTTTAAGTGTCGAAATAATGCACTGAAAAAGCTACCGATACCTCTTCCACGTTGATAAATAAGTGGACCACGATATAATTCCCCAATATCTGACAGACCACTCCCGCTTTGTATTAAATAATAACGCGTATAATAGGAATTCATCTCGTAGTTCTATTTATACTATGCAAAACAAGTTGTTGTGTGAATATTTATAGTTTTTATCATCTCTTAAAATGCAGCATTACATATGTAGGAATATAACTTGTTTTAAAGGCTACTAATTCACCTTGATGATCAGTTATTTTTATAGAAATACTTTCGATAAAAGTTTTTTCAATAGGACAGTATTCTATATGTTCAAATCTTAATATAGTACCACACTCTTGAATCGGTATTATTCGTAGATATCTTACTAGTTTGTCACCTATAGCTCTAGGTCGAATAATATCAGTGTATATATGTATTATATTTTTCTCAGAGCAATTTTTTATATTTTCTTGTGTACCTCTTGGTAATCGCTGTGTCAATTCTTTAATTGTTGTATCGAGAGAATCAATTTTTTCCATTATTGACCTGTGCTCTTGTTGTAATCCCGCTGTGTCAAATGACTCTTTTATTTCTGCCAACAATGCATCAGGATTACGCTTGTTTTCAGGTGTTTGGAGAAATACATCTGTGATGAAGTTTGACAGATTATCTATGTTTGTATTAATTGGTACTGGTGTGGATAAATAGTCGCCCGAGCTTTGTTTTTCATATGGGACCTGCAAAATGTCACTGTTTTTAGTTATTTTCCGTTGCTCGGGTGCCTTGGCTTTGAGTGAATCTTTCTTCAGCCTATTCAATATTTCGAAAATTGTATTTTTAATTTCAATAATTCGTTTATGTTTTTCTTCTTCGCTAAGGTTTTTATCGTCAAAGTGTACATTGGCTAAAAGCAATGTCATGAGATCTTTAACATTCAAGTGTGAGGGTAGTGGTTTTTTTATTTTTATCGTAACGCCCAATTCCTCTAAACGGAGTTCGAACACATCATGCTTCTTGTCACTAGCTTTTTTCTCTTTATTTTCAGCTGTTTTCATGCTACTCGGTGGATGTGTGTAGTTGTCTATTGTACCCTTCAAAACGGGGTGTGTTCTATTCTTCCTAGGAACTTGACCAAATACATCATCAACAAAATCTTCAATTGATTCATAGTTCTTATATTTTAAAATAACGTTTTCTGAAGTCTTTTTTCCTTGATATATGTGCAGTATGTATTCGTCTGGCTCATGCTTATACTTTATTTCAGGGATAACTTCATTAAAGTGGTCATCTTCTAACCGCTTCCACATTTTCGTTTTAACATCATTCAAGTACATGGTATACCATGAAGGTGTAACTGCATTATAAAATGTTAGTAAAAATGCAGAAAGATTTATTTGCCCAGCTCTGTAGCTAGTTTGTTCAAGATTTTCTGGCGTCCATTCAAGTTTTACATTTTCATTTATTTTGATACTAAGTATTTTAAAATCCTTTTGATGCTGCTTTCTAGCTTCCTTTAACTGGTCGTCTGCGCGCCTCACTCTTTTAGGTGCATTTCCTTCATTGCTGGAGATTGCACGTTTTGTTATTTCAAAATTTGGTAGTGAAATTTCAGTTATTCCGACACGCCAGTTTCCATTAAACTTGCATGGTTTAGCAAGTGCATTTGTAAAAGCTGATAGCGTATTTTCAGGGTAAAATTGCATAGAGTTATTACTTAAAAGACATACGTAAAAATCATTTTCCTTTATGTCCACAGGCATTTTTTTTAAAGTCTTTCCCAAGGAATGTCCGAAGTACTTTTTGGTTTATCCTTTGGGTTCTTCAAACGTTCACTCTGTCTAACCCCGAGCTTGCGCACAGGAAATGAAAGCGTATATTGACCAGATTCTAGTTCAGAGGGTCTTAATATAGACTGTTTCTGGACTGGTTTTGTTTGTTTTCCACTTTGTTCTAATTCTTCTATAACATCGTTAGCTTCATCGACAGTCATATTCATTGGTACAGTATATTGTGTTATACCATCTTCACCCGTAATTATTTTATAATCCTTTTCACGTGCGTTAGGTGCAGATGCTGTTCTTGGTATTTTTGGTGGCGGTTTTAGCGTTTTTGCTATACCACTAGCTGATAATCGTCTTTTTGCCGCTGGTGATAAAGATCTTCTCGGTGGGGTTATACTACCTGCTTCTTCAAAGACTTCTTCGTCTAGAAAATCCATTGGTGCCGGTGAAGTCTGTGTTGACACTTCATCTTTAAATATAAATTTCGTTTGTGTGGCGCTATCTCTTAAATTTTCTTGTTTGACATTGCGTTCACGAGGCAAGTATAAATTTGTTTTTTTATCAGGGGTTCGTCTAGATTCCCGTTTGTGATTTAAAAATGAAATTAGTTGATTTCGATAGCTATACCATTTTTCTGAATCATTCATGTCTTTATTCTGTAGTATTTTTTTCATTGCTCTATCAAAGATGGATTGATTTGCAGTCATTTCAATTTCATCTTTAAGCTTGTTGTAAACCTCTGGCGACAGAAGTAGCATCTTGTTAAGTCCATTATTTCTATGCATATTTTTCAATTAACGAGCCGATAACCCCCGATAATACACTTCCTAATAAAACTGGTAAAAAACCTCCTCGCTGCACTAGTATTTTACGTTGTTTAGCAACAGATCTCTTTGCGCAAATCAATTTACGCATGTCCTTTTTATACTTACACAGTGAGTTGTAGATATTTCCATGCGGCATATGGTTACCTTTTAAGGTGTTGAGAGTAATTTCACAAAGAGTTTTTATAACCTCTGGGTCAGCATTTTTTATGATGGACTTTCTTAGATTTGGTTTAGCCCTTTTAAGAACATATAGCATATGCTTGTTGTCCCTTAATCGTTTCATTCGTGATGCCATTCTTACCATTTAAAGAATTTTGCGGACAAAAACAGGTTACAAAGTGTTTATTAAATATATCCGTGCGAAATCTTAAGACGTCGTTAATGTCCTGAGTTAAATCAATTAACAAATACCCGTAAGACATTTGAGTTATCTCTTTATATATTCTCACAAGTTCTAAACTATTTTCTGGGTAAATTTGTCGGGCCAGATGGGTAAATTGGCTTTTATCTCGGGGGTTTTTAAATACAACAAGATATTTACAATTGAGCGATATGTCACGACTGAATTTTCCTTGGTGAAATACGTTTTGTGTTACAAGAATTACTGAGAAATTACGATGATGAGACCCCTTAGTGAAGAGTTCACAAACTTGTTTACTAAACGCATTTAACATCATGTCATCTATAACAATCAACATTGGTTCGTTTACATGATTTACAAACTCCTCTGGTATAGCATTTAAATATTCAATGTTTTGTAGTTTGATATCCGTTGGCAGTGCACCATGTTCTGCATTACACCATATAATTTTTTTAATTTGCGGCTGTATAAATATCTGATTAGTATTAAGAAGATTTTTTATAAATGTTGTTTTCCCACATCCTGAAGGTCCCGCAACCATCATTGTAAATGGGTGATTAAACTTGATCATTCTTGCTTTGTATATAAACCGGTTATTCAACCTCTGGTATTTATACATTCGCTGCGATGAGTAGAAGACAGATAATCAACGAACTGCATAAACCAGTTAGAAAAAATTTTAAACGCCGACATGTCACTACCAAAGGTATAGATGATTTATGGCAGGCAGACTTGGTCGAAATGGGTTCTTACTCGTCAGAAAACCAGGGTTTTCGTTTTCTACTTACTGTGATTGATACATTTTCAAAGTATGCATGGGCTTTACCACTTAAAAGTAAAAAGGCCCCAGAAGTTGTTAAAGCAATGCAGTCTATTTTTAATACAGGACGCATACCACAAAATTTACAAACTGACGATGGAAAGGAATTTTTTAATAAACCATTTCAGCAACTAATGAAAAATTATGAAATAAACCATTATTCCAGCTACAGTAATTTAAAAGCCTCAATAGTAGAGAGATTTAACAGAACATTGAAAAATATGATGTGGAAAGAATTCAGCATGAATGGCAATTATCACTGGATTAGTATGTTGGCCAAGTTAGCAGATGACTACAATGCAACAAAACATCGTACGATTAAGATGAGACCTGCAGATGTTGGACCACACAACGAAAAACGTTTATTATTATCTGTGTACAAGTACCCCAAAATAAAGTCAAAGCCTAAATATAAAGCAGGTGATTTTGTTCGTATAAGTAGACATAAACATGTTTTCGAAAAAGGTTATACACCTAATTGGTCCGCTGAGATATTTAAAATAAAAGAAGTTAAACCTGTTTACCCGACAACATATATTCTCAAAGATTACCAAGGAAATATAATTCAAGGCAGATTTTATGAACAAGAAATAGCTCCAGTGAAAAACCCCGATGTCTATCTAGTAGAAAAAATTTTAAAACGACGCGGAAACAGAGTTTTTGTTAAATGGCTTGGTTTTTCACCCAGTCACAACAGCTGGGTATATATAAAAGACGTTGTATAAATCCTCAAATATTCATTCAAGATGTTAAACCTGAAAGTAGAATACGATCGTTTTAAAACATTTGATAATCTTGCTATTGATTTAGACACAGCAAATCAGTTAGCAAAAGACGGATTTTTTTACACAAATTTCAAAGACCATGTTAAATGTTACTTTTGTTCCTTGGAAATGGATGCAACCAGCGGTGCACCAGATATATATCGGGATCATAGACGTCGCTCACCAAGGTGTGCACGTGTTAAATCAGTTGGGGAAGACGTATGTGGTAAATATCTGCCAATGACAGAACTACTACCACCTGCACCTCCATCATCACCGCTCATCACCAAACAGTCTGAATCAAAAGCCTTAATTTACACTTTCAACACTTTGAAGTTTTTAGCAGGTACTTTACTCGTTCTAGGCATGTGTTGTGAAATCTCATATTTTTACGGAAAACTATGAAAAAACAAGTCAGGTTTAACGACACACCTACCATCAAATATTTGTACACCTGGAAGTTTGCATATCACAAAGCACGAAAGGGACCTTGGAAAACATTAGCAGTGGATACATTTAGATTTAAAAATAGAATCTTACAATTTAGTGTAATAATTAATCCAATTTTAGAAAATAAAATAAAAACAATGTTTAAGAACAGAATTTCACAACTGAGTGTAATAATAAATCCGGTTTTAAAAAATAAAATAAAAATGTTCAGCAAGTAACATATTGTTTTTCATTACAGTCACTCCCTAGTCATTTTTCAGGTTTCGTTTTGGGCTCCTATTGACTTGCTTGCCTGCAGAGTGCAAGATCCCCATAGCAACAGTCCTTTAGTACGTGGGGGCAACGGAGCCAGATGCCGAAGCGGACGGCCAAGTGACCGCCTGCAAGGTCATTAGCCTGAGTGTCATAACCGGTTCAACTCACACAAGGCTGGGGCGGGGGCATGAACAGGGAGCACCAGCCGCAAAGGTCAAGCTGGAGGATGCCACTATATACCTTCCGGTAAGGTATGCCAGCCTCTCCGATAGAGGAATTAAACTCTTAAAAAAAAGGAAAATATAGCGTGCTGAATTTGGGGGGAAAAAGGTAATACCTTTGACCTCATCTTCAAAAAATTTGTAGAAAATGAATTCTGATTTATTATAGTAAATAAATGTAACAAAATACTTATGTATAAAATGTGTATTATTTTGTTGTTTTCCCATTTTATTTTACCTCTTTCAGGATTTTTATTTTATTTTTAAGGGTTTAGTATAAGTGAGAAGCTATAATGATACAATAAATCAAAAAATATCGTAAAATTGTTTTTTTTTCGACCTACTATTTTTACTTTCTTTTCCTTTTCAGAGGTGCATCTTACCTTCATCCACAGTGTTTGGTTGCCGGCCAAGGGACACTTCACATAACATTACTATTCATATGTTGAGTTGGAATTTATATGGTTTTCCTCATTAGTATGCAGAGGCAGATGACTACGTACGCCAGCTTTGAAGCTGAATGACAATGTGGTTGATTCAGTCATTGTAAACTAGTTGCACTTTTCCACTCTCGCCTTTTTTCATCAGTTTCATATTTTCAGGTAATAACAGCAACAACACATCGGCAGCACAAGTATCACTTTTTACTTCCATTCACAGTGTCTGACTGTGGAGCAGAGGGGCACATGTGCAGATCGTAGTTATGTAATAAGCCGTAGGCCCAGTCATTGTCACTAGCTGCACTTTCCACTCTCACTTTTTCTGTGCAGACCGTAGTTATGTAATAAGCCATCGGCTCGGTCATTGTCACAAGCTGCGAGTCCCCTGCCAAGCCAAGCCCCCAGACCACCGCCGAGTCCCCCGCCGAGGACCCCGCCGAGTCCCCCGCCCCAGCCCAGCCGAGCCCGCCGAGCCCAAAGCCACCGACCCTGACCGACTCATCCAAGCGTCTCAAGGTCAACCACCTTGACCTACATCCCACGGCCCTGATTGATTGATTGATTGATGACTGACAGGTGGTTGACCTTGACCCAGTTCCCAAGGTCAATGACCTGCCGTGACCTAGTTCCCAAGGTCACCAAAAAGTTCTCACGCCAAGGTGCCGGAATACCTACTTATGTTGACAGGGAAGTGATAATTTAAATGATTTTGTCTCAAATCCATAAGAATGCTGTATTTAATCAGAAATATATTATGCACCAATGATCAGTGTAATTGAAGCAAACACGTTCAATTAATGCACGTTTAATAATATCTAATAGTTGAAACGTAATTACGTGCCAGGGGAGTGAGAATTTGACTGACTCGAACTCCAAAATCTCCACTAAACTCACTCCCACTGTTATGAATCCCATAACCAACCCCATAACCTAAACAAAAAAAGTCACTCATAAATAATAATAATAATAAACATAAATGCACTCAACTGCATTTATTGAGTTATTTTCTTTCAAGTTAACTTTAATTTCAAGCTATTAAAATGAGTAGTCATAACAAATTCTCAAAATTATTCATTTGAACCCATGAGAAAAGAAATAGTCATTATAATTTTTTTAAAAACAAAACTCAAGATAACTACATTCATGTGCATCGCACATATTGAAGTCCCAACTCAAAGATAAATAACAACCACTGAATTTTCTGCTGATAAAGCAACGCCAGTGGATTTTTGCTGATAAGCCACGGCATCCCGAGGGTTGTTGATTTGAAAGAACCAAGAAGACGAGGAGTTTCAGAGTTGTTTCATACAAAGCAAGACGTGTCGGCATCGGGCCGCGAGAAAGCTTATTTTTGTTTTTTTTACACATCAAAAAAATAAATCTTGTAAAATCGCGAGTGTACTTAAATTCTTAAGAATAATGTTTTTAAATCCAGTGTCTGTAAATTCTTAAAAATAATTAAAATTATAGAGCGCAATATGTTTTATTTGAAATAAATTTGTTTCCGCTAATTTTTATTAACGTACAAGTGTGTTTACATTGGAATCTACCTACTGAAACTCCCCGAGATCGCTCTTCCCGACTTATCGGAAGCACGGCGGTCTCGCTCATTTAACAAATGGTGGCAGCGTATTAGACATCTATAAACTAAACCAGAAGACATCTATAAACCAATTTTACTCGCGGACGTTCCTGCCATTTCCGGCGGAGGATCCTGCGACAACGTGGGAATTAAAAGAATAACATACCAGAGAACACAACAGGAATAAGAAGAAAAAAAAATACAGGAATAATTACTAACTGGTTCAATCAACCAGACAAAAAAACAAGTAAGCGAAGTTTTATTGAATAAAATCCTTTTACACTAAAGAAAATTTTTGTATATATTTTCAATAATTAACAAGAATCTTTAAAGGCTTAAATAAAAAAAAAATTGTTTAAATAAATACTAACATGAAAATATATGGTTGTTCGGGCGTGCGATGCGGAATTATTAGTTGAAAATAACACAGGCACACAAAAAAAAAAGTCAAGACCCAGAGGGTACATCCCCCTACCCCACCGTTTTTGGGGTCGCTGAAACCGAATATGACCATAAAAATTTTTTTTAACTAGCCATTTCCCCGCAACCACCCCCATACACCCCCTTCTGGTAGTTGAAATGTCAATTCTCATACAAAGTCGAGTAGGGTGTGTATTCCTATGTTTTCTGGGCCTCTAAGAACGAGGAAGACTACCAAAAATGAATTAGACCCCCTCTTTAGCCCCTAGAGTCACTTTACCACCGCCATACACCCCTTTGTGGGGGTTGAAATGTCAATTCTCATACAAAGTCGAGTAGGGTATGTATTCCTATGTTTTTTGGGCCTCTGTGAACGAAGAAGACTACCAAAAATGAATTAGACCCCCTCGTTACCCCCTACCCCCCCCCTTCTCATACAAAATCGAGTAGGGTGTGTATTCCTATGTTTTTTGGGCCTCTAAGAACGAAGAAGACTACCAAAAATGAATTAGAACAACTCGTTAGCCCCTAACGTCATTAAGTGACGCTAGGGCCAAACGAGAGGGTCTAATTCATTTTTGGTAGTCTTCTTCGTTCACAGAGGCCCAAAAAACATAGGAATACATACCCTACTCGACTTTGTATAAGAATTGAAATTTCAACCCCTATAAAAGGGGTGTATGGTAAAGTGACATTAGGGGCTAACGAGTTGGTCTAATTCATTTTTGGTAGTCTTCTTCGTTCTTAGAGGCTCAAAAAACATAGGAATACACACCCTACTCGATTTTGTATGAGAAAGGGGGTAGGGGGTAACGAGGGGGTCTAATTCATTTTTGGTAGTCTTCTTCGTTCACAAAGGCCCAAAAAACATAGGAATACATACCCTACTCGACTTTGTATGAGAATTGACATTTCAACCCCCACAAAGGGGTGTATGGCGGTGGTAAAGTGACTCTAGGGGCTAAAGAGGGGGTCTAATTCATTTTTGGTAGTCTTCCTCGTTCTTAGAGGCCCAGAAAACATAGGAATACACACCCTACTCGACTTTGTATGAGAATTGACATTTCAACTACCAGAAGGGGGTGTATGGGGGTGGTTGCGGGGAAATGGCTAGTTAAAAAAAATTTTTATGGTCATATTCGGTTTCAGCGACCCCAAAAACGGGGGGGTAGGGGGATGTACCCTCTGGGTCTTGACATTTTTTTTTGTGTGCCTGTGTAATTATAGTGTTTTTAACTGTGAATTGTTTATAAGTTCTTGGTAATACTTTTAAATTACCAAATGGTGTCCTGTTGTTTTTCTCTTGTTTTGCCATCTTTTGCTATTTTACATAATTCTCAAGTTCTATAGTGTATTTAACAAAATCCAATTATAAGATTATATGAGATATTTAATGGTTAATTATATTATTCAATTACATATTAGTTTGAATTTATAATGAACACCCTTGTGTTTATAGTGAAATTTTGTTCAATTTTCTGACCATTTACGGTAATCATCTGTTTTCAGGGATCCTCTTAAATTTTTCATATATTGTTTTTCCAATCGGAGAAAGTTAAAATATAAAAAGTGAATGGGAAATTTATATTGAATAAATACATTTTCTTTACATATAATACGGAAATTAAAGTGATTCTTTCAACAATTATAATTATTTTATTGACGTATGTACGACCAGTGTCCATGTGTCCGATACCTCATAAATAATCTAGTATTATTAAGCGCATTCGCTAAATGAATTTATATGTATTTCATGTTTGTATTTCGACAGAAAAGTATTACTTTCGTTTGTTTTCCTATGTGTGGTGTCTTATTTGCAAATAATTTCAAAAATAATAAAAATTCCAACAGAAATTAATTCTCAAATCAAGTTGAAATTAACTCTTAAACTACTACACTCTTTCAAAATTTTTTTTGAACTTGATTAACATGTGCAGTCGCAGATGAGTGAAGCCTCAACAAGACAATTTATTATATTGAAGTTTTATGTTACGCACTATTATTATTTTTTTTGTTGAATTTTCATAATGCACACTTATAATAGATATAATAATTTATTAGGATAACCAGCGAATATAACTTAAAATGCGACTTCTTTTACTTTCGTGATTTGCCAGGAACAGTTTTATTTGTTTCCCAAGTTTTAAAAACTTAGCTAGACCGTAATTAGGTATATATGGCATATTCATTAGTTAAAGACTTCCAAATATACAACGCGTTTTAATTTGCAATTATATTTCATAAATTGACTCACGATACATTGCATTAAGCCGTGCCGCTTACACTAGTGCAATTAGTTTTCACTTTTAGTGGCGCTTTAAGAATTGAGGAAATTACACGCAAATCTTTTACAACATTTTTTTTTCTCAAAAACATAAATTAAAATAATAGTGTCACCACGTAACAAATCAAACTCATTTTAAACGAAACCTTTACGGAGAACCTACTCCCGCGTTAAATTTTTATATGGTTAGACCAAAGAAAAAGGAAACAACAAAATTGATTTCCAAAAGCCGAAATCGATCAATGACCCAAGCACACGCTAAGAATCTACTCCTTACCAAAGAAATTAAACATCCCTTTGCAATGGAAATTAAATTATCCGACGTACATAGCCTTGTACCGACCTTTAATGGCAACTCCGCGAACCTATCAAAATTCTTAGCCTGTGCTGAGTTAATATTCGCCTCCGTCGAATCTGAGGAAGATACAAAATTATTCCTCAACGTAATAAAAACTCGACTGGAAGGACCGGCATTCGAAATAGAGTACAAAACGTACACTTCCTGGAGAGACCTAAAAACGGACTTAGTAACTAATTTCGGCGCAGTAAAATCACGTCCCTTAATACAAAACGAACTACGGAAATCTGTTCAAGGTCCCAAGGAAACCGTTCAGGAATATGGCCAGCGCCTTTCACAAATCTTAGCAGCATTAAATTCGGCCACTCATTCAGCGGTGTCCGATGAATTGGCAAGAAAATATCTAGTAGAGGAAAATGATAGCTTGGTGGTTCGAACCTTCGAAGATGGGTTGCTAGATAACAACCTTAAAATATTAGTTAAGGCCAAAGGGGAAACTTCCCTACGAACCGCAATCATATATGCAGCCGACCAGAAATTACGTATGCCCTCTAACCCACCACGAGTTAACACAAACGGTTCGCGATCACTCCCAACTTGCACCTATTGTAATAAAAGGGGGCACACACAAGAAACCTGTTACACAAAATTAAATCGATCACAGGAAGCCCCACAAAATCAAATGGTATGCTCTTATTGTCATAAGCCCAACCATACGTATTCCCATTGTCGTATGAGATTATCTCAGAATGCACAAATAAGGCAAAATAACTATGTTAGACAAGTTCCCATGAGGAATAACCAGTATTTTACTCCCCAAACCAGAAATTTTCAACCTCGCGAACAGCAATATCAAGTATCCAACCAACACTCTCATAACCGTCCCAACGGGTCATTCTCGGAAAGAATACCTAGAGGATCACAACAATATAATCGCGAAGAATTACCCAGGGGAAACAACGTCAGATTAGTCGATTTGGGAAACGAGTAGACTTGGGAGGACAGAGTCGGCCATCCGTCCCGTATGCAGATAGAAGCCGACGTACACCCCAACCAAATTCAAAAAACACTTTAAATTATACAATTAAAATCTCCATATGTATCACTAAACAAGGAGTTTCCATAAGTATACTCTTTAAACCCTCGCATAAAAACTATTCTGTTTTCGTAATTGACTCAGGATCAGAAATAAGTCTCGTTAAACCACATTATTCTGATAATAATATCCCAAGAAACCTTAATACACCGTGTTCCATAATCCCTTTGTTCGGGAACCAGTATCAAGTCTTGGCAGTGAACCAGGAACGCTCCTTTTGGGAGAAGGAGATAAAACCTGTACACCTGTACACACACTTTCCACCTAGTAAGGGAAGATGCTAATCTTAGTTACGATGGCCTACTAGGCCACGATTTTCTCGACCGATATAACGGTATAATCAATTATAGGGATAAATGCTTAGAACTAAAAGTTACCTCAGAAGACTTCTACCGTACTGCCAACATACCGGAGTTTTAGGGGAACGGGGAGGATGCAAGACTATTCTCCACATCTGTTATCCCATATGGAGGCCAGAATTTAATGAACAGTAAATTCGGAAATACAGTCTGCGGAAAAGAAGAAATTTTAATAGAAGAAGAAGTAAACAATGAAGTACAAGATAAAAATGATATGGTTCTACCTGCAAGAAGCGAAGTAATAATAAAAGTCCCTATAAATACAACCACCGACATAGTATTAGAAAAGAAAGAATTATCACCTGGTATTTATTTGGCGAGTGCGATCGTACGTCCCGAGGAGGGATCGGCGAAGGTGCTTATTTTAAACTCAAATGAAGAAGAAAAGAGTCTTGATATTAACAACCTTAAACTTGAATGGGGTGAACTACAAAATTACAATATGTTAGATAACCTAGACGGAAATATAATTAGAAACCGCCTAACTATACTAGAAAAAACAATTAATTTGTGGCATTGCAATTACAAGGAACGTGATTCGATTCTCAATATATGTAAAGAATGTAATGACCTCTTTCACATAGAGGGTGACACGCTAACGTACACTTCCTCAATGACCCACAAAATTCCAAACAAACTTGGAAAAGGACCTACTTTCACTAGACCTTATAGGCTTCCAGATGCCCAGAAACAAGAGATCCATAAACAGGTAGGAGAAATGCTAGAGGACGATATCATCCAACATAGTTGTAGTCCATGGAATTCACCACTCCTTCTGGTCCCTAAAAAGACGAATGACTCCGGTCAAAACCGTTGGAGGGTGGTGGTAGATTTCCGGAAACTAAATGACGTAACGGTAGGTGATGCATACCCTCTGCCCTACATAACCGATATTCTGGATCAACTTGGTCGCGCAAAATTGTTCAGTACCCTAGATTTGGCTAGCGGATTCCACCAAATTCCAGTGGACAATGAAGATAAAGAAAAAACCGCATTTAGCACTCCATACGGCCACTTCGAATATAATCGGATGCCATTTGGACTGAAGAATGCTCCCGCTACGTTCCAACGTTTAATGAACAACGTGCTAATGGGTCTGCAAGGTGTACATTGTTTTGTTTATGTAGATGATATTGTTATCTACGGATATGATCTGCTCGATCACAACCGCAAGTTACTTAAGGTGTTCCAAAGTTTAAGAGAACATAATCTTAAGTTACAGCCGGAAAAATGTCACTTCATAAAACGAGAACTTGCTTATTTAGGTCATGTTATTTCAGGGAACGGAGTTATGCCTGATCCTTCCAAAATTTCAGTTGTTAAAACGTATCCTATACCGAAAAAGGAAAGAGAGGTGAGATCCTTCTTGGGATTTGTCGGTTATTATCGCCGCTTTATCCCCGAATTCTCCAAAATCTCAAAACCACTAACCAACCTTTTAAGAAAAACGTACCTTTTAAGTGAGATGCCCTTTGCGACGAAGCCTTCGTGAAACTAAAGAAATAATTTACGGAAAAACCAATCTTATCCTATCCGGACTTTTCCAAAGAATTTCTACTAATTACAGATGCGAGTGACATGGCATTGGGTGCCGTCCTATCGCAAGGAGAGGTAGGTCAAGACAAAGCAATCTGCTACGCCAGCCGGACGTTAAATCAAGCTGA
Organism: Thereva nobilitata; assembly: GCA_963855945.1. Classification (NCBI taxonomy): domain Eukaryota; kingdom Metazoa; phylum Arthropoda; class Insecta; order Diptera; family Therevidae; genus Thereva; species Thereva nobilitata. The sequence goes on from OY979697.1 coordinate 38,766,780, forward strand.
AATAAAATACTCCACGACTGAAAAGGAATTGTTGGCCATTGTATTTGCAGTAAAGCAATTTAGACCTTATATTTTTGGCCGAAAATTTACCATAATAACTGATCATCGTCCACTAAAATGGCTAATGAACCTGAAGGAACCTTCTTCCAGATTGATGCGACGGAAAATATTACTAGAGTAGTATGACTATACCATAAAGTACAGACCTGGAAAACAAAATGCAAATGCAGACGCATTGAGCAGGATACCAGCAGATCAAAGTAATGAGGGAATAGGAAACGTAAGAATCGTCACCCGAATCAAGGCAAGAAAGGTGCAGGAAAGAAGTAGTCCACCCAACATATCTGAACAACAAATCGAACTTCATACCCAATCATCCGAAAAAGGAACAAATTTTAAACTCATCGAAGGAACTGGAACCTTATATACTATGAATAACATAAAAACTAAAACTTATATTCTTCCCTAACCAAGAGCGGTGAAGAATCCTACTTAATGAAACTTTTTGGAAGAATGGAACCCTTCCAAGCAAATGATGAAGTAACCGAAATACGACATTCAGATCAAACTTATCTTATACTAAAATCTTTTCTTCCAATACGCACACAAAAGGACCGCAACGCTTTTAAAACATCCTTGTCGAGATTGTTAGCTTACACTCAGAACAATAATATGAAGAACATTCACATTTCAATCCCCAATCTAGGCCTAGCGACTACTAGTGTAATAAAAAACCTTCTTTTAGAATGTGATGATGAAACAATCATAATGTATCTGTATACGGACACAAAACAATTACTTACTGACTCGAATGACATAGCCAAGGTTTTGAGAGAGTACCATAACGATGCGCTAGGTGGTCACCAGGGCATTTCAAGGACTTTGAAGAGAATAAAATTAAATTTTTACTGGCCTAAAGCGGCCTACAGACGATCAACTTGGGTTTTCAACTCGTTGTCAACTAGCCCTAGTTGTCAACGAGTTGCACGTCTGTAGTCGTGTTTATGATTGAAAACAACCGTTGATAAATGTTTGAAGCAAGATCAAAATTTTTAGATTTTTGGTAGGCGGAGCTTACAGGTTGCCAACCAATTTGCGCGTCTGTAGTGACGTTGACAACTGTAGTGGGCAACATCATTTTAAATCGTGAGCTTGAGCATTGAACATAAGCGTGCTTTGCAATCAAAAACTGAAAATGAAATGATGTTTGCAAACTGGTTGACAACAAGTTGAAGCGTGTGTAGACTTTCTGTTCACAACAGGTTGACAACCCAAGCAGTGGCGTGGCGTCTTTGGAAGCAAGGGATGCATTGCATCCCTTACAATTTCTTAGGAAATGAAAATAAAAATTCAAATTTTATCAATAAATTATTCTTTTCTTTTACAAAACATTCCTTTTTTATTTTATCATTGTGAGATTAACTTTGTATTATTGCAGCTTTTTCTACCTTCCACTGTTATAAATTCATTGCCTCCAAATGACCAATTAAATGGAAGCGTAAAATATGTCCATGAGCGAAAGTTCTCTCCTCCTTCTCTCTGAATTCGTATACGAAAACGCAAAGAAAAATGCCAGCGGACTTCGAGAAGCAGAATTTGAATTGCTTCCCTTGACTGTCCGTTGGAACGCACTTCGGTGGGAGCTTGTGGATGAAGAGGGAAGTGGAGATGGGAAGAAACACCGAAAGTTTGTTCCTATGACCAGAGCCAAGGGAAGCAATTCAGATTTTGCATCCATTCGAAGTTTTGAGTATATTTTTTGTTGGGTGAGAGCGGAGAGAAGTTTTCTAATAAGATTGGAGGGAATGCAATTCTGTGAGCAATCTAATTGGAAATGGTTTTGTACAATGTGGTTTGAAATTAATGACTTAATTGTAGAAAATAGTAAAAAGTAGCATTTTTAGAGTAATTAATTAATTAATTAACATAAATAAAAATTGTTTTGCCTGCAATTTAGTTGGTGCGATTTGTTTTGTGAGTTAAAAATGGTGCAAGTAGTTTTAAAAAGTAAGTTTGAAAATAAAATTGGATAAATTGAAAAATATTTATATATTATTTATGTTAGTTTTTTTTAGTTTGTTTTTAATTTATTAAATATCATGGGTGATGTTTATGGTTAGCATTTTTGCATAATGGACTATTTTTTGCAGCTATCCTTTGGCTCGCGTTCATTTTTGGAAAAGAAATCCATAATTGAAAATGGTAGACCGAAACCAATATTACATATTTTAAGTGAAAATAAAACATGCACTAGGCATTTTTCTATTAAATTATACAATAGCGCGAATTGGCTTACCTGTTGTCAAAATAAGCAAAAAAATTTCGTTGGCCTTGCATTTTATTTAATAGTTTAAATAATTTAAATAAAGCCGTTCGAGCATTTAAAGTCGGTTTTAGCCAGGGACCGAAATAGTTATAAGACATATAAAAAAGATCCCAAAAAAATAATTATTTGCTAATATTTTTAATTTCAGTCGAACTTTTAACTTGTTGTAAGACTATTTTTTTTAAATCATATTATAATAGTTATAATCGGAATTTTAATTTATGTATCTTTTATACGAAGCTTATGTTTAGCCAACTCGATATAAGGTAACACTTAAATAATGGGTGCACCCGAGAACCGTTGTACAAGAATTTTGATTAAGAAATTAATTAAAGATATTTCATTTTAAGACTTTAAATATAAAATCGTTCTAATAAGTCTTATTTCATGACTTAAAATTAAGTCACTTTACTTTAAAAACTAAAAGGGACTTTTATTTTAGGACTTAAAATATAAAGTCTCACTGTAAGTATTATAAAAGATACATAAATTAAAATTCCGATTATATCTAACTATTATAATATGTTAAAAAAAATAGTCTAAAAATAACCGGAAACTTTCGACTAAAATTAAAAATCTCTTTTTTTTTATTTCAGTAAGAATTTATCAAAATAATTAGCTTCACGAGTTTTTCTTATCAAAAAATTAACCAAAAAGTCAGGCAGTGAGTTTTATTATAATTGTACCACTAACAATAGTTATTTTCGGTCCGTGGTTTTAGCTCTTTCTAAATTCGGTACAAGCCAAAGGATTGAAAATCTAGACACTCATTATAAATCCTCAATTATGAGAACAATGAGTTAGTTAAAAAGAACCGGAAAATTATTAAAATTTGTATAGATGTTTGCCACTAGTCATGTCAGGAGCAAGTCTTTCGCAGAACTTAAAAATCAGCCTCAGTATTTTCTGGATTATCAAACAATATTCAAAATGATTTAATAATGGCTATTTCCTGCACTCTTACTAAAAATTAAAATTACTTCTGAAATCCAAAATTCTGAGTTTGTCGCAATTATTTGTGATGAAACCACGGATATTTCCTGTCGATCTATGTTGTCAACACTCTGAGATACATTTCCTCCTCTCCTCCGCACGAAAGAAACATTCATTAGTTTTAAAAATATTTCCGATGATGGAAGAGCAGCTCGTTTGCATGAACATGTAGTTCATGTTATGTAGAATTTCGCATGTGGTTCCAAGTTACAATTGCTATGGCGGAGCTTCAGTTAAGGGAGGCGAAGTTAGAGTTAAAGAAACTTCCAAATGCTCTTTTTGTACACTGCTTTGCCCATCGCTTAAATATTGTTTTATCGAAATCATGTGACAAGATTCGTGAGTGCAGGATATTCTTTCACTCAATCAGAGGTTTCTCAAATTTCTTTAGTCACTCAACTAAACGAACCGCTATTCTCGACTTGCTGCAATTTCAATGGAAGACTTATTTTATCTATTCATGATAATATAGATACTCTTAATACTCCTTTTGAATATATAACGTGCATTCGAGGAACGGAGTTTTTCCACACAAATTTTGCCAGATTGCATCCCCTACAATTCAAAGCACGCCACGCCACTGAACCCAAGTTGATCGTCTGTAGACCGCTTAATATGCTAAAATATGTGAAAAATCATGTCTCTAAATGCGACTCTTGTCAGAAAAATAAACTTAGTAGGCAACCGCCTATACCAATGAAAATAACTAGTACTAGCTCTAGACCTTTCGAGAGAGTAGCATTAGACGTTGAGGGACCCCTTCCTTGCACTTATGAAGGAAGTAAATATATTATTAACGTTTCAAGACGACTTGACGAAATTTTCTATGGCCCTACCCTTGGAAAACACAGAAGCCCATACGGTCGCAGAAGCGTTCATTAAGAATATAGTATGCCTACATGGTATTCCAGAATCTCTCCTTACCGACCAGAGAAGTAACTTTCTTAGTAAACTATCATCGGAAGTGTATAAATTATTGAAGATTCGTAAACTTCAAACTACAGCATACCATCCACAATCGAACGGGGCTTTAGAAAGGAGCCATCGCACGTTGGCAGAATATCTGAGACACTATGTGGATATGGATCCACTTACATGGGATTCTTGGACACCTTACGCTATCTTCGTGTATAATACAACTCCACACTCAGCTACCAACGACAGCCCGTGCGAACTTCTCTACGGATTTCCGTCTAAAGTCCCAAGCATAATTAAACACCCCCTCAAACCCATTATAACTATGAAAACTACGCCCTAGAACTCAAAGTCAGATTGCAACACTGCTACAAAAGAACTGAGGAATTTATAATGAAACAAAAGGAGAAATCCAAAGTATATTACGATAATCAATCGAAAAACAATTTCATGTAGGAGATAAAGTACTTTTGAAAAACCATATACGGAAAAACAAATTCTCTTCGTTGTGGGAAGGTCCTTATAAAATAACATGCATCAATTCAGACGAAAATTCCACTATTGAAGTAGGAAGAAAATAACAGGTGGTGCACAACAACGACATCAAACCATATGTGGAGTAACACCCCCTCTCGACAACTGACTTTTTACGTTACACAAGAATTCTCTTTTCTTTTATACTTTTAACTTCAGTCGTTTTTCCAAAAGGAAAAGCGTCAGAGGAATTAACAAAAAATTATTTGTAATCAAAACTTTTTGAAAACGCACTTTACATTTACGCAAGCAAAACTACTCTTTATTTCTAGTATAAATCTACTAGATTCTCTAATGTTGATATTTGATAATTCTCTCACCACTGAGCCTTTAAATTAACCTCTCACAGGTGCACCTGCTAAGGATACAAACTCCTACATCCTGACTCGTTATGTAACGTTTTACTAAATTTTTGGAAACTGTTGAACTTTTTTTTTTACAACACTTAAAGGTGTTCATTTAATTTATCAATTGTTGCTTTCAAACGACGATTCCTCTCTCCGTTAGTATGGACGTAGCTCTAACTAAGCCAATCTTACTTTACACACTTTCTAGTTGAAAATTACCACTGTATGGTATCACTTTTCATGGTTACCATAACACGATTTGCTACTTCAAAGCAAAGATCGTTGTGGAACCATGACATATATCACTACATTCTTTTAATATAATATTTTTGAACGATTTAGTTCTTTCATAGTATTTAAATCTAAAATGTATAGTTTTACATAAAGGGTATAAATATATTAAAACCTGGTCATTGGAATTAACCAGTGTAAACTATGAAATATAATAAGTATGCGATGTTTATATAAAAGCATAAAACCTGCTTAGTTGAATGAACAAATGCGAGAATGACGAAATTTTCAACCCACTTCTCACGTTTTCATAACATACGAATAAACGAATTGTGCTGTAACTGTCTAATTTGATCACTAAAACCAATAATTTAATAATTCAGAAGCCGTGCAAGACCTTGCATGCACCGCTTTTAAAATCCCGTTGAGTACATCCGGAAATATGTTCCTGCCACAACACATTTCTCCTTGCTTTTACGTACCTTGATATTGGTAGTACAGAGGACAAAAGTACTAACAAAACGCACCATTACATTAACAAAAGGGCTAGAACTAATGAATATTGTAATTAATATTAATACTCTTAATTGCACTTTAAACATAACCGCACTGTCCCTAATTGGGTTGTCTGAAGAAAATCACCCTAAGCAAAATACTCACCAAATTTTTCTCGAATTTTCAGAAAATGGCTCTCATTCTACTAATCTTTTTCTTAGTCGCCTATGCTGCAGGCAAGGAGATCAATATCATACCTATAGTCAACCACCCGGGAATGTACTACGAAGAAATCGGTAGAGTGGAACTCTACTCCAATAAGTGGAAAGTAGTAGTCTACTACGATATAAAAACCGTAAGGGAAGCCCTCCTAAACCTTAACCGCCTAATTCATTCCTAATTAATTCATTCTACAATGAGAACAGTTTTATACAAGTGTGTAATAGCACCATAATAGAAATGAATCATATGCTAACTGACTTAAAACATAAGAATAATCTGTTAAACACTATGCGAATTAAACGATCACCCTTTGGGATCATAGGTAGTATTAGTAAGTCACTCTTTGGAACTCTAAACGAAGAAGATTCAAAATACTACGATAACCAAATAATCAAATTACGCGAAAACGAAAACCACTCCTTAAACCTCATTAGAAACCAAACAATTATTCTCGATACTACTGTCAATATCATGAACAAAAATCAACACCTGATAGAAAGCCAAATGATGAATCTTAACGCGAAACTTCAGTTATTTCGTAGGAAAATTAACGAGATACACAATGCATCCGTGGATAACCGAATTTTAATCGAGTTAGAATCCCTTACATCCCTTACAACACTAATAATTATGCGATACGAAAATGTATTAAATGCGATCCTAGATCTAATTACAGACGTGCGTCACGGTAAGCCGCACCCTACTATAGTTACCCCAAATCAACTTGATGAGGTTCTAACTATGATTCGCAAGCAAATACCTGGCGACATCAGATTGCCAAGTGTCCTGCAAAACGGTAGCCTCCTTCCCTTATACCTCATAGGAGAAATGCGAACTAGTGCTATAGAAGACAAAATCATTTATGAATTGCGAATTCTACCATTCAAGGACAACTACCAATTATATAAAATTATACCACTCCCTACTTTGTTAAATGACACTCTCACATATATACAAAGCGACATTGACTATCTGATTGTTGATTATAATAGAGAACATCATTACGATATGACGCAGAAAGAACTATCTGGCTGTGTCACTGAAGATTTGGATTTGTACTTATGTCGGCTAAACACCCAATTTTCAACTCCCACTCCAATAACATATGTGAAATCTCTCTATTACGTAGGGAATATCATCTTCTTAGCTCCTGCAACTTAAGGAAATCTCAACAAGAGTCCTTCTGGTTCCAATTATCCCAGACCAACAAGTGGCTTTACTCTACGCGGGTCAAAATCAATATGGACGCCGTATGTCAAAATGAAATAAAGCCCTATTCATTAACTGGGGCAGGAATAGTTGAAATCACCAACGACTGTTACGTACGAACAAAGGATTTTACTTTCCAACCCTACGCTGCAAAATCCAGCAAACTAAAGAATTACTTCGTACCCGCAATAAACGTATCCGCTATATTAAGCCAACGTAAAGTCTCACCCCTTGACTCTAGCAAAGACATATCATTTGTGAAATATACGGAGAATAATGATTTAGAAAAACGCACTTTAGACCTGCGAGCCCTTAAAGAAAAGGAAAACCAAGATCTCGAGCCTTTAGATATACACGATATACACCATTATACATTAGGCTATGTTTTAGTGTTTTTAATTATCACACTTGTCGGATTTAAATTAGTGAAATTATATCTAAGCAAAGTAACGAATAAAAGAACGACTGCGAATATCGAAGATAAAACCGAGGAGGGTATAGAAATGGAAAGAATTGAGGAGCCTCGCAAAAGTATAAGACTCACTCTTAAAAGAAAGGAAAAGAGGGCCGAACCTTGAATTACGGTAATCTATTTTTCATAATATAACGTTAGATATGAGTGAACGTACACCCGCGCTGCCGAAACTAACCATATATTTTCAGAAAGAAACACCAAATTTGGTGATGATGAGAAAACATTTGCAAAAAGGAATTTCAATAAAATTACGTAAGTGAGGACATAAGAATTAAAAGCTTAGAATAAGGATATCATGTATTAGAATAAGGATATTATGCATAGTTTTTTTTTATATACACACAGAAAAGAAGGTGAGATGGTAAATTTAACATAAATTTATATAAGTAAAGTACTACGGTACATATATTTTATTTACAAATTAATAAATTTATATAAGTAAAGTACTACGGTACATATATTTTAATTACAAATTAATAAATTTATACAAGTAAAGTAGTACGGTACATATATTTTTTTTGCGAATTAATAAATTTACATAAGTAAAGTACTACAAATTAATAAATTTGCACAAGTAAAGTACTACGGTACATATATTTTAATTACAAATTAATAAATTTGCATAAGTAAAGTACTACGGTACATATTATATTCTATTTACAAATTCATAAATTTATATAAATTTAATTACAAATTCATAAACTTTAATAAAGCGCGTAACTGGACTTAATTAAATATTGAAAAAGGTTAAAATAAATAATTTTTGAATTTAAATAAAAATAAGAAACGCATGGAGAACCTTCTATCCATAGTAGAAAGGAGACAATAAGAAAGATAAGTCAATTAGTGTATCCGATACAGGCATTGTATATCACAGTGTTCCTCATTTTGCTCGATCAAATCGACACGCCCTGTAGCATGCGATAAAAAAAAATATATATATTATTATCCCAAATCTAACAGTAGGCGTCCTTGCCTCCTACCTTCCTTTTGGGAAAATCTCTAGAGAGCATATCAAACCGAGGAAAATTAGACTGAGGTTTCACATGATTATTATGCCTTGGTTACTGTAAAACAAAAAAAAACACAAAGAAATAAAGGAAGACACTTTCTTTATACATCTCATATAGTGATAGAGGATTCCCCATGTGTTAAAAACAAAAAAAAACCCCAAAAGCAAAATTCGATTCAGTCTAGTTCACGTGACATAAGTTACTAGTTTAGTTTTAAATCTTTTATGTTCAACATGACATAAGTTACTAGTTTAGTATTTGAATCATTTATGATCAAAAAAAAGGAAAAAAAAATAATAAGATTTTTTTTTATACAAATTGTATCCCGACACATTCACCTTCAAAACAATAATGTTCTATAAATATGAAAATGATAACAAATGTTTCATTGGTAAACAATAAGCAAATCTTGTAAGATCGCGACTCGAAGCCGACAAATAATATGATTTCTTAGCAGAAAATTCAAACCTGTTCAAGGTTATGAATTTTCTTTTTCTAAGGGGATGGTGTTATGAATCCCATAACCAACCCCATAACATAAACAAAAAAAAGTCACTAATAAATAATAATAATAAACATAAATGCACTCAACTGCATTTATTGAGTTATTTTCTTTCAAGTTAACTTGGATTTCAAGCTATTAAAATGAGTAGTCATAACAAATTCTCAAATTCAAATTCAATTCAAATTTGAACCCATGAGAAAAGAAATAGTCATTATAAACTTTTTAAAAACAAAACTGAAGATAACTACATTCATGTGCATCGCACATATTGAAGTCCCAACTCAAAGATAAATAACAACCACTGAATTTTCTGCTGATAAAGCAACGCCAGTGGATTTTTGCTGATAAGCCACGGCATCCCGAGGGTTCTTTATTTGAAAGAACCAAGAAGACGAGGAGTTTCAGAGTTGTTTCACACAAAGCAAGACGTGTCGGCATCGGGCCGCGAGAAAGCTTATTTTTGTTTTTTTACACATCAAAAAAATAAATCTTGTAAAATCGCGAGTGTACTTAAATTCTTAAAAATAATGTTTTTAAATCGAGTGTATGTAAATTCTTAAAAATAATAAAAATTATAGAGCGCAATATGTTTTATTTGAAATAAATTTGTTTCCGCTAATTTTTATTAACGTACAAGGGTGTTTACATTGGAATCTACCTACTGAAACTCCCCGAGATCGCTCTTCCCGACTTATCGGAAGCACGGCGGTCTCGGTCACTTAAACCGCGACTAATCGCTCACCGACTGAAACAAAACATAGCCGTTACTATGCTGACGTCACCTCTTTCCTTCAATCACCAAAGCGGCAAAGTCGCTTGCTACTCAATTTATAGGTGAATTTAGCGGATTTTTAGATGACAGGGAAGTGATAAAAGTGCGTGTCGCCTCCTATTTCAACTAATAATTTGAAGAAAATTTTGGCGAAAAAATCGAACTATATAAACTTTACAGCTTTTTTGGCAAACAAAAGCTTATGATTGAGGTTTTTCGCTTAAGTTCTTTAAGAAAACTTCTTCTTAAAGGCCAATATTTGGGCTTAAACTTTGGATTACTGCAAAATCGCTCAACAGGGAAGTGATAATTTTGAATAATTTTGAATATTTGAAGCTAATTTTGAGCTATAAATACTTGTTTGAAATAACTGATTTTGAATGCCCAATTAAAAACCGATGTAAACTTTTATTTGAATTAAACTTTAAGGACATAGCTTGTAAAATGATGAATCCACGAGCCAACCCCACTAAAATTCCTGTTTTTGTAGAACTGCCCATATAATTCAATGATCGTACTTTCTTTTATTTCCGAAATTGAATTTAAACTTTATTTATATATAAATAGCATAACACTAATGTCATAGTGGGTCGAAGTCTTTACACTTTGGGCCAAGTCAATAATGATCGTTGCGCGAGCAAATGACTTATTCAGCTACAGACTTCCAATTGCTGAAGAAGTCATTTGCTCGCGCAACGTGCATTATTGACTTGGCCCTTTTCTTTTCTCTGCGTGAACTTGATACCGCTTGAATTTTATAGGCCCAACTATAATGCACACAAAAAACGCACGTCGGCGTAAATGTCAAATCTTCGTGAAACGTAAAACCGACGATAATTGACGGGCATGCGGAAAGATTTCAAGAGTTTAAAAATATTATTAAAAGTGTTATTATTATTTATTGACTATTTAAAAAAAATGTGTTTGTTTGCATTTATTCATTGAGCGCGTTTAGGCCTAAGTTAATTTAACTGAACTAGGCAAGTTAACAACAGCATAATCAGCAATTTTTTTAGCCCTGTTAGCTAAATTATTTCTGCTTTTTGACTTAGCTAAAATGTAGCACAGCTCAACACTGACAAAATGGATTGACGTTTGCTTGTAAATTCTTATTGCAAGCAAATAATTTCAATACAACATAAAAATATTATTATTATTAATTTTTTAGCCTTTTATTATTTGTGATTATTTATGAGAATGGATTGCTAGAAACGGTGCTAAGTTATCAGCGCTAATCTAACAGAGTTAAAGTAACTCTGGCCTAAACGCGCCTGTTTAATACTCCGTTGCTATACTATAATTTATTGTTGATAAGTATTCATTTCTATCAATAAGGGTATTCATAAAAACGTGTAAGTTTACACATTAGGTAAACACGTATTTTTACAACGATTGTTTGATGAACACACCTATGATGAGTGATGACATGAGGTATATAAACTATATAATTGATCAACACTGTTCAAACTGGACGTGGATGTCTAAATTTACTAAACTGAAAAATGCCAAACAAAGTAAAATAAACTACATCATTCATCTTGCACTTAAAAAATCAAAGCAGCTAATAACTTGGTATTTACACATTTTACACCATATCAGTTATGCAGTTTACACAGCAAAACTTTAGCGTAAACTTATCTAGTGTGCGTATTTCACTTTCCATACAAATTTTGACAGCTAATTTACGAGGTGGTAAACTTATACGATTTACGCGGCTTACTAGGGTTTTACATGTTTTCATGAATACCCCTATTGTAAACTATTGCTTAATTATCATTGTGAACGATATTCATAACTGCCGAGAGAATCAAGAATCGGAACGAGGACTTGCACTTCCAGAGTTCATAGAGTTATACACATAAAATTATTGAATAAAGAATTTGTAACGCTAGTCGTTATTTTCTATTTTTTTTGTTTGAACCAAAGATGAAAAACCTCACCCTTTTGGCGACCGTGACAGAACGTAGTGAATAGTGACTGTGAAATTAAACAATTTAATAACCCGCAGAAGGATATTAAAAGGATAATTATTGAAATCGTGTGTGCTTCATATTACAATACAAACGGTTCTTGGGAAACGATTTAAGATTGAACATCTATGCAAATAAATGCACATGGCGCTACATGCATGCAAAAGGACATAATAAAGCAGCATCAACGGGATCTACAACCTCGCGGTAAAATTGATCCAATGTAAAATACCATAATTTCCTTTAATTAATCTAAAATTTATTACATATCGAAATTGGGCAACGGACACGGAATAAACTATATGACACCCAAAGTCATACACATACAAAAGGGAAAATACAGCTAACTCTGGTATGCAAGTCATATACATAGTCTATACAACTCGTTGTTGAAACCGTTACAAGGTATCCGTACATACTCTAAAATATTTTCAATTTGGATATTTTTTAAATTATTAAACTCGTTGTTGAAACATAGCAAAATATTTCTATCAAACATTTTTTTAACAAATTTTCTAAATTTCGGTTTGCAAACCAAATAAATAAACCTTTGTTGAACACAGCACACGCTTAAATATAATTGCTAGTGATAATATACTCGTGAATTATAAGCGCCAATAATAGTTAAAAAACCATATACATATTCTCGTTGGAATAAACACACATAAATGAACGCAAGACTAGTTGAACAATGGAAATGTTTTTAAAATAAAAAAGGGAAACCCGTTGAAGATAATAAACAGTTATATACATTGATTGAATTGGTGAAATAAATCTGAACTTGTTTTCCTATAATATTTAATCTAATTGCGAATTTTAATATTAAAATAATTTCAATTTCGTTCTTTATTATATTATTGTATTTGTGAATTTTTTAGTACTTTTTCCTCAGCCAAATAATTAGGTCATAGGAGAATATAGAACTCTAGTTATTATTTTATCTCGATATCACAATAAATTGCGACATGACTGAAGAACTCACGAAAAAACAATTGGATGAGCTAAAGGGCTTGCGATCCAACGCACGAGTTACATACTTAGAGTTAAAAAATGCAACAAATGCACAATTTAATCAACCGGACGTATCCGATACACTAAAACTAAAGCCAAAAGAAAAACCATTAGCTTGGTAGTCATATTCCACACTCCATCCGATAAAACTGCTGACTTAGGAAAAGATAAGAAAAGTAAAATGTAATTTTTGAATAAGAATAGTCAGTCTGTCGGAAATTATATTGGAGTTCGGTTTGTTGTATTAAATAAAGTTAAATAAATTTCCAGTGAGATTTTTTATTTCTATTTGATTAATACAAAAATATATTACTGGCGCAGTCGGAGTGGATTCAGTTAATTGGATCCAGCGATACGAATTTACCGCGAAAATTTTTTTAATAAAAAGTGATTAAGTGTGGAAGGTGTGATACGAAGTAGTTTAATTTACATTTAATAAGCTACGAAGAAACAACCACCAAAACACAGAAAGAAAAGTCATCCAGGAAAGAAGGCAACGACGTAATTTAACAGCAGATCAAAACAGAAGAATGGCTCAAGGAGGGCTACAATGCTTAGCCCTATTAACCGAAATAGTGCACCGGCAGACTCAGCCACCATCGTTGAGAAGACGAATTGAAAAAGAAATCAAATTTCTACCAGCCTTTGAGGGAAAACCTGGAAGTCTACCAACATTCATAAATGCAGTTGAACGAGTTTTAGCGGAGTATGGAGATCAAGCACCGCAAGTCTATATAGTGATCTACAATGAGAAAATTTTGGGTCCACCAAAAAATTATTTAGAAACGGCACCACCAACAACGTGGGAACAATGTAAAGCAAAGCTGAAGATTCACTATAAACCTAGCAAAGATCAAGGGAGGATTATGCAAGAAATTTTAACTTTAAAAGTCATAGGGCTAATCTTTCTCTGGCTGATAACGACAGTAGAAGGGGCATTACAGGTACATCCTATTCAAGAAGAAATAGGATATGTCAAGATAAAAATTAAACAAGTGGACATAGCCAATGAAACGGACACTTGTAACGGTCGGCCTTAATTTGCATATCCGAATTGAAATTGTCTTACAATAACCCCGCAGAAATTTCTCAGCCAACCAATTTTTCTAGGCAATAATTATTCAAAATTTCCAGGAAAAAGAGAACTTTTGCTTAAAAATACGCACGCCTCTGCGCTTATTATATTTTTTTTTTACCCCATTCTACCGCCTAACTCACATACACATAAGTTTTCGCGCAACAGAATTGCCGGCGGCGAACACTCCTGCCCATACACTGGCTATTTGCCCCATCCGATATAGCATGTCTCACACTCACACATGGATTTTACACATCCAGAATTGCAGCAGCGTAAGCCCAGCCAATCTCCTGGCAGAAATCCCAGTGAAGCGGAACGCTTCTCAGAATTTTTTTTCATTTTTGCCCTTGTAGTGGACTGGATTTACACGGAAGAGAAGAAACACCACACTTTGGTTGTTCCCTTCCATGTAAAATTCCTCCACGCCATTACCCCACCCTCGAATTTCAAGGTCTCGACCCATATAAGGGAATAAACGGATAGCGATTTCATTTTTTTTGCCCTCACCCCCCCAACACTGATGCGCCAAGGGCTAATTTTTGGCTTGGCGTCGATTTGGGGAGTTCGAAAAGTAGCGTTGAAGAAGTCAGTCGGGTCGCGAGCGGAATCAAAGGTGGCGAAGAATACCTGATAAAGGAAAAATTTTTTTTGGCATCAGGTCTATCATATGAAAGGCCGAACGTTCGAAGTCTTAAAAGTAGGATTTTCATTTTCGTGAATTCATTTTTTGTGTGTACGCGAAAAAATTTAACCACGAAAATGGAATTACCACGCATTGCACGGTGCGGTAAGCTGGTTTTTCATGAGTGATAATATCGATTTCTGAAATGTTAATATGGGAATACAGCTTCTTTTTGAAATGCACTCAGGAGAGTAACATCGGAAATTTTTGGTTCGGGTTAAAGTTAATTAAATGTTTTAATAACAACAAACAAAAAAAAAAAAAAGATTCACGTAAAAATCGAATAATTTCTATGGTGTCCTTTTTTTGTTTTAGTTCAAGATGAAAGTAATCTAAACCTACTCAAATAAAGTGAAAGAAAAAAAAAAAAAAAAAAAAACAAAATATTGTAGTACCGATAATAAATGGATTAAAAAGATTTATTCTAACTGTTAAATGTGTCGTTCCTAATAATATTCACAAGAAAATACAATAATAACAAAGCAAAAGATTTTTTTTTATGAAAATAATTACCAAAAATATATTAAGATAAAAGATTTTTTTAAAAGTAAATAAATACAAAAATAAAATAAAAAAAAAAAAAGAAAAAAAAAAAAAAAAAAAAAATTTAATCACATTTTTTTTAAAGACACTAAATAAGAAAATATATTAAGATAAAAGAAATTTTTAAAATGACACTAAATAAGAAAATATATTAAGATAAAAGAAATTTTTAAAATGACACTAAATAAGAAAATATATTAAGATAAAAGAAATTTTTAAAATGACACTAAATAAGAAAATATATTAAGATAAAAGAAATTTTTAAAATGACACTAAATAAGAAAATATATTGAGATAAAAGGAATTTTTTATGAAAAAGAATCGGTTGCCAAAAGAAGAAGAAATATTTACTTACCTTATGAATAAATAACGTTGAAATTAAAGTAGAATAAAAAGAGTTTTTGTGCCTGTACGTGAGGATTTTCATTGATAGAATTGGTTTTTGCTAGTTTTTTTTTCTTTCCGCGATTTGGTTTTGGATTTCTTCTGGGTTGCTTTGAGGAGATGCCGTGAGTAGACGCAGAGCAGTGATGGTGCCTCTAGGGGAGGTTTTGCCCTCCGGTATGGTAAGTACCCCTTAATCTAATTTCAGATCCCCCTGTATCCCCGAACCAGCGCGCATGGCTGTTTGACGCACATTTTTCCCCGCTCGTATAGCTGCCACCCCCAACCTTTTGTCACTGTCTCGTCGAACCCCTTTTAGTATTTTGTCATATTGGCACGCGGAAGTTTTGGTTTTTTTTTGTTACCAAGTAACTGTCGTTGATGACGAGCCCCTGCACCACGAACCCCCCTACGGCGAGCTAGCCGCAGCACCGCCAGGCGTGTCCTTATTCGGGTGTAGTGGGTGAGTGAAGATAGTTCGCGAGATAGGTCCCCATTTTCCTTTATGGTTAGATTCTGCAGTTCGGCAAGGCCTTCAGCCTACTGGACTCCTTTCAAAAAATTCCTTTTCAATTTTTTTTGTATTGTCATAGCTTTTGGGTCCTTTGACCAGTTAGTTTATCTTTTATGTATGTATATCCTATATATATATATGACAGTTACAAATATGGCGCCAACGGTGTCATATGTGTAATATGCCTTTACTAGTTTAGTTTATTTTATTATGACAGTTACAATAAATGGCGCCCAACGGTGTCATATGTGTAATATGCCTTTACTAGTTTAGTTTATTTTATTATGACAGTTACAATAAATGGCGCCCAACGTCTGGTAAAACGGACATTAAATTTTATTTCTAATGTAAAGCTAGAGTTCTAGTATTTTTGAATTTTATACTGTTGCTGTCACTAGTTGACAAATCAATTCTTCCATCTCCAGTTTCATTATTTATAGATTCTTTTCTTTAATTCATTAACTGTTATGAAAAACCTAAAGTCATTAACTATTTGTTTTGGGGAAAGCCATAGAGAGGTACAACAAGTTCTTTTCAAATTTTTATGGAAACCTTAACGGTTTCAAGTAAATGAAATTTATTCTATTTACTTTCTGTTATGTTTCGGTGGTAGCTTCCATTTTTTTTTTTTTGATGTTACTCATGCATATGTGAGGATGCACTCATCTTGGATTCAAGCGTTCGCTTGCCCTTGTGACATCCTATGTTGACCAACCTGGTAAGGCCCTACTGCTGTCGGTTTACAGGTGGCTTATGTTCATCTGGCTTGCGCAGAGGTGCCCCTGGCTTTGGTTGTCCTTCCCTTGTCTTTGAGTACAATGCTCAAATTTTTTTTCTGATCCTTTTAGAATGGCCAAAATGTTTGTGGGACGGCGGACTTGCTTTCTGGTTACCAGGCTCTCAGCCTGACACTGCGGTAAGTTCGGCGTTCCCCAACCATTGCGGTCCCGTTTAATAATCTTCTGGTTGAACCTGCCTTCCGGAATTTCAGCATTCAGACGTTGCTGATCCGTCGTGGCAGTCACCCAAGATTAAAATTAATGATTCTTTTGGAAGCTTCCACATTGACTTCGTCATTTAATCACAGCCATGCGAACTACTTTTTGGGATATTGGGGTATCTGTTAAGGTCTCCTTTGGGGAGGATGGTGTTACACCTGGTCTAGCACCATCCCCTCCAACGAGCCTTGTATGATTTTTGGGATGCTCACTGGTGCCACTGACACTAATACATTTTGGGGGAACATTCCTCCCTCTGGGGGTCCACACTCTCGTTCTTAATATATAAATACAACGTTGGTAGTCAGTAGAATAAAAAAATATTGTTTTTGTACGGTTTCGCTGGGGAATAAACGCGCCCACGTATTATATTTGAAAGGAAAAGATCTCCTTCACTATATTTTTTTGTATAACGTCCATCTTACTTGCCTTAGTATATAAGTATTAAAGTTAATAATCCCGTATCGTCGGTTGTTTTATAACCAGTCCATAGTTACTGAACCCATAATTTTTCTTAAATCTATCCAGCCAAAATGGCTGATGAGGGGAATAATTCAGATGCAGGCAGAAATACTGATGCAGATGGCGACTCCCCTTCATTCAGCGGTTTCAACAATGAACTGCCCCCCGGCCAGAACACTGACGAAGTGCAGGTATTAAAAAAACAAATAGCTCTCTTGCGGGCTCAATTATTATCCTTGACAGTCCAGCCCACGACGAAGGATAAGAATGAACGGACAAGTTCACCTAATGAGCGAGAGCAAGCGGCTCAAATAAATTCACCGGACTTACAATTTATAGCTAGACCAAAAGGGTCTCGGCCGGCTTCACGCCACCCCTCTGCAGTGTTATCTTGGAACATAGTGTTCACAGGACATGTCAGCGGCCTTACTGCTGAACAATTTATCTTTCGATTAGAAAGCAAGGCAAATGATGCAGCTGTGTCAAACCAGGAACTGTGCGCTAACGTATCCTCCTTACTTAAGGAAAGGGCGGCGACCTGGTACTGGAACCAGTTCCGTAGAGAATTTCCTGTTCCAGAATGGACAGATTTTCGGAGAAACTTCTTGGCCCAATACAAAGGGCATGACACGGACCTACATACCATTAAAGCCATGGTAGAACTAAAACAAAACCAAGACTCCTTCGATGAATATATGGAAAAGATGATTTCGTTGTACAACAAAATGGAAAACCCTATTACGGAGGCTCAGTTAACAGTCATGTTAGTAGACAATTTGAATTATGCTACAGGAAATTCCCTGATAGGCATGAGATTCAAAACCCTGAAAGAGCTACGAGAGCAATGTCTTAAGGTAGAGCGTTGGCTCTTAAATAAGAAAGTGGAACGAAGAACCAACCTGCGAGTCCATGAACTGGATGTAGACTTCGGGGAAAATTTCGTTTCCGAGCCATATGACCCTTATTCTCAATCCATTGACGAACTTCAGGCCCGAAATCCGGATCTCATTAGGAGACAATTAGTATGTTGGAACTGCCAACAACCTGGACATGCCTTTTATGATTGTCCGTCGGAAACCAAACATGTCTTTTGTTATCGTTGCGGTAATCCGGGCGTAGTATCACCCAAGTGCAAGTGCCAGGGAAACCGGCCACCGGGTGCGAGGTTTCATGGGAACCCGCGCCCTCCTCAAGCTGCTCTGCCACCGCCACGCCCGTCGAACCAGTAAATATCAAGTGCAAAACAACTATAGCACACAACTCACCGGACTTGACAAGTTTTTATCCCTGCCTTGACAACCCACCTGACTTTCCCTCTGATGAATCCAAAGCTTCGTTCCTTGCACGATGGAACAATTATTATGTCGTCCGTGAACGGATATTTTCTGAACATCCACGAGTTTCATCCATACGTAGAATTCCCATCATTAGGCGTCTGGCCAAAGAGAAACGTCTTCTGGCACGCAAGAGTATTTCTGCTATTTTCTCTGATCACTCAGATGAGCGTCCTTTCGCAAGAATAACACTTGCCGACGTTGCTATGAACGGTCTGCTGGACAGCGGCGCTAGCATTAGCTGTCTGGGAAGTGGTGTCGAATCCTTTTTATCAAGCCACCCCGAGTGTAAGCTTTATTCTCTGAACACTTCGTTACAAACTGCCGATGGTGCTTCACAGCGGGTTATCGGTTACATTAAAGTACCAGTCTCCTTTGGAGAACGGACTCATTTAATGACCATATTCGCAGTACCCAGTTTAAGTCAGAGTTTATACCTTGGGATTGACTTTTGGAAGCTATTCGGCATCGCTCCCCAGATAGTTGGTGAGCTTAGCGCCCCAGCCTTATTGTCTTTGGCCCATGAGTTGCCATCAGCCCAATTTAATCAGCTGGAACGAGTCAAGGCGACTTTTCCATCTTCTGATATACTTGGACTGGGTAAAACTCAGTTGGAAGTGCATGTAATTGATGTTGGAGACTCGGTCCCCATCAAACAAAGACATTACCCAGTTTCACCTGCCGTGCAAAAATTGATGTATGATGAATTAGACAGAATGATCAGTTTAGGTGTCATAGAGCCATCCAATAGTCCGTGGAACTCTCCCGTCGTTTTAGTCCGCAAGCCAGGAAAGGTACGATTATGTCTCGATTCTCGCAAAGTAAACACTGTCACGGTTAAAGACGCATACCCTCTTCCCCATATAGACGGTTTGTTGGGTCGTCTTCAAGACACCAAGTTTATCACGAGTCTAGATTTGAAAGATGCCTTCTGGCAGATACCTTTAGATCTTAAATCGCGCGAGAAGACAGCTTTTACCGTTCCTGGTAGGCCCCTATATCAGTTTACTGTAATGCCTTTCGGCCTATGTAATGCTCCACAAAGAATGTGCCGATTAATGGATAAAGTTATCCCTGGACACCTACGAGAACACGTATTTGTTTACCTTGATGATCTTTTGATCGTCTCTCCCGATTTTGACTCTCATCTCAGAACTCTTGAAGAGGTTGCTGGTTGCTTACGTCGTTCTGGCTTAACCATCAATTTGTCCAAAAGTAAATTTTGTGTAAAAGAGGTAAAGTACCTAGGTTTTTTAATTGGTGACGGAACGTTGAAGACCGACCCTGGTAAAGTGACTGCCATTTCAGAATTTCCTATGCCGAAATCGCATCGGCAAGTACGAAGATTCTTAGGCATGACCGGTTGGTACCAACGGTTCATTTCCAATTATGCCAGTGTGGCTGCTCCTATCACAGATTGCTTGAAAGGCAAAAAGTTTGCTTGGACAGAGGAGGCACAGCAGTCCTTTCTCAAGTTGAAAGATTGTATGACTCAGGCTCCGATATTGGTCACTCCTGATTTCTCTAAACCGTTTTACATTCAATGCGATGCGAGTAAAACTGGTGTCGGTAGTGTACTGTTTCAACGAGACATGGATGGAAATGAACATCCAATTGCATATATGTCCAAAAAGTTGAACAGTGCACAACGAAATTACACTATTACCGAACTTGAATGTTACGCAGCCGTATTGAGTGTAAAAAAGTTTAGAGCATATGTAGAGGGCCAATCGTTCACAATTATTACTGACCACGCTAGTCTTAAATGGCTC
This sequence comes from Thereva nobilitata, assembly GCA_963855945.1. NCBI lineage: Eukaryota > Metazoa > Arthropoda > Insecta > Diptera > Therevidae > Thereva > Thereva nobilitata. Next base: position 38,787,565 of record OY979697.1, read on the forward strand.
ATGAATCAGTCTGATCTGAACGGTCGCTTGGCGAGATGGAGTTTAAAATTACAGGGTTTTGAGTTTTCAATAGAGCATCGAAAAGGGAGTCAAAACGTGGTCCCGGATGCGTTGTCCCGTGTTGATTGCGTTGATGAGATTTCATTTTGTCATGATGTAGACCTAACGTCCCCCGCATTCAAATCCCCAGAATATTTGGCATTAATTGAGCGTGTAGGCGGAAAGACAGGACAGTTGCCTGATCTTAGGGTGTCCGACGAATATGTGTTCCATCGTACTACACCTCGTACCGGAGATCCAATCTCTGATGATCTCACCTGGAAGCTATGGATTCCATCTGATTTGACCCCTGCGTTGATTGAAGCAGCTCATTCACCCCCTCAAGCTTCTCATGGAGGAATAGCAAAAACTCTATCACGACTGCGAAATAAATATTTTTGGCCTGGCATGGTAAATCAAGTCCGAACCTTCGTATCTCAGTGTGAGACGTGCAAGTGCACGAAATCTCCTAATGCAATCTTACGACCGCCCATGGGCATGCAACTGAAGGTAGCTAAGCCTTTCCAATTCCTTTATGTAGACTTTTTAGGTCCCTATCCCCGCTCCAAGAGAGGTAATACCGCTGTACTGGTAGTTTTGGACTCATTTAGTAAATTTGTATTCCTGTTTCCGGTTTCCTGCGAGACTGCAAATTCTGCAATAGAGAACCTGGAACATCATGTGTTTCATACCTTTGGAGTACCAGAGATAGTGTTCTCCGACAATGGTCGTCAGTTTGTCTCGAAGGAATTCGCGAAATTCTTGGACGACTATGGAGTCAGACACGTGCGTACAGCGGTACATTCACCACATCCAAATGCTTCTGAGCGAGTAAACAGGTCAACCTTAGCAGCCATTCGTGCTTATTTAAAAGACGACCACCGCGATTGGGACCGTCACCTATCTTCAGTTGAATGTGCAATGCGAAGTTCAGTTCATGAATCAATAGGAATGGCACCTTTTCAGGCTCTCTTCGGAAGCCAGATGATCTTACACGGATCAGCATATGCGGTCTTAAAAAAGTTACACGCCTTACAAGACGGAGATATTGCATTCCTTCCAACTTCAGATCGTCTTCGCCTTATCCGAGAGCGCATTAGCTTAAACCTGTCTGCTGCACACAACCGCCATGAGAAAAATTATAACCTACGTTGTAAATCGGTCTCCTTCCAGCCAGGTCAAGAAGTTTTTCGCCGTACCTTCCCTATTAGTAAAGTTACTAATTGCTTCAGTGCTAAACTAGCAAATAAATTTTCCAAAGCTCGAGTACGGAAGAAAATAGGTGCGAGTCTGTACGAAATTGAGGACATGTCAGGAAAGTTGTTAGGAACTTATCACGCTAAGGATCTCAGGCAGTGAGAAGAACGAAAGCATTCCCAGAGTAGCCCTAATAAGGTATCTCGCCGGCTTCACCGGTTAACTGACAGGGTGCCTTAAACCGCTTAAGTAGCTTCCCTAGCGGTGGTACACCTCCTTGTTTTCCTTGTCCGTCTGGGGGCAAGGTTTTCATGCTAGATGCCTAGCAGGGGCTGCCAGACCAGACCCCCCGAGACACGGTCCTCTCGGTCATTTTTATCGCGCCCGCCTGTTCGCGTGGAAGCTAGCCTTTGCTTCTCAGTCCTTTGTGTCGTGAAGCCCGGACAGTGCGAGGTTCTAGGAGATGCGACCTAGCGCCTCAGAAAGTGGTAGCGTCCTGCTGCATAATCCGTCCTTTACCAGTTTTATTCTCCCCTAGGCCAGAGTAGATCTCTGCGGGCGGGAGAGGAGTATATTTCCCAGGGCTCAGGCCAGCGACGTCGACGCTGATCCCCTGGGGCATTTACTTTTCCCCGTAGGATGACTTAAGGGTTCTCTGACGAATGTACCGGCGGTGCCTCGTTCATCATCATTGGACCTCGAGGTCATCCCTCCCGCAGGATTAACCGCGGTCACGGGTACCCTATGGACCACTCAACCCCTCTCAATAGCCTACAAACACACACTTTTACACCCGTCACCAACCTTCTCCTTTGTGGGAGCCAACACACGAACATTTTGAATTTTCCAAATACTCTAATTATCCGTATGTAACCTCTGTGTCCGGCCTCAGTCGGTAGAGCATGACACCCTTAATCTCAGGGTCGTGGGTCGAAGCCACACGTTGAATAGCCCATCACTGTACCAATAGTCTTCTGCATGGGCATGCACCCATCTTTATATCCATTCCCTATTCTCGTCAAAATTTCACCCACATAGGAATTTTTAGCCCGGCTGACTCAGTCGGTAGAATGAGACTCCTTATCTCAGGGTCGTGGGTCGAAGCCACACGTTTAATAGCCCATCACTGTACTAATAGTCTTCTGCATGGATATACACCCATCTTCATATCCATTCCCTATTCTTTTCAGAATTTCAGGTTGTCCACATAGAAAATTTTAGCCCGGCTCTAGTCGGTAAGCAGGAGACTCAATGAGCCGCCTCGTCTTTCGGTTCCCCTCTCCTTGCTTGTTCTAGCGTAACCGCCTTGTAACGGTCGGCCTTAATTTGCATATCCGAATTGAAATTGTCTTACAATAACCCCGCAGAAATTTCTCAGCCAACCAATTTTTCTAGGCAATAATTATTCAAAATTTCCAGGAAAAAGAGAACTTTTGCTTAAAAATACGCACGCCTCTGCGCTTATTATATTTTTTTTTACCCCATTCTACCGCCTAACTCACATACACATAAGTTTTCGCGCAACAGAATTGCCGGCGGCGAACACTCCTGCCCATACACTGGCTATTTGCCCCATCCGATATAGCATGTCTCACACTCACACATGGATTTTACACATCCAGAATTGCAGCAGCGTAAGCCCAGCAAATCTCCTAGCAGAAATCCCAGTGAAGCGGAACGCTTCTCAGAATTTTTTTTCATTTTTGCCCTTGTAGTGGACTGGATTTACACGGAAGAGAAGAAACACCACACTTTGGTTGTTCCCTTCCATGTAAAATTCCTCCACGCCATTACCCCACCCTCGAATTTCAAGGTCTCGACCCATATAAGGGAATAAACGGATAGCGATTTCATTTTTTTTGCCCTCACCCCCCCAACACTGATGCGCCAAGGGCTAATTTTTGGCTTGGCGTCGATTTGGGGAGTTCGAAAAGTAGCGTTGAAGAAGTCAGTCGGGTCGCGAGCGGAATCAAAGGTGGCGAAGAATACCTGATAAAGGAAAAATTTTTTTTGGCATCAGGTCTATCATATGAAAGGCCGAACGTTCGAAGTCTTAAAAGTAGGATTTTCATTTTCGTGAATTCATTTTTTGTGTGTACGCGAAAAAATTTAACCACGAAAATGGAATTACCACGCATTGCACGGTGCGGTAAGCTGGTTTTTCATGAGTGATAATATCGATTTCTGAAATGTTAATATGGGAATACAGCTTCTTTTTGAAATGCACTCAGGAGAGTAACATCGGAAATTTTTGGTTCGGGTTAAAGTTAATTAAATGTTTTAATAACAACAAACAAAAAAAAAAAAAAGATTCACGTAAAAATCGAATAATTTCTATGGTGTCCTTTTTTTGTTTTAGTTCAAGATGAAAGTAATCTAAACCTACTCAAATAAAGTGAAAGAAAAAAAAAAAAAATATTGTAGTACCGATAATAAATGGATTAAAAAGATTTATTCTAACTGTTAAATGTGTCGTTCCTAATAATATTCACAAGAAAATACAATAATAACAAAGCAAAAGTGTCAGATGATGATATCCACACATATACCTATATGTAATTGTGACTGGAATCGGTTCTACTTAAACCAAAAGGTAATTTTAATTAATTGATGTTTAGAAACAGCCGTTGTACCTCAGAAAGTTAAAACCAAGAGAAAAAGGGAACAACAAATTATAAAAATAAGAAAAATATCTATGTTAGCAATTAGTATACCCACGCGTATGTGTTGAGAAAAAAAAAAAAAAAAAAATTCGAGAATAAATAGGTATGCATATATGTTTATAATGTGGGCCAATGTTTAACATTGTTCTGGCCAAACACATGTAAGTGCATGTGAAAGATATGGATAATGTTATAATAATTACAATGTCGTCCGAGTAGAAATATAGTAAAATCTGTGCAAATACAAACCTAAAACAAAGGAAAGTGTTGGATTTATCGAATAACAGTACCAACAACCAAAAAAAGAAAAAAAATTTTTAATTTATGAAGTAAGCGAATATATATATTAAAATAAAAGACTTTTTTTATAAATACAAAAATATATTAAAAATAAAAGTATTTGTAGGAACTAAGTACAAAAATACATTAAAATAAAAGATAAAATTTTTTTTGACCATAAATACACAAATATATTAAACTAAAAGATAAAATTTTTAACACGAACAAATACATTAAGATTAAAAGATTTTTTTTAAATGAAAATAATTACAAGAATATATTAAAATTAAAAGATTTTTTTTTATGAAAATAATTACCAAAAATATATTAAGATAAAAGATTTTTTTAAAAGTAAATAAATACAAAAATAAAAATAAAAAAAAAAAAGAAAAAAAAAAAAAAAAAAAAAAAATTTAATCACATTTTTTTTAAAGACACTAAATAAGAAAATATATTAAGATAAAAGAAATTTTTAAAATGACACTAAATAAGAAAATATATTAAGATAAAAGAAATTTTTAAAATGACACTAAATAAGAAAATATATTAAGATAAAAGAAATTTTTAAAATGACACTAAATAAGAAAATATATTAAGATAATAGAAATTTTTAAAATGACACTAAATAAGAAAATATATTGAGATAAAAGGAATTTTTTATGAAAAAGAATCGGTTGCCAAAAGAAGAAGAAATATTTACTTACCTTATGAATAAATAACGTTGAAATTAAAGTAGAATAAAAAGAGTTTTTGTGCCTGTACGTGAGGATTTTCATTGATAGAATTGGTTTTTGCTAGTTTTTTTTTTCTTTCCGCGATTTGGTTTTGGATTTCTTCTGGGTTGCTTTGAGGAGATGCCGTGAGTAGACGCAGAGCAGTGATGGTGCCTCTAGGGGAGGTTTTGCCCTCCGGTATGGTAAGTACCCCTTAATCTAATTTCAGATCCCCCTGTATCCCCGAACCAGCGCGCATGGCTGTTTGACGCACATTTTTCCCCGCTCGTATGGCTGCCACCCCCAACCTTTTGTCACTGTCTCGTCGAACCCCTTTTAGTATTTTGTCATATTGGCACGCGGAAGTTTTGGTTTTTTTTTTTGTTACCAAGTAACTGTCGTTGATGACGAGCCCCTGCACCACGAACCCCCCTACGGCGAGCTAGCCGCAGCACCGCCAGGCGTGTCCTTATTCGGGTGTAGTGGGTGAGTGAAGATAGTTCGCGAGATAGGTCCCCATTTTCCTTTATGGTTAGATTCTGCAGTTCGGCAAGGCCTTCAGCCTACTGGACTCCTTTCAAAAAATTCCTTTTCAATTTTTTTTGTATTGTCATAGCTTTTGGGTCCTTTGACCAGTTAGTTTATCTTTTATGTATGTATATCCTATATATATATATGACAGTTACAAATATGGCGCCAACGGTGTCATATGTGTAATATGCCTTTACTAGTTTAGTTTATTTTATTATGACAGTTACACACTATATTGCATCTAATAAACCTCCAGAAATGGTAAATATTTTAAACACTTTAGAGCGTAATATAGAATATTTAAGGACAGATGACAAAAAATCGCTTTATACAGAAATTAAAATAATCAAAAGTAAACTTAGATCAATACAAAATCCAGCTAGACAAAATACTAACTAAGACTAATTGCTCCTTTAATCCCTCATGGGACATAGGGCGGAAACAGTTGCCCTCCAGCGGACTCTGTTTTGCGCGACAGCTCTCAGCTCTGACCAGGATCTCCCGGTTGTTGCGGCCTCTGCTAATAGGGTTCTCCTCCACGTTGTTCTAGGTCTTCCGACTCGACGGGTTCCTTGCGGATTCCAGTCGAGGGCCTGTTTGGCTAGATTCTCGTTTTCGCGTCGCAAGGTGTGGCCAATCCAATTCCATTTCCTTCGCCTGATTTGGTCGTCTATCCTTTCTTGGCCGGCACGGCGCCATAGTTCTTCATTTGAAATTCTATCTTGCCAGCGGATTTTTAGGATACGACGTAGGCATCTGTTGATGAAAACTTGTAGGCGCCCTGTGATGAATTGGGTGACTTACCATGTTTCGCAACCGTACAAAAGAACTGCCTTAACCTTGGAGTTGAACAGCCGCAATTTGGTGTTAATTGCGATCTCCGTCGATCTCCATATGTGAAACAGGCATGCATATGCGCTTCTTGCTTTATTTATTCTGGAACTGACGTCTTCTTCTGTATCGCCGTTTTCGGTAATAATACTACCGAGGTAACAGAATTTATCTACCAGTTCCACGTCACGGTTATTTAGCGCTGTTGGTTCAAGGGTGTTTGCATTTATTCGCATTTCTTTGGTTTTAGTCGGATTTAACCTTAAGCCTGCTGAACTACTTTCTGTTGCCAAATTGTTTAACATGTTTCTGAGGTCCTGGTGTCTGCGGGCCAGCAAACAGATATCATCCGCGTAGTCGAGGTCCTTAAGGCGGTCTAACAATCCCCATTGTATGCCACCTGTTCTAGTATCTAGAGCGCTGACAAGGATGTCGTTTATTACTATAAGAAATAGTAATGGCGAAAGTAGGCATCCTTGCCGTACTCCTGAGCTCACTTCAAAGCTGTCGGAGAGTTTTCCATTGTGAAGAACTCTGCATTTGGAATTGTTGTATAGAGCTTTTATCAATTCTATTATTTTATTCGGCAGTCCACGTTGCCGAAGAGCTCGCCATATAAAGCTCCTATTAACCGAGTCGAACGCTTTCTCATAGTCTACGAAAGCAAGGTAAAGGGGGGATCGGAATTCAGTAGACTGCTCCACTATGATTCTCAAGGTGTTAATGTGGTCTATGCAGGAGCGGCCTTTTCTGAATCCAGCCTGCTGTCTTCTAAGCGTTCGATCTACTGCCTCTCTTATCCTTGATAGTAATATGTGGGACAAGATTTTGCCCACAGTAGATAATAGACAGATGCCTCTCCATTTGTCACGGTATTTTGACTATGATACCTTCCGTCCAATCCTCCGGAAAGGTACAGGTGTTCCATGCTATTTCCAGGATAGGCTGTAGCGCATCTGCTATGAGGGTTGAGTCGGCTTTCAACAATTCTGGCGGGATGCCATCTTTTCCAGCTGCTTTACGATTGGCCATTGCATGAATTGCGGTTGCTATTTCAGTCTTGGATGGGGCACGAGTGGTGATTCTTATTGGCTGTGCATTGTTGCTGTTGTTTTCCTGAGGTTCCTGTGTAAATGAACCATTCAGGGCGGCGAAGAAGTAATCTCTCCATCTTTGGAGTTGCTCCTCGTCGCTGCACAGCAGCCTTCCATCCGCACTCTTTACGGCATGCTTTTTAGTAGAGTGCTTTCCCGAGAGCTGTTTAGTGATTTGGTACAGCACCTTACTGTTGCCTGTGTTTGCCGCGTTTTCCGCTTTCTCTGCGAGCCCATTTATCTGTCGCCTTTTATCACGCCGGACACTTCTCTTTACCTCCCGGTGCAATTGGGAGTATTCCCGTTCAAGTTGTTGTCGTTTTTCCGGGTCGCTTGTAGAGTTCACGTTATTTTTGAGGGCCCTTCTGCGTTCAATTTTTTGCCAGGTTGTGTCCGAGATCCAGTGTTGCTGGTTTCTTTGGACATAACCGATGCTTGTTTCCGCTGCTGTTATTATAGCGCCCTTTGTTGTGCTCCACAGCTCTTCAATATTTGTGTCGTCAGAAACGGTTTGCTGGTTTAATATTTCTTGCAGTTTGCCAGCAAATTCTCGCTTTTTGGTGCTCTCACGCAGAAGGTCTACGTTAAACCGTCGACGGTTTATGGCATCGCGTTGGACGTTTCTGATTGCAGCGATTTTTAGGCGGATAGTTGCTACTACCAAATGGTGGTCACTTCCAGTGTCTGCTCCCCTAAAGCTCCTGACATCCTCCAGAATAGTTCGCCATCTGCGACTGACGGCCACGTGATCTATCTGATTTCTCGTTCTACCATCGGGCGATACCCAGGTCTCCTTGTGTATCTTCTTGTGACAAAAGTAAGTTCCACCTACCATGAGTTGATGGGAACTACAAAAGTCAACGAAAAGTTCACCATTGTGATTGGTATCTTGGCTTAGGCCTTGATTTCCAATTGTGTTTTCAAGGCCGGTGTTGTTGGGGCCGATCTGTGCGTTTAAGTCACCCATCAAAACAATGATGTCTCCCCTTGGAATAGAGCGAAAAACCTCATTCAGTCGCATATAGAACTCATCTTTGATGTCATCGTCTGCGTCTTCCGTTGGAGCGTAGCATTGGACTAATATAGTAAGTCAAAGTATGAATTTGTTATTTGGAACTATGGATGATAGCGATAGACAGGAAATAATAGAGCATTTAGCTGCCGTGGAATCAAATAATCACAAAGCTATTCAAAATTTGAACGAACAGATTAAAATAAATGAACATTATAGTAAAGCATTATCCGATTTAAAAGTATTACTTGAAGACGACCGACAGAAAATTCTAAAAGCACTTAATGACACTAACGAAACTCTACATGAATTAAACTACAAAGTTTTGTTTTTAGATCAGGAAACCAAGCTTAGATATTTAGAAAATAAAGTAAATCAGATTCTAGACAATATAATGGCTAAAAAACATAATAGTTTCCACCCTAGTATGCTTACTTTGCAAGAATTGGATACTTATCAAATAGATATTCATAAACTAAAACTCCTTAAAGCAGGCATTATGGAATATAAAAACCAATATTTAATATTCGCTATAAAAATTCTAGTTACTAGTGTAGAAGAGCTAGATGAAGAAACTATTTTAGTAAAAAATATGTACCAAGAAACACTATTACGAAATTGCGATAAAAGAAGCATTAAGTTAAACGGTAATTATTTAATAAATTTTAATAACTGTACGATAGGCATAAGAAATCAAAAATTTTCAAACAAAAAAATAACATTCTTAGATAAGTATTACTATCCCTCTGCAATTAATAATACTAAGTTCGCAAAACCAATAGATTTTGATGATATTGTACTAGATAAAATAAATAATATACAAGAAATTCAAGAAATTAAGTATCAAAAGAGAATGATGTATGGGACAAGTATAGGAACATTTATCGTATGGATAATCACTTTTGTAATTATAATTTCGTATGCATTGTGGAAGAATAAAAAGAACAAGATCAATATAATAAATTTGAAGTCGGAGACTTCTGACCCAAACCGGGGAAGAGTTACATACTTAGAGTTAAAAAATGCAACAAATGCACAATTTAATCAACCGCACGTATCCGATACACTAAAAATAAAGCCAAAAGAAAAACCATTAGCTTGGTAGTCATATTCCACACTGCATCCGATAAAACTGCTGGCTTAGGAAAAGATAAGAAAAGTAAAATGTAATTTTTGAATAAGAATAGTCAGTCTGTCGGAAATTATATTGGAGTTCGGTTTGTTGTATTAAATAAAGTTAAATAAATTTCCAGTGAGATTTTTTATTTCTATTTGATTAATAATTATCAAAAATATATTACTCACGCGGAAGCATAACACGTATTAAAACATACATACATGGTAAAGCTGACACTCTAAGCTCGACGGAGTTAGAGTGCAGATTGAGTATTCTAGAATCCTATTGGAAGTTGTTACTATCTCATCAATCATCAATTGAAAAACTTGTTCCTGATGATCCACAAATCATCATTACCAGAGGAGAACTGGAAGATCTATATTGTGATTCGAAGTCTAAAATATTAACATTATTGCCGGGTAAGGAGCGATCCAGTATGGACGGAAATACAACAGTCCTCTCACCAAGCAACGGCAACAAGCCTAAATTGCCACCAAAAAAACTACCTCAGTTCTCCGGGCGCTACTCCGACTACCCAAAATGTATAGCTACATTCAACAATTTGGTTCATGACGATCAAGATAAGTCTACCACCGAAAAGTGTACTCATCTCATTAACTGCTTGTCAGGATCCGCTCTACGTGCAGTAGAATCTTTAGGAACATCCGCCATTACATGCATTCAAGCGTTACAGATTTTGAAGGATCTGTTTGACAACAAATGTTTGATTTTCCAAGAACATATATCAGATTTATTTCATCTTCCGAAGGTGAATAAAGGTTCCGCAGTACAACTACGATCTTTAGTTGATAATATTAGTGCTCATTTAAGCGCTCTTCGTGCGTTAGGAAATAACACGGATATCTTAAATTCAATAATTATACACATGGCTATTTCCAGATTAGATAGCGAATCTCAAGCTCGGTGGGATGAGGCCATAGATTATACAAAATTTCCTTCCTGGGAAGATTGTGACAAGATCCTAAGCAGACGTTGTCAATTTTTAGAAGCACGAGAAAGGAAACCAAGTACCGCCGAAACACACGTCTCTTCATCCAAATATAGGAATGTCAAAACTGATAACAAAAGGTGTGCAAGTTCCTTGAAAGTGACTAACACCGGATGTAACTACCCAGCGGGGAAAAATAGAGAGCACTCCCAAAGGGAGCGAAGTTGGAGGGCTCTCCATATACTCCAAAGGAAGCATTATTGGAGATGTGTAAGAAATTGTATAGGCCAAGCTGAAAACTTAAAATTGTATTGATGCGAGTGACTCATCGTTATACTGAAAACATAAAATTACGGAAAATTACGGAAAATTTCATCAGATCAGAAATTGCGTTTGACTGAATTATACAAGTTTTGATTAGAGAGTTAAAATTGTGAAAATTATTAACAAAATAAAAACTAATTTGTGAATCGTTTTTAAAAGCAAGCGTAAGTACCTTTCTCACAATATTTATAAATGTTCGTAGATAAATATTTATTTTTTATAATTAATTATAAAATTATCAAAATTAGTAAGAGGTGAAGAAATACACTTTGCCTATAATATCCACCTAGATTAGATTTAATAACAACTTTGCGTCAGAATTTATTTAATTAGAGCTGTTTTTTAGGTTAACGAAATTTATAAGCATTTTTAATAAAACTAACTAAATTTTAAATACAAAGAAGTAATATTACATATTATATCATTGGATTATATTAGCTTTACGAAAATGAATACAACAATTTGCCGATTTAGTAGAAGGCATTTTAGGCGACTGATAGCAAGAGAAACCGTGCTTAATAGCAATGTCCCTCAAAGACATGAAAAACCAGAAGAAAATATAAATGACGAAATTAGAAATAATAAAGATTCACCATTACAATTTTTAATAACAGAAGAAAATATAAATGACGAAAATAGAAATAATAAAGATTCACCATTACAATTTTCAATAAGAGATTCAGATTTCATTGACAATATTTTGCATAGTAACGAAGAACGATTTGATTTAAATGAAAATTTGAGAGATTGGTGCATTAGACATCGCATATCAAGAATGGCCTCCGATGACCTTCTAAACATTTTATTGAATACAGGCTTGGATGTACCAAAATCTACAAAAGCATTGCTAGAAACGACAAGTAATCAAATTAATCCAATAGCTGTCAGTCCTGGAGAGTACTTTCATTTTGGAGTTGAAGAATATTTGAGATTAATAAACCCAGTCTTACTGGAAGAAACCGACGAAATAGAAATTGATATTGAAATCGATGGTCTTCCTTTATTTAAAAGCTCGGGAACTACACTTTGGCCAATACTCGGATCGATTTCCAATACAATTAATATAAAGCCATTCTTAATTGGAGCCTATGTTGGACCTCGAAAATCAGATATAATAGATGAATATTTGAATGAATTCGTCCGGGAGATAGAATCTTTGAACAGTACAGGATTAATAATAAATGGAAAACATATGGAATAAAAAGTAAGGCTATTTATTTGCGATGCACCTGCTAAAGCTTTAGTTACAGGAACAGTTGGCGATACTAGTAAAATGGCTGTTCCAAATGTATTCAAAAGAGTCAAAGAAAGAACAAACGTCTAGTTTACTCTACTTCGTCTGCAGATTTAATTACGGACGATGATTTTGAAATAAGAAAATACAAACTGCGTCACAAACAATGTTACTGGGAAAAGAAGCATGTTTTAGAGAGGATTAATATAAAAATGGTTCCACAGTTTCCATTGGATGTGATGCATTTAATGGACCTAGGTGTTGGGAACAAAATTATATCTAACATATGGACAGGGAAGCATTCTTGTCGGAAATTAAGCGAAAGTGAAAAAAATAACTTAGATTTAACATTTAAGGCAATGTCATCTTATATACCAAGAGAATTCGTAAGAAAGCCCAGAAGCCTAACGGATCTCAAAAGATGGAAGGCAGTAGAATTTCGCCAACTGCTATTATATACAGGCATTGTATTATTTAAAAATATTTTAGATGAGAACTTATATACCCATTTCGTACTACTCCATTCGTCGTACAGATTAATATCCTGTCCCAAAAATTGCCAACAAAATTTGTCTTGTACTGAAGAAATGCTGAAAACATTTGTACACAATTATATGTACATATTCGGAGATGATCAAATAACATATAATGTTCATAATTTACTACATTTATCCGAATGCGTTCGGACTTTTGGAAATATCGATAGCTTTTCAGCATATAAATTCGAGAACTTTCTGCAAAGTATTGTAACGGTCGGCCAGAAAAAAAATAATAATAAAATAATAATCCGTGACCAGTTGGTCAAGGAAAAACTCTAAACCCATAAATATTTGCATATCAGCGCTTGAGATTGTCCACATTTATTTAAAAATTGTCTCCATACAAATACCCCAAACAAAGAAAAAAACAATTTCCACATCACACCAATTTTAAATATTCATGCAAAACTTTTGCCTAATTACACCCCTGCCCATATGTTTTGTGTCTGCCCCATTTTATACCGTATTGGTCGCGCACACATGAATTCTGCTCAACAAGAATTGCCGGCGGCGAACGCCCAGCCAATAGGCCCCCATCCACGGTCACACATGTATGACAAACTTCTTTCGAATTAAGAACTGCTTTAACCCACACATAGAAATTTTGACATTTCTAAGCAATCAAGGGGAAAAATGAAATGATTTTTAATGAAACAAATATTTCTCGTAAGTCAATAAATTAAAAATAACCGTGTTTTACATGTTTTATATGACATTTACAAAATTTTACAGATGCATTGAAGCTGGTGTGAAGGAAATATTAAACCAGACGAATATTTGCTTCATACGGCGGCCAACTTCGAAAATGTGTCTTTACACACGCATATTATGAAATAAATTTCGAAGTTGGCCGTATGTCTCACACTTGTGTGACCGTGGATGGGGGCCTAATCACTTTGCGGAATTCTCATGATGCTAGAACGTTTCTCGGAAATTTTACTTTTGTCCATGTAGTGGAATGAGTTTACACGGAAAAATGAAGGAACACCGATTATCCGAATCCCTTTGGTTGTTCCCTTTCGTGTAAAATTCTTCATCCTATTACCCCCACCCTTTAGGAATGTTGAAGGACACGACCTAATAAGGAAAGGAATGCTGGCCGGTGGCGATTTCTTTAATTTTTCCTGTCTTCGCACCAACACTCATGCGCCGATGGATAAGTTTTAAGAGTTGGCGTCGTTTTCCAAGTCAGTCAGGAAGTAGCATTTGAGTAGTCGAGACGCCGCGGAAGATAAGGGTCGAAAAAGTTTTGTGAATTAATTCGGCTAGTCCGTCGGGCGAGAGTAATAAAAAAAATAAAACAAAAGGGAGAAATTAAGATGTACAAGAATTTTCGGTGGAATATTTCTCGTTTTTTTTGGTAATATCGGGAAGAACCCTTAGGGTTTTTTGTGAAAATTCCCATCCACCACAGTGGGCTAGATTCTAAAAAAAGTGGACAAAATTAAAAAAAAATTGTTTTTAAATGCCTTTTTCTAGGAACTATCTTAAAGAGGGGGATCCCCTTCATGTTTTACCGAAAGATGGGGCGAGTAGCTTTAAAGCCTGCGGCTCCAAGGCATTCCGAAGTTAGGTACTTTCGACATATCTGCATTTGCGTGTCTTCGCCGCGAAAAACATTTCTTAACTAAATTACCAATAAGTTTGTATTTAAGTCTGTAATATTAATTCCGTTCAATGGAGGGTGATATTGAAGGTATGTAGAATATTTCTATGTGTTTTGCCGTTATTAAATAATAATCCATGCTAATGTAAAAGAACGATCAAAAACCACGGAAAAAAATTTTTTTTAAAAACTTCATTGACCTTAAACTGTAAAAATAGTTTAACCCCCACTAACCCCCGGGATAGTTTTAAGGTGGTTTCGTAGGAAATACTTTATGCAATGAGAATTCGAAAGATTTGGGTGCCAAGACTTGCCAATTCATATTTTATACGATGTTAAAATTGGTGAAAAAGTACTAAATAAGGCCAACTTGAACTTCAAAATTGCTTGTAACTTCAAAAGTAAAGGCCGTAGCATAAAAATTATCTGGACATTATTCATAGGAAATACTTCAAGCTTTCCAATTTTGGAAAAAAAAGTATAGGTTAACTATGTATTTTTTGGAGAAAAAGGTAGTTGAAGTTGAAATTTTAGTTAAAAAACCCAAAATTTTGACTTTGACAACTCATAACTGTGGAAGTTGGTGAGGTGGAACCGCCACTTTTACAGTTTTAGATAGGTAGGAGTATTCTGCGTATACTGATACCATATTCATGAAAATAGGTTATACGGTTACACAAATACAGGGTGATATGTAAAACTCTAGCAAAAAAAACTTCAAAACGCCCTAGCGGCTAAACCGTTACGGATTCGTGATCAGCGATGTGAAAATCCCTGAAACCTAAATTTCGATTGTACGGGACAGCTCATTATATTTTTGTCCACTTTTTTCCTTATCTAGCCACGCCGCGATTTTATCATGCAGCTATAAGGGGGAGAAAAGGAAAAAGATCGATTTGGTCCGATAGATAAATGTTAGCTAAAGCCATCAAGGGCTCGAATAAAGAAATAAAAAGGAAGAAAAAAAAATTTTTTTAAATTAAAAAGTTATATAATTTACTAGATAGTACCGAAAAAAAAATTGTGTTGTGATGAACCCAAAGAAATTAAATAATAAAAGTTATGAAAATTGTAACGATTCTCAAGATTGGTGGTAATATAATGAAAACTCTTTGATTAAAAAGCCTTATTCCCAATCCTTATTCCAAATTTATTGACAAAAAATTTTTGTACAAATTAAAATTCCAATACTACGTTTCGGTGGCAATGACCACCATCTTCAGGTTAAAGATATAATTTAAATAAATAACAAAATAGTTTATTATAAAACTATTAAAAAGTCAAAATTTTTTATAATACGAACACGAAAATTCGTTAACCCCTTTTTAATTTTCGTGTTCGTATTATAAAAAATTTTGACTTTTTAATAGTTTTATAATAAACTATTTTGTTATTTATTTAAATTATATCTTTAACCTGAAGATTGTGGTCATTGCCACCGAAACGTAGTATTGGAATTTTAATTTGTACAAAAATTTTTTGTCTATAAATTTGGAATAAGGATTGGGAATAAGGCTTTTTAATCAAAGAGTTTTCGTTATGGAAATTGTTTAACCAAGCCTGACGAAAAAAAAAACTGGGTTGTGGTAAACAAAAAAAAGGAGGAAAGAATTCCGATAAATAATGTAAATTATTGTACTTGGTTACACCAACCTAACAAATAAAATTGTGTTGTGAAAAAAAAAGTTAAACAATAAATGTTACTGCAATTGTTTAAATGCACATAACCAATAAAGATGTGTTTTGGTGAACACACAAGCAAAAAGAATAAATAATGTAAGTTATTGTTAGTAATTAGCAAGAAAAATTTGAAATATTACTTAAGCCAAAAGATTGTCGACAACCAAGAAAAATATTGCAGCAGCTTCACAACAGAACTCTCGAAAAGCGTTACATAAAGGAGAGAAAAGATAGAACTGGCTTGAGAAAAATTTCAAATAAAATTTACAAAATTACAGCCGCAACAATATCCACAAATTATTATTGTGATTCTATTTAACTTCAAAAATGCCCGATAAATGTTGCTATATCCAACCTTTAATACCAATCAGAATAGTAGGATTTTATAAAAATTCCTATGGCGAAGAAATTATTATCGGATTAAAATTTTGTAGAAATCAAAGTTTTTTCACCGAGCCTATAGATTCCAAGGAAGCGTTAGGCATATGCTATATTCAAGAACTGCAAAGTGAACCTGAAACCTTTAAAATTGCAGATGTCCTTTGTAAAGCAATGTGTCTTCGTTTTTATTCTTATATTACACCATGTTACTTAAAGTTAGCAATTATATTAAGCTTCTTCATATCCAGTTAAATGTAATGTTAAAAATTTCAGAGAGAATGAATTCAATGAAAAATTTTAATTTGGGAACTCCCGTATACCGCTGCGATGCAACTTTGGGAATGAATACAACAGAAAATTCTGATAATCCAGGTAATTAAATATGTACACTATATTTTGGTAATTTTTCACAAATTCGTAAATCAAACATAAATTTTTAATTTTTATATGTAATGTACATATTCCAGATTCTAATAAGCAGACGGTAACAAAACAAAAAAGAGTTGTAAAGAAAATTTACGAACTTGGTAAATCATTTCTCTTTCATAATGATTTTTTAGTATTGTTTTAAAATAAAACTTTCTAGCAAAATCAAATGAAAAAATACTAGAAAAATTGGAGCAACAAGCAGCAATATTAACAAAACTTGAAAATTGTTTTGACGCCTTGGACAAAAAATTAATAAGCACACCGTATTACTAGAAAACATGACTAAAAAAATGTTTCCACAAAATGCTATCTTTAACATTTTTCCTATAAATAATAACGAAGAACTACAAACTATCGAAACAAATATAGAAAATTTTGACCGTGATGAATTGGTAAGATTTATAATATTATTAACGGTTGGTTTATTAACTTATGTTTGAATTATGAGCAGCTTTTAAAAACAATTATTGGAAAGCAGAATGTTAAAAACTGTTTGCATTATTTGTTCTTTTCTGAATACTTCATATTGAAGATTAATTGGGATGGAATAAAAAATAAAATTGCAATAAACCAAACCAAATTATTTAATGAATTTGTTTATGGTAAGGTTTATTTTTTATGCATTTCACGCTTATAACGTTATTTTTTTTTAAAGAAGCGGTCAATTTAGGATATTTAGATTACCAGAAGGAAATGAAAGAAGGTTTCCGTTTGGCCAAAAATAAGTTCTATAGACGAACTTACAAGTTAAAAGAAAAATAAGGTTTATTTATATTCTATTTTTATATTACTTTTTTACGTTTTTATTTATAAACTTTGGAAAGGTTATTATGTTTTCAATATATATATTATGCATGAATATTATTTAATTTTCAAAAAATACAGTTTTTTCACTTTAAATTCACCCTTTTGCAAATCAAATTAATCCTTTTGCAAATTAAATTAACCTTTTTACAAATAGAATTCACCTTTTTGCAAATCAAATTCACCCTTTTGCAAATCAAATTCGCCCTTTTGCAACTCAAGTTATTATATTTTAAAAAAAATCTAATAGTAATGTAAGTAAGCAGTAACTTATTTTCTGTCACATATAACATACGTAGGATATCAAAAGGTTGTGCATAATATCAATTTATTCCAAAAAAAAGTATTTCAAATTTGTGTATTAGTAAAAAAATTCTCGAATCGGAACATACACGTTTAAGCATTAGTTCCATTAGGAATGGACTAAAACGGCTGCGGATCACATTAAAATGTGCATCGATTCAAGTTGATCGCCGTAATTCCGAAAGAACAATTGAGGAGCGGAAAGGATATGCCATACAATTTTCTCGCAATGCCCCGGAAGATCGACAAAAAATTATTTTTATTGATGAGTCGGGGTTTAATTCTCATCTTCGGCGAACAAAAGCACGATCGAGAGTTAATACACCGGCTCGCGTGACAGTACCAACAGCTAGAGCAAGAAATGTTTCCTTAATTGCAGGAATTAATATAAGGGGTATAGTATGGCATGAAGTAATTCATCAGTCCATAGTCAACTCGAATATTTTCTGCAACTATCTTAAGAAGTTATTTCAGAAATTGAGAGAAGACAATCTAGACCAAGTTTGGCTGATTATGGACAACGCCAGTATCCACAAGACGCAAGAAGTGCGTGATCTAGTTGGTCAGACAAGGCACACGTTAGTTTTTCTACCACCATATTCGCCAATGTTGAACGCCATCGAGGAAGTCTTTTCCAAAATTAAATTCAGTGCAAGAAACATGTTAGCCGGTCCGTTAGTTTCTGAAACTTTGGTAGATGTAATACATAACTCGGTTGGAACTATTACGTCTGCAAATTGTTACAACTATTATATGAATATGTATGTTAAGTTACCAGGTGCTGCTGCAGGAGAACCGTTGTAGACCATGTTAATGTACATATATATGTTTATTGAATTATTATTATTTTTATTGAATTGCATGTTATTATTATTATTACAAGTTATAATAAAATATTTGATTTCTTACTAATTGTAACATTACATATTGGATATTTTTTTGAAAATAATAATGCAGAAGTACTTGATTTCCAAAAGGTGAATTTGATTTGCAAAAGGGTGAATTTGATTTGCAAAAGGGTGAATTTCATTTGCAAAAAGGTGAATTTAATTTGCAAAAGGATTAATTTGATTTGCAAAAAGGTGAATTTAATTTGCAAAAATTTAAAGTGAAAAAACTGTATACATAATGTACTAAATAAATTTATTAATTTTTGTGACGATTGAGACTTTTTTTTGTCCCCTATTTAGATTTAAATATTAAATATTTCTTATGGTACTTTAATTGTGACCTCTACTGTAGATAATTTAAAAAGCTCTATAATGCTCCTTTTTGTCTCCAACTACATCGCTGCAGTAGTGCTCCTATGGGAGTCAAATGGAGTGCTAGCCTAGGCGGACATCTAATGTTAAAAAATATATGGAGAGGGAGCGGAAAGGGAGTACTCATTGCTTCCGAGGGAGTGCTCCTTCTTTGTCTTTAGAGCACTCCATTTCCCGCTGGGTATTGCTCAGAAGACACTCATACTATATCGAATTGCGTCATTTTCTCAGCTTCCTGCATTAGAGAGATTTGAAAAGGCCAAAAACTTAGCTTTATGTATCAACTGCTTACGAAAGGGTCATTTAATTAAATCGTGTCGCTCAACTTCAACATGCAGAGTTTGCTTTACTTTTAACCTATAAAGCTACCAAAATAAGTTAGTAGATATATTAAAATCTAATAGTCGATTTTTAGGGGCCCGCTTAAGAAATTTTGACTCTGTAAAACTACCGCTTAAGGCTCCAGAATCATCACTAGGAAATTCATATGATATAGCAAAACGTAGATTACTATCCTTAGAAAAACGGTTGCAAAGGAATCCAAAAATTAAAGAATAATATGCGAACTTCTTGAAAGAATACATTGAGCTTCGACACATGAAGATGATTGTCCATCGTGATCTTCACGTTAAGGGGCAAATCGCTCATCAGGGTTTTTATTAAGGTCCAAAAGGAATCATCCACAGTGGGCGCTCGGTGGTTGAAATTTCCGGTTCCAGCAGTTATTCTAAGCGATCATTCACTCGGGAACACAGCAGTTCGAAGGTGTCCTTTTTCTTGGCTATTGCCGACAGAATGAATGAAAATCTGTTTCTCAGACACCATAAAAATGTTTCCATCGTGATAATATTGAAATGGCGGAGACGGTGCCAAGACACTTTTAACAAGAAGTCAGTCTTTGCCTAGCATTTGTAGTGATAATTTCTGTATATTTTGTGAAAAATTATATAATAACTCTGAGTTTCTACTCAAAAAAATAAGTCACTACTTTGTCTTTGTCAGCAAAGTTACCGAATTTATAAATCGTTTATTAATTAAGAACGTTTATTATTTAAGGACGAACGGATTATCGGCAGACTACACACAAAGTAAAGGATCTAAAGATTTGAGATGGCTCAGAAGTCAATAAAGATGTTTTTAATAAAAATGCTCCAAAGAGGGATTTTCAAAACACATTGAGCTTGGACACATGAAGATGATTGTCCATCGTGATCTTCCCCTTCATCACTATTACATGCCACACAGCTATGTTTTACGGCCTCAAAGCTCGTATAAAAAGTTGAGGGCGGTGTTTGATGCCTCGTGAAAAACATCATCTCAAATGTCTCTTAACGGCATATTGATTGTTGGTCCCACAGTACAACAGGATATATTCTCGATATTGCTTCGTTTTCGATGCTGGAAATATGCATTGACTGCCGATGTTAGTAAGATGTCCGTCAGACTCTTGTGCGACCAGAAGACAGGCATTTGCAATGTATAGCATGGAGAGATGAAGTAATAAACGAGATACAAACAATACAGTAACTTACGGTACAGCCTCAGCGCCATACTTAGCCACACGCTGTTTGACTCAGATAGCTGATAATCATGCCTCTTCGGTGCCATCGATTAGCAAATTATAAAAGAAGATTTCTACGTTGATGGTGTCCTTACTGGTACAGATACCGAAAACGAAGTTATCCTGATCAAAGACCAATTGCAGAAAGTATTGTCATCAGCCAAATTCGATCTCAGAAAATGGTACTCCAATGTCAACTCACTTCGGAATGAAGTTCCTGATACTGACAGAGAAAAACCGCTAAAGATGCACAATCTTGAAATCATAAAAACATTAGGTATGTCGTGGGATGCTAATAACGATAACTTCTTATTCACAATTACAGTCTCAGAGGACACGAATTCACGAGTTACAAAACGCACTATTTTGTCAAGTCGGAGTTGCAATCCTCGATTTGGTTTAGAGGTCCTGAATTTCTGCTACAATCAATGGATAATTGGACCGAAAAGAAAATTAAAATTACCAGCTCACCTGAACAAAGAAAACTGCAAACTATATTAACTTGCGCATCGGTGATCAATAATCTAGATATCATAACTAATTGCAGCAATTATGCAAAGTTGCGTAGAATTTTTGCATACCTATTGAGATTTGTATCGCAAAGCAGACACAAAGGCAATCTAGCCAAACGATCGGGTATCTTAACAGCGACAAAGTTGCAAGAAGCTGAATTGAAGCTTTTGTGGATAGTACAGCAAAACGCGTTTGCAAATGAAACAAAAACTCTAAAGAGTTGTGCAACATTGCCAAGTAGCCACGCCTTCCAATCATTAAACCCTTTTGTAGATAAGGATGATCTCTGACGCGTCGGAGGCAGACTACTAAACGCCAATCTTCCTTATGAAACGAAACGTCCTTTGTTGTTACCGAAAGGTCACCAATTTGTCAAACACTATATTATCTACGTACATCGAAAGAACTTTCACGCAGGTCCACAAGCTTTAGTAGCCACAATCAGACAAAAATTTTGGATTTTGAATGCCAGAAATTACGCTCGCCAGGTAGTCAGAGAATGTATTCACTGTTTTCGATATCGTCCTAAGCTTATGCAATAAATTATGGGTAATTTACCAGCGCATCGTCTTGTTGGAGCTTCAGCCTTCGAGAATGTAGGAGTTGACTTCTGCGGGCCGATATCGACAACGATGAAAATTCGAGGAAAATGTCCATACAAATCTTACATAGCAGTCTTCGTCTGCTTCCTTTCTCGAGGTATTCATATGGAAGTGGTTTCTGATCTCTCATCGGAAGCTTTTTTATCAGCCCTCAAAAGATTTGTTAGTCGTCATCGTCTCTGTAAACATTTGCACTGCGATAATGCAACAAACTTTGTAGGAGCACGTAGACAGCTAACGAAATTAAAGAAAGCCTTCTGGAATCAACAAACACAGAAAAACATCGCTGAGTGGTGCGCGGAAGAAGGTATCGAGATGCGCCACATTCCTCCAAGAGCTCCGCATTTCGGGGGCATTTGGGAAGCTGCTGTACGAAGCGCGAAGTCACACTTGTTACGGACATTGCAAACCGCACTCCTTACCTTTGAAGAGCTGTCAACAGTCTGTTGTCAAATAGAGGCTATTTTGAACTCGAGACCATTGTGTCAGCTCTCATCAAATCCTAATGACGAGGAAGCGTTAACACATGCACATTTCTAGAGCCAAGCTCCGCATCCTAGAACCAATTCTCGGCACAAATGTATCTTTAACAAATAGGTGGCGGCGAACTTCTGCGTTGCAGCAACATTTTTGGAAGCGTTGGTCCACAGAATATATTCTTTCTCTTAATTCTAGGTACAAATGGAAGGCTCCTTCGTCAAATATTACTCTAGGCTCCCTAGTATCGTCATGAGACGATAATCTTCTACCGCAAAAATGGCTATTGGGAAGGATTACAAAAATTATCGCAGGACCAGACGCAAAAATCCGAGTGGTTGATGTCCAAACCAAGGCAGGCGTACTCAGACGGCCTATCCATAACTTGGCTCCACTACCGACCGCAGAAGAAGCTTGAGCGCTCTCTCAGCCCTCAACGGGGGCAGGATGTTTAATACTCCGTTGCTATACTATAATTTATTGTTCATAAGTATTCATTTCTATCATTGTAAACTATTGCTTACTTATCATTGTGAACGATATTCATAACTGTTAACCTAGACACTTAGCCGAGAGAATCAAGAATCGGAACGAGGACTGCCATTTGCCTTCCAGAGTTCAGAGTTTAGACTTATATACACATAATATTATTGAATAAAGAATTTGTAACGCTAGTGGAATAGTTGTTTAGCGTCCTGCCCCCGTTGAGGGCTATTAAAAATCCATTGACTGTTTTAAGAAATTGGGTTTATTTGCAAAATGGTTATCGTGAAGAGGAAGTTTAAATCGATTAAAACACTTTTGTTAACTCTGCGTATTTTAAAAGATTTGAAAGGAATGCGGAAAATATTAAACAGAAAAAGAAGATCGTGTCATGTGCGCGAGTTAAATTCAAATAGAAATTCTAGTGGCTATTTCCAAAAGGTATTTTTGAAAATGAAGGCGGTGGATCACGAACAATTTTTCATCCATACGCGGATGACCGTACCCATATTTAACGAGTTACTGGATACACTTACTCGTTATCTGGGTAAAAATTCCATAAGCGAACCTATATCACCCGAGCAACGACTATCTTTAACTCTATTGCGAGTATGATGTTATGTAATTTAATACACTTTTCCATTGTTTGTTTGCAATACATAAGACTATCGTTATATTTTCATAGGTATCTTTCGCAAGGGAATTCTATGCAGTCATTGGCATGGAGCTGGAAATTGGGGAAGGAAACTGTTCGCCAGATTATTTTAGAGATATCTGGCATATTTTGGGATGTTATGTCCAAAATAGATGTCTTGGAGCCAACAGAAAACGATTTTAAACGCATTGCTGAGGAGTTTTAGGAACAGTGGAATTTGACAAACTGCGTTGGAGCCATAGATGGCAAGCACATTGGTTTGAAATGTCTCCAAACTCCGTGGCCCAATATTATAACTATAAACATTTTTTTAGTATAGTGTTGATGGCAGTTGCAGATGCCAATTACGTATTCACATATGTAAATGCTGGGGCATACGGTGGTAACAGCGATGGAGGTATCTGTTATAATCAGTATTGTGTATCCTTACGTTAATGTTACTTATTGCAGGTGTACTTCGAGAAAGCACGTTTGGCAAAAGGCTACTAAATAATCAGTTGCCATTGCCTCCCCCAAAGCCTTTGCCTTTTGGGAATGACATTTTCCCATATTATTTTGTAGGGGACAATACATTTCCCTTAACACTTCATTTAATGAGGCCATACCCTGGGAAACAACTGTCACCAGAGAAGGATTATTTTAATACTCATCTCTCCAGAGCGAGGAGAGTCATCGAAAATGCTTTTGGAATTCTGGTGACACGTTGGCGTGTACTGTTAAACACACTTAACCTACATCCTGACAATGCGGATACGGTTGTTTTGACGTGTGTAGCTTTACACAATTTTTGCGTCTTAAGGCAGAAGCATCGAAGACATACATATTTACCACAATGTTATGCAGACTGGGAGGACGAGAATGGAAACAGAAATGACCGGTAATATTTCTTCATTTGAACCAACCCGCCACTCTCATTTATCTGGCGGTCGCGCTGCGTATACCATGAGGGATGATTTAATGACCTTTGTTAATAAATATAAATTGGAATAAATAAAACTTATTTAAGGTATTGCTTGAGTTTTTATTACTTCATTAAAAAATAAACTCTTTTTATCAAATTTCATTTGCTTAAAATTAAAGAACAAAAAATATAAATATCGTTAAAAAAATCATCCAAATTCAACAACTTAAACATCATCTACTTAAATAACATCAATTTCAGTCTTTAAAAAATATGTGTTTTTGTCTTGCCGCCATAACTGCATTAAAGACTTCAGACCGAAAATCGTCCTGCACGTTAAGGGGCAAATCGCTCATCAGGGTTTTTATTAAGGTCCAAAAGTATTCATCCACAGTGATCATTCACTCGGGAACACAGCAGTTCGAAGGTGTCCTTTTTCATGGCTATTGCCGACAGAATGAATGAAAATCTGTTTCTCAGACACCATAAAAATGTTTCCATCGTGATAATATTGAAATGGCGGAGACGGTGCCAAGACATTTTTAACAAGAAGTCAGTCTTTGCCTAGCATTTGTAGTGATAATTTCTGTATATTTTGTGAAAAATTATATAATAACTCTGAGTTTCTACTCAAAAAAATAAGTCACTACTTTGTCTTTGTCAGCAAAGTTACCGAATTTATAAATCGTTTATAATATTTAAATGAATAGCAATGAATGAATCATAAGTTTTAACTATGGTACATATATGTTTTCTAATGTACTTTATTTGTTTCTTTTGTTTCAGCCAAAATTCAAGAAAAACCCAAAGCTTTATCAATAAATGTTAACGAAATTCCAATTATTGATATTCAAAACTAACCATTGGAATCGTTCAATTTTCCTACTGTTAACATATAGATTTAAGTTAGCTACGATTTGGGTAATGTATAATTTTATCTTGATGTCTGTCAGCTGATTAAAATGGCAACTCTGCTCAGTCAATAAGTTGGTTTGAAAGATTTCGAGTTAGGTATTGTGAGCTAAAAGCGATAAAAATGCCGAGACAAAGCAAAAAGGCTAAGATGATCAAATTTTTAATTGATAATTACATTGATGAAATGTCTTTAATTATGCTGTTATGACACTTACTTTTTTTTCAACTTAAAATCTAAATCTTAATTGCACGAATTTAAGCAATGGATGAAAGAGATATTTGCGTTAGAGAGTGACAAGTGTATTCCTTTTTCGTGCATTTTGTTGACGGTTATTTTTGTGTTTTAGTTTTGTTTGTGGTATTAGTTGAAACATTATTGAAAATTGAATTTATTAATTTATTATATTATCAGATATAATACAAAATGAAAGAAAAAGTAAAAAAAAGGAAGAAAATTTTTTTGAATGGCGACAAGATCACGTTGAATTTTTGATAGAATGCGTAAAGACAAAAAATGTATTATGGAATCCGTGTGACATTAACTTTAAAAATAAAGCTGACATTAACTTTAAAAATAAGGCTAGATGTGATTAAAAAATTTAATAACCATTTTAACGAAAATTTATCATATGGTATGTTCAGAATTATTATTACTCAGAATTATATTATTATTTTTCAATAATTTGTTTCACTGTATTATTAAAGCTGAAGCATTAAAAAAGTGGAACAATTTGAAAATCTATTTTTCTGTTCAAAAACAAAAATTTCCAGCGGTGCTGGAGTGGAAGAATCTGAATGTATTGAAGAAAATGGTTGGAAATACTACAATAATTTATTGTTTCTATATTATAACTCAGAACCAGTGCCTTGAGTTAATAATTTTACTTCGAAAGATCTTCAGGTTTTTAAAATATGATAAAAAAAATACAAATATATAAATTTTTTCATATTATAGCTTCTTGAGAACAATGTAGAATTGCCAACAGACTATACAGAAAGAGAAAATATGCCTGGAACACCAGTTCCGTCATTATACGCTGACTTTTATGAACCAATAGAAATAGCAATAACAAGCCCGAAAGAATCATCCTCTAGAGCGTTAAATACAAAAATAAATATTTTAGAGGACAAAATAATAAAAAACCCAATAATTGAAAAGCAACAGCTTAATTCTGATTCAAGTATAGAGTCTTCATCGCTTCTATCACCACCAGTTAAAGTACCATATACACAGCCTTCACCAATAAAAAAACAAGCACATCCTAGAAAAAGGAAAAGAGTTAATAAATCCAGTTGTGATGCTGAAGAATTAATGGAAAAGTGTTTGAAATCGTCAAACAACTTACAGAATGTCATTTTAGAAAATAATAAACAAGCTGAACAAGCAACATTTGCAAAATATATAGATGAAGAAATAAAAAAATTGGATTCCGATTTACAGATACGTGCCAAGCGTATTATTTCGAATGCAATTTATGAACTAATGGAAGAACAAATAAAAAGAAAGTAATTGATTTAATTCACTCAATTTATTATGTATAATTTACATTTATGAATAGATATTTTTGTTTAATTTACTTCAAATTAAAATGATCTTTTTGTTGTTTGAAATAATCTTTGATTGTATTACGTAGATGTACTGCACTTGTTTTCGATATCCCTGTTGTTGGTCCTGGCATGTAATTGTCATAATGCAATCCCATAATGCCATCAATATGATCTTCTGTGGGGTTATCTTGAATCGATGTACTTCTAATATTCTCCTCTCTTAAGTAATTATGCAGACATACAGCAGCAAGAACGATTTTGATAGCTTCAATTTGTTCTCGAAAAATTGGAGTGAACAGAACTTGAAATCGATTTGCAAGTATGCCAAATGCATTTTCAACCACTCTTCGGCTTCGAGACAACATTAGATTAAATCTTTCTTCATCATCTGTCAAGGGTGAATGTGAAAACGGTTTCAAGATGTAATTATTTAACGGAAATGCGTCGTCCGAAATCAACGTATACGGGGTAACCATGTCGCTCATTGGAAGTTTTTCAGCAGGTGGTATATGCACAGATCCTTTTTCAATGGCATTTTTCAAATCGGAATTTAACCACAAGCATGCATCTCCAATTCTACCATTTACTCCAATATCGACGTAAATAAATCTATACCTGGCATCTGATATTGCCATCAATATAAAAGAATGAAATCCTTTGTAGCACCAATAGTTTGAGCCGAATTTCTTCATCGGTTTTACTTTACAGTGCTTTCCTAAAAAAACACTTAAAGTAAATATTAATGTAAAGTCATCTTATTATAATATTTTACCATCAATAGCACCAATACAATGCGGAAATCCCCACAAATCGAAAAACTCCTGTGAAATTTTTAACCAGTCCTGCATACTTGCTGGAAATTTCAAGTACTCATTTTTCAGAACATTATATAAAACCGAGACTGTTTCTTTTATAATTCTAGAAATTGTAGACTGTTGTATTCTAAATGTGAATTGGAGAAATGTTTGCGTAGAGCCTACAAAAATAAAAAAAATGAAATCACATTATAAACCACTGTATTTTGCTTAATTATACCCGTTGCCAAATAAATCAAAGTTACTTGCAATCTTTCTGCAGGACTTATACTTTTCCTGAATGTTGTATCCTGCTTCTGAATAAAAGGAGTGACTTTTTCCAAAATTGTTTGAAATTGAATTGGAGTAATCCTCAATACAGTCCTGAATAAACGAGTGTCCTCATCCAGTATTTCTCTCAACAGTTTGTTGGTAAAACCTTCACTTTCATGCCGTAAAAGCCACTTAGCAGAGAACGATTTTTTTGATTTTAATTTTTTTTTGTCAAATATAAACAAACAGCTAATAAACACTGATTTGCTGATAACAAAGCTAATGTTTTTAAATTTTTATCCATTTTATTTCGAATATTAAGATATCAAATATATTAAGCCAGTTAAAATATCAAATGTATATTTTCTCTGCACAAACATGAATTTAATGTTTCAACATATGATTTATGTCAAAAATTAAGACGATTTGACATTAAGTACACGAAAAAGAATGTTTTGTGTATTCTTTTTCGTGGACTTAATTTTGTATCGTCTTAATTTCACGCAGTTAAGACGAACTTTTCGTGCACTCCAACTTAAGACGAAACTTATATTTTACTCTTTCACTCCTATGTGAAATTTCCAAGTGATTTTTCCTTTCGTTTACACGATACTTAAAATTTGGAAAATTCAGACGGAAAACAAGCAAGTGTCATAACAGCATTATGGATACAAGAAAACAATTTGAGAATACTTTCAGTAACGCGAAAAAAGTAATTCAGTGCCGCATACTAAATGACAATTTAAAAAAATAATAATACAAGGCAGTAATTTTCAAATGCTAGAGGCGTCGCCTATTGTTACCTTTTACGTCTAAAGTAAAATATGTCAAGTGGTTTTTGTTGTTGCAATTTGTAATTTGATACAACGGGCGCTTTCAAAAATTCAGCCGACTGCACAATCGGAGCAGTCAACTGTTCAAATATTTAGGTGAGCTGAGAATGCCGTGCAAACAGGTGTTTTAGTATTCAGGTGCAGTTAAAAATTTTAAGCAAACAGAGCAAGCATTTGAATTCGTTTGCATTCTCAGTGTCACGTTTGCTTCACTATGTCATCAGAACAGTAAGTATATTTTTCAACCATTATTTAATTTATTGAAAATGTTTTTTTTCTTTCGTAGTGATTTAGAAGGTTTAGATGAAAATGACGAAAATACCAATAATAATACAGAAAGGTAACAAACCAAAATTATATTTAAGTTAATTTAACCATAAATTAAAATATTTTAGTGAACAGTGGGAACCCAATTTGGTTAAACTGTTAATTGAAACCAGACTGGCAATGGAAGAAAGATTTAAAAATGGAACAAGAAACAAAAATACACTTTGGAATATAATATTATCTAAAATCAAACAAAAAATAACAAATTTCCCAATGACCGTAAACAATATAAGAACGAAATTCAACAACCTATTATTAACGTACAAAAGAAATAAAAAACGAAAAAGTCAATCAGGAAGTTCGTCAATTCATTGGGTTTATTTCGATTTATTTGATAATGTGTATGGAAATCGTCACAATATTCAACCACCTAAAGGAATTGTTTCTGATACTCTAGAGGAAGAATACGATTGCACTACAGTGGGTAATAATGGAACTGAAGAAATGGCAGTGAACCCAGCTCAACAGCCTCAAAAAAAGATGAAAATGTCACGCCATGAAGCTCTTATCTCTTATTGGAAAGAAGAGGATAATAAAGAACAAAAACGGCATGAAGAAAAAATGGTTCTAGAGAAGGAAAAGAGCGAAATTGAAAAATCAAGAGTTGAAGTCCTTTTTGAAATTAAAGAAATATTAACGAAATTAATTACAGACAATTAATTTTGAGGAATTTAGAAATACCAAAAGAAATGCATTGAATTTAGTTTATGTTTGTTTTGATTTTAATATATGAAAAGGTTTTTTAATTTTTATTACATAAAAAGGTTTTAATTTTTTTAATTCTATCCTTCAAGAATCCCCATCAAACGGTCGCGTTTTACTTTTCCAGCATCGCGGCTTACTGTTATGGATGTGTTTGAATTTTGCGAATATACTTCATAGGCATCAATAATTTCATCTTCATTAGCTAACTCCAAATTTTCATCATCTAATATTTCAAAGGCACCGGACTGAGATTTTTGTAAGAGCAAATTGTGCAAAATTATCGCTGATAACACAAAGAATTTTGCATTTTCCAATTTACCGACATTAAGATATTTCAGTCTTCGAAATCTTCCTTTCAGTAAACCGAAGGCCTGTTCGACGACGATTCGTGAAGAACTTAATTTTGTATTGAAATTGATTTGACTTCTGCTTAAATAACCATTGTCTCGATATGGTGTCATTAGATATTTTCTCACTGGATAAGCAGAATCTCCTAGTAAATGGAAAAAGTTTGGTAATGTTAATTTTCCCGATTCTAACTGTTTTCCCAATGTACTATTTTCCCATACACATGCATCATGAGCACTGCCGGGCCAACCAAAAAAAACATTTCTAAAAACAAGTTTACTATCACAAACCCCCTGAAAAAATTCAATAATTAGTAATACATTACTTTTTAATTATGAATTTTACTTGTAGTAATAGAGAATGAAAACCTTTTCGGTTGTAATAGCTTACAGGATCGACAGTGGGAGCGGGAATTGGAATATGTGTGCCGTCTACACACCCGATTACACTTGGAAAACTATTTACACCCCTCAAATTATTAAATTGTTGAGCTACCCCTTGCAGTTCATCAATGCTTTGAGGCCATCGAATATATTTGTCTTTCAATGAACTTATCATCATAGACATTGATAGAACTGTAGAAAAAGCAGTTCCTATTGACACACCAAATCGATCTGCTATTTCTCGATAGCTTTCTTGGGTTGATAATGTCCATATCGTCATTAATAAGCCTTGTTTGGTGGGAATGCTTGGACGTCTCTTTCCCAATTTCACCAATGGCTTTATATCGTTTATTACAATCTAAAATAAAATTGAATGATTATCATCGTCACTAACTTGTAGCCAATTACTTCAAATACTTCACGACTGACTCTAAAATGTTTTCGAAAAGTCTCATCGTCGTACATATCAACCGTCTCGATGAAAGTCCATATTTTCATTACTTTTTTTGGTGATTCCACCATTATTACTTCTCGTCTCCTTTTTTTATTACGTTTTTTATCATTACCCGCTTTTTGCCTATTATCCTCATCCAAAACCATTTGTAAAATTAACCACTTCAACTTGCTATTTTTCTCCATTTCGGCAGAATGACAGAAGATATCTTTCCTTTGCAAGCAAGAATTCAAGAATTCAAACAGCAGTCATTGCAAACACTTTACATATTACGTCATATTGCCTGCTTGTTTGCTGCAAGCGGCTGAATTTTCGAAAGCGCCCAACCTTGTAAGAATTTGCTACGATACAAGGCCAAATACACCGAAGAGTGAATACCTCTACTGTCTTTATTTTTAACGAAAAAAAAATCTTGAAAAAATGCCACCCAATTTTTAAATTAGTATCTGAAATAGTTGAATTTTGAAAAACTCGGAAAGAGTTAGGTTTTCGAAAAAATGGCAAGAAAGCTTTTTGTAGGCAATAACGTTTCGTATTGACTGATCAAAAAAAAATTCGAAAAAAACAGTTTTTGAGTGACTTTTTTGCCAAAAACTGATATCTCCGGCGGCCATGTTTTTTTTTGTGATTCCAAAATTGTTTTCTTAAAAAGTCCCAAGAAAGCTGTGGTCCAATTTTCACCCATTTTGGAATTTTGTCTCCTTTCGTGCCTTTTTTTGCTAATTTCCCCGGACTAAAAGGAAATGCTGACTTTTCATTATATATCCATTTTTTTTATCCAATAAACAAAGGAAATGCTGACTTTAATTTCAATATATATAGGTTTTTAAAATCAAATTCGATTTTTTAAACACCAAATTAAATTTTTTTCAAACCAAATTCAATTTTATCAAGTTCAAATTCAAATTTGTAAAATAAAATTCAATTTTTTAGAAGTCAAATTAAATTTTGTAAAGTTCAAACTCAAGTTATTAAAGTACAAATTCAATTTTTTTAAGCCCAAAATCAATATTTTGAAGTTCAAATTCAATTTTTTCAAACTTAAATTCAATTTTTTAAAGTTTAAATTAAATATATTAAAACTCATGTAATAAACAGCATAATTAAAGAAATTAACAAAAAATAATAAATATAAAAACCACCTAATGAAGTGGTTCTGAGGCGATTTGAGATTGTTACGTAGAGGAGCGACATGGGTTTTTTTTCTTTCTTACTTCTTTTGGGGCAGCAAAATTCAGCTAGAAAAGAGATTTATTTTCTTCTACTGGTTCAAATTTTGACTTTGGCTTGCCAAATTGGGTTAGTTATGCCAGATTGGGCTTCTTTTCATATCTCTTCACTACTAAATATGAGTTGGGCTACTAAAGGCCGTAAGGGTGCTGCAAATTTAAGATATGAGATGAACATGCAGCACGCGGTCCGGTTCTTCTTTTACCAGCCTCGCGCCATATCTAAATGCATCTGATTGAATAATGAGATTGGGCTACTTGAAATAACGTTTTGCGACTTTAAGCCACTAGTGGGGCTATTTCCACCCCAACTTTCTGGCAACCCTCTCAAAAAAAGAGGCGCCTGTTAAAAACTCATTTTATAATCGTGTTCTACCCAACACTACTTATGGTTGATCGTCAAATTTTTCTGCGTTTTCTAACATTGAAAATCCGACAACAGATTGAAAAACATTGTGCATTTTCATATTTTACGACATATTGTGTATTGTGAGAGCTTATTTTTGAGAAAAAACTTTATTAAAAAACACTGATTGAAAAACGTGGTGCATTTTCATATTTTACGACATATTGTGCATTTTGAGAGCTTATTTTTGAGAAGAAACTATTAAAAAAACACTGATTGAAAAACGTTGTGTGTTTTTATATTTTTCGACATATTGGGTATTGTGAGAGCTTATTTTTGAGAAAAAAACTCAATTAAAAAAACACTGATTGAAAAACATAGTACGTTTTCATATTTTTTGACATATTGTGTACTGTGAGAGCTTATTTTTGAGAAATAACTCTATTAAAAAAAACACTGCCATGGTAAGTACTAATTCTATTATAATATTTTCTTGTGTAAATTTGATTTTCCGAAAGTTTTCGAGAAGTTTTTTTTATAAACGGGTCACTCAATTTTAAATTGACAAGGCTGTGAAGAGTTTGTTTCTTTTCCTGCAAGTAAAATTGTTTACAGCTTCTCTGTCGCAATCAATTTTATTTGTGTTTTAGAACTGCACTCCCGAAATGTTTATCATAAAAATGCGATGGCTGCGGGGAAAGACTTTCTGAAAAACTATCACAATCCTCAATATGAAGTTTATCTATGCTCTAGCTATGCCTTGGAAAAACAAGAGAATAGAAGAAGACTCATCCCTATCGTGAAGACGACAATTTTTTCGCGCAGACAGGACATTGCACTCCGTGGTCACAGAGACGATGGGGCAATGCTATTGAACAGAACTCCTATGCAGAATGAAGGAAATTTCAGGGCTTTGCTTAGGTTCAGAATCGAATCGGGTGACAATATTTTGGAGTCCCATCCCAAGACAGCGTCTTCGAAAGCTACTTACATCAGTAAAAACACCCAAAACCAACTCATTGAGTGCTGCAGAGCTGAAATACTGGACAAAATTTTGCAAAAAGTTGCTCGAGCTGAATTCTACACACTCGTTTTTAATGAATCTCCAGATCTGTCAGGAAAAGCTCAGGTAATACATATCTGTGGTGCTAAGGCAGAACCCGATATGTTAAAATAGATAATTCTCGATATTGGGTCAAGTAATATTGGATTGTGCCGTCGCAGTATTGTAAGCATATGGACATATTGGACTCTGTAGTTTTGATCTAAATTATTTTATAGAAACAGTCTACAATTTTGGCTTTGGGGAACATTTTCATTCATAAACTTTCGACTGTTTTTTTTTGACATATCGGATTTTGCCTTAGCACCACAGATATATAAATTATGCATAAAAATTTGATAAATTTTCTAGATCAGACTGATGTGTATTACGTATGATCATTTATCTGATTTCCTTATTAAAGTAAAATGTTTGGTTTTCAATTTCACAGGTTAGCCTCATATTTCGTTACGTAGATGTATCATCTGCTGGACCTTGCATAAGAGAAGACTTTGTGACGTTTTCGGATGCTTTTGGCAATTTGTCGAAGAATCTTACTGCAAAAGATAATGACTCTGAATCTGAAGACTCTGAAGTAGAAAATGATACTTCGTCCTCAAAGACTACAATAGAAGCCAGTCAAACCGATAAGGAATATTCTCTCATGCCTGTGCCGTCATGCTGTCGGATTGTGGAGCAGTAAGTGAAATTCGGAAAAAAGCGGAAAATGCTGTGGTGGTTCCTTGTTTTTCGCACACACTTAACAGCAGTATTTCGAAATCCGTAGATCAATCAAGATGGTTTGCTCTACTATAAGAGAGGTCGACAAGTTTTTCAAAAACTCATATCCGAAGCGTGCGACTGCATTGGCGAATGTACTTGGCGAGCATCTTGTTCAGTTATGTGAAACAAGATGGGTGCAGCGGCATGATGCGGTCATTCAATTTGCTGCAAAATTGCCGTTGATCGTTGAAGCTCTAACAAAAATAAGTGAGTGTTAGAATAAGGAAACAGCAGGAAGAGCAACGGTCCTCATTGCAGCTCTGTGCAATTTTCAATTCATTGTCGGGCTTTTCTGCTTGTGTGATATTTTATCCCTCACTCATTCACTCAGCGTGATTCTTCAGAAGGAGACCAACGATTTGGCGAAAGCACCAAAAATAATAGATACGTTGCTTGTAACGCTCCAAGATAAAAGACAGAACGCTGATGAAAACTTTCGACTGATTTATTCGAATGCAACAAAAATCGCGGAAGAACTTGATGTCAATGAAGAAAAACCCAGAACCTGTGGCCGACAAACAAAACGCGAAAATTGCAGCGTAGGAACTTGTAAAAATAATTATAGGGTCTCGGTGTACATTCCTCTGTTGGAGACTATTAGTGAAGATCTGAAAACTCGTTTTTCCAAAGAAGTTTTGGATAGTTTCCAGCTAAGTTTGCTGCTTCCAGTTAAAGTATGTACACTGAAAACAAACGAAATTGAAAATCTTATAGATTGTTTGATAGACAGATTTGGGGGCTTTCAGAAAAATGACAAGATCGTGCAACGTTTGAGGCTCAAAGGTGAATTGAATTCCTGGCAATATCATTGAGAGCAACAGCGAAAGTTTGGATTAAATGAATTACCTACCACTGCATTGGAAATATTAAAGCACTGCGATGTCGACATTTACTCGATAATTCATACTTATCTTCGCATATTCTGCACACTTCCCGTAACAAAAGCGAGCTCTGAACGCTCTTTTTCTACTCTTCGCCGCATTAAAACATGGCTCCGAACGACTATGCTACAAGAAAGATTGATCGGTTTGGCATTATTACACACACATCATGACATTGAAGTCACTCCTGAAGAAATCATCGAAAGATTTGCGAAACTTGGGACGCATCGTTTTGTTCTATAAAATCTTTCCCAACATGAAAATAAACTACTGTATATAAATTATAAACACAATAAACACACTTAACATGTAAATATACTACTGTATATAAACGCAATAAATATACTTAAAATGTAAATATACAAGTGAATTTACCACTGCAATAAAATATGTCACTTGACTCTATTATATGTACATATATACAATTTTGTTTTCTTGTGAGTTATTTTATTCTTAAGGTACGTCTACACTGGTGCGCTTTCGTCTTCCTCTTTCAATTCAACATGCGTTTCAACTTGCGCTTTCATTTTTCAACATTGCATGCATGATTGAACGGAGGTTTGACGGGTGCAACAAGTGTCCACATTGCTTCAATCAGTTGATCAGTAATCTAGTGAATGAATGCAGAGTTATTACTCGGAATTAGTGCAGCATTTGTTGTAATTAAAAAAAGGCGAAAGGTGAAGAGAAAATGAGTGTGGATGAAAGATTTCTTAAAAACACGTAACTTTAATATCATTAATGAACTGGAATACAAAGATGATGGAGTGCTATTTATAAACTTTTTTCGAAAGTCAAAAACCGACTTCTGCAGACTTTTACGTTTGGTTGAGCTCAAAATTGTCAAGCAAGACTCGAATTGCAAAGAAGCAACACCAGCTTCAGTATTTAACTATAAAATCCAAAGTTTCTTCAGTGGACTGAGTAGACATTATTAATAACTTTGTCTTATTATAATAAACAACGCTGTAAGCTATTTATTGTTATTAAATAAACAATTAATTGGTATATTATATAATAACTTTGCAAATTATTTAAATTTAATTCACTAGAAAACAAACAAAATCCATAAACGAACAAACAAAACTAAACATGCAAGCAGAGTTGAACGAAAAATCCAAGTAGCTGGATATGCCTGCGTCATGGCTTGCGCTGGTGGAATTGTCTTCTTTCAACATCCAAGAGGCATGCGCTGTGCGCATGCCTCCACTTCCCCTCCACGTGCGCTATGGCGCACGCCATTGTTGAAAGAAAAAGCGCACCAGTGTAGACGTACCTTTAGGGATTCAATTTGTTTAACTATCATCTCCATATTTTGAATAAAATTAAATTTCGCTCCCCAAGAACTGTTTCTGGATCCGCCACTGTTATAAAGTTATAAAATATTTAAACTACACTTGACGCAACTAAAAAGTATTGCAAAATTATGATGGAGTTAACTAAAAATGAAGTTTTTTCTAATTATTATAAAGTTATAAAATATTTAAACTAAAGAAATAAAGCTAATTTCATTTACGTGAAAAAATTTGCATTTATTCATAACCTATGGAATTCTGAAAAAGGCAAATGATACATCCCAGAGAAAATATAAATTCATCTAGAAAAGGAGAAATTCAATCTTAACAGTTTTCAACAACAACAACAACAACAATGGTTACATTATAACGAAGGAAAAGATTGTGTGCGATGTTACACTTGTGTTAAAGCTGCTCATATGGTCGGAACAAAAGATTGTAGTTGATTCCATGATGTAGAACCTTCGGAACGAGACGCACCTTTAATCGAACGTCATCTAGTTTAGATTGTTGTCAGTTCTAATAAATAATCGAATGTAATTTTTATTTAGTAGAGTTGGCAGTCTTGAAGTTTGATTTTATTTTTCTGTCGATAAGAGCACATTTTTCCAACTGTTAATTTTGTATAATTGAATCAGCTAAATAAATTTATATTTTTGTTGTACAATAAGTGTTATTGAAGGAACATTGGTGGAATAAACGATGTTGGGGATTACCTAAGTATTTAAATAGAATAGAATTCTGAGGGATTTAACTCCTTTTTTTATTATGATTGGTTTTCGAAATTGGAAAGAAGCAATCGATAGATTTAAAATTCATGAAAAAAGTAATTTTCATTGTAAAAATGAAGAACTTATTTTGAATGGAGAGCAAGCTACTTCTGTCAGTAGCCAAATTGCAGAGACCGGATTAAAATCGCAAACTGGAGCCAGAGAATTTTTATTAACAATTATTGCCCTCGATTCGCAGATTCGGCGGAACGGATACTCCCGCTGCAGTTGAGACTCACTTCACGGTTCACTTACATCCGCCGGGAGCACTGCCATATTAAAATGCGGATTTAAGACTCCAACAATTTAATCAGCTGATTCTTTGACATTTGTGAAATGTCAAAGTTAATTCTTGAAGTTTCTAACTGAAGGAATTGTGGCGGTCATGTGCTCACACCCGCTGGTCAGAAGATGTCCATGCACACACATTTTGGACATAAAGATGTCCATGCACCACATTTCGAACGTACTCATGGAGACACCGGAAAAAGGAGACCACAACTCTCTCGCAGCTTGATCGACGCCGGGTGCAGACGTTGGTGACTTGCCGCAAGAAAGGTTCTTAGTATTAAAGGTGGGGGTAAGTGGGCCATGGGCAATCATGGGACACCGCCATCTTTCGGCAGTATGGCAAGATAGAAAGTTCAACACAAACGTCGTCTCTTAGCCAAGCATATTTTCACATTGGTAGTTGACCAGTGTACGCGTACTATTTTCTCTGTACGATAATGGGCCGAAAAGAAGTTTCTGCAAAACTTTTTCTGCGTTCTTGTTATGCATCAGTCTTGAACGTATTGCTACGAACCAACACAGGTAAATATGCTAATTATTATCGTTGGACCTTGGCCTGTCAACATACAAAAGGAATTTTGCATGACATTTCAACAAGTCACTCACACGCCGCCATGTTGCAAACAATAGCTTGTGGGGAATCATGAGCCACTTTTGGTGGGGAATTGTGAGCCACCCGTGTTTTAACAATTTTCACATTCATACACATTGTTATGGTGTGTTCATGATTTTTTATGCAAAATGGAGGCTATGAATAATTCAATAAACAAATATTTTCATTAAATTTTTCTGTTTTTTGTTAATTTCCAGCCACCATGCCACGTTATTATGCAAAACGAGATAAAACGATTTCTGCTGTTTTGGAGGCAGATAAAAATTAATAACAATTCCCTTCGTGCCGTCACTAAATCCACAGATGTACCACGTAGTGCATTGAGCGGTTACATGAGCAAGTTATTGATGGAGAAGGATACTGCAAATATTGATGTTTCAACTGCTTCCGATGATGCAATAATCATATTCCTCAAAGAAATCGTTGCGGCAGGTGCAAAGCCGGTGAGTTTTTATTTTTTAATTAAATTCGCAATTGAAAAAATGAAAATATAGGTATTTTTCTCCGATTTCTGTAATTTTAATTTAATTTTCCTAAATAATTAAGGAAGGACTGGTACTACTCGTTTATGAATCGCGATCCGAATTTATCATTGCGCAAGCCGGAGCATTTTGCAAAGAGAAACTCGATGCCTTTTTCACCAACCTTCGTTTGGTGCTCGATACAACATCGTTTGAGGTCCATCGAATTTGGAATATGGACGAGACGGGGTTGCCCACTGTTCCCAAAAAAGACGTAAAAGTTATTGCCCAAAAAGGCAAAAAACGAATAGGAACGTCTACATCAGATGGGAGAGGAACAAATGTGTCGATGGCGTTGGCAGTTAGTGCAAGTGGTTTTTCGATTCCACCTTTTTTATTTTGAAAGCAACATACATGCCCTCTGCAACTCATGGCGCAGAAGGCGTGGCGAATGGCAGTGGATGGATGGCAGCCGAGGTATTCGTGCAGTATATGGATCACTTCATTAAGTTCTCAGGCGCTCGTGCCGGCTCACCCACATTTTTTCTGGTGGACAATCATACATCGCATTTGAGGGTCAATGCAGTGCCAGTGATGAAGAGATTGTGGATGAACAACACGGCATCAGTGCTGTCACTTTGCTCCAATTGTAGTAGATCTACTCCTCATTTTTTGTTTTGCGAATTAAGTGGCCACTTTTCATATTCTACTCCACTTTTCAAAATCTCATTTTAATTTTGATTTAAAACAAGTTTGCACAACCTGATGGCTTTCATATGAAAGTGTTGTAAATCGCAATGGGATGCTCTAAAATACAACTTTAGTTTATATAGTTATGAAGAGCTGCATACCTCGAACGCTGGTAAAATATTCATAAAATAAAGATTTATATCTTGCAATGATGACCTGGATACATTTTGGGGTTATATTTGAGGAATTGTTGATTTCGCAAGACCTCGAAGAGGAAAGTATAAAAAAACTAAAAAAATACATTTCTTTTATTTTATATACGGTTTGATTTTCGTGATGAGAAGTTACAATTATTGAAATACATAAATCCAAATGAAATCGCCACAGGTAATCTTTCGTCCATTACTTTTGAAGTGTTTTTCTTTTTATGAGGGCAATGCTGAAATTTTAATTAATCAATTCCGCCAACTTATCGGAAATAGAGAAATCATTAAAAAATATTTTAAGGGAGATGTAGTTGATTTTTGGGTTCAATTAAAAGCCTTAAAAAATGCTTTGGATGAATTTATCTTTAGAGATATTAGTACTTATATGCTTTCATTATGTTCTCTGCCACACAGCACTGCATCAGCAGAACGAAAATTTTCAAGACTTAAATTGATTAAAACGGATCTAAAATGGCCCTTAGACTATGAATAATATTGTGCAATAATATTGAGCAATATATTGACGGTTTCCTTCTTTGCCCGAGACAATCTTTCAAAATCACCCACAGACCGTCAATAATATTGCGCAAATCAAAAGAGAGAACAATATTATTGATAGTCTAGGGGCCCCATAAGGAAAAGTCTTAATACCACAAAACTATTGAAAATATATTTTTCGCATAAAAATTACTTAAGCCAAGCAAAACATGTTGAGAACTATCTGATACAGAAGGTTTATTAAAATTTGCAGATAATTTTCTATTTATAAATGGAGAGTAGAAATTTAAAACGTGAGGCAATTTTCTACGAGTCACTGGGCATTTTGCTGCCGACGGGGTTTTTTTTTGTATCGACTCCTTAAAAGTTCAATCTACTCCCCTTTTTCGGTCAAAATACTCCACAGTTAACGCTGAAAAGTGACAGCGCTGCACGGCATTATTGTCACTAATTATGATGTCGAGACCGCTGCGCATGAAGAAGTAACAACTTCTGAGTCTTTGGCAGTGGCTAGCACATCTGATACCATCTCTTCTGCTCCATTTGCGACAATGTGGCCTACTAAAACGAGGAACACCAGCTAAAAAGTGCAATCCTGGTCGCAATTCGACGAGGAGCGCTATTTTAACATCGACTGAATTCGTCCCTGAATTGCGCCAGAAGGCTGAAATCAAGCGCAAAAAGCCAGGAAAAGAAAAATAAAAGGAAGCAAAAGAAGTACTTGCACCAAAAAAGCGATTCTTCAGACGATGACGATGATGTGGACTTCTACATACTTTGCTTGGAATCAATGCCGAAGAAACTGACCAAAAACAATTCAACAAAATGCATTGTATGAGGTAGAGATATACATGCAAAATGTGTTCATACCTCCGCCAACACGTTCACGTGCCTAAACTGCGTACCTTATTGATCGTGCATCACCCTTTTTTTCATTTTCTCAATTAAAATTACTTCATTTGTCATTTCCAGTTATTCAATAAAGTTTTGCATCGTAATTGTTTGGTTTTGACTTAATAAAAGCGGTTCCCACGATTCCCCACTTTTCCTTACCATTAACCCCAAAGTTAAGGAATATATAATAAATGTTCATTTATCAATTAGTGAGCATTTCGCAATCTAATCTACCATGTTCTAAATTTAGTAGTGGCCCGTTCGGAAGGCACCTTTTGTATATGTTTAATACCAGCGGTCGACGACACGAGGCAAACCTACAGCAATGTTCTGTAAGAAAAGTTTTAACATTTTTAATCTATTATTTAAGCTATTTAACTTTTATTATTTGTTATAGAAATATCATCTCGTTCAATTCTCATTACAGTTTTAAGGAAATTAGCGCCATCAATATTATAAAATAATTAAAAACTTCAATCCCATTCATATTCCTTTTGTTGAAATTGTAACTTTTACACATTCCATTTAGTTTTTATGAAGTCTTAACGTTTACGCAATCCATTTAGTTGCCGCATTCACTTAATCTTTCCTATTTGTATTTGATCTTAGCCTTTTTTCTAAAAACTACTTGCCAATGACAGAATTTGTCAATTTGAAATCACTTAACCGTCTGTAAATCGCTTGCTTATAAATGTAAACAAAAATATGAGTGTGTTTTTAGCATGCCTACAAGTAAAGTTGTCCTTAAAAAGAATCTATTTAATGTAGCGTGACTCCTTGTGTGCTCCACTCCTTCTTTGTTGTTTGTATTTTTTATATTTGTTATTTTTTTATTGCTTGGATGCCTTAGCTGAGCCTCAGAGCAGTGGTAAATGTTTCTCAGCCCAGCTCTAGTAAAGCCCTACAATGTAGCATGAATACATTATTTTCATCTTTTATATTTCCTGTTTATAAGAACTCGGAAATCATTTTCTTTAATTGCAACTTTGCAATTTCGTAAACACACTCCAATTGTAATTCAAAGTCTAAACGAAGTATTACTTTTTATTGCAATCTTGCAATTCATAAATTCTTCAATAACGTAACTTGAAACCACAAAATCCTAAAGTCCAAAACCAAACTCCTTATCAGCATTTTAAGGGAGAAGTCGTTCTCAGCTACTTGCCTTCATACAAAGGCTTTTCTTATCTTTCAACTTATAAAAACAGAAGCCAGGAGAACGACGCTTGCTTGTACCCGGAGTATCGCGCGCCAGTTAATACGTTCGCTCATAATTACTTTTTTTTGAATACTCGCTGTAATTTTATGGTCGAATTATAATTATAAATATATTAAAATAAAATATTTGTTACGATAGAAGTTTCTTTTTAATTAATTAAAGTGGGAATTCTTAAGCTCCCACAACACAGCTGAGAAGTGCGCCTTCTGTGTTATTATAACCGTATCCATCCAAGCTGAATTTGTTTCTACAACCTTTCTCCACGCTGTTACACTGCTTTTATTTAATTAAAATCATTTAACTACACTCTAATTTCCTTTTTTTAAATCTTCTCACTAAACTTCAAATACCAACTTTGACATTTCTCCGCGGATTTGAAACATCAAATTTGGCTAAGCAAATCCGACATCGCGTATTTCATAATCGCGATAGTCTTCACTCGGAAATTTTCGGTAATCATATCCGCATTCAATCGGCGACGGCGGATTTGAGAATCGCAAAGTGTCAAATCCGCATTCACTTCCGTTCCACCGGATCTGGGAATCGGGGCCATTTGCAGTCTTCGATGTTTGATGCGGACTGGAATTGCGTTTCGTGGTCATCAACATGATGAAGGGTATCTTATGGGTTTTCTTGAAGAACGAAAATTGGATGAACCAGAATTGAAGCATTGGATCGAGAAGCGTAACAATTATTTGAGCAGTGACATTAAGAATGAAATAATAGCTCATACAGTATTGCGAAAAATAGTGACTGAGATAAAAACATCACCATGTTTTCTCTTATCCCGAACCGTACAACGGATATTCAAGGAATAGAGCAGTTTTCCGTTTGTATACCATTTGTTAATCCCACCAATTTTGAAGTTAATGAAAAGTTCGTTGGTTTATATAATGTGGATAGTACAACAGGAGCAAATTTAACTGCTGCAACCAAAGAT
Organism: Thereva nobilitata; assembly: GCA_963855945.1. NCBI lineage: Eukaryota > Metazoa > Arthropoda > Insecta > Diptera > Therevidae > Thereva > Thereva nobilitata. The sequence goes on from OY979697.1 coordinate 38,830,482, forward strand.
GTACTTTTTAGATTGAACTTGCGGCAGCAACGATCGAATGAGCTACTGATCCATGGACATTCTTGAAAACCATGGAAACGTAAGTTGCGTAGCCGGCTAGGAAATATCCTCGCCGTGCCGTTATTACAGCGATCACTGATAAAGAGATAAGAAGAAATAGTCAGTCTTCACTCGATCGTTGTCGGTGCCGCCCCCGCTAAAAATCGTATCTTTGTAAATTTGATTTGTAAAATCAGAAAGTAAAAATAATTAAAGTCTTTGGAACCTGTTACAAAAAGATCGTTGTTTCTTTTATAAAAAGCCGTGATTGTGGGTACACCACGAAATCCCATAGTGATGACTGTTGGAAAATACAGTCGAAACGAACATACCTAAAAGACTCAGCAGTGTAAGCAGCGCTGACACGAAAAAGGCCCCAGCCAGTCAGCCATGTAATTTCGAGAAGTAAAGACGTCAAACTGTTTGATACAAGAAGCGTTTAATATTTGTACAATAAAATAATTAGTTTAAATCGGAATAAAGTTGCGTTTAATTATATAGTCGAAACCCAAAAGTAAATTTATTATCAACATGGTAGCAGAACGTATTTCCTGAGAGCAAATAAAAGTAGTTCCTGAGAACAAATAAAAAAGATTCCTAGCTGTTGCTGAAAATAGAAAGGAAAGGAAAACAAAATACAAGTACATACATGGACGGATGGAAGAAATTGGCTGACTCAGAAAAGTAAGATGAATGGGCATTAATTCTAAAATATAAAAGTGATTAAAAACGCATGCTATAAATATAACTAAAAATCACATAACCTGTAAATAGGGAAAATTGTATTTTTTAGGTTGGGTTGAATAGATAAAATAAAATTAAGGCCCTGTGCGAAACCGGCTAATTGCTTGCTAAACTTCCAGATTTTTTGGAAGCTTCCCAGTCTAATTCCAGTGCTGTGCGAAACAAAAACTGGAATTGCTTGCTAAAATTTTGACGTTGACATGTACTTGACGTTTAATTATAAAAATAGTATTTGAAATATTATTTATTTAAGTTTTTTTAAAAGGAGGGAAAGTCGCGGACAATTAAATAATGATGAAATGATGGCACTAATATTTTTTGCAAAACTGTTGTTCATGTACGGCAAAATGTTACGTTTTTATTAAAACCGTTACCAGTAGCAACCACTGCATAAATGTAAATATTTCAAATATTTAGCAAAAAAAGAAGAAGAAGAATTAGCAAGCTCGGAAATTTACTAAATGAAAAAGTACTAGAATTAGCAAGCAATTAGACGGTTTCGCACACGGCCTAAGTACAAAAAAAGTGTAGTAGTAAAAATAACCTGTAAAATTAGATTTTGCAACGCTATTAAAATCAAATAATTAAAAGGTAAATTTAGAATGTCAAAAATGGAAGAGAGTTGTAAATCGGATATAATAACTTCTTTTGAGAAATTAAAAAATGCAGAAAACTTTGACACGTGGAAATTTCATCTGACAATAATTCTAAAATCAGAGCAACTGTATGAAGTAGCGAATGAGACAGAGATAATAACGGATATTGGGGCCTATTCTGTCAGTAAAATTTTATCATTTTATGTTATGTTATGCCATAAAATAACAGGATTCTCTAAAATCCTATTCTGTCCGACAAATTTTATTTTATTTTATCGATTGTAACATAAAATATTTCCTGTTGCGCTTCATAACATAAAATAATCTAAGCAGCACATTTTACAAGTATTTTAACCCATTTTATGAAAATAACAGACGGGAATTGACATTTGCGAGAAAATAGTTTTCATTGAGTTTTGAGTTAAATTAAAAATTAATATGCCCAACGCATTACGAAAATTGTATTTTGTCAGATACTTTAATTTGCGCTTTGATTTTGTTTGTTTTCATTCATAATTTTATTTGTTTTCATTTTCAACCGCTCAGCTGTTCAAAACGTAATAGAACCCATAGCGGATTGTACTAAATATTTTATGTTATCTGTTCATAAAAGACTTCATAAAATAATTTTTAGAAAGTATGACAGAATACTAATTTTTAAAATATTTTATTTTTATTTTATGAAGAAGAAATTTTATCATCATAAAATAACATAAAATATTATTTTATGAAAAATTACAGAATAGGGCCCAATGCTTCAGCAAAAATAAAAAAATACTGGATGATCAAAGACGCTAAAGCACAACGATACATTTTAGCAACGTTGGATAAAGAACCGAAATTGCACATCATGTCATGCTCGACGTCCAATCAGATGGTTGAAAAATTAAAAACTATATACTAAATAAAAGGTAACCAAGAAACATGTAAACTGCTACAAGAATTTTTCTCGCTGAATTGTGAAGTCAGAAACTCTGGAATCCTACATAGGGAGAGTTAAAAATCATGCCTTCAGACTAAATCAGTAGGATGTAACGTGGATGATGATCTACTAATGGCAAAAATTTTAAGCAACTTTCCGGAAGAGTTCAAATATTTTGTAACTGCGTGGGACTCAGTACCAAAAACAGACAAAACTCTAGCAAATTTAATATAAAGATTGCTAGCGGAAGAAAGAAAAGAAACGGAAAAGTGTACAGCACGCAAGCAACATTCAAAGTTGAATTGAAATGTAACAACTGTAAAAAAATCGGGCATATTGCGAAAGAATGTAAAAACATAATCTGTTACAACTGTAAAAAAAGAGGGCATAGAAAAAGAGATTGTAGAATCAGAAACTACTGCACTATATGTAAAAAAATTAATCATGAAGAAAAAGATTGTTTCTTCAAAAACAGAAATAAAGACGTTACACAACGTAAACAAAATCAAAATAAAATGTCGTTCTTCGCAAATTTAAGAAAAATAAAACAAAATGGAGACGAGAAAAATGTAAAAAGTTTTGTACTAGACTCCGGGTCTACGTCACATATGGTAAAAACAAGAACATTGATCAGTGAATACAAACACATAAACGAGCAAATAACTCTAGCAAGTGAAAGTGCACAGAAACTCCAAGCAGTAGGAATTGGAAAAGTAATACCTAAAAATGTTGAAATAAATAACGTACCTAATTCATGCACCAGACTTGACAAGAAGTCTGTTGTCAATAAAATGCTTAACCGAAAAGGGGTATAAGATAACATTCGAGGATGACAAAGTAAAAATAACAAAAAAAACAACTAAAATGATATTGCAAGGGAGAAAATCAGAATCAGGGCTATATGAAATTGATTTGGAAATAGAAAACAAATGTTTTTTGTCAGAAAACAACACAAGTTTGTTTGAATGGCACAAAAAACTCGGTCATCTCAATTCAAATTACGTTAAAGTTCTAAAAAATATTGTAAAAGGATTGAAAATAACAAACTACAACGAAAACGAAATAAAAAATTGTGAGACCTGTGCGAAAGCAAAACATTCAAGACAAAAATTTCAAAATGAGCGAAACAAATCAAATAGACCGTTGGAAATAATACATACAGATTTGTGCGGACCCTTTGAACAACCGACATGGGATGAATACAATTATGTAATAACATTTTTAGACGATTATACACATTTAGCAACAGTAAAACTATTAAAATACAAGTCTGAAGCTTACGAGGCAAGAAAATCAACATTAAAAGAATGGGAAAATAAATGGAACCTAAGACCCCTCGCACACTACAGACTTTCCATCGGCCGATAGTTTGATCGGGTTGGACTTTTATACTGATATCCGGCCGATATCGAATCGTTGCAATGTCCGCACTTGCATACATCTTCGTGCTGATTAAGAGCCCGACCAAACTATCGGCCGATAGAAAGTCTGTAGTGTGCGGGGACTCTAAAAGTACATAAATTAAGATGCGGCCAGCCTACCAAAAATAACAAAAGACAACGAGGTAAGACACTAAAAAAAATTAAAACGCTACAAGGCAATCTAAATCCATGAAAACGGACGATTCATCAGGATACATCGTCCACGTTGTGGCTACATCCAGGAATACCATACGCCGTAATGAACAATCTCCGTGGTCATTGTTTTGACGGGGCTGCGAATATGTCTGGCAAAATTAAAGGCGTGCAATAGTTACTAACCAACTAGCAGCCGAAATCATTTTATATACATTGCGCAAACCATTCTGCTGATTTAGCTCTACAGGATGTAACTAAAAATGTAAGAAGAATTTGTGATGTATTGTGTCTTGTCAAAGATTCGAGGAACGTAATATTGGAATCACCAAAGCGGAAAAATATTTATGCAAATGTAGTTCTTCTAACAGGCAATAAGGGTAATGAAACAACACTATTGAAACCCAAAAAGCTTATACCGTTGTGTCCTACGCGTTGGTCTGTCAGGGTAAAATCTTTGAAGAGATACAAAAATGAATATGGCAGAGTTCAACAAACACTAAAGAGTATTCTAAAAGAACAGGTGCGTTTGCTCCAGAACGAAAATCATCTAGCCGTGGATATTTGAATCAGTTGAATTCTTCTTCAACAGCTTCAACAGCTTTTCTTATGTTTGCTTCCATAGAAATGTTCAGTCCATATGAACAACTCTGCCGTGCAAAGGGCAAAAGACCTATCTGCAAAAAGCTCGTTTCGAGAAAAACGCGAACAAAGTTTTCAAAATACATGAAACCGAAGCAAATAAAGTAACTGTTCAAAGTGATAACTTTTAATTAACAAGGACAATCAGTCTGAAATTTTTTTTTAGGATAAATATGAATATTTTCTATCAAAAACTGCATATAAAGCCATTTTGACCTATAATACATATAGGTCATTTGTCCTTTGCACGGCAGAACTGGCTCCAACTGCGGGAGCTAAACATTGCTGTTCAACTTGTGACGAAACATGTTCAAAATTAACGTACACACGATCAATTTCAAAAAATTGTCGATGCCGCAAATACTTTTGCAAATGAGCTGAATTTGGAAGACCCCCCTTTGCCAAGAATAAGAAAACCTACTCATCGTTTCGAACAAACCGTTACCGCTACGCCTCCTGCAATACTTTCTACGAAGGACTTGTGGCAGCACCAAAAGTATCGTGGAAGCACAAAAAGCTTCGCCAAGTTAACAGAAAAAGAACACTTGACATGTCACCGGCGAACGAAACTAAACGACGTGCGTTGAACTTAAAAGCGGATTGATTATATTTTATATTTAAAATATTTAAAATATTTTAGTGAAAGTTACAGACGTGGACAACATTTTATCATCCATAAACAGCCGCTACCCTAGTATAAAATTTACACACGAGATAGAACACGTAACAGATCACACTTTGGAATTCTTAGACCTAAAAATAAAGCGTTCCAACAAGAAAATCGAATTTGATGTACACCGAAAGGCAGCGACAACAAACCGATACATTCGTTTTGTTCACATCAACATAAAATCGCCGCCTTTAACTCAGTGGTCTATCGAATGATTCGCTTGCCGTTATCAACTCAGAATTACAGTTAAACAGTGAAACACCACGTTATTTTCATCCTATTTCTGAAAATTATAAATTAATTAAGAATATGAATTTGACATACAAGATGCATATGAATCGTTGTACATTTCTAATAATGAGAACCTTATTAATATCGATGCGAGTCCAATTGAGTCTGTTTGCTCTTGCGAAATATGCACAGTTTTTGGTTATTTTGTTTCTTTCCTTTGGTTGTTCTTACATTTACGTCACTGTAATATGTTTTGTTTTTGTTGTATAATTTGTTGTTGTATTTTTTATTGGATTTTGGTCTATCACTTCAGTATTCACACGTGTAGCGTTGATTGGGGGTGAAATGTCATCGCCCGGTGATGATGGGTGAAATGTCATCGCCCGAAATTGCAATCCGTATATATTTTAATAAAAGTCGACTAAGAATGATAAAAAAAGTCTTTTGGTTTTTTTATATTATTTTATTTTAACTTTGTTTGCTTTTGTTAATTTCAATTTTTGCGGTCAATAAGGATGTTCTAGAATACTATCAATTTTAGTTTAAAGGACCACAAAGTACGTTCGAACGTTCAGTTATTAAAAACTGAACAAACAAACTTTTTATTTTGTAATAGTTTTTATAAATGCAATTTATCTTTTGTTATTAAAGTGTAGATGTTTAACCTCCTTTTTCATTTCGGTAATCCACATAGTCTCATACCCATACCATCAGCCATTTATTCGCAAAATGGCTGACAGACCAAGAAAGTTGATCCAAACTTGGTCAATGATCCAAATGATTGAAATACAAAGCAACAGCAACAAATTTTTTCAAAAACTATTTCCGTTTGGAAACAGATTGAAAAAGAATCAGCAGCATCTTTATATTCTTATGTTTGTGATAACAAAAACAATGTTATAACATTGTTAACTGGAAGCTGTCTCAATGATTCATCTTCATAGATTGAAAATTCTCAGGCATGTGAGAATCACGATGACGAAGTGAGTTTCTGCAATGTGTAATAAATTTTGCTGATATATATTATTCGATGTGTTGATCGAATAATGATCAGCCATGTCACTTTAATTAACAATTTAACATTTTAGGATCATGCAAGTGATTTGAATTATAGTAAAGCGTCGGCAGATGTAAAGACCATTGACGTGATGAAGTTCACGCACGTTTATGAAAAAAGGACGATTTTTATATTACGCGTAAATACGACAACTAAGAAGGCTAGAAAGAAGCTGAAAGCTGGACTCTGGGAAGACTTGATAACGGACATAGTTTGGAATAAAACAAAACTTACTTGCGGTTTCAATTTCAAGGAGCACTACTTAAATCAAGATGTAACTAGCGACTCAATCACCAATGGTATATTTCACGTCTTTCAGACAATTTTATATACTATGTACGGAGAATCATTTCAATTTTTTTTTTTACAGCAAAATGTCATTGTGGAAGTCAATTATACAACCGAATCGAAGGCGATGAAAGTGTGATGAAACTTATTCACATTATAACTCTTGGATCAGGAGAAGGATGCGGACGACCACCTTTGAGAGAGGCAAAGAGAACAGCGATTGGCAAAGCCTTATGCACAATGACTGCTGTAAGCTATAGAACCAAATTAGCCGATAAATTGATGCCCCCTGGTGATCCGGAACCACCTCATTTACCAAAGCACAACACTTTGCACGTCACAAAAAATGAGTTCGTCAATTCATCGTATCTACACAAAGATCCCGTTACTGCTTTTGAAATGCTTCGCGACAACAGCGGAGAAACAGAAATCCACGTCATATGCAAAGTGCCATTTATATGACCAACTACCAAAGAAACATGTACATTAAGTACTCACAAAAAGAAGATGTCACTTTGATTATTGATGCTACAGGCTCAGTTGTCAAGAAATTAGTTCATCTTGATGTATCAACAGGGAGCCACATCTTTCTGTGTGAGATGCTTTTGAAATGTAGCGGAGAACATTTCCCGATTATGCAAATGTTATCCGAGTGTCAAAAAATGTGCACAATTTTATTTTGGCTCAACAATTAGATGATGAGAGTTGGCCGCCCACCTAAAGACATTGTCACTCACTCTTCTAGAGCACTTTTGACAGCAATAGTGAGAGCATTCGCAGGATTCCTGAATTTGGAGGACTATGCAGATAGCTTTTTCACTACTTTGCCGAAGATTTATATCAGAATTGATGTAGCACATTTCATCAAATTGTATGCAAATTTAATGGCAAAAAACCAAGATTAGTCAAAAAGTTTTATTTGGGCATCATTAGAAGAATCATCCTTTGCACAAGTTTAGAAGATGCAAAAAAAATCATTCATTCAGCTTTGATTGTATCTCAGAACGAAATGGCAGGTTTAATGGACGATGAAAATTGCCGAACAGCAGCTGAGGTCTTCTTTCTAACGAATTGGGCGAAAGATTCAACCAAAAAAGTCTCTGTATTAGTATATAATGTTTATTGAATTATAATAGTTGGAGAATAACTGGAGTGAAGTTGGTTGAATTTAAAGTAATGTGAAGTTAAAGTAAAAGCGCTGATGTCATATCCAAGTTTTTCCTATTTTCTTATTCTTCTTCCTCGTCAGTGTAACCTTCGAGGAAAGTAGACGTGTTTAATATATTGACCTCAAATAATACATCCGAGTTTTATTTTAAGATCCCCTGAAATATTACAAATTGGCGACGAGGAAAATGCCGGATAAGGAGGAAAACACATCAAGCAGTGAAATTACAATTAATCAGACGAGAGATGCTGGCCGCATTGGGGTGCTGCATGAATATAACCACATAACAATGGATTGGCACGTGTATGAGAAAAGATTAATACAATATTTGATGGCGAATGGTTTAGAAGCAGAAAGTCAGAAAAAGGCAGTTTTGTTAACAATGATATCCGAAGATACCTACAAACTTCTAACAGACTTGTGTTTTCCAAAGGAAATGGAATCACTTACCTTGAAAAAATTGTTAGAAGTAATGGATGATCATTTAAAGTCAACAAGGTCATTATTTGTGGAAAAAGAAAAATTTTATAATGCCAGTATGGGCGACACACAAACGATCCAAGAATGGGAACGAAAAATACGTAATTTATCAGTGTCGTGTTCTTTTGGTGACGCATTGGAGACCGTTATGAGGGACATATTTGTTCTAGGAATGAAGAAAGGCCGGGTAAGAGATAAGCTCTTCGCACAAGATGCGAAGAAACTAACGTTCAGAAGTGCGGTAACCTTGTCAATGGAGACAGAGGCAGCATTACAGGCAGTTCGGAGTACACAACAGGAATCCATTTATAAATTGAAAAGTGTAAAATCAGGTAATAAGGTTTCTTTTCAAAATTATAATAAATCAAAAACAAATTTTAATAAGTCACAGAGAAAGGAATGTGAATGTTGTGGGTATAATAATCATTCTTCTAGGAATTGTAGATATAGAAACTGCATTTGTAATGTGTGTAAAAAAAGGTCATTTACAAAAAGTATGTACAGCAAAAACGGACAGGGCAAAGACAAATTATATTAACGTACCGGAAAGATCATACGAAGGTAGTTTATTTTCATTAAAGTGCAAAATCAATAAACCAATTAAATTATAAGTAAGAGTTAATGACAAACCCGGTACAGCCGAATTAGATACAGGTGCCGCGGTAAATTGCATGAGTACAGTGTATTATAACAGTAAAGTAGAATCTACACAACTAAAGTTAGTAGGATATACAGGACAAGCAATACGACCGATAGAGAAAATAAAAGAAAACTAGTGGATTTGTTATGAAACCATACCATAACAAAATTAAAATAACGAACTTAAAAATAACAAATAACAAATCTCATATTCAAAATCCCTAATAAGTTTTCTCAAGGATCATTTTTCTTAAGTTAACTTAAGAACCAAATTGAACACGCACATGTTCACGATCCGACGAAGAAATTTGATCCTAACGAGTCGCTTATCTGTGGAACCATAATATTGTCCCACAGAAAATGCTGACTCTTTGGAAAGATAATAAATTATTCTTGCGTCTGGTGACAAGTGTCTAAAGAAGTGTGATAAGAATGCTGACTTCAGCAAGAATTCTTATCCACTTGAAGATTTGTTCAGGTTCCTAATCGGAAACTAGAAAATGATCGTAGAGTCGGGATTTGAAAGTCGTGCAGAGCGCACGTATAGGCAGTTTTCTTCCATTATTTAATTCATTGTTCGGATGTGAAAGTTAAGTGTGTTATTTTTTTTAATTAATTAATTTGAATAAATTTGTTACGAGTTTACGCGAGTGCGTTTTTTATTTGAATACCCGACTTCCTGCAACTCCTTCTTCTCCCACCTGGAAAGCACGAGGGGTGCATAACAAAATTGGTGGCAGCGGTGGGATGATTTTCGTGGAGCGGAAGATATCCTGAAATAAACCTGGCGAAGCCCGACCATCACTCTACCACGGAAATACACGCAACTATTCATCAACTGGAAGAATCAACACCTGAGATTTTAAATATTTTTATTTGCAAGTAAATTTATTGCTTTTAACAACTAAATTTTCAAAAAAAATTTCTCTCTAACATACACATAAAATATTAGTGATTTTTATATTTACGTAAATATTACATTACATATTATTATATTAGTGATATTATATAATTTTTGCTATATATACACGAATTAGTGAAATCCACACATAAATATTAGTGATATTATATAAATTTTTTTTCCCTTCTCTCATATATACAAATTTAGTGAAGTTTCGTTTGGAGTTTTTTCTAAATGCTAAAGTTTTTGTGAGAAAGAAAGAAGGATTTTATTGTCTTTTGTCTTCTAATGTGCAATTATTAGAATCGTGATATCTTTCGAAATTTTTCTTATAATTCTTGACGCGTTGAAATTAAAAAAATTTTAAAAAAAAAAATTTTAATTAAATACGGAAATTGAAGGAAAATGAAATAATTTTCTCAGTGCTCTGTTCTTCTTTAACGCTTTTACGTTACGCATAATCATTTTTTACATGGTTTTATTTTTATGAGTCGATAAACGTCTAAATTGTGGTGAATTGAATTAAACCTCTACCTTGATCACTTTTATATTGTTTTAATCACTCATTCGTTTTTGGGATTAGGACATAACTCCACCATTTGCTTAAAGACGCAAACAAACGGTTAACTTATCGGACTGTAAAATGCTTAAGTAAAAGCAAAATCGTTCGTCTTTTGTCACTTTTTACTCTAACTTTATAACCATATTATATATTTACCGATGTCGCATTACAAACTTTTATAAAATTACGCTACTAATGAAGTAGCAGATGACCTCAAAAAAGGGTTAAGCAAAGGTAGCGAAAACATTATTCTTTATCATTTTAAACAAGAAGTTCTAGGTGCATTTACTAGGGGCCAAGCACGAGCCTGTGTGGAAATAGTTCGACTTTTTGAAGAACTCCCATTTCACATTTTTAGAATGGAAATTCAAGTTCAATTAGTAGACATTCACCAAACCTATAATTCTTGGAATGAATTGACCAAGGACTTAAAAACCAACTTTGGGGAAGAAAAGTCTAGATCGCTCATTCAAAATGAATTAAGGAGTGCGGTACAAGGCCCAAATGAAACTGTGAAGGACTTTGGGGAACGTCTCTCTCGAATATTGAGTTCCCTTAATTCAGCCACATACTCTAGCGTCACTGACCCGACCGCGCGAACTTTTTTATTACAAGAAAATAACAATACAGCTGTTCGCACTTTCGGAGATGGGTTAAGACTCAAATAACCCTAAATTATTAGTGAAAGCAAAAGGTGAAACTGCATTACATATGCTATAGACTGCAATAGGAAGGGACACACCAGCGAGAACTGTTATTCGAAAAACAATAGGTCGCAAATAACTCAACAACGACGCAATGAAGTAAACACAGTAATATGCTAAACACTGTAGGAAACCGAACCATACATTCGCAAACTGTCGTCTCAGGCTCTCACAAATAAACCAACAAGGTTTCAATCAAAATCAAGCTATACCTTCAAAACAAAACTTCCGTTTGAACAAAGGTACTAATTCCCGATCAAGGAATAATAACTCAACAGTAGAAGCAACGTATAGGACACAGAGTCACCAAACCACTGGTGACGTCCTGAGATGCAACCCCAACGAAGTAAGGAAGCAAAATGAAATTCAATATTTAGGAGAATCGGGAAACGAGGAGCCTCGGGAGGATATGGTCGGCAACCCTTCTCGTATACAGATATTAGCCGACGTACACCAAAATTAAATCAAAATTCCTATCAAAGACTAAGTTCAAACCTAGCTACTTCTGTTAGAATCTCTATAGCCTTAACGAAAAAGGGAGTTACGATTTGTATACCTTTTGCTCCATCCTCTAAGAAATATTCAGTATTCCTTGTTGATCCAGGATCTGAAGTAAGCTTATATAGAGCTTCGAATGTAACTATGAGGGAAAAAATCGATGCTGACTCACGATGTACATTAACCACTATGTTTGGGAATCTGAGCTCAGTTTTGGTAGCATTAATGGTGAACTCATACTGGAGGAGGAAACTAGAAATCTTAGACTAACTCATCCTTTTTATTTGGTCAACGATGACACAAATTTAAATTATGACGGTTTGATTGGGCATGATTTCATGTGGAAATACATATGCACACTTTGCTACGAGCACAATTATATTGAGTTAAAATTAAACAGAAGGAGCGGGAGGAGTATCAACATACTACTAAATCCTGTAACTCTCGAGGAAAATTCGTACCATAAACGAAGAAATACAATCTTCGGTGGCAACGAAATCCTACCATCAAAAGAAGATAAAGCTGGAAAGCTTAATCCTGAAATGAAGGATGTAATATATTTACCAGCGAGGAGTGAAACGGAACAAAGAAATCTATCCTGGAGTTTACGTGGCCGGTACAATCGTCAGACCGGAAAACCGTACCGTAAATACACTAATATTAAATTCAAACGAAACTACTAAGGAAGTAGAACTTAACAAAATAAATTTAGAATGGGATGATTTGAACTCTTTTAATATGTTAAATGATGGAACTGAAATCGTTAGAAATCGAATTTCAAAGTTAACAGAAATAATAAATCTAGATCACTGCAATCAGGAAGAACGCTCTTCCGTACTCAACATTTGTCGAGAATATAACGACTTATTTCACCTGGAAGGTGATACTCTCTCATATACGGATAGTATAACACATAAAATTGAAACAGAATCTGGGAAACCTCCCGAATACACTAGGCCCTATAGGCTCCCTGACTCACAAAAGCAGGAAATCCACAAACAAGTCGGTGAAATGTTAAGGGTCGGCATTGTAAATCACAGTTGTAGCCCATGGAATTCTCCACTTCTTCTGGTGCCCAAGAAAGCAAACGACTCCGGTCAAAAACGTTGGAGAGTAGTAGTCGATTTTCGGAAGCTTAACGACATTACAGTAGGTGATGCGTATCCCTTACCCGATATAACAGATATTCTGGACCAACTGGGTAAATCTAAATACTTCAGTACTTTAGACTTAGCCTGTGGTTTCCACCAGATTCTGGTAGAGGAGCACACCTTTTGGACATTTCGAATATAACCAAATGCCATTTGGATTAAAAAATGCGCCTGCAACCTTTCAACGCCTCATGAATAATGTTTTAATGGGACTGCAAGGCTTACACTGTTTTGTATATGTTGACGATATCGTCATATACGGTTATGACCTACGTGATCATAACCAGAAGTTAGTCCAAGTTTTCGAAAGACTAAGAAAACATCGGCTTAAATTACAGCCCGAGAAATGTCATTTTATTAAAAGGTAACTCTCCTACTTAGGACATGTAATTTCAGAGGACGGCCTGATGCCGGATCCCTCGAAGGTTGCTGTAGTTAAAACTTATCCTACACCCAAGAAGGAAAGGGACGTAAAATCTTTTTTAGGATTCGTCGGATATTACCGTCGTTTCATACCAGAATTTTCAAAAATTGCAAAACCACTTACGACTCTCTTAAAAAAGGACGTCATATTTAAATGGGACGCCTTATGCGACGAAGCATTCTTGAAGCTTAAAGAAAAATTAATAGAAAAACCCATACTAGCCTACCCCAATTTCTCTGAAGAATTTCTAGTAACCACCGACGCAAGCGATATAGCGTTAGGAGCCGTGTTATCACAAGGACAGATAGGCCGCGACAAGCCAATCTGCTTTGCCAGTCGAACACTAAACAGAGCTGAAACACGTTACTCCACTACGGAGAAGGAGCTTCTCGCTATAGTTTTTGCTGTCAAACAATTTCGCCCCTATATTTACGGACTCAAATTTACCATCATCACAGACCATCGTCCATTACAGTGGCTCATGAACCTAAAGGAAAGGTAAGATAATGTTAGAGGAGTACGACTATACAATTAGGTATAAACCAGGAAAACTAAACGCCAATGCAGATGCGTTAAGCAGAATACAAACTGAAGACTCTAAGATCAACCAAGGAAATGTAAGAGTAATGACGCGGAGCAAAGCTAAAGCAACTGACGTCGTCGATAAACCAGGCACGAATAACACGCATACTGTTGAAATTCAACATACTAATCTAACAAAAGACTCTGAAAACGCAACGCAAAACCACGACTTCACTGAAATATCTGGATCTTTGCGCGATGTAAACAAAGTTAAATTCAAAATATTTATCCTACCTCTGATAGGACATCATGAAGAAGTTCAACTACTTAAGCTTTGTGAAACGATAGATTCATTCCCAGTAGGTACCTTGTATAAATTCCAAGTTCAGGACCAGCTGTATATTATATAAAAAGGCTTCTTACCCATACGGACCGAAAAGGACAAGACCTGGCTAACCACCTCCCTAAACGAAATAGTTTCCTATGTGAATCAGTACGATATGACCAGCGTACATATTTCTATTCCGAATCTTGGACTAAGACAACAAGTGAACTTAAATCTTGTCTTACAGAACTTTTCCTAAAGAATGGTATCCAAGTGTACCTTTATCAAGATTCCAAACGATTGTTAGTAGACCCTAATGATATTAATAAAGTACTAAACGAATATCATAATGATGTACTTGGTGGACATCAGGGTATATCAAGGACCCTAAAGCGGCTGAAAATTAATTATTACTGGCCTAATATGCTAAAAGACGTCAACGAATTTATTCGGAAATGCGAATCATGTCAAAAGAACAAATTGAGTAAAAACTCCCCGATACCCATGAAAATTACCAGTACAAGTACAAGGCCTTTTGAAAGAGTTGCCATAGACATTGTTGGACCTTTACCCTGCTCATACGAAGGAAATAGGTACATACTTACTTTCCAAGATGATTTAACCAAATTTTCAGATGCCGTACAAAGTCGTCAATGACTTCTTAGGAAAAGTATAGGTACGCAATTGGCGATTCGTTAAAAATTACTTACGTTAAAACTTAGTAGTGACAGAACTTTAATTCAACATATTACGGTATTTGATGATTTAATTACTAATTTGTGGGCTGCTGGTGCCGTTTTAGGAGAATCTGATAATGTTTCTCATTTGTTATTATCCCTTCCTCCGACTTGTGATGGTGTAATTACCGCAATAGAAACACTGTCAGAAAACAATAACTTTGGCTTTTGTAAAAACGAGGCATTTAGATCAGGAGGTAAAATTGAGTAACGAAAATCGCGATACGAGTGGGAAAGTGCTTTTGGTTGATGTTTCAGACTCATCAAATAAAAATGACAGCAGCCTGAAAAAATACAATTTTAATCATTTTAAATCTAAGAATAATTTTCGTAAAGGACAAAATGAATTTCAATTTTCTAGATTTACCAATGAAAACAAGTTTGCGACTATGAAATGTCATTATTGTGGCAGGAAAATTCACATCAAAAAATATTATTACTACTACAAAAGAGGGTTACAATATGTTCCGGGACGAGCCCCTAAAAATACCTTCAAGTAAACTAAATAACGCATCGTTCATCTCAAATAATGTTCGAAATTAATAGCTAATCTATTATATTATTGTATCTAATTTGTATTATACCTTAACATAATTGAGGAGCTTATTATCATAAGGTGACATGTCCATTCATATATTAAGGTAGATGACCATTTTGTTTTTATTTTTTTCACAATAACCAGTTAATGTATTTCTACGATTTTTTCACCATAAAATAATAAAATACATAATTTTTAAAAACGAATATCTTTAACTTAACTAGGTTTATGCACAGTTTTTACTCATTGCTGTAAAAAAAATGGATGGAGCAGGTAATGTAACAGAGACTGACAGCTTCGAATATCGTAGAAATTCCGTGCCGAGTAACGTCAGCACTAATGTAGAAACAACAACACAACTCCGATTTTATATGGGAAGAGCGTGCCAAGTGACGTCAGCACTCAAATGACATTTCTCCATTACATTTCCTTGTTGCTGTATACCGTGGGATGGAGGACATGTCACCTTTTGAAAATAAGCTCCTCAATTATAAAGTAGATTAAGTTAAACATATGTCAAAGAAATTACCTGCAAAGGGGCCTTGATATCTAAAATCATAATTTTCCGGAACAAATTTTGACACAAATTTCATTTTAAAACGTAAACAAACATTTATAATAGCATTGACACATATACCCATCATCAGCACGAAAAGTGTCATCAGCCCAAAAAAAACCCCATCATGAAGATACTGAGATAAGCACGTAAAAAGACCATACTTATCGCGATAAGTACGAAATACTGCCATCTATATTTGGTTAGAATAAGTAGAAGCCATCTTTCGTAAAGAGAAATAAAATTTGACATTCTTTCTCAACTGTTTTGTCCAGATTTTATTGTTCTTCTTTTCGTTGGGCTTGTCTGGCTTGTGTTCTTTTACCGTTGAAGGTAATATTTTGTTAATCAGTTTTTTTTATTAACTAATTGGTGTTTTTAAAAAATATGAATTGTGAAATCATCATTTACAGCAGCGGAACCATCGTTTCCAAAATCTGCCAGAAAAAGAAAAAACACAGCGTTCAATATTCATCAGAAAATGTTGGCGGAAGTACAGTAAAAACCGGATAGCTGCAAAACGGCTAATTGCAATTTACTCTTAAGTGCGCTCAACATTTTAGGCTTAATCTTTTATTCCTTTTTTTCTAATTGATTTATTCGCATAAAAGCAATTCGGATAAGTGCAAAATTGACTTATTTGCATAATTTTCTAGGTTTGAAATAAAGCATTCATATTCGAATATAATCGGATAATTGCATACCTATCTGAATTAATTAAATTTCCCTCTAGCGACGAAAAAAACATTTTAAGTAGCACTCCAACTTTATGTTACATAGGCCCATTTTACACGATGAAACACGAAACAAAAAGTTTCATGCAACTTTGCTCGGTTTGAGGGGGAGAGGAGAGAGAGGGCTGGAGGGAACACGTGTTTCCTCACACCCTCTCTCTCCTCTCCCCCTCAAAACCGAGCAAAGTTGCATGAAACTTTTTGTTTCGTGTTTCATCATGTAAAATGGGCCATAATGTACATTATTTATCAAGCGTGCGTATTCTAGTAAAAAAGAAAAAGATATTCTTTGAAGTTGGAAGCACTTCTCTGCTGTTCCGGTCCGGTTCTACACGTTCAACTTCAACACTTTTTCTCTTTCGCTCGCATGCAATTGTGAAACGGGTAAGATTATCCGTTTCGCAAGTTGCATGCGAACGAAAGAGAAAAAAATGTTGAAGCTGAACGAAAAGTTGATCGTGTAGAACCTCTTACATACAGTGCACAAGAGTTTGGCGGTTAATTTCTATCCTATAAAAATCTTGCATTTCAGGTCCGAGGTCAGTAAATAATCATGTATATTATCCTAATTAGTCATTTAACACTACTAATTGTAGAATTAAAAATGAACAATCCTCGTAGAAAGAAATTGACTTCCCTAACAGTTGCGCAAAAATTGGAAATTTTAAGCAAGTTAAAAAGTGGTATACCCAGGAAGGAAATTGCAAGTCAATATGATTGTGATTTATCCACTATTTGCCGTATTTTGAAATGTGAAGGCAAATTGCAAAAACTAAAAATTGAAAATAAAAATTTTGCGAGAAAGCGCTAACGTGTTGGAAAACATTTTGAGTTAGAAGAAGCCCTTTTTGAATGGTTTAGACAAATGAGAGCCAAAAATGCTGTTATATCTGATCCAATAATATTAGAAAAAGCAAAGAAATATGCAATCGAAATAGAGGACTTTGAGCCTAATCCAGGATGGTTGTCTCGTTGGAAATCAAGGTTTAATATAAAGTATAAAAAATTTCAGGGAGAAAAAGCGAGCGCTGATGAGCCAACAGAAAACTTTTGGTTAAGGGACATTCTACCCAATATTTTAAAAGATTATGCAGAGAAAGATATTTTTAATGCAGATGAATCCGCTTTATTTTTGTAATGAAAAGAGCCTTTGTACGCCACTTTCTATGTTAATTATATTTTTTTTCTGGGAATCAGGAGGAGGTGACGTGCATTGATCGGTCGGAAATCGTAAAGAAAACTGAGATTTCGTTACTAACACCGTTCTTCACGATTGTTGAAAAATCGTAGATATCGCGAGTATTATTGTTTTCCACTCTTCTAGTAAGCAACAAACATTAATCTTGAATCAGTATATTCCTTGAAATTAAGATAAAATTGATAATTATTTAAATTATTTAATGTCAACACAAACTGATATACCCTAACCAAATTTTAATTCTTTAAGAGTCGGGATTTTCAATGTGCGGCATTTCTATGCGATGCCCAAAAAAAAAAAAAAAAAAAAAAGTAAAATAATAAAAACAAAACAAAAATTGCATAGTCCTCGGGCTGAGAGGGGTGAGCTTCTCAGCTCGTGTAAATCTTAACCAATTGCCACTGGACTAAAATGTAAATTTTGCGCACCCTCCCTACTGAGTGGCCGCCTTAAGTAATATGTCAAATAAACATAGGAGTGTTGTGGGGTCGAAGAGACAGAGGGCTCTGGCTTAGACAAAAAGAAAAAAAATAAAGGGAAGCGGAAAAGAAGAGAGAGAAAAAAACGGCAGTCGAGCAGTGAGTGGCCTGGCGTCAAGACGTGGAAAAAAAAAAGAGTTAAAAAAAAAAAAAAAAGGAGAAAGAAACGAAAAGTGAAAAGAAAAAAAAGTTATAATTTTAATAAAAGCTGGATAGAACCAACGAAGAACAAAACAAAGGAAACAAAAAGTCTTCAGGAGAGCCGTGAAGCGGATAACTGACTGGCTGAAGCAGAGGATTTTTTTTTGGTGCAGAACCCGCAAGTTCGCGGTGAAATTGTGCGTTAATGGCTGCCCCCAGGAGGTAAAATAAGTGCAGAAAACCAAACCCTGGACTTGTTAGCGCTAGCGCGAAACCGCCGTAAGCAAGGTATGTGCAATATCTTTTAAATTTCCACGAGGAGACTGCCAACAAAGGTGCCGACTATTGGAGACCTCGTGCATATCCACGAGGCCTTAAAAATTTTTTTTGGTAATTTCAACCGGTGCTTTGGTAGCACAAATTCGCCCCAAGAAAGATGGCCGCTACGTCAAGGGTACTAGAAGAACACTCCACGGTTATCACATACAATGATATTCGAAACGGGAAAGACGGTGTCGCACGAGTATATAACGGCATCATTATTACACCAGTTTCATCTTTATAAATATGACAACTTTTATATTAATAGGTTAAGATAAATTTTCTAACATTTTTTTTGACATTTTTATATTAGTAGGTTAAGATAATTTTTCTGACATTTTTTTTGACAATTTTTATATTAGTAGGTTAAGAAAATTTTTCTGACATTTTTTTTGACAATTTTTATATTAGTAGGTTAAGAAAATTTTTCTGACATTTTTTTGACAATTTTTATATTAGTAGGTTAAGAAAATTTTTTTGACATCTTTGAAAAAATTTTTTTATATATATACCGATAGTGAATTGTAAGCCATGATTTCTGGCCCTGAAGTCGCCTAACATTTGGCCGATATTAACGAGATAAATCTCAATCGAACTTTGAATTAGTGTATAACATCAATCAAAATAGGTTTTGTTCAACCTTCCTTTGTAGACATATTCTTTTGTTTTTTTTTGTAATACTAGAGCCAAGGTGGCTATTGAGTTTTGGGGTTTATTCCCCCGACCTGATTATAATGCTATAAGTTTGACCTACTTATTAGAGGTCGTTTCGTAAATTGTTGCATATTTAACAAAGTTTAAAAATAGAGTTTTTGTTCGTAGAAGAAAAGGAATAGTTAAAAAAGGGAGGAAGGAAGGAAATTTAGCAGGAAAAGTAAAAATAAGTTAATTCGGAATTATATGTAAGAAAGGTAGGAGAGCCCCTCAATAATTAGTTCTCTAGACAAGGTCAAGATGACCACTTGGGCGGTATTTGGACACCATCGAATGCATTCGACGTTCTACTCTCGCCCCAAAAATTGATTTTTTTTTGTCCTCAAATGTTATTGCTTGAGGTGCACTCTCGTCCCTTTCACTAAAGATCAGTAAGAAGAAAAAAGAAAACAATTTAAAATACCAATAATTTTTTTAACCTGGTTAACTTAGACTGTAAGGTAAACCTCTTGTTAACAAGAAGGCGCCCGAGAAAAAAAGGGCCGTTGAACATGTATTAGATTTAAACAAAGTATTAGGGTTAAAGTAGTGAGAATTGTGAATTTGAAATGGGTGTTGAACTATTGTTAATTAAAACTGTTAAAGGAAGCACTTAAGTGATCAGGCTTAATTATTTTAAACTTCCCTTTTCCTTGGAGTTTACGGTGGATATGACTTTACAGGTTAGTTTCTCCCGACGGCATGGCCGGTATGAAAATAGAAGTACAGGCATTTAGGATGGACTGAAGCCGTAAAGGAATGATTGGCCAAGCAGCGGCCCAGCCCGAACCTTTTTTTTTTTTCCTCCACCCTTTTAAACTATTTTTCAGCCTCCCCGACATCCTTATCCACTTTTACATATTCTAGCATCCCAGGGCAGAGTGGAATAATGCGTAAGTATCAATGAGCCCAACCAATAGCGACTGAAGAACCTTCACCTTCCTCACGCGTCAGGGAATCCAGAGCCCTGTGATTTTTATTGGGCACCCACGCCCCAAACCGACGAGCTTTGCCCAGCGGAAGGGTTCCCGGAGTTAGATACTGTCCCGCAAAATAAATTATTATGGAAACGGCACCATTCCCCCAAGGGTATGACCGTTACATATTGGCGCCCAAGTTGGGACTAATCTCTACATAGCTAGACTCAGAGCGAAGGTTCTTCGGTCCACTCTGCTAGTAATTACGGAGGTTTTGGGTTCATTGATACTTATTATCCGCGCTCTTGGTTACAGATATGGCAAGTCTTCAGCTACCACAAAGAAGAATGTTTGTGTTAATGCGATTAACCGAGCGAAGGTGGTTGCTACGCGGCCCTAGTTTTTTTACCTTCCTGTTTCTTTTTTTTCACTTACTTATATTTTTCTGCAGCAGTCTCCGATTTTCCTTATTCCGCGTTAGGCGGGCTTGGAATCTTCCTAACAGACGTCCCTCGCCTGGGTATGTGCGAGCTGCCTGACCCCTGGAATTACCGTTTCTATCGTCAAGTTTCCGTTAGTATGGCTGGAAGTATGACTGGTCACATAGTTTAACCCGTCTGAGCTAACAGGCGTTTAGCGCCAGCTAGGCGGCAAGCTCCATGTCCTGACATTCATCCAACCCCCGATAGAGTTTTTCTGACGTACTGCCTTCCAGGACTCGACAGTAATGTGGACCTGTAGTGGTAGGATGTCCAGAGAGCTATTTACGACCCTCGTCATTCCGTCTTCCTGGAGTTATGCAAGTTTGCGAACCAGCTGTGGTGGGATGACTGAGACGTCACCTTTAATCCGTACGGAAACTTCTATCTCACTTTAATTTACAAAAGGGTTCGGATGCTGAACCTTGTGTATATCGTAATGACCCCAGTAGCTATCCATCAGTATGAATGAGATTTCAGGTACAGTATAGTGGAATAGTTAAAATGTTGGGAACACGGTCAAAGTATTTTGGATGTTAGGTCCCAGAAATGATCGAGTTGGTGGAATATTTTGTTTTGGAGGTTAATTATTATCGTTCCTCCAGGTACCTACGGTTCCGATGTGGTTACATCTGGGTACTAACTCGACCTTTGATATTGTCGATTACAAACCTTTTTGGACCGCCTTTTTCACTCCGTCCAAGTACTAGAAATCATAAACTAGAGTAGCCGGTGTCTGTAGCCATGGAGGAAAGTTATGAGATGTTCTGGTTGTTCCGCTGCTTGGCCATTATTCTTGTATATGAAATATTTTTGGTAAACTTTAATATTATATGGTAGTTTTTCTTTAATTATACAGTGTTAGTAACTTTCAAATAGGAAGTGTCGGTAGTAAAATTTCTATAAGGAAACCTTGTTTTAAGAAGTAGAGCTTTATTATTTAGGATTGATTTTGTTATCCGCGGGATAGGATAAGGCTGAAATAACTTTTAGTTCATTAGGGCGTATCTGCCTCAATTGGCAAATCAGAATTACTCGTTACCGATCAATAGCTATCGTGCGTGCTCCGCTACTTGCGTTGATTAATCGTTCCTTGTTAATTTGTGTCATGGTCTGTGAGCTCAATTGTGGGTTTTAGTCTCTAGAGGACCAGTGCTCTGGTGGTGATTAACCTCTCCTTGCTCAGCTTCTAATTATGCCGGGTAACTCACCGACGGAAGATAAGCCTCCACAGAAGGGCCATGAAGCGGAAGAGGACGAAGAAGACGCCAACCTCTCCGACTCGCCTGAAACTAATATGGAGGATGAACAAGGCGGCGGAACCAAGCCCCCAACGCAGCTAAAACCACCGCGAGATTCCGACGGAGATGCATTTATAGATACGAGGCCAAGTACCTCTAAGGTCTCCGAGAGTGCCTTTCAAGAAGCTTTGGCGGACGCCCAGCGTCTATTGCCGTCGAATCGCAGGCGGTCCATATATGCATATAACACTTCACGAATGGCCCACTTGCAGGTGCCCGTCACTCACGATGCTCGTCCGCGCTCTTCTAGCGATGGAGCGCATCCCGCCAGTGGCGTTCACCCTCAGTATGTCCCCTCGTATGGCACCACCCAACCTGGTGGCCAGTACCGACAAAGCAATATCGGAATGCCTCAACCACCTATCAACTTTGACCAGTGGAGACCCTCTCATTATAGGAAGTCCCCTGTATTAAGTTGGCGCTACCGTTTCACGGGGCCGAAGGGAGGATACACCGCTGAAGACTTTCTGTGTTGCGTCGAACTCAGGGCCGAGGACGAAGGTGTCCCCCCAGAGGAGTTAGTCCGTCATATAGCCGCCCTGTTGAGTGACCAGGCAGAAAGATGGTATATGACTCAGTTCAGACAATCGTATCGACACCCCCAGTGGGCAGACTTTCGGCGGGAGTTCTTGGAACGTTTTGGCACGCCAGAGCTAGACGATCAGATAATCATGGAGATGTTGGCAACCAAACAGGGTAACCAAGATTACGATGATTATGCGGAAAAATTAATAACGCTCAACAATCGGCGACAGCGACCAGCAGCGCAATCGGAATTAGTACGCCTGGCCAAAATGAACCTCAGTCCCGCCATAGGGCAGATTGTACTGGGAACCCCTTGTGAAACTATGCGACAGCTTCGGGAAGCCTGTCTATTTGCGGAACGCTTTCTTAACAATAAGAGCAAGGAAAGTCGGCCTTCTCATAAAGTGCACGAGATAGAATACTCTAGTACACCGTCGCAAGCTATGAACTATACTCAACAGGGACCCGAACTTGACTATCAGTCCCTCATGCAGAATTCTGGCCAAGCCACAATTGAGGAATTCAAGCCAGTCGTTACTTCCCGGCCCCCGCCAAAGTGCTGGAACTGCCAACAAGTTGGTCACGGCTTCTCGGTCTGCCCTTTCCCAAACCGCAGTGTTTTCTGCTATCGTTGTGGGCGACCCGGCTCTTATACCCTAACATGTCCCAATTGTTCGGGAAACTCGAGCCAGGGTGCGAGGCTTCCCCGAGGCTCGCGCCCTACCTAGACCCGGACAATGATCTTTCTTTACCTATGATGTCCCCTAGCTCGTTGTATGATTCCGACCTGTGGAAAATGGAGCCCTTACCGGTTTTCCCTTCTCCACAGGCCGAAATCTCATTCATGAAACGATGGTCAAACTATTGCAATGTTCGTAAACGAATCTTCAACGATAGTCGCGAAAAACCTCAGGCCCGAAAGATTCCGTGTGTGCGTAAGCGAGCCTTAGAAAAACAAAGATTAACAAAGATTGCAGTCTCTACTTTGATTACGGAGCTTGGCGACGACCGACCGTTCGCAAAAGTTCAGATCATGGGCGAAAACATGATAGGTCTGCTGGATAGCGGCGCAAGCATAAGCTGTCTGGGGAAAGGGGCAGAGTCGCTCCTTCAGAATCACCCAGAGGTACAGCTCTACCGCTTGCGCACTGTCGTCCAGACGGCCGACGGTACTCACAAGAGCATCTTAGGATACATTAACGTACCCGTGACCTATGGGCATCGAACACGAACTTTGACACTTTACATAGTTCCTAGTTTAGCACAACATCTATACCTCGGCGTAGACTTCTGGCGGGTTTTCCAATTGGCCCCTCATATAATAGGGGAACTTCATCAATCCTCGCAACAAAATCGAAATAGTCACCTCCTTGACGAGTCTCAACAGGCGCGACTGAACAAGGCGCGAGCACGTTTCCCGGCTTTTGATGCCTTCGGGCTAGGCCGAACACACCTGGAACAGCATGTCATCGACACTGGCGAGGCAGTACCGATAAAGCAGAGACATTATCCTGTCTCTCCTGCCATCCAGTCCCTCATCTATGAGGAAGTCGATCGCATGCTGAGTCTTGGTGTGATCGAAGAGTCAAACAGCCCGTGGAACTCGCCCGTCGTTTTGGTTCGGAAGCCCGGCAAGGTTCGCCTCTGCCTGGATTCGCGCAAGCTAAATTCGGTGACGGTAAAGGATGCCTATCCACTGCCTCATATAGACGGACTACTAGGGCGATTACAGGACACTCGATTCATCTCGGCGATAGACCTCAAGGATGCCTTCTGGCAAATACCCTTGGAGGAAAAGTCCAGAGAGAAGACGGCTTTTACAATCCCTGGAAGACCGCTATACCAGTTCACAGTGATGCCTTTCGGGCTTTGCAACGCTCCGCAACGAATGTGCCGTTTAATGGATAAAGTGATTCCTGGCTCGCTTAGAGAGAATGTTTTCGTATACTTAGACGATTTGTTAGTGGTGTCCTCTTCTTTTGAGACCCACATCCAACTACTTGAACAAGTCGCTGACTGCCTTCGCCGCTCCGGTTTGACCGTGAACCTGACTAAAAGCCGGTTTTGCGTCAGCGAGGTGAAATATCTGGGCTTTATAATTGGCGACGGATCGCTTAAAACAGATCCGGATAAGGTGGCAGCTATCAAAGATTTCCCGGTTCCCAAGTCAACCAAGCAAGTGAGACGTTTTTTAGGCATGACGGGGTGGTATAGGCGCTTCATAGGTAACTATGCAAGCATTGCCTCGCCCATCACGGACTGTCTAAATAGCTCAAAATTTGCTTGGACAGACGAGGCCCACAAGGCCTTCGTAGAGCTGAAGGAATCAATGACGGCTGCTCCCCTATTAGTAACCCCAGACTTCGCGCGCCACTTTTACATCCAGTGTGACGCGAGTAAGACTGGAGTAGGAAGTGTCTTGTTCCAACGGTATGGCGAGGATGAACATCCCATTGCCTATTTCTCTAAGAAATTGAATAGTGCTCAACGCAACTACTCGATCACTGAGCTAGAATGTTACGCTGCGGTGCTGAGCGTTAAGAAGTTTCGAGCGTATGTTGAAGGTCATCCCTTTACTATTATTACTGACCATGCCAGCTTGAAGTGGCTCATGAGCCAGACAGACCTGAACGGCCGACTGGCAAGATGGAGTCTCAAACTGCAGGGTTTCCAATTTACAATAGAGCACCGGAAGGGTAGTCAGAACGTGGTGCCGGACGCCTTGTCGCGGGTAGACTGTGTCGAAGACTTGTCCTACTGCCGCGACGTGGACCTATTATCCCCAGCCTTCAAATCTGAAGAATATGTCCAGTTAACTGAACATGTAATTAAGAAGGCTGAACAGTTACCTGATCTTCAGGTATCTGAGGGATACGTTTTCCACCGTACGTCCCCACGCACTGGCGACCCCGAATCGGACGACCTCTGCTGGAAATTGTGGATCCCCGCGGAGCTGACAGACTCCCTAATCGAGTCGGCTCATGCGCCACCTCAAGCTTCCCATGGAGGTATGGGCAAGACATTAGCACGGATACGCACTAAATATTACTGGCCGGGTATGACCAGACAGGTCAAGGCTTATATCTCGAAATGCGACGCTTGTCAGGAGTCCAAGGCTCCTAATATCACCTTGAGGCCTCCCATGGGCAAACCGCTAGAAGTAACCCGACCATTCCAATTCTTGTATGTCGACTACATGGGTCCTTATCCGCGTACCAAACAGGGACATACAGCTGTACTAGTAGTATTAGATGCATTTAGCAAATACCCATTCTTACATCCAGTGTCTGCCGAGACTTCGAAAGCCGCCACCGACTACTTAGAGCACACCATCTTTCACACGTTCGGAGTGCCGGAAATAATCTTCACGGACAACGGCCGACATTTCACCTCCAAAGAATTCGAAAAATTGTTGAACGACTACGGGGTGAAGCACTTACGTACCGCGGTGTACTCACCCCACCCCAACGCGGCCGAACGTGTAAATCGCTCCGTACTGGCTGCAATCCGATCCTATCTGTCTGAGGACCACAGAGAATGGTCTACCCATCTATCTGCCATTGGATGTGCTCTCCGCAGCTCGCGCCATGAAGCTATCGGCATGTCCCCCTACCAGGCCCTGTTTGGATACCACATGATTCTGCACGGATCGGCATATCCTCTATTGAATAAATTGGGCGCGCTGCAGGATGGTGACATCTCGATACTCCCCGCCTCCGACAGACAGCAACTGCTGCGAGAGCGAGTCGAGCGGAAGCTGGCCGAAGCTCATATGAGGCATCAAAAGACATATAATCTGCGTTGTAGGCCGGTGAATATCACTCCTGGACAGCTAGTGTATAAGAGAACATTTCCCGTTAGCAACAAAGCCGAACGTTTCAATGCAAAATTAGCCCCGAAATTTTCTAAGGCCAGGATAAAAAGAATCGTCGGAACCAGCCGGTACGAGCTGGAGGACTTACAAGGACGGTCTCTCGGGATCTTCTACGCCAAAGACATCCGTACTTAACGATAGCGTGTCGACAGAACCCGTTCATAGTAGCCTTAAAAGGGTATCCAACGGGCCGCTCCTCTTCTAATCAGGCGGTGCCGAGTACGCGCGTGTCACACATCTCAATAAATTCTCACTGTCGTTGTCAACCATATCAACACCGGAATCGTGACCCCTATGGAGCCTATCAATCTCAGGGCGATGGGTCGAGACACGTTGGGGCTAAAGCCAGGATCCCGAAAATAAAGGCCTTTCCCTTTGAGTCTTTCGTTTCCACTCTCCCCGTGGTGGCTTCTAGTGGAAGCGTGGTGTAATGAAAAGAGCCTTTGTACGCCACTTTCTATGTTAATTATATTTTTTTTCTGGGAATCAGGAGGAGGTGACGTGCATTGATCGGTCGGAAATCGTAAAGAAAACTGAGATTTCGTTACTAACACCGTTCTTCACGATTGTTGAAAAATCGTAGATATCGCGAGTATTATTGTTTTCCACTCTTCTAGTAAGCAACAAACATTAATCTTGAATCAGTATATTCCTTGAAATTAAGATAAAATTGATAATTATTTAAATTATTTAATGTCAACACAAACTGATATACCCTAACCAAATTTTAATTCTTTAAGAGTCGGGATTTTCAATGTGCGGCATTTCTATGCGATGCCCAAAAAAAAAAAAAAAAAAAAAGTAAAATAATAAAAACAAAACAAAAATTGCATAGTCCTCGGGCTGAGAGGGGTGAGCTTCTCAGCTCGTGTAAATCTTAACCAATTGCCACTGGACTAAAGTGTAAATTTTGCGCACCCTCCCTACTGAGTGGCCGCCTTAAGTAATATGTCAAATAAACATAGGAGTGTTGTGGGGTCGAAGAGACAGAGGGCTCTGGCTTAGACAAAAAGAAAAAAAATAAAGGGAAGCGGAAAAGAAGAGAGAGAAAAAAACGGCAGTCGAGCAGTGAGTGGCCTGGCGTCAAGACGTGGAAAAAAAAAAGAGTTAAAAAAAAAAAAAAAAGGAGAAAGAAACGAAAAGTGAAAAGAAAAAAAAGTTATAATTTTAATAAAAGCTGGATAGAACCAACGAAGAACAAAACAAAGGAAACAAAAAGTCTTCAGGAGAGCCGTGAAGCGGATAACTGACTGGCTGAAGCAGAGGATTTTTTTTGGTGCAGAACCCGCAAGTTCGCGGTGAAATTGTGCGTTAATGGCTGCCCCCAGGAGGTAAAATAAGTGCAGAAAACCAAACCCTGGACTTGTTAGCGCTAGCGCGAAACCACCGTAAGCAAGGTATGTGCAATATCTTTTAAATTTCCACGAGGAGACTGCCAACAAAGGTGCCGACTATTGGAGACCTCGTGCATATCCACGAGGCCTTAAAAATTTTTTTTGGTAATTTCAACCGGTGCTTTGGTAGCACAAATTCGCCCCAAGAAAGATGGCCGCTACGTCAAGGGTACTAGAAGAACACTCCACGGTTATCACATACAATGATATTCGAAACGGGAAAGACGGTGTCGCACGAGTATATAACGGCATCATTATTACACCAGTTTCATCTTTATAAATATGACAACTTTTATATTAATAGGTTAAGATAAATTTTCTAACATTTTTTTTGACATTTTTATATTAGTAGGTTAAGATAATTTTTCTGACATTTTTTTTGACAATTTTTATATTAGTAGGTTAAGAAAATTTTTCTGACATTTTTTTTGACAATTTTTATATTAGTAGGTTAAGAAAATTTTTCTGACATTTTTTTGACAATTTTTATATTAGTAGGTTAAGAAAATTTTTTTGACATCTTTGAAAAAATTTTTTTATATATATACCGATAGTGAATTGTAAGCCATGATTTCTGGCCCTGAAGTCGCCTAACATTTGGCCGATATTAACGAGATAAATCTCAATCGAACTTTGAATTAGTGTATAACATCAATCAAGATAGGTTTTGTTCAACCTTCCTTTGTAGACATATTCTTTTGTTTTTTTTTGTAATACTAGAGCCAAGGTGGCTATTGAGTTTTGGGGTTTATTCCCCCGACCTGATTATAATGCTATAAGTTTGACCTACTTATTAGAGGTCGTTTCGTAAATTGTTGCATATTTAACAAAGTTTAAAAATAGAGTTTTTGTTCGTAGAAGAAAAGGAATAGTTAAAAAAGGGAGGAAGGAAGGAAATTTAGCAGGAAAAGTAAAAATAAGTTAATTCGGAATTATATGTAAGAAAGGTAGGAGAGCCCCTCAATAATTAGTTCTCTAGACAAGGTCAAGATGACCACTTGGGCGGTATTTGGACACCATCGAATGCATTCGACGTTCTACTCTCGCCCCCAAAAATTGATTTTTTTTTGTCCTCAAATGTTATTGCTTGAGGTGCACTCTCGTCCCTTTCACTAAAGATCAGTAAGAAGAAAAAAGAAAACAATTTAAAATACCAATAATTTTTTTAACCTGGTTAACTTAGACTGTAAGGTAAACCTCTTGTTAACAAGAAGGCGCCCGAGAAAAAAAGGGCCGTTGAACATGTATTAGATTTAAACAAAGTATTAGGGTTAAAGTAGTGAGAATTGTGAATTTGAAATGGGTGTTGAACTATTGTTAATTAAAACTGTTAAAGGAAGCACTTAAGTGATCAGGCTTAATTATTTTAAACTTCCCTTTTCCTTGGAGTTTACGGTGGATATGACTTTACAGGTTAGTTTCTCCCGACGGCATGGCCGGTATGAAAATAGAAGTACAGGCATTTAGGATGGACTGAAGCCGTAAAGGAATGATTGGCCAAGCAGCGGCCCAGCCCGAACCTTTTTTTTTTTTCCTCCACCCTTTTAAACTATTTTTCAGCCTCCCCGACATCCTTATCCACTTTTACATATTCTAGCATCCCAGGGCAGAGTGGAATAATGCGTAAGTATCAATGAGCCCAACCAATAGCGACTGAAGAACCTTCACCTTCCTCACGCGTCAGGGAATCCAGAGCCCTGTGATTTTTATTGGGCACCCACGCCCCAAACCGACGAGCTTTGCCCAGCGGAAGGGTTCCCGGAGTTAGATACTGTCCCGCAAAATAAATTATTATGGAAACGGCACCATTCCCCCAAGGGTATGACCGTTACATTTTTTAAAGCTCTTCCAAGTGGAACTCTAGCTAGTCCTAGTGATGAAAAAAATGTTATAGGTGGTAAGAATCAAAAACAACGTGTAACATTACTATTTCTTACTAATATGAATGGTACGGAAAAGGAAATTTTTGTTATTGGTCGTGCTAAACAGCCTCACTGCTTCCTTAACCGAGAGTTGCCTTTACCGTATTATTCTAATACGAAGGCCTGGATGACTAGCAAGTTGTGAACGATTATTTTTAAAAAAATTGACCAAAAAATGTTAGAAATGTTGTCATTTTTGCAGACAATGCTGCTTGTCACAAATTGGAAACTGGGGTCAACTTGATCAACGTGAAAGTATGTTTCTTACCAGCTAATACCACTGCAATAATTCAGCCTCTTGACCAGGGCATTATCCATGCGTTTAAGGCATATTACAGGCTGCAAATAGTGAGGCAGCAGCTATTATCCTTAGAAAGGGGCTTAACGTTAAAAGATTTCTCAGCAAAGTTGAATCTTTTACAGGCAATTAAAATGATTAATCGTGCTTGGTTGTTAGTCAAGCCTGTGAGTGTTAAAAACTGCTTTCGAAAAGCAGGGTTTGTCAGAGAAGCAATTGCTTTAAATGATGGTATGCAAGAGGATGAGGATGTTATTGAAGTTCCTATTCAGGAAGAAGTATTTAATGAACTTATTACTTGCGATGATAATTTAGAATGCTACGGTGATTGGACTGACAGAGAAATTTTAGATGAAGTTCGTCATTCTAGCCATGTTGACGAAGAAGAAGATCTAGACGTGGAAGAGAATTTCACACCTAATCCTAGGATAATATCCAGAAAAGAGGCTCTAGATGCTCTGTCAATTATCAGGTCTTATATCGAACAGAATTCTGGAGGATTAGATAATATTGATAATCAAAACAGATGTGTGAATTCAAATCTCAATCCCTTATTCAAAGAAAAATATCACATTATTTTAAATCCAATTAAATTTTTTAATTTATACTTAATACATAACTATACTACTTTATGAGGAGTTGGAAAATATATTTTTGTTATATCAATGATTTTTCAATTTTATGTGTTTATATAAGTTTATTCTCTGGGCCTAATAGGAGTACCTGTAACTTAAACAAATATTTTTTATATGTGCACAGCACGCATAAATGCACACAATTGTAATGCCCGATCGATATACACTTAAGCGTTTCTTACTGTACAACGAAGCTATGATTTGCTTATCAACGAAATGACAGAGCTGCGAAAAGCGACTAAGGAACAAATAGAGATAGAGAAACAATTCGTGCAATCGACTATAAAATCAGACTTAATGGACTTTTTGAACAATAACAAAAAGTAATAAATTCACTTATAATTTGTGTCATTCTTTGAAAATGTTCTGCAATCTCTTCTCTTATCTGTCCTCCTTCTGTGGTTGACGTGTTATTTGATGTATGCGGTTGTTGTCTCCCTTCATTTCTCTCAAATTTTCGCAATTCTGTCTGATCTTCTAGTTGCCTTACAGAACGCCTCAACCGAGGTCTGCATGGATTTGGTGAGTCTAGTCTGGTTGCTCTAGATATCTCCAAGGCTTTCGATAGAGTTTGGCACTCACCCCTCTTAGCTAAACTCAAAGCAAAGCCGACTCACTTCTACAGAAGTGGATTGAGAGTGTCTTTTCTGACCGTTCAATTAAGGTAGTATATAATCTCACCCCATCTCTGCGGGGGTCACCCAGGGGTCAATTTTATCACCTGCCATATTTCTTATCTTTATAAATGACCTTCTTTCAATACCCTCCAACCCACTTCTCAGCTTCGCTGACGACGGTACCCTGCGCTACTCTTACGGCTTCGACAATGAAAGACAAGCACGTGCCAGATCTTGACTTGATGACCACGAAGTAATGTCCAACTCCATAGATAAAGACATTGAACTCATTCTAGGTTGGGGAAGCAAGAATCGTGTCGAATTCAACCCCAAGTACTGTGTTATTTCCAATAAAAAGTGCTCTCCTATCCATCCGTGTTAGTGAATCATGTTGAACTAATGGCCGACCCATCCCTTAACATCTTCGGCGTTACATTAGCCAAACACTTGCGATGGAATGACCACATATTCCAAATCGCCAAACAAGCATCCCAATGCTTGGGATTTCTGAAGAGGTATCAAGTTTCCCACTGGAGACAATTTCTTCTTTCTAGATATACATATAAACTGAATTTTAATCATTAAATTAACTTGGACCCAATAATTTAGCAGTGCAATTTTGAAATTATCATGTGAACAACTTAAGTTTTATAAAATAAAATTGTACATTGAATAGTGTTTCGTGTTTTCTTACGTAAAAGAATATAGAACTCCAAGAGCTCGGTTGGTCGAAAGGTGAGCGCACTGTATTTTCTGCTATTCTTAGACGATTATAGTAGAAAAGTCTTCATTTACATGCTGAAAGAGAAATTCGAAGTGAAAAACAACTTCATCGAATTTAAGTTTCGTCGAAAATCAAATTGGTAAACGCATCAAAGTATTAAGAACGGACAATAGCACCGAATATTGCAATCGTTCGTTATCGGATTTCCGGATTGATGGTATTCATCATCAAACCACAGCACTGTACAGTGTACACACCTGAACAAAATGGAATGGCAAAGAGAAAGAATCGATCGTTGGTGGACAAAGCACAACGCATGCTTTTTCAAGCAGAACTGACGATAAAATTTTGGGCAGAAGCGATTAACACTGCAGCGTTTTTGATCAACAGAGTGTCATGCAGTGG
This sequence comes from Thereva nobilitata, assembly GCA_963855945.1. Classification (NCBI taxonomy): domain Eukaryota; kingdom Metazoa; phylum Arthropoda; class Insecta; order Diptera; family Therevidae; genus Thereva; species Thereva nobilitata. The sequence goes on from OY979697.1 coordinate 38,863,107, forward strand.
TACAAAAAAAAATCCGCGCATAAACATTTAAAATTCACAATGTGGTATCGAACATAATTAAGTTTTTTTAGGAATGCCCAATTAAATAACGTTTGTAACGTCACCGGAAATGCTACACCACTGGACAATGTTATATGTACAATATGTATTAGTTTTAGAAACCTTTTTCTTGTAAGATTTTAGTCTCCCCACCTTTTTAATAAAGAAGAATGTTATTTACTTTTATATAAAGATGCGGTTGCGTGTATAAAAGCGGAACGCTCACTGCAAGCTATATTCATTATTATTTTGTAACCCACGAAGGGAAAGAAATAAAAATAAGTTTTTTTCAAATCTAGAATTTCATTTCAAATCAACCTTTTAGTATTGTTACAAACTGGCGCCCAACTAGTTACAATATAACAATATAACAACAATAAGCTAATGTTGTATTCGGCTAGTGACATTAGTCAGTTAAAAGATTTATTGAGAAAACATGGAAAAATTAAATTCCTGCATATCGAGTTCCATCATCATCAACAACAAGCGTCATCATCAAAACATCATTACCAGCAGTAATAAGTGTCATCATCAAATTATCGCGTTCATCATAATTCCAGCAGACGCATCAACTCTATTAGGTGTTACAAATGTAACGAAAATGGTAGAATTGCACTAAACCACGACGTGGAAAAGGAATGTAGGGCATCGTTCGACTACTCCCATATTACTTAACTGCAACAGACTTGAAATAAAAACTAAGTCGACTTGCATTGAGTCATTAAAAGGGTCAAAAAATAAAATATTTTCTCGAGTAAAGTTTGAGATTTGATTCGACAAGAAAGATAAAGTTTTCTAAGTGATAAATATATATGTATCATGAAATAACCAATATGCAGCATGTCCTCTATAAATGGCGGAGGTTTGCGGAGCACAGGGCTGTGTTGGAAGCAGTCGCTGAGGTGCAGCTAACACCTGAGAACATCCTGGACCATTATGATAAGCCCGGAGCATATGTGGGGAATGTACCAATTGTACCATTTATATTATATCTAAAGATTTCTGCAGTTACATACATTTATGTTTTTTAAAAAACCCAAGTTCTTTTTTTGAAGAAGTTATGTGAACAAACTACTATAGATGCATCGGTCCATAGCCTTGGTTCACCCTTTGATTTGGGAAAACGTGTTTTGTGTGTGATGATTTGTAGAAACTTGCCCGTGCAATGAGTACCTCCGAACATGACTTTGTTTTAGAAGTGATAGAAAAATACAGGTCGCATGAATGCCTTTGGAAAATTCGTAATGGATTTTATCATGACAAGACAAAGCGAAATGCTGCCCTCGAATATATATTAAGATTGTTTCGGACAAAGAATCCAAAAGCAAACCGGGACACAGTGCAAAAAAACTCTGCTTTTACATAATGAAACATTGTAATTATAGGTGAAAGCATCACAGACCAGTGGGTCCTACCGCGATAGCGTCCACACCCCAAAACTTGGGTACTACAATTATCTCAGTTTCCTTAGTGTTCGTTCACACCAATAAGTGCCAGGCTAGGCGCCTAGTGGCTAGTAGGTGGCAGGATGAATTATCCAAGCGAAAGAATGGGCGCGTTAACGCTGCGTTGTTAATACCGACCGCACTTCGCTGTGGCTAGTCGCCAGGTGGCTATCCAAGCGAACAGGCGTGTTTCTTTTTTCCTAGGATACATTCAGTCAAAGACAACGAACTGCAGCATTTTCTAATATGCTATCCATGCAGGTATCCTCTGGTGTGAACAGTAGTATATCTTAGCGGAGCACCTATTTTAGCGAGCCACCTATCCTGCCACCATTGGTGTGAGCGTACACTTAAAGATCAGGACGTACCACGAAGAAGCGCGACGACTTCAGCAATAATTGACGACCTCCCATTTGGTGAAGACGAGGTAACAAACGCAATATTTAAGTTACATTCTTTTAATTTATTTATTTCAAAGAGAATTTTACACATACAGATTCTTATATAAATATATATTTCTTGAATTTATATTTTTGCTTCTTGCGAAGGGACTTGCCCTTCATTAACAAAATATTCCGTAAACATATCGCGAACAAACTTTGCAGATGATGCCGCATTTCTCGATGTCGTTCTTTGTAGAGGTGTTATTAAATTGAATTCTTTACTTCCCTCTTCCGAATCCATTTCTTCCACATTGTATGTGTTGGAAAAGTTCCTCCTAATACGTAAGAACTACAAGATCGATCCGATCTAACAGCAAATTGATGCTGCTGTGAAGTATTCTAAAAACGCTAGCCATCATTCCGAACACATTTTCCACAATTCATCTAGCCCTGGATAAGCGATAGTTGAAAATTCTTCGCTCGTTTGGCAGAGTTTGTTGACTAAATGGCTTCATAAATTCGTTTGTTAATGCAAACGCCTCATCCCCAACAAAAACGTAGGGGAGGTTTGTTACTCCATCGGAAACAGTTTCTGGTGGAGATAGGTTTAGCTGACCACTATGAAGTTTCTTATAGAACTCGGTATTTTTGAAGACAGTTCCATCCGATATCCTACCATTTGTGCCACCATAAACCCAAATAAACTCATGGTCCGCATTAATGCAAGCCATAAGAATCATGGAATTGCAATATTTATAATTATAGAAGTAGGATCCGCTTCCGGGCGGTGAAGTGATTCGAATATGCTACCGCCCCAGGCCCCAAGGCAGTGTGGAAAATTGCATCTATTTTCAAACCGTTTATCAACGATCTTCCACTCTTGGGCGGTATTGGGCATCTCAGAAAGATTAAATGAACTCATTATATTTCATAATTATACATAATTTTACAATAAATTCATATATATTTCTAATTCGTTTCAGACTATTTGTTGCGAACCACAACATCCAATCCATATACTTAATCATTATATTTAAGTCATTCATGTAACGGCAATTTGTAAACGGACCACGCGCCCGAAATTCTCACACGTGAATAAGCAGCATGCGCAGATTTTATTATCCACTGCATTTGATACATATTTTATGCGCACATTCATTTATCTACTTTTTATTTTCAATTCTTGATATCCCATTTCGATTTCCGTTGTAATTTCAAGCACATGCACTTATAGCAAGGCATAAGTGATGTACCAGCATTTTTGGACGTGTGAGATTTCGAGCGTGTGGGCCGTGGTGCAAGGCAAAGCTCGCCGCCAAACAAAGTTTGTTGGCCAGTTCTCTTCGTGCCGCCGGTCTTTCGGCGTTGGTAAATTTTGATTTCTGAATAAGAATAAAATTAATTAATTTTGGAAAATATGAAATTGGATGTATATCTTTTGGATATGTGGCAGCACTTGTAAGCCTTCAAAGAATTCACGAGAAGCAGCATTCGCAAGATGAAGAAGAAGAAGAAGTGACAGAAGAGAAGCCAACAGTAGCTGAATCGTCGTCGCGTCCTCGTGTGCTTACCTTTGCTATAAACAAACACAGTATTAAGACTTTTGTATTATTTTTATTGTTTTTTCGGTGAATTAATTGTTTTGGTTAATTTGTTAGCTATCTAATAAAATGTGAATTGTTTGAGTTGTAACTAACTTTTTTATTTCGCAATATACCGACACCCGCTGATATATAGATTCTAAATATAAATATTCAGTAGCAAGCCAGGAGCGGAGGACACATTTGGTGGCAGCGGAAAAACAAAAAAAAGAAATATAATTCAAGACATCAAGGCGGAGGTAAATTCCCGACCAACGAGTAAGTGGGAGGGCACGCTCCTACAACATCGCCCTTCAAAAATTAATCCAAGACATCAAGTCGGAGGTAAATTCCCGACCAACGACTAAGTGGGAGGAGCGTGCGCACAACATCGCCCTTCAAAAATTAATCCAAGACATCAAGTCGGAGGTAAATTCGCGACCAACGAGTAAGCAGGAGGAGCGTGCCCACAAAATCAATCAACTTAATACAATCACCACCTCATAACTCGATGCGCAAATCATCAAAGTCATGTTAGATAACACTCACTTTTATACTTTGTAGTAGTAATAGTTTGCTTAGAAAAAAATTTTCTTTCCTCTTCTTTCGACGTCCATTCCAATTTTTTTGTTCTTCTAACTTTTATTTTTGACGCGAAAGTCTCTGAAAATTTTTAAAAAAGAATATTTATTTAATAAAGTACAAGTACGGAGTGTTAGTTTCTGATCCTTAAACTTCCAACGTCTTTCGGTCTGTGAAGGTACCAATTTACGATTCTGGGGCCGTAGTGGAAGCTGCCCAGGCCCAAATTCCTTTAACAATAAATGTCAAAAAAGGGACTTTCCCTAGAATTAGTTCTGAGAAGTGGAAAAGTGAGAAAACCTTTAAGTCCAATTCTGGAGAGTGAACCAGTTAGTCCAATTCTGGAGAGTGAACCAGTTAAAGAAGAACTAAAAATGACGTCTTCTTTTAATTTAGGCCATGCAATTCAACTTATTCCCGAATATGATGGCAATCCTGCCTCTCCACATAGATTTTTACATATTGATTTAAGTGATGTCAATAGGGAGAGCACCGAGGCTTCAAAAGGCCACTACCAAAAGCAGACATGCTTTTGCAAAAGAATGAAAACGGATGAAGAACGTGCTCACACCTCCACATAAATGAATATCTTCTACAGCGCTGTTGATGATGGAAACGAAAGTTATGAAGATTTGACGTGAAAATTTAACATTTTTTGTTGTCCGTCTATGAATTCTTTTTTTTAAATATGTTAATTTTTGAAGTCCTTTTATGAATTCTTTTTTTTAAAATATGGCTACTTGTTGTCTAATTTTAAGTCGTTGTTTCTGCCATTTGGTTTTAGGTTTCTTTTTTTTATATAAATACAAACTGCTAAGGCATATAAATTTTCAAAGATGTCCATAATTAATTATGTTAAAATCACGCACGACACAAAAATAAACTACTGAAATAAATACGAACAGAAACTATTCAATCTGACAGCAATCAACTGACTGGTCCATGCGCAATCATGTATGGGCCCCCAAACGGGGACCGCCAACATTGGAGTGCGCCATCGTATAGCGCTCGTGTATGGGGGCTTTAATCTTCTTCTTTCTTGGCTCTGAAATTTACATACTCTTTCATATCTCCTTGTAAAGCCAAGAAAGTTACGCATGTTGAACTACCTGCAGTGTTAAAACTGGGTTTACCACATGTAACAAGAGTACTCGTGGAGTTATACGGATTGACACGAGTAGTAATATTGAGCAAGCGCAGATCTGGGTAATGAATCCACGATCCGTGGGTCCATCACCACACAGCACCCCATCCAAACATTCAATCATTTGTTAATCACATAATTACCAAACATTCAACCATTTCTTAGTAACCAAAAACCACCATTAAGTATTAGTCGGCGAGCCCAGGTACCCTTTTTTAGTTATTACCTACAAGTTGATACTTCGCAGATGCGTTCATCTTGACGAGTTGGACAACTTTTATTATTGTGAAAAGTCTTTAATGTGCAGCGTTTTCACACCCCAGCATCAAACGTGTCAATTTAGCGAGGATACCTTTTCTTATTACTTACCACTTGATTATCATTTTAATCGTAAGATTGTGATAGTTAAAAGTAGTAGTGTCATCAAATTGATGCTGTTTACACTGATTTCAGCAAGGCCTTTGATCGTGTTGACCACCATATTTTAATTGCAAAGTTATTAAAATTCGGGATATCAGGTCCTGCCCTTGCATGGATTAAATCATATTTGAACGAAAGAATACAGGTTGTGAGATTTCAAGGATGTTTGTCAAAAGAAATCGAAGTAACTTCCGGTGTTCCGCAGGGTAGTCATTTAGGTCCACTTTTATTTAATGTATTCATCTCCGATTTGTCTGTTAAACTACAGAATATCCCACATCTATTTTACGCAGATGACCTTAAAATATATAATGTCATAAGGTCCCAAGTTGACGTAGCCTTCTTGCAATCGAAACTGAATGCATTACAAGAGTGGTGCATTTTAAATAAATTGCAACTTAACACCAGCAAATGTCACGCAATTACCTTCACCCGCAGTAAAAATGCACAGCCCCAGTGCTATTATCTCGACGAGAAAGCACTGGATCATGTCGATCAAATTAGGGATCTAGGTGTCGTTCTAGACAAAAAGTTGAATTTCAATTTGCACTACGACAATATCACTGCCAAAGCTAATAAGCTTCTAGGCTTTATAAAGAGAAGGGCTAAGGAATTTAACAATATTTGGGTGACAAAGGCCCTTTTCTGCTCACTTGTCCGCCCAATTCTTGAATACAGCCCTATCTGGGATCCTATATTCCAAATAAGAAGCAACAGGATTGAATCGGTGCAAAAGAAATTTCTTCTTTTTGCTCTGAGAAACTTATATGACCCGCGTGATTATCAAAACCTACCACCCTACACGGATAGGCTCAAGTTGTTGGGGCTTATTCCGCTTTCTTGTAGAAGAGAGTTGCTTATTTCTTGCTTTACCTTAGACGTCCTAAGCCATAATATTAAAGTGCAGTTTTTGTCGGACAGAATCAGATTCAATGTTGAAGTTCGACACACTAGGCATACGAAGCTGCTAAAGGAATATCCACATCGTACCGAATACGCAAAGAACGAACCCGTCAACAAATGTTGTGTGGTTTTTAATAGACACAGTCCATGTTTCTCCCCTACCATCAGTAAACCATCTTATAAAAGGAAAATGATTGCCCTCTTTACATCCTAACCAAAATCCTATCCACTAATAATTAAAATTTAAGTTGACAACATATTAAATTTATATAGTATGTCATAGTAATTGTATATTAGATTTTATTAAAAATCATTGTATCATTTGTTGTTAGCTTTAAGGTGCCTTGTTTGGCAATAAATAAATAAATAAATAAAAAAACAAACCTGCCCGACAAAATGGCCGCTTCAATTGATGCGTCCGACAGGCGCAATATGTCGTAATTTCGAGAGTATTTTTTTATTACCTACAAGCTGACATTTGGTGAATAACTTCGTTTATTTATTCTTCACGGTAGGGTGACACTGTGCGACAAAATTAATGCATCGTGTTGCGAGTCCGACGCGTCAAACATATCGATTTTCCGATAGTCACTTTTTTATTACCTACAACAAAAAATATTTTTTTCCCTTTTGTTATGCAATGCAGAGACCAGTAGTATATGTGTCCGACATAGAATGTGCAGCGTGGGTGCGTTCGTTGAGCGAACGGACGCTGTAAAAACGAACGCGCCTATTGCATTGCTACTTGCTCTTACCGCTAATTTCCCTAGAGCAGTCCACGTGAAAACAGCTGACGCACTGCATGGTCGTTGAATCAATAAAACAGATAAGAAATCAATCAGTATGATGTGTTTCGTGAAGTGCCTGATGCCGCAATTAGACAGCGGAAAACGAAGAGTGCATCGATCGCCCTCGCATATAAAAGTATGGGAGATGTGCCCTTTTCGAAATTGCATATTCAATTGCTGATCACCCAAATTATTTACCGTCAATTAAGAAACAAATGGTGATTCAGCGATTTTGCGTGATCGCGGATTGAGGTGCGCATGCGATGCACTGGAAAGACCACGTTTGTCGATCAGGAGAAAGCGCGTCAGATACAAGTCGTCACCGCCCGTTTATATGTCGATAATTTTAAATTTTCTTACCAAAATTTCGTGATAATTGTTTCTTTTGTTTATGTAAATTGTTGTTAATAAAGTATAAAAGTTAAAATTTTCTTACCAAATTTCGTGATAATTGTTTCTTTTGTTTATGTAAATTGTTGATAATAAAGTATAAAAGTTAAAATTTTCTTACCAAATTTCGTGATAATTGTTTCCTTTTGTTTATGTAAATTGTTGTTAATAAAGTATAAAGGTTATGTTGATGATTGAACTCCATGGTGTTATTTAAAGCCAATTAAATTTCATGGTCCTTCGAGCCGGATTTTCTGTTTAAATATCAGTGCGAAGTGTTTGTGGTTTTTTAACAATTTCGGCAGTTTACCCAGCAACTTTACCATCAGTCCAGTACATCCCGAGGAGAAGAGCTTCAGCGTTAGAACAAAGTGTAAGCACCTATCCCTTTTCCTTTTCAATTATAGCAGTAAATAACTAAGTGTACTGTGTGTCCCTGAATCGTGAAGTGTGTTCAAAAAGGAAGTTATTATCTACGCTATCTTGTTAACAATCGAGTTGAGCTCAATCTAAATTTAGTGCGGTCGCGTAAACAAAAGAATGGAAAAAACAAGCTCAAACGCTAAACCGGGATCCGATAAGGGACCTTCAATTCACGCGCCTAATGGTGGGACCACACTACGCGGACTTGGGTCGTACGCGCTTTTGCCTTTTTTTTCATATAGAGTTTTATGACTTTTTTACGACTTTGTCCATGGTAAGAGCCCCCGCACACTACAGACTTTCCATCGGCCGATAGTTTGGTCGGGTTGGACTTTTATACTGATATCCGGCCGATATCAAATCGTTGTAATGTGCGCACTTGCTTACATCTTTATACTGATTAAGAGCCCGACCAAACTATCGGCCGAGAGAAAGTCTGTAGTGTGCGGGGACTCTAAAGGTCGTGCGGCACAACAACGCGGACAAAAAGCTGTGCTTAAAAAGGTACATTGTGCGTCCACACACTATGAGCTTTTCAAAAGCACGTACGCCGTTTCAAATGAGAATTGATTTTTTCTCACTTATGATTCAGAAAATTAAAAGATCACGCGCGCTTTTGGCTGGCCGTACGACCAAAAGCGCGTGGATTCTAAGTCCGCGTAGTGAGGACGGGCCTTAAGGAACCTTCATTTAATGCGCTTTTAAAGCTCCAATTAGCTTTAATGCAGCATATGAACAAATTCGTCAGTAACACGAGGAAACAGCCGCTAATTAGGAGAACACACGGTTATTATCTGGACGTGTCAATGGCTGGCATGACTTGTGGGAAAAGTTCTCCGATACTGATCGATCCTTGACCTCACTTAGAACCGACAAAGAAGACGATAAACCCTATTTCAAAGAAAATCATTACGATAAGTACGAAGAATTCTTTTTCGATTTCAAAGGTGAGCTAGTTGACAAATTGAGCACCTTTGAAAAAAATCATAAGGAAATTGGTGAACAAAACCTTTTAAGGCAGATTCCTCGACTCCCGCTGTACAATTGCCAACCATAACGCTTCCTAAATTCTCGGGCAATTATGCTGATTGGGTTAGTTTCAGAGATTTGTTTAATTCACTCATCGATTCCAACACATCTGTAGCCGGTGTGCAAAAATTATATTACCTTAAAGCAAACGTAGTGGGAAATGTGGCCAAGGTTATCAGACAGTATAATATTACAAATGAAAATTATAAATCAGCTTGGCGCGCATTAACCGACAGGTATGAAAACAAACGTGTGTTAATATCAACCCAACTACGGGCATTGACTTCACAGCCCAAAATAAACAATGAATCAGCTAATGCAATTAAAGCAATGATCGACACTACGACCGGATGTCTGGCTTCACTATGTAACCTTGAAGTATCTGTTGCTGAGTGGGGCCCCCTTCTGATTCATTTACTGACACAAAAGTTTCCTGCAGAAACTCATAAGGCTTGGGAGGAAAAAATCTCAGACACAAGTGATTACCCTGCTTGGGAAACGCTGAAAAGCTTTCTCGAAACTAGATTTCGCACACTGGAAGCTCTAAGTGAAGTACGAATGAAAGGAAATCCTCCACATAAAAAACAAGAAACAGGTAATGTCAACATACAAAGTTTTTATGCAGGTCAAATAACATGCAAGGTATGTCAAGATAAACATTCGTTGTGATCTTGCAAAAGCTTTTTAAGCAACGATTCACCAGAACGGTTGCGAATCGCAAAATCCAAAGGTTACTGCATAAATTGCTTAGGAGAATTTCACTCAATCAAAAAATGCCTCAGCAAATATAGATGTGCTAAATGCCGAGGAAAACACCACACATTACTGCATCTTCCGACAATAAGCAAACAGGAACCGAGTTCTAACACGCAACCGGCCATGGCTAAATTCGAACAGAGATCGGCATAGGATTTGGGGGGGTCTGAAAGCTCTTCGTCTACGTGTAGGAGGTGTTTTAGGTTTGCGTCTTGGATAAGGTGGCTTCATGGTGGCATGGGATTTGGGGTGAAAGCTCTTCGTGTACGTGTATGAGGTGTTTTAGGTATGTGTCTTGGATAATGCTATGGACACACATGTGGTTTCGATACCATGGTATCGATACCAAGCTTGTTTTAATACTACATAGTATACTAACCCCTGACACATATCATTTTGTGGTATACATTTGACAGCTCTCAACTGACTGTTATTTGTAAAGCTTTTAAAAATGGAAAACGAATCAGTTTGTGCTCTTTTACGTCAATAAATATGCTTGAAATCGAAAGTAAAACTTTTCACTTAAAAATTTTTCTTTTTTTTTTCAACAATAACACAGCTAAATTTTTATTTACTCAAAAATTTAATTTTTAAAATGGAAAAATTAGGTGTTTTTATTTTCCGCTTCTATATAATGGCGTTGTTAGCAGTTAAAAGGCCACTATACCAGGTTTGTGCATAAGGAAACCAAGAAAAATTGGCTCATTTCGATACCACGTCGAATGATAGTATACCAAGTTTTTGGAATGGTATTGACCTGGTATTAGGTGACACACATCTGGTATACTACGTGGTATTTGAATACCATGGTATCGAAACCACATGTGTGTCCATAGCATAAGGTGGCTTCATGCTGCCATGGGATTTGCGATGAGGTGGGTCTGAAAGCTCTGGGTGTACGTGTATGAGATGTTTAAGGTTTGTGTCTTGGATGGAGGTGATCCTGGGGTGGGTCCTGGGGTGGCCCTGGTGGTGGTCCTGGGGTGGTGTGGGCTTGGTTGAAAGCTCTTTGGCTACGTGCATGAGGTGTTTTAGGTTTGTGTGTGCGGGTCTTGGATAAGGTGGCCCCGATGAGATGTTTAAGATTTCCACTAAGAATTAAAAAAGGCTTCCGCATGGAGACGCCACTAACGGTTGCATATTTTTAGGAGCAAACAAATTCAACATATTTTTCTATTATTAATTCTTGCATTAAGATTTCCACTAAGAATTAAAAAAGGCTTTCCGCAGGATCTCGGGTTAAACTTCGCTGTGTGAGGTGTGAGTGCTAAGAGGGAACAATTAGTGGAATTAAATTAAGCTGTGTGGGAGGATTTAAGCTTTGGTGGGACTTATGATGCATCAAACATGAATTGTTACTGTGAACCAGCCATTCCCAAGTGAAGTGTTGAGTGGAAAAACACATGAACGTAATCTTACAGCTTGGGGGTGGGCTGAAGGCGGTGCATACTGCAATCATTTTCAGCAGTATGACTATAAAACAAAATAGCAGTGAAGAATTTTCATTATTATGTATACTTTTCCAGCCAGTATACCAAGATTAGATTGATGGCAAGAGCCGAACATTCTGCATCGGCTTCGGCCTAAAACTGACCTTCGGTCGGCCATTAGTGATAAGACGTCACCTGTCGCGAGAATTTGTCAATGCTGCAAGTGTTGCGAAATTAAAAAAGTCAAAGTTGCGCTTCTCAGGCTTTGAACGTGGGATCGGTAGCTTAAGAGGCCTGCATCGAGGCTTCTGGGTGTTGTTGTTTAATTTGTGTATGCATGCGCTGAGCCAGCGATCGAGCGATCTAAAAATAGAATTTTCTTATTTTTCTTTCGATCATGCTGCGTGTGTGAATGGAAATAGCGACATGTTTTATGCTGCGATCGATTTTATGTCGGAACAACGGCGAAATATTTTTTTAGATTGAAAATTAATACCTTTAATTCAGACTTTTCTGTGATTTTTCGCAGCAACAGCAACATCAGCAAAAACAAGTAAGAACAAAAACCTTTTTAGGCCAAAACAACAGATCTTCGCAAATGCCGATTCTAATTTCGGTCGAGCGCTGGTTTGAATGAACGGTGATTAATTTGAGCTGCTGATAAGAACAACGCTTGAAAATAATACCTCACTAGCACCGCTAGTGCCATTTGGTTTTGTTTTTTTTGTACGATAAATTTATACCCAACGTTTATGATCACCTGGTAAGGAGCGTGGAGGGCATTTTTAGTAAAAGAAAAGTTGTGTGTGTGTGTGCGTGTGTGTAAGTGAATGGAAATAGCGATATGTTTTATGTTGCGATCGGTTTTATGTCGGAATCATGGCGAAATATTTTTGAGATTGAGGAATAATCTATTTATAATTATAATAGTTTTCTATGGTATTTATCATTTATATCTATCGATTATTCATTGACACAGCCAAACAGACAGACAGACAAACAGACCTGTCTCTCTGTCTGACTGGTCTGTCAACAGACCTGTCTGTCTGTTTGTCTGTCTGCCTGTCTGTTTGCCTGGGTGTCTGTCTGTCTGTCTGGTTTGTATTTCCTGCCTGGCCTATATAACTGTCTACCTATATATCTGGTTTTCAGTGTAGCTGTAATCGTCAGTGTAGCAACATGGATGTAAAACTCTTAGGGGATATTATAAAAACACGCGATGCAATACGAAAGAAATATAAAGCAGGGAAGTATATGTCATGCGTGTAATTTGCACCCATCGCTGCGACCCCTTGCCTAAAAAATTGGTTTGTGTATGGGGGTAATTAACGAAGTGATGGATAGTGTAACTTGCATCAATTAGTTCATATTGAACTTAATGATGAAGGAGAAGTAAGCGTTGTGTGGCTTGATTTCCCAGATTCACTAAAGATTGGGCCAAAAATAAGGAAAAAAGTCGCCGGACATGTAGCTTTTATTCAAATTAGTAAAACTGCTGTACCGATAGGTAGAAGATCAGCAACCATTCCACTTAACAACAACAAAACGATAAATGTTAAGCGATCGCATCTACCTTTAGTTTGTGCTTGTGCAACTACGATTCATAAATCTCAGGGAAGCACATACCCTGAAATCGTTTATGAATATGATAAAAAACATCAACTGTCATTAGTGTATGTCGCCTTGACGCGGGTGACTAGTCTTCAAGGTTTGTACGTTACAACAAAAGCCAATGACAAAATTTTCTATCATGGCCGCAGAGCATCCACAGCTATAAATAGTCTTCAAGATGAATTCCTTAGACTCTCGCGTAATCGCTTAGAGACTATTAGCAGAGATGTATTAGATTTTATTAATCAAAGGAATGGATTGACACCATTTAGTTTTAACTGTCAAAGTCTTCGTGCTCATCTTTTAGATCTCACCGATCCAATTATACAAAACTCGAATATTTTACTCTTAAATGAAACTTGGTTACCCAATGAAGAGTTAGTCAGTATACCAAATTTCAATTGTATAATTCAATATAAGCGATCAAACGTTCGAGCTGGAGGACTTGCCATATATCAAAATGTACACGACACTAATAACATCATTACGCCGCGCATGGAGAATATACAAGGAGACAAAACTCTTATGGGGAAAATGACAGGAAATGGATGGGTAGAAGAAACTAAACTTCTAGTTCATTTTTGGCCACAGATGTCACCTTTGTCCGATGTACCCTACATGAATTTGATAAAAATTCATTGGAAACATCAAAAATTGATTAATTACGAATAATCGCATTGATATAAAATCGAATTTAGAAGCTGGTAAACAGCTGTAAGCTGCTAAACGTAAAATATATTAGTAATAAACGAACTTTACCATGAACCGGATAAATACAATCGGCCATGTTTTTTGGGGTACATTTGACTGCAGCGCCACCAATAATCAAACGAAAATTGACAGCACGGAGTTTTGTCTCCTTGTATAGCATCCATGACCCCGCGCATAGATATGACTGTGAAACAATCTGAATTTAAAAGTTCAGCGGTGTCATCAGTCGGTGAGTTTTGTGTAGCTGAATGCAGAATGGAAGATGGCAACAAAATTGTTTTGATAGCAGTTTACATAACTCCAAATCAAAAATTACACGATATCATCTGTTTCTTAAACCAATTATTATGGCCATACACAAAAGACGGAGGAGAATTTCTGGGCAGAAGAGAATCAAAGTGACCAATACTTCTAAGTGGAGACTTCAACTTCAATTTTTCACGAGAAGATTCGGGTCCACTTATTAAGTTTCTCCAAGAGTATGTAAATCTAACCATGAATAATGATCCATTGGTTTCAACAACACGACATGGCACCACCATTGACGCTGCATTTACACGATACGTTAACGCCGTTAGTACAAAACTCTTCGTATCATATTTCAGTTATCATAAGCCGCTCATAACTTTTGTGCCAATCCCGTCACCACCAGAAGAAACTAGCGAAGTGAACATAATTTAGAAGAAATGTTTATTTCAGTAGTAACTAAGGATTTGAAATATGTCTACTCAAGGTCGATGGACCCACAGGCTCATACTAAATGCGGAGAGATAGGTCGCGTGACCTTGCACAGTTTTTGAGTGGTTATTGGTACTACAGGGTATACCTCCATCGGTTCGGACAAGATGACTCCCTGTTGTGCCCGGCATGCCTAGATGTGACAAAGGACGCAGAGTATATCCTTTAGGAATGCTAACGGCTGCGCGAGAGCGTCATAAAAACTATGTGGTAAGATCGGTTGATGCATGAAAGAAAGTGCAAGAGACCCTAAATATTCTCCATCAGAAGCTAAAGTAGGAAGAAGTCAAAAGGAAAATAGTAAGGCTTAGAAATACCAGGAGTATTCGCAGGTAGGTAAAAGCTGATCCAGCCCGCGACGCATTGCTGAAAACGAAAGACCTTCCCGCGGCAGAATGTAGGTGGTTTTAGTTGGGGTTAGAGTCCTACATAACCGACAGGCTGGAGCGTGTCGGTAGCATGATGCTTCCCACCTGCCAACGCACGAAAATAATAAAAAAAAAACACCAAGAAATTATTTGCATGCAAATTAAAAATTAGTTTAAATCACGCCAAAGAAGTATAACTTCTAATGCGCGTACATAGGTACACACACCTTTTTTTTAATATTTTTTGTACTAGTTTGTGGAAGGTTTATAGCCAAAGTTCGGTAAAATTAGAAAAGAAAGTTGTTAAATCGCGATAAATGTACATGCACGCACAAAATTGGATGCATGCATGTACATAATATGTACATAATGTTCCCACATAATATGTCATATTATGTTCCCTAATAATTCCTAAACCATTGAACCGATCACCACAAAAATTTACCCATATATTATTTACGTGCCCTGCAACCTGGTCTCAACATTAAATCCCAATTAAAATAATTTGAAGAGTTGGGTTAATTTTAAATGGTTTAACGTTCGTGGTTTTTAAAGAATAAATAGGTAATTTTGGTCATACATCATATAAATGTATATAGAATCTAATGTCTCAAACTTTTATAGGAATAATTTGTTTTTCGTTCGGCTTTATGAAAAGTTGTTAAAGAGTTGCATGTTGCATTTTGAAGAGTTGGGTTAATTTTAAATGGTTTAACGTTCGTGGTTTTTAAAGAATAAATAGGTAATTTTGGCCATACATCATATAAATGTATATAGAATCTAATGTCTCACACTTTTATAGGAATAATTTGTTTTTCGTTCGGCTTTATGAAAAGTTGTTAAAGAGTTGCATGTTGCATTTTGAAGAGTTGGGTTAATTTTAAATGGTTTAACGTTCGTGGTTTTTAAAGAATAAATAGGTAATTTTGGTTATACATCATATAAATGTATATAGAATCTAATGTCTCACACTTTTATAGGATTAATTTGTTTTTGGTTCGGCTTTATGAAAAGTTGTTGAAGAGTTGCATGTTGCATTTTGAAGAGTTGGGTTAATTTTAAATGGTTTAACGTTCGTGGTTTTTAAAGAATAAATAGGTAATTTTGGTCATACATCATATAAATGTATATAGAATCTAATGTCTCACACTTTTATAGGAATAATTTGTTTTTCGTTCGGCTTTATGAAAAATTGTTGAAGAGTTGCATGTTGCATTTTAAAGAGTTGGGTTAATTTTAAATGGTTTAACGTTCGTGGTTTTTAAAGAATAAATAGGTAATTTTGGTTATACATCATATAAATGTATATAGAATCTAATGTCTCACACTTTTATAGGAATAATTTGTTTTTCGTTCGGCTTTATGAAAAGTTGTTAAAGAGTTGCATGTTGCATTTTGAAGAGTTGGGTTAATTTTAAATGGTTTAACGTTCGTGGTTTTTAAAGAATAAATAGGTAATTTTGGTCATACATCATATAAATGTATATAGAATCTAATGTCTCAAACTTTTATAGGAATAATTTGTTTTTCGTTCGGCTTTATGAAAAGTTGTTAAAGAGTTGCATGTTGCATTTTGAAGAGTTGGGTTAATTTTAAATGGTTTAACGTTCGTGGTTTTTAAAGAATAAATAGGTAATTTTGGTCATACATCATATAAATGTATATAGAATCTAATGTCTCAAACTTTTATAGGAATAATTTGTTTTTCGTTCGGCTTTATGAAAAGTTGTTAAAGAGTTGCATGTTGCATTTTGAAGAGTTGGGTTAATTTTAAATGGTTTAACGTTCGTGGTTTTTAAAGAATAAATAGGTAATTTTGGCCATACATCATATAAATGTATATAGAATCTAATGTCTCACACTTTTATAGGAATAATTTGTTTTTCGTTCGGCTTTATGAAAAGTTGTTAAAGAGTTGCATGTTGCATTTTGAAGAGTTGGGTTAATTTTAAATGGTTTAACGTTCGTGGTTTTTAAAGAATAAATAGGTAATTTTGGTTATACATCATATAAATGTATATAGAATCTAATGTCTCACACTTTTATAGGATTAATTTGTTTTTGGTTCGGCTTTATGAAAAGTTGTTGAAGAGTTGCATGTTGCATTTTGAAGAGTTGGGTTAATTTTAAATGGTTTAACGTTCGTGGTTTTTAAAGAATAAATAGGTAATTTTGGTCATACATCATATAAATGTATATAGAATCTAATGTCTCACACTTTTATAGGAATAATTTGTTTTTCGTTCGGCTTTATGAAAAATTGTTGAAGAGTTGCATGTTGCATTTTAAAGAGTTGGGTTAATTTTAAATGGTTTAACGTTCGTGGTTTTTAAAGAATAAATAGGTAATTTTGGTTATACATCATATAAATGTATATAGAATCTAATGTCTCACACTTTTATAGGATTAATTTGTTTTTGGTTCGGCTTTATGAAAAGTTGTTGAAGAGGTTCATGTTGCATTTTGAACAGTTGGGTTAATTTTAAATGGTTTAACGTTCGTGATTTTTAAAGAATAAATAGGTAATTTTGGTCATACATCATATAAATGTATATAGAATCTAATGTCTCACACTTTTATAGGAATAATTTGTTTTTCGTTCGGCTTTATGAAAAGTTGTTGAAGAGTTGCATGTTGCATTTTAAAGAGTTGGGTTAATTTTAAATGGTTTAACGTTCGTGGTTTTTAAAGAATAAATAGGTAATTTTGGTTATACATCATATAAATGTATATAGAATCTAATGTCTCACACTTTTATAGGATTAATTTGTTTTTGGTTCGGCTTTATGAAAAGTTGTTGAAGAGTTGCATGTTGCATTTTGAACAGTTGGGTTAATTTTAAATGGTTTAACGTTCGTGGTTTTTAAAGAATAAATAGGTAATTTTGGTTATACATCATGTACCGGCACAATGGAGCTCCTTGCTGGTGACAGCAAGGCTACTGCCATCGTGCTTGGGTAAACATAAAAAATTTAGAAGACTACATCCTCCCTAGTTTCCTAAATGTTTTTAGGGGATGCTAAACCGGCCACACGGTTCACGCTAGCTCGCCGGTGGGGGCGTGGGGTTGTGTGACCGGGACACTACACCTATGATTCACCACTTACCTATTGTTTAAAAGGGATATCTCTTCATACCATTCTTTTCCTAGGTTAGCCAGAGATATTCATCGCTGGACGTTTCCATCGGCCTGGTGGACCTGTAAAGGTTCAACGCGACTTTGAGAGGACCCTGGAGAGAAAGCAAAACCCAACCATCCTGGACAATTTTATCCCCTTAGGCTGACATGCCTAATAATACTAGAGGAGTTAAAGAAATTTACAACAACTATATTATTTAACAATTTACAGATCACCACAATATTAATCAAACAGTAAAATAAAGGTAAGTTTATATTAAATAGTAAATGAAAAACAATCAACAAATACTCCTACCACATAGGTACTGTGGACACAGCCAACTATTACCACAAAATAACAAAATAACGTTGTTACAACAACGGAAGGAAACAAACCAATCGTCGCGCTGGTACCAGTCGAGGATTATTTTCTTTCGTACAACACCAAACTAATCGATAAAATTTATAAATAAGGGCGTGTACCAAAGTAAAATTGTAAACACATTATGTAAAAAAATGGTTAAATATAAGGATATGGTGATTATTGCATGAACCTCTAAGTAATTGATAAATATTGTAATATATGTAAATAGTGGATATTACAATTCCCTTTTTCGTGTTAACTAAACGGTGTATATGTAAAATATTTGGAGGGGAATATATTTTTAGTGAACTGTGTGGATATACGTTAACTAATTTCCAAAGATAATGTACAATATTCAAATCAAGACAAACGTCCTTACTAATTTATATGGTAATATTGTAGATATCTATTAGCTGTGAACTAATGCAATATAATTATTAAGAAAACTGGTTATGTAAGGTGTAATATAGGTGAGAATGTATTTAGATAAATTATTTTGGATGTACCTATTGGGATGAAAGTATATATATATATTGGATAAGAAAAATGGGTAATTATTTCAGGTTACACAAATTTGTAAATATTTTATAGGTATTTATAGTAATTAATGATTGGTGATAAAATTTGTAAATATATTATAAACATTGTAATAAAATTTGTAAATAGATTATAAATATTGTTAAGAGTTTGTAGGTAGTTATACTAAAAAAATTGATAATAAAGTTAATTACTATTAAGCTTTACTCGGCAAGCGTTGATTAATTTAACGGTAGAATTAACAAGATCTTGCAGCCTTCCTCCACACTCCCTCCTGTGAACCTGTTATTAGCCTGGGCTAAACGTAGTAGGCGGGGTGAATGTGATTTCAACAACGTAGGATATGCTAATGATGCACTTCGAACCCCTTAAGTTAAGAGTCACTAAAAGAGTATCGGAAAAATACTGTCTCTATAACTATACACTCTGTAGCTGGGATTAAAAACCAGATTTGAAGAAGCTGTGGGGGTAACCTAATTTTTTTTTTTATTACTGACACACCCTGCAGTTTCGTAAACAAAGCGTTTGTTTATGAAAATTTAATGACGCTGGGTAACAGCAATTGTCTTCCTAGGGTGCGTTCCGTTTCTACTCACACTCACAAAAGGAAAATTTTTGAGAAAAACTGAAAATTCCTTGTATAATGGCTATAAATGTTCAGAAAACTCCGATAAATGATTCATATTTGCCTGGTTACTGTTATTCTACTTCAAAACAATGATTTTCTATGATGAACCTTCTTTGCACAATCTTATCCCTTTACTGAACGTCTTCCGTATTCCAGTGGTTCAACTCGATGATAACTTTTTGGCAAACAATTGATCAGGAACTACGAATTATGTAAATATTCACTTGCTGTTATTTCTTATTTATTTATTTTTTTTTTCGCTTAAATTTTCGGATTTGCTTTACGAAGAGCAATTTTTTCTATTTTCGACCTACACTTGGTACTTCGTTGTGGATTCAACAATTCATCCTCTTCCTTCTCAGGGCCAACCTCCAAAATAGATGGTACCATTTATGTCGCAGTGGACAAACGTCTTGTGATCGGGGTTGAAAACTTCTCGATAAAATAACCGTACAAGCGCGAACCGCCTTCCCCGTCCAAAATACCCAAAATCGAAGTTATCAAAAAAAACTCCCGATAATTGACTTGGATACTCATCCACAATAAACTTATTTTTTTCCAAAAATTAAAATAGACTGTCTCTTTTCCTGGCCGATTCGAAAAACTGTCCCTCTGGTCGCGACTGAAATCCAGACTGACTCAAAAAACTATTTTTTTTTCATATTCTCAGAAAATTTTTGTTTCTCTGAGCCTACGTGATGCCAAAATTTTTCGAAGACTTAAGCTTCCTAAGTGATTACTAATACTTTCTGAATTTTCCGTGAGATGGGGGAATATTTCGTAAGGAGAATTCTTTTATGTAATTAACCGACCGTTACATACCCTCGGGTCCACAAAGCCGACTTGCGAGGCAGTGAGGAGCCGAAAAAAACGGAAGGTTTTTCAGCCGTAAGACTTAGTGGTTGGCGCCCATGTGTGGCTCGTCTCACACCCTGAGATTCAGAGTCTCATGCTACAGCTGCAGAGCTAGCCGGGCATCCAATATCTAAAGCGTTATCCATAAAAAATCTGTGAGAATTTAGTCGTGCTGTCAGAATTAGAATTTTTAGAGATGGTCAGTCTGTCGAGTCTCTCGGAGTGTAAGTCTGGAATTACGGGGATCCGGCGGTAGGCAATACCACATTGTCCCCCTCCGGGTCTCTACAATCATCCAGACCTCCACGTCGAACCGGTCACCTGTCGGTCCATCGGGTCAGTCTCCAGCAATACCACATTGTCGTTGACCAAACCCCGATGGATCGCCAGGACCACCATTCGCCGAGAGTTGTTCTTCAGACTGATCGAAAATTAAAGAGGTGTACCATAATCAAATGTATAGTACCTATGGAAAGAACCGAATGAATCAATCGAAGAAATAGTAGACAAAGGGAATAGTCTTGAAGAAAATTTAATACTATCGACTGAGGCGATATGAAAACAATAATACGTAACGAATGTCGATTGTTACTATCATGCTATAAATAAAGTTAACACGCCACTAACCATAAGGTCTGGACCAGAGATGGTTTAACATAAACAACGAACCAGGGAACATCTCTCCGAAATTCAAATAAATAAAACCTATATCCATATAAATACCATGAAGAATAACATGAATGAGCCCCTAACGGTTGTAACACATAACAGTAACTAAATCGCCAACTGGTTGGTTAACAACAACGTAACAATAACTAACATTAACGAAACGGGAACAACGAACTCAAGAATAAAAAGTTAGCAACAGCAAGGAACTAATTAACACCGCTTAAAATCCTTAACCCAGGACGGTCAACCAGGGTGACTCCCTGTATAAAGCGCGTAGGATAAGCCAAATTTGGTAGGGACAATCCTCCAAGAGTTCCCAACCTGCTGCTTGACACGCTTGGCAGACGCATTCTAAATTGTCCGGAGTGGGCTCTTGAAGCAGCTGATTCAGCAGCCCATCCAGCATCTGCCCCAGTTCGCTTCCCAGTGAACGAACCTTCTGGAAACGACGATACATTTCTGCCACGAGCAACGTTATCCCGCGTACTTGATAACCAACCGGTGGAATATACCTTTTAATAATCTCCTGCTGATAAGCCAGGGTCAGTCGCAACAAATTTCTAAAGACGCTGTCATCCACAGGATTCATTGACTCAACCAGCTCATACAGTCTTGCTCCCGTATGGCAGAAGCCTGGTTCTGTCAATGAATGGTGGAAAATAATCTCAACAACGTGGATCAGGGTAAGCGGCTTGTTAATAATATCACCCAGCATGGTCAATAATCTGGAAGCCATGGTGTCGAAAGCACCTGGGTGGGCTTCCAAACATTTAACGACATTTAAGGTATATCGTATAGCGACGCCCTCCATCGTTGTGGACAACCTCCTGGCTTCGATGGCTGCATGGAAAGAAACAAATTCGGGGGCGTGCGGGGATAAGAAATATAACCGGTGCGGCTTCCTCAACACCTTATGCACCACCGGCCATCCATAAAATGTCCTTGATCCGGTCACGTCCATCGCTTTCAGAGCCGTTAACCCGGATATCCAGTAAAAAGAAAGAAAGTATAATATATGGGGGAATAATAAAAAAATTCAACAATAGAAAGCTGTAGTTAAAAGATTATGTATATGGTCACTAGGCCGTTAATACTGATATACCGCCAAAATGATAACAATATAAGATAAATAATTCCACCACAATACGTGGTATGAACCAGATTAATAAGTAATAAAGTGTAAGTTTTTGTAAATGAGTGTTAATCTTCCAGGATGGTTGAAGCAATACAATCTCTCTCTCCAGGACTCTCGTTGGTGGCCGAGGTCATCGGTGTCAGTCGGTGTTAGTTATGAGACATAGCCAACACCGAACGCCATCGACGACGCCGGAAGCACCACACGTCTTCATCTACCTGAACGACATGAAGAGTCTACCTCCACATAAAAACAAGGAAATCTTCTTCGAAAATGATAATAATTTATTTTGGTTTCCGCTGTCCAACCACAACTGAGCTACTCTACGGAAAATCAATCAGCAGTGGGGACAGACGGGAGAGAAAACAATAAAAGCACAAGGAAGTAGACGGATGTCCCTCAACAAAAGTCCACAGGGCGCAAGTGATTAGCCAGACGGTTAAGCCTGTGCGGCCTCATAGAGGTTCACCTGAAGTGACCACATCCCTTACCACATTTCGACCAATTGTCTAAAATGAAAGAACAGAAAAAGAATTTGAGGGGACTGCATGGATTAAAGAAGTCCACGGGACGCAGTGGGCAGGCGATATCACGCCTGTTACCTCAGCCGGTTATGCCCGAGTTACAACTCAAACGTCCATCAGCAAAAAGTAACAAGGATCCTGTCCACTGAACGAAGCACTGGCAGGCGGTATGACGCCTGATACTCAGGACGACGAGCAAAAACACAGGACAAAAGAACTCCAGACTCAGCCTTCACCCATGGCCAAGCGGTCATACGCTTGTTAGCCAGCGGTGCCGGTAAGCCTAGTTCAAAGATGCCTAAAGCGAAGAAGATAACATGATGCGGGACAATCTAAAAGTGAAAGCAAAATAAAATTCACACTGAATTTAGACAATAGAGATAAATCTGTAAAAGAGGCATTGGTGGTGAATCATAGTCAGAAGTTGGGGTGCCATTTATGTAATAAAAATCTCGAAAACTTGTTGGCCAAATCGATGGCATGTAAGCATACGTGGGCGCCATTTATGAAATAAATGGGCGCCGTAATTTAACATTGAAAACTTGTGTTCCGAAACATTGGGATGAAAGCATGCGTTGGGCGCCATTTATGAAATAAAGGGGCGCCGGAATTTAATATCGAAAACTTGCTTGCCAAAAACGTTGGCATGAAAGCATGCGTTGGGCGCCATTTATGTACCGGCACAATGGAGCTCCTTGCTGGTGACAGCAAGGCTACTGCCATCGTGCTTGGGTAAACATAAAAAATTTAGAAGACTACATCCTCCCTAGTTTCCTAAATGTTTTTAGGGGATGCTAAACCGGCCACACGGTTCACGCTAGCTCGCCGGTGGGGGCGTGGGGTTGTGTGACCGGGACACTACACCTATGATTCACCACTTACCTATTGTTTAAAAGGGATATCTCTTCATACCATTCTTTTCCTAGGTTAGCCAGAGATATTCATCGCTGGACGTTTCCATCGGCCTGGTGGACCTGTAAAGGTTCAACGCGACTTTGAGAGGACCCTGGAGAGAAAGCAAAACCCAACCATCCTGGACAATTTTATCCCCTTAGACTGACATGCCTAATAATACTAGAGGAGTTAAAGAAATTTACAACAACTATATTATTTAACAATTTACAGATCACCACAATATTAATCAAACAGTAAAATAAAGGTAAGTTTATATTAAATAGTAAATGAAAAACAATCAACAAATACTCCTACCACATAGGTACTGTGGACACAGCCAACTATTACCACAAAATAACAAAATAACGTTGTTACAACAACGGAAGGAAACAAACCAATCGTCGCGCTGGTACCAGTCGAGGATTATTTTCTTTCGTACAACACCAAACTAATCGATAAAATTTATAAATAAGGGCGTGTACCAAAGTAAAATTGTAAACACATTATGTAAAAAAAATGGTTAAATATAAGGATATGGTGATTATTGCATGAACCTCTAAGTAATTGATAAATATTGTAATATATGTAAATAGTGGATATTACAATTCCCTTTTTCGTGTTAACTAAACGGTGTATATGTAAAATATTTGGAGGGGAATATATTTTTAGTGAACTGTGTGGATATACGTTAACTAATTTCCAAAGATAATGTACAATATTCAAATCAAGACAAACGTCCTTACTAATTTATATGGTAATATTGTAGATATCTATTAGCTGTGAACTAATGCAATATAATTATTAAGAAAACTGGTTATGTAAGGTGTAATATAGGTGAGAATGTATTTAGATAAATTATTTTGGATGTACCTATTGGGATGAAAGTATATATATATATTGGATAAGAAAAATGGGTAATTATTTCAGGTTACACAAATTTGTAAATATTTTATAGGTATTTATAGTAATTAATGATTGGTGATAAAATTTGTAAATATATTATAAACATTGTAATAAAATTTGTAAATAGATTATAAATATTGTTAAGAGTTTGTAGGTAGTTATACTAAAAAAATTGATAATAAAGTTAATTACTATTAAGCTTTACTCGGCAAGCGTTGATTAATTTAACGGTAGAATTAACAAGATCTTGCAGCCTTCCTCCACACTCCCTCCTGTGAACCTGTTATTAGCCTGGGCTAAACGTAGTAGGCGGGGTGAATGTGATTTCAACAACGTAGGATATGCTAATGATGCACTTCGAACCCCTTAAGTTAAGAGTCACTAAAAGAGTATCGGAAAAATACTGTCTCTATAACTATACACTCTGTAGCTGGGATTAAAAACCAGATTTGAAGAAGCTGTGGGGGTAACCTAATTTTTTTTTTATTACTGACACACCCTGCAGTTTCGTAAACAAAGCGTTTGTTTATGAAAATTTAATGACGCTGGGTAACAGCAATTGTCTTCCTAGGGTGCGTTCCGTTTCTACTCACACTCACAAAAGGAAAATTTTTGAGAAAAACTGAAAATTCCTTGTATAATGGCTATAAATGTTCAGAAAACTCCGATAAATGATTCATATTTGCCTGGTTACTGTTATTCTACTTCAAAACAATGATTTTCTATGATGAACCTTCTATGCACAATCTTATCCCTTTACTGAACGTCTTCCGTATTCCAGTGGTTCAACTCGATGATAACTTTTTGGCAAACAATTGATCAGGAACTACGAATTATGTAAATATTCACTTGCTGTTATTTCTTATTTATTTATTTTTTTTTTCGCTTAAATTTTCGGATTTGCTTTACGAAGAGCAATTTTTTCTATTTTCGACCTACACTTGGTACTTCGTTGTGGATTCAACAATTCATCCTCTTCCTTCTCAGGGCCAACCTCCAAAATAGATGGTACCATTTATGTCGCAGTGGACAAACGTCTTGTGATCGGGGTTGAAAACTTCTCGATAAAATAACCGTACAAGCGCGAACCGCCTTCCCCGTCCAAAATACCCAAAATCGAAGTTATCAAAAAAAACTCCCGATAATTGACTTGGATACTCATCCACAATAAACTTATTTTTTTCCAAAAATTAAAATAGACTGTCTCTTTTCCTGGCCGATTCGAAAAACTGTCCCTCTGGTCGCGACTGAAATCCAGACTGACTCAAAAAACTATTTTTTTTTCATATTCTCAGAAAATTTTTGTTTCTCTGAGCCTACGTGATGCCAAAATTTTTCGAAGACTTAAGCTTCCTAAGTGATTACTAATACTTTCTGAATTTTCCGTGAGATGGGGGAATATTTCGTAAGGAGAATTCTTTTATGTAATTAACCGACCGTTACAATCATATAAATGTATATAGAATCTAATGTCTCACACTTTTATAGGAATAATTTGTTTTTCGTTCGGCTTTATGAAAAGTTATTAAAGAGTTGCATGTTGCATTTTGAAGAGTTGGGTTAATTTTAAATGGTTTAACGTTCGTGGTTTTTAAAGAATAAATAGGTAATTTTGGTTATACATCATATAAATGTATATAGAATCTAATGTCTCACACTTTTATAGGAATAATTTGTTTTTCGTTCGGCTTTATGAAAAGTTGTTAAAGAGTTGCATGTTGCATTTTGAAGAGTTGGGTTAATTTTAAATGGTTTAACGTTCGTGGTTTTTAAAGAATAAATAGGTAATTTTGGTTATACATCATATAAATGTATATAGAATCTAATGTCTCACACTTTTATAGGATTAATTTGTTTTTGGTTCGGCTTTATGAAAAGTTGTTGAAGAGTTGCATGTTGCATTTTGAAGAGTTGGGTTAATTTTAAATGGTTTAACGTTCGTGGTTTTTAAAGAATAAATAGGTAATTTTGGCCATACATCATATAAGTGTATATAGAATCTAATGTCTCACACTTTTATAGGAATAATTTGTTTTTCGTTCGGCTTTATGAAAAGTTGTTGAAGAGTTGCATGTTGCATTGATATTTGCAAAATGTTTAGGTAAATTCAGGTGAAATCAGAGTTTTGGGATTTGCAACGAATATTGTGGAGAAAATCACGAAACGAATCGATACAAGAATATTGGCTAACAGTTGTTACCTATAATTACCTACCGGTGAGAGTATATCCGATTTTCACGGGCCTCGCTCATGAGAGTGCGACATTTTTATTAAACCCCGCCTGCGCAATATAAAGAACTAGAATATTATCTATATAAATAAAACAGAAGTCCGTGTCATTCCGTCTGTTTGTCCAGGATAAACTCAAAAAGTCCTGCACTGATTGTAGTAATTTTCTCCAAATATCTTGGAAATAACCTAACTTAAATTATAGGCTATTTAAATTTCTAATGGGCCTTATTGTTGAATCCGCCGGCAGGGAGGTGAATGCGAATTTGACAGGTTCTGATTGTTGAATTCGCCGCCGGGAAAGTGATTTTCGAAAGTGGAAGTGAACGCTTCCCCTGATTATCGAAAACGGGGGAAGCGAATCTCCCTTAGTTATTTTGACATTTCTGTTCACAACAAAAGTTATCGCGGATTGTGATTGTCAGCGGCTGGGAGCTAAAAGAATAAACAAACAATGTAAGTTTACTGCATTTTTTAAACGAATTAAATGCTTTTAAAATTTAAATTAGTGGTGTAAATAAAGTAATTGCCATAACTGAAAAGAAATATCACAATTTTTGTTATAGGAAAAAGACAACAAACAGAAACCAGTTTGCAAAACTGGTGGAAGTTATGAAAGGCAATGCAGATCTTGCAAAATATATGACGAGCAGAACACCAGAAGCCGTCAGAACTTTCTGGTTGAACCTAAAGAAAGATTTGGACAGTTTAGGACCGCCAATAAAAGAAATTTCTGAGTGGAAAAAGGTTAGTTAATTTATGAAATGTTTGCTCCATTAAATTTTTGTGCTAGCATTCAAAAGCTTAAGTGCTGAGCCGCATAGTTGGATGGATTCTTCAATATAATAAATTTATGAAGAAGTTTGGATTACTAATCACATTAATATTTTTCAGGTGTGGAGTGACTACAAATCTTCTATAAGAAAAAAGTTGGCAGGACAACATAAAGAATTAACCAGCACTGGTGGGGGTCCAAATAAAAATATTGTTTGGACTCCACTTGAGGAAGAAATCATTGAACTTATAAATTTGAGAGACTGTACAACTGGCGTACAAGGTACTAGTAGCTTTGGAACTTCCACAGATGCAATTGGGAGTTCTGGAAACAACCAGGATGTGGAAATGTTAGGCGAAAACCTTAACGACAGCGACACGTTAAATGAAATCATCTTAAATGATGGCGTTCCAGAAAATACACGAAAAAGACGCCACACCAATCAGGTAAATTCAAGACCTGAGAGTTTTCAACTATTAGAAAAACAAATAGGAATACAGGAGAAATTTTATGAAGAACTTACAACCGGCTTAAGCAAAACCGTGGCACCATTAACTGACATTTCAAATAATTTAAGATATGTTAGAAAAACACTAGACCGCATATGTGATGAAAAGAAAAGTCAGACTAAGCTTATGAAGTTAAACCACAATGAGACCCTACGACATCATAAAGAATTGGAGAATTTGATGAAACAGAAACTGCGAATAAAGCAATCCATTTTACAAATAGAATTAAATAAAGGTGAAGAAGGCCTGCAGTAAATCTCAGTGATAACTTTGGGTGGTTCTACACGAGCGTTCAACGAACACATTTTTGTGTTTTCGAAACGTGAGTTTATGGGGAAGAGGGTGAGAGAGGAGGTGGAATTCCATCATCCCCTATCACCCTCTTCTCCACAAACGACGTTTCGAAAACACAAAAATGTGTTCGTTGTACGCTCGTGTAGAACCACCCTTTACCTTTTATTTGTTATGTTTTAATATATGAACTCATTTTAAAAAATTAGAAGTGTATAAGCTGGCCTATTTAAAATGAAGTACCTAAGAGGCCTTTTATATTGATATATTGAACTGAAATTTTATTTTATTTATTATAATATTAGCAATTATAGTGAAGTCCAGAAGCTAGTAATGAATTCGTGATATTAATATTTTTGTTTATTTTATTTGATTTATGTTTATATGAATTTTTATATGAATTTAAAGATATTTTTGAAGAAGAAATAAAAGATAAGACTGTATAATGAATATATTTATTTTAAAACATGTTTTTGGTACTTATAAAAAATAAACTTTTGAACTTATAAAAAATTACTTAAAATTTCATTGCGTATCCTGTTGGCCTCGATCGTATAAGCAGATGAAGTGCTTTCATCGATATCTGTGGGCATTTCATTTGGTATGTGCTCCTCAGCCGATTCCAACTCTTCGTCCTGAATATTATGGTGAATGCAGATATTGTGCAAAGCACAACAAACATTCGCAATTTGGACACTTTTTTTGGGGTTATAGTGCAACTCCCGCGCACCTAGTAGGCAGCGAAAACGATTTTTTAATATCCCAAATGTTCTTTCAACGGTACTCCTTGCTTTGCTGTGGCACGTGTTGAATCTGATTTTGGGGGTGCTTCCTTCGGCTGCCCGAAAAGGCGTTAGCAACCAAGGCTGCAATGGGTATCCGGCATCACCTATTAGCAAGAGTAAATGATGGTTATAATAAGCCCGAATTATAAAAATATCTAAATAAATGTAATTACCAAGCAATCGAGTGTTCCTATCCCCATTTCTATACTTCCTTTCGAAGTGATTAGCAGCATCACTAGTTTTCCAAATAAATGAGTTGTGACTGGCGCCGGGGTGTTTCGCATTCACGTACCTGATCCGGTTTTTATGATCACAAATCTGCAAGGCAAATGGGTGAGAATTAAATCATTTTCAAATTAAAGATGGGCCATTCCATGAAAATTCGACCAAAAAAACGAAAATTTTGGACACGACCTTCTCTGATTTCCTTCATATTTCGTACATTTGGAGTACTAGTGACTAGTATTACGTAGGTGCAATATTTTGCCAAAATGTCAGGTGGTTTCATAAATAACGGTACTTAAATATTTCGAAATTTGCATAATACAAGTTCCTTTAAAAAATCGTACAAAGTTCAAATATTATCCTAGCGCTATGATATATACACCATTTTGAAGAAAAACCTTCAAGCTATTAAATAAAAATGCCAAAAAGGACATTCGACGAAAAAAGGATTCAAAGGACATCTTGAGTATCCTTTATCCTTGGGGATCTCAAAAAGCCAACGCGGGATTTTCTCCAAATTTTTATATGTTTTGACTGGCAACACTAAAGATAAGTTGCCTGAGTCTCATGCTGGGGTCGAAGACCGTTTGGGAAGGAGAATTTTTTAAAGTATACCCTGTCAAACGCCCATCATATATAAAACAGTTTAATGTATGCCCTAAATGCATTTTA
This sequence comes from Thereva nobilitata, assembly GCA_963855945.1. Taxonomy (NCBI): domain Eukaryota; kingdom Metazoa; phylum Arthropoda; class Insecta; order Diptera; family Therevidae; genus Thereva; species Thereva nobilitata. Next base: position 38,892,960 of record OY979697.1, read on the forward strand.
CGTTGTCTAGATAAGTGGGTTGCGGCTTAAATTGTACTGCCAGGTAAAAAAAATGTTTTTAAGGCAAATGCAAGAAAATCTGAAAGTTTGATTAGCATACATTTTGAAATTTTTCCTGCATGTGCAATGTGCATTGTTTGTATTTCACGGAAATTTGCCTGCAGCCATAAAATGGTAATAAATTATCTTCAATTCTTAAAACAATTTGGCAGGACTATTTTAAGGATACCTTGTAAAACCCCTTTTGCTCAGGTATGCAGGTAGCCATATTTTATATTATACATAAAGAAATATATTTGAGGAAATTATAAGAACTGCACACTCTTAATGTGCTGCTACGATTGCGAGGTTACTCTAAGTTTAGCGCTCTTAAATGCCGGGAACATCAAGTGAGTGGGATAATTTAAATATAGAAGAAGTGCAGCAAAGTGAAGACTGTGAGCAACCGGAAGTATGTGAAACAGACGAATATTTAACAAACTTTGCCCTGAAATCTTTGAATGAGTGTCTTTTGAATATTGGTGAAGAACCTTTTATAAAAAAAGGATGAATGATCCTACATATGTACGCAATAAATGGAGCCGAAGTTCAATAAAAATTAGTGAAAAGGTACTAAATTTAAAAGATATTAACCCATCATCGCCGGAAGAGTGGGAAAAGAATTATGTACAAAAACTTAAGGAAGCATACCAGCACACTAGCGACGAGAAATTTCGAGAGTTCATTTTAACATTAGTGCCGGAGAAATGGACCTTAAAGAGAACAGCGGAAGAATTTGAAAGTCTTACCTCTTTATACAAAATTAAAAAAAGTAAAAAAGTATATCCAATAGAGCAAAGTTCATCTACTACGTTTGGACCGCATGGAAGCAGGATAAAGACTGATGTTATATCTACAGTTATTGAATTTTACAACAGTGATGACATAAGCCGAGTAATGCCGGGAAAAAAGGACGCCATTGCTATGAAAGTAAGTAACATAGAAGACAATTTTATAGCAGTTTCTGATTGATGGCTCTTTTAGGTTGATGGCAAAAAGGAAAAGATACAGAAGCGATTAATTTTAGGGAATTTAAAGGAGATATACCGCGCTTTTAAAGATGCTTACGATACACGATACACTAAAACGTTAAGTTAATGTTACAATCTTGCAAGATCGATCGATTAACAAGGTTTTCAAATATTTACATTGAAAGCTTTCAAACTTGCTTAGCATTAGGTATGTGCAATCCTCCAAATATAGCGTGTTATTTTAATAAATGTCAAACGTGCCCGGGCTATGAGAATCTTCGTAAAGTATTTGAGGAAACTTTTGAAAACAATAGCGTTGAAAGCATTACATATAATCAATGGACGTCTACGGATAGATCGCATTTAGAAACGGTGATTCAGTCAGCAGAAGATTTTATAGATCACTTGCTGGAACGTTTACCTGCATTACTGCTACACGATTTCCTTGCGAGGCAACAAAAAAGGTATTTAAATGAGTTGAAACCCCATCTGGTTACAGAAGAGGTTATAGTACTAATGGATTTTTCAGAAAACTATTCATCTGTGATACAGGACGAAGTGCAAGCATACCACTGGACTCATTCTCAAGCCACAATTCATCCTTTTACGATATACTACCGTACGGCAGAACAAGAGGAATTGCAATTCACAAATTTTATCGTAATTAGCGATATTGCTCATCATGATACTATTGCGGTTTGCATTTACCAAAGGCATCTTATAAACTTTTTACAGGAAAAACTTGGTTTTATAAAGAAAATTTTTTATTTTCCAGATGGCTCAGCTGCGCAGTACAAGAATAGGAAAAACTTTTACAATTTAACTTTGCACGAGAAGGAAACTGGCATCAAGGCTGAATGGAATTTCTTTGCTACTTCTCATGGGAAAAGCCCTTGCGACGGATTGGGCGGAACACTAAAACGTTTAGCAGCAAAAGCCAGTCTTCAAAGACCATATTCGGAACAAATAACAACCCCTACTCTACTTTTTCAATGGGCCGACCAAAATATTAAAAATATGAATTTCAAATACATATCTAATCTTGAATATGAAGCAGCAGATCGGATGACGCAAATTTATAGTAGTATTAAGCCTGTGTCGTCTACCCAGAAAATTCACCATGTTGCTCCAACTGCTGTAGGCCAAATACTCGTAAAACCGTTTACAGAGGAAGTTAGTCATATTTTTAAAATCTGACATGTAACCATAATTAAAATGCTCAATAAATGTTATTTTCAACCTTAGAGCAAATGTGTTTTAAAAGTTCCTTTCAGACAAGTACAATTCCTTTGTACCAATAATTATTGTGATAAAGTGATTTAAAAGTTGCCATTGTTTGCGTTAGGAGACTTTTCTTACCTGGCAGTACAATTTAAGCCGCAACCAACTTATCTAGACAACGTAAAATGCATTTAGGGCATACATTAAACTGTTTTATATATGATGGGCGTTTGACAGGGTATGCTTTAAAAAATTCTCCTTCCCAAACGGTCTTCGACCCCAGCATGAGACTCAGGCAACTTATCTTTAGTGTTGCCAGTCAAAACATATAAAAATTTGGAAAAAATCCCGCGTTGGCTTTTTGAGATTCCCAAGGATAAAGGATACTCAAGATGTCCTTTGAATCCTTTTTTCGTCGAATGTCCTTTTTGGCATTTTTATTTAATAGCTTGAAGGTTTTTCTTCAAAATGATGTATATATCATAGCGCTAGGATAATATTTGCACTTTGTACGATTTTTTAAAGGAACTTGTATTATGCAAATTTCGAAATATTTAAGTACCGTTATTTATGAAACCACCTAACATTTTGGCAAAATATTGCACCTACGTAATACTAGTCACTAGTACTCCAAATGTACGAAATATGAAGGAAATCGGAGAAGGTCGTGTCCAAGCCGTTGGTCGAATTTTCATGGAATGGCCCAGATATGGAAATTTATCCTTACAATCATCGCATTAAGACTATAAAAGCCTTTGCGGTTGTAGAATAGATGTGGATTCTCTGTAGGTTTAATAATTTTTATGTGGGTCCCATCGACGCACATTTCTACACCCGGAATACGACTTTTTTCATAAAAAAAAAGTTTTGCCTCTTGACTTTCTTCTTCGCTCATTTCCAGCTTGATCCATTTATTGCATAAACGCTTTTCTAGTGCATTTAAAACACTGCTTAAATGCTGTGAAAAAGTTGGTTGCGAAACTGCGATCTTATAGTCCTGTGCCATTCCACGTTGATAGCCACCCTCGGCTAAAAATCTTAAGCAAGCCGCTAACTTGCATTCTGGTGAAATTGATGAAGAATTCACAGCGGGAGGAGTTTCTTTTTTTAACTCTTCCAGAACGTACAAGAATGCTGGCTTGTTAAGTCTAAAATTTTTCATAAATTTAAAAATGACTTAATTAGAAAAATCTTATTTACATGTGTATAACAAATTTACTCAATATCAGGAAATTCCATAAAATTTTCTGCGGTATTCCTAATAAAGCGCCGCAAAATTTTTAATGATGGAGAAGTTTACGCTTCCTCTTCCTCAGCAATTACAAAAAATCCAATGCTGTCCATAATAATTGCACTTTAAACTTCAACTTTATTCCGTTTTTAAAATAAATCGCACTTTTAAGTTAACTGAAAACGGAAAACCACTTGTTTGGAGTTTTGTATCCAATGAGAACTGTCATTCGATTGTCATTTGAATTTCGAAAATGAAATATGTCACTTCATATGTCAGTTTCGCCCGACGGATTGAACAATCGCAGCGACAAGTGAAAGTGAAACTCTTCAGCGGTGGGAATCCCAAATCCGCCGGATTCAACAATCAGGCCCTAATATTTAGTCCGTAAAAGGAATTATTAATAACTTTTACTTCGTTGGCGAAGGGGTGGGTAGGGGAATATTTTTGTTTACATATGAAAAAATCGGGTGTGAGATTAGGTTCTCATATTTTTTAATAGAGTAGTTACGATTTTTTTGCAAAAGATGGCGCCGTCAAAATTTTAAGGTTATGTTATTCACCTTTTCTTTTAAATTAATAATTAAATGCGTTTTTTGAAGTTGTCATTTAATGATACCATTGATAAAACCGAAATTATTCTAAACGAAAAGAAGAAGTTTAAAGAAATTCAATATGTCCAATGAAATTAGTGAAATGGTGTTAAAAAAAATATGGAGACTCCCATTTTTATGCAATTGATTATTATTTTAAGGTTATAAACTACACTGAATTAAAAAAATGCGTTTCATTTTCCATTTACTCCAGAGAACACTGGTGTAGCTACACCAGGGGAAAAAACACGCCTAATTTTCAACGGGGTTGGGCTATGTTAAGTGAAGAACAAGTTATATTGATAACTAGAAGGACAAAAAATAGAAAATTGACTAAAAGGACGAAAACGAAAGTGTTTTTTTTAAATAATTTTGCAGTTATGTATATAATTTTAATTTCATTAATTTAAGTAAAAATTTCTTTACTCATGGACAACTATACGTGGCATGCTCTCGAGTCAACAACTCAACATACTTAATAATTTATGCCTGTGACACTCTATACTATCATTATGATGGTAACTTTCATAATGATGGTCAAAGAAATGATGGGGTGACACATTACACTTTACTTTCATTTACATCTGGCATATCAGGTGAGGATATAAACCTGCGTGTTTTTTGCTTTAATTTTAAGCTGTTTTAATATGGAATATTTAAAAAAATATTTTTTAAAGGAGTAAAAAAAACATCCTTGCAAATTGTTGCTTAACTAACGTGAAATCAAATTATTTTATTTTAAAATGTAGTTTCCATTTTTCCTACAGATGTCTCTTAACCGAAATTACAGTCCAAATGAAGGTAAAATACTTTCATTTTGGACTTTCATTATGGTGGGTTTGTGCCGCGATAATGAAGGTTACTTTCATTATGATGGTATATGTGTCACAGGTATTATGCTCCAAACAATAAAACGCAAAACATTGGCTATAGAGAGGCGTTAAAATAAAAGTGTTGTCGTAAAGGCAATTTTGTAAAACACAATTGTGTGAACATTATTAAAAAAAAATTCGGTTAAGTCCGGGCAACGCCGGGTAATTTCAGCTAGTTATAGAATATAAAGAAATATACATAACTGAATGAGCGAAAAGCCAATGGGAAAATTTTGTAAGAAAGTAAATAACTACGATCAATAAATCGAAGTAATGAGAGAAAGTGATCCGGTGGTAAAGTTAAACAAAAGTACATAATTTTATGCTCTCTAAAAGTGAATTAGTGAAAATTTCACTATTTACTTTAGTAGTTCATGAATCCACTAAAAAATTAGTGAACAGGTCTATGCTAACTAATTGAATTAGTAAAATTTAACTCTCTAAAACTGAATTAGTGGAAATTTCACTATTTACTTTAGTAGTTCATGAATCTACTAAAAAATTAGTGGAGCTATTCTAACTAATTGAGTTAGTTAAATTTACTTCTTCTGTTGATTACTAGGTGGCTTGATTTTTATTCAATGTAGCAATGATAAGTTATTGTGGATTTTATTTAGTGAAAATAAAGAGTTCTTCTTCTATTAACAAGCAAGATTATTTAAACATTAATTATTTACCACACTTTTTTTTCATTAAACTAAGGTAATGTTATATACAAACGTGTTATTTTTCAATTACAATATTAATAGGTGTTGGAGATTATAGAGCGACATCAGGTGGAGAATTTAAGCAGTTTCTCTTGTTTCTGCGGCAGTACTATATTAATATATAATAAAGAAACAAAAGTTTTTTTTGTCATAATAAAATAAGAAGAAGAAGTTAAAAAAGAAAATGTAACAGGTTATGTAAAAGGAGAAGCCAATTTTTTTTCTTTAAATAAAGTCAGATGTTTTGTTTGTTTTCAAAAAACCAGTTTTATTAATTTTATATTAGCCCTATAACAGGTTATGGGCCCAGAAGGCTTAGAAAGGAATTAAAAACAATTTTGAATGAGTAAGATAACCTCAAGATATAGACAGTTAATATTGCACTTGTAGATTAACAAGATGGATGCCAAGCTGAGTTTGGAGAAATTGGTCGAGTCAAATGAAGGAAATGGAAAATCCAACTACGTATCCTGGAGATTCAAGCTGAATTTATTATTACGAATGAAGGATTTACTCAACGTTGCTACTGGTGTGACTCCGAAACCGTTTGCTGCAGATGGAAATCAAAGTGAGTGGTCAAGAAAAGATATAGAAGCTCAAACCATCATAGGACTTAATGTTGATAAAAAAATTGCACTTAAAATTACTACATGTAATACCTCAGCTGAAATGATTGAAAGACTCGAAAATTTGTATGGCCAAAAAAGTCAAAAATCCATTGCCATGTTGCAGCAAAAATTCTTTAGTTATAAATACGATGATTTGAAGACTGTTACAGAAAATTGTCTGCAGATAGATGGATTGGCACAAGAACTTCGAGCAAATGACGAAGAAGTCAAAGATAGTTGGATTATGTCACGAATATTAAACTCGTTACCAGCGAAATTCGACCATTTCCATGCTGCTTGGGATTCAGTTGCAGAAACAAACAAAACACTTCGAAATCTACGTGAAAGACTTCAGCAAGAAGAATTAAGACTGCAGGGGCGAGAATGTGAAAGTGTCAAGAATGCATTAGTTGGAAAGATGGACAATGCAAAAAGGGATCAGTATAAGCGAGGTCAGATGTCAAGAAGAAAGCAGGAGCAATCTGGTTCAAATCAAATTAGAAAGCTGGATCAAAAATGTTTCAGGTGTGGCAAACAGGGTCACATGAAGCGAGACTGTGCAGGGAAACCATGTAATGAGTATTTAGACTACTGTAAGAAGAATTATAATTGCCACCATTGTCATGAGAAAGGTCACTTTGCAAATGAATGCCCTAAGAAGTCAGGAGACGATAAGTATAAGGTGAAGTCGTTTGTGTCGGTTGCATTATCATCATCGCTGCTTGAAAATGTGACACATAAACATGAAGTTTGGATAAAAGACAGTGGAGCTACGCATCATCTTACTTGGAATCAAGAATGGTTAATAAATAAAAGGCCACTAGACAGTCCTATATTAATTGAAATTGGAGACTCGACAAAGTTGCAAAGCACTTCCTTTGGTGATGTACAGCTATTGGCATATAATGGCAAAGACTGGTATCCAATAATTTTAAGAGATGTTCTGTTTGTCCCGAAACTTGCATTTAATCTATTTTCAGTCACTACAGCTCTAGATAAAGGTTATACACAACAAGCAACAGCGGAAGAATCATGGATCATGGAAGGAGATAACGTAGTTTTAGTTGCTAGAAGAAGTGAGGGATTATTCAAAATGATGTTTCGTCGCATGACACAATATGGTCTGCCTGCTGTAAGTTTAAGACTTTGGCATGCACGATTGGCTCATCAAAATGTCCGCCATGTAAAAGAGATACTAAAACGGAAAAACATTGAATTTAATGATGATTGGGAGGATTTTGTTTGTCCAGGCTGTGCATATGGAAAACAACATAAAGTAGCTCATCCAAGAAACGATGCTGTGTCCAAGGCATGTCTTGAGAAAGTTCACGTTGACCTTGGAGAGATGAATGTGAGATCACTTGGTAATGCGAAATATTTTTTACTGTTTAAGGATGACTACAGTCATTTTCGCATGATCTATTTCTTGAAGCAGAAGTCAGAGGCAGTTGACAAGCTTAATATATATCTGAATTTGGTTGAAAATCAATTTAGTCGTAGAGTAAAAATATTAATGTCTGATAATGGAAAAGAAATCAAGAATATGAGAAGCAGAACTATTTTCGAGAAACTTGGAATTTTTCATGAAAGGTCAGTAGCATATACGCCACAACAAAATGGCAGGATTGAGCGTGAGATGCGCACCATGGTCGAAGCTGCTAGAGCAGAGATTTATGCCAGAGATATACATCCAGCTCTGTGGGCAGAGGCGTTAAATTATACAGTATTTACTATAAATCAGACTGGTAATAGTACTGTGCCTGGTAAGACACCAGCAGAACTGTGGTTTGGTCGACAAGTTAGTTTGAAGTCTATGAAGAGTTTTGGATGTGAATGCTTTGTTCTTATACCAGATCATCTACGTCAAAAGCTTGATAAGAAGAGCAAGAAAGGAGTATTTGTAGGATACGATACAGAAGAACATGGTTATAGAATCTACATTTCAAATGAACGACGTGTTGAAGTGTCATGCAATGTGTTATTTGATGAACAAATTGGTGCTGAGCATGGGTATATAGAGCTAGACTGTAAAGTGAACGAGTCGAGTCAAGACAGAGAAAAGAATGATTTCAAAGGGTCAGCTGAACATGAAATGGAGTCTGAAAATGGTGAACAGAGTGAGGAGGAGTACTTTGAAAGTTGTGAGAGCGAGCAGTCGAAGTCAGGTCAAGGAGAAAGTGAAGAAGTATCAAGATATAGTCTGAGGAATCGACAGAATATAAAACCATCGAGTAAATATAATGAATATGTTATGATTGGAGAGTCAGTGGATATAGCAGTAAAAGATGCTTTGAAAGATATACGTTGGAAAAAGGCGATGCAAAATGAAATTGATGCATTAAAACAGATGGAAGTTTGGGACTTAGTCAACTTGCCTGTAGGTCGAAAACCTCTTTCATGCAGATGGGTCTTACGCGAGAAAAATGATGGAAGTTTGAAAGCTCGTCTGGTTGCTCGAGGGTATGATCAAGTCCAAGGAATCGACTATAATGAAACGTTCGCTCCAGTGGTCAGGTATGCTAGCATCAGGCTGCTGTTAAGTCATGCAGCAAGCCAAAATTTGAAAATATATACCTTCGACATCAATACAGCCTTTCTAAATGGAAAATTGTCAGAAAAAATATATATGGTACAACCAGAAGGATTTGATGACAACTCTGGTAGAGTCTGTCTTCTTAAGAAAAGCTTGTATGGCTTAAAACAAGCTCCAAAGGATTGGCACGCAACCTTTACAAAAATCTTGAAGAGGTTAGGGTTCAAAGATACAGATGATGATCCGTGTATATTTTATAATCAAAACAAGACAGTGAAAATTGGTATATTTGTCGATGATGGCATATTAATTGGTCCAGATAAAAAAATAATTCAACAAGTCTTAACGGATTTAGCAAAGAATTTCAGTATGAAATCAACAGAACCTAAAAATGGAAAGCTGTTCTACTTGGGAATGGAGATTTATCAAAAGGAAACAGGTATTTTAATCACACAAGAGAATTATGCACGTAAGATGTTAGCTCGTTTTGGATTTGAAGATGCATACTCAGTAGCTACTCCAATTGAGGCAGGCATGCTGACGGAAGAGTTGGTAAACGATAAGCTACTTAAAGATAAGCCGTTTCGAGAGGCAATTGGAAGTATGTTATATCTCTCCACAATATCAAGACCAGACATAAGCTTTGCTGTAAATTATCTTAGCAGACAAGTCAGTAAACCTAGAGTCAGTCATTGGAAAATGATAGAACGAGTGTTCCGCTATATCAAAGGAACTATGAACTTTGGAGTTTTTCTTGGTGGAGCAGAGAAATTGGAAGTATATACAGATGCAAACTACGGAGGTACAGAGTCAGATATGAGATCTACCAGTGGGATTCTTGTAATATACGGTGGTCCAATAGTATGGATGGCACAAAAGCAATCAGTTGTATCTATATCATCAGCCGAGGCAGAATATCGAGCTGCAGCAAGTGGAGTGCAAGAAGTTTGCTGGATTCGTCGAGTTATAAAAGAATTAGAGATTGGAAGTATCTCTCAACCAACTGAACTATACATAGATAATCAGGCAGCAATACGAATGCTTGAAAGTGCTGAAGATGGAAAGGTAACGAAAGGAAAAAAGCACATAGAGATACGTCGCAAGTTTATAAACTCTCATATTGGAAAAACTATTTGCTTAAAATATGTACAATCAAAGCAGCAGGTGGCCGATATCTTTACCAAGGCCTTAAGCAGAAAAATATTTGAAGAACTCCGACAGAAACTGCTTAAGGAGGAGTGTTGGAGATCATAGAGCGACATCAGGTGGAGAATTTAAGCAGTTTCTCTTGTTTCTGCGGCAGTACTATATTAATATATAATAAAGAAACAAAAGTTTTTTTTGTCATAATAAAATAAGAAGAAGAAGTTAAAAAAGAAAATGTAACAGGTTATGTAAAAGGAGAAGCCAATTTTTTTTTCTTTAAATAAAGTCAGATGTTTTGTTTGTTTTCAAAAAACCAGTTTTATTAATTTTATATTAGCCCTATAACAATAGGTTAATCATAATATTAACTGAACAATATTTAAAATACTGAATAAATAAAAAAAGATCCTTTATGAACATTAGTAAATTTTCAGTTAATATTAAAACGATTCAATAATCATTCATTTCATTTCAATATATGTACATGAAATACATTAACATATTTACAAGCATTTCCTTTTTAATATCATTACTAGAAAAAAGATTGTAAATTCCTTACATATTTTACCCAAACTTCTCACAAAAAATAAATAAGAGAGTTTTAATCATAAACTTTAAAATAGTTTTTTTTGTCAATAAAACTGCAGCCTTAAAGTGCGTTGTATCCCGCGTTGTATGTATGAATATTCATGTTTATTGCTGTCCTGTCTAATCCGGCAATTTGCTGATTGTATAATGTTGAAGATCTTTCGACAATCGGCCCCCGCACGGTCAAATTGGATTTACATATATCTAGAGAGTCCTTCCCGGGAATTCCCGCCCGGGATTTCCCGGGAAATCGAAAGAAAATGTATTTCCAGTTTCCCGGGAAAAAAACTAAATTTCCCGGGAAAAAATTAATTGTTTCAAATCGCAAATTTTCTTGGAAAAATCTTGAAAACACTAACTATTTCAAGGTTTCAAATTTAAAATAATTAACTGTTATATCAAAATCCTTGTTTTCTATATAAAGCTAGCTGGAACCCGGTGCGCCTTGCTGCACCCACCATAGCGAAATAAAAGAAATTGTAAAAAATATTTGGCAACGAAGATTTCCTATCCATGTGACTCAGACGGAGCCATTGGTGCAAATTACACTATCCATCACTCGATACTCACATCAAAAAGGTTTATGTATAATGCGGGTATTTGGGATATTACACTAAGCATTCATTTGTCTTCCTCTTTTTCGTGTAACGATTGTGATGCCTTTGTAGTTGTAACAATAAACGTACGCGGGAAATAGAAGCATTCACTGATGCATGAAGAAGGTATCCTTGTGTATCTTAGAAGTGCTTCCCTTCCGTATCCCTATTCATATCTTTTTTACCATTGCATGTCATTAGCAAGAAGCAGTTTGTTCGATTTTCTTCTAATTAGCTTCCTTGGAAGCTATTTTGAAGTTTTAAGTTTTGCAAGCAGAGATCCAGGGAATCTCTCAAAACAAAAAATTTACCAACAAAGTTGAGAATGACTTATTTGTAGTCATATGCACAGGAAAATCTTCCAAAATACTTCTGAAGCTCGACCAGGAAGCACTTCTAATTTGATTCCAGAGTAAGCGGCTTCCACTTCTCCCGCTGGGGTGAATGAGAAGGGGATTTTCTCATAGGTTTCGCAGACCCCGGAGTGCGATGTTAAAATTGTGTTAGTGTAATGGATGGGTGAGTCTGGCAAATTTTCTGGCTCAAAAGTGAGGAGATATATGATGTATGACATATACTTCCCTGTGACCCCTTTTCTAAAAAACCGGTTTGTGTATAGGGGTAATATACGAAATGATGGATAGTGTCACTTGCATCATTGCCATTGGAACAGCAGCACATCACAGTTGCTTCTTTTTGAAATTTTAAAGCAAGACAATATTGACAAGACAATTTATCCATCTGGACCGGACAGGACCAATCATATTTTGAATTAAATTTACTTGTATCTTTTCTTAAATGAGTTTTTCATTTATTTTTCAACAGTAATTGTTCCTGCTAATTCCCATTTCCCTCCTTATTCCTAATAGGTTTCATTTTCCCGGGTTCCCGGGAATCCCGGGAAAAATGAACTTATTTTTCCCGTTTCCCGGGAACAAAAATAATCCGGGAAACGTGACTCTCTAGGATGCTGTACAACCATTTTCATTGAGCCAAATTACACGGTGTGTAATTTCTTCCATCAACACTTGCAATAATTCAAATAAACCGATTTTATAATCAAGGGGTCGCAGCGAAGTTTCTCTCTTGTGCATCCCAAAAAATTGTCGACTGCACCGAGCATCACACTAACACAAGCACAAGGTTTGTTAAGAGGAAAAGTGTTAGGCCGTGTAATTACAGGCTCGATAGTTTTGGCTGTACATCCGCACTTCGATGTACATCTAATTTGACCGTGTATGGGGGCCTTTACTCCACAAACAAATTCCATCGACCTTTTCCAAAATCTCTTACACCTTATCTTATGTCATAGAGTAAATATACACATATACTGAGCTTCCATGAGAGTTCAACCAGAGTTGAACCCGAGTTATACGTCATGGAAACAGACGCAGTTAAGAGTTTTCGTTAAAGATTCTCAACTCTGCTCAACTCAACGAAAATAGGTAGGTTGAATTGAGTTCACGCATGCAACTAAAAACGGCACACTAGCAAAGGTACAAAAACTGAAAATGTCGCGCCTCTTTATATTTAATAAATACTTTTAAAGAAAAATCTATAACAAAATTAATTTATGGAAAAAGATAGAGGAAGACGGAAGGCAGATATGGAAACGCATAGAGTTAATCGTGTCATTTCAACTCAACCACAACTCAACTCGACTCTCATGGAAACTCGGTAATAGAGGCTCAAAGCCCATACAAAATTTTCGCCCGGAATAAAACCTCAGCCACAATTTCTGAAAACTCCATCTGATTTTCGTTAGGCAAAGCTTAATCTGAAACAAAAAGCTTTTTGCCCTAAACACAATGCACATACGTGAGACAAAATACATGATACAAGAAATGTCAAAAAATTTAGAACACATGAAGGTAAGTGCATTCGCTCACAATTCGCATACAAGAGACAAGAAATATTTTAGACCAAATACAGAAATAGATTTAGGGCCTGTGCCAAGTTACAATTCAAATGTCAATTTGTATGGAAAACGCATTTCGTTTTACTATTCAATTTTCGGAGGTTTGTGTCGTTGGAATTGTAAGGAAATTTTTGAAATGTAGGGAAATATTATATAAACATTCATTTGAGAGTTTCTTCGATTTGCTTTTTGGTGGTTGAATCTAAATATTTTCAATTATTGAAGAACAATATCGCGAATTCTTGCAATTTCAGTGCATGATTGTCCTCACCGTATAATATCACACATTTAAGGCTGATCATGCTTGCAGGTTGCAGATGTAAAACAAAAAAAAACATGAACAGAATAAATTCCGCATAAAATTTGAACCATTTTTTAAAACTCTTTCAAATATGTACAATGCTTCTTGCAGTCCACCCCGACTGGTTGATGTTCGTGAAGCAATTCCATTTTCATTATTTTAAAGACAAGCATAGCCCTGGGCTTCTTTAAAAAATTATTAAAAATTTCATAAATTAGAAAAATTTGTTGTCAAAATGCGAAAATGTGAAATGCGTGAATTGTATTTTGGCACACTTTGTAATTTCGAAGTGTCCGTGTTATATATCCGGTTTATCAATTTTAATTATAAATCAAATTTCTTAAATATTTCTCAATGTATTTCACCACAGCCCCAATTAATTGAAATCATAATTAATCAGCAAATGCATTTCCTGCGACATGCTAAATTAACAAAATCGAAGTAACTCAAAGTTCAATTAACTTTTACTTTGAACTTTGAAAGAAGCGGCAGGAAATGCAAGATCAGCTTTCTTCGATTTGGAAGGTAAATGTTAAAATCAAAAAGTAACTAGTAATAAATTCCAGCTCATTAAGATCGGATATCAATAAAGCGATTTTTAGTATTAAACGAAAGTCGGTGTTTGATTATTATTTTTTTTTATTACTCAACAGATTCCAGAATTTATTTGGCGCAGTCGGTAGGATACCGACAGTATCCTTTTCGCGATTTACTACAAAGGTGATTCTGTCCCTTCTTAAAGGGTTTATCGGTATTCTTATTTTCGGAATCGTTTTAACGCTCGAAAATTTATCTCAGCGACAGTTTGAACATTCAGTTCTACTAATTGTGTTTAAAACAGTTTAAAAATCCAGTACAGTTTTTTTTCGTGTTTAATTAACAGTTTGAACAGCTAGTTCGGTTAATTGTGCTTAGTTGACAGTTTGTGCATAACTTACCACAATAATGAATACCATTGGGTTGAAGGAGTTAATAAACGAAGCCAGGGCCGTCCCAGTGTTCAAAGGAGACGGAAGCTTTGAGCTATGCCATTTTATCCAAGAGGTGGAAACGTTAGTTGGAATGACAAATGACCAAGCAGGAAAGCAGTACATCTTCAGAATATTAATAACTAAACTACAAGGAGAAGCAGCAATAGCGATTCGGAGATTGATGTCCCAAACAGTCACCTGGGAGGCCGTCAAAACCCAGCTCATCAAATCTTTCGGAGTACAGGAGACCTACCTAAAACTTAAGGAGAAGGCCGATACTATAAAATTTATAAATGTAAGTCAGTATTATAAAGAATTACTTTTAATCCTTGATAAACTAAATTTAAAATATATATATTAAAATGAACATAGTATTTTAGAAAAATTTCTAAATAAGCTTCCAAGATCAGACAATATGTATCTTAGAATAAAAGGTGTTCGAAAGCTAGAGGAGGCATATCATGAATTAATACAAACCGGTATAGATTCAGACAGTAAAGATAAAAGCCCTTTTAATAATCAATTTAAATATCGATCACACCATCTTAACAAGCCTCACCCTCGTAACTTTAGGGAAAATAATGTTAGGTTCAATAATTTTAGAGACAACAACAATTTTAGAAATAATAATAACTTTAGAAATAACATCAACTTCGGGTATAATAATGACTTGAGAAATGATAGTGGTAGATTTAGGAACTCGGGAAATTATCGGCAGAATAATATCCCAGAGCCAATCAGTAGATCAGGTAGAGATTCGGCAAAATTTTCATGTGGAGCCTCGGATTACTCATTACCCATAATAGAGCTCACTATTTGCGGAAGAAAAATAAACTGCCTCATTGATACTAGGGCAGCCACTTCCATTTTAAATGAAAATATATTCCCTAATATTAAAAGAATTAAACTAATAAGACCTATAGACTTAGTTACCCTTTCTGGTAGACAAAGAATAACTCACGAATCGATATCGAAATTACCAGAAGAATTCAACCAACAAGCCACCATGAGTTGGAAAATACTCGATTTCCAAAATAAAAATTTTGATGCTTTGCTGGGACAACCACTAGGAGTTAAAATTAATTTAGAAAAAGACGAAATAAAGGTCAGAGGAAATAAAATTAAATTTAAAAATGCTTGCCCTTACGAAGAAATGTTTCAATTGGAATCTCTTGAGTTGAATGAACTCGAACTCTTCGATCAATTAAAAAGTGATCATCTTAATTCTGAGGAACTCTTACACTTAAACCAGATCTTGAAAAACAATAAGGACTTGTTTTTTAAGGAGGGGCAAATACTAACAAACGTAACGGCTATAAAACACCAAATAATTACTACACATAGTCAGCCCATTTATTCAAAAATATATAGATTCCCAAAGGTACATGAAGAGGAGGTTGAAAAGCAGGTTAAAGAAATGTTGGAGCAAGGGATAGTAAAGCCCAGTAACTCCGCCTACAACTCCCCAATCTGGGTGGTGCCAAAGAAACTAGATAATTCGGGAAAACAAAAATGGAGGATCGTCGTTGATTATAGGCGACTGAACGAAGTCACCATCGACGACAAATTTCCAATTCCCAATATTGAATCCATTTTTGATAAACTGGGTAGGGCACAATATTTCACTACACTGGATCTCGCCAAAGGTTTCCACCAGATTTTGGTCGATGAGAAAGACAGGGCTAAGACAGTATTTTCTACTCCACAACGACATTATGAATATGTCCGAATGCCATTTGGACTCAAAAACGCCCCGGCAACTTTCCAACGAATGATGAATTACGTTCTCCGAGATTTCATCAATAAAATTTGCGTAGTGTATCTTGATAATATTCTTATATTTAGTACCTCCATTCAGGAACATATCGATTCAATATATAAAATATTTGAAAGATTAAGGAAGTACAATTTGAAGATCCAGGTGGATAAATGCAAATTCTTTGCTAAAGAGACAGAATACTTAGGTCACATATTAACCAAAGAGGGAATTAAACCTAACGAACAAAAAATAGTAGTATAGCTGTAGCAAACCGTATGTATTCGGTACTGAGTAACGGGTGCGGCATCTAGTACCGAGTAACGAAACGTTACACACGAATGCATTTCGTTACTCGCATTTTTCGTAGTATGGGTAGCTACACTGTTTCAGTTCACGCTGTTCATGTGTTCATGTTTTACGCATGCGCACGCTTATTCGGTGAATTTAAGGCCGGGTCACACCGAACGCGGCGCGGTGCGGCGATTTTCGTATGAAAAATAATATTAAGCGCCGTGCGAAGCGGCGTGGTTCTTGTTATTTTCATACAAAAATCGCCGCACCGCGCCGCGCCCCATTCGGTGTGACTCGGCCTTTAAAAACGTACGTTACAAAGAGCGATGGTTTATTAATTTGTATAATTTGGAAATTCGTCGTCCAAGTTTTTTACTGTTTAGTTTTTATTAAAGGTATTGTGTGTGTAGACAAAGTTTTAGATTGGAACAGAAACAAGGTAAGAAAGTATTTTTTACAAATTAGAAATATGTATGTTTTTGTTTTTTATTATCGCGTATTTTCACGTTTTTTTTGTTCTTATATTAAAAGAGATATTATAATAAAGCCGCTCTAATGAGATTGAATTGTTTCTTGGTTAATAAAAGCTGTTAATTATCAAATATTGTTAATTGTTTATATTCGATTTATTATTATTTACACTTATTATTTTTTTAATTTTACAGTTCAATTTACCTGCTACGATGGACAAGAAAAGAAGTAAACTATGGGGTTTCTTTACGCAGACTAAAGACGATAAGGCAAAATGTGATCTTTGTCATTCGTTGTATTCAGTGAAAGGCGGCTCTACTACAAATTTGAAAAAGCATCTCATGAAAAAACACAGATCAACCTATGAAACCATCATTCCATGCTCCGTGTCAGATGCAGCAGTGTCAGATGCAGCAGTTCTGGAAGCTCCTATACCATCAACTTCAGCAAGTACAGAATCTACTAATCCTGTAATTAAAACAAATAAAACCAATTCGCAGCAGACTAAGTTAAGTGCCTTTATTAAACGTCCAGTAGGTGTAGTAAGAGAAAAAAAAATTAATGATTTAATTTTTCAAATGATAGTTAAAGACCTTCAGCCTTTTTCTGTAGTTGAAGACGCGGGTTTTAAAGATCTTATTAATTACTTAGAACCAGGGTACAAGATGCCTTCAAGGTATATATTAAGCAATACTTTATTGGATTCTCAATACTCAGAAGTCCAAAAAAAATTAAAAGAAGAATTGGAGAGTGCAAAATATGTATCGATCACCACCGATGGCTTGACTTCGAGAGCAACAACTTCTTACCAAGCTGTAACAGCCCATTATTTATTAAATTGGGAGTTGAAGTCTGCTTTATTAGGATGTTTTGAATGTCAGGAACGACACACGGCCGAATATATTAAAAATGAGCTGTATAGGTTGCTCTTACATTGGAGCATACAAAATAAAATATTTGTCTGCGTTACAGATAACGCAGCGAACATGAAGGCGGCTATACGATTAACAAAGTATGAACATTTGCCGTGTATCGCTCACACTGTTAATTTAGTCGTGCGTGCAGGACTCCAGGACTGTGGACTCGGGGAGCTGATAAAAAAAATAAAAGCCATTGTGGAACATTTCCACAAGAGTCCAATAGCTACCAAAAAACTAATTGCAATGCAGGAGCAGCTGAGGCCTAATCAAAAACCATTGAAGCTAAAAATGGACGTAGTGACCAGATGGAACAGTACCCTGGACATGATTGAGAGGATTTGTTCACTACAAGAACCTTTAGAAGCGTCTCTTGGAATCCTACACAATCCGGTAGAAAATCTTTCGGAAGGCGAATGGCATACACTGCCAGAAATAATAAAAATTCTGAAGCCATTCAAGCAACTCACTGAAGAAATGTCTTCAGAAAGAAAAGTGACTGTTTCAATGGTCCTGGCTTCGACAGAAAGTATGATTAGAATTTTTCACAATTTAGATACAAATATTATTACAGATACAGGAAAGAAACTGGCAAATAAAATAATAACGGAATTTAAAAGTAGATTCAAGAATTGTTACAGGCACCCAGTGTTATCTAAAGCAGCACTGTTAGACCCGCGTTTTAAGAAGCTGGCATTTAGGTTTGATGCATCAAGTTATGAGTCTGCCAAAGATGCATTGAAAACTGAGCTGCAAAATGAGTTTAATTTTAATAAGCAGTCAATAGAACCTAACGAGAACGAATCGAATTTAGCTATATCTACTGGCGACACCGATGCTGATAACGACTCAATATGGAAAGATTTTGACGCTTTGGCAACGTCAGCGTCTGCTTCGAACTCTATAGTTAGCAGCAGCATAATTGCCATGAGGCAATATCTAGAAGAACGCATTATTCCTCGAAATGAGTGTCCTTTGAAATGGTGGCAGGCCCGGTCACTTCTATACCCCGAACTGTCAAACTTGGCTAAGAAATATTTATCAGTGATGGCTACCTCGGTACCATCTGAACGGACTTTTTCCAAATCGGGCCAAATATTAAGTGAGAGGCGCAGCTCTATTCAACCAAAGCGAATGGAAAAGATTTTATTTTTAAATATGAACCAGAGATTCCTGCCATAAAATGTTTTTATTTAATATGTTTTTTTTACCGAAATTGTGCGACGAGCAAGTCGCAGATGTTAAATATTAACGCTTGCCCATAACAATTGCGGTAAGGTTCAATTTCATTCTAAGGAAAAAGATTTTCTTTGTTTTAGTTTTGTTTAAAATATGTTTTTATTTTATTATTATGTTTAATTTCATTCTAAGAATGAATTCTATTTTTTTTATGTTGATTTATCGAAGAAGAATTCTATTTTTATGTTGATTTATCGTTAGAATGTTATTTAAATATTATTGTCAATAAATAATTTTCGACACCTATTTGTTGCTTTTTCATTATAATCGATGCATAATGGATTGCGATGTTATTATGATATAACATAAGCTCACCGTTAAAATTTTCAAAATAGTAAATCCATTGCAAATTTAGTAGATTCCGTCAACAGTTCACTTGTAGTTCTACACTTTACCTATTAAATCAAACCAAATTTAGAATAACTTAAACACAAGTCTGGTTCAAAATACGGAAAAGTGAAAAAATGCACCTTACGCAACTTGGTATGTAATGTATAAGTATGTTTTCTACAAATTACAAATGTTGCGACGCCGCGACGTCATACTGTACGCGTACGCAATACGACTTGATTCGTTGCTCTAACATAACATAGCATGTTATGAGGTATGAGAAGTAACGAGTAACGTAACGATACGATAGTAACGAGTACTAATTGTTATAGTAACGAATACATACGGGTACGCTTTTTTTCGTTACTTTTACACCTCTAAATAGTAGCAATTAGAAATCTGCAGTTGCCAAAGACTAGAAAAGCAATTAAAAGCTTTCTGGGTATTACTGGCTATTACAGAAAATTTATTAAGGACTTTGCAAAAGTCGCACAACCTATGACATTCTATCTAAAGAAAGATAAACGGATCAACGAAAATGATCCACGGTATGTTGAAGCCTTCGAGAAGCTTAAACGGCTAATTACTGAATACCCTGTGTTGAGATATCCGGACTTTAATAAGAGATTCACTCTTACTACAGAAGCCAGTCAGTTTGCGATTGGTGCCGTTTTGTCTCAAGAGGGTCGCCCAATATGTTTCGCGAGTCGCACTTTGAACGAACACGAAACAAAGTATTCGACTATAGAAAAAGAACTTTTGGCCATAATCTGTGCCACCAAATATTTCCGACCGTATCTCTTCGGTCAGAAGTTCACAATAAGAACAGACCACCAACCATTGGTATGGTTAAATTCTCTAAAAGAGCCGAATGCAAAGCTGCAAAGGTGGAGGATTAAGCTAAATGAATTTGATTTTGATATAGAATACCTGAAAGGAAGAGATAATAAAGTCGCGGACTTTTTAAGTAGAATTAATGAGGAAACTCTGCAGATAAACGAAGTAGAGGAAGATTATCAGACTAGCGATCGGGCCACAATTCATAGCGGTGACGAAGACCAAAACGATCATATACCCATAGTCGAAGGCATTGTAAATAAGTATTACAGCCAAATCCACTTAGTTGAGAAAAAGGATAAAGAGATAATTATTCCGTATAGAAAATATAAACAGATAGTTATAGCTGAAGAAGATTTGCACAAAGAAGATTACCTAAATGACTTATTAAGGAGAGAGATAAAGAAAGGTTTGACGGGGATTTACTCCATCATAGGAGACGCGAAATATAATGTACTACAGAAAATCTTGATCGAATTATTTAGCAATAATAAAAATTTAAGATTCGTTAAATGCCCTCGAAAGGCTAAAGATGTGGAAAGTGAAGAAGAAATGGTAAACATAATAGAAAAGGCCCACAAGAATACGAACCACAGAGGAATAAATGAGAACTACGAGGAATTAAAAAATGATTATTTCTATCCAGGGCTTAAACGCTTAATTCATAAATTTAACAATAATTGTACAATATGTAATTTAGCAAAATACGACAGACACCCCATAAAATACAAATTTAATATTTCAGAAACGCCTAATAGTCCCAATGAAATAGTTCATGGCGATCTATTTTATTGCCACAGAGAAGTATTTCTCACGACTCTTGATAAATTCACCAAACACTTGATGGCAGTAAAACTTAATGATAGAAACAGTATTACGATAGTAGAGAAATTAAAGTTTAGGTTTTCGCTGCTCGGAAAGCCGAAAAAGTTAGTATTAGACAACGAATTTGATAATCTCAATGTACGAGAGTTTGGGCGAAAAGAAGATATCGAAATTCATTTTACATCTCCTAGGTCCCACACCGGGAACTCCGATATAGAAAGAGCTCATGGAACTCTGAATGAGCATTTAAGGATATTTCAAGCTGAAAAAACCAAATTAATCCCCGAAGAAAAGGTTCTGAAAGCAGTGGAGAAATACAATAATACTATTCACTCCACAATCCAAACAAAACCCATAGATTTCTTACTTAATAAGATAACAGATATAGAAAAAATAAGGAATAGAATTCATGATAAAAAAGTAGCAATTATTAAAAAACTAAATATAGGTAGACAAAATGTTAACTTAGAAAAAGACCAAGAAATACTTGTCCAAAATCCAAAGGTAGAAAGACACAAAGCGGAACCCAGGTACATTAAAATTAAAACAAAATTTCTCAATGACAAACTAACGGACGAAAGAAACCGCAATGTCCATCCATCTCGAATAAAACGAAAATTTAAATATTTTGCAGGTTATTCTCCTAATACTGACACTAACAACAGGATTGACGGAAGCAACAATCAACGTTAACAGACTTGACACTCAAGCAGGATTTTCATGGATACAAACAGACACTGTACAGATAATTGAAGGATACGACAAAATATTACACATTATAGACACAGACGATATTAAACGAACATTAAACGACATTGAAACTAGTATAAATCGCACATTTCAACTTCAAGAGGACGAAAGCACTATAAGACAGCTCCGAAAGTTGACCGAAAAAACAAGGCACAACATCGACACCATGCTACCCCACAGACAAAAAAGAGGACTAATAGACTTAGGAGGAACTGTCCTCAAATGGGCTTTCGGTACAATGGACAATGAGGATAAAAAAGAAATAGAGGACCATTTGAAAGCAATAGAAATCAATAATCACAATTCTATAGACGGTATTAATAAACAGGTTAGGATTAATAATGACTTACAGATAAATTTAAGAATACTTAGGGAAAGAATTAACAAGAGCGAAGAATTAACGGATAAATTTATAAGAAATTCCATTAAAGATAATCAAGATACTATAAAATAATTACATTTCCTTCAAACAATAACAAACTTAAACATAATTAATGATGAGATTGTAATGAGCCTATGGCTCATCACCATATATCCACATATCAAAAACCCTTCACTATCCGCATCTATCTAATATCCAACTCATGAATCTTCTCTTATCCGATTCATGAATCAAATTATTTCACATACTTCCTGAAAGTATGCATACCCAACGTTAACCGAACGTTAACTCATAAACAATTTCAAAGAACTTGCATCTTTTCCCACGATATTCTTTTCTAATAATTACCCAAGATCTAAAAGGCAAAACATATGCATACATGAGGTCCATATTATTTTCATTCGGGTAAAATGAACAGAATCCATCCATATGGAATTCATCCCATTTTACCCAAAACTCCAAACATTGCTTACGCGTAAAATAACATTTCGAGCATAAGCCAACAGCCGCTCCAAATGTGTCGCAACCCTTGCTTCCTGACCCAAGCGATTTTACTCATACTTCAACTTATGAACGTAAACATAAACAAAGCAACGACAACGACCGACCCATTTTCAATGCTCAGGCATTAACCCAACTGCAAACGTGCGCATATGACTCAAGCCAAACAAAAGCTTCGCGGCTGCAAACAGCCGCTCGAATGCGAACAGCCGCAAGAGCGCCGGGTAAGCGCATTTCTTCGTTGAGAGTTTCCCAACAGGGGAAATTGCTCAATTGTTTGTTCTGTCTTGTGCCCTAATTGGCCAAGCCAGCTTGCAGAATAAACGCGAGCGTGAGGTTGTGCAACCAACCAGGAAACGTCGCGAGAACTCGAAGGAGGTGCATGACTTTCAATGAACTGTGGAAAGTCATGCTTTATAAGTGGGAGTTGGAGAGTGAATCAGTCAGTCAGTGAATCAGCAGTCAATCAGTATCAATCGGCAATCAGTAACAGCCAGAAATCAGTATCAACCAGTAATAAGTGATCAGTAGTAATGAGTAATATATAACTATCAGTAGAAATCAGTGAGTGAAGTGATCAAGCAGCGGAGTTCGGTTAACGTGTGAGTTTTTTTTATGAAGTTACTAATGCTGAAAATTATAAATAAAACACTAGATTAAATCTCGAAATTGTAACAAAATTGTAATATTAATGTATTAACTTAAATAACCGTTCGAATCACTAAAAATATAAATACTTAAAAGAATCCAAGTGCGTTTTTTTTTAAAAGGGGGCAGGTGATCTTCTACCTAAAGCACTCCCTAGTCCCGTCGCGCTTTAATAGTTTCAAATAAAATCGCGCGGCATAACAGTGGTGGCAGCGGACCCTCTACCTACCGTATACCCTTTAAACTTTTTCGGGAATTAACGTAAATAGTGTTGAAGTAATAAAGTGTTGAAGTGATAATAGTGTTAAAGTGAAATTAAGAGTCAACGGGAGTAGAAGAAAGAATTTCTCTCCAACCACAATTTAGAAGGAAGATACACCAAATACAACTGTAGCCCCTCCAGAGGCCAACAAGCCGGAGTTAGGGTGGTGCAACGTCAACGAGGGACGTAAATAAAAAACAAAATATATATAATAATCAGCGAGGGACAAAATTTACCAAATTCTCAGCGAGGGATTTCCTTCATCGCGGGATCATGATGGAAACACCAGACACAATTGAAGAGTGTCTTAAAATCATACAAAAAATGAGAAACATCGAGGACTTCGAAGACACCGTGGATTTCACCTTTTACATGGCACTAAAACACAAAATTGCCATGCTTTCCAAGTAGGTCCAAAATATTCATAAATAAAAAAAAAAAATATATATAAATATATATACATATATTAAAGTAAAAAAAAAAAAAATTAAAACAAATCTAAAAAATAAATTTTAAAAAAAAAAAAAAAAAAAATCTCTACAAAAATATATACTAAAAATTATTAAAAAACCAACTAAAGTTAGGTATGCAGATAAATCTTTAAAAGAAAAAAAAAAAAACATAAGAATAAAATTTAAAATAATTCTCCAGAATATCTACAAAATTCTATAGAAAAATTTCTTTCCTACAAATTATAAAAAAAAAAAGTCAAAAAAAAAAAAAAAAGTAAATGGCCATTTATTGTTTTGCCATTTGTTTCGTTGGTGTCCTTTTTAGTGTCAATGATTTTTATCTGTTGCTCCGCTCTTAATTTTCAATTTCTACATTATCTGTTCTGTCGTCTTTGATTAATTAATTAGATGTCGTGTTTTCATTAACTTTCGCGCGTTGAGTGATAACAAATCCCTCTACAAGTTTCGCTAGTTTAGAGGTTTAGGGCGTCTTTGTATCCAAATTCCACGGGTTTCACCCCATGCAGGAAGGTTCTCCTGCAGTCACTAGATCGAAATCCCGAGCAAGAAAAGAGAACCCAAAGGAAACTCCTGCAGTCACGAGACCTAAACCTCGAGCCAGAAGAAGAAACGTAAAAAATATGGCTACCCAAGGTGATCCACAGCAGGGTCCTAGTAACCAATCTTCTAACCAACCCCCAGCTGCAAAGAATAGCGAGTTAGTCCTATCAGCAGCAGACGTTCGTGAAATGATTCCCTTATATTCTGGGAATAAGAACGAACTCAATAAATTCATTTCCTGTTGCGATGGTTTGTTCGCGACCGCAAAAAACGCAAGGGACAAACAGTTTTTCTTCAACATTTTAAAAACACGAGTCTCTGGACCGGTCTATGACATCATAGACTACGGTGGCGCTGACAATTGGGGCGAATTAAGAAGCCAATTGCTAAAAAGATACAAGCTCTCGCGTACAACTGCTCGAGAGGAACTTAGAAAAGCTCGACAGGGACAACGTGAAACCCTTGAGGAGTATTCACAGCGCGTTATTCGCCTATTGGGCGAACTTAATAAAGCCACGCAAGTGACTATCAGCGATGCTGTAGCCAGAGCAGCCCTTATCAGGGAAAACGAAAAGGAAGCTATAATTGCTTTCGAGAATGGTCTGCGAAATGAGAGATTGCAGACATTAGCCCAGGCTCGCGACGAAGGAGAACTCGCTAGCCTGATAGATTATCTTTTAGAGCGTGCTTCTAACATGGATGAAAGAACACGATCTGAAAGCAATGAGGGACCACATAGGCAGAGTCCTACTTGCGAAATGTGTAACAAAAGAGGACACACCAAAGATACCTGTTACAGGAACAGGATTATACCCACTTTTAATTCTCCTATTATTAAAAAGGAAGTAAGGCGATTATATTGCTCCTACTGCAATAGGCCTAACCACGAAATCCAGGATTGTCGAACAAGGCGCTTCGACTATGAAAGAAGGACAAACAGGGTTTCCGAATACCCCAGACAGTCCAATAATGGACCGCAAGGGCAATGGTCTCAGGGTAACAATCAACGTCCCCCTCAGCCAACCCAAAACCGCAATAACTACGAACAGAGACGACCAACACCGCCTGGAAGAAACCAGGGAAATAATAATTTCAGGCAAGTGAGAATACTCAAACAAGAGCCTGAATACAGCGAACACGAATTGGGAAACTGGCCCAGAAACCAGGCAAGTAATAATCTCAGGCAAGTAAGGATACTCAATCCAGAGCCTGAATACAACGAAGAACATGAACAGGGAAACTGGGAACTGCGGGAAGGTGCTCCCGGCAGTCCAACCCGCCAACAGGAATCATTAGCCGAAGTACAAATCCACCATTAAGAGCTACCGTTAAAGTACCAGTCACTATGCACGAACGCGGAGTCATCGTCAAACTGCCCTTTTCCTTAGCAAAAGGCGGAATATCAACCTTCTTAATCGACTCGGGATCCCAGATAAGCCTGCATAAGCTGGATGCCACTGCCGAAGACTGCTGGGCGGATGTAAGTAAAAGGTGTATAATCAAAACCCTTTTCGACGAATTCGTCGCATCAGAAGGCCTAGCAGAAGGCAAGGTTATGCTTAGCAATGGACATACCGGTGTAGAGGTGTCGCACTCGTTTCAACTGGTAACGAGTGAAATTGACAGCGTCCTGCACTGTGATGGATTATTGGGACACGATTTCCTAACCAGATTTGTCGGCGACGTCATGTATTCGGAAGATAAACTGGTACTTAACTTAACTCTTGATGATGGAAAAGTAAAATTAATAACTAATACCCCTGAACAAAAAACTATCTCTGCCTTCACAAAAAATAAATATTCCTCTCCAGAAACCACCAAAACAACTAACGAACCAATTAACGATAAACAAATCGTCGAAAGGCCGGGTGATCT
Organism: Thereva nobilitata; assembly: GCA_963855945.1. Classification (NCBI taxonomy): domain Eukaryota; kingdom Metazoa; phylum Arthropoda; class Insecta; order Diptera; family Therevidae; genus Thereva; species Thereva nobilitata. The sequence continues at coordinate 38,919,355 of OY979697.1, forward strand.
TCTCCCTATGAGGAAAGCACTCCCCGAACCTCTGTCTAAGAGTCAAAGTATGACTAATTATATAAAGACAGGCGAAGACGATTTATCACGCGATTTACCCAGGCAAAAGACCTGCGCAGAAGAAAAGTTAATTAAAATTCCCACCAGGCAAGAGACCTGCGTGGACGATCTATTAAATAAAAATATAAATAAAATTCCCACCAGGCAAAAGACCTGCGTGGACAATCAAATGAATAAAAATACATATAAAATAATAAAGGAAACAATGGAAAGAGAAGAAAACAAATATAAGAATACAATACATGGAGGTTTGGATAAAATAAACGAAATGGATGAGGAAATGAGAAACTTCAAAGAAGACAGAAAATGGCAGCAAATCCTACAAGATACCGAAGAGAAGCTGAAAAATCTTCAAATTAAGTTCAAAATTATTGAAAAAGAAAATATAAAGTTAAAAGAACAGAATTGTAAGGTACAGGAAAATAATAAAGAACTGTTGTTAAAATGTGAAAGGGCTAAGTATGATTATGAAGAATTACTTGATAGCATAAAAACTTTTGAAAATAAGATCAATAACATAATACAAACAGAAAACAATGCCATAAAGCAAAACTTAACAATGTTAAAAGAGGATAATAATTTAACAACGGAACAAAATTACGAATATAAAAAGGATATTAATAAAGTTGATAATATAAACAAAAACCCTTTAACCAAATTTAAATTATTACTTGAAAAAGCATACGAAGTAAAAATGCCTCTAAAGCGATCAATGAGTAATGCAACTGATTTAGCAAAAAATTTAGAAAACTATGAGCAATTAGTAATTCAAAATGAATATTTAACAAATCAATTCGAACGCGATATAAATAAACACTCAAGAGTGGGATACATAAGGGCATCAACCATAAATAGAAATGAATCCCAAAACCGTAGATATAACCTGCAAATAAACAGGAAACCACACAGAAATTTACCATTAACTAAATTTATATAATTTATTTTTTTAAAATCAAACTCCCTATATTATTAATGTCTGACCATTTTCGCATCGGTGGCCTTCAAAACCCCTCTATCTCGTCTCAATCAACCTGTCTTAAACCAAAAAAAAATATATGTTTTGAAATTAAGATGATTAAATGTCTGCCAATCGGACCAATTGTAATTACTTATTTAAATTTTTGAATCGACCCTTCCAAGCACAAATGAGAGACGAACAATGAATATGAAATCCATAATTATAAATCGATACACGTTTTGATCACGATCGCGAAATATGACACCACCGAAATGAAGGTACAATAATAAAAATTTCTTTTGCAAATCACATATTAACGCACTAATAAGCGAAATTACAAAGGAAAGAAATTTTCACATTTCAATCAAATTTTTCATATATATGCACAAATAAGTAAAATGAAATGTAATCATAATTTTTTTTTATATGTAAGTTACTGTTATTAGCAATTAATAAGTAAAATTTAAGTTTAATTTTTTTTCCATATACGTAATCTAGTAACATTTTTATAAAAAAAAAAAAATATATAATAATAATAAATATATATATATATATAACATAATAATAAGCAAATAAATGTCCTTGTTTTAATATACATATGTAACCTAGTAAAAAAAAAAAAAAAATTTTTTTAAATATACTTTTTCATTATAACCAAAATATATGTAATAATACAAAAAAAATAATAAGAATATATAGATACATACTAATAGAATAAAAAAAAAAAAAACAAAATCTCAAAGTAATTAGCCTAAGGGAATTTTTTTATATATATTAGCTAAAAATTTTTTATAACTTAGTCTAAGAATTTTCTTATATATATAAAACAAAACAAAAAAAGCACATATCATTATATAAAGTTAAAAGACTCACTACTTAACACACGATAATAATTTCAAATTTTTCTAACCTTCAAAAAAAAAAAAAATACATATATATATAACAATAATTGTGTGCCAGACAAACTCCAGCTCTCACCCCAAAGAAAACTTAACCCTATAGTAATGTCGAACGAAAGTTCTACTCTTTTCTATCGTACAACTTTCTATTTAAGGGGATAGGTGTAATGAGCCTATGGCTCATCACCATATATCCACATATCAAAAACCCTTCACTATCCGCATCTATCTAATATCCAACTCATGAATCTTCTCTTATCCGATTCATGAATCAAATTATTTCACATACTTCCTGAAAGTATGCATACCCAACGTTAACCGAACGTTAACTCATAAACAATTTCAAAGAACTTGCATCTTTTCCCACGATATTCTTTTCTAATAATTACCCAAAGATCTAAAAGGCAAAACATATGCATACATGAGGTCCATATTATTTTCATTCGGGTAAAATGAACAGAATCCATCCATATGGAATTCATCCCATTTTACCCAAAACTCCAAACATTGCTTACGCGTAAAATAACATTTCGAGCATAAGCCAACAGCCGCTCCAAATGTGTCGCAACCCTTGCTTCCTGACCCAAGCGATTTTACTCATACTTCAACTTATGAACGTAAACATAAATAGTCCAAGAGCTAGTGACAGAATTGCAAAGTGATTTTGTAGAGGATGGGCCTTTGATATAAGGTAGATTAGGTAAAGCACAACCGATTAAAAATATTCGCCAGTTCGAGTCTACTTAAGTTTTAATTTTATGAATTTTTGAACTTGTCGATTTTTTGACCATGAAAAAAGTGATATTGCAGAGGATGGGACTTGGTATATAGGTTAATTGGGTTGCCCCCAACACATATTCCGATTCCCATCTCGTTTGGAGGTTAGGTTTGACTTTTGGGAATTTTTGAACATGTCGGTCTGATCAAGATGGACAAAGTGATATTGGAGAGGATGGGGTTTGGTATAATGGTGAGATAGGCCACCAAGAACCCTAATTCAGCTGCCCATCTCATATGCAATCACGGTTGCGATTTTGGCGGCTTTTAATTTTGTGGCCATTTTCGGTATGACCCAAGTGATTTTGTAGAACCCAAGATTTGGACCATAGGCTCGTGGCATCTGCCAAATGTTACATTTTCAATCCCATCTCCGTTCCATCAATATTTTCCGTTTAATTGAGAAAAATTGGTTGATGGAAAAAAAAAACATTTTGATGATTATACAGGGTGTATACCTTTAAGCTTACAAAGCGGCCGGCTGTAGATAGGTTTTGGATAGACGAAGAAAAAATCGTATGGGTGGGGGGGGGGTAAATCTTAACGGTTTAGCAGCTAGGGCGTTTTGATTTTTTTTTGTAGAGGTTTACATATCACCCTGTATTTATGTAACCCTTGAATAGGATACCAGTGTACGTAGAATACTCCCACCTATCTAAAACTGTCAAAATCAAGGATCCAGCTAGCCAACTTCCAGAGCAATGAGTCGTCAAAGTCAAAATTTCGTTTTTTTTAACTAAAATTTCAACTAAAAACAACTTTTTCTCCAAAAAATACCTAGTTAACTGATATTTTTTTTGCAAAATTGGAAAGCTTGGACAATTCCTATCAATATTTTCTGGACAATTTTTACGCTACGGCCTTTACTTTTGAAGTTATTAGCAAGTTTGATGTTAAAATTTGCCTTATTTGGTGCTTATTTGGTACTTTTTGGCAAAGCTTAGGTGAAAAGGCACAAAAAAAGAGCCAATTTTAGCGTTAAAATTGCTTATAACTCCAAAAATAAAAGCCGTAGGATACAAATTGTCCAGACATTATTGATAAGAAATTGTCCAAGCTTTCCAATTTTGTAAAAAAAAATATTAGTTAACTAGGTATTTTTTGGAGAAAAAGGTGGTTTTAGTTGAAATTTTAGTTAAAAAAAACCCAAAATTTGACTTTGATGACTCATTGCTCTGGAAGTTGGTAAGGTGGAAAAAATGGTTTGTACAAAAGTTGTAGATCTTTTTATTACCTACAACTTTTATATTTAACTTTTTTCGATAGGTCTACTTTCGCCGAAAATCGTCCAACGTTGGAAGCCAATATTCGAATGAAACGTTCACCGCATCGTGAAGAGCCGGCTTAAGCCCGGGACACACATTTGCGCACAGCGTGACGGCCGTGTGTTGGAAAACACACGGAGAAAAAGTAAACAAGTAAAATCTTACCAGTCAGTCCCCACATTTCCGCGTCTCCATGTCCGCACCGCATCAAATTTTACTTGTTTATTTTCTCTCCGTGTGTTGTCCAACACACGGCTGTCATGCGGTGCAGACACGGTTCGGATATGTGTGTCCCGGGCTTTAAGAAGCAAACGGAGCCCGCAGCATGAGTGAAAAAGCTGCGCTTTTAAACAACCAGAGCGAATGGGAAACTCGTTTTCTTTTTATTTGGTTTTTCCTCTACATGGAACAACCGGGAATTCTCTTTAAAATTATCTTAAGGAAGATCGATTGAAGGAGCATATTCCAAATTGAAAATCTGAAATTTGAATACGTTATTTATTGATATCTCATACATTCAATAAAATTTTTTAAAAAACATTGGACGTCTTGCATTCGAGTAATTAGTATTCAATATTCAAGTAAAGGTCGAGTAAAAATGATATTAAACGTGGGAATTTATTGCACATAAAAATGGATAATTCTCCATAACTAGACGTCAAACTGCTTTAAAATTTTGTCAATAATTATAATCAGATTAGAATGTCAACTTTTATTTACAGAATAAATTTGACTTCTATCATGGGAATTTAATTTTACATTCTCTGTCCTTATATTATACTATTTTCAGAGATCGATCCTTCTTAAGTGGTTTGAACGTTTTCGGTTTATCGGTTTATTTTTAAAGGAGATCAATACATGTAATTGTTATGGCATTCTAAAAAGAACCTAGGTGCAAATGATGAAAATGAGTTCGATCACGAGATTGTTGTGTTTGCCGCCCCCTGAAAGTGCCGCCCGCGTGCGGTGCACACTCTGCACGCCCGCACCCAGCGGGCCGGGTTATAATGTATGTTTGTATATCGCGGTATAAGAACCAGATGAACGTATCTACAAAAAAATCAAAAAAAGTTTTTTTTCATAAAACGGTTCACAATATAGTCCTTTATGAATTGGCAAAACGACGTAACGGTAAAGTCTATATTTATCAAATTCCAAAAAAACGAAATAGCTTAAGAATCATTTTCAATGGAACCAGAAAAACGTATTATGAATACCGTTTAAATAGTTCTAATTATCTTCCTACCTCTTTAGAGCTAAAGGAACGTATTTCTAAAAACAATATTTTTATTCTTAGAATATAGTTTGTTTGGCAATAATGTACAAACCATAAGAACGTAAAAGCTTATACGTTGTTTTGGTCGTTACAAAATTACTCATTTTATAACTACATAGACATAAACTTAACTTCACAAATGACGTATTTAAGTTTGATAACAACATAAGTTTGAAAATAATTAAGGGCCACACTAACGTATGTCAACCGAATTTTAAAAATATATATATTGCGTCTATGTAAGCATATACAAATAAATAATTTCTAATTTTTTCAAAGCTCTAAGAGTATGGCAATACATAGAAAAATTTTTTTTTCCATACTGGTATTTTATCTGTATTAAAAAGCTGCTAAAGTTTAAAGAGCCGAATTTTCACAGTATTTTTGCTTTCCTGTAAAATTGAGAAAATGTAGATACGTTTATCTGACTCTTACACCGCGATATACAATACACAACTACTCATAATATCTGAAATATATAACATAAATATGCCACTAGAGGGGTATATACATCCATTTTAACTCAATTTGCTATATGAAACTAGATTTTACGATTTTTCAACTTCAACTGGAGATGGCAAGGGTTTCTACAACTGGGAAAGAGATGGGCAAGTGGATATGTATTATAGATGTTGTAACGAACCCTAATATTCAAATCCCATCTCCTACAAAATCACTTGGGTCATACCGAAAATGGCCACAAAATTAAAAGCCGCCAAAATCGCAACCGTGATTGCATATGAGATGGGCAGCTGAATTAGGGTTCTTGGTGGCCTATCTCACCATTATACCAAACCCCATCCTCTCCAATATCACTTTGTCCATCTTGATCAGACCGACATGTTCAAAAATTCCCAAAAGTCAAACCTAACCTCCAAACGAGATGGGAATCGGAATATGTGTTGGGGGCAACCCAATTAACCTATATACCAAGTCCCATCCTCTGCAATATCACTTTTTTCATGGTCAAAAAATCGACAAGTTCAAAAATTCATAAAATTAAAACTTAAGTAGACTCGAACTGGCGAATATTTTTAATCGGTTGTGCTTTACCTAATCTACCTTATATCAAAGGCCCATCCTCTACAAAATCACTTTGCAATTCTGTCACTAGCTCTTGGACTAAAACAAAGCAACGACAACGACCGACCCATTTTCAATGCTCAGGCATTAACCCAACTGCAAACGTGCGCATATGACTCAAGCCAAACAAAAGCTTCGCGGCTGCAAACAGCCGCTCGAATGCGAACAGCCGCAAGAGCGCCGGGTAAGCGCATTTCTTCGTTGAGAGTTTCCCAACAGGGGAAATTGCTCAATTGTTTGTTCTGTCTTGTGCCCTAATTGGCCAAGCCAGCTTGCAGAATAAACGCGAGCGTGAGGTTGTGCAACCAACCAGGAAACGTCGCGAGAACTCGAAGGAGGTGCATGACTTTCAATGAACTGTGGAAAGTCATGCTTTATAAGTGGGAGTTGGAGAGTGAATCAGTCAGTCAGTGAATCAGCAGTCAATCAGTATCAATCGGCAATCAGTAACAGCCAGAAATCAGTATCAACCAGTAATAAGTGATCAGTAGTAATGAGTAATATATAACTATCAGTAGAAATCAGTGAGTGAAGTGATCAAGCAGCGGAGTTCGGTTAACGTGTGAGTTTTTTTTATGAAGTTACTAATGCTGAAAATTATAAATAAAACACTAGATTAAATCTCGAAATTGTAACAAAATTGTAATATTAATGTATTAACTTAAATAACCGTTCGAATCACTAAAAATATAAATACTTAAAAGAATCCAAGTGCGTTTTTTTTTTAAAAAGGGGCAGGTGATCTTCTACCTAAAGCACTCCCTAGTCCCGTCGCGCTTTAATAGTTTCAAATAAAATCGCGCGGCATAACAAGATCGATAAAATTCAAAATAATATTATATTCGCAAAATATAATATAATGGGCCGATCCTTTCTTACCCCAGAAGAAATAGACATTTATAACGTAGACATATTTAAAATGAAAGAAATTAAAAGTTCTTTACTTCAAGCAGACAAAAAACTTATATTCGTGATAGCCATCCCTAGATTCGAAAAGGAATTAGGAAGAAAATGTAGATTAATTTCTGTCCCAAATAAAGAAATGGAAGAAATTGTTATTGACGAAAGGGACATCTTAATTTTTAGGAACGTTAGTTATGTAGACAATAAGGAATATTATGTTAAAATTTTGAAACCAGCAAATGAATGTACTCAGAATCTTTTAAAGAAAAATTTTCAGAATTGCCAAAAAATAAAGAATACGAAATTAGAAATAAATGAACTAGAATCAAATATGATATATGTCAAAAACGCTAAAGAGCTTAAATTGAGAAATACTTGTGACAATATGGAATATAAGTTAGATAACAATTACATTATAACCTATAATAACTGTAGCATAGAAATAGGGGAAACAAAATTTAAGAATTCACAAATAAGTTATGTACAACATATTATTCTTCCAAATTACCTAGACATAACAAATGTTAGCCAAAAAGTAACGTTAAATGAATTAAATCTAAAGACAATAGAAAATATTAAAGAGATAAAGGAAGTCAAGTATATATCAGGGCAAAACAAATTCATAAATATGTCAGTAGGTGTAATAATTTTGTTGATTACAATAATTAGCATAACAATATATGTTGTAAAATCCAAATCGAACAAAGCTGTTTTCAGGATAGAAAAGAATACAAAAAGGATGTCCAGGAGGACATCAAGCTTGAGGAGGGGGGTGTTATATATCCGGTTTATCAATTTTAATTATAAATCAAATTTCTTAAATATTTCTCAATGTATTTCACCACAGCCCCAATTAATTGAAATCATAATTAATCAGCAAATGCATTTCCTGCGACATGCTAAATTAACAAAATCGAAGTAACTCAAAGTTCAATTAACTTTTACTTTGAACTTTGAAAGAAGCGGCAGGAAATGCAAGATCAGCTTTCTTCGATTTGGATGGTAACAAGTAAATGTTAAAATCAAAAAGTAACTAGTAATAAATTCCAGCTCATTAAGATCGGATATCAATAAAGCGATTTTTAGTATTAAACGAAAGTCGGTGTTTGATTATTATTTTTTTTTATTACTCAACAGATTCCAGAATTTATTTTCCGTGGTGAAAGTAGCAAATTCGGAATTGTAACTTGGCACCCACCCTTAATTCTATTTTTGTATCTCGTATTCGTGTCTTTCCATGGTTGACATGCGCTTACGGTTACGCGGTTTTTTAAATTTGTTAGAAAAAAATGGATTTTGCGGAAAAATTGATTGAACTAGTGCGTTTAAATAAAGTTTTATACGATTTTTTTTTTAACAGTCTCAGAATTGAAAATATATTTTTCTTTGTAGCACGAGAATGTAAAGACAAATGGAGGAATTTAAGATGCTCGTATAGACGAGTGAAGAGCAGCCAGAAACGTGCTTCAGGAAGTGGTAGCATGGAACCCCACAAAAAGTGGAAATACGAGGATCAAATGTCCTTTTTGTTCCAAAGAAAGTATGTATAATTTATTAAGACAGGGAATATGAAATATTAAATAAGGGCATTTAATTCTAATTACAATAGGACAATAGGGAATATGGAAACCACCCAATTAGAAAATCCGGAATCACCACTTTTTGATTTGAATGATATAATAGGTAACCTTTATAGATTATCATTTTAAAACATGGTTGTATTTGAATGACTTGAATTTAATTTCAGAAGTAGATTTCGAAGACGACTCCCATGAAATATCATCTCCAGGCCCTTCTACTTCAACACAAGAGCCATGTCCTTCAATGGAAAACTCTGGAAAAAAAGGAAGAGAAAGGATCAAAATTCAGATCTTGGCGATTTCCTTAAAACGGCAACGGAAGCGATAAACAAGATCCAATCAGCAGTACCTGCGGAAAGGGGAATAATTCTCCAACTGCAGATGTGTTTCTCGCTCTGGCTAAGAGAATAGATGAATCCAATTTGCCAGTTCATATTGTAGCAGGCATCGAACATAAAGTGACAAATCTTGTTTATGAAGAAGTTAAAGTAAATATCTTGAATTAGGTTTTATTCTATATACATAAGTATCAACTGTGCAACACTGAAATATTTTGATTTTTTATATTATTATCGACTGTGAAAGTTTGCAATATTTTGAATTAGATTTTTTTTTTGTTAGTATCGGCTGTGAAAGCATGAAATATTTTGAATTACATTTTATTTTTTATATTAGTATCGGCTGTGAAGGCTTGAAGTATTTTGAATTAGATTTTATTTTATATACATATGTAAGTATCGAGTGAAATTTTTTGAATTAGGTTTATTCTATATACATAAGTATCGACTGTGAAACCCTGAAATATTTTGATTTTTTATGGTATTATCGGCTGTGAAAGCTTCATGTATATTGAATTAGATTTTATTTTATATAAGTATGAATGTGAAGATTAAATTTTATTTTTTATATTAGTATCGGCTGTGAAATTAAAGTCTGAAATATTTTGAATTGGATTTTATTTTATGAAGTATTGGCTGTGAAAGCCTGTATTTTGTTAATGAAACAATAATGAAATAAAACAATAACATTAAAGTGTTAAATATTTTGAATTTTATTTTATACAAGTCCTTCTTCTTCTCTATGCAAATATAAATATTCACATAATTTATCACGATACATAAAGGCGTCGCGAGACGAACGATTCGCACGGCTAATACACTGATAAAAAAAATTCTTGGCTTAAGGCAATTTTTCTTGAACCAAGCAACTCATGTTTTGGATATAACGAAAACAATATTTTCTCGGGATAAGCAATACGCATAGTCTTGGTTTTATTGTCTTGGATGAAGACAAAAGTTGACTAGAAGTAAAAAAAAAAATTCTTTGTTTGAGATACCTCATTTTCTTAACCTAAGTAACTCAACTTCTTAGTCGAAGAATAGTGAAAGAAACATTTCTTGGTTTGAGATACTAATTTTCTTAACTTAAGCAACTCAACTTCTTAGTTGAAGAATAGTGAAAAAAAAATTTCTTGATTTGACATACTCATTTTTCTTAATTAAAGCAACTCAACTTCTTAGTCAAAGAATACCAAATTCTTGAAGCAAGCAAATTAATTTTCTCGAACTGAGAGAAGTCGGCTGTTTTGAATAAGGACAGGTTTATCCACTGAGAAATCACATTGACAACATTTTTGACCATCAACAATTTTCAATATCTATTATTTGTAAATAAAGATTTTATGTATCTTCTTTGTTTGTTCAGAGCTTCTATGAATTTAATTAAAAATTTATCTCAATATAATTTAACAAAAATTTTTATTACAAAAGACTTATTGGCACTATTATACATTCCTTCAATCATTCAAAATAACTTAAATAATGTTACTTTAATATCACGTTCTTACATCTACACAAATAAAAAAAAATTTCGATAGGAGAGACCAGGACAAAATGGGGTACCCAAGGTAAAATGGGGTTTAAAGGGAAATTATGTGTATACGGGTTTTTTATTATCTTCCCTTTTATTATCTTCCCCATTTAACCAATTACTGTTATATAAGTATTATAATAAAAAATAACGTAAAATAACTATAATAATTATAATTGATTATAATCTTACCAAGCTAACAAAATTTTTGTTATTTATATTATGTACAGAAAGCGGTGACGTATTAATATCATTTATATTAATATATTTATTTTCTACACTTTTCACGATTTCATAAGCATTGTAATGTCCGTTGAATTGTACTATTTTCATTAATTTACAATAGAAAGTTACAGTTTTTTCATTTTCTGAATTTATGTAAATTTTTTCTATTTTAAAAAATTCCGGTTGGTCATTAGCGTCAGTATTGTATTCCAATATTGAACCAATGTAATACCATTAATTTCATACCAGTCAGTACAGTATTTTGAATTATCATCATAAAAGAAAATTTTTCCCCATGAAATAATATCTGATAATCCACTATTACATATATATCTAAATGAACATTTTAATTGATATCTAGTGGAAATCGATAATGGTAGTTGTTTTCTGCAAGTAATAGAGCGACATATGTTTTTCATTTCTCGATGTTTCGATTCATATTTAAAGGAACTTAATAGTATTGGTGGGCCTGTTTTTTTAATTACAGTTGGATAATGGATCAAAAAATGATGTTTTGGTTTTAATGATACCTTGAAGAGTTTTTGATAGGACATAAGATATCTTCGTATTAAGTCTTGATAATATTCGATTAAATTATTTGTAAAACATTGTGAAGTTAAAATTTCCGTTATTTCTAATAGTAGAAGGTAATGTTTCCATACAAGATCATTTGTTTCCACTAAATCACCAACTATTAAAGAAAAATTTCTAACTAGACATAACATTTCTGATGCGGACATAATAATACAGTTATTTTTTAAATGATTACTTTGAATTGGAGGTGGAATGTTTCTGTCTGCTCTATTGAAATCAAAATATTTCGAGCGGGAATTCAAATTCTTCAAAGAAAAATAATTTTTTTTAATCAAATAGTCTATAATTAGTGACATGTCGTAACGGTGTACTGTACACCTTCCATTAGATCATGCATGACGTCACATGATTGATTTTTATAAACGTGAAAATTTGGTAGCTCATGCCATATACATTTTTCTTTTATGCCAATCTTTTTCTCAACATGATCGTCGTAATCAACTATTTGTCTCATATTGTTAAAATTTTCTGTTGTTTGTGTGTGACAAATATCTTTCGGTGATAGGCAAAATCTACAGTAATTGTTGCAATTAAAGCTTTCGAAAAAACCTAACATACTGTGGAGACCTAAATTATCGCCTGCCATTGTAATTGTTATGAATTTAACATTAACAATTTTATTTTGGATTATCACATCAATTCCGAATTCTTCTAACTCTTTTAAATTTTTTATAATTTCTTCAAAAATAGCTATATTACCGAAATGGGCTCTATCTTTTGAATAAAATAGGAAAGTTAAAAATATATTTTCCATTCGGCTTGACATATTCGATGGGAGTGTAGCAATTGATGTATACAATGCTCCCAATTTATTTTTTCCAGCATGACTTCCGAGGGGATTACCAGTTTCGAAATCGTCAAAAAACAACACCAATGGCATAATGACGGTATTCTTATCATACTTATCAATTAAACTTATCCACAAGCTTCCTTGTATAATATTTCTTATTACTTTATTATTATCAGACGTTTCATTCTCTTTGTAAAGTTCTGTCTGATATTTGATTATAGTAGAAAATACATCGGGAAGCTCGAGAAACATTTTTAAACTATGTTTTAATGGAACAATATATGCCTTTTTGTTCTGCATACTTGATATTATTTGGTTGTTTCGCTTAATTTTCTCTCGGCTGGTACCTAATTTTACTTTTGTAGGTTTTATATAATATTTTGAATTTTCAAAGTGTTTTATTCTTTTATAGTCAGTGTTTAAATATGTGAATGTATTTTTCACGGACTTTATTACGTTAAATATTTGATTTGTTATTTTTTCAGTATTACTTATTTCTTTATCGAGGATTTCTTCTATATCATGCATAAAGTTAAATATAAATGACTCTAATAATTTAACAAGACTCTGGACTAAGTTTCGCGGTAGGTTTACCATATTATAAAGATTAGCTATAAATTTTTCAATTTGTAAAAAATATGTATTGTTCAATTCAGATGGATTTGAACTATAACTATTATTATTATTAGAAGAAGAAGAAATTTCTAAAGTATTATCCACCTGTTTACTTGAACAATTTTCATTCAGAGGATTTGAACATACCGAAATATTGTCAACTGTATTTAATTGATCAGTATGATGAGTTACCGGACTTTCAAGTTCTAAAAATGTATCACAATTGTTAAGACCGATTTTAGAACTTGAATTGTTTTCAATTACAATATCATCGGTTTCGTGTAATGCTGAGCAACTTTCATAACAATTCAGGGGATGTAATAAGTTATGGCTATGATCTAAATGATATTTCAAGCTTCCGTGTCGATGATAAGTCCTAGCGTAATTTAAAATTGGACACGTAAAAACGTCTGTAATTTTATGAGCATTCTTTAGATGAAGTATATACGTTTCGAAATCTGATAATGTTAAACTACATTTACTGCACTGAAAACTCATCGTGATAAAATACACGTTCGACTAATAAAAAAATTACGCAAATCTATTAACTGTTAACTACTATTGACAGTATAGTTGAACTTTTTGCAATTATCAATAACAAAATTTATACTAATATATTTAAATCGATTGAAAAACTGCAATCTGCTAATTGTTGATATTCACAAGCTGTTGTGTTGATTGTCAAAAACGATCTAGTGTAGTTTGACTGTAACAGAAAAATTTTATTTCACTTATTATATTACTTAAATTGGAGAAATTCTACAATACGGTATGAGGATTTTTTGACATAAAGAATATATTTGTGTTTCATTATCTGAAGCATCAAATACAGCATAATAGTAATCATTTTAATTTACTTACTCACCTCGTATAATACTTTGAGATTTTCACATACACAGAACGCTCGTTCGTTATTTTTTTTTCATCAAATTTATGTTTGTTAGGCAAATAAATACATACATATTTGACGGATTTGATATTTTTTAAGTCTAAACCCCGTTTGAATTTCAATAAATCTGTAGTAATAAGTAAAATATCGTAGTTGATTTCTTTGGCCCAAAATAGTCGAAATAATTATATGACCAACACAATAAAATATTTCTTTGTATTTGGATATTTTTCAGTGATTTATCATCAAAAAAACATTTCACGAGAAATATATTATTTGAGTCGCTCAGAAGCCAAAACGGTTAAGTCCATGGGCACGGGCATGGACTTAACCGCATTGGCTTCTGAGCGACTTATTTATTAATATATTTGCACAAACTACATATGCAAACGCTCAAGGTTACGTAAAAACTACAAAGTGAAAAATAACATTTTTGATGGCAAAAACCGAATTATGTGAAAAATTTATAATTTTTAACATCAAAAAATCAAGCGATTCTGCTCCGACACGAATTTTTCCAGATTTGTCATAATGTATTTACATTTTTTTTCATACTAATTTTTTTTACATGGCTTCAGCATACCCTGGTGCTGGTGGTTGTGAGCAGAGCTTTGCCAGCGTATAGTTCTTAAGCCGGCTACTCACACGCCTGCCTGTAGGGACAATTTCGGGCGCACGGCAGTCGGTCCAATTTCGGAGGGGAAATATCCTACTAGGAAATTGCCCCTCCGAAACTGGCCTGACTGCCGTGCGCCCGAAATTGCCCCTGCGGCAGGCGTGTGAGTAGCCGGCTTTAGCCACTAGTAACTGCACTCTAGCCATTATAGACCCTTCAAGGGGAGGGATGGGATTTTCCAATTTTTTCTAGGTATACATATTCAATGTTTCAAAGAATCAATGAACAAAGGACCTATGAAGTTCCTAAAATGTGTACACTTATACAAATTTAGCAAGCGTTTACTTGATTTTACTTATTCGTTTGTAAACCTTCGACCGTGTCACATCACATCGGGTAGTAAAAACAAAAAGTACGTTCAAGAGAGTTAGTATTTTGTTAACTATAGCAGTGAGTTGGCTTAAAACAATGGATAATTATTCATCTATAATTGTGCCACCATCAGATGTATTAAAAAAGTTATTTAAAAAGTGGGGAATTTCCCAGGAAATCATTGACAAATTTCTGAGTAAGTAATATAATTTTTGTGATAAAAGTAACAATTAAGGTAATGGAATATACACCAACATGAGATAGGAAAATCACTCTTGAGTTTTCTATCTTTGTCAGTCTCCTATATCCCATAATAGGGCCTAATTATTTTTACAATAGGGCGTTCTTAGTATTTTTTTTATAAAAATATTTTCTACTTGACGATAAGTCTATATTTTTATATATATTTTTTTAAGAAAATGGAATAACGATAGAAATATTAAAAAAAATAAGACCCGAATATATGAAGGAAATGTGCCCTAATATAGCAACCAGAATTCTACTCGAAGAAAAAATCGCAGAGGAGTTAGGAACTGAATATCCTTCAGACATTCCTATCGTTAGTGTGGTAAGTTTCATATAAATAATTATTATCTGAAATAATTTAGCGCGGGTAAATTAAAAGTTGAAAAATTATCACTAATTTATAAAAATTTGTTAAAACTAAAATTATTACAATTCTTATTATTATTATTATTAAAATTTACTAAAATTATAACTTAAATCATAAAATTTTCGTTAGAGCTCCTAAATATAAATAAATAACAGAAGTATGAATTATAAAATATAATTTGAAAAAATGGAAATAACGAATCTGTTTTTTTTTTTATTTAGGAGCACTAACGACAATCTTATATAGTAGCTGTAGTTTAAATAAAGTAGTAACCTTATGAATATATATATATATATATATATATATATATATATATATATATATATATATATATATATATATATATATATATATATATATATATATATATATATATATATATATATATATATATATATATATATATATATATATATATATATATATATATATATATAAAAGTATATATATATATATATATATATATATATATAAAAGTATATATATATATATATATATATATATATATATATATATATATATATATATATATATATATATATATATATATATATATATATATATATATATATATATATATATATATATATATATATATATATATATATATATATATATATATATATATATATATATATATATATATATAATTATATATATATATATATATATATATATATATATATATATATATATATATATATATATATATATATATATATATATATATATATATATATATATATATATATATATATATATATATAAATTATATATATATATATATATTATATATATTAGGGTGGGTCAAATATTTTTGCGGCTCATTTCAGCGAAAATCATAAAATTCGTGTTATTTTAAGAATTTTTCGCGAAGAAACTATATATTTTGGATGAAGTCTACACCCCCCCCCCCCCACTTTTCAAAAATAGATTTTGTACTAAATGATTATTTTTATTAAAAACACTTTCAAACAAATCGCTATAACTTCTAAAATAATTGTAGTAGGATAATGATCTTGGGCTTGTTGGATCAGGGTGGCGGGGGTTTAGACTTCAACCACAAGTGCTCCTAACATTGCGGGGGAGATAGTAAAGCTAAGGAGCACTTGTGGTTGACGTGTTAGTTCTTTTGATATTCATACAACTAATAAAATTAAGACCATTAACAATGGAAAGAAAAAGAATAAAACAATTAACAATATAATAGAAAAGGAAGGATAATAGTAATCTTATGATCACGAGAGCAGATAAGGGGAATGTAACAGTAATTTTAGACAAGAATGAATATTTTCTTAAAGTTAGTAACATGTTAAAAGATGAGACAACTTATGAAATACTTCCACAGAAAGATTATAATAGAACTTTACAAACCCAACATAACAACATAATTAAACAATGGTTTAATAAGGGTTATATCAATGACACCACCAAAAAAACTTACATTAAACATAATTGTGTATTACCAAAAGCTTATGCCCTACCCAAAATACAAAAACCAAACATACCTTTCAGAATAATTATCTCATCTATCAACAGTCCCACATACATTATCAACAAACTACTTAGCAAAGTGCTACATAACAGTAGAGTCAATACTGAATATGACATAAAAAATAGCCTTGATTTTGCCAAATTCATTAAAAATAATAGAAAAATTCTTCCTAATTATAAACTAATTTCACTCGATGTTGTCTCACTTTTCACTCACATTCCAATAAATAAAACTATCGCCATAATTAAACTCAATTGGAAAAATATAAAAAAGAACACCAATTTGAGTAAGGATGACTTTTTCATTGCATTAAATTTCTGCCTAAATAACATGTTATTTTCATTTGACAATGTCACTTACAAACAAAAATTTGGTGCACCCATGGGATCACCTATTTCACCAATCCTAGCAGATTATTTGATGGACCATTTAATAGCTAATAGGTTGAAAAAATGTAGATACTACATACCTTTTTTTAAAAGATATGTAGATGACATTATCACTTGCATCCCTGAAGATGAAATTGATAATGTACTAGATATCTTTAATAATTATGACAACAACATTAAGTTCACAATTGAAAAAGAAAATATTTTAAATGAAATCTCCTTTTTAGATACCAAAACCATCAGAAATGGTAACACTTTAGAAATTGACTGGTACACGAAACCCACCTCCTCAGGCAGATATATTAATTTCAATTCCAACCACCATATCAATCAAAAAATTGGTATTGTGTATCATTTAGTAGACAAAATATTCCACATCGCAGATAAAAAATTTAATACACATAATTTTAAAAAGGTGTTTAATTTGTTACTCCTCAACAACTACCCTGAAGACTTCATATCTAAGTTTATGAAACTCAGATGGTCTACACTTTCCAAATTAAATTATAACCCAACAATAGTCACCGACAACAGTAATAAGAATCAACTAGACCATAGTAAGACTATATCATTTCCTTTTTGTAAAGAGTTGAATAGGAGTATTAAAAAAATCTTCATAAAACACAAAATACCTGTAACTTTTAGGAACACCAATAATTTACAACAACTTTATTATTTTGGAAAAGACAAAACACCTAAAATGTTAATTTCTAATTGTATTTATAAAATCCCTTGCCTAGATTGTGATAAGGTTTACATTGGTCAAACTGGCCAATGGATAAAAAACAGAATATATCAACATAAACATAGCATCAAAGTAGAATCTGATAATACAACGGCCTTAGTAGAACACGTTAGAAATAATACACATAGTTTTGATTTTGATAATGTCCAAATTTTAAATACTGATTACAAGAAAAGTAATAGAAATATAATGGAAATGATACACATAACCAAAAACAATTCAGTCAATTTCAGATCTGATACTAATGGTCTATCAAATACATATGCTTATTTGATCAAAAATAGTAATCAATAAACCTTAACAAATTTCAGAATTTTCCACACCTAATACATATTGGCTAATTCTATATTCAAATTTTCGCGGTTTTCATATTTTTATTTCTCTATTTTTCCACAACTAATTTATTTTTAAGTCATAACAGTTGCATTTCTGTCACCAACTTTATCATGCACTCCCAATGATAATAGACAATAGATTTCCCTCCATTGACCTTATCTGCCTCAACCATGTGTGTTCAAAAAGAACCATCACCTTGCCATAGTAGAACACCATAACTATTGTTTATTCCAGCATTACAACAACAATAATGAGAAGATGGGAAAATTCACCAACATAACAATGGAAAACACATCAGCAACATAAAAGGAACAAGAACAAAACCAGCTGCAAAATTTTCTATGTAACGATGTACAACATGAATAGTCCTCAACATTATTAAGTAAGAATTATTGTTATAACAATGTTTAAACTCAAAGTCATTTCATAATAATATTCAAAAATTAAAAATCAGAATTAATATTAACTTAAGATGCAAATGTAAAAATTCACTTGAATTTCACTCAATAATCCACTCAAACAAAATTTAAATTTGGTCACACTAAAATCAATCAAACTTACACCATATACACACACAGACAACTGTACCCCCACTTCGGTTGTTCTCAACTAAACCGGTTTATACCGTTAGTTTAAAAAAAATCAAGTGAATAAAAATATTGGCTCGGCTGATTTTCGCTCTCCTGTGATCCAGCAGCTCCACAAGCAGGTAATTTCCCATCATTCCCTCTATCCCTTATACATATATTTTAGTTATGTTTTGTTGAGTCAAGACAAAACATAACTATTTATTAATTGAAATCATATCTTGTATATCACTATACAAAATATTTAATACTTATAACTTATATGTTAGTTATGTCTTGTAGAGTCGATACAAGATATAACAACATATTAACTTTATTGTATTTTGTTGCATTAATACAAAATGCAACTTATATTCACTAATTCAGAGTAAAATCTTATAGCATTGTATAAGGTATTGCTACATTAATATTGATATATCCTGTTGTGTCGATGCAGGATATAATACCATGTTAACCTTGTTTATATCTTGTTGAGTCGATACAAGATATAAACACTCTATTAACTTACAGTAATACCTTGTAGCATTGTACAAGGTTTTTTACTAATAATTTTACTAACTTATTACTAGTGGTATCTTGTTGTGTCGAGACAAGATATTAACTTGCTATTAACCTTGTTTATATCTTGTTGAGTCGATACAAGATGTAAACATTTTACTAACTTACAGCAATAATTGCAGCATTGTTCAAGTTATTGCTATTTAATCACCAGTTATATCTTGTAGTGTCGATACAAGATATAACTTGTTACTAACTTTGTTTATGTCTTGTTGAGTCGATACAAGATATAAATATTTTACTAACCTACAGCAATACTTTGCAGCATTGTGCAAATTGTTGATACATAATCACTGGTTATATCTTGTTGTGTCGAGACAAGATATTAACTTGGTACTAACCTTGTTTGTATTTTGTTGCGTCGATATAAAATACAAACCCTCTACTAACTTACAGCAATACTTTGCAGCATTGTGCAAGTTATTGTTATATAATCACTAGTTATATCTTGTTGTGTCGATACAAGATATAACTTGTTACCAATACCATTTATATCTTGTTGTGTCGATACAAGATATAAAGACTTTTACTAACAAATAATAGCATTATATGGTGTTACTACAATACCAATTATTCATAGCATATTCCTTCAAAATTATCCCTTTCCCTTTGTTAAATTGCTGCTGGTAGAATCAGGTGAGTACAGGTTTGGTTACTTATTTTCTTTATATTAAATTTATATTATTTTATTGTGGCATGGTGAAGTTCAAGTGAACTTAAGTGAATTTTTATTAATAAATCAAATTACTTTATCGTGAACTCCAAATGAAATTTAAGTAGAAGTTAATTTGTTATATATTGATCTTGACTTTATCCAAATGAATTTGATTAAACTATATTTCTATATATTTTCTTGATATAAATATTTTCTTGTGTAATTAATTATATGAAGATTTGTGATATACATTTTTAATTAAAAGAAAATAAATTGAATTAGATCAAAAGAGTCAGCGAATTTAAGTTTGTCCTAGTTACATCCTTACCTTTGTTGGCCACTGAGCATTGGGGTTGTGGGGCTGCGTGCCGGGAAATTAAAAACGAAATACGTTATACGAAAATTATACAATGTGATTCGTTCTGTGTTAACCCTTTTTAACTTTCGTGTTCGTATTATAATAATTTTTTTGACGTTTTAATAGTTTTATAACAAACTATTCTGTTATTTATTTAAATTATATCGTAAGTGTTAAAGTTTTCACATTTTTTTACTTTCGTTTTGGTTTTTCTTAATGTCTAATTTTTTTTTTTTTTTATTACATTCAATTTATCTCTTTTTTTGTTATACTGTTCATACTGTTATTTAATCTTGTTTTTTCTATTTTAAGTTATATCATAAGTGTTAAAGTTTTTATAGTTCACTTTCATTTGGTTTTTCTTAACGTTAATTTTGTTATTGTATTTAATTTATCATTTGTTTTCTGATACAATTATCCATATTTTAGTTTAGCCTGAAGATGGTGGTCATTGCCACCGAAACGTAGTATTGAAATTTATTTTGTACAAAAAAAAATTTTTTTGTCAATAAATTTGTGAATAAGGATTGGGAATAAGGCTTTTTAATCAGAGAGTTTTCATTATAATAGAAAATATTAAAACAAAAAAAAATAATATAAAAAAATATATATCCAGATTTCTCTTTAAAATATTAATAATAAGTAAGAATAACAGAAAATATCACGTTGTGATCTATTGTAATGGCATCTTAACCTATGTTCTAATTAATAGTTCCAATTTCTGGTAAGCTTTTTAATTGTAATAGTATAAATATTAATTGCATTGTAATGTAAATTTTTGTTTTGTAGTTGAAAATGGCACAAATTTTAGTGCCGAAACGTCCGGCTTCTATGTATTAAAAAATAACTAATTAAAGTACGAATTATTATAATAAAGGATCACCAAGGCTCACCATTGTTTTTTATTGTACTTTTATATGGATCCTACATAACCTATAAATTGTTATTAGCGTCAATTATTGTATACTCCAGTTCGTTTTGGTGGAAAAGTTGATCTAAAATTTGAGAAAACAGTAGCAAATTAAAAATTTCACAGAATACCATAACATTTATTCCACTTTTTCCAAATCATAAAATTACAATGAAATGTTAAATAATGCCTCTACAAAAACTAATATTAAATGTTTGTAAGGATTTTATTAATTTATTGGAAATTTTGTTTGCTGTCAAATCTGGGGATTTCGATCAACTTTTCTAGCAAAACGAACTGGAGTATACAATAATTGACCCAAATAAAAAGTTGTTAGATTTTTTATGAAGTTTTTTATGCTGCAATAAAAAAAATAGTTTTTGAAGATCAAGTCATAGAAAATGGGTGTTATTTGGATAGGTGCAATTTTAGTCAGTTTTTTGCAACTTAAAGCCTCAAAGCCTTTCTACTATACTGCAAGTAAACCTCTGATATACACAGTAGGTATGATCCAATAAGCACAAGATCATTATCCTATTACAATTATTTTAGAAGTTATAGCGACTTTTTGGAGTGTTTTTAAAAAACAATCATTTAGTACAATATATATTTTCGAAAAAAGGGGGGGGGGGGGTTTAGACTTCAACCAAAATCTGTAGCTGGGAAAATTCCTGATCCAACAAGCCCAAGATCATTATCCTACTACAATTATTACAATTACTACAACTATGTAAAACCACCTTTCTCTCCAAAAAATAGGTAATTAAAGCATAATTTGTTTTCTCAAATTGGAAAGCTTGGACAATTTCCTATCAATAATGTGCGGACAATTTTTCGGTTCTATTTCGTATCTTTTAAGTACTTTTTCACCTAACCTTTGTCGAAAAGAACCAAATAAGGCCAGTTTTAACATCAAACTTGCTAATAACTTCAAAGGTAAAGGCCGTAGCATTAAAATTGTCCTCACATTATTGATAGGAAATTGTCCAAGCTTTCCAATTTTAGAAAAAAAATTATGGGTTAATTACCTATTTTTTGGAGAGAAAGGTGTAGTTGAAATTTTAGTTTAAAAAGCAACAAAAGTTTGTCTTTGAACTAACATATTTTCTGAACGGAGTGACTGAAAGAATGTACATTTCTCTAAAAACTGCACTGCAAATCTTAGTTTTTGGAAGTGTGTTATTTTAACACGCTTAAAGCGTCTTATTGTGACGTCATCCATTTGATTAACATGGTAGTGACCTTTTACACACTTTAAAACGTGTCAAAAGTGACTACAATGTAAATCAAATGGATGACGTCACAGTAAAAACTTAAAGCGTGTTAAAATAACACACTTCAAAAATCTGAGATTTGCAGTGTGGGTCTAATTACGTTGCTCTACGAAAAATAGTTGAGGAGTAATTAAAGTTTAAGTTAATTAAAAAATGCTTTAAACGTCTTTTCTTAAACACCCTGTGTCTCAGTCGATAGGTCCGATAGCCCCATTCTGTAGAACAATTGTTTTCTCCAAATATACCCAGGAATCACCCCTTAACGGATTAGCATGTTAGTCGGGGACACCCTGTATATGTGCATATAAATAATTCGTTATCGATATATACATTGTCATTACAATAATTTTAGGAAGCAACTGTAGTATCCGTTAATGAAAATGAAAATGACCGTAAGGACAAACTTGAAATCATCACTGTTAATAGAAGTACAGCAGCACGAGACAGTTTTCCCGATTTTGACTTGAAGGAAGTATTGAAAAATTCTGTAGGTGGCAACACAATTCTTAAATTTTATCAAAAAAAATGATTTTTTGGGAAATCGGCAGAGAAATAACCTAGTCGATATAATGATTAGGCATATCTATTTGTTTATAATAAACAAGTAAGTGTATAACTGACTCTTTATATATTTCTAGCGAATTACGTAATCTAAAAGCAATAATGTTATTTTTCAGCTGCATTAAAAAAGAGGAATTAGTCCAGTCAAATAAGGCAAAAAAACGGGTCAACCTCGGAATGAGAGGTAATAAGCTGAAAATTTGTATGAATCTTTGTTTTGGCATTCTAAATTATATGTCAAAAGTCTCATAAAATCTCGTGTCCGCGTCTTGATATATTAGAGGTCAAAGGTCACCAAAATCAGTTTTTCGGAAATATGTCGTAAATTATCGGCTTTACGTAAATTTTGGTTAAGTAAAGTTTGTTCATTAGATAAACCTGCATAAAAGTGTCCTATACCGAATTTACGTAGAACCAATAGTTTTCGAGATAAAGGGCTGAGAAGTCTTGGTATCGTGCTGCATTCGTTCCACACCACCTCTGAGGTAGAATGCAAGGAACGTTTTTTACATGGTGTTCTAGTAGGCCTAATCCATGGGTTACAAGTTATGATAAAATTTCTTGATTATCTCTCCATCTCTTCTATTTCCACTTCTTGCATATTGTCATCTTCATCAGCACTCATCTCAGAGGAAAATAACGAAATGTGGTCGGCGTTATAATCATTCAACTCAGGTGTAATGGTTGTATCCTAGGACATCGAATTGAGACACGACTGGCCTCGACAAGAGCCATACGCTACGAAACATGGCAATCCTACTTTTCTGCATTCACTTGATGCATGTACCTTTGAACCTCCGAAACTTGAGTAGCTGGTCAGTTGGCTTTATGGGCTTTTGAGAAATTATTTGTGACTCCAAAATAAAGAGAATCCCGGTCGAAAATCTCCAGTTGGCAGTTGTCAGAGGTACATGTATCAAGTGAATGCAAAAAAGTAAAATTGCCTTGTACCGTAGCATATGGCTCTTGTCGGGGCCCGTCGTGTTTCAATAGTATGTCCGAGGATACAACCGTTGAATATAAGTTCAACGATGATGACGCCGACCACAATTCATTATTTTCTTCTGAGATAATTGTAGATGAAGATGACAATATGGAAGAAGTAAAAATAGAAGAGATAGAGAGATAATCAAAAATTTTTATCATAACTTGTAACCCATGGATTATGCTTACGGGAACACCATGTAAAAAACGCCCCTTGCATTCTACCTCAGAGGTGGCGCGGAAACTAATGCAGCACGATGCCAAGACTTCTCAGCCCTTTATCTCGAAAACTATTAGTTCTACGTAAATCCGGTATAGGACACTTTTATGCAGATTTATCTAATGAACAAATTTTACTTAACCAAAATTTACAAAGCCGATAATTTACGACATATTTCCGAAAAACTGATTTTGGTGACCTTTGACCTCTAACATCTCAAGACGCGGACACGAGATTTTATGAGACTTTTGACACATGATTTAGAATGCCAAAACAAAGGTTCATACAAATTTTCAGCTTATTACCTCTCATTCCGAGGTGAAACCCTAATTTGACTGGACTAAATATGTTATTTTAACGAACAAAATTGTAAAATTGTTCCCGAATGAATTGTCAGGAGTATATTATACAGCCCCCAAGTCAAGAAACTCCTCAGGAAACGAAAAAGCTGTATATCCTAGGGGAAAATTATTCGACAAGGTGCGAAATGTCATTTATAATTCCGGTGTAAAAAGGAGAAAAAGATCAAGCGATAATGACATTGTTGATGAGCCTACTGAAAAAAGTATCAGACAAGCCAGTTTAATGGGTGAGTAATATCGTTAGTTCTACTGGAAAATTATATGAGCCTTTTCTATATCTTTTCTCGTTGATGATATGCTTCTAGGCATGCACAAAGATGATTTTGATTGGCTCAAAGTGAACAATGATCCTTGGGATATTGTCATTTCAAAATGGCAGAAAACTTTCCAACTTCGTCGATCTATGGAGTATGAGACAGTCGATGATTTTATTAAAGACTGGAAAATTTTAAATGATCTACGCAGTGAAGCCTTGGTAAATAAACATAATTTCTATATGTATAAAGTTAATCAATTATTAGGTATAAACTTATATTAAAGAATAATCAACGAATATATTTAATTTACAGATTTCTTTAGATTTTGATCGCCTCTATCCTGATAAAGGTCTAAATTTCCTTTTCGAGTGGCAGACATTTTTTGAGAAAGTGGTCAAATTCAGAAAAAATTCTTTCAAAGATCAACGGATAGAGGATATGTTTGGCTTACTTGAAGAATTAAATGCAGAAAGTAAGTAAACAAAACGTTGTCTATTTTTTACAATTTTAAGATAAATGTTTTAATACCTGATTGTTCTTCAAATTGCATGTATTTGAAGAAATTTTTGTGTAAAGAATTGTGTAATATAGTAATGTTTGAATTCATCCAACATAATTTATTTTATTGTATGATTGCAGAAAAGATTCCTCTACAAATCAAAATTTTAATTAATTTAGTGCCACCAAAAGGAAGATCATCAAAAAAAATAAAATATTCCATACAGGAAGCTGTAAATGACGTATTTACCGTGATCCCAGTAAGTATCGCTAATTTTTCAAGTAGTTGAACTTTATATAAAAAATCAGAATATTCATAAGTATTAAATTCATTTCAGAATCCCGGAGATATTGAGAGGTCTATAACTGAGAAAAAAAATAAAGCAGCAGCGACAAAACAGACAGTGCAACCATACATTATAATTAACGGAGCATTAGACAACATTAATAATTTATTGCTCGTTGTCGACAATATAAAATATGATTTCGAATCTCCGTTAAAGGCTTTGATTGTCTGTTCAAAATGTATCATGTTTGTAATGCAAAATATCCTAATGCAGGGTATCATTTTTATTTAATGATTCAACGAGCAGTATACAATATTAAGTCACCATCGGATATTATACCGCCATACATTTTAGATCTTTTGTAACAAAATTCAATCTAGGATCTTTTATATTATTATATTATAATCGGATATATATTATATACTTTTTATATGAATTTGATATGAAATAAAAGCTTTTTTAATATTTTCATTTTGTGTAATAAGCTTTTTTTATTTTGAACAAAGGTAAAAAAAAAATTATTGACCGCACCAAGGAAGGGCGTCAATTTTAAATATTTAGAATAACTTGTGTCTGTAGTGTTACACCGTGTATGAATTTTAAAATTATAATCTAAAGCGTTATACAGCATTCAAACTTTTCATGCTTGTATGTAAAAATTCGAATGATTTTTTGTTATAAGTAATTCCCTTCATTTAGGAATTTTTATTTAAATTTCAACATCATGAATTGCTCGGTTCAAGAATTTTGAATGAATTGCTTCTATATAACATTCTCAAAGTAAAATTTCATCGTGTCTACAATTAATTCAAATTTTGTTTTCAATACAAAATATTTCGTTTCTTGAGTAAAGAATTGAACAGTCTTATTTCGAGAAAGACATATCTTGGTCGAAAAATATAAGTATTGAAGGTAGAAATCGAATTGCTTGGTTCAAGAATTTTCTCTGAATTGCCCCAATGCAATATACTCGAATTAAAACTTCATCGTGTCTTGAATTAATACAAATTTTGTTTTGAATAAAAAATATTTAGTTTCTGGAGTTAAAAATTAAACAATCTTATTTCGAGAAAGATATATCTTGGTCGAAGAATATAAGTATTGAGCGAAGAAATACGATTGTGTCTTACTCTGAGACAGCATTCTCATGTTGACTGAAAAATTTTTCTACTCAAGACAACGAAACGAAGACTATCGAATTGCTGGAGCCAAGACAATTTTTTTATCAGTGTACGAGCTGAAGTTAACGATGTTGTTTCTGTTCTCCATTGTCCGGGTATCAGTTCTCCGTTGACTTCCCTATCAACTAGTTCACTACAAAAATAGCCACTATCCCGCTGAGCCATTAAGAAGTTGTGTAAAACAAGAGTAGCAAGCACTATTTTGTCGACGTTTTCGGGTGAACAGTGTATACCATTTAAGAGAATTCTCCCATTGATAAGATACCAAAAGCGTTCTCAATAACAACGCGTGCTTTAGATAACTTCTTGTTGAAGTTTGTTTTTTTGCGGTTTAGAAGTCTACCAGGGTACGGACGCATTACATTTTTTCTTAAAGGAAAGGCTGCATCACTAACGAAGTAATAAGGAAATAACTCATTAGTGCCTGGTAGCGGCATTTCGATTGGGAAACCCGGATCTTCATTTATAATTTTAAGTCCAAACACACTATTTGCAAATATCCCTCCATCACTTTTACTTCCGACAGCCCCAACATCAATAAAAGTGAATACGTAGTTCTAGTTACAAGATGCAAGCAGTACAATACTATATCGTTGTTTATAATTATAAAAAACGCTACCACTTCTCCGCGGACAAACAATGTTAATATGCTTGCCATCTATCGCACCTAAACAACATGGCATTCCACTTTTGCTATAGAAATTCTCAGCTATTCTTTGGAATTCGTTTAGGTTTGGCACAGCAAGATAACTGCGATGAAGCTCTTCCCATATATAGGTGCACGTCTCGTAGACTATTTTGCGGATTGTTGAAACCCCTGCTTTGAATACCCATGCAAGCACTTGTGGGCTGCTTCCGTGCGCTAAATACCTAAAAATTAATTATTATTTGAAATGATAAACCATTATTAACAATTAAATTTAAATGGATGCTTACATTAGTGTGATCGCCAGTGTTGTTTCTGGTTCAATTGGCTTCCTTAAAGAGCGCTTGGATAATCTTTCTTTTAACACCAATAATAAAAAATTAAATGTTTCCGGAGCCATCCGAACAGCTTTACAAAAATGTTCCTCATCTTTTGCTTTCAATTGTTTATAGGAAGTTATAAAAAAACCATCTATATCTCTTGTTTTATTAACTTCGCGCACCCTAACTAACTAATTGCTCCTTTAATCCCTCATGGGACATAGGGCGGAAACAGTTGTCCTCCAGCGGACTCTGTTTTGCGCGACAGCTCTCAGCTCTGACCAGGATCTCCCGGTTGTTGCGGCCTCTGATAATAGGGTTCTCCTCCACGTTGTTCTAGGTCTTCCGACTCGACGGGATCCTTGCGGATTCCAGTCAAGGGTGTTGCATAAAAACAAAATCATAACTAGCACAACAACAACAAAAACCAAAAGACTCGCACCAAACAGACGAAAAATCCAACGCCTTATCGCAAAGGTATCGGATTACGTCTGGGAGTGAGAGTCTTTTAGGTACAAAACGGTAAAATTGTTCCCAAGGGATAACGGTTCCCGTCGCGGTTTTTACGATTAACGCTGAAACCGCGATAAAGCCACTGCGGTCTCTGATAACTGAGTAATCTTGACCTTGACCGCAGTGTGGGAACCGTTCCCCGTGGTCTTTGTTTTGGTGGAAAATCCACGGCCCATCGGCGGTGAAAATTTTAAAGATGTTGAGTGTTGTTCTAACCGCGAACACGACGGGTGATTTAATTTTAATTCTGAGCCGATCGCGGCCTTCTGTCTTGTGTACCCTGAAATCTGTGTCCGCGCTTATCGCGTTTTCAAAACTTCCCTTCCACTTTTGGCTCAAAGAGTTTTTAACCTGAGTTTTGTTAAACGAGCATGGGGGAAAAATACCAAAATACTTCGGGCTGATCAAGAATATAATTTTATGTTGTAGTGAATTTTTTTTTGAGAACAAGAATTTTGTGGTTTGTAAATTGTTTCATGCAAAAAAAAATATAAAGGAAGAAATTAACCAGTAAAAAAAAAGAGAATATACGTATTGATTTAGTAAATAAATAAATAAAAAAGTGAAAAAAAAAATATATATTACTTTAAGTTTTTGTGTAGTTTTTGAGAACAAGAATTTTGTGGTTTGTAAATTGTTTCATGCAAAAAAAAATATAAAGGAAGAAATTAACCAGTAAAAAAAAGAGAATATACGTATTGATTTAGTAAATAAATAAATAAAAAAGTGAAAAAAAAATATATATTACTTTAAGTTTTTGTGTAGTTTTTGAGAACAAGAATTTTGTGGTTTGTAAATTGTTTCATGCAAAAAAAAATATAAAGGAAGAAATTAACCAGTAAAAAAAAAGAGAATGTACGTATTGATTTAATAAATAAATAAATAAAAAAGTGCAAAAAAATATATATTACAAATGGCGCAGCCGGTAGGATCCGAGCGAGCCTACAACTATTGATCGAGTGCTGGACATAGGCACCCTAGTCCCTAAACTCAGACTGAGCCGAGTCTGAGGGCACAAGATTAATAGAGGCGTTGACCCCGGATCCTATGCGAACAACGAACAGGGTAGAACAACTACAGGTGGTAGAAACCACCCTACCCTGCAACGCACCCAAAGGTGCCACCGGTGGACTTTTGTGGGCTTCATCCCTGCCCAGGATAAAGTCCATAAGGACCAACAAGGGGACGATCTAGCCACAGACGCTCCCCCGACGTGGGACTAGAGGATAGTTACAACCGACCCAAGGAATCCACATCCAGGGCTCCGACGTCCAGCCCTACACGAGGGCTGCATCATCAATTCTAACCCAATTTGGTCTTTCATCAAATCGATTCGGGCAAGGCCAATAAGTCAGAGGCCGACGCCCTAATCTTTATTAATATAATCGTCGCTCGGGGGTGTCCAACCACGGTGCCTCTGCTCCAGGCGGGCACGCGCTCACCCCCATATTAATTTCGTCGAGGGACTTACGCGGGCTTCATCCCTGCCCACCAGTATATGTCTGAGGAAAACATCCATAACGATAGCAGCACCAGCGTTCCGGAATCACCTCTATTAGACGCAGGCGAAATCAGCGCCACGTCCACTCCTGCTCTACCATCAACAGTTCCAGCTCTTCAATCAACATCATCAGCTCCCCAGGTACCCGAAGGTACCCAGTCAACACCCACAACTTCAAATCTAAGGCATCCATCGCCCAGTAGGCTACGAAGCGGGCGAATCCGACAGGGCACTAGTCAAGTAAGTCTACAAATTTATTTAGAAGATTTGTTAAAACAGGCCAGGGAAGGAGAAAAATCTTCGATCCCCCAGTACGACTTCCTCCATAGAGAAGTAGCCAAAAACAGCGAGCAAAGACTCGCCAAAATAAATCAATTTAGAGAGGCTACTAGGAAGTTCGTACAGGAGATCCAGGATTTTAAGGAATTCCCGGGGCTAACTCCGCTAGAAGGTAGGGCAGTAGAAATTCCACAAGAACCAAGTAGGCAGGATTTAGATAATTCTACAGGTAGCGACAGGGACCCCAGCAAGGGCGAAGTCCTACTTAATTGGGTCAGCGTATCATTTCCAGACTCCGAAAAGGAGCTTATACTAGAGGACTCCGACTCGAAAAATCTTCGATCCCCCAGTACGACTTCCTCCATAGAGAAGTAGCCAAAAACAGCGAGCAAAGACTCGCCAAAATAAATCAATTTAGAGAGGCTACTAGGAAGTTCGTACAGGAGATCCAGGATTTTAAGGAATTCCCGGGGCTAACTCCGCTAGAAGGTAGGGCAGTAGAAATTCCACAAGAACCAAGTAGGCAGGATTTAGATAATTCTACAGGTAGCGACAGGGACCCCAGCAAGGGCGAAGTCCTACTTAATTGGGTCAGCGTATCATTTCCAGACTCCGAAAAGGAGCTTATACTAGAGGACTCCGACTCCAAAGATATAAAGCTCTTCAAAATGGCGGACTATACAAAAGTCGCCCGCTTAACCTCTGAATTAGTTCCCATTTTCTCCGGCGGCCCCTCCCCCAATATAGTAGTAGAATTACAGACATTTTTAGGATGTTGTCACCGAGCGCTGCATTGCCTGAGCGACACGGACAAACCAGCCTTCTTACAAATCTATCCCACGAGGCTACGAGGCGAAGCCTACCAGTTGATAGCCTCCACACAACCAGCCACCTTCGAAGAGGCTGAAAAATTACTTAATCAAACATATTTGCCCCGAGAAACCTACCAGGAACTGGTAAATAAGTTAATCACTCTAAGGCAATACCCTTTAGAGACCCTTATAGCCTTCACAGCTCGAATCAAGCAGATGTTACAGTCCTGCAAAGAAGCGGCCACCACCAAGTACGGTGCCGCAAGCGCCCATACAGTACAGGCTCAACTGAATGATTTCGCCAAAGACGCCTTGAAAAGCGGTGTCAATAACCCCTACCTATGCCAATACCT
Organism: Thereva nobilitata; assembly: GCA_963855945.1. Classification (NCBI taxonomy): domain Eukaryota; kingdom Metazoa; phylum Arthropoda; class Insecta; order Diptera; family Therevidae; genus Thereva; species Thereva nobilitata. Next base: position 38,950,820 of record OY979697.1, read on the forward strand.
CCTAACTCTGGAAGAACAAACGCTAGATACATTAATCCAGAAGGCGCTAGATATGGAACGCCTGCAATTAACAGTCTTGCACCTGCAGCCCAACACAACCCCCACGGCGTACCCCATTAGTCAACCGGGAACCAATGTTTCGCCTTCAGGGCTCCAACTCCCACAAGGTATCAATGCCCAATGTAGTACAAGTTGGGCCCCCACACCTGGAATCACACAAGCCCACTCATACGTAAACCCAACAGCTGCAGCCCCTAATAGTACAATCCCACAGGTACCTAATACAAAACAACACTCCACCTATCAATCGACGACGCCCGCACAACCACCCGTACAACACTTCGTTAATCAAACCCTGCCACTCACACAAGAAAGAGTAGCCGTACCGAGTTCCTATCCCAATAGGCCCCCACAGTCTCATTCCATCGCTAACGTAACTTGCACCTTTTGCCGCCGACGGGGACACACTTACAGTGAGTGCATGAAGCGCAAGAACACCCCGCTCTGCTCACATTGCCAAAATTATGGCCACGACGTCAGTGAGTGCCGCAGATTTAAGTTTGAACGTAGTCAGGCTACGGCCAGAAATGGGCCCCCATTACAGAACACATACAATAATTACAACAATAGACAACCTCAAAATTACCCTCCAAATTACCCGCCGAATTTTAATACCAGAAACCCACCTGGCAGGCCTGATGACAGTAGAAGGTACCCTCGCCCAGGATCGGGCCAACTTAATACCGGCCAACCTAATTCTGGACAAACCAATCCCGGTCCACCCAATAGAACCCCCCGCGTTTACCAGGTAAGCAGGAAGTGCGATTTTTGTGGCCGCCGTAGCCACGTAGTGAGCGAATGCGCTCAGAAGAGGATGTGGGAAGAACATCACCAGGGAAACGCCGAGCCGTCGAGCCAAAATCCCCTGGCCCGACAACAATAGGTCCATTCACACCCAAGGGTACACCTCAGCCGCCCCGACTCAGAATCCCACAAGTTACCTTACCCTTAGATATCAGCCGTAACGGCAAAGTCAAATTAGTAGTGGATTCTGGCGCTGAGGTAAGCGTCATTAAGCAAAACAAATTAAAACCCGAAGTAGAGATAAACCCCGATGAGAAATGCACTCTCGTAACCCCAGCCGGAACCACCGAAACCATAGGGAGCTGTCACGGAAATTTCGACCTCCCCCCTAAAATCCCCGGCTCTTTCCAGGTAGTAGAGGATACACCAGAATTTTTGAACGACGGACTACTAGGATTCGACTTCATCTTGGATAACTGCAATGTAGAAGGTCCCAATCGAAAGTTGAAGTTCCCTCGAACAGCAACAAACCCTAAAGAGTTTAGCGTTCCATTGACATTCGAAGAACATTCGCCCAAAGAACGGGCAGTCGAAGTGAGACACAGTGTGGGCAAAACGCACACTGTCTCTAAGGCCCCTAACAAGGAGGCTGACTGCAAAACCCAAAGGTCGACTGACGAAATCGAAACTCAAATGGAACCTACACGAACTAAGATTGAGTTGGGACGGCCGACACGAGTGCCGGGCCGTACCCAACAAATAATCGCAGTTCCGCTAAACCTGAAGGAAGAAATGGTCTGTCTGTCTCAAGAAATAGAACCAGGTGTTTTCCTCTCAAATAGCCTGCTACCCAAGGGGAAGGACACCGTTCCGGTAAGCATTCTCAATAGTACCAATACCGCAGTGCCCATAGCCGCACTTAACCTAACACTGGTCCCAACCAGTACATATGAAATAGTCCCACTTCAATCGATACCGCGGCCAACCGTGGTACAACGATCTACTAAAAATTCGGCCCCTAAGGCCCCTGAAACGTATGCCTGTGAGATCCCTAGCCAAAATGCCATTCGTACATTCTTAAACACAGTCGCTCTATTCCTAATCAATCATTTAATAACAATATGGTCCGCATGTAACCCTAAGTGCGCCGACCAAGCTTTTAGCCCCCAAGGCTTAATCCAAACTAGCGGTGCTTGTGAGTACAAGAGCCCCAACGTTGGCCAACAAACTCCATCACCCTCCCCCATAAAAAATAAGAAGAAGGGAACAACTTCCCAAACAAAGGCACCATACACCCCTGCCACAAAATTCCAAAAAAACAAACGATTAGGTACGCAAACCCCAAAGAGCAAGACCGAGGCAAGAATTAACCATATCCGGTACTCCTCAAACTCCGAGTACACGGTCCCTCAAGACCTCGAAGCCCGCTTAGAACAGATCAAAAGGGAATTGAATCTGGATGAAAACCTAAGTGCGGAAGAAAGACAGTCGATTACCGACCTCTGTTACGAATACCACGATATGTTCTATCTTAAGGGCGATCTCCTCACGCATACAACCGCCATTCAACACGAAATACCTTTAATACGGGACCAGGCACCCATAAACCAGAAAATGTACCGATTGCCAGAAAGTCAGAGGCAAATAATAAATGACCAGCTACAAGAAATGCTGGAAAATGATATAGTACAGCCTAGTAAAAGCCCCTGGAACTCGCCTCTCCTATTAGTTCCCAAGAAGGCAGGCGCAGACGGTGAGAAAAAGTGGCGTGTCGTCGTCGATTTTCGTAAGCTTAACGAAAAAAGAATCGGCGACGCCTACCCATTGCCACGCATAGAAGAGATCCTGGACCAACTAGGACACTCGCGTTACTTCACCACTCTTGATCTGGCCAGCTGCTATCACCAAGTTCTGGTCGATCCCAGGGATCAAGATAAAACCGCTTTCAGCACCAATTACGGGCACTACGAGTTCAAACGTATGCCGTTCGGGCTAAAAGGAGCCCCGGCTACGTTCCAAAGACTAATGAACTACGTACTCACCGGCCTGCAAGGCCTAGAATGCTTCGTCTACTTAGATGACATTGTCATCTATGGTAAGAGCTTAGAAGACCACAACCGAAAGCTCAGTAAAGTCTTTAACAAACTGAGGGAGCACAACCTCAAATTGCAGTCCGAAAAGTGCCAATTCCTACGTAAGGAGGTAGTCTACCTAGGGCACATCTGCTCAGAGAAAGGTGCGCTCCCGGACCCCAGGAAAACGGCGTGCGTCCAAGAATTCCCGGAACCACGCACTATACGCCAGGTCCAATCCTTCATCGGACTCGCGAATTACTACAGAAAGTTTATTCCCGACTTCTCAAGAATCGTCCGGCCTCTAACCAATCTTCTCCGTAAGGACGTAAAATTCTCCTGGACTCCCAGATGCCAAGAATCCTTCGACCAAATCAAGGCAGCTCTGGTCAAACCCCCCCTACTCATCTACCCCGACTTCACTAAACCCTTCAATCTGACTACAGATGCCAGTAGTGAAGCCCTTGGGGCCGTACTTTCGCAAGGGGAAGTGGGAAAGGACCAACCCATCGCGTACGCCAGCCGAACCTTGAACAAGGCTGAGCGAAACTATTCCACCATCGAAAAAGAGCTTTTGGCAATAGTCTGGGCCGTGAAGAATTTCAGGTGCTACCTACAAGGTCGCACATTCACAGTGTATACCGATCACAAGCCGTTGAAAGGAGTTTTCAACGTTAAAGATCCTACAACCCGATTGGTGCGTTTCCACCATAAACTTTCTGAATACGACTATCACATCGAATACAAACCCGGCAAGTACAATACTAATGCCGACGCCCTCAGTCGTATTCCCTGCCCCAACTCAATCCAAGATACTAAGGCTCAACAAACTTTCACTGTCAAGGCAATAGTGCACGCCCCCATGGAACCTCCCCCCGGAGGCCACAATCAAAGATGCAACGCAGTCACCCGTGCCCAAGCACGAGTGAAAAGACCGATTACTACGCCCGGAAAAGAGGCCCAAACGGAGATAACAGATATAGGCATCGCGCCCGAAGGCGACGGTATAAAACAGTCAGAGAACCAACCACTCAATTCACCCGAATCCCCAACCACGCAGCCTCAAGAGGCTGAAACCAATCAAAGGCCCAAAATCACGATAATCACGGACCCCGAAGAGATAACCACCATCTTGAAAGACTATCATGACTCCGCTTTCGGAGGTCATCAAGGCGTGAACAAAACGTACAAACGAATCCCTAGGAAGTACTGGTGGCGCCACATGCTTAGGGATATAGGAAAATATATTCGAAGATGCAGGAAATGTCAGACAAATAAGTCCACACCGGCCCTTAAAATGCCGATGGTAATCACAGACGTGGCCGAAAGACCTTTCGACAAGGTCTACCTAGACATAGTGGGACCTCTAGAAACTACCCACTCCGGGAACCTATACATCTTAACATTTCAAGATAACCTAAGCAAATTCCTAGATTGCTATGCTATTCCGAATGCCGAAGCCGAAACAGTAGCACAAATAGTCTTTGACCAAATCATTACCCGCTACGGGATACCCAAAAGTATAGTAACTGACCAAGGTACCAACTTTCTTAGTGGCCTCTTCAAAGGCCTGTGCAAACTCTTGAAAATCAAAAAATTACAAACTTCCGCCTACCACCCCCAATCAAACGGCGCTTTGGAAAGGGCCCACAGGCCCCTAGTGGAATACTTGCGCAGTATCACTGACCAAAACCCCAAAGCCTGGGATCAATACTTACGCACTGCCGCGTTCGTCTATAATAATAGTGTCCATGACAGCACTAAACTAACCCCAATGGACTGTCTTTATGGGTTCTCACCCGACATTCCATCCAACCTGAAGAAAGATCCCGAACCGTTATACAATCACGAAAGCTATTACCACATTCTAAAATATAAACTACAAAAAACATACTCCATAGCCAGGCAAAATCTCCTAGCCAACAAACAGAAATCTAAAATCCACTACGACCAAACCACCAGAGCCCACACCTTCCATATTGGTGACCAAGTACTTATTAAGAGCGAAAATCGGAAGGGGAAACTCTCCCCCATCTGGAGAGGCCCCTACCCCGTGGTAGCGATAACCAGCCCCGTGAACACTAAAGTCAAAATAGGCAACAAGCAGACCGTAGTCCATAATAATCGCCTAAAACCCTTCTACGAGTAACGAACCTCATAATCCATAACAACATTCTAGTAGAATAATAATTGCTAAGTTACACACGTATTAATTTCCATACACTCACAACTAGAGCTACCTTTACACATACCACACATACATACGTACCCCGAAGAGATCATTCTATCACACACACATACCACCTACACCCAAAACAACCGGCTCTAATTGCACTTCTATTCTAGGCCGCCGTCATGGAAGCATTCCTACTTGCCCTGGCCTTAACGGCCGCTGCAGTTAACTCAGGCCAAGCACCTTATACCCTTACCCCGCTGAACAAAACGGGCGTAGTGTTCGAAGAACTTGGCGAAATATGGTTATATCACAACCATTGGAACGTATTCACTGAATTGGACCTCAGCGAATTGGACAATCAAACCCAGCTGGCCGACCATGCAGAACACCTGGCGCTAAGGATATGCCAAGAGGACAATCCCCAACAAGGACTCTGCCAGGACCAGCAAAAACACATCCACTCGGTGATCGAAAACATCCGGAGAAGGACTAACATAATCCGGGAGTTAATAACCCCAGCGCGAAGCAAACGCTCCATCTTTGACGGCGTGGGAATGGGTTTACACTATTTATTCGGTACCATGGATAGCGAAAACGAGCAGGAGGTTTACAGCAAGTTGAACGAATTAGGGAAAAACCAAGCGACCCTACTGGAACTGGAAAAACAACAAATAAGTGTAGTAAACAACACTCTCCAGGAAATACAAAAACCTCTGGTCGCCCTAATGGACAGACAACAACAGATAGCGTATCAGATAAATGAGCTACAAAACATAACGGAAAAGGTAACCCGACTCCAAACGAGGGTCGACATAATAACCAACATCCTCCTACAGGTAATTGAAATAGAATCTCGACAAAACACCCTGATAGAAGTAGTCATGTTCGCGAAAAATCATAAGGTACATCCCCTTCTTATTTCCCCCAGCAAACTGGCCAATATACAATCCAGTATAACCAGTGCGTGCTCAAACTGTCTGCCGATAGTGTACCAAACTAGTACCATTAACACCTACCTCATGCGAAATAAGTTAGTGGTCAAAGTGAGCCTACCAATCTTTAGCCTTCCCAGAATGAGATACTTCAAAATCTGGTGCTACCCCATTCATGCCCGAGAAGGGCACTCCGTTATTCCTGAGATAGAATACTCTCATTTGGCCGTCCAGTTCGAGACCCAAGTCTTTACCCTCCTAAACTACCCAAACACTCTGCAGATCATTAAAATAACTAATAACCTAAATTCCACCACTTACGTAGGTCAGTTGAACACCCCCATAGCACAGGTGATCCACACCCGAGAGTGCGCCCCCAAATTGTTGTTAAACCCCTTAGGTGAAGACGTAGAATGTCCATTAAGGATGCAAGTTCCCCCGCAGAACACCATCATCAAGATGGATCGGCCTAATACATGGCTAATTGCACTTACGAGCCCCCAAGCTATCCAAATATCTTGTGAGGATCAATTTGCAGTCGTCAAAACAGAGGGACCTGGTATCCTAACCATAAACAAGCCCTGTAAGTTGTCAGTACAGGACCAAACGCTATACCACCAGGGAGCAGTAGGACAACCCCTACAAATATTACAACCTCCTTATTTCCCCCTCAACAACCCCAATATTACGGATACTCTCCTATCACACGTCCATGCCAAATCCACTGGCGGGGCCGTTAACACAACTCAAGTAATACTCGGGCGAGACGCCTATGATCGCATTCAAAAGAGCGCCAAACCGCTAGACAGTATCCAAGAAGAATTAAATCAACTGCAAAAGGACGGGCTGGCAACCAAGCGCCATACCTGGTCTATGACTTCCCTATCACTGAGTAGCATCGCAGTAGTGATTATAATAGTATACGTACTACTAAAGGCTGTAAGCCCAAGACAAATCCTTCCTGGCCGGCGCCCAGAAACCGAGGAACACGGTTCGGTCCAGCTAACGGAAATACGGACACTAACTCCCTCGCAGGCCACTTATCCTCGAACCCCCAGAAGGCCAAGGGCTCGTTCCCTGACGTTACCTAGAACTATCCAGTTAGTGGGCGAAAGCTCTTAGAAAGATATACAAGGTCCACAAACAAAAGCCTCCCAAAATAATACCCCTTGAAAGATTAGTAAGTAAGAATTATTGTGGAAGGAAAAAGAAAGATTAGTAAGTAAGAATTATTGTGGAAGGAAAAAGAAAGGTTAGTAAGTAAGAATTATTGTGGAAAGGAAAAACAAAGATTAGTAAGTAAGAATTATTGTGGAAAGGAAAAACAAAGATTAGTAAGAAAGAATTGTGGAAGAAAATAAGGATAGTACATAAGAAGAATTGTGGAAGAAAATAAGGATAGTACATAAGAAGAATTGTGGAAGAAAATAAGGATAGTACATAAGAAGAATAGTGGAAGAAAATAAGGATAGTACATAAGAAGAATTGTGGAAGAAAATAAGGATAGTACATAAGAAGAATTGTGGAAGAAAATAAGGATAGTACATAAGAAGAATTGTGGAAGAAAATAAGGATAGTACATAAGAAGAACTGTGGAAGAAAATAAGGATAGTACATAAGAAGAATTGTGGAAGAAAATAAGGATAGTACATAAGTAGAATTGTGGAAGAAAATAAGGATAGCATGTAAGAATTGTGAAAAAAAAAAAAAAAAAAAAAATAAGGACAGTAAATATTAGAAAAGAAAAAATATATTACAATTATAAATCAGTGGGCGAAAGGCCCTAAATAAATAATTAACAAAAGAAAATAGTTACAGTAAGTTTAAGAATAAGCAAATGTAAGAAAGTAAAAAATAGGTGTAGAGTTAAAATTTCTTTTTGAAAACCCCCGTACCGCACCCCTAACGCCGGTACCCCAACACCAATAGGTGTTAAGTTAAAAATTTTTTTTTTAAACCCCCTTTACCGCGTCCAAAAGCGCCGGTACCACAATACTCACCTCGGACATCTCAGATTTCCCCCGATGAACCTACCAAAAAAAAAAAGCCAAGTAAAAACGGAACAGGGGAAGAAAGGGAAGAACACCCAAGACAATAGACAAAGTAGAGAAACAACGACTACAAAGAAAGAAAAAATCCAATAAAACCATATTTTATTTTTCTTTTTTTTTACAAAGAAAATTTTTACAACCCGGGATCAGTCCACCTTGGTTTTGATGTGGCGAACATCACCCGGGGTGTACTCCTTGGGGACCGGAAATTTGGGGATCCGAGAAGTTCTGCCCCCCCCCTGGGGCCACTGTAGCCTGGTCCGCCAGGGGATTCCAGGCCCTAAGGGGGGGAGGAGCGACGCGTGGGGGCTCGCGGTCACCTGACCGCGAAGTAGAGGCCACCTCTTCCCTCCTGGTGCTGGGGGCCGCCCCCGCCCAGAAGCACGTAATAGGGCCAATTCTTTTTGGGCCTTAGCCAGGCCCTCAGTATGACGCGCCACCGCCTTCTTATGGCGCGCCAACTCACGCTGGTGGTGCGCCTCCTGGCGCACTAACTCTGCATATGATAAACTAAAATATACAAAAAAAAATGTTATAATATACAAAAAAAAATAGAAGGAAACTACTTACTTATTCATCTCGGTAAATCCTCAATTGAAATGAACCGTCCACTAGCCAAACACAAATCCCGAAGGCCTTATCTCGCACCATAAGTGCAACATCAGCCAAAACTACGATCTCCAAACGAACAAGGCGCCTTTGTTTCACGACGACGCCTTGTTCTTATCGGCACCCCCAAGGAGTTGTTGCATAAAAAAAAAATCATAACTAGCACAACAACAACAAAAACCAAAAGACTCGCACCAAACAGACGAAAAATCCAACGCCTTATCGCAAAGGTATCGGATTACGTCTGGGAGTGAGAGTCTTTTAGGTACAAAACGGTAAAATTGTTCCCAAGGGATAACGGTTCCCGTCGCGGTTTTTACGATTAACGCTGAAACCGCGATAAAGCCACTGCGGTCTCTGATAACTGAGTAATCTTGACCTTGACCGCAGTGTGGGAACCGTTCCCCATGGTCTTTGTTTTGGTGGAAAATCCACGGCCCATCGGCGGTGAAAATTTTAAAGATGTTGAGTGTTGTTCTAACCGCGAACACGACGGGTGATTTAATTTTAATTCTGAGCCGATCGCGGCCTTCTGTCTTGTGTACCCTGAAATCTGTGTCCGCGCTTATCGCGTTTTCAAAACTTCCCTTCCACTTTTGGCTCAAAGAGTTTTTAACCTGAGTTTTGTTAAACGAGCATGGGGGAAAATACCAAAATACTTCGGGCTGGTCAAGAATATAATTTTATGTTGTAGTGAATTTTTTTTTGAGAACAAGAATTTTGTGGTTTGTAAATTGTTTCATGCAAAAAAAAATATAAAGGAAGAAATTAACCAGTAAAAAAAAGAGAATATACGTATTGATTTAGTAAATAAATAAATAAAAAAGTGAAAAAAAAAATATATATTACTTTAAGTTTTTGTGTAGTTTTTGAGAACAAGAATTTTGTGGTTTGTAAATTGTTTCATGCAAAAAAAAATATAAAGGAAGAAATTAACCAGTAAAAAAAAGAGAATATACGTATTGATTTAGTAAATAAATAAATAAAAAAGTGAAAAAAAAAATATATATTACTTTAAGTTTTTGTGTAGTTTTTGAGAACAAGAATTTTGTGGTTTGTAAATTGTTTCATGCAAAAAAAAATATAAAGGAAGAAATTAACCAGTAAAAAAAAGAGAATGTACGTATTGATTTAATAAATAAATAAATAAAAAAGTGCAAAAAAATATATATTACAAGGGCCTGTTTGGCTAGATTCTCGTTTTCGCGTCGCAAGGTGTGGCCAATCCAATTCCATTTCCTTCGCCTGATTTGGTCGTCTATCCTTTCTTGGCCGGCACGGCACTATAGTTCTTCATTAGAAATTCTATCTTGCCAGCGTATTTTTAGGATACGACGTAGGCATCTGTTGATGAAAACTTGTAGGCGCCCTGTGATGAATTGGGTGACTTTCCATATTTCGCAACCGTACAAAAGAACTGCCTTAACGTTGGAGTTGAACAGCCGCAATTTGGTGTTAATTGAGATCTCCGTCGATCTCCATATGTGAAACAGGCATGCATATGCGCTTCTTGCTTTATTTATTCTGGAACTGACGTCTTCTTCTGTACCGCCGTTTTCGGTAATTATACTACCGAGGTAACAGAATTTGTCTACCAGTTCCACGTCACGGTTATTTAGCGCTGTCCGTTCAAGGGTGTTTGCATTTATCCGCATTTCTTTTGTTTTAGTCGGATTTAACCTTAAGCCTGCTGAACTACTTTCTGTTGCCAAATTGTTTAACATGTTTCTGAGGTCCTGGTGTCTGTGGGCCAGCAAACAGATATCATCCGCGTAGTCGAGGTCCTTAAGGCGGTCTAACAATCCCCATTGTATGCCACCTGTTCTAGTATCTAGAGCGCTGACAAGGATGTCGTTTATTACTATAAGAAATAGTAATGGCGAAAGTAGGCATCCTTGCCGTACTCCTGAGCTCACTTCAAAGCTGTCGGATAGTTTTCCATGGTGAAGAACTCTGCATTTGGAATTGTTGTATAGAGCTTTTATCAATTCTATTATTTTATCCGGCAGTCCACGTTGCCGAAGAGCTCGCCATATAAAGCTCCTATTAACCGAGTCGAACGCTTTCTCATAGTCTACGAAAGCAAGGTAAAGGGGGGATCGGAATTCAGTAGACTGCTCCACTATGATTCTCAAGGTGTTAATGTGGTCTATGCAGGAGCGGCCTTTTCTGAATCCAGCCTGCTGTCTTCTAAGCGTTCGATCTACTGCCTCTCTTATCCTTTATAGTAATATGTGGGACAAGATTTTGCCCACAGTAGATAATAGACAGATGCCTCTCCAGTTGTCACATATTGTTAGGTCCCCCTTTTTTGGTATTTTGACTATGATACCTTCCGTCCAATCCTCCGGAAAGGTACAGGTGTTCCATGCTATTTCCAGGATTGGCTGTAGCGCATCTGCTATGAGGCTTGAGTCGGCTTTCAACAATTCTGGCGGGATGCCATCTTTTCCAGCTGCTTTACCATTGGCCATTGCATGAATTGCGGTTACTATTTCAGTCTTGGATGGGGCACGAGTGGTGATTCTTATTAGCTGTGCATTGTTGTTGTTGTTTTCCTGAGGTTCCTGTGTAAATGAACCATTCAGGGCGGCGAAGAAGTAATCTCTCCATGTTTGGAGTTGCTCCTCGTCGCTGCACAGCAGCCTTCCATCCGCACTCTTTACGGCATGCTTTTTAGTAGAGTGCTTTCCCGAGAGCTGTTTAGTGATTTGGTACAGCACTTTACTGTTGCCTGTGTTTGCCGCGTTTTCCGCTTTCTCTGCGAGCTCATTTATCTGCCGCCTTTTATCACGCCGGACACTTCTCTTTACCTCCCGGTGCAATTGGGAGTATTCCCGTTCAAGTTGTTGTCGTTTTTCCGGGTCGCTTGTAGAGTTCACGTTATTTTTGAGGGCCCTTCTGCGTTCAATTTTTTGCCAGGTTGTGTCCGAGATCCAGTGTTGCTGGTTTCTTTGGACATAACCAATGCTTGTTTCCGCTGCTGTTATTATAGCGCCCTTTGTTGTGCTCCACAGCTCTTCAATATTTGCGTCGTCAGAAACGGTTTGCTGGTTTAATATTTCTTGCAGTTTGCCAGCAAATTCTCGCTTTTTGGTGCTCTCACGCAGAAGGTCTACGTTAAACCGTCTACGGTTTATGGCATCGCGTTGGACGTTTCTGATTGCAGCGATTTTTAGGCGGATCGTTGCTACTACCAAATGGTGGTCACTTCCAGTGTCTGCTCCCCTAAAGCAAAGCTCCTGACATCCTCCAGAATAGTTCGCCATCTGCGACTGACGGCCACGTGATCTATCTGATTTCTCGTTCTACCATCGGGCGATATCCAGGTCTCTTTGTGTATCTTCTTGTGACAAAAGTAAGTTCCACCTACCATGAGTTGATGGGAACTACAAAAGTCAACGAAAAGTTCACCATTGTGATTGGTATCCTGGCTTAGGCCTTGATTTCCAATTGTGTTTTCAAGGCCGGTATTGTTGGGGCCGATCTGTGCGTTTAAGTCACCCATCAAAACAATGATGTCTCCCCTTGGAATAGAGCGAAAAACCTCATTCAGTCGCATGTAGAACTCGTCTTTGATGTCATCTTCTGCGTCTTCAGTCGGAGCGTAGCATTGGACTATCGTAGTACTTCTTGGCCTGGTACGTAGGCGCACGGTAATAATCCTCTCAGAAACTGGTGACCAGCTAATGAGGCTGGACCTGGCTTCCTTGGTGAGTATTACCCCAACGCCATTAGTACGGTTTTCATTTTCGTTTCTCCCAGAATATAAGAAGGACTCACCGTTTGGGCAGATATGTTCCCCCGCATCGGGCCATCTGGTCTCGCTGAGTCCCATGACCTTGATTTTATAGCGGTTCATCTCGTTGAGGACTTCATCCAGCCGTCCATCAGAAAGCAGAGTTCTCACATTCCATGATCCGATTCGTGTCCGCGCACCCACCATCTCCTTTTTAGTTTGCATTTACCATATACTTCACGCACAATTAACACAATGAATGCCATTTTAACAACTTTTATTAAGTTTATTAAGTCCATCTTTTAAATAATAACAAACTTTGTATCCCGTCTCAGGTCTTCATATTGTGAGCATACCAGCGACTTGTCTGCCGTGGTGGGATATTTAGACATTTTATGTTTGTATCTACTGAGATGTATTTTGTCTCACGTATGTGCATTGTGTTTAGGCAAGACCCTAGTAAGTACAGGCCTGGAAGCAGCCAGGCCAACTAATACTAACATAGCTGAAAACAGGCCAAAAATATTCTGACAGTTGTGGAATTAACATGGCCGAAGCCATACGAAGCAATTTTTTAAGTTTGTTTTTGCACTAAAGAGTGGTAAAATATTGTATATTATCACTTTTTGGTGCACATGGATTATCAGTGATTAGTGCTTTAGTGATTTAATAAAAAAAATTAAAATGAAGTGAGTGGTTAAGTGTATTTTAAGAGTGTTAATTGATTAGGTGACCATTTTTGTTTACATTCGCGGTGGTTTTTTCGTGTTAATTTAGGGAAAAAATGTTGAGTAAGTAATATAATAAAAAGTGCTTTCTTATCTCAATCACTTAGATTATTATAGAATAGTTATTAAAAACACAAGTGCAGAAAATGTGAAGGAAAAGTGAAAAAGTTATTGTTATTCATGTTGTGTGGTAGTACTTGCATTTATGTTTTTAATAACTCTTCTATAATAATTTTTAACTACTTTAAATTCACTTTTAATTCCATTACTACACAAATTCAACACTATTTCCCTAAATTAACACGAAAAAACCACCGCGATTGTAAACAAAAATGGTCACCTAATCAATTAACACTCTTAAAATACACTTAACCACTAATTTTTTTTAAATTGATGGACTCAGATCACTAAATAACTTATCACTGATAATCCGTGTGCACTAAAAAGTGATAAAATAGATCTGTTCCAATAGAGAATGCGGGATCCCGCGGGACCAAGAAATCGCCCAATTTCTGTTCCAATAGAATCTCATGCTCGGAAAAGCGGGGAAATTTTTACTTCCCCTCGACCAAGAAACCGCAGGAGATTTTTAGGTGGAGTGAAATCTTACGACGTTTTCAACATGTCAAAACAGCTGTTACTTGTCATGTCAAACCAAAATGATTACGATGTGCTGAAAATAATTTCTTCATTTGGTGCTTTACTACAAGATTTTGAATGATTTCATAAATAATTTATTAATTTCAATAGTTTTATGTCATTATTTTGAAGACACAAGTGATTTTTAGGTTATGGTCTTCTTGATTTGCACGAAACATCCCAGAAAGCGTTCCTTCACTTTTCGGGAATTTGACTAAATTTTCCCCCACCAATCAAGTAACTTTTCGCAGGCTACGACAGGACAGGTTTTCTATTGGAACAGACCTAATACAATATTTTACCACTTTTTATTCCAAAACCAAAGTTAAAAAATTGCTTCGTACGGCTTCGGCCATGTTAATTCCACAACTGTCAGACGATTTTGGCCTCGCACAGACACAAACAAAAAGTCTGCTTCCAGGCCTGTACTTACGAGGGACTTGGTTTAGGGCATTTAAGTACATCTTATTCATAAGCGCTTTACGCATGTAGGTAAAAAAGTCAGAAGCTTGCTTGGATCTGAAAGATTTCTGTTATGGTGCGGGTATTCTTTTGTTTTTGCGAGGGAGGGGCAAGGGGACTGAAAGATCAAACAAGCTTCAAGCGACAATTTCTTGAAGGAAACAATGAATGGAAGAAATGTAAATGCGTGAGAAATGCTGAAGGTCAGTTGTGATTTGATAATTTTTGTTTTGAATGTTTGTTTTCATGTTTTATTTGAGACTCGGGATATTGTTGTGGGGTCGCTAAATATTTATATTTTTTAATGATGAAAAAAATATTTTTTTTTTGCTATTATAGAAATTTGAAATAGGAACTTAATAAAACAATTCAAATATTTTTGAGCTCCAACTACACGTTTCTGATTGTGAATAATGCATTAAAACAAGAATTTCAATTTTTTTTAACAAAAGCGAAACTGTTCTTGAGCATTGAGAAATGAGAACTTTCGTTTATTCGACTACTCTTGGAAAAAATAAATAAAGGATTTTGAATGAAAATTTGTACGTTTTTGTTTCCTTTTGACTAGCAAAAGCCCGCGCACGTTGCAACGCCTTTAAATAGAAAACATTATGTGTCCGCAGTCCCTGATAAGGTATATGTATTGTAAAATAAAGAAATCTGCACAAATTGATTTTGCATAGGAACATAAAAAAAATTAGAGTTATCTATAAAAAAATATGTTAAAACTTTTTTCAGATTCGTCAATGGAACATATTCAGAACCGTCTGCGTGGATTTTGCTATGCCTGGGAAATTAGGCGTCGTGTGCAGAACTTCGGGGTTGGAATTGATTGAAAGCATAAGTAAAGTTAATGGTGTATTGGAAATTCCGCTGTTGAAGGATACCGAACTAGAATTTACCTGTGGCAAAACCTAAACATATATTAGGTCTTGATAAGGCAATTGTAAGGCATGACACTACAAGTATGCCTTCTTAGGAACAAGTCAGGTACAGAGCTTGTATCCTAATCTTATGAATGATAAAGTACATGAGGTTTTCCTAGTTGGGTCGGAGCATGGACTAAATGAGGAAATGTAAGCTTTTTAAAATATTGAGCAATATAGACTTTCCTGAGATTAATTTATGACCTGCAATCACCCATTCTTATTTTGGCTGTCTGTGGAGTATTCCCGAGTAAAAATAAGGCTCGCCCGTTCTTAGCCTGCATGGCACCCGAACGAGGCACGGTACGCTCACACTTTTTTAGACTAAAATTTAAAATAAAAACGATAAAGTTATTTTCGTAGATTAAAGCGTCTTGAGTAAATGTATGTATAATGATGCATTTAATAATTGAAGCTTTAAGAAATTGTATGGCCATTCCCAAAGTCTAGATATTAACAAGTCTTTCATCTTCATATGGTTAGTGAGTGAAAGGCGAACAGCTATATCCACACATTTTTCAAATGACGATGTCAGGGTACCAGAGAGAGAATGGAACATTTTTATACACGCTCGCACGCAATTAGCCAGCGGAAGATTTAATGATTTTATATGGGGATAAACTTGATGTATTGCTGCATATTTACTATTTATGAAAAAAACAGCTGATTCAATTTTCCCTCCGTTTCTGTTCTGCATGCTTTACAGAAAAGACAGAATCTGGCTTTGTCTCGCCGAGTTCACGATGTGTGCGTTGAGTTGTGCTCAGCAATGATGTTCATATATGCACGCACACAACTAACGGGTGGAAAATTTTGGATGAAGATGAAAGACTTGTTATGTATATCTAGACTTTGCCCATTCCTACACTCCTTTCCTCGTGTGGGAATGGCCTATAGGACGAAGCAAACGGGGAATTATCTTAGTGACCAGAAAGGGTGCCATTAGCATAGTCAATACGCCGGTTTTCGCTCAATTTTGGAAGTCAAGCAGCATTGGACATTCGTAACAGAGGATTGCATACCTCTATCGCGGAAGCATTTTTATATTTTCATGCGCCTGTAGCGTGGGCGTGCATGACCGTAAGGCGGGCACATTTTTTTGCTAAGCGTGCTAGTTACGAGCGCATATATGCTTTCAACTCTTTTCACCAACGCAATTCTTTTTACTCGGTTGCTACTGTAGATCCTGCATTTCAAGAGATTAAGGGTTTCCCCATCTTCTTTATGACTTATACTTTGACTTATTTGTGTCGGGCCTTTTGTGTGGTATAATATTGTAGGCTTCAAATTTTATGAGCCTATAAGGGTTTCCCCAAATTCTGGCAGTATGAATAAAAGGACCTGTCACAAAATAAACATGAACGCCTTTATTTATTATAGGTTATTAAAAAAGATGAATGAGGTGTCCAGTAGAGGAATGAGTTTTTATTTTAATTCTTCAATGAAACTTTCTGAGTAAAGACTAACCTCTCTATGCAGAATTGTGTGAAGTAAAACTATACCTGCTGTATCATTTTTGACAGATTATGCAAACGAAGTTGTTTATGTGTTTTGTGAATTGGTGCGATCACGTGAATATTGGTAAATGAACACAAATAGTGAAATCAGTGACTTAAATATAGTACGTGACATTAATCAGGAAAGAAATCGTGATAAATATTAATTATTTTTTTTTATAAGTGCAACAGTGTCTTTTTTTTGAAATTTACATATCAAGGTTTCTGATAATTAACAGTATGTATTTATTTGTTTAATATTATTTATTAACTAATTTATTATAATAGTAATATTAATCAATATTTTTCGTGTCGTAATTAAATTTATAGTTGGGGAGGTAGCGTTGCAGTTTTATCTGTGTTTTCATCTCTCTCAATCCGGTGTTTTCATCCAATATTAATTAAATATTGAAAATACATATCTATTTATTCAATTTTATATTTTTCCAAAATATGGAGAAAAAAATAAAGTATTATAAGCATTGCAGTTTGAAATTCTGTGAATCCTCTTCAATAAGGAATGCAGATATGAAGTTTTCAACTTTTCCAAAATATGGATCTAAAAGATTTTACGAATGGTGTAAGGTAACCAAACTAGAATTAGGTCCTGGAACGCATTACATTTGCCACAAACATTTTTCTGAATCGGACATTATAAATATTCGCTTATCGAAATTTGCCATTCCTTCTCAAAGGCTTTCGGATGATTTCGATTATTTTCCAAATGGTGAAGAATTAAAGGTTAATAAAGACGGAGGTAAAACATATGCACGGAAGCTCGACAATATGGCAATTAATGTCCCAGATTATGCTTCAAGTGATAATGGTGAACGTTCTGAAAATGTGTTATTACCAACCATACATTACATTAGAACTCCTGAAAGAACCAGCCCAATCTTACAAGATGGAATTATAAGCCCTTTGGCAGAAGCGGTTTGCAATTCTTGTTTAAAAAAAGAAAAATCAATACGGTTTTGGAGGAGCAAATATTTTAAATTAAGACAAGTACTACAAGCTCCCAAAAAATTGTAACAAAAAAATTAAATTATTATAAAAACCAAGTATGTTCTAAACGTACCCAAAACGGTTTAGACAAAGAAATTTCAACTCTGACACATGTAGCTGACGCACCGAAAACATTTTGCCAGATGATTCTATGGCGGAAAGCTAAAACAACTTTATGGCCTAGGAAGCAAAGGTTATTAGCACATTCTCTTTATTACAAATCACCCAAATTGTATCAGTTCTTACGTGATTTAAAGTTCAGATTACCTTGCCCAGCTACTTTGAAAAACCATATGCCAATTAAGTCTGTTTCTCCTGGAATTTATAGAGAATTTTTGAGGTCGTTAAAACCTATTTTCCAAAGTTTTAGTGTAATGTCACGCCAAGCCGTTTTGGTTTTTGATGAATTACACATTCGCAGAGAACTTGAATATAACGTGAAAATGGATAAAATAGATGGTGTTGTTGACAATGGATTAAATCGGGAAAATAGATTAGCATCTGAAGTATGTACATTTTTAATTAGAGGCTTGTTTGATAATTGGACTTTTATTGTTGGTCATACCTTATCAGCGAACTCTACAAAGGGATCTGATTTAAAAGAACAAGTCATTGAAATTATAAATGAATGTAAATTAAATAATATTGAAATAATAGCAACAGTCTGTGATCAAGGCTCCAACAACAGAAATTTATACAACATGCTTGAAGTAACAGAAGACAAACCCTTCTTTACAAATAACGGTACCACAATTGTATGTTTTTTTGATTTTTGTCATTTAATAAAATCTTGGCGCAATATACTCCTTACTTCAAATTTGAATTCTCCAGATGGTTTAGTTTCATGGGACATTGTTCGCATGTTATACACTATGGAGTGTAATAAAGTTACGAAAATGTGCCCTAAGCTCAAATTTGAGCACATTTCTCCCAATAATTTCCAAAAGATGAAAGTTAAATATGCCACACAAGTTATGAGTTGGTCTGTTTCTGCAGCTATCAGAACTTTAATTAACAATAAGGAAATTGAAGAGTCTAAAATTATTTCAGCGGCCGCTACAGCCGACTTCTTTGAAAAAGCTAACAAATTGTTCGATGTTATGAATGTAAAATTTATTGATTATAGTCAGCCCATTAACCCGAGTAGAAATGAAATAGGGCATGCCCTAATATGATCCGGACCGGATCAGGCTCTAATACGGAATGCCGTAATACGGTATTTGTATATGGTTCCTATCAGGTACTAAAAGGGGACACCCTCTTAAGAAATCTCTGATGTATCCTAATCCGGCCCTGATGTAATTACCTTATCGTAGCCCTTTTAGGAAACCCCTTATCTCTCCCAGGCCGTCCCTGACTTGACTGCCGTCTTTTAACCCTATAAAGATCCCCTGATCTATCCCAATCCGGCCCTGATTTGATTACCTTATGGTAGTCCTTTTAGGGAGCCCTTAATTTACCCTGGTGCGGCCCTAAAAATATTTTTTTTATCTTAACCCTTTTAGGGAGCCCCTCATCTATCCCAGTCCTGCCCTGATGATATGTTTTTTATTTTAATCCTCACCCTCAAAATCCCTCTTTAAATCGCTAAAACAAACTGCTTCTACAGAATTTTTTATTGGTCATTATTAATCTTTAAATAACTGAAAAATAACATTTGCCGCGTATATGTATTTATGTGCATACTACATTTATATAGTAAAGACTTGTGGTTCATGAATTGCGCAGGCTAAAGCATCTGGATTCAAGTACATCTCGCTCTAAAAGAAAAAAGACAAACACATGATCTGTATATCACGAACAGAGGCGTTTACCTAAATTCAAAATTTTTGGGTTCACTTTATGTTTAATCATTTTATTTTTTTGCAAATCTGCTAATAATTTGATTTTACTAATTACTTACTTACTTTTACTTTACTTATAAATTAATGTTTACTATAATAATCTATTGTACACTAATAATAAAAATAATTTCATTCGCAATATATATCGCCATTGCTCGGAATATACCCAAATACTATGACAGTGCTTCACCGATTTCCATTGCTTGCGCTTGGTTTCTGACGGAACAAATTAGTATTGAATAGAACTTTGACTTACTAGGTAAGATTTTTAGTTATTCTAACACGTTCGTTTTGAAAGTAAAAAATGGATTCGGATAAACACAAACGAAAACTTGAAAATACTCGGTTAAGAGTTAAACGATTTCGTGAGCGTCAAAAAATGATTAAAAATAATTCTGTATCTGAGATCCCTCCTACAAGTACAGGTGGATGGGACATTTCGTATCAAGAAACTCCACACTTAGAACTGAAGGCTGCTGAAAGTGATATTATGATTCATGATCCAAGTCTTCATATTTACAATTGTTATGCTCGTACTAATGTAATTGGAGATGATGTTGAGTGTCAAAATGTGATTGAAATAAACTCTGACTTTGATATACCTTCCACTAGTGCAAGTGGAATATTAGAAGTTTTTAATGAAGGATATCCACAGTTAGAACTGGTGACTGAAAATAATGTCATAATACCTAATCCAAATCTTTACGAATTTTACAATAGTTATTTACGTACTAATGTAATTGAAGATGGTGTAAGTGATGATAATATAGGAGATGATTATGTAAGTGATGGTGATGCGAATGATATTTTTTACGATGAAAATTTAACATCAGAGGAAGAACTAAATTCGGATACTGAATTTGATGAAGTAGAAAAGCTTCGACAATGGGCGATTTCTTCAAATGTCGCCCATAATAAAATCGATGAATTATTAGTCATCTTAAGGAAAGGGTTACTTCAGGAACTGCCCAAGTCAGCCAAAACTTTTTTAAAAACATCATCTTCAAATTATCATATTGAAGAATTTAATGAAACATCACAATTTGTATATTTTGGAGTAAAAATACATTTAATTCAATACATACATCCATCACTTCATTCCGATGATCGAGTAGAATTGCTCTTTAATTTTGATGGGCTTCCTCTATATAAATCTTCATCAAAGCAGTTCTGGCCGATTTTGTGTCAAATTTATCATGCATCATATAGATATCAACCATTCATCGTAGCTATATACGTCGGTAATACCAAACCTGGTAATATTGAACGATATTTAGAACAATTTATTTCTGAAATAAATAAATTGCAAAGTGAAGGATTAAATATTAATAATAAAATTTTCAAAGTTTCTATTAAAGCCTTTATTTGTGACAGACCGGCTCGATCTTTGATCAAGTGTGTTAAAAATCACGGTGGCTATTTTGCGTGTGAAAGGTGTACAGTGAAAGGTGAGAGAGTTGCGAATCGTACAACGTATACTCAATTAAATTGCACGTTGAGAACTCATGAGTCTTTTATCAATCAAGAGAATGCACAACAGCATACTGGAATATCGCCTCTCATAAAATTAATAAACATCGACATGGTTAATATGTTTTCCTTAGATTTTATGCATCTAGCGTGCTTGGGCATTATGAAAAAACTGCTCACTGAACTTTGGCTTGGTAAAAAATCTCCATTTAAATTAAGTTCTTTTCATAAACTGAGACTTTCACAAATGCTAATAAGTTTAAAATCTCAAATACCTACTGAGTTTCAAAGAACTACTAGGGACATTAACGAGATTCAAAAATATAAAGCTACAGAATACCGTTTATTCTTATTATATGTGGGACCAGTCGTACTTAAATCATGCTTAACAGATAATCAATACCAACATTTTCTCTTATTGCACGTTGGTTGTCGGATTTTATCGTCCAACTTAGCACTACAGTGCAATGACCATGCTAAACTTTTTTTATCATGCTTGTTTCTATTATCCAGAGCATTATATGGACCTCAAAATTATGTTTTAAACATGCACTCTCTCATTCATTTGGCAGATGATGCCAAATATTTTCAATCATCGATCAGTAACTTTACTGCATTTGCTTTTGAAAATGCTTTGGGCAAAATCAAAAAGATGTTAAGAAGCGGTAATCGACCTTTAGCACAGGTATGCAGACGCTTTCATGAACAATTTACCGCAAATATAAAAAAAATGAATCACAGGTTGATGTAGAAATACTAAGTTTTAAATATAGAGACAAAGAAAAAGAAATTATGGTGGTAAAAAAGTTACGATACAAAAATATGATTTTAACTTTAAATGAAGCAGATAATACAGTAATTTTGGGCAATGGAGATATTTTGCAGCTGCAAACAATAGAAACTACATCAGATGGAAAAGACATCAAAATTTCAGGAACGCACCTTAAAAAAATAAAACCTATATTTACTTATCCTTGTTCATCGACAGCTTTAGGAATATGGAGAGTTCAAAAAGAAAATAGAAGGACCACGTGTACAATAGATAAAGTTGCCCATAAAATGGTAACTCTTGTCATTAAAATTGAAGAGCGGGAAAAAATATTCACTTTCCCACTTCTCCATATTTAAATTACATACTTATATGAATTATAGAAATAATAAAAAAAAATATAAAATTTTAAAAGATGTTAATATAAAGTAAAAAAATTTAGGACCTTAAAATTAGAAATTTTAGAGTTTTTTGATTTTTACAGTTCACTTGTTGAGTTGAGTGTGTTCGTTTATTTTATGTTTATTTGGAAGTTTCTCAGAATAAAGAAATACACATATGAAAGAGTGGTGAGACTAAATCTGCAACCTTGAGTTCTCTATAGCAGTTTACTCTATACATTGACAATAATATGTGCGTGAGTGAAAACCAATTCAAGGGACTTTGCATTCAGTTGTTTTTTTTTAATATCGCCAATTGCGCATTTCATATTAATCAATGCTCAGTTGCGCATCGCGTCTTAAAACTTTCAGTAAGTGATTGACGTAGTTTTTAATTGAGTGAATAAATAATGGAATATTCAACAAAACAAAATAAAGCGTACACTTTGGTGTTATTTTTGGAGAATATAAAAGGAATTAGGTAGAAAGGGAATAAAATAGACATAGTTCCGACAAGCTGGCTATGTCGAGATAATGAGGATAAAGTGTATTGCCCATTCATAGCAGATGATCCTGAGCAAGAAGAAATACTGTTATTGCATCATTTAATAAACTCTTGTCATTAAAATTGAAGAGCGGGAAAAAATATTCACTTTCCCACTTCTCCATATTTAAATTACATACTTATATGAATTATAGAAATAATAAAAAAAAAATATAAAATTTTAAAAGATGTTAATATAAAGTAAAAAAATTTAGGACCTTAAAATTAGAAATTTTCGAGTTTTTTGATTTTTACAGTTCACTTGTTCAGTTGAGTGTGTTCTTTTATTTTATGTTTATTTGGAAGTTTCTCAGAATAAAGAAATACACATATGAAAGAGTGGTGAGACTAAATCTGCAACCTTGAGTTCTCTATAACAGTTTACTCTATACATTGACAATAATATGTGTGTGAGTGAAAACACATTCAAGGGACTTTGCATTCAGTTGTCTTTTTCTAATATCGTCAATTGCGCATTTCATATTAATGCTCAGTTGCGCATCGCGTCTTAAAACTTTCAGTAAGTGATTGACGTAGTTTTTAATTGAGTGAAAAAATAATGGAATATTCAACAAAACAAAATAAAGCGTACACTTTGGTGTTATTTTTGGAGAATATAAAAGGAATTAGGGAGAAAGGGAATAAAATAGACATAGTTCCGACAAGCTGGCTATGTCGAGATAATGAGGATAAAGTGTATTGCCCATTCATAGCAGATGATCCTGAGCAAGAAGAAATACTGTTTTTGCATCATTTAATAAAAAACCAAATGCCTCCACATGAAAAATGGGAAACATTCGAAGTGGACATCAGAGGAGATGCACGTAAGTTACATTACATTACATAAACGTAAAATTATTCATGCATATGTCATTATCGCTGGAAATTATTTTTTATAATTATATTAGATACGTATGAGGAAGCTATAAAAAAATCGATAAATTGAAAAAAAATCCATATGTTTTTACGACGGACAATGAAAGACACGTGAAGGAGAGGAAAGAGGAGATAAAGAATAAAATTCGTGTGCGAGGACAACCCCCAAAACCAAACATGGCAGAATTATTATCTCAGAGTGCTGCAGCGTTAGATAAACCGCTTGAGATACATAAGGCACTGTTAGGTAAATAATATTTTTTATAAAGTATCAGACTTGTGGAATTTTTACAGTAAACGAGATGAAAATAATACTTTTTAATTGGGTGATCCGTGTATAACAACTGTATAATATTATATTGAAAGACTCGAGTAAGATTAAATACTTTATTGTCTGGATGCTAGACTCTTACTCGTGACTAAGAGATGACTGAACAGCTTCCAGTTCATCTAACTGTTTAGTAATCTCTTCAATGGTATTGGTTATCAACATTACTTAAGTTAATACAACTTCATCTATTGCAATAACAATATATTGGTTTATAGTTCTTCAGGAAAAGATTTCAGGCCAAAGAAATAAACGCACTATCGGTGCTGGACGGGCAATTTGTCGCGATATTAGCTCACCAGAAAGGAATCAAAAACAAGCAGGCCTGCAACGAGGAGATAAATCAACAAACTTGAGAAGACGGCAAAAACCTTCCAAGCATCAGAAGTCATTAGGTATTACGGCTTGAATTCATTAATATTTTTTCAGTTACTGTGTGTGTTATGTCAAGCATGAGAAAATTACACTCTCCATTGTCTTAGTAATTTTATTGGAGTTATACCCTAAAATAAAAAAATAAGTTCATTCTTTTAATTTACAAAAAATCTCTTGCTATTAGCTCAGCAACAGGACCTGTCTAACTCATCCAGTGATATCAGTATATCATCAGAAAAGCATTTTGAAGATAAAGTTGGACGTGGGAATTCTGTTGAATAAAATAAGTCATCAAAAACGCAGCGACCAACATGCAGTATTCCACAATCATCAGGTATTGTCATTTATATGCTATATTGTCGTAAAAGAAGATTATGAAGCAAAAAATATCTCAAATATCGTAAATTAGAAAAGTAAACTTATTTTCCAAATTTACAAAGATTTACTTTATTAACAGCTGATCAACCACACCTGTCTTATGCATTAGAGAAGAATATGAAAAAAAACAAAGAGCCAATGACTCAAAATAATTTCTCCAAAAACTTGGAAATGCCTCAGCAAACGTTGCAGAACCAGCACTTCTCAGGTATAATATCTTTAATTTAGCAATAATTTTTTACATATAATTTAAATCGTGTTATGTATACGATTTAATTTATAATTTTTTCAGGAATAGACCAATTATTAGTGGTCTTCAACAATTCTTTTTCAAAATTACGATTTCAAATTGGAACTATTCAGAATGAGGTGGTGACTCTCAGACACGAGGTTGCATCTTTAAAGGAAATGTTATCGAGTGCTCATGGCACCAGTCAACGAGTATCATCGCAAAAAATCGATCTTCCTATTCCTTTTGCTAAAATTGAAGATTTCCAAATTTTCGATGAAAAATTGGAAAAGGATGAAAATCTTCGACATTATATTGTAAGTGTTTAATATTTAGCTGCAAAATACAATAAATATTACTTGTATTGAATTATAATTATTTTTTGCAGATCTCCCAGATTTCATCTTACATCAATCTTCAGGATAAATTTTCGAGAAGCCTTACACTAATAATGGCAAAGTTTTTTACTCGAGATGTTGTAACCCAGTTCACTGCTGTCCGGAAAGTCAAGAATAAACCTGTTTTTAAAGACACGATACTTTTTTCTTGTATACAACGTAGGTAACTTTCTTATCAAAACCATTTATTTTATATCAATCAAATCTGTAAATGTACTTATATCCAATGCTTTGATTGTAGGAGCTGTTGAAGCGGAGTATAATAAACATCCGGATGCAGGAACATTCAAAATTCAATACTTTTATGACACGATTGGCAAAGTATTAAATAATGCAAGGGATTGGGAGGGACATCGCCAAAAGCGTAATGACGCCTTAAGAAACCCTGAATAAAAATAATTAATCATCTTATTTACAAATTAATATATGTTATCTATTTAAAATAAATAAAAAGAATTTCTAAAATTTATATTTTCAAATTATAAATCAAAAATCAAGATTCTATTACGAATCCTGTAAGGTATCCTGCTTTGCACCATGCAGGTCAATTTGGTCAGGACCATTCAAGGAAGCCCGACTTACTCCACGTAGGTTACTTTTGTCAGGATCATGCAAGGCACCCTGATCTGCCCCATGTATGTTCACCCGATCAGGATCACATAGGGTACCCTGGTTTGGGCGTGCAGGGTAGCCTGATCCGAATCGGAGTATTTCAGGCGTTACATATCTGATCCGGCCCGGATCACATTTTGCTTTTTAAGCCATATTACGGCAGCTGGGATGACGGACCCGGTCCGCCTCCCAACCCAACTTATTTTCTACTCGGGAAGAAGCCCCCATCGCTAGATAATACTGATACAATAAAATTCCTCAGAGATATGGTATTATATTTTAAAGGGATCAAGGCAATTTCAAGGGCTGGTGGGAATACTGTTAAAGTTTATGCATTAAAAGGTGTAGTTCAGAGCATTAATGCTGTTCTAAAATTATTAGAAATGATTAGTTCAATCCCAGAGTGTAAATTTATATTGTCTGCGAAATTGCAACAAGATATTTTAGAAAATTTGTTTTCTTTAATTCGTTCTAAAGGGGGCTTTAATAGATATCCTTCAGCAGCGGAATTTCAAGCACATCTAAAGCATTTACTTTCTTCCATTTGTATTAAGCGAGAAATGCTCTCAATTAATTCCAACTGTGAACCAGCTGATTTTTCTGAAAATACCACTCAAATAAATAATGTTGTCTCGCAAAGAGATATGGGAGAGTTGTTAAATAATGATTTATTTGAAAGCAATGACTGTGATTGGGAAAATGGAGAATCCGAAAGTGATATTGTTCAGCAAGGATGGATAGATGAAGCACATGACTTGAACACCATTTCAGAGGGTACTGTTACAGAACATGCCAAAGTGAAATATATAGCCGGGTTTATAACAAATAAAATTACTTGCACGAACTGTTTGCAAGAAATTGTTGATTCCGAAAGAGTTTTGAATTTACCTTCAAAAGCTTTTTAAAAATGAAATCATACAATATTTTAAGTAAGGGAGGTTTAAAATGGCCAACAGATGTATTTCACAAAGTGTGTTATCTCCATGTCCAAACTTTTGAAAATTACTTCATGCAAAATCTGCATAAGAATAATTTTAAAGAATCACTATTTAAAACTTGTGTTAAGGTTACGAATGTTCACCATCCACAATGGTTTGCTGAAAGTGGTTGTAAAGAACATAAACTGAAGTTATTAGATTCCTTGCTTCTTCTATTAATAAGGAAAAATTGTCTCTGGCTTGGTCTTAAAGCCAGGCAATCGGGAGCGGTAACCAGCCGAATGAATGTTCTTCTACGCTGATTTTTTCCCAAATAACACAGAATACTCCCACCGATTGTAAAAGTGACGGTTCTACCTTACCAACTTCAAGGGTTATGAGTCGTCAAGGTCAAACTTTTGGTGCTTTTAACTAAAGTTTCAACTTAAACTAACTTCTCCTTTAAAAAATACGGAATTAAACTATACTTTTGTTCCAAAATTAAAAAGCTTGGTGTATTTCCTATGAATAATGTCCACGCAATTTTTATGGTACGGCCTTTACTTTTGAAGTTATAAGCAATTTTGATGGTAAAATTGTCTTTATTTAGTATGTACTTTTTGACATAAGCTTAGGTGCAAAAGTACTAAAAAGGAATTATATACTATCTATTAATTATCCCGATCATTACAATCGGTGATTAAGAATAAATTGGAGTTTAATAAGTATTAATTAGTGATGATAATTATTTGTGAAAATTACGAAAAAGAGAAACAGCCAGGTCCATGTCATTTCAGGACCATATCAATGTTATCGCCGCGATAAAACATAAGGCGGCTCTCACACTGAGTCAACAAGCAATAAGCAACTGGCAATAGCCAACACGCAATTCGGTAGCTCCTATTTTACATTGAATTAAATTAGAGGTGTCACATTAGAGCAACTCGAACGAAAAATGTTGCTCGTTGCGGCAACATTATTTCTGGCGATAATTAGTGCATTGATATTGCTTATTGCCTCAGTGTGAGAGCCGCCTAACACACACATTTTTAATGTTGCCGATGTTCGTCTCAAGCCGAAATGAGAAAAACAGAGAGGACATGAAATGCGTGTGCAATGTATTTATTCGATTTTTTTAGGGGCACCAAATTTCTGCAAGATGGGCGTCAAATTTGCAAAATTGAAGACCTTTTTTGGCGCTCTTTTTTGGGAAAAAACAATTTGGAGGGCGAGCGAAGTTCTGCACAGGGCGCCTAATTCCCCAGGCATAGCAAAATCTACGCGGACGGTTCTGATTATGTTTGGCTAGGTGTGTGTTGTGCTCGTAATATAAAATTTTCCATCGTCGAATCTTAAAAAGGTTTTAACATATTTTTTTTATAGATAACTCTAAATTTTTTTTTATACCTATGTGCCGAGAACCCTAGGTTGGTTGCCCAAAGAGGCCAACCTAGGCTTCTCACACAAAAACCAAAATTTTGCAAAAAAAAAGCAAAAAAAATCCCAAATCATTCCGACTCTCCTAACGCGGTACCCCGTGCCGCCAGAGTAGGGCTGGCTCGACGCGGGGTCGTGGATTGCAGAGACACCGGAGGTACCACCTTGAACTTTTGCACCACCACTTACCTGCATGTGAGCGTCCTCATCAGGGCGGACGCGGAGTGTTTACATATCCGGCCGCTGCTTAGACATCATCCTAAAGAAACAGTACCAACAATGCAGTAATAAAATCAATCTACCCTTCAAACAGTTCTTAGATTTATTGGCCTGAGTATTTCTTAGATACGATAACATTAATACTAATTCAACCAAAACTGAACAACAACAAAATTCCTTTCAATACTGCCTAACCACAAGTTTCCAACAATTTATGGAAACTAAGTGTCATACAATAAAATATTTTATAGTCTTTAATACTGTCGCATGTTAGAAATCTCGACTAACAAACTCTAGATAAGACCACAACACAAACTTAATCATTTCAATGCAAAACCAATCACAGTTCATCAAACATAAATACAATACTTATTAAATTAACTCAAATTGTTTACAAATTTCTACTCCAAATCAAACCTTACTTTCCTCAAAAAAATTAAATCTTCGAACCCAACACAACAATAGTTACATATGCTCCAAAAAAATAGTTACTTTTTCAACCAGCAACCATCAATATCATAAACTCCAATAAATCTTGGTTTGCCAACCTTTGGTATTTTATTTATTTATTTAACGCATAAGAATCTGCAAATACCTTTTTGGGCTTGAGGTATATCAATCCTGGCCTATGACACTCAAACACCGCTCCATCCACCGCAGATTTCCCCTTCTGGCTTGGTTGGCCCGCCGCCCTCTTACTTTGCTACCAACAACGCCACCGCCACTGCAACCACATTCAGCTACCAGGCCGCCAGTTTCTTCGGGGGTTCCCTGATACCGATACTCCCAAAATTTTCCACTAACACCTCCAATTCTGGTTGCTTCTCGGTTTTCCTTCACACACTCGTTTAGGCAGGAAAAAAATGTATCTTTGGTTTTTTTCGACCTTTAGTCGAATTTTCCACGGCTACTCTCCGTCCAAGACTCCTAGGCCACCATGTAGTTTCCTTTTCCCCAAAAGTTGCTACGTCTTTGCCCAAAATTCCCGTCTCTCTTATAGTCCTTGTAAATTTATTTTCAAAAAAAACGGACCCAGATTATTCTTCTATGTTGATACCATACAATCGGATAACTTTCTTCTAAAAAAAACTCGACTCGTTTTTTTGAACTTTCTCAAAAACTGACTCCCCCAAAAATTTTCCTCAAAAATCTTTTTTTTGCCTCCTTGTTTTTTTTCTATTAAATTTTCTCCAGTGTTTTTCCCCAAAAAAATCGGGATTTCAAAGTGGCTATAAGGTATATTTTCCTAGCAGGGGAATAGGGCCGCCGCTACACCTATGCAAAATCAATTTGTGCAGATTTCTTTATTTTACAATACATATACCTTATCAGGGACTGCGGACACATAATGTTTTTTTATTTAAAGGCGTAGCAACGTGCGCGGGCTAAACGTAAAATATATTAGTAATAAACGAACTTTACCATGAACCGGATAAATACAATCGGCCATGTTTTTTGGGGTACATTTGACTACAGCGCCACCAATAATCAAACGAAAATTGACAACACGGAGTTTTATCTCCTTGTATAGCCTCCATGATTCTTTCCTTCAAGAAATCGTCGCTTGAAGCTTGTTTGATCTTTCAGTCCCCTTGCCCCTCCCTCGCAAAAACAAAAGAATACCCGCACCATTTACCCGTTTATGATTAGGTTGAAAAGTTGAGTCGAGGTTGAGTTGAAATTTCGACCACCGTATATGATTCCGAGTTGAGTTCACTTTGGGTTGAAATCGAGTTGAACTGACATCAAAACAACCTCTTTTTATTAATTCTTTTTCTATATTTCTGACTACCTATACAGTTTCCCATCAAAATGATGAAGGGAATTTTGTTCGTGCATTATTTCTAGCATAGTTTTTGTTTCCTGATGCTCCCAAACATTTCTTTTAGCCATTGTCAAAATTAAATTTCCACTGATTTTACATATATAGTTAATATAAAATAATTAACGCGCTACAAAAACACCGAACACAAAACTAAAGCCGAAGGCAGACTTCACGGATGGTAAACAAACAAAAAAAATTTCACTTCAACCCAATTTTAACTCAACCCCCGTTTATGAGATGAAATATCAACTCGGCCCAGGTAGGAGAGATGAGTTGGGTTGAGTGGACCCAGTTTCAACTCGATCCCCGTTTATGACTGGGTTCAACCTGGGTTGAACCTAGTCATAAACGGGGTATATAACAGAAATCTTTCAGATCCAAGCAAGCTTCTGACTTTTTTACCTACATGCGTAAAGCGCTTATGAATAAGATGTACTTAAAAGCTTTTTGTTTCAGATCAAGCTTCGCCTAACGAAAATCAGATGGAGTTTTCAGAAATTGTGGCTGAGGTTTCATTCCGGGCGAAAATTTTGTATGGGCTTTGAGCCTCTATGTGTATATTTACTCTATGCTTATGTGCTTCAGAAAAAGTATCTTCTCCTATTTTTCTCACATCCGTTCCTTTTTTGTCCGATTTAAGAGAAGTTGACTCCCCAAACTATCCTAGTTTTAACAGCTCATTCTTTATTGTTTCGCATCTCGTGTTGATGAAAATTTCACAACTTGTTCGAATACGGCGTAAGAAAACTTGAGCTAATAGAAAGTTCTGGAAGCGTCTTAAGAAGATTTGCGCTAACAGAAAATTCTGGAAGCCGTGATTTGTTTGGGTTTTGTTCACAGTGACTTTAGTAGATTGTTAGTGATAAAACATTGTGTTATTGTGATATTGTGTTTAAAAACCAACTATACAATTAGAAGATTGCTTTTCCCATTGCATTATGGAAATTTTCATTAACTATATGTCGAACAGTTGATTTTAAAAAATATAGTTTAAAAAAACTAAAAAATACGCTTTTATTTTAAAATGAACTAAAAAGTAAAAAATAATTTTGAATGTAAAGTTTTTATTGCTCCAGCCAGTATAAGAAAACAACCTACCTTTCGAAATGTAAAAAAGCGTGGGGCTCTCTATATTCTTATTTTATTAACACCGGAACTTTAAGCTAGCGCCCCACGCTTTTTTAGATTTCGAAAGGTAGGTTGTTTTCTTATACTGGCTGGAGCAATAAAAACTTTACATTCAAAATTATTTTTTACTTTTTAGTTCATTTTAAAATAAAAGCGTATTTTTTAGTTTTTTTAAACTATATTTTTTATTTTCTATTTTTTAGTCTATTATATGTATGTGTTCGGCCATTTTGTAGTGACCGCCATATTAGATTTAAAACGACATCACAAAGCTTACTATACTATACACTTTCATTTGATACCCATACCGAGTGGGTTGTAAAGAAAAAGGTAAACCGCCATTTTGTGGTGGCCGCCATTTTGAATTTAGAAAGACGCCCCACAGCGAAACGTATTCTATTATCACATCCTTTTATTTGATACTCATACCGAGTGGGTTGTAAAGAAAAAGATAATCCGCCATTTTGTGTTGGCCGCCATTTTGAATTTGGAATGACGCCACACAGATAATAGTATTCTAATTGTCACACTCTTTCATCTGATACCCATATCGAGTGGGTTGTAAAGAAAAAGGTAGTCCGCCATTTTGTTTGCCGCCATTTTGAATTTGGAATGACGCCATACAGCTAATTGTACTCTACCTGTCATGCCGTTTCATTTGATACCCATGTCGGGGGGTCGGGGAACACAATAGCAAAAATCGACCGCCATCTTGGAACCGCCATCTTGATTTTCTTACAAAATGGTCAGATTGCATTGTCACGCGAACTATGCATATGTGCAAAATTTGAAGTTGATCGGTTATATAGAAGTGGGTCAAAATCAAGTTGCAAGATTTGTTTACATATAACATACATACATACATGAAGCTACTGTTCATAGCCTCAGTCTTGAAACTCTTAATCAGTACTTTATATCTAACCAAACGGCGTAACATGCTAATATCCCTGTTACTGCTCCATCTGATGGGTTCAGCTTTCGTTGTGTTGATTCCCTTGAAATCATCACTGCCCTTAACTCGATCAAATCCAAAGCAACGGGTAGCGATCACATTTCACCTAGGTTTTTAAAAATGTTACTACCTTGCTTGCTGTCTATTCTGACTCACTTATTCAACTCCTGTATTACGGTATCAAAGTTTCCTAAATGTTGGAAGCACGCCTTAATTACACCCATTCCCAAGTGTCCTTCGCCTGTTAGTCCCTCTGACTATCGACCCATTAGTATACTCCCATTCTTAGCAAAAGTTCCGGAAAAGATGATAGCCGTTCAAATTCTTGAATATGGTGAACAACTTAATTTTGCAAGTGTGTGGCAATCTGGTTTCCGCAAAGCCCACAGCTGCGAAACCGCTCTCCTTAAAGTCACGAATGATATTCGTACTTCTATTGATGAGCATTGCGTGTGCTGTCTACTGTTGCTTGATTTCTCGAAAGCCTTCGATAGCGTTAATCACACTTTGCTTTTGGAAAAACTCTCTTCACAACTCCACTCTTCTCAAACTGCTCTTAAACTTCTGCATAGCTTCTTAACTTGCCGCTCTCAACAAGTTACACTAGGTGCCTGCAGTTCCTCAATTGCCTTACTTAGCTCGGGCGTCCCTCAAGGTTCCATTCTCGGACCACTTCTATTCAGCATTTTTATTAACGATCTTCCTTTAGTAGTAAAAGACTCCAAGATTCACATGTATGCTGATGATGTTCAACTATATATATCTGCGCCATAAAGCCAAATCTTTACTTGTGTAGAGAAGATTACGGCAGACTTACGCCGCATTTCGCGCTGGGCCACGTTGAACGTACTTCAGTTAAATCCATCGAAGTCCGGTTGTATATTTTTCTCTCTCACTTCCATCTCTCGTCCTTCTCTTCCAGAAATCCTTTTGAATGGGGTCCCTCTCACTTGCGTTGAAAAAGTAAAAAATCTAGGAGTTGTTCTGAATAGCAGTATGACCTGCTGCGACCACATCACCTTCATTATTGGCAAAACATATGGGCTTCTGTCAAAACTTAGGTACCACTGTGGTTTGCTCAAAAGGACTATCCGCATGAATTTAGTGAAAGCCTTACTCCTTCCTCTTCTAATGCATGGCCTATCTATTTTTCCTTCTTTAGACTTGTCTTGTGCGAGAAAGCTTGAAGTAGCCTTTAACGATTGCATACGCTTTGTATATAAGTTACGTCGTTTTGACCATGTCTCGCCCTATCTGAATTCCGTTTTGGGTTGCTCCATGAGCCTTTACCGTGAGTATAGGCTTTTGCGTGTCCTTCACGATATCTTGAACCAGCGCAAACCCGCATACCTCAATCAGTTCGTGCAGCTCTCACATTCACTTAGAAATAATAATTTGATTATTCCGCGTTTTCGCACTTTAATTGGACAGCGCTCTTTCTTCGTCTTCGTTGCTCTACTATGGAACTCTCTCCCGGTTGAATTGCAACGTATCGATTCAGCGGGCATTTTCAGGAAGCGTCTTTTCGAACTTTTGGTTAACAGAGCTGCAAGAGCATGAATACAGGAAAATAAAGAAAATTTAGCTTGTGTATTCTCTTTTTTTTATTTCTGCCTTTCTCTTATTAATTTTTTAGTTTTTTTATTTTTTTTGTTCTTTAAATTTATATAATTTATCTCCTTTTTCTATGTAATTTTCTTTTTTTTGAATTTGAATTTTATTATTTCCTTCTGTATAATTAATGTACATGAATTTAAGACTTTAAGTCTTTGTACATAATTTGTTAATAAATAAATAAAAAAAAAATAAATACATACATACAGGTGAAGCTACTATAAAGCGCATAATTAAAAGAGCATTTCACAACTTGTTCCAATATGTCATAAGAAGATTTGAGCTAACAGAAAATTCTGGAAGCCGTGATTTGTTTGCGTTTTGTTCACAGTGACTTTAGTAGATTGTTAGTGATAAAACATTGTTATTGTGATATTGTGTTTAAAAACCAACTATACAATTAGAAGATTGCTTTTCCCATTGCATTATGGAAGATTTTAATTAACTATATGTCGAACAGTTGATTTGAAAATTAAAAGAGCATTTCACAACTTGTTCCAATATGTCATAAGAAGATTTGAGCTAACAGAAAATTCTGGAAGCCGTGATTTATTTGGGTTTTGTTCACAGTGACTTTAGTGGATTGTTAGTGATAAAACAGTGAATATTGTGTTTAAAAACCAACTATACAATTAGAAGATTGCTTTTCCCATTGCATTATGGAAGATTTTAATTAACTATATGTCGAACAGTTGATTTTAAAATTAAAAGAGCATTTCACAACTTGTTCCAATATGTCAAAAGAAGATTTGAGCCAACAGAAAATTCTGGAAGCCGTGATTTATTTGGGTTTTGTTCACAGTGACTTTAGTAGATTGTTAGTGATAAAACAGTGAATATTGTGTTTAAAAACCAACTATACAATTAGAAGATTGCTTTTCACATTGCATTATGGAAGATTTTAATCAACTAGATGTCGAACAGTTGATTTTAAAATTAAAAGAGCATTTGAATGATGAGCCAACCTACGAGATTTTCCGAAGTAAGTACATTAATTTGTTAACTAATCACAATATATTCTTTGCAGAACTGAAATAATTTATTACATCGTCAACATGGAGACGTCTTTGAATTATTTTATGTACCATCGGAATGTTCGGGGAGGTTTAAATGAGTTACGTCAACATTTAGAAGGAACTCACGGTTTAATTATTAGGCGTGGATTAGATGATCAAGGTTTTGAATGTGCTCAAGGTGGCTGTCGCAGACGATTCGCAAGTTTTTATACGCTACGACGACACATTAGGCAACGTCATTTTCACTCAGAAATTAATGAAAATATCGAGAATCCAAATTTGATTCTCCGGACAGAGATGATCCTCATCCCCAAAAACCGATGAACATAAATGTGATTGCTCCAGACAGAGATGATAGTCATCCCCAAGAACCGGTGAACATCGATTCCAATGATGATGATTTTCAAGGTACCAACAATGAAGATTTTTCTAATTTCAACTTACGAATTAATGTTATAAAAATGATTGCTCGACTCCAATGTAAGGAGTCAATGACGGGGAAAATTCTTACAGAGGTCTTGGATGAATTTGAAGAGTTGTTATTGTCTACAAGAGATTTCCTACATTATAAAGTCCGTAGTTTTATAGAGAGTAAAGAGCTGTTAGATGATATTGAAGCAGCTAATGTTTTGAACTCTTTTAAATTTGAAAATCCTTTTAATGGTTTGAGGACATTTGACCAACAAATTGAAGCATTAGAAGACAATTGCGAATACATCATGCCAGTAGATATTCCCCTTGGATACAGAATGGATTCTACATTAGATAGAAATAGTAGTACGTATAGGCCTACCATGGTAATGGAAACATGTCAATACGTATCAATCATAAAAACTTTAAAATTAATGCTATCAAGTCCTGAAGTATACACTGCTATTCATTCAGAGCAAAAATCATCAGACGGCATACTAGCGTCATTTTTAGATGGACAACATTCTCAATGCATCCTTTTCTATTGAAACATCCTCATGCAATACGTATCCAGCGTTATTATGATGATTTTGAAATCGTTGTTGCATTAGGATCTAAAACGGGCGTTCACAAAATAGGAGGTTTTTATTTTACAGTTCAAAATTTACCGTATCATATGAAGTCTGAACTCAGTTCAATACATGTTATTTCTTTATGCTCCAGTGTAGACATAAAAAGATATGGCTTCCAAGCAATCCTTGCTCCATTTTTTTTGAAGACCTAGCTAAATTGGAGAGCGATGATGGTGTCCTCATAAATATAGGAGGAAATGATTTTATTTTACGAGGTTCATTGGTTGCATTTTGCGGTGATGGACTTGCAGTTCATGAAATATATAATTTCTTGGGACCGTTTGCTAATCATTTTTGTCGTATGTGTATGTTTAGTAGAAATGATTTACATAATCGCGTTCTTCATCTAGCAGCATTTGGATAATTTTTCGAATGAGACAATGGCATCAGCTACTGGTATTCGAGGTTCTACGTGTTTTCATAATTCTCGATATTTCCATATTGCACAAAATAAAATATTTGATGTCATGCACGACTTTCTCTGTGGAATTTGTCCTATGGTGCTTAAATTACTCTTATATGAGTATATAATAGTTCAAAGAAAATTCAGCGTTGATTATTTTAATGTACGGATATCATCATTCTCCTATGGGTATGTGGAAAGAATCAACAAGCCTTCTGCCAATTTTACTGATGCTATGCTTCGAAAGAATGATCATACATTGAGTCAAAAACAATGCAAATTTGGTGCCTTATGCGGACATTTCCATTTTTAGTGCATGGAAAAACCAGAAGGTGATGAACACATGACTCTCTTACTCAGTTTATTACGGATAATGGAATTAGTATTTGCACCAAAGATTACAAACTCATTGATACCATATTTGGGAACTTTGATAACCACTTTCCAAACTATTCTACAAAACGTTCCCAGACGTGAATTTTATTAATAAAATTCATCATTTGTCTCACTATCCGGAGTGCATATTGTGGTCTGGTGGACCAATGGCTCTTTATTGGTGTATGCGATATGAATCAAAACATGCTGCAATTAAAACTCGTGCACAAAACATGCGAAATTTTAAAAACCCTCCAAAAACATTAATAAGATTATGTCAATGTAGCCAAAGTGCTAAGTGGGGCACAAAAGATGTAAAAATTCATCGTTATAATACTTCATGTGGTAAACCGATATTTGTCTCATGTGCTTTAAGCAGAGAATTTCTCTACAACTTTGGTTTAATTGATTCTGATGAAGTCCACCGTCATATCTCCGTACGAGTCGACGGTATAGAATACAGAGTTGGATTATATGTATGCCTTGAGAATGCTATAACGCGAGATGACGATTTACCTCTCTTTGGATCTATCAAAAAAATTATTGCATTTAATGAGAGGGAAATTCGCTTGTTAATCCAACTCTATAAAACAAGTTTATTCGATCCGGATTTACACGCTTATAATATAACAGCTGAAGAAGACCTCCAGCGTTGTCTAAAAATATCTGATTTATCACATTATAAGCCATTTTCGTGTTGGACGAAACCAGGCTGTACAAATTTGTACATATAGGCTAGTCGGTGAGGCATTTTCATTGCAATTTTGGCCCATAGGAGAGATTATTGTTGGAATCGCTTCGTTTTAGGGTGTAGTTAAACACCCTAAGTTTGCCCACAAATTGGTTGACCGCATAACTTTTTAATTAGGTTATTGTGAATAAAATAGGCACTTTTTTTATATTTCTTTCAATAGCTCCGTTCCTGCTAACTTTTAGTATTTGTACTTTTTATATTTGTTTATTTATGTCGCGTATAAAAAGTACGTGCCTAAAAAACCTCATAAAATGTACCAAAATTGCGATTTTTCAAAAATTCCAACGGGATTTCATTTTCAAATGTTTTTTAAGTTTTCTAAATGAGTTTCGCAATTATAAACTGATCCTACACAAAATGGCAGCATTGTTAATTAAGGTAAAAAAAAAACAAAAAGTGATGAACCGATCTTGTTGAAATTTTTTGTTCATTGCCGGGACCACATAAACACCATCTTTACGAATTTTCATCCTTCAAGGTGCAGTTGTTTTCCTGTAAACAAATAGTGAAAATAACGTGTTTTGAAAACTTTGGAAGCCATTTACAAGATCACCCTTGCACCTAGCGACCTCTAACAGGGCTTATTTTTTAGAGAATTTCATAACAAAGAGCTTTCCGAATGCATATGTTAACTAAAAGTTAGCAGGAACGGAGCTATTGAAAGAAATATAAAAAAAGTGCCTATTTTATTCACAATAACCTAATTAAAAAGTTATGCGGTCAACCAATTTGTGGGCAAACTTAGGGTGTTTAACTACACCCTAAAACGAAGCGATTCCAACAATAATCTCGCCTATGGGCCAATAATACACTTTTAATCATTTTTTCCTTCTCGCCGACTAGCCTAATAAGTTTTCGTCACATTTTGTTGTGACGAGCATAATTATAATATAATACTGAGTTATATTACTTTGTAAATAATGTAAATATGATGTAACAAAAATTTGAAAATATTGCATAGGTGAATGCATCAATGGAGCAGCGTTTTTAGAGTTAAAGGAAAACGATTTTAAAGATTTGAATATCAAAATGGGACCTAGAAAACTGTTAATAAAATTAATAGATTCTTCAAAGATACCAACAGCCATACTTGGTACATTTGTTGTCAACAATGATGGTACTTTGGAAGCCCATGAGAATGCCCTCGTATTTCCTGACTCGCAACTCTCCTGTCACAAATCATCAAATTCCGCTTCCAATGGCAATGGCCATAGAAAAGAGATAGCTGGAAGTTCAAAGACAGTGGAAACATTGTCACAGATATCATTTTCGGTGAGTTTCCTCAAAATTTACATATTAAAAACATTATTCGTTTCAATTACATTACAATAATTATTTTTGAATTTTTCAGAAATATACAACAGTAGAAGCAATACTGGAAAATCATTCTCAAGGAAAGCGTGTACTCAATGCTGCTAAGACCAACTTTACGGAAGCAGAGCGGGTAGCGTTGGTGCGCATTGTAGTATCATCGATGGTACAACACTACGATAGTTGGTAAATAATATTTTAACATAATAATCATAGGCACAAATGCACTTTATTATGATTAACTTCAGTTTGACATAATAATCTATGATTATGAAATATTGTTCCAGCTATCCACCAAATGCTGCAAAGATTGCTCTTGCTAAAGCAATCATGTCTGAATTTCCAAAGCTCAAGGATCAAACAACATCAACGGGCTTTGAACATTATTACAATGAAAGAACCAAGCAAGGATTCATCGAATATCGATTAATTGCTATGAGGAAGTCCTTGAGTCCTTCGAAAAAAAAGTACCAAACAGCAGCGAAAAAAAGAAAAATTGAGAATAACAAGAAAATGACAGTATGCCCGGATTATAAGTTTTCCCTGGAAGAAATCAACGAGAAGGTGTGTACAAAACGTTTTAATTACGGAATTGTAATTTTAATTGTTTACTTTTACAGATTTCGCTGATGAAATTGAAAAATCCAAATACTAACAATAAAAACTCCATTTCAATAGGTTTAGAAGAAACTTATCAATGGAGAAGGAAGTGGATCAACGAAGAAAGTCCATCAATATCGCAAGTCTTGATGATGTATCCGAGACTTCCAGATTATGATGGTGAAATGGTATTATTTTATAATATTTATTATATTGTTTGTCTGCTTTTAGTAAATTAATTTAAATCATTCTAATATACTTTCCAGATCGAAATGGAGTTTCAGAGCAGCGAGCAATAATAACAAGAGTGATGAGGTGGGCTTCAAGGACAAGTAAAAGAGTTAAAGATATGAAAGAACAGATTAGCAATAACATTAAGCAAAAAGTCCAAAGAAATATAAACAAACGCGAGATGGATATATATTTTATGCAAAAAACACAAGAGTATGAAAGAAACAGAAGATGTTGCTTGATTTCTCGATTGGAATGTTTACATTCAAATGGAAGAAACACTGGAACAGAGCACGTGTAAATTGAATTTGCTTTTTCTGTATGTATGCGTAAAATTTCATGTTGGTACACAATATTAGAATTGGTTTTTAACTATGTATTGTTCGTTAAAAAAGGCGGGAATCTTGCAATTTTTTCCCTGTTGGGTTAATTTTGTCTTAATTGCGAGGAAAATCGAGAATTTTAAAACGTCTTTATTAAGACGATTTATAAAAGTAAATTATAACTATTTGATTGTACCTGATACAAGGTGATAAACACGTCTTTATTAAGACGATTTATAAAAGTGAATTAACTTTAAAATTGAAATAATTGTGATAATTATTATAACTGTGAGTATTTAGGTATTTAAAAACGGATTTATTACGAAGACGTACAGTGAGTGTCAATTTGTGTTTATAAATCTTTTGTTAATAATGCTATCGGAAGACTTTTAAATCAAGGTATGACCGCTCTTCCATGAGTATTTTGTGTTAAGATATTGAAGTTGAAATATAAAATTTTTAAGTGTTGACTCAATTTTGACACTCTCTGTACATATGTATTATAATAAAAATAATTGTGAGATTATACAGGGTGTCCCGTCCTGGCTTGCCAAGCGGTTAATGTTAGATACTAGACAAAAAATGATCGACAAAAAACACAAAGCGGGGGGCTATGTCTGCCCGTTTTCGAGAAAGGGCGGTTTGAATTTTGGTTTTTGGGAAAAAAAGTAGTTTAATAATTTAGAATAAAAAGGTAATGAAACAACGACCGATTTCCACAAATAGGGCATCTTTGTAATCGCAAGGAATGCGGCTTTCATTTCATTAATAAAAACAATAGGGTACGATGGAAGAAAACAGAAATAAAGGGGTTTATTTGGAAAAAAATATGAAAAAAAGCAAATTTTTCCGCATATTGCACTGTAACTCAAAAAGTAGATCGTTAAGGTCTTTTGTTTTGAACTTTTTTAACAACAAATTTTTAACAAATGTTTTTATTAATGAAATGAAAGCCGCATTCCTGTCTCCCGAAACGAGATGAATCCCCTTAACCGGTCGCCGGTCGACTAAAACTTACTTACCGTCCATCAACTTTTTCACTGTAATTTTAGACGCTATGTTGACCTTTTACCCTCCAGATGCAATTTTAATTTTAAAATAAAATGCTTAACTAACATACACTTATTAGCTTACCGGAATAAGTCAAGTCAAAAGTCAAAGTCAAAAGCATTTATTCCGCATTAATACATGAAAATGTTACAATTATCACTTTCTCCTTATTCATGTTATCAAAAATGATAAATTAGTTGTGTATAAGTATTCTTTAACTTGATATAAACTAACAAGCCCTAGAACCAATAATATCTTAATTAAAATGAACGGACTACGTTAAAAAACCGAACAAAAATCCATGCTCACCTAAATTTTCAGTTACTTTCAAAATAGCTTCTACAATCTTCAATCTATGCTCCAATTTTTCATCCTCATTTAGATATTCTGCCGACAATGAATCAATCATTTCAATCTGAAGCACATTCACTAAACTAACTAATAATTTCACAACATTTAAATAAGTATAAGATTCCTCGTCTCCCTGCAATGGTTTAACGAACCAGCTCGTTAATTTATTAAGTAAATCTTGGTGTAATGCTTGCGGTATTGTTGGCGAAAGCTTTTTTATACTCTTTAGAAGAAGTAAATTCTTAAAATACGTTTCTTTCGAAGCGCAATCCAATAAATAATTAAAAAAATCTTTGTACTTCTGCGATCCTTCTTTTAAATCAGGCATAATTGTGTACACTACTGCCATTGTACATAGAATTACTTTAATTGATTACTGTCTTTGATTGAAAAATTTCTATAATAAAATTTAATCCAGCTTTTAACATTTCATTGGTTTGTAAATCTTTTGCTGAAGAAAAACTATGGTGAAATATCGGATGCTTCTGCATGGAACTATGAAGATTACTTTGAATACATAAGCATGAGACTTCAGTGTTTTTAATCCGCGAAGTGAATATTTACGTTTTTTAGTGTTGTTATTTACAATTTTAATTTAGTGGAGGACAATAAAGTGGAATATGCCATAATGATATAGTTGGGGTATTCATGATCTGTGTTATTCGTGTTATTTGTGTTAAATCGAGAAAAAAGTTTAACAAATCGAGAAACTTTCCTTAGTAAATGACATTTGTTTCGATTTTAACAAATAACATATGAAAAGGCGTGTTAATTCAACAACTCGAAATCAGCTGTATTTAAAAGGTGCAAATTAATATAAAAAATGCACTTTAACATGGAAATTTAAAGGGGTCGCTCACGATCTTGTCTATTTCGAAGATAACATTTTACGATTTCTCGACGTTTAAGACAGATCATGAATACCCCTGTTGAATTATTTGTTAAAATCGAAACAAATGTCATTTACTAGGAAAGTTTCTCGATTTGTTAAACTTTTTTCTCGATTTAACACAAATAACACGAATAACACAGATCATGAATACCCCAACTATATCATTATGGCATATTCCACTTTGTTATTGTCCTCCACTAAATTAAAATTGTAAATAACAACACTAAAAAACGTAAATATTCACTTCGCGGATTAAAAACACGACTTTAATGCCATTCAACCGAGAACTGTCAAAATATTTCCAATGCACATTCCAGTCACTTCCCGCACATTTTTTATCTTTCTTTCACACACATTGCGTGTAGTGTGAAAGTAATTCTGCCTCTGTTTATCATAGATATTACTTCTTTGATATCTTGACTTTTTCGCTCCCATTGAAATTGTTATCAGCTGATCTCAAGGTCCCTGAAACATTTTTAAAAATTTGTTCTAGCTCATCACTCTTATTATTATTGCTCGCTGTTTCAGAGAATGTATCCTGTGGTAGCTGATAACTTTTTATCGAAATTCTTCACATTTTATGCTCCGCGCATTTTAGCGTATGCTAAAAAAAATCGTCCTGACTTATTCCAGGTGTCGAGCATGATAAATAATGGTAAGAATTATACATTTACAAACATTATGAGAATTTAATAATTTTTTTTCTATTACAGGAGATTTGAGAGCATTATTGATATTAGCGCATCTTATGCCGCCATTTAATTCCAAGAAGCGAGGGAAAACTAAGTGCAGCCAAAGAAGTACCCATGAAGTTACAAGTGATACAGAAACTTCTGTAATGACGGCAGAATTCCCAAATTCGTTACTGCTTAGATTGGTATCCGTGAGTTCAGAATTTTTTTTGCTGTGTATTATAACAGTCAACAATTTGAATTATTTATTGAAATCGACTTACCAATTTTAAGGAGGGTACTAATCTACCATATTTCGAGAAAACCATAAGAGAAAAGGCAAGTACGAATATTCAACCCTACCTGATTGCTGTTGCTGGACAAATCCGTGAATCAATATTTGTTCAAGGCGATGGATGGTTCATCGATTCATCAAAAGGAACTGATCCAATTAGCGCATTTGA
Organism: Thereva nobilitata; assembly: GCA_963855945.1. NCBI lineage: Eukaryota > Metazoa > Arthropoda > Insecta > Diptera > Therevidae > Thereva > Thereva nobilitata. Next base: position 38,994,238 of record OY979697.1, read on the forward strand.
CATTTTGTACAAATGTTTTTATATATTTAACGTAAAGTATCCAAAAGAATTAACTTACTTTTATAATTTTGTGGACCAATATATGTACAAAATGCCCGTTAAAACCCACAGTGTGGTATCGTCATTCATATTAACATAACAAATATGAATGCAGAAGAAATTTCATTAAGTGATGACAGTATTAATTAATATTAATATTATATTTAATTAACTAAACTATTTTATGAATTCATATTAATGTAATAATAAAGTCAAATATATTGTGCATTGTCTATTTCTACAGGTTTCCTAATCCATTCACCAAATTTCACTAATGCAATTAGTCATTTTATTATATTTCACTAATTCAAATTGTCAAAATTTACTAATTCAAATAGTCGGAATCACTAATTCAATTAATTCGTACATTTAACTAATTCAAATAGTAGAAATTCACTAATTCAAATGGCTAGAGTCACTAATTCAATAAGTTCGTATATTTAACTAATTTGAATAGTCAAAAGCCACTAATTCCTAGTTGCAGACATGACACATTTTGAATTAGTGAAAAATGACTAAGAATTAGTGAATTTTCAGTAATTCACTTTTAGAGAGTTGTGAAAATGTAAAAAAGCAATTCGCGGCGAAACAGGCATTAGCTGCGAAGGTGTGTGCAATAAAATATTTCACTCGTCAGCGAAGTGCTCTGGGCTGGATCAATATAGCAGTGGAATAATAGGAAGTGGAAAGATGATTCGTTTAATGTGTGATGATTGCGTGCAGTTTATACACAACGTGGACTTGGTAGTTAAGGATTTAAATGAAGCAGTAAGTAAAAATTCGCGCTATTTAAAATTGTATAAGCAGGAGTTCGAAAATTCTCTTTAAAAAAATGAAGACGAAATGAAGAGTATGTAAGAAGCAATTGAGGTTAGATATACCGGAAGACTGAACAAATTACAAAATGTTCAAGATATCTGTAAAAAAAGCATTGACGAAATACAAAAAATACACAGTTTTTCTGAAAGCTTTATGGAGAAAAACGAAAAGCTATGTACGGAACTGAAAAAAGTAATATCAGTAGGTATGTGCAGCGAAATTAAAAAATTGCCAATAATAAACAAACAGTCGAAGTAAACCGTACATCATTTGCGGAAATAGTGAAGAAAGTGAACAACAAAAATAATGGAAATGCGAAGCCAGAAATTCGTAAAGAAGTGCCGCTAATTGTAAAGCCAAAAGAAAAGCAAACGAGTATCTAAACCAAAGAAGAACTAAATAAAAAAGTAGATCCAACGAATCTAAAGATTTCAAACATAAAAAGCAAGCACAGTGGAATTGTTGAAAGCGATATTTTAAAAAAAGAGATAAAATAAAAAATGCGATTGAGGAAAAAATTGGGGAGAAATATGAAGTCAAAATACCAAACAATCCAAAACCGGTGGTAATAATCCCGAATATGCAATCGCGAACGACAAGGAGGAAATTATTGAGAAACTAAAAAAACATGATTTGATTGCAAATAGTGCATTAAAATTGATAAAGTACTATGAAAGTAAAAGAAATAATGCCATAAATTATAATGCTATTATTGAGATTGATCATGAATCATTTTCAAAAATCATAGAGGCAGGGAGAGTTCACATTGGATGGGAGCGATGTAGACTTTATGACGGAATAAATGTCATGATATGTTATCTAAGCCTAAATAAGTAAATAAATAATAATAATCTAAGCTAAAATAAATAATAATAAAAGTTATTTTGTTAATAAAGAAAAAGAAACAAAGTGTTTGAATAGAAGTTTTACCACTGAAAAATAATAATAACAAAGGGAGTCGGGTTAAATCTAACGAATGCACGGCACGGTCGCGTAACTGTAGAAAAAGGAGAGAACCGTCACATATGCCTTCGAAAATTGTATAACAAATGACTGATGCTTCAACAACAAAATGTCAAAATGCTTCAACAACAAAATGCCAGAAAATGAGGTTTTTTTGTTCAAGCATTTTATTTTGGCAAAAGTAGAAGCTTTTGCCTCATGTAAGAAGTAAAACATTATTATAAGTAATAAATCGTCACGTCGCAATTAATTGAATCAATAGGTCTAATAATTGGAGAGACACTTTGATGATTAACAGCTATGATATTTCCAAAAGATAATTTACTTCATGTATTACGAAAGAGAAAAGCTGATGGTACAAAAGAATATTAAAAGCAATTTAGAACAAGATATTAGGCAATAACATAAGTAAAATATAATTAAGTATGTCAACCAACTAATATATAAGTCGAAGTACAATTGAGGAGCAAGCATACAAAACGCGATAAATCCACTTAAACTAGTTTTGTGTAAATCGCAAAAATGTTATAACTACAGGTCCGTTTCAAATAGAAATATTTTTGTAAACCAATGTTGTAGAAGGTGTTGAGGTAATATTACTACTAATTTTTGAAAAAAATGTGTGGGGCCGTTTGGGTGATATACGCACCTTTGTTTTGGATTTATCCCGTTTTGATTGATTGAAATGGATTTCATCAAGGTAATGATATTTAAAGTTTCGTGAATAATATGTGAATTTTTGTTTTGGACTCCACATCCATCGCAAAATAATCGTCCCTTTTTTGTACCCTTTAGGTCTAAAGAATCTAAGTGGGTTAAAAGTGCTGAACCTATCTGTACAGACGCTCGTCCAGCACGGTCTTCGGACCACGTGTAGAACGTGGGATTTCGGGATTGCATGTTATATTTTACTGGTAATTGTCAAAAATCGTGTTCCATTAGTGATGTACTCGCAAGTACTTACGAGGAGAACAAATCGCTGCCTTCTAGTAAGCTAAGGGTTTACCACGTTTTGCTCGAGTTCGATTTTCCTTTTGGATTTAACCCGTTATGCTTGATTTGCGAGTTTTTAAAAGAGAATTTCACTAGGTTTTAAAGCGTTTAGCTCGATTCTGACATCGCCATTGGATTTATCTCAGCCCAAACATATAAAAACTGCATCAAACTCCCAAAATGTCAAAAATGGATTTAACGCGTTTTGCATGCTTGCTCCTCAATTAATGTGATCGTAGTCTTATTAACTAAGTCGTACAGTCAATTCAATAAAGTCTTCAAGTAATAGTATATTTTCACTCATAAAACTTGTAACGGACGCGCTATGAGATTGGCGCCACCGTATCGGCACAACTACAACTTCCATTAGCGAACCGAAGGCTGTCGAGGCTCGGCACCTAGATTGGAAGCAAAGTCCCTCTACGTTTGGAACATATCCATATCAAGAAAACTCTTGCAAACATTTCCCTAAGAAAAATTACAGCAGTTCAGGAATTTTGACAGCTATTTAATTTTCATCGCAGACATTACATGAATTGTTTTATGATTGTTTGGAATTAATGAAATTATTTAAATTAGTAAGGGGACAAAGTAGAAAGAAAAGAAAAACAGAAAATTTAAACTGAAATTCGGTCAAAAGCGACATCTGCTTGTCATTGGGAAACTCGATTTTCCGGTGTGATTTATTTCCTGACTCTAGCACACCGGGCTCTACTCAGACATCGCCGTCCGTCTTGCATAAACAGACCTATGTAGAAACTGAGCTATTACTGAAATTCCAAGGAACCGAACATATGGTTCGATGAAAATACTAAGTTCAAAACCCGCGGACTTCGTGTTATGCCTGAACACCAGCAGCCGACCGCTATGTACCACACGGATTGAGAATAAATATACGTACGGTTCTAACCCACCAGAAGGAAATATTTTATATACGGAAAATGAAAAACAAAAAGGAATTTTCTTTATATAAACATTATATAATTGCCAAAATTATTGCCTGTGTGTGTTAAGGTTAACGAACGCAGCAATCGGCGACAGAGGCAGCGCTAACGCTGATTATCGGAACTCACCAGGATGGCGCACATGAATGCGAAAAAGAAGAAGTTTTTTTTTGGAAGTTCCGGGAAGAAAGAAAGTGTGCAAGAAGTCGAGGAGAGCAGACCGTCTAAAATATAGCGCTAAAAGAGTTTTTTTTGAGATCCTGAAAAAAAAAAGGAAAAATAGTTGAAGTTGTGAGGAGGTAAAGCTGCAGGTTTTTTTTACCTGAGGACCCCAAAGGACGGCATTGTGTAGCCCTTGGGATTTGACATCAGTTTATCGTGAAAAATCAAATATCGTGCCATTTTCGCCACAGTTGTGAAATGGCGGCGTGACCTTTTTTTGAGGCCGTGGAGCAGTGGAGGAAGGTGTGCTCGTGGACGCACCTAAATTTTTTTGGATTTCGCCTGGAATATTCGAAGGAACTGTGGCGAGCCTTAAAACACCGCACGTGAGAAGCAGCCTTAATATTACGTGACACGCCCGGTGGGAAATTCGTGTACTAGAACAGATTGAGCTACACTCGCATGCTTAGCATCTCGGTAAAAAGTTCCGCGTTCTTTTTATATATAATTAAAACTCATGTAATAGTTTGAATAAATGTTTATGTTTATGTTTAACAAGTTATCAATCTGTTTTAATTAATTGTCGAGATCTTCCTAGAAACTCCATAGTGGTGACCCAGTGTTAAAACAAAATTGCGAAATTGCAGAAAATTACTGCAATAATTGGATCGGGAAAAAACAATTTCGACAAATAATAGTAATCATTACATCCGTGTGTTTTAGGTCTCCAAATTCAAACTGAAAATGACTGACGAGGATAAGCATAATCCAGTAGAACCACGCGACAGCCTGGAAATGCACAGAGTGGCCGTGAAACTTCCGCCATTTTGGCACGCGGACCCAGAAATTTGGTTCAAACAAGTGGAATCTCAATTTGTCTTGTCGGGAGTGACCACCGATAATACAAAATTTTACACATTGCTTACAGCGATAGACACGAAACTATTGGCACAGGTTAATAGCGCCGTATTGAACCCGCCAGAGAAAGGAAAATATGTTAACCTAAAAACAGCGATGCTAGAAACGTTTGCTGTGTCTGAACAAAGGAAAATTAGGACATTACTTGAAGAATGCCAATTACGTGATAAAAAGCCCACAGCATTGCTCAACGAGATGAAATCTTTAGCGGGCACGAAAGTTGGCGACTCGCTTCTAAGACAAATGTGGTTACAAAGACTGCCACAACAAATTCGCCTTATTATTTCCGCCAATGAAGTCCAGCTACCGGAACTAGCGAAAATGGCCGATAAGTTAGTCGAAATGGACGATCAACATCAGGTAAACGAAACAAGCCACGAATCTGTCATAACATCGTTAGAAAGGAAAATTACGGAATTAACACGAGAAATTAATCAGTTGAAAGGACGAAATGAAAATCGCATACGTCAACAAAGTTCTTCGCGCTCGAGAAAAAACACGGCATCGACATACAGGCAGGAACGAAAATTTGATAACTGCTGGTATCATTATAAGTTTGGGGAAAAAGCAACAAGGTGTAAAGAACCTTGTATGTTTAATACAAAAAACGAGTAGGCTCCCCGCTCAGTGTCAACAAATTATATATGGCCGAACGGCAAACGCACCAAAGATTTCTTGTTGACACTGGTGCGGACGTATCTGTCATTCCCCCCAATGACAGAGAAAAGAAGAATACACCAAACAACTTTAGTTTATACGCTGCAAACGACACAAAAATAAGAACATATGGAGAGAAACGACTAATATTAAACCTGGGACTACGTCGACCATTTTATTGGAACTTCATTATAGCAGATGTCAAAAACGCAATATTAGGAGCCGATTTTATTACATATTTTGATTTATTAATCGATTTAAAAAGAAGAAGATTACTGGACAATATAACTAAATTATCATCCACCGGCATTTTGACCATGCAAACGATAAACAGCATCAAAAAAATAAGTTCTAATCATCCGTATTTCGAAATTTTAAAAAAATTTCCTGACATCACAGGTCCAAATAACGTAAAAAAAGGATCAGCGGTAAATATTACACATCATATAATTACTAAAGGTCCTCCTATTTTTAGCAGACCAAGAAGATTATCAGCTCACAAATTGGCAATTGCAAAAAAAGAATTCCAATTTTATATGCAACAGGGTATTTGCAGACCAAGCAGCAGTAACTGGGCTAGTCCAATCCATATGGTGCAAAAAACTGATGGTAATTGGAGGATATGTGGTGATTACAGACGTTTGAATGCCGTAACAGTACCAGACAGGTACCCTATTCCATTCATTCAGGATTTTTCTAACATATTATACGGAAAAACTATATTTTCGACATTGGATTTAAAACGAGCTTATCACCAGATTCCAATGGAAACAGCGGACATTCCAAAAACAGCTGTAGCAACGCCATTTGGATTATTTGAATTTTTGTTCATGACCTTTGGACAAAGAAATGCGGCACAAACGCAACAAAGATACCTTGATGAAGTCTTGCGAGGACTACCTTTCTTGTTTGTTTATATCGACGATATTTGTATCGCTTCGCAGAATGAGGCAGAACACCAACAACACCTCGAAAAAGTGCTACAAAGACTGAACGAACACGGATTGGAAATTAATTTGGAAAAATGTGTATTCGGGCAAAAAGAAATAAAATTCTTAGGACATATGGTCAGCAGCTCAGGAATTCGACCATTGCCGGACAAGATAGAAGCTGTTAAGAACTTCAAGAAGCCAACAATGGTATGTGAACTAAAAAAATTCCTTGCCATGATTAATTACTACAGGCGGTGTATACCGAAAGCGGTAGATGATCAGGCAATATTGCAAAACCTAATACCAGGAAACAAAAAAAATGATCGTTCGTTAATATCATGGTCCAGTGACGAAGAAGAAGCTTTCGAGAAATGCAAACGGAGTTTGATAGAAGCAACCGAATTAGTACATCCAGCATTAGACGCAGAAATATCACTTAGCGTTGACGCTTCTAGTACTTCAATTGGAGCGGTCCTACACCAGATCACGGAGGACAAAATTCCACGACCTTTAGGATTTTTTTCAAGGAAACTGAGCGATACACAACAACGTTATAGTACGTATGACAGGGAGTTGTTAGCAATTTTTGCCAGCGTTAAATATTTCCAACATCAACTAGAAGGTCGCACGTTTTGCATATATACGGATCATAAACCCCTTATCTTTGCATTTAAGCAAAAACCGGAAAAATCATCACCAAGACAATTGAGACAATTGGACTTTATCGGTCAATTTAGCACGGACATACGTTACGTTCCTGGCAAGGACAATGAAATAGCAGATTTTTTGTCAAGAATTAACAACAGAAGAAGAAATGGCTAAGGCACAAAAGGATGACTTAGAACTTAAAAACATTCTGGAGGAAGAGGAAACACAACACAACACGATTGTATTGCGATATATTCAAAGACCGGATCCGACCATTCGTGCCAGAAAATTTTCGACAACAGATAATTAAACAATTACACCAATTGGCTCATCCCGGCCGAATAGCAACAAAAAAACTGGTCTGTCAAAGATACTTCTGGCCTGGTATCAAAAAGGACTGCACACAATTTGTGAAATCGTGTCAACAGTGTCAGAAGAACAAAATTCAACAACACAACAAGACACCACTAGCAATGTATTCAACACCTAGTCAACGATTTGAGCACATAAATCTCGACATCGTTGGCCCACTACCGCCAGCTAACGGTTACAAATACTGCTTAACAATAATTGATCGGTTCTCGCGATGGCCGGCAGCGATTCCAATGGAAGATATGACAGCAGAGTCGGTAGCTAAAGCCTTAATTGAAGGATGGATACAATTCTTGGGAGTTCCATTAAGAATTACAACGGACTTAGGAAGGCAGTTCGAGTCCAATCTCTTCCATGAGTTAAATTGTTTATTGGGTATAAAACACCTCAGGACAACACCTTATCACCCGCAGGCCAATGGCATTATTGAAAGGTGGCATAGAACTTTAAAGGCGGCCATCAAATGCCAAGGCGATCAAAATTGGTCATCGGCACTACCCATGATTTTGCTTGGATTAAGAGCGATTCCAAAAACGGATATTGACGCATCACCAGCGGAATTAGTATATGGATCAACAATAAAGATACCCGGCGAATTTTTTTCACCCAGCAGATCAAACTATTCGGATTGTGAATTTGTTAAAGAATTTCGTCGCCTGATGGCACAAATTAAGCCAGTCGAGTTGTCAAATCATTCCAAAGGAAAAGTTTTTATACAAAAAGAATTAAAAAATAGCTCGTATGTATTTATTAGGAATGATGCAGTGAAAACACCGTTACAAAGCCCTTACGACGGTCCCTACAAGGTGATCGAACGTTTCTCGAAATACTATGTAATTAACGTGAATAATCGACACACCAAGATTTCTATTGATAGACTAAAGGCGGCATTTGGAATTTCGGAACCTGAAAGCGAAACAGCTGGCGATGAAACGACGTTTACGACAGTACCATCACCAGCCAAAGCAGACTCACCTACACATCGACAACCAGGAAGTACAGCGGCGCCAGACAAGGATAGCGGAATTTTGAAAAAAGGAAAAACTACTTCATCAGGTCGTCACGTAAGGTTGCCTGGACGTTATCACTAGAGGGGGAGTACTGTGGCGAGCCTTAAAACACCGCACGTGAGAAGCAGCCTTAATATTACGTGACACGTCCGGTGGGAAATTCGTGTACTAGAACAGATTGAGCTACACTCGCATGCTTAGCATCTCGGTAAAAAGTTCCGCGTTCTTTTTATATATAATTAAAACTCGTGTAATAGTTTGAATAAATGTTTATGTTTATGTTTAACAAGTTATCAATCTCTTTTAATTAATTGTCGAGATCTTCCTAGAAACTCCATAGAACCATTAGCAGATCCGGTAACAACAGGTGAACGCAGGATTTGGTATCAGTAGTCCAGTAAGACACTGGACATTTAAGGTGAATATACATAATTCATTATTTGTGCCCCAAAGTGAGGTTAGGGCAGAGAACGTGCACCAGACCAGCGGTCTCCATAGCTGCAACTTCCGGAATTTTGAAGGAACAGGTGTTATGAAATTTTCCTGTAGAACATTTTGTGTAAATATTAGAGCTTTTAGTATATATTTCTTGACGCCTGAGTTTTTAGGGTATGTAGCCCAAGGAAAAGGTTTTTTTGTTTAACGGAATTTGTTTTCCATACCTGCACCCGAGCTGCGGTAAAGAAATTAATGAACTGTGTGAAGCGTGGAGTTGTATATGCATAGGTTAGGTTTTTATAATCGTAAAGTAAATCCGTAGAAAATCCAAACATAAATTCAAGAATAAAAAAAAAAAAAAAATAAAAAAAAAAAAAGTGGACCGGCGTAGAGTTTTTTTTAATGTCATGGTTTAATGTTATGTTTTTTTTGGAGATAAAATGGAATTCTGGCCAAGACGGAAAATTCGCGCGAAGTCGATTCACTTGTTTTACAAATATTGAAAATCTCTTTATGTTGTGCAGAGAAGGAAAAACCAAGTTAAGATTAAAGAAAATTTAACCAATTGTAAGGTTACAACCAATTTTTTTTCATAAGTTTTTTTTTATATAATATTAATTTTTTTTGCATGCTAAACATATATATATACCAATTTTAGTTAGTAGTTAATAAATTAAGAGTTAAAATTATTAAACCTATAAAAACAAAAAAAAAAGGGGTTAATATATATTTCAGGAGAACCATTGTTAAGTTGTACACATATATATATACATAATCTGTGAAGATAAATGGTAATATATGATAGGAGGTAGAAGAAAAACTGTACAAGATAATATGTACGCACAACACAAAGAAAAGAAGTATTAGATCATGGCTGAAGTATGAGCCACGAATTGGATCGTTTTCTTGGTTTTTTTTCTATCCTAATTGAATTAATTTCCTTTTGTTGTGTCAGAAGCTAGGGTTTCTTATTATTAGATATAGGTGGTAGTAGCTGTCAGGTAGCAATTTCGGGGAAATTAAAAAAAAAAAAAAAAAAAAAAGGAGAAAAAAAAAAAAAAAGAAAAGGAAGAAACAAGCAATTCTAGACCGAACTTGCTATCTGTACTTACCAATCATAATCATAGTAGACGAATGTATCGATTTTTTTGTAACTTTTTCTTGTATTTGAATTCGAAAGATTGCTCTTGTTCTGAATATAATAAAATAATTTTAAAGTTGATGATGAGTTCAAGTATGGTTATGTTGATTTTCAAATTTTATCTTAAGGAATAGGTATCACGCCAATGACTCCCTAGGCGATGGGTAAGTATGGTCCCCCGGCAATAAAAGAGATTCCCATGCAGGTGAGTGACCTCACCATGTAATAGTTCCGGCACTCAGTTACCAACAAGCGGCATGACCGATGACTCTGACCCTAAAGCCTCCCTCCTCTCGCTCGGCGTATGCTAACTTGTCGCGACCACCGATTTCGCCTTTCTTTTTGTAGCACGCGAGTCTTTTATTTTTTTATAGTAACTGTCGACCCTCGACTACCCCTGCCCGGGAACCTACCCCCACGGCGAGCTAAGCCGCGCATCGCTAGGCGTGCTATCATCGGCGCAGCGGGTTGTATTCTAACGGCGACATTTTTCGGTGGTACTCGAATGGAACCATGCATCTCCTAATCCCTTATTTTTTTTTGTATTCTGTCCTGTGGGAACCTTCTTCCTTGACCGAAGTAAGGTCGTTTTCGTCGCGCTATAGGCGCACTCCAACACAACCAGACAGTTATTACAAACTGCTATCATATTGTTAAAGTTGTCGGTGTTTAACACCCTCCACTATCAATCAATCCACTACTCACCCCGAGTCTTATCATTTGGTCCTTCGAGCCGGATCAATCAATCAATCCACTACTCACCCCGAGTCTTATCATTTGGTCCTTCGAGCCCGCAAAGGGAAAAACCAGTGCACCAGTAGAAAGCTACACCTAAGATAATCATCTTAATTAAACCAACATAAACCAACACTCATCATCGATTTACAACCGATCACCGAACTACATCCACGGCATCACGCGTTAATTACACCGATCTACACCACTAGACGATTTCGCGGAGTCACCACCGAGGGAAATATACATCCAGAAGACTGCAATCAACTGAGGATTAAAAACATTTTTTTTTAATTTCACACTCACCTTCTCAACACGAGACAGTTAAAGTCATCAACCTTGGACTCGAATTACAACTTGACGATCCAAGTCAACCCAGAATAACAACAGCACAATCTAGCAATCAAGGCTACCACCGATAATACCCACCAAGACCTACCCCAACCACCATGAGCACAATAGATTTGGATCAATTAACCATCCAGCAAGCCACAACGGGTAAATCCATTAGCCATCTTTTGGATCTTATTAAAAAGGATCCTAAGGATAGAGGAGTTCCAACTACGATTGAGAAAAGATCCAAAGAATTGGAGAAATTATGGGCAGAATTTGATCTTTGCAATGAAGAAATTCCAAAGTACAACGAGCCAAGCCATAAGTACCATCAAAATAACTATTAGCAGCAAGTTGCCACCGTTGTAAATCAAGCACGCAATTTGCTTTATACATACACAATGGCATATGTTGAACTAACGAATGCTGACCAAGCAGGTAAAGAAAGCTCATCGAAACAACCATTGGCAGAAGAAAATGAAATACGCCTGAAAAAATTGTCGCTGAGAATGGAAGCATTGAAGCAACAATTAAATTCCGTCAACTTAGAGGAAGTAATATCCAAAGGTGCAATCGAATTTTACGTTCAAGAATTTTCTGAGAACTTTAGAAGCTTGCAGCAACTTTTTGAAGAAACACAACTGTATACCGATGACCACTGCCGCATGACAGAACTTACCCATCAATGCGAGCAAATAAAGCAAAATTATTATATCATAATAAGCTTGCAAAATAAAAAAGAAGTTGCGGATAATCTACCATTACAAAAAGAGATGCGTTTACCGAGATTGACTGTTCCCGTATTCGACGGGGCTTTCGATTCTTGGAGAAGCTTTTTTAACGTATACTCCAAACTCATCCATGAGAATAACAAATTAGCAAAGGTGGAAAAGATGCAATATCTCAAAACAGATGTAGCCGGAGAAGCAATGAACCTTATAAGCCATTTGGACATTTCCGAAGAAAATTACGACGACGCTTGGGAGATGTTAATTGACAGATTCGGAAATGAAAGGAAACTTGTTACAACTCAAGTCAATAGGCTGCTTGATCTCCCAACGCTGAAGACAGAATCAGCCTCAGGAATAAAACATTTACACGACACTCTGAAGGAGTCTCTAAGAGCCATTAATAACCTAGGTGTGGACATCAGTTCCTGGGCAGCATTAGTCACTCCAATAATACTTCGTAATAACACTCCAATAATACTTACGCTACTAAAACCAAAGAAAATACCAACTTTCGAATTATTATTTAATTTCCTAGAGACAAGATTCAACGCACTGGAAAATTTGGGAGATCTGCAGAATGAGAACAGGATTTGGAAGCAGACAAGTCAAAAACCAACCAAATTCCACGAATTACGGAATATAGCCCCATCAGTTGATCAACGATGTCACCTTTGTAATAAAGGACTCCTGTGATAAATTTAAGTCACTGCCAGTTCAAAAACGTTTAGAAGCTATCACAAGTAAAAAACTATGCCTGAACTGCCTCAGTCACGACATTAAGGAAGTATGTCACAGCCGCTTTAAATGCAGTATCTGCAAGAAAAAACACCACACCCTACTTCACGATGAAAAACTGAGGAAGGGTACCCAAGTAACAAAATGGGCTTTAAATATACTCTAAAGATGCTTATCGAGCTATTACTTAGAGCTATAAGTTTCTTTTTAAGCTGCAACAAAGCCCTTAAAACTTTTTTAGAGCTTCTGTACAGCAAAAAGTTCCGCTTATAGAGCATAATTTTACTTTAAAATTTTGTATATTGTAGGTTATTAAGAGTTCTTTGCTCTATAATGCTAGTTCTATAAGCGTTGCAAAAGCATTTGTAACGCTTGTTATGGAGCTGTTATGGAACTTCTGGAACCAAATGGCTTTATAATAGAGACTTTATCTTCCAGTATTCAATAATAATAAATAAGAGGAAATGAAAAAGCATTACATCTTCCTTTCTTCAATGGTTAATATTTTGACAAAGTTTAGCCAATATGGAAATAATACTTATTCATTTTTATTACAAATGAAACAAGAAAAGTAATCATTTTTGCGTATTTTAAACGGAATTTTTAATGCCATTTAAAATTTATCGTAAATATTGGGGAAATACTTCGATAAATTACAATGCGCTCTTTTAATTCTAAAAAATAAATTAATATTATTGTTTTCAAAAAAAAATTTGTAATTAAATTATGTCCTTAATGCAATTAAAAAAATTTCTAATGAATTTCTTAGGGTGGAAAATACCTGAAAATCTTAGTTATGACAAAAGTAAACTCTGAAATAAAAATTTATGCAATTAATTTATTTCTCATTTTTATGGCAGCCATTTTTTACACAAAAAATTAAAAAAAATACATCGAGTTACTTCTTATACTCAGTTAGAGCCATTTTCTCTATATAGCCAGCAATTTAGAAGGTTAGTAGCTACTTGCTCCATTAAAAGCTTTATTGTAGCGCTTTTAGAGCTAGCAGCTGAATAACTTTGCTTTTTAAAGCTACTAGTCCAATTCCGCACACAGTTTCTGCGCGACACGTTGATTTACTTTGATTTTGACAAGTGTGATGTGATAATCGGGTTTATTTAAAAAAGTATTTTATTTCGAATAGAATGTCCTTCAAAATAATTCAAGAAATACAAAAAAAAGGGTACGTTTTAACAATCATTCCCGAAGCATTTGAAGAAAACGGCGTATTTTGGTATCCTCCATCATCTTGGAGTTCAAAAAAAAGAAATGCACTTGTTAAAAATGCTTTTGCCAAGCCAGATAAGAGCAACTGGATACCTAGACCATGTGTAGTTAAAAAAAATCATACAACAACTTATAATTTAGCGGAAGATCATGAAGAACAATTTTTATTAAAAAGCGTTACAACCGAAACTGAAGACGACGACGATGATTTTTTTAAACCAATTTCTAAAGAACTACCCACAGTAGAAAGATTGAGACCAAAGACTAGGCCAACAACTAGATCTCCACAGAAAAATTTCGATGACTTGGCAAAAGAATGTCTTTCTTTCAAAACATCACAGTGTCCTTTACCAACCAACCCATTGGAAGTTAATGCCGCAATCCAACCATCAAGTAAAATTTCTTCCGCTGTTCAAGAGGACTTGTTATCATCGCCAATTATGCCAATTCAAAAAACTATTGAGCCCGCATCATCGGCGAGTACAATTGAAATTATGTCTAATGTCGATGATTGCAGAAATGCTATAAAATGTATCAATTCAGTAAATGAAGATCATTCGAAAATTCGAAGTCCTAGTGAATATCTAAATCAATCGGAAAGCATTTATATAGACTACACAAATACTGATGAGTTACCAGTGCAATTGGATCTGGATGCAGCACTCAGTGTTATAATAAATAATCAGAAAATGTTATTAGATAATCAAAATATCCTTTTAAATGAGGTAAAAGAAATTAAAAAAGTTATAAACGTCGGATTTTCGAAAGCATTCACTCAAATTGAAACACTGGTAAAAGCACAAAGTTCAATTGCAAATTATAATAGTACTGAAAATAAAAACAAGGAATCGTTCTTTACGGAAACTTTTGAAAAAATTTCAAATTCAGAAGGAGCAAATAATATTGAAAATTCTTTAAAAAATCCACAATATATGTCTGATATGGTAAACATTTTCGATTTAGTTGAAATAAATAATAGTTAATAACTACAATTTTTAGATTAAAAGAATGGCTTATGTAGTAGGGAAAAATGGGAAGAGAACAGGTGAAGGACGGACCTCCTGTTATGAATTAGTAGACTGTTTCTTCGAAAGATCTTTTCTTACCGAATGCTCATGGACTGGAGCATCGACCAGTAAATCTGATACAGGAAAAATTACTTTTCTGTCCTTCAAAAATCTCATATCATGTTTTAATTCAATAATATAAAATGCAGATCCACATTTTAGTTTAGAAGAAACTAAAAGATTTTTTAAAATTTTACTTCGAAACTCAACTAGATTTTTAAAACAAGAAAACCAACAGGTTCGAAAAACTGCAAAACGGAATCGAATACAACTTAAAAGGCCAAAAATAAAAATGGGAACAATAAGCACCTGGTAATATATTTCCAATACTAATGTAGAATTTATTTTTACTTTATTAAACCTCTGTTTAGTGAAAAATTGGGTGACGGCTCTGATTGTGACACAATGGAAAATAACATGTCTCTTGAGGTAAATAACGGCGCATTAAATACAGCGGCAGATGAGCAGGTATACTTTTGTAATTAATCCTTCAATAATTGCATTCATTATTGTAAAATTTTAGCTACCAACTAAATAAATAAATAAAGAGGAGATTATAATAACGTCCCAGAAAGAAATTACTATTTTCATTTTTAGTTTTACAATTTTTGACAATACAGTGTAAAATGAATTTAAACATAAAGAATTAAAAAGTCTTATTTTCTAATTAAATGAAATTTTTTTCTTTTTTTTTCAAATTGTGGTTACATATGTATATTTCATTTCAATAGATAAAAAGAATAAAAAGCTATCAAATGCTAACAAAAGTAATTCGAATTAATTACCAATTGTGTGAATAAGGGAATAAAAACTAGTCCGTCATTATTGTATGGAACAGCTACAAGTTTACATTTAATATCTTTTACTTCATAAAAAGATGCAGGGTTTTCTTCACCATTAGAAAAATAAATACTCAGTAAGGACGATTTAGTAGGAGTTAAAAAGAAATCATCTTTTTTCTTTAGAGATACACCCCGGATAGTAATATTATTATTTCGAAAATATATTTTTTCTAATCCAAATATTTCATTATTTGTAGTCAGAAACCACCTGTTTTGCATTTCATGAGATAACATATAATTTTTAAAAAAAATAGAATTAAATGTTCCATCTTTGTTTGGCTTCTTTAAAACTGGTGCCCCATCTGATGTCTTTGCTTCATATTTGTTTACTTTATTAAGCTCTGCAATTCTTTTTGCTACTTGAGCTAAGGGAAGGGAACCTGTTCGCAGCATATTTTTTATTCATTGAAGAAGATTCTCAAACATATGTATATGAGTTGAAAGTCCCTAAATTACCAAAAATTTCTACTTCATCCACAAGATGGCACAAGTTATGAACATTACTTGTTATACAAGATTTTTTATAAAGTTCCACATATTTCTCTATGTAATATTCCAATAAATTTCTAGCTAGTGGAAGAAAGTATCGATATTCATCCACATAACAGATAGTCCGGGAGGTGGTGTCACTTTTGGACTAGTGATCGATCTGCACACGAATTTTTTACCATGCGTAGTTCTCCACATTAACATATACGATCCGCGCGTCAGTCAGTCCAGTAGCGGTGGGTGTGGGCGTGGGTGGCTGTGAAACTCGTCGGAAAAACTATGAAAAAAAGTGATAAATCTGGTGATGAAAATTTGTTAGATTGTAAATTATTGATGATTAAACGTGAAAATATTCGTCAGTCACTTTTCCGACGGGGGAAACATCGTCAGTCAGAGGTTTGAAGCCGTCGGAAAAATTGGAAAGTTCAAGTGATCGATCTTCACTTGAAATTTTGTGGAATGATTATTACTATCTAATCAAGCATGAAAATGAACGTCAGCCACGTTTATCGTGGTGGATTCTTTGTCAGTCGGCTTTCCAAAGTCGAGAGTGCTGACCAGGTTCCTCTGGCGCGCTGCACCAGCGTCGTGCCGACTGACGATTGTTTGTTTGAAGTGTGAAACAAGTTCTCTATAATTTATTAATTTCAAGTCAATATAAATCACTTGATTGAATTTTTGAATCGTTATTAACAATATCACTAATAATTGAAAAGTCACGCTTATTTAAATTGCTTTTTTTTATTAGTTACACAAAAATCTTTTAAAATTAATCATTTTCTCTTTCACTCTGGCTGTCTGAGTCATCCGTGGAAGTATCATCTTCATCATCATAATCTGATGACTGTTCGTCTCCCTCCGAATCCTCCTGACAGTCTGAAAATAATACAGGGTTTCAGTATGAAAATAATAAATGAGTTGGTATTTTATGAAATGTGTTTATATGTACCTGAAATATTTTCTGATAGATCTTCTGTTATGTCCTGGATTTCAGGCAACTGCTCTCCATCGAACCATTTAAATGTATATCTCCCGTCTTCTTCTTTCCATCCATAATCGATTGGATTGGTAATTGTTGTTATTTGCTGTGCAGCGTGAGACCACATCTGTGCGATGTGCGTCGTTCGTAGAAAATGCTGGTAAAGCTCGGTCTTGCATGGTGGTAGCGCTGACCCTTCGAAATTGCTCTTCGTGTTTAGTATGCTCTCGTTATCTTTAATTCTGTAAGTCTTCATGAAAGTTGCCAAACGAGCTAGATTGACATCTTTCAAGGTTTTATATCCATACATATGGCAAACAAAACTCTCCAAAATAGAAAATTGTTCACTTAAATCGTCATCTGACCTTTGCGAAATTGCAATGAAAGCATTTATATAATTCGCTGATTTTTTTAAAAGCTCATAAGGCTTATTCTTCCCCTTTCTATAAAAAGCAGGGTTGAAGTCACAGCCAGTTAACGCATGAAAAGCTGGCAACGCTCTACTGAAATCTTCACCCAGTTTTTGATAAATCTTCGTCACGTCAATGTAGCGGTAGTTGTTCGTTCGCCCTGTGAGTATAGATATTTGTAAATTCTGTGTGATTCGATGCATGTTACCAAGCATAATTACAATAATATCAGTGTCAGAGCATCTTATCGTTACATGTGCATCGAAGTGCAGCTGACATATGTGGAAAATGATCTTTGAATCGGCCTCTAAATGCTCAGGGCACGATAAATTATCCTCTTCTGTTCGAAGTACTTTATTTTCAACGACCTGGAACTTGAAGCATTTCTCGTGATTAACGAACACTGTTCGATCACCGAAGAAAGCGCTCATGTGATCCTGATTCCAATGATCACACAGAAATTTCACCAACGCTTCCTTGAAATAAGTATTTTTCAAATCGCTCCTAAAATTGGACGATCTCTTCTGCTGTGGTCCATTGATTGTGAATCGATTTCCCTCTACTCTTCCACGCAATGTGTGTTCATTATCTTTAATTGAGGGAGAAACATATCGATCGAATGCGATAACGATTGTTTTTGCGTTGTTTGCAGTGAAAGAGTGTAATATTTTTTGCGAAATATTACCGAAAGACACTGGAATTTCCGTCATGCAATGGATCGTATGAAAGCCATCGAAAACAATCACGTCACATCTTTCGGGCTCGTGACTTTCCACTTCTTTCTCTAATATATGCAGTAAGACTGATTTGTCAGTCTTGCATATCGTCCCCTCCAAGTGGCAAAATGCCAAAGGAACTGGAGTTAACGGGTACGATAACACTTTCTCTATATTCAATGTTTTTTCCAACGACAGTCGTAACAATTTCCCAAACAAATCTCTTTGCAACTTTACTTCGATGATTTTTCCATTGACTTTCATCTTCTTCTTCTCCACCGCATCGGCGAACGTGAGGGTCTTATTCTTCTTCAACGCTCTCTCAAAGCGAAGAGGATCTTCTGAACATTCTATAATAAAGGTTTCCTGCAGTTTCTTTCCATTCTCCTGCACGTTGAGAAGGAATTTTTCAATATTTTCATCGACGGATCTTCCACTTGAAATATTGTATAAGTTCTCTGCATCAAGGTCGTCCGAAAAAGGGTTCATATTCTGACGAATGTGCCTCATAAGCGAATCCATCTGCGAAGTAAATTTAGTTATCCTGTTTGTTTCAAGATCAGCAGAGACGTCCTGCTTGTTGCGCAATCCCGCTCTTTCCATGATGCTGTGAATAAGCGCCGAGCGAATACTGTGGCTTTTACACCATCTCTGTCGTGCCGAAATGGAATTCGTGAGATAGCTAATGCCAGTTAATTTATTCGCTGCATCGGCGTTTATAGTTTGTTCCAACGTCAAGTCTACGGGTTGTCTTGAGAAAGATTTCTGCGTCCGTTTCACTCCAAACGATCCTTTCTTTAGCCTCTCTATTAGACCTGGATGAGATACTTCTACTTTTATAAGTTTCTCATGATAGAGTACGAGATAGCGAGAGTAGTTTTGTTGGTTGAAAATGAAGAAAATGCTAGCAATCTGAGGCAAAATATGCTTGAATAGTTCGAAATCTGGCAATCTAATACTGCGATTCAACATCAGATAATAATCTATTAAATTGATATAAATCATATAAAACTGAGCAGTCTTTCCATGTTCTCCCTGTAAAGTTTTTTTACAGTATTCTTCATATTTAGTATGAATTCTAGAAATACTGTCATCCGTGATCGTTACACTTGGAGATTTCGAATTCGCAAAGTCAGACAAATACTTTTTGATTTCCTCCAGTTTTTCTTCAGAGATATTCAAAGTAGCATAGAATGATTCGAAATGTAATATCCGCAGTGCTAAAGATACGAGGGGATGCAAGCGCTTACATCGATTGAAATGTTTACCAGCCAAAAAACTATTTACAGAGCCACTAGCGAGGACTTCACTGTCCACCATGATAGTAGTTAATCCACAACTATCGATAAATTTTCCTACCGCTTTGAAAAAAGCCATCATAATATGAAAAGAGCCGATGTGAATGAATAAATTATTAAAGCGCGGTCTCTCTATGCTTTGAATTTGGAACGCGACTTTTGCAATCGCCAAGTCATAAGTGACTTCCATGTATGATTGATGACATTCATCTGCTGCTCTCATTGCTTGCTTTAACGTCTCTACTATCACAGAAGAATTTGTTGGTGAACTATTGATAGTGGTGAGATACGAAATTTTTTGAGTAGCACCAAGATCTTCGTATATCAAGCTGTTATATCCCACCCAAGCTGGAGTACCCGACAATTTCAAGAAATGACTAATCATCCAAGCAAAGTCTACTTTTTTATATTGCAATAAGATACTTTCTTCTGATAATCGTAAAGGGCTGTCATATTCTTCTAGTTTTTCTGCGTATCTTGGTCTCTTGTTGTATGTTTCCAACTCATGCGTAATAGCATCCATTGATTGTTTTTTTTTTTTTTGGTAATCTGACGATACTGTCGGATTTTCCGTTGCAACTGAAGAAGAAATTTCGGTACTCTCTTGGGAAGTCTCTTCGACTATGTTTTGAAAAATAATGCCAACGGTATCGTGAAGAGTATCTTTACCACTGGTAGTATCGACGAATCGATCAAAATTGTTGTATGCTAAACCAGTGCATAGTTCTGGCGATCTTTTGATATCTTCAGGACAGACATCAGCATTACAAACGGACGCGAAAGTTGCTTCGGTTTCCAACTCCTCAAGAACGGTGTAGCTAACGCAATGCCCGAAACGATTCAATATGTTGATTATTTTTTTACTATTCGTCAAACTTTTCACTGTCATGCCGAGAGTGATATGTTTCGACGGCTTGATTTTACCACTAGTCATTGCAAAAATCAAATCTTCAGATAATGACTCTGCTATTCTCTTCTTGTAAGAACTTTGTTGGCGACGTTTTGTTGTGGAGATCAAGTTAGAGAAGAACTCAGAAACAGTTTCTGGAATTGTACATTCATCTGCTATTAAACTATTTACAGTGAGTTTTTCTGGTAACGGTTTCTTTTCGATCTTACTAATCTCAGATTTCAAGATTAAGATCGCTCTATTTAAAATATCGCGTTTTTCTATATCTTCGAGATTGTTAGTTACTAGATGTCCATCGAATGGCTTGATAACTTTTCGTTTATTGAGGGAAACTATTGCTATTTTACGTGGAAAAGACTGAAGTAACCTATTCTCTAGATCGTAAGGTTCACAACTAGTTTCAACATTAAAATTCCCCGATTCAATAAAATTTCTATACAATTCTTTACAGTATGAAACAAAATAACATTCTCTCATCTGTATTATTTGGTTGCTAATAAAAGAACATACATGTTCATAAGCCAGCTTATGAGCATCTCTTTTTTTATGCCAGTCCTGCGTAGAATTTTGTTTCTTTCCCGTGGATAACAATTCTGATCTGCAGTTATATTTACACATAGAATGATGCATGATCTGTTCATTCAAATTCTCTTTCTCTCGTATTCTCTGACGTAAACCATGTACATTGAACTGTTCGGAATACGATTTGAATAGTTCAATCGATGACGATTCGCTAAACTGCAAGGGTTGCTCACGCCCTTTCACTTTTTTTCGTTTTTTTCCGCAAACTATGCATACCTCCTCGATTTGATTCTCAGCAACACAAATTTCCTGTCCCTCTTGCATGCCGTCTTGCTGCCCCTCTTCTCTTTGAATTTCTCCCCCTCCATCTTCTTGCTGCCCCTCCTCTCTCTGAACAGATGTTGCTGGATCCAGCACATCACTGGCATCTTGACCAATGTTCCCTCTAATTTTTTCACTTACTGCGCGATACAAAATTAATGCGAGCAAAAATGTTCAAAACGTATGTAAAATAGTGCAAGTGGGGGAAGGTCCTATGCCTGTGTTTGAAGTGAAATGTTTTTTTAATAATACTCTTGAAAATTTAAAATGTAATTTATACATTTTAATAACACCCAAACAAAAAAATGATTTTCATTACTGTTCATATCTTTGTTTATATTCTTTCTCTATTAGAGCAAGATATACTATGATTGAACGACGAACAATAATACAAGGGAAGTATAAAAAAAAGGGGCTAGTCATATGTTACGCTCGGTGACTTTACCAACTACACACTGCAACAGCTTTCCTCGAGACACTACTAGATTCGAATTTTAAAACCACCAGAAAGCCACTAAAATATTTTCCTCCTCACCAAAAGTAACTAGATATTCCACCAAATGTAAAGTTCTTCAAACTTAATGTTCGAAAGGCGCTATTTAAGTGGAAATAAGCAAACTAATTCAAATAAAAAAAAATAATGACTCCACTAAATGCTATAAAATATGAACATTTTAATAATAGAATCAGCATTATTGCTTTGACCAATTATCATTAGTCGGCCCTATAAGGGTATACACGGCTCTAATAAGGCATCTTGTGGGCAGGTTAATCGGGGTACCAAAGTTCTCCTAAGGTCTTTACCTAGCGAAAGTACATCTCCTTATAGCCTGGTTACCGGGATTCACCATTTTCAGGAGGCGTAAGACTCCAACGAAGCTATCTCCGGCTAACCCCGACGGTTGCCTTTGAACTCATACAACATCCAAGAGTTCAAACGCCAGGTTACCGCCTATTCTTTATGCATCCCTAGACTTCCTTTAAACTTATCCTATCTTTTTTCTATTTTTTGAACTAAGCTTCCTACTAGGCATTACACCATAACGTGAACGACATTAATATAAAGGGTGGAACCTGAGCCTTTACCAGAGACACACTTGTGGTATAGCAATTGCAATTTCACTTAAACCCCAAGTGTGTCTCTTTATACTGATAAAAAAATCACGGTGTACACTTGGAATACAGAACATTGAAACTCAATATCTCAATTGAGAAAAATATCGTGGTATAGCTCAGTATACCCAAGATTTTAACCAGCAAATAGTTAGAACATAAACCAAAATGGTACTTTAGAACAGAATTTTAATTTTTATTTTGGTAGCACTGCCTTCATGAATGTGTCAATTGACGTTTGCCATTTCTTGTGACATGTTTCTGTGCTCAAAACAATAACAACACAACTCAGTATACTAATGCAAGTGTGTCTTCTCTTTTTTATATTGCAATATGACAAAACTGCAATATCTCGATCTCAATTGCTGTACCACAAGCGTGTCTCCGGTATTAGAGTTTCACTTATTCTTGACAATGTTCATGCTGCTAAAGTCTTTCAACATCGGTGTGCGAATGTGGCAAAATTAGTAATGAAATAGCAAAAATGGCTGCCCAATTATTCAAATCGAAATACTCCGCTTCTGCGTCTTTAAACTGCAGCGCTTCAGACGAAAATTTGTTGGTATTTTTGATTTCATTCCACTTCAGAAGATGGATTTGACACCATTGTGATCTTGATTTTTATTTAAGGAGTTGTACGCACTTGCAAGGCCAAAAAAAGTTGCTTATTTACGAATTTTTTCTGAAAAGGGATTTTATTTGACAAATACAAGAAATGTTAATACAGAGAGTGGTAGCTTTTAACTTTATATCGGCATGTTTCATTTTTAAACATATTGAGTTACAGTGCTCCTGTAGACGATCTCCTGGAGGTCCTCCAAAAAAGGTGACTGGCGGTGAGCACGATTTCTCCGTTTTGGAATATTTAAAATAAATAAACCAAAAAGATTCTATTTGTGGATAAATAAATCTAGGTAATGTTCGAAGGAATAGTCGATATTTTGATCTTTGACAAAATGGCGGCTTCAAAAAGCAAAAACCCCGTTATTCGACCAAAATTATTTCGTTAAATTGTTTAAAAAAATAGAAATCATTTTCGGATATGTTATTCCTTTGATCAATTCTTGAAGAATATATCTGAGAAGGTTGTGTTAAAATTTCAGACCGATTGGTTGAGCTGTTTTTGAGAAATCATGATCACCGACTTTGAAAACACCATTTTGAGAAAACCGCGTTCAAAGTTTCAAAAGACGTTAACACATAGTTAAACTTTGTTCCTTGAACTTACATAGAGTCATCTATTCCGAGCCATAAGATGAACCCTCTGCATCATCAGCAACATTCCGAAAATGCTTATAGCCCCTTAAGTGAATCATTAGGTCAGTAGGAATAGATGTCTTGTTATGGTTTAGTGCATGGCCAACACTAATTTTGTATTCGTGTGTACTTTCCTCTTACCACAAAAAAAACCATTACCCAATAGATACGATTTTTTCCCGCTAAAGGCAAGTCTAAACCACCAGTTCTAGTGATAAAACCACTAAGATGGTGACGCTCGACTGCAAGCACGGACGCTATGCTGTATATAAAACTTACACAACAACGAACAACCATATCTTAACATAAAGCAAACCAAGAAAATTTTAGTTTTTTTTGTGAAAATAGGATTTTTGTCATTTTTAGATGCAAATCTTTTATAAAAAGAAATAAAAAAAATGGTGAGCAAGCCCATTGTGCGCAGAATTCGAAAACGGCTGCGCAACTCTCGAAAAATTAGTGCGCAGTCGCGCACCTGCGCAGCTTAGAGGGAACATTGATCTTGACTCGTGCTAAAATACATTTCAAGTCTTGGTGAAAATAGAAAATTATTGATGAATTAATATCATCAAATTGTCATCGAATAATCAACGAAATCTTCTTACACTTCATAACTAAACGTCAAAACTTCATAACTAAAGTCGAGCTAACAGTAAAGTATACACAACCAATTTTAAATGAATAGATAATTACCTTGGTAAATCTGATGTTTCTGAAGAATCAATTTCCTCAGGTTTTCTATATTTTTTCGACAGAGCGGTGAATTTTCTGTAACATTTCGAATGATACTTGCTCGCAGATGAAATGTTTTCGGGCAATCTCACATTACTCATTGACAAATTATTTTCTTTTCGAATTTTCAACACTGTTTGACACTTGTTTAATGTATTATTGGTGAATGAAATTAACGGTTCACTCTTTTTCGAGCAAATAACACAGAAAGGCTTTGGATGAGTCATTTTCAAAACAAGTTCTCCAGTAAACAGCGCAGTCTCTACTGTCTCACTGTGCCTCACTGGCTTTACCCGTAAACAGCAGATGCTCCGAAAATAGGAGGGGAGGGACATTATATTCCTACTATTCGTTCTGAAAATATCGATTTTGAATTTGAACACTGAGCAATTGATATTCTTTTAAAGGAAATCATTCATGTATCTCATGCTATTATTATAAACTGCATAAGCAATAAAAAATAAATGTTATTTAAATGAGCGTGACATTTTAATTTACAATAATAGTGTTGATAACGATTCAAAAATTCAATCAAGTGATTTATATTGACTTGAAATTAATAAATTATAGAGAACTTGTTTCACACTTCAAACAAACAATCGTCAGTCGGCACGACGCTGGTGCAGCGCGCCAGAGGAACCTGGTCAGCACTCTCGACTTTGGAAAGCCGACTGACAAAGAATCCACCACGATAAACGTGGCTGACGTTCATTTTCATGCTTGATTAGATAGTAATAATCATTCCACAAAATTTCAAGTGAAGATCGATCACTTGAACTTTCCAATTTTTCCGACGGCTTCAAACCTCTGACTGACGATGTTTCCCCCGTCGGAAAAGTGACTGACGAATATTTTCACGTTTAATCATCAATAATTTACAATCTAACAAATTTTCATCACCAGATTTATCACTTTCTTTCATAGTTTTTCCGACGAGTTTCACAGCTTCCCATGCCCACACCCACCGCGGTCGCGCTGACTGACTTTCGATTTCAAACAGAGTAATGGTTAAACTCTTCAATCAATTACATTTGAGTCGCAGATAAATCACTGATAAAAAAGTGACACCACCTCCCGGACTAAGATGGTAATAGCACAAAAGAATTCTAAGAAATGTTCGTAGGCATCATAACGTAAGTGATCTTTCAACACTACAATTCCTAAATATAAAAGGAATGTTCGGAATTCTGTACCTTTCCAGTACGATAAACAATCGAGGCCTCTAATAGTTCGATGTATTTCCTTTGGCATTTCCATACTTATTAATTTGTTTGTAATTAGATTAATATCTTTTCCAGAAAACTTTATATCTGTTCCCTTGAAGTCTCCGTTGGTCCAGCCTGTTAAACATTTTTTTACCACACCTAAGAAAATCCAGTTTGAGAAATTAGAAAGAAAAATTGAAACATTAGTGAAAAAAGGGTTTATCCAAATCGATTAGATGCAATGAATCCCCAATAGGAAAATCTTCAATCATGTCGATTGGAAGTTTTTCGAGTGGCGAAATACATTTGTAATGAAGATCATACATTTTTTTTCGAAAACTTTCGTTGGTTCGTCTGGCACAATCAGTTCTTAAAAAAACAGTACAATTTGAGATATATTCACCAATTACTGTGCATTTCAAACAACCATGTTTTCCATTGAAGTAAGTTACACCTGGAATTTTTATCTTTTAATAGGAACAACTTAAAAAAATATAATTACCTTTATATAAGCTCGCGCTGGCGAATCGCAAATAAAGCATCTAATAGAAATGTTGACTTTATGGCCATTTATAACCATGCCATTTTCCAATAAATCGATACACTCATCAACAAACTGGCTTAGATAGTCATCTAAATTCGATGGCTTCCCCTTACCACAATATATACCAATTACCATTGGTTTAAAATTTTTAATCTCAAAAATAGAGAATACAATTGGCCAAAACTGGATGTTCGAGCTTTTATATATCGGAAGGCCATCAATATTAATATTTAATGATATATTAAATGATTTATCAATATTATTATCGAAATATTCTCTTAAGCAAAATTCTAAACCTTGATGCCAATACAACCCCTCACCAACAGGTTGAAATGTTATACATTTTGGCTTACACACTAAAGTTCTGGGATCTTTTGGAAGATCCACTTGAGGAAAAGCCTGCCGAAGTAATAATAACAATTTTGTTAAAGCTTGGTGATTTATATTATTCCCAATTGCCCACTTTCTAAGTTCTTCTCGCACGTTTAATTGGGAATCAACCACTTCTACATTGCAGGGATCTTGAATATCTTCTTCAGATGATCCTTCATTAATATCAAACTGCAGTAGCCAATTATTCCATGTAGTATCATTTATTTCAGCGTCAAAATTATCTGCAGCATTTCTGCAATTCTGATTGCATTCAGGCGTAGAAATTTGGGTAGAGTTTTCATGCTCTATTATATTTGGTGCATTATCTCTTTTATTGCTGATTTTTTGAAGCCACAGTCTATTTTTCAACACACTTTTTCTAAAACTTCTGCTACTTTTATATTTTCTCCAACATTGCAGATTTTTAAACATCCTGGATATTTTCACTTCCACGACTATCCGTACGAACTTTGATACTAAAAGTAAATATAGCAACAAGCTTCAAATTATTTTACCCCAACACCTATAGCTTTAAAATAATATAAAATTCAGTTGACAGCATTAGAAAAGAGTTTAACGCTCTATATCAACATCTTTTAACACATATCGCTTTTTGTCAGAAAAATTGCTCTATATAGTGATTATAACACTGACTTTTAGAGCAACTTTAGTGTGGGAATTTTATTCCTCTAAAAATGCTCTACAAGAGATTATCTTTTCATAATAGAGCTGTTATAAAGCATTTAGCTTTTCATTAAAAGATGCTTTATAGTAAAATCAATTTTTGCTCTAGAAATAATTATAGAGCAATTTATTAGAGCCTTAAGCTTTATAAGCAAATAGAGCTGATAGAATAAAAAAAATAAGTTATAGAGCATTGTCATTAATATTTGTGCTCATAATTACTTTTGCTGATTATATAAAGCGGGCAACTTAGTTTGAAACTCTTTTAAAATAGTTATAGAGCAAAATTTTAAAATCGTTGCTATAGGCTTTTAAAAATGCTACTTGGGTAATCAACCGTCTAACACGAAGATAGGGAAAGGCAAGGAAGTCCTCACCAACTACGCAGGGCAAAATCAACAAGTTTTATTGGCTACTGCACTAATCAAGACCTTCGGCAGTAATGGTAAGGAAGAACTACTACGAATACTGATTGATTCTGGTTCGCAAGCATCCTTTATAACAGAACGAACTGTGCAGAGCCTTGGCATACCAAGAACCAAAGCGTGTGCCCAGGTATCAGGTCTTGGAGAAACAGAACCAGGAAGCATTGTAGGGTAAGCAACAATAAAAATAATACCGAGATTTCCTTCAAGCTTTCAAATGGACTTGGACGTGCTTATCTTACCAAAATTAACAAAATTACTTCCGAGCACGGACATTTCCCATAATTTACCATAGAAGGACATACTATTGGCCGATCCTACCTTTAATAAACCCGGACCAATAGACATCATCATAGGAGCCGACATCCTTCCTACAATTCTAGTTAACAATATCAGAAAGGCAGCAAATCTATTGGCCCAAAACACAGAATTAGGCTGGATTCTTTCGGGACAAACATCTACCTCTCTTCAAGGTGGTAATCTAGTAAGCATGATCTCAGAAGTGGATATTAATGACCAGCTCAAAAGGTTTTGGGAAATAGAAGACCTTCCAAACAATGATACACACCTATCCATCGCCGATCAAGATTGCGAACGCCAATACAAAGAAACTCATATTCGCAACAAAGATGGGACATACGCTGTTTCAATCCCCTTCAAGAAACCCATGGAAACGCTTGGAGAATCGCGAAGACGGGCACTAGCTTACACTTAGAAGAAAAATTTTCGTCTAATAAGGCCTTAGAAGAGGGTTACAAAAAATTCATGAAAGAATACGTTGACTTAGGACACATGGTGCTAGCGAACTCAACTGAATCACTGAAAGGGCAACTTTACTACATCCCTCATCATGCAGTATTTAAAAATAACAGCACCACTACTAAACTTCGCGTCGTTTTCGATGCATCGATGAAAACATCATCTGGAACCTCCTTGAATGAGCAAATGCTGTCTGGTCCTCGCCTCCAACAAGATTTGGCGCAAATACTTCTGCGATGGTGCAAATATCGCTATGTTTACACCGCAGATGTTGAAAAGATGTACCGCCAAATACGAGTATCACCAGAGGATCAAGATTATCAGCGAATTTTGTGGAGATTCTCAACAACAGAACCCATTAAGGAGTACAAATTAACCACAGTAACATACGGAACAACCTCAGCTCCGTATCTCGCAATACGTACTCTCCAACAACTTGCAACTGATGAAGCACGCAACTACCCAGTAGCAACCACTGCTGCATTGAATGACTTCTATGTAGATGATCTACTGACTGGAGCACATTCGCGAGAAACGGCTATCAAACTTCATCAGGAATTAATCAATTTGCTGGCCTCTGGGGGATTCAACCTTAGGAAATGAACCAGCAACAAACGCAAACTCATCCAAGAAATTCCTGAAGAACAGAGAGAGCAGAATATTTTGGAATTGGGAGAAGAAGACACCATAAAAACTTTGGGAATTCATTGGAATTCAAATAAGGATACATTCCAATTCAAGGTGCACTATCGTACAGTAGATGAACAACCGACGAAAAGAACCATACTCTCCAGTACCGCTAGAATATTCGACCCATTAGGATGGCTAACTCCAGTGACCTTGCGAATCACTACCATCAAAACTAACTCATGAATGGAAGTCATACGCAGCTGAACTACACGAGCTTGAGAAAATACAAATACCAAGATGTATCCATTATGAACCGGACAACCAACTTATGGAGATTCATGGATTCTGCGATGCCTCAGAAAAGGCATACGCAGCTGTCGTATACAGCAAAATTGTAACACGATCAGGTAAAACAATAATAAAGCTACTCACCGCAAGGTCCAAGGTGGCTCCGTTGAAAGGCAAGCTAACTATACCTCGTCTAGAGTTATGTGCAGCGGTGCTATTAGCAAACTTAACCGAAAGAGCCATCAAGTCTTTGAAAATTCAAGAAATCCCCATAAATTTATGGTCAGATTCAACAATTGCATTATCATGGATCAACCCCAGTCCGGAACGGAAGGAAAGATTCGTCGCAAGTCGTATTTCCAGAATACAAGAGATCACCAAAGCAGAGCAATGGCACTACATTAAAACAGAGGAAAACCCTGCAGATTGTGCCTCACGAGGATTATCGTCTTTAAAATTAAGTGGCCATAACTCATGGTGGACAGGTCCAGAGTGTTTAAAATACCCAAAGGAAAAATGGCCTTCAACACCAACTTTCCGTCATTCAACTCAAAAGGAATCAGACCTATCTCTTGCCATACTGACAGCAAGAGTTGATACAACAGATAGGGAAATAATAGAAAGATTTTCATCTCTAAGAAAACTAACACGAGTCGTTGCCTACTGCCGGCGATTCATACACAACTGTAAATCACCTTTAAGTAAAAATACGTCACCATACCTATCAGTTCTGGAGCTGGATCAGGCACTAAACTGTATAATTCGCCTAGAACAGTCACTTTCCTTCGCTGAAGATAAAACCAGACTACAACAAAACAACAACATCGCCTCAACCAGTAAACTAAAATCATTGTCGCCTTTTATAGATCAAGATAACATATTACGAGTACGTGGTCGTTTGGCGCATTCATCGTTAAGTTATAACGAAAAACATCCAATAATCATTCCACATAAGGGTGCATTGACAACTCTTATAACTAAAGAAGCTCATCTAAAAACTCTACATGCTGGGAATCAAGGGACATTGGCTTACATCCGAAGAAAATACTGGATAATAAATCCTCGAAACACAATACGCGAGATTATTCATAAATGTATTGTCTGTGTGCGCTACCGAGCAGAAACTGCAAAAGAGCTGATGGGAGACCTACCAGCAGCGAGAATAACACCGTCTAAACCATTTTCCCATACAGGTGTGGACTACGCTGGACCCATATCCATCAGAATGTCAAAAGGCAGAGGAAATAAATGCTACAAGGGATACATTGCGGTATTCGTATGCCGAAGAAGCAGTCAGTGACCTGACAATAACGGCGTTCATTGCTTCATTTAAGAGATTCATCGCAAGACGCGGTCAATGTCAACATCTATACAATGACTGCGGAACAAACTTCGTCGGTACCAAAAAGGTGTTAGATAAAAATCTTACGATGGCCCTGAAGATGAACGAGCCAGAAATAGCGGCCTTATTAGCATCTGATGGAACACAGTGGCATTTTAACCCCATCGCAGCGCCACACTTCGGTGGATTATGGGAAGCCGGAGTAAAATCGATAAAACACCACCTCAAACGAGTTATTGGTGAAACTACACTAACATTTGAAGAATTAATAACAGTTCTATACCAGATAGAAGCTTGTCTAAACTCAAGACCACTCTATCCATTAAGCAATGATCCGCAGGATCTAGACGCAATCACTCCTGGTCATTTTTTAATAGGTCAACCGTTGATATGTCCTCCAAGCTCAGAGAAACTAGACCAAACAAATTGCACAACAAGATGGAAGCTGGTTGAGAAACTAAACGAAGATGTGTGGAAATCCTGGTCAACAGAATATCTCCACAGATTACAACAACGCCCGAAATGGCAAACTAAACAGGAAAACGTGAAGGAAGGTCAAATGGTCATAATTAAAAACGAAAATCTACCTGCTGCTAAATGGCTTCTGGCACGCGTGGTAGAAACACACAAGGGATCTGATGGACTAGTTAGAGTAGTCAGCCTACGCACAAAAGAAAATACTATACTCAAACGCCCTATTACAAAAATATGTATCCTGCCATCAGAAGATGAGCCAATTGAAGCAGTGACAGTAGCAGTAGCAACAACCCAACAATCGATCCAGAATGACATATATAACACTTCTACCCAAGAGATTAACAATACTAAGTGCACGAGCCAAACAAAGGAAAACACTCGACAAGTCTCGCCAAGACCCTGTAGAAAAATGAAATTTGGAGTTCCTGAGTCATACGCGACTCCTGAGCTGGTAAAGAGAAGATACCTTCAAGAAATTAAAGAAGCCGAAATTGCTCACAAATCACGAAGCAGCAGTATTCCAATTCCACCAGTAACAGGATATAGCAACTTAGTCCCATTAGAAAAACAGCGGCGCGCCAAGACGAAATGAAGTCAACAATAAGAAGAGAAATGAACACAAGAGACATTCCAAGGGGCCATCAATCATCCGTCCGATATAAGAATAGAGCAGCAAATCGGATTCACAAACCATATTCTTGCAAGAGATGGAAAACAATGGCATTCGCAGTCCTATTCTTAGTAAAGATGTGCAAACAAACTATGGCAGCCTATAACATTAGCCATCCTAGGCCCGGACTTTATCTCTATACATAAAACAGTAACTTGACTGACTAATTTTCTGACTAAATGACAACGCCCAGCCCAAACCTCTGAAGCAAAAGGGCTGAAATTTTCACAGTGCATCCCTATAGTGACGTGGACATCCACTAAGAAGCGATTTTTCGAAATTCATCCCCTAAGGCGGTGAATCTCTATATAACCTTACTGACTAAATGACAACGCCCAGCCCAAACCACTGAACCTAAAGGGCTGAAATTTTCACAGTGCATCCCTATAGTGACGTGGACATCCACTAAGAAGCGATTTTTCGAAATTCATCCCCTAAGGGGGTGAAATCTCTATGAAACGTTATGACTAAATGACAAAGCCCAGCCCAAACCGCTGAACCTAAAGGGCTGAAATTTTCACAGTGTATCCCTATAGTGACGTAGACATCCACTAAGAAGCGATTTTTCGAAATTCATCCCCTAAGGGGGTGAAATGGGGTTAACACAAACCGCTGGACCTAAGGGGCTGAAATTTTGACAGTGCATCCCTATGATAACGTGGACATTCACTATGAAGCGATTTTTCGAAATTCATCCCCTAAAGTGTTGTAATGGGGTTGAATAGGTTGTAGGGGGGGTGAAATAGGGTTAACACAAACCGCTGGACCTAAAGGGCTGCAATTTTGACAGTGCATCCCTATAATGACGTAGACATCCACTAAGAAGCGATTTTTCGAAATTCATCCCCTAAGGGGGTGAAATGGGGTTAACACAAACCGCTGGACCTAAAGGGCTGAAATTTTGACAGTGCATCCCTATAATGACGTAGACATCCACTAAGAAGCGATTTTTCGAAATTCATCCCCTAAGGGGGTGAAATGGGGTTAACACAAACCGCTGGACCTAAGGGGCTGAAATTTTGACAGTGCATCCCTATAATAACGTGGACATTCACTTTGAAGCGATTTTTCGAAGTTCATTCCCTAAAGTGGTGTAATGGCGTTGAATAGGTTGTATGGGGGGTGAAATGGGGTTAACACAAACCGCTGGACCTAAAGGGCTGAAATTTTGACCGTGCATCCCTATGATAACGTGGACATTCACTATGAAGCGATTTTTCGAAATTCATCCCCTAAGGGGGTAAAATGGGGTTGAATAGGTTGTATGGGGAATTTTTATTCTTTAGTCAGATTTTCTTCAAACTTAATATAAATACTCCACACCATAAATAATGAAACACGTGTTTTAGGATTTTTCGAAATTCATCCCCCAAGGGGGTGAAATGGGGTTGAATAAGTTGTATAGGGAATTTTTTTCTTTAGTCAGATTTTCTTCAAACTTCGTATAAATACTCCACACCATAAATAATGAAACACGTCTTTCAGAATTTTTAGAATTTCAAGCCCTAAGGGGGTGAAATGGGCGTTCATAATTTGTGAAACTCGAAATGGTAGCTCCGCGCCACAACGTCAATTGATGGAAGTTACACTATCCATCATTTCGTTTATTACCCCCATACACAAACCGATTTTTTGGCAAGGGTCGCAGGGAAGTATATGTCATGCGTGTAATTTTCACCCATGACATTTACTTCGCTGCGACCCCTTGCCTAAAAAATCGGTTTGTGTATGGGGGTAATTAACGAAATTATGGATGGGCCCATTTTACACGATGAAACACTTGCATCATTGACTTCATTTAGGATTCGTTTTTATTGCTTGAACCCAAGTGGACGAACAAACTTAACGAAGGTTCGTTAAATCCTAAAATGTCAATTCTTTTGATGGGATATTACGTGTCAAATACGCAGCAATTTATAATTAAAAAAAATACAATATATTAAACGTTTTTGTAAGATTATACGTTTTTGTGAGATGATAACATCTGACTTTTTTGTTGTTTTCTGTTTTGTGAGTGTTGTGTAGTAAAAGATATTACTATAATTATTATTAATTTTTTTTGTGTGGTGGTGTGTGGTTACATTGATAACATGTTTTTTTTGTAGTTTTGTGGATTTTAACGAAAAAAAGTTCTTGAGCCTGAGTGTTTTCCATTAAATTTATTTAATTTGTGTACCGTTACCATTTTTTTATATATATAAGTCTTTTGGCATTAATTGCATACATTGGTCGCAATTGTTCCAAAAAAATGGTAGAGGAATTTTTGGTTATTGGCGGGGAAAATGTTCCTCAAACTGTTGCTCCTATTGTAGGAGATGGAGCCTGCCTATTTAGATCTTTATCGTTTTTGATGAACGGGTCCCAGGAAATGGCTACTGACGTGCGTAGGCGGATTGTAAGGTATGTTGTAGATAACTGGAAAGAATTTTCTATCATGTCGTGTGATGAAAGGGGGGATAATTATTCAACATCATATGATTATTATACCGCTATGATGAAAACTTCAACATTTGGAAGTTTGTGTGAGTTAGAAGCTGCTGCGCAAATATATCAGTTTGTTTTCGAAGTCTATCGAAATGGTATGCTTTATATAAAAACAGGAACTGAGGGTCGACCTGTAAAACGACTTAGGTTCACAGGAAATCTTTCGAGTGGTCATTTTGATGCTTATGTTTCACAAAACAAGGATAGCCTTATGAAAGTTTCGACTTTAAATACGACAGAGGATATAATGAAAATAACAACAAAAGGATTAAAAAGACCCGCATATCCGACACCTGAAACTCAGTCCATATATCCATCTTCGTCAAACCAAAAGTTAGACCTGGATTTACCAACTCAAAGACAGCAGAAAATAAAAAAACCCAGGGCTCGATACACAAATATCACCCGAAAGAATCAAATAAAAAAATCTTCTGAAAGGAATTCTACTGGGCGAAAAAGACCCATATCTCCGACGCCTGAACCTCATTCCATATATCCATCTTCGTCAAACCAAGAGTTGGACCTGGATTTACCAACTCAAAGACAGCAGAAAATAAAAAAACGCAGGGCTCGATACACAAATATCACCCGAAAGAATCAAATAAAAAAAACTTCTGAAAGGAATTCTACTGCGCGTCAACAAGCAGTTACAAGATTTGAAATATCACATCCTGATGTTCATAAGCAAGCTGTTAAAAATTATAAACCAAAAAAGTGGAAAAATAAAGCCTTATCAGGTTTGGAATACGATTTCAAGTTAGAAAACAAGGATAGCCTTATGGAAGTTTCGACTTTAAATACGACAGAGGATATAATGAACATAACAACAAAAGGATTAAAAAGACCCGCATCTCCGACACCTGAAACCCAGTCCATATATCCATCTTCGTCAAACGAAGAGTTAGACCTGGATTTACCAACTCAAAGACAGCAGAAAATAAAAAAACCCAGGGCTCGATACACAAATATCCCCCGAAAGAATCAAATAAAAAAAACTTCTGAAAGGATTTCTACTGCTGTTCAAAATTATAAACCAAAAATGTGGAAAAATAAACCCTTATCAGGTTTGGAATACGATTTCAAGTTATCCTATGAAACGGATAGCACGGTAAGCATAGGTACCATGATCCACAAGTGTCAGTGGTGTAACGCTTTGAAGTGGAAAAACGAAACTGCTGGAATGTGTTGCAGTGGCGGGAAAGTTTTTCTTAAGGCATTTGAACCTCTGCCAGAACCGCTATACAGTTTAGTTATGGATCTTCATCCTGAGCATAATTATTTTATGAGTCATATTCGGAAGTACAATAGCTGCTTTCAAATGACCTCATTTGGAGCTAAGCAGGTATATGAAGGGGGATTTATGCCGACATTTAAAGTACAGGGTCAAGTTTACCATCTAATTGGAAGTTTGTTGCCGGCGGATCAACAGGAAGCTCGATTCTTACAAATATATTTTGTCGGAGAAGATGAAATAGAAGCAAATTTGAGATGCTCAAATTTTCCAGTTGTCAAGCGAAATGTGGTTCAAGTTCTTCAAAAGATGCTCCATTATGTGAACCCTTATATTAAGGACTTAAAAACAACTATTGAAAAAGTGCCATCCACCTGTAATTCATATAAAGTTGTTATCAATGCCGAAAAAAAGCCAATTGAAGGTCACAAAGGACGCTATAATGCCCCAACGGCTAATGAAGTTGCTTTAGTGATGGTCGGTGAAGAATTTCAGAAACGGGACATTGTATTAGAAAGCCACAATAGCACTCTGCATCGCATTAGTGAAATTCATAGGTCCTATGACGCTTTACAATATCCCTTACTATTTTGTCGTGGTGAGGATGGATACTCCATTAATTTGCCGCAACGAGATCCGAAAACAAATACAGCTCTAAAGAAGACAATTTCTGCAGCGAGCTTTACGCTTATCGCACAATGGTTAGAAAAGGAGAGAGTAATCATCTCATCTATTTTCGTTCTCTTTTCAGTCAATTTTTGGTTGACGAGTACGCCAAGATACAGACTGAAAGACTTAACTTTATTAGAAATAATCAGTCCAAATTACGAACTGAAAATTATATTCATCTCAAGGATGCGGTAGGTGGGCAAGACGCTCATCCTGATAATCTTGGCCAAGTGGTGGTGTTGCCATCTTCTTTTACGGGTGGATACAGGTATATGCATGAGTGTACCCAAGACGCTATGACATATGTACGATACTATGGCCGCCCTGACCTATTTATTACTTTTACCTGTAACTCTCGATGGGAAGAAATTACAAAAAATTTACTTTCTGGTCAAAACAGTTATGATCGTCATGACTTAATTGCTAGGGTGTTTCGTCTTAAGGTTAAGAAATTGATGGATCTATTGACCAAAGACAAAATATTCGGGGAAATACGATGCTTCATGTACTCTGTGGAATGGCAGAAACGTGGACTTCCACATACTCATATACTGATATGGCTTATAAATAATATTTCTACAGACCTTATTGACAAAGTTATTTGCGCTGAAATACCTGATCCAGAAAAAGACCCAAAATTGTATGAAATAGTAAAATCTCACATGGTACATGGCCCTTGCGGTAATTTCAATCACCAGTCACCCTGCATGAAAAATAACAAATGTAGTAAAAGATTTCCCAAACCATTAATAAGTGCAACCGAAACTGGTGATGGCGGATATCCACAATATAAAAGGCGTTCCCCAGGTGATGGCGGCTTCACCGTTAACATACGCGGAGTAAATACAGATAACAGTTGGATAGTTCCCTACAATCCGGTTCTTTTAAGAACGTTTAACGCACATATAAATGTTGAATATTGTAATTCGGTGAAATCTATAAAATATGTCTGTAAATATGTAAATAAAGGATCTGACCAGGCTACCTTTGCCCTTGAAAATAAGGAAGACGAGATAAAAATTTACGAAAATGGGAGGTATATCAGTAGCTCAGAAGCTGTGTGGCGAATCCTCGGATTACCTATTCATGAGCGTTTCCCAACAGTTTTTCACCTTGCGGTCCATTTAGAAAATGGGCAAAGGGTGTACTTTAACCCACAAAATCTAACCGACAGAGTCAATAATCCACCGACAACTACACTTTTAGCTTTCTTTAAACTGTGTCAAGTAGATGACTTCGCAAAAACCTTAATATATTCTAATGTACCTGCATACTTCGTTTGGCACAAAAATAGTAAATTTGAAAGAAGAAAAAGAGGATTTGATGTTGAAGGCTGGCCAGGTGTCAAAAAAGAGCATGCTTTGGGTAGAGTATATACGGTGCATCCGAATAATACAGAGTGCTATCATCTGCGTATGCTCCTCCATGAAGTACTTGGCCCAATTTCATTTGAAGCATTAAGAACGGTAAATGGTACATTGCATCCTACTTTCCAATCTGCTTGCAAGGCTTTGGGCTTGCTTGAAGACGATCAACACTGGTATACCACTTTGGAAGAGGCCGTACTTTGTAAATCTCCCTTTAGGATTCGAGAATTGTTTACAATAATGTTGGTTTTTTGCCAAATATCAGATCCATTAAGCCTATGGGAAAAATTTAAAGAGTATTTATCTGAAGATTTTAAAAGACAGGTTAAAAGACTGGTCGAAACTGATATTGAGCAGTTTTCGGACGAAGTGTACAATAAATGCTTATATGTTATTGAGGAAGCTGTCATGGAATTAGGTGGACGTCCCATTAAGGAATATGGTTTGCCGCAGCCAAGCAAACCTCAAGATTTAGGGAATATACAATACCTGAAGGAGACTAACTATGATGTTCAGGCTTTGGACAAGTTCGTGTCTGAAAATGAGGGTAGATTAACCGACGAACAAAAGTTGACGGACGATAAAATTATAACCAGTGTAGAGACAAACGCAGGAAGACTTCTTTTTAGACGCTCCAGGTGGCACCGGAAAAACCTACCTCATTAACTTGATCTTGGCTAAAGTAAGGAGCACTCACAACATTGCCTTAGCTGTCGCCTCTTCCGGAATCGCCGCCACATTGTTAGAAGGTGGTCGAACTACACATGCAACTTTTAAGTTGCCGCTTGACCTAACACGTGTAGAGACCCCCGTATGTAACATATCGAAACAAAGCAATCTTAGCGAAGTACTAAAAAATACTAAAATAATTGTCTGGGATGAAATTACAATGGCGCACAAGGGAGGCGTTGAGGCTATAAATAGAACTCTACAGGACATTCGCGGTAACAAAACCCTGATGGGTGGTGTCACAGTACTATTGGCAGGAGATTTTCGCCAAACTTTACCTGTGGTACCTAGAGGAACCCGAGCTGACGAAATTAAAGCCTGTTTGAAAAGATCTGTTTTGTGGCCCTCAATAGAAATCCTTAAACTCACCAAAAATATGAGAGTTTTTCTGAAAGGCGATGTATCAACTGCACAATTTTCATATATTTTATTGAAAATAGGAAACGGTGATTATCCATCAACAGATGATATAATTATTGTCCCGGACGCCTTGTGCACATTAGTAACTACCGTGCAGGAACTTATAAATCACATTTATCCAGGCATTGCTCAAATACACAATAAGCCTATAAAATGGTTTTGTGAACGGGCCATTTTAACTCCAAGAAACGATCAAGCTGCATTCATTAATGACATGTTGCTGAAGTCCTTCGATGGGGAAGAAAAGGTCTATAAGTCGATAGATACTGTCTGTAACTCAGAAGAAGCCGTTAACTATCCGGTGGAATTTTTAAATTCACTTAAACCACCGGGTCTTCCATATCATAAGCTTACTCTGCGGAAGGGCACACCCGTAATGCTCCTTCGGAATTTAAAACCACCGAAATTATGTAATGGTACTAGACTACAAGTCAAAGCCCTGCATAAAAATTTAATCGAAGTCATTATTTTAAGCGGGTGTGCTCAGGGGGAAAAAGTGTTTGTACCACGCATTCCACTAATACCTAATGACCTCCCCGTTGACTTTAAGAGACTGCAATTTCCTCTTAAAGTATGCTTCGCCATGACGATAAATAAGTCTCAAGGCCAAACCTTAAAATACGCTGGGTTAGATTTAAGAGAAAATTGTTTCTCCCACGGTCAGTTTTACGTAGCTTGCTCACGCGTAAGTTCACCCGCGAATCTGGTTATATTAGTTCCACCCAATAAAAAAACAAAAAATATTGTTTACAAGGAAATCCTTTAAAAAACAAGTATGGAGTTTCACATTTTGATATTTGGAATCAAAAATACGCAAAAATTGCCTCTCCTACTGTATATTAAAATCATATCACCTCAACTGCAAAATAAACGGAAGCTACTATTGGCTTATGGGTGCAACGAGGCGCACCGGCTTCCAGCTATCTCTATATATAAAACAGCTCCGTTATTGACTACGTACAGCTTAAACCGCTGGACCGCCACCTATTTCCTACCGCGGACTGTGCACACATAATCTTTTTTTATTGAAAGGCGTTGCAACGCACGCGGGTTTTTGCTAGTGTAGAACATATAGGAGAGGCATTTGTACAGAGGGGAACTCTTCGTATTGAACTTCAGTATCCCTTAAACATCACATCAGACATTGCACAATTAAATGAAACTGTCACACAATTTGGAATTGTCTGCAACAAAATGGGTTATCTATCAGTGGAATTACATTCCATCCATCCAATGGCGCTACAGCCCAAATCGAGCCTTGGCCTCCTCTAGGGCATTTCTCCATGTTTGACGGTCCCTTGCAGCATGTCTCCAGTTCCGGATGTTCAGCATTGTCTCTGCGTCAGCCGTCACAGAGTCTATCCATCTCCTCCTGGGTCTACCTACTGGCCTATTTCCCGAAATTTCTGATATCATAAGCCGTTTTGGGATGCGATTGTCTTCCATCCTGACTACGTGACCGGCTAGTCTTAATCTGTTAATTTTTATTAAAATTGAGAGTTCTGGGTCGTCAAAAATTTCGTACAACTCGCTGTTGTATCTCCTTCTCCATATTCCATCCTCTCTGGTTGGGCCTATTATGCACCTGAGGACTTTTCTCTCAAACCTGTTGACTCGTTCCTCTATGTCCTGGGTCATAGTCCAAGTCTCGCTGCCATAGCAAAGTACTGGTCGTATTACTGTTTTGTAGAGTGAGAGTTTGGTTTTTCTGTGCACAAATCTGGAGTGCAGTATTTTTTTTTGGGCATAAAAGGCTCTATTAGCCAGTAGTATTCGTCTAGTTATTTCTTCTTTTTCTTCGTTTCTTTTTG
The DNA here is from genome assembly GCA_963855945.1 of Thereva nobilitata. Lineage (NCBI taxonomy): Eukaryota > Metazoa > Arthropoda > Insecta > Diptera > Therevidae > Thereva > Thereva nobilitata. Next base: position 39,034,798 of record OY979697.1, read on the forward strand.
TGATTGTAGACCCAAGGTAGACTGTTTTATCGACTACTTCTAGGTTATGTTCGTCGATAGTTATATTTCTCCCCATTCTAAATCTTCCAGCTCTGGATTGTTGCATCACCTTAGTTTTTTCTTCATTGATCTTCAGGCCTATGTCCTTTGCCGCCTCTTTTAATTCGACATAAGCTTCCTTTGCTGCCAAAAAGGACCTTCCCACGATGTTAACGTCATCCGCATAACCAAGTAATTGTACCGACTGTGTTGCTATTGATGCTCTTCTCTGGACTGACGTTTGCCTTATCACCCATTCTAGGGCGAGGTTGAAGAGCATTGGGGCCAGCCCATCCCCTTGTCTAAGTCCTTGTCGAACTTCGAACTCTTCTGTTATAACATTTTGGATCCTTACCTTCGCCAATGAGCTATTTGTTGCGCATTTGATCAGTTGTACCAGCTTTGAGGGGACTCCTAATTCCGATAGGATCTCGTACAGCCTCTGTCTGTTTATTGAGTCATATGCCTGTTGAAAATCGACAAATATCTGGTATATATCTACATTCCTTTCCCAGGTTTTCTCCAGAATTTGCTTTAAGGTCAGCAGCTGGTCCGATGTTGACCTGTTTGCCCTGAAACCAGCTTGATATTCTCCTATAAGGCTTTCCGCTATAGGTTCTAGTTTTTGTTTCACAAGGATTGTGAAGGTTTTGTAGCTGGTGCTGAGGAGTGAGATGCCTCTGTAATTTTTGCAGGTTAATTTATCTCCTTTCTTATATATTGGGCATATAATCGCTTTCTTCCAATCATCTGGTATGACTTCCTCCTCCCAGATGCTGAATATGAGTTGGTGTAAGGTACGCAAGAGTTGCGGCCCTCCTTCCTTTAGCAACTCAGCTGTTATTCCGTCGACGCCCGGCGACTTGTTGCCTTTTTGCCTTTTTACAGCTTCACGTATCTCATCGAGTGTTGGTGGTTCTATTGAGATGTTATCTTGAGGAATCACAAATGCCTCTGTCTGTGGATCCTCGTTTAGTGTGGGAGTAGGATTCAATAGGTTTTGAAAATATTCTTTCCACCTTTCTTTTATCTTATCAGGGTCTGCTAATAGGTTCCCATCTATGTCTTTGCAGATGTCCGTCCTTGGCTGAAATTTATTGGTGATCTGGCGAGTTCCTTTGTACGCTTGTCTAATTCTCCCCTCATCGAAGTCTTCCTGTATTTGTAAGATCCTCCTGTTTAGATACTCTCTCTTCTTCTTTCTGCAGAGCTTGTCTGCGATTCTTCTTTTTTGCTTGAAAACTTCCATCCTTGCTCTTGTTGTCCTTGCGATGTACTCCCGGTGGCTCTGGTTTCTCTCTTCAATTGCGGCTCTACACTCCTGGTCAAACCAGTCAACTCTAGTCTGTCTGGGGGCCCAGCCTAGTGCCTCTTCTGCCGCCCCCTTTATGCTGCTTTTAATTTGCTCCCATTTGTCGTTGATGTTGGGCGGTTCTTCTGCCTCTCTCAGATTTTGTTCGACAGCTTGCTGGTAGGCATCTCTTCTTTCTTCCAGTTTTAGTTTATCTATATCGTATTTTGGATGAGTTTGCCCCCTATGCGTTTTGATTGTTATCCGGGTTCTCAATTTCACCTTGACTAGATAGTGGTCTGAGCCGCAGCACGCTCCTCTCATTGTTCTAACGTCCAATATACTCGTGGCCCCTCTTCTCTCAATTAGGACATGGTCAATTTGATTATTTGTTACCCCGTCTGGTGACTGCCATGTCATCTTATGAATATTTTTGTGCGGGAACATTGTTGAACTGACTACCATTGAGTTTGAGCTTGCGAGATCGATCAATCTACTACCATTGTCATTGGTAGCGTTGTGTAGACTATGCCTTCCTATGACTCCTAGGAACTCCTCTTCTTTTCCTACTTTGGCATTCATATCTCCAAGCACGATTTTAATATCATTTGAAGGTATTAACCTGATGGCGTTTGTTAGCTCTTGGTAGAATTCCTCTTTTTCTTCATCTGACTTCTCTTCTGTGGGAGCATGGGCGTTTATCAGACTAATGTTATGTAGCCTTGTTTTGATGCGAAGCGTGCATATTCTATTGCTTACTGGCTTGAAGTCCAGAATCAGTGATTTCAATTCCTTCTCTACGATAAATGCCACTCCAAACTCTCTTCTTCCATTCGGTGATCCACTGGAGAGTACCGTGTGGGTTTTAAGATCCATTATATCACTATGGGTCCATTTGGTTTCTTGAAGAGCTGTGATCTTTATGTCATATTTTTTTAGTACTAATAAAAGCGAATGCAGAGCGCCTGTTCTGTTGAGCGTCCTGACGTTCCATGTTCCAAGATCGAATTCCATATTCCGTTGCCTGAGTCGTTGCCGTTGAGTCCGTCCTGTCCGAGGCCTGCCTTGAGGATTCGTGACGGGTGGGTTTTTACGGTGGAAGGTTGTCAGCCTGCCGCCCAACCCCCAACCTGGAGGACCAGTCCGGTATTTGCTTCGTTTTGAGGCGCGAAACACTCGCCTTTCACCCTCCTCCGTCTGTTACTCTTGTATAGACAAGAGCATCCAGGGGCCACCCGATGTAAATTCAACATCTTCGTGGAGGTGGAGGTAGGATTCGGTAGTATATCGGAAGATCATAGATCACGTAGACTTCAGATCGCAGATGGCGTTTCTCAGGATTTATCTCTTTGATGTACCGGCACCAACAAAGGTCTCTGAGGCCGTTACTACCATTTGACCCCATTTGGAATTACATTGTAACGAGCTAATTCGACATCTAACAGAAAAACAAATCACAATATTAGATGAAATAGCGACTCTTGCCAGCAAATCCAAAAGAAGAAAAAACGCGGCATACTAGGCAGTAGCGTACGCAGGATGAAACCATGGGGGGGGGGGGTTCACAAAACATATTTTGTACACATATTGGGTAAAAAAAATGTTCTCATGTAGGACTATGTACTTATATTATATTTTATGTTATTTTACTACAAAAATAATTACCTATAGGTATATTTTTATCGCAATTTTTTTATTGAAAATTGTGAAGAAACATAAATAATAATTTTTGACCATTTGTCGAATATCACAAAATGTCTTGTTTTTCTCCAAAAATCATGGTCTCTTGCGTAAGACTTTAGACTTTGATTTAGGACATTTTTACAATTTTTTTACCGAAAAGAAGGGAACTACTCTGAAAACTTGGTGGCGCGTAGTTTTTGAGTCAGAAAATCGATTAGTGACACGAAAAAAAAATTTAAAAATTCCTTTTTTTTCAAATTTTTGGCCAAAAAAGGCCAAAAAATTGGCCAAAAATGCGTCCAATTGTTTTTTGCGTAATTTCATCTGAAAAGACGGAAAATTTCCTACAAAAATCTATATGGCCATCCCGAAACTCAGAGTTTGTCGAGAGCTATAAATAAATGAGAAATACGTGATTTTTGAAAAATCGCGTTTTTTTTCAATAACAGTTGTAACTCCGAAACGGCGCACCCAATTGCGCTAAAAAAAATTTTGGTATATCACATCGAGTTCACGAACATATTCCCAAAGTTTGAGAGATATTTATTTTTTTGCTATCCCGTTTGAAAAGAATCCACCATATATTATACATCGTTATTCGGAATATTTTTTTAATTGTTTAATAAGTTGATATATTTATTAATTATAATTTTTCCTATTATTATTGGAATCATGGGGGGGGGTCACATAATAACTGCCTATCAATAGGCAACCAACTTTATAGATGAACTGGAACTTCAGTACACTCGGTTTACTAAGGCACTTTTGGGAAAGGGAGCTTTACTGGAGTTCATATCTCCCAGCAAACTGCTCAACATTATTAATGACGTTTCGCCCAAACTACCCTCAACTCTTCAAATCACGCAGAAATCCAACAAACAAATTGAAGTAGCAGTAGATGAGACTGGCATTCGTATCTTTGGGTTTCTATACATCATTGAAGTAAACATATATACACTGCTACAAATTACGCCAATTCCTCAACGTACAAATAGCAGCACGTATATAATCCCACTAATACCAAACCCCACATTGGCGGTAAATTATAATGATCAAACCTACTTTGAGATGACTGAAAGAGAATTCACCACATGTACACCACAAGAATCAGAGGGAATATTGTGCACTCCGACAGTTATAAGCAACATTGACACGAATCCAAACTGCATCATAGATGAAATCTATCAACGTCAGGATCCACACCCATGTACAATGACAAGACTGAACGCTCCTGATGTCATCTGGAAACATCTGCATATGCGGAATACATGGTTGGTAGTAGCAAGCAAGACCACTATGGCAGCAATAATATGTAAGGGCCAACGCGAGGAACTTGGACTAGATGGTGTGGCGATCATCCAAATCGAGCAAGGCTGCATTATCCAAACCAGAAGGAACATCCTAACATCAGAGATCACAAGGGACAGCAATGTAAAATCAGCATTCAATAAACCCATGGTTTTCAACCTGACAGAATACCTTCACCAGCAACACAGTCAACGATTGGAACCAGAATCAGTACTAAGACCTCATGAGCAACTGACAGGACAAATGAGGCAACAGGAATTACTCCAAGAAGAATTGGCAGAAGGCATCAGGACACCCCCCCGACACCATGTTACAACAGCAGCAGGATCAATCACAATAGCACTTATCCTAGTAATTGTTGGGTACATCATTAAGCGTCAATGTAGCAAAATAAAACCAACAGCTGCGCAACAACCAGATGACTTGTTTGTGTTGAGGCCAGTCAACGCATCCTATGATCTAACACCCAAGACCGAGGGGGGAGAATGTGCAAGCACATCACAATAATCAACCAATTTAACCTAAATTGAAGTATGAAGTAATACCGAAGAACATAATTTATTTCATGTATTACGAAAGAGAAGCTGATGGTACAAAAGAATATTAAAAGCAATTTAGAACAAGATATTAGGCAATAACATAAGTAAAATATAATTAAGTATATCAACCGACTAATATATAAGTCGAAGTACAATTAATGTGATCGTAGTCTTATTAACTAACCCGGCAATTACACGAGTCAGTTTTGCTGACTGCCAGTACTGACACTATTTGTCAAATCCACTGACTCTGCGTTGATTACGTTCGGTCAACTGATAAGTCAGTTCATTTCTAAAATGTCGTCGACCAGTGTACATGTTTCCTTGACTGCATTATTATTAACACAAATTATTGAAGACATGAAAAGGGAAGAGAAAAGGAAGTCTGTAAAAAGAAAATATTGGATCAATCCCTTGCTAAATCCCAAAAACAAGAATTTTCCTCGAACTTTTCAATTAGGTTGATGATTTCTAGATGATTAAATTTTTTTTCTGCCATTTTTTCCTAATATAAAAGAATTTTGAGATTTTTTAATTATATTTTCTCAAGACATATCCATAGCATCCGTATTCCGCCATTTCAAAATAAGAATTTGACATTTCACTGACTAGTCAGCACTGACTCGAAAACTGTCTCGTCAGTGCTGACTTGTCAGTAAAAAAGGCGCGTCAGTGAGTATTTACACGAGTCAGTGTCAGCGACAGTGTCAGTAGAACTGACCCGTGTAATGGCCGGGTAAGTCGTACAGTCAATTCAATAAAGTCTTCAAGTAATAGTATATTTTCACTCATAAAACCGCTATCATATTGTTAAAGTTGTGCGGTCTTTAACACCCTCCACTATCAATCAATCCACTACTCACCCCGAGTCTTATCAGTCAGTAATTTAAATCGGTTTTCATTTACCAGATTTGGGAACTATATACTTAATTTTATGTATCCCCCCCCTTAATTACTTGGGGGGTGTCCCTCCATGTTGCAATCAAAATTATCTGATTAATTTGGTTAGTTAATATTATTTAAAACTACGTTTATGTTAGTACTAATTCTATTCTGATTTGTTAACTTATCTTTATTGATATTGTAGTCCATTTGTAGGTCCATCACTCATGGTATGTGTGCGTTCACATTGAAATGTTTTCGTGTTACTGCTCGCATCAACTGCATGCTTCTTCTAGCGTATATGTGAGGTCACTTTTTTTTGGAACTTCGTTATTATTTGCCGCACTTCACTTATTAACATTTTCATATACTTTTTGTATACATTTTTTATTAATTGCAAGTTGACTTATTTCTGAATCACTTATTCCTGCCTTCTCTTTACTTTCAAAGGATGGCGTCAGGCCTCTTGTCAGCGTTCATGGAAATTTCTTACTTTGTTTTTATCACTTTACTGAATCTTCTTTTTTTAAACCCACTTTAATTCCAAATACACATTTTAATTCACCAAGGCTTGCTATGGAAATGTACACAAAAACGAAAATAAACTATCGTATGCAGTTAGTTTCAATTTAAATTAAATTTTTTTTGTCTAAAGTGAATGGGTGCCTTCCATTTAGACACAGAGAGACACAGTGTTACACTGTGTCCGACACCGAAGTGTTCCATCAATGACACAGCTAGACACAGCCGGGCACAACTAAGACAATGCTACCAACCCTCGCCAATTGAAATGTGATCGTTAATTTATAATTACTACAAATATTGTTTTATTTTTTTAGATTCCCAGCATTTATAAGATGTCGGGTAATTAATTTAAAGTAATTATCAACATAAAATTTAAGATTTACTTGTCAAACAAAAGTAAAAACGAGGAAAGTGCGCCGCGGCGGATTTTTCATGAACTTATGTGTTCCATTTGGGCTTACACAGAACGACACAGAGCGACACGCTGTGTCGGACACAATTGTCTTTCTGTGTCTAAATGGAAGGCACCCAATATGAAGTCTGTTCCCGTATTTGAATGTTGCAATCTATACAATTTACATATGTTCCCGTACTTTCTGGTGCATAGAGAGAATATTTTTACTTTTAGCTTCGGAAAACTCGACCCGCTACTTTCACAGCTGGGGTATATACAATATATAGATCGCTTTAGCTTGCCAGCCTATTTTTTCAAAGTTGAGACTGATGCCAAAGAATATCCAAGTGAAGTATGCTTTAGCTCCGGAATAAAGAAATTACATTTGAAATATCTTCAGGACCCCACTGGATTTTTGTGTGGATTTTTTAATTTTTTAAACTGTTCTTTAGTAAAGCTTTTACTTCACCATAAGAAATTGCATCTCTCTTCTAATTGCATTTCATATTTTCTCTGATTTTCTTTTTCTTTCTTCAATTACTTTTTTAGTACTACATTTCTTCTCTTCATTCTAAATTTCTTCTATAAAAAACATAAATTTATTACAAGTTCAATAGGCAGGTAAATTGTAAACTTACTACGCTTGAACAGTATTATTAACAGCTGTATTTATTAATAAATCGATTATATGTTACTGTTTATATTCTGAAATTGCTTCGCGAAGAATTTTGCTTTGTTTTGCTTTATTAACCATTTATTTTCTTGTAGAAAGCTCAGCATTAGGAATAGCTCCTTAGGTTTGCTTTTACTATTTGCTCCAAATAATGGTCAGAGCATATTTTAGCTGCACGAACATTAAAGTCTCAAAAATTTTAAATTATCTCAGCAAGCTCATCCACAGTTTAATTAATTGTGTATCCTCAGAAAATTTTAAATGTTTCACTTTCACCACACAAGATTTATTGTTTTCATAGTTTTACAACTGGCCACAGCACATTTCTCCATTTTTCTCTTTTTTTGTTCATTTTGTCTTTATTTTATTTAACTTTATTTTAAGATGTTTATGGTAGAAGTTACTTTGACGTCTCTCGATCAACTGACATGTATTACTAACGTTACATGTCGGACTGAGGACTTGACTTGAACTTGAACTGACAGTTTAATCCGCGGCGACAGCTTACCTACTTGAGAGCTCGACTTCAAGCTGGCTTGAAATATATTTGACACTTCGTATAAATTTGCAGTGAAATAGGCTTAGAATATAGAACTACAGGAAGGGCCCTCGCCCAATTTTAGCGTAGTGAAATTCTTTTTGTGTGAGTGCACGTTTTAGTAGTTGTTTGTCCATTACAAGCGGATAAAGCGAATGGAATTGAGGAGGGGCAAGAGCGACTTGAAATCATCAGTTAACTAAAATAAAATCTTGCCCCTACAAATGAACTTTTTACACGCCGTCACTACGCATTCTAATCAGCTGATCCCATTGAATTTTGCGTAGCATTAGTTTATGGGTGCCTTCCATATAGACACAGAGAGACACAGTGGGTGCCTTCCATTTAGACACAGAAAGACAATTGTGTCCGACACAGCGTGTCGCTCTGTGTCGTTCTGTGTAAGCCCAAATGGAACACATAAGTTCATGAAAAATCCGCCACGGCGCACTTTCCTCGTTTTTATTTTTGTTTGGCAAGTAAATCGTAAATTTTATGTTGATAATTTCTTTAAATTAATTACCCGACATCTTATAAATGCTGGGAATCTTAAAAATGATACAATATTGTTGTAATTATAAATTAACGATCACATTTCAATTGGCGAGGGTTGGTAGCATTGTCTTAGTTGTGCCCGGCTGTGTCTAGCTGTGTCGTTGATGGGACACTTCTGTGTCGGACACAGTGTAACACTGTGTCTCTCTGTGTCTAAATGGAAGGCACCCAGTGTTACACTGTGTCCGACACAGAAGTGTTCCATCAACGACACAGCTAGACACAGCCGGGCACAACTAAGACAATGCTACCAACCCTCGCCAATTGAAATGTGATCGTTAATTTATAATTACAACAATATTGTATCATTTTTAAGATTCCCAGGATTTATAAGAGCTGTTTTAGACGGTGCGCTTCAGCGCATGTGCCTCACGAACGTTTGGTGATGAAGGGAGGAGTGGGAATGAAGAGAGGTACCACCCCACTTCTCCCTTTATCCACAAAGCTCGTGAGGCACATGCGCTGGAGCGCACCGTCTAAACCGGCTCTAAGATGTCGGGTAATTAATTTAAAGAAATTATCAACATAAAATTTACGACTTACTTGCCAAACAAAAATAAAAACGAGGAATGTGCGCCGTGGCGGATTTTTCATGAACTTATGTGTTCCATTTGGGCTTACACGGAACGACACAGAGCGACACGCTGTGTCGGACACAATTGTCTTTCTGTGTCTAAATGGAAGGCACCCTATGTAAACAAAGAAATCCAAGCACACATTATTTAGAGTATTTAGCTCAGTGATTTCCATAATTATTAATGGCAATATGTAATATATATGTTTAGGAAGTATTTGAGTACCTAGGAAGTACCTGAGAAAGGATTTTGCTCGCGGAATTAGCGAATTATTCGTACATCCACACACTGCACACTTCATTTACCCCATTTATGATTAGGTTGAAAAGTTGAGTCGAGGTTGAGTTGAAATTTCGACCACCGTATATGATGTCGAGTTGAGTTCACTTTGGGTTGAAATAGAGTTCAACTGACATCAAAACATAACCTCAAATTTTTGTGTGAAATTCTCATTTTTAGATAAGATAGCCTCTTTTTGTTAATTCTTTTTCTATATTTTTCAATATTTCTGATTTCCTATAGAGTTTTCCATCAAAATAAACTTCACGGATACTAAACAAACAAAACAAATGTCATTTCAACCCAATTTCAACTCAACCCGCGTATATGAGTCGAAATTTCAACTCGACCCAGGTAGGAGAGCTAAGTTGAGTTGAGTGGACCCAGTTTCAACTCAATCCCCGTTTATGAGTGGGTTGAACCTAGGTTCAACCTAGGTTGAACCCAGTCATAAACGGGGTAAAAGTTCTTATTTCACTTAAAATTCACTTGTAACAACTTTAATTGCACTGAAAACAAATTCTTTGAACTTTCTTTCTTCTTTTAATTTAGTTTTGAAAAAAACTTTAAGTAAATTTTGATAAAAAAACACTCTTTTCAAAGAAAATGCACTACCGAACGCGGGAAAACAATTTACAATTTAACAGTCAACTAACAAGCAAATAGCCCAGTTTGACAGTTGACTAATACAGGATTTCACTATAAGGATTTTACACGCGAGGGCCTTTCCTGTAGTTCTATATTCTAAGGAAACAGGTATGGAAGAATCAATTTTTCTCAATTATGTGCAGCTTTTATAAATAAAATTTTATTAAGGTGCTACTGAACATTAGAAAGGCGTTTTTGAGTGACTTTTTAAAAAAAACATTTCTCAGCTCCTTTATTAGATATCATTATACAGCTTTTTAAAAGGTTATTTAATATTTATAGAGTAAACAAGAATATTGCTTTTCAAATTTTGATAAAGAGTGTAAACTATAGGTGGCGCCAAAGTCGAGTCTTCGAAAAAATTGTTGTTCTGCGGCCGACAGTTAATCTCTGGATTGGCTGGTCTAAAACAAATAAACCAAAAAGATTCTTAAAAAGGAAGGTCTTAAGGCCCAAACATATAGCAGAAATGAAAAGAAACCGAAACGAAAACGAAATGAACTTGAAAATGATAGCGATTATATAGGTGCCTGAGCGAATTGGTTCTTGACATTTGTTGACAAGTTTTGCATTGAGTAGAAGAGTTTTTTAATTTCGATAAATACATATATTATACAATTTATATAATTTATGGCGAATGTCGAGAAATCACAAGAGAAATCATGATTTAAATTTTTTCACCTCGTATTGACTGCATTCTTTTAGAAAAACTTCTTTTTCGTTCTTTCAACTACTTTAAATTCGAAAACAAACTGTCTGTCGAACTGTCAAAGTAACGGGCTGAATAGCTGAAACGAATACCGAAATGAAATAAAATTATATCATTCGTTCCGATTCGGTTCTGTTCGGTATATATAACCGAGTTCATACATTTTCATACGATTTATTTCATTCTTTTCGTTTCGGTTCGTTTCCGTTTCTGCTATATGTTTAGGCCTTTACACAGGAGAGTTTAGCTCATTTAACGAAAACGTCGATAAAAACAAAAAAATGGGAAAGGAAAGAAAAAAAAGTACAAAAATGGACCTATTTTTGGCCGTTTTAACCTTGCTAAAAATTTGTTTATAATTTTTTTTTGGTAACATTGAGGAAATTCTCCTACAAAATATGTGAATTAATAAAACACAGCAAGATTTTTCAAAATCGGCCTATCCAATCCGGAGATTAACTGTCAACCGCAGAACAACGACGACTCTACTTTGGCGCCACCTATAAATTACACTCGTTATCAAAATTTGAAAAACAATATTCTTTTTTACTCTATAAATATTAAATAATCTTTTAAAAGAACTGTATAATGATATCTCTTAAAGCAGCTGAGAAATGTTTTTTTTAAAGTCACTCAAAAACGCCTTTCTAATGTTCAGTAGTACCTTAAGTTAAGAATTGCACAATCAACGGGGAACTAAAATCAAAACTCCAGCAGGGGTTACATGGCTTTAGTTCAAGTCGATCCGCACTTTTTTTGGACAATCGGCCATGCTTTTTGGGGTACATTTGACTGCAGCGCCACCAATAATCAAACGAAAATTGACAACACGGAGTTTTGTCTCCTTGTATAGCCTCCATGGTATATGCCCGGTTCACATTATTCCAGTCTAGTAATCCAGCGAGTCAATCCAGTCCAGTGCTTGACTGGATTCATATCGTTTACAAGTCATTCAACATTTATTGGATAGTGAATATGATTTCAAGAATGGATCTTAAAAATTGTTTTAAAACTGTTCAATTACTACTGCTAGAAGAAGTAACTGATATAGTGGAAGAAGAAATGAAAAAAGAAAAACGGGTTTGGATAAGAAATTGGATAAAGGAAAGAAATGAAAAAGGAGGCTCAACGATGCTTTTGCGACACTTGGAGTCAGAAGATCGCTCTGAATACAGATTGGCAATGAGAATGACGGCAGAAAATTTTGAGATGTTGTTATCATTAATTTCAAATAATATTCAACGTAGCGATACGTTATTCAGAAGGGGTGTTTTTTAATCTGTTCCAGCACAGAACAGAACAGCTTCCATACAAAAGCCTTGTCCCCGATAATTATCAAGAACACTATCCAGCACAAAGGGAAATTTTAAATTTCCCTTTTCTCACATACGTTTTTTAACTTGACAGTTGACAAATAAAGTAAAATGTTTTGTTTACTGACAGAAAAACGTGAAAAATTAATGGAGAGATAAATAGGACCGATCTTTATGCAATATTAGAAGAAATTAAAATGCCAAAAGCCGTAATTTATGTAAATAAAAATGAAAATTTCCCTTGCCGTTTGTTTAATGTTCCAGGACAGAACAGAATAGAACAGATTAAAAAAACACGGCAAGAGATGCTATACCTGCAAAAGTAAAACTAGAAGTCACTTTTTCGTTTTTATGCACAGGAAATAGTTACAGAAGCCTCAGTCATCTGTTTCGGTTGCCAAAATCATCTATATCGCAAATTATACCCGAAGTTTGTCAAGAAATTAAAAGGGTATTAAAAAATCACATCAAGGTAACAAATTTACTTTATTATAATTTTCCTCATACATATTCCGTATATTCTGCATTCATAATAACATTAACGTATTCTGGATGTTCACACAATACATTAAGTGAATCATCAGTGGCTTGGGTGTCTGTAGGAGAGGCTGGACTCATTGGAAACGTATTAGAACTTGGACCAGGGTCTTGTAGTATGTGAGAATACTTCGTATTTCTATTTTTCAAATCGTTCAGTCTACATTTTGTTACCACTTTCTGAATTTCTTCTTGACCAAGGACAGCCTGTTCAGTGGAGAGTTTTCTTAATTGCGTCGCAATGTATTTTCCAAAAATGTCAAATTCATCTTCCTCTCTTTCTGATTTGGACAAGTCATTTTTGATCTCCTTCATGTTGTTCACAATTGAAGATAACTGTGTTAATCTGGACTTCTTCTTTCGAGGTTCTGGTGTAGGAGGTTCCGGCGTAGAAGTTTTTGGAGCGTGGGGATCTTCATCGTCACAGTCTCCAGATTGAAATTCTGTATTTTCCTGAAAATAAAATTATTATTTTATTACAAGTACCAAGTACGCCACACGAATGGGGACAAATCGAGAACGGGTTTCGGAACAAGTGGAACTTTCCCCTTTGCTACGGAGCGCTTGATGGAAAACATATTACAATTACGGGCTCTAGAGAGTATGGGAGTGTGAATTTTAATTAATAAAAAACTAATAGCATTGTTTTAATGGCACTTGTTGACCATGACTATTGTTTTACGTATATCAACGTAGGAGTAAAATGGAAGTGCATCTGATGGTGGTGTTTTCAAAAACTCAATTAGAAAATGGCGGTTTTATACCAGAAGTAGGAGTAATTGTAGGTGATGCTGCTTTCCCATTAAAAACCTATTTAATGAAACCATATCCTGGGACCAATTTAAGTTTAGAAGAAAAAATATTCAATTATAGATTATCACGTGCCGACGCATTGTCGAAAATACCTTTGGAATATTAGTAAGACGATTTCGAATTTTTGAAAAGGCTATTTCGACAAAGGTAGATACTGTGGATCACATTGGGCGCGTTTAGGCCGAAGTTAATTTAACTGAGCTAGGCAAGTTAACAACGGCATAAACAGCAATTTTTTTAGCGCTGTTAGCTAACTTATTTCTGCTTTTTGGCTTAGCTAAAATTTAGCACAGCCAAAATGAATTGACGTTTGCTTGTATTTTTTTGTTGTAAGCAAATAATTTAGAAATATTTCAATACAGAATGAAGATTTTATTATTATTAATCATTTTTTAGTTTTTTATTATTTGTAAAATGGGAAATGTTATTATTTTTGCCTGTTTTAGCTTTAAAATGAGAATTGTCTAATGGCATGCTAGAAACGGTGCTAAGTTAACAGCGCTAATTTAACAGAGTTAAAATAACTCGGGCCTAAACGCGCCCATTGTCTATGCAGCTTGTTCTCTACACAACTGGTTACGAAAAAAAGTCGAGCACTTATCTAGCTACTTGTTCTGTTGACCGCGATGATATTGATACCCAGAGTTTCATTGAAGGTATGTGGAGAACTGACATAAGCGCTTTAAACAGTATCACGCAGCAAGGCAGTAACAATTCATCGTTAAGTGCAAGAGACAAAAGAACACAGTATACTAATTATTTTGTGAACGAAGGGAAAGTACCGTGGCAAAATAATATGATTCATTAAAAAGTGGGTAACTGTACATTTTATATACCTAGTTTATAGCTACTCCAAAAATAATTCGAATTATGGATCATATAAAATTTTTTTTCGTATAAACGGGGTAATTCGAATTATGGCTTAAACCGAAATTTTTCGGCTTAAGCCAAACTCAGAAGAATGTAAGTTACCCGTTTATACGTTAATTCGAAATTTTGGCATAACTTGAAGTTAAATCGATTTAATTTTGCTGCTATAAACTTGGTAATAGTCACTGATTGGTAAACGAAAATTCATTTTAATTTATAATTCTAATTAAATAATATTTCTAAATATATATATACCTGTACCTTTCTTTTAACCATTGCATTTCTTATAAATGAATTGAACTCGGCGAACCATTTTATCTTCGGCTGGTAAACATCACCACTAGCACCAGACGCAGATGACTTTTTTATCTTGTCTAGTTCGAGCTTCGAGGTAATATGTAGATCGCATACTTTTTATTTTTGTTTTAACATCTTCTACTGTGAAACCTTCAATTTTCATATCTTCACAAATTGTTTGCAGGGCCGATTGGCGCATGCCTTTGTTTTTATAATTGGGATGTGATATCCCATAAACACACATGTTCCCTGTATAGAGAAACAAACTGAAGAGTTTGGTTTTCACTTAACTTTACCATTGTCACAAATTATTAATTTTATCAACTAAAACAATGCGATTATAAAAAAACAATACGTATTTACTCTTCAACATTTAATCCAGCACTGGACTGGTCGTCTACACTATTCCAGTGGCGCTGGATTGGGCGAGCTGGAATGAAAAAGTAGACTGTCAATCCAGTCACTGGACTGGATTGTTCACTGGAATGGGTACAATCCAGTGCCGGTTCACATTATTCCAGTAGCACTCCAGCGCTGGATTCGATCACTGGACTGGATTGCTACTGGAATAATGTGAACCGGCCATCAAGTCGATCTGAGGTGACATTACTAAGGTGACAGCTTACCTACTTGAGAGGTTGACTTCAAACTGCCGTATTTTTCTAACCGTATAAACTATTCCATGAATAAAGGCTGAACTACAATGTGGCGCTGGCGCATGGTGCTGGCGCTGTAGCGCAAACTGTCAAAAGTAAACAACGTAGCCCACCTGAAGTCCAGCTGCAATGTGTAACTGGCGCTGGCACGTGGTGCTGGCGCTGTAGCTAACTTTTGCCAACTTTCTACTTTTGGTTGGGAATTTTGATAAATAAAGGCGTTGAAGTCAAAAGTACATAAAAAAACATTCGTCAATTTTTGGATTTTCCTGTAAAAAATATTAATTCCCAATGAATTTTTTTTTGCATTGCCCCATTTCGACTAATTTAATCTTCAAACAGAACGAATCCGCTCCATCCGTTTTTAATTTTTTGACCTCAGTTAGAGCCACGGCATTGTAGTTGCACTCAGCTACATGGCGCGCTAGAGAACGCGCCAGCACCGAAAAGAGCGCCAGAGCCACATTGTAGTTCCCACTTAAGAGACCAATTACCTTGTTTTTTGCATAAGTCGAATTTCGGCTAAAGATTAAATCCGGCTCCGTATAAACAGTCTTAAGTCGAAATTCATCTCAAGCTTAATTTATTTCAGCTTAAAGGCCGTATCAGAACCTCTGCAGCGCTGCAACGACAAGTGTTTCTATTGGCTGAGGCTGGTAAAATGACAAGCAAAGCAGCACCAGACCAGCGTGCTGCATTTTCATCTCAAATCCTAATTTTGCTGCATATATATGCAGCACTTTTGACACTTCGTAATGCGGCAAGTGATTTTAAACAATGAGACGCGGGATTTTTTGTTTTAAATTATTTAAAAGGACATGGAGTAATAATTGGTAGAACTAGTGCAATTTTTAAATTTTTAATTTGAGGTTTAGCTATCAAATAAAAAGTGCGCTGCACAGCGGAAAAGACTAGAATCTGATACCGACTGCAGCATGTTGCTCTGATGCTGCTGCTGCACGCTGCATATTTTTAGGTTCTGATACGGCCTTAAGACGAATCATTGTGCGTGGTATGTGAGGAGTTCTCAAAATGGCTGATTTTGGTCCTACATTAAAATAATAATCTCATTCTATTCCGGTTAGTGATTGACGTTATCATGGAGACTATACAAGGAGATAAAACTCCGTGTTATCAATTTTCGTTTGATTAATGGTGGCGCTGCAGTCAAATGTACCCCAAAAAACATGGCCGATTGTATTTATCCAGTTCATGGCCAAGATCGTTTATTACTAATATATTTTATGTTTACGAAAAACCAGCTTCTAAATTCAATTTATATCAATGCGATTATTCGTAATAAATTTTTGACGTTTCCAATGAATTTTTATTAATTTCCAATGAATTTTTTTTTGCATTGCCCATTTTGACTAATACCTTGTTTATGCGTAAGTCGAATTTCGGCTTAAGACAGAATCCGGGTCCGTATAAACAGTCTTAAGTCGAAATTCGTCTCAAACTTAATTTATTTGAGCCAAATTACACGGCCTATCACTTTCCCAGACTCACTTTCCAATATTTCCAATAAACCGGTTTTTTAGACAAGGGGGCGCAGGGAAGGGTATGTGTTGAGCCTCACTTGTAAATCCAAAAATGTTTTCGGTCTCACAGCAAATTACACTAACACAAGCATAATTTTGTTCTCTGGGACTGCGAAAATTATGAGAATTTTTGTTGCTTTGTACACAACCACATAGACAATAGAATCGTTACACGGAAAAGAGGCTGAAAATTAGATGCTTCGTGTAATACTCAAATCATACACAGACAGGTTTGACGTGAGTCTCAAGTGAATGGCCGTGTAATTTCACTCTTTTAGCTTAAAACGAATTATTGTGTGTATGTGTGACGAGTTTTCAAAATGGCTAATTTTGGTCTTACAATGGGCATATTCACACGCTGCCATAATTGTGGTGAGTAAAACCGGTTTTATTCAACTCCTAGCAACTCAGACGGGGCGTAAATGAGTGTAGTAAATTTGAATGCTATACAGGAACATTTAAATGTATTGCAGATGACATTTACTTGTTAGAGAAAAACAGAGCTAAAGAATGCAAGAGATAGAAGTAACTTTTTTATATGTGTGCCAGTTTTCACGTGTTTGCTTTTGCGTGAAAAATGTTTCGTTAAGTTCTTCCGCTCCCTTCCCTCTCTCATCTATAAAACCGGTTTTAGGCGCCATGAATGTGCACCGTGTGAATAGGCCCAATAAAAGAATAATCTCACTCTATTCCCGTTAGTGATTATAGTTATGCAAAATATAGGACGTAAATTTTCAATTGTCTGAGAGAGAATCCGAATCTGTTTATACAGGCAATTCGTCTTAAGTCGATTTTAAGCTTAAAACCGTCTTGCGCATAAACAAGGAATAACTTAATTTTGAACGAATCGTCGAAATAGGTCAAATCCAGCTAACTTCATGTGGGGGACATCTGTGACCAAAAATGAACTAGAAGTTTAGTTTTTTCTTCCCATCCATTTCCTGTCATTTTCCCCATAAGAGTTTTACCTCCTTGTATAGTCTCCATGGACGTTATGATAATGAATAATAGGTGCGTTTCATTTTAATTGGAGTACGTACTTCGGAGTAGTTGGGCGCACATTGGCGTAATTGCAGCTACCCCAGCCCATATTGTGATGTAGCAGTAGTTAAACGTAAATATCAGTGAAGTCGCTTTAAATTTTATTCAAAAAAATAAAAAAAACTGTTTAGACAATAAATGGAGCGTTTCATTTTCATTGGAGTATGTACGCTGGCGTAGTTGGGCGCACATCGGAGTAGATGCTGCTACTCCACAGAATAGGCTGGGGTAGCAGCATCTACGCTGATGTGCGCCCAACTACGCCGGCGTACGTACTTCAATGAAAATGAAACGCTCCATTTATTATCTAAACCGTTTTTTTTAATTTTTTTTATAAAATTTAAAGCGACTTCAATGGGTGGTGCTACACGGAGACACGATAAGTCGTCCGAAATCAGATTTGAGTCTCGTTATTTAATGCTACACGAGGCTGTCTTCGGCTTAGAACAATTCTTTATCCTACATGAAAGCTTTGATTGTGTGTGTTTACCGCGGTCATCGTTTACATCTGAGAAGGGAGAAGAGAAAGAAATGTGCGTATGAGTTAGTTTTCACCCCGGAAATTTTTGGGTGAAAATTCTTTCGTTAAAGTTTCGTCATGTGCGTCCTTCTTTCTCTCCTCTCCTTCGTTTCTTTCCTATAAAACCGGGTTTTTCGTACGTCTTGAGTCTCCGTGTAGCACCCCACAATGATATTTACGTTTAACTACTGCTACACCACAATATGGGCTGGGGTAGCTGCAACTACGCCGATGTGCGCCTAACTCCGGAGTACGTACTTCAATGAAAATGAAACGCACCAATATAGAACGTAAATTTTCAATGTGTGAGCGAGAATCCGAATCTGTTTATACAGGCAAATCGTCTTAAACCGCTTTTAAGCTTAAAACCGTCTTACGCATAAACAAGGTAAATGAACACAGAATTCCCCTACCTATCTATTGCTATAACCACAATTAGGGCGGCAACTACGGCGACGGCCACGGGGGTTATCGCGGCGAAAGTAGTCGTGTGAGCGCAATTAGGGCGATGTCGCTAGCTACAATCACTAAATTGTTCCATCGTTTTTACATTTCACGGCTAAAAGAAGCAATAAAAATGATTTCATTTCAGCATATATGTACACATGTATTTATAAGCTGCTATATAAACTGCTCATAATAATGTACTATCGTTCCATGTCGAAAAACAAAAATCACAAAACAACAATTGACAGATGACGGCTACGAATTATAAATTAAATAGAGTGGTCGTGCTCGTCGCCGTGGTACAATTTTGGGCAACTTCATAAGAATCGTGTGTATTATAAATGTGTTTGACAGTAGCTGCGACGATAGTTTTGCCCGTCGCCCCAATTGTTGTTACACCATTAGATGGTAAAAGCGATGGTTCTATCTTACCAACTTTTGGAGTTCTACGTTCATTGGGCATATCCACACAGTGCACATTCATGGCGCCTAAAACCGGTTTTATATACTGTGTTTCCATGCAGAGTTTATCCTGAGTTTACTCAGATTAAGCGCCCATGTACTGTGTTTCCATGCAGAGTTTATCCTGAGTTTACTCAGATTAAGCGCCCATGGAAACGGGGATTGAGTAAAGTGTCGTTAAATCCAAGTAAACTCAACGAAGCCAGTCCGATTAAGCCGGGTTTTGCATATGTGTGTGTTTCAGTATCCTTTACTACACTTATACCAACGGCGAGGCAATGTAAAATTAATGATCTGTCACTTTAACCCATAACCGTCATGGAAACAGCATCGAGTGATCTTGAGAGAAAAAACTTTCTGTTTACTTAACGAAAACTCTACCCTGGCTCATGGAAACACAGTAATTGAAACGGGGATTGAGTAAAGTGTCGTTAAATCCAAGTAAACTCAACGAAACCAATCCGATTAAGCCGGGTTTTGTATATGTGTGTGTTTCAGTATCCTTTACTGCACATATACCAACGGCGACGCAATGTAAAATTAATTATCTGTCACTGTAACCCAGATCCGTCATGGAAACAGCATTGAGTGATCTTGAGAGAAAAAGCTTTCTGTTTACTTAACGAAAACTCTACCCTGGCTCATGGAAACACAGTAATAGATGAGAGAGGGAAGGGAGCGGAAGAACTTAACGAAACATTTTTCACGCAAAAGCAAACGCGTGAAAACTGGCACACATATAAAAAGTTACTTCTATCTTCTATCTCTTGCATTCTTTAGCTCTGTTTTTCTCTAACAAGTAAATTTCATCTGCAATACATTTAAAAGTTCCTGAATAGCATTCAAATTTACTACACTCATTTACGCCCCGTCTGAGTTGCTAAGTGACTGTTCACACGAGTCGCTTTGAGGCGCGACAAAGCGAACGAAAAAGCGAACATTAGGGCCCCATACACTACAAGGTTTTATGCGTACAAACAAGGCGTTCAAACAAAGATTGACAGTGTGTGGTGAATTTGGTTTTTGGTTTTATGTTTGTCACAAGTTTGTCCCAAATATCAAAACGTTTTGATTTTTTCGTGGTTTTATCTGACAGTTCTCTCCATGACATAAAAAAAGTCTGCTCTGGTGTTGTTTATTTTGTTTCGGTGTTTTTAGTATTTAGCTGTATTTATCTATTTAGTTTTGCTGTAAAACCTTATAGTGTATGGGCAGGCTCAGCGTACAAACAAGTTTGTCACAAAGACTGCGGGACATGTTTGTACGCATAAAACCTTGTAGTGTATGGGGCCCTATTTGTTTACACGTTTCGCTTTGGCCCATTTTACATGATGAAACACGAAACTTAAAGTTTCATGCAACTTTGCTTGGTTTTGATGTGGAGAGGAGAGAGAGGGTGTAAGGGAACACGTGTTCCCTCCAGCCCTCTCTCTCCTCTCCCCGTCAAACCGAGCAAAGTTGCATGAAACTTTTTGTTTCGTGTTTCATCGTGTAAAATGGGCCTTTGTGTCCAGTCGTTTTTATGACAGGTGGAACAAACGGTACGGGAACAAAGTTTGTGATTTTTATAAAAATGACATAAATTCATGGCTGCCCCTAAAGTTTTACAAAATAAATTTCTCACGAAAACAAAACTGAAGCCTGAAAATTGTCCTATCACACGTCAGTTCCCACTGTGGGTGAAACGAAAATAAAATGGAACAGTAAGGTGATACAAAATGAAATTAAAACAGTCAGCTGGTCAGAAAAAGCGAACGTGAGTCGCTTTCAAATCGAGACGCACTTCCTCCCCACCCGAACGCTCCGCGCACCTGTAAATTTCGTGTTGAAAGGTCGCGGCAACCACCCGTGTGAACAGGCACTAAAGGTGGATTTACATATCCGACGTTTTTCCGTCGCGCCGGTGTTTTTTAAAATTTCGACCAATCAGAATCAAGGTGGATTTACATTTCCGACGTTTTTCCGTCGCGCCGGTGTTTTTTAAATTTTCGACCAATCAGAAACAATCTCTGCGACATCTTGCCGTCACGGCGAAGAGCTGAACAAATTTCAACTTTTTCTGTGGCAGGGTGATAGAAACAGCTGATTGTAAGTAAAATTTGAGGTTATGTGTAACTGAAATGTTTGTTTATTTGAATTTGTTTGGTTTTTCTTGGAAGTAAAGATTATTAAAATTTATTTGTTTGTTAGTTGAGTTGTTTTGAGTGACTGTTTTTAATTATTTGTTGCATTTTTTTTAAACTTAAAGTTGTTCAAAAGTGTTTGCCTGCGACAGAATTCGTCGGAAATGTAAAATGCGTATCGAAAACCTGCGACAGAAATGATCGGCTGTTATGCGACGCGGCAGAAAAACGTCGGATATGTAAATCCACCTACAATCTCTGCGACATCTTGCCGTCACGGCAAAGAGCTGAATAAACTTTAACTTTTTATGTGGCAGGGTGATAGAAACAGCTGATTGTAAGTAAAATTTGAGGTTATGTGTAACTGAAATGTTTGTTTATTTGGATTTGTTTGGTTTTTCTTAGAAGTAAAGATTATTAAAATTTGTTTGTTAGTTGAGTTGTTGTTGAGTGACTGTTTTAAATTATTTGTTGCTTTTTTTTTTAAATTTAAAGTTTTTCAAAAAGTGTTTGCCTGCGACAGAATTCGTCAGAAATGTAAAATGCGTATTGAAAACCTGAAACAGAAATGATCAGCTGTTATGCGGCGCGGCAGAAAAACGTCGGATATGGAAATCCACCTTAAGAGTTTAATAAAACCGGTTTTACTCACCACAATTATGGCAGCGTGTGAATATGCCCATTGGGCATATTCACACGCTGCCATAATTGTGGTGAGTAAAACCGGTTTTATTCAACTCCTAGCAACTCAGACGGGGCGTAAATGAGTGTAGTAAATTTGAATGCTATACAGGAACCTTTAAATGTATTGCAGATGAAATTTACTTGTTAGAGAAAAACAGAGCTAAAGAATGCAAGAGATAGAAGTAACTTTTTATATGTGTGCTACTTTTCACGCGTTTGGTTTTGCGTGAAAAATGTTTCGTTAAGTTCTTCCGCTCCCTTCCCTCTCTCTTCTATAAACCCGGTTTTAGGCGCCATGAATGTGCACTGTGTGAATAGGCCCAATAGCATTCAAATTTACTACACTCATTTACGCCCCGTCTGAGTTGCTAAGTGACTGTTCACACGAGTCGCTTTGAGGCGCGACAAAGCGAACGAAAAAGCGAACATTTGTTTACACGTTTCGCTTTGGCCCATTTTACATGATGAAACACGAAACTTAAAGTTTCATGCAACTTTGCTTGGTTTTGTTGTGGAGAGGAGAGAGAGGGTGTAAGGGAACACGTGTTCCCTCCAGCCCTCTCTCTCCTCTCCCCGTCAAACCGAGCAAAGTTGCATGAAACTTTTTGTTTCGTGTTTCATCGTGTAAAATGGGCCTTTGTGTCCAGTCGTTTTTATGAGAGGTGGAACAAACGGTACGGGAACAAAGTTTGTGATTTTTATAAAAATGACATAAATTCATGGCTGCCCCTAAAGTTTTACAAAATAAATTTCTCACGAAAACAAAACTGAAGCCTGAAAATTGTCCTATCACACGTCAGTTCCCACTGTGGGTGAAACGAAAATAAAATGGAACAGTAAGGTGATACAAAATGAAATTAAAACAGTCAGCTGGTCAGAAAAAGCGAACGTGAGTCGCTTTCAAATCGAGACGCACTTCCTCCCCACCCGAACGCTCCGCGCACCTGTAAATTTCGTGTTGAAAGGTCGCGGCAACCACCCGTGTGAACAGGCACTAAGAGTTTAATAAAACCGGTTTTACTCACCACAATTATGGCAGCGTGTGAATATGCCCATTGGGCATATTCACACGCTGCCATAATTGTGGTGAGTAAAACCGGTTTTATTCAACTCCTAGCAACTCAGACGGGGCGTAAATGAGTGTAGTAAATTTGAATGCTATACAGGAACCTTTAAATGTATTGCAGATGAAATTTACTTGTTAGAGAAAAACAGAGCTAAAGAATGCAAGAGATAGAAGTAACTTTTTATATGTGTGCTAGTTTTCACGCGTTTTGTTTTTTCGTGAAAAATGTTTCGTTAAGTTCTTCCGCTCCCTTCCCTCTCTCATCTATAAAACCGGTTTTAGGCGCCATGAATGTGCACTGTGTGAATAGGCCCATTGGTACCTTTGCCCCTTTGGTGGGTTTATTTGGATTTAACGAAACTATAAGGCCCAACTATAATGAACGTAAGAAACGCACGTCAGGCGTAAATATCAAACTTTCGTCAAACTTATAATGGTTCGTGTTCGTGATACGGAAAGTTTTCACAAGTTTAAAATTATTAAAATGCATAAATATTATTCATTGGCTATTAAAACTTGGCTATTAATATTTGCATATTAAAAATAATCGTGTTTATTTTCAATTATAATAAATTTTTCTTCAAAATCACTCCCATAAATTTGAAGCACAACAACAACAAAAAAAATCAGCTGTCATCAATTTAACTACAAATTCTCCCAAAACGTACGTTGAGCGCGGTTCTTTTCGCATTTTTACGTTTAACGAAACATAACGAAACAAAATATGACCGACGTACGTCCAATATGGCCGAGCCCATTAATTTCCATGAGAGCGCCCAGACGACGTGCGTTTCTTACGTGCATTATAGTTGGGCCTTTACTCCCGTTTATTCTAAGTAATCCCAGGGTCAACTCCGCATGGAAACAGAATGGAGGCTTCTACACAGGAGACTAAGACGCACTGGTGAACTCGGTTTTATGGGAGAGAAACGAGAAAAGAAAGGGGAAAGTAGGACGCACCTGACGAAATTTTATCGGAAGAATTTTCATCCAAAAATTTTCTGGGTGAAAACTAACAAGGTAACATTTCTTTCTCCTCCCTCTTCTCAAATGTATAAACAACTGCCTCGCTGTAACACACGTACAAAGTTGCATTAGAATTACTCAAGAAAGCCGACCACCTCGTGTAGTACTAAAAAAAGAGGAAAAACCGGTTTCACCAGTGCGTAGTCTCCTTTATAGCACTAAAGTCTAGATATAAACAGGGCTGGCTTCATGTAAAGTAATAGGTGATTATCATTTCGGTAATTGCCAGGAGTGATCACTACAAAGTGATTATTCATGTAAAGCTATCATTGGGCATATTCACACGCTGCCATAATTGTGGTGAGTAAAACCGGTTTTATTAAACTCCTAGCAACTCAGACGGGGCGTAAATGAGTGTAGTAAATTTGAATGCTATACAGGAACCTTTAAATGTATTGCAGATGAAATTTATTTGTTAGAGAAAAACAGAGCTAAAGAATGCAAGAGATGGAAGTAACTTTTTATATGTGTGCCAGTTTTCACGCGTTTGCTTTTGCGTGAAAAATATTTCGTTAAGTTCTTCCGCTCCCTTCCCTGTCTCATCTATAAAACCGGTTTTAGGCGCCATGAATGTGCACTGTGTGAATATGCCCATTTAAAATTAATTAATCACCGAAAATCAACTGAAGCTAACTTCAGACTAAAAATGTCTGCATTTTCTTGGCACAATTACGATGTCCGAGGCGCCGCGATTTAGATTATGTTTTTGTAGTTGGGGTGCCGAAAATATTAAATAAAATTTTTCGATATCTCGCTTAGTTTTTGAGATATCGATACTTGAAATTTTTAGTTTTACATACATATACTATAACATAAATTGCGATAAATTCCCTGATAAGACAATTTTGGCATGAGAATCTTAACATTGGTAAACTCGGTGAATGTAATACTTATATGTAAGGCCGATGTTACAATTGGGGCTTTGACTTTACTTTGACTTAACTTCGGGCTTTGATTACATGTAATGGCATTAAAGCTGATTAAATCTTAGAATATAGAACTACAGGAAGGGCCCTCGCCGAATTTTAGCGTAGTGAAATCCTTTTTGTGTGAGTGCTCACGTTTTAGAAGTTGCTTGTCCATTATAAGCGGATAAAGCGAATGGAATAGAGGAGGGGCAAGAGCGAGTTGAAATAATCAGTTAACTAAAATAAAATCTTGCCCCTACAAATGAACTTTTTACACGCCGTCACTACGCATTCTAATCAGCTGATCCCCTTGAATTTTGGGTGGCATTAGTTAATGTAAACAAAGAAATCCAAGCACACAAAATTTACATTATTTCGAGTATTTAGCTCAGTGATTTCCACAATTATTAAAGGAAATATGTAATATATATGTTTAGGAAGTATTTGAGTTTACCCACTTACCTGAAAAAGGATTTTCCTCGCGGAATTAGCGAATTTTTCGTACATCCAAAAACTGCACACTTTATTGTTCTTATTTCACTTAAAATTCACTTGTAACAACTTTAATCGCACTGAAAACAAATTCTTTGAACTTTCTTTTTTCTTTTAATTTAGTTTTGAAAAAAAAACGAAGTAAATTTGATAAAAAACACTCGTTTCAAAGAAAATGCACTACCGAACGCGAGAAAACAATTTATAATTTGACAGTCAACTAACAAACAAATAGCCCAGTTTGACAGTTGTCTGATACCCGGATTTCACTACGCTCACGTACAGGGATTTTACACGCGAGGGCCTTTCCTGTAGTTCTCTATTCTAAGGCTTCGACTGAACTTTGTCTGCGACTGTATTTCGACTGCAGTCCGGCTTTAAGAAAATTCAAAGTTTCGTCCGCCTGCAACCAACTTCACTTCATGTGAAAGTACTGAAAACCACTTTTTTAAAGCGAAAGGCACGGTTTTGAATTTCGAGTATTTTTTATAGACTGCGAACATCATTAAAAATAATTCCAAAGCATTTTGTTATATTAATTTTCTTCTTTGCTTCTGCTTTGAAAGGAAACAGCTGATTGCAGTCAAAGCTATAATTTAATTTTAAAGTCGAAGTCTCTGGGGGCTTTCTTTACAGTCGGAGCTGAAGTCGAAGCCAAAGCCACAATTGTAACACGGCCCTAATAAAACTAAAAATTGTTTCTCAGCTGTTGCCACAAATTATTTCATTTTTCCCAATGACCCAATGACAATGGGTGCCTTCCATTTAGACCCAGAAAGACAAATGTGTCCGACACAGCGTGTCGATCTGTGTAAGCCCAAATGGAACACTTAAGTTCATGAAAAATCCGCCACGGCGCATTTTCCTCGTTTTTATTTTTGTTTGACAAGTAAATCGTAAATTTTATGTTGATAATTTCTTTAAATTAATTACCCGACATCTTATAAATGCTGGGAATCTTAAAAATGAAACAATATTGTTGTAATTATAAATTAACGATCGCATTTCAATTGGCGAGGGTTGGTAGCATTGTCTTAGTTGTGCCCGGCTGTGTCGTTGATGGAACACTTCTGTGTCAGACACAGTGTAACACTGTGTCTCTCTGTGTCTAAATGGAAGGCACCCAATAGACTCCTGGAATTGATCAAGGCATTGACTCAAGTATCATGGGTCTAATCGAATTCTTTATCGTATAAACCAATTTCTAGTTGTCAGACAGATTCTGACATTCCTACCATGGAGAATATACAAGGAGGAAAAACTCTTAAGGGGAAAATGACAGGAAATGGATGGGTAGAAGAAACTAAACTTCTAGTTCATTTTTGGCCACAGATGTCACGTTTGTCCGATGTACCCCACATGAAATTAATAAAAATTCATTGGAAACATCAAAAATTGATTAATTAAGAATAATCGCATTGATATAAATTGAATTTATAAGCTGGTAAACAGCTGTAAGCTGGTAAACGTAAAATATATTAGTAATAAACGAACTTTGCCATGAACCGGATAAATACAATCGGCCATGTTTTTTGGGATACATTTGACTGCAGCGCCACCAATGGGCCTATTCACACAGTGCACCATGGAGAATATACAAGGAGACAAAACTCTTATGGGGAAAATGACAGGAAATGGATGGGTAGAAGAAACTAAACTTCTAGTTCATTTTTGGCCACAGATGTCACCTTTGTCCGATGTACCCCGCATGAATTTGATAAAAATTCATTGGAAACATCAAAAATTGATTAATTACGAATAATCGCATTGATATAAAATCGAATTTAGAAGCTGGTAAACAGCTGTAAGCTGCTAAACGTAAATTATATTAGTAATAGCTGCGTTCCATTGGGCAATATTTGCTACTCCGGAGTACTCCCGGGTATACTCAACTACCCCTGCTCTTGCTTTAGGGTATTTCACTCCTATTAGAAACGCATAAAATTTCCGCCAGGTTTTCAAGCTTTAACTATTTAAAAATAGATGGCCTTTTGTTTTTTAAGGTTAAGTAAACTGTCGATTAATTATTTTAAAGTGTTTTTTTAAAGTAAATCTACAAAAACGGTAAATATAGTATACAGTAAGATATAAAATTTCCTTTTATTTAAAGAAAAATAATTATTTCACATTTCTTTTAAGGGCAATCAATTAATTTGAGGTTATGTTTTACTCGTATTTTCTTCTGATATGAATGACCCAAATTACACGGCCTATCATTTTCCCAGACTCACTTTCCAATATTTCCAATAAACCGGTTTTTTAGACAAGGGGGCGCAGGGAAGTTTATGTGTTGGGCTCACTTATGAATCCAAAAAATTTTTCGGTCTCACGGCAAATTACACCAACACAAGCATAACTTTGTTCCCTGGGGCTGCGAAAATGATTAGAATTTTTGTTGCTTTGTACACAACCACATAGACAATTGAATCGTTACACGAAAAGAGGCAGAAAATTAGGTGCATCGTGTAATACTCAAATCATACACAGACAGGTTTGACGTGAGTCCCAAGTGAATGGCCGTGTAATTTCACTCAATAATCGTGTTCCATCGGCCATGTACTTCGGAGTACTCCGGATTAGAAAATTTCTCCCAATGGAACGCAGCTAATAACCGAACTTTACCATGAACCGGATAAATACAATCGGCCATGTTTTTTGTGGTACATTTGACTGCAGCGCCACCAATAATCAAACGAAAATTGACAACACGGAGTTTTATCTCCTTGTATAGCCTCCATTACCTAGTTTATAGCTACTCCAAAAATAATGCGAATTATGGATCATCCAAAATTTTTTGTCATATAAACGGGATAATTCGAATTACGGCTTAAACCGAAATTTTTCGGCTTAAGCCAAAGTTATAAGAATCTAAGTTGATCCGTTTATACGTTAATTCGAGATTTTGGCGTAACTTTAAGATAAATCGATTTAATTTTGCTGCTATAAACTTGGTACATGATTCCTACTTTGAAAGGGGCGTCAAATGTCAGTATCAGGATATCCATTGTTTTTGCCAAAGTGTACTTTGATTTGATAGACGAAATATACAGTGCGCGAGTTAATTATTTAAGTAAAGTTTCGTCGTATACTGGACAGAAA
Organism: Thereva nobilitata; assembly: GCA_963855945.1. NCBI lineage: Eukaryota > Metazoa > Arthropoda > Insecta > Diptera > Therevidae > Thereva > Thereva nobilitata. Next base: position 39,063,331 of record OY979697.1, read on the forward strand.
TATGTTCCCACATTTGGCAGGGTGGCGGGTCAATTTATTACTATGGCAGGAACTTGCCAGTAAAGAACTATTTAGCATAATAGAAAAATGCGAAGGAACCAAAGCTTTAGTTTGGGATGATTCTTTGTCAGGTCCTGTTGGCCTAATTGCTAAACAGGCTTTGCTTAAAGAAAGAAATGTCATTAAACACTTTCCTTTAAGATCTGGCCCGCTCCCGAGTGTTGATGTTAAACATATAATTTTTATAACAAGAGCCAATCTTAAGTTGATGGATTACATAGCTGAAAATATTTTATCTGAAAAAGGGAAATCCAAAGGTGTGCACAAGGAATACCACATCTACTTTTTACCCAAAAAATCTTCCCTCTGCGTCAACCGTCTTATGATAAAAGGAGTTTTCGGAAGTTTTGCAACTGTTGGGGAGTTTCAATGTGATTTCTTTCCAGTTGATAACGACGTTCTGTCGATGGAGCTGAAGAATGCCTTTAAGGAATTAGTTATAGAGGGAGATCCGACGTGTCTTTACCAAGCAGCATGCGGTTTAGTTAATCTTCAAAAAATTTATGGGAGAATTCCAAAAATTTATGGTAAAGGTGATTTTGCACAAAAAGTGTGGGAATATGCAAAAATCATGGGCCGTGAGGAGAGATCAATGTTTAATTCGGATAAAGGTGCTATTGATCAGATGATTATTCTCGATCGATCAATAGATTTGATGAGTGTTTTAGCGACACAACTAACCTATGAAGGATTAATAGATGAGATTTACGGAATTAATCACACTACCGCACATTTCCCTGGTGAAAGATTTACAAAATCAACAGATGAAGGATTTCAATCGGATTCTACGCCAGAGAAAAAATCCATAATTTTGAATTCAGGTGAAGAGCTCTTTGGTGAACTACGAGATAAGAATTTTAATGAAGTGGGTATCATTCTGTCGAAACATGCTACAGCTATATCCACACAGCTAGAAGAACGCCATAGGGAAAAATCAGTTCAAGATATGAAGAAATTTGTAGAAAGGTTGCCTAATATACTTGCTAAAAAGAAGCTAGTAGGCACACATTACACAATAGCGGAAATGATTAAAGAAGTTACAGATTCCGATGAATTTTTAGACAATTTAGCTGCTGAACAGGAATTTATGGTGTGTGCAGATATAGATAAGCCCAGCAACTACATAGAGGATCTTATAGCGAAGAAAGCTGATTTTAAAACTGTGATTAGATTGATTTGTTTACAATGTATAGCTTCTTCTGGACTGAAACCAAAGGTAATAATATAGCATTTAGTAAAACGATGAATTTGGCAATTACTTTTAGATTTTAGATTACTATAAACGAGAACTAGTGCATGTGTATGGAATTGAAACTCTCCTTTCAATTAGCAACTTAGAGAGGGCAGGATTGTTGAAGACACAGACTGAAACTAGGAATTATGCTGTATTGAGAAAAGTAAGCAATTTCAAATTACTATAAAATAAAAAGGATGAATATTGAAATGTGACAATCATTATTATTCTTAAGGATAGTAAACACTTGCAGACATGTTGAGCGATTTTGGTCTCCGAGACATGTCTAGAATTGTCTACATAGACATGTCTACAGACCAATTGCCGTCTACGAGTCTGTTGCGAGACCAAAAATCGCAGGTCTACGGTCTCCCGATAGGAATGGGAGACTACGTGCAACGGTAGACACATCGCGCAATATATCGGCAGTGTGGACCTCACGGCGAAACACGAGACACGTCCCTCTCTTCTTCCACCTACCGAGTTTGAACTTGAAACTTTTTTTTTGAAATGTGGTCAAACGAAACAGTATTACAACTTATCGAAGACTATCAGGCGTCTGGTTGTCTTTGGGATGTTACGAACGAGTTCCGATTGCAAAAAACGCGTAAAAACAATTGGCACTGGCTAAAAAGCACGACGTGATAGTGGCAGACATTGAAAAGAAAATCCACAATCTTTAAACATCCTTCAACCGGGAGCGCAAAAAATAGCGTGAAAAGTGGAATCTCTCCCAGAAGCTGGAATAGTTTCTCTAAATTTTGTATCTTCCTTCATTATTAGTCCTCCAACCATCAGAAGCAAATCTTCAAAATCGGTTGGTATCAGCCGGGGGAAATTCCGAAAGCCATGGCGTCTTCCATTCTTAATTTATTTAATAACATATTGCCGAACCTAGATCCTTCCGCGAGCACCTCGCGCGCCCTCCAACGTTTACGTTTTGAACTCATTGCGCATAAAGCAACGTCCTCCATTATGGGCTGACGGAGACTAAATTCAAATCATAGTGTGGACACTAGACGAGACGAAAAACGGTCTCCATAGACGGGCTATAGATCGTCTGTAGGCGGTCTATATACAAATCGCTCAACATGGTCTTCTAGTGTGTACTATCCTTTACGGCTTGCGAAACTACTCCAACAAATTTCAACCACCATCTCTTCAATGCTCTAAAGAAATATGCCACGCCTTGAACTAAACCTTTCCGCAAATTTCTTGGACTATCATATTCCTCCAAATTTTATACCAAATCTTGGAAAATAGACAATACCAAAACAATTTACAGCAACCTTACCAACTACCGCCCAATATCAATTACTTGTATATTCTCCGAAACCCTGGGAAAGCGTAGATTTTCTCGAGTTCTTGAATAAGAACAGTACGCCTTTAGAAAATAAGACGACTGGTGACCTATGTTTTATAGAACTCCTGCACCTTCACTTATTGGTTGTTTTATTGGCCTTATTGGTTCAGATGACCTTTCAGTCCCATTTATCTCACTCCACAGCTTTCATGATATTTGCACCCTACTTTTTTCTTTTGCATTTTGTCGCTGAACCAAAACTTTCAAAACGAAGTTCTGCCGTACTGAAGTCTAATAAAGCCTATACTTTCGATCCAAACCAATAACTCATTCATCCCTCAATAGCTTAGACAAGCAGCAAGTCAGGATCTGCGATATAACAAACATATATTCAAATTGCTTAACAAGCATCGCATGGCATATTGAGGCTAGAGTTTCGAAAACTATCGTGCCGTGGTTGTACGCCTTCAATCCAACTAACAATCACTCCTTTTAGCAGCTGTTAAAAAAATATTCACTAAGACAAACCCTATCGTGCATTCTCGTGGCACCATACTATTCGTTCGGCTCATTCCCACTGCGTACAACCCACTTACCTTTTAAACCAAACTAGATTCAAGGGATTCATTTACAAATAAATCACCTACATTGAACAATCATTCGCAATTAGTATTTCTGAACTACTACAACATCGAAGAGCTCCAAAACACAATGTTCGTTGCCATTTCCTTCAATCCACAGACTTCGTTTAACCTATTATGTCATCTATCTATGCTTCGAGCTAAACTTTAACTTACTTCTTCACATTGCAACATGTTATGGCAGACTGGCGGATTATTAAGAAATATTTGCCTTAGGAGTTTTCAACCTTCCTAATATTTCTTTTATCCCTGACGAGGAAGATAAACCATTTTCCTATGTCATACATGATATCGATATAAAGCTTATCGAAACCTTTTATGGCAATGATCTACATCAAATTATCAGGTAATTCGTTAGATCTAGTTCTTAAAAATTGCTATGAGGAGGTGAGCATCCGCTTCCGAAGAGGAGAACCTATTCAGTAATTCTATTCAACACTACGCATGGGTCCTTGAACTCAGTTCTTCAATGTCTAATCACCACACGTCATACAATAATTCTATTGTTTATGACTTGAAGAATGCAAACTAATTTCAACCACATAGTATTGGCTCCGAATTATTCATAGTTGACTGGGAACATAGGCTATAAGGCAATGGTCTTGACGAGATAATATCATGTTTCTATTCCATTTTTAACACCATTGACAAATATGTACCCAAGAATATGAAAAGAAGTAATTTATTATCGTACCTTGGCTTGACAGGAATATTCGATCTCTTCGTAATCAGAGAAATAAATTGTATAACATGATCAAAAAAAAACACCAATATTGGAATATAATAGGTAGGCCTCAGAATTTTATCTTAGGTCTACATACATTAAGGCTGTTGGAGATAGCATCGTAAAAGACCCCAAAAAAGTTTTCGATTTCGTTAATTTAAAACGAAAGACCTCAGGTTATCCTACAACAATGACAAATGGTAGAAAACACTCCTCGTCGTGCCCCAAGAAATTTGTATTATGTTAGATAAAACTTACTTTGACGGCTCTACAACCGTGATCCGGTCCTGATCTATCGGAACTGTTCTCTCCGCCGGTCCGGATTCTGACCCGATGTCATCCAGTTTAGCATTCCTAACCTCTTAGTTTTCTAGTCTAAGCCACCCTTCCAGTGGAGGTTGGGTCTTCCTCGCTGTCGCACCCCATAGATCTTAGAGAACTTTCCGAGCAGGTTCATCTTCAATCATTCGAGCTAGACATGTTTCCATTGCCTGCCTCAAGGTGAAAATCTAATCAGTAGCTGATTTGCCTGGGCTGAAGCCACACTGGTATTGGCCTATGATATTTCTAGCATATGGGGCCATCCCGTTTTGTAGGATAGCGGAGAATATCTTACACGCGGTACTCAACAACGTTATACCGTGATAACTAGTACACGCTGTGATATCTCATCAATTCCGAAACTGTTTGAAAAACTGGTATAGGACAAGATTGCCCCTCTAATCGACCCATTCCTTAACGAACAACAGGATTAGGAAAGGGCAACTTCTAATCTCCGAACTGCTGCGTAGTATGGAGAGCAAGTACCAAATTGATGCTGTTTACATTGATTTCAGCAAATTTGGAATTTCAGGTGCTACCCTAGAATGGATAAAATCTTATCTAAACGGAGAATACAATTTGAAGATTCCAAGGATATCTTGCAAATTAAATCAAATTAACCTACGGGGTCCCTCAGGGCAGTTATCTAGGTGCTCTTCTATTCAACATTTTTATCTCTGATTTGTCTGAAAAATTAAAAAAACATTCCACATCTCCTTTAACACGCATCCGCCCCTTACTTTTTTCACCGAAAGTGTCCCTTGTTTGTCAATTTGACACAATACTTAAAATGTCCGAAAAATGGTCACAAATGAGAATAAAAGGCGAAAAGACAAACATTTTTTATTATTTAAGAATATATAATATGTACTACTTAATATTATACTTAATGCTAAAATATACCTTTAAACAAAGTGGTGTTTCATGTAACAGACAATGAAAGAAAAAGGAGTGGAATATTTAGTTCTTGCTCTCCTTATATTTTTCACATAAAATCATCGTTTTGATTTGGACATACACATCATCATCACATCATCGTTTTGATCTGGACATACAGCTTTCCTACATTTGTCACATCGAGCTGAATGAACGTTAGCATTGCGCAATTTGGACATAAATGACATCTTGCACGTTTATTTGTTGATGGATGAGTTGCAAGCGATTATAAGATGTGCTTGGTTGGGGCTCCGGGGGCAAATTTTCATCAGGCGCGCTTTTCGTGGACAACGGCCATTGAATGGGCAGTTTTTGACGTTCACGCCTTTCAATATATGATCGAACAAGTGAGTTTCCAATTTCAATCAAAAATAATCGACGACGAATATCCTTCTTCGGGTAATTCCAATTAGGATTTAACTCAGGGGCTTATACTGAGAGTCGAATCACTCACATGACATTTCTCGATTGATTGTCACCTCAATTTCGGAGAGGTATTCCCAGAGTGGAAACGAAGTTAACAACCTTCATTACACTCTGGGGATGTCCCATGCAACTGACGGTTGGCAATTTTGAATGATAGATGTCTCTAAGTCGACTCGGGGAATACCATTCCTTGAGTGTCACTTCACTTGCAATGTCACATGACTCTCAGAATAAGGCCCTCAATATATAATATATATGCATTCAACGCGGAAATTCCGGGCATATTACAAAATACAGCAACTCTATTTACTTTGCGCTTGCAACGATATGTTCCAACAATTGCATCCATTATATCGACTCCACATTCAGTTTTACTATAAAACTCGATCATTTCTGGCTTCTTTTTTGCATCCGCTTCATTTATTACATTTTTGTATGCATTGTACTGAGCAATGTAACAAAACGATGAGTTTTTGTATACATATAAAACCATTGCGCATCGAAGATTATGATTGAAAACAAATTGCGAGTGGTATAATGGTTTTTTTTTCATGTCCAATAAAATTGGCGGAATTTCTTTTCGACTAGAGCCATCGATCTCTGTTTCAAGGAAACAGCTAAACTATGTGAAGTGAAAAAATTGTCGCAAGTAACATTTCGACCATTCAATCCTTCTGTAAGTTGCAATACAACAAGTTCACCTCCAATATAGAAGTCGACATTGTATGTATAAAAAGATTCCGCATCACAAACAATCCAATGTTTTATACCATATTTACAAGGTTTCGTTGGGATATATTGGCCCATTTTACACGTGTTCCCTCTTGCCCATTGATTCCCAAACTGATGCTTCCTTTTGTCAGTCGAAACTCATTGTATTACAAGACTGGTGCACCACCAATAACTTACAACCTAACACTAGTAAATGTCGCGTAATTACCTTCTCCCGCAGAATAAACACAAAGCTGCAGTATTATTATATCAACGACTCGAATCCAACAACTCTTCAAGGTTTTGAATCGGCTCTATCAAATTTTGGATCTAGGTGTTGTCCTAGACAAAAAAACTGAATTTCTGTCTGAACTACGAGAATATTGTTGCCAGAGCCAATGAACTTATTGGTATACTTATAAAGTTAGGGGCTAAAGAATTCGAAAAGGTAAATGTTCAGATTAACTCCTCCACATCCGATTTTGATGAAATTTTTACACAAGGTACAGTTAATTATGTACAACTCAGGTATGTTAATAAAAAATGTCGGTCAAGTCCCGTTATTCCACCCCAAAGTGCCGAAATTTCAAAAATTCAAAATGCAATTATTGCCATATTATTTCACCAATATTGATGAAATTTACACACATTGCATATTTCGATGTGGACAATTTATTTTTAGGAAAAAAAATTGGCCCTCATGCACCGTTACTTTTTTATTTTACTTTATAGTACTTAAATTTCCAAAATGCGATAATTGCCCAAGTACACCACATTTTTTTATGAAATTTATATATAATGTATATTTTTGTCTGCATAATAAATTGGTATTAAAAAAAATTTCCTCCTATATACCGCTTTTATAATACATTTCTAAAGCACGTCATTGTATGGGAGTATGAACTAATAACTGCCACAATCGACTTTTAATTATTTTAAAATTTATATATTTCATACATTTCAAATAATTAAAAAGTTTAAATATGAAAATTACCATTTTTATACTTGCCAATATATGAAATATACATAAATTTTAAAATAATTAAAAGTTGAATGTGGCAGTTATTATTTCATACTCCCATACAATGACGTGCTTTAGAAATGTATTAAAAAAACGGTATATAGGGGCAATTTATTTTTAAAACCAAGTTATTATGCAAACAAAAATATACATTATATATAAATTTCATAAAAAATGTTGTGTACTTTGGCAATTATTGCATTTTGGAAATTTAAGTACTATAAAGTTAAATAAAAAAGTAACGGTGCATGAGTGCCAATTTTTTTTTCCCAAAAATAAATTGTCCACATCGAAATATACAATGTGTGTAAATTCATCAATATTGGTGAAATAATATGGCAATAATTGCATTTTGAATTTTTGAAATTTCGGCACTTTGCGGTGGAATTACGAGATAACGGGACTTGACCGACATTTTTTATTAACATACCTGAGTTGTACATAATTAACTGTACCTTGTGTAAAAATTTCATCAAAATCGGACGTGGAGGAGTTAATCTGAACATTTACCATTCGAAAATGTATGGGTAACAAAAACCCCTTTTTTGCTTACTAATCCGCCCAATCCTGGAATACGCATGCCCTGGCTGGGATGCCATATTTCAGGTACACAGCGATAGGATTGAAACACTTCAGGAACAATTTCTTCTATTTGCACTGAGAACTTTACATAACCCGAATGATTATCAAAGCCTACCATACTACATGGACATATAATTATTCCACTTAGGCTAATGTCACATGAGTCTGAATTCAGACTCTGAATTATTCCGACTCGGGTTTTTTCAGCTCAGGTTTCGGTGTCACATAAGTCTGAATATTTCATATACCGTAGCTAGGAGACCAGTGTTGTACGAAATTTTGTACAAAGTGTTTTTTTATGTGGAAGCCTAAGTTCCGGTGTCACCCTTTGTACTACCAGTCCGTCATATCGTTCACGTCATGGCCAGATGTCTGGAATAAGAAAGGTTAAGGGGTGTCTGGGGGGTGTATGAGGAGATAGCGATGAACCTAGGATAGGGACCAATGTTAGATTTGTAGATTATAGCCCTGGCCGACGCGACGGCTGGAGGAGGAAATTGTATCCTTTGAGAAATCCCAGGCATTGTGAAGCTTGTTTTGCAATTTGGAATATATGATTACTCCAACGCAGATCTTGTACATTTAATTTTTTTAATTTCCGATGAATTCCAGTTTTAAATAATCAGGATGGTCTATTTTCCACAGATTTTCTTTGCTTCCAATGCACGAAATTAATTTTTCGCCGTCATTTTTAGTATAACCTTACAGACGCACGCCTTTTGTTTAACTGAAAAATTCAGACTCATCGGACATGGCGCGTTAAGGAAACATGTAAGAGAGCGAATTTTTATTCCAATTCTGAAAATTTTAGACTACATTTTCAGACTGAGTAGTCTGAATTTTTTCAGACCGTTTGGAATTTCTGATTCATGTGACATGGCACAATTCATTTCTGTGCATTTTTAGACACTCTGAAAAATTCAGAGTCTGAATTCAGACTCATGTGACATTCTAAAGTTGCTTGTTTTAATTGAATTATTTTTTCGCATTTTTGTACAATGTTAGTTCAAAATAGCAAAATTTCAATTTCGTGACTATTGCATCCACCCGACAATATTATTTCAAATATCTTTCTTTTCAACCAAATCAAGTCCTGAAAGATCTGTCTGCTGAAAATTGTAGTTGTATCTTATTCATTCCTTCCACTACATTAACTGCAATTGGGTTTTTCTATATCTATGTTTGATTTTATTCCCAATATCACTTTTAGATCGAATAATGACCGAATGATATCTCGTAAACGCTAACGAGTAAAATTGGGAAATTTCTGTAAATCAATAATCGGGAAGGTTACATCATAATTTGATGATAGACTGAGAACTAAGATCGTCACAGTAAGAACTTGTGGTATTTGGTAAACTCCATAAAAAAATTCATTAGCATCCTTTCGAACTTTTTATCAGAGACATGTATTACATCTTCCGCTTCATTCAATAGACATAAATAGTTTACTTCAGGACTCCCAAAGTATATAATATTGTTAGATTTTCAAGTAAAATTGATGCCAATATTGTAATAGAGAATACGGTTTCGTCAATCTCGTTAAGAAATATCACAATATTGTAATAGGGAATAAGGCCCCACATGTTGAGCATTGCCTTTGCGTCCGCCGTTACAGAGTCTATCCATCTCCTCCTGGGTGTGCCTAGTGGTCTTTCATGAAATTTCTGCTACCATAAACCGTTTTGGGATTCGATTGTCCTCCATCTAGATTACGTCGCGGGCTAGCCGTAGTCTGTTAATTTTTATTAAAGTTGACAGTTCTGGGTCGTCATGTAGTAATTACTCGGATGTAATTTAATAAAATTATAGCTTTATTGCAGTTTCTTACACACTAACATTATATGCGCTTAACTAAATAGCAGTGAACTCTTTCAGTACTGGTTGGCAACTTCCGGTATTGATTTCATGCACAACCAGCATTCTGGGTAAATGGGCTTGATCCAGTTACTTGCCGTCAGCTTCCATTTACTACAGTCAACAAATTTCATACAACTCACTGTTGTATCTCCTTTGGCATATTCCATCCTCTCTCGTTGGGCCTACTATGAACCTGAGAACTTTTCTCTCAAACCTGTTGACTCGTTCCTCTAGGTCCTGGGTTAGCGCAAGTTTCGTTACCATAGCAGAGTGCAGAGTGAGAGCACAAACATTGGCCCTATCTAAACTAGTATTGCTTCAGCAGCAGTAGAACCAGGTTTTTAGGAGAAAGGTATAGAAAGGGCAAGAGGGAACCGTAGTAACCTGTTCACGAGAAAATCTTTGGTTGAAAACTCAACACATACACAAATCGCCTTCGCCTACTTTGCTCAATCGCGGGTAGCAAGTTGATTATCGACACGCACACAGATATTTCCGTGTAAAGACAAGAAAGTTACTCGCGATGAAAAAATTCCAGTGTAGACTACCCCCCAATTCTAAATTATGACCAATCATAAGTCATAAGCTTTTGAGACTCTTGCTTGTGATTGAAAGCTTGAGACACTATTCTTGATACTATCAGCTGTTTTGGTATTCTAAGCACCCAGTCACCAGAAAATGTAAAAAAAATTCACCTCTAATGGTGAATTTGTATTTGTATAATGAGATAGAGGAAAGCCTGCGCACCAAGTAGCAAACGTACGCCAAAAAACATTGAGCACCTCTCATCGAAGCTGGCTGTGTCGATATTGTGTGAAATTTTGAAAAATATACTAGAAACGTGCTCTTTATACCCTTGTGACCTGCAATGTATACCGTCATAATTTTGAGAGGCGTTGAGACTGCGGATTGTCAAAATTGCGAGACCAAAATTAGAATACCAAATTGTCTCAACTTGATACTCACCGCACACTTGATATTGCGTTATGACTTATGACTGGTTTTAGAATACGGGTGTAGATTAACTTCCAAAAACGGTTTCGCTGCTGCTGAATGAATACTAGTTTAGATACCCACATTGAGTGTAGTATTTCTTTTTTGGCATAAAAGGAACTATTAGCCAGTAGCATTCGTCTTTTTATCTCTTCGGGCGAGGTTAAAAAGCATTGGGGCCAGTCCATCCCCTTGTCTAAGGCCTTATCGTTCTTCGAACTCTTCAGTTACTGGCCTGATTGTTGAATCCGGCGGATTTGGGATTTCTGCCGCTAAAGAGTCTCACTTTCACTTGTCGCTGCGATTGTTCAATCCGTCGGGTGCAACAGCCATATGAAGTGACATATTTCATATTTGAAATTCAAATGGCAATCGAATGGACAGTTCGCATTGGATACACAACTCCAAACAAGTAGTTTTTTAGTTTAACTTCCACTTTCGACTGTGAAATTCTCATTCACTTTCCCGCCAGGGGATTCAACAATCAGAACCTGTCAAATTCGCATTCACTTCCCTGCCGGCGGATTCAACAATAAGACCCACTGCATTTTGGATCTTTACTTTCGCCAGTGAGTTATTCTTTGTTCATTTGACGTACCAGCTTTGAGGGGAGTCTTAATTACGATAAGATCTTGTACAATTTCTGTTTTTATAGAGTCAAATGTCTCCAGAAGTCTACAAAGATTTGGTTTACATCTGCCCTCATTTCTCCAGTATTTGCTTTGGAGACAATAATCAATAGAAAGCTGATGAAATACCAACCAAATTATACACGACGGCAGTACAGCTTTAGACCAAAACGGTTTACTGGCGATCTCCTTGTGTGTTTAACCGAGCATCTCAACCAAAACATCCGTCGCTTTGGTGAGTCTGGTCTGGTTTCTCTAGATATTTCAAAGGCTTTTGACAGAGTATGGCACCCTGCTCTGTTGACCAAACTCCAAGCTATTGGTACAAACTTAGTTCTAAGGAACTGGATTAAAAGCTTCCTTTCTGGCCGTTAAATCAAGGTAGTATGTCGTATGACGTCCACTTCGATCAACAAGGATATCAAATCGATTCTTGATTGGGGCCGCATGAATTGCGTTGAATTTAACGCCACCAAAACGAAGTACTGTCTCATCTCCACCAAAGCTAACACCGATATTCCTCCTATCTCAGTGGCAAAGAGAATCTCACGGCTGGCTCAACTCTTAACATCCTAGGGGTAACATTAACTGAGGATCTGCGATGGAATGACCACATATTCCAAATCGCCAAACAAGCCTCGCAATGCCTTGAGTTTCTGAAGAGATGCAAGTTGTTCTTCCAGCCAGCCGCCCTGGCTACAATCTACAAATCCTACATTCGGCCCCGCCTTCAGTACAATTCGTATATCTGGGCAGGCGCCCCAAAGACCACCTTGGCTTGCCTCGACAAGGTGCAAAATCGTACCATCAAACTCATTGGTGATGGCCCCTGACTCTTTAACCACCGTAGAAATGTAGCAGCCCTCTCTATACTTTATCGCTATTACCATAGCCACTGTTCCACTGAAATTCAGAATCTCCTGCTTGCACGGCAATATTTTTCCCGCAACACAAGACTAGCCCGCTCGGCCCACCCCCATACCTTCCAGCCCCCTTTCGCACAACAATACGGTCTAGAGGTTCGTTTGTGAATAGAACAACTCGACTGTGGAAAAATCTCCCGCAGTAGTAATTCGTACATCTTAGAGTTCAAACGTAAGGTTCATCGACATTTCCTCGAGCATCCCCCAGACCCCCTCTAACCTTTCCTATCCTTTTTTCTATCCTTCAAACCAAACTACTACTAGATATTGCACCATGACGTAAGCGGCATGACGGACTGGTAGTACAAAGGGTGACTCCTAAGCAAAAGGTCAGCAACTGGTTTGATATTGACCTGTTTGTCGTAAAACAGCTTGATATCTTTTCTGTACACGGTATACAAGGTAATGTGAAAACTGAATATCGTTTTAGTGCGACGCACTCGGCAACTCTTCCCATATAAAATCGAAATTTTTGTTGTTGTTTCTGCATTAAGTTGCCGGGTGACGTCACCTTTTTCTACGATATTCGAAGCTGTCAGTCACTTTTACATTACCTTGTTTCTGTATACCGTGGTAACTGACAGTCAGTCAGTCAGATAGTCAGTAACTGACTGACAGACAACGCACAACCCAAACCGCTGGACCTAAAGGGCTGAAATTTTGACAGTGCATCGTTATAATGACGCGGACATCCACTAAAAAGCGGTTTTTCGAAATTCATTCCTAAGCGGGTGAAATAGGTTGTAGGGGGAATTTTTTCCTTTAGTCAGATTTTCTTCAAACTTAGTATAAATACTCCACACCATAAATAATGAAATACATGTTTCAGGATTTTTCGAAATTCAACACTTAAGAGGTAAAAGGGGGGTTCAAAATTTCTGAAACTCGAAATAGTAGCAGGTAGCACCGCGCCACAACGTCATGGACTTCGTTTAGCATTCTTTTTTGATTGCTTGATAATTTCTTGCACCCACTAGTCGAGGCAATGAAGCAAAAAAGTTCCTAATTGGTTGGGCGCGGACGGATCGGAATGCGGTTTTTTGCATTCGCTTCCAAAAATTATTTGTAAAAAATGGCTCATTTTTTTTCTGAACAAACCGGAAATTGCACCTGTTCACCTGTATGTATGTTTGTATGTATGTAGACAAATCTTGTAACTTGATTTTGACCAACTTCCATATAACCGATCAACTTGAAATTTTGCATATATGTATAGTTCGCGTGACAATGCAATCTGACCATTTTGTAAAAAAATCAAGATGGCGGCCGAATTTTGCAATTTTGCTCCTCGACCCCCGACATGGGTATCAAATGAAAGGGTATGACAAGTACAATACAATTACCTAAGTGGTGTCATTGTAAATTCAAAATGGCGGCCAACACAAAATGGCGGACTACCTTTTTCTTTACAACACCCTCGGTGTGGGTATCAAATGAAAGGAAATGATGATAATTTAAATCACACCCTTTCATTTGATACCCATACCGAGCGCGTTGTAAAGACAAAGGTAATCCGCCATTTTGTGTTGGCCGCCATTCTGAATTTGGAATGACGCCACATAGGTAATAGTATTCTACTTGTCATTTCCTTTCATTTGACCCATATCGAGCGCGTTGTAAAGAAAAAGGTAATACGCCATTTTGAGTTGGCCGCCATTTTGAATTTGAAATGACGCCACATAGGTAATTGTATTGTACTTGTCATACCCTTTCATTTGATACCCATGTCGGGGGTCGAGGAGCAAAATTGCAAAATTCGGCCGCCATCTTGGAACCGCCATCTTGATTTTTTTACAAAATGGTCAGATTGCATTGTCACGCGAACTATACATATATGCAAAATTTCAAGTTGATCGGTTATATGGAAGTGGGTCAAAATCAAGTTGCAAGATTTGTCTACATACATACAAACATACATACAGGTGAACAGGTGCAATTTCCGGTTTGTTCAGAAAAAAAAATGAGCCATTTTTTACAAATAATTTTTGGAAGTGAATGCAAAAAACCGCATTCCGATCCGTCCGCGCCCAACCAATTAGGAACTTTTGGCCTTTTTAGTGCTTCATTGCCTCGACTACACCTACTGTGCACACATAATCTTTTTTTATTGAAAGGCTTTAAGGAATTGTGAGTTTTCATTCAAGCTTGTTCAATCCATCTTTGTCGATGTCCCGGGCTTAATTCTATCAGAATTTTGTGATGTACCAGAACGAAGTATGAACTATCTAATAAAGCCCGCATCCCTCTTCAGTGGACAGTTTAGTTATCTCTCTCATCTCTTAAGATTTTAACCGTAAATTTAATAAGCGATGAGACATTGCAAATCGCCAAACAAACTGTAGTAATGAAGGTAGTCGATAAATATTCGACCACGCGCATGGAATTGGATTGGCCACACCTTGCGACGCGAAGACGATAATCTAGCCAAACAGGCCCTTCACTGGAATCCGCAAGGAACCCGTCGAGTCGGAAGACCCAGAACAACTTGGAGGAGAACCCTATTAACAGAGGCCGCCACAACTGGGAGATCCTGGTCAGAGCTGAACGCTGTCGCACAAAACAGTCCGCTGGAGGGCAACTGTTTCCGCCCTATGTCCCATGAGGGATTAAAGGAGCGTTATGTTTATGTATGCGCACGTCAAAACATACTGGCCAAACTCTTTTCAATTGGTTGCTATTCGCTATACCTTTAGGTAGCTTTCACCGGATTGGAGTTACTCTGCAGATTCTAGCATGCGATAAAGGATCTTTATTTCAGGTTACTTTTTGACAGCCCATTAATTTGTTTTCGACATTCAAATAATTTTTACTGTACTGAAATGTTTATTTTACCTAATCATTAATCATAATTATTTATTTTTAGACGCTTAATCTCACAGTCGATGATGTCGTGGAAATCTCACCGAAGGACATTAGTTACGTTCACAGCTTCTACGCTCCTCTAACGATTCGTATTGTTGAGCAATGCATTAAGCCGATTGGTTGGCAATCTTTAAAGAGTGTTCTAAATGTTCTGCCAGGACCGTCATTTGAAGACTTTCAGGCACCCCTAATCGGTATTGGTGGGCGACGAGCTTCTTTCACAAGTGAAATATCTCAAACAGATGCGCCGCGAGTTATTCTCGTATTTTTCATTGGGGGTTGCACATTTGCAGAAATATCCGCGCTTCGGTTTCTTGCACAGCAAGAGGAATATAACGTTGAATTTATTATAGCAACAACTAAATTAATAAATAAAAATACATTCCTGGATACGTTTATTGAAAAATAAAATTGTAAGCTTTTTTTTGTTAACATAAGAATAAATATATAAATAATGAAATAATTGTATTTTTTATTACTAGGTTCTTCATTTTCATTGATAAATTTGCTTAGTTCCATTACTGAAAAAAAACAACGTACTTTTTTCAATCAAGCATTCAATAGCATTATTTTAATCATCGAATGGCTGCGCTTTATTTAGGGCATTCTTTCAATCCAATTCTTAGTCAATTTGGCAGTAGTTAGGTTTTGGAGTGAAGGCCGCACCAGGCGCGTGAGTTCTACCAGAGTCCGTGGTATGTATGACGCAAATTCACATCACGCAGGGACAAAGCTAGGGTAATCTGATCACCGATCCGAAAGGCATCTTGGAGCAATGGGAAGAGCACGTTCATGAATTGGTAAGTGGCGAGTTAACTGAGGAACTGGACGGTCCACCAATATCTGATGATAATCCTACTCTACCGCCACCAAGCTTAGAAGTTAGCCGATCCATAAACCGGCTCAAAAACAAGGCCTCGGATACAGTTTAGGAGCAGGTAGCGTTGCCAGAAGACTGGCATCCTGTGCCCGGTACATAAAAAAGAAGATATTCTCCGTTATCACGGCCCATAGGGCACCTTAAGATATAACTTGATTTTCATATAATTTTACACCTTTTATGCTTACATCATGTAGCAACATTTCCACACTATGACTAATCGAAATTCAAAAACAATAATTTTCCTATATCATACATTTCTTCCATCTTTCGAGACCGTTGTCGTTTTCAAGACTTAATTTGATTTTCATATAATTTTACACTTTTTATACTCTCCTCATGTAGCAACTTTTCCGCACTATGCTAATCGACACCACCCAAAACCCTCGAGTTGCTAACAGCAAGGTACTAGTAAATCAAAACAGTATCTTATGAGGAAAGACTAAATATTGCAGACCGCTAAAGGAAAAAAAGATAATCGAACAGTAATTAAAAAAAACCAACGCACCTAACTACACCTAAAAATTAATTACCATGTACATGGAGGGTATACAAGGAGACAAAACTCCGTGTTGTCAATTTTCGTTTGATTATTATGGCGCTGCAGTCAAATGTACCCCAAAAAACATGGCCGATTGTATTTATCCGGTTCATGGTAAAGTTCGTTTATTACTAATATATTTTACGTTTAGCAGCTTACAGCTGTTTACCAGCTTCTAAATTCGATTTTATATCAATGCGATTATTCGTAATTAATCAATTTTTGATGTTTCCAATGAATTTTTATCAAATTCATGTGGGGTACATCGGACAAAGGTGACATCTGTGGCCAAAAATGAACTAGAAGTTTAGTTTCTTCTACCCATCCATTTCCTGTCATTTTCCCCATATGAGTTTTGTCTCCTTGTATATTCTCCATGACCAAGTATTTAAAATCAACATTCATTCAAAATAATAATAGTAAAGTTTAATATAATAATATGGTATCTGTTTTAAATAAGTTTACATAAATATTTTCTAATGTGTGTTTAAATTAAATCTCCTTCAAATGTTGTTGTTGTTGTCTTAAATTTACTAGTGCAAGACTAGCGAACCTTAAAAGGTTACTTTTGGTCCCGGCCTTGCAGCCATATGGACCATTGAAACTATGATGATACAACTTTATTATGGCCTTAAATTGATATCGCTTCCAGTGTTTATATAATCCCATGCAAAAGGCCAGAGCAGCGGGGATTTCATCAGACACTTTGTTGAAATAATAAGGAATGAGTGGTCACAATTTTTATTAAAAGGTTTATGGCCTCTCAAAACTGTCACTGCTGATTCTGTAGTTTTATTCCTTATCCACACTATGATATGAAGTCACACAATGATGTTGGGTAGGGTTAGCTATGCTAATGACACAAAATGTCCACTTGTTCTATCTGATTGTTCAGCTCGATATTTACTTGCTTGGTTGCACGTCGTTGAAATCTAACCCCACAAATTTGCCACGAGGGGAAAGCTGTTGCCATCTTTGTTAGTGTTGAGTTGAAGTTCTGGGATGTGTATATATATGTTTAACTCCATCCGGAGTCGTCGGTATGCTAGTAGTCAGGCTACTATGATGATCCATAATTGAATGTGCGGGTATGTATGTCTGTGATTTTAATCCTTCATCTATGTCTAGCTACAGACTGTCCAGGTGTATGTGATGGTTATCTGCACATGCTAAAACGGTGCGGCATCAGGCCCCCCAAACCACGTGCCACACCGATAGGCAGAACAGCACACTAGAGACAATTAGTCATCCCCAAGAAACCAAATTGCCACCTAGGTGTGTTTATTGGGTGCAAAGAACCAAAAAGGCTAAAGACTAATGTAGGCAATCGGCATGTCCAACTTACGGTACAATGATCAAAAGCACAAAATCGCTTTTGTTTTTTGAATCCATCCATGTCATATGAAAACGTACTAACTCCTTGCTCCTCCTAACAATTTGTCACCCGTCATATGCTGGAAGGATCTATATTGGAATAGCCAAAAAACCAACATCACCAAAGCTGAAGATGTGACTGGTTGGTAGTATTGAAAGTCTGTTGTGATTAGCTATGCAAGCATCACGTGATTAAACACTAATGATATAAGATGAGCCGAACACGAGGATGATCGTTATGAAATGCCTATGCTGATCGGTTGATCTATTCTCTTGCTGCTTTTTCCCCCTTTAAAATCCTTGAAAATCTCGATGGTCGTTGCCACTGTGGTCAATCTATTTAAAATCAGTTGCTATGCTTTGCCAATTGTTCCATAAGAACGATTTATTTTTTGTATACATTGATGGGTTCCGTATAATAAAAAATATAAAAAATCAGTGGTCGTTGCCACTCTGGTCAATCTATTTGAACTCTGTTACTATGCTTTAAAACTGTTCTATACGAATGATTTTTTTTGCTGGGTACATTTCTAGGTTCCGTATAATTTACAGATAACACAAAACACATGATCACAGTTTCTCGATGAGAAATTAATGCTAACAGAAGATTATTTGATAAAATTGATACTAAAGCTCGAACACATAAAAATGTGATAAAAGAATACTTATGATAAATTAAAAAGTCACTTGTCACTGTACGAATACAGCTTCTATAACACCAGTTTATAAAATACCGTAATTAACTGCTTGAAAACAGTAAATGTATTTTATATGGGGCCAGCCACAGGAGGACGTGACCGACCCAGCCGGGAGCGAAGACCGAACTGTGACTCCTTCAAATGTAGTTAAATTGCTTGTTCATCAACCATCTTTATGTCAATGGTTCTTCAAATAAGATTAAAATCAAATGTTCTTACACTATGTTAGAATTAAGTCTTCCTTAAATACTTGTCCTCCAAATAGGGTTAAAAATAAATGTTCTTTCTTCCCATAGGTTGTAATTAATTGTTCGGCAACACTAATAACGTCATCTGGTCAACTGGAATATTATTCGGGCTGATTATCCAATCTCCAATCGGACCTCGGTTGATGCCGTTCAGAACGGTAGGCGAGAGAGAAAAAAAACTTATAATATAGCACTTAACTTAGGGCCCCAAGGGCTTCTCGTAATCTTCCGGTCTTGGGTCTTTTCCGCGTGATTCCAGAATATAGCGGCCTCTAAACTCCCCTCGGTCGTATCATTGGTCTCCTCGGTTACAACTAGCCTGACCCACACCCTTTTGGTTCGGTGTCGATCGTAATTTTCCTCCAAAAAAACTTTATTTTATCATCCGCACACTATTCATTGCGTAACGTTCTTTTTGTCCTTTATTTTGCACAAAAAAACTTTATTTTATCATCCGCCAACTTCTACATTTAAAATATTTTCAAAAAAATTCTCCAAAAAAACTTGTGCGTTCTTATATACCGGAAAATCCTGACTCTTTTTCCTCAGTTTTTTTCCTTTTTTCATTTTTCCTGGCCTTCCCATTTTTTTCAAAAACAATTTTTTATTTTGTTCATTCTTTACAGTGACTAATACAAGGTGGGTTTTTCGTAAAAGGATAGGCCCGCCGTTACAGATCGATTGACGAATCGCATTTCGTACTAAGGTCCTTACTTTGCGAATTACTCCTTCTAGGCAGAGATTAAATAGCATGGGGCCAAAACATCGCCCTGCTTTAAGCCTTGCTTGACTGGGAAGGACTTCCTCAGCTCTCCTTGTATTCCTACTGTTCCTTATGTTGCCGGCATTTTCGGAGGACCTACCTTAGTGAAAATAGTTGATTCATTGTTGACCTATTTCTTCTAAATCCAGCTTGGTATTCACAAATTGCTGCTTCTGCGTAAGATTCCAGTCTATCTTTAATTATTATTGTTCGTCTTATTAGCAATTTTTTTTTCGTCAAGTACTTTAGAATACTTGTAAAACAAGTTCAGTGGCTTCCACTTGTATCTTTTTTGTATTCCGAACTGTCAAGACGTATTATAACTCGTGACCGACCAAAACAGGGATTTGCGGCCGAAACCGAAACTTCGGCCTCGAACGCAGTTTCGGCCAAAACTGAAACCGAAACTTATTTAGACATGTTAAAATTTCTATTATATGCTAAAATCGAGTGTACGTTTTACATGTTATATACTTAATTCGTGTTAAATAACTAACTTTAGCTAATTTAGGCTCCATTCGAAAATTCAACCAGATGCGCAGAAGTATCGGCTGTAGGGCCTATATGCCCGGCTACAGCGGTTTTGATGTTTTGAATGATGTGCTCCAATTCCACGCAGCTGGCTGTATTTTTGAATGCGGCCAAAATTTTCCGAAATTGTAAAAAAGGTTTGAATTCTACAATTTATGTTTGTCATTAGTTTATATCAGTGATTCCCAAAGTGTGCGCCGCGGCTCCCCGGGGCGCCGCGGTGCCGTCATAAGGGCGCCACGAAATATTCAATTAAACAATTCGGCAATTTTCTTGGAATTTCCAACTCTCCCATTTCCAAATAATGCTTTGCTAGCATCATACAAAGTGCTGTAGATTTAGTGAACATTATGATTGGCAATACCATTAGTCGCAGAATTCAGCACATGGGAGAGGATCTCAATATACAATTAATTGAAAAATTAAAAAGAAGTGAATTTGGATTGCAACTCGATGAGGCCACAAATAATAATAAGGACGCCTACTTGATTTGTTACGTACGGTTCTTAGATGGTAATTCAAGAGTTGAGGACCTTTTCTTTTGTAAAAGTATCACTGGAAGTAGGCTGGCCGCACACATACGGTTTCCGTGTTCGGTTTCCGAATACGGAATTCCGACTCGGAATTCCGTGAGCCTTGCGCAGACGTTCGGTTTTTGACATCCTGAACGCACGTCTTGTCTTTCGAACCGAATATAAGGAATGGTTTCCGAACGGACAATTTAAGAACGTGTGCGCTATGTAGAATTATTTGTGTGAAATGCCTGCATTCGGGTGTTCGAGTACGGAAACCGAACACGGAAACCGTATGTGTGCGGCCAGCCGTACAAAGGCTCAGGATTTGTTCGAGATCCTGAATATATTTCGCTGTTAAATGGGTAATCGCTTTTAAAAAGGGAAGTTTTCCAATTTTTCAAGAAAGTCGAAAATTTAGAAAAAATCTGATGTACTAAGGGCGCCGCGGGAAAAATCCGATTATTTAGGGAGCCGCAAACCGAAAAAGATTGGGAACCTCTGGTTTATATCATCATCATCATAAATAGCTCCACAGCCTGTTATTGGTATTGGCTTCCTGCAACATCTTCCTCCAGAACTGTCTGTCTCTGGCTTCAAGTCTCCAATTCCTTACTCCTAGGGTTCGTAGATCTTCTTCCACCCTATCTGTATATCTCTTTTTTGTGATCAGGAGCCGTATTTGGTTTCTCGAGTCGATAGATCAAAAACAAAAAGACAAAAGACAAAAAAAGCTTCTCGATTTTCTCTAAGTTTCATATTAGGCATTACGAGCAAATCGACAGATAAGCGCTGCCATACAAAACCATCAAATTCCGTGATATTACTCCAAGTGCATCAAACCTCGTATATTCAATTAAAATAGAAATTGTTAAAAGTTTATTGTATGCATAAATTTAGCTTTTTAATAAACGTCAAAAACCTTTATCGACACGTAAAGAAACGATAACGTCGTTGATATCGTGTTGCCAAATGCCAAATTATATTTATCGACAGAAGTCGATATCGACTCGAGAAACCAAATACGGCCCCAGAGAATGCTTTGCTCCCAATCTGTAGCCATTTTTCTTTCCTCCATCATAGCATAGAAGTTCATTTATACCCGGTTAACCTCTTGTTTTCTTGCTTCTTGTCGGTCTCTTTATGTATATTGTTCTATTTTTATTTCTGGTCTCTGTAGCTGCTTTACATTCCTCGTCGTACTATTCACTGGCTCTGCCTAACCTACAGTTTGCTTTGTGATATCTGCCAGTATCGTCTTCAATTTTATTCATTTTCCCCTCGACTGCATCTGCATAAATTATGTTTGGATTTATCCTTTCAGTCAATAGAACACCTATCAACGCAGCAATAAAACAACTAGATCATGGAATAAACTTCCGTGATCTATCCTTCCGAACTCCCACAACACGCAACAGCTCAAACGTAAGGTTCGTCACCACCCCCTTTAACTTTCTCTAAAACCTATTCTCTCCGAACTAAGCTTTCTTCTACTTGCGCCATGACGAGACCAACGACATGACGGTAGTAAATATGATTCCTGAGCTGCCACACAAAAAAGCTTGATCATCTCATAGCTAATATAGTTAAATTCAATAAATAAAAACAAAATTCTAATTGTCTATACAATTTTATTGTGCCATTAGCGCAACATTTAGTAGCTACGTTTTTGAAAAAAAAACTTTTATGTAATGGGAAATTGTTTATGCGAGACCTCATTGTTGTGTAACCGGGCTTAAAAACCAACCCACTGATGCAAATTCAGTCGTTCTTTGTATTTACAAAGAAAAAAATATATAAAAACAAGGAAGCAAATATGCCGTACAAAGGGAACTTATAAAAAAAATAAATAGCTCTTTATAATAGAAACGAAAAAAATAACACATGATCTTACTAATCTTAATCGATTTCATAAACTTGGGAATCTGTTGTTGGTGGGTTGTTCATTTGCTATAAATATAAATAAAAACAATTAATTATAATATAAAAAAATAATATATAATATCCAAATTACCATTTCACGATGAGGAGCCATTTGACCCGCATTTGCGTAGGCGAAGGGATTAATTCCCACCATTGGGGGCATGCCCTGATTATACATATAGGGCATTTGCAGTGCAGCATTAAGACGAATTAATTCTCGATAAAACTAACGGAAATTATTTTATTAATAAATAATGAATATTAAAAATCCAATAAATTCTTACATCAGTATTTCCAACATTCATTTCAGCATATAATCGAGAAAGATATGATGGAACAAGACGAATTCTTTCGGCATCATTAAGATTCGGGTGATCTTGACTCACTTTCATGTTGAGTAGCTGCAGTAAAACGTCCGTCCTTAAGCCAAATATTTTACTTGATGTAACCGGACCATTTCCAACGTTTTGGCGATTATAAGCCACAAATTGTTGAGCAGGACGTTCTTTTTCGGCTTCATATTCGGCCCAGGCTGCTTTTCTTTCGTCTTCTGTCAAATTTTCACTTTCTTCATTTTCTAGTAACGAGTCGTGCTCATGATATTTGAAAATAAGCTAAAAAGAATTTATTTTTAACTGTGATATTTACAGAAAATTTATATCTTTTTTACTTTTTCGAATTTCGACAGAAGTTCTGCAAATAAACGATCTTTAGGTAAAATTGGAGTTTCTCGTACTTCATTTGGTACTAATTCGTATTTATAGAGTTCCAAAAGATCATTTTGGTTATAATGACGGCCAATTTGTTGTTCATCTAATACTCGTTTGGCAGTTGCTTGCTTAGCAACTTGTCTTTCATAAACTTTTTGTTCCATTGTGCCCTTAATACCAGAAATTTAATTCAATTACTAAAGAAAAAATATATAACAATACCATTGCAATAAAACGATAAATATAACAAGGTTTCGTTTGTCCAAAACGGTATACACGAAATATACTCTGAGTATCATGAGACGGATTCCAGGAAACATCAAATATTATAACCCGATTAGCAGCTACTAAATTGATACCTAAGCTACCAGCCCTTGTTGATATTAGAAACAATCTGGCTCGCAGATTGTCTACGTCATTAAATGTATTACACATTGCTTCTCTTTGATCTACGCTAGAAGAACCATCAAGCCGGAAATAATCAATTCCTGGAGCCCAAGTTCCTTCGAAATCTCCTACATCGCCATCAATTTCGTCACCTTCAGTTTTTTTATCAATTAATGACAGAAAATGTTCAATAACATCAAGTGACTGTAATGACTGAGAAAATACAAGTACTTTATCACCAATCGCTTCACATCTTTCTAATATATTCATTAAAAGAACTAGTTTTGGGGAATGGTTAATGTTGTTCAGTTCTGGTTCCGGGCAGTGTGACATCCACCATTCAGACGGATCTTCTGATCTTTCGTTTTTGGGCATCTCTATACTTTCATCTAAAAAATAATTGATAAAACTGATATGTAAATTTTTAAAAAAAAAAGTCATACCAGGATGTATATTTCCACGAGTTCGTCTGGTACCTCTTTTCGAGGGTGGTTCTTTCTTTTCCGCATCACTTTTTTCAGAATCAGAAGAATTTGAAGATGCAGAAGATGAGCTAGAGCTTGATGTTTCATCATTATCATCAATGAAATCCTTTAAAGACCCCTCAGAATCCGAGAGATCCTTAGCAATCTAGAAACCAAATTACTATTAAGTATACATTTTACACCTTAGTTATTTTTACCTTTTTTTTAATAACAGTATCACTATTTAGTCTCAAACTCATTGGATGAGTCCAGATTCTTCTTAAATTTTGTAAATCTTGAAATAACATCGCACCTTTTCCACCTGTACTTGCTTCACTTATAATATTCCTTTGCTCTGTCATGTAAAATTCGTATAGTTTTTTCTGCATTTCGGAGCATGATATGTAAACCACATATTCATGTTTTGGTGGTAAATAAGGCGCCAAAACAGAGTAATCCCTACGCTGAATGCAACCCTCTAACAGCTTATGTAATATATGTGCTCTGTTTTTCATTAGCTGTATATCTCGAGCGGTTGAATCGGTGTACTGTCCATTTGTAATTGGATTTACAAACCGATTAAGATATTCCTTATAGGTTCCGAGCAAATTCGGTTTTATAAACTGGATCATGCAGTAATCTAAAATATTCTTGCTATAAAATTTATTTTACCTACACAAAAAGAATAATAAAGCATACATTCTTTGAGATTATTTTGTAACGGAGTTCCTGTTAATACTATTCGCCGCTGAGTCCGGAGCTTATTTACGGCTTGGCTTATAGTTGTTTTCTCGTTTTTTAGTAAATGACCTTCATCACATATAACAATATCTGGTCCAGGATCAATGAGAGCTTTCTGGACTAAAGGTTTCTTCTTCTTTGGTACTCCTACCGATTTTGGATTTGATAAAATTCGAAACATGTCATAGCCAATTATACAAACACCGCCTTCTTCAAACCATTCATTTAATTTCGATATTCTCAAATTTCTTTCTCTCCACCTAAATGGGGGAAAAATTAGTATTGTTGCAAATTTTTAGAACTTACTTACTAAAACAGTCATGCTCAACTATACTCAAAAAAAATTATTTTACGGTTTTGGTACGAAAATTAATAACTTTCAAGAATATTCCTTAAAATATAGATAATAGATTACGACGGCCCTTGTGTTTGAACTCTTGGTTATTGTAAGAATTGGGAAATACTGACTCTGGAAGCTTGTTCCATTATCTAGCTGCAGGTAGAATTGAGTCGATGGGTGTTGTGCAATGTTATGTTGTGAAAATAACTTTACCGTGCAAACTGTATTGGTCAAATGCAGAATTTGATTCTCTTGACAAATGTCCCACACGAATACCCATTTAGCGATTTGCAATTTTCCCTCGGGCAATGTTATGCCCATAGTGAAGATAAAGGTGAGCTATTAGTTCTAGGCCATCTATCATAGAATAAGTTGGAGGGAAGTGAGATGTTACTTATACAGATAAGAACAGGATATGAGAGCAAGCCCTGGGCCTTATTCTCGTTGTCGAGTGCCGTGGCAGATGTCACTTCGACCCTAAATTGGTATTCTCATTGTCAATCTAAGTGACACCTGGCGACTAGATCGACAAACGTCGAATTCTAATTGTCACTAGGTGGAAGTATCAAGTGACATTTTCCTCGACACCTTTGTAGGTATCGACAGTTCTATTTTTAGCAAAATGGAAGCAGAAAAAAATGTAAACAAAAATTCTTTTGATTGTATATTCCTTAAAAAATTATAGAAAATTAAAATAAATATATAAATTTTAATATTTTTAGTGTAAAAATAACAACAAGAAAACAATTCAAAGTGATGGTGGAGTTTATGCTGCAAAATTCGGAATCCGAAAACCCAAAGGCAAATGAAATCGTTTTATTTATTTATTTTTACAAATTTTTATGCTTTTTTCACAACAAACATCGCACTGTTAAATATGTCAAACTCATTTTTCAAATGAAAATGTGTTTCATTTCACAACGTTCCTCGTAGCCCCGTCACTCGCCAACGAGAATACCACATTCAAAGTGGCGTGACACCGCCTAAGACAAATCTCACTTAGGTGATTCGACAACGAGAATAAGGCCCCCTGAGTGACACCGCCCGAGATGATGTGACATTAAAGTTCAATGCAATCCAAAATTAACTGGATGGAACCGTCAGGTCACTAGTAGGTCCTTATTATTTAAAATTTTATTGAATTTTAAAAATTCCAAGCTTGTTATTGATTGTTGCCTCCACGTTTGTGATAAAATGTGAAATATGCCACAAAAGGATATTGCAACACGTAATCGAGCATGATCTCAAATTGCTTCCTAGTCGTCATTTTTACACTAAAAACGAAATTGTAAAATTTTTACTTCAATATTTAAAATAAATAAAAAATTTACTTTAAAATAAATAAGTGAGGAAGATCTCACGTACAAATATCAAGTGAGAACAATTGTCACTGATATCGCAGTTTCTCGATATCAGAGACAACCGCAATTCGCGACAAATTCACTTTTTTAGAGAACCACAATAGCATTTTTGTCGAACTTCGCCATTTGTCACGGAAAGTGACAACCACAATAAGGTATCACGAGTATTATAGCGAGTTCAATGCTTTCCAAACCTAGTCCTTCGTTTTATTTCTCTTTCATTTCAACATACTAGGCATACCATTACTAAGGTTTAGTTAAACTATTAAATAATCATACCAATGCATAGGATCTTTTAAAAGATGAGAGAAAATCTTTCCCACAACCAGCGGCTTGGGATGTGCCACTTTAGCACTTTCGGGAGCTGCCCCGCAGAACCGGTAGCTATAATCAACTACCAGGCCTATTCTGGGGTGGTAGCACGTAAGTTGTTTCAATCGACCTCTTCATATAAAAATTTTTGTAACACTTGAATTTTTGTATGAAGAGGTCGATTGAAACAACTTACGTGCTACCACCCCTGCTTAGATGATAATTGAGCGAACAGTGGCTCGTTAAGAGCTCTGTAATTATTTTTAGCTCCCACGTCGCGTTCTCGCGTCGATTTGAATGAATCATTTAGCTTGACGAGCGCGTTGGATCCTTGTCCACCTATGATGAAACAACCGGTCGTCCCAATTCTTGATGGCCGATCTTACGTGGCAGCTTGCTAAGCTGCAGAAAGGGTCCGGACCAACAAGTGATGAGTTTGCAATTCACGTGCCCCTCAGCGTAGCATTGTTGTTCCTGCTGAAGGATTTCTGCGATAGGAGACAATTCAGGACAGTCTTTGATGACACCCTGTGGAATTTAATGGCCAACAGGGCAGCAGCTGACGTTTATTCCACTAAGTTGCAGTCAACTGACATTTTTTATTAATTTTTGTATCATGTCAACTGTTATTTGACAAATTTTCAGCCGGAATGAAATCACTGCAACCATTTTTATTTTTTATGTGGTTGAGGGGCTGCGGTTGCCCCATCCACCAACGGTGCCCCAGCTGACGCTCACCATGCTTTATAGTACACCTGAATTGAGCGTTCCAACTTCAGCAAAATCTGTCACTGGCTCCCGGACTATAAGACCTAATCTTTGAATGTTCAATAATGCAATATGAAAATAACAAATTTATTTAAGTTTTTCTTCACTAGTCAAGATATGTAATGTAAAAGTATTGGTTGAAATACATTAAGTACCTTTTTAATAAAAGATTAACGTTTTTGAAAAGATAAGACCATAAAAATTATGTTTTTTCTCTCTTGAGTTTGAGCATGACGCTTAATAAATAGATACATACCTTGACATATCATAGACTTCAACATTTTTCTTTTTGCAATATTTCATCCATTGTTTATATTCTCTAGCCCAATTTGTGAGTGTACTAAGAGGTGTTATTACTAAAACACGTTCGACCCCAGTTTTTCTCGCATTAGTAAGTAATGTATGAGTTAGTGTAATGACTTGTAATGTCTTTCCTAATCCCATACAATGTCCCAAAATGCATCCAGAGCCGGGTTTTTCTTCAGCATCTTTTATCGTTTCAAAGCAAGCATCCCACATAAATTTGACTCCCTTTGCTTGATGAGGTTTTAATTTTTTAAGTAAACCTTTATCCACTTCTAGGAGTTTCTCCTTGGTTTCTGCATCAAAATCAAGAACAAGTTCTTCGATTTCTGTACTTTGCGGTTTTTCATAAATACTGTTATACTACGAAAGACATGATAATTAAGTGAAATTATATTATTAGTAAAATATCAAAATTTACCAATTTTTGTCGCTCTTCAATTCGCTTTCGTCGATCCTCTTCTTCCCTTGCTGCTTTTTTCGTATCATCGTCGAGATCTTTTTTCTTTATCAATTTCCTTATGTTTTTACGTGTTGAAGGGCTGTTACCATCACTGTTATTGCTATCACTGCCATCATGACGTATTCTTTTTCTTTTGCGTTTCTTTTTTTCTGCAGTTTCAGTTGTCGTATCTTCATCTGATGATTTGGACGAACGAGAGTGTGATTTTGCTCTCTTCCTTTTTTTAGTAGTAATAATTTCACTGTCGCTGCTATCCTTGTTTTTATCTTCGTCTGAATCTGATTTCGTAGATTCTTGATATGAATCATCTTTGTCGGCCTAAAAAATAAAATAAATTTGCTCACTTTTTATAACATTTTAAAAATTATTTACTTAAAAATAACCATGGGTATTTCTTTTCCCTTTTAGAATAAAACTTAATATTTTTTACCAGTCAGTGTAATTCATAAAAAACTTTGTCTTTATATTCACGAGAGTAAATAATAAATGCTTTGAACGAGGTTGTGATAAGCAATTAGGTTTGGCATAACTGCAATATGTGACGTTCTGAGAACGCTATTAGTTTATTTATATAAAATGCAATGAGATGCAGGAGGGTACAAAATATTTTCAACTCCTATTATTTGATTAGTAAGCTTTGATCGCAGCGAAGTCATATAAAAGTAAATCGCAATATTTGTTAAAAATCCTTAGAATGGGTGATCAATATAATAAATATTAAAAACATCTATTGATTATAAAGTAACTCGTGAACCTACCAATTTCTCTGATTGAACTTTTTTTTCAATATTCATATATATCAGGGGTGGCCAACCGGCGGGCCGCATGCGGCCCTTCGCAGAAAATTGTGCCGCTCGCGAGTTTGAACAATGTTTAACAAAATATTTTGTGCTAGAAGGTTCTAACATGTTAAAAAGAAAAAAAGAGCCAGCTATGAGCAATGATTAAAATTCACTGCCTGCCAAAGAGAATAACTCTCGTGGTGCACCGGATGACCGTGTTGATAGATAAAAATCCAAGCAATTGATTTCCTCGGTAACAATTCAATATAAATACCGCATCCGCAACAAAAATTTAGTGCCATGGTGCTAGCAGAGAAAACAAGCATATTTACAAGCAAGCACACTTCTTTGGTCAACATCGAGCTGGTGTGTTTTGAGTGCAGGATTCATTTTCTTTTTCTCTTTTAATCCCGCATGGGACGTAAGGCGGAAACAGTGGCCCTCCTTGGTGTGGCGTTATTTGGAAGGGTTCTCCTCCACGTTGTTCTTGGTGTTCCAACTCGACGGGTTCCTTGCGGATTCCAGTCAAGGTCCTGTTTGGCTAGTTTCTCGTTTGCACCTAGCAAGGTGTGGCCATTCCAATTCCATTTCCTTTGTATGATTTCGTCATTTATCCTTTCTTGGCCGGCACGGCGCAATAGTTTTTCATTCGTAATTCTATCTTGCCAGCGGATTTTTAGGATGAAAACTTGAAGGCCCCTTGTGATAGATTGGGCGACTTTCCATGTGTGGCAAACAGAATTGCCTTAACATTGGAGTTGAACAGCCGTAATTTGTCGTTAGTTGAGATCTCCGTCGATCTTCATATGATTTATTTATTCTGGTAATGACGTCTTCTTCTAATGCGCCATTATCAGTAATAATGTTAATGAGGTAACAGAATTAATCTACCAATTCCAAGTCACCATTAGTCAGCGCTGTGCGTTCAAAGGTGTTTGTATTTATCCGCATTTCTTTAGTTTTAATCGGATTTAACCTTAAGCCTGCCGAACTACTTTCTGCTGCTAAATTGTTTAACATATTTTTGAGGTCCTGGATGTGAAAGTTCCTGGTTATAAAAGAAAAGTTTTGTAAATTGAGATGTCTGGGATAAAAAGTTTTGAAACTTGGTTCATTTTTCAACTGCGAATCGTTTCTTATCGAAAAATCAATATCGCGCCACCTTGTCTGACGAAAACCTGCACCACAAATTACATTACACTTCGCCTATGCTCATACCCGGTCTATTGCCTATTTTAACTCACCTTCTTAATTCCTGCCTCATGGTATCCAAGTCTCCCTCGACTTGGAAGCATGCTTTAATTATACCCATCCCCAAGTGTCCTTCTCAGTCCTATCAGTATTCTTCCATTTCTGGCTCATAGCTACTGGCTTTCATAAACATCACAGCCTTAAGGTGAAACCCCAACGTACGCTAGGCTTGCTTTGGTGCTTTGACATATGAAATAAACCAACGATTTATTATGAGGCGAAACCAAATGCCCAAGCGACTAATGCACAAGTTTCACATATAAAATCTGAAAACCTCACCAAGTTCAAGCAAGCAAGCGTACATTGGGGTGTCGCCTTTAGGCCGGGCATATACCAAAGCTGCATATGCTTCATATGCAGCCTTTCGTCACTTTTTGCTTGGAAAATTATGTAGTTGACTAGAGTGCCTCAAGTGCCCTGTTCCACGCTGGCCTTCCCAAGGCTCCATTCTTGGGCCAATTTTACTGCAGCTCCTACGAAATCCCATTGTATTTTTATCTCTCTCAATCTGCTACTGTTCGTCCTGACTTTTCTGCTATCGCGTTAAACTCGGCTCCTCTTGTTTGCATTAATAAATCAAGAAATCTTTGGGTGATACTGAATAGCAGCATGACCTGCTGCGATCACATTAGTTTCAATGTAAAGGTGAAACCCCAATGTACGCTTGCTTGCTTGAACTGGCTTGAGCTTGGTTAGCTTTCTAAACTTCGCTACCATTGTAGCTTGCTGAAAGGGGCGGTCCATCTACCCCTCTCTCGATTCTTTTTGCGCCCATAAACTTGAAGTAGCGTCTAACAATTGCGAACGTTTTATTTATTTACGCCGTTTTGACCACATTTCACCCTACTCGAACTCTGTTTTGGGCTGCTATCGTGAGTATAGGCTTCTGCGACTGTATCACGATATCCTGCACGAGCGCAAACCTGCATACCTTAACCAGTTTGTGCAGCTTTCGCAATTCCTCAAACATAATAATTTAATAATTCGGCGTTTCCGCACGTTAACTGATCAGCGTTCTTTCTTTGTCTTCGCAGCACAGCTTTGGAAATCTCTCCCTAAATTATATTAAATTAAATTTGAATTACCCAATATATCACCCCGGCCCGCGTGATCATAATGCATTTTCAAAGTGGCCGCGATACCATTTGGGTTGGCCACCCATGATCTATATGAACTGCAAACTAATTCCTGCCCACTATATGAACTGCAAACTAATTCCTGCGCAAGACTTGGTGGGGACGGCATCTCCTTGAAACTGAGAAATTATGGATTTGCACTAAACCAAGGGCTTCAAGAAATAATTGTGTAAGTATGAGGCCAGATATTGATGCGAAAAAACTGAAGGATGCTGTTGAGTACTACATATACGACATTCTGCGATATCCTGAAAAACATGACGTACTCCGAATGAATCCTCTTGTCGTGAAATTTCTGTAAGTCTAGCATCAGGAAATCTAATAACAGGCGCAGAAGCCGTCGCACGCTTTTTTACATTTAAATAAGTTATATTTATAATTTTTACCAGCAACTTCATTGGGTGGATTTCAAAAGGTGACCAGTAGTAGGACATATAGTAGTTGAACCAATAAAAACTTTGCATTAAAAATTCTTTTAACTTCCCAGTAGGAAGTTATTGTAATCGGTCCGAAAATCGAAATCGAAATTTTCAATGTATTTTCATGTTTTAAGGTCCCAATAGCATTTTAAGCAAAAATTTGGGAAGAAATATGTGTGTGTGTCTGTCTGTGCGTACGCATGTGGTCATTTGATCTGAAAAGATTTTCATAAAAATCGGTCGAACCGTTTTTTTGTTTGAACGACTTAAGTGATTTTTGTACCAGCACGATTTCGTGCGAACGAACACTGATACCGTGTTGTTATTATTGTTCATTTATTATTAAAATATCCATTGATAATATTCAACATTCATCATACTGGGAAGTTGATCGTGTGGACCGAAAGGGTCAAACCCACATCCCAACTGGATTAGTTTTTAACCCATTTCCAAAGGAAAGGGTATTGTTTAGTGTTTTTAAACTACCAATTTATTTTATTCTTTAGCCTTAAAGTTGAATCTAATCGTAAAGTTGGATCTATAGAATAGACAATTAAACAGTGGATACTTCGAGAGGGCAAGGATTTTAAGCCGCGTACACATTAAACAGCCATGAACGAAGAGCGATGATCGATAAGCGGATCTGTGTGCACGTTGGTTTGTTGCAATTTTTGAGTTTTGTAAGGAGCAGTCTGTTAAATGTTGCCAAAGACGGCAAGGCAAATTCGGTTAAATTGTTACGAAGAAGAAAAAAAGTTAGCCATAGGTCAAATAAATAAAAGCCCATCGAAAATGGGATAATTTTACACATTTTATGCAGATCTACGTCAAAATACCATTTAGCGTAGTTGCTGGTACATTAGCGTAGATGCTGCTACACCAGCCCATTCGGTGGTGTAGCAGCATCTACTCCTATGTGCGCCCAACTACGCTGGCGTAGGTACTCCAATGGAAATGAAACGCTTCTTATATTGTCTCAACTGTTTCTTCATTTTTTTGAATAAAATTTAAAGCGACTTCATCGATATTTACGTTTAACTACTGCTACGCCACAATATGGGCTGGGGTAGCTGCAACTACGTCGATGTTCGCCCAACTACTCCGGAGTACGTACTCCAATTAAAATGAAACGCACCTAATATGTATATTTTCTCTCCACCTCCCCCACCATGATTCTGGTGACTGACTTTTATTTCTATTATTAGCCTTATCTAAACTATCAATTACAAAAAAATTAGGCGACCTGGTGTTTAATATTCATAGCTCTTGTTTCTCTCCTTCACTTAACAAGGCATCTTAGATCCCTACTAATAACATAAATTCCAATGTTCTTAACAAAATTAGCCTAAAGGCTGGATTACAATGATGTCGCTGTCGCGGTCGCACCAGCTGTCAAAAGTTAAAATGTATGAAATTCTCTAATCGCAAATACAATTTGTCGCTAACGCGTCAAGATCCCAACATTTCAACTTTGGTCGCGCGACACTAGCAACGGTAAACTTTTTGAAAGTTAATATTTGGGTAAATTTTTTTTAATGCCATGTTTTTCATTCATTCATTCATTAATTTTACTCTTTACTTTAATACAAAAAACACACCACTCTTGAAATTTAATTTTCTTAATGACGTATAACTTGTTATTCAGTGCGACTTAATTGTAACTGCGAAAACAACAACTGGAGCGTTAGCGTCTACAACAAGCGACAGCGACAGCATTGTAATCCAGTCTTAAGTTTTCAGGAGTTTCAATAGTTATTATACCAAACCTGGTTTTTGTTAATTTCAATTATTTTCTATAATAAAGACTGTTGTACTACTTGGTATTTTAATTTAAGTGTGCCCCATTTGGCTAAATAAATAACTAAATAATAAAAGAATATTAAAAAAGGGGTAAAATAAAATAATAAAGCATTTTGTTAAAACCAAAAGTAATTAATTTCTTTCCGTTGCCATTAATACAAAAAGAGTAAAACAAAGAAAAACTTACCAATGATTTTATGGATTCTTTGTCTTCATCCTCCGAGCTTGCTGATAATTCCCTATTCGGTTTCTCCTATTATGTATAACGAATTTTATTTTTTACTAGAAAACAAACAAGTTTCTTACCTGCGAGGAACTATTTTTTATGCTTTCATTATCTGATGAATCGTCATTCTGCTTAGATTTACTACCCGATGGCGATTTTGTTTTTAATTTACCATCTTTTTCTACAGGCGATACAGAGTCAAGTTTTTTCTTATTTTTTTTCTTGGTCGATGAGGATTCACTACTGTCACTACTATCAGAATCCGAATTATCAGTGTTTTTAGTTTTAGAAGTCGACGGTCTATCACCAGTGTTTTTGGTGGTTTCTTTTGCAGGTGATAACGATCTTATACTTTCCGATGACTCCGGTACAGCAGTGTTTGGAGCTTTTGCATTAGAAGATGATTGTGATTTACTTTCTTTAGAACTGCTCTTTGAAGAGTTTGATTTGTCCTTAGTTGATTGATATTTGCTCTCTTTGGATGCTTTAACATCATTTTTCTCCTTCGATTTCTTATTTTCATCATCTGAAGAATCTGATTCAGGATTTTTTGGAGATTTTGGAGATATATCAGTTTTATATTCTTCTAATTTATCCTGTGTCACTTTTTCTTTTGAAGATTTCGATTGCATATTTCCATCATCTGAAGAATCAGTATCAGTTGTTTTTTCCGATTTATCCTTAGCTGATTGAGATTTGCTCTCTTTTGTTTTATTTTCTGAAGAAGATGCTTTAATATCTTTTTTATCCTTCGAAGATTTTGATTGCTTATTTTCATCATCTGAAGAATCCGCTTCAGAACTTTTTGATGTTTTAGATTTAGAAGATGATTTATGTTGTTTCAATTTATTTTCTGAAAAAAAAATTAATTTAATATCAGCACTCTTATTAGTGTTTTTTTGGAAGGTGTTGATTACATACTTCTCTCATTCGATGTTTCTCTTTCAGATTTTGCAGATTTCCTTGAAGAAGATGACTGAGATTTGCTTTTATTTTCTTTGTCCTTTTTCTTCGTAGTTTTTTCTTTATCTTTTGAAGACAGCATATCAACATTATCGGATGAATCTGTGTCAGAACTCTTAGCAGTTTTAGGTTTAGAAGTTTCTTGGAGGGATTTATTTTCATCAGATTTATTTTGTGAAGAAGAGGATTTAACATCGGCGTTCTTTTTAGTTTTTCCCTTGGAAGATGATTCATCAGTATCTGATGGATCAATATCAGAAATGTTTGCAGATTTAGATTTTAAAGATTTATTTTGTGAAGAAGATGATTGAACATCGACGTTCTTTTTAGTTTTTCCCTTGGAAGATGATTCATCAGTATCTGATGGATCAATATCAGAAATGTTTGCAGATTTAGATTTTAAAGATTTGGATTTCGTCTCGTTTGATGATTTGATATCTTTAGATTTTTTAATTTTTTTGGGTGGCGAATTGCCTTCCGTATCCCTATCTGAGGAGCCTGACGCATCAACGGGCATTTTGTCGTAGTTTTTAGTTGAATCATCGGAATCTGAAGGATGTTTTTCCTTGTTATTCCTTTTTTTATTGTGATTTTTTGGCTCCAAGGTGGAGGACTTTTTGGCAGCACTGTCGCAGCGATTTACCTGCTTTTCACAAACCTAGAAAAAACAGTTCGTTTTAATATATAAATGTATTATTGTTATGTTTAAATTTAAATTTACATCACTGGATTTTGATGATGTATCAGATGGCTTTTCCATTTTATTTTCCTAATATATAATAATTAAAACAAACAAGTTTTATTATGAAAAACTATACGAAACCTTTGTTGTGTTTATGTCTTCCTTATTTGACGGATCAACAATCTTTGAAGAACGAACATGCTAAAAAATAAGAGATAAAATTATCTACTAAAAAGATAAAATCATTTAATAAAAACCTTTTTCTTATGTTTCTGTTTTTCTACGTTTGTATTTGAGGGAGCTCCACTTTTGTGTTTCTCGGTTTCTTGCTTGTTCTAGAAAAATTGTAGATATTATTGAAAATACCGTTTTATAGTACACAATTTAAAATCGTCACAAATTTAACATAACGCTTTAATTTTTCGTGACTAGGAAATTAAATTTCTAAAGACCGAATAGTTTTAATTATTTGAGAAAAGGGCGTTATGCGGAAGTCTGTTTGTTACGTGGTATCTCGCGTGGTGCCTTTACTATACACTGTTTCGGATCATGCGACAAACTGTCATCATGGCGGGATAGTTTGAGGTCCGTATGATGATGACAGAATAAAGCCTTGTTGTCGCATAGAACAGAAACAGAAGCAGAAACAGAAACCGATTTTCTGTTTCTGTTTCTGCTTCTGTCTGTTGCTGTGTTTTGATGGGTTGCAAGAAGGAACAGAAACAGAAAGTCATATTTCTTGTACAAGTGCAGTTTGTTTTTTTCTGAAACTTTAAGGTCTTTGGCATTTCAATATAGAGTCCATCATTCAACAATCGGTCGAATTGTCGAGAAATGTCTTAGCTCAATCATAACTCATTTTCTCGAAAGAGCTATACCAACACCAACGGCTAAATCATTCAAACGAGTCATCGATGATTTCTTCCTCAAATGGAACTTTCCTAATTGCTGTGGTGCGATCGATGGGAAACACGTAAGAATCAAATGCCCATCGAAAGCTGGTTCTGCTTACTTCAATTAAAAAGATTTTCATTCGATCTTTTATTGGCAATTGTTGATGCGAATTACAAGTACGTACCTCTTGATGTTGGTTCGTATGGAAGAGAAGGCGATGCATCTATTAAATTCGAATGTAAATTAGTGACTGCGGAATTTTATTCAGATCAATTGTATTTTCGCAAGCATTTTTATAGAGTGTTATGGGAAACCTGCTGCTGCTCTGCCATCAACAAATGTGGTACTGCCAAACGTTATTATTGGCGATGAAGTATTTGCTTTGACCAAGACAATGATGAAGGCATA
The DNA here is from genome assembly GCA_963855945.1 of Thereva nobilitata. Classification (NCBI taxonomy): domain Eukaryota; kingdom Metazoa; phylum Arthropoda; class Insecta; order Diptera; family Therevidae; genus Thereva; species Thereva nobilitata. Next base: position 39,100,437 of record OY979697.1, read on the forward strand.
TCGAAGATCACAGTCAAAAGCTATATACAACTATCCACATTGCCGAGCAAGAAGAACAACCGAAAATGCATTTGGTGTAATGTCGTCGTATTTTCGAATTTTCTTTGTACCAATTCAGACAACGCCTGAGAAAATTGATAAAATCATTCTCGCTTGTTGTATACTACACAATCTGATGCGTGAAGAAAAAAATCCAAGTCCATCGGAATTGACATTTAATAATACCGACAATATCAATTTGCCATCAGAAAATTTTATTGCAATATCGAGTGCAATTGGAAGACCAGCGACTGAAGGAACAGCTATTTGAAAAAAATTCAAAGAATATTTCAATGGAGTTGGAGCAGTTCAATGGCAACTAAACATGATTCGTTAAAATAAGAAAAAACTTTTAATACTATTTAAAAAGATACAATAATAATAAATAAATAATTATTGTTCCATCATTTTATCTTATATTGATTGTTGACCCGTTGGTTCTTGTTGACCCGTTTGTTGTTGTAGAATCGGTTCTGTGCTTAAATAGATGCATTCAACATGTTCACGTTTTGCATTCTCGGCCCAAGCAATTTCTTCTTCACCGACGAGTTGAGCAATTTTTAGTTTGACTCGAGCAATTGCCACCGGCGAAAATCAGCTGGTTTTTGTAGCCAAAAATCAGATGGCTTTGGACGTTGGGCTAAAAATTCACGCAAGATTTCATTAGATTCCATTTGCGAAGCTTTTCGTTTTTTCAACAATGGTGTTGCCGACCGAAAAGTAGCAGGTGAACCATCACGGCTGAAATTAAATTCCGCGTTCGATTGTTAGTCAGTCTTTGACAAACTATCAGATGATACTAGTGGTTCATTGATCATATCATCCTTAAGTGGTGATTGTTCGTTTGTGGATTTTGTGCTTGTTGAAGGCAGTGATGATATTGTTCTGAAGGCAAAATTTATTATGAACGATTTGAGTAAAAAAAGGCGACACAAAACTTACTGCCTCTTCAAAATGGATGTTTCAAGCAAAAACGAAAGCGATTCATGTCTTTTTGATATTGTTGATGCAGAACCGGTTGTTTTCTTTTCTTTTGAACGAATGAAATAATCACGCGTCGTTTGCCATTTCTTTTTCACTAATTCAACTAGATCCATATAATAGATTTATTCGTTTCATTACATGAATTTTTATTGAAATACATATTTTTTTTTTTTAAAAAAATTATTTATTGAGGTTCTTCTAGATTAATAAAGTTCTTACAGATTAATTATTGCGGCCGACTTCAAAGTATGTCTGGGCTTTACTGTCTGCTTACGTTTTAATAGGATCTGGATCCTGATTTTAAATTTTTTTTTTTTAAATCTTATAAAAACAAATTATAAAAGTTAAATTTTTTACGATATCAATTATTTATCTAAGACCCCACTCAGTCAGCGAAGCTGGTATGAGAGTTGGGGTAGCCTACTTTTTACATATATAAGAACACATACATACATATTTCATTCAACAAACAGAAATTCTTTAAGTCTTTTTGTAAACAGTGACAAAGAGGGAGCCGATTTGATGATTCTCGGTAACTCATTGAAAATCTCCGCAGCTGTGTTTAGAAGTCCCTGTCTTTGTCTCATCGAATTAGACGGGATCATTCTTATATTTTCATTATTTCTCGTCGCATAGCTACGCAAGTCAGAATTAAGTGAAATTGTAAGGTTGGTCCTAATTTTCATATGTTTTAGTTTGTATATAAACTTAGATTTTTCCATTATGATTATCTTTTCCAGCGGTAGTTGTTTTGATCGGTTATAGTAGCCCGAGTAGCCGCGCGCTAAGGAAGTCTATATAATGCTTTGAGCGCCCTATTCATTATTATTTTGACGTCAGCACGTACTCCGTGAGAGCACTGAGACCAGTTTAGAATGCCATACCGTATACGTGACAGAATATGAGCATTATAAATCAGGCAAGCAATTTTGTCGTTCAGCCCACTACACCTTTTCATCGCTCCTATTAGTGGAGTGAGACTTCTTGCTAATTTGTCAATATGCTTTCTCCAACGCAGTTTATCGTCTAATATAAGACCCAGGTAGGTAACCTCCGTTGCCCTAGCAATTACTTCATCCCCAATTTTTAATGTTATTTTGATGTCGGGTTTATTTTTCTGGAAGAAAATCATAAATTTAGTCTTTTTCTCATTTATTCTAAGCTTGTTTCCATCCGTCCATTTCTTTAGAGTGGTCATGTCTTCGCTCATAATTTGTTCTAAAGCTTTTTCATTTCTTGCTCTATATATTAAATTAGTGTCATCGGCAAATATATGATAGACTCCTCTTAGTTTTGCATATTTTATGTTGTTGATATATAGCAAGTACAGAAGTGGGCCTAGTATTGACCCTTGCGAAACACCACAAGAGAGAACAAGATGGTCACTCGAGGTACCATTGACTTTGGTTGACACGCTCCTCCCTGAGATATAGCTTTCCAACAGGTTGAACGCTGTCCCTCTAATGCCAATTTTATAAAGAATGCTGAGAAGAATATCATGATTTACAGTGTCATAAACACTGCCCCTACATAGTATCCTGAATCGAGGTACTCGTTAATGAGGCTTAGAGTCTCGGACACAGCCAATTCGGAGTTGCTTTGTTCTTGAAATCCGAATTGTTTATTATCCATGCCACCATTCTTGGCAATAAATTTTCTAATTCTTTTCTCAACAATTTTTTATATATATTGCTTATTAAGGCTATGGGCCTGTAATTGTTCATTACTTCCGGATCACCTGCCTTTAGTACTGGAGTCACAATAGTGTCCTTGAGGCATTGAGGAAATATTCCATTGATGATTGACTCATTAATTAAATCTGAGAGGGGTTTCTTTATGATATCTATAACATCTGTTATGTCCTCCGTGGTAATTCCACCCTTACCAGGAGACGCGTTCTTTTTCAAATTCAGTGCCACGGTTTCGACCTCCATCATGTTTGTAGGAAACATAACAATTGAATTAAATGTCATTGGGATACCGACAGGAAGTCTTCTTGGAATATCATCTTGAATAGTTTTTCCACTTACATTGAAAAATGTGTTGAATTTAGAAGCTATGCCTTGAGCCTTCTCAAAAATCGTCTCATTTGCTATGATTCTTTGTATTTCCCTTTTGAATTCGAGTCGTTCTTGTTTAATATGTTACTGTTTATGACTTGCCAAAGCTTCTTGGAGTTGTTTCCTGCAGAAGTTAATTTACTATTTATGTAGTTCGTCTTTGCTCTCCTTATTTCCGTTGTGACCTTGTTTCGCATTTTCTTATACTCAGCACATAGGTTGTTATTATTAGGATTTCTTTTCATTTGCGAATATAGAGAGTCTCTCTCCTTAATATCCATAATGAGTTCACTTGTTATCCAGCTGTTTGATCTTGTCCTAATTTTTTTATGCATGATACTAAGTGTTTTTGCCCTTTGGATTACTTCAATTATATTTTCAATCGTAGGATTATCGATTTCAGCGAGAAATTTTTTTTACATGAAATCTGTATTTTCCCCTATTTTTTGTAGTTATAATTGATGTTGTCATTGGTTTTTTGACTGTCTTTTTTTTGTAATGGAGATTGTCATATATCTATGGTCTGAGATTGCAGTTGTAAATAAAAAGGTAAGAATCTTGACGCAGTGTGGTAGGTTAGTAATGCAATGATCTATGATTGTGCGAGAGGTTTTACCCTGTCGAGTATAGTTTTCCACATCGATTACGTTCACAATTCTGCATCTATTTGCTAGTGCCATGTTTCTGAGAGTATTTGTCGTTCTATTGGTGATTAATAAATCGATGTTGGAATCACCTATATAAATTAAGTCCTTGAAGGAGTCCAATTTATTTTCCAAGCATAGAATGAAGTCTATAGCGTTTTCTTGAGGCGATCTGTACATGGTCATGATATTGAGCTTTTTTCCATCAGAAGTTTTTATTTCAAGTATAATAGTATTATACATAGTACTATCACCCTTAAAAACAACTCTGTAGTCAATGCTTTTCTTAACGAAAATTGCTGTACCAGCACCTCTAGAGCCATCTCTACAATTAAATTCTGCTGTGAAACCAGATAAGTTAAAAAAACGAATTTCATTAGAATAAAGCCAGGTTTCATTTAAAACTATTATCTGGACCTCTGGATGTTTTTCTGATAGAGCCAGAACTTCATGCAGTTTGTTTCTCATACTTCGAATATTTAAATATATCCATAATGAGTTCACTTGTTAGCCAGCTGTTTGATCTTGTCCTAATTTTTTTATGCATGATACTAAGTGTTTTTGCCCTTTGGATTACTTCAATTATATTTTCAATCGTAGGATTATCGATTTCAGCGAGAAATTTTTTTTACATGAAATCTGTATTTTCCCCTATTTTTTGTAGTTATAATTGATGTTGTCATTGGTTTTTTGACTGTCTTTTTTTTTGTAATGGAGATTGTCATATATCTATGGTCTGAGATTGCAGTTGTAAATAAAAAGGTAAGAATCTTGACGCAGTGTGGTAGGTTAGTAATGCAATGATCTATGATTGTGCGAGAGGTTTTACCCTGTCGAGTATAGTTTTCCACATCGATTACGTTCACAATTCTGCATCTATTTGCTAGTGCCATGTTTCTGAGAGTATTTGTCGTTCTATTGGTGATTAATAAATCGATGTTGGAATCACCTATATAAATTAAGTCCTTGAAGGAGTCCAATTTATTTTCCAAGCATAGAATGAAGTCTATAGCGTTTTCTTGAGGCGATCTGTACATGGTCATGATATTGAGCTTTTTTCCATCAGAAGTTTTTATTTCAAGTATAATAGTATTATACATAGTACTATCACCCTTAAAAACAACTCTGTAGTCAATGCTTTTCTTAACGAAAATTGCTGTACCAGCACCTCTAGAGCCATCTCTACAATTAAATTCTGCTGTGAAACCAGATAAGTTAAAAAAACGAATTTCATTAGAATAAAGCCAGGTTTCATTTAAAACTATTATCTGGACCTCTGGATGTTTTTCTGATAGAGCCAGAACTTCATGCAGTTTGTTTCTCATACTTCGAATATTTAAATATAGGAAATTTATATTATTGTGTACTGCTGCCATTTATTATATTTCTTTCACTGAGTAATTTGTCCTATTGTGAATGAATTCAATGTGCCTTAAAAATTCAGGACAGACCCCACTGTCAGCTACATGATTTTTGTTAGCTTTATTTTTGCTTCTTTGACAGTTCGCGCATGTGCGAGTGATTGAAGCTTTGTTCGTTTACGCCACACGGGATCCCGCGGGCACAAATTTTGCTATTTCTCTCTCACTCCCTCTCATGCAAATACTTCAAAACGTCTCAAATCTCGGGATCCCGTGTGGAGAAAACGAACAAGGCTTGAGTCGCATTCTGTTGTCTGGTGTTCTCCTGCACACTTTCCACAAACAGTTTTATTAACACAGTTTTTTTAAGGAGTGATTGAACTTTTGACAGTTGTAGCATCTCTTTACTGCAAAATCTTCTCTGACGAAGTGTGATTTCCAGTCAATATTAATATAGTTGTTAACCATTTTTCTATAAGTTTCACCGGAGATTTCAATGAATAAAGTCCATTTATTGTTTCTTTGTTTCCTACTGTAAACCACTTTGACGTTGTCATCGTCGTTAATAAAGTGGTTCAGTAGTTTTATTTCGAGTAGGAGTTCCGTTGTAGTGAAATTTCTTTCTAAATTAGTAATGAATAATCTGGGGACTCTTTCCTTACTAATATATACATCATAGTCCAGCACTCTCTCTCTAGACTTGGACCAAAACGGACGCTACTTGTGGTTAGAGGTCTAATTAGTGCAAGTTACTGTTTTTAAAGTGATGTTAGTTTTTACAGTTATTTTTATTGTGATATATTAAGTATTGGTTTGTTATACAGTGATTTTTCTTTTCTATTTTATTGTTGGTTTAACTCCATTTTTGCCTTTTCTATTTATTTTTTTTTGTGTTTTAGTATTTTAATTCATTTTATCTTTTATATAAATTTTTGCCTTTTTAATTTCATTTTATTGTTTCCTCTAAGTTTGTAATTTAATGATTTTTAGCACGTGTTTTTATTTTAATTTTGCGTATTTTAAAATTTCGTTCATTTAAGCTGTTTAGTGTAATTTTATCATCCATATCTTTAAAATATTTTTGGTCAATTATAAGATCACCCCCTACTGCCTTTTTTGCGTGAAAGTTAAAAAACAAAAAAAAAACAAAAAAAAGTCGCCGTCAGTGTTTTTGGGCACCTTATACCCAGTTTTTGAATTAGTTAGTTGGTTTTGCAGTTTTCCCCTTTTGGTTTATCTTTTAAAATTTTAGTAAATTTAATTGTTCGGTGACACGGTGCAAGAATAGTCCCGTTCATTTTTAGGTGCACGTGCTTTATCCTTCGCTTGACCTCTATAGATACATGGGATCCTTTTACTATTTCACACGGTGAAACACGTTTTCTATTCTAACCCCATTTAGATGATTTTCGCCCCAGAGCTCTTTTTTTTTACCTTGATAAAATGGACAATAAAATATCGCCCCCTAGCTCTGAGGGCAATCCTAAAAGTAAAACAAATGTCTCTGTAAGATCTTCTTCAAGACTCAATAATAAAATACGCAAGCAGTCCACGGGGATCAAAGAGATCCATGAACGTAAAATCAAGGAGAGCACCAAAGCTAAGATTAATGCAGGAACTGGCCTGAAAACAGCAGGAAAAATTAAGACAGAGTCAAATAGTAAAAATAACAGCTCGAATAACACCTCAGTTTCGCCCTTGCATAAATTGTCACTGCCGAGTGTGTCCACAGAACATGAAGCTGACAAATCTCCTTTACTGATATCAAATACGAGCTCCGCGCCTTGCAAAAATGACATAATTAATTACAATGATGGTGACTTAGGACCCTTCTTCGTTATCGTGAGAAAAATGAATCAGAACACGTTGAATCAAAGTAATCTGAATCCACTCTCCCTGGGGAAAATCTTATTGTCCACTACCACAGGAGTTGAATCAATTCAAAGGGTTTCCAATGATACAGGCAAAGTAACCTTTATATCAGCAGAAAAAGCCAATAACTTTGTCAAAAACTGCCCTTTAAGCCCCAGTTTTAGAGCCTACATTCCACTGGGTCTAGTAGCAACTCCTATCTTAATACATAACGTGGATGTAGGTCTGGGTGAGAGTGAGCTTCTGGAAGCCTTAAAAGTTTGCAACCCATCTGTCATATTCAAAAGATGTTTTAGAGTTAAATGGAAGAGTTTCTCTGAGGGAAGGGTGGCTTTGAGGGAAATTAACAAAATTAAAGTCTACATAAGTGGCAAAAAAATTCCTGATAGCTTAAATCTATACTATTCCAACCTCAAGTTTAATAAATTCATCCCCCCTCCCATAAGATGCTTCAAGTGTCAGAGATTTGGGCACATCAGCAAAGTGTGCAAATCCAAATGGTCGATCTGTGGAAAATGTGGCACCAAAGACTGTGAAGAGGGAAAAAAATGTGCAAAAACCTCCAAATGCGCTAACTGCCATGAGAATCATGGAGCCTTTGAAAAAATTTGCCCTATCTGGCGTAGAGAAAAAGAAATTGTAATAGACATGAGGAGAGGCAATTTCTCAAGAACTGATGCCTTAAGAAATTTCAAGGCAAAAAACAGACTCCTCAAAACAAAAGGTATAGGAAGCAAAGAGGATAAAAATAAAACCCCAATGGGAAAAGATAAAGTGCAGCCAACAACTTGGGGGGTGAATGGAAGCAACCTGGTCCAGGATAGAAGTAAGGCCAATAAATGTATTGATATTTTACTGTCAAGTAACAAACCTAGTGAAATCTCGAAAGAAGGTAAAAAGAATGCCTCGTCGTTAGAATCTCTGCAAAAAAGAAAAGTGAACACAGATCTTCACACTGGTGTGTCAGACTGTGTATCAAATAAGTCTAGGGACTCATCGTTGACTCCACTGGACGATTTAAAACTAGCGGAATATAGATCCTTACAACCTAGGAGGTTATCGGATGATAACCGGAACTTCTCAATTAGTTTCTACTCCTTAGATCAAGAGAATCAAACAGAGAAGAGAAAAGAAAATAAATAATATTGATCTATCTCGGTAAATAGACTAACTCTAGTTTCTCTAGAGTCATCTTTTAGGGCCATCTAAGCCCAATTTTAATACGAAAGTGGACACTGTTTTCCACTGGAAATTCATATCCTCAAGTATTTCTATTCTGGATCAGGCTGGCAATAAACATGAGTTTAAACTACTTCAACTATCTGGTGTTTTATGTACATATCGAAAATATCTTTGTCTACACATCCTTTTATGCTCTTGATTTTTTCTTAGGGTGTAGGGGCTCACAAATCACTGTTTTTCTTTTAATGTAATCATTGATCTATTTCATAAATTCATAAACATCGGTAATGTAAGGTCACTTAAAGGCAGTGGGGGTTTGGTTCTAATTGCATAATATAGTCAGAAAACGTAATGTAATTAAATTAAACCTTTATAAACTTGGTTAGACCAAAAAAAAAAATAAAAAAAATTTTTTGGACGATATTGAACTATCAACTGAATTCAAGACGACTTCCCAGCTGCGGAATAGTAACGTTGCATGGGAATGACACAATAGAGAGAGAGTTGAGAAGTCAGAATTTTCAACATTAACTTTGAACTTGATGAAATCTAATAAAACAAAGTTGCTGACGAAATCCCCTCTGCTTTTGGCCTTATGCAAGGGACTATTTAACACTAAGAAGGAAAAAAATTTTAAAGGCCAAAAATCTATTAAATCAGCACAGTTTCATGGTCCATATGGCGTCAAGCCTAGACCAATAAGGGACCCCTTGAGGGTACACTAGCTTGCTAGTCACCAAAACAACAACAACAACTACATCATAGTCATTACCCAGTTTGTTCTTCAGAGACTTAGAAAGTTTTTCGTAATTTTCGTTCGTATCAGATTTAATGAGAACTCCACCCTTATTTATGTTTTTCATTTGTACCACCGGAGCACCTATTTTGCTCGGCTGCACATTTTTTTTATCATCTCTTTGGTGTCATCACTTTTTTGCTCTTTTTTAGGTTTCACAATTATACCTTGAGGAGTTGTGCGTAATTTTTGGGAGGTGTTCGGCGAGTCATCGACTTTCCGTTTTATAACGGACGCGTATGTGGCCGTTTCAATATTTGCTTGACGCTCGATGCAATCTTGAATTTTTTCAATGCCTTTTTCATGTTTTTGTATTGATTTATCAACACGATCAACCTTTTCCGCGTTTTGTTTTTGGATATCCAGAATTTCCAGCAACTTATTGTTGGTCAACATCTTAATAAATCCCTTGCAATCATTGCACATCCACATAGCAATTGTAAGGTCTTTTATTTTAGAATAATCTTTTGAACTTACATTACCACATCTTATGTGGAACCATTTTCCACAGAATCCTTCGCACTGTAGTGCTTTATCGGTCGAATTAACCACAATATCACACTTTTTGCACAGATCACTTTTTTCACTTTCCTCATCAGACGCCATCTTTTCTTTTTTTTGATTACAAGTCTACTAAAACATTAATCTGATCTAAGTTTTGCACTTGCTCATTAGTGCTACTGCAAACACGGCGCCTTCGTGGCTGTTAAAAGTGGTAAAATTTTACAAAATTACACGCTACCTAGTCAACGCGGCTACAAACGCCTATACAACTTTAATTATATACTAGGCTTATAATACTAGGCTTATATCAACTTCTACATTTATATAGACTTAAGATTAAATATCTAAATAACAAAGGATATTTGAGTTCCTGTGTTAGGTAAACTTAAATTACTAACTCAATCGCCTACAGGGTTTCCGTTCTGGCTTATACATCGACTTATACAAATTGAAATACATACATTAATGTGAAAATACAAAACTTCTGTGTCCAAGTCATTTGCTAATCTCAGCCATAAATGATTTTTGCTCTCGGTATCGCGAAATTTTTTATGCTTGACATTGTATAAGATTTCGTTCAATTTGATGAAATTAATGATTTTTTCCACGTCCTCGGCATTGAATTTAATTTTTTTCGACATTTTGTTTTTGGTTTTTTCAAAATTAATGTGGCTTTTTGACATTTCTGTCTGTTTACAACAACAGAAACAAGTCTAAAGTACTTGTTTCTGTTTCTGGTTCTGTGTGCTGAATTCTGTTTCTGTTGTTGGCAACAGAAAAATCCCAGAATTCTGTTTCTGTCGCAAATGTATTGAATTCTGTTTCTGTTTCTGTTCTATACGACAACAAGGCTTAAGGCGTGAATATCAAGTTCTGTTTCCTGGTAAGAAAAGCAGTAACTGAGACGATCGCTATGATTCGGTTACAAATGAATGAAATCGTTAAAAATTTCAATTCTACCGGGCACATTTTGCGTTACTGCCGGGGCCCAATGAATCCGTCAACGTGATTTTCTATATAAATTGTTGTTGGTTTTGCTGGTGCGGAGACTTGCTGCCGGGGCCCAATGAATCCGGCAACGTGATTTTCCATATAAATTGCTGTTGCTTTTGCTGGTGCCGGAGACTTGGATTTAATTTTAATTTTGCCGGTCTACCCCTCCACGAACAAAAGCTCGCTCATTTTTTGATGAATTAAACAAGAAAGCTTTTACATTTATGTGGCTACTAGCAACCCGTCCACAATTTCCTTGAACAGAAAGGGCGGGAAAATGTATTTGATTAAGCAGAAAATTTTAAACAAGTACTTTTATTTCATTAAAATCAAAACAAACACAAAATAAGCAAACAGTCAATGCAATCACTACAGAAAATGACATTTGTCAACGAAAAGCTACGCTGACGGTGCCGGTTTCATTGGGCGAGCTCTCACCGATAGTGGTAGCGGAAAATCACGTTGACGGAATCATTGGGCCCCGGCAGTTGGATTTAATTTTAATTTTGCCGGTCTACCCCTCCACGAACAAAAGCTCTCTCATTTTTTCGCTCATTTTTTGATGAATTAAACAAAAAAGCTTTTAGATTTATGTTGCTACTAGCAACTCGTCCACAATTTTCTTGAACAGAAATTTTAAACAAATACTTTTTTTTCATTAAAATCAAAACAAACACAAAATAAGCAAACAGTCAATGCAATCACTACAGAAAATGACATTTCTCAACGAAAAGCTACGTTGACGGTGCCGGTTTCATTGGGCGAGCTCGCACCGATAGTGGTAGGGGAAAATCACGTTGACGGAATCATTGGGCCCCGGCAGTTAGACTGGTCTCACACTGCACCCGATTCGGCCGAAGTTTTTACGGCCGTAATCGCCCGAAAGTTTCAAACAATTATTTTGCTATTCGCCCACTACACACGTTGTTTTCGGTCGTTGACGTCCGTAGGTTTCATCCCATCAGATTGGTTTGATTATTCGGCCAAAATGGATACCGGAAAGTTGATAATGAAAGTGCGCTCCCATAGAAATGCCTATTAATCTTCCTTTTATTTTATTTAGGATATATTTATATGTGTGACCATTTCAGATAAAACAACTAGCATTTAAGAACCCTTAAAGTTCGGGGGAATTTAAAGTTGAAATTGGGTTGAATACGGCCGTAAAAAATCGGCCAAATACGGCCGAATCTGGTGCAGTGTGAGTCAAGCCTCATCCTGTGTACTTGCGACAAGTTTTACGACAACGCATGCGCTAGTTCAGGGTTAGGTAGACTGGACTAGACTAGACAGGAATCTTGTCACCCGAAGGATCATAAATCTCAATAAAGTAATCTGTGCAATTCGAGGCCACCTGCAATATAGCGGAAAAGAACATTACAGTGTAAGCAGGAGAGCATTGATTTCACATAAATAGTCGTTTCGCTAGTGGTGATCGAGTTTTCTAGATTTGCTAGATATTTATGTTCATGCGATGGTTCAATAATTCTTTGGTACTACGAAAAGCAAATTCTTTCCTCAGCGAGCAGAGCAAGTTGTAATCTAAAAGTGGCACGGTCACCTCGTCCAACATTCCCAGACTGCTAAAGGGCCGCATTCACGCTCAGTTTATAACACAGTTTAAACGGCGCAAACCAAAACTGCACGGTTAAATCGGAGCGTGTGTGTAAAATCCGGAGTACCGTTCAATTCAAATTTATGGACTGTGTAAAATCTGTGAGCCGTAGATTTTGAACTGCCCAAACTAGAACTGTGCAGATAAAATTGAGCGTGGGTGTGGCTATTGTGTATTTGCTCAGTCATTTCAGTTTTGAGCATTGAACATATCCAATCGGAACTTAACCCAAACTGACCTAGAACTGTGTAGTGAGTGTGATGAATTGAGTAAGCTTATAACTGCACAGATTTCGTTACAATTTAACTGCGCAAACAAGAAATGTGCGATAAACTGAGCGTGAATGGGGCCCTTAACATACCTATCCTTGCCCTGCCTTCAAGCAACTTTACTACTAAACATTGCACATTTATTTATTTATTACGCTAAACAAGACAACTTAAACTATATCACACAGGGATAACTTATAAATATCAGTTAACAGGGGCGGCGGAGCGCGGGGGGGGGGGTGGAAGGAAAAGTGCATACGCACTTTCGTTTTGGGTGGGGAAATCCACACCCAAAATATTTCATCCCAGAACGTTGCAGGGCCGTCTCGGTCGCTGGCGACGAAGGAACGTTGTCGAAGGGCCGCACACAATGAAGGCTTTTTATACGAAAACTGAATATATTATATTAGAGCTATTAAGAACTGACTAAGCTTTTTAAACCCCACCCGACTAGCATTTAAAAAGGGGATTGCCTCATGGGCATGCCGAAAACCATTCCCCGTAGGTTCCTCATGAGGAGTCCATGTGGCAAATGAGGGGCATGCCGAAAGGGCTATTTCCTCATGAACACCATTGGTCCTCAGGGAATTATGTTAGTGGCCGTGAAGAGTGTCATTTAGCATACTCAATAGCCGGGTTCTGGTTCGATTACAGAAGTCAAGCAGCATTGGATGTAGGGGGCCGTATTGATAAATCACACTCGCGTTTAAAAATACAAAGCTTTCGACGCCGGCGCAGTTATTACTCACATATCCACGCCGAAATTCTCAAAATCCACTCGGGATCGGTTGGCAATGATTTTTCCTCCAGCGGGCGATGGGTGACATTCCTTATGATGGGCGCGAATGAGTAAGGGTGTTAGATGCGCTGTGTGGGCCTTACAGGGTAATCCTCACGGGGTCCACATGAGGTAATGGGTCTAGCCTCATAGGGGCCCTATCTGTACCCCTTACCTCAAAATGCTAGACAGGCATTACCCCATAACCAAAGAATTTAAAACCACAGGCAGCTGGTAAATAAATTGACCGATTAACTTTATACATTTTAACGTTAACTGTTCACGTGCTCCCCACCCATAATGATTGTGCTCCGCCGCCCTTGCGTTAACGTAACAGGTTGCAGTCTCCCAAGAGTAACAGAGGGTGATTCAACTTAGTTATAGTGTTAGTTAATTTTTTTTAAGGATATTTTGCTAATTCCAGCGGAGAAACAGGAACTGTGGACATTTAAAATCATACAACATCTGTTTACTGGCTCGTTCTTTGCATATTCGGTCCGATGAGAATATTCCCTAAGCATTTTCGTATGCCTATTGTGACGGATCCCGCGATTGAGTTTGATCCTGTCTGACAGAAACTGAACTTTGATCTTGTCGTAAAGCATGAAATAAGAAACTTACGCCTATGAAACAGCCGCATGAGAACTAACACTTTGAGCCTGTCTGTGTAGAGCAGTAGGCTTTGCAAATTACGTGGGTCGTATAGATTTTTCAGAGCAAAGAGTAGAAATTTCTTCTGCACTGACTCAAACCTACTACTGCTTACCTGGTATATAGGATCGCAGATTGCGCACGCGTATTCTAAAATTGAGCGGACTAGCAAACAGAAAAGGGTTTTTGTAACTCGTGCGTTGTCAAATTCCTTGGCTCTTCTCTTTATAAAGCCTAGGAGTTTGCTAGCTCTGGCAATAATATTATCGTAGTGCAAATAAAAATTTAATTTTTTGTCCAGGACAATACCTAGATCTACAATTTGATCAACACGGTCTAGTGCCTTGCCGTTGAGATAATAGTATTGCAGCTGTATGCTTTTTTTACGAGAGAAGGTAATTACGTGGCATTTACTGGTGTTAAGTTTTAGTTTATTGGTGGAGCACCAGTGTTGTAACGTATTTAGTTTCGACTGAAGAAGAGTTACGTCATCACGCGACGTTATGACACTATATATTTTAAGGTCATCGGCATAAAAGAGATGTCGTATATTTCTTTTGACGGAAATCCTTGAAATCTAACGGCCTGTGTTCTTCCGCTGAAATATGATTCTATCCATCTTAGAACAGGACCAGATATTCCAAATTTTAGTAGTTTTGTCTTTAAAATATGGTGGTCGACAGGGTCAAAGGCCTTACTGAAGTCAGTACAGACAGCATCGATTTGAAGGTTAGTGGTGGTCGAACGCCCTTTTCTGAAGCCATGTTGTTGATCATTAAGGAGTGGATCGATTATTTGAGCAATCTTATCGTAAAGAAGCTTTTCGAAAAGTTTAGGAATTGCCGATACGATTGCAATGCCCCTGTAGTTGTCCAGCGAATGCTTGTTAGATGCTTTGTGAATTGGTATGAGGTAGGATTTCTTCCAAATTCTGGGAAATTTTCCTAACGATAAGAATATGTTGAAAATAAGATGGAGGGGCAAACAAATTTGAGTTGAGTAGCAGTGCAGAAAGCAAGGAGGCAGATTGTCAGGACCATGACCTTTGTTGATATCTAGATTGTTTAAACCTGTCCTGATATCTTCGACGGATATGGATATGTTATCTATAAGAGTAGAAATAACAGTGTGCGTATCAGATAGGTCAGTGTGTGTTTTATCAGATTTTGGGCAAAAGACTTCGGTAAACCTGTCAGCAAACATGTTACAAATTTCTTGTGGACAAGAGGCGTGTTTACTGTCGTTGGTCATTGTAGTTGGATAGCCTAAGATCTTTCGTTTTATATTAACGAATTGAAAGAATTTTTTGGGATCTCTTATAAGGCTATCGCCAACAGAGTTAAGGTATGTAGTATAGGCCTTACGTGACCTAAAACTGAATTCTGAGGCTAACCTAGTGTATGCTAGTTTCAGTTCATCATTTGCGAGAGGGTTATTTCTAATCAGCTTATACAATTTATTTCTCTGATTACGAAGAGAACGAACATTCTTCTAATTCTGGGCACATATTTGTCAATAACGTTGAAAATAATAGTGTTGAAACACGACACTACTTCGTCAATGTCATCACCAGATAGCCTATTTTCCCAGTCAACTAGGGATAACTCGAAGGCAATGATGTTAGTCTGCTTTCTTGTAATCATAAATGATTGAGTTATTGTATGATATGCAATGATTAGATATTGTGGTAGTATGCTCGAGGATCCACGCAGAATGGTGAATAGAGTTGGTGAATAGGTTCTCCGGTGAAAATTAGGTCTAGTTAATTACCATTTAATAATTTGGTGAAGACCATTTCCATAAAAGGAATCGATAAACGTTATATCAATAGCATTTATGACGTTAATCGGAAGTAAACAGTTTTCTTCCTCGTCGGAGATAAAAGATATGTTAGGGCGATTCAAGTCTCCTAAAATAATATGTCGTCGATACCGAATTCGAATTGTTAGTTGCGATTAGTTCGCTATTTATGGAGTCTTTGACCGCTATAAGAACACCTCCACCTCTGGGGAGACCGGTTGAGTTGTAGTCTCTATCGCAACTGTATATCGTCCAGCTGCAGTCTAAGTGCCCGTCCACAACGCAGCCTGCCTAGCCTAGCACTGCACATTACACCATATAAGTTTAGTGTGCGATGGTCAAATTTTGTTCTTGCTAGGTGCAGTGCTAGGCTAGGCAGGCTGCGTTGTGGACGGGCACTAAGAACTCCTCGTTTAGGAAAGTTTCATTAACCAGGTTTCTATGATTACGAGTACATTAAAATTGCAAGATTTCGAGTCGACAAAATGGTTATTAAGTTTGCCTCTCATACCACTGCAATTGTGGTAAAAGAGCCTTATGTCTACAGGTTAGTTGAGATGCGAGTATTTGTCGGGAAGTGACTAGAGAGTGCCATAAGCCCATCAACCTTCAAAAATGCGTGAAACGTCGAAATACCGGAACTTTTGTTGGTGTTAATCAGAATTATTTTATATATTTTTTTATGTGACTTGGGAATATAACCAACAACAGGAAAGCCCGGCTGAATAACAAATTCAGGCAGAATATTGGTAAGAAAAACATTTAATATATAAAAATAAATAAATCGTACCTTAGGAGCACGTTCATCTTCAGAAGAACCACTACTGCATGAAGGACTTGGAGCACTCTGAAATTTATAAGGAAATATTATTTATTTGCATTTTGTAATTGAATACTAATATAAATACTTTGCTCTTTTTCTTTAACTTTCTTCTTGATCTTGGCCCTAAGGTATATTCTTTGGTGGTAGATGTATCATTCTCAGAATTATCGACTTCCATATTTTTCCTTACAGCGCTGTTGTCTAATAATACTTTTTCTGGAGATTTCTGAAAATAAAGAATAATATTATGATATTAATTTGGAAAGCAATGTGTAACAGAAATTGCTATTTAATAATGAACTGATAGGAAGGAAAATCCCTGTTAATTAAAAATGAAAATGTGACTAAGGCAGAGAAATAAAAATTAAATTAAAACTGAAAATTGATAAAGATCTTTACATTCGAATTCGTCCTTTTTTCTAAATCATCATTAGAGGAATGTACTTTTTCTGGGCCTTTATCTATTGTAGTTGTTTTATCTTTTTCCTAGGAAGACAAATAATTAAAAAATTTACAATAAAATAATTTAGTTTAATTTCTTACTCTGTTTGAGGCCTTTTGTGATGTGGTTAGCGATTTAAAAAGTTTTTTATCAAGAACAATCGCATCCAATTTCTTTGCAAGGCTCTTAGAAATTAAAATTTCTTTTTTCTTATATTTTATCAATTGTGCTATAATTCTATTTCTTTTAATTTTTACAGCAACTCTTTTGAGTTTCTTGCTTTTTTCTTTTGCTTGTTTTCTCCTAGTGACGTTTCTGTCAGTGGCTTTCTTTTTAATCCCAGTTTTATCATTGGATGATGGAGTAATATGACTAACAGTAACAGAATTAACAGGAATACCAGAAGTAATTACCGGACCTGTTATCACATCATCGTCATCACTATCTAAAATAATTATACTACTATTTGTATTATTATTTAAAATTGTTTGAGTCGTTAATTCTTTGCTTCGGGCCGCAATATTGGGATCGAGCAACTTTTCAATAGCAACCAATCTTATACCGATTTTAGATGGATTAGGTTCAACCTCTTCACTATTGTTGCTATGTTTTAAGTCTGTAGCAGTTTTTGAAACATTTTCAGAACGATTTTCATCACAATTTTTTTCTGCTGATACATTATCGCCATTGTTTAATGAAGTACAATTCTTCTGCAATTCATTTCCCAGTTCGTCATTTTTACCACTTTGAATAATTGGGCAATTTTCTTTATTAAAATCATCCTGTATACTTTTGCATCCACTTATATTGTTGACATGATTACTTGAATTTTCTTTTGTTACATTGCTAATTTCAATATCCTTTGATACTTCACGATTTTTGAGATTCTTTTTTGTATTTGCATCATCATTTTTACTGCTGCCATCTTTAGATTTTGAAGAAGAATTTAAGGATTTATCGCTTCCTAGGTTTGCTATATTGTCAACGAAATTTTTTTGAATATCAGCTAACTGCTTTGCTGCAGCATCACAGCCTTTTTTAAATGAATTTAAAATAACTTCCCATTCCTCGTTATGATTGCAATCTTGATTTTTCAGTGTGTTAAATTGTGTACTTATTTCAGTATGTGACGCTTCCAATTGTTTTATGAAATTCCACACTTTATTTAGATTATCCTCTATAACCTTGCTGGTTTTATTGCTCCCTGATTCCTCTGACATCTACAAAAATATTTTATAACAAAAGAAACAAGAAAAGCCGGAAAAAAGAAATAAAAAAGTGTTAAACTTATTGTTAGTATAAAGGAATTCCAAGAAAAAGAAAATATTTATTGATGTGCAATAATTTTTTAATTATATGTGTAGCCCAAATAACATTCATTTATTCTGTTTAGCAATTTTTTTAGGTAAATTTAAGAATTGCGCAAATTGATAAATAAAATGGAGAATTTGCACTTGACAATAAATACTTGTAATTTTGCAGCAAGCAAATAATGTTAACACCGATTTACCTTTCACAGCAAATTCGTTTATCGGATACAAACTTAATTGTTATAAAGTTTTACCTATAGGAAATGCTGAATGCACTATATACATTTCCTAAAGTGGATACTATAATATTTTTTATTTAAAAGTTTAAACTCAGGTGATAGCAGATCGTACGAGCAAATGAGAACTGTTTAGTAAAGCTCTCGGGAAAGTACTCTACTAAAAAACATGCCGTAAAGAGTGCGGATGGAAGGCTGCTGTGCAACAACAAGAAGCAACTCCAAAAATGGACAGTATACTTCTTCGCCGCCCTGAGAGGTGAATTTTCACAGGAACTTGAAGAAAACAGCAACAATGCAAAGTCAATAAGTATCACTACGCGTACTCTAATGAAAACAGAAATAGTAACCGCAATTCATGCAATGGCTAATGATTAAGCAACTGGAAAAGGTAGCATTCCACCAGAATTGTTGAAAACCGACTCTTACCCTCTACCAGATGCGCTACATCCTATCCTAGAACTAGCATGGGGCACCTGTACCTTTCCGGAGGGGACCTAACAATATGTGACAACTGGAGAGGCATCTGTCTATTATCTTCTGTGGGCAAAATCTTGTCCCACATATTATTATCAAGGATAAGAGGGATAGAAGACCGAACACTTAAGGGCCAATTAGAATGATTCCGTTCCGTTCCGAAAAAGTTGAAATTTATTCAACTTTTTCGTTCCGATCCGTAAGTACCATTGGAACCACCTTTCCGAACTGCCATATAAGTTCTAAGCAAACTTCGAATTTTAGCTTTGACAGCTTATCGGATCGGATCGGTGCATTGTAATCGGCCCTTTAGAAGACAGCAGGATGGATTCAGAAAGGGTCGCTCCTGCATACACCATATTATCACCTTGAGAATCATAGTGGAGCAGTCTATTGAATAACAATCCCCCTTTACCTTGCTTTCATCGACTATGAGAAAGTGTTCGACTCAGTTAATAGGAGCTTTATATGGCAGGCTCTACGGCAACGTGGATTGCCGGAAAAAATAATAGAATTAATAAAAGCTCTATACAACAATTCCAAATTCAGAGTTCTTCACAATGGAAAATTAACCAAGATCTTTGGGATGAGCTTAGGAGTGCGACAAGGATGCCTACTTTCGCCATTACTCTTTCTTATAATAATAAACAACATTCTTGTCAGCGCTCTCGATAATGGAACAGGTGGCATACAAGGTGGGTTGCTGGATCGTCTTAAGGATCTTGACTACGCGGATGATATCTGTTTGCGGGCCCACCGACATCAGGACCTCAAAAATATGTTAAATAACTTACAAACAGAAAGTAGTTCAGCAGGCTTAGGGCACGCGCACACAGAAAGTGGAGCGGAGCTGAGCTTATCCGAGCTGACCGGAGCTGAGCTCATCGGTGCGCACATCAAAATCAGAGCGGAGAAGAGCTTTTGAGAATTTATAATGGTGAGTTTTCACGAATGACACACTTGTCATTTTTTTTGTCATTAATTGTCATTATCGTTTACAGGGTCATAATTTGTATCATTATTTCTGTCATAAAAAATGGCAAAAAATTATTGTCATAAAAAGTGGTCAGAAATAATGACAAAAATTATAACCGTGTAAGCGATAATGACCATTAAGGACAAGTTATGACAAGTCGTTATAAAAGAATGAACTTGTCATAACTTGTTCTATGTTTTTGCAATAATTTCAATAATAATCCAATGAAATACACTTTTTTCAATATTTATTTGCGAGGGCGGTTGATTTATATCAAATCTAGCCAAATTTTATGATAAGGGATAATCCTAAAGGGTTAAAACCGCCCCAAAATCGACTGAAAATAAAAAAAATTATAAAAATATTAGGTTAGGTTCTATTCAAATCGACAAATTTTCCGTTCTTTTAATGTTTTACTCCGGAGTACTTATACATACGTAGAAAAGGAACCCAGCTATTATTACCGAAAATGCCGGGCAGAAGAAGATGTCACTTCCAGAATAAATAAAGCAAGAAGCACGTATGCATGTCTGTTTCGCACATGGAGATCAACGAAGATCGTCGTAGGCGCCGTGCCAGCCAAGAAAAGATAGACGACCAAATCAAGCGAGGAAATGAAATTGGAGAATCTAGCTAAACAGGCCTTGACTGGAACCCGTCGAGCTGAAAGAGAACAACGTGGAGGAGAACCCTATTAGCAGAGATCGCAACAACTGGGAGATCCTGGACGGAGCTGAGAGCTGTCGCGCAAAACAGCTTCCGCTGGAGGACAACTGTTTCCGCCCTATGTCCCATGAGGGATTAACGGGGAACTAACACTCTCTTTTGCAAAGTATGGATGAACAAAGGTGAATTGATGAACTGCAAAAATTTCAGACCAATCACAACCGACCGAAGGTCAAATTTAAGCCGAAGCCGATTGTTCGACTGCTGCCATAAGCTTCGGCCAAAGCCGAAGGTTCAATCATTAGCCGTGTTCCTTTTCTGCTCTTTTTTACTCGTATTTACTTGGAACTACTCCTGCTCTCACAGAGAATTCATAGGTTTTACTCAAATCGACAAATTTTGCGTTCCATTAATTTTTTACTCCGGAGAACTTAAAAGTAGAAAAGGAGCACGGCTATTCTCAGAAATCTTGGTATACTGACTGAAAGGCATACATATTAATGAAAATTCTTCACTGTTATTTAGTTTTTTAGTTATAGTGCTATTTTCCCCTTTCTTTTCTTCGTTCTCACCCATAAAACCGGTTTCACCAGTGCGTCTTAGTCTCCTGTGTAGCACCCCCCCTGATTGCAATATGCATTTTAAATAAATAAGTTGCGGCTTTCCAAAAATAATAAACTCAGTTTTACTTATTTTTATTTGAACAATACCTAACGTTTCAATCAGTGGCGTAGCGTGGATTTTTGCCACCCGGGGAGAACCGTAAATTTGCCGCCTCCTACTTTCGCAACTACGAAAAAAAATGTTAAAAAGTTTGCGATGTCGAAAATTTACTAATTTAAAAGGATTCAAAATAAAACGTCTTTCTTAAATTAAAACTTTATTCGGCCAAGCGAACTCTTTAAAATAATGTTCAATGCTAATTCGTACCATAATACATTGTGGACATAGTAGATTTTAAATTATTTTTAATAAATGAATCGAAACCCCAATTTGAATTTCAAGTAAATTTCTAGTCAAGAATGCAATAAATTTTATGTAACCAATGAATGTTCGATAAGCCTTCTTTAAGGCACAAACAGATTGAGGAGGCGGCGGGTGACGGTTGCGAGCAAAACGTTTAAAATACAGTGGCTACCAACTACCATATGTGCTAACACAAACGACAGGCGAGGAGAAATTAAATCTATGTGGAATTCAGCAGTTAGAACCCGCGCCATAAAAGAAGGAAATCTCAAATTCGATGTTTCTGTGAGCTTTGAGAGTCTCAAGAGAGCAACGTCACTATGTTTGTTTAAAAAAAGCAAATAAACGACTCATTTATATTCTCAATCACAATTTCACATGCTCGGTCATTTCCCTTCTTTTATGGCGCGGGCTCTACTCTATCGCCAGAAGAAAATATGTTTGCTAGGTATTGTCCTCACAAGTGTTTTGAACTATTTTCACAAACCTGGATGCAAAAAAAGGTCGATGTATGAGTTCCTCATGAATTGAACGCGAAAAATATTGTAGATCAAATTAATATCTGCTGCATCTGCACTGGGAGGGAATCGTTCGATTCATTCTGTGGACAACTAGAGAGATTACGGCATGAAATTGAACGAAAACGGCCCGAACTGAGTAATAATAGAAAAAGTGTTGTCTTCCTTCACAATAACGCCCGACCACACACTTTTTTCATGACCAGTCAAAAAGGAGAGTTTGGTTGGAAAGTTTTGATGCATCCACCGTATAGTCCAGACATAGCACAGTCAGCCAGGACAATCTGCTCAATGTGATAATTTTTAACAATCAATGGTAAACATGTCGTTTTTGGACTAATTTTAGTCATACGGGCGCCGCACAGTGGGCTAGATTCTAAAAAAAGTGGACAAAATTCAAAAAAAAATTGTTTTTAAATGCCTTTTTCTAGGAACTATCTTAAAGAGGGGGATCCCCTTCATGTTTTACCGAAAAATGGGGCGAGTAGCTTTAAAGCCTGCGGCTCCAAGGTATTCCGAAGTTAGGTACTTTCGACATATCTGCATTTGCGTGTCTTCGCCGCGAAAAACATTTCTTAACTAAATTACCAATAAGTTTGTATTTAAGTCTGTAATATTAATTCCGTTCAATGGAGGGTGATATTGAAGGTATGTAGAATATTTCTATGTGTTTTGCCGTTATTAAATAATAATCCATGTTAATGTAAAAGAACGATCAAAAACCACGAAAAAAAATTTTTTTTTAAAAACTTCATTGACCTTAAACTGTAAAAATAGTTTAACCCCCACTAACCCCCGGGATAGTTTTAAGGTGGTTTCGTAGGAAATACTTTATGCAATGAGAATTCGAAAGATTTGGGTGCCAAGACTTGCCAATTCATATTTTATACGATGTTAAATTTGGTGAAAAAGTACTAAAAAAGTACCAAATAAGGCCAATTTGAACTTCATAATTCCTTATAACTTCAAAAGTAAAGGCCGTAGCATAAAAATTATCCCGACATTATTCATAGGAAATACTTCAAGCTTTCCAATTTTGAAAAAAAAAGTATAGGTTAACTATGTATTTTTTGGAGAAAAAGGTAGTTGAAGTTGAAATTTTAGTTAAAAAACCCAAATTTTTGACTTTGACAACTCATAACTCTGGAAGTTGGTAAGGTGGAACCGTCACTTTTACAGTTTTAGATAGGTAGGAGTATTCTGCGTATACTGATACGTTATTCATGAAAATAGGTTATACGGTTACACAAATACAGGGTGATATGTAAAACTCTAGCAAAAAAAACTTCAAAACGCCCTAGCGGCTAAACCGTTACGGATTCATGATCAGCGATGTGAAAAACCCCTGAAACCTAAATTTCGAATGTACGGGACAGCTCATTATATTTTTGTCCACTTTTTTCCTTATCTAGCCCACTGTTGGCACGGTATGAAATTACTTGAGTCATTACTTCTTTTAACAACTTTTACCTGCTGCCATCCTTACCTCCACCGTTACTGGAGTAGCTGCTGCTCATATTACTAATGCATTAGGGGTAAACTGTAATTGGTATAATTTTCAGTCGGTATGGAATGAGTTTTTAAATATAGCGCTACCTCCCGTACTATATGGCCTGATGTTGCCGGCCGGATTGCTAGCTCGGATTGCCGATTGGTTGCTAGCTTTGGCTGCCGCTCCCCAGATCTGCGCTACCCGGGGCCTGCACCCCCACGCTACGCCACTGGTTTCAATGTCAAATTTAATTCTTTTCGTTTTCAGCGACTGACCTGGCTAGATATAAAAACTTCGGCTTCGGCTAAACCTTTGGCTCGTTTGGCCGAAGGTGTTTTTTTGGCCGAAGCCAACCTTTGGTCGGACACTGTGTGACACAGTTGAACACAGCTTAAAAAGTATTATCATATATTTTGTTAAGTAGAAAAACTTTATAAGGAATTAAATAGGAGATTATCATTCAGGATTTAGAATGAATGGAACGACCATAGAGCAGATACTATTTATATTTATAAGGAGACAAACACTTAAAAAATTGTGGGAACAACGCATTGATATACTTCTACTTTTTCTAGAATACAGAAACGCTTATGACCTCCTTTATAAAGGAGAGCTGTCAAGCAGAATGAGGAATGGATTTCACAAAATAGCTGAGATGTGTAAAATGACGATAAAAGAGTGTAGAACACAATTGAGAATACGAGGTTGTAATTCGATAAACTTCAGTCAAATAGATGATTGTATCAAAAAGAGAACTAGGACGAAACATTAATCTTGACGACTACAGAATCAAAATTGGAGATAGTTTTATATACTAACGGGCAATGCTTACCGCAGAAAATAAAATAAAGGACGATAATCATTGACGGCCAATAAAACTTCGCACTGGTAGCAATTCTAAAGAAGTAAAAGATCTTAAGGCAATGCAAAATGATAATATAACATTAATCCACCCAGCTGGACATTGATCAATCAGCTCTAAGCCATCGCAAGGAAAATTCCAAGTCGTATATTTTGGACTGAAAGGATTAACTAAAACTTATGGGGCATTAGAATAGACCAATACTGTATTTCCATGAGCCAGGGTCGAGTTTCCGTTAAGTAAACAGAAAGCTTTTTCTCTCAAGATCGCTCGATGCCGTTTCCATGGCAGTACTGACAGATAAATAATTTTGCATTATGTCGCCCGTGCAGTAAAGGATGCTGAAACACACACATATGCAAAACCCGGATTAACCGGACTGGCTTCTTTGAGTTTACTTGGATTTAACGAAACTTGACTCAACCCCCGTTTCCATGGGCGCTTAATCTGGGTAAACTCTGCATGGAAACTCAGTACAAGAGTTTGATGACGAAATAAATCGAGTTACATCCATAAAACTGTGCAGGCTACTATGAACGAGCCATGTTGTACAAACCTCGGAAGAAATAAATTTTCCGGTTTTTCAACGGTAGACCAATTAGGACAACAAAGTAGGTGAATTGATGAAGTTCTTTCTAGAAGGTATACGAAATAACTTCGAATAACAAACTTACAATTAGGGATTGCAATCCGGTCCGGCGGATCCGGTACCGTTGGCTACCTACCGGATCCGGCAATTTCTATCGGATCCGACGGACGGATCCGATAAAACCAAAAAACCGCGGCGCGTGTAAATGTTTCCGTGCAAAATAGCGGGAAACTCGCGCACATATTGGCTCTATCAGTTCAATGCTGCATTGAACTCCCACAGTTCTAAATTTCTCTCCGTATATTAAGTCGACTGTTGACTCCGGTGGAAGTACTAGTATCTCGATTAGCTTTTGATATTATAATCAATAGTTTAAGTAAAGCATCTATATCTACATAAAAGCGACACGAGAATGATTAAGAAACAATTGAAATTATTTGCGAGGAAGAAATAAGAAAAGAGAAAAATAAGCTAAGTTATTTCAAAAAGGAAAGGAATATGGAAACTATGGTTTCCAGAATAGATTGCAAAGATGGTTACACTTTCAATTCATTTTGTACTTCTTCAGGTATGAGATATTTGTTTTCAAAGTACGGATATATACTGCAAAATTCTCATAACACGATTTGTAGTTTCACATTTTGCCGATACTGTAAAAGCTGATGTGAAATTGAACTCGAGCATCTCAAGAAACAAGGTCAAAAGTTTGCTTGTTCGAGCACGCTGTTAGTTTGGTAAAAGCCCGTTTGATGAGTTTTGGTATTGACTTTGATACTGAATTGGTATATCAACTGACGGCGCAAGTGTGATGGTTAAAGTTCGTAAACTTGTTTGGAATTATGCCAAGAACTGTGCTTCGCATACGTATACATTTGAGGGAGTCAGAGGAAAGTACTTGTCTCGTATGTACGACTACTTGATGACCGATAAACCAACCAGTGTCGAAGTTGGTAGCCTAGCTATGAATATATAAAAAGTTGATTTTCTAATACTGAAATACACGTTTTATTCGTCAATTTGGAATAATATAATTTTTAACTGCTTTCGCTTAGACCATAATAGTAAGCCATACACTAAGCGTTTTTTCTTTCGAAAAAACTGTTGGTTTGCGCGTTAAAAAAACTGCCACTTTGCGTTGCGTGTTTGACAAAGCTCTTTGTCCATACACTATAAAAGTTAGTTAGTCGGATTGCGTGGCAGTTCAATGTGCTTTTGAAAAACAACAACAAAATGTATGTATTTGACTCGGCGTGTGGAGTGGCTGTTTTTTCAACGTTCCAGGCCATACACCACGGAAATTCAGTAGTATAATGAGAGTGAATATATGTATATATCATAAAATTTCTGTGTTTTTTATAGGATATTTTATTTATAGGAAGGGAATAACATGATCCATGATAATTGAAGACCCAACAGCATCTGTTGACGGGTTCGTTCCTTGCGTCCTCGGTACGATGTCTGTATTCCCTTAGTACTTTCGTATGTCTACTACGTCGAATTTCGTTATTAAATTTGATTCTATTCGATAGAAATTCTACATTAACGTTTCGGTTAAGGACATTCAGGGTAAAGCATAATATAACAATTTTCTCCTACAAGACAGCGGATCCAACAACATGTCTGTGTAGGATGGTAGGCTGAAATAATCTTGCGGGGAGATTAGAAGCATAAGATTTCAGGTGGTCGAACGCCAGGAACGTTGTTCGTAAAGGAATGAGTCGATTAAAGGGGCAATCATGTCAACACCTAAATAACCATCAACACTACACTCCAAATGACACCCCACTTTTTGAATTTTTCCATGTGTGCATAGATCGAAAGAAAAACTGTAAAATGGAGTGCCAAATGGAATGCAGAAAAAATTGGCGTGTGATGTTGACCACACACGATGGTACAAAACTGCCAGATTGCGTGGCGCGACAATTGGCGCGGGGAAAAAACTCTTATTGTATGCCTTACTATTGAGCAAATATATGTTGATTAGATGAACTTATTAGCAAAGTAATAATCCGGCCGGATTAGACCGGATTGGCGTTAATACGGCCGGATCTGCCCGGATTGCAAATCGTGCCAGATTGCAATCCTTACTTACAATAAGAAGACACTTAAAGAAGCCTGAGTCCTAGAAGAACTGTAGCGCCATTTAAGAAGAAAATTTGCTCCATAAATTAGTTATTGAAACGGTAACCATATTGCGCATAATATTTAGTTTAAAGCCCCGTGCTATCAAGTTTTATTTATTTGCTAATGCAGATCCAAGGGCTGATAACACCTTTTCCATGTGCAATGAACTTATCAAATTGCGCAACCGTCCAGTTTGGAAACCCACCGCAACAGCTGCAGAACAATTTTTAATAGCTATACCAGCTATAATGCCAGCTTACCAGCTATAATGCCAAAATAACAATATTCCAAGGAAACATTTTTAACCAGGATTTTTGGACACTGAAAATAGATTCGACACTTTTAACCCTAAATTACTTGGATTATACAAGAGGCTATGTAAAGAAAATACGTCACGGATGACGAATAGTAAAAATGAAGGTTTTAATAGTGTTTATATCAAATTTAGTATTATTTATAAAATTAATTCGCTATTACAAAATTGTAACTTATTACACAACATATAAGGAAAAAGCTTTATTAATTCTTTTAATTGCAACGCGTAATTTTATAAAATTTATGTTAGCACAAACGAATATAATTTTGTCTATTTGAGCTACTACATTGCTTCAAAATTGTAATCATACTTACTTTTATGTAAAAATGTGAGTTTCAAGCAACAATTTTATATTGCAAAATACGTTTCATGCCTGAAATAATTAAAAAGATAGTTTAAAGTAATTTGGGTGGTTGGTAAGTATTAGAGAAAGTTATTTATTATATCAGTCTCTTACAATGAAACTCAGGAAATCTAATATATTCGAATACAAACCAAAACAATATTTGATAAATTTGGATGGAATGGAAGTAATTTCTATTGGGTAGTAGTTGGAAATTTTGTTAGTATCTGGGCGGCAGTTTCCACGAGTTTGAATAAACATACGAGCGGTTTAACAAAGATAAAAGAAAAAAACGATAAGCCAATCAATTATCAAAAGGTAAGACGTGTTTTTTAAAGATCATAGGGGTGGGTATAACGGTCAGATTCAGTAGATTTTATGACGCCAAGATGTCTTAGACAGTCTAGAAAAAAAATACTGTCAATTGATTTCGTGGTGCAGTATTTACCAGAGATGCTGGTTATTAGAATATTCTAACCAATTAATGTTAAGAATATTGGTACCGCCCCAACAATAATTTTCCAATCCCAGTTGGAAGATAAAATGCTGGAGAGCCTCTAAGAGATAGGAACGTGTCTCATGGCTTTCTCCGATTATTATATATCAAAAATGATCAAAAGGTTTACTGGTCCCATTTACATGAACTTAAGTTATTATGTAAAACGATTTCAATATATTTTGAACTTGAGAATGTGTGGCTGGATGCAAAATTCTTTTAGTATAATCTCTTTGTATGTTCCAGTCAGAAAGAAATACGAACGTCAACACGCAGTTTACTACATCGGTTCCGATCGAATACTACCGGGACAGGATGCTTTGGCGTTTGGACAGTGGATCGCTTTCTGACTTACGCTTGATGGCTATCCTATCTTGTCAAGCTGAATTTGCGATTTTTTTTATAGTTTGTAAACGCATCCGAGATCGTTATTCAAACATATCTTTTTATGCAAAACCAAACGCGTGAAAACTAACACACATATACTATGTTACTTCTTGCTTTCTTTAGATCTATTTTTTTCTAACAAGTAATTTTCATCTGCACAAATCAATTTAAAATTCATGTAGCATTCAAAATACCACACATAATATTACGGCTCTTCTGCGTTCCGAGCAGTGTAGTAAAAACTGTTTTACTTGTCATAATATTATGATCTCGTGTGCGGAGGCTCGCTCTATACAACAATTCCAAATGCCGAGTTCTCCACAATGGAAAATTATCCGAAAGCTTTGAGGTGAGCTCAGGAATACGAGAGGAGTACTTTGGGTCTTACAGAGCACCTCAACCATTTGCCGCTTTAGTGAGTCTGGTAATTTTGTTCTGGATATCTCCAAGACACTTTTGCAATTTTCTGTTGATTAATGAAGCTGTTCAATGTACACTTAATAGTGGATAGCGTAGAATATAAACCCTTCACCGTCTCTGCCGGTGCTCCCCAGGGGCCAATTCTATCACCCACACTTTTCCTAGGTTTTATAAATAACCTATTCTCTTTTAATCCCTTTGCAACTTTGCTGATGATACTTTGCGTTACTCCTATGGTTCGATAAGAAAAACTGTCATGTGCCAGATTTTATCTTATTTTATAACCGCGTTCTAAAGGCCGAATTCGCCGACCAAGATTATCCGTAGGATATTTTATATTCCAATAAATTTTTTTATATTTAGGCGTATTCATCAACCAAGCTGAAAAGTATTTTCGAAATTAATATTCGTATATGTGAATATCAGCTGTGTCCAACATGGCAATTCAAAATGATCTTACCCTCATTTAAAACACAAACTGGGGTGGAAGTACGTAAGTTGTTTCAATCGACCTCTTCATACAAAAATTCTGAACTTTTATATGAAGAGGTCGATTGAAACAACTTACGTGCTTCCAACCCTGGATATGAAAACTATAATTCAAACATAAGTAAATTAGAAAGTACGAGGTGTGGCTATTAAATAACGAGACTGTTGCTGTAAAATCTTTTATTTTAAATTTATACATATTAGGTCTGTTCCAATAGAAAACCTGTCCTGTCGTAGCCTGCGAAAAGTTACTTGATTGGTGGGGGAAAATTTAGTCAAAATCCCGAAAAGTGAAGGAACGCTTTCTGGGATGTTTCGTGCAAATCAAGAAGACCATAACCTAAAAATCACTTGTGTCTTCAAAATAATGACATAAAACTATGAAATTAATAAATTATTTATGAAATTATTCAAAATCTTGTAGTAAGGCACCAAATGAAGAAATTATTTTCAGCACATCGTAATCATTTTGGTTTGACATGACAAGTAACAGCTGTTTTGACATTTTGAAAACGTCGTAAGATTTCACTCCACCTAAAAATCTCCTGCGGTTTCTTGGTCGAGGGGAAGTAAAAATGTCCCCGCTTTTCCGAGCATGAGATTCTATTGGAACAGAAATTGGGTGATTTCTTGGTCCCGCGGGATCCCGCATTCTCTATTGGAACAGACTTATTTATTGATTACCCTCTTCAATATATACCCCTCCTCTATTCTTACACTTCTTTATACTTTCCATCGTTCTAAACAGTGGCTTTAAGTCGTTTTCTGTAAGGTGCTTCATAATGCTTGCCGCTTTTTGTTTTACTGCTTCAACACTATCAAAACGTGTTCCTTTCAACGCAAATTTGACCTTAGGAAACAGATAAAAGTCACATGGAGCCAGGTCAGGTGAATAAGGCGGATGGTCTAATACTGGGATGCCATGCTTGGCGAGAAACGTCGTTCGATTGAGAGATTTTTTGGCACCATCTTTGCACACACCTTTTCATGTTTATATCATCATGTAAAACTTATTTAACGGATTCCTTGTAAATTCAAATAGCTTCAGAAATCGCACGATTCCTTAATCGACGATCATTTCGGACCATATTATTAATTTTTTCAATTCACTTACGATTTTAGCGCATGCGCAGTTCGCCCGCAATCGCCTTAAGGTCAAAACAGAATTGCGAACGGCGGACTGCGAAGTCGGTTGTTTAGGGCAAATGTAAAACAACGTTGTATAACGAAACTACAACTGCAGCGGCACTGCGGCGCGAAGTCGAAGTCGGCGTACAAAACATAATTTTTTTCAAACACAATTTTTGGATATGCAAAACTACACGTCTCAATAGAAGTTGCGGTTGCATTTTCGTTATACATGAACTGCGGCGTCCAACAATGACATAAATCGCAGTTGCAGTCGGCCGTCGCAGTCGCAATTCTGTTTTGACCTTTAGTCTCGTTATTTAATAGCCACACCTCGTATACCCCTTTTTCCATGGTCATGTCACCTAGCGGAAAATGTGACAATTTAAGTAACCAGTGACAAGTGGAAAATGGATAGAATATATAAAGATTTAAAGTGATTTTATTGATTTATTTAAGTTGTGGACGGAGTACAAAAAACTTAGAAGTGCTCGGCAAAAAAACAAGAAAAAAAAATCGCGAAATAAATAAAATGAGAAACAGCCACGGATATTATCGTGTTCCATTTGTAAAAATAAAGAAATTGGATTCAGCACAATTTTTTATTCGCACAAGAATGAATAAAAATAACTTTGAATTTTTATTGTCCATATGTCATAGTTTCTTGGTTAAACAATCTAGAAAGCCTTCAATATCTCCTTTATCTGTTTTGTCATTTACTGTTTCAAATTTATTAAAAAATTGTTAAAATGTGAACAGATTTTTTCAATAGCTAACGTATGCTAAGGTTTTGTGCCATTCTTACGGCACCCGTACGTACCATTCGAGAATTTAACGAACATTCGGCAAGTTCATTAGGTCAATTTAGGTCGGTGCATTATGAACACTAATGTTCGAACGTTAGGGTACGTACGTTCACCAACTAATGATACATAATATTTTTAGTCATCTTTTCAGACGTCCAAGGAAATTTTATTACCGAAGAACAAAGTCCCATCTCAGAAATATTTAAACCTCCAAGTACCTTGGAAATAGTTGGCATGTCAGGCATTTTATAGCCATGTCAGGCTCAGGGCAGGCTTTAGTTGTTGTCAGGCTTTTTTATAATTGAGATTTTAATTCTTTTTTCCTTTTGTCAGGCTTTTACTCTAAAAGCAGGCATTTTGTAGTTCAATGTCTGGTATTTCAAAAATAAAAAATGGTAACCCTAGATGTGATAGACCCACATTAAAATTATTCCTTGGTATGACCCTACCGCAAAGAAGCGATACACAGCGGTCAATTTTATTATTGGAAGAACCGACTTTGCACCTACTGTTTCTTTCACATTGAGTTCCTCAAGAAATACGAACACTTCCTTCAATATTCTTAAATATTGTCTAAATCTCAAGACATAAATCTATTAAATTGCTAACCGTTTTCTTGCAAGCTCTTCCCCTCATCGTTATCAAACCACATTTCCAACCTCGTATTTCCAGTTACTTGAGTCTTTTGAGATAAATTTACTTTCTCAATTACTTTCTATTGAACTTAATTACCATTTTCCAACAAGTTTTGTCCCATTTTATATCACTCACTATTTGTCGTTTCACTCGTCTATGAGAATACCACTTTAAAAGCGACATGACACAAAAAGTGACGTCAGAAAAGAGTGAGGTGACTATAAGAATAGGGGCCTTATATTAAAACTATTACTTGCCTCGAGTTAGGAGAATAATGATTTAAGCGAAGTACAGTCTGACATTTAAAAGGGTTCGATCGATGTGTCCACATTTACCTAAAAGTGTACAAAAAAGAAAAAAATAATCACGCACAAGTGCCGGAATGCGTCGAAGTTATAGCACAATTAAAAGGGGGAAATAGGACCAAGATAGAAAAAATGCAAAAACACTTTTATAAGAAAAAGTTATAATAATACATATGGATGAAATCTTATTTTTATTTTTTGTTTAAATGATTTTTATTTTTATAATATTGTTATTTTTATACTACTGAATTGAAAAAAGTGATCTATAATATAATTTCTTTGGGAGGAAGTTTCTTTAGAATGCTTCTATTTCAGGATGAGTAAATCTTATTTCAAATTCATCGTCACTTAAATAGCTCGAATCCTTTCTTTCAATACTTTCTTTTTTCGGTTTTTTCGACCACTTTTGAACTGATAGCCTCATAGGTACCTTTAAAAACATTTATTTGTTTTGTAGGTTTTATACGTAAATCACTACACTTAAACACAATTTAAAGTCACAAAACTTGAAAAGTAATTGAGGATATGGATTTGAGCATAGAAATATAAACTAAACACGGAATGGCTGTAAGCCAGATTAAAGCGTACCACAATTCCTGATGTGTTTGAGTTCACTCGGTAGTAGTGGTCAGGCAGTGCAGGCCAAAATATGCAGAAATAATAAGAGGGACGTTTTAAAAGCGGGGCGATTAAAATTCCTGGCATAAAATCTCTGCCCCCCGGATATTGACTAGGCACGCCACCATTCACTCAAGAAGCTACCCTTGACAGTTCAGCAATTTGTGTCCCACTTG
The DNA here is from genome assembly GCA_963855945.1 of Thereva nobilitata. Lineage (NCBI taxonomy): Eukaryota > Metazoa > Arthropoda > Insecta > Diptera > Therevidae > Thereva > Thereva nobilitata. The sequence goes on from OY979697.1 coordinate 39,133,586, forward strand.
TGCACACGATTGCTGCGACCTTTAATGTGGTCGCTCACGTACAGGGTTTTTACACTGCACAGCCGTTCCATGTTAGTTTATATTTCTATGGATTTGAGCCTTTCCCAGTAGGAACTGTAATGTATACCGAATCAATGCGTTGTACGCTACTTGGCGAGTACGACCCATTACGAGCCCGATGAGGGAATCGATTACTTTTACATTGTCATGTCGTAGGGTGGTAAGTGCCAGCGAGGTCATTGCAGGTTACATTTTCGCTTTCCACACATTACATTGGTAAGTAGTAACATGTAACAGACATAATTTCTTGCATTACTGATTCAGTCCTTCTCTAAGTTCCTTCTGGATTGCTATAGGAACACAATTTTTTTTTAATTTCGATTAGTAATAGTGTGGAAAAGTTGCTACATGATGTGAGTATAAAAAGTGTAAAATTATATGAAAATCAAGTTATATCTAGCGGTGCGCCCCAACGAATTCACATTTTGTCTTTTTATCAAAACTAAAGCACCCCCCTTCAATATTTCATACATTTTTGTTTATTTTGATAAAAACCGTTGTAAAGAAAAGGTAAACCACCATTTTTGTGTTGGCCGCCATTTTGAATTTGGAATAACGCCACCCGGAAAATTGTATTCTACCTGTCATGCCCTTCCATTTGATACCCATGTCGGTGGGTCGGGGAACACAAATGCAAAAATCGGCCGCCATCTTGGAACCGGCACCTTGATTGTTTTACAAAATGGTCAGATTGCACGCGATCTATACATATGAGCTAAATTTCAGCTCAATCGGAAACCGGGAAGTGGGTCAAGAAGATTAACTTCCAAGATTTTTTTACATAGTTAGTTACAGTTCAAGCTAATAGAAAGGATGTAAAAAATACCAAATAACGCAAATCTTCCAGTCTGTCATCGAATTGTATTTTTTAGTATAAGAGCCGGTTTAGACGGTGTGCTTCAGCGCATGAGCCTCACGAAATTTGTGGATAAAGGGTGAAGTGGGGTGGTACCTCTCTTCATCCCCACTCATCCCTTCAACACCAAACGTTCGTGAGGCACATGCGCTGGAGCGCACCGTCTAAAACAGCTCTAAAGCCCGGTATGCAAGGCTCAAGAAATTTCTTTGCCTATCTTAAACCTATGTAAAAAAAATGGCCAAGAAATGGTTCAGAAATATTTTCTGGAGCGATTTCTGGAACCGGTATGCTAGAGTCAAGAAATTCACACCAGAAATATCGTGTTTTTTAGAGACACGCAGATGTCGCTTTTGAAAAAATTTTAGTTTTTCCTCTGGAAATAAGTGTCGATTCATTTATTTCTTGAAGGAATTTTAACGGTTCATGAGTTCATGACATGTCAGCTGTTTTTTGAAATTGAAAGGAACTTTCCGCAATACTAAAAATAACATTTTGTAAAATTTTATTATTATATTTTTAATTCTTTTTTAATTCCTTATTAATTAAAACAATTTCATTATTTTCAAACAATCATAAACAATTTATGTAATGTTCGAAATGAAAAAAAAGGAACTGTCAAAATTTCTGAACTGCTGTCAATTTTTCTTAATCCAGGGTCTCCACTAGACATTTTTCATGTTAAGACATATGTTATGTCTACAAAATGTCCTGTGGAGACCCCTTATGTCTTAACATTTTTAATGGCAAGACATATGTCTTGCCGAAATGTTTAGCCATTTATGTCTAGACATATGCTTGGACATTTTCAAAGTAAAATGGTGGACTTTAAACTTCGGAAGGAGGAAGTCCTGAAAATTATAAATTTTGTCAAAAGCTATGAGTGTTTGTGGAATTTTAAAAGCCCACATTATAAAAGAATAGCTTCTGTTATTTCTAATGCTTGTAATAATTTCAAAGCATTAATATTTTTATTTTTATTCATTGAACTTCTTCCTATGAAAGCTTGAAAAAAATGAAATGTCATGACATTTTTAGCCCACACTAAAAAATCAATCAGACAGCCCGACATAAATTTGACAGATGTCTTAACATAAAATATGTCATGTGGAGACGCAGCCAAGCCCACGGCAATTTTTGGGGGGTCATGTGAAACAGCACGAATTATATGAAGATCGATACTCCTAAATGAGACGCAAACTTTAGGCACTATGCCGTCACTTTTGCGCGGTACATGTGACCGCACAGGTAAGTTGAATATTCCATCCGGAGGGGTGCTTTTCCGACCAAACATTCTTGTACGGAAATTCTCATATTGATATATTATAAAAAAAATAAGCTCCTAGAACCCACTGCCGTACAAAAATAATGGTACTTGAAACCAGAAGAATTTTTTAATTCAGGATTCATTTTATTATATCTTAGTTCAAGTACATAGGTAAACTTCAAGTAATTGAAGTACATAGATATTTCAAATAATTACATTTCAATATAAATACGAACAAAATCTTACCTTATATCTGTGCTTAAAACCCAAAGTAGCTTATGTCGACTTAAGACAAAAACGCTTGCTAGTTTTATAAAGAATGCGGAGAGCGCGGCCTATATTTTAAGCTAATCGCCATATATTTTGCTTACTTCGTTTCGTTTTTATAGCTGAGAATCTAATTTTTTCAATCGTCTAAACTGGTTTCCCCCCTAGTTTAGACGATTGAAAAAATTGACTTTTTTTTTATTTCATAAATTGTTAGTAAAACTATTCAAGAATATGTTGCCAAAGTTTCAAAACAAAATTCCGATTTGTTCCGATGTTATGAGCACTAAAGAGAACGCCCGCCTTGGGTAGAAGGTACTAGAAACTGCGTTTGCGTTTGCGAAAATGCGATTTTCTCGAAACGACTATTTTTCAACTCGTGGGAATTCTAGCTTGAAAAGTTATTGTTCAATCGTTCTGAAAATTTGTGTCAATATTCTTTATTCAATTACAATCTATATGAACTAAACTCTTGGATAATATTATTATCTAAAATTTGTTTTTAAATGCAAAAAAGGTGAAAAACATGGTATAAAAACATGAAATTTTGTTCAAACACCTCAAAATCATGCAATTTTCAATTTTTTTGTTAAGAGTTTAGTTCATATTCTTAGAAAATATGTTGCTAACGGCGAAAAAAAATGGTGATGATTTCAGATAAAAATTGCGACTTCCAGATTTCCCACGAGCAGCAAACTCGGATGGCGACCGTCCATGAAAAGCAGCTTCTAACTCCACTATTTACAGCGGAAATGACTTGAAAAAATTGCAACGTGTACTTCAAAACATTAATAAAATATCCTCCAAGTTTAAACAAATTCTGATTATTCCTTCCTTGTTGAAAAAATTCACGAAAAACACTAAAATATCGGCCTCCTAAACTGGTTTTCCCCCTTAAGTCATCTAGTCGGACATGTGTATTTAGAAAAATTGCTTATGTAGATATAAGGAATTCATTAACATATTTCATATTTTTAAAATTTCGGGAAAATGTATTATGTCTAAATAACAAAGCAACATTCCAAATTTTATTATCATTTATTCTATTTGGAAATATACCTTAACTGTTAATAAGATATTTTGAGCAAGCTTATATTTGTTCTTCAATCGCGCCTACGTCTGCTTAAGATGTTTTCTTTTCTAAGCTTTTTTAATATATATTTAAGGAAATGTGAAATTTCTTGCGAACTTAGGTTAGTAGCGCTCCGATCGTCACAGTGGAAGGTTGTATCTTATGTGTGGAGTGTTTTAAGGTAATATTATTTTATTTCTGAGTATTTCAGTACAATATAGCTGTGCTACTTATTCTTAATAGAGGATAGCTATGAACAGAGGTAAAAGAATGGTTGCATTGGCCCTTTCTGCCACAGTAGAAGAGCAAAAAGAAGAAAGCGAGAGCACAAATTATTTAAAGGAACGTTTTAAAAGATGCTTTTCACTTGATTGTACTGCAACAGAGGTTATTAATTCTATTCATTTTTTTAGATGCCTCAGTTTCAGAAATTGCATTTTTTAATCCTTTCGTGAAAAATGAATCTGACTCTACATTTGTAAATGGATTTTGTTTTGATCTAGAAAAATTACAACGTGAATTTTTATTTTTTGATTACGATGATGATGATGATGATTTTGTCGATCCCGACTACTTACCCACCGACGAAGATTTCAATTATGACGATAATGATATTGTTCTAGCCGCAGAAGAATTAGAAAGAAATATTTTTAAACCGGATAATATAAGAGAAAAAAGCAGCGATGTCGAAAAGGAAACTAAGCCGTCCCGGCAGGAAAAAAGAAATCTAGGAAAAGAATATACAACAAGTACAGGGAAACTTGTTTCTAAAAGAAAATTCAAGGAGTTAGACAGCCTTATTATGGTTGTCACTTTCGGTGACAAATGGCGAAGTGAGACAAAAATTCTCTTCAACCTTATTGTGGTTGTCACCTCACCATAGTGAAAAATGCCACTTTTATTGTCACTTTCCATATTGTGGACAGTAAATTCAGCGGGGTGAGAAATTTCAGTTAGCATTTTTGTCTCACTTAGGCATTTGTCACAGAAAGTGACAACCATAATAAGCCTGAGAGTCTTGCAGAAAAGGATGCAAAGGCAAATTGACATTGCATGATCAGCAAGCTATTTTTGAAAGATACTGGTCGTTGGGCAACTTAAAACTACGACAGGCTCATGTATCTGGTTTAATGGAAGTCCAACCAAAAAAAATCAAAGGCTTTGTAAAAACCCAGCACAAAGAAATCGAACACACTCCTGTTATTACTATTTGGTCAAAGACGGAAATAGATTGTCTGTGTGCCAGAAATGTTTTCGGTTTACGCTTGGTGAAAGTGAACAGGTTTTAAAAACTATTGCTAAAAAGAAAATTAATTCCGCTGGAGGTTTTACTTCGCCTGATAAAAGGGGAAACCGCACACCCGCAAATAAACTTTCAGAAGATAAGGTTAATGAAGTTCGGGATCACATATCGTCATTTCCTGCATACGAAAGTCATTACACTAGGATGCATTCGGAACAAAAGTACTTAGCAAGTGATTTGAGTCTATCTCAAATGTATCGTCTCTATAATGATTCTAAATACTCAAAACCTGTTTCTTTCACGAAATACATATGTTGAAATTTTCAAAACAATGAAATTGAAAATTAAATCACCGCAACTGGACTGTTGCCATACCTGTGAAATTTTGAGTTTAAAATTGAAAGCTGCAACAGAGGAAGATGTAGTAAATCTAAGAGGTCAACAAGAAGCTCATCATTATGAAGCTGATCTAGCTTACCAACAAAAGGCTAAGGATAAAAACCTGTCTAAAGAAGATGCATCAATCAAAGTTTTCACCTTCGATTTGCAGCAATGTTTACCAACGCCTTATTTGAGAACTTCTGTGTCCTTTTATAAACGTCCCTTGTGGACATATAACCTGACAATTCATGACTGTGCCAGTGACCAGCCATTTTGCTACATGTGGCATGAAGCTACTGCTAAGCGTGGAGGCAATGAAATAGCATGGTGCTTAGCCAAACATATACAAAACATTTCACATGAAGTAGATCATTTAATATTTTACAGTGATAACTGTAGTGGTCAAAACAAAAACAGTTTCGTTTCAGCAATATTTATGGCTGTGATAGGCATTAATAACAGTATTAGTACAATTGACCATAAATTTCTCACTCCAGGACATACCCATATGGAGTGTGACACAGACCACGCTCTTATCGAAAGGAAAAAGAAAAAGTCGTTTGCTACTATTCATCATCCAAGAGATTGGTACCAATTTGTGGCTATAGTATATGAAATGAAGCAAGAAGATTTTTTAGATTTTGCTCAAGTATCTAAAAATCAAATCATATGGAGGAAAGTTAACCAAGATGGTGAAAGGTTCACATGGCGGGATGTGAAATGGCTTCGATATACTTCTGAATTTGGATTAATACAGTATAAAAATTCCTTGAATGAAGAGGAACCTTTTAAATTATGTTAGAAAACGAGGAGTAAATAAAATTGAAATAACAAATATAGGAAGGTGCTATGAGGAGTCTATTCCCATTAATATTGAAAAGAAAAAAGATTTGATAGAAATGCTTCCCATTATTGACACTTCCTTCCACAACTTTTACTTAAATTTGCGTACAAATGACATTCCACTATACCATCCTGATCTCACTGAGGAGACTGAAATTGAATAATACTTTTAAAAATATTCTAATAATAATACAACCGTACCTGTATGAAGCAGCTTTATTTTTTTATGTTTTGTTATATGATTTATATTTTATTTTGTGTGTATTACTATATGTTTTGTTATACTTGAATTTAATAAATTTTTTTACTAATGACAAACAATGCTCCTTACTGAAGTAAAATATCTTAACTAAATTTAAACTAAAAAAATCTATTCAGCAAATTCACTTATTTCGATATAAGAATAATTTTTTTATTGTAAGCTATTTTAGAAAAATAGCTTATTAAGAGTTAAGCTTATATAGAAATTATTTTTCTCAAGGAGAAGTATCTTAAGTTTTTAAAATGTTAATAATAACATTATTTTTGTACAATTTTTATATAGATCTTTTTCCTATATAATTAATACGATATTGCGCTACAGTATTACGTATATTAAACTCATATATATGTTAAGCATTTTTTCAAGGATTTGACTAAAGTTTCAAATTGATATTCTGAAAAACTACTAGATTTGACTTAAGCTACTTTGGCTTGTAAGCACAGATTGAAACTTATTGTATATTATCACCAGTCAATTTTGAAAGTAACCTATTAAGTCCTTCGGCAAGACCCTTTTGGCCACTCCCTGGTGATCTCGATGTCTCAGAAAAAAATGCATTATTTGCCGTATTGTTTTTCTTGCGTTTCTGATACACCAAACCATTGCCTAAACTAGTTCCATATACATATACAAAAATGATCTAGAAAGGTCGTATACTTTTCCAGCTAGACAGTTTAAACGGGCGTTGCTCCGCAGCTTGTCACCCCAATTTTTTTAAAACTATTGGTTCTACTTGAACTTTGTGTATGACATTTTTATACACCTTTATCTCAAGAACAAATTTTATTCAGCCAAAATTACCGTACAACCGATAATTTACGAGATATTTGAGGAAAACTGATTTGCGCGACCTTTGACCCTCCGTAACTTGAGTAGCCTGGCCAGTTGGCTTTATGGACATTTGAGAAATTATTTGTGACCCCAAAATAAAGAGGTGCACGAGTGGTGATTCTTATTGGCTGTGTTCAAAAAGTGGGGTTCAAGTCTCAAATGCAAGTAATTGTTTATTTATAATTATATTAACCATAACTTTTAGACGGCAAAACTGAAAATAGACGGCACTTGTTTTTCTATCTTGGAAGAATTATAATCAGCAATAATATTGAAACATTATTCTTTTTTCTAATGCACAGAGCTTTTGGAAAATCTTACAAATTGTTGAATTTTGCTGTTTTGTTTTTTATGCATATTTTCATTGGGTGCAGTTAATTATAGACGGCTAAATTGTAAAACAATAATACTTAGTTACAAGTTGTAGAAAATTTTCTTGTCGTACTGGAAAAAATTATCTTGTGTCCAAAAAGTAGGGTTCAACTCCCAAGTGCTGGTAATTGGTTCTTTATAACCATAACTTTTAGACGGGACAGTTGTTAAAAATTAGTTTAGGTGTTGACTAATATTTTGGTGTCGGTGCCGTACAGTTTGCAATGATCTTGCACGATACTGATCTAGGAGCGTGTTGAGTCGGGGTTTTCTCATCTTTTAACCACCAAATATGTACGGCATAGCCACACAATGATTCTATAAAGGCATAGAAATCGAAATGTACAAATGCCGTACAGGAATAAATCATCTTTGTGGGGGATAAATTTGCAGAAATTAAAAAATTCTTCTCGTTTCAAGTACCATTATTTTTGTACGGCAGTGGGTTCTAGGAGCTTAGTTTTTTATAATATATCAATATGAGAATTTCCGTACAAGAATGTTTGGTCGGAAAAGCACCCCTCCGGATGGAATATTCAACTTACCTGTGCGGTCACATGTACCGCGCAAAAGTGACGGCATAGTGCCTAAAGTTTGCGTCTCATTTAGGAGTATCGATCTGCATATAATTCGTGCTGTTTCACATGACACCCCAAAAATTGCTGTGGGCTTGTAGTCTAAAATAAATGCAGAAGTTTTCTTGAGCAAATTTCTTGAGCAAATTTCTTGAGCCTTCCATACCGGGCATAACTGAAACCGATTGAACCTAAATTCAGAGAGTAGACCTGACACTTAGATAATTTGGTACCTGGCTCTTGGTATAAAAGAAAAAGGTAAGGATTTAAATTTTACTTATATCGAATGCAAAGTATCAAGTATTTATTCGTATTTTCTTGGATCGAATCAACTCGCTTTTCCGCTTACTGAAGATGGGTTCTAACGCACAGGGTTGCACTATCTAATAGTAACCTTAGTTTGAAGGATAGAAGTTTATAGGACAGGTTAAAGACGATTTCCGGGGTGCTCGGGTAGATGACGATGAACCTTACGTTTGAACTCTAAGATGTTGTGAGTTCGGGAATACTGACTGTGGGAAATTATAAGTTGTAGTTATAGTATGTCGAGCCGGAATTTTGAATTTCGAAAAATTTAGCAATTTATGGCAGTTTAAAAAAAAGTATCCGTTTTACGTCATGAATTTTACACTTTAATTATTCTTATAAAGGAGATCGCCCAGATTGGGCTAATTCTGAGAGTGCCGGCCAACAAAAATAAACTTATTATTTCAATAGCGCTAAGCATTATAAACATTTTTTATTACTACACCAAAGTTCTAAAGGTGGATTTACATATCCGACGTTTTTCCGTCGCGCCGGTGTTTTTTAAAATTTCGACCAATCAGAAACAATCTCTGGGACATCTTGCCGTCACGGCGAAGAGCTGTAGTGGGATTCCGTATGGATTTAGAGTTTAGATTTTAGAGTAAAATCTCTAAATTTAGAGTAAATGGTATTCTCTAATCATAAAGTACTCTAAATTTAGATTAAATTTGAACGTTCCAAGTTAGAAAGAATGGGTTTTATGCGCCATCTAGTAGAAATCAAAAATACACATCTTTGTAATAGACTGCTTTAAATTTTTGTACCAGGGTTCTCTAAATTTAGACTAAATAAGCGATTCTGTAACGCTGTTTTCCTCTAACTTAGAGTTTGATTTTACTGACAAGTGAAATCTCATGTGAGCCAAATGAAAAAGCGGGAAATCTTATGTCAGAAAAATAACAAAGCGGAAAATAGGTAAAAATAGGCTATAACTGTTCTTTAGAACCTGTGTAGAGCGGTAAATTGTTAGAAATGTAAGTAGAAACATTTTATTTAATAATATGAGATCGATATATTTCAATGTTCGTTTTTTAGTATAGTGGAGACAGTGGCGGACTAAGCCCGTCAGAGGCCCGGGGCGGCAAAGCTGAATGAGGCCCTCAGTCTAAGAAGTCGATGTAATTTTAGAAGCCTTTTATTCAGTTGCCATTTGTATGGACAAGTGTGTGTATATGTTTATTTCCCAGTAGGAAAAGCATTTAATTACCCATCGATTCCGAAAGTCGTACTAAAGCCAAGTGTCCACTATAGAGTTTTTTCGGTACAGTGTAGAGCGTAGAGTGTAGAGCTCTACCTGTAGTATGTACACTACAGCGCTTCTCTACCACTCCACTCTAGAGAAATTTTGAGTATAGATCTACCACGACCTCTACAACTGCGGCCATCAACTTTTGCATGTCATTTCATTTCTCAGTTATTCATAGATGCGTGCGTACATATGTATATTGGTAAAAAATTTAAAGGAAATTAATAGAAATCAAAAAAATTATAAAATGAGTTTTCCCCAAAAGAAGGGAAAAGAAGGAAAGGAAATGTTGGGAGCGAGATTGGATTGCGAAAAAAAACAAAACGCTGGAATGTATCGAGAATTATGGAATGAGCTCACGGAAGAAGATACATCTTCATACCAAAATTTTCTGCGTATGTCGTATTCGAATTTCGTTGTTATTTAACACGCCGATCCCGATGCACAACAATTCGAAGCGCAGTCGAAACGCAAATAAGAATGAAAACTGTAGAGAGAAAAACTCTATCAAACATGCTTGTTAGAGCGTAGAGCAGATGTAGAGCTCTACCAAACACAAAAAAATTGCGTATACACTATAGAGTTTTTAGCAGAGCGCGTAAAGTGGGTGTAGAGAGCATGTGTAGAGCTCTAGAAGGTGTATACACTTCTCTACGCATCTCTACGCGAGAGTTTCTCTAGCTCTACCCAAAAAACTCTATAGTGGACACTAGGCTTAAGTTTATGAAAACTCCTCTTGCATGATGCAACCGAGATGAAAATGGTCAAGAAGTATTGAAGTACATATATGCGATGTACAGGGTAACGATTCAGTAAAGACCCATTTTAATAATTACATGCTGTACTTATTTGTGTCTACGGGAACATTGTACGGGACCTCCGAATCCAAAGTACCACTTAGGTAGGCACTGACCATATTTTAAAAGCCTTGTTTAGGATTTGATTTAGGGAACTTATAGCTCGGTCCCTCAGCTTCCCTCTCCCAAAAACTCGTGCTTTATGCAGCAAAAAACGTGTCGTGTAGATCAGGTCTATGTGAAGATATGTTTTCCGCGCCCAACATGTATATATATATTCTTTATCAGTGTGCTGAACTCTACAACGTATTAAAATTTCAAGGTCATCGGAGATGAGGGGGTTAAAATGCAACATTACCACATTTTATTTCACAGGCTTTTAGGCCGGGCGCACATTGAGACGCAGGTGACACAGGCTGAGCAGCACAGTTTCTGTGTCTCATGCTTTTTAAGGGAGAACCGCGAATTGCAACGCAGAGCAGGTGACACGAATACTGCGCCAGGCGCAGGCTTCACGACACTTGTGAATGGGACACAGAAACTGTGTCCTACGAGCCGCGTACGGACTTTTTTTTTTAAAAAATGGAAGAAAAATTAATCGATTTAAATAAATTTTCAAATTCCTCATCCCAATCTGACTTAGAGTTTAATAAATTTAGATATTCCTCCATTTCAAAATTACTTTCGCCAAACTGTCGAACAAAACTGCTCCCCAATGTGTAAGGCCGTTTTTTTTCTGTGCTGCCCTATTCTGCGCTTACTGCGCGACACAGCTAAATGTGCGCCTTAGCTTAAGGTTGAATATTACCTCGGATACTTGACTTAGAATTTTGGTGTGATAATAAAAAATGTTTATTTTGTTGTAATCTATTAAAATAATTAGTTTATTTTTGTTGGCCGGCACTTTCAGAATTAATGATAAAATGTATGGCGGCTGGGTGATCTCCTTTGAATATCGAAATAACTATAACTATAACTTTATTCTGCAAGAATTTTTTTAAAATTTGCAAATGGATCAACATTTACTGGAGATATGATGCCGACCGTGGAACAACTTTTTTTTCATAGTGTTGTGGATCACGTGATTTTTTACCCTAGCAATTTTTGTAAAAATAAAGTGGAATAAATTTTTTTATAAAGTTTAAATACCAATAAACAATGTGTACTATTTATTTTTATTAATTTCTATTGTTATCCCTACTAAAAAAAATGCTCCTTTTAGCGCATTTTTGGTGCTGCTAGACGTATGTAAGGCCTTAAGGGATCCCAGGGATTGGGATGCTTGTTAGGCGATTTGGGATATGTGTTCGTTCCATCCACTGACATATAGATATGGACTGCTAAATAAGCAAAATCCCATACAAAAAAGTGGCACCAAAAACTATCGTTGTCTCGTTCCCCCTTCAAAATCCTATGAACTTTAATCGGTTTTAAAATAAAAAACAGTTCAGTGCATGTCAGCGATATAAACATAAAGGGACGTCCATAAATTACGTGAGGTGTTTAGAGGAGGGGGAGGGGTCGAGCCGAATCTCACCAAATCTCACGTGGGGGAGGGGGAGGGTCTCCGCAAATCTCACGTAATTTTTTTCCGCAAGAAACAGTGTAAAATCGCGAGAAAACTGGGTTAAATTAATAGTACAGGTAAATTAAGCCGAAAAAAGCGATATAGCGGAAATAATTAGGTACAGGCTGAAAATTGGCAGAGCGCTTCTTTTTATGCTTTTTAATAAGGGGTTATAAAGTCTACCGATTTTCTACTCCGAGAAGCCCACTTTTTAGGGGGGTTTAGCCCTCAAAATGGGTATTTTTCGATTTTTCTGTAATATTTTTGCAATATTTCTTAATATTTTTTTGTTTTTTTCAATTTTAACAATATCTGTAAATGAGAAAATCTTTAAAATCGTCTTCTCGGACCCGCACTTAGATTTCATTCACGAAAATCTTGGTGCAGTATCAGATGAACATGGTGAAAGGTTTTATCAAAACATATTGCAAATAGAGAAGGAATAATGAATCAAAAGTATACGTGATACTATTACTATATTTCGACTCAATAGCAATTGGGTATAAAAATTTTGCACTGCCGTTTACACTGTATTTGTTCACTGTTTTAAATACCATCCAACTGGAACATCCAAAAAAAGTAAAGAAAATAATTTAAATATCTGGGAATGAAGAGTGTATGACGTGATGAAAAATTCTTATCATTTTATACAATGGTCTGGGAAAAACTGCGAAAGTAATGTATGCATTGACTTATACGACCATTTTTGGGCAGATTGCGACCCTACGATGAACTAGTGTGGGGGTCTAAGCTTAAACAAAACAAAAAGGCCTAGAAGCCCAATTGAAAAACCTGGAACCTAATGCGCTCCTAAGAATCTCAAGTGCATAATGTACCCAATCCTACTGCAATCATAGAGATTATATTAAGAATCGGCTCTTTTCACATCAGTCAGAACACGTGCTATCTGCGCTGCATTGTCACTACAAAAGCAGAAATTTGCACCAGGCGACATAATTAGTTATCTAAGCATCTTACAGAACTCGAATTTTGAATCGACGACCATCTGCTCTGACATACCTACTATAGGCCAAGATAGATTATGAAAAGCTTTTGTTATCATTATCGAGAGTTGTGAAGAATGGAAGTCTAACAGATCCGCACATCTTGAATCTGTATCCTGATGTACAGGCGGCTCAAACGTCAATTTGAGAAGCTGGCTGTGACTTCAGACTCCGCTTTTCTAAGGCAATACGAAAGTAGGAAGCAAACGGAAGCTAGTAGCGATGCCTGATAAATCTTCGAAAAGAAATTATTTTCAGCCAACCAACTTCATTTATTAACTTAATTTGACATTTTGATGCGAACAATAAATTGTTTCAAGAATATTTAAAGAGTTTTTAGAATATTTTAAAACAAACAAATAAATGCAGCGCATGCGGCAATGGCTTTACTCGCGGACTGAAATCCGATAACAGGCGGACAAATTTAATTCGAATTCGCATTGGTGGAGGATACCATTTTCTTATTTCCGAATTTCATGACTTTCGAATCGGATTCCAGGATAACCCCGCCTGGGTCTTTCAGTCACAGGTTTTTTACCTAACGATGACATATATAGAAGAATGCTCCGAAGTTTGTATATCTCCAGAGTCATAAATGGCTCTACCATTACTATTCAAACAGTCAAGTCGTTACTCTCTAAAAACGAATCAGTGGATGCCAAAGCCAACCTTCGTATGTCAATATATTGTAAAATTCCAAATTTTTTTTATATTCCATATGCTTGCTCTACAAATACACGAGTTTTCTGTTCTCTTGTTAAGAAATCATTATCCCTGTAAGGCACCCTGAGGTTGGTTTCCAAAGGGTAGGCAGAATCACCTGCTAAATGGTAATCCACAGGTATTGTAGTTTATATTGGGTGCATGCCTAGTTGGTGCTGTTATGATTTTGTGGTACTGTTCTTCAACACAAATTATGATTTCTAAAAGCAATCAAGCACAGATTAAGGTATTTACACTAAAAATACGCATAATAGTGTAAATCCTACAAATTTTTTAAAATTTTAAAAATCTCACGTGTGATTGAGGGGGGGAGGGGGTCGAGCCAAATCTCACGACATCTCACCAAGGGGGGAGGGGGTTTGAAAAATCGCCAAAATCACCTCACGTAATTTATGGATGTCCCCTAATTAGAAAAAACTAGACAGCTATCGAGTTTTTTCTTCTTTCTCTATTTTCTTTATTTTTAAAAGTTCGTTAAACAGAGGGAAAGAACCCTCACATATTTAAAAAAAATACATTTATTTAACGAAAAAACTGCTACTAAATAAAAAATAATGATGGAAAATTATTTCTATCAATTATAACACACATCTGATTACTTAATTTCCTCTTAATTCGAAAAAAAAAATTGTTGTTTACATAGAAAAGGTCTTCTTCTTCTGGAGAAAAATGGTGCCATTGAAAGTTGTCAATTAGCAGTCCATATCTATATGTCAGTGGTTCCATCGCAGATCCTCGGCTAAAGTTATGCTTACACTGTAAAAAAAATATGTAAATTCACAATGCAAATTTACAGTAAAATTACAAATCGCAATATGAAATACTGATTTACTGCAATATTTTAATATTACTATAAATTTTGTAACTTCATATGAAGAATTTGAGGTTAATTAGGAATATTCCCAACCACACGCATTGTAAATTTACAAAACTGCTTGTGAATAAAACTTCCAGTGCCATTTAGGAAAATTGTTTTTACCGTGAAGGATATTTTAAGAGATGGACGGTCGGGTACAACTTACTTTTTAGCGACCGTCGCAAAAACCACTTTGGCATGGTCTGACAAGATATAAAACCGTGCCATCAAACTTATTGGGCATATTCACACAGTGCGCATTCATGGCGCCTAAAACCGGTTTTATAGATGAGAGAGGGAAGGGAGCGGAAGAACTTAACGAAACATTTTTCACGCAAAAGCAAACGCGTGAAAACTGGCACACATATAAAAAGTTACTTCTATCTCTTGCATTCTTTAGCTCTGTTTTTCTCTAACAAGTAAATTTCATCTGCAATACATTTAAAGGTTCCTGTATAGCATTCAAATTTACTACACTCATTTACGCCCCGTCTGAGTTGCTAGGAGTTGAATAAAACCGGTTTTACTCACCACAATTATGGCAGCGTGTGAATATGCCCATTAGTGGTGATAATTTTTGCTCTTCCATTGACCCAGTGAGCCACCGAATGAATGTAACAGCCCTCACAAAATTGTATCGACCTCCCCATTGCTCTGGACGGAATTATAATAGAGAGAAATATAAAGAAACAGCTGGACGACCAGAAATACCATGCATAAGAAATCTGAGTGGAGTCGATTCAATTTTTAGAGGAGCCCTTTGAATTAGGTTCACGCTAAGCTAATTTTCTCAAATGTTAAAGTTTCTTAGAATGATGATAAAATAAATAATATAATAACTTTCCCCAAATCTTGCGCGTCTATTTGTTACTTAATTTTAATTAAAGTTCATGCTTTGCTCTACATCAACTTCCAAATGCTTTTACTGGGACTTAGCATCAGAAACAGTCTCACATCTTGAAGCCGAGAATTGGATAGGCCTTAAAAATACAATTTGATTATGAATGGGCATATTCACACGCTGCACTGTGTGAATATGCCCAATGCAAGCTGGCTGTGGAACGTAAGGGCCGTCCTCACTACGCAGGCTTAGATCGCGCGCGCTTTTGGCGGAAAGCCTTTTAATTTTTTTTTATGTGGAAGACTATACCTTTTCAAGTTCAAATTGAGACTAAACAATTTCAAAATGGCACTAAACAATTTCAAAATGGGACTAAATTTCAAAATGAGAATTAAGAAATTTCGGGGAAAATAAATTGATACTTTATTGGAAGAAATATAAAATATTTATATATAAATTATAAATCAATGAAAAAACAGGCATATCTATCATATTGATTGGGTCTGGTATAAATTTTTGAATATGAGTGACATGTCGGATATAATCATGAACATCAATTTTCGATATATTTTCTCGAATTTAAGTTTCTATAGTATAGCTGTTGTAGACAAAATTCGGTTTGTGTCAAATTTGATCTGTTTTCACCAGCATCTGAATATTTGAATCACTTTTGACATCAGCCTAATGTTTTTGGAAGTGCTTTCCAATCTTCTTTATTATTATGCAAAACACAGATTTGCTTCTTTATATTGTAATTTTTTTATGTGACATTTTTAGGGATAAATTAATGAAAGGTAGACGAACATGAATTTTAGGTAGTGCAAGAAAATAGTTTAACCAGTATACGAATAATTTCAGTTACGCCCTCAGCAAAAACAATCTGGTGTTACCCGTGTTCTACAGGAATATTTTTGTAAAATTGTTGGCGCCGTATGTGAGGAGGCAATGCTAAGTTCTACCTGCGCTATCGCGAATTTGGGCACGTTTAGACCCAAGTTAATTTAACTGAGCTAGGTAAGTTAACAACGGCATAAACAGCAACTTTTTTAGTGCAGTTAGCTAACTTATTTCTGCTTTTTGGCTTAGCTAAAAGATAGCACAGCCAAAATGAATTGACGTTTGCCTGTAAATTTTTGTTGTTAGCAAATAATTTAGAAATATTTCAATACAGCATGAAGATATTATTATTATTATTCATTTTTTAGCTTTTAATTATTTGTAAAATGAGAAATGTTATTATTTTTGCTTGTTATTAGCTATACAATGAGAACTGTCAAATGGCACGCTAGAAACGGTGCTAAGTTAACAGCACTAATTTAACAGAGTTAAAATAACTCGGGCCTAAACGCGCCCATTGACTGCTGGAAAGAATGAAGCACAATTAGCATGTGTGAGTGAAAAGAAAATTCTTTTAGGCTAGGCTTAGAATATAGAACTACAGGAAAGGCCCTCGCGTATAAAATCCGTGTATGCGAGCGTAGTGAAATCTGGGGTCAGTCGACTGTCAAATTGGTATAATTACTTGTTAGTTGACTGTCCAATTTTCCCCCGGCACTTTCTCTAAAACGAGTTTTTATATAAAATTTATTTACAGTTTTTTAAAAAACTAATATCAAAAAAGAAAGAAAGTTTAAAGAATTTGTTTTTAGTGTAACTGAAGTTGTTACGACTGAATTTTCAGTGAAAAAAAGAACAATGAAGTGTGCAGTTTGAATTTCACTACGCTAAAATTCTGCGAGGGCCCTTCCTATAGTTCTATATTCTAAGAGGCTAGGATTAATGGAATTCTACAGCGACGCAAATGTTTACTTGCTTTGGGAGATTGCATAGGCCTGGATGCCTCGAGTCGTAAATGCGACCTGTGGATGCAGGTTGCAAGTATTCAATGGCTCAACAAGAATTAACCAAGAACAGCATAATAAGCTGGCTTCAGACTCACGCCGACATCACCTGCGAACAAGCGTGAACGCGGGTGTGGATGGTTTTCGCGCCTTGTTTGCCGTTGCGAGTGGGTATGGCGTGAATTCTCGTCGTAAATTCACAGCGTGAGTGTAGAGCCGCCTATATGAAGTTTTGGAAATGATGCAAATATAGTGATTACTAAGGATATTTTTAATATCACAATACCCAATTGAATTCACATTTTTCGTTGTGAAAATTAAACTTATTGATCATTTTGTATAGTAAAGTTACCGCACATGTGTAGTGTTAATTAAAAAAATCCCAAAGTTCAATATTCGATTCCCAGATAATGAACTATTTTCATGTCGAATAACTTCCCTCTAAATTTTATCCTTTCAGAAATGAGCACGAATTACTGTCGCCTTTCGCTCTAAAAAGTGGCCGGAAGATGCTAAAAGTTTACAAATTTAATTTAGATTTAAAACTAAACATATACGGAGGCCAAAACGATATAGAGTGTTCACTATCACCCTGTGCAGACTGGTCCGCAAATAAAGCACCCTATGGAGTTCTAGAAGCATCTGTCATTAAATTGCGAAAGTGAACAAATTTGCATCAAATTATGCAGGAACTGACCCCAAAGGATTAAGATATTATCAAATATTATATTTCACTGTATTTAAAAAAAATTATTTTTTTCTTAAAATTCGAACTTACCATGGGAGTTTCTTGTGCAGACACTCAATTACCCCAGCTGAATCTAGCTCATGTCTTGATCATTTTCAATAGATTAGCTGCAAAGGATAAATTGTGGTGTAACTATAACTAAGTATTAATTTAGCTTAAAACCCTGCTTCATATTTCCCAAATACTTTTTTTTATTAAATTTGTTTAAAAAAAATATGGCACTTTTTTCATTGTTGCTTTTGTATGGCTATGATATTGTGTATATTCATTTAAGTAAACTTGAAATTCATCATATTTTCGGTGAGGACATGTTATAACCCTAAAGAACTTCATACCTTTGTGCTAACAATCCGGAATTTAATCATCACAAAAAGAAAAAAACGAGCATAGTTTTAAGGATAATGATAATCTCCGATTATTGACAGAATTCGACAAATACGATTACGATAATTAGTGTTGAAGCAAAACAAAAAGACTTTTCAAATTAACTTGTACTATACTTGGAAAATATAAATACGCAACTGTCTATTATTTAAAAAGTGCCCCAATAATGCCGACATGTTGGCGGGGATAAGAACATAATGGCGGATACTGAAGCACAATCTTAACTTACTTTTTTATACAAGAAAACAAAAATGAAGAATCTGTCATGTCCACATAAATATATTATTTTTACCGACATTAACTAAATAAGAATTATACTTTATTATTTAAAACTAAAGAAATATTATTTGAAAACACTTTTAATTATAATTTCTTTTTCAGACGCACGCCTATTCAACCCGCTTGTCAGGAAAAGAAGCCAAAACTATAGCCTAAAAGCGAATCTTCTTCTTGAACATATGAAAATTCGCACAAGTTAAAAATGTTAACGAGCTTTTACTCTTTATTCAACTGAATTTAACTAATTTAAATTACTTAATTAATAAAAATACTTTCACAGTATTTAGTAAGTGTTAATAGTTCCTGAAATAAGATTTATATCATAGAAATTGGCAAGTTTTCACCTGTTCACTTCAGATCTAAATATCGCATTTTTTATGAGGCAGTACTAAAAACAATATATGAAGAAATGTCAAAGGTTTGGTCTAGAAATGTAAAGTACAAAGGAATGTTAAATATAGAAAAGTCAAATATGTTGGGAGGAGTGATTAGGATAAAGATTTTCCTAGCAATTATATTTATTTTTAATTTTACTTATATTGTTAAAAGTGAAATTTGCACGGTCGCTGCGTTATGTAAATGCGACGCGAACGCAACAAATGCAGATACAAATTCTGTATCTGGAAATGGCGTTCAGTTTGGAGATAATGTTTTCAATCTTTGTAATGCGCCAAAGCCAAACAAAACCGATCAAAATTCTTGGACAGCAGATCCAACAGCTGCAAGAAGTCTTACTATAACATGTCACTATCTAAACAAAAGTTCAACACCATCACCGAATGCACCAGGCATAAATGAGGTAAATGTTTATAAATAAACACAAAAATTTGTTCTTAATTTATCTACATTAAATCATGCTTCTTTACAGACATTAATCTACTTAAATTATCCTTGTGAAGTTCCACCACAAGAAGGACATGGGTATAGCACTGGATCAATTTTACTTATGATATTCTTTACTTGTGTATTCGGTTATTTGGGGCTTGGAATTTGCGTTAACTATTTTCTGCTTGGAGCACGAGGAATTGAACTCCTCCCACATGTCGGCTTTTGGAAAGATTTTCCTGGACTAGTCAAGGTAATTTGTTTCGTTGACATACTGAAACTTTGTAACTTTGTTATTCTATAGGATGGAGCGACGTTTGTGCAAAATGGTTGTAAGGCTAGACCTAGTGAATTAGCTACGGCAAGTCCAGAAGGTTATGATGCTATTTAATAAGTACATATTATTGTTAGTTAGGTTGTTATCTTGAAGTCTCTTTTGTTTACCAAATATTTCAGAAGAACGTATTATTTTTTTCTAATAAATCGTACAATTAAATGACATTGTTATTTCTACGAATGGAATCCCTTAGTAGCTTCTGACCTGAGCCAGAATAGAGTGCGGTTGCGATATGTCGCGGCGATGTATTCAGCCTTATTATGGTTGTCACTTATGGTGACAAATGGCGAAGTGAGTCAAAAATTGTATTATGGTTCTCTAAAAAAGTAACTTTTCAGAGAGATAAGGCGAATTACAGTTGTCACTGATATCGAGAAACGGTAAATTCAGTGACAATTGTTCTCACTTGATGTTTGTAAGTGAGATTTTTCTCCTTTGATTTTAAAGGTGACATTTCTCACTATGGTGAAGTGACAACCATAATAAGGGCCATTGCTAGAAGGGTTCACACCAGCAGGCGATATATCGGCGCGACAGGGGCGATAAAAATGTGGTGGTAGCACAATTCCATAACCTTCTGTATTACAAGCCATGAACAAGGAAAATATTCAGAGCGAATTTCCGCTCAATCGGACTACAACTCTGTGAAGTCACGTTATGTTGTTAGTGTAATTTGGAGAATTTGGTAGTCCGATTCTCTCAATTGAGATTCTTGTTCATGGCTTGTAAATATAGAAGGTTATGACAATTCTCATTACTTCAGTTACAAATATGAGTTCAAGCGAGGAAGACGTTGTAGTAGCATATTGGTTCTGGCGTATAATGAGAAGAAAAGGAAAATACTGGGTTCATCCTTACAATCGTACCAATGTGCACCATAGTTCGGCTGTTGTTTCTCGAGAGCTGTCTCAACATGAATTAAATTTCAGGGAGTTTTATCGAATGAATCCTGAAAACTTTCATTTTCTGAAAAGCCTGGGGCCCTATTCTCTATGAGCCGGTTTAGACGGTGCGCTCCAGCGCATGTGCCTCACGAACTTTGTGGATAAAGGGAGAAGTGGGGTGGTACCTCTATTCATTCCCACTCCTCCCTTCATCACCAACGGTTCGTGAGGCACATGCGCTGGAGCGCACCGTCTAAAACAGCTCTATTACAATATTGTTAAATCCGATTCGAAAACGAAACAGCTCTCGAGTAAAAATTTGACAATATTGTTACATTTTCATGTAAAATTAATGCCAATATTGTAATAGAGAATACGATTTCGTCAGTTTCGTTAAAAAATATAACAATATTGTAATAGAGAATAAGGCCCCTGGTGTTACGAACCCGTGAAAAAAAGATGCACAATTCCGACAATCACGGTCAATCCCCAATACTCATGCCAACTGCAAATTTATCGATCCACACGTTGGACAAGTAGCATTGGGGACAACCTTGGTGCTAACGTGTGGAGCCGGCCTAAGAAGAAAAGAAACATTGCCTTATTTTACCTCTGCACTACTAGTACGGCTTACTACACAGTAGAATAGAAGCATTGTAGTATCTATTTTGATATTTTAAGAGCAAGATGACCTTCTTTCAGCCGTTCAGACCTTCTTTTGCCTTTTTTCAGTTTAGTGATATAGACATCCACCTCCAGTTTGAACAGTTGATCAATTATATCGTTTACATACATCAGTTCATCATAAGTGCGTTCACCAAACAAACCTCGTTAAATTACGCGTATTTATAATGTGTAAACTTAGATACACGTATTCATGAATACCCTTAATATAAAGTGTATTAATAAATTTCTATACTTAGATATATTAATATCTGAATTGTATTTTTTTAAAATAAACTTGTAATAATAACAACCTGAAGCAACCGGCAAAGAATTCTGTTCCCACCACATTTTTATCGCGCCGATATATCGCTGAGGCGACCAGCAAGTCGCACTTCAAGCGATATGTCGCTTACGATATGTTGCTCTATCGCGCCACTAGGAACCTTTTTTATCGCCTCCCTTTAGATTTCAAGTATTTTTTTGTGCGTGTCGCGTATCGTATATCGCTCGCGACATATCGCTCCAGTATGAACGGGGCCTTACGGTGAAACCCCAATGTAGGCTTGGTTTGCTTTAGTGCTTTGCTTTGCTTTGACATATCAAATAAACCAGTGCTTTGTTATGGGACAAAGCCAAATGACAAAGCGGCAAAGCCAAAGCAAAGCCCAAGCAAAGCTCGAAATGACCAATGTTCAATTTTTTGATGCTTTGTATGCTTTCGCGTTTGTTTAATATTTATTTTGCTTAGAGAAATAAATGTATGTAGAGATTTGAGAAAATTTATTTCATAAAGAAATTATTTTATTGGGAATAACATTAACTATAAATATTTAAGAGTTCAAAATTAATCTAAGACAACTATTTCTATATCCCATTTTAACAAATTTCTCGTAAATGTTTGAACAGTTAATGCCATAGATGCAAGTTACACTATCCATCACTTCGTTAATTACCCCCATACACAAACCGACTTTTTAGGCAAGGGGTCGCAGCGAAGTATGCAAATGAGTCAAATTACACGGCCTATCACTTTCCCAGACTCACTTTCCAATATTTCCAATAAACCGGTTTTTTAGACAAGGGGGCGCAGAGAAGGGTATGTGTTGCGCCTCACTTGTAAATTAAAAAATGTTTTCGGTCTCACAGCAAATTACACTAACACAAGCATAATTTTGTTCTCTGGGACTGCGAAAAATATGAGAATTTTTGTTGCTTTGTACACAACCACATAGACAATAGAATCGTTACACGGAAAAGAGGCTGAAAATTAGGTGCTTCGTGTAATACTCAAATCATACACAGACAGGTTTGACGTGAGTCTCAAGTGAATGGCCGTGTAATTTCACTCAATTACACGCATGGCATATTCTTCGCTGCGCCCCTTGCCTAAAAATCGGTTTGTGTATGGGGGTAATAAACGAAATGATGGATAGTGTGACTTGCATCATAAACCATTTGTGCTTCTTTATCACTCTACACAACAATAGATATTTACATTCGATCCTTTGTTCTTTTTAAAAAATAATAATGTCCATTCCAAAGGAAAAATTCATACCTCTTACCTCTTTGGTGTACTATTTCTATTTCCAATGCTCATGAAAAGCAAACTGTAGTAAAGTAACTAAAGCAAAGCGTGTATTTGGGTTTGTTTTGCTTTGATGCAAGTTACACTTTCCATCATTTCGTTTATTACCCCCATACACAAACCGAGTTTTTAGGCAAGGGGTCGCAGGGAAGTATATGTCATGCATGCACCCAACGCTGCGACCCCTTGCCTAAAAAATCGGTTTGTGTATGGGGGTAATAAACGAAATGTTGGATAGTGTAACTTGCATCATAGGGCATATTCACACGCTGCCATAATTGTGGTGAGTAAAACCGGTTTTATTCAACTCCTAGCAACTCAGACGGGGCGTAAATGAGTGCAGTAAATTCGAATGCTATACAGGAACCTTTAAATGTATTGCAGATGAAATTTACTTGTTAGAGAAAAACAGAGCTAAAGAATGCCAGAGATAGAAGTAACTTTTTATATGTGTGCCAGTTTTCACGCCTTTGCTTTTGCGTGAAAAATGTTTCGTTAAGTTCTTCCGCTCCCTTCCCTCTCTCATCTATAAAACCGGTTTTAGGCGCCATGAATGTGCACTGTGTGAATAGGCCCATAGGCTTGTTGGGCTTGTTTTGCTTTGGCACGTGGTACCTGAAAAGCTCACCAAGTTCAAGCAAGCCAAGCCTACATTTACTGTGTTTCCATGAGCCAGGGTAGAGTTTTCGTTAAGTAAACAGAAAGCTTTTTCTCTCAAGATCACTCGACGCTGTTTCCATGACGGTTCTGGGTTAAAGTGACATATAATTAACTTTACATTGCGTCGCCGTTGGTATATGTGCAGTAAAGGATACTGAAACACACACATATACAAAACCCGGCTTAATCGGACTGGCTTCGTTGAGTTTCCTTGGATTTAACGACACTTTACTCAATCCCCGTTTCCATGGGCGCTTAATCTGAGTAAACTCAGGATAAACTCTGCATGGAAACACAGTACATGGGCGCTTAATCTGAGTAAACTCAGGATAAACTCTGCATGGAAACACAGTAATTGATGCAAGTTAAGGTGAAACCCCAATGTAGGCTTGGCTTGCTTGAACTTGGTGAGCTTTTCAGGTACCACGTGCCAAAGCAAAACAAGCCCAACATGCCAAAGTAAAACAAACCCAAATACACGCTTTGCTCTAGTTACTTGACAGTTTGCTTTTCATGAGCACAGGACATAGAAATAGTACCCGAAAGAGGTAAGAGGTATGAATTTTGCGAAATTTTTCCTTTGGAATGGACATTATTGTTTCACAAAAAGAACAAAGGATCGTATGGAAATTGTATCTGAAAAAAAAGGAGAATGAAAATTTGAAATATTGTGTAGAGTGCTAAAGAAGCACATATGGTTTATGGCATTAACTGTTCAGACATTTACGAGAAATTTGAAATGGGATATAGAAATAGTTTTTGAACTCTTAAATATTTATAATTAATGGGCATATTCACACAGTGCACATTCATGGCGCCTAAAACCGGTTTTATAGATGAGAGAGGGAAGGGAGCGGAAGAACTTAACGAAACATTTTTCACGCAAAAGCAAAGGCGTGAAAACTGGCACACATATAAAAAGTTACTTCTATCTCTTGCATTCTTTAGCTCTGTTTTTCTCTAACAAGTAAATTTCATCTGCAATACATTTAAAGGTTCCTGTATAGCATTCAAATTTACTACACTCATTTACGCCCCGTCTGAGTTGCTAGGAGTTGAATAAAACCGGTTTTACTCACCACAATTATGGCAGCGTGTGAATATGCCCAATGGGCATATTCACACAGTGCACATTCATGGCGCCTAAAACCGGTTTTATAGATGAGAGAGGGAAGGGAACGGAAGAACTTAGCGAAACATTTTTCACGCAAAAGCAAACGCGTGAAAACTGGCACACATATAAAAAGTTACTTCTATCTCTTGCATTCTTTAGCTCTGTTTTTCTCTAACTAGTAAATTTCATCTGCAATACATTTAAAGGTTCCTGTATAGCATTCAAATTTACTACACTCATTTACGCCAACGTCTGAGTTGCTAGGAGTTGAATAAAACCGGTTTTACTCACCACAATTATGGCAGCGTGTGAATATGCCCAATGTTATTCGCAAAAAACTAATTTCTTTATGAAATAAATTTTCTCAAACCTCTACATACATTTATATCTCTAAACAAAATAAATATTAAACGCGAAAGCATACAAAGCGTCAAAAAATTTAACATTGCTCATTTCGAGCTTTGCTCTGCTCTGCTTTGGCTTTGCCGCTTTGTCATTTGGTTTTGTCTCATAACAAAGCACTGGTTTATTTGATATGTCAAAGCAAAGCAAAGCACTATAGCAAGCCAAGCCTACATTGGGGTTTCACCTTTACACTTTCCATCATTTCGTTTATTACCCCCATACACAAACCGATTTTTTAGGCAAGGGGTCGCAGAGATAGCTGCAAATTACATGCATGACATATACTTCCCTGCGACCCCTTGCCTAAAAAATCGGTTTGTGTATGGGGGTAATAAACGAAATGATGGAAAGTGTAACTTGCATCATTGGGGTTTCACCTTTATTCATAAGCGCTTTACGCATGTAGGGAAAAAAGTCAGAAGCTTGCTTGGATCTAAAAATTTCTGTGCGGGTACGGGCATTCTTTTGTTTTTGTGAGGAAGAGGCAAGGGAGTGAAAAATCCATGGAGGCTATACAAGGAGATAAAACTCCGTGTTGTCAATATTCGTTTGATTATTGGTGGCGCTGTAGTCAAATGTACCCCGAAAAACATGGCCGATTATATTTATCCGGTTCATGGTAAAGTTCGTTTATTACTAATATATTTTACGTTTAGCAGCTTACAGCTGTTTACCAGCTTCTAAATTCGATTTTATATCAATGCGATTATTCGTAATTAATCAATTTTTGATGTTTCCAATGAATTTTTATTAAATTCATTGGGGTACATCGGACAAAGGTGACATCTGTGGCCAAAAATGAACTTCTAGTTTAGTTTCTTCTACCCATCCATTTCCTGTCATTTTCCCCATAAGAGTTTTGTCTCCTTGTATATTCTCCATGGAAAAATCAAACAAGCTGAAGCGACGATTTCTTGAAGGAAAGAATGAATGGAAGAAATGCAAATGCGTGAGAAATTAATTCTCAAGGGCAGTTGCGATTTGATAATTTTTGTTTTAAATGTTTGTTTTCATGTATTATTTGAGACTAGGGATATTGTCGTGGGGAGCTAAACATTTAGATTTTTTAAAAAATGATAATGTTATAAAAAAATATTTTTTTTTTGCTATTTGAAATTTGAAACAGGAAGTTAAAAAAACAATTCAAATATTTTTGAGCTCCAACTACACGTTTCTGATTGTGAATAATGCATTAAAACAAAAATTTATTTATTTTTAACAAAAGCGAAACTGTTCTTGAGCATTGAAAAGTAAGAACCTTCGTTTATTCGACTACTTTTGGAAAAAAAAAAAAAATACATAAAGGATTTTGAATGAAAATTCGTAGGTTTTTGTTTCGTTTTTTATTATTGCAGGCAAACATTTTAAAATTTATATTTTGCACTAGCAACCCCCGCGTGCGTTGCAACGCCTTTAAATAAAAAAAGATTATGTGTCCGCAGTCCCTGATAAGGTATATTGTAAAAAAGAAGAAATCTGCACAAATTGATTTTGCATAAGGTACATAAAAAAATTTAGAGTTATCTATAAAAAAAATATGTTAAAACTTTTTTAAGATTCGACGATGGAAAATTTTGTATTAGAACACACACCTAGCCAAACATATTCAGAACCGTCTGCGTAGATTTTGCTATGCCTGGGAAATTAGGCGCCCTGTGCAGAACTTCGCGATTGGAATTGATTGAAAGAATTTTACGCTTAATACAAAGGGAAGAAAGTAAATGGCTTTGGATATTTGGATATTCCGCTGTTGAAGGATACCGGACTAGAATTGACCTGTGGGAAAACCTAAACATATATTAGGTCTTGATAAGGCAGTTGTAATGCATGACACTACAAGTATGCCTTCTTAGGAACAAGTCAGGTGCAGGGCTTGTATCCTAATCGTATGAATGATAAATTACATGAGGTTTTCCTAGTTGGGGCCGAGCATGGACCAAATGAGGAAATGTAAGGCTTTTAAAATATTGAGCAATATAGACTGTGGTACTGACAGAGCTGTATAAGGTGCGCCAGGAATGGAAAACGTGTACAACTTTCCCGCCCGGAACGGCAGTATGCGAATCATCGTGTTCGGCATTGACACGAATCATGCGCCCTCAACGTATTACAACATGTCGACTGATAGATTAAATAATTTTACTGATAGATTAAATTTTTATATCTGAACACTGTTCTTTTAAGATTTGATGAACTAAAAAATCACAAAGGGCAATTATTTTAAAGAAATGATTAAATGTTATTTTTTTAGAAAAAATAAACTACATATATGAAGTATGAGAAAAACGCGGGGGGGGGCAAAGCCCCCCTAGCCCCTGGGTTGCTACGGCCCTGAATTAACATAAATACAAAATTGTTTTGCCTGCAATTTAGTTGGTGCGATTTGAGTTAAAAATATATATTATTTATGTCAGTTTTTTGCTTTATTAAATATAATGGGTAATGTTGATGGTAAGCATTTTTGCATAATGCACGATTTTTTGCAGCAATCCTTTGGCTCGCGTTCATTTACGGAAAAGAGATCCATAATTGAAAATGGTAGACCGAAACCAATATTACATATTTTAAGTGAAAATAAAACATGCACTAGGCATTTTTCTATTAAATTATACAATAGCGCGAATTGGATTACCTGTTGTCAAAATAAGCATAAAATTTTTTGTTGGCCTTGCATTTTATTTTCAAATGAAAAGAACCTTTGGCGGTCTTCGGGATTTAATGATTTAAATAATTTTCATAAGCCGTTGATAGGCATGGTCAGCATTTAAAATTGGTTTAGCTCTTTCTAAATTCGGTACAAGCCAAAGGATTGAAAATCTAGTAGACACTCATTATAAATCCTCAATTATGAGAACAATGAGTTAGTTAAAAAGATTCGGAAAATTATTAAAATTTGTAGATACAGATGTTTGCCACTTGGCATGTCAGGAGCAAGCCTTTCGCGGACACCGCGAAGGTCAAGATTCTATTAATCGGGAAAATTATGATGAAATAATTTCACTTTTGGCAAAACATAATCCAGAACTTAAAAATCAGCCTCAGTATTTTCTGGATTATCAAACAATATTCAAAATGATTTAATAATGGCTATTTCATACTAAAAATTAAATTACTTCTGAAATCCAAAATTTTGAGTTTGTTGCAATTATTTGTGATTAAACCACGGATATTTCCTGTCGATCTATGTTGCCAACCACTCTGAGATACATTTCTTCCTCTGCTGACACGAAAGAAACATTCATTAGTTTTAAAAATATTTCCGATGATAGAAAGGCAGCTCGTTTGCATGAACATGTAGCTCATATTATACAGAATTTCGCTTGTGATTTCAAGTTACAATTGCTATGACGGAGCTTCAGTTAAGGCAGGTGAAGTTGGAGTTAAAGAAACTTCCAAATGCTCTTTTTGTACACTGCTTTGCCCATCGCTTAAATGTTGTTTTATCGAAATCATGTGACAAGATTCGTGAGTGCCGAATCTTCTTTCAGTCAATCACAGGTTTTTCAAATTTCTTTAGTCACTCAACTAAACAAACCGCTATTCTCGACTTTTTCTTAAAGCAAAAACTTCCAAAAGTAGCTCACACTCGCTGCAATTTTAATGGAAGACTTATTTTATCTATTCATCATAATTTAGATAATCTTAATACTCCTTTTGAATATATAACGTGCATCCGCGGAACGGAGTTTTTCCACACAAATTTTGCCACATTGCATCCCCTACAGTTCAAAGCACGCCACGCCAGTGGCCAAGGGCCGGACCTACCTCACCCACTGGTCCCAACAATCAACCTATAGAGGGGAGACGAACGTAGCATTATACCTGTGACACATTATACTTTCATTATGATGGTAACTTTCATTATGATGGTCAAGGAAATGATGGGGTGACACATTACACTTTACTTTCATTTGCATCTGGCATATCAAGTGAGGATATAAACCTGCCAGTTTTTTTGCTTTATTTTAAGCTGTTTTATTTTGGAATATTAAAAAAATATTTTTTAAAGTAGTAAAGAAAATATCCTTGCAAATTGTTGCTTAACTAACGTGAAATCAAATTATTTTATTTTAAAATGTAGTTTCCAATTTTCCAACAGATGCCACTTAACCGAAATTACAATCTAAATGAAAGTAAAATACTTTCATTTTGGACTTTCATTATGGTGGGTTTTTGCCACGATAATGAAAGTTACTTTCATTATGATGGTATATGTGTCACAGGTATTATCCACTAGCTTACCGACCCAACACCTACCAGTCATTTTGGTTCCTATCGCCATAGAATACCCAGATTCCTCCACATACATCAATAAATTCATAAGGAAACCACTTTTATACCTGTGGTACATATACCATCATAATGAAAGAAACCTTCATTATCGTGGCAAAAACCCATCATAATGAAAGTCCAAAATGAAAGTATTTTACTTTCATTTGGACTGTAATTTCGATTAAGTAACATCTGTTGGAAAATTGGAAACTACATTTTAAAATAAAATAATTTGATTTGACGTTAGTTAAGCAACAATTTGCAAGGATGTTTTCTTTACTACTTTAAAAAATAGTTTTTTAAATATTCCAATTTAAAACAACTTAAAATTAAATCAAAATACACAGGTTTAGTTCCTCACTTGATATGCCAGATGCAAATGAAAGTAAAATGTAATGTGTCACCCCATAATTTCCTTGACCATCATAATGAAAGTATAGTGTGTCACAGGTATTAATATTGATAGTACTCTTATGGAGGGAGACTATATCGCGTATTTCTATCGGTCAGCTTGTTTCAAGCCAGCTGGGATTCACAAAAGAATAGCGCCATCTATTACAGCTTAGAGACAACAGTTATTTGTAACGACTTTAGCACTTGAATAATACCTGTGACACATATCCATCATAATGAAAGTAACCTTCATTATCGTGGCAAAAACCCACCATAATGAAAGTCCAAAATGAAAGTATTTTATACCTGTGACACATATACCATCATAATGAAAGTAAGCTTCATTATCGTGGCAAAAACCCACCATAATGAAAGTCCAAAATGAAAGTATTTTACTTCCATTTGGACTGTAATTTCGGTTAAGTGACATCTGTTGGAAAATTGGAAACTACATTTTAAAATAAAATAATTTGATTTCACGTTAGTTAGGCAACAATTTGCAAGGATATTTTCTTTACTACTTTAAAAAATATTTTTTTAAATATTCCAAATTAAAACAGCTTAAAATTAAAGCAAAAAAAGAGGCAGGTTTATATCCTCACTTGATATGCCAGATGCAAATGAAAGTAAAGTGTAATGTGTCACCCCATCATTTCCTTGACCGTCATAATGAAAGTTACCATCATAATGAAAGTATAGTGTGTCACAGGTATTACTTTCATTTGGACTGTAATTTCGGCTAAGTGACATCTGTTGGAAAATTGGAAACTACATTTTAAAATAAAATAATTTGATTTCACGTTAGTTAAACAACAATTTGCAAGGATATTTTCTTTACTACATTAAAAAATATTTTTTTAAACATTCCAAATTAAAACAGCTTAAAATTAAAGCACAAAAACAGGCAGGTTTATATCCTCACTTGATATGCCAGATGCAAATGAAAGTAAAGTGTAATGTGTCACTCCATCATTTCCTTGACCATCATAATGAAAGTTACCATCATAATGAAAGTATAGTGTCACAGGTATTAACAGGGGTGTTTTTTTTAATCTGTTCCAGCACAGAACAGAACAGCTTCCATACAAAAAGTCTTGTCCCCGATAATTATCAAGAACACTATCCAGCACAAAGGGAAATTTTAAATTTCCTTTTCTCCCATACGTTTTTTAACTTGACAGTTGACAAATAAAGTAAAATGTTTTGTTTACTGAATGAAAAACGAATTAATGGAGAGATAAATAAGACCAATCTTTATGCAATATTAGAAGAAATTAAAATGCCCAAAGCCGTAATTTATGTAAATAAAAATGAAAATTTCCCTTGATTTGTAATGATTTATGTACTAAAACTATTGGCGCCATCTATTAGATTGGAATGGAAAGAAACGGTTATTAAAGGCAAAGCTTTTAGAAGCTTCTGGAAAAAAAAAGAATATTCGCGCAATGGTCTAGACTAGGGTAGAAAAATCGGGTACGTGGATAAAGGGGGAGCTTGAATATATAAATGCAGCGGCATTTAGGAGCAGTTTCGATTTGGAAAGCGATTAAATACCCCGTTTATGACTGGGTTCAACCTGTCAACCTAGGTTGAACCCAGGTTCAACCCACTCATAAACGGGGGTCGAGTTGAAAGTGGGTCCACTCAATTCAACTTAGCTCTCCTACCTGGGTCGAGTTGAAATTTCGACTCATATACGCGGGTTGAGTTGAAATTGGGTTGAAATGACTTGTTTTGTTTGTTTAGTATCCGTGAAGTTCATTTTGATAGAAAACTCTATAGGAAATCAGAAATATTGAAAAATATAAAAAAAGAATTAACAAAAAGAGGCTATCGTATCTAAAAATGAGAATTTCACACAAAAATTTGATGTTATGTTTTGATGTCAGTTGAACTCTATTTCAACCCAAAGTGAACTAACTCGACATCGAGTTCTAAAGTGAAAAATGACCTAAAGCGAAAAGTGGTTATTAAATATTGATTTAAAAACGATAAATAGAATTTAAGAGTGTGAGATATTAAATTGATAGTGATAAATAGTGAACTTTAAGAATTGTGTTTTAGTAGTTCTTGAATTGTGTCTGTTATTAAATTGTTTCAGTTTCTAATAAATAAGTTTTGTGTGAACATTTAAAAGTGTATTCATTAATTAATCCTACGAATCCGTTAAGCAGTAAATGCCGATTAGGTTTTGCCACTTTAAATGCGGCTTCTTTTGTCTCTAGCCTTCACAGCTGCTTAATTACTTTATGCTCCTGTTTGTTTCGAATAGAATTGGTGGCTAGTGCCTCGTTCATTTGCAGATGCTTAAATATTTCGAATAGAATTTGTGCCTGGTTTAAATGCCGATTTGAGTTTAAGCCCTGTTGAAATAACACTTCGTAATATTATTTTACCTACTCACCGTGCTTGCAGCTAACATACGATATCGATCTAAATCAGCTTTGGATAAATTTACTTTGGGTAAATTTACTATTTCTGAGTTTAAAGTATTATTTTATTTCTAAAATCTTCACTAATATGTACTTTGCATAAATAAGTTCATACCTGAAGCATATAAAACAAGTTAAACATATCGTGACGAGGGGATGAGTAATGGACAAGATTAAAAAAATCAACTTTTTTTTATGTATTTATGCTTAAATTTTCTTGCCATTTAACTTGTATCCATTTGCATTGTATGTCAGCATTTCTAACATCTTCAATCCAGCTTTTACCTAAGCTGCATTTTCCTATAATGTCAACGGTATTTAAATCGTGTTTAAGGCACTCTTCACTGTCATTAATTTTCTCAATGCCGTTCCAAGCAATCATAACTCCATTATCATTACAATACTTCTTTGCCGGACGAAACGTTTTGTATTTATAATGTGAAGCCATCTTAGTAATTGAATCAAAAATGAAATCATTGCAAGCAACACCACCAGATATTACTAACGAAAGATCATTTACACCTTCGAATAATTTCTCCCGCTGGCAGTATTCAATCGCTCTCTGCGTTCTGTAAGAAATGTGCCTCGTTATTGCTTTAAGGAATCCAGCACAGAAATCTGTATAATGTGGAATTATTTCATCTGGTCCAAGTTCTGAAACAAATTTGATGCTAATAAATTACTCATCTTTATTGTACACAAACCATAAATATGCTCCTCTCTTTTTATGTGGCGAAGTGCGGCGTTTTTTAAACCAGCAAAACTGAATTGGCAATCTTTTGTTCTAGCCAGTGGCAAGGGGAAAGCGAATCTATCTACATATTTAGCTTCTTTTGAGGCATTTTCAATGGAAGCGCCACCACTTAACCATTCAAATTGTGGAAGATTTCTAAGTTTGAGCCTTCGTGCTGTTTTATCAAAAGCTTCGCCTGGAGCATCGTCAAGCGATTCCCCTAGTAAGAAAAAATCCGTTGCACTTTTAACAAATGTCAATTGGCAGTGTCCACCGCTGATAAGTAAACATAAAAAGGGGAAAGGAATTTTGTGGTCCATTCGAGCTGCTAAAGCGTGAGCTTCCATATGATGAATCGGTATTAGCGGCTTTGAATGACTTCGGGCTAGGTACTTTGCATATCTGACACCTATTAAAAGACTTAGCGGTAGTCCTTAAAATGAAAGAACTGTTTTATTACTTTTTGAATACAATATTTTTACCTGGACGATTGGTAACCGCAATTGCATCAATATCTTTGTAATTTAATCCAGCATTTTGAAAACACTCCGATACCGCCTTTTCGATATTTTGCCGATGAAGATCCTGTGCTCTAGGCGGAGTGACGCCTCCATATCTAAATTAGTGTTTTCGAAAATCCTTTAATGCCAATTTACTAAGTACCTCAAATGGAATTTTTGTTGTGAGTACAAGGACTCGCCTAAAATTACTCCCTCGGTATTTACTATCGCAACCCCCGTATCATCACAAGACGTTTCAATTCCCAGTATCCTTAAATCTTTTCTGGAAGTACTGTAATAACGCGAGGCAGTAATTTTTACTAAGTTATTTAAGCCTCGCCGTGACAATACACTCATTTTTTAAAAACAAAATTGAGGTTAGGCTAAACGTCAGTGGCAGCGAACACTGGATAGAAGACAGAATGGGTTTTGTGAGTTCCTATGTTGTTTATAAGCAAAAATATGCAAGTCTTGTGGTATTTAATTTTTTTTTTAATTTAAGAAAAGCTTTATAAAATATTTTCCCCTTGTAAACAGAAGTTTTAGAGTCCTCCTCGGCCCCTTCCGCCTGTTGGTCCACCTTGCCATGTTCCTCTCCCTGTTGGCGGAGCTCCTCTGCCTGGACCCGAGCCCCTACCGCGGCCTCTCGCTAAAATAACGAAAGAATAATTTAAAAATCTTATTTTAAAGACAAGCGTTTACCTTGTGCCCGCAAAATCGCCGATTTTCCTCTGCCTGCCGTTCCACCTTTTCCGCTTTGTTTTTTAAACATTGGAGCATTCTTTAGCATGTCTGGAAGTATCATGAAACGAATTTTAGAGCCTCTGATGTACACATTTTCCAAATTAGCAGTTCTTCCATCTCGGTAGGTAACAGTGATCTGAGTAAGCTGGCAATTCATATTATCCTCGGCCTCGATCAACTTCCCTCTGTAAACTTCTCCAGTTATAGTCTCACATGTTACAATATGCCCTTCTGCTTCATGCAACACTTTAATAGGTACTCCAATAGACATTTTATTTAAATAAAATCGAAATAAGATAATAAAACTTTGCGTCGAATTCAATCGTTTGTCACTTTTATGTCAACTAACCTTAAAATTTGTTAGCGGCAATTTGTTATTTGCTACGTTTAACTGGCGTATTACGGGGGTTCACTTGAAATAAGAGCTGCGTTCCATTGGGCAATATTTGCTACTCAGTAGTACTCCCGGGTATACTCAACTACCCCTGCTCTTGCTTTAGGGTATTTCACTCCTATTAGAAACGCATAAAATTTCCGCCAGGTTTGCAAGCTTTAACTATTTAAAAATAGATGGCCTTTTGTTTTTTAAGGTGTCGCTGTCTGATTGCAACTCCGTGTAACAACCATAAGCGAACGAAATAAAAACAAGTCAATCTTATGTCTCTTCAATGTTTTTATTAATTTATTTTATTTTGTTTCAAAAGCAATCTTGATCGATTAAAAAACGAATTATCAATGAATAACTGCCGTAGCAGCAAGTATTTGTCTCTGCTACTAATCCGGTCAAGTTGTGTCTGTTGTCAAGTTTTTCCGATAGATGCTGGGAAAGACTGCCACAGCTACCCCCTTCTTAATAGACAGGTCGTAGACGGGTCTTGAAAGGAGACTGATTTTCTTTTGTTGCTGTAGGTCCTCAATTTTCCTGTGCCTGCATTGGAGTTAGATGTCCACTGGTTTTGTTCATCTATTGTATGTGACTTCTCTCGTGATGAGCTGTCAGTCGGGTTATCTTCGATGACGGTGTACGCTGGTTTTAATCTCTCGGTTGAGATTGTGGTTTCTTTTTCGCCTATTTTAATTATAAAATTATTGTCATTAATTCTCTTTAATACCTTGTAGGGTCCGGAATATGGTGGTTCTAATGGTTTCTTAACAGCATCGGTTCTCAGGAAAACATGTGTACAATCTTCTAAATGCTTATGTCTGAACAAGCGACGATTGCCGTGATTTGCTGTTGGAAGTGGTTTGATGGCTCGCATGTGTTCTCTAAACTTCTGAATGAATATTTGCGGATCAATGCATGTGTCTATGTCGGTGAAAAATTCTCCAGGAACTCGAAGTGGTGATCCAAATAAGAACTCGGCAGCCGAAGCATTCATGTCTTCCTTAAAACAGGTCCGAAGTCCTAAAAGTACCGTAGGCAGGAGGTCCAACCATGAAGTCCCTGGGTGACACATTAAAGCGGTTTTAAATGAACGGTGCCACCTCTCAATAAGTCCATTCGATGCTGGGTGGTATGGTGAAGTGCGAACTCTTCTAGATCCAAGCATATTAGTGAGTGATTTAAATAGCTCTGACTCAAATTGAGTGCCTTGGTCTGTAGTTATTGTCTTTGGTGTTCCATATCTTGCGACCCAATTTGAATAAAATGCGGTCACAATCGTGTCTGCGGTTATGTCCTTAAGTGGAATCGCCTCAGGCCATCTTGAAAAACGGTCTATTATTGTTAAACAATAACGAAATCCCTGAATTAGTGGTAAGATCACAATGTCCATATGGACGTGATCGAATCGATGGTCAGGTAATTTAAATGGTGTTATGGCATTTTTTTGGTGTCGTTGTATCTTTGCCTTTTGGCAAGAAATGCATCTGCGTGACCATTCTATTATATCCCTCTTCATCTGTGGCCAAACGTACTTTTGCCTAATTTGTGTTGAAGTGGATTTCCCATTTGGGTGTGATAATCCATGTATGGAGCTAAATATACGATACCTTAAAGGTTGAGGAACATATGGACGTATCGTTCCAGTTTCTGTTTCGCAGTACACTGAACAGTCTTCCTTGAAGGATAATTTTTGAAGTTTCAGTGAGGATGATCCTTTTAACAATTCCTTCAACTCTTCGTCTCTCTGCTGTTCTGTTTGTAGTTCTTCCGGTTCCACCACTGTCGGTGTAGTGATCATACTGATACGTGATAGTGCATCAGCTACTGTGTTGTCCTTACCTGGAATATAAACTATATTTGTGGAAAATTGTGAGATCCAATCTAATTGTCGTAATTGACGAGGAGAGGCTTTCTCTGGTTTCTGCGCGAATGCGTGCGTTAATGGTAAATGGTCGGTTCTAATTACGAAAGTTCGTGCTTCGAGTATATGACGAAAAAATTTTATTGAAGCGAAAACAGCCAGAAGCTCTCTATCATATGTAGAATATCTTTGCTCTGTTGGGCTCATCTTCCGTGAAAAATAACCAAGCGGTCTCCATTCTCCTTTATCTTGTTGTTCCAGTACACCACCAATTGCTGTGTCTGACGCATCGGTTGTGAGTGCGAGTTGTTTGTTCTGACCCAGGTGTGCCAGTTGGACTGCATCACATAGACTTGTTCTACAAGCTTCGAATGCTTCTTCAATTTCATCAGACCAAACCACTGGACGTTTATCATTCTTTTTTGAATTTTTTAGTAGTTCGTTGAGTGGGGCTTGTAATTGGGCTGCATGTGGTATACATCTTCGGAAGTAATTTAGAACGCCTAGGAATCGACGAAGTTCTGCGATGGTTTGCGGCTTAGGGTAATTCTTAATCGC
Source organism: Thereva nobilitata (assembly GCA_963855945.1). NCBI lineage: Eukaryota > Metazoa > Arthropoda > Insecta > Diptera > Therevidae > Thereva > Thereva nobilitata. The sequence goes on from OY979697.1 coordinate 39,170,561, forward strand.
GGAGATACGCTCTGCGGGTGGTTTACAGCCGTCCTTGTTTATCGTGTAACCCAAGTAAGTCACTTCGCTTGCTCCAAAAATGCATTTATTTAAGTTGATGCGCAAGTTTGCATCGTGAAGTCGCTTGAAAACTTCTTCAAGGTGTTGACCATGTTCAACTGCATCAGCGGACATGACCAGGATGTCATCGATGTAACAGTACACATAGTCCAGGTCGCGAAAAATGCTGTCCATATAGCGTTGAAAGGACTGCGTTGCGTTCCTTAAACCGAAAGGCATAACCAGAAATTCAAATAATCCAAACGGTGTACTAATTGCCGTCTTTGGGATATGTTCTTTGGCCATCGGGATTTGGTAGTAGGCACGAACTAAATCAATAGTTGAAAAAATTTCCTTACCATATAATCTTTCTGTAAAGTCTGTTATGTAAGCTATGGGGTAACGATCTGGAATCGTTTGGGCATTTAGTTTCCTGTAATCCCCGCAAAGCCTCCAACCACCAGTTTTCTTCGCAACCATATGAATTGGGCTTGCCCACGAGCTGCTTGATGGTTGACAAACTCCACTATCTAACAAGCCTTCAATTTCATTTTTGGCCGTTTGAAGTTTCTCGCCAGATAGTCGACGTGGCCGTTCAGCTAACGGTCGGCCAGTTGTAAAAATTTGATGTGGAGGTGCCTTGCTTGTCGACGGAGCAACTTTAACCATTGGTAGTGTTATGCTGGGATAATTTTTGATTATCTGATGATATTCAAATTTGTTGTTCACGGTTGTTATTCCGTAGATGGTTGTCGGTGCCAGCTCTCCTTGTCTGGATAACGCTGTGGTGCTGTCCACTAGTCGCTGGTTCTTCAAATCTACAAGAAGTCCAAAATTGCTTAAAAAATCAGCTCCAATAATTGGTACCTGGGTTTGGGCAATAATAAATACCCACTTGTAGGATCGTCTCAAACCTAGGTTCAACTCCATGCGATGTACACCATAGGTGTCGATGGTTGTTGAATTTGCTGCATATAATTTGAAGCTGCTGGGTTTCGGCCTGTCATTAGTAAAGTTAACGGGAACAATTGAAACAATGGAACCTGAATCAACGAGAAATTTCTGATTAGATTTTTTTTCTTTAATAAATAGTCTATTTTCAGGTTGGAGACATGGATTATTATCACCATGACGGCCTGTCTCCATGGTCGCCACAGGAATTAGTTTTCCTTGTTAAATTCTACAAATTTGCACGGTGCACGGCATTTTGTAGCTTTGCTTCCGTATTTGTTGTGGTAGTAGCAATTCTCGTCGCGTACAGGTGTCGTTGACCTCGTTCGGCTGCGTGAACGGGGCCTCGTAGTCAATTGCTTCATCGACTTCAACACTACCTGTAGCTGTTGTTCTATCTTGTCCAGTCTGCTGTTTACACTCGAGCTTGATTCACTTACAGCTGCTACCTGGGGCTCAAGCGTGTTAGTGTGTTCGAGGATTTTATCAGCAATCTCAGCTAATTTATTTAATTCCAAATCCTCAGTGGCTGAAAGGACACATTTAACACTTACCGGCATGCGCTGTAACCACAAGGATTTCATCACCTCTTCATTCATGCCTTCGGGGGCAATGTTCAACATTTCTCGGAGAAGTTGTGAAGGCGTTTTATTTTTTAACTCCAGCTCTGTAAATAATTTTTGTAGCAACTTCTCTTTCGATTCGGTAAATCGCGTGATAAGTTTGTCTTTCAAAGACTGGTATTTTCCTATTTGGGGGGGTTTTCTAATGATATCCGAGACTTGGCTGAGGATTTGTGGGTCCTCGATCGAAGCTAAAACTACAAAGTAACGCTCGTCGTCGTCGACTAATCGGTGCGTGTGGAACCTGGCCTCTACTTGGGCAAACCAAAGTTCAGGATCGTTCCTCCAGAAATGTGGCAATCTGATTTGCGAACCTCCAACATTTTTTACATGGCTGTCGCTGTCGCTGCCAGATTTCTGAGGAGCTCCTTGGTCTTCTCTATTCCTGTTCAACGCCATTTTATGCGTCCGTTTTTTCCTCGGAATCCTCCTAGAACTTTGGGCTCTTAAACTCTTCGGGGTCACCAATGTCGCTGTCTGATTGCAACTCCGTGTAACAACCATAAGCGAACGAAATAAAAACAAGTCAATCTTATGTCTCTTCAATGTTTTTATTAATTTATTTTATTTTGTTTCAAAAGCAATCTTGATCGATTGAAAAACGAATTATCAATGAATAACTGCCGTAGCAGCAAGTATTTGTCTCTGCTACTAATCCGGTCAAGTTGTGTCTGTTGTCAAGTTTTTCCGATAGATGCTGGGAAAGACTGCCACAAAGGTTAAGTAAACTGTCGATTAATTATTTTAAAGTGTTTTTTTTAAAGTAAATCTACAAAAACGGTAAATATAGTATACAGTAAGATATAAAATTTCCTTTTATTTAAAGAAAAATAATTATTTCACATTTCTTTTAAGGGCAATAAATTAATTTGAGGTTATGTTTTACTCGTATTTTCTTCTGATATGAATAATCGTGTTCCATTGGCCATGTACTCCGGAGTACTCCGGATTAGAAAATTTCTCCCAATGGAACGCAGCTAAGATAAGTACGTAAAGCTGCGCTGCATTCACTTGTGTTTGCAGCACTGCATAGGTTCTGATACGGCCTTTACCCCGTTTATGATTAGGTTGAAAAGTTGAGTCGAGGTTGAGTTGAAATTTCGACCACCGTATATGATTCCGAGTTGAGTTCACTTTAGGTTGAAATCGGGTTGAACTGACATCAAAATATAACCTTTTTTTGTTAATTCTTTTTCTATATTTCTGACTTCCTATACAGTTTTCCATCAAAATGGTGAAGGGAATTTTGTTCCCGCATTATTTCTAACATAGTTTTTGTTTCCTGATGCTCCCAAATATTTCTTTTAGCCATTGTCAAAATTAAATTTCCTCTGTTTTTACATATATAGTTAATATAAAATAATTAACGCGCTACAAAAACACCGAACACAAAACTAACGCCGAAGGCAGACTTCACGGATGGTAAACAAACAAAGCAAATGTCATTTCAACCCAATTTCAACTCAACACGCGTTTATGAGGCGAAATATCAACTCGACCCAGGTAGGAGAGCTGAGTTGAATTGAGTGGACCCAGTTTCAACTCAACACCGCGGCCTGTTGTGGGGCAACTAGTTGAACCTAGGTTGAACCTAGTCATAAACGGGGTACTTGTTTCTATTTGCTGAGGCTGGTAAAATGACAAGCAAAGCAGCACCAGACCAGCGTGCTGCATTTTCATTTCAGGCCGCATCAGAACCTCTGCAGCGCTGCAACGACAAGTGTTTCTATTGGCTGAGGCTGGTAAAATGACAAGCAAAGCAGCACCAGACCAGCGTGCTGCATTTTCATCTCAAATCCTAATTTTGCTGCATATACATGCAGCACTTTTGACACTTCGTAATGCGGCGAGTGATTTTAAACAAGGAGACGCGGGATTTTTTGTTTTAAATTATTTAAAAGGACATGGAGTAATAATTGGTAAAACTAGTGCAATTTTTAAATTTTTAATTTGAGGTTTAGCTATCAAATAAAAAGTGCGCTGCACAGCGGAAAAGAGTAGTATCTGAAACCGACTGCAGCATGTTGCTCTGGTGCTGCTGCTGCACGCTGCATATTTTTAGGTTCTGATACGGCCTTCAAATCCTAATTTTGCTGCATATATATGCAGCACTTTTGACACTTCGTAATGCGGGAAGTGATTTTAAAGCCTGGAACAGAATCAACGCAGTGCAGTGTACTGCACCGCCTGTCAAAGTTTGGTTTCGTGCTTTTTTACTACCCGGAACACAATTGCATGCAGGGCAGTGAGCAACAGAATACAGCACTGCAGGTTTAGGCTAATTTCTAAATTTACTGTGCAGTGTGTGATTTGAAGTTTATTACCCCGTTTATGATTAGGTTGAAAAGTTGAGTCGAGGTTGAGTTGAAATTTCGACCACCGTATATGATTCCGAGTTGAGTTCACTTTGGGTTGAAATCGAGTTGAACTGACATCAAAACAACCTCTTTTTGTTAATTCTTTTTCTATATTTCTGACTTCCTATAACAGTTTCCCATCAAAATGATAAAGGGAATTTTATTCGTGCATTATTTCTAGCATAGTTTTTGTTTCCCGATGGTCCCAAACATTTCTTTTAGCCATTGTCAAAATTAAATTTCCACTGTTTTTACATATATAGTTAATATAAAATAATTAACGCGCTACAAAAACACCGAACACAAAACTAACGCCGAAGGCAGACTTCACGGATGGTAAACAGACAAAAAAAATGTCACTTCAACCCAATTTTAACTCAACACCCGTTTATGAGGCGAAATATCAACTCGACCCAGGTAGGAGAGCTGAGTTGGGTTGAGTGGACCCAGTTTCAACTCGATCCCCGTTTATGACTGGGTTCAACCTGGGTTGAACCTAGGTTGAACCTAGTCATAAACGGGGTATATTTTTCTAACCTCACAAATTTTTATAAAAGTGATATTCAGTGGCAGTAATTTTTAAAGACATAAATTAAGAATTGCACATGAGTGAAGTTGTTTTAGTTAACAATAGGTTATAGTTTCACATATTTGTTAAATGGAATTGTTCTGTTTTTTTATTTATTTTTATAATGAAGTTATTTTTTTTACACTTTTTTATAATAAAGATAATTTTCTTAATATAGAAAATATAAAAAGTATATAAAACTGTCTCTTTTTTTCATAAAATTTAGTTTTCCAATTTAAAATTTCTTGACGTTTAAGCTTTGACAACACTGCACTGGGTTGATTTCGTTATAAGACGCAGTGCTGTAATTTTTGACAATCAGTAAACAACACTGCATACTGCACACTGCATTGATTCTGTTTCAGGCTTAAATAAGGCTTAAGGCTGGATTACAATGCTGTCGCTGTCGCGGTCGTTGTCGCTGTCGTACCAACTGTCAAAAGTTAAAATGTATGAAATTCTCTTATCGAAAATACAATTTGTCGCTAAGGTGTCGCTGTCGCGTGTCGCGTCGCGGAAAGTTCGCAACATTTCAACTTTGGTCGCGCGACACTAGCAACGGTGAACTTTTTGGAAGTTAATATTTGTGTAAATTATTTTTTAATTTTATTAAAGTCACTTTTTTCATTCATTCATTAATTTTACTGTTTATTTTAATACAAAAAATACACCTAACTTGAAATTTAATTTTCTAAATTACAGATAACTTGATATTCAGTGCGACTTCATTGTAACTGCGAAAGCAACCACTGGAGCGTCAGCGTCTACGACAAGCGGCAGCGACCGCGACAGCGAAAGCATTGTAATCCAGCCTTTACACAGAACGACACAGAGCGACACGCTGTGTCGGACACAATTGTCTTTCTGTGTCTAAATGGAAGGCACCCTTAGTTGTGCCCGGCTGTGTCGTTGATGGAACACTTCTGTGTCGGACACAGTGTAACACTGGGTGCCTTCCATTTAGACACAGAAAGACAATTGTGTCCGACACAGCGTGTCGCTCTGTGTCGTTCTGTGTAAGCCCAAATGGAACACATAAGTTCATGAAAAATCCGCCACGGTGCACTTTCCTCGTTTTTATTTTTGTTTGGCAAGTAAATCGTAAATTTTATGTTGATAATTTCTTTAAATTAATTACCCGACATCTTATAAATGCTGGGAATCTTAAAAATGATACAATATTGTTGTAATTATAAATTAACGATCACATTTCAATTGGCGAGGCTTGGTAGCATTGTCTTAGTTGTGCCCGGCTGTGTCTAGCTGTGTCGTTGATGGAACACTTCTGTGTCGGACACAGTGTAACACTGTGTCTTTCTGTGTCTAAATGGAAGGCACCCACTATGTCTCTCTGTGTCTAAATGGAAGGCACCCATTGTTATAACTTTGGCTTAAGCCGAAAAATTCCAGTTTAAGCCATAATTCGAATTATCCCGTTTATACGACACAAAATTTTGGATGATCCATTAATTCGCATTATTTTTGAAGTAGCTATAAACTAGGTAACTGAAACCAATTTTTCCAAATGTTCGTCCGTGTATGCCCATGTAACAGGGGTGATATGGGGTATGTTCAATTCGATCTCGAACCATGTTACATTTTTCGTGTAAACTAATTTAAGATAACTGTCAAAATATGCTGCAACTGAACGCACTCCTTCTTTCTATTTGTCAATAAACTTCAAAAAGATATTAGACAACTCCCCGCGAAGTGAAAATTTATTATTTTGTGTTTTTAGCTTACGGTTAATAAAGTTGAAGCGAAAATGCCGCAGGATACTACTCCTACTGTGGCAGAGCCGATGTCACAAAGGCTCACAAATGAGGATTTCCGAAAGTTGCTAATGACCCCTCGGGCTACTCCTTCCGCGAGTGCCCCACATCCTCCAGGGTCAATACGGGAAGCAATGGCAAAATCGGTCAAAAAATCTACGATGGGGCCACCATCTGAACGAACCGAAGCCCGTCGCAAAAAGAAGAACTTTTATGCTGCTTTGAAAAAGCAAGAGGACAATAAATTGGCCGAACTTTCAGAAAAGTATCGTGATAGGGCTCGCGAACGTAGGGACGGTATAAATCCAGATTATCAGACAGTAGAAACACCTGGGCACACAAATAGTGCTTATAGAGCTGTAGCACCAGATGTTAAATCCGGTATAGATGCAGCTGAACGTAGGCGACGAATGATTCAAGAGTCAAAATTCTTGGGTGGTGATATGGAGCATACCCATTTGGTAAAGGGCTTGGATTATGCTCTCTTGCAAAAGGTGCGAAGTGAAATACAATGTAAAGAACAGGAACAAGAAAAAGAGATGGAAAAGATAGCTGAGGAAATAGAACATAAGGAACGCATAGAAGAGACAATTTCAGAAGAGCCAGAATTTAAATCTGTTATGGGTAAAAACATTCATAATATCATTACTACATTTAGATCTCGGCAAATAATTCGAAACGAGCTTTTTGCATCTGGGAGAATGGCGTATGTTATCGACTTAGAGGACGATAACCAGGAAACAGATATACCTACAACACTGGTCCGGTCGAAGGCAGATGTCCCTGTCACAAATGATGATATCCAAACATTGACGACAAACGATATCGTTATAAACAAACTAGCGCAGATTCTTTCCTACTTGCGTGCTGGGGGGCGTGGAAAGAAGAACAAGAAACGTGATAAGGACAAGCCGTTATTTAACGACAACGAAGATGACAAAACCAAGAACGTAGGCGATTCCATTTATGATGATGTGGGTGAATACAAACCAGATCGTCATAAGGCAAATGAAAGCTCGAGCTCCAAATATTCAAGAGACAAGGATTCTAGGCGGGAAAGGTCTCGTGAGAGGGACAGGTATCGTGATTATCGGGAGAGAGACTCAGATCGCGATCGTCATGATCGTGATGATTATCGCAAACCAAGAACTTACTTCGATAAACCCCTGGAAACTGAATCTCAATATGAACTAAAAACAGGTAAACAATGCTAATAGACTATTGAAATTATTTATACATTTCAATTAAATTCCAGCGCCTCCCCCACCTAAAATATCTTCATCTATACTTGCTAAGTTTACCAATGAGCCGGAAGGTTACGCTGAGTGTTATCCGGGACTTGAAGAAATGAACGATGCTATCGACGATTCCGATGACGAAGTTGACTACACTAAAATGGATTTGGGTAACAAGAAGGGCCCAATTGGTCGTTGGGATTTCGACACACAGGAGGAGTACTCAGAATATATGAGTACTAAAGAGGCATTGCCAAAAGCTGCTTTCCAGTATGGTGTTAAAATGCAGGATGGTCGAAAAACAAGGAAGCACAAAACTGAGAAAAGCGAGAAGGCCGAGTTGGATCGTGAATGGCAAAAAATTCAAAATATTATACAAAAGCGTAAGGCAAAAGGTTTTGATGATGAGCCCGATTATAAAATGCCTAAGTATTAAGTTTTCTTGGTCATATGTCAAACATTTTAGCCAAATATTTCTAATAAAGCGCAGAGTTAACCTATAGTGTATTATATTAGCAAACCTCATATCCAAAAGGGTTGCACTCGTACTTGTAAGTAATGCAGGCCTACAGTAATTGTTTCTCCAGGTTTTGTTAACTTGGAGTAACATGCTTAATTTAGTTCTAGGGGGTACAGCAATTGTATCATCCTTTTTAGTTTGCTCCCATTCGAAAGGCGTATTTGGCAAGAGCGAAATTCCCCTCACGTCCAACGAATCGATCATGGCCAGTAAAAAATTTTTTGCCACGTATGGAACGAATTGCTGCAATACAAATCTTGTAATCTCGATGCGAGTACATCATGTGGAGAAACGCACGTAAAATCCAATACCAGACAAATTAAATCATCATTTGATGACATTAAGAGGTAAACTGATTAACTCCACTTCCTTCTTTCTTTATTCCCCTCATTGGACATAAGGCGGAAACAGTTGTCCTCCAGCGGACTCTGTTTTGCGCCACAGCTCTCAGCTCTATCCAGGATCTCTCGGTTCGACGGGTTCCTTGCGTGTTTCAGTCAAGGGCCTGTTTGGCTAGATTCTCGTTTTCGCGTCGCAAGATGTGGCCAATGCAATTCCATTTCCTTCGCTGGATTTAGACGTCTGTCCTTTCATGGCCGTCACGGCGCCATAGTTCTTCATTTGTAAATCTATCTTGCCAGCGGGTATTTGGGATACGCCGTAGGTATTTGTTGATGAAAACTTAACTCTAAAAAACCAACTTTAACTCCACCGCTGGCAGTAAAAACTTCTGGTTCTGGAAAAATTTCACTACAACCACGACTTCTTCTTTCATTTTCGAAGGGAAGGTGCTAACAGAAAGCAAATCCAAGGCCGACTTATTTGCATTTCTGTTTGCCTCAAATTCTCCCTTATCCGATATTGCCATGCCACCGCCCGCCCTGAGTGTTGCTCTCACTCAATGGACAGAGTTTTTTCAGAACTCACGAAGTGTATAAGCGCAGACATTACTATTTAGTAGTAAAGTCTGTGGTATAATTGTCTCAAAGAGCTTGACTCCAATAAATCCACTGCCAGCGACAATTCCCCCAACCCCCCCCCCCCCCCCCCTTAAAATATATGCCTCACCTTTGGCTAAACCTTTACGCAAACTCGACGCCTTCTTATACTTTTCCGAAGTTGACATTCAGCCTTTAAGGTAAGTATGCTGTTCCTAAGTACGGCGGTCAAGAAAAATTTCCCCATATAAACTTTATGTAAAAAAACGCTTAAGCAATCGGTCAAGAAATGCTCCAAGAATTTTTGCTCAAGAAATTTCTGTACCTAGTACGCTGTTCGCTCAAGAAAAGTGCTACTACTATTCTGACACGTAGATGGAGCCTTTTCCTGATGCGGTAAAGAAAAAATTGGGAAGACAATTTTTTCTTGACCGAAATTGGCATTTCGTTTGTGGCGGAAAATAGATTTGGCTGCGGGAAGTGTTTTCATTATTTTTTTAATGGTTTTTATAGAACTTAATATAATTAAAGGACAATTTAAGTGATTATTCATTATTTTAGTGTTGTTTTAAAATACGTTTCTGAGAAAATTCCTTTTTTTTATTATGCGGAAGGACTCTAAAAAATATTTCCCGCAGCCAGATATTATTTTCCTACACAAATGCCAATTTTAGTCAAGAAAAAAAGTCCGCATTCACTTGTCAAAATTTTCTGTACCGGGGTCGAGAAATAATAAGAGCATTTTTCTTGACCGCCGTACTTAAGAACAGCATACTTAGCTTTACCAACAACAGGTGACTCATGACCTCTCTAACTACCGCCCAATAGCAATCACTTCTATTCTCTCCAAAATCTTGTCTACATGACTGAAATTTTATAGAATATCGAGAATGCAACCCAATATTCGACGACAAGCAGTACGGCTTCAGATCGAAAAGATCTAACTCCGTTCTAAAGAACTGGATTGAGAGTTTTCTTTTTGACCAAAGTAGTATTGGATGGCGTCGAATCTAATCCCAATACCATCTCTCCAGGTGCTCCCCAGCTCTTCCTAGTTCTTATAAATGACCTGGGGCTAGTTCACGGAATTCGACGTCGACTGAAAACGACACTGAGCGCGTTCAAAAACCTTACTATGGTTAACCCCGGGAGTTTTTGAACGTACAAAGGTTATGCTAGTGGCTCTGTTGTAGTTAGTGGAGTTTTTGAAAGACAAAAGTTTACCGTAGTTAACCATAGTAAGGTTTTTGAAGGCGCTCAGTGTCGTTTTCAGTCGACGTCGAATTCCGTTAACTGGCCCCTGCTCTCAATCTCCTACAATTTACTTCTAGGCCGTTGGAATTAATAAAAAAAAGGCGATTTCCAAGAAGTTTGATCTCCAAAAGATTTTATTGCATAGAATACATCTTTTAGGTATAAAAACTTGAAAAATCATAGTCCGTACGCACAGAATGACGGGGAAAGTACCTTAAAATGCATAATTATGCAAACAAAGTGCATTTAAATTCAAAATGGCTGGCTGCTTTTCCTGCAACACAAGACTGGCCCACTGGGCTCACACTGATAGTCTGCAGCTCTTATTTTTGCGCACACCCGGTTTAAAAATTCGTTCATTACTACAACCACAACCTTCTATATTACAAGCCATGAACAAGAATCTCAATTGAGAGAATCGGACCACCAAATTCTCCCAAATTCTCCAAATTACACTAACAACATAACGTGATTTCACCGAGTTGTGGTCCGATTGAGCGGAAATTCGCTCTCAATATTTTCCTTGTTCATGGCTTGTAATATAGAAGGTTGTGCTACAACTCGATTATGGAACAACCTCCCACAGTCAGCATTCTCAAACTCACAACATCCAAGAGTTCAAAGGCAAAGTTCATCGCCATGTCGTCATGCAGCTCCTTAACTCCCTTTAATATCGCCTATCCTTTCTCTATACTTCGAGATAAGCTTACTACTAGACATTGCACTATAACGTGAACGACATGACGGAGGTTTTTCAACGGGTAAGCTATCACTAGTGTCCGACCGAAGGTTCGGCTTCGGCTTCGGCCAACTTCGGCCAAAAAAACACCTTCGGCCGCACATTCGGCTTCGGCCAAAGGAGCCGAATGTTAGCCGAAGCCGAAGGTTTTATATCCAGCCAGGCCAGTCGCTGAAAACGAAAATAATTGAGAGTGTGATGTGAATGTGACATTGAAACGTATGGTATTCCTCAAATAAAAATAAACAAATCTTAGTTTATTATTTTTGGAAAGCCGCAACTTAGTTATTTAAAATGCACATTGCAATCATTTTCGGCACTATGACTATAAAACAAAATAACAGTGAAGAATTTTCATTATTATGTATATTTTTCAGTCAGTATACCAAGATTTCTGTGTATGATTGAACCTTCGGCTTCGGCTTCGGTTTCGGCCGAAGGTTATGGCAAAAGCCGAACATTCGGCATCGGCTTCGGCTTCGGCCTAAAACTGACCTTCGGTCGGACACTAGCTATCACCCACATAAACAAATAAGTAATGAAAGAAATCTAAAATCCTAATAAAACGTGAGCTGAAACCAACGAATAGCTCAAAACCGAGTCTGATGGAGAAGGTTTGTGAAGCCCTATTCTCTTCTAGGAGGGGTAAAGAACAATAATAATAGGCTGAACATAAGCTAATGTTTTTAAAATTCTCGATAGCGTACAATGCAGTATGGCAGTGCAAAGCCAAAGATGAAGAACATTTCATTTATAACCGCAGTGGTACGTTGTCGGTTGAGTGGATTTGTCGAGCTCTTTGAAGCATCTCCACACTTTGCAAAAGAAAATATTGTCCAACCAAAACCAACCTTTTCCCCAAAAATAGAATGTGCAAGCTTGCAGATTTTCAACCAACATATTTTGCTGCTACAAATGAACCCAACTTGGGAATTTAACAATTTCAACTGGAAGACACGTTTTCTTGGAATATAATTCACAAAGTAAAATAAAAACAAACGAAATAAACAAATTCATTATTTAATAGCCTAAAAATAAATAAATAAAATTATTTTAACAACAAAATTCTAAAAATTAATGAAGATTACAGTCGGTTTATGACGTTCCTCGTCGCATCTTCAAAACGTTTCTTGTATTCCAAGGCTCTCCTCTTCCTGCCCAGAACCACTGGCATCAACATGGCAACAGTAGCTGGGACCATACCTGCGCCGACAGCAGCCAATACAGCTGAGCTGTCTCCGGCGTGGGTGTCAATTGGGAATGCTTGGACAACTCCAGTTTTTTTACCTGCTTTTGATTTTGTTTTCTTTACTTTATTGGTAGCAGCAAAGCTTGCTTCCACGCTTTGATCCGAGGAGTCCACCTCGAGAAGGCCACCATGCGAGGTGGCCATTGGCGATTTGTCGCCATTGCTCTTTGCGGGTAGAACAGTTAATTTTACCGATTTATGTCTCCTGAAGGTTGTATTCGATGGTTGTTGTGGCTCGGAGTTATTCATTCCTCGTTGTACTCTCCTGCCATGTTGGTATCCTTTAGTAGATGATATCAGGATCCACTCACCATTTCCATTTGAGGGATGGGTCGAGGGGTGTTTCAGTGCCGAAACCGAATTTGCGTAGTATTGCGGTTGTATTTCATATGGTCTTGGGTTCTTAATAGGAGTGTGAACTGCATTTGAGTTGTAATCGCTGACAAGGATATCATCCTCCCAGGGTTTTTTTGGTTCATCAAAATTCGGTCGAAAACCATAATCATACCATCGATCGTTGCTGCCAGCACTTTCAATTTGGTCATTATTATGCGAATGTTGTTGGGTACTTGGAGATTTGCTGGTACTCCACGGAACATCAAATTGGGGTCGTTGCGAGCCACTATCATTTTCTGAGTAGTCATCTTCTAGTTGATGGTAAAAATTGGGTCGTTTTTTTGGATAAGAAAATGATTTTACGTCTTCATTATCCCACTGCGAAGAAGGTCCTTTGACACTCGAAGTTGTACTATATCCTTTTTTGTATATGTTTAAGCTGGAAATCGTTGCTTGAGGTTTCACTTCACTGTTGGGTTTCCATTTTGATACTTGGCTACGTGACCACGGCACCGCCTGAAGCGTTACCCATCCTTCCTTATCGTTAAAAGGATTTTGACTGGCTGGTCTGTGATGCTTATTGGTTGAAGACTCATAAACTCTTGTTATAAACGGCTTATCCTTATAAACCTGGTTTCGGTTTCCTTCTCCAACAGAATCATGAACCTTGTTGCTGTACTCGTTCAGGAATTTATCCAATAATGATGGTGCATATACCATTTTCTTAGACGCTACGGATATAGTATGATAGTCATCTTCAGATTGATGTGAGCTTCTTTCTTCATTACTGTTCTTTCCTTGCGGCATTCCTTCAGTTATGTCTCCATCATCTCCACTCTCAGCTTCAACGATTGTTATAGGATTAGAACCGGGCACTTGCAGTTCGTAAGTCGTGAAATTATTTGCTCCAACGAGGTGGCTGGGTGAGTTCGTAAAATGAACGGTATCTGCATTGGCCATTATAGCCAACAGAACGTGAACCAGAATGTAAAATTGCATCTTGTTAATGAGCAACGTGATTTCGAAATGTAATTATATTTTTTTTAGTGCGCGGCACTCACTTGGAATCAACACAAACCGCGGACCACCATCAAGTGCAGAAACTAAACACCAACTGACTCAGTCCCAGCGCTATAACCTACTAATATAGTTTCCCGATTATTTTTCCTCTCTATATAGTCAGTATACTTGTGCTACCACAAGTGCTAGAAGAAGTCCATCATCCACATCTTAATGGGTTTCAGCTTTTTCCACAAAGGCAATGGAGAACAAAAACTAATGCAGTGCTGCGAATGTGCGCCTACATACATTGACGGGTCCTAGGGAGAGAAAATGAAGATTCACCGTCAACTAGCTAAGTAGCAAAAGCTCGAAAGGGCTAGAAAGAAAGGCAGAAGAAGAAAAAGGTCTAGAGATGTTCTCCGCTTTGGTCCCTGATGAAGCATTTTTCCCCGCGCATGGAACAAAAGAAGTCATTAGAAGCGCGCATTCAGGTTTCACCATGATAAGAATTGTTTTACTTTCGGTTTTCTACGGAAACTTTCCTTTTGCTAACGAAAACTCAAAACAAGAGGAGTTCAGTGAAAGTGAGTGGCGGTTCTTTACCACGAATGCGAGCTTGCTTGCTAGGCAGTGGGCACCCAACCATTGTTCCCCAGCTGTATTCTTGCAATTTCAATACTCATCCAATCATCTCCACTCATTACAGTGCGATTATTAGAGTCAAAAGGGCAAATTGGTGGCTCCTGATCTGGTGCAGATCAGGTTTTCAACTGTAGATGAAAATGGGACAATTGACGGTTTCTGGGAAATGTTAAGTAAATTACAATAAATCGTTACTTCGAGCTCTGTCAAGGGCTTCTTGCAAATTATTTTTGAACTACATACTGGTATTATTGTGTTCACGCATGGCTTGCAAAGAAGTGCCGTCGATTTTGGCGACCAGCGAGTACAATTACTGCAATTTCTTCTGCTGCTGCATTACTTCATAAACGAAACATTTGATTATTTAATGGCAGTGATTTGATGACTGTGAACTGCACAATAAGATAAATACTAGTAAATTTTATGAGAGGTCTCGCTCTTGTATGTAAGTAATTTGAAATTTAATTTCTTTTATATTAATCTTTTAGGTGAAACGTGAAATTATGTAGAAGGGAAACTTATTTGAAAGGTCTATGGCTAGTTAAAAGAAGCGAATCTAAAGGGCGAAATACACGAGCGCTCCATCCGACCACGCCACGCCAAAACAAGAACAATTTATATGCATGGGAAATTTCGAGTGCATACAAATTGTTGTTGTTTTGGCGTGGCGTGGTCGGATGGAGCGCTCTTGTATTGGGCCTTTAATAGGGCATTTCAGGTCACACCCAGTGACGTGGCATGCTTTGAATTTGAAGGGAAGCAATCTCATCAAAACAATGTTATTTTAATCTACTATGTATTACTAAAACCTCTCTCGTCTGCTGCTATTAATGCACCCAATTTATTTCAACATAATTTTCCCACTTAACAGAATCTTGACTCTCGCGGTATCCTCGAGAGGCTTGCTCTTGACAACCCCAGTGGCAAACACCATCTATAATGCCGGATCCACACGTTTGTCAAGGCTTGGCAAGCATTCGCAAATTCAAACGTGTGGATAAGGCGTTTGGCTTGGCTTGTGTAAGCTTGCCGACGCTTGTGGCCGATCCGTCGAGTGTGGATTCTCGGCAAACCAAAGCAAGCTTGCAAAGGAAGTTTGCGGCAAGCGTTTGTGATGCGTCCACACGTTTGTTTTAAAAAAGCGTTTTCAATTTGCGAACGCTTGCCAAGCGTTGACCAACGTGTGGATCCGGCATAAGAACTATAATAATATGTATTCCGGTTCCTTTTAACTAACCCATTGTGCTTTATAATTGAGGATTTATAATCCTGTGGCCAGAAAGAGCTGAACCGATTTTATATGCTCGGAGAATTTTTTGCTATGCCTACCAACAGCTCTTTTCAGTTCTTTTCAGTTAAAAATAAAATACAAGACCAACAAACAAATATGTGCTTATTTTGACAACCGGTAGTATAGGCCAGTGGTTCTTAACCTTTTTATACTCGCGGCCCACCAAATATTTCAAAATTTGTTTGTGACCCCCATTTTTTTAATAATAATTTATACATATTTACTAAATTACATATAATAAATTCCTTTTTTGTTATTCTTTTATTTTTTTATATAATAAATATAAAACATAACTTTATTAATTCATTATCTATTTTAATAACACTCAAACTACACAATTAATAAAAACTCATTAATTTTTATCATAAAATAAAATAAACATAAAAAATATAAAAACTCTTTCATTTTTAGCAAAAAATAAAATAAGAAACATTTAAAAATTCATAGAAAAATCAAAAATATTCTAAAATAATTTAATGTGATTTCTGCTGCTGAATATCCCCAACTAATTTATTCAATCGCGGTTCAATTGTTTGTAATGCTATCCGCATGCTAGCATCTAATCGCAATCGATTGCGTTTTTTTGTTTTTATATCCACCATAGTTGAGAAGCCTTTTTCACACAAATACGTACTAACGAAAGGCAGCAAATTTTGTATTGCTGCTGAAAAGAGATATGCATGCCTGTTTCACATATGGAGATCGACGGAGATCTCAATTAACACCAAATTGCGGCTGTTCAACTCCAACGTTAAGGCAGTTCTTTTGTACGGTTGCGAAACATGGAAAGTCACCCAATTCATCACAGGGCGCCTACAAGTTTTTATCAACAGATGCCTACGCCGTACCCTAAAAATCCGCTGGCAAGATAGAATTTCAAATGAAGAACTATGGCGCCGTGCCGGCCAAGAAAGGATAGACGACCAAATCAGACGAAGGAAATGGAATTGGATTGGAAATTTTAAACCAGAGATTAATTGTGAATAGAATGGAAACATTTCATATATATTTGAATCTATTCTTTGGATCCATCTTCATAATTTCATTTTCATAGCCTCAATTTTGTTATACATATTAAAAATATTAGATTGAGATCCTTGCATAGATAGATTCAATTGATTTAGAATTGTAAAAATATTCGCCAGATATGACAGTTTGGCAACCCAATTATTGTCATCAAAATAGCTTGATAAGCTGGATTTTTTATAATTTAAAAACAGTTCAACTTCCAATCTCAATTCAAATAAACGAGTAAAGATTTTGCCTCGTGAAAGCCATCTCACTTCCGTGTGAAATAGGAGAGAAGTATGATCTGCACCAATTTCTTTACAAAAAATTGAAAATAATCTTGAATTTACTGGATTTCCTTTTATGAAATTTATAATTTTTACTGAAATCATTATAACTTCATTCAATTCTGTACTCATTTCCTTGGAAGCTAGTTGTTCCCTATGAATGAAACAATGAGTACTTATTAAATTTGCATGTGCAACACGTTTTCTTCTTGATGTAATGCCATTATAACAACCAGTCATAGAGGCAGCACCATCTGTGCAAATTCCAACACAGTTTTTCCAGAGTATGCCATTAGGATTCAGAAATAAATCGATTTTGTTAAATACATTTTCACCTGTTGTATCTGTTTCTAAATCTATGCAAAAAAGAAATTCTTCAGATATATCCATTTTTGTATAATCAATAAATCGCACGTATCCTAAGCAGATGCTCCTGTTAGCAATATCTGTAGATTCATCTATTTGCAATGAAAACCAAGGAGAATTTTTGATATTGATAGTTAACTGTTCCTGAAGATCATTAGCTATCAATATAGTCCTATTACAAATTGTATCGTTAGACATAGGTATTTCTTTAATTTCGTTTGACACAAATGATTCAAATAGTTTTTTACAAATACTAATCATGGCAGGTTTTAATAATTCTTCGGCTATAGTAAATGGTTTTTTTGCTTTACCAACGTGAAGAGCTCCGATAAATAAAGCTTTTAATAATTCTTTATGTTTAGTAGTTGTCACACTTATGAGTGTCTTTTGATTTTTTAATTCATCTTTTTTTCTTATAAAAAAATCCTGCGTTTTGTTTTTATATTCTTCGTGCTTAGAATTTAAATGCCTCAACAATTTATTTGGTTTCATTGCTTCATTGGAGAGAACTACACCGCAAATGACGCATTGTGGTTTTGTAATCCCTTGAACTTCTATGCTTACGAACCCATATTTGATAATCACTATCGTATTTTCTAATTTTAATGTTCCTTAATTTTATACCTTTAGTTTTAGGACACTGTTTCACTGTATCATCATCGGAACTTTCACTAGTATTTTCTTCACTATATTTTCTTTTTGAAGGTCCTGGTCTGCGATTAATTATATTAAAAAAATTTTTTAATGTTCCTTTCTCTTTGCTGCTCATTTTTATGGGTTAGTTATAAATAATTAAAACTAAACACACAATATGCGAAAGAAATGCACTATTTATTCGATTCAAAGTCGATGCTAAAACTAACTAAAACAAAACACTTAAAATTTCTCGTAAAGATTTTGAATATCTTTTACAAAAATCTTTAAATTTTCAAAGCCTACTACTAAGTCAACAACAAGTTTATTCTTGTATACAATTTTTTTTACACAGAATTACTTAGAATCAGAATTTTTTTCTTAGAATTTCTTTGGGGTAAAGAATTAAATACTGCGTACTGGATTTACTTCTTCTGTACTAACAAAGTTATACATGAATTTTCTTTTTATTGTATTCTGAAGGAAATTTTACCACAATGTGCCCCCCTTTTTTAGGGGTGCGTTATTGACCGCCTACCCTAAGAACCCCTCTTTCAGCTTTTTTCAAAATATCTCGAAAACAAAGCGAAATTCGAAATTTTTACACGAAGCAAGAACATATCATGATTTAACTAATAAATACGAAAATTAATTGGATACAATCTGATAAAGCGCCCTAAGCTTTTACTTGTAGTTACATACAGGTGGATTAAAAAAAATTATTTTATACTTTTTAGTTCACCTTATTAACGCATATTTAAAAACTTTTTTATAATACATATATATATTTTTAATACGTATATTTTTTTTGCCTAAAAATGTTATTTTATTCTCGATTTCGGTTTGTGAAATAGTTGTTTAAACAATATTTTTTCAGCAGTCCGAACCTGAAACTGTTACATGAAGTTCCGTTATAATATGTTACATTAAATTTACAGCTTACAGAACGTTGTTTCAAAGAGAGATAAAGAATCAGTGAAGTTTACGGAAAAATCGATATTTGAAAAAGGTGATTTTGGTTTTTCGAATTTTTATCGATGTTTTTCTGTTGTGACACTATAATTTTTTTACACCATCTGAAAGTAGAGGTTTCAACAAGAAAAAAGCCGTCCTGAAAAGTTGAAAAATCAAAATTTTGTCTGTCAATTTTTTTGATTGAAAATTGGACCCTTTTTTAAATTCAATTCGTTAAAAAAGAAACAAAATTATCCATCGCTTTAAAAAAATTGCAGCTTTTACAAAACATAAAAATGAACATTTTCACCACGGTATATAGAAACAAGGTAATGTAACAGAGACTGACAGCTTCGAATATCGTAGAAATTTCGGGCCGAGTGACGTCAGCACTAATGCAGAAACAACAACACAATTCCGATTTTATATGGGAAGAGCGTGCCAAGTGACGTCAGCACTCAAATGACATTTCTCCATTACATTACCTTGTTTCTGTATACCGTGATTTTCACCAAATTTCATTAAAATCGAATCATTTTGTGAAAGAGAAAAATGATAAATGAAAAAATTGGTTTTTAATGTTTTTTATCGTTTTTCTCCATTTTTTTGAGGTTATGGCGAAAAATGGTTTGAATGAAAAGTTATAGATTTTTTAATTATCTACATCTTTTACATTCAACTTTTTTCGATAGGAGGTCTACCTTTGCCAGAAATCGTAAAAAACCGCGCTTCACCCCTACAAACACACATTTTGACACCCCCACCCCCCTTCCGGTCATCTGTAGAGGGGCTCTCGATTTTTCCCCGCTTATGTACAATTTATCCTAAATTTCTGTTTTGCTAAATTTTTCAATATCAACAATATCAGAGTTTCATTGGCTTTATACATGCATTTAATGGTTGCGATACCACATCATCGTTTTTTAAAGTTGGAAAAAAAAATTCGTGACTTTTTTATAAATTTTTTTGCAAAGTTAGAAACGCATCGCCAAGCCAAGGTTTTTTTAACAGACAATGCTAAACAGGAAGAAATACGGTTGGCAAGTGAATCCATTGTAGCTTTATTATATGACCCTAAATCAAAGTATACGTGCTTAGCTAAATGTCGCTTACGATAGTTTAAACGATTTATCTGAGAATGTAACGTTTACGCTATCGCAGTTACCCTCAACAGCTGATACTGTAACATTACATGGACAGCGAACATATTTTCAAATCCAACAATGGAACGGAAATATATTGAATGCCCTCGAATGGGGTTGGAAGATAACCCCAAATTGCATCGTAATTTCTACTACGAAAATTTTCATGTGGATGTTTAAAAGGCTGTCATACTAATAGTAGTTGCAGAAAGTTTGGCATCAAATGCTCCATATTTTGCAAGGAACGTGCAGGCACTGATTGCGAAAATACAAATATCCCTTAAATGTCCCAAGAAGATCTCGATAAGGATATTGAGGTCGTACGGAGATTTAAAAAAATGCAATTTCTTCACTTTTTTATAACCTTTCTTTTCTGTGAACATTTATGCAGTGGTGGACTAAGGGTGGGGCGGAAGGGGCTCCTGGGGGCCTTCAAATGTCTACAAGTTCCCTAAATCAAATCCTAAATAAGGCTTTTAAAATATGGTCAGTGCCTACCTAAGTGGTACTTTGGAGTCGGAGGTCCCGTACAATGTTCCCGTAGACACAAATAAGTACAGCATGTAATTATTAAAATGGGTCTTTACTGAATTGTTACCCTGTACATCGCATATATGTACTTCAATACTTCTTGACCATTTTCATCTCGGTTGCATCATGCAAGAGGAGTTTTCATAAACTTAAGCCTAATGTCCACTATAGAGTTTTTTGGGTAGAGCTAGAGAAAACTCTCGCGTAGAGATGCGTAGAGAAGTGTATACACCCTCTAGAGCTCTACACATGCTCTCTACACCCACTTTACGCGCTCTGCTAAAAACTCTATAGTGTATACGCAATTTTTTTTGTGTTTGGTAGAGCTCTACATCTGCTCTACGCTCTAACAAGCATGTTTGATAGAGTTTTTCTCTCTACAGTTTTCATTCTTATTTGCGTTTCGACTGCGCTTCGAATTGTTGTGCATCGGGATCGGCATGTTAAATAACAACGAAATTCGAATACGACGTACGCAGAAAATTTTGGTATGAAGATGTATCTTCTTCCGTGAGCTCATTCCATAATTCTCGATACATTCCAGCGTTTTGTTTTTTTTTCGCAATCCAATCTCGCTCCCAACATTTCCTTTCCTTCTTTTCCCTTCTTTTGGGGAAAACTCATTTTATTATTTTTTTGATTTCTATTAATTTCCTTTAAATTTTTTACCAATATACATATGTACGCACGCATCTCTGAATAACTGAGAAATGAAATGACATACAAAAGTTGATGGCCGCAGTTGTAGAGGTCGTGGTAGAGGTCGTGGTAGATCTATACTCAAAATTTCTCTAGAGTGGAGTGGTAGAGAAGCGCTGTAGTGTACATACTACAGGTAGAGCTCTACACTCTACGCTCTACACTGTACCGAAAAAAACTCTATAGTGGACACTTGGCTTTAGTACGACTTTCGGAATCGATGGGTAATTAAATGCTTTTCCTACTGGGAAATAAACATATACACACACTTGTCCATACAAATGGCAACTGCATAAAAGGCTTCTAAAATTACATCGACTTCTTAGACTGAGGGCCTCATTCAGCTTTGCCGCCCGGGCCTCTGACGGGCTTAGTCCGCCACTGCATTTATGTATACCCAGGATGTCGTAAAAAAAGTTATAACTAAATTAATCAAAAGAGAAAAAAACGTAATTTTTCGAAAAAATTTAGTTTTGTTTTTCGATTATTCTTTGAATTACAAATGGTAAAAGAAAATTTAAAACCCGCATTTCGATCGGAAATTTAATTATTTACAAAAAAGTGTTTTAGTTAAAATGTGAAATTTCGCTTTGTTTTCGAGATATTTTGAAAAAGCTGAAAAAGGGGTACTTATGCTCGGCGCTCAAAAACCCACCCCTAAAAAAGGGGGGCACTTTGTGGTTTTGGCATATTTACGTGCCAAGCTAACATATTAAACCATAAAAATGCTTGAATGCAATTGTTCCTTTCTACCCTTTAATTTTGGACATATTCAATAGCCCATAAGCTCATCTATCATTTCTGCCATTGCTCCAGGTCTATATAATGTTCTCACATTCAATGTTGCAAATTTTATATCGTTGGTCCTTAAATCATTAGTCCTGGGACGTTGCTGGATTTCTCGATTCCATACCAAGAATTATTTTCCGAGGAGACGTTGTCAACCTTTCGCCCAACCCCCGAACCTGGAGGACCGGATACGTGAAATATACCCCATCGGATAGGGTGGCCCAGCTATACCCCCGGGCACTGGATACGTCCGTCGTCGGTTGGTTATGCAGGAGGCACCAGCGAAGAGGTGACGGTACGATTTTACTTCCGTTTGTAATATATTTCAGGGGTGGGTAAAAGGGAAAAAATGCAAAAAAGTCGCATTTTTCCTAACTTTGACCGCCATGAGCGACCTCTAAATATCTTCGGATTTGCCTCAAACTTCTATTTCCCCGTTTTTTTACATTCGAATATTTTGAGGGGGCGACTTGCAAAAATTCGAAAAAGTTGAAAATATGGGCCACCCTAATGTATATATATATCCTATGCATGCAGTTTAAATAATAAATTTAAGGAATATAGTTTACAAATAGATTAAGTTAAGTATAAATACACCGACCGTAAATAAGCGACGGGGAATTCCCGGTCCGTTCGAAAGACGCGCACACGGGTTGATTGATCGCAGGGTTGCCAACCTTTTGATTGGATTTTTTTTAATTTTAGATATTTTTTTCACAATATCGTTTATTGTTTTCAATGGAGTCTGGGGGCCTTTTGTATCCACGGCCCTGGGCTGGAGCCCGAAAAGCCCTTAAGTAGATCCGCCCGCGCTCTCGCAAATCCTTGGCCAATCAATGTGGTAGGGATTGTTTAATGCATTGAGCCAAGTAAGATAACCCTTGTGATTTTTTCTGAGCTGAAGTAGTTTTCGAACCGACCTAATGTAGATCCATGGTACAAATACTATTAGGCTAGCGACATACGATTAGGTTTTTCCCGGACCGGTTTTTTTGTGCCAAAATGGAACTCAAGCAATTGGGATAGCTGTGAGGAGCGATATACGTTAAGGTTAAAATCGAATCGGGTTCAGAACAAACCAACAAAACAGGAGACGGTTAGCCGTACCGGAGAAACCTAATCGTATGTCGCTAGCCTTATCTACTAAAAGCGGCCCACACACTCTCAGTTTTAACTGGGCAGTTGAGCTGTGTAAAAACATGTATAATAAACTGAACTGAATGTTTGTAGGTTCGTCGTTCGTTGTATGCGCAGTTATCGTAGCAAAAGAGGGTCCAGGAGCTCAGGTCTGAAGACTGAATGAAAATACATAGTTCAAAACGCACAGTTCACACAATTTAAGCCTGAACCAGATATGACGTGCCGGACCGTAACCGTACGTACCGTAACGTACGAATATGAGTGTTTATATGGCACCAACCTAAATTGACTTAATAAACTTGCCGAATGTTCGTTAAATTCTTGAATGGTACGTACCGTACGTACGGGTGCCGTAAGAATGGCACAAAACCTTAGCATCCGTTAGCTATTGAGAAAGTCTGTTCACATTTTAACAATTTTTTAATAAATTTGGAGCAGTTAATGACATAAAACAGATAAAGGAGATATTGAAGGCCTTCTAGATTGTTTAACCAAGAAACTATGATATAAGGGGTGTTTTTTTAATCTGTTCCAGCACAGAACAGAACAGCTTCCATACAAAGGCCTTGTCCCCGATAATTATCAAGAACACTATCCAGCACAAAGGGAAATTTTAAATTTCCCTTTTCTCACATACGTTTTTTAACTTGACAGTTGACAAATAAAGTAAAATGTTTTGTTTACTGAATGAAAAACGAGAAAAATTAATGGCGAGATAAATAAGACCGATCTTTATGCAATATTAGAAGAAATTAAAATGCCCAAAGCCGTAATTTATGTAAATAAAAATAAATATTTCCCTTGCCGTTTTTTTCAGGACAGAACAGAATAGAACAGATTAAAAAAACACGGCAATAGTTATGGACTATAAAAATTCAAAGTTTTTTTCATTCTTGTGTGAATAAAAAATTGTACTGATAATGCTCAGGACATCGTAAGAAATTCTTAGTTATACATGCAAGTGCCAAACTTTATGAGAGCCTTCTTTGTGATGAGTCCGACAAAATTTTCTCTGCGAAAACTTTCGGCGAGGCGAATTTTTGGAGTGAGCGGTTCCTGGAATTGTCGTTCTGACGACATTTTGCTCTCCATACATGCAAGTCTTTTTTGCCCTTTAATCGAAAGTTTTTTTGATAAAAACGATGAAAAAAACTGTGTCCGACAAGAATCGCGCGAATTCCGGCGAGTCCGACGTCCCCAAAATGTCAAAATGAAGCAATGTTGTTCTCGATACATGCAAGTCTAATTTTTTGAACACTGGTTCTTTATTACGAATATAATAAGGTGACCACCTTGTCCGACAAAAATCACGCGACAAAATTCGAGTCCGACACCTCCAAAATGTCAAAATTATGAAATTTTGTTCTCAATACATGCATGTCTGATTTTCGATTTTTTCACTTTGAAATTAATTGTTTATTAGGAAAAAAAATATGTCCGACAAAACTTGTGCGACAAACTCATTAAAAATTGAGAAAACTAATAAAAAAATTCAATTAAATATCAAATTTGAAACTTATGGCTGGGTAACGATCTCGCACGAAAAACTTTTGACAACCAATGCCACGCCACCTTTGGAGACCCTTCAGTTGCAGCTGAGTTCAGGAAAAAGCTGCGAACGAAATAAATGAGGGAATCCCAGAATAAAAATGCTGCTAGCGAGATAAATGGGGGAATCCCCGAATAAATCATATTTAACGATTTCGTCAGACTTTTGGGCATTGCAAATCAATCTCTGCATCAATCTCTCTGTAATATCCATGGACACTCAAAATTATAAAAATATAAAAGAAATATCAATTTAACAATTCATGTGTACAATTTTTATGTGGAAGATCGTTACCGTTACAATTATCAGAATCCCCAGTTTAAATTTGCGTGGCATTGATATTTTTTGCGCAAGACACCCAATTTTTAAACACGTGACGCGTTTACAGCTGACACCGTCCTCGTGCACGTTTTGTAGTTTAAAATCTGTGTTATTGCGTGTTATTGTGTGTTATTGTGTGTTATTGTTATTTTGGAGTGTTTTTTATGCCAAGTTTTAGTACAGTACGATATGAGGGCAATATTACGTTTTATATGTCCAGGGGGTCAATTCTGGTTCGGGGTAGTGAAAACGTGAAAACAGTTTACCCGTTTGCACCGTTGTTTGCGATTCTTCACATCGTGCAAACATGATTATAACTGTCAAAAACTTTACACGTCTAAAAAATGCGTGTAAATGTGCAAAGTAGTCGTGAAAACTTTTATCAAAAAATATTAGATTTAATTTGATAAACTGACACTTGACAGTTTAAAAATCAATTCAGCCTTGATTCAGCATTAACTTTTCACGAATGCAACGAGAATCGCTTTTTCAGGTTCAGTGCAGTGAAAAAGGTGTGTAAAACGTCAAGTGTAAACTTTTTTTTCACGTTTTCACTACACCGAACCAGAATTGACCCCCAGCACAGTTTATTATTTCATGTTTACATTATTTTTTGCTTTTTTTGTCGGACTAGGGATTTGCTTTAATATTTTTGTCGGACAATAGTGAATTTCTCTCTAAAATACATTTATTTATCATTTGCGTTTTTGTCCGACATGCATGTATCGAGAACAAAATTTCATAATTTTGACATTTTGGAGGTGTCGGACTCGAATTTTGTCGCGTGATTTTTGTCGGACAAGGTGGTCATCTTATTATATTCGTAATAAAGAACCAGTGTTCAAAAAATTAGACTTGCATGTATCGAGAACAACATTGCTTCATTTTGACATTTTGGGGACGTCGGACTCGCCGGAATTCGCGCGATTCTTGTCGGACACAGTTTTTTTCATCGTTTTTATCAAAAAAACTTTCGATTAAAGGGCAAAAAAGACTTGCATGTATGGAGAGCAAAATGTCGTCAGAACGACAATTCCAGGAACCGCTCACTCCAAAAATTCGCCTCGCCGAAAGTTTTCGCAGAGAAAATTTTGTCGGACTCATCACAAAGAAGGCTCTCATAAAGTTTGGCACTTGCATGTATAAGTAAGAATTTCTTACGATGTCCTGAGCATTATGAGTCCAATTTCTTTATTTTTAAAAATGTAAGACGGTATTATCCGTGGCTGTTCCTCATTTTGCTGATTTTGCGATTCTTTTTCTTTTTTTTGCCGAGCACTTCAACTTAAATAAATCAATCAAATCACTTAAATCTTTATTTATTCTCTGCATTTTTACTTTTCATTGCGATGTCACTGGTCACTTTACACTTTCATTTAGGGCTATCTGTCAAAGTGCCATAACTGAGCTCAAATTTGTTCAGTTTTCTTACGGTCCGGCACGTCATATCTGGTTCAGGCTTTATCGCTAGGACATGACGTCACACGTGATAAACTGTGCGGTTAAACTATAGTACTATAAGTAAAGCTTTGACGTTCTTCTTCTAATCTAGCTTAACATCGGTAAAAGCTATCTTTTATAAAATTATGTCCATTATTACTTTCCTATTATTTAGTTTCCATAAAGAATGACAATAATTTTCAAGCAAAGAAAGGTAATAATTGTCATTGTTCCCCAGTTCATGCTGTAGTGAAAGTGATAAAAATAATTGGAAGCAAATAATGGACGAAGACAGCGATCCAGAGTGCAGTAACACTGAGATGTCGAATACCTGAACCCACGGCAAAAAGTAATACTGCAGCAGCAACAACAGACGCTCCAAAAACCTAACGAACCAAGCATTCCTAGATTCGTTAAGAAGATCGAAGGAAAACAATTCCGAAAAGATAATTGCGATTGAATCTTGTCCGATATAACGGTTGGGGTACTCCCATGAAAGCATGGCCGCGGTTAGCTTTGGACGTATGACTGATGAATATGAGCAATTTATCTTAATGACGATAAAATGGAGACATTTTCGTGGTCTGAATGCTTTAAGCGTTTTAATAACTTTGTTAAACGCCGCACTTTCTTCGCTTCTGTGGACGCTTCAGTGGCTGTTATTAAAACAAAATATGAACAACAATTAATTTCTTTCTAAAGTCACGGAAAAGTTATAATTTAGAACATGAGGAAAGTGGAGAAATTGTCAATTAATAAAATCTGGGTAACTTGGTTATGCTATTAATAAGAGAAAGAGGATCATTTAGTTATGTCTGTTTATTAGAGTGAACTTGTAAGCATCTAGGAAGGTCAGAATTTTGTCTATTTGTATATTTAACAGTGCTATGCCGGGTGTTTAACTACTTACTAAATAATAATGGTACATACTATTAATTTTCCACTTTCACCGCTTTTTATTAATTTTTTTTAACTGACTCAATTTTCTTCCATTTCAGTAGTTAATCGCGTATGGACATCTGGTCTCTTACAACAAATTTCTTCCACTATAAAACCCTTTTCAGTTCAGAGTGCGGTTAACGTAGAAACACCAAAGTTGGCGGACAGATATCCGAAAGAAAAGTAGAGAAAGAATAGAGGTTTTGGAAAAAAGTACAGAAAGAAAAGGATAAGGTGATTCTTCAAAGGACGTACGTATTGCTAGGAAATTTATTCGATAGACACTTTGTGTTCAAGCGAATTTTGACCTTGAAAATATGGGTTTGCTAAACCACTACCAATAAAGATCGAATCTTTGTAATCCGGAAATCGAATCAACAGTGATGGCTACCTCGTGGAAGATACTCCAATTCATCTTTTGTTTAATATTTCTTCGACTAAATAATAAGAAGTGAACTGATGTGGATGCTAGCAGCAGGTGGTAGTCAAAAATTGCGTTTTTGACCGTGCCTATTGATTTACGAGCCCCGGAGGAGACTTCCTATTTTCCTAGGTAGTCGGCTTTCTGGTTCCCATCTATGTTTCTATTTTCGTGAGGGTATCCATACTGAAGAAGAAGTTCTTTTATAGAGCCTTTTTTTGTCGAAGAAGCTTAGGAGTCACCTTATATACTACCAGTATGTCATGTCGTTAAGGTGATGGTGTAATGCCTAGTAGTAAGCTTAGTTTGCAATAGAAGAGAGCAGTGGCGCAACAACCGGCGGGGTCCAGGGGGTCCGTCCCCCTCATAATTGGCGGTCCGGACCCCTCTTCTATTAGGTAGACCCAACATTAAATCAAAAATTTTCGAATCCATATGACTCGAAGAGACTAGCCGGTTTCGTAATCACGATGGAGGACAACCGAATCCCAAAACAGCTTGGTAGAAGAAATTTCGGGAAATATACCAGTAGGCAGGTCCACGAGGAGATGGATGGACTCTGTGACGGCTGACGCAGAGGGCTCAAAATCCGGAATTGGAGACATGCTGACATTGGACCGTTAAACTTGGAGAAACGCCCTAGATGAGGATTTTGGGCTGTAGAGTCATTGAATGAATGGAAGGATGGATATGACTCTAAAGGCTAGTACATACACTGTAAACCCCAGGATATTTTTTCAGTGTGACTACACACTTCCTAAGCGTGTAAATTCGTCTAATCGTGTTAAAATATTGCGTTTTAGGAATAAACCGTGTTAACATAATGCGGATAAAAAGACACGCGTGTAAAAATCACACACATGCAGCGTATAATGTTTTTTACATGCTAAAGAAATTGTAACGTTTTATCATTTTAGGTCTTAAACCTACGAAAATCAAACATTAAGTGTTATTTCACACACTTCACTAAATTAACACACATGAGAGGATAACTTAAATGAAAGTGATGACAGTATTTAAATACGCAATGACCAGAGAGCTCCACGACTTCTCTTTATAGTCAGTCGGTAACAGAAGGGCGTCAAGGCAAGTCGTTGCTGTTTACATCAAAAATTTTAAGCTTACGGTTACGATTTTTCTAGGTTTACTCCCCGCAAAACGACGCTAAAAAAGCTTCACTCAAAAGCTCCAAACTAATACATATTTGGTGTGTTAAAAACACACGCATTAATGTTTTAAATTTACACACTTTTCGCGTGTTAAATATTAACACATTTTAAATGCGTAAAAATTGACTGCACGATTTTACGCGCGAAATGCGTTTTAAAATCACACACTTGGGTTTGCAGTGTACTTGTCGACATGTTGAGGGATTATGTCTTGAGTTGTCTACATGAGGCATGTCTTGAGTTGTCTACATAAACATGT
The DNA here is from genome assembly GCA_963855945.1 of Thereva nobilitata. Classification (NCBI taxonomy): domain Eukaryota; kingdom Metazoa; phylum Arthropoda; class Insecta; order Diptera; family Therevidae; genus Thereva; species Thereva nobilitata. Next base: position 39,199,724 of record OY979697.1, read on the forward strand.
CTATAGACCAATTGCTGTCTAGGACTCTGTTGCGAGACCAAAAATCGCAGGTCTACGGTCTCCCGATCGAAATGGGAGACCACGTGCAACAGTAGACACATCGCGCAGCATTTCGCCAGTGTGGGCCTCACGACGAGACACGAGACACGTTCCTTTCTTTCTCCACCTACCGAGTTTGTGCTTCGGCCGTTTTTATTTACATTGTTTAAATGTGGTCAAACGAAAAAGTATTACAACTTATCGAAGACTATCAGGCGTCGGGTTGTCTTTGAGATGTTACGAGCTCCTATTACAAAAACCGCGTAAAAAAATTGGCACTTGAATCACTGGCTAAAAAGCATGACGTGACAGTAGCAGACATTGAAAAGAAAATCCACAATCTAAAAACATCCTTCAACTGGGCGCGAAAAAATAGCCTGAAGAGTGGGACCTCTCCCAAAAAGTCTACGTGGTTTGCGTTTGATTATTTGCTATTCCTGCTACCAGCCAACGAGTCAAAAGGCCGCACAGATTGGACGATATCGACCAAGAGAGTGGAAATAATTAATGGAGTGACACGGGCGTAGACTAAATTTAAATCATAGTGTGGACACTAGACGAGACAAAGTACGCTCTCCATAGACGGGCTATAGACATGCTCAATAGACCGTCTGCAGACGGTCTATATAGAAATCGCTCAACATGGCTTACTAGTGTGTACTAGCCTTAAGACGTAAATGTTGTAAAATCCGTAGACTCTTTGAACCCAAATGTTAATATTTTTTTTATGTGGCATTTCTAAGCTCAGGAGTCACCCTTTGTACTACGAGTCCGTTATGTCGTTTATCACGTCACGGTGCAATATCTAGCAGTAAGCTTAGTACGGGCGGTAATAGGCTAAGGGTTATTAGGGTTCGGGAGGGTGTTGAGCTCTTGGATGTTGTAGGAGTTCGGAAATTCTGACTGCGAGAGGTTGTTCCACAGTCGAGTTGTTCTATAAACGAATTACTAGTTTCTAGAGTGTGCGAAAGGGGGAGTTTCAGGTGGAGAGAATGAGACGAGTGGGCTAATCTGGTGTTACCGTAGAGGCAGGAGAGCGTTTATTTCGATGGAACACTCGCTATGATAGCAGCGATATAGTTTTGCCAGTGCTGCTCCATTCCTACGGTGGCTCAAAGGGTCGATGGTGGAGCAAACAGCGTCGTCACCTATAACTTTGAGGGCTCTTTTTTGTACTTTATCTAACCACGCCAAGGTGGTTTTCGAAGCGCCGCGTCCCAAATAAAAGAGTTATATTCGAGAAGAGGCCGTATGTAGGATTTGTATATTACAGTACGGGCCGATCGCTGGAGGAGTAACTTGCACCTCTTAAGAAATCCCAAGCACTGCGATACCGGTTTGGCTAGTTGGAATATGTGGTCATTCCACCGCAATTCTTTGGATAATGTTACGCCTTAAGATGTTAAGAGATGGGCGGGCTAACACGATCTTCTAACACGGATGGAGAGGTGTTATAATTTTTATTGGAAATAACACAGTATGTACTTGGTTTTGGTGGGGTTATGATCAGTAAAGCAAGTCTCTAATCTCTTTTCTTTCAATATCAGTTGGAAAATTTAAGTATATTGTTCTTTGCCATTGGTCTGAGACTCCATAGACTAATGAGATGGAGTCCATCATTAATGAATGCATTCATTTAGTGGTAAAATCATTGTTACTCTTTTCAGGGATCTGAACTTTCTAACAGAAAGAGAAAACTCACTTGGGATCTAAATTTTTGTTGGACCCCCTATACATTTTTAGTTGTTGCGCCAATGGAAGAGATCGCTTAGCTACCTATGAAAATACCATTGTTACATCTTTGTGTTGGTTCGAAGTTTTTTGTCTGGCAAGCAGGCCTTTAAGATCACCAGCACTTCCGCTTGAAATATACTAACGTAGAAGCAGGAAGTGTCAGGACTGTGAACTGTAAGTGGTCTGTAGAGAAGCCCTCTGACGTCTTGGAGCTGTCGGTGACTATTCGTTATTTCACTTCCTCAGCGACCACAACCTCGGGTAGCAGGTTCCAGATGTTGCTTTGACCGTACGGTTTTGAAGTCACGGCCGTGGATCCCCTCAGTATTAGGACACTATACGACGTTAGGTGTTTGATGTGAAGGTCAGGAGGCAGGTGCAAAAGAACATCAAGAGCATTCGTGAGGCATGTCCTTATATCTAGCTTCTTTTTGCCGTCCTAACTTTATGATACCGTACTTCAGAATTGCACGTACTATGGCTGTGGACATCCACAGGACCATCTTTGAATAAAGCCGCCATCTCTTGCCGAACGTCTTTTTACAGCGGCAGAAGAGGGGCAGCGACGTTCGACTTCCAATTGAGTTTTTTCTCCCGATATTAGTCCCAAAAATTTGACCCTGGAAGATAAAGTGAGGACCTGCCCTCCAAACTTCGAAGGTTGAATAGTATTAGCTCGATTTTTGCCAGGGTTGACGCCAGACTGTAGACTGCTGCTTTATTCAAGAATCTTTGCATAAATTTACTAATCACGATTGGCCACATGAGTAGATTTAACGTGGCGGTTTATATGTACCGCTAAACGATACCAATGTTTCCCCAACAAAAAAAGCATCCACCCTAGCGAAACATGAACCTTATCAAAATTCTGGGGCCATATTTGGTTTCTCGAGTCGATGGATCGACTCGACAAAAAAAGCTTCTCGATTTTCTCTAAGTTTCATATTTGGCATTTCGATCAAATCGACAGATAAGCGCTGCCATATAAAATCATCAAATTGTGTGATATTATTCCAAGTGCAGCAAACCACGTATTTTTAATTAAAATAGAAATTGTTAAAAGTTTATTGTATGCATAAATTCAGCTTTTTAATAAACGTCAAGTCTTTATCGACAGGGAAGAGACGATAATGTTCAGGGGCGGATCCAGCCCTCAAAAAAGGTTGTGGGCACAGCCACCCGAAAATCGGACAAGTGCGAGTCGGAGTATGAACTCGCTCATGATCGATATAGTTCATTCCTACAAAAGAGATGTTTACAAAATATATGACGCCCTGACCAAGATATTGTACAGTGTATAATTCCACGTGGGCAAACAGTAGTAGGTAAATTAATTACCCTGTAAAATGTTAGTTTGTTCGCTCACGAAAATTACAAAAGTAAATGAGTGTTTGTTTACACATCACAATGTCACATTTAGACTCTAAACTACTGAACCGATTTTGATGAAATTTTTACACCTTTAATGGATATCAAATTAAATTAAACGCTAGTATACATTTTACATTAAATAATTTTATTTAGGTGCTTACTTAAATTACAAATTCAAGCTTACGTTTCTTTTTCGCGGAAGCGTTGGTAATTTCATCGATATTCAGGTTAACATCTTTGTGTATATTTAGGAGAGCCCGGACAATCTTTCCTGTGCCATTGAGGCAGGAAACCAAGATTTTACGCTTCACAGAGTAGAAAACTATCTCTCTGCGGTAGCTACGCTGACCGGGAAAGTTGCCAGTATTTGTAAGAAAATTTTTATGTTAGGATACAAATCTTGGTCGCTTCAATGAGATAAGCTACCACCTCTGGTATAGCGAAATTGTTTTCACATTCTCTTTTCCATTTGGCCATCCAGAGTCGGTTTCATTTATAACAGTTGATTCATTATCGTTAATGAATAGCCGGTAGGTACATCTAGAAAACTTTTTTAACTGTTTCGATATCGATATTCCAGTCGCTGACACTAACATTTGGTTTAAGTAGAAAAACTCCAAACTGAAACAGGTCGAGTATAGATCGCGCAACGTGCATTATTAGGCCCCCATCCACGGTCAAACAAATCATCAAACCAATTTTCGACAAACAGCGCACATATTTATGCTTTGACATTTGTTGGCCATCAACGAGGGAAACTTTCTTCAAACATCCCGAGCGACAATTCCTGTAAACAAAACGAACTTTCATATGCTTTACATGGCACACATAAAAAATGCACACACACATTTAAGCTGTTTGAAGGAAATATTAAACCAGACGAATATTTTCTTCAAACAGCGGCCAACTTCGAAAACTTGTATTTTATACACGCACACTTAGAATTTTTTCGATGTTGGCCAGAAATTTGATGGTTTGTTTGACCGTGGATGGCGGCCTATTGACTTGGCCCATCTTTTCAAACTCCGTGACATTTAGCGCATGTTGGGGTAAAAAGCTCTTAAAAATGTTTAAAAGCTTGAGATAAATTTTCTTCTTTGAATTCTACAAATTTGCTACAGAAATAATTTGTAGCAATTTCAATTAAAAAATACGAAATTTGTGTTTTTAATACTTTGATACTAGGATTGTGACGTTTTTCGTCAGTCGCATGCGCGCTTTTGCCTGGGGAGATTGTGTTGCTTGCGGCTGCGGAGAACTTTCATCTTATGAATGAAAACGCTCATGTATATTTAAAAAAAATTATTCAGGATTGTTTTTAAATTATTTTAAATTTAGAGATCAGAAATATTTCGCATAATTATAGTAAAATTATACTTATTATGATGAATAGATTTACTTTGTTGAGCTCTGCTCAATACATGTAAAGATAACTTAACTTTATTCATTCGGCATGCGCGCATCCATAACCGTCTATATTAACAAGCCATAAACAAGAATAGATATTGAGAGAATCGGACTACCAAATTCTCCCAAATTCTCCAAATTACACTAACAACATAACGTGACTGCACCAAGCTGTAGTCCGATTGAGCGGAAATTCGCTCTCAATATTTTCCTTGTTAATGGCTTGTAAATATAGAAGGTTATGGCACATCCCTTCCCAAATTATTTTGTTGAGTTTTTGCTGCATTTGTAGTCTTTTTGAATGAAAAGAGGGGAAATGATAGAACAAAATTTATAAAACTTGGCAACGAGGTGCGCAGAACTGTTCAAATTTTTTGTGTCACGGAGTTTTTTTTTATGTGGAAGATTAGAGGGAAAGCCCTTTGTACTGTCGACAATCTATTTTCTTCTTTTGAAAACATCTATACTTCCGGAGACAATCTCTGCCCTAAATCATTAATAACGGAATCTAATAAAGGTATGTAAATTGATTTCCGAAAGTACTCTTCTGCCGATTTCATTCTGCCCGAATTCATACATGACAATCTTCACTCCTGAAGGTTCAATTTTACTAGGTCAAAACTTCAACGAGTGGCGATTTCAATATTATTTTTTCATCAGATACTAGGTTCGAACTTTGTGGATGAAGGGGAAAGTGGGGATGAGGTACCACCCAATTCTCCCTCCATCCACAAAGTTCATGAAGAACGTTCTTGGAAGCGAAGGGTCTAAACAGACCCAATATTGACAAAAGAACCACGACATAAGGAACCTCACGATTTTTAGATCAGTTTCAATCGAAAATATTTCAGTTATCCTAAAACCTTTGCTTCGTTTTTAGGTTTTAATTTAAATAGGAATTCATAAATATTGATATTCTGAAATTGTACTTGTATCAAGTCCCTCGGTAGGCTCGTCACTATACTTCCTGCATCTGTCGTTGGCCCTACTTTTCTGAAACCGTACTATATATCCGACAGACCTCCTATATCAATTGCTGATTAATATTTTAATAATTGTGGCAGTTGTTGGGTAAAAAAGTTGTACTTCTAAAGTGTGGTCTGAAGCATATTTTTTTATTTTATTAAGGCATAGGATATAATATCATCAGCCTATCAATCTCAATAGACCGTGAAAGTGTGACGTCAAAAGTCTATTAGGGTTGTGGGCATGCCCATCGTGCCCACAACGGTGGATCCGCCCTTGATAATGTTGTCGATATCGTGTTGCCAAATGCCAATTTTTATTTATCGACAGAAGTCGATATCGACTCGAGAAGCCAAATACGGCCCCTGCCTACAAAAAGCATTTATCCCAGCGAAGTCACGAACCTTATCAATATTTTCCCTACGAAAAAGCTTTCAGCCCAGCGAAGACACGAGCCGAGACACAACCCCAAAAGGATTTTAGCCAAGACACAACCCTAAAACACCAAGCACACGTAGACGACGAGCTTTTGATGCAGTTTTAGGTCATTTTCGAGGGTATTTGTTAAACCCCATGTTAAATTGGACCCGAACCCCTATAGCTAATCTACTAGCATTCCTGACACCGCTATCACTAGGTCATCTGCTTATACTACTATCTTAGTTCCGCGTCTCTCTAGCTTTTTTAGTATGCCATTTATCGTTACTAGCCTCAGCACTCGAACCGCTTGGCCGTGTTCGAGAGGAAAATACTTCGGAGGATTGTTGGCCCCTTATGTGAGGAAGGACGATTCCGGAGACTCTACAATGACGAGATCTACGAGCGCTATCGCGACATAGATGTTGTGAAGAAAATAAAGCTCGCTAGACTCTGGCGGGCAGGACATCTAGCTCGTATGAGTGAAGATGAGCCTGCTCGGAAGTTCTCTGCGGTAAAACCTATGGGGTGAGGCAGCGAGGGAGACCCAACCTCCGCTGGAAGGGCGTAGACCAGGACGCTCAGAGCTTAGGGATGCCAAACTGGATGACATCGGGTCAGAATCGGGACCGGTGGAGAGAACAGTTGCGAGAGGCCAGGACCGGATCCCGGTTGTAGAGCTGTTAAAGAAGAAGGAGCACCACCGTTAAGGGGAGATCTCGCCTCCTTGTGAGGTACCTCTGTCGGCGTTTGATTAATCCTTGTTCCCAAATCTGTTTGAATTATTCTCGAGTTCAACGTAGTTACCAGCCAAATCATTCAGAACACACGTTGTTAAAGGCGTCTTTAAGTCTAGGAAGGCTGCCAGGATATATTGCTTGTAATGTAGGGTATCCGTGTAGGAAGAATACTTCCACATATCTAAAAATGACAGTTCCACCCTACCAACTTCCAGAGTTATGAGTCGTCAAATTTAAAATTTCGGTTTTTTTAATTAAAATTTCAACTCAATCTGCATTTTTCTTCAAAAAATACTACTTACACTTCTTTTTTTCAAAATTGGAAAGTTTGTAATATTTCCTACTAGTTGGGACGCTGCTCCCATAAGCCAATAGTAGTAATCAGGTGATATGAATTTTAATATACAGTAGGAGAGCAATTTTATGGTATTTTTGATTCCAAATAACAAAATGTGAAACTATTAGAGATCTGACAATAAAAACCATTCATTGACATGGCATTTTTCGAGATATCAATTTTCATACACAGACTATTCGCAATATCTAAGGAAAGAACCAATACTTATTTCTGTAAAATTTATAGACATTAGATTCAATATGCTTTCATATTAAGTGTGACCAAAATTACCTATGTATGTATTCTTTTACAAAACTTGCTGGCAAACAAACTATGTTTTTGGTTTTGTTTTCCGGCGCGTAAATAAACAAAGATGATGCCTTTCCGACTCGCTGCGCCAACCTTAAAACATTTAAAATTAATCCAAATCTTCAAAATTCAACTCTTCAACAAATATTTATAACCATTAACGAAAAACCAATTATTCCTATAAAAGTTGGAGAGTTTGGATATTGGTTTGTTTGGCTAATTCTGCGAAGTATGCCTTCAGTCATGCCGTTCTTGTATTTTTCCCACAAAACCGATGGTTCTGTTGGGTATCATGTCGTCAATATAATTGCGAACAGTTGACGAATGTTATTCGGCGTGGATGCAAATGCTGCATCAGTAAGTGTCAGATCCCAATGATTTTCGTCTTCCAGCAATTGCAACTCGTGACATGCATCTTGAAAATTATTGAATATTTGACCATTCACTGTTCGTAAAAATTCGAAAGACGTTGGGCTTGGAACATTCAGCAACAACAAACTCAAAAAGAAATATTCACGTTGGTTTGGATGTACTGTGTAAAGTCGTCCCAATGTCTTTGCTTTCAATACGCGTGCGATAGTTGGATGTGGTTCGCCTTGTCTACGTGGCTTCCATTTTTACCTGATTTGTTCCATGTATAATAGCGAGGGACGTCCGTATATAACAATGGTGTTGCGAATTGTCCGAAAATATCAGGTTTTTGGCACAGTGTGAAAAATTCAGTAAGTGTAGTTTTTGGTGGCTGTAAAACTCGTTGGAGAGCATTTTCTTCAGTGAAATATACACGTTGACCGTTTTCAAGATGTACCGCAATCTGAGGCATAATGCAAAAACTCGACATTTACATATTTTCTTATTAACACTTTATTTAATCGCACCAATTAAAAGCTTTTACGCATTTTTCGGTGGAAGTATATAAAGAACAATGGATTCTAATATTTTACAGGTTTCCCAATGTTCACAAATACTACAAATGTTGAAGGTAATCCAGATGAGAATGATGGAGAATATGATCTTGCACCTTAAAGATGTTAATAAGATAATGTTTAAGTGTAATTTTCAATCTATATATATAAAAATCAATTGCCGTGCATTAGTCTCACAAAAACTCGAAAATGGCTCGCCTCAATACAGGGGTGGTATAAAAAAAATAAGAAAAACCCAAAGGAACTACTGAAAATATCTAAAAAAATTGTCATTTTGGGAGTTTTCACTGCAGATTAGTTTTAAGAGCTTCATGGCCTACCTATATTGTGTTTGACAGCTGCGTAAATGTGAAATTGTCATTAAATTGCGGTTTTTGAGAAATTGCCGATTTAATTTAATGACAATTTCACATTTACGCAGCTGTCAAACAACATACTTATAGGTAGGCCATGAACCTATTGAAACTAATGTGAAGTGAAAAATCCCAAAATTACCAATTTTTTAGATTTTTCAACTGTTCCTTTTGATTTTTCCTAATGTTTTTTTTCTAAAACCACCCCTGGATTGAGGCGAACAAAACAAAAAAAAATTATTGAAATCGGTCGAGCCATTTTCGAGTTTTTGCGAGACTAACGCACGGCATTCATTTTTATATATATAGATGAAGATGATTAATGTCCAGGCAATTTTTATGTTACGGCCTTTAGTTTTGAAGTTATAAGCAATTATAATTAAAAATTCATTACTCGAAAACGGTAAGCGAGCGACAATTTATTTTTTGAAAAATGAGTTCTACAGGCCAAAATACATATATAAAAAAAATTTCAAAAAATCGGAGGTGGGTCGGGTTATCCCGAGTAAAAATAAAACTTGCCGCAGCTAGCCTGCATCAGGTATGCACTAGCACGCACGGTGCTACAGCTAGCACGGCACATTTTTACTAGGGCGCACCTAGCATGCAGCTGGTACGCACGCAGAGTTTCAACCCGAGTAAAAATAAAAACTAGCCCGCAGCTAGCCTGCATCAGGTATGCACTAGCATGCACGGCGCTACAGCTAGCACGGCACATTTTTACTAGGGCGCACCTAGCATGCAGCTGGTACGCACGCAGAGTGTCAACCCGAGTAAAAATAAAAACTAGCCCGCAGCTAGCCTGCATCAGGTACGCACTAGCACGCACGGCGCTAGTTTTATTTTTACTCGGGAACAAAACAAGCACGCACCTCCCGCCACAGGGATCCACGCTCCAGCCACAGGGATGCACGAAATCGCCGGTATTGGTTTAAAAAATTATGGAGGACGAAGAAAAGGGGCAACTATCTTGGTGACCATAAAGGGTGCCAATAGCATACTCAGTAAAAAGGTTCTCGTTCGATTGCGTAGGTCAAGCAGCATTGGAAGTGGTTAGTGTATAGCTGGGGGACTGCTTGATAAAACAACACTCGCGTTTGGAATGGTTTATGCCGATGCGAGTGTATTTATAAATGTTCATGCCTGAATTTTTAGTTTTTCGTGCCAGTGGATGCCTCTAGCTAACAAATTTTTAGATTTTCGTGCTTGTGGCGGGAGCGTGCATCCCTGTGGCGAGAGCGTGCATCCCTGTGGCGGGTGCGTGCATACTTTTGTGACGTCTCTATTTGTTCGCTATGCGCGCTAGCAGCGGTCGGGTGCGTGCTAGTAAGAAAATTAACCAACTAAATTATTTTTACTCGGGATAGTACAGTTTAACCCAATTTGACTGTGGAATAATCTCCCACAATCAGTTTTCCCGAATTCATACAACACCCAAGAGTTCAAACGTAAGGTCCATCGCCACCTGCTCCAACACCGCCAGACCTAACCTAATTTATCATATTCTCTTCTATCTTTCACACCAAGCTTACTTATAAATAATGGCAAGAGTTGAATTTATACGAATGACAAATAATGGCAAGTCGAATTATGACAGAGTTGAATTTATTTGTGTTGGGGATACTGCTAAAGAAGAACTGAAATTTATATAACAGAACAACCAAAAGGAGCATGGAAGAGGACAAAAGGTTAGTTGCAGCATGTTTTGCTGCTGTCCTTTTAATTGAAGAGGAGGAGGACGAAGAGACATGCTCTGCTAATAACAATAAAAGGAGAAGAAAACTGAAATCGCAATGGGTCCGTCCAATGTTCTTGGAAACTGGTTTTTACGAGACATTGCGATTGCAACTCCGGCAAAAGGAACCAGAACTCTTCAAAAATTTTTTAAGGATGTCCGCCGATGACTTTGATTCCCTCCTTGATAGAATGGCTCCATTGATCGAAAAGAAAACCACAAACATGCGCCAACCAATTTCTTCCGGAGAACGTCTTGCGATCACACTTCGATATGAGATTTGCCTTGTTAAGATAAATAAAAATGATCATAAAGAATATGAACATAAATTGCGGTCGTGTATTGCCGCTATTATAGTCCATTCAAAACGCGCGTTTGGGTATATAACATAACACCTTCTTGAAACTCTTTCCGTATATGTATGTTTTTTGGGTCCCTGATTACGGGGTCCGCCCGTTTAATCTAGGGGTAGTTTATCCCTTAAGGGTTGAAAATAATTGATTTTTGGCTGATAATATCTATTAAACCGCAAAAGGAAAAAAAAATTGTACAAATTAATGGTTTGCAATTTTTTTTGTTTAAAGTTGATTTTGAAAATTGTAGGGGTAGTTTAAACTCCTTAAGGGTTGGAAACAATTTATTTGTACCTGATAACACGCATTCAATCGAATTTGAAGCATAAAGTTGGACAAACATTCCTTTTTTTTAATTTCCAGTCGATTTGGGGTGTTAAAACCACTTTAGGATTATCCGTTATCATAAAATTTGGTTTAATTTGGTATAAATCAAAAATCTTCGTAAATAAATATTGAAAAAAGTGTATTTTGCATTATTTTTGATTATTATTGAAATTATTGCGAAAAACAGAACACAACAGGATTTGAATTATGACAATCTGTCATAATTTGTCATTATCGTTTACACGGTCATAATTTGTGCCATTATTTCTGACAGCTTTTATAACATAAATTTTTGTCATTTTTTATGACAGAAATAATGACACAAATTATGACCGTGTAAACGATAATGACAAATTACGACCGAAAAAATGACAAGTGTGTCATTCGTGTAAACTCACCATAATTCCTTACTTGTAACTTCTAAGAATCTGCAAACTTTTTATTACATCTAAATTTCAAATACACAAAAGTTACCTTCTGATATTTCCGTGAATTTACTGCATTGGATCGGAGCCATTTCCAACATACTTACATACGTGCAGTGAGTGCGTGTTAACATTTCTATTTTATTTACTTTTATTTCACTTTCTATTGTTTTTATTCTTAGTACCTCACTTCACACAACCAATAATTGCTTTTGAACAAATCACTCTAGATTTGTGCATGCGAAACTTATAACGCTGTAAAGTAATAAATAAAACCATTAGCTTAAAATTAAACAAACTTGATCTAGTAATTGAAAAATATAAAACAATTACTAATATCGTAACATTTAATTTAATTATACAAAAGAGAAAACTTGTGTCCACTGCAGAAGTTCATCCAAGAAGAGACAAAAGACCGATGATTATAGGTCTGTTCCAATAGAAAACCTGTCCTGTCGTAGCCTGCGAAAAGTTACTTGATTGGTGGGGGAAAATTTAGTCAAAATCCCGAAAAGTGAAGGAACGCTTTCTGGGATGTTTCGTGCTAATCAAGAAGACCATAACCTAAAAATCACTTGTGTCTTCAAAATAATGACATAAAACTATTGAAATTAATAAATTATTTATGAAATTATTCAAAATCTTGTAGTAAGGCACCAAATGAAGAAATTATTTTCAGCACATCGTAATCATTTTGGTTTGACATGACAAGTAACAGCTGTTTTGACATGTTGAAAACGTCGTAAGATTTCACTCCACCTAAAAATCTCCTGCGGTTTCTTGGTCGAGGGGAAGTAAAAATTTCCCCGCTTTTCCGAGCATGAGATTCTATTGGAACAGGAATTGGGTGATTTCTTGGTCCCGCGGGATCCCGCATTCTCTATTGGAACAGACTTTATGTATCCTATTTTTAAGATATAAATATCCATAATGCTCTGCATTGCATTAAGTGCTACCATATGAGAGTATATTTTCGCGGTTTTTCGTTAATACCATGGAAGATCTTCTAACCTGATAAGAATCATCAGCTGGCGCTCCTGGGATTGGTTTTTTATGGGGCGATTCTAAGAAAGTGTAGCCGTTAAGTTTACAAAGCGGCCAGGATAGTTTTTGTATAGACGAACAAAAAATCTTATGGGAGGGGAGAATCGTAACGGTTTGCCCGCTAGGGTGTTTTGAAGTTTTTTTTTAGAGTTGCATATCACCCTTTATTTTTGTAACCCTATGACATTGCCTATGCAAGTGCTTACAACGGACGGATCGAAAGCCAGTGTTCACCTCGATGGAACCCTAATCGAACAGGCTTCGATGTTCAAATATTTGGGATCGTTGATTGAGGGAAAGAAAGTGGCATCGACGGCCGACAGCTGTATCGGTTAGGCAACAGCAACATTCGCCTCGCTCAAGTGGTGCATATGGAAACGAACAAATATTACCATCAAAACGAAAGTTCGCCTTTACCGAACGTTGATCCTTCCGATTCTTCTTTATGGATCGGAAACGTGGACACTGCTCAAGCTGGACGTCAACAAGCTCGAGGTCTTCCAAATGCGATGCTTGAGGCAGATTCTCGGTGTCCCACTCCGCGATCGCCTTCGAAACGAGACAGACAAAGATGCGATCAACAGACACTGATCGAAGAAGAAATACGAAAACGTCGAGTACGATGGTTTGGACATGTTTGCCGAATAGATGATAACCGCTTGCCACGTAAACTTCTCTGGCGAGACCGTCCGGCAAACTAGAGAATTCAGCGATCGGCACCAAAGAAAACTTGCCTAAAGAATATCGAGGACGACTTAAAGAATCAACGGTTACCAGTTATCGAGGCTCGAAACGTCGCCAAAATCGTCAAGAATGGAAACGAATCGTGAATGGAGTTCGAGACCCAGCGGTACCGACAGCAGCATAACCAAACAACTTCAAATTTTGCACATATGCGTAGTTTGCTTGACAATGCAATCTGAGCATTTTGTAAAAAATAAAGATGGCGGTTTTAAGATGGAGGCCGTTTTTGCATTTGTGTTCCCCGACCCCCGACATGGATATCAAATACGCATAGTTCGTCTGACAATGCAATCCGATCATTTTATAAAAAATTCAAGATGGAGGTTCCAAAATGGTGGCGATTTGTGCAATTGTGTTCCCCAACCCACCGACAAATGAAAGGTCAGACAGGTAGAATACACTGACATGTAGAATGGACTGCTCATCAGAAAATTTTCAATTCGTTCCATAAGTGGCAAACCTTTTTTCACTGACATGTATACACGGGGCGGAAAGAGAAAGAAATAAAAAAATCACTATACCCATCTATTTTTTGTAAATATTCTGACATTAGTTCAAAGGAAAAAATGAAATCACGTATGGCAACTTTGATATCGTGCAACCGTCGTGGCGGTTTTATTTTAAACCAGCTCCACCTGTACTATCACGTACAAGTTAAAAAAGTATATTTAAAAATTTTCCAATGCTCAAAATGGCCCCCAAAACATTTTAATACCTGTGATGACACACTAGACTTTCATTATGATGGTAACTTTCATTATGATGGTCAAGGAAATGATGGGGTGACACATTATACACTTTACTTTCATTTGCATTTGGCATATAAGGTGAGGATATAAACCTGCCTGTTTTTTGCTTTAATTATAAGTTGTTTTAATTTAGAATGTCACTTGACCGAAATTACAGTCCAAATGAAGGTAAAATACTTTCATTTTGACTTTCATTATGATGGGGTTTTGCCTTGATAATGAAAGTTACTTTCATTATGGTGGTGTATGTTTCACAGGTATAATAATGAACAAACATAGGTTTGATTAAAAAAGTGACTTTCCGAGTCTGTTTTTTCATTATCAATATGTTTTGGGGGCCATTTTGAGCATTGCGGAGTTGCAGGGCTAGCATGCGTTCAAGGTCGTCAGGACAAGGGATCACAGATAATAACGTTTCGAGCTCACATCTACCGAGCTTCAGAGTGAAAATACTTGCAGCATCTTTGGCGGCGTTCATTAATTACGGGAGGCGTTGGTGGAGCGGGTCGAGCCGAATCTCACCCAATATCACGTGGGGAAGAGGGGTGTCTGAAAAATGTGTTCAATTAAGTAAAACATGTTTCTCCACTAAAATAAAAGGCTAAATCCTGTACCAAAAAAGATATCGACTTCGTTGAGGTGTCGTTCGAAGCGTTATTAACGCAAATATGATTTGAAAAGATTTTCATAAAATTCGGTTGGGTGGTTTTTTCGTTTAAACAAGGTACGTGATTTTTGTATCAAATATGACACCGGATTCGTTGAGGTGCCAATCGATGCGTATTAACGAATATACAGGGTGTATACGCTAAGTTTACATAGCTGTTGATAGGTTTTGGTTGGACGAACAAAAAAATCGTATGGAGGGGGGGGGGAATCGTAACGGTTTAGCCGCGTTTTGAAGTTTCTTTTTAGAGTTTTACATATCACCCTGTATTTTTGTAACCCTATCACCTATTTTCATGAATATGGTATCAGTGTACGCAGAATACTCCTACCTATCTCAAACTGTAAAAATCAAGGTTCTACCCATCACTTCCAGAGTAATAAGTCATCAAAATTTCGGTTTTTTTACACTAAAATTTCAACTGAAACCACCCTTTTCTCCAAAAAATACATAGTTAACTAATATTTTTTTTACAAAATTGGAAAGCTTGGACAATTTCCTATCAATAATGTCTGGACAATTTCTATGCTTCGGCCTTTACTTTATTACATGCGAAACTTGCACGCAAATCTCGGCGGGGCTCAGCTGGGTGTGGGTGAAACTTAATATATTTGGGCGCCACGTAGTTTTGCGGATCTACGAACCGATTAAAATATAGAACACAAAAAATATCTTTACAATATAATTTATTACCAAAACCACTATTAGAAATAAATTATCTACCTTATATTTGTACTTGTACGAACCCTCGTCCCTATGCTAATCTTGTTTCTTGGTTTAAATTCCGTTGATACTATACGTACACTACACTCTACGATACTATACACTTCACTCTCTTCTTGCAGAAAAAAAGGCGCGCTACCACACAAGGGCCCATGCTTTTATCGGGAAATGACCCCTACTTCCAAAAGTTCCCACTGTTTCCTACACTGTTTCCGACCGTTCCTACGATGTCGGTTGGAATCGGTACGTCGGTTATAACATTTGAAAGATTACTAATATCTTTTATATGAATCTTGAACCTTGGATTTTTGGTGGCCGGGTGCTACTCCTGGGAAAATTCTACGTGTAAGCATAATCTCGCAAACGGCGAAGAAACCAGAAATTAACAGGTCTGGATATGCTTGCCGGATTTTCCAGGGCTAACCCATTTCTCCCATTTATCATGTCCTAGAGCACTCCTCGGTGGTTAATTCGCCTTGTAGTATAATTATGTAGCAGTATGAAGTTTTAGTTTATTTTATGTGCGCTTGGTTAGAGAGATTAGAATTGGTACGGGCTCCATTACAGGTGAGTTTTATTTATTTAAGTCTTAATTCTATTTATTAAATTTCTTTCCTCCGAGATATTCTTTCATTATGGGCCACTCCGCTTCCAGTCATGGGGTTGATCCTAACTCTAAGACCCAATATATGCGGCTTCCAGTACCACCTGAGACCTGAAAAGAGAGATCCAGCAGCAGTAAATCCTTTAAGAGACAACACACAGAGGCAGCGCCGGCCCTAGCCCTTGATCAGGGTAGAGCGAGATTGACTTTCGGCGCCCTTAAGCCTGAACTATAATAGACGTAGTTTGACGTACGGTTTTGACGAACATACACGTACGTATCTCTCACCGTAGACCTTGACGTACAATCGGCTATAATAATCGCCGATGGATTTGAATTTGAGTCTGAATACAACAAGTATTCTACGATCTTGACATTACAACGCCGTCAACTGGTATCCAGGTCTCATAAGACTGCGTTATACTACGTTTAACGAAACATTAACGAAAACAAGTACATGTGATGCACGTTTATTATAGTCAATCATTCATTTTCATCATAGAGCCCTGGGAACGCAGGGATTGACGTACGTTCTTTTACGCCTATTATAGTTCCGGCTTTAGGCTACTTAATCGCTCCGACCCGACTATCGGATCCGGCTGTCGTATTCGACTATCAGCTCAAACCAAAAACTTGAACCGATAATCGAAGGAGAGCCTGACAGAGTGAAAACATTTTTTATCATTCTAATTTTAGGCCTCAAAGAGCTCTATCTAAATATTTAAGTTTGTCTAAGTGAATCGTAATCGTACGCAACTCTTTTCCTTTTGGTCAGATTTTCGGCGATAGCGTAACCTGTAGTGCGAGCAATATTAGGGATTTAAATAGAGCTCTTTGAGGACTTCAAATAGAATGGTAAAAAAGTTTCATTTTATCGGGAATATATTTTTTCCGATCAGGTTTTCGAAACGAAGGAAAAAATGGTTAATAAAGGATTAATTACCTAAAAAACAAGCCTTAATATGTTGCTCTACGATAATCGGTATAGCAGTTATAAAAGTTTAAGTACATTAAAAACTTTTCAAAACGTAACCCTGTATCTGGGGGGAAATTAGCAAAAAAACGCACGAAAGGAGACAAAATTCCAAAATGGCTGAAAATTGGTTCACAGCTTCCTTGGGACTTTTTAAGAAAACAATTTCGGAAACACAAAAAATACATGGCCGCCGGAGATATCAGTTTTTGGCAAAAAAATCACTCAAAAACTGATTTTTTCGAAAAAAAATTTTATCAGTCAATACGAAACGTTATTGCCTACAAAAAGCCCTCTTCTCATTTTTTCGAAAACCTAACCCTTTCGAAGATATTCAAGCTATTTTTTTGGCCGAAAGGTGATTTTTGGAAACTTTGACTTTGATTTTCAGCCATTTTGTCTCCTTAAAATGCTAATTTACCCTGACTATCAGTGGATAGTGCCGATAGGCCCCCTCCCTTTTTCTCCAAATACTCCCGGGAATCACCCCTTAACCGATTAGCATTTAAGTCTGAAACACCCTGTATACAGCAGCGGCTCTTTTGAGGATCATATCAATGTTAGTCGAGTGGCCACGATAAAAACATAACACAACCATTTTTAATGATGTTCGTCTCAAGCCGGAATGCATTTATTCAAGTTTTTAGGGGTCTCAAAGTGTGCATTTTTGAGCTGCACAGTGGACACCAAAGTTTGCAAAATTAATGACCTGTTTGGCGCTTTTTTTTGGGAAAAATGGGAAAATGTTTTGGGCGAAGTTCTGCATAGGCGCCAAAGTTTCAGGCACTGCAAAATCGACGCGAACAAGCCGACGAAAGCTAGTGTTAAATAAATAATAATAGCCAAATTTTTCAAAAAACAACTTTTATTGCAAAAGGCGCCATCAAAATTTTATTTTTCGCTCGAAATTGTTTCTCACATTCATCAGTATCAGTATCAGTATCTATGACATATTATTATATATTAAAAATTAATGCCTACCTATTTTTAGGTCGTAACATACCTCCCCTTCCTTCAAGAGATTTCGAAGAATAGTTTCAAAGAAATCTCAAGAGGTATGAACGTTAGCACTCTTTAATGTTAAATTCTATCCTGTAGGCCTAAAGTATATACCGTCACCCTGTCTTAGCCTATTTCTTATCGCTACAAGTTAACCACAACCATGTCTTATCCTACTGCTTAATCCTATAAGCTTAACCTATTTACCTATAACCAACTTTTCTTTCAGCCTTGTTATGTAAAAATTCCCAGAAGGGAAAATTGCACTGTAAAAAATCCCAGAAGGGAAAATTTCTTAAAAATTAACATTCCTAAAATACACTTATCCATTTTTACAGACGTCGGTAAATTTTCCATGGGAAACGGCCCTGACTGAACCAAAGTTTCAAGACGAAACTTGAGCCACCCCAAATGATAATTTTCGCGCAACTTGCAATGCGCCCCGTGAGAAGCGCGCTGTAAGCAAGTTGCGCAGGTGCCAGGCTAATAAAGTTCAAAGGCGCGTTTCCCCGGCGTTTGGAATTTTTCCTTGTCACCACCGGCGGGTGGAAATTTAAAAAAGTTGAGTGTTGTTCTAATCGTCACCGCCAGCGGGTGGTTTTACGGTGTGTTCCTTTAACTACGACCGCTGGTGGGTGGTTAATTTTCTAAACAGTTTTTTTTGTTCTAATCGGTGTAACCGGCGGGTGTTTTTTCGATGTGTTGTGACAAAATGTAATAAAGAATTATAAAGATTTAACTAAAATTATGTACAAATAGAAAACAAATGTTGGATGTTCAAAAATCTCTAGTTGAGAAATAAGGATAACAGTGCAGTTTTAACAATAATAAATTATCGGTCGGTGAATATATGTATGTTCGAGGAAACATTTAGTTGAAAGGTGTGTGAATAATAATTAGAAATAAATATTGAACCAGAAATATTGAATATGATTAAATAAAATTTGTGTTTGCTTATAACGTGGAAGTTTTTATTTAACCAAGATATTATTTAATATAAAGAGAAGAGTTTTATTTATATAACAGCCTGGAGTTGACAAATCGGCATTCTCGGCTACCTTTAAATCCTTGGCATGCCAAACTCCAGCATCTTTACCGGTGCCATCTTTTAATTGGTAAGTCCACGGTGACAATACTTTTGTTATGGTAAATGGCCCCACGTATTTCGGGGCTAGCTTAGCATTGAAATATTGGGCGGCATCGGACAGAACATAGTTCTTCGGCAAAACTATGTAAATCATTAACATAATATCTCTGGTCTCTTTTTCTAAGGTTGTAGGTATTTTTCGTTGTCTCTGCTAATTTGCTTAACCTTGCCCTGACGTCCTTCCACACGTCTTGTAGCACCTTCGAACGCAATTCAGGTTTGTCTTCTCCCTGACTCGCCCCATGCGCCTGGCCATGTAACACACCATTTCCTTGCCAAAGTTTGTGAAGTATGGCGTCAACTTCTTGCCTTCGTGTGTTCCAGTTCGAATGGCGCAGCCAATATTTGCTAAGTATGTGTCCCAAGTGCGATGGTTACCAGATACATAAGCGCGCAACATTGACTTAACATTTTGATTCATCCTTTCAGTCGGGTTCGCTTGAGGGTGCTAGGATACTGTGTAATTGATTGCTACCCCATATTCTGCACAGAGTCGCTTAAATTCCTTCGATTTAAACTGCTGTCCGTTATCACAAATTAGGACATTAGGTACCCCGAAGATTAAGAATATTGATTTCTCTAAAATGCGGCAAATAGGTGGAGCGGTGGCAGAACGTAAAGGAAAAAGCAAGGGAAATTTGCTAAAATAATCTACGATGGTTAAGATATACTTATATCCGCGGTTAGATCTTGGTAAGGGACCGATTAAGTCAGTATACATACACATTCCCAAGAGCGACTTCCGACAACACGAGAAGACATCAGACCTGCCGGTTTATTTCGCTCTTGTTTTGTCGTTTGACACGTTGTACACCGTTTGACGTATGAGACAACATCGCTCTTCATTTTCGGCCAATAAAAACGTTGGGAAATTCTGGCGTACGTTTTCTTTACCTCTCCGTGGCCTGCGGTTGAAACATCATGTGCCTGTAGCAAAGTTTCCTTTCTTTCTGTTTTAGGTAGCACTCTTTTCCAGTCAAATCCTCCTGAGCTAACTCTGGGTACTTCGGTCGTATGTGCTTCCAAAGTTTACCGAGCGCGATCTTCCAGTCTGGGAATCGTTCGGGATTTTTCTGTACTTGCTCTGACATAAGCTGGTAGTGAATCTATGGCTGGAACTGATCGCGACAAGAGGTCCCGCAAAAGGTGCTTCTTGCATTTCCTATGCACTATGTTAAAATCGTATTGTTGTAATCTAATTGCCCATCGTGCTGGTCGGCTTGTAGGATCCTTCAAGTTATGAAGCCAGACTAAAGACGCATGGTCCATGACGACTGTAAAACTAATGCCCTCAATATATAACTTCGTAACTTCTCAATCGCCCAAAGTGCGACCAGGCATTCCCGCTCTGTTGTTGAATAATTACGCTCGGCCCGGTTCAATGATCTGCTTAAATACGCAATAACTTTATCCTGTTCATCAATGTGTTGTGTGAGGACTGCCCCTAGACCATAACCTGAGGTGTCAGTATGAATTACGAAAGGATGTTCGAAGTTTGGACATGTAAGTATCGGCGCGCTGACTAAACAGTCTTTAGCTTTCAAGAACGCTTCCTCGCACTGTGGCGACCAGATGAATTTGGTTTTCTTCTTTAACAATGCCGTGATTGGGGCTATTAACGTAGCGAAGTTGGGTACAAACCGCCTGTACCATGACATCGTACCTATGAATTTTCGAACGTCTGCGACTGACTTAGGGGTTGCGATGTTTAAGATCCCTTGTACCTTCTCTGGGTCGACCTGTAATCCGTTTTCTCCTACCACGTAACCCAAGTATTTCGAAATTAATTACAAGACCTGCTTCGCGGATTTTGTCTAGAACCTCCTTCAAAACTCGCTTATGTTCCTCGAACGTTGGTGTTACGATAATAACGTCATCTAGGTAGACGAACACTTTGTCGTCTAATGTCCCAGACAACACTCTGTCAATTAGGCGTTTCCACGTTGCGGGCGAATTTGTTAGCCCAAACGGCATCCGATTGAAATGGAACAATCCTCGGCCCGGTACTGTAAAGGCGGTAAACTGTTTAGATTTCTTTTCCATTGGCACTTGCCAAAGGGCTGACTTTATGTCCAACGACGATAAATATTTGGCGTGTTACGGCGTTCTGTGGATTACCCGGCTCGCCGTCTAGGCTCGGGCTCCTTGATCGCTTCCCGACCCTTGTGCCTGTTGTTGTTCCCTTGAACCGGAACTCGCTGGCCTTTCATTGCATCTCGAACACTGCGAACGAACCGTCCCTGGAGCCCCACAACCAGAACATCTCAATACCCTGCAGTTTCTGGCAAAATGTCCAGCACGGCCGCATCGGAAGCACCTCTTCTCGATTCTAGGCGCACTCGCCCTACTAGGTTGGTTAGGATCGTCTACTACTGATAACACTTGATGTTCGCCTCAGCAGAGGACCGTATGGCTTCGAGTTTTCGACCTAGTTCAACCATTTCGGTTATCGACTCTATTTACCTCAACCCTAATTGTGTTTGGTAGAAGGGATGGACCGTCCTTCTCCGAAATTGGCTCGTTCAACCGCTCGAACATATTTTTCATTGTGGCCACGTAGATCCCCATGGGCTCGTCCCTTCCTCCAGCAGTCGCTCGTCGTAATCCGGTGGCAGAAATTCTTTCCTCAGCTCTCTTACCAAATCGTTCCACGAGTGTAAAGAGCCTTTGTATGCCCTGTACCAAATGAGTGCGCGTCCACTGAATAAGTCAAGAGCTGATCGGTAGAGTTGGCTACGGTTTATACCTCTTGCCTCTGCCATCTCGTTCACCCGTTGCAGAAATGAACTTACCGACTGTCCTGGTTCCCCCGAAAATTTAATACCCCATTTATGAATTTGGGCCTGAGCCCTATTAGTTGTCATCACTGCTGCAGGAAGTGATAACTCGGCATCCGCTTTTGACGTTTCATCGTCAGGGTCATCTCCCTCCGCCCTTGTATAAAGCGAACCTAAAGCCACTATAAATTCTCCCCTAAAGCGAGCTTTTTACTTTTTTTTGGGCATCATCCTCTACCTTCACACGGTTTACCCTTGCTAAAGACCACTCAATCTTCGTTAGTAACTTCTTATATTCAGCAGAGTCCGAATCACCTTGAAATGCTTCCTGTAGGGCGGTTATTTCGGGTAGTTTCTTGCGCAAGGCCTGTGCGTCTTCTTCGAAAGAAAACGGGTACGGCTCAATTAATACGGGTTTGCCTAACTTTTCCACTTTCAACGCCGATCGAAGAGCCGGTCGGCAATCCCAAATTGCTAGTTCATAGGACATCTCGTCCTGGCTAAGCCTTCCATCGCAGATCAAGATCAGTTTACCAAAATAGAACAATCTCAGTATTAATCCACTCTCAGAAATCGAAGGGAACAAAAAAAAACGATGCAAATAATCAGAAAATTATTCAAGTATCAAGGGTACAGTAGCGCTGGAAGTGGGTCACTAGTTCCTAGCCGATAGCAAAAAAATGAGAACTGAGAAGGAAGAAGTGAAAACAATAAAACGAAGCTCGGCTCTTAAATTCGGATTATCCTAACAACGAATTTGCATGTTTCTCTTTATTAATTGATTTCTATCAGTAAGCCCATCCAAGGGTATTTGATCTACGCTGCCGCCTAGTGTATTTTCGTGTTCCGTGCGCGTGCGTTGGTTTTCGGGAGTGGCCGGTATTATTAAGTAGTTTGTAATCAATCAAGTTATTAATAAAGTTATTAACAATTTAGTTCGTAGGTTCAATCTTCCCGTTTTGTTCTGGTGACGGGTTTTGTGAAGTTGTGAGTGTTAAGACGAAAATATTAATAAAAAAAGTTAGAGTCAAGTTGAAAGCAAAAAAAAAATTAAAGTGTTAAACAAAAGGAAAATTTTAGCGGAATAAAAAAAATTTGTCTGTCGTGGAAGCACAAAACAAAGACAAAAGGAATTTGAGGTATGTAAAAAAAAATTAACTATACTACTAAATGATAAATAACCTGCCATAATAAAGAAGACCCACGAGGTTATGCTGCAACTTGTCGCTTCGCGCGATCGCTTTGCGCAACTTGTTGTAATGTTGCGGAAATATTGTTCTTACTTTCAACTTGTTGCTGTACTCTGCACTCTCTCTTATACTCACTTCCCTCCCACACAACCCCTAACGCAAGTAAAAAAATATTTTTTTTTCTTGACAGCCGTTTGCTGAACAGCTGACTGGCTTAACAACTGATTGACTTATGCCCTTTTTCGATTTTAATGCCAAAAACAAATGAGGCAAATTGAAAACTAAATTTCTATAATTTAACTATAATCTATATATATAAAAGTGAAAGTATGTCTGTCTGTAAATGTTCAATAGACTCCGAAACCGCATTGGCCTGAATTTTTGTACATAGGGGTTTTTGGGTACGGCGGGTGTTCCTACGCGGTCTATTTTGCTCTATCTCGAACACTTCGGGTGGCTGTAGTGTACCGATATCCGTAAAATTCGAACTTTTGTATGGGAGGTACTCTTCGAATTACTGCTAAAGAGCTCAGATCTATAATATTTTGTTTTTTTCCGAAAAAAATACGATACCTAAAGTTTCAGATCGATCGGTCCAAATTTAAAATGGCGGCCAACACAAAATGGCGGATTACCTTTTTTTTGCAAGCCATTCGGTATGGGTATCAAATGAAAGGGTATGACAAGTACAATATTACCTACAATTCACTCTCTTCTTGCAGAAAAAAAGGCGCGCTACCACACAAGGGCCCATGTTTTTATCGGTAAATGACTCCTATTTCCAAAGGTTCCGACTGTTTCCTACAATGTTTCCGACCGTTCCTACGATGTCGGTTGGAAACGGTACGTCGGAGCATAATCTCGCAGACGGCGAAGAAACCAGAAATTAACAGGTCTGGATATGCTTGCCGGGTTTTCCAGGGCTAACCCATTTCTCCCATTTATCATGCCCTAAAGCACTCCTCGGTGGTTAATTCGCCTTTTAGTATAATTATGTAGCAGTATGAAGTTTTAGTTTATTTTATGTGCGCTTGGTTAGAGAGATTAGAATCGGTACGGGCTCCATTACAGGTGAGTTTTATTTATTTAAGTCTTAATTCTATTTATTAAATTTCTTTCCTCCGAGATATTCTTTCATTATGGGCCACTCCGCTTCCAGTCATGGGGTTGATCCTAACTCTAAGACCCAAGATATGAGGCGGCCAGTACCAAGTGAGACCTGCAAAGAGAGACCCAGCAGCAGTAAATCCTTTAAGAGACAACACACACAGGTAAGTATCTATGACATATTATTGGGCTGGCGTACACGGATCATAAAGCCAACACTAAAAACCCGGTTTTATGGACAGAGGGGCAAAGGGAAGAGAGAAAGTTGTTGTAACTTTTTGAACGGAAATTTTCGGTGTGAAAACTAACACATGCACAGATGTATCTTCTTATCTTCTTCTTTTTTGCGTCTGATGTTGATATATCTGTCTACTGTTTGTTATTCGCGTTCGAGGTGTGCATGCCATGGTTAAAAGGTAGTGCGTTGTGCAGTTTATTTAGTTAACAATAAAAACAATTCAATTTAGTTTTTTGAGATTAAAAACATGACAGACAATTGGTCAAAAGATCAAACTCGCGCGTTGATTAATTTGTATCGGCAGTGCGAATGCCTTTACAATGTAAGGCATCCGGATTACTTAAAAAAAACAAAAGAAATCAAGAATTTCTTAAAATAGAAAATGGATTAAAATCCATAAAACCAGATATATCAATACCTTTAATTAAATCTAAAATAAGGACTTTGTCAACTCAAATATCCAAGGAAAGACAGAAAATGCGGAACTCGGCAAGGAGTGGTGCTGGTGCCGACGAGGTATATACATCAAGATTATGGTGTTTCAAAGAGTTGGAATTTTTGTTTTATCAGAACGATGAAAAAAGGGGAATTTCGAGTATTCAATTTTTGGAGGTATAAAAGCAACATTATTTTTGTACATATTACAAATTGTAATTTTCGTTTCATTATAGGAAGATCTTACAACATCTAATGATCTAGAAGAAGCTGAAGAGGCTGCAGAAATTCACATTTCGGTAAGTCGTTTTATCTTTGTTATGATTAAAAGGCATTCATATGTTTATTTTCTAGAAAAAAACTAGAGTGACGTCGAAGCAGGACGATCTGCGTGTCCATGCTCGAAAATCAATCGATGCTGTGAACAAACTTATTAACAGCCGCACAGAAAAGACAAAAGAAGATACATTCGGCGACTTAGTGGCAGCGGAATTAAAAAATTTGAAATTGGAAGAAACCTATGACGAAGTTAAAATAGATATTTTACGCCTGATAAGCGAGGCTAAAAAAAAGAAAAAGAAAAGCTTCACTGCCAAGATACGTTGGCTGGTTGGAGGTACACACCGTCTGCCTCGTCGACGCCGATAAATACTTCATCGTCATCGGGAAATGATTCCACATCCTCATCGGCGACTTCTTCCTTTACCAACAAAGAATTGGAAACAATATGGAAAAATAAAAGCGTGAGGATTCAAAAAGTGGAAATCGTAAAGAGGGCTGAACCAGAACTGACCAACGGCCAGGATATTTTGGGAATAGACTACAGCAATTTATTCGAATGAGATATGGGATATGGATTTCTATTATTATTTCTCATTGAATTTTTTTAGTTTATTTACATTGTTAAAGAAATATATTTTTGTTTTGGATAAGAAATGTTATTTATTAATATATTTCATTAAAAAGTTTCAGTTTAATTACATAGTTAAAGATATATTGTTTTATTATGGATAAGAAATGTTAAGTAGTATTAATATTACATTAAAAAAATTGCTGTTTAATTACATTTTTTTTTTAATTCAAATTTTCCCCTCATTGCAAAAATATTCCTTAAATGAAGACCGTACATCTTCATTTCTTCTTATTGATATCTCGAGCGTATCTTGCTCTATTTCAGCTGATCCTTCCATATAAGATGGTGTGTTTTCCTCGAATCTAGTGGTGTTCTCAATATACCAATTGCTGTTCGTTATCAGAAAATTGTGTAATACACAGCAAGCTTGCACAATTTTTGTAGTTTTTATTTCGTCCAGCTTTATTTGTTTCTGTAGAATTTGGAAACGGTTAGACAATATTCCAAAGGCTCTTTCAATGTTCTGCCGGGCTCGACTTAAGCGGTAATTGAATGTTATTTTTTGAGGGTCGCTTGTAGTAAATGGATATGGTGTCATTAAGTGTTTCAAAAGGGGGAATGCGTTGTCTCCAAGAAATACAAATGGAGCAATTCTATTATTGCCAATTTTACCCAAGGGGGGAAGGTATTGATCGCCTTTTTGTAGGATTTCCATAAATGTTGATCGATTAAGGACTCCGCCATCGCTAATTCTGCCATTGCAACCAATGTCGACAAATGTAAATTTGGCAAACGCGTCTGCAACTGCTAGAAGCACAATGCTTTTAAACCCTTTATAATTATGAAATAATTGGGCATTGTGCTTTCTTGGCGTAAAAGCAATATGTTTTCCGTCAAGAGCACCCAAGCACTGTGGAAATTGCCAACGGCCTTCAAATTCTTTCGCAATTTGCATCCATTCGCCTTCCGTGTCTGGAAACTGAAAAAATTGTTATAATGGTAAATTCAAGTCTTGATGATTTATAGCATACCTTTAAAAACAAATCTCTGCCGTTCCTGTAAATGGACTCACAGACCTCTATAACAGCTTTGCCAATGTAATTTTCTGATAACTTCGTGTTCTCATCAAGTTCTTTAAAAGTTTCTCCTGTAGCCAGAAACCTGAGAACGACGGCTAATTTTTCTGCAGCGGGTACGCAAGCTCGCATCCTCGTGTTCTGTTTCGAAATATCTTGCTCAATAAGGGACAAGAGCCTGCGGAAACAAATTTCGTCCATTCTTAAATAGGACTTAAACTTATCACCATCAAAAGATAATTTGTATTCATTTAATAAAAATTGGATGTTTCCACAGTCTGCCCTAGTTTCACGCCATTTCTTAACCCAGCATCTTTTTGTAACTTCAATATCTTCCTCGCTATTATCATCTGCAGCTCCCTGGAGATCCAAAGATGTTGCAAGCAAATCTAATGCGACCTTCGCTTCCTCCAAATCCATTTAATCAATTATGATAAAACTAAAAGAAAAAATGCTAACAGAATTAATTTTTTTTCACAACATTAACATTTATTTATGTACAAAGTTTAACAACTTGATTACAAAAAAGCGAAACATTTTTAAAAATAAGTACGCTTTGCTATTCCATTTTTATTTCAATGTATACTTTAAATATTTTATTACTGTTACTGCTTACCTGATTTTGCTTTAAATGTTTAATTAAACACTGCTATTTCACTATTTCCAAAAAACAAGACAATTTCCTAGACACTTAAACGTTTCCGCTTCTTTTTTCTAAATGACTACTGCTCTGAAAAAAGAAAAAAAAACATTACCCTACACACATTGATATCCTGTGTAAAGATAATAAAGTTACTATCGGTGAAGGGAATACCCATGTACGCCGAGAGCATCATAAAAACCCGGTTTTTTAGTGTTGACGTTATGATCCGTGTACGCCAGCCCATTATATATTAAAAATTAATGCCTGTCTATTTTTAGGTCGTAACAGCTTTTGAAGTTATTAGCAAGTTTGATGCTAAAATTTGCCTTATTTGGTGCTTATTTGGTCCTTTTTGGCAAAGCTTAGGTGAAAAAGTACTAAAAAAGTACGAAATAGAGCCATTTTTAGCATTAAAAATAATACAGGTGTGGTTAGGGGACCCCCGAGAAACGAAGTTCCTCACGCTTTTTCTTCAACTGCGAATGTAATTCCAAATAGAATCTGCACTTTCCATTTCTCAAAACTTAACGTAAATGAAACAATATGGGAGCTTTCAAAAATTCAGCCGATTGCGAATGTAGGCTGCCAGCCTGCTCCCCAGTAGGGAAAACCTTCCAGAGTCGATTCCGTACACTAACCTTCGAATGCGTAATGTCTACTTTCTAGATAGAAACAACCCTTCGATTAAGATTGGGAGGTCCTAGGGTCGAAGGCACAGCGGCAACCTTTTGCATTACAATTCATTCCAATATGAAGGCATATGAGCAACCTTTTTCAATACCATTCATTTAATTAAGAAGGCATAAGCATCTATCCTCGATAATGAACAAAGGAAAAAGTGTGCATGTTCCGTAGTGTAATAAAAACACAGTGGAAGCAGGTTTCCCGCTTCCCGGTAGTTGGCGCCGATGCGGGCTTATAATGGTGGATCCACACTACGCGGACTTAGCTCATACGCGCTTTTCCATTTCTTACGTGACGATTTCTACGAATTCACTCTACCCGCAAGCCGCGTTAAGGAACTGCGTTCCAAAAATGTATGTATAACATTCGGTCGAGCCCTTTTTTGTTTAAATGAAAAGAGATCAGCTAAGGGTCACAAGTACCTTACATTGATAAGTTGTTCTAATATCTAATAAACTCGTTGGAATGAAACGCGTTGTAAATGAAGTTACCTTTTCTGCTTCCCAACACAAGACATCACTTGTCAAGAAATCCAAGCACTCTTTAAAAACCGTGCAAAATTACAGTGGAGTTCACTTAACACGAAAACTAATAACGCGAAATATAGCTTAACACGAAATAAAAGTCCAGTCCCGGCCCGTTAATGCGCTTTTCATACGAATTTGTTCTGTTATGGCGAAACGCTCATCGCTTAACACGAAAAAACTTGAAATCCTTTACACTTTTTTAGTACTTTTTCACCTAAGCTTGTGTTGAATAAATTGCTTATAACTTCAAAAGTAAAGGCCGTAACATAAAAATAGGAAATACTCCAAGCTTTCTAATTTTGAAAAAAAGGTTAGGTTAACTAGGTATTTTTTGGAGAAAACCCGGTCAATTTTACAATTTTAGATAGGTGGGAGTATTTTGCGTAAACCGATACTTTATTCATAACAATAGGCTTACTAAAATACCACTCATATTTTTTTGTGTTCGTCTAACCTATCCAGCACCAGCCGCCGGCTTTGTGAACTAAACAAATACACCCAGAATACATAGGTATTTCAAAGCAAACGGTTAATACGAAATTCGGATACCGCGAAAACCTTGCCTTGTCCCCACCATTTCGTGTTAACCGATTTCCACTGTAAGTTACATTTTACAAACACGAATTTTTCAAACCAGATCAGCGCTTTTTTGACGGGGAATTGTTTTCCACGTCCTACAGTTTCTGAAAATTTAAGTTCATCCCGGAATTTCCAGTAGTTCGAAACATTTGGCCTTTTCGGTGAAGTCTGACAAGTCCTTTACATTGATTAGTTTTTTCTAATATCTCCTGAAATCGGTCGAATTTCCAAATGAAGTCATTTGCTTCCCAGTTTTTCAGGGGCGCTTCAACACATTCAAAACGAATTCAACCACGTGCTCTAGTGTAGCGAACGAAGTACGAAGCTATTCGTTTGAATCGTTCAGGAAAAACTAAATTCTCTAGAAAATCTTGTGGATTTACCACTGTTATAGTTATTTATTTAAACTAGCTTCTCTCAGGATTACTTTGGCACCAGATCTGGTACTAGTCAATTTCCCGCTAGGGTTAAAAGTATTACTATTTTCTCCGAAGTCAGTTTATTCCGTCTACGTTCATCACACTGGCAAGTTGATCGTGAGAGGGTCAAGACCACAACCCAACTATAGTTTGTTTACACTTCAAACCATAGGCTTGTAGGTATATGGTAGTTACCGAAATGCAAAAGCAAAAGATTCAAATTTGGAATGAATTAAGAATAAAATAAGATAATTAGCTTTAAGGTATCGCTGGACCAAAAGAAAGTAACAGGACTTGGTCTAATGGGCACAAGGGCTAATATTCTTCAGATATGAATACAGATTTCCACCTTGAATATGGGAACTCTGCTCACATAACTGGTATTTAAACGTACTTCCAGTAAATTCGTTTAAAATAACGAAATGTAGATATAAAGCTTGTGTAATTGACCTAATTTAACTGCTTCTGTAATAATCAAAGTTACATTTCTCCACTGCAACATTGCGTCACCCTAACCTGGTGCGGAAGCACAATTAGTGAAGATCCAAAAACATTTCTGTTCCTCCAATTCACATCATATGTCACAAAATTTTAAGCGATTAGTGTCGCAACGCGTTCATTTAATTCCATTTTACAGACAGAATTGAAGCCAGTGAGCGCATCGATCTGCACCTTTGTCTCCTTTAAGACAATATAGCATTGTTAGGGACTCTTGGAGCCGCCAAGAAGCTCTCCGTGGAAAGTTATAAATATTAAAGAATCAAACCACTGCAGCACATTTTATTCGTGAATTTTCTTTTCTTGGCGCATGACGTTGGAGAAGCCTCGTGTTAGAGTGAATCGTTTGCTAAAGAATGCAAAAATATTTAGTTCTTGTGATAACCTTAGTGCATTTCTTATCAGTTAAAAGTTTTCAAGTGTACGAAGATGTGGACGAAGAGAGTCAAGCGGGAAATAAAAGTGAGAATGGCGCAACTTTGCCAAGTCTAAGGGATATCAATGCAACTGGACCAATTTTGTATCCAGATGTAATGGGTGCAAAATTAAGTGACACTGAGCAAAAACCCGAGTAAGCGCATAAGTGGTAAAACTGATTAATTAATTTTATTTGATTAATGTAATACTGACGAGTAGCTGTATTTATGCGATTAATGTGATTATGCCAATCCCCAAGTGCCCGTCCCCTACTTGCCCCTCGGATTTCCGGCCTATCAGTATCCTCCCTTTTTTGGCAAAGGCTCTCGAAAAGCTGATAGCGTCTCAAATACTTGAGCATTGTGAACTTCACCAAATAATAAATGTATGGCAATCTGGCTTCCGCAAGCATCATAGCTGTGAGTCTGCCCTCCTTAAAGTTACTTCCGATATCCGTCCGTCCCTTGATGAGCATCATGTTTGCTGCCTGGTGCTACTTGATTTCTCTAAAGCGTTCGATAGTGTTAACCACGCCTTGCTTCTGCAAAAACTTTCCCAGCAAGTAAATTTTTCCCCTTCTGCTCTCAACCTGATGCAAAGCTTTCTAACCAACCGTTCTCAGAAAGTCGTGCTCGGCACCAATTGTTCTTCGATTGCCTCACTTCATGCTGGCGTCCCCCAAGGCTCCATCCTCGGGCCTCTCCTATTCAGTATTTTCATTAATGATCTTTCTTTAGTAATTAATGACTCCAAGATTCACATGTACGCAGATGATGTGCAACTCTATATTTCGGCACCAAAAGATCAATTTGAAAGATGTATTGAGAAGCTAGCCGCCGACCTCCAGCATATTTGCAACTGGTCTTCTTTGAACCTTCTACAACTCAATCCTCTGAAATCCCATTATATCCTCTTCTCCCATTCTCCCACTGTTCGTCGTGACTTCCCTGATATTGCTATTGCTTTAAATGGAGTCCCTCTCGACTGCGTTGGTAGTGTGAGAAATCTTGGAATCGTCCTGAATAGTGGTATGACCTGTTGCGATCACGTCAGTTATACTCTTCGTAAAACTTACGGGCAACTATCTAAACTTAGGCTCCACTGTGGTCTGCTCAGTAGGGCTCTCCGTATGAACTTAGTGAAAACTCTACTCCTCCCTCATTTAATGCATGGCCTTTCCATTTTCCCTTCTCTTGATTCCTCCTGCGCCCGTAAGCTCAATATTGCCTTCAATGATTGCGTACGTTTCATCCACAAATTACGCCGTTTTGATCATATCACACCCTATTCTAATTCGGTTTTAGGCTGCTCGTTTAGTGATTACCGCGAGTTTCGGCTTCTTCGTCTACTTCATGATATCCTTCATCATCACAAACCTGGCTACCTTCAACAGTTTGTGCAGCCTTCGCAATCTCTAAGAAACAATAACTTAATTATTCCACGTTTCCGCACGCTAATTGGTCAACGTTCTTTCTTTGTCGTCGCAGCTCTGCTTTGGAATTCTCTCCCAATTGATTTGCAACGCGTGGATTCAGCGCCCATCTTCAGGAAGCGTCTTTTCAATCTCCTAACTAATAGGACAGTTTAGAGCACGAACGCATACTTTTGCACTTTTCTCTTATCATTTAACTTCTTCTTTTCTGCTTTCCCTTTCTCTTTTTTTTCTCCTTTTTATATTTCTTCATCTATCCTAGTATTTTGATTTCATATTTTTTTTTATATTTTTTTTATATTTTGTTACTTTTTTTTTTGTTTTTTATTATATTATTTTTGTATTGCTTTTTTTATTTTTTGCTATGTATTACTCTTGTTAGTTCCTCAGTTTTATCAATGTACTAGTTATAAGATTTCTATCTTTTGTACATGTAAAAAAAAAAAAAAAAAATGTTTATTTAGTACAGAATATTAGACTGCTTTCCAAAAGCTATAACAAGGAGGTTATGAAGGTTTCCAATTTTAGTACCCTAATCGTTACTTGCAGATATAAATATTTCTTTTATTTAATAGATACAGCAAGGGAGTTAGTCCATTCAAAACGCACGTTATACCTAGACAGACTAGCACCCTTAATCCGAGTTATGACGTCAGAATGATGTAGACTCCATTTTATTTAAATATCTTTTATATGGGTCTTTAATGTTAGGGTGTTCCAACATAACACCGTTAAGAAAATCAAACCCTACATGTCTCTGATCACGATTATCGGGGTCTCGCGGTGCTAAAATATGGGCGTCACCCTTAAAAATTCAAAAACACCGATATTTCGCGATAATTTCAATAATAATGAAAAATAATACAATGAAATATACTTTTTTCAATATTTATTTGCGAAGGTGGTTGATTTATACTAAATCAAGCCAGGAGCGTTTCCAGCCAACTGGCTTAGGGGGGGGGGGGTAATTTTAAAAAAAGAAAAAACTTAAATATATTTATTATTCCATAAATACCATTTGCACCCTCCCCAAGCCACCCCTAGCTCAAGTTACCATTTCAACCGCCACCCCAGCAAATGGTCAAAAATTTCTGCCAATAGTATTTAACGGTTATTTAGCCCTAATAGAACCTACATACGCAGCGGCAGATTTTTTTTTCAATTTTCAGGGGTTCAGAGAACGGCAACAGTAGGGGCAACAGGGGCCATGAGGACATGCCCCACGAAAGCTGTTGACGTTCTCTTGTACGTAACCCCCCCCCAGATTTTCACTTCAAACATCTAGCCTCTTGCAGTGCCCTCTGACTAACAATATTTTGAATCTGCTACAGGAGGGTATGGTTGCTACAACCACAGACTACCTTCCCCCTAGATTGACCTTTAGGAAGGATTTCTCCGTCGAACTACCCTCAAGAAGAGAGTGGGAAAACAGAGTCGTCCTATGAAAGTTCAATGTACCGACCGCTCCAATACGTCAGAGGGCGTCGGAGCAGGGGTTTATCTAGAGACCACTAACAGATCACTGTCCTGGCACCTGCCAGTGTACGCTAGTGTCTTTCAAGCTGAAGTGCTGGCGATCCTGAAGGCCTGCCAGACAATGAACTCAGAACTTACACAAGGATGTAGTATTGGAATTTTCATAGGCAGCCAAGACTCTATAAAAGCTTTGCATTCAGTAAGAATGCGCTCCAAGCTAGTGGAGCGATGCAGAGCTGGGGGTCAATTCTGGTTCGGTGTAGTGAAAACGTGAAAAAAAAAGTTTACATTTGACGTTTTACACACCTTTTTCACTTTTTCACTGCACTGAACCTGAAAAAGCGATTCTCGTTGCATTCGTGAAAACTTAATGCTGAATGAAGGCTGAAAAGTGTCAGTTTATCAAATTTAAATCTAATAGTTTTTGATAAAAGTTTAAAATGCCGTCGTATATTATACAATTAATAATAAGAAATGAACATTGTAACATCAGAAGGTAATTTTATTTATAATTACAATATAGTAAAATGAAAATGTTAGCTAAAACATTCATTATACGTCGAGGTTTACGTGACACTCAGAATCCTTTTGAAATTCTTCCAGATGAATATTTTATGAATCTGTACCGTTTCCCCAAGCATTTATGTAGGGAATTAATAGAAGAACTACGCCCATATATGTCAACATCCTACAGAACACACGGGGTTGATTCATGTATGAAAATTCTGAGTGCTTTGCGATTTTTTGCAACAGGAAGTTATCAACGCGCAAGGGCAGGACAATTTACCATCATTATCACAGACTTCTGTTAGCCGTTGTATTACTGAAATATCAAAAGCTCTTAACAAAATAGCTCACCATCATGTAAAGTTCCCTGGTACAGCAGACTATTTTGATATCAAGAGAAAATTCTTTGAATTCCAATCATTTCGTAGTATAATTGGTTTAGTTGATGGAACCCATATCAAAATAATGGCACCGAATATATTATTGCAGAAAAGGGGGTCATTCGAAAAATGCTCAAATAGTTTGTGACGCTGATTATATTATTTTAAGTGCCACTGCACGTTTTGGAGGAACGGCACACGATGCATACGTTTGGCGATGTTCTAAGGTGCAAAAAGTTCTACAGGATAGATATTCGGCAGGTGACAGAAATTTTTGGCTACTAGGGGACAGTGGATATCCATTACAGCCATGGTTGATGACGCCAATTGAAAATCCAACTTCGGAAGCCGAAGAAAAATACAATGTTGCTCATAAAAAAACAAGAAGCCGCGTTGAAAGATGTATTGGGATACTGAAAAATAGGTTTCGTTGTTTATATAAACAAAGAACATTATGTTACAGTCCAGAAAAAGCAGGGCTAATAATAAATGCATGTATTGTACTCCATAATTTCTTGATGAGAGCAAAAGTACCGATTCCTGATGAAGAATTTGAGGATTTTAATGGAAGTCCAGATGTGTCAGTATATGAATTACATGATACTAATTATTTCTTAACTGAAGGTCGAAGAATACGATCTTCTATTGTAAGGACAAACTTCGTTTGAACTACTATTTTCAGTTGTTGCTCGTGCTTACAAATCATAAATTATGGAAAATATTAAATTATAAAATAATAATATATGTACTAATAAAGATTATTCCAAGTAATTTATTATTTTCAAATACATAAATTTATTAAACTGATTTTAAAAGATAATCCAAAAATATTTTAACCTAATTTATCCTATTTCTTACACTATCTAAAATTTCCCTTAATAACCTATTAGTCTCTCGTTTTTCCTCTAAATCTAATCTTCTTAATTCTAAGTCTTCTTTTTTAATTTTATTTTCTTCTTCTTTAAGTGAAATTTTTTTCTCTTCAACGCTCAAAAATTTTTTCGGATCAACTTCCTCATTGTCAGTTCTTCCACGACGAGTTGGCCGTCGTGCCCGAGATCTCCCACATGATGTTGATGTTGGTAAATGTGGAAGAACTGTTGGAAGGTGTTCCTCCTCTGTTGACGTTTAAGTTTTTTCTGGTAGTGTCAATGGCTCTGGCTCCTCCTCTCCGGTACAATTTATCACATTTTCGTCCTAAAGATAAAATAAAATATGAAGTGATTTGTAGTTTTATTATTTTGACTTTTTCACTTACTATAGCTTCGAATCCCAAATCTCTTGTATTTCGATCTCCTTCCACAGTTCTGTAATTAATTATTTTTAATATCCTGTCTTCTAGGTCTGTGAAAGACCTAAGACGATTGCCGTTAATCCCACTCCTATTTTCATTTTCTTTAATTTTTTGAGCGTTATTTTTTATATGTAATCTAAAATAATAATATATTCATTATGTGTAAAAAGAGTATATTAAATATTACCTCAAATCGGTCCAAAACTTACGCCATTTTGTGGAATCTTTAAAAGGTCCACCAATAGCGTTTAGCTGATCTGCCAGCTTCCTCCATTCGGCTTCTCGATGTTTCGCCCCATCCACAGCCTGAAATCTTAAAAAATCATCAATAGAGTTTTTTAACATATAAAAATGAATTTCATAATACAGTGGAACCTCGATTATAAGTCTCTCGGTTAACCGTCACCTCGGTTAACGGTCAACCATAGCCGTCCCTTTTTTATTTTTTTGCGCAGTTTTGCAAAGAAGAAAGCAGAAATAGCAACCATGCAATCCAAATTGACTCAATTCTTTTCAAAGTCTTAGTTTATCTTGCATATTATTATGTTTCTTAAGGTTGAAAGTATATAATTTTTCAGCATTCAGTTTCCTGTACTTTTCAAACATGTATTTTCCGGTTGCAATATACTTTTTTTTATAAAAAAATGGATATTCCAATTGTTTTATAGTTTATTTTACGCAATTTTATGAAAATCGCGATTAACCGTCTTTTTGATTATCCATCAACGACAGGTCCGGTGACTGACGGCTAATCGAGGTTCCACTGTAATAATAATAAACTTACCTGTCGTGCGCCAAGTCTAAATTATCCTCTAAATAAGAGACGAGAAACTGTTTTTGTTCCTCGCTTGGTCTCTTACCACGGCCTACCTTCTCCATTTTTAATTTTTTTTTTTAATTGCAAAAACTTACAAACATTCACGCCTTCACTCTACTAAGGCACTGTGTAAAAAATTTTTAGGCGTGAAAAGTTTTTGACAATTATTTCCATGTTTGCACGATGTAAGAATCGCAAACAACGGTGCAAACGGGTAAACTGTTTACACGTTTTCACTACACCGAACCAGAATTGACCCCCTGAGCTAGATAGGCTAGGTAGAAAGCCCAACGTCGCTCTAGTCTGGGTTTCCGGTCATAGGAACATAAAGGGGAACGAGAAAGCCGACTACCTAGCCAAGCAGGGAGTCTGTCTCCGGCGCTCGGAGACCGAGATGGTCGGCAGGTGGAGTCAAAAGCGCTATTAGCCAGCCAAAAGTGGAGATCACTGGAAAGACTATCTCTAGGGCGACTTGGTCGACTTATAACAAAGAAAAAACAATGGGCCTCGTAAACAGACCCCGACGAGGTAAGAATCACGGCAATCATCACGGGACATTGGCCCATAGGAGACCACCCTGCCAAGTTGGGCATCCCGTCCAACGTCTGTTGTCGTAGCTGCGGGGAGACGAACGAGAGAGAAAGACTTGTTCACTTCCTCTGTAAGTGCCCGGCTTTAGCTAAAGCCAGGCAGCGCACACTAGGCAGTTACGTTTTGGAGACTTAAATGAGATTTCCAGACTCGAGATCTGATCACTGTTAAGCTTCCTAAATTCCACAGGATGACTTTCGACATCCGTCACACCCGACCAAAAAACCACTCAACATAAGGTACACGAGTTGTGGCAACAAAACGGCGCGCCAAGCGCTAATTGGACTTCCAATCGCACTGGATGCAGCCCTTCACCTACCTACCTTGTCATGTCGTGTGTACGCTCGTGTGGAATCAGCCATAGCGTGCCATATAATCAGGAGTCTCGGGTATCGGTCCCTTCCACGACTCTCCAGCAGTTTTGGAAAAATTCACCGTCATAGATCGCCGACTATATCCACCATAACTTAACTTGTTTGTTTGAAATATTGGTAATTTTTAAAAATTAAAAATAAATAAGCGAACGAAAATTCTTAGGGGGTAATTAGCCATTAACCCCTCTGAAACCGCCCCTGAATCAAGCCAAACTTTATGATAAGGTATAATCCTAAAGGGTTAAAACCACCCCTAAATCGACTGAAAATAAAAAAATTTGGAAACAAAATTTTTTTTCAAGTTTATGCTTCAAATTCGATTGTGTTCGCATTGTCAGGCAAAAATACATTATTTTCAACCCTTAAGGGAGTAAAACTACTCTTAGATTAAAGTTAGACCCTTTATCATCAACGTCACTGGCGATACCTCTTGGAGCCTTTGCCTCCTCAAGAATCTTCTTCCATTATTCTCGGTGTTGCGTCCTCTTCCAGTTGGTAATCCTTATTGTGCGTAAGTCCATTTCTATGTCGTCTTTATATCTCTCTCTAAGCATTCCTTGTGGTCTTCTTTTCTTACCTCTAGCGTTTGAACGAACAGGATTTTTTGGGAGCTTCTTCAGGCATTCTCAATACATGTCCTATCTAGGGCCTTCAGTCACGTTAAATTCACGTGTCCCGGGAAAAAAATCGAGACTCGGTCTAGTCTCGAAATTCCCGGGAAAACGAGACTCGAGACTATTTCAAAAATAGGTTTGATACTCGTAGGCTAGGCATTTAGGCAGTCAATACAAGATATTGCAATAAAGTACTTTATTAATCATACTGTTACCAGTGGCGTAGCGTAGTAGGGACGGCAGGGGCGGCACCTTTAGGGGGCGGGAAATTTTCACAATAAATAATAATATCTTGTAAATATTAGAACCATTTCACATTTTTGTCGCACCTACGATTCGGACCGATCGAAATGAGCACGGAATTTTTCATTACTTATACTGTGACCAAATCGGGGAACCCCCTTTCTTTAAATAAATGTATAATAATGACATCTTGCTCATTGTAGCGACTGGCGACACCTTATGTACTGACTTGCAGAGATACCCCGTATTTTATATTGTGCTTGGATTATTTATGACTAATATTCAACGAGAATTACTTCTATCATATATAAAGAATAGTGTTCAAATTAGGTTACAGTACGGGTAAGTCCCTTCAGGGAAGTCCCTGAGTGATGCTTTGACAATTCAAAGAAAGTTTGATTGATGGATCGTCAGTTATCCAATTCACATTAACGTAATCGTATCGTATCGACACTAAATGTAATCTAGACTACGCATCTGCCGAAATTGAGGAGCAGGACTTGAAGAAGCTGGAACGACTTCGAATGCGGACTTTCATTGCTGCCACAGGCAACGAAAATAAATTAATTGATGCGGACTCACTTGAATTATTAAGATTTATTGTGAAATCCAAGCTGGAAGATACTCTGCCCAATATTATTTTAATGCTCCGAATATTCTTCACAATTGCCATAAGCAATGCCAGCCGTGAGAGAAATTTTTCAAAATTGAAATTGATCAATAATTATTAAGGATCAACAATGAGTACTTTCAGGCTAACCAATCTGGCTATCTTGTCTATTGAGCAAGAGGTGTGTGATGCTATAGACATTAATAGTGCAATAAAAGACTTTGCTCTTAAAAAAGTAGACGAATAAAGTTTTAGTTAAAGACAGAAGTTTTGTTTTTAATTCTAACACGAATATTAATTTTCAATAAAAATATAAATATTAACAGTATGGTCGTAGTTCTAATTGGAAGTCGATTTGCGTTATATATTCAATTCGCTAATAACGATGATCGACAAGGTATAATCAAAAGTGTTCTGTACCTGTTATATCAATGTAAGTGGCACACGTGTAAGAATTTTTGTAATAAATGTTGGTTGGGTCTCCCTCGCTGTTGCACCACATAGGTCTTACCGCAGAGAACTTTCCGAGCAGGCTCATTTTCACTTATACAAGCTAGATGTCCTGCCCACCGGAGTCTGACGAGCCTTAGGCCGATGTTACAATTGGGGCTTTGACTTTACTTTGACTTAACTTTGGGCTTTGATTACATGTAATGTCATTAAAGCAGATTAAATAAAAGCTTCGACTGAACTTTGTCTGCGACTGTATTTCGACTGCAGTCCGGCTTCAAGAAAATTCAAAGTTTCGTCCGCCTGCAGCCAACTTCACTTTATCTGAAAAAACTGAAAACAACTTTTTTAAAGGGAAGGGAACGGTTTTGAATTCCGAGTATTTTTTATAGACTGCGAACAACATTAAAAAAAATTCCAATTCCTTTTCAGACATTTTAAAATTTTGATTTTCTACTTTGCTTCTGCTTTGAAAGGAAACAGCTGATTGCAGTCAAAGCTACAATTTAAATTTGAAGTCGAAGTCTCCGGGGACTTTCTTTGCAGTCGGAGTTGAAGTCGAAGCCAAAGCCTCAATGTGCCTTTCCACACTTGTATTCTTTCGGCAGTATGCAAACCGGATTAACAACAACCGCGATTTCCACACCCGTATTCTTGCAGCGGCGCAAGCATTCATATTCCGATTAAGTACTTGAATGTGTGCGTGTGCTTTTCTGATCATTTCGCATTGAGTGCTTGACCCCCCAAAAGTGGTTCTCTACTTGTGTTAGTGAGTTGAAGCCGAGAAATAGGTTTAAAATGTGCTGCACGTTTCTCTCCACGCTCATCACTTTTTGTAGAGAATTCTCTTTGATTCTCTTACCCCTTTCCTAAAAACTCGGTTTGAATACTGCAGCAAGAATACAAGTGTGGAAAGGCCCAATTGTAACACGGCCCTTATTTTCTTCACAACATCTATGTCGCGATAGCGCTCGTAGATTTCGTCAGTGTAGAGTCTCCGGAATCCTCGTAGATCTCGTCAGTGTAGAGTCTCCGGAATCGCCCTTCCTCATATAAGGGGCCAACAATTCCCCGAAGTATTTTCCTCTCGAACACCGCCAAGAGGTTACAGGGCTTTTTGCTAAGCACCCACGTTTCGGATGCATATGTGAGAACCGGTAATACCATCGTAGCAGTCGTGCGCGTATTTCGATTGTCGGCTGCTACTATTGACGCAAGGTAGGTAAATGATTTTACCACATCAAACTCGTGTTCCTCTACCTTTATTGTGGGACCAATGTATGTTATAGTCTTTAAAATTGAAATACATAAATAAGGCAAAATTTTCTTCCGCCCCGGGCGGCTGACACCCACGCTACGCCACTGACTGTTTCAAACTCAAATACGAGTAAATTTAACAATTATTTAAGAGATTTTTTTTCATTTTTATAGTGCCAAAGTAAAAAACAAAGAGCATTTAATGTACTTTCAGACAGAGAGGATCTGATTTTATTACAAAAATAACTTGCGTTAGAAAAAGTCTTCTCTGCTTCTACGCTAGTAGGGGGATAGATATTAGATAGTTATAGCAATGGTTTAAGTATTTCCCTCTGTCGCCACCATTTTCAAAGAGAGTTTTTTCCACGTGCATGGTTGTTTGCAAGTTACGGATAGACATGGAAGCTTTATTCTCTCCTATGCCTTATTGAGGTTTTAGCAAATTATTAAGCTCACATTCCAGCTGCTCTTTTGTCGTTAAACTCGTGGTGTGCTCCGCAATCGTCATATAATTTAAATCACTGGTATTTGCTGGATATCTGTCAGTTCATTTTTCAGTTGTAGATTGATTTCATCTTTCGTAAAATATTTTTAATAATAATGTAATTTCATCGTTGCTTAAAGTTTGAAAGGCTCTTCGATCCAGCTTTTTTTCAAAAAACTGAGAAGGATTGTGTAAGTATTGTAATACGGCGCTTACATCGCCTCGAAAACAAGTGTTTTCATGAACTCGTTTTCGGAAAACGAGTAAAGGCCCAATCATATAGCAGAAACGAAAACGAACCGAAACGAAAACGAAATGAACTTGAAAATGATAGCGATTATATAGGTGCCTGAGCGAATAGGTTTTTGACATTTGTTGACAAGTTCTGCATTGAGTAGAAGAGTTTTTTATTTTCGATAAATACATCTATTATAGAATTTATATAATTTATGGCGGTTGTCGACAAATCACAAGAGAAATCAAAATTTAAATTTTTTCACCTTGTATTGACTGCATTCTTTTAAAATAACTTCTTTTTTCCTCTTTCAACTACTTTAAATTGGAAAACAAACTGTCTGTCGAACTGTCAAAGTAACGGGCTGAATAGCTGAAACGAATACCGAAATGAAATAAATTTATATCTATCGTTCCGTTTCGGTTCTGATCGTTTATAGGTGCGTTGCATTTTCCTTGGAGTACGTACTCCGGAGTAGTTGGGCGCACATCGGCGTAATTGCAGCTACCCCAACCCAAATTGTGGTGTAGCAGTAGTTAAACGTAAATACAGGGTCCGCCAAATAACTTTTTTTTTTTGAAAATGCTATAAAAAAAAACTACTGAATATTTTTTCAAATTTCTTTTTTTATTTGAAAGTACAATCCCTCCGGTTAATGATGGAAAATAATTTCATTCGACAATTCTGCTTGTTTACATACCCGCCAAGATCGAAATGAGCTTCATCTGAAAAGATGATTTTTTTGGCAAAATCCGCATCTTCTGCAAGTCGATCGCAGGCCCACTTAGCGAAGCGAAAACGCATTGGATGGTCAGTTGGCTTCAACTCCTGAACCAATTGGACTTTGTACGGCGTCATACCAAGGTCTTTACGCAAAATTCGTCTCAATGATGTCTGCGAAATGTCCAATTGTTGAGAACGACGGTGAACTGATGTTGATGGCGATTCACGCACACTTTCGGCCACAGCAGCAATATTCTCGGGTGTACTCACTGTTTTTGGCTTTTCACGCGTTGGTTTATCGATGAGGATGCCAGTTTCTTTCACTTTTTTCACAAGGTAACGAACATACGGAGCTGACGGTGCTTCTCTTCTTCCAAAATCCGTACGCAATTTTCGCACACATTCT
Source organism: Thereva nobilitata (assembly GCA_963855945.1). Taxonomy (NCBI): domain Eukaryota; kingdom Metazoa; phylum Arthropoda; class Insecta; order Diptera; family Therevidae; genus Thereva; species Thereva nobilitata. The sequence continues at coordinate 39,242,149 of OY979697.1, forward strand.
GCAACATTACCATGATTTTCAAAGTAATGTCGCCATAACCATATTCGTTCAGCGGAAGGATAAAACTAATTATCTTTCAAATCAGACATGAGGTAAGTGTTGCCATACACGAAATAAGCACTAGTTGAAAAAAAAACGTTACATGGCGGACCCTTTATAAATAAAGTCGCTTTAAATTTTATTCAAAAAAATAAAAAAAACTGTTTAGACAATAAATGAAGCGTTTCATTTTCATTGGAGTATGTACGCCGGCGTAGTTGGGCGCACATCGGAGTAGATGCTGCTACCCCACAGAATGGGCTGGCGTAGCAGCATCTACGTTGATGTGCGCCCAACTACGCCGGCGTACATACTCCAATGAAAATGAAACGCTCCATTTATTATCTAAACAGTTTTTTTTATTTTTTTGAATAAAATTTAAAGCGACTTCATTTATATTTACGTTTAACTACTGCTACACCACAATTTGGGCTGGGGTAGCTGCAATTACACCGATGTGCGCCCAACTACTCCGGAGTACGTACTCCAAGGAAAATGCAACGCACCTTATATAACAGCGTTCATACATTTTCATACGATTTATTTCATTCTTTTCGTTTCGGTTCGTTTTCGTTTCTGCTATATGTTTGGGCCTTAAGGCGTTTACATCGACTTTTGCTTGTTTTCGAGTGACAGTTATGCCTATTTAATTAAATTTTAATTTAATTATTTCGTTTTAAATTTTTTCCATGGCAAGCTGAGAATAAAAGAAAAGTGTGATACGGAAAATGACATGCGTATAACAACTGCTGAACGCTGAATTGGGTTCTTGTCCACACACGTTTTCGTTGTCGTTTTTATAGAAAACAGGTTCCCAAGTTGTTTTCGATTTGTATGAAAAACACCTGTTTTCGATCGTGTTTTTGCCCAAAACGCCAAATTTTGACGAAAACACGTGTTTTCGAGGCGATGTAAACGCCGTATAAGATACTCGCCTCAATTAGTCTATTTTGTTTAATACGAACACGCAACGAATTGTCTAGGCTTACGCTCAAAGAACTTTGCTGTGAGTCTAATTTCTGTAGGCAGAAATTTAATGCAGTATCCGCTGTCAAAAGAGTTGCGTCTCGGCTACACAGTGCTTCTTAGGTCACTTTTATAATACCAAGTGTATTTGAAATCGCTTCGAGTATACTGTACCCTGATTCAGTGAACTCTATTCCAGACCCTAGATCGATCAAAGCTTTTCGAACGCATATCTTTATTTTAAGAAAACTTTCAAGCATTTCAGCTAAACTGGACCATCTCGTCCTGCAATCAATTATTAAGTTCTCTGAGGAACTCTTCCTCTATTTCTTCAGTACAATTTTTTTTGTTGGTGTTGGGTTGGAATAAAATTATTTGGCTTGTCTCGAAAGTCTCGTTATTTCCGAGACTGGAGGTAGCAGTTTCGAGTCTCGAAAATACGAAAAAATCGTCGGGACTCTCGAAATTTTCGGGATCGAGACTCCCGGCATGAAAGCCTTATATCCAGCGTAGTCGTGAGATCATGATGCTTTTGGTTATGTCAGGTTCTTTGAATATTTGGTATAACTCGTGATTGTATCTTCTTCCCCAGACATCTTCCTGATTTACTGCGCCCGCGATCATGCGGAGAATTTCTCTCTCGCAACTTCTAAGAACTTGCTGTTCATAAAGCGTCCATGCTTCCGATCCGTACATAAGTACTTGTTTTATTACGGTTTTATATAACTAAAATTTATAGTTCTGCTTATTCTTTTTGACTTAAAATATTTCAACTTACTGTAATATGTTTTGTTCGCTAGCAGTATTCTTCTTTTAATTTCCGCCGTAATGTTGTTGACTTTGGTAATTTGAGTTCGTTTACGGATTCTATGTTATATCAGTCGATTGTTATATTTTGTCCCGTTCTTCTTCTACTATTTCTATTAAGGATCAACACATATGTTTCGTTTTATTTTCGTTGATGATAACTCCAGATGTACTGAATATTTCTAAATCGTTTGACCTTATATATAGGCCAACAATTCCCTAAATTTAACTGCAAAACTTCCATTGGGAAAAATTTGATGTTTTTTCATATTTTTTACAAATAAGTCATTTCTGTTTTTTCCATCGTATGCTACTGTTTTTATTAATGAAACGAAAGCCGCATTCCTTACGATTACAAAAATGCCCTATTTGTGGAAATCGGCCGTTGTTTCATTACCTTTTTATTCTAAATCACTAAACTACTTCTTTTTTCAAAAACCAAAATTCAAAACGACCTATCTCGAAAACGGGCAGAGATAATGTTTTTTGTCGACAATTTCTTGTCTACTATCTAACATTTACTGTGTTTCCATGAACCAAGGTAGAGTTTTCGTTATGGTGGATCCACACTACACGGACTTTAGCTCATACGCGCTTGTGCCTTTTTTCCTTATAGAGTTTTTAATGGCAAAGGTAGTGCGGCCAAACAGCGCGGACAAAAGGTCGTGCTTTAAAAGGTACATTGTACTTCCACACAATACGGGATTTTTAAATGAAAATTGATTTTTTCCTCAATGTAGATTAATCAATTTTCAGTAAATAATTATTTTCTTTCAGATTAATTCTTATTTTAGGATTCCAAAACTAACGATTCAGAAAATTAAAAGGCATTTCCGCCAAAAGCGCATGGGATCTAAGTCCGCGTAGTGAGGACGTGCCTTTAATGGTGGGTCCACACTACGTGGACTTGGGTCGTACGCGCTTTTGCCTTTTTTTTCATATAGAGTTTTATGACTTTTTTAAGACTTTTTTACGACTTTGCCCATGGTAAAGGCCATGCCGCAAAACTACGCGGACAAAAGGCTGGGCTTAAAAAGGTAAATTGTACGTCCACACGATATGGGCTTTTCAAAAGCGCGTACAGCGTTTCAAATGAGAATTGATTGTTTTCTCACTCATGATTCAGAAAATTAAAACATCGCGCGCGCTTCTGTCTGGCCGTGCGGGCAAAAGCGCGTGGGATCTAAGTCCGCGTAGTGAGGATGGGCCTTAAGTGAACAGAAAGCTTTTTCTCTCAAGATCACTCGATGCCGAACTGACAGATAAATAAATTTACATTATGTCACCCTAAGCATATGTGCAGTAAAGGATACTGAAACACATACATATAGTATGCAAAACCCGGCTTAACCGCACCAAAGTCTAGATATTAACAAGTCTTTCATCTTCATATGGTTAATGAGTGAAAGGCGAACAGCTATATGCACAAATTCTTCAAATGACGAAGTTAGGCTATCAGAGAGGGAATGCAAGATTTTTATACATGCTCGCACACAAATAGCGGGCGAAACATTTTATGATTTTATATGGAGTTATACTTGCATGTATTGGTGCGATTGATTCGATCTATGAAAAAAAAGCTGATTCAATTTCCTTCCTTTTCTGTTCTGCATTCTTTATCGAAGAGAGAGAATCGGGCTTTGTCTCGCCGAGTTCACGAAGTATGCGTTGAATTGTGCTCAGCAGTGATGTTCGTATATGCACGCACACAATTATCGGGGGGAAAATTTTGTATGAAGATGAAAGACTTGTTATTGGGCCTATACACACAGTGCATATTTATGGCGCCTAAAACCGGTTTAATAGATGAGAGAGGGAAGGGAGTGGAAGAGCTTAACGAAACATTTTTCACGCAAAACCAAACGCGTGAAAACTAGCACACATATAAAAAGTTACTTCTATCTCTTGCATTCTTTAGCTCTGTTTTTCTCTAACAAGTAAATTTCATCTGCAATACATTTAAATGTTCCTGTATAGCATTCAAATTTACTATCCATAATTTCCGCCCCGTGTGAGTCGCTAGGAGTTGAATAAAACCGGTTTTACTCACCACACTTATGGCAACGTGTGAATATGCCCATTTCTAGGCTTTGAACCGCACTGGCTTCGTTGAGCTTACTTGGATTTAACGAAATTTTACTCAACCTCCGTTTCCATGGGCGCTTAACCTCAGTAATTGACCGCTTGGCAACCTGTGGCGAGACACCTTGTATATTAACTATTAGCATAGACAAATAAAAGGAAAGATATTCCATTTCATACAAGAAAAGTGTGCGCGTTCCTGTTCAGAGAGCTTTCCTATTTCCTCCATTTAGGGCCTGTTTCACCGGTTGCTGATAAAGTTTCAGATAGTTATCTGCCTTATAACAGTATCTAACAGATAAAGGTTGCTGATATGTTTTTTTCAGTTTCACCATCAAACTCCCTGATAAACTAACTGGCAGATAAATATATCTGCCACTTAATTTAGCAGGGTCACTCAATCTTTGCTTAATACGGGAGCTATTAAAAATAGTTTGTTTATGACATGATCAAGACAATCTGGCAACTATGTCCACGATTTAATTTGGAGTCCCAGTTAAAAAATATCGGAGAGTTATAAGCAATCGTTGCAGAGGTGGAATTGCAAAGTTACTGAAAATCAAATCACTGAAAGACATTTTTAGTTACCACAACCAAAATATTACTAAAATTTTTAGTTAAATACGGCATCAAATAAATATATTTAGTTGTCGTTATTAAAAAAAATGCTTCTCATGACAAGAAAAAATTGTTGGAGTAACAAATATTTCCACTATAGTCGAGTCGTATAGTAATAGTTCGCGAGAGCCCAGGCCCGCCAGACCTACGTCATTTTCTTAAAGGTGGTATTTCGTATAGATGTACATAGTGAGTTACGCAGTTAAGAACGTATGCACACTCGCTAGCCCGGAGAATGGACCCTTTTGTAGATAGAGGGGTTGGGGGTAAAAAAGGGATTAAAATTGAAAAAAAATTCTGTCGTTGCGTATATAGGTTCTACTAATAATCTAATGACCGTTTAATACTAGTGGCAGAAATTTTTGAACATTTGCACCCTCCCCAAGCTAACCGTAGCTGAATTTGCCATTTCTAAAACACACCCCCAAATTGGTAAGCCAGAATCAAAACCTAAAATCGAGTGATTCAAAATAATTTTGGCAAATTACTCGGTTCCTACGAGGTCGCGTAATATGTTCGTAATATTCATCAAATTCGTCTTCTAAGAATTCAAATAAATCCATCTGGAACCCTTTTGTGACCGCAGTCTACGATTTTTAACGTAAAAATGCTCTAAAACTATCTCTATTCCCGCTACTTGCAACATTTTTTTATTATCTTCCAGATAAAACTTTTAACAGCCACTAGAATCGGCTGATAAGTTACCAGCAACTTTATCTGCAAGATATTTCTACCCAAGACCTGTGAAACCAAAATTTGTAGTTTATCTTGCAGATAAGTTCTGAGTAGGCTATCAGGAGCTTAATCAGCAAGTGGTGAAACAGGCCCTTAAGCTTCCTCCAAGCGAAAGCTGCCCCCGCTAAATATTTATTTTCGGTGGCACTGTCAAGATATTTAAGTAAATCGTATCTGAAGAGAGTAAATGGGAAGGAAAGCATCGGAGCATGGTTCTTGTAGAATGTAGAGCTATTCGCGTTTGCGCTTCTTTTTTTTACAGGTTTTCTCATTCATGAAATATCGGCATGTACGAATGTGTATATTGTATTCTAGGTAAATTTTATTAAAGGGATTTGTTGGTGGAAATAAATGTAAATAAGAAGAAAGCTATTAAATGTATTGTTTGATTTTTTGTTTAAATGACAAAAATCAATTACATATTTTTAGAAGTTTGAATATTTTGTTTTTTCAGGTCTGACTTTTCGGTTTCTACTACTTTGCAAAAGTTAGTAAAATCGTGAGTTTTGTGCGAATTTTGATTTCGTTTTGATTTATAACAATGATTTCGCGATGTGTTTATTTTGCAGATTTGGGAAAGCATTATTTTGGTCAAAGATTCACAAGCAAATTATCGCGTTTTACAAGGACAAATTTAAAAATATGAAAAGTGGAAATTATTACTTTATGGGTATTTGTGGCCATTCCCACTTAATAGTGCAGCGAATACAAGAATTCTATCTTAGGCACTAGAAAAAAAAATCCAAATAACTTGAATTTTTTTTATCTTTATTATAATGGGTGTTTTCAATGATGCAAGTTGCGTGCGCAATTGACTTATTCAGCAATGGAAGTGGGTTGCTGAATAAGTCAATTGCGCACGCAACCTGCATCATTGAAAACGCCCAATGTTCTACTGACATCCTGGAAAGTATCCTAGTTGCAGCGGTCACGTTTTCTTTTATTGGGGTAAATTTTAACTTGACGCAATTAATATCGTATTATTCGTAAAACGTGCGGGAAAGTTTCGATGTCCCTCTAATACTGGTATTTTGTTGAAATACTCCTTTCAACACCACCGCAGGGGTTGAGTATTAAGCGCGTTTATTTCAAAGTGGTTTCCCCAGGAAGCCTATTCCACAAAAAAATTTCGGGGTTACATCCTATTATAAATACACGTTTTCTCATTCGTAATTGACAGACGGACTGACTTTTATTTCATGTAATACTAGAAAATCCCTACAGTATAATACAGTATAGAACAAGTATATGACAGTCTTCCCCTGCTAATTGAATTTCTTACTTATAACTATAAGTTCTATATTAAATCAAAAGTAATAATGTTATTTCGGAATCTGTACAAATTTCGAATCATATCTTAATCGATTTGGTTCTATCCTAACTCTCTTTGGTCGTTGTTCCGAAATCGGTGCCTTCGCAGTAACGACTTGTGCTGATGCATCCGATGAATTTATTTCATTATGCGTTGTTTTTTCAATTTCCATATGTTGGTTCTGTGTTTGTTGTTCGGTGATCATTTGTTCTTTCTCTGTGTTTGAGCTATGTGCTCCAGCAAGACCCTCGTAAGTACAGGCCTGGAAGCAGAGTTTGTGTTTGTGTTGGTAATAGACCCATTATCTGTCAAATAGGAAGAAATTATATGGAGGAGGTAAAAGTTCGGGATGTTTTGCCGTAAAAAGTCATAAAATAATATATTTAACCAGTTTTTGTTGCAATAGGATTACCAGTTAATAGTGCTTTAGTGATTTATTTAAGAAATGTTAAAAAAATCGAGTGGTTAAGTGTGTTTTAAGTGTGTTAATTGTAAAGGTGGCCAATTTTGTTTACATTTGCGGTGGTTTTTTCTTGTTTATTTAGCGGAAAAATGTTGAATTTGTGTAGTAATATAATAAAAAGTGCTTTTTGAATGATTAAAGATTATTATAGAATAGTTATTAAACACATTAAGTGCAAGTACCACCATACAACATGCATAACAATAACTTTTTCACTTTTCCTTCATATTTTTCTGCACTTATGTTTTTAATAAGTATTCTATAATAATCTTTAATCACTCAAAAAGCACTTTTTATTATATTACTACACAAATTCAACATTTTTCCGCTAAATAAACAAGAAAAAACCACCGCGAATGTAAACAAAATTGGCCACCTTCACATTTAACACACTTAAACTCTCAATTTTTTTAAATTTTCTTAATTAAATCACTAAAGCACTATTCACTGGTAATCCTATTGCAACAAAAACTGGTTAAATATATTATTTTATGACTTTTTACGGCAAACTAATGCAAAAATATTCCGAACTTTACATCACGGCGTATAAATCCAACAAAAGTGACAGATTCTGGGACTACGAGCAGCTGCGTTAGTGTTAGTGAGATAGGCAACTTCCAGGCCTGTACTTGAGAAGGTCTTGGCTCCAGTGGTTTCATTTTTACTATTGTCGCGATATTCACTGGTGTCGTAATGGAATGGAATTGGATCAGCCTTCGGTGGTTTGATTTCTGAGCCAATACGATGTATTTGGTCAATATGACGTTTCCAATTTCGGCCATCGTCCAGTTTTATCATGTAGTGTAATTTCCCCAGAATTTCACTAACCGTACCGTATTGGTACTTTCCATTCCTTGTGTAATCGCGAACCGACACTCGGTCGTTTACTTCTACTCTTCGCACCTTGAGATCGTTGCATTTTGTTGTATCCTTTTTGCTATTGCGTTGCATCTCACCTGGAATGGTTCCATCGTCATTAAAATAAAGTTGAATGACAACCTAAAATAGTTAAAATAAAAAATTAGTTTTTATAGAAATATAACATTCAAATTACCAAACATGTAAACACAAACCGGTCACAACAAAGAAAACAAATATTGAACAACAAAAAAAAACAAATCTTAATAACAAATATAAATTAATAAACAACAAATAACAAATATCATATATATTAGTTAAAGGCAAATAACTTACTTTAAAACATTATAATAATTTTCTTACTTACCTACTTCCAATGAGAAATGTCAAATTTATTTGACATTTCCTATTACATACTACATTTGTGTGTGTATGTTCGAAATTTAAACATATAATCGAGCCAGTTCAGAAAGGCACGATCGTTAACCCCACCAATAGATAATGAAGGTATTGCCAAGCTTATTTCCCTGCAGAATTATCTCGAAACCTATTCTTTGTCATATATATTGGAAATTTACCGCCTCTGCAGGGGAAGAAGCCGTTAAGAATACTTTAAAAAACCAGAAAAAATGAAAATAACTAATAGTCTGAAAAGGGTTGTGACCATAGAAATATAAACTAAACATGGAATGGCTGTAAGCCAGATTAAGCGTACCACAATTCCTGATGTGTTTGAGTTCACTCGGTAGTAGTGGTAAGGCAGTGCAGGCCAAAATATGCAGAAATAATAAGAGGGACGTTTTAAAAGCGGAGCGATTAAAATTCCTGGCATAAAATCTATGCCCCCGGATATTGACTTGGCACGCCACCATTCACTCAAGAAGCTACCCCAGACAGTTCGGCAATTTGTGTCCCACTTGTACACATTATTGCTGTCCTTTTAAACAAGCTACCTTGAGTGTGGTCGCTCACGTACAGGTTTTTTACACGACACAGCCGTTCCATGTTAGTTTATATTTCTATGGTTGTGACCGCGTTGTGAAATTTTAGAAATCATAAAAATCTTCTTGAATTTGAAAAGGAACTTAAATTTTATATGTATAATATTGAACATTTTAGAAATTCAAAAGCTGAATTTAAAGTACATACGTGTAAATAGTCAAGTTATAAATTTTTCCAAGTTGGTGATAAAAATTAGAAATTGTTTATTATATGTGAAATTTAGAATTTGAATTTAAATATTTTAGAATAAAAATAAAGTGAAATATTAAGCTGTTGAAATTATAAATTATTGAGGTTGTCATATATAAATAAAATCCGTGATCGAAAAGGTGAATTTTATTTATGGTGATTTTACGTTTCCTTTTTCTTTTAACTATCGGAACAGTTTTTTATTTATGTGCGAACAATTGTCTTGCGGAATCATTAGATCCAATCGGGAACGTATTTGGCGATTGAACATCAATGCTGAAGGTGATTCGCCCGTAGTAGCGTGTTCTGTACGTCGATAGTTGAGCAAAATGTTGTTAAGCACTTTATTCATTTCAGAAGGTTGACAGTTGATTGTTTTTAACTTATTCTTGAATGTTTGAACGTTCCGTTCAACCTGACCATTTGTTGCTGGATGATACGGAGCGCTGCGCTTGTGGATGATTCCGTTCATCTTCATGAAATACTGGAATTCTTCTGATGTGAACTGAGTCCCATTATCGCTCACCAAGATTTCCGGAATGCCAAACCTAGAAAATATCTCACGACACTTTTCAACTGTAATTGCCGTGGTGATGTTTGGAATGATGTAAATTTCTGGCCATTTGGTGTACGCATCGATGAGAATGAAGAAATATTTTCCCATGAATGGACCGGCAAAATCAACATGTACTCGTTCGAACGGTTTTCTGGCTGCCTCCCATACATGTGTTGTAACCTTCCTTGGATTGGCTCTGGTTTGTTGACACTGTAGACAGTTTTTCGAAATGTTTTCAATGTCGCCGTCCAATTGTGGCCACCAACAATAACTGCGTGCCAATGATTTCATCCGTGTGATGCCAAAATGTGCGGTATGTAGTTCGTCCAGTACCTGTTTTCGCAGAACTCTTGGTATATAAACACGTTGTCCACGGAGTAAGCAACCATTTTGTAGGGTGAACTCTGTTTGCTCGATGTTGAAACGCTGTTCGCATTTTACTGGAACACCCGAATGTAAGCCACTAATTAACGCTTGAACTGTGTCATCCTTCATTGTAGCATTTCGTAATTGCTCTACCGATACTGGTAAGGTTTCAATCATATTCATCTCGATGATCTCAATCTCCTCCTTTAATTTATTCATCTCGACCAGTGGTAATCGAGAGAGTGCATCAGCGTTCGAATGATCTGCTGATTTTCGATATCGAATCTCATAGGTGAACGATTGTAGGAAAATTGCGTAGTGCTGCATTCGTGTTGCGGACAAAGTAGGTAATCCTTTCTGTGGAGAAAAGATTTGTGTAAGCGGTTTATTGTCCGTGATTAGGATGAACCTGCGGGCGTACAGGTACTGATAGAATTTCCTAATTCCAAAAATGATTGCATATGCTTCTCGGTCTATTTGCGTGTACCGTTGCTGTACTGGTGATAAAGTTTGCGATGCAAATTGGATTGGTTTTTCAGTGCCGTCCGGATAAATGTGACTCAAAACGGCGCCAACGCCAACTGGACTAGCATCTGTTGCCAATACTAATGGTAATTTTGGGTCGTAATGCGCGAGACGAACTTCCTTCTGGATTAGTTTTTGTACTGTACGGAATGCCTTCTTGCATTCGTTGTTCCAATCGAATTTCACGTTGTCCTTTAGCAGGTTGTTTAACGGGTACAAAATTGTGCTTAAATTTCCAAAAAATCTACCGTAATAATTGACCAGTCCAATGTAAGCACGGACCTCGTCCTTATCTCTAGGTTCTGGCATATTAGTTATTGCATCAATTTTGCTTTGAACTTTATGTATGCCCGCACGATCGATCCTGTAACCACAGTATTCAATTTCGTTTGCCATGAAAACGCATTTCTCAAAATTCACTCGCATGTTGTACTTGCTCAGGCGTGCTAAAACTGTTTCAAGCCGTTGTAGGTGTAATTCATCATTCGGTGCTGTGATTTTAATGTCGTCCAAAAATACAGATACACCATCGATGTCCTTTAAAATCTGCTCGATTTCACGTTGCCATTTTGCCGGTCCCGATGCAATGCCATACATCAGCCTTGTCGGTTGATACAATCCACGATGAGTGCTCAGCGTTAAAATTTCACGGTCGTCTGGATGAACTTCCATTTGCAGGTATGCTTTCGTGAGATCGATTTTGGTAAATTTTTCTCCGCCAGCCATTGAAGCAAAAAGTTCTTCAATTGTTGGGAGGGGATACTCCTCTACTACTATGCGCGGATTTACCGTAATTTTGTAGTCGCCGCATAGTCGCACTTTATTTCCTTGTTTTTTTACTGGTACAATGGGTGTAGCCCATCTGGCTGAATCTACCTTTTTGATGATCCCATTTTGTTCCAAATCGTTCAACTCTTTTTCCACTGCGTCTCGGAGTGCAAATGGTAATTTCCTTGCTTTAACGAAAATCGGTTCCACATTTGCTCGTAATCGTATTCGTGCCTGTATGCTCTCGATTTTCCCCATGGATTTCTCGAAAACGGATTTGTATTTTTGTTTGAGTAAGTCTATCCTTCCTATTTGCTGGTGAATGGATGAAACAATTTGATTATTTTCCTTTACATTCAATAACTTGTTCCAATTTAATTTCAATTCCCGTAACCATTCCCGTCCAAGTAGTGGTTTTCGCTTTGATTCCACCACATATATTTTCATTGGACGACTTTCGATGCCTGAATCCACATGTACACACAAATAACCCAGCACCTCAATCACCGAATCACAATAGCTTATCAATTGCGTGTCCGTACGATGCAATTTTTGTGTACGAAAATATTGTATCCTGTCCTTATTGCTAATAATCGTTACTGGCGACCCGCTATCGATTTCGAAATCTAAAAATAGATCATTAATTTTTAGTTTAATATACATTTTCGAACGATTGTTTTTATTATTATTTATTTGAATGTTGAAAATCTCATCTATCGAATCTGTTGTGTCTTCGATGTAGTTTGTCTGCTGCTTCCCCCTGTGTTTAGGAATCAATCAATAATCTTTCAATTAATTAATTAATCTAAAACAAAAAAAAACAAATCAAATCATAAATTCATTCTTTCTCACGGAAGAATTTTATTGTTATCACCCAGACGTAATCTGAGATTCAATTTTAATGTAACTGGCGCAAATTGCCAGACGTAATATGATTCTAATTTTTAAATGCAACTGGCGTAAATTGCTGCGACTGCAATTTACGATATGAGAAAGAATGAATTTATGCTTCTTTGGGAAAACTCTTCCCACGGGAATTTTCAGTTTTAGGGATAATTCGGATTATAACATTTTTTGTATAAAAAGCGATTTTTAGGAAATAAAGTTAAGTTGTTTTTAAATCTTCAAGCAATCAAGTTGTTTTATACGTCGTAAAATAATTTCAAGTGTACTGGTATAAGAGCCTTTGCACTAAACTATAAAGGTCTAGGTTTATGTGCCTTGATCAACCTACATTCTATTTTTACAAAGCGAAATAAAAGAGTTTCGCACATTTTGGTGACCCCGACGTGATCAAAATGTGCGAAACTCTTTTATTTCGCTTTGTAAAAATAGAATGTAGGTTGATCAAGGCACATAAACCTAGACCTTTATAGTTTAGTGCAAAGGCTCTTATACCAGTACACTTGAAATTATTTTACGACGTATAAAACAACTTGATTGCTTGAAGATTTAAAAACAACTTAACTTTATTTCCTAAAAATCGCTTTTTATACAAAAAATGTTATAATCCGAATTATCCCTAAAACTGAAAATTCCCGTGGGAAGAGTTTTCCCAAAGAAGCATAAATTCATTCTTTCTCATATCGTAAATTGCAGTCGCAGCAATTTACGCCAGTTGCATTTAAAAATTAGAATCATATTACGTCTGGCAATTTGCGCCAGTTACATTAAAATTGAATCTCAGATTACGTCTGGGTGATAACAATAAAATTCTTCCGTGAGAAAGAATGAATTTATGATTTGATTTGTTTTTTTTTTGTTTTAGATTAATTAATTAATTGAAAGATTATTGATTGATTCCTAAACATCCTCCCCCCGTTGAATGATGTATTCAACAGGATCTTGAATCAAAGTTGGCGGTGAAGTCCCTGGTTCTGGTTGGAGTGTTGTAGTGGTTGTCGTCAGGTTGCGTCGACTCGATTATCTCCTTGACATTAGTGCTGCCGGAACATAAAGATCTTCTATGTTTCCATATGAGGAATGCGCTTAAAATTATGATGAGGAATAGACTGATGTAAGCTATAGAATATTGATGAATGTCATGATGTTCGAGCGTTGCTGGGAGTTCACTATGTACCTCCAAGATTTTCTTCTTGATTTCGGCCAGCTCTTCAAAATGAGGCGAATAATCGTGTGTCTGAAGTACTATTGGTTGAAGCTGTTTGCTTGTTAAATTGTCAGTTAGATTCTGTGATGGAGTGAATGAGAATCGAACCGTCGTTGGATACAATTTGTGTCCCTGTATCGTTACCAGTTGCTGTTTAATAACGCAATCGGCCATGACCTTCAACAGTCCTGATTTTTCTATGTAGAATTTCGTTGTGTTATCACCGCACACTACATTCAGCGCTGTCCTCTCCTTCAAGGAGTATATCCATTGGTTGGTTGCTCGTAGTTGTATCCAATGTGCCCTGTTTTCGGTCTTGATGACATGACATAACGGCGATTGTTGGTCTTGATCGAGGAAGTTCATTTCACAGGCACTAACATTGGAGCCTCTTCTGTACATCGGATGATTCTGCTTGCAGAGATATCTTTCTCTGTTGAAGAAAATACATGAAAGAAGCTCTTGATCCGTCATCGGGTAATATTTGTCCCTGTAGAGATTCATTAGTAGGTACGGGAATGATGGTTGGATTGCTACGAACGTGTCGTTTATTTGTACTGGAACTGGTACTACATGTAAGAGTTCTAGATCTTCCGATGCCAGCAGTGGTAGCGAAATTTTGAAGACAATGTGATTTGGTTCTGCCTTTCCTGTGACAGTGATGAGGCTGTAGAAGCTCAATATATTCTCGGGTATTGCTGGCAGTTTCAATGACGTTGGAAGGTGGATTTTGATTTTGGTGACCCCGACAATTCGGAAACAATTTCGCAAATTTTTTTGACGCCGACAAGTGGGCAACATTGTGGTGAATCCGAATTGAGCAAAGCTTATTTAAGCAGCATTCAACACATTGTCATCATCGGTATCGACATAACCATCTGCAATACAAGAGCCATTAATACAGCAGGCGTCATTATCAGACCGTGATTTCTACCAAGGAAAGTTCACGTGCACAAGAAATCATCATGAATATGGAGCAATTGGCTCAAATGCAAAAGGAGACTGGAGGCGAGATAGAGCGAGTTTCCAACAGTTATACAAAGACCCCCCACGCCCGGAGAACTTCAACGCTTCTGCGCAACAAGCAACGAGAGCTAGGGGACTTATGGGCGATGTTCGAGGCGACCGACATCGAGATCCGGACAAATCACGAGGATAAAGTAGATCATCCCTACTTTACTCAGGAATATTATAAACAAATACGAAAAGGCTATGATAAGAATATGTATGACATCAAGCAGCGTCTTGAAGCGCTGGAGACCTTCGATCAAGCCGCAAACCAACCTGCAGAAGACATCGAAGAACAAGGCGATGAAGAAGTAGCTCAGAAGACGACGTCTCCTATGAAGAAAGCAGCTGGAGCTATTCCAAAGCATCATCATTTTGAAACCAAGAAAGAACATCGAGCTGACTTAACAATCAATATAGGAAACTCACGATTCTAAGTACGGCAATGCGGAAAATACTCAAAGCTACTAGTGATGCCAGCATCGTTTTGCCAGAACATTACTGCAAGCTGCAAATCAAGAGAATTGAAAGTCACTGGAACGAGATCTCAACGCTTCATACAGCAATTTGGGGTCAGCTTAGTGAATCATCGCTGGAACATTACGACATCGAGGAGTATTTTAGTCTGGAAGATGAGGTTCAAGCAGAACTCCTACAGCTTTATAGTCAACTGAAGGCTTGCGACACAACAGTACAGTCAAGAATTAATAACTCTTCAGCCGTCAAGCTTCCTAAGGTAACTTTACCAAAGTTCGACGGTGATTACCTGAAGTGGCGCCAGTTCCGAGACTTATTTACGGAACTGGTTCACAACCAAAACATAGCAGAGTGCCACAAGATGTGGTATCTCAAGACAAGCCTAATGGGAGAAGCAGAAAAACTTATCAGACACTATACAACCTCCGATGCCAACTACATGTCAGCCTGGAAGGTCATCAATGATCGATACGAGAACACCAGGTTATTGGCGACAGCATTAATAAGCAGACTTCTGTCGCAACCTAGCCAATCAAATGAAAGTGCAACAGCCATTAAGTCGATGCACGACACAACATGGGAATGCTTATTAGGACTTCAAAATCTACAACTTGACACTTCGCATTGGGATCCATTGCTCCTACATATCTTACAAAAGAAGATGGACAGGATTACACTCACGTTATGGGAGCAGTCATTAACAAATCCGAGAGCATTACCATCACTCACAGATTTTCTCAAGTTTTTAGAAATCCGGTTTCAGTCGCTAGAGGCACTGGGGGGCAAACCCAAGTCTATAGAAGAAAGGCCAAGACAGCAAACAACATCAAAGACGTTTTCCTCCATGGTGACAACAAGTCATGGTTGTCCATCATGCAAGGGACAACACGCACTATATGCGTGTAACAAATTTCTTCAGTCAACACCAGTCGATCGCTTAAAAACAGTAAGGGCAAACAAACTCTGCATCAATTGCCTGAAATCAGGACACAGCTACTACAATTGCACATCTAGAGCTTGTACCAAATGTTCACGAAGACATAACACCCTCTTGCATCTGGAAGACTCAACATCATTCAATAAGGATACCAAGATGAACGTCCCAAACGAACCCACAGCACAAAAAAATAACAAAAATTCGACAGCTCAGCAAGCTTCGGGGGGAGGACATTCAGCTTCCCTGACAGCGAATGCAGTCCAACCCACCAAGGGATACGTTTTATTAGGCTCAGCTCTTCTGAATGTTAGCAATAAGGTAGGCAAGAGCATTCAATGCCGAGCCCTTCTTGACTCCGGGTCTCAGCTGTGTTTCCTAACTGAAGAATCAGCCAAGAGATTAAAGTTAAGGATGGAATCCACGCAGACCAACATCGAAATGATTGGCCGGCAAAGCCAAAGGACACATCGACGAGCAACTATCTATTTACACTCCAGAATCAATGGCTTCAACGCTTCCATCGAAGTCCAGATCATACCCAGCATTATTTCTCCACAACCAACCCAATTGATTGACATTTCTACTTGGTCAATACCTCATAATATAGCTCTCGCTGATCCAGACTTCAACGAACCAGGGGAGATTGACCTTCTAATAGGCGCCGAATTATACCATTCTCTCCTTGCAGTAGGACAGATTAAGCTAAGTGACACCTTGCCGATTTTGCAGAATACCGTGTTCGGGTGGGTCGTTGGCGGCAAAATACATGATGCCGTTTCTCAACAAGCGACTTGTGGTATTTGCTCTGAAGACGAACGATTAAGCGAACAAATTGAAAGGTTCTGGCAGCTGGAGGACGTTGACAACACAGATCGTTCGCTCTCGGTCATAGATCACCAATGCGAAGTTAACTTCAATGAAACATGCACAAGAGATAACACAGGACGATTCACGGTGAACCTGCCTATGCGAAAGGATCCACAGACTCTTGGGGAGTCCAAGGAGATAGCCTATCGAAGATTTTTAGCAGTTGAACGGAAACTCACTTTGAATCCAGAGCTAAAGAAACAATACTGCGCGTTCATGCGCGAGTATGAACAATTAGGACACATGCGAGAAATTGATTTCAACACATTAAGCAAACCTTATTATTTTTTGCCGCATCATGCAGTCATAAAGCCCGAAAGTTCCACCACCAAACTACGAGTCGTGTTTGACGCTTCAGCAAAGACGACATCAGGGATTTCGCTAAACGATATTCTCCACATAGGGCCAACAATCCAAGAGGACGTGTATACCATATTATTACGCTTCCGTCTTCCACGATATGTATTTACCGCTGACATCGAAAAGATGTATAGGCAAATAAGAATAGCCGAGGAACAACAAAGGTATCAACTGATATGGTGGCGCAGCCATCCGCAAGACAAGATTCGGTGCTTTCAATTGACTACAGTAACATACGGCACTGCCTGCGCACCATATCTAGCGATACGATGTCTCCAGAAACTGGCCGAGGAAGAAGCGCCCAGCTACCCATTAGCGCTACAGAGCATCAAACAAAATTTCTATGTAGACGATGTACTAGCAGGATCTGATAGCCTGATGGAGGCAGTAGAAAAGAAATCACAACTACAAGGGCTGCTACATCAAGGTGGTTTCAAATTAAGGAAGTGGTGTGCCAATCACCCACAGCTTCTACAAGGAATTAGGCCAGAAGACCAGGAACTACAGTTAGACTTCAGCAGTATGACAGAAGAGCATGTGAAAACTATGGGATTGACATGGTCTCCAAAAACAGATATGTTCCGCGTCAGATTCAATGGCACCCCACATCATCGAATCACTAAACGCACAGTGGTATCAGACATAGCACATCTTTTTGACCCGTTGGGCATAGTGGCCCCGATAGTGGTCGTTGCAAAACTGTTCTCCCAACGATTATGGGCACTTAAGATAGACTGGGACGCTGCCCTACCACAGGAGCATCATTCTTACTGGGCTAGGTTCAAAGAAGACTTGGCTGTATTAAACGACGTCACATGTCCTAGACATGCCTTTGCCCAGAGAAGTCCAAAGTCATTACAAATCCACATATTCACCGACGCCTCAGAAAAGGCATTTGGGGCAGTTGCTTACATTCGGTCCATCAATAAGGACAACATCATTACCGTACGGCTACTGTGTGCAAAATCTAGAGTTGCACCATTAAAGCAGCATACATTGCCCCGCTTAGAACTTTGTGCAGCTAAACTAGGTGCCGAGTTGGGTAACCGAATTAGAGCAGACCTTAATCTCAAGGGAGAATCGATGTTCTTTTGGACAGACTCCGAAATCACGTTAGCTTGGATCAACACAAGCGCAGCCAAACTTCAAACATTTGTGGCAAACAGAGTGGCAGCCATACAGATGCTTACCAGAGCACAGCAGTGGCGTCACGTAACCTCCAAGCAAAACCCAGCAGATGTATTATCCCGAGGCACCACACCACAGAAACTGATCTCAGACAATTTATGGTTCTATGGTCCCATCTTTATTCACGGCGCAGAATCAAGTTGGCCTCCACCATACGAAAAGGGGAGGCAAGAATTATTGGAACTAAGAAAAGGTGTAGTAACGTCAGCGCTCCAGATCACAGACACACATTTCATCGACATTATTGATCATAGAAATTCATTCAAAAGGCTTCAGAGAATAGTAGCTTACGTGCTACGGTTCGCCAAAGGCTTGAGGAAGGACCAACCACGGAGCCTTCAAATCACAGCAGAAGAGATGGAAAATGCTAAATACACAATCATGAAGACGATACAGGAATCAGAGTTCAAAAGTGATATAAATCATCTAAGAAAATATGGAGAAGTGTCAAAGAGTAGCTCCTTGGCCGGTCTCACCCCATTCATTGATCATGAGGGTGTCATAAGGGTTGGCGGAAGACTGGAGGCCGCTGATCTTCCATATGATTCAAAACATCCAATTTTGCTACCTTATAGCCACTCAGTTACAAAGACAATCCTGAATGAGATTCATGTAGATAATCTCCATATTGGTCCACAAGGTTTGCTGGGTATCACACGACAGCAGTTCTGGCCAATAAAGGGCAAGACATTAGTAAGGTCGGTCGTGCAACATTGTGTTCACTGTGCTAAAGCTAAGCCGAAACTACTGCAACAACTCATGGGAAATCTTCCGCCAGCACGAGTACAGCCCGCGAGACCCTTCATCAATTCTGGAGTTGACTTCTGCGGTCCTATTTGGACACACTTTAAGATTCGAGGAAAACGTCCTGTCAAAGCTTACATCGCAGTTTTCTGCTGTTTTTCAACGAAAGCCGTACATCTAGAAATTGTCAGTGATATGACTACAGAGGGTTTCATTGGCGCATTAAAAAGGTTCACAGCAAGAAGAGGAAACTGCCGCCACATTTACTGCGACAATGGCACCAATTTCGTGGGTGCAAGAAATCAGCTGACCGAACTACAACAGCTTATTCAATCTGAAGACTCAGTTAACAGAATCGTAACAACATGCAGCTCCAGGGGTACTGATTTTCACATGATACCCCCGCGAGCTCCACATTTTGGTGGCCTGTGGGAAGCTGCCGTTAAGTCAGCGAAGCACTTACTTCAATCAACGTTAGTTGCCGCCTCGCTTACCTACGAGGAGATAGAGACAGTTGTAACAGAGGTGGAGGCCATTCTAAATTCAAGACCTCTTACCCCAATGTCTACAAATCCCAATGATTTGATGGCGCTCACTCCAGGGCATTTTTAATTGGGGAGCCTCTAACGTCAACCGTGGACTCTCACGCCAAACCTCTGAACGTAAATCTCCTCACACGGTGGAAACTTGTCACACATCTTAAAAATGAATTCTGGCGCAGATGGCAGAAGGAATACTTAAACGAACTTCAATATCGTGCCAAGTGGAGGCAACGGTCGCAGAACATCAAACAAGGCGACATGGTCATAATCAAGGAAGACAATGTTCCTCCTTTACGCTGGCTACTAGGACGAATACTACAAACGCACGCTGGAAATGACGGCCTAGTCCGTGTTGCTGATGTTAAAACATCTACAGGGGTGCTACGCCGCCCCATCCACAAACTAGCACCTCTACCAATAGAGAGTTCTGAAGCAGGTAGCGAGGAAGAGTCCAACGCAAAGGAAGAATCCTCAAGGTTGCACCAGCCATCGGACCTCCTTGGACCCCAGTCTACAATCTCTGCTGGAGAAAACAGGCCTAACGAAAAGCACACAACAGAGTCACCGCCAAGGAAGAAAATAAGAAGCTCATTGGGATCAGCCATCATGACATTACTTCTCACCTGTTTAATTCTTCCTACAACCTGGGCTAACCCCGTTGAAATAACACCATTCAAAAATCAACCGGGAATCTATTTTGAAAATTTGGGACCATCAAACATCATCTCCAGTGAGTGGAATCTAATCGCTTTCTACAACATGGAGCCATTTTGGCAAGAGCTTTACACGCTTCAACAATTTATCAGCAAGTTACAAGAAATATGCGGCCAACTACAACAACATGAGCTTTGCCTTCAAACGATGACACAGTTTCAACAGCTTATGGGAGAATTGTCAAAAAACAACGAGTTACTCGTCAATCAGCCTGACCGCAAACGCAAACGGAGAGGCGCACTAAACTTCGTTGGGAACATGGCCAACGCGCTGTTCGGAGTTTTAGACTCTGAATACGCTAAGGAAATGTCCATGACCATTAGAAAGGTCGAAAGGAACGAACTGCATCTCTCAGAATTAGTGAAGAATCAAACCTCGCTAATAGATGCCACAATAAATGTGATGAGAAACGACCAGGAGTCTATTAGAGCACAATTACTATCAGTAGATGATCACATCAACCAACTAACTGCAGGACTAACGGTCATCCAACAGGAAGTACAACAAGAGCAGCTCTCACAACTCTTCACAGCAGTAGCAATTCAAACCATGCTACTCACTTCCAACTTTCGTCGCATTCAAACCACTATTTTGGATGTACTCGTCGATACGCACCATGGGAGAATAAGCCCTCTATTAGTAACACCATCTCAACTTCGCGAGGAGATCAACAAAATCAAAATCCACCTTCCAACGTCATTGAAACTGCCAGCAATACCCGAGAATATATTGAGCTTCTACAGCCTCATCACTGTCACAGGAAAGGCAGAACCAAATCACATTGTCTTCAAAATTTCGCTACCACTGCTGGCATCGGAAGATCTAGAACTCTTACATGTAGTACCAGTTCCAGTACAAATAAACGACACGTTCGTAGCAATCCAACCATCATTCCCGTACCTACTAATGAATCTCTACAGGGACAAATATTACCCGATGACGGATCAAGAGCTTCTTTCATGTATTTTCTTCAACAGAGAAAGATATCTCTGCAAGCAGAATCATCCGATGTACAGAAGAGGCTCCAATGTTAGTGCCTGTGAAATGAACTTCCTCGATCAAGACCAACAATCGCCGTTATGTCATGTCATCAAGACCGAAAACAGGGCACATTGGATACAACTACGAGCAACCAACCAATGGATATACTCCTTGAAGGAGAGGACAGCGCTGAATGTAGTGTGCGGTGATAACACAACGAAATTCTACATAGAAAAATCAGGACTGTTGAAGGTCATGGCCGATTGCGTTATTAAACAGCAACTGGTAACGATACAGGGACACAAATTGTATCCAACGACGGTTCGATTCTCATTCACTCCATCACAGAATCTAACTGACAATTTAACAAGCAAACAGCTTCAACCAATAGTACTTCAGACACACGATTATTCGCCTCATTTTGAAGAGCTGGCCGAAATCAAGAAGAAAATCTTGGAGGTACATAGTGAACTCCCAGCAACGCTCGAACATCATGACATTCATCAATATTCTATAGCTTACATCAGTCTATTCCTCATCATAATTTTAAGCGCATTCCTCATATGGAAACATAGAAGATCTTTATGTTCCGGCAGCACTAATGTCAAGGAGATAATCGAGTCGACGCAACCTGACGACAACCACTACAACACTCCAACCAGAACCAGGGACTTCACCGCCAACTTTGATTCAAGATCCTGTTGAATACATCATTCAACGGGGGGAGGATGTTTAGGAATCAATCAATAATCTTTCAATTAATTAATTAATCTAAAACAAAAAAAAAACAAATCAAATCATAAATTCATTCTTTCTCACGGAAGAATTTTATTGTTATCACCCAGACGTAATCTGAGATTCAATTTTAATGTAACTGGCGCAAATTGCCAGACGTAATATGATTCTAATTTTTAAATGCAACTGGCGTAAATTGCTGCGACTGCAATTTACGATATGAGAAAGAATGAATTTATGCTTCTTTGGGAAAACTCTTCCCACGGGAATTTTCAGTTTTAGGGATAATTCGGATTATAACATTTTTTGTATAAAAAGCGATTTTTAGGAAATAAAGTTAAGTTGTTTTTAAATCTTCAAGCAATCAAGTTGTTTTATACGTCGTAAAATAATTTCAAGTGTACTGGTATAAGAGCCTTTGCACTAAACTATAAAGGTCTAGGTTTATGTGCCTTGATCAACCTACATTCTATTTTTACAAAGCGAAATAAAAGAGTTTCGCACACCCTGCGTGCTTTGAAACAAACAGCTTGTAGATGACCCTTAACTTTGCAGAATAAGCAAATTGAATTTTGATGGGTGCACTTGTTGGCACGATGATCACTTTTTCCACATCGGAAACAAAATTCCTTCTTTTCCCTGAACTCCTTGGTATTTTGTGCCCTGGGTTTGGACGAATTTAACAACAGATTGGTCGGTGTTTCTTTTGATTTCTTCCTGTTCTTTTGATGAATGTAGTTGACGGCTTTTGCATCTTTTTGTTGTTGAATTTCTGCGCCGCCTTTCGCCGATAGTTCCATTGCTTTTGCTGTTGTGAGCGCACTTTCCATTGTCAGTTTTGAAGTCTCCAACAATCTATTTTGTATGCGTACGCTGCGCATTCCGAATACGAATTGGTTACGTAATGCTGTATCCAAATACGTGCCGAAATTACATTTGATTGACAATTTACGCAAAGCAATTGAGAACTCTTCCACTGATTCTTCGTCGGCTTGCTTCCGAAGATGAAAACGGTAGTTTTCCATTATCTCCAATGGTTCTGGATCGTAGATTCTTTTAATTATCTCCTTAACATCATTGTAATTTTTTTCTGTTGGCTTAACTGGTGCCAATTTGTCGCAGAGCATATCGTATGTTTCACAGCCCATATAAATTAAGAGCAAAGGCAGTTTTTTTGCGTCCTCTGGTGCAACGATAGCTAGCGTGCTTTCAAAACGCTCAACCCATCTTGACCATTGCATTTTGGTTTTGTCGAATCTTTCAAAAATTCCAAATTCCGACATTGTACTTATGTAAGTTCTCACTTGTCGTGATGTATGTAATATTATTGATTATTTTTTTTTTCCTTTGGTTATACCCCAATTATGTAATAATTTTTTCCTTGAAATTATTTCTTGTTTTATGCCACTCTCAATATATATCGCGTCCGGACGAATTACCAGACTGATCTATATATATTTCTTGCTTTAGATTCTCTCTATATTTACGGTTTTATGCTGTGGAACAGTTCTCGAAAAATTTGAAAATTTTTTTTAATCCCATCCTCGTCGCCACTATTATAAATACACGTTTTCTCATTCGTAATTGACAGACGGACTGACTTTTATTTCATGTAATACTAGAAAATCCCTACAGTATAATACAGTATAGAACAAGTATATGACACATCCCTTACAGGCATTTACGCTACTACTCCTAAGAATTTGAGGTAACAACTTTCCCTTTTAGGATTTTATAATTTTTTGCTTGGAATAGTTTTTAAATGAGTTCTTATCTTTAAATTGAAGTGAATGCCACAAACAAAATTCTCTAAGAAGAAAGAGGATCAAATAATTTAAGATTTTTTTGTGGTGATCGTAACATTCATTTTAGCTAACCAGTGGGAAAAATCAGATTTTTTACTTATTGTATCCATACAATGTTCAATTATTTTGCTTTTTAAACCTTTTATTTCAGGCGTATTTTGAATAAAAGTAAAGATTTTTACAAATATTAAAAAAATAATCTGTAGGATTTTTAAGTGCAGCAAAATCGGTACTTTTTGAATAATTTTTAAAATAATTAAACTTCCCGAAGGTTTTAAATATTTAACAGTTTCGTTTGGGTTTCTCATAATCTTGTAGCATAACAAACACTTTTCCTTTTTTGACAAGCGGTCAATTATGAACCCCACAAAATACCTTAAAGAAGTTTTTTCGACAGAAATCGAATCTTCATTTGCCCCATATTCCAACAAATCGATTGACTGGATTATATTGCTAACTTCGTGACCCTCATTAGTGACATCACCAATCTACAGTAAAAATACAATGATAGTCATTATTATTTATTGTTTTGCCATCACTAAATGAGTCAATAGCTATAAATTGCTGACTATCTTCGTCACAATTCTTCCTATGGGAAGATATAGACAAAATTTTGTTCGATATAATTTTGCAAATGCTACTATAGAAATTATAAAGATGGGTTTTTACTGAAGCCCCCTATTGATCGTACTAAGGAAAGTAGGTTTTCAATTGGGTCTCTTATTGGGAAACTCGTTTAATATTTCATCAATTGGTTTATCGGTGGCAAAACAACTAATAATAAATTGCCAATTAGAAAATAAACCTCGGACCATAAAAACAGACACATACTTTGCTGGTTCTTTATTTCTAAAATCACCTGTATCTACAAAATCAACCATTTCATCTGTTACCTGATCATATGTTAACTCTCTTTTAATATTAATTTCATCGAATATTAACACAGTTTGCCTCATTTCTACATCTCAATATGAAACAATATTCTAAAGGTTTTTTGTAATCGTGTTATTAAAACCAAATTGAATATTTTTAATTAGTTGCCAACGATGCAAAGAGGTTTAAATAATCTTTAAAATACCTGTAAGTTGTAGGAGATTTGTAATGGAAATTCAAAGCTAACGATCTTCCTTCATAACTCCATCTTTTTTTATTTTTCTTGTTAGAAAGTATCATAGTGCAAAAAGTTTTTGAATTTTTAGTCACATATCGCTGTTTTGCTGATACTGGCACAACTCAAAAAATTTCAAATTTCGTTTTATTGTATAGAATATCTGCATTATCTGTCTACTTTCATCCTGTAAAATGACGTATTTTTAATTCTGCAAGTTTTTATCAGATAGCGCCTTGATGTTTGAATGAAATTTTCTGAAATAACGGCACAGCTCAAAAAAAGGTGGTGACATCTAAATTGTTTGTGTAATTTTATAAATTTATCGAAAAGCACCATAATTAATTAATAATTGCATCACAATAACTAATCTTATCTCATATAAAAACTACGTGTCACAATGTTTTTACACGCTAATCTCCGAAACCGCCCAACAGATTTAAATGAAAATTTGGGAATGTGTAGGGTTGGTTCCAGATTGAAAGATAGAATAATTTTGGTCCAGATAAGTGAAGCTGTTGTCGAAATATAGAGAATTCCAATGTTTCACTGATTATATTTAAGTTGGCGGAGCGAAAAAATATTTAATTTTAATTGTCATGTAGGTACATATAAAAAACCGTTAGCTTTAAAAAACCACTCCGATTTACACGAGCGACAACGTATGAATTATGGTTTTGAGTGTACTCAGTGTACAGTGTGTACAGTATGTACAGTGTGTACAGTGTACTGTGTACTATATACTATGTACTATGGATGTATACTATAACTACCGGAGCCAGCAAAAACACACCAGTTAAGAAACATATAATTTATATACAAAATAAAAATATTTGTGAACATTGGGAAACCTGTAAAATATTAGCATCCATTGTTCTTTATATACTTCCACCGAAAAATGCGCAAAAGCTTTTAATTGGTGCGATTAAATAAAGTGTTAATAAGAAAATATATAAATGACGAGTTTTTGAATTATGCCTCAGATTGCGGTACATCTTGAAAACGGTCAACGTGTATATTTCACTGAAGAAAATGCTCTCCAACGAGTTTTACAGCCACCAAAAACTACACTTACTGAATTTTTCACACTGTGCCAAAAACCTGATATTTTCGGACAATTCGCAACACCATTGTTATATACGGACGTCCCTCGCTATTATACATGGAACAAATCAGGTAAAAAATGGAAGCCACGTAGACAAGGCGAACCACATCCAACTATCGCACGCGTATTGAAAGCAAACACATTAGGACGACTTTACACAGTACATCCAAAACAACGTGAATGTTTCTTTTTGCGTTTGTTGTTGCTGAATGTTCCAAGACCAACGTCTTTCGAATTTTTACGAGCAGTCAATGGTCAAATATTCAATACATTTCAAGATGCAGGTCGCGAGTTTTTTTTTTTTTTTATGTGAAAAAACCAAGCTTATACCGGCGACACACTACAGCAATTTATGATCATATCGTTTATGTTCATTTTTATTTATGTTAATAAATTTTTAAGGTTGACACACTACAAACCTCATATGTGCAAGCTGTTGACATGCGCTAGTTTGAAGATCTCAAATATTTAAAATTCGTAAAAATGCAAAGAGAGAGGAATTTATGCTCAATTTATTTAAAAAAGCGCAAAAAATCATACATTTATTGAAAATATGAGTAGTGATATCAAGTTACCTCAGAATTTAACCAGAACTGACATTAAAAATGCAACTGTGCAATATAAAAACGGGGAAAAAAAGCTTTTACTTCCAATATTTCCAACTTCATATTTAAATATGAGCTTTGTAGAACTTCATTTATGAAATTAAAATGAAGTTCACAAGCACAATTTATGATCATATTAGGTGACACACTTGAAAGTTATCTTAATAAGTTAGGATATGATCATAAATTCCTGTAGTGTGTCGCCGGTATTAGGAATCACCCTTTGTACTACCAGTCCGTCATGTCGTTCACGTCATGGTGCAATGTCTAGTAGTAGCTTGGTTTGAAGGATAGAAAAAAGGATAGGAAAGGTTAGAGGGGGTCTGGGGGATGCTCGAGGAGATGTCGGTGAACCTTACGTTTGAACTCTAAGATGTTGTACGAGTTCGGAAATACTGACTGCAGGAGATTATTCCACAGTCGAGTTGTTCTATTCAAAAACGAACCTCTAGACTGTATTGTGCGAGAAAGGGGAGGCTGGAGGGTATGGGGGTGAGCCGAGCGGGCTAGTCTTGTGTTGCGGGAAAAATATTGCCGTGCAGGCAGGAGGTTCTGAATTTCAGTGGAACAATCGCTATGGTAATAGCGATAAAATATACTGAGGGCTGCTACATTCCTACGGTGGCTTAAGGAGTCTATAGAAGCGCGAAAGGGGCCATCACCAATGAGTTTGATGGCACGATTTTGCACCTTGTCGAGGCAAGCCAAGGTGGTCTTTGGGGCGCCTGCCCAGATATACGAGTTGTACTCAAGGCGGGGCCGAATGTAGGATTTGTAGATTGTAGCCAGGGCGGCTGGCTGGAGGAGGAACTTGCATCTCTTGAGAAACCCAAGACATTGGGAGGCTTGTTTTGCGATTTGGAATATGTGGTCATTCCATCGCAGATCCTCAGTTAAAGTTACCCCTAGGATGTTAAGAGTAGAGCCAGCCGTTAGATTCTCTTTGCCCACTGAAATAGGAGGAATATCGGTGTTAGCTTTGGTGGAGATGAGACAGTAATTCGTTTTGGTGGCGTTAAATTCAACACGATTCATGCGGCCCCAATCAAGAATCGATTTGATGTCTTTGTTGATCGAAGTGGACATCAGTTCACGATAGTGAAGACAAGGTCTGGCACGTGCTTGTCTTATATTGTCGAAGGCATAAGAGTAACGCAGAGTACCGTCATCAGCGAAGCAGTGAAGTGGGTTTGAGGGGATTGAGAGCAGATCATTAATGAAGATTAGGAAAAGTGCGGGTGATAGGATTGATCCCTGGGGAACACCTGCCGTTGCAATTGCTGGAAGACGACAATCATTGGGATCTGACACTTAAGGCCCAATTACAACGAACGGATGAGAGCAGAACAGAATCGGATTGATCTGTCAAAGTGGTTTTCCGAGCATGCGTTTTCCATTTGAGGGATTACAATGAACGGATACAAGCGAATTTGATCGGATCTGGGCGGATTCGTTTTCGTTTGTTTAGAAATCGGCGGATTGGGCTGTCAGAATTTTTGTAAACAAGTCAAGTTAAATTTTGTTTTCTTTCTTTTTATAATTTAAAAAATATTTTCTGACGTATAATTAATAGGAGAAGTAAAATTCGTATTAATTATTATATAATAAGGCGAAAAGTGGTTATAAAATTACACAAATCACTTTGACGTTTGTAATTATAATCAGTGCTCCGGTGCGTTTCTTTGACATTTCAATCCGTGTAGATCCGTTGATTGTAATTGGGCCTTTACTGCTGCAGCATTTGCATCCACGCCGAATAACATTCGTCAACTGTTCGCAATTGTATTGACGACATGATACCCAACAGAACCATCGGTTTTGTGGGAGAAATACAAGAACGGCATGACTGAAGACATACTTCGCAGAATTAGACAAACAAACCAATATCCAAACTCTCGAACTTTTATAGGAATAATTGGTTTTTCGTTGAAGAGTTGAATTTTGAAGATTTGGATTAATTTTAAATGTCTTAAGGTTGGGTGCAGCGAGTCGGAAAGACATCATATTTGTTTATTCACGCGCCGGAAAACAAAACCAAAAACATAGTTTACCAGCAAGTTTTGTAAAAGAATACATACTTAGGTAATTTTGGTCACACTTAATATGAAAGCATATTGAATCTAATGTCTCCAAATTTTACAGAAATAAGTATTGGTTCTTTCCTTAGATATTGCGAATAGTTTGATTTTCAATATTTGCATTAATTTCACATGTTTTGACGAACAAGAGAAAATAAAAGTTGATTTTTTGGCATTACTTTTTCCCGTTTTATTGTTCTCGAAAAAGTTTGTTATCGCAGACTTCTAGATTTAAATTAAAAAAAGCTATAGAAAATGGCCCTCGAATTTCGAGTGCTATGCTGCTATTTGCATTAATTTTAAATCTTTTAACGTTCATGGTTTTAACAGAATACACAGGGGATTTTGGTCATAGTTCAAATCAGGGCCGGCGGTTGGAGTTCAGCCCGAGTGGGTAGTTGCCCGGGAAGGAAATATACAGGGTGTACTACGAAAAGTGACAAATCGGCCGGCTGTGGATAGGTTATGGATAGACGAACAAAAAACCGAATTGGGGGGGGGGGAATCGTAACGGTTTAGCCGCTAGGGCATTTTGGTTTTTTCTAGAGTTTTACATATCACCCTGTATTTTTGTAACCCTATGACCTATTTTCATGAATAAGGTATGATTGCACGCAGACCAAAGCAAACCCAGAAAAGACAAGACTGCAAAATCAAGATAGCAAGACTAAGTAAATGTGCTAAGCCTGCAAAATTTTTACAGACTTATTGCTCATCACTGCAAAATTTTTGCACTTAGTGATGAGCAAAAAATCTTGCTATCTTGATCTTGCAGTCTTGTCTTGCCCTGTCTTGTCTTGGGTTTGCTTTGGTCTTGCTAAATGTGCAAAAACAGGCAAAACTGCAAGAGCACTGCAAGACCAGTCTTGGTCATCACTAGTGGCAGTCGACTCTTCTTCATTATTCTGCTGCCTGATGGAATCATCCACACTCTCCTCGTTTTTTCTTTTCAACCTTAACACGCATCTATCCCTCTTTCTTCAGCACACATATACATATACCTATTCTGTTTTGAAACTGTCGCGACACTTAATGGCAATCGCTCTCCCAGGTCCAAGGTTTATATTTTGGTTTACAGACAGGGACTATCTCGGTGATATGAACCGCGAGCTCAGAGTTTGCGCTCTGAGTGCCCGATTGTTGGACTCCAGGCATTCAAAGCTAAATTGAACTGAACAAGCTCAAAACTTTTTTCCGTGTACTTTCGAAGTTCGAGTGGATATTTTACCCACTCGGAATTTTTCGAGTGGGTAGAACTACCCACTCAACCCACATCAACCGCCGGCCCTGGTTCAAATAAATGTATTTTGAATCTAATGACTCCAAATTTTATAGGAGTAGTTGGTTTTTCGTTAATGGATAAGAAGAGTTGAATTTTGAAGGTTTGGATTGATTTTAAATGTTTAAGAGTATACGCTCACGCCAATGGTGGCAGGATAGGTGGCTCGCTAAGATAGGGGCTACGCTAAGATATACTACTGTTCACACCAGAGGATACCTGCTTGGCAAGGTTATTAGAAAATGCTGCAGTTGGTTGTCGTTGCCCGAATGTATCCTAGGAAAAAACAAACACGCCTGTTCGTTTGAATAGCCACCTGGCGACTAGCCACAGCGAAGCACGGTCGGTATGAACAACTCAGTGCTAATACGAACGTTCGTTCGCTTGGATAATTCATCCTGCTACCTGGCTAGCCACTAGGCGCTTACCGTCGCACTTATTGGTGTGAACGTACACTAAACGTTGGGAGCAGCGAGGCGCACCGAGTCCCAGCTATCCAAAATATAGAAAATAAGCGGTTCATCTGTGCATGAAAATTCATATCTCGAAAAATGCCATGTCAGTGGACGGTTTTTATTGTCTCAATCAAAATGTCAGATCCCTTATAGTTTTACATTTTGTTATTTGGAATCAAAAATTCCAAAAATTTCCTTTTTCAAACTCTCCTACTGTATATTAAAATTCATATCACCTGATTACTACTATTGGCTTATGGGAGCAGCATAGGCGCGCCGGGACCTAACTAGTAACTCATAATAACTAACTAATAAAAATAAATAAAGTTTCTATTATTCAGCATTTTCCCATAACGTAAATCTTAAAAAGTCTTTCCTGTAAATTTGCACTTTTTTGAGTTAAATTAAAGAAGTTAGCGGTCTTTTGACTATACTACTGAGATAGTTATTTCGACATATCCTTCCTTCTAGGTTCACCTTCTTACTTCTATTTTCTTTGCTGCTGCTTTTCAACTTTTCTATAAGTTTTTTATATTTACTTAATAAATTTTTATATTTTGAGCGGTAGAAATTTACCGATTTCGCCGATTTTAGACAAAATTAACAGGACAATTTGATTTCGACAGAAAGTTGTTACCTTAAATTCTTAGGAGTAGTAGCGTGAATAGCAAATTGGAGAACTGCTTTTAAAAAATTCAATTTTATGTCAGATTTACTCAACGAAGACTAAATAAATGCCTGTAAGGGATGTAACGCCGAAATTGTTTTGTGGAATATGCTTCCTGGGGAAACCACTTTAAAATAAACGCGCTTAATACTCAACCCCTGCGGTGGTGTTGAAAGGAGTATTTCAACAAAATACCAGTATTAGAGGGACATCGAAACTTTCCCGCACGTTTTACGAATAATACGATATTAATTGCGTCAAGTTAAAATTTACCCCAATAAAAGAAAACGTGACCGCTGCAACTAGGATACTTTCCAGGATGTCAGTAGAACATTATAATAAAGATAAAAAAAATTCAAGTTACATTGGATTTTTTTTTCTAGTGCCTAAGATAGAATTCTTGTATTGGCTGCACTATTAAGTGGGAATGGCCACAAATACCCATAAAGCAATAATTTCCACTTTTCATATTTTTAAATTTGTTCATGATATGATTTTTACATCTTGAAATCCTTGTAAAACGCGATAATTTGCTTGTGAATCTTTGATCAAAATAATACTTTCCCAAATCTGCAAAATAAACACATCGCGGAAATCATTGTTATAAATCAAAACAAAATCAAAATTCGCACAAAACTCACGATTTTACTAACTTTTGCAAAGTAGTAGAAACCGAAAAGTCAGAACTGAAAAAACAAAATATTCATACTTCTAAAAATATGTAATTGATTTTTGTCATTTAAACAAAAAATCAAACAATACATTTAATAGCTTTCTTCATTATTTACATTTATTTCCACCAACAAATCCCTTTAATAAAATTTACCTAGAATACAATATACACATTCGTACATGCCGATATTTCATGAATGAGAAAACCTGTAAAAAAAGAAGCGCAAACGCGAATAGCTCTACATTCTACAAGAACCATGCTCCCATGCTTTCCTTTCCATTTACTCTCTTCAGATACGATTTACTCAAATATCTTGACAGTGCCACCGAAAATAAATATTTAGCGGGGGCAGCTTTCGCTTGGAGGAAGCTTAAATGGAGGAAATAGGAAAGCTCTCTGAACAGGAACGTGCACACTTTTCTTGTATGAAATGGAATATCTTTCCTTTTATTTGTCTATGATTAGATCAAAAAAAAAACTTATTAGATCCGACCCAAACCATAAAGAGTCCAACAAGAACCCGTTCGTATAAGAGCTGTGATTAAAAAATATTCTACTCTCATGATATGATTCACAGGAGTAGATTTGTAAAAAGGATCAGAAATAATGCTTGTCTTAGAACAAAATCGTCGAGGCGGTCTGTAGCTCAGCGGTTAAAGTGCACTTGCCCAACCACTGACTGGCTAGTTAAATATTATTGTAGGATTGAAGATCAGAGTTACGTAATATGAAATTGATATGTAATGGATATGTAATTGACATGTAATGGAATGTAATTGATATGTAATTGAAAGAAATTCAAATTCGGAGGAAAGTTGAAAAGATTGAAAAGATATGTACACTACGAAATATTGAAAATTGAACGCTGAGTGAAGTCGATCGCCTTTTTTTGTTAATTTTGGGCAGGATTTGACTTTTTGAGTTTTGCCTAACGAATGTCGGTAACGATGTACATATATGGAAAAACCCGATTTTTTTGTTATTTGGTGACTATGGTTAGTGAAGCAGATTTCTACCGCAACTTATATGTGAAATTAAGTCGCGAATGAGCGCATATGAGTATTTTAAATCTTTAAAACGGCGATATATCATAATAAAAATTCGTACGGAAAAATGCACAAAATCTTTTTTTGTAGATAATCGCGTAAGCTATTTGATAATTGTGAAAGCTATTTTATGATAAGACACCATTTAAGAGATATCTGCAAAAAATGATTTCTTGACCTTTTGACTTTGAATAAAATTTTTTGCCCCAAGGGCTATCGTTGGCAAATTTCGACATTTCATTTATAATGATCTTTTTAAGTGCTATACCAATTTTCAAATTATGCCGCGGTTTGATCGTTCTTTC
Organism: Thereva nobilitata; assembly: GCA_963855945.1. NCBI lineage: Eukaryota > Metazoa > Arthropoda > Insecta > Diptera > Therevidae > Thereva > Thereva nobilitata. The sequence goes on from OY979697.1 coordinate 39,275,224, forward strand.
GTCAATTTTGACTGGACTATAGTGACAGTGGTTTTCAAAAAACAGTTGTTACTGTTTTTAATCTTCATAAAAACAGCTGATAACAGCTGCTTTTACTATTTTTCGAGTTTTCTCTAATTTTACAATTAATAAATAATATATATATAAATAGCATACCGAAAATACACGCTCAACATCGGTCGATGTTGGTTTTATACAAAGAACTGCATTTCATAATTTTTGCAGATTTTCTGTGTGTTGACCAGTATTTTTGAAAATTGTAAAATCCGATTTGAGCCGTTTGAATTGTAGAGACGATTCTTCTTTTTGAAGCAGCATGTCCAATTCCTCTTGTAACGACAAATTTTAGTTTTCATCAGTATTCGGCCACTGTTTAACTTTATCTCTACTCTTACATCGATGACACCAAAAAGATGAAGGCTAAATTGCCTGCAAAAGTTAGTGTGGTTCCTGAGGTGGTGGTGGGTGGTTGGGCAATAATTTCATGACATCCTTATTCATTCGGTCGTCTACACCAGCGATTCTCAACCTGTGGTACTCGTATTCTCAACCTGTGGTCTCTTGTAGTGTACTCCTTGATACGTTATTGCTATTTATTTGGTGTTAGAAGAAGTTTCAATTAATAACAATTACGAGTATTTAAACTATAAACATTTTTCTAATGTAAGGGGTACAATTTAGGATAATAAACTGCGAAGGGGTACGCAAGCCAAAAAAGGTTGATAACCGCTGATGTACATGAATTTTTAAATTTTGTATGAGTTTTTTACTAATGTCACTGTTAATGTCAGAAAGTTTCTTCAACATCAATTTTGGGTCCTCACGACTAAGATTCTCAACAGCTAATTTTACGGGCTTTATTGCCTTGACAAATATGTTTAGAGTAGAAAAGTCCAATGTCATATTCAACGCCTCTTCTTTATATATTTCGCGAATTGCTGTTTTCGTCTTGACCAGTTGCCCCATGATTGATGGAATGGAGCACAATGACATTTCGACGCCATTTGCAAAAATTATCGTAAACTCACATTATGACATCACTTTTGCACCACCTTGTATAAGAGCTACTCTGGGCAGGAAAAGCTCAAATACGATACATCAATATATTAAAAGATCATTAATCGGTATGTTTTATTTTCCTTTTTTTCATCTCTACATTGAAAAAACTCTGCATTTACTGTTGGTTACTAATAGTAACTTACTATACAATTTTATAATATTTTCATACGGCGTTGTCGTCCTCATATTTCTTTGGCTACTTTTACATAAGCGGAGACCGAACAGACAAAACTTATATGTAATCGTTAATTCTCTTTTGCAGTCTGTTGGAAATGGCCTAATGGCTTTTTGTAGTTCACTGAGAGTGTCCTCCTCGTCTAACTCTCTCACCGCTTTCACCCAAAACCCAGTTCGTTCATTCGTTTTGTCTGTTCGGTGTCCGGCAGTTCAAAAACAGTAAAAACAGCTAAGAGAAAAAGAGCTGTTTGCTGTTTTTCGATTTTAGCCAAAAAACAGCTGTTTTACACAGTAACAGTAAAACAGCTTTGAAAAACTCTAATAGTGACCCATCTACAGTTATTGTACTCCCATGGCGACGTGATCCTGAAAGTTATTTCCTGGCGATTCTATAGTATTTTTGGTATTCACACAAATTCCTGTGCGCATTAATTTTCAAAGTGGGGGTCTGAACTTATATTTATCAAAACCAGGCTATGAGCTGGTGGAAGCATTTATTTAAGGACAATTTCGACCTCACGATGTTTGTGTAGAGAAGGAGAGTTTTTTTGTCGCGGTAGTAACATGGAAAATAGCCATAACGCGGAGAATTCGATGTACATTCGGAAATGCATCTATACATTGCAAATGTCGAGTACTTCAAGAAAAATTTTTACGTCCTATCCGGCAATTCGCCGTCGCCAAATTTGAACTTCACTGATCCAGATGTCGTTATGCAATATTGAAGAGCCTGGTGCAAATAATTGAACACATAGCTCTTCATTTAGTGTTTCCATTTTACTGGAGAAAAGGCAGGCAAATTTGATAAGATATTGCGATCATTTAGGAATCGATCATGAAGTTGAACGATGAACGTATCAAGATATGGCATGTAGATGATTATACTGTAATAATCTGCAACTGAGTCAGCCATCACGTTGGCGCGATGCGTTTGTTTCGAGGCGAGCCTTGGCTTTCGCAGTATTATTCTTTACTAATTGCGCTCACTTTTTCGAAAATACTCCTGAAATGCTCCGCAACTTTTTCAATTCTTTCAATCAATTACTGCCTCGCAGCATCAGCTAGTTCAATAGCTTCGCCTAGCTCCTGGTTTTTATTTTTTAAGTCTGGCCGGTCTTAGAAAGGTTTTAGCAGCATTGCATCTCTTTCCGCATCTCATATTTAATTGATTAAATGGAAATCCAATCTGCTGCGTTCCGTTTACGTCGACAATGCCATAACTTCGAAATGAAACAATACATATTTCTTTGATCTTCAAACGAGTTGTTAAAAAAATTTTAAACTTATATAAACTTTTAAAAAATACTATTCAGGGTCTGTGTATAGGTACTTAACATTTATTTTTATTAATAAAAAATATTTATAGAGAATGGATGCGGAAATAATTTGCAACCCACTCGCTAAGTCTGGTAGTTGCATTATTGCAGGTGATAGCGTTTGTGGATTACCGCGATGAAAGACAATTTTTTCTTTATAAGTAAACAGCAAAACAAAAAAAACGTAATGTCTTGTGACAAATGACCGAAGAAACTGCTTTTGCTAGCTTTGGAGCGCTTTCACTGAAAAAATGTTCACACTTTAGTTTGTTTTTCCGTATCCGGTGCTTAATAATTAACCATATACAGATTCCTGCAATGGTTACTCATCGTCATAACTCAAATATATTCAACCTCTATTGCTTCGTGGGGTACCATTTTTTGAGCATCACCGACAATTCAATTTCCAGATAAATAAATATATTACTTTTGCTACTTTGCGTCTTGCCAACTGTCCGAAAAAGTAATGCAAATTTAAAACTTCCTCTGCGTGAGCATATTTAAACTGTGAAAGATTATTTAGAAGGTGAATTGTCCTCTTGATGATTACAAGAAGGGCCCGAAGAAGCCAGCGGATCACAATAAGTTAGTGTTATGAGACTAGGATTTCCTTGTAGACAATCAGTGGAGCCTTAATTTCGGCGAAGGAATTGTATTTGTAATAATGATTGTTATATTACTTGTTATCGTTTTTTATAAATGTTAGGACTTAGAATTTTGAACAAGTAATCCATCATATCGTATTCGACATGGCGTGATGTTTCAGGGGGTGGCCTCGAATTCCACAGATTACCTTTTTAAGATTTATGATCCCTCGGGTGACAAGGGTCTTCAGCAGGCTACCTGGCCCCGAGCTCGAGCATGCGTTGTCGTAAAACTTATCGCACCTACTCAGGACAACGCAAAATGTGCCCGGTTGAATTCAAATATTTAACGCATGTGCATGAGAAGGTAAAATGTGCTCGGTGGAATTGAAATTTATAATTGCGCAGGAGAACTTAGAATGTGCGCGTTGAACAAAAATGTTTTGAGCATGGGCAGAGTAACTTGCGCAGTATTTTAGAGCAACTTTTAAGATATTTATTTGTACATATTACTATATTAATTTGATCTTGATTTTTCCAAAGGCAGCCAGAAGGATTTTATTTTCGCATAATTTCGAACACATATCTCGTAGAAAGAAATACTTCTGGCAAGAAATGGATTAAAATAATACTATAAAAAGTTTTAACATAATTACAGGATGTTTTATCTTTATAAAAATTTGAAATTAATTTAACAAATTCCATGCCATGCATTTCATGTTTTCGTCTTTCCGTTTCCTATGTCTGAAGTTTGTTATGCATTTTCAAAAGAAAGTCCAAGCAGCTGTATTTCCTTGTGCCAACGCTGTGTGCGTTAAAAATTTGAATTCCACCGAGCACATTTTACCTGCTCCTGCACATGCGTTAAATATTTGAATTCAACCGGGCACATTTTGTGTTCTCCTGAGTAGGTGCGATAAGTTTTACGACAGCGCATGCTCGAGCTCGGGGTCAGGTAGCCTGCTGAAGACCCTTGTCACCCGAGGGATCATAAATTTTAAAAAGGTAATCTGTGCAATTCGAGCGCCACCTTCAGGGGCGGATACAGAAACAATTCTTGGAGGGGTGGCGCGGGGAGGTTCAGATGGAGGAGGCGATGAACTTTGCGCTTGAACTCTTGGATGTTATATCCGTTAGGTTATACAATACTGGCTACAGAAGATTATTCAACAGTCTTGTCTTCCTTGACTGTAATGTGGACAAACGATGCTTTCTGATGGACGGCTGCATGAAGTCCACAACGAGATGAACAGATATAATCCGAAGACCGTAGAAGTGGCGTTGGTGTAACATTCATCAAGAAAGCCAGATCCAACTTCATTAGCTGGTCACCAGTTTCTGAGAGGATTATTACTGTGCGGAGAGGATTAGTATTAAGCATTAGTAGTCCAATGCTACGCTCCAATTAAAGACGCAGATAATGACACCAAGGATGAGTTTTATATACGACTAAATGAGGTTTTTCGTTCTACTCCAAGGGGGGACATCATTGCTTTGATTGGTGACTTAAACGCACAGATCGACCCTAACAGCAGCGGTCTTGAGCACTATATTAGAAATCAAAGCATAAGCCAACTTAGTAACAGCAATGGTGAGCTTTTCGTTGTCTTCTGTATTTCTCCAACTCATGAACTTAGTTTTGTTACAAGAAAATGCACAAGGAGACCTGGGTGTCAGCAGATGGTAGAACGAGAAATCAGATAGATCACATAACTGTGAGGTGCCCGTATAACCTCATAGAAAATAACTATACATACACTTTGATTCACACTATAGTAATTTAAGGTAGTTTATATAGAAAACTAGATTGTAGTCATGTATATAGATATGAGTCAGTAGGCCTAGTTATGATAATATGTAATAGTATATAAGGATAGTATATAAGAATCCCTACTATAAATACAAGGGAACTTTGTATGAAAATTACAGTCACTGTTCAATACTCAACGACTACAGGGCGCTAAATGGGCTTTAGCTCTACGCTCTGTCGCTGAGGAACAATTAATAAAATAAACGGTCTCCAAATAAAATAACTGTTTTATTTAAATCCTCGAGTCAAACCCTGCGAATCCCATATTGAAGCATTACATGGCGACCCTGCACGACAAGAACCTGGAGGAAAAATTTAAAGATCCGAAGACTGAACCAAGCATACGATAAAGGATATGCAAAATAAATAATGTTTACAGCAGAAAAAGATGCGCGTTTTTTCTTGTAATAGTCAAAAAAAAAACAACAACAAACTAAAATATAGATACACATATGGGATAAGATAGTGCAATAGTAAGAGCACAACAGTATTAAGTCAAGGAGAGATGCCAGAGCATGAGGCGGTAGAAATTTTGAAAGAACTCCATAAAATAAAAGCGAAGGTAAAAAAGGCGCCATATAAACTAAGAACGGCGGAGAGATTATTAAGAAGAAGAGTTGAGTTAAATGAACTAGAACTACGAATTAACGTTGTAGAAAGCAGTGAGGATACACTGACAGAATTTAGAGCAGTGTACGAGGAAGTAGGTGAAATAATAAAGTTCCAGTTGAGCGAGGTATCGACTGAGGAGAAGGAAACAAGCTCGGAAGAAGAGCAAGATAGCTTGAGTAATAGAGCTTTAGAGGCTTCCAACTCAATTATCGATTTGAATAGACAGGAAACCAGCAATATGGGAACTCTAGATCCATTCCAAATTTTAAAATTGTTACCTACTTTTGACGGTGAAGAGAAGGAGCTGACCAACTTCATCAATATCGTTGAAATTATAGGAGAGACATTAAAAGATGATCCGGAGAGAGAGAAATTGGTGCAATTGGTGCTGAAAGCACGTATCACAGAAAAGGTTAGAATAAAGATTGGAGCAAGTACTCCGCAAGGCATAGATGGTTTCAAAAAATTGTTCGAGACGCATTTTAAGGTGAAACGCAATCCCTTAAGTATACAAAATAAGTTGTCAAGGATTCAACAAGGAGATCAAGCAGTTCAAAGCTTTGCGACAAGGGTACAAAATCTAATAGCACAGCTGAATGACGTACAAATAACGGAACATGGCGAAGATAGTCGAAAGCTGATTAATGCTCTTAACGACAAATCGGGACTGAATGCTTTTCAGGCAGGTCTAAATGAACCCTATAAGACAGCAGTATTTGCAGCGATGCCAGAAACTTTAGGTAAGGCTGTGAAAATAGCTACTGAAATAGAAGCAGTGAATGATACTAACAAACAGTTCTATCATGGTAGCGCTCCAAGAAGGAGAAGCGCGAACGAAGAATTTTACAGAAACAACTGGCAGAGCAATCGCAATAATAAGTTTCAAAGTGGATCTTTAGGAAATCAGAGATTCAATAGGAACAGGGAAGATGATAGTCAAAATTATAGTTATAGAGGAACTGCAAACTTCAATAAAAGGAATTCTGCGGAACCAGCAAGAAATAATCCCAATGACAAGCGAGAAAGGCAGGGCAATGTACAAGGACACTATGCGCAACAACGGTATAACAGAGGTTATAACTCAAACAATTACCCAAGAAGAATCAATATACTCGATTCGGGAAACGAACAAACCGCCCCCGAAGCTCATCGTTCGAGGGACGAAGAATATTAGATGAGAATACGAGGTCCAGAAATGCAAAGATGTTTTCATATAACTTTCAGCGTGTCAATAACTATATAACTGCTAAAATAATAGGCATGGATAAGCCGGTAAAATTTTTGATAGATTCAGGAGCAGACATATCAATAATCAAAAGAAACTTGATAAACAATAATCAAATTGATAGGTACGATATATGCAAATTAATAGGCATTACAGAAAGTGATACGTACACAATAGGAGTGCTTGAAACGAAAATTTTGATTGAAGGAGAAGAAATTAAGCAGAGACTGCACGTAGTATCTGATGACTTAGCTATTGGTACGGATGCAATATTAGGAAGAGACTTTTTGTACGAAAATAAGTGCAAACTTGATTTTGAGATATTCACACTAACAATTGTAGTAAAGGATCGGAATATCATAGTGCCAATTACCACTTATGTACCTCGACAGAACACCATAACCGAAACCTAAGGAAGACGTTCCAGAGGTTACGTGATTACAACTTGAAGTTAAACCCACAAAAGTGCAATTTTCTGAGAACAGAAGTTGTATATCTTGGGCACCTGATAACCAAAGAAGGAGTAAAAACAGACCCCAAGAAATATGATACAATAAAAAATTATCCCATCCCCAAAAACGCAGAAGAAATTAAGCGTTTCACAGCATTTTGTAATTATTATAGACGCTTCATTCCAAATTTCGCAGCAATTGCAAAGCCATTAAATTCACTAACGAAGAAAAAGGTGACATTTAATTGGACTGAAGAATGTGATAATGCATTCAAGGAGCTACAAAGTAAATTAATGAATCCACCAATTTTACAATATCCTAACTTTGATAGACAATTCGTGCTTACGACAGACGCCTCTAACTTTGCACTAGGCGCAGTACTGTCTCAAGGAGAGATTGGAAAAGACTTACCAGTTTCGTACGCTAGTAGAACACTAGACAAGCATGAAATAAGGAAACCAATTATTGAAAAGGAATTGTTAGGAATACATTGGGCAATAAAACATTTCAGACCATATCTATATGGAAGAAAGTTTATAGTGGTAACGGATCACAGACCATTAGTAAGTTTATTTACAAAGATCCATCTTCAAAAATGACAAGAATAAGAATAGATTTAAGCGAATACGACTTTGAGATCGTGTACAAGCAAGGAGCGTTGAACACCAATGCAGATGCATTATCACGAATCAAATTAGACCCCAGCGGGAAATGGAATCATGCCGAGAAGCATGACGGGAGCCTTTTTTGGAAGGCGAGAATGCCTCCCTTTTCACATTCCGCTCCATATCTTTTTTGTACAGGCATGTCATTAGAAGGAATGAGTCGAAAAGCTCTAAAAGCTCATTCACCTTCCGCACGCATTCCCGGTAAGGTGTTTGTGATACGTCATCTTTTATTTCTTCCAAGGAAGTACAATTTCTTACACCTTCTAAATATATTTCCAGTGAGATCCTTGGAAGATATTGCTTTAATCCTTTTATAATAATCTTTTAGATACACATTTTTATACACAATTTAATGGTAAATTGTATTAACTGAATAAAAATTGTACATAAATTATTATTATTTCATTCGCATTCAGAATAAAAAATGTCATTAATATAACAGTACAAATTTATTTAAATATAAAAAATTAAAAAATTTCGATCTCAGCAAACAAAAACTTAGAAAATACCAGTCTCAATAATAAAACAAAAAAATTTCAATAAATATAATAATAGAAAAACAAAAAATTTCAATTATAAACAAGTGAATTTACTTATTTTTATTAATTTTTTTTTATTTCTCCTTTTCATTTTTCATTCGAAAGGTTTTTTTGTAAAAGTTATTTTTAGCGTTTTGTATTGCTGATTTAATGTCCCGAACAAATTGCAGGAATCCATAATCTTCACTTTTTACAGCCTCTGTAATAAAAAAGAAGTGAAAAGGTTAATATTTCTTTCTTTAAAAATCGCACAGAAACTAAAGTATCCAAGAAAAAAAAAGTATCATAGTTTCTTACCGAAAAGATAATTTGAAAATAATTTAGTGTCTTTCAACGCTTTTCTTCCCGCTGCGCCTGACCAATTTATTTTTAATATTATATTTTCGGTGAAAAGTATTGTTGCACAATTTTTTATTGGGGTTTTCCCAATTAGTTCCTTAATATATCTTATCTATGGAATAGAAGTTAGTTAATAAATGAAAAAATATTAGATCTTGCATTCGAGTACTCACTAAATCTTCTGGAGGAATATTTTCAATATCACTCTCAACTTTATCAAGTTCCTCACAATTTTTTAATGGGAATATATGCAAATCACTCCGTGTGATTAAAACTTTCATAGCAATGCGTTCTAAAAGTACATTTTGTTTTGCCAATTGTGTGTTCATGGTATTCAATGATTCCTTGATATATTTTGACTGTTCCTCAATTTTCTTTAATCTTTCTTCTAAAATAAAAAACAATATTTTAAGCATTATTCAAAACTTATTTCAATAAGTCATGTTACCTAATAGTTTTCCAATATCGTTATTTGTGGCTGGTGATAAATCAGGTAATATTTGAATTTCTTTATTATACATCCCCAAAGTTGCATTACATCGATGAACTGGAGTTGCTTCGAAGGTTCCGGCTACCTTGAATTTTTTGTTGGATGGTTCCATATTTCTTTTAAAAGTTAAAAATATACATACATTAGGAACAACAATGGTGCAACATGGGAATAAGGACGAATTTTTCTTCAATAGGCAAACATACCATTTTGCACATAACATCTTTAATATTAAATTTTTCCTCTTTGGTACTAACATCATTTGCTACATATATTCCTAATGTGGACGACTCCAATGGCTCTTTAAAGAAATCCGTAACATCTTCAAATCTGAAGCATATGACGTATTTTTCACCTTTTTCTTCGAAAAAGCCACCTACTTTTACGGCAATCATGGGCTTTATGTAACAATAATTATTTGGAGCGGAATCGCTTAAGTAGAACAAGTCCCAGTGATGGCTCGAATGAACTGGGGCGAAAGTTATTGAAAAACTTTTTTTAGATATTTTTGATAAGCGACTTTTTTTTTATCATTAGTAATTGTAAGCCTTTCTAATATTCTGTTATTTATTTGCTCCAGAATCTTACTTGGCTGTCTGCAATCCTTCTTTAGTAATTGCATAAAATTTTCAAATTTGTATGCCGAAAAACTGTCAACGTTTCCGAACGTTTCTACACAATCTGTGAGGTGCAATAAGCAATGCACATTGTAGCTTATTTTATCACGTCCATAAAGAATACCGAAATCGTTAACAAAAGTTTCCAGCATTTCTTGTAAACAATTTAAGTTTTCCCTACAATTTATTGGAGAAGATAATAATCTGTATGCACAGTGAAGCGTTAAAAAATTGTAATAAAAATTATCTTCAAGTATGTCTTTAAATATTACAATACCAGTATATAGAATAATTTGTCGATATTCAGTGGCTTTCCATTTGGCTAATTCCTGAAAACTCCTTGGCTTTCTGCTAAATTCCTTTGGTATTGACTTCCTTAACGCTAACAATTTTCCATCTACGTTCAATTTTTTATTCGCGCTCAATTTTACATTCCTATGTTTTCCTTCCCATATAAGGTTAAGCATTTTTTTTGTAATTCCCAAATCTAATAAATGCATAACATCAAGGGGGAATTGGGAGATCATGTTAATGTTTATTGTTTCCAGTACGTGGACATTATTTTGGAAATATAATTGATGGTAATATTTATCAGACCGATTTTTGAAGTCATCGTCAGTACGTCGTGTACCAATATCGGTAGAATATGCTAATCTGTTATTAATTTTTTTTCCTCTCTGAATACATTTCCCACAACCATTTCCTGATGTGTGACCCACTGTGCCAGTCAAAAATGCTTTAGCGGGTGCGTCGCAAATAAAACATCTTATCTTCACATCTAATTTGTTACCGTTGATATTTATACCATTAATTTGAAGATGTTGCATTTCTTTTACAAATTCTTCTAAAAATTCGTTAACTTTTTCCGGTTTTTTGGAGCCAATATAAGTTCCAATCAGAAAAGGTGTAATATCGTTATTATGGGAGATGGATCCCATTATAGGCCATAATGTTGTTCTTGAACTTTTATACAATGGTAAACCATCCACACCGATGTCGACTAACACTGTATCAAGAGATTCTTCTATTTCCAAATTTAAAATTTTTAAAGCATTTTCCAAACCAAAATGGTAATATTTCCCAGGAGAGATGTCCAATATTTTAATGTTACTTTTATCTGTTTTAAGTAAAGACTTCGAACATGTTGGAACTTTCAAACCTTCAGATGATAAAATTTTCAAAATATCATCGCACGCTTCCCTTGATATTCTATATCTGATGCACCAGTCGGATAACTTTTTAGAAAGAGCATTTTCGGTGTCTTCATTATCTGTTAAATCTGTTATTGCTTGATTATCTATTAAATTTGTTATTGCTTGATTGTATTCATTATTTTGTAAATGCGAGGTTTTATCAATACTTCCGCTTTGAGATGTTGATGGTTTTGGATCACTGGAATTAGTTTTTCTTATTTTGCCAAGTTCGTTAGCTACTAAGCGTTTCATATGCCTCTTTGATATTCCAAAAACTTTTTTATCCATCTTATAAATTTATAATAATAACTCTGAAAAGTTCCCAGTTTCCGTTAATTTAAAAAGTGAAAGAAAAATATGTATAATACATAATTTTCTTGTTAACAAGAAAAGAACATAAGCATTTGCTCAAACTTATTGTAAATAAAATCACATTTGTGTTACGATTGTAATAAAAATTTTAAAATTGATATAATTTAGCCTTTAGCATTTTATATTTATGAATATTTTTGAATAAGATTTAAAAATGTTTTAAAAGTTTTTTAATCCTTTTTTTTTATTAAAAACTAAATACTTACCTCACAATTATTTAAAAATTTAATATTTATTAAGTGAAGTATATATTTTTATTAGTATAGTATATTTTTATTTATCTAAAATATCCACTTCACAAACGCAACCTGACACTTCGATATTTTTCATCAAACTGACGAGCACAAATGCTTCACAAAACAATTAAAAAAAATCCTTCCTTATAAAATACTTCTGCGGAAGCACATACGGAAGAAACACTGTGCCCTTTTTGTATGAAAATTTTATTAAAACGCAAAAAACATATTTATCCATATTTGGCCCTTCCATCCTACTTTTGTGGAAGTACGAATACGAGCTCCTTCCTAAAAGCTTCTTGAGGAAGGCCTTCAAACTTTTCCCGCTGGGACTCTAAGAAACTGAGAGAAATGATTCCAACAGATACGGACATGAAAATAATCACAAGAGCAATGACAAAAAAGAATAGTAGTAGAGAAGATGAAGAAAAAGAATCGCAACAACCAGCGAAGATTACACAGCTGCATATGTGGGAATGTGCTTCAATTTCCGAAACAAAGAACGTAGTTAAGCTGAGATTTGAAATAACACGAGAAAAGAATAAAGATAAAATGATAGAGAAAAAAAAAATAATATTGCAAAAGATGCACACATAATAATAAAGTTAAGTAAAGAAAAGAATGAGATTATAATAGAGCTTAGTGATAATCCGCAAGCAAACTTGGAGTTACTTCTGGAGAAACTAATGCTGTTCGCGAAAAACCACAAAATTGAAAAGCTAGCCTTAGCAAATAATGAAATAATTTTTAAAAAAATAAGTAAAGAAGAATTAATGAAAATTTATAACAAGATGAAGCAGAAGGATAATAAAAAATTAGATATATTAGTCTACACGCCAGTGACTAGGGTAACAAGAGAAGAAGAACAGAGAAAAATAATCAAAGACTATCATAATTGTCCGATCATAGGAGGACATTCAGGAATTAAAAGGACAATAAACAAAATGAGGCAAAGATATTGTTGGAAAAATCTGACCAAAATGGTAAAAGAATATGTAAACAGTTGCGACGTATGTAAAAGAAACAAGCAGGTAACAAATACCAAAGAAAGGATGCAGATAACAGAAACCCCAAGCACCAGCTTTGAGTTACTAACGATGGACACAGTAGGACCATTGAGACAGGCGAAATACTATAGGTATATTCTGACAATCCAATGTGAGCTCACTAAGTACATCATAGCCATACCCATTGAAAATAAAGAGGCAACAACCGTAGCCCGTGCGCTGATAGAGAACGTCATACTAAGATTTGGAAAGTTCGAAAAAATTAGAACTGACATGGGAACTGAATTTATGAACTCAACTTTCAAGAAGATCTGTGAGATATTGAACATAAGTCACATTAGTTCAACGCCATACCATCACGAGACCTTAGGATCGATAGAACGCAATCACAGAACTTTAAATGAATACTTACTATCATTCAGTCAGAACCAAGATTGGGATGAGTGGTTACAATATTATACCTTCTGTTACAATATCACACCGCATAATGATACAAATATATCACCGCATGAACTAGTATTTGGCAAGATAGCAACTCTACCAGATGGTATAATAAAAGAAAAATCGCAACCATTATATAATATAGAGGATTATGCTGCTGAACTGAAATGGCGTCTCAAACAGGCACATGCAACAGCACAAAAGCTGCTTGAGATAGGAAAAGAAAAAAGAAAAATATTATATGACGCAGATGCACGTCCACTACAGGTAGCAGCAGGGGATAAAGTGTGGTTAAAAGCAGGCAATAGAAGAAAATATGAATCACCTTTCGAAGGACCATATGAAGTAATGGACATTAAAGATACTAACATAAAAATTAGGATAGGAGATGAAATCAAAGAAGTACACAAAAATAGGATAAAGAAAGCGTAAAAGGTTAAATCAAAGAAAACGACATTTGAAAAATGAAAAAGAAGACTAAGAACGAATAAATAATATGAAAAATTTTACCTTGAAAGGGAAAATTTTTCTCGTGAACCGTTGGGGGTGAGGTGCCCGTATAACCTCATAGAAAATAACTATACATACACTTTGATTCACACTATAGTAATTTAAGGTAGTTTATATAGAAAACTAGATTGTAGTCATGTATATAGATATGAGTCAGTAGGCCTAGTTATGATAATATGTAATAGTATATAAGGATAGTATATAAGAATCCCTACTATAAATACAAGGGAACTTTGTATGAAAATTACAGTCACTGTTCAATACTCAACGACTACAGGGCGCTAAATGGGCTTTAGCTCTACGCTCTGTCGCTGAGGAACAATTAATAAAATAAACGGTCTCCAAATAAAACTAGTTGGGATGTGGCTTTTGACCCTTTCGGTCCACAAGATTAACTTCCCAGTATTCTTTCAAACAAAAAAACGACTCGAACGATTTTTATGAAAATCTTTTCAGATCATACTTCCTTTAACATGCTTTGAACGGCATCTTAACGAAGTCGGTATCTATTTTGGTTCGCGCGAAATCGTGCTGGTACAAAAATCACTTACGCCGTTCAAACAAAAAAATGGTTCGACCGATTTTTATGAAAATCTTTTCAGATCATATGTCCTTTAACATGCTTCGAACGGCACCTTAACGAAGTCGAAATCTTTTTTGGTTCTCGCGAAATCGTGCTGGTACAAAAATCACTTAAGTCGTTCAAACAAAAAAACGGCTCGACCGATTTTTATGAAAATATTTTCAATTCATATGTCCTTTAATACGCTACGAACGGCACCTTAACGAAGTCGATATCTTTTTTGGTTCGCGCGAAATCGTGCTGGTACAAAAATCACTTAAGTCGTTCAAACAAAAATACGGCTCGACCGATTTTTATGAAAATCTTTTCAATTCATATGTCCTTTAATACGCTTCGAACGGCACCTTAACGAAGTCGATATCTTTTTTGGTTCGCGCGAAATCGTGCTGGCACAAAAATCACTTAAGTCGTTCAAACAAAAAAACGGCTCGACCAATTTTTATGAAAATCTTTTCAGATCATATTTCCTTGAACACGCTTCGAACGGCACCTGAACGAAGTCGATATCTTTTTTGGTTCGCGCGAAATCGTGCAGGAAAAAATGACCACATACGTACGCACACACACACACACACATATTTCTTCTCAAATTTTTGCTTAAAATGCTATTGGGACCTTGAAACGTGTAAATACATTGAAAATTTCGAATCCGATTTTCGGACCGATTACAATAACTTCCTACTGGGAAGTTAATAACTGTTTTATTTAAATCCTCGAGTCAAACCCTGCGAATCCCATATTGAAGCATTACAACTGTCAGTAGTAGATGCAGAACTGTTGTGCAAGATATCAGGAGCTTTAGGGGAGCAGGCATTGGGAGTGATCTCAATTTGGTACTAGCTACTATTCGCCTCAAAATCGCTCGTCCAACGCAATGGTATAAATCGTAGATGGTTTAACGTAGACCTTCTGCGGGTCAGCAATAGCCGTGTTCCTTTTCTGCTCTTTTTTACTCGTATTTACTTGGAACTACTCCTGCTCTCACAGAAAATTCATAGGTTTTACTCATATCAACAAATTTTGCGTTCCTTTAATTTTTTACTCCGGAGTACTTAAAAGTAGAAAAGGAACACGGCTATTAAAAGGCGAGAATTTGCTGGGAAACTGCAACAAAGCTTAAACCAGCAAAGCCATTTAACGAAACAAATATTGAAGGGCTGTGAAGTACAACAAAAGGCGTTATATTAACAGCAGCGGAAGTGAGCATCGGTTATGTCCAAAAACTGGATCGAGGTCACAACCTGGTAAAAAATAGACCACAGAAGGGTCATAAAAATAAGGTCAACTCTACAAGCGACCTCTTAAAAGGTCATATACTTGAACGGGAATACTTCCAATCACACTGAGAGGTAAAGAGAAGTGTCTGACGTATAAAAAGCGGCAGATAAACAAGCTCGCAGAAAAAAGGGAAAACGTGGTAAGGTGCTGTACCAAATTAGAGCATTGGACGGAAGGTGTCATAGGTAAAATATGAAGAAAGGGTTCCTAACAAGTTTCGACAACTGGAGAGGCATCTGTCTCTTATATACTGTGGGTAAAGTCTTGCCCCACATTTTATTATCTACAATAAGAGACGTAGTAGACCGACAGCAGATTGGATTCAGAAAAGGCCGCTCCTGAATAGATTATATTAGAACCTTGAGAATCATAGTTGAGCAGTCTACTGGCTTATGACCGTCTTCTGACTTACGAAAAGTCACTCAATTCATCACAAGGCGCCTTCAAGTTTTCACCAACAGATGCCTACGTCATATCCTAAAAATTCGCAGGCAAGATAGAATTAGAAGAACTATGATGTCGTGTGGGCCTAGAAAGGATAGATGACGATAGATGATAAAATTTGAAACGAACGTTGGGAAGTGGCGATAAACGTGAACGAAAACACTTACACAAATTGTGCGTGGGTGTGCGTGACAAGTTGTTTGAATTTCTCATGTAGTATATCAGAAGAGAAAAATTTAATGTCTCGAATTAACGGCGAGCGGCACTTAAGTATTGCCGCTCTACCTCTCCACGCTCTCTGCTCTTAAGTCCAAGTCACAAAGAATGCGGCGCGTGTATGAAAAATAATATAAACCGCCCCGCGTTGCACCGCTTCTGGTGTGAATCACAGATTTATTTCTCATACAGGAATCGCTTAACAAAATTCGCGCAGCGCCGCGTTCGGTGTGACCCGCGCTTTATCGTGGCCGGATTCGAGCGTTTTCCATATAAAACAATACAAAATAAAACTCAGAATCGCCGCTCTGCCGCTTACCGCTAGCCGCTCGCCGCTCGTATCGTGGCAGTTGATCAATTATATCGTTTTCATACATCATTTCATTTCGTATACCAAATGTGGAAACTTACACGTTTTCTGAATACTATGTTCAAGAACAATAATTTAAATTTTTATATTTTTTGCCATTTCAAATATTGATACGTATTTATAATTTGACACCCGCATGCGGCGGATATCCGCCAGACGGAATTTCTACATTTATGGAAACCTGCCGGTGCAAATGAACACCATGCACGCGAAAATCAATTGCGCTAATTAAGCGATTTATGCATAAGAATATTTGCACCTAGATGTAAGTTATAATTAAATTAATTAATCAGTACTTGTCTATATTTCAACCCGTTCGGTATTCACATAAGTTAAATTAAACATTGTTGTTAGAAAAAAGTTGTTTTTTCATTATCTTTCCTAAATATTTCTATGTTCCCGGAACATAAGTGGTCCTTCGAGCTTTTTTCTTTATTAGTGAAGTTGAAACCAGCAAAAAAGTGCTTTGCAGTTTTTCACTTAAATTCGAGAAATTCTGAGACAATTTCTTTTTGTTAAATTGTGGCCGTTAAAGTGCAAAATTAAACGACAAAATTAGAATTTTGTACATTTTATAAAAGATAAAAGTTTTTTAAAAGCTTTTGTTTACATTTGCAAATGGTGATGGTCTACATAGTTACCATTAATGTGAACTAATTAAGTAATGAGAAACAAAATAAAGTGCGGATTACAGATGTTTAAGTAATTACCTAAACTACAATACACATCAGCAGCTGATCAGTGTGCAATTATTTTATTAAGGCGCCACCAAATAAACAAGTGAACAGTTACAGAAGTCCACACAGCACAAAAATAATACAAGTCCGCAGAATCCAGCAACAGAGGTCTATACAGGACAACAATAAAGGTCTGCAGAATCCAGCAACAGAGGTCCACACAGGACAACAATAAAAGCCTTCAGAATCCAGCAGCAGAAGTTCACACAGGACATCAATAGAAGTCCAAAGAAGCCAGCAACTGAGGTCCACACCGGACAACAATAAAGGTCTTCAGAATTCAAGAACAGAAGTCTACACAGGACATCAACAATCATCATCATCATCAGTTCAACAAAACAATCATACCGAATTTAAGATAAGTACTCAAAATATAAAAATTAAAGTATATTTTCAAAAGATATATAATAAAACAAAAAGCAATTTAGTTATCAAATATCAAACAAAAAATAATCATTAAAATAAAATATATATTTACAAATATATTGTTTTCCAATTTTAAATTTTTCAATATATATTACAAACATTTCTAATATATTAGATATTTCTCATTTTTTAATATTTTTTACATTTTTTTTAACGCATAAACACAATAAAGTTCGATTGTTATTATTATCCCATTAATATTCAAAAAAACAAGCCCTATAATAAATTTCTCTGTAAAGTGTTCATTTATACCGCGCAAGTTCCGAATAGTCGTTCGTTTACCAAGTTTAAAACGGTATACCTAATAAATTCGGTACAAGTTAAAATAACAAATAATCCTTTAAACATAACCCGTTCTCCCTTACACTTTAACTCACTAATCAAGCCTACGGTTCCCAAAAATCAAAATGAGTAACATTGCCCAAGATTTAGTAAAACAACAAGAGCTAGGTGAGTAAATACCTGTGTTGATCCCGTTGGACCAGTGTTGATCCCTTGCTCTGCTGTCCCACTCACATATAAAACATGGGAACTTAGTAAACCCTCTTTGTTATCCAAGGAGCATGAAAATTTCTTTCGAATCTCCACATATGTAGATAGTTGAATTTCTCATATTTCGTATATTCAATAAATGTGAAAAAATGGTGGGTGATGCGACTTTTTTGCTATTGTTTTCGGACTCAGCCCACCCAAAAACATAAGAATCAGCCAAAACCATAAAAAAGTTTTTTCATCGTTGGCCTGTGTAATTTTCGTTTAATTTTTTCCACAACAAAGCACTTGAAAATCGCAAATGAGATCGCATGAGAACATTCGTTCTTTCCAACATGTTGGAAAGAATGCATTCTCACGCTTTTTAATGGGAATATTCTCACGCCACCTGTTTACACGTATGAGAAAACGATTCTCATGGGAACGCTTGAGAATACCTACATGAGAACAAGAACGTATTCTCATGCCTATTTACACGTGTATGAGAACGAATTTTAGTTCTCGCGAGAACATTTGCATGAGAATATTCTCATCGTCTATCAGCACCTTTAGGATATGTCAGCTTAGTAAATAACGCATGGAAAATAATCGTCTATTATGATTTGGAGAGCTATTGGAAAGAATATACGGGAATAAAGTCTAGTATTCAACAGATAGAAGGCTTCTGTAGTTTACAATTCAGTAACGACAACTTCTGTTCAGTATTACTCGAGCAACTGAAACACTCCTTAACAGAGTTAGAACACAAAAATGAACTTATTAAGGGCGGTGTTGTGAACAACAAAATAAGAAATCGGCGAGCGCCACTTAACATTGTCGGAACTGTTGCCCATGGATTATTTGGGATTTTGGATGACAAATTTGCCAGAAATTACGAGGAGCAAATCAACCTCATGAAAACGAATGAGAATCATCTCCTTCAGCTTATCCGCAATCAGACATCTATTGCAGACTCAACGAGTAACATCATTAAGAAAAATAATAAAGCAGTCTTAAGTCAGTTTTTAGCATTCAAGCATCATCTAGCAGATATCGAAGATAGTATCAACAACACAAATCAAGAACTGGCCAAACGTGACAAGTATGAAGCGTTTACGACGGCGATGTTTCATGCAACTTTAATGTTACTCAAGAGGCACTTCTTCAACTGATCACGGATACGCAACACGGGAAAGTGAGTCGTCTTCTACTCACACCGGAACAACTAAGATCCCAGTTAACACTTATTCGGGACAACATACCTGAAACAGTAACGATCCCTGGAGGCACAGATCAAAAGGGTGTCTTACAGACTTACAAATTAATGAAAATAAGGTCAAAGGTCACGGAGCGTTATGTATTATTTGACATTTCTATACCTCTTCCCAATATCGAACTCCTTCAGTTATTCAAGCTAATCCCCACTCCAATGTTAGGCAGTAACAAATACATATATATATCCATGCAGTAGCTGAGTATCTTGTGACTAGCTTGCATAGGGATTATTATGCCCCATTAACTAAATCGCAGGTGGAGTCATGCTTCCAAGTGGCGGATAACCGAAGATTATGCCAACAAACATTTCCTTTATATAACCACAACTCTATAGTGGGCCGATGTGAAATGAGTATTCTAACACGTCAACAAACACTTTCTGAATATTGCAAGACTCATTTGTTTTCGTATTTTTGTAATGGTATTTCAGTCATCGGGCAAACTTCTAACTTCTCTGGGTCTAATTCTGGATTACCCCTTACCATCTGGCTTCTCTTGTAATGCGTTATATAAGGGCTCTTCTAACACCTAAGAAAATATGAGTACCCCTTACCAGATGACTACTTATATCAGTGCTCCATCGGTAAGTGCTACCTAGAATTCCTACTGGGTTAGAGCTCCAACCCGGCTGTATACTTAAACAGGACTCAATGGTGATCACATCATACCATGTTTTTGGAGGTAGTGTAAGATCTTCCTACAAACTTACAGCACCAATCAATATGCCAAGAGTTAACGCTCCAAGATTGAAGAAATCCTCTGTAGAGACTCCACTCACTTTCAGCGATATGTCAGAATTAGAGCCAGCCATCAAATATCAAAAACAAAGGGAGGCTCAAAGTCAATTTGAACAAATCAACGCACATGATATCCACCATTACTCAATAACTTACCTTTTAATAGGAATAGGCCTGATCGTAGGGCTGGTATACTTTTGGAAGACACGACAGAGGAGAACCCACCGAGTAGGTACTCCTGAATTCCAACTTCGGAAAATTTCCAGAGCCATGCATCCACAACCTACCCCAAGACGTTAAATCTTTGATCAAACAACCTCTTGCGGGGAGCATGTTCAAGAACAATAATTTAAATTTTTATATTTTTTGCCATTTCAAATATTGATACGTATTTATAATTTGACAGCCGCATGCGGCGGATATCCGCCAGACGGAATTTCTACATTTATGGAAAGCTGCCGGTGCAAATGAACACCATGCACGCGCAAATCAATTGCGCTAATTAAGCGATTTATGCATAAGAATATTTGCACCCAGATGTAAGTTATAATTAAATTAATTAATCAGTACTTGTCTATATTTCAACCCGTTCGGTATTCACATAAGTTAAATTAAACATTGTTGTTAGAAAAAAGTTGTTTTTTCATTAACTTTCCTAAATATTTCTATGTTCCCGGAACAACTATTATTGTTTTTTGGTTTTTGGACCATGACGAGTGTAGTCTTTGTTTAATGTCCACATATCGCCAGTCAGCAATCCACCGTGTCAATTATTATTTGCTATGGCTGGGCTGGTCTGGATTGCGTTCAAATTGTTCCAACTTGGTTTAGCTGCTAGTTCCAACATTGTTTTACCTTGCCCCAGGCCCCAAATTTCCAGCTCCCATATTTCTGTAAATTCTGATTTAATTTTGGATTTTTATATTAAGTTCATCTGTCTTGTTTCTTAAATCTATGCCTGCGTGTAAGGTGTAACATCCACAAAATTGCTTTTTTCTGATTAAGGCCACGGGCGTATGCGTATCTTTAAAGACATTTCGATTTATCAACTACTCAGCTCATAACTGTCCTCGACTATTAATACTTAAACTTTTAACTCAATATAATTTACCACTAGGATGGAATCAAATTTTCATTTCACTTTGTACTCGACGTTTGCAGTCTCTTAATCAACCACAGCATGGTTGGTTGTGCTGTCGTTATAATTGCAGTACCAATTCGTATTTTAATACGAAATTTTGAGCTAACTAGTTAGTTTTTAGTAGGGTAACACTTCCGTTTAGGTATGAAACGATTTATGTCGACCGATGCAACGGTCGTTATGGTAATAAAGTTCCAGCGATCGTGGTGGGCCGCTACATTCCCATTATGGAGCGTTTTTCCACTTCACCAAATCACATTACGCTAGGGGTTAAGGCGCCTAACTACCAACGCAGAGTTCGTGGTTCGATTCCATGCGACGGTATGATCCTTCGCCTTTAGCTTCTCCCATCCATCATATCATCATGGTTCCCCTTCTTTCCCACCTTATATCTTTACTGCAACTCCCTGCTGACTCTTCTGTCATTGCATAGAGGTACAATAAGGCAGGAAGCCACCTCCGCAGCCTATTAGGCGGTAGCGGGTGGAGTAAATCGCTGGTTGATGTAGCCAGTATTTTCATTCTTGTCTCCAATGTTTTTCGATTAGAGTTCTAAAAAACTGGATTGAGAGTTTATCTCTGCCCATGTCTTTCGGAGCTTCTTATTTAAAACATTTTTAAACGATGACGATATCTTATCTCAAAACCCCTGCATCCAGTGCAATGTAAACAAATCAAAATAAATATTTTAGTTAGAGATTTTTGGGAATTTCAATCCCAATCATATTTTAGCCACAGGCCTGCAAGGTTATGTGGCGGTCCTGCTCGTCAGATACCCCTAACCTCAAGGAACATAAATTAAAGAATTTTCTTTTGTTTAATAAATAAATAAACGATTATCCAACTTGGAAACATGCCAATTCGCTTGAATAGTGCAACTATTTGACAACTAGTAAACATCTTTGAGATCAAACGATCTTCTATTTCAACCTCCCCTAAAACTAGGCTTCAACCGAAATCTCATCCAACTAAACATCTCGATCCACACCCCATCCAAGCCCAGATCCCCGTATCACTTAACTCCCACAGGCAGCGTACACGTACACCCTAGCCTACAACCTAATCTCACACAGCCCACCATCCAACTCCCAACTCGCAACCCCTACATCCGAGACCCCATCCCCATCCATGGCGTCATCAAGGACGCTGCGCCAGAAACTTCATAGCTATATAACATTAGCATTGGATATTTAACTGCTGGTCAAAAATTAAATAACTGCGAAAAAACATTCTTGTACATCAATATTTTTTATTTTTTGCACAAGTTATAGCAGGTAAATAATTTATTTATTCATTTTTAAATCCATAGAAAACACAAAATGGCTGAACCGTCCACCACCGAAAAAGCAACGAAACTAGCTAATGGACATTCTGCATCTGAAGAATCCAAGGCAGGGAATAAATCTAAACGTATTGACGAGACTCCAAAACAAACAAAGTATATTTTAATTATTCTTTATAATATGATTATGCTAACAACCGAATTTTAAATTTCCAGGTCCCCTAAGCCAAAGAAGACCAATTACTACGAGCAACCAATGGCACTAAAATCCTCGTTCGTTCCTTCGCCAGAAGTGAAGATAAGAACCTCCGAAACTGTTCAAAATACGAACTTTGACGATTTCCAACCAATAGAGTATTTGCATAACTTAAAGCCTGTAGATTATTTGCACAATTCTCAGCCAAAGTTACGGGATATTTTCGCAAATAAAACAGAAGGCAAGCTCTATGGCAGGAAGTCACAAGCAATTAATAATGATAAAATCGTGTACAGCGAACCATTCGCAGAAAATAGACATTCTGGCAATTTTGAAAACTCGAGAGAAAGCAATCGAAACCAGTGGAGCTTAATTCAGGAAGAGGATAATCAAGGGGATGAGATTCCTGACAAGCCGCTAAAGTTTCCCGAAAGGAACGAATTCCCGGTGACGTTTGGAGACGCAGATGAAAACCGATTTAATAAAGATTCCAGTCCATTCCATAAGTGGAAGACAGGAAATGGACATGATTTTGGAGAGCAGAGTAATGGTAACGATAACAAACATTCCAAAGATAATCGTTTTCCTGGTAAGTGGGAGCCAGATAAGGGCGATGCACTAGAGCCTGAAACTAAAATCATGAGCCACGGATTACACAAGTACCACACTACAACAAGCCCCATTTCTGTAGGGCACCCCTACCCTTTTGAGATAGTAAAAGATCAGGATGCTGTTTGGTACAATTCACCATCGAAGAACTTCGAGGGCGAAAGCAATGAGGATCATGGTTTTGAACAATTCACATCTGCAGCTCCTTTCATCCCGGGCGATCCCATGCACGTCTCTTACAATCCACACTTTCCTGGAGGAAAAGAAATCGCCAAGCCAGAGTAATTGAAACACATCTCCACTTACAAAATCGGAAAATCATTTCATAACATTAATCAAATAATTTTTCAGCCATTGGAAAAGCATTCTTCATGTCCTAGGTGCAATAATACCCATCGGTCTCCTCCTGTCAGCCCTAACACCGAACGTGATGGTCATCGATCCGAATGCCACAAGCACGTAAGTAACCTGCACTGTAGCTGTGTTGCTACCCACGGTATACAGAAACACCGTATACCGTGGTTGCTACCTATGTTTTACCTATGTTCATTTGACCTTCGCCATGCCTTACGAATCAGCAAAAGTGAATTCTTGTTGTCATATCTCATCTTGTCTGAAGTGGCCGCATACCTTTGGCTTTACACATGATCGCACAGATGTTAGTTCAGGTTTACATGGTGAAAGTAAATCCGGAGCCGGTTACAAGTTTCAGTTTTAATGATTACTGAGGAGGCTGTGTGTAACTTGGAGAAATGCTTTGGGATTTTATTAAAATCTTTGAATTATCGCCGCAAGGTAGAATGACTAGACAGACAGACTTTGAGGTGACTGAAGTGGAATGCGCTAATAAAAGTTTTGCTTTACAGCAATACTGTACCTATTCAATTGGTGCCATAAGTTGCAGCAGTTGCAAAGAGTTTTCAGCGATCTCATTTATAAAAGATGAGAAATTATCTATAACATATCAAACGAGGCACTCTTAACATGATTTCTGTAAAGAAAACAATTTGAGAGATTACTTTGTCGGTAGTGTCATCGAGATACTTCTTTGGCGTTGTAAACAGAGTTTGCATCAAGTTGTGCAGCATCAAGTTTGAACATGAGAGTCGCCTGCACTGTAGTCCAAAATTCAATTTTGTTCCCTGTTTGTAGATCTACTATTGCACAGTCCTCTTCCTCAGTCCACCTTTACTTAGGACGTTGTAACTATCATGCGCACCATTTCCCCTGAATTCTACTTCTTTTCGTAGGGGTTTCTACCTAAGTTGTTTAGTAAATTCAGACACCAATAAATTTTCAAGATCCATGGACTGTTGGTTGGTTGGTGGTGACCTCCAATTACCACATTTGCACGATTTTGATACCACTCTTTCTCATGACCACTTGGCTTGTTACGGGTTTCCCCGACACTGTTCGACTGATTTTATGTACTTAGTACTCCTCCAAAATACGAAAAACTTATACTTATTATTCTTCAAAGTCTCTTGAACGAGTTCGGATATTTCTTTCCGCGATAAAGAAATAGTTTTTACGACGATAAAGAAATAGTTTTTATTTTTGTTAACATTGTTGGTCGCCATTTTGTTTTTCGTAAAACTGATAAATGATTCGTAAACAGCGACAAAACAGCGAATTTCAAAGAATTATCTCTATTCATACTAGTTTTGTCCGTTTTTTGACGTTTTCAACTACTATTGTATTGTGCAACCTAGAATCGTATATAAAAAGTGTCCTAGAAAAAAAGGGGGCAAACTGGAGTAGTTGTATTTGCAATTATAGGATGGTTTATTCACTGATACCCCTTATTTACAGGACTAACTATAAATCCTAATTGATTAAAAAGTCAATTCCTAATTATATTTGTAGGGGTAAATTATAGGTAGTTATAGGATGTAGGTATAAGTGTATAAACATATTAAAAACAAATCCATAGCGTATGGGTCTTGTCGGGGCCTGTCGTGTCTCAATAGTATGTCCGCGGATACAATCGTTGAATCACATTTCGATATTTTCTTCTGAGATGATTGTTGATGAAGATGACAACATGGGAGAAGTGGAAATAGAAGACATAGAAAGATAATTAACTAAATTATATCATAACTTGTGACCTATAGACTAGGCCTACGGGAAACATGATGTAAAATCCTTCTTGCATTCTACCTCACATATGGTGCGGAAACTATATATAATAACTATATATGACACTGTAGAATCTTGATTTACGCTGATGACATCAAATTGTACCGTCACATAAAGAGTATCGAGGATTGCAAACTTTTGCAAGCTGACCTTGAGACCTTTTACTCTTGGTGTGTGAACAACAACCTGGTTCTCAATATTAGTAAATGTGAAACCATGACTTATGGGAGAAGTCGTAGTCCTATAATTTTTAACTACACCTTTTCTAACGAGTGTGTCCCTCGTGTTAATTTTGTAAAAGATCTCGGGATTAGATTTGATAGTAAGCTCGATTTCTCTGCTCACATTAACTATATTGCTTCCAAAGGTAGTTTAGTCCTGGGTTTTATAAAAAGGTGGTCTAAAGAATTCAATAACCCCTTGATTACTAAACACCTTTATATCTCTCTTGTCAGACCATTACTCGAGTATGGGTCCCAGGTTTGGTCTCCTCACTACTCTTCGCACGTTGGAAGAATTGAGTCGGTTCAAAGGAGGTTCGTTCGATTTGCACTGAATCATCTTCCTTGGGATAACCCATTAGTTCTTCCACCATATGAATCCCGGCTTAAGTTACTCAACTTAAGCTCTCTTTGCAGGCCTCGTGAGGTGGCCGATGTTGTATTTGTTCATCAGCTCCTTAATGGAAAGGTCGACTCAGGTTTTCTAAGTCGCCGTGCGTCGTTTAGAGAGAGTGGTTACAATTTGAGAGGGCCACCTCTCTTACACACCAACTCCTCTAACACGAATTACGGCAGATTCGAGCCTGTTAATCGCATGTTCATTAATGTGAATAGAAATATTGATGTTTTTAGCGTGAGCATTAGTAAGGACGTCCTTAAAAGGAGTCTTTTCAATCTCACGTGACTGACTTTTCTTGCACGCTTCTTTGTGTATTGCATTTCTTACTGTTTTAAGTAATATGTTTTTAACATTTTTTTTGTGTTTGCATGTCTTAGCTGAGCCACTGTGCAGTGGTAAATGTGACCGCGTTTGTGTGCAGGGACCGGACCGGCTCGGTACCGGAGTGCCGGGGAGGGTCGAGAAGGAGCCTGCATTTTCGATCGCATGCTCGTTATGTGGTGTTTTCTCTTTTTATACCTTTTTTGGTGCTTTCGGCCGGTTCGGTCCCTACACATAGGCGTGGCCCGTTTCTCAGCCCAGCTGAGAAGTGTACCTTCTGAGCTAGAAGGATAAACTCTATTAAACTCTATTATTATTATCTCGAAAACTATTGATTCAACTTAAATTTTGAATAGGACATTTTTATGCAGATTTATCTCACGAACAAATTTAGCCAAAATTATTGAATGAGCCCAATGTCCCTGGTGAAAGAGTTGGATATGACCTTACGATCTTGAAGGCAAGGATCGGCATTTATTTGTCTTACATTGCTGAAGATGCACAAGTAACGCAGAATAGGGGCGGCAGAGCATAATCATTGTGGGTGGGGAGCACGTGAAAAGATAGCCGTTAAAGTGTAATTTATTTCCTAGTGGTCTCTTCAGTTATGGTGGGTGGGTGTATATAGGACCACTCCCTCATTTGGACCCCGTATGGCTTACCTTAAGCTGGCTTCCCACGGTGCGCGATATTGCGGACGGAGGCGGACAGACGCGGACCGCACACCATGGGAAGAGTCTCGTCCGTAAAGGCACAGACAAGTCTGTAGCGATCCGTAGGAATCCGCCGCAAGTCTGTAAATCCGGCTTCCTACGGTGCGCGATTTTGAGGATTATCACGCACGGCCGACGTCCACGGACGAGGCCGGACCGCACCGCATGGTGCGTATCGGTCTGTGTGGGTCTGCTAACGATCACCTTTCTGGTATTAGGATTGTATAGTCGAAATCCTTTTGTTTGTTCGCTGTATCCCATGAATATGCACACGTTGGATTTTTCAGCCAATTTATTTCGTTGCACTATCGGTATGTAGGCCATGGCCTTGCAACCAAACACACGTAGAGATGACATGGCTTTGTATTTCACCAACGTTCTTCTGGTGTGATGTTCTTCATGCCATGGCATGGGATTTGGTTAATCAAATACACCGCTGTCATTGCTGCCTCTGCCCAAAAATTTCGACCCAAACCGCTGTCTATGAGCATGCATCGCACTTTTTCCATAATGGTACGATTCATCCTTTCTGCTACTTCATTTTGTTCAAAAGTATGTGGTACTGTCCTCTGATTTTGTATGAAGAAGAAAAACTTGTTATTTCTAGACTTTGCTTTTTACATGCTCGTCTGTGGATTTACGGACGCGCCCGGACCGCACCGCGCCAGCTCGCACCGTACCTGAATTTTCCGACTCGCGGCGGATACTACGCACCGCTACAGACGTGTCTGTGCCTTCACAGACGACACTCTTCCCACGGTGCGCCGTCCGCGTCTGTCCGCAAAATCGCGCACCGTGGAAGCCAGCTAAAGGTGCGGTGCGAGCTTGTGCGGGGCGGTCCGGGCTCGCCCGTGGACGTCGGCTGTGCGTGATAATCCGCAAAATCGCGCACCGTGGGAAGCCAGCTTTATAAGGCATACGCAGGGCATATAACGCCTCGCCATAAGGAATAACCACGTTGAGGAAAAATCATTGCTACCTACCGTGGAAAAGAGTGGCCGAAAAATTTGATAATTTAGGCGTAATGCTATTGTAATTGAACCGGAACCAGTCTATTGAGCAGGGGCGGCGGAGCATAATCATTGTGGGTGGGGAGCACGTAAACAGTTAACGTTAAAATGAGTAAAGTTAATCGGTCTATTGAGTTATGTGGTTTTAAATTCTTTTGTTATGGGGTTATGCCTGACCAGCATTTTGAGGTAAGGGGTACATATAGGGCCCTAAGAGGCTAAACCCACTGCCTCATGTGGAATCAGTGTGGATTACCCTACAAGACCCACACAGGGCATCTAACGCCTTCCCACATTCGCGCCTCGTCATAAGGAAAGCCCCATAAAAAAAAATCATTGCTACCCGATCCCTAGTGGATTTTGAGAATTTCGTCGGGGATATCTGAGTAATAACTGCGCCGGTGTCGAAAGCTTTATATTTTTAAACGCGAGTGTGATATTATCATACCATGCAATGGTGCTTGACCTGTGTAATCGAACCAGAACCGGGCTATTGAGTATGCTAAATGACACCCTTTACGGTCACCAGCATAATTCCCTGAGAACCAATGCAAGAACAAAAACTAAAGCTGTTTGCTAGTTAAACTAAAGCTTAAGAGTATTTATTTAAAGCTTTTTAACAAGCTTTCAGATAACGTAAACGCAGCTACACACGTAACTGCACGCTTGACTCTTTTATCATTGAAAATGATTATAGGGTCGGTAAGTATGAAAATTGGTAACGAAAAATGTAACGAAAAAGCGTTACGCAGAGATGCTGAGATGCATGTGCCTTTGTATCGTCGTGTATCGTGCTTGGAATACAGAACTACAGGAAGGGCCCTCGCCGCTCAGGTTTTTATAGTGTGTGTGCAAAGGAAGGCGAAAAAAGCGAGTGCATTTGAAGAGGCAGAAAACAAGAAATTCTATTTTGTTACATTTATAATTATTTCGCGTGTATATTTATATAGAGGTAAGTTTCAACATATCGCAAAATCATTTTCAATGATCCCGTCGTTTGCGTGTTTGCAAAGACTGTAGATTTTTTTTAGTACTTTTTCACCTAAGCTTTGCCAAAAAGGACCAAATAAGCACCAAAAAAGGCAAATTTTAACATCACACTTGCTAATAACTTCAAAAGTAATGGCCGTAGCATAAAAATTGTTGGACATTATTCATAGGAAATTGCCCAAGCTTTCCAATTTTGCAAAAAAAAATTAGTTAACTAGGTATTTTATGGAGAATAAGGTGGTTTTAGTTGAAATTTTAGTTAAAAAAACGAAATTTTGATTTTGATGACTACTCGGGAAGTTGATAGGGTAGAACCTTGATTTTGAAAGTTTTAGATAGGTGGGAGTATTTTGCGCACACTGATATTGTATTCATGAAAACAGCTCAAAGGGTTACAAAAATACAGGGTGATATGTAAACCTCTACCAAAAAAACTTCAAAGGCCCTAGCTGCTAAACCGTTAAGATTTACCCCCCCCCCCCCCATAACAATTTTTTTTTCGTCTATCCAAAACCTATCCACAGCCGGCCACTTTGTAAGGTTAAAGGTATACACCCTGTATATTTTCGTTTAAAAATATACTATACTAAAAAACTGCCCGTTTTAAAAATCGGCACGTGTTACGATTTGGATTCTTGTCAGGATTGACTTCGGGTGATGTCCTGAAAAGAACCCATCAAAAAACTCCGTCGTCCTCGGACCTTTTAATTAATTTTTTTCAAGCGGACCGTGATATATTAGTTTCAGCTCTAATGTTATTTTAAGTATTTCCTTACCACTTTTTATTGTACTAATTTAAGAATTATTCTTTTGTACAAATATTGCTTAATAAATAATAATAAATAGTGCTCCGGCAATCTTTGCGTGGTTTGTCACATTGATCAAAGAGTTCGATAGCAACAAATCCACTGGTCCCGCACGACAGTCACAGCCAGACCACCTTTGGCTAAACCTCTACACAAACTGTTTGCCCTATCCTACTTCTCTGGGGTTTATGCAGATTCTTGGAAACTTGCACATGGTCAGCCAATAGCGAAAAAATGTGACTGACGCCCTCTTAGCTAAACTCCAAGCTACCGGTGTTTACCCAGTTCTACAGAACTGGATTGACAGTTTCCTTTTTGGCCATTGAATCAAGGTAATATTGAAAGGCTATAAATCCAAACCCCACCCATCCCTGCTGGGATCCCCCGGATCTGATCATTATAAATGCGCTACTCGCAATCCCTTCACAACCCACTTCACAGCTTAGCTGATGACGGTACACTGCGTTACTCTTACACCTTCAACAATGCAAGTCAAGCACGTGCCATATCCTGTCTTGGTCATCGCGGACATCTATCCGACAAAATCAATAGGAACATTGAATTTACTACCTCCAAAACTCATCTCTATCAAAACCTGCACCAACCTTTCTTCTGCCTCAGGCAAACCCATCTTTTAACATCCTAGGCATAACTTTAACTGAACTGTAGAACAACTCGATTGTGGAACAATCTGTCGCCGTTTCTTTTAAATACAGAGCTCATCGCCTCCTCTTCGTGCATCTCCAGACCTTCCTTTGCCTATCCTATCCTTCACCTGTCCTCCGAGGTAAGCTTACTAATGGACATAGCACCATGACGTGACAGACATGACGGGTGGTATAAAGGGTGATTCTTGAGCTTATTTTAAGATTTTCTGTTTCGTTTTTTCATGTTTACTATATCTCACAACAGTGCTAAACCCATTTTCTTTTGACAGAATTGATCGAACACCGATTTTTAATTTATTTTCGAAACAACACCGATCACTACTGACCGACCAGACGACAAGCCAAGAAAATGATTTAACCGCGATTTTCAACTCATTGAAGATTGGCTTTCACAGCTCCTCACAGAATCCGACATGTGTGAAACGCGTTGTGTGCGAGTCATTACAGAAGGAAGACCGAAACCACATAGAAAAATTACAGAATATTTTCATGGATATCTCAAAAAGGTAAATAATTTGTGGAGAAGCCAAACTCAAAACTCTTCTTTATTGGAAAAAATACTTTCAGCAAAATTGAAAAAAATCCTCAACAATTCGTCGCACTGTTTAATGAACTGACCGAAGCCGCAAAGCAAAATCAATGCATGACTTACACCTGCTAGCCGTGGCCAATTATGGATTAAGATCGACATCTTCGGAACTTGTTTTATTAATTTCTTTTTGTTTTTAGTTTAGTACAAAGTTTGGAGAGGAAACATTATGTAACATTCCGATTTATGTCCTTTTACTTTAGTTTTGTTCGTAAGATTCAAATAAGATAAATAAAGGAAATTAGTGAAATCTGGATGGAATTTCACTTAACTGAATGAGGTGTAGCGCGTAATGAATGATGTGACATTAATGATCTGTTTAATCTAAAGCATACAATTTGCGGTGCTCGAAAACTAATTTCATTGCAAACTGTGAAAACGAAAGATTTAAGCGACGAACCTGATTTCAGCAGCTCAAGAGAAATTTATTGAATTTCTCTGAATAATTTTTTTTTCTAGGTGATAAATAAATATGTTGCCTGTTTGGGGTAAAAACTATTCGTAGCAAAAGGTAATAACAGAAATAATTACCAGCATTATACTACAGGATGGACCAACTTAGACTGGCTACTTTTAACAAAGTTTAACTTTGCCTTCTTATTTTTTAACTTTCCATTGTATGAGGTAACTATCTTCTAAGGGGACCACATATTTTTCAGGTTAAACGTCACCAGAGTATTTTTACACTATGTAATTATATCGTCTTCGTGCCAATCGAAGCATATAATTGCGAACATGATCTGGATTTGTTTTATTAAATTCGGCCCAGACGGTGTTTCTGTGGGAACAAAATTTAAGTCTGAAACTAGATTTTAAGATTTCTTGATTTAGCGGATCTAATTTGTTTTGGTGACATTTTATAGAAAACTATAGGTAATACCTGTACCTAGATTAGATAGTATCATTTAAATTATATACAGAGGAGTCCGGATATCAAAGACCACTCGATTTTAATAAAATACCATGGCAATGAAAACGTTCATATTAATGGTAGATCATATATGCCATTGTTACAGATATATGTATGTATATAAGGGGCGACGTAACGAAACAGGCACCGCTATGAACCAAAACACTACAGCACCACCACTTCTAAAAAAGACAAACCCGCTGTAAAACCAATAAGAAACAGAGCAGCGAACGCAAGAGAGAGAAAGAAGAACAAAAACTCTATACCTGTCTATTTTTTTCTAATTATGTTGGCATCACTAACGCACTGAGAAGCGTTTTTTTTATTTTAAAATCGATTAAAGTTCATGGGAATTTAACGTGCGAGGGAGACAACAATAGTTTTAGGTGTCATTTATTTGTATGAGATTTTGCTTATTATTCCATTAGTCTAAAGCCGTACTGTTTGTCCTTTGGGAGCTCTTTGTTACATTAATGAATGTATTACAAATTATCTGAGTATCTGGTCTACTCTCTGAATTTAGGTTTAATAGGTTTAAGTTATACTAAAAAATATAAATTCAATGGCGGACTGGAAGATTTACGTTAATTGGCATTTTTTTTAGTAATTTTTAAGAAGATATTTTTCAGATGACAGACGAAATTCATATCAAGTCCTTCATACTTATTCCGTTATTAGATTATTATATATACTAAACGTTAAAAGTGGCCGACCGAGGAATTTTTGTAAATTTCCCCGGCAGTCCCAATTGAATAGTTTTGTATATCACCTACATTATCAAACTACGATTTTCGAGCCAGAGCACAAATTACCTGAATGGCCAGTCTACTCTCTCAATTTAGGGTTAATAGTTTTAAATTATACTAAAAAATAAAAATTCGGCTGCCATCTTGGAGCCGCCATCTTGATTTTTTTACAAAATGGTCAGGTTGCATTTTCACGCGAACTATACATATGAGCAAAATTTCAGCTGAATCGGAAACCGGGAAGTGGGTCAAATTTAACTTCCAAGATTTTTTTTACATAGTTAGTTACAGGTGAAACTAATAAAAAGGGTGTAAAAAATACCAATTAGCGCAAATCTTCCAGTCTGCCATCGAATTTATATTTTTTAGTATAACTTAAACCTATTAAACCTAAATTTAGAGAGAAGACCTGACACTCAAATAATTTGGTACCTGGCTTTTGGTCTATATGTATTTTAATCGACCGTTCTAGACGCGAGTGTCGTTTTACCAAGCGGTCCCCCAAACAACCTCGTTCAATGCTGCTTGACCTACGCAATTAAACGAGAACCGGTCTATTGAGTAGGCTAATGGCACCCTTTATGGTCACCAAGATAATTTCTCGTTTTATTCGTCCTATACAATTTTTTGAACCTCCAATTGTGTTCCCTTTAATCTATAAAAGGGGAGAGGAGTAAAATTCAACACGATTGTTACGGCCCCAATTAGAAGCAAGTCTTTACCAATAGTCTGATGTTTAGTCAACAGAGCAGGGTGCCATACTCTGTGAAAACCCTTTGACATATCCAAAGCAACCAGACAAGACTCACCAAAACGATGGATGGCGGTCTTCCTCGATATCAAGGGAGCCTTCGACAATACATCCCTTGACACAATAACTAAGGCTCTATTAGGCTCTAAGCTGAAAACTCGCAAACTAATGGTCTCTCGTCTTGAGGGGTCTCTGGAGGACACTACAGCAAAAGGATGTCCACAGGGAGGAGTTTTATCTCCACTTCTTTGGTGCCTTGTTATCGATGATCGATGAACTTATCGAGCTACTTAATGGCCGTAACTTTTTCGCCTCATGTTGTCATCCTGGTAACAGGGGAAACAGAAGCCTGCAGCAGGCACTTGATTTCGTCTTGAGCGGATGCGCCAGCGTAGTATTAAATGTCAATCCCGACAAAACAATTCTGTTGCGTACACTAGAAGACGAACACTGCCGGGACTTGCAGAACCCACCTTTGCAGGCAGAAAGAACAATAGGTTTTCACATCAAGCCAATTACTTAGGAGTGACGCTAGAAGCCAAGCTCAACTGGAATCACCACATGGACACTCTAATGAGCAGGACAGCCTGCCACAGAACTTGTGGATGTCCATGGGTTTTACAACCGAAAGCCGTGTACTGAATGTACACCACCATTATTAGAGCCATGGTAACTTATGAGGCTTAAGTTTGGTGGGATAGAACGGTGCTTAAAAGTTTCATAACTAAATTAAGCAAAATTCAAAGAAGGGCCTGCCTTTCCATCAATGCGGGCGTTCGCACTGCCCCGCAGCGCTGGAAACTTTTCTCAATCTGCTACCCCGCCACTTTGAGGTAGAGAAATCCGCCATAAACGAGAGCTGCGGCTGAACGGGAATATCTACCTGGGTACTGGTCTTGGGCGAGGTCATTCTATAAATCAACATTATAGAAGAGATTCCGGAAGCGGGGATGCTATTGGACTGCCGGCCTTCAAGATTTCAAAATTTGAGTCGCCTTCCGTGCACATGTTTTGGGACTTGGTGAGCTGAGCGTTCTCAATTAAGTTACCATTGTCTGGGTTCTGGGTCACCAAGGCTAAAAAGGCAATGAAAAATGAAATGCTCTGGCTAAACAGGACTCTGACCAGTGGCGTTGCTTGGGTTTCTGCTGTCCGGGGCGAACCATAAACTTTCCGCCCCCTATTTTCGCAACTAAGCAAAACTAATCGTAAAAAAAGTCTGTGATACTCTTTCACTATTGCAAAAGGATTCAAAATAAAACATCTTCTTTGCAACGCAAATTCTTTAATAATATGTTCAATGCTAATTAGGAACTTTTGTTCGATTACCATGATCGCTAGATTTGTCAATTTTAACAATGTAGATCTTAAATAAATTTTAATTAATTTAAATTGCGCGAAACTTCTTTCACAACTGCCATTGCTTAGGCAGCTATGAGGAATATTCTAATCATTATAATAATAGCTGCGATCCATTGGGACTTGGTAAACTACTCAAAACTGCTGCTAGCTACACGCATCTACCCTTGCTCTCTTTTTGGGCAGATACATTTTACTGGTAATTTACAAAAATCATGTTCCATTGGTGATGTAATCGCAAGTACTTGCGAGTAGAAAAAATCGCCCAATGGATCGCAGCTAATGTACGGTAACACACCTTCAACTTTTGGCTCAAAAATAAACTTTAAAATCGCATTTACATCCCAAAGTCAAAGTGGAACGGAGATCTGAGCTCCTTTATCGCAATGATAGTAGCGATATAATTTTGTCAGTACTGCTACATACGTTCCTACGGTGGCTCAAAGCGTTGATAGTGGAGCAAACGGCGTCGTCACCAATAAGTTTGAGGGCGATTTCGCCTCTTTTGTACTTTATCTAACCACGCTAAGGTGGTTTCGGAGCGCCGCCCCAAATGAGATAGTTGTATTCAAGAAGAGGCCGAATGTAGGATTTATATATTACAGCACGGGCCGATCTTAAGAAATCCCAAGTAGTGGGATGCTTGTTTGGCGATTTGGAATATGTGGTCACTCCATCCCAAGTCTTTGGCTAATGCAACGCCTAAGGTGTGCAGAGATGGGTCGGCCATTAGTTCAACTTCACTCACTGACTCGGATAAAGAGGTGTCGCACTTCTTATTGGAAATAAGACAGTACTTGGTTTTGGAGGGGTTGAATTCGACACGATTCTTGCGGCCCCATTCTAGAATGAGTTTGATGTCTTCGTTTATTGAGTTCGACATTAGTTCGTGATCATCAAGATATGATCTGGCATGTGCTTGTCTTGCATTATCGAAGCCGTAAGAGTAACGTAGGGTACCGTCGTCAGCGAAGCTGAGAAGTGCGTTAGAGGGGATTGAAAGTAGGTAATTTCTAAAGATAAGAAATAGGGCAGGTGGTAAAATTGACCCGCGGTGAACCCCCACAGAGATCGGGTGGGGCTCAGATTTGACGTCATCCAATCAGGCCCGCCACATCGCCTTGCGGGGCCTGGGGCTAAAATATGTTTGGGGGCCCTTTAAGGATTTTGAAATTGCAAAAAATCTTTGACTAAAAAAAATTTGTGGTAACATGAGAATACGTTCATTCAAATATAGATACCGAACGGTCGGTTCTTTATTCGCGGATGAACATAGTGCAACCTAGAATTAAACAGGTTTTATGTAGACAGCCCCTTGTACTCATCTCTCTTTTGACAGAATCAATCCAGAAGCTATCCCAGAGGGAAAAATTCGAAGCACTACTAAAGGAAGCGAATTAGAAGCGCTGTATGGAACGAATAAAACGGCAAACATAACCCGGTTCTCGTTCGAAGCGGTGATCAAGCAGCATATTGAACGCGGTTGGTACTTAGTTGGGGCACCGCTTGGTAAAACCGCTGTCGACACTCGCGTTTGGAAGGACGTAAAGGCAAGTACACAAGGTGAACAAAAATATAAAGCTTTTCGACACAACAGTTGTCTCTTATCCAAAGGCGCTATAACATAAATTGGAGGGTTAGAAAGTTTTTTCTACTCTTGTGTGACTGCTTCAAAAACGCTTCTAAAAAAGCAGCAGTAAAAGCCCCACTGCGATCATGCAATGTTAAAAAAGATATAGAACTGGGATGGGAAGGGGAACGCCCCAAGCTTTTTAAGGACCGTTCTAGCTCCATTTCTCGCCGGGTAAGTTTTATCTTTTTCCATAATACTCAATTCGAGCTTATAATATTCCAGTGGTAGTAAAGCGACCACTTAAGGGCTAGCCAAATCTCCCAATCTAATCTTTGATAAAGGTCTTCAATCTGTTTTTCCTCAATTTGCTTACATCTTTTTATTGTGATAATAGGTATCGGTGTTGCGTCTAGTTAACATGGTTTCAGTAAATTAAAAATGATATAAAATTATCTAAGATCATGTACGGGTCATTACGTTTAAATCATTGCATTAGAACGAGAGCTGGAAAAAATATGTCATATGAAGATGTCATCGACGACTTTGCGGGAAAAAAGCAAGAAAAATAGTGTTTACTATTTAAATATGTCGAGTAGAAGGACCCATACCCATACAAACATAATATATATTTTAAAGTGCTTGCTTGACGATTAGAACGCGGGGAAATGGTGGTTTTGACTTTTTGGGTCTCAAGATACTTTCGGGGCCCGTAGGCGATTAGTACGCAGGGATATGGGATTTTCAATTTTCGGGTGTCAATCTATTCTCGGGGCCCCCTCTGGCCTGGGGCCCGGGGCAATTCATCCCAATTGCCCCCCCTTTCTGGCAGGTCTGCTTCCAATACTACCTTGATTGAACGGCCGGAAAGAAAACTCTCAATCCAGTTCTGTAGAAGTGAGTCAGCACCAATAGTTTTGAGATGAGCTAACAGGGCTGAGTGCCATACTCTATCAAAAGCCTTGGATATATTCAGTGCAACCAGACCAGACTCACGAAATCGATGCAAACTTTGCTTGAGGTGTTCTGTAAGGCAAACCAAAAGACTGTGTCTTCGGGATGTAAACTCCCCTTAATAGCGGCATCGACAAATTCTTTCTTACAGCCTGTTGTAGCTTCAAAAGCCCGGAGAAGCACACACTCAAGTTTAAGCTCTTCTCTATCAGGCCATGCAAATTTCTCCAACCAATTTGGAGCTGCTTGAGCTTTCGCGAACTTCAGCAGTTACTCTATGTAATAAAGAGAAAATTTTGGGGTTTAAATCGTTTTCGGGCGATAATCCGGCATCTCTACTTCCGTCGTCAAAAATGTGCCTTCTCCTAATTTGCTTTGCAAGTTCAATAGAAATGCCAAGTTCGTCACACAATGTTTTAGCGTAATTTAAAGCCTCGTTTACGGATTCCTCTCATTTCTCTTCCAATAGTGTCTGTAACGCGTTTATTTTCTGCGCTAAGCACACTGAAGGGAAATTTATATGCTGAACACAAAGTGGAAGACCAAAGTGGTCTTATACAAAATGCAAGCGCAAAGGGTTATCGAAAGCTGGAAACTTTTTACAACTGTCAAACGTAAAATTTTTAATACGGTCGCTGAGGAAACGATTTAATGCGCTGCAACGCCTTTTAGATAGTTATATTAAATTAATGTGAAGTAAAAAAGACAATTTTATTAGTTTCAAACATTTTCACACTTCGTTTTTGAAATAACAGAAATTAACGGATTTTTCAAACTTTTAGAAACAAGGTAAATATAAACTTCTAACAAAACCAAAAGAAACCGTAAAAGTGGCATCTAGTAGGCATTAGAATATTAAAATTTAACGATATTAAAAGCTTTTTTTCGGACTACGCGTTCATACAGTAGAGTAGAGCCCTACTTCGAGGTTGCAGTTTTCAGTTGCCACTTTGGTGAAACAGAGACAGAGCCATACTATACTATGCGATAAAAGAGCTCAGATTTGCACTTCCACTTTGACTTTGGGATATAAATGGGCCTTGATGTATGTTAAGTCGCTCCGTTTCATTAATTTTCAATCATTCATTTCTCACAGCACCGGTTACCAGATGCACGAGAAAAGAAACAGAGAAACGAAAATGATTGCGATCGCGACCAACAAAGTTCCTGCGTCCATTCGTGTATTCAAGCTTTCGTCTGTTTCTGTTAGAGCCCGCGCCATAAAAGAAGGGAATCTCAAAATCACTGTTTCCATGCGCCGTGATAGTCTCAGTACCAGCGATCAACGTCACTCTTTTCCATTCTGTTATGCTGCGGGATCTACCGTCTCTTCTCTAGCGTTGTCAAAATGTTGTTAGAATGATATGGTGTCATGTTTGAAAAGATGCACTTATAAGTATGCACTTTTCGATGCAGCAATGCAATTTCAAAAAAGTACAACACCAAAATATGGCACGGAGTTTCTAGACAAGTTAACGAAGTGAATGCAAAAAACAATTTGAAGGTTGACTGGTATATTTTCTAGCCTAATGGTAGATATGTTGTGTTTGGACTCGTTTCAGTCATATCCCTGTTTTTTGACCATTACCTGATGCTACAGATACCTTAATCAGCCCGGCCGCCCCCATATCTGCGCTGTCTGGGCTATGGTAGCTAAGGGGGGCATTCTGGGGCAATGCCCTACCTTAATATACCAATGCCCTACCTTAAAAAATGTCATCAACTAAGATATTATGCTAAGTAAACTGTTTGTTCATATTATAATATAACGGAAAAAAATTAATTTACTGGTGTAGTGTAGGGACTAAACAATTTCGAATTAACCACGGTTTGTTACAATCATATATTTGTATACTAATTCTCTATTCTGTCTATAGATGGCATTTGAAGTATGTCTCGGGGCTGTGCCCGCATTGCAATCTATGATACCATTAACACCCTTTTAAACTGAAATAAGCAGAATAGAGGTTATTTGACTGTAGTGTTGGTTAATGGTTAGTGTAGTGTAGATACACAGAGAGACAAAATAATAAACACACTATATTTTGCCTTTATTAGACTTTTTATAAGAAAATACAAGAAAAAATGAAATTCAGTTTTTTACATTTTATAACATATACATACATATGTATGTATGTACATCAAATAATTTTTACCATTCAGAGTAGTAATTTTTTTAAGTTAATATAATTTATAGCGACCGCACAGAATGCATTATTATGTGAATTCTTGTAGGTGTCTCACAAGGTCCGTATACATAGTATCACTACGCATAAAATTTGAGAACTCTGGTATTGATTTCGCGATGGATATACGGGCTTTCTGTAACAAAAGACGAAGAGTTCAAGAAGAAATTGACCACGAAGAACCTCATTCCTCAAAACAGATGGAAGGACAAGATGTAATTGCTACTCCTATGGAAACAATATATATACCTTTTGATATTGCACAAGTCGGAGAACGGATAAAGCAAATTATTTTGGGCGTATATATATCCATAAGAAAATAATAGCGCCTTTGTAGCGGACTGAATCAAGCGATTTAAATAGCAAGCTGCTTTTTGCTATCCTTGCCAGCCATTTTTACCTCATGGACGCAAACAGACTTCGTACACTTCCACAGGATTTAGAAACTGGAAATGCCACAAATTACATAGAATATATCTACATCTAGCAGTGTTAAAACGTTGATACTTCAAAAAGTACATATTAGAAAAAAATATGAGTGTGCGTAGGACCACACGTTGGAAGTGAAAGCTTCTATGGCCGGCTAGTCTATATTTCCAAATCAATCTTAATATTACAGTAGGATAAGGATCACGAAATTTTGTTTATGAATATTCCATTTAAGTTTATTTTATTGTTAATGTTCCAATAAAATTAGAAGAACAACAAAGTAATAGATAATTCACAAAAAACAATACACAATACATAATATATAATTCATAATGCCTAATACATAGTACATAGTGCGTAGTGCGTAGTACATAATAAATAGTACATAGTACAAAATACATAGTGCATAGTACACAGTACATAGTGCATAATACATAGCACATAGTACACAGTGAATAGCACATAGTAATAGTACATAATACATAGTCCATATGTAGTACATAGTATATAGTGCCTAGTACATAGTATATAGCACATAATGCACAGTACATAGTGCATAGTATTTAGTACATAACACATAGTGCATAATACATAGTACATAGTACATAATACATAATTCATAATACATAATACACAGTACATAATACATAGTACATAGTGCATACATTGTAAATAGTACGTAGTAAATAGTACATAGTATATAATACATAATGCATTGTACATAGTACATAGAACATAGTACATAGGACATAGTACATAGTACATAGCACATAGTACATAGTACATAGTACATAGTACATAGTACATAGTACGTAGTACATAGTACATAGTACATAGTACATAGTACATAGTACATAGTACATAGTACATAGTACATAGTACATAGTACATAGTACATAGTACATAGTACATAGTACATACTACATAATACATAGTATATAGTACATAGTAAATAAGCATAATACACAGTACATAGTGCATAGTAAATAGTACATAGTATATAATACATAATGCATTGTACATAGTACATATAACATAGTGCATAATATACAGTACATAGTGCATAGTAAATAGTACATAGTATATAATACATAATGCATTGTACATAGTACATAGAACATAGTACATAGGAAATAGTACATAGTACATAGTACATAGTACATAGTACATAGTGCATAGTACATACTACATACTACATAGTACTTAGTAGATAGTACATAGTACATAGTACATAGTACATAGTACATAGTACATAGTACATAGTACATAGTACATAGTACATAGTACATAGTACATAGTACATAGTACATAGTACATAGTACATAGTACATAGTACATAGTACATAGTACATAATACATAGTATATAGTACATAGTAAATAAGCATAATATACAGTACATAGTGCATAGTACATAGTACATAGTATATAATACAAATGCATTGTACATAGTACATATAACACAGTACATAGTACATAGTACATAATACATAGTATATAGTACATAGTAAATAAGCATAATATACAGTACATAGTGAATAGTAAATATTACACAGTACATAATACATAGTAAATAGTGGATAGTACATAGAACATAGTACATAGTACATAGAACATAATACATAGTATATAGTACATAGTAAATAGTGCATAATATACAATACATAGTGCATAGTAAATAGTACATAGTATATAATACATAATGCATTGTACATAGTACATAGAACATAATACATAGTACATAGTATATAGTATATAGTACATAGTAAATAGTGCATAATATACAGTACATAGTAAATAGTGTGTAGTACATAGTACATAATGCATAGTGCATAGTACATAGTGCATAGTACATAGTGCATAGTACATAGTACATACTATATAATTCATAATACATAGCACATAGAACATAATAATTAATACATAATAATTAGTACATAGCTCATAGTACGTAGTACACTACATAGTCCATAATACACAATACTTAATATATAATATTAAATATATAATATTCAATATAATATTAAATATTATATTATAATATTTAATATATAATATTTAATATATAATATTTAATATATAATATATAATTCATACTACATAATTAAAACTAAAACCCCCAAAGGAAACATTTTTCTCAGGTGATGGTACGTGCGCGTGATGGCACACAAAAAGTGCGCGTGACGCGAGTTTTTAGTTTTTTCCCCAGGCCAAAAAGTGCCCAACGTGCCTATAGAAGTTTTCACTTCAAAAAACAGGTATTACGTGAAGTCTATTAAGTATAATACAATTTCTAGTTGTCAACGAATTACCTTTGCGTGGAAATTATATTTTGGAGGAAGAAAAAGAACAAGGACTATTCCAGAATCTGTTTGAATATCCGTGCATGAAAGATCCCAATTTTTGAAGGAGACTGTCAGTCCATATACCTCAAAATGCAATATATCGTTGAGCTGAAATTCAAAATCAAATAATACAAGCAATGGTTCAAGCAGTACGAAGTTCCATTGTTAACGATATTAAGAAATTTGACGTGAACAAATAACCACGAAAATATTGCAATAGCAATACGTTATGTTAAGGATGGAATTGTCAATGAGTCGTTGCTGACAGTTACAACTACTGAAAACCTTGAACTTGAAGTTGAACTGAAAACTTTCACGGAATTAACCTTAAATGCCCTTACGGAAAATAACATTGATCTCTCTCATATGCTAAGCCAATGCTATAATGGCGCAAGTGTAATGAGTGGGAAAGTTTCGGGAATTGTGACCAGAATAGAAAATAAATTGGGCCGAAAACCATCGCTTACATTATTGGTAGTCATCAGGACTATATCTCGGAAATGACTTTCATTCGTTTATTTTTTGATCAATGCAGCATGTTACATGAATTCTTTCACCATAGCAAAATACCTGCCTTATATGGTGGAAAGAAATTGGCTTGCTCCTCGAAAAGCGTTGGTCAGGACACTTGGCGGTTACAAAAGTTGTATACGATAATTATTCATCAATTTTTAAAACTTTAGATGAAATAAATTAAAAATGACAGATTTAACGGCGACGAATGGGGCAAGAGTGTAGGCATTAAAATAGTCATGTTCAATTTGGAATTCCAAAGGGGCATGGTATCGGCCAAAAAATCTTAGCCATGCAAGCTCGAAGCGCAAGATTGAAAGACGCCATAACAATAAAAATACGTCCAAAATGAAATGATGAAACTGAGATCAGAAGAAATGTATCAACAAATTTTGGAGGAAGCTAAGTCTATGATAAACGGCGAATCGGAAAATAAGACCCAGACCTGGAAGAGGCAACTCAAAAAATCAAATCGGCTAGACGACTACTTGACGTATGGCTCTTCCTGTTCCTCCGCGGGGCAAAATATAGAAGACCAAGATGCTCAGCCATTTAAATCTGAGTATTTCGAAACGTTGGACGTACTAATTGCTGAAATGCAAAAGAGATTTTCAGACAACGACGATCACTATTTGCATCAGTGGCGACCATAGGATGTAGCACTGCTGTGTGCGAATCTACGTTTTCAACTTTGACTGCAATCAATAGGCCTCAGCGGCTGTCAATGGATCACGGAAGAATGGCAGGAATGGTATATCTGGCTTTTGAAAAGAAAAGAACAAAGTCAGCAGATCTTAATGAAGTCCTTCGCATTTTTAATAATACGGCGAATCGAAGAATTCAGCTGTTTTAATATGGTTAAATATAATATGTTTGGAGAAAATAATATAAACCTGAATAAATTAATTTTTTGCTTTTTTCTATTTATCACCCCTCCCGGCAATTAAGTTATACTTTACTCATTCACAC
Source organism: Thereva nobilitata (assembly GCA_963855945.1). Classification (NCBI taxonomy): domain Eukaryota; kingdom Metazoa; phylum Arthropoda; class Insecta; order Diptera; family Therevidae; genus Thereva; species Thereva nobilitata. Next base: position 39,319,223 of record OY979697.1, read on the forward strand.
TCACAAGTCAAGAACGGCGAAAATCGATTGATCAGATCAGATCAAGTAAAATTTTTACTTCCGCCCTACTTGAAACTACCGTTGCCCTACCTTAAATTCAGTTCTAGCTACGGCCCTGCAGAACACTTGTTGACTTGACTACCGGGCACTGAGCCCTAAATTACCACTTATAGAGGATAGGAAGAGCGGAGGACCCCACCTGCAGGCTTTGCCTTGAGGAGGGCGATTCTGCCCTACATATTGTCTGTGAGAGCCCGCGATTGTGCGGAGGAGGGTCTCGTTGTTCAACAAGTGCCTGCTAGAACATTCAAGTCAAGGCCGGGCGCACATTGAGACGCAGGCGACACAGTCAGAGCAGCATGGTTTCTGTGTCTCATGCTTTTTAAGGGAGAATCGCGAATTGCAACGCAGAGCAGGTGGCACGAATACTGCGCCCGGCGCAGGCTTCACGAGATTTGTGGATGGGGGACAGAAACTGTGTGACACATGCGGCGTGCGGACTTTTTTTAAGATGGAAGAAAAATTAATCGAGTTAGTTCGAAATAACCCAGCCACTCATAATATGTGAGGTCAAAATTCAAAAATGCAATCTGGGAAAGAATAGCTACTTTTGTCAAACTGTCTAACAAAACTGCTCCCCAATGTGCTTAAACAGCTGTGTAAAGCAGTTTTTTTTCGTGTTGCCCTGCTCTGCGCTTACTGCGTGACACAGCTCAATGTGCGCCTTAGCTAAGCGACAAGCCACCAAGCAGACTGCTGAACCTGTTAGGCCGGCCGCACACATACGGTTTCCGTGTTCGGTTTTCCAAATCGGTTTCCGTACTCGGACACCCGAATGCAGGCATTTCATACAAATAACTTTACACAGCGCACCTTGATAATTATCACTTAAACTTGATCATCATATGGATCAGTTATTCCAGAATTTAGCTGAAATAATAAAACTATATTAAGATTTTGCATATGTATTAAGTTTCTCCGGTGGACTACGCTTTCTTTAACGGACGCGGGTATTTACGTCGAAAGTTATTAATTTTTAGATTGTCACTTTTTCGAGCTAAGAGCCGCGCTGGTCTCCAATCATCAATTTATGGAATAAAACGGTGACACCGGAATTTTTCTTACTTTTACTAAAAAAAGGGGCAATTTTAGTATGCAGTTCAAGCGAAACTTACTATTTCGCCAGTCTAGGCTTAGGATAGTTCCTTTGTCATGGATGGACTTAATTCCATTTAATATTTTTTTGCAAATCTTTGAGCTGAACTCGTGTGCACTCGTACCATTCATACGTTAAAGTGTTTTAAACGGTTGTGCAACTTGTTTGTCATTCTTAAATCCAAAGTCCAGAGTACGCTTAAAAATTTTTGTTTGATTTATTTCAAAACATTGAATTCCACTGAGTGGATTTTAAGTTAAGTGAAATTGAAAAGGGGGAAAAACAAAAAAAAGCTTTCGAAAAAAATCATTAACACGCTGATTATTGAAAGCATTTGAAAAATGCCAGAATGACATGTAAAGGCGACGAAGCGGCTCAAAAGAAAGAAAACTCGACTGGGACTCCATCATCATCATCAATATCATCAATGCGAGAGTCTGCCAAAACATATCAAATCCTCTGGCGCAGCGCCGCCGCCGCGGTATCAGGTAAGGCCAGAAAAGTCTCATCGATGGGGATTCCAGCGCGATAACTCTTCCATGAAATCCACTCCACTCCATCGTGGTAGGGAAAGCGAAATCATCGTCGTCAGCGGCAAATCTCCAAACCGCGTAACATCAGTTCGCCTCAGTAAGTCAACGCCGTTCCATTAAAAAAGAAGACCGCGGCTCCTTTAATAAAATTTAGCAAAATAACGCATTTTAGGATTTATGTTTTTATTTTTGAAAAAAAAAGTTTTTCGTTACCTTAAAATGTGCTAATTGTGCCCGAAGACATTGCTAGAAAGGAACAAAGAAAATCGTTGGTGTTGGAACATTTCAGGATATAACCAAAGTGAAGTAAATATTACCATTTTTTTGTTCAAATGTACATTAGTTGCCTAAGGGCAGATTCCCACGAGTCAATTGCACGAGGATTTGTTGTACCTGTAGCGCTGCACCCAAAAAATGCTGTTGCATTCCCGGAATTCATTTTGCATGAGCTGCGCGCAGAAATTTCAGTGTTTGCGTACTATCAGAGATCGTTATTGGTGGGTCCCTCTATAGGAGCAGAGTTACGTCTTCGTGGTGTGCGGCATCGAAAGTAAAAGTTTCTTTTAAAAATCTCCATAAAATTTAAGACGATTTCTCGCCTTTTGGGAAATGATTATAATTTATTAACGATGCATTATTATTTCTCGGTTTTCCATTACAAAGAGCTCGGATATGTGTCAAATATGGTATGAATGGAATTGTAATTAAAATGTCTGACCTTGGACAAATTAAAAAAAACTCACCAACCGACCAAAAACAACACAATTAAAACCCGCATATTTAGTTCTCATGTCATTGAAAACGTTTGTAGAGCCCACATTTAAGCGAGTTTTATGCAAAAATTGTTACTTTGTAATCCATTAAAATCAAAGTGAGACCTTTGCGGCCGACACACGGTAAAAATGTCGCTTTGGGGCTTCTTCTCCAGCGACTTTTTAAATTGCTGGCGACTAAGTAGGGAATCCGACAGGAAAACTCGGTGGCTTTCTACACCATCATTGGAGTAAAGCAATTATCTTGGTTAAATATTGTCAACCTCGGAAATAATAATAATGGGTAACGAGATCATAGATGAAGATTGCTTTTTCAAGTTCATCTTTTTGTGCCTATTGTTTTTTAGTTAGATTCACACCGAAAATTTTCTCTTTGCAAAGGGTTGTGGTTTTACGTTTTTACCAACGTTTTCTTCTTCTTAACGTCTTTTGGAAAGGCTGAAAGCTGTCGCTGGCGCAGACCCGTAAACTCGGAGAAAATAAAAGTGAAAGAGTTACGCAAGCTCAGGTCTCACTTTGCATTATTTGTAGACTAAAGTGGGAAGTATTTACACCACGACTGAAAAGCTAATTTAAATAATTCGAATCAATTACAATAATTAATTTCAATTTAATTCAGCGTTTTTTATAATATTTTCTTTATAATATTTATAAAGTGAATATTATTAAAGATTTTTTTAAGAAGCCAATTTCCAAAATTCAAATGGTTTTGTGGATAGATAAATTTCAAGATTTTAAACAGGTTTTGAACCAAAATTATACTAATTTGATCATAGTTTAAATTGTGCAGTTCTCCGTTTTCCTCCGCATCCCTTTTAACAAGCGGATCTGAACCAACGTGTGATTCATCAAGATTAGTAATGTTTTACTATGAACTATTGGGTTGTTTTGGGGTGACAAAACGTGTAAATAGTAAATTTAATCTGCTAACGACTATTAGTATTTTTCTAGTGAGATATTTAGTTGTTAGCTAAACATTCGACCAGAATAAACTTTATTGAATCGGTTGGCAACACCAAAAAAAATTTAAGTAAAATTCACACCTGGCTGCACCATCGGCGATTTGAGCTTGAAACCATTTATTTATCTACTGGTGCGCAGAATTTTGGAAAAAATGTCAAGTTCAAGTATTTTTTCGGCTTGAATAAGCGCAAAGGATTAGAATTTTTCTACTTTTATTTAGTATCGATTTTAGTTTAGTCTTTATATTATAATTTGTTTTGCACATATTTCCTCACTGAGGATACCTTTCATAGCGAATAATTTTCTAAATCCTCTTATAAACAAATTTACAAGACAAGACAAGAAATTATACTTCTTTGGAGTGATGCCATAAGTATGTTGAGTAAAACCGGCCCTCGTCAAGTTAAAAGATTCATTCAAATTGACCAAGCTAAGCGAGCAAATTTTGAAATGTCAAGAGGTGGGAGCTAAAAATAATAACAGGGCAGAATATTCCTGGTAGTTGATTGCAATCGTCGGCTCTGCGGGCACTTGCTGTCCGAATGTCTCCTTCATCGCCACTTATCTGCTCCCAGGGAGATTTGATATTATGAATCCCAAATCAATTTTAAGTTATATCAAAAACTTTAACATTGAAGGGCTTTTAACGGCGGGGTTTTCACAATAGACCAAATAAAATAGGTCGCAATGCGCGCTAAGACGCCCCCTTAAAGAATGAATGAATGAATGAATATAAGAGCCTGAACATCCATCTACATCAAGATTAATAGGTTAAGATATGACAAGGATGGACTTCGAATATTTTGGGATATACTAAGTGATAGACCGTTAGGTAGACCAAGAAAGAGGTGGAAAGACACAGAAATAGCAGACGCAGGTACGTTTTTAGAAAACAGTAAGCCAAGGACAAGGCTCGATAAACAAATATAATAAATGTCAAAATACTTTATCGCTATTACCACAGCGACTGTTCCACTGAAATTCAGGACCTCCTGCACGGCAATATTTCTCCCGCAACACAAGACTAGCTCGCTCGGCTCACCCGCAATCTCCCTACAGTCTAGAAGTTCTTTTATGAATAGAACAACTCGACTGTGGAATAATCTGCCGCAGTCAGTATTTCCGAACTGAACCTAAGGTTCATCAACATTTCCTTGAGCACCCCCAGACCACCCAACCCTTCCTATTCTCCTCTATTCTTCAATCCCAGCTTGCTATTAGACATTGCACCATGACCTTAAGGCAGTGGCGGATCCAGAAACAATTCTTGGGGGGGGGGGGGAATTATTTTTACTCAAAATCTGATGATGTTATCTGAAATAGTATTCGGTGTGCACTTAAAATTATAGTAAAAAATTTACTCCCTAAGAATAAATAGCACAAAAAAGCCATTGTAACTGTCGGGGTTAGCTGAAGACAGCCTCGTTGGAGTTTTATGCCTTCTGAAACAAGTGAATCCAGCTAACCAGCCAACAAAGGCTATGACGCAGGCAGTACCAGACTACCAGGTGAACAAGAAGGTGCACCGTCCGCTAGGTGAAGACTAGACCTAAACGGAACTTCGGTACCCTAACCTGTTAAGCTGGCGGGATGCTTTATTAGGGCTCTGAGGGCATATGAGTATTTTAAATTTTCAAAACTGCGATATCTTATGAATGGAGATTCGTACAGAAAATGTATAATATCTTTTTTTGTAGATAATCGCATAACCTAAAAACTTAGTCGAAATTGTTTTATGATGCGACCTAGCGTTTAAGAGATATTTGCAAAAAACTGCTTTTCGGACCGTTGAAAAATTGTTTTTGCTCCCCATTCAGAAACTCATTCATTTTGAGAAATTCAACATTTCAATTATTATAATGATGTTTTTAAGGTCTGTTCCAATTTTTCGCAATTCTCGAGCTATGCCGCTGGGGGATAAAAAAACCTGTGTTCACCTGTAATCTATTTAACCCTATCGGTACCAATTTTTTACGAAAATGGACTGAAATGGTTAGGAAAGGGATGAATGTGTTCCTGTGTCCCTTGAGATTTGTAGGTTTGGGTGGGTGATGGTGCAGGCTTACATGCTCATACCAAGAGTAGAAGGACATTATTTTTGAAGTGGGACATTTAAAAAAATTGAAGTCTCAGTACAATTTACCGTCATGTAAGGGACAAATGTACTGGTCTTGTTCAACTCTAACCGGAGGGAAGGCGTTAATTAAATAGCTCAGAGAGGTATTGACGCTAGGTGTAGTCTCTAAAATGAGTTTTCTATTAAGCCGAGTTTTTCAAAATTCAACAATTTCAGATACAGAGCTATTTTGATTAGATAACATTTCAAACTAAGCACCCAACTACAATTTAAAAATTGGGTGGCGTTTTTTCAAGATTTTTTTTTCGTTAAAAATAAAGACAGTAATTTTTATGATTATATACAGAGTGTATTGCATCAAGTTACAAAACGGCCGGTTGTGGATTGAATAGACGAACAAAAAATCGTATCGGGGTGAAATCGTAACGGTTTAGCCGCTAGGGCGTTTTTAAGTTTTTTGTTTAAGTTTTTACATATCACCCTGTATTTTTGTAACCCTCTGACCTATTTTCATGAATAAGGTATCTGTGTACGCAGAATACTCCCACCTATCTAAAACTGTAAAATTAAAAGTTCTACCCTATCAACTTCGCGAGTAATGAGTCATCAAAGTCAAAATTTCGGTTGTTTTTAACTAAAATTTCAACTAAAACCACAATTTTCTCTATAAAATTCCTAGTTAACTAATATTTTTTTGCCAAATTGGAAAGCTTGAACAATTTCCTATGACCTATAAGCACCAAATAAGGCCAATTTTAACAACAAACTTGCTAATAACCCCAAAAATAAAAGCCGTAGGATAAAAATTGTCCAGACATTGATGAGTCATTACTCGCGAAGTTGATAGGGTAGAGCGTTGATTTTTACAGTCTTGGATAGGTGGGAGTATTCTGCGTACACTGATACCTTATTAGCGGTTAAACCGTTACGATTGCACCCCCCCCCCCTCCGATACGATCGGATGTTCGTCTATTCAAAACCTATCCACAGCCGGCCGTTTTGTAACTTTATGCAATACACCCTGAATAGAAGTAAATTTCCTAGTTCAATTGATTACACTCGACATTTTTTATAAAACTAAAATAATCCATAAATCATAGAGCCCACCCCTGTATTCGCCACTGCCTTAAGGTCATGACAGACTGGTAGTGCAAAGGGTGATTCCTAAGCTTGGTTTTATCACATAAAAAAAAGCAATTGACTGCTGCAATTCTTCGCTTAGGGGACATCCATAAATTACGTGAGGTGATTTTGGCGATTTTTCGACGCCCCCTCCCCCCTTGGTGAGATGTCGTGAGATTTGGCTCGAGCCCCCCCCCCCCCCTCAATCTCACGTGAGATTTTTAAAATTTTAAAAAATTTGTAGGCTTTACACTATTATGCTTATTTTTAGTGTAAATACCTTAATCTGTGCTTGATTGCATTTAGAAATCATAATTTGTGTTGAAGAACAGTACCACAAAATCATAACAGCACCAAGTCGGCATTCACCCAATATAAACTACAATACCTGTGGATTACCATTTAGCAGGTGATTCTGCCTTACAGGGATAATGATTTCTTAACAAGAGAACAGAAAAATTTCAATTCTAGTTTGAGCTCAACTCGTGTATTTGTAGAGCAAGCATATGGAATATAAAAAAATTTAGAATTTTACAATATATTGACATACGAAAGTGGGCTTTGGCATCCTCTGATTCGTTTATAGAGAGTAACGACTTGACTGTTTGAATAGTAATGGTAGAGCTATTTATGACTCTGTAGATATACAAACTTCGGGCCATTCTTCTATAGATGTCATCTTTGGGTAAAAAACCTGTGACTGAATTACCCAGGGGGTTATCCTGGAATGCGATTCGAAAGTCATGAAATTCGGAAATAAGAAAATGGTATCTTCCATCAATGCGAATTCGAAATAAATTTGTCCGCCTGTTATCGGATTTCAGTCCGTGAATAAAGCCATTGCCGCATGCGCTGCTTTTATTTGTTTGTTTTAAAATATTCTAAAAACTCTTTAAATATTCTTGAAACAATTTATTGTTCGCATCAAAATGTCAAATTAAGTTAATAAATGAAGTTGGTTGGCTGAAAATAATTTCTTTTCGAAGATTTATCAGGCATCGCTACTAGCTTCCGTTTGCTTCCTACTTTCGTGTCGCCTTAGAAAAGCGGAGTCTGAAGTCACAGCCAGCTTCTCATATTGACGTTTCAGCCGCCTGTACATCAGGATACAGATTCAAGAAGTGCGGATCTGTTAGACTTCCATTCTTCACAACTCTCGATAATGATATCAAAAGGTTTTCAAAATCTATCTTGGCCTCTAGTAGGTATGTCAGAGCAGATGGTCGTCGATTCAAAATTCGAGTCCTGTAAGATGCTTAGATAACTAATTATGTCGCCTGGTGTAAATGTCTGCTTTTGGTAGTGACAATGCACCGCAGATAGCATGTGTTCTGACTGATGTGAAAAAAACCGATTCTTAATATAATCAATGATTGCAGTAGGATTGGGTACATTATGCACTTGAGATTCTTAGGAGCGCATTAGGTTCCAAGTTTTTCAATTGGGCTTCTAGGCCTTTTTGTTTTGTTTAAGCTTAGATCCCCACACTAGTTCATCGTAGGGTCGCAATCTGTCCAAAAATGGTGGTATAAGTCAATGCATACATTACTTTCGCAGTTTTTCCCAGACCATTGTATAAAAAGATAAGAATTTTTCATCACGTCTTCATTCCCAGATATTTAAATTATTTTCTTTACTTTTTTTTGGATGTTCCAGTTGGATGGTATTTGAAACAGTGAACAAATACAGTGTAAACGGCAGTGCAAAATTTTTATACCCAATTGCTATTGAGTCGAAATATAGTAATAGTATCACGTATACTTTTGATTCATTATTCCTTCTCTATTTGCAATATGTTTTGATAAAACCTTTCACCATGTTCATCTGATACTGCACCAAGATTTTCGTGAATGAAATCTAAGTGCGGGTCCGAAAAGACGATTTTAAAGATTTTCTCATTTACAGATATTGTACTTAAAATTGAAAAAAACAAAAAGATATTAAGAAATATTGCAAAAAAATTAAAGAAAAATCGAAAAATACCCATTTTGAGGGCTAAAACCCCCTAAAAAGTGGGCTTCTCGGAGTAGAAAATCACTATACTTTATAACCCCTTATTTTTAGCATAAAAAGAAGCGCTCTGCCAATTTTCAGCCTGTACCTAATTATTTCCGCTATATCGCTTTTTTCGGCTTAATTTACCTGTACTATTAATTTAACCCAGTTTTCTCGCGATTTTACACTGTTTCTTGCGGAAAAAAATTACGTGAGATTTGCGGAGACCCTCCCCCTCCCCCACGTGAGATTTGGTGAGATTCTGCTCGACCCCCTCCCCCCCCCTAAACACCACACGTAATTTATGGACGCCCCCTTACTAATCGATATCGTGAAAACTATCAGATCCGTTTGTTTAAAGCAACGATATAACTTTACCACCACGGCCAAACAATCGACATTGATCCGATGCACACAGTTGACATTTATGAAAAGCCTAATGCAAATCTAGAGAGAGGTATTTAAATGGAAAATATTCAACATGTTGGGACACAATTCTACTGAAACTAAGCAATCTTATCAATCATTTAAAATTTGCGTTGAAAGTGCGCTTGGCAGAATAAGAGTAGTTAAAAAATAGCAAAGTTTCCATTCGAATTAATGATTTTCTTCCATTTTCCATTACTAACCATAAGATGAAATATTTGATGTGAAAAATTTCTCAACAGGTAAAAATGATTTACCTAGATTCTGCAACTATTCTAAAAACACTAAAGAAATACTTTTCGTGATAATAACCCATAAATAATTGTTGAAACTTTGAATTCGTTATTGGATGCATATGAGATTCTCCATAAACATTTACTTCATGGTTGGGATCTCCTTAAACGTTAAATGTGGAGGAACTATTGCATAACGAATTAAGTAGAGACGACGTTACACAAGAGTCGATGAAAGATGGTCTCATCGAACTAAACAACCGTTAAAACCCGGCGAAGGTGCACCAACGTAAGCACTCCCATCACCAGAAAAGGTTATGACCATGGTCTTCTGGACCTGCAGCTGAAAGATGTTGAACATCGTTGCTGGAACTTTTGAACAATGAACTGAGGGGAAAATAATAACAAAAATTTTTTACTTGCATTATGATCGCAGAGCAAATCGTTGGAAATGCCTTAGGTAATCGTAGCGTATTTGGTTTGAATCCAGAAAATTAAAAACTAGTGGTCTACAGTAAACGAAATTTGAAGAAATATATATAGTCCGGGGAAATTAGCAAAAAAAACGCACCAAAGGAGGCAAAACTCCAAAATGGCTGAAAATTGGACCACAGCTTCCTTAGGACTTTTTAAGAAAACAATTTTTTCCCAAAAATGACAAGAAGGCTTTTTTGTAGGCAATAACGTTTCGTATTGACTGATCAAAATTTTTTTCGAAAAAACTAGTTTTTGATTGATTTTTTTTGCCAAAAAGTGATATCTCCGGCAGCCATGTTGTTTTTTTTTGTGATTCCGAAATTGTTTTCTTAAAAAGTCCCAAGGAAGCTGAGGTCCAATTTTCAGCCATTTTGGAATTTTGTCTCCTTAAAATGCTACTTTCCGGGACTTTTAAATAAAAGCTGACTCACACTAAGAAACGATTTTTCGAAATTCAACCCCTAAGGGATGAAATGGGGCATCGTTGTTTTCAAACTCACAATACTAGCACCGCGGCCGATAAACATGATTTTTACAACCCGCAGTTCTAAAAAAGGGTGCGTTTTGAGAAATATATGAATTTTAGCGTTTTTTCACCATTTTCTCTATTTTGAGGAGCAACTATGCATTTGGGTGAAGATATCAAAAAAGCAAAGTTGTAGAGCATAAAATTTTTTACAAATCCGCATAGTTTCGCCGCTTGGGGCCGTTTTGAGCCATTTTTAGATTTTGAGCCAAAATTATGCATTTGTATGAAAAATTAAATGAGATCAAAGTATTAGTTGCAGTTTTTCAACGGACTGCTTTTCTTTGGACGCTTCTTAGTTAAAAAAGGTAAACTTCATATATTTCTCAAAACGCAACCCTTTTTTAGAACTGCGTGGTTGTCAAAATCATGTTTAGACAACCCAAATCCTTTACTTGGTACCGCTCTCATAGCTGTGGGAAACATTTCCAAAAAACAGCGATTTTTTGACTTATTTGAGCGGACTAAAGTCCCGATTTTTTCTATGGAAAATCTTTTTCAAATTAAATACAGTGATTATAATTGCGCCAAAGGTGAAAAGGGTGCTTTCTTAGCTTCTTCTTTTTATTATTCATTTTTGATATTAAGTCGGTTGTGTTTTTAGTGGACGCGATTATAATTGCGCCAACGCTGCAAAGTGTGCTTTTCGATTTTTCTTTTTGTGTTTTTCGTTTGACAATTATTATAAATGCGGCGAGTATTCTTTTTGATTTTTTCTATAAGCCGGTTGTGTTTTTCAATACCTCAATGGCCTACTTTAACCCGTCGAATTGACCAACTCGGTTTTGTTTTATTCTTTCTTAGAATAAGTTTGGTCGAATATTGACAAGAGACGACACTAGTCTTGATAATTTCTTAATAATATTGAAATGTTCTTAATATACGGGTGTTTTGCACTAAGAAGCTAATCCGTTAGCGGGTGATTCCTGGATGTATATGGAGAAAAAAATTGTTCAAGAGAATGATGCAAGTTACACTATCCATCATTTCGTTTATTACCCCCATACACAACCGATTTTTTAGGCAAGGGGTCGCAGGGAAGTATATGTCATACGTGTAATTTGCACCCATCGCTGCGACCCCTGCCTAAAAAATTGGTTTGTGTATGGGGGTAGTTAACGAAATGATGGATAGTGTAACTTGCATCAATGGGGCTATCGGCCCTATTCACTGAGGTACAGGGTGTTTACTTAAAGTTTAATAACTCCTAAACTATTTATCGTGGAGCAAACTAATTAGGCTCATTTTTTTTGAGAAATGTACATTCTTTATTTCTGGAGTTTTTGGAGTTATAAGCAATTTTGATGTTAAAATTGGCCTTATTTGGTACTTTTCGTTAGAGCTTAGGTGAAAAACTACTAAAAAAGTACGAATAGAGCTAATTTTAGCATCAAAATTGCTTACAACTTCAAAAGTAATGACCGTATCATAAAAATTGTCTGGACATTATTCATGGTTATTATTATTTAATTCTCCAAGTTTTCCAATTTTGGAAAAAAAATTATCGGTAACTACGTAGTTTTTGGAGAAAAATGTGGTTTTAGTTGAAATTTTAGTTAAATAAAAAAACTTTGACTTTGAACTTACATATCTTCTAAACGGAGTGACTAAGGTTTATGCTATTGACAGTAGCGGATTCAAGGGGGCGAAATGAGGGACATTGGACCAGGAAATTTACCTCTCTGTATATAACATAAAAATTACTGTCTTCTTTATTTTTAACGAAAAAAAATATTGAAAAAATGCCACCCACCCATATTCTAGCTGTGTGCTTTGTTTTAAATGTTATCAAATTAAAATAGCTCTGTATCTGAAATTGTTGAAGGCCTTGACCGACTAAACCCATTCCTGGACATTTTAGGGAGAGTGGGTTTAAGTTGCGGAGAGACAAATAGGAATTCTTTTCACAACGGATCTAGTTTCTGGGGCCACAAAATTAGCGAGAAGGAAATTATAACAGACGAGACCAAAACAGACGCAGTAAGATACTTTACGGTGCCAAAAATCCAGCACCAATTAAGGCAGTTTCTAAGCATGACGGGATATTTTCGAAAATTTCTTACGAAGTTGCTCAAATCCAGTGGACGGAGGAGCAACAAAATTGGTACGAAAACGAGAGCCTAAAAGAGTTGCTGGAATCCTGATGCAGCGTGAGGAGGATGACCCTTTCCGACCAGTACACTATTCTAGTCGTCAACGTCCAACGAATCAAAAGTCCATAGTCAAGAGTTAAAGGTTTTGGTTATTGTGGAGTTAATGGAGAGATTTCGATTATACTTCCTGGGCAAACATATTAAAAGTCATCACGGATTACGAAGCTAACTATCAGCACAACGAAGTTGACGAAACCATTATCACCGCGGATTTGTCTTTGGTGATTGAGATTTAGTGGCAGGAAAGTGTATTTCACTTAAGCCTGAAATACATTAAGAGGCAGTGCGTCGCGTCGCAGTAAAATTTAGATTTATAGTTACAGAATGTGGCAACTCACATTAATCACACTGCGACGCACTGCGCCGCGACGCACTGCGCCGCGACGCACTGCTTTGACTTAGGCTAATTTCTAAAACACTGCTTCTCTTGACAGTTGTGTGGGGTCTAACGGGCGATAAAACCGTTAAACGATTTTTCACCAAATCTTTTTTTCAGCAAAATTGCGTTATTACGCATAACACATGCCGCCAGCACAAGAAATCTTTTTTTAACCTAATTTCGTCTCAACATATTTATTTGAATTAACTATTTGCCTTTTAATACATGAAGAATCAAATTGTCAAAAAAACGCGCAGCGCTTGCAATGTGCGTTGACGTTCATACTTTAATCAACCACTGCGGCGCACAGCGACGCGACGCACTGCCTCTTAATGTATTTCAGGCTTTACGAACGCTCTGAGCCGCCAACTATTTGATGTGGCAGCTGAATCAGAAGTGGGCAACATCTTGAATTATCAAAGCAGGACTGACTGCTGGAGATGCAGAGAAAGGATCCTTAACTGAAAGCTGTAGTAGAGTCGTTGAATTCCGAGGGTTCATCCCCATAGGCGGAGCAACTGATAGTCCAATAAATAGATACTTTTTCTTTGCGAAAAATACCGCACGCCAAGTTTTCCAATTTTGCAAAAAAAAAAAATTAGTTAACCACTTATTTTTTGGAGAAAAAGGTGGGTTTGGTTGAAATTTTAGTTAAAAAAAACGAAATTTTGCTTTTGATGACTCATTGCTTTGGAAGTTGATAGGGTAGAACCTTGACTTTTACAGTTTTAGATAGGTGGGAGTATTCTGCGTACATTGATACCTTATTCATGAAAATAGCTCATAGGGTTACAAAAATACAGGATGAAATGTAAACCTCTACCAAAAAAAACTTCAAAACGCCCTAGCTGCTAAACCGTTACGATTTACCGCCCCCTCCATACGATTTTTTGTTCGTCTATCCAAAACCTATCCACAGCCGGCCGCTTTGTCATCTTAGCGGTATACACCCTGTATATTGGGAAAAAACTACTTTTGAATCTACGTTTTTCGACACTGAAAGCGCCATAACTTGTGCAATATTAGCCCTACGTAAAAAATGATAATAACAAAAATTATAGATAATCGTGTGTTCTATAAGTCTTACGCAGAATTTTTTCATGTAGAATTAACCATTAACGAAATATAGTGCAAAGAAAGTGATATATGAAGTTTGAAGCACTATTTCTCCGAAGATATTGACTTTACACAAAAAAGTTTTAAACAAGAAAGTTAAATCACTTATTTATCTACAAAAAAGATAATACACATTTTTGTCGTAAAACGCATACTTTTTGAGATATAGAATTAAACGCGTTTTCCTTCACTGTAAGTTTAGCAAGAGTGTGGGGATGACGCCATTTTGAATTTAAGCTTATAAAAATATATAAAATCATTTGGTAAAAAAAAATTGCGTGCGGTATTTTTCGCATTACGAAGGCCTTTTTTTCGACCTAATTATTGGACTATGAGGCGAGATTACCTTTTGCAAATTGAAGGGTTGTTTAAATAAACAGAATACGGATCCAAATGGGTCGTGGCAAGTGCTGTTCGGTGCCGAACCATTTTGAGTCAAAACCAAAATAATTTAAGCGGACCTTTTCAAGAAAATCGATTTTTGGCCCCCCAAAAAACCGTTTTTGACTAATACCTCTTAAACAGTAAGTGTTATCATAAAATAGTATTTACAAAGTTTGTAGATTATGCGATTATCTAGAAAAAAAGATATTATACATTTTCCCGTACGATTTGCCATTCATGAAATATCGCCGTTTTAAAGATTAAAAATACTCATATGGCTGACCTCCAATTAGCACATTAGCGCCCTTTTGATACCAATCATTCTCATATAGCATTCAAGATCTGTATCAAGTTCACTGGATGCTGTTTTGCTAGATCCGCAAGCTCGTTCATTTTGTGGTTGGCATATGAACTGTACCTGCCCTGGCTAGTGCCGGATATTTCCACCCGAAGTGCACAATACTTTCTTTTTCATTTGAATCATTGCAGCTACGGCGTGATGTCTTGAATGGGATGCCCATTCTTAACGCATGGTCTATTGGCCAGTCTCCTGTAAACACAACTATAGCTCTGGCTAGTTTCGTCCGGAATAGTTTTAGGAAGTTATCAGTTTTGTTTTTGTTGTAGGATGGCCATGTTCTTTTGGTCGTGCGGCATATTGTTAATCCTTTCCATCTTGCACTGGCCAAGGAAAGGAAGTACAGGTAAATATATCTTTGAGCCGAATTGATAAGGAGGTCTACCTCTTCCGCTGAATAGGCATCCAATCCTGGAACCCACAGTAGGATAAAGTTTACATTTCTGCTTATGATCTCGAAATGGCACCATCTTCTCTATTGTAGAATTGTCTACTCTCGCTAGTTGACACGCCTTCCAAATTGCCAGTATTTCTGCTTGGAAGACTCTGGATCTGTTCGGGAGTCATATTTTTTTTGCCTTTATTGCTTGATTCAGGCAAGACCGCGGCACCTACACCGCAGTTTATCTTGGAACCGTCTGTATAGATTATCATGTACATATATGCTAAAACGTATCCACTTCTCCACTCCCGTCTTATTGAAATTTTGAATTTGAACTTCTTGCTCAACTCCAAGTTCGGCACAATGTAAGTCTCAGATGGTTGGGATCAACCCTTACCAATACCAAGAATGTTGCTGTGCCCATATGGCTTTTCTTGCCAGTACCCATTTTCTTTGAGTCTGACCGCGCTACATGAAGCTAGGCACTTAGTGTGGAGGTCCAATGGAAGAAGGCAGAGGATGGTATTTAACGCGTCCATTGACGATGTGCGCAATGCTGCTATGGTGCATATGCATGCCATTCTCGGAACTCTACCTAAATGGGTAAAATTGTACTCTTTCGTTAATGCTGGCCACCATACTATTGATCCTGATGTGAGGATGTGACGTACGATGGCTATGTACATCCATAGCACCATTCGTAGCTTCCCAAGCTTTTTGAGCTTAGTTTCGACATTATAAACTTGAAGCGAAAACAAAATAACCGATAGTTTTCATTTAAAAGTCTTCAACATTCAAATCCTAGATCTACTCATCTTCGTCTACTCATCCTTTCCTTTACACTGGTATTAAATTTTAAATATTGTACGATATTTGGAATATTGCAATAAAAATGCGTCCATTTCAATTTTTAATAGCTCAAGTTTCAATCTAGCTAGAGGCTTTTGGATACGCAGTAGCTAAAAGCAACGACTTTATACTTGTACTCGTCAGGGTCAGACAGTTAAAATAGTAAAGAAAAAAATGAATAATCAAAACAAACGTTTATTTTGTTTAACTTGTTATTTGTGAACGATCACAACTTGTTGGCTTAAATACAAAACGTTTTAAGCTTATTGACAAATTCTAGACTCGGCATATCATCTCTAAAATTATATTTCTTAAAAATCTCATTAAAATACTTCACGCTTAAAATTATCGGAGGTGTGGTACAGAACAAAAGGTTTTTTGTTGTTGTTATTATTATTAACTTTTAAGAAAAGGAAGATTTCTAAAAAAATACCAAAGACTCAGGAACTGGTTCCGATTGCATTATTGTCTTAAAACGGAAGCTAATTACCATTTCTGTGTAGCATAAACAAAAACAAAGACACACGACAGAATAGCCGCGTGAGTAATCTGTTCTGTGTAAATCCTTATGTTATATAATTGGTCCGGTCAGTTGCGTAACAGTTATGATGTGATGCGATATGGAATGGAGGAGCATGTTGTCCAACAATGACCTGTGTGGAACTGCCATTAAATTAAAAAGCATAGAGCAAGGCTTTTTTGTTCTAGAGATCTTGATTGTGGGATCAATAATTTACTAAAAAAAACATTTTATTATTCTACAATCTCTTTCTTAGAAATGCTTTATTAAACGACGCACCACCTGTGCTCTACGTTTTCCCTTTCTATACTGTGCCAGGGACATAGAAAAGCACACGGTTGAAAAAAATAAACAATCGGAAATTGTTCGTGTTTTGAAAAAATGTGTTACGTAAAATGCCTGATCAATGCTGCGACATCATCTGCTTCAATGAACATTGGTGATATTGTTGTTGTAATTTCTAATTAAATGAACGGAAGAATTATTCTAGTGCATTTAAAACTCTTGATTATCAACAGGTGGTAAAAATAGGTTTTCGCATTTTTAAAACTTCCAATTTGTTAAGGCCCGTTTCCATTGCGGTATTCAGACAGTTTTTTTTTGATATATTGGGCCCAAAAGTACCGCGGCCATTGGGGCTACGTAGACTAGTCATGATTACTATGTAGTAAAACCGATTTTTAAGAAGAGAGAGGTAAAGGGGAGGCATACTCACCCCGCCACTTCACCTCTCTCTTCTTAAAAATCGGTTTTACTACATAGCAATCATGACTAGTCTACGTAGCCCCATTCGGTTGACCTATTGTACTACACCTCTAGACTATATCTCATATTTATTGGCCAGACGGCTCAGCCTGCCTAGTGGCTTGTCGTTTCCACTTGAATGTTCAAGCTTCCCGGAGAAAGCGCGCTCGGGTATGCCGCGTGGGCTCCCCAATTCCACTCCGGCCCTCCTTGTCTTGGCCCCTTAGTGAGTCCAGAAACTTAGGGCAGAGCGGCGGTGGTCTGGGTCTGCTTGTTGTTCCAGTAGGAGGCTAATTGCGATTCCACGCTTTTTTTTAATTTATTTTTTTCCTTCTTTTGGGGTTCCTGCTCCCCTGGATGATGGGAGTGTTCCCCCTAGATTATATCGGAGCTGGTGCTGTCAATTTTCTGGCGGGTCCAAAAACTTTGGGTAGAGCGGCGGCTGACTAGGTCTGTTTCTTGGCTACCCGGGTTCCAGGCCACCGTCCTGTCTTTGGTCTGTAGGGCGTTCCTGAAAGCGGTGCGGCTCGAGTGTGCGGGAAACATAAAACATTTCGGGCACACAAGAATTTTATCAAATGAACTTTGAGGACGAACATTATTTAACAACGTCCTCTGCCTCATTCATTATTGTGGCAAATGCAATGCGACAATGACTTATTCTGTTCGTAAAATTGAATTAATACAATAACTTTTTCATTTGTCCATTCCATCTTCTATAGTGTTAGGAAAAATTAGAAAAACAAAAGAAAATTAACTTCACTTGAGGCAATCTACGCTTAGGCAACCGCGTTTGAAAACTATGGGTGTGTTTGAAGTTTCATCACAATCAGTAATCAGAAATCATTGATGGAAATTAAGCCTAATCATTGATGGACTGATGGACAATTATTCGAATCCGACAAAAAAAATGGACTATGGGACATGTTGATAGTTGTTATATTTATGTTGATTGTTGTTAAACTTGA
This sequence comes from Thereva nobilitata, assembly GCA_963855945.1. Lineage (NCBI taxonomy): Eukaryota > Metazoa > Arthropoda > Insecta > Diptera > Therevidae > Thereva > Thereva nobilitata. The sequence goes on from OY979697.1 coordinate 39,337,357, forward strand.
CATATCCACTTCCCCCACTTTGATTAATATTCATTGCCCTGTTTGGGCACTCGTTTTTCCAGTGTCCTAATTTGCCACACCTAAAGCATCCATCCATCCTATTTCCATTTTCAAATCGTGTTTTTGTCAGCAACGCATGATCCGTTTCTTCCTTATTTATTTATTTATAGGCCAAACAAGGCATACTTAAACTAACTTACATAGTTGTCCTTATCCATAATACATAAAATATAACTAAGCATTTTTCTCCTATATGACAGTGGTAAGAGATCCAATGCTTTCAGCTTGCTTGTGTAGGGTGGTAGTCTATGATAATCGCGCGGGTCATGGAGATGTCGTAAAGCACCTGTTTATTTCTTTTGCGTTGGAAAGTAATTGCATTGCATTTATTGATGTTGAGTTGTAGTTTATTCATGATGCACCAGACTTGCAATGCGCTCAGTTTCCACTGAAAGAAGGATACATCTGTTTGAGACCTTATGACACCGTAAATTTTTAAATCGTCTTTTATGCAGAGATATGGAATATCCCTAAGTTTTTCGGAAAAATCAGAGATAAATATGTTGAACAGGAGGGGGCCGAGATGACTGCCCTAGGAGACACTGAAAGTAAAAATCCTTGAAACCTAACCACTTATGAGTTCTTCCGTTTAGATATAATTTTATCTATTCAAGCGCAGGACACGATATTCCAAATTTTAAAAGTTTTGTTATTCAAATATGGTGGTCAACACGATCGAAGGGCTTGCTAAATTCCGTATAGACAGCGTCGATTTGATGATCCTTCTCCATAAAACATAACAGTTCAGAGGTTAGTATCATAAGGTTACTGCAACCTAACCTCCTTTCTTCCATGGGAAAACAAGCAGCAAATTGTTCTTTGTTTTATCCTCTGCTGATGTACTATACCTACGGTGACCATATTTCCGAGAAAGAAATACAGTACAAGCAGAACAAAAAAAACTAGCAAGGGCGGGGGTGAACCTAAAATTTCAAATGGCAACCCCCATATTTTTCACGGATTCTGATTCTTTGCAGGGAAATATGAAGCTTTTGTCTAAAAATTTATTTTATCCGAAGCCCGCCTGCACCCCCAAAAATCATCAAAAATCAAAATTATAAATTCGTATAAAAAAATATTTCTAACAAAATTTTGATATTTCTCTGCTAGGGGGTGAGTGGGGTGGGGTGAAAGTTGTGTTCAAACGATTCCACCCTCTAAGTCCTCTACCTGTTGTGTAGAATTATCACGTTCCTTCCAAAAATTGTTTTATTCTCAAATAGTTTGCAAAAATACAGTGCATTATACAGCACGCTGTGTAGATAGAGGACATTTTACAATTTTTCAAAGATTAAAAATTCCAGAGGACAGGTACACTTAAAAGAGTACTGTACTGTACAATACAGTACGGTTGGTCACCGTAACTATACCATGCCGAGAAAAATGCTTAAAGTCTTCCGGTAGACTTATCAAAATCTTGTTGATCAACATATTTTCTGAAATGTTTTCCCCAGTACTCTCAGATCTTGTGCGAAGTTTTCCAGCGTAGCAATATGAAAAGTGTGGATTCTTATGCCTAATCTCCAATGGGAAAATCAACCATGAACCAACTAACCAAAATGCTGCTAACTACTCCTTCTCATTGTAAATTGATTCACCCGTCTCGCTCGTGTTTTGGTTAAATTGTGTAACTTTCCGTATGTGTTAGTTAAACCATTTGAGTTGCCACATGCAATTCCGCGGGTTTTTTGCAGTGGTTCTAAACAATTTTGTACAGAGAAATGTCATATATGAAGGCAAAAACGACGTTAAGTTTAATTTCAATATCGCGCCAAAAAATATGACAACGCAAAAAGTGAAAGTGACAACACAAAAAGGGAAAAGATAATGTTTGTAAATTATTTATTTCATCCATAATTTTGCTCGGCATTCCCGATCAAAACAAGACAGAATTTCTGACATTTCACATCTATAGTACATTTATAGAAATGTGTGTGAACGCATTTTGTCAGCTAATTCAGCCAACTGGTACGTGATTGGTTCCTGGTTGGTTCTCCCATTGGAGATTAGGCATTACCACTGACATATATATATGGACTGCTAAATAAGCAAAATCCCATACAAAAAAATGGCACCAAAAACTATCGTTGTCTCGTTCCCCCGTTAAAATCCTATGAACTTTAATCGGTTTTAAAATTAAAAAACAGTTGAGTGCATGTCAGCGATATAAACATAATTAGAAAAAACTAGACAGCTATAGAGTTTTTTTCTTCTTTCTCTACTTTCGTTATTTTTAAAAGTTCGTTAAACAGAGGGAAAGAACCCTCAGATATTTAAAAAAAATACATCTATTAACCGAAAAAACTGCTACTAAATAAAAAATAATGATGGAAAATTATTTCTATCAATTATAACATACATCTTATTACTTAATTTCCTCTAAATTCGAAAAAAAAATTGTTGCTTACATAGAAAAGGTCTTCTTCTTCTGGAGAAAAATGGTGCCATTGAAAGTTGTCAATTAGCAGTCCATATCTATATGTCAGTGGGCATTACCCCCATTTCTTTTGAATCCTTGCAAGAAACCAAATTTTCCAAAATCCTTTCGTTATTATTAATTTTTGGACACGTAAATCTTCTTTTTCAAATTTTTGTTCTTCTTCCTCCATATTTCCAGTATCTCTTTTTCCTTCTATGATGTCAAATAAATATTCTGACTTCAATAAAATTCTCATGTGAAAAATCCATGTGCTGCAGTTCTTTTCATCCGCTCCCAAATTTATTATTTTCATCGAGTCCATAATTGTTTCCATTTCAATTAAATAATTATCCACTGGGCCCATAACCTTTTGTAATTTATTATTTCCTTTAATTAAAAGACTGATCATTTATTTATACTTGATTTAGGAGAAATTTATTTCCCTGTATGTTTTACTTTACACCTTTTATTTACATCACCAAATAAGAGGAAGAACATAACATTAGCACAATCTGACAACCTAATATTTCTATTAACAAAGACAGTTCTGACAACCTTTCAAGATAAAATAGTTCGGGGAAATTAGCATTTTAAGGAGACAAAGACAAAATTCCAAAATGGCTGAAAATTGGTCCACAGCTTCCTTGGGACTTTTTAAGAAAACAATTTCGGAATCACAAAAAATAAAACATGGCCGCCGGAGATATCGCGTTTTCCCCGTGTTCTCCTTGTATCTCGGTTTCTATAGGCCGTACAAGCCCATTGTTGACAATGAAATTCTTTACAACTTTAGTTCTTACAAACATGTTGACCCGATTAACCCTTTTAAAGTTATTCAAGGTCAAAGTTATCAAAAATCACTTTTTGGCCAAAAAATCACTCAAAAACTGCTTTTTTCGAAAATTTGTTCTGATAAGTCAATACGAAACGTTATTGTAATCGAGATAGATTATTGATATTGATATTGTATTGTAGATAGATTATCAAAAAATATTAAACACATGTTTTTTTTTAAATCGAAACTTTCCGAGATAATTAAGTGGCACCGGTGGTTTGGAACACCATGTATATCTTCAATAATATCATCTTCTGCAATATCGGCTACTTGCACATTCTCACAATTGATCCCGATACATTCTTTGCAAAATATGGAACGAGTAATTTGTAATTTTCTGTATAAAAGGGATAAAAATCGAAAAAAGCTATGTTCGAGTGGTGAATTTTGTCTACGTTTTGTTCTATAAAGCTATGCGTATACCTATCTCTGACCCTAAACAAGTTATAGGCTCAAAAGCAAAAAACAGAAAAAAAATCAAAATTTTTGGCTTTTTTTCTTTTTGTTTCAACAATTTTGGTATAAAAAAAATGCTTCAAAATTTTTTAATTTACCTATTTCATTCAAATTCAATTCTCTACAAAAAGTTTCATATGAAGTATGTATATCGAAATTTTTTTTCGTTTGCGAGGTACATTGAAAAAACTGAAAAGGGTCCATTTTAACCCCTATCTCAAATTTCCACCCCCTAATTTAATAGCACTCCGCGGTTTTTTCTTCTTAAATGGCCCATTATATTATATGACATAATCAATAGACTATTATGAGGCTTGCTATGTAAGGGTGAGTGCAGTACGCAGCGTAGATGGTAGAGTAGAGCATAGCTGCGCATACTCGCTTATAGATTCTCAATGGGTTTTAAATGGGTGTGTGCATAACAGATCGCTTTCCGATCGCAGAAAAAGCGAGCTACGTTATGCACACACCCATTTAAAACCCATTGAGAGTTCTATAAGCGAGTATTCGCAGCTATGCTCTACTCTACCATCTACGCTGCGTACTGCACTCAGCCTAAAGGAGTACAACTTGAAAATTTTTGGAAGTGAATGTTTTGTTCAAATTCCTAAAGAGAAAAGGCAAGACAAGAAATTCGGTGCAACAAGTAAACAAGGAACTTTTGTAGGATATGAAGAAGTTACTGGAAACTAAAGAGTTTGGATACCAGATGAATTTAAAATTGCAATTAGTCCCGACGTGGAGTTTCATGCAGCATCAATTCCTACAACTTTAATGAACTTGTGTCAGGGAGAGACAGAAGAAGATATAGTGACAAATCACGAACGTGACCAAATGAAAAATGGTTACGATGAAGAAAATGGTGATCAAGAGGTTCTTAATCCGAGTTGGAGTCACGGTTATTAACTTAGAAGTCGAGATAATCTTCAAAAGCCAGGTAGACTTGCATATTTGTGCCACAAATCAATTACAGAACCAGAATCTTACACTGAAGCAATTCAAGTTCCAGAAAAAGAGGATCGGACTAAGGCAATGAATGAGGAGATGCACTATCATTGGAAGAATAATACTTGGGTGCTCGTGAAAGCTTAGACCGCGAAATGGGTCTATCGTATTAAAAGGAAGTCTAACGGAGAGATAGATATGAAGGTTTAAAGCCCGACTGGTGATTCGAGGATTTGAGCAGAAATCGATTGCCATGACACCTTTAGTCCTGTGGTTCGTCATGACACTATTCGTTTTTTATTTTGGTTTTCAGCTTCTGAAAAGTTGGAAATAAGTCAATTTGATTGAAAAACTGCTTAACCGGAAACTTAGAGGAATCAATCGTCATGCTTCAACCCGAAGGATACGATGAAGGTTCTGGACGAGTCTGTAAATTAATTCGAAGTATTTATGGACGGAAGCAAGCCCTTATGTACTTGAATCAAAGGCTAACTAAACACTTAGGGTCCATTGGATTCACATGTAGCGCCTATGATTCATGTGTTTTCATTAAACGGAAGAGTGGCGATTTAATTTTTTATGTAGACCACGGACTGGTGCTCGCAAGCAAAAGGCAAGACATCGATAATTTACTGGTACAGCAATAAGAGAAATTTGAAATTACCATCTGCGATGATGTGTCTCATTTTCTAGGTTTTGAAGTGGAACGAAAAAGAGGAGAAATTAAAATTCACCAAAGTGTCTACATTTTGAAGACTTTGGAGATGTTTAAAATGAATGATTGTCGTCCTTCAAAGATTCCTGTAGATAGACAAAACATCTATGAATTTCTTGAATAGTGAAACGGAAACAGACATCATACATCCTTCTGCCTCTACAATCGGAAGACTTATGTATTTAGTAGTATCCACAAGACCTGATCTGGCATTTGCAGTTGGAAAAGATTCTCAACGATTATCGAAACCTACTATTGGATTCCGGAAATTTATTAAACACATTTTAAGATATTTAAAGGGAACGTCTCAAATGGGAATTACTTTTAATGGGTCCAAGGTTCAGTATCTAAACATTTACTGTGATGCAGATTATGCTGGTGACACAATAACGAGAAGATCGACTACAGGTTATGTATCAACTTTGGGAGATGGAGAAATTACCTGGAGCAGTCAACGCCAAGGATGCGTCGCTCTTTCAACGACTGAAGCAGAATATGTCGGAGCGTCGAAGCAGGAATTCGTTTGGTTGCACGGATTCACTAAGGAATTTTTGCCTAATATTGAAGCTCGACTTCTGATGTGATGGACAACCAGGCGGCGCACAGTGTTCGAAACAGCCATTTTAGGGCGACATTCTTAAAATTAAGAATAAAATATTTCAAAGCATGTCATATTGCTCGTAACTAGGTGCACTTAAAGTACTGACTAATTATACATAATAAAAATAAGTAAAAGAGTAAAATCGCTTATAATACACATTTATCTATTTAAATATGCCTTTTGTTTAGTATTTCTGAGAATAATTTTTTTTGTTAATTGCGTTTGCGTAATTACACTTTTTCGACCACTGTGCGGTGATACGATTGGCAAGTAATTCTGATCTACACAAACGGACGAAGTACATTGCTGTGAGGTACCATCATATTCGAGAATTGGTAATAGAAAAGAGAATTAAGTTGAAATATGTGGATACAGGAAATCAACTAGCCGATATGTTTGCAAAACCACTAGGATCTTCGCGGTTCTCTGAGTTATGCGAAAAGATTAATCTGAAAAACTTTACCATGTAATTAAATAATACTTAAAATATGTATAGGTTAAATTTAGGGTTAGGGTTTTTCAAAAACGGTGGTTTTCAAAAAACAGCTGTTACTGTTTTAATTTTCAAAAAAACAGCTGATAACAGCTGTTTTTACTGTTTATCGAATTTTCTCAAATTTTACAAGTAATTAATAGTTTTTTTTATATAATATCATTTTATTATACAGTTTTACTTCTTGTAATAGTATTTCAAGAACGCCAGCCAATGATGTGATTTGTCTGAAAGGCGCTATCTTATTTTGGTGCTGAAATTAGGGCGCACCGAAAATACACGTTCAACATTGGTCGATGTTGGTTTAATACAAAGAATTGCATTTTATAATTTTTAGAAATTTTCTTTGCCTTGGCCAGTATTTTCGAAAATTGAAAATTCCGATTTGAGCAACTTGAAATCTGATCCTCCGAAATGTACTGACGATTCATCTTTTTGAAGGAGCATGGTCCAATTAATTTTGTAATGACAAATTTTCGTTTTCATCAGGATTCGGCCACCGTTGAAGTACATCGTCCACCCTTGCCTGCAAAAATTAGTGTGGTTTTTGATGGAGTGGCTATGGGATCTTTGAGGCTTCGCAATAATTTCACGACATCCTCGAACATTCGGCCATCTACACGAATTTTTAAATTTTGCATGAGGGTATTAGTAATGTTGCTGTTAATGTCAGAAAACTTCTTGAACATGAACTGTAAAAATTTTTCAGTCATCACCAACAATGGGCGTCATGACTAAGATTCGCGACAGCTAGTTTTAGGGGCTACATGGCCTTGACAGCAGAAAAGTCCAATGACATATTCAACGCCTTAAATTCGCGAATGGCTGTTTCGTCTTGACCTCCTTGGAACAATCATAGATGGAATGGAGGACATCTGACGGCATTTGCAAAAAATTATGGTACATTCACTTATACAAGGTGACGTGAGCCACTCTGGACAATGTATATTAAAAGATCATTCTATGTATAATTAAAAAATTCTGCATTAGTGTTGGTTAACTAATATACAATTTTATATTACTTTCATACGGCGTTGTCGTCCTCATATTCCTTTAGCTGCTTTTACAAGAGCAACAACAACGCAGGAATTGTCAAAATGTTTGTTCAAAAGTGTCCATTAAAATTGTCCGCCCTCCCCATCATCCTCTCTCACCTTATTCGTTCGTTTTGTCTGTCTTCTTTGTAAAAAACCAAAACATTTTATATAATTGTTAGTTACAAATTTCTTTTATTTTTATTTTACCCCAAATTGTTTGAACCAAATTTCAAAAACAGTAAAATCATTTAAAAGAAAAACAGCTGTTTGTTGTTTTTCGATTTTAGGCAAAAAACAGCTGTTTTACTGTTACTGTTAAACAGTTTTGAAAAACCCTATTTAGGGAGAGTGTTGACATAAATTGTAAATGCTGCTTAGATTTAATTTCCTGTCATATTTGATAAGTAGAGTTTCCTTTGTATTTTTTCCTGCTTATTCTCTTCCCGAGCTGCATGGCGTAACATGCAACTTAATAAGTTTATAATTATATTAATAAATATTGGACTAAATATTATTAACTTTGTAAGAACATTAAATCAACAATTTTTACTCGGGGATAGCCCGTGGGGGACTACTTCGTAAAACAACGCTCTCGTTTGAAATGGTCTATGCCGATGCGGATGCATTTATAAATGCTCATGCCTGTAGTGGGAGCGTGCATACCTCTGGCAAACGAATTTTTAGATTTTCGTGCCTGTGCCGGACCGTGCAAACTATTTGTGCGCTATGCGTGCTAGGTGCGGCCGTGTGCGTGGTTGTAAGAAAATTAACGAACTAAGTTATTTTTACTCGCGGACTGACGACTCATAACTCTGGAAGTTGGTAAGATGGAACCTTCACTTTCAGAACAATAGATTGGTGGGAGTATTCTGCATATACTTGTAATTTCATGGAAATAGGTTATAGGGTTACACAAATAAAGGATCATATGTAAAACGCTAACAAAAAAATTCAACGGGCCCTAGCGGCTAAACCCTTACGATCCCCACTCTCCCCTTACAATTTTTGGTTGTTTATTTTGTTTATTCTCCTTTAATCTGTCACGGGACATAGGGCGGAAACATTTGCCCTCCGGCGAACTCTGTTTTGCCTGACAGCTCTCAGCTCCGTCCAGGATCTCCCAGTTGTTGCGGCCTTCGCTAATAGGGTTCTCCTCCACGTTGGTCTCGGTCTTCCAATTTCCGTGACCAAAACCTATCAACATCCGGCCGCTTTGTAAACTTAGGGTATGTTGCAATGCTAGTGTCCTTCAAATTTCAAAATATGTTCAAAACTACGATTTTGAGTTCCGGACCCACTACAATAACTTTCCTATAAATTGGGAAGTTAAAACGCATTGTTAAACAACCTCAGCACCTTTAGCGGACACATCGCATTTTAACTTGTGAACGATTTTACCTATTCGTTCCTTGATCAAAATTCCGCTCAGCTATCGCAATTTTGCTAACCTTCAATTTGCGGTCTTCGACGATGAACTTTTCAATGACATTCAATTGAGCATGAGGTGTTTGCTTTATCTTCGATTCTGATCCGTCTACCCCCTAAATTCTTAAATCGTTGAACCAAATCACATAAAATCCCGACACAACTCGAATTGGGTGTGCCCAGTAACCCATCCGCTGCCAAATTATGTGTTTCCATTCGTTTTACATGTTTTTTGTATTTGCTTTTGTTTTATTTTTTAATGAATTCACATATTTTGTTTTGTAGTATTTCAGTAAAAGTTAGCTGATAAAATTTGATTAAAACTGATTTGGTAGTTGGGATCGCAATGTTGGAAGAGTTTGATATGTGGATCTCGCGTGACCTAGCTTTGTCATTCTGGCACATAGGGTCTGTTTTGGTGGCTTCTAGCGAAAAAGCAACAACAATTTCAAGCACTGAACTCGACTTTAGCCAATTGAACTTGATTAAACTGAGGACGGTGAAGCCGGGGTATAAGTTACTAATGAAGCTTCTTTCTTACCGTTCGATACAAAAAACGTCTCTATGCACTTCCAACCAGTGGCGGACTAAGGGTGGGGCGGAAGGGGCGGTCCGCCCCGGGCCTCTGGTTCCTGGGGGCCTCCAAATGTCTACAAGTTCCTTTGATCAAATCCTAAACAAGGCTTTTAAAATATGGTCAGTGCCTACCTAAGTGGTGCTTTGGAGTCGGAGGTCCCGTACAATGTTCCCGTAGACACAAATAAGTACAGCATGTAATTATTAAAATGGGACTTTATTGAATCGTTATCCTGTACATCGCTTATTCTTCAATACTTCTTGACCATTTTCATCTCGGTTGCAACATGCAAGATGAGTTTTTCTAAACTTAAGCCTGGGGCCCGATTCGGCAACGGTGAGTCTTACGGTCTTCACCAATTTCAGTGAACACTGCTTATTTGCGCGTCCGCAAGAGTGAGAATGAGTTTTTTTGACATTTGCGGTGAACACGGCCGTAAAAAATTTCTCACTGAGAAAAAGGCTGTGAATTTACGGTGAGTTTGATTTTTGACGAGTAAAGTTGTTTTTGTAATTTCGTGCGATGATTTTTGAATAAGTTTTTTAATTTTTTTTAAAAATAATTTTTTTGAGAGATTTGTTTGGTATGTAAAAATAAAATGTTGTTTTAGTTTATTGTTCTAAAAGATTTTATTTAATTAGAATTTTTAAAATGGAAAGGTCAAGACAGTACCAACTCAGCGCATCATTCAGCCACTTTAAAAATCATTCAGCACTTTAAAACTCACTGGCACTTACGGAATCGCATTTTAAATAAAAGTGAACACCGAGGATGTGAGTGAGTTTTTTCTTCGGTGTTCACGGGCGAAAAACTCACCGTTGCGGAATCGGGCCCCTGGTGTCCACTATAGAGCTTTTTGCATAGAGCTAGAGAAAACTCTCGCGTAGAGACGCGTAGAGAAGTGTATACACCCTCTCGAGCTGTACACATGCGCTCTACACCCACTCTACGCGAAAGTTTTCTCTGCTAAAAAACTCTATAGTGTAGAAGCAATTTTTTTGTGTTGTGTGGAGCTCTACATCTACTCTACGCTCTATCAAGCATGTTTGATAGAGTTTTTCTCTCTACAGTATTCATTCTTATTTGCATTTCGACTGCGCTTCGAATTGTTATACATCGGCCTGTGAAATAACAACGAAATTCGAATACGACATACGCAGAAAATGTGTCTTCTTCCGTGAGCTCATTCAATAATTCTCGATACATTCCAGCGTTTTATTTTCTTTTCGCAATCAAATCTCGCACCCAACATTTCCTTTCCTTCTTTTGCTCTTCTTCGAGCAAATTTAAAACGGCAGCAGCTTGTTTTTGGCGAGAACTCATTTTGTTATTTCTTTGTTTTCTATTAATTTCCTTTAAATGTTTTACACAATATGTGTACGCACGCATCTGTGAATAACTGAGTAATTAAATGACATGCAAAAGTTGATGGCCGACTCTACAGTAGAGAAAACGCATCTGCAGTGTACAGTCTGTAGAGCACGTGGTAGAGCTCTACTCAAAATTTCTCTAGGTAGAGACGCGCTACAGGTAGAGCTTTACACTCTACACTCTACCAAAAAAACTTTATAGTGGACACTTGGCTTTAGAACTACTTTCGGAATCGATGGGTAATTAAATGCTTTCCCTACTGGGAAATAAACATACACACACATTTTTACATACAAATGAAAACTGAATAAAAGGCTTCTAAAATTACATCAACTTCTTAGACTTAGGGCCTCATTCAGCTTTGCCGCCCCGGGCCTCTGACGGGCTTAGTCCGCCACTGCTTCCAACCTGACCAATCTGAGATGCAAAATCATTTTTGCAATTGTTTTCAACTATTCACCAATGTTTATCGCATGAATGCTAGCATATTCAGCTGGAATTTTTCTTTGCGAGGGTTTAGTTTAGGTCTCGATAAGTGCTTAAATGTTACAAAGAGTTCGACGTTAATATATCCACTGAACCCTGAACATGTTATCGTCTTACAGGTATTTATCCTTTGAGGAAATATCTGCATAAATTTTCCGTCTTATACTCCTCCAGAGACTATCCAAACTACACAGGTTTTGTTTCTTTAGATATCTTAGCTTTTTTATGTGTGTTACGTCCGGCTCTATTAAATAAACTACAAGCTTATCGGTACCAGTAGCCTAGAGATTAAGATGTTCGGCAACCATCACAAAGATAGTGGGCTCTAGTTCGACTCATTGACAGAGGCGGTCAATTTTGTACTTTTTGCGCCGCTTTTTAATTTTGAGCCCTGAATTTCTCAAGAGATGCAAAATGATTCCATTCAAACTTCGGCCTGCGGGGAAATTGCGCGAAACCTAACCCAGAGTCAGCCTTGTCTTTAGGATATTCATTTGCACCATTACATAGAATACAATTCTGCCCAAAACCAAGCTCTCATTTTCTTAAGCGATAAATGTGGCTAGTAAATAGCTAAACAAGCATCTCAATGCTTGGGATTTCTCAACAGGTGCAATTCCCTCCTTTAGCCTTTGGCCATGACTATAATCCACAAATCCTATATTCCTCCCGCCTTGAATTCAACTCGTATATCTGGGCCGGGCCCCCGAGAATCGCCTTAGAGTGGCTGGAGGTCCAAAACCGTTCTCTCCAACTTATTGGTGATGGCGCCATTTGCTCTTCAACTGACTCATTAGGGCACCGCAGGAATGTAGCGGCTCTGGTGAAATTCTACCACATCTACCATAGTGACTGTTCTACTGAAATATATAATCTTCTGCCTCCACGGCAATGTTTCTCCCCTAGCACAAGACTAGCCCTCACCGCCCACTCTCACTGTCTACAGCCCTTATTTTCTACCACACACCAGTCCAGAAATTCGTTCATAACTCGACTATGGAACAACCTTACACAGTCTGTATTACCGAACTCATACAACATCCAGGAGTTCAAACGCAAGGTTCATCGCTATCTCCTCATACACTCTCCAGAGTCCAGACTCTCCTTAATCTGCCTTATCCTTTCTCTATCCTTGGAGCTAAGCTTACTACTATTACTATACATTTGGCCATGACGTGAAGGATATGACGGAATCTGGGCAAGGTGCAAAATGGTGCCATCAATCTCATCGGTGATGGCACCTTCTGCGACTCCACCGTGACCTGCGGCATCTTGACCTACCATGGGAAATTCCTCTCCTACCTCCTACCAATATGCGTACCAGGCGGGCAAGTCCACTGAGACAGCATTGCACTGCTCGAGCCGGAATGCGCAGCACTAAACAAAGGAGTTGCACGGCGGCCTTCCACGATATCGACATAAGGCTCTAAGTAGACGAAGTCAAGGTAGCACTCTCGTCGACTGGATTGACTCTATGCTGAGAACTCGTAAGTTAGTCGTCTCTCATCTTGAGGGGTCTTTGGAGGGCACAATAAAAAACAGGAGGAGTTTTATCTCAACCTTGGTGCCTTTTTGTAGATGAATTCCTAGAGCTACTACTAACTAACTACGACTGGACTGGCCAACTATAAGTGGTTTCTTCCTGTGCCGTTTCCCTAAATTACCATTTATAGAGGATAGGAAGGGCGAGGGGTCCCATTTGCAGGTATTGCTTTTAGGAAGATGAGTCAATTTTTACGAGGGAGTGGTGAGAATCTTACGCCAGTCTAGCAGCGAGGAATATGTGCGACCGCCGCGCCAGTATTAGGCCCTTAGACAGGAGACACCGCTGAAGGTCCGCACCCAGACCGTAGTGTCATATTCCTATTAACTAAACGCACCAACCCTTTTGCATGACGTTTGAGTTCAGACCGGTAAGAGTCGTAAAGGTATAAAGGCCATAACAGATTGGCGCGGCGGCGAGTGTGGGGGGCGGCGATGATGACGAGAAAGACGTTTAAAATACACGGACCACCATATGTGCTAACACATGGCGTGGTGAAATTAAATGTATGGGCTGTTTTGGAGCAAAAGGTGATTTCGATGAAGTTCGCTACCCAATTCACTAGCTACATAAGTGCTCGTAGGTGCATTGGGAGGTGGACAACATTCCACGGACCGAGAAGCTCCTGCTCCTTGTTTCTGTGGGTCTCTCTCTAGCCCAGCCTAAGAAAAGAGGCACCTCTTTCTTGACTCTCATGATCCCCGCTTGACCTTACGCCGTCACGCAATGGCTGAATAAGCTACCTAGGTGTTATTTCTCTGGGCATTTCTTTGCCTTTCTCTGCTTCTTTGGGCTTCGTATTATTTAAGCCTCTGATAGATGGCCTTCAGGGTCCACTCTAGAACTGCGTGAGGTAGTAACTCATTTGCCCCTGTCCCCACATAAATCACTTCTCCACATTGGGTATGAGTCTATGGGTCCAGTAGCCCTTAATAGACTCATCGCATTCGCTCTGCCAAAGTGCGATAGACTGGCCAGATCCCGTCGCACTGTATTGATCTTCCTTTGTATATTCCGTGTCATACAAGTTGCAACTCTCCGAATATCGCGGTCTGTCCCTTAAATGTATACCTCGTATGTGTGTTGTACAATAGGCCAAGCTTGTGGCCGCGGTATATTTGGACCCAGTACCTCTCCACACGAAAAAAAAACTAAGATCACTACCAGACATCGCACCATGGCCACCCGAGCGACCTGACTTACCTGGTATGACAAAAACTGGTTTATTCCAAAGTTGCACCGATATTTATCAGAAGTTGTATCTTCCAGTTTCAGTTTGTTAGGTACACACTTGTAAAATGTCCTTAAAGGTCTTCTAATCGGAATATAACAAAGGAGACTTTATTAAAAGATTCTTTACTCGTTGGACATAAATAGCCCAATGTTTTCCTCTGATCGAATGGACTTTTCCTTTATCGAAATTTTCAATTTATCTATAAGGCATTAAAGACCAAATGAAGAATTTGAAGTGGAAGAATTACAAAATTAATAGAGGAACTGTACAATAATTTTTGCGATTCATAGAACACATTTAGAGAAGTCCACACAATTAAATTGTGCCTACTTCAAAACGCATCACTCTTGATCGAGTTAAAATTTATAACCACATTCTTGCTCTACGTGCTGTCGTTATAATTAATTCGAGCTTCATCAGCTTCAATAAAAGTGGGCCTTCATTGTTCTTATGATAATAGCGAAGCTTGCGGACAGGTAAGTTGATCTCCTTGTGGACGCTGGTAGTGTTGACCCCTAGCATATCCACGGCACAGCAATGAATTCAGCTTACTCAGATTGCGGCTGGCTCTCTAGCTAGCTCGGCCTACAATATTCTTTTTTATTTTGCAAAGGTGCCGCAAAGTAAGGTTTATCGTCTTTAAAATGATTTGTGCAAAGTAACTTTAGATTACGCAACCAAGTCTTTTTAATTTGTTGATGAAAATGGAATTGTCCGCACCCATGTTTGCTTCCTATCGTTTTAAATCTGACATTTAGTAGTCACTAATTGGGTCTTAGTCAAGTAATTTAGTATGACAGCAAATAAATTCGTCGTTGGAACGTGTGGAAGTCGTTCTAAAAGTTTAAACAAAATTGTTTGAGTAAAGCTAACATCTTTAAAGAGCAATAATAAAATTTTATTTTCCTTTTTTTGAAATGGAATTTTAACAAATAAGCTTTGGTTAGTGAGTCGTAATGTTAGTAGTAATAAGCAACTTCAAGGTATGCAAGTTAGTAATTTAGAAAATGTCTGGAATTCTGAAGCTGCACATCTTGTTTATTAAGGAAATGAAAACTAGAAACTTGTATGTAACATCTCGTAACTTGCATTAATCGATATGGTAAAATCAACGTTGAGTCCTGCTAATCAATACTTTTCTCATCAAGGCTACATCAATGTTTCCTTTGTACTAAATACCACATCGCACCATACCATGTACGACTAGAAGCAATTTGATAATTGTTCAATTTCGTAACTGAGCGTTTCCGCCTGCTAATGCAATTTCGTGTATGCTGTATGACATGTTTTCTTCACACAAATTTTCAAAACTCTTTTCTTTGGTAAAAGACTAGATCTTTTTAAAAACTTTCTTTTTATTATATTTTCTTTTTTCATCATCATCAGATAGCTTCGCAACCCAAGACATTCTTAGCCTCCTTAATTTTCACTTTCCAACGTCCACGTTCGTTTCTCTCGTCTAGTTTCTTGCTAAGGAGCATCTTGCCACGTCCTTCCTTCCATTGTCCCAGCAGCATGTTTTTGGTCATCCTGTGGGGCTAGAAGATTGCCTTCAAAGATCCCCTTTGGTATTCTGCTTTCGTCTAGATGAATTAAATGTCCAAGCCACCAAGTTACATCTTATATACGCAATGTTCTCTATTTCATTAGATAGATAGATAGATAGCTTTCTTGATTTGTCCTTATCCTCCATTCATTCTTTTCCTCTATTTCACCAAAATTTTGCGTAACATTTTCCTATCGTACGTTTCTATCTTTCTAAAGGAATGCACAAATCGAGCCTTGGCCTCCTTCAGTTTTCTCCTCCAACCTTCTCGCTCACTGGCTAGAGTCCTTCAATTTCGTAGGCCCAATAAGTGTGCAGCGTCTGCTCCTACGGCTTCGAACCATCTTTTCCTTGGTCGTCCTGCTGGCCTGTCACCGATTATGATTCCCTTATATATTTTCTTCACTGCTCTGTTTTCCGGCATTCGTTCTACATGCCCATCGTAGTCTATTTATTTTTATATAGTTTACGATGTCTATCTCTTTATAGATTTGGTACAGTTCGTCATTGTATCTGACCCAGCAGGCAAAATGAGCTCACAAAATGAGAAATTTATCGTATAACTCACAATGAGCTGAATATGATGTAAAATATGACACTCAAAATGCAAAAAAAAATTAAATCATTTGTGAGAAATTAATAAGATCATAATGAGAGGAAGTGAAAAAGAAACCGAGATTGAACAGAAAGATTGAAACAAGCGCCACATTTTTGTAAGTTTTAAGACTATTATCCCTCTGGAACATGAAGCCGACAGTCTTTCAGCTATACCTCTGACACTGCTGGATATTTCGCTTCAAGTGTGTATATAAATAACAAACTGTTTCACTTCTTTTGAATTTGTGTATAGTATTTTTTCGAACATATAAAGACGGAATTTGTTAGAATTGAATATTTGCAATCAATATAATATTAAAATGTAAATCCAAAGAGAAAATAAAATAAAATGTGATGGAAGAACTGTTCTGATGTTCAGTAGAAATAACGAACATCGATGAAGGATGCAAATATTAAATGCGTTCCAAAATTCGAGCAAAGTACTCGCAAGCAGTTGGCCTACTCGTTCCTACTTCTCAACAAAGGCATAAGTAGAGAGAGAAAGCCAACTGCTAGCGAGCACTTTGCTCGAATTTTGGAACACAGCTATTGGCACCAAGGTTTTACAGTTTGTCTTAAGAAGGCATTTTGGAATTTACAAAAAGATAATAGCATTTTTTAAACATTAATGTCGATGGCTTGCCAATTTTCAATAACACAACTGCTCAATTTTGGCCAATACTTGGAATTATAAAGGAACCTTTGATTGGAATTTACCGCAGTAATAGAAAACCTCCATCCACCCATCCATCCGATGGCGCTACAGCCCAAATCGAATCTTGGCCTCCTCTAGGGCATTTCTCTATGTTTGACGGTCCCTTGCAGCATATCTCCAGTTCCGGATGTTCAGCATTGTCTCTGCGTCAGCTGTAACATAGTCTATCCATCTCCTCCTGGGTCTACCTTCTGGCCCATTTCCCGAAGTTTCTGATATCATATTTGGGATGCGATTGTCTTCCATCCTGACTACGTGACCGGCTAGTCTTAGTCTGTAAATTTTTATTAAAGTTGAGAGTTCTGGGTCGTCAAAAATTTCATACAACTTTCTGCTGCATCTCCTTTGGCATATCCCATCCTCTCTCGTTGGGTCTATTACGCCGCTGAGAACTTGTCTCTCAAACCTGTTGACTCGTTCCTCTATGTCCTGGGTCATAGTCCAAGTCTCGCTGCCATAGCAAAGTACCTACTGGTCGTATTACTGTTTTGTAGAGTGAGAGTTTCGTTTTTCTGTGTACAAATCTGGAGGGCAGTATTTTTTTGGGCATAAAAGGCTCTATTAGCCAGTAGTATTCGTCTAGTTATTTTGTTCTTTTTCTTCGTTTCTTTTTGTGATTGTAGACCCAAGGTAGACTGTTTTATCGACTACTTCTAGGTTATGTACGTCGATAGTTACATTTCTCCCCATTCTGAATCATCCAGCTCTGGATTGTTGCATCACCTTAGTTTTTCCTCATTGATCTTCAGGCCTATGTCCTTTACCGCCTCTTTTAATTCGACATAAGCTTCTTTTGCTGCCAAAAAGGACCTTCCCACGATGTTAACGTCATCCGTATAACCAAGTAGTTGTACCGACTGTGTTGCTATTGATGCACTTCTCTGGACTGACGTTTTCCTTATCACCCATTCTAGGGCTAGGTTAGAGAGCATTGGGGCCAGCCCATCCCCTTGTCTAAGTCCTTGTCGAACTTCGAACTCCTCTGTTATAAGATTTTGGATCCTTGCCTTCGCCAGTGAGCTATTTGTTGCTCATTTGATAAGTTTTACCAGCTTTGAGGGGACTCCTAATTCCGATAAGATCTCGTACAGCCTCTCTCTGTTTATTGAATCATATGCCTGTTGAAAATCGACAAATATATGGTATATATCTACATTCCTTTGCCAGGTTTTCTCCAGAGTTTGCTTTAAGGTCAGGAGCTGGTCCAATGTTGACCTGTTTGACCTAAAACCAGCTTGATATTCTCCTATAAGGCTTTCCGCTATAGGTTCTAGTTTTTGTTTCACAAGGATTGGGAAAGTTTTGTAGCTGGTACTGAGGAGTGAGATGCCTCTGTAATTCTTACAGGTTAATTTATCTCCTTTCTTATATATTGGGCATATAGTCGCTTTCTTCCACTCATCTGGTATAACTTCCTCCTCCTAGATATTGAATAAGAGTTTGTGTAAGTGTTTTTCTTCATCTGACTTCTCTTCTGTGGGAGCATGGGCGTTTATCAGAATAATGTTATGTAGCCTTGTTTTGATGCGAAGCGTGCATATTATATTTCTTACTGGCTTGAAGTCCAGAATCAGTGATTTAAATTCCTTCTCTACGATAAATGCCACTCCAAACTCTCTTCTTCCATTGGTTGATCCACTGGAGAGTACCGTGTGGGTTTTAAGATCCATTATATCACTATGGGTCCATTTGGTTTCTTGAAGAGCTGTGATCTTTATGTCATATTTTTTAAGTACTAATAAAAGCGAATGCAGAGCGCTCGTTATGTTGAGCGTCCTGACGTTCCATGTTCCAAGATCGAATTCCATATTCCGTTGCCTGGGTCGTTGCCGTGAGTCCGTCCTGTCCGAGGCCTGCCTTGAGGATTCGTGAAGGGTGGGTTTTTACGGTGGAAGGTAGTCAGCCTGCCGTCCAACCCCCAACCTGGAGGACCAGTCCGGTATTTGCTTCGTTTTAAGGCGCGAAACACTCGCCTTTCACCCGCCTCCGTCTGTTACTCTTGTATAGACAAGAGCATCCAGGGGCCACCCGATATAAAGTCAACGTCTTCGTGGATTCGGTAGCATATCGGAAGATTTTAGATCGCATCGACTTCAGATCGCAGATGGCGTTTCTCAGGATTTATCTCTTTGATGTCATGTCACAAACCTAAAACTGTCGTTTATATATCACATTCTACAAATATAATACGTTACACAAACTGCACGTTGTTTTTGCATGATATTTCAATATACACTCGACATACTATATTATGTATATCACACAGCAGTCCCAATAGCACATGCAAAAAATCTAACAATGAGCTCATATTTATAGCTTACGCCGGTTTGTCATTTATATACACTCTTGCTGCGACACATGGTAGCAGCCTCAGTAGCGCATGTGGTAGAGTGTTGGCTTCATGTTCCAGTGGTCGCAGGTTCGAATCTCGTATAACGCAATCGAAAAAAAATATTCTCAAATAATAATGAATATATCTAATTATGAAAATATGTAATAATAAAATAATATGAATATAAATAATAGCAAAAAGAGTCAAAAAAAGAAAAAAAATTAATGTGGAAATAATAATTTTGTTTTTTTAACATTTCTCAGTACTTTTTTGCGTCACTCTCAGTGAGCTCAATATGAGAAAATTTTGAGAAAATTTTTAGTTCTTGATTTACTTCATATTGAACTCATACTTAGTTCAGGAACCTGCTCCAATTAACTCACTACTTCCTCATGTGTATCTCATAAATTACTATTTGAGACTTTAAACGAAAAAATTGCCAATCGCAAGTAGATCATAATTAGCTCAATATTAACTAGAATGCCTGCTGAGGATTCTCCAGATGCCGTCTACGTTTAATGGGCCAATAATATGTCTTAAGATTTTTCTCTCAAAGCGCCTAATAAATAAGTTCTCCACTTTTTGGGTCATGGTCCACACATCCGAGCCATAACAAACCACAGGGCTTATAAGAGATTTGTATAGTTCAAATTTAGTCTTCCTGTGTAACGCTCTTGATTGAATACTTTACGCAGTGAATGGAAACTTCGATTGCCCTGTTGTATTCTTGTTTTTACTTCCTCCAGCTCTTCATTTGTTGACGACACCAACATTGCTTTAGTTTTGTCTTGATTAATTGTTAAACCCATGCTTTTACCGGCGTTGTCTAGACTCATATAGCATTCCTTTGCTCCTAAGAGCGATCGACTTACTATGTTCAGATCATCAGCGTAGCCCAATATTTGCAGCGACTTGTTAATTAGTGTTCCATTCGTGTCTAATGCTGTTCTTTTGATGACAGCTTCTAGGGCCAGGTTTAATAACATTGAAGCTAGACCATCTCCCTGTTTGAGTCCTTGCTTAACGTGGAAGCCTTCAGTTAAAGAGTTTTGAACCCTTACCTGAGCTATTGTATCTGTTAGGGTTACTTTTATAAGCCTCACTAATTTTGCACTCTAACCTCTTGGCGGTGTTCGGGAGGAACATATTTCGGAGGACTGTTGGCCCCTTATGTGAGGAAGGACGATTCCGGAGACTCTACAATGACGAGATCTACGAGCACTATCGCGACATAGATATTGTGAAGAAAATAAAGCTCGGTAGACTCCGGTGGGCGGACATCTAGCTCGTATGAGTGAAGATGAGCCTGCTCGGAAAGTTCTCTGCGGTAAGACTTATGGGGTGCGACAGCGAGGGAGACCCAACCTCTGCTGGAAGGATGGCGTAGACCAGGACGCTCAGAGCATAGGGATGCCAAACTGTATGACATCGGCTCAGAATCGGGACCGGCGGAGAGAACAGTTGCGAGAGGCCAGGACCGGATCCCGGTTGTAGAGCCGTTAAAGAAGAAGAAGAATTTTGCAGGTATTCTAAGGTCTATGAGGTTGTCAATGAGTTTTTCCCTGGATATTGAGTCATACGCCTGTTTAAAATCTACGAAGATCTGATATACGTTTACATTTTTCTCCCAGCACTTCTCCAAAAGCTGTTTTAGGCAAAATAGCAGGTCGGTCGTAGACATTTCCTTACGGAAACCCGCTTGGTATTCACCCAGTATTTTTTCAGCAATAGGTTCTGTCCTATTTTTTAGGATATTGGTGAATACTTTGTAGCCTGAGCTCAGTAGTGATATACTAAGTGCTCTTGTGCACTGGGCATATAATTGCTATCTTCCAGTCTTGTGGTAGCGATTCTTCATTCCATATCCTACATATTAGCCTATTTAGACATTCTACGACTTTGTTGTCGCAGAACTTAAGTAGTTCAGCAGCGATTTCGTCTCCTCCAGGGGCTTTATTGTTTTTGAGCTTATTTATGGCTTTTTTAATCTCGTCTAGGGTTGGGATCGTTATTATTATATGGTCCTCTGCTATGTCTCTTCTTGTTGATGTTGGAGCATTTTGGTTAAGCAGGTCTTTAAAGTAGTTTTTCCATTTATTTTGTACTTCCGTTGAGTTACTAATAATACCCCCATTGTTGTCTCTGCACATACTAGTTCTGGGTTTAAATTTGTCAGTAATTGACCTTATATCCTTATACGCTTGCCTAATGTTTTTGTTGCTAAAATTCAAGTAAGCTTCCAGGATCCTTGCACTTTGTTGTTCCCTCTTCTTTTTCCTTAACATTCGATCTGCATATCAATTTATTTACCATGTGTCTATTGAGTTATGTGGTTTTAAATTCTTTTGTTATGGGGTTAAGGCCCACACAGGGCATCTAACTCCTTTCCTCATTCGCGCCTCGTCACAAGGAATGCCTCAATTAGCCCCCTTGAGGAAAAATCATTGCTACCCGATCCCAAGTGGAGTTTGAGAATTTCGATGTGGATATGTGAGTAATAACTGCGCCCGGTGTCAAAAGCTTTATATTTTTAAACGCCAGTGCGGTTTTATCAATACGGCCCCCAACTGAGTACTTATCACATCCAATGCTGCTTAACCTCTGTAATCTGACCATAACCGGGCTATTGAGTATGCTAAATGACACCCTTCACGGTCACCAGCATAATTCCCTGAGAACCAATGCAACAACCAAAACTAAAGCTTTGTATGAGTTAAACTAAAGCTTAAGACTATTTCTTTACAGCTTTTTAAAAAGCTTTCCGAAAACGTATGGCAGATGTTGGGATTGCCCCATTTCATTTGTAATGAGGTTGGGTGGGGTTTAAAAAGCTTAGGCTATACACTTTACAGTTATAAGTAGCTCTAATATAATATATTTAGTTTTTGTATAAAAAACCTTTTTTGTGTGCGGCCCTGCAACGTTCTGGGATGAAATATTTTGGGTGTGGATTTTCACATCCAAAGCGAAAGTGCGTGTGCACTTTTCCTTCCATCTCCACGCGCTCCGCCGCCCCTGCCATGAAGGTTAAGAGCGATCTCACTTCCAACCTATACAAGCTATTGCAAGTTGCTGTAGGCCTTCCGGTGAGCTCAGCTGGTTGCGAAAAGAGTTTCTCTGTTATGAGATGCCTAAAAACTTGGCTTAGGTACACACGTGCGTATGAGTGGTACAGTGCATTTAAAAGCGGTCGAGATTTGGTGGAAGATTTGCTTCGCTCTAGTCGGCCATATGTCTTCAACTGAACTTAACATCGCTAAAGTAAAGTAAATGGTGAAGTTTAAGGCTGAGAGAGATAGCGGCTAAAGTTTCTGTGTCTCGCGAATTAATTCGTATCATTTTAAACGATTGTTTGGGCGTGAAATGCGTTGCCCCTCGACTAGTGCCGCAAGACTTGAATTTTCTGCAAAACTGCGTAAAGACATGTTAGAACGAATCAATTCCGACCACACAGTCATAAAACGCATTCTAACTGGTGATGAGACATGGACTTACGTGATATCGACAGTTTTTTCTCGATTGCCACAATGTTCTACACTCGGAATTCTTGCCAGAAGGTGAGGCAGTAAATAAAAATATTATCTGAGAGTTATGCGGCGTTTGAGAGAGCAAATTCGTCGAAAAATACCAGATTTGTTGAAAGAAAACTCATGGCGCCTGCACCACTATAACGCACCATCTCACAAGCAAGGCTATCATTGTGAACGAATTTCTGGCCAAAAACTCCACAAATCTTATCGAACAGTCACCGTATTCCCCTGATATGGCTCCCGTCGACTTTTTTCTTGTTACAAAATTCAAATTTCCACTTCGAGGCACCCGTTTCAGTCTATAGATGGCATAAAAGAGAATTCGCGGCGAGTACTGAAGTCGATTCTAAAAAATGCGTTTAAAAAATGTTTTGATGATTGGTTTATTCGTTGGCATAAGTGTATTATTTCGGAAGGGGCCTATTTTGAAGGTCATACAATAAATTTGGGTGAATAATACATATTTTGTGTTTCATTGACCAATTCTCGGTACTTTCTTGAGATAGTAGTACTGCAAATTTCGAACACAAGGAACCTGGCCCCCCTGGAATATTTCGCTAGATACGCACATGCTGTGCAACCGAGATCTGGACGTAGCCTTTCGCAACTTTTCTCTCCACCGGTTCCGATTCTGAGCCGATGTCACACAGCTTTGCATCCCTAACCTCTGGATGCCCTGTTCTAAGCCATCCTACCAGCGTAAGTTGGATCTCCCCTGCTGTCGTACGCCTTAGATCTTAACGTAGAGAACTTTCCGAGTATGTTCCTCCTCGCTCATACGAGTTAGATGTCCTGCCCATCGGATCCTACCGAGCTTTATTTTCTTCACAACATCTATGTCGCGATAACGCTCGTAGATCTCGTCGTTGTAGAGTCTCTGGAATCGTCCTTCCTCACATAAGGGGCCAACAATTCATTGAAGGACTTTCCTCTCGAAGAAGGTTAAGAGGTTAGAATGATTTTTTCGGATGCATATCTCAGTACCAGTACCAGACAATCGTCTGGATCATAGAAGTTTGGAGGTTATGGTTAGATGCTTGTATTTGAAGAGCCTTGACATACTGTAGTAGGCTTTGTTGTATTTCTGGCTCCATATTATTGTCGGCTGCTACTATTGACCCAAGACGTGCGAAAAATTATTTTACTACTTCAAATTCGCACTCTTCAGCCTTGATTGTGAAATTCATGTTAGATCTCGCAAACAGGATCACCATGTGCTTTGTTTGATGTGCTTTCATTGATGTGCAGTCCCAGCTTTTGTGATGTGCGCCCAGCTCAATATGGGTGAAAGCTTCCTGTTAAGCTCTTGAGGTTCTACCAATAATGTCAATGTCGTCTGCATCAGGGTTTAAAGTGCTTCAGCAATTTTAATACTGTTGCTGTTGACTTTCCTTTGCTGCTAAGAAGACCTCAGCAATTTACTTGGCTTTGCTTTTCTGCAATCATAGTTTCAAACTTTTGTTGCATGCTGTGAAAGCTTTTTGTTTCATATTCCTGCGAATGCTGTTTAAAAATATGTGCTTTGTTTTAAGTTTACTTTGCTTTCAAACCCTGGTTTGCATAATCCAGTAATTGGGTTGAATTGTGTAGGATTGTGCCCCTTTATGTCACTCGCGAATCTCGTATCACTTTCTTTAAAGCAGGCCGTCCCCTTGTCGGAGTCCATTGTAGATGTTGATTGGTCTCTCTAGACAATGTTTCCTTAAAGCTTAGGAAGAACTGTTGGATTGAGTTTTGGAACTCTAGACATTTTTCCATTGCCTCCCTCAGGGTGAAAATCTGATCAGTTGTTAATTTGCCTGAGACGAAGCCACACGGGAATTATAAAGAACGTCTCTGATACATTCATAAGGCGTAGCATTATTCCCTCATACTGTTCGTGCTGTGTAGGCTCTCTCTATTGGTCCGAAAAGATACCATAAACACCCAATGACTTGTTATTTTAGAGCCGGTTTATAGCTTTGCCTAGGATTGGTGGCCGTAGGTTAGAATCATCATCAAATTTTCCAATTCATCAAGAGCTTCCTATTCCTCACTTAGTATAGTATTCGAGACGATTCTTAAGACCCCAATCCAATGAGTTCAATGCCCCCATTAATAAGTTGGACATGAATTCACGGTCTAGAAGACAAGGTCGGGCACGTGTTTGTCTTGTATTGTCGAAGGCGTCGGAGTAACGCCTTCGTCACCGTCTTCGAGAAAACTGAGAAGTGGGTTGGAGGGATCGAGAGAAGATCATTAATGAATATTAGAAAGAGAGTAGTAAATCCATTAGGTCCAGACTTTCAATTGCTGCTGTTGCTGTATTCGATTCATTGCAATATACATTTCAGATGGACATTTATATGTTTAGTAAAAAAAATTATACCAACTAACTTTGATTGTAACAAGCACGAAGACTGCTATTTTTGAAGAATTGTGAGAAACATCAACTCTTTAGATCTTTCCAGTTGCACCCAACTTTCTCCCTCTACAGTCTACACCATTTCGAGCTATTCACACGCGATAAAGAAGTGCTGTGATTATTGCAAGTGCGATGCTACTTGTTTCGATTATCACACCTTAACTTTAGTTGCAAAAGGCGATAGTGCAAAGTATTTTACTAATCAACGCCCAATGATCCGGATTACTCGTTATTGCACAAAAATTCCCCAAGTTTGCACACACCCACCCGCCCGCACAAGTACAATTCTCGCAATGAAATTTCTGCGCAAACCTTTTTGCTTTCAGGTAATTTCATCCAAATTACCGAAACAATTTTATTTCCCACGAACAAAGCCAGAAGCAAATACCTTTCGTTTTTTGTAAGCCGGATTCACTGCTCAGTCTGTGGCGGCTCGAAACTCTTCTGAAGTGACTGGTAAATGTGGGTATCATTACCATTTGAAACGGCCACCGTAGATCATATCCAAGCTCCGGTAAGTTCCCAAGCACCTAATCATGACTTAACTGCGATCCACTTCACGGCCGTGAAATCGTTTGTTAGTTAGCTGGGCTATGGCCACCTAAAACTGTGGAATAGACTCCAGCCGCCGTCTTCGACCTGCTCAAAATTTAAACGAGGAAGAAAGTAGTGAAAGTTGTTTTTGTATGCAACAGACTAAAGAAAATAAATTTTAGCGTTCGCTTGAAGTCTTTTCTGTATTTTCACTTTCTTTCAGGTGGTGACCATGGAGCTTCACGTAATCAGCCGACCGAGCAGATCAGCCGTTGTCATTGGAGCCTTGATAATCGGGGGCCTGTCATTGACATTGGGCTTGGAAATCGATGACAGTGTAAAAAAACTACAGCCGACGTCCATACGAACACAGTTGAAAGTGTCGCGCAGCTTGAACCCTGAAGCTACAGAAGCCATCAATGTTCGATCGAATCTGGGTGGATTCGCTACGATTATCGTGAAGAAGCGGAATGGAAACAATTTGGACAATGGCCGCAGAGGCGTCGTCTATGGTGACAGGGAACAAGAGACAACGCGTCTGCATAAAGTAAACATTAATGACATCGCTCCGGCCAGAGCTGACTATGGCAAGTGGAATCCAATATCCAGTTCGGTCCGGTTCGCGGACCCCAAAAACAAGGAGTCGCTGGAAGTAATAAACTCATTTATGGAGCATATCGGCAACATCGAGCACTTTACCCGTCAACGTAACGGAGACGAGTCTGGAATAGAAAATGATCGGCGGCCAGTGAACATTGCTGTTTCCAGTGTGAAAGTTAACGATCAGTTTGTAAATGTGCCTCAGCCCACCGTGGTGAGATCCAATCCTGTTTTCGTCAAGGATGCCCAGAAAACAAAGGCGAAACGAGCACGATCCTTGCTGGAAGTTGGAAATGATGGTATTCCTGTAATTGAGGGTGTTCGGGTGCCCGACGATGAAGATGATAAACGAAAAGTTTGGAGAAATGCGAGAGTTATCAAAGGCGAGCTTGTGCCGTATGAAAATGGATATGTGCCACCAAAGGTTGAGCAGGTAAGCAAAGCATTCATAGTTTTACTGATTTAGTTATAATTATTTTGCGGAATATTGCATAATTTGTTGATGTGGTAACTTATATATTATTCAGCAGTAGAAACGCATTCTGGATAATTCATAAATTAAATATCATCGGGCGACGTGCCATGCAATTAAATTAGCCACCGAGGAACAGTCGTGTCTCCAAACACATATGAATTGATTCGGAATGATTAAGAGCTCTGTTATTTTTTCTGTGGATTGCTCGAAAATTAATTTGTTTTCTTTGAACGATGGGGTTAACGTGGCACAAATAATTAGAAAAATGCAATTTCGTAAAATGGTTCTAATGTTGTTATTCGGAAGCAAACTTGTATTTTGTTTTGAAGACCTTCAACTCTATCCCTCTAGCTCAACTAGGGTCATTAGTACACATTGAGGAAGTTCGGTAGGGCATAAACATTTTCGGTAGTCTCTCTGGCTTTTTCCTCCGGAGAAATATTGCGGTGCAGGCAGGAAGGCGATAATTTCAGTGGAACAGTCGCTAAGATAATAGCGATACACCTGGACAAGGCTGCTACATTCCTGCAGTAGCTCAGACAGTAAATGGATATGCAAAAGCTGTCATCTCCTATGATTTAGATGGCGCGGTTTTACATCTTGTCCAGCCACGCTAAGGCGGTTTTGTAGGCGCCAGTCCAGATAAATGAATTATACTCGAGGCGGAGTCGAATGTAGGACTTTTAGATTGCACCTGGTGGAAGAAGAAATTTGCATCTCTTAAGAAATCCTCGCATTGAGATGCTTGTTTGGTGATTTGGAATATGTGATCATTTCATCGCAAGTCCTCAGATAAACTAGACCAGACTCCACCAAAGCAAGGGTGCGATCTAAAGACGTACTGTCTGTCATGTGGAAATATTTTGTTTTTTATTTATTAATAATGAAAATTAATACAAAAATGGTTTTAAAAAATTGCATAACTTCAAAATAAAAATATAATTGAGTGACCCTACTAGATTTTAAAGGGGCATGTAGCGTGTGGGTCCCATGTGAGAAATGAGGGATTTCCCCGTAAATTCCCAAAAAAAATAAGCGATACTGAAGTAGGTATGCCATATCAGTTTCTCATAAGGGTCCTATGAGGCAAACTTCATTGCAAATGAAATGAGAGCAATTCAGCCTTCTGCCTTTCGTATTCGGAAAGCTTTTTACCCTTAAGCGTAATAGTCCAAGAGCTGGCTGCAAAAAACCTGACCTATCGAGTAAGAGGATGAAATGTTTTTGAAATGTTGTAATCACAGCGACCTTATGAAAAATCTTGGTCAGCCTGGGCGGATGTGGTGCCGAAGTTTGTTATGTGCGTTTTCCGGAAAATTTTTGGGACCGCAACGTGACCTATCGAGTAAGAGTTTCAAACTATAACCAAGTTAAGGTTTGAACATTTTTATACTAGAAAACACAGGTCGGCCGGATCTGTGCCGGTGCCAAGTGCCTGGCAGACATTATTTATTTATTTATTTATTTAATTAAACATATTTGTACAAAATAAGAACAAGCCTTTACATATGTACATAGGCCAAAGGAGGTGTTGAGCATATATGAATGTGGTAACTTACATTACTTTAAATGAAACTAAAAACAAAAATTAAAAAGAAATCGAAAAAA
Organism: Thereva nobilitata; assembly: GCA_963855945.1. Classification (NCBI taxonomy): domain Eukaryota; kingdom Metazoa; phylum Arthropoda; class Insecta; order Diptera; family Therevidae; genus Thereva; species Thereva nobilitata. The sequence continues at coordinate 39,365,895 of OY979697.1, forward strand.
TTAAGTAGAAATTACTACTATACTAATTGACTAAAGTAGGGGGCTGAAAAATAAACCATAAGTTATCTTCTGAGCTTTCCCACAGCACCAGCACGCTTAACATCTACAAGTAGGGAGTTCCACATACTATTGACGTGAACGAAAAATAAACGTTTAGATTGCAAGCACGAGTAATGGGGCATAATAGTCCAATAAATAGGTCCTTTTTCTTTGCGAAAAACACCGCACGCGATTTTTTTACCAAATGATTTTATATATTTTTATAAGCTTAAATTCAAAATGGCGTCATCCCCACCCTCTTGCTAAACTCACAGTGAAGGGAAACGCGTTTAATTCTATATCTCAGAAACTATGCATTTTACGACAAAACTCTATATGTGTAAGGGAGAACTATAGTGATGCAAGCGAAATTTTTGAAAATATAGAATTTTTGAATTAAATGCACACACAAATATAAAATCTTTCGTGCCATACTTATCCAAGCACATAAAATTTATTAATGGGATCCCTGCAAACAATTTCTCCGAGGCTCGCTTTCTCGGACCATTCTCGATTCGAAAAATGCTTGCGAAGGGTACGAGAAAAAGATTCAAACCGCAAAATGAAAGCTTTCCTGGTTGATTTGTTTCTCCCAAAGCCTTCATGCTGTAGAAAAATATTGAGAGCGGATTTCCCCTGAATGGGACTTCAAATCTCCAAATTACACTAACAACATAACGTCATTTCACCGATTTGAAGTCCTATTGAGAGAAAATTTTGAGAGCCTTTGGTTTCTCTTCTTCGATTTGTTTGGAAAGTTTGAGCTTTTGACTTGTTTTGCTCGGCGGAGTGATTTTCGGCGCAGAAGCGATTTGTTATCGATACGAGCATGCGATTCGCTATCAGCACGAGAAAGCGATTCGATCTCTTGCTCCGCTTTTATTGCCTTCGAATTCGTTTACGAGTCGTTAACGAGTCCGAGATCGAAGCAAGCTTTCGCTTTTGGCAAATCGTTCTCGAATCGTTTCCGAATCGAAATGTTTGCAGGGATGTTATTTATGTGCTAGGATTAGTATGGCATGAAAGATTTCTTTTTTTTCTGTGCATTCAATTCAAAAAGTAAATATTGACAAAAATGTGGCTTGGATCACTATGGTTCTCCCTTACACATATTATCTTTTTGGTAGATAAATAAGTGATTTGAACTTTTTTGTTTAGAATTTTTTTTTGTAAAGTCAATATCTACGGAGAAATAGTGCTTCAAACTTCATATATCACTTTCTTTGCACTATATTTCGTTAATGGTTAATTCTACATGAAAAAATCCTTCGTAAGACTTATAGAACACACGATTCTCTATAATTTTTGTTATTATAATTTTTTCGTAGGGCTAATATTACACGAGTTATGGCGCTTTAAGTGTCGAATAACGTAAATTCAAAAGTAGTTTTTTGCCAATATCGTTTAAATTACACGTTTTATTGCAAAACTGATTATAACTTTTTTTGTGCGCAATTTCATTGCCCACTTTATTGGTTTTAACTTTTTTCTGAATAACTGACTGAAGGAATGTGAGTTTTTCTCGGAGACATTGCGGTTTACCAGAAAGGAGAAGTTTGTAGAGGAATATGATAAGTCGAATTAATAAGATATGTCGAGAAGGGACAAGCAAGAAATACGCCAGTATATGATGAGAAGTGATTGAAACGGCGGATTTTATAGACGTATCGGACAATAGAATTTCAATTTCATCTGCGAGAATGAGTCGAGTTTACAGAAGACTACGTCACTATATGTTATTAAGGACATTAAGAGAGATTTCGCAAGCTTCGACCGAGTATTAAGGGGTATAAAGTTCATCGTACACCAAAGTTTTCGTAGGCTTCCATAGACCTTGCCAATTATGTAGTTAATATGATCGGACCATGTTAAATTCTTATTCAGGAAAACCTCCAGACTCTTTACCTTGTCACAAAACGGAATGATGTTACTGTTTAATAGTACTGCAGGAAATCTATTGGTATTTAGAACATACTTAGATATGACTATTGCTTGAGACTTGTCAGGGTTTACTTGCAGTTTATTCACACTCGCCCATCCAGATAAGGCTTCTAGGTCTTTATTGATTCGCCAAATACAATCCTCAATCATGCCAAGCCTGCAGCTAAGGTAAATTTGAACATCGTCGGCATACAACAGGGCTTTACAGAAACTGGACTCCTGATTGTCTGTGCAAACCATTTGAGATCTATCGCTTATGAAATTCCATATAAGACGAACTGCGGACGATGAGAAGTTGAATTGAGAAGATATTTTTTGGCATAAGAGCGTGTGATTTGCCGAGTCGAAAGCCCTAGAGAAGTCCAGCAATGAGAGAGCGGTTAACTGGTCATGATCAATGTTCAGGTGTAGATCATCCGTTAATTTTAGGAGGGCAGTACTACAACTGTGGTCTTTCCTAAAGCTATGCTGGGATTCGGTTAGAAAGGGATTAGATTCAAGGTATTGAACCATTTGAATGTACATTAACTTTTCTAACATTTTCGAGAGGCAAGAAAGGATACTAATGGGTCGGAAATCCTCTGGAAGAGAGGCATTGGGTTTTTTAGGAATTGGGATAACTTTTGCTTTCTTCCATAAAGACGGGAAGGTAGAAAACGTTAGACAGGAGTTAAGAATGTGGGTGAGACAAGGAAGTATAGAAGGAAGGATAATACGAAGAAATTGTAAACTAATGCCGTCAACGCCGACTGCATTTGACTTAATATAGTTGATGACAGAAATGACATTCCCCTCTGACACCCTCTGAAAGCTAAAACCGGAATCCAAAACGATGTTCGAACCGACTTTGGAGAAACCACTGGAGCATTCTGGCATTGAAGCTGAATAGAATATATCATTGCTGTCGCCGGAAGCAGAGCCAACAGATGTAAAAAAGTTGTTAAGAACAGTGGGATCAATGTCAACATGTGATAAATGTATGACGGTAACTCCGATGTTACGAAGGTTTTTCCAATTTTGGCTGTATAATAGTCCGATTTAGCTTTTTTTATTGCGTTTGTAGTACGATTTCTGAGCAAGCGGAATACGTTCCAATTTTCATTTGATTTGCACCTTTTCCAGTGAGCATAGGCTTTATCACGCTGTCATAGGAGAGATTCTATTCTTCTTCTCTTAAGCCGAAATGGAAAAAACAGAGAATATGTGTGTGTATTAAAGGAGCCTGTAAACGAGCAACATTTTTTGGCAATGTGTGGCCGGCAATGATAGCTGAACGACATAACTCAAAATTCAGAATTATTTCCATCAATATGTTCAAACTTGCCGGCAATATTTCCGTATAGTCCGACGATACTGGCCATATTGCAACTACTGGCCGGCATGTTGCTTTTGATATCGCTCGTAGAGCGAAAATATTTAAATATTGCTGGCTATTTCAAAATTATTTCGAAATTTTTTTTGGACAAGGAGTATGTAGTGTTCCCTAAAGATGGCTTAGTTGTGGGCGGTGTATGGGTGTACTTTGTCTGGGTTCGGTATGCATGAGCCCACAGCATCCGGGGAACCAAGTCGCTGTCGCACCCAAATACGTGCAGAGTTCGAGGAGATTCCTCGATCGATTGACGACGTATACTGGATGAAGTAGCGCTTTCACCAATGCCAGCATCTAGATGGCCCTGACAGATCTACAATGGTTTAAGTTAGTGGATCCTCCGCATTCTTAGAACTATGATATTCAACAACAGCTTAGACAAAGTAGAGTAATAAACACACGGACCTCTGCATACCCCAGGAAGGAGTACTCTTACCGCTGTTAAGGCTTATGGTTGTGGATTAAATATTCAAAGTCATCTTCGTCATTCTAGTGAAATTTCTGAACAAGTAACTCTCTAGAATTAACTCATTGCTTATGTTATTAAGTGCCTCTGTTTTATTTAGGTAAGGTCGAATTCATACTCTTCTCTTTTTTTAATAAGCAAGCAATACGTATGCTGCACTTACAAGTACTTCTTCCCGGTCAGCCATTGTCATACGCGTACGCGTGAAATTCATTGCGAAAACATATCTGACTACAAGTTGCCCAGCAATAGTATCGGGCACACATTTTCAAAAATATTGCCGGGCCTTTTTTTTCAGAAATATTACCGGCACCATGTATTTAATAGATTTTTTTAGGGGCACCAAATTGTGCATGTTTGAGCTGCACGGTGAGCGCCAAATTTGCAAAATTGATTACTTTTTTTGGTGCTTTATTTGGGAAAAAAATTTGGAGGGCGGAGTGAGTGAAATTCCGCACAGGGCGCCTATCCCTGGCATGGCAAAATATATGCGGCCGATTCTGAGTATGTTTGGCTCGGTGTCTGTTGTGCACTTAGTACACAATTTTTCATCATCGAATCTTAAAAAAGTTGTAACATACCTACTCTAAATTTTTTTAAGTATCCAAAATCAATTTTTGCAGATTAGTTCTTATTTTCATTTGTACCTTTTTCGTACCACAGACTGGACACACATAATCTTTTTTTATTGAAAGGCGTTGCAACGCACGCGGGTTTTTGCTAGTGTATCATTTGTCACGTCAAACTACGAATCAAATGACGTCGTCATTTTCGATATTATCAGCAAGGTCCTCTACGGGCCAAACTTTCACCAACCTAGTCTGATTTAATTATAAAGAACTACCTTGAGAATTTCCTTTCTGGCTGTTCAATTAAGGTAAAATTGACTGACCTCAAATCTAAACAACACATCATCTCTACTGCTAAATTCTGTCACCTATTTTGATAAATGACTGCCAGTCACTTCTAATTACTCCACGACTCTGTGATGATACTCTGCGTTACTCTTATGCTTTCTAATTCAAGCCACGCATGTGCTAGAGCTTTTCTTCATGATTGTTAACTCATATTCAATTCAACCAACCTTATTATTGATTGGGCGGCCAGAATAGTCTTAGACCGGTTCTACATGTTCAACTTTTCGTTCAACTTCAACACTTTTTTCTCTTTCGTTTGCATGCAATTGTGAAAGAGGTAAGATTATCCCTTTCGCAAGTTGCATGCGAACGAAAAAGAAAAAAGTTGAACGAAAAATTGAACGTGTAGAACCGGTCTTAAATTCACCGCTTCTAGAAGGAGATTGTGTTATTTACAATAAAACCAGCACCACTCTCTTCTGTTTCAGTGAACGCCCTACACCTAACAACTGATCGATCTCTTAACATGCGACGCGTAACCGAGAAATTACACATATATTTCAAATCACTATGGACCTAAACTTCAACGAGGATTTTCAATATCTCGATTCAAGGATAACCAGGGTATTTTAACCTGCTCCATCATTAGATCCGCGGGATTTTGTATCGTGACTATAATCTTCTATTTCGTATTGTAGGTCCTTTCGCTCATACTTTTGGTTCAATGTAAAGCTCAAGCTCAACGTTGTCAATCCAAGATTGTAGACGCTAAAAAACATTTATTGTGAATAAAAATCATTTAATTTCCATATTTTGTCTAGTTTTTGCATTTCGTTTTTAAATCATTTAAAAAAATACTTTGCTTGAATATGTATGCCTAGTAAGACCTGCGAAAGTATGCATAAAACCGCAAACCCCCGCATTTTTGTTGTAATTTAGCAGAAAAAACTCTCAGATTTGGCATTCAAAATATCTTGGGTTAAATATCACTGTAACCATCAAAAACCACTGTCCAATTTTGACCGTAATATTTCTGTACCTAGGCAATGTACTGATGGCAATTTGAAGAAATGTAGGAGAATTCTTTCCAGCCCCCAAAAAAGGACACAGGAAATCGGCAAGTCTCGAGCCCCAGCTACAATTTCAAATCCTGCATTCGACCCCTTCTCGCATACAACTCCCTTATTTTGGGCGAGGCTTGGATAACCACTTTGGCGTGTGGCGATAAAATTCAAAAAAAGGCCGTCAAACTTATCAGAGACGATTTCGTTTGCTCCAGTATCGACCCTTTGAGCCATCGCAGGAATGAAGCAGCCCTAATAAACTTCTATTGTTACTATAATAGCGATTGCTTCACCGAAATAAACGCTCTCCTGCCTCCATGGCAATCTTATACCTGCAACACCAAATTAGCTAGCGTATTCCGCTCACTCTCTTTGCCTACAGTGCCACTTTTCGCACACGATACAAATAAAAAATTCGTTCATAAAAGGAACTGGATTAAGAGGTTCTTTTCTGGCCGTTCAATGGAGGCAGTGTTGGATGGCGACGAATCCAAGATCAACACCAATCAATTCAATTCTATCATCCACACTTTGCCTAATCTTCATTAATGATCTGCTATCAATTCCCTCCGACCCACTTTACTGATGATGACGGTACTCTACGTTACTCTTGCGCCTCCGACATATTAAGACAAGCACGTACCTTGTTTTCATTATCGTGAACTGATGTACAATTCAGCCAACGCGGATTTTAAATCGATTCTTGATTGGGGCCGCAAGAATCGTCTTGAATTTAACACCTCGAAAACGAAGTATGTACTGTATATTCTCTAACAAAATTTGCACTGACGTTCCTCCTATCTCAGTGGACAAAGATAATCTAACGGCTGATGCAACTCTTAATATCCTATGGGTAACTTTAACTGAGCATCTGCGATAGAATGATCACGAAAATCGCCAAACAAGCCTCCCAAGGCCTTAAATTTCTTAAGAGATGCAAGTTCCCCCTACAGCCAGCTGCCCTAAATAAAATCTACAAATCCTACATTCGGCCCCCCTTGAATATAACTGGAGGCGCCCCAAAAACCATATTGACATGACTCGACAAGGTGCAAAACCGCACCATCAAACTTATTGGTGAATGCACCTTTGGCGCCTATATATCTAGACTCTTTAAGCCACCGTAGGAATGTAGAACCCCTCTCCAAAGTTGATCGCTATTTCATACCGACGGTTTCACTGAAATTAAGAACCTCCTGCCTGAACGGCAATATTTTGTGTGTGTTTATAAATAGAACAATCTTCCGCAGTCAGTATTTCCGAACTCGTACAACATCTTAGAGTTCAAACTTTACATCGACATCTCCTCGAATACCCCCCAGACCCCCTCTAACCTTTCCTATTCTCTTCTATCCTTCAAACTTAGCTTACCACTAGACCTTGCACCATGACCTTAACGACATGTGAGACTGGTAGTACAAATTGTGAATAAGCTTGGTTTTTTCACATAAAAACAAAATCGGCTGTGGAACAACCTTACACAGTTTGTATTTCCGAACTCCTATAACATCCACGAGTTGAAACGCAGGGTTCATCGCCATCTTCTTAAATGCCATTCTCACTTGTCGTAACCTGAAACCTATTTAATCCTTTGTACTAAGCTTACTACTAGACATTGCACCATGACATGAGCAACAACATGACAGACTGGTAGAACAAAGGGTGATTCCTGAGCTTAGAACTGTCAAATAAAAATACGTCTGAGGTTTGAACACCAACCCGCCCCCTTCGCTTCTCCCCTATTCTATTCAACATCGAAATTTCTTTTTTCAAGCTTAATTTACATGCCGCGCCACTCTTTTTTAAGATTTCAGCCAATCAGAAACAATATGACGTGACCAAAATTGTTTCTGATTGGCTGAAATCTTAAAAAAGAGCAGCGCGGCAGAAAAACGTCGGATATGTAAATTAAGCTTAATACTTCGGCCATATTCCGAGCAAAAAACAGTGCCTATTTTTAAGCCGTGTCCACACATTACAAACATTTCACAAACATTTGACAAACATTTAACAAACGTTTGACAAACATTTGAATAATGTTTGTTATGTGTGGACGCGAATCTTGGAGTTTTTGGATTTTAAAAAATGTTTGAATTTAATCCAAATGAAATGGAAAACATCTGATGTTTGTTGAAAATTTTTCAGTGCTTTTATGCACTTTTATGTAGATGGACATTCATCTCCAGTGAGAAGTAGGATAAAACCACAATAATTATATTTCAACTCATCGAAATTTGTGGGATAAGTCAAGTAGCGATTATAAAAATAAAATAAAGCTTACTGATTCATTAAAATTAATTGCAAATGACTTATCATTTCCGTGGAAGGTATCTATAGGAGGTTGTGACAAAGAGGCACACTGAAAATCTTCCCTGGCTGTGAAAGACATTAAAGCGGATTCAAAGAAAGAATATGAAGATGGCACTGTTGTTGGGTAGGACAGGATTACATAATGAGTTTGTAAAAGGCACTTCATTTTCTTTTGAGCCAGGACAATGTCATACTTCAAATGAGGCGAGATGCCATTGTAATGCCAAAATGACAAAAACAAGCAAATTAAAGAAAGTAAGAAAATAAATACCAATGAAGAGCTTTTTTCACGAGTTTGATCCTAATATGCATTTAACTGCCTCAGAGTCAGAGTAAAAGAGCAAGAAACATACGCCTTCACGATATATATTTAGATTTTACAATCACACCTCGCCTCATTTCAAATTAGATATTTTACTGCGCCAAAAGTAGTAAGAGAGAAGAAACCCAACACTACGTATTTACAGTCCCCCGCCCCTCATTTAAAATTGAATTTTAATGCTCCAAAAGAAGTAAGAAAGAAGAAATCCATGTCTCATGTATTTACAATCACACCTCGCCTCGTTCATCTCGATACACGCGCATATACCAGAAGGAGATTATTTTTGAACCGGGACATTTAAAAAATTGAGGCCTCGGTACAATTTACCAGCGTGTAAGGAACAAATCTACTGCCCCTGTAAGTCTAATTCAACTCTAGAGGACACCGACAAAAATCTAATCGAAGGGGGATATTCTATAACAGTGGCTTCTGAAGTGAAAGATCAGGAATAAAATCTTGTCGAAATTGTGGCAAATAAAGAATCTATTTTTCCTACAGAACAGACACAGGAAATAACAAACATTTCGGAAAACATTTTTCTCACAAAAACTTCAGCAAATGTTTGACGAATGTTTGTCAAACATTGTCAAACATTTGTCAACTCGCTAGACAAATGTTTTTTTGCAAATGTTTGTTATGTGTGGACCCGCCTTTAGAGAAAGTCAAAGAATTAAATTAACGTAGGCAAGCTCAAGCCTTAAAGTACTAACACGAAGCTCAGTTGTTTTAATTGTGCAGTTTAATAACTATAATAAATAGGTGTATTGTAAATTAGTGACAGCAATTCACTCTTTGGTGAAACGAACAGCATTACGAACTTTGCTCTTCTGTTAATTTATGGAGCGACTGATTCGTATGGTTCTTCGTAAGGCAACCCGCCTCCTTGTGTTTCCTACTACCTACCTAACGCACTCCTCACACCAAATTAAATGCATACCCAGCAAACCAAACTTTAAGATCTCTTACCGAATTCGTTACGGAAATTCGTATATTTCTCCCGAATTCGCAATCGATTTCTGAACAAATTCGGAACGAAAAATATATGAAGGGGTTGACACGACATCGTTACAAAAATTCTTTTCGAATTCGTTACGAAATTTAGTCAAGATTTAGCAAAGCTTTCTTTTATTAGGGGTAAAAAGCTTTGCTAAATCTTTACTAAATTTCGTAACGATTTCGAAAAGAATTTTTGTAACGATGTCGTGTCAACCCATTCATATATTTTTCGTTCCGAATTTGTTCAGAAATCGATTGCGAATTCGGGAGAAATATACGAATTTCCGTAACGAATTCGGTAAGATATCTTAAAACTTGGTTTGCTGGGAAATTGAATTATAAAATAAATTCACAAAAAGGCCACTCGCGCACTTCACTCAAAGAGTCACGATTTCACATACCACGATACATACCACTAGTAAAAGCTACCTCCCTGGGTGTTTTCCCCCCTCATTCGCCGACTAGTTGTGTTTCCAAAATAACTTTGTTAGACCCTTCGCTAAAAATTAGCTAAAAATTCGTAAATCTCTCCGTTGACATTTGACCCGCTCTATCGCGGACACAAAACTACATGGAGTTTCGACCAATACCTCGTTGGAAAGATATTTTCATTGCCCATATTCCTGGCATTTACTACTTTTTCATATGAGCAACCGTTAACGAAATACTCCAAAAAAATGGAGTTATCAGTTTTTTCAGGCACGTCCAGTGCGAACTTTGGCGTTGGATTGCTCGCAAACTACATAAGCGATATCGACGATTAAGGGCTCATTTTAAAGGTAATTACTAGGCCTTTAAATTTGTTAATGGGCATTAACCCAAAAAAATTAACATTTGGCGAGTTAATTGCAAAAAACTGCATTCAACCCTCACCACACGATCATGGTTGAACTTTGACCGACCATAACTTTGAGCCAAATCAACTTACAGAGCTCGTTGAGGGCTCATTTTTTAGATAATTTTATTCTCCACAACTTTGCCATTGATCATTCTCAGCTATCATTGCATGCAAATGAGGTATTTAATATAAACAAGCTCTTCCTCTTTTCCAAGATGGCGGCTTTTCCCAAGCCACTGCGACCCCACAAACTTGGTTTTATCATTTTCAGATGTACCCGAACAAATGCCAAAAAAAAATTCTGTACCTCTTAAAATGCAATTTCATTTACTAATTTGACTGGACTATTTATCAAGTTTACAATAAAGTTACATATCTAAGCTTAATATCTGTGTTAATTTTAGTTGCTTATATGTGCTACCCTCCTACTACTTAAATAATTAATAAATTGAATTCGAAAAAAGAAAAATTCTAAAATCTTTTCTGAGAGCAGTGATCGATCAAAACTCAGAAAAACTGAAAACTTACTTAAAGAAAGATCCAGCAGTTAACTTTTGCAGCTAAAATGAATTTAAGATGGTCGGTGGAATCTGCTGCTACCCTCCTACTACTTAAATAATTAATAAATTGAATTTGAAAAAAGAAAAATTCTAAAATCTTTTCTGAGATCAGTGAAGGATCAAAACGCAGAAAAACTGAAAACTTACTTAAAGAAAGATCCAGCAGTGAACTTTTGCAGCTAAAATGAATTTAAGATGATCGGTGGAATCTGCTGCTACCCTCCTACTACTTAAATAATTAATAAATTGAATTTGAAAAAAGAAAAATTCTAAAATCTTTTCTGAGAGCAGTGATCGACCAAAACGCAGAAAAACTGAAAACTTACTTAAAGAAAGATCCAGCAGTGAACTTTTGCAGCTAAAATGAATTTAAGATGGTCGGTGGAATCTGCTGCTACCCTCCTACTACTTAAATAATTAATAAATTGAATTTGAAAAAAGAAAAATTCTAAAATCTTTTCTGAGAGCAGTGATCGATCAAAACGCAGAAAAACTGAAAACTTACTTAAAGAAAGATCCAGCAGTGAACTTTTGCAGCTAAAATGAATTTAAGATGGTCGGTGGAATCTGCTGCTACCCTCCTACTACTTAAATAATTAATAAATTGAATTTGAAAAAAGAAAAATTCTAAAATCTTTTCTGAGATCAGTGAAGGATCAAAACGCAGAAAAACTGAAAACTTACTTAAAGAAAGATCCAGCAGTGAACTTTTGCAGCTAAAATGAATTTAAGATGATCGGTGGAATCTGCTGCTACCCTCCTACTACTTAAATAATTAATAAATTGAATTTGAAAAAAGAAAAATTCTAAAATCTTTTCTGAGAGCAGTGATCGACCAAAACGCAGAAAAACTGAAAACTTACTTAAAGAAAGATCCAGCAGTGAACTTTTGCAGCTAAAATGAATTTAAGATGGTCGGTGGAATCTGCTGCTACCCTCCTACTACTTAAATAATTAATAAATTGAATTTGAAAAAAGAAAAATTCTAAAATCTTTTCTGAGAGCAGTGATCGATCAAAACGCAGAAAAACTGAAAACTTACTTAAAGAAAGATCCAGCAGTGAACTTTTGCAGCTAAAATGAATTTAAGATGGTCGGTGGAATCTGCTGCTACCCTCCTACTACTTAAATAATTAATAAATTGAATTTGAAAAAAGAAAAATTCTAAAATCTTTTCTGAGATCAGTGAAGGATCAAAACGCAGAAAAACTGAAAACTTACTTAAAGAAAGATCCAGCAGTGAACTTTTGCAGCTAAAATGAATTTAAGATGATCGGTGGAATCTGCTGCTACCCTCCTACTACTTAAATAATTAATAAATTGAATTTGAAAAAAGAAAAATTCTAAAATCTTTTCTGAGAGCAGTGATCGACCAAAACGCAGAAAAACTGAAAACTTACTTAAAGAAAGATCCAGCAGTGAACTTTTGCAGCTAAAATGAATTTAAGATGGTCGGTGGAATCTGCTGCTACCCTCCTACTACTTAAATAATTAATAAATTGAATTTGAAAAAAGAAAAATTCTAAAATCTTTTCTGAGAGCAGTGATCGATCAAAACGCAGAAAAACTGAAAACTTACTTAAAGAAAGATCCAGCAGTGAACTTTTGCAGCTAAAATGAATTTAAGATGGTCGGTGGAATCTGCTGAACAATGTAAAGCTATGATCATACAACAAGACACAAGTTCAAGCCAATATTACACACCTTACACGCCAGACGAAACTTTAGTTGTTGGGGAAAAACTTACAATTTAATAAGGAAAACTGCAAGTGATCATAATTGCAAGATTTATTCTCCTTATGAAAATGTGACTTCTGTAAAAAAAGATGCTACCCGGAAAATATATCTATTACTGCATCATCTGTAAAAGTATCTTTACAAGATTGGTTACATCACATATCAGCGAGACTGTGTCATTCATTGCATGAGGTAATGTCCGCATTTCCTAAAAACCAACTGCAAACCATTTCCATCCGGACAAACTGAATATAAATTCAAGATTCAAGCATTTATGTAATTACTATTGCTCCGATACAATTAGAAGCCGATATCATAGGCGGCAGAGGTAAAACTATTGTTTGGAGAAATGCAACTGCATCTTCACCAATAAGTTGTAGGCCATTAATGCATCTTTTTGCCAAAGAATCGACAGAGAACAAGTCAACGACATTAAAACTCAAATAGAAACATGAATACCAACAAAATAGAATGCTGAAATAAATTTGAGACATAATTTCATTCTGTGTATGATTGGCGGAAGAATGTAAAACTGACACTAAATATTATCAACGTTATCTATGTCAATTGACGTCAAAGTGCTTTATAATAAGGTATCTCTTAGTATATCCAAAAGATGTAATCAATAACCTTCTGGTGTCATCTGATCAGACCCATATATTACAGATATTTTCAGAAAATATTAAAGCAAAAATCTTTAAATGAATATCCAAAAGAATTAAAGTATTTGTTAGATATGGATATATAAGAAGTAGAAAAAATTAAAAATAGTTTGTTAAAGCTTCAGTAATAATTGTTAATCATGTTTTTTCTTCGATTCCTTCAAATTTGTATACTTTTAAATCAGTCCATAAGTTTTGTCCAAAAATTAAGGAAAATGATTTTCTTTACAAAATGGCCAGATTGCATTATCACGCGACAAAAATTGCAGGTGCAAAATTTGAAGTTGATCGGTTTTAAGAAAGTGGGTCAAAATCAAGTTGCAAGATTTGTTTACATACAAGATACAGGTGAAGCTAATATAAAGCGTTTAAAAAGAGACAGAGACAGAGAGAGAGAGGAAGAAAGAGACGCACGCACACACAGCACACTCGCCTGCTCGTTTGTAGGCTGCCAGGCTGCTCGATACTAGCAGGCATACACACACAGCGTACCGCATTTTCTTATGTGACGATTTCTACCAAGTCACAACTCAACTTCGCTCCAATAACGAAAAGTTACACTATATTTTTATATAAAGGTAGCCCTAATAAGGCATCCCGCCGGCTTAACCGATTAATAAGCAGACGGTACACCTCCTTGTTCACCTGGTAGTCTGGTACTGCCTGCGCCACAGCCTTTGTCGGTTGGGTAGCGGGATTCACTTATTTTCAGGAGGCATAACACTCCAACGAGGGAGACAGCCTGATAGTTACGGCTCAGCCGGCTGCTTAAAAAAATTAACTCATACAACATCCAAGAGTTCAAACGCGAGGCGCACCGCCTCGGCCCATGCATCCTCCTGACTACCCTTAACCTATCATATCCTTTTTCTCTCTTCAGATCAAACTTACTACTAGACATTGCACCATGACTTGAATGACATGACGGACTAATGGTACAAAGGGGATTCCTGAGCTTGACCATGCCACAAAAAAGGGCCTTATTCTGAGAGTCATGTGACACTGCAAGTGATGTGACACTCAAGGACTGGTATTCCCCGAGTCGACTCAGAGACATCTCTCATTCAAAATTGCCAACCGCCAGTTGCATGGGGCATTCACAGAGTGGAATGAAGTGAGTTAACTGCGTTTCCAGTCTCGGAATACCTCTCCGAAATTGAGGTGATAGCCAATCGAGAAAAGTCATGTGAGTGATTCGACTCTCAGAATAAGCCCCAGGATGATGAGTCGTCACCAGCGGTTGCGCAGCTAGGATTTGTGTCGAAAAAGGTGATATGAATTTGGTGGAATTTAAAGAGATCGTCCACTCTGAGATATATGATGATGATTGATTCTCAACGCTACTGTGGATAACTAGAGATTACGCCGTTCATCCATCACAACAACGCCCGACCACACATTCTTAAAATTGAGAGAGTTTGGTTGGGAAGTTTTCATTCATTCACCGTATAGTCCAAACATAGCAGCCTCCGAGTGTCACTTGTTACGATGTATCACTAGAACTGCTCCATGGAGTTAAGCTTGCTTCAAAAGAAGCCTGTGAAAAGTACATGATTCAGTTTTGCAACCAGAAACCACAGAATCGTTTCGCCAATGGCATATGACTACCCAAAAATGGCGAAACATTGCCAATAATAATAGAGCTTGTTTTATTTAAATAAACTCATTTTCATACTATAAGAAAACCATACCAAACTCGTTGTCAATACACTAGTTCCGATATTCTAGCAAGAAAAACAAATCATGATGACAAGTAGACAGTAAGATTTCCAATGCTACTTTTATGTGAAAATCTAGAGCTTAGAGAAAAGCCCCTTTGTATTGGTGACAGCTCTATCGAATTATATAGTACAATATTGAACAAGCAGATCTATCCGGGGCAATGAAAATGAGGGCGCCTACAAATCTGAACTGCAAAAACTGCTAAGAGTACAACAGGTCCAAGTTCTGACTCCAATGAATATGAAACGCACCTAATATAACCGCGACAGAACGCTGAGCTCGAAGATCGAACAGGAGATGGCTTCTCACTTATGCTTACTGCCGATGGCACACGAGTCGGCAGGAATTATAATTTCTATAAAGAAATTAGAGATGTAAGAATGAATGCTGTCTTGGTCGGAGAAGTGAATAAATCGCCGTGTCATTGCGAAAGACTCGAATCGGAACTTCTAGGATGATGTTCTAACGCCTAGAGTCGAGGCCAACTGCTGGTAGTAAAAAATCCTTGATTACAAACGCAGAATTTAGAACCCAATCAAATACTAGATGACAAGCAGCACGGCTTAAGCCAATAAAGGGGACCTTCTAATATACATCCCTTGAACCTAAACCAACGTTGGCATCGTTTCAATGAGTCTGGTTTGGCTGCATTATATATGCATCTATAAGGCTTCTGATGGTATTCTGCACACGGTTCTAAAAAACGGGATTGAGAGTTTTCTTTTCGACCTCATCATAATAAAGGCAATACAAGATGTAGTTGAATATAAAACTCCACTCTGCTTATCCGATATTCCCCAAGGGTCAATCCCATAACCTACACTATATCTTATCGTTGTAAATTATCTCTCATTCCCTCCAAATCACTTCATTCAGAGTTACTCTCAGTGGCGTAGCATAGTAGGGGCGTCAGGGGCGGACCGCCCCGGGCGGCACCTTTAGGGGGCGGCAAAATTTCACAATAAATAATAATAATAACTTGTAAATATTTGAACCATTTCATATTAGTAGAGGGAAATTAAACAAGGGAGGGAAATTAAACAAGTAGTGGGAAAAAAAAGCGAATTATGATGTAGTTGGGAAGTTGGATTTTTTTGTTTTTTTCTTTACATATGTTAAGATCAAGCGAAAAAAAAAATTTCTGCAAAATCGGTCCTGTGCTGCACGAGAAAATTGCATAAATGTCAATTTTTGATGCATTTTGATTGCATTGCTACACTATTTTTTTAGTTTCTCCAGTTCTGTTGGTCGTAGAACAATAAAAAAAATTGGAAAATACTGGTAAATGAATAGACTATCGAACTGATTCGGTATAAATACTTTAAAAATGAATCCTAACCTCAAAAAACCAAAATGTATAAAATTTTGTTTTATTTTACTAAAAATAAAATAAATAACGGGAAAATAGTCGGATTTTGATAAAAATTTGAGAAAATATGTAATTTGATGACATAAATACGTGGTTGAAATTTCAAAAAACAGTTTTCGACAAAATTTTAAAATTGCCGCCATTATATGCCAAATCATCGAACTGTAATAATTTTTTTTTAAATTGTAGGTTTTTTTATGTACTTTCTTGTGAGCATACGCAATACTTCGTTACTTTATTTGAAATGCCCATTTTAGGCCTTTGAAAACACTAAAAAATTTCAATTTTTCAATTTTTTGCCGTTTTTTCATAGTTGGCAAGTAGGCAAATAAATTGAAAAGTGAAATTTGTTTAATAATATTTAAAAAAAAATATTTTACCGTACGATGATTTGGCATAAAATAGCGGCAGTTTTAAATTTTTTTCAAAAACTGCCAATTTTTGCCGTAAAAAGCCAAATTTTTTTTTGAAATTTCAACCACGTATTTATAGTATCAAAGTACATCTTTTCTCCAATTTTTATCAAAATCCGACTTTTTTCCGTTATTTATTTCATTTTTAGTAAAATAAAACAAAATTTCATACATTTTGGTTTTTTTGAGGTTAGGATTCATTTTTAAAGTATTTATACCGAATCAGTTCGATAGTCTATTCATTTACGAGTATTTTCCAATTTTTTTATTTTTCTACGACCAACAGAACTGGAGAAATTAAAAAAATAGTGTAGCCATGCACTCAAAATGCATCAAAAATTGACATTTATGCAATTTTCTCGTGCCCCGAATTTTATTTTGTGCTTGGATTGTTTATGACTAATATTCAACGAGAATGACTTCTATCATATCAAGAACAGTGTTCAATATTGTATAATACCACCTGCAAATTAGGTTACAGTACGGGTAAGTCCCTTCAGGGAAGTCCGTGATTGGTGCTTTGGCAATTCAAAGAAAGTTTGATTGATGAATCGTCAGTTGTCCAATTTACTTAAAATTAATCGTATCGTATATATGTATGTATACACTTTCCAAACTGTGCTGTGATTTTAGATTTCGATAGCTTAGAAACAGAGACTGATACAGCATGGCATTGCCTGCTATTCAATACCAAAGCTTGGGCGATATTGGAAAATGGCCTGAACAAATAGATGAAAATATGCGACTGCATCTCATTCAGCAAGGCCGGGAAGTTGTTCAACATATCAATACTAACTTCGCCGAAGCGTCATCAGTAACACGTTCAGATTCGTGTTCTTTAGCATCAAAAGGAGAGATAAAACGGTTTACCCAGGAATGGTTTTACCGCAAATTGACTAACGGCGAAAAAGTTTTACGTACTTGGATGGCTTATTCTTCTTCCAAACCATCATTATTTTGCTTTTGCTGTCGTTTATTTGAGAACGTAAACACACTGAACGGATCAAAGTTTTGCTCATCTGATGGATTTAATACTTGGTGAAAATTAAATCCTAAGGTTTCGAGTCACGAATCAAGTGCACTACACAACGAAAATTATTGCAAATGGAAGGAGTTGGAGAGCAGACTTCAAAAAGGACAGACTATTGACAAGAAAGAGCAAAACTTAGTGGCAAAGGAAACAAAAAAAAATGAAAGAAATTCCTATCAGAATGTGTGATATTATAAAATTCCTTGCCCAAAATTAGGCTCTACGTGGCCATGCAGAAAACGACACAAGTATTAATAGGGCAAACTTTTTAGAATTGCTACATTTAATTGCAAAGTACCATCCTGTACTTCGTGAAGATCTTGTAAGATCTAAAATGTGTGACAAAATTTCAATCGCGTATGTCACCAGAAATCCAAAACGAATTTATTACAATTTTAGGAAATAAAGTTCGCCAGCATATCATCGGACAAATAAAAAAGCAAGTATTATTCGATTATATTCGACAGCACTCCAGACATTTCTTATAAAGATCAAACAAGCCAGGTATTAAGATACGTAGTGATTGTTTGACAGTTTTTTTGTCAACTTCGTCTCCTTTTGTTTTGGATCGCCTTACTGAGTTATTGCAACACCTCACAATAGCGTGCAGTTGTGATCGTGGTCCCACGGGGCATGTAATTGATCAACAACACCCCCTTGGAATTCCAAAAGAACGTTTGCCAATTTCCCGCGGATTCCACAACTTGCACGTGAAGTCTCCATAGTAGCTGAAGCCTGACAGATCGATCGACGCACGCGCATAGAAATTTTACAGTGCTGCCACTACACCCAGACGCAAATTCCCTGAGACTCCCAGACTTTTTCCGCCAACCACATGAATTAAAAAAAAATAGTGGAACTTACTTTTAAGACGACCCTCGAATATATGACCTTTTTATTTGTAACCTGTACAATACACAATAATGATGCCTGTTCTTGCCGAAAAGTTCTTTAGAATTACTATATATTATAGTCTTTTAAATTGAAATACCTGGGCGGCTGACACCCAAGCTAGGCCACTGGTTACTCTTTTCACTGACACTTCAATCAAGAAATTCCACAGTCAGTATCCCCGAAGTCCGATTTCAAAGGTCAAGTTCGCATCTCCTTGAGCATCCTTTAGACTATTTTCAACCCTCTATTCCTCAAATTTAGCTTACTATTAGACATTGCACCTTGACCTAAACGACACGATGGACTAGTAGTACAAAGGGTGATTTCTAAGTAGTTTATCAAATAACAAAAATATTAAAGAGGAATGACGCGTTCATAGCTGAGGAGTCATCAGAAAGGTTTCTTTTCAAGCCACAATTGTAATATTGTAATATTGTTACTAAAACAACCAAAAATCAAATCATAGTATAAAGTTTGTTACCAAACAAATTGTTTCTGTAGCAAAACATATTCAGGAAAATCAGCAGTAGTTGGTTTCTAAAATTCAATAAATAACACCACCTATTTTATATCTTTATATCAAACTATAAATTCTTTTTTAAATTTTAAAACAGATGAAAGGCACCCAAGGAGAAATAATATTTGCCCGAGAAACAAGAGGTGACCAAGGAAGAAGTCTTGGACCATTTACCAAATTTGACAATTTTCGTCGCGAGGAAGGGAAAGGATTTGGACCATTTACCATAAGTGACAATATCGAAAAGCAAGCTCAGCCTCAAGGTAGAAAAGGCGGGCCATTTTTTATCAAAGATAATTCTAGAATATCTGGATCACGACTAATCGACTACATTCGACAAATAAACGATCAAAATTATCGCAACGACTACTTTGTTGGAAGATCATCAGTAAAATTCAACGACAGTCCAGAGCCCCAAATCCAGCGCCGTATGCTCCAAAATTCC
Source organism: Thereva nobilitata (assembly GCA_963855945.1). Taxonomy (NCBI): domain Eukaryota; kingdom Metazoa; phylum Arthropoda; class Insecta; order Diptera; family Therevidae; genus Thereva; species Thereva nobilitata. The sequence continues at coordinate 39,385,449 of OY979697.1, forward strand.
AATGATTATCCGGAAAGTGGCGAAACTAACACCGTTGAAAGTGTACGAGTTCCTGTATATGAGTATGCTCACCCAGAACTTGGGATCCAGCCTGCTAGACCACCAGCTAAGGATGTAGAGAAAAATCAACAGCGTGCACAATCTAAAGTTCAGTACTATGTTCAAAACTCAAACTTAAAGCCTTATATGTTAGATCCTTCATTGAATAGTCAAGAATATGTTAAGAATGATCCCTACTATAAGACGTCGACGTATCCATACAATTATGGTTATTTGAAGAAAGTTAAGGAGCAGCCCTTGTGGATGAAGATATCAGAGCAGGTGCGAGACAGTTTCCAAAATGGTATGACTACTGTTGAGGCTATGACGAGGCCTGTTATTGATCCTATTATGGAAGCTGGGCAGAAGATTTCTCATAATTTAGGATTATCAAAGAATGCAGATTATGCACAAAATAAAATCAGTTATATAGCACCAGCTGCAGCAGGTTCGAGTTTGCTTCCAGCACTTGGCTTGATGGCAGGTGGAGCTGCTTTAGGTATTGGTGCCATTGCTGTTGGCAGATTTTTCGATGGAAATTTGCTTAAGCGCTCCGAAGAAATCTACTTGACTTCGCCAGAGCATAAGCGAGGTTTGGAGAATTTATACGCAGATGACGGTGTTTACTTCTTCATGAATCCAAACAATGAAGCTCATAAAGATTTTAATAGAAATAAAAGATCTACTCCCAGCAGCATTCTTGGGATGTGGGATGTAACAGAAACTGTTTTAGGTTCTAATCAAAGACGACATAAAGTGGTTAGAAGATCTCTAAATTCCTATGATCCAGATGATTTAGGTGCCATATTACAAGATGTAGAAAATGATCTTCCAAAGGAGATGAACACCAGCTTTGAGGACCAGATCCGAAAGACCGACTGGACCAATACTCCCTGTGCCAAGAAAATGTTCTGTACCGTGATGGTGGAACAAGGCTCTGATGAAATGGCTTTTATGGAGAAGAAAATAGAAAAAATATTATCATCGTAAGTTATTATTATTTTATGCTAAACTTTACTATTGTTACGAGTATTTTTTTCTCTAATTTTTCAGAATGCATCCACTGCTCAGCAGGAGTCTATCAGATCACATTGCAGATGTCACAGATGCCATTCAAAAGGGTGATTGCTCTGTTTTCGTTTGCGCCAACCATTGATCGTGTATTTGTCCTAAGAACTATGTAAATTCCACCAATCCATGTTTAATTTATTTTCCAGTTGTATTTACATAATTAGCCTTTAAGTAATATTCCATACCTGAACAATTAAGTACCATAGCTTAAGACCTGCCAGCTTCACTCTGCCTTCCGAAGGAAATGGTTGGGCTGCATTTTTTGTCGCGTTTTTATTGTATTTAAGTTAAGAAATAAAACAATCCTAATCTTAAGATAAATCATTTATTTTGATGGTTAATATATATACAAAAAAAAAGTTTATGAAAAAATTAAGAAAAATGATCAGAAAGTGATCCATCCCTCTCACACGAAGTTGGCAGCGCCAAAGCAGAAAGATAAATTAGGATAAAGGCAATGCTTCTGTGTTGCAGAGGATCTTTATTTTAGTTTATCTATTGTTAGAGGTCCAACAGCTATAGAAGGAGGACGAAATTCTGATAATAAGCTTCGTTTCTTGAATAATTAAAAAGAAGGTAAGTATGAAAAACTTATTGACCTTACTCCTTCCTAGCGAACAGCTTCGACTCATCAACGCGCTTCTCTACTGCTTTTAGATATCTCTGAAAGGCTCTTGTGGTGTTCTGCAAGAACGAAAGACCCATTCGCACTTTAATTTCAAAAATGCTCTTGAGAAGATCAAGTAAATTTTGTTTTTCAGTAGTCGGTTTGACAGTTGAAGTGTAAAGGCTCTCTATTTCTGCAGATCCTGCATTGGAAGAATCTTCCTTGTCCTTCGAATTTGGCTCTGTAGTAGGTTCTCGTATTGGAGCCACACCTTCAATCTCATTGTCTTCATCAGCAATATCATTTCGCAAATAATCTAATTCATTAATACCCCTCCTTCTTCTGGGTCCATGTTCTGGTACAGCATCTACCACAGGCAGATTGTTCGGGTGGTCATCTTCCGTGTCTGGTTGAACAGATCCGACCACAAATTGTGATCGCCTTCGAAGTATATTATTTTCTTCAAGTGGCGTTTCTGTATTTGGCTGATTTCCTAAAATTGTCTGTGGCGTAACAACGCTAAGGCCAAATGAGTTATCTCCATTTGTATATTGTTGCTGTTCATCTTGTTGCTCAAGAGTTTGTTTGGGGGTTGTTAAGTCTTGTGTTTTCGATCGATATATATTAACCTCATTATTCTGCCGATACAATTGTGGAGGGAAAGTGCCTGGGCCTGGATGCTTATTGTAAACCGGAAGAGGAGAAGGACCCTGATACATTGGACCAGCATTCCTATATCTGTACTGTGGAGGAGGTGGTGGATATTTAGGATCATATCGAACTGGTCTTGGTGATTGCGGCTGATTTGGACGATAAATTGTGTACTTAATACTGTTTCTATAAGGTGAATTAGCTGGCATTCCAGCAATGACTTTTCCAAACACCTCTTCTTCAGACTGACCATCAGGTCCAGCGTATTCTTCATTGTTATAGTAATAAACATCATCCTTACGGTCTGCTACATCATACGATCTTCTAAGAGCAGCAAATGGACCCAAAAAGTACGTAGCCAAACCAGCTGTAACTGCCAATCCAACTAGACCAACACCAACTGTCGGCATCACCTCTCTAGCCAAGTAGTTATATATTTTTGTAGACAGTGGCTTCTCTTTAGTAGGTGGAGTTTTTGCCGGCTTCTTTTCCGCAACTCCAGTCTTCGTTTTTGTTCCATTTTTCTTCGTCTTTGTATTTTTATTAGAATTATTTCGCTTAGGCTTCTTTGTCGTTATTCCAGGAGATCTGTCCTGTGGAAGATCAAAATCAGCGTCCTTAGGTTCCAAAATCAGAAATGTTGTCGTTTCGATTGTTGTAGATGATGGACTAGATGTTGCTAAAGGCTCCTCTGTAACTGGAACCATTTCTGTTGTTGTTGTTGTAGTTGTAGCTTTCTTATTAGCTTGTGTCGGTCGTGGCTCAGCAGACGTACTCTTTGTTTTTGAAGACACTTTCGGACGTGCCTTTTCAGTGACTACTTTTTCACCCTTTGTAGGTTGATTGGTTGGCTTCGAAGTAGTTGGTTTCAATTTTGATTTTACAATTACACGACGACTCTCTGCTTTTTCCAGCTTATCATCGATTTTTGTAATTTGCTCAACTTTAACCTCTTGCGGTAGCGGTACAGTCCGATTTGATATTTTCGGCTCCTTTGTTGGGCTTGCCCCACTTAGTAGAATCCATGTTGAAATACCTTCCCTTTGAGTAGATGTCTCCGCGGTCGGCACTTCATCGGCATGCATTTCTTTTTCAATATCTTCCATTGATAGAGGAACTGCTATTCCCATGTGAGATGAATCTGCATCTTGAAGGTTATCGTCCGAACCTGTTTCTAAGTTCACTTTCTCATAGTTTTTGTGCACGAATGAACTTATGTTTCCAAGATTTCTGAAACCAAATAGTTGTAAAAATGTTTTAACGAATTTACTGGAAGAGCAAGTGGTATGCTTGTTGAAGATAGCAGTAAGGTTAAGAATAATGCTCTAAACTAAGACAAGCCTTTATTCTGTAATCATATGGAAAAATAGTGTTATTAATTCCAAAGATTGGTATGATAAGGTTTTTAGACATGGAAATCTTTAACTTTCGAACATGCTTTTAAAATAATTTTCAATGTTAGTTTATTAGATTAGATTTTTTTACATATATTTTCATGCGTGGACGATATACATACTGGGACTGACTTTATAGAATTTCACCAACTATCACTGTAATTCAGAAGAGAGCTCAAATTAGCCAAGTTTGCATTATCAATATGAATTATTACCGTAGATCCTACGTTAATTAAATTAGGCCTAGGATGTTAAGAGGTGGGATAGTCGCTAATTCTAGTTTGCTACAGGCTTGATTGAAATTTGTTTTGAAGATTTGTTACAGGTGAGACAGTAATTACTTTTAAAAGTGTACGAATAGCACAGACAACCGTTAAGAAATCGTGATGGTTTAACTTACTTACAAAAATTCGCAATGACGTAAGTGTGTGTGGTAATGGATCAGATGCAAACAACAAGTAACATGAATGAGTTGAATTGGAGTACGTACAATATTCACTTCTTACCGAATCGTAACAACAGATCAAGAAAAATTGTATTTTCATTGCTTGCGAGAAGTTTGTCAAGCAAATGTTAAAGCAACTTATATCTGGGCAATAGGCTGCGGTCTGGTAGTCAACGCGGGAAACACTGAACTAATGCTATTCACGCGGAAAAGGAAAATTTCCACCTCCAACTTCCCCAGGTTGGAGGGGCAGAGCCCCACTTTATCATCTAGAGTGGAATTTGTGGGTCTAATACTGGGCCCAAAACTCAACTGGAAGTCGAACATCAAGCTTGCGTAGCCGTAAAAACAAGACCCTGGGAAAGAGATGGGATTTCAAGCTAAAGATGGTCCTGTGGATGTACACAGCCGTAGTACGCCCAATTCTCACATATGGTTCGCTGGTATGGTGGCCAGAGCTGAGCAGGACCTATAATGTCATAAAGTTGGAAAGGGTCCTGAGGACGGCAACAATAGGGGCACCAGGGGCCCATGTTCTCTTGAACATACTCCCTTCAACCTTCAACTTGCGGACTGCTCCTTGAAGCTGTGGTCGCTACAAAACCACGGACTAACTTGCCCCTAGAAGTTCGATATACCAATATTCACAACCGGCTCCAACACGTCAGAGGGCGTCGAGGCAGGGCTTTATCGAAAGACCACCAAAAGTTCATTGCCCTGGCACCTCCCGGTGCACGCTAGTATCTTTCAAGTGAAGTGCTGCCGAAGGGCTGCCAGACAATAAACTTTAAATCAACACAAGGATGTAGCATTGGAATTTTCATAGATAGCCAAATTTCTTTAAATGCTTTGGATTCAGTAATGATGGGCTCCAAGCCCCAAGCTAGTGGAGCGATGCAGGGCTGAGCTAGATAGGTAGAAAGCACAAAGTGACTATCGTCTGAATTCCCAGAAATAGGCATATAGATGGGAACGAGATAGCTAACTACCGACCGAGATGGTCGGACGAAAACGCAATTTCTGACCAACTAACCAGGCAAAAATGGAGGGCAATGGAGACCACATGGACACTCATGAGGTAAAGAGCGGTAGTACAATAGGCCAAATGAATAGCCGCAGTACTTATGGACCCAGTGCCTCACACAAGAAAAAAAATTGAGACCTGCGCACTATTTCTAGGGTGAAAAAAAACAATAGGCCTCCTAAACAAACTCCGACAAGATATTGCCTGAATCACGGCAATCATCACAGGGCATTGGCCCATAGAAAACCACGCTGCCAAGTTGTGCATCCCGTACAACGTCTGTTGCAGTAGCTCCGGGAGACGAATAAGAGGGAAACACTTGTTCAATTCCTGTAAATGCCCAATTTTAGCTAAAGCCAGACAGCGCACACTAGGCAGTAAAGCCAGCTAGCGCACACCAGGGATCTCCTAAATTCCACTGTATTGCTTTAGACTTCCGTTACAGCCGAGGTACACCAATTGTGGCAGCAAAATGGCGCGCCAAAGCGCAAACTAGGCCTCCGGTCGCACTGGAGGCAGCCTTACACTTAATCTAACCTAATATATGTTTTTAATTGATAACCTTCCTTGTTTGTGAAGGTGTAAACGAATGGTTCGAAAGCTAGAAGCATTATATTAAAAATGGTACAGCTGCGCTTTTGTATCAAGTTTTTACTCATAGTTTATAAGAGAGGAGGAGGCGAGACAGTAAAGAAATTGGCTTATGTTATCTAATCATTGATGAATCTGTAAGTGCTACCCAGGGCCGGATTAAAGCATAGGCAACATAGGCGCTCGAAGAGGGGCCCGCACCACAAACACACCCCATAGGCGCACCACACAGAAATATATTATGAAGTCCATAGATTATATTTCTATTAAAAATAAAAATGATTATAGAAATTGTTACACCAAATATATTTACAACTTGAGCTGTTTCAAACTATCCAAGAAACTTGGCGGGAAGTTACGATTTCGGCCAGTTAGGCGGCGCGAGCTCGAGCTTTCCTTCAACTCAGTAAGCGAATAAATACATATTTCAAATTTAAAAAAAAAGGCGCATCGTTTCGTTTGCACAAAGTGCACGGTACGAGTACGATCCAATCGTAGAATGATGAAAAGTTTGCTAAACAACGAACTTTTCGTCATTCGATGACCGGACTGTAAATTCACAAAGATGTTTCGTAAGAATGGAGGGGAAAAAGCGTTGAGCCTCTCCTGTATTCCTGCCGCCCAAAACATTTTAATTTCACGCTGCGGCCTGATTACCGATGCAGTATACATATACAGACGCGTACGCGGCGGGGGGGGGCGTTACTGCGGGTTAAACCCCCCCCCATGATTCCAATAATAATAGGAAAAATTATAATTAATAAATATATCAATTTATTAAACAATTAAAAAAATATTCCGAATACCGGGATAGCAAAAAAATAAATATCTCTCAAACTTTGGGAATATGTTCGTGAACTCGATGTGATATAACAAAATTTTTTTTAGCGCAATTGGGTGCGCCGTTTCGGAGTTACAACTGATTCAATATTGAAAAAAAGCGAATTTTTCAAAAATCACGTATTTCTCATTTATTTATAGGTCTCGACAAACTCTGAATTTTGGGATGGCTATATAGATTTTTGTAGGAAATTTTCCGTCCTTTCAGATAAAATTACGCAAAAAACAATTGGACGCATTTTTGGCCAATTTGATGGCCTTTTTTGGCCAAAATTTAAAAAAAAACGGAATTTTAAAATTTTTTTTTATGTCATGTCAATCGATTTTCTGACTCAAAAAGTACGCGCCAGCAAGTTTGCAGAGTGGTTCCCTTCTTTTCGGTAAAAAATGGTAAGAACGCTCTAAATCAAAGTCTAAAGTCTTGCGCACACCACGAGACCATGATTTTTGGAGAAAAACAAGACATTTTGTGATATTCGAAAAATGGTCAAAAATTATTGTTTATGTTTCCTCACAATTTTCAATAAAAAAATAAAAATATGCCTATAGGTAATTATTTTTATAGTGAAATAACATAAAATATAATATAAGTACATAGTCCTATTACATGAGAAAATTTTTTTTACCCAATATATGTACAAAATATGTTTTGTGACAACCCCCCCCTGGGTTCATCCTGCGTACGCTACTGTACATATACATCATTTTATCATAATAATATTGTGCTGTACCCTCCCCTGTCTATATTGCCCATCGAGCCATGATTTTTCTTTAGATGGGTGTGTATGCGCCGTATCAAAAGAAAAAAATCTCGGTGTGTGTATGTGTACGACATCCTGAACAAGCTGACAAAACTATGTAGGTTGACCATGACCAATGTGACAAGCCAAGAGCCAATTAAAGGAATCCGGAACACTGTCCAGCCCAATCAACATCTATAATGGACTCTGACAAGGGGACGATCTGGCCTGCCTCCTTTTCAACCTGGCGTTGAAGAAAGTGAACGGAGCCTCGCCGGCCTAAACAGATCAGAAAGAAAATCTCTTGTTCTCTTGTGGAGTACTATAACATAAAGATACCTTGCCCTGGTACCAGAATTCTTCAATTTTAAATCATATCTTCGTAATATTGACTAACGGCTAATCAAAAATTGAAAGGTTCAGAGTTTCTTTTCACCTTGTTTAATTTTTCCTGCTTTACTTTCATAACAGAAAACCAATGGCTTGCTTAGCAGAAGTATTTCATCCCACAGAGTGGTCTTGAGAAATCGCTAGCTTGTTTATTCGATTAGAATGATTACTGTCGAAGAGAAATTGGCCGGAGTTAATAAAAATACAGTAAAACCTATCATAACGTACTTGGACGAGGGGAATCGTTCCAATTATCCACAAAACTCGTATTGTCTCGCCTGATGTGATGCTCCAGATCAATGTAGCGGTTTTTTGAGTGTGACAAGTCCGAATGATCCTGGCAATGTCCAGGTGCGGGTGTCCGAACTTTCTGTAGATGACAAATTTGAAAATTTTAAGATATTGTTTTCTTTTTACTGTCAAGGTTAATGGTTTGAAATTTTTTGGGAGGGCCCGCACCACAGTTTCTGCCTAGGGGCTTCCAGATCCTTAATCCGGCATTGGTGCTACCTTCAAAGCATCTTTACGCGTCGGCTTAAGTCACTATTCAGTTGAGTTTGAAGATCATCTAGCAAGCTAGGAGGTATTTGGTATAAACCGTGCAGAAACTAGAATTGCCACATTATTCAAGATTAGTGTAAATTCAGCTTAATTGCTTGAAATAAAATCATCCCATTCGGAATATGCATTTTTTATAATTTTGCCTCTCGAAGTACTGATAAATTTTTGTCCATTTTAGCGATCAGTCTCCAATATCGAAGAATATCTGAGTGCCCCATCACTTTCAATCATTTTTCTATAAAAATAACGAACTATTATGTTTAAGAACCTACAATAGGACCATTTTTATCATAGACCGCTACAAAATAAGTTAAGTGCATGTTATCATTAAACTTAATCTTAAGCTATACATTAAAGCCATTTACATTCATTAGAATTTACAATATTATTTATATTTTTGAAGTATTTTTAGATTAATTACTGGGACAATATTTATACCAGAAAATATTTAACAGAGAATATAAATATCATAGCCATACAAAAAAAAACATCTTAGATACGCCAACAACATCTTACCGTGAGGATTTAGAGGCTGCTCTTAATATTATTATTACCACATATGTATATGTATAAGGTCACTAATATTTAATCGTGCCTTATTAAAACCCTGAATAAAAGGAAATATTATGCAATAGTAAAGAGCCGTACAAAAGCGATGTAAGTAAGATCCATGCCTACTTAAAATTAAGTAAAACTACGAGATTTCCATTATAAAAAGTCACATTTATTTCTTAAGAATAGATACAATTATATAAAGCACCAGAAGGGTTCTGCAGCATTCCTTTTTTAGAGGATAAATGTAGACATGCTAATAAGGTAGAAAGTTAGATCTAATTGAGTTCAGTTGCATCTATAGATATAACTCAATTAAAATAGATATTATTAAAAGTCTGTTAGTGTTTACATATCATCCGGTAAAAGTACATAACATATTTTCTATGAAAAAAGAAAGTAATTTACATGCATAGAGTTGAGCGTTAACTATACATACATTTATTTAAATAATTTGATGCTAATTTATAGCAAGCAACCAAGTGCCAGCATAAGACATAAAAGTAAGTACATATATGCATTAATACAAACAATTTTCTACTTAAGGAGCAAGATAACGGGCATTTGATAGCTTACAACTTCCTTACCACTTTTTATTTTACATACTTTTAAGTAGAAACTAAATAAAAAATATAAAGCTGCTTGAGTTTTGAGATCATTCGAACACCCATTACAGAATTTTATTTTTCTGTGAAAACTTCGTATATTTATACCAAATGTAAAATTTGGAAAGGAACAGATTTGGCACATAATTCCCAATGGCCATAGTTCACCTCTTTTCCATTCTATGATATTTTGCAATGGATTTTCTAAAAATATCTTCTATAAAATCAAGATCAGAATCTTGCACCATTACAAGATTTCGTTTTCTACGTAAAAAAACTCCTTTTAATGCATGATTATTTTTGTCTGTTCTTCTCCACGGACGATGGTGACCAGGTCGACGATATCTCCATGGTCGATAATGCGGTGGTTTCCGGTATGGCTTCAAATATCGATGTCGATGAACAATAATAGTGGACGGGGATTTATTTGAATGACGGCTCACGCTCAACAAATAAGTAGCGAATGGATAGATAACTGAAGCTAAACCTGCCCCTCCAGCTAGTAGTACAGTCAATGGAGAAAACATCATTGTCCAAAAGCTAAAAGTGAAGGGGTTTGCTAGAGTAAAAAACGCCAAGAATTTAGTAAACAAACCAATTAGGTACTTCACTCCTTTCATTACTCCATTTTTTTGCTTCTTATGTTTTTTATGTTTTTTCTTGCGATGCTTTTTATGTGGATTGTGACCAGTGAGAATACCGTTATGCCCAGTATGTCCATGTGTTCCAACATGTCCATGAGTACCGCCATGTCCGTGTGTTCCACCATGTCCATGTGTTCCGCCATGCCCATGTGATCCACTATGTGCGTGTATCCCACCATGCCCATGACTTCCACCGCCGCCTCCTCCTGGTTTAAGCCCAGCAACCACAAAATGTTCACTGACCGAGCTTGAAGGTATTTCTGCCAAAATAGGAACCAATTGCGTGGCTTCCGTGTGGTGTAAAAAGTGTTCATGATTATTTAATCCTTCACTGTGATCAGATCCTCCTATGAGATCTGAAATCTGAAGCCCGTGCTTATCATCGAAATCATCATGATCATGCTCATGTTCGTGGTGAGTATGAAGATCTAGATCATGGTGTTCGTGGAAATCGTGAATATCGTGTTCGTGGATATCGTGAACATCGTGTTCGTGGAAATCGTGAACATGGTGCCCATGGCCTCCACCTAAGCCACCACCGCCACCTCCTCCACCACCGCCACCAAGACCAAGAATTCCTTCACCATCTGCTCCACCAAGTAATCCACCGCCTCCTCCCCCACCTCCGCCTCCTCCAAAAATTACACTAGGATCTCCATCGCCAGTTATTGCTGCTAAATCTGGATCGTCTAAAGCAATAACAGAACTACCATCTCCATCATTCGTAGCGGTAGCTAAAGCCACAGGTACAGCAGCACTAGCAGAGGCACTAGCTGCACTTGCTGAAGAACTAGAAGCGGCGGCTGCGGCAGCAGCTGATGCAGCGGAGGCACCCCCTAATGTTAATGCAACAGCAGCGATTGGTACCAATGGTAATGGTCTTAAGCTACCACCACCTGTTTCAGCAAGTACCGTACTTCCAGTAGCGCCTGCAGATCCCGCCGTTGCTAAAGCTCCGCTCGCTGCATCATCAGATAAAATGGCGCCACTCGCACCACCAGTACTCTCAGCTGCTGCAACTCCGGAAGTACTTCCACCACCTCCAATTCCGGCGATACCGCTTCCATCCAGGGCAGAGGTTATATCAGTTGCCTGTAAAAGAATACCGCTACCATCAATGTTACCAGCTCCACCGATGTTACTAGTTCCACCAATATTACTACCAAAGCTGCCGCTACTACTTCCTCCCCCATCTAATCCTACACCTCCTCCTCCACTAGTTCCTTCTCCAAAGACCGGATCGCCGATTCCTCCTGGTCCACCAGCCTGCAAAATTGAACTTCCATCACTGAAACTGCCCCCGGTCCCTCCTCCAAAAATATTATTACTGGTCTGCGAAACTGAGCTCCCGCCACCAAAACTGCCAGTTGTACCTCCTCCAAAACCGGGATTTCCGATTCCACCTGGTCCACCGGACTGCAAAACCGAGCTACTACCCCCAAAACTGTCACTTGAACCTCCTCCAAAACCTCCATTAGCGATTCCTCCTGCTCCACCGCCCTGCAAACCCGAGATACCACCTCCAAAACTGCCACTTGAACCTCCTCCAAAACCACCATTACCGATTCCTCCTGGTCCACCGCCCTGCAAAACCGAGCTACCACCTCCAAAACCAGGATTTCCGATTCCTCCTGGTCCACCGCCCTGCAAAACCGAGCTACCACCTCCAAAACTGCCACTCGAACCTCCTCCAAAACCACCATTACCGATTCCTCCTGGTCCACCGCCCTGCAAACCCGAGCTACCACCTCCAAAACTGCCACTGGAACCTCCTCCAAAACCACCATTACTGATTCCTCCTGGTCCACCGCCCTGCAAACCCGAGCCACCACCTCCAAAACTGCCACTGGAACCTCCTCCAAAACCACCGTTACTGATTCCTCCTGGTGCACCGCCCTGCAAACCCGAGTTACCACCTCCAAAACTGCCACTGGAACCTCCTCCAAAACCACCGTTACTGATTCCTCCTGGTCCACCGCCCTGCAAAGCCGAGCTACCACCTCCAAAACTCCCACTGGAACCTCCTCCAAAACCACCGTTACTGATTCCTCCTGGTCCACCGCCCTGCAAACCCGAGCTACCACCTCCAAAACTGCCACTGGGACCTCCTCCGAAACCACCATTACTGATTCCTCCTGGTCCACCGCCCTGCAAACCCGAGCTACCACCTCCAAAACTCCCACTGGAACCTCCTCCAAAGCCACCATTACCGATTCCACCTGGTCCACCGCCCTGCAAACCCGAGCTACCACCTCCAAAACTGCCACTGGAACCTCCTCCAAAGCCACCATTACCGATTCCACCTGGTCCACCGCCCTGCAAAACCGAGCTACCACCTCCAAAACTGCCACTTGAACCTCCTCCAAAACCACCATTACTGATTCCTCCTGGTACACCGCCCTGAAAAACCGTGCCTCCAAAACTGCCACTGGAGCCTCCTCCGAAACCATCATTACCGATTCCTCCTGGTCCAACGCCCTGCAAAGCCGAGCCTCCAAAATTGCCACTGGAACTTCCTCCAAACCCACCATTACCGATTCCTCCTGATCCACCCGCCGGGGAGAACGAGCTGCTGCCTGTAATACTGCCGGTTCCTCCACTAGTTCCTCCTAACCCGCCGCTCTGTATAAACGGGTTGCCTCCTCCAAAAGTACCTCCTGTTCCACCAAAGCCGGGATTTCCTATTACTCCTAATCCACCTGATTGCAAAACGGAACCAGCGTCTAAACTAGCAATTCCTCCTCCTCCGAATAGAGAACTAGGAAGAGAACCACCTGATCCACCTGTATTGATTACTGAACTAGCGCCTGCTAACACACCGCCACCAAATCCATTTGTTCCGAAAACAGGAGCGCCCAAGTTTCCACCGGATCCTCCTAATCCACCAAACTGAAGCAAAGACCCACCGTTTCCAATACTTCCTGATTGACTAAGTACTCCAAATTCGTTTCCTAATCCAAATAAAGTACTTGCAATTCCTGCACCTCCACTTACAACAGCAGGTAAGCTGGCGCCTGAGAGACCTATGCCTTCTGACCCTAGAGCTCCACCCACTATAGGTCTGCCTCCTACAAACCCACCTGATGGATTAGTGGACTGTGAGTTAAATTTATTGTTAGATGAACCGTGTTGGTTTGTATGACCATAACTACTCTGTTGCACACCCTGAGAATCATCAGAATTGACGAACGCATCTGGATTTGCCGGATCAGAAGAGAGATGTGCGGAAGGTTCTTTCTTTTTCTGGTTAATTTCCGAGGGCGCAACTTCTTCGTTGGAATCGTGGTTGAGTTCGCTTTGTTCGAATATTGGAGTGCTTTGATTAAGGTATTCGATATCGAAAATGTTGTTAAAAGTTGGCTTCGAACTACCGTAATACTGGGACGACTCTGGACTAACATCGAAGTATGTGCTTCCATAGTTGTTTGTAGGCCTAGAAGTTATGACAACCGTTGGTGCCATCTCAACACTATCATCATTAGTTTTTTGTGGATTTCCCGTAGGATTAACGTGGACGTTTTTCACATTGATCTGCTTTGTATGATCGTCCGCAATGTGATAATTATAGTTGTCTGACCATTTAGTTACGACTTTGTGTATTTTTGGTTTCTGTGTAGAGTCACCAACGACTAAATTTATAGATATGGGTTTGTAAGTAGTTGTTTGGTACAGATCGATGTAATTTGGACTAATTTCATTATTTTCTTGCTGATGCCGTGGTAATCTGTCGTTCAACAGATTTTCAATATTTTTTCTCAAGAACTCATTAACAATATGATTACTAGATGATTTGTACTCGACAAAAAAATCGGAGTGGAATTGATTAAAATTCTCGGGAGAATTATTATTTTCTGCAATTTTTTGCTTTAAGTACCTGCGATTAGTAAGTAACGGAGTTACTTCTGATGAATTTTGTGGCGATAATGTTGTAACTGTTGACTTAATCTCTTCATCATTGTCCCGCAAAAGTCTAGCTGGTGGTGTGCGAATTCCTGGTCGGGCACTTGCTATGTTTATGACGATTATCGCTAAAACACACCCGTTTTTCCAATTCATTTCGGCAATCGGGCTTCCTAAAATAATTAAAACTTGTTAGTAATGTTTTTAGACTGATTTGTGTAAGAAAGGAATTTCTAAATACAAAAATAATATTAAACAAATCGCATCCGTGCCCTACGGATAGCCATGGTGATATCAATGAAACCAATCGGCTATTTCGGAGGAAGTTGTAGAACAAGGAGACACCAAACTCTCAAAACAGGACCTTTATTGAGGGCAGTATACCCTTGTTCGATTCAAACTCAATTTGAACAGAGAAAATGTCAAACACCCTGACACAGTTACAAAATCGTGTAGCCTCGTACCCCATTATTTGGGGCCCCAATCAAGAATCAATTTGATATCACGTTGATGAATTTGGTCATCAGTTCACGATCAGCGCCCGGCCGATCAGGGTAGAGCGAGATTGTCTTTCGGCGGCGCCCTTTGGTCAACGCTTTCACATCACTAAAATTGTATTTCAGTTTATCTTCTGTATTAACCCTGCAAACAATTTCTCGGAGGCTCGCTTTCTCGGACCATTCTCGATTCGAAAAATGCTTGCGAAGGGTACGAGAAAAAGATTCAAAACGCAAAATGAAAGCTTTCCTGGTGGTTTGTTTCTCCCAAAGCCTTCATGCTGTAGAAAAATATTGAGAGCCGATTTCCCCTGAATGGGACTTCAAATCTCCAAATTACACTAACAACATAACTTCATTTCACCGATTTTAAGTCCTATTGAGAGGAAATTTTGAGAGCCTTTGGTTTCTCTCCAACGATTTGTTTGGAAAGTTTGAGCTTTTGACTTGATTTTCGGCGCAGAAGCGATTTGCTATCGATACGCGCATGCGATTCGTTATCAGCACGAGAAAGCGATTCGATCTCTTGCTCCGCTTTTATTGCCTTCGAATTCGTTTACGAGTCGTTAACGAGTCCGAGATCGAAGCAAGCTTTCGCTTTTGGCAAATCTTTCTCGAGTCGTTTCCGAATCGAAATGTTTGCAGGGAATCCACATATATTAATAAAAGAAAGTTTTTGTATGTATGCGTGCGCTATAGCGGGCGCACCAGTCATCGCAGAGCTTCGAAATTTTGCACGAAGGTCCGTAGGGGTCTCCCGAAGCCCGATTTTCGAAATTCAAAATGGCCGCCGAAAAATTACCGAAATTCAAAATCTACCTAAGTATGAATTTGCAAATTGTGTTCCGATTTCAATGAAAGTGGGCATCTAGGGGTTTTTAAGGTCGCTAATAACGAATTTGTGGTCAAAACTTATAAATTCAAAATGGCCGACGAATCTGCCAATTGTGTTCCGATTCCAATGAAAATCGGTATCTGAGGTTTTTTGAGGCAGCAAATAAGGAATGTTTGATCACAACTTATAAATTCAAAGTTTTTTGGAAAGATGGTAAGGTCATGCGAAAATGTGGTAAAATGTGCCTAATAGTTGCTGGCAAGAGCCTAATTTTAAATACCCTTTAACTAATATTTATTTTTGGTAGTTTTCTTTTTCAGGATATTTCACCCATAGGTTTATCACGGGCAACGCCGTGTGGATCTTTCTAGTACAGAATAAGAATAAGAACTGTGATTTCAAAATAATTATCATTTTCTATCCCATATTACATGTTATTAAAATAAATTCAAGTATTTTTAAAATTTGTCTGTCTGTCAAACGGCTAATCCGATTGGGACAGGACTTTCACGAGAATATTCCGTAGTATTTGGGCATAGCTACTTTTTCGCTTCGATCCGACTATCGGATCCGGCTATGGCATTCGACTATCGGCTCAGATCGAAAACTTGACCCGATCATCGTAGGAAAGCGGGTGGAAACTTTTTTTACCATTCCAATTGTAGACATCAAAGCTCGGGAGGCGCTAATCTCATGTTAAGGCCGCTAATTTGATTGCTTAGGGTAGTTTTTCACTCTGATGGGGCTAGTGGAGATAATCGAAGGAGAGCCCGATAGAGCGAAAACTTTTTTTTATCATTCTAATTGTACGTCTAAAAGAGCTCTATCTAAATATCTAGGTTTGCCTAAGTGAATCGTGATCGTATTATAGGCAACCCTTTTCTTTTTGGTCAGTTTTCGTGGCGTTACCTGTAGTGTGATCAATATTTACTTAGGGATTTAAATAGAGCTCTTAGAGGACTTCAATTGGAATGATAAAAACAGTTTTCACTCTATCAGAATATGCTTTTTCCGATTAGGTTTTCAAATTTGCAGACCTACCTCCATTTTTTGACGTCCGCCGTTGCAGCTATGAAGAATTTTTATTGATTGTAATAGGCACGTTGTTGTTTGTAGGGCTAATATCTGATTTTGACGGGCAATATTTTCTTAGACATATTTCAGGTTTCTTTTTCACTCGGTTAAAAAAATATTTTATTGGCAAAGACGGACAAGCCGTAATGGGGTTTGGAGGTTTTCGTTTTGATTGTACAGTAGACAAATTTTATAGAAATAATCGTGCATTGTTGGCACTGCAAGATGTTCTTTCAATAGGCGGGAATACTATTGATCATTATGGTTTGCCATCTCAAATATTAGATAATTTAAACAGAGAATATATAGAAAAACGAAAATGGACTTAAGTTAAACAATGAACAAAAAGAAGTGCATCATCAACAGAGCCTATACGGGTGTAAGTGGTGCATATTTTGTAGACGCACCATGCGACACTGGCAAGACTTCCTAAATAAATCTCATATTAGCCAAAATACGTGCAGGTAACTAAAACTGGATTGCTGCAACATTACTCCCTGAAAGGAAAACGATGCCGATCGAGATCATACTGAAAATCCTGCGTGCCACATATGTATATAAAAACAGTCATAAAGCTCAAGTTTTACAATACTGCATGTTCGCTTCCTGAGATGTATGTACCATGGGAAATAAAATATAGTTTTGCATATCACCCTGTATTTTTGTAAGCCTATGACATATTTTCATGAATAATGTAGCAGTGCACGCAGAATACTCCCAACCTATTTGAAACTGTAAAAATGAAGGTTTTACCCTACCATCTATACATCTGGGTTGCCGGCATGGCAAAAACGACGCGGGCGAGGTTACGCGCGAAAGCTAGTGTCAAATATATAATAATAACCAAATTTTTCAAAAATCAACTTTTATTGCAAAAGGCGCCATCGCAATTTTATTTTTCGCTCGAAATTGTTTTTCATATAAGATAATGAAGACAATGTCTGGGACGTGATTGTCCTATATTGTCGAAGGCGTAAGAGTAACGTAGAGTAGATACTACCATCATGGGTTGGAGAAGATTGAGAGCAGAATTAATAAAGTTTCGAAAAGGGTGTTAAAATTCAACCCTGGGGAACACTGGCCGAATCGTGTAGGGCTTGAACGCTATCCAAAACTACCTTGATTGAACCACCAGAAAGGAAGTTCTTAATTCAGTTTTTTAGAACTATTTAAAGATGAACCCCCAATGTACGTTTGGCTTTATTTGGTGCTTTGCTTTGCTTTGACATATTAAATAAACCAATGCTTTGTTATGAGGCAAAACCAAATGCCACAGCGACTAAGCCACAAGTTTCACATATAAAATCTGAAAAGCTCTGAATAGCTCACCAAGTTCAAGCAAGCAAGCGTAACACTGGGGTTTCACCTTAAGTGCAGCTTGGAATTTGGTCAACAGAGCAGGGTTCCGTATTCTGTCAAAAGCCTTGGAAATATCTAAAGCAACCAGATCAGACTAATCGAAGCGATGCACAGTGGGCTAGATTCTAAAAAAAGTGGACAAAATTCAAAAAAAAATTGTTTTTAAATGCCTTTTTCTAGGAACTATCTTAAAGAGGGGGATCCCCTTCATGTTTTACCGAAAGATGGGGCGAGTAGCTTTAAAGCCTGCGGCTCCAAGGCATTCCGAAGTTAGGTACTTTCGACATATCTGCATTTGCGTGTCTTCGCCGCGAAAAACATTTCTTAACTAAATTACCAATAAGTTTGTATTTAAGTCTGTAATATTAATTCCGTTCAATGGAGGGTGATATTGAAGATATGTAGAATATTTCTATGTGTTTTGCCGTTATTAAATAATAATCCATGCTAATGGAAAAGAACGGTCGAAAACCACGAAAAAATTTTTTTTTGAAAAACTTCATTGACCTTAAACTGTAAAAATAGTTTAACCCCCACTAACCCCCGGGACAGTTTTAAGGTGGTTTTGTAGGAAATACTTTATGCAATGAGAATTCGAAAGATTTGGGTGCCAAGACTTGCCAATTCATATTTTATACGATGTTAAAATTGGTGAAAAAGTACTAAAAAAGTACCAAATAAGGCCAATTTGAACTCCAAAATTGCTTGTAACTTCAAAAGTAAAGGCCGTAGCATAAAAATTATCCGGACATTATTCATAGGAAATACTTCAAGCTTTCCAATTTTGGAAAAAAAGTATAGGTTAACTATGTATTTTTTGGAGAAAAAGGTAGTTGAAGTTGAAATTTTAGTTAAAAAACCCAAAATTTTGACTTTGACAACTCATAACTCTGGAAGTTGGTAAGGTGGAACCGTCACTTTTACAGTTTTAGATAGGTAGGAGTATTCTGCGTATACTGATACCTTATTCATGAAAATAGGTTATACGGTTCCACAAATACAGGGTGATATGTAAAACTCTAGCAAAAAAAACTTCAAAACGCCCTAGCGGCTAAACCGTTACGGATTCGTGATCAGCGATGTGAAAAACCCCTGAAACCTAAATTTCGAATGTACGGGACAGCTCATTATATTTTTGTCCACTTTTTTCCTTATCTAGCCCACTGTGCGATGGATGTTTTGGTTGAGATGCTCGGTTAAACACACAAGGAGGTCGCTAGTAGACCTTTTTGATCTAAAGCCGTACTGCCTGTCGTGTATAATTTGGTTAGATTTTAGACTGCTATTTATTATTGTCTCCATGAGTTTCAAGCGAACAGAATTAATTGGTAAAAGTTTATTGATTGAAAAATAGACACCAGAAAATATGACTATATGAAATACAGTAATTGCCAGTAATTTTCGGGTTTGGAGTCGGTTTCAAATCTGAATAATTCCAAGGTCTAATTTTTTTATGTGATAAACTAAACCAGCGATTCTCAACCTTTTTCTGGTTGCGGTACACTTTTAACAATTTCAAAATTTGGCGACACACTAACAATAAATAAGTTTAAAAGACATAATTATAATAAATTTACCAAAAAAAAAACGGCGATATAGCAGTATATACGTTTGATTCGGCTCGGCAGAATAAAAGAGTCGGCATTACAATTGCTTTGTAATGAACGCGGCATACATCATAGATATCTTTTTCCCGTCGCGTTCCTGTTCCAATAAATAGCTGTACATACAAAATAATTGTTACTGTTAGCATTTTAAAAATTTGGCGGCACACTTCAAGAATTTGGCGGCACACAAAAGTGCCGCGGCACAGTGGTTGAGAATCACTGAACTAAACTACCTAGTAACTACCTGTCCGTCATGTCGTTTAGATCATGGTGCGATATGTTATTTAGAAGGATAGTTGAGAATATGGTAGGCTAAGAGAGATAGCAATGAATTTTACGTTTCAAATTTAGGATGTTGTACGAGATCGGAAATACTCTCGAGATCACTCGGGTTCTTCTATTTATAATAAACTTCTAGATCTTAGTGAACGGGAAAAGTGAGTGTTAAAGCAGGCTAGCTTTAACAACGCAATTATAATAACTTTAATAAACTAGTGGGCCCCCTTTTTAAACACAATACGTAATCAAATAGCAAAAATATCAAACACAAAACGAAATTCTCTTCTGTAAAAAATTCCCTTCCGATCAAACAAAAAAAAAACAGAAAATAAAAATATTCTCTTCTGAAAAAAAATTCTCTTTCGATTTCTCTCGTCTCTCTGGGAAAAAGAAGGCAATTTTCTTGGAAAAATGTTGAAAGTGGCACAACTAGAATATTATTATAGATAATATATAGACAAAAGAGCTATAATTTCAGCACGATAAAAGTTTGCCAATGCCAATGCTGCTATATTCCTGCAGTGGCTTATTTGAACCGATGAGTAAATGCTACCATGGATGAGTAAATGCTCACAGCAGTTTCACATATTGTCCAGAAACCCCAAGGTGGCTTTCGAGGCAATAGTTTTGTGCAGGTTTTGTTCTAATATCTAACAAAATTCTTAATGAGTTCCAGTCCATGTCATTTAAATTGGACATGAGTCAACCCTGCAAACAATTTCTCGGAAGCTCGCTTTCTCGGATCATTCTCGATTCGAAAAATGCTTGCGAAAGGTACGAGAAAAAGATTCAAAACGCAAAATGAAAGCTTTCCTGGTTGATTTGTTTCTCCCAAAGCCTTCATGCTGTAGAAAAATATTGAGAGCCGATTTCCCCTGAATGGGACTTCAAATCACTAAATTACACTAACAATATAACGTCATTTCACCGATTTGAGGAGGAAATTTTGAGAGCCTTTGGCAGAGAGCAATAATAACAAGAGTGATTAGGCAGAGCTCAAGGACAAATAAAAGAGTTGAAGATATGAAAGAAGAGATTAGCAATAACATTAAGCAAAAAGTCCAAAAAAATTTTAACAAACGCGCGATGGATATACATTTTATGTAAAAAACACAAGAATATGAAAGAAACAGAAGATGTTCCTTGTTTCCCCTATTCGAATGTTTACATTCAAATGGAAGCAACAATAGAACCGAGCACGTGTAAATTGGGATTGCACGTATTGTATGAATGCATAAAATTTCGTATTGGTACACAATATTAGGAATGGATTTGCACTTGTATTGTCCGTTAAAAAAGGCGGGAATCTTGCATGGCGAGGAAGTCACTTCCCCTTCATTTTTTATCTTTCTTTCACATACATTGCGTGCAGTATGAAAGTAATTCTGCCTCCTTTTATCATAGATATTACTTCTTTGATATTTTGACTTTTTCACTCCCATTGAAATTTTTATCAGCTGATCTCAAGGGCATTGAAACATTTTTAAAAATTTGTTCTAGCTCATCACTCTTATTATTATTGCTCGCTGCCTTTGGTTTCTCTTCAACGGTTTGTTTGGAAAGTTTGAGCTTTTGACTTGTTTTGCTCGGCGGAGTGATTTTCGGCGCAGAAGCGAATTGCTATCGATACGAGCATGCGATTCGTTATCAGCACGAGAAAGCGATTCGATCTCTTGCTCCGCTTTTATTGCCTTCGAATTCGTTTACGAGTCGTTAACGAGCCCGAGATCGAAGCAAGCTTTCGCTTTTGGCAAATCGTTCTCGAATCGTTTCCGAATCGAAATGTTTGCAGGGAACGATCATGAAGACAAGCTGGTTTAAGCTGGTGACATATACAAGCGTACATGCATTGCATTCAGCGGCTCCCTGATATGCGGAGATTTTCCACTGACACATAATTGCATGGTTGCGTTCCGTCCCGGCTCTCACAGATAGCACAAAAATCTGAGTAACGAGTCGCATGTGTTTGTTGTGTATGCTTGTGTGTCCTATGTCGAATGCGGCAATACAGAAAAAGTTGAAAGTAGCCCGACATTTGCGTGGCATGCGGAACATTCACGGAATATTTCGTCAGGTCGCATTTGAATTGAATTTTGAACTTCTATATTATCTGTCAACGAATGCAACGCATATACGCTTGGATATGTCACCAGCTTGAGATCTGATACCATCCAATACCACCTTGAATAAACGTCACCCAATACCAACGGAATAAACGAATTGAGTCGATGCATAACCTTCTATATTTACAAGCCGTGAACAAGAATCTCAATTGAGAGAATCGGACTACCAAATTCTCCCAAATTCTCCAGATTACACTAACAACAAAACGTGACTTCACCGAGTTGTAGTCCGATTGAGCGGAAATTCGCTCTCAACATTTTTCTTGTTCATGGCTTGTAAATATAGAAGGTTATGGTCGATGCCAATGGCTTTGAGTTTAGCCAACAAAGAAGCCAAATGGTGCACTGCAAAGTCGCCAGTAGCCCCTTGTTGATTTAAAACCGTACTAAAACCGATGATACCGAATGCTCTTAGAACAGGGCAATAATTTCTGCTTTAATAATTACTGCTTAACTGCTTTAAAAACTTGAAATGAATTTGTTAACAGAATGACAACAGTCGATGCCTTTGGTCTTGGATAAACATAAATTAAATTTTAGCTCCATGAAATGTGACTTCTATACTGTATTTCTCTCGCTGTTCGCTGTTGCATTTTATGGTGTATTTCACTTAATTTTTTTTAATGGAAATGTCTAGCCTATAATTCTATAGCCAAGTCATTCGAATCTTACCTTTCCTAGAAGAAGCTTCTGGTGATTAGAAGAAAATGACGTTATTACGTTATTACAAGTGAGCAATAAGTTCCCTCGAAAACTCGGACGTTAATGGCCATGACAATAAAAGTGAAAAAATAGGAGAATGGTTAAGAGTAAAATGACAAGCCCAAATAGACCGTGAAGGTAGTACCTACTCAACGAAAAACTAAAAGTATATGACGACACTCACTTCAAGTACGTATAGTTAAGGAGCGCAGAGGACGGAAACCACCTACAACTCATTGAAAATTTGATTAGCTTCTTTTTACGAGGAGGTAATAATAAACATTATTTACTTTTACAATATTCATAGTCATAAAAGTAAACAGCTTCACGGAAGGACATGCGTTATGAAGAAGTAGTCGAGCATTGCAAACTAACAGACCTCGTCGAGTTGAACTTTTTAAGATATACATATGTACGTTTCTTTATGTTGTGAAATAAAAAATTAACGAAAAAGATGTTGAACGACTTCAGCTCTATATCATTTTGCGAAGAAGAGATATTAATGTTTTCGTTTAATTCAAGATTTCCGATAAAATTTCAATAAATACTCATAACTTTATCGTTTACAATTTGAAAGTGGTATAAAGTCCATTTTAGTGTGAACGTTTTATTTATAAGCAATTGGCATAATTTCTTTTAACATTTGATCAAATAAAAATGAATTTAAGGAGTCCCATAATGAAGACGATTGTTTAGCGATTTGAAATAAGTGATCATTCAATAGAAGAGGGTCCGTCCAGGACATTAAGAGCAGAATTAGAAATTGATTTTAGGTTATCCATTTAAACCGAGCAGCAATATGTGCGGCTAGTAGGGCAGTAGGCGTCTATGGTAGAACAAGACGAATAAACTCAACAGTTTTAAGGTGGTAATTATAGTTAAGCCGGTCTTAAGCCCAAAACAGAATGAATGCAGAAACTTCGACTTCAACTTTGCATTTCATACATTTTCTATAGTACTGACGTTAAGTTAACAGAATCATTGCAGAAAGCGTTGCAGTAAACTTTGCGCCGACTTTGACTTTGAAAATTTTAAAAGTTGCTGCAAAGTTGCAAAACTACCAACACAACATTTCAATTTTTTCACTGTAGCCAAATTGGAAAATTTAAATTGATTGAGTTTATTGTATGCAAAATTTAATATTTGCAAGTAATATACGTAAAGGCCGCATACAATGAAAATTAATTGGTCCATTTTTCATAATTTATAATCTCTGATATGTTATTAAATGGTGATCGCAATTGTAAATACTATCTGTTAAATTATCGACTTTTAAGTTACTGAAATGAATGTGTTAGCGCTGTGCAGCAAATTCGACTTTACTGCAACGCTGAAGTCAAAGTCGACGTTCCCTCTTTAGGTCCCCCGAGACGGCCAAACGGTTTGACTCAAATACGTAGATTTTGGTTTCAGTCGCACCAATTTGATCGTTTACGCGGTTGGTTTGACAGGTTTGACAAACATTTACGTGTTTGAAGCCCGTTTGATGTAATTTCATATTTTGGTTTGTTTGAAGCGCCGTTTGATCGTGTTCGCGTCGTTTGATCAAACCTCATCAGTCTTGCGCTAAATTTCGTAGCGATGCGTTGTGCGTGGCGGTAGCAAATAGATCCTTCTGGTTTGAAGCGACTTTTAAAACTGCGCTTCCATTTTGACGCAATTCCAAAGCGACTTCAAACGGTTTGATCAAACACGTACGGTTTAAATCCAACCGTTTGACCGTCTCGGAGGCCCTTTAAACAAGGCGAGGTGAATTGTAAATACGTAGTGGTGGGATCCTTCTTTCTTTACTTCTTTGCAGTAAAATTCCCACCCACCAACTTGAAATGAGGCGAAGTGCGATTGGCATTGTAAAATTTAAATATAGTACATTGTGGAGGCATAGGTTTTCTTATTCTGAGGAAATTTAATTCTTACTTCTTTTGAGGGAATAAAATATCAAATTTGAACTGAGCCTTGTTGAGGTGATATTGTAAATACGAGAACTGGAGAGACATTTCTTACTTTTTTTGAGGAAGTGAAATTTTCAACATTAAATGAGATGAGACGAGATTGTAAATACGTACTGGAGAGACATTTCTTATTTCTTTTGCGGCAGCAAAATTTCCAACTTGAAATTAGGCGAGGTGAGATTGTAAACTATAAATATACATTGTGGAGATATAGCTTTCTCACCTACTCTGAGGCAGTTTAATGCATATTTAATTAGATACAATTTATGGTACCCCTAATAAGGCATCCCGCCGGCTTAACCGGTTAATAATAGGGTACTAAAGTTCCGCTTAGGTTGGGTCTTCACCTAACGGGCGGTGCACTTCTCTGTTCACCTGCTAGTCTGGAACTGCCTGCGTCACAGCCTCTGTCGGCTGGTGAGCGGCATTCTCTTATTTCAGGAGGCATAACACTCCGACGAGGCCATCTCCTGCTAACCACAATTATTGTTGTGGCTCAGCCGGCTGCTAAAAAATGAACTCATACAACATCCCAGGTTCACTGCCTCTTCCTCATGCATCCATTAGACTACCCTTAACCTATTATATCGTTTTTCTATCTTCGAGCTAAGCTTACTACTAGACATTGCACCATGACGTAAACGACATGACGGACTGGTAGTATAAAGGGTGACACCTAAGCTTAGACTCTCACAAAAAAAACTAGTAAAAAAAGCTCTTCATTGGTATTTGTTTTCTTTCTTTTTTTTAATTTGCTTATTTTTGTCATTTTGGCATTACAATAGCACCTCGCCTCATTTGAAGTATGATATTGTAACGGCTCAAAAAAAAGTGGCACCACTTGCAAACTCATTTTATCTTCGTGTCCTACCCAACACTAGTGGTCATGCCGTTTTTCCGTTCCATGTCCCCTATGCTGAAAGTCGAGTCGTCACGACACGTCAAGTCGTTTGAGTTGAAGAAAGTGACCTTTCAGTCGAATCATGACTTTCAGTACAGGGGCCTAAACTCAACTTAGCATTTCCACTCTAGGCCCCTGTGCTGAAAGTCAAAATTCGACTGAAACGTCACTTTCTTCAACTCAAACAACTTGCCACGAAACACGACTCGACTTTCAGCACAGGGGCCATCTGACATCTTCAGATGGAGGAACTTAGCCTCTCGGTCATTGGGAAATTAGGTTAAGTAGTAAATCTAAGATGCTTAGACCTAAGATAGAGTAATAAGTCGTTCCACAAAAGCAAGTAGGATTAATTCAAACCCAGCTTTCAGCTCCAATGCATCTGTCACAGTAACATAGCAAGCATGCAAGATCCTCTAGAAAAATTCGAACTAACCATAAACTTAACACTATCGGTGATAAAATTACCATCATACCTGCTACCTCTAACTCACTGCTAAGCTTTAATACATATAATACAACACTTCCTAAAAATACTGCGCCTCATAATCCTTACTCTTTTTTACGTAGCCACATTATCGTCGACGGTCGTTCGTACGCTGATATCAATGAGATTTCATCCCAATCTCATTTTTTAGGAGGTAGATAACGCACAGAAATTAATAAATTCTTTTGAAAGCCGCACCAATAGGCCCCCATCCACGGTCAAACAAATCATCAAATTTGTGGCCAACATCGAAAAAATTCTAAGTGTGCGTGTATAAAATACAAATTTTCGAAGTTGGTCGCTGTTTGAAGAAAATATTCGTCTGGTTTAATATTTCCTTCAAACAGCTTAAATGTGTGTGCGCATTTTTTATGTGTGCCATCAAGACCCTCGTAAGTGCAGGCCTGGAAGCAGACTTTTTGGTTGTGTCTGTGCGAGGCCAAAATCGTCTGACAGTTGTGGAATTAACATGGCCGAAGCCGTACGAAGCAATTTTTTCACTTTGGTTTTGGAATAAAAAGTGGTAAAATATTGTATTTTATCACTTTTTAGTGCACACGGATAATCAGTGGTAAGTTATTTAGTTATCTGAGTCCATAAATTAAAAAAAAATTAGTGGTTAAGTGTATCTTAAGAGTGTTAATTGATTAGGTGACCATTTTTGTTTACAATCGCGGTGGTTTTTTCGTGTTAATTTAGGGAAAAAGTGTTGAATTTGTGTAGTAATGGAATTAAAAGTAAATTTAAAGTAGTTAAAAATTATTATAGAAGAGTTATTAAAAACATAAGTGCAAGTACTACCACACAACATGAATAACAATAACTTTTTCACTTTCCTTCACATTTTCTGCACTTATGTTTTTAATAACTATTCTATAATAATGTTTAATCACTTAAAAAGCAAAAAGTTATTATATTACTACACAAATTCAACATTTTTTCGCTAAATTAACACGAAAAAATCACCGCGAATGTAAACAAAAATGGTCACCTAATCAATTAACACTCTTAAAATACACTTAACCACTCACTTCATTTTAATTTTTTTTATTAAATCACTAAAGCACTAATCACTGATAATCCATGTGCACCAAAAAGTGATAATATACAATATTTTACCACTTTTTAGTGCAAAAACAAACTTAAAAAATTGCTTCGTATGGCTTCGGCCATGTTAATTCCACAACTGTCAGAATATTTTTGGCCTGTTTTCAGCTATGTTAGTATTAGTTGGCCTGGATGCTTCCAGGCCTGTACTTACGAGGGCCTTGGTGCCATGTAAAGCATATGAAATTTCGTTTTGTTTACAGGAATTGTCGCTCGGAATGTTTGAAGAAAGTTTCCCTCGTTGATGGCCAACAAATGTCAAAGCATAAATGTGTGCGCTGTTGTCGAAAATTGGTTTGATGATTTGTTTGACCGTGGATGGGGGCCTAAGGACCCCCCCCCCCAACACAAAAACACCTTTTATGAACCCGTTACAACCAACGGTTACGAAACGTTGCACACCTCGGCGGATTCGACTTAGAGTCTATATTTGCTATCTCACTTAAGAGAAAGGACTTTGACAATGTAAGACTGTTCTTTGTCTGCATGCACAACAAACCTGACTCTACTTATACATAAGGTAAAACCAGGAATAGCTTCATCATCTCAATCCAACAAGGTCTTCCTACTGATCGTAGTGGCCTGCTCGAACTGAACACTAGGCGCTATATACATCAACAAAGTTAACCCTTAGGGCCGAAACACATCCAGGCTGGTTTTAATGCAAATCTCTCAAAGCTTTCCTTGAGGCGAGCTACAGAGCCGTCCGCGGAATACTCAAAACACAATCAGCCCAGTTGATGACAATTGTCAAATTTGCTAGCGATTCGTAAAAAGTGTAAAATTTGCAAATCATTTAAACAAAATAAAATTAGTTGGCCTGGTTTCATTGTTATTTTTATCAATACAAACTCGCAAACAAAATTCCAACCTCAAAGTTCAACTGTTTAAAGCAAACTAGAGCCTCGGCCGAATTCAAATTCCAACATTGCCGGAATTCCGACAGAGGCGAGCCTTGCGGCCATCTTTGCCAAGGCGACACAAGTTTTAATGAGTTCAATCCCATTTAAACGCATAGGTTGGATGCGCTTGCAGCTAGCTTCGAGCTTGTATGTGTGCAAACCACGCCTGGATGTGTTTCGGCAAGACCCTCGTAAGTACAGGCCTGGAAGCAGACTTTTTGGTTGTGTCTGTGCGCGGCCAAAATCGTCTGACAGTTGTGGAATTAACATGGCCGAAGCCGTACGAAGCAATTTTTTAACTTTGCTTTTGGAATAAAAAGTGGTAAAATATTGTATTTTATCACTTTTTAGTGCACACGGATTATCAGTGATAAGTTATTTAGTGATCTGAGTCCATAAATTAAAAAAAAATTAGTGGTTAAGTGTATTTTAAGAGTGTTAATTGATTAGGTGACCATTTTTGTTTACAATCGCGGTGGTTTTTTTTATTAATTTAGGGAAAAAGTGTTGAATTTGTGTAGTAAAGAGAATTTAAAGTAGTTAAAAATTATTCTAGAAGAGTTATTAAAAACATAAGTGCAAGTACTACCACACAACATGAATAACAATAACTTTTTCACTTTTCCTTCACATTTTTCTGCACTTATGTTTTTAATAACTATCCTATAATAATCTTTAATCACTTAAAAAGCACTTTTTATTATGTTACTACACAAATTCAACATTTTTTCCCTAAATTAACACGAAAAAACCACCGCGAATGTAAACAAAAATGGTCACCTAATCAATTAACACTCTTAAAATACACTTAACCACTCACTTCATTTTAATTTTTTTTATTAAATCACTAAAGCACTAATCACTGATAATCCATGTGCACCAAAAAGTGAAAATATACAATATTTTACCACTTTTTAGTGCAAAAACAATGTTAAAAAATTGCTTCTTATGGCTTCGGCCATGTTAATTCCACAACTGTCAGAAATTTTTGGCCACTTTTCAGCTATGTTAGTATTAGTTGGCCTGTCTGCTTTCAGGCCTGTACTTACGAGGGTCTTGGTTTCGGCCCTTAATTGTAGTTTTATCAGAAATGTCAACCAAGATTATCTCAGAAAAAATCTAGGGTTGACGCTAAGTTAAGGATTTTACACCGCGTTTGACACGTGTAAAATTTCGAAATCCAAGGTATTCGAATATCAAATCTGACATCATTACAAAATGGGAGAAATTAATGTCAATCAAATGATTTTCGACAAAGTTCGAAAAGCATTGCCAAACCTAAAAATTCTCATATTTTACAGAATGTTTAAGCATTTTAAACATTCCACCCATTGTGGGAATCTCCACGCAGGGCCGCGGCTAGACACTTTGCCGCACAGTGCACATTCGAAGATGCCGCCTCCTTTAAGCCCGGGTCACACCGAACGCGACGCGGGGCGGTGCGGCGATTTTTGTATGAAAAATAATATTAACGCGGCGCGATTAATTTTATTTTTCATACAAAAATCGCCGCACCGCGCCGCCGCGTTCGGTGTGACTCGGGCTTTAAGGGCAAACATTTTTTTTTGCTCGCTTCGCTCGCGGGTTTTTTTGTTCTTTATAGGAATGAGTATATACGAAATTGTTAATTAAATAAATTTTCTTTCTATTTGGCAAAGTCAACCAAGTCATTTATTAGGACAGTTCCTCTCTTACTTCAGTTATATGGAAAAAGCTCGAATCCGGCAACGATACGAGCGGGGAGCGTTGAGCGCTAAAGCCGCAATACTAAAGTGCCGCTTTACTGCCGCTAATCCGAGACATTAAATTTTTCTTTAGGGATTTACGTTGTAGTCGATAGTTCCACTAATCTGTTGCTGGAGCTCGACCAAAAGTTGCCATGCTCTAGCCAGCTACATGGCTGGAAATCGTTTTCGGAAACATGGAACACGTTTAGCCTATTCGACTAGGCATCTGCATTTCACTTATCTGTGCTTATACCTTCTTGGAAATGTATGGTAATGCAAAAGGGCGCTCATATGCCTTCATATTGGAATGAATTGTAATACAAAAGGTTGTCGTTATGCCTTCGACCCTAGGACCTCGCAATGTTAATGTCAAAATGGTGCGTGTGCAAATTAATTATTGGTTATCTATTGAGTGGTGTGCTTGATGTTTGTCTTCTTTATGTTTATCGTCGCCGCTCATTTAAATTTGTGCGCTCATCGCCAAAAATGCCTTGTCTTTTGACGGCTGTCGTCGCCCTTTTAAATTCAGGTGCCGCCCTTGCCGTCGGCACGGTATATTTATAAAATACATATATTGTACAAATACTGCCAAAATGCCGACCTTCCCAAGTGCCGCCCAGTGTAAATGCACAGTCTGCACATATGGGTGCCGCAGCACTGTCTCCACGAGTATTCCTTACGTGTTGTAAAACCGGTTTTTTAGGAGAGGAGCAAAACGAAAAAAGGGAAGTGTTGTAATAAACTGATAAAATTATGGAAAAATCAAAAGTAGTAAGAAACAATTGCGTTAAAAGGTTTTTATTGGTTAATATTTTAGTTGAGCACCTAAATATGATAAATTTACAAAGTGCCCCCTTTTTGAGGGGTGCGTTTTTGAGCGCCTAAATTCCCCTTTTTCAGGTATTTCAAAATATGTAGCTCGAAAACAAGGCGAAATTCGAGATTTTTACTAATTAGTAGTGAATTAAATTTCCCATCGAAATGAATTTTTTAAATTTTTTTTACCATTTGTAAATTAAAAAATAATCGAAAAACGAAACTAAACTTTTTCGAAAGATCACGTTTCTTTCTTTTTTTTATTAATTCGGTTATAACTTTTTTTTACGGCATCCTGGGTATACATACATTTTCAGAGAAAAGAAAGGTTATGAAAAAATGAAGAAATTGTTTTTTTTTAAATCTCCGTACGACCAACGGTGACCGAGAAATCGCCATTTAAAATTTACAATTTTTAGTTTAGGTACTTAGGGTCAAAAGTGGGCACTTTGTTATTTTATCATATTTAGGTGCTCAACTAACTTATTAAACAATAAAAACCCTTTAACGCAATTGTTCCTTACTAAAAATTAATTTTATCAGCCTATAACATTTTCAACCCAAAACTCAACTTCTTCTTTCTTGGCTCTGAAATTTACCACATTTTTTAAGCATTACACACACACTCTTTGATATCTCCTTGTAAAGACGAGAAAGTTGCTCATGGTGAATTCCCCGCCGTGTAGACGAGGGCAATGGGTGAAACTGGTTTAACAGCATGTAACGAGAATACTACTCGTGTAGATCCCCTCATTGAGGATAAAGGTAATTCTTGACTCTCGGTTAAAGGTATTCCTCCATGATGTTTACGGCCCTAGGTATCATGCGCATTACCAAATTAACTCCCAACAAGTTAGCAAGGATCTCTCCGCTTATTCTGTTCTTGTTAAGATCGCCCACAAAATTCGATTATTTGCTCATGAAATTCGATTAATTGCCTATCAATAGGCAAAACAAAAATATATATTTTACGACCATCATAGAAAACTAACCCCTATCGATAGGCAATTAATAGAATTTCGTGAGCAAAATAGTTTTTTTCATTTTTCCGGCCATCTTTTCGCATGTTTCCAATGAAGTATCAATGTGCGCACAAAACACAACTATTAGCACAACTCTTCCAGAACATTTTGAGCGCAAAAACATTTCTGTAGGTGTTGATGGCTATGAGCTAATCGAATTCGACAACAAAGGTCTTTTTTTCGAAAAACCCGTATTTTGCAAAAAATTTTTATTATTTTGAAAATTTACAAAAACGTTTTATTGCACTCCCCAAGGGCTACACTTTCCACGAGTTTCATTACAAAATCGTTTTTTTGGTAAAAGATATGAGTATTTAAAAAAAAACGTGTTTTTTAGCGGTTTTTTGCAATAACTCCTTTATTTGTTTATGTATTGACATCAAACTGGTGTCATTTTATTATTATGAAAAAGATCTACAAACTTTATTTAAACCTTTCTTTTGTAGCATGTGTAGTTTTTTTTTAAAACGCGAAAATCTGTTTTTGGCCCTCTTTTGACGCCATTTTGGAAACTTTCCCAAAGGCCTACGAGTGCCAAAAGTAGTTCATCGAATTCTAAGGAATTTTTCATATCTTACCCATATTTTACTTTTCGGATGGCTCGGTTGGCAAAAAAACGAGGTTTTTTCGATATTTTGACTGGCCTAATTAGGTAATCTTAGGCGCCCATTACACGGTAGGTTTTGCTGTCAGTTTTTCCACAGTTTTGCCTACGACTGACGGAAAACCTAACGTCTGAGGTGTTGACTGACGTAATCCTCCGTATATTTTGATTTCCATTAATCATGACTGGTGGAATTGATTGCCGCTTGCATGAACGTGTAATGGCCGCCTTAGATCGCGTGAGGCCCAAGTTGCATACATAATTCTGTTGGAGATAGCACCAAATATTTTTTTTCGATTTCGATTATATTAAACGGAAAACCTCGGGCTATCTAACAATCATGACGAATGGTAGAAAACACTTCTCATGCTCCCAAGAACTTTGTAACATGTTCGCTAATAGGTTTAGCGAAATTTATTGCCGCATGACCAGTGAAATAAGCACTGATCCAACTGATATGCACACTGACACTTCCGTTCATATAAATGACATATCCATGTCTGTTGATGATTTAATGACCGGTGTAAATAATCTTGACACTACAAAAAAAGTTACGGTCCTAGCAAAATGCCTTCTATTTTCTTGCAGTGCTGCTTAAAACATATCATATTTCCTCTTCATCTTATCCTCAACAAATCATTATCGTTAGGAAAGTTTCCTACGCTATGAAAGAAATCCTACCTCACACCAATCTATAAATCTTGTGATAATCACTCGGTGGACAACTACAGGGGAGTTGCTATCCTATCATCAATCCAAGCTATTTAAAAAATTTGTTTACTACAAGATTACCTGCCTCCCTAATCGCTAGATATAGAAATAAAATCATATCTGAAAGGAAGAACACAAATTATCGGATTTCAAGGATTTATATCGGTGTTCCTCAGAGTAGTCGTCTTGGTCCTCTTCTTTTCAATATTTTCATCTCCGATTTATCTGAAAAATTAATAAATATTCTAAATCTCGCGGATGACCTCCTCAAAATATATAGTGTAATCAAGTCCTTCCTTCTTGCAGTCGAAACTCAATGCCTTACTAGACTGGTGCACCACCAGAAAGAACAAGAATAGGACATTTGGCTGAACTATTGCACTAAGGTGTAATTAGACCAAATAGCATCCGTCAGGCGATACACGACTTGGTGTAGATTTTAGGAACTTAAATAAGATACCAATGAAAGATAATCAACCCATACCTTTAATAGATGATCCGTTAGATGAGTGCTTAGGCAAAGCGTTTTATATGTTACTAGATCTAAAGAGTGGTTTTTGTCATAGGTATAATAATGACTGAAAAGTCTGTAAAATATAAGTCCTTCGTGATGCCAATGGTTCAATTCGAATGACCTAAAATGTTATTCAGACAGAAAAATGTCCATGGGAATTCCAACATTTTATTTCATTGATCTTTAAAGATAGGATTAGAGCTAGAAGAGGGGCGTTATATTATATATAGACGACATTATGATAGCGACTAATTGTGGGTCCACACGACACAGGCTTTTGTGCATCGTGCTTTCCGCTTCCGCACTGTTGTTTGTACGCACTTTTTCCAACGGCTTTCCTTTGTTTCATAGATAAAATTCTATGTGAAAAAGGTTGCCGCGAGCAAAGTTTGTGTCGTGTGGACGGGCCATACGACGGTGGAGGAACATTTGGAAAGAAGTGTTCAAAAGATTTGTTAAAAGTAAATTAAAGTAGAGCTTAGAGAAGTTTCTGGAGTCTCAATTAAAACCGAATGAAAGGAGTATTGAGTCGATTATGAGTTTCCCAATGTGCAGTAACGTAGAGTGTATATGAACTGTTGCACACACAGACTCGAGTTTCTTCGCCGTTGTACCCCCTCCTTCCAATTCTTAGCGTTATACAAAAAATCTGACGATTTTTCAATGTGTAAAGCTGCTGACAGAAACAGGCGCAAACGCCGTGCGGGCAATGACAGAGAGAATAGAAGTAGTGTATTCAAATGCGCACTAACGAAATGCAGATTTACGCTACGCACACACCGCGCAAGTTGCTTTACTTTCTACTTTCTGCGCGTTGCCGCCGCGTGTGTCAAGAGATGTTTGTGTTTTTTCTAGTGCATGGCTTGTAAATACAGAAGGCTTTGGTTTTGAGTCGTGTTTTGGTGGTGGTGGGCATATGTTTGGAGTCGTGTGTTGGGTTTGGCTGTGATAGCAAATTTGTTGATTTTTATATTTTTTAATGAAAATCTTTATTTTTCCAAATTGGGGTAATTAAATTAGCACCTAAAAAAAGACAAACCCTGTAGGATAGAAAAATTATATGTAAATCATTCAGGTTTTTCAATTTTTTTTCCAATCACGTCCACTTGTCACTTTGATTTCGTTGTTGTGTTCAAAGTCGGAGCGCGCCGCCGACACCGCAACATCATGTCAGTGAAAAGTCGCCACATACCGGGAAGCCAATGTCCGCACGGCGTTTGCGCCTGATTCTGTCAGTAGCTTAAGAGCCTGACGCGTATGAAAGCACTTTTTTGCCTGGGGTAAAAACTAAGAACTCGCGTCATGCGCACTTTTGTTGCGCACTATTTCCTGCGCACTTTTGTTGCGCACTATTTCCTGCGCACTTTTGTTGCGCACTCACTTTTAGCAACATTTGTGGGGAAAATTTGCCTTCGGGAGTTTTAGTTTGTATAAACCCAGTCGGGAAAGGAAGAGCTTCTTCATTAAAGCTGAATGCCTGATTTTGTAAATATTATACATTACCAGATGGGTTATTTTGTTAATTACAATTAACATAGAAATGTCATAGCCATGGAAGGCCTTTCATAGGTCATTACTGGTAAAAGGGAGAAAGAATCAAAAGAAATGTAATAGAGCTATTACTGTATGCATTACCAGTTAAGTTTACTACAATAAAGGCATTACCCTCTGCACTACCAGGTAATGCAAAAAGTAAATAGTTCTTATGGCTTGTTAATGTTTTTAAAATTCAACCGATTACCTTTTTGTAGTAAAATCAGGACTGAAGCAATTAAATACATAAATAAGGGCTTCCAATATTCCCGACTGGGAAGTACTATCACAGATAAGTAAAATGTAGATGCCCAGTCGCTGTATAAAAACATGTCCCAAATCAACAGTTTCGCTCAGCTTTTCCCTCCTATACCCAGTTAAATTTTGTGTAGCAAAGAAATATAGCCATGTATCTTAAATATAGCTGGCTAGAGCGAGGCAACTTTTAAGGTGCGTTTCCACTGCGGTCTGCAGACAGTGCGCGCACACAAAAATCCACACAAATTGAGCAAAAAACGAAAAATCTCAAACTGTGCGGAGACACAGCTTTCATTGCGTATCCACTAAAATCTTGCAGGAAGCATATGAAAAGTCTCAAACTATGTTCTAAAGGACTGTGCGCGCACTCTACAGAGACAAGACTTTAGGTGGATACGACCTTGAATGATAAAATTATTGTGTGCGCGCAATGTTTTATGTTTTCCGATTTAAGTCTCTAAATATATTACCATAGTAGGGGAGCTGGCACTTGAAAAAATCGTGTCGTCCCTACCTTCTGCCGTTTTGTATATAAGCTTTTCAAGTAATTTCAACCAATTTTTATAAAGGTGGGTATCCACCAAGAGTTTTGTCTCCGCACTATCTCCATACATTATCCGCAGAAGTGTCTCCACCAAAATCAATGTGCGGAGATAAGAAATGTGCGGAGATGAGAAGTGCGGAGACTACACACGCACACCGATATTCCAGTGGATACAAAACGTAAAAAATGTTCTGTGTCGGAGCGGAGAATTTCTGCGGGAACTGTGCGCGGATAAGTAAATGCAGTGGATACTTGAAAAAAGACTTCGAAAAGTCTTGATGTTGCTTGTTGAGGCCTATCTTTTGTTTTCCAGTGAATATGGAAAACACAAAACATCTTAGGACAAAAAAGGGTATTATTTTGAAGAGATAGATTTTTCTTACGATGGAATGGACAAATAAAAAATAAATAAGTTATTGTGGGATGCCGAATAAAGGAATATAAAAATAAAAATAGTAATTTTTGACCATTTGCACCCTCCCCAAGCCACCGTAGCTGAAGTTGCCATTTCACCCCCCACACCCCAGCAAATGGTAAAAAATTTCTGCCACTAATATTTAACAGTTATTTAGCCCTAATAAGCCTACATACGCAACGGCAGAATTTTTTTCAAATTTAATCCCTTTTTTATCCCCAACCCCCTAACTCGAAATGGGTCCACTTCCCACAAAAATGTCATATTATAAAAATTGGTTGAAATTACTTGAAAAGCTTATATACCAAACGGCAGAACGTAGGAACGACACGATTTTTTCAAGTGCCAACTCCCCTACTATGGTAATATATTTAGAGACTTAAATCGGAAAACATAAAACATTGCGCGCACACAATAATTTTATCATTCAATAATTTTATCATTCAAGGTCGTATCCACCTAAAGTCTTGTCTCTGTAGAGTGCGCGCACAGTCCTTTAGAACATAGTTTGAGACTTTTCATATGCTTCCTGCAAGATTTTAGTGGATACGCAATGAAAACTTTGTCTCCGCACAGTTTGAGATTTTTCGTTTTTTGCTCTATTTGTGTGGATTTTTGTGTGCGCGCACTGTCTGCAGACCGCAGTGGAAACGCACCTTTAGAGATACCTTTTTGTAGAGCATTAAATTTCCTACAAAATTCTCCGAAAACGTTTTTCTGTAAAATCAATGATGAGGTTTGAATTTTTTTCTATTGGACTGAGAAAAAAATAAAAAACTGCGATGCGGAGGATCTTCCTATTAAAATTAAGAGCTCATGTTGAGTGAAAATTTTTGTAAGGTGTCCAGCAACCCATTTTTCCGTGTCACTTGTAAAAAAAATAATTGATTTTTTTGACCCACCTTGGGCCCCATATGGTAAATGAGGGGCATGTCAATAGAGAGATTTCCGCGTAGGTTCTTCAAACTCCTCAAGCAGCATTGGACGTGGTTAGTACTCATATGGGAGACCGCTTGGTAAAACGAAACTGTCGTTTGGAAGGACGAAAAGACAATTGCAAAGCGGGATAAAAATGTAAAGCTTTCGATACCGCCGCAGTTATTAAGCCTGAAATACATTAAGAGGCAGTGCGTCGCAGTAAAATTTAGATTTATAGTTACAGAATGTGGCAATTCACATTAATCACACTGCGAAGCACCGCGCCGCGACGCGCTGCTTTGACTTAGGCTAATTTCTAAAACACTGCTTCTCTTGACAGTTGTGTAGGGTCTAACGGGCGATAAAATCGTTAAACGATTTTTCAACAAATCTTTTTTTCAGCAAAATTGCGTTATTACGCATAACACATCCCGCCAGCACAAGCAATCTTCTTTTAACCTACTTTCGTCTCAACAAATTTATTTGAATGAACTATTTACCTTTTAAAGCTGGCTTCCCACGGTGCGCGATTTTGCGGATTATCACGCACGGCCGACATCGACGGACGAGCCCGGACCGCCCCGTACAAGCTCGCACCGCACCTTTAGCTGGCTTCCTACGGTGGGCGATTTTGCGGACAGACGCGGGCGGCGCACCGTGGGAAGAGTGTCGTCTGCGAAGGCACAGACACGTCTGTAGCGGTGCGTAGTATCCGCCGCGAGTCGGAAAATTCAGGTACGGTGCGAGCTGGTGCGGTGCGGTCCGGGCTCGTCCGTAAATCCACAGACGAGCATGTAAAAGCCAAAGTCTAGAAATAACAAGTTTTTCATCTTCATACAAAATCAGAGGACAGTACCACATACTTTTGAACAAAATGGAGTAGCAGAAAGGATGAATCGTACCATTATGGAAAAAGTGCGATGCATGCTCATAGACAGCGGTTTTGGTCGAAATTTTTGGGCAGAGGCAGCAATGACAGCGGTGTATTTGATTAACCAAATCCCAAGCCAAGGCATGAAGAACATCACACCAGAAGAACGTTGGTGAAATACAAAGCCAAATCTGACATCTCTACGTGTGTTTGGTTGCAAGGCCATGGCCTACATACCGAAAGTGCAACGAAATAAATTGGCTGAAAAATCCAACGTGTGCATATTCATGGGATACAACGAACAACCAAAAGGGCTTCGACTATACAATCCAAATACCAGAAAGGTGATTGTTAGCAGACCCACGCAGACCGATAATCACCGTGCGGTGCGGTCCGGGCTCGTCCTTGGACGTCGGCGTGCGTGATAATCCGCGAAATCGCGCACCGTTGGAAGCCGGATTTGCAGACTTGCGGCGGATTCCTACGGACCGCTACAGACTTGTCTGTGCCTTTAGGGACGACACTCTTCCCATGATGCGCGGTCCGCATCTGTCCGCGTCCGTCCGCAATATCGCGCACCGTGGGAAGCCAGCTTAATACATGAATAATCAAATTGTCAAAAAAAAGCGCAGCGCTTTCAATGTGCGTTGACGTTCATACTTTAATCAACCACTGCGGCGCACAGCGACGCGACGCGACGCACTGCCTCTTAATGTATTTCAGGCTTTACTCACATATCCACGCCGAAATTCTCTAATTGTTCGCCCTCTTTTTTCCACTTGGGATGGGATAGCAATAATTTTTCTTCACGAGGGCCACATGCGGCATATCCTAATGATGCGTGAATGAGGCAAGGCGTTAAATGCCCTTTGTGTGCCTTATAGGGTAGACCGTGTGGGGTCAACATGACGCAGAGTTCATAGTGCCTAGCTGCTCCCCACCCCGCAAAAATTCTAGTCGGGTATAGGAGGAATTTACAGCCAAAGGCGATGTTTTGAATATGAGTACTATGGAAGAGATTTCAAAAGTGCGAAAGCTACTGGATTTCATGCTCGCGAATATTTAAAAGTTTAAATCCCATTCCGTTAATATACAAAATATGCTATCCTGGTTCTTCTAAAATACCGCACGAGAAATTAAGACGGGCCGACGTTCAAGAGCGAATCCAGATTCAAACAGCAGCCCGATACTTGTGACACTCATAAAAGAAAGATAGAAATCAAGTGAAGATGAAGCAAAATAAAGAAAAAATAGAATTTCACATAAATATGTTTGAGGTTTCAAATTCATTAGTAAATCACACAAAGTTGACTTTCTTTAGTACTTGCAAAATTAAACTCAATGCCAACAAATCCGCAAAACAAAGCTGAAGCAAATGGCCTAAATGACCCAACAGAAAGCACACAGTTACGTGATTTAGGTCAAATATCCTAAAAAGTTCTATTCACCGCTGCTCAACTTCAACGGATCACCATAACCGATTGACCGACTGCAAGTCCAAGTGCTAATGACCTGTAAAAACTTTCCAGATGGAAGTCATTCATCAGTCAAACCAAAAGCTCTGTCGTCGATTAAATTCCAAGCCCAGATTAAAATTAACCAATTGCATAAGTTAAAGCCCAGAAAATCACCG
This sequence comes from Thereva nobilitata, assembly GCA_963855945.1. Classification (NCBI taxonomy): domain Eukaryota; kingdom Metazoa; phylum Arthropoda; class Insecta; order Diptera; family Therevidae; genus Thereva; species Thereva nobilitata. The sequence continues at coordinate 39,424,894 of OY979697.1, forward strand.
CCTCGACTCAAGCCCCAAAGCAAGACGAAAAATGCAGAAACAACTCTTAAAAGTCAATGCCCGCTGGAGGTAAACCGCAGCCACTGAGAAAAACACAAACAGCACCTGGACTTTTAAACTTCGGGAAACCAGAAGTGAGCACCTCAAGTTCAGGTTTACACCCGTGACCTCTTCTTTAGGTAGCGGTTGAGTGAGTTTTTGGCTTCATAAGAACTTTAGCTTAGCATGAAATTGCTTTAACACGAATTTCTACACTGCATCACCTATATATGCGCGGATTCTTGCGACATGAAGTAGCATCTGGATGATCACCTGTTATTAAGTCACGTGTTAATTGTGCCGTAAACTGAGTAAATTCTAGTGACAACTAATGGAAAATAGAAGGTAGCGACTTACTTTTAGAAAGTCTGTTGCGCATGCATCGTGTGAATTAGAGAAAAACAAGCAAAATACGGTGGTGTCACGGCGGAGGTGATGTCTTCATCATAGCCAACATTTTAGCTATAGCAAAGGAAGTCTATACTCGTAAAAATTACAGGGCTAATGCGTCAATGGAGAGGAAATTTTAATATTCACCATTAATAAAACGCAAACAATAACGAACTGAAAGTCTCTCTTCTTTGTTAAGGGCAAACAAGAATTTCCGATGTGAAAGCGACGATATGGGCGCTGCAGCGCCGCGCGGAATTTCCGTTTAATCAATTAATAATCAAATACGCGGCCAAAAGTGGCACAGCAGTCTTCTGTTTTGATCATTATTTCAATACGCTTCAATATGCCGCGAAGAGAATTGAAAATGCACAAATCGTGATTTTTACTCGAAAATTTTCTCCAAAAATTCATTTTACAACCAGGGAAGGAAAAAATCTGATTTTGATCTGCAACAAAAGCAAAACACAGATTTGTTAAGCTTATTGACAGATTACATTGCAACAAAGAAATTGATTGAAGGATCCATCAGCGGAATATAATGAATGGGATTTTGTAATCTAATGCTTTTAGAATCACTCACGTTAAATTTCAGCAATAAATGATTAGCCGCGAGCGAGAGGCACGCGAAGAAATGCTTGCAGGAGAAATTTATCGAGTTTTATGCGGTTCGAGATTATTTGAAATTTTTAGACACGGTATCAAATTTTCTATCGCCTATGTTGTTAAAATTATTCACAAACAAATATAAAAATAACACGTAGCGTTGTAGCTAACCTGTCGTCAATTTGAAATTGAATTGCTTTAAACACGTTTTATTTGAACAGAGCTTAGTTCGTATTTATTACTTCCTCTTATTTAAATATGAAGAAAATTATACTAATATGTTAATTGGAAATAAGCATGAGAAAATTTGTATTTAAATAAACTTAAATTTCTAATGGTATCTACACTAGCAGCGAAAATTTTCGTTAAAAGTTCGGGAGATATAAAGCGTATGCTGGGTTTGCATTCTTAACAAACATTTTAACCTGAAAAATTTTCCTTCCATCAATAAGTTCGTTACAGAAAAAAGGTCCCAACATGCGCACCTTACCACTGAGATTCAAACAAAATTACATGCCAGACGGGATTGAGAGCTACGAAGCCTGAAACCGACTCGACAATTTCAACGACACGATCAGTGGGCCGATGGTTGGTTCTATCTTACCAACTTGATATGAGTCATCAATTTTAGCTTTTGGAGAAAAAGTATAGGTTAATTATGTCTTTTTTGGAGAAAAAGGTAGTTAAGAAGTTCATTGGTACCTTATTCATGGATATAGGTTATAAGGTTACAAAAATACAGGGTGATATGTAAAACTCTATCTTTATACAGTTCTGACCGTAAAGCCCAGAACGGACAAAGATTTCGAACTAGGCGCCATAGTAACTTATATTCAGATCAAAAAAAACCTATCCAACGACGTATTACCAATACTCTTTTACGAGCGAATGGGAAATAGAAATAGTTGCTTCCAAAATTATTTTAATATTCGTAGTTAATGTTATTTCCATAAAATAATTTCTTTATCACATAAATTTTCTCAAACCCTCACACACAATTATTTTTCTAAGCAAAATAAATATTCAACAAACGCCAAAGCGTACAAACCATAAAAAAATTGTACATTTGTCATTTCGAGCTTTGATTTGCTTTGGCTTTGCGGCAGTGGCATTTGGTCTTACCTTATAACAAAGCATTGGTTTATTTTATATGTCAACGCAACGCAAAGCAAAGCACCAAAACAAGCCAAGCCTACTTTGGAGTTTCATCTTCAGCCTGAAACAGGCACGCACAGCGTCAAAACGCCTGTATGGCACCCAAATGAGGAACGACACGTCTGAATAAAAATTCTATATGTCCAAATGCAGCCCGCTACAGGCCTGTACCATTAAAAAACGCATGGAGCCGACTTCAGAAAAGGAGGAGGTTATCAATTCGACGCGTGTTTGGTTGTTTGGTCCTGTTCACGCATAACTTTGTAACGCAATTACTTTTTTGCTTTTATCTGTGCAATTTTTTTTAATTCTGATTAAAGAGTTCGAACAAATTACTTATTGTCGCCAAATAGCTAAAAAGAGCTTAGTCCGGACCTGCTTCTGGCTAGTGAAACTAAACTAAGCCAGACGCACAAAATGGATTACAAAGATTGTGGCAATTAGGCGTGATAGACCTAATTCCAAACAAGGCGGAGGCCTACTAATATTAATAAAGACCTCCCTGAAATATAAAATCGTGTATAGCAAGGATATAGAAAAGTTTCAGGTGCTAGAAGCGTGCGTTATATACATCCCTCTGTCTAGTGGCAGAAGGTTGTATAAAATTGACGCGTACGCACCCCAAACTTCTCAATCCAGGCTATTTATAGAGGAATTGAACTTGCTCGTTCAAACGCTTCAACTGGAGTCCGGCTAATACCAGGGGCAACCAACTGAATGACTGGTTGGCCCAAAATAGAATTCAGCGGAAAGTTACCCTTCTCGCTACAGACATACCATCATACCCAGGCGGTGGGTCTTTTCTGGATTTATGCCTACGAGACTCTCGGATGGGGTTACCAGGGATAAATACGAACGAGACAAACTGCTTAACGACAGTGCCGTGCGACAGTGACCATTACGGAATTGAAATAACGGTACAAGTCCCTGAGGATTCCGTAGAACTTCTAACAAAAGATGACCAACGACCAGGAATCTAACCAACAATGAGATTGATTCATAGCTCAAAGATATGGACAATCTCATCATACAGACGATGGACAAGTCTCTACCAAGAACCAAGAAAAAGACCAGCACGGATTGCTACAGGAATGCAACGATCGACGCACTGCACAGATACAAAAGTCGATTGTTGACGAGACTGCAAGCCCTTCACCGCCAGTTTCGAGACGGAACGAGTCCGGAGATCGTAACTCTTAAATGGGTTATGAAAAATCTCCAACATCTTTTAAAGCAACAATACTCACAGTCTGTGAATCTGTGCTGGAACAACAAGATTCCTGCTATGCTATACAAACAAATAGCACGAGCATGTTCCCACAGATAAATAAAATCTTTAGGAGTAAAACACATAACCGATTAGACAAGTTGCGCATTCCTCGGACTCGGTCTAAAGAAGTGCTACAGAGGTCTGTTGGCATGGTTCCGGAAGAAATCAGTCGCATAGACGACAATTATTGTATAGAGGACGAGCAGGAGAAGGTGGATTTTGTGGGGCCCTATTACCAGGGAATCTATTCGGTTTCGCGCGAATTTCGATCTTGAAAGTAGGGCCTTACTGAACCACTATCTAATGAAATTGAAGCTTGGAAATCCGAGAATCAATTAATCATCGAATTCAGTGAAGACTGCCCAGTGAAAGACATTCCCGCGGCCCAACTAAATTCTACTTTCATTAGAAAAATCGTTCTCCTGTTAACATTTCGCCTTTTTTGTGCATCACGGTTTTTAAACATTTATTTATTAAAGGAGATCACGCAGCCGCCATACACTTTTGGGCTAATTCTGAAAGTGCCGCCCAACAAAAAAAAACTAATTATTTTAATAGATTATAACAAAATAAACATTTTTTATTATCACACCAAAGTTGTAAGTCAAGTCTTCGAAGTAATATTCAACCTTAGAAGTCTGTGAAATAACGTATTACTTTAATAATAATTGCTACCATTTTGATACTCGTAAAGTAATAACGTGGGATATATTGTAAAAATATAAAAGGTACGATAGCGTCAACTGGTATGTTCGCAATTGAACTCGGAGGACAAATACCTACTGAACATCTGCGAGAGCTTGAAGGAAGCGATATATGTATACTTAGAGGTCGAATTCAATATCACGTCCGATCACGAAAATATAATGCTATATAAACATAGATAGGGCTCTCAGAGATCGACAAGCAATTGTCCATTACTACTGCACGTGTAATATTGGCAGAAGAACTATCGGCTCCTGGGCCCATATCATGTGTATTGTGTGCTGCATGGTGTACGGAAGGCACCTGCCTGTCACACATATTCCTAAGGAAGATCTAGAGGATATTTTTGTAAGATCAGGAGAATTATAGTAATCATAATAAGGACAGTAAATAAACAGATTTTTGTATTCCGTTTTTTTATTGAAACTCCTATTATACTTATTATTATGTCATATGATAAAAAACCAAACTTGAGCGGTGGATAGAGCTTCATCGTCACGGCGCGGCGGTGTAATTAGTGTTCATTACCATCAAGATGCTAACTAGCAATAAACCACTTTTATAATAATAAGTAGTAGAGTACTCTTATAATACCACTTTATAATACTAAGCTGAATAATACTTTGAGGTTAAAAAATAATCTTAGAGAATTGTCTTAGAACTTTGGCGTAGTAATAAAAAATGTTTATAATGCTAAGCTCTATTGGAATAATAAGTTTATTTTTATTGGCCGTCACTTTCAGAATTAGCCCAATCTGGATGATCTCCTTCGTTTTCAAGGCGAGCAGCCTGTTTTTGAAAGGAAGTGTCTAAATCCACTGAAAAACGCGAAACGCGAAACGCGAACACCCGGAAATTGATATATCCACACGCGAAAAAGATATATCGCCACGCGATTTCCGAATATCAATCATTTCGAATATTTTAATTGTTGTCCGAATGATTTCTCGTAGAATTTGAACTATTTTAGGTTAAGAAAAATAAAGGCGTATTTGGAAATACGCCTTTATTTTTCTTAAGCTAAAATAGTTCAAATTCTACGAGAAATCATTCGGACAACAATTAAAATATTCGAAATGACTGATATTCGGAAATCGCGTGGCGATATATCGTTTTCGCGTGTGGATATATCAATTTCCGGGTTTTCGCGTTTCGCGTTTTTCATTGGATTTAGACACTTCCTTTTTGAAAATACCTAAAACTTGAAGTATCGATATCTCAAAAACAAAGCGAGATATCGAAAAAAATTATTTTACATTTTCGTCTTATTTTGGGGCGTTTTATCGCAATTCATAATTAAAATATCGGTGACACGGAGATCCTAGCTGTGATAAAACTAGAAGCCTTTGGGAAATACCACAAAAAGTCAGCTTCAAGTGTCAATATCTCGAAAACAAAGCGTGATATCGAAAAATTTTATTATATATTTTCGTCTTATTTTGTGGTGCTTCATCAAAACCCATCGTCAAAAAAGCGGCCACGGAAGCCGTAGAGGTGCCAATAAAAAAAGAGGGGGTAAAAAAAATTGGACCCAAAAATGGACCGGCAACATCCGAATTATTCATCTTTGAGCTATTCTCAATGGAAATCTGTTAACGGAATGCGGTCCTCACATTTTGCACATTCAATTCCGTCCAGCAGCGCCTGCATTATATTTGGGAGTTCTTCTTCATTTTGTTAGTACACTGAAAAAACACTGTGACACTATTTATGTGAAAAAATATTGCTAGCACTTATATTATAATACTATGGAATAGAAATTTTGATGTTAAAATACACCTTATTTGGTGCTTTTTTTAGTATTTTTCCACCTAAGCTTTGTAGAAAAGTACCAAATAAGACTAATGTTAACATCAAAATTGCATATAACTTCAAAAGTAAAGGACATAGCATACAAATTGTCCGGACATTATTCAAGCTTTCCAATTTTGGAAAAAATATAATGGTAACTAAGTATTTTTTGGAGAAAAAGTTAGTTGAAGTTGATATTTTTGTTAAAAAAAACAAAATAACTCGGGAAGTTGTTAGGGTAGAAGCTTTACTTTTACAGTACAGAATTCAGGTTGTGAATGGTAAACATAGCGAGCAAGTGTAATGCCTTCTCCTTCATTTATTTCAAATAACTTAAATATTAGAATTTTTTGCAATCAATAATGAATTTTGATCGAACTTCATCGGTTGAAAATCAAAAACAAATTTTTTGACGCAGTATTAATGGCAAAAAAATCAAAATGCACTATCAAAAACGGCGACTCACATTCTAATCAATTCAAAATATTATGTTAATACGATTATGTGATTCTTTTCAGCAAAGGTAGGAAAGTCGCCTAAAATAAGCTGACATTGGTCTGACCCCTTTTCAGATGACTTTGTCGCTTACGCTAAAATTATGCAAAAGAGACGATTAATTAAATATTCAAAAGCAGCGCAGCAGCTTCAACTTAGTGTGAGGTTTATATATGATTTATTGGGCGTAGAGCAAACACAATCGTACTTTTTTGGTCCATAAAAACTAAAATAAATGAAATTGAATTCAAATAATTCTACCGGAATTATAGGGGGTTAACAAACTCAGAATTGTAACATTTTACAATTTTTTGTGTTCATTACACGATGTACAATGGGTATCTACAAGAGCATTATCCTTTGTTCAACCGGTAGGATTTGAGTTATGTGCCATTTTTGACATTCAACCTGGCAAGATGCAATTGGATATAAGTCATCTGGGAGGGAGCATGTAAAATTATTCATGCAACGCTTCACAGCATTACAAACAGACGTCAACAATTACGTGGAAAATTCGCTGAAAATCACGTAACCTATTTTTATGTGATAAACTAAGTTTGAGAATCACCTTCTTGTACTACCAGCGTGCCATCGCCATGTCGTTTAGATTCAACGTCTAGTAGTAAGCTTACTTTGAAGAAGGGGAGCGAATAGGATAGGTTAGAGAGTCTAAGGCGGCCATTACACGTTCATGCAACCGGCAATCAATTCCACCAGTCATGATTAATGGAAATCAAAATATACGGAGGATTACGTCAGTCAACACCTTAGACGTGAGGTTTTCCGTCAGTCGTAGGCAAACCTGTGGAAAAACTGAGAGCAAAACCTATCGTGTAATGGGCGCCTAAGGATTCTCATGGAGGAGCAAAAAGTGCCTTCACCAATTAGTTCACTTCAGCTCGTTTAGAAACCCTGGTGATTTTCGATAATAGATTGCATTCCGGATTGCTGGCTGAAGAAGAAAGATGGAGAGTTGGGTTTCTTAAGAAATCTCAGACATTGGTTGGTATTACGCCTAGGATGTTAAAGGTGAATCAGTCGTTAGTTCCACACTGCTCACTAAAACGGGGGCACATAATGGCAGGTATTTCATTTCAGCCTCAGTCAAGAATAAATTCGAAGTCCTGTTGATAGAGTAGAGCAGAGGTCTCCAAATTGGGGTACCGTACCCCGAGGAGTACGCAGAAAATTCTAGGGGGTACCCCAAATTCCTCTTCAAAGTACTTTTTGTCCTCTCCTTTTCTGAGTTATTCAATACTATTGCGAATTATTTTTGAAGGAAAGAAAAAAATAAATAAATTTTATATCGATACTAAACTAACAGATATAAATATTAACACCGGCTCCACACGTTGGTCCCAACGCTGGGACCACCGAACGTTGGCGCAGATTCCGACACGCGATGGCCAATCCCCAATGCTCACGCCAACGTTGGGACCAATGCAAATTTCTCGATCCATAAGTTGGACAAGTAGAATTGGAACCAAAACCCATTTTTAAAACGAGCACCTATCTTTGCTATTGTGTCCCATTTGAAATTCAAATATTTGCAAAACGGTTGGGCGGATGAGCGGAAGAGGTACATTCGGCGCGGCATCCTACGGATTGTTCAGTTACGATGTCGTAGTGGTCCACTGAGTATTTGCTTATCATGCGACGATAAGAATCATCATCAACAGTGACATTTTCACCACGAGAATTGTCAAATAAAAAATATCCGCTTATTCTATTCGTGGGGAGAGTGTCTCAAACGGTCACTTTCTGGTCGTGCAGGGCTTGTTGGTGCTTCAATCGCGGATTTTCTTCTATTGGTTTCCAATTTGGGTTGCTGACAAACCCATTTAAAAGGAAATCGTTGGCTTTAACATACGCTTCTTTTGCGAACTGGACCACTGCCATATCGTGATTAAACAATCCGCATGCATGCCGCGCCGAACTATATCCCTCTCCCACTCATCCATCTATCGAATTTCAAATCGTAAATCTGCCACGGGACACTATGATTATGATTATTTTCGTCGTCGTCGCATAGTACTGTAATCAGTGCGCCGGGGAAATGGGCTGGAGCGGTTTAAGAGAAAGTCTTTTATAAAGATTAGGAAAAGAGTAGGTGTTTGCATTGAGCCCTGGAAATACCAGCAGAAATTGTGTAGATTTAACTTGATTAAACGATCAGACAGCAAACAATTAATTCAGTTCTTTAGAACTAAGCCGATATCAATAGCTTTGAATTTTTATCGTAAGGCAAGGTTACATACGCTATCAAAAGTTCTGGAGATATCTAGAGCAGATATCTAGATATAATTCAAGATATAAGTATTTAATTCTTTGTTGACTCCTTGATTTCGGAAAGTCAGTGCCGGAGCATAATGTTAAATACCCACCCGGAATTTGAGCAATCGAGAGTGCGACATAATCTTTTTGTTTTCAAGTTGTACAGTTATTGAATTAACTCACTTCAAGTTTCATTATACTCAATTTATATAAAATACAGAATTCTTAGAAGATAAGTAAATAATGGCCATGATTTATATTTGTAAACACTAGGTGCGTTCCTTTTCTGCTTATTTTTGCTCGTGAGCTCTTCCAGTTAGGCCTGGCGCGCACGGGCGACTTTTATTTCCGTGACTGTTTCGTCGCTTTTATCAAGTCCGTGTATATGTATGGAGATGCGCGCATGTTACGACGTGACAACTGGCGCATCTCCATACAAAATTCGAAAGTGACGAAACAGTCACGGAGACAAAAGTCGCCCGTGTGCGCCAGCCCTAACTCCTGCTCTAAGATATGAGCAAAGCAAAAGCACAAGCAATTACGCAATTAACAAGCGCCAGAGGAAATTTTTTTGAGTCTATTGTGAATTATTTTGGGCCTATAGATAAGCTTTTGATTGTTTTGAGCTTTTTTTTATATAAAAACGTCTATAAATAAAAATAAAAATAATAAATTTATAAATAAAATAAATAAAAATATAAATAATAAATTTACCGCATTATTCTAACCTTTTATTTGTATACAAATAAAATAACATCAAAAGTTTGAGGTTAGGTTTTACTCATAAGCACAAATTACGCGTTCCTTTTCTGCTTTACTCATGAGTATTCGAAAGCAGAAATGGAACGCAGCTACTATTGTGTACTTTTGAGCTCTGATTACTTAAAGGCATAAACTGATGTATACGCGGCTATAGAAGTTTCACTTCAAAGATTTCTATTCATATCGACTGCCAAGTGTTAAAGAATGTTGATGATATCAACGTGGTAAAATCAATATCATAGGCTCATTTAAAACAGATGATGGATAACTGTACAGCGTACGTATTCAGTACGTTGAAGGCATTGGCGAGGTAAGGTACTTCTGTGAGAGGAGCCAGCAACGATGAAAATTCAAATTTTGTGATATTTTGAAAGGCTCGAACCGAAGACGTGAACTGAACGAAAATCATGGCTGCAAAGAGATGGTCATAAATGGCTGACTGTCAGAATGATTTGATGGCTACAGTATTGTCGAAAATCATGGATTTCTTCCAGCTTCAGCTGAATATTTTTCTATAACACTAGACGAAACTTCGGATATTTGCAGAACTGAACAAGTGTCCGTTTGCCTGGGAATCTTTTCTGAAGATTTTATTGCAAGTGAACATTTTATTGGATTCTTTTCAGACATCAAGGCAGAAACCTTATTTGATCTGTCATTGACATTTTTGACAAGTACAAGTTGCCACTCTCAAAACTCAGCGGCCAATTGCTACGATAGTGCTTCTAATGTTTCTGGCAAAATAACGGGGTTATAATCACGAATACGCAAAGAAGAGCCTTGAGCTTTATGAGAAGGTTATAACAACAACAAAATTCATTGGAACTATAAGAGATTTGATACACTTCGTCCGAGACTCATCTGATATTGCACCAAGATTTTGAATTTTAAAGATTTTTTTCATTTTTTAGTAAAGGCTCTTCAGAAACATATTTGACTCCAGGGGTTGAACTCGCTCTTCTTAGCCAGTTTTTACTTCGTAGGGTTTATCGCTTGCGGGAATGTCCGATTCACATAAAAAACAACAAAACTTAGTATATCTGCAGCATTACTAGTTAACGTTGTTACGGCCTTAAGGTGAAACCCCAATGTAGGCTTGGCTTGCTTGAACTTGGTGAGCTTTTCAGGTACCACGTGCCAAAGCAAAACAAGTCCAACAAGCCAAAGAAAAACAAACCCAAATACACGCTTTGCTTTAGTTACTTTATAGTTTGCTTTTCATGAGCACAGGAAATAGAAATAGTACACGAAAGACGTAAGAGGTATGAAATTTGCGGAATTTTTCATAAAAAGAACAAAGGATCGAATGTAAATATCCATTGTTGTGTAGAGTGATAAAGAAGCACAAATGGTTTATGGCAATAACTCTTCAAACATTTACGAGAAATGTGTTAAAATGGGATATAGAAATAGTTGTCTCAGATTAATTTTGAGCTCTTAAATATTTATAGTTAATGTTATTCCCAAAAAAATAATTTCTTTATGAAATAAATTTTCTCAAATTCTACATACATTTATTTCTCTAAGCAAAATAAATATTAAACGAACGCGAAAGCATACAAAGCATCAAAAAATTGAACATTGGTCATTTCGAGCTTTGCTTTGGCTTTGCTTTGACTTTGCCACTTTGTCATTTGGTTTTTTCCCATAACAAAGCACTGGTTTTTTTGATATGCCAAAGCAAAGCAAAGCACTAAAGCAAGTCAAGCATACATTGGGGTTTCACCTTTAGGCCGGCCCTATACCTAAGCTTCATATGCAGCTTTTCGTCACTTTTTCTTGGAGATAAAAATGTAGCAAAGCGGCATGTGACGATTTGTTCCCTATGAAAAAAGTGCAATATGTCGCTAATAATCATGTGAATTTTTGGTTACGGCCGGCCTAACTTTTAAGTCAGCACACATGTTCCACGAGTACTATGAATACTGTCGGGACTGAAGGGCATATATTACCATTCTGAAGCAAGGTAAGAAGTTAAACCTTCGATTTTGAGAGACCTAAATTTCGAACAAGCTCATTCAAATCAACAAAATTGTCTAAGGAGATAAGGTTCTTTTCATGGGCAGTTAGAAAACAGTTGTTCGAATGACTCTGTTAAAGTTTTCATTATCCACCATTTCCTTACTGCTAGGAGGCCCTGGAAGGAAAGGTAATAGTGATACAAAATTAACAATCTTTTCTATGGTTTTGTGGTTCACTTCAAATTATGGGCGATGTAAATGATATGGTCTTATGACTTCCTGCAAGCCAACCCTTTAAAGTACTTGAGCAACTTTTGCAACATTTTCTCGGCATCCAATATTTATCTCCTTCTATCATTTTGAACTCGAATACGCACTATTTAATTAGATGAAAGTAGCGTAAATGTAAAATCGAAACACAGAGAATTCTGAAAAACTAAATAACTATAAATCTAGACGTGCCAGCAAAAATGGAAACCAGATTTAGATTCAGCACTGTAAAACCTTCATACCGAATTTTATTTGAAGGAGGATTGACCAGTGTAAGTGTAATCTTCCAAAAAGAAATGTCTTTAAAAACTTAAGGGTGCATAAAAGCCGGCCCTGTTTACACATAGATCATTCGATGCATTGCTGTATCCAGTAATATTTTGTCATGGGGAAGATAGTTATCACTTCAATATTATTCTCAGAGATCCAATTACGCGTAAATGAAATTACTATTCATATAGAATGATAATTCGGCATACATTGAAATGCCGGCAATTATTTCACCTGAATCAAACAAAATTTAAAATCAATGATGATAACGTCAATGAAATGGCAACAATGGTTATTCCACCAGAAGCATTTACCAGCAGTTCACGCCACGTACACGAATACGCAAAAGGTCCAATGAAATTTGTACCCTCCTATGGTCGACCAGATTTATTCATTACGTTAACTTTGGATGAGATCAAAGAGCTTTTATTGCCTGGACAAATTTCGTCGCATCTTCATGATTTTACTGCCCATGTGTCCAAACAAAAATTTAAATGCCTCATCGATTTCATTACCAAACATCATATTTACGTAGCGGTACATTGTTCGATGTAGTCCATAGAATGCAGAAACGAAGTTTACTACATGCGCATATTGTGGTTTAGTTAATCGATAAACTAACTCCTCATGTAATCGACCAAGTGATTTCAGCAGAAATACCCGATTCAGAAATCGATTCAGGATTAAAATATGATTCATGGTCCATGTGGTACTTTGAATTCCAATTCACCATGTATGGTGGCTGATGGAAAATTTGCTTTAAAAAACTATATCCGGTAACGATGGATATCCACAATACCGTCGGCGGTCAACTGAAGTAATGGTACATACATCCATAATTGTGACAGTAAGAATCAATGAAATTGAAGTCGATAATTGTTGGGATGTATCATACTCGGCATTTCTCTCAAAAACTTACAAGGCACGTATCAATGTAGAGTATTGCAATTCGGTCAAATCAATCAAATAAATTTGCAACTATGATGAATTGAACGCATGGCTTAAAGCATCGAATCTATGCTCGCATCTTAGTAGTTAACATTAATTTCTGCAGTTATTAACGTTAACTGCTAAGATGCGAGTGGAATTACAGAATGATCGATCCACAGCACGTTTCTTACAAAAATTATTGGATTTTAGAAATGGAGAAATATCAATTGATGCAATCACAAACTGCATTACTTTCACATAACATTTTTGCAATTTGACTACGTGAAAGGAGGAGTTGATTCAGAAAGTTTTTCCAAACATCATCCAAAATTACAAAAATCACAAAAGTACCAGGCCAGTACCATTGATACAGTTACGGAACAGGAGGAAGCAGTGAATTACTCGACTGAATTTCTAAACTCATTGCATTTGCCTGGATTTGGATTTATTGCTGCCAAGAATACCTACTGATGATACCTACTGATAAGCCATTTGAATTTAAGCCCTTACAGTTTCTCATTTGACTCGCTTTCGCAATGACCATCAACAAAATCAGTACAACTTGGTGGATTGAATCTGGAGAGTTTCCCGCTTCTCACATGGTCAACTGCATGTAGCATGTTTACGAGTTGGAAAACCTTTTGATTTATTTGTTTATGCACCGGATGGAATAACGAAGAATTAAGGAAGATTGATTATATGTAATAGAATATCATTAGTTCGTTGTTATGGCCCAGCAATACAAATTAGTATATCAATTTCACAGTTAATTTGAATAAAGAATGATCTGAGATTTGTCAAAGCCAGTAAACATTTAAAAATAAAAGCGTGTTTTTTAGTATTTTTAAACTATAAATTTATGTATCCTCACAAAAGAAATATATTTACGGTCGACAAAAAACAATAATACCTTTCATTACAACTTTATAGATGATCGATTAATTTGCTAGATTTAAAATAACTACATCTAAATATATAAAAATGAATTTCTATTTATCGCGGTAAGTTTTATAGGCTCCGAAATGAACCGATGACTTCAAATATTCCAACAGCTCAATATTGAATTTTAAAAAAAGTTGTAACATATTTTTTATAGGTATGTAACTCTAAATTTTTTTATGTATAAAATTTTTTTCAGATTTGTAATTTTTTATTATATATTTTTCCTATCGCGAACTGTATACACATAATCTTTTTTATTTAAAGACGTTGCAGCGTATGCGGGCTTTTGCTAGTATACAATAATATAAAGTTCAATTGGCTCAAGTTATTCAACATATGTTAGTGCATCAATAGCCGTGTTCCTTTTCTACTTTTAAATACTCCGGAGTAAATAATTAAAGTAACGCAAAATTTGTCGATATGAGTAAAACCTATGAATTCTCTGTGAGAGCAGGAGTAGTTCCAAGTAAATACGAGTAAAAAAGAGCAGAAAAAGAACACGGCTAATGTGTAATTGTTTGGTGTGCATTCTAGTCAGAAGGCGTCGTTGATTTTCTGAAGAACGGTATTCACGGTCAAGCAATCGAGCCATAGTCCCATTGTTTTGTGGGGTGGATTGCCCAATATTAACTGAAATTACATTTGTTGGCAGCCGTAAAAAATGGAGTAAGCCTCGGTAGTCTAGGAAGTAAGGCGCCTGGCTACCATCCCAGAAATCTCGGGTTCGAATCCCGGCAGCACCACGGTCCTTCGCCTTTCGCCCTTCTCTCTTCTTCCCTTCTTACATTCCTCATTCCCCTGTCATAGCCTTCCGCTAGCACTGCCCCGCTCCACCAGCGCATGTCATCCGTTGGTTGATGAGATTCAACTCGTTTCAGGAGGCATAACACTCCAGCGAGTTGTTGCCAAAGTCTAGATATACAAGTCTTTCATCTTCATACAAAATTTTTCCCCCGTTAGTTGTGTGCGTGCATATATGAACATCATTGCTGAGAACAACTCAACGCATACATCGTGACCTCGGCGAGACAAAGCCAGATTCTCTCTCTTTGATAAAGTATGCAGAACAGAAAAGGAAGGAAAATTGAATCAGCTTTTTTTCATAAATAGTAAATATGCACCAATACATCAAGTTCATCCGCATATAAAATCATGCTGCATTCTCTCTCTGGTACCCTGACATCGTCATTTGAAAAATGTGTGCATATAGCTGTTCGTCTTTCACTTACTAGCCATATGAAGATGAAAGACTTGTTAATATCTAGACTTTGGTTGTTGCTCGTTGCCCCGATGCCAGAGTCGCGATAGAAATGGTTGGGAGTAGGTGGTTGTGGCAGTTCCTTCCTACTTCTCTCTTTCCCTTCTTCACTATCTATCGACTAGAGCTTGCTGTTCGACATTGCACTCTATACGAAGAAAATAGATTGTCGACAGAACAAAGGGCTTTCCCTGAGCTCTAGCCTTCCACATAAAAAAAGCTAGTTTTGACAGAAAGTTTTTTCTATAAGTTAAAAAAAGGGATTGTGTTTTTCTTTATTTATATAAGATAAGGACACAACATTGGCGACGAGGATTCTTATGGAGCAAGATGGAATGGATTCCATGGAGAAAATTTTAAAAATTTCATGGAAATGCAGATAGAAGCCACAAGACGGCAAAATGAACTTAGAACCTTTTTGGCACAGCAAGCAGCAACTTACCCGAGTAAAAATAAAAAACGGCCTTATAAAGGGCGAACACCGGCCGCTTGGCTTTTTAAGGGGCATATGATGGCCGTAGAGTTTTTAACCATTTTTAATGGGAGCACATACGGCCTTACGACGGCCAAATTTGACCAAAAGATTTAAAAGGCCAAGTACTGAGCTGTAGAAACGGGCATTCGACGGGAAATTTGAGGCAAAAAAAGAATCTGCACCAAATGTATTGTTGAATGTGTTTAATGGGAACTTCATCATTTTCGTTATGTACAATGGTTCTTTCGATTTATCCTACTTAAAGATATCGATGCACAAAAGAAACGAGCTCGCCAGTTGTCGGTTTGTTGTACGTGAAGTGTGTGGTGCGTGTTGATTTATATTTTAGTGGGAAATTTTGTTATTTAACGGCTTGAAAAAAAACACAACCGAAAAAAAATCAAACATTTAATTGCAGTGAAATATATTTTCTTATAGGAGGGCGAATATCCACGTTGCTGCCACTGTACCACCATCATATACCCATAATAGCAACCATACGGCCGCCGTACCACCGTCGTATGACCGTTATTGTAACTGTAAGGCCGTTGTTTCACCGTCAATCGCCCCCTGTACGGCCGTACTGTCCTGCAACGAGCCTTCTGTTAACCGCCAGATGACCGAGGACTATGTTTCAATCCCAGTCGGCATTTTCCCGTTCTAAGGCCATCATTTATTTTTACTCGGGGAATATCCACGTTACTGCCACTGTACCACCGTCGTATACCCGTAATAGCAACCATACGGCCGCCGTACCACCGTCGTATGACCGTTATTGGAACTGTGAGACCGTTGTTTCACCGTCAATCGCCCCTGTACGGTCGTACTGTCCTGCAACGAGCCTTCTGTTAACCGCCAGATGGCCGAGGACTATGTTTCAATCACAGCCGGTATTTGCCCGTTCTAAGGCCATCATTTATTTTTACTCGGGTATGTTCCTGATACTCAAACTTCGATGGCAAGCAGGATCCAATAGTTCACTGGTAGAACCAGGCAATCGTGGACGGATTTCACAAATTGACATGCCGGTATTCGACCCAAAGAAAGAAGACAGCAACTTCGAAGAACGGCTAAAGCGGTTCGAGTATGCACTGGACGTAAATGCACCTGACATGAGAGATACAAACAAAGTTAAGTGTATTATGTCGAAATTGTCGACAAAGGCATTCAGCGAATACAGCAAGTGGTGTTTACCAAAAGAACCAATAGAGCTTGATTTCATTGAAACGAAGAAAACCCTACAAACATTGTTTAGCAAAAAACAAACCTTATCCATTGAACGATTAAATTGCTTGCGAGTACAGCGGCAGGATTATGAAGAGTATGCAAAATATATTAATCTTGTAAAATCGTTGTTAAAACGATTTCAATTCATAGAATTGACGGAAGACCAATTCTCCACACTAATTTTGATTAGCGGGCTGAACAAGTCAGAAGACGAGTCAATCCGAATACGAGTTAAATGAGAAAGAAAAGAAAATGAAATTTGAAGACATAATCACGGATATATTAACAATAGTTGCTACAACAACAGAACAAGGAATTTTTGAGAACGGAAATGTGAACAGAAACAGCAACAGAAACAAATTCTTGCAGCACAATAAACAACAAAGAAGAAATTATACCAATCAACAAAACAACCCAAGTCAACATCAACAAAATAATGGCAAAATAAAAGATTACAGTGATCAACAGAAAAGACAAGGGAGTAACGATAGCCAACAAAAGAAATACAATGGTAGAAAACCGCCAACATCATGTTTTAAGCGGCCCACACACTTTCAGTTTTAACTGAGCAGTTGAACTGTTTAAAAAAACTGTACAATAAACTGAACTGAAAGTGTGTGGGTTCGTCAGTTCGTTGTATGGGTTTTGCTCAGTCTCGTCAGTTTTGTTGATTTGAGTACATCATTTTAATAATGGCAAAAATGTACGGCATTAAAAGAACTGAACGATAAACTGTCGGACCTGAGCAGTTTTTCGGAGTAAAAGAGGGTCCAGAAGCTCAGGTCTGAGGGCTGAATGAAAATATTCCAAAACGCACAGTTCACACAATTTATCGCTCAGACATGACGTCACACGTGATAAACTGCGCAGTTAAACTGAAAGTGTATGGGCCACTGTAAATGCGACGAATGGCACTGGATCACAGATTGCCCATACAAAAAGCACACATGTGCAAAATGTTCAAATATGGGCCTTCTTGAGGCTAAATGTCGGAAAATGACATTAAACCGAAATAGGGGCCCTTATTCTGGTTGTCACTTCACCATAGTGAGAAATGTCACCTTTAAACATCAAATGAGAAAAATCTCACTTACAAATATCAAGTGAGAGCAATTGTCACTGAATTCGCCGTTTCTCGATATCAGTGACAACTGTAATGCGCCTTATTTCACTGAAATTTACTTTTTTAGAGAACCATAATAGCTATTTGTCTCACTTCGCCATTTGTCACCATAAGTGAAAACCAGAATAAGGGCCAGAAAGATAAATACAGTACTCCTATCGATACGCGACACTAGAGATCAATATGATTTCAAAATCGAAATTGATACACACAACCAGCAGTTTGAATAATGCTCCTGTAAAATTTTGTGTAGACTACAGATGCAGATGTTTCCATCATAAATTGGGAAACTTGTCAACGAAAAGGATCGCATAACTTGCATATCTGCGAAGAAAAGGGCATAATGTTCAGCGGATCCACATTCAGGTTCAGAGGAAAAGGGAGAGCAACCTTCGGCGTAGGCGGAAAGGAAATGCAACAGACGTTTTACGTTGCACAAGAAGGGTCATTGAAGCTGCTAGGCATCGAACCATCAGACAGTTTCGGACTTCTCGACAGCTTTCGAAGTCAATTTGAAGGAAGACTATGCGTGCTTATTACAGGAAGAGGGAAGGCAAATTCGACAATCAGTATTAACAAAATTTACAAATCTTTTCAGAGAAGAACTAGGATTATGCATAAAAGCAAAAGGGAGGTTGACACTCAAACCAGCCGCAACAGTAGTTTACTGTAGAGCCAGACCAGTACCTTATGGAGCGACACAAGCGGTAGAAGCAGAACTCAACCGGCTCGCGACAAGCGGCATTATCAAACCAACAAGTTGCCTTCAAAAGGCCCCCATCCGCGGTCAAACAAATCATCAAACATATTTTCAACAAACAACGCACACCTTTATGCTTTGACATTTGTGGGCCATCAATGAAGGAAACATCCCGAGCGAAATTTCAAATAATCTACTGTAAACAAAACGAACTTTCATATGCTTTACATGGCACACATAAAAAATTGACACACACATTTAAGCTGTTTGAAGGAAATATTAAACCAGACCAATATTTTCTCCAAACAGCTACCAACTTCGAATTCTTGTATTTTATACACGCACACTTAGAATTTTTTCGATGTTGGCCACAAATTTCATGGTTTGTTTGACCGTGGATGGGGGCCTAATGGGCAGCTCCTATAGTGGTAGTTAAGAAACCAACTGGCCATAGACTTTACGACAGGGTTAAACGAGGTGCTAGAAGACAATCAACATCCATTACCATTACCCGAGGACATATTTGCAACTTTAAATGGTGGCCAAATTTTTTCACAACTAGATCTTTCAGATGCATATTTGCATGTAGAATTATGGCTCCTCTACACGTTAACTACCTTGGCCATCGTGTAGAGCGGGAGTTTTGGCTCACGTTGGTATGTGTTGGAATGAGGGGGAGTGATGGCCAACACGTTGGCGCGAGATCCGTGTGATGTGGTTTTTTGACCAATACGTTTCGTTGGCGCGAGATTCGTGTGGTATGATGAAAGGGTTGTGGCACGGGTAATGGCCGCCGCGTCCACACGTTGGGCCATTTTGCCACAACCATTGGCACACATATTGGCCAACGTGTAGAGGAGCCATTATTGCAAAAATGTCATCGATGTGATGCATGAAATTTTGTAGGATGGAAGACTATAAGCTACTTAATATAAATTCCAAGTATCCGACAGCTAGGTTGGTGCAATGTTTGCAAAAAACATCACCAGTCATCGCTGAGCTTCAAAATTTTGCACGAAGTTCCGTGGGGGTCTCCCTTGATGCACGTTGAAGCCCGATTTTCCAAATTCAAAATGGCCTCCGAAATATGACCGAAATTCAAAATGGCCACTCAAATATGGTCAGTGACATTGCAGATGAGAACACAGGGGCCAGGCAATTGCCAGAGATGTAATTTTTCTACATTATATTACATGTCTGATAATGAAAAGCTCATCCATTATGATTTTTTTTGCAAACGTGTTCGGCAACTTGAGCCCTACAACCTAGCTAGCTGTCGGATACTTAGAATTTATATTAAGTAGCTTATAGTCTTCCATCCTACAAATTTTCATGCGCCACATCGATGACATTTTTTCAATAAGATGACTTCTTTTACCATTCTTAACTTTGTCCTGCACCACTAAAAGTGTCGGAGAGCTCGGACATATAATCCCGTTTAGTAATAGAATGAGTTGCAATCGAGTTTGTCCACATCAAAGATGAAAGCACTTTTTCGTCTCCAGCTCTTAGACTAATATGTTTAGGGACAATGCTTCATGCAAACAATTAGATAAAGGACGACATTCATAGACGCATTGTAGCGTAAATAACACCCTATTTCGCACTAATCCCGATTCTTAAGAACCAAGACAATGCAAAGTGAATTTATACATGGGGAGTGTCTTTTCAAAGGGGATATTTTCAATTTTTATTTTTTTTCAACTGGGTATGAGGTCTTGTTCTCTATGCTAAAATACACAATCTCGTAAACTTAATCTGAAAGAACTAGTTGGGATGTGGCTTTTGACCCTTTCGGTCCACAAGATTAACTTCCCAGTATTCGTTCAAACAAAAAAACGACTCGAACGATTTTTATGAAAATCTTTTCAGATCATACTTCCCTTAACACGCTTTGAACGGCATCTTAACGAAGTCGGTATCTTTTTTGGTTCGCGCGAAATCGTGCTGGTACAAAAATCACTTACGTCGTTCAAACAAAAAAACGGTTCGACCGATTTTTATAAAAATATTTTCAGATCATATGTCCTTTAACATGCTTCGAACGGCACCTTAACGAAGTACAAAAATCACACCGGTACAAAAATCACTTAAGTCGTTCAAACAAAAAAACGGCTCGACGGATTTTTATGAAAATCTTTTCAATTCATATTTCCTTGAACACGCTTCGAACGGCACCTCAACGAAGTCGATATCTTTTTCGGTTCGCGCGAAATCGTGCAGGAAAAAATGACCACATACGTACGCACACACACACATATTTCTTCTCAAATTTTTGCTTAAAATGCAATTGGGACCTTGAAACGTGTAAATACATTGAAAATTTCGAATCCGATTTTCGGACCGATTACAATAACTTCCTACTGGGAAGTTAAAAAGTGATTAATTTCTACTTAATTGGATCTAAAATATCATGTACAAAAGGGGATATTTGCAAAAGAAAATTCTCAGTTTGATTTTTTGACAACATTTGATAGATAATATTAACAAACATTAATATTTGAAGAAAATTGACTACGTCATTGTCAATTTAAAACAATGGAAGGAAGTTATGCAGACTTTATAATGATTCTGTGTCTGATGATTTAAAGGTAATAAAACCATGTTTTATAATATTTTCACTGGAGAATGTAACATTGGTTTTTCATCTCCAGCCACCGATAAGCTTGTAATGTTTGTGAACTATGGCGTAATAAAATAAAACAAGAGCAAGACAGAGCTAAAAAGCAGCTGTTAATTACTTAACTCCGAGTGCATAAGCTTCGTTCCAATGCGTTTTATGACCATTTAAGAATGGATGATCTATATACAGTATCTATGTACTTTGATTTGCAACAAGTCCAGAGCTTACCAAGGACACCCATACAGGACGCTTTCTACTCAAAGCAATTTTTGTGTGGTTCCACTGGATTCTAGAAATCCTTCATGGGATGAATCACAATCAGCAAGAGGATCTACTGAGGTCGGGTTTGCGGTTTACGTCTATTTGAAGAATTTGACACTTGATGACATACACTATATGAGACTATTCTGTGACGGGTGTGGTGGCTAAAACAAGATTAGTCCTATCATACAGACTTACGTGCTACCGTTAAAAAGAATAATTTTTTTGAAGAAACGGGTCCGAAGAACATGCACTGTTGACTAACATATAGATTTGACAAGGGTACAGAAAAACATATCCCCCCGCTGAAAGAGGCAAGAGACATTCTATATCTATGGATGATTTAGAATTGGCACAACGTCCACTAAATGAATGAAAAACAAGAAAGATGTCAATAACTTGTTGACAAAACAGTTTGGCGAGGAATGGTTTACTTTAGACCAGGGGACCAGGGTACTAAAAAGCTCGCTCCGGAGCGGCTCATTAAAGAGCCGCTCTGGAAAGCTCTTTATAAAATCGCTCTGACTCCGGAGCCGGATCCGAAATTTTTTTTCGTAGAAGCTCTCGCTCCTGAGCCAGAGCCATTTTTTTGGTTCATACATACATACATATACAAGGGTATACATCAAAGCCTTCTACATTTACAAGCCATGCACAACGAAATCTCACACTCCATTCAAAGAAAATCGGACTTCAATTTAGCTGTCAGAATGGACTTCAGTCAGAATGGACTTCAATTTATCTGTGACAAGTGCGGTTAGAAACGTCAAAATCCGCGCTAAGCAAGTGTTTTGCAGGTTTTAGCTGCATTTATTATTAATTATTATTAGTTGAAAGTGAGTTTCTAAAAGTTTAAAAGTGTTTTTGTTAATATTAAAGTGCATAGGAAGTGTCCAGGATAAGTATCATCATTGGAAAAGGATTAACTAATTGCCCGTAAGTAATTTTATTATAGTTCTTGCATGTCTGTTTGTAAACAATTTTTAAACGTAAACAATTTAAGTTTTATTTTCATTTTTAATCGGACTAATTTGTGCATCATTGAGCGAGTTTACACGGGTATATCAAATAATTAAATTATGAAACTCACTTTCAACTAATAATAATTAATAATAAATGCAGCTATAACCTGCAAAACACTTGTTTAGCGCGGATTTTGAAGTATCTTTGGGACTTCATACACACACATGCACACACCTGGGGCATGGCTTGTAAATGTAGAAGGCTTTAGTAAACATGCATTCAAGGCCCTCTCAACTACAGGCCATGCCGTAGATTTTTGCATATGTGTGACGTAGTCTGAAAGTTGGCTGAAGAACTGTCAAATTTATATGGAAAGTGCGCGAGTCGGGGCAGTTTTTAAGTTTCGTAAAAGAAATTAAAGGATATTTTGGAGTTAATAATATAAAATAAAGGTGAAATAGTAATAATAATAGTCGAGATCTACATTTTGAAAAAAAAACTTTTTCATTTTGGACTTAATGACATAAAATGGCAGGAATCTCAAAGTTTAGATAACAAATGCAATTTTTGTGAATGCGTTCAATATTTTGCCATCAAATTTTCAGGGTATTTTTATAACATCAAAAAGTATATTTTCTGAAAGTTTCCTGCCCGGAAACGGTCTTGGGCACTAAATGAAAAAATACTGTTTTTTTCTCGTTCTTTCAGTTTTGTAGATTATGTACGAACTTCTGACACAAACCAACTAGGATTTATTGGCAGTTTTATTACGAAGAGACTGGTTTTAAGTTTGCCCCGATCCGACTTATAGAACCGGAGTTATTCACATTTTAAGCTCGAAAGACCCGGTAAAAAAACTTTATTTGTTTATAACAAAAGTAGCACAAGGTTTTCGAGATTCAAAACTTAGGAATATACTCCTGGTGCTATCCCAAACAGGATATAATCATAACTTGCTGTATACAGACTATACCTATTCTTCATTTTTTGGCCTTAGTTTATCCTGAAAGTCTTACGCCTCTGTTGAGAGGTATTTTTTTAATATGAAAATAAAACCATAAACCTGCTTAAATATTACGAATTTAAAATTATCAGTATAAGGCGGCGGTCACGCCTCGCGCTTGTAAAGGTGAAACCCCAATGTAGGCTTGGCTTGCTTGAACTTGGTAAGCTTTTCAGGTACCATAAATAGTGGCAAGTTCTTATAATAAAGTTAAATAGTGAAAGTGTTAGGGTAATTCCTGCTTTTATGTGAAAATTTAAAATTGTTGTGCCGTTTAGTGAAAATGGTTTTTAAAATAATTTTTGTTTATTTCTAATAAGAATATTCTTATTAAGGGGTTATATCTATGTGAAAAAATTTTTATTTCGATTTTTTTTTATTGGCTAAAAGTATGCCAAAACATCCCTAGAATTGGAATAAAAAAAGTCCAAATACTAATATACTTCAGATAATTTTTGAGAATTAATTTTCTGAAGCAACTCCAACGCTCGAAAAACATAAAATTTGCTCTTTTCAGCGGTTGATTTTTTGAATTCGGCGGTCGTAAATTAAATTATTACTTATCGATCATAGATAATGGACTTCTAAATTGAAGTATAGATGTCACTGTATACTATATAGCACATATTATACACTCTTTAGGCCCCCATCCCCATGTAGGAAATAATTGAAATTTCACAGATCTACAACGTTTTAAAACTTCAAACGGGTTTTTCTCGAAACCATGTTTGTGAAATCGGCCGGACACCAAACTCCGTCAGTTTTCATCCGATTGACTTGAAATTTTAACTGTAGCTTCTTAATATGATTATCTAGTGAAGTATACACGATTTTTGCGATTGGTTAACAAGAAAAAAAATTATAAACAATTTAAATCGATTTTTTTCGTCAAAAAAACGATTTTTTTTTTAAACCGCCGCTATTTTGCGAAAAAAATTCTAAAAATATAATCGTGGGTACTTCACTAGCAAAACTCACGAAGATAATGAAAAAAATTTTTTATTGTTCCAGATGCTAATGGGGCTGCGTAATGTGTCCGGCCGCGGAACACCTTTTGAAAATACTACATACGTTACCATGATCTACAAACGCCATTTTGTTTTAAATTTCGTATAAAAATTTTTTTTTGTACTCTTGAAGAGTTGCCTTATCGATTGGCATATTATTTGTAACACCTTTTTCACAAAATCAATGCAAAAAAAAATCCTGAAAAAAGCTTTGATTTTTGACCGTCACATAGATATAACCCCTTAACAAAATGAAATAGGGAAGTGGTTAAATTGTGCGTTTAGGGTAAAACGTCCTTACCATAAGTCAGAATTATTTTTTAAAGAATGTAATCAAAAATTTTGATGTTATGGTGAAGGCGCCAAATTGATTAAAATGGAATTTCGTCGGTTTCCATATACAAAATTTTTAATTTTATAAAAAAAGTAGTAATAATTAATTGCATCGCGAATAATTTACTTAAATGAGGAATGTGGAAATAATCAATTTTTATTTTATAGTGCAAAATCATTAAAAAAAACTAATTTAATAATATACTCCTTTAATAGAACATCAAATAAAAAATGAAGTTTCTAAAATAAAAAAAAGAAATTTTAAAAAAGCAGAGAAGCTGGTACATAATCAAGACGTACGTAAGTGAAACTAATAAGCTTATATCTTAAGTAGTTCGAGGTTTACCAATTTGATAAATAGCCTTTGATTTTTATTTATTTGAAAATTTATTTTGTTATATTTTATTGTTAGCATTTCATTTATTTGAAACATTTTTTAAATAAGTCTAGTTAATTAAAGAAATGCAAACAATAATGTGGCTCCTAAAATCCAACCCCTCGTCCTCGCCGTGGGAGCTGGAAACGCAATAAGCGGCTAACGGGGCGCTGGTAAAACCCTTATAACATTTCCGAAACGATAAAATATTTTACTATTCAATCAATTCCTAATATCTCTTCTCCTTTCAAAGGCGACACTAAGAAAAGTTGTTTTAGATTTTTCGCAAAAGCATCTATGAATGCTTTTCTTATGATCTCATTGTACTAAAAAAAAGTTGTTAATTCAATATTATTACTAACACTTTTTGTAACACAACACTTCCGTACTACTAAAATTTTAAAATTCATCTATGTTACATGATTTATGATGAATAATTTACATATTTTTTATGTCATTCTAAATTATTTAAGAAATGAATTGATTGTCGAAGTTTTTATAAATAAATTCAGTATAATTTATTTATCTAAAGGCAAAAAATCTTAAATAAAATGGTTGTCATGAAAATAATTTCATTCATAATGTCAAAAATCCCATCACTTGCCTACCTTGCTCAACAAAAATTCAGACTAAGTTTGCGCTTAGTTGTGTTTGTGCAAAGATTTTATGCAAGGCCTGTAGTTGAGAGGATCTTGATGCATTGCATTCAGCGGCTCCATGATATGCGGAGATTTTCCACTGACACATTGCATGGTTGTGATTTGCACTCTATGACGTAACAGTAATATGGAGATATGTATTAATATTTGAGAGAGCCAAAAGGCAATGAAGTTTCGGCTCCAGCTCCTGAGCCCGAGCCGCTACTTTAGCTCCAGCTCGGGAGCGAGACCCACTTAAAAGTAAGTGGCTCTACTCCGGGAGCCGTTTAAGAACCAAGAGCATTTTCGTACCCTGCTTCAGACGAACTGAAATGGTACAAAGAGCTATCAATCATCCAAACTGTGTCCCTTCAGAAGACGTAGAAATCGAACATATTAATTGTGGATGTCTAACGGATGATATCGGTGAAACTAGTTTAATCAATATTTCCTTAATTACCAAATCAATAATATAGTCACGCATATAAAATTGAGTAGACTACGATTCCTCAGGCACGTTGTACGAGCTTATGAAGAAAGAATGCTAGCCAGGATTCTCAATGGTAGGCCATCAGGGAAAAGAAGCGTAGGACGACTAAGAAAGAGGTGGATAAATGAAGAGACTTCAAGAGTCTTTCTAAATATGACATACGGTACTTTTTTCAGAAACATAAAATATAAAAACATTTAATTTTATCGGGAAATATTATCATACAAAAGAAGTAGAATTTTAAGAAACAAGCAAGTTATTGCATTATGAAAAAACAAAGAAAAAGACATTCAATTAACAATACTTACACTATAATGCTTGAAAATAAGTTTAATTAAATAATTATTTTTAATTTATCACATGAAATAAATAGGTTTTAAAATTATACAGTCTAAATTATAGCTCAAAATATGCATTTGTTAATTAACAATTGGCCAAAATACAAAAAGTTCAATATCTCGAGTTCGCGTTAACAAAAATTTTTTAAATCAAAGGTCCCAAAATTCTCTACGACATCTGATACAAAAATTTAAATTGTTTTTTCAAAATGGCCAATAGAATGCAATTGTTATTATTTGAGTAATAACAAATGTAAAAAAAGTAACCAATATTACATTGAAAATTGTTCTTTTTAATTGCACTCCAAAGCTGGCGTCGAGATCTACATTTTGAAAAAAAACATTTTCATTTTGGACTTAATGACATAAAATGGCGGGAATCTCAAAGTTTAGATAACAAATGCAATTTTTGTGAATGCGTTCAATATTTTGCCATCAAATTTTCAGGGTATTTTTATAACATCAAAAAGTATATTTTCTGAAAGTTTCCTGCCCGGAAACGGTCTTGGGCACTAAATGAAAAAATACTGTTTTTTCTCGTTCTTTCAGTTTTGTAGATTATGTACGAACTTCTGACACAAACCAACTAGCATTTATTGGCAATTTTATTACGAAGAGACTGGTTTTAAGTTTGCCCCGATCCGACTTATAGAACCGGAGTTATTCACATTTTAAGCTCGAAAGACGCGGTAAAAAAACTTTATTTTTTTATAACAAAAGTAGCACAAGGTTTTCGAGATTCAAAACTTAGGAATATACTCCTGGTGCTATCCCAAACAGGATATAATCATAACTTGCTGTATATATAGGATATAATAATAACTTGCTGCTTTTTTTTACTTCATTTGTTGTTTTCATTTATTAAACTTAGTTTATCCTGAAAGTCTTACGCCTCTGTTGAGAGGTATTTTTTTAATATGAAAATAAAACCATAAACCTGCTTAAATATTACGAATTTAAAATTATCAGTATAAGGTGGCGGTCACGCCTCGCGCTTGTAAAGCTGAAACCCCAATGCAATGTAGGCTTGGCTTGCTGGAACTTGGTAAGCTTTTCAGGTACCACGTGCCAAAGCAAAACAAGCCCAACAAGCCAAAGCAAAACAAATGCAAATACACGCTTTGCTTTAGTTACTTTACAGTTTACTTTTCATGAGCACAGGAAATAGAAGTAGTACACGAAAGAGGTAAGAGGTATGAATTTTGCGTAATTTTTCCTTTGGAATGGACATTATTGTTTCACAAAAAGAACAAAGGATCGAATGTAAATATCTATTGTTGTGTAGAGTGATAAAGAACCACAAATGGTTTATGGCATTAACTATTCAAACATTTACGAGAAATTAATTTTGAACTCTTAAATATTTATAGTTAATTGTATTCCCAAAAAAATAATTTCTTTATGAAATAAATTTTCTCAAACCTCTACATACATTTATTTCTCTAAGCAAAAAAAAATATTAAACCAACGCGAAAGCATACAAAGCGTCAAAAAATTGAACATTGGTCATTTCGAGCTTTGCTTTGCTTTGGTTTGGCTTTGCCGCTTTGTCATTTGGTTTTTTCCCATAACAAAGCACTGGTTTATTTGATATGCCAAAGCAAAGCAAAGCACTAAAGCAAGCCAAGCCTACATTGGGGTTTCACCTTAAAGGTGAATACCCAATGTAGGCTTGGCTTGCTTTAGTGCTTTGCCTTGCCTTGACATAACAATAAACCGGTGCTTTGTTATGGGGCAAAACTAAATGACAAAGCGGCAAAGTCAAAGCAAAGCTGCTACCCTGCTTCAGACGAACTGAAATGGTACAAAGAGCTATCAATCATCCAAACTGTGTCCCTTCAGAAGACGTAGAAATCGAACATATTAATTGTGGATGTCTAACGGATGATATCGGTGAAACTAGTTTAATCAATATTTCCTTAATTACCAAATCAATAATATAGTCACGCATATAAAATTGAGTAGACTACGATTCCTCAGGCACGTTGTACGAGCTTATGAAGAAAGAATGCTAGCCAGGATTCTCAATGGTAGGCCATCAGGGAAAAGAAGCGTAGGACGACTAAGAAAGATAAATGAAGAGACTTCAAGAGGCTCGAGTCGTGCAAGGACTGTAGTGCCATTTAAGAAGGAGAAGCTCTTCTTACCTTAATTTGAGAAACCAACTATAATAGCTGTGTTCCAAAATTCGAGCAAAGTTTACGCAAGCAGTTGGCTTCTACCCGTTCCTACTTCTCAACAAGGGCATGAGTAGCTATGAGTAAGCCAACTGCTTGCAAGAACTTTGCTCGAATTTTGGAACAAAGCTAATAATAAATGACTAAAACAAAATCACCTGAACAGGACCAGTGATTGTCCTTAATCTTCTCTACAATATTATTTTATTGTTATAATTACGTATACGTATTCGAATGTTTAATTACTAAAATCACATTCATAAATAAATTAACATAAGAAGTGGATTAATAGAAACCGTGAGTTCATTATGTATTTTATGTCAACATTTTAATGGGAATATTTCCTGCGGTTATGACTGAATTAATATAAAACCACTTGACTACAGATTAATATTTGAACAGCAAAGCAACTCTTCGCGTAATTTTCAATAAAAATATGTGGCTACATCCCAATGGTTTCCGTTGAAATTGCACCAGTCGCATTATGCTGTAAACATGCTAAGGGCGACCGATGACACTTCTTGCAATTTTTCTCTCCTTAACGCTACCAAAATTCTTTCTTTAAAATATCAGGTAATATTTTCAATTTTCCGCAAGTAGAACAGTAGTACATCGCCAATGAAAATGTAATTTAAGAAACAGTTATTTAAATTGATGCCATGTAATCCAGACCAAAGCTAAAAACATGATTGTTTAAAACTGTTACAAGATACCATAACTGAATGGCAATAAAAAGGTGTGAACCATAATTTCAAAAGAATTTGCTTCCAGTGTTGAATACCCCAAAACTTTCCACAACATTCATTGACTTTAATAACTTCTTAAAAACTCACTCGAACGTGGGATCACCTCAACTTCCGCAAAACTTCTTTTTTCAAAAAAAAACGTATTTTCTTACATATTTCCCGAAGCTGCGTGCAAACGTAATTATTAAAAAGACATTAAACAGAGGCACCAGAGGAAGCATATTCTGCATCATTAGAGTCATCCAACTCTATCTATAGTAATTAAGACAACCACAAAAAGAACAGCAGAATCGGAGGTCTGAAAGTTTGAGATAATCAAATCCGAGAAGAGCACTCTCACTACCGAAATCAACACCGTAGTTCCAAAAGCACACTATTCACAAATTGCATTAGTATATCTAACAGTAAACTGCATATTTATGAAAATATTTTTTTTCTTCATTTTGTCATCATAAAATTAACATCACTTTTGTGAGCTCCATACTTGTATAACGGTTTTCTCATTCCAGTCCCAACTCGGCACGAGGAAAAATATCTGAAGAAGTCGCGTTCTAGCGCCAAGAACAAACGAATTTAGGTCACATGCGAATCTTGATCACGATCTTACCTCCTTTAATCTGGCTACTCCTTCCTTAATATTTGTTTATCCAAAGTAACTGAAGCAGGCTTAGTTAAATTTTAAGAATCCACTTCCTTTAATGTTAAGAACACTTTTTTTTTGCTTAAAGCGAAGTTCCTGCTTAGGACTTCTTCGTCGGTCGGTGTAAAATCTTCAACTGAAGCCCATATCAAGTGGCCATGTACTTCCAGGTTCTCTGGAGTCATTGCCTCATCCACCTGGGTGGATTGGGTTTCTTGTCACTCGCCCCGTTCTTCTTTGGGGCCTCCATGGAACTTTCTTGCATCAAGAAATGGCCCCGAACCCGAACTTGAATGCTGTTGGGCCTGTTGAGTATGCGCAATTCAATTAACGCACACGTTCCTGCGATCGTTTTTTTACGAAACCGTAAACACGTTACGTTGCAAGCTTTGGAGTATAACCATATCACTGGGATTTGTGCGTCTCTGAACTCATGGGCGCCTATTACTTGACGGCTCTTCTACCTACTTGAAGACACACCATCGAGTTTTTAAGTTACTTTTTATATTAGCCCGTGTTTTTGCAACTCTTTCACCATTTCCGATCCCATTTTGGTACCTTTAGACCGATTCTATTATGTCCAACTTTGTGTCAGCTTTTCAGCTAAGGTGATCGAGAATTTTTCAATATGTTCTACATTGCGAAATCATTAGTAATGGGTAACGGTAACTCGCATTAAGGTAATCGAAGATCACAACTGGGAACCTGGTTTTTGGCACTGCAAGAAAAAAAAAAACAATAATTATCCTTGTTTTAAGACAGAAGTTTTTGAAAAGAATTTACAGCAACAAGCAACGGGAAGATAAGGACTTAAAAAGATTCTCTCTCGCAGCACAGGTTGTCCACTTTCGATTTCTAGAATGTGTTTAGAATCTGGGTAAACTAGCACGGTCTTTCGTAGACAATAAGAATGAAAAAAAAATTAGAGTGTGAATTGACAAGTGTAAATAAACTAGGGCAAACTATCAGAATGTAAAGCGGAGCACAAGTAAACATATGTAGATCCATAAACCGCTGTAATTGGACAGAAACATAACAGCGAGTGGTTGCGATATAATTTTTTATTATGACTCCTTGTTAGAAAAATTTGTTATATAAAAGATTAACGATTATGATAAGTCTAAAATCTTGATAGGAAGGTGGTATTTAGAATGGCGTGCTTGGGTGGGTATGAGCAAGTTCGATCTATCGGTTTTAATATGTTTTTTCGTTGTTCACCCACTAGTTAATTTTAAACAATCGTAACACTGTAAATCCAAGTGTTTAGCAGGTGTTGAGAAATAAACCACTTTAGTGTCTTTCTAAATATGACATACGGTACTTTTTTCAGAAACATAAAATATAAAAACATTTAATTTTATCGGGAAATATTATCATACAAAAGAAGTAGAATTTTAAGAAACAAGCAAGTTATTGCATTATGAAAAAACAAAGAAAAAGACATTCAATTAACAATACTTACACTATAATGCTTGAAAATAAGTTTAATTAAATAATTATTTTTAATTTATCACATGAAATAAATAGGTTTTAAAATTATACAGTCTAAATTATAGCTCAAAATATGCATTTGTTAATTAACAATTGGCCAAAATACAAAAAGTTCAATATCTCGAGTTCGCGTTAACAAAAATTTTTTAAATCAAAGGTCCCAAAATTCTCTACGACATCTGATACAAAAATTTAAATTGTTTTTTCAAAATGGCCAATAGAATGCAATTGTTATTATTTGAGTAATAACAAATGTAAAAAAAGTAACCAATATTACATTGAAAATTGTTCTTTTTAATTGCACTCCAAAGCTGGCGTCGAGATCTACATTTTGAAAAAAAACATTTTCATTTTGGACTTAATGACATAAAATGGCGGGAATCTCAAAGTTTAGATAACAAATGCAATTTTTGTGAATGCGTTCAATATTTTGCCATCAAATTTTCAGGGTATTTTTATAACATCAAAAAGTATATTTTCTGAAAGTTTCCTGCCCGGAAACGGTCTTGGGCACTAAATGAAAAAATACTGTTTTTTCTCGTTCTTTCAGTTTTGTAGATTATGTACGAACTTCTGACACAAACCAACTAGCATTTATTGGCAATTTTATTACGAAGAGACTGGTTTTAAGTTTGCCCCGATCCGACTTATAGAACCGGAGTTATTCACATTTTAAGCTCGAAAGACGCGGTAAAAAAACTTTATTTTTTTATAACAAAAGTAGCACAAGGTTTTCGAGATTCAAAACTTAGGAATATACTCCTGGTGCTATCCCAAACAGGATATAATCATAACTTGCTGTATATATAGGATATAATAATAACTTGCTGCTTTTTTTTACTTCATTTGTTGTTTTCATTTATTTAACTTAGTTTATCCTGAAAGTCTTACGCCTCTGTTGAGAGGTATTTTTTTAATATGAAAATAAAACCATAAACCTGCTTAAATATTACGAATTTAAAATTATCAGTATAAGGTGGCGGTCACGCCTCGCGCTTGTAAAGCTGAAACCCCAATGCAATGTAGGCTTGGCTTGCTGGAACTTGGTAAGCTTTTCAGGTACCACGTGCCAAAGCAAAACAAGCCCAACAAGCCAAAGCAAAACAAATGCAAATACACGCTTTGCTTTAGTTACTTTACAGTTTACTTTTCATGAGCACAGGAAATAGAAGTAGTACACGAAAGAGGTAAGAGGTATGAATTTTGCGTAATTTTTCCTTTGGAATGGACATTATTGTTTCACAAAAAGAACAAAGGATCGAATGTAAATATCTATTGTTGTGTAGAGTGATAAAGAACCACAAATGGTTTATGGCATTAACTATTCAAACATTTACGAGAAATTAATTTTGAACTCTTAAATATTTATAGTTAATTGTATTCCCAAAAAAATAATTTCTTTATGAAATAAATTTTCTCAAACCTCTACATACATTTATTTCTCTAAGCAAAAAAAAATATTAAACCAACGCGAAAGCATACAAAGCGTCAAAAAATTGAACATTGGTCATTTCGAGCTTTGCTTTGCTTTGCTTTGGCTTTGCCGCTTTGTCATTTGGTTTTTTCCCATAACAAAGCACTGGTTTATTTGATATGCCAAAGCAAAGCAAAGCACTAAAGCAAGCCAAGCCTACATTGGGGTTTCACCTTAAAGGTGAATACCCAATGTAGGCTTGGCTTGCTTTAGTGCTTTGCCTTGCCTTGACATAACAATAAACCGGTGCTTTGTTATGGGGCAAAACTAAATGACAAAGCGGCAAAGTCAAAGCAAAGCCAAAGCAAAGCAGAGCAAAGCTCGAAATGACCAATGTTCAATTTTTTGATGCTTTGTATGCTTTCGCGTTTGTTTAATATTTATTTTGCTTAGAGAAGTAAATGTATGTAGAGGTTTGAGAAAATTTATTTCATAAAGATATTATTTTTTTGGGGAATAACATTAACTATAAATATTTAAGAGTTCAAAATTAATTTGAGACAACTATTTCTATATGCCATTTTAACAAATTTCTCGTAAATGTTTGAACAGTTAATGCCATAAGCCATTATGTGCTTCTTTATCACTCTACACCACATTTCAAATTTTCATTCTCCTTTTTTACAGATACAATTTCCATACGATCCTTTGTTCTTTTTGTGAAACAATAATGTCCATTCCAAAGGAAAAATTACGCAAAATTCATACCTCTTACCTCTTTCGTGTACTACTTCTACGTCCTGTGCTCGTGAAAAGCAAACTGTGAAGTAACTAAAGTCAAGCGTGTATTTGGGTTTGTTTTGTTTTGGCTTGTTGGGGGCTTGTTTTGCTTTGGCACGCGGTACCTGAAAAGCTCACCAAGTTCAAGCAAGCCAAGCCTACATTGGGGTTTTGAAACCCCAATGTAGGCTTGGCTTGCTTGAACTTGGTGAGCTTTTCAGGTACCACGTGCCGAAGCAAAACAAGCCCAACAAGCCAAAGCAAAACAAACCCAAATACACGCTTTGCTTTAGTTACTTTACAGTTTGCTTTTCATGAGCACAGGAAATAGAAATAGTACACGAAAGAGATAAGAGGTATGAATTTTGCGGAATTTTTCCTTTGGAATGGACATTATTGTTTCATAAAAAGAACAAAGGATCGAATGTAAATATCTATTGTTGTGTAGAGTGATAAAGAAGCACAAATGGTTTATGGCATTAACTGTTCAAACATTTACGAAAAATTTCTTAAAATGGGATATAGAAATAGTTGTCTCAGATTAATTTTGAACTCTTAAATATTTATAGTTAATGTTATTCACAAAAAAATAATTTCTTTATGAAATAAATTTTCTCAAACCTCTACATACATTTATTTCTCTAAGCAAATTAAATATTAAACGATCGCGAAAGCATAAAAAGCATCAAAAAATTGAACATTGGTCATTTCGAGCTTTGCTTTGCTTTGCTTGGACTTAGCTTTGGCTTTGCCGCTTTGTCATTTGGTTTTGACCCATAACAAAGCACTGGTGTATTTGATATGTCAAAGCAAAACAAAGCACTAAAGCAAACCAAGCCTACATTGGGGTTTCACCTTAAGAGTGTAAGCTTGTTGCGCTTGTTCAAGCTAGTAAGCATTTACGCTTTCTGTGGTCAGATCTCACGCTTGTTAGTGTGTAGCTAGTTGCGTTTGTGACAGGTATTAAGTATTTGGTACGTTACTTTAAATTATGGCTCTTTCAAGGAGAGAACTGTTTTATGCAGAAAATAGTTATTTTAGGGCGAAAGTATTTTTTATAAAAAAGAAAAGATATTCTGTCCATCCCATTTTTCGTGACCATTCCATTGCCATTCCATTGTTTCAAATAATTTCAGTTTTTCCGCAATAAGTAACCGTAATATTTTTAAAAATTATTTTCTTGTAAATGGATCTTAATGTAAATTAAAAATTATTAGTTAAAAATACTTACCATCAGTCTTCAATGTATCTGCTATTTCTTTCCATCCCTTTTTAAAAACTACTCTATTTTTATAGTCCTTGTTTTTCACATACCACAAGAAACTTCTTTTCCTTGCTTCACTTATCATAATTTCCACGTCCAGTGTTCATAATTATCAATATTATGCAATATTATTCTTTAAAAAGTGTCATTTTGTTCTCGCATGTGCACTTGTAAATCAAATGAATTTGATCTATACCAGCTTACAGGCTTAAACAACCGCACACACCTAAACGCTTCAATCGTTGAACGCGACCGTTCTATTGAGTTTCCATGTTTTTGATTTACAATCGTACATGCGCGACCAAGCTTGTAACTTTCCGTGTTTTTGATATAAAATCGTACTCGCGCTTGTACGATTTTACATCAAAAACACGGAAAGTTACAAGCTTACACTCTTACAAGCGCGAGCCGTGACCGTATCCAGACGAGAAAAAATATGAGTGAACCATATTTCACGCAATTATGCTAATGTTCGTCAATGGTACCATTTAGCATATTCAGTAAAG
Organism: Thereva nobilitata; assembly: GCA_963855945.1. Classification (NCBI taxonomy): domain Eukaryota; kingdom Metazoa; phylum Arthropoda; class Insecta; order Diptera; family Therevidae; genus Thereva; species Thereva nobilitata. The sequence goes on from OY979697.1 coordinate 39,460,587, forward strand.
CGCATCTCGTTCTATCACGGAAGTCAAGCGATATTGGAAGTGGTTTGCACTTAGTCTGAGGACCGCTTGGAAAAACGGCACTCGCGGTTGGATTTTTTTTTGGAACGAAGTTCCTTAACGCCGCTTGCGGGTAGAGTGAATTCATAGAAATCGTCACGTAAGAAAATGCGGTATGATTTGTGTGTATGCGTGCGAGAATCGATCCCAGTAGGCAATTTTCCAGTAGGCAATTTATGAATTCATGAAATCACAATGCAGTGTTTCTTTGTAGAAATTGAAATGGGAACCGATAGCTTTGGAAAGAAATGGTAATGCAAATTGTCACGCACAAGGGTAAAAATACAGTGGTAGCCGGTTTCCTGCTTACCGGTTACTCGCGCCTAGGTCGTACACAGTGGCGACCTAAAACATACCCGGTGCCAGCAGAAAATCACTCATCAGTTGTGCTCGTAACGTTGGAACTATTACATGATGTCGTCTTCATCCGATGATGATTTGATTGCGCTAGATTGTGTACTTGGTACAATAAAACCAAATAAAATGGGTATACATCCTCTGAATCGGGAGAGAAAAGGTCATGGGTGTTGAAGTATACAATTTAGCCTACTTGGTAACACCATAAGCCTTTTTACTCTGACTGTAGAAAGAGTGTACTAAAATTGTGAAATAACTCACTTGTATTTAGGCAGTCAAATAAAGAAGTTCCTTTGAGTTTTTTATAAGCGTTTCGTTTTTTACTAAAGTTTCAAAACTGATTTCAATAGAAGTTTCAACAGGTTATGGGCCCAGTCCCGGAAAAGTTCTTTGTCTTTAAATATAAATAAAAGAAACTAATAAAACGGAACAATTGCGAAAATTAATTTAAAAGTGTAACTAGTAACAAATCTGAAAATGGCGGAGGAAAAATATAAAATTCCGTTATTCGATGGAACGAATTATAGCAATTGGAAATATAGGATTGAGGTTACATTGGATGATTTAGGGCTCCTGGAATATATTAAGTACTCTTTGTCGGACCCAGAAATTGACAAGGCTCCAGCGGGAGAAACGGCGGAACAAAAGGAAAAAAGAGTGCTTAAGTTAACTCAAAGGGAAAAGAAATGCAAGTCCGTAATCGTACAGGCAGTGGCAGACAGCCATCTGGAATACATCAAAGACAAATGCACAGCGTTAGAAATATGGGAAACACTGAAAAACACATTTGAAAAAAAAGGAATCGCAAGCCAGCTGCTCTTGCGGAAAACTCTGCTGAAAATGAAATTTAATTCAGCCACCGAAAAAATGGAAGATCATCTGCTGAAATTTGATAAATGCGTGAGGGAACTGAAATCAACGGGCGCTACGTTGGAGGAAGGCGATGTAGTCAGTCATCTTCTACTCACAATGCCGGAAGAATATAGCGTTTTAGTGACTACGCTGGAAACATTAAATGTGAAAGATTTAAATATAAGTTTTGTTAAAAATCGTTTGATCGAGGAAGAAATGAAAAAAATCGATCAGAGGAAGAAAACTAAGGAAGTGCCATCAACGACAGCGTTCACTTCAGCAGCGGGCAACAGCAACAGAAGATTTAGTAACAGTGCAACACGCGGGACGAAACAGCCATTTCCATTTAGATGCTATAAATGCGGAAGGATTGGTCACAAGAGAGCTAACTGCGGAAGAAATTATAAAACTAAACAAGCAAATTATGCTACTGATGTCGACGATGAAGGTGTTTGCTTCACGGCAGTAAATGATTTCGAACTTGAGGAAGTGAAATGGATCCTGGATTCTGGAGCAACGGAACATCTTACAAACAACGAAAATTTACTGGTCAATGTACGAACTCTTCCTTATACAGTGGTAATAAAAGTGGCAAAGTCTGGAGAAAACTTGAAAGCCGAAAAAGTAGGGGATATGCATGCTAAATGCTTTGTCGGTAATAATACAAATAATATAAAAGTTACAAATATACTTCTAGTTCCAGGGTTGGAAGCAAACTTACTCTCCGTAAGGAAACTGGAAATGAGAAATTGCAGAATTATTTTTGAAAGAGGGCCTGGAACTTCAGGAAAAGGTATCATCCTGGTCAAAAATAAAGTCGTTGCTGTATCTCAACGTAAAAGTAAGTTATACGAATTATCACTGTTTTATAAAATAGAGAATGCAAATTCATGTATTGTAAAGAAAAATACTGAGTCTTGGCATAAAAGGCTTGGTCATATCAGTAAATTTAAATTGGAAAAATTAGTCAATATGGTGTCGGGAATAGAAATAAAAAATGACGATTTGATGGAATATATATGCACGACATGCGTCGAAGGTAAACAAACAAAACGTCCACATAATGAAAAGAGAAGAAGAGCTACGCGTCCATTGCAGTTAATACATAGTGATTTGCTCGGCCCTGTCAGCCCAATGTCCTACGAAGAAAAAAAATACGTACTTACATTTATAGACGACTTTACACATTTCACTGTAGTGTATCTACTTGGTCAAAAATCTGAAGTCTTTAAATGTTTTAGAAAATATGAAGCCATGGTAACAGCTCATTTTAATTTAAAAATCAGTCGTTTTAGGTGCGATAATGGCAGGGAATATTTGTCAACCGAAATGAGGGAATTTCTTGAGGAAAGGGGAATTCAATATGAATTTACAATTCGGTACACTCCGGAACAGAATGGAGTGGCGGAAAGAATGAACCGCACAATTCTAGAAAAAGCCAGAAGTATGCTCTTTGGAACCAAATTAGGAAAGGAGTTTTGGTCAGAGGCAGTATTAACTGCGGTGTATCTGATTAATCGCAGTCCAACGGAAGCAGTAAAAGATGTAGTACCAGCTGAATTATGGTATAATGAAAAACCTAATTACAGTAATTTGAAAATTTTTGGCTGTGTGGCATATCTTCACGTTCCTAAGGAATTGACTGAAGGCAAGTTTAGTACAAGAACAAAAAAATGCATATTTCTGGGATACTGTAAAAATGGTTACAGGTTATGGTGCGATGAAGAACAGAAATTGTATTATGGTAGAGATGTCATATTTGACGAAAGCACTTTTTCTCATGAAAACTATTGTGAACTACAGTTGCCCAATGCAGAAGAAATTGAAGAAGTAAATCTGGAAGAAAAGGTGTAACGGTCGGTTAATTACATAAAAGAATTCTCCTTACGAAATATTCCCCCATCTCACGGAAAATTCAGAAAGTATTAGTAATCACTTAGGAAGCTTAAAGGCCGTATCAGAACCTAAAAATATGCAGCGTGCAGCAGCAGCACCAGAGCAACATGCTGCAGTCGGTATCAGATCCTAGTCTTTTCCGCTGTACAGCGCACTTTTTATTTGATAGCTAAACCTCAAATTAAAAATTTAAAAATTGCACTAGTTCTACCAATTATTACTCCATGTCCTTTTAAATAATTTAAAACAAAAAATTCCGCGTCTCCTTGTTTAAAATCACTTGCCGCATTACGAAGTGTCAAAAGTGCTGCATGTATATGCAGCAAAATTAGGATTTGAGATGAAAATGCAGCACGCTGGTCTGGTGCTGCTTTGCTTGTCATTTTACCAGCCTCAGCCAATAGAAACACTTGTCGTTGCAGCGCTGCATAGGTTCTGATACGGCCTTAAGTCTTCGAAAAAATTTTGGCATCACGTAGGCTCAGAGAAACAAAATTTTTTCTGAGAATATGAAAAAAAAATAGTTTTTTGAGTGAGTCTGGATTTCAGTCGCGACCAGAGGGACAGTTTTTCGAATCGGCCAGGAAAAGAGACAGTCTATTTTAATTTTTGGAAAAAAATAAGTTTATTGTGGATGAGTATCCAAGTCAATTATCGGGAGTTTTTTTGATAACTTCGATTTTGGGTATTTTGGACGGGGAAGGCGGTTCGCGCTTGTACGGTTATTTTATCGCGAAGTTTTCAACCCCGATCACAAAACGTTTGTCCACTGCGACATAAATGGTACCATCTATTTTGGAGGTTGGCCCTGAGAAGGAAGAGGATGAATTGTTGAATCCACAACGAAGTACCAAGTGTAGGTCGAAAATAGAAAAAATTGCTCTTCGTAAAGCAAATCCGAAAATTTAAGCGAAAAAAAAATAAATAGATAAGAAATAACAGCAAGTGAATATTTACATAATTCGTAGTTCCTGATCAATTGTTTGCCAAAAAGTTATCATCGAGTTGAACCACTGGAATACGGAAGACGTTCAGTAAAGGGATAAGATTGTGCAAAGAAGGTTCATCATAGAAAATCATTGTTTTGAAGTAGAATAACAGTAACCAGGCAAATATGAATCATTTATCGGAGTTTTCTGAACATTTATAGCCATTATACAAGGAATTTTCAGTTTTTCTCAAAAATTTTCCTTTTGTGAGTGTGAGTAGAAACGGAACGCACCCTAGGAAGACAATTGCTGTTACCCAGCGTCATTAAATTTTCATAAACAAACGCTTTGTTTACGAAACTGCAGGGTGTCAGTAATAAAAAAAAAATTAGGTTACCCCCACAGCTTCTTCAAATCTGGTTTTTAATCCCAGCTACAGAGTGTATAGTTATAGAGACAGTATTTTTCCGATACTCTTTTAGTGACTCTTAACTTAAGGGGTTCGAAGTGCATCATTAGCATATCCTACGTTGTTGAAATCACATTCACCCCGCCTACTACGTTTAGCCCAGGCTAATAACAGGTTCACAGGAGGGAGTGTGGAGGAAGGCTGCAAGATCTTGTTAATTCTACCGTTAAATTAATCAACGCTTGCCGAGTAAAGCTTAATAGTAATTAACTTTATTATCAATTTTTTTAGTATAACTACCTACAAACTCTTAACAATATTTATAATCTATTTACAAATTTTATTACAATGTTTATAATATATTTACAAATTTTATCACCAATCATTAATTACTATAAATACCTATAAAATATTTACAAATTTGTGTAACCTGAAATAATTACCCATTTTTCTTATCCAATATATATATATACTTTCATCCCAATAGGTACATCCAAAATAATTTATCTAAATACATTCTCACCTATATTACACCTTACATAACCAGTTTTCTTAATAATTATATTGCATTAGTTCACAGCTAATAGATATCTACAATATTACCATATAAATTAGTAAGGACGTTTGTCTTGATTTGAATATTGTACATTATCTTTGGAAATTAGTTAACGTATATCCACACAGTTCACTAAAAATATATTCCCCTCCAAATATTTTACATATACACCGTTTAGTTAACACGAAAAAGGGAATTGTAATATCCACTATTTACATATATTACAATATTTATCAATTACTTAGAGGTTCATGCAATAATCACCATATCCTTACATTTAACCATTTTTTTACATAATGTGTTTACAATTTTACTTTGGTACACGCCCTTATTTATAAATTTTATCGATTAGTTTGGTGTTGTACGAAAGAAAATAATCCTCGACTGGTACCAGCGCGACGATTGGTTTGTTTCCTTCCGTTGTTGTAACAACGTTATTTTTTTATTTTGTGGTAATAGTTGGCTGTGTCCACAGTACCTATGTGGTAGGAGTATTTGTTGATTGTTTTTCATTTACTATTTAATATAAACTTACCTTTATTTTACTGTTTGATTAATATTGTAGTGATCTGTAACTTGTTAAATAATATATTTGTTGTAAATTTCTTTAACTCCTCTAGTATTATTAGGCATGTCAGCCTAAGGGGATAAAATTGTCCAGGATGGTTGGGTTTTGCTTTCTCTCCAAGGTCCTCTCAAAGTCGCGTTGACCATTTTCAGATCCCCCAGGTCAATGGACCCTTCCAGCGATGAATATCTCTGGCTAACCTAGGAAAAGAATGATATGAAGAGATATCCCTTTTAAACAATAGGTAAGTGGTGAATCATAGGTGTAGTGTCCCGGTCACACAACCCCACGCCCCCACCGGCGAGCTAGCGTAAACCGTGTGGCCGGTTTAGCATCCCCTAAAAACATTTAGGAAACTAGGGAGGATGTAGTCTTCTAAATTTTTTATGTTTACCCAAGCACGATGGCAGTAGCCTCGCTGTCACCAGCAAGGAGCTCCATTGTGCCGGTACAAAGGGACATGTTCGGCACATGGAAAGGGAAAATCCCAGCAACATGACAGATTCTGACATGGTTGAAGAAAATAAGAGAGACAAATCAATCATAAATACACGTGAATCTAGAGAGAAAAGAAGACCTAAATATCTGGAGGATTACACAGTCATGGCATGGTATGTAGACTCCCTTTTGGAAGATGTACCAGAAGACTTCTCCTGCATAAAGAATAGAAAAGATAGCTTGGAATGGTATAAATCGATGGAAAGAGAAATGGAAGCGATCAAGAAAAACAAAACTTGGACTCTGGTTGAACCACCATTAGGAAAACCCATATTGGATTCTAAATGGGTCTATAAAGTGAAAAGAGATGAAAAAGGAAATATAATGAATCACAAGGCAAGACTTGTTGTGAGGGGATGTCGTCAAAAACAAGGTGTTGATTATCAGGAGGTGTATGCACCAGTAGCACGAATGACCACCGTGAGAATACTTTTGTCAATAATAAACCACAATGGATTAGATGTAATACAAATGGACGTCAGAAATGCCTTTCTCCATGGTTACCTGGAAGAAAATATATACATGTATCAACCGGAAGGGTTTGAGGAAAATAGTAAACTAGTTTGTAAGCTCAATAAATCAATGTACGGCCTTAAACAAGCTCCAAGGGCTTGGAACTTCACGTTTGATGCTTTTATAAAAACAGTGGGTTTTGTACAGTCAAAACTAGACAAATGTCTTTACATACGTATGGAAAAGGACTCAAAGTTATTTTTATTAATATATGTGGATGACATTTTGCTGGCAGGAAACAAATACAAAGACATAGAAACTGTCAAGAACTTACTGGGAAAGGAATTCGACATGAAGGATTTAGGTCAACTTACAAATTTTCTTGGAGTTATAATAAATAGAAAGGAAAATGGTATATACTTACATCAAGAACCCTACCTAAAAAGAGTACTACATCGTTTTGAGATGGATAACTGTAAAGGGGTGGCTACTCCCATGGAAGTCAAGCGTGAACTCGGAACAGAATCAGAGAAAACTAGTGATGTGATGGAAGATAAGCCATATAGGGAATTAATTGGTTGTCTCATGTACGCAATGATAAATACCCGACCAGATATAAGTGCCTCTGTAAATTATTTTAGTAGATATCAAAACGAAGTGACTGAAGAACATTGGAAAGGGTTAAAGAGAATTCTGCGCTACATAAAACACACAGTAGATCTATGCTTATTCTATCCAAAGGAAAGCGAGGAAATTTTAGTAGCATATGCCGATTCGGACTGGGCAGGTGATCGAGATAGAAAATCAACGACAGGTTATTTGATTGAAGTGTATGGAGCAGTAGTATGCTGGACAACTCAAAAGCAAAGCACGGTGGCTCTGTCTTCCACAGAAGCGGAATATGTAGCTTTGGCAAGTGCTTCAGCGGAATTGATTTGGATTAAAAATTTGTTGGAAGAACTTGGGATTATTTTTAATGGACCAGTGAAGATTTATGAAGACAATCAATCGTGCATACATTTACTGAGCAGATGGGAACATAAAAGATTGAAACATATAGATGTGAAATACAATTTTATTAGAGACCTTTACAGAGATGGAGTAATTGAAGCTATATATATATCGACACATGATCAAAAGGCCGACGTATTGACCAAAGCTTTGCCTAAAGATAAATTCGAAAGGTTACGTTGTGAATTGAAATTGAGAAAAGAAAAGGAATGAAACAAATTATTTTAGTTAAAGTAATATGAACTTCAAGATTTTTGTTTAATATCGCTTTGAGATATTTGTATAAGAAAAGTTTTTTTAATTGTATTAGGAATGTTCCTATCTAACTGCGTAATGAAAAATTCTTGAAAGGAAAATGAAATGATTTTATATATGTATTTTTGAAAAGAAACGAGGCTAAATATTTATGTAAGGAATTTAATTGATATGATACCATGTTTTGTTTGTAAAAGTAAGCTAAATTGAGGAGGAGTGTTGAAGTATACAATTTAGCCTACTTGGTAACACCATAAGCCTTTTTACTCTGACTGTAGAAAGAGTGTACTAAAATTGTGAAATAACTCACTTGTATTTAGGCAGTCAAATAAAGAAGTTCCTTTGAGTTTTTTATAAGCGTTTCGTTTTTTACTAAAGTTTCAAAACTGATTTCAATAGAAGTTTCAACAATGGGGAATATCATCATTAATTCCAAAAATTAAGACACCAGAACGAGATTCTAAAACTTTCAGTATCCATTTCTAGTCCGGCAAGAAAGAACTAAATTTTCATTCCAGTAAATTCATCAGCTCCGACCGCCGGCATCGACAAGTCTCAACCTGCCGAGACTTGTTATGGCCGAATTAAAAACATGCGTTAATTCAAAATACTTATAAGCACGTATCAACGCCGACTACCGGGAAACCTGCTTCCACTGTGTTTTTATTACAGTAATAGGGCCCCTACTAACTACTAATTGCTCCTTTAATCCCTCATTGGACATAGGGCGGAAACAGTTGCCCTCCAGCGGACTCTGTTTTGCGCGACAGCTCTCAGCTCTGACCAGGATCTCCCGGTTGTTGCGGCCTCTGATAATAGGGTTCTCCTCCACGTTGTTCTAGGTCTTCCGACTCGACGGGATCCTTGCGGATTCCAGCCAAGGGCCTGTTTGGCTAGATTATCGTCTTCGCGTCGCAAGGTGTGGCCAATCCAATTCCATTTCCTTCGCCTGATTTGGTCGTCTATCCTTTCTTGGCCGGCACGGCGCCATAGTTCTTCATTTGAAATTCTATCTTGCCAGCGGATTTTTAGGATACGACGTAGGCATCTGTTGATGAAAACTTGTAGGCGCCCTGTGATGAATTGGGTGACTTTCCATGTTTCGCAACCGTACAAAAGAACTGCCTTAACGTTGGAGTTGAACAGTCGCAATTTGGTGTTAATTGAGATCTCTGTTGATCTCCATATGTGAAACAGGCATGCATATGCGCTTCTTGCTTTATTTATTCTGGAACTGACATCTTCTTCTGTACCGCCGTTTTCGGTAATAATACTACCGAGGTAACAGAATTTGTCTACCAGTTCCACGTCACGGTTATTTAGCGCTGTCCGTTCAAGGGTGTTTGCATTTATCCGCATTTCTTTTGTTTTAGTCGGATTTAACCTTAAGCCCGCCGAGCTACTTTCTGTTGCCAATTTGTTTAACATGTTTTTGAGGTCCTGGTGTCTGTGGGCCAGCAAACAGATATCATCCGCGTAGTCGAGATCCTTAAGGCGGTCTAGCAATCCCCATTGTATGCCACCTGTTCTTCTATCTAGAGCGCTGACAAGAATGTCGTTTATTACTATAAGAAATAGTAATGGTGAAAGTAGACATCCTTGTCGTACTCCTGAGCTCACCTCAAAGCTGTCGGATAATTTTCCATTATGGAGAACTCTGCATTTGGAATTGTTGTATAGAGCTTTTATCAATTCTATTATTTTGTCCGGCAGTCCACGTTTCCGTAGAGCTCGCCATATAAAGCTCCTATTGATCGAGTCGAACGCTTTCTCATAGTCTACGAAAGCAAGGTAAAGGGGGGATCGAAATTCAGTAGACTGCTCCACTATGATTCTCAAGGTGTTAATATGGTCTATGCAGGAGCGGCCCTTTCTGAATCCAGCCTGCTGTCTTCTAAGCGTTCGATCTACTGCCTCTCTTATCCTAGATAGTAATATATGGGACAAGATTTTTCCCACCGTAGATAATAAACAGATGCCTCTCCAGTTGTCACATATTGTTACGTCCCCCTTTTTTGGTATTTTGACTATGATACCTTCCGTCCAATCCTCCGGAAAGGTACAGGTGTTCCATGCTATTTCCAGGATTGGCTGTAGCGCATCTGCTATGAGGCTTGAGTCGGCTTTCAACAATTCTGGCGGGATGCCATAGGGCCCCTAGACTATCAATAATATTGTGCAATATTACGATTTGCGCAATATTATTGACGGTCTGTGGGTGATATTGTCTGGGGCAAAAAATTAATTTCATTTATTCATTTATTCATAACCAAAAACACGCTACAAAGATAAAACCAGTAAGTTTAAGTTTAAAAATTCCAATGATTCAATGTACGATATACTTTTTAATGGTGTTTTTTGGTGTTTGGCATCATTAGGTGCGTTTCATTTTCATTAAAGTACGTACTCCGGAGTAATTAGACGCACATCAGCGTAGTTGCAGCTACCCTATCCCATACTGTGGTGTAGCAGCGTCTACTCTGATATGCGCCCAACTACACTCCAATGAAAATGAAACACACTTATTATAGTACCCGATGCTGTAAAATATTCAATGCTCAAGTTCATAAAAATTGGCGACATGCAAAAATTTCGCTTTCTATTGTGCAGAGGTCATTTTACATATGTTCTTATTCTTCTTGCTTACCATTATGGTCTATAGGCCGATTCAAAAATTACGCAGCGCAGCAAACACAATCGTTTCTATTGGCTCAGGCTGGTAAAATGACAATCACCATACCAGTGTACTGTCCTTAGACGATCGCACTCTCATGAAATACACCGAACACTACAGGTTCACACCTGGTCTGGTGAACTCCAAACGCGTTATTCCTGGCCGACTCGCAACGCTGCCAGAGGATTAATGAGGCCTAACAGCAAGAATGTTGAATCACTAGTTGGCGTGGTCGCAGACACTGCGCGTGCTTAAAAATGGTAATACGATGGTAGATGGGCTGTCTCGTAATTTTGACCGTAAAGTCTTAAGGGCCGATGGACTTACAGACTCATACCAAATGTGGAGAAGTGGGTTATAAGGGAAAACGGGAAAGTGAGTTACCACTTCACGCAGCTCATGAGTGGACACGGAGGTTATAACGGCATACCTTCACCACTTCAGCTGGGATTATTCGCCGTTCTGCCGGTCGAAAAAGATGCTCGAGGTTTGCACAGCGCCGGACTTTGCTCGAAACAGTCGCTGAGGCATGGGCGTAGCAATGAATTTTTGCTGGGGTGGGCCAGATTTTACACCGCCGTTACCGCTTACCGCTATTTTCTTTTTTCAACTATTTCTGTGTCATGTTGCCTCACAATTCTATCCTGTACGCTTCCTGAAGCCATCGAGTGTTTGAAAGAAACGTGCATTTCCGTGGACTGCTTATGTATAGGATTTTCGATGCTCTTGTAATGCTTCTCCTATTTTTTTCCTATTATCATACCCGCTTGTAACAAACTTTTCGTTTTGAGCACGTAAGTTCTTTGTACAGAAGTTTCTGCAAACAAAACAGTGAACTTTGTCTTCATTGACACTAGTACGTATACATGCGAAATTGAAGCCGGATTCAAGCCAGCTTAGATCTTAGAAAAATCCATGTATACGGAGATCGTATTCAAATAGGATCGAGCGGAATTCGATGAAAAAGCGAAACAACAGTAAAATGCACGGTATACAGAAACAAGGTAGTGTAAAAGAGACTGACAGCTCGAATATCGTACGAATATCGTAGAAAAAGCCGACGTCACCCGGCAAGTTAATACAGAAAACAACAACAACAATTTCGATTTTGTATGGGGAAGACTTGCCGAGTGACGTCAGCATTCAAATGACATTTCTCTTTTACATTACCTTGTTTCTGTATACCGTGAGTAAAATGATACGAAAACTACAAATTGTAGTTTATGTTCATTGCTTTTCGATTACGTTTGAAACCATTTAAACTTCAATTACTCGATCTGACGATGTCAAATACGCAGATTCTCACTTTTAATCTTTCGATCTCTGGATCGTTCGATTTGGTCATGTATACGTGGTAACTACTATACTCAATCCAAGGACATTCTTCATAATATTTTGAAGAAAAGCATCTCTATCTGTCCCCGATTTTTTTTCTCGGAAAATCGAAAATTGGCCTCGATGGACCAGTATACTGCCTTATGCTGCCTGATCTTACCACTAAAACAATACATCGTGTGTTAACACAAATTTTGAGGAAAATCAACTAAGGGTCTGATTATGTTCGAGCTGCGATAGATGGTAACAGATCTGTGACAAAAGCTGTGACAAAGGCTGTGACAAAAGCTGTGAGTAGCGCGAATAAAGCAGTCTTAGCAGTTGCTGACAGAAGTGCAGACAGAAAGTTGACAATAGATATGACGGAGGAATCAACATCCATCTTGATACTTACGATACTAGCGGAGAAAAGTAACCCAAGCTTTATCGCAGCTCTTGTCGTTGGTCGCGACCAAAGCCTGAGTCACCGCGTTGCTCCAATATAAACAACTTTATTGAAAACCTTGTATTATTTCCGCTCCGCTAGCATCGCCCCTCTACTCGTTTATCGTAGCTCCAACGTAGTCAGACCCTAAATCTTGCAATTTGTTCGCGCGCTGTTCTAAAAGGGGCCTGTCGTGAATTTATTGCTTTTTTCGTTAAGTGACCCAATTTTCCAGGAAACAGATATTAAAATATTTTATAACTCCTCAGCATTCAAATATTTCTCACTAACACATCCAATCGATCAATTAGTTTTGATCGTCTAATTCATTTCATAGAACGTTTTTTTTTGTTTTTTTACTTTTCTCATCTATCCGCACGGTATACAGAAACAAGGTAATATAAAAGACTGTATATCGTTTTAGTGCGACGTCACTCGGCGACCTCTTCCCATATAAAATCGAAGTTGTTGTTGTTGTTTCTCCATTAGTGCTGACGTTATTCCGTGACCTTTTTCTACGACATTCGAAGCTGTCAGTCTCTTTTACATTACCTTGTTTCTGTATACCGTGATCTATCGGGCCTGTCATGAACTACACGGTATCATACTGAAGCTGATAGGCCCATATAATTTATTTATGGTTGTATTGTGCGTTATATGTTTCGTATGTATGGCCGCATCAAAATTTGTTTTTCCTGTGTGAGGTACTGGGTCCAAAGGTACTGCGGCCATTCATTTGGACTATTGTACTACAACCTTATACCTCATATTTTTAGGCCAGGCCGCTTAAACAAGTTCAGCAGTCTGCCTAGTAGCTTGTCGCTTAGACTTGCATGCTCGAGCGGGGACTCTTCGAGCAAGAAAACCCTGCTCCTCGCTATTACGGGGCATTCACAGAGGACGTGGAAGGCAAGCGCAGGGCGCAGTTCCCGGTAATCAAGCCAACGAGTCTTCTGACATCATTTCTACTACGCTCCAACAAATCTTTGACGGTGTTAGGGGACGGCCCATCAAGGAACCGCTTAGAGTTGACCAGTCCAGGCGTGGATCTCCAGCGTTCAGTATGTTTCATCAAAGTCCGATCGGCTAGGGCCCTTTGCAGCAAGCTGGTAGGTGATAGCCGGCTCTGGACCGATGAATGCAATGTCGGAGCCCTGTTTAACTAGGGCATCCGCTTTTTCATTTCATTTCATGTCCCGGGACCCGAACAAGGGTAACTTGATTGAGAACTCCCAGCTCATCAAGAGCACGTTGGCAGCCCCAAACTCATTTAGACTTGGTCCTACGGCCCTAATTGCCGCTCGGCTATCAGAGAAGATAAAAATCCGTTCTTTTTGGTAGACCCTTCTTAAGTTCTCACGAGTGCATGCCAGTATAGCGTACACCTCTGCTTGGAAGACATTTGCTAGGGTGCCTAAGCTTATCGCTCTGCTGAATCTGGGGCTTTCGCTCCAGATTCCGGCGCCCATACCTCCCTCTGTTTTGGAGCCATCCGTGTACCATACTATTTTTTGTAAAATTGTTTTAAGCCTTATGTAACATCACGGGTTTTTAATAAGTGATTCACTTTTATTCTGGGGTGGGCCAGAAGGATTCTGGCGTGGGCCTGGCCCACCTGGCCCCTCCCCTTGCTACGCCCATGCGCTGAGGTGCCGCTAACAGCGGAGAACATCTTGGATCATATGATAAGGTCAGAGGATGCATGGAGAATGATGGAAGAGTCGCTAAAGCCATCCACCAGAAGCTTAAGCATTACGAAGCCCAAAGGAACACAGGACATCAAAGAAATGCAAGAAGAGATAGCAGCTAGATAGCTAGATGACTCGACTGTTTCGGCTCTGATGAGCAACTTCGAGGGTTGTCGAGTTTAGTCAGTAGGAATCTGACACTACGGTCTGGATGCAGACCTCCAGCGGTGTCTCCCGCCGTAGGCATGAAGCCTTTAGGCAGACGGTCGCATATATTCCCTGCTCCTAGACCGATGTACGATGCCTAAAACATGAAACACCGCCAGAGGTCTGCACCCAGACGGTAGTCATCAGAGCCGGTATTGTGGGGCATACAGGTCAGCGATCTACCGTGTTTGCTTTCTTTGCGGGAAAGATGACTTCGACGAGCCTCGCTCCCCGACTGACTAGCGAATATAGGTGCCCGTAGATGCGTCAGATGTGGACAACCTTCTACCGAGAAGCTTCTGCTAGTGATGAGCAAGACTGGTCTGCAGTGGTCTTGAATTCTTGTCTGTTTTTGCACATTTAGCAAGAACAAAGCAAACCAAGAACAGACGGGACAAAACAAGACTGCAAGATCCAGATACAAAGAGTTTTTGCTCATCACTAAGTGCCAAAAGTCTTGCAGTGATGAGCGATAAAGGCCGTATCAGAACCTAAAAATATGCAGCGTGCAGCAGGAGCACCAGAGCAACATGCTGCAGTCGGTATCAGATCCTAGTTGCTTCCGCTGTGCAGCGCACTTTTTATTTGACAGCTAGTGTTGGGTAGGACACGATTATAAAATGAGTTTGTAAGAGGTGCCTCTTTTTTATTTTGAGCCAGTACACTGTCATACTTCAAATGAGGTGAGGTGCCAAAAGGACAAAAACAAGCAGATTAAAAAAAAGAAAGAAAATAAATACCAATGAAATGCATTTTTACAAGTTTAATTCTAATATTCATTAAACTGCCTTAGTGTAAGTAAGAAATCTATGCCTCCACAATGTACAGCCACGGACAACTAATTAGAAACAGTTTCATAAAAATTGCATTTATAAATTTTTTTGTAGCAATCCTGTTAAGAATTCATTATGATATTATTATTGATTCCTTCAATTATCTATTTAAAAAAAATTAAGAGGAGGCGGTGGGAATTATTTAATTTGATTCCTACTTAAAACCTGTAAAAATTCAATTTTTATAAAACTGTTTCTAATTAGTTGTCCGTGGCCATATATTTATACTAGTGGGGACCCCTGTTTAAACACAAATCGTAAAATAGCAAAAAAATCAAACACAAAACGAAATTCTCTCCCGATCAAACAAAAAAACAGAAAATAAAAAAAATTTCTTCTGAAAAAAATACTCCTTCGATTTCTTGGAAAAATGTTGGAAGTGGCACAACTAGAATATTATTATAGATTTTGCAATCCCACCTCGCCTAATTTCAAGTTGCAAATTCTGATACCGTAAAAGAAGTAAGAAATGTCTCTCCAGCACAAAACTTCACTCCCTCGAAAAATATAAGAATTGTCTCTCCAGGACAAAACCTCACTCCCTCGAAAAACGTAAGAATTGTCTCTTCAGGACAAAACCTCACTCCCTCGAAAAATGTAAGAAATGTCTCTTCAGGACAAAACCTCACTCCCTCGAAAAATGTAAGAATTGTTTCTTCAGGACAAAACCTCACTCCCTCGAAAAATGTAAGAATTGTCTCTTCAGGACAAAACCTCACTCCCTCGAAAAATGTAAGAATTGCCTCTCCAATACAAAATTTCACTCCCTCGAAAAATGTAAGAATTGTCTCTTAAGGTCAAGACCTCACTCCCTCGAAAAATGTAAGAAATGTCTCTCCATCCAATTCGTATTTACAATCTCACCACGGCTCAGTTTAATGTGGATATTTTTCTGCCGGAAAAGAAGTGAGAAATGTGGGTAAATTCAAAAACTCATCACTGCCGCATCACTGCAGAATTCAGCCACAGACTTTCAATTGAAGCCTGTGGCTGAATTCTGCAGTGATGCGGCAGTGATGAGTTTTTGAATTTACCCTGTCTCTCCAGTTCGTGTTTGCAATCTCACCTCGCCACAGTTCCAATTGGAAATTGTTCTGTCGCAAAAGAAGTAAGAAAATGTCTTTCCAGTTCGGGTTTACAATCCCACCTAGCCGCAGTTTAAATTGGATATTTTACTGCCGCAAAAGAAGGAAGAAATGTCTCTCCACTAAGTAATTTACAATCACACCTCGCTTCATTTATCTCGTTACACGCTCATATACCAGTAGGACATTATTTTTGAACCGGGACATTTAAAAAAACTGAGGCCTCAGTACAATTTAAATCGTGTAAGGGACAAATGTACTGCCTCGTGTAACTCCGGCTCAACAACTATTGACAGCTAAACCTCACATTAAAAATTTCAAAATCGCACTAGTTCTTTCAATTATTTCTCCATGTCCTTTTAAATAATTTAAAAAAAAAATCCCGCGTCTCCTTGTTTAAAATCACTTGCCGCATTACGAAGTGTCAAAAGTGCTGCACATATATGCAGCAAAATTAGGGTTTAGATGAAAATGCAGCACGCTTGTCTGGTGCTGCTTTGCTTGTCATTTTACCCTCCCCAGCCAATATAAACACTTGTGATTGCAGCGCTGAATAGTTCTGATACGGCCTTAAGTCTGCAAAAAGTGTTGCTGTCTTGTTCTTGCAGGCTTAGCACATTTCTTGTAGGCTTAGCACATTTAGCGAGACCAAAACATTTCAAGACTTTTTGAGAGACAAAACCAATCAGCTATAGTGGGAGTGCTGACCGGACACTGTCCGATAGGGACGCATGCAACCCGCTTAGGTCTTGAGACTTACGATTTTTGCAGAAGCTGTAAAAATCCGGACGAGGAAGAAAGTGTACTACATCTCATCTGTCACTGCCCAGCCCTAATCAGAAGGAGACTAACCACATTTGGCGAACCCTTTCTAAGCACGCTTGCGGAAATCTCGAAGATTGGGATCCCGCGACTCAGGAGATTCATTACTTCCTCGAGATGGTTTAGCGAAGAAACCACACTTTAACAGCAGGTTTAAAGTGGGATTACTAAGGCATCACAATGGCCCTACTCCTTTGGACTAAGTGTTTGAGCTGTACACCAGCAGCTCAGCCATATCTAACCTAGCCTAACCTAGCGCAGGATGTCCATGCGGCAGGACAGTTGTAAGCACCAATGAACGCCTCTTTAAGAAAGTCTGCAAAAATTCTACATCCATTGCAGATTTAATTCATTAAATTCGGTCATAAACGCAGAACTGCGGTCATTCTGCAATATTCAGCTACAGACTTCCAATCGCTGAATACTGTAGAATGACCCCAGTTCTGCGTTTTTGACCAGGACCATAATAGTTCGCCACGAAAGGCCAGTTTAAGTATTTAGTATTTCTATATGCCGGCATAATGTTCAACGCGTCATCCACGAAACCACACAACAACGCTCCACCCGCAACTAATGCGATAGTAGAGTGATTCCATAGAACTATTTCTCACCTGCGTAACAGGTAGTTTTCGAAATTACTAATGGATAATACTTTTCGGTTCTACCTACTGATAGACGCATACGAAAACCATAAATTCTCACTGTTGTATCATAATGGTAAGCAGGGGCGGATCCAGCCCCCAAAAAAGGTTGTGGGCACAGCCACCCGAAAATCGGCCAAGTGCGAGTCAGAGTATGAACTCGCTCATGATTGATATAGTGCATTCCTACATGGAGATGCTTACAAAATATCTGACGCCCGACCAAGATTTTGTACAGTGTATAGTTCCACGTGGGCAAAGCCGTGGGGCAAACACTAGTAGGTAAATTAATTAACCTGTAAAATGTTAGTTTGTTCGCTCACGAAAATTACAAAAGTAAATGTGCGTTTGTTTGCACATCACAATGTCACAGTTAGACTCTAAACTACTGAATCGATTTTGATGAAATTTTTACACCTTAAAAGGATATCAAATTAAATTAAACGCTAGTATACATTTTAAATTAAATAATTTTATCTAGGTGCTTACTTAAATTACAAATTCAAGCTTACGTTTCTTTTTCGCGAAATCGTTGACAATTTCATGCTAATTTCTGCTTTTTGCTTGTAGTTTTGTTTAGGTATTAGCAGCCAAAAATAAATTATCTTCAACCCTTAAGGGAGTAAAACTACACCCACGTTTGGAATCGTCTATGCCGATGCCGATGCATTTATAAATGTTCATGCATGTAACGGGAGCGTACATGCCATGCCTGTAGGGGGAGCATGCATACCCGTGTGGCATTCGCATTTGTTCGCTATGCATCCTAGGTGCGGCGCGTGCATGCTTTTAAGAAAATTAACCAACTAAAATATTTTTACTCGGGTTTGAATAGACTAGGATTATCAACACTTTTGCTGAATTGTCAAAGTATAGGTGCGAACGGACAAGATTTAGATGACGAAGTTGTAAAAAGAAATGAATGTATTACTTTTATCAGAATCTTGGATGAAAAATGAAGAATATGATGAGGACCCCGCTAATGTTTTAACATCTCATACAGATATTCAAAAACGCTATCGCTTAGTCACCATAAATCACCATGAAATGTGTGTAGGCAGATCTATGGCCGAAAAAGCACAGATGAATTTGATGGTAGTTATTTATGTATCGCCGCATAAAACTTTACGCGAAATAATGAAGTTCATACATGACAATCTCCAGGGGAATGTGGCGATGATGAGAGGTACCACCCCACTTCTCCCTTCATTAACAAAGTTCGTGAGGAACGTTCTTGGGAGCGAAGCGTCTAAACAGACCCAATATTGACAAAAGTACCACAACATATGGAACCTCACTTGATGCAGTTTTTACGCGATCTTTAGGCCAGTTTCAATCGAAAATATTTCAGTTATCATAAAACCTTTGCTTCGATTTAAGGTTTTAATGTAAATAGGAATTCATAAATATTGATATTTTGAAATTGTACTTGTATTAAGTCCCTCGTTAGTCTCGTCACTATACTTCCTGCATCTGTCGTTGGCCTTACTTTTCTGAAAGCGTACTATATATGCGACAGACCTCGACTATATCAATTGC
Organism: Thereva nobilitata; assembly: GCA_963855945.1. NCBI lineage: Eukaryota > Metazoa > Arthropoda > Insecta > Diptera > Therevidae > Thereva > Thereva nobilitata. The sequence continues at coordinate 39,479,676 of OY979697.1, forward strand.
TGCTGGTTAATATTTTAATAATTTCGGCAGTTTTTGGGTAAACAAGTTTTACTTCTAAAGTGTGGTCTGAAGCACACTCATATTTTTTTCATATTATTAAGGCCTTACATAGGATCAGGGCCACCCTAACCACAGGGCTAAATAGGCTATAGCCCCGGGGCGCAAGCCTTTTTGGGGCGGCAATTTTTGTGGGGCCTGCAACAAAAGCTGAAGCTGAGGTTGTGAAATGAGTTCAATTCACTGAAAACTGCTCTTATGGTAGCATTTTGAAGCGAAATATTCTAAATCATAGATAAAACTAATATCACTTGAAAAAGTTGTTACTACAACTGAAAGCATTATTGAATTATAGGCTTCTTTAGAAAAATCTGATCAGTCGAAACGAAATACAGAATCATTTAACCTTTACAAATCTGAAGGTACAAAATTTTCCGGATGTGATTAGCGCAAACGAATACGCAAAAGAAAAAAAACAGTACGACGAAAATACGTCGAAACAAGTTAAAGATGCCAATAACGAATTTCGCATAAATGGGCAGTTCTCCAAATCAAGGAATTTTAGTGGGCTCGGGTCGTAGATTCATCATGTTTCAAGTTACATAGGCCCTTAAAGTTAAATTCAAATATAGGTTTACAATGGTTTCTAATTGGGCATTCAAAATCACTTATCTTAAACAAATATTTATAGCTCAAAACTACCTAGTGAAAATTATCACTTCGCTGTGGGACGACATTGCAAAATCGAAAATTTAAGTGCACATACAGACGTTTAACAAGCCATTTTCTTAAGGAACTTATTTTAAGGTAATAATCATAAGTGTCAGAAAACCTGTAAAGATCATACAGAAATCAGCATAGTAGGTTATAACGACTATGTTTGGTTTCAGCCGAACGATTTAATGATTAAAATCCAAAAATAATTAAATTTGATTCCATTTTTAGTAGAACTGGCCAAATATGTACATATTATGCTATTATTGATAATCTACAAAGTGAAAGTGTGCCTATGATACCATTTACTCAAAATTTGGGTTTCTGGTCAATTTAAAAAAATTAAATGAAGACACAATTAGTAAGAATGCTGCAAAGTTGTGCGAAAAGTATATGTACGATTTAAAAAATAATTTTATTGAAGTATGCTTTCATTTTAAACACTCATATTTATTGGCAAATAAACAAAATATATGTATCTACTGCGGAACTTAGATTAAGGACAATAACTTACAACCCTACGCATTTTTTTAAGTACATTTTGCCAATACAAATTGCACCGGCGAATCACTGAAAAAGATAAATAGTACATTACTTATCGAGGGCAGTAAGAAGGCCTTTACGGACGAGAGCGGAGATCGCCGAAGGCGAGGGGAGGCAACGCTCGAGTCCGTAAAGGCCTTCTTACTGCCCGAGGTGCGTACCGTCCTTTTTGTCACGAGTGCGCCATCAATTTTATATTGAATATGTCGACCACAGACTTCATGATGCATATTTTTCTGACACTTTCTTAAAGTAAACCAACAACGAACTTTCTGTCGTCGCCTTCACATTTCTTTCCACCTTCCAGTTTTGAAATTTATCGTAAGCCAGTAAATATCGTGCCCGCGATTTTTCAGGAATCACAGTAACTCGAAGCAGGACTGTAAAGACTTTACAGCCCGCTCTCTCGGAGAGGTCTGAAAAGTGCCACTTACCATCCTGCAAAGAGGTACGGTAAGAGACACTTACGGTGCATGTGTGAGAAAACAAATATTTACGAACTTCTTTAGGACCGAGAAAATTAAATGAATTAAATTTTTATTTAGTGTTAAATAAATTGACTTTTTCTAGTTCTGACACTTTTGTATAACTTTGCCGGCCAGCCCTCCCCCCACATCCCGTGTATTTCCTTACGAAGAGGGGCGCATTATTTTTAGTAGCCCACGGGCGCCATATATCTTAGGACGGCCATGCATAGGATATATAATATCATCAGCCTATCAATCTCAAAAGCCGGTGAAAGTGTGACGTCACAAGTCTATTAGGGTTGTGGGCATGCCCATCGTGCCCACAACGGTGGATCCGCCCTTGATGGTAAGCAACTTATACCTGTCGACGATTTATCGATGATTTCGTGAGTCCAAACGTTAATGTTGATTTTTAACGATTTTTGAGAAATACAGCCACACATGGAGCCGAAGAAAGAAGAGACTAAGCCATTATGTATCTATTAGTGCGACTCAGAAACATTCGCTTTTCCATGAATAATTGACCGTGAAAGACCTGTGAGTATTATTGATCCTACATAGTTAGACACGATCTCAAAAGCTGCATAGAATAATAATGCTTGGATGATTATATTTTATTTAAATTTTTTTGAATTTTCAATTATTTTTTATTTAAACTAAAACGCTTTGTTTTGAAACTTTGTTTTCTTTTTCCGGAGAAACGTGCTATATCGCTTTAATCGCCTGCAGCTCCCATTAATCATCTATTGGAACAAAACAGAAAATTTTACATTGGCCCCGAATCAGGCATGGCTTCTTGCAAAACCAATCAACTGAAAATTTTCTACTTTGCGTCTTATCTGAGAGACTCAGCTGGAATTTTGATGGTTGATCTGGGCGCAAACGTACAATTGCTGCTTTTCACTCAAGTGCAAACAAGAAATGTTGTTTATCAAATTATCTGTGTTTTTCATTTTCTGAAACTATCACGGCGATGATCGACTACATAAAAAATTCGTGGTAGTAAAGCAATTTATGGAAAACAATTAAGGGGGAAATTAAAAGGAATAAAAAACATAATTCGGTATTAACTGGTCGAACCGAAACAATTTATCATTGTTCACTGGGGTGCCACACGCACAGTATGGCAGACTTTGGAACTAGTTTAGTTTATAAGAAGTTTGTTGAGTACATTACTTTTGCCATTGAAATTGCTACGCATGTTGTGTGGAAATTGCCACATTTCATTCATCCAATTGTATATAATTTGCCTTTAGTCTTCTCAGGCAATGCCGGATTTATATGTTGCGGGGCCTAAGCATAAAATTGTGATGGGGACCCTAAAATAACTCCCCTTCCCCCCACTATATATTTGAACATCTTGTACAATGAACATCTTCAACATTTTGAACAACTTGATATAAATAAAACAGTCCTTTTAGTATGGATTCGATCAGGTAATTTTCTGTCTGCTCTCTCTGCAGAAAATTGGTCGATGATCACCTGGAACTGAAGAGATCGCAGCTTATCATGTTCCATAGTCCTGATACTCAAGTCTGCTGACATTTCCTGGGACATTGGGGCTACGTAGACTAGTCATGATTACTATGTAGTAAAACCGACTTTTAAGAAGAGAGGGGTTAAGGGGCAGGGTGAATATGCCGCCCCTTCACCTCTCTCTTCTTAAAATTCGGTTTTACTACATAGTAATCATGACTAGCCTACGTAGCCCCATACATAGTTGTTTGCAAATAATAGTTTGAAATGTTCGTAGTTACGTGTAGTTTTAAATTTAAGGCCCTTTTACATCCCAAGGGCAAAGTGGAAACGCAAATTGGAGTTCTTTGGAGAAATTTGTATGCTTTTCGCTCTGTCTGGAATTCACGTTCGTGCAACAGAGAGAAGAACATACAAATTTCTGTGCGATAAAATAGTTCCAATTTGCGTTTCCACTTTGCGCTTGGGATGTAAAAGGGCCTTTATTGTTTAGTCGAAAAGCTATCACGGTTTTATATTATGCAAACATTATGACCAAACAATTTTTTTACTTCCCTTTTATCTAAAGACCAACCAAACAAAAAATAAGAGGCGCGGGCCCCCCTGAGGGTGGGGGCCTACAAGCAATTGCTTGTTTTGCTTGTTGGTAAATCCGGCACTATGAAAATCACCATCTTGAGTTATTCGTCAAGTATTTACATTTAAAAGCAATCAGCATAATACAAGATAGATATAAGGAGTGTAGAGAGCATGGGCGTAACTAGAGATTTTTTCTGGTGAGGCCATGCCCCCACCAAATCGAACTCAACGTTAGCCAAACTGCGCCCAATTGTATGAACACACGAAATATGGTTACAGTGGTAAGATCAGGCGGCATTAGGCAGTAGTTCGTAAAAGCAAGTAGAAATAGTTTTGATGGTAGAGTTTTACATATCACCCTGTATTTTTGTAACCGTATAACCTTTTTCCATGAATAAGGTACTAATGTAGGCAGACGCTTATAAGACAGCAGGCTGGATTCAGAAAGAGCGCTCGTGCATAGATCATATTAACACCTTAAGAATCATAGTGGAGCAGTCTACTGAATTCCGATCCCCCTTTACCTTGCTTTCGTAGACTATGAGAAAGCGTTCGACTCGGTTAATAGGAGCTTTATATGGCGAGCTCTGCGGCAACGTGGACTGCCGGACAAAATAATAGAATTGATAAAAGCTCTATACAACAATTCCAAATGCAGAGTTCTCCATAATGGAAAATTATCCGACTGCTTTGAGGTGAGCTCAGGAGTACGACAAGGATGCTTACTTTCACCATTACTATTTCTTATAGTAATAAAAGACATTCTTGTCAGCGCTCTAGATAGTAGAACAGGTGGCATTCAATAGGGGTTGCTAGACCGCCTTAAGGATCTCGACTACGCGGATGATATCTGTTTGCTGGCCCACAGACACCAGGACATCAAAAACATGTTAAACAATTTGGCAACAGAAAGTAGTTCGGCTGGCTTAAGGCTAAATCCGACTAAAATTAAAGAAATGCGGATAAATGCAAACACCCTTGAACGGACAACGCAAAATAACCGTGACGTGGAACTGGTAGATAAATTCTGTTACCTCGGTAGTATTATTACCGAAAACGGCGGTTCAAAAGAAGACGTCAGTTCCGGAATAAATAAAGCAAGAAGCGCATATGCATGCCTGTTTCACATATGGAGATCAACGGAGATCTCAATTAACACCAAATTGCGGCTGTTCAACTCCAACTTTAAGGCAGTTCTTTTGTACGGTTGCGAAACATCACAGGACGCCTACAAGTTTGCCTACAGATGCCTACGTCGTATCCTAAAAATCCGCTGACATGATAGAATCACAAATGAGGAACTATGGCCCCGTGCCGGCCAAGAAAGGATAGACGAGCAAATCAGGCGAAGGAAATGGAATTGGGTTGGGCACACGTTGCGACGCGAAAACGAGAGCCTAGCCAAACAAGCCCTTGATTGGAATCCGCAAGGATCCCGTTGAGTCGGAAGACCTACGACAACGTGGAGGAGAACCCTATTAGCAGAGGCCGCAACAACTGGGAGATCCTGGTCAGAGCTGAGAGCTGTCGCGCAAAACAGAATCCGCTGGAGGGCAACTGTTTCCGCCCTATGAGGGATTAAAGGAGCAATTAAGTTAAGTAAGTAAGTAGGCATAATACTCCCACCTATTCAAGTTACAGATGGTCAAAACTCACCAAAATCAGTTTTTCTCAAATATCTCATAAATCATCCGTTTTACTTTAATTTTGGCTAAATAAAATTTGTTCGTGAAATAAATCTGCATAAAAATGTCGTATACAATATTTACGTAGAACCAAAAGGCTCCGAAAAATTGGGGTGACAAGCTGCGGAGCAATGGATATATAACTATTCAGTGGCGGACTTAGCCCGTCAGAGGCCCAGGGCCGCAAAGCTGAACGAGGCCCTCAGTCTAAGAAGTTAATAATAATAATAATTTATTGTATAATCATTGTATAAAATTCTTATAAGCGTACAATTAAAAATTAATGGGTGAAACATTAGGCAAAAATAACTTTAAAATTATAGACTAAGAACTACAAGTTAACAATGAAAAATAATATTAACAAAAAGAATAAGAAAAATTAAGAAAATAAAGTAAAAATATTCAAAAAGAAGAAGAATGAAAAGAAATAAAGAAAAAAGACTAAAATTCAAAATGTGAGTGACCCTACAAATTATTAATTGCTAAATATTCCTTCAGGAGTTTGTTGAATAATCGACAAGAGGACGCGCTCCCATACAGAGGGGTAGTCTATTCCATATGCGAGCAATTTGGAAGAAGTGTTAAGGATGGTCAATCGGCGGAGTCTTAGAATAAAAAACAGAATTTTCAGATATAAGTTTATTTAATGAAAAAAAAACAATCGAGAACAATAAAACTTGACTGTGTCAGTCTAATATTCAGCGGCGACTACTCGAATACATAATCTCTTTCTCATAGCCTACTATTATTCCCTTCTTCACTGTACTCGTACAGCTCTGACAACTCGGCCCTTCCTGACCTCGCCGCCGCCATGGCCACTAAAAGACTCCGTCTCCGATTCGTTAGCTTCCTTCTCCTCATGTCCGCCGTCCAAAATTGGCGAATAGTGGCACCACGGGTTAAGTTTTTCTGCAGCAAAGACAGATGAGAAGTGTCTTCCACTAAATTTCAGGTCATCGGGATCTTCGACTAAGTAGCGGTTATTATTGAGTACTTTCTTAATTAGTACATACGGTCCCTTAAATTAAATTTTGGTTGCAACTTCCGGCTTGGTTGTAATTTACAGCTCCTTCTCCCACGCACATTTCTCGGTACCACATATTTTAGTTCTTGGCCCTCTTTGCGATATAGTCTATTATTTTTAAATTTATCTTCCATATTCGGCACTATAATTTTAGCTCATCAGCAACGATCAGAGCATTAGTTTTAAACAATTTATTATCAAATTCAATACTTATGCTTATGGCATTTTGGCAACCATAAGAACCTCCCCCGAATCCATTAAGGGTAACATTGACTTTGTTAGTTGGACCCAGTTTTGAAGCAATTTCCCTTCTAATTAAGGTGTGAGTTCTTCCAGGATCGATAAAAGCTAAGTACTCTTGCCCACAAATCTTCACCGATTTTTTTATTTTGTCACAAAGTATTTGTTTTGGGCAGCTGAAATTCGGTTGACATCGTCTTCTCATAAACGTTTCTTGGTTTCTGCGGCAATCTGCTGTAAGATGATTGGTTCGTAAACAAATTAAGTGTGTTCGCGTACTGTGCCTGCGGGATCCCTCGGGTGCCAGAAAGCGCTCGAAATCGCCAGATTTCTATTAGTTTACTTTTTCGGGCTACAAAAAGCATGGAAATTTTTACTTCTACAGCCAGAAAGTGCCAGAGGTTTTAGCCAGAAACGTACGCGAACAGAGCTATTGTACATCTTTCTTTTCGAGCCGGTTTTGGGCAATTAATGGTTATATGTATGTCCAGGTTGGAAACAATTGTAGCACAGAATTTCTTTCGGCTTCGAATTTTGTACCTTATATACCCCGTTTATGACTAGGTTCAACCTAGGATCAACCCAGGTTGAACCCAGTCATAAACGCGGATCGAGTTGAAACTGGGTCCACTCAACCCAACTCAGCTCTCCTATCTGGGTCGAGTTGATATTTCGCCTCATAAACGCGTGTTGAATTGAAATTGGGTTGAAGTGACATTTGTTTTGTTTGTTTACCATCCGTGAAGTCTGCCTTCGGCGTTAGTTTTGTATTCCGTGTTTTGTAGCGCGTTAATTATTTTATATTAACTATATATGTAAAAACAGAGGAAATTTAATTTTGACAATGGCTAAAAGAAATGTTTGGGAGCATCAGGAAACAAAAACTATGTTAGAAATAATGCGGGAACAAAATTCCCTTCACCATTTTGATGGAAAACTGTATAGAAAGTCAGAAATATAGAAAAAGAATTAACAAAAAGAGGTTATGTTCTGATGGCAGTTCAACCCGATTTCAACCCAAAGTGAACTCAACTCGGAATCATATACGGTGGTCGAAATTTCAACTCAACCTCGACTCAACTTTTCAACCTAATTATAAACGGGGTAATAGTGTGGCTGTAAACCCACATCTGTTTGGTGTTGAAATCTATTATACGCTTTTGGTTCGAATTGCGGAGATGTATTGAAACTTGAATAACGTTTTATTGTTGTCAACAAGTCAGTACAGCTTACTAATTGTATGGCGGAGGCAGATCTTATGAAATCCTTATCCCGTAGTCCTCTAAGAATATATTTTATAATCGCTGCTTCTGGTAAGTCTCCTTTTCTTCCAAGTTAAAGCATTCTACAGTAAAATTGTTCCATTGTTTCTAGCGGCTTTTGCTTACCTTCGACTAGTTCTAGGTGTATATCTGCAATATTCTCCTCACACGGGAAATCCTTAAGGAAAAATGTTGTAAGCTTCATCCAAGTGGAGAATACTTTAGAATTGTCAATCCACATGCTCGACCTTTTAGCTTGGCGTAAACAGCGAAGAGCAGGATTTTATCATCCCATCCATATGCCGATTTCAGTTGATTTACTCAATCTATCACCAAGTTTATAGCAGCAAAATTAAATCGATTTAACTTAAACTTACGCCAAAATTTCGAATTAACTTATAAACGGCTAAATTACATTCTTCTAACTTTGGCTTAAGCCGAAAAATTTCGTTTAAGCCATAATTCGAATTACCCCGTTTATACGACAAAAAATTTTGTATGATCCATAATTCGAATTAATTATGGAGTAGCTATAAGCTAAGTATGTATATGAATTGAGCTGCATTTAAAGATGTTGCTTCGAACGGATGGAACGTTGGTATAATCTCGATGATGTCTTCTTACGTTTAATGGGCTTCCTGCCTTGGTACTGCGTATTCTGGAACGGTTCTCATTGCTGAGTTTACGTCACTCCCTGGAATATTGATTTATGATCTCATTGGTTGTTGGTGGTAAAAGATGTGAGTCACTGGAGCTGTGGATATCTGTGTGGCTGGAAACCTGAAATACGCATCAAGTTTTGAAAAAATTAGGTTACCATAAGTGAAATAAGGCATCACCAGGGCTTTCACCAGTCGTATACGTAAGGCAAGGGGCAATAGATTAGCAGTGGTGGCGAACCTATGGCACGCGTGCCAGAGAAGGCACGTACGAAAATTTTGCTGGCACGTAAACGATTTATTATTAAATTGGATTTAATATAGATTAATTTTAAAATTAAGCCATGTTTTGGATGAAGTTTCGTGTACTTTTTTTAAAATGAACCCGTCAACTCATTAAAAGGGTACTTACATATAGTCCAGGGGCCGGATTCCACAAGCGTGAGTGTGCACGATGACACAAAATAAAATTTCCTTGCGGAATCCGGCCCCAGGTACTGAAACGAAACATTAATCACTAATAAATCGATAGGGTGAAAACACAAAGAAAGCAGGTTGCCTGCTTTCCTATTGCCAGCGTCTAGCGGCGCCGATCGCCACAAAGAATATTCTTTGTGCCCATGGACGTCGCTAGACGCTGGCAATAGGGAAGGCAGGGAACCTGCTTTCTTTGTGTTTTCACCCATAGATGGTATCGCTGACTAACTTTCCCTCCTGCTTTGCACTTCGTGCTGCTTTGAAACAAGTCTAAAAAAAACTAGTGGGATGTGGATTTGACCCTTTCGCCTTTCGATCCGCACGTTCAACTTCCCAGAATGATGAATGTTTAATATTATGAAGTGCTAAATCTACAGGATTTTCCTAGAGAATTTGCTTTTGCTGAACGTTAGCAAACGAACATTTCCTTCGTACTTCGTTCGCGACACCAGAGCGCATGGTTGATGGTGGAAAACCATTCCCGGTCCAAAATGTATTGATCTAAGGTCTGAAAAATTCCTGATGTTTGTAAAGGGTAACGTAATTTTTGCAAGATTTTGCACGAGAGTACTCGGATTTTGACAAGTGATGTCTTGTTAGGAAGCTATAAGTGTGCGGTATCCAGAACAGGTAACTTTATTTAGAACGGGTTTCATTCTAACGTGTTTATTAGATATTAGAAAAACTAATGCTAACTAGTGCTTGTGATTCTTAGCCCAACTCTTTTCATTTAAAGCCCGGTATGCTCAAGGAATTTGCTCAAGAAAACATTTGCATTTATTTCCTTAAGAAAAATTGACAACAGTTCAGAAATTTTGACAGTTCCTTTTTTTCATTGCGAACATTACATAAATCGTTTTATGATTGTTTGGAATGAATGAAATTGTTTTAATTAATAAGAATAATTAAAAAAGAATTAAAATAATAATATTAAAAATTAATAAAATGTTTTGCGGAAAGTTCCTTTCAATTTCAAAAAACGGCTGACGTGTCATGTAATCATGAACCGTTAAAATTCCTTCAAGAAATAAATGAACCGACACTTATTTCTGGAGGAAAAACTAAAATTTTATCAAGAGCGACATCTGCGTGTCAGTAAAAACACGATATTTCTGGTGTGAATTTCTTGACTCTAGCATACCGGTTACAGAAATCGCTCCAGAAAGTATTTCTGAACGATTTCTTGACCATTTTTTTACATAGGTTTAAGATAGGCAAAGAAATTTCTTGAGGCTTGCATACCGGGCTTAAACAAAAAAAAGGCTCGACCGAATGTTATGAAATTTTTTCAGAGCATGTTTTCGTTAATATGCTTCGATCGGCATCTCAAAAAATTCTATCTCGTTTTTGGTTCATACGATCTCGTGCAGGTACAAAAATAACGTCGTTTAAACAAAACAAAAACGGCTGATAACAAGGATATTTTGTGGCTGTTACTATGTACAACTTTGTGCTGCTTCAGATCCTCTGTTACATGGCTTATTATTTTTGTCGATTTTATTGGTGCTCAGATTTCGCAATTTTCTGGGAAATTTTACATAATCAGCCGTGTAAGAACCATTTTGCACCCCCGCCAGGTTTAATAAACAGTTTTTCGTTATTAGTTATCCATAAACTACATACTGTCTAGGTTTCATATCTGCTCATATTTCGCATTTGAACCGGAATTCCTACATATTTATAAAAATATTGTTCAGAGACGCACCCGCGCGCAGCCCCTGGACTGGTACCAATGTTTCATACTTTTTGTTAATAGCTAATCTGACTATATGTATGTCGTACGTGCTCATTATCAAACTGCGGCCTCCCGGAATATTGTTTCAATTGAGTTGCTTCAAAGTCTTGTTAAGCACAAGTATTATTTTAATGAAAATAGGCGTTGATGGAAAATGCCAGTATTATTAAATTTTTCTTTAATTTTAAAAATTTTTATCCTGGTAATATATTATTTTTGTAAATTAATTTTTGAAATTGTGTAAATAAAATTCTGAAACCCTAAAATTAAAAACTGTCCGGCACGCCAGCAACACGATAAGTAATATTTGTAATTTTCTGGCACGCGCACATAAAATGGTTCGCCACCACTGGATTAGAGGATACCAAAGTTGGCGAAAGCAGGCATAAACTTTACGAAGCACAATTCCGGTTTGATTACAGCAGCTGAATTTGGAGCTGAGCTCGACTCCCATATTTCTTACAGAGTCTACATAGGGTAGAACATTACCATTAATTTTAATGGGGAACAAATTTTCAAAATCAATAGGAGTTCTGCTGACGACAAGGCAGGACGACTTCATAGGGTTCAGCAGTAATTTATACTGAACTGACCATTCATTCCCGCTTATCAAATCACAGACGGTGTTAAAGCCTGCAATCCAAAGGGATCATCGGAAATATATGTAATCGGTCTGGAATTTATAGTAGCTTCGACTTCGGAAAGTAATGTATGCAGTTCCAGTTGATCATAATTTAGGATCCTTTTACCAATGGTTAACTTTAGAGCGTCTTTTGCAGTCTTTATTAGCCGCTCCCACCAACCTCCCCACCATGCCGCTCGTTCAATGATAAATCTCCACTTAATGCTCTGCGATGTCATAAAAGAATAAGAATCTTTAGTATTAACAACACTCTCTAAGCTCGATGTCAGCTCTACGAAAAGTTTTAGCATTATCGGAATAGATGATACTGGGAACTCCTCTTCGGGCTATAAAACAGTGTAATGCTTGAATGAATGTCTCGGTCGACAAATTTATCAGTAGTTCCAAATGAACTGCTCTGGTAGCGGCACAGGTTAGAAGCAAAATATAAGCCTTATGTCCGCCTTCATTTCTTGATACATAAAGAGGACCGGCAAAGTCGATTCCAGTGGTTTGAAATGGTTTCGCAAAGGTAATCCTTTCGTTTGGCAAGGGAGCAAATCCCTCCCTTGCAGGTTTTCCTCTCAAGCGTTTACAGATTAAGCATCTACTTATGATCCGTTTAATTGTTTGCCTACCCTTAATCATCCAAAATCGCTGCCGTATATAAGAAAGCACTAGCTCGACCCCACACCTAGATGAAGCTTGTCATGCTGATCCTTGATCATTAGTTCTTTAAAGGCTCCATGCTTTGGTAAGATAATCGGATATGTTAAGTCGAAGTTAAAATTTTGCTTGCTCTATTCTTCCACCTACTCGTAACAGTCCGTTATCATCTAAGAAAGGGCTCAGTGTCGCTATTTTCGATGTGTGCTCAACAACCTTTCCATTTTTTCAAAACGTTGATTTCTAAATTATACACCTGTTCTTGCGTATACCTAATCCAATAAATTTCTGTTAGGTGCATTTCATCGGCTGATACCGCAGTGAAATTCCGCATACTCTGTTTGTCGTTTACCTGCATATTTCGTTCCGTTTTCTTTAGCTTGTTTACAAATCTTATTATATACGCAGTTATTCGAAGAAGTTTTCCAAGACTGCTATGTTTTCCTAAATCTAGTATCGATAACGTTGCGTTTCATCTTCTAAAGGACTAATCGAAGTGGATTGGAACAATACTACTAGGGGTTCAATATTATTGTCACTTACATCATCAGGAGATGACCAGTTTTTACAATCATCCCTAGAAACATTGGACCTGACAGGCAAACAGAAGAATTTGCCAAGTTTAAAGCGGTGATGCCTCGAGTTAATAAGTCCGCAGGATTTTCATTTCCTGGGCAATGTCGCCATTCAGCATTTACACACTGCTTCTGAATTTCGCTAACTCTGTTCTTCACATAGGGCTTCCATTTAGAGGGGTCACCCTTTATCCAGTAAATAGCTATTTTTGAATCAGACCAGAGATACGTTCGTTGAATTTTAATTGTTAACGTGTTGTTTAAATAGCGTTGAAGCCTTCCAGCTACCAACGCCGCTGTCAGTTCCATCTTCGGCAGTCATAATTCGGATGTACCATTTTCGTTTAAGGGAGCTATCCTATTTTTAGAACAAAGAAATCTAACTGACACGTTACCTTAATTAGATTGATGTCTTATATAAGCTACTGCTCCATACGCACGAGGACTAGCATCGGCAAATACATGCAAAGAGACGTCTTCGCCTTCGTTTAAATTGTACTGGAAAACACATCTTGACACTGATATAATTTCCAAATGAGAAAATTCTTGACGTAATTTCATCCAAGTGTTCAATAAACCGTCTGGTATAATCGTATCCCATTCCGTTTTGATTCTCCACGTAGTTTGGAAGAGCAGCTTCAACCTAACCGTAAATGGTCCCAAAATGCCAAGCGGATCGTAAATCCGAGATAGCATCTTCAAAATGTTCCGCTTTGTTCCCAAGTACTCACATTCCGGAAGAGCGTTTATAGTTGAAAAATCAATAGCAATTTCGTCTGTAGACGTCCACCATACTAATTCTAGCACTTTATTTCGTTCTCCGCGTTCATTATTCGTTGCTTCGTTGCTAAATGCATTCATCAAATCCTTGGAGTTTGTTTGCCACTTGCGTAGATTCATTCCAGCGCTGCCCATCATTTGCACTGATTGGTGATATAATTTCTGCGCTAACTTGAGGTCGCTCATACAATTAATTAAATCATCCACATAAAATGATCTTTTGAGAATCTTGCATGTATCCGGAAAACGATCTTGCATTTTCCGTAAGTGTTTACGTATTGTAGCTGCTAGAAGGAATGGGCTACTCGTTACGCCGAAAGTTACCCTGCACATACGATATTCACACACAGGTGACGTTTCAGTTATCTTTTCCCAATTGTCTTGATACCACAAAAATCTATGAACGTCTCGATCGGGTTCGGCTAGACATATTTGAAGAAACGCCTTCTCAATATCTGCAGTTAAAGCTATTTGTCCCAATCGAAAGTTCAATAACATCGCATATAAGTCAGTGTTTAGGTTCTCTCCAGACCAAAGATTGTCGTTGAGTGACGTGACACCCGTATCATGTGAGGATGCATCAAAAACAATCCTTAATCGTGTGGTGCTTTTATCTTCCCTATACACTCCGCGATGTGGCATGTAATATATACGTTCATTGCAAGTGGGTGATGGAACCACTTCTGCGAATCCACCGTTCATATAATTTCTAATTACCTGGAGCGCGTTCAAAAACCTTACTATGGTTAACTATGGTTAACTATGGTAAACTTTTGTCGTTCAAAAACTCCGTGGTTAACTACAACATAACCACGAGCATAGCTTTTTGGCGTTCAAAAACTCTCGTGGTTAACCATGGTGTAGTTAAATTTTAACCCTGCTAGGGAGCATGGTTAGCGATAGTTAAGAAGAAGAAGAATAAAAACAACTATCTGGCAGTTGTTTTAATGTAAACACATAAACAAATCAAAGTGGGATTTGTGGGATTATTACAAATAAATAATTACTTAATGAAATAATTGACGCAATTATCGGGGACTATTTTATGGAAAATTTTGTTTTAATTTTTTTTTCTTCTTCAACCTGTAGTTAACCACGATGCGTTCAAAAACCTCCATTGTTAAACATAAACTTTCGTGGTTAAGTGAAGTGATGCAGCATAACCACAGCTTACCTCGTGGTTTACCATAGTAAGGTTTTTGAACGCTCTCCTGGTCATATTCTTCGAGCTTACTAGGGTCCGGTAAAAGCTTTCTTGTTAAGGATTTTAACCTTGCCTTTGCGTTGGCCTTGTTGTCATGAAGAATGATATTTTCCGATTTCCACGGCAGCTGGACTTCATAGCGGTTGCCATGTGAAACTACACATTTCTTTATAAAGTCGTCTGTGAAACATTCATTTTTGGGAATTTCTGAATTGATACCGATTGCTTCTAGACTCCAGAAATTACTAAAATCATAAGCTTTATCAATGTTAAGAAGCAAGGATACAGTGTTAGTAAAATTGTCAGTACAGACCTCATTATTCAAAGCAGGACCCAATAAAGTCCAACCAAAGACAGTATTATACCTGCGAGACATATACCATCATAATGAAAGTAACCTTCATTATCGTGGCAAAAACCCACCATAATGAAAGTCCAAAATGAAAGTATTTTACCTTCATTTGGACTGCAATTTCGGTTAAGTGACATCTGTTGGAAAATTGGAAACTACATTTTAAAATAAAATACATAGTTTGATTTCACATTAGTTAGGCAACAATTTGCAAGGATATTTTCTTTACTACTTTAAAAAATATTTTTTTCAATATTCCAAACTAAAACAGCTTAAAATTAAAGCAAAAAAACAGGCAGGTTTATATCCTCACTTGATATGCCAGATGCAAATGAAAGTAAAGTGTAATGTGTCACCCCATCATTTCCTAGACCATCATAATGAAAGTTACCATCATAATGAAAGTATAGTGTGTCACAGGTATTAATTGCAGATAACGTTTCTGGTAATGGAATCCTTTCATAGTGGCGATTTTCCAATAATTATCTGCACCTATTAATAAATTTATACCGGGCAGAGGAGCTATCATCAATACAAGCATCTGCTAATTCTATATTTCTATACATCACGTTGTTTTGGTTAGGAATTGTCAAAAAGTCCAAACAGATTTCCGGAACTTCGATCACTTCTACCTCTACTTTCCGCTGATCATATTGGCTTTGTAATTGCACCCTCACCTTATTGCATAAACAAACGGGTGGTTTCTTACCAGATCCGAAGGGCACAACACTCAATCGGTGAGAACCTACAACTGGGAGATTCATATTGCGTGACACGTCTTGTCTTATAAATGACATTTGGCTTCCAGTATCCAACACAAGCCTAAGAAACACATGAAGGTGTTAAAGGTTGGATCGCCCATAGCCGATGCATGCTGACCATTACTTTTCTTACACTTCAAAAACCGTTTGCTTCTGCAATCCTTTGACGAATGATTGTTTTTGGTACACCTGTAGCAACAACCACTTTTCTCAATATTTGCTTGCGTTCATCAACCGTTTGTGAGCTGTTGCATTCAGGAGATAAATGTTCACTAGATGTGCAGAATAAACATCTTTTGATAGGAAGGCTTGAAGTCATTAATCCAGCTGCAGTGTATGCTTTATTTCCACTAGATGCGTTCCCTCTTTTCGTACTACTTTCTTGTCGTTCACTTATATGAGATGCTTCTGCCATTTCCAAAGCCTCGACTTCACTCTTGATGTAAGCTAACAGTTTTCGGATATTTTGATCACCATCACACAATGCCGTACTATTTAATGTCTCAGCTGGATTCGTTGTATTACCGTCGTCATTAGATGATTTGCGAAAAAATTCCACTCTCATTTCAGCAGGAAGAGCCCGTAATACAATCGACCTCAGCATCATGTCATATTGCCTGGATGGCACATTCAAATCTGCAAGAGAACGTATAGTAGAAGTAACAAAATTATACAAACTTCTTAGAGTAGGCGCGTTGATCTTTGATTTTACTGGTGTTAGTGACATGAGTTCATGCATCAAACGTTCTACTATCTTGTCCGTGTTTCCGAACTGTTCTTTTAACAATGCGATAGCGTCTGTATAGCACATCTCGGTGGGTGTAAAACCCGCTATGGCAGCCCCAGCCTTGCCTGATAACAGGGACTGAAGATAATTAAACTTTGTTGCAGCACTTAAAGGATTGTCATGGATGGAAATTTTATATTGCTCTCAAAATGGGAGGGTTTCGGCACAATGAAAAAAGGTACAAAACAAAAGGTATAACCCAGGGATATTTCGACTAAAAAACAACAATTAAGAAATGATAATGATATATTGAAAGTAATAATTCGATCTTCTCGGTTCACGGTTTGATTTTCAACTAACTTACAATTCAAATTTACCGATAGCTCTCTCATGACAAAAATACGATAACTTCTAAATACAAAGGATTACTGGCATGGGTTATGAGTTGCCAGAATATTATTTTTAACATCATGAATTGAAATACAAATAACTTTTAATTACAAAGAATTATATTATTTTTATCAGTTTAACTGAGCAGTACAATCCTCGAAAAATTCGAAAGGTTTGCTTAGATAGATCTGCACGTCATCGGCATATAAATGAATAGAGGAATGTTTGACTACGTTTGGAAAGTCGAAAGGCTGAAAAGCAAGGGGCCCAAGATAGAGCCTTGACGTACTCCTCAATGAAGAAGCGCAGGTTCGGAGAAAGATTCTTGTACCTTGACAATTTGGGAACGTTCCTGGAGATAGCTTTCAAAAAGTTTGACTGCAGTAGGGCCAAACTTCTGCCTAATTTTTCAAGTAACATCAAATGGTCAACTGAGTCAAATGCGAGAAATCGAGTAGGACTAAGATTGCAATTTTATTGTTATCAAGAGACTCAAAAATAACAGTTGAAACTTTTAATAACGCCGTTTTGCAGCTGTGCCCAGACCTGAAGCCAGATTGCCATATAGAAAGAAGACCACTTTGATCTTAGATAGGAAATGAGCTGCTTAGAAATAATTTTTTCAAAAACTTTTGAAAGGAAACAAAGGAGACTGATTGGACGGAAGTCAGATGGTTGCGATGGAGATACCTTGTTCGGAATGGGTACAACAACAGCCTGTTTCCATTAGCTAGGAAACTGAGAAACTGTAAGGCAGGCGTTGAAAATATGAGTAAGAACATTCGATACAAATGGGGCAATTAATTTCATGAATTTAGGAGATACGTTGTCAACACCCACGGCGTTAGATTGTATAGAGAACAACGCAGAAAGAAGTTCGTGGTTGTCGATACAACGAAAGGAAAAGCCAGAGTTGATGTAATTTTAGAAGCCTTTTATTCAGTTGCCATTTGTATGAAAAAGTGTGTGAACGTGAAAATACTACCACTATTCAAACTCCGAACTCATTTACTTATACGCACAATAAAGAACAAAAACACGTTCTGTTACATTTGAAGCTATAATATAGGTGATTTCGTAATGAAATTTAACAGATTTTAAAAGTAAGGTTATGAACTAATGCGACGTATAATGTAAGAGAGCATAAAATAATATTACGGGCGTTTAATTTTCATTGGAGTACGTACGCCAGCGTAGTTGGACGCACATCGGAGTAGATGCTGCTACACCACAGTATGGGCTGGGCTAGCTGCAACTACGTCGATGTGGGCCCAACTACTCCGTAGTAGGTACAGATGGAACATAGTCATCAACCAGGGAAAGTGCGAACCAATCTGCATCTTCCGTATGGAAATGGTTATAGAAATGAACGGCCAGAATCAAACTAACAATAAATGTCCACATCTTAATACCGAAAACAAGCATAAAATATCTAGATGGTTATAGTTTTATTTTTTTATTGGTATCAAAAAGGTAAGAAATAAACAATAAAAAAATTGAAAAAACCTTGTTGATCAATTCTGAACCGATTGCTTAGAGAGCTTCAAGATACATTATGTTCAATGTTCTTTCATTTGAAGCTAGGATGTGAAGATTTTCAAACTCTTGAACAACGTACATATAGCTGACCACGAAATGACACTTATTTAACAAAATTCGTCTGCTACATTGGCAATTTTGAAGGTAAACTTGTCGGCCACATTGGCCATTTTGAATTTATAAGCTTTTTTGAATTCGTTATTTGCGATCTTAAAAACCCTTAGACACCCACTTTAATTGGAATCGGAACACAATTGGCAAAATTCGCCCTGGCCCCGCCATATTGAATCTGAAAGTTTTGATCATAAATTCGTTATTTATTCGGTCATATTTCGGCAGCCATTTTGAATTTAATTTTAAAAGTAAACAATAAAAATTCTTTGATTCTTCATCTACGTTAAGGTATATTTCTTTTTTCGATATAAACAATAGTTTTTGAGCTGCAACTCAAAACTGTATGCCATAATTTCGTTATCATCGGTTTTTTGTCATGGAAGCAAAACGTCTGTACTTACGTCAAAACTTCATAAGGCCCAAGGGACAGTAGCAAGTCTCAAGCCTCTGATAAGCTCTAAACGCTTATTTAGCAGGACAAAAATCCTCTTTTAGCCCTGTCATTGCGAACGCATTTCCAAGGAAAACAAGACGATTTACGACAGATCTAAGATTACGCCGATTATACACTACCTAGTCCAACTTGTATCTGATAAATTAGTCTCTAATTGGCTAAAACTTATTTCTCCAATCCAGATCCTATATCGAAATTCCGCCCCGTACCAGTAAGCAACAACAGATTAGAGCTTAGAATATAGAACTACAGGAAGGGCCCTTGCCGAATTTTAGCGTAGTGAAATTGTTTTTGGGTGAGTTCTCACGTTTTAGTAGTTGTTTGTCCATTACCAGCGGATAAAGCAAATGGAATAGAGGAGGGGCAAGAGCGAGTTGAAATAATCAGTTAACTAAAATAACATCTTGCCCCTACAAATGAACTTTTTACACGCCGTCACTACGCATTCTAATCAGCTGATCCCCTTGAATTTTGCGTGGCATTAGTTAATGTAAACAAAGAAATCCAAGCACACAAAATTTACATTATTTAGAGTATTTAGCTCAGTGATTTCCACAATTATTAATGGAAATATGTAATATATATGTTTAGGAAGTATTTGAGTTTACCCACTTACCTGAAAAGGATTTTCCTCGCGGAATTAGCGAATTATTCGTACATACATCCACAAACTGCACACTTCATTGTTCTTATTTCACTTAAAATTCACTTGTAACAACTTTAATTGCACTGAAAACAAATTCTTTCGACTTTCTTTCTTCTTTTAATTTAGTTTTGAAAAAAACTGGAAGTAAATTTGATAAAAAAAACACTCGTTTCAAAGAAAATGCACTACCGAACGCGGGAAAACAATTTATAATTTGACAGTCAACTAACAAGCAAATAGCCCAGTTTGACAGTTGTCTGATACCGGAGGGCCTTTCCTGTAGTTCTATATTCTAAGGATTAGAGCCTGCCCTCATTCTATATATGGAAGTTACATAACAAACCGAAAGTAAACCGAACTCAACTCGATCTGAGCTTGCAGTTTCGGTCGAGTGTTATATGACATACCGAACTTGAGTTTTTAGTTGTAATTTTGGTTTTATTATTGTCAGTTCGTCAGTGAAATTATTCGTGAAAATGGAAAATGTTTTTTATGTATTTAATTAAAATATAACACTTCAACAAAAAAAGTTTTTCACCTTGTTAAAGCAATCTCGGTTTTTCAGTCGCTAGTTACATGACATTCCGACCGAAAAGTGTACTCAACCAAGCAAAAACTTGTGAACCTACTCAGAACACGTTCGGCACAAATTTTTCGGTCGGTTGCTAGTTACATGACTCAAACCGAACCGAAAATTGTACTCAGTTCGTGTTGAGTATGTCATGTAACTTCCATAATAGTGTAGCAGAAGCCCACCATGGCAAGGTGAAAATGGGTGGTGTCAATGTGCAGGCGCAAAACCATGGAGAATATACAAGGAGGAAAAACTCTTATGGGGAAAATGACAGGAAATGGATGGGTAGAAGAAACCAAACTTCTAGTTCATTTTTGGCCACTTCTAGTTCATTTTTGTAAACAGCTGTAAGCTGGTAAACGTAAAATATATTAGTAATAAACGAACTTTGCCATGAACCGGATAAATACAATCGGCCATGTTTTTTGGGGTACATTTGACTGCAGCGCCACCAATAATCAAACGAAAATGGACAACACGGAGTTTTTATCTCCTTGTATAGCCTCCATGCGCAAAACCAAGAGAATTCCGAATGTAGTAGTAGACTTGATCAGTAAACTGATGTACGGACCAAGATCCAACTAGAATTATAAGTTGAGATTGTAAAAGGATATTGTCAGAACCATGTTAATAAGAAACGAAGCACAATAATTTTTTTATAAAATAAAATTAAATTTTTTGGTATCACATTCCATTTATAACAATTAATAAACATCATATGCATCAAGCACCATTTCACAACAATAATGTACAGTGCCATCTATTATTTAATTAATTACTGTTTTCAGTCAAGACATCTTTTGATGCTTTCAGCTTTTTCGAAAATTTATTAGAGCAATTATTATTAGGCATTGCCCTTTTCGAAATTCGAACTTCAACCGTCAATTTGAGCGAATTTATTTGACAAAAGGAACGCGCCCTTTGGCTGCAAACGCTTAAAATTAAAAATATTCGTTTTGACAAATTCAAATTCTAGTTAATAAATTTAAATTAGTGTAACATATAAAAATTCTAGCTTTATTTACGTAAGTGTTCAAATTTATTTTTGTTGTTTATTTATATTTACTCGAAATGACTGGTTGTGTCTGATAAATTGTTAAATTTTTGCAATTTTGAAGAATGTAAAAACTTATTTTATACCTAGTATTGTAAGTGATGAAATGTGTAACAAGCTGGTCGTCTTATTTGCAAAAAATAAATGCAAATTGTCACTGAGTTCCGAATGTATTTATTTTTATTCTTTCCTTCAAAGGGATTTAAGATTTTCAAACCAGAATTGTCTTGGTCTTCTTTAGACTATAAATTACTGGCGTTGGAAAGGTTCATATATTCTTCAAGTACTAGATCCTTTTATATATTACCTTGAACCGTTTAAACCTCATGACGGTGATTAGACTGTTCGTTCCTACGTACGTTCCTCACAAGCTTTATAGATGAACGGGGAAGTGGAGGTGATGAGGGGCATCATCTCCACTTCCCCGTTCATCTAAAAGCTCGTGAGGAACGTACGTAGCATGGAGGCTATACAAGGAGACAAAACTCCGTGTTGTCAATTTTCGTTTGATTATTGGTGGCGCTGTAGTCAAATGTACCCCAAAAAACATGGCCGATTGTATTTATACGGTTCATGGCAAAGTTCGTTTATTACTAATATATTCTACGTTTAGCAGCTTACAGCTGTTTACCAGCTTCTAAATTCGATTTTATATCAATGCGATTATTCGTAATTAATCAATTTTTGATGTTTCCAATGAATTTTTATCAAATTCATGCGGGGTACATCGGACAAAGGTGACATCTGTGGCCAAAAATGAACTAGAAGTTTAGTTTCTTCTACCCATCCATTTCCTGTTATTTTCCCCATAAGAGTTTTGTCTCCTTGTATATTCTCCATGGTACGTAGGAACGAACCTTAGAATAGAGAACTGCAGGAAAGGCCCTCGGGTATAAAATCCGTGTATGGGACCGTAGTGAAATCGCTATCAGTCAACTGTCAAATTGGTACGATTTCTTGTTAGTTAACTGTCAAATTTTCCCGCGGCACTTTCTTTAAAACGAGTTTTTCTATAAAATTTATTTACAGTTTTTCGCAAAACTAATTAAAAAGAAGAAAGAAAGTTTAAAGAATTTGTTTTTGTCAATTAGAAGTTGTTACGAGTGAATTTTCAGTGAAAAAAAGGGCAATAAAGTGTGCAGTTTGAATTTCACTACGCTAAAATTCTCCGAGGGCCCTTCCTGTAGTTTTGTATTCTAAGGAACGAACAGTCTAATCCTTAGAATACAAAACTACAGGAAGGGCCCTCGGAGAATTTTAGCGTAGTGAAATTCAAACTGCACACTTCATTGCTCTTTTTTTCACTGAAAATTCACTCGTAACAACTTCTAATTGACAAAAACAAATTCTTTAAACTTTCTTTCTTCTTTTTAATTAGTTTTGCGAAAAACTGTAAATAAATTTTATAGAAAAACTCGTTTTAAAGAAAGTGCCGCGGGAAAATTTGACAGTTAACTAACAAGAAATTGTACCAATTTGACAGTTGTCTGATAGCGATTTCACTACGCTCCCATACACGGATTTTATACCCGAGGTCTAATCACCGTCCATAGTTGTTTTATTAATTTTTTGTGTTTAACACCTTAGAATATAGAACTACAGGAAGGGCCCTCGCCGAATTTTAGCGTAGTGAAACCTTTTTGCGTGAGTACTCACGTTTTGGTAGTTGTTTGTCCACTTCCAGCGGAAAAAGCGAGTAGAATAGAGGAGCGGCAAGAACGAGTTGAAATAATCAGTTTTCTAAAATACAATCTTGCCCCTATTTTAATCAGCTGATCCCCTTGAATTTTGCGTTTTGTTAGTTAATGTAAACAAAGATATCCAAGCAAACAAAATTTTTATTATTTCGAGTATTTAGCGCAGTGATTTCATAATTATGAATGAAAATATGTAATATATGAGTTTAGGAAGTATTTTAATTAGCCCACTTCCCCAATAAAAATGTTTCGGTAAATGTTCAGATTAACTCCTCCATGTTCGATTTTGATGAAATTTTTACACAAGGTACAGTTAATTATGTACAACTCAGGTATGTTAATAAAAAATGTCGGTCAAGTCCCGTTATCTCGTAATTCCACCTCAAAGTGCCGAAATTTCAAAAATTCAAAATGCAATTATTGCCAATATTCACCAATATTGATGAAATTTACACACATTGTATATTTCGATGTGGACAATTTATTTTTGGGAAAAAAATGGGCACTCATGCATGCACCGTTACTTTTTTATTTAACTTTATAGTACTTAAATTTTCAAAATGCAATAAGTGCCAAAGTACACCACATTTTTTTATGAAATTTATAAATAATGTATATTTTTGTCTGCATAATAACTTGGTTTTAAAAAAAATTGCCTCCTATATACCGTTTTTTAATACATTTCTAAAGCACGTCAATGTATGGGAATATGAAATAATAACTGCCAAATTCAACTTTTAATTATTTTAAAATTTATGTATATTTCATATATTGGCAAGTATAAAAATTGTAATTTTCATATTTAAACTTTTTAATTATTTGAAATGTATGAAATATATAAATTTTAAAATAACTATTTTTTTAAAATCTCATATATAAAACAGTAACTGACTGACAGGCAACGCACAGCCCAAACCTCTGGACCTAAAGGTCTGAAATTTTAACAGTGCATCCCTATAATGACGTGGACATCCACTAAAAGGCGATTTTTCGAAATTAATCCCCTAAGGGTGTGAAATGGAGTTGACGCAAACCGCCTGACCTAAAGGGCTGAAATTTTGACAGTGCATCCCTATAATTCTTCCACTAAGGGCGTGAAATGGGGTTGAATAGGTTGTATGGGGAATTTTTCCTTTAGTCAGCTTTTCTTCAAACTTAGTATAAATACTCCACACTATAAATAATGAAAAACGTGTTTCAGAAATTTTCGATATTCAACCTCTAAGGGGTGAAACAATATATATATAAAACAGTTCCGTTACTGACTAACACTGCGTCTACACATTCCATATTTTTCGCCATCGACTTGGCCATATTTTATGGCTTGAGCTGTCAAATGTTATGGTGGTGGGCAATTCATGGCATGAATTTTCATGGAAAAAATGGCACATTTTCACAAATGTTATCGAGACAAAAATATTTTCAGAATTATAAACATGCGTACATATATTCACACCGAATCAAACTAAATTTTAAACTTTCCGCCATAGTTGTGTGAACAAACGTCAAATTATGGCCAAATTCTTGGCAGATTTGATGGCCGGCTATAATGGCTTTCCATCGAGTTTGCCATAAGATCTGCCATCAAATATGGCCAACTTTCAGGGTCTACACGGTCCATGCCATATGGAAATGGCCATGGCCATGGCTAGTGTAGACGCTGTGTAACAGACAACGCACAGCCCACACTGCTGGATCTAAAAGGCAGAAAATGGTGCATCCCTATAATGACGTGAACATCCACTAAGAAGCGATTTTTCGAAATTCATCCCCTAAGAGGGTGAAATGGGGTTGAATAGGTTGTATGCGGATTTTTTTTCTTTAGTCCCATTTTCTTCAAACTTAGTATAAATACTCCACACACACCATAAATAATGAAACACGTGTTTCACGATTTTTCGAAATTGGGGTTCAAAATTTGTGAAACTCGAAATGGTAGTACCGCGCCACAACGTCATTGATTTCATTAGCATTGGTTTTTGATTGTTTGATAAAGTTCCACCTACTACATAATCTTTTTTTATTGAAAGGCGTTGCAACGTTTTGCTAGTCGCTTATAATCGGACTTTTAATTTATGTATCATTCATAATACTTACAGGGAGACATATATTTTAAGTCCCAAAATAAAAGTCCCGAGGTGACTTTTATTTAATATTTTCAATACAACAGTTATTCAAAAAGCGTTATTTGCAAATCATCAAAGTAAAAGTCATGAAATTTTTATTTTTGTATTCACAATAAGAATTTCTGTGAGACTTTTAATTTGTAGTCATGAAATAAACTTTCTTAAAACAATTTTCTATTTAAAGTCTTATTAAATATCTTTATTTAATTCCACAAACAAAATTTTTGCTAAATTATTTTCATTTATATTTGTTCTTAAATCACTTAGAACTATTTTTAAAGCGGAAAACGCTCTTTCAACGCTTACGTTGGTATGTAAAAAAGGAGCATTTTTCTGTAAGTTTGGGAACATATATTTTTGATCCTCCCAATATTCTAACAGGTCGTTGTTTATATTTGGCCTTTTTTTCTTTATACATAAAGTAAATTTTAAAAAACATTACTGCTATTTGTCATGTTGATTTTTTCTTCATTTTTCTAATAAAATAAACAAAAGATAATTTTGTAAAATTAATTGTTAAGATTGATTTAATATTAATTTGCCTCAAGTCATGACACTAAAAAAATATGTATGTCTCTCTTGAACGTCTCAAGTTATGTTTCCTTTTTTGCTGACTTATTTTTTTTATTAAAAAGGCCAATGAATTTTTTTTAAACAAGAGTGAAATAATCATAATATCGGAGATTACATTACCTGTCTACATACAAATATTTGATAAGCAATTTTTATCAAATGCTTTTTAGCTTTGTCTTTTTGGCTGCTGTTAAGGAGACGTCGAAGACGTGGATCTAGAAATAAAGCGGCGAGCATAATTTCATTATCTAGTAAAACTTTTTCTCTAGCATCGATGCATTGATTTAATTTCTGTGGCATCTCACTGCCAATTTGTTTTAATTCCATTTTTTGGTTTACCCATAATATGTAAAAGTCGCAAAGCTTATGTCGTTTTATAAATTGGCTGGAGTGCATTTTATCTTGGATTAATGCCGATTGAGATGGTGTAAGTTGATAATTGCTTTCAAGGTGTTGTTCACAAAATTGTTTAAATTCTAAAATCCTTTCCAACATAGAATATGTCGAATTCCATCTCGTTGGTACATCAATAACGGGTTTATGTTGTTTTAGACTTAACAGAATGGACCTACTCGTAAAAGGAATTAATTTTCCAAAATATTGCATATCCATAAATAATACCGGTATGACTTAGTACGCAATAATTTTGCAATATCTCTCGCATTATGCAAGATTGAAGAAATCATTATATCATTAAGAGCGTCTTTAACAGCAAGCTTCAATGTGTGCGCAGCACATTTAATGGATACCATACCCTCAAAATGTATTCCTAAACCAGTTTCATTTTTTAATAAAGAAAAAAAAATTCATTTATCAATTACTTTCCAGAAGATTATCTAAATCGTTGTTGCAATCATCTGCATACAAAACATCACTACAGTTTAATAAGTCTATTGCTTTAATTATGTTTCGGCCATTGTCGGTAGTTACTATATAAATTTGTTTTTTATTAATTTGAAATTGTTCCAAAAGGTGCTCAATCTCTTCTTTTAAATTTAATCCTGTGTGGCGTTTGTCTAGTTCTATCACTCCCAGTGTATAAATTGCAATTTTAAAATTATAAATATGCTGTAAATTTACGCCCACAATTTAACGATCTTTTCTCGTCGCAATGTCTAAAGCCCGGTATGCAAGGCTCAAGAAATTTCTTTGCCTATCTAAAAACTATGTAAAAAAAATGGTCAAGAAATGGTTCAGAAATATTTTCTGGAGCGATTTCTGCGACCGGTATGCTAGAGTCAAGAAATTCACACCAGAAATATCGTGTTTTTTAGTGACACGCAGATGTCGCTTTTGATAAAATTTTAGTTTTTCCTCCAGAAATAAGTGTCGATTCATTTATTTCCTTAAGAAATTTTAACGGTTCATGAGATCTTGACGTCTCAGGTGGTTTTTGAAATTGAAAGTAACTGTCAGCAATGGAAAAAATACATATTGTTGTTTTTTATTCAGATTTTTTAAATTCTTTTTTAATTCTTTACTAATTAAAACAATTTCATTAATTCCAAGCAATCATAAAACAATTTATTTAATGTCTGCAATGAAAATAAGTAACTGTCAAAATTTTTGAACTGCTGTCATTTTTTCTTAGGGAAATAAATGCAGAAGTTTTCTTGAGCAAATTTCTTGAGCCTTGCATACCGGGCTTAAAGCCCGGTATGCTCAAGAAATGTCTTTGCCCATCTAAAAACTATGTAAAAAAATGGTCAAGAAATGGTTCAGAAATATTTTCTGGAGCGATTTCTGTAACCAGTATGCTAGAGTCAAGAAATTCACACCAGAAATATCGTGTTTTTTAGTGACACGCAGATGTCGCTTTTGATAAAATTTTAGTTTTTCCTCCAGAAATAAGTGTCGATTCATTTATTTCCTTAAGAAATTTTAACGGTTCATGAAGTCTTGACGTCTCAGGTAGTTTTTGAAATTGAAAGTAACTGTCAGCAATGGAAAAAATTACATATTGTTGTTTTTTATTCAGATTTTTTAAATTCTTTTTTAATTCTTTACTAATTAAAACAATTTCATTAATTCCAAGCAATCATAAAACAATTTATTTAATGTCTGCAACGAAAAAGAGGAAGCCGTTTATACGTTAATTCGAAATTTTGGCGTAAGTTTAAGTTAAATCGATTTAATTTTGCTGCTATAAACTTGGTATATGAGAAAGTGAAAACGTGAAAAGTCTTTTCATTCTCATTCTCATCGGGTCTTCTCATTTTTGTCAGCAAAGCGATTCTATAACCTAAAGTGAGATATTCCAGTGACAAATTAGCTGAATGTAGTTCACATTGGAAATTCTCACTTGTATAAACGTCAAACGTGGGGTTTCATGTCATATTTTGTAGTTATTCGAGTGGCCTACTTTGTTGATAAGACTTTGTAACATTTAAAATAGCAACAGTATGCAATTATAGAGCAAAGAAGAAGACGCCAAAGGTGGGCAATTATAATTTGGGTTTTCAATCAAAATTCATGGTTTTACATTTCAAATCCACGTTAAAAAGTTACACCTAGAGCATTTAAATGAGTGGCACACTCCTCCCATAATTTTTTTGAAAATGACAAGTTCTCACATTTCTCACTAGAAAATTTTTGGTGAGAAATTATTTTTCACCATGAAATAATTTGACAGATAAACTCACGTTCTCATCGTTCCAGAATCGCATTTATTGGAATTCTCACTGAAAAGACTTTTCACTAGACTTTTCACAGTTACAGAATAACCACTCTGAAGTGAGAACCGCCTAAAGCCCGGTGCAAGGCTCAAGAAATTTGCTCAAGAAAACTTCTGCATTTATTTCCCTAAGAAAAAATGACAGCAGTTCAGAAATTTTGACAGTTACTTATTTTTATTGCAGACATTAAATAAATTGTTTTATGATAGCTTAGAATTAATTAAATTGTTTTAATTAGTAAAGAATTAAAAAAGAATTTAAAAAATCTGATAGTCCGGGGAAATTAGCATTTAAAGGAGACAAAATTCGGAAATGGCTGAAAATTGGTCCACAGCTTCCTTGGGACTTTTTAAGAAAACAATTTCGGAATCACAGAAAAAACAAAATGGCCGCCGGAAATATAGACGTTTTCCGGTGTTTTCCTTTTATCTCGGTTTCTATAAGTCGTACAACCCCTACAAAGGCTCTAAATGTTGACAATTTCCAAAAATCACTTTTTGGCGAAAACATTACTCAAAAACTGGTTTTTTCGAAATTTGTTTTTGATCAGTCAATACGAAACGTTATTGCCTGCAAAAAGGCCTTGTGTCATTTTTTCGAAAACTTAACTCTTTCGAAGTTATTCAAGGTCAAATTTTCCAAAAATCACTTTTCGGCCAAAAAATCACTAACTATTGATTTTCGCAACATTTTTTGAAAAGTTTCCATTAGGGTAGGCAATAATCTTTTGTATAAATAGAAAAAAAATTTCTCAATAATCAGTTTCTGTCATTTTTTGGCCAAAAACTGATTTTTTGAAACTTTGACCTTGAATAACTTCGAAAGGGTCAAGTTTTCGAAAAAATGGTACGAGGCTTTTTTGTAGGCAATAACGTTTTGTATTGACTGATCAACAAATTTTTGCCGAAACTTTGACCTTGAATTACTTTGAAAGGGTTAATCGGGTCAACATCTTTGTAAGAACTAAATTTGTAGAGAATTTCATTGTCAACTTAGAGCCTTTGTACGGGGTTGTACGACTTATAGAAACCGAGATACAAGGAAAACACCGGAAAACCGCTATATTTCCGGCGACCATTTTGTTTTTTTTTGTGATTCCGAAATTGTTTTCTTAAAAAGTCCCAAGGAAGCTGTGGACCAATTTTCAGCCATTTCCGAATTTTGTCTCCTTTCGTGCGTTTTTTTTTTGCTAATTTCCCCGGACTATGAATAAAAAACAACAATATGTAATTTTTTCCATTGCTGACAGTTACTTTCAATTTCAAAAACTACCTGAGACGTCAAAACCTCATGAACCGTTAAAATTTCTTAAGGAAATAAATGAATCGACACTTATTTCTGGAGGAAAAACTAAAATTTTATCAAAAGCGACATCTGCGTGTCAGAAAAAACACGATATTTCTGGTGTGAATTTCTTGACTCTAGCATACCGGTTACAGAAATCGCTCCAGAAAATATTTCTGAACCATTTCTTGACCATTTTTTTACATAGGTCTAAGATAGGCAAAGAAATTTCTTGAGCCTTGCATACTGGGCTTAAGTTGGAGTTGGAGAAAGATATTTTTATTGCCCAAATGTCTGTCATTGGGCGCGTTTAGGCCCGAGTTATTTTAACTCTGTTAAATTAGCGGTGTTGACTTAGCACCGTTTCTAGCATGCCATTTGACAATTCTCATTTTACAGCTAATGATGCAAGTTACACTATCCATCACTTCGTTAATTACCCCCATACACAAACCGACTTTTAGGCAAGGGGTCGCAGCGAAGTATGCAAATTACACGCATGGTATATACCTCCCTGCGACCCCTTGCCTAAAAAATCGGTTTGTGTATGGGGGTAATAAACGAAATGATGGATAGTGTGACTTGCATCAATAACAGGCAAAAATAATAACATTTCCCATTTTAGAAATAATAAAAAGCTAAAAAATGAATAATAATAATAAAATCTTCATTCTGTATTGAAATATTTCTAAATTATTTGCTTACAACAAAAAATTACAAGCAAACGTCAATTCATTTTGGCTGTGCTAAATTTTAGCTAAGCCAAAAAGCAGAAATAAGTTAGCTAACAGCGCTAAAAAAAATTGCTCTTTATGCCGTTGTTAACTTGCCTAGCTCAGTTAAATTAACTTCGGCCTAAACGCGCCCATTTACTGCATTTTCATATGAGCGACCGTTAACGAAGTATTCAAAAAAATGGCGTTATCAGTTATTTCAGGCACGTGCAGTGCGAACTTTGGCGTTAAATTTCTCTCAAACTATATTAATATATAAACGATAACAATGATAAAGGGCTTATTCTAAAGGTAATTACTAGGACTTTTATCCTGGGTCTAAACCGGCTTTTTACACTGTCTTAACATTTATTTGACATTTAATGACATTTTTTAAGTTGGTGGGCAGAATGTGGCAACACATGGCTTTAAGTAAAGAACAACGTTTTGATGTTAAAGAAACTACCGCGTTACAATGTTTAGAAGAAATGGAGAAAGGGGAATTGAGGAAAAGAATAATATTTAGAACTCATATTCCAAAGGCATTCCCGTTCGCGATAATAATTAATTAATTTTATTGTCGCGGACTTAGAAAGTTTAAATACCGCCATTTTACGTCGCCAAATGTCAAATAACTCTCTTGAAAAATGTTAGCTCCAATGGCAAAAATGTTTTGCCAAATCTGTCTTGTCAATATGATGGCAACACTTTTTGGTCTACACAAGACATTTCACAGACAGAACATGAGTGTTGTGACAGTGTAAAAAGCCGGTGTAGACCCAGGGTAAGTTTGTTAGTGGCCATTAAGCCAGAAAATTAAAATTTAACGATTTAATCGCAAAAAACTGCATTATACTCCTACCACATGATCATGGTTGAACTTTGACCTGCCATAACTTTGAGCCAAATCAACTTATAGAGCTCGTTGAGGGCTCATTGCGTGGAAAAAATTAGCTGGTTATTTATAATTTTGGTTCTTTTTTTCACTTTAAAGACAAGGTTTTTTTGTCGGATAACGTATATGGATTGTTGGTTTTTGTATTATAAAACGAACAAAAAAAGAAAAAAAAGATTATGTATAAATTTTTTCCCTTCATGAAATAGACGACTTTGACTCGTCGGGTGGCGAAATCGGCAAACAAATTTTGTCAGGCACTACCATGTAATTAAACACATTTTTCTTTTCTGATCCTGAAAAAATCAGCTGGTTATTAATAAATTTTTGG
The DNA here is from genome assembly GCA_963855945.1 of Thereva nobilitata. Taxonomy (NCBI): domain Eukaryota; kingdom Metazoa; phylum Arthropoda; class Insecta; order Diptera; family Therevidae; genus Thereva; species Thereva nobilitata. The sequence continues at coordinate 39,511,286 of OY979697.1, forward strand.
AAGCCCATAATTTAGCAGGTTTGGGGTGGTAGACACCCTTAAGGGTTCAACAGTGTTGTCGGACGAGTTTTGTTTCGCGCGTATCATCGCCATGCAGCTGTGATTGGTAAAAAAACTATCTATACATTTTTTGGGCACCTGGAGGAAAAAAGCCGCGGTTTCATGAATTTTCGCAGAGGAAAAGTTGGTGGACTAGGTGTACTTAATCCATACAAAAAGTTTTTAGATAGAATGTATAAATTTTTTTTTTTGCTGGTGGGCGCTCAGACTATTATCTACGGTCATACAGTATTTAAGAAAAAACCCTCAAAATTTAGCTTAATTATGCGTTCATTTCGTATTTTTTGGAGGAAAAGGTGGTTTTAGTTGAAATTTTAGTTAAAAAACAAAATTTTGACTTTGAACTAACATATTTTCTGAACGGAGTCCCTGAGGTTGATGATATTTATATCAAAATAAAGAATGTACATTTCTTTAACAACTGACCCTAATTACGTCGCTCCACGATAAATAGTTAAGTAGTAATTAAAGTTTAACTAAATTAAAAAATGGTTCAAACATCTTTTCTTAAACACCCTATGTCTCAGTGGATAGCTCCGGTAGCCTTATTCTGTGGAACAATTTTTTTCTCCAAATATACCCAGGAATTACCCCTTAACGGATTAGCATCTTAGTCGGGAACACTCTGTATTTACAAGCTTAAAACTTTTCTTCCCTTTATAAATTTTATTAATTATTTTATTAGATTTATCTTTCTTAGAATTGTCCACTACGCTCAGGCCCGGTGTGTCCATGCTGTTGTCCTCTTCTTACAATCTGGAAAGGTCATATTTTGCTGGTGTGCAGTGTCCTGCTACTGAGCATCCAGTGGCGGTATGGTTATCTGGCGTCGTGCCCAACACATCATCATCGCAGGCGTCACTCCACTTCGCCACTCTTTTGTTCGATTACTGGAAAATGGCAGTGGTGTATCCAATACCTAAAAAAGATAAAGACAAAAGTAACCCTGACAATAAGTCAATAAGTTTGCTATCGAATATCAGCAAGGTTTTTGAAACAGTCATTAATAGATCATTATCCAAATGTGTTGAGCAAAAGAAGATAATTCCCGATAACCGGTTTGGTTTCAGGGCGGGACATGATACTATTCATGCCGCGTCTAAACTAGTATCAGACATACACTGGAACTTTATGAAAGGCCAGTATATCGGAGCATGCCTGATCGATTTTGAGAAGGCATTCGATACAGTATCGATCGAAGGTCTTCTCTACAAACTGGTCAGACTCGAAATTACCGCACCTCGGCTATTTACAATATTACCCCGTTTATGACTGGGTTCAACCTAGGTTGAACCCAGGTTCAACCCACTCATAAGCGCGGGTCGAGTTGAAACTGGGTCCACTCAACTTAACTTAGCTCTCCTACCTGAGTCGAGTTGAAATTTTGACTCATATACGCGGGTGGAGTTGAAATTGGTTTGAAATGACATTTGTTTTTTTTGTTTAGTATCCGTGAAGTTCATTTTGATAGAAAACTCTATAGGAAATCTGAAATATTGAAAAATATAGAAAAAGAATTAACAAAAAGAAGCTATCGTATCTAAAACTGAGAATTTCACACAAAAATTTGAGGTTAAGTTTTGATGTCAGTTTAACTCTATTTCAACCCAAAGTGAACTCAACTCGACATCATATACGGTGGTCCAAATTTCAACTCAGCCTCGACTCAACTTTTCAACCTAATCACAAACGGGGTATATGATTTCAAAGAAGAATTTCATCGTCAAAAGTGGCAACTTCACATGGTCCGCAACAGGGTGCGGTAACCTCACCGCTCTTATTTAATATCTTTACGAGTGACCTAATAAGTTCACACCGCTTCGCACTAGCGTATGCGGATGACCTGATCGTGTACAGAAGGGGCAGAAGATTAGAGTTATGCAGACGCTCCTGCAACGTGATTTCGAGACTCTATAGTGATGATTGGAAGTTGAAGATCACTTTTAGCAAATGCAAATCGATCATTTTCCGGACTCCTCTAAACAGAGCTTCTCGCGAGGTGGGAGGAACTGGAAAACTCAAAATTTCGAACAAGGCTAAACAAGCATTAGAAAATAAATTGGACGTGAAATTCCTTGGGCTTTGGCTGGACCAATACTTATATTTGTCATATAAGTGCTGCTCTTGCCGAGGCAAACAAGGCGTTTCACATGACCAAAAGGCTCTTTTATAGCAGACACTTAATCCCACGTGTCAAGGTAATCTGCTATCAAACCTTGGTCAGACCAATTTTAACTTATGGTTCAACATATTTCCTTCTTACATGGAAAAACTTCGGTTTTTTAAAAGACAATGCTTAAAGGCGAACACCCGAATCAGGCTTCGCGAAATTTCACGCCAACAATATCCTTTACTATAAGGCATCTGTTAACAGGATCAACAACTTCATAATCAAGTTGATTCGAGGTCACGTTGCTAGAGCGACGGAGAGCGACAATCCTCTTATTCGGGGAACGTTCTACCCGAACTCTAAATACCTCAAAGCAGCTTGTGAATGCGGATTTATCCCCCCAGAAGCATTTATTTAACTAGATGCCAAAAATTGGTCCAGGATGATTCGGGGTTGCCCCCCTATATCACATGTATCGCAATGCATGTGATAGCGAATTCGTGTTATCGATGAAGGCAGGGAGGTTTAGCAGCTCGTGAATGCGGATTTATCCCCCCAGAAGCATTTATTTAACTAGATGCCAAAAAATTGGTCTTGGATGATTCGGGGTTGCCCCCCCTACATCACATGTATCGCAATGCATGTGATAGCGAATTCGTGTTATCGATGAAGGCAGGGAGGTTTAGCAGCTCGTGAATGCGGATTTGTCCCCCCGGAAGCATTTATTTAACTAGATGCCAAAAAATTGGTCCAGGATGATTCGGGGTTGCCCCCCCCCCTATATCACATGTATCGCAATGCATGTGATAGCGAATTCGTTTTATCGATGAAAGGCAGGGAGGTTTAGCAGCTCGTGAATGCGGATTTATCCCCCAGAAGCATTTATTTAACTAGATGCCAAAAAATTGGTCTTGGATAATTCGGGGTTGCCCCCCTATATCACGTGCGCAATGCATGTGATAAGCGAATTCGGGTTATCGATGAAGGCAGTGAGATCCAAGATCTCCTGAGATTCAGCACGCGAATCTCAGAAAGAGATAAAAAAGATGTCTCCAATGCCAGTAATTTGTACTGGTGGCTGGAGGATCGTTGGGTATTTGCCCTCTCTAATTAGTTTATAGAATATTTTTAATGCATGCTAGTTTTTAAAGGTTAGCTTAGTAGTTAGATAGGGTTTAGTTCTAGTTTTTACTTAGTAATGAATTTAGATTTAAGTAAGACTATGCTGGTGGTGCGAACTTTCACGAGCTTTAGTTTCTCTCAGCTCGAGCCCATGGAAGCTCGCCGCCTGGACGGAGTTCACCCGAGGCAGGCCCTCCGCTGTGCTCCGCCCAGATAGTTCTTAATTTTATAATAGTGTTTAAGTTAATTAGCTTGTAAGTAAGGGGTGCGAGCTTTCACGAACTTGTATCATCATCGAGTCTGTGGAAGTCCGTCGCCTGGACGGGGGTCGCACAAGAGAGATTTACTTCTGCTGACCTCCGCCCAGATCGGTTCCCTAGATTTAAGTTAGTTAGTGGAATAGGATAAGATAGGACAAGTTTTATACAAAATAAATGTATATAGTACCTAAGTTTTTGTTTCTTAAAATTAATTAATCTATATATATATAAAATTCGATGTATGTGTGTATGTATGTATGTTCCCTAATAACTCCTAAACCATTCAACCGGTCGCCACAAAAATTTAACCACATATTACTTACATCAAGGGGATGGTTTTAGCATCGGTGCCTACTTTCAAAAATCACTCCTAGGGGGCGCTGTCTTAGAGAGCTTTAAAAAGCATAATAATATACGTTCTACGAGGGTGAAAATGTATACATAGAGGTTTCTGGGTACGAGAAAGCGATTGGTGATGTCCATTACTTTCGAAAAGATGGCGGTTCCAATATGGCGGCCGAATTTTGCAATTGTGTTCCCCGACCGCCGGCATGGGTATCAAATGAAAGGGTATGACAAATAGAATATTATTAGCTGTGTGGCGTCATTCCAAATTCAAAATGGCCGCTTACACAAAATGGCGGATTACCTTTTTCTATGCAAGCCATCCGGTAATGGTATCAAATGAAAAGGTATGACAAGTAGAATACTATTAGCTGTGCCGCGTCCTACCAAATGCAAAATGGCGGCCAGCACAAAATTACATTTTTCTTTACAACGCCCGGGGCCCGCCCTCGGTATGGGTATCAAATGAAAGTCTATTACCAAGTTTATAGCAGCAAAATTAAATCGATTTATCTTAAAGTTACGCCAAAATTTCGAATTAACGTATAAACGGATCAACTTACATTCTTATAACTTTGGCTTAAGCCGAAAAATTTCGGTTTAAGCCATAATTCGAATTATCCCGTTTATATGACAAAAAATTTTGGATGATCCATAATTCGAATTATTTTTGGAGTAGCTATAAACTAGGTATATGACGAGTATGGTACAGTAAGCTGCGTGACGTCATTTTAAATCTAATATGGCGGTCACCACAAAATGGCAGAAGACATATAATAGTCTAAAATGTAGAAAATAAAATATAGTTTAAAAAAACTAAAATATACACTTTTAAATTAAAATGAACTAAAAAATCGAGCGAAGTTCTGCACAGGGCGTCTACTCCCCCGGCATAGCAAAATCAAATCTGATCGATAAATGCCAAGTCAGGGGATGGTTTTTATTGGCTCGATCAAAATATCAGATCCCTAATAGTTTCACATTTTGTTATTTGGAATCAAAAATACCAAAAAATTGCCTTTTTCAAACTCTCCTACTGTATATTAAAATTCATATCACCTGATTACTACTATTGGCTTATGGGTGCAGCATAGGCGCACCGGGTCCCAGCTAGTAATATATAAAAAAAATGAAAACTACAATTTTTAGCTTTTTAAAAACTAAACTTAGATTTCTTTTGTGAAATTGGTGTCTTTCGCTAAGGCCACAAGACTCGTATTCTTCGCCTTTCGTTCTGTTGCCCTTCAGGTATGTACGTGTTTTTTGATGGCGGGGGACTTAGAACTTCCGTCACCTTCCACCGACATTTTTCGCACCCCTTTTTGCGGGCTCTTGTTCCTTTTGTAAATCCGGAGGCTGTCTTCACTAATCTTCACTGTGTTCACTAAGTGTTTTTACTATTAATTTCAGTGTTATTTTATGAATATATTCTGTAAACTTTAAAAAAATAAAAAATTTTCCAGTTTTATTTAATTTTGTTTCGACCTGTCACCACCGCCCTTCTCGATCGAATGAAATGGTCCCATCACTTGAAGTAGTGTTCAAGTGCATGTAAACTTGTCTTGGCTTCAAAGATACTTGAGTCGAATAAATAAAAAAAATTGTCTGACTAGAAAATCAAAACGATATAAATTTAACAAAACGATTTAAATATATTTAAAAAAAATTATGCATATTATAATACAGCGGCAATAATGACAGCTGCTAACTGTTATACACACTAAAAGAAGATAAACCCATTGGTTGTTGTCTTAGAACTTCATATCTGCGCATATCTGAATGACTTGTAGCTCAAAGTCTTTGATCGTGGTTCACTGTATTTCGTAACCCTTTTGCTAGGCGGTTTGTCAGTACGTAATTAGTTGCATGCATTTACCTTGAAAAAACTAACAATTCTCGAGTAACAGTTGTTGATCCGCGGTAGAGTAAAGAAAAGTGTCATCTTAAAATAAAACTGTCAGAAATGCGACTGTCAGAATGGTCTTAAAATTGATCGGTATGCTGCTGCTGCGCCTGTACTCAACTTGCATTTTGATAGTGGATCTGTACTATATTTCATTTTATGCTATCTACGAGATATTCTTGGTTGCGCTGCATACAATTAAGCCAAGCTCGAAGAAATCAGTAAAGGATGAAATCGCTGTTGTTGTTGGTGCAAGCCGAGGAATTGGTCGTGAAGTCGCTTATGATCTCTCTTGTCTGGGAGCGACGGTAGTCTGCTTGGACATAAATGCGGCTGGTAATGAGGCGACTGTAAAGCAGATTAGGGCCAATGGAGGTAAAGCATTTTCGTATACCTGCGATGTGACACAAAACGAGATTGTCATAAAGACTGTTAATTCTATTGAACAAAATGTTGGTGAGATTTCTATGCTATTTCATTGCTGTGGTGTTCCAAGTCCTCGGAGTTACACCTCGAAGCCAATTCCCGTGAAGGCAACGATTGATGTCAGTGTTTTTTCACATTTTTGGGTAAGCCTCAAGATTATCAATTTCAAGATATTTTGATCATGCACTGAAATGTTTTTGTAGCTTCTAGATGCTATTTTACCAAGAATGAAGAAACGACGTCGTGGACATATTGTTCTACTAACATCTGTAGCTGGAATTCGTGGACTTAAGCATCAAATGCCTCTTGGAGTCTCCCAGTTTGCTGTCCAGGGACTGCTTGAATCATTACTAGAACATCTTCGATTAGAAAAATTACATAAAAATATTTTCATTTCCCTAGTCCATATATATCCCTTTGTAGTTAGTGAGGAATTAGCTAAAGATCCATCGATGCAACTTCCTAATTGGTTTGGCACAATTGAAGCTAAAGAGGCGACCAATCGAATTATGGAAGGGGTTTTAAGAAATGAAATTGAAATAAGTATTCCAAAGCATGTTCTACACCTTGGACGTATCATGAAGTTGTTACCACGGAAAGTGATCCTCTTGCTGCGAGAATTTCTTGACACTGGTGTAGATTTTGGATAGGAGATGTATTAGCTTTAAAAAATATCAGACTGAATTTTAAGAGTCAGTATTTTTGTTAAGAATAAATAAGTGGAAGAAAGAGAAAAAAAACTGTTATATTTTATGAAGAGGAATATGAAATGCAGAATTTACTGTAATTTAAACTCGTCTGTAACTGTTAAGAGGCTATTAAATGCATTTACAAAGAAGTTGAAACGTTTCAAGTAAAGTTACATATTTTTTTACAAAGGATTTTGCTGTAAAAAATTCAGTATTTTATTTGGTTTAAAAAAAATAACAGTTTGAATCGCTGATCACAAATTCGAACATGGAATAAGAAGTGGTATTGATCGCAATGCACTGTTCTAATGTTTCTAGAAAATTCTGCTTTTTTCCAGCGAACCACTGTTAGTAATGGGCTGATACATGATCCTCAATTTTTTTTATAAGTATATTTAAAATGTTAATATGGAAGAAGCTACAAAAAATATATTGACCACTTTTTGCTATAAAATTTAACTTTATCACTGGTAAAACACGTGCGCAGATGAAAATTTTCAGATGCTATCAAAAATGGTAAATTTATGCGCAAAAGCATTTTTCTATCACTTTCTCCAAGAGAAACATCTTCAGCCAAAAATTTCAAAAATGCCTTGATAAAAATAAGAAGAATTCATTTTGAGATTTTGTATTAAAATGTTTAAAATAAAAAGAAATATTTTTTTTTAAAACCAAGCTATTTTATTTTTTTTTATGCATGCACAATAAAAACCAAGAAACAAACAAATTTAAAACCAAATAAACACCAAATTAAAAGGAAATTGAAATACATTGAAAATAAAACATCGAGCGTAAATTGTAACTATTATTGAAGAATATTGTTTTATGGTGTTCCTACAGCATCCAGCATAATTTCTCGAACCTAAGAAAAAAGGAAACAAAAAAAAACAAATTAATTTATCTGAATGTATTTTTTAATATCAGTTTTAATTTACCTGTACATGTGGCGGAGTTCCCAATGCATACATCACAGCATCTGAAACATCCTCAGGATTTAGAGTAATTAACACGAGCTTATCTAACGGTTCTGGTAACATATCCGTTCTAACGGCACCTGGACTGACCGACTATATAAAATAAAATAAAAAAGAAGGGATGTTATATAACGGAATCACATTTCTTTAACAATAAGTATTTTAAAATGAACTTACCGTTACTTTAACTTTAGTATCCATCCTTAAGAATTCCTGACGATAAGTTTCCACCATTGCTGTAACTGCAAATTTCGATGCTGAATACATACTAATTGATGGGACTTCCTTTGGTAGCGGAGGAACACGATGTCCAGCGAGACTATTTATCATAATCACATGCCCATCAACTTTCCTATCCTTCATTGAATTAAAAGCCTCCCGGGTACAATATAATACTCCCATTACATTGGTTTCGATGATTTCCTTAGACGCATCGGTACTGTTCATGTCCACTAAATTACCACATTTTAGGACTCCAGCGCTGTTAATTAATATATCTACGCCTCCATGTTCAGCCTTTATCTTTTGAAATGTACTTTTTACATCTTCTTCTTTACGGACATCACAACATTGATAGAAAACACGACTCTTATACTGCGGAGGTATGGATCCTTCTAATTCCGTAAGTACATCTTGTCGGCGAGCTAAAGCCACTACACGTATATTATTTTTTAATAGTTCATGTACAATAACGCCACCAATTCCAGCACTAGCACCGGTTACAACAGCAACTTTATCTCGCCAACGATCCATTTTCTGTAAAGTACAATACCGAACAAGCGACAACCGATGGCTTGCTGCTAGATTTATTCTAACAAGATAACGGAAAATTATATCGGTTTGGAGAGGGGGCAAAACGAAATTTTAAACTGATCGTGAGGTTTTTGGTGCCGCTGTTAAAAATCTGTATTATCTACAGCGGAAATGTCCATTAGGGTTTTTTTGATAATATAGTTCCTTTCCACGTATGTAGATAATGGGGATACGTTCCGAAAATATGAAATGGGGCTGTGAGAAATTATTAATTTTTCAATTAGAAAAAAACCGCAAAAATTTTCCTAATGGTTGAGTCTATTACAATAGATTTTAAAGGGATTTAGAAATTACATGTGAATAAATTTATGCTGGATTTTATCACATGGAAAAAAAGAGAATAAGTAGTTTTGGATAATTCTGCAATTAATAAATGAAAGCAGTCAGTAATAATAGTAAAGCAGTTTTCTACATGGGTTTTGGTCGTAATTTGTCTTTTACATGTTTTTGCCGCCTAGAATGGTTAGCGATAATGTTTGTTCCTATTTTTGAGTGAAATTTAGAATGCCTATTCATATTCCACATTAGCCCTATAAATCTATTATTATTTAAAATATTTAAAATTCGTGATTCCGGGCTTTCCAAGAATTAGTTATAAAATGCAAGTTTTGCCAATGGACAAAAATTCTATGCAAAGGGGGTGTGAACGGACGATGGAATGGACAGATAATTTGAAAGGATACTTTTAGCAAACTTGAAACGACTTTTTTGCTAGCTCCATCGTTGTTGCTGTTGATTTATGAAATTCTAATTTGCTGGGACAAGAAAGTAAAAGAGAATTTCTAATAAATTTTGGCGTTGGTTGCAAAATTTCATCCGCATCAAGTTTTAATACAAACTAAACGATTAGATGGAACTTTTGTTCGTTGGTTGTTGATGTAAAACACCTTTAGTATAGACCAGGGCTGCCCAACACGCGACCCTTCGCGTGAAATTGTGTGGCTCGCGAGATTCAACAAGATTTAACACAATATTTACAAGCAAGCACACTTCTTTGGTCAACATCGAGCTAGTTTGTTATGAGTGCAGGATTCCTTTTCTTCTGCACTTTTAATCCCGCACGGTACATAAGGCGGAAACAGGTGCGCTCCTTGTTGTGGCCTCCTTTGGCAGGGTTCTACTGCTCTAGGTCTTCCAACTCGGCAGGTTCCTTTCGGATTCCAGTCAAGGGCCGGTCTGGCTAGATTCTCGTTTGCACCTCGCTTGGTGTGGCCATTCCAATTCCATTTGCTTTGCATGATTTCGTCATCTATCCTTTCTTGGCCGGCACGGTGCAATAGTTCTTCGTTTGTAATTCTATCTTGCCAGCGGATTTTTAGACTGAAGGCTTGAAGGCGCCTTGTGATGAGTTGGGTGAATTTCCATGTTCCGCAAACATACAAAAGAATTGCCTTAACATTGGAGTTGAACAGCCGCAATTTAGGCGTTAGTTGAGATCTCCGTTGATCTCCATATGGGAAACAGGCATGCATCCATATGCGCTTCTTGCTTTATTTATTCTGGTAGTGACGTCTTCTTCTGCTCCGCCATTTTCAGTATTAATGCTAATGAGGTAACAGAATTAATCTACCAATTCTACGTCACCATTAGTCAGCGCTGTGCGTTCGATGGTCTTTGCATTTATCCGCATTTCTATAGTTTTAGTCGGGTTTAACCTTAAAGGAGTATCCACTAGGGTGGTCCAAAAATGGCAAATTTTTTTCGAAAAAACGTGCACCCTATATCTTAAAGTTAAATTCAAATAATGAATTTTGGCGGTAACCGGAGCATTTTTGGTTGAAACTAACACATCGCGTACCGCAGATGAAGTTTTTGAGATTCAAGATCGTGCGTTGTTCGTTGACAGCGTTTTTGACAGCTGTCATATGTCAAACCTTCAATTTGACATCAAATTCGTAATCAGCGACCTCGAAAACCCTATATACGTCACGTTCTAGGCATTTTTTATGGCGTGGATGAACTGAACTATCGAATCTAGCACTATCAGACTATCGTGAATCTCAAAAACTTCATCTGCGGTGCACGATGTGATAGTTTCAACCAAAAATGCTTCGGTTGCCGCCAAAATTCATCATTTGAATTGAACTTTAAGATAGGGGGGTGCACGTTTTTTTCGAAAAATTGTTGCCATTTTTGGACCACCCTAGTATCCACACATATCAGGGCCGTGACCGGGACGTCACAGGGCCGTGCTCTGTCATGTGTGAACGATCCCGTGCCCGGATACGGACATGTGTGAACGCATAAAGGCATAACCTTCTATATTTACAAGCCATGAACAAGGAAAATATTGAGAGCGAATTTCCGCTCAATCGGACTACAACTCGGTGAAGTCACGTTATGTTGTTAGTGTAATTTGGAGAATTTGGGAGAATTTGGTAGTCCGATTCTCTCAATTGAGATTCTTGTTCATGGCTTGTAAATATAGAAGGTTATGATAAAGGAGTATCCACACATATTAGTGTTCCGTCAGGGGTTCAAAAAATATTGGTGCGTACATTTTATATGAGCTCGTTCACACATGTCCGTGTTCGGGCCGGAGCAAAAATCTAACGTCCCGGGCACGTCCCTGATGTGTGTGGATACTCCTTAAGCCTGCCGAACTTCTGCTGCTAAATTGTTGTTTTTTTTTGAGGTCCTGAATGTAAAAAACCCTTTTTCAGCCATCGAATTCAAAACTTGATTTTTATGTTACAAAAGAAAAGTTTTGTAATTTGAGATGTGTGCGACAAAAGGTTGTGAGACTTGGTTCAATTTTCGACTGCGAATCGTTTCTTTTAGAAAATGGAATTTACGAAAAATGAATATCGCGCCTCCTTGTCTGACGAAAACCTGCACCACCAATTACATCACATTTCGCCTAATTTCTTAAAGATGCTCATACCTCGTCTATTGCCTATTTTAACTCGCATTCTCAGCTCCTGCCTCACGGTATCAAAGTTTCCCTCGACCTGGAAGCATGCTTTAATCATACCCATTCCCAAGTGCCCTTCTCCTACCAGCTTCTCCGATTTTCGTCCTATCAGTATTCTTCCATTTCTGGCAAAGGTCCTCGAAAAGCTGTTGGCTACTCAAATAATTGCGTATTGTGAGCGTCTCAAACTTATAAATATATATGGAATCTGGCTTTCGTAAACATCACCGCCTTACGGTGAAACCCCAATGTTTGCTTGCTTGCTTGAACTTGGTGAGCTTTTCAGAACTTTTCTGGTTTTGTATGTGAAACTTGTGCCTTAGTCAATGGGGCATTTGATTTTGCCTCATAACAAAGCATTGGTTTATTTAATAGGTCAAATCAAAGCAAAGAAAGCAAGCCAAGCGTACATTGGGGTTTCACCTTTAGAGACTCGACTGATATTCGCAGCTCTCTTGATAAATCTGTGGTGCTAAGGCAGAACCCGATATGTCAACATAGGTAATTGTCGATATTGGGTCAAGTAATATTGGATTGACCTATCGCAGCATTGTAAGCATATGGACATATTGGACTCTTTAGTTTTGATCTAAATTATTTTAGAGAAACAGTCTACAATTTTGGCTTTGGGGAACATTTTCATTCATAAACTTTCAACTGTTGGCAATATAAACGAAAAATTGTTTTTTGACATATCGGGTTCTGCCTTAGCACCACAGAAATATGACATTTGCTGTCTATTGCTGCTTGACTTCTCAAAAGCTTTCGATAGCGTCAATCACGCTCTGCTTCTGTGAAATCAAATACATATGGGTGTGGAAGAGCTTGCTGTTGATTTGCATCATGTATCCTACTGGTCGACATTAAATTTACTACAGCTAAATCCTTCAAAGTCCCAGTGTAGTCCAGGAGGGATAGAAAAAAAGTTTCAATAAATCTAAGCTGCGATTTTTGGACGCTATAATTAAAAGAAAAATCGTAGGAATTCAATGAATGTGTTTTGGAGAAAATCGGTCCAGGAGAACAGGTGGAAAAAAGTTAATAATGGTAGCGAAAACACGTTTTTCAACGTTTTAGGTGCGAAAAATTTTGTATTTGGAGAACAAAAAATAGTACGTAATAGCGCTTAAAAAGACGAAAAATATGAGTTTTGGACAATTGAAATCGGTCAACAGGTTTTTGCAAAAAAAAAAATAAAAACCGCGAAATATGGCCATTTTTTGACATTTAATTACAGGGACTGTAATTATCGTAGAAGCTTGTTTCAGGGCTTAAATTGTGGCTTCTGTTACAATAAAAATTTCATGCAAAATAATTATAACTTTTAGCGTAAATCTCTAAAATTTAAAAACTGCCGTTTTAGGAAAAAAGTTTGAACAAGGCCCACAGTGGTGCTAGAGCTATTTATTCTCGAAAAGTTGCTCTACCAACCCATTTTCATGAATAGTTGGTGAGGTTCGATTTAATACCTCATAAACGCGCTTGAAAACAGGCACTTTTCTTGATTTTCAGAAAAAAACACCTTTCGGCGGAGGGGAAGTGAAATATGTACTGTGTTTCCATGCAGAGTTGATCCTGAGTTTACTTAGATTAAGCGCCCATGGAAACGGGGATTGAGTAAAGTGTCGTTAAATCCAAGTAAACTCAACGACGCCAGTCCGATTAAGCCGGGTTTTGTATATGTGTGTGTTTCAGTATCCTTTACTGCACATATACCAACGGCGACGCAATGTAAAATTAATTATCTGTCACTTTAACCCAGAACCGTCATGGAAACAGCATCGAGGGATCTTGAGAGAAAAAGCTTTCTGTTTGCTTAACGAAAACTCTACCCTGGCTCATGGAAACACAGTAATGGTGTGGGAAAGCTTTCTGCCAGCCGAGCTTCCTGCGATGGAAATTTTCGAACGTTTTCACATATGCCTGACAGGAAAAAAAATTGCTATCTCAAAATCTACCGAATTGAAATCCACACCATATCCCACTTCCCCTTCGCCGAAAGGTGTTTTTTCTGAAAATCAAGAAAACACATTAGTTTCATGTAAAACCTACGGACTCCTGTCTAAACTTCCATTGCAGCTTCCGAAAAAGGCTGTGTGTATGAATTTGCTTGAAGCCTTACTACTATCTCTTCCTTTCCATCTATCCCTTGGCCTTTCCATCTATCCCTCTCTCGAGTCTTCTTACGCCCATAACCTTGAAGTAGTGTTTAACGATTGTGTACGTTTTGTTTATTTACGCCGTTTTGACCACACCCTACTTGAACTCAGTTTTGGCCCAGTAGAAATTCTAGGTAGCTCCTACCGATGAAGCACTGATATAAGTAGTCATCTGGTAAGGGGTAATCATATTTTCTTAGGTGTTAGAAGAGCCCTTATACAACCCAAGTAGCAAAATCTAACCTAGGTTATTTTATAACTTTCGCTTTTGTTAAAAACAGGTTACTTAAGCGTTATAATCTAACCGGATTACCTTCTAACTAAACTCTAACTTAGTTTTTAAGTTAGAATATTACTTAATTTTTAAGTTAGAATATAACTTCAAAATTCCGTTGCTACTGAGTTACTTCAGCACTTATTTTTAATTTGTAATACTTTTGGTTACATATATACACAAACTTAACCATGCAAACGTGTTTTGGGTTTTCAGAGGATAGAAAAAAACTTGAAAATAATGTATAAGTTTATTATAAGTTAGAAATATATTCTGATTTTACAAGTAATTTTGCAGGTTAGAAATATTCTTCAAAATAACGTATGATCATATTATGAGTTAAAAATGTACTCTCCTATAACAGTTAGGGAATAAACTCGAAAATAACCCGATGATTGAAATGAAACAAAATTTTTGAATATGTAAAAAAGGCAACAGACAGACGTCGCTGAAAGTAAGGAAAAGAGAAGCAGTATTTCGCGATGTAAAGAAATTAATATAAGGGTTTATATCTAGTTCGAAATATAACTCGTTATTAATGCATGGGTTAGGCCGAGTTGGAAATATACCTAAGCGTAACATAAGAGTTTATTGCGAGCTAGAAACATACTCGCTATTAATGCTTAGGTTTATTATAAGTTAGAATTGTACGAAAAAGTAAAATATAAGAACAAGCTTGCCGAAACGTGTTCATTTACAACCAAGCATCAGTGAAGTGAAGAAGTTCACGGGCGTAAAAAGTATCTACAATTAATACTTTTTTGGAGAAAGTAAACGTGGGTAAGTTTTTAATTACTATTAATTCTATATACATATTTAAAGTCTTTAATAAAACTCATATTTTTTTAATTTTCTTATATTTTTAGGTAAAAATGCTCTACAGGTTTGGGGGAATAGGACAGGAAGAACCATCTACAAATATCTTTTTAAAATGTTTAATTTAGTAATAACAATACTTGTATTTTTATTATTATTATTTAATAAAACATATTTTCTTTACGTAAATTCGTTGCATTTTTTTCACTCATTGCATTCTTATATAACAGTTATAAAATATCAAATTTGTATTTAGATTTCTGTTACAAAATCACTTTTAGGTTAATTAACGGTAAGTATGTACTATCTGAAAAACGTTTTCCTCAGGTTATTTTCTAACCAATGTTTATAAAAGGTTGATAATGGAGGTTTTACTAACGTTTGCTTCAGGTTATTTACTAAACAACGTTTACATCAGGCTAATGATAGAAGTTTTAGAAACGTTTGCTTCAGGTTATTTTGTAACTGCTAAGTTGTGTAGAGGTATATTTTAGAAGTTCTATAAACCTTAGACATAGGTAATCTAATAACTAGAGTTATAAAATAACTGACCATTTACGGTTTAATAAATGTCTAGGAAACGTTTTACAAACGTTTTACTAAGTTATGATGGTTAAATAACTCTGGCTAGTTTCTGGTTAATTAACCGGATTCTAACCAAATTGTGCTGCTTGGGAACGCATTACAAGAGAAGGCAGATGGTAAGGAGAAATCCAGAATTAGACCCAAAGAAGTTAGAAATTTGCCCGATGACTCATTTGTTTTCGTATTTTTGTAATGGTATTTGTAACTGCTCTACCATCGACTCATCGGAAACCTCGACTTTCAGAAACCGTTTTGTTAATTTAATTCGGGCCACTCTGCTAATATTGGCGCAATGTGCAAGATTATGGTATATTTTGTTTATTCTGCAAAACTATTAATGCGACCAATTTGATCTTTCGGCAGTTTAAAATATATGTAATAAGCTATCATTTCCCAAAAAATCATCCCTTAATATTGAAAATTGACAGAGGTATGCATTTTTGGAAAAGGGGCATTTTTAAGCCCTTTTCCGGCTTTTCTTGTAGGTTTTTCACTTCTCTAAAAATGTACGAAAAAATCTCTAATGACTGGCCTATAATCCAGTCATTCAAGGAAACCAAGTTTTTAGTTGTCAAACGCTTCAAAGTCTAAACGATTTCTTCTCAGATCAAAATGCCCACGCATAATTTTGAATTTTGACTCCACACCTTGCATCTTT
Organism: Thereva nobilitata; assembly: GCA_963855945.1. Classification (NCBI taxonomy): domain Eukaryota; kingdom Metazoa; phylum Arthropoda; class Insecta; order Diptera; family Therevidae; genus Thereva; species Thereva nobilitata. The sequence goes on from OY979697.1 coordinate 39,527,394, forward strand.
CATCGAATTTTCGTCAGTAATACTACATAGGTGTTTGGTATTCCTACCGTAAGCCTAAATAGCGTCTCACACTCGCTACTACCGTCCTTAGTTGGTTATAGATTCGCTCGGTCCGAATTTAAGCCCCCCCCAAAAACAAGTTTTGTTGTTCACATTTTGGAAAAAAAAATATAGTTTAAAAAAACTAAAAAAATACGCCTTTATTTTAAAATGAACTAAAAAGTAAAAAATAATTTTGAATGTAAAGTTTTTATTGCTCCAGCCAGAATATGGAAACAACCTACCTTTCGAAATATAAAACAGCGTGGGTCTCTTTTCCTATATTCTTATTTTATTAACACCGGAAATTTTCGCTAGCGCCCACGCTTTTTTACATTTCGAAAGGTAGGTTGTTTCCATATTCTGGCTGGAGCAATAAAAACTTTACATTCAAAATTATTTTTTACTTTTTAGTTCATTTTAAAATAAAAGCGTATTTTTTTAGTTTTTTAAATTATATTTTTTATTTTCTACTTTTTAGTCTATTATATGTCTTCCGCCATTTTGTAGTGACCGCCATACTAGATTTAAAATGACGTCACACAGCTTACTGTACTATACATGTCATATACTTTCATTTGATACCCATATCGAGGGCGTTGTAAAGAAAACGGTAAACCGCCATTTTGTGTTGACCTCTATTTTGAATTTGGAATCACGCCACACAGTTAATAGTATTCTAATTGTCACACCCTTTCATTTGATACCCATACCGAGGGTGTTGTAAAGAAAAAAGTAGTCCGCCATTTTGAGTTGGCCGCCATTTTGAATTTGGAATGACGCCTCAGAGCTAATAGTATTCTACTTGTCACTTCCTTTCATTTGATACCCATATCGAGTGGGTTGTAAAGAAAAAGGTAGTCCGCCATTTTGTGTTGGCCGCCATTTTGAATTTTGAGTGACGCCACATAGCTAATTGTATTCTACTTGTCATACCCTTTCATTTGATACCCATGTCGGGGGTAGGGGACCACAATTGCAAAATGCCACCGCCATCTTGGAACCGCCATCTTGATTTTTTTACAAAATGGTCAGATTGCATTGTCCAGCGAACTATACCTTTGTGCAAAATTTCAAGTTAATCCGTTACATGAAAGTGGGTCAAAAACAAGTTGCAAGATTTGTTTACATGAAACATACAACATACAAGTCAAGCTAATATAAAGCGTATAAAACCTGCACACCCTACAGAACTAAAAATGTTTAATATACTTTAGACTCTTCTGGCTGGGGATTTAAGAGATATTTTGGACTGTTTTGGATTGTGTTTTTCACTTCGTTCTCCATTCGAAAATCCTCAGCCAAAGCAGTCCAAAGTATCTTGTGCATATTTGTTTGTGTTCGGAAAGCCAAATTATTTTGTAAATATGCAATTGTGAAGCACTTTTGCCGGTCCGATAACTTAAGGAAGCACATGTCAGTTTAAGACAAGAAAGCAATGATAAGGAAGGAAATGAGGAATAGAAAAATGCAATAAACTCAAAATCGTCGAATTTGCACTTAAGCATTTCTGGCTTTTTACTGTGGATATGTGCAATATTTTTCAGCTCATTTTAAAATAAAAGGGTATTTTTTAGTTTTGCTTTACTATACATTTTTATTTTTTTACTTTTTAGCCTTACGTCTTCTTCCGTTTTGTGGTAGTCACCATATTAGGTTTAAAATGACGTCACACGGCTTAATGTATTCTACTCGTTTTACTCTTTCATTTGATACTCATATCGAGGGTATTGTAAAGAAAAAGGTAGTCCGCCATTTTTTGTCGGCCGCCATTTTGAATTTGGAATGATGCCACACAGTTTATAGTATTCTACTTGTCATATCCTTTCATTTGATACCCATTTTAAGTGGGTTAGAAAGAAAAAGTTAATCCGCCATTTTGTGTTGGCCGCCATTTTGAATTTGGGATAACGCCATAAGGCTAATTGTATTGTATTTGTCACACCCTTTCATTTGATACCCATGTCGGGGGTCGGGAGCACAATAGCAAAATTTGGCCGCCATCTTGGAACCGCCATCTTGATTATTTCACAAAATGGTCAGAATGCATTGTCACGCGAACTATACATATGTGCAAAATTTGAAGTTGATCGGTTATATGCAAGTGGGTGATAATCAAGTTGCAAGATTAGTCTACATACATACATACATACATACATACATACATACATACATACATACATACATACATACATACATACATACATACATACAGGTGAAGCTAATATAATATAAAGCGTATAAAAAGAGTGTCCAAGGAAAAAACTCAATTTCACCCAAATGTCCGGGGTTTTTGAAATTTTTGTCCGGCGTCGGGAACTTAGGTGATGGCAGCCCTACTTCAGGGGTACAATACAGAAGAGTTTTTTGATCGCTTGATCACTGGTGATGAAAAATGGGTTGTCTATGGGCGCGTTTAGGCCCGAGTTATTTTAACTCTGTTAAATTTGTGCTGTTAACTTAGCACCGTTTCTAGCATGCCATTTGACAGTTCTCATTTTACAGCTAATAACAGCAAAAATAATAACATTTCAGATTTTACAAATAACAAAAAGCTAAAAAATTAATAATAATGATAATATCTTCATGCTGCATTGAAATATTTCTCAATTATTTGCTTACAACAAAAATTTACAAGCAAACGTCAATTCATTTTGGCTGTGCTACATTTTAGCTAAGTCAAAAAGCAGAAATAAATTAGCTAACAGCGCTAAAAAAATTGCTGTTTATGCCGTTGTTAACTTGGCTAACTCAGTTAATTTAACTTGGGCCTAAACGCGCCCTATGACAATCTAAAACGCAAAAGGCTCTCCGAATGAACCGCCACGAAGTGCTGCTATGCCAGGTTTACTTACCAAGGAGGCGCTTTTGTGTGTTTGGTGGAGTATTCGTGGAATCGTTCATTTAGAAGTGCTGAGACCTGGACAAACTGTGAATGCAGTCCTCTACTATGAACAATTGGATCGAGTAAATCAATCTTTAATGGAAAAATGTCCAGCGATTATCAACAGAAAAAGCGTTACTTAGCAACACGATAATGCAAAACCGCACTGCACAAGATGAACCTTTGACAAAATTAATGAATTGAAATGTGAGGCATTACTGCATATCCATTCATACTCGCCTGTCGTTCCATATTGGGTTTCCATTTATTTGAATCGCTACATAACTTTCTATGTGACAAAAAAATTTGAACATTTTTCTAATATACATATAAAATGCCATCTCCAGATATATTGGTAAAAAACCAATTGATTTTTATCGATCCAGCATTGAAAATTTGCACAGTATGTGAGGGTGATTACATCATTGATTAAAAATAAAACTTGTTAAAACTTTATTTCTTTGAATTTAGTGTAAAAAAACATCATTACTTTCCGGTCCTCTATTAATAATATAAGACCACAATAACAATGAAAGGACAATTTAGTTAATTTAATTAGCAAGAAAAACCTTCAAGAGCAGCTCGAATCAAAAAAAGAGGGAGCACAAATATCTCAACAACATAATATATAATGAAACAATAAAAACTCCATCATGCATCGAAAACCAACTTTTCAAGGGATTAAAGGCGATATTAAATTTGTGAAATACAACAAACCGCCCAAGTAAGCTTTTACTATATTTATCCTTATTGAACTTCTTTAAAAATAGTAGAAATCTTGCCATTTGGAACGCTGAACATACTCGTACATAATGACAAAATCTTGGAATCTAAATAAACTGTAATATTCAATTTGTAGAAACATGGATATAATCTTCACAACAATAGTAAGATGGAAACCTCAGCCATACGCTGAAGAAATCGTTGATGAATATCAAACTTGTTTTTTCCAGGTGGCAACTACAATGGGCTTTAAAAAAGGAAATGGGTTCGCTGCAATATTATTCAAATTAACAATGGAAAACCCAGTTAGATCAAAAGTAGTAACAAAACACCGTAGGAAGTAAATCTACCCAGAAAACCAATAGAGCCGCAAATTCTATGGAGCATCTAACTTCTCCTGGTAATATTGTTCATCAGAGATGTGGCCTGTGTCCAGCTTTTCTTTTGTTTTACAAGGGAGATGGTAGATTTATCGTGCGTCGTGCAAACAAAAATTGATCTCAGCATTATGAAAAATGCAACTGAAAAGCTACTGACAGAAACAGGCGCAAAGGCGGTGCGGACATTGGCTTCGCGGTATGTGGCGACTTTTCACTGACATGATGTTGCGGTGTCGGCGGCGCGCGCAGACTTTGAACACAACAACGAAATCAAAGTGACAAGTGGACGTGATAGGAAAAAAATTGAAAAACCTGAATGATTTACATATAATTTTTCTATCCTACAGGACTTGTCTTTGTTTTAGGTGCTAATTTAATTACCCCAATTTGGAAAAATAAAGATTTTCATTAAATATAAAATCCAACAAATTTGCTATCCCACCCAACACCAACACACGACTCCAAACATATGCCTACCACCATCAAAACACGACTCAAAACACAAACATCTCTTGACATTACGCGGCGGCAACGCGCAGAGAGTAGAAAGTAAAGCAACTTGCGCGGTGTGTGCGTAGCCTAAATCAGCATTTCGTTAGTGCGCATTTGAATACACTACTTCTATTCTCTCTGTCATTGCCCGCACGGCGTTTGCGCCTGTTTCTGTCAGCAGCTTAAGAATCTCACAAAACGCAGCTCTCGTGCATCGATATATTTCTGAAAGAACTTATTCATTTTAGGGAATTTTGATCGTGCCGGGCGCAAATTATTCGAACACCATTTCGCACAGATGATATTTTGAAAGTAACTGCAAATGCTTTATAATGATAAAAATACCGGAGATTACGCAAACATGTGCAAACTATACGAGATTTTTGGACAATGCTTAGTTTTAATTGTAAAGCGGAATCTTATATTGAAGATCAAGCAGAAATATTACCATCGACAATTTCTTCATTTCATATCTGCTATTACGAAATCTACAATTTTGGGCATTCGTAATGACGATAGATTACCTGATCGAAAAGAATATGCTGATTTGCAACCGTGGAAACAGGAAGTATTACGTTAAGGTGCATAATGTACGCACTTTATTTGATCGCCAGCTGATGCGTTACCGTAGGAGATTTAATAGGTCGCGTCTCTTCCTACTTTTGGAGCAAAAATGTTTCCTGTTAAAACTAACTTGAATATAGGCGAAGGAAATTTAGTGAAAAAATCGAAAAGGAAAAAGGCAACTTTTGGGTGATTTCTTGTACATAAATCAAGAAAAAGATAACGTATAATTCTTTGGTCTGTTGAAAAATGACAAGTGATAAGCGATTTTGACTTCAAAAGGGGCTGCAGGTAGGGATACGGAATCGGTCTTTCGATTGTACTCATATCAGTAATCGATACTTTTGACTGAGTACTTTTACTCATATCAGTATGCATTCCCGCCATATCACCTTGCGGGGCCTGGTGCTAAAAAATGTTTGGGGCCCTTTAAGGATTTTGAAAATCCAAAAAATGTTTGACTAAAAATTTTGTGGAAACGTAAGAATACGTTCATTTAGGGAATTAAATATAGATACCGAACGGTCCGACCTCAAGTTACATAGTGCAACCTAGAATAGAACAGGTGTTATGTAGAGGAGGCCCTTGTGCTTATCTCTGGGGCTCAGTACTCATCTTTCTGTTGGCGGTATCAATCCAGAAGCTATCCAAGAGGGAAAAATTCGAAGCACTACTAAGGCAAGCGAATACGGAGCATTGTTAATATGCTCCGATTGGATGTTTAAGGAGTTGTATGGACCGAAGAAAACGGCAAACATAGACCGGTTCTCGTTCGAAGCGGTGGTCAAGCAGCATATTGAACACGGTTGGTTCTTAGTTGAGGGACCCCTTGGTAAAATCGCTGTTGCCACTTGCGCTTGGAAGGACGAAAAGGCAATTGCACAAGGTGATCGTAAATATAAAGCGTTGTTTCTCATATCCACAGGCGATATAACATAAATTGGAGGGTTAGAAAGTTTTGTCTACTTTTGTGACGCAAGGTTCAAAAACGCTTCTAAAAAAAGCAGCCGTAAAAGGAGTACTCCCCACTGCGATCATACAATGTTAAAAAGATATAGAACTGGGATGGGAAGGGGAACGCCCCAAGCCTTTTACCTCCATTTCCCGCTGGGTAAGTTTTCTCTTCTTCCTTAAGGGCCGTGTTACAATTGAAGCTTTGGCTTCGACTTCAACTCCGACTGCAAAGAAAGTCCCCGGAGACTTCGACTTCAAAATTAAATTGTAGGTTTGACTGCAATCAGCTGTTTCCTTTCAAAGCAGAAGCAAAGTAGAAAAATCAAAATTTTAAAATGTCTGAAAAGGAATTGGAATTTTTTTAATGTTGTTCGCAGTCTATAAAAAATACTCGGAATTCAAAACCGTTCCTTTCCCTTTAAAAAAGTTGTTTTCAGTTTTTTCAGATAAAGTGAAGTTGGCTGCAGGCGGACGAAACTTTGAATTTTCTTAAAGCCGGACTGCAGTCGAAATACAGTCGCAGACAAAGTTCAGTCGAAGCTTTTATTTAATCTGCTTTAATGACATTACATGTAATCAAAGCCCGAAGTTAAGTCAAAGTAAAGTCAAAGCCCCAATTGTAACATCGGCCTAATACTCAATTCGAACTTATACGACTTCAGTTGTAGTAAAGAGACTACTTAAGGGCAAGCTAAATCTCCCAATCTAATCTTTGATAAAGGTCTTCAATCTGTTTTTCCTCAATTATGGATATTCTTACGTCTTTTTATTGTCATACCTATTGGTGTTGCAACTGGTGAACGCGGTTTCAGTAAATTAAAAATGATATAAAATTACCTAAGATCACGTATGGGTCACTCACATTTAAATCATTGAATGATATCAATATAACGAGAGATGGAAAAAATATAGACTATGACGATGTCATCGACGACTTCGCGGAAATTAAAGCAAGAAAAATAGTGTCTACTTATTTAAATATGATGAGTAGAAGAACCCATATCCATACAAACATAATATATAGTTTAGAGTGCATGCTTGGGTTTTAGACTCTAGATTAGTGCTTGCTTGACGATTAGAACGCAGCGATATGGCAGCCTTGACTTCTTGGGTTTCAAGATAGTTTCGATTAGCGATTAGTACGCAGGGATATGGGGTTTTCACTTTTTGATTTTGAATCTATTCTCGGGCCCCCCTCTGGCCGGGCTCGGAGCAATTCGTCCCAGTTGCCCCCCCCCCATGTGGCGGGCCTGTCAGTATGTACTTATAGGGTGGAATCGAGTACTGAGTACAATTTGCATTCAAGGCCGAATTCAAGCTATGTACATATGTGCAAGTTTATCTCAGTTGTGAATAATTTCCATATAAACGCTTTACACATATATGTATATAAATTTTTCTGCCCCAATTAAGGAGAGTTTACGGACGTTTAAGGACCTTAAACTCTCCTTTTTTTAATGTGGCAAAACCAAGCTTAGGAATCACCCTTTGTACTACCAGTCTGTCATGTCGTTCATGTCATTGTGCAATGTCTAGTAGCAAGCTTGGTTTTAAAGGTAGAAGAGGATATGATAGATCAAAGGGGGGTCGGGGGGGATGTGTTGGAGCAAGTGGCGAGAACCTTACGTTTGAACTCTTGGGCGTTGTACGAGTTCGGGAAAACTGATTGTGGGAGATTATACCACAGCCAAATTGTTCTATTTATAAACGAACTTTTAGACGTTAGCGTTCGTGAAAAAGAGGCTTGCAGCGTATGAGAGTGAGCCGAATGGGCTAGTCTTGGTTTTTTTTTTTCATTTCGTGTTATATCAATTTTTAGACACAAAATCAAATTCAGATTTTTTTTTTGATTTTTTTCTAATTTCCAGTTATAAAAGCAATAAAAATCAAATATGTATACCCCATGCGCAAAACTACTGTTAACCGGTGGAATCCTTAATTGAGGCAAAAAAATACATCCCATTAAGCATACTCAGTAGATTGGTTCTCGTTCGATTGCGCAGGTCAAGCAGCATTGGACGTGGTTAGTACTTAGTTGGGAGACCGCTTGGTAAAGCGGCCCTCGCGTTTGGAATGGTTGGTTACGAATGCATTCATATCTGTAACAGAGGCATGTACTGTACATATACCTCTAGCGGGTGCAGTTTTACGTTTTCATGCATGTAGCGGAAGCGTGCATATCTCTGGCGGGCGCATTTGTAAATTTTCTTGCATTTCGTGCATGGAAGCATGCATCCTTGGTAGGCGCATTTGTTCGCGATGTATGTTTTTACTCGAGATGTAAGCTGCATAAGCATTTGTAATCTGTAGCAGCTGCAAATCGAGTAATTCATATGCTAAGACAGTTCGCAGAAATGTCAAAAAAGTTTTCGTCGATTCTCAAGGAATCGAGTACTTTTGAACAAGTAAAGAGTACTCTTTGAGTAATTTTCTTTCGATTCTACTCTCAAGTGCTCTCCACCGATTCCGTATCCCTAGCTGCCTAGATTTCAGGTACATGAAACAAAAATGGCTATCCCGTGCTTTGGTATTACTGATAACTTCCAAAGACGGGTGTCTTATACATATAACATGCGACCTGCCTTAGCGTATGCATTAATCGATATCCAGCTGAGTCAGATTAGAAATACTTATGTAGCTTACATGGGATATAAATTCAAACCTAAAAAATCCCGTTTACATTCTAAACGCAAAGTGGAAACGCAAATTGAATCTCACACAGAAAGGAGACTGGTCACAGCCCATACAAAATTACCCCAGGGCCGGCGCAAAAGAAAAGTATCTCAGATTATCGGTTATAATGAGTATAGAAATTCTGTATAATTTTTATATCTGGTAAATGTGGCAAAGGTGTTAATATTGGCATTTCTGTTTATTCAGGCGAAATACCTAATATCTCCCCGTATTTTGTAACTCCATAACCTATTTTCATGAATAAAACTGTCAAAATCAAGGTTCTACCCTATCAACTTCCGGAGCAATGAGTCGTCAAAGTCAAAACTTTGGTTTTTTTTAACTAAAATTTGAACTAAAACCACCTTTTTCTCCAAAAAAATACGTAGTTAACTGATATTTTTTTTTGCAAAATTGGAAAGCTTGGACAATTTCCTATGAATAATGTCTGGACATTTTTTATGCTACGGCCTTTACTTTTGAAGTTATTAGCAAGTTTGATGTTGAAATTGGCCTTATTTGGTGCTTATTTGGTACTTTTTAGCAAAGCTTAGGTGAAAAAGTAGTAAAAAGGTACGAAATATAGCCAATTTTAGCATTAAAATTGCTTATAATTTCGAAAGTAGAGGCCGTAGCATAAAAATTCTTTGGACCTTATTCATTGGAAATTGTTCAAGCTTTCTAATTTTGCAAAAAAAATATCAGTTAACTACGTATTTTTTGGAGAAAAAGGTGGTTTTAGTTGAAATTTTAGTTAAAAAAAACCAAAGTTTTGACTTTGACGACTCATTGCTCTGGAAGTTGATAGGGTAGAACCTTGATTTTGACAATTTTAGAGAGTTGCGGATATTTTGCGTACACTGATACCTTATTCATGAAAATAGGTCATAGGGTTACAAAAACACAGGGTGATATGTAAAACTATAAAAAAAAACTTCAAAACGCCCTAGCAGCTACACCGTTACGATTTCACCTAAGCTTTGTCGAAAAGTACAAAATAAGCTGCAGTACGCTGGTCTGGTGCTGCGTTACTTGTCGTTTTACCAGGGTCAGCCATTAGAAACACTTGTGTGTGCAGCGTTGGATTGGTTCTGAATCGACCTTTAGATATCCTAACCAGGGTCGGCCTACTTTTTATTACAAAAATGTGTCGCGATCGACTTATTGTCATACCCATAGTTTAAGTAGGGGAAGAGGTGTGAAATACATATGTGGCAAGAGCCAGCGTCAGAGTAAATGGAGCTTACAAGATCAAGAATCCGAACGACGCTCACAAACTCTTCACGTCGTCGTTGCATCAAATAACGCCATGGGTGCAACAGTACCTTAACCAGTGTATGGGGATTTTCAATACCTCTAGGCTTTTTCCTCGGAAGCTCACACAACTGAAAAGTATTACGGCATATATGACAGAAAACCTCTTGCGATGCATCAAGGAGTGAAATACTTCAGCCCTCTTTTGGAAGGACGAGAATGTAGTATATTCAACAAACCGCTAACCTTCGCTTTTAAAAAAAATCCCAAAAAGCATCACCACGTCAACTTCGACAGTTAGACTTCATCGGCCAGTTTTCAACGAACATACGATACATTGAAGGAAAGCCCAACATGGTAGCAGATCATTTTTCCAGAATTGAGGAAATAAATGTAAGAACAGAGTCAATACATTTCAAGAAATTTGCAGAGGCCCAATCAAATGACTACGGATTAAGGGTTTTGTTACAAGACCAAAAAGGAAGCTCGTGATCGTTGCTGCTCACGGAGTTTGCTGTTCCCAATAGTTCGTTGAAAGTCTACTGCGACATTAAGGTAGAAACAGAATGGCACGGCGACCGTGGCGGAGTCCGCCGCTCAGAGAGTTTCCCATACATTTAATTTGTCCGCGCCGCCTGGGGAGAAATTAAATGTATGGGAAACTCTCTGAGCGGCGGACTCCGCCACGGTCGCCGTGCCATTCTGTTTCTACCTTTAGTCAAGGCAAAATTCCCATACCTTCCTGAACCACTCCGGGAATTAGTCATAAAAAAACTACAATGTGTGGCTGATCCGGCGGTAAAGACAACGATCAGGTTAGTAAGCGACTTAATGATTGAAAGTGTCCACAGACTCGACAGCGATCACGTGCTACCAAACAAAAGACTGGTACACAGTTTAGCCATTAATACTGTTAAGTTGGAAACAGATACATACTGGCGTACGGACGTACTGACGCAGTATGCGGCAAGTTTTCACTGACAGTGCTGGCGTTCTGTCTCATCCTTCACATATACTATCTACAAGCGACGAGTGCATGTATGTGCATGTGTGGTGCATGTGTTTGGGCATTTCAGGCTATATCGAATATGGCAATGCGGAACAAGTTGAAAGTAGACCAACTTTTGTGTTGAGTGCGTTCCGTTCACACCTGTCTGTCAGATCGCATTTAAATGCAGGCATTTCTATAATATCTATCGTCGCACGCACCGAACGCACGTATGTATCTGTCTCCAGCTTTAGGCGAACGGCAATTAAGCCAGACATACGAATACACCGGAAAACGTCAAAGCATATGTGAATTTGTAAAGGAATTCAAAAATAAAATGAACGAAATCAAGCCGCTTTATCACACGCAAAACAAAGCGTTTTCATCCAGGAGGATCTAAAAAATCTGCCAGTATATCTTTGAACTCACCATACGAAGGTCCGTTCGAGGCGTTGGAAATAAATCCAAAGTATTTCGTATTATGGACAAAAGGACAGAATGCCAGCGTTTCAGTCGATCGGCTTAAACCCGAAGAAAACAATGCTACAAAAACCGCTCGCCAGTAAAAACAAATAAGTAACCCACGAAGAAAGATTAGGTGCAAGACATTAACCCAAACCGACCATTGCAAGAAACCAGCGCCTACAATGAGCGCCACAGAGCATGCAGCATCAAAGTAGGCGAAGAGCCGAAGAGAAATCACCATTCCATCGTCATCGCGAGCAATCGACCAAAATTGGCTTTGCGATCGACCGGTCGATCGCCATCGACTTGTTGGCGTCATAAAACCCATGATTTTTTTATGTATCAGTTATAATAGCCCAGTCACTTTATACATGAACCTCTAAAAAATACAACTAGAGATTTTACAGCGGGATTCTCTTTATTTTGGGGTCACAATTAATTTCCCAAAAGTCCATAAAGCCAACTGACCGGCCACTCGAGTTACGGAGGGTCAAAGGTCACGCAAATCAGTGTTTCTCAAATATCTCGTAAATTATCGGTTTTACGTAAATTTTAGCTAAGTAACATTTGTTGGTGAGATAAATCTGCATAAAAATGTCGTATACCAAATTTACGTTGGTTTTCGAGATATGGGGCTGAGAAAACTCGAGCATCGCGCTGCATTCGGTTCCGCACCACCTTTGAAGTATAATGCAAGCAGCGTTTTTACATGGTGGCAGTAGGCCCAGTCCATAGGTTACAAGCTATGAAATAATTTTGTTGATTATCTCTTTATCTCTTCTATTCCCACTTCTTTCATATTGTCATCTTCATCAACACTCATCTCAGAGGAAAATAACGAAATGCGGTCGGCGTTACCATCGTTCAACTCAGGTTCAATGGTTGGATCCTCGGACATCGAATTGAGACAGGACTGGCCCCGACAAGAGCCACACACCACAGAACATGGTAATCCCACTTTTCTGCATCCACAATGGATGCCACAACCTTTTGTGCAATTGCAGAAAACAGAAATGAGAAGCTCATCTGGTGCAGGAGGAATGAGAGTAGTTATTGGCTCTAATAAATTATTTTTTAAGGTCCAACCCCATTGCTGAGGGTCTAAATCTTTTCCCATGCCATGTTTGAACTTGGTAATATACCCTGAATAGATGTTGTTGAGTAGCTGTTGCTGTGGGTGGAAGTGACGACAATTGCACAGGCTTATTTAGTCTAGTGCATTTTGCAAAACTAAAGTATCTGTAATTATCAATTGAAGTCTCTTTTTTTGGAGCTCCGTACATCGCTAAAATAAACAATGTGCCACTATTTATTAGCAAATTTCTCGAGCAGTTTTCTTTTTTGAATGCCACCAATGCTTCCTGTAAATCTGGTCTTTTTTGAAATCTTTTAAATGCGTTTATTTTTCCTTTCCGGAATAAAGCACTAGTGGTATCGCAACCACTAACGGCATGTAAAAATAAAATATGTTCTCTACAATCTGCATACTTCTGAATTGCCCAGGGATTGTAGATCTTCGATGCGACGTTTCCTTTTCCGCGTCTACGACATTTTTATGCAGATTTATCTCACCAACAAATTTTACTTAGCCAAAATTTACGAAAGACCGATAATTTAAGATGCATTTGAGAAAAACTGATTTGCGTGACCTTTGACCCTCCGCAACTCGAGTGGCCGGTCAGTTGGCTTTATGGACTTTTGGGAAATTATTTGTGATCCTGAAATAAATGGGATCCCGCTGTAAAATCTCCAGTTGGATTTTATTTAAAGGTTTATGTATAAAATGCAGAATGCAGAAAAGTAGGATTGCCATGTTCCGTAGCGTATGGCTCTTGCCGGGGCCCGTCGTGTCTCAATTCGATGTCCGAGGATACAACCATTGAACCTGAGTTGAACGATGATAACGCCGACCGCATTTCGTTATTTTCCTCTGAGATGAGTGTTGATGAAGATGACAATATGGAAGAAGTGGGAATAGAAGAGATAAAGAGATAATCAACAAAATTATTTCATAGCTTGTAACCTATGGACTAGGCCTACTGGGGATACCATGTAAAAACGCTGCTTGCATTATACTTCAAAGGTGGTGCGGAACCGAATGCAGCGCGATGCTCGAGTTTTCTCAGCCCCATATCTCGAAAACCATTGGCTCTACGTAAATTTGGTATACGACATTTTTATGCAGATTCATCTCACCAACAAATGTTACTTAGCTAAAATTTACGTAAAACCGATAATTTACGAGATATTTGAGAAACACTGATTTGCGTGACCTTTGACCCTCCGTAACTCGAGTGGCCGGTCAGTTGGCTTTATGGACTTTTGGGAAATTGTTTGTGACCCCAAAATAAAGAGAATCCCGCTGTAAAATCTCTAGTTGTATTTTTTTTAGAGGTTTGGCCCTTTTTTTGTATAAAGTGACTGGGCTATAAGCTCAGGAATCATCCGGAGCTGGTAGTACGTTATGTCGTTTGTCACGTCATGGTGCAATGTGTAGTAAGCTTAGTACGCGGGGTAGAATAGGTTTAGGATTATGAGTGCTCGGGAGGGTGTTGGAAGGAGTTGGCTATGAACCCTACTTGAACTTTTGGATGTTGTAGGAGTTTGGAAATACTGGCTGCGCGAGATTGTTCCACCGTCGAGTTGTTCTATTTATAAACATATTCCTAGATTGTACAGTACGTGAAAATTAGGGGTGCAGGTGGGGGAATGAGACGACCACGCTAATCTGGAGCGCGTTCAAAAACCTTACTATGGTAAACCACGAGGTAAGCTGTGGGTATGCTGCATCACTTCACTTAACCACGAAAGTTTATGTTTAACAATGGAGGTTTTTGAACGCATCGTGGTTAACTACAGGTTAAAGAAGAAAAAAAATAAAAACAAAATTTTCCATAAAATGGTCCCCGCTAATTGCTTCAATTATTTCATTAATTATTTATTTGCAATAATCCCACAAATCCCACTTTAATTTGTTCATGTGTTTAACATTAAAACAACTGTCAGAGAGTTGCTTTTATTCTTCTTCTTCTTAACTATCGCTAACCATGCTCCCGAGCAGGGTTAAAATTTAACCACACCATGGTTAACCACGAGAGTTTTTGAACGCCAAAAAGTTATGCTCGTGGTTATGTTGTAGTTAAGCACGGAGTTTTTGAACGACAAAAGTTTACCATAGTTAACCATGGTTAACCATAGTAAGGTTTTTGAACGCGCTCCTGGTGTTGTGAGTGTATGATTGCTGTGAAGGTAGGAGAGCATTTATTTCGATGGACAATCGCTGTGATAGTAGCGATAAAATTTTGTCAGCCCTGCTGCATTCCTATGATAGCTCAAAGGGCCGAAGGTGGAGCAAACGGTGTTCTTTTTTGTACTTTCAGTGAGTCAACGTCAATAGCTTTGAGTTTAGCTAACCGGACTGAGTGTCATACTCTATCGAAATCCTCGCAGATATCTAGGGCAACCACACGAGACTCCCCAAATCAATGTAAACTAGGGTTGAGGTATTCTGTAAGGCAAACTAAAAGATCGCCAGTGATTCTTTTCTGCCGTTTGTTTGTTTATAATTAGGTTGGATTCCAGATATCCAATCAGCTTATTATTGATTATTGTCACCTTTTTTCGGCATGGGCTGAACATGTACAAGATTTCAAAAGTCTGGATAAACTCCGGCAAATTATAATAAGGCAAAAAGTTTGTGCAGAGGTTTAGCCAAAGGTCAGGCGGTCCAGTGAATTTGTTGGTAGGTGCTCCTTGAGGCACCTATATACCTCGCGATACATGTACATATACTAGTACTTGGGTGCAGCGGGTAGCATAGCAGCGGCGGCGTACAAAGAAGAATGAAAGCATTATTGTGACACAGAATCTGGATTAATAGCTTCGTTCCATCCATCAAGGCTTGAAACGAATTGCGACCTGGGCGATGGTCCTCAGGTTGCATGGTTGAAGTGGCGAGGCACACGTACTCTGTGCTGACCTCCAATTAGCACATTAGCGTCGTTTTTATAGCACAACCAGAAGGCTTGTTACGAGTTTAGATCGATTTTGCAGCATTCAAGTTCGTTGGATGCTCTGTAAATAGATTCTCAAGGTCGTTCAATATGTGGCTGCCAAATGGGCTGTGGGACATTTCCGTGCCGGACATTTGCACATGAAGTGTACGTTAGTTTCTTTTTTATTTGGATCGTTGCAGCTAAGACATGATGGTTTGAATAAGATGCCCATTCCTAATGCCTAGTCTCTTATTGGCCAGTGTCCCATATACACAGGTATAACTTTGGCTAGGCTCGTACGGGATAGCTTTAGGAGATTATCAGTTTTGTTTTTGTTGCAGAACGGCCATGTTCTCTTGGCCGTGCTGCAATTTATTAATCCTTCCCGTCTTGCATTGGCCAATGATAGGAAGTATAGGTAAATTTATCTTTTAACTGAATAGGCATCCATGTTTGAACCCCCTTGCTAAATTGTCAGCTCTCTCGATCCCTTGTATATTCCTATGGCCTGAAACCCACAGCAAGGTGACGTCTACATTTCTGCTTATGCGTTTCAGCTCATCTTAGCATATCTTTGAATAGTTTTGATGATATCAGGGTGAAGTTGAGAGCCTAGATGGCAGCTTGGCTGTCAGATACCACCGCCATATTACATTCTTTCTTGTAGAGGTGTCTTCTTTCGCTAGTTGACACGCCTTCCAAATTGGCAGCATTTCTGCTTGGAAGACACAAGATCCGTCCGGGATCCGCAATATTTTGGCTCTATTGCATGATTCAGTGAAGACCTCGGCACCTACTCCGCAGTGCATCTTTGAACCGTTTGTGTAGATTATCGTGCCTACATCTGCTAAAACGTGTCCACCTGTCTACTCTTGTGGAATTCTGACGTCGAACTTCTTGCTACACTACAACTTGGGTACAATGTAATCAGTGGTGGTTGGGATAAATAACCTGTCAATCTTACCAAGGATGTTGCTATGTCCGTACACTCCGTTGCACTCACTTTCGCTGGACTGACCGTCCTGCAAGAGGCCATGTACTTAGTATGAAGATCCAGTGGAGGTAGGCAGAGGATGATATTTTACGCGTCCCTAGAGGTTGTGCGCAACAGTTGTTAATGCTGGCCACCATACTATTGATCCATCTGTGTGGATGGAACACTGGCTGAATATATCCACAACGAAATTCTTAAGGCTTAAATCGCCATTTCTTCCCAACCATTTTCTTATATGAGTAGAGAGCTACTTAGGCCCTCCTGACCCTTTCCTCAATATTGAGTCTCCAGTTCAGTTTAGGGCCAAGTATAGCACCTAGATACTTGACCGTTGAGGCTAGATGTAACTGTACTCCATCCAATTTTGATCAGCAGGACTAGCACACAGACCGCTTTGGCCCATCTGCTAACGCTCTTCAGAGTTCTTTCCATAATCTCGCTCATTACGTGTAGGTATTTACCAGGTCGTCAGCGTATGCGTCCAATTTAGTTCCTTCTTCATGTAGTTTCCTGAGAATTTTGTTCATTACCAGAAGCCATAGTAGTGGGGTCAGCACTGTTCCCGGTGGTGTGCTTCTTCTAAACCTTTTGGTAATTAAACAGCTTCCAAGATCGGCAGTAATAGGTGGATGGATGACGTGCCAGAAGATATACGGAGAGGCAACCTCTCTTTGGTATGGGCGCAGGGTTTAGCCAAAGTTGAGGCGGATTTCTTTAAGACTTGTTAACGTATAGGATGCACCTCACGAGTACTGAAGAAGACCCTGTCCATTGAGTACATGGAACAATTGAGGCGGGCGTTGCTTAGAAATGCCAGGCAAAGAAGGATTAGAGGCGAACAGAGATTCTGGTGAGTCGCCCTAGGATTTGCTGACTTTTATTACTTCCTCTTAATGCATTAATGAAGGGGTTGTGCATTAGTGTTGTTATTGAAATGTTGAGTCTGGGAAAAACAAAAAAAATTATCTATAAATACATCATTAAAAATTTGTGGTTGGGTATATTAGATCGGAGGTGTCATTCATGATCCATTGCGCCATTATATTCAAAAAAATAAATATCGAGTTACTGTTAAAGTTTATGCGGAACGTTACGAGGATGTTAAAGTAAATTTGGACTTGTTAAATAATAAGTTACAATATAATGATTGCATATTGTGCACAGCACTATAAACAAAACAATTATTTCATAAACTGTCAGACTGCTAAAGATCACTTTAAATATAAGTAATTTAAAATTGACACCAGATGGCGTTTCACAAGAAAATATTATTTTTGGGTCTTCAAAACCATTAAAATGTTTTGAGTGCTTGGTCATATATGTACATAATGTCATTTATATAAACCTAAACATTATTTCTGGGGTGTTATTAAGAGAATTATAGCAATTTCAAAATATCACTTAAAAACTATCACAAAATTATCTTTATTACAATTCATCATTTTTCAACAGAAATCAAGGAACGATCAATAAAATATTGATTGAAAGTCAATCACTGATAACATAGAACAGAATCACTGAAAAGCTTAGACACAAACCAAAAATGGTGATTTAAGACAACATCCATAGTAAAAAAATCTGAAGTGAAGACACAAATTAATAGATCTAAAAGTAATTTTGAGCTTTCCCAGAAAATTTTAAAGGAGCGTCGGTAAGTCAGTTCGTTTTGATCATGGTCTACAAAATTATACACAAGAGGAGTTAGTCTTATTCTTGAGAGACTGGGAAAATAAAGAAAGATATATGTATAGCCCAAAAAAGTTAGACAGTTAAAAAATAAAATAAATGCCCCAAGTATATCTGCTCTTTATCCTTGATATCCGTGCGACAAAATTAGCTCCGTTACAAGCGCTGTTTCTGATTGCGGCGATTTTGAGGCGAATAGTTGCTATTCACACAAAATTGGTCACTTCCATTGTCTGCTCTCCTAAAGCTCCTGACATTCTCCACAATATTTCTCCATCTGCGGCCACATGATCTATTTGATTTCTCGTTCTACCATTCTGTGGGACCTGCAGAAGTCAACGCTGTTAGTAACTTGGCTAATGCCTTGATATCCAATTTTGTGTTCAAGGCCGGTGTTGCTACGGATGTTGCTGTCAACAATCAAAACAATGATGTCTCCCATTGTGCCTGTTCACACGGGTGGTCACCGCGACCTTTCAACACGAAATTTACAGGTGCGGGGAGCGTTCGGGTGGGAAGGAAGTGCGTCTCGATTTGAAAGCGACTCACGTTCGCTTTTCTGACCAGCTGACTGTTTCAATTTCATTTTGTATCACCTTACTGTTCCATTTTATTTTCGTTTCACCCGTATTGGGAGCAAACGTGCGATAGGACAATTTTCAGGCTTCAGTTTTGTTGCACAGATTTTTTACTAAAATTAATTATATTCAGGTAATCACAGTTTATAAAAATTTATGTCACTTTTATGAAAATCACAAACTTTGTTCCCGTACCGTATGTTCCACCTGTCATAAAAACGACTGGACACAAAGCGAAACGTGTAAACAAATATTCGCTTTTTCGTTCGCTTTGTCGCGCCTCAAAGCGACCTGTGTGAACAGGCACATTGGAATAGAGCGAAAAACCTCATTCAATCGTCCTTGATGTCATCGTCAGCGTCTTCAGTTGCGGGGTAGCATTGGACTACCGCAGTGCTTCTTAAGGTTGAAACAGAATGGCACGGCGACCGTGGCGGTGGCCGACGCTCAGAGAGTTTCCCATACATTTAATTTCTCCCCAGGTGGCGCGGACAAATTAAATGTATGGGAAACTCTCTGAGCGGCGGCCACCGCCACGGTCGCCGTGCCATTCTGTTTCTACCTTTAGTCTAATACCTAAACGCAAAGTAATAGTCCTCTCAGAAACTCGTGACCAGCTAATGAGGTTGGACCTCAGTGGCGTGGCGCCTTTGGAAGCAAGGGATGCATTGCATCCCTTACAATTTATTAAAAAATAAAAATAAAAATTCAAATTTTATCAATAAATTATTCTTTTCTTTTACAAAACATATTTTATCATTCTGAGATTGACTTTGTATTATTGCTGTTTTTTCTAGCCTCCACTGTTAGATATAACTTCATTGTCTCCAAATGACCAATTAAATGGAAGGAAGCAATATTTTATGTTATGTCCATGAGCGAAAGTTCTCTCATCCTCTCTGAATTCTTATACGAAAACTATTCTATATGTATACGCAAAGAAACATGCCAACGGGCTTCGAGAAGCAGAATTTGAATTGCTTCCCTTGACTGTCCCCGTTGGAACGCACTTTAGCACGAACTTGTGGATGAAGAGGGAAGTCGAGATGGGGAGACACAATGAACGTTTGTTCCTGTGACTAGTGCCAAGGGAAGCAATTCAGATTTTGCATCTATACGAAGTTTTGTCAGAATAATGTGAGTATATTTTTTGTTGGGTGAGAGCACTGACATAATGGACTGCTCATCAGGAAATGTTCATGGCACCAATTCGTCCCATTGCTGGCAAACCTTTTTTCACTGACATGTAAACACGTCAGTTAGTTTTGTAAATTAAAATTGTTTATCTTCGTTTTTGGACGATGGAAACAAAATAAATTGTTCTTAAAAAAATAACAAATGCAATTTTGATGTTATTTCCCTTTTATAATGCATTTTTTCATTAATTACAAATATTTATGTTAAACCATGTGAGTTCTGTACCCCTGTTTCATCTAAATGTCAGTGATTCCGGGTCTTATGGCGAAACGAGACAGAAATTAAGAAAAAGTGGGCTTTTATCTACCTGCTAATACTACCGATATTTTTAAGCCTTACTCTCTTCCTTTAGGTTTCTTTGCGCCTTACCTTCTGATGGAGCATATTTAGCGTCTCCTCCACTTTATTCTTTACAAAACCCGATGTCACCATGTAGTCTATGATGTTCTCTATTCTTAGTCGTGCCTCAGCTGTCGCTTGCAGAGCAGCAGTTTGCTCGGCTAATATCGGGCATTCCAATAGGACATGCTCTGTGTCTTCTATCACATTTAGGAATGCCGGGGACAGCGAAGACATCTTGTCCGAACCGATGGAGGTATGCTCTGGAACACACAAGTCCACTCAAGAACTGTGCGAGGTCGTAACTCATCTCTCCATGCTCTCCCGTGACCCATCCCTCCACATTTGTTATGAGCCTGTGGCTCCATCGACCTTGAGTAGATTTACTCCACCTCCTTTCCACTACTGAAATAAACGTCACTTATAAACTATGTTCAATTCCCTAGATTCTTCTTCTAATAGTTACTTAAATGAATTGAGCGGCTTTTGGTAACTGAAATATGATACGAAGAGCCTTTGAACTATTTTGGTTTGGTGGACTTGGAAACACATTTTTCTAGACAAATTGTTCTTATTTACACAGGTTTTACAGGTTTTTATGTGCCCATGTTTTTATTTTAGTCTGTTAAAAGTCCCAGAATATTACTTAATTCGATGACACAGCGACACAAAATGCCCCTTGGCAAGCGACATGAGAAGACTGCTACTATTCCTGAAGGTCCATGGTGTTCTAACTATTTTCTAGTTTTTGGTACAGCAGATTTAAAATAAAATCATTTAACTTAAAATTTTTGTTACCCATTTTTATTATATTCATTTTAGTCCTAATTCTGTCATTTTGGGATTTTACTTTTTACAAAATTCTGGTGAAGTGATTTGTTATGCGTACCATATTTCCAGCGCCATTTTGAATTTTCTAATTTTGACAACAAATTTATTATTTCCGACCTTAAAACACCCACAAATAGCTATTTTCAGTGAAATCGAATCGTAAATACCAAAATTTGTGGCCCTAAAACCCCACCGATACCAATTTTCAATGGATTCAGAAAACATTTCCAAAATTCATCCGCCATTTTGAATTTTCAAATTTCGGCCACAGAATCGTCATTTGTGGCCCTAAAAACCACCCGAGACCGATTTTCAATGGATTCAGAACACATTTCCAAAATTCATCCGCCATATTGGCGCCGCCATTTTCAATTTTCCAAATTTCACAGAATCGTCAATTGTGGCCCTAAAACCCACCCGATACCGATTTTCAATGGAATCGGAACACAATTGAAAAATTCGTCCGCCATCTTGGAACCGCCATCTTGATTTTTTTACAAAATTGTCAGGTTGCACTGTCACGTTAGCTCAATGTGTGTGCAAAGTTTAATCGGTTTAGTAGAAGTAGTGGAAAAAGCTGTCGCAAGATTTGAGCCAAACAAATATACGAGGTCAAGCTAAATAAAAGCATTAATATCTTGTTCATTGTTTTATTTTCCCAAATAATAACAGTAAATATTTTGTATTATATATTCAAACTAATTTCTGGTTGAGTAATTATATTAAGTTTTAACCATTCAAAATCATTAGTAAAACAGTAAATAATTATCGCTTATTGTACAGTTGCCATATAGCTTTATTATTATCTTGGCCATTTTCACACGGGCCGACAAACAACCAAGAAAAATCTTCTGAAAAAGTCGGCTGGTGTAAAACTGGCCCTTAGAAACTCGCGCTTAGGTGATGAATAGAACACGGATCGGATTTCCCTCCATAGCCTCGCACAGTAAAATCGTCTACGAATCTTCATGTCTACAAAAAAAACCCAAACCTTCGCTTAGCTGATGAATGGGCATATTCACACGCTGCCATAATTGTGGCGAGTAAAACCGGTTTTATTAAAATCCTAGCAACTCAGACGGGGGGCGTAAATGAGTGTAGTAAATTTGAATGCTATGCAGGAACCTTTAAATGTATTGCAGATGAAATTTATTTGTTAGAGAAAAACAGAGCTAAAGAATGCAAGAGATAGAAGTAACTTTTTATATGTGTGCCAGTTTTCACGCGTTTGCTTTTGCGTGAAAAATATTTCGTTAAGTTCTTCCGCTCCCTTCCCTCTCTCATCTATAAAACCGGTTTTAGGCGCCATGAATGTGCACTGTGTGAATATGCCCAATGGGCATATTCACACGCTGCCATAATTGTGGTGAGTAAAACCGGTTTTATTAAACTCCTAGCAACTCAGACGGGGCGTAAATGAGTGTAGTAAATTTGAATGCTATACAGGAACCTTTAAATGTATTGCAGATGAAATTTACTTGTTAGAGAAAAACAGAGCTAAAGAATGCAAGAGATAGAAGTAACTTTTTATATGTGTGCCAGTTTTCACGCGTTTGGTTTTGCGTGAAAAATGTTTCGTTAAGTTCTTCCGCTCCCTTCCCTCTCTCATCTATAAAACCGGTTTTAGGCGCCATGAATATGCACTGTGTGAATAGGCCCAATCGTACACGAAATTTATTTCCCTCCATAGCCTCAGGATAAAAACCCCCTCACCCATCGACATCGTGAACAGACATCAGCTAAAGAATGGGAGTTGAAATGCTTGCCCTCAATACCCTTCGCCTATATTCTCCGTTGCGTCTCGATTCCTAAAAATTCACTCTCATAATATTTTTAAAACGCGCCTAAAGAAGTATAACTTCAAAAATCACTATACCCATCTATTTTTTGTAAATATTCTGACATAAGTTCAAAGGAAAAAATGAAATCAGTTATGGCAACTTCAATATCGTGCAAACGTTGTGGCGGTTTTATTTTAAATTTCGCTTAAAATCATTCCAGAATTTTATTTACCGTTCTTATTTTACAACAAAGATAAAAAAGTGATCGTATTTTGTAGTTTATTGAAAGTCAAGAGTAAAAATATTTAATAAAATGGAAAAGTGTGCAGTTTTTTAATGTCAAATTTTATTTTTTCAAGTTTGGCACTATCTGATTTTATTTCTGCCAGTGAATGCACTGAGCATGGAGGCTATACAAGGAGACAAAACTACCAGGCTGTTTCTTTACGAAATCCCGGGATGCCTGGGATCCCAATTCATGTTTCTTTACTTTCTCGGGATCATTTCCCCTCCATCCCAAAGAGCGAGAGGTCTGGACTTCTGGCGGCTTGGATTAAATGAGAAATGTCAAAAGGTGACAGTTCTCAGCTAAGGTGACAGTTCTCAATTTTCAACATCAATTGATTTAATAATAAATATTCGTGTTATCGAGGCAATAGTGCAAATAATAAATAAATTGAAATTTTGTGTTATCGAAACAACAGTGAAAATAATAAATAAATTGAAGTTTTTTGTTATCGTGAAAATTAGCGCAAATAAATAAATAGTTCTTCTTCTTGGATTTCTCAATTATCCCAGAAAGCATTTCTTTACTTTGACAGTTGTATCCCCACGCTTTAACAAAAACTCGGGATCCCAGGGATCCCGGGATTTAGTTAAGAAACACACTTTACGTGTTGTCAATTTTCGTTTGATTATTGGTGGCGCTGAAGTCAAATGTACCCCAAAAAACATGGCCGATTGTATTTATCCGGTTCATGGCAAAGTTCGTTTATTACTAATATATTTTACGTTTACCAGCTTACAGCTGTTTACCAGCTTCTAAAATTAATTATATCAATGCGATTATTCGTAATTAATCAATTTTTGATGTTTCCAATGAATTTTTATTAATTTCATGTGGGGTACATCGGACAAAGGTGACATCTGTGGCCAAAAATGAGCTAGAAGTTTAGTTTCTTCTACCCATCCATTTCCTGTCATTTTCCCCATAAGAGTTTTGTCTCCTTGTATATTCTCCATGGCACTGAGAGCGGAGAGAAGTTTTCTAATAAGATTGGAGGGAATTCATTTCTATGAGCAATCTAATTGGAAATGAATTTGTACAATGTGGTTTGAAATTAATAGGGCCCCATACACTACAAGGTTTTATGTGTACAAACAAGGCGTTCAAACAAATATTGACAGTGTGTGGTGAATTTGGTTTTTGATTTTGTTTGTCACAAGTTTGTCCCAAATATCAAAACGTTTTGATTTTTTCGTGGTTTTATCTGACAGTTCTCTCCATAACATAAAAAACGTCTGCTCTGGTGTTGTTTATTTTGTTTCGGTGTTTTTAGTATTTAGCTGTATTTATTTATTTAGTTTTGCTGTAAAACCTTATAGTGTATGGGCAGGCTCAACGTACAAACAAGTTTGTCACAAACACTGTGGGACATGTTTGTACGCATAAAACCTTGTAGTGTATGGGCCCCTAATGACTTAATTGAAGAAAATAGTAAAAAGCAGTATTTTTGGAGTACTTAATTAATTATTTAAAATAAATAAAAAATTGTTTTGCCTGCAATTTAGTTGGTGCGATTTGTTATGTGAGTGTGCAAGTAGTTTTAAAAAGTAAGTTTGAAAAGAAAATTGGATAAATTGAAAAATATTTATGTATTATTTATGTTAGTTTTTTTAGTTTATTTTTGCTTTATTAAATATCATGGGTAATGTTTATGGTAAGCATTTTTGCATAATGGACGATTTTATGCAGCAATCCTTTGGCTCGCGTTAATTTACGAAAAGAAATCTATAAGACCGAAATCAATATTACATATTTTAACTGAAAATAAAACATGCACTAGGCATTTTTCTATTAAATTATACAATTCCAATTCGCGCACCTGTTGTCAAAATAAGTAAAAAAAATTTGGTTGGCCTGGCATTTTATTTTCAACTGAAAAGAACGTTTGGCGGTCTTCGGGATTTAATGATTTAATAATTTTCATAAAACCGTTGA
Organism: Thereva nobilitata; assembly: GCA_963855945.1. Classification (NCBI taxonomy): domain Eukaryota; kingdom Metazoa; phylum Arthropoda; class Insecta; order Diptera; family Therevidae; genus Thereva; species Thereva nobilitata. The sequence goes on from OY979697.1 coordinate 39,552,432, forward strand.
TAGGCATGGTCAAAAAACGACCCGCCGTTTAAAATCAGTTTTAGCTGTTTCTAAATTCGGTACAGGCCAATAGATTGAAAATCTAGTCGAGACTCATTATAAATCCTCAATTATGAGAACAATGAGTTAGTTAAAAAGAACCGGAAAATTATTATAATTTGTATAGATGTTGTTTGCCGCTTGGCATGTCAGGAGCAAACCTTACGCGGACACCGCGAGGGTCAAGATTCTATTAATCGGGAAAATTATGTTGAAATAATTTCACTTTTGGCCAAACATAATCCAGAACTTAAAAATCGGCTTCAGTATTTTCTGCATTATCAAGCAATATTCAAAATGATTTAATAATGCCTATTTCATGCACTCTTACTAAAAATTAAAATTACTTCTGAAATCCAATTTTTTGAGTTCGTCGCAATTATTTGTGATGAAACCGCGGATATTTCCTGTCGATCTATGTTGTCAACCACCCTTTACTTTTCTTTCTCTGGTGACACGAAAGAAACATTTATTAGTTTTAAAAATATTTCCGATGATAGAAGAGCAGCTCGTTTGCATGAACATGGAGTTCAGTTATGCAGAATTTCGCATGTGTTTCCAAGTTACAATTGCTATGACGGAGCTTCAGTTATGGCGGGTGAAATTAGAGTTAAAGAAACTTCCAAACACTGCTTTGCCCACCGCTTAAATATTGTTTTATCGAAATCATATGACAAGATTCGTGAATGCTGAATCTTCTTTCAGTCAATCACAGGTTTCTCAAGTTTCTTTAGTCACTCAACTAAACGAACCGCTATTCTCGACTTGTTTTTAAAGCGAAAACTTCCAAAAGTAGCTCACACTCGCTGCGAATATAGATAATCTTAATACTCCTTTTCAATATATAACGTGCATCCGCGGAATGGAGTTTTTCCATACAAATTTTGCCAGATTGCATCCCCTACAATTCAAAGCACGTCACGCCACTGCTGGACCTGACTTCCTTGGTGAGTATTACGCCAACGCCACTCCTATGGTTTTCGGTTTGCTTCCTGCCAGAATATAAGGACACACCGATTGGGCAGATATATGGTCTCCCGCATCGTACCTTCTGGTCTCATGACCTTGATATTATATCGGTTCATTTCGTTGAGGACTTCATCCTACCATCCATCATGTCTTGGTTTGAAAAGCAAAGGTCGTAGTTGTGCTATCTATCCGGTTCCGAGGCAATGTTTGCCGATTTGTAGAAATGTTTTCGTGGGAGTGGGCTGCTAACCCTCAACTCAGCCGATTTAATTAAAACTCTGTTCTAAGGCGCAGAGAGCTCGCCATTCGACCTACCGTCTCCCGTTAGTTCCTTCCGAAGAAGTACCCCCAGATGTCACTGCACTGAGGTAGGATTAGGACTTGCTAGGACAGAACTTCTAGGTGTTCATCTACAGTGACTCTTCTCGGGGTTTGATAGAAGTGACTAAGCGGGTACCACGCCACCACCTTCCGAAGCCTTTATTAGCCATTCGTCCCCCTTATCACTTCCTTCTAATGCATCCACCAGACTTCCATTAACCGATCCCAACCTTTTTCTATCTTTCAAGGCAATCTAAGTGCTATACATTGTACATGACGGACTAGTAGTATAGAGCGTGACAACTTAGCTTAGACTCACATAAAAAAATGCCGTCTTGTGTATACAGGGTGTAATGCATAAAGTAACAAAGCGGCCGGCTGTGGATAGTTTTGGATAGACTAACAAAAAATCGTATGGGTGGGGGGGGGGGAATCGTAACGGTATAGCCGCTAGGGCGTTTTGAAGTTTTTTTGCTAGAGTTTTACATATCACTCTGTATTTTTGTAACCCTATGTTCTATTTTCATAAATAAGGTATCAGTGTACGCAGAATACTCCCACCTATCTAAAGCTGTAAAAATGAAGGTTCTACCGTAACAGGTTCCAGAGCAATGAGTCATCAAAATTTTGGTTTTTTTTACTAAAATTTCAACTAAAACCACCATTTTCTCCAAAAAATACGTAATTAACTGATATTTTTTTTACAAAATTGGAAAGCTTGAACAATTTCCTATGAATAATGTCCAGACAATTTTTATGCTACGGCTTTTACTTTTGAAGTTATTAGCAAGTTTGATGTTGAAATTGACCTTATTTGGTGCTTATTTGGTACTTTTTAGCAAAGCTTAGGTGAAAAAGTACTAAAAAAAACCCAATTTTAGCATTAAAATTGCTTTTAACTCCAAAAGTAGAAGTCGTAGGAAAAAAATTCTCTGGACATTATTCATAGGAAATTGTCCAAGCTTTCTAATTTTGCAAAAAAAAGTTTAGGTTTATCACGTATTTTTTGGAGAAAATGGTGGAACCTGGTACGGTAGAACCTTCATTTTTACAGCTTTAGATAGGTGGGAGTATTCTGCGTACACTGATACCTTATTTATGAAAATAGGTCATAGGGTTACAAAAATACAGGGTGATATGTAAAACTCTAGCAAAAAAACTTCAAAACGCCCTAGCCGCTAAACCGTTACGATTCCCCCCCCCCCACCCATACGATTTTTTGTTCGTCTATCCAAAACCTATCCACAGCCGGCCGCTTTGTTACTTTATGCATTACACCCTGTATATTCTTATGGCTGAACGAAGTACTAGCTAACCATAGTTAGTGACAGAATTCGAAGAAATGATTCAAAAAATTTTCTTTGTAGATTTCGAGTTGATCCGTACACTTGAGAAGATTGAAGATCATTAGCAACACTGAAAGAGGCGAATTCGACCCCATTGTTTTCATTGTTACAAAATGAATTGGTTTTTTTTTTAATTTTTGGAATGGATCAAAACATCAGTGGTAATTCGTAAACACCTCCACCGCAGCGATTGCAAGCAGCACTCATATAAAATCAGTATTCGTTGATCAACAGAAGGCAAGTATCATTTTACAGGGAATGTATTCTCCTTATTCCTTTGATTTTCGACAAGTGATCACCAATTTTTCTTTACTCTTCGAACCTGTATGCGTCATAGTCAATTCCAAGTTCGTGAAGGTTTTGCGTAGTGGTAATTACTTTGATCAGTAAAATCAATAATACTCAGGCCTATTCTGAACTCCGCTGGAATTTTCTTACAGTGGTAGCATAAGATTGTATGAAAGTCCCAGCGGAATCGATTCCAGCGGAGTACAGAATACCAAATGTGTTTGTAGTTTGTAAGTAAATTTAGATGAAATGGATTACAGATAGAACTGGATTGATTCAGATGAAATGGATTACGTCGAAGCAGCTATAATACGTTGCTGGAATACCTTGCAAAGTGGATACGCGGTTTTAAAAAGAAATTAAAAAATATTTAGAAAATTAATTTATTTGTAATTTGAAATTTCCAGAAAAGAGAAAACTGTGATTTGATTATTTCTGATAAAATCAGTCCAACTCATGTTCATGTTGATTATTGGCTCATGTCTTTTGCTTGTGCTTCCAGCGATAGTATTCCGCTTTTAGTTGCACTCAGTATAATTCACCAACGGGTTTTATTATTAGTTCGTGTATCTACATAAAAAGTTGCAAAAGAAAAACATTAGTTAAATTATAGTCTAAAAGGCGACCTTAAAAATGAAAGGATGTAATGTTAGAAAAATATAGTATTTACCGTGCAATAATCAAAAGCCTAATCCGACGACTACCACATTAAGTTAATAGCCCCCTTTAAATTATTGAACCCAAAAGGCTCTATTTAAATATTTGGGTTTCGGAGTAAATCTTGATAGGCTACCCTATTTTTATTGTTATTGTTTTTATGCAGTATGTCTGTTCAAATTATACGAAGATACGCGACCGCAATTTATGATGATTTCCTAAATTATTCCCATAATCATTGCCGTATGTCACGTACATCAAAAACTATACTAGAAGTATCAGCTGTGAGGCTTCATTCTAAATACAAAATGGTGACCGACACAAAATTGTGGATTAGCTATTTCTATAAACCCATTCGACATGGGTATCGAATAAAAGGGTATGCCAAGTAGAATAGAATAAGCTGTTCGACATTAATCTAAATGACTAAAAAGTAGAAAATAAAATAAATAAAAAAATTTGAAAAGCATTTCTTAAAACAAAATTTAATAACGCACCAAGAAAACCGTACATAAAAGAAAAAAAAATGATTTCTTTGCCAAGTAATTACAAATAACAATTACAATAATTACAAATAATTATAAATGATCAGAAATTTTTTTGTGACGCAGGCAGTACCAGACTACCAGGTGAAGAAAGAGGTGCACCGTTCGCTAGGTGAAGACCCGACCTAAGCGGAACTTTGGTACCCTATTATTAACCGGTTAAGCCGGCGGGATGCCTTATTAGGACTACCTCTGTTCGCGCTTTTCTACAATCGCGGTCCTGAATTTCATCTGACCCAGATGATGCAGCATTAGTTATGTTCGATCCTTCATGCTGTCCTTTCTTATATCGTAACTATATTAACTTTGACGACCTCATAAGGGCCCAAAAATTTCGGGAACCTGGCAGAAATTGAGCTTGTTTGATGGCCACCAAATCGTGAACTTTGTACTTGGTTTTTGGTTTCCTCTTCCTCAGGCTGTATTTCCAATTTTCTTGTTGAATCTTCTCTATTTGTGAATTTACCTGCTGTCATCTCATATTCAAGAACAAGCTGTTCCTTCAAAAGCTCGTTTAGATCCCAGTCATCCGGTCTTCGCAACTTCACTCCAATTAATAGTTCGAACGGAGTCCAATCCCCAGAGATCTACATGTTGTTGAATTAAGTAGTCTTTGCAGGAGTGGAACATATTTGTATCACTTTTGAGGGTTATGGATATTTTAAGGTGCTTCCAATTTACAACACAGCGAGGCACAGTGTGTCATACTGGGTGTTCCATTAACGACACAGATGTGCACAGCCGGCTGAGATATATTTAAACACGTCGGTGATAGAACACCCTGTGAGACACACTGTGTCTGGCTGTGTTTAAATGGAAAGCACCAAGATGTTCGTTTGGTTTAGGCGCTCCACTTGTCCGTTCCCCGTCGGGACTCCTGTGGTTATGAGGTGAGGACTTGTAGGATCTTCCTCTACTCGCAGTAGGTGCGGAATATTTTAGAGACGAACGCAACTTCTCTCGCCCATATTATGCGATGGAGATTGCCGAAAACCTCACTCTGCAGCTTCTTCAGAACTTCCCCAGCCGTCGTATCCTTTGTAGGGTAGATCCAGCAAAACTTCGTGAAACCGTCAACCACGGCGAAAAGATATTTATAACGATTTGCAATTGAAGCTAAAAGACTCAAATAATCAACGTAGAAGGTATCGATGGGGACGTCAAACTTTCTAATTGGATTCAGGAGACCTTCTTGTTTCCGGCGTTTACCGGACGATAGAATGCAGGGTATGCAGTTTGAAATGACGGATTCAATTTTTTTTTAGCATTTGGCATTGTTATGATCGCTCATCCCACCCATTCAAATTAAACTATCGCCATATCTACCTGAAAAATACATCTTTCGCTACAGCCATAAACATGCTCCTCATCTCGGGCTAACAGTTCTTTGAAGTGCTCACGCCATCTAGATAGAACTAGTTCTTTAGTACTTAAGATCTCCCCATCCTTATTTTTGCACATTGTCATTCTGGCCTTGAAACCGGCTCGTTGCCCATTTCCTTTTTTATATAGTTTCCTGACATCTTTTCGGTTGTTCGCTTCTTCTATTTTTGACATTTCGTTTTCACAGTACTCTTTTTTCTTCGCTTTGTGCACTATTTTCTCCTGCCTTCTTTTTTCTCTGTATGTCTCAACTGCATTTCTCGTTCTGTGTTTCTGTATCATTACTTGATATGCTACATTCTTTTCCTGCGTTACTCGTGCACAATCATTGTCGAGCCATTCATTTCTTATTTCACGGGGTTCGTATCCTAGAGTATTTGATGCTGATTCTTTTATAAGAGTTTTTAAGTTATTTCATTAACTTCTATGTCTTCGGCGTTGTCATTATTTGCATTTGTCACTCTTCTATTTATTTCTTCTTGTTTTTCTTCTTCTTTTAACAGTTTCACGTTAAATTTTCTTTCCTCATGGCTTCTTCTTTCCTTTACTGCTTCTGACGTCCCAATCATATAATGGTCAGAGTCGATGTTTTGCACCACGATATGATCTGATATCTAATACTTCTGAAAAGTGCCGCGCATCTATAAGTAAATGATCAATAGAGTTTTGCGTTCTTCCAGGTTACATTATGCATATCTTTCCGCTTGAATCTTGTATCTGCGATCACCATATTATTCATCATTGCAAAACTGATCAGTCGCATATCGTTTTCATTTCTTTCGTCCTTTAGACTGAATGCTCCTTTTGTTGATCGGTATGTCCTTTCATGGCCGATTTTGTCCTATGCGTCTCCTGTGACAGTTTTTATATCATGTCTAGCACAGTTTCTTAGTGTTTTATCTAGGGTTTCATAGAATGCATCTTTCACTTCTTATACTGCATCTTCAATCGGGGCATGTATATTTATTACGGAATAATTAAAGAATCTTCCTCTTATACGTATTCTACATATTCTTTCGTCTATAGCTTCAAACCCCATTAATTTGTTTTCTTACAAATTTGCTTGTTTGTCTCCCTGCATTGATATTCTTGAGTTGTCGCTTTCAATTTGGGGACCTCGTTTTCATTGGTTGCCCTTAATTTTTTATTTAAAAATGAACTAATGCTTCTTTAGATATCTTGAAAGTATCAAAAAATATTTCATAAACCATCTTTAAAGTAAGATTTCCAAGTTCATATACTCCACAAACGCATACTCAAACAAACATATATGCAAAACCTGGCTTAACCCGACTAGTATCGTGGAGTTTCTTCTTCTTCTTTAACGGCTCTACAACCGGCCTCTCGCAACTGTTCTCTCCACCGGTCCCGATTCTGAGCCAGTCATCCAGTTTTGCATCCCTATGCTCTGGGCGTCCTGGTCTACGCCATCCTTCCAGCAGAGGTTGGGTCTCCCTCGCTGTCGCACCCCATAAGTCTTACCGCAGAGAACTTTCCGAGCAGGCTCATCTTCACTTCACTACAGTAAGGTGCTGTACCAAATTACTAAACATGCCGTAAAGAGTGCGGATGGAAGGCTGCTGTGCAGCGACGAGGAGCAACTCCAAAGATGGAGAGACTACTTCTTCGCCGCCCTGAATGGTTCCTTTTCGCAGGAACCTGAAGAAAATAACAACATGCACAGCCAATAAGAATCGCCACTCGTGCACCATCCAAGACAGAAATAGTAACCGCAATTCATGCAATGGCCAATGGTAAAGCAGCTGGAAAAGATGGCATCCCGCCAGAATTGTTGAAAGCCGACCCAAGCCTCATAGCAGATGCGCTACAGCCATTCCTGGAAATAACATGGAATACCTGTACCTTTCCGGATGATTGGACGGAAGGTATCATAGTCAAAATACCAAAAAAGGGGGACCTAACAATATGTGACAACTGGAGAGGCATCTGTCTATTATCTACTGTGGGCAAAATCTTGTCCCACATATTATTATCAAGGATAAGAGAGGCAGTAGATTGAACGCTTAGAAGACAGCAGGCTGGATTCAGAAAAGGCCGCTCCTGCATAGACCACATTAACACTTTGAGAATCATAGTGGAGCAGTTAACTGAATTCCGATCCCCCCTTTACCTTGCTTTCGTAGACTATGAGAAAGCGTTCGACTCTGTTAATAGGAGCTTTATATGGCGAGCTCTACGGTTACGTGGACTGCCGGGCAAAATAATAGAATTGATAAAAGCTCTATACAACAATTCCAAATGCAGAGTTCTCCATAATGGAAAATTATCCGACAGCGTTGAGGTGAGGTCAGGAGTACGACATGGATGCCTACTTTCACCATTACTATTTCTTATAGTAATAAACGACATTCTTGTCAGGGCTCTAGATACTAGAACAGGTGGCATACAATGGGGATAGCTAGACCGCCTTAAGGATCTCGACTACGCGTATGATATCTGTTTGCTGGCCCACACACACCAGGACCTCAAAACATGTTAAACAATTTGGCAACAGACAGTAGCTCGGCGGGCTTAAGGTTAAATCCGACTAAAACAAAAGAAATGCGGAAAAATGCAAACACCCTTGAACGGACAGCGCTAAATAACCGTGAAGTGGAACTGATAGACAAATTCTGTTACGTCGGTAGTATTATTACCGAAAACGGCGGTACAGAAGAAGACGTCAGTTCCAGAATAAATAAAGTAAGAAGCGCATATGCATGCCTGTTTCACATATGGAGAACAACGGAGATCTCGATTAACACCAAATTGCGGCTGTTTAACTCCAACGTTAAGGCAGTTCTTTTGTATGGTTGCGAAACATGCAAAGTCACCCAATTCATCACAGGGCGCCTACAAATTTTCATCAACAGATGCCTACGTCGTATCCTAAAAATCCGCTGGCATAATAGAATTACAAATGAGGAACTATGGATAGACGACCAAATCAGGCGAAGAAAATGGAATTGGGTTGGCCACACTTTGCGACGCGAAAACGAGAATCTAGCCAAACAGGCCCTTGATTGGAATCCGCAAGGATCCCGCCGAGTCGGAAGACCTACGACAACGTGGAGGAGAACCCTATTAGCAGAGGCCGCAACAACTGGGAGATCATGGTCAGAGCTGTCGCGCAAAACAGAGTCCGCTGGAGGGCAACTGTTTCCGCCCTATGTCCCATGAGGGATTAAAGGAGCAATTAAATAATAAATCTTCACTCATACGAGCTAGATGTCCTGCCCACCGGAGTCGACCGAGCTTTATTTCCTTCACAACATCTATGTCGCGATAGCCTCGTAGATCTCGTCATTGTAGAGTCTCCGGGATCGTACTTCCTCACATAAGGGGCCAACAATCCTCCGAAGTATTTTCCTCTCGAACACCGCCAAGAGGTTAGAGTGCTTTTTGCTAAGCACTCACGTTTCGGATACATATGTGAAGACCGGCAAGACCATCGTCTTATATAGTAAAAGTTTGGACGTTATGGTTAGATGCTTGGATTTGAAGAACTTTGACAGGCTATAGTAGGCTTTGTTGGCTTTTAGCAGTCGTGCGCGTATTTCAGGTTCCATGCTATTGTCGGCTGCTACTATTGACCCAAGGTAGGTAAATGATTTTACCACATCAAACTCGTGTTCCTCTACCTTGATTGTGGGACCAATGTTAGGTGTTCGTGGAGTTTACTTGAGTTTATAGAAACTTTTGTCAACCCCAGTTTCCATGAGCACTAACTCTCATTTAAACCAAGGCAAACTCTGCTCGGAAACACAGTACCAGACGCCTAACTCGAATTGAACTCCAATTGAAACGCGTTGCGCTGCGTAACACAATTCTACATCCATTATGGCGGCCGACAGAAAATGGCCAATTAACTATTTTTTTAAACCCCGATCGACATTGGTATAAAAAATAAATTTTTAAAAACCGACTTCAGAAAAAAACCAAAAATAATGCACAAAAAGGGATAAAATAATTGTTTGTAATTCTTTACAACATTAATCCAATCAGAATGGATTTAATAAGAAGAATCATTTTACTGGATTTAATAAGAAGAATCACAGTGCCAGATTGACTTTCATTGCACGTTTCGAAAATTGTTTTCATTTCTTTGCTAACCTTATGCACTTAATACATCACCCCGAAAATAGGTGTTGTCTTCAAAAGTGATTCTTCTTGTTAAATCCATTCTGATTGGATTAATGTTGTAAAGAATTACAAACAATTATTTTATCCTGTTTTGTGCATTATTTTTGGTTTTTTTCTGAAGTCGGCTTTTAAAAATTTATTTTATTTCGTACTTTTTAGTCCGTTAAATTTTTTTTCGGGGGCAATATAAAAAAAAATATTTATTACAAGATGTATGACACTCAGCCGCGCGCCGTCGATAAGAATCGAGGCAGTATTTTCGGAGCAATTTAAAAAGCACTCCAAAAATAAAAGGATAACAATTGTCCAGACATTATTGATAGGAAATTGTCCAAGCTTTCCAATTTTGCAAAAAAAAAATATCAGTGAATTACGTATTTTTGGAGAAAAGGGTAGTTTCAGTTGAAATTTTAGTGAAAAAAAACAAAAGGTTTGAAGTTGATAGGGTAGAACCTTGATTTTGACCGTTTTAGATAGGTGAGAGTATTCTGCGTTCACTGATATCGTATTCATGAAACAGCTCAAAGGGTTACAAAAATACAAGGTGATATGTAAACCTCTACCAAAAAAACTTCAAAACCGTTAAGATTTACGCCCCCCCCCACGATTTTTTGTTCGTCTATCCAAATCCTATCCACAGCCGGCCGCTTTGTAAAGTTAAAGATGTACACCCTGTATAATTGAGAATTTCATACAAAATTGGAGGTTATGTTTTGACGCCAGTTCAACTATATTTCAATCCAATGCGAACTCAACTCGAAATTTCATCTCAACCTCGACTCAACTTTTCAACCTAATAAATTTCTTGCAATTTCAGCATTATAGGATAACCGGAAGTGTGTTCAATGGAGGATGCAAGATTTGAAGACAATTATTACTACCTACATTGTGAATTAAAGAAAAGCAAACGATCAAGAATTAGTACCCACAAGAAAAATTGAGAATGCTTTCTCTTGGTAGGAATAAGGAAGCCTTCCTATCTGTTGCCAAGAGAAGGTATAGGGAATTTTTTGAATTTTATTTCAACAAAATCTTCATTCTTAGAATTCGGGTGAAATAAAGATTCCTGTTTTGGACTTGTTTAGTTTTCCGTTTTAAAGAATTCTGTTTTTGTTAGAGACACGCAATTTTGTTAGAGCTGTGTTACTGTAAAGAACTATTATATAGTGAACACATCCACAGATATGCATAAAAACTAACATTTGTAATTAAAAATCATGTTTGCGATTTACTACTCTTCCGGAATGCAAAGTGCAGGCTTCAAAATAGCTTCAAAGAAAATTCAAATGAAGTTTTCTTAAAAAATTCGAAATAATTTACAAAGAATGTTTTCATATGACTTCTGCAGAATAAAAGCAGAAGATTTCGTAAAAACTTCCATAGAAGATAAAAGGAAGTCTTCCATCCAATGACATGGATGTATAAAAAGAATATGAACTAGAGCAGGGAAGCGAATGCTTCTAAACTTCTTCGGAATGTTTCTTGCATTCATGATTGTATGTTTCCTTTTCCTTGTGGGTAAGGCAACTCCTGATGTACATATTTATATAGAGTTGTATGAGCTCAAAAGCTGAAATATGAATAGGCTTTAACTCGATGACAAAAAATACTACATAAAAATTGTAGCCGGAAGCCCATCCGCCTTCGAATTGAATATTCGCAGACCATCTTAGTTAATGATCATTGCCACGTTAAATACCCTTATCCTTCGTGAAAATTTCATCCTTTTAAAAATGAACTCCACTTTTTAACTGTCTCTTCTAATAATTCTATGAAATGTAATTATATCAACCTGGACATGTGGTGGTGTTCCAAGTGTATAAAGAACAGCGTCAGACACATCTTCTGATTTCAACATAGCGAACTCCGTCCTTATCGTTTCAGCAATTGCATCCGGAAATATTTCTGTTGAAACAGCTCCAGGACTTACACTCTTTCAGATTAAAAGGAAAGCAATTTCAATTATTTAAAAAAAACACTGAATTAGGGTAACTCACTGTTATTTTGATTTTAGTTCCGGAATTCAACAACTCCTGTCGATAGGTTTCTGTCATAGCCGTAATAGCGTGCTTTGTAGCAGGGTAGACGTTCAATGACGGAAAATCCTTTCCGAGATTTGGAACGATATGACCGGCGATGCTGTTAATAATCACAACATGTCCATCAATCTTGTGTGCCTTCATGCAGTTGACAGCTTCTCTAGTGCAGAAGAGGACACCCCAAATATTGGTATCGATCGTTTCCTTGATCATTTGGGTATTGTCCGGCTGGATTAACTCCGTTGTGCGGAGGACTCCAGCGTTATTAATAAGGATGTGAATACCGCCCAAGGTTTTGTCTACCCACTCGAACACTTTTTTAACATCATCTTCTTTCGTGACATCACACTTCACCGGGTGAAACTGATTCTGCAAGTTTTGAGGAAAACTTGTTTGAATTTCTTTAACGCGGCTCTCCCGTCTCGCTAAGGCGACCACCACTAAACCAGCTTTTACCAAATCTTTAGCTATAGCTTCTCCTATACCTGAACTAGCGCCGGTTACTATCGCGACTTTATTCCTCCAGCGGTCCATCTTGTGTCGTGTTTACCGTGACTGTGACCGTGATTTAACTAAAAGCTTCGATAAAGTCACCGAGGCTTTATAGGCTCCTTGGCCGTGATTTTGTATGTTTTACTTGCTACAAGTGTGTTGATATTGCAGATTACATACTACAAACGTGAGAACGTTAAAAAACAATCTTTGCACTCCAGAGTTTCTGTGTTTTTTAGGCTGTTTGTATTGGTTACACTTAAGATATTATACTAGTTTTGATTAAAAAATTGCTGATAAGTGAACTTATCCTGATATTTTTTAAGTACGTTTGACTGACAGCGATCTATAAAATCTCTGTCCGAATTCCGAACCTCTATATGGTGCTTCTGCAATTAATTTAGTTTAAAGTAGATCTAGATACCAAAAAACCATATCTTAAAATAAATATAACATTTAACTTAATTCGTAAAAGCGCTGAAGATGAATCAGAATGAAATCTGTATTTATTGTTTTTAAATTTCGTAGCATTGCATTTTTTTTTGAATTGTGTGACTATTTTAATATGAAATGTGAAAGAACACAATTCGGATATTTGTAATTCCTGGAAGAATTAAATGTAGAGAAATGCATATAAAAGATTCCTGCTATTTTTGAAGAAATACGGGCTGGTTTCCTTCGAAGGCCAAATTTTAGGAGTAAATTATATGGGACTTCGGCTGGTGAAAAATGGTTTTTCTTATATCTCCTGTGAGTCCTACAGAATTTTTGTAAAAATATTTTTTTTTGATAATCAAATTACAAACAACTTTCGTAAATAAAGTTTTGCCGTAATATCAATAATAAAAAAAAATTTTAAAAACCAGGTTTTATTCGATAAACTAAAAAATATTAAATAAAAAAAAAGTTTTTAATACGTCAATAATGCTGTTATGACACTTACTTTTTTTCAGACGTATTTTAAACTTTTTAGCAAGTTTAGAAAAAGACAAAAATTCTTTATGGAAATTTGGCATGAGTGCGAAGGATTGGCAATATGCTAAAATTGAAGCTAATCTACCCGAAAAAGTTCAGCTAACTCGAAAAGTGCCAGAAAAAGTATGAACTTTTCATACTTTTTCGGGATCTTCATCTTAACTTTTGACATTTCAGACTTTTTTTGGCAAAATTGAAAGTTCGTGGTTATTAAGTGATTTAAAAAAAAAATTGTAAATAAGTGCGCTGAATATGATAATATTATGTTTTTGCTGACTATGAAAAAGCATTTATTAAATATGAGTGCAAATTTAATTTGTTCAAAATTGAAACTGCACGTAAATGCAAAGCCGCCATCTCGCTCACACCAAGATGTCCTTGTCTTTTCATACTTAAAAAGTAAACGCTGAAAAAAAGTAAGTGTCATACATAACAGCATAAAATGAACTAAAAAGTATAAAATAATTTTTTTTAATCCTCCTGTATGTAACTACAAGTTAAGCTTTATCAGATTGTATCCAATTAATTTTCGTATTTATTAGTTAAACCATATTTTTTTTTGCATTTTTATACGCTTGGCGGACTACCTTTTTCTTTACAACCCACTCGATATGGGTATCAAATGAAAGGAAATGACAAGTAGAATACTATTAGCTCTGTAGCGTCATTCAAAATTCAAAATGGCAGCCAACACAAAATGGTGGACTACCTTTTTCTTTACAACACCCTCGGTCAGTGGCGGACTAAGCCCGTCAGAGGCCCGGGGCGGCAAAGCTGAATGAGGCCCTCAGTCTAAGAAGTTGATGTAATTTTAGAAGCGTTTTATTCGGCCAAGTACTGTGCTGTACAAACGGGCATTCGACGGGAAATTTAAGCCAAAAAAGGAATCTGCACCAAATATATTGTTGAATGTGTTTTATGGGAACTTCATCATTTTCGTTATGTACAATGGTCCTTTCGATTTATCCTACTTAAAGATATCGATGCACAAGGGAAACGAGCTCGCCAGTCGTCGGTTTGCTTTACGTGAAGTGCGTGGTGCCGTGTTGGCTTATATTTTAGTGGGAAACTTTGTTATTTCGCACGAAGAAAAAAACAATCGAAAAAAATAAAACGAGCGAAACGAGATGAGAGATTTCATGATGTTTTTCTCAATAAATACGCGATGTGTTTTGAGTTTTGTTGGGGAACGAAAGTCACACTTTCCCCAAAATGATTTCATTTTTGAGTAAAGAATTGCGCCAATTTAACTTATAGTTTTGCCGGGTGTCGGCCTTGAATATACAGAAAATGAGGAGATTACGATTGTCCATTTGTGTATGCGTCTGATTTATTACAGGGGAACCCAAGTGCATTAGCATGTGTGAAAATATCTCTATATAGATGTATATTAAAGAGATTTTTTTAATCGCATTATATTGAAACCTAGACCCGTCGGTGTGTGTGGTGTACGGCCGAACTGTCCTGCAACGAGCCTTCAGAATAGAATACCGCCACATGGCCGTGGACTATGTCTCAATCACGACCAGCTTTCGCCCGTAGTAAGGCCATATTTTATTTTTACTCGGGCACGTACTGTTATGCCGGATCCACACGTTTGTCAAGGCTTTGCAAGCGTTCACAAATTCAAAACGTTTGCTTTGGTTTTGGGAGGATCCACACTCGATCGGATCGGCCACAAGCGTTGCCAAGCTTACACAAGCCAAGCCAAACGCCCAGGGGCGGATTGGCCTATAGCCCATTCGAGTAAAGGGGCCATCCATAAATTACGTCACACGAATTTCATGATTTTTTTACCCCTCCCCCGTCCTTGTCACAGGTGGTCACATTTGTGAGACTCCCCCCTCCCTAGTGTGACGTCACATATTTTGCAATTTTACATCTAGCAATTATTAAATTAAAACAGCAGTTCCGAAATTGGTTTAAATTATTTTTTAATAAAATCAACATCAAATCAAACATTTGAAAAAAATTAACAAAACAAGAAACGATTAATTATATTAATGAAAGATACAAAGTTAATCATCTTGAGTCCATGAAATTTGAACTCACTCCCTTAAATTATTTATAACATAGCCGTCACTTCGTTCTCGTTTGGCTTGTTAACATATTAGATTTGGAAATGTGACGTCACGGAATTTAGAACCCCTCCCACCCCTTGTCACACAATGTCACACTTCGTCGACCCCCTCCCTCCCCCTCAAGGTGTGACGTTATTTATGGATGGCCCCAAATGCAGGATTTTTTTGTGAAGAAACGAAGTTTCGTAATAATTGTGACTAGGCTCACGAAGATCAGCTCGAATTTGGCCTTTCCTCTTCCTCGCCTCTCTTCCCCCCTTGAGCTCGCCTTCGGCCGGCCGCCCTCGCCGCCTGAGAGAAATATGTCTCAGAGCTGGCCCTAAATCGAGCGAAATGGTAGAGCAGAAATTAGCACGGTGCGCGCGGTGCGCCTATTGCTCGGGCCGGTCTAGGGTCCATAGGAAATATAAATTTTCGAGGAAATATTGCACAGTCCGTGCAACAGTCGCACTGCGCCCGACGTGCGTCTATATCACGGTCTGTGCAGTACTTTCAGTCTATGCTAATTTCGAATGAACCCTGGACCGCCCCGTGCAATAGGCGCACGAAGCGCACCGTGCTAATTTCTTCTCTACCATTTCGATCGATTTAGGGCCAGCTCTGCAACATGCTAATTTCTCCCAAGGTACATAAAATTAAAGGTATTATCTTGCACACAAGAGAATCCATGAACAGCAGCGTGGGCACCACAATCCATATATATAAAATTTGGGCCGGTCACTACCGAAATGCTCAGGCCGCTAAGGGGGCCAATCCGTCCCTGCAAACGCCTTCTCCACAAGTTTGATTTTGCGAACGCTTGCCAAGCATTGACAAACGTGTGGATCCGGCATTATATTTTAAGCTATAATATAAGTGGTTTCGTAAAGAAATTTAATAGATTTAAAAAGAAAGGTTTTGAACTTCTTCGACGAAAAATGTAGGCAAACGAGAGTAAATGATTTGCGCCTCATTCATTCAGGGTTCCCGCTTCAACGTCGGGAATTCCCTGAGTATTGGGCGCGTTCAGCATAAAAGAATATTAGTCCAGCGTAAAAAGTCTAGATAGCTGTAGAATTCAGTAAAACTGGAACTACACGAAATAGACATTGAAAGATTAACAGTAAAAGTAATTTTGACACCGGTACATGCTGTACTTATTTGTATCTGCGGGAACATTGAACGGGATCTCTGACTCTAAGGTACCACTTAGGTAGGCCCTGAGCATATTTTAAAAGCCTTGTTTAGGATTTGATCAAGGGAACTTGTAGACATTTGGAGGCCCCCAAAACCAGAGGCCCGGGGCGGACCCCCCCCCCCTCCGCCCCACCCTTAGTCCGCCACTGCCCTCGGTATGGGTTTCAAATGAAAGGGTGTGACAATTAGAATACTATTAACTGTGTGGCGTGATTCCAAATTCAAAATGGTGGTCAACACAAAATGGCGGTTTACCTTTTTCTTTACAACGCCCTCGGTATGGGTATCAGATGAAAGTGTACGACGAGTATAGTACAGTAAACTGTGTGACGTCTTTTTAGATCCAATATGGCGGTCACTACAAAATGGCGGAAGACATATAATAGACTAAAAAATAGAAAGTAACAAATATATAGTTTAAAAAAACTAAAAAATACGCTTTGATTTTAAAATGAACTAAAAAGTAAAAAATAATTTTGAATGTAGTTTCTATTGCTCCAGCAAGAATATGGAACAACCTACCTTTCGAAATGTAAAAAAGCGTGGGCCGCTAGCGAAAATTTCCGGTGTTAATAAAATAAGAATATAGGAAGAGAGTCCCACGCTGTTTTACATTTCGAAAGGTAGGTTGTCCCATATTCTTGCTGGAGCAATAGAAACTTTACATTCAAAATTATTTTTTACTTTTTAGTTCATTTTAAAATCAAAGCGTATTTTTTAGTTTTTTTAAACTATATATTTTTAGTCTATATTTTTACAAGCTTCGTTCGCTGTGTGGGACAAATCTTGCGATCGATTTTTCGACTACTTCCCGATATCCGGTGATGCTCAAATTTGGCACAAACCTTTGGTTCTGAAGACAATGCAATGTAGTATACTCACTTTTATGATAAATCCAATATGGCAGCCACCATCAAATGGCGGATATTTCTGGGGTGGAATCTTGCGATAGATTTTTCGGCCACTTGACGATATCCGGTGATACTCAGATTTGGAACAAACCCTTGGTTCTGAAGACTGAAGACAATGCAATGTAGTATATGCAATTTTATGGTATATGCAATATGGCGGCCACCATAAAATAGCGGATGGTTACGGATATTTCTGGGTGTGGAATCTTGCCATCGATTTTTCGGCCACTTCCCGATATCGGGTGATGCTCAAATTTGGCTCAAATTAAAAATCATAAAATAAAAAAAATAAAAAAAAAATTTTAAATATAAGCTTTTTCCCTTAAACTAAAAAATATTAAATAAAAAAAAGTTTTTAAATATGCGTCAATAAGGTGAACTAAAAAGTATAAAATAATTTTTTTTAATCCTCCAGTTAACCCAGTCACTTTATAAAAAAAAGAAATTGAATTGAGAAATTGTTATTAAACCTACCATTTAATATTTTTCAATTGGCTGAGTGGCCGGCCGGTGGTAAAGAGGCCGGTCGCAAACGGTCCCCACCGATGCCCGGCAAGGTCGGTGCGTAAAAGTGCCTTACCCTGGTAAGCGGCTCTGCCAGGGTGGACTACCCCTTCCGGCAATACTCGTGGGAATAACATGGACGCAACAAATAAAAAAACAAACCAAACACCAAGTTCAGAAATTGAAAAAGAAGCCGCTGAACTGGCAAAAAAGAGAGAGGCTGAGAGGAAGGCGGCTGAACTGGCTGCGGAACGGATGGCCCTGTTCGGGAGGAAGGCAAGGGTGGGGAGATCGCCGCCGCCTCCCTCGGGTAGGGCAGCAACCAGCGCAGAGGAAGAGGAGCACAGGAGCGCGCTGAAGCCTGTGGAAGCTGACGCCAGCACGGAACTGGCCTCCGCCGCCACCCCCGACCGGTCTGGAGATCCGGCGGGACCGCGGGCCCTGCGGCCCCAAAGGCTACAGGGACGTCATCAAAGGAAGAACACGGCAGCCAGGCAAATGCCCTCGTGGGGCAACTGGAGGCAGCCGCAAACGCCTTCAACGAGCAGCTGAGGGCAATGAAGGAACTTATAGCGGAGATGACGGCTGCAGTAAAGAGGCAGCCAAATGTGAACAATGCTATTAAGCTGGGACTGCCGAGGCTTGCGGAGTGCGTGGACAACGCGGCCTTCGCCAACAAAAAGACGGCAGGGGTGAGGACCGAAATCGCCAAGGAAATCCTCACCTTTGGACGGGCCCCTCCAGCAACCGCGGAGAGCGATGGCCAGCCAAAACGGAAGGCCACAAGCTCCCCCAAGGACGATGGGAGGAGGAGCAGTGAGAAGCCTCGCGCAGTCGCCGAGCCCACAACCGAGACCCAGTGGTCGGAGGTTGTGGGAAAGAAGAAGAAGAGGAGACGGAAGGCGCAAGAAAAGCAGCTAGAGCAGCAGGAGGCAGCAAAAACCAAAACGCCGGCTGAGGAAAGGGAGGAAAAAGTTAAAAGGAAAAAAAATCGAGGAAGAAGAAAAAGCCCGACGCGGTGCTCCTGACCCCCTCCGAAGGCTCCACTTTCGCGGAAGTCGTTAAGACTATCCGTGAGAAGGTTGAGCCGATGAAAATAGGAGTGGAGGTCAGAGCGGTTCGGCAGACCCGGGCTGGCGGGGTACTGCTGGAGCTGGGCCACACCACCGCCGAAAATAAGGCGTCTTTGGCGGGCGCCTTGAGATCGGCGATAGAGGGGAGGGCACCGTCAGGGAGCTGGTGTCGAAGTCGCTACTAGAGGTTAGAGACTTCGACAGCTGGACGACGACGGCGGAGGTCGAGGAGGCCATCCGAAGGGTGCTCCCTGATGGTTACGCGCGGGAGATTTTGGTCTCCCTGACGAGGCCAAACGCCAGGCAGCAGCGCGTCGCCTTCGTCAGGATGGAAGAGGCTGCCGCGGAAAAAGTGCTGGAGGGCGGGCGCGTGCTCATTGGTTTCGTCCGGTGCCAGGTGAGCACAACCTGCAAGGGTCCAGATAGGAGCAGGTTGTGCTACCGCTGCGGCGGGGCGGACCATAAGAGTGCGGGCTGTACAGCCGACCCTTCGTGTTTCCTGTGTCTGGCGGGGGACATGGGGGACACGAGCCATGTGGCGGGTTCGAAAGGCTGTAAAGCCTTTCGGGAGGGTATAGGAAAGGTTCCGCGATGATTCGTGTTCTTCAAGCGAACCTCCACAGGAGTAGGACGGCCCATGACCTCCTGGCCCAGCTCTGCACCGAGAAAAGCGCTGATATAGTGATTATCAGCGAACAGTACCGGGAAAGGGCTGGGTTGGGATGGCATGCCGACGACCTTGGCACTGCGGCCATCTGGATCCCAAACCCACGAAACTTTTGTATCGAGGGAGTGGGATCCGGTTGCGGTTTTGTCTGGGTGAAATGCAACGCCACGGTTTATGTGAGCGTGTATCTCACTCCAAACGACCGGATAGATGACTTCCAGGAAAAGCTGGACAGCCTGGAGGACGAACTTCGGATGGTGCAGGGAGACCTGGTGGTCGCCGGTGACTTCAACGCCAGAGCTATTGAATGGGGGGAGGACCGGCCTAATTCCCGTGGAAGGAGGGTGATGGACATGGTGTCCCGGCTAGGACTAGTTGTCCTAAACACCGGGTCCTCGCCAACCTTCAGAAGGCCGGGCCATAGGGGGACGATTCCGGACATCTCCCTAGCCAACGAACATCTGGCAGCGCGAGTGGTAGACTGGAGGGTGATCGAAGACTTCACGGGAAGCGATCACCAGTACATCATGTTCTATGTACATGATGTGCGCCCGACTACCACTGCTCGTGTGGCGCGCCCCCCCATATGGAACGTCGGGGGAATGGATCCGCAGCTCTTGAGCGTGGCCAGCAATCCCTGCCCGCCATCCCCGAAGATCTATCGCCGTCTGAGCGAGCAGAACGGATGACCGCACGGACGATGCGAATCATCTGTGATGCTTGCGAAGAAGCAGTGCCGAGACGCGGGTCTAGTCGACGAGGTCGCCCTGCTTATTGGTGGACGGACGAGATCGCGGAGCTCCGCAGGACGTGCCTACGACTTCGCCGGCAGGTACAGAGGGCGAGAGTTCGCGATATCTACGCAGCCCCTTTGGCCGCAGCGTTTCAAGCGGCCAAAAAATCCCTCAAGCGAGCCATCAAAGATAGCCAGCGGAGATGCTGGAGGGCCCTCATGCAGGATGTGGACCAGGACCCGTGGGGACTGGGGTACAGGATTGTCACCAGGAGGCTGGGAGCTTTTGCTCAAGGGTCCCCAGGGATCCAGCCACCCTGGATGACATTGTAAGTACCCTTTTCCCCGCCCATCCGAGGCGAACGCCCGAGCTGCCACTGCCCTCGGACCTCGAAGCTCCCCCCCCCCCCTTCAGTGAAGAGGAGCTAATAGTGGCCGCTCGTTCGATGCGTAACCGGAAGGCTCCTGGTCCAGATGGCCTTCCAGCTGAAGTGGTGAAGGCAGTAGCTTCCAGTCACCCCTCTCTCTTGCTAGAGACGTACAACGCGTGCCTGAAGGCGGGCAGCTTCCCTGCTCGCTGGAAGGTCGCACGACTGGTGCTAATCAGCAAGGGAGGGGGGCCCGCAGGCGTAGCGGCGTCTTACAGACCCCTGTGCATGCTGGACACGACGGGGAAGCTGCTGGAGAGACTGTTACGGCCCCGCCTGCACGAGGCCGTACGGGCGGCGGGTGACCTGGCAGCCAGACAGTTCGGCTTCCGACCGGGCCGCTCTACAATAGATGCGGTCCAGCAGGTGGTCGAGGTTGCCAGGTCGACTGAGCGGGGAAACCATCGCTCCCGACACGTGTGTCTGCTGGCCACACTGGACGTGAAGAACGCGTTCGGTTCGGTCAGGTGGGACAGGGCGCTCAGGGTGATGGAGCGTGACTTCAGACTCCCTCAGTACCTGCAAAGGATGCGGGGGGACTACCTGAATGAGCGCTTCATCGAATACGAAACGCAGGATGGCTTGCAACGGAGGGAAGTAACGTCTGGGGACGCCCAGGGCTCCATTCTGGGTCCTGACGTATGGAATATTTCCTACGACGGGCTCCTACGTCTGGAGATGCCCGAGGGTGTTTGCCTGGTTGGGTACGCTGACGACGTTGCGGTCATAATCACCGCAAGAGACGTGGAAGCCGCGCAGATGCTCCTCAACCAGGCAATGCGTAGAATCTCCTCCTGGATGGATGACTGTGGGCTTGAGCTTGCGGCTCATAAAACGGAGATCGTGCTACTCACAAAGAAACGCATCGACGTGGTGCCCAACTTCGGGGTGGGAGACGCGACAATCGAGTCGGCGAGGGCGGTAAAGTACCTCGGAGTGACGCTTGACAACAAGTTGTCCTTCGGGGTACATGTGCTGAAGTCAGCGGACAAGGCAGCGGCGGTGGTGACGTCGCTTAGCAGGATCATGGCCAACGTTCATGGCCCCAGACCCTGCATGCGACGTCTGCTAATGCGCACTGCCGAGTCCATCTTGCTCTACGGAGCAGAGGTGTGGGCCGATGCGCTGCGGTATGAGAAATACCGAAAGCGCATGGCCGCAGTGCAGAGACGGGGAGCTCTTCGTCTCGCGTGTTCCTACCGCACGGTCTCCGAGCCCGCAGTGCTGGTGGTCGCCGGAGTTATCCCGATCGACCTACTAGCCCAGGAGAGGCAGTTCGTCCATAGGGAGAAGAACAGGATGGGGAAAAGGGAGGCGGCGAGGGCCGCCAGGGCCAACACAATGGAGGTCTGGCAAACGCGCTGGAAGGGTGATCCTAGGGGTAGGTGGACAGCCCGCCTGATCGGCCAGCTGAACACCTGGGTTGACCGGGAGTTCGGCGAAGTCGATTACTACCTTACCCAATTTTGGACAGGTCACGGTCTTTTCCGATCGTACCTGAAGAAAATGGGTAAGGTGGCGGATGCCGCGTGCCCCTACGGGGATTCCGCTTCGGACGACGCCCACCATACGTTCTTTGAATGCGTTAGGTGGGAGGCCGAACGAAGCGCGATGGAGGAGTGCCTCGGAAGCATGACCCCCGACATAATTGTTGGGACCATGCTACGAGGCCCTGAGGAATGGTCGAGGGTGGCGCGGTTTGTCCAGACCGTCCTAAAAACAAAGAAGACGGAGACGGAGGTTCGTTGATCCGTCTCCACGGAGCCCTGGCATGCGTTCGCCGATGCCGGTGGGACCCATAAAGGGTCACGTTGGTGACGCCCGCCCGAAGTAATGCCTTGCGGTGGTGCCGGGCGGGACCAAACGTCACCGAAAGGGGTGGTGAGTTTAGTCAGTAAAAATCTGACACTACCGTCTGAGGCCGAACCCTCAGCGGTGTCTATGAAGATTCTCACCACCCCTCGGAAAAAAAAATATTTTTCAATGAATGCTCTTTAATTGAAGAGAGTATATCTTCCGATTATTTATGTAAAACAATTTCACCCAAACCGGCTGTGGCGGCTGGCTTGGCAGTGGCCCATTCTGTTAACCAAATTTTGTTTGTGGCCAAAATTAAAGTAAAACAGATAATTTAAGATATAATTTAAGAAAAACTAATTTTTGTGACCTTTAGTCCTCCGTAACATGAGTAGCCGGTCAGTTGGCCTAAGGGGAGGTTCTCCTGCTCAGGATCAAAAAAATCTAATTTTTTTTGTTTACATTTTTCACATCCTTAACATGTCTAGAATACGTCCCTAGAGCGATTTTGAAGTTGCTTAATTTTTAACAAAGTTACAGCTCAGGCGAGCGTGCACTATATATTGTGGTCCCCGTAAAAATTACTCGTCTCCAAACTTTAAACGCGTTTTTCTCGAAACTACTTTTTTAAATGTTCGCGTCACGATGTCTCGAAAACCGCTTATCGGATCGGCTTAAAATTTCTAGGAGTTTTAGTACACCAGATTTGTGGTACCTTGACCCTTGATTATTAAAAACTTTAATACAATTAATAATACATAATTTTTAATAGTACATAACAAGTTAATAATACAAGCCGGTCGAAGTAACAAAAAATAAGCGAAAATGAAGGTCAAATTTCGCAGTTGTACCATTTCAATTTGTAGCTAGTACATATTTTCTTGAATAAGGGTCAAAGTACCCTAAATATATTGAACTAATTGGTACTTGGACGATTTTTGTTTCCAATGAGCCTCTAGGTTGTCGCAAAGTTATTTGTGCGCGGGGCGCACGGCTATACTGCTGTTTGAAGGGAGCCGCCATTTTGTTTATGTTTTTTTTTTTTGAAAAATTGATTTTAATAGTTTTATATCCAACAAATTTTTGCAAAAAACCGCATTTCTATGTGTCAAAAAAAAATTTCTGAAAATCACCCATTTTCATGGCCTGAGCAGGAGAACTTCCCTTTTGGACTTTTGGGAAATTATTTGTGACTCCAAAATAAAGAGAATCCCGCTGTAAAATCTCCAGTTCGATTTTCTTAGAGGTTCATGTATAAAGTGACTGGGCTATGTATGTAACTACAAGTAAAAGCTTGCGGCCCTCAGTTTACAAATGTTTCAGATATTATAACAAAAAATATATAGTTTAAAAAAACTAAAAAATACGCTTTGATTTTAAAATGAACTAAAAAGTAAAAAATAATTTTGAATGTAAAGTTTCTATTGCTCCAGCAAGAATATGGGACAACCTACCTTTCGAAATGTAAAACAGCGTGGGACTCTCTTCCTATATTCTTATTTTATTAACACCGGAAATTTTCGCTAGCGGCCCACGCGACCGCCATATTGGATCTAAAAAGACGTCACACAGTTTACTGTACTATACTCGTCGTACACTTTCATCTGATACCCATACCGAGGGCGTTGTAAAGAAAAAGGTAAACCGCCATTTTGTGTAGACCACCATTTTGAATTTGGAATCACGCCACACAGTTAATAGTATTCTAATTGTCACACCCTTTCATTTGAAACCCATACCGAGGGTGTTGTAAAGAAAAAGGTATTCCGCCATTTTGTGTTGGCGGCCATTTTGAATTTTGAATGACGCTACAGAGCTAATAGTATTCTACTTGTCATTTCCTTTCATTTGAAACCCATACCGAGGGTGTTGTAAAGAAAAAGGTAGTCCGCCATTTTTTGTTGGCCGCCATTTTGAATTTTGAATAACGCCACATAGCTAATTGTATTCTACTTGTAATACTCTTTCGTTTGATACCCATATCGGGGGTCGGGGAGCACGATTGCAAAATTCGGCTGCCATCTTGGAACCGCCATCTTGATTTTTTTACAAAATGGTCAGATTGCATTGTCACGCAAACTATACATATGTGCAAAATTTCAAGTTGATCCGTTACCTGGAAGTGAGTCAAAATCAAGTTACAAGATTTGTTTACATGAAAAATACAACATACAACATACAACATACAGGTCAAGCTAATATAAAGCGTATAAAATGATAACAATTGTGGGGGTGAAGTCATCAATAAATGACTAATTTTGAAAAAAAAACTGGATCGTAGGTCGCCCATTCATTATATGTTCAGTTTTTCGAAGTCTTTCGAAGAGTTTGGTATTTCAAAGAGTTCTTGCGATTGTGAAAATTTTTATCATTTTTCACCTCCAAAAATGTTATCATTTTTAGTCCATATTTTTTTATTATTAATATTACGGCAAAACATAAAATGATCGGATCTTAATTATTCTAGTGGCAATCTACACTTTTAATCAGATATGTTTATAGATTCATATGTTGATGCAAAGATGAATAATTCGGATGTTGCAGTGGCGGTTCGTAAGGTTTAGGATAAGGGAAGCAATGCGTATGGCGTCAAAGCTAATGTACCCCGCGAGCGATAAAAGTAAAGGTATCGGCGGCTTTAATTAGAAAAACTGAAAAATAACAAATTTGAAAACGAATTAAGTAATTAACCCCATGCAAAAAGTAGAAACCCGTACTACCAATCTATATTCTTTTTATTTTAATATAATAAAAAATAATATAGTAAGATATACATACAGTGGCGAACAGAAGTCAACGTACACCATACAAAATAGCGAAAATTCGTATTTTTATTTTATTTTTAAAAATTGAAAAAAATTGTGATATCACAATATACGTATCAAAACATTTTATTGAAATTCCATAATAAATTATTTCTACAAAAAAAATAACAAAAAAGTGAAATATACAGAATTCACAAATAACACAAGTCTACGTACACTTAAAAATTTTTATTATTATTTTTTGTAGAAACAATTTCATTATGCAATTTCAATATAATGTTTTTGTACAGAGGATTGTACTTATTTATTTTGTAATATCACAATTTTTTTATGCTATAGTAAACGAATTTTCGCTATTTTATATGGTGTACGTTGACTTTTGTTCGCCACTGTATAACACAATTCAAAAAATAATCTCTCTCTATCCCTTTTAATCATCATTAAAGAGAATCATAAAAAACAAATGGAAGCTACAAATTTTCAGCTTCTTCAATACACACCTCCTGCCGCCCCATTAGAATAAAGAGAAAGTTCACCCATCATCGATCTTTTTTTTTATTGACTCAAACGAAAATTCATATTAAGAGTCAAAACAAATTTCGAAGCAAAATTTTCAAGAGCAACTCCACAGCAGGCGAAACCAGAGCAGAATACCAGAAAACGAAACCAAGAAAACAAGAGAATATGGTGGATAGAGAAAATTTGTCTATTTTCGACTTCTCATATCCCGGTATTCGGCTCCGAAGAAGCTGCGTTTAGTCAGCGAGCAATAATAACAAGAGTGATTAGGCAGAGCTCAAGGACAAGTAAAAGAGTTAAAGATATGAAAGAGCAGATTAGAAATAACATTAGGCAAAAAGCAAAAAAAAATATTAACAAATGCGCGATGGGCATACATTTCATGCAAAAAACACAAGAGAATGAAAGAAACAGAACATGTTCCTTGATTCCGGTATTGGAATGTTTACATTCAAATTTAAGAAACACTGGAACAGAGCACGTGTGCACTGGTCCCCGACTTTAGTATGTATGCGTGAAAATTCGTGTTGGTACACATTGTTTGAACCATGTGATTCACTTGTATTGCCTGTTAAAAAAGGCGCGAATCTTGCAAGGCGACGAAGTCACTGCCCCTGCATCTTTTATCTTTCTTTCACGAACATTGCGTGTAGTGTGAAAGTAATTCTGCCTCTGTTTATCATAGATATTACTTCTTTGATATCTTGACTTTTTCGCTCCCATTGAAATTGTTATCAGCTGATCTCAAGGTCCCTGAAACATTTTTAAAAATTTGTTCTAGCTCATCACTCTTATTATTATTGCTCGCTGGTTTAGTTCAGCTTGGTTCAGCTTCTCAGGGACCTGTATCAACGCAAACCTTTGCGTGAGTGTGAGTTCAATTGAATTGAATGTGTTGGACTTTTCACGTTGATTTTCGGTGCCAAAGAAGCTGGAGATATTACAGCTTCCCTACGTTATGTTAAGCCTCGGCCACGATAAGAGCGGCGAGCGGCACCAGAAAAATTTCTCGGATTAGAGGTGAGCGGCACTTTAGTATTGCCGCTCTACCGCTCTCCGCTCGTATCGTGGCCGAGGCTTTATTCTTTGTATACAGTAGTATGAATTGTACATTTTATATAAAAAAATCTGTACATTGCTTGCTTAGTGTTTCCAGATGAAGAAATATATTAAGATTTTGTTTTTGATTAATCTTAATATATTTAAATTAATTTTTTATGAAGTTGCCTATTTGGTCAAGGGAAGCAGTGCTTCCTTTGCTTCCAAAGAGGAACCGCCACTGGGATGTTGCCGGTCCACTTTTGGGTCCAATTTTGTTTACCCCCTCTTTTTTATTGGCACCAATACGGCTTCCGTGGCCCGCTTTTTAACGATGAATTTTGAAGAAGCACCACAATATAAGACGAAAATATATAATAACATTTTTTAATATCACGCTTAGTTTTCGAGATATTGACACTTGAAGTTGACTTTTTGAGGTATTTCAACTATATATTTATATTTAACTATAAAGTTTATAGTTATATCACAACTAGGATTTCCGTGGCATCGATATTTTAATTATGAATTTCGATAAAACACCCCAAAATAAGACGAAAATGTAAAATATTTTTTTTCGATATCTCGCTTCGTTTTTGAGATATCGATACTTGAAGTTTCAGGTATTTTCAAAAGATACTAATATGTATAGACTGGGAGCTGGAGCGAATTGAGTGTGCAAAATGTGAGAACCGCCTTTTATCAATTGTGTCGATCAACACTCAACACTTGGTGAACTGGTTTGTTATCATACTCTCGGGGTACATGAGTATTGCTTCACCAAGAATAACTTATTGTAACTTAATGTTTCTTTATCTATGAAGCACTTGTGCATGTATTAGTTTTCTCGCAAAACATTTTTGAAGACCAGATGAAATCGATGATGTTATTTCGGCAGAGATTGCTGATGAAGCTACTGATCCATGATTGTTTGAAGTGATAACAATAAAAACATGATTCATGGGCCATATGGAGGATTAAACCCAAAATCACCATCCGTGGTAGATGGGAAATGTTCAAAGGGGTATCCAAGAGCATTGATTTCTGAAACTGTAATCGGGAACGATGGCTACCCGTTGTATCGTCGTCGATCGACTGAGGTCGACGCCAAATAGATAACTTGGAAGGTTAATGATGAGGATTTTGAAGTTGACAATCGTTAGGGCGTACCCTATTCGCCAATATTGTCTAAGACGTTCAATGCTCCCATAAATGCTGAATTTTGCAATTGCGTCAAGTCAATCAAATACATGTGCAAATATGTCACGAAAGGGGGTGACATGGCTGTTTTTGGTGTTGCTAATACAAATGCGATCGACGAAATAACACAGTATCAAATGGGACGTTATGTTAGTAGTAATGAAGCGATATGGCGAATTTTTTGATTTGGAATTCATGAAAAATATCCAACTGTGGTTCATTTGGTAATTCACCTCGAAAATGGCCAACGTGTATATTTTACAACTTATAATGCTGCGCAAAGGGCTGAACGACCACCATCCACCATATTGACAAGTTTCTTCGCGATGTGCGAAGCTGATGAATTGGTAAGAACATTGCTTTACTCACTGTTAATGCTACACTTGGAATCAAACTTCAAAAACATTCCAACGTCGCAAACAAGGAACACCAGTTGAAGGACATCCAAATCTCTTCTCGACGGATGCTTTAAGGCGGATTTATGCAGTGCATCCCACCAACGATGAATGTTTTTATTTACGTTTTTTATTAGTTAAGGTCCGTGGACCGACGTCATTCAAGCTTAGAACAGTCCGATTTTAAGATGGAAGCATTCAATTACAATAAATATCACTATGACAGCATGCACCCCAATGCTGTGATCGGTCCGGTGCAATGGATAAATTGTGCCAATATTGGCATGGTTTTAAATTTCAAAAAGAAGCACCTGGGTTGTGCTGTTCCAATGGCAATGGCTCCACTTCAGTCACTTGGCGCTTACGTGGATGGGAAATCTTCATTATCCAAATATTTTGTACAAATTCTTTCATTTCGCTATAATGGATGCAGTGAGGCGCACAAGGTTCCAGCTAGTTTGATATAAAGATCAAAAAGTTGAGTGATTCCGTTTAGAAAATATGAAGGTTTAAAGTATGGGCACAATGCTGAAAAACGAAGAATATTGGGATTTTGCTCACACTTTAAACCTACATATCGTCTAACCGGAGTCACTGAACTTTTTGATCTTTATATCAAATTAAAGAATACACATTTACCTAAAAGATGAGCCTAATTTTGTTGCTTTACGATAATTAGTCTAGGAGTAATTGAAGTTTAAGTAAATGTTAAAAAGATTCATTCCTGCCGCTGTAAAACTCGAAAAAAAAATTCAAAACGACCTAGCGGCTAAACCGTTACGATTCCGAATCTACATCCGCAGCGGCAGAATTTTTTTTTTTCAATTTAAACCCCTTTTTACCCCCCAAGCCCCCCAACTCGAGATGGGTCCACTGCTCGCAAAAATGTCATATTATACAAAATGCTTGAAATTACTTGAAAAGCTTATATACCAAACGGCAGAAGGTTGGGACGACACGATTGTTTCAAGTGCCAGCTCCGCTGCTAAGAGTTTATAACAAAATACTGAATACAAAAACGCAATAAACTCAAAATCATCGAATTTGCACTTAAGCATTTCTGGCTTTTTACTGTTCGTTGTAGAGTGAGAGTTTCGTTTTTATATACGCAAATCTTTAGTGGAGTATTTGTTTTTGGGCATAAAAGGCTCTATTAGCCAGTAGTATTCGTCTAATTATCTCTTCCTTTTCTTCGTTTCTTTTTGTAATTGTAGGCCTAAGGTAGACTGGTTTATCGACTACTCCTAGGTTATGTTCGTCGATAGTTATATTTCTGCCCATTCTAAATCATCCAGATCTGGACTGTTGCAACACCTTTGTTTTCTCTTCTTTGATGTTCAGGCCTATGTCCTTTGCCGGAACTTTTAGTTAGACATAAGCTTCTTTTGCTGCCAAAAAGGACCTTCCCACGATCTTGCGCGTATCCAAGTAATTGTACAGATTGTCTTGCTATTAACGCACTTATCTGCAATGGCGTTTTCCTTATCACTCATTCTAAGGCGAGGTTGGAAAGCATTGGGGCCAGCCTATCCCTTTGTCTAAGACCTGTTGTTCTTTGAACTCTTCGATTTTGGATCTTTACGCGTATAACTATATTTAATAAAAAGTTAAATTGAGTTAATCTTCTAGCTCAGAAGTACACTTCTCAGCTGGGCTGAGAAACGGGCCACGCTTATGTGCAGGGGCCGAATCCGGCCGAAAGCACCAAAAAAGGTATAAGAAGAAAAAACACCGCAAAACGAGCATGCGACCGAAAATGTGGGTTCCTTCTCAACCCTCCCCGGCACTCCTGTACCGAGCCGGTCCGGTCCCTGCACACAAACGCGGTCACATTTACCACTGCACAGTGGCTCGGCTAAGACATGCAAACACAAAACAAAAAACAATGCAACATTTAAGAGCACAAAACATCAAACAGAGAAGCGTGCAAAGCCAATGAAAACGTGGGACACACAAGGAGTCACGCCACATTAAAAAGAGTCCTTTTAAGGACATCTTCGCTAACTTGCATGCTAAAAGCACTCGCATTTTTGTTAACATTTATAAGCATGCGGTTAACTGGTTCGTACATCCCATAATTGGTATTAGAGGAATTAATGCACAAGAGAGGTGGACCTCTCAGGTTGTAGTTGTTCACTCTAAATGACGTACAGGTTCGTAGGAAGCCTGAGTCAACTTTGTCATTCAACAAACGATGAACGAATATAACGTCAGCGACCTCGCGACGCTTATGGAGAGAGCTCAAGTTGAGCAATTTAAGTCTGTTCACATAAGGCGGAAGAATAAGTGGGTCATCCCACGAGAGGTGACTGAGTGCAAAACGGACGAACTTCCTTTGAACCGATTCGATTTTATCGACATGGGAGGAGTAGTAAGGAGACCATACCTGGGAGGCGTATTCAAGTAAAGGCCTAACTAAAGATATGTACAAGTGCTTTGTGATAAGGGGGTTGTTGAATTCCTTGGACCATCTTTTTATAAATCCCAGGACTGAATTGCCCTTGGAAGAGATATAATTGATGTGGGTGGAGAAATCCAACTTACTTTCTAACCTAACCCCAAGATCGATAACAGAGTTAGTGCGGGAGATCTTGTTATCGAGAAAAGTATAGTCGTAAGTTATAACGCCACGTTTTCTACAAAAAGTCATGACCTCACATTTACTAATGTTAAGGACCAGGTTGTTGTTGGAACACCAAGAATAGAAGGTGTTTAGGTCTGCTTGCAGAAGTTTGCAATCCTCGATACTCCTTATGTGGCGGTACAGCTTGATGTCATCGGCATAAATAAGGATTTTACAGTGCCTCAGCAGGGTAACAATGTCATCGATTGATAAAATAAAAAGAAGAGGACCAAGATGACTTCCTTGCGGGACACCAGACGACGCCTCGATGTTTTTAGATTTGGCTCCGCGGAATAGAACCTGGTAGGTTCTGTCGGCTAAGTACGACTGGAACCACATAACCAGGGCATGCGGAAAGCCTAATTTTTTTAGTTTTAGAACTATAATAGAGTGAGAGAGCATGTCGAAAGCTTTACTGAAGTCTGTATAAACACAGTCAGTTTGACAGCCAGTGACAAAGCCTCGAACAGTGTAAGAAGAGAACTCTAGTAAATTAGTAGTAGTGGAACGAGCTGCAAGAAAGCCATGTTGGTTAGTTGAGATAAGTCTCTTGCAGATAGGGGCAATAGCAGAATAAATAATGGATTCGAAAAGTTTTGGTATACATGATAGCTTCGCAATCGGTCTATAATTAGATATTTCGTTCTTACAACCCTTTTTATGAACAGGGATTATAAAAGAGTTCTTCCATAAGGTTGGAAAGCGCCCTGTATTGAGGGATTTCTGAAATAAACATAGGATAGGATACAGTAGGGCCCCTGCACAGGATTTTAGAACAGCAGGAGGGACACCATCAGGGCCGGACGAAAAATCTTGTGGAAGATCATTTATATGTTTCGAGATATCTTCCCTGGTTATAGACAGAGATAAATTTTGAGCCGTTTGTATTGCGTTGATATGTCGAAAATTGTCTTCATGAGGTTGGAAGACAGGAGACGAGAAAGATTTGAGGAAGAACGATGCGAACTTGTCGCAAATCTCGGATGAATTAGATCTAACAGAGTTCTCGTATTGCATGGTGTTAGGGTAATTATCGACTTTTTTCTTAGAGTTGATAAATTGAAAGAATGCTCTGGGATCGCCATACAGTTTACCTTCCATGTTACTAAGGTACTCCTTATAGAGAGCCTCGGAGAGAGCATGGAATTGGTCATAGCAATTGAGAAATGCGGAGAAACTAGCAGTGTCTTTCCTCTTCAGGTAGGTTTTCCAGAGTCTATTCTTCCGGTTTTTGGTGTGTCTCAACTCATTATTGTACCAGGGTGGGGATGATCTGGTCAACTTTAGAGGCTCAATAGGTACACAGGATGCGAAGGTTTCATACAGGACGGAGTAAAATCTTGTTACGTCGTCATCCAACTCATTAGAGGAAAGCAAGGTATTGAAATCAAACGAAGTGAGCTTGGATGACAGTACTTCAAGGTTGGCCTTTTTAAAGTTAAAGGTAAAGGTTGACTCCTCCGGGGTTAGCTTATTGTTAAAGGCAAAACAATAGCTGAGTAGGAGAGGAGGGTGATAATTATCAACAGGCGACAAGACAATTGAGCTTGGCTCAACATACATGTTGTCTGAGTCGGAAAAGAATATAAGATCTAACCACCTTCCTAAAGTATTATTCACACCGCTCATTTGGTTCAAACCGCATGAGAATAAGGAATTCAGAAAGGCGGATTCCCTATCATTAAGGTTGTTTTGAGGTAGGTAGTTGTCGTCCTCATCGGAAGATACCCATAGAACATTGGGTAAGTTAAAATCTCCTAAAAGTAAGAGTTCGTCTTTAGAGTCCATCATATCCTGGATATGATTAATGCAAGATATTAGAATATCATAGAGGTTTTGACCTCTATCGTCAAGAGTGCTGAACATAACCGGTGGGTTATTTCGTCATACATTTCTTCAAGCTCTTCGTGCTCTTCGTTTGTTCATAAACATAAATATTTTGTTTGTGTTACATGATATCACTATAATTTTTCTTCTTCCTTTGTTTCTTTGCGAATAAATGATTCCATATATCTTTTGGACGTAAATATATCTAACAATAAAATGAAAACTATGGCACCGATCACCATAAAAACCTAAGGCACCAAAAAGTTATATCCGGCGCTGTTAATAACTCAGTATGTGCATAGCATCATTAAATGATTCTAAATCTTATGTCTACGAGTACTTTGACCTTTGCACATGTTTGTGTAACACGGAACTATAGATTCAGAGAAATAACAAAGATTATTAAAAGACAATTTATTCCACTCCACCAAATACGCTTTAAATTCCAAATAAAATTCCATATTTTTAAAAACAGAATTTAAATAAAAACATAAACATTAAAAAGTGCCAAAACTAAATAACAACTAGTTTAACAAGTACAACTTGATCACGGTTTGATTAGTCACGCTTTGATTAGTTCTAGTAAAATTACTCGCA
Source organism: Thereva nobilitata (assembly GCA_963855945.1). Taxonomy (NCBI): domain Eukaryota; kingdom Metazoa; phylum Arthropoda; class Insecta; order Diptera; family Therevidae; genus Thereva; species Thereva nobilitata. The sequence goes on from OY979697.1 coordinate 39,585,963, forward strand.
ACTCATTTTAGATGTTGATTAGTTAGTTAACTTTTTTCTGCGTACTCCATGATATTCCACTTTCACTCAGCACATTTCACCAACGGGTTTGATCGTCAGTTCGTGTATCTAAATGAAAAGTTAGAAAAGAAAAAATCAATCGACTTATGCTATAAAATCTTATAAGTTATCAACCTGGACATGTGGTGGTGTTCCAAGTGTATACAGAACAGCATCGGAAACATCCTCAGATTTTAACATTGGGAAAACTTTTTTTAGAGTTTCCGAAATGTCTTCTGGAAATATTTCAGTTGCCACAGCTCCAGGGCTTACACTCTTCAAAATTAATTCGATTAAGGTAAATCCATTAATAAAAAAACTGAATTAAGGTAACTCACTGTAATTTTGATTTTAGTTCCGCAATTCAAGAACTCTTGTCGATACGTTTCTGTCATAGCCGTAATGGCGTACTTTGTAGCAGGGTAAATATTAAACGATGGCAAATCCTTCCCGAAATTTGGAACCATATGGCCAACGACACTGTTAATAATCACAACATGTCCATCAACCTTGCGTGCCTTCATGCAGTTGACAGCTTCTCTAGTGCAGAAGAGGACACCCCAAATATTGGTATCGATCGTTTCCTTGATCATTTGGGTATTGTCCGGCTGGATTAACTCCGTTGTGCGGAGGACTCCAGCGTTATTAATAAGGATGTGAATACCGCCCAAGGTTTTGTCTACCCACTCGAACACTTTTTTAACATCATCTTCTTTCGTGACATCACACTTCACCGGGTGAAAGTGATTCTGCAAGTTTTGAGGTAAACTTGTTTGAATTTCTTTAATGCGGTTCTCCCGTCTCGCTAAGGCGACCACCACTAAACCAGCTTTTACCAAATCTTTAGCTATAGCTTCTCCTATACCTGAACTAGCGCCGGTTACTATCGCGACTTTATTCCTCCAGCGATCCATCTTGTGCAGTGTTTACCGTTACTGTGTCTGTGATTTAACTAAAAGCTTCGATAGAGTTACCTAGGCTTTATAGGCTCCTTGGCCGTGATTTTGTATCTTTGACCCATGGTACAAATATTACAAGGTATGCTCTTACGGGAGCTTTTATGGTGTGACTTATGTAATTTTATTAGGAAATAAATAAATTGTTTTTAGTTTTTCACGTAAAAACTCTTGCACCTTCATTACAATGTATGTTGAATGCTGTTCGACGGTGTAAGCTGGGCACGAATATATGCTGCCAATAGTTTAGTTCAATGCCTTCAACAGATATAATGGTGTTTAATGAAGTATATGAGACAAATCAAAAAGTTTCTGATATTAAGTGACAATTTTCTTTAATTTTCGTTTTGGTTCTACAATATTTTTCTTGCAATATTTGCAAGAACATTTAAATTTTTATTCCAAATTAAATACGGCACCGGAAAAATAATTCCGTGAATTTTACAGAAAGTTCAGTATTTTAAAAACATTCTCCAATTGTTTTGTTTTATCTAAGAAAATCATTGATGGCTTTACTTAACTATCTTCGGATAACTCATTTACCACCGTCCTTGTAAGGAAGCATTGATCATCAAAATTCTCTTTTGGAAAGGTAAATAAATTGTCTTTCTCAGGAATTTTAAATTCTAAATTGTGTCGTATAATTCTTGAAGTTTTTGAGTTTGTTTCTCAAGGGCTAGTCCAAATCCTTGTAATAGGTGACGACTATCAACTACAGATTCTTTGGAATTTGCATATTCTAGTACTTTCTTTTGGACTTTCCAGGCTGTATGCACGTCCTTAGGGAGCTGGCTACTGTACGGTACGAAATAGAAGCTGCGCTACCAATTTCACCTTTTGCCTTTTTGTTGTTACTACATGTAAGTAAGATTTCGTTGCTTTATGGGCTATTTTAAGATCTGATGTCTTCATAATAGGTGAGTTCGATGACTGCAGAAAAAATCAGCGTTCATTGAGACTTTTTGACAGTACTCTTGTGCTCTCAATAGCTCTAATCTGTGTTTTTTGAGCCTGCTCTGGGTTGAGAATTCTCACTTTTTCTGCTCCACCAAATTTGTAGAAGCAGACCTTAGAAGAATATAGAACTGCAGGAAGAGCCCTCGTCGAATATTAGCGTAGTGAAGTTCTTGTTGTGTGAGTGTTCACGTTTTGGCAGTTGTTTGTCCACTACAGGTGGAAAAAGCGAGTTTAAGAAGGAGTTGAAATTATGAGTTATCTAAAACAAAATCTTGCCCCTACAAATGAACTTTTTACAGGCCGTCACTACGAATTCTAATCAGCTGAGTCAGTTAATGTAAATAAAGTCTGAACATTTGACAGTCATCAGACCCAATTTGACAGTCGACAGACCCTAGATTTCACTACGCTCACTCACGGACACGGATTTTATACGTGAGGTCTTTTCCTGTAGTTCTTTATTCTAAGGAGCAAGCAAAGAAGCAAAATTCTTCTTCTTATTTTTTTTGGCATGTAAAGTGCCTCAATGACCGCTTATTTTCTGTATTTTGGATAGCTGGGACCCGGTGCGCCTCGCTGTACCCAACGTTTAAACATTTAAAATCAATCCAAACCTTCAAAATTCAACTCTTCTTAGCCATTAACGAAAACCAACTATTCCTATAAAAGTTGGAGTCATTAGATTCAAAATACATTTATTTGAACTATGGCCAAAATTGCCTGTGTATTCTGTAAAAAGCTTTTTTTAATTTAAATCTAGAAGTCTGCAATAACAAAATTTTTTGAGAACAATAAAACTAAATTGAAAAAGGAAACAAATATTTTATAGTTGGAAAAAGCAATGCCAAAAAACCATATTTTATTATCAATGTCACATATTTCAAAATTGCGTTCATATATTCAAATTAAATGTAACAGATGCCATACGTTTCATAGGGGAATTAATTGTACAATTGTTTTCTAATGTTTAGCGTTCTTTTGTGCCGTGCATAAATAAAATTGCGATTCTGCACTTCTTTGAGCTCAGGGCTGCACAGTGAAACAGTTTTCAATATTGTTGGAGAGTTTAAACTCTGTGAAATGGTGCCACAAAATAAGTGCTTGCCGTTTAATTATATGATCTTCAAAATTAAATTCTTCATAACCAATAACGAAAAACCAAGTATCTATATATTAATACGCAAGCACTTTTTTTGTACAGCACTTTATCCGACTTCCACTAAAGCGATTTTCCTCAAACTGGTTTTATATGGAAGTCGGAGTCGTAAAGGTGTGCACAAAACAAGAATTATTCATTTATATCAATTCTGTCACTCAGAAATGAGTATTGCATTTCCCAATATAAAATGATAAAAGGACAACAACAATATAAGGTAGAAACTACGGTTAGCAAATAAACAGGCGAATATAAAAATTTATTATTAAGGTTTGTGAATAGACTAAATTTCATGAGCCTAGATTGCTTAGCGAAAGTTTGCCGTACTTCCTTTTCACTACGCTTTAAACAAATCAAATTGGCATTTCAAAATTTTGTTTGTTTTTGTTTCAACAAATTAGATTAGAAATAAATGCATATACTATCGCAGTACGGCAAGAAAAGTGCCAACAGTCACTTGGCGGCAATAACTCAAAACGTCCAATTTTTCAGTTGTGCCACTTTTTTTGCCGTAGTGCGATTGCATGTCAGCGTCATTCCGCTTATGTTGAAAAGGTTTTTCCTTCTGTGGAGATTTTTACCGTCCCGGCAAATTTTAATTAAAAAAAATAAAAAAATAAATAGTAAAACATAGTGGAAATTATTATCAAAATATCACTGTAAGCGATGATGTTTTTTAAATGAAGAAAGTTTTGTTCAAAGATGCGAGAGATGATAATGTAGTTTTTAATTACACTTTTTTAAAACAATTTCTTTGTTTTTGTTTAGAACTGATAGAGAAATTAAAAAGTGGTAATAGTTCAATTAAATTATTACTGAGTTATTTGAAATGCGTAGACGTCAAACTTTAACGGAACGGATTGAGAGAAGAGTAGGGAGAGAGGGTCGAATTTCGGCCAATGGGCGATACTAGTTCCTATAAACGTTCGATACATAAGATTCAAAATGCATTTATTTGAAGTGTGACCAAAATTACCTATATGTGTTTTGTTAAAACCACGAACGATAAATCATTTAAAATAAATCTGCAATTGCTTGATCCCTGGGTTCTCATCTGCAATGTCACTGACTCAGGTTTTATTTGTTTACCCAGATGCCAGTCTCTTCCCGTATTGCAGAATCCTAGACTTATACTTTCCTTCTTATCCATTATACATAAATCTTCCCATATTTCCGTTTCTCCTTACCATCTTTGGGGGCATCCATAAATTACGTGAGGGGATTTTGTCGATTTTTCGACCCCCTCCCCCCTTGGTGAGATGTCGTGAGATTTGGCTCGACCCCCCCCCCCCCCTTAATCTCACGTGAGATTTTTAAAATTTTATAAAATGTGTAGGATTTACACTATTATGCCTATTTTTAGTGTAAATACCTTAATCTGTGCTTGATTGCGTTGGATTTATTTAAAAAAACATAATTTGTGTTGAAGAACAGTACCACAAAATCATAACAGCACCAACTCGGCATGCACCCAATATAAACTACAATACAATGGATTACCATTTAGCAATTGATTCTGCCTATCCTTTGGAAACCAACCTCATGGTGCCTTACAGGGATAATGACTTCTTAACAAGAGAACAGAAAAATCTCAATTCTAGTTTGAGTTCGTGTATTTGTAGAGCAAGCATATGGAATATAAAAAAAAATTAGAATTTTACAATATATTGACATACGAAGGTTGACTTTGGCATCCACTGATTCGTTTTTAGAGAGTAACGACTTGACTGTTTGAATAGGAATGGTAGAGCCATTTATGACTCTGGAGATATACAAACTTCGGAGCATTCTTCTATAGATGTCATCTTTGGGTATAAAACCTGTGACTGAATGACCCAGGCGGGTTATCCTGGAATGCGATTCGAAAGTCATGAAATTCGGAAATAAGAAAATGGTATTCTCCACCAATGCGAATTCGAATTAAATTTGTCCGCCTGTTATCGGATTTCAGTCCGGGAGTAAAGCTAATGCCGCATGCGCTGCATTTATTTGTTTGTTTTAAAATATTCTAAAAACTCTTTAAATATTCTTGAAACAATTTATTGTTCGCATCAAAATGTCAAATTAAGTTAATAAATGAAGTTGGTTGGCTGAAAATAATTTCTTTTCGAAGATTTATCAGGCATCGCTACCAGCTTCCGCTTGCTTCCTACTTTCGTATGGCCTTAGAAAAGCGGAGTCTGAAGTCACAGCCAGCTTCTTAAACTGACGTTTGAGCCGCCTGTACATCAGGATACAGATTCAAGAAGTGCGGATCTGTTAGACTTCCATTCTTCACAACTCTCGATAATGATAACAAAAGGTTTTCAAAATCTATATTGGCCTCTAGTAGGTATGTCAGAGCAGATGGTCGTCGATTCAAAATTCGAGACCTGTATGATGCTCAGATAACTAATTAACTCGCCTGGTGTAAATGTCTGCTTTTTGTACTGACAATGCACCGCAGATAGCATGCATTCTGACTGATGTGAAAAGAGACGATTTTTAATATAATCTCTATGATTGCAGTAGGATTGGGTACATTATGCACTTGAGATACTTAGGAGGGCATTAGGTTCCAGGTTTTTCAATTGGGCTTCTAGGCCTTTTTGTTTTGTTTAAGCTTAGACCCCCAGACTAGTTCATCGTAGGGTCCCAATCTGTCCAAAAATGGTCGTATAAGTCAATGCATTCGCAGTTTTTCCCAGACCATTGTATAAGAATTGTATGATAAGAATTTTTCATCACGTCATACACTCTTCATTCCCAGATATTTAAATTATTTTCTTTTGTTTACGAAAAAAAGTTTAGTTTTTTATAATTTACTAAAACTTTAATTACTCCTAGACTAATTATCGTAGGTTCACCTTTTAGGTAAATGTGTATTCTTTAATTTGATATAAAGATCAAAAAGTTGAGTGACTCCGTTTAGAAAATATGTAGGTTTAAAGTATAAACGAAGAATATTGGGATTAAAAATAAATTTTTTTTTCGTCAACACCCTGTATTTTAGTGGATAGTTTGGATAGCCCCCCTTTCGGGAACAATTTTTTTCTCCAAATACATCCCCTGAAAATATTAGCCACGTAGTCCAACAAAGGATTTTTTGAACGTCTGATGACCTATAAAAGTCGCAAATGAGTATTTTAAATCTTTAAAACGGCGATATCTCATGAATGGCAAATCGTACGGGAAAATGTATACCCTTTTTTGTAGATAATTGCATAATCTACAAACTTTGTAAATACTATTTTATGATAACACTTACCGTTTAAGAGGTATTAGTCAAAAACGGAATTTTTTTTTGGAGTGGTTTTTTTGGGGGCTCGCCCACCCCGGCAAGTCATAACTTTTCATGTGGTTAAAGTACACTATTCAATGAACAAATTAAAAATAAATATTAGTGTCAGGATTTTTTTTCAACTTTTAGGAGAAAATATACTTCACCACCTGGCCTATAAGGCCAAGATTTTCTCGAAAAGGGGCGCTTAAATGATTTTAGTTTTGACTCAAAATGTCTTCTTTGAGGTAAAAGAACATAGTCCAACAGAAAAACCCGGGTTACTTTTAAATTTTATAAACACTTACTTCAAGCTATATTATGCGGAATGTTTAATAACTTATCCCGTCGTAGGGAATAGTCTTTTTTGCAAAATGCTTGGAGCAATTTTTTGCGATATTTATATTTTTGTACTTGCTGTTCACATGATTTTATCAACATTTTTCGTAATGTTTTTGTCAATGCCTTCACTCCCGTTGTTTCTTTTACAGTCTTTCATTCTACACGACACCATTTTTTTAAACTCTCTATACACAATATAATAAATAATTGTTATAACAAACGGTAACTAAATACCGGTTTTCATAAAGGTCCGGCTACACGCAACGATCTGCTTGTGCAAATTGACTGGCGCAAATCAATTGGTGCAAATAAACTGAGTGAACATTAATCGGTTTACAGGCAACGATTTATTTGTACAAATTGACTGGCGCAAGTCAATTGGTGCAAATAAAATGAGGGAAAATGACACTAAATCACGCTAATTTGACACGATTATTATATTATATTGATTATGATAAGGTCGGAGGAGCGTCATAAAATTTCACCAATCACCCAAGGGCATGCTGAGCGTTGTAGCTGCGGCTTGAACATCATTTAAACGCTCATGCCAAAACACCAATCTCAAGTCGATTTTCTAAGAACATATATTTTGCACAAGGCAACCTTTTTGGTTTGCGCCAGCCAAAAATTTGCGTTTACACGCAACGATTCACTTGCGCAAATTGACTTGCGCAAGCCAATTGGCACAAGCAGATCGTTGCGTGTAACCCATAGAAATATAAACTAACATGGAACGGCTGTGTAGTGTAAAAACCCTGTACGTGAGCGACCACATTAAAGGTAGCTTGTTTAAAGGGACAGCAATCGTGTGCACAAGTGGGACACAAATTGCCCAACTGTCAAGGGTAGCTTCTTGAGTGAATGGTGGCGTGCCTAGTCAATATCCGGGGGCATAGATTTTATGCCAAGAAATTTAATCGCCGCACTTTTAAAACGTCCCTCTTATTATTTCTGCATATTTTGGCCTGCACTGCCTGACCACTACTACTGAGTGAACTCAAACACATCAGGAATTGTGGTACGCTTAATCTGGCTAACAGCCATTCCGTGTTTAGTTTATATTTCTATGGTGTAACCGGACCTTAATAAACAAAACGAAAAACTAAATTTTTTACAAACAACTCCGGTTTTGATATGGTCAAAACGTAGACAGCAGAAAAGCTCGCTACGAGTGACTTCACAAAAAGAAAACATGGCGAAGAAGCTTTCCGTAAGATCATACCTCGTAGTATTTGTACCATGACCTTGAATGTGATTTTGTTTATCTTTGACTTTTGCTACAAGTGTATGAATTGTGAAATTTTACAATGAAGCAGGAAAATTTTTTTAATCATTCTTATGGCTTCTATGCTTTTTTATTTTTAGTAATAATAGTTTTCGGACTTGTAAGATATTTCTTTCATTTTTGTGTTGATTGTATTCCAATATTTTACACACACTTCCCCTTGAGCTAGATGTTTAGAATTTTGAATACAGGGTCCCGGCGACAAAACTTTTTGGCAAGATTTGTGCTGAGAACCCTTGGTTGGTCAACCTCTGCTTCTCACACAAAAACCAAAATTTTGCAAAAAAAACCAAACCATTCCAACTATCCTAAGGCGGTACCCGGTGCCTCCAGAGTGGGGCTGGCTTGCCGAGTGGTCGTGGATTGTAGAGACACCGGAGGTACCACCTTGAACTTTTGCACCACCACTTACCTGCTTGTGAGGGCCCCCATCCGGGCGGACATGGAGAACCTAGGACGAATGTAAGGCATCTGAAAAAAACTTGTCGGGGCGAGGTAATTCGCCCGCTGCTCTGCCATCTTCGGGCTTTAGCCCAACATCTTAAATAAACCGTACCAACAAGGCAATAACCAAAACCAATCTACAATTCAACCTTTGTTGGCATAAAATAAGTCTTAAATACGATAACATTCACATCAATTAAAAACTGAACATCAACACGATTACTTTCACTAATGTCTAAACACCGGTATTCCACCTCATCTTGACACTGTCATACAATAAAATCTCAATGGTCCTAATCCTATCGCACGGCTAGCATGTAATATTTCTACACCCCCTAATGTGTGCAGTTAACGGTTAACACTTTTGTGGACCAATTTATTTGGAGAGGGCCAAGGGAAGGAGGGCCGAAGTGGAATTGGGGAGCCCCACGGAGCACACCCGAGCCCTGCTTTCGTGAACTCCTTCCCGACAGACCAAAGACAGGACGGTGCCCTGGAACCCGGTAGTCAAGAAGCAGACCTAGACAGACAGCCGCCGCTCTGCCCAAAGTTTCTGAACCCGCCAGAAAATAGGCAGCACCAGCTCCCATATAATCTAGAGGGAACATTCCCATCATCCACTGGAGCAGGGACCCCAAAAGAAAGAAGAAAAAATTAAATAAATAAATTAAAAAAAAAGTGTGTTATCGCAATTACCCACCTACTGGGACAAAAAGCAGACCCAGACCGCCGCACACTGTATTAAAATCTAAATCTAGCGGAACTTAATTAAAAATTAAATGTGCTCATATCTAAGTGAAACCATATTTACATTGTAGCTTTGTATATATATATATTTATTAGTAAAACGAATAAACGCGTTGACAATACAGATTGTCATAGGGGAAGCCCCTTAAAGTGGCAAGCGCGCATTGCATTGCTTCGTAATCACCAATTAGATTTCGAATGTAAAATTTTCTTTTGCTGTGTTGTTTAAAGCACTAAGTTGAAAATTTATTTGATTGTTGTTTGTTGTGTCCTTGAGCAATCGAGAAATGTATGTTTGAACAATTATTCACTTAATAATTGTAGAGAATTCGCTTTTTACTGGTCCGTTATTCAGATTCTTGAATTCGGGCTGAGTTTTAAAAATGTATCCGCATGTATCCACCTTATTTTTACTTCTAAACTCTTTTATGGGTAATACTCCTTAGAATACAGTTGTCATCTCTTGCCCATATTTGCCCCCGATTTCCTTTAGATATAAGCACATTTATGTTTTAATTAAGTTCCGCTGGATTTAACTTTTAATACACTGTGCGCCGTTCTGCCCTAAGGTTCTGGCCTCACTAAAGGGCCAAGGCAAGGAGGGCCGGAGGGGAATTGGGGAGCCCACGGAGCACACCCGAGCCAGCTTTCGTGAGCTCCAGATCTTCTCCGCCCCCTCTGTATAGGCAAAAAGAGCAACAATTTTTCTTCCGCCTTTCGGCTAGTTTGTCCACAGCTATTAGAAGATTCCTGTTCTCCACAAACAAATTGTGATTTCGGTGCCGTCCTGACCTATGCAGTCCTTCGGAGAACGGACCCAAGTTTCCTAAGTTGCTGATTTCTTCAAAAAAACTAATGCAAACGGAAAAAATTCCTTTTTTAATTATCTATCTTTTTCAAATTCTCTCAAAAAACTGGCTTTTATTTTTTTTCTCCCCCTCCTCCCCCTTTAAAAAAAAAACTCCTGCTTTTCCAAAAAAAAAAAGATTTCCCCAAAAAACTTAGTATTTTTTTGTATGTTCCCAAAAAACTGCGATTTTACAGTGGCTACCATGTATTTCTAGGAGGGGAGATAGGCCCGCCGTAAAGGCCCCCATACACGAGTGATCCATCCATCCAGATGGCACCGGGCAACGCCAAAACCTCACGGCGTTGGAGAAACTCGGATGAACTTGTGACTAAGATCTATATGATTAATGTACAATCAAGGCTGCAAGCTTCTAATTTGAAGCAAGGCCAATGGACTGGCGCCATAATAGAGCGCTCATGTATGGAGGCCTTTACAGATTTTAAAAACCTGCTCGCTGCCAAAGCTCTTATTGAGCCAAACTGGTGTTTGCTTGTGAAAATATTTTTTTTCTTTGTTTCTGATAACAATACTACTTAACTATCGCAATGCAACACCAAGTATGGCCCTAGAGCCCCACAGGACAGGCCCTAAGTCGAGTTTGCCTTTACCTTTAATTAATAAAGAAACTATTTGAATGAATCCGTATAGTCCGGGGAAATTAGCAAAAAAAAACGCACAAAAGGAGACAAAATTCGGAAATGGCTGAAAATTGGTCCACTTTTTAAGAAAACAATTTCGGAATCACAAAAAAAACATGGCCCCCGGAAATATAGCGGCTTTCCGGTGTTTTCCTTTTATCTCGGTAGGTCGTATAACCCCGTACAAAGGGCCTAAATGTTGACAATGAAATTCCCTAAAACTTTAGTTCTTACAAAGATATTGACCCGATTAACCCTTTCAAAGTGAAAAGGCAAAAACATCACTCAAAAACTGGTTTTTTCGAAAAAATATTTTGATCTACTTATACCTTATTGCCTATAAAATAGCCCTCGTTCGTATTGACTGATCAAAAAAAAATTTCTAAAAACCAGTTTTTGAGTGATGTTTTGGCCTAAAAGTGATTTTGGGAAACTTTGACATCATAGTCTTTAGATTGCATTATTTCTGACTCTAGGTACATTATAGAGAGTGAATTTAGCCTGTTCTCTTCTATAATAAATCTTAAGTAATTCTTTACCCTCTTTAGCGCTGAAAATAACCGTTCTGCCGAGCAATTTGACGCTGGTGTACACAACAGCATTCGGAGCGCAATTCCTACGTTTGGATAAATGTCCAAGAAGCCTTTTTCTAATAAGTATTTGTATAAGTTCAGTGACGATATCTCTATAGCCTCATCCGACGACAAATGAGCTCGCAGGGTCAGACATTAGTTTTCCAAAGTCTCATCCAAATCCCCCGGATAGAAAGCTGCAAGGTTTCTGGCTCCTTCACGGATGTCTTTAGATTCCACACGATGTAATTTCGTAAGAAAGTCAAACTTTTTGCTTAACTCCTCATAAGCAAATCCGCGTCTCCGTAGTTCTGCAATCAGCCTGTCTATAATGACGTTATAGAATCTGTCCCTGCCAGAAAGTTCGGTCGAACTGGACTTTATACTTGCGTTTCTTCCGCATGTCGTGTGCATTTTTCAATACCTTTCGACTCATAAAGATCAAAGGTACTACCGGATTTCCTGAAGTCTTCTAGGTATGTTACCAAGGACTGATAAAGTTCGGCGATAGTACCCAGGTCGATTTTTACAGATTGCAGAGATTTGCTCACTTTGTTGAACCTTTCCAGGATGTCATTCCTGAGAAGGGCCAGAAAGCAAGTTTCCATGGAGTTTAATGAATTAAGAAGACCTAAAGCCTCAGCGCGCGTAGATGGTTTTTCACTTGTGTCATTGGCAATTATCTGAAGAGCTGCAATGATCTTATGCCAGGAGCAACATAGACTTCGGCAGGCGTCAGCTCGAGCAGACCATCTTATCTGAGAAAGACTCTTCACGACTGTTGAATTTGGCTTCAGTTTCGACAGCGAAATTTCCCATCTGTGTGTCGATACCGAAAAAAAATTGAACAATGACTGCAAAGTACCGAAGAAAGATATAGCAGCTTGACAAGACTCGGCCGCCCATGACCCAACAAGATTCAGCGAGTGAATTAGATATCTTGAACAGACCCCTGGCCCGGTGCAGTGTTTGGTATTGCCAGATTGGGCAATGAGTCGTCAATTATTGGAGTTTTTGTGTTATTTTTTCTATAATCCTATTTCCGCCTGCCGTCAGAGGTGGTCGGGGTAGCTGGATGGGTGGGCCCTAGGCTGGCTGGGCCCCTAGTCCGGGGCCTTGTGGGCCTAGGCGGAAATCCGGGTCTGGCCGTACCTCGTCTACAGGGTGTTTTCGTTTTGCACTAAGTGAATAATCCGTTAGGGGGTGATTCCTGGATGTATTTGAAGAAAAAAATTGTTCTAGAGAATGGAGCTATCGGACCTATCCACTGAAAAACAGGGTGTTTAAGGAAAGACGTTTGGACACTTTTTTAGTTTACTTAAACTTTCATAACTCCTCAACTATTTATCGTAGAGCAACGTAATTAGGTTCATTTTTTAGAGGAGTGTACATTTTTTATCAATCATGACATCAATAGTATCAACGTCAGTCACCCTGTTTAGAAAATATGTTAGTTCAAAGACAAAATTTGGTTTTTTTAACTAAAATTTCAACTAAAACCACCCTTTTCTCCAAAAAATACGTAGTTAAACCATGATTTTTTTCCAAAATTAGAAATCTATTCCTATGAATAATGTCCAAACAATTTTTATGCTATGGCCTTTACTTTTGAAGTTAACTCTAAAACATTTTTTTCTTCTTATTATTTAACGGCTCTACAACCGGGATCCGGTCCTGGCCTCTCGCAACTGTTCTCTCCACCGGTCCCGATTCTGAGCCGATGTCATCCAGTTGGCGTCCCTATGCTCTGAGCGTCCTGGTCTACGCCATCCTTCCAGCGGAGGTTGGGTCTCCCTCGCTGTCGCACCCCATAAGTCTTACCGCAAACATTTTTTTCACGGATTCGAATTCTTCGAAGAGAAATATGAAACTTTTGTCTGAAAAATTTTGTTATCCGAAGCTTCCTGTGGGTACGCACGCAATGAATGATTTTTGGGGAGAACTTTGATTTTTGAAAATTTTTGGGGGTGCAGGAGACTTCGGATAACTCATATTTCTCTTGGGAGAATAGGTTAGGTTAGATATGGCTGAGCTGTTGGTTTAAGATTATACACTTCGGCCAAAAGGATAAGCCCATTGTGATGCCATAGTGATCCCACTTTAAACCTGATGTTAAAGTGTCGTTTCTTCGCTAAACCATCTGAAGGAAGTAATGAATCTTCTAAATTGCGGGATCCCAATCTTCGAGATTTCCGCAAGCGTGTTTAGAAAGGGTTCACCAAAAGTTAATCTCCTTCTGCTTAGGGCTGGGCTGGGATGTAGTACACTTTCCTCCTCGTCCGGATTTTTACAGCTTCTGCAAAAATCGTATCAGGCAGTGTCCGGTCAGCACTCCCACTATAACTGAGAGTTCTTGTCTCCCGAGGCTCCCGCCTGAGATCATAAGAGGGCCAGGTTATTTTGGCCAAGGTGCATTTATTAAGATCCCTCCAATGCTTCTTTGCTTGTTGTATTGTGTGATGTTTGCATCTGAGTTTAAAAGTGGCCAAGGCATATCAACCCTTTCCTTTCCAGGAAGGAAAGTGGCGGTGGTGTCTTTCCTAGCCAGTTCGTCAGCTTTATAATTTCCCTCTATATTTCGGTGACCAGGAGGAGGAGGGTCCTGAACTGCTTAGCCATTTCGTTAAGAGATCTGCGACATTCAGAGACAGTTCTAGAGCTGTTTGTGCAAGAGCGCTTCTATTTAAATAAAATAATACACAATTTTTTGCACAGAAAATGAGCCCTGTCAAAAATAATTTACGGTGGCGGTGTCGTTATCACTGGGAATGCTCTCACCGAGGGTTGGCGGGAAATTATCGTTGTCGGCCTCATTGGGAACAGGCAGTTACTCTTACTGTTTTGTAATACTAACTTCCGGGGCCCAATGAATCCGTCAACGTGATTTTTCATATAAATTGTTGTTGCTTTTGCTGGTGCCGGAGACTTGGATTTAATTTTAATTTTGCCGGTCTACCCCTCCACGAACAAAAGCTCTCATTTTTTCGCTCATTTTTTGATGAATTAAACAAGAAAGCTTTTACATTTATGTTGCTATTAGCAACCTGTCCACAATTTTCTTGAACAGAAAGTGCGGAAAAAAGTACTTTTTTTTCAATAAAATCAAAACAAACACAAAATAAACAAACAGTCATGCAATCACTACAGAAAATGACATTTGCTACGTTGACGGTGCCGGTTTCATTGGGCGAGCTCTCACCGACAGTGGTAGGGGAAAATCACGTTGCCGGAATCATTGGGCCCCGGCAGTAACGCCAAAACAACTTCTAAATTTCATCATCTGACATTCCAATATTCCAATTTATTACTCTCTTTTGAGCGAGCTTTTACTTTCAACCTCAATTTCATGGTATAGATGTTTTTAAACTCCGTGACACAAAAAATTTGAACAGTTCTGCGCACCTCGTTGCCAAATTTTATAAATTTTGTTCTATCATTTCCCCTCTTTTCATTTAAAAAGGCAACAAACGCAGAAAAAACTGAATAAAATAATTTGGGAAGGGATGCGCGCATGCCGAATGAATAAAGTTCTGTTATCTTTATATGTATTGAGCAGAGCTTTTAAATACATGTAAAAACCCTTCTCAACCAAGTAAATTTATCCATCATAATAAGCATAATTTTATTATAATTATGAGAAATATTTCTCATCCCTAAATTTAAAATAATTAAAAAAAAATACTGAAATTTTTTCTTTTTAAATTCATGAGCATTTTCATTCATAAACTGAGAAATCTCCGCAGCCGCAAGCAACGCAAACTCCCCTGGCAGAAGCGCGCATGCGACTGACCGAAAACATCAACAAGCCTAGTATCAAAGAATTGAAAACAGAAATTGCGTATTTTTTAATAGAAATTGCTACAAATTATTTCTGTAGCAAATATGTAAAATACAAAAACCTGAAAATTAAAAAATATATAAAAAAGGACGCTTTTCATTCATAATTTGTAAAATTTTTAAATAACCATTAACCCGCCAGAAAAATATACCTCTCTCTAGCAACACGCAGTCGTGATTAAATGACAGCAAGTGGTTTGATAAGGAGGAGGAGGAGTCAATTCTCCGCTCACTCAATATACAATGGGTGACAAAATTATAAGAAAAATAAAAGGTCAATTTTAATTAGAAGTGTTTCCTTTTAAATAAATTATGTTTAAAATATGTCCTTCGCATTTTTATTTTATTAACGGTTAAGTAATATTTATCTTTAATCTTAAAATTTCTACCAATTATTCAAATGGGAAAATATAAATTTCGTTTTTCTTTTGAGATTTTTTGAGTCACTGTCGTATATACAGAAGCTCTCATAAAAAACAGAGTCGTCGTAATATTTACAAGTTGTCAGAAATTATATGTGAATTGCTGACAATTCTTTTGCGTGCGCCTTTAGCCTTCTTTTTTCGAGCTTAATTTCTCAATTAGAGAGGAAGAAAAATTATCTCGAGCTTTTAAACATTTTTAAGAGCTTTTTACCCCACATGCGCTAAATGTCACGTCGTTTGAAAACATCTATACAATGGGCGCATTCAGCGCAAAAAGCGGCTTATTTTGGATATTGCAACTGATGATGAGGCGTTGCTGGGAGTATTGGGACTTCTTTCTTAGAATAATGAACCAAAACAACAAAATCGAAAAGATCATGTAAGAAATGAATTTTTTTTTGAGGAAACCATCTCAAGGTACAGCGTGGAAGATTTTAAAAATCACTTTCGCATGACTAGGGGACTATGGGATCTCTGAAATCGTTTTTCAGTTTCAGATACTCAGCCAGCAGTAACAAATTTGTGTTATGTGTCCACTTGAATTCTAATTGTTTTTCAATTGCGGCTATAGCTACTGAAAATAGTTTAAAAAAATATTTCACATGCTTATTTTAATGTTATATATTACTTACCAACGTTACTTACAAATGTTTTTACAAGAAATGACTTTTTCAGCTTCCGTTGTATGAAATGCCAATTAAACAAACGACACACTCATGAAAGACAACATAAAAGTGTCAAAATTAAAAGACCGCTGAATAAAACAGCACAAAATATTTCTGTTGCAAAATAATCCAGCGGCTGAGTTCAGCGGCTGAGCTCAGCGGTTCATTCAGTGAACTGAGCGGAAAGCTGCTATGCAGCTGCTGAGTGCGCTGGATGCGCCCAATATTACAAGGTAAGCTCATAAGGGTCCCGTGACGTCACTCAGATCTTAACTCACAAGGGAAAAAGCTTTCCCATGACGTCACTCATACCTTTTCTAATGTAAAAGGCGTAAAAGCGTGTCAAGATGGAAACAGAGCGAGCCTACCTTGTATTATTATATTGTACCATGTCCAATTTCATGTTCTGTTGGGCGAACTCAGGCTTCATTTTTTCTGAGTTCAATATGTGAAAATCTATGGGAATTGAGGCTAAAATCGAAGTTCAGTACACCAATTTGCTCGAACTTGCGTAGTTCGAAGCCGGGTGTAAGCTACAAATTTTATTTACATAATTTTTCTGTACAAGTGAGCATTACCGAGATAGTTGCGATAAATTCCTTTTGGCGACCTTTGGCTCCGCGTAAAATTGTGTCCGGGTCTCAAATCGATGGGGGCTTTTGACATTTTCTTTAGATCAATAATATCAATGTCCGTACCAAAATTCAGCTTTCCCGGAACTTTTCCGAAGTAAAATGTCTAATTTCCCTGGACTATAGTGAGAGTCTCAAGCCAGCACAAGCGATCAATGTCACTCTGTTTGTTTAAAAACGCAAATAACCGGCTCATTTATATTCTCAATCAAAATTACACATGCGCTCATTTCCCTTATTTTATGGCGCGGAATCTACCAATTTAGCACCTAGACATCGCAACATGACGTGACCAACGACATATCGGACTGGTAGTACAAGTGAAGATTCCTGAGCTTAGATCTGCCGTCACATAGTTAGAATTTACGATAGTTTTGTTTGCATGTTAGTTGTAATGATAAGCTTAGAACTTTAATAAGATCTAGCTGTAGTTTTTACTTTCGTAATAAATTTAATTTAATTTTATAAAATTAAAAAATTTTATAATTAAGTAAGGTCAGATCAGTGATGAATTCTTGATGTTTTCCCAACTCAAATTCATGGAAGCTCCTCACCTAAGCGGGACTAATGCCAGTCAGTGTCACATTCTCTTTCCACCGCCAAGAGATATAGTTCTGCTTGTAACTGTAAGTTGTCACAATTTAAAATTATGTTATCTGAGAGCATGTAATAGCATGTACACACCGACTTGGTTATCGTTTTATATGGTTTCAGACTATTTCAAAACTAACAACTGTACACACCAACTGACTTGGTTATTTCTGTCATTTAAATTATTAGATATGGATCTCAATTCTTTGTTATTACAAAATAATTTAGTTTTGTTTTTAATTATGGATGACTATTACTCAAGGAAAAATAATTATTTGAGGAAAAAAAGGAAGCAACATATTTGGAGAGCTATTTGCCATTACAAAAGAGTAAAATTCTTGTATAATATTTTGTTAATGAGAAGAAGTATTTGAAAAAATATATGGACATTGGTAAAAAATTATTTGTCTACATTGGTTCATTAATTAAGTCCATAATTTCTATTTCTATTTAGCACTTTTAAGCTGGCCCCGCCATTTTAGCCCGGCCCAAAAAAACCTATGGCATAATTTATTAACCATTTATTAGAATTTATTACCGTTGGAAAAAAATTTATTAACATTGCCCATCAAAAGTTATTAACAAATTATCTAGCTTAAGTTTAACTTGCACCGGACGCGAAAAAAATCCCTAGAACAGGTACCAAACATTAATTAGAATTTATTAATGGAACAATAAAATTTATTAACGCTCCCTGGCGAAAATTATAAACAAATTACTCCACCTTAAATATTAACCTACACCGGACATGGTTAATTTCAACAGGGATCACAGTAAGTATCTGGAAATTGTAGAGGAAATTTATTACCAATAATTATAATAATTTAGGTAAATAAATAAACATATTTTCTTTAACAATTTTTTTGGCAAGAGAGCAAGAGGAAAGAGAGAGAGAGAGGAGAGGGAGGGAGTGAAAGCGAGGGGTACCAATAATTATAATAATTGAATGCACCTTTTTTGCTTCATAGAATGACTTATTAATAATGTCTTAATAATAATAGGGGTATTCATGAAAACATGTAAAACCCTAGTAAGCAGCGTAAATCGTATAAGTTTACCACCTCGTAACTTAACTGTCAAAATTTGTATGGAAAGTGAAATACGCACACTAGATAAGTTTACGCTCATAGTCCAATCAATCTACAGAAATCCATCTAATAATTGCCACCAGGAAACAAAAAATACGGTTATATCGGAAAAAAAATTCTAAAAAAGATAGCGTTTTTGTTTTTTGAATTTGGAATGGCGAACCTAACCTAAAAAATTCCGGAAAGTGTAAAAAACGCTTTTTTGCGAATAACAAAAAAACTTGAGCTCGGATCGAAAAATATCAAATTATAAAGTTGTACGTATTCAAATTATCTTTCGATTGATGTATAATAAGTTATAGGTTAGAGCACAACACATAGAGATAAAAGCAAAAAACTGTTAAAATCCACGTTTTTTTAATTTGTTAATAACTTTTGTTTAACGCAACTTAGATATTTGTTATTTGGCAAAAATATTGCTTCTTTCTAGCTGAAAAAACATTTTTATTTTTGTTGAAAAATATTGAATCCTTTCCTTAAAATTTCACTTTTTGTAAAAAAAGGGGTTCTTCTAAAAACGCTCCTCTTGGTCTACGGATTCTTCTCGAATACCGTTCTATAGCTTCAAATTTTCTTCAACACTTGTACTATAACGTACAAGTAACAACAAGTCTATTAAAAGGTTTTCTAGTGCTTAAAATGACCCCCAAAAACATATTAATAATGAAAAAACAGACTCAAAAAGTCAGTTTTTACAATCGAACGTCTGTTTTTTCGTTATTAATGTATTTTTGGGGGTCATTTTAAGCACTAGAAAACCTGTAGGTATTCACAACTTTATAATTTGATATTTTTCGATCCGAGCTCAAGTTTTTTTGTTATTCGCAAAAAAGCGTTTTTTACACTTTCCGGAATTTTTTAGGTTAAGTTCGCCATTCCAAATTCAAAAAACAAAAACGCTATCTTTTTTAGAATTTTTTTTCCGATATAACCGTATTTTTTGTTTCCTGGTGGCAATTATTAGATGGATTTCTGTAGATTGATTGGACTATGAGCGTAAACTTATCTAGTGTGCGTATTTCACTTTCCATACAAATTTTGACAGTTAAGTTACGAGGTGGTAAACTTATACGATTTACGCTGCTTACTAGGGTTTTACATGTTTTCATGAATACCCCTATTATTATTAAGACATTATTAATAAGTCATTCTATGAAGCAAAAAAGGTGCATTCAATTATTATAATTATTGGTACCCCTCGCTTTCACTCCCTCCCTCACCTCTCTCTTGCTCTCTTGCCAAAAAAATTGTTAAAGAAAATATGTTTATTTATTTACCTAAATTATTATAATTATTGGTAATAAATTTCCTCTACAATTTCCAGATACTTACTGTGATCCCTGTTGAAATTAACCATGTCCGGTGTAGGTTAATATTTAAGGTGGAGTAATTTGTTTATAATTTTCGCCAGGGAGCGTTAATAAATTTTATTGTTCCATTAATAAATTCTAATTAATGTTTGGTACCTGTTCTAGGGATTTTTTTCGCGTCCGGTGCAGGTTAAACTTAAGCTAGATAATTTGTTAATAACTTTTGATGGGCAATGTTAATAAAATTTTTTCCAACGGTAATAAATTCTAATAAATGGTTAATAAATTATGCCATAGGTTTTTTTGGGCCGGGCTAAAATGGCGGGGCCAGCTTAAAAGTGCTTTTCTATTTTTTTTAATCCTTCGTAAATTGGCTTTTGACATCCAATTTTTATAGATTGTTGTAAATTTTCATTGATAGATGGCTCTGATGCCAGTTAATTATCGTGGTTAACGAGTTAACCATAGAAATTTTTCTTGGTTTGCAGTACTTGCTTGGTTTGAAAATGTATGACAAACTAAGCACAAACCATCTACATTATTACGGTTAAGGCTTGAAACCACCTCAATAGTGGTAACCAAATCGGTGTGTACATGCTATAAGAAAGTTATGAACTGAATTAGAAAATTAATTTTTAGATTAATTTGAAATTCAAAAATATTACAAGAAAAATAGAAAATAACTTTAAATCACCTTAAAAGAAAATTCCATGTGATACAGAAGTTGAATAATTGCTTGCTGTTTAATGCAAATAACAAAGCTTATTATATATGCATGGAACTTTGTTGTTTATCAGTATGTAGATAGAATTATTGAGTGGCTATAAATGTTATCTCTGCTTTGACCTCTGTGCCATGCAATACGAAATAACTCAGAAAAAGAACGAAATATTATTAAACGAAAATTTATTCGACACTAAAATAGCCTTGAAAGGACTATATTCGAAATTAAATTCTATTTAAAAACAAAATTTAAATAATAACATAAAGATTGCAAAATGCACAAACTAATTAACAACTACAAATCTCAACAAAGAGTAACTTTCACTTAGAGATTAAGCATCTATGCACTCAGATGGGTAAAGAAATCACGGATTGATTAATTCTGGTAAAACTATTCCAACTCCAATTTTAGAAGTTTGATCACTTATGGTTAACTTGTGTTACTACAAACGATGATATTCCACTTTCAGCTTCACTCAGCATCCTTCACCAACGGGCTTGATCGTCAGTTCGTGTATCTAAATGAAAAGTTGGAAAAGAAAATGTCAATCTACTTATGCTATAAAATCTAAGTTAGTTATCAACCTGGACATGAGGTGGTGTACCAAGTGTATACATAATAGCATCAGACACATCCTCAGACTTTAACATTGTGAACTCCTTTTTTACAGTATCAACAATTTCGTCCGGATATATTTCAGTTGCCACAGCTCCAGGGCTTACACTCTTTCAAAGTAATACGATTAGGGTAAATCCGTTAATAGAAAAAAACTGATATAAAGTAACTCACTGTAATTTTGATTTTAGTTCCGCAATTCAAGAACTCTTGTCGATACGTTTCTGTCATAGCCGTAATAGCGTACTTTGTAGCAGGGTATATGTTATATGATGGTAAATCCTTTCCGAAATTTGGAACCCTATGACCCGCGATGCTGTTAATAATCACAACATGTCCATCAATCTTGCGTGCCTTCATGTAGTTGACAGCTTCCCTGGTGCAGAAGACTACACCCCAAATGTTGGTGTCGATCATTTCCTTGATCACTTGGGTATTTCCAGGACGGATTAACTCCGTTATGCGAAGTACTCCAGCGTTATTAATGAGAATATGAATACCGCCCAAGGTTTTGTCCACCCACTCGAATACTTTCTTAACATCATCTTCTTTTGTGACATCACATTTCACAGGGTGAAAGTGATTCTGTAAGTTTTGAGGTAAACTTCTCTGAATTTCTTTAACGCGGTTCTCCCGTCTCGCTAAGGCGACCACCACTACACCTGCTTTTACTAAATCTTTAGCTACAGCTTCTCCGATACCTGAACTAGCGCCGGTTACAATCGCGACTTTATTCCTCCAGCGATCCATTTTCTACCGTGTTTACCGTGACTGTGACCGTGATTAAACTAAAAGCTTCGACTAAGTTACCGCGGCTTTATAGGCTCCTTGGTCGTGATTTTGTATCACTAACTTGCTGCAAGTGTGTGAACTTTATAGCCATAACAATACTAAGAAACGTGAGAAGTTTGCAAAATATTATTAGTACATATTAAATTTTCTATGTTTTTTTAGATCCACGCCTAGGAGTTTTCGCAGTTTTATCACTTGACCAGTTTTAATTAAAAAAATTATTGATAAGTGAAGCTTTTTCTGATATTTTACAATTCTTTTGACCGACAGTGATTTGCAAAATGTTTGCCTCGATTGTTTTGCATGCACAAAAGCCGCGATATGCTTTTGCAATTATTTTTGTATTTTCAAACAAGTTCGGTTTCGCTATTTAATTGCTGAGCTGCGTGTCTTGAAGTAAATCTGTTTATAATTAATTATTCAGAAGAAATCAGTTTTATCGTGTAAATAAATAAACAAATCTTGACTTCACACCTAAAAACACTCAAAGCGAATCAAATTTCTAATTTATGTAACTTTTTTTATTATGTATATTTTTTGATAAGTTAATTCTTTTTGTTGAATAACCACCGGCTTTGCACTCCACGCTCTCCTCTTATGCACAATCATTATTTGGCAATATTTGAAAGGAATATAAATACACATTGCTTATAAAGTCTTGTATTGTACTGCTTATAAAGCTTGGAATTAAAATACTCTCTCTTCTTCTTCTGTAACGGCTTTACAACCGGGATCCGGTCCTGGCCTCTCGCAACTGTTCCCTCCACCGGTTCCGATTCTGAGCCGATAACATACAGTTTGACATCCCTAATCTTTGGGCGCCTTGGTGTACGCAATCCTTTCAGCGGAGGTTGGCTCTCCCCGCTGTCGCACTCCATAGATCTTACAGTAGAGAGCTTTCCGAGCAGGTTCCTCTTCGCACATACGAGCTAGATGCCCTGCCTACCGGAGCCTACTTAGCATTATTTTTTGGCACAATATATTTGTCGCGGTTACACTCGTAGATCTCGACGTTGTTTCAGGAGCCAACAATTCTCCGAAGGAATTTCCTCGCGAACGAAAGAGGTTAAGTGGCTAAGCCCCTACGTCTCGGACGCCTGCCTGTTCTGTTAAGACCATCGTTTTATATTGTAGCAGAAAGATTTAGTTAAGGTGTAATCTAAAATAAAAAATTTCAAGAAGACAAACTGGGGTTACTGTACTAGGCTAATCGCAAAGAACAATGCACTTACGCCATAGATAAAGCTTGTCCGAACAGACCGTACAAAGAGGCTTCCAAACCCCCATGGTGGTCACGCGAATTTGAAACACTCCAAAAAAAGTGCGGAAAGGAATTTAATTCAGCCAGAACAGTGCAACCTCCTGGGGCTGCTATAAGTCGAAGCTGAATAGATACAAAGCCTCCCATTCAACACCCACAAACTTTAGGGCAATCAGCCTATCATCCTTTCTATTAAAGACTTTAGAAAGGCTAATCAAAATATATCTTAGGCAGACCTTACTAACCTCGGAACCCTCTGGCGCACAACACACCTATACAAAGGGCAAATCTACTGATACTGCTAGGAGTATACATTTGCGGCATTCCTTGACATAGAGAGAGCGTTTAACAACGTACTCCCGAACGCCATTACACTGGCCCTAACGGAACAGGATATCGAGGCGTCGCTCGTGTCCCTCATCCATCAAATGCTTTCTGGCAGGATGGTAAGCTCGATCCTAGGCGACTGCTCGATCCGTAGAGCAGTCAATAGAGGTACCACGGTGCGCGATATTGCGAACGGACGCGGATACGCGGACCGCGCACCATGGAAAGAGTGTCGTCCGTTAAAGTACAGACAAGTCTGTAGGGGTCCGTAGGAATCCGCCGCAAGTTTGAAAATCCGGCTTCCCACGGTGCGCGAATTTACGGACGAGCCCGGACCGCACCGCACCGCACCAGCTCGCACCGCACGTGAATTTTCCGACTCGTGGTGGATAATACGCACCGCTACAGACGTGCCTGTGCCTTCACAGACAACACTCTTCCCACGGTGCGCCGTCCGCGTCTGTCCGCAAAATGGCGCACCGTAGGAAGCCAGCTAAAAGTGCGGTGCGAGCTCGTGCGGGGTGGTCCGGGCTCGTCCGTGGACGTCGGCCGTGCGTGATAATCCGCAAAATCGCGCACCGTGGGAAGCCAGCTTAAGCGACAAGCCACTACGCAAACTGCTAAACCTGTTCAAGCGATCTGGCCTACAAATATGAGGTGGTATGGGAGTAGTATAATAGGCCAAGCAAGTGGCCGCGGTACCTTTGGACCCAATACCTCAACCAACAATAGACCTAGCAACAGACTTCGCGCCATCAATTTTCTAAAAAGTGTCATCAGCCTCCTTTATTGGACGAGCATGAATCTGTAAGTTTCTGTAAAATCTTTTGTCAAATTAATTTATAAATTGCGATGTTGTCCCATATAGTCTGTAAGTCAATACGTATGCGAGAATTGTTTTTCAAGAGTACAAAATATTTGAAGTGTACGACAACAACCGTTCGAGATATGTGGTATGCGACATTATCTAATCGAAATTGAAGAATAGGCGCCGTCCTTGCGGCTCCCCGTTTTTCTTCTTCAAGGGCTCCCTGCTCAGAATCCTCTGACCGCTGCAGTTTAGGCAGTGCACCATAAGAGCCCGGCATGCGGCTGTGCAAATAGGAGGTGATGGTGGGTCTAGAAACTTTTGGCAGGACAATGGCGGTGTATGTCGAATTCTTAAGGCCTGTGGGGTTGTGGATTGCGAAGCCGAAGCTTCTGTGCTTGGCAAGGTACCAATGAGGAAATCCATCTCCAGCTCTGAGCTGATGCATATAGCATCAGACCCATAACTTCCATTGGTCCATAAAAGTCTCACGAGTTTATCAGGAAATGTCCATTCTGACAGCGCTTCTCTATATGGATAAGGCATTATACAAGATACAACTGGGAGTGCCCGGTGCCCAGAGCAACAGTGCAAAACCTAGCCACTGCCATGCTACCGTTGACAAGATGTGACATCAACATCCTGACTTGGTAGGCTTTAAATAGCGCACTGCAAATCTCAGATTTTGGGAGTGTGTTATTTTAACACGCTTAAAGTGTGTAAAAAGAGATTGCAATGTTATTCAATTGGGTGACGTCACAATAACACACTTTAAGCGTTTTGAAATAACACACCTCCAAAAGCTGAGATTTGCAATGCGTACTCCCCTTCATCTACTACATTCGTTTTCCTCTCGGAGTAGCGTCTACAGTTGAGCCAGACTTAAACGAAGCAGTACATTTGTCCCTTACACTGAGCCCTCAATTTTTTTAAATGCCCCGGTTCAAAAATAATGTTCTTCTCGGTATATGAGCGTGTAATGAGATAAATGAAGCGAGGTGTGATTGTAAATTACGTAGTGGAGAGACATTTCTTACTTCTTTTGAGGCAGTAAAATTTCCAACTTGAAATAAGGCGAGGTGGGATTGCAAAATATAAATATACATTGTGGAGGCATCGATTTCTTACTTACTCGAAGGCAGTTTAATGCATATTAGAATTAAATTCGTAAAAAAGCTCTTAAATTCACTGCAAACCCAAGTGTGTGATTTTGAAACGCATTTCGCGTGTAAAACATGTAGTCACTTTTTACGCGTTTAAAATGTGTTAATTTTTAATACGCGAAAAGTGTGTAAATTTAACACACTTAATGCGTGTGTATTGCTTGGAAGCTTTTGAGTGAAGCTTTTTTATCGTCGTTTTGCGGGGAGTAAACCTAGAAAAATCGTCACCGTAAGCTTAAAATTGTTGATGTAAACTGCAACGACTTGTCTCGATGCCGTTCTGTTACCGACTGACTGTAAAGAGAGGTCGTGAAGCTCTCTGGTCATTGAGCATTTAAATAAAGAATTACAACTGTCTAACTTTCCTTGAAGTTATCCTCTCATGCGTGTTAATTTAGTAAAGTGTGTAAAATGACACATAATGTGTGATTTTCACACGTTTAAGATGTACAACGATAAAACGTCACAATTTCTTTAGCGTGTAAAAAATATTATACGCTGAACGTGTGTGATTTTGACCCGTATGTCTTTTTATCCGCATTATTTTAACACGGTTTATTCCTAAAACGCTTTATTTTAACACGATTAGCCGAATTTACACGCTTATGAAGTGTGTAGATTGTTAAATTCACACGGAAAAAACATTCTGGGGTTTGTAGTGTGGTTATTTGTTTTCTTTCTTTTTTTAATTTGCTTGTTTTTGTCTTTTTGCCATTACAATAGCGGCTCGCCTCATTTGAAGTATGGCATTGTAGTGACTCAGAAGAAAAAAGAGCCACCACTTACAAACTCATTTTATAATATTGTGTCCTACCCAATACTAGTAGCGTCACCATTTGAAGGTCGTAGTAAGAGGCACATTATACCCCAGGATGACTTACTAGCATCTCTGTTAAACTTAAATTTTTTCCTGCGCGATATTGCCCCGAAAAAGTGTTTCACATACTCAATGGACAAAGTCTTTGTTAGCGCTAGCGTGATTTTAAGCAACCCTAATAAGGCATTCTAGCAGACAGTATACCTCCTTTTCCACGTGGTAGTCTGGTACCGCCGACATTGCAGCCTTTGTCGGCTGTTTACAGAGACTCACTTGTTTCAGGAGACATAACACTATGGCGAGGGTGTGTTCCGCTAACCCCGAAATTTGCATCTGTGGCTTACCCGGCTGCTTAAAATAAAATGGACTCATACAACATCCTCATCCTAATGCATCATCCAATTCCTAAGGTGCCGATCCGATCACACTCGATTCATAAATGTCCAGTAAATTTTTATTTGGCAGACTTAAGCCAACAATATTCATTTGATCCAAAAATAAAACAGCAATTATTTTTCAAAATCAATTATTTTTTATTCAATGAAAATTTCTTAATCTTAAAAGACGGCTTACAACACCGCTTAAAACACTTCCCCCACTGGTTTTATGGTTAACTCATGGACCTATAAGAAAATTTATGTTTTTATTAAAAAATCAAAATAATTAATGCAAGAAATTAAAAATAAAGCAAAGTTTTAAGACTAATTACTTTTGAAGTACCAAGGTGCAGCATTTTTTGTTTTAGCTTTAGTATTTTTAAACTGGAATACTTTTGGTTATACAATTCGGCAAAACAGAAAATGATGCAATCCCGAATGGTTGAAAAATACCAGAAGGCCATGGATTTAACCTTTTTCTTTAGTTATTATTGTAAACTACTCGACCACTTCCTTAAATACTTCTTTCTGCTCTTTAACATCATATTTTAGGGAACGGAAATTCGTTGCTCACTCGGAAGTACCTTGTAGCAATTTTTTCTGCTAACACTTACCAGCATGCGAACCGTTGATAATGCCTTAGCTTCAGGTGTATCGATACCTGTACATAGACATACTAGTCACGACATGAAAATTTCCCTATCTTTCCATCATACCCGTGAACAGAAGCAGTCGTTCTTCGTTTAAATAAACTTGTTTCAGAATTTATGCATCATCATGCTTACTAAGATGAAAAAAACAGGTTTTGCAAGCTCTTCATGTATAAATGAGATATATTTCACTGAAATCTTTTTCTGGTAAATCGGTGGATTTAAGTGTTTAGAAGTTATGCATTTATTGTCGAACGTGCACAATTCTCTGAAATTGTTTTGCAAATTGGCCAGTAAAAACCACAAATTGACCACAAACGAATATTGGACTAATAAAAAATGGTATTTTGGGATATCTCAGTTTACTGGCATCAGTTCTCTTGATCTAATTTAGGTGCTTTCTTTCAGACAGGTATTCAGGGCCCAGAGAGTAACGCGACCGCAACGTGTCGCTGTAAACTCAAGTATTTACTTTCTAAACACTTAAAGCGTTTAAACCGTTGTAGACGAATTTCAAACACTTAGCGGCGTTTAATGAGTAAACACTTAAGTGTTTACTTAGTAAACGTCTGTAGTGTGTTTTTGGTTATGAAAAATAAACATTTTGTTGATAGAACTATTAATCAATATTATATTAAAACATAATACTATCATTGCAAAAAGTGAAAAAAAAATAAAAAATAAAAAAAAAACAAAAAACAAAAAAAAAATCCAACCCGAGTGCCGTTTTTCCAAGCGGTCCCCCGTCTAAGTACAAACCACTTCCAATATTGCTTGACTTCCGTGATAGGACGAGATGCGCTTTACTGAATATGCTAAATGGTACCCTTGGCGGGGATTAGCATAATTGCGTGAAATATGGGTCGCTCATATTTTTTCTCGTCTTATCACTGCAAATCTCAGCTTTTGAAAGTGTTTTATTTCAAAACGCTTAAAACGTTTTATTTTGACGTCACTCATTTGATTAACATTTAAGTGTTTTAATAGTGTCGACAATGTTAATCAAATGGGAGACGTTAAAATAAAAAGTTTTAAGATTTTTGAAATAAAACACTGCTCAAACCTCAGAATGTAGTGATACTGATAATTTTAAATTCGTAATATTTAAGCAGCTTTATGGTTTTATTTTCATATTAAAAGTAATACCTGTCAACAAAGGCGTAAAACTTTCAGGATAAACTAAGTTAAATAAATGAAAACAACAAATGAAGTAAAAAAGGCCAAAAAATGAAGAATAGGTATATTCTAAAATAATTTTGGATGTAATTTTGGTTACTTTTTTTTACTTTTGTTTATTACTCAAATAACAGCAATTGCATTTTTTTGGCCATTTTGAAAAAAGAATTTAAAATTGTTTATCAAATCTCGTAAAGAATTTTGGGATCTTTAATTTAAAAAAAAATAAAGTTCATTTTTGTTAACATGAGCTCGAAATCTAAAACTTTTTGTATTTTGGCCAATTGTTAATTCACAAATATATAGTTTGAGCTATAATTTGTACTGCATCATGTTGAAACCTATTCAATTCATGTGATAAATTCAAAATAAATTTAATTTTTATAGAAGCTTATTTTCAAGCATTATAGTGTAAGTATTGTTAATTGAGTGATTTTTTTGGTTTTTTCATAAAGCTTAATGTCAAAATGCAATAACTTCCTTATTTCTTAAAATTCTAGGTCTTTTGTATGATAATAAAAATTACCCGATAATATTAAAGTTTTTATTTTTTTATTTCTGAAAAAAGTACCTCTAAGTGGATCACTCAGTATTTCATTTTTAGAGAGACACTTCCCAACCCCTCAACACTTTACCGTTTAAAAATAAAACGCTAGAGCGTTTAGTTCCACATATGTGTTTTATCATAACTAAGTGTTTACCTTCCCAAGTGTTTAATTGGCGAATAAGTGCTTTACTTTTAAACACTTGTGCGTAGGTTAGAATTTTTTGGTAAACACCTAACGCGTTTAACTTCTCTTAAACGCT
The DNA here is from genome assembly GCA_963855945.1 of Thereva nobilitata. NCBI lineage: Eukaryota > Metazoa > Arthropoda > Insecta > Diptera > Therevidae > Thereva > Thereva nobilitata. The sequence goes on from OY979697.1 coordinate 39,615,273, forward strand.
TTATGTGTTGAAGAATAAAACTCTTTAGCGTTTAGATTTTGTGCATTAACCGCTTCTGTTGTTTTAAAAGTAAACACTGCCCACCATTAAAACGCTTTATCGTTTAGAAAGAAAACACTAGAGTATTTTATTTCCAAACACCTGCTAAACACTTGGATTTGCAGTGGTACCATCAGCACTTCTACTATCTCAGATTGGTAGACCAAATCGCTTGAACAGGATCAACAGACTAACTTAAGATTTGCCACTTTGGTCAAGCAAGGTCTTGATTAAGAACGAAACCCTACTCCTCGCTATCACGTGACAGTGACAGAGAAGGTGAAGGTCAGATTCATCTTCGCCAAGGAAAAGCCTACAGGTTGGGTCCTCCGCTTGTGATGCGCGTCAGCGATTCTCTGGCAGCGTTTAGAGTCGAAGAAACTGTTTGAAGGGGGTCTGGGCGAGATCGCCTCCAAAGGAGAAATGTGCGAGGCACTGCATAGCCAGCTGGGTCTACTGCTGAGGAAAGCATGTTGTACCGCCAAATCTAGCGCCTGAGACAGAAAAGGTCCTCATAGGATGGGTTGTCTGCCGAATAAGAGAGCGGACAGCACCAAGAATATACTACAAATGCTGGAAGTTCCGGCATTTACCAAAGAATTGTACCAGCACCAAGGAAGGGCGGAGTCATGCCAGAAATGTGGAGAAAAGGGGCATATCACCAAAGACAAGTCAAGAACCCTAAAGTAAGGAACGGAAACAGTGCCTACGGCACAAGCAGTTATAAGTGTCCAATATTCAAGGATGTACTCAAACGGGGAAGGAGATAAGGTTTTTTAATTAGTTACATGCAACACACAATCATGCAATAGAGTTAACCCTTCTAATTCAGAAGGTACACTTCTTAGCTGGACCAAGAAAAATTTACCAGCTCAGCACAAGTAGCACTAAGATAGGCTCAACTAAAGCATGCAACATATAAATTGAATGTGCAATCCCGAAAAGGTCACACCTCGCACATTTTTATATGCGATATGTGACCCCCAGAGATTGCACATTCAATTAAAACAAAAAGAAATGCAATACACAAAGAAGCGTGCAAAAAAAAAGTTAGTTAAGTGAGATTGAAAAGACTCCTTTTAAGAACGTCCTTACTAATGCTCACGCTAAAAACATTAATATTTTTATTCACATTAATGAACATGCGATTAACAGGCTCGAATCTGCCGTAATTCGTGTTAGAGGGGTTGGTATGTAAGAGAGGTGGCCCTCTCAAATTGTATCCACTCTCTCTAAACGAAGCACGGCGACTCAGAAAACCTGAGTCAACCTTTCCAATAAGGAGCTGATGAACAAATACGACATCGGCCACCTCACGACGCCTGCAAAGAGAGCTTAGGTTGAGTAACTTAAGTCGGGATTCATATGGTGGAAGAACTAATGGGTTATCCCAAGGAAGATGACTTAGTGCGAATCGAACGAACCTCCTTTGAACTGACTCAATTCTTCCAACGTGCGAAGAGTAGTGAGGAGACCAAACCTGGGACCCATACTCGAGTAATGGTCTGACAAGAGAGATATAGAGGTGTTTAGTAATCAAGGGGTTATTGAATTCTTTAGACCACCTTTTTATAAAACCCAGGACTAAACTACCTTTGGAAGCAATATAGTTAATGTGAGCAGAAAAATCGAGTTTACTATCAAATCTAATCCCGAGATCTTTAACAAAATGAGCACGAGGGACACTCACGTTAGAAAAGGTGTAGTTAAAAATTATAGGACTACGACCTCCCGAAAGTCATGGTTTCACATTTACTAATATTGAGAACCAGGTTGTTGTTCACACACCAAGAGTAAAAGGCGTCAAGGTCAGCTTGCAAAAGTTTGCAATCCTCGATACTCTTTATGTGGCGATACAATTTGATGTCATCAGCGTAAATCAAGATTCTACAGTGTCTTAGCAAGGGAACAATGTCATCAATTGATAGAATAAAGAGCAGGGGACCAAGATGACTTCCTTGAGGGACACCGGAAGACGCTTCAATGGTTACCGATTTGGATCCACGAAAAATAACTTGGTAGGTCCTGTCAGCTAAGTAAGACTGGAACCATGCTAGAAGGGCTCGTGGAAAGCCTAACATCCTCAATTTAAGAAGTATGATGGAGTGGGAGAGCTTGTCAAATGCCTTACTAAAATCAGTGTAAACGCAATCAGTCTGGCAACCGGAAACGAAGCCCTCAACGGCATGAGAGGTGAACTCAAGAAGATTGGTGGTAGTGGAACGAGCTGCAAGAAAACCATGTTGGTTTGTTGATACCAACCTCTTGCATATAGGCGCGATTGCAGAATAAGAGTTTCGGAATAACAGACAACTTTGCAACTGGTCTATAATTCGATATTTCGTTCTTGCTACCACTCTTGTGAATAGGGATTATGAACGAATTCTTCCAAAGAGTAGGGAAGTACCCTTTGTCAAGGGATTTATGAAAGAGGATTTTCAGAGGAGACTGGAGAACCTCTGCACAGGACTTAAGGACAGCAGGAGGAATGCCATCGGGGCCAGAGGTGAAGTCAAACGGGAGTTCGTTTATGTGTTTGACAATATCAGCACTGGTAATTGAGAGAGGTAAAATATTAGCCTCACAGTTAGTAAATATGTGGCGGAAATTATTGTCGTTAGGCTGAAAGTCAGAAGGGGAGAAAGATTGACGAAAGAATGAGGCAAACATGTTGCAAATCGCAGGCGACTCACTACTAGACAAGTCCGTGTGCTGCATGGTATTAGGGTAGTTATCAACCTTTTTCTTAGAGTTGACGAATTTAAAGAAATTTCTAGGGTCAGTGAACACTTTATCGCTCATACAGCTAAGATATTCACGATACAGAGCAGAAGAAAGAGAGCGAAATCGGTTGTAACAATTTTTAAATAAATTGAGACTCGGAGTATCCTTTCTCTTTAAATAGGTTTTCCAGAGTCTGTTCTTCTGTTTTTTCAAATGCTTGAGCTCATTATTGAACCAAGGTAGAGATGAACTGGGTAATTTTTGAGGCTCATAAGGTACACAAGAAATCAGGGCTTCGTATAGTACGCCATAAAATCGTGCCACGTCGTCATCCAACTCATTTGCAGAAAGTAAACTGTTGAAAGTAATCAAGGCAAGCTTAGATGACAGCTCACTAAAATTAGCCTTTTTGAAGTTAAAGGCATGGGATACCACCTCCGGACAAGGATTATTCTCAGAATTGAAGCAATAATTGAGCAACAGAGGAGGATGGTAATTGTCAACAGACGATATGACTATTGGACTAGGTTCAATAGTCATGTTGACTGAGTCCGTAAAAAATACAAGATCCAACTGCCTCCCCAACATATTAGTCAAACCATTCATTTGGTTCAAGCCGAGTGAGAATAGGGAATTGAGAAAACAGGACTCTTTAAGATTAAAGTTCTCTTCAGGGAGGTAGTTATCGTCATCTTCGACATATACCCATTGAATATTGGGTAAGTTGAAATCGCTAGAAGTAGTAGTTCATCGCCGGTGTCCATCATACACTGGATATGATCAACATGAGAGATGAGAATATCATAAAGGTTCTTACCTCCATCGTCAAGTGTGCTTATCATATCTGGTGGGATATAGCAGCACAGCAGGAAGAGATTAGATTTAGAGAAGGAAATTTTGAGAACGACAAGCTCAACGTCAAGGTGGTTGGAGAAACTAGGAAGCAAAATTGGGTTACAATTAAGATGGCTGCTGCAACCAAGAAGTACGCCACCCCCACGAGCTTCCGAGTCAGTGTAACGGTCCCTCCGAAAGACTTGATAGGAGGAATCGAAGAGTTCAGCATTAAGAATGCCTTCATGGAGCCAGGTTTCAGTGAATGCTATGACATCGAACCCACTAGCCGCCGTTGCCTGAAGGGTGTAGTTAGTTTTAGACCTGGTCCCCCTTACGTTCTGGTAGTAGAGGGAAAGCGTCTCGAGTTTTTTGGCATCAGCGGAGCGCATACAACTGAACCTGAATCATTGCCAGGGAGCCGAAGATCTGGTTGCATAGATTATGTACGAAAAGGAAATCGACGACGTCGCAATTGTAAGTGAGCAGTACAAGGATTTACACCGTGGAATCTGGCAGCCGGACAAAAGCAGAAACGTCGCAATATGGACGTGTGGAAACTGAGCCATCGAAGAGACGATGAGGAACCCGGAAATTAGTTTTGCACGGGCAAGGATAGTAGGTATATGTCCACAGTTGCTACGCAGCGCATAGTCTGATGATGGAGGAGTACCTGGCAATGGTCGCAAGTCGCAAGCGGACACACTTTTTTGGAAGCATTTTTGCGGCTCAATGTGGTGCCAGAAAACAGCGGCGGTGAAAAGACTTTCAAAAAAGCGAAAGAGTGTCTATAGTAAACATTGCCTTCATCAGTGGCACTATGGCCAAAGACCTGAAGTGAAGTGTATACGCACAGTGACCAGCACGCCATAATTTTTCGCACGGGAACTGAAGGGTTGGAGCAAAACCACGCCATAAATACGGGATGGGCTCAGAACAAGCTCGATGAAGTAATGTTCAAAGAGATAATCCTGCAGGAGAACACTGAGCAAACAGGATGCGCTAATGAAAGGATCTGGCCTGGACGGCATACCGAACAGAACGGTGAAGCTGGCAGTCATTGTATCACCAAGTAGGAGGAGTACAAGGAAGGAGTGTTCTCTGAGCAATGCAAGTGTTAAAAGCTTGTGCTTATCCCGAAGCAGGTTAAACCCCAGTGGACTCGACGCGACGGCCTACAGGCCGATATGTTTTCTAAATACCATAGGCGAGCGGGTAATATATAACAGTTTACTCCCAAGCGCCGAGAGCGAAGGCGAGTTGTCAGAAAGGCAATTCGTCTTCATGAAGGCTAGATCGCCAACGGATGCTATCAATACGGCGACTAGCCTAGCAAGGGCCGCAATGGATGTGAATACGAGTTGCGCAATGATAACCCTTCACGTTAAATATGCTTGCAACACCGCAAAGTGAAGCAAGATCGTCGAGGCGTTGATAAAGCTGGATACACCGAAGTTGCTAGTGCGCATTGTGATCAAATTCTTTGTAGGTGAGTATAGGACAGCTTGCAGAGTCCCCCAAGGCTCCATCTTAGGTCGCCTTTTATAGATCGTTATGTACGATGAGTTACTAACGCTTCACCCCCGCAAGCAGCTGTCGCTATTGGGTTTGGTCAATTATATCGGAGCCACGGTAGCATGAAGGCGACTCGACGATATCGAGATATTCGCGAACGAAGCGATAGGGGAAATAAAAACGTAGCTTGAGAACACTGGTATAATGCGGTGAAAGTAGGTGATCAGGCCATCCAGCGGCATTGGACAGAATGTGCAATATTGTTGGGTAGGACACGATTATAAAATGTGTAAGAGGTGCCTCTTTTTTCTCTTGAGTCAGTACAATGTCATACTTCAAATAAGGCGAGGTGCTATTGTAATGCCCAAAATGACAAAAAAAGAAAGAAAATAAATACCTATAGTTAGTTTTTTAGTAGTTTTTTTCTAATAGATATGCATTAAACTGCCTTAGAGTAGGTAAGAAATCTATGCCTCCATAATGTATACATTTTACCACCGCAAAAGAAGTAAGAAATGTATCTCCACTACGTAATTTACAATCACACCTCGCTTCATTTATCTCGATACACGCTTATATACCAGTAGGACATTATTTTTTAACCGGCCTCAGAACAATTTACCACAGTGTAAGGGACAAAAATGTACTGCCTCGTGTAAGTCCGGTTCCACTCTAATGGGCAATAGGAGGAAAATAAACTCTGCGTATCGGTTAAGGGCCGATGGATCCATAGACTCATACAAATGGAGGACATCCCTTCATGCTTCAGGTTGGACGATTCACTGTTCTGACCAGAATCAAGAGGACGCGGAGCATATCCTCTTTAAATACCCAAGGTTTGCAGAGCAGAGGGGTGTGGTGGAATGAGCGACCGAGGGGCAGCTAACACCGGAGAACACATTATACCAGATGATGAGGTCGGAGGGCATGTGGAGAAAAGTGGAAATGGGGCTGAAGGCTAACTACCAGAACCTTAAGCAATGCGAGGCTCAATGAGGCAGAGAACGGAAAAGAAACGCCAGGAGAAATAGCAGCAGATAACTGATTCAGCCACGTAGCCAGTGAATTGGGTAGTGAACTTCATCGAAGCCGCCTTTCTCACGGAAGGTCGCTAATCCGTATACCCCACTTTTCCAGCTCTGGTGATCACCTCTTCGAGGGACCCTTTTAAATGCCCCAATACACGAGCGTTCCATCCAATCACGGCACGCCAAAACAACAACAATTTTTATGCACTCCAAATTTCAAATGCCTACAAATTGTGGTTGTTTTGGCGTGGCGTGGTCGGATGGAACGCTTGTGCATTGGGCCCTTAAGGATGCAGTTGATGACGCCGAAGTAATGATTTTACAGTCTGAGCCGGTCTGGAATCTACCGGCATGAAAAAGGGGTTAGTGAGTTGAATCAGTAGGAATCTGATACACGGTCTGAGTGCGGACCCTCAGCGATGTCTCCTGTTTTGGGAATGGGCCCTACAGGCGATCGAGCACACATCCCCCACTGCTCGACTGATTATAGATTCCCACCGCTCCATCGTAAAAAAAATCTGAAAGTTTTATTAAACCTGCGGCTTTCACGTTCACCAAAAATCCCGGTAATCGCGCTATTCTCAGTTTTAGAGTATTCGGTTCACCACATATGAATCCATCCTGTGGTATCACATTTATTTATATCATACACAAATATCGACCATGATTGAAGAAAAAGCTCAAAAAGCTCTATTACCTTATTCCCAAAGCCAAATTTCTAATCATGTTTTCTGGATCTAAAAGTGTTTGTCATTCACCACTATGAAGTAGGTAATTAATGATGATATTAGTGTAGGTAATTTTTGTTATTAATTGTAGGCCTCTTAAAAAACATTTCTGACTTGATGTTATCTCTACCCACCTGGACATGAGGCGGAGTGCCTAAAACATATAAAACCGCCTGCGAAATATCTCCTGGCTTCAGTATAGCATCTCCAAATAACGTTTTGATCTGATCAGGCAGAATTTCTGTGTCCACAACTCCTGGACTAATACTCTAAAAGATGCTGATTAGCACAAAACTTTAAAAAAGAACCACAACAATTACAGTTATTTTGACCTTAGTACCCAAAGTGCGGAACTCTCGCCTATATATTTCGGTCATTGCGGTGACTGCATGTTTTGAGCCTGGATAAATATTAAAAGTTGGTACAGTTTTTCCATCGCCCGCAGTCGGGATATAGTGTCCGGCTAAACTGTTAATCAGTATCACGTGACCGTTTATATTTTTCTCCTTCATCGATTTGAAGGCTTCCCGTGTGCAATAAACAATGCCCATGACATTAACGTCCAAGGTCTTTTTAATATTTTCAGTATCATTTTCTCCCACCAATTGGCCGCTGCTCAGAGTTCCTGCGTTGTTTACTAGAACATCGACCCCACCAAGTTTTGTTATTATCCACTCAAAGGCTTTCTTAACCTCATCATCACTAGATACATCACACTTTATGGGATGAAACTTCGATTTTAAACCACTCGAAAGATTTTCGCGAATTTCTTGAAGCCGATCTTCTCTCCTGGCTAGAGCTGCAACAATCAATCCGGCCTTTAGTAAATCTTTGGCAATCGCTGCTCCAATCCCAGAACTAGCACCGGTTACTACAGCAACTTTTCCGTTCCACCTTTCCATTTTAATCGCAAATATTTACTAAAAACTCTGAAAGCCTTCTGGGACACTTTCAGCAAGTCACCACGCAACTGAGATAAGATAAGCTTTTTATGGTGGTTGATAAAAGCTCTGAACCAGATTCTCCTCGGATATGTTCACGTCAAAACAATTTCTATTATGTAATCAATCCCACACATCTCGACTTCTGATATCTTCGCTCGCAATCAGCCAACTTGCTTCTTCAAATATTTGTTTGATTCTCCTTTCCCCAGGCATTGATAAGACAACTCACTTCTGCAGATCAAGTAGAACAATGCCGAAGATGCAAGTAAATGTGTCCAGCTTGGTCAATTCGATTTTACTGGCTGATTCAAAATTCTCATTAAATGATCATAAATAAAAATTCTTGTACGCAAAAAAGAAGAGAGTAATTGATGTTTACGAAATAGGCAAATGACGACCAGTTTTTAACCAGTTTTACGTCGAAGAGTTTTTTCTAACACAATTGATTTTTGGTTGTTTCAGAGCCGATTCACAATGAACGCTTCAAGCTTCAAAAATTTAGGATTATAGGATTTATGTACAATGATTCACATTCAAAGCTTCAAGCTGCAAACTTCAAATGAACTTGAAACTATTAAAAAAATTGAAGCTTGAAGCTTGACCTCACTGTTTGAGTCCAACTATTAAAATTGATCAGCCCGGGGAAATTAGCAAAAAACGCACGAAAGGAGACAAAATTCCAAAATGGCTGAAAATTGTTCCGGACTTTTTAAGACAACAATTTCGGAATCACCAAAAAAATGGCCGCCGGATATATCGCGTTTTTCCCGTGTTTTCCTTGTATCTCGGTTTCTATATGTCGTACAACCCCGTGCGAGGGCCCAAAATGAAATCCTCTACAACTTTAGTTCTTACAAAAATGTTGACCCGATTAACCCTTTTAAAGTTATTCAAGGTCAAATTTTTCAAAACTCTTGTATCTAATACAAGCCTCAAAAATTGACTTCAAATTTTAAAATTGATTAGTCAATAACATTTTGTGCATCGCATCGTATAAGCTTCCTTTTTATTTTGAAAGTAAATTTTTTTTATGCACTTTATGATGGTGAACAAGAAAAAAATTTTATACTTGAAAAAAAGTGGAAAAAACTGATCGAAAATTTTTTATTTTTATTTTATTTTATTTATTTAAACATATTTGTACGAAATAAGAACAAGCCTTTACATATGTACATAGTCCAAAGGATGTGTTTACCATATATGAATGTGGTAACCTACATTTCTTTAAATGAAACTAAAAACAAAAATTAAAAAGAAATCGAAAAACAAAAATTAAAAAGAAATCGATGAAATTACTACGGAATGTGAGTTTTTCTCGGAGACATTGCGGTTTACCCGAAAGGAGAAGTTTTTGTAGAGGAATATGATAAGTCGAATTTTAAGATATGTCGAGAAAGAAGAACCAAGAAATTCGCGAGTAGATGATGAGACGTGATTGAAACGGCGAATTTTATAAACATATCGGACAATAGAATTGATGCTACATTCAATTTCATCTGCGAGAATGAGTCGAGCTTACAGAAGATTACGTCACTATATGTTATTAAGCGCATTAAGAGAGATTTCGCAAGTTTCGAGCGAGTATTAAGGGGTATAAAGTTCAATGTACACCAAAGTTTTCGTAGGCTAGATCTATGCCAATTATGTCGTTAATATGATCCGACCATGAGCGCGTTCAAAAACCTTACTATGGTAAACCACGAGGTAAGCTGTGGTTATGCTGCATCACTTCACTTAACCACGATAGTTTATGTTTAACCATGGAGGCTTTTTGAACGCAACGTGGTTAGCTACAGGTTAAAGAATAAGAAGAAAAAATTAAACAAAATTTTCCATAAAATAGTCCCCGCTAATTGCTTCAATAATTTCATTAATTATTATCTTCTTCTATAATAATATTCTAGTTGTGCCACTTTCAACATTTTTCCAAGAAATCGAACAAATTTTTTTTTCAGAAATGATTTTTTTATGTTCTGTTGTTTTGTTTGATCGGGAGAGAGTTTTTTACAGAAGAGAATTTCGTTTTGTGTTTGATTTTTTTTATATTTTACGCTTTGTGTTTAAACAGGGGCCCGGCTAGTATGTAATAATCCTACAAATCCCACTTTGATATTTGTTCATGTGTTTAACATTAAAACAACTATCAGAGAGTTGTTTTTATTCTTCTTCTTCTTAACTATCGCTAACCATGCTCCCGAGCAGGGTTAAAATTTAACTACACCATGGTTAACCACGGGAGTTTTTGAACGCCAAAAAGTTATGCTCGTGGTTATGTTGTAGTTAACCACGGAGTTTTTGAACGACAAAGGTTTACCATAGTTAACCATTGTTAACCATAGTAAGGTTTTTGAACGCGCTCCATGTTAAATTCTTATTCAGGAAAACCCCCGGGCTCTTTACCTTGTCACAAAACGGAATGATGTTACGGTTTAATAGTACCTACTGCAGGAAATCCATTGGTATTTAGAACGTTCTTAGATATGACTATTGCTTGAGACTTGTCAGGGTTTAGTTGCAATTTATTCACACTCGCCCATCCAGATAACGCCTCGATGTCTTTATTGATTCGCTAAATGCAATCCTCAATCATGCCAGTCCGGCAGCTAAGGTAAATTTGAACATCGTCGGCGTACAACAGGGCTTTACAGAAGTTCAGTTCTTTTGGAAGATCATTAATGAAGAGAGAGAAGAGGAGCGGACTAAGTATAGACTCTTGAGATACACCCTTAGATAGGAATGAGAAACTGGACTCCTGATTGTCTGTGCAAACCATTTGAGATCTACCGCTTATGAAATTTCATATAAGACGAACTGCGGACGATGAGAAGTTGAATTGAGAAGATATTTTTTGGCATAAGAGCGTGTGATCGTAAATTTTTGTATTTTCACGTAAGATTTTTCGAAAAATTTCACTTTTTTTCATAAAACTCAATTTTTTTTTGTCATATAGTATGTCAATAATGAATTACTAATACAATAACAAATAATACAATTTCAACAAATTTCACTTAAAACATCCGAAGTCATAATCAAAAAACCAAAATTTAGCAGTTTTTTCAATTTTTTCTTTTTTTTGAGGTTATGTGTGCAGATAGCCAATCTCATAACGAACAGCCTCAATTTTTTTCGATTTTCTTGGACCTACACAAACCGAGATATACTCATCTATATTTAGAAAGAACGACCAAAATGGCCGATAAATTTGGTAGCGGCGATTGCTGAATGAACAAAATGTCCATTTCGTAGTAGTCTGAGAGCCGACCGCTGAAAACCCTATGTTATCGGGAAGGAGAAAACAAAAGCTATTGTAAGAGCCGGTTTAGATGGTGCGCTCCAGCCCATGTGCCTCACGAACTTTGTGGATAAATGGAGATGTGGGATGGTACCTCTCATCATCCCCACTTCTCCTGCACTAAGCGCGCAGAATTTTTATAGCGCTGACTGACGGTTTTAACCCCGCTATAAATACAGCTGACGATTTTCTTTATTATTTTGAGGGTTTTAAAACTCAGCTGCATAAAATTCATAAAGTATATAAAAGCTTATAAAAATAACTATAATCAAACATTTTTTATATGGTTCATATACATGTATAATCCCTCTCTTCATTACAGCTGACAATTGTTTTTCGAACCGACTTGCAAACCGACCGAAAACTTGATCCGATATTGGGAGGAAAACCAGTAGAAGCTTTTTTTATACGCTTTATATTAGCTTCACCTGTATGTATGTATGTATCTATGTATGTATGTATGTATGTATGTATGTATGTTACCGCTTTATATTAGCTTCAGCCGTATGTATGTATGTATGTATGTATGTATGTGTGTATGTATGTATGTAGACAAATCTTGCAACTTGATTTTGACCCACTTCCATATAACCGATCAACTTCAAATTTTGCCCATATGTAAAGCTGGCGTGACAATGCAATCTGACCATTTTGTAAAAAAATCAAGATGGCGGTTCCAAGATGGTGGCCGAATTTTGCAATCGTGCTCCCCGACCCCCGACATGGGTATCAAATGAAAGGGTATGACAAATAGAGTACAATTCGCGTCATTCCAAATTCAAAATGGCGGCCAACACAAAATGGCGGACTACCCTTTTCTTTACAACCCAATCGATATGGGTATCAAATGAAAAGATATGACAAGTACAATACTTTGCTGCGTGGCGTCATTCCAAATTCAAAATGGCGGCCAACACAAAATGGCGGACTACCTTTTTCTTTACAACCCACTCGGTATGGGTATCAAATGAAAGGATATGACAAGTAGAATACTGTGCTGCGTGGCGTCATTCCAAATTCAAAATGGCGGCCAACACATTTTAAAATTAGCTGAAAATATTGCACAAGCCAGAAATGCTTAAGTGCAAATTCGATGATTTTGAGTTTATTGCATTTTTCTATTCCGTATTCCCTTATTTATCATTGCTTTCTTGTCTTTAACTGAGCTGCGCTTGCTAAGTTATCGGACCGGCAAAAGTGCTTAAGTGCCTAATTGCGTATTTACAAAATAATTTGGCTTTCCGAACCCAACCAAATATGCACAAGATATTTTGAACTGTTTTGCTGAGGATTTTCGAAGAGAGAACAAAGTGAAAAACACAAGCAAGTCATAGGCCAAAACAGTCCAAAATATCTTGCGCACATTTGGTTGTGCTTTTCACTTCGTTATCTCTTTGAAAATGCCCACCCAGAATAGTCTAAAGTATTTTAAACATTTTTAGTTGTGTAGAGTGTGCAGTTTTTTCTTTGGAAATCCTCAGCCAAACACCCTCCGCCTAAATAAAATATTTAATTCATGACTTTATTCATTGTTTTATATGGACTCAAAGCAAAAAAGATTAATTTACATATGTTCCAGTTGCCCCAATAAAAAAATCAAAAAATTCAATATCTTTGAAGTGATTTTCTCGAAACACATATGTTGCACTTAAGCACTTCTGGCTGTATACTGTAGATATTGTATGACTTTCGAATTATGTTGACTTTGAAAGTGTTGTAAGTCCATTTGAGAACATCAAAAGTATACATTTCTTTTAACTAATACTTTAAAAACGATCACATTATAAAATTAAATCAATTTAGTATTTAAAAAACATAAAATGAGCGTATTAACATATACCAATATTATTCAATCCATTCAAACGCAAACCCTTAAATATTTCCATATCGTATAAAGTGGACTTATACCACTTTCAAAGAAAACGGCTCAAATATATCCCAAAATTCAGAGGTGACTGTAATTTAAAAACCGTTAAAAGATCGTTCAAATCATGGAATGATGCAAGAAATAAATCCGCAATACAATTAGCTGTATGGCGTCATTCCAAATTCAAAATGGCGGCAAACAAAATGGCGGACTACCTTTTTATTTACAACCCACTCGATATGGGTATCAAATGAAAGGGTGTGACAATTAGAATACTATTATCTGTGTGGCGTCATTCCAAATTCAAAATGGCGGCCAACACAAAATAGCGGATTATCTTTTTCTTTACAACCCACTCGGTATGAGTATCAAATAAAAGGATGTGATAATAGAACACTTTTCGCTGTGGGGCGTCTTTCCAAATTCAAAATGGCGGCCACCACAAAATGGCGGTTTACCTTTTTCTTTACAACCCACTCGGTATGGGTATCAAATGAAAGTGTATGACGAGTATAGTATAGTAAGCTTTGTGATGTCGTTTTAAATCTAATATGGCGGTCACTACAAAATGGCCGAACACATACATATAATAGACTAAAAAATAGAAAATAAAAAATATAGTTTAAAAAAACTAAAAAATACGCTTTTATTTTAAAATGAACTAAAAAGTAAAAAATAATTTTGAATGTAAAGTTTTTATTGCTCCAGCCAGTATAAGAAAACAACCTACCTTTCGAAATCTAAAAAAGCGTGGGGCGCTAGCTAAAAGTTCCGGTGTTAATAAAATAAGAATATAGAGAGCCCCACGCTTTTTTACATTTCGAAAGGTAGGTTGTTTTCTTATACTGGCTGGAGCAATAAAAACTTTACATTCAAAATTATTTTTTACTTTTTAGTTCATTTTAAAATAAAAGCGTATTTTTTAGTTTTTTTAAACTATATTTATCATTCAAAGCTCGGAAATAGCTAATTTGATTTTGGGTCTTTCACATGAAGGTTCAGTATTTGTTTTAGCCTACTTTTTCACAATGATCGATCCAATTATCAGGTCAGACCGAAAACTTGATCCGATAGTCGAAGAAAAACGAGTGAAAACTTTTTTATCATTCCAAATGAAGTCCTTAAAGAACTCTATTTATACAGGGTTGCCTAAGTAAATCTTAATCGTGCTGTAGGCAACCCTTTTCTTTTTGATCAGATTATCGTGGATAGGGTTGCCTATAGTGCGATCAATATTTACCAACCCTGTATATTTAAATAGAGTTCTTTAAAGACTTCAATTAGAATGATAAAAAAAGTTTTCACTGTATCAGGGATATACATTTTCCGATAAGGTTTTTGACATGCAAACCTGGATATTTATTATTGTCTTGGCTATTTTTCCTGAAAACTTCATTCTTTCAAATAATTTATTGACAGGAACGTGCGACCCACACAATGGGTTGTATATAGCTCAATCCTGAAGGATTAATATTGATTGTGTAGTAGACAAATATTATAGAAATAACATAGCCCTACAAATTAAATTTTTTTTTTCCTTTTTCGACTTCACCATTAATTTTTTGAGTTTTGAGGCCTCCTAATCACGAATCTGAAATCGGTTTTTTTTCTATCACATCACAGTTTTCCGGTTTTTCGTTGTAGGGCTGTGAAAAAATGGCTAAAAATTGTCAACGTTGGATGGCGATATCTCGGTCACCGTTGGTCGGTCGGAGATTTTAAAAAAAAGCAATTTCTTCGTTTTTTCAAGACCCTTCTTTTCTCTGAACATTTATGTATACCCAGGATGCCGTAAAAAAAATTATAACGTGATTTTTCGAACAAAATTAGTTAGTTTTTTGATTATTTTTTGAATCACAAATGGTAAAAAAAAATTGAAAAACGCATTCCGATGCGAAATTTAATTTTCTACAAAAAAGTATTTTAGTAAAAATCTCGAATTTCGCTTTGTTCTCAATTTATTTCGAAAAACCTGAAAAGGGGGTACTTAGGGTCGGCGCTCAAAAACGCACCCCTCAAAAAAGGGGCGCTTTCGGTTTTTATTATATTTAGGTGTTCAACTAACATAATTAACAATAAAAACCCTTTAACGCAATTGTTCCTTTCTACCTTTGATTTTTCCATAATGTTATCAGTCTAAATTATGAAATAATAAAAATGCAATTTCTTCAAAATTCTGGCGTGATGGAAACTTTTGACTATTTTTCCCGTAATCAGCACCCAAAAATATAGGAGAACTAATACTTGAACATTAAAAAGGTTTTTCGTTGTAGGACTGTGTAATCGTACACTGCTGGCTGTCACTGCAAAATATTGCTGGGTGTGTCGCAAGTTCCATCAATTATTGCAATCACTCCCTCTTGTCAACATAACATATGTCCCATATTCCATCATTTTTTGTCGGATTTGGCCAATTGTTCATCAATTATTAGGGTTAATTTCCATCACTAATTTCTGATTACTGATTGTGGTGAAACTTGAAACACACCCGTCCTTTCAGTAGGCGAAAATACTAATTTGTTTATTCTTTTTTGTTGCGCCAAATTGTGAATTTTGGACTGCAAATTGGGCCCCAAATTTTACAAAATTTGTGACCTTTTTTGGCGCTTTTTTGGCGCTTTTTTGGCGGAACAAATTTGAATGGATCCATGGGCGAACTTGTGCACAAGGTGCCAAATCCCTTTGGCACAGCAAAATCTACGCGGACATGATCGCGGGCGAAAGCTAATATGTTAAATAAAGTCGTGCGTTAAAAGTAAATCTAAATTTAGGTCTAATGGCGGTTAGGTCTACTGCCGCAGAGATAAAAAAAAAGCTAATAATCGATTATTACCAAGAAAGGTACAATTTCAAAATGACTGAATATTTTTAAACCAATACTATAGATAAAACCTACCTGTACATGCGGTGGTGTGCCCAGAACATACAAAACTGCTTCAGAAATATCTTCAGATTTCAGTATTGTATCTTTAAATATATTTTTAAATTCGTCAGACACGATCTCAGTATCAACCAGTCCAGGACTAATGCTCTAAACAAGAATAATGACAACAAAATTACATTTGTTAGTTAAAAAGCATTAAACTTACGGTTATCTTAACCTTAGTCCCCAAAGCACGGAACTCTTGCCTATAGACTTCGGTCATTGCTGTTATGGCATATTTAGACGCTGGATATATATTAATTACAGGAATGTCGCTACCCATCACGGGAATACTATGTCCTAAAACACTGTTGATCAATATCACATGTCCATTAACATTTCTTTCTTTCATCGATTTGAAGGCTTCTCGAGTGCAGTAGACCATTCCCATAACATTTATTTGCAATATATTTTTAATATTTTCAGAATGATTTTCTCCCACCAGCTGGCCCTTGCTCACTATTCCAGCATTATTTACTAGAACGTCTACGCCACCTAGATTTTTAACGATCCACCCAAAGGCCTTCTTCACATCGTCATCACTAGAAACATCGCACTTAATGGGATGAAATTTAGGTTTTGATTCACTTGATAGACTCTGGCGTATTTCTTGAAGTCGTTCTTCTCGTCTAGCTAAAGCCACAACAATCATCCCGGCCTTTAGTAAATCTTTGGCGACTTGGGCGCCAATACCGGAACTTGCACCTGTTATAGCAGCAACTTTACCGTTCCACCTTTCCATTTTATTCGCAGTGTTTAACTAAAAAAGTTGCAAAATGTCTTCTTGTTGGAAAATTCAGAATTTGAGATAAGATAAATTTGTTTTTATGTTTGCGTATCTAAAGGTCGCTAGAAACTGACAGAACTAAAAGCTTTTCTCCAGTTTAACTGACGCGTTAGACTGCCAAAACAATTTTGATCAACAATATTATATTATTTCCGTTGAAGTTTTTAATCATTTTTATTAGTCCAATCAGTAGCGCATGCGCGATATTTTTGCTGATGCACGGTTTTTATTATGTAATATTTTTCGGTATCTTCATTTATGGTCCTAGCGAAGAAGAATTTGTCCATTGCGTAAAGTACTTGACTGAACACACCAACACTAGTTGGTCTGCAATGAAACCCTCCCTCAAATGAAAACAATTTATTAAATGAAATGTGGTCTTTTGATTCTATCGTGTATAATTCTTTAACATTTACTATTAATGAAATTCTGTAAATTGTAACCTTGTATGTACGCACATGTAGCTTCGATAATCAGCCAATCTCGAGCACTCATATATAAATTTTAAATGGTTTTCATTGTGTG
Organism: Thereva nobilitata; assembly: GCA_963855945.1. Lineage (NCBI taxonomy): Eukaryota > Metazoa > Arthropoda > Insecta > Diptera > Therevidae > Thereva > Thereva nobilitata. Next base: position 39,632,479 of record OY979697.1, read on the forward strand.
AAAAAGACTAGACTATGTCGTTTAACTCGTTACGCATGCCCAGTTTGTGCTCCGATTTTAAAAAATCAGTCAATAAGTAGTAAAGTACGAATGTGCATAATAAGTTTGAAATATTATCTTTTTCATCTACATTTGAATCGGTCATTTCGAAAAGGAGTCATCTCCAAAATTTTAACCTTTTACATTTTTGCGAGTATATAAATCTTTATGTAAAGACTGACTTCATGAAAATGGGAAATCTCCTATTTAGCTAAGTACATTTTATTTTTGGCAGGCATCGATGTTCATTTCGAAACCGGGTCACCTGAATCGGAGATGGCCCGTTTTCAAAATGACACGTTACGCGAGCCCTGCATTCTCTCCCATTACTTTCTGATTGTTTTGGAATTCAGTTCCTATTCTTGTTACCGTATTAACGGTGGTTATAATTAAACATACTTTGTCTTCGTTAGCACTTAATATAAATTTATTCAACTTTTTGTAATATTATTAGGCTACGTTACAACGTTAATTATTATTACCACTTAAAGTTATTTACTTGTATAATATTATTATTTTATATTTATAGTTTTTATTTGGGGATGTTTGGTTGCGGTTTTTTTTATTTTACGTGAAAGCCGTAGTGGAACACCCGAGGAGATAAGAAAAATGAGAAAACGGAGAATGCCGGAAATTGGCTAGATCACTGAACTTTGGAGTTCAGTGATCGAGGGTGCGTTCCTATTGTTCGTTATTGATCATGTTTACCATTTCAGAAGATGTTGTGTGACTTTGCGTAAAACTTAGTAATTAAGTTTGTACGCGGTCACCACACTATCACGAAGAACCTGTGGTTCTAGTTTGTAAGCCATACATCGATAGTGTAATGGAAGATCCTGGGAAAAAGTCCAATAAATTATAAAAAAAATTGAAGATAAGTTTATACAAGTTTGTACTTTTTTGTTTTCTTTTTCAAATTAACCGTGTACGAGGTTTTTTGCTTTCCCTGTAAAATTATAAAAACTAGAGTTGACCCTTTTCAAAATGGCCGATTCATTTAAACAAAACAATAGCAATCGTCTAATCTTACGGTGTAAGCGCCCTTTTGGTATTTTATGTTAACAGTTGAACGTGGAGCGCTTTGGTAGCACGGTATACAGAAACAAGGTAATGTAAAAGACTGAATATCCGTTTTAGTGCGACGTCACTCAGTGACCTCTTCCCATATAAAATCGAAGTTGTTGTTGTTGTTTTTCTGCATTAGGTCACTGGGTGACGTCACATTTTTCTACGATATTCGAAGCTGTCAGCCTCTTTTACATTACCTTCTTTCTGTATACCGTGGGTAGGTAGGTAGGTAGGACGGCAGTCCCGTCCAAGCCGTAGGCTGGGACATAATTGCCGCTACCGTGCACCGTTTTGTTGCTGCACTCATGAAAATGTTTGCGTGAAAGGAGGCAGTATAATAGGGGAGATTTTATATGCATCCCGTCATATTTGGGTACCGAATCAAATCTCCTATTTTAAATTTCGAAACATCTTCTAAATCTTTTAAAAAGAGGTTTCCAAATACACGGTGTCTGATACTGACCAGAGGCGCAAATCCACAGAGAAAGTGTTCGGTTGTCTCACTGGCCTGTTCATCCCAGCAGCTACGGTAATACGGAAGCTTGAGATCTGGCTGCTTGATGCCCAATTGGCCAGTGTCCTGTTATTATCGACACGATCCTAGCGATATCCTTGCGTGGCATTACCAAGAGTCTCGCAAACTCGGGTTGTTGCAACAAGGCCAAGTCTTCTTAGACCTGGCACAAGGTGATAGATAAGCTCCTTCTTGCAGTTATCTTCCAGCTTAGAAGTTATACGGGCCAAGCCTAATGTCTTGATGGTAGCTTGACTATCTGACAACAGAATTACCCTCGCTCTAGGCCAGGCAGACATGAAAAAGTGATTCTTTGCCTTATTGTTGGATGAAGTCCTCAACGAGATGAACCGCTATAAAATCAAGGTCATGGGACTCAGCGAGACCAGATGGACCGATGCGGGGGAACATATCTGCCCAAACGGTGAGTCCTTATATTCTGGGAGAAACGAAACTGAAAATCGTAGGAATGGCGTTGGCGTAATACTCACCAAGGAAGCGAGGTCCAGCCTCATTAGCTGGTCACCAGTTTCTGAGAGGATTATTACCGTGCGCCTGAAGACGCAGAAGATGACATCAAAGACGAGTTCTACATGCGACTGAATGAGGTTTTTCGCTCTATTACAACGGGAGACATCATTGTTTTGATGGGTGATTTAAACGCACAGATCGGCTCCAACAACACCGGCCTTGAGCACACTATTGGAAATCAAGGCCTAAGGCAAGTTACCAATAACAATGGTGAGCTTTTCGTTGACTTCTGTAGTTCCCATCAACTCATGGTAGGTGGAACCTACTTTTGTCACAAGAAGATACACAAGGAGAAAATAATAGAATGCCGGACAAAATAATAGAATTGATAAAAGCTCTATACAACAATTCCAAATGCAGAGTTCTCCATAATGGAAAATTATCCGACAGCTTTGAGGTGAGCTCAGGAGTACGACAAGGATGTCTACTTTCACCATTACTATTTCTTATAGTAATAAACGACATTCTTGTCAGCGCTCTAGATAGAAGAACAGGTGGCATACAATGGGGATTGCTAGACCGCCTTAAGGATCTCGACTACGCGGATGATATCTGTTTGCTGGCCCACAGACACCAGGTCCTCAAAAACATGTTAAACAAGTTGGCAACAGAAAGTAGCTCGGCGGGCTTAAGGTTAAATCCGACTAAAACAAAAGAAATGCGGATAAATGCAAACACCCTTGAACGAACAGCGCTAAATAACCGTGACGTGGAACTGGTAGACAAATTCTGTTACCTCGGTAGTATTATTACCGAAAACGGCGGTACAGAAGAAGATGTCAGTTCCAGAATAAATAAAGCAACAAGCGCATATGCATGCCTGTTTCACATATGGAGATCAACAGAGATCTCAATTAACACCAAATTGCGGCTGTTCAACTCCAACGTTAAGGCAGTTCTTTTGTACGGTTGCGAAACATGGAAAGTCACCCAATTCATCACAGGGCGCCTATAAGTTTTCATCAACAGATGCCTACGTCGCACACTGTATTAAAAGTTAAATCCAGCGGAACTAATTTAAAAAATAAATGTGCTTATATCTAACGGAAATCGGGGGCAAATATGGGCAAGAAATGACAACTGTATTCTAAGGAGTATTAACCATAAAAGGGTTTAGAAGTGAAAATAAGGTGGATACATGCGGATACATTTTTAAAACTCAGCATGAATTTAAGAATCGGAATAAAGAAACATTTTTGGGAACGGACCAGTAAAAAGCAAATTCTCTACAAATAATTAAGTGAATAAATCTTCAAACATACATTTCTCGATTGCTCAAGGACACAAAAAACAACAATCAAATAAATTTTTAACTTAGGGTTTTAAACAATACAGCAAAACAATATTTTACATTCGTAACCTAATTGTTGATTAAACGAGACCACACGAAGCAACGCGCGCAGGCCACTTTTAGGGGCTTCCCCTATGACAATCTGTGTTTCCAATGCCTTTATTCGTTTTACTAATAAATATAAATATACAAAGCTGCAAAGTAAATTCGGTTTCACTTAGATAGGAGCACATTTAATTTTTAATTAAGTTCCGCTAGATTTAGACTTTAATACAGTGTGCGTCGTATCGTAAAAATCCGCTGGCAAGATAGAATTTCAAATGAAGAACTATGGCGCCGTGCCGGCCAAGAAAGGATAGACGACCAAATCAGGCGAAGGAAATGGAATTGGATTGGCCACACCTTGCGACGCGAAGACGATAATCTAGCCAAACAGGCCCTTGACTGGAATCCGCAAGGATCCCGTCGAGTCGGAAGACCTAGAACAACGTGGAGGAGAACCCTATTATCAGAGGCCGCAACAACCGGGAGATCCTGGTCAGAGCTGAGAGCTGTCGCGCAAAACAGAGTCCGCTGGAGGGCAACTGTTTCCGCCCTATGTCCCATGAGGGATTAAAGGAGCAATTAGTTAGTAGTATTGTTGAATCCGCCGGCAGGAAAGTGAATGCGGATTTGACAGGTTCTGATTGTTGAATCCACCGGCGGGAAAGTGAATGAGAATTTCACAGCCGAAAGTGGAAGTTAAACTAAAAAACCACTTGTTTGGAGTTGTGTATCCAATGCGAACTGTTCATTCGATTGTCATTTGAATTTCGAAAATTAAATATGTGAATTCATATGGCAGTTGCGCCCGGCGGATTGAACAATCGCAACGACAAGTGAAAGTGAAACTCTTTAGCGGCGGGAATCCCATATCCGCCGGATTCAACAATCAGGCCCTCTATCTTGCCAGCGGATTTTTAGGATACGACGTAGGCATCTGTTGACGAAAACTCATAGGTGCCTTGTGATGAATTGGGTGACCTGTTTCGCAACCGTACAAAAGAACTGCGGAACAGGCATGCATATGCGCTTCATGCTTCTTTTATTCTGGAACTGGCATCTTCTTCTGCCCCGCCACTTTCGGTAATTATGCTACCGAGGTAACAGAATTTATCTACCAGTTCCACGTCGCTGTTATTCAGCGCTGTCTGTTCAATGGAGTTTGCATTTATCCGCATTTCTTTAGTTTTCATCGGATTTAGCCTTAAGCCTACTGGACTACTTTATGTTCCCAAATTGTTTGAAATGTTTTTGAGGTCCTGGTGTCTGTGGGCCAGCAAACTGATAACACCCGTTTAGTCGAGATCCTTAAGGCGGTCTAGCAATCTCCGTTGTATGCCACCTGTTCTACTATCTATAGCGCTGATAAGGATGTCGTTTATTACTATAAGAAAGAGTAATGGCGATAGTAGGCATCCTTGGCATACTCCTGAGCACACTTCCAAGGTGGCGGATAATTTTCCATTGTGGAGAACTCTGCATTTGGAATTGTTGTATAGAGCTTTCATTAATTCTATATAGTCGTAATTCAGTAGACTGATCCACTATGATTCTCAAGGTGTTAATATCTTCTGTGCAGGAGCGGCCTTTTCTGAATCCAGCCTGCTTCTTCTAAGCGTTTGGTCTACTGCCTCTCTTATCCTTGATAATAATATGTGGGACAAGATTTTGCCCACAGTAGATAGTAGACAGATGCCTCTCCAGTTGTCACATATTGTTAGGTCCCCCCTTTTTGGTATTTTGACTATGATACGTTCCGTCCAATCCTCCGTGAAGGTACAGGTGTTCCATGCTATTTCCAGGATTGGCTGTAGTGCATCTGCTATGAGGCTTGAGTCGGCTTTCAACAATTCTGGCGGGATGCCATCTTTTCCAGCTGCTTTACCATTACCCATTGCATGAATTGCGGTTACTATTTCTGTCTTGGATGGTGCACGAGTGGCGATTCTTATTGGCTGTGCATTGTTGTTATTTTCTTCAGGTTCCTGCGAAAAAGTAGTCTCTCCATCTTTGGAGTTGCTCCTCGTCGCTGCACAGCAGCCTTCCATCCACACTCTTTACGGCATGCTTTTTAGTAGAATGCTTTCCCGAAAGCTGTTTAGTAATTTGGTACAGCACCTTACTGTTGCCTGTGTTTGCCGCGTTTTCCGCCTTTTCTGCGAGCTCGTTTATCTACTGCCTTTTATCACGCCGGACACTTCTCTTTACCAGTGGCGTGGCGTGCTTTGAATTGTAGGGGATGCAATCTGGAAAAATTTGTGTGGAAAAACTCCGTTCCGCGGATGCACGTTATATGCTCAAAAATAGTATTAAGATTATCTATATTATCATGAATAGATAAAATAAGTCTTTCATTGAAATCGTAGCGAGTGTGAGCTACTTTTGGAAGGTTTCGCTTAAAAAAAAAGTCGATAATAGCGGTTCGTTTAGTTGAGTGACTAAAGAAATTTGAGAAACCTGTGGTTGACTGAAAGAAGATTCGGCACTCACGAATCTTGTCACATGATTGCGATAAAACAATATTTAAGCGGTGGGCAAAGCATTTTACAAAAAGAGCATTTGGAAGTTTTTTTAATTCTAACTTCACCCGCCATAACCGTCATAGAAATTGTAACTTGGAACCACATGCGAAATTCTGCATAACATGAACTACATGTTCATGCAAATGAGCTGCTCTTCTATCATCGGAATATTTTTAAAATTAATGAATGTTTCTTTCGTGTCACCAGAGGAAGAAATGTATCTCAGAGTGGTTGACAACATAGATCGAAAGGAAATATCCGTGGATTCATCACAAATAATTGCAACAAACTCAGAATTTTTGATTTCAGAAGTAATTTTAATTTTTACAAAGAGTGCAGGAAATAGCCTTAAATCATTTTGAATATTATTGATAATCCAGCAAATACTGAAGCTGATTTTTAAGTTCTGGATTGACCAAAAATGGAATCAATTCAACATAATTTTCCCGAATAATAGAATCTTGACCCTCGCGGTGGCCTCGAAAGGCTTGCTCCTGACATGCCAAGTGGCAAACAACATCTATACAAATGTTAATAATTTTCCGGTTCTTTTTAACTAACTCATTGTTCTCATAATTGAGGATTTAAAATGAATGTCTACTTGATCTTCTGTACGTTTGGACTGTACCAAATTTGGAAAGAGCTAAAACCGATTTTAAATGCTCGGACGATTTTTGACCATGCCTATCAACGGTTTTATGAAAATTATTTAAATTATTAAATCCCGAAGACCGCCAAACGTTCTTTTCAGTTGAAAATAAAATGCAAGGCCAATAAATTTTTTGTTGCTTATTTCGACAACAGGTAAGCCAAATTCACGCTACTGTATAATTTAATAGAAAAATGCCTTGTGCATGTTTTATTTTCACTTAAAATATGTAATATTGGTTTCGGTCTACCATTTTCAATTATGGATTTCTTTTCCGTAAATGAACGCGAGCCAAAGGAATGCCGCAAAAGATCGTCCATTATGCAAAAATGCTTACCATCAACATTACCCATTATATTTAATAAAGCAAAAACAAACTAAAAAAACTAACATAAATAATATATAAATATTTTTTAATATATCCAATTTTTGTTTCAAACTTATTTTTTAAAACTACTTGTGTTTGGCACAGCCCAAACCCTCTTAAAATGCACCTAAAACGGCGAAAATAAGGTCAATAAAACTTTAGATAAAATACTTAAGAATATACAAAATAACATATTAGTGAAATACATGGATTAAAAACAATTAATATTATATGTAAACAAAAATGCAACAACAACATAAAAAGACACAAAAGTACAAAAAATGAACTAAATTAAAATTGTTTTAAGTGGAATGAATGAATTAAATATAACTTGAATTACATAAAAGGAAAATATTATTATTAATAAATAATGAATTCAGAAATTAATTGACAGCTACTAGAATTAAAAATTACAAAAAAAAACTAAAACTACAAAAATACAAAAAAAAACATGCACAAAACAACGCCACCCAATTAAAATTTCACCTGGTAAATTAAATCACAAATTCACATCGCGCAACCGTAAACAAAACAAGATGTTAAGGCGACAACGACGAAGCCCAAAGGTAAACAACCACGAACCGACATTTTGGTTGCGCAAAATATTGCCTATATGCGTTCGTAAGATTTAATGTGGCAGTACATAAAATATTGGGCAATAATAATTTAGAACAAATTTGCCCATCTATCGAACGACTCCAAGGGAATATAATAACCAGCGACATCGACACCAAGAGAACTTTTGGCATTCGAATTTGGACTTGCATTTGGAGCTGTAATGCACTTTTTTCTTAAAGAGCATGTCTCCAATGAAATGCATGTACCACGGTGATGGAATATAATTTTTTTTGGAGATAATTTTAACAAATTGTTCTTGTTTCAACGTGGGATATTTATTAGAAATTTAATTAAATTGCATCTCTTTGTGTCCTTCCTTTGGTTCTGATTTAAGTGGTTTCAACGTGGGATTTATTAAAAATTTATTGCAGAAACTGTACATCTCTATGTCCTATGCTTTGGTTATTATTACAACCGACTTATTATTATTGCCGACTTAAGTTTTGCGTTTGGTGCGTAACCTTCGCGCTATGTGTTGCGAATTTGTATTTTTAGGAAAGAATATGTACTGTACATAGGTGTTATGAAAGACCAAAGAAGCATAAAACAAATACCAAAGAAGCATAAAATTGTTTTCTTTTACAAACAAAAATTACATTAATTACGGCAAATCTCATGGAGGAAATCAGATTGTTAAAAATCGCAAAAAAAAAAAAAAAATCGTTTTATTAACCGGCATGTGGGTAGCGGTTCAATAAACCGCTGCACTAAACAAAGGGAATTTAACCGTTGAATTATTTTGGATACGTTGGTCACCAGCAGCAAGCATTTTACAACAATAAAATTATCTTTAAAGAACAACTAAATTTACGGGTTCGCAACAACGCCTTTTTTTGTTGTTTTAGTTTAATATATCGAATTTTCTTTTGGATTAATTATTTTTTATATCTTTATTGAATTTTTTTTGAAATGAAATTACTTATCATTTACAATGAAGTAAAAATCAACAGATTATAAATAAATAAATAAATTAAACAAATTGCTGAGAATTCTATTAGCAATAACAATTTATGACTTTGAAATAAAGTGGAATTGTAACACTAAGGCCATTTGCGTTCTTATTTCTGGATGTTCCCATTTCTACAAATTTTCCGCTACACCATTGAATATATTATTAATTACAAAACAACTTGTACTATTTTTAACTCACAAAACGAATCGCACCAAGTAAATTTCAGGCAAAACAATTTTTTATTTATTTTAATTAATTAATTAATTACTCCAAAAATACTGCTTTTTACAATTTTCTACAATGAAGTCATTAATTTCAAACCACATTGTACAAAATCATTTCCAATTAGATTGCTCATAGAAATGAATTCCCTCCAATCTTATCAGAAAACTTCTCTCCGCTCTCACCCAACAAACACTAATCCAACTGCTTCTAACTCAGTCCCAAGCGTTATATCGAACCCACTAACACCTAATACGGCACGCCATAGCAATAACACTACTCACAATCCCTAACCAAACTTCTCTCGTAGCCACGTCATCGTTGGTGGTCGTTCCTACGCTGATGTTAATGAGATTTCACAATCTCCTCCGGTTACGAATGACACACAGAAATCCGTAGATATTTCTGTAAGCCGCACCAACAACATTCCTTCCACAAAACCACCTTTCTTGAACCCGTTACAACCACCGGTTGTAAAAAAACACCCTGATCTCAGCGGATTCGAGTGAGAGTCGATATTTGCTATCTCGGTTAAGAGAAAGGAAGGTCTTTGACAATGTAAGGCTTTTCCTCGCCTACATGAATAATAAACCTGATTCTACCTGTATTCATGGTAAAACCAGGACCAGCCTCATCATCGCGATCCAACAGGAAGGTCTTCCCACGGATCGTGCTGCGTTGCTCGAACTATTCACTAGGTACCACGAGCATTATTAAATTAACTCCCAACAAGTAAACAAGGATCTCTCCGCTTATGCTGCTCATGTAAGATCGCTACATGTGTCTCAGCTCCAAAAAAGCCGTGATGAGATGAATAGATATTACCGCGCGTAACTAGCTACTTCCCCAATGGCCGATCCCACCGCGTCACTTCTCCATAAACCTTTCCTACCCCAGATAAGAATCTTTTATCACAACTGTTGTGGTATAAGAACCAAATTAAATAATCTCTTTATTGACTCCAAATCGTGTCGTTATAATGTACTTGTACATACTTACTGAAACTTGGTTAAATGATTCATTCCTAAATGAAGAGATCTTGGACAGCAGCTGGACGATCTACAGGTGCGATAGAGATTACAGTTCCACCGGTCTCACAAGAGGAGGCAGAGTGCTTATAGCTGCCAAGGACTCTTTAAATAGTGAATTAATCACGACCAATCGTTCACCATCTTTCGAACACGTTTTTATACGAGTCAAATCTGATCAGAAGCTTATATTCATCGGTACCTTCTATATCCCCCCCAATTCGGACGAATCTAATTATGACGATTTACTATATATAGTGGAGGAAGTAAATGAATCACTCTGCGGTAATGACGTTATATTTGTCCTAGGTGATTTTAACCGGCCGAATATATCTTTCATCCCCGACGAGGAAGACAACAACTTGCTTCCCATTAATGCCATTAATGCCATTAAGCTTATCAACACTTTTTACGGCATTGATCTACGCCAAATTATTGGGCAACCAAATTCCTGTGGTAAATGGCTAGACCTTATCTTTACCAATTCATACGAGGAGGTGAATATTCTACCCGTTTCCGATGAGGATAACCTATTTACTAACTCTACTCACCACTCCGCATGGATCCTCGAGATTAATCCCTAACCATCGTACATCATATAACAATATAATTGTTTATGACTTTAAGAATGCGGACGGGAGAGTATTGGCTTCGAATTATCCCTAGTCGACTGGGAACATAGGCTATCAAGTAGTGATCTTGACGAGATAGTTTCAAGCTTCTATACTATCATTTTCTACACCATCGAAAAATATATACCCAAGATTAAAAAAAGGGATAAGGTATCGGAACCTTGGCTCGATAAAAACACTCGATTCCTACGTAATCAAAGAAACAAACTATATAATTTGATTAAAAATAACATAAATGTAGACGAGCGTTTGATATCCGAATACATTAGGCTAGCCTCAGAATTTAATGTTAGGTCTCGCGGGGCCTACACTGCATACATCAATTCTGTAGGAGATAGCATTATAAGAAATCCTAAAAAATTTTTCGACTTCGTCAACATTAAACGGAAAACCTCGGGCTATCCAACAACAATGACGAACGGTAGAGTACACTCCTATTGCCCCCAAGAAATCTGTAACATGTTCGCTGATAGGTTTGGCGAAATTTATACCCCCCATCCAGTGTAACAGGCGCGGATCCAACTGATACTTACAGTGACACCTCCTTTCTTATAAATAACATAACCCTGTCTGTTGACGAGGTAATGACTTGTCTAAATAATCTCGACACCAAAAAAGGTAACGGTCCTGACAATCTCCCTACTATCTTCTTGCAATGTTGTTTGAAACATATCTTATTCCCTCTTCATTTTATCTTCAACAAATCTTTATCCTTAGGAAAGTTTCCTACGCTATGGAAAAAATCCTACCTTACGCCAATCTATAAATCCTGTGATAAACACTCAGTAGACAACTATAGGGGCATTGCCATTTTATCATCAATCCCTAAGCTTTTTGAAAAACTTGTTTTTGACAAGATTGCCCCTCTAATCGACCCATACCTAAATGAGCAGCAACACGGTTTCAGAAAAGGGCGTTCAACAACCTCAAACCTTATGGTCCTAATCTCAGAACTGCTATGTGGTATGGAAAGCGGCCATCAAATCGATGCTGTGTACACTGACTTCAGCAAGGCCTTTGATCGAGTGGACTATAACATTCTAATTGGAAAATTATTAAAATTTGGGATATCAGGTTCTGCCCTTGATTGGTTAAAATCATATCTGAACGGAAGAACACAGGTTATCAGATTCCAAGGATTTCTATCTGATGAAATCGAAGTAACCTCTGGCGTTCCGCAGGGTAGTCATCTCGGTCCTCTTCTTTTTGATATCTTCATCTCCGATCTATCAGAAAAATTAGTAAATATCCCACATCCCTTCTATGCGGATGACCTCAAAATATATAATGTCATTCAGTCCCAAACTGATGTTTCGTACTTGCAGTCTAAGCTCAATGCCCTACAAGACTGGTGCACACGAATAAATTGCAACTTAACACCAGCAAATGTCATGCAATTACCTTCTCCCGTAGAAAAAACACACATAAGCAGTACTATTATCTCAACGACATGATGTTGAATCAGGTTGATCATATCGTAGATCTGGGTGTAGTCCTAGATAAAAAACTTAATTTCAATCTGCACTACGATAATATTACTGCTAGAGCTAACAAGCTTCTTGGTTTCATAAAGAGGAGGGCCAAGGAATTCGACAATGTATGGGTCACGAAAACACTCTTCTGTTCTCTAGTCCGCCCTATCCTGGAATATGCGTGTCCTATCTGGGATCCTATATTCCAAGTTAGTAGCAGCAGGATTGAATCAGTTCAGAAGAGATTTCTCCTTTTCGCCCTGAGAAATCTACATGACCCTCGCGACTACCAAACCCTACCGCACTACCTGGATAGGCTCAGAGTGCTTGACCTCATGCCGTTATCAAGCAGGAGAAAATTGCTCATATCTTGCGTTGCTTTTGACGTCCTTAGCGGAAAGCTTAAAGTGCAGTTTCTGCGGACAAAATCAAATTCAATGATGAAGTCCGACAGACCAAACACACTAAATTACTTAAAGAATACCCACATCGTACCGATTACGCTAGGAACGAGCCCGTCAACAGATACTGTATGGTATTCAACAGTCATTCCTCCTGTTTCTCCCCTTCTCTCAACAAGGCATCCTATAAGAAAAAACTTAGATCCCTACTAACATAACCCCACCTTTCCTGACAATAGTAGCTTAAGTTTTCAATAGTCATTATAATTCTATTTATAATAAGAACTGTTGTACTACTATGTATTTTAATTTATTGCCTTGTTTGGCTTAATAAATAAATAAATAAATAAAGAAATAAAAAATATACCCACATTATTCTGACAGAACTTCGTATGGATATGGATATGGATCAGTGCTGCCGTTTGGTCGTTTCTGAGAGGAGTAAAATTCGCCCTTTCAGGGGAGTATTTATGCCTTCAAGGGAGTACTAACAAAATTTTTCATTGAATTTTATAAAATTCTCAAGAATCTCAGCTCAACTAAAAATACTACATTAACTGTAGCGTACTAAAGCTTGTAATTTCGCGTCTTTTATTCTATTCCCGCAGTACAAAAAAGTAAGTAGCAGTCCAAAAATCTAGGCAAGTTTGGAAATATTGAAATAAAATTTACTAAAGGGAGTAAAATTTCGCTGTCAGGAGTATGGGAGTATAGGCGGCTCGAAAGGAGCACAAATACTCCGATCGGGGTAACTTCGGCAGCCCTGATATGGATGCAAAATCTGAATTGCTTCCCTTGGCACTGGTCACAAGAACAAACGTTCGTTGTGTCTCCCCATCTCCACTTCCCTCTTCACAAGTTCGCACCAAAGTGCGTTCCAACGGACAGTCAAGGGAAGCAATTCAAATTCTGCTTCTCGAAGTCCGCTGGCATGTTTCTTTGCGTATAGAGAGTAAAATTTCGTATTTGAATTCAGAGAGTAGGAGAAGAGAACTTTCGCTCATGGACAAAACATAAAATATTGCTTCCATTCTATTTCTCATTTGGAGACAATGAATTTTTCTTAACAGTGGAGGCTAAAAAAAAGCAGCAATAATACAAATTAATCTCAGTATGATAATGTAATAAATACGCCAACTATTGTAGTAAACTGTATTTTATTAGGAAATTCAACAAAGCTTGTTTGACACCTTACAAAGAACTGCCCGCGAGCTGACTTGACAATCGACTGTGCTTACATATTATTAGCTGAACATGATGCTGAATTGGGTGTGCGTTCAGCATCCATGTTACATCTCCCTTATATAGTTGAATCTTGCTGGTTTGATTATTTTTCTTCCGCTTCGTTTTGAGGTTTTAATTTTAACAGACTGTGCACCTGTCTGCTGGGCTTCCATCTCTTGATTGATGTTCGGTTGATCCATTAATTGCGAACCTTCTTCCGATGTCTGCAGTGGTACACTCGGACCTGGTGCCTTTTTCATTTGTTTAAATTGTTTTATATTTCTTCGGTATACGCCTTGTTGGGTTGATGCGGTTAATGATCTATTTTGATGTTTTTTGTTGATTTTTCCGCGTATCCAGATTTTTGATGGAAGTTGCATCATTGTTTCTTCTCCTTCTTCTGGACCCTCATAATTTCTTGTCTTTCTATCGTAATAGTATTTTTGTTTCTCGCGCTCCTCCTTAATGCCCCAGTTACACGAATGACAAAAAATGACAATTGTCATAATCTCTGGTCATAATTAATGGCATTGTTGTTGTTTATTTTTTATGACAGAAATAATGACACAAATTATGACCGTGTATGATGATAATGACAAATTATGACAGAAAAAATGACAAGTATGTCATTCGTGTAACTGGGGCATAAGTAATTGTGGGATGTTTTGCTTTACCTTTGGTTTTAGTAAAGTTTTATTTATTGGTATTAATGTTCTCGTATTTCTGCTTAATAAACGTTGATTTGGCGATCCCAATTTACCTCTAGGTGTGTTTCTGTAAGCTAGTAATGATTTCTCTATTTCATCCGGTTCTTTATTTAGAATCCTTTTCGCAACTGACACATATTTTTCCGCTAACCCGTTTGATTGATGGTGATGTGGGCTGCTAACTTGGTGTATGAAGTTCCATTTCTTTGCGAATGTTTTGAATTCTGCTGATGTGAATTGTGTCCCCGCGTCGGTATGTACTTCTTCTGGTATACCGTGTACTGCAAACCATTCTTTAATTACTGCTATTGTTTCGTTTGCTGTTAGAACCACGATGAATAGCTATCTACTAAAACGATAAAGTATTTGTTATTAAAGTAGAAAATGTCTATTGCTACGATTTGAAAAGGAAATTCGGGAATTTGTTTTAGTTTTAGAGGTAGATTTGCATTTGAGTTGCTGTATTTTAAGCATTTTGCGCATGATGAAACCATTCTCTTTATGTCTTCTGTCATTCCCATCCAAAATACTATTTGTTTTGCTCGTTGAGTGCTGAGCGTAATGCCGAAATGACCCTCATGTATTTGTTGAAGTGTTGATTGCTGCATTCTTTTTGGTATCATGATTTGTTCTGATTTAAATAGTATATTTTCATATGCTGAAATTTCGTCTTTAAATGTCCAATATGGTTTTATTTCATCGGGAACTTTTTCTCTTTCTGTAGGCCATCCTTCCTGAACCGTTTTCAAAAGAATTTTATGCACAGGATCCATCATGTTTTCTTCTTGCATTTCTGCTTTGTAATTTGCAGATATATTTAGTACTAAATGTATATTAAGATCTTCACTTTTTTCTGTTATTAATTCGTTGTCTACGTCTCTACTTAATAAATCTGCGATTGGTAATTCTTCTCCCTTTTTGTATCTTATAAATGGACTATAGGGAATACAGTCGAGTAAAATTCTTTTCAATCTTGGTGGTGCTCTATGGAGCGGTTTTTTAAATATTGCCTCTAGCGGTTTGTGGTCTGTTTCCATTACTATTTTTTTCCAAAAACATATGAGTGAAATTTGAATAGAGCGAATCGGAGAGCAAATGCTTCCTTCTCTATTTGCGGATAACATTGTTGGTGAGCATTGAGTGCTTTTGACGCGTATGCTATCGGATAGTTATCTTGTAGTAGAACTGCACCTACCGCATGACTGCTTGCATCAGCTGAAATGACTACTTCTTTATTAACATCATAGAACTTTAATGTTGGCAGTGCTTGTAATTTCTGCTTGATTTTGTTAAATGCTGATTCTTGGTCATAATCCCAGTGAAATTTGGGTAAATATCCAGAATAACTCCCCCACCTCCGATTTTGATAAAATTTTCAGGCAAAGTACAGTTAAATATGTAGAATCCAGCAACGTTAATAAAAAGTGTCGGTCAAGTCCCGTTACGCGGTAATCTTACTGTAAAGTGCCGTAATTCTAATAATGCAACAGTTAATAATTCCTATATTATTTAACCAATATTGATGAAATTTGGACACATAGTATATTTTGATGTGGACAATTTATTTTTGAAAAAAAAATTTGACACTCATGCACCGTTACCTTTTTTTTTAACTGTAAAGCGCTAACACTTCAAAAATGCAATAATTGCCAAACTGTACCACTTTTTTTCACGAAATTTACATAAAATATATATTTTTTTAAAATAATTTGTTTTTAAAAAAATCTGCCTTATTTTAAAAAAATATATATTTTATGTAAATTTCGTGAAAAAAAGTGGTACAGTTTGGAAATTATTGCATTTTTGAAGTGTTAGCGCTTTACAGTTAAAAAAAAAGGTAACGGTGCATGAGTGTCAAGTTTTTTTTTCAAAAATAAATTGTCCACATCAAAATATACTATGTGTCCAAATTTCATCAATATTGGTGGAATAATATAGGAATTATTAACTGCTGCATTATTAGAATTACGGCACTTTACAGTAAGATTACCGCGTAACGGGACTTGGCCGACACTTTTTATTAACGTAGTTGGATTCTACATATTTAACTGTACATTGTGTAAAAATTTTATCAAAATCGGAGGTGGGGGAGTTATTCTGGATATTTACCGAAATTTGTCTGTTTCTGCTATTAGCATTCTTAGTGGTCCTGTTAAATCTGATAAATTTTCGATGAATTTACCCAAGTAGTTTACCATTCCTAATAGCCTTCGGACTTGTTTTTTTGTTGTTGGAGTTTTTATATTTTGTATTGCGTGTATTTTTTCTGGGTCTGCTGTTAATCCGTCTCTATTAATGATGTGTCCCAGGAATTTGACTTCTTTTTTATTAAATAAGCATTTTTCTTTATTTAACTTTAATCCATTTTCTTTAATGTGGCTTATTACGTTCTGGGTTAACTTGTCAAGCTTCTCTTCTGTTTCGTGATGAATTAAAATGTCATCCATTGAAACTTCTACGTTATCGAATTTTTCTAGGAGTGTTGACATAGCATTTTGAAATATTTCTGGGGCAGAACTTAACCCAAAAGGAATTCTCAAGAAGCAATATCTTCCCCATGGCGTTGCCATTGTTAAATATTGTTGGGATTCTTTAGCCACCTTTAGTTG
This sequence comes from Thereva nobilitata, assembly GCA_963855945.1. Classification (NCBI taxonomy): domain Eukaryota; kingdom Metazoa; phylum Arthropoda; class Insecta; order Diptera; family Therevidae; genus Thereva; species Thereva nobilitata. Next base: position 39,649,367 of record OY979697.1, read on the forward strand.
CCAAAACCCTTTTTTCATGTCTAATATTGTGAATATTTTTGAATTTCTTATTCTTGCGGATATTTCTTCTAGTGTTTTCAATGGGTAGTGCTTTCTTAGGACGTATTTGTTGATGTCCGTAGGGTCTATACAAATTCTTAACTTTTCTTTACGTTGTACTATGACCATGTTACTTGCAACTGGTGTTGGTTCCTCCATTTTTGCTATAACACCTTGGGCTTTCATGTTGTCTAATTCTGCACGTATTGTGTCACGTATTGTGTGCGGCACTATTCTTGTTGATCTAATTTCGAATTTTGGATTTTCTTGGAATTGGATTTTGTATTCGAAATTTTTTAAACAGCCAATTCCATTAAAAACGTCTTCTTCTTTTTCGCACGTGTTGACGGTACTATTTCTTTGTATTAGTCCCATTTCTACGCATGACGGTTTACCTAAAATTGGAGCCACATTTAGATTAATAATTTTAAGTACTACCTTATGAATTTTGTTTGTAGAAGCCACTCTTCCGTTTGTTACTATTTATCCTTCTATTTTCGTTTTCTCGTTGTTATATGATATGATGTTTTGGGTTGCTGATTTTCTAATTGGTAGATTTATGAATTTTGCAGTTTTTAGGTTAATGACGTTGCACTGAGCTCCGGAATCTAATTTGAATTTTATGTCCTTATTATTAATATTAATTTTCTCGTACCAGTCTGTTTCTTCTGTTATGAATTCAACAGAATGTAAATTTAGATTGCAGAATCTTTCTTCCACTGAATTTTCATCTTGCACTCCCACTGCTTCAGTTTTCACATTTCTTCTATTATTTACTTTCTTCTTTCTGCACATTTTCTCAAAATGGTTTTTATTATTACAGAAGTTGCAAATTTGATTAAACGCTGGACATTCTCTTAGTCCATGTGTGTGTCCACAGTTTCGACAATTAAATGTGTGTTTTTTTGTATTTGACGTTTTGTTTTTGCAGTATTTTGTATTTGTCTTGATTGCTGCTACCGCATGTTTTTCTTCTTTAAGATTGCCCTTGTAAATTTCATTTAATTCATATGTTGAGCATTTCTTAATTACTTCACTTAAGTCTTTAATTCCTATTAATTTTTCTTTAAGTGATTCGTTTCTTAATCCTTTATTTGTTTGGAAGCGTATGAACTCTTCTGTCAAAGTCTGAAAGTTACAGCTTCTTATTGCGGTTTTGATTCTGACAAGGAATTCTGAAAATTTTTCATTCTCTTCTTGTTTTATATCAAAGAATACTCGTCTTCGATAATCTACGTCATCTGTGTCTATGAAGAAATTGTCCAATTTATTAATTATTGCATCCAGCGATATTTTCTCAGCTTCTGTAAGATCTAGCGAGTTGTAGATTTCCATTGAAGCTTCGCCCAATACGCACATAAAAGTCGCTATTTTAACTGGTTCTCGTTGCTGATCCAAATCCACGGCTGTTGCGTACCACTTGAACCCTTGAATCCATTGCTTCCATTTCTTTGCCTTGTTTTCCGCTGCCACGTTGAATTCCTTCGGCAGTCTTAGTGACGTAATCACGCTTGCACTTTCATTTGCGCCTTCATTCGCCATCTTGTTTTCTTTCCCTTTGTAATTTAGAATTTCTTCTTAGTATTTTGCACTTATTTGAATTTTGTTAATGTTTTTATTAACTTTTGAACTTTTTTTCGTTTTTTCCACCTGACACCATGTAATAAATACGCCAACTATTGTAGTAAACTGTATTTTATTAGGAAATTCAACAAAGCTTGTTTGACACCTTACAAAGAACTGCCCGCGAGCTGACTTGACAATCGACTGTGCTTACATATTATTAGCTGAACATGATGCTGAATTGGGTGTGCGTTCAGCATCCATGTTACAGATAAAATGAAAAAGAAATTTTTGTAAAAGAAAATTGATAAATTTTGAATTTTTATTTTTATTTCTTAAGAAATTGTAAGGGATGCAATGCATCCCTTGCTTCCAAAGAAGGCACTGCTCTTTACAACCCGGTGTAATTGGGAGTATTCCTGTTCAAGTTGTTGACGTTTTTCGGGGTGGCTTGAAGAGTTCACGTTATTCCTTCTGCGTTCTATTTTTTGCCAGGTTGTGTCTAAGATCCAGTGTTGCTGGTTTCTTTGGACATAACCAATGCTCGTTTCCGCTGCTGTCAATATAGCGCCCTTTGTTGTGCTCCACAGCTCTTCGATATTTGTGTCATCAGAAACGGTTTGCTGGTTTAAGATTTGTTGTAGATTCCCAACAAATTCTCGCCTTTTGGTGCTCTCCCACAGAAGGTCAACGTTAAACCGTCTACCGTTTATAGCATCGCGTTGGACGTTTCTGATTGCGGCGATTTTTAGGCGGATAGTTGCTGCTACCAAATGGTGGTCACTTCCGGTGGACGCTCCCCTAAAGCTCCTGACATCCTCCAGAATAGTTCTCCATCTGCGGCTGACGGCCACGTGATCTATCTGATTTTTCGTTCTACCATCGGGCGATACCCAGGTCTCCTTGTATATCTTCTTATGACAAAAGTAAGTTCCACATACCATGAATTGATGGGAACTACAGAAGTGAACGAAAAACTCACATTTGTTATTGGTACCTTGGCTTAGGCCTTGATTTCCAATTGTGTTCAGGGCCGGTGTTGTAGGGGCCGATCTGTGCGTTTAAGTCACCCATCAAAACAACGATGTCTCCCCTTGTAATAGAACGAAAAACCTCATACAGTCGCATAAAAACTCGTCTTTGATGTCATCTTCTGCGTCTTCAGTTGGAGCGTAGCATTGGACTATCGTAGTACTTCTTAGTCTGGTACGTAGGCGCACGGTAATATTCCTCTCAGAAACTGGTCAAATGAGGCTGGTCCTGGCTTCCTTGGTGAGTATTACGCCAACGCCATTCCTACGGTTTTCAGATATTTTCCCCCGCATCGGGCCATCTGGTCTCGCTGAGTCCCATGACCTTGATTTTATAGCAGTTCATCTCGTTGAGGACTTCATCCAGCCGTCCATCAGCAAGCAGAGTTCTCACATTCCATGATCCGATTCGTGTCCTGGTTCGAAAAGCAAAGGTCGTTGTCGTGTTGTCCATCCGGTTCCGAGGCATTGTTTGCCGATTCGTAGCAATTATGTGTTTTATGGGAGGGAGTTGCTATCCCTCAGCCCAACCGACTTAGAACTCTGTTTAGTGGCGCAGGGAACTCGCCATTCAACCGTCTCCCGTTAGCTCCTTCTGAAGAAGTAACCCCAGGGGCGCATCGGGGAGGTGGGATAGGGACTTGCTAACAGAGCTGCTAGGTGTTCGTCTGCAGTGACTCTTCTCGGGGTTTGGCAGAAGTGACAAATCGGGTGCCACAACCTTCCGAGGTCTTTGTTAGCCGTTCGCCACTGAAACTGCATACTAAATAATATATGTACATATATATATATATATATATATATATATATATATATATATATATATATATATATATATATATATATATATATATATATATATATATATATATATATATATATATATATATATATATATGTATGTATGTATATGTACAATTACAAGCCATGCACACTGCCATAGCAGTGGCCCGGGTTTGCTGTCAGATCGCTTGAATGAAATTGAGGTTATAGGGGACTTTTTAATAACAAAAATTTATTTCTTATTCAATAATACTTTAATGCCCGGTTTCACAGTGCCGATTTGAGCTTTCGCTCAGCTGAACCTGAGCAGTAATTTTGAGCTTTAGCTCAAGTCAAAACTGTTTCACAGTTTGTTTTTGTGTTCAGTTCAGCTGAACTTAGTTCACTGGATTTTGCAGGCCACTGTGGTTGAATCAGTTGGGGAAATTTTTGCTTTTGGTTGATAAATTGCGTGATTTTTCAAGTTTTTTATCTTTAGTTGTAAGGATTTTTGAAAAGATATGGCCCCTTATTACTATAAGAACGAGTACGACGACGGTAAATTGAACCCTGTCACCCACCCATTTTGCACCAACCTAGCTGTCGGAGACTTGGAATTTATATTAAGTAGTTTATAGTCTTCCATACTACAAATTTTCATGCGCCACGTCGATGACATTTTTTCAATAAGTAGACGACTACTCGTTGGTGTCGGAGAGCTCGGACATATCATGGTACAATAATACAGGTAGGCTCATAAGGAAAACCTCTGTTTCCATCTTGAAAAGCTTTTACGCCTTTTACATTAGAAAAGAAAGCTTTTTTCCTTTGTGAGAAGAGATCTGAGTGACGTCACGGGACCCTTATGAGCTTTCCTTGTAATTATTGTACCATGGGACTTATAACCCCGTTTAGTAATAGAATGAGTTGCAATCGAGTTTGCCCACATCAAAGATCAAAGCACTTTTTCGTCTCCAGCTCTTAGACTATATTAGCAGAAGTTTTCAGCAATTCTGGCGGGATGCCGTCTTTTTCAGCAGCTTTACCATTGCCTATTGCATAAATTGCGGTTGCTATTTCTGTCTTAGATGGTGCACGAGTGGTGATTCTTCTTTGCTCTGCATTGTTAAGTTTTCTTCAGGTTCCTGTGAAAATGAAGTATTCAGAGCGGCAAATAAATTATCTCTCCATCTATTCGTACTCTTTACGGCATGTTTGTAGTAGAATGCTCTCTTTTTTTACAATTGAAAAATCCAAATTATAACTAGAATCAATAAATAAACACAAGTTCACTGTGACTTCTCTAAAATTAATGACATTTCTCTCACTTATATCCTGAGCTTTGGCTTAAGTGCCCAAATTTAGTCACTCAGTTCAAGTAAATTTTGAACCAAGTTCATCACTTGAACCACTACTGTGAAACAGTAAAATAAGTTGAGCGAAAGCTTAAGGCTGAGCGAAAGCTTAAGTGAACACTGTGAAACCGGGCATAAGTTTTATTTATTAGTATAACTATTCTATAATAATCTTTAATCACTTAAAAAGCACTTTTTATTATATTACTACACAAATTCAACATTTTTCCCTAAATAAACACGAAAAAACCATCGCGAATGTAAACAAAATTGGTCACCTTCACATTTAACACACTTAAAACACACTTAATCACTAATTTTTTTTAAATTTTCTTAATTAAATCACTAAAGCACTATTCACTTGTAATCCTATTGCAATAAAAACTGGTTAAATATATTATTTTATGACTTTTTACGGAAAATATCCCGAACTTTTACCTCGCTCCATATAATTTGTTCTTGATCTGACAGATAATGGGTCTACCACCAGCTGTGTTAGTGTTAGTAAGCAAGGGAACTTCCAGGCCTGTACTTGAGACGGTCTTGCTTGTATTATAGAAGGTTATAATATAAGGCACAAATACAAGCGTTTACACATAACATCGATCTTTCTATAGTGAAAGTGATGTGGATGTCAGGCAAAGAGAAGCTGACAGCTGACCGCTATAGGTCGGATCGAATGCCGAGACACTGTATGTCCGGCAGAATCCACCTCAAACTTTAACTGGATACTCTTGAAGAGTTGTACTATCAAACAAAAAAACAAAAAAAAATGCAAAAAAAAAATTTAAGACGCAGTTTTCTTCCAGACTTGCGACGGGTATAGGTGCCCTAAAAAGCTTGACGTCAATAAATCCACTGGTCCTGACAATATACACCCTATTTTCCTTAAGAAATGTGCCTCACCTTTGGGTAACTCTTCGCAAACTTTGCGCCCTGTCATATTCTTCGAAATATATCGAGGCTATTGAAAACTAGCTCATGTTCAGCCCATTCCGAAAAAAGGTGGATCCAACGACCCTACGTAAATTGTGTCGTAGTTTACAATAAACCAAAATAGTGGAAGCTCTGCTCTCCGGCTAGAAAAATGTTTTAAGTTCTTAGACTGAATATAATAAACTTTATGAACGCAGCCAGAGTAGAGAGAGAATTACGAGAGAATTCGTCTTCCGAAACAATCTGACACCATGAAGAATTAATATCTACAAGGGACTTCGACAAAGGAAACGGTTTGGACTTCAGGACTTCTGCCTTTATCTCATCACCCTAGTTTCGGAGAAAGTTGAGTAGTATGGCGTGACAAGTCGTTTGAGTTGAAAAAAGCGACGTTTCAGTCGAATTCCGACTTTCAACACATGCGCAATACTTTTAAGACACGGGTGCGATAGGAAAAGGCACAATCTTCTACAAGTTAGCTCCGAAACTGACTTACGCAGACAGCATCAAGATGATTGGAGTAACATCAAGGGTTGTATAAGATACTTTCATCTGAATTGAAGGCGAGCCACGAAACCTAAGGTTGCCCATCAATGAAAGAAAAGCAAATTACATGGTGGCTCCATCTACCCGACGATCTAACATTGTTCCCACAATCGAGGTAGTGAAACAAGAATTTGAGGTCCTGCAATCATTCTCCTAGGTTTGGTTATTAATCTGAATTGACTACTTAACTACACAAGAATTCTAAAGTATAATTAACTGCAGAACTACAACCCAAACTATGACAAAATTCAATAAAAAGATCTGTATATAAATATAAACTTATCGCGCGTCGCTCCCAATTTCAACCTTCAAAGGTAATAAAACTCAGATAACAACAAACTTTGACACTGAAGCGTGTTCACTGTAGCAACAAAAATAATTTAACGATAATGTAAAAACTATTCTTTTTCACTACTATCTGGTTTTATTTTTGCCCTCGCTGACAGCAGTTAAACTTATGAAAAACTTTATAACTTTTGCGAATGGCTCAAACACATTAAATCTAAAAAAACTGGGTCTTTTCTAAAAAGACTTAAAAATTTCTTTTAAATATTTCTTTGTTTGTTTAACGGGTTGTTTGCTAAATTATTGTACATTGCGACCAGTCGATGATGATTACATGGCACAAACCTAGCAACTAAATTATAGCACGTTATCCCAACTATAACAGAAAAAGGTGGGATTGTTTTTGACTGCTGTATTTGAGCTATCAAAAGTTAACCTGTAAACACTTGAAAGAAATCGCTAGCAGCAAAAACTTCTGGTCCTTACGTTTGAGGGTGATAACAGATAGTAAAACCAAGGCCGACTGTTCGTTCCCACGTACGTTCCTCACGAGCTTTTAGATAAACGGGGTAGTGGATATGACGCCCCTCACCATCTCCACTTCCCCGTTCATCTAAAAAGCTCGTGAGGAACGTACGTAGGAACGAACAGTCTAATCACCGTCTTTTATCCCCGATGATGCAATGTCACTTCACTTCGTCGCCGAGTATACCACCTTCTCAATGAACGAAATTTTCTTCGGGACTCGCGAGAAGTATAGGTGCCGCTAAAGCTGCTGACAGAAAAGCTACTGACACAAACAGGCGCAAAGGCGGTGCGGACATTGGCTTCGCGGTATCTGGCGACTTTTCACTGACATGATGTTGCGGTGTCGGCGGCGCGCTCCGACTTTGAACCAGTGGCGGTTCCTCTTTGGAAGCAAAGGAAGCACTGCTTCCCTTGACCAAATAGGCAACTTCATAAAAAATTAATTTAAATATATTAAGATTAATCAAAAACAAAATCTTAATATATTTCTTCATCTGGAAACACTAAGCAAGCAATGTACAGATTTTTTTATATAAAATGTACAATTCATACTACTGTATACAAAGAATAAAGCCTCGGCCACGATACGAGCGGAGAGCGGTAGAGCGGCAATACTAAAGTGCCGCTCACCTCTAATCCGAGACATTAAATTTTTCTGGTGCCGCTCGCCGCTCTTATCGTGGCCGAGGCTTAACACAACGTAGGGAAGTTGTAATCAGTGCTGCAACTTTGGATACGTTCGTATCATTTCGGATACTATTTAGTCCAAAAAAGTAAATAGATACGATGATACGTTTTCCCGAAAAAGGATACGTTCGCGCTTATCGTAATTTTATTTTCATTTTTCGAAATCTACTATTACTTAACGTTTCTGGTCTAATCACTACAATTTATTGCTAATATCTGAAACATTTTCTCTCAAAGTTGTGACCTACTTTTCATTATGTTGGCTTGTGTGGGATTTAAAAGTAAAAAACGGTTACGTTATAGTCCAAGAGCTGACTGCAAAAAACGTGACCTATCGAGAAACCGGATGAAATGCTTTTGAAATGTTAGTACTCACAGCGTCTATAAAAAAAATGTTGGTGTGCCTGGGCGGAAGTTGTGCATAAGTTTGGAATGTGCATTTTCCGAAAAATTGTTGGGGACCCTCCGTGACCTATCGAAAAACCGCTTGGAATTACTCTTGAAATGTTTTACTCACGGAGTAAAAAAAAAATATGTTGGTGTGCCTGGGCAAATCTTGTGCTAATGCCTTGGCAGACCACTCTTTTTGTTGTTATTTTGGGACCGCAACTGACCTATCGAGAAACTGTTTCAAACTATACCCAAATTAAAGTGTGAACATTTTTATACTGGAAAAAACTGGTGTGCCAGGTCTGGGCTTGTGCGAAGTGCCTGGCACACCACCTTTTATTTTAGTGGTTTTTTACTACTTAAACTTTAATAACTCCTACACCGATTATCATAGAACAATAAAATTGGGCTTGTTTTTTAGGTAATTGTGTTCTCTTTAATATGCTATAAACAACAGAAACTTTAGTAACTCCATTAAGGAGGGTTTCGATATTTTCCTTTTGAGCATTCCAAAAATTTCCCTTTTTTAGCTTTTTTCTCAAAAAAATGCATTATTAACAGCGGAGATTGGGTCCAAAGATGCATATACTAATTGTGATATTTAAATTTTTTTTTTCACGGAATATTTTCATCCGTCTACACTTTTCAAAAACCGCTTCACTGAAGTCCATTAAACTGTCACTACGGCCACAGAAAAAAACACACCGTCATTTTCACAGTTCATAGTTCACAGCACTTTTCTATCAATGAAAAATTTAATATAAGTTTTAAGTTGAACGCTTGAGGCTTCAAATAAAACTGAAACTCAGTTAGGATAATTGCTAACTCGGTACCTTGCAGCAACCTCCTTTACATACATATACAACGTTGTATCTAGAATTTTTAAGAATGAAAAATGCAGTTTCTGTTGTTTATAGCATATTAAAGAGTACAAAATTACCTAAAAAACAAGCCCAATTTTATTGTTCTATGATAATCGGTGTAGGAGTTATTAAAGTTTAAGTAGTAAAAAACCACTAAAATAAAGGTGGTGTGCCAGGCGCTTCGCACAAGCCCAGACCTGGCACACCAGTTTTTTCCAGTATAAAAATGTTCACACTTTAATTTGGGTATGGTTTGAAACAGTTTCTCGATAGGTCAGTTGCGGTTAGATGAGTTTTTTGATAATGTGCTTTTTTTTAGGTTTTTTTAATTTTTCCTGTTCCCGTTCCCGTTAATACTCATTACCTGGCAAAGTGTACCAACTAGACCATTCTTGTGTATGGAACTATTTTAGAGAATGGTTTGGTGCTTCAGGAAATTAAGAAAAAAAGTAGTGTTAATAATGCATTTTTTTGAGAAAAAAGCTAAAAAAGGAAATTTTTGGAATGCTCAAAAGGAAAATGTCGAAAACCCTCCTTAATGGAGTTACTAAAGTTTCTGTTGTTTATAGCATATTAAAGAGAACACAATTACCTAAAAAACAAGCCCAATTTTATTGTTCTATGATAATCGGTGTAGGAGTTATTAAAGTTTAAGTAGTAAAAAACCACTAAAATAAAAGGTGGTGTGCCAGGCACTTCGCACAAGCCCAGACCTGGCACACTAGTTTTTTCCAGTATAAAAATGTTCACACTTTAATTTGGGTATAGTTTGAAACAGTTTCTCGATAGGTCAGTTGCGGTCCCAAAATAACAACAAAAAAAGTGGTCTGCCAAGGCATTAGCACAAGATTTGCCCAGGCACACCAACATATTTTTTTTTACTCCGTGAGTACTACATTTTAACAGTAATTCCAAGCGGTTTCTCGATAGGTCACGGAGGGTCCCCAAAAATTTTTCGGAAAATGCACATTCCAAACTTATGCACAACTTCCGCCCAGGCACACCAAGATCTTTTTTATAGTCGCTGTGAGTACTAACATTTCAAAAGCATTTCATCCGGTTTCTCGATAGGTCACGTTTTTTGCAGTCAGCTCTCGCTCTATTACTTGTTTGCGTATTGTGGTGCTGTGAAATTAGTGCGATGGAAAGGTAACTTTTTTAATAATTACGAGTTACGGCATCTTTAAGTAATTTCCTGTTTTCATAGAAGAAATGCAACGGAAGATACCCGCTCGATTTGAACCAATATACAATTGGGCTGGCGTACACGGATCATGTCAACAATAAAAACCGGGTTTCATGACAGAGGGGCAAAAGGAAGAGTTGTTGTAACTTTTTGAACAGAAATTTTTGGCGTGAAAACTAACACATGCACAAAAGGAGGTTATTATCAAAAGGTGACATGTCCATACATCAAGTTTTTTTTTTTTTAACAAGGATCGATTAACCTTGGTCAAATACATAGTTTTTGTTTGAAAACAAGTTCAAAATCGCACCATATCCCGTATATAATAGACCATAAATTCGTATATTTTTTCAAATTCGACATATGTCCAAACAACCGATTTTCTTCTCTAAATTTTCTTCCCCGCTTACCAAGAAAAGCAATAAAACTGTGGCCAAATCGCGCGATGAATTCACCAGTTTGAAAAAGCCAAAGTCATTGTAAGGTTCGTTTGTTTGGCGATTTGTGACTTGACAAATGCAATATGAATGAAGCAATAGTTAGTGGTTTGAATAGTGGATCTCGAAAGAGAATAAGTCTTGTTCAAAAAACGACAAAGACAGTATGTATTCACAACTTTGCTATGTTATTATAAATATATTTTAGTTTAAAATGAAATTTTAATTTTATTTTATAATTCAAAATATTAAAATAGTATCTATGATTTCAAAAAAGGTACATCTCCACCATACTATTAAATCAGAAAGTGACATGTCCATTATGGTATATTACAAAAAGGTACATGTCCATTTTGTTTTTGTTTTTTTTACAACAACCAGTTAATGTATTTCTATGATTTTTGCACAATAACGTAATAAAATACTTGATGTGTGTCGTCATATTTTTTAAAAATAAATATCTTTTAAGACTAAGTTTATGTACAGTTTTTACTCATTGCTGTAAAAAAATGAATGGAGGACATGTCACCTTTTGATAATAAGCTCCTAATGTATCTTCTTATCACCTTTTTTTTGGGGTCTGATGTTGACATATCTTTTTAAGGATAATAAAGTTACTCTCGGTGAAGGGAATACCCATGTACGTCGAAACCATCATAAAAACCCGGTTTTTTAGCGTTGACATGATCCGTGTACGCCAGCCCATTTAGTATCATATGGAAACTTACAGATTGGATACTTTTTCTGTGTTGTAATGGATACAAACAACCCTTCAGGGAATGGCAACACTGGCTGTAATATCTCCAGCTTCTTTGGCACCGAAAATCAACGTGAAAAGTCCAACACATTCAATTCAATTGAACTCACACTCACGCAAAGGTTTGCGTTGATACAGGTCCCTCAGAAGCTGAACTAAACGCAGCTTCTTCGGAGCCGAATACCGGGATATGAGAAGTCGAACATAGACAAATTTTCTCTATCCACCATATTCTCTTGTTTTCTTGGTTTCGTTTTCTGGTATTCTGCTCTGGTTTCGCCTGCTGTGGAGTTGCTCTTGACTCTTAATATGAATTTTCGCTTGAGTCAATAAAAAAAGAGCGATGATGGGTGAACTTTCTCTTTATTCTAATGGGGTGGCAGGAGGTGTGTATTGAAGAAGCTGAAAATTTGTAGCTTCCATTTGTTTTTTATGATTCTCTTTAATGACGATTTAAAGGGATAGAGCGAGATTATTTTTTTGAATTGTGTTATACAGTGGCAAACAAAAGTCAACGTACACCATATAAAATAGCGAAAATTCGTTTACTATAGCATAAAAAAATTGTGATATTACAAAATAAATAAGTACAATCCTTTGTACAAAAACATTATATTGAAATTGCATAATGAAATTGTTTCTACAAAAAATAATAATAAAAATTTTTAAGAATACGTAGACTGGGTCGACTTTTGTTATTTGTGAATTCTGTATATTTCACTTTTTTGTTATTTTTTTTGTAGAAATAATTTATTATGGAATTTCAATAAAATGTTTTGATACGTATATTGTGATATCACAATTTTTTTCAATTTTTAAAAATAAAATAAAAATACGAATTTTCGCTATTTTATTGGTGTACGTTGACTTCTGTTCGCCACTGTATGTATATCTTACTATATTATTTTTTATTATATTAAAATAAAAAGAATATAGATTGGTAGTAGGGTTTCTACTTTTTGGATGGGGTTAATTACTTAATTCGTTTTCAAATTTGTTATTTTTCAGTTTTTTTAATTAAAGCCGCCGATACCTTTACTTTTATCGCTCGCGGGGTACATTAGTTTTGACGCCCTACGCATTGCTTCCCTTATCCTGAACCTTACGAACCGCCACTGCTTTGAACACAACAACGAAATCAAAGTGACAAGTGGACGTGATAGGAAAAAAATTGAAAAACCTGAATGATTTACATAAAAATTTTCTATCCTACAGGGCTTGTCTTTGTTTTAGGTGTTAATTTAATTACCATAATTTGGAAAAATAAAGATTTTCATTAAATATAAAATCCAACAAATTTGCTCTCCCACCCAACACCAACACACGACTCCAAACATATGCCCACCACCATCAAAACGCGACTCAAAACCAAACCCTTCTGTATTTACAAGCCATGCCATAACCTTCTATATTACAAGCCATGAACAAGAATCTCAATTGAGAGAATCGGACCACCAAATTCTCCCAAATTCTCCAAATTACACTAACAACATAACGTGACTTCACCGGGTTGTAGTCCGATTGAGCGGAAATTCGCTCTCAATATTTTCCTTGTTCATGGCTTGTAATATAGAAGATTATGGCCATGCACTAGAAAAATATTGAGAGCCAATTTCCCCTGAATAGGACTTCAAATCTCCAAATTACACTAACAACATAACGTGACTTCAGAGAATTGAAGTCCTATTGAGAGGGAATTTGGAGAGCCAAATTTTCTAGTGCATGGCTTGTAAATACAGAAGGCTTTGCTCAAAACACAAACATCTCTTAACACTACGCGGCGGCAACCAAAGTCTAGATATAACAAGTCTTTCATCTTCATACAAAATTTTCCCCCCGTTAGTTGTGTGCGTGCATATATGGAAATCATTGCTGAGCGCAACTCAACGCATACATCGTGAACTCGGCGAGACAAAGCCAGTTTCTCTTTCTTCGATAAAGTATGCAGAACAGAAAAGGAAGGAAAATTGAACCAGCAGTTTTTTTCATAAATAGTAAATATGCACCAACATATCAAGTTTATCCCCATATAAAATCATAAAATCTTCCGCTGGCTAGTTGTGTGCGAGCGTGTATAAAAATGTTGCATTCCCTCTCAGATAGCCTGACATCGTCATTTGAAGAATTTTTGCATATAGCTGTTCGCCTTTCACTTATTAACCATATGAAGATGATAGACTTGTTAATATCTAGACTTTGGCGGCAACGCGCAAAGAGTAGAAAGTAAAGCAACTTGCGCGGTGTGTGCGTAGCGTAAAACAGCATTTCGTTAGTGCGCATTTGAATACACTACTTCTATTCTCTCTGTCATTGCCCGCACGGCTTTTGCGCCTGTTTCTGTCAGCAGCTACGCAAAAGCAAATAACACATCCATAAAATGTGTACAATCATAACCTTCTATATTTACAAGCCATGAACAAGAACAAGACCCTCGTAAGTACAGGCCTGGAAGCAGCCAGGCCAACTAATACTAACATAGCTGAAAACAGGCCAAATATATTCTGACAGTTGTGGAATTAACATGGCCGAAGCCATACGAAGCAATTTTTTAAGTTTGTTTTTGCACTAAAAAGTGGTAAAATATTGTATATTATCACTTTTTGGTGCACATGGATTATCAGTGATTAGTGCTTTAGTGATTTAATAAAAAAAATTAAAATGAAGTGAGTGGTTAAGTGTATTTCAAGAGTGTTAATTGATTAGGTGACCATTTTTGTTTACATTCGCGGTGGTTTTTTCGTGTTAATTTAGGGAAAAAATGTTGAATTTGTGTAGTAATATAATAAAAAGTGCTTTTTAAGTGATTAAAGATTATTATAGAATAGTTATTAAAAACATAAGTGCAGAAAAATGTGAAGGAAAAGTGAAAAAGCTATTGTTATTCATGTTGTGTGGTAGTACTTGCACTTATGTTTTTAATAACTCTTCTATAATAATTTTTAACTACTTTAAATTCACTTTTAATTCTATTACTACACAAATTCAACACTTTTTCCCTAAATTAACACGAAAAAACCACCGCGATTGTAAACAAAAATGGTCACCTCATCAATTAACACTCTTAAAATACACTTAACCACTAATTTTTTTTTAATTTATGGACTCAGATCACTAAATAACTTATCACTGATAATCCGTGTGCACTAAAAAGTGATAAAATACAATATTTTACAACTTTTTATTCCAAAACCAAAGTTAAAAAATTGCTTCGTACAGCTTCGGCCATGTTAATTCCACAACTGTCAGACGATTTTGGCCTCGCACAGACACAACCAAAAAGTCTGCTTCCAGGCCTGTACTTACGAGGGCCTTGACAAGAATCAATATTGAGAGAATTTCCCCTGAATCGGACTACCAAATATCCAAATTACACTAACAACGTAACGTGACTTCACCGAGTTGTGGTCCGATTGAGGGGAAATTCGCTCTCAATATTTTTCTTGTTCATGGCTTGTAAATATAGAAGGTTATGGTACAATCAAGGCCTTCTCAAGTACAGGTCTGGAAGTAGAGTTTTTCTATGGGTCTGTAATAGACCCAGAATCTGTTAGTATTGGTTAAATCATTAAGAAATTATACGACGCGATGTAAGAGCTCGCGATATTTTTGCCTTAAAAAGTGATAAAATTATATATTTTAATACTTTCTACTGCAATAGGATTACCAGTGATTAGTGCTTTAGTGAACTGAGTGATTAAATTAAAAAAAAATTAAGTGATTAAGTGTGTTTTAGGTGTGTTAATTGTGAAGGTGACCAATTTTGTTTACATTCGCGGTGGTGGTTTATCGTGTTTATTTAAAAAAAAAAGTTCAGTTTGTGTGGTAATCGAATAAAAAGTGTTTTTAAAGTGATTAAAGATTATTATTGAATAGTTATTAAAAACATAAGTGCAGAAAAATGTGAAGGAAAAGTGAAAAAGTTATTGTTATGCATGTTGTGTGGTGGTACTTGCACTTAATGTGTTTAATAACTATTCTATAATAATCTTTAATCACTTAAAAAGAACTTTTTATTATATTACTACACAAATTCAACATTTTTCCCCTAAATAAACACGAAAAAACCACCGCGAATGTAAACAAAATTGGTCACCTTCGTAATTAACACACTTAATCACTCAATTTTTTTTAAATTTTCTTAATTAAATAACTAAGCACTATTCACTGGTAGTCGTATTGCAATAAAAACTGGTTAAATATATTATATTATGACTTTTTACGGCAAACTAATGCAAAAATATTCCGAACTTTACATCACGGCGTATAAATTCCAACAAAAGTGACAGATTCTGGGACTACGAGCAGCTGCATTAGGATTAGTGAGATGGGCAACTTCCAGGCCTCTACTTGAGATGGGCTTGGTACAATAAATAAAAGCCGGCTTTTTTACAATGCATTTTTAAAGGCGATCTGGGGCATATGTCATGGTGTTAGTCGTTCAATTTCAACCAGCCTACACAATGTAAATTATAGGGAAATGTGGAACTGAAACAAAATTAACACATGTACAAGAGGTACACGCATTACAAACTGGAAATTTGTTCATCCCATAGTTTTAAAGGCGATCCAGGGCATCTTACTTGTGGTTAGCACTGAGAACAGAAATAACACAGGCTGGTGAAAAAAATTTTGTGGAATTTCAATTTACAAATTTCTAATGCTTCAATTTATAAAAGAAAGTGATTTTTAAATCTGCTAAGTATTTTATAAAGTGCGGGAAGAATTAGAAGAAACTAATTTTTTTCGTAACTAGTTTAGGCTATCTTCTTAGCGACTTTATTAATAACTTTGTATTGTTTGCGAAAATTATTAGGGCGGGTCAATTCTGGTTCGGTGTAGTGAAAACGTGTAAACAGTTTACCCGTTTGCACCGTTGTTTTCGATTCTTACATCGTGCAAACATGGTTATAACTCTCAAAAACTTTACACGTCTAAAAAATACGTGCAAAAGTGCAAAGTAGTCGTGAAAACTTTTATCAAAAAATATTAGATTTAATTTGATAAACTGACACGTGACAGTTTAAAAATCAATTCAGCCTTGATTCAGCATTAAGTTTTCACGAATGCAACGAGAATCGCTTTTTCAGGTTCAGTGCAGTGAAAAAGGTGTGTAAAACGTCAAGTGTAAACTTTTTTTTCACGTTTTCACTACACCGAACCAGTATTGACCCGGAATAGTTTGTAATAAATTTAGAGGCTACATAGAATAATTTGTTTGCGGTAGATTGGCTTTTATTGCTTTTTTTGAATTTGGTAAGTGATTTTATTAATCAATTTGTAGATTGTAGGTTTATTGTTTGCAATTTAAAGGCTACCTGGAACAATCGTCGTAGTGTTAGCTGTAATTGGAGTTAGATTACGCAGGTTACAATGGGTAAACACAAAGCCTTCTACATTTACAAGCCATGCACAACGAAATCTCACACTCACATTCAAAGAAAATCGGACTTCAATTTAGCTGTCAGAATGGACTTCAGTCAGAATGGACTTCAATTTATCTGTGACAAGTGCGGTTAGAAACGTCAAAATCCGCGCTAAGCAAGTGTTTTGCAGGTTTTAGCTGCATTTATTATTAATTATTATTAGTTGAAAGTGAGTTTCTAAAAGTTTAAAAGTGTTTTTGTTAATATTAAAGTGCATAGGAAGTGTCCAGGATAAGTATCATCGCTGGAAAAGGATTAACTAATTGCCTGTAAGTAATTTTATTATAGTTTTTGCATGTCTGTTTGTAAACAATTTTTAAACGTAAACAATTTAAGTTTTATTTTCATTTTTAATGGGACTAATTTGTGCATCATTGAGCGAGTTTACACGGGTATATCAAATAATTAAATTATGATCAATGATGCACAAATTAGTCTGATTAAAAATGAAAATAAAACTTAAATTGTTTACGTTTAAAAATTGTTTACAAACAGACATGCAAAAACTATAATAAAATTACTTACAGGCAGTTAGTTAATCCTTTTCCAGCGATGATACTTATCCTGGACACTTCCTATGCACTTTAATATTAACAAAAACACTTTTAAACTTTTAGAAACTCACTTTCAACTAATAATAATTAATAATAAATGCAGCTACAACCTGCAAAACACTTGCTTAGCGCGGATTTTGAAGTTTCTTTGGGACTTCATACACACACATGCACACACCTGGGGCATGGCTTGTAAATGTAGAAGGCTTTGGTAAACATCATATTAAATGTTTTGTATGTGGTGGAAAAAATCTGATGATATAAAAATTAAATTTTTTAAATTACCGGGTGATAGTGCTAGGAGGGAAATGTGGTTGAGAAATTTAAATAAATGCGATTTGCTCAACGTGAACATACCACAGGATCATCGTGTTTGTGAAAGGAATTTCGATGAAAATATGGTTTCAAAAATGTCGAATCGTTTGAAATCAATGGCTTATCCAATTAATGTAATAGTACAAGAGCCCAGGCCCACCAGACCTACGTCATTTTCTTAAAGCTAATATTTCGTATATATACATAGTGCGATACGCAGTTAAGAACGTATGCACACTCGCTAGCCCGGAGAATGGGCCCTTTGTAGATAGAGGAGTTGGGGGGTAAAAAAGGGGTTAAAATTGAAAAAAATGTCTGTCGCTGCATATGTAGGCTCTATTACGGCTAAATAACCGTTAAATTCTAGTGGCCGAAATTTTTGACCATTTGCTACGGTGTGAGGGGTGAAACGGCAACTTCAACTAGGGGTGGCTTGTAAAAGGGATTACGCATCGTTATACGCAATTGGTAGGGTATTAACTCAGCTTGTCCTACTAAAGAAATAGTGGAAATATTATAAATAACGGTAAAACAATTAGTGAAAGTTAATATGAAACCGCGACTAATTATTTCGTACCAAGGAGGAAATTTCATCGGTCTTAACAAATTAAAGGGAGTTTCCTATACAAATCCTTATTTGTATATCAATAATGTTAAACTATATTATGTGTTTGATACTCCACATTTTCTTAAGTCGTTATGGAGAAATTTTATAAAATTTAATAAATTTTATAAAATATAATATTATTTTAGAAAATAATAGGAAGGCAAGCTTCCGCCTCTTCCATTAAAACTGACTACCTGGAAAAATTTACGACCTAGACCATTCTTGTGTTTGAAGTTATTGTAGGTAATGGTTTGGTTCATCTGAAACAATTTCCAGAATACCAAGAGTTTTGAAAACTTCAGATTCAAATCTTGATAGATTTGTGATAACTAAAGTAGGATATAAAGTTCGTGATTTAACTTCATTGAAATAACTACAAATTACAGCGGTTATGGTACAATGGTTATTCCAGATTTTGCTGTTATTATTTTGTCATTATGCATCTTCAATTTTAATTTATTATCTGAGAAGTCCATCAGTGGTTGTACTTCTGGCTTGGCGAAAATTGCACTAAAATCACCGCTCAATATCATTGGCATTTCACTTCAATTTTTATTTATTAAAGTTGGACCTTCTGTTGTGTATAACAGTAGTATTTCGTGTACGAAATCTATTAATTCACTAATTCTTTTATTCGGTGATATATACCCCAAATGCAAATTTTTCCCACAGAATCACGTTTTGCCCTAACTAAACCCCCCCAGACGGATTCAGCAACAAAACCTTCTCTAAAACCCCCAAAGGCAAATTTTTCCTGCCTTACTAAAACCCCAAAAGAGAATTTGGGAAAAGAACTACCTTTTGTTCATACTAAAATCCCCAACGGCTAATTTCCCCCACTTACCTACTTCCCTTCAGCCAGCCTACTTTGTCAATTCCCCTCAATTCCTTAAATTTTGACGGTCCCATATCAAAACACAGAAAGTTACTATACCAGGACAAAAAAAGTTCATTAAAAGATTTGCCACTTAGTGAAAGCACCCTGCATAATTAATTTCATAAAATGAAATAAAAACTAAGCTTCTGTCTGTTATTTCCAGGTTTAGTTTTTATTTCGCCATTTTTGACTTGCCTATGTGATTAAATTTAATTTTAAACCAAAAAATTTCATTAAATTATATGCACACCCTGTAAATTGTAAGTCGTGTTTTGATGGTGGTGGGCATATGTTTGGAGTCGTGTGTTGGTGTTGGGTGGGATAGCAAATTTGTTGGATTTTATATTTAATGAAAATCTTTATTTTTCCAAATTGGGGTAATTAAATTAGCACCTAAAACAAAGACAAGTCCTGTAGGATAGAAAAATTATATGTAAATCATTCAGGTTTTTCAATTTTTTTCCTATCACGTCCACTTGTCACTTTGATTTCGCTGTTGTGTTCAAAGTCGGAGGGCTCCGCCGACACCACAACATCATGTCAGTGAAAAGTCGCCACACCGCCTTTGCGCCTGTTTCTGTCAGTAGCTATAGCGAACAAATCATGCGCATGGCACATTTTTACTCTGGAAATCGCCTGTAATCCTGTATGGCACCCAAGCAAGGCACGGTACCGTTCACACTTTTTCTAGACAAAAGGGGAAAAAATTGGGGCTCTAACCAATGTGACCCTAAAGGTACGTCTACACTGGTGCGCTTTCGTCTTCCTCTTTCAATTCAACATGCGTTTCAACTTGCGCTTTCATTTTTCAACATTGCATGCACGATTGAACGGGGGTTTGACGCATGCAACAAGTGTCCACATTGCATCAATCAGTTGATCAGTAATCTAGTGAGTTAGAATTTTTTGCATTGTTGTTAAAAATGAATGCAGAGTTATTACTCGGAATTAGTGCAGCGTTTGTTGTAATTAAAAAAAGGCGAAAAGTTAGGAGAATACGAGTGTGGATGAAAGATTTCTTAAAAACACGTAACTTTAATATCATTAATGAATTGGAATACAAAGATGATGGAGTGCTATTTAGAATCTCTTTTCGAATGTCAAAAACCGACTTCTGCAGACTTTTACGTTTGGTTGAGCCCAAAATTGTCAAGCAAGACTAGAATTTCACAGAAGCAATACCAGCCAAAATAAAATTGGCTATTGTGCTTCGGTAATTAGCAACTATAAAATCCAAAGTTTCTTCAGTGGACTGAGTAGACATTATTAATAACTTTATCTTATTATAATAAACAACTCTGGAAACTATTTATTGTTTTTAAATAAACAACTAATTGGTATATTATAATAACTTTGCAAGATTTTTAAATTTAATTCACTAGAAAACAAACAAAATTCATAAACGAACAAACAAAACTAAACTTGCAGGCAGAGTTGAACGAAAAATCCAAGTAGTTGGATATGCCTGCGTCATGGCTGGCGCTGGTGGAATTGTCTTCTTTCAACATCCAAGAGGCATGCGTTATACGCATACCTCCACTTCCCCTCCACGTGCGCTATGACGCATGCCCTTGTTGAAAGAAAAAGCGCACCAGTGTAGACGTACCTTAAAGGGTGGCAATAGCATAGTCAGTAGACCGCTTCTCATTCGATTGCGTAGGTCAAGCAGCATTGGACGTGGTTAGTGCTTAGTTGGGAGCCTGCTTGGTAAAACAACATTCGCGCTTGGAATGGTCTATGTCGATGCGGGATGCATTTATTAATGTTCATGCCTGTAGCCGAATCGTACATACATCTAGCGGGCACATTTTAAATATTCGTGTCTGTGGCGCATTTTCCAAATCCCAGTGCTTAGGATTTCTTAAGAAGTACAAATTCCTCCTCCAGCCTTCGGGCGATGATGTAATATACAAATCCTACATTCGGCTTTTTCTCGAACTGAACGAGGCGTGGTTACATAAAGTACAAAAAATACCCTCAAATTAATCAAACAATGTAGCATCCCTGACAAAATTCTATCGCTACTATCAGAGCGACTGCTCCACGGCAATTTTATGCCCACAACACTAGATTAGCCTGCTCATCTCATTCCTTCCAGCTACAGCCCTCCTCTTCGCCCACTCTACAAAGTAGGAATTCGTTTCTAAATAGATCAAATCGACTGTGGAACAATGGGTGAATTCAAAAACTTAACACTGCCGCAACACTGCAGAATTCAGCTACAGACTTCTAATTGCTGAATTCTGCACCCAATCTCTCGCAGTCAGTATTTCCGAACTCCTGCAACATCCAAAAGTTCAAATGTCGGGTTCATTGCTACCTTTTTCAACGCCCTCCCAAACCCTCATAACTCTAAACCTATTCAAACCTCCATACTAAGCTTACTACTAGACATTGCATCATGACGTGACAAACGACATAATGGATAGGTGGTACAAATTGATTCTTGAGCTTAGAACTGCCACAGAACAAAAATAGCCATAACATTGCTCAAGGATCTAGTTTGAAACGAACGTATATACCAGCACATCCTTGATCGAGGGGCTTCAATCAGAGTTTTCTCATCTTTTAACCAGCAAATATGTACGGCATAGCCACATAATGTTTCTATGAAAGCATATAAATGCCATACAGCAATAAACCAACTTTGCCCGGCTGCAAAATTGCAGAAATTCAAAAATTCTTCTGGTTTCCGTAAACATTATTTTTATACGGCAGAGCTTATTTTTTTATAATATATCAATATGAGAATTGCCGCACAAGAATGCGGATGTCTTTACTTGGCTTGTCACATTGGACATGGTCAACCTACATAATCGTGCCAGCTTGTTGAGGATGCCCAATTCTCTCATGGCTTTCTCGAGTTCTACTCTGACTATGTTATCATAAGCGGCCTTAGTCTATGAAGAGGTGTTGGATTGAGTTTTGAAACTCGATACATTTTTCAATTTCCTGTCTGGATAGCGGAAAGTTTATCTCATACGCTCTTTTTTTATGTGAAAAAACCAAGCTTAGGAGTCACCCTTTGTACTACCAGTCCGTCATGTTGTTCACGTCATGGTGCAATGTCTAGTAGTAGCTTGGTTTGAAGGATAGAAAAAAGGATAGGAAAGGTTAGAGGGGGTCTGGGGGGCTCTACTCCACTATGTTACACCGCGTTAATTGGTGCACGCTGTGATATCTCCTTTTGTATGTACCGGGCACAGGATGTGTTTTTCCAGTCTCCTGGCAGCACTTCCTGCTCCCATACTTGTACAATTAATTCATGAATCGATTGGTGTAATGTAGGGCCTCCAAATTTAACGAGCTTCGCAGAAATGCCATTTGCGCCCGATGCCTTATTGTTTTTGAGACGTTTTATGGTTGTGCTAAATTCTTCTAAGCTTGGTAGCGCAGCATAGGATTATCATCCGATATTGATGGAGCCTCCAACTCCTCAGTTAGCTTGCCATTTAGCAATTGATGAAAATGCTCATCCCATCGCTCCAACATGCCTTTAGGATCGGTGATCAGATTCCCTTCTTTATCCTTGCAGTATATGCAACGTGGTGTGAATTGGTTCTTCGGTAGAATTCCTACGCTTGATGTGGCCTTTGTTCTCTGTACTGTTCACAAACGAGAATTTTTTTGTCACACACTTTCTTTTTCCGTCTGTGGATTCAGTTTTCTGTCCTCTGAGACTGCTGCATTGCTCGGTATGCAGTATTCTTACGCTCAATTGCCATCTTGCATTCATTATCAACCAATCGTTCCGATCTTTACGACTTCTGCCGAAGATGGAGTCAGCAGTAGTAATGACAGTATTTTTAAGGGGTGTCTAACTCTCGTCGACGCCCGCCATCTATGACTTGCTATGCTAAATGGCCGTAGGTGTTTCTGGCCATTTCATAACGTAGTGCATCGCTGGTGATTCCAACCTAATTCGCAGATACTTTTTTACATTGTAATGCCCTCTCTGAGTACCACACCAACAAGTTAGTGGATCCGAGTCCAAGTTGGCACCTCGGTGGCGACGATCGATCAACACATGGTCGATTTGGTTGCGAGTGGCTCTATCATAGGACCTATAGGGGCCCCGAAATACTTTGGCATCCAAATCCCAAGATGATTTTTACATCATACCAAAAAAATCAAATGGCTGTCGCGTAGTTACTATAGAAACTTGTACATGGAAAGAACATTTATTTAATGAAAATAATTTCTATATAAGATGTATATATAAGATACAGGAACTACGAATTAATAATAAACAACGAACTAAAACAGCAATAACAAGTCAATTCACAAACAGCGACTAGAGCACATGAGTACACCACCTTCCCGGTGTTTTTCTTAAATAATATTAGGAAGCCATCAGAGTTAAGCCCAGACCTAAAAATAAACGTTTTTTTCGTAAATTAATATACTTTTCAAAAATATGCTTACTCTGATTGTGTAATCCCAGCTGCCAGTAGATAAAGCAGTTCCATCTGGGGAAACTTGAACACAAGAAACTTTGTTTTCATGTCCATACAGGAGACAGACACGTTGAGATTTTAGGGTATCCCAAATATTTACAGTATAGTCATTGTAACCGGCAAAAAGAAGTCGGCCACTGACGGAGAAATCAACAGAATTGACTCCAAAAATAATACTCTCTTTGGCATACACCGCGACCTCTTTGTCGGCCCGCATGTCGAAAAGACGGCACTATTAGAATTCAAGTTAGCATTAAATGACAAAAAAATAATAAGTAATTTACCGAGCTGTCGTCTGAACCAGTGGCTATAGCATCACCACTTGGATGAAACTTGACACTGTTTACATCGGATTGATGTCCTTCAAAAGACTGCACAACATGTCCTGATCTCATATCCCAGATAAAAGCCATTTTATCGCAACTCTGAAATAATTAACTAGTGCATATCATTATCACAATTATGGAAGAAACATACTCCTGAGACAAATGTATTTCCAGTTTCGTTAGGAGCTAGATCAATGGACATCACATCACCTGTGTGCCCATGGAAGCTCTGCAACAGCTGACCAGACTCAACGTCCCATAAAGCGCAAGTAGAATCTCCACTACCAGTGAGTATTTGCTGATCAGAATTTGGAAAAATACAGCACGACATGTAGCTGGTATGCGTACCAACGGTCCTCTTCTTCGTGGACATGTCTTCATCGGAAGTTATTGGATACACAGTAACTTTGTTATCAAGTCCTCTGGAAGTTAATTTAAGTTTGTAATGAACTTATCTTACTGACTGCAAGACTCACCCGCATGCTACTAAATTCCCGGAAGGTGCATATGCACAAGCCATAACCCAAGTGGTTGGCATTGTAACAGCATGTTCTTTATTAGTAGTAAACGCATCCCAAATAATTAATCTACCATCTTGGGAAGATGAAACAATATGCCTCTTGTCAGGGCTCCAGTCCGAGCACAAAACTTTCGCCTGGTGTCCCTTAAGTACTCGGCGTGGCTTAATATTGATGTATGTTATTAGCTCCAAGCGTTCAGCAACTGATGCCACTGTAAATTAAATAGGGATTAGCTTTAAGGATACCAATATCCTGAGAATTTACAGGAAACATCATTTAGTTTTTGACGCTCTTCCTCTAATTTCGCTTTTAACGATTCAGCTTCTTTCATTAACGCTGCTATTTTATCATTAGTATTGTTCGGTTGAAGGGCAGTTTCCGTCATAACTATTTTGATTTCGTCACTTCCGCTCGTTTTTTAAAACCGAAAAGATTAATCTTTGTGTTATCCTTGAATGTTAATCGATAAACATCTAGCTGTCAAGCTGTACGGACTGAATTCGAAAATTTAACGAAAATACGAAAAAAGTGTGATGGTTTATAACTTGGATAGCGCGAGCTTCGAATCAGGAAGTTTTTAGGCCGTTTGCCAACATACCATTTCGAACTTTTCTCATTTCCCCGAGCACTTCGATATTCTAAAGTGTGCCAAAATACCAATTCACACATTTCAATGACAGTTACAATTATTGAGTAAAAATGGACGAATCAATATTTGTGCTAGATTTTATAAATTTTTTTTAAAATTTTATTATGTTATTACGATTGTTTATTCTTTTATTTAAATGATTGAGCTTTATCCTTGATTTCATTATTTTTTTTTAGTTTCTTCCTGCTAAACTAAAAAATATACCAAAATAATGACTGCTTGCGAGTGTTTAAGTTCAAAGAATTTAAATAATTGGTTTGCAGTTACGTTATGTTTTTATATTTTTACTTTTCTTTCGTGTAATTACAAACACTAAATAACTTTGTGAATCAATAAATTGTATATCTTTTTCCAGTTGCTGTTAAAATGATAAGACAAGCATATTTGGGTTTGAACACCATCATTGTGGACAAAAAATCATAGCTGTCCTCTAGTGTAAAAGTGATGGAATAGTTTATTACCGAGTTTCCATGGGAGTCGAGTTGAGTAGTGTTTGAGTTGAAATGACACTTCAACTCAACGATTAACTCTATGCGTTTCCATTACTGAGTTTCCATGGGAGTCGAGTTGAGTTGTGGTTGAGTTGAAATGACACTTCAACTCAACGATTAACTCGATGCGTTTCCATATCTGCCTTCCGTCTTCCTCTATCTTTTTCCATAAATTAATTTTGTTATAGATTTTTCTTTAAAGGTATTTATTAAATAGAAAGAGGTGCGACATTTTCAGTTTTTGTACCTTTGCTAGTGTGCCGTTTTTAGTTGCATGCGTGAACTCAATTCAACCTACCTATTTTCGTTGAGTTGAGCCGAGTTGAAAACCTTTAACGAAAACTCTTAACTCATTCTGTTTCCATGACGTATAACTCGGGTTCAACTTTGGTTGAACTCTCATGGAAACTCAGTACATATCTGCCTTCCGTCTCCCTCTATCTTTTTCCATAAATTAATTTTGTTATAGATTTTTCTTTAAAAGTATTTATTAAATTTAAAGCGGCGCGACATTTTCAGTTTTTGTACCTTTGCTAGTGTGCCGTTTTTAGTTGCATGCGTGAACTCAATTCAACCTACCTATTTTTGTTGAGTTGGGCAGAGTTGAAAATCTTTAACGAAAACTCTTAACTCATTCTGTTTCCATGACGTATAACTCGGGGAGTTGCAGAAAGACAGCCGTGGCATGAAGTTTACTACCGATGCCGATAGAAATCAAATCTTAATTGTTTTTTATAATCCTATTAATTTAAAAGTTTCTTTCTTTAATATTTTATACTTGAGTGTTTCCTTACTCGACGTGTATAAATATTTATAGTTATTTTCAACATTTAAGTGTTTTACGGAGGAATAGAGAAAATTTTTTTTCTCTAATTGCAATTTGAGTTGAAATTGCTGGCGTGGCTAGCGGGCTCAGCTCGTGATGCCTAAGCCGGGTGTAGCAGATAAACTTGAAAAAAGCAGGAGATCGCGCATCTTTAAGAATAGCGATAAAACATCTTTATTGAATCCATATGGTGACAGAAGGAATGTAGCCAGCGGATCAAAAATGTCTAACATCCCGAATAAGGAGTTAAAGGTGGTAACCACGAGGTCATCACCAACACAGACTGAAGAAAATGATTTAAATTATGAGGTGCTAAAAGAAAAACATCCATTAGTGGATTAGAAAATCATCCAGGTTCCTCAGATAGCAGCCTTCCCCTTTCTGGTACAGAGGGAAATTTTAATGATAATGGACCACAAATTGGCGCCATTTCGATGCAAAGTGATTATGGAAAGGAGACTACATCGTCTGAAATCATCGGCGAAGAAAACTCATGGATAATTCCGTCTAACAAAAGACGTAAAAAAGGTGAAAATAATAAAAATATATTTGAATTAAATGCTCTTAAAAAAAAATATTAATCATAATAAAGGTAAAAATATTTCTAATGTTAACTCTGATAAACCTAACCCTAGTTTTAGTGCCAATAGATTTGAAAGTTTAGAAATCCCAGAAAATGTGGAAATTATCGACCATAGTAATATTTATAATAAAAAGAGAATTTCTCAGATGAGTTCCGATAATATTTTTAACTCGGGGAATTCTTCATTTATAAATAAGACAGGGGCGCAGCACCCCACTCCCAATAACTTGAATACATCTAAATCCAAATCAAAATTTCAACCCCCAATTCTGGCTAAAAATTTAAATCTGAAAAAGTGGGCCGATCTCTTTAAGAGTGAAAATATTGAGTTTTTCTTTGTTAAAGGTAAAGGTGACTTTACTAAAATTTATATTAAAGACTTTACAAATAAGTCTAAGGTTATGAAGATCTTAAAAGAGAAAAAAATAAATGGCTATACTTATTCCAGTAAAGAAGAGAAGTCAATCACCCTCTTGATTAAAGATATTAATCGTTCATTTGATACAAGTGATATCCTTTCTGAACTTAGGACATTGTTCCCAAATATTAATTTTATTAAAGTTTCTAAATTCGAGACGAATGTCTCTAAAAAATTAAAGATATATCTTGATATCATGTTAATTAAAATCTCCCCTAATCAGGATATTAATGATCTTTTGAAATTAAGATACTTGGCCCATCAAAAAGTCAAGATTGAAAGGTTAATTAATAAAGACACTATACAATGTTTTAACTGCCAAGCCTTCGGGCATAGAACAGCATATTGTCTCAATGATTATAGATGTGTCAAATGCACGAAAGTCCATCCAGCGGGTCCTGGGAACTGTGAAACTATTAAAGGCGTAACAGAGCCCAGCTGCGTTAATTGTGGGATGAACCACTCTGCCAGCTATAGGGGCTGTCCTAGCTATAAACATTATACAGAAAATAAGAAAAAAAGGGCTATGCCATCTAAAACGGTTACCTTTACCAAAGATAATATATCGTTCGCGGATGTAATGCTGAACAGGATAATGTCAGGGAAACTGCAACAAGCATGCAAGATCAATTACAGATCATGAATAATATGATGATTAAATTATATGATACTGTTACTCAATTAGCTGAGGCAGTAAAATGTCTTATAAGTACTAGAATTAATAATGCCTAAGCATAAAATTAATATTCTTGAGATTAATGCCTGATCCATAAGATCTGTTAAAAGAAGATTAGATTTATTCAATCTTATTAACGATAACGGTTTCCCTGACAATATCCTAGTGTCGGAAACTAGATTGTAGATGAAATTAAATTAATGTAACCCAAAATTCTACGAAGGAAGATTTGCGCTTCTACAAAACAGAAGATAATTATTCCCACAGAAAATATTATCGGAACTCAGATTTTCTCTTTCTTAATATTATCTTTTTTTTTCTCTCTCTATATATATATTATAGCTTATACAGTAATATAGTTCGCTGAACTTATATTTTTTATTAACAGCCTCGGTAGTCTAGGGAGTAAGGCGCCTGGCTACTATCCAAGAGGTCCCGGGTTCGAATCCCGGCACAAGAGGTCCCGGGTTCGAATCCCGGCAGAGCCCCACGGTCCTTCGCCTTTCCCACCTTCTTTCTTCTTCCCTACTTACATTCCTCATTCCCCCTGTCATAGCCTTCCGCTAGCATTTCCCCGCTCCACCAAGCGCATGTCATCGGTTGGTTGATGGGATTCAACTCGTTTCAGGAGGCATAACACTCCAGCGAGTTGTTTCTCATTGCCCCGATGCCAGAGTCGCGATAGAAATGGTTGGGGTTAGGTGGTTGTGGCAGTTCCTTCCTACTTCTCTCTTCCCCTTCACTATCTATCGACTAGGGCTTGCTGTTTGACATTGCACTCTATACGAAGAAAAATAGATTGTCGACAGTACAAAGGGCTTTCCCTGAGCTCTAGTCTTCCACATAAAAAAAAAACAAAAAAAACGTTCTAATGAATTTCATTTTCTTTTTTCATCACTCAGTATATAATCGTTTTGTAAATAACTAAATTCATTATAAATTTAATAGATTAAAAACTAATTTTGAAATAAACTGAAAAGAAAAATTTATTGTACCAAATTATATAAAAAAAATGTTTACATTAAGAACTTAATTATAAGGATGAAATCGTTTTGCCTTGTTCTTTTTACTAATTTAGTTATACATGCATAACATATACTCCATCATATCAGAGGCTTATGTATGCATGTATTGATGAATATGGCTTAGGAAACACAAGAGTTAACTAGCCATGTATTGGGATGTACTCCCTTTAATCTAATATATAAAGAAAGTCAGATATCATATACAGGTTACACTGTGATAGAGCACGTCAACTCTTGTGTGTGGAGCACTTGCTCTAATACACTTTTAATGCTTTTCCAAGATGCCGTGTTCTTTAGGTTAAGTTAGATGTAAGTTTTTCATCCCGCCCAGGGAACATTAAAGTTCAAGACGCATCAGTCGCAAATGTGTTAAATAAATAATAATTATTGTATAAAGCTTGGCAGTATTAAAATGAATTAAGTCAAATGGACTGAACATTATAGTCCATCAAAATTTTGTGAAACAAGTTATTTTAAGTTAAATTTTTGTAATGGTATATGAATTCGAATAAATAAAAAAAAGAAAAAAGACGTATATAACTCGGGTTCAACTCTGGTTGAACTCTCATGGAAACTCAGTATATGTTAGCATAATATATTTCTCAAAACATTTGTTTCATCTCCGTTTAGCTGAGCAATAAACTGTTTATTTTAAGTTACGTCTTTTTGCAAGTTTCCTTTTTTTCATAATTGTTATTGGGTGCCTTCCATTTAGACACAGAAAGACAATGGGTGCCTTCCATTTAGACACAGAAAGACAATCGTGTCCGACACAGCGTGTCGCTCTGTGTCGTTCTGTGTAAGCCCAAATGGAACACATAAGTTCATGAAAAATCCGCCACGGCGCACTTTCCTCGTTTTTATTTTTGTTTGGCAAGTAAATCGTAAATTTTATGTTGATAATTTCTTTAAATTAATTACCCGACATCTTATAAATGCTGGGAATCATAAAAATGAAACAATATTGTTGTAATTATAAATTAACGATCACATTTCAATTGGCGAGGGTTGGTAGCATTGTCTTAGTTGTGCCCGGCTGTGTCGTTGATGGAACACTTCTGTGTCGGACACAGTGTAACACTGTCTCTCTGTGTCTAAATGGAAGGCACCCAATTGTGTCCGACACAGCGTGTCGCTCTGTGTCGTTCTGTGTAAGCCCAAATGGAACACATAAAATGGAACACTTTCCTCGTTTTTATTTTTGTTTGGCAAGTAAATCGTAAATTTTATGTTGATAATTTCTTTAAATTAATTACCCGACATCTTATAAATGCTGGGAATCTTAAAAATGAAACAATATTGTTGTAATTATAAATTAACGATCACATTTTAATTGGCGAGGGTTGGTAGCATTGTCTTAGTTGTGCCCGGCTGTGTCTAGCTGTGTCGTTGATGGAACACTTCTGTGTCGGACACAGTGTAACACTGTGTCTCTCTGTGTCTAAATGGAAGGCACCCATTTACTTGTTAGCTTGTTCAAATTCATTTAACGGCTACCCTTGATTAATAAAAACTGAAATGAGTTAAAATAATTTACTCATTTCCATAGACGCAAACCGTCGAAAATCAAATTAGTAGCTTGAAATGAGTTTGCCATACAAATTGACGTTTGAATTGCTATTTTGGCACAGATTTGAATCTCTGTTATTTCGCTTTGAAAGTTTTATACAATTTAGTACAAAATTTGTGTTAAACATTTCTTTAATTAAATTTATTACAAAATAATTGTGCATACACCAAATTGTAGTAATTTTAAATAACAAAATTTCTTTTATGTATTATCGATAAATCAACATCATGGGATTTAACAAGACCAGATGGCACCATGCGGGGGAGTATGTCTGCCCAAACGGCGATTCCTTCTTAACCGTAGGAGGTTGGCGTTAAACTTAGAATTTTACTGTACGTCTGCGTAATCTAAGAAACACTACGATATTCCAATGCTACGCTCCAATTGAAGATGCAGACGATGACATTCAGGACGAATTTTATATGCGACTGCATGACGTTTTTCGTTATATTCCAAGGAAGACTTCATTGCTTTGATGAGTAACTTAAAGGCACAGATCGCCCTAGCAACATCGGCCTTGAACACACAATTGGATATGAAGGCATAACCCAAGTTACTAAAATCAATGGTGAGCTTTTCGTTGACTTCTGTAGCTCTCATCAACTCACGGTAGATGGAAATTACTTTTGTCACAGGAAAATACACAAGGAGAGCCGGGTGCCGCCGGATGGTAGAATGAGGAATCAGATAGATCACATGGCCGTCAGCCGCGGAGAACATTTGTTAAGGATGTCAGGAGCTTAGCTTTAGAGGCAGACATTGGAAGTGGCCACCTTTTGGTAGAAGCAATTATTCGCCTCAATATCGCCGCTTTCAGAGACTCCAACGCGATGCCATAAACCTTCTGCAGGACAGCATTAAAAGGCTAGAATTTGCTAGGAAACTGCAATAAACCTTAAACCAACAAAGCGTTTCTGACGAAACTAATATTGAAGACCTGTGGAATGGAGTACAACAAAAAGCGCCATATTGACAACAGCGAAAATGAGCATCGGTTATGTCCAAAGAAGCCGGCAACATTGATCACGGACACAACCTAGAAAAAATAGAACGCAGGAAAGCCCTCTACAAGCCGTGAGCTCTAAAAGCGACCCGGAAAAATGCCGCCAACTGAAAAAGAAATACTCCCAATAACATCGGGAGGGAAACATGACGTGATAAAAGTTGGCAGACACACAAGCTCACAGAAAAACCGGAAAACGCAGGTAGGCAACAGCTCTCGCGAAAGCACTATACTAAAAAGTTTACCGAAAAGAGTGCCGATGGAAGGCTGCTGGGTAGCGACGAGGAAAAACTCCAAAAGGTGGAAAGAGTGTTTCTTCGCCACCCTGAACGGTTCATTTTCACCAGAACCTGAAGAAAACAACAATGCACACCCAATAAGAATTACTACTCGTGTCCCATTCAAAACAGAAATAGTAACCGCAAGCCAATGGTAAAGCTGCTGGAGAAGATCGCGTTAGATCGAATCCTGGAAATAGCATGGAACCCCTATACCTTTCCGGAAGATTGAACGGAAGGTATGATAGTCAAAATACCAAAACAGTGTTAGGTCACACTTTTGCGACAACTGGAGAGGCATCTGACTATTATAAACTGTGGGTAAAGTCTTGTTCCACATTTTATTATCTAGGATAAGAGAAGTAGTAGACTAACGCTCAGAAGGCAGTAGGCTGGATTCAGAAAGGGCCCCTCCTGCATAGATCATATTACAAGGGCGGATCCAGAAAAGTTTTTAGGGGGGGGCGATCTGAGTAATAAAAAAATTTAAGGATATTTATTATTTGTAATGTTTATATGTCAATGAACTTGTGAATATTTATTTAAGTACACTGTTTGAATGCTTCTACTTCGGGATATGTCTAAGAAATAAAATGAAATCTGAGTGAAATGAAAAAGAGGTTGAGGCTGTAAATGCACATTTATCTATAATGTTTTGAAAAACCATTTTTATGCATGTTCGTGAATTACTTGAATTGCTCCTCCATCACCTTAAAAGAAAACAATTCGCCGAAAACTTTCGCTTTTGGAATATACAAATTAATACAGATAGTGTTATTGATAGATACGCCAATACTAGAAAACATAGGATCGATTTTGTTCTATAAATTTATTTTATAAGTTTGATTATTAAATTTATAATAAATAAAAGTAAAAATTCCAGTTATTAGTTTCATTTAAAATTCAAATATAAAGTTGAAAATTTTACTACTAGGTATATTTCTCATAAAAAAACTTTAATTTTTTTTATTTTAGGGGGGGGCGATCGCCCCAATCGCCCCCCATGTGGATCCGACCCTGTCATATTAACACCATGCGAATCATAGTGGAATAGTCTGCTGAATTAGCAGAATGGTAATTCAGTATACTGCTTGCTTCGGTAGACTATGAGAAGGCCTTCGACTCGGTTAATAGCAGCTTTATACGGAAGCCACTACGGCAACGTAGATTTCCTGATAGGCAGAATAATAGAATTGGTAAAATCTCCATATAACAATTCCAAATGCAGAGTTGTTCATAACGGACAATTATCCGACTTAAGCTGAGCTCAAGAGTACGACAAGAATACCTACTTTCGCCATTACTATTTCTCATAGTAATAAACAACATCCTTGTCAGTGCAGGCGCGGATTCAAGGAGGGGTCACGGGGGTCATGACCCCGCCCAAAAGCAGTGCCGCGGCCAGACAATTGAGAGGCTCTGTGCAATTGAGAGTCCAACAAATTTTTCGCTCGCTTCCCTCGCCAGTTACCCTCCACAGGGGTCCGTCCCCGTGGCAGAATTATGGCCAATATGCTATTTGTCTGGCTCATACTCATTTATGTGGCCCATTCGATGAAGTAAAAATGCAAATAATGAATTCAAATGATTTTTATTGCCAAAGCAAATTTTCACTCGCGAGGCCCCAAACACGCGGGGCTCTGTGAAGTTGCACACCTTGCACATATGCCAGCAACGGCACTGCCCAAAAACGCTCGCTGTTTAAGAAACAAAATTGACCCAACTCAAAAAGCAAAAAATAACCAAACGCCCAAAACCGACCCAACTTTTTTGCAAATTAAAAAAACAACCTTAAAAAATGACCTTCAAGATCAGCAACCAGGGGCGGCTGAGCGCATGGGGATGGAAGGAAAAGTGCACACGCACTTTCGCTTTGGGTGGGGAAATCCACACCCAAAATATTTCATGTACACCTAATAAACCAGAACGTTGAAGAGCTGCCCGCCCAGCATTTAAAAAGGATTGTCTCAGGCGCTTGCCAATAGAAGAATATCCCCGTAGGCACCTCATGAGGACCCCATGAGGCAATGGGGCATGCCAAGAGAAGGCTTCTCACACCCCACAAAAAAAATCAGCGATACTGAAGTGAGGTATACTTTATCAGTTTCTCATAGCGGCCCCATGAGACAAACCAAATGAAATGGGTCAATCCGAACATCTGCCTTCCGTATTCGGAAAGCATACCCAAGCAGCACAATTTGGTTAGAATCCGGTTAATTAACCAGAAACTAGCCAGAGTTATTTAACCATCATAACTTAGTAAAACGTTTGTATAACGTTTCCTAGACATTTATTAAACCGTAAATGGTCAGTTATTTTATAACTCTAGTTATTAAATTACCTATAACTAAGGTTTATAAAACTTCTAAAATATATCTCTACACAACTTAGCAGTTACAAAATAACCTGAAGCAAACGTTTCTAAAACTTCTATCATTAGCCTGATGTAAACGTTGGCTAGTAAATAACCTAAAGCGAACGTTAGTAAAACCTCCATTAACAACCTTTTGTAAACATTGGTTAGAAAATAACCTGAAGAAAACGTTTCTGAGATTGTACATACTTACCGTAAATTAACCTAAAAGTAATTTTGTAACAGAAATCTAACTATCATGCAAAATCTCAAGTTACAAATTTGATATTTTATAACTGCTTTATAACAATACGACTGAAAAAAATGCAATGAATTTACGTAAAGAATATATATATGCTTTATTAAATAATAATAATAAAAATACAAGTACATATTGTTTTTACTAAATTAAACGTTTTAAAAAGATATTTGTAGATGGTTCTTCCTGTCCTATTACACCAAACCTGTAGAGCATTTTTACCTAAAAATATAAGAAAATTAAAAAAAATATTAATTTTATCAAAGACTTTAAATATATAGAATTAATAGTAATTAAAAACTTACCCACGTTTGCTTTTTCTAAAAAAAATATTAATTGCAGATTATTAAATTCGCTTTTTACGCCCGTGAACTTCTTCTCTTCACTGATGCTTGCTTGTAAATGAACAAGTTTCGACAAGCTTGTGCTTATATTTTACTTTTTCGTACAATTCTAACTCATAATATACACCTATGCATTAATAGCGAGTATGTTTCTAGCTCGTAATAAACTCTTATGTTACGCTTAGGTATATTTCTAACTCGTCCTAACCCATTCATTAATAACGAGTTATATTTCGAACTAGATATAAACCCTTATATTAATTTCGTTACATCGAGAAATACTGCTTCTCTTTTCCTTACTTTCATCGACGTCTGTTGGCTTTTTCACATATTCAAGTACTTTGTTTCATTTCAATCATCAGGTTATTTTCGAGTTTATTTTCAAACCGTTAGAGGAGAGTACATTTTTAACTCATAATATGATCATACGTTATTTTGAAGAATATTTCTAACCTACAAAACTACATGTTAAATCAGAGTATATATATCTAACTTATAATAAACTCATACATTATTTTCGAGTTTTTTTCTATCCTCTGAAAAACCTAAACACGTTTGCAAGGTTAAGTTTGTGTATATTTGTAACCAAAAGAATTACAAATTAAAAATAAGTGCTGAAGTAACTCAGTAGCAACGAAATTTTGAAGTTATATTCTAACTTAAAAAATAAGTAATATTCTACCTTAAAAACTAAGTTAGTGTTTAGTTAGAAGGTAATCTGGTTAGATTATAACGCTTAAGTAACCTGTTTGTAACAAAAGCGAAAGTTATAAAATAACCTAGGTTAGATTTTGCTACTTGGGTAGCTTTAGCTTTACTCATACAAAGCTTTAATTTTTGTTGTTACATTGCTTCATATTTCAGGAAATTATGTTGGTGACCATGAAGGGTGTTATTCAACATGCTCAATAGCCCGGTTCTGGTTTGATCAGAACGGTCAAGCAGCATTGGACGCCATTAGTACTCAGTTGGTGAACACACGCGTTTAAAAATACATATAAAGTTTTCGACAACGGCACAGCTATTACTCATAAATCCACGAAGAAATTCTCAAGTAAATAAATTGACCGATTAACATTTTAACGGTTCCCGTGCTCCCCATACACAATCATTATGCTCCGCCGCCCTTGTCAGCAACAGATTGATCTATACTCTTTCTATATGTTTTAATTTGCAAACTCGGAAGTTAGCTGCACTCACAATAAAGGGCGCGTCTTCCTCAAAAACACATTAGGGCACGTTTTCGTAGGGCACGTTTGTTTTTAATCCAGTTTTGTTCGTTTTTTCCGCCACTTTTAATTCCGTGACGCCCCCCCCCAAAACAAAATTCTAGATCCGCGCCTGTGTCAGTGACCTTCTAGATACTAGAAAAGGTGGCATACAATGGGGTTGTTGCCAGACGCCTTAAGGATCTCCACTACGCAGATGATATCGGCTTGCTGGCCAACTAACATCAGGACCTCAAAAACATGTTAAACAATTTAGCAACAGAAATAACTGTTTCCTCTCTATGTCCCAACACAAGGGATTAAAGGAGCATAAGAAGAAGTACAAATTTCTAAGCTTAGTTTATCCCAAATTAATTGGAGAATGGCACAGAGGGATCATTCTGCGTTGAAAATGTCTAATCACCAAAACCAAAGACAACGCAGTAGTACAGAATTGTAGAGCGGTTCGAGAGAATTGGGATTAAAGACAATACTAGAAATCTTTTCGTTTAAATTGCGAACTCATCAATAACGGTTACATTGCTCGGTGAATTTTCTCGGAAATATTGACGCAACTTAAGTTTTACACCGGCTCCACCCGTTGGTCCCAATGCAGGTACCAGCGAACGTTGGTGCATATTCCGATATACGACGGCCAATCCCCAAGCCAATGCAAATTTCTCGATCCACACTTTGGACAAGTAACATTGGGGATAACGTGCGGAGCCGGCCTTAAGGTACAATGCCTTGCTTATTTCAATATACATTTTTTATCATATTTCACTCGTATTATTTTGCCATTCAATGTGGTCGATAATGAACAAAAGACATTGTTGTTGTTTTTTCAATCTTACTGGTCACCCTTAATTATTTCTTAAATTATCCTTTTTGGATCTGGTCACCGCCAAAGTTCATTCAAAACACTTGAGCAATATTTAAACCTAAAATTTGTAAAAAATCCAATCCTTACAACAAGGCCACGGGAACTGTTCCCAGAGAAGACAAAATCGCAATTCCTCATCCCAATAAATAAATGGCCACTTTCCCAGAAAATCATCGTCATAAAATCACCGCTTCCTCAGTTCCCACGCCTTGAAACTAACTGCAGGCCATCTAATAAGATCAGAACTGCGTCAAGTGCGTTTACACAAGTTCCGAGTCAGCAGTGTCCTGGGAGAAAAGCGCATGGCAGCGTGCAATAACCAAATTCGCCTGAAAACGCAAGTATCCTGGGTGGCACAGGTAGATGTACCAGTATTGTGTACGAGGGCTCACCAACACCTAAACAATGCTGTTTTCATATGTGCTTCAGTCGCGGGTTTGTGTGTGGTATGGACATTTTTCTCCTTGTTCCTGGCGACAGTTGGAAATTTTCAGAACGTGTTTGAAACAAAAATAGCAGTAAACCGTGTGCGTGAGAAACATGCATCGAGTCGGATTACGTACCGCCATGCATTTCTGTGCGAGATTGCGATAAATTCCTGAAATAGTCCTGGCATATTGCTACACATCACATGCAATTAATTGTAATTGGCGGAAGAGCTTATAATGTAAATAACGGAAGTGTGTTTTCATACAATTAGTGAAGGCTTTCAGTTATTAGCCGTGTTTAATGAGCTGGCTCTAGGTTGAGATATCTCAGCAAAATTTGTTTTATGAGCGATTCATGTTTCATGAGTCTGCTCTAAGTTGAACTGGAGCAACTTAAATTACGGTTTTCTGCTCTACCTTTTTTGGTAGCGCAACTTCGGACAAAGTTTCTTGCTCTCCTTTTAGTAGAAGAACGACCTTCACCGATCGAGTAACCGAATGAAATCTTTTTTTTATGATAAAAAATATGCTAACAAAAGTATGGTGATGGGTTGCCTAACGAAATATGTTCAAGCCTATATTTAACAGGCGTTTTTTCGCCATTTTCCGCCTTTTTATCTATTTTGAGGAGAAACTATGCATTTTGGTGAAAATATATCAAAAGAGCAGGTTGTAGAGCATAAAATTTCCTACAAATTTTGTCTTCACTGTTTTTTCGAATTCCGCATTATTTTCCCAATACAAAGTTACATCAAACTGAGTGGCAGTCTTACACAGAGATCTGCCGCAGTTCAGAACAGTCGTGGATGTGTAACGACAGAATTAAGAGCCTTGAGGTCTGCCTGGCTATCCGATAAAATACATATATTCTTATGAAATATTATTTATCTTCAGCCATTCGAGGGTTTCCTAGATCGCAGTGACTTCCGCCTGGAAGACGCTGCAGTGGTCGGGTATCTATATATTCATTGCAATGCAGTCCAGGGTGGTCAGTCACCAGCGAGATAGGGGAGCAACATGTAGTGTATTTAAATATTTAAATACGCACGTGCCGTAACTATCTTGGACTGGTGGAAGTGCGATCATAACCTCCTCCTGGTGGCCACTGGAAGCTGTCCTGAAAGGGATTGACTAATATGATCGGGCCTACCAAGCCAAAATGTAAAGTTATCGTGTCGAGGGCTGCATGGCTGTGGGTAGGTTTTGCACTGTCGTTTTACGATCCCCTCTGGGCACCGGGCGCACCCAGTTGTATAATGCCTTACTCTGGAGGCTCTGTCAGGATGGACCTTACTTTTCCTACCATACTCATGGGAGTTTTGTGGACCAATTAATCTGGAGAGGGCCAAGGTAAGGAGGGCTGAAGTAGAATTGAGGAGCCCCACGGAGTACACCCGAGCCCCGCTTTGTGAACTCCTTCCCTACAGACCAAAGACAGGACGGTGGCCTGGAACCCGGGTAGCCAAAAAGCAGACCTAGACAACCGCCGCTCTGTCCAAAGTTTTTGGAGCCGCCAGAAAATTGGCAGCCTCAGCTCCCATATAATCTAGGGGAACACTCCCATCATCCAGGGGAGCAGGAACTCCAAAAGAAGGAGAAAAAATTAAAAAAAAGTGTGGAATCGCAATTAACCTCCTACTGGGACAATAAGCAGATACAGACCGGCGCCGTGTAGTGCGATAGGTCAACCGAATGGCCACGGTACTTTTGGATCCAATATCTCAAATTTAAAAAAAAAATGCAGTCCACCATACCGATATGCCATTCATAAGTATAGGTCTGATTACGGCTGTATACATCCAATGGCC
Organism: Thereva nobilitata; assembly: GCA_963855945.1. NCBI lineage: Eukaryota > Metazoa > Arthropoda > Insecta > Diptera > Therevidae > Thereva > Thereva nobilitata. The sequence goes on from OY979697.1 coordinate 39,688,614, forward strand.
GATGGGGGTTTAAGGCCCCAATTGATTCCGATCGTTCTTTGGCATAAGAAGAGAAATTATTGGATCTCTCTAAAAGATTCGGTCTCCACTTTAGTTTCCTATCCAGTTCGCATCCTCCTTAAGTTGCAATTCTTGATTGCAGAGTCTTAGAAAGGGGAAATCGGCAAGTCTATTAGTGTTGAGCCGGACTTACACGAGGCAGTACATTTGTCTCTTACATGATGTAAATTGTACTGAGGCCTCAGTTTTTTTAAATGTCCCGGTTCAAAAATAATGTCCTACTGGTATATGAGCGGGTATCAAGATAAATGAAGCGAGGTGTGATTGCAAATTACTTACTTAGTGGAAAGACATTTCTTCCTTCTTTTGCCACAGTAAAATTTCCAATGTGAATTGCGGCGAGGTGAGATTGTAAACATGAACTGTAGAGACATTTCTCACTTCTTTTGCCGCAGTAAAATTTCCAATGTGAATTGCGGCGAGGTGAGATTGTAAACATGAACTGTAGAGACATTTCTCACTTCTTTTGCCGCAGTAAAATTTCCAATGTGAATTGCGTCGAGGTGAGATTGTAAACACGAACTGGAGAGACATTTCTCACTTCTTTTCCGGCAGTAAAATATCCACTTTAAGCTGAGCCGTGGTGAGATTGTAAATATGAATTGGATGGAGAGACATTTCTTACATTTTTCGAGGGAGTGAGGTTTTGTCCTAAAGAGACAATTCTTACATTTTTCGAGGGAGTGAGGTTTTGTCATGAAGAGACAATTCTTACATTTTTCGAGGGAGTGAGGTTTTGTCCTGAAGAGACATTTCTTACATTTTTCGAGGGAATGAGGTTTTGTCATGAAGAGACAATTCTTACATTTTTCGAGGGAGTGAGGTTTTGTCATGAAGAGACATTTCTTACATTTTTCGAGGGAGTGAGGTTTTGTCCTGAAGAGACAATTCTTACATTTTTTGAGGGAGGGAAATTTTGTGCTGGAGAGATATTTCTTACTTTTTTTGCAGTAGCAGAATTTCCAACTTGAAATTAGGCGAGGTGGGATTGCAAAATATAAATACATACATAATACGTTTCATAAAAATTGCATTTATACAGTTTTTATGTTGGAATCAAATTAAAGAATTCCCACCACCTCCTCTTAATTTTTTTGAAATATATAATGATTGAAGGAAATCAATAACAATATCATAATGAATTCCTAACAGGATTGCTACATAAAAAATAAAAAATGTATAAAAGCAATTTTTATGAAATTGTTTCTAATTAGTTGTCCGTGGCTGTACATTGTGGAGGCATAGATTTCTTACTTACTCTAAGGCAGTTTAATGAATATTAGAATTAAGCTTGTAAAAATGCACTTCATTGGTATTTATTTTCTTTCTTTTTTTTAATCTGCTTGTTTTTCTCATTTTGGCATTACAATAGAACCTCGCCTCATTTGAAGTATGACATTGTACTGGCTCAAAAGAAAAAAGAGGCACCTCTTACAAACTCATTTTATAATCGTGTCCTACCCAACACTAAAGTCTATGCTTCTTTGTACAGAGCACTACCTCCGGCCTCAGACCCTTTGTAGTAGCCCAATAAACAAGAGTCTCCAATGCTCGTTACATTATATCTCTTATTGTTGAGATGTACGTGCCGGTCAACACCAGCACAATATCATCAGCATAGACAGGCCCGGAAAGTTCCCGATGGAGGGTGTGGAAGCGTCCGCACCCGGCTAGGGACGCCTGTGGACATCCACACACCAAATTGAGGATATTTCAGCCGATATTAGTGATAGTTCCACACTGGTTATTAAAAAGCTTTTTTATAATGCTCCTAGAATGCTTTTCAAAAACATATGCTCCCCTGCAATGACATGCAATGTTAGAAAGTATATGGAACTGGAGCGGAACGGGAGCGCTGTAAGCTTTTTAAGGAGTGCTCAAACAGCGCTATTGGAGCACTCCATTTCCGGCTGGGTACTTAGTGGTTGCGATTGTGCGAGCATTCGACATTGCAAAAGTCGTAGTCTGAGATAATTGTTCATGGGTGGGTAAACATATCTCGCTCAGCTCATCCCTGCAAACGTTTCGATTCGGAAACGATTCGAGAACGATTTGCCAAAAGCGAAAGCTTGCTTCGATCTCGGACTTGTTAACGACTCGTAAACGAATTCGAAGGCAATAAAAGCGGAGCAAGAGATCGAATCGCTTTCTCGTGCTGATAACGAATCGCATGCTTGTATCGATAGCAAATCGCTTCTGTCGCGGAAATCGCCGAGCAAAACAAGTCAAAAACTCAAACTTTCCAAACAAATCGTTGAAGAGAAACCAAAGGCTCTCAAAATTTCCTCTCATTCCCAGCAAACATCATCTCGAAGTTTAGCGTTTTTCGAAAAATTCTCGAAGAGGAAGAGAGCGAGAAAGAAATAGTTTGGAAATAAAGTTACGATAATATTTCGTTTTTGCGAAAAAAAATTGAAATGTTCAAAGAAGAGAGCTGCGTACTAAAAGTAAAATTCGTCATGAAAAGGTTTCGAGAATTGTTCGTTTTAACGAAAAAGTTAGTGCATTTCACAATTCGCTTTATTTAGGTTTGAGATGCGCAAAGTCCTGCTTGTCAAAATTATTATAATTCTTTGTTTACAAAAATGTACCATTTGTTTAATTTAAAACACAATAAATTTCTGTGCAACATGTTGAAATTCTGGCCGCAAAGAGTTAAATGTCATATGCGTATTTCAATTGCACGATTTTTATTTTCATAACTTTCCCTTCTTTTCAGGATCAGGGAGAATCATTTCAAGAAGTTAATTTACGTCTGTGGACATCATGGAAATTGTTATTTTAGAAGAATTAAATTTTTGCAATTGACTGCATAATTTTCTTTAAAAAAATAAATAACTGAAATATGCAGCTGATAGTAGAAATTTAATTCTTCAAAAACAACAATTTCCATGATGTCCCCAGACGTAAATTAACTTGCTGAAACGATTCTATATCGATTCACATTTTCGGAGAAACCTCAAATATATAAAGCCCCTATTGTACACCAACTCATTTCGAAAAAACGAAAGGAACTCGAATCGCTTTTGCGATTCGACCTAGCGGGCCTTTTCGTACTTTTTTACTTCGACTTCAATTCAAAACCGGCTTCGAGATCGCAATTGTAGTTCATTTTAATGAATCGTTTTCGATTCGATCTCAAATCATAATGTTTGCTGGGTTTGAACGTGTAAATCTGTGTTCACAGTGGCATTTGTGTATTGTTGTGTGCGAAAGTATTTGTCTCCGAGTTTCGATTTAAAAACCTAATATCTGCCCGGCGATGCGAAAATATTTGAAGAAACCGCACGAAAACGAAGCCAGATTGCCTCAAAGTTCTGATAGTAATGATGTGGAAGTTATGTCAGGGTCTGTTCGAAATGTGTGTGATGGGATCGAGAATTTTCTTAGTACTGACAGGCTTGTTGTTACTGAAGATTGTTGGCACCCTTGGAAGTTCCATACCCGGAAAAATTACAAGGTTCCGGGCCTGACCATAGGGCAAAGTGGTGCACCCAGACTCCCTTGGTTATCAACACTTCGTTGACTGTCGTATTCCAAAGGAGCGGCGATAGGAGCCCACCCTGCGGTGTGCCTCTTCCAACCCGTCTGACTTCTTCCGAGAGCCCCAGACCTGACTTTATGACCCTGCACCTCAGCAGCTGATCAATAAAAGACTTGGAACACCCAGTCGCTGGAGTGCCTCCGTGACCGCAGAAGATTCAACTTTGCCGAAAGCACCTTCAATATCTAAAAAAGCAGCCGAAGTGAACTTGAATTCAAGGGATTTTTCAATGACCACTACCAGGGAGTGGAGAGCAGTGTCTACCGATTTACCTTTCGTGCAGGCATTCCGCGAGGGAGAAAGCAGTGGTCGTATAACTGATGCATATTGCATTTTCATAAAAGTTCCTTTTATTAAGGTGACCAATCGTCCTCCTTTAGGGAGGACAGTCCTTCTTTTATAGCTTCTGTCCTTCCTCGAATAATGCCCTCCTATCTGTCCTCCTTTACGATATTTTAAACTAATCTGTTAATCTCTGCATTCGGCGATGCCGCGCCGAACTGTTTCGCTTCAAGTGACGGTACAGTTCGGAAAGACGCGATTATGTGCCTGTTTAGACGGTTCGGTACCGCGACCTTTCTTGGTGCGGAGAGGATTCGAGGGCGAAGCAAGTGCGATCAACTGACTGCTTAAATTTCATGTTGTATAAAAAGCAATACCTACATCAAAAAAATAACTACTGAGTTTAGAGAAATCATTATAAGGACCTTTTTTGTAGAGCATATGATTCTCTATTATGATGTCTCTGCACAACTTTTTTAGAAGAGCACTAACAGCACGCAAAGTTTTCTCTATGTTATTCCTATGGAAAATCGAAAAGCTTGATGAGGCACCTCTCCTTGCGCGAGCATTCGTTTTTACTCCCATTCTACCAATTTTTCGAGTGTCACTTAAAAAAAATATTGCATTTTTGGCCCAGCCTAGTTCTCCTTCCGTTTGCTCCGCCTGCCATAAAAACGACTGGACTCAAAAACCAATGCAGCAGTTGAAAGAGTTTTTTCAATTGATAATGATCAAGTAATGCACAAGTGAGAAAAAAAGATTGAAGCTAGATGCAGTACTACCGTAAAATTCAATTCAAATAAAAATTTAATTAAAAGGGATGTAAGCATCATTTCAGTTTCATTTATTTACATTGAGCTTCTTTCCTTAATTTTTACGTCCTCCTTTTCATTGTAAAAAAATTGGTCGCCTTACTTTTATCTCTTCTTGCAGCAAGTTTGACTTTTTTTGCTTTATGTCGATATAATGTTTTAGCGTGTTCTAATTCAATAATTTTGTCCTTAATACGTAAGCATAGCCTGCAAATTCTTCACCTGCTTCTCTAAATAGTTCCTGTATATTTTCAGGGGTCGGAGTCACATTGGGATCTTTTGTTGTATTATTATTGATACCAATTCACTTTTTGTTCTTTCTTCGTCCATTTTAGTTATGTCCAACTTCTTCTTTCTTACAGTTTGTCGTCTGCTATATGCAACAGGTCTCAGCCTTATGTCTCCTTTAAGAATTCTGTCCGCTCCTCTTCTCGTTCTCACGTCAAGAAGTACTGATTCCACTTACGACTTATTGTTTTCGGTTTGGAGAGGTCCACGTGTATGTATTTTTTTATTGGGGAATAGCTATAGTACATTCTGATGTATTATAATGCCTACTCCACTTTCGCTTGTTGCTTGGCTCCCTGAATATATGAGCTTGTTATAGTTTGCCGTATTTATTTCGAGTGCGGCCATCTCATTTCAAATATTCCAAGTATCACCGCCTTGTATTTTTTAATTAGTGTAGACACATCTCTCATTAGTCCTGTTTCATGTTCCAAAAGTCGTTGCCATGTGGTACATCCTACTCCGAGGCTGCGTTCCGTAATTGGTATATACTATCGTACAGGTCACTAGCCTTGAGCCATAGTGTGCGCCGGCTATACCTCCAAACCCTAGTCGCATAAGTCCTGTTAATCGTGTATAAATAAGCTCCCCAGTTGAATATTCAGAGCCAGGCTTTCAGTTAAATATATTTTTAAAAAAAAAATTTATACCATATTAACTTTATAGCAGTTTCACTAACAAAAGCACTTATTTTCAGATTTCTTGGAAGATCATCACTTGTTTTGAAACTTTAAAAAATTGAGCAGCTTGGCAGTGTTAAAAGAAATTAATAAAAAAATTTAAAAAATCAGGTAATTCCTATTTTATTATTTTTAATCGTTTGGTCTTTTGAACCACGAAAAACCAACGTAAAAATACTAAAAAAATTGATAAAAGGATGTTAGACATTTTTTATTCAGCCAGCGTATTGTTAGCCTTGGCTTCCTCCAGAATTCGCCTTCGCGCGTCTTTTCAAGTCTCTTATTCCTAATTGTCCTATACCTTCCTCGATGTCGTCTATGGGTTGTGTCTAACAGGATGTTCCATCACCGTCGTGTTTAAATATATTTCACCCGGCGGTGCACACTTTTGCCGTTGATGGAACACCCTGTTAGACACACTGTGTCTCTGTGTGTCTAAATGGACCTATTCACACTGTTGATTTTCCGATAGCGGTTTGTCTGTAGTTCATCCAAAAATTTTGACTTCTGATTTCAATGTTGATTTCCTTAGAATTTTATCGGTCCGAGCTTCTTCAGCCGTCTTGCTTGTGGATGATACGTGGACAAGAAGCTGGTCCAGTTTTCCCGTCTTCCTTTTATTGGGTCTCCTTAGCGGTTGTCCTTCAGTTTTGGGGGGAAAGAACTTTCCCGCTCCTGTTGAGGTCAATGCACTATCGCCTTCCTATTGTAGTCGTGTATGCAGATCGGTCATTGGGCCTATTCACACAGTGCATATTCATGGCGCCTAAAACCGGTTTTATAGATGAGAGAGGGAAGGGAGCGGAAGAACTTAACGAAACATTTTTCACGCAAAACGAAACGCGTGAAAACTAGCACACATTTGAAAAGTTACTTCTATCTCTTGCATTCTTTAGCTCTGTTTTTCTCTAACAAGTAAATTTCATCTGCAATACATTTAAATGTTCCTGTATAGCATTCAAATTTACTATCCATAATTTACGCCCCGCGTGAGTTGCTAGGAGTTGAATAAAACCGGTTTTACTCACCACACTTATGGCAACGTGTGAATATGCCCAATGGAAGGCACCCTATATATCTTTTCTTATGGCGTCCTGATCTCCGTTTTCTTGTCGGTACTTTCCCCAGCACTATCTTGGCCGGGTTCCGTTCCGTACCTCGTTGGACATGACTAATCCATCGTAGGCTATTTCTTTTAATCACTTTGACAATGTTTAATGCTTTCATACAACCTGAGTTGTATCTTTTCCTCCAAATGCCATCCAAATGTATTCCACCTGTATTCGCTTTATAAAGCCAAGAAGCATATTAGCCCTGGCTAATTATCGTAGGGCAGATTTAAATTTAATTGTTTGCCTAGGACCACACCTAGATCCACAATAACCACGTGATTCAATATATTTCATGGCAGTTGCTGGTGTTAAGTTGTAATTTATTAACTATGCACCAATCTTGCCGGGGGCGGCGGAACATAATCATTGTGGGTAGCGAGCAAGTGAACAGATAACCGTTAAAATGTAAAAAGTAATCGGTCAATTTATCTAGCAGCTGTCTGCGGTATATGGTTTTAAAAGGTCTGTTCCAATAGAAAACCTGTCCTGTCGTAGCCTGCGAAAAGTTACTTGATTGGTGGGGGAAAATTTAGTCAAAATCCCGAAAAGTCAAGGAACGCTTTCTGGGATGTTTCGTGCAAATCAAGAAGACCATAACCTAAAAATCACTTGTGTCTTCAAAATAATGAAATAAAACTATTGAAATTAATAAATTATTTATGAAATTATTCAAAATCTTGTAGTAAGGTACCAATCGAAGAAATTATTTTCAGCACATCGTAATCATTTTGGTTTGACATGACAAGAACAGCTGTTTTGACATGTTGAAAACGTCGTAAGATTTCACTCCACCTAAAAATCTCCTGCGGTTTCTTGGTCGAGGGAAAGTAAAAATTTCCCCGCTTTTCCGAGCATGAGATTCTATTGGAACAGGAATTGGGTGATTTCTTGGTCCCGCGGGATCCCGCATTCTCTATTGGAACAGACCTAAATTCTTTGATAATGGGGTTATGACCGACTAGCATATGGGGGTGTCGGGGGGGGGGGGGTTGTAGATAGGGCCCCTATGAGGCTAGTCCCGCTGCCTCATGTGGATTGTCCTATAAGGCCCACACAGGGCATCTAACGCCTTGCATCATTCGCTCCTCGTCATAAGGAATGCCCCATTTGGCCTCCTTGAGGAAAAATCATTGCTACCAGATTCCGAGTGGAAAAATTTGAGAATTTGGGCGTGGATATTTGATATTTGATATTTATTTATAAAACAATTTATGTACAAAGACAGAGTCTTAAAAATAGAACACTACTCTACTGCACGGTATACAGAACCAAGGTAATGTAACAGAGACTGACAGCTTCGAATATCGTAGAAATTCCGTGAGGAGTGACGTCAGCACTAATGTAGAAACAACAACACAACTCCGATTTTATATGGGAAGAGCGTGCCAAGTGACGTCAGCACTCAAATGACATTTCTCCATTACCACGGTATACAGAAACAAGGTAGTGTAAAAGAGACTGACAGCTCGAATATCGTACGAATATCGTAGAAAAAGCCGACGTCACCCGGCAAGTTAATACAGAAAACAACAACAACAATTTCCATTTTGTATGGGGAAGACTTGCCGAGTGACGTCAGCATTCAAATGACATTTCTCTTTTACCACGGTATACAGAAACAAGGTAATGTAAAAGAGAAATGTCATTTGAATGCTGACGTCACTCGGCAAGTCTTCCCCATACTAAATCGAAATTGTTGTTGTTGTTTTCTGTATTAACTTGCCGGGTGACGTCGGCTTTTTCTACGATATTCGTACGATATTCGAGCTGTCAGTCTCTTTTACACTACCTTGTTTCTGTATACCGTGTCTTTTACATTACCTTGTTTCTGTATTAGTCGAGGAAATAAAGCACTAAAAAGTGCCAAACCTAGGATTTTTTGAACAGTAAGATGGATCTTAATGCGGTTTTTTGTGTTCGATTCGTGAGAGCGTCTACAAACTTTGTGACCGGTAGTGATGAATTCATTTTGGAAAAATGCATTTTCTGCAATAAAAATATGCATTTTAGAAGTGCATCTCAAAGAGACATTGTACCACTCTGTAAATATTGATGGAAATGAGTCGAGTTTTGCTACTCGGGGGTTTTCGGGGTCGCTGAACACGAAAATAACGACGGCAACAGTCTCCGAGGTACCTGGTACCCGGGGGGACTGAAACACCCCTTTTTAAGGGTTTTTCGCGATAAATTCAATAATAATGAAAAATAATCCAATGAAATACACTTTTTTCAATATTTATTTGCGAAGGTGGTTGATTTTTACCCTTAAGGGGTTAAAACTACCCCTACAATTTGAAAAATCAACTTTAAATAAAAGAAATTGCAAAAAAATTTTTTTTTACTATTTGCTTGAAATTTGGTTGAATAGGTATTACCATCCAAGAATATATTATTATCAACCCTTCAGGGGGTAAAACTACCCCTAGATTAAAGTTGTATTTGAAAAAAGATTGAATTTTTTTTGCATTTAAATTTTATTTCTATCTACGAAAACAAATTTTTCTTTAATGTATTTTTTATTCTGTTTCGATTTAGGGGTGGTTTGGAGGGGTTAGAATAAATTTCCCCAATTTTTTAAGAATATTTCATCAAAAATAAAAATTATATGCAAAAAAATAAATTTAATCTTTTTTCAAATTTAACTTTAATCTACGGGTAGTTTTACCCCCTCAAGGGTTGATAATAATATATTCTTGGCTGATAATAACTATTGAACCAAATTTCAAGGAAATAGTAAAAAAAAATTTTTTGCTATTTGTTTTTCAAATTGTAGGGGTAGTTTTAACCCCTTAAGAGTTAAAAATAAATTTATTTTTGCCTGAAAATACGCATACAATGGAATTTAAAGCATAAACTTGAAAAAAAAATGTTTAAACATTTTTTTATTTTCAGTCGATTTAGGGGTGGTTTCAACCCTTAAAAATTATCCCTTATCATAAAATTTGGCTGATTTAGTATAAATCAACCACCTTGTCAAATACATATTGAAAAAAGTGTATTTCATTGGATTATTTTTCATTATTATTGAATTTATCGCGAAAAACCCTTAAAAAGGGGTGTTTCAGTCCCCCTCGGAGACGGTTCCCGTCATTATTTTCGTGCTCACCGACCCCAAAAACCCCGAGTAGCAAAAGTCGACTCATTTCCATCAATATTTACCGAGTGATAGAATGTCTCTTTGAGATGCACTTCTAAAATGCATATTTTTATTGGAGGAAATGCATTTTTTCAAAATGAATTCATCACTACCGGTCACAAAGTTTGTAGACGCTCTCACGAATCGAACACAAAAAACCGCATTAAGATCCATCTTACTGTTCAAAAAATCCTAGGTTCAGTGCTTTATTTCCTCGACTATATACCGTGTCCATTACATTACCTTGTTTCTGTATACCGTGACTCTACTGTAGATAATAGAAAATATTAATGGAAACATTACAATAAAGCACATAGGAATTGAATATGAAATTAAAAAAAATTATTATAAAATAAGATTAAATTAAAGAGAAAAAGAAAAATGAAACAAGTTAAAAATATGGATAAAAATTATTAAAAAAAAACAAAAGAAAGGCATGTGATGTGTTAAGTGGGGCAGATGTTAGACCTGAGCGAAGTGATTAGTAATTAGTTTTCTAAAACTATTTGCGGTAGCGGCTGATTGGATTATTTGGGGCAAAGAATTCCATATTCTCCCAATGTGAACGAAGTAAGAACTTTCGAGACCTTTGAAGTTGAATTTCGGAAGTGCGATCATTCTATGTCTTGGATATGTGAGTAATAACTGCGCCGGTGTCAAAAGCTTATATTTTTAAACCAATGCGGTCCCTAACTGAGTATAAATCACGTCTAATGCTGCTTGACATCTGTAATCGAACCAGAACCGGTCTATTGAGTACTAAAGCTTAAGAGCATTCTTTTAACGCTTTTTAAAAAGTAAGTCGGGATTGCCCCATTTCATTTGTAATGAGGTTGCCTCATAGGGTTCTTATGAGAAACTGATAAGACATATTTCACTTCAGAATCGCTGATTTTTTTGTGTGGTGTACATGAGGAAATTAAGGGTAAAGCCCTCATGGGATCCTCATTTGCCATCTACTGGGAAACCCCTCTTTCGGTATGTCCCTCATTTGCCACATGGGGCCTACACGCTGCATGAGGCAATCACCTTTCTAATCGGTGGGGTTTAAAAAGCTTTGGCTATACAGTAAAGGTGACACCCCAATGTACGCTTGGCTTGCTTTGGTGCTTTGCTTTGACATTTTAACTAAATCAATGCTTTGTTATGAGGCAGAACCAAGTGCCCAAGTGACTAAGGCACAAGTCTCACACATAAAAACTGAAAAGCTCTGAAAAGCTCACCAATTTCAAGCCAGTTCAAGCAAGCAAGCGTACATTGAGGTTTCACCTTTAGCTTTGTCAAACTCAATGAATCTTTTAGCTTGACGAGCGCCCTGGGTCCTTGTCTAGCATGCTCGGAAAAGCGGGAGACTGTGAAGCTACAGCGAGGAGGAGATTGAGTCTCCTTCATCGCGGGGTTGGTACAATAGACCAAATAAAATAGGTCGCAGAGGTCGCTAACACACCCCCGTTAAGGAAATAATAAATGAATCCCGACATTCACGCGAACTGGACACACGTTAGAGTGGGCCGTACACCATTAAAGGAGTGTTGGGTAATGGAAAAAAAGAGTAGGAAGGCGATCACAATATAAAACGCTTTATGCTTATGATCGTTTGAATCCATGTCTGGTCGACGAAGTAGAGTCAGTCGACGAAGGAGTTGCCAATTGTGGCATCATAGAAAGAGAGACCTTTGGGAGCGTTTGGCAGAAAAAAGCGTTAGGTAGCGCTAAGGAACTTACTATAGAGTTTTCAGCACAGAGCACGCTGGCTAACTCGCTCCACGGTAGCCATGAGCGATATCAGGTGCGCTTTTGAGCGCTATCGTCTGCTTTTTTCTGCCAAACACACCAATTATTGTCTCTGAAAATAGATCACTAAGTAAGGCAGAAGAAGGAGCGTGGATAAAAGACAGTTGGGCGACGGTTCAACAACTGTAGTCATCTTCAATGTAAAACGGCAATAATAAAGGTTTAATATAATTAGAACGATAATAATTAAAAGGGAGGTTCAATGCCTTTCTTCAAGATAAATTAAAAGCTCGCATATAATATACAATTAAAGTAGAAATGATAAATAAAATTAAATAATTTTTTCACTAACTCAGTTACATGTTACCAATGTCACGCTGTACCTGTTATTTCACTACGTACTTAGCAATCTAATTTCATGAATGTTGTGATAAGTGTATTAAGAAGAAGATGGTCGTTTATGAATTCGTTGAATTTTCTAGCTTTTGTTTTATTTTTAATTATATCATATTTTTATTAATTGCAAGCTCATGTAAAGATTTTATGTGTTTTATTAGAAACAATTTTGTAACTTACTGACAGAAATGTAAAATTGCAATGCAAATATGAGACTTTTTTTTATTAAAATATGTCAAATTAATCAAGGGTTGAATTTTACAAATTATGTTTGTTATTTTTTCAATTATTTCCTGCTAATATAAACAAATAATTAAATATTTAAATTATTCGATCTTAAAATCAATTACAGCGTACCAAACGCAAATTGGTCTAAAAGTAGAATGTAACACGATTCTAGTACAACTTTACTTCAAGTTCATGAATTTTTATTTCGATATTCGATTCGAAAACAGTTTCAAGAAGAATTCCGTGGTGAGTGGATTGCGCGATTGTTAGCTGAACGAAATGTTTACACTCCTACACAGAAGTGGACGTCATTGAAAAATTAAAAAAATAACAAAAACTGTGACTGCTATAATTGGTAAAAACGATTGTGTAATCGGGCGAAAAAGTAAACGCAAAAATTTCAATAAACGAATTCATACAGACTACCAGAGTGATAAAAGTTTTCATCAATCCAAGAATGAAACAGGGCTGAAATGAGCTCTAACGCGCCGCATGGAGGCAGAGGCACTGTGCAAGGTAGACATGAGCACTTTTCAAAGTGGACGTGCGCGACGATTTGCTTTCAAGAAATAGGGCGAAGATGTTTTCTACGGCAGTAGTCAAACAGTATTTGACAACAGTTTTTACAGTTTTGATATAAAAGTTTATTTCTATAATTTTTAAGTGAAGTGTTTTTTTTGCCTGGGTGAGATGTGTGCATACAGTGGTGCCCCAGACAATGTTTGAGACTTGCTGCGCTAAGGATTTTGCTGTTGTTTTTCTATGAAACGTGAACAGCTCAATTAAAAGAAGTCTAGCCCATCCTAATAATTAATTAGTGCCTTAAATCATTTGAATATATATCCATTCCAGACTCTGCAGACAGAATGATAATTTTAGGATCACTCCAAAATTTCATTCATTTAAGAAAGAACTCGGTCGTCCACCTTCAGTTGCTACCAAGTTGTCCAAGTCTAAGAAGTGTTTCTTACTATCAAAATATTGATAAAGTTTCTAATAATCATGTTAAATCTTAAAAAAGTGCCTAACTTTTATCTGAGCAGTGTGATAACTATTATTATTATTGCAGACCCTAGTGTCTTTTGTAATAACATTTACTTAAAGCGACAGAATCAAATAGTCCCCAACTATACTAATAAGCCAGAGAAACACCTTTAAAATATTGTAGTAAATATTCTTAAATTACATATTTTATAAGCTATACTATTGCATTACTACAACAAAAACAAATTACACTCGATCTAAAAAAAATGGATTACCAAAAATTTTGCTGGAACTTTTTTGAAAACTTCTGCCAAACAAAATTTAGAACGAATTTGGATAAAGATTATCAAATTTGTTGCTGCTGCCGTTGTTATTCGACTAAAAAAACAGAATCCGGATTTTATAAGTTCCTCGCCAGATTCTCAGGTACGTATATCCCACCTAGTAGTAAGGAAAGGGATTTGCATTCCCATTTTTACTATTAAGCTACTTTATGCCATTTCATTACAAAAATTTGCCTCTTTAAGAAGTCCCCTCTAACAAAAATTTAAATTTATCGATTCAAGTGGCGGGCGGTGTACTATCGATCCCCGGCGAAAAGCCGGGAGGACATCCATGTCCTTCGTCTTACGAACATCTCAATTAGGATCTATGTAAAATCAATTTCCATCCGCATGCTGCATTGTGTGACTGAATTATGAAAAAATGTACAAATATATTTCTGATTTTCATCGTGTCCAGTTGCTAATATATTTTGCGTTGTCCTTGTTTAAGGACATGCTTTTAATTTCATCTGCAGGATTTCTGTACAAGATGACATCATACTTATGTCAGTCGGCATTTAAATTACGGCTTGATATAACATGAACCCCACATATTTTCTTGTCGTAGTATTTTATTGACAAAAAAAGGAAATTGCTCCAAGGTCTCAATTAAGGACAAATTATTTGTTATTTACTTTATTTACATGAAATCAGGTACGATGAAGTTGTGCTTAAATAATTAATCTGGCCAATTGTGGATGGCTTGCTGTGACAATTTCCTTTACGGCATCAGTCTCTATTGATACTTTTTACGATGAATTTCTCTCAGGCTGTTTTTTAACATTTGTCGCTTAGACAACAAGCTACAACAGCTTATCTGAAATTTGCGGCATCTCGGGAGCTTTATTCGCTTGAAATTAAACTAATCGTTGCTACGTACAGTGTGAATCTAAAAGGATTAAACTTATAATTTTTTTTGCAACTTGGTAAGTTAGTTTCAAAATTAAAATAAAGAATTGCATAGTATTACTAGAGCACCGACGAATTATTACACGGATATTGAGTAATTGATTTATAGAATCACTATTGTGAGTATTGTTTAAGAACTATTGCTTTCCTTATTCCACTTATTTCTTCAATATGCGATAACTTCGATTCTAGGATATCTCGTAACAATAATTTTTAACTACATCGTGTTTTAATTAGATTTGATTTATTTGTGAATCACATAGAAATTATTAATTTTGCAATACCGATAATGCAATACCTTGACAGCAGTTTGAATAAAATAAAGTAACCGTATTCATCAAGCTATTAACCAACTTTGAAAATCCAAAATGAGCTATTTTTTTCTTCCAAGTACTGATTTCACAATTGAAACATGTAAGGTTTAAGCAAGTTGAACATATTTTTCATTACGTAAATGAAACTTCTTCCCTTTTTTTGGCAAAATGATGGATGGAACAACTTATGGAAGTTGATGCTGAAGCTACATGACGCTCCTTATAGCCCAAGTCGTTTCCGTTTCGTACACAGTTTACTTCAGCGCTAGCGAAATGTACAAGAAGACGTCTCCAACCCACTTCACAGTTTTTCCGATGACGGTACTCTGCGCTAATCCTACGCCTTCGACAACATAAGACAAGCCCGTGCCAGACATCGTCTCTTAGACCGTGAACTCATGTCCAACTCTCTTAACGGGGGCATTGTACTCATTTTTGATTGGGGCCTCAAGAATCATGTCGAATTCAACGCAACCATAACAAAGTAATGTCTCATCTCCATCAAAACCTGCACCGTCCTCCCCCCTTACTCAGTGGTCAAAAAAGATTTGGCTTTCGATTCTACTCATATCAGTGGTCGATATTTTTGAACGAGTACTTTTACTCATATCATTACTTATAGGGTAGAGTCGAGTACCGAGTACTATTTGCAATTCAAGTAAGAATTCAAGCTAATTGCAAATTTATCTCAGGCGTGAATGTTTTCCATATAACGCTTTACACATTATATGTATTTTTCTGCCTCAAATTAAGGAGAGTTTAGTTTACATTGCAAACGCAAAGTGAAAACGCAAATTTGGATTTCTTTTATCGCATAGAAGCTTGTTATCGCTGTTGCCATAGCCATTGTTCAACTGAAATTAGCACCCTCCTGTCTGCACGGCAATATTTTTCCCGCCACTCGATTAACTCCCACATCTTTCAGTCCTCCTTTTCGCGCATGCTACGTTCTAAAAGTTCATTTATAAATAGAGCAACTCGGCTGTGAAACGGTCCTCCGCAACATCCTAGGCATCATCTTCTGCTCGAGCACCCCCAGACCCTAACCTATCCTATATTTTCTATTCTTTACCCTAAGGTTAATACTAAACATTGAACTATACTTGAACGGCATAATGGATTAGACTCGCATTCGACTACTTGGAGTTTCTCAATTGATACAAATTTGTCCTCCAATAAGCGGTCCCGTCCTTTTTTAAGATTTCAACCAATCAGAAACAATTTCAACGACGTCAAATTGTTTCTGATTGGTTAAAATCTTTAAAAAGTGCGGCGCGACATAAAAACGTCGGATATGTAAATTCACCTTAAGATATGCCATAAGGTCGCCAGAAGGTTGCCAATTACTAGACGTGCATTTATATAGAAGAAAAATGTTCTATGAAATGAATCTGACGATCAAAATTAATTGAGCGATTGAATGTGTTAGTGAGAGAAATTTCCATCAAACCGGTTTTATTGGGAAGGGGTCGCAGGGGCTAGTGTATATTTCCTCACTTGTTCACCAACTATACAAGGAATAAGTTCGAGCAGGGGATTTTGTAGTACGATTTTCACACTCCTTTTCGCATATGGCACTCAAAACTTGAGAATGCAGTTGATATGTGATAAAAGAGGTATAATATGTAAAATATGTGTAAGAATTAGCGATGTTACGAATGTTCGTATTCGCTTAAGCGAATGTTTCGCATCATTTTAAGCATTCGCATCGACATTGGCATTCGCATCAAGTAATGCGAATGTTTTGCGAATGCGAATGTGTGTAGGTCGTGTCGTGTCTCATGGAAAACAAAATTAAAATATGGCAAATTGAAGCCTGAACTACATTGAAAAGCAGTGCTATGCTGTGCAGTGCAGTGAACTTTAGATTTCTTGTAACTGAATGTGGCAATTCACATTATTTTCACAGCACTGCACTGCACAGCACTGCTTTGCTTAGGCTAATTTCTAAAAAACTGCTTCGCACTGCTTCTGTTCACACATGAAGTTAGGTTTTCATGCAAAATGGATGAGGAGAAACTCATAGAATTAGTGCGAAGCAAAGAATTTTTATATAATACAATTGTAAGAACGTTGTATTAATAAATACTTCTAAAAGATGACCAAATGTCTTTACCAAATGTCAAAACACTGCCCTTGCAATGTGTTTCACCTTCCGTTCCACAGCGACGCACTGCTTTTCAATGTATTTCTGGCTCGCAAATATCTGAGCGCTTCACCGGGCGTACCGAGTAAGCAATTGTTCACTGCAGCCGGCCTTATATATGAGCCCCTTAAGGCCCCCATTCACAACAAACAGACCGCCGCAGACCGTGCCCTTTTAGGCCAGGTCAGCAAGTACCGCCCGATGAAGTCCATACATTACTCAGTTTGACTGAGGGATGCGGACTTGAGGCATAGGTCTGACAGGCCGTGGACTGCAGGTGACCTCATGATTCCCTACATACACACAGGCGAAGACGACAGTATGGTGTAGCAGGTTGTTAATTGAAGTGCAAAAATGTTCATGGCCTCAACGAAAGTTTCAGACTGAATAGAAGTTCAGATCTTCAGGTACGGACTGACGATAAATACCCACACACATAAAGATATTTGTCAGTTTTCTTGAACTATACAGGCCGCATCCAGTTGGCGGTTTTTTTTA
The DNA here is from genome assembly GCA_963855945.1 of Thereva nobilitata. NCBI lineage: Eukaryota > Metazoa > Arthropoda > Insecta > Diptera > Therevidae > Thereva > Thereva nobilitata. The sequence goes on from OY979697.1 coordinate 39,706,060, forward strand.
GTTTTTAAAAGCATTTATTTAACTTGACTAATATAAATTTAACTAAACGCTTAAAGTTAATTATTCTAACCTATTTTATTCTATCTAACTTACTGGCCCTCAACAGGCACTCTAAATTAATCTATGTCTTAATTTAACTTATGCCTTTCGGCTAAAACTTATGTGTTTTTTATTTTTATATTTATTTATTATTTCTAATCCTAAGAAAAATTTGAAAAACTCAGGTACTATATGTTGGGGGTGTGGGTGGTTGTACTTGGCCTCAAGGCACGAAACCTTCAGGCCATGGCCTGCCGGCGGCCTGAATATGAATGGGGGCCTTTAGAAATCGCCTCATGGAAATAATAATATTCCTCTCTTGAAATTTATACTGCGTTTACATCGCCTCGAAAACAAGTGTTTTCATGAACTCGTTTTCGGAAAACGAGTGAGGTGTTTACATCGCCTTCTGCTTGTTTTCGAGTGACAGTTATGCCTATTTAATTGAATTTTAATTTAATTATTTCGTTTTAAATTTTTTCCATGGCAAACTGAGAATTAAAAAAAAGTGTGATACGGAAAATGACATGCGTATAACAAGTGCTGCACGCTGAATTGGGTTCTTGTCCACACTTTTCTTGTTTTCGTTGTCGTTTTTATTGAAAACAAGTTCCTAAGTTGTTTTCGATTTGTATGAAAAACACCTGTTTTCGATTGTCCAAAAATCGCCCAAAACGCCAAATTTAGACGAAAACACGTGATTTCCAAAACACGTGATTTCGGCGATGTAAACGCCGTATTATTAATGAAATAGGCATAACTGTCACTCGAAAACAAGCAGATGGCGATGTAAACACCTCACTCGTTTTCCGAAAACGAGTTCATGAAAACACTTGTTTTCGAGGCGATGTAAACGCCGTATTACTCTAATAGATTATAATGTGAATATAATATATTATTTACGTATTGCCACAATGACTAAATTATACCTCAGCTTTCTAGCTCACGGCTGCAGTCCGCACATATACATATGGTCTTTCAAAAAACATGTACGTCGATTTCGAATGAATTTCGTAGCCAACCGGCCGGGCTGAAATCTACAAGTCCTTCATTTGGCCCTGTCTTAAATAAAATTCGTTTATCCGGACTAGGCTGCGCTTTTAAATTCATGGAGTTAACGTTGTTTTGCTCCTTCTTAAAAATCCTAAACCATCGTAGGAATCTTTCAGACTTGACAAAATTTTAGTGCTATGTATTACCATATCCACTGTTCTATCGAAGTACGCACTCTTCTGTTTCTACGGCAATGTTACCGCGCTCTACAAACTCCCACAATTTGCAACACTCCTTTTCAAGCACTTGACAGCTTAGGAATTTATTTATAAATACATAGAACGACTCTATGGTACAACAATCTTTTGCAATCAGTATTTTCGAACTCATTCGAGTACAAACACAAGGATTCTCGCCTCGTCCTTCATCGCCTTCTAGACTACTTTTAATCTATCGTATCCTCTATACTTCACTTGGAACTATGCTCTCTATTAGATATTGCACCACGACGAGTATGTTATAGGCTTGGAAGAAAAAACAACTTGACGTCTGGGTTTGCGAAGATAGGAAAATAAATGGGACGAGAAAGCCGACTACCTAGTAAGCAGAGAGTCTCTCCGGGGCTTGGAGACGAAGATAGTCGGCAGCCCAATAGGTGGGGTCAAAAACGCAATTTTTGACTACAACCTGCTTCTAGCCAACCAAAAGTGGAGAGCACTAGAGACCTGCATTATTTCTAGAGCAACTTGGCTCACTTACAACAAAGAAAAAACAATAGTCCGGTCGCACTGGAGGCAGCCCTACACCTAGCCTAACCTGTAAAATAAAAATATGAAAGGAGTTGAACCTTAAAATTCATGTAACGTTTGAAGGCCAGTATGTACGTTTTTCAACGATACTTTGCTTTTACCTTTATGTGCAATTTTATATAGGTTATGCCTCGGTTTCACCTGCTGGTGTGTATCAGAAAACAAACTATTCAACTCGTAGATCGCTTCAGAAGCAAAATATCCAACCCTGCCAAATACTTCTTTCTCATCTCGTGGATATCTTTCAACCCACAAAATACCGGTATCGAATTCGTAGGAATCTATGTAGAGTCACTTTAGGTCCTAGTGATACTTTCAGTACTTCCAGTTGGAATTTCCAGTCCATTTTCTCAAGGCCTGAACATGTAGCCGAAGCGAAACGAAAATGAAATGGAACCGAAACGAATTCCAATATGATAGTGATTATATAGCAATCGTACCGAATCGGTTTGTGACATTTCTGATAATTTTTATGCTCAATGAAAAAGTGGCTAAAAAGTTTTTAATTTAAATGTAAATATTATAAGAAAATTACATAAAAATTATAAAATAATAAGCCCGATGCTAAAATGGTTTTTCTGTTTATTAAAAATCTACAAAATAAAAAGAAAATGTGACTTTGAAACCTGACAATCAGCTGATCAACTTTCCAGTGCTGACTAGCTGAAACGAAAGCTGAAATGAAATGAATTTATATCCTCCGCTCCATTTCGGTTTCGGTCGCTACATAATTAAGTTCATACATTTTCATACAATCTATTCCCTTCATTTCGGTTCGGTTTGTTTCGGTTCGGTTACATGTTCAGGCCTTCAGTTTTGTGTATCCTGTCCGATACCTACAATTTAAGATCTGTTCTTTAGTTACTGTAGTTAAGGAAATGAAAGAGTGTGACAGGCTGGTAGACAGGGAGATCGTTAATAATAGGTGCGTTTCATTTTCATTGGAGTACGTACGCCGGCATGTAGTTGGGCGCACATCGACGTAGATGCAGCTACACCAGCCTATAATATCGTGTAGCAGCATCTACGCTGATATGCGCCCAACTACGCCGGCGTACGCACTCCAATGAAAATGAAACGCACCTTATGTTGTTGGGTTTTCATCTGCATATTGATCCAAGAGAGTCATTATAATACTTCCTAGTTCTTTTTTGGAGATTGCTGATCCAAGCTTCACCTTGGAGCGATTCGAAGAGCACTTTCAGGAATTGCTAAATGGCGAGCTAACTGAGGATTTGGAGGCTCCACCAATATCTGACGATAATGCTCTGCTGTCACCACCAAGCTTAGCAGAAGCTAGCAGTGCCATCACCCGGCTCAAAAACAACAAGGCCTCGGGTGCAGACAGCATCCCTGCGGAGCTGGTTAAATATGGAGGGTCTACATTACACCAAGCGATTCATGAATTAATTATGCAAGTATGGGAGCAGGAAGCGATGCCAGAAGACTGGAGAAAAGGCATCCTCTGCCCGGTACATAAAAAAGAAGATATCACAACGTGCAGCAATTATCGTGGTATAACGTTGTTGAGTATCGCGTATAAGATATTCTCCGCCATCCTACAAAACAGGACAAGGGGACGGTCTGGCCTGCCTCCTTTTCAAACTGGCGTTGGAGAAAGTGATCCGAGATTCGGGCGTGACATCAAGGGGCACAATCCTCCACAAGTCCACCCAATTACTGGATTACGCAGACGACATTGACATCATTGGAAGAACATCAACAGCTGTACAAGAAGCTTTCATCCAGATTGAGCGAGCGGCAGGAAATCTGGGACTGCACATCAACGAAAGCAAAACAAAGTACATGGTGGCCTCGTCTGCAAGAACACCTAACATTGGTCCCACAATCAAGGTAGAGGAACACGAGTTTGATGTGGTAAAATCATTTACCTACCTTGGGTCAATAGTAGCAGCCGACAATAGCATGGAACCTGAAATACGCGCACGACTGCTAAAAGCCAACAAAGCCTACTATAGTCTGTCAAGGCTCTTCAAATCCAAGCATCTAACCATAACGTCTAAACTTTTTCTATATAAGACGATGATCTTGCCGGTCCTCACATATGCAGTGGGTGCTTAGCAAAAACCACTCTAACCTCTTGGCGGTGTTCGAGAGGAAAATACTTCGGAGGATTGTTGGCCCCTTATGTGAGGAAGGACGATTCCGGAGACTACAATGACGAGATCTACGAGCGCTATCGCGACATAGATGTTGTGAAGAAAATAAAGCTCGGTAGACTCCGGTGGGCAGGACATCTAGCTCGTATGAGTGAAGATGAGCCTGCTCGGAAAGCTCTCTGCGGTAAGACTTATGGGGTGCGACAGCGAGGGAGACCTAACCTCCGCTGGAAGGATGGCGTAGATCAGGACGCTCAGAGCATAGGTATGCCAAACTGGATGACATCGGTTCAGAATCGGGACCGGTGGAGAGAACAGTTGCGAGAGGCCAAGACCGGATCCCGGTTGTAGAGCCGTTAAAGAAGAAGAAGAAGATCCAAGCTTACATTTTCTTTCCTTTTTTCCTTTTGATATTAATCCTGCAGTTTTCCACCTTTTTTACAAGTTGAGTTCAGAACTCATGATTTTACTAAATTTGCAAAAAAAATGCTGTTGCTAAAAATCAAGCTTCAATCAAGTTGTCCATCCGTCCAATGACGTTACAGCCCAAATTGTACCTTGGCCTTCTCCTTTCCAAGTTTGACGGTCTCTTGTAGCATGCCTTCAGTTCGGGATGTTGACCATTGCCGCAGCGTCAATTGACGCAGAGTCGATCCATCCCCTCCTTGGTCAGCCTACAGATCTATTTCCACGAATTTCTGCTATCATGAAGCGTTTTGGAATACGGTCATCCGTTTTGCCATCCTGTCACAGTCTGTTAATTTTTATAAAGGTCGAGAGGTCTAAGTCGTCATAAATGTCGTACAACTCGCTGTTATAACTCCTTCGTCATATTTCATCCTCTCTCGTTGGGCCTATTATGCCCCTAAGAACTTTTCTCTCAAACCTGTTGACACGTTCCCCTTTGCCCTGGGTCATAGTCCAAGTCTCGCTACCATATCACAGCACTGCTCGTATTACTGTTTTGTAGAGTGAGAGTTTCGTTTATCTGTGCACAAATCTTGAGTGCAATATTAGCTTTTGGGCACAAACGACTCTATTAGCCAGTAGTATTCGTCTAATTATCTCTTCCTTTTCTTCCTTTCTTCCTGTTTGTTGATAGTTATATTTCTTCCCATTCTAAAGCTTCCACCTCTGGACTGTTACATCACCTTTGTTTTTTCTTGGTTGTTGTTCAGGCCTATGTCCTCAACATAACCTTTTGCTGCCAAAAAGAACCTAATGAGTCAATAACCCACCGCAGGAATGTAGCGGCTCTGGCGAAATTCTACCGCTTCTACCATAATGAGTAATGACTGGTCCACTGAAATAAATAATCTGCTTTCACGGGAATTTTTTCTCGCAACCCAAGACTAGCCCACTCGGCTCGCTCATAGCGGTCTAGAAATTCGTTCATTACTAGAACAACTAGACTGTGGAACAATCTCCCACAGTTAGTAAGTATGACCGAATTAATACAACATCCAAGAGGTTCATGGCTACCTCTTCGCAAAGTCCATCGCCACCTCCTCACGCACCCCCCAGACTCCTCTTAATCTATCCCAGCCTTTCTCTATCCTTCGAGCTATTCCCTATCCTTCGAGCCAAGCTTACTACTGCTCCATCAGTTGAACGACATGATGGACTGTTAGTACAAAGGGTGACAGATGAGTTTAGACTTCCACATAAAAAAATATCCAAGTAATTTTACAGAATGTGTTGCTATTGACGCACTTCTCTGGACTGACGTTTCCCTTATCACCCAATCAAGTAGTCACTGTCAGTAAATTTCACCGCCGCCCTAAAAATATAGAAAATATAATTAGTATTGACGGTCGCACTGTTATGTCATTCCATATTTTATTTTTAATATTGACAGGTCCTTGATTTGCTCTTGGTCAACTAGAGAACAACACACTTAACGATTTTATTAAGAAATTATACGACCAAGCCATCCAATTGGAAAAGTAGCATAAACTTCTACCAGTTAGCCTTCCGAATATCCCAAAACAAGCAGGTTATGTTCATATGCTCCTTTAATCCCTCGTGGGAGATAGGGCGGAAACAGTTGCCCTCCAGCGGACTCTTTTTTTATGCGACAGCTCCATCTAGGATCTCCCAGTTGGTGAGGCCTCTGCTAATAAAGTTCTCCTCCACGTTGTTTTAGGTCAAAGCCTTCAAAACCAAGTATTATTCGTTCAAAGTTTTAGTTCTTGTTGTTGCTTCATATTTCAGGCAATTATATTGGTGACCGTGAAAGGTGTCCTTTAGCATTCTCAATATACCAGTTCCCGTTCGATTACAGATGTCAAGCCGCATTGGACGTGATTAGTACTCAGTTGAGGGACCGCTTAGTAAAAGACACTTGAGTTTAAAAATATAAACCTTTCGACACCGCCACAGCTATTACTCATATATCCACGCCAAAATTCTCAAATCTCTCAGATTCTCTTTTCCACTTGGAATCGGGTAATGGGCAATGATTTTTCCTCATGGGGGCTACATGCGTCATTCCTAATGATGTGCGAATAAGTTAAGGCGTTAAATGCTCCTTGTGGGCTTTTATCGATATTACCATAGTGACTGGTCCACTGAAATTATCGTCCTCCTGCCTGCACGGCAATATTTTTCTCACAACACAAGACTAGCCCGTTTGGCTCGCCCTCACACCCTGCAATCATCTTTTTCGCGCACACTAACATCTAGAATTTCCTTGAGGGGTTCATTGCACGTTCATGCAAGCATCAATCAATTCCATCAGCCATGATTGATGGAAATCAAAATATTCAGTTAATTACATTAGTTATCACCTTTTATACGGTAGGTGTTTTCTGTCAGTTATAGCAATGACTGTGGCAAAACTTATAGCAAAACCTATCGTCTAACGGAGCCCTTATAAATAGAACCATTCGCCTGTGGAACAATCTCCCACAATTTGTTTTTCCGAACTCGTGTAACATTCAAGAGTTCAAACGTAAGGCGCCCATTAGACGATAGGTTTTGCTTTCAGTTTTGCCTATGACTGACGAAAAACCTAACGTCTAAGGTGATGACTGACGTAATTCTCCGTATATTTGGATTTCTATTAATCATGATTGATGGAATTGATTGCCGCTTGCATGAACGTGTAATGGCCGCCTTAGGTTCATCGCCAACTGCTCCAACATGCCCTAGACCTCCCCTGTCTGGTAGTACAAAGGGTGATTTCCAATCATGGGTTTTTTCGCATAAGAAAAAAACAAGGAGGTTCTTCTTCTTCCAATGGCGCTAAAACCCAACTCGAGCCTTGGCCTCCTCTAATCTTTTCTGGCCGAAGTTCTACAGTTCGATATGTGGAGGAATGTCCTCGCATCTGCAACAACCGCATCCTTCCACCTTTTCCTCGGCCTACCTCTGGGTCTTTCTCCTTCGATGATGCCAGTGAAGACCTTTGCTGCTCTGTCCTCCGGCATGCGCTTGACGTGTCCAGCCTAGCGAAGTCTACTGAGTTTTATGAACGTCACTAAGTCTATGTCGTCATAACCCGCTGTTATATCTGATTCTCCATGTCCCTTCCTCACAAATTGGGCCTATTATGGTGGTTATTCTGGTTGGTGAGTGACGTGACTGCGAGGCATGCGGTGGAATGAAACTGTCGATACCTACAAACGTATCGAGGCAAATATCACTTCACACACCACCTTGCGACAATTAGAATACGACGTTTGTAGATCTAGTCGCCAGGAGTTTCCTGGATTGACAATGAGAATACCACTTTAAGGTCGAAGTGACATCTGTCACGTCACTCGACAACAAGAATAAGGCTGTATGCTTCTCAAAATCTTCCATTCAAAGGAATTTAGGATGTCCTCTATCCTTTGTGTGAGCGTCCATGTTTCACTCTCGTATCATATAAGAGGGCGAATAAGTGTCTTATATAGTAGGTAAACTTCGTCTTTCGATATATTGCTCGAGATTTCAGCAATTTACGGTCCTACTGATTTCTTCTAGCTCTTCGTTTTTATTCGTCACGGTTGAGCCTAAGTATGTGAAATGGTCGACTACTTCTAACTTATGTGCATGTTGCTACCTATCGTTGCTCTATTTACTCGTGTTTGCAGCATTACCTTGGTTTTATCCTCGTTTATTCTCAAGTCTACTTCTTTGGCTGCTTCTTTAATCCCTGATTAACAAAAATCATTCCTTAACTGCTCTGACTGACGTGCCTACTATGTTGATGTCATCGATATAACCGATCATCCGAGCGAATTTGTTTACCAGCGTGTAGTTTCGTTGAATTGACGTCTTTCTGATGACTGTTTCCAAGGCTACGTTGAATAGCATAGGCGCCAGTCCATCCGCTTGTTTGAGCCCTTGATTAACTTGGAAGGCATCTGTAAGAGCGTTCTGAACTCTTACTCGGGCATTTGTCTTGAGGTGAGTTAATTGTATCAGACGTACTAGTTTAGCTGGTATACCTAATTCGAGTAGGATCTGAAGGATCTTCTTTCTCTGGATGGAGTCGTATGCCTGCTTGAAGAAGTCTACAAAGATCTGGTATACGTTAACATTCCTCTCCCAGCATTTTTCGTTTTAGTGTGAAGAGTTGTTCGGTTTTTCACCTTCCTCTCCGGAATCCGTCTTGGTATTCGCGTAGTAAACTTTCTGAGATAAGTTCCAGCTTACTTTTTATGGAGGTTGTGAATATTTTTATCCTATAGAAAGTTCCCACAGTAGTTTATCCCCTTTCTTATGGATGGGGCAAATTATGGCTTCTTTCCAGTCGTTCGGTAAGTATTTCTCCATTTGTATTTTGGTGATCAGTTCATGCAATTTTTCTAGTACCACTATGCTTCCCTTTTTAACGGATTCACCGGCTATTCCATCGATTCTCGGGGCTTTGTTATTCTTCAAGCTTTTTATCTTCATCTGTCTTGGGAGGCTACACAACCCTAATTTACTTAGGCCGCTATTGGGATTGTCGATATACGACATTTATCGATTATCGACTGTCGATTAAGTAGTTTCATATTGCGAATGTCGATTATATTCAAAATCTGTCGATTTAACTATCGAATTTTATCGATGTTCACGATAAGCAGGCAGATTTGTCGATTTTGAGTTAAAGCCTTATTGTTGTTGTCACCTCACCATAGTGAGAAATGTCACTGTTATTGTCACTTTCCATATTATGGACGGTGAATTCAGTGAGGTGAGGAATTTGTCTGTCTCTTAAGCCTTATTATGGTTGTCACTTTGGGTGACGTGATATTTCGTGTAATTGACGACAAACAAAAAGTTCGATATTTTAAACCCTTTGCCACCATAGGATATTACAACATGAAATCTACCATGATCTCAAATTGCGTCCTAGTCGTTATTTTTACACTAAAAACATAATTATAAAATTTTTACTTTTAAATATTTAAAATAAATAAAATTTTTACTTTCAAATAAATAATCGCCTTTAAATATCAAATGAGAAAAATCTCACTTACAAATATCAAGTGAGAACAATTGTTACTGAATTTGCCTTATTATCGATAGCGGTGACAACCGCAATACGCCTTTTCTCACTGAAATAGACAAATGTCACTTTTTTAGAGAACCACAATAGCATTTTTGTCTCACTTCGCCATTTGTCACCGAAGGTGACAACCACAATACCAAAAAGAAAACTAATCGAATCGATCGTTAATCGACAATCGCAATAGGGACCTTACTAAAGCGCAAGGGTGGCGTTGATATTGGGTGTTTTCAATGATGTAAGTTGCTTTTGCAAACTTGCACGAAAGCAAATGACGTTGACTGACAGCTTAAGCAACCTGCAAAAGCAAATAACATGCATCATTGAACATAACTCGCTATATGTCAAAATTGTCAGCTGATATAGAAAACACCCATTATGTTGTCAACCAATACTTTAGGCCATAGTTTCTCAAACTGGTGGTCGCCATTAGATTTGGGGGGGGGGGGGGGGGTTCGCAATCTGTCCAAACAAATCATATATTTTATAACCATGTAATAACAACCGTATAACATCGAAAAATTTAGCCATCATTTTCCCGGTAATAACTCAATTTTATGACCAATGTGGACGGAAGAAGATGGAGGCCGATTAAACATGTTTGTTTTCTTGTCGTCTTCATCAGACTCAATTTTTGGTTTCTTACAGAGTAAATCAATCAGCCAGCAATCAGCCTTATTGTGGTTGTCACCTCACCATAGTGAGAAATGTCACTGTCATTGTCACTTTCCTTATTGTGGACGGTGAATTCAGTGAGATGAGAAATTTCAGTTCAGCCTTATTCTGGTTGTCACTTTCGGTGACGTGATTGAGGATAAACAAAAAGTTACGATATTAAAGGATAATGCGACATGAAATCTAGCATGATTTCAAATTCCGCCAGGGGTCGCAAGGGTGCCTCTTTTCATGCATCTCTTGGCCGAAAATGGCGTTTTCCAGACCTCTCCGCTTCGAGTTACTACAACTGCCTGCTCCTCATAGTTTTTTAACTTATGAAAAAAACCCAGAGCCTCTCAGATTGCCAGGCACTCTGTCACTAGGCAACCGAGCCATGCATACCAACAAATATAAATAGCGGTATAAACGCAACACTTTACTGCGTGTACTCGGTGTTATTCAAAGTTTTTAACCAATAAATAAATATGGCTCGGGGCACATGTAAAAAAAATACGGTACATATCTCGGGCCGTCGGAGGCTCCTCCCTTCCTCGCCTCCTTTCGGCCCTTGATATGTAATCTACTATTACTTCATTTTTTGTGTTTTCAAGGGGTCGCGACATTAAAAAGGCTGAGAAACGATGTTAACGCTGACCAACTTTACAATTGAATTTTGAAATATTTTGAAAGAGAAAGTAAAGCGGGATACGATTACTACATTGCTAGTAGTTTACTCATATAATACTGCGTCAACATACCAAAGTTGATCAAGCTCTTGTTGTCATAGTTTCGAATGATCAATGCATTATGTCAACACCTTTAAGCACTCGAGAATTTGGTTGACCCATTTATACCTGGGAACTTATTTGATTTTACTAGACACAGAATTTGCAGACTATTTGCTCAAACTCTGCTATTTTATTCGAAATTTCCAACCGATTAGTCATGCATCTAGCATTTTTAATTCTATGAAACACCTGTTATTCGCAGTCTGTTGACATTGTTTTTTTGGGGTTTTTAGGTCCTTTTTAACTTTTCGTTCATCCTTCAAGATTCTTCTTAATTTAATCTGCGAAATATTCCACACTTTAAATGAGAATAAAACAACTCCATTCTAATAACCACAACAAACCATTACTGTTCTTAATAGCCTCAAACTTATTGGTTTCACAACAATTAATAAAACATTTCAAATAAAAGATTTCTCAAAAAAAACCAAAATTCTAATTGCTACTGTTCTTTGAAGACCTTGTGCTTTTCTTCTTCTGTTTCCTATTTATTCAAATGTCTTGCATTGTGTATTAAAATTTTTTTTTTCGGTATTCCAATAATCGCAAAACCTACCCACGTGCCAATTTACCGCCTTATCATTTGCGAGTAAATTTACCTTTTTAAAATCTATATGACATCATTTTGCTACTAATAGTTCTCTCATAGATGGAGTGGGTTACATTGTGTTCGCGCATTTCAAACATTCATCCGTCTTCTACTTGGTTGCAAAAGAAACCTTCAAAATTGTGTGTTATTCTTAGTTGGAATTTCATTGATGTTTTTTAGGATATTTTAGAAAATTAAAAATCCCGAAACCGAACTGAAAATTTGAGCTACAAATTACCTTTTTATATTTACATCCAATTAAGAGATTATTACACACATTTTCGATAAAACAAAAATTCTTGAAAATGTCTGATTGCAATGAGAAAAAATTTGACAAATTTTTATTCACGATGGAAATTGTCAAAAGCATTTATAATATCTTGATACAGTTGCGTTAGATGTTTTAATATGTTTGCTTCTGACTCGCAGCTTGGATCCTTTAAGGAAGAAAATAAGTTACGTGCTATATTTGTTAAGAATTGTAAACAAACCTGAAATTTCATTGAAGAAAGTTCATACATAAGAGGCCCCATTGGTCCTTTCAGGGTTTGCCAAGTGACTTTATGTTGTGTGTGGGCAGTGACATCGACGGCGTGTTTTGCACATTCAAAGAAAGCACAAATATTCCGTGCCATTGCAGTTGTCTTATACAGCGGACTGAAGCGATCATAGGTTGAAAATGAATTTTGTTGCAGGAAATCGTCCTTAATTAATTTCGCTACTTCTAAAGTGATCTTATCAGTTTCAGCCAGAGCACTTTGTCCGACCAACTGGACAATTTCAGATAAATCTTCTTCGTCCTGCAAAATCTGCTTAATTTTTGATCTTGTCTCCAACAAGTCAGGGAAATAACTTAAATAATAATCGTCCAAAGCGTTAATGTTTTTACTGTAAGATATCAGCCAATTAACTGATGGAAAGTGCTTTCGTTGGGCAAGTTTTTTATCTAAGCCCCAAAAGACTTGCACAATGTTCAAGGTTGAAGATGTGACGGGATCAGAAAAATCTCCTCCCGGTGGTGAAACAGCACCAACAATAGAAACAGAACCTTCTCTATCTGGATTACCCGAACACTGAACACGGCCAGCTCTTTCGTAAAAGGATGCCAAACGAGCTCCCAAGTAGGCTGGATAACCAGAATCAGCAGGCATTTCGGCCAATCGTCCCGATATTTCTCGCAAGGCTTCTGCCCAACGCGAAGTGGAATCAGCCATCATAGATACATTGAAGCCCATGTCTCGAAAATATTCCGATATTGTTATTCCTGAAAATGTTTTAAAGATTAAGGAAATCCATACACAATGTCCATAAATTACCTGTGTATATAGAAGCCTCTCTTGCTGCGACTGGCATATTCGAGGTGTTAGCAATCAAAATAGTTCGTTTCATAACATTCTCAATAACACCATTACGCTCGAACGATAATTCAGGAAAATCCCTTAGTACCTCAGCTATTTCATTACCTCTCTCCCCACAACCAACATAGACTATAATATCAGAATTGGAATGCTTCGAGAGGGCTTGCAAGATGCATGTCTTTCCACAGCCAAAAGCGCCTGGAATAGCTGTCGTTCCTCCCTGAGCACAAGGAAACAAAAAATCTAGCAGCCTTTGCCCTGTTATTAACGGATTAATACACTGCAATTTATCAGCACAAGGACGAGCTTGTCGAACTGGCCACACTTGCATCATAGGATGATCAGTTTTTTTTCCATCAAACTCAGTAACCAAAAGGATGTCTTCAATAAAATATTTGCCAGGACTAGCTATAAATGTTATTTTACCCATTTTTTGTGGGTGAACCATAATCTTATGCTCGATTATGTTATTTTCCTGAACGGTTCCATACACATCTCCTCCACTTACGCGATCTCCAACTCTAAGTATTGGCTTAAATTCCCACTTATCTGTTCTCGAGAGGTTAGGCAGCTGTATTCCTTTTGGTATAAAAATACTGCCTGTCTGATCTCGGATAGCACTTAACGGTCTTTGAATTCCGTCGAACACACCGCTCATTATTCCTGGAGCAAGTTCCACAGAAAGTGGTTTACCTGATCGCTCCACCGGATCGCCAACCGACAATCCAGAAGTATCTTCGTATACCTGGACTACAGCGGTATCCCCTTCTAGACGGATTATTTCACCAACCAGTTGGGTGTGACCAACACGAACAAGCTCGTACATTGCAGCTCCTGACATCTCAGATGCCGTAACAACTATCGAATTGACGTTGTAAGTTTCTATAGTGTAATTTACAGCATCTCACCTGGTCCAGATACAGAAAACACGCGTCCTGAATAAAGTTCATTGTCCCAAGCGCTTAGTGTCGATTTTGTGAACATCTTGCCTTTTTTTGTTTTTTTTTTAAATTCGGACTAGTCCTTTGCAATTGAAAAGCGCTGTCACCTAAAATAATCTAGTTTACTAGTTTTTGGAATCGGATAGTACGGTGAAGGTATAACACAGTTTTTGAGTGTGTTGAGGTTTTCTTATGCAATATCACTTCTTTCCAGTACTTGGTTACTTTGATTTTGTATTTCCACTTGCAGGTAAAAGTACGCACAGCACGCCGTTTGTATAGAGAAGAAATTTTGATGTGTTTGATGCCAGTATTATTTATGAAATACGGAACTGTTTACATGGAACTCAAAATGAGAGAACACATCCAATGCTTGGTCTAAAGTTTTTATTTTGTCTAAACACTGTTAAGTGGCACACAATCGCAATCTTTTGAAATACCTGTACCTCCGTGAAACGAAGATATTTTTTAGCGGACCACGGTGAAAGTGTAGTCGCAGATTAGTCGAATAAGAGCGTTTTTACAGATTTGCAAAATATTGCAAGCTTTTTGCAAAAAAAAAACGATATTTTCGAAAAAAATGCGTTTTTTTCAATGTCCAATAGCTCATACAGGCCATCATATTTTTATACCCGACCGGTACCAAAATTTTCTTTAACAGTTGCGCTTACATGTGCAATTAATGCGCATATCACAAAACGATCTCTAATATGCGTAAAATCAATCAAAAATTCCCGGTACTTGATCGGCCGTTGCTGAGCATTGCAAAATCAATTAAATTCGGAGCTCGATGCTGCGTCGCGCGTTATCTAGTGCTATCCATCCAATGGCGCTATAGCCCAAATCGAGCCTTGGCCTCCTCTAAGCCATTCCTCCAAGTTTGAGGGTCCTTTGCAGCATGTCTCCAGTTCCGGATGTTGAGCATTGCCTCTGCGTCAGCCGTCACAGATCTATCCATCTCCTCCTGGGTCTGCCTACTGGTCTATTTCCTGATATTTCTGATATCATAAGCCGTTTTGGGATGCGATTGTCCTCCATCCTGACTATGTGACCCGCTAGTCTTAGTGTGTTAATTTTTATTAAAGTTGAGATTTCTGGGTCGTCAAAAATGTCATACAACTCGCTGTTGTATCTCCTTCGCCATATTCCATCCTCTCTGGTTGGGCCTATTATGCACCTGAAGACTTTTCTCTCAAACCTCTGTGTCCTGGGTCATAGTCGAAGTCTCGCTGTCATAGCACAGTCTGGTCGTATTAATATTTTGTAGAGTGAGAGTTTCGTTTTTCTGGGCACAAATCTTGAGTGCAGGATTGTAGACCCAAGGTAGACTGTTTTATCGACTACTTCTAGGTTGTGTTCGTCGATAGTTATATTTCTTCCCATTCTAAATCTTCCAGCTCTGGGTTGTGCATCACGTTTGTTTTCTCCTCCTTGATCTTCAGGCCTATGTCCTTTGCCGCCTCTTTTAGTTCGATATAAACTTCTTTTGCTGCCAAAAAGGACCTTCCCACGATGTTCACGTCATCCGCGTACCCAAGTAATTGTAGCGACTGGGTTGCTATTGATGCACTTTTCTGGACTGACGTTTTCCTTATCACCCATTCTAGGGCCAGGTTGAAAAGCATGGGGGCCAGTCCAACGCCTTGTCTAAGACCTTGTCGCACTTCGAACTCTTCTTGGATCCTTACTTTCGCCAGTGAGCCATTTGTTGCGCTTTTGACCAGTCGTATAAGCTTTGAGGGCCCGAGTAAAAATAAATGATGGCCTTAGAACGGGCAAATGCCGACTGTGATTGAAACATAGTCCTCGGCCATCTGGCGGTTAACAGACGGCTCGTTGCAGGACAGTACGGCCGTACAGGGGGCGATTGACGGTGAAACAACGGCCTTACAGTTCCAATAACGGCCATACGACGGTGGTACGGCGGCCGTATGGTTGCTATTACGGGTATACGACGGTGGTACAGTGGCAGCAACGCGGATATTCGCCCTCCTATAAGAAAATATATTTCACTGCAATTAAATGTTTGATTTTTTTTCGGTTGTGTTTTTTTCGAGCCGTTAAATAACAAAATTTCCCACTAAAATATAAATCAACACGCACCACACACTTCACGTACAACAAACCGACGACTGGCGAGCTCGTTTCTCTTGTGCATCGATATCTTTAAGTAGGATAAATCGAAAGAACCATTGTACATAACGAAAATGATGAGCTTCCCATAAAACACATTCAACAATACATTTGGTGCAGATTCTTTATTTGGCTGAAATTTCCCGTCGAATGCCCGTTTCTACAGCTCAGTACTTGGCCTTTTAAATCTTTTGGTCAAATTTGGCCGCCGTAAGGCCGTATGTGCTCCCATTAAAAATGGTTAAAAATTCTACGGCCATCATATGCCCCTTAAAAAGCCAAGCGGCCGGTGTTCGCCCTTTATAAGGCCGTATTTTATTTTTACTCGGGGGGACTCCTAATTCCGATAAGATCTCGTACAGCCTCTCTCTGTTTATAGAGTCATTTGCCTCTACAAATATCTGGTATATATACACATTCCTTTCCCAGGTTTTTTCCAGAATTTGCTTTAAGGTCAGTAGCTGGTCCGATGTTGACCTGTTTGTCCTAAAACCAGCTTGATATTCTCCTATAAGGCCTTCCGCTATAGGTTAATTTATATCCTTTCTTGTATATTGGACATATAATGGCTTTCCTCCAGTCACCTGGTATAGCTTCTTCCTCCCAGATGCTGTATATCAGTTGGTGTAAGGCTGCTAAGAGTTGAGGAGCGTCGGAACAAAAACCGATATATCACATGCAATTTTTTTGGGAAATTGAAAAAAAATGTCCTATTTTATCGGTTTATGTTCAGGCCAGTGTATTTTGGGAAGGTTTTTCAACTGGATTTAACCGTTTCTGAACAGGTTCGATCAACCATGCTTATAGATACAGTACGAAAACAACCAATTGTCATCTTAAAAAAAATAATGTCAAAATGTGCTTTATCGGTTTTTGTTCCGACGCTCCTCAGTTGTGGTCTTCCTTCCTTTAGCAGCCCAGTTGCTATTCCATCGATGCCTGGCGATTTGTTGCTTTTTTTACCTTTTTACAGCTTCACGTATGTCATCCAGTGGAATTACAAATGCCTCCGTCTGTGGATCCTCGTTTACTGTGCGGGTCGGATTCAATAAGTTTTGAAAATATTCTTTCCACCTTTCTTTTATACGATCCGGATCTGCTAATAGGTTCCCATCTATGTTTCTGCAGATGTCCGTTCTTGGATGAAACTTATTGCTGATCTGGCGAGTTCCTTTGTACGCTTGTCTGATTCTCCCTTCATTGAAGTCTTCCTGTATCTGTAGAATCCTCCTGTCTAGGTCCTTCTTCTTCTTTCTGCAGAGCTTATCTGCGGTTCTTCTTTTTTGCTGGAAGACTTCCATCCTTGCCCTTGTGGGCCTTGCAATGTACTCCCGGTGGCTCTGGTTTTGTTCTTCTATTGCGTCTCTACAAGCTTGATCAAACCAGGGAATTCCAGTCTGTCGGCTGGCCCAGCCTAGTGCCTCTCTTGCTGCTCCCTTTACGCTGTATTTAATTTGCTCCCATTTGTCGTTGATGTTTGGCTGTTCTTCTTCTATTTCTCTCAGGCTTTGTACGACAGCATTCTGATAGGCATCTCTTCTTTCTTCAAGTTTTAGCTTATCTATATCGTATTTTGGTTGTGTTTGCCCTCTGTGTGTTTTTGTCGCTCTATACGGGATCTAAATTTCACTTTGACTAAATAGTGGTCCGAGCCACAGCACGCCCCTCATTGTTCTTACATCCAGTATACTGGTGGCCCCTCTTCTCTCAATTAGGACGTGATCAATTTGATTATTTGTTACCCCGTCTGGTGACTGCCACGTCATCTTTGAACATTTTTGTGCGGGAACATTGTCGAACTTACTACCATTGAGTTCGAGCTAGCGGGATGGATCAATCTACTACCATTGACATTGGTAACGTTGTGTAGGCTATGCTTTCCTTTCCTATGACTCCTAGGAACTCTTCTTCTTTTCCTACTTCAGCGTTCATGTCTCCAAGCACCATTTTAATATCGTTTGACGGTATTAATCTGATGGCGTTTGTTAGCTCTTTGTAGAATTCCTCTTTTTCTTCATCTGTCTTGTCTTCTGTGGGCGCATGGACGTTTATGAGACTAATGTTATGTAGTCTTGTTTTGATGCGAATCGTACATATTCTATTACTTACTGCCTTGAAGTCCAGAATCAGTGATTTCATTTTCTTTTCCACGATGAAGGCAACTCCTAACTCTCTTCTTCCATTCGATGAACCACTGGAGAGTATCGTGTGGGTTCTAAGATCCCTTATGCCACTCTGAGTTCATTTAGTTTCCTGTAGAGCGGTGATCGCTATGTCGTATTTTTTCAGCAATAATAAAAGCGAACGCGGAGCGCCTGTCCTGTTGAGCGTTCTGACGTTCCAAGTTCCAAAATCAAATTCCATATTCGGTTGCCTGGGTCGTTGCGGTTGAGTCCGTCCTGTCCGAAGCCTGCCTTGAGGATTCGTGAAGGGGTGGGTTTTTACGGTGGAAGGTTGTCAGCCTGCCGCCCAACCACCAAGGGGTCATCCATAAATTACGTGAGGCGTTTAGGGGGTGGAGGGGTCGAGCCAAATGTCACCAAATCTCACGTGGGGGAGGGAGGGGGTCTCGGCAAATATCACGTAATTTTTTTTCCACAAAAAACAGTGTAAAATTGCGAGAAAACTGGGTTAAATTAATAGTACAGGTAAATTAAGCCGAAAAAAGCGTGGAAATAATTAGATACAGGCTGAAAATTGGCATAGAGCTTCCTTTTAGGGTTCTTAATAAGGGGTTATAAACTCTACCGATTTTCTACCCCGGGAAGCCCGCTTTTTAGGGGTTTTAGCACTCAAAATGGGTTTTTTTCGAATTTTCTGCAATTTTTTTGCAATTTTTATACGCTTTATATTAGCTTCACCTGTATGTATGTATGTATGTATGGATGTATGTATGTATGTATGTAGACAAATCTTGCAACTTGATTTTCACCCACTTGCATATAATCGATCAACTTAAAATTTTGCACATATGTATAGTTCGGGTGACAATGCAATCTGACCAGTTTGTGAAATAATCAAGATGGCGGTTCCATGATGGAGGCCGAATTTTGCTATAGTGCTCCCCGACTCGCGACATGGGTATCAAATGAAAGGGTGTGACAAGTAGAATACAATTAGCTATGTGGCGTCACTCAAAATTTCAAAATGGCGGCCAACACAAAATGGCGGACTACCTTTTTCTTTACAACCCACCCGATATGGGTATCAAATGAAAGGAAGTGACAAGTAGAATACTATTAGCTCTGTGGCGTCATTCCAAATTCAAAATGGCGGACTACTTTTTTCTTTACAACACCCTCGGAGTGGGTATCAAATGAAAGGGTGCGACAATTAGAATACTATTAACCGTGTGGTGTGATTCCAAATTCAAAATAAAGGTCAACACAAAATGGCGGTTTACCTGTTTCTTTACAAGGCCCTCGGTATGGGTATCAAATGAAAGTATATGACAAGTATAGTACAGTAAGCTGTTGGACGTCATTTTAAATCTAAAATGGCGGCCAACACAAAATGGCGGACTACCTTTTTCTTTACAACCCACCCGATATGGGTATCAAATGAAAGGAAGTGACAAGTAGAATACTATTAGCTCTGTGGCGTCATTCCAAATTCAAAATGGCGGCCAACTCAAAATGGCGGACTACTTTTTTCTTTACAACACCCTCGGAATGGGTATCAAATGAAAGGGTGCGACAATTAGAATACTATTAACTGTGTGGCGTGATTCCAAATTCAAAATAGAGGTCAACACAAAATGGCGGTTTACCTTTTTCTTTACAAGGCCCTCGGTATGGGTATCAAATGAAAGTATATGACAAGTATAGTACAGTAAGCTGTGTGACGTCATTTTAAATCTAATATGGCGATCACTACAAAATGGCGGAAGACATATAATAGACTAAAAAGTAGGAAATAAAAAATATAGTTAGTTTGAATGAACTAAAAAGTAAAAAATAATTTTGAATGTAAAGTTTTTATTGCTCCAGCCAGAATATGGAAACAACCTACCTTTCGAAAAGTAAAAAAGCGTGCATTTGTTCACTGTTTCAAATTACATCCAACTGGAACATCCAAAAAAAGTAATGAAAATATTTTAAATATCTGGGAATGAAGAGTGTAAGGCCTCCCGCAGACTAAAAGCGTAACACAGCGTAGCGTAAGCGGGCGTTTTTTCAAATCCATTGTTACTTTGATATTGCATACACCGCAAAAATAGCGTACCGTACAGTAGCGTAGCGTAGATGAACGTAATTTGAACCTTGTGGTTGGTTTGAATTTTTACGCTCATAGAAAGCGGCATTATTAGAAATGGATTTTCTAGAAGAGAAAAATGAGGTGAAAGATGAGGACCTTTTATTTTTTAAAGGTTTACTTCCATTTATGAAGCAATTTACTCAAGTAGAAAAATTACAAATACGAAATGAAATTCAAAGTGTTATTTTGAAACACACAGAACAGGCCACAACACCTGTACCATCACACTCTACTTGGACCTCATTTGATGACTCAACTTCTTCTGCAAACAGAGTCTTAAATTTGGATAACTATTAATATTATTACTTTAAAATTAATTTATATGAATATTTATAATTTCTTACTTTAGGTATGTATCTACCTTAAAGTAGCAATCAGTCTTTCTTTTCGTGAAATTGGTCAACGAAAGTTTGTTTTTTTGCTTTCTAATATCATCTTCAATGTTTCCTAGTATGTAATCAAAAGTTTTAGTGGGCATTCTGACATTTTTTCCTTTTTTTCCATGTGTGACGTACTGGGTCCAAACGTACTGCAACCTCATATTTTTAGGCCAGACCGTTTGAACAAATTTAGCAGTCTGCCTAGTGGCTTTTCGCTTAGAGTTGAATGCTCGAGCAGGGACAAATCCTGCTCCTCGCTGTTGCGGGGCACTCACGGGACCCAGACAAGGGTAACTTGATTGAAAACGCCCAGCTCACCAAGAGCACGTTGGCCCTCCTTAAGTTCTCATGAGTGCATACCAGTATAGCTTATCGCATACCACCTCTGCTTATCGCTCTACTGAAACTGGGGCTTTCACTCCAGACTCCGGCGCCCACACCTGTCTCTGTTTTGGCGCCATCCGTATATCATACTAGTCCACCCGGCGATACTTTAGGAAAAGTCCAGGTTAGGCTGTCTTGTATGTGCACAGAAGGTTGCTAAAATTTTGAGATTTTAAAGGGCCTACAGTCCGATAGCATCCCCGCTTCCGGAATCTCTTCTATAGTGTTGGTTATTATAGAATATCCTCGCCCAAGACCAGCGCCCAGGTAGTGATTCGCTTTCAGCCGCAGCGCACAGTGGTCACTTTTGTCGATCTGAGCGAGCGAAATTATTTTATCTGATAAAACATATAATTAACGCTTGGAAAACTTTACGAAAAGATAGAAGACTAATTTAAGTGAATAGTTTGTAAATATTGAAGGATATATTGCTGAAAAATAACTAAAATAAAATGAGATTAAAGTGCAAAATATAAATAAACGAAAGAATGTTTTGAGGCAATGGATTTTAATATATTTACACAAAATCAAACAATAGCAGTTCATAAAGTATATTGAGAAGTAAATGAAAAAAGAAAGAAAAAAGCGTTTTTTATTTTTTAATTATAGTCGACGTCACTATTACAAGATCTACTTTCACTTAAGCTATTAGTATTGACACATTTGATCATTTTCTGAACCTCTGATGGCAAAGTGTTACATTTCTTAGGCTGTGATGGTCGCAAACTGCTAATTAATGGATCGGATGATACGAGTAGCATGTGCATCATATCCTCAAGTGTCTGCTGCCGAGTGAATTTCCGTGAGAAAAATTCCCTGTATTGCTTTGAGTCTTTATTTCGTGATTCTTGTACCTCTTCGGACATTTGTCCGATGGGTAGAACCGATTTATTAATTAGATCTGCACCAAGCATTAATATTTTATGCAAACTTTGTGGCATGTAATACCAAGGATACAAGTTAACATAGATCTTTGCAGTATCTGTACAATAAGATTTAAATAGTACGCTATCCACTTCGAAGCCACCTAATTGCTCCTTTAATCCCTCATGGGACATAGGGCGGAAACAGTTGCCCTCCGGCGGACTCTGTTTTGCCTTCTTCCTCCTTCTCTGTTTCGACTTCGAAGCCACAGGAAATAGTAATTAAGATGGTACTTATTCGTTTTATTAATTCTTTATTCACTCCTGTGATTTCAGAAGCTAATTCAGGATTTCTGAAAAAACGTCTGGCTGTGTTGCCGTCATTGGTTGTCCCAAAACCTGGCTTAGGTATATCAACGAGAAGGCCCATGTTCCGACGAAATTTTTCTTGTATTTCCTTCTTTCTTGTTTCCACCTTTCCTTTATCTTCTTTCCTGATTTGCCATTTACATATCACTAATCTGTAGGCAATATGTAAAATGCACTCGAACGTTTTTATCCATACATGAAGACTTGAAATCCCATATTCTAAATTATCTTCCGTGATCAATCTTGTTAATACTGCATCTATGTCGTTCATTTGCTTCGGAGAAGCTCCACAAAGATGACAGTTTTGACTGGACGTATCGGATAACCAGCTACAAATTTTACCATCAATCATGGTTAAAGAAAAGAACGAATAACATGATATTGGATTTCCTTGAAATTCTGTAGTCATTGGAGAGAGTTCATCTATTTGTTTCTTAATATTCTTAATTTCCTTTTTGACAAATTCTTTTGTTTCCTTGTGGAAAATTATTCTTACTGGTCGACAGTATTTTGTTGACGAAGTAGATTCGTTTTGCCAAATAACAAATTCCTGTTTATTTTCAAGTACAGCTATAATTCGTAATGTCACTATAGAAATTGAAAACAAAAATGAGTCATCATTTTCTTCGTGTTCAAAAATCTGCTTATAACAACTTTGTCCCGCGGCACCATCACAACCCCACTTGAAATAAAAGTTCACTTTTGTAATAGTACTACCGCTATTGGTGATATGTTCAAGCACTTCATTTTGAACGGAAAGTTCTTCGGATTGTATGTTCCACTAACGATTGAAGCTTGACCTCGGCTGAAATTTCGCTAATTGTTATCTTATTTGGATAACATTGTTTTTTTGCAAGCAACAATGCATTATAATTTGGATAAATGTTTGCATTATGACATTTGCTCATTTGTTGTACAGCAATATATTGTTTTTTTGTCATTTTTGTGTTTTGTTTACGTACAAAGCAAGAGCCTTTTCAGCTGTAATTTTTGTGGGTAGTCGTTGTGAAGGAGAATCTGTGTCACATATTTTTTTTATTTTTCTGAACCTCTTAGGAGATAAACTAGATACTTGTTTAATTATATAAGCTGCATCTCTTTTTCCACTTCGCCTAAGACTCGCTATTGATGCGTACGTCAGTTCATTTTGTGTGAACGTCTGCAGGATTGGACCAACTTTTCTTCGTTTGACCGAATCACTACAAATAGCGAACGATTTTTCTGGTCTCCCAGGTCGTAATATAGTTTCGTTGGATGGAAGTCCTTTAAAAACAATTTTCTCGCCGAGCCATTTCTCATTCTTTGAGATAAATAAATTCTTAATACGATGGCATTTTTTCCATTTTAACATTAATTGACTGCAAAAGTTTTCAATCGTTTTTTTAATTGAATGTTGAAAATCCTCCTCATATTCCAAATAGTCGCTTTTTTGCATCAAAAAACTCAATACTGAGTTAGTTTTGCTATCCACTTTTGTTTCATTGTGCCAAACGTTAAATAAGGCTTCTCGCTGTACACCGCATTTCAAATCTAAAAACGTACAAAACATCTAAAGTTTTTTTTTTTTATATTTATTTATTATGCCCGGTTTCACAGTGTTCACTTAAGCTTTCGCTCAGCCTTAAGCTTTCACTCAACTTATTTTACTGTTTCACAGTAGTGGTTCAAGTGATGAACTTGGTTCAAAATTTACTTGAACTGAGTGACTAAATTTGGGCACTTAAGCCAAAGCTCAGGATATAAGTGAGAGAAATGTCATTAATTTTAGAGAAGTCACAGTGAACTTGTGTTTATTTATTGATTCTAGTTATAATTTGGATTTTTCAATTGTAAAAAAGAGAGCATTCTACTACAAACATGCCGTAAAGAGTACGAATAGATGGAGATAATTTATTTGCCGCTCTGAATACTTCATTTTCACAGGAACCTGAAGAAAACTTAACAATGCAGAGCATATAAGAATCACCACTCGTGCACCATCTAAGACAGAAATAGCAACCGCAATTTATGCAATAGGCAATGGTAAAGCTGCTGAAGAAGACGGCATCCCGCCAGAATTGCTGAAAACTTATGCTAATATAGGGTGAATTCAAAAATTCAACACTGCCGCAACACTGCAGAATTCAGCAATTAGAAGTCTGTAGCTGAATTCTGCAGTGTTGCGGCAGTGTTGAGTTTTTGAATTCACCCATAGTCTAAGAGCTGGAGACGAAAAAGTGCTTTGATCTTTGATGTGGGCAAACTCGATTGCAACTCATTCTATTACTAAACGGGATTATAAGTCCCATGGTACAATAATTACAAGGAAAGCTCATAAGGGTCCCGTGACGTCACTCAGATCTTTTCTCACAAAGGAAAAAAGCTTTCTTTTCTAATGTAAAAGGCGTAAAAGCTTTTCAAGATGGAAACAGAGGTTTTTCTTATGAGCCTACCTGTATTATTGTACCATGATATGTCCGAGCTCTCCGACACCAACGAGTAGTCATCTTCTTATTGAAAAAATGTCATCGATGTGGCGCATGAAAATTTGTAGGATGGAAGACTATAAACTACTTAATATAAATTCCAAGTCTCCGACAGCTAGGTTGGTGCAAAATGGGTGGGTGACAGGGGTCAATTTACCGTCGTCGTACTCGTTCTTATAGTAATAAGCGGCCATATCCTTTTCAAAAATCCTTACAACTAAAGATTAAAAACTAGAAAAATCACACAATTTATCAACCAAAAGCAAAAATTTCCCCAACTGATTCAACCACAGTGCCCTGCAAAATCCAGTTAACTAAGTTCAGCTGAACTGAGCACAAAAACAAACTGTGAAACAGTTTTGACTTGAGCTAAAGCTCAAAATTACTGCTCAGGTTCAGCTGAGCGAAAGCTCAAATCGACACTGTGAAACCGGGCATTAGTATTTTATAATACTCTAATACATCAACATAAAGAAATTATAGCTAACTTAATCTAGTTGCAGTTTTTATTTATACTTTTATTTTCACATACTCGATACATTTCTTTTTAAAGATCCTTAAGTTTGTTTCAGATTTAATGTCGATTGGTAATTCATTAAACAATTGGAGACCCTTATGAAATATTGTGTTCTGCGTATGTACCGATCTTTGCAAATTTAGCCTAAAATCATTTGCATTTCTTAAAGTGTACGGTTGCACATCTCCCACGTATTTGATCTCCTTTACTAAGTACTCTGGGGCCACTCCTCTTTTTATTTTAAAAATAGCAATGAGTGTATTTAGCTCCAGTCTTTGTTTTACGCTTAACCATTTAAGGGTATTAAACATGACCCTGACTGGTGTAAACCTATTGCATCGCAAGATACTTCGCATTGCCTTGTTTTGCAGTTTTTGAAGCCTTTCCAGGTTACTCGCATTGCAGCATGTAAACAATATTGTCGAACAGTATTCAAAGTGGGGTTTTATCATAGTATTGTAGACGGTAATTGCGGTCATGGTATCCATTTTATTTCTGATCCTTTTAAAAAAACCTATCTTTTTGCCAATTTTTTTACATATATGGTCAATATGTTGATCGAATTTTAAGTCGGAGTCAATTATTACTCCTAAGTATTTAATATTCTTAACATTTTCTATTTTTTCCCCGTTTATTTCTACCTCCGTTTTACTATCCATATTTATTTCCATAAGTTTAGTTTTTCCTTCATTAAGTTTTAATCTGTTCATTTTTAACCAGTTGGTTAAGTCTTTGATATCGCTTACCAACTTATGATTGCACTCCTCATAGTTACTTCCTTGAGCGTAAATTAGAGTGTCATCTGCATACATTGCTACTTTGCATCTCGTCACCACCTCTGGCAAATCATTTATGTACACGATAAATAACAGTGCTCCCAGGATAGATCCTTGCGGCACTCCCAATTCTACTCTATGGGGGCTAGACATAAAACGGTTTATTTTTGTCTGTTGACGTCTCATTGTTAAATAAGATTTGAACCATTTTAGTTCCACATTTCGAACACCATATAGTTGCATTTTTTGAAGTAGTATATCTCGATCAATTGTTTCAAAGGCCCTTTTGAAATCTAGAAAAAGTGCAATTGTTTTCGTTTGGCTTCCTCCTGCTTTCCATTCTTTCACTATGTAATTTATGGCCGACTCACATGAGTAATTCTTTCTAAAACCAGATTGATATTCCGATAGGATTTTATTTTTTTCAAGGTATGTGATAAGCTGCCGCTTCACAACAGCTTCAAGTATTTTCTCACATGTTTTTAAATTATTAATCGGACGAAATTCCTCACTTCTAGTTGTGTTTTGAACTTTTTCAACTGGTGTAACCACCGAAATCTTCCACGAGTCGGGGAATTCGCCTGTTTGAAGAGATTTGTTTATTATATTTAACAGTGTGCGTCCCAATAGGTTCCAGTTCTCTAATATCAGTTTAGGACTTATTTTTCCTTGGTCCCGTTTTTTCTTTATACCTCTGCAAATCTCCTCTAGTTCATTCAACGTTATTTGCTGGAATTTAAATCTACTCTCAACTGGATGTATACAGTTTACATATTTTACATCCTCAATAGATGCACTTATCTCCTCTACACTCTTAATAAAATATTCATTAAATTGATTTGCTATTTCTTGCTCCTTTGTGTAGATTGTGTCATCAAAAATAACATTCTTTATTTTCTTTCTATGTTGTCCTAACACTAATTTTTTAATTTCCTTCCACATATTTTTCTGTCCATCGGCTTGTAAAATTCGATTTTTAACATATTGATTTTTTTTTATCTTGATTTTAATTTTATACTGGTTTCTTATTTTCTTGTATTCTTCCCAGTTGTACTCAGTTTTTGTTATCTTTGCTTTTAGATATTTTTCTATTTTATCCTTTTTCATTTTCTGCATTTCATTATGGTTGCGAAAAGTTGCAGCTAACTTTAATCTAAAACAATTATTAAAAAGTTATTTGATAACTTTATCTAAATAACTCGACCAATACACGCCAATCCGAAAAGTTCTACTCTATTAAAGTTAACATAACATTAAAAAAATAATAATTTGTAAAAGCAGTTTTTAAAGCTATAATTCTTTACTAATATTAAACAAATTCTTATTATTTTTTTACTATAAATTGCTTACTTACTTATTTTTATGGGATCCATACCGAGAACAGGAAAAAAAGCTTTATTCAGCGCACAATCAATTGTTAAAGTGAGGATAACATCGAGCCGTGGTAAGTGCGAGGGCATGAAGACTTTCCCGATCATGTTTATTGCAGCCTTGCCTGACTCCCCGTTTGATGTTAAAATGTTTTAATTTTTAGATTTAATACTCCCAAGTATTCAGGCTTATTTTTATGTTATAAAAAGTTTAAAAATGTCCAATCGGATTTTTTACTTTTGCTCACTCAGTTTGGCAAAAGTGACCACTGTGCAGCGCCGCGTTTATTGGGGATTTCTCTACCCTATCCTTAAGTGCCGTTCTGTGCCACCAAACTAGAGCCCCGTAAGTTGCCATCTTTCTTTGGGCATTTGCGAAGTTGTAGATACTAATGATGAAATTCCCCACATTTTTTCCGTAATTTATTAATTTCACGTACGCCGATTCTCTTCTTCTTGAAAAACACTTTCTTTTTAAGGTAAATACTTTCTAATAATAATAAACGACGTATTTTTGCAGGCACCATAATTCAACTTTTGAGCAACAAGACTTCACTTTGAGTACTTTTTCACCACTAAATAAATGCGTATTATCACTACGCCCCGTTGCGATACGCTCTCAATGTTAGGCTATGCTGCGCCGTGCTACGCTTTTAGTCTGCGCGAGGCCTAAGGCGTAATGAAAAATTCTTATCAATGGCCTGGGAAAAACTGGGAATGTAACAAATGCATTGACTTATACGACCATTTTAGACAGATTGGGCCCCTACGCTGAACTAGTGTGATGTCCTAAGCAGGAACAAAAAAGGGCCCAGAAGCCCAAATGAAAAACCTGGAACCTAATGCCCTCCTCAGTATCTCAAGTGCATAATATACCTAACCTTACTGCAATCATAGAGATTATATTAGGAATCGGCTCTTTTCACATCAGTCAGAATACATGCTATCTGAGGTGCGGTGCGGTACTATACAAAATGCAGACATTTACACCAGGCTACATAATTAGTCATCTAATCATCTTACAGGATTCGAATTTTGAATCGACGGCCATCTGCTCTGCTCTGAGTATCGAGAGCTGTGAAGAATGGAAGTCTAACAGATCCGCACTTCTTGCATATCGGTCATTCCATACCAAACCGGACGTTTTTCGGTAAAAATTAAAATTAATGATACCGATTTTTTTTAAATTTTGCAGACGCTACACATGAAATAATGGGACCCATTTTTCGGGAAAAAAAATTGCGATTTTCTTTCAGAAGATATGCACGGTTGTAAAGTGCAAGAAATTAAAAAAACGTCGCGCGGCCGACCATTCAAATTACTGTATCTTCGAAACCATTAGTAGTACAAAAAAAATTATATAAGTCGATTTATTATCTTAATATATAAAAACTACGTGTCACAATGTTTGTAGACGCTAATCTCCGTAATCGCCCCACAGATTTAAATAAAAATTTGGGAATGTGTAGGATTGGTTCCAGATTGAGAGATAGGATAGTTTTGGTCCAGATAAGTGGAGCTGTTCTCGAAATATAGAGAATTTGAATGTTTAACTGATTATATTTAAGTTGGCGGGGCGAAAAAATATTTAATTTTAATTGTCATGTACATATAAAAAACGCTTTAAAAAAGAACTCTGATTTTTACGAGTGACAACGTATGAATTAGTGTATTGAGTGTACTGAGTGTACAGTGTGTACAGTATGTACAGTGTGTATAGTATGTACAGTGTACTGTGTACTATGTACTAAGGACTGTATAATATAACTACCGGAGCCCGCAAAAACACACCAGTTAAGAAACATATAATTTATATACAAAATAAAAATATTTGTGAACATTGGGAAACCTGTAAAATATTAGCATCCATTGTTCTTTATATACTTCCACCGAAAAATGCGTAAAAGCTTTTAATTGGTGCGATTAAATAAATTGTTAATAAGAAAATATATAAATGTCGAGTTTTTGCATTATGCCTCAGATTGCGGTACACCTGGAAAACGGTAAACGTGTATATTTCACTGAAGAAAATGCTCTCCAACGAGCTTTAAAGCCACCAAAAACTACACTTACTGAATTTTTCACACTGTGCCAAAAACCTGATACTTTCGGACAATTCGCAACAACATTGTTATATACCGACGTCCCTCGCTATTATACATGGAACAAATCAGGTAAAAAATGGAAGCCACGTAGACAAGGCGAACCACATCCAACTATTGCACGCGTATTGAAAGCAAAGACATTTGGACGACTTGACACAGTACATCCAAAACAACGTGAATCTTTCATTTTGCGTTTGTCGTTACTGAATGTTCCAGGAACAACGTCTTTCGAATTTTACGCTCAGTCAATGGTCAAATATTCAATACATTTCAAGATGCATGTCGCGAGTTGCAATTGCAGGAAGACGACAATCATTGGGATCTGACACTTACTGATGCAGCATTTGCATCCACGCCGAATAACATTCGTCAACTGTTCGCAATTATATTGACGACATGATACCCAACAGAACCATCGGAAAAATACAAGAACGGCATGACTGGAGACATACTTCGCAGAATTAGACAAACAAACCAATATCCAAACTCTCTAACTTTTATAGGAATAATTGGTTTTTCGTTAATGGTTATAAATATTTGTTGAAGAGTTGAATTTTGAAGATTTGGATCAATTTTAAATGTCTTAAGGTTGGGTGCAGCGAGTCGGAAAGGTATCATCTTTGTTTATTTACGAAAACAAAACCAAAAACATAGTTTACCAGCAAGTTTTGTAAAAGAATACATACATAGGTAACTTTGGTCACACTTAATATGAAAGCATATTGAATCTAATATCTCCAAATTTTACAGAAATACGTATTGGTTCTTTCCTTAGATATTGCGAATAGTTTGATTTTCAATATTTGCATCAATTTCACATGTTTTGACGAGCACAATTTCGCAATATAAGAGAAAATGAAAGTTGGTTTTTTGGCATTGCTTTTTCCAACTATAAAATATTTGTTTCATTTTTCGATTTTGTTTTATTGTTTTCGAAAAATTTTGTTATTGAAGACTTCTAGAATTAAATTAAAAAAAGCTATAGAAAATGGCCCTCAATTTTGAGTGCTGGATGCTGCTATTTGCATTAATTTTAAATCTTGAACCGTTCAAGGGTTTTAACAGAATACACACTTCATAGTTCAAATAAATGTATTTTGAATCTAATGACTCCAACTTTTATAGGAATGGTTGGTTTTTCGTTAATGGTTAAGGAGAGTTGAATTTTGAAGGTTTGGATTGATTTTAAATGTTTAAACGTTGGGTGCAGCGAGGCTATCCAAAATACAGAAAATTAGCGGTTCATTGAGACACTTCATCTGTGTATGAAAATTCATATCTCGAAAAATGCCAATGTCAATGGATGGTTTTTATTGTCTGGATCAAATTGTCAGATCCCTAATTTGTTTCACATTTTGTTATTTGGAATCGAAAATACCAAAAATTTGCCTTTTTCAAACTCTCCTACTGTATATTAAAATTCATATCACCTGATTACTATTGGCTTATGGAAGCAGCATAGGCGCGCCGGATCCCAACTAGTTTGTCTATAAAATTGAGCACTCGTTCCGTGGGAAAAGTAAAATATTTTTCTCAAAGAACCCAATCTTTTTTTTAAAAAAGTAATAATACATTTCAGCGTGGTATTATTGGACGGCGTGTTTCCAACAGTCTGAGATATCGATGAAATTAAGAAATTATGTTTTCCCTTTATCTTTATAATTGCGAAAGGGTGGATAGTTACTTGGTCATTATTCCCGTGCACGCCTTGAATTGCATCCTGTAGAACAAACGCGTAATTTTCGGAAAAATCGCAAATGACTAAACATTCTTCTGGTCGCAATTCATTTTTTTCTGATTCAAAAAATTGCAACATTAGAATGAGTCAATAAATGAGATAGTTACACTTTTCTTATCAATCACGAAATTTTCTTTAAAAATGTCTGTTAATTTTTGTATGAGATTATCACAAGCAGGACGCCCATTGCTTTGCTGAAGAAAACAATCCACAGTTGGCGGATTCTTAATTATGTGTGAAAGGCTCCAGAAAACTAGGTCAACAGTGAGAAAAATGTAATACATTGATAGACAGAGAATTTTTAAAATATGACCCCGTTTGAGTTCCATTTTCAAATTTTCACTGTTTCTTTAGAATTGAAGTAGGAACACGATGATATTTTTTCCAAAACTTTAAGTTGGTGAGTTGATGATGAAAAATGCTAATGAAATTTTATAGACAAATAATAACAATTTATTAACATCAAACGCAAATTTTAAATACACCACTACATAGAGTGACTCAACATCTTCAAAATCGACCTATATTATTTTTTTTGTACGACTAATGGTTTCGAAGATACAGTAATTTGAATGGTCGGCCGCGTGACGTTTTTTGAAATTTCTTGATATTTACAACCGTGTATATCTTCTGAAAAAAAATCGCAATTTTTTTCCCGAAATATGGGTCCCATTATTTCATGTGTAGAATGCGTCCCCAAAATTTAAAAAAAATCGCGATGATCAATTAAAATTTAGTGTTCGGTTTGACATGGAATGAGCGATATATGTATACCCTGGTGTACAAAAAATCCCCAAAAACGCCTCACGTAATTTATGGATGACCCCCAACCTTGAGGACCAGTCCGGTATTTGTTTCGTTTTGAGGCGCGAAACACTCGCCTTTCACCCTCCTCCGTCTGTTACTTTTCTATAGACAAGAGTATGCAGGGGTCAACCGATGTAAAGACAACATCTTCGTGGAGGTGGGGGTAGGATTCGGCAGCATAGCGGAAGATCTTAGATCGCAGATGGCGTTACTCAGGACCAGCACCACCAAAGGTCCCCGAGGCCGTTGCTACGATTTGACTCCCATTTACGTGGCTAATATTTTCAGGGGTGATTTCTGGATTTATTGAACGTCTGACGACCTATAAGTCAGAGATAAGTTCATATGAGTATTTTAAATCTTTAAAACGGCGATATCTCATGAATGGCAATTCGTACAGGAAAACGTACAATATCTTTTTTGTAGATAATCGCATAATGTACAAACTTGTCCACCATGTCCTTACTTCGTTATGGAAATTCCTCTCCCATCCCTTCTGTAACTTTTCTTGATACCAAGCAAACCTTGTCCGATCACGAAAGTCCTGCGAGGGGGTGGTGGTGAATATTGACAACCCGCATTTTTTCTCACGGATCATGATTCTCCGAAGATAAATATCAAACTTTTGTTCGAAAATTTTTTTTATCCGAAGTTTCCTTCCCTGTACGAACAAAAAATCGTATGGGAGGGGGGCGAAATCGTAGGGTTTAGATACTAGGGCGTTTTGAAGTTTTTTTTAGGGTTTTGCATATCACCCTGTATTTTTGTAACCCTGTACCTTATTTTCACGAATAAGTCAGCGGTGTACGCAGATTACTTCCGCCTATCTAAAACTGTTCTAGCCTACCAACTTCCAGAGTTACAAGTCGTCAAAGTCAAAATTTTGAAACAATGCACTTATAAGAATGCACTTTTCGATGCAGCGATACAATTTCAAAAAAGGACAACACCAAAATATGGCACAAAGTTTCTAGACGAGTTAACAAAGTGAATGCAAAAAAGCCCATCTCTATCCCACTTAACTCCACAAAAAATTTAAGGTTGACTGCTATATTTCCTCGCCTAATACTCCTTACAGCAATATTACTGGAAGCTTTGCAACCAAAACTCTTTCAGAGAAATAAGTAAAAGATTTGGGCTTGCTTTTTGTAGTGACAGATAGCATGTGTTCTGACTGATGTGAAAATAGCCGATTCCTGATATAATCTCTATGATTGCAGTAGGATTAGGTACGTTATGCACTTGAGATACTTAGGAGAGCACTAGGTTCCAGGTTTTTCAATTGGACCTCTGCGCCTTTTTGTTGTTTCAACTTCCATGCCACCACACTAGTTCAGCGTAGGGTGGCAAAATCAGTCTAAAAATATTCGTATAAGTCAATGCATACGTTACCTTCCCAGTTTTTCCCAAGCCATTGTATTAATGATAAGAATTTTTCATCACGTCTTACACTCTTTATTCCCATATATTTAAAATGTTTTCATTACTTTTTTTGGATGTTCCAATTGGGTGGTATTTGAAACAGTGAACAAATACAGTGCAAACGGCAGTGGCCTAATTTTTACACCCAATTCCTGCTGAGTCGAAATATAGTAGTAGCATCACATCACGAAGTAATAGTAATAGCCGGGGCGAACGGCTAAAGGTCCGGTTACACGCAACGATCTGCTTGTGCAAATTGACTGGCGCAAGTCAATTGGTGCAAATAATCTGAGTGAAAATGAATCAGTCACCAGTGGAACATTTGGTTCTACTTAAAAACAGCTGGTACCCTTTTGCTAATTTGACGCGATTATTATATTATATTGATTATGATAAGGTCGGAAGCGCGTCATAAAATTTCACCATTCACCCAAGGGCATCCTGAGGTTTGGAGCTGAGGCTTGAACATCGTTTAAACGCTCATGCCAAAACACCAACCTCAAGCCTATTTTCTAAGAACACATATTTTGACTTGCGCAAGCCAATTGGCACAAGCAGATCGTTGCGTGTAACCGGACCTTAACAAAAACCTCGGAAAGTGCTGGCACTCGATTTTTCACTTCTGCCAAAACCCGAGAAGAGTCACTGCGACGAACACCTAGCAGCTCTGTTAGCAAGTCCTAATACCACCTCCCCGCGGTGCCCCCTGGGGACGTATTTCGGAAAAAGCTAACTGGAGACGAATGGCGAATTCTCTGCGCCACAAAACAGACTTTTAAGTCGGTTGGGGTGAGGGTAGCAAACGGCTCCCATAAAACACACACTTGCTACGAATCGGCAAACAATGCCTCGGAACCGGATGAACAACGTTGTCCGCTGGAGGGCAACTGTTTCCACCCTATGTCCCATGAGGGATTAAAGGATCAATTAGTTAGTATCACATCACTTATACTTTTTATGTAATGGATTAATTATTCCTTCTGACCATTTTCCGCTGCATCGTCTCTCTATGTGCAATATGTATTGATAAAACCTTTCACCATATTCATCTGATCCTGCACCAAGATTTTCGTGAAGATGAAGCTCTGTGCCGATTTTCAGTCAATACCTAATTATTTCCACTATTTCTCTTTTTTCGGCTTAATTTACCTGTATACTATTAATTTAACTCAGTTTTCTCGCAATTTTACACTGTTTCTTGCGAGAAAAAAATTACGTGATATTTGCCGAGACCCCGCCACCTCCCGCACGTCAGATTTGGTGAGATTCGGCTCAGTTTTTCTCTTTTCTTCGTAGGCTTGACCAATGGTTCTCGTGTACCTTTGTAAGAGCTTTAACCTAGCCGGTTTTTATATTAATGGTTGCTTGACATTCTGTATCAAACAAAACCAGTCTGCGTTTCTCTGTCTTGGCACAGCTTCAATCATTTCTCTTGCTGCGGCGTTTACTGCGTTTTCTATAGTCCGCAATTTTTCATTTATGTTATCGCTCGTAGTTTTCAGATTTGTACTCGTATTTAGATTTAATTCCTTAGGCTTCTGGTACCGTTGCTTCTCTTCGGCATCAATTAACTTGTCAGTGTCCTATTTTGTTTGAATTTGTCTTATTTTTGAGATAGATTCGCAGGATTGAGGTCACTAGGTAGTGGATGCAATCGTAGTTGGCACATCGGCAGCCTTTAAAGTCACTCATCAATACTAGACTATCATCATATGTGCAAACTTTTTCACATATCCTTATCATCTTCACATGCTTCCTCAGTTGGAGCGTATGCGGATATCACAGTAATATTTGAGAATTTTCCCTTGATTCTAATGCAAAATATTCTGCTATTAACAGGTCTGAATGCAAGTATGCTCTTGATCAGTTTTTAGGCCACAATAAATCCAGCTCCGTAATTTCCTGACCTGCTCTTGTCGCCGCTGAAATACATGGAGTACGCCGGCTTCTTAATTATTCCCTCACCTCTCCACCTTATCTCCTGCAGGGCGGTTATATCTATTTTATATCTTAGTACTTCGTTAGCAATTTCATTCATTTTTCCTGCTTCGAGAATAGTTCTTACGTCCCATGTACCAAGTCTCAAATCATGGTCCTTAATTCGTTGCCTGGGTCTGTTACCATTAGCGTCAGTTAATATCCAAGGCTGTTCTGTAAGTTGCAAAACGAGATTTGTTTTCCGGTGTGTAGGTGTTAGCTTAGATCAATTAACCGCGGAGATTATCAAAGCCGGAGGTGACGTCTTATCACAACAGGTCCACTTCCCATAACCCGTCCCGTCGATGTGGAAGAAAGCGATCGTTGTGCCAATTTTTAAGAAAGGCGACAGTCGGGAAAGCAAAAATTATCGCGATATTAGCCTCCTTTCGATCGTCGGCAAAGTATTTACGAAAATCATACAATCGAGGCTACAGAAACATCGAGAGCAAACGAGCAGAAAAGAACAAGCGGGATTTAGACCACAGCGAGGATGCATTGATCAAATATTCGTTCTCCGTCAGCTAATGGAAGAAAGAATTTTTTGCCGCAAACGGACTGTCGTCGTTTTCATCGACTTCAAATCCGCTTTTGGTCGATTGGAACAGCTTGTGGAGAGTCTTGGAAACCGAACACGTGCCACTGAAAATCATCCAACTTCTTCAAGCGTCGTGCGATGGCTCAATCAGCAGCGCTCGTATTCGAAGCGAATTATCCGAGGAATTCCCGATTCAAACAGGTCTCCGACAAGGGGACGTCGCTTCGCCACTTCTCTTCAACATTGTGATCGACGCAATTATGCGTGAAGCATTCGATGGATGGCGCGGAGTTCGATACGACGAAAACAACTTCGTAACCGGCTTTATGTTCGTCGACGATAGCGCCGTCTTCGACGACGCGGATGCCGAAGTAACGGACATCTTATACGACATTTCCCGCATCGCCGCGTCCAAAATCATTGCGGAAAAAACCCAAGTCCTCACAACGGACGGATCGAAAGCCAGTGTTCACGTCGATGGCACCCAAACCGAACAGGTTCTGATGTTCAAATATTTGGGATCGTTTGTTGAGGAACGTAAAGTGGCATCGACAGCCGCCGTTCCCAGCCGCATCGTCCAGGCAGCAGCAACATTCGCCTCGCTTAAGTGGTGCACATGAAAACGCACAAATATTACCATCAAAAGGAAAGTACGCCTTTACCGAACGTTGATCCTTCCGATTCTTCTTTAGGGAGATATCAAGCCGGGTATCAACAAGCTATAGGTCTTCCAAATGAGATGCTTGAGGTAGATTCTCGGTGTCTCACTCCGCGATCGCCTTCGAAACGAGACAGTTAGACAAAGGTGCGATCAACAGACACTGATCGAAGAAGAAATACAAAAACGTCGACTACGATGGTTTGGACATGTTTGCCGAACGGATGATAACCGCTTGCCACGTAAACTTCTCTGGCGATTCCGTCTGGCAGACTGAAGAATTCAGCGATCGGCACTGAAAAAAACCTAACTAAAGAATATCGAGGGCGACTTAAAGAAAAAACGATTATCAGTTATCGAGGCTCGAGACGTCGCGTCGCCAAAAATTGTCAAGAATAGAAACTAATCGTGAATGGAGTTCGAGACCCAGCGGCACCGACAGCATCGTATCCGTTGCGGGGACGTCCCGCTCAGACCGCCAGCTAATGGATCAAAGAAGAAGTTGTTAGCCAGCACGACCAACCCCCACTTGGAAGGCTAGGACAATTCATTTCGGAGTTTTTTGAGGTTGCATCTTCCCTTTTGGGCAGAACTTTCTTCCTCTTTCGTCAGTTCCTGACCAGTTTACTACACAAGGGTTTTCACCTAATCGTTCACACTAATTACTCACGTTGCAGGTTCTACCACGTGCAGGTGAAAGTAGGAATCGAGTAGGAGAGGCTATGTGCTCATTGAACATAATGCTGCGTATCACTACCCCTTCGTCTTCACTGTTACTTGTATAAACTTAATAAATTAGTCCGAATATTTTAGTTATGAAATTATAGAATGAAATTTATCAAATTTTTAATGGATATGAAGATTGAAATGTGAATTATAAAATCTGCTCTAGCAATGCAATTCATTGCTTGTGGTAGGCACAGCTGACACGGAAATGCTGCCAAAATTGGTATTACAAAGAAAATAATGTCAAATATGTACAAACAATTTTTTTAATAGAAAATATGCTTTAAAAAAATTTACATTGAAAAAAATCGCTTTAGAAAGTTAAAAATAATGAAGCCATTATTACCAATTATCGTATACAAACATTCAAGTAAAGAATTTTTTTTAACAAATTCGTGTTGTTACGCTGGAAGTTTTTTGCTAAATTATAATATTTTTCAGTAAATCTCCAGCCAAAACAAGTTGGTCATATATCAGTTCTTGCCATATCTATCTAGCAGTAAAGAACTTTGCCCGCTTAAACATATGTATCTGATCCCATCTAAGAATTTATATTTTTATCAGTATTTTTTAAATTTGAAGTCTGTGTTTGCCTAAATTTTTCTCTCTAAAATTGTTTACTTAACGACGCTTAAGCACCGCACCTAAAAAATACAACTCATTGAAAATTCCAAATATTCGTGTGCAATAATATCCAAAAGTATGTTATCAGCGATGACTTCAATCCTAAAACTAATCTTATCAATCACAAATAAGTCGTTTTATCTTTTATAAATTCCCATCAAAATTATTATTGCAAAATTTTAAATGTTTGTGTTAAAAAATATTAAAGCAAATTTTATCAAAGGCATAATTTTATAGGCCACTGTGACTCCAGACTGTGAGCCCAAAATCCAAGTGATTTTTCTCTATAACTTAAGGCGGGCGGCACACATGCTGCTCTCCTCTGACTACGATTTTTTTCTTTGATCCACGCGCCCATATATCTGTAAGATCCTTGCGCAGCCGTCGTCGACGTTTATCGTAACTAAATAAAGAGCAGGTGGTAAAAACGGATGTGTGCACGCCAAAATTTTTTGTTATGATCTTCTTTAAGAGTGATATTAGATATGTACGGATTCACCAAAAATACTAGGGTAGACGAATATAAATGGTTCCTCTCGGGGCCTGTTCTGGATCGACCAATTTCTATGCGGACACATCCCTCCTTGGTGCAGAGAAATTTTAATTCTTAATTAAAACATGGCCACGTGAATGACGGAGCGACTGAATATGCATGGCTTTTATAATAATGTACTTCCCAGTTTGGCTTTGGCTGTGTTTAAATCTAATTTAAAAAAATCGTGCTGCTAATCTGCGTGTTTGTCTTTCGCGATTTATTTCATGTTATGAACTCCTTTAATTCCTTATGACCAGAATGTGGGGGGTCATAAGCTGAAGGAATGACCTCTAAAAACTATTTTATGCCTCACTGAAGTCACCTGTCGTGTTAAATTCCATGAAAAAAAATTTGTGGAATATTTTTCCCTTTTTTTATTTCTTTTTGCGCCATCACTCAATCAAGAACTCTTCTACCTCAGCCTAATTTATATAATGTACATATATGTAGATATAAAACACAGGGCAAAAATAGAGACGAGCATTATCAGGCATAGGGTTTTGATTCCAAAGTTTTGTGTTTTTTTTTTAATTATTTTCCATCCAGAGAAGAGTAGTGAAAATAAAGAAATCATGTCAATAAGAATCTATGAAAATCATATCCGGGTCCTATTATTGTTATGATAACAGACTGCTCAATTCGTGACTAAGATAATGTTATGCGGCGAACTTAATGGCTCTATATAGCATCATTCACTTCTGTTTTCCTTCTGACCTGACTCGGTCAATTGGCGGCTTCCGTCCGTGAGTTGCGAACAAGACGTAATTTTTCTGTTGATTAACCAGCTTTAGTGTGATGATTCCAATTTTTAAAAATATAAATATCAATTATATGTCCACAAGTAACCTATAAATGATTTTTGTTAATTTTATCGTTTTTTTGTTGCAGGAAGGCGACGAAATGTCATACGAACTCTACAGAGACTAGCACCGATGCTTCATATTATTTTTATTGTTATCTCACTATTCAGTGTTACAGGTGAGTTAATAATGATTTTTTCAGCTAAATTGTTTAAATTAGTGAGTGTAGCAACCTGTTCCTTCACCTGATGAGGAAGCATAATTTTAAAGCAATTTTTACCATATTTATATATGTGTTGCCAATCTTACCTTAAAAATACATATAGAAAAATAGATGAAAAACTGAATAAAGCACATCACGATAAAACGAATCGTCGTTGCCATGAAGGCCCTTTTACACCCCAGCGCAAAAAGAAAACCCAAATCGGAGCTCTTTTATCGCACAGAAATTTGTATTCGTCTCTTGTCTGGAATCCACGTTCGTGCAACGAGAGAAAAACATACAAATATCTGTGCTCTTTTACAATTTGCGTTTCCGCTTTGCATAAAACGGCCTTAAGAGTACATGAAATACTTTAAGCTTAAGTTCGAACGTTCACGTAAAGGGGCCCATACACGAGCGAACAATTTGCGCAAATTTGTGTTTGCCAAAAAATAATAATCGATAATCTACCCAAACAGGCCCTTGACTGGAATCCGCAAGGATCCCGTCGAGTCGGAAGACCTAGAACAACGTGGAGGAGAACCCTATTATCAGAGGCCGCAACAACCGGGAGATCCTGGTCAGAGCTGAGAGCTGTCGCGCAAAACAGAGTCCGCTGGAGGGCAACTGTTTCCGCCCTATGTCCCATGAGGGATTAAAGGAGCAATTAGTAGTTAGTTAGTAAAAAATATGTGATTGTCCATGCACTACGCAACGAGTTGCGCAAACTTCAGTTGGGTTTGTGTTTTCGTGGAGAAAACATGTCTAAAGCTGCGTGTTTGGCAATTATAATTGCAAGTTTTGCAGAAAGTGACTTCTTTTTATGTGGAAGACTAGAACTCAGGGAAAGCCCTTTGTACTGTCGACAATCTATTTATTGCGTATAGAGTGCGATGTCGAACAGCAAGCTCTAGTCGATAGATAGTGAAGGGGAAGAGAGAAGTGAAGGAACTGCCACAACCACATACTCCCAACCATTTCTATCGCGACTCTGGCATAGGGGCGGCAACGAGAAACAACTCGCTGGAGTGTTATGCCTCCTGAAACGAGTTGAATCCCATCAACCAACAGATGGCATGCGCTTGGTGGAGCGGGGCAGTGCTAGCGGAAGGCTATGACAGGAGGAATGTAAAGAAGGAAGAAGAAAGAAGGGAGAGGCGAAGGACCGTGGGGCTCTGCCGGGATTCGAACCCGGCACCTCTGGGATGGTAGCCAGGCGCCTTACTCCTTAGACTACCGAGGCCCCCGAGGAGACTTTAGAATGCACCAGCATCACCATACACGAGGAAAAAACTAGCACAACGCTGCCCGTTGTACAAAAATTTTCAGACGCGTTTGATTTTCTTCAAACAGTTGCGCAACACATCAAACCGCCCCATACACGGGGAAAATGTTTGCCCAACGGGCTGCGTTGCGACCGTGTATGGGCCCCTTATGGGTCTCAGCCCAAACCAAGCAAGCAAAAACCAAGAGCCCGTGTACTGAAAGTCGTGTGGCGTGACAAATCGAGTTGAAGAAAGTGACTTTTCAGTCGATTTACGACTTTGAGCCCAGGGCCCCGAGAGTGGAAATGCTAAGTTGAGTTTATGGCTCCTGTGCTGAAGTTCGTGATTCGATTGTCTGCCATGTCGTTCAGGTCATGGTGCAATGTCTAGTAGTGAAGTTAGTTTGAAGCAGGGCTGCGGAGTCGGAAGGAATTTTCTAGTTACTGAAGTCGGAGTCGGAAAACAATCCAAAAATTTGTCGACTCCTTTTTTTATTAACTACCCAGTTTATAGGAAAATTATTGTAATCGGTCCCAAAATCGAAATAGTAATATTCAATGTATTTTCATTTTTCAAGGTCCCAATAGCACTTTAAGCAAAAATTTGACAAGAAGTTGTGTGTGTGCGTACGTATGTGGTCATTTTTTCCTGCACGGTCTCGCGCGAACCAAAAAAGATATCGACTTCGTCGAGGTGCCATTCGAAGAGTATTAACCTAAATATGATCTGATACGATTTTCATAAAATTCAGTCGAGTCGTTTTTTTTGTTTAAACAACGTAAGTGATTTTTGTACCTGCACGATTTCGCGCGAACCCACAATGATACCGACTTCGTTGAGGTGCCGATCGTAGCATATTACCGAAGTTACAATCTGAAAAGATTTTCATAAAATTCGGTCGAGCGGTTTCTTTGTTTAGATGACGTAAGTGATTTTTGTAGAAACCCACAAACGAAAGAAGGAATAACAATCGAAGGCTTAAGAGCCAAGAGACTTTTCCGAAATAGTGTGGGTTGAGTTTAGTTGAGTTGGGTTGAATTTAGTTGAGTTCAGTAGAGCTTGGTTAAGTTTAGTTGAGTTTAGTTGCTAAGAGTTAGAATAATAGTTAAGTTTAGTTGAGTTGGGTTGAGTTTAGTTTAGTTTAGTTGCTAAAAGTTGGGTTGAGTTTCATGTAATGCTATGACCATTATTGTTAATAGGTTCTTTTATAAACAAGTCACGTTCATAACATTCTCTTGTTCAGTGCTTCACTAAAAAAAAATTCAAGGTCAGAATGTCAAAACTGATGAAATAGCTAAAAATTCGTAAACCTCTCGGTTGACATTAAAACATAAAACGACAAGGAGTTTCGACCAATACCTCGTTGGAAATATATTTTCATTGCCCGTATTCCTTTCATTTACTACTTTTTCATATGAGCAACCGTTAACGAAATATTCAAAAAAAAGTGGCGTTATCAGTTATTTCAGGCATGTGCAGTGCGAACTTTGGCGTTGGATTGCTCGCAAACTTTGTTACATAAGCGATAACGACGATTAAGAGCTCAAGGTAATTACTAGGACTTTAAAGGACCCCGCAGAATTTGTATGGGAAATGGGTCCCAGTCAAATTGGCCCAAATATTACTCACTTATAGCTTTCGGTGAGCAGATAAAAAGTTCCCATGGGCGCACAGCGGAAAAAAATCCCGATCGCAAGAAATGATCGTCCGAAGTTAGGATTTTTTTCGCTGCCTACAGCCTTTGCGCGCATGTATCGGCCATGTTATATATATATATACATGTTATATATGCATATATGTATATATACATGTTATATATATATAGTTGTTCATATAGCATGCCGTCTGCATTAGCATAACCCGATGTGCACCGCGGGGAGGTTGCGAGATCGGACTTGGCACATTATGGGGCCCTGAAAAGGGCCGTTTATTTCAATTCAACGTCCCAGGTACACTGAATTATCATCTCAGTTTTCGCTCTGAGTATCTAACGTGGTATCTAAAAGTGTCTCATCTAGATACTTGATGTTGTGCTGATGTCGGGCATATCCTAAAAACCACACGATGCTCTTAAATTCGGCGATATATAAATGTTTCTTTCTATAAAAACACCCACTCTACATGCGATAGACAGTCTTTGAATGTCATGGGGAGCATCGCAGATGACACAAGTACTGTTCCTTGTTTGCGTTACTACGTTTAATCGAAGGCAAGCGGGATCATCATTCAAGAGTGTTATTTCATCTGCAATACCTATATTGCAATTGAAACATATTCTACTTTCGTCATTCAATGCTACATCCGGCCGCCTTAGATCATCGCGTCTTGAAATCGCTATTTGTCGTTTAATATGTTCTAGTTACTTGCAAACCTATCTTGTCATCGGGTTTTTCAAGAGCTATCAAAGTGAGCAGTTTTGTTGTGTAAATCTCGGTTTGTGTATCTAATTTTTCTCAAGATGGGTGATGTCCGTGGCAGGCCACGGGGGCTTCAGTGCTATGTGTGTGAACGTGTTTTCAATGCTCGGCAATTAGTCCGTTTGATCGGTGATGAAAATATTATTAAACTGGCTCGGGGTCAGATAGACTGTACAGGACCCTTGTCACCCGAGGGATCATAAATCTCAATAAAGTAATCTCTACAATGAACAGGGGTGCTCACATTCTTTTGCACAAAGATGGCGACTAAAAGAGTGTGCGGTCTTTTATTTTTCTGAAATATTGAGAAAAAAATCAATTTTTATTTGAAATACCACACAGTTTTTTGAAAAGTCGCTATATTGTGGACGCATTTGGCCAGCATGGTCAAAATTGGATAAAATTCTATGGCGAAAAAAGAGTGCGAACAAAGACCGTATGATGTATCGTATCAACGACTAAAGGAAGCACGGGCTTCTGGTATTCGGACGGTTCCATAAACGAGAATGGGGTAGAACTGGTCGTATATGGCCCAAGGAGCAAAATATCCATGGCCCTTGGCAATAACTCCATTGTTCTCAAGATGAGCTCGTCAAGCTAAAAGATTCATTCAAATCGAGAAAGCTAAAGCGGG
This sequence comes from Thereva nobilitata, assembly GCA_963855945.1. NCBI lineage: Eukaryota > Metazoa > Arthropoda > Insecta > Diptera > Therevidae > Thereva > Thereva nobilitata. The sequence continues at coordinate 39,749,801 of OY979697.1, forward strand.
CAAACTTTTAAACTTCAAGAGGTGGGAGCTAAAAATAATAACAGAGCTCCTGACGTGCCACCGTTGGCTTAATCATCATCTAAGCAGAATAGGGCTGGTAGTTGATTGTAGCTTTCAGTTCTGTGGGGCAGCTCCCGAAACTACGGAGCATTGGATATGCGACTGTGAGGCCAGCAGGAGGAGATTGTGCCTTCTCCCTCGCGACATGTTCCAACGGAGTTTTGGGATCCCAAATTAATTTTAGGCTATGTACATTATATCAAACGTCTTAAACTAGGAGGTGACCAAATAAAATAGGTCGCAGTGTCCGCTAAGACGCCCGCCGCCTTGCAATAAATGAATGAATAAAGCAATTTTTTACTTTAGAACATGTAGGTGCACTTTAAAACTACCCGAGTAAAAATAAATGATGGCCTTAGAACGGGCAAATACCGACTGTGATTGAAACATAGTCCTCGGCCACCTGGCGGTTAACAGAAGGCTCGTTGCAGGACAGTACGGCCGTACAGGGGACGACTGACGGTGATACAATGGCCTTACAGTTCCAATAACGGCCATACGACGGTGGTTCGGCGGCCGTATGGTTGCAATTACGGGTATACGACGGTGGTACAGTGGCAGCAACGTGGATATTCGCCCTCCTATAAGAAAATATATTTCACTGCAATTAAATGTCACACACTTCACGTACAACAAACCGACGACTGGCGAGCTCGTTTCTCTTGTGCATCGATATCTTTAAGTAGGATAAATCGAAAGAACCATTGTACATAACGAAAATGATGAAGTTCCCATAAAACACATTCAACAATACATTTGGTCAGTTAAAAAACATTAATTGATAACACCTTTAATTTGAGTGTACTAAATTTAGTTTATTAAAATAAATTAAAAAACAATATTCGCATCAAATCATTATGCATCAAAGATGACGAAATTATGGTCTCCTTCGACGTGACGTCACTTTTTCCTTCGATCCCAGTAAATTTAGCCTTGAGAGCTTTAGAATACCACCTCGTTAAACACAAAGTGCCAACGGAAAAAGTAAATATTTACATCAAGGCGGCAAAAATGTGCATAGACAGCAACTTTTTTGAATTTAGGGAGAAGTTTTATAAAATTGAAAAAGGCACAAGCATGGGAAACTCGCTGTCTCCACTTATAGCTGAAGCTTTTATGTCTTTCTTCGAAATAAATTTAAAAGAAAAAGGTTTGCTACCAACTGTTTGGCACCGCTATGTAGACGATGTTTTTGCTATTGTCAACCGTAATAATGTAGACAGTCTGCTCACTATTTTAAACAGCCAATTTGAAGATATTCAGTTTACATATGAAATTGAGGACAACAACAAAATTGTGTTTTTAGACCTCGAAATACAGAGAAGCCAAGGAAGTATTGGTTTTGCAATCCATCATAAACCGACAAATACTTTACGTTACATCCCAAGTGACTCTTTTACACCAATACAACATAAACTAGCTGCTTTCAATTCTCTTGCACACAGGCTAGTAAATCTCCCATTAACAGCATCCAACTATATGAGAGAATACAAATACATTTAAAATGCAGCCAAAATCAATGGTTACGGAACGAAAATAATTGATAACATAATTATGAAACATGCAAATAAAAAGAGGAAGAGAGATCTGTCTACATTGTTCTCTCAAAATGCACAATTAGAAAAGAATAAAGTTTCAATTATTTTCGCTCCTAATATCACCAACAAATTGGGAATCGTTTTTAGAAGAAATGATATGCAAATGGTGTTTTCCAATCCTTTTAAATTAAAAAATCAACTAATTACGACGAAAGACAAAAAAGGACCTTTAGACAAACCAGGGATTTATGAAATCACTTGTAATGACTGCGACCGCAAGTATTATGGACAAACAAAACGAAGTGTACGGAAAAGATTCAAAGAACACATGAACTACATAAAAAACAAGGAAGCTAACAAATCTGCATTTGCCAGCCATGTGTTAGAAGAGCAACATCTTTCCACATCAGAAGGAAACGTTCGTCTCCTACAACATATAACGGACAACAGAAAATTAGACGCATACGAAAGTTTATACATACACAGAAACACGGACTCTTTAAACGCCGACAAAGGAAATATAGACTCCTTTTTATTTAATTTAAATTGAATAACACAATAGATTTACTATACCGTTAGTACTAGTTAGACTATTTTACCGACAAAGGAAATATAAATTCCTTTTGTTCGTTTTGAATTAAATAATGCAATTAGACTAAGTATACCGTTAGTATAGATCCTATATTAGATTAAGTTAAAAATTTTGACCTTTTAGTGCTAGCCGTGTTGCTGATGATGACCGATGATATCAGTCGAAATGCATTCAAATATTGTTTTTTAATTTATTTTAATAAACTAAATTTAGTACACTCAAATTAAAGGTGTTATCAATTAATGTTTTTTAACTGAATAATTAAGAGTGTACGTGTTTATTCTTAAACCCCACAAAGTTGAAATACATTTGGTGCAGATTCTTTTTTTGGCTCAAAATTCCCGTCGAATGCCCGTTTGTGCAGCTCAGTTTTTGGCCTTTTAAATCTTTTGGTCAAATTTGGCCGTCGTAAGGCCGTATGCGCTCCCATTAAAAATAGTTAAAAACTCTACGTCTATCATATGCCCCTTAAAAAGTTCTGGTGTCCTCATTTCGTAAATGCCAAATTCCACCTCTTTACAAAAAATCGAAGAATTTGTTTTTTTGTTAAATGCCCCTAAATAAAGCCACCATAATCCGAATAGAAATTCATTTCAGTGATAAGATAGTGCTACTACTCCACAACTCTTTCCCAGGCAACACAACAGACGCCGGGCGAACGTTTCTAATAATTTATAATCCACCGCCACAAAAGCAACAAAGAAGGCTGATCAATAAATTTAATTAAGCGGCCTTAACTTTATCACTCCCTTCCTCTGATTTTCCAGGTCAAGGATTTGTTTTATTGGTTTTACAATAAATATCTATTTATAGCGAACTGAAACCTGGACAAAAATATTCTAATACAGCAGCGCAGCGCCCAAATAGAAGTTGTCGTATTGCCGTAAATCCATTCCAAAGATGGGAAAAATACGGGCATTTCGGATTCCTGTAAACAATGGTCGTGTATGCGGCAGTAACAAGATCTACAGTTGATTTGAATTAATAAAAAGGGAAAACGTAACAGACGACGGAACAAGGGATAACCGCAATAACCTGATTGAATTACTAGTCGCTTATTATTGAGCACGTGGAAAAGGCAAACTTTACGGCAGAAATCAAACCCTAGAAAATATGGAGAAAAGGGGGAAAATGCAGGAAAATTATGTTCCAAACCCGCACTATTGAACAAACTAAAAACACAAACACTAATCGCAGAAATTATTTTGATTGACGAAATGCGCAAAATTATCAAGGATTGCCGTTAATGGTATCCTGTGGAGGGTCAAAAACTAAGCCAGACATAAAATTCCGATCCCTTTGCACAGGCGGAAAAAACTAGGTGTTCATTGGTGTGGTCCTAATTATCTTTAAGAAATCTTTAGATCCCTTCTGGTTTTTCGTTGAAGGATGCTGCTTGTAGTCACGTGCACATTAAAAGAAGGGACTTTTTAAGTGTGCGGCAGCAGCAGTGGTTCTGTCCTCTTTTGAGCGTAGCACGAATTTCGAAAAGCGAAGGAACAAGGAAGAGAAGGCGAAAACCACTGGCGTAAAAGGTATTCGGAAGTTGTTTGCTTGTTGGGCACAACACATGGATCCTTTTTTTATGTTACGTTTCCTTAAGGTAATCATCTTATAGTTGGGACAGATGGGATTCTGTAAACAGGAGATGATTTAAGAGGAACATGGAAATTCACGATTCGACAGCTTTGTTGTAGCTTGTGCTGGTTTTTTTGTGTGTGTAGATTTATTGCGAAAGGTATGATTCAAAGTTGCCTGTAAAACTCAATCAACACTGTTTCTGTGTTAAATACCAAAAATGTTTTGAAATTTTCCCAGGCAATAGTTGTAATGTTTCTAAAGGAATATAGCTCTTTCAAAAGCTGGCTCCATTAGAAACCTTAATTATAATGTCATTTGTCCCGTTCGAATATTTGAGGCAACAACTTTAAACAGATTATAATTATAATTTAAATTACGTACAAACAAAATTTAATAAAACGAATAAGCAATAAATTAGTATGCCCGTAAAAATTTCGGGAAATAGACCTGTAGGCAGTAGGAAAATGCTTGAAATCGTTCAGATCAACCTCCAACACTCCAAAATAGCCACCAACAACCTCCAGATTATCCTAAAGGAGGAAAATCTGGATGTCGCCTTAATACAAGAGCCCTGGACAGGCCCGCCACATCACCTCGCCTGGCCTGGGGCGAAAATATGTTTGGGGGCGGGCCCTTTAAGGATTTTGAAATTCCAAAAATCTTTCACTAAAAAAAATTTAAGGTAACGTAAGAATAAGTTCATTCAGGGCATTAAATAATATCGATACCCAACGGTCGGTTCTTTATTCGCGGAAGAACCTAAAGTTATATAGTGCAACCTAGAATGGAACAAGTGTTATGTAGACAGGCCTTGTGCTTAGCTCTGGGGCTCAGTACTCGTCTTTCTTTTGGCAGAATCAATCCAGAAGATATCCCAGAGGGAAGCACTTCTAATGGAAGCGAATTCGAAGCGATGTTAATATGCTCCGATTAAATCTTTAAGGAATTGTATGGAACGAAGAAAACGACAAACATAGACCGGTTCTCGTTCGATGCGGTGGTCAATCAGCAGATTGAGCGCGGTTGGTACTTAGGTGGAGGACCGCTTGGTAAAACCGCTGTCGACACTCGCGTGTGGAAGGACGAAAAGGCAATTGCACAAGGTGACCAAAAATATAAAACTTTTCGGCACTGCAGTTGTTTCTCATACCCACAGGCGCTATAACTTTTGTAACTGCTTCAAAAACGCTTCTAAAAAAGCATCAGTAAAAGAAGTGCTCTCTACTGCGATCATGCAATGTTAAAAATGGATGGGAAGGGGAACGCGCAAGCTTTTAAAAGAGCGTTTTAGCTCCATTTCCCGCTGGGTAAGTTTTCTCTTTTCCCTTAATACTCAATTCGATCTTAAACTACTTAAGGGCTGCATGCTTGGGTTTCAGGCTCTAGATTAGTTGCTAGATTAGTTTCTAGATCTGTTTCTAGATTAGAACGCAGGGATATGGGGTTTTCACTTTTTGGATTTCAACCTATTCTCTGGGCCCCTGGGGCAATTCGTCCCAGTTGCCCCCCCCCCCCTTTGGGGCGGGCCTGGCCCTGGGTACGGAACATAAAAGGGCTCTCGGACAGGCAATACAATACCTTTTTCCACCGCTCGGACCAAGGCAAGCCAGGATCCTGTATTTTGCTTAAAAGGAACATCACAGCCTTCCTCTGCCCGAATTTCAGTTCAACGGACCTAACGGTAGTTAGATTGATGTTTGGAGGGCGAAGGGTCTTTACTTAGCCTCAGCCTATATGGCTCATGACCTGTCTGCACCGCCAGGGGAGTTCATGCAAATGACAACAGCACTAAAACTGAATGGAGCCAACCTGATCGTAGGGTGCGACGCCAATGCGAGGCTTTGGGGAAGCAACGAGAGGGGAGAGTCACTTTTTGATTATATCATTAATTCAAACCCAGCGGTGTGTAACCGCGGCAACACCCCAACCTTCGTATTCCCAAGCACGGAGAATTACCAAGGTCGGGAGGAAGTGTTGGATATCACGCTGTCCAAGGACACTTGAAGTAGAAAACTGGAGGGTATCAGATCAAGTGTCCTTCTCGGACCACCCGATGAATACGCTTCAGGTAAACCTGCAGGTTGACGCTCCTCAACCGACAGAAACCCAAGAAGAACTGATTGGAAGAAGTTCGGTCAGGTCCGGAGAGCTAAACTCTTTAGAGAGTGCCCACATGGAAGTATAGACCTTATAGAGAAAATCATAGATCATAGGCGTATAAGGTATCCTGCCCAATAAGGCGGAGTAAAAAAACCTTTCCCCGTGGTGTAATGAAGATCTCTCGAAACTGAGGAAGTTAACAAGAGAGATCTTCGATAGCTGTTACAAACAAGGCCTCTGTCAGCCTTACAAAAACTGCCTAAAATTGGCGAAACGGAAAGTTCGATGTACGACTTCACCGACGGCTCCAAGACGTCAGAGGGCGTCGGAGCAGGGGTTTATCTAGAGACCACTAACTGTTCACTGTCCTGGCACCTGCCGGTGTACGCTAGTGTCTTTCAAGCTGAAGTGCTGGCAATCCTGAAGGCCTGCCAGAAAATGAACTCAGAACCTACACAAAGATGTAGTATTGGAATTTTCATAGCCAGTCAAGCCTCTATAAAAGCTTTCAATTCAGTAAGAATGCGAGGTAGTGAGGTAGATAGGCTAGGTAGAAAGCACATCGTGACTCTCATCTGGGTTCCTGGTCATAGGAACATAGAGGGGAACGAGAAAGCCGCCTAGCCCAGCAGGGAGTTTCTTTCCGAGGCTAGGGGAGCGAGATGGTCGACAGCCCAATTGGCGGAGTCAAAAACGCGATTTTTGACTACCACCTGCTGCTAGCCAGCCAAAAGTGGAGAGCACTGGAGACCTGCACTATCTCTAGGGCGACTTGGCCGAAGTATAACAAAGAAAAAATAATGGACCTCCTAAACAGACCCCGACGAGAAAATGCCAGAATCACGGCAATCATCACGGGAAATTCGACCATAGGAGACCACGCTGCCAAGTTGGCCATCCCGTTCAACGTTTGTTGTGGTAGCTGCGGGGAAACGAACGAGAGAGAAACACTTTTTCACTTCCTGTGTAAGTGCCCGGCTTTAGCTAAAGCCAGGCAGCGCACACTAGGCAGTTAAGTTTTGGACCACTTAAAAGAGATCTCCAGACTAGAGATCAGATCACTGTTAAGCTTCCTAAATTCCACAGGATGGCTTTAGACATCGCTCATACCCGACCAAACAACCACTCAACAGAAGGTACACGAGTTGTGGCAACAAAATGGCGCGCCACGCGCTAATTGGGCCTCCGGTCGCACTTTATGCAGTCCTTCACCTACCTGCCTACCTAGACCTGTAGGCAGACGCATGAGGAAATGTGGCTGTATAAATTTTGTTTAACCCTTTCTCATTTCAGTGAATCAGTTTATAGTTGAGACACCATTTCATAATAAAACTAGTTTGTATCCTATATGGTTGGAGGTTGGTTGGTTGCAGTGACGAGGCCCACATACTCTGTGCCGACCTCCAGTTAGCACATTAGTGCGGTTCTGATACCGGTCATTCAAGAACTATGTGAAGTTCGTTAAATACTCTGTTGCTAGATCCTCTAGCTCGTACAGTATATGGCTGCCAAATGAACTGTGCCTGGCCCTGGCTAAACAGGCACGGTGCGCCTGAGTAAAAATAAGTCTCGCTCGTTCTTACCATAAAACAGGCACCACAGCGTTAAAACGCATGTATGGCACCCGAAACAGGCACGGTATGCCCGAGCAAAAATAAGTTTCGTCCGTTTTCAGCATGAAACAGGCAAAAATTCTACTTTTGCAAATGCAGCCCGCTATAGGCACGTATGAATAAAAGACGCACCGAATAGTCCCAACGAAGCATGATACGCTCACACTTTTTAGACTAAAAGAAGAAATTGTATAGGACGAAAAAATGGGCAATTATCTTGGTGACCATAAAAGCTGCCATACTCATACTCAATAGACTCGATTGCGAAGGTGAAGCACCATTGGTCGTGGTTAGTACTAAGTTGTGGACCGCTTAGTAAAACGACACTCTTGTTTGGATTGCTTGATTACGAATAAATTTATATCTGTAACAGGAGCTACATACCTCGATAGCGGTAGTATGTTTGATTTTCATGCCTGTAGCGGTAGCGTGCATTGTAAGGCAGGCGCATTTGTTCGTTATGCGTGCTTTTTGGGGGGCACGTATAAGCTTTTAAAAAACATTAACCAACTAAATTATTTTCTCAAATTAAAACGTACGTCAAGGTTTACGGTTACAGATACGTACACGTACGTTTGTTAAAAACGTACGTCGATCTACATCTATTATAGTTCAGGCTTAATAACGTTCGGGATTTGACGTAGTCTGTGCTTCTAGGGTTTCTATAGGGTTTGGGCTGTCGAGATTGAAGATGTTATGCCGCGCAAGAGTACACCAAGAAGGATATTTCCGCGAATACTCTCCAATTCTTCCATTGGGGCTTGCTAGTCAGAGTAATATCAATCAGCATTATCTCTGCGTCGGTCATCACAGAGCCTATCCACCTCCTCCTGCGTCTGCCTACAGGTGTATTCCACGAAATTTCTGCTATCATAAGCCGTTTTGTTGGGATACGATTGTCCTCCATCCTGATCACGTGGTCGGCTAGTCTTAGTGCATGACCACAACGCAGCCATCGCACCTAGCAACGACAGAATTTGACCATCGCACACTAAACCTAAATGGTGTTATGTGCAGTGCTAGATGCGATGGCTGCGTTGTGGCCGTTCACTTAGTCTGATAATTTTTATAAAGGTTGAGAGTTTTGGGTCGTCAAAAATTTCATCGTTGGAGTTTCCTAAGAGATGTAAATTTCACCAGCGATTTAGGCTGTAATCTACAAGTCCTATATTAGACCCAACCTTTAGCTTCTTCTTTAACAACTCGTCAACCGGAATCCGGTCCTGGCCTCTCGCAACTGTCCTCTCGACCAGTCCCAATTCTGAACCGATGTCATCTAATTTGAGATCCCTAAGCTCTTGGACGTCCTGGTCTACGCCATCCTTCCGGTGAAGGCTACCGCAGCAGACTTTGCGAGCAGGCTTCTCTTCACTTCTACGAACTAAAAGCGTTGCTCACCGTAACCTAGCGAGATTTATTTTCTTCTCATCTATGTCGTGATAGCCCTCATAGATCTCGTCGTTTCAGAGTCTTCGGAATCGTCCTTTCTCATAAAAGGGGCCCACAAATACGAATAGATATAGACTGGGAGCTGGAGGGAATTGAGTGTGCAAAATGTGAGGACCGTCTTTTATGAATTGTTTTGATCTCAGAAAGGTTTACACATTTTGATTCTTGACGTTGCCAGAAACTTTATTGGTTCATTGTTTTTAATACCCCTCCCCTTAGATATCCAAAAATCGATAAAGCAAATGCTTTGGAGCAATTTTAATGATTGTTTTAGTGTCAATATGCAGTTTTTTGTCATGATTAAAGGTAATAATAGATAGATAAATGAAATATTGTAATACCAAAAAATGATTACCCTTACCTATTAGTATTTTTTGGAAACGATTAAGGCTGTCTATAGCATGTTTTTCAAAATACCTAAAACTTCAAGTATCGATCTATATCTCAAAAACAAAGCGATCGATTTGACAACTCTTGTCACAGTTATTGCGTAGTTCGATGGGTCACATAAAGATGGCCCACCCTTTATTGATTGGGTTGGCAAGCAATTTCGCGTAAAGAAAAATTTGAGACGAACAGAGATGCTAATAAATCGGTCTTGGATTTGCTTTCTGTTATCCCCTCCTTCTCATAAATGAAAGGAGGAGGAGTCGTGAAAAAGGTAAACTTCTTGATTGAAGTTATCAAAGCCCAGATGTTTTTACTGAATCTTACTTCTCAACCTGTCGTCAAATAATGACCTTTCTGATGATGGAATTACAGGAATTTCTCAACTTGATATACTCATGACGAAGTGACTCATTTGGACAATGTCTGTACGCTCTATAGGCGGATATAAGCTACGACGCCCGCAAGGTCGAACTAATGCAGCTTACTTGGCTGGGTGTGTCTGTTTGGGTTTTTACGTAATATATTTATTGGGGGTGATGAAGGATGTAAAAGTTGCAAGACGCTAGTTACATAAATTATATTAAATTTTTTTAGAATATTTTTCGATTGGTTTTTGTTTATGATTTGTGTTGCATTCAAAAAACCGTAGGAACATACCCCCCAAGTACTCGTTGCTTGTCTGAGGTAAATATTCCTGAAGAACATATTCGCTGGGTCCTCGCATTCCGTAGTTCCTATCACAAACATCTAATAAGGAAATATGCTCGTAAAAGTGCATATTTCAAAGCAAGGTAAAAACACATATTTGTGCCATCCCAAGCGAATGATTTCAAGTAATGCTTCAATGTAGCCAATTGCGTCTCAGTACAAATTAAATGAAATTTTCACAATATTTAACAGAAAAACTAGCGAATCATATCGTATATGGCCCCGTTATCGCTGATTTTCCAAGTTCCATTTACCAAAGTTTGTGGCAAATTTCCAAAAAATGTTTTGTCATAAAATATCAGCAGAATGAGAGTTTCTCCCACATTTTACTGACGTATAATATTTTCAGACATACTCGTAAAAGTTAAAAGGAGTTTGTTTTTGACTCGTAGTGAAATCATTTAGTATATTCCATAATGTTTTATCAAAATCTTTCAAGGCAAACAAACATTGTTCAATTATTTTATTTTAATATCGATCGAATATTTTACAAATTACTCATTTTTCATAAAAATAAACCGATTGATAAGAGGTAAAAATCGTCCGGAACTTGAACAATCGAAATTTTTTGCAGAAATTTACGTTAAGAAATTATTTAAAAAAATTGTTTAAATGGAGAAATACCTACAAAAATCCCGCATTTGAGAAATCCCCAACTTATCTCGGCTAAAGATATCATTTGTTTACATAATCGACATTGTTATCAAAAATATTCCACAGTTGTATAACAAAATATTTCTCCATCTAAATATAATTGCAATTTGCCATTGCTGCCCCCAAATCAAGATAATCGAGATATTTTCGACTTTTTACAACTCTGATATTAATTAAAAATATTCGAGAAACAATTAGCAAAAAAAACCTCAAAATTGCACCAACATTGAAAATTGAAGAGGTTTCGATGCCATCACATCACCGCCTGCTTGCTGCTCTTCCACGGCTTCAATAAGGTCTCATTATCAAGATATTGTTGCTGGTAAGCGAATGTGAAATTAGAGACTAAAAAGATCTAAGCCTTAGTCTAAGGTGAGCATATTTTCTTTGCCACTATGTAATCTATGGCAGCCTTTGTTTTTTTTTGTTTTTCCTTTTCCAGCTTGCCACCTGACTCGTTTCGACGCAGGTCGTTCATCTTGTTTGCGCAGACGGAATCATAAGCGTAGTAAGAGCATATTTGACTCACTCTGCCGCCGTCGTCGTCGTCGTCTTCTTAAGACTTGAGCCGCTCTTTTGGTTTTTACTTGTCGTTTCAGTGTTTCACATTTTTATCCAGTTCCGTTCCAAGACAATGAGTCCGACATTAACTGATCATCAAGCCGAACGATTTAATTTGTTACCCGAAATCTTTTCCCTTCCATCGCGAGATCTGTCTTAAACTTGCGCGCTCACACCACTTCTCCACACAGCATTGGTGCTGGATTTTTTTCTTATTCACTGTTGGATTTTTGTAAACAATCGCAAATAAGACCTAAAATCTCTCATAACTGTTTTGAGCGATAGCGCATGCTTCGCGGACTGGTTCACTGCTCTACAAAATTTTGTGATTTGAATATTGCAAAACCTCTAACCTCGAAAAATGGCAAACGTGTTTACCCTTGGCGCACTCCACCCTCGATGGTGATCATATATCACTTGATTGGAGTGCACTGATTTTAAAGTGCAGCGATACACCCCTTTGAAGACCCGGTTTTTAGCGGGTCGTGCTTGAGCGTTGAAGTGAGGCTTCGACGTGGAAAATTTAATTAATAGCTGAGCGTTCTCCTTTCCGATTTAAGGGCGCGCTTCCGTGATTAAGTGATCGAAGATCGTAGATTATGTCATCCTTAAGGGAAAAAAAAGAAAACGTATGAGAGACTGGTGCAGACATACCCTTGACAATTTGAATGCTGCTTTTTCGTCGCAAAACCTCCCACCAATACACACCGCAAAAGGCGTACGATTTTATTTGTGTGCCAAGTTGCTTTTATCCACCACCTTGACCGATCCTTAAGACCACATGTGCGCGATGAGTCCAGGTGAAATGGGAAACTGACCCCTATGTAGGATCTTCTTAGGTTGACGTACTCGGGCGTAGTTTCTTTTTAGACCATATGGCGCGCGATCGTATGTAGTTTGAGACACAATGTAATTGCATAAAAACTCCTCAGACATCAAAAATTCATTTAGGGAAGAGGGTGTTTACTTCTGTATACAAACTTAAAGTGAATTAAATAACTTAGCAACTCGTTTTTAACGGAAATAAAAATATTTATTGCTATAATAACTGTTATCCCAAAAAATGCAACGACAGAGAAAAATATAGAAGAAGACGCGAAAAATTATAATGAAAAATATATTCAACGTTGTTTCTTCAAAAGTAAACATAAAATGTAGATCATTTAAGAAGACACAATCGGCAAAGTTCCCTTATTTTATATGCGCACAGATTCACTTTTAATTAACGAACAAAGGTAGAATACTTAATTAGCAGCCAATGAATTAAGTAGGGAGAAACAAATTCCAGCGGTAATCGTTTATAATAATTCGTCTTGGGCGAAGTAGTAAGGATGAACAAAATGATGGTTTATCGCGCGTTTTATGATTCGCGGTTGTGAGTTTTATTATGCTTGATTACAATGAATAATAGTTTTTAAGGTATATGTATGTGCATCCTTAATTTTTTTAGTTAAGTAAAAGAGATGAAAAATAAAGTCTTGTTTTGTATCTCAAAGTGTGGACAGCTAACATGCAGCTCCATCAAATCAAATAGAATTATTAAATTGTATTTATTAAATTACATTTTGGCGCATCTCTTATGGATACGTTATGATTATACAAAATTTAAGTCCAAATCGCTCTTTACAAGCCAAAGTTCTGAGTGGCACCCAAGTCTTACCTGACCTTGATTTATAGATCGATTTCAGGTGACAGGGTATACAAATCTTAGTGCACAAATTTTCCGTCCATAGAGAATTAGCCATTTATATTAGGAATGTCGTGACGTTCCTGAAGGCGAACAGTACATCATCTTATTTTAATCATCTTTGGAGTAAAATAATTCTCCGTAGCCACGTCATATTCTTCTGTTTTCTATACAGAACCCCTAGTATAAGTAATGAAGGCTCCACTTCGATGCTATTTCGGAAAGGATCTCCGGATTTTTATTTTTCCAAGCGGAGCGTGAAATCATTGGGTGATTTCAACGTCCACAATGTACATTGGCTAAATTATTCAAATGACACTAGTGTTTTGGCAAAGACGTCGAGCTCCCGACTCCGCTAATTTCCCATATCCATCTTCCACCCCCAACCAATACAGTTCCCAAAAGAACTGTCTGGCACTATGAGAAAGCCAATTCGTTAAGTATTTACTTCTTTCAAGTCACTAACTGGGATTTGTGTTTCCGTACTGCTAATGCGAATTCTGCCGCTCCCCGTGTCACCAGAATCATACGAGCGCGAATGTGTTTGTTCATTCCTCACTCTAGCAAATCTATCAAGTCTAGGCCGAACAGATGGTGCAATGGGGAATGTATAAATGCAATAAACCTAAATAATCCGCCTATAGAGCATACAGACGTTCCCCTAATAAATCAATTGAGAAACTCCTGTAATTGCATCATCAGGGGAGTCAAATAATCATTCGATGATAGGTTGAAAAGTCAGATTCTCAATACCACTGCAGGCAGTAAAAACTTCTTGTCCTTGGTAACTTCCATCAAATTTTACTTTTTTCACAACAGCGTCTCTGTTCGTCTCTTTACTTTATCCAATGAGCTTTTCCCTCCGAAATTTTGCGCCGTTTTTATTTATCTTTTTTACACCGAATTCAGCTGTGATTTAGGCCGATGCTTTTAAACTAGCTGATACTGCGAGAAAAGAATTGTTTGAAAAAAGGGAAAAAGTTGCGAAACATTTCAGGAGAGTTTTCAAACAAATGAGCGCAATTAATAAAGAATACAGCTTCGGGTTGCAAAAGCCAAAGTTCACCTCGAAACAAACGCCAACCTGATGGCTGACTCGGTTGAAGATTGATACGTTCATCGCTTATCTTCATCTTTTCTCCAGTAAAATGAAAACATTCAATAATAAAGAGCCTGCAATTATTTGCACCATACTCTTCAATTTTGCATGACGATTCTGAAGACGTGGATCAATGGAAAGGTCGTAAAAAATCTATTCAAGCATTCGACATTTGCAATGCAGATGCATTTCCGAATGTATATCAAATTCTCCGCGTTATGGCTATTTTTCCTGTCACTGCCGCGACAAATGAACGTTCCTTCTTTACACTACGTCGGTCGTCTTAAAACATATCTAAGATCGGCTAAATGGTTTAGCCTCCCTTAATATACATCATGAGGTTAAAATTGATGTGTGGAAAATTTTAGATGAATTTTTTTCGGTGCCTCGAAGAGTTCATATGTTTACTAACAATTATTGATGTACATTTTTAGCATAATTAAAGATGATTGAAAAACGGTTTTGAGTACTTTTTGTCCTTAAATGCTTCCACCAACTCTATAACCTGACACAAAAATATAAGTTCAGACACCAACAAAATAGCGCCTTTTACGACTCGATCGACTCTTTAAGTCACCGTAAAAATGTAGCAGCCCTATTATCGCTATTACCATAGCGACTGGCCCACTGAAATTAACAACCTCCTGCCTGCACGGAAATATTTTTCCCGCATCACAAGACTAGCCCACTCAGCCCACCCTCGTACCCTAAAAACCCGTTTCGTGCACAATACGGTCTAGAAGTTCGCTTATGAATGAACTACTCGACTGTGGAATAACCTTCCGCAGTCAGTATTTCCGAACTCGTACAACACCTTAGAATTTAAACGTAAGGTTCATCGCCATCTACTCGAGACATCTAAACTCCCTCTAATCTTTCCTACCCTCTTCTATTCTTCAAACTAAACTTACTACTAGACATTACACCATGACCTGAACGACATGGCAGACTGGTAGGGTGATTTCTAAGCTTGGGTTTCCCCCCGAAAAAAATTGCCATGTTTCCAACTAAATACCTCTTAAAATTTTAGATAATCCCACAATTCGCAATAATCTAATATATAGCTCAGTACTTTTACTCTCTGCACTTGCGTATCTCATTGTTAATAGGCTACAGTAGCAATATACATCTGTTCTTAATAGACATTTTATTGTCACTTCCTAATAGATGAGATTATTCGGCATTAACGGTAAATGATCGCAAATAACTTCAAAACTCCCCTTGCTCAGGAAGAATTCTAAGATTAAAACTCACAGCGAAATTCCATTTACGTCTTAATAACTCCCTTAGTATCATCAACGCTATTGTCTGTCGACTTGCAAAAATAAAAACGAAAAATTGACAGCTATTTCCTTAACTGTGGCCAACGGCGACATTATTCAAGAACCATCAAATTTTAATAAAAACTTCTTGATTTTATGTAACTACCCGCCAATCGAAAAAACCTATATTGACTCATACTAAGCTGCTCTTATGGCTGAACGATTCATAATTTGACGACGCATGCCAAATGGGAAGTCTCGATAACCGGATGGCAATCGTGCTGTGAATCGTGGGCAGTTACCATCGAGCCGCCGCACACAGGAACACCTTCGACCGTCTGCAATTTCTTTAATTCAAATTGTTTTCGCATTTACGTGTGTACGTTTGTTTGCATGTGCACGCAACATCAAATATATTTTTTCGGAATTTATTCATCCACACGTTCTCTTGTGGCTATGTCTTCTTCTATCGTCTTAAGAAGATGCATTTGTTCACCGGTCTAACAGATTCGTGTTCGAGATTATAACAAAACACCTACGCTTACGCAAGTCTCACAGTAGTTTAGATCCATACCGAACTCAATTGCCTTCAACGACCACTTTCTTCTCTCTTGATTGCAATGCCACAGGAAGTAGCCGTGATAACGTTTTTCCGAATCTATCAAAATCTAAATTCGCGTTTCCATTTACATAAGTGAATGAATGTTCGGTGTTTAGCAATATTCAGGTAGGTGGGAATTTCACATTCGATTGAAATTTGTCAGAAGTTGTCGCAAGCATGAAATTTAAACCTTAGCGAATTTAAGATGAATGAAATCAATTTTTATATTGCGGTTTAAATCGGTAACAACTTCCGCTGCAATGCACTTGAACTCAATCCGATGACAACAGTGTAAGTGTCTTTTATAAGCGATATAAAAGTTTTAACTATTCGATTGCTGAAAGAGGGGGAGAGAGAAATTCTGTGAATTTTTACTACAAATATTGAAATATGGATCAATCTTTATTGGAACTGTTAACTGCTAGAATATACATTTTATTGATCCTTCTTCTTCTTAAATTTTATTTCTCTTATATACCAAGTTTTTGTTTCTGGTACGTCATCCACTCACCTATTTCTTAGTCGTCCTACACTTCCTGTTGATCTACCATTGAAAATCCGGGTTAACAGCCTTTCTTCAGAGGTTCATACAACATATCCAAGCCGTCGCAGTCGGTCAAGTTTTATATGTGGAACTATATTTATTTCGTTATACATTTTTCAAGCTCTTCGTTTCCTTTTCAAGGATTTGAGGTGATAGTCTGTTTGCTTAGTTAATTTCCAAGCACTTTCCCGTAGCATAACACTGGGCGGATTATTGTCTTAAATGTTCCCACTTTGCATTGCCTTGAAAGTTCTTGGTTCTTTAAAATTGGGTCTGGTACGAAATAGGTTTTATTTGTGGCTACAATGCATCTATGTATGACGCAGATCTAAGCTCAGGAATCACTCTTTGTACTACCAGCCTGTCGGCCACATCATTGTGCAATGTCTAGACACGTTGGTCACCTCATTGTGCAATGTCTAGTAGTAAACTTAGTACAGGCGATAGAAACGTCTGGGTTATGAGAAGTGAGGAGAGTATGAAGGAGATGACGATGAACATATCTATTGAACTCTTAGATGTTGTAGAAGTTCGGAAATACAGACTGCATATAATCCATAGTCCAGTTGTTCTATATTTGAACGACGAGCGGGATAATCTGGTTTTACAGATGGACTGTCGCGGAGGCAAGAGAACATTCATTTCGGTGGAACAATCGATAAAGTTTTGTCAGAGCCACATTCATACAGTGGCAGCAATTATCGCAGCAATATATTCAAAGTGTCGGTGGTGGAGCAAAGCAATTTATACCTCTTAAAACCTCCCAAGCAATGGGATGCTTGTTTGGTGATTTGGAATATGTAGCCAATCATTAGTTCTACACCATCCACTGACACAAGGGCAAGTTTTAGTGAAAATAAGGCAGTAGTTTGTTTTGAAAGTATGTATTGTTATTTATCGACTTCCTGCTTTTGCAGAGAATAGAATTGCTATTGGGCGATAATTAGAGAGATTGTTGGAGTCACCCTTTTCCTGAATGGACTGAAGATGTGAAAGTTTCCAAAAGTCGGCATAAACTCCGGAAAATATGGCAACAAAGAATTGGCGCAGAAGTTTACTAAAAGTGAGGCAACTCTTTTTATGATGAAACGGGATATATTGCAAAGCCCAAGGAGTTTATTGACATGTTGTCTGAGGTACCTACATATATATCATGCGAGTCCTGAGTAAGATCCTGTCCATTAAGTTTGTGAAACACTTAGGGCTGGGGATGGGATAGCAGTGTCGAGCAAAGAAGAATTCGAGACGAACAAACTTGCTAGTAAGCCAGCCTTAGATTTGCTATCTATTAACACTTCCCCTTGTATATATAATAAAATTTTTCTTGATGGACATTACCAAGGACCAGAAGTTTTTGCTGCCAACGGTTGCATTAAAGAGTTTTCTTCTCAATCTGTAAGTAAACATGTGCAGGTATTTCTTAGTTTGATGTATTCTCACGACCATGCGATTGCTATATACTAATCATAGACGTTTCATCCTAATCTTTGTTTTCGTTTTTATACAATCATGTACTTTTTTGTGTCATTTATTCTTAGCTTAAACTTTGCTTAATTTTCTACATTTTTTGGAGACGTTTTTTTTAAAGCCAAGCCTTAACAAACGTGGTGTGGATCCGGCATTAGGCTAGTCAAAAAATTAAATTGAGCTACTTATCTCCATAAGTTTCTGCTGACTTAAGCAAAAATTACCTTTAAGCCTCGGCCACGATGCGAGCGGCGAGCGGCACCGGAAAAATTTAATGTCTCGGATTAGCAGCACTTTAGTATTGCCGCTCTACCACTGAACGCTCCCCGCTCGTATCGTGGGCGGATTCGAGCGTTTTCCATATAAAACAATAAAAAATAAAACTCTGAATCGCCGCTCACCGCTAGCCCCTCGCCGCTCGTATCGTGGCGGAGACTTTAAAAAGCAAATTCAAAGCTTCGATATATAGCATGAACTCTGATAATACTGAATTTAAGGGAAGGCGTCCTATCCGCCATGTTAGGGTTGCTGGTTTCGATTTTCCCAAGACACATGGTCCTTCACCTTCGCAATTTCATCGTTTGATTTTATTTCTCACAAATAACGAAATCGGCCGTTGTTATCGATAATAGCACCTTCCATATTTCTTCTATCTTTACATTATTTGGCATTGCATTTTATGACATGACTAAAAACGTCAGGGGGATCCCCCTTCGAATTGTAGGTTGACGAACTACACCAATTTTGTTGCGATTAATCCTCTTCTTCTTTAGCGGGTGTACAACCGGGATCCAGTCCCTGGCCTATCGTGACTTTCCGGGCCAATAATTCTCCGAAGGACCGGTCTCGAATACGGCTAAAAGGTTCGAGTGAGTACCGTTAAGAGAACTTTCCGAGCAGGCTCATCTTCACTCATACGAGCTAGACGTCCTGCTCACCGGAGTCTACCGACCTTTCTTTCCTTCACAACATCTTTGTCGCGATAGCGCTCGTAGATCTCATCATTGTAGAGTTTCCGGAATTGTCCTTCCTCACATAAGGCGCCAACAATCGTCCGAAGTATTTTCCTCTCGAACACCACCAAGAGGTTAGAGCGCTTTTTGCTAAGCACCCACGTTTCGGATACATATGTGAGGACCGGTAAGACCATCGTCTTATATAGTAAAAATTTAGACGTTATGGTTAGATGCTTGGATTTGAAGAGCCTTGACAGACTATAGTAGGCTTTGTTGGCTTTTAGCAGTCGTGCGCGTATTTCTGGTTCCAAGCTATTATCAGCTGCTACTATTGACCCAAGGTAGATAAATGATTTTACCACATCAAACTCGTGTTCCTCTACCTTTATTGTGGGACCAATGTTAGGAGTTCTTGCAGACAGGGCTACGATGTACTTGGTTGTGCTTTCATTGATGTCCGGTCCCAGCTTACGTGCTGTCGGCCACACGGTCCCCTTGTTGGAGTCCATTATAGGTGTTGATTGGTCTGGACAGCGCTCTGGATACTTTTACTGGGCTTGTCACATTGGTCATGGTCGTCCTACATAGTCGTGTCAGTCCGAATTCTCTCATGGCTTGGTAGAGCTCTACTCTGGCTATGCTCTCATAGGCGGCTTTAAAGTCAATGAACAGGTATTGGACTGAGTTTTGAAAGTCAAGACATTTTGATGAGTGTTGCAATAACAATTATAACAAAATTTTAATAAGGCGCTTCTAAATAATTTACAATTTTCAAGAAAAATGAGTTTTACAATTTTTATAATATAATGAAAGTATGTATACTTATTTTTAATCATATTTTCAGAGGCATGTTCGAGCCGAACAACACCAAAACCAAGACCACCGCCAACACCGTCACCACGACCTAATATAACATTCCACACCTATAAGTGCCCTCCAACATATGCCGCATGGTATTGCCTAAACGAAGCAACGTGCTTCACTGTAAAAATTGGAGATGAAATCCTTTACAATTGCGAGTAAGTAGCCTTAATCATTATTGTAGGTATTATTTATTGACGTACATATTAATAAATGTCTACTTCATTTGTTTCTAGATGTGCTGACGGTTACATGGGTCCGAGATGTGAATACAAAGATCTTGATGGATCATACTTGCGTAAGATATTAATTATTTTTGAAATTAATAATATTTACATAACATCATATATTTTCCAGCTACACGTCCACGAGTTATGTTGGAAACTGCAAGCATAGCAAGCGGGGCTACTTTAGCCTTAATATTTGTCCTAATATTATGCCTTATTTTATATGTCCGTTGGCATCAACGCCAAAAATTAGAACGACTGAATGCCGAAAATGGTGTTGGTGTAGACACCGTTGATGGTTTAGTACATGTGGTAAAGTGCGAGCACCATGAACGTAGACCGTTCGGTCCACATCACTATGACACAATTCCAATGGCAGCGACGCTCAAACGATAGACAATTTTTTGTTTTTTTTATACATTTAATTAATATAATTATGCAAATATTGATTCTGATTATATAAAAAAAATATTTTTTTAAAAGAAAAACTTATAAATATTTAAAAAATTTACACGTCACACTAATTAGTTGTGTTGCTTAAAATTAGTATTTATTACTATTAATATTTAAAACAAAAAAAAATATTACAAAACAACTAAAAAGCTCTTTAAGAAAATATTCTGTTATTTACTACATTACACACATGTTAAAATTATCGGGAAACCTCAGATAAAAACTATTACATGCTATTCGTAAAAAATACAATTTATACAAAAACTAAGTCAAACAAATTAATATTATGAATATATTTCACCATTAATATTACAACAACAACAAAGCAAAAAATAAGTAAAATTCAATATCTCCTGTACCATTAGTGAATACAAAAGTTGATAAATTACTATACTTAAAGATATTAATGCAGGATAAACAAAAAAATCGGATACAACAGACTTCAAATCGATCGTTACATATTATGATTTGTTTCTTTTTTAGTTTTTAACCAAAGAACTGTGAGTTTATAAAAATCTTGTGTTTCTATCTTTTTAATTTGATAATTTTTAAAAATTTTGATTCTACGTAATAAAACATCTTATTCTAGCAGACTGCAGAACTTTTTTTATGATTTCAAGCATAGAATCACAAAATATTTTATAGACAACGAAGCTGCTATTGGTCTATTTCTGAATAATTTTCAAACTCAAAATATGCCATTAACACAAATTCCAACCTTAATATATTTACAATACCTCGCATAGTTTGAGTAGATCAAGCTCGCCAATATTCCAGACTAGTCGAGAAGCTAAATGCAAACAAAAAATTATAATTAGTTCCAAAAACAAAAATGCTTTCCGTTTTTTCCCTCCCTAGTCACGTATATAAATTGAAAACATTTTTTAAAATTGCACTATCTACGTCTGCACACTTTTTCTTTTCCCTTTTTTTCTTCATATACTTTCTTTCTGGGGTCAAATATTAGCAGCAACTCCCAAAATATGTTTTAGTTCTAACAATTAGGCTAATTTTTGATAGTTATTGTGCAGCCAATTATGATGCCCTAAGTTGTTCTATTGTTTTTCACAAATCTGATGTCAATTCAAGTACTTTGCCGAAATCTAATTCATTATAATTCCCACTAAACTAATGAGCTTCAAAATCAATGAAATCATTTGAGCGATGTGGTGTGATATCTTGCCACACAGCCCCCATAATGCCGATACTTCATATTTTCGATATTATTTTTGTAGCTTTTCCAAGTTTTTGTTTCAATTTTTTCTATTAAGCCCTTTATGGCTTGCAAAAATGCACTACGCCGGACCTCAAATATCTTTCATTGAAGTATCAGATCTAGTAGTTCGAACAACAAGTCGTTTTTTAACATTTTAACTTAACCCGCCATAATTTATATTAACTACGACTGCTAAGTAAGTATAAGATAATCAAACATTCAGAATTTTACTCTAATCTCAATCAAGTAAACAAAAAATTATAGTAAGAAACCAAAAAAATTAAATCTGTTTAACTAATATCGCCATAGTTTGTAGTCTACAGAAATATTTGGATTTTCTATCCTTTTTCATATCAGATCAAATTTAATCTCAATTCATGAATGAATTTATGAACGTAATCGTTCAGTGCTGCTACTCAAGTTTTCTTTATAAGACAGCTTTAACAAAAATTTCCAGCTAGCAATCTGTTCAGCATAGATATAGGTGCTATAGAGCCCTCGCCATAAAAGAAGGGAATCCGAAAATCTCTGTTTCTATGCGTAGTGACAGTGTTAAGTCGACATAAGCGAGCAACATCCCTCTGTTTGTGTTTAAAAACAGAAATAACCGTCTCATTTTCATTTCCCTTCTCTAAGATGGGTTCTACACATTTAATTTTTCATTAAATTTTTTGACGTTCAAGACTTTTCTATTTCGCTCGAATAACAAAGTTAGAAAGAGACTTGACTTGAAAGGAGAATTGAACGCAGCTTAGAGTCGAACCGAAATTTTCGTTCAAGTCCTCCGTTTTCATTTAACTTTTTTATGAGTGTGCGCATATGTATGAATATGGCGGTGACAGTCATCAGAACTTCGTCTTCCGACTCGGATGAGCTCATTTTTTAACTAAACTTAAGAATTGAAAGAAAAAAGTTGAATATGTTTAAAAACGAGTTTCTTTCAAGTCAAGAAATATGACAGGATTGAATGCCAGAACATTGAATAAAAATTGAATGTATAGAACTGATCTAACACGATCAACGACGTAAAATGTTATTACTGATAGAATAATCTACGTCGTTTCTTTTCTGTGTAAACCCTTTACCTCAACAAAATATAGAATGGTTTAAAATCAACGAACGCAATACCTTGGCCCTTACTGGAGATATATAATTGAAAACTACAAGCGGAAGGCTATAAGTATTTTAGTATTGTAAGAAAATGGAGATAAATAAACGACATCTCTCTTACGGCTACCAAATTATCACCCTTTTCTCTTCGATTGCGTATTTTTAACGCAAGGCTTCAAGGTTAAAAATTAAAAACCCAGTAAGTAGCGCACAATGCTTTTCCTAAGTATGTCGATTCCTGTTCTATATGTTCGCAAAAGATCATTTAGATTTTTCAATTCAAAATTCCCTGAAGCCGTTAATATGATGAAAACCAATGAAGGGTTTAAATTCATTCGTTTCTTTAATGTTCACAACTCAAATGAGTTTTTAAATTTTAGAGCACTTTTCAAATCTCGATAAGATACAGAGCTAAAAACTTGCTCTCTCTGTTCTTTGGTAGAGCACTTTTGGGCAAATCGATGACAAAATCTTGGTTAGCTTTTAGAGCGAGCGACAAATCGATGGCACAATACTGTGAGGGAGCGGCTAATCGATGACGCAATCTGTTATTAAAGCACTTTTCGAGCAAAAATGGCAACAAATCGATGACGTTGTTAGTGTATCACGTAAGTAGAATTCTTTTTGCGGTTGGTAATCAATCGTTCGGTATATTCCGGTTCTTGTTTACTATTCGAGTGCTTCCAGTTCTAATAACTACTTTTGATAAATAAAACCGTTACAATAATCTCTATCCCTGCATCCGCCGGCGAATATGATAGTTTGCGATTACCGAAAACATTCAGAGTTGTAGTGAACGGCCGTTCTTTCCTCGGTTTAGTGATTACCGCGCCGGAAATGTCAGATCCGTCGGATTTTAGAATAGGGTGAGTTGTATTCATCTATATTTTTGATTCTGTTTTCAAAGTGATGTTCCTACTTTCTTCTTTTATAACTGTTTTAGCAAATGATGCACTTTCTTCATAAAGCTTGATTGATTGTATCAAACTTTTGTTCTAAAGTGAGCCTATTCCATTCCTTGGTGGTGCAATCATTTTCATATTTTATTATACTCATTATTACTATTTTATATCTTCCTCAAGGTTTGTATAAAAAAACTGATTTGTTGAGTTAACATTGAAATTCACAAAGAACCACTGTCTACTCTTTCTACATACACATAAAGAGTCGCAATTGAGATCGTATTGCACTGTAATAAGTCTGGTGCCTTTTACATGCTTTACGATGACGATTTTAAGCCCTGAGAGTTCTGGAGGCTTATCAGAGCAAAATTTAAATCAACGTAAAGCATATCTCTTCACTGTCACTATGTTCAACACGAATCCTAAAACAATTTATATAATATCCTAAAATATAGTTTTAATCCTGGATAAGAAAAAAAATTATTTTTCTCAATGAAGCATTTAGTTGCATTCTCGCGGCTTAAAGTGATCTTACAAATCGCTGGAAAGGTCACTTTTTAGCAGTATTTCTCATTTACATCTGTTTTATATTTAGATATGGGGTGATTAGACTGTACCTATTGTCATGCAGCTATGCGAGGTATCCCAGTTAAAATATAATTTCGGAATTTGTTGGTTAATTTACATTTTAGACTAATATTATTAATTTGCATTTTGTGGTGCCAAAACGTAACTAACTATTATCAGTTTCTGTCGCTTGTAATCCTTTCAAAATGCTGCATATGTTCAGTTGTATTATAAAGTTATTTCCTACATAATAATAATAATATAATACCAAACTTTCATAGAAAATTATTTAAAAAAAAATCGTCGTTGGATCAGAAAAAAAAGAATCAAAATTTTTAAATAACTATTTAAACAAACCAAGGTCAAATCCTTAATAATGATAACTTCTACATGGTGCGCGAATTAAAAAAAAGACTATTAATAAATTACTAAATAATAAAGAAACCCCTTGTCCATTTAAAGTCGTCTTTACAAAAAAATCGATATAAATATATTTATATAAATAAAATATTAAAAAACCAAAACTCTGTTTTACTGTTATTTGCAACTATAATTGCGTCTTAACAAAGTAGAAATGAAAATAAACACGTACATCATATTATACAAAAAAAGAACCTAAATACTGAAAATAAATAAAAATTCGTGCCTATCAATTGCTTGTAAACACACTTAGATTTAAACTAACTAAGCTGTATGATTTGATTAAGATTAAATAATATTTCTTACAAATATCAAAATCATTATTTATTTATTTATTATTTTTATTTTTAAAAGGAAAAGAAAATTAAAAGCACATAGGATATGAATTGGTTACTGAAAACTATATTAAATTCAATAAAGTAAAGTAATAGCTATTATAGAATTTTGAAAAAAAAATCGAGATATATTCATTGTTAGATTATGTATATATTATGCATCAACATTAAACCTCCAATAATTTATTTTATTCCGTTCCTTGAAATTGTTTACTCAACATAAAAGTGTCAATTTATTTTCAAATTATTATTTTTGGTTAAATAACATCATTTTATGTAAAAAAAAAACAAAAATTCATTAACGTTCGAATTTTACTACCCGCATACTATATAAATATTGGAAAAGAGAACGAATTCTTCAGTATTGAACTTTCCCCATCATTCCATATAATTATTTCCAGATCAATACTTCCTTCTAACTTTACCTTAATATAACCTTGAAAAAAAACAAAGAAAAAATAAGATTTAAATAAAACCTTGCCCTGTTTAATGTATTCAAGATAGCATTAAAAAACTTGTAAATTATTTAGTTGATAAAAATCTTTTTAATTGTTTATTAATTATTATTGAATTTTTTCTAGCATATTATATATAAAACACATAAATCTGATATCATTTTCATAAAATAAAAAAAACAACAACAATACAGTTAAATTGTTTCTATATATTATTATTACTTTTTCTTTCTTTCGAAATTATAAAACTATTTATTAAAACTTTTTGTATAATTTTTTTTAATTACATTTAGAATGAAAGCTTTAATTTTATTAACGAACAAAATAAATAAAAGTATCTGTAAGCTATGATAATACTAAATGTTAATTTTAAATGTAAACTATATTAATGGAAATTAAAGTTCTCCTCAATTTTTACTGTTTTCTGTTACAAAATAACCTGGGATGTGGGCAATGATTTTAATGAACCTCTAACCAACCTGACGCTTGAAAAACCATCTCGTCCTAACTTTCTGCCGCCTGGTATATAAGCCTTTCAAGTAATTTCGAGCATTTTTTATAATATGACTTTTTATCTGGAAGTGAACCCATCTCGTGATAGGTGGTTTGGCGGAAAAAGGGTGTTAAAGTTTAAAAAAAATTCTGCCGCTGCGTATGTAAGTTCTGTTAACCGTTAAATACTAGTGGCCGAAATTTTTGACCATTTGCACCTTCACGAGGCCAACCGTAGCTCAAGCTGCCATTTCACACCCCCCCCCCCCGTACGGTCGTGGGGGATTCCACATTTTATTTATAATGTATTTGTAATTGCTCAATTTTTAACAACTTCAGAATTATCAACCAGTTTGAACTGTTTTCGTCTACTTTGACTGGACTATTGCGCTAGATAATACGGCCGATCATGTTCCGTTTTTATAGAAAATATAAGTGTTCAACCAGGCCCGCCACATAGGGGGGGGGGGGGCAACTGGGACGAATTGCCCCGGGCCCCAGGCCAGAGGGGGCCCCGAGAATAGATTGAAACCCAAAAAGTGAAAACCCCATATCCCTGCGTATTAATCGCCTAGGGGCCCCGAAACTATCTTGAAACCCAAAAAGGCAAGATCGCTCTACTTGTCAAGCAAGCACTAATCTTGAGCCTGAAACGCAAGCATGCAGCACTCTGAAATATATGTTATGTTTATATGGATATGAATTCTTCTACTCATCATACTTAAATAGTAAACACTATTTTTCTTGCTTTAATTTCCGCAGTCGTCGATGACATCGTCATAGTCTATATTTTTTGTTCGTTCTCATTCTATTAATAATATCTGGCAAACGTGACTGACCCATACATGATTTTAGATAATTTTATATGATTTTTAATTTACTGAAACCGCGTTCAGCAGGTGCAACACCAATAAGTATCACAATAAAAAAACGTAAGCAAATCCATAATTGAGGAAAAACAGATTGAAGATCTTTATCAAAGATTAGATTTGGAGATTTAGCTGGCTTTTAAGTAGTCTTTACTACCACGGAAGTAGATAAGCTCGAACTAAGTATTATTAAGAGAAAACTTACCTAGCGGGAAATGGAGCTAGAACGCTCCTTAAAAGCTTGGAGAGTCCCCTTCCCATCCCAGTTCTATATCTTTTTTAACATTGCATGATGGCAGTGGGAGTCGGAGTACTCCTTTTACTGCTGCTTTTTTTAGAAGCAGTCACAAAAGTATAAAAATTTTCTAACCCTCCAATTTATGTTATAGTGGATATGAGAAACAACTGCAATGTCGAAAAGTTCACCTTGTGCAATTGCCTTTTCGTCCTTCCGCATGCGAGTGTCGACAGCGGTTTTACCAAGCGGGCCCCCACTAATTACCAACCGCGTTCAATATGCTGCTTGACCACCGCATGGATTGAGAACCGGTCTATGTTTGCCGTTTTCTTCGTTCCATACAATTCCTTCAAGGATCAATTGGAATATATAACCAGCGCTTCGAATTCGCTTCCCTTAGTAGTGCTTCGAATTTTTCCCTCTGGTATAACTTCTGGATTGATTCTGCCAAAAGAAAGATGAGTACTGAGCCCCAGTGCTAAACACAAGGGCCTGTTTACATAAGAACTGTTCCATTCTACGTCGCACTATGTAACTTGAGGTTCATCCGCGAATAAAGAACCGACCATTCGGTATCTATATTTAATGCTCTCAATGGACTTATTCTTACGTTACCACAAATTTTTTTTTAGTCAAAGATTTTTTGGAATTTCAAAATCCTTAAAGGGCCCCAAAACATATTTTAGCCCCGGGCGCCGCAAAGTTATGTGGCGGGCCTGGGGCCGTATTTGGTTTCTCGAGTCGATGGATCGACTCGACAAAAAAAGCTCCTCGATTTTCTCTAAGTTTCATATTTGGCATTTCGACCAAATCGACAGATAAGCGCTGCCATATAAAACCATCGAACTATTTGATATTACTCCGTGCAGAAAACCACGTGTATTTAATTAAAATAGAAATTGTTAAAAGTGTATTGTATGCATAAATTGACCTTTTTAATAAACGTCAAACGTCTTGATCGACACGTAAAGAGACGATAACGTTGTCGATATCGTTCTGCCAAATGCAAATTTTTATTTATCGACAGAAGTCGATATCGACTCGAGAAACCAAATACGGCCCCTGTGTTCAACAATAACCCCTGCAAATTTCAGCTACTTATCTTAAAATATGGCGCCACACGATTTTTAAAAAAAATCTGCTTTTTTTGTAAATTTGTAGAAAAATGTCAGCTATCGATTGGCAATGATGTCATTCCAATGTAATTAAAAATCTCAAAGATATTCATGGTTTTTTTGGGTATACAAAATTGATTTTTTGACTGATTTTGCGGATATTAGGAATCGTTTTGTCATATGCGCAATAATTGCACATGTAAGCGCAACTGTTAAAGAAAATGTTCGTACCGGTCCGGTATAAAAAATATTAGAGCTATTGAACATTGTGCCTGTTTAGACGGTTTGCTTTGTGTCTCCTTTTGAGGCGCCCAAAGCGAAAGTTTGTTTAGACGGTTCGTTTTGAGTCCAGACGCTTTTAAGACAGGTGGAACAAACGGAACGAGAACTAGGGTGGGCCAAAAAAAGCAATATTTCTTTTTAAATGATATTCGAAAAATTGTAAGAATGATAGTCAAAAGAAATGCTCGTTCAATCGTTCAAGGAGAACCCTGGCAAATGAGATTTAAGGGTGCCTCGTTATTGTTAAAACAATTTTAAATTAAATAAAATTGTTTACGTTTATTTTATTATAATAAATGTTTTAAATTTTCCCGACAGAAAACCAAAAAAAAAACAATATTAGACTATACAAATTTCTTTCTTCGATTTCTGACTTATCCCGACTGACTACGACAGTGTTTTTTTTAATTGTGCAAAAATAGTTTTTTTAATGTAGTGCTTTTATTTTAAAAATTGCTTTTTTTTGCCCACCCTAGAGAACATATGCCAAAACATTGTCCGCCCTAATAAAAAACACGTCTGCTCATCACTGCGGCTGAAACGAAAATAAAATGGAACACAAAAATTATACAAAATGAAATTAAAACAGAGATTCGTCTTAAAATTGAGACGCACTTCCTTCCCACCCGAATCCTCTCCGCATCTACAAATTTCGTGTTGAAAGGTCGCGGAAGCGAACCGTGTAAACAGGCACATTGAAAAAACGCGTTTTTTTTCGAAGAAATCGATTTTTGCAAAAAAACTTGCAATATTTTCCTAAACTAATTAATTTTGCAATTTTTTGAGACCGGACTAGGCCAGCTCGATCCGTATTGAAGGTTTGCACAACTTTGGCATTTAACTTTTTTTTGTACAACCCCGTTTCTTTTTTAAACGTAAAAAACTGTTTTTCGCCAACCTGGGACGCCATTTTGAAACGGACGCATGCGAGTCATTTGCTTTAAAAATAGTTCATTGAATTCTACGGGAAATTTCCAATTCTTTACATACCTTGGTGGCCTGTTAATAATTTTTATAGGTAAAATCCATGAAGGCTATACAAGGAGACAAAACTACGTGTTGTCAATTTTCGTTTGATTATTGGTGGCGCTGTAGTCAAATGTACCCCAAAAAACATGGCCGATTGTATTTATCCGGTTCATAGCAAAGTTCGTTTATTACTAATATATTTTACGTTTACCAGCTTACAGCTGTTTACCAGCTTCTAAATTCAATTTTTATAACAATGCGATTATTCGTAATTAATCAATTTTTGATGTTTCCACTGAATTTTTATTAATTTCATGTGGGGTACATCGGACAAAGGTGATTTCCTCTGGTCATTCTTGCTAGGTACACCTGTATTGCCCGGTTTTTTATTTCAATGCTTCTCTTGCATTGATCATCAAACCAGTGCCTCCTTCTTTATTGGTTTTGTGTGCCTAATACACTGTTGTTTGTCTCTGAAATCATTTTCCTTTTCCAGACTCCTTGTTATTTCCTCTAGCTTTCCTGTTAACATTCTTTCATACTGTTGTTTTGTTTCTTCATTTCTTATGTTCCACTTTATTTGTCGATCAGTCAGCCTTATTCTCGTTGTCGAGTGACGTGACAGATGTCACTTCGACCTTAAATTGGTATTCTTATTATCAATCTAAGAGACTCCTGGCGACTAGATCTACAAACGTCTTATTCTAATTGTCGCAAGCTGGTGTGTGAAGTGACATTTCTCTCGATACGTTTGTAGATATTGACAGTTTCATTCCATCACGTCCCTCGTAGTCACGTCACTCGCCAACGAGAATAACCACTATTGTTTCTTCTATGTCTTGTCGCTAGTTTTTTTGTCCTCATTTTCCCAACAACGAGGTAGTGGTCGGTGTCTACATTCGCTCCTGGGAAACTTCATTACATCCAGTATCCTACTTCCATGCCTAGTGTTAACTAGAACATGGTGTCAGCCAGGCCAGGACAGCTAGAATGACTAGAAAATGAGTAAAGCCAAAAGAATTAAAAACAAATTCAATGGTTTAATATTTTAATTAATTTGACATAAATAATGGGGAAAACGTCGTCCCATCGCCTCTTAACGCAACTGACTAAACTAAAACTTCTAAACTTAAAGTGGCATTCCACGGCTTCCTTGATTCATTTATTTTTCATTCTTCGCTCTTTATTAGAGTTGACAATGGTCGATTTGGTTATGGTGCCTGCCATCTGGTGATGTCCATGTTCTATTGTGTATATTCGTATGGTTAAACCAGGTGCTAGCTATTGTCAAACTTCTTGCGATAGCGAATTCGGCCATTCTGTTCCGGTTATCGTTTGATTCTTCGTGCAACGAGAATTTGCCAGCGTAGGGATAATAATTTGGTTCCTTACCCATTTTAGCGTTAAAGTCGCCTAATACGATTTTCATGTCGTAAGAAGGGACTTGGTCATAAGTCACTCTAAGAGTTTCATAGAAGTCATCCTTTTCTTGTTCTAGTTTTTCTTCTGTAGGCGCGTGCACCGTGATGAATGTTATAGTTCAGTGTTGTGCGTGATCGATGATCAACGTCTCCGAGCCAGCTTAGTCTAATAAATTTTTTCCCTTTTGATTAAACAAATTTCGTAATCATTATGACCGATAATCGGGTTGTTAATGCTTGTGCAAAATGTTTTGAAGTACTATTCGACAAAAAAAGTGTTTCGTGCTTTATTTGCGGGCGTTTTTTTCATAAACGTTGCTCTCGGCTCGATGATGAGACTCTAAAAGTTATTGAATCGCATGATTCATTGAGCTGGAAATGTGCAAGTTGCAATTTCCTGCCCTTCACTGAAATGTCATCTAAAATCGGCCAACTTGCGAGTGATGTTGCTGTGCTAAAATATGAATTCCTTAAATTTATTAAAAAGCATGATGATGGCCCTGCTGTGAGTGGATCTAATATTCGCCGTTCAGTGTCTCTTTCTTCAGGAGGGACAGTACGGAAAACTTTGCTGAAGAAACCGCTGCGTCCGTTGCGCCGAAAAATTCACCAACGATCTTGTCGTCGAAAAACAAAACATCCTCGGCGCTCAAAGTTGGTACTCTCACATCTGGCTCTTCTGATGGTGGTGTAGTGGTTTCATCCGTTAAACCACAACCTTCTATATTACAAGCCATGAACAAGAATCTCAATTGAGAGAATCGGACCACCAAATTCTCCCAAATTCTCCAAATTACACTAACAACATAACGTGATTTCACCGAGTTGTGGTCCGATTGAGCGGAAATTCGCTCTCAATATTTTCCTTGTTCATGGCTTGTAATATAGAAGGTTGTGGTTAAACCATTGCAACCTGAAACTGTTGCTGATGTAGCGCCTGCTGTCGTCGATGCTGTTTCTATGGACAGAGAATCGCCTATTGGGCGAGTTGCTGGCGTTTCTGCTGCTGCTGTTGCTGAGACTGAGACCGATGCTACTACTGACGTGGATGAAGATTCCGCTGTTAGGCGAGCGATTGGCGATCCTGCTGCTGCCGTTGTTGGTGTGGACGTTGGTTCTTCTGGTGCTAATTCTAGCGTTAATGCCACGGCGAAAGGTACTGGGTGGATTAAAGTGCACCGTAGCAAGCGCAACCAAATTCGTGTCGTTGGCACTGCGGCGGATTGCGTTGATATTTCTGCGGTTCTCAAATTGAGATGGCTTCATTTGTCTCGAATGCATCCGACGACGACCGAAGAAAATATTGTGAACTTTATTTCATCATCTTTGAATATTGACGCTGCTGGAGTAAAATGTAGACGCCTAGTTAAGGCTGATGTTGATCCCTCATTACTAAGGTTTAGCACGTTCAAACTGGGTGTTCCTGAACATGTTTACGACAAAATCCTTAATCCTGAATTGTGGCCTACTGGAGTTGTGGTTCGCAAGTTTATTAATTATCCAAAAAACTCCGTGGCGCCGAACGTGGACCAACCCGTAACTTAGAATCCCTGTCCCTATTCTACGCATGTCCCTATTCTACGGCTTCGGCCGAATAAAAGTCAAAGAAATTGGCATAAAAAAGGAGGCTACTGCTGGCTCACAGCAGCAAGAACAACCACAGGATGCGGGTGGTACAGTGCAACCTGCAACATAGTAGGGCTGCCTCGGCAGTCCTTTGCAGGGTGCTTGCCACCCAAGCTGTAGACGTGGCTCTTGTACAAGAGCCATGGGTTAACAACGGTGCTATACAGGGCCTGCGGGCATCCGGCTACATCATTGCATGCAGTGATGTGGACGGAGACCCTCGGACCTGTATAGTTTACAATAAAAACACCAACTGCTTCCCTCTCACAGATAAATCGTCGAGAGACCTGGCAGTGGTGAAGATACAGATTACCAGGGGGGGTAGCAAGAGCATGATTATTTTATGCTCAGCTTATCTCCCCTACGACTCAAGGGACCCACCACCATCCAAAGAACTCAAGGATATCGTGGGTCACTCGAACAGGAGCGGTCTGCAGATCATCGTAGGATGTGATGCGAACGCCCATCATGATGCCTGGGGCAGTAGCGGAGTGAACAAGAGGGGCGAGTACCTTTTTGACTACCTCTTAACTACTAACCTGGATATATTAAATCGCGGCACGGATCCTACCTTCGACAACGGTAGGAGACGTGAAGTTATAGACATCACGCTGGCCACTCAACAAGTTGCTACTTACGTGAGTGACTGGCGGGTGTCAGATGAGCCATCGTGCTCAGACCACAAACACATTCACTTTATGGTGGGTGAGTCTTTGGAAAGAGTGAGTGCATATAGGAATCCCAGATATACAAACTGGGCAGACTTTCGGGGCGAACTCAGTAGCGTACTGAAGGGTTCCATGCACTCAATCAAATCTACGATGGATGTGGAACTATCCGCGGACTTCCTTACGGAGGCGGTTACTGCTGCTTACAACAATAACTGCCCCCTTCTGATGAGGACGCGTAACAGGAAAACTCCATGGTGGAATAATGAGCTCTCCAAGTTGAGATCCGCTACGAGGAAGCTATTCAACGCAGCCAAAAAGAGCGGCAACTGGGAGAGCTATAAAAGCTCGCTAACCACCTATAACAGGGCGATCAGAAGAGCAAAAAGAAACAGCTGGAAGAATTTCTGCGAGAGTATCGAAGACATTCGAGACTCAGCAAAAATCCACAAAGCTTTATTAAATGGCATATCGGGAGATCTCGGATCTATTAAGAGAACCGATGGCTCTTTTACACAGTCTAGGGAAGAAACTTTGATAACATTGCTCCAGGCACACTTCCCAGGCACAACCATTTATTCAAATGGGAATACAGCTTCCTCTGGGCAACTAACAGGCCCACTTTCTAAAGTGACCAAAGCTGCCTGGACAGAAGCAAACGCCGTGTTTAATCACGAAGCAATTAGGGAGGCGATTGGATCGTTCAAACCATACAAGTCCCCTGGAGCAGACCGGATCTATCCCATTATGTTACAGAAGGGCTGCGACCTAGTCACTCCCTTTTTATGCAAAATATTCAGGGCTTCCTTCGCACATGGTTATATCCCATCTGTCTGGAGGAACGTCAACATTACATTTATACCCAAGCCAGGGCGTTCGGATTACACCTCGGCTAAGGCCTTCAGGCCGATAAGTCTCTCGTCTTTTGCCTTGAAGACAATGGAGAAAATTGTCGACAGGGTGATAAGGGAAACTTGTCTTCAACGCCAACCACTAAGCTCCTATCAGCATGCGTACCAGGCGGGCAAGTCCACTGAGACAGCACTGCACAATCTGGTGCTCAGGCTGGAAGGCGCAGCACTAAACAAAGGAGTTGCGCTGGCGGCTTTCCTCGATATCGAAGGAGCCTTCGACAATACATCCTTTGATACTATAGCTAGGGCTCTAAGTAGAAGAAGTCTAAGTAGCACTTTCTGCGACTGGATCGACTCTATGCTGAGAACTCGCAAACTAATGATTTCTCATGTTGAGGGGTCTCTGGAGGGCACTATAGCAAAAGGTTGTCCGCAGGGAGGAGTTTTATCCCCACTTCTGTGGTGCCTTGTTGTAGATGAACTCCTGGAACTACTCAACGGCCACAACTTTTTCGCCCAAGGCTACGCAGACGATGTCGTCATCGTAGTAACGGACGAAACTGAAGAAGCCATGTCAAGACGTCTGCAGCAGGCACTAGATCTAGTATCTAGTTGGTGCGACAGCGTAGGACTAAAAGTCAATCCCGACAAAACTATTCTGGTTCCTTTTACCAGGAAACGATCACTACCGGGGCTTTCGGAACCGACACTCGCAGGTAGAACTATAGGCTTTTCACAACAAGCCAAATATTTAGGAGTGACGCTAGATGCCAAGCTCAACTGGAACCAGCACATGGATACTCTGATGAGCAGAACGCGCAGATCCCTGTGGGCTTGCCGCAGAGCTTGTGGCTCCACATGGGGTTTGCAGCCGAAAACCATGTACTGGATATACACCACCATCGTCAGGCCCATGGTAACTTATGGAGCCTTAGTATGGTGGCACAGAACGGCGCTTAAGGGTTTCATAACCAATTTGTGCAAAATTCAAAGAATGGCCTGCCTTTCCATCACTGGAGCCATCCGCACTTCCCCGACGGCAGCACTGGAGACTCTCCTCAATCTGGTACCACTCCACCTTGAGGTAGAGAAATCTGCGATAAACGCGGCGCTGCGGCTGAAAGCGAATGGCTATCTGGGCGCTGGTCTCGAGCGAGGACATTCTACAATTATCAATATTATAGAAGGGATTTCGGAAGCGGGGATGCTCTCCGATTGCATGCCTTTCAAAATCTCAAAATTCAAGCAACCCTCTGTGCACATACAAGACAGGCTAACCTGGACCTTTCCTAAGGTATCGCCGGGTGGACTAGTATGGTACACGGATGGCTCCAAAACAGAGACAGGTGTGGGCGCCGGAATCTGGAGTGAAAGCCCCAGATTCAGCAGAGCGATAAGCTTAGGCACCCTAGCAACTGTCTTCCAAGCAGAGGTGTACGCTATATTGGCATGCACTCATGAGAACTTAAGAAGGGCCTACCAAAATAAACGGATTTTTATCTTCTCTGATAGCCAAGCGGCAATTAGGGCGATAAGGTCCCGTAGAACCAAGTCTAAATTAGTTTGGGACTGCCAACGTGCTCTAGGTGAGCTGGGCGTTCTCAATCAAGTTACCCTTGTCTGGGTCCCGGGGCACCGGGGCTTTAAAGGCAATGAAAAAGCGGATGCCCTAGCTAAACAGGGCTCTGACACTGCATTCATCGGTCCAGAGCCGGCTATCGGAGCACCTACCAGCTTGCTGCGAAGGGCCCTAGCCGATCGGACTTTGATGAAACATACTGAACGCTGGAGGTCCGCGCCTGGACTGGCCAACTCTAAGCGGTTCCTTCCTGGGCCGTCTCCTAACACGGCCAAAGAATTGTTAGGGCGCAGTAGAAACGATGTCAGGACACTTGTTGGCTTGATCACCGGACACTGCGCCCTAAATTACCACTTATGGAGGATAGGGAAAGCGGAGGACCCCACCTGCAGGCTATGCCTGGAGGAGGATGAGTCTGCTCTCCACGTCCTCTGTGAATGCCCCGCAATAGCGAGGAGCAGGGTTTCTTTATTCGAGGAGTCCCTGCTCGATTATTCAAGTCTAAGCGACAAGCCACTAGGCAGACTGCTGAACTTGTTCAAGCGGTCTGGCCTAAAAATATGAGGTATAGGGGTGTAGTACAATAGGCCAAATGAATGGCCGCAGTACCTATGGACCCAGTACCTCCCACGAAAAAAAAAAAAAAAAAAAAACTTAGAATCAGTACTACCATCCAGCAATAATTTCACATCTCTTTATTATCAAAATATCAGAGGCATGGGCTCTAAATCCCAAGATATTTATTTAAATGCCATCACCAATGATTTCAATATTATTGTCCTTACAGAAACTTGGCTTACTCCTGGTCATTTAACTTCAGAGTTTTTTGATGAAAAAAGGTACTTAGTTTATCGAAAGGACCGTTGCCCTGTTTCGAGGTGGAGTGCTTATTGCAGTAAAGGTCGAACTTAGCTCTACGTTGCTGACACTTGAAGTTGCGGATGCTCTGATTGAACAACTTGCAATTTGTGTTAAAATTCCGGGTCTTGGTACTTTGAAAGTTTCTGTTAGCTATATT
Source organism: Thereva nobilitata (assembly GCA_963855945.1). Lineage (NCBI taxonomy): Eukaryota > Metazoa > Arthropoda > Insecta > Diptera > Therevidae > Thereva > Thereva nobilitata. Next base: position 39,786,340 of record OY979697.1, read on the forward strand.
CCTCCAGCGTCTCCTGTGATGATTTATGAGGCTCATGCTAGAAACATCAACACCTTGTTTGATGTCGTCTAACCTGAGGAATTCTTGTGCATTTTGGGTGATTTTAATCTCCCTAACATCAAGTGGTCGTGCACGGTTGATAATGGTACTCTTTCGCCGACGAATTTTACATCTCAAAGTGAATGTTTAATTATTGATACTGCATTTAGTTTGAACTTAGTTCAGGTTAACCGGTTTAGTAATTGTATTGGTAGATTTTTGGATTTAGCTTTTATTAGCCCTGAATTAATTTGTAATGTAGTTGAGGTGCTTCTGCCTCTAGCTAAGATCGATATTTTTCATAAACCTTTTGTTCTTGAAATTTGTAGTTACAAATTTGCCTCAATTACGAATTTTTGTACATCTAAATACAGTTTTTCTTTCCTTGATTCTTGGAAATTTTCGGTTATCAAGCCTCTTTATAAATCAGGTTTTCGTGGCAAAATTATTAATTATAGAGGAATTGCGAAACTATTACCTGTTCCTAAATGTTTTGAAAGTCTAGTTACTGACAGACTACAATTTGTTGTGAATAAATGTATTTGTGAGGAGCAACATGGTTTTATGAGTGGTAAGTCTACTACCACTAATCTAGTGGTTTTTAAAAACTATGCAATTAATGCTATTGAACGTGGTGAACAGGTTGATGTTATTTATACTGACTTTGTAAAAGCCTTTGATCGCATTGACACTGCTCTGTTAATTATGAAACTACGTGCCTTTTGTCTTCATTCCTCACTGCTCAATTGGCTAAGTTCTTATCTTACTGGTCGTAAACAGTCCGTTTCAATTGATACATATATGTCTAAAACTTTTGCTGTCAAGTCAGGTGTGCCGCAAGGTAGTCATCTTGGTCCGTTGTTATTCATTATGTTTATTAATGATGTTTGTAACATTTTTTCGCGTGCTAGTACTTTATTGTTCGCAGATGATTTGAAGATCTTTACATCAATTTTTTCATTATCCGACTGTATTACTCTTCAGAAGGAACTTAACATCCTTTGTTCGTGGTGCAAGGCTAACAGACTAGAGTTAAATCCCCTTAAATGCAAAAAATATTCGTTTTATCGTCTTATTGTTCCTTTTTCTTACTCATAACATTAACGGTGTGATTCTTGACTCTCCGGATACTATATGTGATCTTGGGGTTACCTTTGATCATACCTTCAACTCATCTTGCCAGGTTGATACTGCATGTTCTAAAGCTTTTACAATGCTTGGTTTCATAAAGCGAAATTCTACTGACTTTCGGGATCCATTTACATTAAAACTCCTTTATATGGCTCTTGTACGATCTCGCTTAGAGTACGCATCTGTTGTGTGGAATCCTTATACCTCTCTCCACTGTTCTCGTATTGAATCCGTTCAGAAATCCTTTACTCGTTTTTCTCTTCGTAAAATCAATTGGCAAAATTGTATCCCTTCTTACAATTTCAGATGTTTGCTTCTAGGACTTCAGAAATTAGAGACTAGAAGAAATATTTCCAGTATTATGTTTGTCAGAGATGTGTTATGTTTTCGAATTAAATCTGCTTCATTACTTACTCTCTTTAACATTTATGCGCCTGGCGTATCCTTGAGATCTAGACCTCTATTGTTTGTTTCTCCGCATAGGACCGTTTATGGCCAGCATGAACCAATAACCTATTGCTCTCGCCTATTTAATGAAATTTATGCCTGATTGATTTATCTGCTGAGAGAATAGCATTCAAGTCAGACTTATGCCATCTTATTAGATAATGATATGGTCTTGTCGTCTACTTTAATTTAATTTGTTTTTTAATTTAATTTGTTTAAAAAAAAATTTTTTTTTGTTATATTTATTATGTATTGTAATTTTAATTATTAATTTTTTGCATTCTGTCTGTTGGAGATTTACTCTGTAGACCAGTAAATAAATAAATAAATATTGGGCCTTATCATGGTTGGCGAGTCGGAAAAATGACAGCGCCCTTTGTCGTTGTAATTTTTCGTATCATAGTTGGCGAATGCAGCGACATGACAGTTTTCGACAAAACCTTATCATGGTTGACGCTTGAAAATGTTTGAACATTTCTCGTAATTAAAAAAATTTAAAATTTCCTTATTTAATCAATCTATTTAAAAAATATTTATATATATAAATACATAAAAAATATACCATAGATAAAAAAACACCTTTTCTCAGACTGCATTTTTGTCACGTACCAAAACCAAGCGCCTGAAAAACTCACTTGACATTTGTGAAAAACGCAACACTGTCTCCTAAAACGCCAACTGTGATACGCCTGAAGGCGTTTTCCCGACAAATGTCAGTTTTTTCGAGAACTATGATTCCGTTTTACAGTCGCCGCGCCATTTCTCATTTCAAGCGCCAACCATGATCAGGCCCATTATGAATTCTGGATTTGATTCTTAGGGTCGCGATCCGATCGCTAAGCGGGGTGAAGTCTATCGCATTGTTGTGTAGAGGTTTAAGTACACAGAAACCTACCCCAAAGTTTCTTCTGGAGTCATTATTGCCACTATAGAATATCGTAGCGTCTCTTCGTTCTAGGACTCCTTTACCAGTCCATCTTAGTTCTTGTAGTCCTGCATTCTATATCTATACCTGGAGGACCGGATCCGTGAATTATACCCCATCGGATAGGGTGGCCCAGCTATACCCCCGTGCACTGGGTATCTACGCCCGTCGTCGGTTTGTTATCCAGGAGGCACCAGCGAGGAGGTGGCGGTACGATTTTACCCCCCATAAAGTCTTTTCAGTTTATTTTTTTGTTTGTTAATTTAATATAAAGTGAAACCAATTAAAATATCAAAATACTCTTTACTTGAGGAGCTGGTGAACATAACCGGATATGTCTAAAAAAACCAAAAAACAAAAACTTTTATTGGCCTCCAATTTAAACTCAACTTTATATGTTTCTTATACAAAGAATGTATGTTTCTTTGTTTACAAAGCGGCATACCTATCAAGTTTTGGTTAGACGAACAAAAAATGGTATGGGAGCCGAAACCGTAACGGTTTAGCCGCTAGAGCGTTTTGAAGTTAAATCTAACTCAGAAATACCAATTTGGGCAAAGCTTTGTAGAAAATGCTATGCGAAAATGAGATAGTATTGCTTCGGCTAATGGTGTGAACGGAACAGTGATGTAGTTCCTCCTGTCTTTCCCTTGCACATCTATATACGACTGCCGATGAACGTGAAGGATTCCACATCAATACATAAATTCACCAAATTAATTAATTACGGTTTAAAAACACTTTGGTTAATGACAACATGTATTAAGCTTTTTGCCGGCCGAGCTTCCTGCGATGGAAATTTTCGAGCGTTTTCATATATGCCTGACAGGTAAAAAATTTGGATTTCTCGAAATCTACTGAATAGAAATCCACACCATAATCCACTTCCCCTTCGCCTAAAGGTGTTTTTTTCTGAAAATCAGGAAAAGTGCCTGTTTTCAAACGCGTTTATGAGGTAAATCGAACCTCACCAACTTTTCATGAAAATGGGTTGGTAGAGTAACTCTTCGAGAATAAATAGGGCTTTTCAAAATAACTCTAGCACCACCGTGGGCCTTGTTCAAACTTTTTACCTGAAACGGCTATTTTTGCATTTTTGAGATTTACGCGAAAAGTTATAATTATTTTTGCATGAAATTTTTATTGTAGGTAGGCACTAATAGAAGCCACGATTTCAGCCCTGAAACAAGGTTCTGCGATAATTACAGTCCCTGTAATCAAATGTCAAAAAATGGCCATATTTCATTTATTTTGGAAAAACCTGTTGACCGATTTCAATTGTCCAAAACTCATAATTTTCGTCTTTTTAAGCGCTATTACGTACTATTTTTTGTTCCCCAAAAACAAAATTTTTTCGCACCTAAAACGTTGAAAAACGTGTTTTCGCTACCATTATTAGCTTTTTTCCACCTGTTCTCCTGGACCGATTTTTTCCAAAACACATTCATTGGATTCCTACGATTTTTCTCTTAATTATAGCGTCGAAAAATCGCAGGGTAGATTTATTTCAACTTTTGAATACATTTCCGCTATCTCTCGGACTATAAGTGTTAATCGTCGATCCATTAGCTGCTGAAAGAATTAAATTAGGATCTTTTTTGTATTTGCCAAAATAACCATTAGGAACAACAGATAATTCCGCTTTATCTATTAGAAATTTGAACTTACTTTCTCTATCAAAAACAAAAAGTCTACCGGACTTTCGAGGGACAACATTTTTACAACACGCTGAGGGGATACTTAGTTTTTTGAATTATTAAAACTACATGGTTTAACACATCTTTTGGCGTTATCTCCGAATTTCAAGTGGAACCAACAAAAAGGCTTACTATTTCCCTTATAATTACTCCTTGAGCGGCTTCTGCTCTTGGACCTAGATCTATGCTGAAAATTATCATCTTTATTTACAGCAAGTCTCTTAACTAAATTTGTTAAATCTTCAATTTTATTCTCTAGAAAACTTATCTTCTTATTGACATCAATATTACTTACGTTGAAAACTTCTTGAATATGAAATGGATTTGCTGAACTATTACTAATTGCAGAAACAAATTGAAACTTGGAAACTTCAAAAATCTTATCCGCTAACATAATTAAATCTTGAATATTCTGCTTTCCAGATGACATCAATGCTATATTTATACTTGAAGGCAGTTTCGCATCCATAGTTTCTTGATCAAATCCTTTCCTAAATGTGTTGAGGTTCCTGCTTAAAACATTCATTATGATGTCTAGGCAAGGCGCGCACTGAGGTGATCAGAAATTGGCGTGCCGGTGGTGTGGCTAGTGAAATATTTTAATCACACGGAATCAAAGCAGGCAGCGCGCATTGAGATGGAGTGGCGTGTGTGTGGTGTTTTGCAAGTAGAGTGGCATCATATAGTTGCCACTAGTCTCCGACAAGTTTAATTTTGAAGTGGCATGGCATTTCACGGCCAACTTGGGTTTTTTTGTTTTTTTTGGGAAAACACGTACGAGGGCTTTTCAGTTGTTGTTTCTCAACTAGAGAACGGGATTATTTTTTAGTACGGCTGACTATAATTTAAATGAAGGACGATCAAGAATTTAACATTCGTTTCGTGGGCCTTGTGGAAGCCCATCCCTGTCTGTATGACAGTACGCGGGAAGACTACCACTTAAGTCATGTTCAGGAGCGCGCCTGGACAGTAATCGCAGCAACTATAGGAGAAGGAGGTAAGTCGAAAATATAGTTTTTTTAAAGGAAAGAAACCAAGAATTGTTTTGTTTTGTTTGATATAATTATTATGAATTGAATTTTTTTTCAAATTCTCAAGAGTAGACATACAATACACACGTGCATACATTTCTATTTAAAAGTTTATTAGGATATTAATTATTAAAAACGAGTAATTTTATGCTTCTAATGCTTTATTTACTGGCTACATACATAGCCACCAAAATTCTGGATTTATATATTATAAACTATTTCACACACAGAATCGTTTTTGATCCTTGAGTGAACCCTCCGCAGTGAAAAAAACTCGCAAAGTTTCTCTCGTGTAGCAATAGCTGGGTTGGTCGCTCTCCTTTGATTTGAAAGTCTCTGATGCAGCTCTTCATTTTCGACTTCCATGTCAACATCTCTTCCTTTCACACCCTGGGGATTCGAAAACACGCCTTCTTCGTTTTTAATAAAATTGTGCAGTACGCATATTGCTTGAACAATGACATCCACTCTGGATACGTTGAGTGCAATTGATGTATGCAGAATCCTAAACTTGGAGGACATTGTTAAAAATATTTCTTAGTAGTTGTTATTTGTCACACTAGACAACACTAATCATTTATATTCATTGTAATGAAGCCACTGTTTAAAGTGGACCAGTAGTACATTCTTGAACTTTGTACGGAACGTGCGTCCAAAAGAATCCAATTTGTTATTCAATAAAGAACGGGACAATAACACGTTGTATTTTTATAATAACCTATTTTAATTCGCTCTCCAGGTTTTTATCGAGTTATTTCACATTTGGTGCCGAAACCCGGGAGTGAATCGTGGAAGTGAACGGATCGTTTTTATCGACAAGTGTTATTGTTATCATTAAAACAATGGATATCATAAGCAGAGGGACATTTCGAACCCAGCTAACAAAGCTCGCTAATGCCGCACAAGAATATTTATTATCTGCGGAATCCCAGACTGTTTTAACCAACGCTCATAACTTCGATACAATTGAAGAAGAATGTGATGTATATCTGCAACGTGTTACTGCAGTAAGGGAAAATCTTCTTAAAGCTAATGCGGAACTAAAACCATCAATCAAGACAGAGGATTTTCAAAAGGAATGTGAGGGAGTGGCTGAGTATGAGGATAAGGCAACAGCCATAATTAGTCGATTAAAGGTAAGACTGAACAAATTGGCTCAAATTCGAAGTCGTGAGCTTGGTAATGCAAATCCACCACTACCACATGAAGGCCCACATTCTACCGTTACGGCAGCAAAGCTACCTCATTTAGCCCTGAAAACCTTTTCGGGTAACTTTAAGGAATGGATCCCATTTTGGGAACGTTTCCGTACAGCGGTGCATGAGCGACAGAATTTATCCGGGGCAGATAAATTCAACTATTTGCAGCATCACCTGATGGGCAAGGCAGCAGAATCAATCGCAGGATTTATTCCCTCTGAAGAGAATTATGATGCCGCTATTTCCATGCTGCAAGTAATATGCCTGAAAATAAATTAGAGTCAACAGGGGGTACAGGTAAAACATCCATGCAAATATTCGGCACTACTAATAGCAATTTCAGTTTGACAGAAGATGGCCTTAGTTTATTGGTTGGTGCAGATTATTATTGGCAAATTGTTCTGGACGAAAAAAGGCGGCTATCACATAATCTAGTTGCAATCAACACCATACTTGGCTGGACAATTCAGGGATCAAATTGTATCAAGGATTGCGATAATTTACCCATCTCCGAGGCGTGCTCATTTTTAAGTATTTGTGACGATGACCAATGTGCTATCAGAAGTTTCTGGGATTTAGAAGGCATGGGCATAATTGACCCGCCAGCGAACGAAAAGGTTTTTTGGAGATTTCATCCGCAAAAACGGACAACGATACGAAGGAAGTTTATTGTGGCGCAACCCCACTTGTAGGATTGAGAGTAACAAAGAAGGTGCTATTGTGCGATTTAATAAATTATTAAGAAAATTGTCACGGGTTCCTCAAGACTTGCTTAAATACGATTCCATTATGTGGGAGATGATTGAAAACGGAATAGCAGAAAGAGTGCCAAATGATAAGGATATAAGCGATAAAATTTATTATATGCCACACCGGCCTGTTTATAGACCCGATAAGATAACGACAGACTTGCGCATCGTCTTTGATGCCTCAGCACGCACAGGTAATTCTCTATCTTTAAACCAACATTTATTTCAAGGTCCCAATCTGTTACCGGACATACTCGTTATCCTGCTAAATTTTCGAGTTGGACCAACAGCATTAGTTGCTGATATTGAAAAAGCATTTCATCAAATAAGTCTTAATAAGAAGGACCGCGACTCCCATCGTTTTTTTTGGTTTGAGAAAAGGGTGAGTGACCCGAAGAAACTGCCAGCCAGAGTGGAATATCGTATGACACGGGTCACATTTGGTGTAGCCTGCAGTCCTTATCTTCTTTGCGCAGCCTTACAAAAGCTTTTTAGTACGATGTCAAAACTATATCCCAAGACAGCCCCGATACTTAGTAATGCATTTTACATGGACGATTTTGTGGTCAGTGTCAATGATGGCGAGACAGCATATCAACTATACACCCAAACATGTAAAATCATGGGCGAAGCATCCATGAATATCCGCAAATGGAATAGTAACGATCCTCAGTTAAGAGAAAGATTCAAAGGTGCATCCTGTCCTGATAATCAAAAGGTTTTAGGTGTGAAATGGTCATGTGATAATGATGAACTTATTACAGAATTTGCAAAGGTATCCGAGTTATCAAGAACGCCAACAAAACGCACGGTTCTTAGCTTTATAGCGAGTACTTATGATCCACTTGGAGTTCTGGGACCATTCATTGTCAGTTTTAAAATCCTGTTTCAAGAGTGTTGGAAACTCCGGCTAGATTGGGACGAGACATTACCGCCACATCTTCAAATAGTTTGGAATAAGATTAGTAAGCAGGTTGTGAGTTTGGAAGAAGTGAAAATTCCAAGATGTTGTTTTACTAGCCCTGAATTCATAAATGTTCAACTACACCTGTTTGCAGACGCTAGCCCTCAGGCTTATGGATGTGTGGCTTATGTGCGAAGTACATATTCAGACAAAACTGTGTGCGTTAGATATTTATGCTCAAAAAATCGAGTTGCACCATTGAAAGGCAATAATTCCAACGAGCTCACACTACCGAAACTGGAATTAACCGCAGCATTAATTGCAAGTAGACTTGCAAGTTATATTCAAAAGAATCTTCAACTTAAATTTAATAACGTATTTTTTTGGACTGACTCCAAAATTGTTTTATCATGGATTACGCATGACATACAATGTAATAAACCATACATTGGTAATCGTGTACAGGAAATCCGATCATTAAGCGACGTAAGTGACTGGAGACATTGCCCAGGAGTTCTTAATCCAGCTGATTATTTAACGAGAGTGGCTCTGAATAAACGTTCAGAACTTCCTACTACATGGCTCAACGGACCGGAGTGGCTTGCCCAGGATGACAATAATTGGCCAAGTATTAATTTTTTGCCAGATTTATCTAAAACTTTAATATGCTTACAGGTGACTGATCAAAATGAACAACCAATTGTTGCATCATTATTTAACATTGAAAGGTTCGGTCGCTATCGTAAAATACTGCGAATAACGGCGTATGTATTACGTTTCATTGGGCGAGTTAGAAACAAAATAACTTATAGGAGTTTTCTCAGTAGTACTGAGATACTATTAGCTGAAGAATATTGGATTAAATTAACACAACGAATACATTTTTCTGGCGAAATAAAATGCCTAGAAGCGGGTAAACAAATATGGAAATCATCCTCAATTTTAACGTTACAGCCATTCATGGATGATGCAAAAATTTTGCGAGTTGGTACGCGTCTTCAGGAAGCTAAATTTGATTTTAATGAAACGTTTCCGATAATTCTTCCGAAGTCATCCTATTTTTCGCTTCTCCTTGTGCTGGATGTACATGAACGAACACTACATGGTGGTGTCAATGTTACCCTAGTTAGGCTTAGGGAAAGATTTTGGATTATCAAATCTCGACAGTTAATCAAAAGGATTATAAAGCGCTGCGTCGTTTGCAAGAAATTGAAGGGTTTGCCAGGAGTGCAACCTACAGCGCCGCTGCCTAGAATTCGCCTGAGCACCTCCAGAGCATTCGAAACAACCGGAATCGACTTTGCGGGTCCAGTTTATGGCAAGCTTACGAAGGGAGATTTAGAAACTAAGAAGTTCTACTTCATGATCTTAACGTGCGCTGTCATCCGCGCTGTTCATTTGGAGCTGGTTCCAAGCCTGAATACGGAAGACTGTATACTTGCACTTCGGCGATTTTTTGCAAGAAGAGGTACTCCAAGGAAAATTTTGTCAGACAACGCTAGAACTTTTAAACGCGCTTCCACTGAACTTAGATCATTAGGACCTGTCATTGTATCAAGCTATCTACACGATTTTGCGAGTAAAGAAGGCATACAATGGGACTTTATAGCTGAACGAGCTGCATGGTGGGGTGGTTTTTGGGAACGCCTTGTTAAGGTGGTTAAGGACGTTCTTAAAATTACCATCGGAAAGGCAGTGCTCACTAAGGACCAGCTGGAAACAATTCTTTGCGAAGCGGAAGCAGTGGTGAACGCAAGACCACTAACTTACGTCAGCGACGATCCAGAGGACCTTTCACCTTTAACTCCCAGCAAGTTTTTAATAGGAAATTATTTACCAAATTCAATCAGCGAAAAGGAGGAGCCAGTCGAGGCTGACATTCGAGCAGCATGGAAAATTCGTCTTCGTTTAACGAATAAATTCGCAAAGCGTTTTAAGACCGAATACCTTCAGAGTTTGCGATCAGCGCATCACAGCAAGACGTCATTTTCTACGATTATCAACGAAGGCGATGTAGTATTGGTGCACGACAATTTGACTCCACGAACCTTTTGGAAACTAGCGGTGGTACTTAATACGTATCTAGGTCGTGATGGCAGGGTGAGAGCCTGTGAAATTCGATTTCCCAATGGATTTGTTACACGAAGAGCAATTCAACATCTTTACCCACTGGAACTTCACGTATCTACCGCCCGGCCGGAGGATGTTAAAAATATTTCTTAGTAGTTGTTATTTGTCACACTAGACAACACTAATCATTTATATTCATTGTAATGAAGCCACTGTTTAAAGTGGACCAGTAGTACATTCTTGAACTTTGTACGGAACGTGCGTCCAAAAGAATCCAATTTGTTATTCAATAAAGAACGGGACAATAACACGTTGTATTTTTATAATAACCTATTTTAATTCGCTCTCCAGGTTTTTATCGAGTTATTTCACAGACATCATTCCAAATGAGCATTCAACGGATTTACGTCCTTTTGACAACCTTCCACTGAACACTCTTTTCCTATTTGTAAGACCTCTTTTAGGGTAAGGCTTCATCATATTGGACATTAATGGAAATGCCTCGTCAGCAGCAAAATAAAATGGGAAATTTATCTCTTGCCCTGGTAATGGAGATGGTTCTGGTAAATCTAGGGTTCCAGTAAGTAATGGCTTTCCAAAAGCACTTTCTTTTAGTGCTCGACCGTCACTATTTCGACCATACTCGCCAACATCAATTGCCAGGAAACGTCCATCTGCATCTGATACAGCCATCAAAACAATGGAAAAGTACCCCCTGTAATTAATAAACTGAGAACCTGATTTTGATGGGCGCTGGATTCTGTTATGTTTTCCATCAACACTTCCAACACAATTGGGAAGATTCCACAGTTCCCAGTATCTTCTGGCAGATTCTAACCAAGTTTCTCTGGTAGGAGTAGGGAGATACTCCGCTTGTAGAACCTTCCAGATGATTTCTGAAGTTTCCGCAATTATTTCTCTTACGGTAGTATGACCTCTCAAGAAGTAACACAATAGTGCCTTCAGATTGCAGCCGGTTGCAAAATAACTGAAAGGAAAGTTATAAAAAAATCCTTTTTTATTACTTACACAAATTAAACTATTATATATTGGTATGTGAAGTATTGATCTGGTGATTATATTTCAGCTACTATCCCACAATGTAAAAGTAGATGGAAGAATCTTCGTGGAAGCTATACAAAGCACATAAAGAAATATGCACCATCTGGATCGGAAGCGTTTACTAAACGCCCCTACTATCTAGCGGAATATATTTCGGCCCTTATTCCCATAGTCACGTCACCCACTGAAAAATGTGACAAACCAATTTTCGTATTCTTGTAGTCACCTGTTGTAAAAAAAGTGACGGTATTTCTATATACATATGATATATTTCTATTTACATATCCTGTTCGTTATTTAAATTCTAGGATATAAAAATAATGTTAATTCATCAAAAATATTAAAATAAAACATATTTCTTACCCTTTGTCACTATCCATTTTAAGAAAATCGTAGCGTCACCTACAAATTCCAAGTGATAAAAAATGACAATTATCAGTGACATTTGCAACAAAAAATGACTTCGAGAATACCACACCTAGTTTTGTGACATTTTCTCTCAGTAACTTTTTCCTTGTCACTCGACTATGAGAATACCTCTTTAAAAGTGACGTGACAAAAAATGTGACGTGAGAAAAAAAGTGAGGTGACTATTGGAATAGGGGCCTTCTTTTATTCTACCATTTACAAAGTCACGTCAAGCTAAAGGAAATATCGTGGCTACAACGAGCAAACAACCACCTGCTACAAATGATGAAGCAGTCTTCACGGATGAGCTTGAAACCCAAGATTTAGACCGTGAAAATGAGAAGAGTAGAGGGGAAGAAGACAGCCGACAGGATGTTAATCATGAAGACCCAGAAGTTAATCATGAGAGAGTTGATCGGCTTGCAACACAGGAAGATTTAAGTTCTTATAATCAGCAAGATATTTTAGAAGGAAGCAATCCTGCCACTGCTTATGACAAGGCAAACCCCAAACTTGGGAACAAAAAGCGAGTATTCCAGAAGACATCTGCTCCACTCAATGAGATCAACAAACCAAAGCGGAATAAGATCATGCAGAGTCAAATAACAGTAGATGATGTGAATAAATCTGTTTTTGAATATTTCGAGAGAAAAAAGCAAGAACCACGAAAATTGCCTGATATTTGCACTACTGATGACGCCGATGCACACTTCTTGCTGAGTCTATTGCCGGACTTTAGAAAAATGAAAGACTGTCAGAAGCGATCATTTAAAGTGGGCATTTTGAAACTCGCTTGGCAAATATTGGACGAGACTTCATGTATCACAGCACCCTCCTCCTCCGGGGCGTCTTCATGGAATGCATCTACAGCATATGGGGACTGCGCTCGCTCCATCTCGAATTCATGAAACTGATCACTGCACTAATGAGGACATCTCATTTCTAAATTTGTGAGAATGTCGTTTTTCCTTTAATTTTATTTAAATAAACAGTTTGTATTTTATTTTTTTATTTGATTGCTTTATGAACATTTTTGTTTACTTACCGTAAAGTTATGAGAAGCCGTTCTTCCGGAGGCACACACTTTCTAAAGTTCGTATCCTTTTTTTGAAGCATAGGTCGCAATTTTTCTAATAATTTACCAAATGTGGCCTTGTTCATTCGATAAACAAGTTTAAACTTATTTTCTTCTAGGTGTAAATCACCTTGGTAAACATTATAAATGCCGTATTTTGCATTTTTTTGCCACAGTGGGTGGACCCAATGCAATTTTTTCTTTATTGTTTTATTTTTATTTTTATTTCTAAGGTTAATAATTTGCACGCATGCAACAGCATCTTCATCGTCCGACGACCACATTTTGATTGAAAATATCATGTGGTAAATCGGTGTCGCGAAGTGGTGCCTGCCACTTCGGTGCGCATTAAAACACTTCGATGCCATTCCGCCGTCATTTCTCCAGCACACCTCTTGCAACTTAATCACCATGCCAAAGCCACTTCACAGCCACCCCACTTCAGTGCGCGCCTTGGCTGGGTAGCGCGCAGTGGGGCCAAATCGAAAAAACCCGGACAAAAATCCAAAAAGGTAAATAATCGTCTTCAATCGTCTTCAAATTGATGGCACGAGGGTTTTTGGGGTCGCTGATTACGAATCTGAACTCAGAATTCCAAAATTCAAGATGGTGGACAAGGTTTTTAAAATGTGTGTAGATTCTGTCCAAAATTGGTATATGGCGATTTTTGGGGTCGCTGATTACGAATCTGAACTCAGAATTCCAAAATTCAAGATGGCGGATCCAATATGGCGGACAAGTTTTTTAAAATGTACATATCCAAGATTGGTATATGGCGGTTTTTAGCTTCATTGGTAAGAATGTCAAATTAATTTTTTCATTGAAACCAAAAAATAGTTAAAAGTAGTTTATTGAAATAGTTTTATAGTGTTTTTTTGTTTTTTCCAATTAACAAGTTTTGAGTTAACACAATAAATAAAAATTATTCAAATTTGATCATCAAAATGAATATATTTACATATTGCACGATTCGCAATTCAGTATAAAAAATTATTATGAAATTATTAATTACTAATTAATTATTTATGAAAATTATTATTATATGATACATGTAATTATTTTTCTTGATAAATACCTTCAACCATTCATCATTGGTCTCATAAAATCTTCTTTCTTTACGATGCCACTCATTCCATTTAATTCTGATTTTAGTGAGCAATGCCCTTAAAATTCCATTATTTTTATCCGTTAGAGTGAATCGTACGGGAGGAATTTTCACTAACATGACTTTCTCGATATTATGATAAATTTCTGCAGCGGGTGCATCCAAATTATTTTTTAGTTCTTCAAATATTTCTTTTCTAGTTAACCCATTTCTATTTGGCTCATCGAAAACTAAAAGACAATTTTAAGAGAGAGTGAAGTGTGATAGAAGAAGAGAGAGAGGGGCAGAGAGAGGGGAGTGGGAAGAGAGGGAAAGAAAGACAGGGAGAAAGAGGGAGGGGCAGATGTTTGTATTTAAAGGTCTTTTGTGCAGTCTAGTATATCACAGCGACGCATACATTTCCACGAAAAGTTCGATTAAAATTAGGCGGAACATTTTACTTTTTTACTTTGAAAGCCCATTTTTTTTTAATTTTTTAGTTTGAAAATCACATGCACTACTTTCCTTCACCAAATTTTTTCCTTAAGACAATATAATTCAATAAATGGTTATATAGTCCAGTCAAATTAGGGGTTCACCTCGGAATGAGAGGTAATAAGCTGAAAATTTGTATGAACCTTTGTTTTGGCATTCTAAATTATGTGTCAAAAGTCTCATAAAATCTCGTGTCCGCGTCTTGAGATATTAGAGGTCAAAGGTCACCAAAATCAGTTTTTCGGAAATATCTCGTAAATTATCGGCTTTACGTAAATTTTGGTTTAGTAAAGTTTGTTCATTAAATAAATCTGCATAAAAGTGTCCTATACCGAATTTACGTAAAACCAATAGTTTTCGAGATAAAGGGCTGAGAAGTCTTGGTATCGTGCTGCATTCGTTTCCACACCACCTCTGAGGTAGAATGCAAGGGGCGTTTTTTACATGGTGTTCCCGTAGGCATAATCCATGGGTTACAAGTTATGATAAAATTTTTTGATAATCTCTCTATCTCTTCTATTTTCACTTCTTCCATATTGTCATCTTCATCTACAATTATCTCAGAAGAAAATAATGAAATGTGGTCGGCGTCATCATCGTTGTACTTATATTCAACGGTTGTATCCTCGGACATACTATTGAAACACGACGGGCTCGACAAAAGCCATACGCTACGGAACAAGGCAATCTTACCTTTTTGCATTCACTTGATACATGTACCTCTGACAACTGCCAACCGGAGATTTTCGAGCGGGATTCTATTTATTTTGGAGTCACAAATAATTTCTCAAAAGTCCATAAAGCCAACTGACCGGCTACTCAAGTTTCGGAGGTTCAAAGGTACATGCATGAAGTGAATGCAGAAAAGTAGGATTGCCATGTTTCGTAGCGTGTGGCTCTTGTCGAGGCCAGTCGTGTCTCAATTCGATGTCCTAGGATACAGCCATTGAACCTGAGTTGAATGATTATAACGCCGACCACATTTCGTTATTTTCTTCTGAGATGAGTGGTGACGAAGATGACAATATGCAAGAAGTGGAAATAGAAAAGATAGAGAGATAATCAAGAAATTTGATCATAACTTGTAACCCATGGGTTAGGCCTACGAGAACACCATGTAAAAAACGTCCCTTGCATTCTACCTCAGAGGTGGTGTGGAAACGAATGCAGCACGATACCAAGACTTCTCAGCCCTTTATCTCGAAAACTATTGGTTTTACGTAAATTCGGTATAGGACACTTTTATGCAGATTTATCTAATGAACAAACTTTACTAAACCAAAATTTACGTAAAGCCGATAATTTACGAGATATTTCCGAAAAACTGATTTTGGTGACCTTTGACCTCTAATATCTCAAGACGCGGACACGAGATTTTATGAGACTTTTGACACATAATTTAGAATGCCAAAACAAAGGTTCATACAAATTTTCAGCTTATTACCTCTCATTCCGAGGTTGACCCCTTTTTTTGCCTTATTTTACTGGACTAATAATATTTTATTTACTTGTAGCAGTTGATTCCAATTTATTTCAGTGGAATTAATGGTATCCTCAAAGATTCTCGTGTATTCAATCGCGCGTCTGCTTATCTCTGTTTTAAAAGTACAACTGACTGCTCTCATGATCGCTTTGTTTCAACTGACATCTACGCGGCTGTAGTAGAATTGCGGTCCTATTATGAGTGAATTTGAAGTCACTAGGGACTGCTTTAGTCAATTCTAAGTACAAAAATCCCCATCAGACACTTTCATTTTTTCACTTTTGTCCGGGTTTTTTCGATTTGGCCCCACTGTGTAGCGCTTGGATGACATGTTCATATTTGAGCCAAATTACACGGCCTATCACTTTCCTAGACTCACTTTCCAATATTTCCAATAAACCGGTTTTTTAGACAAGGGGGCGCAGGGAAGTTTTTGTGTTGGGCTCACTTGTGAATCCAAAAATTTTTTCGGTCTCACAGCAAATTACACCAACACAAGCATAACTTTGGTTTCTGGGGCTGCGAAAATGATTAGAATTTTTGTTGCTTTTTACACAACCACATAGATAATAGAATAGTTACACGAAAAAGAGGCAGAAAATAAGTGCATCGTGTAATACTCAAATCATACACAGACAGGTTTGACGTGAGTCCCAAGTGAATGGCCGTGTAATTTCACTCTTTGATATCATCCAACCTAATTCCCTTAGAATGGAATTGACTTTCCACTAAAACAAACCACGCTCCTAGACAAGGAGACCAAAAGGTTGGTAGTTTAACGGAAGTAGCGTTAATCTCATTACCGATAGAAGT
Source organism: Thereva nobilitata (assembly GCA_963855945.1). NCBI lineage: Eukaryota > Metazoa > Arthropoda > Insecta > Diptera > Therevidae > Thereva > Thereva nobilitata. The sequence continues at coordinate 39,802,952 of OY979697.1, forward strand.
ATCTTCATTATCTTTTACATTCATAGCCGTGTTTTTTTAATGAACTACATATATAGTTCTTCCCCATACATATCTGAAAACCCAGGTTTTATCGAGGTTTTTATCCAGGCCTTGGGACATTTCAAAATTTCCCTTTCTTTTCGGAATGTAGCATACTTACCGGCTGTCGGAAAAACGTCATTTAAAATAAAAACAACATAGAAGTGACGAGAGCAAATTTGAAGGCATGAGGAAACAAATAATTTATTTTTTAGAAACATTCATTATTTTATTAAACATCTAGTAATGGGGTTTGACGCTATAGATGAAAGAATATGTAGAATACGTATAAGAGGAAGATTCTTTAATTACTCCATAATAAATATACATGCCCCGATTGAAGATGCGCTAGAAGAAGCGAAAGATGCATTCTATGAGACCTTAGATAGGACGCTAAGAAACTGTCCTAGACATGATGTAAAGATTGTCATAGGAGATGCAAATGCAAAAATTGGCCATGAAAGTGCATACCGACCAACAATAGGAGCATTTAGTCTACACGACGAAACAAATGAAAACGGTATGAGACTGATCAGTTTTGCAATGATGAATAATATGGTGATCGCAGACACAAGATTCCAGCGAAAAGATATACATAAGGTAACCTGGAGATCTCCGGATGGAAGAACGCAAAACTCAATTGATCATATACTTATAGAAGCGCGTCACTGTTCAGAAGTACTAGATGTCAGATCATATCGTGGTGCAAACATCGACTCTATATGATTGGGACGAGAATCATACCAAGTTTATAGCAGCAAAATTAAATCGATTTATCTTAAAGTTACTCCAAAATTTCGAATTAACGTATAAACGGATATTTAATACGCAATTGATTTCAACTTACATTCTTTTAACTTTGGCTTAAGCCGAAAAATTTCGGTTTAAGCCATAATTCGAATTATCTTGTTTATATGACAAAAAATTTTGGATGATCCATAATTCGAATTATTTTTGGAGTAGCTATAAACTAGGTATCAGAAGCAGAATATCGACACTAAACGAAAGAAGAAACCACAGGGAAAGAAAATTTAACGTGAAATTATTAAAAGAAGAAGCAAAACAAGAAGAATATGTGGAAGAAATAAATAGAAGAGTGGTAAATGCAAATAATCACAACGCCGAAGACATAGAAGTTAAATGGAATAACTTGAAGACCCTAATCAAACAATCAGCATCAAATACTCTAGGATACGAACCCCGTGAAAGCAGAAATGAATGGTTCGACAATGAGTGTACCCGTGTAACGCAGGAAAAGGATATAGCATATCAAGTAATGATATAGAAACACAGAACGAGAAATGCAGTTGAGACATACAAAGAAAAAAGAAGACAGGAGAAAAGAGTGCACAAAGCGAAGAAAAAGGAGTACTGGGAAAACGAAATGTTGAAAATAGAAGAAGCGAACAACCGAAACGATGTCAGGAAACTATATAAAAAAGTAAAGGAGCAACGAGTCGGTTTCAAGCCCAGAATAACCATGTGCAAAAATAAGGATGAAGAGATCTTAAGTACCAAAGAATTAGTTCTAATTAGATGGCGTGAACACTTTCAAGAACTGCTAGCTCGAGATGAGGAGCAACCCCTTACAGAAAACATGGAACTAGCAGAAGAACTAGCGGGAGACATGCCTACATTAGAAGACGTACAAAACGCAGTGAAAAGGCTAAAAAACAACCAATTTTTGATGTTTCCAATGAATTTTTATTAATTTCTTGTGGGTACATCGGACAAAGGTGACATCTGTGGCCAAAAATGAACTAGAAGTTTAGTTTCTTCTGCCCATCCATTTCCTGTCATTTTCCCCCTAAAGGCTGGATTACGATGCTGTCGCTGTCGCGGTCGCTGCCGCTTGTCGTAGACGCTGACGCTCCAGTGGTTGCTTTCGCAGTTACAATGAAGTCGCACTGAATATCAAGTTATCTGTCATTTAGAAAATTAAATTTCAAGTTAGGTGTATTTTTTGTATTAAAATAAACAGTAAAATTAATGAATGAATGAAAAAAGTGGCTTTAATACAATTAAAAAATAATTTACACAAATATTAACCCAAAAAGTTCACCGTTGCTAGTGTCCCGCGACCAAAGTTGAAATGTTGCGAACTTTCCGCGACGCGACACGCGACAGCGACACCTTAGCGACAAATTGTATTTTCGATAAGAGAATTTCATACATCTTAACTTTTGACAGTTGGTGCGACAGCGACAACGACCGCGACAGCGACAGCATTGTAATCCAGCCTTAAGAGTTTTTCCTCCTTGTATATTCTCCATGGTCCCGCGACCTAAACCGTCTAAACAGGCACATCATCACATCTTTCCGCCGAACTGTACCGGCACATGACGCTTAACAGTTCGGCATGGTATCTCTGAATACAGAGTAACAGATTAGTTTTAAAATATCAAAAAGAAGGACAGGCAGGAGGACACTTTTCGAGGGAGGACAGAACCTACAAAAGAAGGACTGTCCTCCCTAAAGTCAAAAACCACTCTCTTGATGTAAAAAATATGTGGTTAAATTTTTGTGGCATCGATTAAATGGTTTAGGAGTTATACTGTAAACATGCTAAGGGCGACGGCGAAACTATTTTCCTCGGCGACTGTCAAAAACGAATAGAACACACGGCTTATATATGAAGGCGCACAATCTGCAGACGACTGCGACGGCGACGTTGCCGAGCGTGGCAACCGAATCAATCCAATTTCTATTTCGTAGCCGTCGCCTGTCAAAATTGCATGGCTGCAGTGGCATGGGGTTGTGTTGCTATTCTCGTGTGTTCCTGTGTGCGTGTGTAGCATGCGGCTTTCCAAGATGATTATTCCGGTGTGTGTTTTTTAATTTGTGTCGCCGTCGCTCTTAGTGTGTGTACACAAGAAATCTCGTCGGGCCATTCGCCGTGGCCGAGGAAAATAGTTTCGCCGTCGCCCTTAGCATGTTTACAGCATTACTAGGGAAAATACAGTATTGGCCAAAATTAAAGCACCCCCTTTCAATATTTCATATATTTTCCCGATATCAGTGGCTTTTTAGCGGGTCTTCGACTGAATAATCCAGCTTCTACGGCTCTTCGTCGGATTGTTCTCTGGCTTATTCCGAAGTTAAAACCTTTAGGAAGTTGTGCTGAGGATATTGCAGGAGTTAACAATACTCCTTGTTAGCAAGAGTCCTCCCTATTCGATGTTTTTTTCGGCCTTCCGCCAGAATGAAAAGGTGAAACCCGGGCCATTGTCTCGTACTTTTTATGATTCGAGAAATTACTGACCGTTAATCCTTAAAGAGCCTAAAGTTTAGGCAGAGACGATGCCAAATATTCCATTGGTGGTGCTTTAGTTTTGTCCAATGGTACAATAATTTATCATTTCATCGTATTATTTGAATTGTAAGACTGTTTATGTTATAATTTAGATATATAAATAAATAGTTAGATATCAATTTTGTAATACTGGATAGTTGTTTTTATTAAGTTTTTATGAAAATAATGAAAAATATATGAAATATTGAAGGGGTGGGGGGGCTGCTTTAGTTTTGTCCAATAATGTACATACATACATCCAATTTTATATTTATGTATATAAGTTAAGTTATGTAGTAAGTTACATGACAAACCGAAAGTAAACTGAACTCAACTCGATCTGAGCTGAGTTTTTAGTTGTAATTTTGGTTTTATTATTGTCAGTTCGTCAGTGAAATTATGTGTGAAAATGGGTAATTTTTTTTATGTATTTAATGAAATTATAATACTCCAACAAAAAAAGTTTTTCACCTTGTTAAAGCAATCTCGGGTTTTCAGTCGCTAGTTACATGACATTCCGACCGAAAATTGAACTCAACCAAGCAAAAACTTGTGAACCCTCTCAGAACACGTTCGGCACAATTTTTGCGGTCGGTTGCTAGTTACATGACTCAAACCGAACCGAAAATTGTACTCAGTTCGTGTTGAGTATGTCATGTAACTTCCATAATAGAAGATAAGTACCATAAAAACATAATAGGGCTTCTTTGTGATGATGACCTTACGACAGGCCGAGTTACTCTCAATTTCACCTGGTGTGGTTTTTAATGGGAGTTGAAAAGGCTAAAATTTAGTTTTTCATGATTATCTCGAAAACTGTTGATTTTTGAGATAAAAGTTATTTCAAAAATTTAAGTTCATTAAATTTTTTACAAGGCATGGAACGAAGTTGAGAAAACTATTGTTCAACACATACATTTTATCCGACAAAGACGTACGATTATATATGCACAATTTAAAGCTAAATCTCCCATCAAAACCTTCTCTGGAGCGATGGTCTACAAATCATTTATAAAACCAGGGCTAAAAGATGTCTTACTAACTTCACTATCAAACCTATTTGCAAAAATTGGAAATAATAGCAAGAAACCAGTTTTATTATTTGATAAATCACATCGGTTGATCCTCCTGTTATGATGATTCATACAAAGTAAGTTGTCTACTTGGTTGGGGGCAGCTCAGACATTGAAGTCGTCCTCGAATTTACCTTCAGTTTCCAATTTGTCCTCGTTCTCTCTTGCATCCAATTCAAGCGACGCCGAACTCCACGGTTTCAGGTTCCTTCTCCCAAATATAAATGAAGCTGTCTTTTTTGTAATTTGCAATACTTCAAGACCCTCCAACAGATAACTGTAATTAAGGTAATGGAACTAATACTTGACACTTGAAGGAAAGAAAATCAGATTTTTTTGTACATTTTTTAAATTAATCAACTTTATCAATAAAATAGTCTTATTATTGACTGACTGAATTATTGTTCTAACAGAGTAATAAATTATAGTTATATGAATAAATTGGACTTCACATCGAAATCTAATTTTTTGGATTATCTTAACTTTGTCCAAAAGTTGACACGCAATTCACTAGTAGTTGACACAAAGTGAACCAATAGTTGACCTCTTATTGAAATGAGTATTTTTTAAGTGAATTGAACAATAAATATACATTATAGAGAAAATAAAAATGTGGTGAATTTCGATTAATATGTTTTATAACGATCATTTTTAACATATAACATTTTTTTAAATTATTTGCTTACACAATAAGAACAAAATATAAACTTCGAATATCAAAAGAATAATAAAAAAAGTGTATTACTTATACATATTAAGTCTCTAGAGGATCAGTAAGGCAGACTGTACAAATATAATCAAAACAGTCATAACTATCACTACAATCGTAGCAAAACCAACAAAAACATACCATACACTTGGATTTTCGATTGCCGTTTATCCTATTCTTACATTGATAACAAATCAATACTTCATTTGGCCTTAAATTAGATTTGGATATAATCTTCCCTTTTTCTCCAGTCTTCTTTTCCTTACAGGTATTGTCCAAATGCAGATAATTTGTGCAAACGTCGTCGTTGACATCATCCATATTGTTCTCTTTGTCAGAATCGATATCATCAATACTGTTTCCAGAATCAACCCATTCTTCACCATCTGTAGAACTTGTGTCGTCGTGTCTATTTTTCTTCTTGAAGTTCGTTTTCTTTGACCTTTTATTTACTTCTCTGGTCTTTCGCGATTTCTGTTCTTCTTTCAGTTGTCTTTTTCTCTTGCGTTCTTCTGCCTTTATTTTCTGATTTTCTATCAACTGCTTTTTTTTATTATCTTTGTTCTTGTGATAATCTTGCCATTGTTGAGACGTTACAACTGCCGGTATTTTTTCCTTTTTTAATCTCTTGTTAGTAATTTTTGGTTCTGGCCAGAACAGCGCCTTTTTAAAAGGACTTGGAATGGAAATGTCAAATTTTCCACCTGGACTAATATTAGATGTCATCGCGCCTCCTTGAAGAGACGTAGATGGTTGAGGCTGGAATGTAGGGCAGCTACTTTTGTCAAATTTTGCAAGTGGACTAATATTAGATGTCATCGCGCCTCCTTGAAGAGACGTAGATGGTTGAGGCTGGAATGTAGGGCAGCTACTTTTGTCAAATTTTGCAAGTGGACTAATATTAGATGTCATCGCGCCTCCTTGAAGAGACGTAGATGGTTGAGGCTGGAATGTAGGGCAGCTACTTTTGTTACCTAAGTGTGAATCTGTATTACTAATATCTAGTTGGTGTTGCGGTATATCATCATCATTGATAGATGTAATGGAAAAATTGAGCTCTGCATCAGTTGTCGTATTTCTGTCGGATTTCTGCTTTTTCATATCAGCAAACAAAGAAGTTATTTTTTTATAAAATTCAAAAAACGTTTTGTCTTCTTGAAGTATTTCTGTATCACTCTGGTTCTTGAAACAAGTTAATTTATTTTTATCAATGAATTTCTCTACAAAATTAATACCGTTCTTAAATTCTTCCAAAGTCTTCTCATCTTCTTTTGATTTGTCAGTGTTACATTCTCTTACAATATTCATAGCATCTGGGTTCCATGGAAATAAGCCACATTTACGAAAACCATTTTGTAAAATTGATGGTTTCAAATTGTTTTCGATCACTTTATTCAATAAGGGACAGAAATGTATTTTCTTTAAATTAGGAGATTCAAGATTTTCTATACGCCACTGATGTACGGCATTTTTCCAAGCTTCTTTTAGCGAGCGGAACACAGCTACGTCCATTGGTTGGATCAAATGTGTAGCATTGGGATACAATGCTACCAAAATTATCTCATTTTCTGAACAAAATTTACTGGTATGTTGTGTCAAGTAGGACGTATGGCCATCTATGAATAATATCACAGGTTTCATAATGTGATTTTGCACTAGCCATGGATTGAAAACATTGCATATAAATTCGTAAAATGTTTCCCCCGTCATCCACCCACTTTCAGAGCGTCCTATACCCCAAGAAGTAGGAACACTCAGACTAAGTTCTTTTGGAATGCGCTCATATTTAAATATCACCATTGGAGGAGCAACGTCACCGGCAGCATTTCCTGTTATTAGAACCGTGAGGCACTCCTTCTCATCAGGATTTACGCGTAGATAAACAGTTTTGTCACCTTTCCTAGCCAATACTTTGTTACCTTTCGGATTCAAGAAAAACGCTGATTCATCGGCATTGAATACACGTTTAGCATCGTTAAGAATATCGTGCCAGTTGTTTTCTTTCAAGTAGCTCATAACTTCAGTAAACCAGTAAACTAATTGAGTTTTAGTGACTGATGCTTTCGTCGTAGTAAGGTTTTGACTAATTCTTGAAGAGATAGTCTGATGACGCTTCAAAAAACTATAAAACCAACGCTTACCGGGTCTTCCATCTCTAAAAGGCGTTTCTATTTGCAACTCTTTAACAATTTTCTGAACACTATTCAGTAACTGGTCTCGAGATATAGGAAACCCTGCTCTCGAAATATGTTGGACCCATTTTACAAGCTCTTTCTCCTGTTCTGTGGACAAATATGTGTCTCTACCCATCTTCCTTCCTTCAGGTGTTTTTCCTTTTGACTTATACATTAGTGTCACTCTGGGAACGCTGTGTTTTCTAGCTGCTGTCGCGACTGGAATACCACGCTTCACGTCGGCAAGAGCTGCCATCATTGCCTCCTGTGTATATTGAAACATATTACCCTTTGTGGCAGGCATATTGCAAGTTTTCGTTACTATAGCCCTCCTAAAGCAAAAAATAAGAATTAGTACCTAATAGTTGACAGCATGAAATTATTCAATAATTGACATATGTCTATTTATAGTTCCGAAGTTCGTAGAGGAAAATCAATTGGAAAAATTAAATCAGGAGGAAACTGTCACTTAATTTCAATTTACACTTTCTGCAATATTTATTTTTTGATCGTTACTAATGTTTGACAGTACTGTCAACCATTGGTGATTTCCGAATTCTTCGAACCATTAATTGACACCCCCTGTTTAACATGTGATTTAGAAAGCTATAAATGAAATAAAAAGTCCACGTTGCTTCTCTATATTTGATAGTTAATAAGTAAGCTAAAGAAACGAGTTGCAATAAACATATAATAAATTATAATTACCTGAATGTGACAAGTTCCTAAAACAATTTTTCTGAAAATTGACCGACTGCTTGCTCCAGTATTCCACGCATTACTGAAACAACCGCCAATTTATATTTAGCTGTCAAACTGTGTACAGTTTTACGCTATAAAATTACAGATGGCATTGCTTTTCATAGGAATTCTTGTATAGAAAAGTGTATTGGCTTATTTTATACTTTTATATTTGAAAATGTCAACCATTAGGTACATGTCAAGCATTAGTGTCATTACCTTAATTACCAAAACATTTTTGATTTAATATGGACCTGTAAATTGTGGTTGAAGCTTATGACTTTCTCCGGTAGATGGTGGTTCATATGTAGTTAACACGAGGTCGTTAACTGAATACGGTTTAAGCGGTGTATGCATCCATCCATCCATCCAAACCGCAAAAGGGGGACCTGACGTGCTCTTTTAGCTGCATCTGCGACCTCGTCAATGCTGAGGGCAAGAGTTTGGCCGTTCTGCGGCCGTATTTGGTTTCGCTTGGCGATTTTCTCAAGTTTTATATTTGGCATTGCGACCGAATCGACAGATAAGTGGGGCCATGCAAAACTATCAAATTTTGTGATATTACTGCAAGTGCAGCAAACTTGAGACACTGTTAAAAGTTTATTGTATGCATAAATTGAGCCTTTTGAAAAAACTTCAAACATCTTTATCGTCAAGTAAAGAGACGATATCGTTTTTCCAAATGCCAATTTTTATTTATCGACAGAAATCGATATCGACTCGAGAAACCAAATACGGATGCGCTCCGTGGGGCTCATCAATTCCATTCCGACCTTTCTTGCCTTGGCCCTCTTGGCGGCGCTAGGTAATTTTTTCCTTCTAGGTTGCTGCACGGTCGTACCGACATCCTTCGCAGATAATTCTTCAACAGCACTACCGCCAGTTGCGTAGGGTACTGTTGTTGATTGCGAAGCAGAAACTTCTGTGCTGGATGAGGAGATCGCTCTTCAGCTCAGAGCTGATGCATATGGCATCAGATCCACAATTTGTCCAATTTGGCCGATTTTATACCACCGGACACCGGACGGACAATACGAACGAAAGAGCTGTGGTTTATCGGGAAGAGGGTGAGAGAGGACGATGGAAAAGTGGCCCCTCTTTCACCCTCTTCCTCATAAACCCTGTTCATTCATTCGTTTTGTCCGCTCGTGTAAAACCGGCCTTTGTAAGCAGATGTTATTATCGAAAACTAGGCTTTAAAATTAACTTTTATGGAATTTCGAAATACTTGTTCAAGCCTAGTATGGAGTTCGACGGCATATAAAATACACGTAAAAAGATTCACGGAACTCCGATCACCCGATTTTTCCGTGTTCTTTTTGTTATGAATAGAGAGTTCAAAGGGAATTATAGCTGTGACACACTATACTTTCATTATGATGGTCAAGGAAATGATGGGGTGACACATTACACTTTACTTTCATTTGCATCTGACATATCAAGTGAGGATATAAAACTGCGTGTTTTTGCTTTAATTTTAAGCTGTTTTAATTTGGAATATTTAAAAAAATATTTTTTAAAGTAGTAAAGAAAATATCCTTGCATATTGTTGCTTAACTAACGTGAAATCAAATTATTTTATTTTAAAATGTAGTTTCCAATTTTCCAACAGATGTCACTTAACCGAAATTACAGTCCAAATGAAAGTAAAATACTTTCATTTTGGACTTTCATTATACCTGTGACACACTATACTTTCATTATGATGGTAACTTTCATTATGATGGTCAAGGAAATGATGGGGTGACACATTGCACTTTACTTTCATTTGCATCTGGCATATCAAGTGAGGATATAAACCTGCGTGTTTTTTGCTTTAATTTTAAGCTGTTTTAATATGGAATACTAAGGCCGTTTGCCAACATACCATTTCGAATTTTTCTCATTTCCCAGGGCACTTCGATATTCTAAAGTGTGCCAAAATACCAATTCACACATTTCAATGACAGTTACAGTTTTTGAGTAAAAATGGACGATAAATATTTGTGCTAGATTTAATCAATTTTTTTTTAAAATTTTATTATCTTATTATGATTGTTTATTCTTTTTTTATAAATAAATGATTGAGCTTTATCTTTGATTTCATTATTTTTTTAGATCCTTCCTGCTAAACTAAAAAATATACTAAAATGATGACTGCTTGCGAGTGTTTAAGACCAAAGAATTATAAAAATTGGTATGCAGTTATGTTATGTTTGACCCATGTCCATTTAGCTAAGCAATAAACGGGTTATTTTAAGTTATGTCTTTTTGCATATTTCCTTTTTCCATAATTTATTGTTATTTACTTGTTCGCTTGTTCAAATTTATTTAACGGCTACCCTTGATTAATAAAAACTGAAATGAGTTAAAATAATTTACTCATTTCCATAGACGCAAACCGTCGAAAATCAAATTAGTAGCTTGAAATGAGTTTTCCATACAAATTGACGTCTGAATTGCTATTTTGGCACAGACCCTTAAAGAAATATTTTTTAAAGTAGTAACGAAAATATCCTTGCAAATTGTTGCTTAACTAACGTGAAATCAATTTATTTTATTTTAAAATGTAGTTTCCAATTTTCCAACAGATGTCACTTAACCGAAATTACAGTCCAAATGAAAGTAAAATACTTTCATTTTGGACTTTCATTATGGTGGGTTTTCGCCACGATAATGAAGGTTACTTTCATTATGATGGTATATGTGTCACAGGTATTATGGTGGGTTTTTGCCACGATAATGAAGGTTACTTTCATTATGATCGTATATGTGTCACAGGTATTATACCTGTGACACATATACCATCATCACGGTATACAGAAACAAGGTAATGTAACAGAGACTGACAGCTTCGAATATCGTAGAAATTCCGTGCCGAGTGACGTCAGCACTAATGTAGAAACAACAACACATCTCCGATTTTATATGGGTAGAGCGTGCCAAGTGACGTCAGCACTCAAATGACTTTTCTCCATTACATTACCTTGTTTCTGTATACCGTGTACCATCATAATGAAAGTAACCTTCATTATGGTGCAAAAACCCACCATAATGAAAGTCCAAAATGAAAGTATTTTACTTTCATTTGGACTGTAATTTCGGTTAAGTGACATCTGTTGGAAAATTGGAAACTACATTTTAAAATAAAATAAATTGATTTCACGTTAGTTAAGCAACAATTTGCAAGGATCTTTTCTTTACTACTTTAAAAAATATTTTTTTAAATATTCCAAATTAAAACAGCTTAAAATTAAAGCAATAAAACAGGCAGGTTTATTTCCTCCCTTGATATGCCGGATGCAAATGAAAGTAAAGTGTAATGTGTCACCACATCATTTCCTTGACCATCATAATGAAAGTATAGTGTGTCACAGGTATAATACCTGTGACACACTATACTTTCATTATGATGGTCAAGGAAATGATTTTTTTTTGAATTCGAATAACCGCTACAGTTTTTTTCGTATAGTTCCTTACGGCTTCTCACCTCTTCAATTATTTGCTCGTCCATTTTTTTTTCTAAAATACAACAGTAAAATATGTGAAAATTGTTTTAAAAATTAAAAAACGTAACTATTTACCTTATTGAAACCTCGTACAACGACACTTTCAAAATTTCCAACTGACACTTTTTAATTAGCCAACCGACACTTTTTTAAATTGCCAACGTATGCTCGCGTAAAAAGTTGAACTTTGAACAACTCATGCTTTGCGTTGCGTTGCGTTGCGCGCAATGTAGCTAACCCCATATAAATTCTTAGAATAAAGAACTACAGGAAAGGCCCTCGGGTATAAAATCCGTGTATGGGAACGTAGTGAAATCGCTATCAGACAACTGTCAAATTGGTACAATTTCTTGTTAGTTAACTGTCAAATTTTCCCGCGGCACTTTCTTTAAAACGAGTTTTTCTATAAAATTTATTTACAGTTTTTCGCAAAACTAATTAAAAAGAAGAAAGAAAGTTTAAAGAATTTGTTTTTGTCAATTAGAAGTTGTTACGAGTGAATTTTCAGTGAAAAAAAGAGCAATGAAGTGTGCAGTTTGAATTTCACTACGCTAAAATTCTCCGAGGGCCCTTCCTGTAGTTTTGTATTCTAAGTATAAATTACATAGTTTTAATTTTGACAGCAGCTACGCAACGCAACGCAACGCTGCTATCTGGGCCTTTAATATTTCCTTACAATTCAAAAATTTCCTTACAATTCCAAAGAAACAAACCTCCGAAAATTGAATTGTAAAATCGAAATGCGTTTTCCATACCAATTGGGCCTATTCACACAGTGCACATTCATGGCGCCTAAAACCGGTTTTATAGATGAGAGAGGGAAGGGAGCGGAAGAACTTAACGAAACATTTTTCACGCAAAAGCAAACGCGTGAAAACTAGCACACATATAAAAAGTTACTTTTATCTCTTGCATTCCTAAGCTCTGTTTTTCTCTAACAAGTAAATTTCATCTACAATACATTTAAAGGTTCCTGTATCGCATTCAAATTTACTACACTCATTTACGCTCCGTCTGAGTTGCTAGGAGTTTAATAAAACCGGTTTTACTCACCACAATTATGGCAGCGTGTGAATATGCCCATTGACATTTGAATTGTAACTTGGCACAGGCCCTAAGTAACGTCAAATCAAATTATTTTATTTTAAAATGTAGTTTCCAATTTTCCAACAGATGTCATTTAACCGAAATTACAGTCCAAATGAAGGTAAAATACTTTCATTATGGTGGGTTTTTGACACGATAATGAAGTTTACTTTCATTATTACCCCGTTTATGATTAGATTGAAAAGTTGAGTCGAGGTTAAGTTGAAATTTAGACCACCGTATATTATTCCGAGTTGAGTTCACTTTGGGTTGAAATCGGGTTGAACTGCCATCTTTTTGTTATATCTTTTTCTATATTTCTGACTTTCTATACAATTTTCCATCAAAATGGTGAAGGGAATTTTGTTCCCGCATTATTTCTAACATAGTTTTTGTTTCCTGATGCTCCCAAACATTTCTTTTAGCCATTGTCAAAATTAAATTTCCTCTGTTTTTACATATATAGTTAATATAAAATAATTAACGCGCTACAAAAACACCGAACACAAAACTAACGCCGAAGGTAGACTTTACGGATGGTAAACAAACAAAACAAATGTCACTTCAACCCAATTTCAACTCAACACGCGTTTATGAGGCGAAATATCAACTCGACCCATACCCCGTTTATGACTAGGTTCAACCTAGGTTCTACCCAGGTTGAACCCAGTCATAAACGGGGATCGAGTTGAAACTGTGTCCACTCAAGCCAACTCAGCTCTCCTACCAGGGTCGAGTTGAAATTTCGCATCATAAACGCGTGTTGAGTTGAAATTGGGTTGGAGTGACATTTGTTTTCTTTGTTTACCATCCGTGAAGTCTGCCTTCGGCCTTAGTTTTGTGTTCGGTGTTTTTGTAGCGGGTTGATTATTTTATATTAACTATATGCATATGTAAATACAGAGGAAATTTAATTTTGACAATGGCTAAAAGAAATGTTTGGGAGCATCAGGAAACAAAAACTTGTTAGAAATAATGCGGGAACAAAATTCCCTTCACCATTTTGATGGAAAACTGTATAGGAAATCAGAAATATAGAAAAAGAATTAACAAAAAGAAGTTATGTTTTGATGGCAGTTCAACCCGATTTCAACCCAAAGTGAACTCAACTCGGAATCATATACGGTGGTCGAAATTTCAACTCAACCTCGACTCAACTTTTCAACCTAATCATAAACGGGGTACCAGGTAGGAGAGCTGAGTTGAGTTGAGTGGACCCAGTTTCAACTCGATCTCCGTTTATGACTGGGTTCAACCTGGGTTGAACCTAGGTTGAACCTAGTCATAAACGGGGTATATGATGGTATATGGTTCAAGTTACACCTTAGAATATAGAACTACAGGAAAGGCCCTCGCGTATAAAATCCATGAAGCTTCTGACAGAAACAGGCGCAAACGCGGTGCGGACATTGGCTTCGCGGTATGTGGCGACTTTTCACTGACATGGACATGATGTTGCGGTGTCGGCGGCGCGCTCCGACTTTGAACACAACAACGAAATCAAAGTGCCAAGTGGACGTGATAGGAAAAAAATTGAAAAACCTGAATGATTTACATATAATTTTTCTATCCTACAGGGTTTGTCTTTGTTTTAGGTGCTAATTTGATTACCTCAAATTGGAAAAATAAAGATTTTCATTAAATATAAAATTCAACAAATTTGCTATCACCGCCAACACCAACACACGACTCCAAACATATGCCCACCACCACCAAAACAAGACTCAAAAGAGTCAAAACACAAACATCTCTTGACACTACGCGGCGGCAACGCGCAAGAAGTAGAAAGTAAAGCAACTTGCGCGGTGTGTGCGTAGCGTAAAACAGCCTTTCGTTAGTGCGCATTTGAATACACTACTTCTATTCTCTCTGTCATTGCCCGCACGGCGTTTACGCCTGTTTCTGTCAGCAGCTTGAATGCGAGCGTAGTGAAATCTGGGGTCAGTCGACTGTCAAATTGGTATAATTTCGGGTCAGTTGAATGTCAAATTTTCCCGCGGCACTTTCTTTAAAACCAGTTTTTCTATAAAATTTACTTACAGTTTTTTAAAAAACTAATATCAAAAAAGAAAGAAAGTTTTAAGGATTTGTTTTTAGTGTAATTGAAGTTGTTACGAGTGAATTTTCAGTGAAAAAAAGAACAATGAAGTGTGCAGTTTGAATTTCACTACGCTAAAATTCTGCGAGGGCCCTTCCTGTAGTTCTATATTCTAAGATGCAAGTTACACTATCCATCATTTCGTTTATTACCCACATACACAAACCGATTTTTTAGGCAAGGGGTCGCAGCGATGGGTGCAAATTACATGAATGACATATACTTCCTTGCGACCCCTTGCCAAAAATCGGTTTGTGTATGGGGCTTATAAACGAAATGATGGAAAGTGTAACTTGCATCTAAGAGTTACACTATCCATCATTTCGTTCATGGAGAATATACAAGGAGACAAAACTCTTATGGGGAAAATGACAGGAAATGGATGGGTAGAAGAAACTAAACTATAAGTTCATTTTTGGCCACAGATGTCACCTTTGTCCGATGTACCCCACATGAATTTAATAAAAAATCATTGGAAACATCAAAAATTGATTAATTACGAATAATCGCATTGATATAAAATCGAATTTAGAAGCTGGTAAACAGCTGTAAGCTGGTAAACGTAAAATATATTAGTAATAAACGAACTTTACCATGAACCGGATAAATATAATCGGCCATGTTTTTCGGGGTACATTTGACTGCAGCGCCACCAATAATCAAACGAAAATTGATAACAAGGAGTTTTGTCTCCTTGTATAGCCTGCATGATTTCGTTCATGGAGGCTATACAAGGGGACAAAACTCCGTGTTGTCATTTTTCGTTTGATTATTGGTGGCGCTGCAGTCAAATGTCCCCCAAAAAACATGGCCGATTGTATTTATCCGGTTCATGGTAAAGTTCGTTTATTACTAATATATTTTCCGTTTAGCAGCTTACAGCTGTTTACCAGCTTCTAAATTCGATTTTATATCAATGCGATTATTCGTAATTAATCAATTTTTGATGTTTCCAATGAATTTTTATCAAATTCATGTGGGGTACATCGGACAAAGGTGACATCTGCGGCCAAAAATGAACTAGAAGTTTTGTTTCTTCTACACCCATCCATTTCCTGTAATTTCCCCATAAGAGTTTTGTCTCCTTGTATATTCTCCATGATTTCGTTTATTACCCCCATAGAGTGAAATTACACGGCCATTCACTTGGGACTCACGTCCTCTTTTCCGTGTAACGATTCTATTGTCTATGTGGTTGTGTACAAAGCAACAAAAATTCTCATATTTTTCGCAGCCCCAGAAAACAAAATTATGCTTGTGTTAGTGTAATTGGCTGTGAAACCGAAAACATTTTTGGATTTACAAGTGAGGCTCACCACATACCCTTCCCTGCGCCCCCTTGTCTAAAAAACCGGTTTATTGGAAATATTGGAAAGTGAGTCCGGGAAAGTGATAGGCCGTGTAATTTGACTCATACACAAACCGATTTCTTAGGCAAGGAGTCGCAGCGATGGGTGCAAATTACATGCATGACATATACTTCCCTGCGACCCCTTGCCTAAAAAATCGGTTTGTGTATGGGGGTAACAAACGAAATGATGGATAGTGTAACTTGCATCAAAGTGTCACGGGTATAAATATTGGGTGCCTTCCATTTAGACACAGAAAGACAATTGTGTCCGACACAGCGTGTCGCTCTGTGTCGTTCTGTGTAAGCCCAAATGGAACACATAAGTTCATGAAAAATCCGCCACGGCGCACTTTCCTCGTTTTTATTTTTGTTTGGCAAGTAAATCGTAAATTTTATGTTGATAATTTCTTTAAATTAATTACCCGACATCTTATAAATGCTGGGAATCTTAAAAATGAAACAATATTGTTGTAATTATAAATTAACGATCACATTTCAATTGGCGAGGGTTGGTAGCATTGTCTTAGTTGTGCCCGGCTGTGTCTAGCTGTGTCGTTGATGGAACACTTCTGTGTCGGACACAGTGTAACACTGTGTCTCTCTGTGTCTAAATGGAAGGCACCCATTGGTAATATATCGTTATTGCATCTCTCCCACAGGTGGCTCTGCAACAGGAACAGAATAAATAGTTAGACAATTATTCCGTGTTGTTCTGCTAAGTAATTTTGACAGAACAAATAAAAAATACCTGTTGCCGCCAAGTACGTGGTTTTATATGTGATTTTTTAACTTTTTCTCCACGGTATTCTACACGGAATTTTTCCGTGTAGAAAGATATACCAAAAATGTTGAACGGCTTTAAAATGTAGAAGATTTGAAATTGCGAGTTGGCACACGGTCTTAGGCTGTGTGCGAAACTGGCTAATTGCTTGCTAAACTTCCAGATTTTTTGGAAACTTCCCAGTCTAATTCCAGTGATGTGCGAAACCAAAACTGGAATTGCTTGCTAAAATTTTGACGTTGACATGTACTTGACGTTTAATTATAAAAGTAGTATTTGAAATATTATTTATTTAAGATTTTTTAAAAGGAGGGAAAGTCACGGACAATTAGATAATGATGAAATGATGGCACTAATATTTTTTGCAAAACTGTTGCTCATGTACGGCAAAATGTTACGTTTTTATTAAAACCGTTACCAGTAGCAACCACTGCATAAATGTAAATAGGTCTGTTCCCGTACCTGCAGAAAGTACAGAATCTGTCAGTTGCTTCGAATTACTTAACAGAATTCTGTTCCCGTACTTTTACTGCAGCCGCCATACTCATTCCCCCACTCTGCAGTAAGAAGCAGAAACCTGCAGTAGCTACGAGCTGCTGTAACCTGCTGCAGCTTAGATATTTGAAATATGGCAATGTTAGAACTGTCATTCCCGTGTTAAAACAGCAGAAACCTGCAGAAACATGTTCCTGTACTTTCTGTACTTCATCCCCACCTCTCAATAAGCAACTTGCAGTAAGTGGCAGAATGAAGAAAGTACGGGAACAAACCTAATATTTCAAATATTTGGCAAAAGAAGAAGAATTAGCAAGCTCGAAAATTTACTAAATGAAAAAGTACTAGAATTAGCAAGCAATTAGACGGTTTCGCACACGGCCTTAGCAAGCTCGAAATTTACTAAATGAAAAAGTACTAGAATTAACAATCAATTAGCCGGTTTCGCGCACGGCCTTAATAAAGTATTTCTGAAGAAAAAAATTAATCTAACTACGGTTAAAGAGGAATTTAAAAGTACATTTTCTGTTCAAGAGCTTCCACCTTTCTTACTTTGTTCATATGTTCGTTTTATTGTTATATATTTACAAGTTTTCCAATTGTTAGTGTTAGTGTTTCTCTTGCTTAATCTTAGAGGGTGCCTTCCATTTAGACACAGAAAGACACAGTTGTGTCTAACAGGGTGTTCCATCACCGTCGTGTTTAAATATATTTCACCCGGCGGTGCACATTTTTGCCGTTTATGGAACACCCTGTTAGACACACTGTGTCTCTCTGTGTCTAAATGGAAGGCACCCAGAATATAGAAGAGAAGGAAGCGCAATTAATTAAAATCGGGGAAGCATTTCGGCAACACATATTCACAGCACTCCCATAGTAGTTGTGCAGTTCCCGGACAGTGGCGGTATCACATTTAGTCAAAAACCGGGAGGGGATTGCGTTTCTCAGCAACCATCCAAATGAGAACACATTACTTGGCTGAAAATGTTTGGAGCAAACGCGAACGAATTTCGGTACGCCTCTGTCCGGGAACTCCATGAAACCTATGAACATACGGTTGTTTCTTTTCTTTTAGAGCGAGAAGTTCTTTAAATTAAGTGCTTTCCTCCAATCCGTATACATGTACGCTATTTTCGGTTCCTCATCTTCTCTATTCTAAGGGTATAATTTTATCAAATCGCACCTCAATGGTTGTACAGCGGCTATTTTTTAATCAAACTTGTTCCTGTTCGCATAACTTTAACTTCAGCAATAGCGTTCGTTAACCAAAGTAAACCGTTATTTCTCCCATAATGTTCGAATTTTTTCGGAACAGAACTGTAGATGGCGTGCTTAGAATCTGCAAACTGAGATACTACTGTAAATTCGCTAAAATTGTGCGCTCGCCGTGCATTTGTCAAATAATTTTAGGGTTACTTTGTTTACATTTAAGGCACAAAGGCAAGTAGCGATTATATTTTTAGTGTTAAATCTCGAAAAGTACGATTTGAAAGAATCAGTATAATGTGGCCTGAAATAGAGACAGTTATCACAGAAAATAAAAGGGAACTTTGCCTGACAGGCAAGAGTGTTCAAGAAAGAATTAAGGATGGTGGCCTGGACAACAATATTGCCCGACTTACATCACTTAATTTATTAAGAATAAGCGAAGTTGATTTGGAATTAATGCCGAATGAAGTTTTCAAGTTAATAAATCTTCAAACATTGATTCTTTATGGAAATAAAATTAGTGAAATTCCAAAAGAATTAGCTCTACTTCAAAAGCTCAAATTTCTTGATATTTCTAGAAATAAATTAGTTCAAATGCCAGATGGGCTATCAAAGCTAACTAATTTAACAACAATTATATTGTCTAACAACCAGTTGCAGCAAATACCAACTCTAGATAACATGAAAAAGCTGGCAGTTTTAGATTTATCATTCAATCAAATAAATAGTTGTGAAATAATTTGCAACGGAAAATTAACATGCCTTGCAGAAGTCAATTTGAAGAATAATAAGCTGGATGTAATTCCAAATGAAATTGCGAAATTGATAAACCTCAAAGTTATAAACTTTGCTGATAACCAAATAAAGGCGGTACCAAAAGCAATTACCGTTATGCCTAAGCTGAAGGAAATTGATCTTGGCGGGAATCCCATAGAAGATAAACGCTTGCTGAAGCTAGTTAAACAGTGTAAAACGAAGCAGATATTGGACTATGTTAAGATTAATGGAAAGGGGGATATTGCACTTGATCAAAATTCAAAGGTAACAAACACTGAAAATGACATGGCCAAGTTATGTGTTACACCAGGGAAAATAATCCATGTACAAAAATGTAACGAAAATAGTATACAGGTAAGCTTGTGTTCTAAAAGAAATCTTTAATTATAATATTATACTCCCAGGTAGCATATGATGATGCAGTTAAGGATGTGCGTCCTTATATTATTTGCTGTTTAGTCCATGACATTAAAATGAATAGTGAAATATTTAAAAAGTTCCTTCAGTTACAAAATAAACTTCATGATACAGTCTGTGCCCGCAGAGAAAAATCCGCAATAGCAACTCATGATTTAATTAAGATAAAAGGGAAGAACTTACTTTACACATCAAGAGCCCCAAAAGATATTAAAATTTGGCCCCTAAACAAGCCTGCCATAGTAACTGGTGAAGAACTTTTTAATAGTTTGAAGGCAGAAGCAGAAGTTTTTCGGAAAGATAAGAAACGAAGCACTTATTCGTCTATGCACAAATATCTTTACTTACTAGAAGGTAATGAGAACTTCGTATGTCTTCAAGATGCTGAGGAAAACGTTATAAGCTTACATCCGTTAACTAATAGTGATTTAACTAAGGTAATGTGTATTCTACTCTACCGATACTTGAATAAGTTTATTTGAGACGCCGCTTTATTTTCCCAATATTGTAAGATTAATGATTTTTTCACAGAATTCTTATGGTTGCTTAAATGAGGGGTTCACTTCAATGGTGGTGTCCCGTCTTTTAATTAAAGTAAAAATAATTATAATAGATAAAACTCTTAACCGCCTTATAGTCAAAAAAATTAAACGCTATTAATTTGGCCAATGTAAGTTTGCATGTTAGTCTCATATTATTTTTGGAAATACAGGGAGGAATTGAATATTTTTTATAATGTTCATGATTATGAAAAAAATTATAATTCTCTCCTTTTTTCCTTAAATCGTCAAGCCATTGAAGAAGATGTTGATGATTGCTTTTATTTTGGACTTCAGTCCGGTGACCGCAAGTGCCACTGCAAGTTTCTTCATAAAGGATTTAAACAGCTAGAGAATATTCATTCTTCCTGAAACATTGAACCAACTTTTCACGCTGTTGAAAAAACGCGTGTTCTGTATCCACAACTTCCAGTGGTCGCAGGCCGTTTTCTAAAATTTTAACGTATCGTTTGGAAGTAACTGTGATACACCAGCTTCCTGAAAAAACCAATGACCAATCGCACCCTTACTAATCAGGACAGTTCTGCTAAATCTTTTCAAGAATTTTCGCCCGATCTTTTCCAATGTTATGCAGATAAAATTTGCACGTACCTTTAAAACTGCAACCTCCTATTGCAAAATTATATGCTTACCAGCAAAATATTTTTGTGATTGCGTAATGGATGTTGTTGCTACTGCCAAATTGCATTTTGAAGCATAGGTAACCTTTTAACCTGCCGTATTTCCGACGTTATAGGGCCCTTCAACACCCTTTCCAGACCACGGTATTCTTAAATCCTTGATAATGCAAGCCAAACACGCGCCAATCATTGTATAATAATAATAATTGTATTTCAAAGAAAGTGCACAAGATTTACATCTTTTAGAGTACATGGTCAAGTGAGACCATAAAAAATAAGCTTAAAATTAGAATTAAAAATTAAAATAATGTATGATTCCATATCGCCAAAACGTGGCACGGTTTATTTTTTTTATAAAACTTGATCAAATTGCAAAATCTCGTCTTTGAAAATTGTTCGGCGCTTGCGCTATTTGCTTCACTATCAGACCCATGGAGTTATCGTAGTGATGTATTGTTATTCTGCCACATTAAAAAAAGAACAAACTAGTCCGATCGGCTCATCCGCTCCGACTACAGCTCTCATTTCACCATACTCGGCAATCTTCGTTTAATTCGTTCATCGCATCATCAAGTTCACCTAGATCGCGTGATTCCATAGTCAGCAACGAAGAAGGAAAAGCCTTCCACTACATTAGCTGAAACGCAATTCTCATAGCCTCCTTTCACTCGCGTTTCCTGTTAACTAATTATGAATCTTGTGTATACCTTTTCACTAGAAATTGCCCCACAACTTTACCAACATGATACACGGGCAGTATAAAGGGTGATTTCTGAGTTTAGAATTTCAAATGGCGACTCTGGCGGTCTAGAGATCCTCAGACGTCGTTCCTGTCAATCAAAGAGTGCATCTAAAATTAGAACAAAAAAGCTTGGGTCTTTTAATCACTGATACAGAAGAATTAGAGTTGAACGATTTGTAATCACAACGTAGAAGTAGTAGAAATCTTCGATTATGGAACAGAGAAGACAAGTAACGAATGAAAAGAAGTGAATAGACTTACTACATTGGGATAAATTACACTATCCATAACTCTGTTCTCACCTCAGCCAGGTTTGTATATGATGCAGTTAGTAGTTACACTAATTACTCACTTTTTGCATCTTTTACTTGTGAATATTGTAATGTAGTTGTTGTACAATGATTAAGAAAAAAAGTTGTCATAGGCTTCGCAAGCTACCGAATACGATGTCAACTTTGGGTGATGGACGGCGAGTTTGAAATTTTTTTTGATGCACAAGTGAGGAAACATTTCTCTGCGGCCATTTGTCTATAAAACCGATTTGTGTGAGGCAAAAAACGAATTGATTGATGGAATTTACCTCATTGGGAAACAAAACCTACTACTGTGTACACCCTTACTGGCCAATAGCTATGTCAGTAGGGGTAAGGCATTCACCATCTATAAAACGCTCATATATCGTGGAGTCAAGTTTGGCTCCGAAATTGTCCTAAGGAAGGAATATGCAATAAAATTGGAAAGTTCTAAGGAGACACCGAATACGGTGAAGGTGGAGATCAGCAAGACCAAGGCACACAAGCGAACTGCAGCGCCATGAGGAGAAGACTGTTTTACTGTATTTCTTGATCTGGCGGCCCGGGACATTCTACGGACGAAATTGTACCCATTTGACATCAGAAGAAAACACAAATAATCTAACCCGGTAAACGAACAAATTTTGAGTGAAATTGAAATGAACTAGGTCTACGGTACCTAGTCTTGGGAGTTATACTTTCTCCCTTTTTCCTTTTTTTATACGCTTTAATTTATTTTAAATTCTTGCTGAAGGTATACTTAGTACATGAGTGTGAAAGAAGTACATGCAAAGTGGCTAAACTTAAGCAAAAGTTTCATTTATTACAAAGGAATGTAACTTTTTAATAATATTCCTCAAGAATTAAAACTTGAAAATAATTTATTTAGATTTAATCATTTAATTGGGGAAAGCAATATTTTGAATTCATCTTCTGTATTGTCGTTATGAAGTTATGAAATTTTTTTAACTGGTATGTTGGATAATCTATATATTTTTTATTTTGTAAATGATAATAAATTTATTAGTATTATTCATCTAGACAAAAAGTTTTAAAGGAATTAAGATGATGTTTTTTGACTACTACATTTTATTATACTTTTATCTTACACCACTGGGCATAAGTAAAGCTTAAAATTGAACTTGTAGAGAATGCGAGAGCGACATTACTTCTTAAATAAAGCTATTCAAGTATTGGAGTGGGTGGATAACATAACAGCATTAATTTTATTTTTAAACAGGTCACAACGAATACAAAAGACATCTTCATTGAAGTATCATCCAATGATTCTATGGTGTCTTGCCGCAGAGCCATGGAAAATTTATTGCTAGGTATTTTGAATTTAGACATTATTCTAGAAACTGAAGCGGGATGTACAAAAATGATAATTGAACAAGTAAAAATCGTCCACAAAGACGGCACTTTAAGATGTGTTTACCCATCAAAAACAGATCTTCAGTTGGATGAATCGCTTAAAATAAAAGTAGAAAGAGAATAAAAGTATTAAACCTGTTTGTTCTAAAAATAAGTGAATTTGTTTTTAATGAAAGAATATGCTTTATTTGTTTCGTTAATAAAAAATATCTTTCGTAAATATTAAATTTCAGTCACGGTTAAGAATAATACCTTAAGGATTTTAAATTATCCCGCGTTTTGTTTTTTTTACGATTTATTATATGTAATTCATTAAAATATGTATATGTTTTTACTACAGTTCTTCGAAGAATGCAACTCTTGCTTTTGTGGAACCTGATTTTAATTTCTTAAGTGTTGAATATTTGGTCTCACCAGCACGTAATTGCTCAGCGCTTATTATATCCAATGGGCATTGATTATCTTCAATTTTTAACAATTCAATTTCTGATCTTAGTGTGCGTAACTGATTTTGAACTTGCTTTGATTTTTCTAAATATTCAACACGATTTCTTTCAATTTCATTAGCAATCTGTTCCATGTCACTCGATGATGAAATTAAATCACAGGACATTATATCAGAGTCTAGTGTTGGCGAGTCACCTGTTAATGATGTAGATGATGGCACTAATATTGATTCCATGGAACATTGTGCTACACTTCGACTAAGGAAGTTTAATAATTTGGCAGTGGCTTCACGTTCAGCGACACGAGCGCAAATTAATTCTTTCTTAAGCTTATCAGCTTCTGCAGCTCGTTTCTCTTTTTCTTCCGTTAAATGTTTTACATAGAATTCGGCATCACGTATTTTCATTTCTAGCTCGGATTTTTCCTTTTCCGTTTTTAAATGGTTTTCCCTTAAACGATCCATTTCTAATTTAAATTTATTGGCTTTACATTCAGTTAATTGCACTTGCTCCTCGTTAAGTCGACTTTTCTCTAAATATAGTTCCTTCGTTTCTTCCGATCTTCTCTAAAATAATACAAAATAAATTGTGTTTATAATTTTGTTTCATTTATCCATTTATTTACCAAGGCTTCACTTGCAGCACGCATTTCGTCCTGAAGCTGTTGAAGTCGTTTTTCCAACTCTACCTTTTCCTTTTCAGCAGCTTCTCTTAATTTTTTCTCGCGAATAAATTTACTACGTTCCACTTGCCTTCGTTGCTTCTCCTCTTTAGCTTGCGCTTTCATTTGTTGGATTTCCATGGTGTCGGCTTTTCTGCGCCTCATATATAAATCGTGATTACCAATGCATAAATCTAGAATCTACAAGATAGAATTACTTTAAATATATTATAACGAAGACGGCCTCTTTACCAGTTTATTAATTCGAAGATTTTGTGAATAGAAGACAAAATTCGATTTCGGATCAACAGTGCGTATAGTGAATTTCTTGTCATCGAAGCTTACATCACGAATTTCTGACCACTGAAATGTCGTTTTCGGTGTAAGTTTATTTGTTTTTTCGTATATATTTAATCCCATTGCTGTCACGCCTAGCCAGACTTCGGAATGCTTCTTATTCTAAAAAGAAATTTAGATATTAAGATGGATAAATATAACTTTTTCTTTACTGTTATTGGGAAGTAATTGACTCCATACATGTCTAAATCTTGTGCTATTTTTAGGTATTCCATTTCAACTTCATCCCTAGTCATTGGTTCGTGATCTTCATACCTTTAAAATTTACTTCAAAACGAATTACTCAATTATAAAATGCTTAATTTCCTTTACCACATCCTTATCCTGTCTTCCCACATTTGCGGAGTCATTTGATATTGATCTATAACACGCTGTGGAAGCAAGTCTCTAGCTACCTGTGCAATCATTCCAGGCTTGTAGTGCTCGTAGTCATATGGACCAAACTGAACATGCACAGCATAAGAAGCTAGCAGCACAGATGCTTCTGGAGGACAATAAATATCCATTGAAAGAATACTTTGTTTTACTTGTAAGAAAAACAAGTGTTGAGTAATTTCCTGCGCTAGCTCTTCACTAACATTTTCTGGAAAGAATTTGGCATAGAAGTTAAATTCACATCCACCATTTTTGAGATTTATCTTCTGATCTTTGACTTTTTTATCCATTTTTAACCAAACCACATCTCCTCTACAATCTTCATATTGCAGGCCGAAATACCATGTTTCTCTAAGCCCGATAGTCCTGCAGACCAAATCGAATAAATCCTGACCAGTTGCCCTATGCTAATCAAAATCAAATTCCATTTTATAGATTGGATTTATCTAAGAATATAATTGATTCTCACCTCAAGATCGAACTCCAATTCCGAATCAAATGTTATCACTTTTACGTGAAATGATTTATTAACTTTCTTTCTTCGGAAAGGTGCCATTTCACGCAATTTTGTAACAAAATCTAATTTTTCTACCATATATGATTTAAAATAAATAGATTACGAGGACTTCAATCTTAGATTCTTTGTATTATTTACATTGCCTATATCCAATTAAAATTACTTTAAATTAATTTACTTCATTTCCATATTCACTTTAGTGTATAAAGTAAGGCAATATATAAGGCACTTCATTATTATACTAATAATATACAAAAATTTGTTGATAATTCCGATGAGTTGTTGCGTGGTGGAATTGTCAATTTTTGTGACATATCTTTTTTTAATTGCCTTGCTAGAATCTTTTGCGTCATCTATGTGTAAGCAAAAGTTTATAACTTCCTCATGTAGATGTCTCAGTTTAATCTTCTAGTAGGCGCAAAACAACAACAGCAATTTCCGGGTGTTAAGGCCCAATTACATTGAACTGGGGTCTGTTCAATATTTTTGCAAGAGCAGCTATTAGCTGCTTTTTTATGCTTTTCGTTGTTCAAAACAAAATAAAAGCTGCTTTTTCTATGTTCAAAATTTGAAAAAAGCTGCTCATGTAGCTGGGTTTTGTTGTCATTGCTCATTTGTTGCTCGCAGTATCGAGTGTAGCAAGAAAGCAGCTATTTTAAAACTTATATGTGTGCGTAACTGTCATTTGGAAATAATTAAAATGACTGGTTCAAATGCTGTTTTGTTTGGACTAATAATTAATAATAAATTACGGTATTAATTAAATGTGATGCAAGTGGTAAATATTTCTTTATTTATTAAAGGAATGGGCATCATGATGATACACTCATACATATGTTTCACTAAAAGCAGCTTTTTTGTGTCCAAGATATCATAGCAGGTTCTTGCTGCTTTGGAGAGTTTGGCCGGGTTTATGCCGCGAACACTTTGGAGTTGCCTGACATCTTGAAAGCAGCATATACGACAAGAATTTTCGGCGCAACCAGCCAAAGTGGATCTGCTTTTTGGCGTGACCAAACATGTGGCACTGCCAGGAAGTTACGGTATAAACACTTTAGACTTTCTGAAAATGTCAAACGACGTAAACAAAGTGGAAAAGTGTAACATATACATACTTCAAATCGACGTAGTCTTTTTCCAGTCGAAACTCGATGCATTACATGACTGGTGCACAGCCAATAAATTGCACCTTGACACCAGCAAATGTCATGCAATAACCTTCTCACGCAAAAAAAAACCCGCAGCTGCACCATTATCATCTCAACGGCAAAGTACTGAATCATGTTGATCATATTGTAGATTTAGGTCTCGTCCTTGATAATAAACTAAATTTTTATCTACAGTTTGATAATTTTACGGCCAGAGCCAATAAACTTCTTGGCTTTATAAAGAGAAGGGCCAAAGAGTTCGACAATGTATTGGTCACAAAAACACTTTTCTGTTCTCTAGTCCGCCCAATCCTGGAATACGCTTGCCCATTTGGGACCCTATATGCCAAGTTCACAGCAACAGGATTGAATCAATTCAAAAGAAATTCCTTCTTTTTGCTCTGAGGCATCTACATGACCCGCATGATTATCATAGCCTACCACCCTACTTGGAAAGGTTAAAGGTGTTAGAACTCATGCCTCTGTCATGTAGGAGAAAGCTGCTCACGTCATGCCTCACCCTCGACGTTCTAAATGGCAACCTTAAAGTGCAGTATCTGTCGGATATGATCAAATTTAATGATGATGTTCGACAAACAAGACATACGCAACTGCTTAAGGAATACCCGCATCGTACCGAGTACGCTAGGAACGAACCCGTCAACAGATGCTGTATGGTTTTTAATTCGTATAGATCATGTTTCTCCCCCTCCATAAATAAACACAAAATGAAACTCAAAATCAAATCCCTATTAACAACTCAACCTTTTTTATAACTTAAGATTACGACCAGTGCTTAATTTGAAGTGCCATATGTTCTATGTTAAGTTCCATGTGTACGATGTAATTTTAGTTTAAATGGGCCTTATTTTGGCTAAATAAATAAATAAATTATTACGTTTATTTTGTAACTGTTTCCAATATAAAATACTTTTTGCGCGCTCAAATTGATAATTTATTAATATTTTCTCCATTATTTAACAATGCTTTATTACTGATGAGAAATGTCAAACGTGTGATAATAATTGTCAAACGTTTCGGTTAAAACGATAACCAAGCTGGAAGCTCCGATTCATATACTGTGTTTCCATGCAGAGTTTATCCTCAGTTTACTCAGATTAAGCGCCCATGGAAACGGGGATTGAGTAAAGTGTCGTTAAATCCAAGTAAACTCAACGAAGCCAGTCCGATTAAACCGGGTTTTGCATATGTGTGTGCTTCAGGATCGTTTACTGCACATATACCAACGACGACGCAATGTAAAATTAAGTATCTGTCACTTTAACCCAGAACCGTCATGGAAACAGCATCGAGTGATCTTGAGAGAAAAAGCTTTCTGTTTACTTCACGAAAACTCTACCCTGGCCCATGGAAACACAGCAATAGATTCCAAAGTGTCCGCGGCATAAACCCGGCCTTTGACAGGTTGAAAATAACTGCTACCAAAGCAGCTATAGCAGAAATCTTGAACAGACCCCGGATTTGAGTGAATTGAAATGTCAAAGAATTACACTGATTACAATAGCCATGCTTCTTTTTCCTTGATTAACTACATCGGTGTACTTTGGAGTAGTTCCAACTACACCCGCTCATATGTTGGAGTAGTTACGATTTTTTTGCAAAAGATGGCGCCTTCAAAATTTTAAGGTTATGTGATACCTGTGACACATATACCATCATAATGAAAGTAACCTTCATTATCCTGGCAAAAACCCACCATAATGAAAGACCAAAATGAAAGTATTTTACCTTCATTTGGTCTGTAATTTCGGTTAAGTGACATCTGTTGGAAAATTTGAAACTACATTTTAAAATAATACCTGTGACACACTATACTTTCATTATGATGGTAACTTTCATTATGATGATCAAGGAAATGATGGGGTGACACATTACACTTTACTTTCATTTGCATCTGGCATATCAAGTGAGGATTTAAACCTGCGTGTTTTTTGCTTTAATTTTAAGCTGTTTTAATTTGGAATATTTAAAAAAATATTTTTTAAAGTAGTAAAGAAAATATCCTTGCAAATTGTTGCTTAACTACCGTCATATCAAATTATTTTATTTTAAAATGTAGTTTCCAATTTTCTAACAGATGTCACTTAACCGAAATTACAGTCCAAATGAAAGTAAAATATTTTCATTTTGGACTTTCATTATGGTGGGTTTTTGCCACGATAATGAAGGTTACTTTCATTATAATGGTATATGTGTCACAGGTATTATTCACCTTTTCAGTTATATCAATAGGTTTGATTATTAGTTTTCAGAACAGGACAGAGCAGAATAGAATAGAACAGCAAGGAATTCAACGTCAAACACTTTAGAACAACTTAGAACAGAAAATCTAATGAACGCTTTTTTGCACTTTTTTGTTCTACGTTTTCTGTTCTCATAATTTCATATACACATCTGTCAAAACTAAGAAAAAACAACAAAAAAAACTCTTGTCCAAAACTGTCCTGAAAAAAATCTAGAACCAAAAAGTAAAACTTAGAACACTTTAGAACAACTTAATGAACACCAAACTAGAACACTCTCTAACAAAAAATAACAAGTTTTAAAACTAATGAACGTCAAAGCCTGTACTTTTCTGTTCTAGGATAATTTAGTTAGTTCTAGGACTGACTAATAAACAAACCTAATCATTAAGACCGTTTTTTGAAGTTGACCGAAATTATTCTAAATTAAAAGAAAAAGTTTAAAGAAATTAAATATGTCCAATTAAATTAGTGAAATTGTGTTAAAAAAATATGTAAACTTCCATTTTTATGCAATTGATTATCATTTTGTAGTTATAAAGTTATCATTTTGTAGTTATACATCTACTCCAGAGTACACTGGGGTAGAGGTACACCAGGAAAAAGAAACACGCATAATAAATGCGATCCAATTGGGACTGGTAGCATTCAAAAGTGCTGCTACTCGCAACTACCCTTGCTCTTGTTTTTAGGCAGTTACGCATAAAATTTCCACCAGGTCTTTTCGTTTTTGAAGTTTATAAAGAAAATATACAAAATACAAATGTAAATTCGTTTCCATATTTTATTGTATAAAATACTAGCTTGAACCCTGTGCGCCTCACTGCACCCCATCATAGCGAAATAAATTAAGTTGTAATTAAGTTGGACAACGAAGATTTCCCTTCCACGTAAACGCCAAGATACTCAGGTGGAGCCATTGCCATTGGAACAGCATATCCCAAGTGCTTCTTTTTGAAATTTTAAAGCATAACAATATTGGGACAATTTATCCATTGGACCGGACCAACCACAACATGAGATGAATGCTGTAATAGTGATATTTATTGTTATCGAATGCTTCCATCTTAAAATCGGACTGTTCTTAAATGTTGAATGACGTCGGTCCACGGACTACCAAATAATTAGCACACGCTATAAATAATTAGCACACGCAGCATGTACACAATATACAAACGATGAACGAAAGGCGACACAAAAACAACCTAGTAGGGAATAGAAACCTTCTAGAGTCGATTCCATACATTATCCTTCGAATGCGTAATGTCTACTTTCTAGATCGAAACATCTCTTCGATTAACATTGCGAGGTCCTAGGGTCGAAAGCATAACGACAACCTTTTACATTACAATCCATTCCAATATGAAGGTATATGAGCGACCTTTTGCATTACCATTAATTTCAATAAGAAGGTATGAGCACAGATAAGTAAAATGCAGATGCCTAGTCGTATAAGCCAAACGTGTTCCATGTTACCGAAAGCGATTTGCAGCCATATAGCTGGCTAGAGCATGGGAACTTTTGGTCGAGCTCCAGCAACAGACTAGTTGATCTATCGACCACAATGTAAATCCCTAAAGCCTCCGCCACGATACGAGCGGCGAGCGGCACCAGAAAAATTTAATGTCTCGGATTTAACGGTGATCGGCAGTAGAGCGGCACTTTAGTATTGCTTCTCTACCGTTCATCGCTCCCCGCTCGTATCGTGGCCGTATACGAGCCTTTTCCATATAAAACAATACAAAATAAAACTCAGAATCGCCGCTCTGCCGCTCATCGCTAGCCGCTCGTATCGTGGCCGAGGCTTAATTATGAGCCGCGAAACGGTCCTTTTCAGGACGAATGACGAAACGATAAACAAAAACGGTCCTTTTCAGGACCAAATCAGTTTGCGGATCAAAAGGCTAATCAAGAAGTTTCGCCGAAACGAAAGGCAGTGGCATAGCAAGAAGTAGAAGAGAATTTGCCATCCGTTTGCAGCTAGTCAGCGCGGGTCTTATCATCGAAAGCGAAGAAATTAAATTAAATGAATTATTTCATTTAAGTCGATTCTGAAGTAAGAGAGGAACTGTAAATAAAATACACGTAAAAAGATGCACGGAATTCCGTTCACCGAATTTTTCCGTGCCCTTTTTGTTTTATGAGTACGCAGTTCGAACGGAAAACTATTGGTAATATTTAGCATGTGCAATTCTCTAACGGGTGGCTTGTAGGGAATTGGAGACTTTTTTCCGTTCATGTTGGAACGGAATAAATGTTAGACAATTATACCTGTGACACATATACCATCATAATGAAAGTAACCTTCATTATCGTGGCAAAAACCCACCATAATGAAAGTCCAAAATGAAAGTATTTTACTTTCATTTGGACTGTAATTTCGTATAAGTGACATCTGTTGGAAAATTGGAAACTACATTTTAAAATAAAATAATTTGATTTCACGTTAGTTAAGCAACAATTTGCAAGGATATTTTTTTTACTACTTTAAAAAATATTTTTTTAAATATTCCAAATTAAAACAACTTAAAATTAAATCAAAAAATACGCAGGTTTATATCCTCACTTGATATGCCAGATGCAAATGAAAGTAAAGTGTAATGTGTCACCCCATCATTTCCTTGACCATCATAATGAAAGTTACCATCATTATGAAAGTATAGTGTGTCACAGGTATTATTCCGTGTTGTGTGTAAGGTAATTTTAACAGGACGAATGAAAAACAGCTATTGCCGTCCGTTCGTGGTTTTATATGTGATTTTTAACAGTCAGCTGTTCGCTTTTTCTCAACTGTTAGCTTTTCTCCACGGCATTCTACACGCAATTTTTCCGTGTAGAAATATTTACCAAAAATGCTGAACGGAATTCCGTGCGAACTCCATACTAGGCTATACACGTAAAAAGATGCACGGAATTCCGCCCACCAAATTTTTCCGTGTCGTTTTTGTTTTATGAGTACGCAGTTCGAACGGAATAATATTTAGCTTGTGCAATTTTCTAACAGATGGCTTGCAGGGAATTGGAGACTTTTTTCCGTTCATGTTGGAACGGAATAAATGTTAGACAATTATTCCGTGTTGTGTGTAAGGTAATTTTGACAGGACGAATGAAAAACAGCTATTGCCGTCAGCTCGTGGTTTTATATGTGTAACGGTCGGCCTTAATTTAAAAAAATAATTCTGTCCTCCTTTGAGACCAGTTGGTCAAGAAAAATATTCCAACTCTCGCCAAACCTTTGCATATCAGCATTTGAAATTTCCATACAATAATCCCACCAAAATTTCTCAGCCCACAATTTTTTTTGCCATGCAATAATTATTCATAATGTACATACAAAACTTTTGCTAAAATGCGCACGCCTCTCCGCATATTATTTCTTGCCTATCCCATTCTACAGCATAATGCCCGCACACATAAATTTTCGCGCAAAAAAATTGCCGGCGGCGAACGCCCAGCCAATCACCTTGCATAATTCAAGTGAAGCCAGAACGATTCTCGAAATTTTTATTCTTGTCCATGGAATGGAATGTATTTACACGGGAGAATGAAGGAACACCGATTATCAATCCCTTTGGTTGTTCCCTTCCGTGTGAATTCCTCCATTTCATTACCCCACCCTTTTAACCCCTATCTCGACGATCCCATATATATATATTTATTTTGTCCTTTGGACACGCGAAAGTATAGTAGTTTTCATACCACGTAACTGTCCCTAGTGACGAGCCCCTGCACAACGAACCCCCCCAACGGTGAGCTAGCCGCAGCAACGCCAGGCGTGTCCTTGTATAGGTGCAGAGGGTGGTTCCGGGATTCCGCGAGATAGTTTCTATTGTTCAATTTTTAACATCCTTTCGATCATTTATTCGTACTGTCATGGTAGCTCCCCTTGATCAATTTTGTATACTCGGTCTTCATTTCTAGATTTAGTTTTTTATGACAGTTACAATAATGACGCCCAACGTGGTGTCTTATGTGTATGCTGCTCGAGATCCTTCTTCCAAATTAAATTATAGTATATTTTTTTTATGACAGTTACAATAATGACGCCCAACGTGGTGTCTTATGTGTATGCTGCTCGAGATCCTTCTTCCAAATTAAATTATAATATATTTTTTTATGACAGTTACAATAATGGCGCCCAACGTGGTGTCTTATGTGTATGCTCCTCGAGATCCTTCTTCCAAATTAAATTATAGTATATTTTTTTATGACAGTTACAATAATGGCGCCCAACGTATGGCTAGAACTTTGTTCTAGTATGTTAATTCTGATCAGTTCGTTGTCACAGGTTGACAAATTTATTCTTTTTATATGGTTAATTTCAGTGTTTTAATTAATTCTTTAAACCAATTTATTCATTAGTATTAAAAGCCCTAACGTCATTAACGATTTGTTATGGGAAAGCCATAGAGAGGTGCCACAGGTCCTTTTCAAATTTTTTTTGAAACCTTAACGGTTTCAAGTAAATGAAAATTCATTCTATTTATTACTTTCTGTTATGTTTCGGTGGTAGCTTCCACTTTTAATGATGTTACTCATGCATATGTGAGGATGCCCTCATCTTGGGTTCGCTTGCCCTTGTGACATCCTATGTTGGCCAACCTGGTTATGCCCTACTGCTGTCGGTTTACAGGTGGCTTATGTTCATCTGGCTTTGCGCAGAGGTGCCCCTGGCTTTGGTTGTCCTTCCTTGTCTTAGAGTACAATACTCAAATTTTTTTCTGATCCTTGTAGTATGGCCAAAATGGTTGTTTGGTAGTGAACTTGCCTTCTGGTTACCAGGCGCTCCGCCTGACTCTGCGGTAAGTTCAGTTGTCTCTCAACCAATGCGGTCCCGTTTATATGATCCTCTGGTTGTACCTGCCTTCCGGAATTTCAGCATTTCATCGTTGCTGATCCGTCGTGGCGGTCAGCCAAGATTAAAATTCGTAATCCTTTTGGAAGCTTCTACCCTGTCTTCGAAACTTTTAATCACAGCCATGCGAACTGTTTTTGGGATGTTGGGGTAGTCTGTTAAGGTCTCTTTTGGGGAGGATGGTGTTACACCTGGTCTAACACCACCCCCTCCAACGAGCCTGGTATAATTTTGGGGTGCTCATTGGTGCCATCTGACACCAATACATTTTGGGGGAGCGTTCCTCTCTCTGGGGTCCACACTATCGTCATTGATAAATATACAGTTGGTATATACAAATATATTTTTTTTGTGTGCGTTTTCACTGGGGAATAAACGTTCCCACGTATTATTTTTGGTAAATAAATCCTTTTCATACCTTGTTGTTATTGATATAGCGCGTTTATCGTACTTTGCCTTCGCAGATAGGTAATAATTTAAGTTAATCAACTATTATCGTCGCTCGTTTTAGAATTAGTTCGTAGTTACTGAATTTCTTTTAAAGCCTATCCAGCAAAATGGCTGATGAGCAGACTAATTCAGAGGCTGGCGGAAACGCTGATGCAATTTCCGACTCCCCGCCATTCCACGGTTTCGACAATGAACCGTCCACTGTCCAGAATAATGACGAAGTGCAAGAATTGAAAAAGCAAATAGCTCTCTTGCGGGCTCAATTGTTATCCATGACAGTCCAGCCCGCGACGAAGGATAGGAATGAACGGACAAGTTCACCTAATGAGCGAGTCCAAGCGGCACAAATATCCTCACCTGACTTACAATTTATAGCTAGATCCAAAGGGTCTCGGCAGGCCTCACGCCATCCCTCTGTAGTGTTATCTTGGAACATAATGTTCACCGGACATGTTAGCGGCCTTAACGCTGAGCAATTTATCTTTCGATTAGAAAGCAAGGCAAATGACGCAGCGGTGTCAAACCAGGAACTGTGCGCTAACGTATCCTCCTTACTTAAGGAAAGGGCGGCGACCTGGTACTGGAACCAGTTCCGTAGAGAATTTCCTGTTCCCGAATGGATAGATTTTCGGAGAAACTTTTTGGCTCACTACAAAGGGCATGATACGGACTTACACACCATTAAAGCCATGGTTGAACTAAAACAACACCAAGACTTCTTCGATGAGTACATGGAAAAAGTGATTTCGTTGTTCAACAAGATGAAGAACCCGATCACTGAGGCTCAGCTAACAGCCATGATAATTGACAATTTGAATTACACTACAGGGAACTCCCTAATAGGCATGCGATTCAAAACCCTGAAAGAACTAAGAGAGCAATGTCTTAAGGTGGAACGTTGGCACTCAAATAAAAAAGTGGAACGAAGAACCAACCTGAGAGTCCATGAGCTCGAAGTAGATTTCGCGGAATACTCCGCTCCCGAGCCATATGACCCTTACTCTCAATCAATCGACGAACTTCAGGCTCGAAATCCCGATCTCCATAGGAGACAACTGGTATGTTGGAACTGCCAACAACCTGGACACGCCTTCTATGATTGTCCGTCGGAAACAAAAAAAATCTTCTGTTATCGTTGCGGTAATCCGGGCGTAGTTTCACCCAAGTGTAAGTGCCAGGAAAACCGGCCACCGGGTGCGAGGTTTCAGAGGAACCCGCGCCCTCCTCAAGTTTCTCTGCCACTCCTACGTCCAACGAACCAATAAAAATCGCCATTGTAGACAATCCACCGGACTTGACAAACTTTCATCACTGCCTTGACGATCCCCCTGACTTTCCCTCTAATGAATCCAAAGCTTCGTTCCTTGCACGATGGAACAATTATCATGTTGTCCGTGATCGAATCTTTTCCGAACACCCACGAGTTTCGTCCATCCATAGAATTCCTATCATTAGGCGTCTGGCCAAACAAAAGCGTATTCTAGCACGTAAGAGTATTTCTGCAATTTTCTTTGATCACTCCGATGAGCGTCCTTTCACAAGGATAACTCTTGCCGACGTTGTTATGAACGGTCTGCTGGACAGCGGCGCTAGCATTAGCTGTCTGGGAAATGGTGTCGAATCATTTTTATCAAGCCACCCCGAGTGTAAGCTTTATTCTCTGAACACTTCGTTACAAACTGCCGATGGTGCATCACAGCGGGTTATTGGTTACATTAAAGCACCAGTCTCCTTTGGAGAACGGACTCACTTAATGACCATATTCGCCGTACCCAGTTTAAGTCAGAGCTTATACCTTGGGATTGACTTCTGGAAGTTGTTCGGCATCGCTCCCCAGATAGTTGGTGAGCTTAGCGCCCCCGCCTTATTGTCTTTGGCCCATGACTTGCCATCCGCCCAATTTAATCAGCTGGAGGGAGTCAAGGCGACTTTTCCATCTTCTGATATTCTTGGTCTGGGTAAAACTCAGTTGGAAGTACATGTGATTGATGTTGGTGACTCGGTCCCCATCAAACAAAGACATTACCCCGTCTCACCGGCCGTACAGAAATTGATGTATGATGAATTGGACAGAATGCTCAGCTTGGGGGTCATAGAGCCATCCAACAGTCCTTGGAATTCTCCTGTTGTTTTAGTCCGCAAGCCTGGAAAGGTGCGATTATGTCTCGATTCTCGCAAAGTAAACACCGTCACGGTTAAAGACGCATACCCTCTTCCCCACATAGACGGGTTGCTGGGTCGTCTTCAAGACACCAAGTTTATTACCAGTCTGGATTTGAAGGATGCCTTTTGGCAGATACCATTAGATTTTAAATCTCGCGAGAAGACAGCTTTTACCGTTCCTGGTAGGCCCCTATATCAGTTTACTGTAATGCCTTTCAGCTTATGTAACGCTCCGCAACGAATGTGTCGATTAATGGATAAAGTAATCCCTGGACACTTACGAGAGCGCGTGTTTGTTTACCTTGATGATCTTTTGATCGTCTCTCCCGATTTTGACTCCCATCTCAAGACCCTTGAAGAGGTTGCTGGTTGCCTACGTCGTTCTGGTCTAACCATTAATTTGTCTAAAAGTAAATTTTGTGTACAAGAAGTAAAGTACCTGGGTTTTTTGATTGATGGAACGTTGAAGACCGACCCTGGTAAAGTAACTGCCATTTCAGAATTTCCTACGCCGAAATCTCATCGGCAAGTACGAAGATTCTTAGGCATGACCGGTTGGTACCAACGATTCATTTTCAATTATGCCAGTGTGGCTGCTCCTATCACAGATTGCTTGAAAGGCAAAACGTTTGCTTGGACAGAGGAGGCACAACAGTCCTTCCTCAAGTTGAAAGATTGTATGACTCAGGCTCCGATATTGGTCACTCCTGATTTCTCTAAACCGTTTTACATTCAATGCGATGCGAGTAAAACTGGTGTCGGTAGTGTACTGTTCCAACGAGACATGGATGAAAATGAACATCCAATTGCATATATGTCCAAAAAGTTGAACAGTGCTCAACGAAATTACACTATCACCGAACTTGAATGTTACGCAGCCGTATTAAGTGTGAAAAAGTTTAGAGCATATGTAGAGGGCCAATCGTTCACAATCATCACTGACCACGCTAGTCTTAAATGGCTCATGAATCAGTCTGACCTGAACGGTCGCCTAGCGAGATGGAGTTTAAAATTACAGGGCTTTGAGTTTTCAATAGAGCATCGGAAAGGGAGCCAAAACGTGGTCCCAGATGCGTTGTCTCGTGTTGATTGCGTTGATGAGATTTCATTTTGTCATGATGTGGACTTAGCGTCCCCAGCATTCAAATCTCCAGAATATCTAGCCTTATTTGAACGTGTGAGCGGAAAGACAGGACAGTTACCTGATCTTAGGGTGTCGGACGAATATGTGTTCCATCGCACTACTCCTCGTACAGGAGATCCCGTCTCTGATGATCTAACCTGGAAACTATGGATTCCATCTGATTTGACCCCTGCGCTGATTGAATCAGCCCATTCACCCCCTCAAGCTTCTCACGGAGGAATAGCAAAAACTCTATCACGATTGCGCAATAAATATTTTTGGCCTGGCATGGTAAATCAAGTCCGAACCTTGGTATCTCAGTGTGAAACTTGTAAGTGCACTAAGTCTCCTAATGCAATCTTACGACAACCCATGGGTGTAAAACTGGAAGTGGCTAAGCCTTTTCAACTCCTGTACGTGGACTTCTTAGGTCCTTATCCCCGCTCCAAGATATGCAACACCGCTGTGCTGGTAGTTTTGGACTCATTAAGTAAATTTGTTTTCCTGTTTCCGGTTTCCTCCGAGACAGGTCCACCTTAGCAGCCATTCGTGCTTATTTAAAAGACGACCAACGCGATTGGGACCGTCACCTTTCTTCAGTCGAATGTGCAATGCGAAGTTCAGTTCATGAGTCAATAGGAATGGCACCTTTTCAGGCTCTCTTCGGAAGCCAGATGATCTTACACGAATCGGCCTATGCGGTCTTAAAAAAACTACAGGCTCTACAAGACGGAGATATTGCATTCCTTCCAACTTCAGATCGTCTTCGCCTCATCCGAGAGCGCATTAGCTCAAATCTGTCTGCAGCACACAACCGGCATGAGAAAAATTATTACTTACGTTGCAAATCGGTCTCATTCCAGCCAGGTCAAGAAGTTTTTCGTCGTACCTTCCCCATTACTAAAGTTGCCAACTGTTTTAGTGCTAAGCTAGCCAATAGATTTTCTAAAGCTCGCATACAAAGGAAAATAGGGGCGAGTCGCTATGAAATTAAGGATTTGGCCGGGAAAGTATTGGGTGTCTATCACGCTAAGGATCTCCGACAGTGAGAAGATAGGAAGCATTCCCCGAGTAGCCCTAATAAGGTATCTCGCCGGCTTCACCGGTTAACTGACAGGGTGCCTTTTTAAACCGCTTAGGTAGCTTCTCTAGCGGTGGTACACCTCCTTGTTTTCCTTGTTCGTCTGGGGGCAAGGTTTTCATGCTAGATGCCTAGCAGGGGCTGCCAGACCAGTCCCCCGAGACACGGTCCTCTCGGTCATTTTATCGCGCCCGCCTGTTCGCGTGGAAGCTAGCCTTTGCTTCTCAGTCCTTTGTGTCGTGAAGCCCGGACAGTGCGAGGTTCTAGGAGATGCGACCTAGCGCCTCAGTAAGTGGTAGCGTCCTGCTGCATAATCCGTCCTTTACCAGTTTCATTCTCCCCTAGGCCAGAGTAGATCTCTGCAGGCGGGAGAGGACTATATCTCCCAGGGCTCAGGCCCTGTGTAGTTTATTCTTCCCCGTAGGATGACCTAAGGGTTCTCGGATGTATGAACAGGCGGTGCCTCGTTCATCATCTTTGGGCCTTGAGGTCATCCCTCCCGCAGGATCCACCGCGGTCACGGGTACCTTATGGACCACTTCAACCATTGACAATAGCCAATACTCACCTCTACCACTCACTAACTTTTTCCCCTTTATGGGAGCTCAACACACAAACCAAATTTGTATAGTCAGAACCAGTTAACTAAAGAGTTGATTCCATTCAAAAGGATGACTGCAAGCAGT
Source organism: Thereva nobilitata (assembly GCA_963855945.1). NCBI lineage: Eukaryota > Metazoa > Arthropoda > Insecta > Diptera > Therevidae > Thereva > Thereva nobilitata. The sequence continues at coordinate 39,842,397 of OY979697.1, forward strand.
TACGAATTATGAGTCATGCACATCGAATTGTCTCTATAGTCAGGTCTACCATTATTATCTGCTTTTATAGCGATACACACACTCGATGTATCACACCATCCCGTCCGATCTGGTCGTAAATTGGTTTAATTTCAAATTGGGTCCCTTCCTTGTCGGACCAGCCTGGCTTGCGAAAGAGGCCGCCAGAAAGCAATTTATAGAGAGTCGGCTGCCTAGCGCCCAGTCGCTCTCAGCTCTTTAACTCATCACCCCATCCGCTGTTGACAAGGCGAGCTCAATAGATGAAAATTCAACTTCCTCCGCACCCACCTCATCACTTGATCCTCTTAAGAGGCTGGTCGAAATTGGGATTGATTTCAAACTGGGTCCCTTCCTTGTCGGACCAGCCTGGCTTGCGAAAGAGGCCGCCAGGAGGAAATTCATAGAGAGTCGGCTGCCTAGTGCCCAGTCGCTCTCAAGCTTTTTAAATAACAATCTTTTATATCCACCTATCCGTTTCCATATTCATATATTTTTTTTGTGTCGGTGTATTATATTTGCCCAGCTAGCTCAGCGGTAGAGCATGAGACTCTTATTCTCAGGGTCGTGGGTCGAGCCACACGTTGGGATCTATCACGTACCGTAGAACTCTCTTTCATAGATATTTTTACATATAGTCATTTTTTTTGAACACCTTGATGGCCTGCATATTCATATTTGCCCGGCCCTAGTCGGTGAGCATGAGACTCAGTAAGCCGCCTCGTCTTTCGGTTCCCCTCTCCTTGCTTGTTCTAGCGTAACCGCCTTGTAACGGTCGGCCTTAATTTAAAAAAATAATTCTGTCCTCCTTTGAGACCAGCTGGTCAAGAAAAATATTCCAACACTCGCCAAACATTTGCATATCAGCATTTGAAATTTCCATACAATAATCCCACCAAAATTTCTCAGCCCACAATTTTTTTTGCCATGCAATAATTATTCATATTGTACATACAAAACTTTTGCTAAAATGCGCACGCCTCTGTGCATATTATTTCTTGCCTATCCCATTCTACAGCATAATGCCCGCACACATAAATTTTCGCGCAAAAAAATTGCCGGCGGCGAACGCCCAGCCAATCACCTTGCATAATTCAAGCGAAGCCAGAATGATTCTCGAAATTTTTATTCTTGTCCATGGAATGGAATGTATTTACACGGGAGAATGAAGGAACACCGATTATCAATCCCTTTGGTTGTTCCCTTCCGTGTGAATTCCTCCATTTCATTACCCCACCCTTTTAACCCCTACCTCGACGATCCCATATATATATATATTTATTTTGTCCTTTGGACACGCGAAAGTATAGTAGTTTTCATACCACGTAACTGTCCCTAGTGACGAGCCCCTGCACAACGAACCCCCCCCCCCCCAACGGCGAGCTAGCCGCAGCAACGCCAGGCGTGTCCTTGTATAGGTGCAGAGAGTGGTTCCAGGATATTTACCAAAAATTCGGAACGGAATTCCGTGCGAACTCCATACTAACAATGAAATTTATTGAAGATCAGATCTTACTGGCTATCCAGCTAACTTCGGACTGCCGCGAGCAGCCTGGAGACATTTTTAGGTGCCTTCAAATCAAATCGGGAGCTTCACGGGATTTTATGATTAAGGCTGAACTACAATGAGGCGCTGGCGCGTGGTGCTGGCGCTGTATCGCAAGCTGTCAAAAGTAAAAAACGTAGCCCACCCGAAGTGCAACTACAATGTGTAGCTGGCCTTGGCGCGTGGTGCTTGCGCTGCCGCTCACTTTTGCCTACTTTCTACTTTTGGTGCGCGCCAGTACACCAGCCAGTTGGGAATTTTGATAAATGAGGGCGCTGAAGTCAAAAGTATCCCAAAAAACATTCGTATTTAATCAATTTTTGGGTTTTCCTATAAAAAAAATAATTTCCAATGAATTTTTTTTGCATTGCCCCATTTCCACTAACTTAAGCCTCAAACAGAACCAATCCGCTTCATCCGTTTTTAAAATTTTGACATGACTTAGCGCCACGCATTGTAGTTGCACTCAGCTACATGGCGCGCGCCAGAGAAAAAGCCAGCGGCAAGAAGAGCGGCAGCGCCAGCGGCAGCGCCACATTGTAGTTCCCACTTTAAGCGAAATTTGCTGTGGGGCATATGTGGTCGTGGAGACTTGTAACGAAAACATGAATTGTGCAAAGTTGGAAGTTAAGGGACTGACAAGAATGAATTTAAAGAAATAATTATGATGAATAATTGAATTAAGGAATGAATTGAAATTGGATACAGGAAGTGTGAGCAATGTGTTTATTGAGGAAAGGTTAAAAAGTTGGCTTTACAACACTGAGATCAGCATGTCTTCAGGCCCAATCATATAGCAGAAACGAAAACGAACCGAAAGGAAAACGAAATGAACTTGAAAATGATAGCGATTATATAGGTGCCTGAGCGAATAGGTTTTTGACATTTGTTGACAGGTTCTGCATTGAGTAGAAGAGTTTTTTATTTTCGATAAATACATCTATTATAGAATTTATATAATTTATGGCGGATGTCGACAAATCACAAGAGAAATCAAAATTTAAATTTTTTCACCTTGTATTGACTGCATTCTTTTAAAATAACTTCTTTTTCGCTCTTTCAACTACTTTAAATTGGAATACAAACTGTCTGTCGAACTGTCAAAGTAACGGGCTGAATACACTGACATATAGATATGGACTGCTAATTGACAACTTTCAATGGCACCATTTTTCTCCAGAAGAAGAAGACCTTTTCTATGTAAACAGCAATTTTTTTTTCGAATTTAGAGGAAAATAAGTAATAAGATGTATGTTATAATTGATAGAAATAATTTTCCATCATTATTTTTTATTTAGTAGCAGTTTTTTCGTTAAATAAATGTATTTTTTTTAAACCTGTGAGGGTTTTTTCCCTCTGTTTAACGAACTTTTAAAAATAAAGAAAATAGAGAAAGAAGAAAAAACTCTATAGCTGTCTAGTTTTTTCTAATTATGTTTATATCGCTGACATGCACTGAACTGTTTTTTATTTTAAAACCGATTAAAGTTCATAGGATTTTGAAGGGGGAACGAGACAACGATAGTTTTTGGTGCCACTTTTTTGTATGGGATTTTGCTTATTTAGCAGTCCATATCTATATGTCAGTGGCTGAATAGCTGAAACGAATACCGAAATGAAATAAATTTATATCTATCGTTCCGTTTCGGTTCTGATCGTTTATATAACCGCTAAATTGTCATACGATTTATTTCATTCTTTTCGTTTCGGTTCGTTTTCGTTTCTGCTATATGTTTGGGCCTTTCATCGTGTTATATACCTAGTTTATAGCTACTTCAAAAATAATTCGAATTATGGATCACCCAAAATTTTGCATCGTATAAACGGAATAATTCGAAATAAGGCTTAACCGAAATTTTTCGGCTTATTGCCTGGTACGCAGTTCAAACGGAATTTTTCGCTGGAGATTAAAAATTTATTTCTACACGGAAAAATTCCGGAGAAATAGTAAACAGCTGAGAAAAATGGAACAGTTGGCGGGGTTATGTGTCATTTTGGCGTGCAAGTGGGTTGAAGAAACTCGTAAGCAATTTGGTAAATGTGTTTTTTGATTTTTTCATCTCCATCCTGCATTCTGCAACCTGTTCTTCTACTTTTTCCGCTTCTTAATAACCACTTGCATTAAGTGACAGAATATGGGAAGACACATTTATATGTCCGGGCACATAAATCATAACGAAACAGGTGGAGACTAATAATCAATGCCATCTACGATTCAGTAGGCATACTAGCAAATTTCCCACGGAGCTGCGTACCACAAAACGAAATTACAAAATAAATTTTTCGCTACTGATTTCGTTTACGTTTCTTTACATACATTTTATATGGAAAATTTCTTTCCGTTTGAGCTACGTACCAGGCATAAGGCCCAACTATAATGCACGTAAGAAATGAACGTCAGCCGACGTGCGTAAATATCAAACTTTCGTCAAACGTATAATGGTTTGTGTATACGGAACGTTTTCACAAATTTTAAATTATTAAAAAGCATAAATATTATTCATTGACTATTAAAACTTGAATATTAATCTTTGCATATTAAAAATAATCGTGTTTATTTTCAATTACAATGAATTTCTCATCAAAATCACTCACATAAATTTTAAGCACAACATTTTCCATACTCTTTCTTGTTTAAAACCCACAAAACAACAACAACAAAAAATCTGCTGGGCCTATTCACACAGTGCACATTCATGGCGCCTAAAACCGGTTTTATAGATGAGAGAGGGAAGGGAGCGGAAGAACTTAACGAAACATTTTTCACGCAAAAGCAAACGCGTGAAAACTAGCACACATATAAAAAGTTACTTCTATCTCTTGCATTCTTTAGCTCTGTTTTTCTCTAACAAGTAAATTTCATCTGCAATACATTTAAAGGTTCCTGTATAGCATTCAAATTTACTACACTCATTTACGCCCCGTCTGAGTTGCTAGGAGTTGAATAAAACCGGTTTTACTCACCACAATTATGGCAGCGTGTGAATATGCCCAATGGGCCTATTCACACAGTGCACATTCATGGCGCCTAAAACCGGTTTTATGGATGAGAGAGGGAAGGGAGCGGAAGAACTTAACGAAACATTTTTCACGCAAAAGCAAACGCGTGAAAACTAGCACACATATAAAAAGTTACTTCTATCTCTTGCATTCTTTAGCTCTGTTTTTCTCTAACAAGTAAATTTCATCTGCAATACATTTAAAGGTTCCTGTATAGCATTCAAATTTACTACACTCATTTACGCCCCGTCTGAGTTGCTAGGAGTTGAATAAAACCGGTTTTACTAACCACAATTATGGCAGTGTGTGAATATGCCCAATGGGCATATTCACACAGTGCACATTCATGGCGCCTAAAACCGGTTTTATAGATGAGAGAGGGAAGGGAGCGGAAGAACTTAACGAAACATTTTTCACGCAAAAGCAAACGCGTGAAAACTGGCACACACATAAAAAGTTACTTCTATCTCTTGCATTCTTTAGCTCTGTTTTTCTCTAACAAGTAAATTTCATCTGCAATACATTTAAAGGTTCCTGTATAGCATTCAAATTTACTACACTCATTTACGCCCCGTCTGAGTTGCTAGGAGTTGAATAAAACCGGTTTTACTCACCACAATTATGGCAGCGTGTGAATATGCCCAATTCTCACAAAACGTACGTTGAGCGCGGTTCTTTTCGCATTTTTACCTTTAACGAAACTTAACGAAACAAAATATGACCGACGTACGTCCAATATGGCCGAACCCATTGGGTGGTGCTACACGGAGACTCGAGAAGTCGGCCGAAATCAGATTTGAGTCTCGTTATTTAATGCTACACGAGGCTGCCTTCGGCTTGGAATAATTCTTTATCCTACATGAAAGCTTTGATTTGTGTGTGTTTACCGCGGTCATTGTTTACATCTAAGAAGGGAGAAGAGAAAGAAATGTGCGTATGAGTTAGCTTCCACCCCGGAAATTTTTGGGTGAAAATTCTTTCGTTAAAGTTTCGTCATGTGCGTCCTTTCTCTCCTTTCCTTCGTTTCTTTCCTATAAAATCGGGGTTTTCGTACGTCTTGAGTCTCCGTTACTGTGTTTCCATGAGCCAGGGTAGAGTTTTCGTTAAGTAAACAGAAAGCTTTTTCTCTCAAGATCACTCGGATGCTGTTTCCATGGCGGTTCTGGGTTAAAGTGACAGATCATTAATTTTACATTGCCTCGCCATTGGTATATGTGTAGTAAACAAAGCCTTCTACATTTACAAGCCATGCCCCAGGTATGTGCATGTATGTGTATGAAGTGCCAAAATTGTGGAATTAACATTGCCGAAGCCGTACGAAACAATTTTTTAACTTTGTTTTTGCACTTAAAAGTGGTAAAATAATGTATATTATCACTTTTTGGTGCACATGGATTATCAGTGATTAGTGCTTTAGTGATTTAATTGTTATATACCGGTGCTGAGGAGTATACTGAATTATACAAACACTTATTGGAACAAATTCTTTATTTAAATTAAATGTTAGTATGCAAATACACTTCTTCTTAATGCTTGCTTCCCGACACAAGAATGCAACTCCCTCTCGTGTCTGCTTTGCAAGTCCGTGTTGACAATTACTCAGGGTTGCCAACATTAATAAAAAAAATTAAAAAGAAGTGAGTGGTTAAGTGTATTTTTAGAGTGTTAATTGATTAGGTGACCGTTTTTGTTTACATTCGCGTTGGTTTTTTCGTGTTAATTTAGGGAAAAAATGTTGAATTTGTGTAGTAATATAATAAAAAGTGCTTTTTAAGTGATTAAAGTTTATTATAGAATAGTTATTAAAAACATAAGTGTGTAATTAAAAGATTGCTTTTAATTAGTATTTTATTTATTACTCCGACAATTACACGATAAAGTTATATAAAACGATTGTGTTCGCTAGCTAACTGCGAGGGAATGGATATATATATATTGACATTGACAGTTGTCATGGTTAAGGTCTAACCACAATGTGGCTAGGTTTACAGGTTCCTATTACATCCCCCCTTTTTTTTTTTTTTTTTTTTTTTTTTTTTTACATTACATTATTAAATATATTACATTATTATTGTTTATTATTTTATTTTATATGTTGAGGCGATCTCTTGGTTTGACGATTCGTCCTGATCTTGTCTGGACTATAGTGTTCGGTTGGTTAGTTGATTGATGTCTCGGTTTGGTGATTGGTGTGATTGGCCGTGGCTGGGATGTTGTTGGTAGCTGGCTATGTGTTGTTTTGTCGATGATTGTTGGTGTATCGTATAAGTTGTTGGAAGTTGGTTTTATGTCTGGATTGTTGATGGTTGTTGATAATTCGACCTCGTCATCTATGTTGATGGTAGGAGTGATGTCTGCTTTAGTTGGACGTATGTTGAACGAATTTCGTCGTTTTGTCTTGCCCGATTCGTCTTTGATGATGTATGATCGTGGATGATGTTGGGAAATGATGGTTGCTGGCCTCCAAGTATCCGTCGTTTTCTCAAGGATCGTTTGTCCTGGATAACATGGTTTTGGTACTGCAGTTCCTTGCTTGGCATACTCTTGCTGTTTTTCTCGTAGTTCTTTTAGACGATTAGTTACCATATTCGCATTATTATTCTGAGGTAGAAGTGTTGGTAGGCTGGCTGGGATAGTTGATCGCAGGTTTCTTGAGTAGATTCTCTGTGCTGGTGATCCTATATCTGCTCTGGGAGTATTCATGAAGTTTAGTATTGCTAAATGTATATCGGAATTGTCGTGATGGCATTTTTTTAGTATGTTTTTGGCTGTTTGGACGGCTCTTTCTGCCAGGCCGTTCCCCCTTGGGTGGTATGGTGAACTTGTGCTATGTTTAAATTTCCATGTATTTGCGAACTCTTTAAATTCTCTTGATGCAAATTGGGGTCCATTGTCGGATTCGACTGTTTTCGGTATTCCATGAGTGGAAAAAATTTCTTTTAAAACATTTATTATCTCGTAAGAGGTTGTCTCTGTTAGCTTTTTGAACTTCATGAACCCCGAGTAACTGTCTGTTACTACTATGTACTCTTCGCCTTTGAAATGAAACAGGTCTGTACCTATAATTTCAAAGGGATATTTAGGAATTGGTTTGCTTGCTATAGCTTCTTTGGTGAGTCTGGCAAGTTGCGCATTTTTCGATGTATTCTGTTAGGTCTTTTGACATTTTAGGCCAAAATAGGAATTCTCTAATGTGTTTGATCGTTTTCTCGTATGAAAAATGACCTCGGTGTATTCTTTTTAGCATTTCTTTTCTAAGTATCGTTGGTACGAGCATTTTTTCAGTTTTAAATATTATATTATTTGAGTATGATAGCTGTTGTCTGATATGCCAATAATTCTGGAGATTCTTTGAGACCATTTTTATATTCTCAGGCCATCCATGGAGAATGTATTTCGTCAGCATTTTGCAATCTTCGTCTTCTTCTGTTGCTTTAGCTATTAGTTGTGTTTCGGGATCAGTGGACTCTAATATATGTTGTATGTGCAGGTGAAGATCATCTTCGTCATCGCTCGTTGTTGCTGGGTTGTCACAATCTCTACTTAGTGGGTCTGCTAATGTCATTAGTGAGCCCTTTTTGTAAATTACTGTGGGGTTGTATGACAGTATTGCTAACCTCATTCTTTGGAGTCTTGGTGGGGCCAAGTGGATTCGTTTTTTGAAGATGTGCTCCAGAGGTTTGTGGTCTGTTTCGATTGTTAATGACTTACCCCACACATACTGGTGGAATTTTTCACACCCGTATTTAATTGCGAGTGCTTCTTTTTCCATTTGCGAGTATCGTTTCTGACATTCGGTCAGTGCTCTTGAAGCATAAGCTACAGGTTGATTCTCCTGAAGTAATACTGCGCCTAATGCCGTTCCACTGGCGTCAACTTGTAACTTAACGTCTTTGTGTACGTCTTATAATCTTAACGTTGGTGCTTTGCTTATTTTCTCTTTTAGTTTTTCGAAAGCTTGTTTTTGTTGAGTTCCCCATTCCCACTGTGTTGTTTTTGTTAGTAGTTGTCTGAGTGGTGTTGTGATGTTTGAGAAGTTTTTAATGTATTTGCTTAGGTAGGTGAATTTTCCCAAAATACGTTGGAGCTGTTTTTTATTTGTTGGTTCTTTGAGTCTGTTGATTGCGGCAGTTTTTTCTGGATCTGCCGTTAGGCTGTGTCCTGTGATTATATGTCCTAAGAATTTGATGGATTTTTGTTCGAAATTGCATTTTGATTTGTTTAATTTTAGTCCATTTTCTTTTAGTTTCTCAATGGCGTATTCTGTGATTTCTTTTAATTCAGGTCGTGTTTTGGCGTGTATGAGGATATCATCGACAGCAATTTCTATATTTGGGTGATTTCCGAAAATCGATTGTATCGCCGCCTGGAATACCTCTGGAGCTGAGGATATTCCAAATGGAAGTCTTTTGCAGCAATATCTGCCCCATGGCGTAGCAAATGTTAGTATTTCTTGTGTCCTTTTTGAGACTTCGATTTGCCAGAATCCTCTTGTGCAATCCAGTAGTGTGAAATAGTTTGATCCGCTTATTTGTGTTGTAATTTCTTCGATGGTTTTCATCGGGAAATGTCTTCGTCGGATGTTTTTGTTCACTGATGTTGGATCGATGCATATTCTTATTTTATCTTTTTTCTTTACCACCACCATTGGTGAGACTGATTCAGTGGCTTTTGAGATTGGTTTTATGACATCTAGTTTGACCATTTTGTCTAATTCTTTTTTAACCTCGTCTCTTATTTTATACGGTATTTTCCTGGCAGCACTTATTTCGAATTTTGGGTGTGGGATTAAGTCGATATCGTATACGAAGTTTTTTAGTTTTCCCAGTCCATTGAATATGTTATCGCTAAGATCGATGCTCCACATTCGCTTGATTAGTTTTAATTTTTCGCATGCATTTGCCCCTAATATGGGTTTGATATTTTCTTTAACTATTTTAAATATTATAGTCTTTTCCTTGTTATTTATTTTGCATTTGATGTGGGCTTCACCTAGTACGTATAATTTGTGGCCACTGAAAGAGAGTAATGTTTTGATTTTGCATGTTTCAATTTTGATATCATTATTCTGTATTATTCTTAATGGTAATACATTGCACTGGGCCCCTGTATCCATTTTCATTTTATATTTTGATTTATTTATTAATACTGGTATTGACCATGGATCATTTTTGGTGTGTTCTTCCTGTACAGTGTAAACAAGCCCTATTGAACATTCGTCTGATGACGTTTCGTTATCTGGTTTTTCTATTGTATATATTGGTTTTTTCCTGTGATCTTTGTTGAAATCTTTTTGTTGATTGCTTTTATACGCTGAACGACACATTTTCTCAAAATGGTTGTATTTATTGCACCTTTTGCATTTATGTTTGAATGCAGGACATTTTCTAGTTTCGTGGTTTGTACCACAGTTGTCACAATTGAACGTATTTTTGTATCTGTTTACTTTCCCTTTTAGTGTGTCTACTTGCATTGTGTGTTCCTTTTTCATGGAGGAGACTTGTGTTCTGGCCATTTCTTGTGCTTGACACATTTGTGTAGCTCGTGTTAATGTAATATCCTGTGCTAGTAATTTTGTGCGTAGGTTATCATCCGTTATTCCGATTATTAGTTGGTCTCTTATCATACTGTCATTCAGTTGTTCGTACGCACACTTTTGGGCTTGAAGTCGTAGTCTGGATAATAATTCATTAACACTTTCATCCTCCTCTTGTGCTAGTTTGTGGAACTTATATCTTCGTAACTTACGTTCAATTTTGGGGTGAAGTAATCTGCAAACACGCTTTTGACCTGGTCTAATGTAATTTCGTTGTCGGCTGTCGGTAGTGGCTGCGTCAGGGAGTTGTATATTTGTATTGCTGTTTGGCCTACTGCTGTCATGAACGACGCTATTTGTATCTTCATGGGTTTTGTGTTTAGCTGTGATGCCTCCTCGAAAAACTCGTACTGTTGTCGCCACATCTTCCACTCTGTGGCCATGTCTTTTTCTTGTAGTACTTTGAGTGGCTTTGGAGGCCTTACAAACCCGTATGTGTTTTCTGCCATTTTGTTTTCTAGAATTTATTTTTTTGCAAAATAAAGATTATTATTTATTTTATTTTGTTATTAATTTCTTCTCTTTTTTTTTTTTTTGCAGGAACTTGGTGATGTGTGCGATGCGGAACTGATGCCACGTGTTGTACACTTGTTTCACCAATTTTACACTTTGTTCAGGCCTCTTAATGTTTCTAACCGGGGTTTCGGCACCATGTAATTAAAAGATTGCTTTTAATTAGTATTTTATTTATTACTCCGACAATTACACGATAAAGTTATATAAAACGATTGTGTTCGCTAGCTAACTGTGAGGGAATGGATATATATATATTGACATTGACAGTTGTCATGGTTAAGGTCTAACCACAATGTGGCTAGGTTTACATGTTCCTATTACAAAGTGCAGAAAAATGTGAAGAAAAAGTGAAAAAGTTATTGTTATTCATTTTGTGTGGTAGTACTTGCACTTATGTTTTTAATAACTCTTCTATAATAATTTTTAACTACTTTAAATTCACCTTTAATTCCATTACTACACAAATTCAACATTTTTTCCCTAAATTAACACGAAAAAACCACCGCGAATGTAAACAAAAACGTCACCTCATCAATTAACACTCTTAAAATACACTTAACCACTCAATTTTTTTTAATTTATAAACTCAGTAATACTAAATAACTTATCACTGATAATCCGTGTGCAGTAAAAAGTGATAAAATACAATATTTTACCACTTTTTATTGCAAAAACTAAGTTAAAAAATTGCTTTTCTCACAGCTAAATTGAAGTCCATTCTGACTGAAGTCCATTCTGTCAGATAAATTGAAGTGCCATTTTCTTTGAATGCGAGTGTGAGATTTCGTTGTCCATGGCTTGTAAATGTAGAAGGCTTTGGTAGCAAAGGATACTGAAACACACACATATGCAAAACCCGGCTTAATCGGACTGGCTTCGTTGAGTTTACTTGGATTTAACGACACTTTACTCAATCCCCGTTTCCATGGGCGCTTAAGGCCCAAACATATAGCAGAAATGAAAATAAACTGAAACGAAAACGAAATGAACTTGAAAATGATAGCGATTATATAAGGTACCTGAGCTAATCGGTTTATGACATTTGTTGACAAGTTTTGCATTGAGTAGAAGAGTTTTTTATTTTCGATAAATACATATATTATACGATTTATATAATTTATGGCGGATGTCGAGAAATCATAATTTAAATTTTTCAACTTGTATTGGCTGTATTCTTTTAAAATAACTTCTTTTTCGTTCTTTCAACTACTTTAAATTCGAAAACAAACTGTCTGTAGAACTGTCAAAGTAACGGGCTGAATAGCTGAAACGAATACCGAAATGAAATAAATTTATATCATATAAAGGCCCAAACATATAGCAGAAACGAAAAGAAACCGAAACGAAAACGAAATGAACTTGAAAATGATAGCGATTATATACAGTGCCTGAGCGAATCGGTTCTTGACATTTGTTGACAAGTTTTGCATTGAGTAGAAGAATTTTTTATTTTCGATAAATAGATATATTTTACACTTTATATAATTTATGGCGGATGTCGAGAAATCATAATTTAAATTTTTTCACCTCGTATTGACTGCATTCTTTTAAAATAACTTCTTTTTCGTCCTTTCAACCACTTTAAATTCGAAAACAAATTGTCTGTCGAACTGTCAAAGTAACGGGCTGAATAGCTGAAACGAATACCGAAATGAAATAAATTTATATCATTCTTTCCGATTCGGTTCTGTTCGTTTATATAACCGAGTTCATACATTTTCATACGATTTATTTCATTCTTTTCGTTTCGGATCGTTTTCGTTTCTGCTATATGATTGGGCCTTAACCGAGTTCATACATTTTCATACGATTTATTTCATTCTTTTCGTTTCGGTTCGTTTTCGTTTCTGCTATATGTTTGGGCCTTTAATCTGAGTAAACGCAGGATAAACTCTGCATGGAAACACGGTACGTGTAGCCCCTCACATTGGGCCTATTCACACCATGCCATAAGTGTGATGAGTAAAACCGGTTTTATTCAATCCCTAGCAACTCACACGGGGCGGAAATTATGCATAGTAAATTTGAGTGCTATACAGGAACATTTAAATGTGTTGCAGGTGAAATTTACTTGTTAGAGAAAAACAGAGCTAAAGAAAGCAAGAGATAGAAGTAGCTTTTTATATGTGTGTTAATTTTCACGCTTTTGATTTTGCGTGAAAAATGTTTCGTTAAGTGCTTCCGCTCCCTTATTAGTCCGTTCAAATTAGTCAAAAAAGCGCTGTTTTTCAGAAATTTTTCCCACAACTATGAGACCGGTGCCAAATGAAGGATTTCGGTCGTCTAAACATGATTTTCACAACCCGCAGTTCGAAAAAAGGGTTGTTTTTGAGAAATATACAAATACATGATGGTTTTCGCCTTTTTTTCTATTTTGAGGAGAAACTATGCATTTTGGTGAAAATATCAATAGAGCAAAGTTGTAGGCCGTAAAATTACCTACAAATTTTGTCTTCACTGTTTTTTTGAATTCCGTGTAGTTTCGCGGATAGAGGCCGTTTTGCGCCTTTTCCAGATTCAAAGCGACCAAAGAAAAGCCTTTGAAAAACTGCATCTACTACTTGATCTCATTTAATTTTTCATACAAAATCATAATTTTGGCGCAAAATCTAAAAAGGCTCAAAACAGCCTCTATCCGCGAAACTACACGGAATTCAAAAAAACAGTTAAGAAAAAATTTGTAGGTAATTTTACGGCCTACAACTTTGCTCTATTGATATTTTCACCAAAATGCATAGTTTCTTCTTAAAATAGAAAAAAGGCGAAAACCATCATGTATTTGTATATTTCTCAAAAACAACCCTTTTTTCGAACTGCGGGTTGTGAAAATCATGTTTAGACGACCGAAATCCTTCATTTGGACCGGTCTCATAGCTGTGGGAAAAATTTCTTTAATTTTTCCTAATTTGAGCGGACTATATCTATAAAACCGGTTTTACTTGCCATGAATGTGCACTGTGTGAATAGGCTCATTGGGTGGTGCTACACGGAGACTCGAGAAGTCGGCCGAAATCAGATTTGAGTCTCGTTATTTAATGCTATATAATTCTTTATTGATAATTCTTTATCCTACATGAAAGCTTTGATTGTGTGTGTTTACCGCGGTCATTGTTTACATCTGAGAAGGGAGAAGAGAAAGAAATGTGCGTATGAGTTAGTTTTCACGCCGGAAATTTTTGGGTGAAAACTCTTTCGTTAAAGTTTCGTCATGTGCGTCCTTCTTTCTCTCCTCTCCTTCGTTTCTTTCCTATAAAACCTGGTTTTTCGTACGTCTTGAGTCTCCGTGTAGCACCCCACATTAATTTTCATGAGAGCGCGCGGTACTAAACTCAGACCAACAGACGATGACCTCAGCATGGACGCGGAGACAGTGTCCGAAAAAATACAAGATAAGTGTTATGATAATTCAGTCTGTGTAGATGTTGACATTAATAAAAATTCTGAAAATTTAAATGAACAGTTGCTAAACAAAATGAATAGTGATTTGAAGGTGAAGAAAGGGTTTAAGGGGAACCCCTCTGCGACGAAAATAGATAAAAATAAATCTGAAAATAGGTTCAGCCTACTGGCTACGCCCGAATCGGATTCGAATCGGAGAGATAACCTACCTGATGGAAAGAGGGACTCATTAAAAAAAAAATTTTATTGGTGCCCTCCTATTTTTATAACGGGGGTCAAGCCGACGACTATAATAGAGATTTGTAAGACCATAAAAATGACTTCAACTTCAAGGTTGTCAGAATCAGCTTTGAAAGGTGCAAGTTTTTTGTGGATGACAATGCCTTACACAAAAAAATATGAGTGTGCGTAGGACCACACGTTGGAAGTGAAAACTTCTATGGCCGGCTAGTCTATATTTCCAAATCAATCTTAATATTACAGTAGGATAAGGATCAATAAATTTTGTTTTTTTATTGTTAATGTTCCAATAAAATTAGAAGAACAACAAAGTAATAGATAATTCACAAAAAACAATACACAATACATAATATATAATTCATACTGCCTAATACATAGTACATAATGCATAGTACATAGTGCGTAGTGCGTAGTACATAATAAATAGTACATAGTACAAAATACATAGTGCATAGTACACAGTACATAGTGCATAATACATAGCACATAGTACACAGTGAATAGCACATAGTAATAGTACATAATACAAAGTCCATATGTAGTACATAGTACATAGTGCCTAGTACATAGTATATAGCACATAATACACAGTACATAGTGCATAGTATTTAGTACATAATACATAGTGCATAATACATAGTACATAGTACATAATACATAATTCACAATACATAATACACAGTACATAATACTTAGTAAATAGTGGATAGTACATAGTACATAGTGCATACATTGTAAATAGTACGTAGTAAATAGTACATAGTATATAATACATAATGCATTGTACATAGTACATAGAACATAGTACATAGGACATAGTACATAGTACATAGTACATAGTACATAGTACATAGTACATAGCACATAGTACATAGTACATAGTACATAGTACATAGTACATAGTACATACTACATAATACATAGTATATAGTACATAGTAAATAAGCATAGTATACAATACATAGTGCATAGTAAATAGCACATAGTATATAATACATAATGCATTGTAAATAGTACATATAACATAGTACATAGTACATAGTACATAATACATAGTATATAGTACATAGTAAATAAGCATAATATACAGTACATAGTGCATAGTAAATATTACATAGTATATAATACATAATGCATTGTACATAGTACATAGAACATAGAACATAGTACATAGTACATAGAACATAATACATAGTATATAGTACATAGTAAATGGTGCATAATATACAGTACATAGTTCATAGTAAATAGTACATAGTATATAATACATAATGCATTGTACATAGTACATAGAACATAGTACATAGGACATAGTACGTAGTACATAGTACATAGTACATAGTACATAGTACATAGTACATAGTACATAGTACATAGTACATAGTACATAGTACATAGTACATAGTACATAGTACATAGTACATAGTACATAGTACATAATACATAGTATATAGTACATAGTAGATAAGCATAATATACAGTACATAGTGCATAGTAAATAGTACATAGTATATAATACATAATGCATTGTACATAGTACATATAACATAGTACATAGTACTATGTACATAATACATAGTATATAGTACATAGTAAATAAGCATAATATACAGTACATAGTGCATAGTAAATATTACATAGTATATAATACATAATGCATTGTACATAGTACATAGAACATAGAACATAGTACATAGTACATAGAACATAATACATAGTATATAGTACATAGTAAATGGTGCATAATATACAGTACATAGTTCATAGTAAATAGTACATAGTATATAATACATAATGCATTGTACATAGTACATAGAACATAGTACATAGGACATAGTACGTAGTACATAGTACATAGTACATAGTACATAGTACATAGTACATATACATAGTACATAGTACATAGTACATAGTACATAGTACATAGTACATAGTACATAGTACATATTACATAGTACATAGTACATAGTACATAGTACATAGTACATAGTACATAGTACATAATACATAGTATATAGTACATAGTAGATAAGCATAATATACAGTACATAGTGCATAGTAAATAGTACATAGTATATAATACATAATGCATTGTACATAGTACATATAACATAGTACATAGTGCATAGTAAATATTACATAGTATATAATACATAATGCATTGTACATAGTACATAGAACATAGAACATAGTACATAGTACATAGAACATAATACATAGTATATAGTACATAGTAAATGGTGCATAATATACAGTACATAGTTCATAGTAAATAGTACATAGTATATAATACATAATGCATTGTACATAGTACATAGAACATAGTACATAGGACATAGTACGTAGTACATAGTACATAGTACATAGTACATAGTACATAGTACATAGTACATAGTACATAGTACATAGTACATAGTACATAGTACATAGTACATAGTACATAGTACATAGTACATAGTACATAATACATAGTATATAGTACATAGTAGATAAGCATAATATACAGTACATAGTGCATAGTAAATAGTACATAGTATATAATACATAATGCATTGTACATAGTACATATAACATAGTACATAGTACTATGTACATAATACGTAGTATATAGTACATAGTAAATAAGCATAATATACAGTACATAGTGCATAGTAAATATTACATAGTATATAATACATAATGCATTGTACATAGTACATAGAACATAGTACATAGTACATAGAACATAATACATAGTATATAGTACATAGTAAATAGTGCATAATATACAGTACATAGTTCATAGTAAATAGTACATAGTATATAATACATAATGCATTGTACATAGTACATAGAACATAGTACATAGGACATAGTACGTAGTACATAGTACATAGTACATAGTACATAGTACATAGTACATAGTACATAGTACATAGTACATAGTACATAGTACATAGTACATAGTACATAGTACATAGTACATAGTACATAGTACATAATACATAGTATATAGTACATAGTAGATAAGCATAATATACAGTACATAGTGCATAGTAAATAGTACATAGTATATAATACATAATGCATTGTACATAGTACATATAACATAGAACATAGTACTATGTACATAATACATAGTATATAGTACATAGTAAATAAGCATAATATACAGTACATAGTGCATAGTAAATATTACATAGTATATAATACATAATGCATTGTACATAGTACATAGAACATAGTACATAGTACATAGAACATAATACATAGTATATAGTACATAGTAAATAGTGCATAATATACAGTACATAGTTCATAGTAAATAGTACATAGTATATAATACATAATGCATTGTACATAGTACATAGAACATAGTACATAGGACATAGTACATAGTACATAGTACATAGTACATAGTACATAGTACATAGTACATAGTACATAGTACATAGTACATAGTACATAGTACATAATACATAGTATATAGTACATAGTAGATAAGCATAATATACACTACATAGTGCATAGTAAATAGTACATAGTATATAATACATAATGCGTTGTACATAGTACATATAACATATTACATAGTACTATGTACACAATACATAGTATATAGTACATAGTAAATAAGCATAATATACAGTACATAGTGCATAGTAAATAGTACATAGTATATAATACATAATGCATTGTACATAGTACATAGAACATAATACATAGTACTTAGTATATAGTATATAGTACATAGTAAATAGTGCATAATATACAGTACATAGTAAATAGTGTGTAGTACATAGTACATAATACGTAGTGCATAGTACATAGTGCATAGTACATAGTGCATAGTACATAGTACATACAGGCCCGCCACATCACCTTGGGGGGCCCGGGGCTAAAATATGTTTGGGGCCCCTTTAAGGATTTTAAAATTCCAAAAAATCTTTGACTAAAAAAAAATTGTGGTAACTTAAGAATAAGTTCATTCAGGCATTAAATATAGATACCGAACTGTCGGTTTTTAAAGCGGGGTTTCCGCTTAGCTGGCTACCAGCGCTGGTTGTATCTTCCGCTGGCTCCCAGAACATTTCCAGCTAATGGCTCAACCAGCTTGAGAATAATCAGAAATTTCCATATTCCGGATGGCTGGACAACCAGTAAAACGTTACATAGTTACATAGTTTAACCTAGAGTGGAACAGGTTTATGTAGACACGCCCTTGTGCTTAGCTCTGGGGCTCAGCACTCATCTTTCTTTTGGCTGAATCAATCCAAGCTAGAGGGAAAAATTCGAAGCACTACTAAGGGAAGCGAATTCGGAGCACTGTTAATATGCTCCGATTGGATGTTTAAGGAATTGTATGGAACGAAGAAAACGGCACACAGAGACCCGTTCTCGTTCGATGCGTTGGTCAAGCAGCATATTGGACGCGGTTGGTACTTAGTTGGGGACCGCTTGGTCCGAGTAAAAATAAATGATGGGCTTAGAACGGGCAAATGCCGACTGTGATTGAAACATAGTCCTCGGCCATCTGGCGGTTAACAGAAGGCTCGTTGCAGGACAGTACGGCCATACAGGGGGCGATTGACGGTGAAACAACGGCCTTACAGTTCCAATAACGGCCATACGACGGTGGTACGGCGGCCGTATGGTTGCTATTACGGGTATACGACGGTGGTACAGTGGCAGCAACGTGGATATTCGCCCTCCTATAAGAAAATATATTTCACTGCAATTAAATGTTTGATTTTTTTTCGGTTGTGTTTTTTTTTTCAAGCCGTTAAATAACAAAATTTCCCACTAAAATATAAATCAACACGCACCACACACTTCACGTACAACAAACCGACGACTGGCGAGCTCGTTTCTCTTGTGCATCGATATCTTTAAGTAGGATAAATCGAAAGAACCATTGTACATAACGAAAATGATGAAGTTCCCATAAAACGCATTCAACAATACATTTGGTGCAGTTTTTTTTTGGCTCAAATTTCCCGAATGCCCGTTTCTACAGTTCAGTACTTGGCCTTTTAAATCTTTTGGTCAAATTTGGCCGTCGTAAGGCCGTATGTGCTCGCATTAAAAATGGTTAAAAACTCTACGGCCATCATATGCCCCTTAAAAAGCCAAGCGGCCGGTGTTCGCCCTTTATAAGGCCGTTTTTTATTTTTACTCGGGAAAACCGCTGTCGAGACTCGCATTTGGAATGACGAAAAGGCAATTACACAAGGTGAACAAAAATATAAAGGTTTTCGACACTGCTACAACTACAACATAAATTGGAGGGTTAGAAAATTTTTTCAACTTTTGTAACTGCTTCAAAAATGCTTCTAAAAAAAGCAGCAGTAAAAGGAGTGCTCCCACGGCGATCATGCAATATTAAAAAAGATATAGAACTGGGATGGGAAGGGGAACGCCCCAAGCTTTTTAAGAGTGTTCTAGCTTCAATTCCCGCTGGGTAAGTTGTCTCTTCTCTAGTGTTTACTATTTAAGTATGATGAGTAGAAGAATCCATATCCATAGAAGCATAACATATATTTTAGAGTGCTGCATGCTTGGGTTTCAGGCTCTAGATTAGTGCTTGCTTGACAAGTAGAACCCATGGACAGGGCGGTCTTGACCTTTTGGGTTTCAAGATAGTTTCGGGGCCCCTAGGCGATTAGTATGCAGGGATATGGGGTTTTAACTTTTTGGGTTTCAATATATTTTCGGGGCCCCCTTTAGCCGGGGGCCCGGGGCAATTTGTCCCAGTTGCCCCCCTATGTGGCGGGCGTGAGTACATACTACATAATTCATAATACATAGCACATAGAACATAATAATTAATACATAATAATTAGTACATAGCTCATCCTCATAGTACGTAGTACACTACATAGTCCATAATACACAATACTTAATATATAATATTAAATATATAATATTCAATATATAATATTTAATATATAATATTTAATATATAATATTTAATATATAATATATAATTCATACTACATAATTAAAACTAAAACCCCCAAAGGAAACATTTTTCTCACGTGATGGTACGTGCGCGTGATGGCACACAAAAAGTGCGCGTGACGCGAGTTTTTAGTTTTTTCCCCAGGCCAAAAAGTGCCCAACGTGCCTATAGAAGTTTTCACTTCAAAAATTATTGAATATTTTAGGGGCTCTGACGCAGGAGCCTTTTCCTTTTCCCCTAAGCAAGAAAGAGGAGAAACATTCGTTTTGAAGGGGCTAACGAGCGGAATTCAGCCTGACGAGGTTCTGCAGGAACTTAGGTTGTCTAGTGAGAAATTAAGGATTTGTTGGGTAAAGCCTCTGAGATCAAACAGGCCGCACCTTAAAGATGTTGACACAGGCAACTTTGTGGTCAAATTGGAACCCGGGTGTGACGGCAGGGAACTTACCAGAATACGCACTCTCGTGTACCATTTCATACACACAATGTTTTAGATGTCAAGCTTTTGGGCATGTGAGCGCAAACTGCGGAAATAATGCCAAATGTGTCAGATGTGGGAGCAACTGCGGGGACAGTTGTCCCAAAAGGAAGGAGGCGGTCAACAAAGGTGTGATGCCGAAATGTGCAAACTGCGGCGGTGAGCACCCGGCGAACTACAGTGGATGCCCGAACTTCCAAAAATACATGAAAAAAGGGAACTCAATAAACTTAGCCTGAAACGTGCGAGGGAGGCCAGGAAAGAATTATTAGAGAACGCCACCCGGAGAAAGGGGAGATCGTATGCTCAGGCTGCTCAAGGTAACCAAGGCAACCAGGCGAACTATATGGAAGACTTTACGAACGAATCCCAGAGATTATTCGGAGCATCGCTGGGTACAGTAATACTAAAACTGAACACATTTTGGCCGAAATATTGCCTACTACCACAGGAAAAAAGCTGGATGCCTATGTGCAATTCCTCCTTGAACTCAGAGGAAGGAACTAAAGGCAATTTGTATTAACGTGAATTCTCTCCGGGGTAATGACCGAGTTACCTCGTTGGAGCAGGAACTAAATACACTTAATCCTCATACGGCATTGATTTCGGAAACCATACTTCGCCCTCAAAACCGGCCCAGGCTAGAAGGTTATAGCCTGTTTAGAAACGATGAGGGCAGAAGAACCGCAGTTGCCCTAGGTGAAAGCTTCAGGGGATCGAAGGTTGAATTCACCTCCAACACATTCACATGCTGCTTAATCCGCTGCACGCTGGGTACTAATGACAAGGTTACCATTTGGCCATCTACATTCCTTGCAATGTGGGCAGGGGCTTAATGATCGAGCTTAAAAGATTGGAGGCCCTATTATCAAGCTTCGACAAAGTTATCAGCGGTGGAGACTTCAACGCCCGTCATTCACTGTGGGGGGACACCGTGACCAACACGAATGGGAGAACTGTATATGAATGGTTTAATGACACTGCATTCATGAGGATGAACATCATTGCTCCTGATACTCCGACATTCCCTAGAGGTGCGCCGTTCCTAGACTTTTTCATTATTTCTGCCAACTTACAAAACGCAGGGCGAACTACCTGCTCGACGTTCGCTTACCCCTCGGGCCATCATGGCGTTTCCCTCACGGTAAAATTGGCTCCCGACTTTGAAAAAGCTGAAGAGAGGTTCGTCACTTCTTTTAAGAATACCAACTGGAAGGACTTCAACAGGGACCTGAAACTCAGACTGGAACTGATGAATATACCCTCGGATCGGAATCTGCCCAACGACGACATCGAGATCCCCATTAAAAATCTGATCTTAGCTCTTCTAGAATGCATTAACTCTCACACGACTTTTGTGCCCACGAAGAAGCTAAAATTAAAATTCTTGTCGGCGCCCACACTCAAACTATTCAAACTACGGAGAAGCTGGGTGCAAGCCCTGAAGCGGCACTTTCACAGGGCAGGGAACATAATCTCACACGGTTATTAGGAACTTCTTGCCTCCAGAATTAGGTGCCTCAACACATTAATTCGCGAGAACACTAGGATTGACGCTAATACCTGGTACAAGCAAGAACTGCTGAAAATAAAGCCGGGCCCCACATGCATTCAAGGAGGTCTTTAGGCTCACTGGGGCCTGGAGGACGGGCATCATTTCAACTCCATTACCGGTCAATGGAAACACTATCACGGATAACGCAGTGAAGGTGGCGGAAATTCGGAAGGTCTTTGAGAGGTCGCTTAACTGCAATAGGAGTTCACATAACGAAGTCATAGATGCAAACGTGAAAGAGGTTATGTCAAGTTTCGCCACCCCTGGTTCTCTTCCCAACTGCTAACAGTGCGGACAGTCCAACGGTCGAAAGAGACTTATTTGCATCTCAATCAGAAATTGAATGGATCATCGGGGGACTCAACTCAAGAGATCCGCTGGAACTGATAATATTTCTAACTTTTTATTAAAAAAATGTGGAAGCACGGTATCTAGGTACCTCACCATCATCATCAACAACTGCCTATGCAACAGCTCTTCCCTAGTGTTTGAAAGGAGGCCAAGATTGTCCCCATTCCCAAAGCCCGAAGAGTCCAAACTCCAGATGATCTCAGACCTATTTCCCTACTATCTAACCTAGGAAAACTTCTCGAAAAGGTCATCCTAAGGAGTTTAGAAGATTTCTGTACTGCCAATGAGGTTATTCCAAAGCGCCAATTCGGTTTCGAGAAACTGCACTCTACTGAGCACGCCCTGCTTCTTCTTCTGGAGAGTGTCATCAAAAATGTAAGGGCCAAAAAAAGCACGGTTATGTGCGCGCTCGACTTAAGAAAGTCTTTCGACGGCGTTTGGCACAAAGGCCTTATATATAAGATGAACAGATTGGACTGCCCCTATAACATTTCCAAGATAGTGTACAGCTTCCTTTCAAATAGAACGGCAACAATACAGCTGGGTGAGACGATGTCCGATAAATTCGCGATCAACTCTGGCGTACCGCAGGGGTCCATATTGGGCCCAAAACTATTCAACATCTTTGTTCACGACTTCCCGCATAACAACGAACTGGGCTCTTCATGTATCCAATACGCGGACGATACTCTGGTATGGGCTGCCAATAGGTCCCCAGCTGCGGCGGCAAGCGCACTTTAGACACAGCTGACTTGCATCACGAGATACTATAGATACTGGAACATTGAGGTTAACCAAAGCAAGTGCAAACTTATTTGCATCAGAAACCCGACGGGCAAGGGCCCCAGGAATGCTCCTAGTGAATCAAAGTGCATATCCATCTGTATTAACGAACATCGCATTTTACCAAGCGAGAATATCACTTACCTAGGTGTCCTGATACACCACAGGTGGAAATGGAACCCCCACGTTAGGTTAAAAATTAAAAAAGTTAAGGCTGCAACGGCGGCTCTAAGGCCCCTCATCAACTCTAAAACTCTTTGTAGTAGGACTAAACTACAGTGGCGGCTCGTCTTTAGGGGCTAGTGGGGCTTAGCCCCACCAGAAATTATCGAGCAAATCATATTCATACATTTTTTAATTAATTTCAGTTTTCCAAAAACGCAAAGCAAATTTTCTTTGCAATTTATTACAATTTCTAAAAAAAATTCAAAATAATACCCCGCAAAAAAATTCCAGTAGAACTTCATAGGAACAGTATTAAAAAAAGAGCAAATAAAAAAATAACAAAAACTCTCAACTCTCGCGATCAAAATAATCGGGCCAAATCATAATTCCATACCCATTTACATGGAATTCTCTCCTCAGGGGCTATCATTGAGTCAGCCCCGAATATGAACCATTTTGTATGCAAAGTATCTTGACTGTGGCGATTGATTCATTCACTTTTGTTCTACCAAGCGGGGCTAAAATTTATTAGCCCTATGATTCATTGGGATTCTCGTCACTCGCATGTAAGACAGATGTCAGTGGATTCTCTTGCTCTCTTGCGTTTACTCACGCACATACAATGCCAGTGTTGTCGATTCGTTCTTTTAGTTCTGTTTATTATATTTCTCAATTAATTTTGCCTGTATTTGATACTAATTGGCCGAACTTTTTGATACTTTTCTTACACTTATGGATTTTATATACCTGAGGGGCTGATTTAATTTAGCCCGTAGCAAATATTTGGATAGAAATAAAGTAAAAATTAGTAAAAACAGGAATTTTTATTGGAAATAGAGAAAATTGGAGATTGAATTTTAACTGACAGTTGCAAGTTGATTTTTAAATGAAAAGTGTGTGCTTGCAAAATTGCGGTAGATATATATTGAATTATTCGCCAATAAATATTATTAAATTATTTGCAATAAATATTAATATTCCATTTTTTAATATATAATTTTCTTAAATTATATTTATTTAATTCTTGTTTTTGGTTAAAATGAATCACGTAGATAATTATTCATTAGAAGAAAAGTTCAAAATTAAACGTTTAGGGCCACATCAATCATTTGATTTTAATTTAATTTGTACTGAAAAATATCAATGTAGAAAATTTTCATTGGATTGGTTTCTAAAAATAAATGGCTTACGGTTAGTATAGGAAAAAATCCATTGTTTTGCTTTTATTGCATTTTGTTTAGAGGAGAATCGGCTTGGACAGAAATCGGTATCCGGGATTTAAAACATTTATCGGAACGAATTAAAAAAATGAAACGAGCGCTACGCATTTAAAAAATACTTTAAATTACCAAACCTTCGGGACGGTTAATATTCTCCTACAGATTGATTCAGGATACGCGATCTATTATTATTATTATTATTATTTATTGATATATCATGTACACAAGATAGAATCTTATAACTAGTACACTTATTAATAAATCGGTTAGATAGGAGGATATGATAAGAATAATAGAGTAAAAGAATAATTGAAAATATAATAGAGAAAGTTAAGTGAAAGAAAATTTATAAAAGAAAACTTGTATTTGCGCTTTATACAACCCTGTTAGAAATATGATGGAAAAACGCTTCTTGAAAATGCCCGCCGAATCAATGCGCTGGAGATCAACTGGAAGGGAATTCCAAAGCAAAGACGCGAAGAAAAGAAAGAACGTTGTCCAACCAAGGTACGGAATCGAGGGATAATTAAATTATTGTTTCTGAGAGATTGTGAGGGTACTACAAACTGGTTAAGGTAAGCGGGTTTGCGCTGGTGCAGGATATCATAAAGCAGGCGCATAAGCCTGTACTCTCGGTAGTCTCTAAAAGAGCAACCCAGGATCGAATTAGAGTAGGGAGATATATGATCATAACGGCGCAGTTTATAGACAAAACGTACGCAGTCGTTGAAGGCAAGATTAAGCTTACGCGCGCAGGAAGAATCGAGAGAGGGGAAAATAGACAGGCCATGCATCAGGTGAGGGAGTAGTAAGGCCTTCATTAAGTTCATACGCAGAGACCTACTGAGCAAACTGCAGTGAAGCCTAAGTTTCGACAGCTGACCATAGGTTTTCTGAACAATGAAGCTTATGTGAGTTCCATAGCAAAATATAATAAAAATGTGAAAAAGAATCGTGAAGTATTAAGTCGTATTTTAGATATCTTAAAGTTTTGCGGTGGTCACAATTTAGCTCTTCGTGGACACGACGAATGTGAACCAAGCATTAATCGAGGAATATTTCTTGATATGGTTACATATACCAGATAAATAGATATCGCATTCGACAACTACTTGAAAAATAATCAAATCGCAAAAAAAAACACTTCGAAAACTGTACAAAACGAGTTCCTAGAATGCTGTTTACAGGTTTATTTACATTAAGTGAAATCTGAACTTCAAGCAACAAATTTTGTATCTGTTCAAGCTGATGAAACTACGGATATTTCGTGTAAATCGCAAATGGTTTTAATTTTTCGTTTCGTTAAAAATAATAAGCCTGTTGAACGTTTTTTATCACATTTTGACCTTAATGATGGGTCCGCAAAAGGTATAGTTGATGTGATTTAGAATGCTGTGAAATGCTACAATTTAAAAAAAACTGATTGCTCAAACATATGATGCTGCCGCTGCAATGAGTGGGAGTACAGCCGGGGTTCAAACTTTAGTAAAAAAATGTTATCCATTTGCACACTTTGTGCATTGTTATGCCCATCAACTAAATTTAGTCTTAAAGCAGGCATGCTCAGTTATTAAAGAAGCACCAATATTTTTCGTTATTATATGTGCTTTTAAGTCATTCTTTTCATGCTCTCCCAAAAGAAAAGATTTATTAATGGAAGTTTGGTTTATTAGTGGAACTTCAATTTCCGAGCACTGCGATCTATACTCGAAAATAAAGAAATTCTCATTCGTTGTTTTGAATTGACAATAATTAATATTTTTTTCAAGCCCCACCAAATTTTAGAGGCAGGAGCCGCCACTGCTAAACTACTACTTTACAAAGCAATGCTTAGGCCAATCATTGCATACGCCTTTCTAATATGGTGTACCTGTTCTCCTACCTACGGCAGCTAAGGAAATCCAGATCCTTGAAAGGAAAATATTAAGGCACTGCACCTCGCTTTATATGAAGGAAACAAAAAAATGGTACTCGAATCAAGTCCTCTATGAGAGAGCTAAGATAACTCCTATCATGCAGTACCTAACCGAACAACTGAAGAAGCGACTAGCTAACATCGGCAGTCACCCGAACGAATTGATCAAAGAATTGACACTTCAACCGGAAGCTGACCACACCTACTTGTCTCCGCTACAAATGATCAGGCAGGACTTCCAACTCCTCCTACAGCCTAACGCTGATGATAATGAATTCATGCCTGCGTTTTACTCCCTTGGCCCTGCCCATGTGAGAGGATGACCAGAGTGAACCCATTATGTCAATTATTAACATTTACTGAATTCCATGACCTCACACTCCATAACTTGTTCCAGTAATGTCGGTAACCTGAAGACTTAGGTAGCCATGAACATGGAACAGGATAAGTTAACAATAAGCCACCCAGAAATATAAGGATAAGCTAAAGGTGATGACCCAATCACGACTTTATTCGCGTTTACGCGCGTCAAAGCGTTCACGCGCTTTGTCGTCGATATTTGATTGTATGTAATTCAAAACGAGCTATCCCATTCACCACTTTGCGGCGTCAAGCGACGGCAAAAGTCGACCAACTTTCAACTTTTCGGTTGGCAGGCGTTGAAAATTACCAAACTGTCAAACTCTCGAATGATCAAGATTGAGATTTGAAAGTTCGCATTTTAAATTAACTTCGCAGTGCATACATAAATTTCAATCAAAGCAACATTTTTGAAGTCCTGACGCTATGAATGAACCTTCAACGGACATCGGACGCGCCGTCGGCATTAGACCTTCGCCTTAAGTCTCAAAATACCTTAATATCTTTTCAAGACTGAATAAGTGTTGTAAATGTTCTACAGAAGGCTAGTCGAATATATGTATGTATATACATATATATATGGACTGATCCGTTTAAGAGCTATGTACAGCTTAATATAAGCTAACCTTTTGTAAGTCTTTAGTCAGTACGAATTTGATCTGTGATATTAGTCCCCTTCTGTGTTACTTTTTTGTTTTAGTTAATTATCTTTTGTTGTATTTTTTGTGTTGTCTTGTTTTCCTTTAAATCTATTCTGTAGGCCACTGAGGTAAACTAATGTGGCGGCGTCGTTGAGCAGACGCAACGCCTTTGATAGCATATGAATTAGTAAACTTGATTGTATAATTTCTGTACGAACTTCGGTTCTCTCAGGGTAGAAGAATTAATGTATTAGCTCAGACATATTGTTAAGTCAGCAATAACCCCATTTATGAAGATCTATTACCCCGTTTATGACTAGGCTCAACCTAGGTTCAACCCAGGTTGAACCCAGTCATAAACGGGGATCGAGTTAAAACTGGGTCCACTCAACCCAACTCAGCTCTCCTACCTGGGTCGAGTTGATATTTCGTCTCATAAACGCGTGTTGAGTTGAAATTGGGTTGAAGTGACATTTGTTTTGTTTGTTTACCATCCATGAAGTCTGCCTTCGGCGTTAGTTTTGTGTTCGGTGTTTTTGTAGCGCGTTAATTATTTTATATTAACTATATATGTAAAAACAGAGGAAATTTAATTTTGACAATGGCTAAAAGAAATATTTGGGAGCATCAGGAAACAAAAACTTGTTAGAAATAATGCGGGAACAAAATTCCCTTCACCATTTTGATGGAAAACTGTATAGGAAGTCAGAAATATAGAAAAAGAATTAACAAAAAGAGGTTATGTTTTGATGTCAGTTCAACCCAAAGTGAACTCAACTCGGAATCATATACGGTGGTCGAAATTTCAACTCAACCTCGACTCAACTTTTCAACCTAATCATAAACGGGGTGTATGTATATATGGTTATGAAGCTCAATAGATTTTTTTTTATTATTCTAATTGTAACTAATTGGCGGGTGTTCCCACGACAAAAATATTGTAATAAGCTATGCATATAGCTAACTTTTAGAAATCATAAACCATTTGATGGAGTTCAAGACATTAATCGCAAAATTTCACAAAATAACGATTCCATCTTTTTTTCGAAACTGCAATAAAATTCCCAAACCGGGCTTTAATATAAATAATTTTATGGGAACATGGTTTTGTAATATGATAACATTTATCCATAAATGCACTTTAACAAATATACTACCATCTATTATTCAACTTAAAAAAGAATTTACTTCAAGGAACAGATGACATAAAACTAAAAAAATATTAGGCAATGGCGTTTGAGACTTGTCACAGTTGTTTATATTTTGTATAAAGACACTTGTCTGGTAAATATTGAGTGTTATTTTACAATTTCACATATTTACAAGTTGATCTAAAAAGCATTGCACTAATTTCATGATGAGGCACAACATACATAAATATATAACATAGATCTTTAATTAAGAAAAGTGGGTTTTCTGTCGATAATATAAAAATGTCGAAAAACTTGTTAACATATATGTAAATCTAGAAAAACAGGGTCTTTTTTAATATCGCGAAAATCATATTATAATTTTACTTCTCAAAAATGAAAGAAATTGTGTTACTCATGATATCCATTTAAATTGGCTTATTGGTGGCTATTTATACTTTTTAATCACGACGTATTTACAACACTCTCAAAAGTTGTCTTCAAATTTTGATTGAGATTTGTAAAAAAGTATTTTTCTGGCATTGGGATTGACGTTAGTGCAGGAGTTTTCGATCTTTCGAGCACTATAAAATGCCAATGCAGTGAAAATTTTGAAACAATTTGGAATTGCAGCTGATGGATTGCGTTTTTTGGACATTGAAAAGCTAATTTCAATGTCATTTTATGCCATGACAAAACTTAACAAATTGTTTATGTAAAAAATTATAGTCATAATAATTCTGAGACCACCACTACAAATAATAGTCACATGGTTGATGTCCTTTGTGTAGCTTTTAAAACTGCGAATTCATTATTTGCCCAAGTCATGTCTGGAATTTATTGGTCGTTTATTTTATCTAAAACAAAACCAAGTGTATTTCCAGAAACTTGGACTTTTTAGGATGCATACACAAGTTATAAGAAAAGTTTAAGCTTTATTTCAAATGTTGCCATTTATATTTGTTTTTCACGTTATGTTACTAACAGCATCACATTGTCATGTTTTCTCTCAAATTCATATAGTAGGACTTAATAACTATCCTCTAAAAGTATGCCAACTGATGAACATATAGTAAAAAGTGCACAGAAGGAAAGGTGTATGGTGCTATTGACTTTATAATATGGAATCTCAAAAGGTGTCGGAGTTCATTTTACGAACTGGAGCTAACCCAAACGATGCCATTAGTTGTCTTAAAACATGGGGGTGGGATCTTAAACGCGCGGTAACCGATTATAATGGTAAAATATAATTTTACTAAAAACATTTAATTAAAACAAACATTTTTATTTTTTTAGATACTTGTACAGCTGATTTAGAAAGTGATACTCCTCCAACACAAAAGCAAAAGACTCAAGATGAAGAAGATTTTTCCAACAATGTGGTTAAAAGGCGCCCAACTCTTATAAAATCTGATTCAATTGATATTGTAGATTGTTAGTGCTAGAAGATCAAGAACTTTATAATATTCAAAAATCTGTAAACATATTACTTGCAGATAGAAAGCTCTCTCGTGGAATATCGCGTGCAACTGACAATATTAATTTAGTATCACGTGCCAGAACTGAAATAGCAATGGATTTTCACAGCAATTGTCAGAAGAGCATTGAGCAACTTCATTCTATCGATACTCCTGATTTCACATTTATTTTACCAAATATTTTCAATTATCCTACTCCGTTTAGAAATTTTTTAGAAAAAGATCTTATTGAAACGTCAACTTTATCTGCACTGGAACAGACTCGCCGTCTTAATTGGTGGTCAGAAAATGGAACGTGTCGGAAACTTTGGCCACTAGCTACTACAGGTAATGTATTATTAAAATGTAGAAACAAATATTTTACAAGATATTTATTAAAATAATACTGAAAATTATGATCACGTGAATGAATGAAAGTTTTTAAACTAGTCTTAGTATTAGCATTATAGTTAGTTTTTTGATAAAAAAAACAATTTTATTTTTTAATAATTACGTTTGCTTAGTAGAGTATGTATCTAGTAAAGTATGTATCTTTCTTCTTCTACCTAAAGCCCAATTCGAGCCTTGTGCTCCACCAGCTGCTTACTCCAAACGTCTCTCTGCTCCGCAGCTTGCCTTCAGTTTCTTGTGTTGAGGAATTATGCTGCATCAGTCTTAACACAGTCTTCCCACTTTGACTGCTTTGTCAATTGGTCATTTCTCATCCGGTAGTAGATTCAGGACTTTTTTCGACATCCTTGGGTCATCCATTCTTTGCACATGAAGCATGGTTGATAGTTTACACTCTGAATAAGTCATACAATTCGTGATTATATCGTATTCTCCATGCGTCATCTTCATTTACGGGCCGTCAGAGAATCTTTCTCTCAAATATATACATCTTATCCGCAGATTTTTGGGAGATACTCCATGAGTAATTACTGTACGTATGATCGCTTTGTGCATACTTTTTTTCTGTTGGCTGGTGTCCCTGGATTTCATTACTGACAGCAGGGAGAAGCATGTATAATTGCTATAGGATGGGTGCCAACCCATCGGGCTACTTTAAACCTTGCTTGACTGGGAAGGACTCCGTCAGTTCTCCTTGTATTCTGACTATACCATTCAACCACAGCTAAATAATCCCGCGCTAGTAAATCCCCTGAAGTTTCCGACAAAAATATTTCAGTTAATTTGTACTTTTTGGAAATGATCACGATACCATGGAAAGATCAACTTACGTTACCCAAGTGTGTGTTCGGCTATAGTAGAGAAACCGTGCATTTGAGTCGCTAACGGCGTCGTCACGAATAAGTTTGAGGGCCCTTTTTTGTTCTTTATCTAACCACACTAAGGTAGTTTTCGAAGCATCGCCCCAAGTGAGAGAGTTGTATTCGGGAAGAGGCCGAATGTAGCAATTGTATAATAATTACGTGCTGAAACATAAAACTCTTTCCACAACTCGTTTGCGGTGGGGATTGTTTTGATCAATCCCAATTAACATCAATATTTGGTCATCCTGGTTAATAATAGGGTACCAATGATCCTTTTAGGTCGGGTCTTCACCTAGTGAACGGTGCACCTCCTTGTTCACCTGATAGTCTAGTACTGCCGTCATCACATTTTTTGTCGGCTAGCTAGCGGCATTAACTTGTTTCAGGAGGCATACCACTCCGACGAGGCTAGTTCCGGCTAAACCCGCCGGCTGTGGGTCAGCCGGCTGCTTAAAAAAATTAACCAATGCAACATCCAAGAGTTCAAACCGGAGGCTCATTGTTTACTCCTCATGCATCCTCCAGGCTACCCTTAACCTATCATATCCTTTTTTATCTTCGAGCTAAGCTTACTACTTGTTTCCATATACTTTACATTCAAAATTATTTTTTACATTTTAGTTCATTGCCCTGTAATGCCCAACAATAATCTCGTCTCCGGTTTGTTTCGTTAACGAGAAGGGATTGGTAGGGTTTAAAAAAATTTATCCACCACCACCGTGCTCAGCATCCTCGAAAACGGGGGGAAATATATTTTGGCGCTGATATTACAAAAAAAATTCACCCCTTTTGGGGAGAGTATTGGCCGGTGGAGGAGGTGGGGGGGGGGGGGGTCGGAAGCGATATCCAACACCACCATCATGGGGTTTTTTACAGGGAAACCGTGTAAAGCGCGTTGAACCCCTCTTGGGTGTGGTTTTTGGCCGTTTTGGGGGTTGCGCAAATCCAAAGAGAAATTCTAACAGCGCCATCGTGTTCAGCATCCTCGAAAACGACGGGGGGAGCTACTCTTGTTCCGGCTCAAAATATTTACATTTTCGTCCAACTCACACACGCCCCTATGTTTGACAAGGTATGCTTTAAAAATTCTCCTTCGCAAGCGGTCTTTGATCCCAGCATGAGACTCAGGCAACTTATCTTTAGTGTTGCCAGTCAAAACATATAAAAATCTGGAGAAAATCCCTCTCTAGCTTTTGGAGATCTCCAAGGATAAAGGATACTTAAGATGACCTTTGAATCCTTTTTTCGTCGAAAGTCCTTTTTGTCATTTTTATTTAATGGCTTGAAGGTTTTTCTTCAAAATGATGTATATATCACAGCGCTAGGATAATATTTGCACTTTGTACGATATTTTAAGTACTTGTACTATGCAAATTTCGAAATATTTAAGTACCGTTATTTATGAAACTACCTAACATTTTTGCAAAATATTGCACCTTACGTAATACTAGTCACTAGTACTCCAATTGTACGAAATATGAAGAAAATCGGAGAAGGTCGTGTCCCACCCGAATTTTAGGGTTGCCAACTCGACGGGACGGAATTGCCAACCAAAAAAGGTCACTGGGCGAACTCAAATATATATAACTTTTGCTAACTCGTCCGCAGTGATTTTATCTTCCAATGCAGTGACAACTTTATAAAAAAAAATCAACATTTTTCGACATTTTCATGTCTTTTAAAGATTTCTGGTGTTTCTCGCCTTCATGGTGTGTTTGAATGGATTTAAAGCCATCGTATTTTACAGCAAAAAATGTACTGCATACAATGCACTTGGCTTCGCTCTCGTCTCGTCCAATTACAAGCCAACTTGAAAATTTTGGATCAATTAAACACGATTTATTGAAAACGCAGTTTCTAGATCGTGGTTTTTTCGGAGGCGGTGACTTTTCGTTGCCCGACATAGTTTTTGATAGAACTCTTGACGTATTACTTTCGTACACACTAAAATGGCTGATTTTAAATATAATTTATTCACCCGCAAAATCTGAAAGCGGTGAATCAACACAAACCTGACTGCCGTTTGCTAGTGATACAAAAGCTACTAGGTCCGTGCGCATGATAACTAGCTAAATTCAAATTGCGTTTGAGTATAACATGTTAAAAATGTACGAATTTCTTCATAGTTGTAAAGATTTTCTAACTTTATAAGTATTAACAAAAATTATAAATATTAAAACATTTTTGATGAAAGAAATTGAAATTGCCGGCTTTTTTCGAATTTTTCAAATTTCTGGCCGGCCGCCGACTCGAGAGTGATATTGCCAGCCGAGCCGGCTGAAAACCGGCCACTTGGCAACCCTACCGAATTTTCATGGAATGGCCCACCCGTATGCACTTTCATTTGATACCTATGCCGAGTGGATTGTAAAGAAAAAGGTAATCCGCCATTTTGTGTTGGCCGCCATTTTGAATTTGGAATGACGCCACACAGCTAATAGTATTCTACTTGTCATATTCTTTCATTTGATACCCATTTCGGGGGCCGGGGAGCACATTGTAAAATTCGGCCGCCATCTTGAATTTTTAAACAAAATGGTCAGATTGCATTGTCACGCGAGCTATACATTCGGGTGGAGCGAACAAATGTTTTGAATCTTGATTATTAATAGAAAAGTTGCTACATGATGTTAGGATAATAAGTGTAAAATTATATGAAAATCAAATTAAGTCTTGAGGTGCCTCAACGCTCTCGAAAGATGGAAGAAATGCATGATATAGGAAAATTAAGGGCCGAAACACATCCAGGCTGGTGTTAAAGCTAATCTCTCAAAGCTTTCCTTGAGGCGAGCTATAGAGCCGTCCACGGAATACTCAAAACACAATCAGCCCAGCTGATGACAGTTGTCAAATTTGTTAACGATTCGTAAAAAGTGTAAAATTTGCAAATCATTTAAATAAAATAAAATTAGTTGGCCTGGTTTCATTGTTATATTTATCAATACAAACTCGCAAACAAAATCCCAACCTCAAAGCTCAACTGTTAAAAGCAAACTAGAGCCTCGGCCGAATTCAAATTCCAACATTGCCGGAATTCCGACAGAGGCGAGCCTTGCGGCCATCTTTGCTAAGGCCTGAATTTGCGACACAAGTTTTAATGTGTTCAATCCCATTTAAACGCATAGGTTGGATGTGCTTGCAGCTAGCTTCGGGATTGGATGTGTTCAAACCACGCCTGGATGTGTTTCGGCCCTTATGTTTTTGAATTTGGATTAGTAATAGTGTGGAAATGTTGCTACATGATGAAGCATGAAAAGTGTAAAATTATATGAAAATCAAGTTGAATCTTGCGGTGTTGATCGGTTATAAGGAAGTGGGTCAAAATCAAGTTGCAAGATTTGTTTACATCAGGGATCGGAAACGCACGCTTGCGTGCGCACGCGCCCACGTGCGTTTGGCCACGAGCAAATGTAATACGAACGCATTTGTGCGATGTGCGTTAGGAAATTTCAAACGCACGCGCACTTTGTGCGCGAACGTATGAAAAATTTCGTGTGCGCACGCGAGCTTTCGTTTGAAAAATTTTCTAACGCACGCGCTCGCGAACGTGCGGATGCGTATACGAGTTGTTTATTCGACTCGTGAGTCGGGCTTAGATTTTTTGCTGCAATTTTTTGGGGCGTTTTTTTGATAGAACGAATGAATTACTTAGCAGTGATTTTGATGTTTGTTTTGCTAAAATGTTAACATTTTGCGTTTGTGCATTATTTTGTATTAATATATTTTCGTATTTTTAAGGGTTTGTGGGTTTCACAGGAGGAAAGCCATAAATAAATTATATTTCGCTAGAACAGTTTTTACGATAATGGATAAAAATCAATTACAAATTAGTAGGTAATTCCATACATTTTTGTATTTTTTTTTAACTTGAATAGCTTGAATGAAATAGTAATATTTAGAGTTTCAGACATGTGAGACAGACAGCTGCTTACTTATAAAAGTTAGGAAATAATTATTTTGTAAATGTTGCATTACTAGAACAGAAATTAATAGAAGCTAGTTTCGGATTGTTTAATCAATTCGACTAGTATTATTCATTCTTTAAAAATTTTACTATAAATTTTCTTTTGACTATTTCAGTTTTCGGTCAGACAATAATTGTCTGCATCGTTAAATTCCTAAGGGTCAAAATTATCTATGCTGTAAGTTTTCAGTCAGACAATTGTTTGCAACTTAATATTCCAAAGAATCAAATTTAATGCTGTTAATATGAAGTAAGCATTTATGATGGTGAAAAAATTCTTGTCCGTTTAAAGTTCCCATCATTAACAGAAATTTATGTCCCATTAGAACAATTAAATCAGTCTTGTTTAGGAAATGAAACCAGTAAGCCTTCTTTTATTCTAACGGCAGGCTGCGTTTCACTCTACAAAACAAAGTTCTAAGCGCGTAAGCAAAATAAGGTTAACCGCTATGAACACAGATTAAATAGTTTTTCCCTATACATATTACCAGGGATAAACTCCAAAATATCTTAAGATTGATTAATTTTTTCCAAGGAAAGCGGTCAGCGTCTATAGACCGGGAGATGATGACAGAAGTTCAAGCACGATTTTCTCACTCATGCCTCTTGGAGTACCGAAAGTTACATCAGAGATAAGTAGAATCATCGCAAAATTGAGCGGTCCCCGCGGTGCCAACATTTTTTAAATAAATTTTTATTTTGTCACAAATTTTTGCTTTCTTAAACAATTTTCTCCCTTCTGCCAATATTATAAAACGATAGTCAAGCACCGACTTTATGATCGATGAGCTAGGCATAAGTGCACCTAGGGTTTTAAGCATTGATATGGTAGGGTGAAAGTGTAAAAAAATGTTCGTGATAGTAGGTATTTTCTCACCGCTGCCAATCTAAAGTTTGAAATTATCCAACTTACACAGTCCATTAAAAATATTGGCGTAAGGGCAGATAAGGGCTGAATGAATTTCAGTTCTGCAAAAGTTGATAAACATTTTTAGCTTGGTTCTGCGATTTTCTCACTTATGCCATTGAAACTATATAATATTTATGAAAATTAAAAGGAAAACAATATTATACATTATATACAAAATATACAAAATTATTTAATATTCAAAATTCAAAATTATTTTAGATTTTAAATGATTGAGGTGCCACCAATTAAATCATGTGGTTTGGTGCGCTTCAATCTGCGTATTAGTCCGTTCGTATTGGTGAGTTCCACTGCTTCTTGATTTATGTGTTGCCTCAGTTTTCGATCATGGACTCCTGCGTATTCCACAATCGTTTCTGCTACAGTCCTCAGTTTAAGGTCGCGATGGAGGTCAGTATTTCTTATATACCATGGCGCATTCACTATTCCTCTTATTACTTTGTTTTGGAACCGTTGGATAGTTTCTATATTATTTTCAGCGGCACATCCCCACAACTGAATTCCGTATGTCCACACGGGTCTTAATATTTGCTTGTATATAAGCAGTTTATTGTGTATAGATAGAACTGATTTTCTACCAATAAGCCAATATAGTTTTCTAAGTTTGATGTTTAGTTCTTCTCTTTTCTTTTTTATATGCTCTTTCCACCTAAGTTTTGCATCTAGATTCATCCCTAAATATTTTGCATTATTGGAGTACAGGATTTGCATTCCAAAGATGGTAATAGGAAGCGGCTGAGTTCTTTTGTTAGTGAAGTTAACGTGTACTGATTTAGTGCTATTAAGATGTATACGCCACTTTTTAGTCCAATTGACTACAGTATCTACCGCGTTTTTCAGGATACGGGTTGATTCTACTTCGCTTTTCTCTATTGCAAGTATTACTGTATCGTCGGCGAAAGTGCCTATTATACTATTTGAAGGGACTGGAAGGTCATTCGTGAAAAGTAGGTATAGCATTGGACCTAATATACTTCCTTGAGGTACTCCAGCTTTTATTTCTTTTAGGAACGATGATTAGAGGATGCTTACTCTTGCTTGATGCGAAAGAATCTTTTTGAGAGATAAGATTCCAAAATTGTCGCATGTTCTTTGGGAAAGAGTAATCTCAGCTTATATAGTAGTCCTTCATGCCATACCTTGTCAAACGCTTGAGCAACATCTAAAAATATAGCTGAGCATGCCATTTTTTCTTCCAGAGCTTTTTCAATAACGTAGACTATTCTATGAACTTGCTCTATGGTAGAATGCTTCTTTCTGAATCCAAACTGGTGAGTTGGTATCATATTATCGTTTTCAATAAATGGTTGCAGCCTCTTGATGAGAATTTTTTCAAATATTTTCGACATTATGGGTAATAAGGATATAGGTCTATAAGAAGACACTTCATGAGGATCCTTTCCGGGCTTTGGGACCATGATTATTTCAGCGACTTTCCAATAGCAAGGAACATGTTTGAGTCTGAAGCAGGCATTTATTATTCCTGTTAGTCTACAAATGGCTCCTTGGGGAAACTGTTGCATCAGCTCTGCGGTAATCAGATCATACCCAGGCGATTTTTTCAGCTTTAAATCTTTCCGAATAATTTCTTCGATTTCAGTCTCCGTAACTGGATGAATTTCGCCACTCCTTTGTGATGTTCCTGGCCAAGTTCTATCATTTGGTCCTTCATTCGGTTGAAATGTTTTTGCCATGTGCTCAGCAAATAGCTCTGCCTTCTCCAAATTGCCTTTTGCCCATCAACTATTTACTGATTTAAGAGGTGGATTATGCTGTATAGGACGTTTTAGGTATTTTGTTGATTTCCACACTGCATAATCCGTTGTTTTATCTGCGGTGAGTCCGCTTAAGTATTGGTTAATATTTTCATTTCTTAGTTCTCTTAATTGACTGCGTATAAGTACAGTGAGTTGGTTTAGTTGCGATTTGAAGTAAGGGTACCTTGTTTGTTGCCATTTTTTTCTAATCTTTCTTTTATTAGATATTAAGTCCATAATGCGTTTTGGGTACATTAAACCAATGGCTTTCTTTTTAATAGGAGGAGTACTTTGTATTTGTTTGGTAAAGGCGAGTGTTTCTTCATCGAGCTGGTCTTTGCTTAGCAGCTGTGGATGAGGATTCAATTCTTGCTCAAGCAATTCCCTAAAATTATCCCAATCTGTATTTTTTGAGTGAGATACACGTTCTGTTTTTTAAAATTTGCATTTTCATTAACGACCATATAGATTGGAGAATGATCCGAATTTAGATCTGTTCCTTCTTCTATTTGTACTAGGCTTCTGGATATTTGTTTTGTTATGAAGAAGTCGATGAGGTCAGGTAATTTATCCTTATCTGTAGGCCAATATGTTGGTTTGCCAGTTGAAACAAACTAACATCCTGTTTGTTGAGCTGCTTTAAGCAATTCACGACCTTTTGTTGTTATCAGACGGGATCCCCAATGCGTGTGTTTTGCGTTGAAATCACCGCCCATGATGAATCGGTTTCTGTGTTTTTTTAATAATTCCTCATATTGTTCAGAACTAATTTTATGTCTTGGTGGGCTATAGACAGCTGTGAATGAAAGTAGGTACTGTTCGGTTTTGATGCTTATTGTTGTTGCTTGAAATTCAGCTGTGCAAAACTTATCTTCTTCATAGTGTTCTATAGAGCTTTGATGATTATCGCGCTTCCGCCCCTTGCATTGTTATGGGGATGGTTTGTGTAATATATATTGTAGTTTTTGAACTTAAGAAAAGATTGGTTTGTAAAGTGCGTTTCAGATATCAAGCACAAATCAATTTTTTCAATTTCTAACACTGCCTGTAATTCGTCTTTGTGTTGATAAATTAAACACTTTTTTTGAATCGGCATAACGGTCGGGCGTATCTATACTGAAGGTATAAGACATAAAGTTGTAGAAAATTCGTGGAAATAACGACAATTTTCTCACTTACGCCATTTTGCATGTAGGTAGAAAAAGTTGTTTTAAACTAATAGTGAAAGAGTCATAAGTGCTACAAAAGGCTTATTACCTTAAAATCATTAATCAAGTATCAGCCAATGTAACGTCGGCTTATAACACAGGTCAACAAAAACAAATTTCTTTTTGAGTCCATATTTTAATCATGATTTTCTAAGCCTTTGTACCAAAAAATAACTAAAACCATCGTTGACTCTTGAAAAACTTTGTTTTTGTAGCGTTAACAATGATCAATACATATTTAAGCTTTTGTATGAGAAAATAACTAAGTATTGTTAAATGTATTGTGGAAATGAGCAAATAACTAAGTATTGTTAAGCTCCTTATATGAGGAAGGACGATTTAAGACTCTACAACTACGAGTGCTGTTAGTATAGCTA
The DNA here is from genome assembly GCA_963855945.1 of Thereva nobilitata. Lineage (NCBI taxonomy): Eukaryota > Metazoa > Arthropoda > Insecta > Diptera > Therevidae > Thereva > Thereva nobilitata. Next base: position 39,882,216 of record OY979697.1, read on the forward strand.
TGTCGTTTCTGGCACAGTAAAGTCATCGGTTTTAGCCTCGGGTGTGAATGCGGGCTTAGCTTGAAGCTTTGGTTTTGGTTTGTTCTTGACGTGAAGCTTGGACAACAACCTTTGTGGTGAGTTTTGGGTGGACTTAAAAGCTTTCGATGAGCTTTAATACTCTAGAGATATCGCCACTAGCTTTGATATTCTGGACTACAACCGATAATGTCACTGCGTCAGAACCGACATATCTATACAACTGGAAGCAATTCGTTAAAGCTTTCCGTCAACATTCTATTTCTATCCTAGTTTGTCGGAAGCCAAAGTAAAAGCTGGTATGAATTTTAGTCGGACCACAAATAAAGAAAATAAAGGCCAGCAATGAATGTTGACAGCTACCCAACACTCACGAAAGTCAAGCAGTGGCTCATGTTTTTCTCGAAAACAATAGAGCTGACAATTACAAACAGCTTATTTCAACTACGTTTGTTTACTTTAATAACATGTGTTGCAGAAAGTTCTTAAAGAAAACATTGGTGGTTGTTCACAAGAACAAGGTGAACGTTTTCATCAAAACTTTCTTTCTGTCATCTACAAAGGCAAACTTTTTCAGGTAAAGCTATTTTTTCTTTAATTAGTAATGTGAGAGAAATACAAACAGATACGCAGAACTCAGACTCAAAATTTGTGTTGACCGGTGTAATTGATTCTCACTTATGCTATTTTGCACGTTATGTTATAGACCAATATTGAAAAATACATAAGCGCCACAAAGGGCCTTATTATTAAAAATTATTTCAAAAGTTGTATACTGTATTTGTATACAATTTTATTATTATAAAAACAGTTGAAATATTTGTAAAAATTACAACCATCGTCTCACTTATTTTATGTAAAATATATAGAAAAAGTTAATTTAGAAAGTATAATAAAGAGCATAAGTGTCGGAAATGATATTTATATTAAATAGAAATAATTTTTATAAAAGAAATTGGAACTGGAAAAATAAAAAAATAAATATTATGTATTATTATTATTATTAATATCCTGTTTTACCCCTGTCAGGAGCATAGGGCTTCCAAAAGCTTCTCCATCGGACTCTGTTTTGAGCTATCCTCTTGGTTTCAATCCAGGTTTTGTCAACATTTTTGATTTCTTTCATTACTGTCCTTCTCCACATATTTTTAGGTCTACCGACACCTGTTCTTCTATATATAAAGTTTTTTCACTATATATTTCTTCAATTTGAATTTCCTTCTCAAAAAAACTGGAGAAAAGACCAGTCATAGGTAGGTACTCTATGATGTCTTGCGCATTCGTGTGGCCGTTCGTACGCCTTATAATACGATGGAACATGTGACGATGATGATTATGAAGATGACAATAATAATAATGATACTGATGATTATTAATATTGAATTGTAATTTATAATATAACTTTTAAAACTTTTTCAATAATTTTCTACCATAAAGCCCTTGGTGGCACTTATGCCTCTTTCAATATTAGTTTATAACATCTTTTTCTACCAACATGCAAAATCGCATAAGTGAGAAAATGGTCAATGTTTCCACAAATTTCCTACAACTATTCCGATACTTTAAAGTATAAAAGCCCACCCGGGCACTTATGCCATTCAAACTAACGAATTTTTTAATTATTTATATTATGTTGATCTTTGTTTGATTAATGAGAAAATCACAGAACCAAGCTAAAAATGTTTATCAACTTTTGCAGAACCGAAATTCATTCAGCCCTTATCTGCCCTTATGCCAATATTTGTAATGGACTGTGTAAGTTGAATAATTTCAAACTTTACATTGGCAGCGGTGAGAAAATTACCAACTATCACGAACATTTTTTTACACTTTCACCCTACCATATCAATCCTTAGAACCCGGGCTGCCCCTATGCCTAGTGTTGTGCCTTGGTTCCAAAGCTAAACGTCGATGCTTGAGTGAGTCTAATTTCAGAAGTCAAAGTATCAGGTTTCTTTCTGGTAGCGCGCGTAGAACCAACATATAACACTAGCTATTCGATCATCAAGTCGGTGCCTAACTATCGTTTTATAATATTGGCAGAAGGGAGAAAATTGTTTAAGAAAGCAAAAATTTGTGACAAAATAAAAATTTATTTAAAAAATGTTGGCACCGCGGGGACCGCTCAATTTTTCGATGATTCTACTTATCTCTGATGTAACTTTCGGTACTCCAAGAGGCATGAGTGAGAAAATCGTGCTTGAACTTCTGTCATCATCTCCCGGTCTACTATGGAGAATACTTCCAGTTGTAAATTAGTTCATGGAAGAAATTTAGTAATATACTCATATCAACCACACAGAGAATTGTGAATAGAGCAATCGCTTCTGAATTGACAAATAATGTCTTTTAATATTACCACGCCTCTTTCCCGATAACATTTTTTCACAAGTCAAACACATTGACTTCGCCAACTCACTATTATAAGACATATATCTGTTAATGTCAAAACTTTAAATTCCCACAACTTTAAAGTTTTAATTTTTATTTAATAATCCAAAATTAATTTTCATTTTCACCAATTTTTCTTCACCAAAATTAAAGCTTTCAAAATGAAAAATCATCCTTTCCTACTTTTCCCTTTTATACAGCTCGCGAGTCATTTCTATTAACTCGCGTGCGCACGCGTGCGATAGGCATGTACTCAACTCAGTCTCGCTAGCAGTGTGCGATACGACCGCACTCATGCAAACGCACGCGCCCATGAGTTTTGCCTAAGGACTCGTGAGCTGCGAGTCATTAGAATGTGCGTGAGTCGTATACGTGCGCACGCGTGCGTTTCCGATCCCTGGTTTACATTGAACATATATACATACATGCATACAGGTGAAGTAATATAAAGCGTATATTAATCAAGTTCAGCCAGTTCCCGAGGACGAAATAAATTGTTGAGAATAAAATTATTTTCTCAAATCATGTAGTTTATAGCATGACTTAACTTTATTTAGTCAACTTTACGCCGTTCCCAATTCCGGGCCAATGTCATCCAGTTTTGCTCGAAGCTTTTGTGTTCAAGCCAAGATTCACTCAACGCTTGACTCGGAATCAACAGGCAGATGGTACATTAAATTAAAGCGTAGTTTACATTATGCTAATACATTAAACATCATCATTAGTACACAATAAGTACAGTCGTTGCCACAATTATTTGCACACCCGAAATTTCACAGGGAAAAATGGTATGAAAGGCTAAAAATTCCTAAAATTTTCATTATTTTAAATTTTATTTTACTAAATTTATTTTACTGATTCTTCATTATTAAAGCTAACTTAAGACATACAACAACAAAAAAATAAGTACAGCAAAGCACAAAAACAAAGAAAAAGAAAGTGTTCAAAATTATTTGCGCATGTATTCTAGGTGCCAAAATTATTTACACAATGTTAAAAATCGCTCAAAGAAGTTTTCGATTGGTTTTACCGTTATTCTTTGAATGAGAAAGGAATGGTTTTGCAATAATTCGTGGTAGTGTTTTTGAAATTTGTGTGTTTAAAATTTGGAAATGGCACGAAAAATTGAGTTAACAGTAGAAAAACGTGCAGAATATAATAATGGTGTTTCGGCCGCGGAACTAGGAAAAAAATATAAATATCACCGATTATTATCACGTCTCCAAGCATAATCAATTTGGAAGCGTTGTTAATATTAAAGGAAGGGAGGATCGCGGGCTACTACTGTAAGAGAAAACAAAAATATAACTCGCTTCGTGAAAAAAAATCCATCCGAAACGATAAAAAATGTTGTTAAACTATACCAATAGTGGTACGGAGGAAAATATTAGTAAAACAGCTGTTCGCAGAAAATAAAAAGAAGAAGGTCTCAAGGCTTATTTGGTTCGGAAGCAGCCGATTTCAGTAGCAAAAACCGTCAACTACGGTGGAAATTTGCCGAAGAATACAGGAATAAGCCTGTGGAGTTTTGGTGGCAGTTAAATTATGATATGGCGATGTATTACTTACAATGGTATTGGCCCAATTGTTAAATGCCCAGAGAAGAAGAGCTCCATATTTTATTTGTAGATTTTAAATGACGATGCGATATTTGCGGGTGATAACTTAATAGGCAATAGCTTTATCGTGCAGCAAAGTAATGCAACAATACATAAAGCTAAAATTGTTACGAAATATTTATCCGGTCTTCAGCAAAATGTTTTAAATTTGCCACCACAAATCCGCGATCCTAATGTAATAGAAAATGTATGGCACTACCTGAAATTGAGGATCGCGTACAAGTTTGGGAAAACACCGGAAGAAGCCTGGCAGGATGCCACAACTGCTTGGAGTACGATTCCTACTGAAATGTTACAGAACCTGATCAATTCGATACCTAGGCGGCTCGAGGAGATAATTATTGCGAAGGGAGGTAACACTAAATATTAGGTAATGGATTAATACGTCATTTATGGTTAGCTAAATAACAAAATTGAATTACTCCGTAGGTTTATAACACTTCAACCAAGTCGTGTAAATAATTTTGGCACCTAGAATACATGTGCAAATAATTTTGAACACTTTCTTTTTCTTTGTCTTTGTGCTTTGCTGTAGTTGTATTATAGTGTAGTAGTGCATGAGACTCTGGCAACTGAACTTTAGTATCACCAGTCAAAACATAAAAAAATTTGGAGAAAATCCCAGAAGAGCTTTTTGAGATACCCAAGGATAGAGGACACTTAAGATGTCCTTTGAATCCTTTTCCGTCGAATGCCCTTTTTGGCATTTTTATTTAATATCTTGAAGGTTTTTCTTTAAAATGATGTATATATCATAGCGCTAGGATAACAGTTGCACTTTGTACGATTTTTTAAAAGGACTGGTATTATGCAAATTTCAAAATATTTAAGTACCGTTATATATGAAACTACCTAACATTTTGGCAAAATATTGCACCTACATAATACTAGTCACTAGTACTCCAAATGTACAAAATATGAAGGAAATTGGAGAAGGTCGGGTTCTAAATTTCCTTTTTTTTGGTCGAATTTTCATGGAATGGCCCTTTAAAAAAAATCAAGGAGGTGTAGTCCATTTTTATAAAAAAAATAATTTATAACAAGAAGGTCTGTCAGAAGTTAATTAATAAAAATTGTCAGCCAGACAAATTTTTTCAAAAATGGTTCATTATTTACTACAAATTGTATAAATTTCAAGCATGTGTTTTGGAAAAACAAATCATTTTGTTAGCTAAATTCAAAAATTCATAAAAAATAACAATTAACAAATTTTTACTAGTCTGGCGGGCGTAAATGAGATAAATAAACGAAGGCTTGAATAACATATTGTGATTACATATTATGCCGGTGTGCGTCTACATCACGGCTCAGCGGGGAAGAAGAGCGCTTCCACACGGCAGTTAATGCGCTTCTTGGGAAGCACGGAGTGCTTGCCTGTTCCATTCCACTTCATTGCAATTTTACATGGGGATGTCATCAGAAAGATGCGCTTCCCCGTTCTTTCCTTAAACGCGCTTCTGAAGCTTGTTAAATGGATGCAGCGGGAAGCACTTGCGATTATGGTTCTGTTTGGATATGCGAAGCTTTTAAGCTTTTTTTTAATTAAAGAGGAAGGAAAAGAGCTGAAGAGAGAGTAAATATTTCATACTTAAAAACAGAGCATTTTTGAGCATTAGACATAAGAACATTTTGATATTCACACAAAAATTTCCAGTTATGCCAAATCACTACTCATTAGTTGCTCAGAGCTATGAAAACTGAAATCAAAGCAAATCCACAGGGAATTGTCATGTACAAAGAGAATTCGCAGCTTGCATCAAACCTACTTCCGATACGAAATACTCTAGAAGCGCATCACTAAAGCTTCCAGTGGAAGCACTTGCTTTATTTCCCGCTGGGGGTCTGTGCAGTACTTTCTCGAGTCTATACTAATTTCGCATGGACCCTGGACTGGCCCGTGCAATAGGCGCAAGGCGCGCAACGTGCTAAATTCTCCTCTACCATTTCGCTCGATTTAGGGCCAGCTCTAAGAAATACTTGTCTCAGGCGGCGGGCGGTCGGCCGAAGGCGAGCTCAAGGCGGGGAAGAGAGGCGAGGAAGAGGAAAGGCCAAATTCGAACCGATCTTCGTGAGTGTAGTCACAATTATTACGAAACTTTAAGTTTCTTCACAAAAAAAAACCTGAACACTCAACCTCCGGCCCGCCGGCTGCCCGGCCCTTCGAGCGTTTACTTGAATGGGCCATAGGCCAATCCGGGACTGGGCGTAACATGTTTTTTACATGTTTTTCAACTATTCTCACTTTATAATTTTGAGGTGTTCGATGGGGTAACTTTTTTGTGATGGGAGCCTACACTATTAAGTTAGCTTTAATAATGAAGAATCAGTAAAATAAAACTGAATTTAAAATAATGAAAATTTTAGGAATTTTTAGTCTTTCCCTGGGAATTTTTAGTAATTTTTACCTGGGAAATTTCGGGCGTGCAAATAATTGTGGCAACGACTGTATAATGTAAACACATCTGCTTATTGCGTTAGCGCTAACGCTATTAGCGCTAGTAAAGTTGGTTGCCCTCCAACTTTTTTGCTAATACAGTTTGCTAGCCCAAATGTTAAGATGGCGGGGACAAGTTCACAACAACAACAACTATTAGCCATATTAATAAGAACTAAAATTTGCTAATAATGTATACAGACATTGTCTGCTAATTTATTAGCAACTAATTTATTACATAGCGCTAATGAATTAACATAATGTAAACTACGCTTAAGTATCTTTTCCCGCACACCCGGTTTGGTTTTGGCGGTCAGTTGATGTTGTGGCCCTGGCACATCAGAATGGAACTGAGGTCGTTAACATTATCCAAGTGAAACTCCGATACAGTTTGTTGGTTTTGGCCTTATAATATTCGTGCCTTCATGCGAATTCCTTCCCTGTTGTGAAGTGCGCCAACTTTTTGCCTTACTACTCCAGAGTTTATCCAATCTCCTGGAAACGCATTTCCAGCCTAAGCCGAATAACAATAGCAAGTATTACTGGTGACCTTGTGTGTCTAATAGAGCACCTCAACCAAGGTATTCATCGCTTTGGCAAGTCTAGTCAGGTTTCTCTAAATATGGGACCATGCTCGGTTGACTAATCTTCAATTCCATGGCGATACTCTATTGGTATCGAGACAGTACTCTCAATCTCCTCCAACACACTTCATTGCTCCCGCTAGTGACGGTACTTTGCCTCACTCTTAAGCCTCGGCCACGATACGAGCGGCGAGCGGCGAAAAATGAGCGGCGAGCGGCACCAGAAAAATTTAATGTCTTGAATTAGCGGCGAGCGGCAGTAGAGCGGCACTTTAGTATTGCCACTCTACCTCTCAACGCTCCCCGCGCGTATCGTGACCGGATTCGAGCGTTTTCCATATAAAACAATATAAAATAAAACTCAGAATCGCCGCTCTGCCGCTAGCCGCTCGCCGCTCGTATCGTGGCCGAGGCTTTACGCCTTCGACAATTTAGGACAACCACGTATTAAACTTTATCACACATCTCAAATCGCCAAACAAACATCACAATGTTTTTTTTTGTGAAAGACTAGAGAGCTCAGAGAAACCCTTTGTACTGTCGACAACTATTTTTTTCGTATAGAGTGCAATGTCGAACAGCAAGCTCTAGTCGGAAGATAGTGGAGGGAGAGAGAGAAGTGAAGGAAGGAACTGCAACAACTAAGCCGCGATATTTTTTATTCCACCTACTTCCAAACCATTACTATCGCGACTCTGGCATCGGGGCATCGAGAAACAACTCGCTGGAGTGTTATGCCTCCTGAAACGAGTTGAATCCCATCAACCAACCGATGACATTCGCTGGTGGAGCGGGGAAGGACTAGCGGAAGGCTATGACAGGAGGAATCAGGAATGTAAAAAGGGAAGAAGAAAGAAGGAAAGTTATGTAGGATTACATAGTAGGGGAAAAGGGGACAGGCGAAAGATCGTGGTGCTGCCGGGATTCGAACGCGGGACCTCTGGGATGGTAGCCAGGCGCCTTAGGGCCGAAACACATCCAGGCGTGGTTTGAACACATCCAAGCCCGAAGCTAGCTGCAAGCACATCCAACCTGTGCGTTTAAATGGGATTGAACACATTAAAACTTGTGTCACAAATTCAGGCCTTAGATGGCCGCAAGGCTCGCCTCTGTCGGAATTCCGGCAATGTTGGAATTTGAATTCGGCCGAGGCTCTAGTTTGCTTTAAACAGTTGAACTTTGAGGTTGGGATTTTGTTTGCGAGTTTGTATGGATAAAAATAACAATGAAACCAGGCCAACTAATTTTATTTTATTTAAATGATTTGCAAATTTTGCACTTTTTACGAATCGCTAACAAATTTGACAATTGTCATCAACTGAGCTGATTGTGTTTTGAGTATTTCGCGGACGGCTCTGTAGCTCGCCTCAAGGAAAGCTTTGAGAGATTAGCTTTAAAACCAGCCTGGATATGTTTCGGCCCTTACTCCCTAGACAACCGAGGCCTGGGATTCCCCACTGAACTTCTTGCCTAGTCAAAATTTTTCCCGCAATACAAGACTAGCTCGCCCGGCTCACTTCCATACACCGCGGTCCTCGTTTTCCAGCACACTGCGGTCTAGAAATTCATTTATAAATAGAACAACTTGCCTGTGGAACAATCTCTCGCAGTCAGTATTTCCCAACTCGTACATCCAAATTCGCTCGAGTTCAATGGTAAGGTTGATCGCCTTCTAACCTATCCCTTTCTCACTACTTCACACTAAGCTTCCTACTAGACATTACAACATAGGGCGAACTTTAATCTTCCTAGACCCTAGAGAATTGAGGCTCTTCTTGCTGACGTTTGCCCAGGTAAATATTTTAGTAGTTGATGATTTACTTCGGATAAAGCACACTTATAATGGCCTCGATTCCCAGATCTGGCGGATCGAACACTCCCGCCGCAACTGCGGATTTGTGATCCGCAACAATTGTTCCGCAGATAATCAACAATAATCGCGTATTTCATAATCGCGTGAGTGTTCACTCTGAATTTTTTCGGTAATTAACACCGCATTCAATCCGCGACCGCGGTTTTGAATTTGCGACTGCGGATTTAAGAATCGCAAAGTGTCAAATCCGCACTCACTTCCGATTTGCCGGATCTGGGAATCGAGGCCAATAGTTTTAGTTTTCAGAGTTGTTGTTTTTGTATGTTGTAGTATTGCAAATAAGCAAGACTGCATCTAAAATTATATTTTCTATAGTTTACGACCGCATATCTAAACAGTTTTTTGTATTTATACCGAAGTTGAGAAATTCACTAATTTCCTACTGTGGTAAAAAACGTAATCCTATATTTTGTGTCTATAAAAATATTTTAGAAATTTTTATTTGAGTGAAATCTTTACTCTTATTCTATTCCTATCATTTAATCATAATCCTTGTTTATAGGTGACGGTAATTGTTTGCTGCATGCGGCATCATTAGGTATGTGGGGATTCCATGACCGAAAGCTCACCCTTCGATCTGCTTTATACACTATTTTATCTACTGGAAAATATCGTGACGCCCTATGGAGGCGATGGCGTTTTCAACAAACCCGATTTAACAAAAATGCTGGCTTCGTCTATTCGGAATTAGAATGGGCAAAAGAATGGGAAGAAATTGTTGCTATGGCTTCACCTGAACCAAGAAAAAGTGGGCATATCCAAAAAGAAAGTCGTAGACGAATTTCAACAGATCGTAATAGTTTAATGAACGCAGACTCGATAGACGATTCAGCGACGTATGAAAGTTTGGAAGAAATTCATATATTAGCTTTGGCGCATATTCTTAGAAGAACGATAATAGTTATATCAGACACAGTCTTAAGAGATTTGAATGGTGAAGCTATGGCGCCTATACCTTTCGGTGGTATATATTTGCCTTTTGAAATAAATGCTAGTGAATGCAATCGAGGTCCTTTATTGCTTGCTTATGATATGGCGCATTTTTCTGCTCTTGTTCCAATGGAAAGTGAAAGCGACTATCCTCCTGCCTTAATTCCATTAACAGATTGTGAAAATCTTCTACTTCCAATTCAATATTGTATTGATCCAGGTGAAGATTTTAATTGGAAAGACTATGATGGAAATGAGGGAAATTGGGCACTTACTGATCGAGAACACATTGCCTTACTCAAGGAATATCTAGACATTGTTTATGTTACAAATACTGGTAGTCCTGAAGAAGAAATTTACGAAGACTTGACTGATGAGGAGTCCGAAAAGAAATTTTTAGAATCCGAAGTTATTATACCAGTTTCAACACAAAGTAATGGTAATGAAGAAATACCATCAAATAAAAGTAAAGCTGCGAAGCAGCTGCAGAGCGTAGCGAAACAATTTGGAAGTATTGGAAAAAGTATGAGCAAGAAAATTAAGAAGAATATTGGCTCAATAACGAAAATTGGAGCGAAAAACGCTCAAAAGAAGACCACTCTATCTTCAGGAAATTCAACCCAAAGTTTTACATGCACGAGGATTCTGTGTGCGCGGCTGCGTGTAAAACGTCACGACTTCCAGCAAGAGATGATTCGAAATTATTTAGAATGTGCACGAAATCGTTTTATAGAAGCGGAGAAAGGTAAGCGGGGAGAAAAGGAAAGGCATCAGCTTGAACTACTTACTATTGAAGATCAGGAGAAGTCTGACTACACTGTTTACTGCATAAATGTCGCTTGTAATAATTATGCTAGTTCAGACACCAGCTACTTATGTCTCGATTGTTACGACAAACAGCGTCAGCGAGAAACTTCTGCATTTTTAAACTCAGCTCCAAGGTACGGAACAGGCCGGTCGAAATTCTATACTCAAGCTGATATTCGTAGCCATGAACGAATAAGGCAGTTGCCGCCAGTACGAAGGTTGAATGAGTTGGATCAAACATTGTATTTATCTAATTCGACATTTTTCAATGACAATTTAGCTGAGTTTACTGTATTTAAATTAAATTAAATTAAGTGCATTTGTATTTTAATCAATATTTCATTTTAGGCTCCGAGAGAAAGCTTTTATCGTCATGGATACAGTCCAACTGTAAAATTGTCAGAAGAAGGAGAAAATGAAAACCCTCCAGGAACTGTTTCGATATTTTCTCCAGGGAAATCATTAGTAAACAAAAATCCAATCGAGTTACAGGCAAAACCTACATCGTTTAATATATTAAATACTGACATTACAATACCAAGTGAGGAATCACTTAGAGCTCCCAATGCTCGTGTCGCTACGCCTTTAACACAACTGCAGGCAAAGCCTTGCAGAACCATTGGTTGCCTATTCTATGGTACGTCTTGCACAAATTTTTATTGTTCAAAATGTTGCCAGACGAAAAATGATATTAATATCAGTTCGAATTTTACCAAAGCATCACCAATCCAATCAAATGTAGTTTACCCAGCCTCTGCAACAATAACTAAAACCGGTAGTAAAATAATGTCTGATATTTAAGAGAATAAACATTTAGACTTAGAGGCTTCTTTTATGAGCTAGAGTAAATTATTTCAAAAACATTTTAAAAAAATATATATATATATATTTAACATGTAACTAATTCTAACTGTAAACTTTAGGAAATCGTCATATTTCTGTAACCAGCAACCGGAATTAAAAGCCTCAGTGGTTTATAAAATTGTAACACCAGAAATGTTTTTTATCATAACAAAATTTTACTAAATCGGTTTCAATGATCGAATTTAATATGTAACAGAAATATCGGCAGTTATACGAAATTTACGTAAAAGATGTATTTTATAAATTCAATATGTTTTGTCTAAAAGAACCTCATTTGCCAAAATCCTTGCTACGCGTAGTTTAATCAATAAGTTGAAAATATTAGAGAAACGTTTTATTATTTTCAAAACAAAGAGATGACAATTCAAATTACTTCATATATTTGAATTTCGAAGTAAAGAAATTACAAAAAAAAACATTTACAAAAAAGTTATTTAGAAAATATAATTGGCAAATGAAAGAATGGTAAAATGAAGACCGTGACAAACTTTGTACTCGAAAAAAGTTTTTTATCTGTATAATGTGCCTTTAAAATTTGCAGTTTAAAAGCTTATTTAAAAACTTTATTGATTTTACAGTTTTTTGCATAGACCTCAAAGGGATTTGAACCAGTCATTTTATTTAATTTTGATCAATTTTAATTGTTAATGATATTAAGCTTCCTTTGTTAATTTTATTGAAAGCAAATATATTTTTGGTTATATACAATTTCTGTGCTATGTTTTTTACTATAGTTTGAAAATCTAATGGCCTCGATTCCCAGATCCCCCGGATCGGGCACTCCCGCCGCAACTGCGGATATGTGATCCGCAACAATTTTTTCGCGGATTTGAAAAATCAAATCAGCCTAAGAAAATCCGTGTTCACTTTGAATTTTTCGGTAATTATACCCGCATTCAATCCGCGACTGCGGTTTTGAATTCGCGACTGCGGATTTGAGAATCGCAAAGTGTTAAGTCCGCACTCACTTCCGATCCGCCGGATCTGGGAATCGAGGCCAATATCTTGCAGTACAACAAATTTTGTCAGTGAGCTTGTTTTCTTTTTTAACTGAAGAGATCCTATAAGCAATGAAAAGGTATGCAACAGAAAAGTAGGACATTGCAGAACTAGAGAACCTGAATAAAAATTAGTCTATCTCAAATATTTCCTAGAAAAAAATCCAAAATAAAAACTAATTCTATTCTCTATTCATCATCTGAATCACTGCAGTCTATTTCCTGGCTGATGCCCTCCCACTACACACGCCTAACTTAACTAAAGGTGAATTTACAGTCTGGTACTGTCTGCATCACAGCCTTTGTCGGCTGGTTAGCGGGATTATCTTGGTTTGCGAGGCATAACACTCCGACGATGCCGTCTCCCACTAATCCCGACTGTTGTGGCTCAGCCGGGTCCTAAAAAATGAACTCATAGAACATCCAAGAGTTCAAACGCAAAGCTCACTACCTCCTCCTCCAGGCTACCCTTAACCTAACATATCCTTTTTCTATCTTCGGATCTAGCTTTCTACTCGACATTGCACCGTGACATAAACGACATGTTGGACTGCTAGTAAAAAGGGTCGCACTTTAGCTTAGACTCTTTCACATAAAAAAAATTTGATGTCACAGAAATTGTTTCTGATTGGTTGAAATCTTTAAAAGAGCGGGGCGACAGAAAAACATCGGATATGTAAATTGACCTTTAAGGTAGAAACAGAATGGCACGGCGACCGTGGCGGAGTCCGCCGCTCAGAGAGTTTCCCATACATTTAATTTGTCCGCGTCGTCTGGGGAGAAATTAAATGTATGGGAAACTCTCTGAGTGGCGGACTCCGCCACGGTCGCCGTGCCATTCTGTTTCTACCTTTAGTCCTCCTCAACGGTCAACGGATATTTTATAGTTTACACTTTTTTCCTCTAGACAAGATTCGTGCCGTAAAATGTTGAAGGCCAAGGCCCCTAGTCCGAATTTCGATTCGGCAATCGATAGAGAATCAAAAGCTCATTCGATTGTGAAAAAGATTGGTAGTCCGTAGCGCAATCAAAACGAATAACAAGTACTGCCATTGTCACTTTCAACTGACATTGCATTTCTTTCCAATAATTCATCAAAATAACAGAAAATTCTCAGTAACAATGTTGTTTTAAGAAAGTTATTTGTGTTTACATAGTCACCTCACTTTTTTTCTCACCTCACATTTTTTGTCACGTCACTTTTAAAGTGGTATTCAGATAGTCGAGTGGCAAGGAAAAAGTTAGTGAGATAAAATGTGACAAAACTAGGTTTGGTATTCTCGAAGTCATTGTTGTAGTAAATGTCACTGAATATTGTCATTTTTTATCACTTGGAAATTATAGGTGACGCTAGTGACAAATGGAAGAAAAATGTTTTATTTTGATATTTTTGATTATTTAACATTATTTTTATATCCTAGAGTTAAAATAGTAAACAGGGGGCAATTTGATTGCCCTGTTGGCTTTATGGTAAACAACAAGCAAATGGCAAAGGGGGTAAAAGTTAGCCAAATCAAGGCGAATATAAAAATAAATGGAAGGAATGTTCGTTTATGATGAACAGTTTAGCTCCACCAACCAGGATGACCGCTGAATGGTAAAAGGTATAAACAAATATATCATTCATCATATGTATATAAAAATACCGCCACTTTTTCTACAACAGGTAACTACGAGAATACGAAAATTGGTTTGTCACATTTTTTAATGGGTGACGTCCATAGAAATATAAATTGAACCCTATTGCGGTTGTTGAGTCGACTAGCAATCGACCCGACAATCTCCAGTCGAGGCGATTTTGATTTTGAATTGCGTAAGAGAATCGACTTGAACAAACAGGAAAAGCATAGTTATCGACTTTAAATGTCGATAAAATAGACAAATATTTCGCATTGTCGACATTCGCAATACGGATTCAGTCATCATTTTAGAATCGACTATCGGCTCGACACTCACAATAGGGGCGATTAAGACGGAACGGCTTTGTCGTGTAAAAACCCTGCAATAGTGTGGAAGTGAGACACAAATTGCCGAACTGTTAGGGGTATCTTCTTGAGTGAATGGTGGCGTGCTAAGTCAATATCCGGGGGCCAGGAACTTTAAATACCCCGCTTTTAAAATGCCCCTCATTATTTCTACATATTTTGGCCTGCACTGCCTGACCACTACTACCCCAGTGCACCGAAACACATCAAGAATTGTGGTACGCTCAATCTGGCTCACAGCCATTCCGTGTTTAGTTTATATTTCTATGGTGACGTCACTATGGGAATAGGGGCCATAAAATAAACACAACACACACATTCGACCATATAAATGAAATCGTGAATCGTTTTTTTTTTTAATTTGGTATTCGTTCGACTGTTTGGCGAGAATCGGACTTTGTCTTCATATCATGAATTAATTTCATGATCTTCGAAATTTTTCTGTTTGTTAGATTAAAGACTATACTTACCGAGAATGTAAGTCAGCTGATGATATAATAGGGGTGAGCTCGTCAGTCAGACCGTTATTTAAATTATTCAACGCTGAAATTGTATGCGCCCTCAACAACTAAAATGCCCTAGCTAACAGTCCTTCCCCTATTGAAAGCGCAGCTGGTTATTTTTTTATCATTTCGATAACAGAGTAAACACGCTGTAAAAATTTGGTGAGTGATGAAATGATTCTGCACCCTACTCTATGGCAGGTAAATAAATAATTTTAGTTGTTTACAGAGAGAGTTTGGATAATTTTCTCTTATTTTAAGGCTATTGGGCTTCACAATAGTGGCTTTAGCGGACAATTGCACTTTAATAGCAGACAAGTTGGAAGCCCTAATAAGGCATCCCGCCGGTTTAACCGGTTAATAATAGGGTACCACAGTCACGCTTAGGTCGGGTCTTCACCTAGCGGACGGTGCACCTCCTTGTTCACCTGGTAGTCTGATACTGCCTGCGTCACAGCCTTTGCCGGCTGGTTATCGGGATTCTCTTGTTTCAGGAGGCATAACACTCCGACAAGGTTGTCTCCTGCTAACCCCAACTGTTGTGGCTCAGCCGGATTCTTAAAAAATGCACTCATACAACATCAAAGAGTTTAAACGCGAGGTTCACTGCCTCCTCCTCATGCATCCTCTAAACTACGCCCTTAATTTATCACATCCTTTTTTTTAATTTCGAGCTAAGCTTATTACTAGACATTGCGTGTGAAGACACAATGAATGTGGGTATCTAAACTAGTATTCAAGGCCGTATCAGAACGTATGCAGCGCTGCAACGACAAGTGTTTCTATTGGCTGAGGCTGGTAAAATGACAAGCAAAGCAGCACCAGACCAGCGTGCTGCATTTTCATCTCAAATCCTAATTTTGCTGCATATATATGCAGCACTTTTGACACTTCGTAATGCGGCAAGTGATTTTAAACAAGGAGACGCGGAATTTTTTGTTTTAAATTATTTAAAAGGACATGGAGTAATAATTGGTAGAACTAGTGCAATTTTTAAATTTTTAATTTGAGGTTTAGCTATCAAATAAAAAGTGCGCTGCACAGCGGAAAAGACTAGTATCTGATACCGACTGCAGCATGTTGCTCTGGTGCTGCTGCTGCACGCTACATATTTTTAGGTTCTGATACGGCCTTCATTCAGCAGCAACGAAACCGTTTTTGGAAGGTAATCTAGTCTACACTGGAATTTTTTCATCGCGAGTAAATTTCTTGTCTTTACACGGAAATATCTGTGTGCGTGTCTATAATTATACTTGCTACTCGCGATTAAGAAAAGTAGGCGAAGGCGAATTGGGTATGTGTTAAGTTTTCACGGCAAAATTTTCTCGTGAACAGGTTACTACAGTTCCCGCTTGCCCTTTCTATACCTCTCCAAAACCCGGTTCTACTGCTGCTGAAGCAATACTAGTTTAGATAGGGCCAATGTGGGGCAAATTCAGGACGTGATAAAATTGTGACAAGACGTTTTAAAAACGAACGGACTCGAGCGCTGATCTTTCGGTAGATCTCCACCAAAAAAATGGTACGCAAGTGTCTGCTGGTCACATTCGACAAATCCTTTTCGCAAAAGGATTGTTTGCTTGGAGCTTGGCTAAAAAAAGTTTCCTCACATCCAAACTCGTACGTGGTCTTAATTTTTTACGCACCACTTATTATCCGCCATCTTCAGTGCAGCTGGCGATTAATTATATGTTTAATATTATTTCAACTGTTGATAAATTTTCAAGAGTATTGAAATGATTCATGTGTCTAAGTTTTAGTAGCCATAGTGAGTTTTAGATTGTTATGTTTTTTAAGGTATTATTTAAAACATATTTATTTCATTTAACTATTTTATTTCCTAAATCACATTTTGCCACTAGCTTTTAGCATTTGAAATATGGTCATATCCATATGACGAGAGCTTATGTCCAGCAACTTTGTTTCCAAATTGAATGGCGTCTGCTGGCTTTAACTTCTTATTTGCCAGAGCAAATATTGTTGCAGCACAAAACGTATCTCCAGCACCTAGAGTGTCCATTATTTTCTCCGGAGGGCATGCTTCCTCATGATAATAATTATCATCTTGATCTAAAACAGCCGATCCAACAGAACCCCAGGCACAAATGATAATACATTTTCTAGAATCCGGAAAATAGAATTGAATGTAATGAATAAACATAGGTTAATTACTTGTTTTTAATCCTGTTTTTGAACATATGTACTGCGGTTTTTAAATCGCTCCAGCCAAGGAACTGGGCTAAATCTTTTCCCAAGAATACAACGTCAACAAATTCAGCTAAAATTAAATTTTCTTCTTTCAATTTTTCGAGGTCAAGTGATATTTTAATTGGCTCTGTGGTTGCTGCATTATACTTTAAAATATCCTCAATCATTGGTACTGTTTCCTCGGGGTTACGGCCCTGCAACGAATTCTGTTAAATTATGGCAGAGCAATGACACAATTAATACCTCGAAATGGATCCATTTGTAATGATTTAAGTTAATTTTCTGAAAATTTATGTATTTCAAAATAGGGAAATTAGGATTGGAATGGACAATTGTTCGGGTTTTATTATTTAAGCTTAAAATTACAGATGAAAAAGGCGGGTCATTCTCCACAACAGGACAATTCTGAGTTTCTATGCAGCGTTTTTTGCAGTCTTCTCTTAAGAATATAAAACCTTCAGAACAACTTAAAACACCTAGAAATTCGCATCGAGCACCTAAATTTCTTAAGACAGTGCAGTTATTCGACGCATTGCCGCCACGCTGCAAGTGCCCTTGAAGACATCTGGAAGTGACATTTTTAAAATAATTAATATTAGTAAACTTTATCAGTATTTACCTCTTATCGCTATCTTCTTCGGGAAATTGACTACAGACATGAACTATGTCCAAGACACACAGGCCTACGCAAAGAAACTTCTTTTCTGGTGGCATTTTTAAGACTAAGCTCCAATTCCACTTGTTGATTGATTTGTATTTGGAAGTTATTCATTGTAGATTAGTTCATTATCAATAGATGTTTATTTACATATGTAGTCATATTGTATGTACTTGAACATTAAATGTGGAGTATGTAATCCTAAGTTTAGCGAGAGATCACCAATTAGACAATTAACTGGCACATACACATATTGTCCAAAAAAATCAATTTGTTTACGATTGAGTTCAGGTTTTTTTCTTTACATACTTGGATTTAAGTTTGAAAGCTAGCAAGCTTTTAGTTACAGTCGTGCCAATAAAGAGTACGATATTAGATCTGTTACGTGCTTGATTGCCATTTTTGGTTACCTATTAAGATATTAAGAATTTCTTTTTGTTTCCAGAATTGTCATTAAATTTTCTTTTAGACTTTGTTGTATTATAGTTAGAAGGCAGTCAGTTAGTTAAAATTAATTTAAATTTGCGATTACATTAAAATGCCATTTTTATAATGTATGTACGATGAACACACATAATGTTCCAAAATAACTTGAGTCTAACCAAAGCAAAAGTAGTAACTAGCTAAACGAAATTAAGTTGGAGTTTAGCAGGAAGTCGTTCCAGATTCACCACGATTTCAAAACGGGTCTTTTCACCGAAACTGACAGCAGTCATTAGACGACAGGTAAAGTTGCAACAATAACAGGTAAAATATCAAAAAAATACTAATTGTCAAAAATACCTTGTCAAAATAGTTAATAGGTAATTCTGAAAATATCTTTCTTACGGCATAACAAATGTGGCATTAATTGAAATGTCTTAAGTTTAGATAGACCTTTGAAATCCAAAACGTTTTCTTTACAAACTACCGTAAATAAACTGCCACCGGTTTCACGACTAAAAGGCAATTATGCAAATTTCTAATCGGTTGGATTACGTAACTAGAAAATTCAATTTAAATGATTTATAAAAATAACCGAAAATATATACATATGCAGGTATGAATTAGCATTGGCTGAAACTACCAATATAATAGGCGCCAAGAATCGGAATTTGGTGATTAGCCAATTCTAAATTATTGCGATTTTCTGTAAATTGACCATTTGTTTTTTTTATATTGTGTCTTGGTAAAATTTTAATTGGATTGATTTATGAACGTTTTTTGGGCACATATCAATCATATCATTAAACTATACAGAACCCTTATAAGATCAATACTAGTGTATGGATTCGAAACCTCGACATTAAGAAGTAACGAAGAACACCTCCTAGGGTGCTTCGAAAGAAAAATCCTCCGCACTATAAGTATATGGTGGAGTAAACGAAAACGGTGTTTGGAGGAGAAGATACAATCGTGAACTGTATTAGTTGTATAAAGATCCAAACATCATAAAAACTATAAAAGCAACATGTTGAAGGTAGCAGTGATTTAATTATTATGAACAAAAGACCAGACGGACACAGAGACACGGGACGACCAAAAAAGTATGCAGATACGGTAGAAGAAGATGTTGGAACCAGGGGTATAAGAAATTGGAGAATTCAAGCTAGGGACCGACAGTTCTGGAGGAGGATGTTGCAGGAAGCCAAGGCCAATAAGAGGCTGTGGAGCTATTGATAATGATGATTTTTTTATTTCTCACGTTTTGGTGAGTAAAGAATTTAGATTTCAAGAATTAGAAACAAATTATCTTTTTGCTGACTACGTCAACTTATGTCGTAGATTACAAGATTAGGAAATTTACAATTAGAATAACCATTGCAGAAGATTTTCAGGAGTTACCTCTCATCACGGCCGTATATTAAAATTTTGTTAGCAATTTTGAATTATAACAGCAATATAAAAATCTCGGCATTTACATGTTTAAATTGTTTTTTATTTGTTTTTATTTTTTCCTACAAATACTAAATTTGTTTTACAATAAGATGTGACCTGCGTACGGGCCTGGGCCTAAACATCAAAGAAGAAAAAACAAAGGTGATTCAACAGTCTAGAGCTGGAGATTTAGAATGGAAAAAAATATAATTATCGACGAACACAACCTAGAATTAGTCGATAAAACAGTCTACCTTGGGCCTACAATTACAAAATGAATCGAAGAAGAGGAAGACATAACTAGACGACTACTACTGGCTAATAGAGCCTTTTATGCCCAAAAACAAATACTGCACTGAAAATTTGTGCATAGACAAACAAAACTCTCACTCTACAAAACGGTAATACGATTAGTACTATGCTATGGTAGCGAGACTTGCACTATGACCCAGGACATAGAGGAACGAGTCAGGTTGGAGAGAAAAGTTCTTAGGTGCATAATATGAGACCATAATGAGAGCTTTCTTTCTGGCGTTCAACCAAGGTATTATTAGATGGCGTCGAATCCAACTCTCATTCCATCTCGGCCGGCTTTCCGCAAGGTCTCACCTGCTCTCTTTCTAATATTCATTAATGATCTACTCTCAATCCCCTCCAAGCCACTTCACAGTTTTACCGATGACGGTACTCTGCATTAATCCTACACCTTCGACAATATAAGACAAGCACGTGCCAGACCTTGTCTCCTAGACCGTGAACTCATGTTCAACTCTATTAACGGGGACATTGGACTCATTCTTACTTGCGGCCTCAAGATTCGCATCGAATTCAACGCAATCAAAACAAAGTATTGTCTTATCTCTACAAAAATGTCCGTCCCTCTATCTCAGTGGACAAAAATAATGTAATGGCTGACCCATCTGTTAACATCCTAGTTGTAACTTTATCCGAAGATCTGCGATGGAATAATCACATCTTCCAAATCGCCAAACAAGCATATCAATGCCTGGGATTCCTCAAGAGATGCAAGTTCCTTCTTCGCCCAGCTGCCCTGGCTACAATCTACAAGGGCTTTATTCGGCCTCGCCTTGAATACAACTGGTACGTCTCAGCGGGCCCCTAAAAACCATCTCGACTTGGCTGTACAAGGGGCAAAACCGCGCCATCAAACTCATTCAGTCCTCAATCAGTTTTACCGTTATTACCATAGCGACTGCTACACTGAAATTAGGAAACTATTGCCTACACGGCAACTTTTTTCCCGCAACAGAAGACTAGCCAACTCGGCTCCCCCCCCCACACTACAGCCCTTCTCTTCGCGCACATTACGGTTTAGAAGTTGGTTTATAAATAGAACAACTCGATTGTAGAACTGCCTTCCGCAGTCGGTGTTTCCGAACTCATATATAACATCTCCGAGTTCAATGCAAGGTTCATCGACATCTACTCACGCACCCTCAGCAAGACCCCTCGACAGCGAGTTATATGAAACTTTTTACGACCCGGAATTTTCAGCTTTTCTAATAATTAACAGACATATACCAAGTTTATAGCAGCAAAATTAAATCGATTTAACTTAAAGTTACGCCAAACTTTCGAATTAACGTATAAACGGGTATTTAATACGCAATCGATTTCAACTTACATTCTTATAACTTTGGCTTAGGCCGAAAAATTTCGGTTTAAGCCATAATTCGAATTATCCCGTTTATGCGATAAAAAATTTTGGATGATCCATAATTCGAATTATTTTTGGAGTAGCTATAAACTAGGTATAAGACTAGCCGGCTACGTAATCAGGATGGAGGACAATGGTATCCCAAAACGGCTTGTGGTAGCAGAAATGCCGAAATTCTCCAGTAGGTAGACTCAACTGGACATGTTGCAAGGGACCGTCAAATTTGGAGAAAGCCCTAGAGGAGGCGAAGCCCGATTAGGGCAGTAGCGCCATTGGATGGATGGCAATATTAATTTTGGTAATTGTTTAGAAGTGGGGCATTAACCCTAATTGGTTTCCACTCGTATAGGACAATTTTATAGGGTAATAACAGGCAATTAATAAGGGTAATAACAGGCAATTAAGAAAAAATAGTTTTTTTATGAGAAAAATAACTGAAATTATTAAAGCTAATTAATGCCAATTTCTAAGTATTGAATAAGCTTTATATTGAATATTGTGGGTTTTGCGGAGACTACAAGGAGAAGTTGTTGGTATCACCTTTTTTAGGACTTTTCAGAAGCTAGTTTCCAAAGAAGCTCCGGAGAAGTCTGACAGCAATTAAAGCTTCGAAAAAGTGCAGGAAATGCATTATCAGGTACAGCGGGTTTATTGACGCTTAGTGTCAACACGTGCAATCGTAGCAACAAAATACAAACGTTGGTGTAAGTTTAATTTTTATTACATTGGGCTCTGAGCAGTGCATATTGGCTAATGATACCTACGCGGAACATACTACTTCAACTAAAACTTTATATACAACAGGAACCATACGAGGTACAAATATTTAAAATATTTATAAACACGCGGACTGGCATAACAGTTTCGGGTAAAGAAGAATTCGATTCGGGTTGAGATAACTAACTAGGTTCGTGCAACCAGAGGTGCCCTTTTAAATTCTCTAAAGAAGTCCTCGGCTTGCCAAGTCGGCGGGGTTGTCTCTAGAACTAGGACAGCTCCACATCCGTTGTAGAATCCGCGAAGCTGCACGTCCACGGTTGGTTCAGTATTCCCGAAGCTGGGAACGGACCGTGTATTGGTTTGACTCCGCAGGCCCACGAAGTAAATTCATCGCGTTTCCAAGTCTTGCGCTATGGGTTCATCCCAATGATAAACTTCGTTGCCCAGGACTAAATACCTGGAATGCTATGCGAAAGTGAGAAACAAACGGAAGCTAGTTGCGATACGATTTAGGTTTTGTATCGCTGAATCCGATCGCATCGTATTGAAATTATTGCCTAATAAATGTTCGAAAAGAAATTATTTTCAGCCAACCAACTTCACTTATCAACTTAATTTGACATTTTGATGCGAATAATTGTTTCAAGAACATTTTAAAACAAACAGATAAATTCAACGCATCCGTCAATTGCTTTACTCCGATGACTGAAGGACAAATTTAATTCGAATTCGCATTGGGACTTACCATTTTCTTATTTTCGAATTTCATGACTTTCGAATAGCATTCCAGGATACCCCCCAGCATAAAAGGCGCAGGAAAATAATTTATTTTGAGTATTTTTTTCTTCAATTATGACGTATAATACACATCCGCAACAACAATGGTCACTAGAAAATGAAGCTCAGAATTTACAATGGCGCTCAACTCGAGTGCTCGAGTTACGGCATTACACCGCAACAAAAATTTTCATCATATTTTTGACGATTCTGCAATTCTCACGAATCGCAGAAGATAACAACATAACATCGTCTGGGACATTTCCGTTCCCATGTAACATGAGGAGCAAAACATTTTTCTCCTAGCACCTAGCATCTAGTAATAAGTAAAGTAACATTTCAGTCTTGTTCAGATAAAGGATAGAGTCGGTCTTAAATATTAATCTGAAAAAATATCTTTCGAATTTTAATAAATATTTTCAAGAATTTTAAAATAATAAAGAACAGTGTTTTATTTCGAAGTTAAAACTAAAACTGGCGCAGTCGAGTGGGATTCCAAAAAGGAATTCAGTACGTGAGTGTATTAATTAACAGTGGTTTCCTGATAATACATTCGTTCGTCAATCCAATATCGGCACAATCGAAGGAATATCGATTGTTGGATTTTTATTCTTCAGCCGGAACTTAGGCAACATACCAAGCAGCCATCGACATCAGTGGATTATAACCGAGGAATGCAGATAATAAATTTTATTGTTTTGGCATGGTAAGTCTATTTATTGGCATTTAAAACTCATTTTTCCCTATGCCAAAATCCTCCAAATCTAAAGCTTTCAAATTTCCATTTAAAAATACTTTTTATAATAATCAAAGGGATAAAGAATTGGAATTAAATAAATTAGAGAATAGTACCGCGGATTACGGTAATTTTTCTAAAGATAACTCTACTCCTAAAGAAAGAACAGACTCAATTGATTCCAATAACACCGCGGCTTACGGTGATTTTTCAAATTATAAATTAGTGAAACTCAAAATTGATAATCAACATATAGCTGGTGAAAAAACCATTGATTCCGATTTAAGTGAATTAAATTTACTAGAAATTGAAGATAAAAACGAAATCGGGGCTAACAAAAAATTAATTGGTTCGAATATTGACCTAAGTGAAATAAAACCAGTGAATTTTAAAGTAGGAAATTCCGAATATAGTTCGTCAATAATGACAAGTTCAAATTCAGTTGATCTAAAGGGGATTTTTGATAGCCTCAGGATCCCGGACGCGGTGAAAGATTTGCGACCTTTGACGGGAATCCTAGAACACTTTACGATTTTATAAGCAATGTAGAAGAGATTTTAAGTGCTATGATTAACATTTCCGGAAGTAGTTACGCGAAATTAATTTTTAGGGCTATAAGAAACAAAATCGTAGGCGATGCCAACGAGGTATTGAATATGTATGGAACGGCGGTTTCATGGGATAGTATTAAAAATAACCTCATCGTTCATTATAGTGATAAAAGAAACGAAACAAGTTTGATTCGCGACCTCCATTTATTACGACAGAATCAAGACACGGTTGAAAGGTTTTATTCAAAAATTATCGACATTTTGTCTACCATGGTCAACCATATTAAAGTACATGAAAATGATGTAAACGTAATTTCATCCAAACAATCTTTATATGAAGAGATGTGTTTGAACACATTTCTAGCAGGTATCAGAGAACCATTGGGATCGACGATAAGAGCAATGCGGCCAACTAAACCATCAGAGGCATTGAATTTCTGCTTACAAGAGCAAAATAGTTACTACGTAAAAAATTCTATTTTTCTTAAGGACTCTAATTATAAAAACACGAGTAATAAAGGTAATCAACAAAGACCACAATTCAATTCTTCTTCAAGGTCAAATTACTACCAACAAAGGCCCCTTTATAAACAATTTTCACCTCCGGAGGAGGACAAATTTAGAAATTTATCCCAACGCAATAAAATAACACATTCTTACAAACCTCCCGATTTTAAACCCCAATCAACTCAAAAGTTTCAACCTCATATTTTTAATCGCAACTTAAGTATTCAACCAAGACCGCCAAATAGTAATACGTACCCAGAACCTATGGATACTTTAAGTGCAAACACTGGTGTAAACAGAACAAAGTTTTCTCAACGACCAAATAACTTCTCTCGACAAAACAATTCACCCAGATTCACCTCCGAAGAATTATTTAATGTTGAACTTTGCAACGAAATAACAGATCCTTTCCAATCGGAACTATCCGGAGAATACATGGAAGAACAAGAAAACGCCCTCTATCCAACGAACTATCACCCAAACTTAAATAGTTGGAATCAAATAAATCCAACCAACGAAATTGATGATCAGAATTTTCCCTTAGTAGCCTCGGAGAACAAATCGGATAACTAGAGCTTAATAGTCATCAATCTTTTCTCTTACCATACATACACATAAAATGTGGCAATAATACCTCTTTGAAATTCTTAATGGATACTGGCAGCAACATGTCATTTATTAGAGAAGATCTCGTCAATTCTTCTTACATACAAACCATAAAGCCAATCGAGATAAAAACCGTTTTTAAAACGCATTTACTAAATAAGCAAATTACTCTCAACGGGCTTCAGGAATTTAAAACTAAGGAAAAATTGCAATTCCTCTTATTTAAGTTTCACAATTATTTTGATGGACTTATTGGGCTACAAATCATGAAACAATTGGGAATCAGATTAGATTTTAAAACATCCACTTTATCAACCGATGAAGTAACAATTCCCCTAATTTATAAACCGAATTTCACGTCCAAACTATATGTTGTCCCTCCATACAGTAAAATGGTCGTTAACTTACCAGTCGACGTCAAAAATGGCAGCATATACGTTAAACCAATAATGATCAACGATAATTTGATATTACCTGAAGGAATATACCAAGCTCATAATTGGTATTCCCTCATGGAAGTATTAAACCCCACTAATGCTCAAGTGCTCCTTTTCTTAGAGCAACCTATTAAAGTGCAGCCACTAAATTCGAGCCAATTCTTAGAAATACATAATTTCGCTATTTCTAATTCCAACGTTTTGCAAATGGTACCCGACATAAGAAACTCGATACGCATTAATCATTTGAACAATGAGGAGAAAGATGCAATGCAAAAATTGTGCAAACAATTCGAAGACATTTTTTTTAAGGAAGGTGAAAATCTTTCCTTCACTAATCAAATAACTCATCAGATCAATACGAAAGATGAGATCCCCATCCACACGAAATCCTATAGATATCCAGAGATACATAGGCAAGAAATTCGGATGCAAATTAGTAAACTCCTGGAACAAGGGATAATAAGACCAAGCTTCTCTCCATGGTCATCCCCCGAAATCCGAATGGATCGTACCGAAAAAGGCTGATGCAAGCGGTACAAAAAAATGGCGGTTAGTTGTGGACTACCGCAAACTAAATGAAAAAACTATCGATGATAAGTACCCTCTTCCAAACATTTCAGAGATCCTCGATAAACTCGGGAAATGTCAGTACTTCAGTACACTCGATCTCGCCTCAGGGTTTCATCAGATCGAGGTAAGACCCAAGGATATTCCCAAAACTGCCTTTAATGTAAACAACGGCCACTACGAGTACGTTCGCATGCCTTTCGGCCTAAAGAACGCCCCTGCCACGTTCCAACGTGTTATGGATAATGTTCTTCACAAACTACAGGGAAAAACCTGCCTCGTATGGGTGTCCCATTTTAATCCGCCAGTAGCGATAATTCTGAAACATTGCATTGAATCAAAAAGTGTTCCAAATGAAAAGTTAATGGTTCTGAGGGGGACATCTGATGCCGTAGACTTTGCCCCCCCCCCCCCCCCAGCCCCCAAGGGCGGCGGGAACAGGGGGCAACTTTAAAATCTTAAATGGAAACCCCTATTTTTTATTGCAGATTCTGATAGAGGGTTAAAAAGTATGTAAGTTTTATCCGAAACATTTTTTGTTATTGGTCGAGAGATGGCGCTGCAAATGTAAAAGTTAGGTTTTTTTTTTAATTAAATTGCGAAAATCGTCACGTAACAACACCAACCAGCCCATTGTGAGATAGCAGAACGAGACGTGGAAGAAGAGGAAATACTACTAATGGAGCGCAACTTCCTACTGGTGATTTCAAAAAGGGAAATAGCCACAAACTCAACATGCGACACAAATATGCAGATGATAAAGGGACTATCTCTCATCCACTTCATCAATTGCTCAATAGAAATCAACAATATTCAATACACGAGTACATCCGCCACTTACTGGGATTCAGCACAAATTGTTTCAACCCTATATAACAAAATTAACCGTTCAGAGACCAGCGAGAAGCTTACATTCAATAAACTACACAACTGGACAATGGAGAATACTAAAACAATTCACCTGCTCGGCAAACAAACCAGAAGCTCAAATTCATACATGTACATCTTGACTGGAGTCTTAGTCACCTTCCTCATCATCTACGGAGCAACTAAACCTGGAGCGCGTTCAAAAACCTTACTATGGTTAACCATGGTTAACTATGGTAAACTTTTGTCGTTCAAAAACTCCGTGGTTAACTACAACATAACCACGAGCATAACTTTTTGGCGTTCAAAAACTCTCGTGGTTAACCATGGTGTAGTTAAATTTTAACCCTGCTCGGGAGCATGGTTAGCGATAGTTAAGAAGAAGAAGAATCAAAACAACTCTCTGACAGTTGTTTTAATGTTAAACACATGAACAAATTAAAGTGGGATTTGTCGGATTATTGCAAATAAATAATTAATGAAACAATTGAAGCAATTAGCGGGGACTATTTTATGGAAAATTTTGTTTTTATTTTTTTCTTCTTCTTTAACCTGTAGTTAACCACGGTGCGTTCAAAAACCTCCATGGTTAAACATTAACTTTCGTGGTTAAGTGAAGTGATGCAGCATAACCACAGCTTACCTCGTGGTTTACCATAGTAAGGTTTTTGAACGCGCTCCGGGAAACCATATATTTAAGTGCAGAAGAACTTCGCAAGGAAATAATCCTGAAATCATCATCAACACGACTACGAGTCCGGCACCAGCCACCAGCCAAAGTCCTTCACACCTTTGGTCCTCATTTCCTTCGGCCCAGTCTTAAAGAGGAGGGCTTACGGCATTACACCGCAACAAAAATTCTCATCATATTTTTGACGATTCTGCAATTCTCACGAATTTCAGAAGATAACAACATAACATCGTCTGGGACATTTCCGTTCCCATGTAACATGAGGAGCAAAACATTTGTCTCCTAGCACCTAGCATCTAGTAATAAGTAAAGTAACATTTCAGTCTTGTTCAGATAAAGGATAGAGTCGGTCTTAAATATTAATCTGATAAAATATCTTTCGAATTTTAATAAATATTTTCAAGAATTTTAAAATAATAAAGAAGAGTGTTTTATTTCGAAGTTAAAACTAAAACTAACTAACTAACTAATTGCTCCTTTAATCCCTCATGGGACATAGGGCGGAAACAGTTGCCCTCCAGCGGACTCTGTTTTGCGCGACAGCTCTCAGCTCTGACCAGGATCTCCCGGTTGTTGCGGCCTCTGATAATAGGGTTCTCCTCCACGTTGTTCTAGGTCTTCCGACTCGACGGGATCCTTGCGGATTCCAGTCAAGGGCCTGTTTGGCTAGATTATCGTCTTCGCGTCGCAAGGTGTGGCCAATCCAATTCCATTTCCTTCGCCTGATTTGGTCGTCTATCCTTTCTTGGCCGGCACGGCGCCATAGTTCTTCATTTGAAATTCTATCTTGCCAGCGGATTTTTAGGATACGACGTAGGCATCTGTTGATGAAAACTTGTAGGCGCCCTGTGATGAATTGGGTGACTCCATGTTTCGCAACCGTACAAAAGAACTGCCTTAACGTTGGAGTTGAACAGCCGCAATTTGGTGTTAATTGAGATCTCTGTTGATCTCCATATGTGAAACAGGCATGCATATGCGCTTCTTGCTTTATTTATTCTGGAACTGACATCTTCTTCTGTACCGCCGTTTTCGGTAATAATACTACCGAGGTAACAGAATTTGTCTACCAGTTCCACGTCACGGTTATTTAGCGCTGTCCGTTCAAGGGTGTTTGCATTTATCCGCATTTCTTTTGTTTTAGTCGGATTTAACCTTAAGCCCGCCGAGCTACTTTCTGTTGCCAATTTGTTTAACATGTTTTTGAGGTTCTGGTGTCTGTGGGCCAGCAAACAGATATCATCCGCGTAGTCGAGATCCTTAAGGCGGTCTAGCAATCCCCATTGTATGCCACCTGTTCTTCTATCTAGAGCGCTGACAAGAATGTCGTTTATTACTATAAGAAATAGTAATGGTGAAAGTAGACATCCTTGTCGTACTCCTGAGCTCACCTCAAAGCTGTCGGATAATTTTCCATTATGGAGAACTCTGCATTTGGAATTGTTGTATAGAGCTTTTATCAATTCTATTATTTTGTCCGGCAGTCCACGTTTCCGTAGAGCTCGCCATATAAAGCTCCTATTGACCGAGTCGAACGCTTTCTCATATACTATGTTTCCATGCAGAGTTTATCCTGAGTTTACTCAGATTAAGCGCCCATGGAAACGGGGATTGAGTAAAGTGTCGTTAAATCCAAGTAAACTCAACGAAGCCAGTCCGATTAAGCCAGGTTTTGCATATGTGTGCGTTTCAGTATCGTTTACTGCACTCTCTACCCTGGCTCATGGAAACACAGTAATGGAAACGGGGATTGAGTAAAGTGTCGTTAAATCCCAGTAAACTCAACGAAGCCAGTCTGATTAAGCCGGGTTTTGTATATGTGTGTGTTTCAGTATCCTTTACTGCACATATACCAACGGCGACGCAATGTAAAATTAAGTATCTGTCACTTTAACCTAGAACCATCATGGAAACAGCATCGAGTGATCTTGAGAGAAAAAGCTTTCTGTTTACTTAACGAAAACGCTAACCTGGCTCATGGAAACACAGTAATAGTCTACGAAAGCAAGGTAAAGGGGGGATCGGAATTCAGTAGACTGCTCCACTATGATTCTCAAGATGTTAATATGGTCTATGCAGGAGCGGCCCTTTCTGAATCCAGCCTGCTGTCTTCTAAGCGTTCGATCTACTGCCTCTCTTATCCTAGATAGTAATATATGGGACAAGATTTTTCCCACCGTAGATAATAAACAGATGCCTCTCCAGTTGTCACATATTGTTAGGTCCCCCTTTTTTGGTATTTTGACTATGATACCTTCCGTCCAATCCTCCGGAAAGGTACAGGTGTTCCATGCTATTTCCAGGATTGGCTGTAGCGCATCTGTTATGAGGCTTGAGTCGGCTTTCAACAATAACTCTCGCATCGAAATTATTTCTAACCTTCAGAACACAATTACTGTGTTTCCATGAGCCAGGGTAGAGTTTTCGTTAAGTAAACAGAAAGCTTTTTCTCTCAAGATCACTCGATGCTGTTTCCATGACGGTTCTGGGTTAAAGTGACAGAAAATTAATTTTACATTGCGTCGCCGTTGGTATATGTGCAGTAAAGGATACTGAAACACACACATATACAAAACCCGGCTTAATCAGACTGGCTTCGTTGAGTTTACTGGGATTTAACGACACTTTACTCAATCCCCGTTTCCATTACTGTGTTTCCATGAGCCAGGGTAGAGTTTTCGTTAAGTAAACAGAAAGCTTTTTCTCTCAAGATCACTCGATGCTGTTTCCATGACGGTTCTGGGTTAAAGTGACAGAAAATTTATTTTACATTGCGTCGCCGTTGGTATATGTGCACTAAAGGATACTGAAACACACACATATACAAAACCCGGCTTAATCGGAATGGCTTCGTTGAGTTTACTTGGATTTAACGACACTTTACTCAATCCCCGTTTCCATGGGCGCTAATCTGAGTAAACTCAGGATAAACTCTGCATGGAAACACAGTACATGACGGTTCTGGGTTAAAGTGACAGATACCTAATTTCACGGTATACAGAAACAAGGTAATGTAAAAGAGAAATGTCATTTGAATGCTGACGTCACTCGGCAAGTCTTCCCCATACAAAATCGAAATTGTTGTTGTTTTCTGTATTATCTTGCCGGGTGACGTCGGCTTTTTCTACGATATTCGTACGATATTCGAGCTGTCAGTCTCTTTTACACTACCTTGTTTCTGTATACCGTGCCTAATTTTACATTGCGTCGCCGTTGGTATATGTGCCGTAAACGATACTGAAACACACACATATGCAAAACCCGGCTTATTGTGGGGTGCTACACGGAGACTCAAGACGTACGAAAAACCCGGTTGTATAGGAAAGAAACGAAGGAGAAGAGAGAAAGAAGGACGCACATGACGAAACTTTAACGAAAGAATTTTCACTCAAAAATTTCCGGGGTGAAAACTAACTCATACGCCCATTCCTTTCTCTTCTCCCTTCTCAGATGTAAACAATGACCGCGGTAAACACACACAATCAAAGCTTTCATGTAGGATAAAGAATTATTCCATGCCGAAGCCAGCCTCGTGTAGCATTAAATAACGAGACTCAAATCTGATTTCGGCCGACTTCTCGAGTCTCCGTGTAGCACCACCCAATCGGACTGGCTTCGTTGAGTCTACTTGGATTTAACGACACTTTACTCAATCCCCGTTTCCATGGGCGCTTAATCTGAGTAAACTCAGGTTAAACTCTGCATGGAAACACGGCCGACACCGGCAATTTCTACGGGAAAACAACAACAATGTATATGAGAAATGTCGTTGTAGGCCTCATTGTGTCCCGGGAGTTACTCTGCCCACGTGCTCATGGGCTATTGAAGAATGAAGAAAAGAAGTATTTGGCCTAGAGCAGTGCTAGATAGATTTTGTTTATACCTACTTCACTCGAACTCGTGCCTTTGCCTATACCTCTCTCACACGAGCTCACAAGCAGAATAGGAAGGTTCTGGAACTACTGGGAGCTGGTGTGGCTCCCAACAGATGTTAATGCCCAGAAGCTAAACACAGTTAACGCCTAGAGGCTGCACTTTCTAATATTGTCCTAGCATTTTTTATTGTTACCTATGTTCAATCTTTTTTCAAGTTTTTATTTTTCCACTTTCTAGACTATTTAATGGATTTAAGCCCAGGTCGGATTTTGTCCCCTCGACCACAACGTATGTTTTAGCGAAACTAGTCTTGTCTTGTGCGGTCCACCATGCGTTAATATGAAATTACAGTGAAAATCGGTTATAACGAAACCACTAAGTACCGGAAGGGTCCCGGCGCACAAAAGTGATGATATAATAAAAAAAAATACGATTATAAAGATCTTAATTTGCTCCGCTTATTTATGCTATTTTTTTAATTTGATCCTAATTGGAAGACGAAAAAAAAATTGTTAAAAATGTGATATATAGATTCGCGCATACTACAAAAAAGCTTTTATGATAATGCTGAATACACCAGTAATTTGCTCCGGGGTTAATTCAATTTGCTCCGTTCAGAAAATTGCAAATTTCCAAATAATTCATATTAAAACTTAAAATTTTAGTTTTCTCGTATTAGTCCAATCAATCTACGGATTCACAATGTTAATTTCCAGACAATTGAAGGCAGGAAACAAAAAATATGAGCGTGTAGAACAATTCATTTTAAGAAAGACCTTGTTTTTTCCGGAATTTCATTGGCGAACCTAACCTAAAAAATTCGCGAAAGTCAAAAAACCGCTCTTTTGCGAATAACAAAAAAACTTGAGTTCGGATCGAAAAAAAATCAAATATGTTTTTGGGAGTCATTGGGCCTATTCACACAGTGCACATTCATTGCGCCAAAAACCGGTTTTATAGATGAGAGAGGGAAGGGAGCGGAAGAACTTAACGAAACATTTTTCAAGCAAAAGCAAACGAGGGAAAATTGGCACACATATAAAAAGTTACTTCTATCTCTTGCATTCTTTAGCTCTGTTTTTCTCTGACAAGTAAATTTCATCTGCAATACATTTAAATGTTCCTGTATAGCATTGCCCATATTCACACGCTGCCATAATTGTGGTGAGTAAAACCGGTTTTATTCAACTCCTAGCAACTCAGACGGGGCGCAAATGACTGTAGTAAATTTGAATGCTATACAGAATGCAAGAGATAGAAGTAACTTTTATATGTGTGCCAGCTTTCATGCGTTTGCTTTTGCGTGAAAAATGTTTCGTTAAGTTCTTCCGTTCCCTTCCCTCTCTCATCTATAAAACCGCTTTTAGGCGCCATGAATGTGCACTGTGTGAATATGCCCATTCAAATTTACTATCCATAATTTACGCCCCGCGTGAGTCGCTAGGAGTTGAATAAAACCGGTTTTACTCACCACAGTTATGGCAACGTGTGAATATGCCCATTTTAAGCACTGGAAAACCTTTAAAGAGACTTTTTTCGATCCGAACTCAATTTTTTTTGTTATTCGCAAAAAAGCGGTTTTTTGACTTTCGCGAATTTTTTAGGTTAGGTTCGTCAATGAAATTCCGGAAAAAAAAACGCTATCTTTCTTTAAATGAATTGTTCTACACGCTCATATTTTTTGTTTCCTGCCTTCAATTGTCTGGAAATTAACATTACTAAGGTTACATGTCGGACTGAGGACTCGACTTGAACTTGAACTGACAGTTTAATCCGCGGCGACAGCTTATGTACTTGAGAGCTTGACTTCAAGCTGTCTTGAAATATATTTCACACTTCACATAATTTTTCCGCGAAATACGTGATGGAAGAAACAATTTTATGCCCAGCTTATATAAATAAAACAAATTTAAGTCAATTGAACAGGAAGTGAATTGCACAATCAACGTAGTATTAATTTCAAAACTCAAGCGCTGAAGCAGAGATTACATGGCTAGTTCAAGTCGATCCAACATATTTTTTGGACCTTGAAGTCGATCTGAGGTTACATGACTTTCAAGTCTACTTGAAGCCGACTTCAAGTATGCATGTAATCATAGTAATTGTGAATCCGTAGATTGATTGGACTAATACGAGAAAACTAAAATTTTAAGTTTTAATATGAATTATTTGGAAATTTGCAATTTTCTGAACGGAGCAAATTGAATTAACCCCGGAGCAAATTACTGGTGTATTCAGCATTATCATAAAAGCTTTTTTCTAGTAAATGGGGCTACGTAGACTAGTCATGATTACTATGTAGTAAAACTGATTTTTAAGATGAGAGGGGTGAAGGGGCGGGGTGAGTATGGAGTAAAATCAGAGTAAAATCAATCTTACTACATGTTGAAGCATGACTAGTCTACGTAGCCCCAATATGCGCGAATCTATTACCTTGTTTATGCGTAAGTCGAATTTCGGCTCAAGATAGAATCCGGCTCCGTATAAACAGTCTTAAGTCGGAATTCGTCTCAAACTTAATTTATTTCATCTTAAGACGAATTATTGTTTGTATGTGGGAGGAGTTCTCAAAATGGCTGATTTTGGTCTTACATTAAAAGAATAATCTCACTCTATTCCGGTCAGTTATTAAGGTTATGTTAACGCATAATATAGAAAGTAAATTTTCAATTGTTTGAGGGAGAATCCGAATCTGTTTATACAGGCAATTCGTCTTAAGGCGATTTTAAGCTTAAAACCGTCTTACGCATAAACAAGGTATATATATATCACATTTTCAACAATTTTTTGAAGTGAAACTTCCTTGCTCTCGTTCCGGGGATTTTGAAGTGATTCGAGCAAGTACGAGTGAATTCAGAAAACAGAAACGAAAACAAGAACAGTTGTACGAAACGGAAGTTGCCTTCTCACTCATTTACAACTGTCACAATTCAGAATCGGCAACAAAAACAAGAACTGCCGTATGAAACGGAAGTTGCCTTCTCACTCGTTTACAAAATAACGAGAAAAAACAAAAATCTTGAAACAAATTAAATATGTACAACAAAACACAAACACAATGAATGCACAAGTATACATACTAAATATTTAGTTTCCACTGTATTTCGTTAAACATTTTGGATTTAAACAACCAAGCTGATGAATTTCGCGAATATCACCGCCAAAAGAGCAGCAAACAGCCAAACACAAACAAATTTCACAATTCAATGAATGCACAACTAAACTAACAATTTAGTTTTCACTCTATCTCGTTTAAAATTTTGGTTTTTAATAACTTAAACTGATGAATTTCGTGAAGATCACCAAGTAGGTGACAGCGACAGCCATGATAGCAATTAAGTCATCATCATCAGGAGCTCCACAGCCTATTGTTGGCCTTGGCTTCCTCCAGCATTCGCCTCCATGATTCTCGATCTCTGGCTCGACTTTTCCAGTTTCTTATTCCCAACTGCCTCAAGTCTTCTTCGACGTCATCTATATATCTTTTCTTAGGCCGGCCGGGTCTGCGTTTTCCTGACGGTACTTTCCCCAGCACTATCTTTGTCGGTTTCCGTTCCGCACCTCGTTGGACGTGACCAATCCATCGCAGTCTGTTTATTTTGATCACTTTGACAATGTTTGGAATCTTGCTGATTTCATACAACTCTGAGTTGTATCTTCTTCTCCAAACGCCATCAACCTGTATTCCTTTGTAGATCGAACGAAGGATTCTCCTTTCAAATCTTCCTACCAATGCTTCGTCTGCGTTTTTCAATGTCCACACTTCCGAACCATATAGTAGGACAGGCCTTATTAGTGTCGTGTAAAGTGCCAGTTTCGTCTTCCTTGATATATTTCTAGACGTCAGGTGCCTGCGTAGACCAAAGTAGCATTTATTAGCCAGTGCTATTCGTCTTCTGATTTCGGCCGATGTATCATTACCTTTTGTTATAATCGTGCCGAGGTACACAAACTCATCTACTGCTTCTATATTGTAGGTGTCGATCGTTATGTTCTGTCTGCTACTTCTGGCGTTTTTTGTGTACATATACTTTGTTTTGTGCTCGTTTATTTCCAACCCGATTTTTTTTGCGGCTTGCTCAAGTGCTACAAAGGTCTCCTTCATGCTCTCAAATGATCTTCCAAGGATAGCTATATCGTCGGCAAAGGCTAATATTTGCACTGACCTATCGAAGATGCACCCTGATGTGTTAATCGATGCATCTCTTACTGCTTTTTCTAGGGCCACGTTGAATAACAAGCAGGATAGTGCGTCGCCTTGCCTTAATCCTCTATTTGTTCTGAGGGGTGGGGATATTTCACCATCTATTCTGACTCTACACCTTGCATCTTTCATCGAAATTTTCGTCAGTTCTACTAGGTGATTAGGTAATCCGAGCTGCTCCATAGCATCAAATAACTCATTACGGTTCACACTATCGTAAGCATATTTGTAGTCGATGAATAACATGTGGATGTTTATGTTAAATTCAACAGCTTTTTCTAGGGTTTCTCTGAGTACAAATAGCTGGTCGGTTGTGGATCTTCCAGGACGAAAACCGCATTGATACTCTCCTAATATTCTTTCCACGTATGGTCGTAGTCTAATATAGAGTACACGTGAAAATACTTTGTACGTTGTGTTCAATAGCGTTATTCCTCTATAATTGTTGCAAGATAGAGGGTCTCCTTTTTTGTGTAAGGGACACACTATGCCCTCGTTCCACTCATCAGGCATTTCTTTCCGTCTCCAGATTTCCACTATTACTTCATGTAGTTTTTGGATAGTTTCCTCTCCGCCTTGCTTAATGAGTTCTGCAGGTATGCTGTCAGACCCTGATGCCTTATTATTTTTTAGTGCTCGCAATGCCAGGCGTACTTCCTCTATGGTGGGGGCTGCTGTGCTGTCATTCTCATCGTCCGCGTTCATGTTCTGCACATTTCGGGTACCAATGTGCTCCTGCTCTGGGTTCATTAGTAGCAGTTCCTCGAAATGCTCTGCCCATCTAGCCAATACTTCGTCCTTATTACTTAATATCTCCCCACTTTTATCCTTGCACATTGTCACTCTAGGCTTAAATTCTTTCCGTTGTTGGTTTACCTTTTTGTAGAAGTTTCTTGCATCATTTAAGCTTGCTGATTCTTCTATTTTTTTTATTTGTTCTTCCCAATACTGCCTTTTTTTCGCTTTGTGCATTCTCTTCTCAGCTCGCCTCTTTTCTTTATACTCCTCTTCAGAGTTTCTTGTTCTGTGCCTACTTAGCATGACTTGGTAAGCTCGGTTTTTCTCCATTGTCACCTGGGCGCATTCTTCGTCAAACCATTCTACTCTTCGTTCTTGTTGAACGAAACCTAGAATATCTTCTGCTGATCTTTTCACTGCTCTTTTTATGTCATTCCATTGGTCGTTCAAGTTTTCATGTGTGTTTTGACCAATTTCATTTATTCTTACGTTGAGCAGGTTCTCATAATCAGCCCTAGTTTGCTCTTCCTGCAATCCTGCCACGTTGTATTTTCTGTCTCTGTTTCCTCTTCTTGTTTTTATTGTCGATATCCTGGCCCTAATTTTCGTTCCCATTAAGAAGTGGTCAGAGTCTACATTTGCGCCGCGGTATACTCTCACATCAAGCACATTGGACTGGTGGCGCGCGTCTATAAGGACATGATCGATTGCGTTGTTGGTTACTCCATCTGGCGACTTCCAGGTTGCTTTTTGAATATCCTTATGCTTTTATCCTTATGCAATTAAGTGATGCCATATAAACAAATTCTACCAAACCAGCAGGAAAATGTTTACAATTTATTTAAATTCGTACATAGATGGCGCAGGCATCGGAAAAGTAAAAATTAGTCGGCTATTTAAAAAATTAAGATTGTTTAAGTTTTTGTAAAAGCAGCGAAATGTTTTTGATTTTATACACTGTACTGCATTACTTTCAAAATATTCATTATACTATGATTTATCAATTGAGTTAAAATATTATGGTTCTTACTTCCTATTCCCTGCTTCATACATATTTCAGATTATAACACAAGACAGGAGCAAATGAAGAAAAAAATACAATAATAAAGATCATATAGACATAAATACGTATACGCGAAGTTTCACTTCTGCTTTGTGTTCTTTAATACACAATTATTTTTTTTTTCGTCTTCCAATTGGGATCAAATTAAAAAAATAGCATAAATAAGCGGAGCAAATTAAGATCTTTATGATCGTATTTTTTTTTATTATATCATCACTTTTGTGCGCCGGGACCCTTCCGGTCACTAAGTACGACGTATCGGACATAACGACGAGATTTGCAGGTCCCGGATGAATTCCGTATAAACGCCTGTTGTAAAAAACCGTTTAAAACGACATCGTTTAAAGCGACCTATCGGTTTTAACGACTATCTTTTGCATCTGGATGAAAAAATCAAATCGGATATAACGACGAATTTCAGTTAGCTTCTGTTAATTTTCTCAGAAAACATTTCAAATTTTTTGTTGGAAAATCCCTAGTAAAATTTTGCCACTGCGTTCTAACGAATGCAGTCAGTTTTTCTAGGGGTATTTCTTTACTATGTACAGTATAAATTTCTCATATCGGTTGAAATTTCATAACTCGCGGACCCTTATTTAATATTTTTTTGTATGCAAAAGTCTGTTTTTGGAATGTCCCTAAAAAAGAGAAAAGTGTTTAGTGTAGAAGAAAAGGTTCATATTATACGGAGACTAGAAAATGGTGAAACAAACGCGATCATTGCAAAGGAATGCTGTGCTTCTCACTCAACAATTTCCACAATTTGGAAAGAGAGAGAGAAAATAAAATCCCTTTTTGACAATAACTTGTGTAAAATAAAGCGATTGAGATGTTCCGAGCACAAGTCTATTGAGGAGGCTTTATTAAAGTGGTTTACTCAACAAAGAGCATTTAATGTACCAATTAATGGACCAATACTTCAACAAAAGGCCAGTAATTTAGCCCGGCTTCTGGGGAAATGAAAATTTCCAGTGCTCTTCATCTTGGGTGCAACGTTTTCGTGCTAGTCATAACATGCGTTTTTGGCAAAATTAGTGGCGAATCTGCTGGCGTTCCTGAAGGCGTGTCGAAGGAATAGTTGCATGAAAAGTGGCCGGTATTGTGTGAAGGTTATTCGGCAGAGGATATTTTTAACGCAGATTTTCAACATGACCCCTGACAAGACTCTTAAATTTAAAGGTGAACAATGTTCCGGAGGAAAACAGCCTAAGGCAAGAATTACAGTGTTGATTGCTGCAAACATGACAGGATCGCGTAAAGAAAAACTTCTAGTGATTGGAAAGTCGAAAAAACCACGGTGCTTTAAAAACATTCGATCCTTACCTGTGATTTATGAAAGCAATAGCAAGGCGTGGATGACTTCGGAAATTTTTGAAAAATGGCTTCGTAACTGGGATGCCCAATTAAAATTTAATAAAAGGAAAATTCTTCTCTTAGTCGATAACTGCCCGGCTCATCCCAAAGTCCGCAAATTTATAGAGTATAAAGCTTGTATTTTTACCACCAAATGTCACTTCTGTGTTGCAACATATGGACCAGGGGGTAATCAAGTCTGTGAAAGCACAACACAGAAAACTTTTACAAATGCTTCACATGAGAACGGCGAAATTAAAACATTGAACGTTTTGGACGCTGTTTTGTTAATATCGGAAACATGGAAGAAAGTGACGCAAACCACTATAACCAACTGCTTTCGTCATGCAGGCTTCAGAGATTTGTTGTTAACATTACCAGACGAAGATGATGTTCCTCTAGCAAGATTAATTCCCAGTCCTCTAGATTTATTTGTAACGAATGACGCTGATATTCCACTGGGTCATTTAGCTGAACAGTTTTTGGGATCATCTTTGTCAAGCAACGATGTCGAAGAATTCATTAACGTTGACAACAATGTGGGTGTTTGTGCGAATATAACTGAAGAAGATATTTTAGCAGAAGTGGAAGCTAACCAATGCAATAATGAGGAAGGAGAAGAAATAGAAGAAGTAGTAGATCAGTTTCAATCGCCAACACTTTGTGAAACTCTTTTTTATTATGTGGAAGACTAGAGCCCACGGAAAGCCCTTTGTACTGTCGACAATCTATTTTCTTCGTATAGAGTGCAATGTCAAACAGCAAGCTCTTGTCGACAGATAGTGAAGGGGAAGAGAGAAGTAGGAAGGAACTGCCACAACCACCTAACCCCAACCATTTCTATCGTGACTCTGGCATCGGGGCAATGAGAAACAACTCGCTGGAGTGTTATGCCTCCTGAAACGAGTTGAACCCCATCAACCAACCGATGACATGCGCTTGGTGGAGCGGGGCAGTGCTAGCGGAAGGCTATGACAGGGGGAATGAGGAATGTAAGGAGGGAAGAAGAAAGAAGGTGGGAAAGGCGAAGGACCGTGGGGCTCTGCCGGGATTTGAACCCGGGACCTTGGTGCAATAAGGACATTGCAAAGTTTTCACTGTATATACCTTTATATTTCGCTTATACAAAATATAATAGATAGGATCAATTGTAAATAATTTAAAACGTTATCTATTTAAAACAATGTTTATTATTAAAATTCAACAATAGTGTTTGCATTTTTACACATCATTTTGTTTCTCTTTTTTATTTTTTTTGGTGTAATTTGACAGTTTATTAAAAAATTTTTACAATTTGAGCTTAGAGTAAAAAATTGTGTTTTATTTATTTTTTATACTATAATTTTAAATAATGCGATTAATAACTTAAAATATTTTACAATCCGTATATATTCATCTCTGAGAACAATTGTTATTGAATTCTTAAGACGTAATAAAGCTTGAAAAACATGATGTAAATTCTTTTCTTTATTATATGTATTAGTAGTTTCTCGTCACTGACTAGTGTATTTTTTTTTATTCTCTTGATCCTCAGAAGATTTATTATATTTGAAATAGTCCCATTTTCCTTGGAATTTTTTTTTATATTAGTAAAAAGAGGCCCAAATTCGCAGTTATTTTCACCATTTTTTTTAATATTCTAATGATAAAATAAGTATCACAGGAAATGAGAAGTAACCGGAAGATTTTTTATAAACATATTTCAATACCTAAAAGCCATGGGGAAACCATAAATTGTATATAATTTTTAATACGAATTCTTGTTGTAGTGCAAGAACAACTAATTTTAAGTGATCAACCTTAGCAGAGCTGCCTGCAATCATTTATATCCAAATAAATTAAAATAATAGCTTCTCTTGATAAGTGATGATATTTCTCTTCTATAGTAAATGCTAAGATATATACAAATATAACATTTAAATAAAATATAGTAGTAATTTAAAAAAGAAAAAAAAGAAAACAAAACTCAACCGTCAAGGAATTGTGCTGTAAAAGTAGTAGCCAAGCGGAACTAAATGGAAAACGATAAAAATCTCATTTTATTGAATTTTAATTTAATTTTTTAACTATATATTATTACCCCTAAGTCACTTTCAATGTTGAAATTTTTTTTATTTTAAATTTATTAATACTAAAAGCTAAGCTTTCAGAAGGCAATATTTGAAATTTGTAAAATAACTTATAATTTTTTTTTATTTCAGAAAATACTAACAGTTAATGACTTTGTAAGAAAGATTTTTTTCTATTCTCTAGTAAAAAGGAAAACTTCAAACAATTTTTATAGAGATATTTTTAAATATCTCTATAAATGTGTTTTGTTTTTTTTTTGTTTTTTTTTCTGCATTCACATAAATAATATAAAGGAAACAATTTTTACTGGAATAAAATAAATTTAAATATAAAATAAAAATTTGTATAAAACAACATTTAACCAGTCTAAATATTATGATGCACCATATGCCAAAAAAGCACAGTAAGTGTATATTGTGCAAAACATTTGGTAATGAAAATATGTTGAAGTTATAAAAAAGAGATTAATTAGAAGAAATCTAAGAACATCTTGTTGGATAATCGTTGGATTAGAGTTTCTATCTGTGTAGAATTCGCCATATTTATAAAAATTATCTAATAAATTATTTTTCTCAATAAAACGATCATACAGCCATTGAGTTAGGGATTCTTCTTCTTTTGGTACCTGTAAATAAAAGAAATAATATAATTAAATATTCTAGAATTAGATATGTCAAATAAATAATATTCAAACAAAATAATTGAATATAAATTAAAAAACCCTATCATACCTTTAGTTTTAGAATAGAATATTGAATTTACGTTATAGTCTAATTGTTATAGTCTTTTTCTTACCACCTACCAAACACGTTACGCCGTCGAAGTTGATTCGCCTTTAAGCAAGTCGAATCACTGTCTAGTCAGCGCTTACACTTTCTACCCCAACCCAGATAACTACTAGGAGAACTGATTGGTATTATGAGAACGCCAAGTGCCCGGGGCTGATTCGTTTTTTCCAAGCTGCTGACTGCGATCTGTGTTTTCAGAACTACGATGTCAATTTTGCCGTCCTTTGCATTACTAAAATTATATTGGCTGGAATGTGTTTATTCGTGCCTCATTCCTCCAAATCCATAAAGCCTAGGCCGCATGGATGATTTAATCTGGAGTGTATGAACGCAATTAAAACCAAAGAAACCACCTACAGAGAGTACAGACATTCTACGTGAATACATTAAATTGAGAAATTACTGAAACTCCACCATCAGGCAAATCAAAGCATCATTCGATGACAGATTAAGAAGTAAACTCCACTGATTGCAGTAAAACCTTATAGTCCATGGTAACCTTCATCAGGAAAAATTTCCCTTTACGAAGAGGAGTGAGTGCAGAGAACTGCAAGCAAATCGGAGGCTTACCTAGTTGCATCTCTGTTCTCCTCAAATTCTTCCTTACCCGATACTGCCATGCTACCCCCAAAGTCGAATGTGCAACTCACTCAATGAACAGAGTTTTCTTCAGGGCATGTAAGTGTAAAGGTGTCTCAAACAACTAGACTCCAACAAATCCACTGCTCCTGATAATATTCCCCCTATGGTTCTTAAATGTGCCTCACCTTCGGCTAAAGCTCTGCGGAAACTTTTCGCCCTTTCATACTTCTCCGGAGCTTATCGGCCTTTGGAAACTGGCTCATGTTCAGCCTATACCGAAAAAATGTGACGCTAGCGAGCCTTCTAACTACTGCCCAATAGCAATTACTTCGATTCTCTCCGGAGTTCATCTCGAGCAGCTGATCTGTTCAGTCGATTCTCGATTAGGGCAACTAGCTACGCAGTGATAAAATTCGGTTTTATATCTTCTTCTTCTTTAACGGCTCTACAACCGGGATCCGGTCCTGGCCTCTCGCAACTGTTCTCTCCACCGGTCCCGATTCTGAGCCGATGTCATCCAATTTGGCATCCCTATGCTCTGAGCGTCCTGGTCTACGCCATCCTTCCAGCGGAGGTTGGGTCTCCCTCGCTGTCGCACCCCATAAGTCTTACCGCAGAGAACTTTCCGAGCAGGCTCATCTTCACTCATACGAGCTAGATGTCCTGCCCACCGGAGTCTACCGTCTTATTTTCCTCACAACATCTATGTCGCGATAGCGTTCGTAGATCTCGTCATTGTAGGGTCTCCGGAATCGTCCTTCCTCACATACGGGGCCAACAATTCTCCGAAGTATTTTCCTCTCGAACACCGCCAAGAGGTTAGAGTGCTTTTTGCTAAGCACCCACGTTTCGGATGCATATGTGAGGACCGGCAAGACCATCGTCTTATATAGTAAAAGCTTAGACGTTATTGTTAGATGCTTGGATTTGAAGAGTCTTGACAGGCTATAGTAGGCTTTGTTGGCTTTTAGCAGTCGTGCGCGTATTTCAGGTTCCATGCTATTGTCGGCTGCTACTATTGACCCAAGGTGGGTAAATGATTTTACCACATCAAACTCGTGTTCCTCTACCTTGATTGTGGGACCAATGTTAGGTGTTCTTGCAGACGAGGCCACCATGTACTTTGTTTTGCTTTCGTTGATGTGCAGTCCTAGATTTCCTGCCGCCCGCTCAATCTGGATGAAAGCTTCTTGTACAGCTGTTGATGTTCTTCCAATGATGTCAATGTCGTCTGCGTAAGCCAGTAATTGGGTGGACTTGTGGAGGATTGTGCCCCTTGATGTCACGCCCGAGTCTCGGACCACTTTCTCCAACGCCAGGTTGAAAAGGAGGCAGGCCAGACCGTCCCCTTGTCGGAGTCCATTATAGATGTTGATTGGTCTGGACAGTATTCCGGATACCTTTACTGCAGGAACAGAATGTGTCGCTTGTCGCTGCCCTGCCTCTGTCGCCGTCGCTGTCGCCGTTGCTGTCGCTATGCTTGTCGCTTTGTTGAACAGAATGATATAGCAGAATGCAGCATTCAAGTCGTAATTTTTGTTCGGAGTGCTTGTTTTGGTATTTCACTACTTTCTTTCAACGCAATCCAAGAACACGACTGCACACGTTCTCGAACTTAAAATTTGTATACATACTAGAATTTCAGCTCTATATATACTTGAATCGTAGCAATCCACACGAGCTGTCATTTGTCGCCCGTAAAATTTCAAATTTCCGAAAACCTGGCGACCACGACTGCAGCAGGTTTAGCGACAGCGACAAATTCTGTTCACCTAATAGATGTGGAATGCTTTTAATATTTCACGGCGACGGCGACAGCGACCGCGGCAGCGACAAGCGACACATTCTGTTCCTGCAGTTACTTGGCTTGTCACATTGGTCATGGTCAACCTACATAGTCTTGTCAGCTTATTGGGAATGCCGAATTCTCTCATGGCTTTGTAGAGTTCTACTCTGGCTATGCTATCATAGGCGGCTTTAAAGTCTATGAAGAGGTGTTGGATTGAGTTTTGAAACTCTAGACATTTTTCCATAGCCTGCCTCAAAGTGAAAATCTGATCGGTTGTTGATTTGCCTGGGCTGAAG
Organism: Thereva nobilitata; assembly: GCA_963855945.1. Taxonomy (NCBI): domain Eukaryota; kingdom Metazoa; phylum Arthropoda; class Insecta; order Diptera; family Therevidae; genus Thereva; species Thereva nobilitata. The sequence continues at coordinate 39,926,844 of OY979697.1, forward strand.
CCACACTGGTATTGGCCTATGATGTTTCTAGCGTATGGGGCCATCCTGTTTTGTAGGATGGCGGAGAATATCTTATACGCGGTACTCAACAACGTTATACCACGATAATTGCTGCACGTTGTGATATCTCCTTTTTTATGTACCGGGCAGAGGATGCCTTTTCTCCAGTCTTCTGGCATCGCTTCCTGCTCCCATACTTGCACAATTAATTCATGAATCGCTTGGTGTAATGTAGGCCCTCCATATTTAACCAGCTCCGCAGGGATGCCGTCTGCACCCGAGGCCTTGTTGTTTTTGAGCCTGGTGATGGCACTGCTAACTTCTGCTAAGCTTGGTGGTGACAGCATAGCATTATCGTCAGATATTGGTGGAGCCTCCAAATCCTCCGTTAGCTCGCCATTTAGCAATTCATGAAAGTGCTCTTCCCATCGCTCCAAGATGCCTTGAGGATCGGTGATCAGATTCCCTTCTTTGTCCTTGCAGTATGTGCAACGAGGTGTGAATTGCGTCATACCGCGTACTCTTCGGTAGAACTCCCGCGCCTGGTGTGGCCGTCGCTCTCTGTAGCGTTCTAGTTCACAAACGAGATTTTTCTCCCAGGCTTCCTTTTTTCGTTTGTGAATTCTCTTTTCTTCTTTTCTGAGCTCTTTATATTTCTCTTCGCGTGCTCGTGTTCTCTGAGACTGCTGCATTGCTCGATACGCAGCATTCTTACGTTCAGTTGCCAGCTTGCATTCATTATCGAACCAGTCGTTCCGATCTCTACGACTTCTGCCTAAGATGGAATCAGCAGTACTAATGACAGTATTTTTAAGGCGGGTCCAGCTCTCGTCGACGCCCGGCATCTCATCCCCAGGACTTGCTCTTCTGAGTGCGAGTTCTAACGCCTGACCGTAGCTGTTTCTGGCCATTTCGTTGCGGAGTGCAGCTGTGTTGATTCGAGCCTGATCAGCGGATACAAAGCTTTTCAGCGTTGTAATGCGCTCTCGGAGCACCATACCAACAAGATAGTGATCTGAGTCGAAGTTGGCACCTCGGTACGTTCGTACCGTCATCAGACCCGAAAGGTGGCGGCGGTCTATCAACACATGGTCTATTTGATTGCGAGTTGCCCCATCAGGAGATATCCAGGTGGCTTTATGGATATCTTTACGCGCAAATCTGGTACTTGCAACGACCAAGTTCTTACTTGCTGCCATCTCTATAACTCGCTGCCCATTGTCATTAGTGTTCTCATGCAAGCTGTGGATGCCGACATATTGCCTGTATACGGGCTCCCGGCCTACTTTGGCGTTCAGGTCTCCCAATATGATTTTTACATCATATCTGGGGCAGGCATTAAGTTCCCGTTCAACTACTTCGAAGAATTCTTCTTTTTCATCGTCCGGGGACTCTTCTGTAGGTGCGTGAACGTTTATGAGGCTGATGTTCTTAAATTTGCCTCGCACACGAAGGGTACATAGCCTTTCGTTTATTGCTTTAAAGCCGATAATGGTAGGCTTCATCCTTTTGCTGACCATAAAACCTACCCCGAGCACATGGTGTTTCGTATGACAGCTGTAATATACGTCATAATCAGGTTTTTGCAAAACACCATTCCCTGTCCATCGCATCTCCTGAATGGCGGTAATGTCAGCTTTATATGTTGACAGGGTATCGGCCAGGTGTTGTGTAGCTCGAGTTCTGTACAGAATTCGTACGTTCCATGAGAAAATTCTTAAATCATTTTGCCTTTTTCGTTGCCGTGGTCGTCGTCGTTTTTTCCAGTATCCGAGGCATGTTGCTCGTTCCGTAATGTCTGTTTTTTACGGGTGAGGTTATTAGCCTCACGCCAACCTTACTTGGAAGGGACTAGCCCGATCATGTTAGCCTATCCTCTCTCATAGGATAGTTACCAGTGGCCACCGCTAGGAGGTTATGATCGCACTTCCACCAGTCCGGAATAGTTACGGCACGTGCATGTTATGCTACATGTTATTCCCCCTATTCCGCTGATGACTGACCACCTCGGTTTTATATAAAAAATAATAATTCAAAAGTGCAAAGAAAGTGGGTGCTTGTGAATAACAACTGGTAGTCCGCTCTCCTAGGACGCTGAAAAGAGGCGCAAAGGAAAAAATGCCGGCAGGCGGGGATGGCCCAGGCCCCCGTCTTGCAAAAAAAATTCAGCAGTGGGCGATCGCCAAATAAATAAAAACATTGGAAAAAATGTTCTTGGTGATGTGAGTCAGTACGAGTCTTTTGTATCCAGCGCATTCGAAAACGGTGCAGCATATACAAAACAAACAACAGAAGAGGAAGCCGCTAGCATGGATTCAGACGGAGGTCAGCAAAGTAGCGGTACAGAACACAGATCAACAGACGCTGGAGGTTGCATGGATGCCGATTCAGTGTCTGATCAAATTAAAGATAAATGTTTAGATGTTAACACTTTTGGTAAAAAATTAACCTGCGATATGAACCGGTTTATTTTGGTTAAAAAAGGATTTAATGGGAATCAAACTGAGCCAAACACTACGAAAAAAAGGGATGAAAATAGATTTAGCCTGCTGGCGGAGCCATCGTCTGACCAACATGAAAAGGCCAATGTTAACTCTAATGGGGGAAGGGGGGAACGAATACGAAACCAAAAATAAACTGGTGTCCTCCTATTTTCTTAACGGGGGCCAAGCCCTCTACTATTTTTGAATTATGCAAGTCTCTAAAAAAAGACTTTAACTTCAAATTCGTCAGGATTAATTTTGGGAAAAGTAAGATCTTTGTGGACGATAAACGCCTGCATGATGCTATAATGGAGGGGGTCAGGGCCTCCGAGGCCGAGGCCTTTTCTTTCACCACTAAAGAGGAAAGGGGCGAGACTTTCGTTATAAAGGGTCTAACGAGCGGTATCCTCCCTGAGGAAGTATTGAAGGAACTCATGTTAGCTAATGAGAATCTAAAAATTAGTTGGGTTAAACCGTTAAGGTCGAGGAGACCTCACCTTAGAGATGTTAATCTAGGAAACTTTATAGTTAAACTTGCTCCGGGAGTAGATAGTAGAGAGCTGACTAGAATCCGAACATTGGCTTATCATGTCATCAAATTTGAGAGGCCCTACAAGAAGGCCCACATCCAATGCTACCGAAGCCAAGCTTTCGGTCACGTAAGCGCCAAACTGCGCTAACAACAAAAGATGCGGACGTAATTGTGAAGACAAATGCCCCAAACGTGAGGAGGCAGTTAATAACGGCGTGAAGCCGAAATGTGCCAACTGTGGAGGCGAGCATCCTGCGAATTATGGAGGCTGCCCGAACTTCCAAGCTTACCTAAAAAAAGAGAGATGAATAAGAACCGTCTTAGTCAGGCCAGGGAATCCAGGAGGGTGCACATGGAAAATGCAGCCCGTATACCAGGGAAATCATATGCTCAAGTCGCGAGCGGAAACCAGGCGAGCTACCTCGGAGAATTTATGAACGAGTCCCACAGGCTCTTTGGTGCTCCGGTGGGATTAGGTTAGGTTAGGTTAGGTTAGATATGGCTGAGCTGCTGGTGTACAGCTCAAACACTTAGGCCAAAGGAGTAGGCCCATTGTGATGCCATAGTGATCCCACTTTAAACCTGATGTTAAAGTGTCATTTCTTCGCTAAACCATCTCGAGGAAGCAATGAATCTCCTGAGTTGCGGGATCCCAATGTTCGAGATTTCCGCAAGCGTGCTTAGAAAGGGTTTACCAAATGCGGTTAGTCTCCTTCTGCTTAGGGCTGGGCAGTGACAGAGGAGATGTAGTACACTTTCCTCCTCGTCCGGGTTTTTACAGGTTCTACAAAAATCGTAGGTCTCAAGACCTAAGCGGGTCGCATGCGTCCCTATCAGACAGTGTCCGGTAAGCACTCCCACTATAGCTGAGAGGTCTTGTCTCCCGAGGCTCATTAGTGAAGTAGTCCGCCTGAGATCATAAGAGGGCCAAGTTAGTTTGGCCAAGGTGCATTTATTAAGATCCCTCCAATGCTTCTTTGCTTGTTGCATTGTGTGCTGTTTGCATTGGAGTTTAAAGGTGGCCCAAGGCATACCAACCCTTTCCTTTCCAGGAAGGAGAGTGGCGGTCGTGCCTTTCCTAGCCAGTTCGTCAGCTTTACAATTTCCCTCTATGTTTCGGTGACCGGGCACCCATACGAGGAGGGTCCTGAACTGCTGAGCCATCTCGTTAAGAGATCTGCGACATTCAGAGATAGTTCTAGAGCTGTTTGTGCAAGAGCGCAGGGCTTTCAGAGCCGCCTGACTATCTGAAAAGATGTAGACAGTCCGATTCCTATCGCCTTGCTGGTTAATTAAAAGAACAGCTTCATGTATGGCTAGAACCTCCGCTTGATATACACTGCAGTGATCGGGTAGTCGGAAGGAGACTTCAATCCCAGTCTCTGGGGAAAAGACTCCTCCTCCCACTCGACCCTCGAGCTTAGAGCCATCAGTAAAGAAGTTTATGGCATCTTGAAAACTGTGTGGTCTGTTACTCCATTCACGACGTGAAGGAATGTGGACTCCGTAGTTCCTCGTGAAGGTAATCTCGGGTATACAGAAGTCAGTTTTAGTGGGGACGATAACAGAGTTCAACACCTTCGTGTGGCTTCCCCCGATTCCGGTCCAAAATCCAGATTCTTTTATTCTAAGGGCTGCGATGGTTGCGCTTTCCCTTGCCACAAGATTCAAAGGAGGGAGGTATAGCATAACATTTAGGGCATCTGTAGGTGTGGAGCGAAGTGCTCCTGTTATGCATAGCTCGGCACATCTTTGTACTTTCTGTAGTTTGTTTAGCACGGTGGACTTACTCAAGGTTGGCCACCATACTATGACTCCGTATAGGAGTATTGGGCGGACGATTGCTTTGTATATCCATCGTACTATGTTAGGGGAGAAGCCCCATTTCTTCCCAATGGATTTTTTGCAAGCGAAAAGCGCTATGTTCGCTTTCTTAATGCGCTCTTCTGTATTTTCATTCCAGAGGAGTTTCTTGTCTAGGATTACTCCCAGATATTTGGCGCTATTGCTAAATTTGAGCTTAACATTGTTAAGCCGTGGGGGTGTTAAAGGTGGAGTTTTATACCTCTTTGTGAAGAGGACTAGTTCCGTTTTTACTGGGTTAACGCTGAGTCCGCGGGTGGCAGTCCAGCTTGAAAGGGTTTGTAACGCCGCCTCCATGAGATCACAGAGGACTTGAGGAAATTTTCCTTTTGTGACGATGACAACGTCATCCGCGTACGCCAGGACGTGATGCCCCTCGGCCTCCATGCGTCGCAACAGCTGGTTTATAGTTACGACCCATAGGAGCGGGGAAAGTACTCCTCCTTGCGGGGTGCCTCTGTTTACGGCCCTTCGGACCGAGCTGTCGCCTAGGCTCGAGTTCACCATCCTGCCGGTAAGCATTTGGTGGATGAGAGACACCAGCGATGCCTCGATCCCCAGTTCTGTCAAGGCCAGGGTGATGGCGTTCGGGAGTACGTTGTTAAACGCTCCCTCTATGTCAAGGAATGCCACTAATGTATACTCCTTGACCTCGAGTGATTTTTCAATGGTAGAGACCAATGAGTGAAGAGCAGTATCAGTAGATTTGCCCTTTGTATAGGCATGTTGTGTGCCAGAGAGTTCAGAGGTTGGTATGGTCTGCCTCAGATATATTTCGATTAGCCTTTCTAGAGTCTTTAAAAGAAAGGATGATAGGCTAATTGGCCTGAAGTCTTTGGGTGTTGCGTGGGAGGCTTTTCCTGCCTTGGGTATAAAGACTACTTTAACCTCTTTCCAACTAGAGGGAATGCAGTTATTTTGAAGGCACCCTGTAAACATGGCCTGCAACCAGGGCATGATGTAACTAAGGGTGCGCTGCAGTTGTGCCGGCACTATGCCATCCGGGCCTGAAGATTTATAGGGCTGGAAGGTGTTCACAGCCCATTCAATTCTTGCTCTACTTATGATAGATTTGATCAGCTGTGGTGAGGCTGAAGAGTTTATCGGGAAGGCTGACTCAGCGGTAGTACTACTCGGGAAATGGGTGTCCATAAGTAGTGCCAGGGATTCCCTGCCTGAGTCAGTCCAATCGCCGTTTTCTTTGTGTAAATAACTAAGCATTGTTGGTGCTTTAGTTAATATTTTACGTAACCTTGAGGCTTCCGTCGTGGACTCTATATTGCTGCAGAAGGTAGCCCAAGAGGTGCGTTTGGCCTTCCTTATTGCCATTTTGTATCTATTCAGCTTCGACTTATAGCAGCCCCGGTGGGATTGGTAATGATGAAATTAGATGAATTCTGGCCGAAGTACTGCCAATTAAAACAAGAACTCCGATTGGATGCCTACTTGCAATTCCTCCACGATCTGCAAGGGAAGAACTAAGGGTCATCACAATCAATGTGAATTCTCTCCGGGGTAATGATCGAGTTACCTCGTTGGAGCATGAACTAAAGATGTTAAAACCCCAAGCGGCGTTTATCCAAGAAACAAGGCTCCGTCCGCATAACCGACCTAGACTAGATGGATACAATCTCTTTAGAAACGACGTCGGCAGAGGAACTGCAGTTGCTCTGGGCGAAAACCTAAAGGGGTCGGTTGTGAAATTCATATCCAACTCGTTCTCATGCTGTCTAATTTGCTGTACATTGGGTAGAAGAGAAAGGATACTTCTTGGTGCGATCTACATTCCCTGTAACGCAGACAGCAATCTAACGAATGAACTCAAAAGGCTGGAGGCCCCATTAATTACTTATGATAAATTCATCATGGGTGGTGACTTCAACGCTAGGCATCCGCTTTGGGGGGATGCCGTAGTCAATACCAACGTGAAAGGGCTGCATTATTGGTTTCACGACTCTGCCTTCCTGAGGATGAACATTATAGCTTCAGATACTCCGACCTTCCCGAGGGGTGCTTCGTTCCTGGATTTCTTCCTAGTGTCCTCCAACCTGCCGAGCCTAGATCAAGCCGTCTGCTCGACCTTCGCTTACCCGTCGGACCACTTTGGGGTCTCGCTCATTTTTACCAATTTTGCTCCTGTCCTCGAGCAAACAGAACAGCAGTCCATTACTTCGTTCAAGAACACAGATTGGAATGCTTTCAATAGGGACTTGAAATCTAAACTAGATCTAGCTGACGTGCCCACGGACCGGAATTTAACAAATGAGGAAATCGAGATCTTCATCAAGGACTTTACCATAGCTTTGCAGGAGTGCGCCGACTCACACGCAAAGGTGGTGCCCCGTAATAGGCTGAAGTACAAATTCCTGTCGGCTCTTACACTCAAACTGTTCAGGTTAAGAAGAAGCTGGGTGCAAGCCCTGAAGAGGCACTTCCACAGGTCTGGAAACAGAATCTCCTTCAGCTATAGGGAACTTGCAGCCAGAATAAGATGCCTCAACACACTAATTCGCGAAAACGCAAGGAATGATGCGAACACTTGGTACAAAAAGGAGTTATTAAAAATAAAACCTGGGCCCCAAGCATTCAAGGAAGTCTCTAGATTAACCGGTGCAAGGAGGTCCGGCATCCTTACCTCGCCCCTGGTGGTTAACGGAACAACAATTACAGATAATTCTGAGAAAGTGCTGGAACTGCGAAATTACTTTGACAGGTCGCTTAACAATAACAGGAGATCCACCAACGAGAACCTAGAAGCCAACGTCGAGGAGGTGATGTCCATGTTTGATTTGGAGGCTGCTCCTCTCTCAACTTTCTCAATGTTTAACCGACCGGAAAACCCGGTGGACAGAAGAGATTACTTCACTTCTCCGTCAGAAATTGAAATGCTCATTGGGTTTTCCAAAAACAAGAGATCTGCGGGAAATGACAAAATTTCAAACTTCCTCCTAAAAAAATGTGGGAGCACCGTATCCAAGTATCTGTCGATTATCCTCAATAACTGCATGTGCAACTGTTACTTCCCAAGTGCTTGGAAGGAGGCAAAGATCGTTCCCATCCCTAAAGCTGGGAGAGCTAAAACACCCGATGATCTCAGGCCGATATCCCTCCTATCGAATGTGGGGAAACTGCTGGAAAAGATTATCTTAAGGAACTTAGAGGACTTCTGCTCGGATAATGAGGTTATGGGTAATTCTACGATAAGAGGTAATGTGTACAGCATCCATTATAAAATAGCATTTTTATTCTACATGTTGTCATTTTATGCAATAAATCACAGCATCTTAATGCATTCTAGAAATACCACTATGATTAAATGCACAATTATAGTACATTTTCTTGAAATTCCAAATTTAAGTCTGAAAAAGTCTCTACCCTGGCCTGTCCCTTTAACGTTTTTAGTTAAACATGCAGACAGTATATACCTTCTTTGTCGCTGTTGTTAAATTAAAGTTTATTTAGCACAAACTTAAACAAGTATATTTAAGTATTATAAAGGGAAAATACAAAAATATTTGTTTATTTGCAATAATTTTCGAACTTATTTTTTGTCCCGCTTTTTTTGTGTATCTCCCCTGGCGAATTTTGGCCCGTTTATGTAAACAGAAGTATTAGATGGCCATATTCTAAATGGCGCTCACGGACGCGTATCAATGTGAAGTTTGTAACACTAAACACAGGAGCCGTTAAATCGCTGTCATTTGTTAGTTGGGGCGACGCGACAATGCGTGGCAGTGGTTTCGCAAGGTGATTGTGTCCCTCCCCTGGTCAGTCGTAAAATTTATAAAATTAACTTTATTTTTTTGTATGTACTGCCTAAATTCAACAATACTGTAATAGTGGAGGTGTGATATATTATTAACCCAAAAATTAAGTTATGTCAGTTAAAAATTTTAAATTTGTCACGAAAACGTCTCTCCCCTGCCGTATTTCCCCTGGCAAGCTAACTACCAGGGGAGATACTCACTGAGCAGGGGAGACAATGTGGATCATAAGATGTTTGTGCAAACTAATTCAGATATAGCTAACTTCTAAAGGAGTATGGAGCATTTCATTTCGGAGATTCAGGTCAACAGATAAATTGGGCACATGGATGTAACTCATACAAAAGAAGAGGCATCAGGTGAAGTAAAGGTTACATGCTATTGTTGTACGTCACATAATTTGTTACATTCACCTCCAGCTATGTGAGCTCACTTACAGCCAATTTTGAACAGCTTGCCAGCCGAAGTGGCAAACCTGCATTTTTGGAGCTATGGAACTGTGACACAATACCACAACAAATATATGTTTTACTTTCTTGTTACTCATTTGAAAGAATTCCCCCCCCCCCAAAATTAATATGCTTTACTTGGAATTACCATGAAGGACATGGTAAGGGGCTTCTGATGGTATCAATGCTGTCTGTAAGAGATCAGCAGACCGATTGGTAGGTAATATCCTAGAGAAAGACGCTTTGCTTGTTAGTGCCAAAAAACACATAAAGACTTTCCCTGGTTCTTTGCGTGTCCATCAGATGTCATGGAACATTGAGGATCCAAAAAAGTGTCTCTACCCTGCCTGATGTATTTACCCTGGCCTTCTAAAAAGTAACTAAATATGGATAAAGTGACTGGCCCGTACATGAATGTGTACATAAAAGAGACTAAAATCGTATTATATGTGATTAATCAAAAAACTCCAACTTTTCCCGTTGGCCGCATCCTCTATGGACTCAAAACCTCTTATCGTAGAATGACCCTTATCCCAAAGTTCCAATTCGGATTTGAAAGACAGCACTCTACAGAGCACGCGCTGCTTTATCTGCAGGAGAGCATTATTAAAAATTTAAGAATAAAAAAATGTACGGTCATGTGCGCGCTTGATCTAAAAAAAGCTTTTGACCGAGTTTGGCACAGAGGTTTAATTTATAAGAATAACAGCCTGGACTGCCCCTTCAGCATCTCTAAAATGATATATAGTTTCCTCATAAATAGAACCGCTTCTATCCAGTTGGGGAGATCTCGTCCGAACAATTTCCAATAAACTCTGGAGTTCCGCAGGGGTCCATTCTGGGACCCAAACTCTTCAATATTTTCGTCTGCGACTTCCCCCACACAGACATCTTCGGTGCTTCTTGCATCCAATATGCAGACGACACCCTAATCTGGGCAGCCAATGATTCTCCGGTGGTTGCTGCTAGAGCCCTACAGTTCCTGGTGGATCGCATCGCTAGCTACTATCGAGATTGGAACATTGATATCAACCAAAATAAGTGTAAGCTAATATGCATCAGAAATCCAGCTGGCAAGGTCACAGATGTGCCCCTAGCGAATCCAAGCAAATATCCATTTGCATAAATGGGCATCGCATTGAACCGAGTGATACCATCACATATTTAGGAGTACTGTTTCATCACAGATGGAAGTGGAACCCGCACGTAAGGATCAAAATAAAAAAAAGTCAGGGCAGCTGTTGCGGTGTTAAAACCGCTCATCAACTCGAGAACTCTCTACAGTAAAACCAAACTTGCATCCAAATGAACTAATCAAAGGGTTAGTACATGGTCAACCGGAGGTAGGACCCACGTACCTATCTCCGCTTCAAATGATCAGACAAGACTTCGTGAATCTCCTCCAACCCGATGTAGAAGTAGACGAATTTATGCCAGCTTTCTACGCCCAGAGCACATGCCATGTAAGAGGCTGACCAGGTATACCGTGATTTTAATGTGTTACAACTACTATGTAGTTATTTGTTTACTTATTTAATTTATATGCAAGAAAGATAGCATAAACCTAAAATAATGTGGATCCCATGGACCATTAGTATTTAAGCAATGATAAATGAATTTATTAGTATAAGTATGCATTCATTAAGACTTAATTAGTCTCCTATTTTGTCTATTCCTTTCTTTTATTTTCACTTTATTTTATTTATTTTATCTTTATTAAACTTATTTTTTTAAGCCACTAAGGCAAAGTGAGGTGGCGGTGTCATTGAGAAGACACTACGCCGATTAAACATTTATGGACTAGTAAACTTGAACTTATAACTGAATACGGGAACTACGGTTCCACTCTACGTAGTAGAAATAATGTAATAGCTCCGACATATTGTAAAGTCAGCAATAACATAATTTGTTAAGATTTCTATTAATTTAATGAAGCTCAATAAATTTTTTTTTATAAATTCTAAAAAAAAAATTCTAATTCGATTATCTCCAAAGTCATGGAGACAATATATCTTCAATACAACCAAATATTGGACGACAAGCCGTACGGCTTTAGATCGAAAAGATCTACTGGCGACCTCCTTGTATGCCTAACGGAGCATCTCAACCAAAGTATACACCGATATGGCGAATCTGGCATGTTGCTTTATACAGGGTGTATCACGAACAGTGACAAAACTTGGAACCTCCCAACACTAATTCCATTTAAGAAGTAACTTAGAATCCAAAACAACTAGTTGTTAATTTAATTTTTTTAAAAATTTCAATGTCATCACTAAAATATTAAGGGCCCCGAGACGGTCAAAAGGTTTGACTCAAACCTTGCGTGTTTGATCAAACCGTTTGAAATCGCTGTGGAATTGCGTTAAACTAGAAGCGCAGTTTTAAAAGTCGCTTCAAACCAGAAGGATCTATTTGGCACGAGCTTCGAAATTTAGCGCGTCTGATGAGGTTTGACCAAACGTCGCGAACACGATCAAACGGCGCTTCAAACAAACCGAAATATGTTGTTGTTGTTGTCTTGAATTTACTAGTGCAAGACTAGCGAACCTTAAAAGGTTACTTTTGGTCCGGCCTTGCAGCCATATGGACCATGGAACTATGATGATAAAACTATATTTTGGCCTTAAATTAATCTCGCTTCCAGTGTTTATATAATCCCATGCAAAAGGCCAGAGCAGCGGGGATTTTTTCAAAGCTTAGTTGATTCAAGATGTCTTCCTACGATTTTTGCTATTTGACCCATGCACAGAGGGAGCCGAGAGGACTTCGTCAAGAAACTTGGATTCAACTTGATATGTAGTCACTAGTATTGTTTTTTAATAATTTTAATTCACAGGTTTAAAAATTATTACACAGATTAAAGTTTAAAGCAAAGTGACACGTTCTAATTACTCATTCCAATGATTTCTTGTAACAAAATAGTACATCAGGTGTTGTTTCAAACGGACATGAGATCGGCGGCTCACTTTATGTTATACCAGGTGATTGCAGCTTGGTTGCCCTATCCACCAGCTACAGATCAAGTCGGTCAGCTGCAACGCGTAAGCTAGGACTCACCCATTCAACTCCGTCTATAAATTTTCTAAGATTTTCTTACGGTTGTCATCTGAGCCAATTTAAGTGCGATGTTAACTAAATAAAACCTGGTAACAAATGATTTCTTATCTTAAAGGTCCTTTGTTGCGTTGGTTCACCGAATTGAAACCCAGTCTAGGGATGGTCAATATTCATCGATGTTATCGAAACATCGATGTTGAGCGTGAAAACATCGATATTTTAACATCGATATTGAGTCCTCTGAAACATCGATCCATCGATGATGGGAACAAGAACATCGAAAATCGATGTTTCCACATTTGTTTGTTGTAAAAATTAAATTGAGCTTATGCAAGCCTTCATTAAAGTAAAATTTCCAAACGACTTTTAAAATGTTAAAGCTTAGTACGGTGATCAGGCAAAATTTTGTTGTTGTTGTTGTCGTCTTGAATTTACTAGTTCAAGACTAGCGAACTTTATAAGGTTACTTCTGGTCCCGGCCTTGCAGCCATATGGACCACGCTCCAAAGGCAAAATTTTGCCATCCCTTTAACATGCATGTAAAAAACCTTGGCAAAATTTTGCCTCAAGAACGGCAAAATTTTGACAGCGCAAAGCAGTTTGCCACAATAAGCATACTTTCAAGATTTTCTAGTAGATGGATTTTCTAATTGTGGAGAGACTTTTACTTGTCAAATTTTTGCCTCCAGAAATTATCTGGTCATTTTTTGTTGGCAAAAGGTTGGACAGTTGGATTAAATAGTCGAATGCAGCAGTTAAAATTTGTTTAAAATGGAAAAGGAATATTTATTTGTTTTATAATGAAAAGACAAATTAGGTAAAGAAAAAACTTTGCACTATTCTCCACCACTCTACACTTGGGCAAAATTTTGCCTGAAAAATGATAAAAATGACGAGGCAAAATTTTGCCCGATCACCGTACTAGGCTTAACCTATCATTGCACATTTCGAACTTGGCGAAGTAGTTCTTAATTTTGATGCCAGATGTCACTAATATATATTTTTGATTCAAGGTTATAAAAGAAAACAAACTTGCTACCGTTCTGTTTATCTGTAGTCTATGGTTAAATACGTTTTTTTTATTCATACTTACCCCGTTTATCGCTAGGTCCAACCCAGGTTCAACCCAGTCATAAACGGGGGTCGAGTTGAAACTGGGTCCAGAGAATTTTAAAAATGTTTTCAAACATCGATGTTTTTTTATTGATGTTTATCGGACATCGATGTTTACTTACCGATGTTGACATCGATGTCAATATCGATGTTTTTCTAATAACGGCCATCCCTAACCCAGTCGTCTGAAATTCTCTTGCTTAGTTGCACCTCGTTTAATGAAAGATCTAACCCCAAATATTTGGCAACGAGGGGAAACTGCTGACGTCATTAATTATCTGTGTTAAGGCTGGATTACAATGCTGTCGCTGTCGCGGTCGTTGTCGCTGTCGCACCAACTGTCAAAAGTTAAAATGTATGAAATTCTCTTATCGAAAATACAATTTGTCGCTAAGGTGTCGCTGTCGCGTGTCGCGTCGCGGAAAGTTCGCAACATTTCAACTTTGGTCGCGCGACACCAGCAACGGTGAACTTTTTGGAAGTTAATATTTGTGTAAATTATTTTTTAATTTTATTAAAGCCACTTTTTTCATTCATTCATTAATTTTACTGTTTATTTTAATACAAAAAATACACCTAACTTGAAATTTAATTTTCTAAATGACAGATAACTTGATATTCAGTGCGACTTCATTGTAACTGCGAAAGCAACCACTGGAGCGTCAGCGTCTACGACAAGCGGCAGCGACCGCGACAGCGACAGCATTGTAATCCAGCCATTAAGTTTGATTGTCAAGGTGTATAATACCCATGACACACATATGGTATCGAAATTACAATATTCCAAATATTACGTTTATACTACATGTGTGTCACCCAATAGCTATATACCAGGTTGACAATCGTAGTATGAGATTTGCTAAATTTAGGTGGTATTAAGGTAATAATATACACCATTTTTACTGTGCACAGCGCCTCTGCCGGAAAATTTTCCGCACAAAACAGTTGTCAATTGCAGTCGCTGCGGTTGTGAGATTTCGTGTTTATAGTGTTTTCTCGCTATAGTAGGCTGCTTAGTTTATTCTGTGTTTGTTTTTTTGTGTTTTTCTGAGTCAAATGGAAAAATAAATGTCAAAGCAAACTATTTTGATACTAGGTTTATGTGTGCCACGGGCCTGACGAAATTATGATATTGTGGATATTATGATATCGAAATTATAATATCAATACCACATGTGTGTCATAAGCATTAGGGTTGGTGATTTGCACATGCCCTAACAGTGTGTCCCTCCCACTGACATATAGAATGGACTGCTCATCAAGAAATTTTCATGGCACCAATTCGTTCCATTGCTGGCAAACCTTTTTTCACTGACATGTAAACACCTCAGTTACTTTGGTAAATTAAAATTGTTTATATTCGTTTTTGGACGATGGAAACAAAATAAATTGTTCTTAAAAAAAATAACAAATGCAATTTTGGTGTTATTTCCCTTTTATAATGCATTTTTTCATTAATTACAAATATTTATGTTAAACCATGCGAGTTCTCTACCCCTATTTCATCTAAATGTCAGTGATTCCGGGTCTTATGGCGAAACGAGACAGAAATAAAAAAATCACTACACCCATCTATTTTTTGTAAATATTCTGACATTAGTTCAAAGGAAAAAATGAAATCAGGTACGGCAAATTCAATATCGTGCAACCATTGTGGCGGTTTTATTTTAAATTTCACTTTAAATCATTCCAGAATTTTATTTACCGTTCTTGTTTTACGGCAAAGATAAAAAAGATATCGTATTTTGTGGTTTATTGAAAGTCAAGAGTAAAAATATTTTATAAAATGGAAAAGTGTGCAGTTTTTTAATGTCAAATTTTATTTTTTCAAGTTTGGCACTATCTGATTTTATTTCTGCCAGTGAATGCACTGAACTCTTAATACGAAATTGAACAAAATTTGAGTTCAGTGACAAAGGGGGCTTATGGATGAGCGAGAGGACTATACTTTTCTATACTTTTTGGTGCCATGAGTTTATATGGGAATAATGTGTGATGAGCAGTCCATTATTATATGTCAGTGGTCCCTCCACGTGCCACACCGATGGGCAGGTCAGCACACCAGAGGCTCCTTGTGAAACTCCTTCAAAAGCCAAATTGCCCACTAGGTGTGTCGATAGGGTGCAAGAGACCAACAGGCTAAAGTCCTATGCTGGTTATCTGCAAATCCAATTATGGAACAATGATAAAAAGCCTGGAAGCGCTTTTTGTATTTCCATCCAAATCACATGAGAACACGATAACTCCTTGCGCCCTTAAACAATTTGTTACCCGTCATATGCAGCTGTAGGAAGGATCTGTACTGGAATTTGCAGAAAAAAAGATGACTAATTTGTTGTAGTATTGAAAGTCCGTTATAAATTGCTATGCTTAGCACCAAGTGCTATACTCTGTTCATGTGAGATGCAAAGAACACGAGGATGACCGTTATGACATGACTATGCTGATTCGTTGATCTATTCTTTTGGGCGGCACTAATTTTTAGGACAAAGTTAAAAAACATGTATGACACTACGATTACAGATAAGATTAAAAACACAGAACCTTATAATTTTAAAAAAATGTGTCAGAATTCACAGTCTAGTTCGGTTCAAATAACACACAAGATATATAAAAAATGGTATTCGCACTGATTCATTCGTCTCATATGATAAAATATTCAAAGAATATTTTTATGTCCTTGATTCACGTTTCAATAGATAACACACGATGTAAAAATTAGCCATGTGCTTGAGGGTCTAGAAGACCATGATGGTTCCACGTTGAAAACCGTTATAAGAAAACGGTTAACTCTTCTATTTTTTGTCAAAAAGGCTTTTATATACCATTTAGGCCAGATAAAACCTAAATAATCTTTCACTTTTTCAATCCAGACATCACTGGAAATGATCACGCAGTTAATTTAATTAGGGGCCCGCAAAAATCGAAATCCAAAACTGGAAAAAGAACCGACAAGCCAATCACGGGGTCGACCGCCGCGGTACACGACCGACCCAGTCAACTCCTAAAACCGAACGTGAAATATGAATTTCCATCAAACGGGCTTCAAACCCGTAAATGTCAAACCAACCGCGTCAAGGCCGATTCACACCGGCGCGTTTGCGCATGCGTTTGCGATGTATATTACCATGGCGATTGCGATTAAGGACTTTCACACTGACGCGATGCAATCGCAAATTAATAAATCAGTTTCCTGCAATTCTCTGCACCCTCCCCAAGCCAGCCTTCGCTGAAGTTGCCGTTTCATCCCCACAGCCGCAGAAAATGGTCTTCTGCCACTAGTATTTAACGGTTTTTTTAGCCCTTAAGTGGCCCCTAGACTATCAATAATATTGAGCAACATATTAGGGCTAACTACAATGGTCTTAAGACGTCTTAACATTTCTCGTCAAATTCTCTTAAGATTGGCTAATTTTCTGTCAAATCTTAACGAATCTTAAGCTCAGCTATAATAGCCTTAAGACGTTTTGACATTTGTAAAAGGTAATCACAACAAATCGAGTCTGGAGTAAATAAAGACGTCTAGTTTAATAAAGCTATACTGGATGTAAAATTGTCCAGGATCGGTCCCTTTCATTTTTAAAAAAGTGGTTTTATAATAACCATTTTTAGAACGGTCTGTATATAATTTTCGAACACTACACGACCGCGGTTTCTTTTTTTTCGCATCACTTAGCTCACTAATTTAGTTAATGTTGTTAAATCCTTTAATAAATCCAAATATTCCATTATTAAGTATCTTTTCCACAGAGCACCTTATTTCAAATAATCTTTTTTCTTATATTTCCACTGATACTTTAATTTTTGTAAAACGCCAAATTAAATATCAATCGCAAACGCCACTTTCTTGAAGATTCTTTAAGATTCTACGGTTCTGAGCGAGCCTTAAGACTTAACGAAAGTTTGCGAAAGAGAACGAAAGATTGTCTTAAGGCCATTGTGGTTACTTGTTCTAGCCCCATAGTAGCGTACAAAATCTTAAGGAGTCTTAAGACCATTGTAGTTAGCCTTATTGACGGTTTCCTTCTTTGCCCCAGACAATCATATATCACCCACAGACCGGCAATAATATTGCGCAAATTAAATATTGCACAATATTATTGATAGTCTAGGGGCCCCATTGCAGAACCTACACACGCAGCGGCAGAAATGTTTTTCAATTTTAACCTCGAGATGGCTCCACTTCCCGAAAAAAAGTCACATTATAACAAATGGTTGAAATTACTTGAAAAGTTTATATATCAAGCGGCAGAAAGTTATGGTTAAGTTAAGTTATTATGGTGGGTATATTCAAAAACTTATCACTGCCGCATCACTGCAGAATTCAGCTACAGACTTCCAATTGAGGAGCAAGCATGCAAAACGCGTTAAATCCATTTTTAACATTTTGGGAGTTTGATGCAGTTTTTATATATTTGGGCCGAGATAAATCCAATGGCGATGTCAGAATCGAGCTAAACGCGTTAAAACCTAGTGAAATTCTCGTTTAAAAACTCGCAAATCAAGCATAACGGGTTAAGTCCAAAAGGAAAAACGAACTCGAGCAAAACGTGTTAAACCCTTAGCTTACTAGATGGCAGCGATTTTTTCTCCTCGTAAGTACTTGCGAGTACATCACCTATGGAACACGATTTTTGACAATTACCAGTAAAATATAATATGCAATCCCGAAATCCCACGTTCTTCACGTGGTCCGAAGACCAAGCTGGACGAGCGTCTGCACAGATAGGTTCAGCACTTTTAACTCACTTAGATTCTTTAGACCTAGAGGGTACAAAAAAGGGACGATTATTTTGCGATGGATGTGGAGTCCAAAACAAAAATTCACATACAATTCACGAAACTTTAAATATCATTACCTTGATGAAATCCATTTCAATCAATCAAAACGGGATAAATCCAAAACAAAGGTGCGTATATCACCCAAACGACCCCACACATTTTTTTCAAAAATTAGTAGTAATATTACCTCAACACCTTCTACAACATTGGTTTACAAAAATATTTCTATTTGAAACGGACCTGTAGTTATAACATTTTTGCGATTTACTAAAAACTAGTTTAAGTTTATCGCGGTTTGCATGCTTGCTCCTCAATTGAAGTCTGTAGCTGAATTTTTGAATTTATCCGGTTTTTTCAAACGTCGTCAGCTCCCCTAATAATTAGAATTACAAGTAGCAGATTACGTCTTTGCCTCTTTCGCGGCAGGAGTTGTTCGTTTATTTCCAATTTCCTCCCATATTTTATGTTTTTTTTAACATTCATGTATTCTGCGTGTGATAAATCAAATAGAATCGGATAATTTTTCACAGTTTCAATAAAAATTTCGGTCGACGTATCCATGATCTTCCAATTCGCGATGTGCGAGCAAATGCCGCCGGACGCGTTCACAAAACTGAACGCGACAGGAAACGCTAGCGATTTGCGTTCTCGATGTGTACTCCTTATTTAACGGCCTTGATCGCAATCGCACTTGAAACGCAATCGCATTCGCGAACGCGGCGGTGTGAATCGGCCTTAACGATCAAATTGGTGTGACTCAAACCAAAATCTACGTGTTTGAGTCAAACCGTTTGACCGTCTCGGGGGCCCTTTAGAAACTGTTTCGGGCTCTTCTTTGTGAGCACAAGTGCAAAGCAGACAATAAATTGGTTTGAATTAATACTTGGAGTTTTTTATACTTATAATTCTTTTCTAAGTATTTTAGCTGCAGTCTAATAAGCCTCCGTTTAGAAAATATGTAGGTTTCAAGTATGGGCAAAATGTTGAAAAACGAAGAATATTGGAATTTTGCTCACACTTTAAACCTAGATATGTATCTTCTAAACGGAGTCACTCAACTTTTTGATTTTTATATCAAATTAAAGAATACACATTTACCTAAAAGGTGAGCCTAATTTTGTTGCTTTACGATAATTAGTCTAGGAGTAATTGAGGTTTAGGTAAATTTTAAAAACATTAAATTTTTTTTCGTAAACACCCTGTATTTTAGTGGATAGTGGGGATAGCCCACCTCTATAGAACAATTTTTTTCTCCAAATACATCCAGGAATCACCCCTAAAAATATTAGCCACGTAGTCCAACAAAAGATTTATTGAGCGTCTGATGACCTTATACTCGTCGCGAATGAGTATTTTAAATCTTTAAAACGGCGATATCTCATGAATGGCAAATCATATGGGAAAATGTGTATTATCTTTTTTTGTAGATAATCGCATAATCTACAAACTTTGTAAATACTATTTTATGATAACACTTACTGTTTAAGAGGTATTAGTCTAACAAACTTGCTACCGTTCTGTTTATCTGTAGTCTATGGTTAAATACGTTTTTTTTATTCATACTTACCCCGTTTATCGCTAGGTCCAACCCAGGTTCAACCCAGTCATAAACGGGGGTCGAGTTGAAACTGGGTCCAGAGAATTTTAAAAATGTTTTCAAACATCGATGTTTTTTTATTGATGTTTATCGGACATCGATGTTTACTTACCGATGTTGACATCGATGTCAATATCGATGTTTTTCTAATAACGGCCATCCCTAACCCAGTCGTCTGAAATTCTCTTGCTTAGTTGCACCTCGTTTAATGAAAGATCTAACCCCAAATATTTGGCAACGAGGGGAAACTGCTGACGTCATTAATTATCTGTGTTAAGGCTGGATTACAATGCTGTCGCTGTCGCGGTCGTTGTCGCTGTCGCACCAACTGTCAAAAGTTAAAATGTATGAAATTCTCTTATCGAAAATACAATTTGTCGCTAAGGTGTCGCTGTCGCGTGTCGCGTCGCGGAAAGTTCGCAACATTTCAACTTTGGTCGCGCGACACCAGCAACGGTGAACTTTTTGGAAGTTAATATTTGTGTAAATTATTTTTTAATTTTATTAAAGCCACTTTTTTCATTCATTCATTAATTTTACTGTTTATTTTAATACAAAAAATACACCTAACTTGAAATTTAATTTTCTAAATGACAGATAACTTGATATTCAGTGCGACTTCATTGTAACTGCGAAAGCAACCACTGGAGCGTCAGCGTCTACGACAAGCGGCAGCGACCGCGACAGCGACAGCATTGTAATCCAGCCATTAAGTTTGATTGTCAAGGTGTATAATACCCATGACACACATATGGTATCGAAATTACAATATTCCAAATATTACGTTTATACTACATGTGTGTCACCCAATAGCTATATACCAGGTTGACAATCGTAGTATGAGATTTGCTAAATTTAGGTGGTATTAAGGTAATAATATACACCATTTTTACTGTGCACAGCGCCTCTGCCGGAAAATTTTCCGCACAAAACAGTTGTCAATTGCAGTCGCTGCGGTTGTGAGATTTCGTGTTTATAGTGTTTTCTCGCTATAGTAGGCTGCTTAGTTTATTCTGTGTTTGTTTTTTTGTGTTTTTCTGAGTCAAATGGAAAAATAAATGTCAAAGCAAACTATTTTGATACTAGGTTTATGTGTGCCACGGGCCTGACGAAATTATGATATTGTGGATATTATGATATCGAAATTATAATATCAATACCACATGTGTGTCATAAGCATTAGGGTTGGTGATTTGCACATGCCCTAACAGTGTGTCCCTCCCACTGACATATAGAATGGACTGCTCATCAAGAAATTTTCATGGCACCAATTCGTTCCATTGCTGGCAAACCTTTTTTCACTGACATGTAAACACCTCAGTTACTTTGGTAAATTAAAATTGTTTATATTCGTTTTTGGACGATGGAAACAAAATAAATTGTTCTTAAAAAAAATAACAAATGCAATTTTGGTGTTATTTCCCTTTTATAATGCATTTTTTCATTAATTACAAATATTTATGTTAAACCATGCGAGTTCTCTACCCCTATTTCATCTAAATGTCAGTGATTCCGGGTCTTATGGCGAAACGAGACAGAAATAAAAAAATCACTACACCCATCTATTTTTTGTAAATATTCTGACATTAGTTCAAAGGAAAAAATGAAATCAGGTACGGCAAATTCAATATCGTGCAACCATTGTGGCGGTTTTATTTTAAATTTCACTTTAAATCATTCCAGAATTTTATTTACCGTTCTTGTTTTACGGCAAAGATAAAAAAGATATCGTATTTTGTGGTTTATTGAAAGTCAAGAGTAAAAATATTTTATAAAATGGAAAAGTGTGCAGTTTTTTAATGTCAAATTTTATTTTTTCAAGTTTGGCACTATCTGATTTTATTTCTGCCAGTGAATGCACTGAACTCTTAATACGAAATTGAACAAAATTTGAGTTCAGTGACAAAGGGGGCTTATGGATGAGCGAGAGGACTATACTTTTCTATACTTTTTGGTGCCATGAGTTTATATGGGAATAATGTGTGATGAGCAGTCCATTATTATATGTCAGTGGTCCCTCCACGTGCCACACCGATGGGCAGGTCAGCACACCAGAGGCTCCTTGTGAAACTCCTTCAAAAGCCAAATTGCCCACTAGGTGTGTCGATAGGGTGCAAGAGACCAACAGGCTAAAGTCCTATGCTGGTTATCTGCAAATCCAATTATGGAACAATGATAAAAAGCCTGGAAGCGCTTTTTGTATTTCCATCCAAATCACATGAGAACACGATAACTCCTTGCGCCCTTAAACAATTTGTTACCCGTCATATGCAGCTGTAGGAAGGATCTGTACTGGAATTTGCAGAAAAAAAGATGACTAATTTGTTGTAGTATTGAAAGTCCGTTATAAATTGCTATGCTTAGCACCAAGTGCTATACTCTGTTCATGTGAGATGCAAAGAACACGAGGATGACCGTTATGACATGACTATGCTGATTCGTTGATCTATTCTTTTGGGCGGCACTAATTTTTAGGACAAAGTTAAAAAACATGTATGACACTACGATTACAGATAAGATTAAAAACACAGAACCTTATAATTTTAAAAAAATGTGTCAGAATTCACAGTCTAGTTCGGTTCAAATAACACACAAGATATATAAAAAATGGTATTCGCACTGATTCATTCGTCTCATATGATAAAATATTCAAAGAATATTTTTATGTCCTTGATTCACGTTTCAATAGATAACACACGATGTAAAAATTAGCCATGTGCTTGAGGGTCTAGAAGACCATGATGGTTCCACGTTGAAAACCGTTATAAGAAAACGGTTAACTCTTCTATTTTTTGTCAAAAAGGCTTTTATATACCATTTAGGCCAGATAAAACCTAAATAATCTTTCACTTTTTCAATCCAGACATCACTGGAAATGATCACGCAGTTAATTTAATTAGGGGCCCGCAAAAATCGAAATCCAAAACTGGAAAAAGAACCGACAAGCCAATCACGGGGTCGACCGCCGCGGTACACGACCGACCCAGTCAACTCCTAAAACCGAACGTGAAATATGAATTTCCATCAAACGGGCTTCAAACCCGTAAATGTCAAACCAACCGCGTCAAGGCCGATTCACACCGGCGCGTTTGCGCATGCGTTTGCGATGTATATTACCATGGCGATTGCGATTAAGGACTTTCACACTGACGCGATGCAATCGCAAATTAATAAATCAGTTTCCTGCAATTCTCTGCACCCTCCCCAAGCCAGCCTTCGCTGAAGTTGCCGTTTCATCCCCACAGCCGCAGAAAATGGTCTTCTGCCACTAGTATTTAACGGTTTTTTTAGCCCTTAAGTGGCCCCTAGACTATCAATAATATTGAGCAACATATTAGGGCTAACTACAATGGTCTTAAGACGTCTTAACATTTCTCGTCAAATTCTCTTAAGATTGGCTAATTTTCTGTCAAATCTTAACGAATCTTAAGCTCAGCTATAATAGCCTTAAGACGTTTTGACATTTGTAAAAGGTAATCACAACAAATCGAGTCTGGAGTAAATAAAGACGTCTAGTTTAATAAAGCTATACTGGATGTAAAATTGTCCAGGATCGGTCCCTTTCATTTTTAAAAAAGTGGTTTTATAATAACCATTTTTAGAACGGTCTGTATATAATTTTCGAACACTACACGACCGCGGTTTCTTTTTTTTCGCATCACTTAGCTCACTAATTTAGTTAATGTTGTTAAATCCTTTAATAAATCCAAATATTCCATTATTAAGTATCTTTTCCACAGAGCACCTTATTTCAAATAATCTTTTTTCTTATATTTCCACTGATACTTTAATTTTTGTAAAACGCCAAATTAAATATCAATCGCAAACGCCACTTTCTTGAAGATTCTTTAAGATTCTACGGTTCTGAGCGAGCCTTAAGACTTAACGAAAGTTTGCGAAAGAGAACGAAAGATTGTCTTAAGGCCATTGTGGTTACTTGTTCTAGCCCCATAGTAGCGTACAAAATCTTAAGGAGTCTTAAGACCATTGTAGTTAGCCTTATTGACGGTTTCCTTCTTTGCCCCAGACAATCATATATCACCCACAGACCGGCAATAATATTGCGCAAATTAAATATTGCACAATATTATTGATAGTCTAGGGGCCCCATTGCAGAACCTACACACGCAGCGGCAGAAATGTTTTTCAATTTTAACCTCGAGATGGCTCCACTTCCCGAAAAAAAGTCACATTATAACAAATGGTTGAAATTACTTGAAAAGTTTATATATCAAGCGGCAGAAAGTTATGGTTAAGTTAAGTTATTATGGTGGGTATATTCAAAAACTTATCACTGCCGCATCACTGCAGAATTCAGCTACAGACTTCCAATTGAGGAGCAAGCATGCAAAACGCGTTAAATCCATTTTTAACATTTTGGGAGTTTGATGCAGTTTTTATATATTTGGGCCGAGATAAATCCAATGGCGATGTCAGAATCGAGCTAAACGCGTTAAAACCTAGTGAAATTCTCGTTTAAAAACTCGCAAATCAAGCATAACGGGTTAAGTCCAAAAGGAAAAACGAACTCGAGCAAAACGTGTTAAACCCTTAGCTTACTAGATGGCAGCGATTTTTTCTCCTCGTAAGTACTTGCGAGTACATCACCTATGGAACACGATTTTTGACAATTACCAGTAAAATATAATATGCAATCCCGAAATCCCACGTTCTTCACGTGGTCCGAAGACCAAGCTGGACGAGCGTCTGCACAGATAGGTTCAGCACTTTTAACTCACTTAGATTCTTTAGACCTAGAGGGTACAAAAAAGGGACGATTATTTTGCGATGGATGTGGAGTCCAAAACAAAAATTCACATACAATTCACGAAACTTTAAATATCATTACCTTGATGAAATCCATTTCAATCAATCAAAACGGGATAAATCCAAAACAAAGGTGCGTATATCACCCAAACGACCCCACACATTTTTTTCAAAAATTAGTAGTAATATTACCTCAACACCTTCTACAACATTGGTTTACAAAAATATTTCTATTTGAAACGGACCTGTAGTTATAACATTTTTGCGATTTACTAAAAACTAGTTTAAGTTTATCGCGGTTTGCATGCTTGCTCCTCAATTGAAGTCTGTAGCTGAATTTTTGAATTTATCCGGTTTTTTCAAACGTCGTCAGCTCCCCTAATAATTAGAATTACAAGTAGCAGATTACGTCTTTGCCTCTTTCGCGGCAGGAGTTGTTCGTTTATTTCCAATTTCCTCCCATATTTTATGTTTTTTTTAACATTCATGTATTCTGCGTGTGATAAATCAAATAGAATCGGATAATTTTTCACAGTTTCAATAAAAATTTCGGTCGACGTATCCATGATCTTCCAATTCGCGATGTGCGAGCAAATGCCGCCGGACGCGTTCACAAAACTGAACGCGACAGGAAACGCTAGCGATTTGCGTTCTCGATGTGTACTCCTTATTTAACGGCCTTGATCGCAATCGCACTTGAAACGCAATCGCATTCGCGAACGCGGCGGTGTGAATCGGCCTTAACGATCAAATTGGTGTGACTCAAACCAAAATCTACGTGTTTGAGTCAAACCGTTTGACCGTCTCGGGGGCCCTTTAGAAACTGTTTCGGGCTCTTCTTTGTGAGCACAAGTGCAAAGCAGACAATAAATTGGTTTGAATTAATACTTGGAGTTTTTTATACTTATAATTCTTTTCTAAGTATTTTAGCTGCAGTCTAATAAGCCTCCGTTTAGAAAATATGTAGGTTTCAAGTATGGGCAAAATGTTGAAAAACGAAGAATATTGGAATTTTGCTCACACTTTAAACCTAGATATGTATCTTCTAAACGGAGTCACTCAACTTTTTGATTTTTATATCAAATTAAAGAATACACATTTACCTAAAAGGTGAGCCTAATTTTGTTGCTTTACGATAATTAGTCTAGGAGTAATTGAGGTTTAGGTAAATTTTAAAAACATTAAATTTTTTTTCGTAAACACCCTGTATTTTAGTGGATAGTGGGGATAGCCCACCTCTATAGAACAATTTTTTTCTCCAAATACATCCAGGAATCACCCCTAAAAATATTAGCCACGTAGTCCAACAAAAGATTTATTGAGCGTCTGATGACCTTATACTCGTCGCGAATGAGTATTTTAAATCTTTAAAACGGCGATATCTCATGAATGGCAAATCATATGGGAAAATGTGTATTATCTTTTTTTGTAGATAATCGCATAATCTACAAACTTTGTAAATACTATTTTATGATAACACTTACTGTTTAAGAGGTATTAGTCAAAAAAGGAAAATTTTTTAGGGGGTGGTTTTTTGGGGGGCCAAAAATCAAAAAGGGGCACTTACATGATTTTAGTTTTGACTCAAAATGTCTTCTTTTAGGTCAAAGAACATAGGCCAACAGAAAAACCCGGGTTACCTTTCGAGCTCATAAAAACTAACTTCAAGCTCACCGTGTATAACCGCCGCCATGCTTAATAGTTTTTCTTGAGAAACGAGGATGGAATTCTTTTCCTTTGGGGCGACGAACATTCCTTTCAGCGTCATTGGAGAGCAAATTATTTTTTGTTTCATCGCTTCAAAGAACGGTACGCCATTTTCTTTGACCTTCTGGCCCGGACCAGGATAGGTGAGCTTTAGCAAAATTTATCTTGGGCTTGGTATTGTACCTATTTTATTATCCAGGTGTGTTGTATGTATAACTAGTATTTAAAAACTATTATTAAGGTGGCATACCGCATACCACATACCCCACACAACCAAATACTATAGCATAAAACCAAGTTTTCGAGGTTTGGGGGTTGTTATTCGGGAGTCACATTGAAAAGGCCGTGAAAATTGTTTTAGTGGTGGTTGATATGTCGGCAAATGTAATTTACGTTTTTATAGCTTGATGACTTTTCAACGTTGTTCAAAGCTGGCTGTAGGACTCCTTGTAGGTTCAAACATAAAAGAATGCTCAAATATTTAGCATATCTGATCAATACTCAATATGACAAGAAAAAATTATTAAGATTGATTACCTACGAAAAATTTATATTTAGTAAAGAGTAGAATAAATAGAGGTGTTAAAAAATATGGCGATTTGCGGTTGAATCCTTGGATGCAGGAGTCCGGAAATTGTGATTCCGGAGCTTTGTTAATGGGCGCAGTACGGATGACAAATGCCTAGATAGTGAAAATTAGTCTAATGGTGTACGAATAAAAGTTCTCGTCTATACAGCAATGTGTCGATTTTGGTCTGTGGTTAACGCGGTCAAGTTTTTCCATCGGTCCTATTCTCTTAAAATATTGATAAATCCGATCCGTAAAACAAATGCCAATATTGTAATAGAGAATACGGTTTCGTCAGTTTCGTTAAAAAATATGATAATATTGTAATAGAGAATAAGGCCTCAGAGCTGATAACATCGCGTGAGAGCGCAATTTTTCTCGTTGATCAACCAGAATAGTAATTTTTTTATGTGAAACATTAGAGCTCAAAGATGATCTTTGTGATGTCGACTGTTCTATCTAGAGTGCAAGCTCTAGCCGGAAAGATAATAGAGAGTAGAATGAAAGGAACTGTCAACACCAACTCGTGGCTTTACTGCACCTGCTACCATCTAATACTACCGCGACAGTACTATTAAGTAACGTGAATCACGCTTTCAGTGCGAACGTACAAGATCAATAAAATTTCAAATGCAGAACAGATATACCAAAACCGACCTCATTTAAAACTAGATCTATACCACGAAACAGAGAAACAAATTTAATATGATAAAATTGTATAACTCGGGCAGTATTTTCCCAACTACCCAAAAATGGTCGCGTTTTACAGTAACATTTCATTCAAGTTTTTGATATTTTCAAAATGTTTAGCCTAAAGAATTCTTCCTATTAAAAATATAGTTTCAGAACCGTTCGCTTATTTGAGATTTAATTTTGGACTTAACTTTATTGACTTGACTTGATTAACTTTATAAAGTTATCGTATTCAATTAATTCTAAAAAAAGAGGACTTACCTCACAAACTTTGTATAATCGATAGAGCATGTATGTTTTACACGGATCTCGTAATCCATGCAATATATTTGGCAAATCCAATGGCTTACCATTCGGGTAAGCAATTGTTATATCCAAAATGTAATCCAGTAAGCAATCTGATGTAACTTTATTAGCAGGTTGTAATTTAAATTTACTGTCATTAAAATCACCATTCGGCACAGGGCCAGTTGAAGAATTGTTTGCCGAACTCCCATCGGTAATACACATAACTTCAATAATAGCTTTTAATGCTCCAACACGAGGGATTGTAACGTAATCCAACATCGGTAGATTATTTTTCTGCGCAAATTTTTTGCTAACATCACGTCTTTTCCTTAGAAATCCGCCTTCGGGAAATAGTACCATCCATTTACGATCAAGTGGTAAGAATGATGACTTTAAATGCTTCTTTAGGGCATTTATAGATTCTTCCCTATTGTTACGCCCCTAAAAAGTAGATTTCTAAAATATTTTTTTTTTATTTATATTGACTTCTTACCGAGGCAATAAAAAAGTCCTGGTGAATAACGCTAACAATTCCAAAATTTGTATACTTAAATAACCGATCCATTATCCACATAACATTAGGTAGAACGTTGTCTTTACTGTTGAAATTTGCCATCAATAAGGGCACATCTGCCGTACTTTGATGATTAGCAAGCACAAGTGTGCGTTTATCTTTACATTCATTAATATCATCTCCCAGCTCAACAACTATAGTATTCGATAATTTGTTTAAATTTTTTTTGTATAAAATTGAATTCAAACTTACTGTCATATCCTGCCGAATATGACCACATTGAAACTACCGCAAGTAACCAATGGAAAAATAATCCCTCAATTTTATAATAAATCTCACGATGAAAACATTTCAATGGTATTAATATTGTCATCCATACAACGTACGTTGGTATACAGTAAATATTATTAACTATTACAACTACCAATCGTCCAAAAGCAGCAGTATATTTAAGCAGCTTTCTAAAATTACAGAAAAAAGTCATCAATTAATTTCAATTAAAATGCGTTTTAAATTATTTTTTAAAATACTTACGCTGCAATTTGTTTTGTCATATTAGAAGTATTGAAACTGTTCAGCTAAATAATATTTTGTCATTTATAAAAATTCGAAGGCTATTAGAATGGTCCAGAACCAATTCATACTGTATTAGATTGCCAACTTTTTTCCTTATGCAAACAACGTTTTTTTACAAATAGAACTTCCAAAGCTCCGATGTTATTAAAAGCATTCTCTAAAAAATCAAAAGGAAATTTTTACTTATTAAATCAATTTAGAAAATTAAGACGTACATATATCGTTTGGGGCATATATCATTTTTATAATTTTAGTGGCAGGCCGTTGTACCTCAGGACTCAAATATAAAACAAAAAAGTCCAAACAATTTAAAAATACACCCGGATAAAAATGGTAGGAACAATAATTATAATGGTGAGGTGACACTCTAGCATTATTTATTTAGGGCAATGCACTTTTAGTAAGAAAACTATTTCAAGGAGTGGACAATATAATTTTGTATCGGCACCATTCCTATAAATAGTTTGCTTCATTGAATTATACAAAACAGAAGCCGTTAATACTTCATTGCATCTTTTTGCAAGTTATGCACGCAAAATATCGTTTTATTACATGCCAATTTTTATGTTTTTGTTAATCATCAATCATTTCTATAAAAAAAGTGGGTGTGTGTACTTATGTACGCGCATTAGAAGTCATACTTCTTTGGCGTGATTTCATACTAATTTTTAATTTGCATGCAAATAATTTATTGGATTTTTTTATTATTTGCGTGCGTTTTCAGGTGGAAGCACCATGATGCCGACACGCTCCAGCCTGCCGGTTATACCGGATTCTAATCCTAACTAAAATCACCTACTAGTCAACCCATTTTCCGGCAGAGAGAGACCTTTTCAGCAATGCGTCGCCAGCTGGATCAGCTTTTATCTACCTGCTAAGCCTTATTCTCTTCCTTTTGGTTTCTTTCCACCTTACCTTCTTACGGGGCATATTTAGCGTCTCCTCCACTTTATTCCATACAACACCCGATGTCACCATCTAGTCTGAGATGTTCTCTGCTCTTAGTCGTGCCTGAGTTGTCGCTTGCAGCGCAGCAGTTTTCCCGCCTAATATTGGGCATTCCAATAGGACATGCTCTGTGTCCTCTATCACTTTTAGGAATCCCGGGGACAGCGAAGACATCTGGTCCGGTGGAGGTATGCTCTGTAGCACACATGTCCACTCAAGAACTTTGCGAGGTCATAACCCACGCCCCCCCCCCCCCGCCCGCTCTCTCGTGACCGATCCCTCCACATTTTTTATGAGCCTGTGGGTCCGTCGACCTTGAGTAGATTTACTCCACCTCCTTTCCACTACTGAAATAAACGTCACTTCTAAATTATGTTCACTTCCCTAGCTTCCTCTTTTAGTAGTTACTCAATTGAATTGAGCGCCTTTTGGTAACTGAAATATGATACGAAGAGTTTCACACTAACACTTAACGTATCGTGTAAATACAGCATCAATGGTGGTACCATGTCATGGTTAGTTTTACATGCTCTTGGAGAAAGTTAAAAAGTGTATGGCCATAATAATTGTTTCAAGAATTAGATTTTTGATTTGGAGTAATGTAAACTGCTATCAAAACTTGTATATTCAGACTGTTTCACAGTTATATCAATACTCGGCGTAATAATGTTAGTAGTGACGTGAACATTTTGATATATAGCAACCAGCCTCCAGCTCGAACGTTTGATCGCTTATATTGAATTGTACACTGGAACTTTGGTATACTGACTGACCCTTCATTGAGTAACCACGTTTCGTTTAAAAGTAAAACATTGGAGTTTTGTATATTTGATTTCGATCCTTTACTTTGATTATGAGTCGTATTGCACAAGCGCAAAGTAGAGGTAGATGCGATCGCTTTATATTTATCGTTTTGTTGTTATTAAGTGGAAAAGTTGCTGATCTTCTTTCTATCGGTACAGCAGTTTTCCTAATTTGAATAGCAGTTACATGTCCAGGGACTTTTTTCTTTTTTTTTTGCCAATCTTTAATGAGTTTGGGAAATCAATCCACGTAACCCTAAGTTCTTCTTTCAACATGAACTAATTTAGCAACAGCGCCATTTGCTAAGCAATCAAACACATCGATGTTTGTTGTAATCATATAAAAAACATTCGGCACAAATACAGTGTCATAAGCCAAGCCTGCAGTATCAATTAGGAACATTTTGTGTAATATAAGCGGTGCAAAAGTTGTGTGTTCTGCCGAAATAGTTTTATCTTGCGTCACACTTAAAATTCGATTATTGTCAGTCTCGTTTGCATTAAATAATCTGATCCCATGTGGACATTTTACTTCTGCCTCTTCAGTTGTTAAAAATCGCAATTCCAATAAAATTAGTTTACAATCTTCGAGTTTTGGCCGTTCCAATTTTGGATAATATTATAGATAACTGTTGGAGTACGCGCCACAAAATGGGCCCAACAATTCTCTGCGTCTACTGCTTGTAAATTGGAGTAGCTCGAACTTTTAGCAACTGGCGTAGATCACCAATCAAAATAAAATCTGTACCACCAAAGTTAGAATTGAAATTTTCTAAAATCTCCTTTAATCGTGAGTCGACTGAGTAAGTAATTCAGCGCGCAATCATGATTAACACTTTGACATATTTAAATAGTGCTCTATATTGATGTGCTACTTCAGTACTGAATGGAATTGATGAACGAGTTACAGTATCCATCTGTTATAGATTTCCATGAGTCTTATCACAAAAATCTTACCACCTCCAGCTGGGCCCGTAAAAGTTATTTAAAATGGACTACGGTTTGGAGTTAATAGATTCGAAATGACATGTAGCAAAAAATATTTTTGCTTATCGTTTGCCATTCTCATCAACTTAAACTCTGTATTGGGCATTAAATTCATGTTAGCAAACCCTTGCGCTTTAGTTTTATCATCGAAACCATCTTTTCGACATAAATTTTGACTAATTTCAATGGTTTTTTTATATCCATGTTAGATTCAAATTCTTTCTGTTCATTGTTTTATTTTCCCAAATAATAACAGTAAATATTTTGTATTATATACATACATTCAAATTAATTTTCGATTGAGTAATTATATTAAGTTTTAATCATTCGAAATCATTAGTAAACAGTAAATAATTATCGCTTGTTATTGTGTTACACATTCCTAAAAATTCTCGTGAAGAGAATAAGGCTGGTCGTCCACTGGAAGCGTATTCGAGCGGCTACGCGCTTCGGCTACATGAGCGGCTACAGGCGGCTACAAGCAGCTTTGAGATACGCAGCTACACGCGACAGGGGTCGTGCACTGCAAGCTTTTCGTGCTGTTCAGTTTGAAGTGAACTTTGAAGTAATAATATTGTGATGGAAGAAGAGGGTATATATTTTTTGGAAAGTTATACGTTGATGACACGTAAGATAAGTAAAAAAAAGACGAACATGTTGGGTTAACCCTATTTTGGAAAAGAGGATGTGTCTAGGGGGATTCCATCATCTACACAGCGAATTAGAGGGAAATCCGCTTAAATTTTTCGATTATTATCGTATATCTAATTAATATTCCTCTTTACTTACCATCACCCCCACTTCAATCGCAACTTTTTCCCAGAGATTTCTCTGTATATTGCGGGAGTGATAATTTTTATTTTTCATATCCCACAAAGGGAAATATGACCGCGCGATATTAATAAATTTTTCCGTGTCTTCAGCATTCGTTTTGCTACATCATTGAAACCATTAAAACAATGAGATAATGAGAGAAAACCAAAGCGTTGTATGAGGGCAACCGCTAGTATACGAAAAAGTCTTCTGCAGCAGGGTAGACCAAACCATCGCTGGAAAATTAGCGTAAACCAGGATACCAAGAACCAATAGGGATGCCAAATTGGATAGCATCGTCTCGTAGTAGAGACCAGTGGAGGGAGCAGTTGCGAGAAGCCAATACTGGTTGTAGAGCTCAATAATTAAGTAATTAAGTATTGATTTGATGATTTTAAGGGTTTGAACTCATTTTTGTCCGATTTTCGGTATGAATCGTATTATCTATTAAAGTCGCTATTTCTTATTTATAATTATGTATGTTTTAAATTCAAATAAGTAAATGCGAATTTTAAAGTCAATTCATCGAATATTAATAATCACGATGAAAGAACAACAATAATAAAAACACGTGCTCTCTTAGCATACTGCGTTGAATATGTCAATCCATATCAATCTGTTATCAATACAATTATCAAAGATCAAACCACGAATAAATCAATCCAATTATGTCAATTAGGTTTACGTACGCTTTATGAACAAATCAATTTTATCAATAAAGCTAGTGATCTTTAATCTTAAGTGAGAATATTTCACAAATGGAATCTTTAGATTTATAAGTTCAAAAGTTTTGAAAACGAAGTTTTCGATATCACATAAACAAAAGGGTCAAATTAAAAAGACATTTAAAATAGTTTTATTATGAATAGATTAACTGCGAACATTCAATCGGCAAAACTAATGTTGGTTTGATAAATAAAATTTCAAAATCAATTATAAGACATAGAACATTACAATGCGTGAAGTGTTTTAAAAGTTATTCCATTTTAAAAATTAAGAAATTTTTAAAAAGAAAAAAAAAAGAAATGTAGTCAAGTTTTTGTCAACGCTAGTGGAAATTAAATATTAGAATACACAAATTTAAAAAATTAAATATTAGAATAACAAAAATTTAGTGAACGCAATTCTGGAAAAAAATCGATATAATAAGCAGTCATGACATTGCTAAGGAATTAAACATACACCCTAACCAGTTTAAAACATTTGTAAAGTATGCAAAATTAAAATTTGATTGAAGAGTTTAATTAACTCAACGAAATGGAAGCCTTTTTGGAATAAATTGATGAGTAATAAAAGAATCATGGACGAAGAATCACAGTTGAACAATGCTTCCTGTTTATTGGCATTGCTTCCTGTTTATTGGCATTAAAAAGGACTTTTAGATTATCATAATCTATCTGATAAAAAGATCTGACCTCTTCTGTGAACGTTTAATGTGATTGGGAATAATGTAATGGAAGGAGTTGTCTTCTGCGAAGACAACGGCAGATCATGTGCTTAATAGTTTAAATGCACTTCACACTATGTGTGGTAAAGTGTGCAGTTTTCCGATTAATATTACAAAGCTACAAATATTGCAACATCTTATTTTTGGAGCAAAACCATTGATATTTCCAACCAACCTTTTCAGTTGTAACAAAACAAGCTTTTCGTATATGGAAATAGCTACGGCTTGAAGGAATATTCGCTAACCGATAATATAAGACGAAAATAGGACAGGTTATCAAGGAAAACCGTTCAGACCGTAAAACTATTTCTACTCAAGTGCAACAACATCAATGTCTCATCTGTGGATATCGAAATTTGCTAAAATTAAATCGAACAAGAAATAAAGAAAGCAGCTTGAAATGTTAAAAACTTTTCGGTCATGAGTTATCCCAAAATCAAGCTTACGCCGTAGAAAGACGCTGTTTACACAACTTCTGCTGGAGCCCTATAACTGAATACGATTCTATCTTAAATATTTACGATTTGGAATTAAGATTCGATTTGAATTGGGCATTATTGATTACGATCGTAACCAATAAGAGTGATGCCATAATATTTTTCCGAAAATATTTCACCGCATCCAACTGATAATTAAGTTGGTTTTGCCGATGTATAATTATAGTGTAAATATTGTAATTACTGCTCGTTATTTCTATTGTAGTTATTTGTTTATGAAAATAAACTAAGAAATAATGCTTTTTGTCTCTTTTTAAATAGTAGCGACCGACAATGAGGAAGATTTTAAAGTGCCGATCGTCTTCAGTTACACCAATTCTAAAGTTTGCAGCAGCTTTAAGATTTTTCGCGAGTGGTGAACATCGGTCAAGACATATACTTTAGCAAAATTTCATATTGCGTTGTCGTCGTCACTTTTGCTCTTCAATATCAAAGGAAATTACTTATAGTAAATATTCCTAATATATAATATAATATGTAAAATCAAATTTTTTTTTCTTGCATCTTATTTTTTCTTTTTTTTCGTAAATAGGCGCGTTATTTTTACCGCTACAGCCTTTACTTACGAGCACCAAATGTCAATCGTTAACATTTACGATAAATTTGGTACGATCTGAGGGCAAATCGTTTTCTGAAATACTCTATATTAGGGTGGCCTTTATTTTTAAATGTCGGAAATTTCTACATGCTAACCCCTGAAATGGTTGTCTACTATGAAAAAATTATTCTCCAAAAAATTTCATCTCAATTGTTTGAAGTTAACCCGTGCTGAAAACGCGGTAAAGGTTGTTGTTTGGGAAGAATTTTTATCAACAAGAGAGTTGAAGAAATCGACATACTTCAAACAGCAACGACGGCTTAGCACGTCCAGCGTACTGCGAAAAGAAAACCCGACTCTGGAAAAAAGCACGTCACTGTTTTTTGGGGTCATAACGCCCATACTTCCTACATGAGGCATTCTTTTACAAATCGAACACTTTTATTAATCAACATTTTTGATTTGCTTTAAATTTTTTGTTACGCAGTCCCTATACAAAATAAGCTGACACGTATTTTTTTCCGACCAATATTTTCAAAAAAAAGAGGGGGGGGGTAAAGTTTACGTCACTCGCCGATTTTGCCCTTTTTCAAATCGCTATTACTCCGGTTCTATTCAACGTATCGAGTTAAATGAGAAATCAATTTAAAGGTAATGAAGATATCTTTATTTGTATATTAGTAGGTGTAAAAAATGTTTCAATTTAGTATTTGTTATTAACAATACAAACATTTTCTCCGCGTTTTCGGCACGGGTAAGACTGTACCAATTCAGCTGAAATTTTTATAGGCATTTTTTTCGTAATAGAGAACCATTTTAGGGGTTAGCACTAGGCATGTCGATTCATTCCAAAAAAAATCGATCTTCGATTCGATTCGAATCGAACGCACTAAAATCGATTCTCCATTAAATCGAGAATTAAAAGATCGATTCTCGATTAATCAAATCGTAAATCAATTTTTGTTGAGTGATGTATAAATACTTTTTCTTGCTATACAGGGCTCTTCTACAGGGGCCGACAGCTAACCAACTATAGAATCGGCTATAATCATCCTTTTATTCCCTTTTGAAAGTGAATGGAAAACTGTACTCCACAATGTAGTTGGTTTTTGTCTAAATTCTCTTTTGCCTACTGTGATTTCCCTTTTTTTTATGCTCCTAGCAAAAGGGAATTTCAGAAAAAACAAAACAACCACACAGCTGTCAAAAAGTTGGCTGAAAAATCTAGCGAAAAAGTTGGTTGAAAAAATCCTCTCTCACCCTCTTCTCAACAAACGACGTTTTCAGCGTGTGGAAGAGCCCAAGGTGAATCGGGTCCGATTCGAGGGGTTTGTGAATCAATTCACTGAATCGATTCAGTGTTTTAGATCGATCTAAAAAATCGATTATTTCACTCGAAAAGATCGATTTTAAATCGACATGCCTAGTTAGAACCACCAAAAATGTAAAAAAAATCGCCCATATAAATAAGGGCTACTCTACTATATATACGATTTATGATTAATTCGAATCGAATCGTATTCGGTAACAAGGCCCCAACAGGCCTTCATTATCAAGATCGATTAGATCGAATAAACCAATGTTTGATTTAAAAGTATCCCGCCCTTGTAAACTAACAACGCTATATTCTATAGTATGCCAATCTAACAGCACATTGAGATAGATAGATTCTGAATAAAATCAAAGAAATGCTAGTAGCTCACACATCTTATTCGTCTAATAGAGGGGTGCAAGTGAA
Source organism: Thereva nobilitata (assembly GCA_963855945.1). Lineage (NCBI taxonomy): Eukaryota > Metazoa > Arthropoda > Insecta > Diptera > Therevidae > Thereva > Thereva nobilitata. The sequence goes on from OY979697.1 coordinate 39,963,371, forward strand.
AATTGGTTTCATAATAATCGCAACAAACTAAATGGTTCTAAATGATTCAGTGATTTCAACCGTCTATACAGCGTGCGAGAGTAGAGTTGATGAAAAGTTTAGAAAATACAAAGAATATTATACATCTCATTGTGTTTCAAAGGTTTACGTTATCTGTAAAACGATGAAAAATTACTGTGAAGTATTAAGATGTTGAGATGATTTGCAACGGCATTGAAGACAAGTTAATATTACCACTACGACAATATGGGGAATAAGAAATATATTCGAGGACTCACACAGTATGAACCAGATCGAATGTGAAAAAAACTGTGTCCTATCAACGACTGTCAAGGCCAATATTGAAGAAGTTACCATAAGAACAACACATGTATTATAAGTCAACTCTATTCGAAAAATTAAAGAATTGCCATTGCAACATACGATTTTAATACGCCACCTCCCATCCAATACTAACGCGCCAGAACCCTGATTTCGGCCAACCAAAAAGTAGATGGTTTCCTCGCTTTTTGCGTTTACAAGCGATAGCAGGGAAGAAGGCAAGGAATAAATGCAAAAAAATTTCGTAGGCTTTAGAATTCATTTGGAGAATTCTAAAGCCTACGAAATTTTTTTGCATTTATTCCTTGCCTTCCTCCCTGATATCGCTTGTAAACGCAAAAAGCGAGGAAACCATCTACTTTTTGGTTGGCCGAAATCAGAGTTCTGGCGCGTTAGTATTGGATGGGAGGTGGCGTATTAAAATCGTATGTTGCAATGGCAATTCTTTAATTTTTCTCCCTACTATCTTTCCGACTAGAGCTAAAACCGTCGATAGTACAAAGCAGCTTACTTCTGACTTCTAGCCTTACACATAAATAATTTGGTTGAATTCAGTGCTACGAACTAAAACTTATCGACGAGTTCGAGACGAAATTCCTTCGGAGAATTGTTGGCTCTTATGTGAGGAAGGACGATTCCGGAGCCAGCGAGATCTACGAGCGCTATCGGGACATAGATGTTGTGAAGAAAAGAAAGCTCGTTAGGCTCCGGTAGGCAGGGCCTTTAGCTCGTACATGTGAAAATAACATCTATGGGATGCGAAAGCGAGTGAGACCTAACCTCCGCTGGTAGGATGACTTAGGGATGCCCATCTGCATGACATCGTCTCAGAATCAGGACCCGTGGACAGAACAGTTGCGAGAGGCAAGGACCGGGTCGCGGTTGTAGAGCCGTTCAAGAAGTAGGGAAATTGTCCACTGTCAAACATGTATACTCCTTATAACGGGTGATTCATTTAGAGGCACTTTTCTCAATAGATTTCAGGAATGTTATGACAGAGATCACGCGTGAATTGTCCACGCCCTTATCTGGCTTAAGGGCTACATAAATAAGCAAAATTTCCGAATTTAAGTTGAAGAGTAACCCCAAGAAATTCAAGAGCTGCCATTACATCCAGACAAAGCAACGGATCGGTGAGGTTTATGAGCTGGTGTAATCATCAGTCCATATTTCTTCAAAAATGAGGCCGGCCGGAACATAAACTGATAACTGATTATTTGCTGCCTGAAATTGAAGCCCGTGATCTCGAAGACATTTGGTTCCAACAAGACGGCCCCTTCAGTCAGTCAGTGCATTTCGCGCGTCGGGCCGGTGAATAGACCGCATATATCATCTGATATCACACCTCTAGACTTTTCCCTTTGTGGCTACATCAAGTCCAAAGTCTACAGGGATAAGCCGGCTACGATTGAGGAATTGGAAGCCAACCTTAATCACGTCAGTTATTTTGCACGATAATAAAGATTACCCGAGAAAATTCATTTTTTTAATTTTTTTCAACAATAACTCTAAATGGATCACCCGATATGAATTGAGCATTAAGAACATTGTAGCTGTGTGAAAAATACTTTCATTCAATTCATTAAATAGTTGCAAAATATTTGTCCAGGCCAAATGAAATTTCTGTTGATTTACATTATCGCCGCAATATCTAGCCGGTCAGGTTGCTAAATATGTATATAAGGTTGCTTATGTCATATCGAAATGTTAAATGCATTAAAATATTGCTTTTCGCTTAAAAACCTGACAGATTAAAATCAATGTGAGTCATGCAGCTAGCAGTCTTCTAAAAAAATTTCAAACTCCGAAAAAATAATAAATTAATTATACTGAACATTTACAATGGGAAACCTTTTCCTGGTTATTGAAGAAATATTTCTTATCAGCCAGCCGATATCAGTGATAATAACAACCAAATATTTTTATTTCTGGTTAACATCGCCAAGCATTTCATGTTAAATGTAAAGTAGCCCCAGTATGCTCACTAACACTTTTCAATTTTAACGTATAAGCGATTATTGTTTTTCATTTTTCCACTGTTTGTTAGTCTTTATCCGCATGTGATAAGTTTTGGCTAATGTTGCTTGCCCTCCTTGTAATATTATAAACCCCCTCCCCTCTTAATATTATTCAATATTATATTCTTTCCGAACAAGAATATTCAAACATTTGCAAAATAAATATGAATGTTCGTCACTCCAATCCATTTGCTTCCTGTTAAACACTACTTACTATAACTAAATGCTTCTTTACAGAATATTTGGAGCACCGTTGTTAATATGTACATCGAATATTCAAGAGAGTAATTAAGATTAAAAACGCGAGCCTAACCACTTGAGAATGACATAATAACCAATATTTCTGAGTGTAGTGGGTTCAAAAGTTAAAACTATATTTTACGCAGCTTGTAGATATCTATTTAACATAACCAGACTAGATTGTCCGCTTTAGCTTTTTTTAAACTTGCCTGAGATAAAGTTAAGGATTTTTTTTATGCAGGTGAATTTCCTGTAATCTTCCCAATATTTGCTAAAAACCTGTCATGCAAAATGTTATTGATGTTGCACAAAGTCGGTAATCATTAAATGAGACCTTGCAGTTTGACCATGACAAAATCTATTGGACCCAAGTGGACTATCTTGATTTTTTTTGTCGGAACTGTAAACAGGGCGAAAACATCAAGGCAATTTCTTCATTCTATTGAAAATATCTGTCGGCTTCAGTCAGATCATTACAATTCCCGTTCACATGAGATTTTTACTTCTATGTGACCTTTAACAAATTAAATTTTATGGAATGGAGTATTAGTTGATGTATTAATAAATTGCAGGTTAAAAGTAAATTACAAATGATAGCATGGTAGATATTTGTGCAAATAAAACCCCACCGCGAGCTATTACAAATATCATGTAATTTTTGGCCATGACTTGGATCGAATTTAAAAAGCAGGTAATACACTTACTTACCTAATACATAAATGTCAAAATTAGAAAATCGTTGCACGTTACTAATAATGACGAGATTTCCTATATACTATAAATAATAAAAGAACAGTTTTGAATCTGTTTATTCACCGCGTTGTCAAGCAATTAGAAGCTGTAATAAAGCACTAAATTTTCACTTAAAATGCTTCTTATGAGCCCTTTCCGGTGTGACATCTGACAGAACTAACACATCACAGGTAGTACCTGTATTCGTTCTCAATTAATCAAAGTTAACTAATCATTTGAATTAAACGTGGCTTTTGTTATAAATATTTTTTGTTTTATTTGTGCGTTATTATAACTTTTATGAGAAAAATAAGCCAGAGACCGTGCGCACGAGGCAATTCAATTCAGGCAGCAAAATTCAGAAATTTGACAGACGGATATATAAAAGATTCTATATATCGGCCCCGCTTATTTCTTCGAAGAGTGAGAGAATGACATCATCAATGATGCAGGAAAGAAAGAGATACTTGGAGTTATTTACCTTCTTGTAACACACGTTTAAAGAAAAATGTTTGTTTTGCCGCAACACAGGTAAACATCACAGATTTGGTATAAAAACATCTAATTATCAGTGCATCCTAAACTATTAATTATGACGATTTTTTCTTCGAGGGAAATTGTTCTAAGAGATGTCGCTTCAGTCGTTTAAATTGTTTCAATAATTGATGTGCTTGATCAATTTTTTGCTTTAAATTATTCAAAAATTCGCTGTTATCACAGCCTAGGCATGTAATTGTAGATTTTTTTTCTTTTTTGAATTGAATTATTCATCTGATAAATTTTTTGTTTTCTACGCTTTTAATGCGTACGAATTGCAGAATTTTCTATATAAATTTGCGCTTAAACAGTATATTCAAATTTAAATAAAAGTAAGAACTGGAAGAGTAATATAAACGACATCCTTGTCAGCGATAGTAGAACAGGTAAAGGCCCAAACATATAGCAGAAACGAAAACGATCCGAAACGAAAAGAATGAAATAAATCGTATGAAAATGTATGAACTCGGTTATATAAACGAACAGATCCGAATCGGAACGAATGATATAAATTTATTTCATTTCGGTATTCGTTTCAGCTATTCAGCCCGTTACTTTGACAGTTCGACAGACAGTTTGTTTTCCAATTTAAAGTAGTTGAAAGAGCGAAAAAGAAGTTATTTTAAAAGAATGCAGTCAATACAAGGTGAAAAATTTTAAATTTTGATTTCTCTTGTGATTTGTCGACATCCGCCATAAATTATATAAGGTCTGTTCCAATAGAAAACCTGTCCTGTCGTAGCCTGCGAAAAGTTACTTGATTGGTGGGGGAAAATTTAGTCAAAGTCCCGAAAAGTGAAGGAACGCTTTCTGGGATGTTTCGTGCAAATCAAGAAGACCATAACCTAAAAATCACTTGTGTCTTCAAAATAATGACATAAAACTATTGAAATTAATAAATTATTTATGAAATTATTTAAAATCTTGTAGTAAGGCACCAAATGAAGAAATTATTTTCAGCACATCGTAATCATTTTGGTTTGACATGACAAGTAACAGCTGTTTTGACATGTTGAAAACGTCGTAAGATTTCACTCCACCTAAAAATCTCCTGCGGTTTCTTGGTCGAGGGGAAGTAAAAATTTCCCCGCTTTTCCGAGCATGAGTTTCTATTGGAACAGGAATTGGGTGATTTCTTGGTCCCGCGGGATCCCGCATTCTCTATTGGAACAGACCTATAAATTCTATAATAGATGTATTTATCGAAAATAAAAAACTCTTCTACTCAATGCAAAACTTGTCAACAAATGTCAAGTACCGATTCGCTCAGGCGCCTATATAATCGCTATCATTTTCAAGTTCATTTCGTTTTTGTTTCGGTTTCTTTTCATTTCTGCTATATGTTTGGGCCTTAAGGGGTGTTTTCTTAATCTGTTCCAGGACAGAACAGAACAGCTTCCATACAAAAGTCTTGTTCCTGATAATTATCAAGAACACTATCTAGCACAAAGGAAAAATTTTAAATTTCCCTTTTCTCACATACGTTTTTTAACTTGACAGTTGACAAATAAAATAAAATGTTTTGTTTACTGAATGAAAAACGAGAAAAATTAATGGAGATAAAAAAGACCGGTCTTTATGCAATATTAGAAGAAATTAAAATGCCCTGTTGCATCATCACCTGTAAAGCCTGAAACAGAATCAACGCAGTGCAGTGTACTGCACCGCCTGTCAAAGTTTGGTTTCGTGCTTTTCTACTACCCGGAACACAATTGCATGCAGGGCAGTGAGCAGCAGAATACTGCACTGCAGGTTTAGGCTAATTTCTAAATTTACTGTGCAGTGTGTGATTTGAAGTTTAATTTTCTAACCTCACAAATTTTTATAAAAGTGATATAGTGGCAGTAATTTTTAAAGACATTAATTAAGAATTGCACATGAGTGAAATGATTTATATATTGTTTTAGTTAACAGTAGTTTATAGTTTTACATGTTTGTTAAATGGAATTGTTCTGTTTTTTTATTTATTTTTATAATGAAGTTATTTTTTTACACTATTTTTATAATTAAGATAATTTTCTTAATATAGAAAATATAAAAAGTATATAAAACTGTCTCTTTTTTTCATGAAATTTAGTTTTCCAATTTAAAATTTTTTTGACGTTTAAGCTTTGACAACACTGCACTGGGTTGATTTCGTTATAAGATGCAGTGCTGTAATTTTTGACAATCAGTGAACAACACTGCATACTGCACACTGCATTGATTCTGTTTCAGGCTTAATGGTCCCATCATCATTAAATTAAAGTTGCATGAAAACCTAAAATAGTTAAAATAAAAAATTACCAAACATGTAAACAACCCGGTCACAACAAAGAAAACAAATATTGAACAAAGAAAACATAAATAATAAAGTACAAGCATAAATTAATAAATAACAAACAACAAATATCAAATTAGATTAGCTTAACTTATAAAAAACTTACCTTTAAAGTAGTCAACAAACCATTTCTTACCTATAACATCTATTTCAAGTGAGAAATTTCAAACTTATTTTGACATTTCCTACTGCATACTACATTTATGTATGTGTGTTCGAAAGTCAACCATTTAATCGAGCCAGTTCAGAAAGGCACGATCGTTATCCCCACTAATAAATACTAAAGGTATTGCCAAGCTTATTTCCCTGCAGAATTATCTCGAAACCTATTCTTTGTCATATATGTAGTTGCTTAACTAATGTCAGATCAAATTATACCTGTGACACATATACCATCATAATGAAAGTAACCTTCATTATCGTGGCAACAACCCACCATAATGAAAGTCCAAAATGAAAGTATTTTACTTTTGGACTGTAATTTCGGTTAAGTGACATCTATTGGAAAATTAGAAACTACATTTTAATATAAAATAATTTGATTTGACGTTAGTTAAGCCTAGTATGGAGTTCGAACGGAATTCCGTTCCCCATATAAAATACAAGTAAAAAGATGCACGGAATTCCGTTCACCAAATTTTTCCGTGCCCTTTTTGTTTTATGAGTACGCAGTTCGAACGGAAAACTATTGGTAATATTTAGCTTGTGCAATTCTCTAACAGGTGGCTTGTAGGGAATTGGAGACTTTTTTCCGTTCATGTTGGAACGGAATAAATGTTAGACAATTATTCCGTGTTGTGTGTTAGGTAATTTTGACAGGACGACTGAAAAACAGCTATTGCCGTCAGTTCGTGGATTTATATGTGGATTTTTAACAGTCAGCTGTTCGCTTTTTCTCAACTGTTAGCTTTTCTCCACGGTATTCTACACGCGATTTTTCCATGTAGAAATATTTACCAAAAATGCTGAACGGAATTCCGTGCGAACTCCATACTAGGCTTTAAGCAACAATTTGCAAGGATATTTTCTTTACTACTTCAAAAAATATTTTTTTAAATATTCCAAATTAAAACAACTTAAAATTAAAGCAAAAAAACGCAGGTTTATATCGGGTGCCTTCCATTTAGACACAGAAAGACACAGTTGTGTCTAACAGGGTGTTCCATCACCGTCGTGTTTAAATATATTTCACCCGGCCGTGCACATTTTTGCCGTTGATGGAACACCCTGTTAGACACACTGTGTCTCTCTGTGTCTAAATGGAAGGCACCCATCCTCACTTGATATGACAGGTGCAAATGAAAGTAAAGTGTAATGCGTCAGCCCATCATTTCCTTGACCATCCTAATGAAAGTTACCATCATAAAACGCGTTTCATTTTAATTGGAGTACTTACGCCAGCGTAGTTGGGCGCACATCGGAGTAGATGCTGCCACAGCTGAATGTGCGCTGCACTACTCCGGAGTACATACTCCAATGAAAATGAAACGCGCCTATAATGAAAGTACGGGTGAGTTCAAAAATTCAACACTGCCGCAACACTGCAGAATTCAGCAATTGAAAGTCTGTAGCTGAATATTGCAGTGTTGCGGCAGTGATGAGTTTTTGAACTCACCTTATAGTGTGTCATAGGTATTATTTTATTTTAAAATGTAGTTTCCAGTTTTACAACAGATGTCACTTAACCGAAATTACAGTCCAAATGAATAGCTGGGTTCCATTGGGCCAAATTTTCTACTCCAGAGTACATGGCCAGTGGAACGCGATTTTTGATATCAGAAAAAAATACGAGTAAAGGCCCAAACTTATAGCAGAAACGAAAAGAAACCGAAACGAAAACGAAATGAACTTGAAAATGATAGCGATTATATAGGTGCCTGAGCGAATCGGTTCTTGACATTTGTTGACAAGTTTTGCATTGAGTAGAAGAGTTTTTTATTTTCGATAAATACATATATTATACAATTTATATAATTTATGGGGGATGTTGAGAAATCATAATTTAAATTTTTTTCACCTCGTATTGACTGCATTCTTTTAGAATAACTTTTTTTTCGTACTTTCAACTACTTTAAATTCGAAAGCAAACTGTTTGTCGAACTGTCAAAGTAACGGGCTGAATAGCTGAAACGAATACCGAAATGAAATAAATTTATATCATTCGTTCCGATTCGGTTCTGATCGTTTATATAACCGAGTTCATACATTTTCATACGATTTATTTCATTCGTTCGTTTTCGTTTCTGCTATATGTTTGGGCCTTAAAACATAACCTCAAATTAATTTATTGTCCTTAAAAGAAACGTGAAATATTTTTTTTTATAATTAAAGGAAATTTTATATCTTACTGTATACTATATTTGCCGTTTTTGTAAATTTGTAGATTTACTTTAAAAAAACACTTTAAAATAATTAATCGACAGTTTACTTAACCTTAAAAGCAAAAGGCCATCTATATTTAAGTAGCTAAAGCTTGCAAACCTGACGGAAATTGTATGCGTTTCGACTAGGAGTAAAATACCCTAAAGCAAGAGCCAGGGGTAGTTGAGTGTACTCGGGAGTACTCCGGAGTAGCAAATATTGCCCAATGCAACGCAGCTAATGTAAAATACTTTCATTTTGGACTTTCATTATGATCGGTTTTTGCCATGATAATGAAACTTACATTCATTATGATGGTGTGTCACAAGTATTAAGCACGCAAGTTATCGGCCATTTTGTGAAAAAACTACCATTTTGGTCGTTCTTTTTAAATACAGAGGAGTATATCTCGTTATGTGTAGGTCCAAAAAAGTGAAAAAAATTGAGGGTGTTCGTTACGTCATTGGCTATCAGCGCTTACAATATGAAAGTTTTATCTGCACACATAACCCCACAAAAAAACTGAAAAAACTGCTTAAGGAGAATGGGCGTTTTGTCCCCAGGCTGTAACAAGTTGTGATATATATCATTGGAAAGGTTATAACAATAGCTTTATTTTATTATCTGACACTAACAACGATTCTTGTGCAGGGGAAGAGCTATGAATATTATAAGGTGTGTTCGATGACTGCTCCATCTCAAGCTGGAGCAGGAAAAATCAGCAATTTGCGGAGGCAGAGCAGCAAAATTCTTCTTCTTCTTTTTCTTTTGACAATTGTAAAATCGAAAACATGAAAAATCGGAAAATTGATTTGTGAATGATTTATTCGGAAAATACTTGGAAATATTAAAACTTAAACATTAATATTTATAAAAATAACATTTCGATATTGTTCAGTTGTTTTTATTGGCATATATTTCTTCTTCTAAAATTGTCATTCGTATCTAACCTCTAAAAACGGAATTTAGAGCAAAGTTGAGCAGAAAAGTGTTCTTTGAGATTGTTGCTATTTTCTGATTTTTTCTGCTCTGACATCAATTTGGCAGCTGCTCCCAACTGGGTTGCTCTGCTCTGCTCTGAACTTTTTAAGCAGTCATCGAACAACTTATATTTTATCTTCAAACAAATCTAATTTTTACTCAATTTACTTTTTATTTATTTTACTTCACTTTATTACAAACCGTTCGTGTACGGCGATCGGTCCCTCGTAATGTACTCCATGGGTCCCCCACTGAACTGCCACCTACGCAATTTCTGACTCACACAGTCGACTGCGAATAGGCTTGCGATACGTTCATCATTTGCACTTTTGAATTGGAATTTTTATTTACGTTAAACGTACCGGACTTTTCGGTTAGGATTAGTTTTAAAATGGAGCATAATATGAACCATTGTGCTACATGTGGCCGTTCTTTAGCACGCCAGCGGACACGCCATCGGCTTGTAGGAGGAGATTTAAAAGCAAGACTTGGATTTGCAGAATCTATATTTTTTTACTTCATTTCACATTATTAATAGATTAAGTAATTTATTTTTCACCTAGCGTTACACAGTACAGACCTTTATACTGCATTGTTTATAATAAAACATTGCGAGGACCACACGTTTAACTGCTAACACTACCGTTTATACGTATTTAGTTGATAAAATGAAGCCAAATAAATATTACGTTTTATTTGAAAATAAAACATTTTTGTTAATCAAAGCTCCTCCCCTGCACAAGTGTCATTGTTGGTGTCATATACTAAAATAAAGCCATTGTGATAACCTTTCAAATGATATATATCACAACTTGTTACAGCCTGGGGACGGGGCCCATACAAAGTTGCCCATTCTCCTTTCATCTGCAATACATTTAAATGTTCCTGTATAGCACTCAAATTTACTATCCATAATTTACGCCCCGTGTGAGTTGCTAGGAGTTGAATAAAACCGGTTTTACTCACCACACTTATGGCGCAGAGTTTACACCGCTGCATCAATTAATATTTAATTTCATGCAGTCGTGTAAACTCACTCAAAAGAGTAAAAATATACACGATGAACGTTAAATTAATAATTTAGCTTCAAGTTTTACTAATATTTATGCCTTTTTACTATTTCTTCTTCCCAATGCTATAATTCTGCTCATCCCTCATTTTATAAGAACCAAAAATTAATACACTCAACACACGGACGTCGTTACGACGAAAATTTGTCATTACTGACTCTGGAAGTTGGTCGGGTAGAAGCTTCAGTTGTTTTTATTGGCATATATTTCTTCTTCTAAAATTGTCATTCGTATCTAACCTCTAAAAACGGAATTTAGAGCAAAGTTGAGCAGAAAAGTGTTCTTTGAGATTGTTGCTATTTTCTGATTTTTTCTGCTCTGACATCAATTTGGCAGCTGCTCCCAACTGGGTTGCTCTGCTCTGCTCTGAACTTTTTAAGCAGTCATCGAACACACTTATATTTTATCTTCAAACAAATCTAATTTTTACTCAATTTACTTTTTATTTATTTTACTTCACTTTATTACAAACCGTTCGTGTACGGCGATCGGTCCCTCGTAATGTACTCCATGGGTCCCCCACTGAACTGCCACCTACGCAATTTCTGACTCACACAGTCGACTGCGAATAGGCTTGCGATACGTTCATCATTTGCACTTTTGAATTGGAATTTTTATTTACGTTAAACGTACCGGACTTTTCGGTTAGGATTAGTTTTAAAATGGAGCATAATATGAACCATTGTGCTACATGTGGCCGTTCTTTAGCACGCCAGCGGACACGCCATCGGCTTGTAGGAGGAGATTTAAAAGCAAGACTTGGATTTGCAGAATCTATATTTTTTTACTTCATTTCACATTATTAATAGATTAAGTAATTTATTTTTCACCTAGCGTTACACAGTACAGACCTTTATACTGCATTGTTTATAATAAAACATTGCGAGGACCACACGTTTAACTGCTAACACTACCGTTTATACGTATTTAGTTGATAAAATGAAGCCAAATAAATATTACGTTTTATTTGAAAATAAAACATTTTTGTTAATCAAAGCTCCTCCCCTGCACAAGTGTCATTGTTGGTGTCATATACTAAAATAAAGCCATTGTGATAACCTTTCAAATGATATATATCACAACTTGTTACAGCCTGGGGACGGGGCCCATACAAAGTTGCCCATTCTCCTTTACTATCCATAATTTACGCCCCGTGTGAGTTGTTAGGAGTTGAATAAAACCGGTTTTACTCACCACACTTATGGCGCAGAGTTTACACCGCTGCATCAATTAATATTTAATTTCATGCAGTCGTGTAAACTCACTCAAAAGAGTAAAAATATACACGATGAACGTTAAATTAATAATTTAGCTTCAAGTTTTACTAATATTTATGCCTTTTTACTATTTCTTCTTCCCAATGCTATAATTCTGCTCATCCCTCATTTTATAAGAACCAAAAATTAATACCCTCAACACACGGACGTCGTTACGACGAAAATTTGTCATTACTGACTCTGGAAGTTGGTCGGGTAGAAGCTTCGCTTTTACACTTTTAGGTAGGTGGGAGTATTTTGCTTATACTGCTACCTTATTCATGAAACTAGGTCATAGGGTTACACAGATACAGGGTGATATGTAAACCTCTACAAAAAAAATTTGAAAACGCCCTAGCGGCTAAACCGTTACGATTTCCCTCCTCTTCCATACGATTTTCTGTTTGTCTAAACAAAACCTATCCACAGCCGGCCGCTTTGTAAGTTTAGGTGGGGCACCCTGCATAAAGAAAACAATTGTAACTGTCATAATATTAAAATAAACTAAAAAACTACTCAGGGCAGCGTACCCTCAGGACACCTGGGCGCCATATCTGTACCTGTCATATATATAAGAATATATATATAAAATATAAACTAGATGGTCAATTGTCAGGGAAGCTATGACATCACAAATAATAAAGTTTGTAAAGGAATTATGAAAGAAGTCCAGCAGGCTGATGGCCTTGCCTGAACAGATGATAAAAACGAAGAAAGCAATGGTAAAAACCTATCTCGCGAAATATTTCCTTACCCTCTGCACCTAAAATAGGACACGCCTGGCGGTGCTGCGGCTAGCTCGCCGTTGGGGGGGTTCGTTGTGCAGGGGCTCGTCATTAGAGACAGTTACTTGGTATGTACATAAAGGTATTCTAAGCTTTCGCGTGTCAAAACAACAAAAAAATATATAGTGAGTCGCCGAGATAGGGACTAAATAAGATTGGGTAGCCATACGAGAGGGGGGGTAACGACGTCAAGCAGCCATGCTTACTGCCTCATGGGATAAAGGGGGATCTGTAAAATAATTCAAGGGATACTCACCATGTTGGAGGACCAAAACCTCCCCTTAAGGCATCAACATTTACTCGCTCGCCATCCTAAAACAACCAATATGCAGCACGACACAAAACAAATGAAAAGTACATCCCGGAAAGATGAGACGAGACAAAACAAAAAAAAACCAAGGATCCGATCACTACCAAATATTTATTACAAAAAAGTCCTTTATGAAAACCGATACAAAAACCAACAAGGTTCTTATGACATTGTCTTTTTCACAAAAAAAATTTCTTTATCCTCCCTTTTTTCTGGGGACAACGCTTAGTTCAAAAATCTATTGTGTCCACAAAAAAACAGTGGATAATTATTAATTTATTCCTTCCAGTCGCCTGTCAAAAATGTACATATGACACAAAAAAAACCGGACACAATCCTGTGAGTACCTGGTTTGGTATAATATCAAGGAGATAAAACCACAATACTGACACATTAATTCAAATAATTCAAAAGGTGGTACCAATTACAAAAAAAACGGAACAGGCCAAGACTTAACAAAAATCAACACACTTGGCTTAATAAAAAAATTTTTCTTTTATTAATCTACCTTACTTCCTATATTTGATAATGATAAATATATTTTTTTTAATTACTTTAGTTAAACTGAACGTTAACCAATTTGCAAGGCTAAATTTGACAAGGCTTAGTTTTTTTCTTTTCTTTTATATACCTATATAAATGATTCCTTTTAGGTAAAATCTGTTTATTTTGCGTTGGTTTTTTTTTTACAAGAACTAATCTACTTAAAAATAAATACCATACTATTTATAGGAACTTCTTCGTCTTCTTTCTTTATGTTCTTAATACCTTTTTACATTTTTTTTTCTATTTTCTACCTTTTTACTTTCGAACAACACTGATAAATAACATTTCCAACTTTACTAAATACAAATGTTTGTCTTTTCTTTCTTGTCTGGTAATTTTTATTATTATTTTCCTTTTTTTTTGTAGTTGTTTACACTAACCTTAATTTTCCTCTTCTTTGTATGAAGTTAAAAGGAATTCCGCTTCTTTCATTTTTTATTTTCCAATCACTTTCCTTTTTAATCTAGTTTAACGCAAAGTTTTAATTTTTGTATTTTAGGTGTATTTACATAAACTTTGAATTTAAAAAAAACTTTTCGTTACACGTTGCTCACCACATCTTTTTTTTCATTTCGCTTTGTTTTTATAACTTTACTTGGAACTACTTTCCTTTTTCTTTTCTTATTTCAAAGCAATCTTTCTCCTTTTTGTACTTTACTTTATCTACATGCTTTACTTTATCTGCATACATTTTAGTTTCATCTCACTTGGTTTTTATAATTTTTCTTGGAACTATTTTCCTTTTTATTTTCCTAATTCAAAGCAATTTTACTCATTTTTGTACTTTAATTTGTATTTTTAGTTTCATCTCACTTGGTTTTTATAATTTTTCTTGGAACTATTTTCCTTTCTATTTTCTTAATTCTCAAGGCAATTTTTCTCATCTTTCAATGCACGACCGACCGCTTTAATGCTACTTCCCGAATGAATCTGATCAACGACGCCAACCACTCAACATTGTCCATCGACGCATGAGTGTTGGGGAGTGAGGACGGGGAAAAACCCCAAGGAAATAGCCATCGACAGGCGTTATCTCCTTATTTGGTCATGTCCTTGAATATCAAGGGTGGGGAAATGAAATGGAGGAATTCACACGGAAGGGAACAACCAAAGGGATTGATAATCGGTGTTCCTTCATTCTCCCGTGTAAATCCATTCCATTACATGGACAAGAATAAAAATTCCGAGAATCGTTCTGGCTTCACTTGAATTGTGCAAGGTGATTGGCTGGGCGTTTGCCGCCGGCAATTCTTGTTGCGTAAAATCCATGTGTGTGTGAGCAATTCGATATCGGATGGGGCAGATACAGAATGTATGGGCACGGGTGTACATAGGCAAAAGATCTTTTGCCTGAAGATTTAAAATTAGTCAGATGTGCCAACGGTTTATTATTTTTTTTTGTTTGATACATGTGAATGGGGATAATTTTGAATGGATAAAATCAAACTGATATGCGAATCGTTATGGGTTTGGATTTATTTTTCAGGGGTTTGGATTTAATTTACAGGCCGACCGTTACAACGCGGGTACGCTAGACCGAGTAGGGAAAGAGGAACCGAAAGACGAGGCAGCTTATTGAGTCTTATGCTCACCATCTAAAGCCGGGTAATCATGAATATATAGACCAACAAAAACTAACTATATGAGAAGATATTTATGAAAGAGAGTTCTATGGCACGTAATAAATCTCAACGTGTGACTCGACCTGCGACCCTGAGATTAAGAGCCTCTGCTCTCCCAACTGAGCAGCCGGGCACGTAGGATACACCGACGACCAAAGGAACATATGTGGATATGGAGACGGATAGGTGGATAAATAAAAAATGCAAAAAGTTTGAGAGCGACTGGGCGCTAGGCAGCCGACTCTTTATTCTCCTTCTGGCGGCCTCCTTCGCAAGCCAGCGGGCTTTCATAAAAAAAACGGAACCCAATTCGAGATTAACACCAATTTAGACGGTTACAGGAGCTGAGTTTACAAATCATTGCCCCAGTTTTGAGAAAGAAATTTTTAAGTTGGTGGTGTGATACCACCCGTGTGCATTGCTCCATAAGCAGATATTATAGAGTTAAATCGGTGTGTCTATTCCTTAATTTGCAAATGTCTTGTAGTCATTGCCTTGAACAGAATCAACTCCTTAGTTAATTAATTCTGGAACTAGTACCAAGATTTTGGTTGAGTGTTGGGCTCCCACAAAGGAGAAAGTTAGTGACGGGGGTAAAAGTGTGTGTTTGGGCTATTGTAAGGGGTTGAAGTGGTCCATAAGGTACCCGTGACCGCGGTTGGTCCTGCGGGAGGGATGACCTCGAGGTCCAATGATGAAGAACGAGGCACCGCCTGTTCATTCATCAGAGAACCCTTAGGTCATCCTACGGGGAAGAATAAACGGCACAGGGACTCAGCGTCGACCAGGTCGCTGACCTGAGCCCTGGGAAGTATAGTCCTCTCCCGCCCGCAGAGATCGACTCTGGCCTAGGGGAGAAAAAAACTGGTAGAGGACGGATTATGCAGCAGGACGCTACCACTTACTGAGGCGCTAGGTCGCATCTCCTAAAACCTCGCACTGTCCGGGCTTCACGACACAAAGGACTGAGAAGCAAAGGCTAGCTTCCACGCGAACAGGCGGGCGCGATAAAATGACCGAGAGGACCGTGTCTCGGGGGGTCTGGTCTGGCAGCCCCTGCTAGTCAGCAACATGAAAACCTTGTCCCCAGACGAAAAAGGAAAACAAGGAGGTGTACCACCGCTAGGGAAGCTACCTAAGCGGTTTAAGGCACCCTGTCAGTTAACCGGTGAAGCCGGCGAGATACCTTATTAGGGCTACTCGGGGAATGCTTTCATACATCTCACTGTCTGAGATCCTTAGCGTGATAGACACCCAATAATTTCCCGGCCAAATCCTCAATTTCATAGCGACTCGCCCCTATTTTCCTTCGTATGCGAGCTTTAGAAAATTTGTTTGCTAGTTTAGCACTAAAACAGTTGGCAACATTACTAATAGGGAAGGTACGGCGAAAAACTTCTTGACCTGGCTGGAAGGAGACCGATTTATAACGTAGGTTATAATTTTTCTCATGGCGGTTGTGTGCAGCAGACAGGTTTAAGCCAATGCGCTCTCGGATAAGGCGAAGACGATCTGAAGTTGGAAGGAATGCAATATCTTCGTCTTGCAAAGCGTGTAACTTTTTTAAGACCGCATAGGCTGATCCGTGTAAGATCATCTGGCTTCCGAAGAGAGCCTGAAAAGGTGCCATTCCTATTGACTCATGAACTGAACTTCGCATTGCACATTCGACTGAAGAAAGGTGACGGTCCCAATCGCGGTGGTCTTCTTTTAAATAAGCACGAATGGCTGCTAAGGTGGACCTGTTTACTCGCTCAGAAGCATTTGGATGTGGAGAATGTACCGCTGTACGCAAGTGTTTGACTCCATAGTCGTCCAAGAATTTAGCAAATTCCTTGGAGACGAACTGTCGACCATTGTCGGAAAAAATTATCTCTGGTACTCCAAATGTGTGAAACACACGGTGTTCCAGCTTCTCTATTGCAGAAATTGCAGTCTCGGAGGAAACCGGAAACAGGAATACAAATTTACTGAATGAGTCCAAAACTACCAGCACAGCAGTATTACCTCTCTTGGAGCGGGGCTAGGGACCTAGAAAGTCCACATACAGGAATTGAAAAGGCTTAGCCACTTCCAATTTTACACCCATGGGCGGTCGTAAGATTGCGTTAGGAGACTTCGTGCACTTACACGTCTCACATTGAGATACGAAGGTTCGGACTTGATTTACCATGCCAGGCCAAAAATATTTGTTACGTAACCGTGATAGAGTTTTTGCTATTCCTCCATGAGAAGCTTGAGGGGGTGAATGGGCCGCTTCAATCAAAGCAGGGGTCAAATCAGATGGAATCCATAGCTTCCAGGTTAGATCATCAGAGATTGGATCTCCGGTACGAGGTGTAGTACGATGGAACACATATTCGTCGGACACCCTAAGATCAGGCAACTGTCCTGTCTTTCCGCCAACGCGCTCGAGTAGTGCCAAATATTCTGGAGATTTGAATGCGGGGGACGTTAAGTCTACATCATGACAAAATGAAATCTCATCAACGTAATCAACACGGGACAGCGCATCCGGGACCACGTTTTGACTCCCTTTTCGATGCTCTATTGAAAACTCAAAACCCTGTAATTTTAAACTCCATCTCGCTAGACGACCGTTCAGGTTGGACTGATTCATGAGCCATTTAAGACTAGCGTGGTCAGTGATAATTGTGAGCGGTTGGCCCTCTACATATGCTCTAAACTTTTTTACACTCAATACGGCTGCGTAACATTCAAGTTCGGTAATAGTGTAATTTCGTTGTGCACTGTTCAACTTTTTGGACATATATGCAATTGGATGTTCATTTCCATCCATGTCTCGTTGAAACAGTACACTACCGACACCAGTCTTAGTCGCATCGCATTGAATGTAAAACGGTTTAGAAAAGTCAGGGGTGACCAGTATGGGAGCCTGAGTCATACAATCTTTCAACTTGAGGAAGGACTGTTGTGCCTCCTCTGTCCAAGCAAACTTTTTGCCTTTCAAGCAATCTGTGATAGGAACAGCCACACTGGCATAATTGGAAATGAATCGTTGGTACCAACCGGTCATGCCTAAGAATCTTCGTACTTGCCGATGAGATTTCGGCGTAGGAAATTCTGAAATGGCAGTCACTTTACCAGGGTCGGTCTTCAACGTTCCGTCACCAATTAAAAAGCCCAGGTACTTTACCTCTTTTACACAAAATTTACTTTTGGACAAATTGATGGTTAAGCCAGAACGACGTAAGCAACCAGCAACCTCTTCAAGAGTTCTGAGATGGGAGTCAAAATCGGGAGAGACGATCAAAAGATCATCAAGGTAAACAAATACGTGCTCTCGTAGGTGTCCAGGGATAACTTGATCCATTAATCGACACATTCTCTGTGGAGCGTTACATAGGCCGAAATGCATTACAGTAAACTGATATAGGGGCCTACCAGGAACAGTAAAAGCTGTCTTCTCGCGCGATTTAAGATCTAAAGGTATCTGCCAGAAGGCATCTTTCAAATCTAGACTCGTGATAAACTTGGTGTCTTGAAGACGACCCAGAAGTCCCTCTATATGCGGAAGAGGGTATGCATCTTTGACCGTGACGGTGTTTACCTTGCGAGAATCGAGACATAATCGTACCTTTCCAGGTTTGCGGACCAGAACGACGGGGGAATTCCAAGGACTGTTGGATGGCTCAATGACACCCAAGCTGAGCATTCTGTCTAATTCATCATACATCAATTTTTGTACGGCCGGTGAAACGGGGTAATGTCTTTGTTTGATGGGGACCGAGTCACCAACATCAATTACATGTATTTCCAACTGAGTTTTACCCAGTCCAAGAATATCAGAAGATGGAAAAGTCGTCTTGACTCGCTCCAGCTGATTAAATTGGGCTGATGGCAACTCATGGGCCAAAGACAATAAGGCTGGGGCGCTAAGCTCACCAACTATCTGGGGAGCGATGCCGAATAACTTCCAGAAGTCAATCCCAAGGTATAAACTCTGACTTAAACTGGGTACTGCGAATATGGTCATTAAATGAGTCCGTTCTCCAAAGGAGACTGGTACTTTAATATAACCGATAATCCGCTGTGATGCACCATCGGCAGTTTGTAACGAAGTGTTCAGAGAATAAAGCTTACACTCGGGGTGGCTTGATAAAAAGGACTCGACACCGTTTCCCAGACAGCTGATGCTAGCACCGCTGTCCAGCAGACCGTTCATAGCAACGTCGGCAAGTGTTATTCTTGCGAAAGGACGCTCATCTGAGTGATCAGAGAAAATTGCAGAAATACTCTTGCGTGCCAAAAGACGTTTCTCTTTGGCCAGACGCCTAATGATGGGAATTCTACGTATGGATGAAACTCGTGGATGTTCAGAAAAGATCCGTTCACGGACGACATGATAATTGTTCCATCGTGCAAGGAACGAAGCTTTGGATTCATCAGAGGGAAAGTCAGGTGGGTTGTCCAGGCAGGGATAAAAATTGGTCAAGTCCGGTGAATTGTGTGTTACCATTGGTTTGCACTCGATGTTTACTGGTTCGACGGGCGTGGGGGTGGCAGTGCAGCTTGAGGAGGGCGCGGGTTCCCATGAAACCTCGCAGCCGGTGGCCGGTTTCCCTGGCACTTGCACTTGGGTGATACTACGCCCGGATTACCGCAACGATAACAAAAGACATTTTTGGTTTCCGACGGACAATCATAGAAGGCGTGCCCAGGTTGTTGGCAGTTCCAACATAACGATTGTCTCCTAATGAAATCCGGATTTCGTGTCTGAAGTTCGTCAATAGATTGAGAATAAGGGTCATATGGCTCAGAAACGAAATTGTCCACGAAGTCTACATCAAGTTCATGGACTCGCAGGTTGGTTCTTCGTTCCACTTTTTTATTTAAGTGCCAACGCTCCACCTTAAGACATTGCTCTCGTAGCTCTTTCAGGGTTTTGAATCTCATGCCTATCAGGGAATTTCCTGTAGTATAATTCAAATTGTCTACTAACATGACTGTTAGCTGAGCCTCCGTGATAGGGTTTTCCATTTTGTTGAACAACGAAATCATCTTTTCCATATACTCATCGAAGGAGTCTTGGTTTTGTTTTAGTTCAACCATGGCTTTAATGGTGTGTAGGTCCGAGTCATGCCCTTTGTATTGTATGGGTAAAACCGGTTTTAATCAACTCCTAGCAACTCACACGGGGCGTAAATTATGGATAGTAAATTTGAATGCTATACAGAAACATTTAAATGTATTGCAGATGAAATTTACTTGTTAGAGAAAAACAGAGCTAAAGAATGCAAGAGATAGAAGTAACTTTTTATATGTGTGCTAGTTTTCACGCGTTTGGTTTTGCGTGAAAAATGTTTCGTTAAGTTCTTCCGCTCCCTTCCCTCTCTCATCCATAAAACCGGTTTTAGGCGCCATGAATATGCACCGTGTGAATAGGCCAATTGGGCCATATTTATGGCAAGTAAAACCGGTTTTATAGATGAGAGAGGGGAGGGGGCGGAACAAATTAACGAACAAAACAGGGTTTTACTCAAAACACTTATGGCATCGAGTGAACTGGCTCATTTGCAACTGCGGTGTAAACATTTGAATGCATCAAATTGTGAGTTTTTATCACTTTTTAAGCCTAGTATGCTGTTCGTGCGGAATTTAGGCTCCCCTTTAAAATGCATGTAAAAAAAGTGTGCGGAATTCAGGTTGGAGGCGGTCTAAATTCCGCCCATAAAATCAGTACCTTAGAATATAGAACTACAGGAAGGGACCTCGCCGAATTTTAGCGTAATGAAATTCTTTTTGTGTGAGTGCTCACGTTTTAGTGTTGTTTGTCCATTACAAGCGGATAAAGCGAATGGAATAGAGAAGGGGCAAGAGCGAGTTGAAATAATCAGTTAACTAAAATAAAATTTTGCCCCTACAAATGAAATTTTTACACGCCGTCACTACGCATTCTAATCAGCTGATCCCCTTGTATTTTGCGTGGCATTAGTTAATGTAAACAAAGAAATCCAAGCACACAAAATTTACATTATTTAGAGTATTTAGCTCAGTGATTTCCACAATTATTAATGGAAATATGTAATATATATGTTTAGGAAGTATTTGAGTTTACCCACTTACCTGAAAAAGGATTTTCCTCGCGGAATTAGTGAATTATTCGTACATCCACAAACTGCACACTTCATTGTTCTTATTTCACTTAAAATTCACTTGTAACAACCTTAATTGCACTGAAAACAAATTCTTTGAACTTTCTTTCTTCTTTTAATTTAGTTTTGAAAATAACTGGAAGTAAATTTGATAAAAAAGCTCGTTTCAAAGAAAATGCACTACCGAACGCGGGAAAACAATTTATAATTTGACACTCAACTAACAAGCAAATATCCCAGTTTGACAGTTGTCTGATACCGGATTTCACTACGCTCACGTACAGGGATTTTACACACGAGGGCCTTTCCTGTAGTTCTATATTCTAAGATCAGTACGCAGTTCAGTCCGAATTCAGACCGTAAATGAACTTTGTCTCTCTAAAATGGATGGCGTTTTTCCTAACTGGAGACCTCGTTTCATTTTCCGCAGGCCAAAGCCCACGGTATACAAAAACAAGGCAATGTAAAAGACGAAATATCGTATCGTAAGTGCGAATATCGTAGAAAAAAGCGACGTCACCCGGCAAGGTTAATACAGAAAACAACAACAATTTCGATTTTGTATGGCCTGTTTCACACGGGACGACGGCCAACCAACAGAAATCGTACGATATTCATGTTTTTAGAGAAGAGGGTGAGAGAGAAAGATGGGGAGGGACGATTTTCCCATCCAACTTTCTCACACGATTTTCGATACGACTTTTTGACAGCGGTGTGGTTGTTGTTGCTTTTGCTGGGAGAAGAAAAGAAATAGAAATGACTTTTATTTCACTCGGAAAGTACGCAAAAGAGAATTGAAATAAAAGCAACAACAATGGGCTGTTTCACACGAGACGACGGCCAACCAACAAAATCTGCTGTCATCGTCCATTCCCTTTTGAAATTTGACGAAAAGTCGTACGGGCTTTCACACAGGCCAATTTTTCCAACCAACTGTACGTCAAAACGCTTTAGATTATTGTTGTTGCTTTTATTTCAATTCTCTTTTGCGTACTTTCCGAGTGAAACAAAAGTCATTTCTATTTCTTTTCTTCTCCCAGCAAAAGCAACAACAACCACACCGCTGTCAAAAAGTCGCATCGAAAATCGTGTGAGAAAGTTGGATGGGAAAATCGTCCCTCCCCATCTTTCTCTCTCACCCTCTTCTCTAAAAACATGAATATCGTACGATTTCTGTTGGTTGGCCGTCGTCCCGTGTGAAACAGGCCAATAAGCTAAAGCTTTTTGACGTACAGTTGGTTGGAAAAATTGGCCTGTGTGAAAGCCCGTACGACTTTTCGTCAAATTTCAAAAGGGAATGGACGATGACAGCAGATTTTGTTGGTTGGCCGTCGTCTCGTGTGAAACAGCCCTATGGGGAAGACTTGCCGAGTGACGTCGCACTAATACGATATTCTACGATATTCAGTCTTTTACCTTGTTTCTGTACACGGTATACAGAAACAAGGTAATGTAACAGACTGACAGCTTCGAATATCGTAGAAATTTCGTGCCGAGTGACGTCAGCACTAATGTAGAAACAACAACACAACTCCGATTTTATATGGGAAGAGCGTGCCAAGTGACGTCAGCACTCAAATGACATTTCTCCATTACATTACCTTGTTTCTGTATACCGTGGTTTCTGTATACCGTGGCCAAAGCCTAGTACGCTGTTCGTGCGGAATTCCGCTCTGTGGAGAATCCATATAATCAGCCTGAATTCCACTTAGCTGGGAGAGTTATGTAGACAATGTAGACCTGACTAATATAACAGCAACTGTTTGGACACACCACGCTCCCGAAACCACTTTTTCGCATAAAATTGATAAACGTCAAAATGTCCGCTCGAGAAACTAGAAATTTCATTTCTTGGCTTGCGGAAAATGAAACGAGAATTCTCCACTCAGAAAGCCATCCATTTTCGAGAGCAACAAAGTTCATTTACGGTCTGAATTCAGACTGAACTGCGTTCTGGTTTTATGGACGGAATTCAGACCGCCCTCCAACCTGAATTCCGCACACTTTTTACATGCATTTTAAAGGGGAACCTGAATTCCGCACGAACAGCATACCGGGCTCAAGAAATGAAATTTCTTTTTTCTCGAGCGGAAATTTTGACGTTGATCACTTTTTCAAAACTCAAGCGCTGAAGCAGGGGTTACATGGCTAGTTCGAGTCGATACGACAAATTTTTTGGACCGACTTGAGTGAAGTTGGCTTGAAGTCAATCTGCGGTTACATGACTTTAAAGGCCCAACTATAATGAACGTAAGAAATGCTCGTCAGCCGACGTGCGTAAATATCAAATTTTCGTCAAACGTATAATGGTTTGTGTATACGGAAAGTTTTCACAAGTTTAAAATTATTAAAATGCATAAATATTATTCATTGGCTATTAAAACTTGGCTATTAATCTTTGCATATTAAAAATAATCGTGTTTATTTTCAATTATAATAAATTTCTCGTCAAAATCATTCCCATAAATTGGAAGCACAACATTTTCCATACTCTTTCTTGTTTAAAACTTACAAAACAACAACAAAAAAATCAGCTGTCATCAATTTAACTACAAATTCTCCCAAAACGTACGTTGAACGCGGTTCTTTTCGCATTTTTACGTTTAACGAAACTTAACGAAACAAAATATTACTGTGTTTCCATGAGCCAGGGTAGAGTTTTCGTTAAGCAAACAGAAAGCTTTTTCTCTCAAGATCACTCGATGCTGTTTCCATGACGGTTCTGGGTTAAAGTGACAGATAATTAATTTTACATTGCCTCGCCGTTGGTATATGTGCAGTAAAGGATAGTGAAACACACATATGCAAAACCCGGCTTAATCGGACTGGCTTCGTTGAGTTTACTTGGATTTAACGACACTTTACTCAATCCCCGTTTCCATGGGCGCTTAATCTGAGTAAACTCAGGATAAACTCTGCATGGAAACACAGTATATGACCGACGTACGTCCAATATGGCCGAGCCCATTAATTTCCAGGAGAGCGCCCACACGACGTGCGTTTCTTACGTGCATTGGGCATATTCACACGCTGCCATAATTGTGGTGAGTAAAACCGGTTTTATTCAACTCCAAGCAACTCAGACGGGGCGTAAATGAGTGTAGTAAATTCGAATGCTATACAGGAACCTTTAAATGTATTGCAGATGAAATTTACTTGTTAGAGAAAAACAGAGCTAAAGAATGCAAGAGATAGAAGTAACTTTTTATATGTGTGCCAGTTTTCACGCCTTTGCTTTTGCGTGAAAAATGTTTCGTTAAGTTCTTCCGCTCCCTTCCCTCTCTCATCTATAAAACCGGTTTTAGGCGCCATGAATGTGCACTGTGTGAATATGCCCATTAGAGTTGGGCCTTAAAGTCTACTTGAAGCCGACTTCAAGTATGCAAGTAATCATAGTGGGTGCCTTCCATTTAGACACAGCGAGACACAGTGTTACACGACACCGACACAGAAGTGTTCCATCAACGACACAGCCGGGCACAACTAAGACAATGCTACCAACCCTCGCCAATTGAAATGTGATCGTTAATTTATAATTACAACAATATTGTTTCATTTTTATGATTCCCAGCAGTTATAAGATGTCGGGTAATTAATTTAAAGAAATTATCAACATAAAATTTACGATTTACTTGCCAAACAAAAATAAAAAAGAGGAAAGTGCGCCGTGGCGGATTTTTCACGAACTTATGTGTTCCATTTGGGCTTACACAGAACGACACAGAGCGACACGCTGTG
Organism: Thereva nobilitata; assembly: GCA_963855945.1. Taxonomy (NCBI): domain Eukaryota; kingdom Metazoa; phylum Arthropoda; class Insecta; order Diptera; family Therevidae; genus Thereva; species Thereva nobilitata. The sequence continues at coordinate 39,988,324 of OY979697.1, forward strand.
TCGGACACAATTGTCTTTCTGTGTCTAAATGGAAGGCACCCAGTATCTGTGTGTTTGTATGACGAAAAAGGGAGAAAAGAAAATCAAAAAACGTCTGCTGTGAGTGGTCTACCCTTGATGGCAATCGTTCTCGGTCCTTCAGCTCCCCTCTCCAAAAAACTCGTGCTTTATGCACCAAAAAACGTGTCGTGTAAATCAGGTCCTTGTCTACCTAACTCTTCCAGCTAAACGGAATTCAGACTGATTATATGGATTCTCTACAGAGCGGAATTCCGCACGAACAGCATACTAGGCTTTAATTACCAAACTAAAAGTGACAGCTAATTACATACGGTGTAAACAACACGGCTTAATGCACTGGGCCTATTCACACGGTGCATATTCATGGCAAATAAAACCGGTTTTATTGATGAGAGAGGGAAGGGAGCGGAAGAACTTAACGGAACATTCTTGCATTCTTTATCTCTGTTTTTCTCTAACAAGTCGATTTCAGCTGCAATCCACTTAAACGTTCCTGTATAGCATTCAAATTTGCTAAACATAATTCCGCCTCTAAAACGTTTGAAAATGTGAGTTGGAAAATGGCCTTAATCTTATTTATGAAGGACGACGACAATAAAATTAGGTGACATGTTACTAGTAAGAAGAAGAATTTAAGTTGTCAGTTGCATTATGATAACACAACTTTAGGCAGACGACGTTGCTTGAGTTTTTTAATTAAATTAAATTTAAAGATATGGAGAAACCACAGAAAATGCCAAAAGTGGCAAAGGTATATTTCAATAATGTTTTTCTAATAATATCCTAACTGCTTCTTCCACAAATTGCAGGTTAAAAACAAAGCTCCTGCCGAAATTCAGATCACAGCAGAGCAGCTTCTTCGTGAAGCTAAAGAAAGGGACTTGGAAATCCTTCCTCCTCCACCAAAGCAAAAAATTTCTGATCCAGCTGAATTAGCAGATTATCAACAAAGGAAACGCAAAGGCTTTGAAGATGCTCTTCGCAAAAATCGTATGGTCGTTAGTCATTGGATTAAATATGCTCAGTGGGAGGAATCCCAGAAAGAAATTCAAAGGGCTCGTTCCATATGGGAGCGTGCGCTTGACAATGACCATAGGAATATTACTATTTGGCTTAAATATGCTGAAATGGAAATGAAAAACAAGCAAGTTAATCACGCTCGAAACTTATGGGACCGTGCAGTAACTATTATGCCGCGAGTCAACCAGTTTTGGTATAAATACACCTATATGGAAGAAATGCTTGAGAATGTAGCAGGTGCGCGACAAGTATTTGAAAGGTGGATGGAATGGCAACCGGAGGAACAGGCATGGCAAACATATATAAACTTTGAGCTTCGATACAAGGAAATTGACCGCGCTCGAGAAATTTACGAGAGATTTGTTTTGGTGCATCCGGATGTTAAGAATTGGATAAAGTATGCGCGCTTTGAAGAGAACCATGGATTTATTCATGGTGCAAGAAGAGTTTATGAAAGGTCTGTTGAATTTTTCGGCGAGGATAATATGGATGAGAGATTGTTTATAGCTTTTGCGAAATTTGAAGAGAATCAGAAAGAGCACGACAGGGCTAGAGTTATTTACAAGTATGCGTTGGATCATTTGCCAAAGGAGAGGACTCAAGATCTATATAAGAATTATACAATTCATGAAAAGAAATACGGAGATAGGGCGGGAATTGAGGATGTTATTGTATCGAAAAGAAAATTTCAATATGAAAAGGAAGTTGCTGACAATCCGAATAATTATGATGCATGGTTTGATTATCTTAGACTTGTTGAAGGTGAGGGTGAAGTTAATGTAATACGGGAAACCTACGAAAGAGCCATAGCTAATGTTCCACCTGCGAAGGATAAAAATTTGTGGCGTAGATACATCTATTTATGGATTAATTATGCCATCTATGAAGAGCTAGAAGCAGAAGATTTGGAAAGGACCCGGCAGATATATCGCACTTGTTTAGAATTGATTCCTCATAAATTGTTCACTTTTAGCAAAATTTGGCTATTGTATGCTCAGTTTGAGATACGTTGCAAAAATTTGCAACAAGCTCGAAAGACTCTCGGGATGGCAATAGGAATGTGTCCACGCGATAAATTATTTCGTGGATATATTGACTTGGAGATTCAATTAAGAGAATTTGAACGTTGCCGAATACTCTACGAGAAATTTTTAGAATATGGACCTGAGAATTGTATAATATGGATGAAATTCGCTGAGCTGGAAAGTTTGCTTGGAGATGTTGAAAGAGCTCGAGCGATTTTTGAACTTGCAATACAGCAGCCTCGACTAGATATGCCTGAGTTACTGTGGAAAGGTTATATAGATTTTGAGGTGTCACAAGGTGAGACAGAACTTGCTCGTTTGTTATATGAAAGATTGCTTGAGCGCACACAACACGTTAAAGTTTGGATATCTTTCGCAAAGTTTGAATTGTCTTCCAATCAATCTGAAGATGATGAGTTGAATTTAACTCTGGCAAGGGCGGTGTATGGAAGAGCAAATGACTCGCTCCGACAAATTGGTGACAAGGAATCCCGTGTGCTTCTGCTTGAGTCGTGGAGAGATTTTGAAAAAGAAAATGGCAATTCTGATTCTTTACAGAAAGTTATAGATCGAATGCCCAGACGTGTTAAGAAAAGACAGAAAATTATATCCGACCAAGGTACTGAAGAAGGTTGGGAAGAAGTGTTCGATTATATATTCCCTGAAGATGAGATGGCTAGGCCGAACTTGAAACTGTTAGCCGCTGCCAAGAACTGGAAGAAGCAGAAAGGACCTACGGATACAAGTTAAAAATAGCTTAGTTGAAGAAAAAAAATGTATATTTAATTTCGGTTTTTAATAAATTCTTGATACAAATTCCAAGCTCTTTTAAGTATCTGCTGAATTCGCATCTTGCCAAATGTCTCTCAATGTTACCTGGAAAGAATTTCTTTTTGAAATAACTGAAAAATTAGCCAAACATACACAAAATTATTAATAGCAAAATTGAAAATGAATCAATAAGAAAGCAACACAGACGATTTTATGGTACACTTCATTAATACACATTTGAGAAAACATTTGATTAGTAATACAATAAAAAAATAGCATTAATATTCGATATCTTCTGGCCGTACAGGGTGTGTAAATGGTATCATTGACTTCTTTTGCTCGTCTCGTGAAAGTGCTTTTCTCATATCTAGAAAAATAGTGAAAGTTAATACAAGATCGATATTATTGCTAGGTCTATTCACGTATTACAAGGACACGTAGAACAAAGAACGGAACAAATAACTTTACGTAGGTTTTGAACTTTATATAACTTGAATAACTTTACGTCCATTTTCGCGACCCTCTACCGGGTTTGAGTCCCCGTCTATGGCACGGAATTTCGCATTAAAACCCCATGACAACGTTTAAATTATTTCTTTTGGCTTTCTTGAAATTATTTCATCTTAGACTCTGCGATAGAACCACGGCAGTTCATAGGAAGCTGTAGTATCATTGGGAGCGGGCTTATGAAACCACATGGTGGCGTTGAAAGGAAACGAGGAAACCGACTTCTGTTCCTTAGAATAGAGAACTAGTAGTTTTGTATTCTAAGTTCTGTTCGATCACTGAAACCTGCGTCTGTCTTTCATTCTCTACTATCTTTCTACTAGTCCGACTCTTCACAAATGCTTCTTTCTCCATAGATATTTTCTTGCTTCTTTTTCATGACGTCGACTGTAAGAATAGTGAGGAATTCTTTGATTCTCCTCTTCGCCTAATATCAACATTGCACTCCATTATGAAGCCGTCTGCAGTATAAAGATCTACCTTTTAGCTTTAACCTAACACAGAGACGGTGACTCAAACATCATTGTCCATACTTGGACACGTCCCATGTGATATGTGAATAGACCCTTAAGCTTACCATAAGCGTCTTCATCCGGATCACCAGAATAATATTCTAGAACAGTCCTAAACACTATATATCCCAGATTGGTGTACATATTTATTGCAATTTTATTACTAACTCGCACGAATAAATCAACGAAGTACGCCTTTTTCCTGAAAGAAATACATTTTAGAGTTGAGTTAACTTAATGTGACAAAATAAACTTTTCAGAAACATCCTCCAAAAAGTGCATCAGCAAAGCTGCAAGACCTAGTCGTCGGTAGTCGGGAGATACTGTAAGAGCAGTGACATGTCCATGCCAATTTTCTCGAAGTCCTTCAGCTTTTCCCATTACTGTAAAGTTGAGGTTTTTACTTTAATAAAGGCAATCTTTCAAATAAAATTTAAAACAAACGAAAAACACTAACTATATCCCATTATTTCCCCGCTGGGAGATTCTGCAACTTGAAAATATTCGGGCCAATGTGCTAAATACTGCATATAGAACGAAAGACCGTAGGTTTCTGTAAAAGGATCCAAGTTCCTGAAAGGAAATGTTACGAATATATCTTTGATTGGTTTTTCTAAGAACACACGTACACGTTATTGAATTTAAACATGTCATTACAAGTAAAAGGCCGCAAAGTGGTCATTTTTAGTAAATTTGTTGTATAAATATCTTAAATTATCCTGAAATTTATGGTTAAGAAGCACATTAGCCGATTATAAAATTATTTGGGCCTAACTGGGCTTTGACAACTGTTTAGAGTTACCAGAAGCCAAATCTTAAGTAAATTTTTAACTGATGGTGTAACTGGAAAAAATACGTTTAATGCGATTAATTTGGTTTTCAGACACGTTTGCCAAATTAAATTAATTGCAACATTTAAATTATTTTTTTAAAATTTCGAAATTTTGCTTACACATATATTTATAACCAAAAATATAAACATACAATAAGCAAATTGTGACATTAGACGAGTTCCATCAATAGTTGGTTTATCGAATGTGAAGAAGCCGCTGTAAAATAATATTGTGCATTTAAAAAATATATATATGGGAGCTTGAAAAATGGCGTATACAACAGAAACCTTTTGTTAGCCGGTTGTAGAAATAATTTGATATTTTTCATAATTGTCGATTATCTATTAAAATATTTAACATATAATGAAAAAGGCAATTAATCAATTAATAAATATGGATTAAAAAAGTGCCAGTTTAGTGTTAGTGTGACTAATTTTTTAGTGTTTTCTTATCCAGACCCCAAAAAGTGTTTTACAAGTGAAACAAGAAATTTCAGTTTTCTAAGTGGGACATACATCAATAAAAGAAAACGTCACACATCATTGAAACGGGTGTGAAAAGTTGAAAGTAGAATAAAGAAAGACACTTTAAGCCAAAATAAAATCTAATTAAAACATTATAAATGGTGTAATATAACAAGTTCTTATTTCATCCTAGTTAATTTGTGTGAAAGTGATTTAATGGTGTACACTTTTCTTAGGTTAGGTTATTGCATAAATATCTTTATCACGCTAGCAAGTTATATTCAAACAATTATTAAAACTTGATATGTACATGCTGTGGCTGCTGTTTATATAGTACGGGAGGACCTAATGAATATTATAACTCCAAGCAAATATTTTGGGTATGCAACATATTTTTTTTCATTGTAATTTATTTTTAAGCATGGCACTTGGCTTCCTGCTGGCCAATTGATCACGGTGTATATATACTATGAAAAATTTCTGATAAAATTTAATGCAACCAGCAATTCATCAATATATTATCTCTCCTGTGGCAAAGGAGTTGCACAAAGTGAATTTTATTGCCTTCATATTCTTAAATCATATTGCAAATGGCTGAATCGAAATAATAAAAATACCACTACAAATAAATTCTAAAATGTGTATGTTACATGAAAATAATACGAATCCATCATAATATGGATAGGCTTCGAGATATTTTAAATTTTAATTTATAAGTTCAAAGAAAAATGACGCGAAAAGGTCGCATTTCTTCCAATGGGAAATACCTGCCCTGGGTGAAATTGGTCGATGTACCTTGCAGATATTTGACATTTGGCGGCTAGTGCAGGAGCGCGCGCTAGAAATATACGTGATCCACGATAATTTTCCTCCTTACCTTGTTCCTTCTTCAGCTTAGCTCCCATTGAGTCGCCACCGAGTGTGACTTGGTTTTGACAAATTTTTCATTAAAAAGCTTTTGCCTGTACTTGAAGCTATCAGTCTGGCAGGGGGAAATCGCTGCCAAAAATGCAACAATTTGAAAATTTATTAATAATTACATCTGACGAGAAGTTGGGCATTTCTGAAATTTTCATTGAACATACAAGCTCAGCTTCGTTCGCGGAAGTGTGCTTGTATTGGTTTGAAACGCATATGATGTTTTCCTTTGCCAGAGCAAGTTACCTCTCGTCTTTATCTTCCCCTTCTTGTCGAAGTAAACATTTCTTCGCCCAATAATTGTTAACTATCATTGCCAGATGTGTTGTGCATTTTGTTTTATTAAGTTGTGTAGAAAGTTTTTTTATGATTAATGTGCTCTTTGGAATAAATACAATTTGTAAGGGATGGTGGTAAATAGTCAACAAACTGTTTATTGGAATGCTTTAAGAGACTAGAAGCGCCAATTTATATTAAAGTGAAGCCAAGCGTTAGAATGGACTGCTCATCAGGAAATTTTCATGGCACCAATTCGTTCCATAGTTGACAAACATTTTCTGACTGACATGTAAACACGTCAGTTACTTTTGTAAATTAAAATTTTTTATATTCGTTTTTGGACGATGGGAACAAAATAAATTTTTGTTAAAAAAAATTGGAAATGCAATTTTGATATTATTTCCCTTTTTTCATTAATTACAAATATTTATGTTAAACCATGCGAGTTCTGTACCCCTGTTTCATCTAAATGTCAGTGATCTTATAGGTCTTATGGCGAAACGAGACAGAAATAAAAAAATTACTATACCTATTTATTTTTTGTAAATATTCTGACATTAGTTCAAAGGAAAAAATGAAATCAGGTATGGCAACTTTAATATAGTGCAACCGTTGTGGCGGTTTTATTTTAAATTTCGCTTAAAATCAATCCAGAATTTTATTTACCGTTCTTACGGCAAAGATAAAAAAGTTATCGTATTTTGTGGTTTATTGAAAGTCAAGAGTAAAAATATTTAAGAAAATAGAAAATTATGCAGTTTTTGATTGTCAAATTTTACTTTTTCAAGTTTGGCACTATCTTATTTTATTTCTGCCAGTGAATGCACTGAACTCTTAACACGAAATTTAACAAAAATTGAGTTCGGTGCCAAAAGGGGCTTATGGATGAGCGAGAGGACTATACTTTTCTATACTTTTTGGTGCCATGAGTTTGTTTGGGAATAATGTCTGATGAGCAGTCCATTATTATATGTCAGTGGGCCCGATACATGAACGCTCGATTATTGCGCCAGTGCATTGGCGGCCTGGCTTCAAAATTAGCAGCTTTTTACCTTCCATGAGTGATTGTACATATATTACAGGATCCATAGAAGAACGACCACCGATCGAGTAACCGAATGAAATCTTTTTTTATGATAAGAAATATGCTAACAAAAGTAACGTTGATGGTTTGCTTAACGACATATGTTCAAGGCTAGTTTTTCGCCATTTTCCGCCTTTTTATCTATTTTGAGGAGAAATTATGCATTTTGGTGAAAATATCAAAAGAGCAAAGTTGTGGAGCATAAAATTTCTTATAAATTTTGCCTTCACTGTTTTTTTGCATTCCGCATAGTTTCGCCGCTAACGGCCGTTTTGCGCCTTTTTTAGATTTTGAGCTAAAATTATGCAATAGTGGCAATTTTTCAACGGCTTTTCTTTGAACGCTTTGATTTATCAACAGAATTTGATAAAAGGCGAAAAATGGCCGCTATCGATCGAGTAGGTGAAGGTCGTTCTACGTATCTTAGACTAATAGGCCATTGTTGCCAGTCGATTGGATCCGGTCTAAAATTAGGGGCACATACGCTGTAGCGCCTGAACCAGTCAGCCAATTGCAGTTGGATACGACGAACGCAGTAATTAAATTTTTTTTCACAAGTTTGAGTCTTGGGGATAATGGTTACAATTGAATTTTATTGTTTTATTACCCTCATAAATGAATAAATAAGAAAAAATATATCAAATGGGTTCCATTTTACAATGACCATCATTGTTACATTGTAAACTTTATATGAAAAAATATATTTTTCAGGAACATTTGTATTTCGGGACACTTGTTGCTGAGGGACATTTGTATTGAGGGACGTTCACATGGCGCCAAGTCATGGATTTTTTATAAATGGTGTAATATAACAAGTTCTTATTTCATCCTAGTTAATTTGTGTGAAAGTGATTTAATGGTGTACACTTTTCTTAGGTTAAATATGTAAATCTGTGGCTCTAGGTCAACAGTGGGAAAACCGTGGCCTGCAGACCATCTGCGACCACCGAAAAGTTTTTAACCGGCCCCAGATCTTTAGAAGGAATTATAAAAAATATTTTCGATATAATTCCAATTTATCTAGTTTAAATTGAATATTAAACGCACATAGCAACATAATTCATAAGTTCGTACTAATGTTCAAACTAACATCCATTATTACCACCAGTGAAGTGTGTTCTTTCCTCAATATGGGAAATTCCCCTTCTCAGTCGCGTTTATTGTACAACTTATGTCACAATCGTTACACAAAAAAAGCAGAAAAATGAATATACTTAAGTAGTGTAATACCTAAATTGTTACCAAACCTGTTTGAGTTGAGGACCGAGTGATGGATATTTACCCCATTAAAGCATCTTTCACTTTAAATGCAAAATAAAAAAATTGCAAGTCACGAGAATGTGTCAATTTAACTACTATGGCCTGCGGAAAAAACATACAAGCTCGTAAAATTTCTTCCTCTAGGCCAAGGCTGGACAACCTTTTTATAACATGGGCTAGAATAAATTTTACGTTTTTTTTCCGCGGCCGTAGTAGTCAATTGAATCTTTTTGTGACCTGTAATTTTTATGGAGTTGAGCCGGACTTACACGAGGCAGTACATTTGTCCCTTACAATATGGTAAATTGTACTGAGATCTCAATTTTTTGAAATGTCCCGGTTCAAAAATAATATCGTACTGGTGTATCGAGCTAAATGAGGCGAAGGGTGATTGTAAATTCGTAGTGGAGAGACAAAGGTTGCTTCTTCTTACTTATTTTACGGCAGCAAAATTTCCAACTTGAGATTACGTGAGGTGAGATTGTAAAATATAAATATATGTACATTGTGGAAGCATAGGTTTCTTACTTTCTCTGAGGCTGTTTAATGCATATTGGAATCAAACTTGTAAAAAAGGGCTTCATTGATATTTATTTTCCTTGTTTCTTTAATTTGCTGTTTTTGTCATTTTGGCATTACAACGGCACCTCCCTCATTTGAAGTATGACATTGTACTGGCTCAAAAGAAAAAAGAGGCAACGCTTTTTGCAATGAGTCCTTAGCGAGCAAATCATGCGATTTGGCCGCTGCGCCGATCTGAAAAGCATATATCGCGATTTTCTTGCTTTTCTCCGAAAAACTCAATATTTTAGGACCGAATATCATGCCTATTCTGAACTCCGCTGGAATTGATTCCGCTTGTCTGGTTGCTCTAAATATCTCCAAGTATTTTGGCAGTGTATGTAGTCAAGAACTGGGGCCAACAGTCTTGATCTGGCCACTCAACAATCAATACGCTCATACATAATCCAGACAACAATTAATAATACCAGCAAATCATCATCAAGTTCTTATTAAATCGTGGGCTTTCTACAAATTTCACTTCACTGTTAAATTGCCAGTCAAATATCAAATTGGCAGTCGAAGTATCAGTTCAGTTGAAGCGATTGCGGTTTACCACCAACTCTTTATCCAACTCAGTCCGTGGTCCGTTAATGTGTCGCATTACATCTAATTTAATCAACAGAGCCATTGACGTCATTCCCGATTGGAGCTGCAAGAATCGTGCAACTCGACTTCCTAATGTTTCCAAAACGAAATACTGTGTTACTTTGATCAAAACCCGAAACTCCTCATAATTTTCAGTGGACGGTGTAGATCTAATGGTTCACCCATCTCTTAACATCATAGCTGTGACATCAACCAAGGATCTGCGACCGAACGATCACATATTTCACGTCGTCAAACTGCCTCAATGCTTGTGGCAGCCCCGACGAGATTTTATCGCTACTATCATTGCGATTGTTCTACCGGAATAAACGCTCTCCTGTCCCCCACAGCAGTCTTATAGTTGCAGCACCGGGAAAGCCTGCTCGGCTCATTCACTACAGCCCCTTTTCGCGGACGTTATAAACAACAAATTCGTTCGATCCAAAGTCCTACAACATCCAACAGTTCAAATGCAGCCGAGTTCATCGCCATCTCCTCACAATATCAAACCTATTCTTCCATCGAACATTGAACGTGCACCATAGGGTAACCAACGTCATGACGGACTGGTGATTTCTGAGCTTAAATCTGTCATATAAAAAACATAGATTTATAACTTATCTATGATTGCAGTTTTTTCTTTTCTTATTTTGTTTATATGATATTGGAATAAGCAAACGTCAATAGATGAACCAAATTCGATCCATTACTGTGATGCCTACGATCGTAGGAATGATAATAATATTGTGTTCTCCGTTTTAAATTAGCAATAGTGAATTTGTTGGATAAGAGCGTCTTGTGATTGGGCAAACATCGTTTATTTTCCCCTAGCGAAAAGCGTGCAGTTACATATTGCATTGGGAGCCATCCGTCGTGTCATTGTTTTAGATTATGAAGAACAATGTCTGTTGCTTGACTTAAGGCGCGTGCCCAATGCGCATCTTACGATTGCCGTGCTCGCCTTAACATATGCAGTAACCGCGGCGAGCCAAAGCCCAATAGAAGTTTGTCTTGACATTTTTTTGAAATTATGAGTTCAATTATAAAAACCAGCCAAAATGCGTACTTTTCCGTAAAAATATCAAACAGGTGTAAATTAAAAACTGTCAAAGCATCGCAGCGGCATTCAGATTAAACATTTCCCAAAATCGAAGTTACGCTGCGATTCGCATTGCTCGCTTTTCTAATTGGTCGTACTTCCATACGGAAACACAAAGTTTATTTGATCTATCAAGGCGAGCACTGGAAGCGTAGCAAACGCGGCTTTCATTGGGCCCGCACCTTTAAGTAGTTTCAGGGGGGCGTTCTGAACCTCTTGTTCGAAGCCATAAAGCAAGGTCTAGCCTATTTTGCGTGGTCAATAAAACCTTAAGACCCTGCCATGTACACAATCAGGTCATCCGAGCATTACGCGGAAACCGAAGTAAACTAAGGTAGCTGATAAAGTGATTAAATAGGAGCGGCCAATTTACTCAACTTGATTATTTGTCATATTGAAGGCCCTTGATGTAAAATTAATAGTCGCTGATTTTTGCTATGAAATTTTTGTGAAAACTAAAAAAAATGTGTGGTATGGGTAAGAGCTGAGAGATATGATGGTAATTTCTATGAGGTAAAAGCAGGAATAGTTAAAAGCCAAGTATCGTGTTGGAGATTTTAATACAGCCTTTGGATAGTAGCTGGAACACTTTTCCCCTAGGCTTCGAAGACCACACATTTCGCTTATAATATACAAGAGAAATTAATGGCCCTGATTGTTGAATCCGGCGGATTTGGCATTCCCGCCGCTAAAGAGTTTCACTTTCACTTGTCGCTGCGATTGTTCAATCCGCCGGGCGCAAATGCCATATGAATTCATATATTTAATTTTCGAAATTCAAATGACAATCGAATGGACAGTTCGCATTGGATACACAACTCCAAACAAGTGGTTTTTAGTTTAACTTCCACTTTCGGCTGTGAAATTCTCATTCACTTTCCCGCCGGGGGATTCAACAATCAGAACCTGTCAAATCCGCGGATTCAACAATAAGGCCCAATGACTTGGGATACGGAAGTGTATCTTAACAAGAACAGGAAATATTTTCTTGAGTTCCTTGAAACAAATTTTGGATTATATTTTAATTTTCTAGCTAACTTTGCACTTCCTAAAAAGATACTGGGCCTTATTGTTGAATCGGCCGGCAGTGAAGTGAATGTAAATTTGAAAGATTCTGATTGTTGAATCCCCCAGCGAGAAAGTGAATGAGAATTTCCCAGTCGAAAGTGGAAGTTAAACTAAGAAACCACTTGTTTGGAGTTGTGTATCCAATGCGAACTGTCCATTCGATTGTCATTTGAATTTCGAAAATGAAATATGTCAATTCATATGGCAGTTGCGCTCGGCGGATTGAACAATCGCAGCGACAAGTGAAAGTGAAACTCTGGGCCTTATTGTTGAATCCGCCGGCAGGGAGGTGATTGCGAATTTGACAAGTTCTGATTGTTGAAAGTGAATGAGAATTTCACAGTCGAAAGTGGAAGTTAAACTAAAAAACCAATTGTTTAGAGTTGTGTATCCAATGCAAACTGTCCATTCGATTGTCATTTGAATTTCGAAAATGGAATATGTCACTTCATATGGCAGTTGCGCCCTGCGGATTGAACAATCGAAGCGACAAGTGTAAGTGAAACTCTTTAGCGGCGGGAATCCCAAATCCGCCGGATTCAACAATCAGGCCCTCTTTAGCGGCGGGAATCCCAAATCCGCCGAATTGAACAATTATTTCTTTCTTCAAGATCACAAATACCTTTTTTTTATGTGGAAGACTAGAGCTCAGGGAAAGCCCTTTGTACTGTCGACAATCTATTTTCTTCGTATAGAGTGCAATGTCAAACAGCAAGCTCTAGTCGATAGATAGTGAAGGGGAAGAGAGAAGTAGGATCACATTCATTGCCTGTGTCAAAGCTCATTATTATTATGTACTTATCAACTAAATTTTAAAACTAAAATGTAACTTAACATTCTAAATAAAACTAAACAGAATAAATAGAATACAACTTTTTTTATGCCTTACAGGAAAAAAAGCTTTATTCGCTATAGTTACAAGTTTACAATTGCACATTGAAGAATTAATAACTAATATGTTTGGATAATATCGATTATTGCGAATAGATTTATGCCTTACAAGGCAATTGCAAGTTGAGAAGTAAACTCCTTAATGCAATGGTAGCAAAAACTTCTGGTCCTTGGTAAGTTCCGTCAATAAGAATTCCACTACATCCACGACCCCTTCATTTATTTATTTGAGAAGGTCATAACAGACTGCAAATCCAAGGCCGATTTATTGGCATCTCTGTTCGCCTCAAATTCCTCTTTATAAGGCTTCCGACAAAACGATCCACTGTCGTTCTTTTTGTTTGCCTCACAGAACACCTCATTCGCACAGATTTGGTGGCTAGTCTGGTTGCTCTCCAAGGCTTTCGATAGAGTTTGGCACTCAGCCCTGTTAGCTAAACTCAGAGCTATTGGAATCGAGTCACTTCTACAGAAGTGGATTGAGTTTCGTTTCCGACCGTTCAATCAAGATAGTATTGGATGGCGTCAAATCTGAATCTCTCCCCACCTCTGCGTGGGTCAATTTTATCATCTTCTCTAATTCTTATCTTTATAAATGTGACCTACTTCCGCTTCACTGACGACGGTACCCTGTGTTACTCTTACGGCTTCGAAAATGCAAGACCAGCACGTGCCAGATCCTGTCTTGATGATCGTGAATTAATGTCCAACTCAATAAACAACGACATTAAACTCATTCTAGATTGGGGAAACAAGGATCGTGTCGAATTCAAACCCACCAAAACCAAATACTATCTTATTTACAATAAAAAGTGCAACACCTCTCCATCCGTGACAGTGGGTGAAGTTGGACTAATGACCGACCCATCCCTACACATTTTAACCGTGACATTAACTAAAGACTTGCGATATCCCTTAACCTATTCCCACCCGTACTAAGCGCACTGCTAGACATTGTACCATGACGTGACCAACGATATAATGGACTGGTAGTACAAAAGGTGATTCCTGAGTTGAGCACTGCCACATAAAAAAAGCTATCATCACCACCAAACATGTTCTTTGTCTAGATTCTTTATCAATTTGTTGTCTCGTGTATTTTTTGTTTTTGTTTCAAAAATATGGTTGAAATAATCCTCAAGAAAATGTTCGAAAAATTAAATCATTCTGGAACACGCAACTTGAATACGTGGAATTATGTAGGAGTATCTTTGGCTTGGTACAAGAAAAGATAAATTTAATAATTAATAAACGTATAACATTATTAACATTAACATTATTTTTAAACTGGTAATTTTTCTAAATATGTATCACTAGAAACTCGGCTTAAAAAAGCTTGGAAAATAGTCCAGCGAAGAAACTAATTTATCCTTAAGAGTTCTAGACACTTCCCCATTGTATTATATTCGTAAGCACTTCGCATCAGAAAACCAAAAGCCTTCTTGTTCTTTAGTTTTTCGTTAAAATTTGAATCTCTAAGTAGCTGGAGGGTTTGAAGATTTACGGGAACCCATCTTAATTTGGTCATAGTTGACGATTCTTTGATTACGACATCGTTTGTTAAGTCTTGGTATGGGCTATTTTTCCTGATTTATCAAGAAGTATCTACAATGTTCCATAATACTTTATTGCGGAATTGCTGGATTATTTGGATACTTCTCTCACTGCCAAGCGCAAGTTTGTACCATATATCATAGCTCGAAACAGGTTTGAGGCTCTGGTTGTACATAATTATTACTTATTGAACTAGTGATGTTTTTCTGCTTTTTTATGTGATCTACAAATTTTAGTTGGTTTAAACCGTTAAAACGAAAACACCTACACACACCCCGACGAGATATTGCCAGAATTCACAGGAAGAATTCCCTAGAAGACCACAAGGTCTATGTGTATATCTACAGTACACAGTCAGAAGTGCATAAGTGCAAAATATGTGTTTCGAGAAAATCGAATTCAAAGATTTTTGTAAATATGGGGTGCGTCATCTAGACCTTCGGTATTTCAACATCGAATAATTCTGACATTTTTTAGCCGATTTTGACAAATGAGCAAGATTTATTTAGGTTATTCTCTAGCATTTATTTCAAATCAGTTTTTGAATACAATGTCGATTAAATGACCACCTCCATTCGATACGCAAAAAGCAGCTCTTTTTCGGCCATTCTGCATAACATTGGCCAGCATTTCGGACGTTATATGTAGCAGCTACTTCGGCTCGTATGCTAGCTTTGAATTCGTATGATCTTCAGCTTGCTGGCATAAACTTTACTTTTTAAATAACTCCACAGAAAAAAGTCTGGAGCCGTTAAATCCGGAGAACGTGAACAGTTTTGTTTATTGACTCCCCCCGAGAGTGTAAAATGAGCTTCGTCCGTCATCAAAATGTTGTCCCAAAAATCAGGCTCGGCATCGATCATTCTTGCGACGGCATTTTTTTGTGTATATTGACTCATAGCTTGAATGGCGTTTCAGAATCGTGTACATTTGTCGAAATCGGCTAAAAAATGTCAAAGTTATTCAATGTTGAAATACCCAAGGTCTAGATGGCCCTTTCCCGGTCCGATAGCTCAGCAAGCACAGCTTAGTTTAAGACAAGGGCTATAACACCCAGTAGGAAATGGAGCGAGATCTCCTCGAGGGAGGTACATGGGAGATTAGAATTTTACAAGCAAATCTCTCTGACGAACTAAAAAAGATGTTTTAGGGAGTTCCTAGTACGAAACGCGGGACAAGATCTCCTTAAGGGAGCTATATGGGAGATTTTAAACAAAATTATTTTAAAAGTTAGTGATTCTTGGCAAGTAAAGTCGCCATTTTAGTTTTGTGCGGAGTGAAAATTCGAAGTTAAGTACACTGCGATTACGAATAATATGAATAAATTATGTTGAATATAATTTATGTGTTTTATAAATATAATTTATGTTAAATTACTATTTATTTCTTTTATTTGTTATTTCCTTATAATATACTAATTTCCCATATATCTCCCTTAAGGTGATATCGCTCCATTTCCTCCTACTGATGAGTAAAAAATTATCTGCCTCTTTTGAAAACCTTTCAAACGAAGAGTAATCCAAGAGAGTACAAATATAGAAAACTCTACTTTAACTCTCCAGGTGAGTACAAATGGAGTACTCCCTTTTCCGGACATGCTTATGGGAAAAGGAGCAATAAAAGGAACGTAGAGGGAGGTCTCCCTAACTCCCAAGGGAGGCCTCCTTTATTCATTTGGGATGCTCCCTTTTCCTACTGGGAATGATTCCGTGTATCTCCACGAGTATTTTTGTTACATGTGGTAAAACCAGTTTTTCACCTTACTCTCGGTCTACACGGCAGGGAGTTCACCATGCGTAACTTTCTTGTCTTTATACGGAGATATAAAAGTGTATGTAAATTTCAGAGCCAAGAAAGAAGAAGATTAGAAGTAAGGAAGCACATTGTGCATGTGGGTTAGTTTTCACGCAATTTTTGTTAAAAAAGTAACAACACTGTCCTCTTGCCATTTTGCCCCTCTCTTCTAAAAACTCGGTTTTACCACAGGTAACGAATCATCGTGGATATGTGGCCATTAAGAATAAAATACTGAATACAAAAATGCAATAAACTCAAAATCTTCGAAATATAAGCACTTCTGCGTTTGTACTAAAGATATGCCCGATTTTAGCTAAAGTCATATTTCGCATACTAGGCAGTTACGTTCTGGGGAAAAATTAAAAGACATTTCCAGACTTTAATTGAGATAACTGATAGGCTTCCTAAACTTCACAGGAAGGCTTTCGACATCCGCCACAGTCGACCACACAGCAATGAATACTTTTCAATGACAAAACAAGCACCGAACTTGACGTACACGCCGCATAACCCTACACCTAACCTAAAACCGGCCGTCGAAGTAATTATCCCATTGCGAAGTTGTTGGCTTCTTTTGGGATTCTTTTAAATTAAATTTTGGGACAATCAACCATCGTACAGTTTTCTCACGACATTCACGTAAAATCTAATATATTTTAGCCATACTTATGCTTTGAGATCTTGAATATCCGATATTTCACGTCACTATTTTCTTTTATCAGCGTCGATGTTAGTTCTCTCCAGCCATCCTTGTACTTCCATTATTGAACTCATTAACCAGGGTTAAATCGAGGTTTCTTCGCCAAAGAAATCATGAAAATGTTAACGACTATAATTTTACAAAAAGTAGTGTTGCTTTCAGAATAGGTAGATTATGTTCGAGCAGGATACCTTAAAAAAACGAATTCTCAATCGCAGTATAAAAAAACCTGATATATCTTCAGTGAGGTAAATTTTGAGCTTTTAGGTCAACCGCAGGCTTTCACATGAAAAAAACCACTAATGCCATTTCGTATCAAAAGTTCGCTCCATATCTAGCGAGATTGCACCTTCCTACACTAGGAATATAAGAGGCCAGACGTTTGCTAATGGAACGCCATCTGTATGATGTTCACCTTAAATAAGTGTATTACGACAAATGTCCTCTTCGTTGGTTTGTTTTGTTGTACTACTATTACAACCGACTTTGTCACTTCTCGAAGCCATCGTTCCGCACAGATTTGAAAAGACTAACAACAGGTAGTCTGATGGTATAAAGTCAGAACTGTACGTTGTGTATGCATCAGAACTCCAGCGGTGTGCGGATGTCGTTTATCGTTATCATTAATTTTATTATTTCAACAATTACATACCTTTTATCATCTAAATTTGGTTAATTTTAAAAAATTGGTAATTTTAATTATGATTACTCATTAAGAATAGTTGTAATTGTAATTTTTAAATATAACGTTACACACATTTATTTTTAGTAAATCACTAAAAATATCACTTTTTTTCAATATCAATCATGATTTCAATTTTATAATATTCATTGCTTAACGTAATGTTAATAATTTGTATTTTTGTTCCCAGTTTTAGAAATTCGGGACTTAAATATATTATATATAAAGGAAGGAAATTTGTCAAAGGAAACGGATCAAGACATACGATTTTTCTACAGATTTTGATGGTAAGCAATAATAGATATAGACAGTGAAATATAATTATAGTTATTTTTATTGATGTACGTTGTGAAAAGAAAGTACCAAAAATTGGAAATCCATTTACCCTTACTTTTTTCGAATGAAGTCTTTCTTAGAAACACTTTTTATTTCTCAAATGTTTAATTAACTGGTATATGTATACAGGGTGTCCCGTCCTGGCTTGCCAAGCGGTTAGTGTTAGATAGTAGACAAAAAAGGATCGGCAAAAAATACAAAGAGGTGGGGGTTATCTCTGCCGGTTTTCGAGATAGGACGTTTTGAATTTTGGTTTTGGGGGGAAAATGTAGCTTAATGAATTAGAATAAAAGGGTAACAACTGTAGATTTCCACAAATAGAGTATCTTAGTAATCGTAAGGAATGTGGCTTTCAATTAATTAATAAAAACAATATCGTACCATGGCAAAAAACAGAAATAAGGGGGTTTATTTGCAAAAAAAATATGAAAAAAACAATTTTTCTCACATATTTCACTGTAACTCAAAAAGTAGATCGCTAAGGTCCTTTTTTTAACTTTTTTAACATCCTCAAAAGTTACCTGAAAATTTCTTGGAACATCCATGACTCCACCTGGCTTGTTTTTTTGGGTATAGACTTCAAGCCCACGGCAATTTCGGGGGGTCATGTGAAACAGACGAATTATATGCAGATCGATACTCCTAAATGAGACGAAAACTTTAGGCACTGTGCCGTCACTTTTACGCGGTACATGTGACCACAGAAGTAAGTTGAATATTCCATCCGGAGGGGTGCTTTTCCGACCAAACAAGCTGTGTCTCGCGATTGAAATTCTTTTCTCTTTCGACCAGATCTTTTTGTTCAACATTGCACTATGAATCAGTACAGACTTGTTGAATATCTGAGACCTCTACGCCATGGCCTAGCGTGTATGCATGCATACCCATAAAAACCTATATGGTCTGTTGTCACGAAATGGTAGTTTTCGATGGCTATAGGTTTTTCTTCTGCTACGATTGCGGGATGGAATTTTTCGGGCCCTTATCACTTTTATATAGTAATCATACAATTATCTCATCCTGAATTTCCCTCTTCCATACTCGTGAAAGAAAGTGGCAGCCCTAAAACCACCAAAAGTGTCGCCTCCGTAACCTGTCCTTTTCCCGGTTTTACGTCACGGCCCTGTCATGACGGAAACATAATACGCCATTGGTGCTCGCGGGGTATGTCAAATTGTTCCAGAGGTCATTCAACACCGATCACAGCAATTTTGAGTACCCTCCAAAGTGCGCCAGGTTGAAAGTTGCTGGCTGACATTTTGCCCGTTGTTTTTTAATAATTATTATAGAATTTTCAAATCTGGAGTTTAGAAAACAGATATTAGTTGTGAAGGGGGCGCCAAATAATGGAAATGAATATTCACACGTTATAGAATCACAGGGTTTGTCGGTCGAACGTGCGAGCAGCGATCATTGTATTCAATAAACATCAACACTCGGAAAAAATACCGAAACAACCAAAAACAGTCGACTCCATAACGCGTGTGTTTGTTAAGAAATCCAATTGAATCCTTCTCGGACTTCATTCACTGAGTTTCTTTGCTTTTGTGGACTAAGAAACCTGTTTTTCTATTCAATGTCGCCTCCGTAACAGCTATCATTCAATTTACATGCACTGAAATGTATGAAATTTTCAAATAAACATATTACTGGCGACTCCCATATGGTAACCATATATTATATAGATGCATAAATAATATTTTAAACCTGAGAAATATTGCTCTTTAAATAGTTTTTTATCTATTTCTCCATCATACATTCGAAAAACTACCATTTCGTGACAATCACCCATATATAATGTACATATATGGTTTTATTTCAACGGAATAATCCATTTTGAGCTATTACCTTTGAATTAATTACGAGTGGGTCTTATTAACATAACAATTTCCTGAGTAGTTTTTCCAAACTCCTACGATCTACTTACTTTTCGACGTTACCGAACGACACTATTGATATTTTTCAATAGCTCTTCAACAAATTAGATTTTCAGCAGAAGCCAACAGATAGACTTGTGTATTTTCGTTAACGTAATTACATGTTGGCCCTTTTGGCACAGTCTAGCTTCTCGAAAAATTCTAGACTTATTAATTGATTTTTTTCTTTTTTCAAAAGTGGTTTTAGACGAACCTTGTCGATGTTTTAAGATCTATCAGTGGGAATGTGCTGCCAAGTACAAAGTAACCATTTTTGTCCAGTACAAAGTAACCAATTTACAAACCAATTTCGGGAAGCCCTCTCAAGTATCGAGTTTCCTTCGCACATGACTGAAATGTTTTTCAATAGAAGCGAAAATAAAGCTATTTTTTGTCATCGGGTATTCACGATTCGGTGGAAACAGGTCTAGATTCGTAGATTCGGGTGCAACGTAGGAAAACTTTCCAACGATACAACAAAAATTGTACAGAACCACACTTTCCAATACTGCAAACATTTTCTATGCCCCAGATCCAGTGTAAAGCTTTCCTATTTCAACGAGACATCATTCAAGTGACATGTGGAAGATGGCGATTTTGTTTCAAATGGCTAGCGAGAGTGCTAAAAAGAGTAAAAGTAGATCAAAGCCAAATAAAAAGTGGACGAATTCTAATTTGTCAAGGGGCGTTCACGATATGAAGAAAACAGCTCTTGGAAAAGTAATCCTGGGAAACATTTCCCACGAATTGTGAATATCCTACTATTTGTAGCATCAGAAGTAAAACAAAGATCTATTTGTAGTAAATTATGGCAAAGACGTTATCAAATAGTATATACTCGTACACCTCGAATAACCAAAAGTAAATAGCTGGAAAACGAATTTAATTAAAAAAATGGCGGGAAATTATTGCTCAACAGTAGGTGCTTTTTTTTAATCTGTTCTGTTCTGCCCTGGAACATTAAAAAAACGGCAAGGTAATTTTCATTTACATAAATTACGGTTTTGTGTTTTAATTTCTTCTAATATTGCATAAATATCGGTGTTATTTATTTCTCCATTAATTTTTCTCGTTTTTCATTCAGTAAACAAAACAATTTATTTTATTTGTCAACTGTCAACTTAAAAAAGGTATGTGAGAAAAGGGAAATTTAAAATTTCCCTTTCTGCTGGATACTGTTTTCGCTAATTATCGTGGACAAGAGTTTTTATGGAAGCTGTTCCAGAACAGCTTCACTTAGATCAAAACAGTCGGCAAATTACTGCAACTTTCTCTTTTATTTGAGGCAATTGTATGTTGTATAGGGTGGCGCATAAGTAACGTTATGATTTATTTAATGAAGAACTTTTTTCTTTCTGATTTTATTTAACGTTGGCATTTATTAAAATTTAGATTATAGTTTGGAAATATGTTCACATTATGTTTTGAAGATAATATCTTTCAAATGGTGCCCACTGTTTGCTTCGACCTGACGTACTCTTTCCAGAGCATTTCCGATAACTTTTCTTAGAATTTCAGATCCCAGCGCCCTCACTTCTTCTCGGATATTGGCCTTAGGCTGTTGGATGGTTCTTGGCTTATTGGCATACACCTTACCCTTTAGGTAGCCCCAAAGAAAAAATCGGGAGCCGTTAAATCGGGCGGACGCGGTGGCCAGTTAACATCAGAAAAACGCGATATGAAAGGAATTTTGATATGATCTTTGTGTCTGAATAATCGAATGCTGACTTTCAAAATAAAATTGAACAACTTTGGTTCTTTGTTCTGTGCTGATCCTTTCCATCATAAATTTCCCAAGTTTTTCAAAGTTAATTCTGAAAAAAAAGAAAAAACAAATATGTAAACAAAAAATTTATTCACTAATTAAATCATAACGTTACTCATGCGCCACCCTACATTTAAAGGAAATATGGAATGTATGTAGATAAGATTTGTTTATTGCAATCAACACATTTAATTTTTTTAGAATAATATATACATATTTTATCTACAAATTTGTGGGAGGATTACTAAAATAATTTAAAATAAACAATTGAATTTATTCCATTTCTATACCATTTTTACAAAAAAAACCATATTTCATATTTTCTGCACCTAGCATCATCTCTTAAATGCATGCAACAAAGTCAGTTGACACCGAGTTTTCCGGCAACGTATGCTCGTTTCATTATATGTTTTAATAAGGAAGGAAAGTCCTTGAAGTGTACGCTTAAAACGCTTCAGTGTTTGTTATTAATAAAATCGAGAAATCGAGAGCTTTTTGCATTTATCACGTGTAGTTGTATGCGTGCACACGTGCTTTTAAAGGAGTTTCTTGCATACACCCCGAAGTATTATGTATCATAACTCCTTATTTTTTTTTGTCCTACATTTATGAGAATATATGAACCCCTTAAAAATATTAACTACAGTTGGTTTTTCTTACTATGTTATTTTTTTCTTGTTTGCAAAAATGTCTCGGGGCAGAAAAAATTTAATTTAGAGGATAAGTGATTTTTTTAAAATCTCGATTTCAATGCCTTCTCCATACCTTTTTACAACATAACTTAACTGCGCCTAAGAATACAGAATTTACAACTGGCAATGCCTTCTCGGAACCAGCGCGCAGTCATTCGACCAAAAACGTACTGTACTGGCTGACTGGCCTGCTCACCATTGAATCGAATGAAAAAATTTTCTTGCCATTGTGTACCTCCCTGCGAAGGAACTACACGAAAGTACGAACTCGTTTATATGGATTTTATTTATAGAGTGGTGTCTCGGTGTATGTGAATCGGATCGCTGATGGTGTGAGTTGAAGTTTTTCTCTGTTCCCAAAGCACAGCAGCTCTTCGAACGGTGGGTCAAAGAAACGTCGTCTTGTATCTTTCGGTTTTCGTGCATTTATTTTTGTTTGTACACATCGTCGCTGCAACCCTCTGCCAGGCAGCAGGGCGATAAAGAATTTTGCGCTAAAGTTTATACTTTTCACCCCCGTGCAAGTTCAGAAAGTGATTGGTAAAGTTAAGTGATTGCCTCCGCGCCGCGATCAAACCTAAATTTCGCTGCTTTATACGAGAGTATACACGCCAACATATTCAGATCCAGAGTCAGCACGGATGGCTGGCCCCTGGCCCCCATGTAAATCTCGTATTCTTGTTACACAAATTTTCGCTATTGCCTACATGAGCTAATTTGCCGCACTTTTGCTGACCATTTGGCTTTTGACGGGACACTCTTCACCTGACGTGAAGCTAAATTTTTCGGAATTTGTCACTGGAAAAAGGAAAATTTTTTGAGGTATATTGCTTATATGGATATTTCGTGTACGTATGAAATATATAAATGTGTGCTTGCTCTTAGACTATGATTGTATATTTTTATTTCATAAACCACATGTCGGTGTTAAAAACATAAGTTGTGGATTGAGGGGTCGAATTCGTTACAAGAAAAAAAAATCCCAGGGTGTCATTGAAGTTAATTTCCGTTGAGTATTTGAGTAATCTACTTTTGTAAAATTCCTTCATGGCGTCATTTTCGTTTAAGTTACAAATGTTTCAATGTGTTAGAAAGAAAACAAGGCCACGCAAATCATATAATAGAGGAAATCTTAATTATTCGTTTGTAAGACCTAATACACAAATTTTCAACAATAACAACAGCGGTAAACCCGTATTTAAGAAGAAGGAAATTGGTCTAAACGCACGCTACTCGCGTTATCACTGCCATCGGGCGACTGAAACTCAGCTCAAATGAAAATCCACTAATGCCTCGTATCATTTTGGGCGCGAAAACATTTGCATAGTAGCGGAGTAGATTTCACGTGTGGACCGGTTCCACTGTCAAGTGGGTCTTGTAAGCTTGTTCTATCATAGTTGCTGTCCCATTTCCTGCCATGTGTTCACTTTCAGCAGCCAGGAGAGCAACTCTTGGATTTAGGGAAAAAAATTCAAGATCAAAAGCTTCTTGTCACAGAGGCATGCAATCATTTTAAAAACGTCCAAACAAACATTGTTAGGGTAGGATCTTCTATCAGTTATTATTAGTATTCGTTTGTTGCTATTACACAAACTCTTGCACCATTTTACTTCAAGTAACTGAAAATAAATCAGTTAAAAAGCTTAGCTGTTACCTGCGCGGATTTTTAATTCGCAAAATAAAAATAAACGTTTTCTCTGTTGGAGTAATTCTTTCTAAATACTTTAATCTTCCAGTTTATTTTAATTATATTTTTTTACTCGATTCGAAAGTTATAGATAAATACGGAGCGGAAAATATTTTTCTTTCTGAAGTGGATAATACGCTTGTACTAATAGCTTTCGAATCGAGTTGTTAAGTATGCAGATCTTGTAAGATGCTTGTCAATATTTATAGAAAATGGATACGCTCTGTGTAAACTTTGTTTTGTACTTTTCTGCACAAAAGCGCGGTTACATTGTTTCGAGTTATTACCTATAGTAGATCTCAAATTGCATCCATCCATATGCAATCTGAATTGAAGAAATTAAAATAGAATAGGATAAGAAAAATGCAATAACGAAAAATGATGATTATCCTCTTTTCTAATATGGTAGATCGATGAACGTTGTCTGTGCTGGGTAAACCCGGGGGGTTATCCTGGAATGCGATCCGAATATGAGAAGCAAACGGAAGCCAGTTGCGATGCGATTTAGTTTTTGTATCACTGAGTGCGATCGCAACGTATTGAGCCAACCAAGTTCATTTATCAACATAATTTGACATTTTGATGCGAATAATTGTTTCAAGAACATTTAAAGAGTTTTAGAATATTTTAAAACAAACAAATAAATTCAGGGCATCCGTCAATGGGTTTACTCACGGACCGAAATCTGATGACAGACGGACAAATTTAATCCGAATTCGCATTGGAGGATACCATTTTCTTATTTCCGAATTATATGACTTTCCAATCGCATTCCAGGATAACCCCCCTGCCTTATATGAAATCCAAATGGGTGTTTTGGTTAAGCGGATTTATTCAGAACGGATATTTGTTTTTTATCTTCACAAACAGCCTTATTTAAATAATTAAAAAATATTACAAAATTAAAAAATATTTTCTAATGAAAAACAGTTCGTAGTCTTTGATGTAATCTTCATCAAGCTCAATGCTGTAAACTTCAACCAGGATTTTCATTATCTCAAATCAAGGATTATCTCAACCTATATGCTTAAATATCAACCAGTGTAAAATATGATAATTTTTAGATTTGACAATGCGTTGAAGTATATTTTGAAAATTTCACTTTCTTTTTCGCATATGGATGTCTCGCACCCATTTCTACTAGTTCATTGTAATAAACACAGATACACGGATATCATAGAATGATCATTCTTTCAGTTTCAATGACCTTGAATGATCATTCAAATTCGAGGTGATACACGGTACTTCAAATTTTGTTTCATTCTTTCGAACGATGAATAAAGCTAAGAATGATTATTCAAGCTTAATTTTACATTGTACAAGGGGCACGTATGACCATTCTTGACAAGGTTATAATGCTTAATTTCCGGGGGGAGGGGGGGGGCGCGGGTTATCCTGGAATGCGATTCGAAAGTCATGAAATTCGGAAATAAGAAAATGGTATCCCTCAATGCGAATTCGAATTAAATTTGTCCGTCTGTCATCGGATTTCAGTCCATCAGTAAAGCCTATTACCTTGTTGATGCGTAAGTCGAATTTCGGCTTAAGACAAAATCCGGCTCCGTATAAACAGTCTTAAGTCGAAATTCGTCTGAAGCTTAATTTATTTCAGCTTAAGACGAATTATTTTGTGTATGTGTGGAGTTCTCAAAATGGCTGATTTTGGTCTTACACTAAAAGAATAATATCTCTCTATTCCGGTTAGTGATTAAGGTTATGTTAATGCTTAATATAGAACGTAAATTTTCAATGTTTGAAAGAGAATCCAAATCTGTTTATACAGGCAATTCGTCTTAAGCAGATTTTAAACTTAAAACCGTCTTACGCATAAACAAGGTAATTGACGGATGCGCTGAATTTAGTTGCTTGTTTTAAAATTTTCTGAAAAATCTTTAAATATTCTTGAAACAATTGTTCGCATCAAAATGTCAAATTAAGTTGATAAATGAAGTTGGTTGGCTGGAAATAATTTTTTTTTCAAACATTTATCAGGCAATAATTTCAATTCGATGTGATCGCATTCAGCGATACAAAGACTAAATCGCATCGCAACTGGCTTCCGTTTACTTTTCACTTTCGGATCGCATTCCAGGATAGCCCCCAGCTTAAAACACATTTCGCTCCGAAACAATTTATTTTTGAATGAAGGAAGAAGTTTTTTTGTGTAGTTTGCAAGCTCTCATATTTCGTACTCAAAATATTCGGATTGCTATGTGTATATATGGCGAATACGGGACAAAGTCGTTATCTTAAATCCAATCTTCGATTTGATTTGGGACAATATTCTAGGTTGATGTTGATGATAAAATTACGAATAAGGACTATCCTCGTTGATGTACTGCCCTTAGTCTTCATAGTATTTCTATTAGTGCGTTTCCATGAGATCTTGAGTGTTCAAAGCTTGAAAATGTAAAGAACTCAAGGGAGTATGTGCTTTGCTTACTTGAAGTGGCATAGCCTTAGTGCACGGCCAAAACGCAGCCATCGCACCTAGCAAGAACAAAATTTGACCATCGCACACTAAACCTATATGGTGTTATGTGCACTGCTAGGCTAGGCAGGATGCCTTGTGGCCGTGCACTTAAGCCGGAACTATAATAGACGTGAAAGAACGTACGTCAATCCCTGCGTTCCCAGGGCTCTATGATGAGAATGAATGATTGACTATAATAAACGTACATCACATGCACTTGTTTTCGTTAATGTTTCGTTAAACGTAGTATAACGCCGTCTTATGGGACCTGGATCCCAGTTGATGGCGTTGTAATGTCAAAATCGTAGCATACTTGTTGTATTTAGACTCAAATTCAAACAATGTTGACTGCGATTATTATAGCCGATTGTACGTCAAGGTCTACGGTGAGAGATACGTACGTGTATGTTCGTTGAAAACGTACCTCAAACTACGTCTATTATAGTTCCGGCTTTAGCCTAAAAATTGTACGTCGGAGTGAATTGGTTTCATTCGCGTCACGTTCTCACACATTGGCCTCGATTCCCATATACGGCGGATCGGACACTCCCGCCGCCACTGCGGATTTGTGATCCGCAAAAATTTTTCCGCGGATTTAAAACGTCAAATTTGCCTAAGCAAATCCGCCGATATCGCGTATTTCATAATCGCGTGAATGTTCACTCTGAAGTTTTTCGGTAATTAAATCCGCATTCAATCCGCGACTGCGGTTTTGAGAATCTGAAACTGTCAAATCTGGAAATCGAGGCCTTGAAAAATTGTCAGATTTTTCGTATAACGTTAAGAAATGGGAAGGACGCGGCACAAGAGGCGAAAAACTCGAGTTTGTGTGTGCAACAGTTCACATACACTGCATTACTGCATATATTTGCTACGTTCCCGCCCAGACTTTGCTTTATCTCACGGATACAAATTTACCATTAGAGGTGAACTAATTCAGATTTTTCTTGTGGCTGGGCGCTTAGAATACCAAAGGGGGGTGGTCAATTAAATACGTGAGGTGTTTTTGTTTTAAATTGGCGGCACCGACTCTTGGGTGATCAAATAACGCCTAAATTACCGATCGACTAGAAATCCAAGTCCTTCCGGTATCACTCACTCGTAAGCCGAAAGACACCAAACGCCTCGCCCGGTTCCAATTGTTATTATCAAAATTTGTCTGAATCGTAAAGTGTATTATGTATAATAACGTAACAATGCATAGGTACCCAATGCATTTCCTAGCAGTTGATGAAGCATTATTAAAATATCCTTTTATGTTATTTAAGGATATGGCCTTAAAAGGTATGGTTTGAGAAGGTATGCTTCATCCCCTATCAAAACTTGTGGCGCTTCTATATTGGTCCCAGGTAACAGGCGGTTAAACTGTTGCCTTTCAAGTAATTTAAAGTTAACTAATTTAAAATTTAGTTAACTCGAAAATTGCAGCAAACCAATGTACACATTTATCCGCTTATCGCTCATTGCTCTCTGCTCATCGCTGTTCAATGTGTACGCGACCTAACGCTCCTTTACTATATTTCTTGTTGCTATGGCATATTTATTTAACCTTTTTATTTATTAGTCCCATTCGAATATTTATTTGAGGGCTATTAAAGACTTGTAACATCCTCAAGAATGACAGCTACTTCGGTACAACTGTCCTCACGCGAAAAGGATAGACTCACTTTCTTTGTCCATTTCTCTGTTACTCCTAATCATCCAATGTTGGTATCTGCACTGGTATCCCTTCAACTCTCTCCGAACCAGTTCTACAGCAAAATCTAGGTCTAAACCGGTATTCCTTCATCACGAGTAACTTTATTGTCTTTTTACGGCGATATCTGTGTGTGTGTGCCTATAATTAGTGAACATGAAAGCGAGTAAGCACCCAGTAGGGAATGGAAGCCTTCCAGTCGATTCTGTACACTTTCCTTCGAATGCGTAATGTCTACTTTCTAGATCGAATCGTCCCTTCGATTGACATTGCGATGTCCTAGGCTCGAAGGCATAACGACCACCTTTTGCAATACAATTCATTCCAATATGAAGATATGAGAGCTATTTTTTGCCTTACCATACATTCCAATATGAAGGCTTCCAATTTCTACCAAGATATCCTGCATTCCCTACTGGGCAGAAGTACATTTTGTATGTGTTAAGTTTTCACGCCCCACATTTTTGATAAACATAATTTCGATGGTACGAGTTTGAACAATTTTTAAAATCTAACGGTATAAGTCATAAGTTTACCGCGCCATGTCATCCTGCGACGAATGGCCAAGCGGAACGCTTCGTTCAGACCATCAAACAAGGACTGCGTGCCTTGGAAAGTGAAAAGAGATCCATCAACACTAAATTATCAAAGTTGCTGATGCAGTATCGAAGGACGCCAAACAGTGTAACTGGAAGGAGTCCATTTGAATTAATGTTCAACCGCCACATACGAACCCGAATCGACCTTATTAAAAATGACCCAAGGAAGACAACGAGAGAGCGAGAGGCGAGCCCTACGAAGAGAATGCAACAATTTGAACCTGGTGATCTCGTACAAGTCTGCGTCTATAATAATAAAGCGTGTAAGTGGAATTTTGGATTGATTTGGACAAAGAAAGGTGACTTGCATTACGAAGTTTTGATTGATCGTAAAACAGAGTGCGAACCGATAAATAACAGACCAATAATTATAGATAGCAACAACAACAACGCACCTCCCAAAACCACAGCCCCTATTGACCTTGAAGGAACGCGATCACTGGCGGACGAGACGACGGACCGACCAATAGCCCCAAGCTGTACCCAACCGGAAGACACTGTAGGCTCAGGAAGGCAAGCGGTTTCATCAAATCAGAGCCTGCCGAGCGACGTTTCAAACTCCAGGACATCAACAGAACATAAATCTCCAGCCGCAGAGAATGTTTCAGTACGTCGTTCCACAAGAAATAGAAAGGTACCAGATCGTCTAACTTACAACCACTCTTCGTCGCGTGGGGAAAAGTGTTGTATAAACAACCAACTGTGAGCACCGACACCAGCAGCGATAGGAGCCAGCCCAAAAATACTGGCAAGGGGACAGTTACGGGCAGTGAGGAATTGGACTCCCAAGAGTGCACTGTGATGCACTAGTTAACTAATTGAATGTACATATTGGATTATAGATAATATAGTATACTTGAATTAATAATTTGTGTGTCTCCATTTATTCAAGAACACCACAGCAGCACTCCTTCTTGTCCTTTCCATACCTCCTAAAATACTGGCTCTGCTGGTGGGCCAATCTGTTGGACTATAATTTCTTTAAAATGTTAGTTAGAGAGCCTGTAAATAAAAAATTGGTTTGACAAACGATCTTGTATTCTTTGTATTTTCCGGTTTTGTAAAAGGAGCCACTTTACACATTTCAAGATAAAAAATATATTGGCTTTTAATAATTCAAATGAATTGTACAAAATTTCATTGGTATACACGAACTGTGTACCGCATATTTTGAAAACTGGCTAAACGTATATAATATCCAAAGATCGAGTGTTTGCTTCTGGTTAGTAGTTCGCGGCAGTATTTGGACGTGGGGCTGCTTACTAAAGGAGTATCCACACACATCAGGGACGTGCCCGGGACGTTCGATTTTGGACAAGGACATGTGTGAACGAGTTCGTATAAAATGTACGCACCGATATTTTTTGAACCCCTGACGGAGCACTAATATGTGTGGATACTCCTTTAAGGAGTATCCACACACATCAGGGCCGTGCCCGGGATGTCACAGGGCCGTGTTCTGCCATGAGTGAACGAGCCCCTGTCCGGACATGGACATGTGCATAACCTTCTATATTTACAAGCCATGAACAAGAATCTCAATTGAGAGACTACCAAATTCTCCCAAATTCTCCAAATTACACTAACAACATAACGTGACTTCACCGAGTTGTAGTCCGATTGAGCGGAAATTCGCTCTCAATATTTTCCTTGTTCATGGCTTGTAATATAGAAGGTTATGACATGTGTGAACGAGTAAAGGAGTATCCACACACATTAGTGTTCCGTGAGGTGTTCAAAAAATATCGGTGCGTACATTTTATACGAACTCGTTCACACATGTCCGTGTCCCGGCCGGAGCAAAAATCTAACGTCCCGGGCACGTCCCTGATGTGTGTGGATACTCCTTTACTCGTTCACACATGTCCGTGTCCGGGCAGGGGCTCGTCCACACATGACAGAACTCGGCCCTGTGACGTCCCGGGCACGGCCCTGATGTGTGTGGATACTCCTTAAATCCGACAATATTAGCAACGGTTTTTGGCTCTACTATTTTCCTGTTAGAACTTTCAGTCAGACATTATGCTCTATTACTGGATTGTCGGAAATAGCTGCAGTTGCCGTTTTTTAAGCTTTATCGCTTCACATAAAAATGTGGTTTAGAAAAAAATCATTAGTGATGTTCTAGTTTGTTTAACTGATGATCGAAAGCATGATTCACTATAGTCAATTTTTTTTGATGCGGATATTTTTAAAGCCCTTGATAGAATACGGTTCTCTACCACATTTCATGTTATTAATATTAATATATTTTCCGGAAAGACAGTATGTTTTCTGGTACTTCAATCATGGTACAAGTAATATAGAATTCTACCGAATTAAAACTGCGCAGAATTTTGTCGTTTAGTCGCATCACCGTCTTTTTTATTATTAAAAGAAAAAATACTGCTAATATAGAAATTTCATATAATTTGAAAGAATAGGGTCGTAAATTTTCGATAATGCCAAATAAGAAAACTTCTTAAAAGGTCCGAATTGCAATATCTGCTCAATTCCATCTTTGGTATGTCTTGATTTTCGATAACACACCTTTGGCCTAACTATCGTACTTACACTCTCTTATCGGGTAAAAGCCATTCATTGAACTGAACAACAATTCCGAGAGTCACAAACGATTTTGGAGTTAATAGAACTAGGTACAATTTTGAATCGAAAGTTTTGATGCCAAGATTTGATCCATTTAAGTGTTGTGGAAAAGAATACATCAGATGATGTAGGTAAATTGGTCTAATGAATTTTCTCCGCTGCTTTGTTCTAGAAAAAGAATTGGCTCACATCAAGAACCCCAAATGTATTATTTTTCAGAAAAAGTAAAGTTATGACTATTTATTTCTACAAATAGAGCATCAATTATTTACTAAAACATTCGTAGCTGTATTTTGTCATGCAATCCATAAGCTTTGACTGAAGTTTAATAAATCCTATGTCAAGTCGCTTCCCATAAGAAATTTGTAAATACACTTTTATTGAAAAGTTAAAATATTAGGATTTTGTTTGATTTTATCTTATTTTTAAGCAATTTAAAAAAACATTGAAATTTAAAAAAACACAAAGAACTTTCCAATAAAATCTTACTAAAATATCTTTTTTTCTTTTTCAGATTAACACAAAAATTTGCCTTCAAAACAAACAAAAAGGAGCTTAAAAAGCAAATATTTATAAACATATTTAATAAACTGCCTATATATAAAATAAATGAAAGAAATAATTGCGATAAACATTGATGTGAATAATTTTTGATAATTGCAATGTTAGATAATCTAAAACTGATTTATAATGGCGGTAATGTACAATGATAAGCATTGTAATAAAACTTTTCTATATCATCAAATCCATTGCAAGAAAAGATTGCAAGATCTTCTAGTGATTACCTAACATAGTTAAAATTGTTAGGCTAATTGTTAGCTAAAAATAACAACAATTGACAGTCGATTGTGAAATAGAAATGAATGATAAAAATAAAAATTTATCGCAACAGGATAGTGAAGAATTATTAGTAACATCAACATCATCTTCAGTAAATGTAGAGTCTACTTCAAATCTATCATCTGAGGCGGAAACTGAATCAGATGCATCAAATTCAACTGTACAAATTTGTCAAATAGTAACTAGCAGTACGGGCAATAGCAATTCTAATTTAAATTATGAAGATGATTCTGCTACTAGCACTGAAGAAAGATTAACTGAGAAGGCCTGCCCAACTGACAATTTAATTGCTTCAAGTATTCCAACAATGGGCGGTCCTTCTTCTAGCAACGAAGCAGAGACATGTGTTTTACCTACAAGTAGCAATTACATTGAACAGACTAACGAAAATAACAAAAATATGGTATTAACACGAAGCGCCGGTTCGGCAGAGTTTAATAACATAAGGCCGGATGTAAGGTTGACAGCGTCAACTTCAACAACGCCGACAATATCAGCACCAACGACGCGATCAAAACGAAAGCTAATGAATGAGGCTGGTACAACAACAATAGGACGAAACAATAGTATTAGTTTAAATAATAAATCTATAAAGCTAGACATTAAAAATCACCAATCATCAATGACGACGAGAAAGACATCTGCAGCTAGTATTACAATAACATCTCCAGGGGATAAATTTAAACCAGACGAAAGAAGTACAGGCTCGAGTAAAGCTGGGCCAGCAGCATCCACAACAAAACATCAAACATCTACAGTTAATGATGACGACAAATCTAATAGTAGTCCTAGTAAAGTTTATAATAAAAAGAATAATTGTGTAAGTGACATAGTTTGTAGCGACGAAGTCGAATCTCATACAAAAAACAATGACCCGAAATGCGCAACATCTCGTATTCAAGAAGAAGATGATTCTGGTAGAAGTAAACAACCAGCGACAAGTAGCTGTGATACTGAAAACAAAAATGCAAGCACGGGCGAGAATCGAAAGGTAGAACCTCTTAAAATTAACATACGTGACGCTGTTAAATCAAAAATAACAATAAAGCCCATTCTTAAATTGCCCAATGTTGACAGTCCAGGGTCACCTATACCAAAGTTGACTATAAAATCATGCTCCAATCCCAACGCTGCAACAACATTAATATCGTCCAATATTGATTCAAAAGCTGTTTCAAACTGCATCGAATCAGCTATAAGCGAGCCGCATATTGTACCAAAGCTTACAATTCGTGCTAGTGATTGTAATAGTAGTTTACTGAATTCAGACGTAAAGCATTCTGTAGTTCCAAAATTAACCATCAAAATGGATGGTACAGCGATTAACTGTGTTAAAGAGTCTAATTTGGCATGTTCCTTATCATCGGCATCTCCGCCCCCTCTGCCAAAGTTAACAATTAAAACTTCTGGTGATATAACAGAATCGATTATGTCTAGCCATTCACCGAAGTCATCTTCATCATCATCGCAGTGTCATATAGTGAGTCCAAGTTCATCAAGTTCATCACAGACAACAGTCCCGAAATTAACCATTAAAACAATTACAAAACCATCTAGTTCATGTAGTACAGAAGTTTCTGGTATTCCAAAAGTAACAATAAAGCCAATTCTGCCTCCTATAAATTCTGATGATGCTTGCGATGGTAGTCGAAAGGTAAGCGAGGATGAATCGTTACAATCGGCAATTCCAAAAATAACAATTAGAACAGGAATTGAACCTTCAGTTGTTCAACATGCTGACCACTCGATTCCTAAATTGACAATAAGAACGAAGCCGGAACAAACCATCACCAGTGATACTGGAGACAAATTGCAAACAATTCCAAAATTTACAATTAAGTCAGTGCAGGACAGCCACACGCAGTTCATCCCAAAAATGACAATAGCTGTTAATGATTCAGCATCTACGTCCAGTTCTTCAAGTTTATCACCTCCTCCAGAGAAGATTCCTAAACTTACAATAAGACAAGTCGAACAAGAAGAATCGGAGCGTATACCTAAGCTTATGATTTCTGTAAAGGATCCTGAGGTTGCTGAAAAGGTGCCTAAAATAACAATTAAACAACTCCAAGACACAGATCCAGACAAAATTCCTAAGCTTACTATTAAGCAGATATCGGACCCAGAAGAGAAATTGCCCAAATTGACAATCAAATCAGTGCAAGACTCAGAAGGTCTTGAAAAAATTCCTAAACTTACAATAAAACAGATTCAAGATCCAGATGATGGTGAAAAGGTTCCCAAGTTAAAACTATCTACCATTTCAGAGTCAGACGATACTGAGAAAGTGCCCAAGTTAGTAATAACACAGGTACTTCAAGGTGATGAAGTCGATAAAGTGCCCAAATTAACCATAAAACCAGTTCAGCCGCCCGAGGATTGCGCGAAGGTTCCTAAGCTAAAAATTAAGCCTATTCAAGATAAACGTATGGTTGAAACTGTGACATCAGATGTAGATAGGATACCAAAAATAACAATAAAAACTGTTGAGCCTGATGAGACGGAAAAGGTGCCGAAATTGACAATAAGACAGGTTCAAGATAGTGAAAATGATGGAGGCATGCCTAAGCTAGAAGTTGTCCAAAGCGACAAGGCAAATGTATTACAACATGTTATTTGTGGGGATAAAATTACAGACAAATCAGAATCACTAAATAAATCACAAAGCGAGGATTCTGATACTGTAGAATTTTCAGATATATTATTAAAAAACGATTTAGAACAATCATCAAACTCCAGCCTATCACAGAGGGTGAAAAAAAACGAGAACGAGGAAGAAGTTCCAGAAAAAAATCCAGAAAGAACAAAAAGTTCCCTGGAAGAAGAAGAAACAAACAAAATAAGCATTATAAAAAATGTTAATATGACTCCAAACCCACCAGTAGCAGAGCCATATTCTGAAACTTCTTCCTGTACTACAGTTGAAATCATGACAAATTCCCTCGAATCCTCGAACATTCCGTCTGTCGAATCAGACACTAAGCCACCAACAACAGAGACAAGCTATAAATTATTAGGAGAAAAGGCAATCTCTAAACCACAAAACATAAACGAAGCAAGTTCAAGTGCAGCGAATGAAGAAACATTGAAACCAGATCTTCAAAATGAATTTGGAATTGTTGATATTACTGGAATGATCTCATCGCCGAAAAATATACTAGATGAAGAAGAAGCTATCACACTTAGTGAAGATTCAAATGATCAGAATATCAGTTTTGAAATTGAAGAAGACGATCTTCTGCAAAGTTGTAATGAAACCGATTTTTTTACTGCGCATGTACAAAAAATGAATAATTCAATTCTTGATATTATTGAAAAAAAGAAATGCAGTGAACACAGTGAAAATCTGTATGAAGAGGAAAATGATGATAAAATTGACGAATCATCGATAACGGAGGTAACGGAAAATGAAGATAACAGCGATAAGCATGTCCATATTATTAATAATCATTCATCAAATCCCGAAGACATCGTTGTTCTAATGACCACTGAAACTTGTCCTGATAATAATGAGAAAGTGTTTAATAATCTTTCTGCTGACGAAATTTTAAACATAAACAATAACAAAAAAACGTCAATTGTAGAAGAAAACGCGGGCATTTCTAGCGAACTTAAACCTCTTAAAAGATCAGCAGAATTCCACGATTTTGATGATGATATTGAGGTAATGACTTTGTGCAATTTAATTAGAAATTTTATAAATTTGTATTACTTTGTTTAGGTTATACCCATTAAAAAGACGCGTTGCGATCCAGAGATATCTGCCATAGACATCATTCCAGACAATAACAGCATAGATTCGGAAAAAGATGATTCCATTGCGCCACCAACAGATTGCGCTCTTATGATTGCAAAAGAATACCCTCTAAGTACTGTTGAAAGTGAATCATCATCAGAAGAAAAACTTCAAACACTTACAGAACTTAAATCTTTTGGATCTTCAACTGACGATGTAGTTGCTGTTATTGATAAACTACACGAAGAACTATTTGGTGCGGTGAACAAAAGCTCTATAGAAAACTCTCGATCATCACAGAATGATTTTAAAAATCTTGGCATATCTGAAACAGTGGAGTCTCGCATTTCAATTATCCAAGAGACACCAGTTAACTTAAATGACATACGGCAAAGACAAAATGTTCTACTTATTAACGAAGAATCGGGATCAGATGGCATAATGATAGATGATCCAACATCAGACCCATTGAATATTTATACAAATCCAATGGAGGATAAGAAAAATCCAGAAGTTGATTCCGGTGTAGATATTTCCAATTCTCTTAAGTCTGAACCAGTACCTGTAACTCCTGTTAAAAGACCAAGAGGCAGACCGCGAAAAGACGGACTACCAGCAGGAAGTGTAAAGAAGCCAGAGAAAAAATCAAAGGAACTCATAGAGGCCCGAAAAAGGTTTCAAGGCGTCTTAATGAATACTCATGCTGGGGATAATAACATAAGCATGTCACCATTAATGTTGCCGTCTAAAATAAATGGTATGCACTTATTTTTACTAAAACTGATAACCAATTTAACATTAAATACAAGCCTATAAGTATTAGCCGGAGTCGGTACCCTAGAGAGTAAAGCGTCCCAAAAATCCATGGATCGATTCCAAGGTGTTCCTTCGTCTTTCCACTTCTCCCATCCTGATCAAATTCATTCTTTTTTGTCTTCCATCTTTACAGCAATTCCGTAGCCTATCTCGCTGTCATGGTCTTTGATTACAATGATCGAGGAAATAATCATCGGTTCGATCGCCGAAGTCAGCGTTCTGTCGCGGTACCATTTCATAGGAGTCCGTAGAGTAAAACCGCGTTTTGGTGTTGACAGTTCTTTCATTTTTTATATTTCCTTGCCTAGTATTTAACATTAAATTAGAAAAAAAATATTAACGTGACACAAAAGAACATATCCTTGCAGTAGTAAAATGATCAGTAATCTCATACTTTTTTTAAATGCCTCTAGTTTTATTTTACGACCTTAAGTTTAATTGTAGGTAGCACTTCGCTATCTATCTTTCGTAACTGTTCAAGACCAGCATTAACAGCAACTAGTGATGCCTCCGATGTAGATGAGGAATAGAAAGCATTTGTTTTCGAAATTATAACAACGAAAGCAAATTGTCATTCTGGGGACTCCAAGGCTCCAGCTTCCACCACAAATATCCTGATCCCTGAGCAAACAATTTGGACGTATACATGTATTATCAGCGAACCTTTAA
The DNA here is from genome assembly GCA_963855945.1 of Thereva nobilitata. NCBI lineage: Eukaryota > Metazoa > Arthropoda > Insecta > Diptera > Therevidae > Thereva > Thereva nobilitata. Next base: position 40,025,769 of record OY979697.1, read on the forward strand.
CGAGCTTTTTAGCAGCTCTAGAATTGTTTTATTCAGAAATTCCCCACAAGAAAGCAACAAAAAGCCAATAAACTTGAACGGCCAGTTGTTAGGAAAAATTTTCCAGTGTAGAAGTCCATGGGCTTTTTTATCGAACTCCAAAAGATAATTGCCGATTACGAGCTTTTGTTCGGTCGTGTAAAATCACCTCAAAGTCTGCCGTGGTAGTATTGAATGCCGTTTAAGTAAGTCAAGTAATGTCGTTCGCGTACATTCCTTCTTCTTTTTTCATTTTCCAAGTCTACCACATAAAAAATAGACACATAGACAAATAATGGATTTGAAATCAAGAAGGAACAAGTAGTGGTTTTAAGCAGGAAGTGATGAAATGAAGGCATATTTCCCTTTATGTATGACTATGTCAAATTGCAAATAAAGAGATCAGGAAAGAAAGGTATGAAATTCATAGTCGTATGAATAATAAATATCAAACGAAATTGGAATCATAAACACCAGAAGCGAAATCCTGGGCTTGGTTGAAATGTATGCAATTGTTAGCTTCAAAATATCCATGAAAGTATTCTTTGAGCCAGCAACGGCAACGTAACTAAATTAAAATTAAATGAAGGTATTTAAGTAACTGGCTTCTAGATCCTTCACTATTAGTGAACATAATATCTATAAACAGCAAATTCTGTCAGAGCCAAGTAGACAACCAAGTGAGTAATTCCTTAAGATCGGCCTTGCGGCGCCGGACTTACACGAGGCAGTACATTTGTCCCTTACACGATGGTAAATTGTATTGAGGCCTCAATTGAAATATACCGGTTCAAAAATAAGAGAGTGTATCGAGATAAATGAGACGAGGTGTGATTGTAAATACCTTGTGTAGAGACATGGGTTTCTTCTTTCTTAGTGCCTGTTTAGACGGTGCGCTCCAGCGCATGTGCCAGCGAACTTTATGGATCAAGGGAGAAGTCTCACCTCTCATCATCCCCACTTCTCCTTTCATCCACAAATGTTTGTGAGGCACATGCGCTGGAGCGCAAGTCTAAACCGGCTCTTAAGGCCTCCATTCACATACAGGTCGCCGGCAGGCCGTGCCGGAAGATCTGAACTTTTATTCAGTCTGAAGTTTTGTTTGAGGCCAGGAGTGAAAAAAGTGCAATCAGCCGGAATTTATTTCTGGTTTGATAGATACTGTGTAGTTCACTTAATACGAAAACTGATAACACGAAATATTGCTTAACACGAAACAAAAGTCCAGTTATCGCTTAACACGAAAAAACTTGAAATCCCTTGCACTTTTTAGTACTTTTTCACCTAAGCTTATGTTGAAAAAATTGCTTATAACTTCAAAAGTTAAGGCCGCATAAAAATTTTCTGGACATTATTCATAGGAAATACTCCAAGCTTTCGTTACGATTTCCCCACCCCCAATCATATCTATCAACCGCCGTCCGCTTTGAAAACTAAAGAAATACACCCTGAATACAATGTATATACATATTTCAAAGCAAACGGTTAATACGAAATTCGGATACCGCGAAAACTTTGTCCTGTCCCCACGATTTCGTGTTAACCAATTTCCACTGTATGTATAAAAATAATTCGTGTTCGCCTGTGTGTCTGTCTGCGGGCAATCATGAGTTAACCTGCAGTACACGGTCTATCAGGCGGCTGCCGCAAGTCCTCATCCCTCAGTCAGACTGAGTAATGTGTAGCCTTCACCGAGTCGTGCCTGCCGACCTGGCCACGGCCTGCCGGCGACCTGTAAGTGAATGGAAACCTTTACTTCTTTTGGGGCAGTAAAATTCAACTGGCAATGAGGCATGGGGGATAGTAAATTCGTAGTGGTGGGTTTCTTCTCTTCTTTTTACGCAATAAAGTTTTCAATTTAAAATGAGGCGAGGTGAGATTGTAAATACGTACTGGGGAGACATTTATTATTTCTTTTGCGGCAGTAAATTATCCAATAGCATTACGAAAATCTATTACGAAAATGAATCTCATTAATTAAGAAAACCGATTAGGCAAATTTTGGCTAATCTAATACGAAAACTAAAAAGCGGGCCATCTGTCGGTCGATATATTATTAGCTGCGATCCATTGGGCGATTTTTTCTACTCGCAAGTACTTCCGAGTACATCACCAATGGAACACGATTTTTGACTATTACCTAGTTTATAGCTACTCCAAAAATAATTCGAATTATGGATCATACAAAATTTTTTGTCGTATAAACGGGGTAATTCGAATTATGGCTTAAACCGAAATTTTTCGGCTTAAGCCAAAGTTAGAAGAATGTAAATTACCCGTTTATACGTTAATTCGAAATTTTGGCGTAAGTTTCAATTAAATCGATTTAATTTTGCTGCTATAAACTTGGTAAATTACCAGTAAAATGTATCTGCCCAAAAACAAGAGCAAGGGTAGTTGCGAGTAGCTAGCAGCAGTTTTGAGTACTTTACCAGTCCCAATGAATCGCAGCTATTGTAAAAAGCTCGCTGTTAGGCGTTTTCCAGTGCCTTAAGATATCAGCTGATTTTGGTTTTAATTCTACTTGAAAATTAATAAAAAATATATCTTTCCATATTAGCCGATTGAGAGACCGACAGGGCAACAACATACCCAGGAAATCAATTTTTTTTATTTTTCGTTCATTGTTACAATTGTCAAAATATAATGACGTATTTTAACGTGTCGCACCCCCGAAAGGCGTTCGTCATTAATGACGAATTTTCTTCATATATTGATTGGCCTCTGTCGAGGCTGTAAAATATAAATATACATAGTGGGGGCATAGATTTTTTACTCTTACTTTTACTTTTACTCGGAGGCAGTTTAATGCATATTAGAACCAAAGTCGTGAAAAAAGCTCTTCGTTAGTATTTATTTCCTTTCTTCCTTTAATTTGCTTGTTTTTGTCATTTTGGCATTATAATTGCACCTTGCCTCATGTTATTGTACTGTCTCAAAACAAACTCCTTGTGTCCTAACCAACACTATTGCGTTTAAATGGGAATGGGTTTTGATAACAAAGCTTTTTCACAAACAAAGATAAAAGAATTTTTGTTTTGTTGGGTTAAGTGAATTTTTTTTGAAGTATAAATTGTTGTAAAGAGCTTGACGCTAATAATTCCATTACATTTATTCTATTGAAAACCATTGATAGTATAGTGAATACAAGACTAATTGAGTATCAGAACACAACCAATAGCCTTAGACAAAAAAGATGTATTGTCGACCTTTTAGTATGTCTTGCAGAACTCCTCAACTAAGGTTTGAATATGGTTTCTCTAGATCTTCTCAAAGCTTTCAAATGTTTGGCAAATCCAAATCAAACCTCAAGCTATACTTATACTTATATAGTTTTCTTTCGAAGCACCCGACATTAGTCCAGGTTTCGGTTTAACTTTAGTCCTCTTTTATATATTCCTTGTTAAGAAGTGTTTAAGTAGCCCAACGTAGCTTCTATTTCTCAGCGTCTCCTTTTGACCTCTGCTGTCGTGTCATTACCTTTTGAAATTAGCGTCCCTAAGTATGTATGTACATAAATTCTTTTACTCCTTCGATGTTGTATGTATCAAATTGTCATATTTTGGTGATCATTCCGTCTTTTATAGATGCACATATATTTTGTTTTCTCTTCATTAACTGTTATGCCCAGGACAGACAGCGCTTTTAAGCACAAGATATTCTAAGAAAATGTAGCTAAAATATAATATATATCCTCCAATCAAAATTCTATTAGTTTTGTATTCTTGAAACTTGTATGAAGAACTTTTGAATTATATTTTGCACCAAAACATTTCTTAAGCGCTTAATTCTCAATGCTTAATGCACATTAAGAGCCCTGTCTGTACTGGGTACTAGTCCGAATTTAATAGTAAGGACGACAGGGCGTCTCCTTGTATATTCATTATCGGCCAATTCATATCAACTTGAACGCAATAGAAACTCCCTCAAGAGTCTTGTCGAATCAATATTCACTACTGTATAAGTTTATACAAGATTCATAGTTGAAAGTTAAACAATCGTTGTTGTTCCCATGAATATTTATGTAATCCGCTTGCTGAAGAATAATCATCGGTATTGTTACAGAGAACAATTTCGAGGAAATTGCGCTCTTTACACCAAAAAGAGGACGTGGATCAAGAGGTGGACGGGGCGGCTATATTCGTATTCGTGGTCGAGGCAGAGGTCGAGGACGCGGCAGAGGCCGAGGCAATGCTATGAACCGACCTGGCCCTCGATGTGTAGGAGGCCTAAGCCATACACCTGAAAAGACAAAAGATGGAAGATTTTTTACAGCAGTAAGTTTATTTCACATTAAACTTTTAATCCAAATAAAAAATATTTCTTTTATAATCAAGGATCGGCGAAAAACTATAGAAATGAAAACGCCAAAATGTGCCCCGTCTTCGTTGCAGGTATTTGAAGAAGATACTCGTATGAGTGCCGAGTCATTAAGTACTCCTATTAGGTATGTTAAAAAGATCAAAGATATAGAACTTAATTTTCAATGAAATAAACAATTCAGGCAATCAGAAATTATCAACAATGAAGACACACAAAGTTCGGTGCTAAGCAGTACTAGCGTAGCCGAGGGTAGTTCAACAGTTAAGAAAAGAGCCAAAATGGAAGTATTATGGCCTGAAGGGTAAGTAAAATATGAACATTAAAAATCATTTTTGCTTTACTGTAATTATTTTAGAGCGGAATATACAGTGGAAATGATAGCTGAATACGATTGGCCACCACCAAAAGGTTGCTGTCCAGCAAGAAATCGGGATACATTTATGATACAAGAACAAATCGCACAGTATTTAGGTATTAAGAGTTTTAAGAGAAAATATCCAGATCTTCCACGAAGACAAATCGATATGGAGGAAAGAACATACCTTCGGGAGAAGGGTTTAGTCACTGAAAAAATGTGTGACTTAGGTATAACTGCCGTTTGGGCATCAGATGTCCTAGATATAATGTACAGTGATTTCTATGAAAAATATGAGGAGTACAAAGCATATTTACGTCAGAAACAATTGCGTGATATTGAAGCTAAACAAAAAGCATTAGCTGCCGAAGCTGTCGATAAAAGTCTACAGGCTAGAGAAAGAGCACTACAATCAGCATCAAAATGGAATAGTAATTTTAATAAATCGTAAGTACTTATATTATTTATAAAAAAATATCGAGTAACATTTATTTTTATTACAGTCGAAAGGAAGATCGCAGGTTATGTTTGGATCTCCAAAGTTTAGTTATTCAAATTCCGTCAGCAGTAGGTAAAAAACTGAGCCGTCCAAGCCCAGCGCAGTCGAACCAGCCATCTCATTATCCAATAACGCTGGTTCCTGGCCAATTTGCAGAAAACTATAGAACTTATTCACCTGAAGAATTGAGGTGATCTTTTTTAAACGATCTTAAGAAAATCTGAAATTTTGACCATTTTTAATATTTATTTCAGACGTTATCCAATTAACACTGTTTTAGATGATCCATGTACATTAAATGATAGGCTAATAACGAAAATTGAGGAAGAAAGTTCGGATAGCGAAAGTGAAAACAGTGATAGTAGTTCTTCAGGCAACGAGTCCAGGTCTAGCTCTGATACATCTGTATGTTTTTCTAAAATACAATAAAAAACAAAATTTAACATGAATTTTATCTTTATAGGATTCAGATACAAGTTCATCGTCTGAAGAGGATGAACCGCCTGACGATAAAAAATTTACTTGTTACGTTTGCCATCAACCCCAAAATAGAAATCTTAATGGTTTCCCTGAAGTATTTATTCGGTGTGTTACTTGCCGAAGAAGAAGTATGACTTAGTTTTCATTATTTTAGATTGAAATATAAAAAAAATTATATTATTTTTCAGCACATCCTAGTTGTATAGAAATGCCTCGTCGAATGGTAGCTAGAGTTAGAAATTATAATTGGCAGTGTGCAGAATGCAAGTGTTGTATAAAGTGTAAAAGAAAACAAGTTGAAAATAAGATGTTATTTTGTGAACAATGCGACCGAGGGTATCATATATATTGCCTTGGAATCAAAAATGTTCCCGAAGGTAAGTTCAAATAAATTCAATTTACAATTATTTCTTGGACGTTATATTTAAGCCATACAAGTTATTTTATTGTCTATTATTGCTTATTTGTTATAGTATAGTTAAGCCGATGGGATTTCTTTTCTATAATTAAAAAGTGGTTCATAGATTGTTTTCCCGTAAACCTTCTATAACCATTCGCATGTGGCAGTACTGACCATCGGCATTCAAAATTTGGTATATGTTATAAATTTGATTCTAGTCATCGTTTATTTCGATGGACAAGTCGCTATATAGTAGCGATAAAATGTTGTCAGGGTTGCTACATTCCTATGGTGGCTCAAAGGGCCGTCGGTGGAGCAAATGGCATCGTCATAGATTATTTTAAGGGGCCTCTTTTGTCGAATTGCAATATGTGACCATTCCTAGTATGTTAAGGGACCACGCCTAGGATGTTATTTGTTTATTTATTTAGTCGCCAAACAAGGCACCCTTAAACTAGATATAACCAAGAATAAAACAAATTGCTGTGGTGCAGCTATAAAATAACAAGGAGCAGTATTGGAAAATTTAAAATGGTATTTAGGATGTCAGGAGGGATTTAAGTTTTTTTATGGGATAAAATTGTCCCCGCAGTTAAAGCCGTTAACGTTTGTTTATGAACCCCTCACGGTGAATAGTTGCGCACTAGGAGAGAAATTATCTGCTCATCTGAAACAGTATTTGCAGTTTTCAAGTCAAGCATAATTGCGACGTCGAAATTGGAGTGGAGCTTCTCGAAACAGTTGGAAACTTTTGAGAGAAGGTCAGTTGCATCGGTGTTATTATAGCTGTGTTCGCGTACTTTTCTGGCTACGAGTTTTCGGGCTCAAAATTACGCCAAGAGTGGGGGAAATTGTATCAAAAATATGAAAAGTAAAACTTTGACAAAAGACAGAATAGATTCTGACACATCGCCAGTGATCGCCCGAGCTAAAACCTCTGGCACTTTCTGGCTGTAGGAGAAGTAAAAATTTCCCCGCTTTTTGTAGCCCGAAAAAATAAACGAACAGAAATCTGGCGAGTACGCGAACACACTTTATGTTTGCATCTATTGGGCCTATTCACACAGTGCACATTCATGGCGCCTAAAACCGGTTTTATAGATGAGAGAGGGAAGGGAGCGGAAGAACTTAACGACACATTTTTCACGCAAAACCAATGACGGTGATTACACTGTTCGTGGGAAGTGGAGATGATGAAGGGCGTCATCTCCACTTCCCCGTTCATCTAAAAGCTCGTGAGGAACGTACGTGGGAACGAACAGTGTAATCACCGTCAAACGCGTGAAAACTAGCACAAATATAAAAAGTGACTTCTATCTCTTGCATTCTTTAGCTCTGTTTTTCTCTATCAAGTAAATTTCATCTGCAATACATTGAAAGGTTCCTGTATAGCATTCAAATTTACTACACTCATTTACGCCCCGTCTGAGTTGCTAGGAGTTGAATAAAACCGGTTTTACTCACCACAATTATGGCAGCGTGTGAATATGCCCATTCTCCATTCTCTGAGTTGATTTTAATATTATTGTTGTTTGCGTAGATTGAGTTCATCTCGAATTTTACCAAGTTCGTTAGTTCTTTAACTATACATTATCTTTAAAATTGCATAAACTGTTGAATTTTTTTATTATTTGCGCGCAATTTTTAGAGCAATTTTGGTAAATACTGTCGACTCGATCTATAGCAGACGAAAGCTCACCAATGTTCTCAATCAAGAGGCGAGTGTTTTTTTTCAGAGCTAAAAGCTTTAGCACTGCAAGCTTCGACGTCGTTCTTCAACAAGCCAAATAGGGCGCGTTTAGACCCAAGTTAATTTAACTGAGCTAGGCAAGTTAACAACGGCATAAACAGCAGTTTTTTTAGCGCTGTTAGCTAACTGGTTTTTGGCTTAGCTAAAAGATAGCGCAGCCAAAATGATTTGAGGTTTGCTTGTAAATTCTTGTTGTAAGCAAATAATTTAGAAATATTTCGATACAGCATGAAGATATTATTAATATTATTCATTTTTTAGGTTTTTATTATTTGTAAAATGAGAAATGTTATTATTTCTGCTTGTTTAGCTGTAAAATGAGAACTGTCAAATGACATGCTAGAAACGGTGCTAAGTTAATAGCGCTAATTTAACAGAGTTAAAATAACTCGGGCCTAAACGCGCCCATAGACTCGCTCAAATTTATTTTGTTGTTTTGGCTTAAGGCCCGTCCTCACTACGCGGACTTAGAATCCACGCGCTTTTGGTCGTACGGACAGCCAAAAGCGCGCGTGATTTTTTAATTTTCTGAATCATGAGTGAGAAAAAATCAATTATCATTTGAAACGGCGTACGCGCTTTTGAAAAGCTCATAGTGTGTGGACGCACAATGTACCTTTTTAAGCACAGCCTTTTGTCCGCGTTGTTGTGCCACACGACCTTTACCATGGACAAAGTCGTAAAAAAGTCATAAAACTCTATATGAAAAAAAAGGCAAAAGCGCGTACGACCCAAGACCGCGTAGTGTGGTCACACCATTATGCGGGCCGCACACTTGTGCGACATTTATTGCATTGAGATAAATGCCGCAGTGCCCCAGTAGGACTTGTAAGCTTACAGAAGTACTGAAATGAGCCCTCACTAGTAAGGGCATAGACAAATAAAAGGAAAGATATTCCATTTCATACAAGAAAAGTGTGCAGGTTCCTGTTGAGAGAGCTTTCCTATTTCCTCCATTTAAGCTTCCTCCAAGCGAAAGCTGCCCCCGCTAAATCTTTATTTTCGGTGGCACTGTCAAGATATTTGAGTAAATCTAATCTGAAGAGAGTAAATGGAAAGGAAAGCGTTTGCGATGCATGGGAGCATGGTTCTTGTAGAGCTATTCGCGTTTGCGCTTCTTTTTTTACAGGTTTTCTCATTTATGAAATATCGGCATGTACGAATGTGTATATTGTATTCTAGGTAAATTTTATTAAGGGATTTGTTGGCGGAAATAAATGTAAATAAGAAGGAAGCTATTAAACGTATTGTTTGATTTTTTGTTTAAATGACAAAAATCAATTACATATTTTTAGAAGTTTGAATATTTTGTTTTTTCAGGTCTGACTTTTCGGTTTCTACTACTTTGCAAAAGTTAGTAAAATCGTGAGTTTTGTGCGAATTTTGATTTTGTTTTGATTTATAACAATGATTTCCGCGATGAGTTTATTTTGCAGATTTGCGAAAGTTTTATTTTGATCAAAGATTCACAAGAACAAGGATTTCAAGATGTAAAATATCATATCATGAACAAATTTAAAAATATGAAAAGTGGAAATTATTGCTTTATGGGTATTTGTGGCTATTCTCATTTAATAGTGCAGCCAATACAAGAATTCTATCTTAGGCACTAGGAAAAAAATCCAAATAACTTGCATTTTTCTTATCTTTATTATGATGTTCTACTGACATCCTGGAAAGAATCCTAGTTTCAGCGGTCATGTTCTCTTTTATTGGGGTAAATTTTAACTTGACGCAATTAATTTCGACAACCATTTTACTCGTAAAACGTGCGGGAAAGTTTCGGTGTCTTGTATTTTGTTGAAAATAAATACTCCTTTCCACACCACCGCAGGGGTGGAGTATTAAGCTCGTTTTTTTTTAAAGAGGTTTCCCCAGTAAGCTTAATCCACAAAAACATTTTCAGCGTTACATCCCTTACAGGCATTTATTTAGTTGTGTAAATCCGACATAAAATTGAACTTTTTAAAAGCAATTCTCCAATTTGCTATTCACACTACTACTCCTAAGAATTTGAGGTAACAACTTTCTGTCGAAATCCAATTGTTTTATTCATTTTGTCTAAAATCGGGAAATCGGTAAATTTCTACCTCTCAAAATATTAAAATTTATTAAGTAAATATAAAAAACTTATAGAAAAGTTGAAGAGCAGCAGTAAAGAAGATAGAACTAAGAAGGTGAACCTAGAAGGAAGAATATGTCGAAATAACTATCTCAGTAGAATAGTCAAAAGACCGCTAACTTCTTTAATTGCCTCCGCTCCATATAACTAAAAAAAGTGCAATTTTACTGGAGAGACTTTTTAAGATGAAAAATGCTGAATAATAGAAACTCTATTTATTTTGATTAGTTAGTTATTATGAGTTATTAGCTATTATGATATGCAATTATTAATTAATTATGGTGCTTTTCGATAAATTTATAAAATTACACCAAAAAACCGCAGTCATCCCCTAGATTTCACTACCCTTTTTTGATTGTGCCGTTATTTCAGAAAATTTCATTCAAACATCGAGGCGCTATCTGACAAAAACTTGCAGAATTAAAAATACGTCACTTTGCAGGATGAAAGTCGACAGATAATGCATATATGTATTCTATACAATAAAACGAAATTTGAAATTTTTTGAGTTGTACACATCAATGCAAAACAGCGATATGTAACTAAAAATTCAAAAACTTTTTGCACTATGATACTTTCTAACAAGAAAAATAAAAAAAGATGGAGTAATGAAGAAAGATCGTTAGCTTTGAATTTCCATTACAAATCTCCTACAACTTACAGGTATTTTAAAGATAATTTATACATAAATTTACCATCTCTGACCTCTGCATCGTTGGCAACTAATTAAAAATATTCAACTTGGTTTTAATAACATGCTTGCAGAAAACCTTAAGGCTGGTCGCACACTGCAGCCGATTCGGCCGAATTTTTTACGGCCGTATTTGGCGGAATTTTTTACGTCCGTATTGAACCGAATTTCAACTTTAAATTCGGCCGAACTTTAGGTTAGTTTCCATCTTAAATGCTAGTTGTTTCATTTTAAATGGTCACACATATAAATATATCCTAAATAAAATAAAAGGAAGATTAATAAACATTTCTACGAGAGCGTACTTCCATTATCAACTTCAAATCTGATCGGATAAAACCTACAGACTTCAACGGCCGAAAAACCGGTGTAATGTGCGAATGAGAATAGGAAAATAATTGTTTGAAAAATTCGGCCGATTACGACCGTAAAAAATTCGGCCGAATCGGCTGTAGTGTGCGACCAGCCTAAAGGTGGGTATCCACCAAGAGTTTTGTCTCCGCACTGTCTCCATACATTATCCGCCGAAGTGTCTCCATCAAAATCAATGTGCGGAGATAAGAAATGTGCGGAGATGAGAAGTGCGGAGACTACACACGCACACCGATATCCATTAAAAAATGTTCTGTGTCGGTGCGGAGAATTTCTGCGGGGACTGTGCGCGGATAAGCAAATGCATTGGATACTTGAAAAAAGACTTCGAAAAGTGTTGAAGTTGCTTGTTGAGGCCTATCTTTTGTTTTCCAGTGAATATGGAAAACACAAAACATATTAGGACAGACAAGAGTAATTAGTAGGGGAGCTGGCACTTGGAAAAATCGTGTCATCCCAATCTTCTGCCGTTTGGTATAGTATTATAAGCTTTTCAAATAATTTCAAGCATTTTTTTGTAATATGACATTTTTGTGGGAAGTGGACCCTCCTCGAGTTAGGGCTTTGAAAAGGGGTTAGAACTGAAAAAAAATTCTGCCACTGCGTAAGTAGGTTTTAATAGGGCTAAATACTAGTGGCAGAAATTTTTGACCATTTGCACCCTCCCGAAGCCATCCCTAGCTGATGTTGCCATTTCGCACCCCACACTCCAGCATATGGTAAATTTTACGAACACAATAAGTCGTTGTGGGAGGCCGAATCAAACGATTATAAAAATAAAAATAAAAAGAGCGACTTTATGTATATTTAGACTAAAATCGTCTAATTATAATCATTAAATCATATTTATACTAAAATCGGAAAACATGAAACATTGCGCGCGCACAAGAATTTTATCATTCAAGGTCGTATCCACCTAAAGTCTTGTCTCTGTAGAGTGCGCGCACAGTCCTACGGATACGTAAAGGTGCGTTTCCACTGCGGTCTGCAGACAGTGCGCGCACATAAAAATCCACACAAATTGAGCAAAAAACGAAAAATCTCAAACTGTGCGGAGACATAGCTTTCAATGCGTATCCACTAAAATCTTGCAGGAAGCATATGAAAAGTCTCAAACTATGTTCTAAAGGACTGTGCGCGCACTGTACAGAGACAAGACTTCAGGTGGATACGACCTTGAATGAAAAAATTATTGTGTGCTCAATGTTTTATGTTTTCCGATTTAAGTCTCTAAATATATTACCATAGTAGGGGAGCTGGCACTTGAAAAAATCGTGTCGTCCCTACCTTCTGCCGTTTGGCATATAAGCTTTTCAAGTAATTTCAACCAATTTTTATAATATGACATTTTTGCGGGAAGTGGGCCCATTTCGAGTTAGGTGGTTGGAGGGGGGGGGGGTGAAAAGGGGGTTAAATTTGAAAAAAAATTCTGCCGTTGCGAATGTAGGTTCTATTGGGGCTAAATAACTGTTAAATATTAGTGGCAGAAATTTTCTACCATTTGCTGGTTTGTGGGGGGTGAAATGGCAACTTCAGCTACGGGTGGCTTGGGGAGGGTGCAAATGGTCAAAAATTCCTATTTTAATTTTTATACTCCTTTATTCGGCATCCCACAATAACTTATTTATTTTTTATTTGTCCATTCCATCGTAAAAAAAATCTATCTCTTCAAAATAATACCGTTTTTTGTCCTAAGATGTTTTGTGTTTTCCATATTCACTGGAAAACAAAAGATAGGCCTCAACAAGCAACTTCAACACTTTTCGAAGTCTTTTTTCAAGTATCCACTGCATTTACTTATCCGCGCACAGTCCGCGCAGAAGTTCTCCGCACCGACACAGAACATTTTTTAATGGATCTCCGCACATTTCTTATCTCCGCGCATTGATTTTGGTGGAGACACTTCGGCGGATAATGTATGGAGATAGTGCGGAGACAAAACTCTTGGTGGATACCCACCTTAATAAAAACTTTGTCTCCGCACAGTTTGAGATTTTTCGTTTTTTGCTCTATTTGTGTGGATTTTTGTGTGCGCGCACTGTCTGCAGACCGCAGTGGAAACGCACCTTAAGAAGATTGTTTCATATTGGGATGAAGAAATGAGGCACGCTGTGTTAATATTCGATGAAATTAATATCAGAAGAGAATTAGCATATGATCAGGTAACAGATGAAATAGTTGGTTTTGTAGATATAGGTGATTTTAGAAATAAAGAACCAGCAAAGTATGTTTCTGTTTTTATGGTTCAAGGTTTATTTTCTAATTGGAAATTTATTATTAGTTTTTTCGCCACCGATAAACGATAAAAGTATTAGCCGAAAAAGTGAAGTTGATTTTCGACTACTGTTGTGAACTTTGGCTTAAAATCCGAAATATAACCTCAGATCAGGCTTCTAACAATCGTAGTTGAATTAGTTCTCTCGGAGTAACGGAAAACGACCCAATGATGTTCCGCATTTGTTCAAATCAATACTTTATTATTAAAAGATATTCACTGTGAAGATGGAACAGTAAGTTGGAACAGTGTTAAAGAACTAAAATGGTGCTGAAGTTAACTTCAAAACATGTATAGCCAAATACTTGTGAAAAAAATAAGGTTCTTCAAGTTTTAAGTAACACAGTTTGTGCTGCCCTTAAAACTGCTTTGGAATTAAATTTGCTTAGCCCTAATGTTTCATCGGTTACACTTTCTACTTACGTTCTCAATAAATTGTTCTATTGTCTCAATAGTAAAGAACATTTTAGTAGAAATTTGTATAAGTGTGGATTAACTCATACAAATACTCCAAGGAAATATCTTTCTAAAATGCTACATTACATCCAATCAATTTCATTTGAGAACAAAAACAAAACATTTAGATTGTGGGATTGATTTTGACTCTAAAATCCATTATTCTTTTAACTGATGAAATATTAAACGAGTTTCCCAATAAACATTTCGTTCTGACATCGAAATTTAACCAAGACCCAACCTACTTTTCTTAGTACGATCAAGCGGGAGCTTCAGTAACAACCCGTATCTATATAACTTCTACAGTATCATTTGCAAAATTATATCGAACAAAATTTGGTCTATATCTTCCCATAGGAAGAATTGTGACGAAGATAGTCAGCAATTTATAGCTATTGACTCATTTCGTGATTGCAAAACCATAAATAATAATTACGATCATTGTATTTTTACTGGAGGATCGGACCATTGGTGATGTCACTAATGACGGTCATAAAGTTAGCAATATAATCGAGTCAATTGTTTTGTTTGTGGCATTCACTTCAATTTAAAGATAAGAGCTAATTTAAAAACTATTCCAAGCAAAAAATTATACAATTCTAAAAGGGAAAATTGTTTCCTCAAATTCTTAGGAATAGAAGCGTGAATAGCAAATTGGAGAATTGCTTTTAAAAAGTTCAATTTTATGTCGGATTTACACAACTAAATAAATGCCTGTAAGGGATGTAACGCTGAAAATGTTTTTGTGGATTAAGCTTACTGGGGAAACCTCTTTAAAAAAACGAGCTTAATACTCCACCCCTGCGGTGGTGTGGAAAGGAGTATTTATTTTCAACAAAATACAAGTATTAGAGGGACACCGAAACTTTCCCGCACGTTTTACGAGTAAAATGGTTGTCGAAATTAATTGCGTCAAGTTAAAATTTACCCCAATAAAAGAGAACATGACTGCTGAAACTAGGATTCTTTCCAGGATGTCAGTAGAACATCATAATAAAGATAAGAAAAATGCAAGTTATTTGGATTTTTTTCCTAGTGCCTAAGATAGAATTCTTGTATTGGCTGCACTATTAAATGAGAATAGCCACAAATACCCATAAAGCAATAATTTCCACTTTTCATATTTTTAAATTTGTTCATGATATGATATTTTACATCTTGAAATCCTTGTTCTTGTGAATCTTTGATCAAAATAAAACTTTCGCAAATCTGCAAAATAAACTCATCGCGGAAATCATTGTTATAAATCAAAACAAAATCAAAATTCGCACAAAACTCACGATTTTACTAACTTTTGCAAAGTAGTAGAAACCGAAAAGTCAGACCTGAAAAAACAAAATATTCAAACTTCTAAAAATATGTAATTGATTTTTGTCATTTAAACAAAAAATCAAACAATACGTTTAATAGCTTCCTTCTTATTTACATTTATTTCCGCCAACAAATCCCTTAATAAAATTTACCTAGAATACAATATACACATTCGTACATGCCGATATTTCATAAATGAGAAAACCTGTAAAAAAAGAAGCGCAAACGCGAATAGCTCTACAAGAACCATGCTCCCATGCATCGCAAACGCTTTCCTTTCCATTTACTCTCTTCAGATTAGATTTACTCAAATATCTTGACAGTGCCACCGAAAATAAAGATTTAGCGGGGGCAGCTTTCGCTTGGAGGAAGCTTAAATGGAGGAAATAGGAAAGCTCTCTCAACAGGAACCTGCACACTTTTCTTGTATGAAATGGAATATCTTTCCTTTTATTTGTCTAGGGTAAGGGGGATCCTTACCATACCCAGCAGGAAATTTACACATTACGGAATCGATGCAGTAAGTGATAGCTATACTACTTCTTCGATTCCAAACATCGATGGAAATTAACACGGGGATGTCATTGAAAAGTAATGCATTCTAGACTCACTTGCTATATCACCGAAAACTGCAGCGGTTTGATTTTTTGAATGATGTGCTGCCAATTCTGCGAAGCTGGCTGAATTTTCGAATGCTGGGGTGGGATTACAGAAGTGGTTTCAACTCATTTGTTACGAGTTTTAAATGGAAATATCCAAAAGAAACCTCGAAACAGATGACTTGAAACAACTTCTGTAATGCCACCCCAGCCTTAAATTGTAATTTTAACTTCGCAGCGCACGAGACTAGATTTCATTTTTACACTTTTTCACTTCCACTACTTACCGTGGAATGTATGAAAGAGGAATACCAATTCTGCATTACATTTTGGTTTCCAAGTTTCATAAATTCCGTTTCATTGCATGAATACATCGATGGAAAAATGAATCTATTCTCTTTTTTCCTGCTGGGTACCCCTTAAAGAAGTACTTATTTTTACACACGATGTCATAGGAGGTAAGGCCTTACTTTTTACTACATCGATGAGCCCTTATATAAGGCATTACAAGAGAAGGCAGATGGTAAGGGGTAATCCAGAATTCGACCCAACGAAGTTAGAAATTTACCCGATGACCCATTTGTTTTCGTATTTTTGGAATGGTATTTGAGTCATCGGGCAAATTTCTAACTTCTTTGGGTCTAATTCTGGATTACCCCTTACCATCTGCCTTCTCTTGTAATTCGTTATATAAGGGCTCTTCTAACACCTAAGAAAATAGGAGTACCCCTTACCAGATGCCTACTTATATCAGTGCTCCATCGGTAAGTGCTACCTAGAATTCCTACTGGGGCGGTAATTACTGCAACAAACATCACATGATCCCATTTGAAAAGCACGCAGAATGCAGTTACTGCCGCACATCAATGCGACCAATTGAAATATTGCGTTGCAACACCAAGGAGATATCGCAAAGAGATAGAAACGTCTTCCTTCAATGCAATATTTACAGCGTGTCGCATTGCGATTTGGAAATTTGACTTCATGGGAAGTGTTTTTTGCAAAATTAAAAAATGAGTTCCAAAAAAAAGAAAAGGGAAGATCCAATTTATTTAAAAAATACAAAAATACAGGCATTTATCTTCACTAGAACTCATTTTGTTATATTTACAGCATCACACCTTGTGGTAAATGTCGCATAAATATACGGTTTCTAATCTCAATGCAGTAATTACCGCATTGCGGCATTTATCTTAATGCAACAAATGTCTCACAAGTGTGCGGCCCGCCTTAATCGCCAGTGTGAGATATTTATCGATTTGCAATCCGACCAGTAAAATTTGAAAGCTTTTTTATACTCACGCGAATGTGATGCATCCCAGTTGGGAAAAGAAGAATCCATTCCAGAAGAATTGATTCAGAATGCATTCTGGAGAATGCAGAAGGGAACCGAATGTATTCCCAGTTCGTTGCTAATAGCCTTATGACACTGGCTTTTTCGTAGGCTGAAAATGCTGCCTTGGCTAGGCTAAAATTGACGAAATCTGTTATACTGTGTGACAGAGATAGCATGCGAGAGTAAGAACGATATTATATTATTATAACAGATTATTGTTAGTGGATCCAGAAGAAATCCGTTGGGAGATATTTGAAATATTTAAATTTATTGTGATTAAAATTAAATTAATTTAAATTTATTGTATTTAAAATTAAACATCGTCAACATCAGGTACATAAATTAAGATTCTTTGTTCTCTTCCTTTCAATTTGCTACTTCCTTAATAAAAAATCTGTTTTTGGCCTGAGTCCTTCTTTACCACCGTTGTGTTTCCCACAATTAAATCCTTTCATACATCGAATGCCTCTGTTTACTTCTTCAAAGGAGATTTTTGTTTATTACTTTCAAGACAAAAACTTGCAGGGGTCGCAGGTCACTTTTTTAATTCCTGGTCATTGCATATGTAATTAAAAAAACAATCGGAATCCAGTTTTGTGGCACCTCTGGACAGGTCATAACAAATTCTGTCGTGAGTTATAAATTGTGAGTTGTTGCTGTTTTGTCCGTACGAAATGGCGGAAAAAGTATAAAAAATTAAAAACTAACTTGGACAGAATATCAAGTAGAGTTTATAATAGATGGGATAGTTTATCGTCAAACTGCGGCACCACGTAAATCATAGAATCCCCAATTCGCAACCCCTACCCGTTGTAATATGAAAAATATGTCTCCCCCGCCTTGAAATTACTATTAGGACATTAAAACATTAAAACAACACCTCAAAATTTGTTTGGAGCGATTTTACACCGGAGCCCCAGTTCTAAACATTTACCCTTTAATTATATTTATTGTAACTTCAATTATATTTATAATCACTTAAATTGTATTTATAATCACTTCAATTTATTGTTATTCACTCACTGTTATAAAAAGTCTAGAATGCAGCAAACTGTTATAAAAAGCATAGGAAAAAGAACATGAATTTCATTCTTTTCTTATGCTTTTTATAACAGCTTTCTAGACTTTTTATAACACTTAAAATCCAGCCAAGAAAAGTTTGAGTATATTCCTCTCACTCTTACATATGGGAATATCTCTTTTGAATTTTTTCTTTCAGGTTTCAGCCTAGCCAAGGCAGCATTTTCAGCCTACGATGAAGGCAGTGTCATAAGGCTATAAGCGTAAAAAATGCCCAATCAATTCTAAGGAATCAATTCTGAACCGATTCTAGGGAATGCAGAGAGGAATGAATTGGTTCGATCCTATGACATCCCAATGCAAAAAGAATCGATTCTCTACATGTCTTTGAATCTAAAGTGGAATCACTTCTAATGTACTGGAATCAATTCTGAAAGCATTCTGTTCCCAACTGGGATGGAATGTGTTGTTGCAAATATCACTGCACGTTATACATTCTTCTGCGTGAACCCAAGAGATTTTGTCGGTGGAACATGTGCTAATACTGTACTTATACATTTTCGAAAAGCACTGAGTGAACTCTGCAAGAATTGGGTATTGGTAAAGTCCAAAGTCCAAGTCTCTTAAATATGATTAAAACAGGGATAGTTAAAAATGTTCACTATTGGCTAAATTAGATTATGGGTACACTTTCACTTAGTACTGGCACTACGGAGCGAAATAAGGAACGAATTCATGATGTATTTGTCAAGGTTGGACATTAAATTATTAATTAATAATTAATTAACTGAAGCAAAAGCTCGTTAACACCGGTTTGGTAAGACGAAAAAATCCGTCCCCCATGTTAAAAGATGCGTCAGCCATTAGTTTTATACCGTCTACTTCCAAGGATGGGTTTCCAGGTTTTGTTGAAAGTAAGACAGTACTTCGCATTTAATTCGATACGATTCTTGCGGTCCCAATCAAGAATAAGTTCAATGTCCCTGTTGATTGAGTCAGGCATGAGTCCGCGATCGAAAAGACAGGATTATTATGGAAGGAGTAAGAGTAACGGAGAGTACCATCATCAGGAAAACTGTAAAGACAGAATTGACACCGCTGAAAGTATTATAGGGCAAAAAGTTTGCGCATAGGTTTATCCAAAGGTGAGGCGCATTTCTTTAAGACGATTGGGATATACATATTGTCGGGTCCAGTTGGTTTGCTGGCATCGAGCTCTTGAAGGCCCATATATACCTGAAGAAGACCGTCCCCATTGAGTATGTGGAACACTTGGGCGCAGGGCGTGACATAGGACTATCCGGCAATTAGTAATTAATAAATGAGTATTTTCCAGCCAATTACCCATATCACCCAGTTCTGTTGTCTGGTTTAGTTGGGGTAGGCATTTTGTATGGAAGTTAGCGCTGACTAGGCATTGGTCCGAATTGCCAACAGGTGAACCATCTTCGACGGAGTTGGATGAGAAGTAAGAAATATTACAAGGAGATGGACTTTTTGACCAGCATCATCATTGATTCCCGTGGGATGATCCACAATTTGTTATAGATGACTGCAAAAAGCTCCAAGTCCTTGCCTGAAACAATACTGCTTTTGTGGTAACCTCACACTGCTTCCATACTCTGCATTGAATATGACGTGGTTTCGGGTGATAATTTTAAGTCAGAGGTGGTTAAAATCAAAAGATATTATGAATTTTATGATAACCCGGGGTCTATACGTGCGTTTTTTATCGAATAAGTTTTTGCCAAAATCGTACCGCCAAAATTGTAATTGCCAAAATCGTACCGCCATATTGGCGCCGCCATTTTGATTTTTTTAAAATTTTGCCCACAGATTCGTCATTTGTGACCTTAAAAACTCCCCGATACCAATTTTCAATGGATTCGGAACACATTTGCAAAATTCACCCGCCATTTTTAATTTTCAAATTTGACTACAGAATCGTCATTTGTGGCCCTAAAAATCTCCCGATACCGGTTTTCAATGGATTCAGAAGACATTTGCAGAATTCATCCGCCATTTTTAATTTTCAAATTTTGACCACAGAATCGTCATTTGTGGCCCTAAAAACCCCCGATACCGATTTTCAATGGATTCAGAAAACATTTCCAAAATTTATCCGCCATTTTGAATTTTCAAATTTTGACCACAGAATCGTCATTTATGGCCCTAAAAACCTCCCGCTACAGATTTTCAATGGATTCAGAACACATTTGCAAAATTCATCCACCATATTGGCGCTGCCATTTTGAATTTTCAAAAGTTGACCACAGAATCGTCATTTGTGGCCCTAAAAACCCCCGATACCGATTTTTAATGGATTCAGAACACATTTCCAAAATTGATCCGCCATATTGGCGCCGCCATTTTGAATTTTTAAAATTTGACCATAGAATCGTCATTTGTGGCCCTAAAAACCCCCGATACCGATTTGTAATGGATTCAGAACACATTTCCAAAATTCATCCGCCATATTAGCGCCGCCATTTTTAATTTTCTAATTTTGACCACAGAATCGTCATTTGTGGCCCTAAAACCCCCCCGATACCGATTTTCACTGGCATGGAGAATATACAAGAATATACTAGAAGTTCATTTTTGGCTACAGATGTCACCTTTGTCCGATGTACCCCACATGAATTTAATAAAAATTCATTGGAAACATCAAAAATTGATTAATTACGAATAATCGCATTGATATAAAATCGAATTTGGAAGCTGGTAAACAGCTGTAAGCTGCTAAACGTAAAATATATTAGTAATAAACGAACTTTACCATGAACCGGATAAATATAATCGGCCATGTTTTTCGGGGTACATTTGACTACAGCGCCACCAATAATCAAACGAAAATTGACAACACGGAGTTTTATCTCCTTGTATAGCCTCCATGTTCACTGGAATCGGAACACAATTGAAAAATTCGTCCGCCATCTTGGAACCGCCATCTTGATTTTTTTACAAAATTGTCAGATTGCACTGACACGTTAGCTCAATGTGTGTGCAAAGTTTCATAAGAATCGGTTTAGTAGAAGTAGTTGAAAAAGCTGTCGCAAGATTTGACCCAAACAAATATACGAGGTCAAGCTAAATAAAAGCATTAATATCTTGTTCATTGTTTTATTTTCCCAAATAATAACAGTAAATATTTTGTATTATATATTCAAACTAATTTCTGATTGAGTAATTATATTTAGTTTTAACCATTCAAAATCATTAGTAAAACAGTAAATAATTATCGCTTATTGTACAGTTGCCATATAGCTTTATTATTATCTTGGCCAGAAAAATCTTCTGAAAAAGTCGGCTGGTGTAAAACTAGCCCTTAGAAACTCGCGCTTAAGTGAAGAATAGAACACGGATCGGATTTCCCTCCATAGCCTCGCGACAGAACCCCTCACCCAGCAACGTCGTGCACAGTAAAGGCTGAACTACAATGTGGCGCTGGCGCGTGCTGCTGGCGCTGCAGCGCAAACTGTCAAAAGTAAAAAACGTAGCCCACCCGAAGTGCAGTTACAATGTGCAGCTGGCGCTGGCGCGTGGTAGCTCACTTTTGCCAACTTTCTACTTTTGGTGCGCGCCAGTACACCAGCCAGTTGGGAATTTTGATAAATGAAGGCGCTGAAGTCCAAAGTACCCCAAAAAATTTTCGTATTTAATCAATTTTTGGATTTTCCTGTACAAAAAATAATTTCCAATGAATTTTTTTTTGCATTGCCCCATTTCCACTAACTTAAGCCTCAAACAGAACCAATCCGCTCCATCCGTTTTTAAAGTTTTGACATGACTTAGCGCCACGCATTTTATTTGCACTCAGCTACATGGTGCGCACCAGAGAACGCGCTAGCACCAAGAAGAGCGCCAGCACCACGCGGCAGCGCCACATTGTAGTTCCCACTTAAAATCGTCTACGAATCTTTGCCTACAAAAACCCAAACCTTCGCTTAGCTGATGAATCGTACAAGAAATTTATTTCCCTCCATAGCCTCAGGATAAAAACCCCCTCACCCATCGACATCGTGAACAGACATCAGCTAAAGAATGGGAGTTGAAATGCTTGCCCTCCATACCCCTTCGCCTATATTCTCTGTTGCGACTCGCGTTGCGTCTCGCATATTCCTAAAAATTCACTCTCATAAGATTTTTAAAAACGCGCCTAAAGAAGGGGTGAATTCAAAAACTCAACACTGCCGCAACACTGCAGAATTCAGCTACAGACTTCTAATCGCTGAATTCTGCAGTGTTGCGGCAGTGTTGAATTTTTGAATTCACCCAAGTATAACTTCAAAAACTTTGTTTTCTGCTCAAAATCATTTTACAAATGAAAACTTATGCGTTTACTTTCCCAGGGAGCAGAAAAAACGCATGCATATGAAATATCTTATGCGATTAAAGAACGCTCGTGTAGACGAGGGATAAGCCACAACATTCCTAACATAAATGGCAATACACCTAAGGGCGGAAAGTTTGTACACTATGGTGTACCCTGACAGCATCATGTGATATTTGGGTTTCTGTTTAGTGCGAGGGCGGTTCAAAATTCAATAAATGGCTCTCAAATGACCCAAATGAAAAATTCGTATGGGGCTCATGTCTTGACATCGGTGATGGATATTTTATGGATGAGTGAAGGGAAGGTAGGAAAGATTGTGCCGATCGTATCTGAAACTCGTGTCGTCCTCAGTCAGAGTAAGAACCGTTGACGTCGCAATCGCAAAGGAAAAGTAAAATTTTTTGAATTAAGAACTATATTTAGGGTACAATCCTCAGAAAAATTAAGGGCACTTTCAGTAATGCATACTTGCATGCGCAAATATGCGCAAATTCGACCGAATGATTTGCATGACAAATGTGAGAAAGTAACTTGCGCATGCAGACTTGCATGCATTAGTGAACTTCTTTGGCCATAATTACAAATGGCGATGGTCAACTAGTAGTGCCATACGCTCATCGTTTCATTCTGGTTCGAAATTTTTAAGTGGAAGGTTCTGCAACTATCTGGATTTTTTTATTTTACAATATGAATATAAACAAAAAAATTGTTATAACAAAAACAATAATAAGTAACGCACGAAGTGTGATAATGCAATCAGAAAATAGTAATTACAGTACAAGATATTGCTATGAAATGCAGAAAAGAAGAAAAAATAGAAACTTACGTTTAATGGCTTATCTGAAAAAAAAGAAAACTGTTGTCTTTAAAAATCAAAATTATGTGCGGGTGATAAGTAAATTTTCAGATGAAACATTTTTTTCACATTTCAGAATGAAGCGTGAATGCTTCATTGTAAGTAATTAAACATAAATATAATTTTAATAAAAGTTTTAATATAATATGTATTACGTAGCAACTTTTAAATGAAATCAAGAAAGTCTGGAAAATAAAAAGCAGAGGACGTCCAGAAGCCAATATTGAAAACTATTTATATATGACATTGTGGTGGTTAAGCAACCAGAATTCATTACGGGAAATTTCCGATCGGTTTAATTACTCACTAGGATGGGTATATCAAACTGTAATTAAAGTTTGCAAGATTATTTGAGGACTTGCAGGAAAATACATACAATGGCCAAGTTCTCAGGGAATTGTGGAAATCATAGATGGTTTCGAAAATTGCAGACCTGGAAATAAATTTCCATCAGTTGCAGGATGCGTGGATGGGACCCACATAAAAATTCGTACACCATCTCAAGATAGCAGTAGCTATTACAATCGTAAAGGTTTCCATTCTTTAATATTGCAGGTTTTTATAACTACGCAAAATTTAGTGGTACATTTCAATAATCATCATTGCAGGGAATCTGTGATCATAATTTAATCTTCAGAGATGTTTTCTTTGGATGGCCAGGGAGCAGCCACGACGCTAACGTCTGGAGAAATAGTCCAATTGGGCAGGCCTTAGCTGATGGAACTCTGACATTGCCCCACGATGCCCATTTATTAGGAGATTCAGCATACCCGTTGCTACCATATTTGATTACGCCATATCGAGATAATGGCCACCTCTCAGAGAGAGAAAGAACTTTCAATCAAAGTCATAGCTCTGTAAGAGTATTGATTGAGCAGGCGTTCGGTATTCTAAAGTCCAAATTCAGGATCTTAAATTCCTTAACATTAAATAAATTAGCAGATGCTAAATTTATAGTATTAAGCACTATTGTCTTACATAATTTCATAAGAATGCATTCTACCTCCTTACAAATGATCGTATTAAATTATTTAGATTTGAATGCAGAAAACGACGACGAAGAAGAGGATAATCAAAATATAAGTGAAATGAGAAATGCTTCAACAAAAAGAGATGTTATTTGTGAATGGCTTGCATCGAATTAAATATTATGTTTATGTGTTCTTTTATATTAAATTCTTATGAACAAACATTTCATATCTTTTCATGATTGGGCAACATAAATCTGTAAAACATGATACAAAACTTTCAAAAAAATTATTTTTTATTAATTCATGGCAACATAATAAGTAAAATATCACAAAATTAAATTCTTCCTAAGACATAATAAAAAAAAATAAAATTAACAGTCTTCATAATACTTAATACTTAAAAACTTATTTCCTAAGTTCTGAAATTAAAGATTGGAAAACCTCAAGCATTTCCTGCAAAATTTTCACACGCGTTTCTTCTATTTCTAATTTTTTATGTTCTAATTCTAGGAACTCCGTGTGGCGTTTTTTATCCTCTTTGGCTTGCTCCTTTAAGTATTCTAAAATGTTTTCATCGCGTTTCTTTCTTTTATTTTTATTTCGCACTTCACTTTGTGTTTCATTGTCATCTATCTCTATATCTAAACCGTCATCATCGGTTTTATCTAAAAAACTTGTTGACACAGTTTTAGAATTTCCTTTAAATGTACTGCATGTTATGTTTTCTGGTGGTTGGACAGAGTGTTTGGTGCCGTAAACATCGTCAAATAATTCATAATAGGCCCAATTCGTTCTCCCTCTTCCAGACGAATTGTGCCTTTGCTTAACTCTTTTGTATGTTGTATATAAATTATAAAATTTGGCCTTAATAGAGTCAACCTTTAAAGGCAAATCTGTAACCGTCTTTTTCATTTCCGTTAGGATTCTGCGCCAAAGAACACTTCTACTCTGTTTTCCTCCAGCAAAATCCTTCTCAAGTTCCAAACGGGTTTTTATAAGTAGTTTAATCCGCGAAGAACTCCATCCTTCATTTTCTCTAGAATATTCGTAAATAGTGGCAATTATTTTATTAAAAAATTTATACAAACCCAACGTTACAAATTTCTTCATTATCCATTTTAATTTTAATCAATAATAAATATAGTAGAAACAAAACAACCCAACCAGCGGGAGTGGCAGTACAATTTTTGACATTTCATTCTTCTTCTTAATATTCAGTATTGCATGCTGTTGAAAGCACATGCAGAACTTGCGCTCATTTGCTTCGCACGTTTTAATTTATGAACCCTGTGCGAACGCATGTTTTGACTTCTTGCTTTAATGAAGTTCTTGCATGCGCAAATATGCGCAACCATGCATTAATGAAAGCACCCTAATATGACCCAAGCATGCGCGTAGAACGTGGTTTTTCCCATTAATAAATTTTTACTTCGAGAGCTCAGGCCCGCCAGACCTACGTCATTTTCTTAAAGCTGATATTTCCTATGTACACAGTGTGATACGCAATTAAGAACGTATGCACACTCGCTAGCGCGGAGAATGGGCCCTTTTGATGATAAAGGGGTTGGGGGTAAAAATGAGGTTCAAATGAAAAAAAATTTCTGTCGCTGCGTATGTAGGTTCTGTTAGGGCTAAATAACCGTTTAATACTAGTGGCAGCCATTTTTGACCATTTGCACCCTCCCCAAGCCACCTCTAGCTGAAGTTACCATTTCGATACACACGTATGCGCACACGTGCAGGTAGTAAAGTGGTGCTGCGCGACTAAGCCTTAAAAGAAAAATGATTGATTTATTTTTATTTTTTAGTTATATTCTTTCTTTTAAGTTGCTGTTATTTAATGGAATAAATAGAATAAGAAAATTATGTTATTTTATGTGAAATATATGCGCATGAAAAGGGGCGCGTGAAGTTCAAACACTTGCGCCAAAATTATGGTTTTGTATGAAAAACTAAATGAGATCAAAGTAGTAGTTGCAGTTTTTCAACGGCTTTTCTTTGGTCGCTTTGAATCTGAAAACGCGCAAAACGGTCTCGAGCGGCGAAACTATACGGAATTCAAAAAAACAGTGAAGACACAATTTGTAGGTATTTTACGCCCTTCGCTCCATTGATATTTTCACCAAAATGCATAGTTTCTCCTCAAAATAGAAAAAAAGGCGAAAACCATCATGTATTTGTATATTTCTCAAAAACAACCTTTTTTTCGAACTGCGAGTTGTGACAATCATGTATAGACGACCGAAATCCTTCATTTGGCACCGATCTCATAGCTGTGGTTAAAATTTCTTTAATTTTTCCTAATTTGAGCGGACTATATGTGATTATTCCAACTCAGATCTTCGGTTAATGTTATGCCTAGGATATTGAGAGATGGTTAGTTCTAGAACGTCCAATGAAACGGCAGCAATTGTGGAGCACTTTGGTTAGTAATGAGACAGTACTTCGTTTTTATTGCGTTAAATTCGACATGATTCTTATGCCCCAATCTAGAATCAATTTGATATCCCTGCTGATTAGATTGGACATTATGTTTACAGTCATGCCGCCGTCTGGCAATATAAGACAAGCATATTATCGAAGCTATACGAGTAGCCCAGAGAACAGGGATCAGCAAAACTGTGAAGTGAGCTGTAAAGGATTGAGAGAAGGTCATTTATAAAAACCAGGAAGAGAGCTGGTGATAGAGTTGAGCCCTGGGGCAACACCTGCAGAGATGGTGTGGAGATTATATTCGACGCCATCCAATACCACATCGATTGAACAGCCAGAAAGAAAATCTCAATCCAGTTCTTTAGAACATTGTCAATACCAGTAGCTTGGAGTTTAGTCAACAGAACTGGGTGCCATACTTTATCAAAAGCTTTGCAGGGGCCGGGTTCCGCAAGCGTGAACACAACTGTGTGCACGACGAAACAATGGAAATTTCCGTTGTTTCGTCGTGCACACTGTCGTGTTCACCCAAGACCAACCAGACCAGATTCACCTAATGGGTGTATACTTTGGTAGAGGTGCTCCGTTAGGCATTCGATCTAAAGCCGTACTGCTCGTCGCCCAATACTTTATTGTTAAAGAATTATGCTAATAAACTTGTTTCTCACTCTCTTTAAAATTGTCATATTGTGACATAAAAGACTTATTGATGTATGGTTTCATTATTAATCTTTATCATTCGAAACATATCAAATTTATAAAAAAGAAATCTAAATTCACACTAAATGTATTATTTTAACTTTCAGGTCGGTGGCATTGCGAAAGATGTGCTATATGTATGCGTTGTGGATCTTCTAAGCCTGATGGTAATATGCCTCCTACACCGCCCGTACCAAATCAGTCAAAGTCAAAAAAGAAGGCTAAATGGGTTCACGAGTATAAAATTGATCATCTAACAAAAATACGTGAACATTTTTCAATACTGTGTGTGCCGTGCGCCCGATTAAAAGTTAAAAGTAAAACGTAGAGAGAAAACGGACTAAACATTTTTTTTTTAAATTTAATGTTCAAGTATTGAAGATAAGAGAAAAGAAAAAAAAATATATATAAATAAAAAAAAGCATAAATTTTTGTGTAATTGTACCTTTAATATTATTCAAGTTTATTTGTTGCCTATAATATGGACACTTAAGTGGAGAAACTTTGTGTTTAAAGCAAAGGATTTTAATAGAACCATCATAGTATAAGAATCGTATCAAATTCTTTATTTTATTTAAATAAAATTAATAAGGATTACAGTGGACATTTTTAATATAACAACACATTTGTTTATTATTATTGTTAATAATAATTTCTTTCGATCGTGTAGACTTAATTATATAAATATTTTTTTAAAGGTAATTTAAGTTCTTTTTTAATGTAAATTATTTTTAAGTCTTAACAGAGACAAACAAATTAAATGAAAGAATAAAAAAATATACTAAAACATCATGTAATGCTGTAAACGTTGTATATTTTTATATTTGAAATGAAACAGTTCTTCTAAGAGATTCAGTAAATAAGATGCGAGTATTTTATATTATTGATTTCTGCCCTGTTTGCTGACGTTACTTTGTAGCGTTATTTATGTACAAATATGACTTGTATATACATTATTTCTAGGGATTGGTAAAAAATTTCTTGAATACTTTTTCTGTAGCACATCACCCACTTTTAATTTATCTGTATCCTTGGATTTATAAAAAAAGTGTAATTTGTGTTTCATAAAACTAAATTTGAGTAAAATATTCAAGATTGTACAAACGCAACTTAGTGCATTTGTCATATGCCATGCAATATTGACAAATTGCTTGCATCGACATATAAATGCATAAAAAAATGATATACTATATTGAATGCGTTTCTATTATTAAAATAATTACGGAGCAAATATTGAAATCTTTATGCCGGATCCACATGTTTGTCAAGACTTGGCAAGCGTTCGCAAATTTATACGTGTCGATAAGGCGTTTGGCTTGGCTTGTATAAGCTTGGCAATGATTGTGGCCGATCGAGTGTCGGCTTTTGGCGCAATTGAAAGGAAGTTTGCGGCAAGCGTTTGCGGACGCGTCCACAGGTTTGTTTTAAGTTTAGTTTCGTTTGTGCACTAGCGGCGAACACACGTGCAACAGACAATTACCTGGTACAGTTTCTATGAATTTTGAACATTCACCATCTTCTTTGCTGTATTTTCCTTTTTTCCTTTTTTATTTTAATTTTATAATAAAAATACGTCAAATCAAAATTTATGGCCGTAACAACCTCGGCGTCTGTCATGCTTGCTTGTCCAGAACATACAAGCGCACTCGAAAGCGTGTGAATGCTCCCCAAATCTAAGCAAGGGGTTTTCAATTTTCGAGCGCTTGCCAAGCCTTGACAAACGTGTGGATAAAGCATTAGAACAAAAATCTATCTATATTAATTTAAAAGAAAGTTTCTGTATGTACATATGTATGCATGTTTGGGTGCATGTGTGCGCTATGGAGGGCCGGCAGTGCCGGTCTCCCATGATGCACTTCAACTTAGAATACAAAACTACAGGAAGTGAAATTCAAACTGCACACTTCATTGCTCTTTTTTTCATTGAAAATTCACTCGTAACAACTTCTAATTGACAAAAACAAATTCTTTAAACTTTCTTTCTTCTTTTTAATTAGTTTTGCGAAAAACTGTAAATAAATTTTATAGAAAAACTCGTTTTAAAGAAAGTGCCGCGGGAAAATTTGACAGTTAACTAACAAGAAATTGTACCAATTTGACAGTTGACTGATAGCGATTTCACTACGCTCCCATACACGGATTTTATACCCGAGGGCCTTTCCTGTAGTTCTCTATTCTAAGCACTTCAAAGCCCGATTTTCGAAATTCAAAATGGCCGCCGGAATATGATCGAAATTCAAAATGGCCACCCAAATATGAATTGGCCAATTGTATTCCGATATCAATGAAAAACGGTGGGGCTTATTCTGAATCACTCACATGACATTTCTCGATTGATTGTCACCTCAATTTCGGAGAGGTATTCCCAGAGTGGAAACGCAGTTAAGCACCTTCATTCCACTCTGGCAATGCCCCATGCAGCTGACGGTTGGTAATTTTGAATGGGAGATGTCTCTAAGTCGACTCGGGGAATACCAAACCTCGCGTTTGAACTCTTGGATGTTGTATGAGTTCATTTGTTTTAGCAGCCGACTGAGCCACAGCAGCCGGGGTTAGCCGGAGTGCTAGGGGCCTCATCGGAGTGCTATGCCTCCTAAGACGAAAGAATCCCGCTAAGCAGCCGACAAAGGCTGTGACGCAAGCAGTAGAGTAAAAACCATAAAAGAAGACAACGCTCTGGTTGTTTGAAAGCGCAGCTTTTTCACTCAAACAACCAGAGCTAATGGAAAGCTCGTCTTCTTTTATGGGTTTTCCTCGACCAGACTACCAGGCGAACAAAGAGGTGCACCGTTCGCTAGGTGAAGACCCGACCTAAGCGGAACTTTGGTACCTTATTATTAACCGGTTAAGCCGGCGGGATGACTTAATAGGGCTACCTGGCTTTTGTGGCGAATTTTGCCAATTGTGTTCCGTAACAGACATGTTGAGTAAATTTATTAACGTAAGGCTGAGGCTTTTTTTTATGTGGTAAAACCAAGCTTAGGAATCACCCTTTGTACCACTAGTCCGTCATGCCGTTCGAGTCATGGTGCAATGTCTAGTAGTAAGCTTGATTTTAAAGATAGAGGAGAAAGGATAGGTTAGGGGTCTGGAGGGTGCGTGAATAGATGTCGATGAACCTTGCGTTTGAACTCGGAGATGTTATATGAGATCGGAAACACCGACTGCGGAAGACAGGGGTCGTATTACGTAAGTTGTTTCAATCGACCTCTCCATACAAAAATTCAAGATTTTTGTATGAAGAGGTCGATTGAAACAACTTACGTAATACCACCCCAGTTCCAAAATCGAGCTGTTCTATTTATAAACGAGGTTCTGAACCGTAATGTGCGCGAAGAGGAGCGCTATAGTGTGTAGGGGTGAGCCGAGCTGGCTAGTCTTGTGTTGCGGGAGAAAAGTTGCCGTGTAGGCAAGAGGTTTCTAATTTCAATGGAGCAGTCACTATGGGCACTTTCGAGAATTCACCATGGTAGCTACCGGTCGAACCAGAAGTTAATTTACCATGTTCGAAAATTGATCACTTACCATAAGTCACCAGTCACCATGTTCGAATATTCACCGGTAAGGTAACCACAGTCTCACCACAGGAACCATATTCTTTTGATGGTTGAATTGGTAGATTGGAAAATATTTACGTTTTTGGAGGTACGCCGGTGGTCGAAATTTTTTTTTAGAGTTCAGAGTTTTTCAGAGTGGGTATTTCGGAAAGATGTGTCATATAAATGGAGTAATTAAAAGTTTTTCTGCAAATATACAGAATTTGTAGTAAACTGCATATTAAATGTAAAAGTTCATTCAGTAAATTTGTAGATATTTATAAAAAAATTGTAGTTTTAAGAATTAAAAACAAACGCTTGTACATGAAAAAATATAAATGTTAAAATTTTGTTCGAAAATCCACCACT
Organism: Thereva nobilitata; assembly: GCA_963855945.1. NCBI lineage: Eukaryota > Metazoa > Arthropoda > Insecta > Diptera > Therevidae > Thereva > Thereva nobilitata. The sequence continues at coordinate 40,056,976 of OY979697.1, forward strand.
TAACCACATCTACCACTCGGTAAAAACTAACCACACTAACCCTGATCGCCATACCAATATGGTAGCGCCACCAAAAAGGTAGCTACCACTGGTGAATTTTCGAAAGTGCTCTATGGTAATAGCGATAAAATTTTGAAAGGGATGTCACATTCCTACGGTGGATTAAGGATTCTATGGAGGAGCAAAAGGTGCTATCGCCAATGAGTATGATGGCGCGGTTTTGCACATTGTTCAGCCAAGCCAAGGTGGTTTTTGGGGCGCCCGACCAGATATACGAGTTGTATTCAAGGCGAGGCCGAATGTGGGACTTGTAAATTGTAGTTACGACAGCTGGCTGAAGGAGGAACTTACATATCTTGAGGAAAAGAAAACGGAAGCCTGTTGCGATGGATTTAATTTTTGTATCGCTGAATGCGATCGCATCGAATTGAAATTATTGCCTGATAAATATTCGAAAAAAAAATTATTTTCACCCAACCAAGTTCATTTATCAACTTAATTTGACATATTGATGTGAACAATTGTTTCAAGAATATTTAAAAAGTTTTTAGAATATCTTAAAACAAAGAAATAAATTCAGCGGATCCGTCAATGGCTTTACTCACGGACTGAAATGCGACGCGTTCATACACTCCCCATTAAACCATCTATTTGGCCTAGGCTTTATAGATTTGGTAGAATGAGGAATAAATAAACACATTCCTGCCCGTATTATTTTAGAAATACAGAGAGCGGCATAGTTCGCACTGACACTGCAGAAACACAAAGTCCAGTCAGTGGCTTGAAAAAAGCGAATAACTCCCAACCAGTTGGCTTTCCCATAGTGCCAGACAGTCCTTTTGGGAACCTCGCCGGTTGGAGTAGAAGCTGGATATGGGAAATTAGCGCTGACTAGCCTGTGGTCTGAGTTGGAGCTAACCTCGACGGAGTGTCGAGTTGGATGAGTTGTAAGAAACAGGCCAAGGAGATGGGCTCCGTGGCCTTCAACGTCCGGAACTCGCGTTGCACTGTTTACGATTTGGTGTAAATTATTGGCCTCGACTCCCAGATCGGGCCGATCGGAAGTGAGTGCGGATTTGATGCTTTGCGGTCGCGGATTGAATGCGGATTTAATTACCGAAAAAAATCGGAGTGAACACTCACGCGATTATGAAATACGCGAAATCGGATTTGCTTAGGCAAATTTGCCGTTTCAAATCCGCGGAAAAATTGTTGCGGATCACAAATCCGCAGTTGCGGCGGACCTTCAACCTCGTCAGACGAAAAGTTATTCGCCTCCAGCCTGGAGACGGTAACTGCAAAGACCACCAATTCGGGGAGTGCCAGCCATTGCACACCTGTTTTGGATCGGCCGGGCAAACCAAAACCAAAACGCAGGTCGGATGGTATGCGCATGCAGGACCAGTACCGGAGAGCCCTTTTCATTCTTGACAAGATTGCTAAGAATGAGAAGGCCGGTACGGTGCATGAGCGACACCAGTCGGACAAAATAAAGTTCCAGTCGATTGTTGAGAATTACAACAAACGGCTGGCACTAAATCAAACCAACCATCCCGAGACACGGGAGGGACAGAAAATATCTCGATCCTCTCCTAAAGAGAACACGGAGCGAGATGCCAAAAGACCAAAGGTCCCCCCAAGAAAAAGCCTGCTGCAGCGAGTACAGCAGCGGCAGGTGGATCACAGCCGGGCACAGAAAGGCTGCTGAGCGAGGTGGTCAGAGATCAACTGCAAGTAGCTTTGATGAGAGAGCTTTGTGAGGGCCAGTGGTCATCAAAACAGCGAAACCACTGAAAAATAGCAGTTCAGTAGATATACAATGCCGGTTCTAGCGCAATTTAACATGGGATTTTACATATACCCTCTAGATTCACCTTTTCCGCCATCTTGGATTTTCTTCGCTGTACCAATTGGTTTGTGACGTCACATGGTCATGTACGAGAGAAATAAAAGGCAAGTGAATGAGTGTATATGTGTGCGTGTGTATGTGTGATGCTCATATTACATCTTGTTGTGAAATTAGGCTGTTTTTAATGGGTTTATTTAGCTTCACCTCGTATATTTGTTTGTTTGTTTGTTTGGTTCAAATCTTGCGACAGCTTTTTCGTCTACTTCTACTGAACCGATTCTTATGAAATTTTGCCCACACATTGAGCTCGCGTGACAATGCAATCTGACAATTTTGTACAAAAATCAAGATGGCGGTTCCAAGATGGCGGACGAATTTTGCAATTGTGTTCCGCTTCCATTGAAAATTGGTATCGGGGGTTTGTAGGGCCACAAATGACGATTCTGTGGTCAAAATTTAAAAATTCAAAATGGCGGCGCCAATATGGCGGATGAATTTTGCCAATGTGTTCTGAATCCATTGAAAATCGGTATCGGGGGGTTTGTAGGGCCACAAATGACGATTCTGTGGTCAAAATTTGAAAATTCAAAATGGCGGCGCCAATATGGCGGATGAATTTTGCCAATGTATTCTGAATCCATTGAAAATCGGTATCGGGCGGTTTGTAGGGCCACAAATGACGATTTTGTGGTCAAAATTTGAAAATTCAAAATGGCGGCGCCAATATGGCGGATGAATTTTGCTAATGTGTTCTGAATCCATTGAAAATCGGTATCGGGGGGTTTTAGGGCCACAAATGACGATTCTGTGGTCAAAATTTGAAAATTCAAAATGGCGGCGCCAATATGGCGGATGAATTTTGCCAATGTGTTCTGAATCGATTGAAAATCGGTATCGGGGGTTTTTAGGACCACAAATGACGATTCTGTGATCAAAATTTAAAAAACACAAAATGGCGGATGAATTTTGCAAATGCGTCGTAAATCCATTGAAAATCGGTATTGGGGAGTTTTTAAGGTTAAAAATGACGAATTTGTGGTCAAAATTTTATAAAATCAAAATGGGAAATAATGAATCTGTTGTCAAAATTATAAAATTTAAAATTCACTAGAATTTTGTAAAAAGTAAAATCGAAAAATTACTGAATTAAGACTAAAAGGAATACAATAAGGTTATTTCATTGGAATAATTTTTGATGTTTTGAATGCACCCAAGTTAAGGTTTCTGTATTGTGCTGAGAACTGTGTGGCGTTAGGGTGGTTAAAAATGATACGTCGTTAGCGATACACCAACCAAGTCAACGTTAGAAACGTGCCGAGCACTGTGTGGAATTAGGGTGGATAAAAATGATATGTCGTTAGCATTTCAGCCTCAAGGCTGGGCACACCTTGTTGTATAAGAGCCTTGCCCCTCTACATGGACCTCTGGTGGGGTCGACTTTTATTTGTCCAATACTCGTGGGAACAATATGAAAGAAAAAATTAATAAAAAAATTGAAACTAAAACACAGCGAAAAAGGAGGCTAGAAAAAGCGAGGAAAGAGTATAGAGAAAAGCGCACTAAAATGAATGAAGACGACAGGCATGCTGAACTACAAAGTAGACGGGAACAGGCAGTTGGTGAGTTCGCTATCGATAAGGCGTTAAGAGTATACCCAACCAACCAACAGGTTCACAATCACAACAATGCGGTTCTTAATTCGTTCCGAAACAAAAGTGCCCGTATATACAAAATCAAAGCCCAGGACCAGCTGGTAGATGGCACACGAAATATGGACAACGTTAATATAATCGATATCATACCAGCAGATATTAACAAGACAGAAGGTTTACCACAAGAACTTGAATTATTCGTAGGAGCCAAAGTTATGTTACGTGCTAACGTCGACGTCTCGAAAGGGTTGGTGAACGGCGCTATCGGCTACATCACAGAGATTGTATGGCCTCAGTTTCGTAGGACGCAAATGTATGAAACAGATATACCATCTGTTCAAATTGATTTTGAAAGAGACGGCGTACACTTTATTCATCCTAAAGCCATACAATTTCCAGCAAAATTTAATTATGGAACGGCCGAGAGAAGGATGTTGCCGATAATTTTGTCATGGGCCTCCACTGTCCATAAAATGCAGGGTAGTACTGTTGACCATGCTGTAGTGTATTTGGGCTCCAAACTGTTTGAGGAAGGTCAAGCGTATGTAGCATTGAGTCGCGTAAGGGCTTTGGAAGGGCTATGTATTGAGGAGCTTGATTGTCAGAAATTAACTGGTAAGAAACCGTGCAGTAAAGATGCAATGAAAGAGTTGGAAAGGATGAGGAGTTTGCATAATGATACGAGCCAAAATCAAACTAAAAACTAGAAAATAAAAAAATAGGTAAAAAAACTTTTAAGTTAAATGGTTAATGGTTAATGGTTAATGGGCATTTGAAATATATTGGTGGGCTTGGAAACACATTCTTCTAGACAAGTCGTTCTTATTTAATTATACAGGTTTTTATGCGCCCCATGTTTTTATTTTAGTCTGTTAAAAGTCCCAGAATATTACTTAATCCGTTGACGCAGCGACACAAAGGGTACCTTGGCATACGACATAAGAAAACAGCACGGCTACTATTGCATGATTTCTTACCAGACGTCGGAATCTCAAGAAGGTCCATGTTTGTGTTCTAATTATTTTCTAGTTTTTGGTACAGCTTATGATTACAAATAAAACCATTTAACTTAAAAGTTTTTTTACCTATTTTTTATTTTCGGGATTCTCGTTATAGGAAGAGGCGATATTAATTACTAACAGCAGTTACGCTATATTACCGCATACCAGCGACGGGCTGGCAACCCGTCCTGGCATTACCACATTGCCACGAGACCTACAACAGAGCCTCGGATAGGATTGACCACACAACGAAGACCCGGATATCGTATTAAGGACCATGATTTACGAATTTTTTCTTGGAATGTAAGGACACTGTATCAACCTGGCAGACTAAAAGTTCTACTAAACGAATTAGATAAATATAAAAGTGACCTGACAGCAGTGCAAGAGGTGAGATGGATTGGAAAGGGGATCCTAGAGAAAAAAACGCACAATATATTTTATAGTTGTAACGAGAAGAATCATACTTTTGGGACGGCATTTATTGTAGGAAAACAAATTAAACATCTAGTAATGGGGTTTGACGCTATAGATGAAAGAATATGTAGAATACGTATAAGAGGAAAATTCTTTAATTACTCCATAATAAATATACATGCCCCGATTGAAGATGCGCTAGAAGAAGCGAAAGATGCATTCTATGAAACCTTAGATAGGACGCTAAGAAACTGTCCTAGACATGATGTAAAGATTGTCATAGGACATGCAAATGCAAAAATTGGCCATGAAAGTGCATACCGACCAACAATAGGAGCATTTAGTCTACACGACGAAACAAATGAAAGCGGTATGAGACTGATCAGTTTTGCAATGATGAATAATATGGTGATCGCAGACACAAGATTCCAGCGAAAAGATATACATAAGGTAACCTGGAGATCTCCGCATGGAAGAACGCAAAACTCAATTGATCATATACTTATAGAAGCGCGTCACTGCTCAGAAGTACTAGATGTCAGATCATATCGTGGTGCAAACATCGACTCCGACCATTATATGATTGGGACGAGAATCAGAAGCAGAATATCGACACTAAACGAAAGAAGAAACCGCAGGGAAAGAAAATTTAACGTGAAATTATTAAAAGAAGAAGCAAAACAAGAAGAATATGTGGAAGAAATAAATAGAAGAGTGATAAATGCAAATAATCACAACGCCGAAGACATAGAAGTTAAATGGAATAACTTGAAGACCCTAATCAAAGAATCAGCAACAAATACTCTAGGATACGAACCCCGTGAAAGCAGAAATGAATGGTTCGACAATGAGTGTACCCGTGTAACACAGGAAAAGAATATAGCATATGAAGTAATGATACAGAAACACAGAACGAGAAATGCAGTTGAGACATACAAAGAAAAAAGGAGACAGGAGAAGAGAGTGCACAAAGCGAAGAAAAAGGAGTACTGGGAAAACGAAATGTTGAAAATAGAAGAAGCGAACAACCGAAACGATGTCAGGAAACTATATAAAAAAGTAAAGGAGCAACGAGTCGGTTTCAAGCCCAGAATAGCCATGTGCAAAAATAAGGATGGAGAGATCTTAAGTACCAAAGAATTAGTTCTAATTAGATGGCGTGAACACTTTCAAGAGCTGCTAGCTCGAGATGAGGAGCAACCCCTTACAGAAAACATGGAACTAGCAGAAGAACGTGAAGAATTATATAAAGCTATGGAGTATTTAAGATTTCCCAAACACCTCGTAGATTTGACCAAAATGACAATGAAAGAGGTCATATGCAGAATAAGAATTGAAGGAGAGCTGTCAGAACCATTCAACGCCACAGTAGGACTAAGACAAGGAGATGCCCTATCGTGCTTACTATTTAACGTAGGTATGGAAAAAGTGATAAGAGACGCAGGAATTAACACCGCGGGCAGTATTTTCAACAAGTTGGTACAACTATTGGCATACGCTGACGACATCGTAATACTAGCCAGATCCAGCATAGCAATGAAAGAAGCCTTCATATTGCTAGAAAGAGCAGCAAAGAAATTCGGACTAGCAATTAATGAAGAGAAAACGAAATATATGTGCATCTCTAAAAGATCGCCAGAATATGACCATTGATACATATAACATCGAAAGTGTAAAAGAATTTATATACTTAGGGACGCTAATCTCAAAAGATAACGACACGACGGCAGAAGTCATAAGGAGATTGGCGCTGGGAAATAGATGCTATTTTGGGCTACGTAAACACTTCTTAACAAGGAACATATCAAGGAGGACTAAAGTTAAACTATACAGAACTCTTATAAGGCCAATACTACTGTATGGATCCGAAACCTGGACACTAAGAAGTAATGAAGAACACCTCCTGGGGTGCTTTGAAAGAAAAATCCTGCGCACAATATATGGAGGAGTGAACGAAAATGGTGTTTGGAGGAGAAGATACAATCACGAATTGTATCAGTTGTATAAAGATCCAAACATCATAAAAACTATAAAAATTAGCAGAATTCGATGGGCAGGACATGTTGAACGTAGCAGTGATGACAGCATAACAAAAATTATTATGAACAAGAGACCAGACGGACACAGAGGCACAGGACGTCCAAAAAAGAGATATACAGATAGCGTTGAGGAGGATCTACGATCCCTAGGTATAAGAAAATGGAGACCCCAAGCCAGGGACAGACAGTTCTGGAGGAGGATGTTATAGGAAGCCAAGGCCAATAACAGGCTGTGGAGCTATTTATGATGGACAGCAGTTAATAATATTATTGTAAACAAAAAAGCGAAGAAATGCTATGCGAGAGAAAACAAAAGCTGTTTTGACCGAGTGGATCTAAAGGCAAAGTAACACGATCTCAGAATTCAAAGGAAAATCAGAAGCGCAACACTTACATATAATCTTGATCGCAGTTTCGAAGAGCCGCGAAAGTAGATATAATGAAAAACAAAATAATCAGCCAGACTCAGGAAGGTATCTCGACTGCATGAGAAAAAAAAATAGGTAAAAAAACTTTTAAGTTAAATGGTTTTATTTGTAATCATAAGCTGTACCAAAAACTAGAAAATAATTAGAACACAAACATGGACCTTCTTGAGATTCCGACGTCTGGTAAGAAATCATGCAATAGTAGCCGTGCTGTTTTCTTATGTCGTATGCCAAGGTACCCTTTGTGTCGCTGCGTCAACGGATTAAGTAATATTCTGGGACTTTTAACAGACTAAAATAAAAACATGGGGCGCATAAAAACCTGTATAATTAAATAAGAACGACTTGTCTAGAAGAATGTGTTTCCAAGCCCACCAATATATTTCAAATGCCCATTAACCATTAACCATTAACCATTTAACTTAAAAGTTTTTTTACCTATTTTTTTATTTTCTAGTTTTTAGTTTGATTTTGGCTCGTATCATTATGCAAACTCCTCATCCTTTCCAACTCTTTCATTGCATCTTTACTGCACGGTTTCTTACCAGTTAATTTCTGACAATCAAGCTCCTCAATACATAGCCCTTCCAAAGCCCTTACGCGACTCAATGCTACATACGCTTGACCTTCCTCAAACAGTTTGGAGCCCAAATACACTACAGCATGGTCAACAGTACTACCCTGCATTTTATGGACAGTGGAGGCCCATGACAAAATTATCGGCAACATCCTTCTCTCGGCCGTTCCATAATTAAATTTTGCTGGAAATTGTATGGCTTTAGGATGAATAAAGTGTACGCCGTCTCTTTCAAAATCAATTTGAACAGATGGTATATCTGTTTCATACATTTGCGTCCTACGAAACTGAGGCCATACAATCTCTGTGATGTAGCCGATAGCGCCGTTCACCAACCCTTTCGAGACGTCGACGTTAGCACGTAACATAACTTTGGCTCCTACGAATAATTCAAGTTCTTGTGGTAAACCTTCTGTCTTGTTAATATCTGCTGGTATGATATCGATTATATTAACGTTGTCCATATTTCGTGTGCCATCTACCAGCTGGTCCTGGGCTTTGATTTTGTATATACGGGCACTTTTGTTTCGGAACGAATTAAGAACCGCATTGTTGTGATTGTGAACCTGTTGGTTGGTTGGGTATACTCTTAACGCCTTATCGATAGCGAACTCACCAACTGCCTGTTCCCGTCTACTTTGTAGTTCAGCATGCCTGTCGTCTTCATTCATTTTAGTGCGCTTTTCTCTATACTCTTTCCTCGCTTTTTCTAGCCTCCTTTTTCGCTGTGTTTTAGTTTCAATTTTTTTATTAATTTTTTCTTTCATATTGTTCCCACGAGTATTGGACAAATAATAGTCGACCCCACCAGAGGTCCATGTAGAGGGGCAAGGCTCTTATACAACAAGGTGTGCCCAGCCTTGAGGCTGAAATGCTAACGACATATCATTTTTATCCACCCTAATTCCACACAGTGCTCGGCACGTTTCTAACGTTGACTTGGTTGGTGTATCGCTAACGACGTATCATTTTTAACCACCCTAACGCCACACAGTTCTCGGCACAATACAGAAACCTTAACTTGGGTGCATTCAAAACATCAAAAATTATTCCAATGAAATAACCTTATTGTATTCCTTTTAGTCTTAATTCAGTAATTTTTCGATTTTACTTTTTACAAAATTCTAGTGAATTTTAAATTTTATAATTTTGACAACAGATTCATTATTTCCCATTTTGATTTTATAAAATTTTGACCACAAATTCGTCATTTTTAACCTTAAAAACTCCCCAATACCGATTTTCAATGGATTTACGACGCATTTGCAAAATTCATCCGCCATTTTGTGTTTTTTAAATTTTGATCACAGAATCGTCATTTGTGGTCCTAAAAACCCCCGATACCGATTTTCAATCGATTCAGAACACATTGGCAAAATTCATCCGCCATATTGGCGCCGCCATTTTGAATTTTCAAATTTTGACCACAGAATCGTCATTTGTGGCCCTAAAACCCCCCGATACCGATTTTCAATGGATTCAGAACACATTAGCAAAATTCATCCGCCATATTGGCGCCGCCATTTTGAATTTTCAAATTTTGACCACAGAATCGTCATTTGTGGCCCTACAAACCCCCCGATACCGATTTTCAATGGATTCAGAACACATTGGCAAAATTCATCCGCCATATTGGCGCCGCCATTTTGAATTTTTAAATTTTGACCACAGAATCGTCATTTGTGGCCCTACAAACCCCCGATACCAATTTTCAATGGAAGCGGAACACAATTGCAAAATTCGTCCGCCATCTTGGAACCGCCATCTTGATTTTTGTACAAAATTGTCAGATTGCATTGTCACGCGAGCTCAATGTGTGGGCAAAATTTCATAAGAATCGGTTCAGTAGAAGTAGACGAAAAAGCTGTCGCAAGATTTGAACCAAACAAACAAACAAACAAACAAACAAATATACGAGGTGAAGCTAAATAAAACCATTAAAAACAAAAGAAACACTTGCGAGTTACCATAGGCCTGTTAAGCAAGTTATGATAAGTCGACGGCCCATGCAAACTAATTTGCAATATGCATAAGCTGACGTCATAAGAAACAGTTTTTGCTTTTTATCTTTGCTATTCGGTGGCCGGCCTCGGACTTCGTACCTGGGGTATTCACAAAAGAAGAATTTGCACTTGCGCACAAAAATTGCTGGGCAGAATCAGTTGCTTGCTGCTTAACCTGTTCCTGTGTTCCTGTTACTTACTTTGCTTTACAGCCACTTTGTTTTAACTTTAAGTTCGTTTTTAAATACTTTTGATTGTTTGCCGCGCAACATTTATTTAAATAATTAATACTGGTAATATAAAAATATTGGTAAAAAAAAATTCTCACGTCCGATGATTATAAGAACCCCGAAAATAAAAATTGGTTTTTTCACATCATGATGTGAACATCTTACATACCGTCACCCTATCCCTCACACGATAATTTTAATTTAAGTTACTTTTATGTAAAATTTTGTTTTTTATTCATAAAAATATCTGAAGCAGAATAAATTCTGGGGGTAATCTGAGGTATTAAATCGGTGTAAGTTTTCTTTTAATCTATGATGCCTCAGCTTAAATCTCATATATGAGCGAGTCCCCATCTGTGTACACAAATTATAGATGTTTTCAAATGCCGTGACATTTGACGCATGTTGGGGTAAAAAGCTCTTAAAAATGTTTAAAAGCTGGAGATAATTTTTCTTCCTCTCTATTGAGAAATTAAGCTCCAAAATAGGAAGCCAAAGGCGCACGCAAAAGAATTTTCAGCAATTCCCATAACTTTCTGACAACTTGTTGCAAATATTACGACGACTCTGTCTTTTTATTAGAGCTTCTGTATATACCACAGTGGCTTAAAAAATCTCAAACGAAAAACGAAATTTATATTTTCCTATTTGAATAATTGATAGAAATTTGAAGATCGAAGATAAATATTTCTTACCCGTAAGTAAAATAAAAATAGTAGAGGGAAATTAAACAAAAAAAAGCGAAGTTATGATGCAGTTGGGAAGTTGGATTTTTTTGTTTTTTTTCTTTACATATGTTAAGATAAAGCGAAAAAAAAATTTCTGCAAAATCGTTCCTGTGCTGCACGAGAAAATTGCATAAATCTCCATTTTTGATGCATTTTGAGTGCATTGCTACACTATTTTTGTAATTTCTCCAGTTTTGTTGGTCGTAGAAAAATCAAAAAAATTGGAAAATACTCGTAAATCAATAGACTATCCAACTGATTCGGTATAAATACTTTAAAAATGATTCCTAACCTCAAAAAACTAAATGTATGAAATTTTGTTTTATTTTACTAAAAATGCAATAAATAACGGGAAAAAGGTCGGATTTTGATAAAAATTGGAGAAAAGATTTACTTTGATGCAACAAATACGTGGTTAAAATTTCAAAAAAAAATTCGCTTTTTACAGTAAAGATTGGCAGTTTTCGAAAAAAATTTAAAATTGCCGCCATTTTATGCCAAATCATCGTACGGTAAAATATTTTTTTTTAAATTGTAGGTTTTTTTATGTACTTTCATTTATTTATTTATTTATTTATTTATTATTACGCCAAACAAGGCAGCTTAAACTATATCACACAGGGATAACTTATAAATATCAGATAAAGTAACAGGTTGCAGTCTTATTCATATTAGTCAACTTTGGCATCTAATTTTTTTTTGCCACACAAAGTGATAACAAAAGAGTACAAAGGGAGATTCAACTTAGTTATAGTGTTAGTTAGTTAGTTAGGTAATTCGGGTGACAGGAAGGATATCAATTTTTTTTTGAAGGATAATTTGCTAATTCCAGGGGAGAAGCAGGAACTGTGGCCATTAAAAATCATACAACATCTGTTTACAGGCTCGTTCTTTGCATATTCGGTCCGATGAGAATATTCCCTAAGCATTTTCGTATGCCTATTGTGACGGACTTCGTCGTTGAGTTTGATCCTGTCTGACAGAAACTGAACTTTGATCTTATCGTTTAATACGTCCAAAGTAAAGCATGAAATAAGCAACTTACGCCTATGAAACAGCGGCATGAGATCCAACACTTTGAGCCTGTCCATGTAGGGCGGTAGGCTTTGGAAATCACGTGGATCGTATAGATTTCTCAGAGCAAAGAGTAGAAATTTTTTCTGCACTGATTCAAACTTACTACTGCTTACCTGGTATATAGGATCCCAGATCGGGCACGCGTATTCTAAAATGGGGCGAACTAGGGAACAGAAAAGGGTTTTTGTAACTCGTGCGTTGTCAAATTCCTTGGCTCTTCTCTTTATAAAGCCTAGAAGTTTGCTAGCTCTGGCAATAATATTATCGTAGTGCAAATTAAAATTTAATTTTTTGTCCAGGACAATACCTAGATCTACAATTTGATTAACACGGTCTAGTGCTTTGCCGTTGAGATAATAGTATTGCAGCTGTATGCTTTTTTTACGAGAGAAGGTAATTACGTGGCATTTACTGGTGTTAAGTTGTAGTTTATTGGTGGAGCACCAGTCTTGTAACGTACTTAGTTTCGACTGAAGAAGAGTTACGTCATCACGCGACCTTATGACACTATATATTTTGAGGTCATCGGCATAAAAGAGATGTCGTATATCCATTAATACGTTTATGTTCCTATCAGAGCTAAAAGCTTTGGCCCTGCATGCTTCAAAGTCATTTTTCATGCATGTAAATGACTCAGTTAAGCCCATAATATTATCATTATTGGACTTAATCGCCAAAAGAATATGTGAAAGGTTAACAGATCTGCATTCTGTGCAATAAAATTTAAAAGCTTTTCTATACTCATTCACATATCTGAGTGAATTGCTAGAAAGTCCAATACATAAAACGTGATAAGAACTGTCGCAAACACCATTGCATGTAATTAATTCGTCTGCGTATGATGAGGTGTCGACGCGGCACGAGCTTTTTCTGCAGTTCATCTTGAAGGCGAATTATGATAGGCAATGTGCACTTGTATCAGAGTCCAAAGTCCAACTTGTTTTGTGGAAACAGTGAGATGTTATGGCAATTTGCACTAAACCAAGCAACTCGCTCAACGGAGAAAAGCACTTAAACACATCAATCCGAATCACAAAAAAAAAGGATAGACGGGGAGAAAGATAATTTTTAATTATAAAATCACGGACAACAGGGAAAAAAAGAAAGCAAGCGGGAGCACGTTCAACGAGCGGTTCAGGTTTCTTGGCAGCATACGCAATATTTCTTTACTTTGTTTGAAATGTCCATTTTAGGCCTTTGAAAACACTAAAAAATTTCAATTTTTCATTTTTTTAAAGAAAAAAAACAAAAAAATCCAACTTCCCAACTACATCACTATAAAATGACAATTTCCCTCTACTAAAATGCGAAGAAACTATTTTAAACATAATTTATTCAAAAGGAAACACTTCTCTAATTAAAATTGAATTTTTATATTTCTTATAATTTTGTGAACCATTGTATATTGTAAAAAGTGAGCGGAAATTGACTCCTCCTCCTTATCAAATCACCACGGTATACAGAAACAAGGTAATGTAAAAGACACGGTATACAGAAACAAGGTAATGTAAAAGAGAAATGTCATTTGAATGCTGACGTCACTCGGCAAGTCTTCCCCATACAAAATCGAAATTGTTGTTGTTGTTTTCTGTATTAACTTGCCGAGTGACGTCGGCTTTTTCTACGATATTCGAGCTGTCAGTCTCTTTTACACTACCTTGTTTCTGTATACCGTGGTTTTCTGTATTAACTTGCCGGGTGACGTCGGCTTTTTCTACGATATTCGTACGATATTCGAGCTGTCAGTCTCTTTTACACTACCTTGTTTCTGTATACCGTGGTAAAAGAGAAATGTCATTTGAATGCTGACGTCACTCGGCAAGTCTTCCCCATACAAAATCGAAATTGTTGTTGTTGTTTTCTGTCACGGTATACAGAAACAAGGTAATGTAAAAGAGAAATGTCATTTGAATGCTGACGTCACTCGGCAAGTCTTCCCCATACAAAATCGAAATTGTTGTTGTTGTTTTCTGTATTAACTTGCCGAGTGACGTCGGCTTTTTCTACGATATTCGAGCTGTCAGTCTCTTTTAGACGGTGATTACACTAGACGTAGGAAGGAACGTGCCCACGTACGTTCTTCCCCCTTCATGTTCACATTACAAAATTAGACGAAAGCGACTGTCACTTTGATTGAAACGTTTGGAATCGGAGAAATATTTTGTTTTGATTATGTTTTCAATGTTTGCATAATTTATTTTGCAAAATAATGGAGAAAGAATCCGGTTAAATTCATTCGGGTTTTCCACCTTTTTTATGACTAAACTAATGAAAACCTTATGCAAAAACTGTTTTTGCCAACAAAAACAATTTGAAAACAGTTTTGCCGGCGAATATTTTTATTTAAGATCAGGAACTAAAATATATTCACTCAAGGGGTGATGGTTATTAAAAATTTAATTCATCTTCAGTTGCAATTTTATTCCCGCATTTTTTGTTAAATTTTGAAAATTCGAAAATTCAGAGGATAGAAATCAGCGGATTTAACTTATTACCAGCTCGGAACTGATATTAACTTTATCCGTGTACCGAAAATCGCGGTCGGTAAATACGAAATCTCCACGATATTTATTATCCAGGTCGGTGAATACAGGCCTAAGAAATTCTTAAAACGTTTCAAAATTTGAGGAAAGGAAGTTAAATAAATAAAAAAATAAATAGTTTAAAAAAACTAAACTAAATTTATTCTTTAAAAAAAATATACATACGGAAAAACCAGACACGAATACATTTCAATTCTAATAAAAATTTTCTAACTACAATTTCAATTGTTTTTGCAATATTAATAATTTTCTATATAAACCTAAAACAATATTTTTAAAAACATAAAATAAAAATTCAAATTTACAATTTGAATAACACTAGTTTAGTTTAATTGTAAAATTTTAATTTTTTTCTTTAAATCTTAAATAACGAATTTAACTCCTAACGTCAATTTTAGGAAAAATGTGAAACAGTTGAAAATGATACAATCACGTGGCTTGCAATAACCAATCAAAAACTGTTCCGCATTCCGTCACGAACAAGAATTTTAATTTTCGTTCGTCATTTTCCTTCATCACCTCCACTTCCCCCTTCACCATCAAACTCGTGACGAACGTTCGTTCCTACGTCCAATGTAAACACCCTCTTACACTACCTTGTTTCTGTATACCGTGGTGTTCAAAATCGCAGAAATTGCCGAGAGGAAGTACCACCCAAAACATCATGTTGCAAATTGCCCAAATAAATTGACATCAACTTCACGACAACCCAGAAGAAGAATCCGTTTTTTTTTTTCCAACTAGAAACCAGAAGTGGAGAGAGAAGTCAGTCTTCAAAGCCGAGCGGCAGCGGATAGTACTCATATATATTACATAGCATCAAGATTTATACAGGGTGTAACGCATAAGATTGTACACCGGGCGGGTATGAATAGGTTTTGGATAGACGAACAAAAAATCGTTCCGGAGGGGGTGGGGTAATCTTAACGGTTTAGCCGCTAGGGCGTTTTGAAGTTTTTTTGCTAGAGTTTTACATATCACCCTGTATTTTTGTAACCCTATGACCTATTTTCATAAATAAGGTGTCAGTGTACGCAGAATACTCCCACCTATCTAAAGCTGTAAAAATGAAGGTTCTACCGTACCAGGTTCCAGAGCAATGAGTCAACAAAGTGAAAATTTTGGTTTTTTTTTACTAAAATTTCAACTAAAACCACCATTTTCTCCAAAAAATACGTAATTAACTGATATTTTTTTTTACAAAATTGGTAAGCTTGAACAATTTCCTATGAATAATGTCCTGACAATTTTTATGCTACGGCCTTTACTTTTGAAGTTATTAGCAAGTTTGATGTTGAAATTGACCTTATTTGGTGCTATTTGGTACTTTTTAGCAAAGCTTAGGTGAAAAAGTACTAAAAAAGACCCAATTTTAGCATTAAAATTGCTTTTAACTCCAAAAGTAGAAGTCGTAGGAAAAAAATTCTCTAGACATTTTTCATAGGGAATTGTCCAAGCTTTCTAATTTTGCAAAAAAAAGTTTAGGCTTATCACGTATTTTTTGGAGAAAATGGTGGTTTTAGTTGAAATTTTAGTAAAAAAAACCAAAATTTTCACTTTGTTGACTCATTGCTCTGGAACCTGGTACGGTAGAACCTTCATTTTTACAGCTTTAGATAGGTGGGAGTATTTTACGTACACTGATACCTTACTTATGAAAATAGGTCATAGGGTTACAAAAATACAGGGTGATATGTAAAACTCTAGCAAAAAAACTTCAAAACGCCCTAGCGGCTAAACCGTTAAGATTACCCCACCCCCTCCGGAACGATTTTTTGTTCGTCTATCCAAAACCTATTCATACCCGCCCGGTGTACAATCTTATGCGTTACACCCTGTATAAATCCAAGTTTTTATACACCTATAATACTGTAATTAAAGTTACACGAATTTATATAATTATATTTGAAGTAAGGTAGCTGAAACTTGTGGTTTTACATATCTCAGTAACAAAGAGAAGAAACAAAGATATCAACGTGCATCCCAATCCCAGTCCGTTATCCGAACATAAAAATGGTCCTTCGAGCCGGATTCCGGTTTTAAAGGTACGTAAGGAGTTGCATGATATTTTTTTTTTATCTCTTTGTAATATACACGTTTCAACATTTATATAAAATAAAGGTGTTAGAGGTCAAATAAGGATGCTCCAAGTGCTTGTTAAAACATGATTATTATTATAATATTGGAAAATTAAAATTTTTAAGTGAATTCAGAAGGCAGCACGCGGAATAAAATCTCATCGTATTCTTTATTTCTTGCATCAGTCCCGATACAACGGTGAAATATAGTACGGTCCACATTCTTTGTTTTATTCAGTGCCTCATTGAAGTTCCGTAATAAAATTACATCAAGTGCAAGTATTTAATTTCATTATCCTTTGTTTTTTTTTTTGTTGTTCTATACTTTTCCTAAGAGTGTAATACCGCAATATAACTGGAGCCTGAGTATGTGTTCGGTTCTCTTCGACAGTTTGTATTGTGATAATTGAGTTTTTTAATCGAAATTAGTTTTGGCCTTCATTTATGAAGTAAATAAAGGCTGAACTTCAACTTTCTTCATTCTGAGTTACAATTAAATTTGTTTGCAGTTAAATCTGAAGTTCTTAATTTTCTTTGGTGGACAAAGGAAGGCAAAGAGTAAATAGTTTACGCCTTTTATGACACCTTGTGTGAATTTTAATCGAAAATCAGTTTTTGTCTCTCATTTATGAGTTAAATGAAGGTTCAACTTCAACTTTCTTCATTCTGAGTTACAGTTAAATTTGTTTGCAGTTTAAATCTGAAGTTCTTAATTTTCTTTGGTGGACAAAGGAAGGCAAAGAGTAAATAGTTTACCCCTTTTATGACACCTTGTGTGATTTTTAATCGAAAATCAATTTTTGTCTTTCATTTATGAGTTAAATGAAGGTTCAACTTCAACTTTCTTCATTCTGAGTTACAATTAAATTTGTTTGCAGTTAAATCTGAAGTTCTTAATTTTCTTTGGTGGACAAAGGAAGGCAAAGAGTAAATAGTTTACGCCTTTTATTACACCTTGTGTGATTTTTAATCGAAAATCAATTTTTGTCTTTCATTTATGAGTTAAATGAAGGTTCAACTTCAACTTTCTTCATTCTGAGTTACAGTTAAATTTGTTTGCAGTTTAAATCTGAAGTTCTTAATTTTCTTTGGTGGACAAAGGAAGGCAAAGAGTAAATAGTTTACCCCTTTTATGACACCTTGTGTGATTTTTAATCGAAAATCAATTTTTGTCTTTCATTTATGAGTTAAATGAAGGTTCAACTTCAACTTTCTTCATTCTGAGTTACAATTAAATTTGTTTGCAGTTAAATCTGAAGTTCTTAATTTTCTTTGGTGGACAAAGGGAGGCAAAGAGTAAATAGTTTACGCCTTTTATGACACCTTATATGATTTTAATCGAAAATCAGTTTTTGTCTTTCATTTATGAGTTAAATGAAGGTTCAACTTCAACTTTCTTCATTCTGAGTTACAATTAAATTTGTTTGCAGTTTAAATCTGAAGTTCTTAATTTTTTTGGTGGACAAAGGAAGGCAAAGAGTAAATAGTTTACGCCTTTTATGACACCTTGTGTGAATTTTAATCGAAAATCAGTTTTCCTTTTTTTTGTCTTTCATTTATGAAGTAAAATAAAAGCTCAACTTCAACCTTCTTCATTCTGAGTTCCAATTAAATTTGTTTGCAGTTAAATTCGAAGTTCCTAATTTCTTGGTGAACGAAAGAAGGCAAACATAAGTATATTTTTTTTTTATTTTTGACATTTGTGCGATTCTAATTCGAAAATATCTTTTCATCTCACGGTTAAGTTCAATTCCCCATTAGTAAAATGTCAACGGTGGCTGAAAAAATAAAGGAACAGACGGCGCTGCTGGATGACTTAACCCAATTCGGTTCGAACCTCAGAAAGTCCCCAAAGGACAGGCTTAAGAAGTTGGGCCACTTGCAAGGTCGCCTTGAAGTCCTTGATGATTTATATCAACAATTTACAGAAAACGATAGATTCATTAAAATGACCAGCTCCATGGAAGAGAAATCCGATCCGTACTTCGAGGGCGTGGTGCAGGATAAATTTAGTGAGGATTATTTCGAGCATAAGGGAAATCTTAATGATCTTATAAATGAATTGACGGCACCCCCTTCCCAAATGGCTGGAGCGTCTAGCCACGCCCAAGTAAATGATATTTCATTCCCGATCACTTCAGACCAAAATACCGATATACATCGTGATATTAAGCTACCACATATAACGATCCCAAAATTTGGAGGTGATTACTCCTCATGGATAGCCTTCCATGACATGTTTAATTCAGTTGTCCATTCGAATACACGAGTACCTCTCGTCCAAAAAATGCATTACCTAAAGACAAGCCTGGTAGATGAAGCCGAGAAGGTGATACGCCATCTGAGCATCACCGAGGACAACTATTCTATCGCCTGGGATCTTCTATGCACAAGATATCAAAACCCGAGAGTTCTGGTAAATAACACGTTGAGAGCCCTTCTTTCACAACCTTCTGTTCAGGTAGAAAATCCCCGTGCCATTCGCCAGATGATTGACCGCACCAAAACATGCCTTGCAACTCTCAAAACATTAAAGGTCAAAACTGAAAACTGGGATCCCATCATTAACTACCTAATCCTCGAAAGGCTCCCGCGTGAGACCCGGCAATTGTGGGAACAGATGCAGGGGATGTCAACGTCCCTCCTCGAATATTCGATGCTCCAGGAATTCTTAGAGGCAAGATTTAGAACGCTGGAAGCCATTCAGCCCGCCAACTTGCTGAAGACCGAATCACGCATTGCACCCAAAAGGACCGGGCTTAAATCTTATGCCTTTCATGCTACCCGAACAGTGTGTCCCCTCTGTAAACGAAACTCTCATTCTTTGCGAAACTGCTTCAAGTTCAGAAAAATGAACGTCGAAGAGAGAAGCAGACTTGTCTCCTCCAAATCTTTATGCCGCAACTGCTTAGCGTCGACCCACTTGAGCGGGAATTGCCAAAGCGAAAGCACGTGTACCGTATGTAGGCAACGACACAACACCCTTCTTCATATGCAAGACACTCGAACAACTAGTAATTCCGACCAAGATAAGAAGCTCGTAGAACCCGAGGCGGAACTACACGTTTCTACCCCGTCAAAGGTAACATCCTTCCTCGCGCGTGAAAACAAGGACGTTTTGCTGGCTACAGTTTTGGTGAGGACACTGGGGAACAAAGGTGAAACCCGTATACTACGCGCTGTCGTCGATCCTGGGTCACAAGCCACGTTCATGACTACTAGTGTAGCGCAAACACTGCGTTTAATTCCTCGCCCCGCTTCAGTGCAGGTGTTCGGGGTCGGGAATACCCTCACAGCGCAATCCCAAAGAATAGCCAACTTAACAATTCGACCTCACTTCCAAAGAACTCCACAACTACAAATCACAGCGGTCATCGTCAACTCCCTTACCGACCTCCTACCTCCAAGGAAGATACCGCTCTCACAGTGGAGTCATTTAAAGAACTTAATTCTAGCAGATCCCACTTGTGATCGCCCCGGGAAAATTGACCTCATCCTTGGGGCAGAGGTCTACGGAAAAATATTGCAAGAGGGTCTAACGCACAGCATATCCGGATCTCCTGTCGCTCAAAAAACCTCCTTCGGGTGGATATTGTTTGGAGAATATAATTCTGACGATCCCGACTCTACATCGAGTCGCCAGTCGTTGGCCGGTGTTGTGGTCAGTCTGTGCACTCAAGTCCAGAACGAGTGTGATATGTTGCGGCGTTTTTGGGAAATAGAGGAGGTTGACAGTCCCAGGAAGACATCAGAGGAAGATGTTCTCTGCGAGAAACTTTTTACAGAAACCTATTCTCGCAATTCCGAAGGCAGATATATTGTGAAACTCCCATTCAAACCCATGCTTGAAACGGAGGTCAAGTTTGGGACTTCGCGGGAGAGCGCCATTAAAAGATTTCATTCCTTGCAAAATCGTTTCACTAAAAATCCCTTACTATGCAAAGAGTATCAAGAATGCATGGAGGAGTATATTGAAGACGGTCATATGGAAAAGATTGCAGGACAAAAAATATCTCAACCCAGTAATAACATATTCTACTTACCCCACCATGCTGTACAGAAAGCCGAAAGCTTGACAACAAAGACTAGGGTTGTCTTTGATGCAAGTGCAAAATCATCAAATGGGTACTCTTTAAATGACCGGCTACTTGCCGGCCCAGTCTTGCAGCGTGACATTGCTCTACTGTTGTTTGAATGGCGGCAACACAAGTTCGTGTTCACTGCCGACATTGCGAGGATGTATCGGCAGATTCTTGTCGACTCTTCCGACAGTGACTGCCAGAGAGTAGTCTGGAGTAACAACTCCATGAATTCCCCTGAAGATTACCGCCTCACTACCGTCACCTTTGGCGTTTCAAGCGCACCATTTCTCGCTATTCGCGTGCTCCATCAATTGGCAAAGGATGAAGGGCACGACCTCCCCATAGGGGCTGGAGTTTTGATGCGCGACTTCTACGTCGATGACCTCTTTTCAGGAGGAAATACATTATCAGAAGCAGTTGAAGCCCGAAGACAGATCGATATACTGTTAAAACGTGGAAGGTTTGAACTACGAAAATGGGCGTCAAACCACACCGAAGTCTTGGGAGATATACGAGAAACCCAGCGCACCTCTTCCGTGTCAGTACTCCTTAACAAGGACCACGTCGTAAAAACGTTGGGTTTATATTGGTTACCAGGCGACGACTGTTTCAGGTATGTTGTGCAACCCATATCGATCGAAACACCATTCACAAAGAGGACAATCCTCTCCACAGTCGCTAGAATCTACGACCCTTTAGGACTGTTGTCGCTAGTAATCATTACATCCAAAATCCTGTTACAAAACTTATGGCAAAGAGGTCTAGACTGGGACGAACCAGTCCCCGAGGAGATCTCAACGAGATGGTTAGAATTCCTAGATCTACTAGTTCACCTAAAGGAAGTGTCTATTCCACGTTTCGTGGGAGTCAGCCCAGGAAGGTCCATACAGGTCCACGGATTTTGCGACGCGTCGGAGCGTGCGTACAGTGCAGTGCTTTACATCCGGTCAGAAATAAACGGAAGTGTACAGGTCAATATTATCAGTGCAAAGACGAAAGTAGCCCCGGTGAAGTCGATCACCCTCCCTAGACTAGAGCTGTGCGGCGCCATGCTACTTTCACGTTTGATGAAGAAATTTCTACCGTCCCTTGAGCATCAAAAAATGAGCTGCTACGCCTGGACGGATTCAACTATCGTCTTATCCTGGCTCCAGCGGCACCCAAATACTCTCAAGACGTTCGTGAGTAATAGAGTATCGGAAATTCTCTCCAACTTAGGCCCCGTTCCATGGAATCATGTCCCATCGGTGGACAACCCAGCTGACTATGCCTCCAGAGGCATCACGTCCGCTAAACATTTACAAGAGAAATTGTGGTGGCACGGTCCTCATTGGCTTTCAAAATCTGATGAGCATTGGCCGATCATTGCCAAGGTGAAGGATTCAGATCCCATGTTATTAGAACTCAAACCCATTAAGGCTTTCCTGTCGCAAGACTCAGAAACGGAATTAATACGAACTCTTCATCGACATTCGTCGCTCAACCATCTTTTTAGAATAACCGCCTTGTGCAAAGAATTCATAAAGAGGTGTCGAAGGCAGGGCTCGGGTCTCCAAAACCCAATTATCATTCCGTCTCAATATAATGAAGCTAAATCCTTCTGGATAAAGCATGAACAAAACCGATTCTTCTCAGAAGACATAGCGTGTTTGACAAAAGGAAAATCTTTGAACAAATCAAGCAAACTGGTGAGCCTGGCTCCCTTTCTGGACAGTTCAGGACTTTTACGGGTAGGAGGTCGATTGGCTCACTCAGATCTACCTTACAGTGAACGACATCCCGTTATTCTACATCCGGATAGTCATCTTACCCACTTATTCATAAGAAATGCCCACATTTTATGCTTACACGGAGGACTCACACTCACTATGTCCCAACTACGTAAAACCGTCTGGATCATCAACGCTCGTAAGACCATCAAGAAACTCTTAAATCAGTGTATCCCCTGCTTCAAAAATGCCTGTAAGGTACAAGAGCAGCTAATGGGCTCGTTACCATCCGCCCGGGTCAAAGTAAGTCGCCCGTTTACGCACGCTGGGGTTGATTATGCTGGTCCGATTCACCTGCGTTTATCGCACACTCGTGGATGTCGGACTCACAAGGGTTATATAGTAGTTTTTGTGTGCCTCTGCACGAAGGCAATCCACTTAGAACTCGTGAGTGACCTTACAACAAAGGCGTTTCTCGCTGCTTTCAATCGATTCGTGGCTCGTCGCGGCCTGTGTCGAGATGTCTACTCAGACTGCGGAACTACCTTTGTTGGAGCTCACAACCAGCTTGACAAAGATCTCAAAATCGCTATCCAAGAGGCCAGTCGTCAGACTGCGCTCACCATAAGTGCTCAGGGCATACGTTGGCACTTCATACCCCCCGCATCCCCCCATTTTGGCGGCTTATGGGAAGCCGGGGTTAAGTCGGTGAAATTTCATTTGAAGCGCATTGTCGGAAATGTTCCCCTTACCTATGAGGAAATGACAACTCTCCTCTCGCAGATAGAAGCGTGTGTTAATTCACGCCCGCTGTGTCCACTTACAGACAATATCACTGATACAAGAACTCTTACCCCTGGCCATTTTTTAATAGGCGACGCGCTGTTGGCGCCTCCGGAGGAGGATCTCACCCAATATAGGCTCAACACCCTGAATAGATGGAATTTACTGCAACGACTTAAGCAGGATTTCTGGCGGTCGTGGAGCTCCGAATACCTATCCAGGCTTCAGCAGCGGCCCAAATGGCTCAAGGCCTCGCCGAACGTAAAGGTCGGAGATCTTGTCTTAATAAAATCAGAAAATCTTCCCTCCAATCAATGGGCACTTGGTAGAATCAAAGAAGTACACCCCGGAGATGATAACATAATACGGGTGGTAACCATAAGAACACAAAATGGCGAATGCAAACGTCCAATTACGAAGGTCTGTTTGCTGCCTACGGAATCCACCAATTAAATGAATTAAGTAAAAATAACAATTTATCTAGTTATAAGCACTTGGAATTAAATTGTATGACCTTTAACAGCTTATATGTTGTGTACGTCCTCTTATACAAATTATATTAACATGCAACACCTTACGGCTGATCGAATTTTCCTTTGTTTCATATCCCCTATCCATCATCATGGATCTATGTCGGAGCAAACCAAGAAGGACGTCAGTTATAGCAGCAGCAGTATGCCACATCAAGATCGAGTCTACATTTCGAAACATAGTTTCAAGGTGGGGCAAAATGTTCAAAATCGCAGAAATTGCCGAGAGGAAGTACCACCCAAAACATCATGTTGCAAATTGCCCAAATAAATTGACATCAACTTCACGACAACCCAGAAGAAGAATCCGTTTTTTTTTTCCAACTAGAAACCAGAAGTGGAGAGAGAAGTCAGTCTTCAAAGCCGAGCGGCAGCGGATAGTACTCATATATATTACATAGCATCAAGATTTATATAAATCCAAGTTTTTATACACCTATAATACTGTAATTAAAGTTACACGAATTTATATAATTATATTTGAAGTAAGGTAGCTGAAACTTGTGGTTTTACATATCTCAGTAACAAAGAGAAGAAACAAAGATATCAACGTGCATCCCAATCCCAGTCCGTTATCCGAACACGTGGTTTTCTGTATTAACTTGCCGGGTGACGTCGGCTTTTTCTACGATATTCGTACGATATTCGAGCTGTCAGTCTCTTTTACACTACCTTGTTTCTGTATACCGTGGTAAAAGAGAAATGTCATTTGAATGCTGACGTCACTCGGCAAGTCTTCCCCATACAAAATCGAAATTGTTGTTGTTGTTTTCTGTATTAACTTGCCGGGTGACGTCGGCTTTTTCTACGATATTCGTACGATATTCGAGCTGTCAGTCTCTTTTACACTACCTTGTTTCTATATACCGTGTCAAATCACTTGCTGTCATTTAATCAATCGCGACTGCGTATTGCTAATTTTACAAATTATGAATGAAAAGCGTCCTTTTTTATATATTTTTTAATTTTCAGGTTTTTGTATTTTACATATTTGCTACAGAAATAATTTGTAGCATTTCTATTAAAAAATACGCAATTTGGGTTTTTAATACTTTGATACTAGGATTGTTGACGTTTTCGCCCGCCCAGTCGCATGCGCGCTTCTGCAAGGGGAGGTTACGTTGCTTGCGGCTGCGGAGAGTTCACAATTTATGAATGAAAATGCTCATGAATTTAAAAAAGGATATTTCAGCATTTTTTAATGGTTTTATTTAGCTTCACCTCGTATATTTGTTTGTTTGTTTGTTTGGTTCAAATCTTGCGACAGCTTTTTCGTCTACTTCTACTGAACCGATTCTTATGAAATTTTGCCCACACGCTCGCGTGACAATGCAATCTGACAATTTTGTACAAAAATCAAGATGGCGGTTCCAAGATGGCGGACGAATTTTGCAACTGTGTTCCGCTTCCATTGAAAATCGGTATCGGGGGTTTGTAGGGCCACAAATGACGATTCTGTGGTCAAAATTTAAAAATTCAAAATGGCGGCGCCAATATGGCGGATGAATTTTGCCAATGTGTTCTGAATCCATTGAAAATCGGTATCGGGGGGTTTGTAGGGCCACAAATGACGATTCTGTGGTCAAAATTTGAAAATTCGAAATGGCGGCGCCAATATGGCGGATGAATTTTGCCAATGTATTCTGAATCCATTGAAAATCGGTATCGGGCGGTTTGTAGGGCCACAAATGACGATTTTGTGGTCAAAATTTGAAAATTCAAAATGGCGGCGCCAATATGGCGGATGAATTTTGCTAATGTGTTCTGAATCCATTGAAAATCGGTATCGGGGGGTTTTAGGGCCACAAATGACGATTCTGTGGTCAAAATTTGAAAATTCAAAATGGCGGCGCCAATATGGCGGATGAATTTTGCCAATGTGTTCTGAATCGATTGAAAATCGGTATCGGGGGTTTTTAGGACCACAAATGACGATTCTGTGATCAAAATTTAAAAAACACAAAATGGCGGATGAATTTTGCAAATGCGTCGTAAATCCATTGAAAATCGGCATTGGGGAGTTTTTAAGGTTAAAAATGACGAATTTGTGGTCAAAATTTTATAAAATCAAAATGGGAAATAATGAATCTGTTGTCAAAATTATAAAATTTAAAATTCACTAGAATTTTGTAAAAAGTAAAATCGAAAAATTACTGAATTAAGACTAAAAGGAATACAATAAGGTTATTTCATTGGAATAATTTTTGATGTTTTGAATGCACCCAAGTTAAGGTTTCTGTATTGTGCCGAGAACTGTGTGGCGTTAGGGTGGTTAAAAATGATACGTCGTTAGCGATACACCAACCAAGTCAACGTTAGAAACGTGCCGAGCACTGTGTGGAATTAGGGTGGATAAAAATGATATGTCGTTAGCATTTCAGCCTCAAGGCTGGGCACACCTTGTTGTATAAGAGCCTTGCCCCTCTACATGGACCTCTGGTGGGGTCGACTATTATTTGTCCAATACTCGTGGGAACAATATGAAAGAAAAAATTAATAAAAAAATTGAAACTAAAACACAGCGAAAAAGGAGGCTAGAAAAAGCGAGGAAAGAGTATAGAGCAAAGCGCACTAAAATGAATGAAGACGACAGGCATGCTGAACTACAAAGTAGACGGGAACAGGCAGTTGGTGAGTTCGCTATCGATAAGGCGTTAAGAGTATACCCAACCAACCAACAGGTTCACAATCACAACAATGCGGTTCTTAATTCGTTCCGAAACAAAAGTGCCCGTATATACAAAATCAAAGCCCAGGACCAGCTGGTAGATGGCACACGAAATATGGACAACGTTAATATAATCGATATCATACCAGCAGATATTAACAAGACAGAAGGTTTACCACAAGAACTTGAATTATTCGTAGGAGCCAAAGTTATGTTACGTGCTAACGTCGACGTCTCGAAAGGGTTGGTGAACGGCGCTATCGGCTACATCACAGAGATTGTATGGCCTCAGTTTCGTAGGACGCAAATGTATGAAACAGATATTCCATCTGTTCAAATTGATTTTGAAAGAGACGGCGTACACCTTATTCATCCTAAAGCCATACAATTTCCAGCAAAATTTAATTATGGAACGGCCGAGAGAAGGATGTTGCCGATAATTTTGTCATGGGCCTCCACTGTCCATAAAATGCAGGGTAGTACTGTTGACCATGCTGTAGTGTATTTGGGCTCCAAACTGTTTGAGGAAGGTCAAGCGTATGTAGCATTGAGTCGCGTAAGGGCTTTGGAAGGGCTATGTATTGAGGAGCTTGATTGTCAGAAATTAACTGGTAAGAAACCGTGCAGTAAAGATGCAATGAAAGAGTTGGAAAGGATGAGGAGTTTGCATAATGATACGAGCCAAAATCAAACTAAAAACTAGAAAATAAAAAAATAGGTAAAAAAACTTTTAAGTTAAATGGTTAATGGTTAATGGTTAATGGGCCAACGCACACTGCGCATAGTTATGGCACATAAAACCGGTTTTATAGAAGAGAGAGGGAAGGGAAGGAAAGAACTTAACGAAACAATTTTCACGCAAAATCAAAAGCGTGAAAACTAACACATGCATATTATACTTCTTCTTATGTCAAATCTTCTTCTTTCTGAGCTCAGCATTTTCCCTCTGAAATTCTTTAATTATTCGCTTTTTGTTCATCAACCTGTTCAAGTGGTCTGAAAATTTTGTTTTTTTTGTGAACATATTGAAAAGAGTGATATTAAGAACTTTGTGTGGCGTTTTTCTATTTGTCAACGAAATGAAAGCTATGACAAATAATTTTCATATGCACAAATACATTTAAAATTTCCTGTAAAGATTCAAGGTTACTACACAAGATGCTATTACCCCGTCTGCGTTCCGAGGAGTGTAGTAAAACCGGTTTTATGTGCCATAACTATGATCTGGTGTGCGTTGGCCCAATGGGCATTTGAAATATATTGGTGGGCTTGGAAACACATTCTTCTAGACAAGTCGTTCTTATTTAATTATACAGGTTTTTATGCGCCCCATGTTTTTATTTTAGTCTGTTAAAAGTCCCAGAATATTACTTAATCCGTTGACGCAGCGACACAAAGGGTACCTTGGCATACGACATAAGAAAACAGCACGGCTACTATTGCATGATTTCTTACCAGACGTCGGAATCTCAAGAAGGTCCATGTTTGTGTTCTAATTATTTTCTAGTTTTTGGTACAGCTTATGATTACAAATAAAACCATTTAACTTAAAAGTTTTTTTACCTATTTTTTTTTTAATTATAAATTTAGGGATGAAAAATATTTCTCATAATTATAATAAAATTATGCTTATTATGATGGATAGATTTACTTGGTTGAGCAGGGTTTTTACATGTATTTACATCACATATAAAGATAACTTAACTTTATTCATTCGGCATGCGCGCATCCCTTCCCAAATAATTTTGTTGAGTTTTTTCTGCGTTTGTTGCCTTTTTAAATGAAAAGAGGGGAAATGATAGAACAAAATTTATAAATACAACAACAATACAATACAACAATTTATAAATATAACAATAATACAAGTTCTAAAGCTTTAATGTTCAGTAAAGTTATTATGGCTGGAGGAAAAAATTGTTTTTGCTGTATGCGTTTATGAATACCTGTTATCAACCTTTTAAAACGAACCTATTGATCCTAATTATGAAGTCAATTTCTTTAAATATAGCTTGAAATTAAATCACGCAAACCTAAACCGCACACCAAAAGGTATAAAAGGAGTAAAAATAGTCAAATAGTTCATTCTTCATCTCACTCACGGAGACAAGAGAAAACAGGAAAGAAATTTATTTGATATAAAATATCTTTTTGTGGAAAAAGCAAGGCTAATAGGAAATAATATGGAAAGTTCAGTGAAAACTTTTATTGACAGTGCGAAAGTAGCGTTTACGAAAGCTCAAAATAACTGGGGATTAATTGAACAAGGTGTTAAAGATTGTAGTAAGAGCCTAAGATGTTTAAATCGTGCTTTAAAGAGTGCCTTAACAACTAGTGAACGTCATCACTTAGGTAATGGGATTAACCTCCTACAAGGATACCGGACCCAATTGAAGGAGTTGCGGTTAGTGACAGGTGCTGGCTCATTAAACGAACCAACTGGGCTTCAAAAAGAGTTAAATGGGAAGATGTGCAATCTGCTTTTAATGGTCGCATTAGGACAGGGGCTATTATCAACTTAAAACATAAAGAGCCGAAGGAGTTCCTAAATGATTGCACTGGACTTTTCAGTCGTCGTATCAATAATGAATTGAAAAAGGAAGCTACAATCAAGGTCAACACGGTATTTTGCGACGAATTTAAAACCATAAAGGCTGATGAGGAGTTATTTGAGTTAAAATACATGAACACGAAGAACTTGCCCATATACAGAGATACCGACATTAACACCTGATTTAAACAGAATGTTGAGGAACCAATATTAAAAAAACTGGAAGAATTCCAGGAACAGGATAGTGGCTGGGCTTTATCCGCAATCATCAACCTAGCCGTTAACGTTAATAAATTCACGCCTCAACTAGGATCTTCATATATTGAGCTGCCGCAACAAATTAAGCGCAAAAAGGCCTGCGTCAATGTTAAAAACAGAGACAATGCTTGTTTCGCCTGGGCGATAGTTTCAGATTTGCATCCAGTTGACAGAGATCCACAACGTGTAACACAGTACCCGCAATATTCCGACGTTCTGAACCTAGGTGACATTATATTCCCTATGACAATTAAACAGATTCCCCGATTCGAGAAGCAAAATAATCTGTCGGTGAACGTATACATTTCGATGAAGATTAAAAAAGATAATTTTAAAGTTCTACCAACGTATTTAACCAAGGAGAAGAAGGAAAAGCATGTAAATTTACTTATGATTCAAAATAAATACTATGATGAGGTGGATAAAAACAAGTACAACAACGAATACCACTTCGTTTGGATCAAGAACCTCTCCCGGCTGCTATCATCACAGCTGTCGAAAAATGCTCATCAAAAGTACTTTTGCGATCGCTGTCTCCACTACTTTTATTCATCAGCTGCACTAGAACATCACTTGGTGGACTGCAAGGAGCTCAACGACTGTAGAATCCGGCTACCAAGAGAGGCCCAGAA
Source organism: Thereva nobilitata (assembly GCA_963855945.1). NCBI lineage: Eukaryota > Metazoa > Arthropoda > Insecta > Diptera > Therevidae > Thereva > Thereva nobilitata. Next base: position 40,086,808 of record OY979697.1, read on the forward strand.
GGAGCTTAGATTTAAGAATTTTAGAAATAAGATAGAAGCGCCGTTCATTATTTACGCGGACTTAGAATGTCTTTTAGTAGATTGTAGTGATAAGAATGATAATCAAAATCATGTGCCGTGTAGTATAGGGTTTTTTGTTAAATGTTCATATAACCCCACGCTATCGTTTTTCAAGTCTTATCGCGGTGAGGATTGTATTAGCTGTTTTCGATTTGCCACATTTATCTGATATGCCTCACATTTTCCTCAGTTTCACTGAAAATGGCTGTTCGATTTGGCGGTTCAGTTCCTATTTTACAACAGATGGCGACAGCTTCCAACTGATACAAAACCAAGTGATGTGATAAAAATATTTTTTCATCACATCAGTTGAGTAAGTGATTTTGAAGTTATGCACTGATGTATTTATTGTGGTTGAATATCTTATTTTGTAATAATTTCATATTCAGCAGCGGAAGTATTATGAAGAGACATTTTCTTTGATCTCGGTGTATGGAAAATTAATTTATAAAATTTTTATTGTTTATCACATAAGTGACTGTTCGATTTGCTTTTTGCAATCAGTTACAATTTGACAGAACAAAAGTGAGGCAAAAGTGAGTACGAGATTTGACATGTGAGGAATATGTGATGAATATCAGATAAATGTGGCAAATCGAAAACAGCTATTGAGTGGTTTCTGCGCGAGTTAAATCAGTTCGCTGAAAATTTAGAATCAGTTTTTCTTTGCCCTCTACCGATGGACCAAATGACATCTGAGGAAATAAAGTTCTTTCAGGCTGCCACACTCTGTCATATATGTGAGAAACCATTTACTGCGGATGATAAAAAGGTTCGCGATCACTGCCACCTAACAGGTTTATACCGAGGCCCAGCACATGAGGGATGTAATATAAATTTTCAAGATAGTCACACCGTCCCTGTAATTTTCCATAACCTCAGCGGCTACGATTCCCATTTCATTATTAAAAATATAGCTTCTGATATCCAAGGCCGCGTTGATCTCCTGCCCATAAATAAAGAGAGATATATTTCTTTCACAAAACATTTAAATGGATGTCCAATTAAATTTCGATTTATAGACTCTTTTCGCTTTATGGCCAGCAGCTTAGAAACTCTATCATCATATTTAAGTTCTTTTCCAGTTTTAAAGGCTCAATTTCAAAATTTATCTGAAAATCAATTCCATCTGTTAACACGTAAAGGTGTATATCCTTACAATTACTTTGACTCTAAACATAAATTTTTAGAAACTTCTTTACCTCCCATTTCTAAATTTTATAATAAGTTAAATGATTGTGATATTAGTGAGGATGATTATGCACATGCCTGTAAAGTTTGGCATGAATTCAATTTAAATAATTTGGGTGATTACTCCGATTTATATTTAAAGATAGATGTTCTATTGTTAGCTGATGTTTTTGAACAATTCCGTGCAAGCTGCTACAAAACTTACGGGCTTGATCCCGCTCATTACTTTACTCTACCAGGTTTTACTTGGGATGCAATGCTCAAGCATACCGGCATTACTTTACAGTTATTAACTGATATAGACATGCTTATGTTTGTTGAGCGTGGAATTCGGGGCGTGAGGACTTAGCGCAATTTTTGATTGGGTGATAGTGCTTACTTCATGTTTTTTCGATTGTATTAAATTTTGACTAACTATTTTCTCGACTTTATTATTCAAACATTCTACATAATCGTCAAAAGACCAATGTTTAACTCAGGATGAGAGTAATGGATTGCAAAAGGTTGGATTGCTGAAGACCGCAAAACTTCAACGATTTAGGTAGCGGTTTGAAAGGGAAAAGAATGTAACGATGGTTTTAGTACTTTATTAAATACTGATTCTTAACTTAAATTCTATTCGACTTATATACTACTTGATGACATACTTAGGAGTTGGTGCACTTTACAATTTCCCAATAATCCAGGTGGGTCACTGAATTATTGCAAGAACTTTTCGCTGACATGCGGAAGTGACACCTTAATTATTAATGACTTTATTATTGAAACGATTTAATGACTGATTGCGAGATCGTCTGCTATTAGGCATGTTTTTAAACATTCTCCCCCTCCGCGGAATGCAATGTTTAACTCAGGATGAGAGTAATGGATTGTAAAAGGTTGGATTGCTGAAGACCGCAAAACTTCAACGATTTAGGTAGCGGTTTGAAAGGGAAAAGAATGTAACGATGGTTTTAGTACTTTATTAAATACTGATTCTTAACTTAAATTCTATTCGACTTATATACTACTTGATGACATACTTAGGAGTTGGTGCACTTTACAATTTCCCAATAATCCAGGTGGGTCACTGAATTATTGAAAGAACTTTTCGCTGACATGCGGAAGTGACACCTTAATTATTAATGACTTTATTATTGAACCGATTTAATGACTGATTGCGAGATTGTCTGCTACTAGGCATGTTTTTAAACAGAATGTTCCTCAATTGGATGCAATGCTGAAACCACGGCCCAGGCGAAACAAGCGTTGTCCTCATTTTGAACGTTGATGCAGGCCTCTTTAAGCATAATTTGTCGCGGCAGCTCAATATAAGAAAATCCTTGATGAGGTGTGAACTTGTTAATGTTAATAGTCAAGTTGATTATTGCCGATAAAGCCCAGTCACTAGCCTTTTCTTGGAACTCTTCCAGTTTTTTAATCACCAGATCTCGAACATTTTGCTCAAACCATGTATTAATATCAGTGTTTCGGTATATGGGGGCATTCTTTGTGTTCATGTACTTGAATTCAAACACCCCTTCATCTGCCTTGATGATTTTAAATTCGCCACAAAACACAGCGGGCGTTTTCAATAATGCAGGTTGCGTGCGCAATTGACTTATTCAGCAACACACTTCCATTGCTGAATAAGTCATTTGCGCACGCAACCTGCATTATTGAAAACGCCCAGCATTCACTTTGAGGGCGGGTTCGTACTTCAAAGCGTTGTTAATATGTCGCCTGAAAAATCCGCTGCAGTCATCTAAGAACCCCCCTGGATCCTTATGCGCAATATTGATGATAACACCCGTCCTAATACTATAAGTGAAAAAATGAAAAAATATTCATATACAAAAGTTCTCCATACCGATTGTTAAAGGCTGATTGTACATCTATCCATTTCACTCTTTTTGAACTCCAGTTGGCTCGTTTTTGAGGGAAGGCTGCACCTTTCGTTAACCGCAAATGTTTCAGTTTGGTGCGGTAGCCTTGTATGAGGTTTATACCATTACCCACGTGATGACGCTCGTTTGTCAATGTGATATTCTTTAAAAATCTATTCAAAAACCTTAAACTCACACCGCACTCTTTAATAGCTTGTTCTATTAGTTCACAGTTATTTTGTGCAGCACTAAAAGCCGATTTAGCACTATCAATTAATTTACTCACTGGAGCCATTTTCATTAACTGTACAATTATTATAGGCTATAACTTTCAATTGCACAATGTGTTTACTATTCACTTTGAATACGCTGAGTGAGCAGATAATCTAGCTTGCACCCAGCTTTTATAGTGGATGCTCACCTTCTCACATGTGAATTATATTATGAATAGAAAATTTGTATAAAGCTGTATAAGCATTTTTTCATTCATATCCAATCAACGATCGTGAAACAGCAGCAGCAGGGGCTCTGTTAATTAATTCCTTCGCAAGAGATATTTTAACTTTAAACTGATCACTTTTAAAGCACTCGAAAAACTGATGGGAATCTTGCTTCCACTCTCCTTTTAACAATCAAACTGCTGGTGAATAAAATTTCCAACCCACAACTTTGTTTCATATGTGCAGGTAAAAAACTGCTAACGCTGCAAATTTTTACCTCCAGAGCTGGTTAGATAGATGCATCATGATTCATGTTTTAATGCTGTAACAAGTTCAATCAATGTTGTATCACTTTGTTTACACAGGTGCATCCGGACGGTTTACTCATAGAAGGCCTAATCAATTATTAAACAATTGCAAATGATACATACACCCACAGACGTGATTTTAAGGAAAACTGACAAATATAGAAACATCATAAAAGTTCATTCATACTCATCAATCTTCTTGAGTTCACTTCTCATACTGTCGAGGGCTTCGTTTCCGGTTGCCAGACTGATTGTGTTTACACTGATTTTAGTAAGGCATTTGACAAGCTCTCTCACTCCATTATACTTCTCAAATTAAGGATGTTAGGCTTTCCGCGAGCCCTTCTAGTATGGTTCCAGTCTTACTTAGCTGACAGGACCTACCAAGTTCTTTTTCGTGGATCCAAATCAGTAACCATTGAAGCGTCATCCGGTGTTCCTCAAGGAAGTCATCTTGGTCCCTTGCTCTTTATTCTATCAATTGATGATATTGTTCCCTTGCTAAGACACTGTAGAATCTTGATTTACGCTGATGACATCAAATTGTATCGTCACATAAAAAGTATCGAGGATTGCAAACTTTTGCAAGCTGACCTTGACACCTTTTACTCTTGGTGTGTGAACAACAACCTGGTTCTCAATATTAGTAAATGTGAAACCATGACTTTTGGGAGAGGTCGTAGTCCTATAATTTTCAACTACACCTTTTCTAATGAGAGTGTCCGTCGTGTTAATTTTGTAAAAGATCTCGGGATTAGATTTGATAGTAAACTCGATTTTTCTGCCCACATTAACTATATTGCTTCCAAAGGTAGTTTAGTCCTGGGTTTTATAAAAAGGTGGTCTAAAGAACTCAATAACCCCTTGATTACTAAACACCTTTATATCTCTCTTGTCAGACCATTACTCGAGTATGGGTCCCAGGTTTGGTCTCCTCACTACTCTTCGCACGCTGGAAGAATTGAGTCAGTTCAAAGGAGGTTCGTTCGATTCGCACTGAATCATCTTCCTTGGGATGACCCAATAGCTCTTCCACCATATGAATCTCGGCTTAAGTTACTCAACTTAAGCTCTCTTTGCAGGCGTCGTGAGGTTGCCGATGTTGTATTTGTTCATCAGCTCCTTAATGGAAAGGTTGACTCAGGTTTTCTGAGTCGCCGTGCGTCGTTTAGAGAGAGTAGATACAATTTGAGAGGGCCACCTCTCTTACACACCAACTCCTCTAACACGAATTACGGCAGATTCGAGCCTGTTAATCGCATGTTCATTAATGTGAATAGAAATATCGATGTTTTTAGCGTGAGCATTAGTAAAGACGTCCAATAGAGCCAATAATGACCTACGTAACGAAGCTGTGGGTCGAAAGGATACAAAAGCTAAAGGAGCACCAGAATAACGAAGTGAAACACATAGTAGAGAAAAACATCAACCACAGACTTGAGGAAAATTACTACCTGTCACCAATCAACTTACTTAACACGGACGCAATCACACCGATCGAAAACAGGAAAAAAATACTAAAATTTTACAGCGAAAGGGACTCCGCCCATCACAGAGGATAGAGATTAGAACTAATAAGACAGTAAATACAGATCATAACCAAATATCTAGTACAAATAGAACATAAACCAAAAATGTAAATATAGAAAAAAAAACATGTAGTAAAGGAAGGGGGCTGGCAATACCAATCAAGCTGAAAACTCAGTACTGCAAATAACTCAACATATTGGATTGCCAACACTTCCCCTATCCATGCCAATGTGGACCCGTGCAATAACATAAAAAAAAAAACTCAAAACATAGCCACCCTTAGTTGCGAGCGTAGCTAAAATTAGTTAAGGTAGGGACAAAATAACCCATATAGGAGAAATCTCTACACATTATTTATAATTAATCTAACAAACCCACAAAGAACTACACACAAACACAAGTAAAGTGTTAAAGTAATACCTATTAAGGAACCAATGAATATGTAAAATGAAGTATCAAAAATTGAAAGAAGCAATAAAATTATATCATATATCATAGTAAAGACGTCCTTAAAAGGAGTCTTCAATCTGACTTGACTGACTTTTCTTGCACGCTTCTTTGTGTATTGCATTTCTTTCTGTTTTAATTGAGTGTGCAATCTCTGGGGGGTCACACCTTGCATATAAAAATGTGCGGGGTGTGACCTTTTCGGGATTGCATATTCAATTTACATGTAGCATGCTTAAGTTGAGCCTATCTCAGTGCTAATTGTGCTGAGCTGGTAAATTTTTCTTGTCCCAGCTAAGAAGTGTACCTTCTGAATTAGAAGGGTAACTCTATATGCATGATTGTGTGTTGCATGAAAAAAAATCATACCTTGTTGTGCAATATCAGTTAACTAAACAAAAAAATCAGAATAACGACAAATGATGAAATAATGTCACATATATTTAATATATTAGATAAGGAACGGCGTTGCCGGTTTCAAAAGACTTGCACCTGATCAAAATTTGTCTATGTTTATTTTTATGAAGCTGGTCCACTAAATTCGCTGCATATCAATTTCAATATATGGAGCAAACTTACCTATGTTTATCTCAATAAACTTTCGCAGCATGGAAGACTTTCGAATTTTTTCACCTTACATACATATGTCTAATGTATATTAGATATGGAATCCATGGGTGCCTTCCATTTAGACACAGAGAGACACAGTGTTACACTGTGTCCGACACAGAAGTGTTCCATCAACGACACAGCTAGACACAGCCGGGCACAACTAAGACAATGCTACCAACCCTCGCCAATTGAAATGTGATCGTTAATTTATAATTACAACAATATTGTATCATTTTTAAGATTCCCAGCATTTATAAGATGTCGGGTAATTAATTTAAAGAAATTATCAACATAAAATTTACGATTTACTTGCCAAACAAAAATAAAAACGAGGAAAGTGCGCCGTGGCGGATTTTTCATGAACTTATGTGTTCCATTTGGGCTTACACAGAACGACACAGAGCGACACGCTGTGTCGGACACAATTGTCTTTCTGTGTCTAAATGGAAGGCACCCCATTTGAAGGTTGCGCCAGATCAAAAATGTCTTTGTAATAATTCTATATTTATATTACATATGCTGCAATTGTATAAAGCTTATGCATAAATTTATCATACAAACAAAACAAAAGGTCTCAGCGACACCAAGGTATGTATTATTTTTCAAGCGCTGTTCTTATCAGCAGACCCCAATTAATCACCAGTTATTTGCGAAGGCCTGGGTTGTTTGTATGAAAAAGCTTTTGCTGTTGTTGTTGTTGTAAAGAACGAAAACAGATGTTGAGGCTGGACCGAGTCTTGTTGTTGTTTATCTGTTAAGACATTCTGCTAGGTAAAATTTTTATCAGAGCCACGGGCAGCATGGTTGAAGGAAAATAAAAATTCTATTTTTAGATTGCCCAGCGCTTGTATACACAAATTGAATAAGAACAGGTAGAAGCCTCGATAGCCTCGAGGCTGCGATACAGGTCTCTTAATCTACCGATCCCCCAGGTTCAAATCCCAGCAAAGCCCAAGCAGCACAACTTTGACTTTTTAATTTCACAACACTTGCAGTATTATCAAATTCTCGCGACAGGTGACGTCTTATAACGTGACGTTTGGCTAACCGACCCGTACTCCGTACCCGTACTCCACACCCGTCTCCGTACCCGTACCCCGTACCCCGCATCTCGTACCTCCACCCACTCCCCATTCAGCCATACAACAACAACAACCATGACATCATCATCAACATCATTGCACTGGCTGTGACGTCACAAACCAGTTGGCACAGCAAAGAAAATCCAAGATGGCGGAAAATGTGAATTTAGACGTGAATCTCACGTGGGGGAGGGGAGGGTCTCCGCAAATCTCACGTAATTTTTTTCCGCAAGAAACAGTGTCGCGAGAAAACTGGGTTAAATTAATAGTACAGGTAAATTAAGCCGAAAAAAGCGATATAGCGGAAATAATTAGGTACGGGCTGAAAATTGGCAGAGCGCTTCTTTTTATGCTTGTTAATAAGGGGTTATAAAGTCTACCGATTTTCTACTCCGAGAAGCCCACTTTTTAGGGGCTTTTAGCCCTCAAAATGGGTATTTTTCGATTTTTCTGTAATTTTTTTGCAATATTTCTTAATATCTTTTTGTTTTTTTCAATTTTAAGTGCAATATCTGTAAATGAGAAAATCTTTAAAATCGTCTTTTCGGACCCGCACTTAGATTTCATTCACGAAAATCTTGGTGCAGTATCAGATGAACATGGTGAAAGGTTTTATCAAAACATATTGCAAATAGAGAAGGAATAATGAATCAAAAGTATACGTGATACTATTACTATATTTCGACTCAATAGCAATTGGGTATAAAAATTTTGCACTGCCGTTTACACTGTATTTGTTCACTGTTTCAAATACCATCCAACTGGAACATCCAAAAAAAAGTAAAGAAAATAATTTAAATATCTGGGAATGAAGACGTGATGAAAAATTCTTATCTTTTTATACAATGGTCTGGGAAAAACTGCGAAAGTAATGTATGCATTTACTTATACCACCATTTTTGGACAGATTGCGACCCTACGATAAACTAGTGTGGGGGTCTAAGCTTAAACAAAACAAAAAGGCCCAGAAGCCCAATTGAAAAACCTGGAACCTAATGCGCTCTTAAGAATCTCAAGTGCATAATGTACCCAATCCTACAGCAATCATAGAGATTATATTAAGAATCGGCTCTTTTCACATCAGTCAGAGCACATGCTATCTGCGGTGCATTGTCACTACAAAAAGCAGACATTTGCACCAGGCGACATAATTAGTTATCTAAGCATCTTACAGGACTCGAATTTTGAATCGACGACCATCTGCTCTGACATACCTACTAGAGGCCAAGATAGATTTTGAAAACCTTTTGTTATCATTAACGAGAGTTGTGCAAAATGGAAGTCTAAGAGATCCGAACTGCTTGAATCTGTACCCTCACTGACATATAGAATGGACTGCTCATCAGGAAATTTTCATGGCTCCAATTCGTTCCATAGCTGACAAACCTTTTTTCACTGACATGTAAACACTTTTGTAAATTAAACATTTTTATATTCGTTTTTGGTCGATGGAAACAAAATAAATTTATTTTAAAAAAATTATAAATGCAATTTTAATGTTAATCCCCTTTTAAAACACTTTTTTTCATTAATTACAAATATTTATGTCAAACCATGGGAAGTTATTTACCCCTGTTTCATCTATATGTCAATGATTCCGAATCTTATGGCGAAAAGAGACAGAAAGAGAAAAATCACTATAGCCATCTATTTTTTGTAAATATTCTGACAGATTTCAAAGGGAAAATACGAAATCAGGTAGGCCAACTTTAAGGTCGTAACTACCGTTATGGCGGTTTTTTTTTTAAATTACGCTTGAATTCATAACAGATTTTTATTCCATTATTTTTGCGCTTACAATTGAAAAGTTTTTTTAAAAATTAATTTCAAGTGGAATATAAAAATGTTTAAAATTAAAAAGTGTGCAGTGCTGAATGTCCATCGCGGCTAGGACATTCAATTCTAGGAGAAGTAGCCCTATTTCAGTAAGAGTGATTATTGTAATATAAATTGTTTTTCATTATATTTTTTTATATACGGGTTGTGCCACAGGCAACGTTTATTTAATTATGTGAGAGATTTTTGCAGTGTTCAGTTATTCAGTTGTTCAAAAAGCGTTATTTGTAAATGTAAAAGTGAAATGTAAATGTAAAAGTCCTGAAATGATTTTTAATAATCATATAAGGGCTACAATCTTCAAGACCTACATACAATCGACCTCGCCTCGAGTATAACTCACCTTTCCGCGCTGGTGCCTCGAAAATCGCCTTAAGGTACGATTCCGAACAAGGCGGCGGACTGCAAACCGCAGGCGACACTACTGGTTTGTATGAAAAAATCATGTAGGGTCGCCTGCGGTTTGCAGTCTTCCGCCTTGTTCGGAATCGTGCCTTTAGTTTAGCTGGACAAAGTGCAAAGCTGCGCCATCCAAATAATCGGATATGACAGAATTTACACCTCCATTGATTACTCCCGCAACACAACACTAAACCACTCAGCTCATTCTCATACCCTGCAATCCCCCTTTTCGCGGACACTAACGTCTAGAAGTTCGTTTATAAATAGAACAATTTCGCTGAGGAATAATCTCCCAAAAGCAGTTGTCACGAAGAAATAACGCTCTTTAAATAACGGTTATATTGAACATATTAAATAAAAGTCACCTCACTCATGTAATTAATGGACTCATGTAATTGAAATGTTCTGAGTTATACAGTCCGTACTGTACACGTTTTAAAGTTCAGTAAGGATATATATTGTTAAAAACTCCCCCGAATCTCGAGGAAGGCCGCCAGCGCATTTCCTTTCTGTAACACGGCTCTTTCTACTTCGAGGATTACATTGTAAAGGTCCGTCTCAGTAGACTTTCCTTCCTACTTCCTACTTTCAATTAGACGACAAGCTTTCTATAAAATATAGTACTAAAAATCTCTTTTATTTAAACAACAACAACAATTAAATATAAATCTTACAATACTTAAACAGATAAAAAGATAATTAATTATTCGAATTGGTTTTTTAGGTGCCACATTTCTACTAGAGCTCCTCTTGCGTTTGTACTAGGTCCTGAGGGCGAGCCCCACGATGTAGTAGCTAAAAATTGTTTTTAAAATGTTTTACAAATATTAAAATCATTCTAAATTTTAAATGTTGTTGTGTTATATGATAAGCTGTTTGTTTATTGACTTATGTTACTGTTAGCACCAATAGCTGATCTTCGATTTGATGAATGTGAGTTAAAATTTGGTCTTGAATTACTTCTACTCTCCCATCCTGACCTTGTTTCATCGGCTGCATTATCTCTGTCGAACGAAGGAACAATATTTGAATTCCAGCTAGAATTATTTCCACGATTGTTGTTGTCGTTTCCTCTCGATCCCGAATTTTGATTTGACCTATTTGAACTACGATCTTGGTTTGTATTATTTGATGTATTCCTACTTTCAGTTCTAACACTAATCGATTAATTCCTACTTCCCCAGGATATATTTTCCGAAGTAGAATTTGATCTTAGATTATCTGGTAAGGGTTCATCTGCATCAAGCATAAGTTCATCAAACCCGTCATCTTCTAAAAACTCTTCTGGAATAGTTTCCATCATCTCATCAACATTTTCCTCCCAACATTTTTAATATTATCAATATTGATGTTAAATAATTCTCGAAATGCTGTATCACAATCCAAACAAGTAACATACAGATTAGATGTGGCATTCAAAAGGGCTAAGTAGTTATTTGTTTTGAATTTTATTTCGAATTTTTTATTTTATTTTGACAGTGATTTCTTTAATAGCTTCTGATGGAAACCATATTGCATTTCGACATTCTGGAAAATTAAGGCAACCAATGTAGTAGCCATCCTTATCTTTCTTTTGACGGAGAGTCATAGATGCTTGAGAAGATTTTGGACATTTAAATAACTCTTGTAATCGATTTGTTGAAGTTATTTAGCTATTTAGTTTCTGGGGATTAAAAAAACGCACATTTTGTTGCAGGAACAGCTAGCAAAATTTCTGTTTTCCAATCGATTGACTCTGATCTTCATTTTTGTAGCAAGGCCTTAATTGTGGAGCTTTTTGCATGACCCAAAACTACAAGGGAAGGCATACATTTTTCCATTCCCAGATATACCAATTTTATAAAAAATTAGCAAAAAACCAACCTTTGTCCAATTTTTTCATCAAATCTCCGTACACGGTCCATTATTATTCTATAAGGTTCTTTATATTTTTGAATTTGTTCTCGTAAAACTAATTTAGGATCCTTTTCTCCATCGCAAATTTTTTTCAAATCAACTTCAAACTCAGCTTTAAGCATAGGCTGTGCCAATGGTAACCCATTGCATCATAGCCTTCGTAGACACCCATACCTATTGATCCAGGAACTAATAAACCTTTATCAACTACTCCAATGTATCCTACAAAAATAGTATTTGGAAAACAAGGTTATACAGAATAAATTGTATTATTTACCTCTCTCTTTAATTTTATGTATATGTTCAGCAGTGTTGCATCAGTTTGAATACCATGCTTTTCCATAAGAGCAATTAGATCTGCTTCGGCAAGTAACGGAGGGGCTGTTGTTGAGCCTTCTTGCTTATTAATTTCTGTTGGCTCAAACTGTTGCCCTTTACAAAATAATAAATTGAAAAAAGATGTTTTTTACGGCAAATGTGCAAAGCCTTACCAATTTCATACCTATGAATCTGTTTCGCATTCCAATTCTCATAAGGCTATACATCCAAGTAGTTTCTCTCGAAAATGCAAAGACTATTCGCGGTAAACTTTTCACCAGCGATTGTAATTTTAACAATAGTTTTAGAACCAGTAGCATCTTTGCTTACGCATGCAAGAAAGTGTCGTGTGATAAAGCTCAAAAACACGGTTTTCATCTCCAGACAAACCTTTGTTATTATATTAAATTAAAAAAAACACGAATTGCTTCAACAATTATAAGTTGAAGTACCTGTAGCTAACTTGAGAGGATGAATGGGCCTTTCCACACTAGTCTTCATTTTGCAGTATGCAAACCAGATTGACAACAACCACGATTTCCACACCCGTGTTCTTGCAGCGGCGTAAGCATTCATATTCCGATTTAGTACTTGAATGTGTGCGTGTGCTTTTCTGATCATTTCGAATTGAGTGCTTGATGTTTCTGACAGTGGCGGACTAAGCCCGTCAGAGGCCCGGGGCGGCAAAGTTAAATGAGGCCCTCAGTCTAAGAAGTCGATGTAATTTCAGATGCCTTTTATTCAGTTGCCATTTGTATGGACAACTGTGTGTATATGTTTATTTCCCAGTAGGAAAAGCAATTAATTACCCATCGATTCCGAAAGTCGTACTAAAGCCAAGTGTCCACTATAGAGTTTTTTCGGTAGAGTGTAGAGCGTAGAGTGTAGAGCTCTACCTGTAGTATGTACACTAGAGCGCTTCTCTACCACTCCACCGCCCGTAGAGTTGCTCTAGAGAAATTTTGAGTAGAGATCTACCACGAGATCTACAGACTGAGTACACTGCAGATGCGTGTTTCTCTACTGTAGGGTCGTATGGTAGAGCGCGCAACTGCGGTCATCAACTTTTGCATGTCATTTCATTTCTCAGTCATTCAGAGATGCGTGCGTACATATATTGTGTAAAAAATTTAAAGGAAATTAATAGAAATCAAAAAAATAATAAAATGAGTTTTCACCAAAAGAAGGGAAAAGAAGGGAAGGAAATGTTGGGAGCGAGATTGGATTGTGAAAAGAAAACAAAACGCTGGAATGTATCGAGAATTATGGAATGAGCTCACGGAAGAAGATACATCTTCATACCAAAATTTTCTGCGTATGTCGTATACTCGAATTTGGCTGTTATTGAATACGCCGATGCCAGGGGCGTTTCCAGCCAACTGGCCTTGGGGGGGTAATTTTAAAAAAAGAAAAAACTTTAATATTTTTTTGATTCCATAAATATCATTTGCACCCTCCCCAAGCCACATCTAGCTGAAGTTGCCATTCCACCCCCACACCCCAGCAAATAGTCAATAATCATTTCTGCCACTAGTTTTTAACGGTTATTTAGCCCTAATAGAACCTACATACGTAGCGGCAGATTTTTTTTTAATTCTAGCCCGCGCGTTATGGGAAGTTGCTTTAAGGGATATAATAATGTTCTTCTAGCTTCGTTTCATTTATTTAAGATTTAACGTATTCTTTTAAATAGAAATAAGAGTTACTTATTTTACTTGTAAATTCATAATTAATGACTGAAAAACTCTCTCCATTATTTCTTTTAAAATATTGACTACTGCTTTCCGTATACCACACGAGTCCAACAAAATCTGCTGTCATCGTCCATTGCCTTTTGAAATTTGACGAAAAATCGTACGGGCTTTCACACGGGCCAATTTTTCCAACCAACTGCACGTCAGAATGCTTTGGCTTATTGTTGTTGTTTTTAATCTTAATTATCCCTTCTGCTATTTCTCTCTCTTTTCTCCCAGAAAGAAAAAACAACAACCACACCGCTCTCAAAAAGTCGTATCGAAAATCGTGTGAGAAAGTTGGATGGGAAAACCTTCCCTCCCCATCGTCCTCTCTCACCCTCTTCTCTAAAAATAATGTTTCCGTACGATTTCTGTTGGGTGGCCGTCGTCCCGTGTGAAACAAGCATTTGACGCTGCACTTACATGACTCGAACTGAGTTTCCGAATTCACTGCAAGTTTATTTGCAGTAGGACCGCATAGCTGCTGCAGTTTTTGACGTTTCCGAAGTCACACATTCTCTTTGCGAGCAAAAGGGAATTTCAGAAAAAAACAACAACAATGCAGGAGCTGTCAAAGTGTTCGATCAAAAATTTGCTGAAAATATCGTTCAAATTTGTGTGCCCTCCCCTTCGTATTCTCTCACCCTCTTCTTCATAAACCACTTTGCAGCGGACTCTTGTCATGTCGTGTGTACGCTCGTGTGAAATCAGCCATAGCGTGCCATATTAACGGGAGTCTCGGGTATCGGTCTCTTCCACGACTCTCCAGCAGTTTTGGAAAAATTCACCGTCATAGATCGCGGACTAGATTCACCATAACTTAACTTGTTTGTTTGAAATATTGGTATTTTTTAAGAATAAAAATAAATAAGCGAACGAAAATTCTTAGGGGGGGTAATTACCCAATTACCCCCCTCTGAAACCGCCCCTGGCCGATGCAGTGCCGCGGCTGGCATATGTGCAGGGTGTGTAACTGTGCAGGGTGTGTAACTGCACAGGGCCCCGCATGTTTGGGCACCGCGAGCGAAGCGAGCAAAACATTTTTTGGCAATAAAAATCATTTGAATTCTTTATTTGCATTTTTACTTCAATGAATGGGTCATACAAATCAGCATATGGGTCACATCAGACGAACTCGCATAACACTAAATATTACATAGGGTCCATTTTCCATAATTCTGTCGCGGGGACGGGTCTTTATGACAGAAAATTTTTTTTGGAGACTCTGGGGCCCCTCGCTGAATTTTTGCACAGGGCCCCCAATTGTCTGGCCACGGCACTGCGCCGATGTACAACAATTCGAAGCGCAGTCGAAACGCAAATAAGAATGCATACTGTAGAGAGAAAAACTATCAAACATGCTTGTTAGAGCGTAGAGCAGATGTAGAGCTCTACCAAACGCAAAAAAATTGCGTATACACTATAGAGTTTTTTAGCAGAGCGCGTAGAGTGGGTGTAGAGAGCATGTGTAGAGCTCTAGACGGTGTATACACTTCTCTATGCATCTCTACGTGAGAGTTTTCTCTAGCTCTACGCAAAAAACTCTATAGTGGACACTAGGCAAGTTTACAAAAACTCCTCTTGCATGATACAACAGAGATGAAAATGGTCAAGAAGTATTGAAGTACATATGTATAAGCGATGTACAGGGTAACGATTCAGTAAAGACCCATTTTAATAATTACATGCTGTACTTATTTGTGTCTACGGGAACATTGTACGGGACCTCCGACTCTAAAGTACCACTTAGGTAGGCACTGACCATATTTTAAAAGCCTTGTTTAGGATTTTATCAAGGGAACTTGTAGACATTTGGAGGCCCCCAGGAACCAGAGGCCCGGGGCGGACCGCCCCTTCCGCCCCACCCTTAGTCCGCCACTGGTTTCTGACACCGCAAACTGTTTCTCTATTTGTGTTAGTGAGTTGAAGACCGAGAAATAGGTTTAAAATGTGCTGCACATTTCTCTCCAAGTTCATCACTTTTTGTAGAGAATTCTCCTTGATTCTCTTCCCCTTTCCTAAAAAACCGGTTTGAATAATGCTGCAAGAATACTAGTGTGGAAAGGCCCAATCGGAGGATGAGCTTGATCTGATTTATTTCCATTACGATGATTCGGTCCCCAATCGAAAACTTTTGATGAAAACGCTCCCCATTGTGGGTGTGCGGTTTGTTGCTCTACGATATCTTCTGAACAAGGTTTTGCACCATTGGATGCTGCTAAACATCCGAAAACTGCTAGATGGATTAAGAGATTGGAACAATTACCTTATTATGATGAAATCAATGCCAAGCATGCAGCTACCGTGATAGAGATGTTTAATGGAAAACTTGCAGCATTAAGGGAGAAGAATTAGTATAAACGCTGCTCATAAATTTATTTTTTGATGCTTTAAATTGAGATTTATGTGAATTAAAACAATTTATAGTATTTTTTAACAACTGTTTTACTATTCTTAATAGCCATGAACTTAGTTTTAAGAATGTGAACTTGATAGAAAGTCAGTTTTAGCAGAATATGTGCAACTATTTCCTCTACACTCGATTGACATTTAGAAATGTCAAATTTCAAGTTTTCAGTTTTGGCACTACCTGATTTTATTTCTACCAATGATGCACTGAACTCTTAATATGAAATTGAACAAAATTTGAGTTCAGTGAAAAAGGGGTCTTATGGATGAGCGAGAGGACTATACTTTCTATACTTTTTGGTGCCATGAGTTTATATGGGAATAATGTCTGAAGAGCAGTCCATTATTATATGTCAGTGTGTACCCTGGTGTACAGGCGGCTCAAACGTTAATTTGAGAAGCTGGCTGTGATTTCAGACTCCGCTTTTCTAAGGCGACACGAAAGTAGGAAGCAAACGGAAGCTAGTAGCGATGCCTGATAAATCTTCGAAAAGAAATTATTTTCAGCCAACCAACTTCATTTATTAACTTAATTTGACATTTTGATGCGAACAATAAATTGTTTCAAGAATATTTAAAGAGTTTTTAGAATATTTTAAAACAAACAAATAAAAGCAGCGCATGCGGCAATGGCTTTATTCACGGACTGAAATCCGATAATAGGCGGACAAATTTATTTCGAATTCGCATTGGTGGAAGATACCATTTTCTTATTTCCGAATTTCATGACTTTCGAATCGGATTCCAGGATAACCCCCTGGGTCATTCAGTCACAGGTTTTTTACCTAACGATGATATATATAGAAGAATGCTCCGAAGTTTGTATATCTCCAGAGTCATAAATGGCTCTACCACTACTATTCAAACAGTCAAGTCGTTACTCTCTAAAAAAGAATCAGTGGATGCCAAAGCCAACCTTCGTATGTCAATATATTGTAAAATTCTAAATTTTTTTTATATTCCATAAGCTTGCTCTACAAATCCACGAGTTTTCTGTTCTCTTGTTAAGAAAACATTATCCCTGTAAGGCACCCTGAGGTTGGTTTCCAAAGGGTAGGCAGAATCACCTGCTAAATGGTAATCCACAGGTATTGTAGTTTATATTGGGTGCATGCCGAGTTGGTGCTGTTATGATTTTGTGGTACTGTTCTTCAACACAAATTATGATTTCTAAATGTAATCAAGCACAGATTAAGGTATTTACACTAAAAATACGCATAATAGTGTAAATCCTACAATTTTTTTAAAACTTTAAAAATCTCACGTGAGATTGATGGGGGGGGGGGGGGGGGGGTCGAGCCAAATCTCACGACATCCCACCAAGGGGGAGGGGGGTCGAAAAATCGCCAAAATCACCTCACGTAATTTATGGATGTCCCCTTAACAATATTGTAATAGAGAATAGGTCCCCAGGCAATGCAACATCTTTTACCACCGCTCGGATAAAGGCAAGCCAAGATTCTGTATTTTGGCTCATGACCTGCCTGCACCCCCAGGGGAGTTCATGCAAATGACAACGGGCCGTATTTGGTTTCTCGAGTCGATGAATCGACTCGACAAAAAAAGCTTCTCGATTTTCTCTAAGTTTTATATTTGGTACTACAACCAAATCAACAGATATATGCTGCCATAGAAAACCATCAAATTGTGTGATATTACTTCAAGTACAGCAAACCACATATATTTAATTAAAAAAGAAACAGTTAAAAGTTTATTGCACGCATAAATTGAGCTTTTTAATAAATGTCAAAGTCTTTATCGAGACGATAAGGTTCTCGATATCCTGTTGCCAAATACCAATTTTTATTTATCGACAGAAGTCGATATCGACTCGAGAAACCAAATACGGTCCCTGCACTAAAATCGAATGGAGCCTACCGGGGCCGTATTTGGTTTCTTGAGTCGATGGATCGACTCGACAAAAAAGCTTGTCGATTTTGTCTAAGTTTTATATTTGGCATTACGACCGAATCGATAGATAAGTGGGGCCATACAAAACCAAATTTTGTGATATTACTCCAAGTGCAGCACTTATATTTAATTAAAAGAGACATTGTTAAAAGTTTACTATATTAAATTGAGCCTTTTAATAAACGTCAAACGTATTTATCGAAACGTAAATAGACGATAAGGTTGTCGATATCGTGTTGCCAAATCCCAATTTTTATTTATCTTCAGAAGTCGATATCGCCTCGAGAAACCAAATACGGCCCCTGATCGTAGGGTGCGACGCCAATGCGAGGCTTACGCTTCGGGGAAGCAACGCGAATAACGAGAGGAGAGAGTCACTGTTCGATTATATCATTAATTCATACCTAGCGGTGTGCAACCGGGGCAACACTACAACCTTCGTATTCCCAAAAAACACGGAGAATTTCAAGGATGGGAGGAAGGGTTGGATATCACGCTGTCCGTGGACACGGAAACACTTAAAGTAGAAAACTGGAGGGTATCAGATCAAGTGTCCTTCTCGTACCACCGATAGATACGCTTCCTGGTAAACCTGCAGGCTGAAGCTCCTCAACCGTACAGAAACCCAAGAAGAACTGATTGGAAGAAGTTCGGTCAGGTCCTGAGAGCTAAACTCTCTATAGAATGTCCACATGGAAGTATAGACGTTATAGAGAAAATTGAAGATAGGGTCAATACTTTCGAAAACGCTATCCACTCGCCGTATAAGATATCCTGCCCAATAAGGCGGAGCAAAAAAACTTTTCCCCCCGTGGAAAGAAGATCTCTCTAAACTGAGGAAGTTACCAAGAGAAAACTGTTACAAACAAGGGCTTTGGCAGCCTTACCTTACAAAAAGGTCTGTTCCAATAGAAAACCTGTCCTGTCGTAGCCTGCGAAAAGTTACTTGATTGGTGGGGGAAATTTAGTCAAAATCCCGAAAAGTGAAGGAACGCTTTCTGGGATGTTTCGTGCAAATCAAGAAGACCATAACCTAAAAATCACTTGTGTCTTCAAAATAATGACATAAAACTATTGAAATTAATAAATTATTTATAAAATTATTCAAAATCTTGTAGTAAGGCACCAAATGAAGAAATTATTTTCAGCATATCGTAACCATTTTGATTTGACATGACAAGTAACAGCTGTTTTGACATGTTGAAAACGTCGTAAGATTCACTCCACCTAAAAATCTCCTGCGGTTTCTTGGTCGAGGGGAAGTAAAAATTTCCCCGCTTTTCCGAGCATGAGATTCTATTGGAACAGGAATTGGGTGATTTCTTGGTCCCGCGGGATTCCGCATTCTCTATTGGAACAGACCTAAAGATTGACTAAAATTGTACAAAAAAGCTATTGTCTCAGCCAAGAGAGATTCCTGGCAGGGGTATTGCCAATCTATAGAGAGTCTAGGAGACTCTGCCAGATTATGCAAGATCTTGTCCAAAGAACACTCCAGTCCGTCCTTTTTAAAAAAGGCGAACGGAGCTTGGACAGAATCGCAGGCCGACAGCATAAAGTGTGCATAAAAAACGTGGTGCGAATTGAAACGTGGATATAATTTTAAAGACAATACCGATTCCAAATATTGAAAATGGAGGATGTTTCTCCAGGTATGTACTTAATTGTAAATGCTTAATAACTTGTTAAGTGACGTATTAACATTTGTTATTGAAATAAACAATAATGATGTATAATAACGAGGAAAATTTATAAAATTCAGTCGAAACTAAGAGATAAGTTATGAGTTCAACGGAATACCACTAAGTCAAGTATTTTTTTATAAGCTAGGTTATATTTACTTCAAGATTAAAAGATAAAATCCAGGTACTAGCCGAAACTCTGTTAGTGAACCACAGATAGAGTCACGGCTGCTATATGTATTTCAATTTTAATGAAATGTCTGTAAAAGTGCGGGAAAATTCTACATATTGTTAAAACTGGACGAAATTTTGTGATATTAGGTTATCGACGTCGCTGATCACGAATTTCATGTCAAAATTTGAAAATTCAAAATGGCGGATCCAATATGGCGGACATAATTTTTCAAAATTTGTATAAATAAGTTCGAAACTTGTATTTATATGATTTTGCGTATGCTGATTACGAATTTTACTGTCAAAATTTGAAAATTTGATTTGGATCCGCCATTTGACATCAAATTCGTAATCAGCGAGGTCGATTGCCTTGTAATACCTAATTTCGTCCAAATTTAACAATATTTAGACTTTTGTCTACGTACAACTTTGCTCTATTGATATGTTCATCAAAATGAATAGTTTCTCCTCAAAATAGAGAAGGCGAAAACCATCATATATTTCTCAAAAACAACCCTTTTTCGAACTTTGGGTTGTGAAAATCATGTTTAGACAACCCAACTCCTTCATTTGGCACCGGTCTCATAGCTGTGCGCAAAATTTCCAAAAAACAGCGATCTTTTGACTAATTTGAACGGACTACAGTGAATTCCAGTGTATAGTTACTGGTTCGTTTTTAGAGAGCAGAAACTTGTTGTATAACGTTGGCTGTCTGGGTCTGCTTCTTGGGGCCCCTGGGTTCCTGACTGCCGTCCTGGCTTCGATTTGTTGGGAAGGAGCTTGGGTGCGCTCCGTGGGATTACTCAATTCCATTCAAACATTTCCTGCCTTGGCCGTCTTGATAATTTTTTCCTGCTAGGTTGCACGCACCTCTGAGGGAAACCCTCTCCAGTGTACCACAGTTGGTTATTCAGGGGGCACCATGAGGAGATGACGGTTTGATTTTACCCCACATTATTTTGTATTATTGATTAGTATAAACAATTTATTCGTACACATTAACAGCGATTTAAACAAAGCATTAATCAATTCAGACAAAGACCAGGTAAATTTTCGGTGGTCGCCTTTAACTTAATTTGACTTTTCCAGCATTCACCTTTAAATGTTTTGTCAAACTTATTTTAATTGTGTCTAGAACTATGTTCAACTTTTGCGTATACTACTCGTACTAACAATATTTATTTAAATTAAAACAACTCCATACTTCGTTCATCCAGTATAGATTTGGTGCGTTTACCTTATAGATACATAATTTATTCACAATCAAACCTTGCGAAGTAAAATTTCAATTCTGGAAAAGTTCTCTTGTTCCAACTTAAATTTTAGAGAAAACTTTGAAAATTAAGATTTTAAAAGTTTTCTACCTTCACTGCTGGAACTTGAATCCTTTTAAATATAAAACATTTTCAATAAAAATAAAATTATATTAATGTTCCCTTTGAAAGGGTTCGCTTCGAATGTACGAGTAGGATATAAAAGGACGAATCATTTCAATGTGTAGTTTAGATTACTTTTTGCTAGTGTGAAGTGAGCGTACTCAATGGCTACTGTGGATACGTCTGAAGCTTTTAAATATCATTGGATAACTTGGACGTATCTTGGCATAAAACCACCACAAGAGCGCTACCGGATTTTATACATTATATATTCAATATTCATAAATACCATTGTAACTGTGCTGTTTCCTGTAACATTGGTGGCGAACCTGCTGTTATCGGAAAGCTTAAGAGAATTGTGTGAAGGTCTTTCTATCACAATAACGGATATCATCAGCAACCTAAAATTTTTGAATGTGTTTTTAATACGAGATGATTTGTTAAAAGTGAACGATATTGTTCATAAACTAGACGTCCGAGCTTCTGATCCAGATCAAGTTAATATCCTGAACAGTGGTGTAAAAACAGCTCATCGGGCTTACTTCACTTTCGCTATCCTATTTACGGTGGGAACACTAAATATTCAGACAATGTTGCTTCTGTCCCTAGAGAAGGTTCTTCTCTACCCAGCGTACTTTCCATTAGATTGGAAAAATTCAGATAGCCAGTATCTAATCGTAAGCTCTTATCAATTGTTTGGATTAATTGTTCAAGCTATACAGGACCTGTGCAACGACAGCTATCCGGTAGCATATCTGAGTGTCCTTTGCGCTCATATTCGGGCTCTTTCAATCCGAATACAGAATTTAGGTAACAAAAAGAGTCAAACTTTGGAAGAAAATTTCAATGGGTTGAGAGAATGCATCAAAGATCATCAAATAATTTACGAGTTTGTAACACAGGATTTTAAATTCGTACTGATCTGTTTCATTATATTTTTAGATTGTACCAGATAATACAAAGTGCAATTTCAACAGCTAGTTTTGCACAGTTCATATGCTCGGGGCTCGTTCAATGTACATCAGCAGTATTGATTTTCTATGTTAGCAATGATTTATCCCTACTCTTCAATACAGCAATCTTTATATTTGCTGTTACTTTAGAGATTCTTGTTTTGTGCTATTTTGGCGATCAGCTGCGACAAACAAGCGACGAACTTACTCAAGCAATTTACAGTTGCAATTGGACCAATCAATCACCACAATTCAAGAAAAATCTTTTGATCTTACTGCACCGATCACAAAAAGAGAATGTTATACTAGCAGGAGGCTTGATTCCAGTATCCCTTCCTACATTCGTTCAGGTATAAGTGATGTTAATTAATAATATTTTTAATATTGAATTTGGTTCTCGTAGGTCATCAAATCTGCTTATTCTTTATTCGCTATTTTACATGAATTAAGCTAAATAAAAATTCAATCTCTAAATGTCTCTTTTATAAAACAAAAACTCCTGTGCTGAGAGGCCAAGGTATATGTAGATGCGTAGTAAGTTAAAATTGGAGTATCAATTATTATTGAAGACGGTCATCAGCAATGAATGGTTATCTAATTTAGAAGATGGTTATCATTTGATATACAATCTATTTATCACTTACTTGTGGTTAATAAAATTCTAACAAATTCATCGTCTTTCGTCAAATGACAAATGTCAGAAGAAGTTTGCCATCTAGTCCCGTAACTCTAAAATATTTATGGCCCTCGACATCTACGAAGTTAATCCTTACTCACAGTTATCATGAACTTCAATTACAGTTTATCCCGCATAAAATCAAAAATCGGGAGTCATTTGATGACTTTATGCCACATTCGCCATGTGTGAAATCATTGGTCAATGTTACGGATAGTAATGAGCAGGACTGGTCTTGTAGTGGTCTAGCGGTCTTGCCTGGTTTTACATATTTAGCAAGACCAAGACAAGACAGGACAAGACAAGACTGCAAGATCAAGATAGCAAGGCTTTTTGCTCATCACTAAGTGTCAAAAGTCTTGGCAAAATGATGACCAAAAAGTCTTGCAAGCTTGAAACATTTAGCAAGACCAAAACAAGAGGGGGTAAAATCGTACAATCGGGTATAATTCACGGATCCAGTCCTCCAGGTTCGGGGGTTGGGCGAAAGGTTGACAACCTCTCCTCGGAAAACAATTCTTGTTATGGAATCGAGAATTCAACCTCGGAACAGTCAGGATTTACGGCAAAGACCTCAGCAACTTCCTAGGACTAATGATTTAAGGAATAGCGATATAAAATTTGCAACATGGAATGTGAGAACATTATATAGACCTGGAGCAATGGCAGAAAGGAGCTTAGACGATATATAATACTCATCGCAGGACTACAAGAACTAAGATGGACTCGTAAGGGAGTCATAGAACGAAGAGGCGCTACGATATTCTACAGTGGTAATAATGACTCCAGAAGAAAATTTGGGGTAGGTTTCTGTATAATGAAGCCCAGGGGCGGCGCATGGGTTTTTTTGCGCCCGGTGCAGTGTGCCATATTGCGCCCCACCAGCTCCTCATTTTTTGATCGCAGTGAAGGGCAATGGAACAATTGCGTCGCTCTCCAATTGCGCCCGGTGCAAGTGCACTATTTGCACCTATGAAAGCGCCACCCCAGCTTAAGTCCATTGCCTTCTTTTCGCATTGGAGCAAAGGGGAGAACATTTCGCCAAGCCGTGATTTCTTGAATGGGAAAAATGAATCTATAGCACGTTTCAATCCCTCTTCTGTCACGATCCTGTCAACTCAATCTCGGTTCAGCCTCGTTTCCATTTGATTTCGAATAATCGCATGACCTACCCGAGAAGTAGCTTCCTGGAGAGAGGGACTTCCATTATGATTTTACTAGATTCCTCCAGCTTTTCTGTCATCCTCCTCATTGATTCATGAACTTTGAGACTTTCCGATATGTTCTCTATGGTCTAAGATAATTTCCTCGGCCAAGGCACTCTTCTTCGATAGTCGTAGAGTTTTCTTTATTTATGTTTTTTTCTGGCTTTGTAGTTCTCCCAGGGAAAATGAGTCGTCGCCCCTCATTACCCAATTTAAGGGCCTTCTAATATCCGTCTTCTGCTTTTCCAGTTCACTGTATTACCAGAATGTATGATTGTGTTCCTCTACTAGCGAAACAGGCAGGACCGGTGCTCGGCGCAGTATACCATATTGCGCCCCATCAGCTCCTCATTTTTTTGTCGCGGTGAAGGAAAATGGACAAAGGCAGAAAAACTTGAATATTCATTTTATGCCGGATCCACACAAATTGAAAATTGAAAAATGTTGCTTGCATCCACACCCGACCGGATCGGTCACAAGCGTCGCCAAGCTTACACCAGCCAAGCCAAACGCCTTATTCACACGTTTGAATTTGCGAATGCTTGCCAAGCCTTGGCAAGCGTGTGGATCCGGCATTTGGTTTCCCTATTAGATATCCAACGTAAATGCTCCGATAAAACTATATCGTGTAAATTCTTACGCCCGCGGGATCCACATGAGTTCGGGGATAGACGTACAGAATTTTTTATCGAAAAACTGGAAAAATAAATTGCGGTAATAAAAATGAATTCCTTTAATAGATGAAAATAAAGTTTACTTTATACTTTAACAAATTTTTTTTCAAAGTCTTGAACTTTGCTTTTAATTTTAATTTCTGAAATTGCGCCCCTGTCCAATTGCGCCCGGTGCAAGTGCACCATTGCACCCACCATAGAAGAAAAACCAGAACAAGAAAAGGATGACTTCTATCACAGATAAGTAATGGTGAGTTTAAACGAATGACACACTTGTCATTTTTTCGGTCATAATTTGCCACTATCGATTACACGGTCATTATTTCATTTCGGTCATCATTTGTGTCATTATTTCTGTCATAAAAAATGACAAAAATTCATGTCATAAAAGTTGTCAGAAATAATGACACAAATTATGACCGTGTAAACGATAATGGCAAATTATGACAAGTTATGACAACTCGTCATAAAAAAATGAACTTGGTCATTCTTTTATGACAGAGTGTCATAATTCAAATCCTGTTCTGTTCTGTTTTTCGCAATAATTTCAATAATAATCAAAAATAATCGAATGAAATACACTTTTTTCAATATTTATTTACGAAGGTGGTTGATTTATACCAAATTAAGCCAAATTTTATGATAACAGATAATCCTAAAGGGTTAAAACCACCCCTTAATCGACTGGAAATTAAAAAATTGTTTGTCCAACTTTATGCTTCAAATTCGGTTGGATACGTGTTTTCAGGTACAAATAAATTGTTTCCAACCCTTAAGGAGTTTAAGCTACCCCTACAATTTTCAAAATTAACTTTAAACAAAAAAAATTGCAAACCGTTAATTTGTACATTTTTTTTCCTTTCGCGGTTTAATATATATTATCAGCCAAAAATTAATTATTTTCCAGCCTTAAGGGACAAACTACCGCTAGATTAAACGGGCGGACCACGTAATCAGGGACCCAAAAACATACATATACTTGCCATTATTTGTCATTCGTATAAATTCAACTCTTGCCATTATTTATGGCAACTGGTCATAATTTAATGACAAGTTATGACAAAACTACACAAATGTCATTATTTGTCATAATTTCCGTCGTATAAACAGCAATGTCATTAATTATGACCAGAGATTATGACCATTGTCATTTTTTGTCATTCGTGTAACCGGGGAATAATATACAGATGCCCAGTCGAATAGGCGAAACGTGTTCCATGTTGCCGAAAGCGATTAATCCAAGCAAAATATTTAAATGTTGCAGCCATGTAGCTGGCTAGAGTTTTGCAACTTTTGGTGGTGCTCCAGCCAGAGACAGCAGCGTACTATACGGTTGCGAAGCAAAATAGCTATGAGGAGTGGGAGTGGGTGGCACACAGAAGGAAATGAATGTTGATAGTGACGTCAATCCCTCACTCTCTTCGTAGCTATTTTGCTTCTCACACCGCTTCTCTGTGTTGCTGGAATTCGACCAAAAGTTGCCACGCTCTAGCCAGCTGCATTTAAGACACTTGCCCCGTGTTCTTTTAATGAACTGGGTTTTGAGAGCTTTTGAGTTCCCATACAAAATCGAAAACTCAGGTTTTATCTGGGTCTTCTGGTTCTTCGATTTTGTATGGGAACTCAAAAGCTCCTCAAAAGCTCTCAAAATCCAGTTCATTAAAAGAACACGGGGTTGGCTGCAACATTTCTTTGCTAAACAAAATTTAGTTGGCTAGAGGAGGGAAAAGCTGGCTAGCGAAATGTTGATATGGGACACAATTTTATACAGCGACTGGGCATCTGTATATTACTATAGCCAAATAAAAGGAAAGATATTCCATTTCATACAAGAAAAGTGTGCACTTTCTTGTTGAGAGAGCTTTCCTATTTCCTCCATTTAAGCTTCCTCCCAGCGAAAGCTGCCCCCGCTAAATCTTTATTTTCGGTGGCACTGTCCAGATATCTGAAGAGAGTAAATGGAAAGAAAAACGTTGGCGATGCATGGGAGCAGGGTTCTTCTAGAGCTATTCACGTTTGCGCTTCTTTTTTTACAGGTTTTCTCATTTATGAATGGCATATGTACGAATGTGTATATTGTATTCTAGGTAAATTTGATTAAAGGGATTTGTTGGTGGAAATAAATGAAAATAAGAAGGAAGCTGTTTGTTTGATTTTTTGTTTAAATGACAAAAATCAATTACATATTTTTAGAAGTTACGATTTTATTTTTTCAGGTCCGACTTTTCGGTTTCTACTTTGCAAAAGTTAGTAAAATAGTGACTTTTGTGCGAATTTTGATTTCGTTTTGATTTATAACAATCATTTCCGCAATCTGTTTATTTTGCAGATTTGGGAAAGTTTTATTTTGGTCAAAGGTTCACAAGCAAATTATTGCGTTTTTGTTTTAAAAGGATTTGAAAATGTAAAATATCATATCATGAATAAATTTAAAATTGCCATAAATAATGGCAAGAGTTGAATTTATACGAATGACAAATAATGGCAAGTGTATGTTTTTGGGTCCCTGATTACGTGGTCCGCCCGTTTAATCTAGGGGTAGTTTATCCCTTAAGGCTGGAAAATAATTAATTTTTGGCTGATAATATATATTAAACCGCGAAAGGAAAAAAATGTACAAATTAACGTTTTGCAATTTTTTTTTGTTTAAAGTTGATTTTGAAAATTGTAGGGGTAGCTTAAACTCTTTAAAGGTTGGAAACAATTTATTTGTACCTGAAAACACGTATCCAATCGAATTTGAAGCATAAAGTTGGACAAACAATTTTTTAATTTCCAGTCGATTAAGGGGTGGTTTTAACCCTTTAGGATTATCTGTTATCATAAAATTTGGCTTAATTTGGTATAAATCAACCACCTTCGTAAATAAATATTGAAAAAAGTGTATTTCATTCGATTATTTTTGATTATTATTGAAATTATTGCGAAAAACAGAACAGAACAGGATTTGAATTATGACACTCTGTCATAAAAGAATGACCAAGTTCATTTTTTTATGACGACTTGTCATAACTTGTCATAATTTGCCATTATCGTTTACACGGTCATAATTTGTGTCATTATTTCTGACAACTTTTATGACATGAATTTTTGTCATTTTTTATGACAGAAATAATGACACAAATGATGACCGAAATGAAATAATGACCGTGTAATCGATAGTGGCAAATTATGACCGAAAAAATGACAAGTGTGTCATTCGTTTAAACTCACCATTACTTATCTGTGATAGAAGTCATCCTTTTCTTGTTCTGGTTTTTCTTCTATGGTGGGTGCAATGGTGCACTTGCACCGGGCGCAATTGGACAGGGGCGCAATTTCAGAAATTAAAATTAAAAGCAAAGTTCAAGACTTTGAAAAAAAATTTGTTAAAGTATAAAGTAAACTTTATTTTCATCTATTAAAGGAATTCATTTTTATTACCGCAATTTATTTTTCCAGTTTTTCGATAAAAAATTCTGTACGTCTATCCCCGAACTCATGTGGATCCCGCGGGCGTAAGAATTTACACGATATAGTTTTATCGGAGCATTTACGTTGGATATCTAATAGGGAAACCAAATGCCGGATCCACACGCTTGCCAAGGCTTGGCAAGCATTCGCAAATTCAAACGTGTGAATAAGGCGTTTGGCTTGGCTGGTGTAAGCTTGGCGACGCGACGCTTGTCCGGTCGGGTGTGGATGCAAGCAACATTTTTCAATTTGCGAACGCTTGCCAAGCCTTGACAAACGTGTGGATCCGGCATAAAATGAATATTCAAGTGTTTCTGTCTTTGTCCATTTTCCTTCACCGCGACAAAAAAATGAGGAGCTGATGGGGCGCAATATGGTATACTGCACCGAGCACCGGTCCTGCCTGTTTCGCTAGTAGAGGAACACAGTCATACATTCTGGTAATACAGTGAACTGTAAAAGCAGAAGACGGATATTAGAAGGCCCTTAAATTGGGTAATGAGGGGCGACGACTCATTTTCCTGGGAGAACTACAAAGCCAGAAAAAAACATAAATAAAGAAAACTCTACGACTATCGAAGAAGAGTGCCTTGGCCGAGGAAATTATCTTAGACCATAGAGAACATATCGGAAAGTCTCAAAGTTCATGAATCAATGAGGAGGATGACAGAAAAGCTGGAGGAATCTAGTAAAATCATAATGGAAGTCCCTCTCTCCAGGAAGCTACTTCTCGGGTAGGTCATGCGATTATTCGAAATCAAATGGAAACGAGGCTGAACCGAGATTGAGTTGACAGGATCGTGACAGAAGAGGGATTGAAACGTGCTATAGATACATTTTTCCCATTCAAGAAATCACGGCTTGGCGAAATATTCTCCCCTTTGCTCCAATGCGACAAGAAGGCAAAAGACTTAAGCTGGGGTGGCGCTTTCATAGGTGCAAATAGTGCACTTGCACCGGGCGCAATTGGAGAGGGACGCAATTGTTCCATTGCCCTTCACTGCGATCAAAAAATGAGGAGCTGGTGGGGCGCAATATGGCATACTGCACCGGGCGCAAAAAACCCATGCGCCGCCCCTGGGCTTAATTATACAGAAACCTACCGCAAAGTTTCTTCTGGAGTCATTATTACCACTGTAGAATATCGTAGCACCTCTTCGTTCTAGGACTCCCTTACGAGTCCATCTTAGTTCTTGTAGTCCTGCGATGAGTATTCTATATCGTCTAAGCTCCTTTCTGCCATTGCTCCAGGTCTATATAATGTTCTCACATTCCATTTTGCAAATTTTATATCGTTATTCCTTAAATCATTAGTCCTAGGAAGTTGCTGAGGTCTTTGCCGTAAATCCTGACTGTTCCGAGGTTGAATTCGAACCTGGAGGACTGGATCCGTGAATTATACCCGATTGTACGATTTTAGCCCATACTCGCAGTTCGTTGACTATCCTCTCTCTTGTTAACAAATTGGCGTACTGTCTGCTCAATGTTTCTACCGCGAGTATTTTGAGTTTCAAAATTGTTTGCAGTTTTTCTAATAGTGCAATGTTTTCCCCTTTCCACTCACTGGATAACTCCTAATTATTGAGAGCCTTTTTGATAGCATTTATTAGCTTCAAAAAACACTCGATCATGACCAACATAGAGTTCCATCTGGACTTAACATCATAAAGTAGACTCAAATCCAATCCAAATTCAGCTTTTACATGTTTTTGGAGCGTTATATTCTTCAAAGAGCTTGTTTTTAAACGTTTTTATAATGATGCGAGTTTCTTTTAACACTTTATCTATGTCATCTTCAGCTTGCATGAGACGGCTGCCAACAGCATCAACTACCGCTTCTCCATCATCATCAGACACGTCTTCAACTCATCTCACAAATTTTACAAACCGACCGATATCTTATATCTAATCTCCATCTAAGTGTTGTGCAGTTTCCTGCCATTTTTCTCCACGTCCATAACACCTTCCGAAAGGTGGTAGCTTTTCAACCTTGTATAAGATGTTTTAACCAGTTACATACAATAAAAATATTTTGATTTTGATTTTAATCCGACCAATCCAAAACCTCGATCAAAGTAACTCAATTTAACGAAATTGACTTTATTACGCAGGAAAGCAACTAGTTAATCGGTATTATGATATGATTAGTTGCAGATAGTATAACTTACCTTGACCCGTTTTATCTGCATTTGTATTAATAAGTCGCAATAACTGACGCCCAGAAACACCGACTGATTCGAATATGTTCACAGTAAACGCTGTAGTCAACCAATAAAATCTTGACTCTTTCGATGTAGTCAGCTTTCTCCTCCAACGCTTTTCATGCCCTCCCGCATTGCTCTCTTTCTTTTTCATCTCTCTCTTCTAGTCAGAAATAGGTCTACACTAAGCGTGATACACTTTTTTGATGGACAGGGAAGTTGATCACTTTGAAATCGTTTAGTTAACTACACTGTATTATTGACTACAGCCGGGCTGACGACATCGGAGTTCTACTGTATCAAAGGACACCGCCGGTCTCTACGTACGAACCGCTCGCACGGCCTACCTCAAAAAGAAATATTACTCCCCATGGTACACTTACATATAATTCGAAATTATTTCTCGATGTTTCGAATGTCTCGGGCTATATTTCGCGACATCGAGACAAGTTGAAGTCCCGAGAAGCCCCGCGACGGGAATTCCCGGGACACAAACCCTACCTCCAACCCACCTCTCAGGTTCGCTGACGACACTATCCTGCGTTACTCTTACGGCTTCAATAGTGCAAGACAAGGACGTGCCAGATCCTGTCTTGATGATCGCGAACTAATGTCCAACTCAATAAATAAAGACATTGAACTCATTCTAGATTGGGGAAGCAAGAATCGTGTCGAATTCAACCCCACCAAAACTAAGTACTGTCTTATTTTCAATAAAAAGTGTAACACCTCTCCATCCGTGTCAGCGGATCATGTTGAACTAATGGCCGACCTATCCCTTAACATCCTAG
Source organism: Thereva nobilitata (assembly GCA_963855945.1). Lineage (NCBI taxonomy): Eukaryota > Metazoa > Arthropoda > Insecta > Diptera > Therevidae > Thereva > Thereva nobilitata. Next base: position 40,118,036 of record OY979697.1, read on the forward strand.
GCATGACATTAGCCAAAGACTTTCGATGGAATGACCACATTTTCCAAATCACCAAACAAGCCTCCCCGAGCTTGGGATTTCTGAAGAGATGCAAGCTCCTCCTCCAACCATCGCATCGGCCCGCGCTGTAATATATAAATCCTACATTCGGCCTCTTCTCGAATATAACCCCCAGAACATAATGAGGCCGACAACGTCAACTTCAACGGGAAAACGACAACAATTTATATGAGAACTAGTTGGGACGCGGCGCGCCTATGATGCTCCCATAAGCCAATAGTAGTAAACAGGTGATATGAATTTTAATATACAGTAAGAGAGTTTGAAAAAGGCAATTTTTTGGTATTTTTGATTCCAAATAACAAAATGTGAAACTATTAGGGATCTGACATTTTGATCGAGACAATAAAAGCCATCCATTGACATGGCATTTTTCGAGATATGAATTTTCATACACAGATGAAGTGTCTCAATGAATTATTATTTTATTTTCTTATCTTCTTTATTTTGGAGAGCTGGGACCCGGTACGCCTAGCTGCACCCAACGTTTAAACATTTAAAACCAATCCAAACCTTCAAAATTCAACTCTTCTTAACCATTAACGAAAAACCAACTATTCCTATAAAAGTTGGAGTCATTAGATTCAAAATACATTTATTTGAACTATGACCAAATTGCCTGTGTATTCTGTTAAAACCATGAACGTTAAAAGATTTAAAATTAATGCAAATAGCAGCATCTATTACTCGAAATTCGAGGGCCATTTTCTATAACTTTTTTTATTTTAAATCTAGAAGACTTCAATAAAAAAATTTTCGAGAACAATAAAACAAAACCAAAAAATGAAACAAATATTTTATAGTTGGAAAAAGCAATGCCAAAAAACCAAGTTTTATTTTCTCTTATATTGCAAAATTGTGTTCTTCAAAACATGTGAAATTAATGCAAATAATGAAAATCAAACTATTCGCAATATCTAAGGAAAGAACCAATACTTATTTCTGTAAAATTTGGAGACATTAGATTCAATATGCTTTCATATTATATATATATATATATATATATATATATATATAGATTTTCGAGGGATATCGAATCAGACCACTGTTTGCGGGTCCATTTTCGTCCCTCTACCTAGGGTCATCTTATCGGGGTTGCAGTGGGTTGTCCCCTTGCTCCCTTGCTTCGACTCCCCTAGTTATCGCGAGCAGCTGATTGAAGGGAATCTGCCTCATGTCCTCCATCCAATGGAGTCCAGTTATGGCAGCCCTTTTTCTCGCCAGCGCCGGACAGTGACACACTATGTGTGGCGCCGTCTCGGGTTCCTCCAGGCACATCCGACAGGTGTCGTCCTCCAGAATTCCCATTCTTTTTAGGTGATACCTGAAACATCCGTGTCCTGTAATCAGTGCCACCAACCATCTGAGGGTTCTCCTTTGCATCCTTCTTCTGGTTGCGGCAATCGGCAACGTAAGCACCATCTTAGCCTGCCTGCACGTGGTCATAGCGTCCCACCGTCTCCGGTGTTCTTCAGCGACCCATTTCTCGATGCGGTTCCTTACCAACCCTCTGCCAATGGCAGAGTATGGCTCCGGTCCCCAGAATTCCGAGGTTGACCCCTGTTTTGCCAGGTTGTCCGCCTTTTCGTTCCCATCGATGCCTGAATGTCCTCTAACCCAAGCTAGCGTCACGTTGTTTTGTTTCGCACACCTGTTCAGTTTTTGGACACATTCCAACGCCAGAGACGCATTTATCTCTGTCTGATTCATGCGCTTAATCACAGCCTGATTGTCCAGCGCTATGAGGATGCTCCTTCCCTGCACCTGACCATCATTTATGTGATCCAGCGCGTACAGCAGAGCAAGCATCTCCGCCTGGTAAACTGAGGTGTAATTCCCCAAAGCCAGCGAGCAGGTTAGGTTTAAGTCCTCTGAGAAGACTCCCTCACCTGCTCTGCCGTCAATCATGGATCCATCCGTGAAGATATATATGTCTTCCGGCCTCCCTTCCGGAAGCGTTCCATTTCCTATGAGGGTTTTGTGATACCTTTCGGTCACCCTCATTTTTGTAATCCCTTCCATGGGCATCATGAGCTCCCTAATCCCTTTGATACGATCTAGGATCTTCATGTGCCCATATAAGGCAAGGCGCGCACTGAGGTGATGAGAAATTGGCGTGGCGGTGGTGTGGCTAGTGAAACATTTTAATCACATGGAATTAAAGGAGGCAGCGCGCATCGAGATGGAGTGGCGGTGGTGTGGTGTTTTGCAAGTGCACTGGCATAATTTGGTTGCCACTAGTCTCCGACAAGTTTAATTTTGAGGTGGCACCCCATTTCACGGCCAACTTGAATTTTTTTTTTGGGAAACACGTACGAGGGTACAGGTCGCAATTTTTCTAGTAATTTACAAAATGTGGCCTTGTTCATTCTATAAACAAGTTTAAACGTATTTTCTTCCAGGAGTAAATCACCTTTATAAACATTATAAATGCGGTATTTTGCATTATTGTGCCACAGTGGATGGACCCAATGCACTTTTTTCTTTATTGTTTTTTTATTGTTAAGGTTAATAATTTGCACACATGCAACGGCATCTTCATCGTCCGACGACCATATTTTGATTGAAAATATCTTGTGGTAAATCGATGTCGCGAAGTGGTACCTGCCACTTCGGTGCGCATTAAACCACTTCGATGCCATTCCGCCGCCATTCCTTAGGCACACCTCCTGCAACTTCATCACAATGCCAAAGCCACCGCCACACCACTTCAGTGCGCGCCTTGGCTAAGGCTCCTGACGTCTGCCATACGGCATCCCGTCTCATCCGGATCGCTGAGGCCGCCGCAGTCTTCACCACCTGGAGATCTAACGGCAGCAGACCTAACAGCGCCTCCAATGCCGCGGCGGGTGTGGTGCGGAAAGCACCGCTCACACCCACGCAGGCCATTCTTTGCACCTTGTCCAAATGCCTCTTGACGGTTTTCTGTGTGACTTTAGTCCACCAGATCACCGAGGCATATGTTATGATGGGTCTCACCATCATGGTATATGTCCAGTATGCTAACCTTGGTGAGATACCCCACCTTAGTCCACATACTCTTCTGCACTGGTGAAGCACCCTTTTCGTCTTCTTGATCTTCTCCTCAACGTGGTATTTCCAGGTTAGTCGTGAATCCAAGTATACACCCAGATACTTGACCTTCCCAGACACCTTGATCTCCGATCCAAAAAGCATGAGGGGCTGAAAATCCAGATCTTTAATCTTCCTAGTGAAGATTATAGCGTCTGTATTGTTGGCGTTTATGGTGAGGCCTTGTTCCGTACACCACTGCTCAACCACTTGGAGTGCATTCCTCATGATATCTGCAGTAGTACTCATAAACTTGCCGCGTGCTACAATCGCTACATCATCTGCATACCCAATGGTATGCACGCCCATTTCCTCTATCCGCCTGAGCAGAGTGTCCACAGTGATGTTCCACAGGAGGGGTGATAAGACCCCGCCCTGTGGGCATCCCTTGCTGACCCTCCCTCGAAGCCGCGAGTCTCCTGTCTGAATCCTTACTGCTCTGTTTTTCAGCATGCTGTCCACCCACCTTACAATCGCGGGGCTGACCTCGCGCCTCACCAGAGCATCTTTAAGTTTGCTGAACTGTATCTTGTCGAAGGCACCTTCGATGTCCATAATTACGGCCATCGCTATGCCTCCGGTATACAGTTCCCCCTCGGCTACTCGCACCAATTGGTGAAGTGCCGTTTCTGTAGATCTGCCAGCCTGGTAAGCGTGCTGGCTTCTACTTAAAGGGTGCCTCCTTAGCATAGTACTCTCAAGGTGGTCTGCCACCACTCTTTCCATTGTTTTCAACAGAAAGGATGTTAGGCTGACCGGCCTGGAGGACTTCGCCTCGGTGTAGTCCTTCTTACCTGGCTTAGGGAGAAATACCACTTTGGTTTCCCTCCACACCGCCGGAATGTATCCTGTTGCTAGACAGGTAACGAATATTCCCCTAAGCCTGGGTGCAATGATTTCTTTGCCCCATTGGAGCAGCGCAGGGAATATTCCGTCACGACCCGATGTCTTGAAGGGAGAGAATGTGTCTATTGCACGTCTCACCCCTTGCTCTGTCACCAACCCGTTAGCCTCCTCTCGGTTCATCCGTCATTCTGTTACGAATAACCCAAGATCTACCCGAGACGTAGCTGCCAGGAAAGTGAACTTCCATCAGGATCTTGTTGGTTTCCTCCAGCGTCTCCGCCATCCTTCCCGACGAGTCACGAACGAGTCCGACTTTGGCGACCGGATCCCTGGAGATCATTTTCTGAAGTCTGCTGGCCTCAGATATGCTCTCCATGCTCGAGCAGAAGTCCCTCCACGACTCCCTTTTTCGTCGTCGCAGAGTTTGCTTCATTTCTCTTTTCTTGGCTTTATAATTCTCCCAGGCAACCGGGTCATTGCACCTCATCGCTTGGTTGAAAGCCCTTCTGACCTCTTTCTTCAGTTTCTCCAGTTCCCTACACCACCAGGGTGTGGGATCATGGTCATCCACTGACGTAAGAGGGCACGCCACTCGAAAAGCGTTCTCTATCGCTGTCTGCAGGATATGCAACTGAGACTCTGCTTCTCTTGTGGTTTTCGGTACCCTTGGCACGCTCTCCCCGAGATTCGTGCGCAACATTTCAATGTATCTAGACCTGTCCGTGTTGCGGGGAATTCTCGTGGTTCTAGTTCCGTCTCCCCTGCCCGGGGTTCCGTACGCTATTTCAAAAGAGATGGCTCTGTGATCTGACATAGTCGCCCGATCCATCACCTCCCAGTTGGTCAGTCTTGTCAGCATCCGGTTGCTGCGTAGAGTTATATCTATGACTTCCCTTCGTCTAGCATCAACGAAGGTTGGGTCTGCCCCTCTATTTGCAATAACCAGATTGTTGCATCCCACAAATTCGAGAAAAGCCTCTCCTCTGTGGTTGTCTTTGGTGCTTCCCCACACCGTGTTGTGTGCGTTTGCGTCGCAACCAACTATTAACCCTGTGCCTTTTTCGCCACAGGTAATAACCAGAGTTTCCAGCTCCCTGGTGGGCGGAGGATCTGGCGAATCGTACGGAAGGTAGGCTGAGGCTAGAATGAAAGCCCCACTTCCAGTACCTACGCGTACTGCTGTGAGATCTGGTGTACACAAGTGCGGCAGTAAGACCACCTGCACTCCGTGTTTCACCAGCACACACGTCCTCACTCTTTCATTCGCATTGGGAACGTACAGAGTGTCAAAGCTCCCAGATAGTCCCCTAATCTTACCCTTGTAGATCCAGGGTTCCTGTATGAGAGCAATATCCAGCTTCAACTCACCGAAGCTTTGCGTCATCATTGCTGATGCTGCTCTGCTGTGGTGTAGATTCAACTGGCAAACCTTTAATTGCCGGAACTGGCCCACCTCCCGCCCAGCTGACGAGGATTCCATTGCACTGGTCCCCTCATTCAGCTGCCTTTCCGGCCGACTCTTCCATTTCCTCCAGCTTGTCCTTCTGGAATCGCACGTAGGCAAGGTCCAGCCCGCAGTTGAGTTTCCCCCCTGCAAGCCTGACCGCCTCCGCCTCCTCCTTCGGACACCATACGGTGAAAATGGAACCGCCGTTTTTCGCGTCACCATATCTGCCTATGCGACTGACCCTCCACTTAGAAGTGTCCGTCACGTTTCCTTGCTCTCCGGCAAACCGGGAACTCGGATGATCTTCCTTCTCACATCCTTAAGGATGTGAAGACGCTCCACTCTCAGGTTGACTCCTTCCCATAGGTCAGCCATCTTCCTGACAGCTTCGTACAGCCAGGCCTTGGATTTTTGGTTCACGCACCTAAGTGCAATGACCCCGTCCTCCAAGTCTACCTCGGTAATACCGATGTCGCCAGCGTTGTCAGGCAGAGAGTCTAGTGCCTTAAGCAAGGCCGCTTTAAAGGCGGTTAGCTGCTTTTTACCCAGACCCCCCTCCCTGCCATCGTCGGCCACGCCCATAAGGAGGTCATTGCTTGCTATGCCTGCGTAGGTATTCCCCACACCAGGCTCCGCACGCACGACTCCCGAGACAGGAGGGTTGGCTCCCTGTTTGGCAGGTTGTCCATCCTTCCTCTTGCTGGCCTTGTCCGCTCCTTCGTCAACTGAACCCACAGCTGGGGTGCAGAGACTTTCGCCTCTGAACCTCTTCGCGGGTCCCACCTCCTCCGGAGTGGACTCGGCCGATCCCCCAACAGAGGAAGTTGCCTTCTTCTGTCTTCTGCGCTCCCTCTTCCTCTTCTGCTTCAGCTGCTTTTGCAGCCTCTTTTCCGAGTCGGATTTCTGCGCCGCAGGCCCAGATCCGGCTGACCTCTTGACACATTGCTGCGTCGCATTGTCCACCTTCTCTGAGGATGCCTCCAGGTTCAGCTTCACTAGCTCGCTCGTCGCCGCTTCTACGCTTTCCTGCGTGACTACGTTGACATGCGAGCCGTCCACCTCCCTGTTCTTAATAAGCAATAGATGGCCTCCCCCAGAATCCATGAGGCCGACCTCCGTAGAGGGTGAATTTCCCTGGCTTGCAGGTTTACCACCTGGGGTACAACTTCCGTTTGTTGCTTCCATTGCTTTTTACCCTCCTCCTGTATCCGGGCTTGGGACCGGCATGCCGTAGCAAGGCGGAGCGGATGCTTTCATATTAAGTGTGACCAAAATTACCTATGTATGTATTCTTTTACAAAACTTGCTGGTAAACTATGTTTTTGGTTTTGTTTTCCGGCGCGTAAATAAACAAAGATAATGCCTTTCCGACTCGTTGCACCCAACCTTAAGACATTTAAAATTAATCCAAATCTTCAAAATTCAACTCTGCAACAAATATTTATAACCATTAACGAAAAACCAATTATTCCTATAAAAGTTGGAGAGTTTGGATATTGGTTTGTTTGTCTAATTCTGTAAAGTATGTCTTCAGCCATGCCGTTCTTGTATTTTTCCCACAAAACCGATGGTTCTGTTGGGTATCATGTCGTCAATATAGTTGCGAACAGTAGATGAATGTTATTCGGCGTGGATGCAAATACTGCATCAGTAAGTGTCAATTGCAACTCGCGACATGCATCTTGAAATGTATTGAATATTTGACCATTGAGTGTTCGTGAAAATACGAAAGACTTTGGTAGGTACATTCAGCAACAACAAACGCAAAAAGAAACATTCACGTTGTTTTGGATGTACTGTGTAAAGTCGTCCCAATGTCTTTGCTTTCAATACGCGTGCGATAGTTGGATGTGGTTCGCCTTGTCTACGTGGCTTCCATTTTTTACCTGATTTGTTCCATGTATAGTAGCAAAGGACGTCGGTATATAACAATGTTGTTGCGAATTGAGTCCTATAGTTCCAAATCATGTCTTATCCGAAAAAATCAAAAATTGAGTTAAATATACCGCTACAATCTATGACCACTTCGTCACCTTTTTGAAATCAGGGTGTAAAAAAAATGTTTTTCCGCCCCATTTTAATAAAACAAAACTGGGTATTTTTCCAAACTGTGTCTTATCCCATATAAATATGGAATATGAAAAACAGTTTTTCCTCATTTCTGAAAAAGTAAGGAAAGTGGAAAAGACACGTTTTGGAACTATAGGACTCAATTGTCCAAAAATATTAGGTTTTGGCACAGTGTGAAAAATTCAGTAAGTGTAGTTTTTGGTAACTGGAAAGCTCGTTGGAGAGCATTTTCTTCAGTGAAATATACACGTTCACCGTTTTCAAGATGCACCGAAATCTGAGGCATAATGCAAAAACTCGACATTTATATATTTTCTTATTAACACTTTATTTAATCGCGCATATTAAAAGCTTTTACGAATTTTTCGGTGGAAGTATATAAAGAACAATGGATGCTAATATTTTACAGGTTTCCCAATGTTCACAAATATTTTTATTTTGTATATAAATTATATGTTTCTTAACTGGTGTATTTTTGCGGTAGTTATAGTATACAGTCCATAGTGCATAGTATATAGTACACAGTACACTGTACACGCTGTACATACTGTACACACTGTACACTCAGTACACTCAATACACTAATGCATACGTTGTCACTCGTAAAAATCGGAGTGCTTTTTTAACGCTAACGGTTTTTTATATGTACATGACAATTAAAATTAAATATTTTTTCGCCCCGCCAACTTAAATATAATCAGTGAAACATTGAAATTCTCTATATTTCGACAACAGCTTCACTTATCTGGACCAACATTATCCTATCTTTTAATCTGGAACCAACCCTACACATTCCCAAATTTTCATTTAAATCTGTTGGGCGGTTTCGGAGATTAGCGTGTACAAACATTGTGACACGTAGTTTTTATATATTAAGATAAATCTAAGGAGTGAGATTTTATTTAAAGAAATACATAATGTGTTTATATAATTAATTTTTTAAAACAATTTGTGTTACTTGAAATTTTATGCCTCGACATTTTGAAGGATAAAATTTTATGTAAAATATTCATTTTAATTCATTTAGAACAGCAAACAAGGAATATGCTGACTTCATTACCTAAAGTAAAGAAATTTAAGCGAAATTAAAAATTAAAAAAATATATATTTAATTTAACCTGTAAAAACGTAGGTAGTGAGACTGGAAATAGCTTCCCCGCCATAATAACATTTTTTCTCTGAGAATTCTGGAGAAAAATAATGAACGCCAATTTAAATTCTTTGGACTGGTCCACCCATTTACAGAAATAAATCGCTTTAGCCAACTCCTCACTTTCGTGGATCAGCTGATGACCATAATAACACAAGTAATAAATTTCCAAAGTTACTGCGGAAAAGAACAGAATCATGTTTGTAATTTTTGAAATGTCCATGCCAATGGAAAGTACGTAGACCCCAATTGTGCATTGCACCAATCCAGAGCATACAAATTGTGCGAAACAAGATAACGAAATTATATCTTCGATGGTTTCGCAAAGCCTAAAAATGTAAATTCATGAAATATCAGCATAAATTTTGTGATAGCTCATTACTTACTCTAAAATAACTTGATGATCCCTAATACAATTTTTAAGGCATTGGTAATTTTCTTCAGGTGACATGCTCGCATTTCCAAGTGCCTGCAATCTTAATGAAAGTGCTCGAATATGCCCGCAAAGAATACTGAGGAATGCTGGCGGATATGTGTCGTTAGCTACGTCCTGTATTGCTTGAAATATGAGGCCGAATAGCTGATAAAAATTAACGTACAAAAAACTTGAACTTGAGTGCTTCCAGTCGAAGGGAAACCAAGCTGGATACATGAGAATTCGTTCTTTCGAAAGGACTACTACCAACTGGCTAGTTATGACGGCTGCTGAATACAAAAATAGAAAGGTAAAGAACGATCTGTGTGCAGTTCGAACTGCTTTCTTTAAAATTTTTTGCTCATCAATTCCACCAGCTCGATAGTCCAATTTCTCAACGATTTCCTTCACCATGCGAAATTTTTTCCGGACAACGAAAACATTCAAAAATTTTAGATTGCTTATAACATCAGTGATTGAAATTGTTAAATTCTCACAAATACTTAGCACAGTCTCCAAAAAGAACACGTTTACTATCAATGTCACAGGAAATAGTACAGTAACAAAAAAGTTTATAGAAACAGAATAGAACAGGTAGAGCAATCGAAATCTTCCGCGTGGAGGGTCTATTCCAACAATTTTCCAAACTGCCCAGTGGTATTTAAAAGCGTCGTAAGTATTCACAAGTTTATGAAAATCCATCTTTCCCAATGCACAAACTCTTCAACATCAACTATTTCATTTTGTCAAATTGAACCGCGTTTTATAGTTCGGAATTCTCATTAAATTTGCACAGGATGACGGAGGTAAAAACTTCTTTCGTTGTGCAAATGTGTTGGTGATCCAAATTTTAAATTCCAACAATTTAGCCGACTAGAACTTTTAAAAACTAGGTCAATGCAGGTGCAAGAAAATAGCAGGTGCTTGCCACATTAAAAAGTTGAATGCTGCAATCAGCATTAAATTTTCTATAGTTTAAAACTAAATATGTACCTAAAACTGTGTTTTTCTTTAATTTTACCTGTCCTACTAGCACAATTCGCGTGCGTTGCAACACCTTTAAATAAAGAAAGTTTATGTATGCACTGTCCGCGGTAGGAGAAATGTATAATAAAAAAAAAACAAATCTGCAAAAATTGATTTTGGATGCAATAAAAATTTAGAGTTACCTATAAAAAATATTTGAATATTTCTTCTCGAGCGTTCTCGGATTCGTTAGGGATTAATTGGAACACCAAAAGTTAATTTAGATAAAAAATTAAAATTTATTTTATAGTAATTCATTTTGTTTCTTTTATTTTAACAAGTTTAAATTCAAAACATAACTTCTTGCACATATGTGCTCCTCCTTCCTCTTTTTCTTCCCAATCTTCTCGATGGTTCAATTATAACAACCAAACTTGCCTCTACACATAAAACTTCTCCGTGAATAAGACTTTTAACTTACCTACTTCTTCGAACACAGCTTCCTCCAGGGCCCCTTTCTTCATAGCGACTCACCCTGCCCAGATACACGACCTTTTTTTCGAACCGTTTTGGATGCGATAGACAACATCGTTTATCCTCCTGATGCCCTTCCATTTCCTTTGTAGTTTTGGTGTTTTCCCTTTTAATTCGCCGAGAATTATATAGCCACACTCAGGCATGTGCCTTCCCTGCTGCTAGACTGATGTAAGATTCTCACCACTCCCTCGTTAAAAAAGCTTAATTGGTCCATGAAATCCCCATGAGGAGGAAGGGAAGGTCCATCCTGACAGAGTCTCCATATCGGGTTAAGAATTATACAACTGGGTGCGCCATGCATCCAGAGGAGATCTTTAAATGGGCACGGTGCCATATTTATGGTAAGTAAAACCGGTTTTATAGATGAGAGAGGGGAGGGAACAGAAGAAATTTACGAATAAAACCGGTTTTACTCAACACACTTAAGCTACTGACAGAAACAGGCGCAAACGCGGTGCGGACATTGGCTTCACGGTATGTGGCGACTTTTCACTGACAGATGTTGCGGTGTCGGCGGCGCGCTCCGACTTTGCACACAACAACGAAATCAAAGTGACAAGTGGACGTGATAGGAAAAAAATTGAAAAACCTGAATGATTTACATATAATTTTTCTACCCTACAGGACTTTCTTTGTTTTAGGTGCTAGTTTAATTACTCCAATTTGGAAAAATAAAGATTTTCATTAAATATAAAATTCAACAAAGGAGACTGGTCATAGGAGCCCCAGGCCATTTTGACTTTGAAGACTCATTGCTCTGGAAGTTGATAGGGTAGAACCTTGATTTTGACTGTTTTAGATAGGTGGGAGTATTCTGCGTACACTGATACCTTGTTCATGAAAATAGGTCATAGGGTTACAAAAATACAGGTGATATTAGGTATTTCGCCTGAATAAACAGAAATGCCAATATTAACACCTTTGCCACACTTACCGGAAATAAAAACTATACAGTATTTCAATACTCGTTATAACCGATAATCTGAAATACTTTTCTTTTGCGCCGGAGCTGGGGTAATTTTGTATGGGCTGTGACCATAGAAATATAAACTAACATGGAACGGCTGTGTCGTGTAAAAACCCTGTACGTGAGCGACCACTCTAAAGGTAGCTTGTTTAAAAGGACAGCAATAATGTGCACAAGTGGGACACAAATTGCCGAACTGTCTGGGGTAGCTTCTTGAGTGAATGGTGGCGTGGCAAATCAATATCCGGGGGGCATAGATTTTATGCCAGGAATTTTAATCGCTCCGCTTTTAAAACTTCCCTCTTATTATTTCTGCATATTTTGGCCTGCACTGCCTTACCACTACTACCGAGTGAACTCAAACACATCAAGAATTGTGGTACGCTTGATCTGGCTTACAGCCATTCCGTGTTTAGTTTATATTTCTATGGCTGTGACCAGTCTCCTTTGCTATCACAGCCAACACCAACACACGATTCCAAACATATGCCCACCACCCCACCACCGCCAAAACACGACTCAAAACACAAACATCTCTTGACACTACGCGGGGACAGCTGGCTCAATGACAGTACAAAAATTACCCACTGCCAGGCAGCCGTCGACACGTCGTTTTTACCTGAAATTCAAGATCCTTGTTTTCTCCCGGGCGGGAACTTTTCGTAAGGCCATGGAAGGCGACGAAATTTATAGAGTTCCCTTTAATAATGCCCACTGTAAAATATGTTATACATTATATGTACCTATAAAAAAATCCGTATCCTTCTCTTCGAAACACCCTTTGTTTTTATGTTGTATAACTATGATTCTATATTTATTTGCATTTCTGTTCTTTAAGTTTTTTTTTCTTTTTTTTAACAATTTACTAACAATTTAAGCTTACCTTACCTAACCTACATATTCACTGGGCGCATTAATATTTCCTATCCTTACACATATTTCATGTAACAGGAATTAATCATAAATAAATAAATTAAATAAATATGGATTTAGAATAAATAGATAAAAAATAGAGCATGCAAAATACTTATAAAAAAATGAATATAGTAATATTATAATAAATGATTAAGTAAATAAATTTAGTATTATGTGGTATAGTTTTTTTGTTAGTTAGTTTTAATTATCTTTTTATGTTTTGGTCCCGCGCTGGGTTATATCACTTTCGGTGCATTTTGGTGCTTCTCCATTAATGTTGAGTTATGTCCTCTACTCAGAATTTGCTCATTTTCTTTAGACGGCATAAATTGGATTTGGCGCCTATTCTCGCTGTTGGTGCGGCTGGATTATTCCTTTTGTTTTTTCGTTTTTTGTTATAATTTATGTTTGTTGTAATTTATTTTGTTAGTGCCTTTCTTTGGTATATTGCACAACTGAACTGGTAATTACCCAGCGGGAAATGTTAGATGTACTCCCGACAGAATCCGAAACGGAGTGCTTCCATGTCACTAAAAATGGATCTTATTGGAAGCAGTCGTAATCTCTTTAATGCAACGAAATTGTGATTATTTATTTATTTAATGAAGTTTTTTTGATAAATTAGTTCATAAGCTGGCAATATCATTTATTTGAATTTTTTGAAGTGAAAATATGATTAACTTGACTGGAATGGAAATGTTATTATTTTTTTATTTAATGAAGTTTTTTATTATATTAATTCATAAACTGTAAATATTATTTACTCGAATGTAATGAAAATGTGATTATTTATTTATTTTGAACTGAAATTGTTATTATTTAATAGAAATACACATTTTTATATTTATTCGAAATTAATAATTTATTATTTATTTCGCAATTTGTGAACTAGTTTTTATTATATTGCCTTTTGTTTAGCTATTAAAAAATACAAACCTCCTTTAAAATAACGTAATTAACAATTGGCCTGAAGAAAGGAAATTTTTTTTAGATTACAAAATCAAATCCAAAAAAGCTTTTTCCCCTCTCGTAAAAGAGCATCGTGAAAGCTTTTTCTGGACTGGCCCAAGAAAATCGGGGCAAGTCTGCTTCCCCCAAGATCCATTTGGAGTGCTTCCGATGAACTCCCAAATCATCTAAATGGGATTGCTCCTTTCCTAGGACATGCAATGGTAAAAAATAAATGTGGATGGTATGGTACGGGAAGCACTCCATTGCTTCCAAAGATTCATTCCATAAGCTCTTTTACAGCGCGCCATTTCCCGCTGGGTAGTTACTAGCTTTATATGTACTGCTTCTCAAATTAATAATTTTACTTAATTAATAAAAAACTTTACAACACTATCTTTTTGCATCTGCCCATTATCAGGGTGATTCGAGAAAGAAGGAAGCGGTTCTTTCTTTTTATCGACACGCGGCTTTTCTTCGAATAAGATTTCCGGACTTCCGATCTGTTTTGTGGCCTTGAAGCTTTATAATTGATTGGGTATATTTTAACTTTTAGGTCAAATTCTATTTTAGGTTTTATAATTAATATTTTACAAAAGATTAATATCAGAATGATTACTATTATTAGTTGCGATCCATTGGGACTGGTAAACTACTCAAAACTGCTGCTAGCTACTCGCAACTACCCTTGATCTTGTTTTTGGGCAGATACATTTTACTGGTAATTGTCAAAAATCGTGTTCCATTGGTGATGTACTCGCAAGTACTCGCGAGTAGAAAAAATCGCCCAATGGATCGCAGCTATTGTCAAACGAATAATTAGAGAAAAACACCTAACGTTGTTCGATTAAGTGTTTTATGTAAAAAGAAGAAGAATTTTTATATCGGGTGGCCCTTGATTTGTTTTCAGGATTGATTCTCCGAATCGAAGATACCTGAGATGTGATGTTGGACGTCTGGATTTGATTAATAAAAGATTAATACTTTTGTTTTAATTTATATAATTATTAACATTTTTTTAATAAAGATTTGTTCCCAGCCGTTATTTGCATAGTTCATGAACTGTCTGCGACAGATTATCAGTAGTGGGATAAAACCTAAAATCACAGATAAAACGAAATGAGATACGGAGAACGACTAGAAGATCTGAAAGTAAGAGAATTACAAAAGCTGTGTGACGACTACAGTTTATCAAAAAAAGGTCGAAGGCAGAGCTTAATTGATAGAATCGAAATGTATTTTCTTGATAGGGAAGATCAGGAAGGCGAGTCTTCATCAAACCCCAATATTGCTAGTTTTCCGACTACAACCACAATATGTTCGATGCCTCAATATACTCATTTTATGACAAATAATAATGAAAAATCTTTTCCTAACAGAATTCGAATTTCTCATCCGGATACTCTAATGTCTTGCTCGCCTACCGGAAATGCTGATCAATCCCATAGCTTCAGAAGGTAAAATGGAAGTCAACTGTTTTAGGACTGGTCATGTATCATTACATTGCCCGGACCCTCCTCGTCGAGAACGCTGTACAATATGCCGTCGTACTGATCATTTGGCGAAGGATTACACACAAAAGAACCGAAATCCTGACCCGGCTTGACAAAAGGCAAACGTTAACGAAATCGCCGATACTAGTAAAGGGCATAATAACCCTAATGATAAAATTATAAAAGTAATTGAGATTGGAAAAGATAAATATAGGGCTTTTATTGATCCAGGTAGTGCGTACTCATTAATTACAGGACGATTGCTGAAAAACTGGGTCCCATAGAAGAAACGGATGTGAGGTTGATCGGATTTGGCGGAGGTTCATACTACTGCGAAGGAAAAATAAAACTAAATATTAAATTTGATGATAAAATTTTCAACATTAATGCTCTCGTTGTAGATGATGAACTGATAGGCTCGGACTTGCTTTTGCGGCGAGATGTATTGTGCTATAAAGGAAAAAGGTTAATAATTGAAGAAGGAAATTGTTGGATTGAAAATAATGAAAATTTGAATACTGGCACTAATTTATCCCCGGAAGAATTAAATGAATTGAAATTAATATTAACCGATTACCGTTCTTGTTTTGCCGAATCGATAAGTGAATTAGGAAAATGTCCAACCGTAAAATGAAAATTAACCTTTTATCCAAAGAACAAATATACGCCAAACCTTATCGCCTACCCTACTCAAAAAGAAAAATAGTGGAAGAAATGGTTGCCGATTTAATTAAAAATGACATTGTCCGTCTGTCAGAATCTGAATACTCATCGCCTATTGTTCTCGTTGAAAAAGATAATAAAAATCGTCTATGCGTTGATTATCGACAATTAAATAAAGTCACAATTAGACAACCTTACCCAATGCCTAATTTAGAAGATCAATTTATGACGGTCGTGAAGACGAGGAAATCGAGGACGATTCCAATAGTCAGGAAAGGCCGAGCTGTCAAACGAATAATTAGAGAAAAACACCTAACGTTGTTCGATTAAGTGTTTTATGTAAAACGAAGAAGAATTTTTATATCGGCTGGCCCTTGATTTGTTTTCAGGATTGATTCTCCGAATCGAAGATACCTGGGATGTGAAGTTGGACGTCTGGATTTGATTAATAAAAGATAAATACTTTTGTTTTAATTTATATAATTATTAACATTTTTTTAATAAAGATTTGTTCCCAGCCGTTATTTGCATAGTTCATGAACTGTCTGCGACATTATTATTACATTTTTGAAAGGATTTTGAATTTTATTTCTTGTGGAATTTTATTAAATTTTTAATCTTTTCGGTTTTTAGATATGCAGAAATTTTGATACTCTACAAATTTTACATCTTTGGCTTGGTAGACGCAGACTCATTGGAAGCTGTCCTAAAAGAGATAGGCTAATATATCTCTTTTAGGACAGCTTCCAATGAGTGTAATTACACGGCCATTCACTTTGGACTCACATCAAACCTTTTTGCGTATGATTTGAGTATTAAGGGCCCAATACACGAACGCTCCATCCGACCAAGCCACGCCAAAACAACAATTTGTTTGCACTCGAAATTTTGAGCGCATACAAATTGTTTTTTTTTTGGCGTGGCGTGGGCGGATGGAGCGATCGTGTATTGGGCCCTTTACACGATGCACCTAATTTTCTACCCTTTTTCCTCATAATTCTCATAATTTTCGCAGCCCCAGAGAACAAAATTAAACTTGTGTTAGTGTAATTTGCTGTGAGACCGAAATTTTTTTTGGATTTACAAGTGAGGCTCAACACACACCGTTCCCTGCGCCCTTGACTAAAAAACCGGTTTATTGAAAAGTGAGTCTGGGAAAGTTATAGGCCGTGTAATTTGGCTCAATGGCCAGACGCCACGCGCATTTGAGGTTATGATTGCATTTCCACCAGCCTGAGATAGTTGCGGCAGCCGCGTATTTACATACACTATACTATGTTGCTATCCTAGGCATAACTTTAACTGCAGATCTGCGATGGAATAATCATACATCCCAAATCGCCAAGCAAGCATACCAATGCCTGGAATGCTTGAAGAGATGCAAATTCCTTCTCCAGCCGACTGCCCTGGCTTTAATATGAGGCTATCAGCGCAAAAGCAGTGTAAACCACAATTTCATCTGTTTGCGGTTTTGACGGCCGTGTGCGAAACCGTCTAATTTCTTGCTAATTCTAGTACTTTTTCATTTAGTAAATTTTCGAGCTTGCTAATTCTTCTTCTTCTTTTGCTAAATATTTGAAATATTTACATTTATGCAGTGGTTGCTACTGGTAACGGTTTTAATAAAAACGTAACATTTTGCCGTACATGAACAACAGTTTTGCAAAAAATATTAGTGCCATCATTTCATCATTATTTAATTGTTCGTGACTTTCCCTCCTTTTAAAAAATCTTAAATAAATAATATTTCAAATACTACTTTTATAATTAAACGTCAAGTACATGTCAACGTCAAAATTTTAGCAAGCAATTCCAGTTTTGGTTTCGCACAGCACTGGAATTAGACTGGGAAGCTTCCAAAAAATCTGGAAGTTTAGCAAGCAATTAGCCGGTTTCGCACAGGGCCGTAATATACATTCCTTACATTATGAACTTTCAATACAATAGTGGAGTAACCTACTTTTTGCCTTCCAAAAACATAACTGTACATAACTTAACTGTTGGACAGAACAAATATAGCGAAGTAATAGAGCAAAAAGGGTGTAAGCTGACTACACCGGTGGTTTACATCGTCTGGGCTTACACCACTTTTGCACTGATAGCCTCATATATGTATAAGTCCTACATTCGGCCCCGCCTTATATACAATTCTTATATCTGGGCTGGCGCCCCAAAAACCATCTTGGCTTGGCTGCACAAGGTGCAAAACCGCGTCATCAAACTCATTGCCCATAGCACCTGTAGTGGCCTACCTAAATGTAGTGGAGAGGTTGGCCACTAAGGCTGTGTGCGAAACCGGCTAATTGCTTGCTAATTCTAGTACTTTTTCATTTAGTAAATTTTCGAGCTTGCTAATTCTTCTTCTTCTCTTGCTTAATATTTGAAATATTTACATTGGTTGCTACTGGTAACGGTTTTAATAATAACGTAACATTTTGCCGTACATGAACAACAATTTTGCAAAAAATATTACTGCCATAATTTCATCATTATTTCATTGTCCACCGCTTTCCTCCTTTTAAAAAATCTTAAATAACTAATATTTCAAATACTACTTTTACAATTAAACGTCAAGTACATGTCAACCGGGAAAATTTTAGCAAGCAATTCCAGTTTTGGTTTCGCACAGCACTGGAATTAGACTGAGAAGCTTCCAAAAAATCTGGAAGTTTAGCAAACAATTAGCCGGTTTCGCACACAGCCTAAATATTAAAAATATGTATATTTACAACGATAAATTTTATTATTTAATATGTGCTACTTTTGTTATAAACAATTAAAGTTTTTTAACCGCGTTTTTCGAGCTTAAAATGTGAATAACTCCGGTTCTATAAGTCGGATTGGGGCAAACTAAACACCAGTCTCTTCGTAATAAAATTTTCAATAAATCCTTCTTAGTTTCAAGTCTCTGATGTACGTACATAACCTACAAAACTGAAAAAACCAGAAAAAAACAGTATTTTTGACATTTTAGTGCCCAAGACCGGCAACTAGACCAATCTGCATCAAACTTTCAGAAAATATACTTTCTGATGTTATAAAACGACCCTGAAAAGTTGATGTCAAAATATTGAACGCATTGGACAAAATTGCATTTGTTATCTAAAATTCGAAATGCCCGTCATTTTATGCCATTAAGTCCAAAATGAAACTTTTTGGTTTCAAAATGTAGATGTCGACGCCAGCTTTCGAAGAGACTGGTATTTAGTTTGCCCCAATCCGACTTATAGAACCGGAGTTATTCACATTTTAAGCTCGAAAAACGCGGTTAAAAGACTTTAATTGTTTATAACAAAAGTAGCACAGGGTACACAAGGTTCAAAACTTAGCAATATACTCCTGGTGATACCCCGAACAGGATAAAATCATAATCTTGCTGTTACTAGACTGTGCAAATTAAAATGCTTTTTTTACTGCACTAATATACACTGAATGAGTATCCGAAGATAACTAAATCATTATTACAGTTTCTTGCCTTATATAGGGCTGGAGATATTCCATCGCCTACTTAAAGTCGACAAGGAAATATCTCCAGCCTGCTATATTAAGGGCCCAATGCACGAGCGCTCCATCCGACCACGCCACGCCAAAACAACAACAATTTGTCTGAAGTCAATATTACATATTGTTGCATACAAATTGTTGTTTATTTGGCGTAGCGTGGTAGGATGGAGAGCTCGTGTATGGAGCCCTTTACTGTTTACTATGGGACGCCAGGTAGTTGCTGTAATAACCTACCAGGGTCCCATACACCCTTGGCTCCTCCATAGAATCCTTAAGCCACCATAGGAATGCGGCAGCCCTCTCTAAATTCTACCGCTATTACCATAGCGACTGCTCCACTGAAATTAGAAACCTCCTGTCTACACGGCAACTTTTTCCCTGCAACACAAGACTAGCCAACTCGCCTCACCCCCTCACACTACAGCCCTCCTCTTCGCGCACATTACGGTTTGGAAATTCGTTTATAAATAGAACAACTCGATTGTGGAACTGTCTTCCGCAGTCGATGTTTCCGAACTCATATAACACCTCACAGTTCAAACGCAAGGTTTATCGACATCTACTCACGCACCCTCCAGACCCCTAACCTATCCCTTCTCCTCTATCCTTCAAATCAAGCTTACTACTAGACATTGCACCATGACTTGAACGACATGACGGACTAGTAGTATAAAGGGTTATTCCTAAGCTTGATTTTACCACATAAAAAAATGTTGCTATCCTTATCTCGCTGGTGACTGACCACCAAGCCATCCCTAACTTTTTACAAATATGTCGGAAATACGCAGTAGACCCAAGCCGACATTAGCATGAAATCAGAAATAACTAACGAAATTGTGGAAACTGCAAAACTTCCCTCTTCACTTCAATGTGTGATTTCAGAAACATAGCTTCATTTATCATTCAAAATGTTGAGATGTGGAAGATTAGCTGAGATATAAAAGATTAAATATATGTAAATGCGGAGAGATGAATAAAACACGTCCTGTCACTGTGAGACTTCAAAAGGAAGAGGAAGTTTATTGTATATCAAATGACAGATAAGAGTGGGCGACATCTGTGAGAATTGTTATTAATTTTTAAACTAGTACTTTTGTCACAAAATATGCGGGGGTGATCCATATTTTCATAAAGGAAGTATTCAACTGATTATCCGTAACTATCCTTCCTCATTACAGTGTGGTATTTGACCTCAAAACCTGGCCAAAAATGCTTTTTTAAAAAATCGCTTCCGGTCCGTTTTTAGTATTTCTTAGAAATGATAAGGGTTAGGGAAACCCAAGACAAAAACCGCACGGCGCTAACGCTGTCCATGCACCTACACGATTAGTCGGAAGTTACCCTTCACCAGATGGTGTCGTGTTGTTTGTCGATGTGCTCAGTTTTCAGTGATTTATAAACTCTTGTAATTTTAAGGTTAAGCAATATACAGGCTACTTTAGTGATGGATTGTGATGAACAAGGTATGTACATTATTTACCAATACTTTTTAAATGAATATCCAGCCAAATTTTTGGCAGTGTAGGTGATAATCTAAGTGCGCCCACTTTTTGATAAAAACTTGCATTATTAAAATTTCGCTAAGGATTATGTTAAACTTCTAAACGTTTCTAAGCTATGAAAATGATTACATTGCATGCAGTAGTTTCTTCTTAATACAGTTATAAAAAAAATAGCCGCCCGAAACCGCCCTCTTCTTTAGAATACAGAATTTTTCACGTGCATCTACATGAGTACAAATATTAAGGAAATATTTCTCATTTTGTTTTATTTCCGTTATGTTTAAAGGGCCGTCTAGATTAAGGTCTATGACCCGAAATGAGTTGTATACCATCATGCAACGCTCAAATGAGCCAACATTTGATGGAAAACTTCGATTTATGGAGCATGAAATTGTTAATCAGTATACTGAGGATCATCCGATGTTAGCCGATGTCAAGCAAAAACTTTCCATTATAAAGCATCACTTCAAACAAAAATGGTTAGCTGGTCGCAAAACAAAAGCAAGATTTGAAGAAAACAATGCTAATTGGTTTAGTGACATTATCTTCTTACCCAGTGCAGGTATGGAAAAGTACAAAATAGACGCAAACCTTTCATGGTTTTGTGCTTTTGTAAATAACTTAAAAATACATGAGAGAGTCATTCTTATTTAATAATAATACTAACACTACTAACTTTATTTTTCCAGGACACGCTCCCGGTCGTCCTATAAAGTCATTCAAGGATTCCAGCGAAAGAAGCAAAAGACGAAAAACCGAAGAACTTCGATCAAAAGACGTGGAGGAGTTGACCTATGCTACACAAATGAAATTACGAAGTTCCTGTAAGGTCGATGCTTCGAAGGTTGTAAAGGATCTCACGAAGAGTCCTCGGAGACCAACGAAATATGTTAAGGCGATGAAAAATGAAGAAAAGCATAGAAGAACAAGAACTACCTTCCCGTCGTCAGTTATCGCCATTAGGAGCTTTGGCTATGTTCACTGAAGCAGGTGTTACGATATTTTCTTTGGTTATATCTCTCTCTTACCTTCGTGATACTTTCCGAGTAAAAGTATTTTGTCTTCAACGTCTCATTGATTCAAAAACTTTTTATTAAACAGTACTCAAACAAATTTTTTATTTAATCAACGGAATTACTCCACAATTTTTAGAATTCAAGTAGTATGTAACTAATTTATTAAAAACGCAATTATTCCACAATATTTAGAATTCAAGTAGTATGTAACTAAGTTATTAAAAGCGCAATTATTCCACAATGTTTAGAATGCAAGTAGTATGTAACTAATTTATTAAAAGCGCAATTATTCCACAATAGTTAGAATTAAAAGTAGTATGTAACTAATTTATTAAAAACGCAATTATTCCACAATATTTAGAATTAAAAGTAGTATGTAACTAATTTATTAAAAACGCCCGCTCGAAACACTTGTCACTTGTCCGTCCGCCGTCGTTAAGATTTTAAACAACACTCTACTGTTTTTAACACCGTCCGCCGCGGGTTAAGTTTAAAACAACACTCAATATTTTTATCTTCCACCGCCGCCGAGCCGTGGTTCTTAAAAACAGACAGGGAAAAACGGTTCCTACGCCGCGCGGTCAAGGTCAAGACCAAAACTCTTTTCGACTACGAAAAGGTAGCGAAAAAAAAGCATGTGCAGCAATTCACACGGAAAAATTGTTACGATGCACTTTTCAAATTCCCACAGCAAATTTTGCGAATATTGGCCCCTATTGCGATTGTCGATTGGATGGCCATTCGATGGCTGTCGATAAAATCGATAAAATTGAGTTTGGTATTGTGTAAAGGCATTCGACGACGGTGTGTATTATTGTGAATTTAGATATAAGAGATTGTGAATATTTTATATTTGACACTTCTGTGCCGTGTATTATAGGTTATGTGGACGCCATAAAACGCATAAAAAGTTAAAAGATATTTTTATTTTTAATAAGATGTTATCAGTAGAAGCATTTTTTGCCACTGATAGTGACAGTGATAGCGACTGTGCTAATTTAAAAATAAAAAGGAAAAGTATGCGGGACTCTTCAAACCCATTAGAAATTGACCACAAAAGGTAAAAAATCCATCCGTTTTTAAAGGAAAAGTCTTACCATGTTTTCAGTTTTGTTCATTTATTTCGGTTAAATAAAACGGCTTTCATTGATGTGTTGAAAGAAGTGGACTCAAAATTACCCCCGCAGAAACGGTCAACCGCAGTGCCCAATGTGATAAAACTTGCGGCAGTTTTAAGATTTTTTGCTGAGGGTGGATACCAGCAAGGGACTGCCACTGATTTTAATTTGGGTTTGGCGCAACCGACTTTTAGTTTAATTCTAAAAGAAGTTTGTACCTTACTGGAAAATTTAATTTGTCCAAAGTGGATAACATGCAGCTACAGTGACCAAGAAAAAACGGCTGCAAAGAAATATTTTTATGAAAAATGTAAGATTCCTGGTATTATAGGCTGTTTGGACGGCACACACATAAGGCTGATAAGGCCCAAAGAGGAAGTGCAGCATCTATTTTATAATAGAAAAGGCTTTCATAGCATTAATGCGTTGATTGTGAGTATATAATAATATATGTAAAAAATATATATATAATAATAAAAAAGATACTTTTAGATGTGCGACCATGAAATGAAAATTCGATATATTAACGGTAAAAATCCAGGATCCTCACATGATGCATTTATTTGGAATACATCCGCACTAAAAACTAAACTTAAAGCCGACTACGACAACGGAGAAAGAAACACATGGCTTCTAGGTAATGTTATTATTCAATATTAATTTAATTTATATTCCCAAATTCCACAGGTGATTCCGGCTACCCTTTGGAAGTTGTCTTAATGACACCATATCGTTCGCCCACCGAAGGAACTCCCGAAACTACATATAATTCGCTCCATTCCAAGGGTAGGAATATAATTGAAAGAACGATTGGCGTTTTAAAGAACCGATTTCGATGCCTTCTTAGTGCACGGCAATTGCACTACTCTCCCGAGAAAGTAACAAAAATAATTAATGTCTGCGCAGCTTTGCACAACATATGTGTACATTATAAATGCCAAGAGCCACCGGATGAGAACGTTGGTAGATCTGATGAAAGGGCTGACGCTAGTGGAGGTACTAATATTGAAGAAGAGACCACAGAGGCAAGAGTTCTGAGAGACAGAATTGCTCAATCTTTTATATGAAAAAGAAATTAGAAAAGAAATTCTTAATGAAATAAAGTCTTTTTATTTAAACTGAAATATAGATTTCTTTTTATTTCTAAATAAATTAACACAAATTCAATTACTTCAACAATTCAATTCAACAAAATTAAAAAGAAAATAAAAATAAACACTTCTTATAAAAAATAAATAAATGAACACTTCGTGGAATCCATTGGGAGATGCTGATCTGCTGTCATTACAAATAACTCACTGCTTCATTTGATCCTTTTGCATCTCTAGTAATTGCATTTTCACTCGTAATTTGTCTGCCCAATATTTCGCTTTCAATTTCACTTCCTCTTTGCATATAGCCAGTTTTTCTTTCTTAATACTCAGCAACTCTTTCTTCATATCTTTTTCATAATAATACAACTTTTTCGTATATTCTTCTAAATTTTTCAGATTTATTTTTATGTCTTTCATTAAATTTCGTACGACTTCGTAAAATTCCTGTTGGGCTTGCGTTTGCTTGTCTAATAAATCTATACGGATATTATTTTTTTCATTTTTATTGGCTCTTACCTTTGTATTTTTTTCTTGCTTTTCCTCACGGTTTTTATTCTCTTTAATGAAAGACACTTCATTCTCCTTATCTAAATCACAATTTTCACACTCATCAGTTTGTGATAAACCAAATTCTTTCCCAGGTGGATTTACTAACGAGTCCATTTCCAATAACCTAATCACTGCATCCTCCATATTACTAAAAGTATGCAGCCTATTAGGTCCACCACCAGTTGCATTGAATTCTGCTTTATTTTCTATTTTTTTCTTTTTAATTTTAAATTTCATGTCAGACCAAACCTGAATAGCATATAAACTGTAAATTATGAAATAAATATTTTTGCTGTAACTAAAACCTTTTGCCATTTATCCCACTCGCGAACAGGAGGCCCTAAACTGTTCAAATCTTGGGCGAATTCTTCCCACCTACGTTTTCCTTGTGGTTTTGTGCAGACACCTTTTGCGATGTCTGGATTTCCTTCCATCAAATTTACCAGCCTTTCTAACTGTTTCCTATTGCTTACTACTTTACTCCTATTAAAAATAAATTTTACAATAATTAATACTGAAAAATTGCAATTACTTACATTTTTTTATCAGAATTGTTATGATTAACACAAAACAAATTCGTGTACTTCTTCTTCTTAGTGGTTCTAACAAGAAGCGACAGTCATCGTCCATTAAAACACTATCGATAAGAAGCGTCTGTCAAATCGACACTTACCGATCGTAACCGACATTCACAATACCAAACTTCACAATCGACGAACGATAGTCGATAAACGTCGTTTATCGGCTGTTTTTCGACAATCGCAATAGGGGTGATTATCTCGCAGACAGAAAAGCTCAGGTTGCTGTCTTCGTCGTTTCCCGTGAAGGGAAGTGTCCTATTACAACGGGCTTTTCTCGTGAGATAATTCTTTGAAATTTTTCCGTTTACGATTTTTAGATTTTTTATGAAAAAATTTAGGTTTATAAAAAATTTTCCGTTAAGGATTTTTGAATTTGGGAATTTTTTGAGGAAGTGGTTTTTTATACATAACACAGGACTTACAAAGGCCCAGTATGAAATATTATAAGAGACTAATAAAACCTTTTTTCCGTGCTATACGATTATACAAAAAGCAAAAAAAATGCTATCACGAGGTTCATAGAGTGACGTAGACTTGTGCTTTCTTTCTCGACTTTCTGTTCTTTCATGTTTTACTAACAAAATGACCTAATGTAAAGCAAGAAATATTTTTGGCCAGGTTTTGAGGTGAAATACCACACTGTGCGGCGGGAAAGGGTTTTTCTACAACAAAACAAACAAGTAAGCGTCAACATACGAATAGAACAGTTATTTTAGCAGATGTTTTTCGCTGCAGCTTCCTTGAATCATAGTCGAGTTAAGGTTAGTTTCGCAAGCCCTTACATACCTTTTTTACTACCTAAACAGGACTAGGAGCCGATGCGGAATTTACATAACGGATAGGACTGTTTAGGGAAGACTTTGTCATTTGATGGAAATTCCGTAATTGCTTTGTAAATATGCATTTTGGAAAGACTCTGTTAAGTGCATTTTTGGTTATATATTATTTGCTTAACTTACGACAACAATCGCAGGAATTTATTTGGCTTGGTTTTAATTAAATGCGTGTTAAAGTATATGTCTGTTTAATGGTTACTCAAACCTGTAGGTTGTAGAGCTGTTGTTGTACGACTCTGATAGTTATGAATGTTCTAGTGAATTACTCAATAATTTTTTAGTAAATACAAAAAACAACGTGTTTGCAATAATACAGAACACGAACACATTCAAAGAATAACAGATCTGCATCCATGACGTGCATCACATTCTGGGATGGGTTTTCAATAGTTGCACGTGCCACAGTTTTGGGACAGTAATTCAGCAGGTGCCTTAAAAAACCACATCCCTTTTAACAAAAGAGTCCTTTGCGGTAGATTATTTGCCTTTTTTGAGGTTGAATATAGTTCACCGTTATACCTTTTGTAGTGAATATGGGATACTTTTGGTTCACATGAGAATGAACAATCCATTTATGTGGTGATGACAGTTTTCAACTGATGAGGTGATGCGAATTGAGCTACAATAAGTTTTTATACCGTAGAATTAATTTTTAGAAAATCGGAACTGGAGAACTTTCACAGATTTTTAGTTTTCAATACTGATAAGGTTTTGTAAGAAGAAATAACGGAGTAATGTACATAGTTAACTAAATAACCTTTCGGATTGTTAATTTTTTTATTTTACAAATTCTTCAATAACATAAGCCCAAAATTAGGTGAAAAGCCCAATAATCTCATAATGGTATCTAAAAGAAAACCCTTGCGGTTCGAAAGCTCACATGGTGCGATTTGTCAGTTCAAATAGTCTGTTGCGTGCATAGGCGCAACAACTACAAATGTGTAGGGGGGTCCAACAAAAATTTAGATCCCAAGCTAGTTTTCTCTCTCTGGTAGAAAGTGCAGACCCCTGAAAAAGGGAAAAAATGATTTGTCCACTAAATGAATGCGCGCATGAGTAATGGACTCCATCTCTATAGTCGTGGGAGTCCCGGACCAATGGCAAAGAACAATATATTTAAATTTTCGAACTGATATTGAAAGAAAACAGCTTTACTGATCATAACCCCACCAAAACCAAGTACTGTATTATTTCCAATATTCCAAAAAGTGCAACACCTGTCCACCCGTGTTAGTAGATCGTGTTGGCCGACCCATCTCTTAACATCTTAGGCGTAACATTAGCCAAAAACTTGCGATGGAATGACCATATATACCAAATCGCCAAACAAGCATCCCAGTGCTTGGGATTTCTTAAGACGTGAAAGTTCCTCCTCCAGCGATCGACCCGTGCTGTAATATAAAAATCCTAAATTCGGCCGCTTCTCGAATACAACTCTCTCATTTGGGGCCGTGCTTCGCAAACCACCTTGGCGTGGTTAGATAAAATACAAAACGGGCCCTCAAAGTTATCGGTGACGACGCTGCTTGCTCCCCCATCAACAAGGGCGGCGGAGCACAATCATTGTGGGTGGGGAGCACGTGAACAGTTAACGTTAAAATGTATAAAGTTATTCGGTCATTTATTTACCAGCTGCCTATTGAGTTATGTGGTTTCAAATTCTTTGGTTATGGGGTTTACGCGTCTAGCATTTTAAGGTAAGGGGTACAGATAGGCCCCTATGAGGCTAGACTCACTGCCTCATGTGGACCCGTGAGGATTGCCCTGTAAGGCCCACACAGGTCATCTAACGCCTTTTCTCATTCGCGCCCGTCATAAGGATTCCATTTGGCCCGCTTGAGTAAAAATCATTGCCACGATCCCGAGTGGATTTTGAGAATTTCGGCGTCGAACTCCGCAGGTGTCGAAAGCTTTATATTTTTAAACGCGAGTGTGATTTTAACAACACGGCCCCCAACTGAGTACTAATCACATCGAATGCTGCTTGACTTCTGTAATCGAACCAGAGCTCGGCTACTGAGTATGTTAAATGACACCCTTCACGGTCACTAACATAATATCCTGAGAACCAGTGCCACAACAAAAACTAAAGCGTATGAGGTAAACTAAAGCTTAAGGGTATTTCTTTAAAGGTTTTTAAAAAGCTTTCCAAAATGTAAGGCAGATGTTGGGATTGCCCATTTCATTTGTATTGAGGTTTGCATCATAGGGCCTACCTATGAGAAACTGATAAGGTATACCTCATCGCTGATTTTTTTTGCGTGGTGTTCATGAGGAAATGCCCCTTATTGTAGAGCTTAAGAGGAAATGCACCTTTCGGCATGCCCCTCATTTGCCACATGGAGTCCTCATGAGAAACCTACGGGGAATCCTTTTTTCGGCATTCTCCTGAGGCAATCTCCTTTTAAAATGCTAGTCGGGTGGGGTTTATAAAGCTTATATTTAGTTTTGGTATAAAAAGCCTTGCTTGTGTGCGGCCCTTCGACCACGTTCCTTCGCCGCCAGTGACCGAGACGGCCCTGCAACGTTCTGGGATGAAATATTTTGGGTGTGGATTTCCCCACCCAAAACGAAAGTGGGTGTGCACTTTTCCTTCCATCCCCACGCGCTCCGCCGCCCTTGCCCATCAACCCCTTAAGCCACCGTAGGAATGTAGCAGCACTGACAAAATTATATCGTTACTATCATAGCGACTGTTATTCCACCGAAATAAGCGGTCTCCTGCCTCCACTGCAATCTTATATTATCCCACTCGCCTCATTATCTCCACCTGCAACTCCCCTTTCTCGCACTCTACAAGCTATTAACTCGTTTCTAAATACAACCACTCGACTGTGGAACAACCTCTCGCAGTCAGTATTTCCGAGCTCTTACAACATTCAAGAGTTCGCAGGCTTCATCGCCACCTTCTTTAACACCCTCCCGAACCCTCATAACCCTTAGCCTATTCCCGTACGTATTAAGTTTGCTGCTAGACATTGACTAGATTAAACTAGACGCTGGCAGTACAAAGGGTGACTCCTGAGCTTAGAACTGCCACATCCAAAAAAATATATACATTGCGGTTCAAAGATTCTACACGGATTTTACAACATTTACGTCTTAGAGTCATATCCATCCATCCTTTTAATGGCGCTACCGCCCAAAATGAGTGGTCTCCTGTAAGACATTTCTCCAAGTTTGACAGTCCCATGTTAGCATGTCTACAATTCCGGATTTTG
Organism: Thereva nobilitata; assembly: GCA_963855945.1. NCBI lineage: Eukaryota > Metazoa > Arthropoda > Insecta > Diptera > Therevidae > Thereva > Thereva nobilitata. The sequence continues at coordinate 40,147,006 of OY979697.1, forward strand.
AGCATTACCTCTGCGTCTATCTAGCTCCTTCTGGGCCTGGCTACTGGTCTATTTCCTGAAATTTCTGTTACCATAAGCCGTTTTGGGATACGATTGTCCTCCAATGTGATTACGTGGCCGGCTAGACATATGGATTCGAAAAATTTTGATTTAAAGTTGGGTCTACCTAATAGAAGAGGGGCCCGGACCGCCAAAGATGCCGGGGGTCCGGACCCCCTGGACCCCCCTGTTGTTGCGCCCCTGGTTTCGTGGCACATCGTTTTGTCACACAAATTTGAGCAGTTTATACGATTTGTCGTACAACCTTCATTTTGGGTTAAGTAGGTACTGATAGAGTCGGAACCAAATCAGTTGAGATTTTCTTCGCGCATGTGGGGAATGAAAATTACACACAAATAAACATTGGGCACATCGGATTTCTCTTTCGAAATCTCTTGTTATTCTCACTCTTTTGTTATTCTCACTACGCATAGAAAATGCGACTTTCGAGAAACCTCATCCCTTTTGGTTAACTGAGGAGCTGGAGGCTCCACCAATATCTGATGATATGCGCTACCGCCACCAAGATTAGAAGAAGTTAGCACAGCCATCACCCGGCTCAAAAACCACAAGGGCTCGGGTGCCGTCGGCATCCCCGCGGAGCTGGTTAAAATGGAGGGCCTACACTACACCAAGCGATTCATGAATTCACTACACCTTGGGCTTCACTCAATGCGAAATAAGCATTTCAGTGTACGCCGTGAGTATGTAGTAAAATCAGTCTTACTACATGTTGAAGCATGACTAGTCTACGTCGCCCCATTGTAGTTAACCGGGCGGGACGCCGCCCCTGTGTTATGCCCATGGAGACTATACAAGGAGCATAAACTCCGTGCTGTCAATTTCAATTCATTCTTTCAATTAATGATGGCGCTGCAGTCAAATGTACCCCAAAAACATGGCCGATTGTATTCATCCGGTTCATGGCCAAGTTCGTTAGTTACCAAGATATTTTATGTTTTCGCCTAATTAGAAAAACCGGCTTCTAAATTTGATTTATAACAATGCGATTATTCCTATTTAATCAATTTTTGGATTTTCTAATGAATTTTTATTAATTTCCAATGAATATTTTTTCCATTGCTCCAATTCGACTAACTTAATTTTGAACGAATCGTCGAAATTCAGCTAACTTCACGTGGGGCACATCGGACAAAGGTGACATCTGTGGCCAAAAATGAACTAGTAATTTAGTTTCTTCTGCTTATCCATTTCCATGTTATTTTCCCCATAAGAGTATATACTCCTTGTATAGTCCCCATGGTTATGCCTCTTTAAATGAGATCCACTGATTTAGGCTGCAACGGCGATGTGGCCCTGTTGGTACTATGGAAGAGAGTACAGTTTAAAACAATGTAAAAAAATCCATATATCGTCCTTCATTATCTCAGAAACATGATTCAACAAAATTACTCAAAATGACATTTTTTGACTTTATTCATATATGACAAAGAAGAAACCAAAGAGGCACTTTGCGTCCATTTGCGTGTAAATTTGTGAGGAAATTATGACATCAGATATGGTTTCTTTTGTTATTTCTTTAACAATGAGAAACAACCAATCTTTACATCTTTACATCTTAACATTCTTCTTAAGAAATTTTTAAATTAGCATAAAATGTTCATTCTTGAATCCTTTTATATTTTGAATTAGGATCCTAAAACCTTTAAACCTTTATACTTTAAAAGATATACCGCACTTCCGAATTTCTGCGGGCAATTTTCTGATTAAGACAACCGTGAATCCTTTTCCTTTTTTTCTTTTGAAAGGTTGTCGGAATTAAAGGATGAAATAATTATTGTGTTTCCTGTAAAATATATTTTTATAAGTTGCTGCAATAAGAGATTAGTTAAAAACAAAAATTATTTTGACTAACCCCCCCAACACAATGAGGCCGACAACGACAACTTCTACGGGAAGACAACAACAAATTATATGAGAATTGTCGTTGTCGGCCTCATTGTGTCCCAGGGGTAAGACTTTGCTTTAAAGTGAAAACTGTGCATATAGTCTAAAGCGGCCCACACTCTCAGTTTTAACTGGGCAGTTGAGCTGTGTAAAAAACATTTACAATAAACTGAACTGAAAGTGTGTGGGTTCCTGCGCAGTTTATCGGAGCAAAAGGGGGTCCAGAAGCTCAGGTCTGAAGACTGAATGAAAATAGCTCAAAACCCACAGTTCACACAATTTATCGCTCAGACATGACGTCACACGTGATAAACTGCGCGGTTAAACTGAAAGTGTATGGGCCGCTTAGAGGCAGTGGTCGGCAGACTTACGGTACTTTAACAAACCCCATATTTTCTTCATTTATTTTCTTATACCTGCCGTACGGGTGCTCTTTTTTCTGACTGGCGGTTCCTATAGACTCACGCAGGTGCGGAAGGTGTAAATATTTGACTGAGTTCTACGTTATAGTAACAAGACTGTCACTTGAATATTTTAAAATACTAGTATCGCCCATTGGTCGAAATTCGACCCTCTCTCCCTACTCTTCTCTCAATCCGTCCCGTTAAAGTTTGACGTCTTCGCATTTCAATAACTCAGTAATAATTTAATTGACCTATTACCACTTTTTAATTTCTCTATGAGTTCTAAAAAATTACAAAAAAATGGGTAGTGTAATTAAAAACTACATTATCATCTAAAATCGCAACTTTGAACAAAACTTTCTTCATTTAAAAAACACCATCGCTTACCGTGATATATTTTGATAATAATTTCCACTTTGTTTTATTATTTTTGTTTATTTTTTTAATTAAAATTTGGCGGGGCGTTAAAAATCTCCCCAGAAAGAAAAACCTTTTCAACATAAGCATAATGAGGCTGACATATATCGCACTACGGCAAGAAAAGTGGCACAACTCAAAAATAGGCTGTTTTGAGTTTTTGCCGCCAGGTGACTGTTGGCATTAAATTTTGTTTTCAGCTCTGGCTCATAAAATTTAGTCGATTCACAAACCTTAATAATAAATTTTTATATTCACCTGTTTATAGGGGGGCGAACGGCTAACAAAGACCTCGGAAGGTGGTGGCACCTGATTTGTCACTTCTGCCAAAACCCGAGAAGAGTCACTGCAGACGAACACCTAGCAGCTCTGTTAGCAAGTCCTAATCCCACCTCCCCGGTGCCCCCTGGGGTACTTCTTCGGAAGGAGCTAACGGGAGACGGTCGAATGGCGAGTTCTCTGCGCCACAAAACAGAGTTCTAAGTCGGTTGGGCTGAGGGTTAGCAACCCGCTCCTATAAAACACATAATTGCTACAAATCGGCAAACAATGCCTCGGAACCGGATGGACAACACGACGACGACCTTTGCTTTTCGAACCAGGACACGAGACCAGATGGACCGATGCGGGGGAACATATCTGCCCAAACGGTGAGTCCTTCTTATATTCTGGGAGAAACGAAACTGAAAATCGTAGGAATGGCGTTGGCGTAATACTCACCATGGAAGCCAGGTCCAGCCTCATTAGCTGGTCACCAGTTTCTGAGAGGATTATTACCGTGCGCCTACGTACCAGGCTAAGAAGTACTACGATAGTCCAATGCTACGCTCCGACAGAAGACGCAGAAGATGACATCAAAGACGAGTTCTACATGCGACTGAATGAGGTTTTTCGCTCTATTCCAAGGGGAGACATCATTGTTTTGATGGGTGACTTAAACGCACAGATCGGCCCCAACAACACCGGCCTTGAGCACACTATTGGAAATCAAGGCCTAAGCCAAGTTACCAATAACAATGGTGAGCTTTTCGTTGACTTCTGTAGTTCCCATCAACTCATGGTAGGTGGAACCTACTTTTGTCACAAGAAGATACACAAGGAGACCTGGGTATCGCCCGATGGTAGAACGAAAAATCAGATAGATCACGTGGCCGTCAGCCGCAGATGGAGAACTATTCTGGAGGATGTCAGGAGCTTTAGGGGAGCAGACACTGGAAGTGACCACCATTTGGTAGTAGCAACTATCCACCTAAAAATTGCCGCAATCAGAAACGTTCAACGCGATGCCATAAACCGTAGACGGTTTGACGTAGACCTTCTGCGCGAGAGCACTAAAAGGAGAGAATTTGCTGGAAATCTGCAACAAATCTTAAACCAGCAAACTGTTTCTGACGACACGAATATTGAAGAGCTGTGGAGCACAACAAAGGGCGCTATAATATCAGCAGCGGAAACAAGCATCGGTTATGTCCAAAGAAACCAGCAACACTGGATCTCGGACACAACCTGGCAAAAAATAGAACGCAGAAGGGCCCTCAAAAATAACGTGAACTCTACAAGCGACCCGGAAAGACGCCAACAACTTGAACGGGAATACTCCCAATTACACCGGGAGGTAAAGAGAAGTCTCCGGCGTGATAAAAGGCTGCAGATAAATGAGCTCGCAGAGAAAGCGGAAAACGCGGCAAACACAGGCAACAGTAGGGTGCTGTACCAAATTACTAAGCAGCTCTCGGGAAAGCACTACTAAAAAGCATGCCGTAAAGAGTGCGGAGAGAAGGCTGCTGTGCAGCGACGAGGAGCAACTCCAAAGATGGAGAGACTACTTCTTCGCCGCCCTGAATGGTTCCTTTTCGCAGGAACCTCAAGAAAATAACAACAATGCACAGCCAATAAGAATCGCCACTCGTGCACCATCCAAGACAGAAATAGTAACCGCAATTCATGCAATGGCCAATGGTAAAGCAGCTGGAAAAGATGGCATCCCGCCAGAATTGTTGAAAGCCGACTCAAGCCTCATAGCAGATGCGCTACAGCCAATCCTGGAAATAGCATGGAACACCTGTACCTTTCCGGAGGATTGGACGGAAGGTATCATAGTCAAAATACCAAAAAAGGGGGACCTAACAATATGTGACAACTGGAGAGGCATCTGTTTATTATCTACGGTGGGAAAAATCTTGTCCCTTATATTATTATCAAGGATAAGAGAGTCAGTAGATCGAACGCTTAGAAGACAGCAGGCTGGATTCAGAAAGGGCCGCTCCTGCATAGACCATATTAACACCTTGAGAATCATAGTGGAGCAGTCTACTGAATTCCGATCCCCCCTTTACCTTGCTTTCGTGGACTATGAGAAAGCGTTCGACTCGGTCAATAGGAGCTTTATATGGCGAGCTCTACGGAAACGTGGACTGCCGGACAAAATAATAAAATTGATAAAAGCTCTATACAACAATTCCAAATGCAGAGTTCTCCATAATGGAAAATTATCCGACAGCTTTGAGGTGAGGTCAGGAGTACGACAAGCATGTCTACTTTCACCATTACTATTTCTTATAGTAATAAACGACATTCTTGTCAGCGCTCTAGATAGAAGAACAGGTGGCATACAATGGGGATTGCTAGACCGACTTAAGGATCTCGACTACGCGGATGATATCTGTTTGCTGGCCCACAGCCACCAGGACCTCAAAAACATGTTAAACAAATTGGCAACAGAAAGTAGCTCGGCGGGCTTAAGGTTAAATCCGACCAAACACCCTTGAACGGACAGCGCTAAATAACCGTGACGTGGAACTGGTAGACAAATTCTGTTACCTCGGTAGTATTATTACCGAAAACGGCGGTACAGAAGAAGATGTCAGTTCCAGAATAAATAAAGCAAGAAGCGCATATGCATGCCTGTTTCACATATGGAGATCAACAGAGATCTCAATTAACACCAAATTGCGGCTGTTCAACTCCAACGTTAAGGCAGTTCTTTTGTACGGTTGCGAAACATGGAAAGTCACCCAATTCATCACAGGGCGCCTACAAGTTTTCATCAACAGATGCCTACGTCGTATCCTAAAAATCCGCTGGCAAGATAGAATTTCAAATGAAGAACTATGGCGCCGTGCCGGCCAAGAAAGGATAGACGACCAAATCAGGCGAAGGAAATGGAATTGGATTGGCCACACCTTGCGACGCGAAGACGATAATCTAGCCAAACAGGCTCTTGACTGGAATCCGCAAGGAGCCCGTCGAGTCGGAAGACCTAGAACAACGTGGAGGAGAACCCTATTATCAGAGGCCTCAACAACCGGGAGATCCTGTCAGAGATGAGAGCTGTCGCGCAAAACAGAGTTCGCTGGAGGGCAACTGTTTCCGCCCTATGTCCCATGAGGGATTAAAGGAGCAATTAGTTAGTTTATATGCTCATAGCGTAATTTCTACTCATTTTATCATTTTACATTGGGAAATCCAATACTCATTTCTGAGTGACAGAAATGAGATAAATGAATAATTCTTGTTTTGTGCACGCCTTAACGACTCCCACTTCCATATAAAACCAGTTTGAGCAAAATCGGTTTAGTAGAAGTCGGTTAAAGTGCTGTACAAAAAAAGTGCTTGCGTATTAATATATAGATTATACTATTATTATTGAAAAATAACAATGGCAGATAGCTATGACGGTAACAAGGTCATGGCAGACACTTTTGAAAGTCCCCAAAAAATTATCAATTTACGGTATTTTAACAAAGCTGCAATTCATATTCAGGTGTTCCTGACTAAGATGCCAATCCGTTAAGGGGTGATTCCTGGGTATATTTGGAGACAAAAATTCTTCTAGGGAATGGGGCTATCGACTCGATCCACTGAGACACAGGGTGTTTACGAAAAGACGATTGCACAATTTTTTAATTTACTTAAACTTTAACTACTCCTCAACTATTTATCGTAGAGTAACGTGATTAGGCTCATGTTTTAGAGAAAAAGGGAGTCGTGGAGGGACTTCTGCTCGAGCATGGAGAGCATATCTGAGGCCAGCAGACTTCAGAAAATGATCTCCAGGGACCCGGTCTCCAAAGTCGGACTCGTTCGTGACTCGTCGGGAAGGATGGCGGAGACGCTGGAGGAAACCAACAAGATCCTGATGGAAGTTCACTTTCCTGGCAGCTACGTCTCGGGTAAATCTTGGGTTATTCGTAACAGAATGACTACAAGGATGAACCGAGAGGAGGCTAACGGGTTGGTGACAGAGGAAGGGGTGAGACGTGCAATAGACACATTCTCTCCCTTCAAGACATCGGGTCGTGACGGAATATTCCCTGCGCTGCTCCAATGGGGCAAAGAAATCATTGCACCCAGGCTTAGGGGAATATTCGTTACCTGTCTAGCAACAGGATACATTCCGGCGGTGTGGAGGGAAACCAAAGTGGTATTTCTCCCTAAGCCAGGTAAGAAGGACTACACCGAGGCGAAGTCCTCCAGGCCGGTCAGCCTAACATCCTTTCTGTTGAAAACAATGGAAAGAGTGGTGGCAGACCACCTTGAGAGTACTATGCTAAGGAGGCACCCTTTAAGTAGAAGCCAGCACGCTTACCAGGCTGGCAGATCTACAGAAACGGCACTTCACCAATTGGTGCGAGTAGCCGAGGGGGAACTGTATACCGGAGGCATAGCGATGGCCGTAATTATGGACATCGAAGGTGCCTTCGACAAGATACAGTTCAGCAAACTTAAAGATGCTCTGGTGAGGCGCGAGGTCAGCCCCATGATTGTAAGGTGGGTGGACAGCATGCTGAAAAACAGAGCAGTAAGGATTCAGACAGGAGACTCGCGGCTTCGAGGGAGGGTCAGCAAGGGATGCCCACAGGGCGGGGTCTTATCACCCCTCCTGTGGAACATCACTGTGGACACTCTGCTCAGGCGGATAGAGGAAATGGGCGTGCATACCATTGGGTATGCAGATGATGTAGCGATTGTGGCACGCGGCAAGTTTATGAGCACTACTGCAGATATCATGAGGAATGCACTCCAAGTGGTTGAGCAGTGGTGTACGGAACAAGGCCTCACTATAAACGCCAACAAGACAGACGCTATAATCTTCACTAGGAAGATTAAAGATCTGGATTTTCAGCCCCTTATGCTTTTTGGATCGGAGATCAAGGTGTCTGGGAAGGTCAAGTATCTGGGTGTATACTTGGATTCACGACTAACCTGGAAATACCACGTTGAGGAGAAGATCAAGAAGGCGAAAAGGGTGCTTCACCAGTGCAGAAGAGTATGTGGACTAAGGTGGGGTATCTCACCAAGGTTAGCATACTGGACATATACCATGATGGTGAGACCCATCATAACATATGCCTCGGTGATCTGGTGGACTAAAGTCACACAGAAAACCGTCAAGAGGCATTTGGACAAGGTGCAAAGAATGGCCTGCGTGGGTGTGAGCGGTGCTTTCCGCACCACACCCGCCGCGGCATTGGAGGCGCTGTTAGGTCTGCTGCCGTTAGATCTCCAGGTGGTGAAGACTGCGGCGGCCTCAGCGATCCGGATGAGACGGGATGCCGTATGGCAGACGTCAGGAGCCTTATATGGGCACATGAAGATCCTAGATCGTATCAAAGGGATTAGGGAGCTCATGATGCCCATGGAAGGGATCACAAAAATGAGGGTGACCGAAAGGTATCACAAAACCCTCATAGGAAATGGAACGCTTCCGGAAGGGAGGCCGGAAGACATATATATCTTCACGGATGGATCCATGATTGACGGCAGAGCAGGTGCGGGAGTCTTCTCAGAGGACTTAAACCTAACCTGCTCGCTGGCTTTGGGGAATTACACCTCAGTTTACCAGGCGGAGATGCTTGCTCTGCTGTACGCGCTGGATCACATAAATGATGGTCAGGTGCAGGGAAGGAGCATCCTCATAGCGCTGGACAATCAGGCTGTGATTAAGCGCATGAATCAGACAGAGATAAATGCGTCTCTGGCGTTGGAATGTGTCCAAAAACTGAACAGGTGTGCGAAACAAAACAACGTGACGCTAGCTTGGGTTAGAGGACATTCAGGCATCGATGGGAACGAAAAGGCGGACAACCTGGCAAAACAGGGGTCAACCTCGGAATTCTGGGGACCGGAGCCATACTCTGCCATTGGCAGAGGGTTGGTAAGGAACCGCATCGAGAAATGGGTCGCTGAAGAACACCGGAGACGGTGGGACGCTATGACCACGTGCAGGCAGGCTAAGATGGTGCTTACGTTGCCGATTGCCGCAACCAGAAGAAGGATCCTGCATATGCAAAGGAGAACCCTCAGATGGTTGGTGGCACTGATTACAGGACACGGATGTTTCAGGTATCACCTAAAAAGAATGGGAATTCTGGAGGACGACACCTGTCGGATGTGCCTGGAGGAACCCGAGACGGCCACACACATAGTGTGTCACTGTCCGGCGCTGGCGAGAAAAAGGGCTGCCATAACTGGACTCCATTGGATGGAGGACATGAGGCAGATTCCCTTCAATCAGCTGCTCGCGATAACTAGGGGAGTCGAAGCAAGGGAGCAATGGGACAACCCACTGCAACCCCGATAAGATGACTCTAGGTAGAGGGACGAAAAGGGACCCGCAAACAGTGGTCTGATTCGATATCCCTCGAAAATCTATATATAGAGTAATGTATATCAATTGATATCAACAGCATCAACCTCAGTCACTCCATTTAGAAAATCTGTGAGTTCAAAGTAAAAACTTTGTTTTTTTAACTAAAATTTCAACTAAAACCACCTTTTTCTCCAATAGGAACCGCCAGTCAGAAAAAAGAGTCCCCATCTCATGTACGGCAGGTATAAGAGAATAAAGGAAGAAAATATGGGGTTTGTTAAAGTTTGCCGACCACTGGCTCTTAGACACATAAAATATGGTAGTTTTAAGTATAAGTCAAGAAAGTTTTAGTGAAAGCTACAGGTTGTATTATTATTTATATTAGCATTCGAGTTATACCGGTCAAACTTATTGGCGTCCTTATAGTTAGAGAGACCGCGACCAAAAAGGCTCATAACTACAAAATGTACATTGAGCATATTTTTCTATAGTTCGAGTCCCCCTCTCAAAATCCGTCTTGTCGAGTAGGGGTCTGGCGCGGTGCGGTGAGCGACTACGGCGTTTTTTCCAGATTTGCCCTAGTGATGTCAAAAAGTTTCTACCATTTGGGTGAAAATGACTGGAGGGCATCTGCGACACACCCAGATAACGAGAAAAATATTTTCCTCCAAATTGCTCGGTGCCTTGACCACCGGTTCAATAAATCCGCCCGAAACTCGGAAATTTCCAAAAATTTCAGCCGCATACACAAAATCAGTGTCAAATGATTCGTTACAATGTATTTTATCAAAAAAATAAAGTTTTCCTCCAAAATGCTTCTTGCTAAAATATGTCTGTAACGGTCGGTTAGTTATCGGAAATTTCTCCCTTTTGATGGTTCCCCCCATCTATCGGGAATTCCAGGATCCACTAACAAAAATTACTGCTCACACAAAAAAAATTGGTAGACAATTAGTTTTTTTAAGTAGGCTCGAAAAAACAATAATTTTTGTTCTGGATGAAAATTTTTTTTAGTTTTGGTTTTGAGCTAGAACGTATGAGGAGTGTCGACGAACCACCTCAGCCTGACTCTCGTGTTGAATTTTAATAGTTACAGGACGAAAGTATTCTTAAATAAAGGCACGAGCAAAGCAAAGGTTTTTTTTGAGGGCTTTGGTAGAAGACCTGCCCTATAATCATAATAAGGGTTTTCGAACTTGAGGAACCAATTCTTTTGGCAAAATCCAGATCCGAAGCAGTTTTCCCGGTGACGAAAAGTCTGTTGGACCTCTGAAGGAGCTTCCGTGGGATATAGCTTGCTTTTGGGAAGACCTTGTTCCGACCAAATAACAACACCGGCCTTCCGGACTAGATTGCGGCAGTTCAAGGAAGGACGACCGAAAGAAGCGTTTGTTGTGGTGAATGGGAGAAAAGTAAGGTAAAGTTAGTGAGTTAAGTGAAAAAAAAGAAGAGGCTGGAGTGAGCGGCTGGCCCAACCGTGGCAGAGAATCCCATCCTTTTACTGTGGAGATGCCCACCAGGGGAGCTGGATCTGCTGGATTGGGATACTAAAGAATCGAATCGTTTTTATTTGGGAGACCAAGTTTTCGTAGTCTTGTGTCGTTTCCTACTTTTAAGGTGCCAAAGTGCTATAGACACTGTTCCTTTTATTAGTACCATCAAAGTACTAGTTGAGTACAGGGGAGAGCTGAAAGCTACAGAAGAGAAACGAAATAATTATATTATATTGACAATTTCTTTAAAAATAATTATATTATATTTACAATTTCTTTAACAATAACTACATTATATTTACAAATTCTTTAACATTAACTATATTATATTTACAATTTCTTTATAAATAATTTCATTATATTTACAATTCTAAAAACAAAATTTAATTATAGTATATTGACACGTTTCTGATACATTACCCCTTTTCAATGAGATATTCACAAATCATTGTATTTTTTTTTACTATAACTTGGTTAACTTACACATTATGTTAAAATATTTATCAACTTTCTTGTGTTATAATATATTGACACTTTCGTATCAATACTTTTACCCTACTTACAAATTTCTATCCCTAAACGTCAATAATTACACATACTTATACGGTAACTACAATTTTTATGAACACGTACCAAATACTTACCACTCGTCATAACTTGATGTAATTACCCATTTGAATTGATACTTGTACACTGTTACGTATATTGTACACCGTGATTAATAATAACGGTGAGTTATTTGCTTTGATCCCACTTACGTATTAAGGTTTGTAAATGCGTGCGTTGTAAGAGAAATCGAAATCCTCGACTGGTGCCAGAGCGACGGTTTGTTTTTTTCCTTTCCGGTATTGCATGGGAGTTGTTGTTTTATGGTATTAGTTTAGTTGGTTGCTTCCACAATACCTGTATAGTAAGTTTACTTTTGATTGACACTTAGCTCACAGTTACATAACACCGTTGTTCTGTTATTAATTAACATTATTTGTGATATAATTAAATTACTGTTAAAATTGTTATCAATTCTTTAACTCTACTAATTGTACGAGGCATGATAGCCTAAGGGGGTAATTTATCCAGGATGGTTGAGTGAGGTCTTCTCTATGGTTTTCTCGGTTGCTTTTGAACATTTACAGGTACACTAGGTCAATGGACACTTCCAGCGATGAGTGTCTTTGGCTAACCTAAGGACAGGAACGGTATGAAGATGTCTCCCTCTCAAATAATAGGTAAGTGGTGAATCATAGAAGTTGAGTCCCGGTCACACACCCCCACCGGCGAGCTAGCGTAAACCGTGTGGCCGGTTTAGCATCCCCTAAAAACATTTAGGAAACTAGGGAGGATGTTGTCTTCGAAATTTTTTTGTTTACCAGAACACGATGGCAGTAACCTTGCTGACCCCAGCAAGGAGCTACATTGTGCAGGTACATAAATTGGCGCCCAACGCTTTTGGCAAGCAAGTTTTCGAGATTTTTATTTCATAAATGGCACCCCAACTTCTGTAACTTACTAAAATTATCTTTGACTATGATTCACCAACAATGCCTCTTTTTACAGATTCATCTCTGTTGTCTAAATTCCGTGTGAATTTTGTTTTGCTTTCACTTTTAGATTGTCTCTTCTTATGTTATCTTCTTCGCTTTAGGCATTCTTGAACTAGGCTTACTTACCGGCACCGCTGGCTAACAGGCGTAATACCGCTTGGCCAGGGGTGAAGGCTGAGTCAGGAGTTCCTTTGTCCTGTTTTTGTTGCTCGTAATCCTGAGTATCAGGCGTCATACCGCCTGCCAGTGCTGCGTTCAGTGGACAGGATTGTTACTTTTTGCTGATGGACGTTTGAGTTGTAACTCGGGCTTAACCGTCTGAAGTAACAGGCGTCATATCGCCTGCCCACTGCGTCCCGTGGACTTCTTTAATCCATGCAGTCCCCCCAAATTCTTTTCTTTTCTTTCACTTTAGACCTTTAGTCGAAATATGGTAAGGGATGTGGTCACTTCAGGTGCACCTCTATAAGGCCGCACAGGCTTAACCGTCTGGCTAATCACCTGCGCCCTGTGGACTTTTGTTGAGGGACATCCGGCTACTTCCTTGTGCTTTTATTGTTTTTCTCTTCCGTCTGTCCCCACTGCTGATTGATTTTCCGTAGTGTAGCTCAGTTGTGGATGGACAGCGGAAACCAAAATAAATTATTATCATTTTCGAAGAAGATTTCCTTGTCTTTTATGTTGAGGTATGCTCTTCATGTCGTTCATGTAGTGTGGACCTGAGATACTTCCGGCGTTGTAGATGGCACTCGGTGTTGACTGTGGCTCATAGCTACCACCGACTGACACCGATGACCTCGGCCACCACCGAGACTCCTGGGGAGCGAAATTGTTTTTCTTCAACCATCCTGGAAATTCACCAAAACATTTTAAACACATACAACACTACTTTACACCTTGATTTTTTCAACTATCAATTGGTGTTGATTATTGTGAGTTATATTATAACTATATGTTGGATTAGTATTGATAATAAATAGGAGTATCACTATTGCGAATAATCGGTCAACGGAATTGTTTTGACTAGGATAGCTGCGTGGCTGTATTAGTACTGACTTAGTCAGCAGTTTCATTAAGTTTTTTTGTTGGTTAGCCTATATTTTTTTGGCGTACCGTCTGTGCTGGTTAAGTACATTGACTTTGTTAACGGTGAGTCACAACCAATTAACTTCTTTCTCTTGTTAATTATTGTGTATATTGTTGAATTTTTTTATTATTCCCCCCTATATTATACTTTCTTTCGTTTTACTGGATATCCGGGTTAACGTCTCTGAAACGATGGACGTGACCGGATCAAGGACATTTTATGGATTGCCGGTGGTGCATAAGGTGTTGCGGAAGCCGCACCGCTTATACTTTTTATCCCCGCACGCCACTGAATTTGTTTCGTTCCATGCAGCCATCAATGCCAGGAGATTGTCCACAACGATGGAGGGTGCCGCTATGCGCTACACCCTAAACATTATTAAATGTTTGGAAGCACACCCAGGTGCTTTTGACACCATGGCCTCCAGGACATTGACAATGCTGGCTGATATTGTTAACAAGCCGCTTACCCTGATCCACGTTGTTGAGATTATTTTTCAACATTCATTGAGCGAACCAAGCTTCTGCCATACGGGATCTAAACTGTATGAGCTGGTTGATTCAATGAATCTTGTGGATGACAGCGTCTTCAGAAATTTATTGCGACTGACCCTGGCTTATCAACAGGAGATTATTAAAAGGTACGTCCCACCGGTAGGAGATCAAGTACGGGGGATAACGTTGCTCGTGGCAGAGATGTACCGTCGGTTCCAGAAGGCTCGTTCACTGGGAAGCGAACTGGGACAGATGCTTGATGGGCTGCTGAATCAGCTGCTCCAAGAGCCTACACCGGACAATTTAGAATGTCTCTGCCAAGCGTGCAAGGCAGCAGGTTTGGAAATCCGGGAGGATTGTCCTTACCAAATTTGGCTTATCCTACGCGATTTACACCGGGAGTCACCCTGGTTGACCGTCCTGGGTTAAGTATTTTAAGCGGGGTTAAGTACCTCTTTGCTGTTACTACCTTTTTTCTTTCGAATTCTTGACTTCGTTGTTCACGTTGTGTTAATGTTAGTTATTGTTACGTTGAGGTTAACCAACCAGTTGGCGATTTAGTTACTTTTATGCGTTACCACCGTTAGGAATTCATTCATGATATTCTTCATGGTGGTTATATGGATATAGGTTTTATTTATTTGCATTTCGGAGAGATGTTCCCTGGTTCGTTGGTTATGTTAAACCATCTCTAGCCCAGACCGTATGGTTAGTGGCGTGTTAACTTTATTTATAGCATGATAGTAACAATCGACATTCGTTACGTAGTATTGTTTTCATATCGCCTCAGTCGATAGTATTAAATTTTCTTCAAGACTATTCCCTTTGTCTACTATTTCTTCGATTGATTCATTCGGTTCTTTCCATATGTACTATACATTTGATTATGGTACATCTCCTTGCTTTTCGGTCAGTCTGGGGAACAACTTTCGGCGAATGGTTGGCCTGTCTTTCCACCGGGTAATGTCAAAAGCAATGTGGTATTGCTGGAGACTAACCCGATGGAACGATAGGTGACAATTTCGACGGGAATGTCTAGATGAAGGTAGAGACCCGGAGGGGGACAATGTGGTATTGCCTTCCGCCGGATCCCTTCAAATCCAGAGATCCCCTCCAGGAGACTTGTCAGACTGTCCTTTTCTCCAAAATTTTAATTTGTGACATCACGACTAAATTCTCACCGATTTTTTCTGCAAAACCTGATAGACTAAATACCCGGCTAGCTCGGTAGCTGTGGCATGAGACTCAGACTCTCAGGGTGTGAGACAAGCCACACATTGGGGCGCAAACCTTAAAACATACGGCTGAAAACCCTTCCGTTTTTTTTTCGGCTCCTCACTGCCTCGCAAGTCGGCTTTGTGGACCCGAGGGTATGTAACGGTCGGTTAGTTATCGGAAATTTCTCCCTTTTGATGGTTCCCCCCATCTATCGGGAATTCCAGGATCCACTAACAAAAATTACTGCTCACACAAAAAAAATTGGTAGACAATTAGTTTTTTTAAGTAGGCTCGAAAAAACAATAATTTTTGTTCTGGATGAAAATTTTTTTTAGTTTTGGTTTTGAGCTAGAACGTATGAGGAGTGTCGACGAACCACCTCAGCCTGACTCTCGTGTTGAATTTTAATAGTTACAGGACGAAAGTATTCTTAAATAAAGGCACGAGCAAAGCAAAGGTTTTTTTTGAGGGCTTTGGTAGAAGACCTGCCCTATAATCATAATAAGGGTTTTCGAACTTGAGGAACCAATTCTTTTGGCAAAATCCAGATCCGAAGCAGTTTTCCCGGTGACGAAAAGTCTGTTGGACCTCTGAAGGAGCTTCCGTGGGATGTAGCTTGCTTTTGGGAAGACCTTGTTCCGACCAAATAACAACACCGGCCTTCCGGACTAGATTGCGGCAGTTCAAGGAAGGACGACCGAAAGAAGCGTTTGTTGTGGTGAATGGGAGAAAAGTAAGGTAAAGTTAGTGAGTTAAGTGAAAAAAAAGAAGAGGCTGGAGTGAGCGGCTGGCCCAACCGTGGCAGAGAATCCCATCCTTTTACTGTGGAGATGCCCACCAGGGGAGCTGGATCTGCTGGATTGGGATACTAAAGAATCGAATCGTTTTTATTTGGGAGACCAAGTTTTCGTAGTCTTGTGTCGTTTCCTACTTTTAAGGTGCCAAAGTGCTATAGACACTGTTCCTTTTATTAGTACCATCAAAGTACTAGTTGAGTACAGGGGAGAGCTGAAAGCTACAGAAGAGAAACGAAATAATTATACTATATTGACAATTTCTTTAAAAATAATTATATTATATTTACAATTTCTTTAACAATAACTACATTATATTTACAAATTCTTTAACATTAACTATATTATATTTACAATTTCTTTATAAATAATTTCATTATATTTACAATTCTAAAAACAAAATTTAATTATAGTATATTGACACGTTTCTGATACATTACCCCTTTTCAATGAGATATTCACAAATCATTGTATTTTTTTTTACTATAACTTGGTTAACTTACACATTATGTTAAAATATTTATCAACTTTCTTGTGTTATAATATATTGACACTTTCGTATCAATACTTTTACCCTACTTACAAATTTCTATCCCTAAACGTCAATTAATTACACATACTTATACGGTAACTACAATTTTTATGAACACGTACCAAATACTTACCACTCGTCATAACTTGATGTAATTACCCATTTGAATTGATACTTGTACACTGTTACGTATATTGTACACCGTGATTAATAATAACGGTGAGTTATTTGCTTTGATCCCACTTACGTATTAAGGTTTGTAAATGCGTGCGTTGTAAGAGAAATCGAAATCCTCGACTGGTGCCAGAGCGACGGTTTGTTTTTTTCCTTTCCGGTATTGCATGGGAGTTGTTGTTTTATGGTATTAGTTTAGTTGGTTGCTTCCACAATACCTGTATAGTAAGTTTACTTTTGATTGACACTTAGCTCACAGTTACATAACACCGTTGTTCTGTTATTAATTAACATTATTTGTGATATAATTAAATTACTGTTAAAATTGTTATCAATTCTTTAACTCTACTAATTGTACGAGGCATGATAGCCTAAGGGGGTAATTTATCCAGGATGGTTGAGTGAGGTCTTCTCTATGGTTTTATCGGTTGCTTTTGAACATTTACAGGTACACTAGGTCAATGGACACTTCCAGCGATGAGTGTCTTTGGCTAACCTAAGGACAGGAACGGTATGAAGATGTCTCCCTCTCAAATAATAGGTAAGTGGTGAATCATAGAAGTTGAGTCCCGGTCACACACCCCCACGCCCCCACCGGCGAGCTAGCGTAAACCGTGTGGCCGGTTTAGCATCCCCTAAAAACATTTAGGAAACTAGGGAGGATGTTGTCTTCGAAATTTTTTTGTTTACCAGAACACGATGGCAGTAACCTTGCTGACCCCAGCAAGGAGCTACATTGTGCAGGTACATGTCAAATGTTGATCCCAGAGTTCTCCCGCTTTTTGACAAGAGAATTAGTTGCAAGTTTTATGAACTTTTTGGTCTCTATTTTAAAAATTAAAAAAAACAATATATATTCTTAATTGATATAAAAATGGACTGAAGTGGTCCCATGGGTAAATTTTATGAATAATTACTGGTAAGTATCCATTATTATAATTATGTTTAATATTTAAAGCCGAGGAGAAAATTGAAAGACAGGAGATTATCTCTTTAAACTGATTTCCTCTTTCATTTTCCGACTGTCCACCGATCATTCATTATCCGACTGTCCAACGAGCAGGATTCATTTACTGTCACAGTAAAGATTTTGTTTTTGGTCGCGCTCATCATCAACGTGAAGACCTCGTGTCTCCAAGGAGAATCTACTTTGCAACATTGAGCGTAATAATCTCAAGTTTGGTTGCAATCGACTCCCTATTTTATGAGATACAGAATGGCGATCACGAAATCCGAACGATCGTACTGACCAGACTTGTACTCGGCGTATTTTCCTGCTACCCAGGTCACTGGTTTCGTATTAGAGTCACCGAATCGGGGAAGAACCTGCTTATTGATGGCAACAACAATAGCCGTGTTCCTTTTCTACTTTTAAGTACTCGGGAGTAAAAAATTAAAGGAATGCAAAATTTGTCGATTTGAATAAAACCTATGAATTCTCTGTGAGAGCAGGAGTAGTTCCAAGTAAATACGAGTAAAAATGAGCAGAAAAGGAACACGGCTAATAATGCAAAGTTTGGTTGCAATTGGCTCTGTCGATTTTTAGATACAGAATGGTGACGTATTTCAATACGAGCGATCGGATTGAAGGGTGTTGCGCTCAGCGCCTCCCACTGCTGCCAAAGGCAGAGTTGTCGCTTTACAGGCACCAAATCGAAGGAGAAACTGCTTTTCAACATTAAAAATAAAAATCTCAACTTCGGTTGCAATGACACTTGCCACTTTCCAGATAAAACCCGCTGATCCGAAACTTTTCAGCGTTCGTGATTATTCTGAAGATTTTTTCGGATGATTGGGCTCTCGCAGTAAGAAATTTGGAGGAAAATAATTTTTCCGCGTTCTATGGCCCTTCGCAGACTTGTCCATCATTTCGAACCGGTTTTAATATGAGTTCAATCAGGCGCGGATCTAGAATTTTATTTTGGGAGGGGGTCACGGAATTAAAAGTGGCGAAAAAAAATGTCTACTCCTAAGGGCCTATTTAGACGGTTCGCTCACAGGAGCATTCCTCACGAACTTTGTGGATGAAAGAGGTAGTGGGGCAATGCCGCAGCTGGCATATGTGCAGGATGTGCAACTGCACAGGGCCCCGGGAATTAGGGGCCCCGCTAGCGAGGCGAGTGAAAAATTATTTTGGAATAAAAATCATTTGAATTCATTATTTGCATTTTTACTTCATTGACAATGGGCCATACAAGTGAGTATTAGCCACAGAAATCATCATATGGGCCATTATTCTGTCGAGGAGATGGGTTTGTATGAAGAGAAATGCGCGAGCGAAGCGAGCGCAATTTGTTCGCACTCTCCCCAAATCCCCCAAATTGTCTGGCCGCGGCACTGTAGTATGGTTGATGAGAGGTACCACCCCACCTCTCCCTTCATCCACAAAGTTCGTGAGGAACGTTCCTGGGAGTGAAGCGTCTAAACAGGCTATTTTAGGGACAAACACAAAATAACCAAAACGAACAAAACTAACCGAATTTTCTCGTGGATTAAAAACAAACGTAGTCCGCTCAAATTAGTCAAAAAATGGCCGTTTTTAGGAAATTTTTCCAAGTGAAGTCTCTATTTTGTGGAGAACCTATGCATTTTGGTGAAAATATCAAAGTTGGAGAGCATAAAATACCTACAAATTTTACTTTTACAATTTTTCCCAACTCCGCATATTTTCGCCGGTGGAGGCCGTTTTGCGCCTTTTTTAGATTTTGAGCCAAAATTATGCATTTGTATGAAAAATTAAATGAGATCAAAGTAGTAGTTGTAGTTTTTCAACGGCCTTTCCTTGGACGCTTTGATTATCAATAGAGTCTGAAAAAAGGCGCAAAACGAGCTCTACAGTGAAGGCAAAATTTGCAGGAAATTTTATGCCTTATAACTTTGCTCTTTTGATATTTTGACCGAAAAAACTATAAAATTCACATATTTCTCAAAAACAACCCTTTTTCCGAGCTGCGGGTTGTGAAAATCATGCGGTCTCATAGCTGTGGGAACAATTTCCCTAATTTGAGCGGAGTAGGGCAGAAAACGTGCCCTAATGTGTTTTTGATGAAGACGAGCCCTTTCTTGTGAGTGCAGCTAACTTCAGAGTTTACAAATCAAAATACAATAAAAAGAGTATAGATCAATCTGTAGTTGACCTTGAAGGTCATTTTTTAAGGTCGTTGCTTTAATTTGCAAAAAAGTTGGGTCGGTTTTGGACGTTTGGTTATTTTTTGTTTTTGTTTTTTTAGTTGGATCAATTTTGTTTTTTAAACAGCGATCGCTTTTGGAAGGACCCCCCTAAAATCCGCGCCTGAGTTCAATAATACACTCTGAACTCACTTTTTTCCATAATTTTCGTGTAACGATGGTAATGCCTATGTAGTAGTGTAACGATTGTAATGCTAACAAAGCCTTCTACATTTACAAGCCATGCCCCAGGTATGTGCATGTATGTGTATGAAGTGCCAAAATTGTGGAATTAACATTGCCGAAGCCGTACGAAACAATTTTTTAACTTTGTTTTTGCACTTAAAAGTGGTAAAATAATGTATATTATCACTTTTTGGTGCACATGGATTATCAGTGATTAATGCTTTAGTGATTTAATAAAAAAAATTAAAAAGAAGTGAGTGGTTAAGTGTATTTTTAGAGTGTTAATTGATTAGGTGACCGTTTTTGTTTACATTCGCGTTGGTTTTTTCGTGTTAATTTAGGGAAAAAATGTTGAATTTGTGTGGTAATATAATAAAAAGTGCTTTTAAGTGATTCAAGATTATTATAGAATAGTTATTAAAAACATAAGTGCAGAAAAATGTGAAGGAAAAGTGAAAAAGTTATTGTTATTCATTTTGTGTGGTAGTACTTGCACTTATGTTTTTAATAACTCTTCTATAATAATTTTTAACTACTTTAAATTCACTTTTAATTCCATTACTACACAAATTCAATATTTTTTCCCTAAATTAACACGAAAAAACCACCGCGAATGTAAACAAAAACGTCACCTAATCAATTAACACTCTTAAAATACACTTACCACTAAATTTTTTTTAATTTATAAACTCAGATCACTAAATAACTTATCAGATCACTGATAATCCGTGTGCAGTAAAAAGTGATAAAATACAATATTTTACCACTTTTTATTGCAAAAACTAAGTTAAAAAATTGCTTTTCTCACAGCTAAATTGAAGTCCATTCTGACTGAAGTCCATTCTGTCAGATAAATTGAAGTGCCATTTTCTTTGAATGCGAGTGTGAGATTTCGTAGGGCATGGCTTGTAAATGTAGAAGGCTTTGAATGCTAATGTGAAGTCACAGAACGAAAATATGCTTGTGTTAGTGTAATGGACGGTGAAACCAGAAAATGTTTGGGTGAACAAATGATGGAAAATGATGGAAGAAAAACTGTCTTCCCTGCGCCCCCTTGCACATAAAACCGGATTTTGTTTTGATGTTATGGACAAGTGTGCGGAAGGCCTATGGCCATTCGCAGACTTGTCCATAATTTCAAACCGGTTTTAATATGAGTTCAATAGTACACTCGGAGCTCACTTTTCTCCATCATTTTCGTGTAACGATTGTAATGCCTATGGAGTAGTGTGGGGTGCAAGCACAGCGAAGCAGCTTTGCCGAGAACGAAAACATGCTTGTGTTAGTGTAATGGACGGTGAAACCAGAAAATGTTTGGGTGAACAAATGATAGAAAATTATGGAAGAAAAACTGTCTTCCCTGCGACCCCTTGCCTATAAAACCGGTTTTTGTTTTGATGTTATGGACAAGTGTGCGGAAGGCCTATAGGTACTAAAGAACCCACAGGAAAATTTTCATCCATTTGTTAATTAAATTTGAAAATTTTTTACATGGCAATGCTGGACACATGGAGCAAAAACAAATTTTTTTCTGTATTCTTTGCATCAAAATTGATCGGGGGATCAAATAAAAAAATTAAAAACATTTGAAAATTTGAAGTTGAAACGCAGTAGGAGGTACTGCGTTTCAACTTCAAATTTTCAATTTTTTTTTAATTTTCTTATTTTAATTTTTTTTCCCATTTTTTGGAGCTTCTGGAAG
The DNA here is from genome assembly GCA_963855945.1 of Thereva nobilitata. Lineage (NCBI taxonomy): Eukaryota > Metazoa > Arthropoda > Insecta > Diptera > Therevidae > Thereva > Thereva nobilitata. The sequence goes on from OY979697.1 coordinate 40,168,755, forward strand.
CATTGAGCGATTTGTAGGAAAATATTTTTCCCGTAATCTGGGGGTGTCCCAGATGCCCTCCAGTCATTTTCACCCAAATGGTAGAAACTTTTTGAAATCGCTAGGGCAAATCTGGAAAAAACGCCGTAGTCGCTCACCGCACCGCGCCAGAACCCTACTCAACAAGACGGATTTTGAGAGGGGGACTTGAACTATAGAAAAATATGCTCAACGTCCATTTTGTAGTTATGAACCTTTTTTGTCGCCGTCTCTCTAACTATTACCTATATATATGGGTAATTCTTTTACAAACCGTACGGATTTTGATGAAAATTGGCCGACACATCTCCGATTTGGCTAAAAATTTTTTCACGGATTCTATATCGAAAAATAAGAGATACGTGTCCGAGGATTTTTTTCCGACATATGTATTTTCGATAAATACAAGTGATTGAAAATTTGAGAAAAGCGAGTTTTTTGGCTTGGAGACTCATTTTTATAAATGTATAACTCCGGTTATATTTGAGCTACAAACTTCTTTTCTTTTTCAATTTAAAGCTAAAGGACTGAATCTTCTGAAAAAAATATTTTAAATAATAATTATTAACAAATTCATATTGTTATTAACAATTTAATTTCTTAAATCAATTTTTTACCACGGCCCCAACCTCGTAGCAAGTTTTTCATATTTTTATCGTATTCTCCATTAAATTTTACATAAAAAACATGTTTTCAAAATATGGTACCTTTATTGTAACTATTGTTAAAAGAAAACATTAATTTATACAGCACTACACGTTTTTTCGTTAATAAAAAAACTATAGCTCGGATCAACAAAAGTTAAATATAAAAGTTGTACAGTTCATCGTAATTTGGGATTTCTCGGAAAATTATGCCTTTGTTATTCAAAATTCTGTTCAAGGTATATTTTGGAATAACGATCAGGCGTGTAGTGCTATCCAGGGCCGGCGGTTCGAGTTCAGCCCGAGTGGGTAGTTGGCCGGGAGGGTATATATAAAAAAAGGGTAAAGATTTAAAAATAAATAAATTTTTTTTAACTTCGAAATAAAAGCGTTGAAACTCTTTATATTTATTATTAAAAAATTGAAAAAAATACTTAATTGCGTAACGCAGACTGTACTGATCAAGCGTGGATGATAGAGTAAAGCAAGGATGGGCAACCTTTTTATAACATGGGCCAGAATAAATGTTATGTTTTTTCCGCGGGCCATGGTAATCAATTGGCACCTTCTTGCGACCTGTAATTTTTTTAGAGTTGAGCCGGACTTACACGAGCAGTACATTTGTCCCTTACATAATGTAAATTGTACTGACGCCTAATTTTTTTTAAATGTTCCGGTTCAAAAATAATGTCCTACTGAGTGTGTATCGAGATAAATGAGGCCAGGTGTGATTGCTAATACGTAGTGAGGGGACATGGTTTTCTTCTTTCTTACTTCTTTTGGGACAGTAAAATTCAACTTAAAATAAGGCGAGGTTAGGTGAAGTTGTAAATTCTTTTACAGACCGTACAGATTTTGGCAAAAATTGGCCGACACATTTTTGATTTGGCTGAAACTTTTTTTACGGGTTCTCTATTGAAAAAAAGATACACGTATTTTTTTTTATTTTTTTTCACAATATTTTGGACGCTAGAAAGGATTGAAATTTCGCGATTTTGGTGATTTTTGGCTTGAGGAGTAATTTTCAAAAGTTCACAACTCCGGTTCTATTTGTGCTACAGACTGCTTTTTTTATCATTTTAAAGATAAAAGAACAAGCTTAATTATGTATATTCCAAAGAAAACCGATGAGAGACAAGAAAGAAGGGCGCGCAGTGGGGTCCGCGCGCCTATGCGACATAACGCGCTAAGTTAATTATTTTTTTTCCGATAGTATCTAATAATAATTTGTCCATCGATTAAAAAAGTGTTTTTGAAAGGATATTTCACGTAGAATACGATGGTAATACTTAAAACTCGTTGGTAATACTTAAAAATTGTTAATAATTTTTTTCGAAAGTATTTTTTTCTTAAAGCTTGTTCTTTTATTTTTAAAATGAAAAGCAGTCTGTAGCACAAATATAATCGGAGTTGTGAATTTTTGAAAATTACTCCTCAAGCCCAAAATCACCAAAATCGCGAAATTTCAATCCTTTCTAGCGTCCAAAATATTGTGAAAAAAAATAAAAAAAATACGTCTCTTTTTTTTCAATATAGAATCTGTAAAAAAAGTTTCAGCCAAATCAAAAATGTGCCGGTCAGAAAGGTGCTCGGTTTGTAAAAGAACGTCCCAAATACGAGAGACATTTCTTATTTTTTTTTTTTGTAAAATATCCAATTTGAGCTGAGGCGAGGTGAGACTTTAAATACAAATTAGAGAGACATTTCTTACTTCTTTTGAGGCAATGAAATTTCCAACTTGAAATGAGGCGAGGCAATATTGTAAATACAAATACGTACTGGAGAGGCATTTCTTACGTCTTTTGCAAAAGTTCCAACTTGAAATTAAGTAAGGTGAGGTTGTAAAATATGAATATACATTGTGGAGGTATAGGTTTCTTACTTACTCTGAGGCAATTTAATGCATATAAGCTTCTTTCTTTAATTTGCTGGTTTTTGTCATTACAATGGCCGCTCGCCTCGAAGATTCTCACAATCACACTCTTAAAATTTTGGCGTTAGCCGAAAAATTTCGGGTTAAGCCATAATTCAAATTATCCCGTTTATACGACAAAAAATTTTGTATAATCCATAATTCGAATTATTTTTAGAGTAGCTATAAACTAGGTATAGTCCAGTCAAATAAGGCAAAAAAGGGGTCAACCTCGGAATGAGAGGTAATAAGCTGAAAATTTGTATGAACCTTTGTTTTGGCATTCTAAATTATGTGTCAAAAGTCTCACAAAATCTCGTGTCCGCGTCTTGAGATATAAGAGGTCAAAGGTCACCAAAATCAGTTTTTCGGAAATGTCTCGTAAATTATCGGCTTTATGTAAATTTTGGTTAAGTAAAGTTTGTCCATTAGATAAATCTGCATAAAAGTGTCCTATTCCTAATTTACGTAGAACCAATAGTTTTCGAGATAAAGGGCTGAGAAGTCTTGGTATCGTGCTGCATTCGTTTCCATACCACCTCTGAGGTAGAATGCAAGGGACGTTTTTTACATGGTGTTCTCGTAGGCCTAATCCATGGGTTACAAGTTATGATAAAATTTCTTGATTACCTCTCTATCTCTTCTATTTCCACTTCTTGCATATTGTCATCTTCATCAGCACTCATCTCAGAGGAAAATAACGAAATGTGGTCGGCGTTATAATCATTCAACTCAGGTTCAATGGTTGTATCCTAGGACATCGAATTGAGACACGACTGGCCTCGACAAGAACCATACGCTACGAAACATGGCAATCCTACTTTTCTGCATTCACTTGATGCATGTACCTTTGAACCTCCAAAACTTGAGTAGCCGGGCAGTTGGCTTTATGGACTTTTGAGAAATTATTTGTGACTCCAAAATAAAGAGAATCCCGGTCGAAAATCTCCAGTTGGCAGTTGTCAGAGGTACATGTATCAAGTGAATGCAAAAAAGTAAGATTGCCTTGTTCCGTAGCGTATGGCTCTTGTCGGGGCCTGTCGTGTTTCAATAGTATGTCCGACGATACAACCGTTGAATATAAGTTCAACGATGATGACGCCGACCACATTTCATTATTTTCTTCTGAGATAATTGTAGATGAAGATGACAATATGGAAGTGAAAATAGAAGAGATAGAGAGATACTCAAAAAATTTTATCATAACTTGTAACCCATGGATTATGCCTACGGGAACACCATGTAAAAACCGCCCCTTGCATTCTACCTCAGAGGTGGTGCGGAAACGAATGCAGCACGATACCAAGACTTATCAGCCCTTTATCTCGAAAACTATTGGTTCTACGTAAATTCGGTATAGGACACTTTTATGCAGATTTATCTAATGAACAAACTTTACTTAACCAAAATTTACGTAAAGCCGATAATTTACGAGATATTTCAGAAAAACTGAATTTGGTGACCTTTCACCTCTAATATCTCAAGACGCGAACACGAGATTTTATGAGACTTTTGACACATAATTTAGAATGCCAAAACGAAGGTTCATACAAATTTTCTGCTTATTACCTCTCATTCCGAGGTGAAACCCTAATTTGACTGGACTAGTAATAGACACTGAGCTATGAACTACGAGCTCAGAGTTTGCGCTCTGAGAGCCCGATTTTTGGGCTCCAGGAATTCAACGCTAAATTGAACTGAACAAACATGTATATTTGAACTCTCACAGCTCAAAATTTTTTTCCGCGTAGTTTCGAAGTTCGAGTGGGTATTTTACCCACTCGGAGTTTTTCGAATGGGTAGAACTACCCACTCAACCCACATCTACCGCCGGCCCTGGTGCTATCAGGCCCGGCACATCACCTTGCGGGGTCCGCGGCTAAAATATGTTTTGGGATTCTTTAAGGATTTTGAAATTCCTAAAAATCTTTGACTAAAAAAAATGTGTGGTAATGTAAGTTCATTCAGGGGATTAAATATATGTAGATACCGAACGGTCGGTTCTTTATTCGCGGATGAATATAGTGCACATAGTGCAACGTAGAATGGAACAGTTCTTATGTAAACAGGCCATTGTGCTTAGCATTGGGGCTCAGTACTCATCTTTCAATCAATCCAGAAGCTATACCAGAGGGAAAAATTCGAAGCACTACTAAGGGAAGCGAATTCGAAGCGCTGGTTATATGCTCCAATTGATCCTTTAAGGAATTGTATGGAACGAAGAAAACGGCAAACATAGGCCGGTTCTCAATCCATGCGGTGGTCAAGCAGCATATTGAACGCGGTTGGTACTTAGTGGGGGGCCGCTTGGTAAAACCACTGTCGACCCTCGCGTTCGGAAGGATGAAAAGGCAATTGCACAAGCTGAACAAAAATATAAAGCTTTTCGACACTGCAGTTGTTTCTCATATCCACTATAACATAAATTGGAGGGTTAGAAAGTTTTTTATAGTTTTGTGACTGCTTCTAAAAAAAGCAGCAATAAAAGAAGTACTCCCCACTGCGATCATGCAATGTTAAAAAAGATATACAACTGGGATGGGAAGGGGAACGACCAAGCCTTTTAAGGACCGTTCTAGCTCCATTTCCCGCTGGGTAATTTTTCTCTTTTTCTTTAATACTCAATTCGAGCTTATACTACTTCAGTGGTAGTAAAGAGACTACTTAAGGGCAAGCTAAATCTCCCCATCTAATCTTTGTTAAAGGTCTTTAATCCGTTTTTCCTCAATTAAGGGTTTCTTCTTCTTTAACGGCTCTACAATCGGGATCCGGTCCTGGCCTCTCGCAACTGTTCCCTCCACCGGTCCCGATTCTGAGCCGGTGTCATCCAGTTTGGCATTCCTGTGCTCTGAGCGTCCTGGTCTACGCCTTCGTTCCAGTGGAGGTTGGGTCTCCCTCGCTGTCGCACCCCATAAAGGCTTGAATACAATGATTCCGCTCCGTACCGTTTCGTATAAATGTCAAAAGTCGGAATGCAAGAATTTTCATTGGAAGGGTTCGTGGAAACGGAAGGGTGACTACAATGAACGGTTCGGAACTGTGCGGAATGGAAAAGATGAGCAAATTCCATCTTTTTACGAAAAGGTCGGAAGACAAAACCTCATTTGGTGGTCGGTAATTTAAAACATAAATGTGAACGACGAAAAATTAATTGAATTAGTAAAAAAATATCCGGAAATTTTTGATAAAAAAAATTAATTCTATTTGGATACAACATTTTATTATTTCTGCACTCATTTCTTTTAAACTTGATAGTTGCCAAAAACGGAATAAATAGGTTGTATTGTAGCCAGTTATCCAACTCCACGGGACGGTACGCTCACGGTACGGTTCGGAACGGAATCATTGTACTCCAGCCTTAAGTCTTAGGGGGCGTCCGTAAATTACGTGAGGTGTTTCGGGGGGGGTCGAGCCGAATCTCACCAAATCTCACGTGGGGGAGGGAGGGGGTCTCGGCAAATATCACGTAATTTTTTTCCCACAAGAAACAGTGTAAAATCGCGAGAAAACTGGGTTAAATTAATAGTACAGGTAAATTAAGCCGAAAAAAGCGATATAGCGGAAATAATTAGGTACAGGCTGAAAATTGGCCGCGAGCTTCTTTTTAGGCTTCTTAATAAGGGGTTTTAAAGTCTACCGATTTTCTACCCCGAGAAGCCCACTTTTTAGGGGGTTTTAGCCCTCAAAATGGGTATTTTTCGATTTTTCTGTAATTTTTTTTGCAATATTTCTTAATACCTTTTTGTTTTTTTCAATTTTAAGTACAATATCTGTAAATGAGAAAATCTTTAAAATCGTCTTCTTGGACCCGCACTTAGATTTCATTCACAAAAATCTTGGTGCAGTATCAGATGAACATGGTGAAAGATTTTATCAAAAAATATTGCAAATAGTGAAGGAATAATGAATCCATTACATAAAAAGTATACGTCATACTATTACTATATTTCGACTCAATAGCAATTGGGTATAAAAATTTTTGCACTGCCGTTTACACTGTATTTGTCCACTGTTTTAAATACCATCCAATTGGAACATCCAAAAAAAAGTAAAGAAAATAATTTAAATATCTGGGAATGAAGAGTGTATGACGTGATCAAAAATTCTTCTCATTTTATAAAATGGTCTGGGAAAAACTGCGAAAGTAATGTATGCATTGACTTATACCACCATTTTTGGACAGATTGCAACCCTACGATGAACTAGTGTGGGGGTCTAAGCTTAAACAAAACAAAAAGGTCTAGCAGCCAAATTGAAAAACCTGGAACCTAATGCCCTCCTAAGTATCTCAAGTGCACAATGTACCCAATCCTACTGCAATCATAGAGATTATATTAAGAATCGGCTCTTTTCAAATCAGTCAGAACACATGCTATCTGTGGTGCATTGTCACTACAAAAGCAGACATTTGCACCAGGCGACATAATTAGTTATCTAAGCATCTTACAGGACTCGAATTTTGAATCGACGACCATTTGCTCTGACATACCTACTAGAGGCCAAGATAGATTTTGAAAACCTTTTATTATCATTATCGAGAGTTGTGAAGAATGGAAGTCTAACAGATCCGCACTTCTTGAATCTGTATCCTGATGTAAAGGCGGCTCAAACGTCAATTTGAGAAGCTGGCTGTGACTTCAAACTCCGCTTTTATAAGGCGATACGAAAGTATGAAGCAAACGGAAGCTAGTAGCGATGCCTGATAAATATTCGAAAAGAAATTATTTTTAGCCAACCAACTTCATTTATTAACTTAATTTGACATTTTGATGCGAACAATAAATTGTTTCAAAAATATTTAAAGAGCTTTTAGAATATTTTAAAACAAACAAATAAATGCAGTGCATGCGCAATGGCTTTACTCGCGGACTGAAATCCGATAATAGGCGGACAAATTTAATTCGAATTCGCATTGGTGGAGGATACCATTTTCTTATTTCCGAATTTCATGACTTTCGAATCGGATTCCAGGATAACCCCCCTGGGTCATTCAGTCACAGGTTTTTTACCCAACGATGACATTTATAGAAGAATGCTCCGAAGTTTGTATATCTCCAGATTCATAAATGGCTCCACCATTGCTATTCAAACAGTCAAGTCGTTACTCTCTAAAAACGAATCAGTGGATGCCAAAGTCAACCTTCGTATGTCAATACATTGTAAAATTCTAAATTTTTTTTATATTCCATATGCTTACTCTACAAATACACGAGTTGAGCTCAAACTAGAATTGAAATTTTTCTGTTCTCTTGTTAAGAAATCATTATCCCTGTAAGGGCCGATTCACAATGAACGCTTCATGCCTCAAGCTTCAAGCTTCAAAAATTTAGGATTATAGGATTTATGTACAATGATTCACATTCAAAGCTTCAAGATGCAAGCTTCAAATGAACTTGAAACTAGCTTGAGGCTTGAAGCGTTCATTGTGAATCGGCCCTAAGGCACCATGAGGTTGATTTCAAAAGGATAGGCAGAATCACCTGCTAAATGGTAATCCACAGGTATTGTAGTTTATATTGGGTGCACGCCGAGTTGGTGCTGTTATGATTTTGTGGTACTGTTCTTCAACACAAATTATGTTTTTTAAATAAATCCAACGCAATCAAGCACAGATTAAGGTATTTACACTAAAAATACGCATAATAGTGTAAATCCTACAAATTTTTTAAAATTTTAAAAATCTCACGTGAGATTTAGGGGGGGAGGGGGTCTAGCCAAATCTCACGACATCTCACCAAGGGGGGGGGGGCGTCGAAAAATCGCCAAAATCACCTCACGTAATTTATGGATGCCCCCTTACCGCAGAGCACTTTCCGAGCGGGCTCATCTTCACTCATTCGAGCTATAGATGCCCTGCCCACCGGAGTCTACCGAGTTTTATTTTCTTCACAACATCTATGTCGCGATAGCGCTCGTAGATCTCGTCATTGTAGAGTCTCCGGTATCGTCCTTCCTCACATAAGGCGCCAACAATCCTCCGAAGTATTTTCCTTTCGAATACCGCCAAGAGGATAGAGTGCTTTTTGCTAAGCACCCACGTTTCGGATGCATATGTGAGAACCGGTAAGACCATCATCTTATATAGTAAAAGTTTAGAAGTTTTGGTTAGATGCTTGGATTTGAAGAGCCTTGACAGACTGTAGTAGGCTTTGTTGGCTTTTAGCAGTCGTGCGTGTATTTCAGGTTCCATGCTATTGTCGGCTGCTACTATTGACCCAAGGTAGATAAATGATTTTACCACATCAAACTCGTGTTCCTCTACCTTGATTGGTGTTGCAACTGGTGAACGCGGTTTCAGTAAATTAAAAATGATATAAAATTATCTGAAATCATGTATGGGTCAGTCACGTTTAAATCATTGCATGATATTATAAATAGAATGAGAGCTGGCAAAAAATATAGATTATGACGTGGTCATCGACGACTGCGGAAATTAAAGCAAGAATATTTAAGTATGATGAGTAGAAGAATCCATATCCATACAAATATAAAATATATTTCAGAGTTCTGCATGCTTGCGCTTCAGGCTCAAGATTAGTACTTGCTTGACAAGTTGAACGCCTGGCCTGGGGCCCGGGGCAATTCGTCCCAGTTGCCCTCCTATGTGGCGGGCCTGAGTGCTATATAAATTATTGTTTTAATAATAGTTATAATAAAGGTACCATATTTTGAAAACATATTTTTTATGTAAAATTTAACGGAAAATACGTTAAAAAAAATACATATGAAAAACTTGCTACGAGGTTGGGGCCGTTGTAAAAAATTGATTTAAGAAATTAAATTGTTAATAAAAATATGAATTTGTTAATAATTATTATTTAAAATATTTTTTTCTCAAGATTCAGTCCTTTAGCTTAAAATTGAAAAAGAAAAGAAGTTTGTAGCTCAAATAGAACCGGAGTTATATATTTATAAAAATGAGTCTCCAGGCCAAAAAACTCGCTTTTCTCAAATTTTCAATCACTTGTATTTATCGAAGATATGTCGGAAAAAAAAACCTCGGACACGTATCTCTTATTTTTCGATATAGAATCCGTGAAAAAATGTTTAGCCAAATCGGAGATGTGTCGGTCAAAAAGGTGTTCGGTTTGTAAAAGAATTACCCATATGTATAAAACACACAAATTGTTTCTACCGTTGTCCGTTATAGACTTTGAAACCATCCAACCGATCGCCATAAAAATTTAACCACACATTACTTACATCCAGTTTTTTGAGGTAGCAATTAACGAATGTTTAATCAAAACTTATAAATTCAAAATGGCCGCGCCAATATGGCGGACGAATTTTTCCAATTGTATTCCGATTCCAATGAAAGTGGATATCTAGGGGTTTTTAAGGTTGCAAATAAAGAATTTATGATCAAACCTCAAAAAATTTTAAATTTCGGGGCCAATCTGGGGGACGAATTTTGCCAAATCAGTGTCATTTCCCGGTCAGCTGTATGTAGGTTGTTCAAGAGTTGGAAAAGCGAAAAATCTTCACATCCTAGCTCCAAATAAAAGAACATTGGCCATAGTGTATCCTAGTCATTTCATCTATTGCCGTGATGTTTGCCACATTTTTAAATGTAGGAAATTTCTTAAATGTCTCCTAACCAGTATAGAAGCAATAAAAACGGTAGAACCGGTAGAATAAGTTTTCAAATTAAAATGAAGAACATCTCTATATAATTCAATAAAAAAACGCCGTACAGGACAGTTATCCACAGTTCTACCGGTCAGACGCCTGCAAAGATGATTTTCGGGAAACAGATTACGCTGCCAAGTGATTTAAATTTGGGAATCGCCCAACAAAATGAAGACCCACTACGACTTAAGGGCGAACGGATCCCGATTGAAGGAAGGCGATCGAGTCTAGCTATAAAATCCTCTACGAATAAAAGATAAATCGCCAAAACAACAAAGGAAATGGAACGGCCGCTCCACGGTCATCACGAGGTTAAACGATGTCATCTATCGCATCCAAAAACGTTCGATCGGTAAGAACGGGACCTGTAGGAAGCTGTGTTCGGGGCGAACACTAAGTAAGAAGGGGGCAGTTAACGGCAAACCGAAAAGAGAAAGTTAAAATTCCAATTCACCGAGAAGGTTCATGGTCAGAGGCACCTAGTTGAATACATACATACATAACGCAGTCTCACATCTCAATTTAGTACGGTTGTTCTAACTGAACCGCCAAGAAGAGGAAGGAGGAGCACATGTGTGCAAGAAGTTTTGTTTTGAAATTAAAGTTGTGAAAAGGAAACAAATTGTTCCAATTAATCCCTGACGAATCCGAGAACGCTCGAGAAGAAATATTACAATATTTTTTATAGGTAACTCTAAATTTCTGTATGGTATCCAAAATCATTTTCCCAGATTTTTTGTTGTTTTCATTATACTTTTTTCCTACCGCGGGCAGTGTACACATAAACTTTTTTTATTTAAAGGCGTTGCACCGAACTCGGGCTTTTTCACTAGTTTATAATATTTGACGTTCTTACTTATATCCCGTTCGTAAGTTACGTACTGTTTATGACCTTCTACAATCTGGATCTAATGGAATAGGAATCAGGTGTCCAGTTCATTACGAACCAGTAGCGAAATCAAGCAGGCAATCCAATAACGACGTAACAAAAAACGTCGTGTGGCCCTGCCACTATCCTTCGCCAATCAATCAAACAAGTGCTTGCGACATTCCAAAAAATTTCAATCCAAAATAGCATTGTTGTCATCTCATCATGTGGCGCTTAACACAATACCCCAAAATCAGTTTGAGTCCCACGAAGAGGTCATATTCTAATCTATCAAGCAGATTTATGCATCCCAGCTAATCTCTTCATTTGGACCATTCTTTTGAATGTACAATTTTCAGTAAAATACTTGTGGATATGTCCTCCTGCTGAGGAAGATTTAAAAAAGTTATGGTCAGTAGTTACCCTTTCTTATTAGTGTCCTTTTTCTTGCGTTGTTAAGAATGGATATTAAGCAAAAAAAAAAGAAATAACAAAACAGAAATTCTTTTAGAGTATGGCATGTTATGACGAATCTATTTTGGACAAAAGGTTAGTAGAAAAGAATGATTGAATGGACGTAATCTGCTTGATCACCGATTTAGTTTCCAAGGCTAGTAAAGTTTATTTCTGAGATTCTGGAGAAAAGGTCTCCGTCCGGCCTCAATTCGGTTGTCATTTTAAATTACCACGTGCTTGCCGCACTTAAGCGTCTTTTGCTATTCCTGAAAAAAGTGTCTTCAACACTTTTATTAAAGAAACACAGTCTGAATCTGGCCTATTCTAAACTCCGGTGGAATCGATCCCGCAGGAGTTTAGAATAGGCCTGATCAGTGCCGGATCTGGGTCTCCTGCGGCTCTAGGCAGTGCCGATGGTTGCGGTCCCTCTCGGCCTCCTTTCATTATCTATTTCACAAAATCGAAGTGTAACTTCAAGACTTTTGGTACTTTTGGTTGAAGAGTCGAGCTATTGGACTAATTTTCCTTAGCATTGGAAAAAACCAGGGAAATGATTTTTCGCCTTTTAGTTTTTGAGAAGAAAACGCGGAATTAGATAATGCAAATTCTTTCATCAGCGTGACTATTTTTAAGACTCTTATTTGAAAGAGAGTCGGTGACCCCGTGGAATTTCATGAGAATGCTAAAATATTATGTATTTTTCAGGAAAAATCGTCCCAGAATACATCTGTACGACCCGCTGCGGGCGTAGACAACTGCCTATACTGCCTAGTGGTTAATCCGGCACTGGGCCTGAGTACTATGTGATATTGAAGTTATTAAACGCAATATAATACCTGTGACACATACACCATCATAATGAAAGTAACCTTCATTATCGTGGCAAAAACCCATCATAATGAAAATCCAAAATGAAAGTATTTTTACCTTCATTTTGACTGTAATTTCGGTTAAGTGCCATCTGTTGGAAAAATAAAAAATAGATTTTAAAACAAAATAATTTGATTTGACTTTAGTTAATCAACAATTTGCAAGGATGTTCTCTTTACTACTTTAAAAAATATTTTTGAAGTGAAAACTTCTATAGGCACGTTGGGCACTTTTTGGCCTGGGGAAAAAACTAAAAACTCGCGTCACGCGCACTTTTTGTGTGCCATCACGCGCACGTACCATCGCTTGAGAAAAATGTTTCCTTTGGGGGTTTTAGTTTTAATTATGTAGTATGAATTATATATTATATATTTAATATTATATATTAAATATTATATATTAAATATTATATATTAAATATTATATATTGAATATTATATATTTAATATTATATATTAAGTATTGTGTATTATGGACTATGTAGTGTACTACGTACTATGAGCTATGTACTAATTATTATTTATTAATTATTATGTTCTATGTGCTATGTATTATGAATTATGTAGTATGTACTATGTACTATGCACTATGTACTATGCACTATGTACTACACACTATTTACTATGTACTGTATATTATGCACTATTTACTATGTACTATATACTATGTACTATGTATTATGTCTTATGTACTATGTACAATGCATTATGTATTATATACTATGTACTATTTACTATGCACTATGTACTGTATATTATGCACTATTTACTATGTACTGTATACTATGTATTATGTACTATGTACTATGTTCTATGTACTATGTACAATGCATTATGTATTATATACTATGTACTATTTACTATGCACTATGTACTGTATATTATGCTTATTTACTATGTACTATATACTATGTATTATGTACTATGTACTATGTATTATGTCCTATGTACTATGTACAATGCATTATGTATTATATACTATGTACTATTTACTATGCACTATGTACTGTATATTATGCACTATTTACTATGTACTATATACTATTTATTATGTACTATGTACTATGTTCTATGTACTATGTACAATGCATTATGTATTATATAGTATGTACTATTTACTATGCCCTATGTACTGTATATTATGCTTATTTACTATGTACTATATACTATGTATTGTGTACTATGTACTATGTACTATGTACTATGTTCTACGTACTATGTATAATGCATTATGTATTATATACTCTGTACTATATACTATGTACTATATACTGAATATTATGGTTATGTACTATGTACTATATACTATGTATTATGTACTATGTACTATGTACTACGTAATACGTACTATGTTCTATGTACTATGTACAATTCATTATGTATTATATACTATGTACTATTTACTATGCACTATGTACTATATATTATGCTTATTTACTATGTACTATATACTATGTATTGTGTACTATGTACTATATACTATGTACTATGTACTATGTTTTATGTACTATGTATAATGCATTATGTATTATATACTATGTACCATTTACTATGTACTATGTACTATTTACAATGTATGCACTATGTACTATGGCCATAGAAATCCACACATTTGAAAATTAGTATGTGGGTATAAAGTTTAATCGTGCATTTCCGAAGCTTGGTTTAGCCTTCCACGCGACTCATCGGATGCCAAAAATGTATGTACATCGTTCATTATATTTATAAGAAGTGAGTAACTACTTTTGACTGCATTAAATTAGTTATCCTAAATTGATGTTAAAATGTCTGTATCCATCAATCTTTCTCATGTAAGTATAGTTATAATAAATATAAAAATATAGGTATATATTACTACTGCCCAAATCGGGCTTCGCCTCCTCTAGGGCTTTCTCCAAATTTGACGGTCCCTTGCAACATGACCAGTTGAGTCTACCTACTGGAGAATTTCGGCATTTCTGCTACCACAAGCCGTTTTGGGATACCATTGTTCTCCATCCTGATTACGTAGCCGGCTAGTCTTAGTCTGTTAATTATTAGAAAAGCTGAAAATTCCGGGTCGTAAAAAGTTTCATATAACTCGCTGTCGAGGGGTCTTGCTTGAGGGTGCGTGAGTAGATGTCGATGAACCTTGCATTGAACTCGGAGATGTTATATATGAGTTCGGAAACACCGACTGCGGAAGGCAGTTCTACAATCGAGTTGTTCTATTTATAAACCAACTTCTAAACCGTAATGTGCGCGAAGAGGAGGGCTGTAGTGTGGGGGGGCCGAGTTGGCTAGTCTTCTGTTGCGGGAAAAAAGTTGCCGTGTAGGCAAGAGTTTCCTAATTTCAGTGTAGCAGTCGCTATGGTAATAACGGTAAAACTTATTGAGGGCTGAATGAGTTTGATGGCGCGGTTTTGCCACTTCTACAGCCAAGTCGAGATGGTTTTTAGGGGCCCGCTAAGACGTACCAGTTGTATTCAAGGCGAGGCCGAATAAAGCCCTTGTAGATTGTAGCCAGGGCAGCTGGCCGAAGAAGGAACTTGCATCTCTTGAGGAATCCCAGGCATTGATATGCTTGTTTGGCGATTTGGAAGATGTGATTATTCCATCGCAGATCTTCGGATAAAGTTACAACTGGGATGTTAACAGATGGGTCAGCCATTACATTCTTTTTGCCCACTGAGATAGAGGGACGGACATTTTTGTAGAGATAAGATAGTACTTTGTTTTGATTGCGTTGAATTCGATGCGTATCTTGAGGCCGCAAGTAAGAATGAGTCCAATGTCCCCGTTAATAGAGTTGAACATGAGTTCACGGTCTAGGAGACAAGGTCTGGCACGTGCTTGTCTTATATTGTCGAAGGTGTAGGATTAATGCAGAGTACCGTCATCGGTAAAACTGTGAAGTGGCTTGGAGGGGATTGAGAGTAGATCATTAATGAATATTAGAAAGAGAGCAGGTGAGACCTTGCGGAAAGCCGGCCGAGATGGAATGAGAGTTGGATTCGACGCCATCTAATAATACCTTGGTTGAACGCCAGAAAGAAAGCTCTCATTATGGTCTCATATTATGCACCTAAGAACTTTTCTCTCCAACCTGACTCGTTCCTCTATGTCCTGGGTCATAGTGCAAGTCTCGCTACCATAGCATAGTACTAATCGTATTACCGTTTTGTAGAGTGAGAGTTTTGTTTGTCTATGCACAAATTTTCAGTGCAGTATTTGTTTTTGGGCATAAAAGGCTCTATTAGCCAGTAGTAGTCGTCTAGTTATGTCTTCCTCTTCTTCGATTCATTTTGTAATTGTAGGCCCAAGGTAGACTGTTTTATCGACTAATTCTAGGTTGTGTTCGTCGATAATTATATTTTTTTCCATTCTAAATCTCCAGCTCTAGACTGTTGAATCACCTTTGTTTTTTCTTCTTTGATGTTTAGGCCCAGGCCCGTACGCAGGTCACATCTTATTGTAAAACAAATTTAGTATTTGTAGGAAAAAATAAAAACAAATAAAAAACAATTTAAACATGTAAATGCCGAGATTTTTATATTGCTGTTATAATTCAAAATTGCTAACAAAATTGTAATATACGGCCGTGATGAGAGGTAACTCCTGAAAATCTTCTGCAATGGTTATTCTAATTGTAAATTTCCTAATCTTGTAATCTACGACATAAGTTGACGTAGTCAGCAAAAAGATAATTTGTTTCTAATTCTTGAAATCTAAATTCTTAAATTACCGTCTTGTCACGTCGCAAGGCAACGGAAGCTCGTGTGTTAATTTCTATTAATTAGTAACTACTCCAGTTAACTTACATAATGTTTGAATAGAACAACCGAACTGCATTTAACCTTTTCTAGTCTCTGCTTACTCTTCAAGCTAAACTTACTCACCAAAACGTGAGAAATAAAAAACGAGTGTGCGTAGGACCACACGTTGGAAGTGAAAACTTCTATGGCCGGCCAGTCTATATTTCCAAATCAATCTTAATATTACAATAGGATAAGGATCAATAAATTTTATATATATATATATATATATATATATATATATATATATATATATATATATATATATATATATATATATATATATATATATATATATATATATATATATATATATATATATATATATATATATATATATATATATATATATATATATATATATATATATATATATATATATATAAAATTTATTGATCCTTATCCTATTGTAATATTAAGATTGATTTGGAAATATAGACTGGCCGGCCATAGAAGTTTTCACTTCCAACGTGTGGTCCTACGCACACTCATTTTTTTAAATATTCGAAGTTAAAACAATTTAAAATTAAAGACGCCAGATGCAAATGAAAGTTAAAGTGTGATGTGTCACCCCATCATTTCCTTTACCATCATAATGAAAGTTACCATCATAATGAAAGTATATTGTGTCACAGGTATTAATGGCTAACGTAGGTTTTCCGCATCAGCAAGATAGGTTTTGGATAGACGAACAAAACATCGTAAAGGAGGGGAAAACCGTAACGGCGGTTTTGCATATCACCCTGTATTTTTGTAACCCTATGACCTATTTTCATGAATAAGGTATCAGTTTACGCAGAATACTTCCACCTATGTAAAATTGTAAAAGTGACCGTTCTACTCTACCAACTTCCAAAGTTATGAGTCGTCAAAATTTTTGTTTTTTTAACAAAAATGTCAACTTCAACTACCTTTTTCTCCAAAAAATACGTAGTTAACCAATTTTTTTTTTCCAAAACTCTACTACTCTTACGCCTTCGACAATATAAGACAAGCACATGCCAGACCTTCTCTTCAGTATCGTGAGCTAATGTCCACTTCGATCAACCAGGATATCAAATCAATTCTTGATTGGGGCCGCATGAATCGTGTTGAATTTAATATAATAATCTATAATAATATTCTATTTTCTATAATAATATTCTAGTTGTGCCACTTTCAACATTTTTCCAAGAAATCGAACGAGAATTATTTTTAGAACAGAATTTTTTTATTTTCTGTTGTTTTGTTTGTTCGGAAGAGAATTTTTTACAGAAGAGAATTTCGTTTTGTGTTTGATTTTTTTGCCCCACTAGTAATAATAATAATAGACTAACTCTTCTAACACAGAAGGCGAACTTCTCAGCTGGACTGAGAAACATTTACCATTGCCCTGTAGCTCAGCTAGGCACGGTATACAGAAAGAAGGTGAAAAAGACTGCATATCGTTTTAGTGCGACGTCACTCGGCAACTTTTCCCATATAAAATCGAAATTGTTGTTGTTGTTTATGCATTAAGTTGCCGGGTGACGTCACCGTTGCCACGATATTCGAAGCTGTCAGTCTCTTTTACATTAGCTGCGTTCCATTGGGTAATATTTTCTACTCCCGAGTACTCCGGAGTACTCCCAACTACCCCTGCACTTTTACCTTTTACGTGTATTTACTTCTGACATCAAAAAATCGCGTTCCATTGGTGATGTACTCCGGAGTACTCCGGATCACCCAATGGAACGCAGCTATTACCTTCTTTCTGCATACCGTGCACCTAGGGATGGCAAAAATACTAAATACCTTATATGTATAATATATAATTAACTGTACATTATATGTATATACTAGTTGGGACCCGGCGCGCCTACGCTGCTCCCATAAGCCAATAGTAGTAATCAGGTGATATGAATTTTAATATACAGTAGGAGATTTTGAAAAACGCAATTTTTTGGTATTTTTGATTCCAAATAACAAAATGTGAAACTATTAGGGATCTGACATTTTGATCGAGACAATAAAAACCATCCATTGACATGGCATTTTTCGAGATATGAATGTTCGTACACAGATGAAGTGTCCCAATGAATAGCTTATTTTCTGTATTTTGGATATCTGGGACCCGGTGCGCCTCGCTGCATCCAACGTTTAAACATTTGAAATCAATCCAAACCTTCAAAATTCAACTCTTCTTAACCATTAACGAAAAACCAACTATTCCTATAAAAGTTGGAGTCATTAGATTCAAAATACATTTATTTGAACTATGACCAAAATTGCCTATGTATTCTGTTTAAATCATGAACGTTAAAAATTTAAAATTAATGCAAATAGCAGCATCCAGCACTCGAAATTCGAGGGCCATTTTCTATAGCTTTTTCTAATTTAAATCTCTCTTCAATAACAAAATTTTTCGAGAACAATTCGAAAAATGAAACAAATATTTTATAGTTGGAAAAAGCAATGCCAAAAAACTTTTATTTTCTCTTATATTGCAAAATGGTGTTCGTCAAAACATGTGAAATTAATGCAAATATTGAAAATCAAACTATTCGCAATATCTAAGGAAAGAACCAATACTTATTTCTGTAAAATTTGGAGACATTAGATTCAATATGCTTTCATATTAAGTGTGACCAAAATTACCTATGTATGTATTCTTTTACAAAACTTGCTGGTAAACTATGTTTTTGGTTTTGTTTTCCGGCGTGTAAATAAACAAAGATGATGCCTGTCCGACTCGCTGCACCCAACCTTAAGACATTTAAAATTAATCCAAATCTTATAACCATTAACGAAAAACCAATTATTTCTATAAAAGTTCGAGAGTTTGGATATTGGTTTGTTTGGCTAATTCTGCGAAGTCTGTCTTCAGTCATGCCGTTCTTGTATTTTTCCCACAAAACCTTACCTTCTTTTTGGGAGTTAGGGAGTTGGAACTCTGCTCATTTTGAGTCTAGAATAACTTATTCAGTTAAAAAACATTAATTGATAACACCTTTAATTTGAGTGTACTAAATTTAGTTTATTAAAATAAATTAAAAAACAATATTTGAATGCATTTCGACCGATATCATCGGTCATCATCAGCAACACGGCTAGCACTAAAAGGTCAAAGTTTTTAACTTAATCTAATATAGGATGTATACTAACGGTATACTTAGTCTAATTGCATTATTTAATTCAAAACAAACAAAAGGAATTTATATTTCCTTTGTCGGTAAAATAGTCTAACTAGTACTAACGGTATAGTAAATCTATTGTGTTATTCAATTTAAATTAAATAAAAAGGAGTCTATATTTCCTTTGTCGGCGTTTAAAGAGTCCGTGTTTCTGTGTATGTATAAACTTTCGTATGCGTCTAATTTTCTGTTGTCCGTTATATGTTGTAGGAGACGAACGTTTCCTTCTGATGTGGAAAGATGTTGCTCTTCTAACACATGGCTGGCAAATGCAGATTTGTTAGCTTCCTTGTTTTTTATGTAGTTCATGTGTTCTTTGAATCTTTTCCGTACACTTCGTTTTGTTTGTCCATAATACTTGCGGTCGCAGTCATTACAAGTGATTTCATAAATCCCTGGTTTGTCTAAAGGTCCTTTTTTGTCTTTCGTTGTAATTAGTTGGTTACGGAACGAAAATAATTGATAACATAATTATGAAACATGCAAATAAAAAGAGGAAGAGAGATCTGTCTACATTGTTCTCTCAAAATTCACAATTAGAAAAGAATAAAGTTTCAATTATTTTCGCTCCTAATATCACCAACAAATTGGGAAGCGTTTTTAGAAGAAATGATATGCAAATGGTGTTTTCCAATCCTTTTAAATTAAAAAATCAACTTTGGCTCTCAAAATTTCCTCTCAATAGGACTTCAATTCTCTGAAGTCACGTTATGTTGTTAGTGTAATTTGGAGATTTGAAGTCCTATTCAGGGGAAATTGGCTCTCAATATTTTTCTAGTGCATGGCTTGTAAATACAGAAGGCTTTGATAAATTCTCATTTACTTTATTTTGTTTTTTTGGAAATATTCTTGTAAATATAGATACGGATTAAAGTATTTTAAACGTCTAAAGACAAAAGGCCTTCTTGTTTTTGTTATTATTAATTGATTTAAATTTTTTTTTTAAACCAAAATATTTTTTTTTTGAAATAAAAATTAGTTTTAAATGAATTGCTTTCACTTTTTAGATTAATTTTTTCTTTTTAATTTTTGTTTTTTATTTTTATCTACATTGAACTATTCGCGGTTTTTGTTTTTTGTTTTATAACTAAATAAAAATTTTAAAATAATTTGAAAAAGAAATGTGGATATAAGAACGTATCTAATAAACAAACTAATGTATTACTTATCTAACTATAAATGTCGGGGGTGCATTACGCAACCCGAAGGGCATACGATTGAATTCAAAATGGCCACAGGCCGTACTAAAAGCCGTTTTTGGTTTATCTTCTTCTGATACTTCAATCTGATGGAACCCATTGGCGAGGTCCATGGTGCTAAAATATTTGGAATCGCCCAGTTGGTTGAGGATGTCCTCGATATTACGAAGCGGGAAGGCATCTGGGAGAGTTACTTCGTTCAGCTTCCTAAAATCAACGACGACTCTCCACTTTTGGGCGCCCGAAGAATCGGGCTTCTTGGGGACAACCAGCAGTGGCGAGTTCCAGGGGCTGGTGCTGTGACGAATGATGCCATCAGCCAGCACCTGTCTACTGATTTCCTTACCTTGGATCTGGGGTAATCTATATGGCCGTGTGTACACTGGAGCTTGTTTAGGCTCTGTACGAATTGAATGAGAGATTGCTGGGGTATAGGACAACTTGTCTCCTTCCAAGTGGAAGACAAAATTACATTCTTTGTCTAGAATGGAACTCTTTTCTTCCAAGTTAAGGTGCTCTAATTGTAGTTGGTCAGTTAGATTTTTTAATCTATTTTCAATCCTGTCTTCCAGTTTGCTATTATTCAGGTTACAAATTTTGAATTGAGACAGGTGTTGATGTGGTATTCGAAAATTTTCAGGGATCGTAACATCCCTTTCAGTGGTGTTTAAGACAGCCAGGTAAATGTATCCGTTTGCAGGTCTTGAAATGACACCTGCTGTATATACTTGAGGCTGGATTTCAGAGGGTAAGCAAATGATATCTTCGCGTTCGCTGATCGGGCCATATTTTACTATGCTTTCTGTCAGAGCAGGTATGATAACAGGTTTAGCCTTGTAAACAAATTTAAAAGTTACTTTTTTGCTGTTAAGACTGAAGGTAAAAGCTTTGGTTTCATATAAAGTTTATTTATTTCTAAAGTTTGACAATGTGTATTACATTCAATGGGGAAAAAAATATCTTAGTGCTAGAAGGGATCTTCATTCATCTACAATAATTTTATGTGGTCAAGCCGAAATTTATTTGAATTTGAATAAAACTAGAATATATTGGGAAAAATTCTTCAAAACCCAATGAAGTTTTTAATAAACCTAACCTATATTCTTAACCTAAACCTTACAAACTAACTATCGACAAGTTGCCGGATTAAAGGGTTTTCCGATAAAACGCATGTATCATAAAACTTATTTGCTAATGAACTTAGTCTTACTTGTATAGTATCTATGTTGGCCCTACTATGCAGCTGTGAGGTGGAGGAATGCCTAGGTAGGCGAAATATCATTTTTAGTATTTTGTTTTGGCAAACTTGTAATTTATTAATGTGACTCTGTGCACATTTAAACCATAGGGGAGCACCATATAGCATAACTGCTTGAAAAATAACTTTATACTTATATGATGAGCTTATTTTCCATACTTAGGGTTGACCTTCTGTTGATAAGGGGGTACATGTTTCTTATTAGTAGACTTATTTTGTCCAGAGTCGATGCTATGTGCTTCGAAAATGTTAGTGTTTTGTCTAGCCACTTAGCCACAAATTAGTCCTAGGTAGTAAACGGGGGCTTTTCCTTCGTGTGAAGAACATGCATTGAGTTTTGCTAGGATTTATTTTTATTTTCCAATTAAAAAAGTAGTCAGACAAGATGTCGAGACCATTTTGCAAGTTTGAGCAGATATTGGTGGGGTCTTTATGCGAAGTGAAAATGGCTGTATCATCGGCGAAAATAGATGAGAGACAGTTAGGTATCCTAGGAAAATCGGCAGTGTAGATGTTATAAAGAATTGGACCTAATACCGAACCTTGGGGTACTCCTGCAGTGATATGTCTTGGTGCAGATGATGCAAGTCCTAAATGAACCCTGAACGAGCGTTCGTGAAGGAAATCCCTAACCAGGGCTACGAGAGGTACAGGAAATCCAAAATTGATAATTTTATGTAATAGGGCGTCGTGCCATACCGAGTCAAAAGCAGCCTGCACGTCAAGAAGAACAAGACCTGTGGATTTACCCAGTGCAAATTTCTTTTTAATATGTTGGGAAATTCTTAACAATGGATGGGTTGTATTATGCCCAGCTCTAAAACCAAACTGTTCATTGGGTAACAGGTTTCTGCTTTCGATATGATCGATCATTTTCTTTTTAATTACCTTCTCCAGTATTTTCGACAAATTACTTAATAAGCTAATAGGACGGTAGCTACAAGGGTCACATGGTTGTTTACCTGGTTTTAAGACCGGGATTACTTTTGCCTCTTTCCATGCTACAGGGAAGTATCTGAGCTTAAGACAGGAATTTATGATAAATGTAAGGTAAACTATTCCACTACGCGGAAGTACTTTTAGGCTTTTGTTCGAAACACCATCAAGCCCACAAGCTTTGTTTGTCCGTGAGTGTTTTATAATATTTTTTATCTCTTTAGGGCGGACGTACCAATGAGAATCGATCTGAGTGCTTTGCGAATCCAGGCGGCTCAACGATGTTTCGACTTGCTGAGTGGTAGCGGCATTGCTGAGATGGTCAGATATGGTTGAATTTGCTGCAAATATCTGTGAAAGTACTTCGGCTTTATCACTACAAGTTATGTACCTATTTATTCCATCCTTAAGGACTGGAATAGACTTGCATTTCCTTTTTATAATTTTTGTCAGGTTCCAGAAAGGCTTTGAACACTTCTCCATACCCTGTAAGAGTGAGCTCCATTTTCGGTTTCTGTGTTTGATAACAGATTTCTTAATAAGGTAGTTTAGATCGGCTAGTTCGTTCTTGTAGCTCAGTAATCTGTAACGCAGCCATTTTCTACGTACCGTATTTCGTCTGGCTATGAGGTCAAGTATATATTTCGGTAATTTTTCCTGCCTTGTGCCAGAAAGAAGAGGCGGGCTAGCGGCTTCGATGCTAGAGTTTATTGCATCCACGAAAGTTGTTATGATTCTATCGACATCAGAGTTATATTGGATAGCAGAAGATGACAACGCAGATAGGTTTAATTTATGTTTTATTAAGATTTGAAAGTGAACCCAGTTTGTGAGTTTTGTATTGACTCTACTGCATTCATTTATGGTTGGGGTTTGTTGCAGTGTAATGAAAACCGGAAGGTGGTCCGACGAGAGATCATTTACTACATACGGCTGGGAAACTAAGTTTGGACAATTTGTTAAGAATAAGTCAAGAACGGATGGGCTTACTCTAGTTTGACTGGGTACATAGGTAGGGTCAGGTGGGTATAACAAATTAAAGGGATAGTTAGAATTTAACTCATGTAAGATATTTCCCCAACAGTTTGCACGCAGGCAACCCCACGCCTGGTGTCTACAGTTTAAGTCGCCCCCTATGCAGGGACCGCTCTACCATATAGGCGAGTTAGGCGCCCGCCTAGGGCGCCGTAGGCTGAGGGGCGCCGAAATAAAACAATGCTAGAAAAATTTTTTGAAAATATATGAAGAGAAAAATTTAACTATTATAAATTTGATTGATTTGAAAAAATTAAGTATTATAAGAAGATGAGCCTGCCTGAACTCTATTAGTTACATATCTACATATCTAGAGTAGCATTCTCGGCATTCTATTGCCTATATATTAACTGCTATTTATTCTTGAAAATCAACGAGTTCAAAAATTCTGGGAAACTGTTCGATGTGATAATTCGCGGAAAAACTGATGTGCAGTTCATTTCTTCATTATCTCGACAGCTATTGAGTTGTGCAGTCGCAAAAAAGTATGGTTCTGGATTATTATTAATATATTGCAAAAATTGTCGTACTTATTTCTATTTGAAAATCTTGTTGTTAGAAAACATTTTTTTTTTCAAAACGATATTTTACATAAGCTGGTAAGTATACTCTTAAGTTATCATGATTTTTCAATTTATTAAAAACCTATCTAAGTTTGTTAATATTTTTTATTTATTATCGAAACTCTTTTAAACGGCGGTAAAGATAAAACTTCAACATAATTCAAAATATAAATTTGCTCAAAAAAATTATCATGCTAAAATGTATTTTTTCCTTTTTTTTATCATTACACCTTTTTCGTAATTTTTTTAAGAAAGTTTTTTATGGGATTATTTTATACTGTATACGTTATATATTTGTTGATATTTTTCACTTTCATTTTCGTAAACATTTGAAGCCTAATTTATTATCAATATGCAGATTGTTACAATCTCAAATGATATACGTACGTCCGAATACTAATATTGGTATGTACGAATTATGGGTATAGTCAAAAATTAGCTGTGATTTGGAAAATATACTTGTTAACCTTTAATTAATAATTACAAGAATTAATAAAATATGCGGAAGTTTACAGTGCATTTCTATTCAACATGGGCTTAAATTGCTATTTTCCTAATTTCCCTATATTTGCATACGTGAGATTTGTTTTCAAAATAATATAAACTATTACTCTTTTAAAATATTATGAAAATTGCTCGATTACTACCAATTCTTTTAAACACGTCATCTATACAAATTGTTTATATTTTTTTGATCGAATTAATCGAATAAACACTATTTCTATGCAGATAATATGTCCAAAAAATTATCGGGAGCTGCAAACAGAAAACGGAAGATTGAACAACTAGAAACTGATGAAAAATTAAAAAATAGTCTTGCAAAATTTTTGCGACAGGATCCTTCAACAATTTCTAGTAACAATGAACCTGCTAACGAGTCTGCATCTGAAATATTACTTCAAACTGGTTCTTCCAATTTTTGTAGCACAGATAATGCTGACAAACCAACCCAAATTGACGTCTGCAATAGCAATAAAGAAACTGCATCAGGTATAGGTATACATTCAAGTAATCTAAACGAAGAAAATGTTATCGATGGTTTATCTCGGCCTGACCCTTCATCTATCAATCCAGAAAGTGATAATAATGTGCAGATTGAAATTGCAAATAATATGCAAACTAATTTAGTAACTGATTTATCTCAATTAGAGCATCCCATCATTCATTCTAATTCTGAAAATATAGGGAATACAAAATTAAACATAAATTTTTCAGATCCAGCTACTTGGGCGCATATAGAATTAAGTATTGATCAACTAAGACCAATATTAATAGAACATGGCCCAGTACAAGTGAAAAATTATATTTTTCCTGCTGATGACCAAAAAAGAAAATTTTCGAATGTACATTATTATCAGAAACTGGTAAATGGTGAGCGTATTCATAGGGATTGGGTGCTATATTCAATATCAACCAATAAAGTATATTGTTTTTGCTGCTTATTATTTTCTAAAGGAAATAGATTACCCTCCCTTGCAACAAATGGCACGAAAGATTGGCATAACATCGCTCAAATTTTAACAGATCATCAGAAAAGTCACGAACACAAACTAAACTACAATACGTGGAAAGATTTCGAGAAAAGATGGAAAAAAGGTCAATCAGTAGATATAAAATTAATTCAGCAAACGAGAGAAGAAGAAAAATATTGGAGCAAAGTTTTAGAGCGATTGATCGCTATAGTAAAACTACTCAGTTTTCAAAATCTCGCATTTCAAGGTACTTACGAAAAATTACATGTAATAGGTAATGGGAATTTTCTCAAACTTGTTGAATTACTCGCTTTGTTTGATCCGATTATGCAAGAACATGTAAGAAAAATAAAGGATGAAGAGATGCATGTTCATTATTTAGGCAAAAACATACAAAATGAATTAATCCAAATTTTGGCAGATTCGACAAGACAAAAAATTTTAGAAAATTTTCAAAAAGCAAAATATTTTTCAATTATTCTTGATTGTACACCAGATGTGAGTCATGTAGAACAAATGACTGTAATTATCAGGTTTGTTCATGTTACACCTTTTGAAGAAAGTGAGGTTGAAGAAAATTTAGTTTCGACAGCAAGTGAAGATTTAAATAAACCACTTGTTTCAATACAAGAGCATTTTCTTGGGTTTATTCCTCTTGAAGCAGCCGCATCAGGTTCAAATATGACTGATGTACTTTTAAATTTTTTAGATAAATTTAAATTGCCGGTTGATCAATTAAGAGGCCAAAGTTACGATAATGGGAGCAACATGGCTGGAAAAAATGCAGGGGTTCAAAGAAAAATACTAAATATTAATCCTAGGGCTTTTTTTGTCCCGTGTGGAGCCCATACGCTTAATTTAGTAATAAATGATGCGGCTACTTCTTGTACTGAAGCTGCTACATTTTTTGATCTTGTTCAAAAAGTTTATGTGTTTTTTTCTCCACCTCGTCGATGGAGCATATTAAAAAAACATTTGCCAAATTTAACTCTAAAACCATTGTGTGCAACTAGATGGTCGAGCCGCATCGATGCGATAATCCCACTTAGATACCAGTTAGAAGAGATTTGCGACGCTTTATTAGAAATCTCCGAAGATTATTCTTTTACTGGCACTACTGGGAATTTTACTCGTGCAGAGGCTCTAAGTATAGCTAATAATATTACCAAATATAAATTTTTGATTGCTCTGACTGTGTGGCATAAAGTACTCTTCCACACAAATGTTTGCAGCAAACTTTTGCAAAGCGTAAATTTAAATATTATAGACGCTGTAAAACAATTAGAAGAAACAAAAATATTTTTAGAAAAATTACGAAACGATGAAGAATTTGAAAAAATACTGGTTGATGCCAACGAAATGGCCGAAAAATTAGGGATAGAGCCTGTTTTTCAAAATGAAAGAGTAATCAGAAGGAGAACCCATTTCGAATACGAAGGAAGAGATGAACCAATCTCTAATCCAAAAACCGGCTTTAAAATAAAATTTTACTTCGTAATTCTAGATACGGCCATTAATTCTGTCAAAGAACGATTTAGTCAGCTTGGTGAAATTAGTTCTCCATTTGGATTTTTGTACAATATTGCAGAGTTAAAAGAAAGCACGTCTGAAGAAATATTAGATTTAAGCAAAAATTTAGAAAAAAAGTTAACTGGGACAGATTCTTCGAAAGACATTGATGCTCTAGAATTATGCATGGAATTGAGAGTACTCTCGCAATTTTTACCTCCACGTTTGGCACCTATGAAAATATTAGAATATTTGTGCCAAAATAGAATAAACAATAATTATCCCAATGTTTTCATTGCTTTGCGGATACTACTAACAATTCCAGTGAATGTCGCATCTGGTGAACGTAGTTTTTCCAAAATGAAATTAATAAAAACTTATATAAGAAATAGGATGACTCAAGATCGTTTATCCAGTTTGGCAATATTGTCGATTGAGCAGGAATTAGTAAAAACGTTACCTTTGCAGGATTTGGTATCAATATTTGCAAAAATTAAAGCAAGGAAAGTCAAATTTTAATATTATATGTATAATGGATTATAACTTTGTTCTTTTTAATTTTAAAAATCATCTTATTAATTTATTTTTAACGATTGTTAAAGTATATTATCATGTAACAGCGTTATAAAATAAAACCATTAATAATAACATATTTTAGTACAGTTTTATTTATATTTTATTAATTATTATGCACACTTATGCATACTTATCACTGAATATTTATTTATCATATACGCGATGTTAAAATTTTTTATTATTTCAAAACATGATTCATCTTTTTAAAATTGATTCTATATATTTATGGTGGATTGTGATTCGAGACACATATAGTACATTATTTTATTTTTTAGGGCCCTTTTTTTGATTTTGCCTAGGGCGCTAATTTCTCTAGAGCGGTCCCTGCCCCTATGATAAATTTACCTCCTAGGCGGGTCAGCATCCTAATATCGTCTCTAAACAAAACTTTTACTCTTTGGTTTGTCGTACCTCCTGGAAAATAAGC
Source organism: Thereva nobilitata (assembly GCA_963855945.1). Lineage (NCBI taxonomy): Eukaryota > Metazoa > Arthropoda > Insecta > Diptera > Therevidae > Thereva > Thereva nobilitata. The sequence goes on from OY979697.1 coordinate 40,197,072, forward strand.
ACAAACTACAATTAATGTATGATTTTCTTCAATTTGAATTTCCGCCCCTATGGTTTCAATTACCTTCGTTTGAATCAATGGCAAAGTATTTGCTTTTAGTTTTTTATGTATAATAAGTGCGACTCCTCCTCCTCTCGAGCCTTCTCTATCTAATCTGTGGCAGTAATAATTTGGGTTTGATAATGTTATGCTAGAATTTAGACCAGTTTCGGTGACCATTGCTACATCAATATTTTTTTCTTGCATAAAAGTAAAAAATTCAACTAACTTAGATCTAATACCCCTGGCATTCCAAGTGATTATTTTTATTTGATTAAGGTCCATTGGTTAGATACTTTAACGCTAATTCTGTTATTACATTAAATTGCTCGAATTTATCCTTACATAGTTTTAACCTAGATACTAGCTCAGTGGTAAGTGTTTGTATTTCATTTAAACTAAAAAGATTTGGATTTTCATTGGAGTTAACGGTGCTAATATTTGTGTTAGTATTTAATCTAAGTGTTGACCAATTTAAGTTACCTCCAGAGTTTTGGCTGAGTCGTGTGTTGCGCAGCGGGGGAAAATCCTCATGGCGCGGGATGTAACCTTGATTTATTGGTGCATTTCTAGGCCTTCTGGTGGACATTTTTTCACGAAAATCTACATAGTTTTTCCGACTCGGACAGTTTGGATCGATAGATATGTGATTACCATGACAGTTTGCACACTTTAAAATGTTTTGTGCCGTACAGTTAGCGGTTCCATGATTCTCTGAACATTTTCCACAAAAGGTTTTAACATGACAATTTCTGGCTCCATGACCAAACATTTGACAATTATAACATTGGGTTATTTTATTGGGTAGTTTCCTGTGAAAATCCCATCTCACAACTGTTCTATTTATTACACTAAATTTTTCTCTCAATACTTTTAAGGTTATTGAACCTCTTTCGAAGTAAACTATAAGAAAAATTTGTCTTAGAATTGAACCAGGTTGTTTTATTGTTACAGGTTTTATTTCGAGGCACTTTAATCCAGCAGTAATGAAATTTGTTTTCAAAGCTTCAAAATCTGTTGTTTCCAAACCAGACAACGTAACCTTGAAAGGTAATTCCGTCCTTAGACTGTGGGTGTAGAACTCGCAGTTTAATTTCTTTAGCTTTAAACAAATTTTTTCATAAACATCTATTGACTTTGGTAAAATTTTTATCCCAATTGACATGCGCTTAATGACATAATCAGTAATGTCATCTTCAGCTAGAATTTTGTGAATAAATTCACTATTGCTTTTAATAACATTTATAGGTGATGGTTTTGAAGTCATGTCTTTGTTTTTATTCACACCAGAATTTGGATTTACGTCATCCGTACGGGATTTCTCTTCATCATCTGCCGTTGTTTGCAGTGGAGCGAAATAATTTGAAATCTGTGGAGTACTGTTTTCGCCTGGTTTTTTGCCTAGCGATCGAAATCTTTTTGCATTTAGGGATGCTTTTGCAGCTTTTCCACTCATTTTGATGGTGGATTTGCTGATAAATTGTTTTTTAACAATTTCCTCGGCTGATTCAGAAGCGGACCCATCAGAGTCCGCATCAGCTAGATAAACACTTCGTTCACGCTTTATTATTTTAGCCTTTACTTGCCAATGCCGGTTTTACTATTGATTGTACCGAATACACGTCCGATCACTGCGAAAGTGTAAACAAGACTCTCTTTGGTTTCATAATCTATTTTGGACGTCATGACAAGTCGGAAAATCTTGCGGAACGACATGGAATAAATGTCTCATAAATAATTGTTCTGAAATTTTGATCGTTAGATAGCATAATCTCTTTGTGTAGATAGAATCGGAGGTTATTCCTTGTATTTCCGAGACATGATCTGTAAACACCTCTACATCGCCCTTTAAATGGTTGATTTTCACTAGACTAATGGCTGCGCCTGTATCTAATAATGTGAGACTGAAAACCGATTTGGCCTCTCTCAGTTTTAAAGATAGCTCACTTATAAACGTTTGTTTATTTTCGCGAAAGTGATATATTTTCATTGGGGACCTTTTCTGAGTTGAATTACTCAGTGTGCGTGTTCTCTGTTGCTCAAATTGTTTTAGAACATTTTGGCTTCTGAGATGAATGTTAGGCTCTTCAGTGAGTGATTCACGTCGGAGATGAATGTTAGGCTCTTCAGTGAGTGATTCACGTCGGAGATGAATGTTAGGCTCTTTAGTGAGTGATTCACGTCGGAGATGAATTTTAGGCTCTTCAGTGAGTGATTCACGTCGGAGATGAATTTTAGGCTCTTCAGTGAGTGATTCACGTCGGAGATGAAGAACATAATTTAGCTTTGGGCACCTCATTCTAAATCTTGTACTCGGGTCCGGGTGCCACTCGGAGCGGGTACTTTTTCGTTTCCCTGTTGCTTGCGAGAATCGGTATTTTCTCTCCGATTGCTGGGTGGTCTTTTGCGACACTCAGATATCTCATGTCCTTGTGACTTGCAGTAACGGCAAAATTTAGGTTCTCCTTCATTTAATCTAATATTGGTAACCCTTTTCTCTAATTTAGGAAAGGTAGTAGTTGGGGTGGTAGGTGAATTAAGTTTAGAGTTATTTTTAAAGGCTAGTTTTCGGCATTCGTGCACATCGTGCCCGAGAGATTTACAATATTGACAACGCAGAGTTTTTTTGTAGGTTTGGCCTGATTGGGAGCCTAATTGGTAATCGCCTCTCGTCAACCTTTCTTCTTCCAGCGAGAAGTCTATTGCTGCTCGAAGGGTATCATGTCGGTTTGCTCTAACAATTAATTTGAGGGGTTGTAGTAGACCTGTTTTAAAACTATTCATGACTGATTCTTCATTAAGTTTACGAATTGCTGGGCCAGCCTCCCTATCAACATTTCTCATGGAAGCTATATTAATTTCATCGAGAAGTTTTTCTGCTCTTTCGGCATATTCACTTACCTTTTGTCTAGAACCTTGCTTTAGATTAAATATTTCAGACTGGATGAGTTGCATTGGCCTTTGATAGGAAAATTGATTTAACAGAGCCAGGTGCAATGTCTCCCACGAGTCGTACTCCTGGTACCTTAGAAGCACATCGGAAGCGCGCCCTGTCAATTTTGACTTAATAAGGTCAAGAAAATCGCGTCTTTCTGTTTCGTTAGAAGTCCGACTTTCTTGAATTTTTGAAACTTGCAGGAATCGATGCAGATTTTGGGGATTTCCATCGAACTCCGGAATTAGCTTTCACTGCCAGAGAGAGATTAAAGGATGATGTCATGTTAACACTAAGAGGTTGTTCGGAAAGATTGTCCGTTATGTCGGCTTCGCGAGTACTACTGTTTTCTCTAAAGACATTATTTAAGTCACTATCTCTATTTTCATCGGTTTCGTCACCTAATTCGACGTTGGCTAAAGAACTTCCTGGTGCGTTTCGATCTGTGGGGGTGGTCATAAGTTTTTTTCCGCTTCTTAAGGAAATGCCAATTGTTATTTCCTTTTGGGACATCTACTTTACATCCATGGAAAAGGAGAAAGGGTTTAAAAATTTCGGAAAGTTGAGAGGCACAAAAGAAAAATTACAAATATCTCGAAGATAATCGCAGCACCAGACAACAACAAGCACAACAACTCTGACGCCACTTATATAACAACAGGATGTATATAAAAAAGGAATATGGAAATTTGCCACTTATAAAACGATAACAGAAGCATATAAAAAGGAATAATACGGATGTTATCCACCTTATATAAAAATATATGTATCACTGAATATATAAAAATAAATTTCACGGAATATAAAAAAATATAAATTTCACCGAACACCTATATAAAAAATATGTATCCACCTTATAAAAAAAATAAATTTCACCGAATATATAAAAAAAATGTATATGACACTATATCAACTTTTATTCACTACTGTATATTTTATGTGAATCTAAACTATCTAAATTAACTTACGCATATAAAATTCTGTAAAGCATATTGTGCTTCTTCCAGTTTCCAGTGGTAAGTAATTTCTGCTAATGATGACGTAATAGTAGTTGAACCAAACAATGATGAATAATATAATGATGAATAATATAGTAATTAAATCAAAACAACGATGATAATAGTTGAACCAAAAAGAACGGTGATAACGCTGGTAATAGTTGAACCAAAAATGATGGATGATGAATTAAATTTCAGCTAAATAACTGTTGGATGGATGATGAATTTAAATTTCAGTGTTGGATGGATTATGAATTTAAGTTTCAGTGTTGGATGGATGATAATAACTGTTAGATAGATATCCGATTTCCGGCAAAAACTGATTTTTGGGAAAGCAATTTGCTTCATCCCACCGCTGCCACCAATGTTGTATCGGCTATCCAGTCGATACACGAGCCCGACGGGAATATGGGTTTTCCAATAAAAAACACTTATTAAACTTTTTATTTGAACACTTATGCCCGGTTTCACAGTGTTCACTTAAGCTTTCGCTCAGCCTTGAGCTTTCGCTCAACTCATTTTACTGTTTCACAGTAGTGGTTCAACTGTTGAACTTGGTTCAAAATTGATTTGAACTGAGCGACTAAATTTGGGCACTTAAGCCAAAGCTCAGTATATAAGTGAGAGTAATGTCATTAATTTTAGAGAAATCACAGTGAACTTGTGTTTATTTATTGATTTTAATTATAAGTTTGAAGTTTGATTTTTCAATTGTAAAGAGAAGAGAGCATTCTATTAGAAGCATGCCGTAAAGAGTGCGGATAGAAGGCTGCTGTGTAACTCTAAAGATGGAGAGATTATATCTTGCCGCTTTGAATGCTTCATTTTCACAGGAACCTGGATAAAACTTATCAATGCGCAGGTAATAAGAATCACCGCACGTGCATCATCTCAGACAGAAATAGCAACGGCAATTCTTGCAATGGCCAATGTTACCAGAATTCCTAAAAACCGGCTCAAGCTTAATAGCAGACGCGATACATCCATGCCTGGAAATAGCCCGGAACAGCTGTACCATTCCGGAGGATTGGTCGGAAGGTGTCACAGTCAAACGAGTGGCGGGGGGGGGGGGTTGCCGAACGCTTAGAAAATAGCGAGCTGGATTCAGAAAGGGCCCCTCCTGCATATACCATATTAACACATTGAGAATCATAGTGGACCAGTTTCCTGGATTACGATCCCGCTTTTACCTGACAAAATAATAATATTGATAAACGCTCCATATTACAATTCCAAATGCAGAGTTCCCCAAAATGGAAAATTATCCGAAACTTTGAGGTGAGCTCAGGAGTACGATACGGATGTCTACTTTCGTCGTACTCGTTCTTATAGTAATCAGGGGCCATATTTTTTCACAAATCCTTACAACTAAAGATAAAAAACTAGAAAAATCACACAATTTATCAACCAAGAGCAAAAATTTCCCCAACTGATTCAACCACAGTGGCCTGCAAAATCTACTGAACTAAGTTCAGCTGAACTGAGCACAAAAACTAACTGTGAAACTGTTTTGACTTGAGCTAAAGCTCAAAATTACTGCTCAGGTTCAGCTGGGCATCAAACCGGGCATTAGAAATTTATTTAAGAAAAAACGATTTTATGTTTATAGGTTGAGGATCCCGCCAGAACTGGCTGGAAAACTGTCTCGAGGCGACCGTGGAGCCTCGTTACTTTAATATTTTGCTAACTTGCGGATTCCACAGTCGCACGAGCTTATCTTATAAGCAACTTTGCGCTTTAAAGTAATTTGATACCTTTTTTAAATCTGCTTCAGTCGCAATTTTGAAGTAAAAGAAATAAAAGTTAAAATGAAATTAATTTATGGATGAATAATCATTTAATTAAATTGTGACTTGAAGCAGAAATATGTATGGTGTCTAATGGTGTGGCCACACTACGCGGTCTTGGGTCGTACGCGCTTTTGCCTTTTTTTTTCATATAGAGTTTTATGACTTTTTTACGACTTTTTTACGACTTTGTCCATGGTAAAGGCCGTGCGGCCAAACAACGCGGACAAAAGGCTGTGGTTAAAAAGGTACATTGTGCGTCCACACACTATGAGCTTTTCAAAAGCGCGTACGCCGTTTCAAATGAGAATTGATTTTTTCTCACTCATGACTCAGAAAATTAAAAGATCACGCGCGCTTTTGGCTGGCCGTACGACCAAAAGCGCGTGGATTCTAAGTCCGCGTAGTGAGGACGGGCCTTAAAGGAAATGGGTGGTGTACACAACAAAGGGTCCCGAAACTTGCGCAATTTCCTTACGAGAATTTTAATTTCTTTCGCAAGACAAATTGCGCTAAATTTTTGTTGCCAATTTCCTTTGGCGTTTCAGGTTACACTTGGAACATTTGGATGTTTTGCGGTCGTTTACCGGCTGCATGTATATTTTTGTTACACTACTAATGATGATGATTAATGTTTTTTTTATGAAGTTAGGGATTAAGGGATGCTTAAATCCCTACATAACATCAGTTACAGAATTTACGCGGGAGACTATGTTTTCGAGAAAAGTATAGTCATAAATTATCGGACCACGTTTTCTACAAAAAGTCATGACCTCGCACTTGCTAATATTCAGAACCATGTTGTTATTGGAACACCAAGAATTGAAGGTGTTAAGGTCAATTTGCAAACGCGACCAAAACGAAGTACTGCCTCATCTCCACCAAAAGTAACATCGATATTCCTCCTATCTCAGTGGGCAAAGAGAATCTAACGGCTGACTCAACTCTTAACATCTCCTAGACCCCCTCTAACCTTTCCTATCCTCTTCTATCCTTCAAACCAAGCTTACTACTAGACATCGCATCATGAGGTGAACGACATGATGTACTGGCAGTACAAAGGGTGACTCCAAAGCTTGGTTTTTTCACATAAAAAAAAAATCTATAAAAAACTATAAACCATTGCATTCTTTTCTTAAAAGATCAGGTTATACAAGCAGGATACGATTTTTTGACTATATTTCCTTTGGAGTCAATTCCAGAAACATTTGACACAATTTCTTATGATCGTAACACTTATGAAGATCGAGAAACATTTGATCTTTGGAATAACTTAAATCACGAACAGCTTGATGTTGCAACACAAATTTATCTTTCTCTTTTGGGCGAAAATTCCCAAAACTATTTCTATATTGACGGTCCTGCTTGGTGGTTGTGGTAAATAAAACTTTTATTTATCGTGCTTTACTGCAAAAGGTTGCAGCGAATAAAAATATTTTATGTGTTGCCTGGACTGGTACTGCAGCCAATCTTTTACTTAATGGAACAACCTGTCATTCATCTTTCGCATTGCCGTTGAATATTAATTCAGTAAAATTTCCATCTCTCACAAGACTTAAGCGCGAATTCTTAAAATCTGTTGATTGTCTAATCTGGGATGAAGCTCCTAGGGCTCCCGGCATTGGTTTAGAAATCATTGATTTAATTTTTAAAGATCTCATGGAAAACAATTTACCATTTGGAGGCAAAGTAATTGTTCTTGGCAGAGACTTCCGTCAAGTACTCCCTGTAGCTCGTAATTGCAATCGTGTTTCTATTAGTAATTGCATTACAAAATAAAAACTCCTTTTTGGAAATATTTCAAATCTTTTTCCCTTAAAGTGAGAGCTTACGTTGATGAAGATCTCTAAAGTTGGGTTCTCAAAGCTGGCAATTCTACTGTTGAATGTCCCTTTAAATTTATCTCGAAAAATATTGTTACTGATGTGTTTGGTGAAACTTTCACAACGCAAGATGTCCTTAGTATTTCTAAAAGAGCAGTTTTATGTCGCAAAAATGATCACGTCCGTGTTCTTGCTTGATTGCACGCGGAAGAAGTGTCATACATACTATTGAATCGATTCCATGGTAATAGATGGGTCATTCTACGATAAGAGGTTTTGAGTCCATAGAGGATGTGGCCAAGGGGAAAAGTTGGAGTTTTTTGATTAATCACATATAATACGATTTTAGTCTCTTTTATGTACACATTCATGTACGGGCAAGTCACTTTATCCATATTTAGTTACTTTTTAGAAGGCCAGGGTAAATACATCAGGCAGGGTAGAGACACTTTTTTGGATCCTCAATGTTCCATGAGACCTGATGGACACGCAAAGAACCAGGAAAAGTCTTTATGTGTTGTTTGACACTAACAAGCAAAGCGTCTTTCTCTAGGATATTTTTGTCGTCAATAAGGAGACCATTGACGCTAGGACAGCATCTGATAATTCGCTCAGAGATGCTATGTCACGGCCAATACCTACCAATCGGTCTGCTGATTTCTTACAGACAGCACCGATACCATCAGAATTCCCTTACCATGTCTGGCTTCATGGTAATTCCAAGTAAAGCATATTAAGTTTGGGGGAAATTCTATCAAATGAGTAACAAGAAAGTAAAACATATATTTGTTGCGGTATTGTGTCACAGGTCCATCGCTCCAAAAAAGCAGGTTTGCCACTTCGGCTGGCAAGCTGTTCAAAATTGGCTGTAAGTGAGCTCATATAGCTGGAGGTGAATGTAACAAATTTTGTGACGTAGAACAATAGCATGTAACCTTTACTTCACCTGATGCCTCTTCTTTTGTATAAGTTACATCCATGTGCCCAATTTATCTGTTGACCTGAACCTCCGAAATGGAATGCTCCATACTCCTTTAGAAGTTAGCTATATCTGAATTAGTTTGCACAAACATCTTATGATCCACATTGTCTCCCCTGGTCAGTGAGTATCTCCCTTGGTAGTTAGCTTGCCTGGAGAAATACGGCAGGGGAGAGACGTTTTCGTGACAAATTTAAAATTTTTAACTGACATAACGTAATATTGGGTTAATAATATATCACACCTCCACTATTACAGTATTGTTGAATTTAGGCAGTAAAAACAAAAAAATAAAGTTAATTTTATAAATTTTACGACTGACCAGGGGAGGGACACAATCACCTTGCGAAACCACTGCCACGCACTATCGCGTCGCCCCAACTAACAAATGACAGCGATTTAACGGCTCCTGTGTTTAGTGTTACAAACTTCACATTGATACGCGTCCGTGAGCGCAATTTAGAATATGGCCATCTAATACTTCTGTTTACATTAACGGGCCAAAATTCGCCAGGGGAGATACATAAAAAAAGCGGGACAAAAAATAAGTTCGAAAATTATTGCAAATAAACAAATATTTTTGTATTTTCCCTTTATAATACTTAAATATACTCTTGTTTAAGTTCATGCTAAAAAAACTCAAAGTAAACAACGGCGACAAAGAAGGTATATACTGTTTGCATCTTTAACTAAAAACGTTAAAGGGACAGGCCAGGGTAGAGACTTTTTCAGACTTAAATTTGGAATTTCAGGAAAATGTACTATAATTGTGCCTTTAATCATAGTGGCATTTATAAAATGCATTAAGATGCTGTGATTTATTGCATAAAATGACAACATGTAGAATAAAAATGCTATTTTATAATTGATGCCGTACACATTACCTCTTATCGTAGAATGACCCAGATAACGATGTTTTCACGAAGCACAAGTAAACTTTCCAGTAGAATTTCTTAATACTTTGAACCCATCCGATATGCCCCCACATAAGTTAAATTTAAAAAAAGGTTGCATAGTTTTGTTATTACGAAACCGAAACACATAAACGCGTTTGAAACAGGCACTTTTCTTGATTTTCAGAAAAAACAACTTTCGGCGAAGGGGAAGTGGAATATGGTGTGGATTTCTATTGATAGTCCAGTCAAATTAGTCGAAAAAAGAGGATGAAATTGTCAAAACTGATGATTCTTAGCTACTATTTGCCATAATTATAATTTTCCAAGGTTGTTAAATAGCTAAAAATTCGTAAACCTCTCGGTTGACCTTTGACCCGCTGTATCGCGGACATAATCGACATGGAGTTTCGACCAATACCTCGTTGGAAAGATATTTTCATTGCCCGTATTCCCGCCATTTACTCCTTTTTCATATGAGAAACCGTTAACGAAATATTCCAAAAAAATGGCGTTATCAGTTATTTCAGCCACGTCCAGTGCGAACTTTGGCGTTGGATTACTCGCAAACTACATAAGCGATACCGACGATTAAGGGCACATTCTAAAGGTAATTATTAGGCCTTTAAATTTGTTAATGGACATAAAGCCAAAAAAAATTACCATTTGGCGAGTTAATTGCAAAAAACTGCATTCAACCCTCACCACACGATCATGGTTGAACTTTGACCGGCCATTACTTTGAGCCAAATCAACTTACAGAGCTCGTTGAGGGCTCATTTTTTAGATAATTTTATTCTCCACAACTTTGCCATTGATCATTATCAGCTATCATTGCATGCAAACGAGCTATTTAATATAAACAAGCTCTCCCTCTTTTTCAAGATGGCGGCTTTTCCCAAGCCACTGCGACCCCACAAACTTGGTTTTATCATTGTCAGATGTACCCGAACAAATACCAAAAAAAAATTCTGAACCTCTTAAAATGCAATTTCATTTACTAATTTGACTGGACTATGAGTAGATTTCGAGAAATCAAAATTTTTCTTGTCAGGCATATATGAAAACGCTCGAAATTTTCCATCGCAGGAAGCTAGGCCGGCAGAAAGCTTGCCCACACCATATTTCACATCCCTTCGCCGAAAGGTGTTTTTTTCTGAAAATCAAGAAAAGTGCCTGTTTTCAAACGCGCTTATGAGGTATTAAATCAAACCTCACAAACTTTTCATGAAAATGGGTTGGTAGAGCAACTCTTCGAGAATAAATAACTCTAGCACCACTGTGGGCCTTGTTCAAACTTTTTTCCTGAAACGGCTTTTTTACATATTTGAGATTTACGCGAAAAGTTATGATTCTTTTTGCATGAAATTTTTATTGTAGATAGGCACTAACAGAAGCCAGGCCAATTTAAGCCCTGAAACAAGGTTCTACAATAATTACAGTCCCTGTAATAAAATGTCAAAAAATGGCCATATTTCGCGGTTTTTATTTTTTTTGTGCAAAAACCTCTTGACCGATTTCAATTGTCCAAAACTCATAATATTCGTCTTTTTGAGAGCTATTACGTACTATTTTTTGTTTTCCAAAAACAAATTTTTTTCGCACCTAAAACGTTGAAAAACGTGTTTATGCTACCATTATTAACTTTTTTCCACCTGTTCTCCTGGACTGATTTTATCCAAAACACATTCATTGAATTCCTACGATTTTTCTCTTAATTATAGCGTCCAAAAATCACAGGGTAGAACTTTTTTTCTATCCTTCCTGGACTTGGACTACCTAGTTAAGGACATTGAATGGCAACAGATAACATGGGTGCGATATACAGGGTGTACTACGAAGAGTGACAAAGCGACCGGCCATGGATAGGTTATGGATAGACGAACAAAAAATCGTATGGGTGGGGGGGGTCGTAACGCCGCTAGGCGTTATGAAGTTTTTTTAGAGTCTTACATATCACCCTGTATTTTTGTAACCCTATGAGCTATTTTCATGAATAAGGTATCAGTATAAGCAGAATACACCCGCCTATCTAAAACGCAGAAAGAACATACAATTATTTAGAGAAAAAGGTTAGGTAAATCCATAGTTCTTTGATACAAAAAAAAACATGATAGTCAAATTTTACAAACTTTTAAATTGTACAAAATATATTTTCTTTATATACAAATATAAATAGCACCGCTCAACAGGAAGTTCACTTATTCTTAAAACCTTACAAAATAAATTACAGCTAAGTAGAAGTTAATGCTAACATTTTGTTAAAGCTTCTAGCTGAGCTTTAAGAGCATCTAATTGGCAAAGAAGTTCTATATTCTGTCGTTCCAAGTAAGCAGCACGAATCGCAATTTCATCTTCCTTAATCCTTCTTCGATCGCGAGATTTCTTCGCTGCCGCATTGTTCTTCCGTCTTCTTTCATAGTATGCAGCATCCTTGATAGATCCATTCTGATTTGGCACAGCTGGGGAATTATTGTTGTCTTTTGAGGAATCTTCAGTCTCTGCTTTTAACATATTGTTTCCATTAGTACTTCCAGTATCATTATCACTCGATTCTGCACAGCGATCTTCACTTTCACTACTAGCAAAATGTGTCCTTTTCTGCCTACCATTCCTACTGTTGGTCCTTCTCATTTTGGGGTTTGTTATAGTTCTTTGGCCACCGTTTGCTGTTTGTATTTGCTCCAGGACGCGTTTACGATATTCAGTGTATCGTTCAACTCGTGGACCGTTGTACAGGACATCTGTGGCAGCAAAATTTGCTGCGATAATCATCGGATCTCGTGGGTAAGCTTTAAAGGGGCGTGTTGGTTTTCCTTCGTTGCTAAAAATTTTCGGATACAAAATTGTAGCTGGTGCTGGGACTCCGGCCATTCCGTTATCTTTTTCCACTGTCGCTCCAACATTTTGGGACTCTTGTTGAATTTTCGGGAGCTGCAAAGGAGGACTACCTATCGCATTTATGGGCTGGAATAAATTCTGTTGTTGAGCGTACGGGAAATTAGAACGAGCTGTTTCTTCACATTTAAACTCAGGATATACAACTGGATAAGAAATTTGGTTTGAAACAATCGAGTTTTTAGTATGATGAAGAGTTTCCAAAGCGTACGCTGGATTATTTTGATGTGCTAAACTATGTCGCAATAAAAGCGGATTAAATAGTGATTCGCTATTTGTGTTTGGAGATCCTGTCTCAACGCTGGATAGTGTATTGCATGGTGAAGGTGTTTTTCTAGTTTCAATAGAATCCCGGCGGCGAGATAAATCTAAAACTTGACATCGTTCTGGTTTTGATGAAACATGATAATCGTGATAGTAATTGAAATCCGTCATATTTTCCGTATTTACATAAGATTCTAAAAAAATAATAAAACTAAGTAAAAAAGGTGACAAAATTTTTTTTACTAATAAACACACCTCTTTTCATAATAAATAAAAATCTTCACAAAATTCCGAAACGTTCTTTTCAATACTATTTTCCACTTGCACTATAAGGAAACTTCCTACTTCGCTTATTTCAACCAACTGACCCAAATTGACCCTGCGTCCAATTTTATACCTCGTATGCTACGAAATGGCAAACAGTACCCACAGACATGAGCCAATGGGTGACAAAATATTTGCGAAAAAATTGCCTCTGTTTGTCCTTTTCTTTCATGATCATGATAAGAAATTCTTGACCTGTTGACCACTAAAACGAAAGAGGTGAAAGGTAGTGCATTTTTTGTTCCGATATTTCGCTATTTTTGGAAAAAAATTTCCTATCCCTTTCTCCGAGTTATTTTAAAGGGGTGAAATGGTGGGAGGGATGATTTTGGATTTTACACAAAAACATTTGTTGGAATAGTAAACGCGTAGGAAACACCATAGAATAGCTTTTGTGGGATGTATATGTTGATTTTTTATATATGTACTTTTGACTTCTATTTCAGGTAAGATTATTTATTATGATGTGCATTCTGCATGTATATAGGAAGTTCTGGCTGTTTGTTGAATTTTCTTTCCTATAATAACCGGTGTTGTATTGATTTGATATCAAATGTACCCATGATAATCGGAAGTGCGGAGTTCGGCTTGAAAAGCGTGAATAAGTTGATTTTGAAACTCATAAAATAACATAAAATTAGATTATTAAGAAAAAATAGAAAAAAAGAAAAAAAAAGTTATCAATAACAAAAACAGAAGAAAGTTTTATTAAAAAATATATAGTTTAAAAATCTTAAAAATACGTTTTTTTTTAAAATGAACTAAAAAGTAAAAAATAATTTTGAATGTAAAGTTTAAAGAATGAAATTAATGAAGTTACTGGTAAAAATTATAAATATAACTTACATATCCCGTGTTTTTTTAATCTGTTCTGAAACATTAAAAAAACGGCAAGGGAAATTTTCATTTTTATTTACATAAATTACCGCTTTGGGCATTTTAATTTCTTCTAATATTGCATAAAGATCGGTCTTATTTATCTCTCCATTCTCCTCCTCCTCTGCGTTTTTTATTCAGTAAACAGAACATTTTACTTTATTTGTCAACTGTCAAGTTAAAAAACGTATGTGAGAAAAGGGAAATTTAAAATTTCCCTTAGTGCTGGATAGTGTTCTTGATAATTATCGGGTGCAAGACTTTTGTATGGAAGCTGTTCTGTTCTGTCCTGGAACAGATTAAAAAAACACCCCTTTAATGTAAAAAACGGTTGGGCGATTTTTACCTATATTCTTATTTTATTAAAACTGGATTTTTTCGTAAGCGCACCACGCTTGTTTACATTTAAGTAAGTCATATTTATAATTTTTACCAATAGCTTCATTAATTTCATTCTTTACACTTTACATTCAAAATTATTTTTTGTTTTTTAGTTCATTTTAAAAAAAGCGTATTTTTTAGTTTTTTTAAACTATATATTTTTATTTTCTACTTTTTAGTCTATTATATGTCTTCCGCCATTTTATGATGGCCGCCATATTAGATTCAAAATGACGTCACACAGCTTACTGTATTCTACTCGTCATTCCCTTTCATTTGATTTCCATACCGTGGGGGTTGTAAAAAAATGGTAATCCGGCAGTTTGTGTTGGCCGCTATTTTGAATTTGGAGTCACGCCTGAGGATACGGAATCGTTGGAGAATACTCGATTAAATACTCATGAGTATAATCGAAAGAAAATTACTTAATGAGTACTTTTTACTCGTTCGGAAGCACCCGATTCCTTGAGAATCGATGGACATTTCTGCGAAATGTCTTAGCGTATGCATTACTCGATTTTGTTATTGTATTAAAACTGCTCGAGTTTAATCACTTTTTCTTATTTTTGTGCTTTGGGGGTCAAACGCTACTCTTGGCTACCGGCAGGCTCCTGCATGCCGGTTATATGGTACTCAAACCCACTAGAAACACCTCCTGATCTTGTACACCTCCCGCGTGACTGGCTTTTTTAACATAGCTTCGCGGCGATGGATCAGCTTTTATTTTACTCCTGGGGTTTCTTTGCCTTTCTCTCTTCTTCTCGGCTTCTTCCAACCTCAACTTCCTGAGAATATGGCTTTAGCATCGCTTCCACCTTCCTCCACCCATCCTCGTTCCTCGTCATAAGCGTCCTACGATGTTTTTCGGTGTTGGCGGCGCCTTGGCCACAAAGTCTAGAAATTAACAAGTCTTTCATCTTCATGGGCTGTTTCACACGAGACGATGGCCAACCAACAAAATCTGCTGTCATCGTCCATTTCCTTTTCAAATTTGACGAAAAGTCGTACGGGCTTTCACACGGGCCAATTTTTCCAACCAACTGTACGTCAAAACGCTTTATCTTATTGTTGTTGTTTTTATTTTAATTCTCTTTTGCGTACTTTCTGAGTGAAATAAAAGTCATTTCTCTTTCTTTTCTTTTCCAACAAGCAACAAAAAACAACAACAACCACACCGCTGTCAAAAAGTCGTATCGTGTGAGAAAGTTGGATGGGAAAATCTTCCCTCCCCATCGTCCTCTCTCACCCTCTTCTCTAAAAAAAATGAATATCGTACGGTTTCTGTTGGTTGACCGTCGTCCCGTGTGAAACAGGCCCATATGGTTAATGAGTGAATTTTTGTACACATTCGCACACAACTATATCCTGGTGAAGATTTTATGATTTTATATGGAGTTAAACTTGATGTATTGCTGTTTTATGAAAAAAAACAGCTGATTCAATTTTCCTTCCTTTTCTGTTCTGCATACTTGATCGAAGAGAGGGAAACTGGCTTTAAATATTCAAGCGACAGTCTTGATACTATAACGTAGAACTCAGTTAAATTTTTACACCTCCCGCACCTGCGTGAGTCTATAGGAACCGCCAGTCAGAAAAAAGAGTCCCCATCTCATGTACGGCAGGTATAAGGGAATAAATGAAGAAAATATGGGGTTTGTTAAAATACCGTAAGTCTGCGGGCCACTGGCTCTTAGACTAATATGTCCATACGATTTAAGGAGTATCCACACACATCAGGGCCGTGCCCGGGACGTCACAGGGCCGACTGCTGTCATGTGTGAACGAGCCCCTGCCCGGACACGGACATGTGTGAACGAGTAAAGGAGTATCCACACATATTAGTGTTCCGTCAAGGGTTCAAAAAATATCGGTGCGTACATTTTATACGAACTCGTTCACACATGTCCGTGTCCCGGCCGGAGCAAAAATCGAACGTCCCGGGCACGTCCCTGATGTGTGTGGATACTCCTTTAGGCAGCTCCAGGGCCTGTTGCCCTGTTTAACGATAAAAATCACCATGGTTGGAATATATCCCCAATTGGGGCTGGATCTATAGAGACAGACCAAGTTGTCGAGAATCAGGTCGAGGCGCTTCTGAAGGAGTGCCAGGAGAATTTAATCTTCTCCCGGGGTTCATAGTGTTGAAAAGAGGACACTTCCCATTCAACCTAGGTTTCTTCATGGTTAGTGTATGAGCCATCCTCCTTGGAGAGGAGCTTTTGGAGTCCAGTTGCCTCTGGTCAACAATTTCTGCCACTAGTATTTAACGGTTATTTAGCCCTAATAGAGCCTACATACGCAGCGGTAGGTTTTTTTCAATTTAAACCTCTTTTTTACCCCCCAACCCCACTATCTACAAAAGGGCCAATTCTCCGGGCTAGCGAGTGTGCATACGTTGTTAACTGCGTATCACACTCTATGTACATACAGGTATATACGAAATATCAGCTTTAAGTAAATGACGTATAGGTCTGACACGCCCGGGCTCTTGGACTATTAGCTTTTATACTTGCAGACTCGAATCGGGTTGCTTAGTTCTGCTTCAGCTCAACATGTCGTCGGTATTTAATGCTGCAACTTCCAAATGCTTCGATTAATCAGAGCTACAGATTCAGCTACTAATAATGTAAACCGTTCTGTGACTGATACTAGTTGGTCAGTTGCTGATATTCAGCGAAAAAGAAATATTAAACAAAAGGAGTCAGAAATTGTAACTAGCTGACCATTTAAAAAGCAATTCGAAGAATAATCTAAGGAATAAAAGTAAGTCCTGCAAAAGAAGGAAGATCCCTTTATTTCACGACATCCACTTTGACTGCAATAGTATACCCAGCTCGCTTAGGAAGAACTGACCTAGCTTTCCAAATATAAAGCTTGGCGGCACGACCTTAATTCAGATTATATTGACAAAACTGATTTGGACCTAAATTGTAATTTAATTTTCTAAATTTCTATTATATAAATAGAAAATGAATGATTTTATTACTATGATTTTGCTAATGTACCGAGCTCTTATATTTTCTTAATAGAAATGAAATCGCGCAATTTTGCAACTTTTACATATTTGAGAAAGTTGTCAATATCTTCTTAATGAGTATTTCATGAGTTTTCCATATTCTATGTTAACGGAGGTACTTTAAGATATGCCTACAAAGGCAGAAAACGCCATCAATGGACAAAATATGCGAACAGGTAAAAACACATTTTCTAGTAGCTACCTAAAGTTGAGCAATTACAAAAGTGATTAGCGTTCAAAATTGGTAGTTTATTTCCATTGCGATAGCCGAAACGAAAAGAGAGAAAATTTTGGTTTTAAACTAGTTTAGATGATTTTTGCCAAATATTTACAATTGAGAGAAATTGGGGAGATTTCTTTTAGGCAATCGATCATTTTAAAGCCATTATAATTGCAGAAAAACCGCAATAACATATCATTAGGGCCTGGTCACATTACATTAGGTTTCAATAAAAAAAGGCGCTTATTAGGCACCTATTATAGTACAGTGCAATGGTATTTCTGCTGGGTATTTCATACAGGGTGCAATTTTTTTCTGCGATGTGTGGGTGGGGTCACATTTAGTTTTGGGAAAAAGTTTTCAAGCAATTGGCTCGAGAAATAGAAACTGTGAGCCCCACAAATTTTTGTAGGTAGATTTTTTTGTATATAATTAAATTTTCTTCAAATCTTGGCAATAACTTTCCATCGTAAAATAGTTATTAGTAAAAATGCAAAAAAAACTGAGTTCGATGAAATCTGAAGCGGCACGACATTTTTATTTTTGAACCTGAAATATACTTTAGTTTAAGGCTTTCTTGAAGAACATAAAACTAGTAATTTTTTGAATTAGGATTATTGTTACACATTGATTTTACAACGCTGCAAGCCCAGGTATGTGTGGCGCACAGGTATAAAACGGAGTGTGTGCTTACATTACATAACATTATTTCTATTAATTCGAAAGAGTTCGGAATACATTACAAAGTAATTAGTTTGCACTTAGAGGTATAAACAAAAACCTTTTTACCCTTTCTTTGAAGTACCTGCGCACCGGCAATGGTAGTGTCCTTTTCTTTTCTTTTATTGCCAATGTACCTCTTGTATTCTATTTTTAGCTAATAAAAAATTTTATTACCTATGTACCAGTAATTTGAAATTTTTA
This sequence comes from Thereva nobilitata, assembly GCA_963855945.1. Lineage (NCBI taxonomy): Eukaryota > Metazoa > Arthropoda > Insecta > Diptera > Therevidae > Thereva > Thereva nobilitata. Next base: position 40,215,429 of record OY979697.1, read on the forward strand.
AAAGAAATTTTCATTCATTATTGTGTTTCCAACATCGGCGAAAGCTTTGTTTTTGAAGTTGTTAAGTTGACAATTTTACAGTGAAAGTAAAAGTAAATTATTTTAAGGAGAAGATCCGTGTAAAAAATAAATAAAATTTAATTTTATTTAAGTGAACTGTGAACTGTGTTATTATTGAACAAATTGGGATTTATAAATAAAAAAGATAAGCAAATTATTACCTATGCCGTTTGAAAATAAATCTCTACTTATACAAGTTTTGCATGATTGTACATAATCAAATCTATGTATATTAGTAAAATCAATTTTCCAAATATTTTGCTATATTTAAAAGGTATAAATTAATAACAATTTAATCTTTTAGCAATGGCAACAAAACGCACATCGGATACGGAAGAGAAATATGACGAAAATGAAGGACATTATACAAAAAAAGAAATAGATGAGAAGTTTGACGAATTGAAAGGTATTTTAATTTATTACTTATAATGGTTTTCTTTAACAATTTTTTTTGGCAGATTTGGCTTCTTGACCGGGCAGATTTCTTCGTTTTTCTCAGAAAAATGCGTTATTAACAGTATATTTTTTTGCTTTTATGATGCACCAAACTATTACCTAAAATATTTCAAAAAAAAATATACCGTTAATAACGCATTTTTCTGAGAAAAACGAAGGAATCTGCCAGGTCAAAATGCAAAGCATCGATTTGAGGCTACGTATTGAAGTCACTCAAGTTTCTGTCCTTTATATCAAATAAAACAATACACATTTACCTAAAATATGAGCCTAATTAGGTTACTTTACGATAATTAGTCTAGAAGTAATTCAAGTTTAAGTAAATTTTGAAAAAATAAATTTTTTTTTCGTAAACACCATGTCTCTTGGTGGATAGTGGGGATAGCCGCCCTCTATAGAACAATTTTATTCTCCAAACACATCCAGGAATCACCCCTGAAAATATTAGCCGCGTAGGCCAACAAAGGATTTATTGATCGTCTGATGACCTTTGCAAGTCGCGAATGAGTGCATATGAGTATTTTAAATCTTTAAAACGGCGATATCTCTTGATTGGCAATTCGTACGGGAAAATGTATAATATCTTTTTTCGTAGATAATCGCATAATCTACAAACTTTGTAAACACTATTTTATGATAAGACTTAACGTTTAAGAGATATTTGCAAAAAACTGATATTTTGACCCTTTGACCTTGAATAAAAATATTTCCCGGCGACCGATCGCGTGTCAGTCTCGAAATTTTATTTATAATGATGTTTTTAAGGTGTGTACCAATTTTCAGCAACTTCCGAATTATATTCAGTCAAAATCTATTTTGACTGGACTATCTGCAGTCCTTGGGTTTCGTCGATTACATTACAAGTGTTGATGAATTTTGTTTTGATTTTAAGTGTGTTGTATTTAATTTACGCTTGGTAAAATTATAATGGATAACTTTATTCAAACAAAACGAAAATGTGTTGAAGACCCAGGAGAGAGTATTGAAAAAACTGTAGAAAAACGAAATACAGAAAATATGACGACCAATATTTAGATTTTGGATTTACCTACGTTAGCAAAGGAAATATGGCACTACCTCAATGTGTTGTTTGTCATAAGGTGCTGGAGACTGAAAGTAAGCTTCCTAATAAATTGAAATGTCGTTTAGAAACATATTACCAACAACAATATTTACCAACGAAAACCGCGAGATTTTTTTGCAAGAAAATTGCCAGAACTAAAACATCAGTCGACATCCTTGAGCATCTATTCCTTCCAAAGCACTGCTTGCCTCTTACAAGGTCGCTCACAGTATTGCCAAATGCAAAAAAACCACACACGATTGCTGAAGATCTTATTTTACCTGCAGCGATTAATATGGCACCAGTGATGATTGGAGAGTCGGCGGCTAAAGAAATAAAAAATGTTCCCCTTTCTAACAATACGATTAGTCGTCGCATTCACAACAAAGCTGAAGACATTAATGAGCAAATGGTGGAAAAAATTCAATGGGAAAACTGTGTCGGTATGGCAAGAGGGTCGCCAGCCAATCGGCCAGAGGGGGCAAGATGATAGAGGTTGGGAGAAATATGAAAGAAAAATAAATAAAATTTGTAAAGACATATTTTTATTATTAGAAAATTAAAAAAAAAGAAAATATTCCTCGCGGGTTTTTGGCGAAGTTTTCCACCACTTCATTATTAAAATGGTACAGGTTGTCAAAAATACGCTTTCTGTGCACACTCATCATTGCTAGACCTCGATGGACAGCAATGCCGTAGCTACTCTGCTAAATTTTACTAATTTTAACGTCTATTTTTAAAAATGTTGGCAATCGCCAGTACAGTCGGTAGTACAGATAATTAGAACAGAATGAAGTACTCTCTCTCAAATAAGTAGGTAAGACTTATGGGGTGCGACAGCGAGGGAGACCCAACCTCCGCTGGAAGGATGGCGTAGACCAGGACGTTCAGAGCATAGGGGTGCCAAACTTGATGACATCGGCTCAGAATCGGGACCGGTGGAGAGAACAATTGCGAGAGGCCAGGACCGGATCCCGGTTGTAGAGCCGTTAAAGAAGAAGAAGACTCTCTCTCAAATAGAGTTGAGCCGGACTGACACGAGGCAGTACATTTGTCCCTTACACAATGGTAAATTGTACTGTACTGATGGGTTGCTTCTTTCTTACTCCTTTTAGGGCAGTAAAATTGAACTTAAAATAAGGCGAGGTGAGTTGTAAATACGCTCTGGAGAGACGTTTCTTACTTCTTTTGCGGCAACAAAATTTCCAACTTGAAATTCGGCGAGGTGAGATTGTAAAATGGAAATATACATTGTCCTACCTACTCTGAGGCAGTTTATGCATATTAGAATCTAACTCGTAAAAAAAGCTCTTCATTGGTATTTAATTTCTTTCTTTTTTTAATTTGCTTGTTTTTGTCATTTTGACCACGGTACAAGTATTACAAGGTATGCTCCTACGGAAAGCTTTTTCGCCATGTTTTCTTGTTGCGACGTCACTCGTTCCCAGCTTTTCTGCTGTTTACGTTTTCTCCATATAAAAACAGTGAGTTGTTTGTAAAAAATTTAGTTTTGCGGGTTTATTGTGGAAATTGAGTTATTATTTGTAAAGACAATTATTTAATAGTTTGTGTAGTGTTTTAAAAAATGGTTTCGTGTATAGTGAAAGGCTGTAAAAGCCTTAGAATAGAGAAGGAAGCGCAATTAATTAAAATCGGGGAAGCATTTCGGCAACACATATTCGAACACATCACTTGGCTGAAAATGTTTGGAGCAGACGCGAACGAATTTCGGTACGCCTCTGTCCGGGAACTGCATGAAACCTATGAACATACGGTTGTTTCTTTTCTTTTAGAGCGAGAGGTTCTTTAATTTAAGTGATTTCCTCCAATCCGTACACATGTACGCTATTTTCGGTTCCTTATCTTCTCTATTCTAAGGTAAAAGCAACGATGGGAAGAAATGCATGGACAAAAACATAAGATTTTTTAAATTTCCCAGTGAGATAAACATTCGAAAAATGTGGAAAAATCGTGTGGACAACAAATTAAAAATATTAATATCGCAAAAGTTTGCTCCAAGCATTTTGCGGAAGAAGATTATGCCTTACGCGATAAATTATTAAACATTCCGCATAATAAAGGGCGTTTAAGTGCAACCGCAATACCAACGCAGGGTATTCCCGATAAAATTGAGCCTACTGATAGGTCCACCAGAGCTTTAAAAAGAAGTCAAAAGAAATATGTTACCGCAGTGTTAAATAATTTTGGGTAATTAAGGAATAACATTATTTGTTTTATTTTAATTCATCTTTTATTATAAATTCAAACTTCTTCCTAGCGAAGAACAAAAATTGTTAGCGAAAGTGGACCACCGTATAGATGATGGTCAACCCGATATAAAGAATATGTTCACACAGACTGAGTATAACTTTAAATTATAATTATTATTTCACTACTAATTTATTAATGCGCAGAGTTGACAACGAATGCGCCAAAGAAAGAATGCGCGGATTATGGAGTTGGAAACAAAAATCAATGACATGAAAAAACAGAATCTGTCATTGGAAAAAAAATGCGAAAATTATGGTAGTATTGAAAAATCATTGCGCAGAATTTTTTCAAAAGGACAAATTAAAAAATTAATGAACCCTACAAAGAAAGTGAAGTGGTCGTTAGATGACATATCATCCGCAGTTTGTTTACATTCAGCAGGCCCAAGAAGTTATAGATTTTTGCGGAAAAAGAAGTTTCCTTTGCCCGGGTTATCGACTCTTAAGGCCCGTCCTCACTACGCGTACTTAGAATCCACGCGCTTTTGGGCGTACGGCCAGCCAAAAGCGCGCGTGATCTTTTAATTTTCTGAATCATGAGTGAGAAAAAATCAATTCTCATTTGAAACGGCGTACGCGCTTTTGAAAAGCTCATATTATGTGGACGCACAATGTACCTTTTTAAGCACAGCCTTTTGTCCGCGTTGTTGTGCCGCACGACCTTTACCATGGACAAAGTCGTAAAAAAGTCGTAAAAAAGTCATAAAACTCTATATGAAAAAAAAGGCAAAAGCGCGTACGACCCAAGACCGCGTAGTGTGGTCCCACCATTAGAAGATGGGCGTTATGGTGGGACCACACTACGCGGTCTTGGGTCGTACGCGCTTTTGCCTTTTTTTCATATAGAGTTTTATGACTTTTTTACGACTTTGTCCATGGTAAAGGCCGTGCGGCCAAACAACGTGGACAAAAGGCTGTGCTTAAAAAGGTACATTGTGCGTCCACACACTATGAGCTTTTCAAAAGCGCGTACGCCGTTTCAAATGAGAATTGATTTTTTCTCACTCATGACTCAGAAAATTAAAAGATCACGCGCGCTTTTGGCTGGCCGTACGACTAAAAGCGCGTGGATTCTAAGTCCGCGTAGTGAGGACGGGCCTTTAAAAGTTGATATTCGTCCAGGTATTTTGTCAGACGTCCTAAATTTAATGGGCAAGTGTGAATGGGTGGTGCTACACGGAGAGTTATTTAATGCTACACGAGGCTGTCTTCGGCTTAGAATAATTCTTTACCCTACATGAAAACTCCGCCTTGCTACGGCATGCCGGTCCCAAGCCCGGATAAAGGAGGAGGGTAAAAAGCAATGGAAGCAACACACGGAAGTTGTACCCCAGGTGGTAAACCTGCAAGCCAGGGAAATCCACCCTCTACGGAGGTCGGCCTCATGGATTCTGGGGGAGGCCATCTATTGCTTAATAAGAACAGGGAGGTGGACGGCTCGCATGTCAACGTAGTCACGCAGGAAAGCGTAGAAGCGGCGACGAGCGAGCTAGTGAAGCTGAACCTGGAGGCATCCTCAGAGAAGGTGGACAATGCGACGCAGCAATGTGTCAAGAGGTCAGCCGGATCTGGGCCTGCGGCGCAGAAATCCGACTCGGAAAAGAGGCTGCAAAAGCAGCTGAAGCAGAAGAGGAAGAGGGAGCGCAGAAAACAGAAGAAGGCAACTTCCTCTGTTAGGGGATCGGCCGAGTCCACTCCGGAGGAGGTGGGACCCGCGAAGAGGTTCAGAGGCGAAAGTCTCTGCACCCCAGCTGTGGGTTCTGTTGACGAAGGAGCGGTCAAGGCCAGCAAGAGGAAGGGTGGACAACCTGCCAAACAGGGAGCCAACCCTCCTGTCTCGGGAGTCGTGCGTGCGGAGCCTGGTGTGGGGAATACCTACGCAGGCATAGCAAGCAATGACCTCCTTATGGGCGTGGCCGACGATGGCAGGGAGGGGGGTCTGGGCAAAAAGCAGCTAACCGCCTTTAAAGCGGCCTTGCTTAAGGCACTAGACTCACTGCCTGACAACGCTGGCGACATCGGTATTACCGAGGTAGACTTGGAGGACGGGGTCATTGCACTTAGGTGCGTGAACCAAAAATCCAAGGCCTGGCTGTACGAAGCTGTTAGGAAGATGACTGACCTATGGGAAGGAGTCAACCTGAGAGTGGAGCGCCTTCACATCCTTAAGGATGTGAGAAGGATGATCATCCGAGTTCCCGGTTTGCCGGAGAGCAAGGAAACCATCCTAGCCAGATTGCGTCGTCAAAATGCCTGCGTGACGGACACTTCTAAGTGGAGGGTCAGTCGCATAGGCAGATATGGTGACGCGAAAAACGGCGGTTCTATTTTCACCGTATGGTGTCCGAAGGAGGAGGCGGAGGCGGTCAGGCTTGCAGGGGGGAAACTCAACTGCGGGCTGGACCTTGCCTACGTGCGATTCCAGAAGGACAAGCCGGAGGAAATGGAAGAGTCGGCCGGAAAGGCAGCTGAATGAGGGGACCAGTGCAATGGAATCCTCGTCAGCTGGGCGGGAGGTGGGCCAGTTCCGGCAATTAAAGGTTTGCCAGTTGAATCTACACCACAGCAGAGCAGCATCAGCAATGATGACGCGAAGCTTCGGTGAGTTGAAGCTGGATATTGCTCTCATACAGGAACCCTGGATCTACAAGGGTAAGATTAGGGGACTATCTGGGAGCTTTGACACTCTGTACGTTCCCAATGCGAATGAAAGAGTGAGGACGTGTGTGCTGGTGAAACACGGAGTGCAGGTGGTCTTACTGCCGCACTTGTGTACACCAGATCTCACAGCAGTACGCGTAGGTACTGGAAGTGGGGCTTTCATTCTAGCCTCAGCCTACCTTCCGTACGATTCGCCAGATCCTCCGCCCACCAGGGAGCTGGAAACTCTGGTTATTACCTGTGGCGAAAAAGGCACAGGGTTAATAGTTGGTTGCGACGCAAACGCACACAACACGGTGTGGGGAAGCACCAACGACAACCACAGAGGAGAGGCTTTGCTCGAATTTGTGGGATGCAACAATCTGGTTATTGCAAATAGAGGGGCAGACCCAACCTTCGTTGATGCTAGACGAAGGGAAGTCATAGATATAACTCTATGCAGCAACCGGATGCTGACAAGACTGACCAACTGGGAGGTGATGGATCGGGCGACTATGTCAGATCACAGAGCCATCTCTTTTGAAATAGCGTACGGAACCCCGGGCAGGGGAGACGGAACTAGAACCACGAGAATTCCCCGCAGCACGGACAGGTCTAGATACATTGAAATGTTGCGCACGAATCTCGGGGAGAGCGTGCCAAGGGTACCGAAAACCACAAGAGAAGCAGAGTCTCAGTTGCATATCCTGCAGACAGCGATAGAGAACGCTTTTCGAGTGGCGTGCCCTCTTACGTCAGTGGATGACCATGATCCCACACCCTGGTGGTGTAGGGAACTGGAGAAACTGAAGAAAGAGGTCAGAAGGGCTTTCAACCAAGCGATGAGGTGCAATGACCCGGTTGCCTGGGAGAATTATAAAGCCAAGAAAAGAGAAATGAAGCAAACTCTGCGACGACGAAAAAGGGAGTCGTGGAGGGACTTCTGCTCGAGCATGGAGAGCATATCTGAGGCCAGCAGACTTCAGAAAATGATCTCCAGGGACCCGGTCTCCAAAGTCGGACTCGTTCGTGACTCGTCGGGAAGGATGGCGGAGACGCTGGAGGAAACCAACAAGATCCTGATGGAAGTTCACTTTCCTGGCAGCTACGTCTCGGGTAAATCTTGGGTTATTCGTAACAGAATGACTACAAGGATGAACCGAGAGGAGGCTAACGGGTTGGTGACAGAGGAAGGGGTGAGACGTGCAATAGACACATTCTCTCCCTTCAAGACATCGGGTCGTGACAGAATATTCCCTGCGCTGCTCCAATGGGGCAAAGAAATCATTGCACCCAGGCTTAGGGGAATATTCGTTACCTGTCTAGCAACAGGATACATTCCGGCGGTGTGGAGGGAAACCAAAGTGGTATTTCTCCCTAAGCCAGGTAAGAAGGACTACACCGAGGCGAAGTCCTCCAGGCCGGTCAGCCTAACATCCTTTCTGTTGAAAACAATGGAAAGAGTGGTGGCAGACCACCTTGAGAGTACTATGCTAAGGAGGCACCCTTTAAGTAGAAGCCAGCACGCTTACCAGGCTGGCAGATCTACAGAAACGGCACTTCACCAATTGGTGCGAGTAGCCGAGGGGGAACTGTATACCGGAGGCATAGCGATGGCCGTAATTATGGACATCGAAGGTGCCTTCGACAAGATACAGTTCAGCAAACTTAAAGATGCTCTGGTGAGGCGCGAGGTCAGCCCCATGATTGTAAGGTGGGTGGACAGCATGCTGAAAAACAGAGCAGTAAGGATTCAGACAGGAGACTCGCGGCTTCGAGGGAGGGTCAGCAAGGGATGCCCACAGGGCGGGGTCTTATCACCCCTCCTGTGGAACATCACTGTGGACACTCTGCTCAGGCGGATAGAGGAAATGGGCGTGCATACCATTGGGTATGCAGATGATGTAGCGATTGTGGCACGCGGCAAGTTTATGAGCACTACTGCAGATATCATGAGGAATGCACTCCAAGTGGTTGAGCAGTGGTGTACGGAACAAGGCCTCACCATAAACGCCAACAAGACAGACGCTATAATCTTCACTAGGAAGATTAAAGATCTGGATTTTCAGCCCCTTATGCTTTTTGGATCGGAGATCAAGGTGTCTGGGAAGGTCAAGTATCTGGGTGTATACTTGGATTCACGACTAACCTGGAAATACCACGTTGAGGAGAAGATCAAGAAGGCGAAAAGGGTGCTTCACCAGTGCAGAAGAGTATGTGGACTAAGGTGGGGTATCTCACCCAGGTTAGCATACTGGACATATACCATGATGGTGAGACCCATGATAACATATGCCTCGGTGATCTGGTGGACTAAAGTCACACAGAAAACCGTCAAGAGGCATTTGGACAAGGTGCAAAGAATGGCCTGCGTGGGTGTGAGCGGTGCTTTCCGCACCACACCCGCCGCGGCATTGGAGGCGCTGTTAGGTCTGCTGCCGTTAGATCTCCAGGTGGTGAAGACTGCGGCGGCCTCAGCGATCCGGATGAGACGGGATGCCGTATGGCAGACGTCAGGAGCCTTATATGGGCACATGAAGATCCTAGATCGTATCAAAGGGATTAGGGAGCTCATGATGCCCATGGAAGGGATCACAAAAATGAGGGTGACCGAAAGGTATCACAAAACCCTCATAGGAAATGGAACGCTTCCGGAAGGGAGGCCGGAAGACATATATATCTTCACGGATGGATCCATGATTGACGGCAGAGCAGGTGCGGGAGTCTTCTCAGAGGACTTAAACCTAACCTGCTCGCTGGCTTTGGGGAATTACACCTCAGTTTACCAGGCGGAGATGCTTGCTCTGCTGTACGCGCTGGATCACATAAATGATGGTCAGGTGCAGGGAAGGAGCATCCTCATAGCGCTGGACAATCAGGCTGTGATTAAGCGCATGAATCAGACAGAGATAAATGCGTCTCTGGCGTTGGAATGTGTCCAAAAACTGAACAGGTGTGCGAAACAAAACAACGTGACGCTAGCTTGGGTTAGAGGACATTCAGGCATCGATGGGAACGAAAAGGCGGACAACCTGGCAAAACAGGGGTCAACCTCGGAATTCTGGGGACCGGAGCCATACTCTGCCATTGGCAGAGGGTTGGTAAGGAACCGCATCGAGAAATGGGTCGCTGAAGAACACCGGAGACGGTGGGACGCTATGACCACGTGCAGGCAGGCTAAGATGGTGCTTACGTTGCCGATTGCCGCAACCAGAAGAAGGATCCTGCATATGCAAAGGAGAACCCTCAGATGGTTGGTGGCACTGATTACAGGACACGGATGTTTCAGGTATCACCTAAAAAGAATGGGAATTCTGGAGGACGACACCTGTCGGATGTGCCTGGAGGAACCCGAGACGGCCACACACATAGTGTGTCACTGTCCGGCATTGGCGAGAAAAAGGGCTGCCATAACTGGACTCCATTGGATGGAGGACATGAGGCAGATTCCCTTCAATCAGCTGCTCGCGATAACTAGGGGAGTCGAAGCAAGGGAGCAATGGGACAACCCACTGCAACCCCGATAAGATGACTCTAGGTAGAGGGACGAAAAGGGACCCGCAAACAGTGGTCTGATTCGATATCCCTCGAAAATCTATATATATACCCTACATGAAAGCTTTGATTGTGTGTGTGTGATTGTGAGGCATTGTTTACATCTGGGAAGGGAGAAGAGAAAGAAATGTGCGTATGAGTTAGTTTTCACCCCGGAAATTTTTGGGTGAAAATTCTTTCGTTAAAGTTTCGTCATGTGCGTCCTTTTTCTCTCCACTCCTTCGTTTCTTTCCTATAAAACCGGGTTTTTCATACATCTTGAGTCTCCGTGTAGCACCCCACAATTGGAAGAAAAACAGAAAGCCTGTATACTCAATTTTGATGAAATGAAAATCAGATCGCAATACGAATATGACAAAGCAAATGATACTGTTTTAAGCCCATCTAATTATGTGCAGGGTGTTATTGCCAGGGGGTTATTACATAAGTGGAAACAACCAATATTTTATGACTATGACTGCAGAATTACGAAGATTATTTTAAATGAAATAATATCAAGACTCAATGCAGTTGGTTGGTATAGTGGTTGCTATAGTCTCAGATATTGGCCCTTGCAATCAGCGATTATGGAGAGAACTTCAAGTAGGAATAATTAAAACATGTTTTAAAAATCCTGATAATCCAGATCAGAAGATTTTTGTTTTTGCTGATGCACCCCATCTACTAAAATTAATACGTAACCATTTCATTGACACGGGATTTATGTTGAACAGCAAGTTTATAAATACCGAACCGATTCAGGAACTGCTTACAATTATGAAGACATCAGATGTTAAAATAGCACATAAAATAACAGAATCGCACTTACATGTAGAAAAAACTAAAAGGCAAAAGGTGAAATTGGCAGCTCAGCTTCTATCGCATACAGTATCCAGCTCCTTTAGGCGGTGCGTGCAGCTTGGAAAGTCCAAGAGCGAAAATGTACTGGAATGTGCAGATTTTATAAAGCTGGTAAATGATTGGTTCGATATTTTGAATTCAAAAGTACCTGCGGTTGATAGTCGTGATCTATTAAAGGCATTTGGACTAGCCCTTGAGACACAAACTCAAAAGCTTCAAGAAATAGACGAAACGATTTTAAAACTACGAATTCCTCAGAAAGACAACTTATTACCTTTCCAAAAGGGAATCTTGATGACCAATGCTTCCTTACGCGGACTTTTTACATACTTGCAGCATCAGTATAATATAGATTTTTTGTTAACTAATAGGCTTAATCAGGATGTATTGGAAAATTTTTTCAGTAATATGCGCTTTAAAGGGAGGTCCAAACGACCACCCATCGCCATTAGAGTTTAAATATAGGTTAAGATCACATTTATTAGGTAATTTCTGTTGCATTCAGTTATTAAAACTTCCCTCTTCCCCGCAATGCTGTTTCCTTTATCCTAATGTTGTACATAATTTAAGTAAGGAATCGGCTAAATTGTAACTTGAATATCAAACATTTTTTAACAGTTTTTTTATTTACAGACACCAAACCACAAAGCCGATTTCAGGAATAAACAACTTACTATTCATAAAGTCATGATATTTTTCATTTTTTATTTTTAATTAATTTTTCTCTAAGGACGAAACGAAGAAATCCTACACAGCGTTAATATCGAAGAACAAAAAGAAAAATCCTTGAAATTAAATTTTTTGGAAAATACAAGTACTTTGGAAGAAATACTTGAAGAATCAGTGGATTCCACTTTTCAAAACATTTCCAGTGTGTAATTCGAGGAATTACAGGAAGATGCACTGGAAAATTTAGCTGGATACATCATTAAAGGGCTGAGTAAGTCAAACACACTGGATGCAACAGTTAGGGATAGCTCGAATTCTTGGTCGTGGGTAAACGAGTTATCCGAAGGGGGATTGGTGAAGCCTTCTAGGACTTTCTTAAACAAAATAGAACAATTGGAAAATATTTTCCTAAAAATTAATGGCGACAAAATATTAATAAAAGAAAAGTTTTTAAAATATATAGTTAAAGCTGCAGAGAATATTGAACTCCCTGTAAAATGCAAGGAACTATTTTTCCGATGCCGTATTTATTTTCGAATTAAAAATTAAATGTTCTTGCAAATAAAGAAAAATACTGTAAAATCAACAAAAGAAAATTAAAGAAGATTGTAACTTAACATCAGAGACTTTTCATTTTTTATTTAATTAAATACCATTATATCTCTTGAATGCTTTGAACTCTTAAAATTATTGGTATCATATATTGTTACATGCTATTCTACTTATAAATTTCATTAGGAAATAAATTGTTTTTCATTTTTAACGTAAAAACTACTGCACCAATTCCATTGCAATGGAGTTAGATAGTAGATCGATCTAATTCCGTGCAAAATTGCAATGAAATCGGTGCAGTCGATTTTACGTTAAAAATTAAAAACCATTTATTTCCTAATGAAATTTCATAAATCGCGGACGAGTGACGTCACACCATACAAGCTCTCCGTAAGAGCATACCTTGTAATACTTGTACCATGATTTTGACATTACAAAAGCACCTCGTCTCATTCATTTGAAGTATGATATTGTACTGGTTCAAAAGAAAAAGAGGTTTCTCTTACAAACTGATTTTATAATCGGGTCCTACCCAGTCGTGTCCAGTAGTGTTGAACACGGCTCATTTAAGATCCAATGCACTCAAAAATCACAAAGTGCAATTATTTTAAAAATATTATTAAATGTTATTGTTTAACAAAAATAAACCTTAAACGCAGTATAAACTATACAAATAGTTTTCTTTATTGCTTTTGCTTTTCATTGTGGTTTAATTTTTTGCCTTCTAGTATCGATTTCATATATGAGGAAAACGCGTGGGGGAACAGCAAAGGCGTTATTAAAGACCTCTTCCAGAATTCTGAACGGCTTTCTGCTGGGTGATTGCTTCGATGACGTTGTTTCCGAACGATACGTGGCAGTTCGACTTTTTCCGCAATGAGAGTAGCATCTCTTATAATTTCATCTTTGAGGCTAAGAATAAACGAAACTCTGGAGGCAGCGGCATGGAGCTGAAAGGCATTTTTTTGAGTGGCACTATTTCCTTCACGCGATAAGGTTTCTCAAATTTCTTATAACAGCAAAAGTCTCCTTTAAAACTCTGATAGTTTTGTGTTTTTCGGTCCACCTAGTTTCGCAGAGTTGGAAATATTAGGTATTAACTTTCTCCTCAAAACTGATTCACGAAAAAATTTAATAATATCTTTAGGGGTTCGCACGGGGTTCCGAAGTTCAGGCAGAGTATTATTGAGTACAAGATTCAGTTTGTGCGTAGAGCAATGAAAGAACAAAGCTTTGGTGTATTTTTTGCGCAAAATTGCTTACACACCACCTTCTTTTCCGGATATCGTCGAACAACCGTCAAATCCCAAACCAACAGATTTCTCTGGATTAAGATATTCTTTGTCAAAAACTCATCGATAGTCTCTGCAATACATTTCGCATCCAGAACTTTCAGCTCAACAAATCCGACGAACAATTCCTGGACTTCGTTTTTTTCGTGATGGAAATATCCCAGTCCAATTGATAATTGTGAGGTTCCAGAAATGTCAGCTGTCTCGTCTGCTAATATACTATATGCCTTTGCTTTTTTACTAATTTTCTGATGACAATATTATGTTCCTAACAACCTTTGAACTGTCTAGTTTGGAAACCTATGAACCTGATTCTTTTCTTTTATCTTACGAGCTAACACTCGCTAGCGAACAACAAAGCTTAACACTGAACCAAACTGTCGCGAGTCGCTTACATCTACCTTCGCCATCCGTAGCAAGCTTGACCCTTTGACTGGTTATACACAAACCACTGTCCACTCATCAAAGAATGGCTGTAATCGTTAATTTTGTTTTGAATCGTTAATTCTCACCATCTTCTCCATAAACCATGTTTTCACACATTTTTTGATGTCATTTGACTAGATTTTTTCCAATTTCTAAGGTGGCAGCAGCCCCTCCCTGCCCCACTTGGCAACGCCCTTGGGTGTGTGTACGGAAGGAGCTCGAGCGTTGTCATGGTAATATGGAGGACTTCAAGCTCTCATTAAAACCAAGGCTCCAAATGCAAAATGGACACATTGTGTAATACATAGGGAGGTCCTGGCTGCAAAAAACAAATCAACTGAATTAAATCTTGTGATGGATATAATTATCAAAGGCCAGAGTTTCAAAAGGAGTTGCTTTTGTGGAAAAGAAAAATAGAAGAGGGGCAAGGAAATACTCGCTGTTTTCCTGTTTTGAAAGGCTTCCTGCAAGAAAAATCTGTTCAAGATTTGAGGCCTAGTTGCAATTGATATTATTCCAACACCTATTGACATTAAGCGCCCATTTTGATAAATATTTTCCAGAAAAACTTAATCAATGCGACTGGATTAGAGATGCATTCCAATCGAGCCCACTACCATCTCCACTTTCGATAGTCGAGGACTGTTAGAACTATCTTGTGATACGAGCCTAAAACTACGATCCGACAAAGACAACTTATTTCAATTTTGGAACAATGTATCCCAAGAATATCGTACTCTAAGCACTACAGATTTGAAAATTCTTTTACCGTTTGCTATCTTGTTACCTATCTTCTTTATATCTTTGCTATCCAATGCTACATTCTTGTGTAGGTTCGAGGTCCAAACCCCGGATTCCCTCAGGTCGGGAGGGAGCAGGTGCAAGAGAGCATCAAGGGCGTTCGTACCTCTGCACCTTTCCCAACTCTATGACATTCTTCATTCGCCACTGTCACTGCTGTGTTTTAAAATGTGATTTTTAAAGCACGTAAAACAAGGAACAAATGTATTTTACTGTCATACTTATAAACATACAAAAAAGGATCAATTTTTTTAATATTCCAATCTAATCTCCCTTTTTATATAAAAATACTAGTTGGGATCCGGCGCGCCTATGCTGCTTCCATAAGCCAATAGTAATCAGGTGATATGAATTTTAATATACAGTAGGAGAGTTTGAAAAAGGCAATTTTTGGTATTTTCGATTCCAAATAACAAAATGTGAAACAAATTAGGGATCTGACAATTTGATCCAGACAATAAAAACCATCCATTGACATTGGCATTTTTCGAGATATGAATTTTCGTACACAGATGAAGTGTCTCAATGAACCGCTAATTTTCTGTATTTTGGATAGCCTCGCTGCACCCAACGTTTAAACATTTAAAATCAATCCAAACCTTCAAAATTCAACTCTCCTTAACCATTAACGAAAAACCAACCATTCCTATAAAAGTTGGAGTCATTAGATTCAAAATACATTTATTTGAACTATGAAGTGTGTATTCTGTTAAAACCCTTGAACGGTTAAAGATTTAAAATTAATGCAAATAGCAGCATCCAGCACTCAAAACTGAGGGCCATTTTCTATAGCTTTTTTTAATTTAATTCTAGAAGTCTTCAATAACAAAATTTTTCGAAAACAATAAAACAAAATCGAAAAATGAAACAAATATTTTATAGTTGGAAAAAGCAATGCCAAAAAACCAACTTTCATTTTCTCTTATATTGCGAAATTGTGCTCGTCAAAACATGTGAAATTGATGCAAATATTGAAAATCAAACTATTCGCAATATCTAAGGAAAGAACCAATACGTATTTCTGTAAAATTTGGAGATATTAGATTCAATATGCTTTCATATTAAGTGTGACCAAAGTTACCTATGTATGTATTCTTTTACAAAACTTGCTGGTAAACTATGTTTTTGGTTTTGTTTTCGTAAATAAACAAAGATGATACCTTTCCGACTCGCTGCACCCAACCTTAAGACATTTAAAATTGATCCAAATCTTCAAAATTCAACTCTTCAACAAATATTTATAACCATTAACGAAAAACCAATTATTCCTATAAAAGTTAGAGAGCTTGGATATTGGTTTGTTTGTCTAATTCTGCGAAGTATGTCTCCAGTCATGCCGTTCTTGTATTTTTCCGATGGTTCTGTTGGGTATCATGTCGTCAATATAATTGCGAACAGTTGACGAATGTTATTCGGCGTGGATGCAAATGCTGCATCAGTAAGTGTCAGATCCCAATGATTGTCGTCTTCCTACAATTGCAACTCGCGACATGCATCTTGAAATGTATTGAATATTTGACCATTGACTGAGCGTAAAATTCGAAAGACGTTGTTCCTGGAACATTCAGCAACAACAAACGCAAAATGAAAGATTCACGTTGTTTTGGATGTACTGTGTAAAGTCGTCCCAATGTCTTTGCTTTCAATACGCGTGCAATAGTTGGATGTGGTTCGCCTTGTCTAAGTGGCTTCCATTTTTTACCTGATTTGTTCGATGTATAATAGCGAGGGACGTCGTTATATAACAATGTTGTTGCGAATTGTCCGAAAATATCAGGTTTTTGGCACAGTGTGAAAAATTCAGTAAGTGTAGTTTTTGGTGGCAGGAAAGCTCGTTTGAGAGCATTTTCTTCAGTGAAATATACCTACACGTTGACCGTTTTCAAGATGTACCGCAATCTGAGGCATAATGCAAAAACTCGACATTTATATATTTTCTTATTAACACTTTATTTAATCGCACCAATTAAAAGCTTTTACGCATTTTTCGGTGGAAGTATATAAAGAACAATGGATGCTAATATTTTACAGGTTTCCCAATGTTCACAAATATTTTTATTTTGTATATAAATTATATGTTTCTTAACTGGTGTCTTTTTGCGGGCTCCGGTAGTTATAGTATACAGTCCTTAGTACATAGTACACAGTACACTGTAACTGTACACACTGTACATACTATCATAGACAAATAAAAGGAAAGATATTCCATTTCATACAAGAAAAGTGTGCAAGTTCTTGTTGAGAGAGCTTTCCTATTTCCTCCATTTAAGCTTCCTCCAAGCGAAAGCTGCCCCTGCTAAATCTTTATTTTCGGTGGCACTGTCCAGATATTTGAGTAAATCTTATCTGAAGAGAGTAAATGGAAAGAAAAACGTCGGCGATGCATGGGAGCAGGGTTCTTTCAGAGCTATTCGCGTCTGCGCTTCTTTTTTTACAGGTTTTCTCATTTATGAATGGCATATTTACGAATGTGTATATTGTATTCTAGGTAAATTTCATTAAAGGGATTTGTTGGTGGAAATAAATGAAAATAAGAAGGAAGCTGTTTGTTTGATTTTTTGTTTAAATGACAAAAATCAATTACATATTTTTAGAAGTTACGATTTTATTTTTTCAGGTCCGACTTTTCGGTTTCTACTTTGCAAAAGTTAGTAAAATAGTGATTTTTGTGCGAATTTTGATTTCGTTTTGGTTTATAACAATCATTTCCGCAATGTGTTTATTTTGCAGATTTGGAAAAGTTTTATTTTGGTCAAAGGTTCACAAGCAAATTATTGCGTTTTACAGGGATTTGAAAATGTAAAATATCAAATCATGAATAAATTTAGAAATATGAAAAGTGGAAATTATTTCTTTATGGCTATTTAAGGACATTCTCACTTAATAGTGCAGCCAATATAAGAATTCTATCTAATGGCCCTATAAAAAAAATATCCAAATAACTTGAATTTTTTTATCTTTATTATGATGTTCTACTGACATCCTGGAAAGTTTTCTTCTATTGGGGTAAATTTTAACTTGGCGCAATTATATCGAAACCGTTTTATTCGTAAACGGGCGGGAAAGTTTCGGTGTCCCTCTAATACTAGTATTTTGTTAAAAAAAAATACTCCTTTCCACACCACCGCAGGGGTAGAGTAATTGGCGCGTTTTTCTAAAGTGGTTTCCCCAATAAGCTATTATTTTTGTTTCTCTTTTCTTTTACTATAGACAAATATAAGGAAAGATGTTCCATTTCAGGAAAGTGTCCACTTTTCCCTTCAGAGAGGTTTCCTATTTCCTCCATTAAGGTAGAAACAGAATGGCACGGCGACTGTGGCGGTGGCCGCCGCTCAGAGAGTTTCCCTTACATTTAATTTCTCCCCAGGCGTCGCGGACAAATTAAATGTATGGGAAACTCTCTGAGCGGCGGTCACCGCCACGGTCGCCGTGCCATTCTGTTTCTACCTTTAAGTTTCCTCCAGACGAAGGCTGTGGAAAGAGAAATGATAGCGATGGATCGAGCATGGTTGAGATTTTTGC
Organism: Thereva nobilitata; assembly: GCA_963855945.1. Taxonomy (NCBI): domain Eukaryota; kingdom Metazoa; phylum Arthropoda; class Insecta; order Diptera; family Therevidae; genus Thereva; species Thereva nobilitata. The sequence goes on from OY979697.1 coordinate 40,233,575, forward strand.
CTATGCGCTTTTTTTACAGGCTTTGTTATAACATATTAATTCTAGGTACGATTTATAAATTAATTTATGAAATAAGAAAGGAACTGTTTCATAGGCCCATTTATCATTTATGTATTGCGATGTTCTATTTTTCCTATGTAGCTATTTTTTCTGGTAAGTGTTATGAAAACTCAAATAAAATAACAAACCCTGATCTAGCTCTCATAGATTTAGCTAAACTAGAGCCAAATCCCTCATTTGCTTCTGTCGAAATGGAATTGTCCTGCTCCTTTTGTCTAAAATCGGCGAAATCGGTAAATTTCTACCGCTCAAAATATACAAATTTATTAAGTAAATATAAAAAACTTATAGAACAGTTAAAGAGCTGCAGCAAGGAAAATAGAACTAAGAAAGTGAACCTAGAAAGAAGGATATGTCGAAGCAACTATCTCAGTAGAATAGTCAAAACACCGCTAACTTCTTTAATTGCCTCCGCGCCCTATGTGACTAAAAATTCAAAAACTTTTTGCACTATGATACTTTCTAACAAGAAAAATAAAAAAAGATGGAGTTATGACGAAAGATCGTTAGCTTTAAATTTCCATTACAAATCTCCTACAACTTACAGGTATTTTAAAGATAATTTAAACATAAATTTACCATCTCTGAGCTCTCTGCATCGTTGGCAACTTATTAAAAATATTCAACCTGGTTTTAATAACACGGTTACAGAAAACCTTAAGAAGATTTTTTCACATTGGGATTTAGAAATGAGACAAGCTGTGTTGATATTTGATGAAATTAATATTAGAAGAGAGTTAACATAAATGATCAGGTAACAGATGAAATAGTTGGTTTTGTCGATACAGGTGATTTTAGAAATAAAGAACCAGCAAAGTATGTTTCTGTTTTTATGGTTCGAGGCTTATTTTCTAATTGGAAATTTATTATTAGTTTTTTTGCCACCGATCAACCAATTAACAGTAAAGTATTAGCCGAAAAAATGAAGCTGAATTTAGACTACTGTTGTGAACTTGGTCTTAAAATCCGAAGTATAGCCTCAGATCAGGCTTCTAACAATCGCAGTTGCTTTAGTTCTCTCGGAGTAACGGAAAAGGACCCTTTTTTTTATTATAATAATCAAAAGATTTTTGCAATGTTCGATGTTCCGCATTTGTTCAAATCAATACGTAATACTTTATTGGTAAAAGATATTCACTGTGAAGATGGAACAGTAAGTTGGAACTGTGTTAAAGAACTCTATAATTTAGAAAAAAATGGTTCTACTAAAATGGTGCCGAAGTTAACTTCAAAACATGTATGGCCAAATACTTGGGAAAAGATGAAGGTTTCTTATGCTCTTCAAGTTTTAAGTAACACAGTTTGTGCTGCTCTTAAAACTGCTTTAGAATTAAATTTGCTTAGCCCTAATGTTTCATCAGTTACTCTTTCTACTTCCGATTTCTTTTCAAAACTCAAAAACTTGTTCGATTGTCTCAATAGTAAAGAACCTTTTAGTAGAAATTGGTATAAGTGTGGATTAACTCAAACAAATACTCCAAGGAAATATCTTTCTGAAATGTTACGTTACATTCAATCAATTTCATTTGAGAACAAAAACAAAACATTTTGGATTGGGGGATTGATTTTGACTCTAAAATCCATTATTCTTTTAACTGATGAAATATTAAACGAGTTTCCCAATAAAGAGTTCGTTCTGACTTCGAAATTTAACCAAGACCCAATTGAAAACCTTTTTTCCTTAGAAAGATTAAGAGGGGGCTTCAGTAATAATCCATATATAATTTCAATAGTTTTATTTGCAAAATTATTTCGAACAAAATTTTGTCTATATCTTCCCATAGGAAGAATTGTGACGAAGATAGTCAGCAATTTATAGCTATTGACTCATTTAGTGATGGCAAAACCATAAATAATAATAACGATCATGGTATTTTTACTGTTGAGGATCAGACGATTGGTGATGTCACTAATGAGGGTCACGAAGTTAGCAACATAATCGAGTCAATTGATTTGTTGGAATGTGGGGCAAATGAAGATTCGATTTCTGTCGAAGAAACTTCTTAAAGGTATTTTGGAGGTTTCATAATTGACCGCTTTTCAAAAAAAGAAAAGTGTTTGTTATGCGATAAGGTTGTGAGAAACCCAAACGAAACTGTTAAGTATTCAAAACCTTCGGAAAGTTTTATTTATTTTAAAAATTATTCAAAAAGTACCGATTTTGGTGCACTTAAAAATCCTACAGATTATTTTTTTAATATTTGTAAAATCTTTGTTAAAATCTTCGCTAAATTTGTTCAGAGTACTCCTGAAATAAAAGGTTTAAAAAGCAAAATAATTGAACATTGTATGGATACAATAAGTAAAAAATCTGAATTTTCCAACTGGTTAGCAAAAGAAAATGAATGTTACGATCACCACAAACAAATCTTAGATTATTTGATCCTTATTATTCTTCGAAAATTTTGTTTGTGGCATTCACATCAATTTAAAGATAGGAGCTCATTAAAAAACTATTCCAAGCAAAAAATTATACAATCCTAAAAGGGGAAGTTGTTAATTTCATCAAATTCTTAGGAGTAGTAGCGTGAATAGCAAATTCAACAACAAATGCAATTTTATGTTGTGTCCTTATCTTATATTATATATAAAGAAACACACAATCCTTTTTCCTTGAAATAATTGAACTCTATTCTGTAATAATGTATAGAATAAACTGTCTGCCAAAACTATATCGAAGCTTACTCCGTTTTTACGTCTGCCAACATTTTATGTCGGACTTACTCAATGACGACTAAATGAGGAGTGCGCGAACAAAACGGCACATGTCCAATTTTGAAAATTGAATGCGTCCCGCGAAAAACGTTGTAACTTCCAAATTTGACAAAATGAGTTTTTGATCGAAAAACGTAGTATTTGACGAGCTGATCATAGACATACAAAAAAAATTTTGTTGTGAAGTCATCTTCCCTCTCTTTCGTGCTTTTAAAAAGTGCAGTTTGTGGAAAAACGTTGTAGCGTGCAGAAGTGTTTTACAGACGCGTGTCAAAATGAATGGAAATGGGGTGCAAGAAAAGATAAATAAAGGACGAAAAAGAAAGATTAATGCTTCAGAGTGGAAGGATATTAAAAATAAGCGTCTTAGGAACTCAGGGAAGGAGTATACAGGGCGAAAAGGAAATGTTGTAGAAGAAAAACAACCACCAAACCAGTTTGTGGAAAAATGTTGTAACTGAAAATGTTGTTTATTATTACTCACAACTGCTGTTATTCAAGATTGCAGACTGCCGTTGTAATTTCCATTGCTTAAATTTCACGGTACAAGACAGAAAGGACCTTTTCGAATTATTCTACAAAATGGACTACAAGGAGCAAACTACGTATCTGTCCACTTTTATTGAAATAAAAGAACCAAAAAAAAGAACGGTGGACGAACGAGTCAGTAAGCGACAAGCAACGGTCGTTTACTTTCTGTTTCGAAACAACGCTCGAGTTCGCGTTTGCCAAAAAATGTTTCGTGAAACGTACAAAATTACAGCTCGGCGTATTGAAGTCCTCACACAAAAGCTGAAGGACGGCGAGGATCTTGATGACAAACGAGGAAAACATTCTAACCGTCCACACAAAATCCCTGAGCCTCAAAAAGATTTGATCCGAGAGCACATAAAGAGTTTTCCCGTTCAGCCAAGTCACTACTGCAGGAACATCAACTCCAAGCAGTGCCTACATCCGGATTTGTCTTTGAACAAAATGTTCCATTTGTTTAAACGCAAGTATCCAGATGCTGGATTAGGGTACAACTCATACAGAGAGATTTTCGTTGGCGAGTTTAATTTACGTTTTGGTACTCCTCGGTCTGACACCTGTAAATTTTGCGATAAGCTGTATCTAAAACTGATAACAGCATCGGAGGAGGAACTGCCAGCAATAGAACGCGAGCAGGAGTTGCACCACCGTAAAGCTGAAAAAGCCTACAGTCGACTCAGACAGGATGGAGAGTGCTCTCGTCATGGCGGGAGTACCGTTACTCTATGTGTGGACTTAGAGCAAGTGATTTTCACACCAAATCTGACACACTCTGATGTATTTTATCAGAGGCAATATTCCAATTACAACTTCGCGGTCCATGACATGGCGGATAATCAAGCTTCAATGTATCTGTGGCACGAATGCGTCGGTAAGCGTGGTGCGAATGAGATTGCGTCCTGTGTTCTGATTCACGTTAAAAAAACTTTTACGGTTTTGATACCGGGTGAGCTAAGGGTATTGAATATTTGGTCTGACCGTTGTGTTGGACAAAACAATAACTGGACCATGATAGCTCTGTGCCTTTATCTGATACAAGAAAATTATTTCACGGAAGTGAACCAGAAATTCCTAGTTTCCGGACATAGCTTCTTGCCATGTGATAGGGATTTTGCTCTCATTGAGAAAAAAAAGAAAGTTGCCACATATCACGTCCCCGGCGATGTTTCTGACATGATCAAATCAGCACGTACCACTAATCCTTTCTGTGTCCACGAAGTTCGCCAAAATGAATTCCTCGATTTTCGTGGTCTTATCACTGACAATATTAGAAAGGCAAAGGACCCAAAGCTGAAGATAACGGAAGCTCGCTGGATACAGGTATCATCAGACAGTCCAACGGTGCTTAAAACTAGAAAAACCCACAATATCATGGAACCATGGGAAACATACAATGTTATAAAAAAAGGAAGAGGGCGTCAAGGCCATTTGCCTCGACGACTGCCAACAGATTTACCCCAGCTGTACGAAGGACCTCTTCCCGTTACAAAGGAAAAAAAAGAGACCTCATGGCTATGGCAACTTATTTGCCTGAGGATAAAAAACCGTTTTATGAAAACCTACACGAAGAATGAAATAATAATAAAATTTACTAAAAAATGTATATAAGGCATTGTGTTTTGCATTTCGTTTCATTTTCAATAAAATCGTGGAAAAAGGTTGCAAGTGTTCTTTTCTATTTTGAGACATGTAGTCAAAGAACGTTGTATCATTGTGGAAAAAGAGTCTAACTGGTTTTTTTGATGCGTGGCGCAACGTGGAAAAACGTTGTAAATATGATCAAAATTTTGAGATACAACGTTTTTCCATTATAAACACCAAAAATACGTTACTTCTGAGAGAAAAAATGGCATTTCGGACTTTTTTTTCAGCCACATCTGTTTGTAGACGACTGATTTAACCAGACATGTTTTTTTAAATTTTTTTTCTGCGAGATTTTGGCGGAAAACAGTATTTTTGCTCTCCTGAAAACCTGGTTTTTTTTGACATACAACGTTTTTCGCGGGACGCATTCAATTGTTCAGAAAACGCAAAAAACTGTTTAGGTCTCTGAACTGATCACATGAACTATTTATGATTATGTCAGGTTATGCTACTATTTGAACTCATTCAGAACCAAAAAAAATATTTTAAAAATGTTTAATAAACTAAGAGAAAAAATTCCCTTTTGAAAATCCACATTGACGAATGGTTAAAAAATATAAATATTCGTAGGACATTGTGCCTTTTTGCAGGGAAACCTTCATTTTGCTATCAAAAAAGTATGAAATCCAAGTGCTTTTTGAAGTGTCTGAAATTGAAATTAGTTGTAGTTTAGTGTAATGAACACGGTTCAGTCAAAAAACTTAAAACGGTCAACCATGGACATGTGCCGTTTTGTTCGCCCACTCCTCAAATACATGCCTGTAAGGGATGTAACGCCGAAAATTGTTTTGTGGATTAGGCTTACTGGGGACACCACTTTAAAAAAACGCGCCAATTACTCTACCCCTGCGGTGGTGTGGAAAGGAGTATTTTTTTTAACAAAATACTAGTATTAGAGGGACACCGAAACTTTCCCGCCCGTTTACGAATAAAACGGTTTCGATATAATTGCGCCAAGTTAAAATTTACCCCAATAGAAGAAAACTTTCCAGGATGTCAGTAGAACATCATAATAAAGATAAAAAAATTCAAGTTATTTGGATATTTTTTTTATAGGGCCATTAGATAGAATTCTTATATTGGCTGCACTATTAAGTGAGAATGTCCTTAAATAGCCATAAAGAAATAATTTCCACTTTTCATATTTCTAAATTTATTCATGATTTGATATTTTACATTTTCAAATCCCTGTAAAACGCAATAATTTGCTTGTGAACCTTTGACCAAAATAAAACTTTTCCAAATCTGCAAAATAAACACATTGCGGAAATGATTGTTATAAACCAAAACGAAATCAAAATTCGCACAAAAATCACTATTTTACTAACTTTTGCAAAGTAGAAACCGAAAAGTCGGACCTGAAAAAATAAAATCGTAACTTCTAAAAATATGTAATTGATTTTTGTCATTTAAACAAAAAATCAAACAAACAGCTTCCTTCTTATTTTCATTTATTTCCACCAACAAATCCCTTTAATGAAATTTACCTAGAATACAATATACACATTCGTAAATATGCCATTCATAAATGAGAAAACCTGTAAAAAAAGAAGCGCAAACGCGAATAGCTCTGAAAGAACCCTGCTCCCATGCATCGCCGACGTTTTTCTTTCCATTTACTCTCTTCAGATAAGATTTACTCAAATATCTGGACAGTGCCACCGAAAATAAAGATTTAGCAGGGGCAGCTTTCGCTTGGAGGAAGCTTAAATGGAGGAAATAGGAAAGCTCTCTCAACAAGAACTTGCACACTTTTCTTGTATGAAATGGAATATCTTTCCTTTTATTTGTCTATGATACTATACACACTGTACATACTGTACACACTGTACACTCAGTACACTCAATACACTAATTCATACGTTGTCACTCGTAAAAATCAGAGTTCTTTTTTAAAGCGTTTTTTATATGTACATGACAATTAAAATTAAATATTTTTTCGCCCCGCCAACTTAAAGCCTAGTATGGAGTTCGAACGGAATTCCGTTCCCAATATAAAATACACATAAAAAGATGCACGGAATTCCGTTCACCAAATTTTTCCGTGCTCTTTTTGTTTTATGAGTACGCAGTTCGAACGGAAAACTATTGGTAATATTTAGCTTGTGCAATTCTCTAACAGGTGGCTTGTAGGGAATTGGAGACTTTTTTCCGTTCATGTTGGAACGGAATAAATATTAGACAATTATTCCGTGTTGTGTGTTAGGTAATTTTGACAGGACGACTGAAAAACAGCTATTGCCGTCAGTTCGTGGATTTATATGTGGATTTTTAACTGTCAGCTGTTCGCTTTTTCTCAACTGTTAGCTTTTCTCCACGGTATTCTACACGCAATTTTTCCGTGTAGAAATATTTACCAAAAATGCTGAACGGAATTCCGTGCGAACTCCATACTAGGCTTAAATATAATCAGTTAAACATTCAAATTCTCTATATTTCGAGAACAGCTCCACTTATCTGGACCAAAACTATCCTATCTCTCAATCTGGAACCAATCCTACACATTCCCAAATTTTTATTTAAATCTGTGGGGCGATTACGGAGATTAGCGTCTACAAACATTGTGACACGTAGTTTTTATATATTAAGATATAGGAGTTACACGTCAGACAACATACACAACACGTAACATTTTACCCTCTTTTCACCCCAACCAATAAATCTGCAATCGTGGGTGGAGTCTAACTTGAATCATGAATCACAAGGATCGATCATTTTTCAACATTCACAAAACAAAAATGAAGACGAATTTTCTTTGAAGGGACCAATTCCAATAAGGGAGTCGAAGCAGTGACGTGGCGTTTCCGAATTGCCAAATAACCAGCACCAAGTAAGGACATTCCCCCTTTGTTATTTGAGCGGTACGTGTGTGTTGAGTACCCAGCAGGATCTGTCCACTGCAAAATATGCGGGGGTGACGTCCATTTTATATAGGAAGGATTCAACTAACTGTAACCCTTCCGCATTACTTCATATTGTAGCGGTATCGGTTATGCCAAATGCCAGGAATAGATTGGTTAAATAAACATGGAAGTTGTCAACAGCTAACTCCTTTAATGGGTATTCTGTTTCGGCAGATGTGGCGTGCTGCACATTCATTCTTTTGAGCACTGGATTAATGATGGGCCACGGTGATTTATTTTTAACGATTTTTATTGAGAGAAAATTTAGTCGTCAACAATAATATGAATTTCACTTTGGAGACAAATTGGTAAATTCAATTTTTCGGCTAGAATATTACTAGTTAGGGGTCATCCATAAATTACGTGAGGCGTTAGGGGGGGTGGAGGGGGTCGAGCCGAATCTCACCAAATTTCACGTGGGGGAGGGAGGGGGTCTCGGCAAATATCACGTAACTTTTTTCCCGCAAGAAACAGTGTAAAATCGCGAGAAAACTGGGTTAAATTAATAGTACAGGTAAATTAAGCCGAAAAAAGCGATATAGCGGAAATAATTAGGTACAGGCTGAAAATTGACAGATAGCTTATTTTAGGGTTCTTAATAGCCGTGTTCCTTCTCTACTTTTAAGTACTCCGGAGTAAAAAATTAAAGGAACGCAAAATTTGTCGATTTGAGTAAAACCTATAGAATTATCTGTAAGAGCAGGAGTAGTTCCAAGTAAATACGAGTAAAAAAGAGCAGAAAAGGAACACGGCTAATAAGGGGTTATAAAGTCAACCGATTTTCTACCCCGGGAAGCCCACTTTTTAGGGGTTTTTAGCCCTCATAATGGGTATTTTCGATTTTTCTGCAATTTTTGAAGTTATACTTCTTTAGGCGCGTTTTTAAAAATCTTATGAGAGTGAATTTCTAGGAATATGCGAGACACAACGCGAGACGCAACAGAGAATATAGGCGAAGGGGTATGGAGGGCAAGCATTTCAACTCCCATTCTTTAGCTGATGTCTGTTCACGATGTCGATGGGTGAGGGGGTTTTTATCCTGAGGCTATGGAGGGAAATAAACTTCTTGTACGATTCAGCTAAGCGAAGGTTTGGGTTTTTGAAGGCATGAAGATTCGTAGTTTCTAAGGGCTAGTTTTACACCAGCCGACTTTTTCAGAAGATTTTTCTTGGTTGTTTGTCGGCCCGTGTTAAACTGGCCAAGATAATAATAAAGCTATATGGCAACTGTACAATAAGCGATAATTATTTACTGTTTTAGTAATGATTTTGAGTGGTTAAAACTTAATATAATTACTCAATCAGAAATTAGTTTGAATATATAATACAAAATATTTACTGTTATTATTTGGGAAAATAAAACAAATGAACAAGATATTAATGCTTTTATTTAGCTTGACCTCGTATATTTGTTTGGGTCAAATCTTGCGACAGCTTTTTCAACTACTTCTACTAAACCGATTCTTATGAAACTTTGCAAACACATTGAGCTAACGTGTCAGTGCAATCTGACAATTTTGTAAAAAATCAAGATGGCGGTTCCAAGATGGCGGACGAATTTTTCAATTGTGTTCCGATTCGGGGGAGTTTTAGGGCCACAAATGACGATTCTGTGGGCAAAATTAGAAAATTAAAAATGGCGGCGCCAATATGGTGGATGGATTTTGCAAATGTGTTCTGAATCCATTGAAAATCGGTATCGGGAGGTTTTTAGGGCCACAAATGACGATTCTGTGGTCAAAATTTGAAAATTCAAAATAGCGGATGAATTTTGGAAATGTTTTCTGATTACATTGAAAATCGGTATCGGGGGGTTTTTAGGGCCACAAATGACGATTCTGTGGTCAAAAATTGAAAATTAAAAATGGCGGATGAATTCTGCAAATGTCTTTCGAATCCATTGAAAATCGGTATCGGGAGATTTTTAGGGCCACAAATGACGATTCTGTAGTCAAATTTGAAAATTCAAAATGGCGGATGAATTTTGCAAATGTGTTCCGAATCCATTGAAAATCGGTATCGGGGAGTTTTTAAGGTCACAAATGACGAATCTGTGGGCAAAATTTTAAAAAAAATCAAAATGGACGCGCTAATATGGCGGTACGATTTTGGCAATTACGATTCGATTTCACTGAAAATTGCTATTTAGAAAATTCAAAATGGCGGTGGAAATATGGTATGCATAACGAATCACTTCACCAGAATTTTGTAAAAAGTATAATCCAAAAATCGCAGAATTAATGAATGTGTTTCCAAGTCCACCAAAACAAAATAGTTCAAAGGCACTTCGTATCATATTTCAGTTACCTAAAGCTGCTCAATTGAATTGAGTAACTATTAGAAGAAGAATCTAGGGAATTGAACATAATTTAGAAGTGACGTTTATTTCAGTAGTGGAAAGGAGGTGGAGTAAATCTACCCAAGGTCGATGGACCCACAGGCTCATAACAAATGTGGAGGGAAGGGTCACGCGAGAGCATGGAGAGATGAGTTACGACCTCCCACAGTTCTTGAGTGGACATGTGTGTTCCAGAGCATACCTCCATCGGTTCGGGCAAGATGTCTTCGCTGTCCCCGGCATTCCTAAATGTGATAGAAGAGACAGAGCATGTTCTATTGGAATGCCCGATATTAGCCGAGCAAACTGCTGCTCTGCAAGCGACAGCTCAGGCACGACTCAGAGTAGAAAACATCATAAAGAATAAAAGGGAGGAGACGCTAAATATGCTCCATCAGAAGGTAAGGCGCAAAGAAACTAAAAGGAAGAGAGTAAGGCTTAGAAATATCGGTAGTATTAGCAGGTAGATAAAAGCTGATCCAGCTGGCGAAGCATTGCTGAAAAGAACCGACAGGCTGGAGCGTGTCGGCATCATGATGCTTCCACCTGCCAACGCACGCAAATAATAAAAAAATCCAATAAATTATTTGCATGCAAATTAAACATTAGTCTTAAATCACGCCAAAGAAGTATAACTTCTGATGCGCGTAAATAAGTACACACACCCACTTTTTTTACAATATTTCTTAATATCATGTTGTTTTCTTCAATTTTAAGTGCAATATCTGTAAATGAGAAAATCTTTAAAATCGTCTTTTTTGGACCGCACTTAGATATCATTCACGAAAATCTTGATGCAGTCTCAGATAAACATGGTGAAAGGTTTTATCAATACATATTGCACATAGAGAAGGATTCATTAATCCATTACATAAAAAGTATACTTGATACTATTATTATATTTCGACTCAATAGCAATTGGGTGTAAAAATTTAACCACTGTCGTTCACTGTTTCAAATACCATCCAACTCGAAAAAAAGTAATGAAAATATTTTAAATATCTGGGAATGAAGAGAGTAATTTCTTATTATTTTATTCAATGGCCTGGGAAAAACTGGGAATATAACGTATGCATTAACTTATACGACCATTTTTAGACAGATTGCGACCCTACTCTGAACTAGTGTGGGGGCCTAAGCTGGAACAAAAAAAGGCCCAGAAGCCCAATTGAAAAACCTGGAATCGAGTGCCCTCCTCAGTATCTCAAGTGCATAATGTATCATAATCTAATCCTACTGCAATAATAGAGATTATATTAGGAATCGGCTCTTTTCACATCAGTCAGAACACATGCTATCTGCGGTGCATTTTCACTATACAAAAAGCAGACATTTACACCAGGGGACATTAGTCATCTAAGCATCTTACATGATTCGAATTTTGAATCGACGAATCTGCTCCGACATACTAGAGGCCAAGATAGATTTTGAAAACCTTGTGTTGTGAATATTGAGAGCTGTGAAGAATGGAAGTCTAAGGCGCCCATTACACGATAGGTTTCGCTGTCAGTTTTGCTACAGTTTTGCCTATCACTGATGGAAAACCTAACGTCTAAGGTGATGACTGACGTAATCCTCCGTATATTTCGATTTCCATTAATCATAACTGGTGGAATTGATTGCCGCTTGCATGAACGTGTAATGGCCGCCTAAGGCCTGGGTCATTCAGTCACAGGATTTTTACACTAAGGTTAAATCTATAGAAGAATGCTCTGAAGTTTGTATATCTCCATCTTTACAATAATATTGTGAATGACTATGCATGCCATAATTGTAAGTTTTGCCAAAGTCAACCAATATAATGTAAAATTCAAATTTTTTTTTAAATTCTGTATTGTTGCTCTACAAATACACGAGTTGAGCTCAAACTAGAATCGAATTTTTTCTGTTCTCTTGTTAAGAAACCATTATCCCTGTAAGCCATCATGAGATTGATTTCCAAAGGATAGGCAGAATCACCTGCTAAATGGTAATCCACAGGTATTGTAGTTTATATTGGGTTCACGCCGAGCTGGTGCTGGGATGATTTTGTAGTATTGTTCTTCAACACAAATTATGTTTTTTTAAACGCAATCAAGCACAGATTAAGGTATTTACACTACTAATACGCATAATAGTGTAAATCCTAGAAATTTTTTAAAATTTAAAAAATCTCACATGTGATTAAAGGGGGGAGGGGGTCGAGCCAAATTTCACGACATCTCACCAAGGGGGGAGGGGCGTCGAAAAATCGCCAAAAACGCCTCACGTAATTTATGGATGTCCCCTACTCGTCATTATAGGTTTACGTATCACACAAGACATTACCGCTAATACTTCTTGGTATACAAGCGGTCATCAATCTGGGCATCAAGACGTCAGAGTTAGAGCCCCCGCAGACTACAGACTTTCCATCGGCCGATAGTTTGGTCGGGTTGGACATGTAAGCGCGCACACTGGACCAACTAAACCGTCGGGTTGGTGGTGAGTGCGCAGACCAGACCGACTGTCGGCCGACTGTTCTCGAAGGATTTGCTGGTTCGTAAGCGGCTTTTGAAGAGAAGGGTCGCATAATGAGAGTTAATACAAATATTATCCTGAAAAGCTATTATTGCTTTCATACAACGGAGGAGAAGGACGCCAAAGTATGAAGCGAATCGAACTATCGGCCGAGTTAGCCGACTAAACAATCGGCAAGTGTGCGCGCGTGGAAGAGCTCCGTACTGATTAAGCAGTTGGCCGATAGTTTGCCGACAGTTTAGTTTGAAGGCAATCGTGTAGCCCATCAAACTTATTTATCGGCCGATACCCAAACGTTGTAATGTGCGCACGTGCATACATCTTCATACTGATTAAGAGCCCGACCAAACTATCGGCCGATAGAAAGTCTGTAGTGTGCGGGGACTCTTAGTGTTAGGCACAGCATTTCGTCTACCAGGTGAATTATTTGTTGAAAATCAGAAGAGCATCAAATAATTAGACCTTATTAAAAAGTTAAGGTAGAGTATGTAAACTATTCAGCCTAGACAAGCATCACATGCTGCCCAAAGATGTTGTATTCAGAAAGACTTGAAAAAACTTAATAACTTTTCCAAACGATGGCCGCTCGTGGTATTCAAAAGAAATAAAAAATGCTTTGTTGTTAACATAAAGAAAAAATGTCAGCAGATCAATAATGTGGTTAAATTCAGATTTCATAGCGGAAAGTATAGAAGTTGAAAAGGATTAAAAGTTACAAAAAACAAATAATTCCAAAAAAGGACTTAATCAGATTGGATTCTGTGCCAGCCATCAACTATGAGATGTTATAGTCTCCTTCATTATCTCTAAAACCGCTAACTTCTATTGCGTCAGCTACACTACTTTGCTCTGAGTGATCGTAGGACGAATTTACGATTTTAGGCAATAATTGAACACACTTGATTAAATTCCACGAAAATTATGCTAAAATTATATTAAAATGCATCAAAACAATCCTTCATGATACTCGGTTGGTGGGCTTTCACTAAAAACCTAACAAAAATTGGTTTTCTAGTCTCAAGGTGGCGCACAGCAAAACTACCTCAAGTCACAGTTGACATATAACAAGAGGTCACCTTTATATAACAGATAAGCGATAGATAAGTATCCCTGCTAATCTCATAATTTGAGCTATTCTTTCCTAAATACACAACTATCAACTGGTGCACAATATGCAGTAAAATACATGAATTGGCATGTGTCCTCCTGCTGCGGGCGATTTTTAAAGTGTTGTCCAGTTACTACCCTTTCTGACGCCTAGTGTCCTTTTTCTGCACATCTTAAGAAAAGATGTTAAGCAAGAAGTTTTTTGTTATTTTTCAGAAGAAATTCTTTCGATGCATGACGTGTTATGACGAATCTATTCTGGAGAAAAGATTGACACAAAGGAACATGGAATACACTTAATAAAGAACATAACCCAGCTTGACTAGCTGATTTGTTTTCTTTGTGGATTTGCCATTGTTATTTGTTGTATACTGCGGTTACAGTTATTAAATTGCGGTGGAAGTTAAGGAACAGTTATTCGCAAATTTGTAGCCTTTTGATCTGATCTGTCCGTAATTTTTAAAATCATAATCAATGTAGTACGGCTTTATCCAGTTGACGTCTGAACCTTTTCTAGGAATTAGATTTAGTTTTTAACTCCGCCTGGTAATGCCAGCCGGCCATCATCGAACTGCTATTTGTAATGATTTAGTTAGAATTTAAACGATAGATTTGTAACGATTTATGCAGTCAGTTAACATGGCGCCATCTATTAATTAGAATTTAAACGAACGGTAATTGAAGGCGTTAAGATTCTTGAAGCTTCTAGAATGTTCCAGTAATAGAGGGCCTCCAGACTGTAGTGGAAGATCTAGAACTTGGATAAGGGAGGAGCTTGGATATATATTGTATATAAATGCGACGGTATTTACAGTCAGTTTTGATTTGAAAAGCAATTAAAGTGATAAAACAGACATAAAGCGAAATAGTGGAGTCGGACAAGCAAAACATAAGGAATTGTTTCCAGTCTCAATTTTTGTTTTCTTAATATGTTAGTTACATCGAATACTATACGAAATGGACATTTTCTACCACTAGCAACCGCCGCTACGTAAGTTATGGGCCATTTTGTGGAAAATCTACCATTTTGGTCGTGCTTTCTAAATATAGATGAGAATTTCTCGGTATGTGTACGTCCAAAGAAATCGAAAAAAATTGAGGCTGTTCATTATGATATTACCTATCAGCGGTTACAAACTGAAATTTTAATCTGCACACATAGCCTCAAAAAAAATTAAAAACTTAAGAAACTGCTAAATTTTGGTTTTATGGTTATAACTTCGGATGTTTTAGGTAAAATTTTATGAAATTTTCAGAAATTATACTTTATAATAGCTGTGTTCCAAAATTCTAGCAAAGTGCTCGCCAGCAGTTGGCTTTCTCTCTCTACTCATGCCTTTGTTGAGAAGTAGGAACGAGTAGGCCATCTGCTTGCGAGTACTTTGCTCGAATTTTGGAACACAGCTAATGTGAGCAATAACTGGTTAAAATTTCAAGTCGAAATTTTTAATACAAGTCTCAAAAATTAACCTCAAATTTGAAAATTGATTGGCCAATAACTTTTGTGCATCGCAACGTATGAGGTTCGTTTTTATTTTAAGTGTAGGTTTTTTATGAACTTTATGATGGTGAAAGAAAAAAAATTTTTAAACTTGAAAAAAGTGAGAAAAATCAAATAGAAAATCGTGAATTTTTGTATTTTTTCGTCAATTTTCTCGAAAAATTCCACTTTTTTTTGATTACATACCGAGAAATTCTCATCTATTTTTAGAAAGAACGACCAAAATGGTAGATTTTTCACAAAATGTCCCATAACTTACGTAGCGGCGGTTGCTAGTGGTAGAAAATGTCCATTTCGTATAGTATTCGATGTAACTAACATATTAAAAAAAAATTTATTGAGACTGGAAACAATTCCTTTTCACTCAAATTTGATGCTTGTCCGAATCCACTAAAAAGCGGTAAATAAAAAGGTAATTAAAAGGAGATAAATAAGAGTTTAGTGAGAGTTATTTAATTGCTGACACTGACTCACACAGGCTTTTTAAATGATTTACGCGTTGAATTTTATAGACTGTTTTTTTATATCATAGAAGAGAGAACAGACAATCAAAAATAGTACATATACATATAACTCGTATCTAATGTCGAATTTATAAAAATATGAGCGTAGGACCACACGTTGGAAGTGAAAACTTCTATGCCCGCCCAGTCTATATTTCCAAATCAATCTTAATATTTTAGGAGGGTAATGATCAATAAATTTTGTTTATGAATATTCCATTTAAGTTTATATATATCTATGTATTTGTATATATAGTATATAGTACATAATACATACATAGTACATAATATGTACATAATATCCCAGTAGGGAAAGCAAGTAATTACCCATCGATTCCGAAAGTACTTCTAAGTAGTAGATTACAGCAAGTGGAGATAAGGCATTACATTTGCACGGGCGATGTCGTACGCGGTAACCAATCGCCTCCATTCTGCATTATAGAACTCTCAAACTGCATTACATAGAACGCTCAAATCATTACTCCTTGCATTACTTTTATGTGGAAGTAATGCAGCAAGGAAGTACTTTTCAAGAATAAAACCCTCTTATTTTCTGTAATGAGACCTAAGGGCCCCATTCACGCTAAGTTTATCGCACAGATCTGGTTTGCTCAGTTAAATTGTAACGAAATCCGTGCAGTTTTAAGCTTACTCAGTTCATCACACTCACTACACAGTTTTTACATAGTTTTAGTTCAGTTTGGTTCAAGTTCCGATTGGATATGTTCAATGCTCAAAACTGAAATGAACTGAGCAAATACATAATAGCCACACTCACGCTCATTTGTATCTGCACAGTTCTAGTTTGGCAGTTCGAAATCTACGACTCACAGATTTTACACAGTCCATAAATTTGAACTGAACGGTACTCCGGATTTTTCACACACGCTCCGATTTAACCGTGCAATTTTGGTTTGCGCCGTATAAACTGAGCGTGAATGGGGCCCTTAAAGAAATATGAAGCAGTTCTAAAATAATTCTGCATGTAATTTATTGCCACCCAGTCGGGAATATTGGAAGCCCTTACTTATGTATTTAATTACTTCAGTCCTGATTTTACTGCAAAAAGGTAATGTAATTAATACAGTTGCAGTTGAAATGTAATTAATACAGAATCCAGAACATCAATAAGCCATAAGAACTATTTCCTTTTTGCATTACCTGGTAATGCAGATGGTAATGCCTCTAATGTAGTAATCTTACCTGGTAATGCAAAAATTAATAGCTCTATTAGATTTCTTTTAATTCTTTCTTCTTTTTACCAGTAATGACCTATGAAAGGCCTTCCATGGCTATGACATTTCTATGTTAATTGTAAGTAACAAAATAACCCATCTGGTAATGTATAGTATTTACAAAATCGGGCATTCAGCTTTAATGAAGAAGTTCTTCCTTTCCCGCCTGGGCAGTTTCCCTACTGATAAACTTACTACCGCAGATAAGTAAAACACAGATGCCCGCCCAGTCGTGAAACACGTGTTCCATGTTGCCGAAAGCGATAAGTCCAAGCAAACTGTTTAAATTTGCATCCATGTAGCTGAATGGCAACTTTTGGTCGACCACCAGACACAGCCAGAAGCGTGAGATCCGTACGCTGTGCGAAGCAAAATGAAATGAATGTTGATAGTGACGTCTGCATACAACATTGAAACGCAATCCTTCACACTCCTCGTAGCTGCTCGTTCGCTTCTGTCTGTTGCTAGAGTTTGACCAAAAGTTGCATTGCTCTAGCCAGCTACATTTAAGACACATGGGTACATTTCTTTGCTACACAAAATTTAGCTGGCTATAGGAGGGAAGGCAAGGAAGCAAATTTTTCCCACAAATGTTGCTCAAAGTGAGTGCGCAGGAAAAAGTTCGCAACAAAAATGCGCAGGAAATAGTGCGCAACAAAAGTGCGCGCGACGCGAATTTTTAGTTTTTACCCCAGGCCAAAAAGTGCCCAACGTGTGCCTAAAGAAGTTTTCACTTCAAAAATATTTTCAAGTGAAGCTGATTTTTTATTGTATCACTGCACATATGTGACGTGACATACACGGTCGTTACCCGTTTCGTCAATTTGTCGCGAAACGTGTCCCAGCGGGAAAAATTGGTAGCGCTGCTTAGGGGAGCTAATTTTGAGCGCTGTCAAATATGCTCCCAAAGGAGCACTATTGGAGTTTTCAGAAATTTTATAGGAAGAAGAAAACGGGCGATTATCTCAAGGACCAAAAGGGGACATTTGCACACTCAATAGGCCGGTTCTCGTTCGATACGGGAGACAAGCAGCGCCGGACTGCAGACATTCTGCAGTATTCAGCAATTGGAAGTTTGTACCTGAAGACTGCAGTCCGAACTCTCCGCACTCAGCACTCCAATTCCCACTGGGCTGTTAGTCATAAACCGTCCTCACCGGATACCTACACCTTGCCGTGGTGGTAGGGCTTGGTGTCTCGTGGTAGCATGAGGCTATGTCGGCCAGCCAGCGGTTAAAGAGTGCTGGTCGCAAACGGTTCCAATTCCGGTTCCGGTTCCGTAGGTGTATAACTGCGTTATCCTCGTAAGATGGCCTTTTATGGATGAATCCAAAAACAAAAAATTGCTTGCCTTCAGTGTGGAGGCTCATGAAACCAAACCTTCTGTTTTTAAAGGCAGAGACTCTAATTCGAAGCTCCCCAATCCCTCTAAGCCAGTTGCTTCTACAGAAGCAGGCCCCTCAACTGCACCCGTGCCCATTAAAGGTGAAGTACCTAGAGCAACGCACCGCCCAAAGAATCCTTCCTCGATTCAAGGAAGTTGCGAAGAGAGATATGACCGAGAAGCAACAAGCTTCAACAAGGTGGGCGACGCAGGTTGTCCGCGAGCATACTTCGCAAACTGGCAACCCAACACCAAAGCGTTCGAGGTCCGTTGAGGAACCTAATCACCCTGAGGCTAAGCGTAGTAACGTATATCACGCTAGCAGATCACATATTCAACCGCCACTTCTAAACCTATTAGTAATTTGTAGTGAATTTGTAGTGAATTTGTAGTGAAAGAATTAATTTTGTAGAACCTCCCGATCTCGAAAAATCAGGTGATCTGCTGGCGTGATATCACGCTAGCAGATCACATTTCCAGCCCACACTTCAAAACCTATACGTAATTTGTAGCTCATTTGTAGTGAATTTGTAGTGAAAGAATTAATTTTGTAGAACCTACCGATCTCGAAAAATCAGGTGATCTGCCGGCGATATCACGCTAGCAGATCACATTTCCAGCCCACACTTCAAAACCTATACGTAATTTGTAGCTCATTTGTAGTGAATTTGTAGTGAAAGAATTAATTTTGTAGAACCTGCCGATCTGGAAAAATCAGGTGATCTGCCGGCGATATCACGCTAGCAGATCACATATCCAGCCCACACTTCAAAACCTATACGTAATTTGTAGCTCATTTGTAGTGAATTTGTAGTGAAAGAATTAATTTTGTAGAACCTGCCGATCTCGAAAAATCAGGTGATCTGGTGGCGTGATATCACGTTAGCAGATCACCTGTGCATTTTCGCTAATTACAGGGTCAGAAAAAAATTAAAAAGGTGAGCAATTTTGTAGCTGAGTTGTA
The DNA here is from genome assembly GCA_963855945.1 of Thereva nobilitata. Lineage (NCBI taxonomy): Eukaryota > Metazoa > Arthropoda > Insecta > Diptera > Therevidae > Thereva > Thereva nobilitata. The sequence goes on from OY979697.1 coordinate 40,252,959, forward strand.
GTAAATTTATAATGAAAGAATTCAATTTGTAGAGGATACCGATTTCGAGGAATCCGCCAGATTCGTCGACTCAAGTGTAAGCGATTTTATCTAACTTTCGTTCTGCCTGCAAGTTTTTATCAACAGATGCCTACCTCGTATCCTAAAAATCCGCTGGCAAGATAGAATTTCAAATGAAGAACTATGGCGCCGTGCCGGCCAAGAAAGGATAGACCACCAAATCAGGCGAAGGAAATGGAATTGGGTTGGCCACACCTTGCGGCGCGAAAACGAGAATCTAGCCAAACAGGCCCTCGACTGGAATCTACAAGGAGCCCGTCGAGTCGGAAGACCTAGAACAACTTGGAGGAGAACCCTATTAGCAGAGGCCGCAACAGGCGGGAGATCCTGGTCAGAGCTGAGAGCTGTCGCGCAAAACAGAGTCCGCTGGAGGGCAACTGTTTCTGCCCTATGTCCCATGAGGGATTAAAGGAGCGTTATGTATGTATGTATGTTCGTTCTGCCGATTTAGGCCTTGAGTAGTGTACGAGGTATCGTGTGCAAGAAGTACAAAGAGTTAATTTCGCAGAGCCTACCGATCTCGGGATATCCAATGATATCACGCTAGCAGATCACACGTGCGTATCTGCCCGCCTCGGGCTCAAAAAAAAATCAAACAAGTGAGCTATTTTGTAGCTGAGACCAACCGCCAGACCAACCGATTTACGGCTTCAATAATGTATATAATATTGCGTATATCGCGTTGCGTGATATGTGTATAATGAAATTCATTTTTTAAAGCCTACCTATCTCGATAAAACCAAATCTGTTGTAGTATCGGCATCTTATTTTTTTAATAAAATATCAATATGAGACAGGGTTTAAATTGCTGCAGCAATTTTAATACAGTTGCTGTTGACTTTGCTTTGCTGCTAAGAAAACCACAGCAATTTACTTTGCTTTGCTTTACAGCAATCATATTTTCAAACTTTTTGCTGCATACTGTGAAAGCTTTTTGTTTCATATAGCTGCGAATGCTGTTGCTTACAAATGCTGGGGCATGCTGGTCCGGCTGCGAATGCTTTCACATACACATAAAAAAAATTTTCACCCCTCTACACAAAATACCATTTTACTATATAAAGTTGGACCATGAAAAAAAAATTTCTGAAGGAAAGCAAAGTACTTCACAGCCTTGGAGAGCAAAGCTTTGAAAAACTATAATAAGCAAACAGAAAGCATTTCACAGCAAAGTATTTTAAAGCCGAAGCATTTGCAGTCGGACCAGTATGCTCCTGAAAGCTTTTAAGTAATTTGAAAGCAACAGCATTCGCAGCAATATGAAACAAACAGCGTTCACAGTTTACAGCAAAGTAAGTTTAAAAATATGTGCTTTGCTTTAAGTTTACTTTGCTTTCAAACCCTGTATGAGAATTGCCGTACAAGAATGTTTGGGCGGAAAAGCACCCCTCCGGATGGAATATTCAACTTACCTGTGCAGTCACATGTACCGCGGAAAAGTGACGGCATATGGCCTAAAGTTTGCGTCTCATTTAGGAGTAACGATCTGCATATAATTCGTGCTCTTTCACATGACTCCCCAAAAATTGCCGTGGGCTTGTAGTCTAGACTCCGCGATCATTTATTTATTTTTTTTTTTAAGTGAGAAATTTTATGCATACTCATGCAGACTATAAGATTATTATCCTTTGAATTGAAAAGCTATATTTAACCGAATTTCTGAAAAGATTTATTTATATATTTAGTTAACACACGGTAACTGTGTCTGGTGGCACAGGGAGTTAAGACTAGAACCGCCAGCGTCCCAATTTTGTCCCACCGACACTTACGATCACCTCGAACTTCGTTTCTTGACTTTTATTCAATTGGTATATTTTACTAGTTTTTAATACTTTCATCTTCATAATTTTAATAGATTTTGGAAAAAAATTTGATTTACCTAGAACTGCCGCCGTGTCATTTTTGTCCGCCATAATTAAAAGTAGACAATGGGAATTATAATATCTGATTTCTTCCAATAACTATACTACAAATTATCTTGGTATGAATATTAGAATAAATGTTAGTTATTGTACCTCCCAGCGGGAAAAATTGGGAGCGTTACTCAGGATAGCTGATTTTGAGCGCTGCCAAATATGCTCGCAAGGGAGCATTACTGGAGGAAATTTTATAAAACGAAGAAAACGGGCGATTACCTTGGTTACCATAAAGGGTGACATTAAAATAGGCCGGTGGAGCGGGTGGATGTTGTGAGACAAGAAACAATTGATCGTTGCCACTCAATGCAGTTGTCTGTTGCAGGATGGGTAGATTTTGAAACTGGCCTAAACAGATCATGTGCCTGTATCGGTACATGGTTCAATGGTTCAGTCCGCAGAGAGCCAGCCCAAAATCAAGGCCAAAAAGACCGAAAATAGACCGGCCACGTTCTCGTTTATGCTGGTTTTTTGGTACTTTGGAACGGTGCACATAATCACGGTTTGTAATACCTTACCATTGTTGGTTCAATCGGATGACGGTTATATGGTGAAAAGTAAGCTGCGATTAATAATTACAATTCTCGAAAATAGAATCGATTATCTAAAATCATATCGACTGGTAAAGAATCGGAAAATACCGATTTTTAGACGAACATATCGATTTTGGACGCCCCCAAAACAGCTGACAGTGACAATACAAAAACAGTGTCAAGAGACTCGTGTTCAATCAATCATTCCTGCAATTTTAGATTTTATTTCCCCGCGTAAAAAAAACTCACCCGCACCTATCATGAAACAGGCACGGTACGCCTGACAAAAAATAAAACTCGCCCGCTCCTATCATGCAGCAGGCAAGCACTAGCCTGCACGGCGCCCGCAACTAGCACACATAGCGAACAAATGAGTATGGCACATTTTTAATCGGGAAATCGCTTGTATGGCACCCATGCAAAAGCAAAATTGGGATTTTCAAAAATTATATAGGACGAAGAAAAAGGACAATTAGCTTGGTGACCATAATGGCATAAACAGATAGTGGCGGCAGCCGCGGTGGCGGCTATGGTGACCAGAATAACATTTAAAATACATGGACCACCCCACCAAAAGTACTAATAAAATAATTTGTTCGCTGCCTTTAAAAATACTTCTATCCGTTCAAGGTGTACTAATTTTACTAGTTTTTTATGCCTACCTTCGAACTCCTTTATCAGAATTTAAAAAAAATTGCACGGGATCACCGTGGGAAACTACCCTTTCGAACGAAATGCAAAAAAGTTATTGGGTTACAAAGTTATGCCTGAACAGGACCAAAAAATACCTACGCGTCGAATTGATAACCTCCTCCTTTCTTGAAATAGGTTAAAAATTGTACTAAATGATTCTGAAACAAGACATTTTATAACTACTTAAAATACATAAATAAATAAATGATCGCGGAGTCTAGACTACAAGCCCACGGCAATTTTTGGGGGGTCATGTGAAAGAACACGAATTATATGCAGATCGATACTCCTAAATGAGACGCAAACTTCAGGCAATATGCCGTCGCTTTTGCGCGGTACATGTGACTGCACAGGTAAGTTGAATATTCCATCCGGAGGGGTGCTTTTCCGACCAAACATGAATTCTTTCACTTTAAATTTACTACAAATCCGAGGTGGGCAGATACGCACGTGTGATCTGCTAGCGTGATACAATTGGATATCCCGAGATCGGTAGGCTCTACGAAATTAACTCTTTGTACTTCTTGCACACGATACCTCGTACACTACCCTGCCCTAAATCGGCAGAACGAAAGTTAGATATAATCGCTTATACTTGAGTCGACGGATCTGTCGGATTCCTCGAGATCGGTATCCTCTACAAAATGAATTGTTTCACTATAAATTTACTACAACTCAGCTACAAAATTGCTCACCTTTTTAATTTTTTCTGACCCTGTAGTTAGCGAAAATGCACATGTGATCTGCTAGCGTGATATCGCCGGCAGATCACCTGATTTTTCGAGATCGGTAGGTTCTACAAAATTAATTCTTTCACTACAAATTCACTACAAATGAGCTACAAATTACGTATAGGTTTTGAAGTGTGGGCTGGAAATGTGATCTGCTAGCGTGATATCACGCCAGCAGATCACCTGATATTTCGAGATCAGTAGCTTCTACAAAATTAATTCTTTCACTACAAATTCGCTACAAATTCACTACAAATTACTAATAGGTTTAGAAGTGGGGGTTGAATATGTGATCTGCTAGCGTGATATACGTAACATTTTACTTCCTCCTACTACTAAGCCAAGTGCTAAAAGGTGAGATCCTGTTCGCCGTTATCGACGAAAGCGATCCAGATGGCACCATTCTGAATTTGAGATTACTTGCTAACGTAAATTGTGTGAATTGCTTATTTATTCAAATACTCAATGCAGGAGCGACTGTCGACTGGGCATGGTGTCACCTCTATGATATATAAAAGAAGACAGTTTTGGTTACTTGTGCCAATTTAAAAACAATGCAGTGGGCAGGTAAGTTATACCTTTACAAAAATAAACGAATACTACAAAAAATTCTGACAGCAATCGAGGTCTATAAAGGGCTTGGAAGGTGCAGTTAAAGTCGATGCTTCAACACTACTTTAAGCAAATAAATCGAAAGGTGCAGCAAGAGACAAAACCCGGTAGAACGGGGAATTAGAGGGGTCCAAGGTACATACCCGAGCTCTAAAAAACAATTGAAATGCGTCACGTTAGCTTCATCTATATATATAAATATAATTGGAGTGTCTGTCTGTGATTTTAAAATAATTGGCATTTTCTAAGCTTATATGGTTATTTACATGATATTAAAACAAAATCAAGTATTTTTAAAATTTTTGTCTGTATGTATGTCTGTATGTCTTTCTGTCTGTTTGTCCGGGCTAATCTCGGAAAGGGCTAATCCGATTGCGATGGGACTTTCGCTGGAAGATTCAGTATTTTCTTGGGCATGTTTTAGGCGATTTTTTACTCGAATTCGACTATCGGAACCGATTATCGGGCCCGCCTACTGTGTCGACTACCGGATTAGACCGAAAACTTGAACCTTGCTACTTGATTTTTACCCACTTCCATATAACCGATCAACTTCAAATTTTGCACATATGTATAATACGCGTGACAATGCAATGTGACAATGTTTTTAAAAAATCAAGATGGCGGTTCCAAGATGGCGGCCGACTTTTGCAATTGTGTTCCCTGACCCCCGACATGGATATCAAATGAAAGGGTAAGACAAGTGGAATACAAAAATATAGTTTTAAAAAACTAAAAAATACGCTTTTATTTTAAAATGAACTAAAAACTAAAACATAATTTTGAATGTAAAGTTTTATTCCTCCAGCCAGTACATAGAAACAACCTACCTACCTACCTAGCAACACCGGCTAAAGGCCCAAACATTTAGCAGAAACGAAAAGAAACCGAAACGAAAACGAAATGAACTTGAAAATGATACCGATTATATAGGTGCCTGAGCGAATCGGTTCTTGACATTTGTTGACAAGTTTTGCATTGAGTAGAATAGTTTTTTATTTTCGATAAATACACATATTATACACTTTATATAATTTATGGCGGATGTCGAAAAATCACAAGAGAAATCATAATTTAAATTTTTCCACCTCGTATTGACTGCATTCTTTTAAAATAACTTCTTTTTCGTTCTTTCAACTACTTTAAATTCGAAAACAAATTGTCTGTCGAACTGTCAAAGTAACGGGCTGAATAGCTCAAACGAATACCGAAATGAAATAAATTTATATCATTCGTTCCGATTCGGTTTTGTTCGTTTATATAACCGAGTGCATACATTTTCATACGATTTATTTCATTCTTTTCGTTTCGGATCGTTTTTGTTTCTGCTATATGTTTGGGCCTTAATCCGACTGCGATGGGACTTTCACGGGAAGTTTCAGTATTTTCTTGGGCATGTTTTAGGCTTCACTCGGTTCCGACTATTGATTCAGACGGAAAACTTGATCCGATAGTCGAAGAAAAGCGAGTGGAAACTTTTTTTTATCATTCCTATTGTAAACCTCAAAGTTCGGAACGGTTAATCCGATTTTAGGACTTTCACGGGATGATTCAGAATCTTCTTAGGCGTTTAGTCTACTTTTCACTATGATCGGACTATCGGGTTAGACCGAAAACATGACTCGATAATGGAAGAAGCGCGAATGAAATGTGTCACGGCGAGATATTGTTCTTTCAATTTGTGGAAATACTGCGAAGATTATGGTTTGCCATCTCCACAAATGATCGATGAACTGATGATAATAATTTAAACAGAGAATATATCGAACACAATGAACAAGGAGGAACAAAATGTTGAGGACGCCATGGAGCAAGTTCTGCACAGGGTGAAAGACGTATTCTGAATATGATTGCCTAGGTGGCTGTTGTGCATGTAACACCAAATGTTTCCGACAGGTGGCGCTCAACATCGTATTTTATAATAGTTGTACCACATTTTTTATAAGTAACTCTAAATTTTTATATTTTTTTTTATGTAGCAGCTGACGAATCACCCTTTGTACTACCAGTCCGTTATGTCGTTTGTCACGTCATGGTGCAATGTCTAGCAGGGAGCTTAGTAAGGGGAATAGGTTAAGGGTTATGGGGGTTCGGAGGTGTTGAATAAGATGGGGACTAAGTTTGAACTCTTGGATGTTGTAGGAGTTCGGAAATACTGACTGCGAGAGATTATTCTATAGTCGAGTTATGTGACCAAAATTATGTTTTGCAGATTTGTTTTTTTTCATTATACGTTTTTCCGCTCCCGGACTGTGCATACATAAGTTTTTTTATGAAAAGGCGTTGCAACGCACGGGGGTTTTTGCTAGTTTGAGATAAAAAGCATACATTGTATATTTAATGAATGGCCATTATCAAATTAGTTCCTTCATATTTCATTTTCTTCTTACTTCATGAGTCCTTTTCTCCTCAACCAATAAAACAAAAATTGCGACGCCTCGCAATCCACCCACGAATCAGGAGAGGAGGACGAAATGAAATGCAATAACGAATCAACAATGATGCATTTATCTCTCCCTATTTCCTTTTATCCAATTTACACACAAAATTATTAGAAATGGCGATTCCGTAACTGCGAGAAATAAATATTCTCTGGTGATTGTATAAAAACATACGAGGATGCAGTAACTTTCCCTTCATTAGTTCTGCAAATATGCGGGGTGATGCTTGTTATATATATACCACATATGTATATAGGAAGACTAACCGCAACCCTTCCGCATTACTTCATATTGTAGCGGTACCGCAATCATCAAGGGGCAGAAAGGGTTGACTAACAATGGATGGGGAAGATTTCTTCTTGAATTGAGACGGAATTTTGTTGCGGCAGATGTGTATTGACCGACACGTGACATTTAATCCGGAATTATTGATGGTCAGCTTCATGGCGTCCGTTTTATTAGTATTTTTGACCAGGAACATTTAGTTTTTGAGACCCAAATGGAATTTATTTATCTTGTTTTGTTTAGCTAATAAAAAGTTCATTTGCAATTTTTAGCTGACGCTATATGCTTACAACAATAGAGCCTAATTACACGGGCTAACACTTTTCCTCTTAACAAACCAGTTTGTGTATGTTACAAGAATTACACGATAAACTGACTTTTCTTGCTTTTTTTCGTGTAACGGATTCTATTGTCTATGTAGCTGTGTACAAAGGAACAAAAATTATCATAGTTTGCGCAGCCCCCGAGAACGAAGCTATGCTTGGGTTAGTGTCATGATCGCTGCAGTCGAAATTTTTTTACAACGAAACAATAGATTGACATTTTCAAGGTGAGTAGATATTTCGAAGTCGATTTTTGTGCGAATCTTAGATTCCACTTTTTTTTTGTAATATTTCCATCTTATTCTCTCTTTTCCAATACAGATCTTCCATACGTTTCGCGAGACGAAATTGTACCTTGCAACGATAAGCATCACAGGCTTGAAAAATTACTCTCAACGCGCGCAAAGATGTTTCACATGAAAAAAACTTCAAAACGCCCTAGCGGCTAAACCGATTTTTTTTTCGTCCAACCAAAACCTATCAACAGCCGGCCACTTTGTAAACTTAATGGATACACCGTGTATAATAGCGTTTTCAATTTGAAAATGGGGTTTTTGCTGACTTAGAAAAATACGTAGATTTTCAACTAGCGCTAGAACCAAAACGGTGAGTCGGATAGAGATACTTGAGTTCTGAGAAGCGACGATACGTATTTTTTTTATTTGATAGTCCAAGCTCATTTGATACAAAATTCAACTATTACCTAGTTTATAGCTACTCCAAAAATAATTCGAATTATGGATCATCCAAAATTTTTTGTCGTATAAACTGGATAATTCGAATTATGGCTTAAACCGAAATTTTTCGGCTTAAGCCAAAGTTATAAGAATGTAATTGTGAGAATCTTCGATATTAAATACCCGTTTATACGTTAATTCGAAATTTTGGCGTAATCTTGAGTTAAATCGATTTAATTTTGCTGCTATAGACTTGGTGATTTATGTGAGCTTTGAACGTCTTGGACAATAATGGCGAATAGGTTACGACTCAACGATTGTCAACTTCAAAATCCTGCTCAGTTATCTTGCAATTACCTTGGAAGTGGGCATGAAATTGTCCCGATCCACATTTGTGGTCTTATTTCTGAAGTAATCCATACTGAGGGTAAATCATTGGTAAGCTTCGATAATATGCTGTTATTTTACATGAAGGCAAGCCATCTTTAGAAAACAATTCAATAGTGGATTTACCTGAAGTATTTGTCTGAGTCGAGATAGAACCTCTTATTCCTGACATTATTAATCTTGTAGCAGAAAGTAGCTTTGGTAATTGATATATTGATAAATTGTCGCGAAAATATACCTTTTTCCGCTAATTATGGCAATACCTTCGTTCGATTTCGCGAAGTAGCAGCTGGCTGTCACTTCAAAACATGAATGACAGTTCTTGTTTTGGTTTTTCGCGACTCGCGTTCGCCGCCGGTTTTTTGTTGTTTTCGCGCGTGTGATCATGTGTACAGGTGTTCATTGGTGTTTTTTATGTACAGGTAAGTTTATCTTTTTAATTTTATGTGTTTTCGGGTCCTTACTTGGGCAATTTGCATGAATTGTGTTGCATGTTGTCACATAACCCCAAATGTAAAATTCAATTCAATTTTCATTTTAAGTGTCTAATAATTCATTTTTTATAAGGTTCATTTAACTTGTTACATTAACTTATGTACTAATTCTTTAAATTCTTGGGTTTATTCATTTCGGAAGGTAAATTCATGTTTCCTTTAATCGACTTTCATAGTTTCATGTTGTTGTTGTTGTTAATTTCATGTTTACCCTTAAGCTCTTTATGTTTATTATAATTCAAGTTATTGTGATTTTAATTCATATGTTTTTCTTCTTTTTTCTTGTAGGTTGATGCTCTTCTTGTCTTCAGCTATCGAGAGCCAGGTAAGTATGTTATGTATTTAATACTTGTTGACATTCAGTTTTTCACCAGATTTCTTTTTAGGTGGTGCGCTCAACATTCTCCCTCCCGTTGAACCCGCTGGTTCAACAATTTTCTAACAACGCCTCTTTTATGATAATGGAAAAAAGAGAGACGTCCATCTGGTTTTACTTTGACCCTGACTTGATATCGCTCGGGTAGATTCAGCGTTTTCTCTCGTTTTTTCGTTTTGGCGATGGCTTCGAAATCGGTTCGTTGCAGAACGTCGCGAGTTAGGTATATATCGACTCCTTCTCTGGTCACAAACCTTTGGTGGCTGTTGTTGATCCGCATCTTAAGTTCAATAATGGTGGTGGTTGGCCTTAAGATTGCTAATGACGATTCTGACGCCCCATTGATTAATGCTGGCTGGGATGGTGTTGATTTGGTGTGTGTCGTCACGTTTGCTAAAAGCCTGGCTGGATGAACACGGGATGTGCTACCTGCTCCTGATGACTGTGGAGGATTGATGTCTGCCTTGGCTGGAGCTGTTGCGGAACTGCGTGATGGCCTTGATGACCTGGGATTGATATCGCCGTCGGAGTCTGCATAAAAGTTCGGGTCTGCTTCATGATGCATCGAGAAGAAGATTTGCTCGGATAAGATAAGGACATCTTCATCATACTCGGAATCCATCTGAAATTATACTTATAGGTTATTAAGCTAAGGTTATGAGGACGACACGACACAATGAACGGACAACAAGTGTCTTATATTTAGTGTTAGTGATCTGCTTCTACAGGTAGACGGCATAATTTGGTAACTGCTCGTTGGAAGCTGCTGGTTTGAGTTTTTATTTTTGCCACTCTTACCAGACCATCTTGTCCTGGGTAAACTTCCTCCACAACACCCAGTGGCCATCTTGCTGGAGGCATATTTTCGTGAGTTACCAATACTACGTCGCCAACTTGTAGATTTTTTTGTCGTTGGTGCCACTTATTTCTGGTCTGGAGCTGATGCAAGTAATCCCTAGACCAGTTCTTCCAAAATTGGGTCAGTCTTTGTTGGAGCATTTTCCATCGTTGCGTGATTGTAGTATTATTGTTACCATCTGGGTCTGGAGGAGTATTTAACGCTTGCCCTATGAGAAAATGTCCGGGTGTCAAGATTTCTGGATGATTGGGATCTGTGCTAACATAGCATAATGGTCGAGAATTTAAGACGGCTTCCACTTGCGTCAACAACGTTGCGTATTCTTCGAAAGTGCATGTTAGGTTTCCCAGACTTCTTCGTAGGTGAGTTTTCACTGAACGTACACCTGCCTCCCAAAGACCCCCGAAGTGCGGAGCAGCAGGTGGAATGAAGTGCCAGTTGATAGCCTGATTTGAGAAATACTTCGCTGCCTCTTGATTTGATACTAGGATTGCCTTTTTTAAGTCCTTATCTAGTTTTGCCTTGGCTCCGACGAAATTGGAGCCACAATCGGAGTAAATATCTGCCGGTAGACCTCTTCTTGCGACGAACCTTTTCAGTGCTGCGAGGAATGTTTCAGTGGTTAAATCCGAGACGAGTTCGATGTGCATGGCCTTGGTTGCCATGCACACAAAAATGCATAAATATGCCTTTAACACTGGTGCCTTTCGGAGATGTGACGCCTTTATCATAACTGGTCCGGCATAATCTAGACCCACCTTGTTAAAGGTTTTAGTGATATTAACTCGTGCCTCTGGAAGATCTCCCATCATCTGGTGACAGGTTTGTTTTCGAAATCTGGTACATACAACACAGTTGCGTATTCGAGTGGAGATCGCTCGCCTGGCATCAATAATCCAAAATTTGTGACGGCTACTGGCTAACACCAAAGTCGTTCCGCCATGTAGAGTTTCTTGATGTAGTTTGTCTATTATGAGAGATGTTATCTGGTGTTTCTTCGGCAGGATGATTTGATGTTTTCGATTACAAACGATAGTTGCATGCGATAGTCGCCCCTGTATGCGTATGAGCCCTTGCTCGTCGATGAATGGACTTAACTGACAGAGATTGCTGCTGTGAGAGACTGGCTTATTGTGCGACAGATTGTGATATTCATTGGGAAAACTCGTTTTTTGTACGAGTAGCAGAATAACTGTCTCCGCGTTGCATAATTCCTTGGTAGAGAGTAGTCCAAATTGTCTTTTGCCATTCTTCTTACAGTTTTCCTTAAAACGCAGTATCAGTGCAATGATTCTAATTAGTTTGCTAAACGATGAGTAGCGTACAAGCAAATCATCTTGAATTTCGGCTACGAAGGTTGCAATGCTAGGTTTCCTTGCCTCCAAGTCTGTTATGTCTTCACATTTTCCAAGCCTTGGCCAATGGTCTTCACTTTTAGACAGCCAGGTTGGTCCATGCCACCAAAGGTTGTTAGAGCATAATTCGTTCACAGTAGTACCTCTAGATGCCAGGTCTGCTGGGTTATCCGCGGTGGGAACGTGCCGCCACGCGTCGTACCGTAAGCTGTCTTGGATTTCAACAACCCGATTAGCCACGTAGGTTTTCCAGCGCGACGGGTGTTCTCTGATCCATTGTAACGTGATGGTGGAATCCGTCCACGCGAATACCGGAGTGTTTTCGAGATTCATATCCTTGGTAGTAGTTTGTATTAGACGTGCTAGAATTAGCGCCCCGTTCAACTCTAAGCGCGGTATTGTTGTCGGTTTAATTGGTGCTACTCTTGTTTTAGCTGTTAATAGCATCGATGTTATGCTGCCGTCTTCCTGGACCGTCCGTTGGTACAGCACTGCGGCGTATGCTCGTGTCGACGCGTCGCAGAACCCATGTAGTTGTACACTAGCAGTTGTTGTATAGCGTATCCATCGCGGAATTCTAATACGAGGCAGGTGTTCTAAGTCCTTCTTAAAATTGTTCCATTGCTGGTTGATGTTAGTTGACAATGGTGCATCCCAAGTGCACCCAGTTATCCACATCGCCTGCATTAACATTTTCGCCACGATTATAACTGGCGCTAACCATCCCAATGGGTCGTAAAGTGAGGCGATTTCAGATAAAACGGATCTTTTGGTTGGAATTGGCTTCCCTGGTTTCAATGATAACTTAAATGTAAAATAGTCCTTTGTTGGAAACCATTGAATCCCTAATGTTTTAACCGATTCCATCTCACCAATGGCTAATGCTTCTCTTAATTCGCAGTACTCTGGGGGTAGATGTGTTAATAGATCTGGCTCATTACTGGCCCACTTGCGAAGATTAAATCCACCTGTCTTCATCATTTCTATCATCTGGTGTTGGAGAACCTTAGCGCTTGCTGTGTCATCGGCTCCTGTTAAAAGATCGTCCACATAGAAATCCTTGAAGGCGATCTTAGATGCTAATGGCCACTTTTGCCTTTCGTCTTCGGCCAATTGCTGAAGCGTTCTTATGGCAAGGTATGGAGCTGCTGAGGTGCCGAAAGTAACTGTATTTAATTGAAAGTCTTGTACCTTACCCGTGGTTGGATGTTTCCAAATGATGCGCTGGAACGAACGTTGTTCGGGATGGACAAGGATCATCCTGTACATTTTTTCAACGTCGGCTGTTAGGGCTACTCGATATTTCCGCCAGTTCATTAGGATTGCAAATAGCTTTGGTTGCAATGTTGGACCCTTTAGGAGATGGTCATTTAGTGACGTTCCATTCGTTGTTTTGCAGGATGCATCGAATACCACTCGCAACCGCGTAGTTGTGCTATCCTTGTATACCGCGTGATGTGGAATATAGTAATGTGGCTGGTTGTGTGAGAGAGGAGGTGCCTCCTCCATGTGGCCCAGCTGTATGTATTCATCTAAGCATTTAGTGTAGTCCTTAGCTAGGTCAGGCTTCTTGCTGAGTTGCCTTTGTAGGGCCATGAACCTTGTAAGGGCTTGAGGACGTGATTCTCCTAGTTTTGGTATTTTATTGTTTACAAATGGCAGTTTGACTGAATATTGGCCATTATCCATTCGTGCGTGAGAAGTCTGAAAGATGTCTTGACACTCTAGTTCCTCGGCCTTGAAGATTGGGTGTGACGGAAATTCTTCAGTTTCGAAGAATTGTCTAAGCTGGTCATTCAACTCGTTCTCCGTGGTGGCCATGAAGGAGACTGCCTCCTTGTGCACTCTGTCGGTTGTTGGTCCTAGTATTATCCAACCGAATAATGTTTTTAATGCTACTGGAGCAGTCTTGGTTCCTCGTCTAATTCCTTTCTGAATTATTTGAGCATAGACATTGACTCCTAATAAAGCATCGATTGGACCTGGTTTCCAGTACGAGGGATCGGCTAGGTTTAAGCCGTCCAAATGTTTGAAGTTTCCCTTAACAATTCGCTGTCTGGGAAGCAAATCAGTAATCTCCTTTAGAACTAAAAACGTTTCTGTTACTGTTGGTCCAGTTAGTTGACTGGACTGCAATTGCAAAATTGTTTCTTTGCTTGAAGTTGTAGGGATGGGACTTATTCCGTATACGGTAAAAGAAGTAGGAGAACATGTGGTGGCTAGTCTTTGGCAGGCTTCCTCTGTTACGAACGAGGATTGCGAACCTGGATCGATGACACATCGTAGAAGGACTTTGTGACCATGTTTACCTTGAGCAACTACTAATGCCGTTGATAGTAGTGCTAGCAGATTTCGTCGAGACATGAACGCTTGAGTCACGTTAAGTCCGCCTTCTGGATTGGATTTAGCTTGTCCATTACCTAAATCCTGTACTTGCGTCCTTTCAACTGATTGTTGTGTGTTGGCGTGATCCTTACTGTTGCTGGGGTGTAGTGAAGTGTGGTGAGGTTGTCCGCATTTAAAACATTTATGCTTGCTGGTACATTCCGATTTGATGTGGGTTTTAGATAAGCAATTGAGGCAGAGACCTGCCGCTAAAATAACCCCTTTCTTGGCGTCGGTAGACATACCCTTGAATTTGTGACAGCGTAATAAAAAATGTCCCTTTCCACATGCGGGGCATCCTCCCTCCTTCGTGCTATGATATGAAGTCGTTTTTTCCCTTGGCAGCGTTCTAGTCTGGTGAGGTGTAGTTCTGTTCCCCAAAACATCGGCTATAGACTCCAGCACCTTCAAGCGGTTGTTGAGAAAGGTTTTGAAGTCGTCTAGTGTTGGCAAATTGTCATCAGCGCCCTGCTCCTCTTCCCACAATTTAAGCGTATGCACAGGTAGTTTCTGTACCAGGACGTATATGAGCAAGGCGTCCCAATGGCTGGTATCTACCTTTAGACCCTTCAACTGCTGTAAACATTCTTCAGTAGTATCAACCAACGATTTAATTCCCTTGCTAGATTCGGCATATAGACTGGGTTGATTAACCAACAGCTTGAGTTGGTGGTTAACCAGAATGCGTACGTTTTCGAAGCGTTTCTTTAGCTTATTCCAAGCTGGAATATAATCGGAATCCGTAATGGGTGTGGCGCAGCACTCTTTCAGCTTCTCCTGTTAGGCATGACTTCAAATGGTGAAGTTTTTGTACCGAAGATAACCTCGAGTTGTTGTGCACTAGAGCCACAAACAAATCGGAAAACGATCTCCACATGTCGTAATCGCCGTTGAATTTAGGTAATGATATTTTGGGTAATGGTGAGTCATGATGGACCACGGTGGTTATGGATGATTCATGTGCGTCAGATGAACCTGCTGGCAATATATCAGCTTTGACTAGACGTAGACCCTCTGCTAACTCACTAATATGATCCATATAACTGGTCTCAGTCTGAACATAGCGATCTTCTTTAATATAGGTAACTTCGGTTTCCTTTCCAGATGCATCTTCACTCAAAGCTAATGCGATGGATAAATCTAAAGCACTGTAATCATCCCAATGTGACCTTAACTGAGCTAACCGTTGCTCATAAAACCCTATTGTTCTTTTCGAAATGGGCTGTTTTCTCCCATTCTCAATATACCGTATTATTTTTTTTCTTAACACACCTTCCTCTACCAAAAGTTTTTTCAAACTCGACATTTTCCTTGGTTATGGCGCAAGTAATACTGTGATGAATTAACTCTACAAATTATGAACGGGCTATTTACTGTTCCTGGATGGAACCACCAAAATGTTTAGTCGTGCAGACTCCAGCTACAAAAAGAATAATAAGAAATCCGTACTTGCGGATTCTGCACCGGTGGTTGTGTAGCGGTAATTAAATAACTAATAACGCAAATAGCCTTAGTTCACAAATTGAAATTTATTCAGATTAATTCACCACAAATTCACTTGTTCTATAATTTCTTACTATAAATTGAATTTCTTATAATTGTAAACTCAAATTCTTGGAATTAACTCGTTTTGGTACAATGCCTCTTAACTACTATTTAAATAAATAAATTTCCTCTTATGGCTAATTCAATAATCAAATTTATTTAATCTTGTTGCTAATGTTGTAGAATCCATCCATTTTCCTAAACATGCATTGATTAATTTGAACATTAAGATTTAAGAATTCCCTGTACCACCATATTCTACCACCGTGTCAGTAAGGTATTTCAAGAATAAATGTCTAGCAAGCTAGCATTACTTTTTCTAATACCTCCTGAGTCGCCTTGAAAAATACGAATGAAGAACCTTAATGATGTCGCCTTTTTATATCCTTATGCGTTGTCCACCGCCATCTTCATGACAAAACTTCCTTATCGCAAATTGGGGTGCGTTGTCGATACATTGGGCTAGTACGTCGATCAAATTTGTTTTAATTATTACTATGCAAACTCTATATTCAGCCCGGCATTATCATACATCTAAAATTTTCTAGCATTGGATGCTATTTTTTCGTGCCATAAAATTTATGTATTTATTTTCCAGAGCTTAATAATTTATTATATAAATATTTTAATGTCGATACAGCAGAAATGCAGGCTGGTTATGATTAATTATCGACAAATAAAGCATTCTTTCTCCTTTTAATTTCTTGTCCTTTTCCCTCTTATGGAACAAATTAATATTTTTTAAAACTTAAATTATCGCGAAAATATACCTTTTTCCGCTAATTATGGCAATACCTTCGTTCGATTTCGCGAAGTAGCAGCTGGCTGTCACTTCAAAACATGAATGACAGTTCTTGTTTTGGTTTTTCGCGACTCGCGTTCGCCGCCGGTTTTTTGTTGTTTTCGCGCGTGTGATCATGTGTACAGGTGTTCATTGGTGTTTTTTATGTACAGGTAAGTTTATCTTTTTAATTTTATGTGTTTTCGGGTCCTTACTTGGGCAATTTGCATGAATTGTGTTGCATGTTGTCACATAACCCCAAATGTAAAATTCAATTCAATTTTCATTTTAAGTGTCTAATAATTCATTTTTTATAAGGTTCATTTAACTTGTTACATTAACTTATGTACTAATTCTTTAAATTCTTGGGTTTATTCATTTCGGAAGGTAAATTCATGTTTCCTTTAATCGACTTTCATAGTTTCATGTTGTTGTTGTTGTTAATTTCATGTTTACCCTTAAGCTCTTTATGTTTATTATAATTCAAGTTATTGTGATTTTAATTCATATGTTTTTCTTCTTTTTTCTTGTAGGTTGATGCTCTTCTTGTCTTCAGCTATCGAGAGCCAGGTAAGTATGTTATGTATTTAATACTTGTTGACATTCAGTTTTTCACCAGATTTCTTTTTAGGTGGTGCGCTCAACAATAATAGCGTTTTCAATTTGAAAATGGGGTTTTTGCTGACTTAGAAAAATACGTAGATTTTCAACTAGCGCTAGAACCAAAACGGTGAGTCGGATAGAGATACTTGAGTTCTGAGAAGCGACGATACGTATTTTTTTTATTTGATAGTCCAAGCTCATTTGATACAAAATTCAACTATTACCTAGTTTATAGCTACTCCAAAAATAATTCGAATTATGGATCATCCAAAATTTTTTGTCGTATAAACTGGATAATTCGAATTATGGCTTAAACCGAAATTTTTCGGCTTAAGCCAAAGTTATAAGAATGTAATTGTGAGAATCTTCGATATTAAATACCCGTTTATACGTTAATTCGAAATTTTGGCGTAATCTTGAGTTAAATCGATTTAATTTTGCTGCTATAGACTTGGTGATTTATGTGAGCTTTGAACGTCTTGGACAATAATGGCGAATAGGTTACGACTCAACGATTGTCAACTTCAAAATCCTGCTCAGTTATCTTGCAATTACCTTGGAAGTGGGCATGAAATTGTCCCGATCCACATTTGTGGTCTTATTTCTGAAGTAATCCATACTGAGGGTAAATCATTGGTAAGCTTCGATAATATGCTGTTATTTTACATGAAGGCAAGCCATCTTTAGAAAACAATTCAATAGTGGATTTACCTGAAGTATTTGTCTGAGTCGAGATAGAACCTCTTATTCCTGACATTATTAATCTTGTAGCAGAAAGTAGCTTTGGTAATTGCATCGTCGGGCATTGCTGCCACTTTGTTGGATGGTTGACGAATGGCACAGTCAGCGCTCAGGCTGCCATTAGATGTTCATAACAAACCAAACGCAATCAGGGCCGCCACATCACCTTGCGGGGCCCGGGGCTAAAATATGCTTGGGGCCCCTTTAAGGAGATTGATATTCGGGGCCCCTTTAAGGAAATTGAAATTCCAAAAAATCAGTTACTATAAAAATGTTTAATACTTTTTAAAATCTGTGGTAAAAATAAGTTCATTCGTAACTTCAAAATGAACGGTCGGTTTCCGAATAGAAGTTGCATGGGTCAGCCTAGAAGGGAATAGGTCTTAGGCTACTGCCTGCTTGACCTTTAGAACGCAGGGATATAGTAGTTTTAACTTTTTGGTTTTCAATCTATTTCCGGGGTCCCCTCTGACCTGGGGCCCGGGGCAATTCATCCCAGTTGCCCCCCATTGTGGCGGGCCTGAACACAATGTGTAACATTAATAAAAAAGTGGGTGTGTGTACTTATTTACGCGCATCAGAAGTTATACTTCTTTGGCGTGATTTAAGACTAATGTTTAATTTGCATGCAAATAATTTATTGGATTTTTTTATTATTTGCGTGCTTTGGCAGGTGGAAGCATCATGATGCCGACACGCTCCAGCCTGTCGGTTCTTTTCATCAATGCTTCGCCAGCTGGATCAGCTTTTATCTGCTAATACTACCGATATTTCTAAGCCTTACTCTCTTCCTTTTAGTTTCTTTGCGCCTTACCTTCTGATGGAGCATATTTAGCGTCTCCTCCATTTTATTCTTTACAACACCCGATGTCACCATGTAGTCTATGATGTTTTCTACTCTGAGTCGTGCCTGAGCTGTCGCTTGCAGAGCAGCAGTTTGCTCGGCTAATATCGGGCATTCCAATAGAACATGCGCTGTCTCTTCTATCACATTTAGGAATGCCGGGGACAGCGAAGACATCTTGTCCGAACCGATGGAGGTATGCTCTGGAACACACATGTCTACTCAAGAGCTGTGGGAGGTCGTAACTCATCTCTCCATGCTCTCCCGTGACCCTTCCCCCACATTTGTTATGAGCCTGTGGGTCCATCGACCTTGGGTAGATTTACTCCACCTCCTTTCCACTACTGAAATAAACGTCACTTCTAAATTATGTTCAATTCCCTAGATTCTTCTTCTAATAGTTACTCAATTCAATTGAGCAGCTTTAGGTAACTGAAATATGATACGAAGTGCCTTTGAACTATTTTGTTTTGGTGGACTTGGAAACACATTTTTCTAGACAAGTTGTTCTTATTTACAGAGGTTATACAGGTTTTTATGCCCCCCATGTTTTTATTTTAGTCTGTTAAAAGTCCCAGAATATTACTTAATTCGCTGACGCAGCGACACAAAATGCCCCTTGGCAAACGACATGACAAGACAGCACTGCTACTATTCCAGAAGGTCCATGTTCGTGTTCTAATTATTTTCTAGTTTTTGGTACAGCAGATTTAAAATAAAACCATTTAACTTAAAAGTTTTTTTACCCATTTTTATTATATTCTTTTTAGTCTCAATTCTGTGATTTTTGGATTATACTTTTTACAAAATTCTGGTGAAGTGATTTGTTATGCATACCATATTTCCAGCGCCATTTTGAATTTTCTAAATAGCAATTTTCAGTGAAATCGAATCGTAAGTGTCAAAATCGTACCGCCATATTGGCGCGTCCATTTTGACACAGATTCGTCATTTGTGACCTTAAAAACTCCCCGATGCCGATTTTCAATGGATTCGGAACACATTTGCAAAATTCATCCGCCATTTTGAATTTTCAAATTTGACTACAGAATCGTCATTTGTGGCCCTAAAAATCTTCCGATACCGATTTTCAATGGATTCAGAAGACATTTGCAGAATTCATCCGCCATTTTTAATTTTCAAATTTTGACCACAGAATCGTCATTTGTGCCCTAAAAACCCCCGATACCGATTTTCAATGGATTCAGAAAACATTTCCAAAATTCATCCGCCATTTTGAATTTTCAAATTTTGACCACAGAATCGTCATTTGTGGCCCTAAAAACCTCCCGATACCGATTTTCAATGGATTCAGAACACATTTGCAAAATCCATCCACCATATTGGCGCCGCCATTTTTAATTTTCTAATTTTGCCCACAGAATCGTCATTTGTGGCCCTAAAACTCCCCCGAATCGGAACACAATTGAAAAATTCGTCCGCCATCTTGGAACCGCCATCTTGATTTTTTTACAAAATTGTCAGATTGCACTGACACGTTAGCTCAATGTGTGTGCAAAGTTTCATAAGAATCGGTTTAGTAGAAGTAGTTGAAAAAGCTGTCGCAAGATTTGACCCAAACAAATATACGAGGTCAAGCTAAATAAAAGCATTAATATCTTGTTCATTTGTTTTATTTTCCCAAATAATAACAGTAAATATTTTGTATTATATATTCAAACTAATTTCTGATTGAGTAATTATATTAAGTTTTAACCATTCAAAATCATTACTAACAGTAAATAATTATCGCTTATTGTACAGTTGCCATATAGCTTTATTATTATCTTGGCCAGTTTAACACGGGCCGACAAACAACCAAGAAAAATCTTCTGAAAAAGTCGGCTGGTGTAAAACTAGCCCTTAGAAACTACGAATCTTCATGCCTTCAAAAACCCAAACCTTCGCTTAGCTGAATCGTACAAGAAGTTTTTTTCCCTCCATAGCCTCAGGATAAAAACCCCCTCACCCATCGACATCGTGAACAGACATCAGCTAAAGAATGGGAGTTGAATTGCTTGCCCTCCATACCCCTTCGCCTATATTCTCTGTTGCGTCTCGCATATTCCTAAAAATTCACTCTCATAAGATTTTTAAAAACGGGCCTAAAGAAGTATAACTTCAAAAAAGCGGAATGGCTGCAGTATTGACAGAGTTCGATCATTATCTGCGATGAATTGACTAGCATTCCATAAAACTATGCAAGATTTAAACAGCAACAACAAAATATTCGGTGGTGCTCTTCTATTACTATCTGGTGATTTCAGACAGACATATACCTAGTTTATAGCTACTCCAAAAATAATTCGAATTATGGATCATACAAAATTTTTTGTCGTATAAACGGGGTAATCCGAATTATGGCTTAAACCGAAATTTTTCGGCTTAAGCCAAAGTTAGAAGAATGTAAGTTATCCGTTTATACGTTAATTCGAAATTTTGGCGTAAGTTTAAGTTATATCGATTTAATTTTGCTGCTATAAACTTGGTAATTGCTAGTCATTCCACGCCAGGGGCGGTTTCAGAGGGGGGTAATTGGGTAATTACCCCCCCCCCCCAGAATTTTCCTTCGTTATTTATGTTTATTCTTGAAAATTACCAATATTTCAAACAAACAAGTGAAGTTATGGCGAATCTAGTCGGCGGTGAATTTTTCCAAGACTGTTGGAGAGTCGTGGAAGGGACCGATCCATTAAGACTACCGCTAATATGGCACGCTATGACTGATTCCACACGAGCGTACACACGACATGACAAGAGTGAGCTGCAAAGTGATTTATGAAAAAGAGGGTGAGAGAGGACGAGGGCACCAAATTTGAATGATATTTTCAGCCGATTTTTGATCGAACACTTGGACAGCTCTTGCATTGTTGTTTTTTTTTCTTTCTGAAATTCCGTTTTGCTCGCAAAGAGAATGTCTCAAACAACAGCAGAGCCAGTATGATTTGTTGCCTGCAAGTTGTCCCCTCGTGTAGAAGCTCATACGATTTTTCACCGAACACCAAAAGGGAATTGATGATTGCAGACGACTTCTGTCTCTCGTGTGTACACTCGTGTGAAAATAGCCTATGTAAACAAAATGAAGATAACTGCTCAAGCGCCGTAAGAGAAGTGATGACTTTCTTCCTTCCTGGCACTTGAAAATATCGTCTCGTCCCAACCTTCAGTCGTTTGGTAACCTCGAGTTAGGGCGTTGGTGGTGTGAAAAAGGGGCTAAAATTTAAAAAAATTCTGCCGCTGCGTGGGTAGGTTCTATTAGGGCTGAATAACCGTTAAATACTAGTGGCAGACATTTTTGACCATTTGCTAAGGGGGGGGGGGCGCGGGTGAAATGGCAGCTTCAGCTAGGGGTGGCTTGGGGAGGGCGCAACTGGTATTTATGGAATAAAAACAGTATCCAAGTTTTTCCTTTTTTAAAATTACCCCCCCTAAGCCAGTTGGCTGGAAACGCCCCTGTTCCACGCTCTACCAATAAAACTTTAAAATCGTCCTGAAAATTTAACGTTGTTTTTATATGTACATGACATTTAATCAAATATTTTTTCGCCCCACCAACTTAAATATAATCAGTGAAACATTGAAATTCTCTATATTTCGACAACAGCTTCACTTATCTGGACCAAAACTATCCCATCTTTCAATCTGGAACCGTACACATTCCCAAATTTTTATTTAAATCTGGGTGACCGGTTTCTGAGATTAGCGTGTACGAACATTCCGACACGTAATTTTTATATATTAAGAAGAAGAAGATATTACAGTCAGGGCCGGCTCAACCGATGAAGCAGAAGATGCAAAGCATCGGGGCGTCACACGAACAAAGGGCGCTAAAATCCGTAATTTAAATGAAAATCAGGTCATTTGAAATTTTTTTTATATTTAAAATTTTATCAAATTTTATTTTTTTTTAAATGAGAGATGAAAAGTAGGCGATTATCGAATTCAGGCTCAAAACACATTCGGCGCTGCATACTTCTAGCTTCAAATCAACGAGAATTTATTAATGCTGCCACATTGACCGCTTCTTACTTCACGCTACAATGAAGTATGAAGCCAGATTCAAATTTTGCAATTTCCAAAATTTGTACATAGTATGCGGCGTAAGTCCTGTCAACTTTAGAAAAAGGAATTGTAAAAACTGTCACATTTTATTTACTGTTTGCGTGAAAAAAGTGGAAAAGCGGAAATTTAAAATGAAAAAAAAATAAATTTTGTGAGTGAAAATCCGAAAATTTTTTTTGAAATAAAATGCTTCGTCTCTGTACATTTAAATGCCAACAATTCCGTCAAGTTGGCGTTGGTTTTTGCAGCTTCAAATGTAGCTGCAGTGGCTTCTTCCCATCGGCTGCAGCTTCATAAAGCTTGCGGGGTGAAGTATGCAGCGCCGAAAGGGTTTTGGGCCAGGGGTGGCGGAGCGCCTGGAGATGGAAGGAAAAGTGCATACGCACTTTCGCTTGGGAGGGGGAATCCACACACACCCAAAATATTTCATCCCAGAGCGTTGCAGGGCCGTCTCGGACGCTGGCGACGAAGGAACGTGGTAGAAGGGCCTCACACAAGACTTTTTATACGAAAACTAAATATATTATATTAGAGCTATTAAGTACTTATAACTGCATAGCCTAAGCTTTTTAAACCCCACCAGACTAGAATTTAAAAAGTGGATTCCCTCACGGGCATGCCGAAAAAAGGATTCTCCGTAGGTGATCCATGAGGACTCCACGTGGCAAATGAGGGGCATGCTGAAAGGGAATTTCCTCCTGAGCACCACAATGAGAGGCTTTTCCTCATGAACACCACATAAAAAAAGAAATCAGCGATGAGGTATACCTTATCAATTTCTCATAGGGACCTATGAGGCCAACCTCATTACAAATTAAATGGGGCAATCCCAAAATCTGCCTTACGTTTTCGGAAAGATTTTTAAAAAGCTTTAAACAAATACCCTTAAGCGTTAGTTTAATTCATACAAAGCTTTAGTTTTTGTTGTTGCATTGGTTCTCAGGGAATCATGTTGGTGACCGTGAATGGTGTCATTTAGCATAAGGCCTACCCTAAATGAAAAGTAACGCAGAAGTGAAGCAGAAGTGAAGTAGACTTAATTTCTTTCAAAATTTATATATAAACCAAAATAAAAAGTTCATAAGAAGTGTACCAAGTGAACAGCCTTACTTTCTTAACTTTTCTTTACTTCTTGTGCGGTTCTTACCGCACGGTTACTTCTCAAAATGACTTTTCGAAATTTTTCGAAATTATACTTTCACTTTCACTTCCATTTCGGTCACTCTCATACATTCATATGCAATGGTACCTAACTTCACTTCACTTCAATTCCCATTTAGGGTAGGCCTATACTCAATAGCCCGGTTCTGGTACGATTACAGAGGTCAAGCAGCATTGGATGTGATTAGTACTCAGTTGGGGGACGTATTGATAAAACCACAATCGCGTTTAAAAATATAAAGCTTTCGATACCGACGCAGTTATTACTCACATATCCACTCCGAAATGCTCAAAACCCACACGGGATCGGGTATTAATGATTTTTCAAATGGGGCATTCCTTATGATGAGGCGCGAATGAGGAAAGGCGTTAGATGCCCTGTGTGGGCCTTATAGGGTAATCCACCCGGGTCCACATGAGGCCGTGGGTCTAGCATCATAGGGGCCCTATCTGTACCCCTTACCTCAAACAGCGAGATCGGCATAACGCCATAACAAAAGAATTTAAAACCACATAAATCAATAGCTGTTAAATAAATTGACCGATTAACTTTATACATTTTAACGTTAACTGTTCTCGTGCTCCCCACCCATAATGATTATGCTCCGTCGCTCTTGTTTTGGGCCTAAGTTTTCTAAAAAAAAGGCTTTTGGCAGATAAAAAGACATTTGCTTTAATTGAAACTTTTTGTTTTCAGTTTTTTATGTGTTCCAGATTCATGTCAATATTTCCATTTTTTCCAATTTCTGACATAATTTCCTATAAAGGGCGCTTAACAGAAAGTTGCATCGGGGCGCCAGCACCGCTAGAGCCGGGCCTGATTACAGTTACCAAAGATAAGTTTTCTATAGATGGGAAAAGTTGGTTCTACTATTTCCACTTGCCACACCAAGTCCATTTAAAACGCGTCGAAACATAACACCGTTAAGAAAATCGTTCCCTATATGTTTTTTGGGTCGCTGATTACGAAAATCGGGGTCTCGCAGTCGTAAAATATGAGCGTCACCCTTAAAAATGACAAAAACAACCCTTTTTAAGGTTTTTTTGGGATAATTTCAATAAATCTGAAATAATATAATGAAACACAGTTTTTGAAGTGAAAACTTCTATAAAAACGTTGGACACTTTTTGGCCTGGGGAAAAAAACTAAAAACTCGAGTCACGAGCACTTTTTTTTGCGTACCATCACGCGCATTTTTTTGTGATCTTGGGGGTTTTAGTTTGTTTTATGTATTATTATATATTATTATGTATTCTTATTTATGATTATGTGTTATGGATTAATATGCATTTTATATTATTATATATAGTCTACAGTCCCTGAGCCATTTTTTTTATTGATTAGTAACAAGCTGAAATTTCGTGAGTGGCTTCCATTTGAGAAGACGAACAACTTTTGTTCTTGCGAAAATTCTCGATAGTGGTTCCTAATGGTGCAAGTTACACTGTCCATCACTCGATACTCACATCAAAACCGTTTGTGTATGATGCGGGTATTACACTAAGCATTCATTTCTCTGCTTCTTTTTCGTGTAACAATTGTGATGCTTTTGTAGTTGTGCAATAAACGCGAATGAGAAGGGGACCCTGCAAACAATTTCTCGGAGGCTCGCTTTCTCGGACCATTCTCGATTCGAAAAATGCTTGCGAAGGGTACGAGAAAAAGATTCAAAAAGCAAAATGAAAGCTTTCCTGGTTGATTTGTTTCTCCCAAAGCCTTCATGCTGTCGAAAAATATTGAGAGCCGATTTCCCCTGAATGGGACTTCAAATCTCCAAATTACACAACAACATAACGTCATTTCACCGATTTGAAGTCCTATTGAGAGGAAATTTTGAGAGCCTTTGGTTTCTCTTCAACGATTTGTTTGGAAAGTTTGAGATTTTGACTTGTTTTGCTCGGCGGAGTGATTTTCGGCGCAGAAGCGATTTGCTATCGTTACGAGCATGCGATTCGTTATCAGCACTAGAAAGCGATTCGATCTCTTGCTCTGCTTTTATTGCCTTCGAGTTCGTTTACGAGTCGTTAACGAGTCCGAGATCGAAGCAAGCTTTCGCTTTTGGCAAATCGTTCTCGAATCGTTTCCGAATCGAAATGTCTGCAGGGAGGAGTCGCCCTATTTGCCCTACAAATTCGGTGGTTCGATTTCCCAGTCCTACGCTCTGAAGAATTGCAGATTTTGTGCTGTTGTAGGACAATGTGGCCATCTTAATGTACCCCCAAGTACTAACCAATAGTCCAAAAATCAGCTTGTTACTAGTAGTTATTTATGAGCTAGTTACGTGCAAACTTTGCGGGTGGGCGATCAATAAAAAAAATGGCTCAGGGACTGTGACAATGCAATCTGACAATTTTGTAAAAAAATCAAGATGGCGGTTCCAAGATGGCGGACGAATTTTGCAACGGTGTTCCGATTCCATTGAAAATCGGTATCAGGGGGTTTTTAGGGCCACAAATGACGATTCTGTGGTCAAAATTTGAAAATTAAAAATGGCGGACGCATTTTTTTGCAATTGCGCTCTGATTCCACTGAAAATACGTATAGGGGGGTTTTAGGGCCACAAAAGACGATTATGTGAGCAAAATTTGAAATTTCAAAATGGTGGCGCCAATATGGCGGATGAATTTTGCAAAGGTGTTCTGAATCCATTGAAAATCGGTATCGGGGAGTTTTTAAGGTCACAAATGACGAATCTTTGGTAAAAATTTAGAAATTCAAAATGGCGGTGCCAATATGGCGGTACGATTTTGGCAATTACCATTCGATTTCACTGCAAATAGCTATTTGGGGGGTTTAATGTCGGAAATAATGAATTTGTTGTCAAAATTAGAAAATTCAAAATGGCGCTGGCAATATGGTATGCATAGCAAATTACTTCACCAGAATTTTGTAGAAAGGAAAATCCAAAAATGACTGAATTAAGATTAAAAAGAATAAAATAAAAATAGGTAAAAAAGCTTTTAAGTTAAATGGTTTTATTTAAAATCATAAGCTGTACCAAAAACTATAAAATAATTGGAACACAAACAAGAACCTTCTTGAGATTCTGACGTCTGGTAAGAAATTGTGCAATAGTAGCAGTGCTGTCTTCTTATGTCGTATGCCAAGGGGCGCTGCTTCAGCAGATTAAGTAATAATCTGGGACTTTTAACAGACTAAAATAAAAACATGGGGCGCATAAAAACCGGTATAACGACCGTAAAATTAAATAAGAACGATTTTTTTTGGCTTATAACAAAAATTATAAGACGGTTTTGTTAATATTGTAATCAATGCTATCATTATCAATATTGATAATCAATAATGAATCATGTAGTTTTGCATCAATTGGTGCAGCAATATTATTGTTGCGTATTCAGTAAGTGGCGCGGTTCGTAAGATAAGTTCCAAGTTTTTCTCCCCAGTACGTAAACCGCGTAAATCGTTGCGAGCAAGAAGATTCAAGCCTAGTACGGTGATCGGGCAAAATTTAGCCTCGTTATTTTTATCATTTTTCGGGCAAAATTTTGCACAAGTGTAGAGTGGTGGAGAATAGTGGAAAGTCATTATAAATCAAATAAATATTCCTTTTCCATTTTAAACAAATGTTAACATAAGGGATTCGACTTTTTTAAAACCAACTGTTTAACTGCTTTTGCAACAAAAAATGACCAGATAATTTCTGCAGGCAAAAATCACAATTCTCCACAATTTGAAAATCCATCTACTAGAAAATCTTGAAAGTATGCTTATTGTGGCAAATTTTTGCCCGAACAGCGTACTGCTTTGCGCTGTCAAAATTGTGCCGTGCTTGAGGAAGAATTTTACCAGGATTTTTTACATGCATTTTACAGAGATGGCAAAATTTTGCCTGATCACCGTACTAGACTTCAGTTGTGATTTGCATTAAGGCATTTTGCATCGAGAAGGTGTAAACAATGGTTCGAAAAGAAGATCGCCACAAAGCGAAGCGTACGCATTTAAGTGGTTTCGAAAAGCGTAAAAGGGCGAAAGAAACAGAAAAGAAGTTGGTTCACGCGTTGAGTCTGACACCTATCCTGAAGAACTACTTAAATGTAGGTACTGCCAAAATTTTCTTCTGCAGAAACGTCGCAAAACAATCAAGTAAGTGACATTGACATTTTGTGTAACTGCTGCGATATCAAACTACCCTAATATCGCATTCGAGGAAGTATTTTTACGCCGTGCATACTAAAATGCAATATTAAACTATTTCCAATTCGAATATGTAAAATTTGACTGCACTACAAGAAAGAGGACACTTAAGAGTTTAAATAATGCAACAAAATTTTGTTTCCATTTTTCTTGAAAATTCGTCATTTTTGGGATGAATGTCTCCTTAAAATTAATTTAACGTTTGACCTTCTATTAATTCAAATATAAAACGAGCCCCTATCATAGGGGCCCCACCAAACTCGTGCCCAGGGGCCCCCGCCACCCTTAATCCGGCCCTGGGTGCAGGGGCGGCGCTTTCATAGGTGCAAATGGTGCACTTGCACCGGGCGCAATTGGACAGGAGCGCAATTTCAGAAATTAAAAACAAAGTTTGAGACTTTGAAAAAAACATTGTTAAGATATTCCTGTGACTTTATTTTCACCTAATAAAGGAATTCATTTTTATTGCCACAATTTTTCCAGTTTTTCGATAAAATATTCTGTACGTCTATCCCCGAACTCACGTGAATCCCGCGGGCGCAAGTATTTACACGATATAGTTTTATCGGAGCATTTACGTTGGATATCTAATAGGGAAAACTAAAATAAATATTTAAGTGTTTGTGCCTTTGTCCATTTTCCTTCACCGCGACCAAAAAATGAGGAGCTGATGGGGCGCAATACGGTATACTGCACCGAGCACCGGCCCTGCCTCTTACGCTAGTAGAGGACCACGATCATACATACTGGCAATGCAGTGAACTGGAAAAGCAGAAGACGGATATTAGAAGGCCCTTAAATTGGGTAATGTGGGGCGACTACTTTTTTTCCTGGGAGAACTACAAAGCCAGAAAAAAACATAAATAGAGTGCCTTGGCCGAGGAAATTATCTTAAAGCATAGAGAGCATATCGGAAAGTCTCAAAGTTCATGAATCAATCAAAATCTCGGCTTGCCGAAATATTCTCCGCTTTGTTCCAATGCGACAAGAAGGTCATTGGACTTAAGCTGGGGTGGCGCTTTCATAGGTGCAAATAGTGCACTTCCACCGGGAGCAAATTTTCCCATTGCCCTTCACTGCGATCAAAAAATTAGGAGCTGATGGGGCGCAATATGGCAAACTGCACCGGGCGCAAAAAACCCAAGCGCCGGCCCTGCCTGGGTGTATGAGGAGATAGCGATGAACCTAGGATAGGGACGAATGTAAGATTTGTCACTGTAAGTCTTTTTTCTAGTAAAATTCTGCTAGACATATTCTAGTGAATTTTTTTACTAGATTCTTAGTGGTTTTATGATTAATACCTTGAAATCTAGTTAGTTACACTAGAAATTTTAAATATTTTAATTATTGAGTATTCCGCTAGACAGTCAACGCTAAATGTACTTTATTTCTAGTGAAATCAAAAAATTATTGAAAATCTAGTTAGTTGTAATAGAATATCTGTTAATTTTACTGATATATTTGTTCATTCAATCATTTCTTTATTCATTCATTTCTTGTTGAATTGTATACAAACTTCGAACAAAAACCGCTTGAAATCTAGATTATCGTTGAAGTTCACTAGAAAATCGGATTTATAATGTGCTTGTTTCAGTTTGTATCAATTCCTTCATTCAGTCCCAAGTATTCAATCAGTTTAGTCACTGGTTTTAGTGGTGCAAATAAAATATATATTGTGAGTTGAGTTTTCAAAGCATATTTAATAAAGAGGTAATTACAAATTATGCATTCATAGGAATATAATTGGACCTTAAGGCCAAATGATTTAGAAAATGAATTCATAAATATAATTGAAGATGTTGCTTCAACTCTGACTCAGCCATCAGTTTCCACCAGTGCATTTGAAGGGAACTCACTGTCGTTGTTTGATCCTAATACTGGAGAAACTACTACCTTTTCCGCAAATTACAGTTCAGTGAGTCAAAATTTAATTCTTATTAAATAAATTTAAAATTAATGTAAAAAAATGTATTTCAGAATCGAAATTTAAGAGCTATCTATATATATAAAAGTCAATGTTTGTGTGTTTGTGTGTTTGTGGGTTTGTTGTTTATGGACTCCTAAGCTGTTCAACCGATCGCCACAAAAATTTTACCACATGAGCTTGATACTATTGAGAGTGTTTATAGGCTATCAGCTTTACTCTACCTACCCTTAAAGGGTGGAAAGGGTGGAATAGGTTGTATGGGAAATAATTTTTTTTTGCATTTGTGTTCCCCGACCCCGCGACATTGGTATCAAATGAAAGGATGTGACAGGTAGAATACAATTAGCGATGTAACGTCATTCCAAATTCAAAATGGCGGCCAATACAAGATGGCGGAAGACATATGATAGACTAAACAGTAGAAAATACAACCGATCAACTTCAAATTTGGCCCGTATACGAAGTTTCCTTGACAATGCAATGCGGCCATTTTGTAAAAAATCAAGATGGCGGTTCCAAGATGGCGGCCGAATTTTGCATTTGTATCCTGACATGGGTATCAAATGAAACGATATGACACTTAGAGTACAATTAGCTGTATGCCGTCATTCCAAATTCTTAATGGGGGCCAACACAAAATGGCGGAAGACATATTATAATAGATTAAAAAGTAGAAAATATAACCGATCAGCATAAAATTTTGCACATACGCATAGTTCGCTTGGCAATGCAATCTGACCATTTAGTAAAAACATCAAGATGGCGGTTACAAAATCGAGGCCGATTTTTGCATTTGTGCTCCCCGACCCCTGACATGGGTATCAGATGAAACGGCATGCCAGGTAGAATACAATTACTACGTAATTGTAGCGACTTTATAAATTCAAAATGGCGGCCAACACAAAATGGCGGAAGACATAATGGGTGCCTTCCATTTAGACACAGGGAGGCACAGTGTTACACTGTGTCCGACACAGAAGTGTTCCATCAACGACACAGCTAGACACAGCCGGTCACAAGTAAGACAATGCTACCAACCCTCGCGAATTGAAACGTGATCATACATTTATAATCTACTACAATATTGTTTCTTTTTTAATATTCCCAGCCTTTATAAGATGTCGGGTAATTAATTTAAAGAAATGATCAACAGAAATTTTACGATATACTTGTCAAACAAAAATTAAAACCAGGAAAGTGCTCCGTGGCGGATTTTTCATGAACTTAAGTGTTCCATTTGGGCTTACACAGAGCGACACGCTGTGTCGGACGGACACAGTTGTCTTTCTGTGTCTAAATGGAAGGCACCCACAATAGGCTAAAAAGAAGAAAATATAACCGATCAATTTCAAATTTTGCACATACGCATAATTCGCCTGACAATGCAATCCGACCATTTTATAAAAAAAAATTAAGATGGCGGTTGCAAAATGGCGACCGATTTTTGCAATTGTGTTCTACGACCCACCGACGACGATATGGCGACCACCAAAAAATGGCAGCGGACATATAATAGACTAAACAGTAACAAATAAAATTTACGTTATATATTTTATCAAATCAATATAAATAAATATATGGGTTCATGTACTTCCTTTGCCTATTGAATATATGGGTAATTCCATGCGTTACGGACGGGACATTTGTACGATGATTTTTTTTTCTAATATTTTCTAAGCAAGTACTAAGTATGTAATTGTGCATGTAAATGTCAGTTCAAAATTTAAGCAACAAACTATGAATATAAATTAACATTTGTAACTATTATAAAACCTAAGATAATAAATTTGAAAGTGCGTTACGGACGGGAGACAACATGAAAGTAAGTTTTGAGAATTGTTAACATACATATTTCTGAAACACTGCGAAATGCGTTCATTCTCTGAATGACAACCATATAATTATTTTTGGATACATATTTAGAGATCGGTTTATGTGAAGGGAAAGTATAACCCTTTAACTATTTCAACGTAAAAAAATTGTATATATTTCACGTCCTTAACGCATGGAATGACCGATATTTTAAGACAGTAGTTTTTCAAGAGTAAGCTCTGGTCACGCGTCGGAACTTACACGCACTTTCTTTTTTTATAGGTAACTCTAAATTTTTATATGTATGTATCCAAAATCAATTTTTGGAGATTTGTTATTTTTTTCATTATACCTTTTTCCTACCCCGGACTGTGCACATATAATCTTTTTTATTTAAAGGCGTTGCAACGCACGCGGGTTTTTGCTAGTTTTAAATAAAGCCAAACTTGGAAGAAAAATTTTTGAAAAATTATTGAATAAAGAACTGTCGACAAAAGAGCTAAACGAGTTTAACAGAATTATGGTGGACGACCTGATAAATGTTTGCGGATAGTAAGTTAATAAAATGTAGTCCTTCGAACTTTATATATTGAATCATAAAATTTCCAACAGTTATCCTAAAGTAAGGATTTCCGATAAGGAAAATCTGGCAAAGGCAATTGTCAGCACATTTCCGCAAGTAGGACAATATACTTGCCCGGATATTGCTGCTCATGTAAAGTTCTACAGGTTTGGTGAAATTTCAATAAAGTCTAATTTTTCAAAATTCTAGGCATTATGGTTCGATTCAAAGGGATCAAAGGATGGAAAGAAAGCGGCTGGAAAAATTGAATTTCGATTGGAACATGTCAGGCTGTCTTTGTCTCCTTCTTCGAAAAGAAATAAAATGCCTGTAAAAAAGAAAATATTAATTGTAGAAAACGAACCATCATCAGACTTGGTATTTTTTTTGTTTGTTACAAATCTAAAAAATATTAATGTAACTAAATTTCTAGATAAATGAATTAAAAAATTTAGTACCGAATCAGGAAAATTTCGATTTAATAAAAAAATTAATGGAAGATACTTTTACGAATAGACGGGAAATAATTGAAGGAAAACTCAATTCATCTATAATAGATAAATTTCCACTATTAATTTCCTACAAAGGTGCTATAGTAAGTGTTTCTTTTTAA
This sequence comes from Thereva nobilitata, assembly GCA_963855945.1. Taxonomy (NCBI): domain Eukaryota; kingdom Metazoa; phylum Arthropoda; class Insecta; order Diptera; family Therevidae; genus Thereva; species Thereva nobilitata. The sequence goes on from OY979697.1 coordinate 40,285,893, forward strand.
ATTATTATATTTCAGCATAAAACGTATAAAATTAATATTTTGTTTTAACGCAGATAAACTTAGAATTTTCTAAATTGGACATAAGTCGCAGTAGCATTTCGGAATTATCTTTATATGAAGATAAAATAAAAGAATTATTCTCTTTGGATACCGCTTGCATGAAAAATGGTATTTTTTTTAACATTTTGCAGTTATATTTAATTATATTAGATATTCAATATACAGATCAGTTGCGACAGATTGTCACCATACTGGATTCACTACCGAGCAGAGGTTTAAAGAGAACGTATTGCCAAGTAGCAAAAGACGAAGGCACCTGGAAAAACTTATGCCTCGAAGCAAAGCTAAAACCATTAATTCAATGGATAAACGTAAGTAAATATTATACATCTTAAAATACAATTGCGATATCTAAGCTCTATGTTCTCAGGTGAACGAAGATATTGAGGAAGCCGTAAGAGGAAAAAGTGAAAAACAACCTTTTATTATATGTAAAAGCTACAAAAAATTCGACATTGACGATGCGCAGATGTACATTGTTATAGACAACTATTTCGTCGAGTGTGCGGCTGATATTACCTCGGCGTTTGACCTTTTATTGTACTTTAAATGTATTTAATTTAAAATTTTCTGAAAATCAAACAAAGTTTTACAATTTTTTCGACTGTTATATTTACAAAATAAAAAATGTTAAGCCACTCGGCTTAGTATTAAATTTTCGGAAAAAACTTTCACTCTAAAGTGCAATTAGTGCTATATTTACTTTTCTTTGTATATTAAAAAGTATAAGAACCTATTTTAAGTTGTTGAATTTTTGTTTTTTTTATATATTTCTATTATTTTTGAATTTTTGTTTTTTTATATAATTCATAAAACCTGAATAAGTATTATTTATTTATAAAATTTGAACTATTTATTAATATGTAATAAATTTTATTTTAAAATAAAAAAGATTCTGTTATTTTAAAAAAATAAAGATTACTTAATTAGATTGAAATTCACAAAAGTATGAACCAAAATTTCATTAGAAGGTAATGAAATTGCATGGAATTTTACGTGAAATTCAATAAAAAATGTAATGAAATTTCATATAATTATACTAGAATACCAGTGGAACAAACTGAAGTGACTAGTATGTATACGAAAAATGATATATCATTAGAAAAATACGGAAATTCATTTAAAGTAACTAGGATTAAAGTGAAAAGGTTTGCTAGAATATTAGACAAACTTTACAGTGATTTCAATTAATGCAACTAGATATATAGGGAATATTATGAACTAGTAATCTATTTAATTTATTTTCACTAGAATCATAACTAGAAATTCTAGGAGTTCCGATCTAGTTGTATTTTGCTAGAATCTAGTTGAAAAAAACTTACAGTGTAGAATATAGCCCTGGCCGACGCGACGGCTGGAGGAGGAAATTGTATCCTTTGAGAAATCTCAAGCATTGTGAAGCTTGTTTTGCAATTTGGAATATATGATTACCCCAACGAAGATCTTGTACATTTAATTTTTTTAATTTCCGATGAATTCCAATTTTAAATAATCGGGATGGTCTATTTTCCACAGATTTTCTTTGCTTTCAATGCACGAAATTAATTTTTCGCCGTCATTTTTATACGCTTTATTTAGTATAACCTTACAGACGCACGCCTTTTGTTTAACTGAAAAATTCAGACTCATCTGACATGGCGCGATAAGGGAACATGTAAGGCGGCGTTCATACTGAGGCGATATACGATAAGCGACATATCGCTCGCGATATGTCGCGGCGATATATTGCTAGGAGGGTTCACACCAGCAGGCGATATATCGTCGCGACCTGGGCGATAAAAATGTGGTGAGAGCACAATTCTCATTACTTCAGTTACAAAAATGAGTTCAAGTGAGGAAGACGTTGTAGTGGCTTATTGGTTCTGGCGTAGAATGAAAATACTGGGTCCATCCCTACAATCTTACCAACGTGCACCATAGCTCGGCTGTTGTTTCTCGAGAGCTGTCTCAACATGAATCAAATTTCAGGGAGTTTTATCGAATGAATCCTGAAAACTTTCATTTTCTGAAAAGCCTGGTGTCACGAACCCTTGAAAAAAAAGATACACAATTCCGACATGCGACGGCCTATCCCCAATACTCACGCCAACTGCAAATTTCTCGATGCACACGTTGGACAAGTAGCATCGGGGCAACCTTGGTGCTAACGTGGAGTCAGCCTAAGGAGAAAAGGAACATTGCCTTACCTTACCTCTGCACTACTAGTAAGGCTGAGGTAGCCGTACGTTTCAAATTATTTATTTACTTTGGCATTACTTACTACCCAGTAGAATAGAAGCATTGTAGTAACTGTTTTGATATTTTAAGAGCAAGATGAATGATGAAGTAGTTTATTTTCAGACCTTCTGTAACGGTCGGTTAGTTATCGGAAATTTCTCCCTTTTGATGGTTCCCCCCATCTATCGGGAATTCCAGGATCCACTAACAAAAATTACTGCTCACACAAAAAAAATTGGTAGACAATTAGTTTTTTCAAGTAGGCTCGAAAAAACAATAATTTTTGTTCTGGATGAAAATTTTTTTTAGTTTTGGTTTTTGAGCTAGAACGTATGAGGAGTGTCGACGAACCACCTCCGCCTGACTCTCGTGTTGAATTTTAATAGTTACAGGACGAAAGTATTCTTAAATAAAGGCACGAGCAAAGCAAAGGTTTTTTTTGAGGGCTTTGGTAGAAGACCTGCCCTATAATCATAATAAGGGTTTTCGAACTTGAGGAACCAATTCTTTTGGCAAAATCCAGATCCGAAGCAGTTTTCCCGGTGACGAAAAGTCTGTTGGACCTCTGAAGGCGCTTCCGTGGGATATAGCTTGCTTTTGGGAAGACCTTGTTCCGACCAAATAACAACACCGGCCTTCCGGACTAGATTGCGGCAGTTCAAAGAAGGACGACCGAAAGAAGCGTTTGTTGTGGTGAATGGGAGAAAAGTAAGGTAAAGTTAGTGAGTTAAGTGAAAAAAAAAGAAGAGGCTGGAGTAAGCGGCTGGCCCAACCGTGGCAGAGAATCCCATCCTTTTACTGTGGAGATGCCCATCAGGGGAGCTGGATCTGCTGGATTGGGATACTAAAGAATCGAATCGTTTTTATTTGGGAGACCAAGTTTTCGTAGTCTTGTGTCGTTTCCTACTTTTAAGGTGCCAAAGTGCTATAGACACTGTTCCTTTTATTAGTACCATCAAAGTACTAGTTAAGTACAGGGGAGAGCTGAAAGCGACAGAAGAGAAACGAAATAATTATATTATATTGACAATTTCTTTAAAAATAATTATATTATATTTACAATTTCTTTAACAATAACTACATTATATTTACAAATTCTTTAACATTAACTATATTATATTTACAATTTCTTTATAAATAATTTCATTATATTTACAATTCTAAAAACAAAATTTAATTATAGTATATTGACACGTTTCTGATACATTACCCCTTTTCAATGAGATATTCACAAATCATTGTATTTTTTTTTTATAACTTGGTTAACTTACACATTATGTTAAAATATTTATCAACTTTCTTGTGTTATAATATATTGACAATTTCTTATCAATACTTTTACCCTACTTACAAATTTCTATCCTTAAACGTCAATTAATTACACATACTTATAAGGTAACTACAATTTTTATGAACACGTACCAAATACTTACCACTCGTCATAACTTGATGTAATTACCCAGTTGAATTGGTACTGGTACACTGTTACGTATATTGTACACCGTGATTAATAATAACGGTGAGTTATTTGCTTTGATTCCACTTACGTATTAAGGTTTGTAAATGCGTGCGTTGTAAGAGAAATCGAAATCCTCGACTGGTGCCAGAGCGACGGTTTGTTTTTTTCCTTTCCGGTATTGCATGGGAGTTGTTGTTTTATGGTATTAGTTTAGTTGGTTGCTTCCACAATACCTGTATAGTAAGTTTACTTTTGATTGACACTTAGCTCACAGTTACATAACACCGTTGTTCTATTATTAATTAACATTATTTGTGATATAATTAAATTACTGTTAAAATTGTTATCAATTCTTTAACTCTACTAATTGTACGAGGCATGATAGCCTAAGGGGGTAATTTATCCAGGATGGTTGAGTGAGGTCTTCTCTATGGTTTTCTCGGTTGCTTTTGAACATTTACAGGTACACTAGGTCAATGGACACTTCCAGCGATGAGTGTCTTTGGCTAACCTAAGGACAGGAACGGTATGAAGATGTCTCCCTCTCAAATAATAGGTAAGTGGTGAATCATAGAAGTTGAGTCCCGGTCACACACCCCCACGCCCCCACCGGCGAGCTAGCGTAAACCGTGTGGCCGGTTTAGCATCCCCTAAAAACATTTAGGAAACTAGGGAGGATGTTGTCTTCGAAATTTTTTTGTTTACCAGAACACGATGGCAGTAACCTTGCTGACCCCAGCAAGGAGCTACATTGTGCAGGTACATAAAATGGCGCCCAACGATTTTGGCAAGCAAGTTTTCGAGATTTTTATTTCATAAATGGCACCCCAACTTCTGTAACTTACTAAAATTATCTTTGACTATGATTCACCAACAATGCCTCTTTTTACAGATTCATCTCTGTTGTCTAAATTCCGTGTGAATTTTGTTTTGCTTTCACTTTTAGATTGTCTCTTCTTATGTTATCTTCTTCGCTTTAGGCATTCTTGAACTAGGCTTACTTACCGGCACCGCTGGCTAACAGGCGTAATACCGCTTGGCCAGGGGTGAAGGCTGAGTCTGGAGTTCTTTTGTCCTGTGTTTTTGCTCGTCGTCCTGAGTATCAGGCGTCATACCGCCTGCCAGTGCTGCGTTCAGTGGACAGGATTGTTACTTTTTGCTGATGGACGTTTGAGTTGTAACTCGGGCTTAACCGTCTGAAGTAACAGGCGTCATATCGCCTGCCCACTGCGTCCCGTGGACTTCTTTAATCCATGCAGTCCCCCCAAATTCTTTTCTTTTCTTTCACTTTAGACCTTTAGTCGAAATATGGTAAGGGATGTGGTCACTTCAGGTGTACCTCTATAAGGCCGCACAGGCTTAACCGTCTGGCTAATCACCTGCGCCCTGTGGACTTTTGTTGAGGGACATCCGGCTACTTCCTTGTGCTTTTATTGTTTTTCTCTTCCGTCTGTCCCCACTGCTGATTGATTTTCCGTAGTGTAGCTCAGTTGTGGATGGACAGCGGAAACCAAAATAAATTATTATCATTTTCGAAGAAGATTTCCTTGTCTTTTATGTTGAGGTATGCTCTTCATGTCGTTCATGTAGTGTGGACCTGAGATACTTCCGGCGTTGTAGATGGCACTCGGTGTTGACTGTGGCTCATAGCTACCACCGACTGACACCGATGACCTCGGCCACCACCGAGACTCCTGGGGAGCGAAATTGTTTTTCTTCAACCATCCTGGAAATTCACCAAAACATTTTAAACACATACAACACTACTTTACACCTTGATTTTTTCAACTATCAATTGGTGTTGATTATTGTGAGTTATATTATAACTATATGTTGGATTAGTATTGATAATAAATAGGAGTATCACTATTGCGAATAATCGGTCAACGGAATTGTTTTGACTAGGATAGCTGCGTGGCTGTATTAGTACTGACTTAGTCAGCAGTTTCATTAAGTTTTTTTTGTTGGTTAGCCTATATTTTTTTGGCGTACCGTCTGTGCTGGTTAAGTACATTGATTTTGTTAACGGTGAGTCACAACCAATTAACTTCTTTCTCTTGTTAATTATTGTGTATATTGTTGAATTTTTTTTATTATTCCCCCCTATATTATACTTTCTTTCGTTTTACTGGATATCCGGGTTAACGTCTCTGAAACGATGGACGTGACCGGATCAAGGACATTTTATGGATTGCCGGTGGTGCATAAGGTGTTGCGGAAGCCGCACCGCTTATACTTTTTATCCCCGCACGCCACTGAATTTGTTTCGTTCCATGCAGCCATCAATGCCAGGAGATTGTCCACAACGATGGAGGGTGCCGCTATGCGCTACACCCTAAACATTATTAAATGTTTGGAAGCACACCCAGGTGCTTTTGACACCATGGCCTCCAGGACATTGACAATGCTGGCTGATATTGTTAACAAGCCGCTTACCCTGATCCACGTTGTTGAGATTATTTTTCAACATTCATTGAGCGAACCAAGCTTCTGCCATACGGGATCTAAACTGTATGAGCTGGTTGATTCAATGAATCTTGTGGATGACAGCGTCTTCAGAAATTTATTGCGACTGACCCTGGCTTATCAACAGGAGATTATTAAAAGGTACGTCCCACCGGTAGGAGATCAAGTACGTGGGATAACGTTGCTCGTGGCAGAGATGTACCGTCGGTTCCAGAAGGCTCGTTCACTGGGAAGCGAACTGGGACAGATGCTTGATGGGCTGCTGAATCAGCTGCTCCAAGAGCCTACACCGGACAATTTAGAATGTCTCTGCCAAGCGTGCAAGGCAGCAGGTTTGGAAATCCGGGAGGATTGTCCTTACCAAATTTGGCTTATCCTACGCGATTTACACCGGGAGTCACCCTGGTTGACCGTCCTGGGTTAAGTATTTTAAGCGGGGTTAAGTACCTCTTTGCTGTTACTACCTTTTTTCTTTCGCATTCTTGACTTCGTTGTTCACGTTGTGTTAATGTTAGTTATTGTTACGTTGAGGTTAACCAACCAGTTGGCGATTTAGTTACTTTTATGCGTTACCACCGTTAGGGATTCATTCATGATATTCTTCATGGTGGTTATATGGATATAGGTTTTATTTATTTGCATTTCGGAGAGATGTTCCCTGGTTCGTTGGTTATGTTAAACCATCTCTAGCCCAGACCGTATGGTTAGTGGCGTGTTAACTTTATTTATAGCATGATAGTAACAATCGACATTCGTTACGTAGTATTGTTTTCATATCGCCTCAGTCGATAGTATTAAATTTTCTTCAAGACTATTCCCTTTGTCTACTATTTCTTCGATTGATTCATTCGGTTCTTTCCATATGTACTATACATTTGATTATGGTACATCTCCTTGCTTTTCGGTCAGTCTGGGGAACAACTTTCGGCGAATGGTTGGCCTGTCTTTCCACCGGGTAATGTCAAAAGCAATGTGGTATTGCTGGAGACTAACCCGATGGAACGATAGGTGACAATTTCGACGGGAATGTCTAGATGAAGGTAGAGACCCGGAGGGGGACAATGTGGTATTGCCTTCCGCCGGATCCCTTCAAATCCAGAGATCCCCTCCAGGAGACTTGTCAGACTGTCCTTTTCTCCAAAATTTTAATTTGTGACATCACGACTAAATTCTCACCGATTTTTTCTGCAAAACCTGATAGACTAAATACCCGGCTAGCTCGGTAGCTGTGGCATGAGACTCAGACTCTCAGGGTGTGAGACAAGCCACACATTGGGGCGCAAACCTTAAAACATACGGCTGAAAACCCTTCCGTTTTTTTTCGGCTCCTCACTGCCTCGCAAGTCGGCTTTGTGGACCCGAGGGTATGTAACGGTCGGTTAGTTATCGGAAATTTCTCCCTTTTGATGGTTCCCCCCATCTATCGGGAATTCCAGGATCCACTAACAAAAATTACTGCTCACACAAAAAAAATTGGTAGACAATTAGTTTTTTCAAGTAGGCTCGAAAAAACAATAATTTTTGTTCTGGATGAAAATTTTTTTTAGTTTTGGTTTTTGAGCTAGAACGTATGAGGAGTGTCGACGAACCACCTCCGCCTGACTCTCGTGTTGAATTTTAATAGTTACAGGACGAAAGTATTCTTAAATAAAGGCACGAGCAAAGCAAAGGTTTTTTTTTAGGGCTTTGGTAGAAGACCTGCCCTATAATCATAATAAGGGTTTTCGAACTTGAGGAACCAATTCTTTTGGCAAAATCCAGATCCGAAGCAGTTTTCCCGGTGACGAAAAGTCTGTTGGACCTCTGAAGGCGCTTCCGTGGGATATAGCTTGCTTTTGGGAAGACCTTGTTCCGACCAAATAACAACACCGGCCTTCCGGACTAGATTGCGGCAGTTCAAAGAAGGACGACCGAAAGAAGCGTTTGTTGTGGTGAATGGGAGAAAAGTAAGGTAAAGTTAGTGAGTTAAGTGAAAAAAAAGAAGAGGCTGGAGTAAGCGGCTGGCCCAACCGTGGCAGAGAATCCCATCCTTTTACTGTGGAGATGCCCATCAGGGGAGCTGGATCTGCTGGATTGGGATACTAAAGAATCGAATCGTTTTTATTTGGGAGACCAAGTTTTCGTAGTCTTGTGTCGTTTCCTACTTTTAAGGTGCCAAAGTGCTATAGACACTGTTCCTTTTATTAGTACCATCAAAGTACTAGTTAAGTACAGGGGAGAGCTGAAAGCGACAGAAGAGAAACGAAATAATTATATTATATTGACAATTTCTTTAAAAATAATTATATTATATTTACAATTTCTTTAACAATAACTACATTATATTTACAAATTCTTTAACATTAACTATATTATATTTACAATTTCTTTATAAATAATTTCATTATATTTACAATTCTAAAAACAAAATTTAATTATAGTATATTGACACGTTTCTGATACATTACCCCTTTTCAATGAGATATTCACAAATCATTGTATTTTTTTTTTATAACTTGGTTAACTTACACATTATGTTAAAATATTTATCAACTTTCTTGTGTTATAATATATTGACAATTTCTTATCAATACTTTTACCCTACTTACAAATTTCTATCCTTAAACGTCAATTAATTACACATACTTATAAGGTAACTACAATTTTTATGAACACGTACCAAATACTTACCACTCGTCATAACTTGATGTAATTACCCAGTTGAATTGGTACTGGTACACTGTTACGTATATTGTACACCGTGATTAATAATAACGGTGAGTTATTTGCTTTGATTCCACTTACGTATTAAGGTTTGTAAATGCGTGCGTTGTAAGAGAAATCGAAATCCTCGACTGGTGCCAGAGCGACGGTTTGTTTTTTTCCTTTCCGGTATTGCATGGGAGTTGTTGTTTTATGGTATTAGTTTAGTTGGTTGCTTCCACAATACCTGTATAGTAAGTTTACTTTTGATTGACACTTAGCTCACAGTTACATAACACCGTTGTTCTGTTATTAATTAACATTATTTGTGATATAATTAAATTACTGTTAAAATTGTTATCAATTCTTTAACTCTACTAATTGTACGAGGCATGATAGCCTAAGGGGGTAATTTATCCAGGATGGTTGAGTGAGGTCTTCTCTATGGTTTTCTCGGTTGCTTTTGAACATTTACAGGTACACTAGGTCAATGGACACTTCCAGCGATGAGTGTCTTTGGCTAACCTAAGGACAGGAACGGTATGAAGATGTCTCCCTCTCAAATAATAGGTAAGTGGTGAATCATAGAAGTTGAGTCCCGGTCACACACCCCCACGCCCCCACCGGCGAGCTAGCGTAAACCGTGTGGCCGGTTTAGCATCCCCTAAAAACATTTAGGAAACTAGGGAGGATGTTGTCTTCGAAATTTTTTTGTTTACCAGAACACGATGGCAGTAACCTTGCTGACCCCAGCAAGGAGCTACATTGTGCAGGTACACTTCTTTTGCCTTTTTTCAGTTTAGTGATATAGATATCCACATCCAGTTTTAACAGTTGATCAATTATATCGTTTACTATACATATACATCATCTCGTCATAGCGCGTTCATCAAACAAACTTCGTAAAAATACGCGTATTGTTGTAAACTTAGATACACGTATTCATAATACCATTAATATAAATTGTGTTAATAAATTTCTATACGTAGATATATTAATATCTAAATTGTATTTTTTTTAAATAAACTTGTAATAATACAAAATACTGCGCTGAAGCGATATATCGTCGAGGCGACCAGCAAGTCGCACTTCAAACGATATGTCGCTTACGATATGTTGCTCTATCGCGCCACTGTGAGCCTTTTTTATCGCCTCCCTTTAGATTTCAAGTATTTTTTTGTGCGTGTCGAGTATCGTATATCGCTCGCGACATATCGCTTATCGCATATCGCTCCAGTATGAACGGGGCCTAAGGCCCCGTTCATACTGGAGCGATATGCGATAAGCGATATGTCGCGAGCGATATACGATACGCGACACGCACAAAAAAATACTTGAAATCTAAAGGGAGGCGATAAAAAAGGTTCACAGTGGCGCGATAGAGCAACATATCGTAAGCGACATATCGCTTGAAGTGCGACTTGCTGGTCGCCTCGGCGATATATCGGCGCGATAAAAATGTGGTGGGAACAGAATTCTTTGCCGGTCGTTTCAGCGATTCGTTGCTGGCGCAGTATTTTGTATTATTACATGTTAGGGGATTCATGAATACGTGTATCTAAGTTTACGCATTATATATAAGCGTATTTTAACGAGGTTTGTTTGATGAACGCATTTATGATGAAATGATGTATCTAAACAAAATTCATCAACTGTTCAAACTTGACGTGGATGTCTATATCACTAAACTGAAAAAAGGCAAAAGAAGGTCTGAAAATAAACTACCTCATTCATCTTGCTCTTAAAATATCAAAATAGTTACTACAATACTTCTATTCTACTGTGTAGTAAGTAATGCCAAAGTTAATAAATAATTTGAAACGTACAGCTACCTCAGCCTTACTAGTAGTGCAGAGGTAAGATAAGGCAATGTTCTTTTTCTCCTTAGGCCGGCTCCACACGTTAGCACCAAGGTTGTCCCCAATGCTACTTGTCCAACGTGTGAATCGAGAAATTTGCAGTTGGCGTGAGTATTGGGGATTGGCCGTCGCGTGTCGGAATTGCGTATCTTTTTTTTCAAGGGTTCGTGACACCAGGCTTTTCAGAAAATGAAAGTTTTCAGGATTCATTTGATAAAACTCCCTGAAACTTGATTTATGTTGAGACAGCTCTCGAGAAACAACAGCCGAGCTATGGTGCACGTTGGTAAGATTGTAGGGATGGACCCAGTATTTTATTTTTCTTCTCATTCTACGCCAGAACCAATAAGCCACTACAACGTCTTTCTCATTTGAACTCATATTTGTAACTGAAGTAATGAGAATTGTGCTCCCACCACATTTTTATCGCCCAGGTCGCGCCGATATATCGACTGCTGGTGTGAACCCTCCTAGCAATATATCGCGAGCGATATGTCGCTTATCGTATATCGCCTCAGTATGAACGCCGCCTAAGAGAGCGAATTTTTATTCCAATTCTGAAAATTTTAGACTACATTTTCAGACTGAGTAGTCTGAATTTTTTCAGACTGTTTGGAATTTCTGATACATGTGACATGGCGCAATTCCATTTTTAGACACTCTGAAAAATTCAGATTCTGAATTCAGACTCATGTGACATTAGCCTAAGGATTGTTAAATGCACAATATATATTTTTGGGTTTGGTCAGTACTTGGCTTCTAAAAGTTCCCTTTTAAGTTTCTACCGGTAAGCATGCAGCAAGTAAGCCCTCTTGTCATTTTTTCGAAAACCTTTACCTTTCCGAATAATTCAAGGTATTTTTTGGCCGAAAAGTGATTTTTGGAAACTTTGTCCTTGAATAACTTCGAAAGGGTTAGATTTTCGAAAAATTACAAGAGGGCTTTTTTTGTAGGCACTGACGGTTCGTATTGACTGATTAAAAAAAATTTCGAAAAAACCAGTTTTTGAGTGATTTTTTTGCAAAAAAAAGTGATATCTCCGGCGGCCATGTTTTGTTTGTGATTCCGAAATTGTTTTTTTTAAAAGTCCCAAGGAAGCTGTGGACCAATTTTCAGCCATTTTGGAATTTTGTCTCCTTAAAATGCTAATTTCCCCCGGACTATTAAGCCAGCCGAACTAGTTTCTGTTGCCAAATTATTTAATATACTTTTGAGGTCCTGGTGTCTGTGGGCCAGCAAACAGATATCATCCGCGTAGTCGAGGTCCTTAAGGCGGTCTAGCAATCGCCATTGTATGCCACCTGTTCTTCTATCTAGTGCGCTGACAAGGATGTCGTTTATTAATATAAGAAATAGTAATGGCGAAAGTAGGCATCCTTGTCGTACTCCTGAGCTCACCTCAAAGCTGTCGGATAATTTTCCATTATGGAGAACTCTGCATTTGGAATTGTTGTATAGAGCTTTTATCAATTTTATTATTTTGTCCGGCAGTCCACTTTGCCGTAGAGCTCGCCATAGAAAGCTCCTATTAACCGAGTGGAACGCTTTCTCATAGTCTACGAAAGCAAGGTAAAGGGGGATCGGAATTCAGTAGACTGCTCCACTATGATTCTAAAGGTGTTAATATGATCTATGCAGGACGGGGGTAGCCGGAACCAAATATTTTTTTGTTATGAGGATACATAGACACAATTAACATTCATCGCAAAGTCCGTGTGACATAAACAGTGTTTACCAGTGCATTTATTTGCGAAGGTGTTTAATTTATAAGAAAAGGTTGTTTTTCGCATTTTTAAGGGTGGCGCCCAAATTTTAGGACTTTTAGTTTCGTAATCAGCGACCCAAAAACATATAGGGAAAAAGATTTCGTGTCATTTTTCCTTTTTTTTCTCACTTAAAAACAAAACTTTAACTTTTTAAATGCTCGGTGCCGTGCAAAATATCAAAACTTTTTTGATATGAACACCTGCATAAAATTTTCGAGCACCGCACTCTCGTTCGAGAATCGTTGCGATGCTCTCATTGGATATTGCGCCCGGTACGGTGCTCTCATTGGACTTCGACCTTAATCTGTGCAAATGACTTTCGCTTTACCACAAAAAAGTACGACGTTTTGATCTTGCCTCATTTGCAATATGCATTATATTACTTTAATTTATTTTTACTCAATTCAACTGAACATTAAATCATTGAATAGTCATGGCCACATGAGGAGTCATTTAATATACATATGTACAAGTACGTCACTATTCTAATTTAACCTAATACGACTAGGCCCTAATGATGCCCTCTTCCGTTTTGGCTGCAATTCAAACGACTTTAAAATGATTGATTGCCTAAATTGTTTTCCCTCAGAGTGTAAACTTTTTGTAGAAAATTAGCTCTTAATCTTTTTAAAAGAAAACATTTCCTCCTACAGATACAATTATGACATTGTATGTTGGCCTAATCTCATTTTGATTTTTTCACTGGGAGACATTACGTTATTGGTAAATTTTCAATAATTGGAGAAGCTATGAATGTTTTTGTCGCCGCCCGGTAAATTTTTTAAAGGTTTAAAGCGCAAAGGCGCATAGTACTTCTGTGAAAAAGTGTAACAAGAAAATAGTTTTAATAATTTAGAAATTTTATTTAGTACTAGTTGGGACCCGGCGCGCCTATGCTGCTCCCATAAGCTAATAGTAGTAATCAGGTGATATGAATTTTAATATACAGTAGGAGAGTTTGAAAAAGGCAATTTTTTGATATTTTTGATTCCAAATGAAAAAATGTGAAACTATTGGTGATCTGATATTTTGCTGCACCCAACGTTTAAACATTTAAAATCAATCCAAACCTTCAAAATTCAACTCTTCTTAACCATTAACGAAAAACCAACTATTCCTATAAAAGTTGGAGTCATTATATTCAAAATACACTTATTTGAACTATGACCAAAATTGCCTGTGTATTCTGTTAAAACCATGAACGTTAAAAGATTTAAAATTAATGCAAATAGCAGCATCTATTACTCGAAATTCGAGGGCCATTTTCTATAACTTTTTTTATTTTAAATCTAGAAGACTTCAATAAAAAAATTTTCGAGAACAATAAAACAAAACCAAAAAATGAAACAAATATTTTATAGTTGGAAAAAGCAATGCCAAAAAACCAACTTTTATTTTCTCTTATATTGCGAAATTGTGTTCGTCAAAACGTGAAATTAACGCAAATATTGAAAATCAAACTATTCGCAATATCTAAGGAAACAACCAATACTTATTTCTGTAAAATTTGGAGACATTAGATTCAATATGCTTTCATATTAAGTGTGACCAAAATTACCTATGTATTCTTTTTCAAAACTTGCTGGTAAACTATGTTTTTGGTTTTGTTTTCCGGCGCGTAAATAAACAAAGATGATACCCTTCCGACTCGCTGCCACCCAACCTTAAGACATTTAAAATTAATCCAAATCTTCAAAATTCAACTCTTCAACAAATATTTATAACCATTAACGAAAAACCAATTATTACTATAAAAGTTCGAGAGTTTGGATATTGGTTTGTTTGTCTAATTCTGCGAAGTATGTCTTCCGACATGCCGGTCTTGTATTTTTCCCACAAAACCGATGGTTCTGTTGGGTATCATGTCGTCAATATAATTGCGAACAGTTGACGAATGTTATTCGGCGTGGATGCAAATTCTGCATCAGTAAGTGTCAGATCCCAATGAATGCCGTCTTCCAGCAATTGCAACTCGCGACAGGCATCTTGAAATGTATTGAATATTTGACCATTGACTGTTGGTAAAAATTCGTTGAAGACGTTGGTCCTAGAACATTCAGCAACAACAAACGCAAAGAGAAACATTCACGTTGTTTTGGATGTACTGTGTAAAGTCGTCCCAATGTCTTTGCTTTCAATACGCGTGCGATAGTTGGATGTGGTTCGCCTTGTCTACGTGGCTTCCATTTTTTACCTTATTTGTTCCATGTATAATAGCGAGGGACGTCGGTATATAACAATGTTGTTGCGAATGTCCGAAAACATCAGGTTTTTGCCGCAGTGTGAAAAATTCAGTAAGTGTAGTTTTTGGTGGCTGGAAATCTCGTTGGAGAGCATTTTCTTCAGTGAAATATACACGTTGACCGTTTTCAAGATGTACCGCAATCTGAGGCATAATTCAAAAACTCGACATTTATATATTTTCTTATTAACACTTTATTTAGTCGCGCCACTTAAAAGCTTTTACGCATTTTTCGGTGGAAGTATATAAAGAACAATGGATGCTGATATTTTACAGGTTTCCCAATGTTCACAAATATTTTTATTTTGTATATAAATTATATGTTTCTTAACTGGTGTGTTTTTGTGGGGTCCGGTAGTTATAGTATACAGTCCATAGTACATAGTATATAGTACACAGTACACAGTACACTGTAACTTACACATTGTACATACTGTACACACTGTACACTCAGTACAGTCAATACACTAATTCATATGTTGTCACTCGTAAAAATCAGAGTGCTTTTTAAAGCTAACGGTTTTTTATATGTACATGACAGTTAAAATTAAATATTTTTTCGCCCCGCCAACTTAAATATAATCAGTGAAACATTCAAATTCTCTATATTTCGAGAACAGCTTCACTTATCTGGACCAAAACTATCCTATCTCTCAATCCGGAACCAACCCTACACATTCCCAAATTTTTATTTAAATCTGTGGGGCGGTTTCGGAGATTAGCGTGTACAAACATTGTGACACGTAGTTTTTATATATTAAGATGTAAGTTCTTAGAATTTTGGAGGACCTTAATTACTGTGAAGTTCGAGTCAATATCTACCTAAGTTCATAAAAAATCAGTCGAAATTCTTTTGTATACAGTGGTATATGTTACGGGCAACTTGATTAACCGGCCAGTATTAATATGGACCGATCATTATGAATAATGACCAAGAGCGTCGGTCAAATTAATAAGCTTATTACTTTGACCGGCCCATATTAATAATGCCCGACGGCTCGTGCTCCATTTAAAAAATCAAGGTTTGTGATAGCTTGAATTTATCACTTGGACCGGGCAGTATGAATACTTCCCTACTCCTAGCCCTGCAGTATAAGGTCTGTTCAAGATTTCTGCTACAGCTGCTTTAAAGAAAAGTTCATTTCAATTGGCGATGTTACTTACTCTAAGACAAATCCTCGAAAAAATCTGGGAGATGCACGTAAATATATTCCATATCTTCGTGGATTATAAACAAGGATACGACTCTATAGTCTATACAGGTTGTATTTGCTAAAGTTACAAAGCGACGAACAAAAATCGTACTTTTTTTTTATTTATTTATTTATAACAACTACACAATTAAGTACAGCAACTTATAAATTTGCGTAGGAAAAAAAAAATAAAAAAACAAAACAAGAAAAAGAAGGAAAAATAATAGGTAATAAAATAAAAAAAAATTCAAAACTAAATTACAAATTGAAAACTAAGTTAAATAGATGGACTCAAATTGGATAATTTTCTACATAATGTATAAAAAGATGCTTACGGAAACTGGGAAAGCTGCTGTTTCTCTTAATATCAATTGGTAACATGTTCCAAAGTCTGATGGCGTGAATAAAGAATTGCTTTTCAGTAATTCTATGATTAAAATTAGGAATTTGCAAGTTCATTGTTCTTTGCGAATACGAAAAATTCAATATTGCAAATAAGTAGTTAGGCTTATGGTACAAAATCAGTTTCTTTAAAAAGATAATTGTACGAAAATCTATGTATACTTTTGAAGAGTACAACCCAAGACGGAATTTACATATGCAGTATTGTGATCAAAACGTCTAAGCATAAAACAATAACGAATCGCTGAATTAAATGCTACATTTAATTTCCTCTGTGTATTGCAGTCTACCGAGCAGAAGATTTCACATCCATAGATCAAAACAGGAATTATAAGTATTTTTACCAAGAGAACACGTGTTGCAACAGGAGTGTAGGATGCGGAAATGAATAATTTCCTAAGTGTCACGTATATCTTAGAAATAATACTGTTAATATGATTACTCCACGTTAAAGCTAAGTATGCTGTTCTTAAGTACGGCGGTCAAGAAAAATGCTCTTATTATTTCTCGACCCCGGTACAGAAAATTTTGACAAGTGAATGCGAAGACTTTTTTTCTTGACTAAAATTGGCATTTGACATTTATGTGTAGGAAAATAAAAAAAAGGAATTTTCTCAGAAACGTATTTTAAAACAACACTAAAATAACGAATAATCACTTAAATTGTCCTTTAATAATATTAAAGATCTATAAAAACTATTAAAAAAATAATGAAAACACTTCCCGCGGCCAAATCTATTTTCCGTCACAAACGAAATTCCAATTTCGGTCAAGAAAAAATTGTCTTCCCAATTTTGCCTTTACCGCATCAGGAAAAGGCTCCATCTAAGTGTCAGAATAGTACTAGCACTTTTCTTGGGCGAACAGCATACTAGGTACAGAAATTTCTTGAGCAAAAATTCTTAGAGCATTCCTTGACCTTACTTAAGCGTTTTTTTACATAAAGTTTATATGGGGAAATTTTTCTTGACCGCCGTACTTAGGAACAGCATACTTACCTTAAAGTTTGATTAAAAATAATTCCAAGATTTTTAACAGAGTTTTTATAAGGAATAGCTACGTTGTTCAGATATACTTTATAGTAGGGGAGCCAACGATGCTAAATGGGGATTTACTCGAGCATCGTTGGGACCTATTGGATTTTGAAGATTAGATGGTAGAAAGAAAAAAAGGTTATATGATGTATACCATTTCATCGTTGGGAAGAGCCTCTGCAGGTTTTTAAAAATGTAAAAAAAAAAACAGTCACATGGAAATACTCGAGCGCGTCAGATATTAATAGGGTATATGCCCTACGTGTCTCTGATGACGGAGGTATATTAATCTGCCGGTTTGCATGGTGGGGGCGGCCGTACGGAAGGGTTAAAAATGGGAAAAAAACAAATTTACTCGAGCGCGTCAGATATTCAGAGGGGATGTTAAGTGAACCCGAACGAAGCTCCCATTCAAAAGACTGAAGATTCGGATGTGACGCAAGCTCGTGGTGACTTCTTGAAAATGCAAAAATAAATCGCCATTTTGAAATACTCGAGCGCGTCAGATTTTTATACAGGCGGTTCCAGTTGATGTCCTGATCGTGCTGATCCATAATCTGACGATTATTTGGAGGGGTTCTCCTAATCTGACGGTTTGAAAAAAAATTTTCATGATTGTTTTTTTAATTTTAATTTTATACAAAATATATTATTGATTTATTATTTATAACTTCTTTATTTATAACTATACTGAATTCGGAAAAAATTATTAAAAAATATAAAAAAATAGGTTTCCGAAGAACCTCAAAGCGAAAAGAAGTGCTGTTAAAAGTGACAGTGATATAATTATTTAAACCCATAATGTCATATGTATCAGACAGATTTTTTTTTTGCAAGTTTGTGACCCTCCCACTCCCCTTCGTCACTTTCAAATCATCAGATTAGTGGAATGTACACTTTTCAGCATGTACTTAACCCACCATACCTTAATCTGACGCGCTCGAGTATTTCCACCAATAGATTTTTTACTGGGCGTTATTGTTGAATCCGCCGGCAGGGAAATGAATGCGAATTTGACAGGTTCTGATTGTTGAATCCCCCGGCGGGGAAGTGAATGAGAATTTGACAGTCGAAAGTGGAAGTTAAACTAAAAACCCACTTGTTTGGAGTTGTGTAACCAATGCGAACTGTAATTCGATTGTCATTTGAATTTCGAAAATGAAATATGTCACTTCATATGGCAGTTGCGCCCGGCGGATTGAACAATCGCAGCGACAAGTGAAAGTGAAACTCTTTATCCCAAATCCGCCGGATTCAACAATCAGACCCACTATTCTGATCGGCTGCCCTATGCGCGCGCTATATAGAAGGCTTAAATATGGTAGAGGTACTCAACAGGGTGCAAGGTATCCCCCCATATGCTAATCTGCCGCGCTCGAGTAAGTCCCAAAATCCCCGCTTGGGCTCCCCTACTATTAGAGAATGTGGACGAATCAAGTGGATTTTTATTAAAAACGATTGCATTGGACTTAGATGGATTGAGATCTAAGTCGTTTTCAACGGCTCATTTAAAGGTATTCTTTAAGTCTATGTTCATAGATCGAGCACCTTTTTCAAGTTGTTCTTTGGGCTTACTAATATATATCTGCACGTCGTCAGCATATAAATGATATCGGCAAAAGGTCAGAGAACTGGTCAGATCATTAATAAACATTGAAAAGAATAAAGGCCCAAGAATGGATCCTTGGGGAACACCACTGAAAATATTGACAAAGTCGGACATTTTCTCACCCGAGCATACTCGTTGTCGGCGGTCTGTAAGATAAGATTTTATGAGCTTACAGGCATGGTGAGAAAGTTAAAAAGAGATTTCATTTTATTTATTAACATAATATAGTTAACTCTGTCAAACGCCTTGGAGAAATCCAACAACACCAGCAAAGTGCGTTTACACTGAAAAACCTATTCTGTTAATGTTACTGTAGAAATTTTAGTTAACGTGAAATATTTGTTCTAACAAATTTTTATATTTCACAATACTATAAATAAAGTCTCGCCAACAAATAAAAATTATTTGTGATAACTAAAAAGGTTCAAATAAAAAATTTTATTATCTGATACTATGTTTTCATAACAATAGGTTGATGGTTACTTCAACAAAGTATTATTGTTCTACGAAATAAAGACATTTGTTGGTGTAACAAAAAATATTGGGTTGGACTGCTTTTCTGCTTCACATCGTATGTTTAACATTAGATTCAGGAAAAATCTCATTCTTATGTAACTGTAGGTACGTTTTTGTTTAATTGTAAGAATTTATTTTTTTTTTTGTTCGAAAGGGTAGCTTCCCACGGTGGTCCCGTGCAATTTTTTTTAAATTGAAGAAGGAGTTGATGAAGGAGTTCGAAGGTAGGCATAAAAAACTGGTAAGATTAGTAGACCTTGAACGGATAGAACTATTTTCAAAGGCAGCGAACAAATTATTTTATTGTCGCGAGATGTATAAGAGGCGCGTGGATGAATGGTAAAGGCGTTGATCTAAAACAAAACAAAAGAGGAGTAGATCTAGGGAAGGAGGGTTGCGGGTTCAAACCCTGGACGGACAGTTCGACTTTTTTTCTTTTTTCTCTTCTTTCTAAACCCGTTGTAAAGAATTACAAACAATTATTTCATCCTTTTTTGTGCATTTGGTTTTTTTCTGTAGTCGGTTTTTAAAAATTTATTGAGTACACCAACTAAAAAATATAGTTATCAGCATATTATTATTTAGTATCTGTAACAATGAAATAATTATGTTCATGTTGCTATACGACTATAGTGGAAATATTTGTTACTCCAACAATTTTTTCTGGCCATGAGAAGCATTTCTTTTTTAATAACGACAACTAAATATATTTATTTGATGCCGTATTTAACTAAAAATTTTAGTAAAATTTTGGTTGTGGTAACTAGAAATTTCTCTCAGTGTATCGTCTACCATCGCCTGCTGAATATCTTCAGAAATTTTGAGCAGCGCAGAGCTGTGTTATGTGTATTTTTCTATTTAATTGTCTACTCGGTACTTACCGATACCTATCAAACGCTTCTCTAGCGCGATGCACTAGTTAAGTTTAATATGAAACAAAGGTATATTAACACTTTGGAAATATAATTAATTATCTATTTTCAAACAATCATTTTTGTAGTACACCATTTAGTTAAACGAATGTTTTCTTACACTTTGGATTTATTAATTATTATCTAATTTTTTTAACGCGATACATTTAATTAAGTTGGGAATTATTGTTACTATTGTTAATTTTTATTATTAATTACCTATGTTCAAACAAACATTCTTCCAGTACACCATTACGTTAAGCGAATGTTTTCTAACACATTGCATTTATTAATTATTATCCAAATTCTCTAACACGATACATTTAATTAAGTTTAATATGAACAAAGGTATACTAACACTTTGGGAATATAATTAATTATCTATTTTCAAACAATCATTTTTGCAGTACACCATTAAGTTAAGCGAATGTTTTCTAACACATTGCATTTATTAATTATTATCCAAATTCTCTAACACGATACATTTAATTAAGTTTAATATGAACAAAGGTATACTAACACTTTGGAAATATAATTAATTATCTATTTTCAAACAATCATTTTTGCAGTACACCATTAAGTTAAGCGAATGTTTTCTAACACATTGCATTTATTAATTATTATCCAAATTCTCTAACACGATACATTTAATTAAGTTTAATATGAACAAAGGTATACTAACACTTTGGAAATATAATTAATTATCTATTTTCAAACAATCATTTTTGCAGTACACCATTAAGTTAAGCGAATGTTTTCTAACACTTGGATTTACATTAAATTCTAAACGAACGACTTTACTATTTTCGAATCACCACTCAATTCATCGCGCCCGCTACGGTTAAAAAAATCAACCCTTGCAAAAGAAACTCAAAAAGAAGCGCCCGCCGCACGTGAAAGTTAAATTAACTCTGTCTTTGATCGATTCATCGATCGATCTCCGCTTGAAAACTTTGGCCAAGAAAATCCGCCGTTACGAATTTCTTCCGGGCCATCAACCTTGGGGCAAAAGTCAGCTGCTGGTCTTTCACCCAAGGCTGAGGGCGCCGGCCGGAAAAACGCATCCGTCGGCTTTTCTCCAAGTGCCCCGAACTTGCGCAATTTCCTTACGTTATTTTTATTTATTTCGCAAGGCAAATTGCGCGAAGTTTTCTTCTGCCAATTTCTTGGCGGTTTCGGGTTACACTTGGGACCTTTTTATTTTTAATGTTCTGCACGGGTCATTTACCGGCCCCGTGCATTTTTTGTATACAACATTCCTTCCCCCCCGGAACAAGAGAATCGCCGTGATACGAAGTTGAGTGGGCGATTCTCTTATCAGCGTTAGTTGTGGGGTTGGAAGAAAAAGTTTTGTGTGATCGGTCTGTTTTGTTTTGATTTTGTTTGTTTTTGTTTTTGCGTTTAGGTGTTAGATGTCACCTGCAGTTTTTATGTATGTTTTATGGTTGTTGCTTCGTTCAGGAACAAGTGATAAAATTGTTTGGGTCGTACATCTAATATAGATATATATATATATTCTTTGTTTTGTTGATCCAGTGTTACGTCTGGTTGTATATGTGTGTTTCAGCGGTTGGTGATTTTCTTATTGCTGATCTGTCCTTTTTTATTGGGTACCGTCTAGGTACTTTTGTGCTTTTAAAGTCTGGTGAGTTTATTCTTACGGTAGTTTCGTTGCAATAGGTTACAAGGATGGAGTGAGTATACACATACTTTTATTTTGATTTATTAGTTATATCATTGCGTTCTTGTAATTTTATTAATTAATTATTATTATTGTCAATATTATTAATTATTAATTTGTTTGTTTTGTTTTTCTTCTCTCCTTTTTTAGTTTTGATCGGTTAGCTGAGGTGTTAGAGGAGAGCATTAGATTGGTACGCGATCTCTCGGCCAATTTATCGTCGCTACGACTGCTGTTATCGGCGCCCAGGCCTCCAGTGGTGCCTGGTTCAACTATTTGCGGAAGGTCATATGGGCCCTGCCTACGTTGTCGTTCCCGGGATCATCGGGTCCAGCAGTGTCCCGTTGTCAGAGGACCCCGGCGACGTCGTCGGCAACGCAGGAACCGGCCCTCACAGGAACCAGCAGGGCACCCCACCGATGAGGCGTTGGACGATCCCAGCGAGGACTCCCAGGGGGAAATTAGTGAAGACTCCTTGGCGGCGGTTAGCGGAGAGGATCGGGGCAGCGTTGCCTCCTTTGTTACTGCAGTGGAGTGATTCGCGATGGTGTTCCCCTTTTTTTTTTGTTTTTTTTTTTCAATAAATCTTTGAAAATTTGATTCGTTGCTGTTTTTTATTTGTTTTTCCTTGTCCTTTTTCAGGTTTTTGGTTTCTTTTCTCTCCTCTCTTTTTTTTTTTTGCGTGGGGCTGTTCTATTGCTTGGTTGATTCTCTATTTTTCAGGTTCCAAATTCCTTCGGGGGTGATAAGATATCCCCGAGTGGAGTTTCTTTATTTTTTCAGGTCTGGTTTAGTTATCCGTTTGCTTTGGCTCCGACTTGAGGTGATTAGATATCTCAAGTTGGAGCTCTTGGTTTCCGGTGGAGGTCAGGGGGGTATTATCTTATACTGGTTTTCAGGCTTACCGGAACGATGGGATTTCTATTTGGTAGGTTGATTCTTTTTGAAAGCTATGTGGAGTTAAGTTTGTGAATCGTGACTTTCAACCCGCATGGAAGGATGAAATGTTTATTTAGGGTGCTTTATTATGTCAAGGGTGGATTTTATTGTATGGTATTACAAGAAGATTTACAGTATGGTATTAGGTAATGTTTTATCTGGTGGTTAGTGTGAGAGGTTAGGCTTATACTAATTGATGGGAGGCGCTCCTTGGTAGTGTCTGAGACCGGTTTAGTGGTTTCGGTACGGCCCCCTGTTGCCTTCCCTCTGCGTTATCCTGTACTTCCGCATATACTTGCGTGTTGTTTTCTGGTGTGCCGTGTGCCTGAGTGTTTTGAGTCCTAACCTTTTTCCTTAGCCAGGCTCTTATTTGGTAGACTAGATATCCTAGGGCAGCTAACATGGTTATACCACTAAGTGAGAAGGAGGTGGTCGACAGTACGTGGGTGTGCTTTTGTGTTACCCGATCAATTTGGGCGCTTATTGATTCAAGGGATTTGGCGCCCTCTTGTAGTACTTTATTTGTTTCGTCCCCGGTTATTAACTTAATGTCATCTGTTTTGGTGTCCGTTTGTGCCTTTGATATTTCTAGACTGTAATTTGTGGTCCCTATGCCTGAGAAGTAGGGCCGTTGATTTAGTTGGTATGTTCCCTTCGCCTGATTTGTGTATATTAATGTTTTGTCTTTTACTCGAACCTGGCAGGGTTCGTTTATTGTCAGGATCCCTTGTTTGGCTACCTTTAGCGTGTGTGTCATTCTATTGCATGTAATGCGAAATGGTACCGGAGTGTTTAAGGCGTATAGCCATGTATTGGGTCTTGCCAGGCCTATTAGGACATTAGGGGATGCATCTAAGACCTTTATTGGGCACTGTACCTTCTCTTCTGCAGGATCGTATAGTAGTTTGATTGCACATTCCTGAGTATCGGGGTAGTATATGAGTGGAGTCCTGAGTAGTCCTACGTATGAATGGGTTCTAGGGTCCCCTGTAACTTTTTGGAAGTTCCTGACGTCTGTTGCGGTAAATAGCGCGAATTGTTGCGATTTGACTTCGGACGCTATGTGTGAGTAGTTGATGACTGGGATTACTGGATGTCCGGTGTTAGATAACGTTGGAAAGCACCTTATTTGGTAGTATGACATTTTTGGCATATTGAAGATGGGCAGTGTTATTTTTACTACTAATTTGTCCCTGATCATATGGGTATGGATCCTTGTCGTCTGTTGGAGGATCGGTATACAATCTTCGCATTCGGGGTGAGTCTCCCGATAGGCTTTGTTCAGGGTTTCTGGCGATACTAATAGGGGGTGGATCCTGTTATTTTGACTGATTAGTATTATATCCAGCAAAGTCCTTTGCCTGGATTCGATCTCCACTAACTGGAATAGGAGGTTGGTTACTAGTCCCTGTCGTAGCTGGTCCTTTTCCCTGCCTTCTATTGCGTTGTTCAAGGCCCTAATCTGCTCGGTGATCCTATGCTGTCGGTCTAGGAGGGTTGTCAGTGGTGTCTGGATCTTCCGGAGTGTATTGTTGACCACTGTTATCTGTAATTTTTCTAAATCCGCGAGGGCCTTTTGGTTCGACTCTAGTTCTCCTACTCGACTATATATCTCTTGCTCGTTGTTTACGTCCATGGTACCAATCAGGTAGTGTAGGGCGTGACCAATGCCGTCGAATATAGATCTAGTGTTTCGACTCTTCGGTAACATTTCCTGTATGGTATGCGTGCGTTTTTTTATGTGTTCTAAGATCGAGTGGATGTGTGCCTGTTGAGCTCCGCATAGGGGGAGTATCGTTTCGTTGCATAATTGTTTGGCGGTTTGTCCCGCCTGTTCCACCAGAATTGTTTGTGTCTCTAATTCTTGGAGGTCGACCTCGGTGATAATGTTCCATTCGTCGTGATATAACCATAGCTCCCCTAAATATTCGTAGATCACCCCAGTCGCGTTGATGGGCATAAAGGTATATGGGGGTATTGTTGGTTCGGCCACTGTCACTTGTATTAGCAGGAACGTTATCAGCGTCTTCATTTTGCGCTGTAACGAAAAAATGCAAATTACTGGATTAGTTTCGGTTTCCATCAGGTTGGTTGGACTCCTGTTATACATGACTCCGCTATTCTATCGTAAAACGGTAGTAGTGGTGGTCATGTATGCAGTGTCCGCTTGCGTCGCCTATTTTTGCATGGTTTCGTCATAGAACGGTTTTAGGCGGTTATTGTGGACCGTTACTAATCTCTTATTTATTTTGATTGTGGAGTTTACTGGGCTTGGGACAGCGGTTACGGTGTAGGGTCCCATCCATATTTGGGATAGTTTGTGCTTGCGCGCTTCGTTGCGGAGAAGAACTTTGTCGCCTATGTGGAGTGTTAGAGGCCGTACCTTTTCGTCATAGTATGCTTTGGAGCGGTTTTTGCTGGCGAGCAGGTTCTTGCGTGCCAGTGCATACGATTTTTGCAACTTATACCGGAGCTGATGAAAGTAACTTTCATTGTTATAGAGGGGTTCCGGGTCTCGCTTCAAGTTGGACGGGACATCGGCTACGAAGCCATAGAGGCAGTCCATGGGGGTTAGTTTAGTTCCTTCGTGTACACTGTTGTTGTACACGAATGCTGCTGTTCGCAGAAAGTGGTCCCAGCCTTGTGGGCTTTCATCTACAAGGGTACGCAGGTATTCTATTAGTGGCCTGTGTGCGCGTTCCAGTGCACCATTGGACTGAGGGTGGTAAGCTGAAGTTTGGAGTTTCTTCACCTTTAGGAGTTTGCACACACTTTTAAACAGTTCGCTTAAGAAGTTTGTACCTTGATCGGTTACTATCTGTTTTGGTATGCGGTAGCGTGTGACGATTTCGTCGAAGAAAATTTGTGCTACCGTTTGGGCTTCCCCATTGGGCATGGCATACCAGTCGACGAATTTAGTCAGATTATCCTGGAAGGTTAGGATATATTTGTTTCCTGAAAGGGTTTCTTCCAGTGGACCCACTATGTCCAAGTAAACCTTGTCGAACGGCTTTTCTGCAATGTCCGTTATAACCATGGGCATTTTGAATTGCCTTGAAGCTTTCATGGTTTGACATTTTTTGCATTTCCGGACATATCGACTTATGTCGTGGAACATTCGTCTCCACCAATACTTTCGGCGAATTCGATTGTAGGTTTTGACGATTCCTTGGTGTCCGCCGAAGGGGGAGTCATGGTAGTCCTTCAGTATTGTGTTGATTTCTTCGGGACTTGTTATTACCTCAATTTTCTTTTGAAGCGCGATGGAGCTATTTTGGGAGGCCTCGGCAGGTTGGGGTATTTCGGTTTCGAGATCGTTGGGCCCTTCGTCGACATCGGGGGCTCTTGGGGTTGGAACGCGTTGGTCTTTACCGTTGTCCTGCATCTTCTGTGCCTGAGCCCTTGTGACCGCATTACATTGTTTTAGCCTTTCTGTAGGAGGCGAGTTAGTCACGTTTTCTGGAAGTATTGATGGTGTCTCACCGGGTTGGTGAATTAGAGCTTCCACCGTGGAGGTATTGGGCTCTTCTGCTCTTTGAGGAATTCGGCTGAGAGCGTCAGCATTCGTGTTGTATTTTCCCGGTTTATATTCTATATTGTAGTCGTATTCGGACAATTTGTGATGGAATCTTACAAGTCTCGTGGTCGGGTCTTTAACGTTGAAAACGCCCTTTAGGGGTTTGTGGTCTGTGTAGACCGTGAATTTACGACCCATTAGGTAGCATCTAAAATTTTTTACAGCCCATACTATGGCGAGCAATTCTTTCTCGATGGTGGAGTAATTGCGTTCTGCCTTATTTAGAGTGCGACTGGCATATGCTATGGGCTGATCCTTGCCTACGTCTCCTTGGGAGAGCACTGCTCCGAGTGCCTCACTGCTGGCGTCCGTTGTTAGGTTGAACGGTTTGTCGAAGTCAGGGTAGATCAGCAGTGGTGGGGAGACTAGGGAACGCTTTATCGTTTGAAATGCTTCCTGGCATTTCGGTGTCCAAGAAAATTTCACGCCCTTTCTTAGCAAATTCGTTAGAGGTCGTACTATTTTAGAAAAATCTGGTATAAATTTTCTATAGTAATTGGCGAGGCCTAGGAATGATTGCACCTGCCTGATTGTTCGTGGCGCTGGGAAACTTTGGACACATTCTGTCTTTCTGGGATCGGGGAGGGCTCCTTTCTCGGAGCATACGTGACCCAGATAGACTACTTCCTTCTTTAGGAACTGGCATTTCTCCGGTTGTAATTTGAGGTTGTTTTCCCTCAACCGGTCGAATACCCGTCGGAGCTTCGAATTATGGTCCTCAAGGTTCTTCCCGTAGATGACTATGTCATCTAGGTAGACGAAGCATTCGAGGCCTTGTAAGCCTGTGAGGACATAATTCATTAGTCTCTGAAACGTAGCCGGGGCTCCTTTTAGCCCGAACGGCATGCGTTTAAACTCATAGTGTCCATAATTCGTGCTAAAGGCTGTCTTGGGGCGGTCTTGTGGTTCCACTAATACTTGATGGTAGCCACTGGCCAAGTCGAGGGTGGAGAAGTATCTCGAGTGACCGAGTTGGTCTAGGATATCCTCGATTCTTGGTAGTGGGTATGCGTCTCCTATTGTGTTTTCGTTTATTTTGCGGTAGTCTACAACTACGCGCCATTTTTTCTTGCCATCGGGGCCCGATTTTTTGGGAACCACTAGGAGGGGTGAGTTCCACGGACTTCTACTCGGTTGGACGATGTCATTATCCAACATTTCTTCCAACTGTTCGTTTATGATATGTCTTTGGGTCTCTGGCAACCTGTACATTTTTTGGTTTATAAATCTGTCGTAAATCATGGGGATTTCGTGTTTTATGGCTTCCGTGTAGGAAAGTTTGTCCCCTTTTAGGTGAAATATATCGGCATAGTCGTGACAGAGTTTCTTTATGGATTGTTTCTCATCGGCCGTTAGGGGGTGGTCAAAATTGAGTTCTTCGTTTAACTGTTTGAGGCGCGCTTCGCGCTCAGGGTCCGGATCTTCGTAGTCCGGGTATATGTATCTCATCTGGTGGAGGGTCTCGATTTCCTTTTCCTTTAGTTGTAACTTTAATCTTGCCCGTTTCCCTTTGGGTATACCGTGCGGGGTTGCACCATTTCTGGGTATACTTTTAGGCCTTGCGTTGGGCGACGATGGGGTACTGGCGTTCCTGAGACCGACTGGTTCAGGGCCTGAAGGATACCCACATTCGCCGTTCGTGTTCGTTAGAGGCTTAGGGTTGTTGTTGGGGGCTAGAGATATAGTGGAGTAGTCTTTTGTTGGCGTGAGTTTTAGAGTTAGGCTCGTCAGGACTACTGGTTGGGTATTAACGTTGAGGAGGCTAACAAACACTGTTTTGGTTCCAGATGGTAAGAGGGCATTGGCGAGGAATACTCCTTCGCTCGGCTCGTATGCTTCACAGAGCATTTCCTCCTCTAACCTTAGTGGGATTGAGGCCACCATTTGAGACCGGCTCGGTAAGCGAAGGGGTTCTTCCAACGCTATCTTATGACTTATGCCTGAAGTGGTCTCACAATCGTCGGGGTTGTTTTCCAACCTTGACCCATCTTGAGATAGGCAGCTGATATTCCTCTCTGAGGTTACCTGGGAGACACCACCGGGGATGATCTCAGTTTCTGCGAACTGATACTCCCTGGTTTGGGTTTGCTCCTGCTGCTCTCTGGGTTCCGATTTGGTGGTATTACTGCGTAGTGGAATTGCAATTTCTTCTGGATTGATTTCCGTGCGAGGAAATCGCAGTGTTTGGTTTGGGCCCTCAACGTTACAATGCTTGGTAACAAAATCGTATCCTAATAGGCCATCGTCAGGAATCTCTGGCATGTTTTGCACGATTTGGAAGGTGCATGGGAGGGGGGTATTGAAAAGGAAGTTCCCCTGACAGCTCCCTAGTGTTTTTCCTTGGCCGAATGGCGTTTGTAATGTGCACCTTTTTGTGGAATCTATTAGGTTGGGATCCTTTAGTTTCTTGTGTTTTAATATACTGACCTCAGCGCCAGTGTCCACTGCTAGGTCGGCTTTGCCGTTAAGGCTTATGTCTAGTGGAAGAGTGACGAGTGGGACACTTGGTTCGGGCGCTTGAGATCCCCCTTTAGTATTATTTTTAGAAATTAGTGTCGGGCCGGGGTTTCTTGGTCCGACTGCGGGGAGTTTCCCGCCTGCTGTGATTCCCATCGCTGCCTTTGGTGGCAGTCGTCTACCAGGTGCCCACGTCTGTGGCAGAAATCACACCTGTATCTGATATTGAACACCGCTCTTATATTGTTAGCTGGTTGTTGACGGTTAATTTGTTGTTGGGGTTCATTGTTAGGTGGTCGGTTGTTGGGGTAATTATTATAATTCTGACTTACCTGTTGGGACCTCTGGTTCTGGTATCGGTTGTTACTTTGGTATTGGGATCTTTGATTTGGGTAGAGATTATTATTATTGCTGTTAAATGGGGGTCCCTGATTTTGGTAACGACCATTATTATTAAAATGCCTTGGCGGTTCTACTGGTTGACGACAGTCTCTAGCATCATGTGTATTGGACCTACAGACTAAGCAGAAAGGGGTATTTTTACGTTTCAGGCAATCAGCGTATGTGTGCCCTTTATTTCGGCAGTAGTTGCAGGTTATGCTGATTTCAGGTTTGGTGTTAGGTTTTGGAGGCGGGCTCGGATTTATTATTTGTTGGGCGTTTTGTATTGGCGCCTGTGGGGTAGTGTGATTGGTGTTTGGTAGTGAGGCGTATGTAGTGTACATCACCTGCGGGTTGTTGGAGTTTTGGAGTGTTGTTGGTGGTGTCATTACGGGCGGGGCGGTGTATTGTGTATTTGAGTATTGGGTGATCGTGGCGGGGAGTGCTTGTTGTATATTTTCGATTTGCGTTATAGGAGCTGGTTGTATATAGGGGTTATATGCCTGAAAGTTGGATGATACTTGATGTGGGGCCTGTAAGTACATGGAGGTTTGTTGAAGTCTCTCCATGTCTAGGGCCTTCTGGATCAGACTATCCAATGTATCGTCCCCTGCTGCCAGTAAGTACTGGCACAAATGAGGATTTGTAATCCCACTTCTTAAAGCGTTTTTAGCGAAATCCGCTAGTTGTATTTTTACTGGATCCGCTGTTGCGCCATATTTATTGGTGGCCGCTTCTTCACATAGGGATAACTGTTGTTTTACCCTTGTGGTGTAGGCTATTAGTGGTTCGAGAGGGAGCTGGCGTAGGGTAATTAGTTTGTTCACTAGTTCCTGGTACGTCTCCCTTGGGAGATACGTCCTATTAAGGAGCTTTTCAGCATCGTCAAAAGTAGCTGGTTGGCTTGCGGCTATCAGCTGGTAGGCTTCGCCTCGAAGCCTGGTTGGGAAAATTTGTAGGAATGCTGGTTGCTCAGCTTCCGTCAAACATTGAATTACCCTCCGACAGCACCCTAAGAACATCTGGAGCTCGCTTGCTAGGGTTGGGCTATGCCCACCAGAGAATATTGGTACTAACTGGGAGGTTAGCTTGGCGACTTTAATGTAAGCGTCTGCCATGGCTAATTTAAACAGGGGTTTCTTCTCCTCTTCCGTGGTACCGTTTCTTTCGGTTTTATTTAGGGTAAGGTTGTCCTTCTCAGATTCCGTGAGGGACACACTTATCCAAGTTAGTAGGTCTTCGGCGAGGTCGGCGGTAAACGCGGGTGGGGTGGTGATCGAGCGGGTGTCGTTGTTGGTCTTACAATTTTCTTCACTATTATTTAAATGTTCTAACTTATCATTAAAATTTTCTACGTTTGTCCCTTCGCCAGTAAGAGGGCGCTCGAGGGATTTAAATTTAGCTAAATCCTCCCTAAATTGGAGGGTACTTTGTTTTAATTTCTCTACTTGTGTCAGGCGGCGTTTACGAATTTTATTTGTCTCTCGTTCCACTGCCTGACACACAGAGATATTTATATCACCTGTCTCGAGCGCTCTCTGCAATATTTGATCTAAACTTAAACTAGGACCTACTTGCTTGACTCCCTTTTCTACTACTTTTCCGCTTCTCAATATTCGGGGGGAGATCTGGGGTGTCTCTGTTGGAGTTGAAGTCGTCGGCGTGGATGTGTTCCCTCGCTGGATTATCAGGCGTTCTGATGGGGTATTGCTGGATTCTTGTACTGCTGCGAGGTCTGATGCGGCTGGGATATTGGTTGCTGCTTCGCCTGCCTTGTTGAATGGTGAGTTGGTGTCGTTGGACCCTGACGCTGTTGAAGGGCCTGCTGTTGGTTGATGATCCCTCGGTGTGGGGGTTTCTGAGTGGTGGTTGTCCCCCGGTTGGCCCTCTGACATAGGGCGTTTCCTGGGCACGGATGAAGCCCACAAAATTCCCTCGATGAAGTTACTTAGGGGGGTGTATGCTTGTTCGCCTGGAACAGAGGCACTTTGTTGAACACCCCCGAGCGATGGTTCTTTGTAGGATCTAGGATTTGCTGCACTTTTGCAACCGCGGACGCTGCCCCCAAGTTAGGCTCAACCTTGGGCAAAAGGTCTAGTGTGCCTTGACCAGCAGTGTTAGCGATTTTTTATTATTAGCGCACCCAGATCCTACCGGCTGCGCCAATTGTTATGTGTATTTTTCTATTTAATTGTCTACTCGGTACTTACCGATACCTATCAAACGCTTCTCTAGCGCGATGCACTAGTTAAGTTTAATATGAAACAAAGGTATATTAACACTTTGGAAATATAATTAATTATCTATTTTCAAACAATCATTTTTGTAGTACACCATTTAGTTAAACGAATGTTTTCTTACACTTTGGATTTATTAATTATTATCTAATTTTTTTAACGCGATACATTTAATTAAGTTGGGAATTATTGTTACTATTGTTAATTTTTATTATTAATTACCTATGTTCAAACAAACATTCTTCCAGTACACCATTACGTTAAGCGAATGTTTTCTAACACATTGCATTTATTAATTATTATCCAAATTCTCTAACACGATACATTTAATTAAGTTTAATATGAACAAAGGTATACTAACACTTTGGGAATATAATTAATTATCTATTTTCAAACAATCATTTTTGCAGTACACCATTAAGTTAAGCGAATGTTTTCTAACACATTGCATTTATTAATTATTATCCAAATTCTCTAACACGATACATTTAATTAAGTTTAATATGAACAAAGGTATACTAACACTTTGGAAATATAATTAATTATCTATTTTCAAACAATCATTTTTGCAGTACACCATTAAGTTAAGCGAATGTTTTCTAACACATTGCATTTATTAATTATTATCCAAATTCTCTAACACGATACATTTAATTAAGTTTAATATGAACAAAGGTATACTAACACTTTGGAAATATAATTAATTATCTATTTTCAAACAATCATTTTTGCAGTACACCATTAAGTTAAGCGAATGTTTTCTAACACTTGGATTTACATTAAATTCTAAACGAACGACTTTACTATTTTCGAATCACCACTCAATTCATCGCGCCCGCTACGGTTAAAAAAATCAACCCTTGCAAAAGAAACTCAAAAAGAAGCGCCCGCCGCACGTGAAAGTTAAATTAACTCTGTCTTTGATCGATTCATCGATCGATCTCCGCTTGAAAACTTTGGCCAAGAAAATCCGCCGTTACGAATTTCTTCCGGGCCATCAACCTTGGGGCAAAAGTCAGCTGCTGGTCTTTCACCCAAGGCTGAGGGCGCCGGCCGGAAAAACGCATCCGTCGGCTTTTCTCCAAGTGCCCCGAACTTGCGCAATTTCCTTACGTTATTTTTATTTATTTCGCAAGGCAAATTGCGCGAAGTTTTCTTCTGCCAATTTCTTGGCGGTTTCGGGTTACACTTGGGACCTTTTTATTTTTAATGTTCTGCACGGGTCATTTACCGGCCCCGTGCATTTTTTGTATACAACAGCTGCAACTACGTTTAGCTCGAAATCCAGATTGATAAGATGATAGAAAATTATTTTCCTCAATATATTCCGAAATCTGTTCATGCATGAGTTTTTCGAACACGTACTTTTTTAGTACATTTTCACCTAAGCTTTGTCGAAAAATACCAAATAAGGACCAAATGAAGCCAATTTTAAAATCAAAATTGAGTATTATATTTTTATTTCATGCAATACAATCATGCAATATAGTTAACCCTTCTAATTCAGAAGGTACACTTCTTAGCTGGGCCAAGAAAAAATAATCGCTCAGCACAAGAAGCACTAAAGCTGGTGACATATACAAGCGTACATGCATTGCATTCAGCGGCTCCCTCATAAGCTACTGACAGAATCAGGCGCAAACGCCGTGCGGACATTGGCTTCGCGGTGTGTGGCGACTTTTCACTGACATGATGTTGCGGTGTCGGCGGCGCGCTCCGACTTTGAACACAACAACGAAATCAAAGTGACAAGTGGACGTGATTGGAAAAAAAATTGAAAAACCTGAATGATTTACATATAATTTTTCTATCCTACAGGGTTTGTCTTTTTTTTAGGTGCTAATTTAATTACCCCAATTTGGAAAAATAAAGATTTTCATTAAAAAATATAAAAATCAACAAATTTGCTATCACAGCCAACACCAACACACGACTCCAAACATATGCCACCACCACCAAAACACGACTCAAAACACAAACATCTCTTGACACACGCGGCGGCAACGCGCAGAAAGTAGAAAGTAAAGCAACTAGCGCGGTGTGTGCGTAGCGTAAATCAGCATTTCGTTAGTGCGCATTTGAATACACTACTTCTATTCTCTCTGTCAATGCACGCACGGCGTTTGCGCCTGTTTCTGTCAGCAGCTATATGCGGAGATTTTCCACTGACACATAATTGCATGATTGCGTTCCGTCCCGGCTCTCACAGATAGCCCAAAAATCTGAGTAACGAGTCGCATGTGTTTGTTGTGCATGCTTGTGTGTCCTATGTCGAATACGGCAATGCAGAAAAAGTTGAAAGTAGCCCGACATTTGCGTGGCATGCGGAACATTCACGGAATATTTCGTCAGGTCGCATTTAAATACACACACTTCTATATTATCTGTCAACGAATGCAACGCATGTACGCTTGGATATGTCACCAGCTTGAGATAGGCTCAACTAAAGCATGCAACATATAAATTGAATATGCAATCCCGAAAAGGTCACACCTCGCACATTTTTATATGCGAGATGCGACCCCCACCCAGATTGCACATTCAATTAAAACAGAAAGAAATGCAATACATAAAGAAGCGTGCAAGAGCAGCGCAGCTCGCGGCGGATACTTCGCACCGCTACACACTTTCCTGTGCCTTCACAGACGACACTCTTCCCACGGTGCGCTGTCCGCGTCTGTCCGCAAAATCGCGCACCGTGGGAAGCTAGCTTTAGAGGCCGTTTTGCGCCTTTTTCAGATTCTCTTGATAATCAAAGCGTCCAAAGAAAAGCCGTTGAAAAACTTCAAATTACTTTGATCTCATTTAATTTTTAATACAAAAGCATAATTTTGGCTCAAATAAAAAGGCGCAAAACGGCCTCTAACGACGAAACTGTACGGAATTCAAAAAAACAGTGAAAATAAAATTTGTAGGTAGTTTCATGCCCCACAACTTTACTAACTAATTGCTCCTTTAATCCCTCATGGGACATAGGGCGGAAACAGTTGCCCTCCAGCGGATTCTGTTTTGCGCGACAGCTCTCAGCTCTGACCAGGATCTCCCGGTTGTCGCGGCCTCTGCTAATAGGGTTCTCCTCCACGTTGTTCTAGGTCTTCCGACTCGACGGGTTCCTTGCGGATTCCAGTCGAGGGCCTGTTTGGCTAGATTCTCGTTTTCGCGTCGCAAGGTGTGGCCAATCCAATTCCATTTCCTTCGCCTGATTTGGTCGTCTATCCTTTCTTGGCCGGCACGGCGCCATAGTTCGTCATTTGAAATTCTATCTTGCCAGCGGATTTTTAGGATACGACGTAGGCATCTGTTGATGAAAACTTGTAGGCGCCCTGTGATGAATTGGGTGACTTTCCATGTTTCGCAACCGTACAAAAGAACTGCCTTAACGTTGGAGTTGAACAGCCGCAATTTTGTGTTAATTGAGATCTCCGTCGATCTCCATATGTGAAACAGGCATGCATATGCGCTTCTTGCTTTATTTATTCTGGAACTGACGTCTTCTTCTGTACCGCCGTTTTCGGTAATAATACTACCGAGGTAACAGAATTTATCTACCAGTTCCACGTCACGGTTATTTAGCGCTGTTGGTTCAAGGGTGTTTGCATTTATCCGCATTTCTTTGGTTTTAATCGGATTTAACCTTAAGCCTGCTGAACTACTTTCTGTTGCCAAATTGTTTAACATGTTTCTGAGGTCCTGGTGTCTGTGGGCAAGCAAACAGATATCATCCGCGTAGTCGAGGTCCTTAAGGCGGTCTAACAATCCCCATTGTATGCCACCTGTTCTAGTATCTAGAGCGCTGACAAGGATGTCGTTTATTACTATAAGAAATAGTAATGGCGAAAGTAGGCATCCTTGCCGTACTCCTGAGCTCACTTCAAAGCTGTCGGAGAGTTTTCCATTGTGAAGAACTCTGCATTTGGAATTGTTGTATAGAGCTTTTATCAATTCTATTATTTTATTCGGCAGTCCACGTTGCCGAAGAGCTCGCCATATAAAGCTCCTATTAACCGAGTCAAACGCTTTCTCATAGTCTACGAAAGCAAGGTAAAGGGGGGATCGGAATTCAGTAGACTGCTCCACTATGATTCTCAAGGTGTTAATGTGGTCTATGCAGGAGCGGCCTTTTCTGAATCCAGCCTGCTGTCTTCTAAGCGTTCGATCTACTGCCTCTCTTATCCTTGATAGTAATATGTGGGACACGATTTTGCCCACAGTAGATAATAGACAGATGCCTCTCAAGTTGTCACATATTGTTAGGTCCCCCTTTTTTGGTATTTTGACTATGATACCTTCCGTCCAATCCTCCGGAAAGGTACAGGTGTTCCATGCTATTTCCAGGATTGGCTGTAGCGCATCTGCTATGAGGCTTGAGTCGGCTTTCAACAATTCTGGCGGGATGCCATCTTTTCCAGCTGCTTTACCATTGGCCATTGCATGAATTGCGGTTACTATTTCAGTCTTGGATGGGGCACGAGTGGTGATTCTTATTGGCTGTGCATTGTTGTTGTTGTTTTCCTGAGGTTCCTGTGTAAATGAACCATTTAGGGCGGCGAAGAAGTAATCTCTCCATCTTTGGAGTTGCTCCTCGTCGCTGCACAGTAGCCTTCCATCCGCACTCTTTACGGCATGCTTTTTAGTAGAGTGCTTTCCCGAGAGCTGTTTGGTGATTTGGTACAGCACTTTACTGTTGCCTGTGTTTGCCGCGTTTTCCGCTTTCTCTGCGAGCTCATTTATCTGCCGCCTTTTATCACGCCGGACACTTCTCTTGTGCAATTGGAAGTATTCCCGTTCAAGTTGTTGTCGTTTTTCCGGGTCGCTTGTAGAGTTCACGTTATTTTTGAGGGCCCTTCTGCGTTCAATTTTTTGCCAGGTTGTGTCCGAGATCCAGTGTTGCTGGTTTCTTTGGACATAACCGATGCTTGTTTCCGCTGCTGTTATTATAGCGCCCTTTGTTGTGCTCCACAGCTCTTCAATATTTGTGTCGTCAGAAACGGTTTGCTGGTTTAAGATTTCTTGCAGTTTGCCAGCAAATTCTCGCTTTTTGGTGCTCTCACGCAGAAGGTCTACGTTAAACCGTCGACGGTTTATGGCATCGCGTTGGACGTTTCTGATTGCAGCGATTTTTAGGCGGATAGTTGCTACTACCAAATGGTGGTCACTTCCAGTGTCTGCTCCCCTAAAGCTCCTGACATCCTCCAGAATAGTTCGCCATCTGCGACTGATGGCCACGTGATCTATCTGATTTCTCGTTCTACCATCGGGCGATACCCAGGTCTCCTTGTGTATCTTCTTGTGACAAAAGTAAGTTCCACCTACCATGAGTTGATGGGAACTACAACTTTGCTCTTTTGATATTTTCACCAAAATGCATATTTTCTCCTCAAAATAGAGAAAAAGGCGAAAACCCTGATATTTATGTATGTTTCTCAAAAACAACCCTTTTTTCGAACTGCGGGTTGTGAAAATCATGTTTAGACAACCCAAATCCTTCATTTGGCACCGCTCTCATAGCTGTGGGAAAAATTTCTTTAATTTTTTCTAATTTGAGCGGAGTATAATATCAATTATGCAGTTTACACAGCAAAACTTTAGCGTAAACTTATCTAGTGTGCGTATTTCACTTTCCACAAACATTTTTACAGTTCATTTACGAGGTGGTAAACTTATACGATTTACGCGGCTTACTAGGGTTTTACATGTTTTCATGAATACCCCTAATGACTATGCCACACTTAATATGTGATTATAGAAAGCAACACAGAAACAATTGCAATGCAATATTAGAAATTAACATTAAATTAAGGCAACCTTTTGAAAAACAATCTTTTGTAATAATTACTAAGAATTCAATTTCACTGTACGTAGAGTATAAAGTTCATGACAGGCTCAAATTACCTCTCAGTTGAGGAAAGCAAGTAAAGTTGGTTATTGGTTCATAAAATTGTGAAGGAATTATGGAAAGCCAATTTTTAATATTTAAAAAGAAAAAAGGTAAGTTGACTAAGAAGACATTTTCATTCATTTTGCGTTTACTTTATTTTTTTTTATTAGATTCTGTTTTGATTTCTGGCTCCCAGCGGCAACCAGTTAAAAATGCAAACTTCCAAAATGATCAGAGTTGCCGAATAACGGAGATACCAGGCTGTGGGGCTGGGGACTCTGTTGGGGCTAGAAAATCATGCGCAACAGGATATAAAATATCGACCAATGAAGTGGAGAAAATGATTTTATCGATAGTTTTAGAAATGTAGTATAATTTGTAATAAATGAATTCGTTTCTAATATGTACTTAATTTTACATTTATTGAAAATTAATTCTTTGGTAACTGGCAGTGGCCGCTGGTAACTATCCTATGAAAGAGGATAGACTAATATGATCAGGCTACACCCTGTTTTAAGAATTTTTTCATGGAACTTTCGAACTCTGTACATAACTTGAGCTGCACAACATTTGGCCGACACCCTGTCAAAGTATAAAGCTGACATTGCCGCCATTCAAGAGATGCGATGGACAGGGAACGGTGTCTTGCCATAATCTGAGTATGACGTGTATTACAGCTGTCATACCAAACCATGTGCGTGTGCGAGGCAAATTTAAGAACATCAGCCTCATAAACGTTCACGCACGAAGACTTGTTTGAAGTAGTTGAACGGGAACTTAATGATTGCATCAGGTATGATGTCAAAGCCATCCTGGGAGATCTGAACGCCAAAGCAGGTCGGGAGCCCGTATACAGACAGTATGTCGGCACTCACAGTTTGCATGAGAACACTAATGACAATGGACAACGATGTATAGAGATGGCAACAAGTAAGATCTTAGTCGTTGCAAGTACTAGATTTGCACGTAAAGATGTCCATACAGACACCTGGATATCTCCTGATGGAGCCACTCGCAACCAAATAGACCATGTCATCACTATCATGTTAGTATAGTGCTCCGAGAGCGCATTACAACGTTAAAAGGCTTTGTATCTGCGAATCACGCTCGAATCAGCACAACTGCACTATGAAATGAAATGGCCAGAAACAGCTAGAGCCAGGCGTTCGCGCTCAGTGATCGAAGGCGTCGACGAGAGCTGGAAATGCCCTAAAAATACTGTGGCATAGTTGCGGGTGCAGAATAATTAAACCTCGCGGATATTCGACAATATTACTTTAATTCGACAATATTTAACTTAGTTCGACAATGTTAACTTAATTCAAAAGATTTGATGGCTTAAAAATAAACGTAAGATTAGGAATCGTCCGTTGTCTGATGACCGTGATTCCATGCCCCTTTCTCATCGACTGCCGCTTGCTTCGTTATCTCTTATCAGAGATGCCGTTGATCATGTCTGATCTCGAGCCTGCGTCTGGGGGTGATGTGTGTGTGTCCTACAATACTGTCGTTAGTACTGCTAACTCCATCTTGGAGATCGGAACGACCGGTTCGATAAACATAGAGATCAAAAAAGCAGAAAAGAGAGTTCACAGACGGGAATGGAGTCCGTGGTATTACGCAATTCATACTACGCTTTTTTTCTTTTATGTGAAAGAATCTACGCTTAGGTGTCACCCTTTATACTACTAGTCCGTCATGTCGTTTACGTCATGGTGCAATCTCTAGTAGAAAGCTTAGCTCGAAGATAGAAAAAGGATATGATAGGTTAAGGGTAGTCTGGAGGATGCATGAGGAGGAGGCAGTGAGCTTTGCGTTTGAACTCTTGGAGGTTGTATGAGTTCATTTTTTAGCAGCCGGCTGAGCCACAACAGCCGGGGTTAGCAGGAGACGACCTCGTCGGAGTGTTATGACTCCTGAAACAAGAGGATCCCGCTAACCAGCTGACAAAGGCTGTGACGCACACAGTACCAGACTACCAGGTGAACAAAGAGGTGCACCGTCCGCTAGGTGAAGACCAGACCCAAGCGGAACTATGTTACCTTATTATATGGAACTATGTTATATTATTAATCGGTTAAGCCGGCGGGATGCCTTATTAGGGCTACCAACGCAGCAAGGACAAAAAGGGGATCCGATCCTACAGGCACCTTGGAGCGACGAGAAGAGCAATTTCATGAATTGCTAAATGGCGAGCTAGATGAGATATTGAAGGCCCCGCCAATATCTGATGATCACCCTACGCTACCGCCACAAAGGTTAGAAGAAGCTAGCAGGAATCGTTGCCAGAAGACTGGAAAAAAAGTCATCCTATACCGGGAGATATCACAGCGTGCACAAATTAGCGCGGTATAACGTTGTTGAGTACGGCGTATAACTTATTCTCCGCTACCCTGAAAAACAGGGCATAGCCCCAAACCCTAGAAACATCATAGGTCAATGCCAGTCTCGCTTCAGCCCAGTGATAAGTGATTCTGTATCGATTTAAGACAAAACCTATTTTTTCTTGTAAAAAATCGGGTTTTTCCGATTCTTTTCCAGCCGATACGATTTTCGATAATCGATTCGTTTTTAGAGAATCGTAATCATCAGTTGCACCTTACTTCTCACTATACAGGGTGTTCCCGACTAATATGCTAATACGTTAAGGGATGATTCCTGGGTATATTTGGGGAAAAAAATTGTTCTACAGAATGGGGCTATCGGACTTATCCACTGAGACACCCTAGCACTGCGCATTTTTTCGCTATGCGTGCTAGCTGTGGCGCCGTGCATGCTGGTGCGTACCTGATGCATGCTAGCCGCGGGCGAGTTTTATTTTTACTCGGGCACAGGGTGTTTATGCTGTTATGACACTTACTTTTTTTCAGTGTCGACTTTTTAAGTATGAAAAGACAAGGACATCTTGATGTGGACGAGAAGGCGGCTTTGCATTTTCGTGCAGTTTCGATTGTATAATTAGCTAATTTCAAATAATAAATACTTTTTCGTATCTAATAGCAACGTAATATTATCATATTAGCATATTTGAAAGTTTTCTTTTCAATTTCACTGTATGTACACAATAATTAATCACTAACTTTCAATACTATCAAAAATGAAGTCTGAAATGTCAAAAATTAAGATTAAGATCCCGAAAAAGTATGAAAATTTTATACTTTTTCTGGCACTTTTCGAGTTAGCTGAACTTTTCGGGTAGATTAGCTTCAATTTTAAGCATATAGCTAATTCTTCGCACTCATGCCAAATCTCCGTAAGGAATTTTCGTCCCTTTCTAAACTTACTAAAAAGTGTAAGATTCGTCTGAAAAAAAGTAAGTGTCATAACAGCATAACAGCATTAAGAAAATACGTTTGAAGCATTTTTTAATTTACTTAAACTGTATTCCTCAACTATTTATCGTAGAGCAACGTAATTAGGCTCTTTTTTTAGAGAAATGTACATTCTTTAATGTATGATATCAATATCATAAACCTCAGTCGAATATGTTAGCCAAAATTTGCAAAAAAAAAATATTAGTTAACTACGTATTTTTTGGAGAAAAATGTGGTTTTAGTTGAAATTTTAGTTAAAAAAACCGAAATTTTGATTTCAATGACTCATTGCTCTGGAAGTTGATAGGCTAGAACCTTAACTTTTACAGTTTTAGATAGGTGGGAGTATTCTGCGTACACTGATACCTTATTCATGAAAATAGCTCATAGGGTTACAAAAATACAGGGTGATATGTAAACCTCTACCAAAAAAACTTCAAAACGCCCTAGCTGCTAAACCGTTACGATTTACCGCCCCCTTCCATACGATTTTTTGTTTGTCTATCCAAAACCTATCCACAGCCGGCCACTTTGTAAACTTAGCGGTATATACCCTGTATTTTTGGAAAAAACTACTTTTGAAACTACGTTTTTCGACACTTAAAGCGCCATAACTGGTGAAATATTAGCCCTACGTAAAAAATGTTAATAATTAAAATTATAGATAATCGTGTGTTCTATAAGTCTTACGCAGGATTTTTTCATGTAGAATTAACCATTAACGAAATATAGTGCAAAGAAAGTGATATATGAAGTTTGAAGCACTATTTCGCCGTAGATATTGATTTTACACAAAAAAAAATCTAAAAAAGAAAGTTAAAGGTAATATACATTTTTGTCGTAAAATGCGTAGTTTTTAAGATATAGAATTAAACGCGTTTTCCTTCACTGTAAGTGAAGCAAGAGGGTGGCGATGACGCCATTTTGAATTTAAGCTTATAAAAATATATAAAATCATTTGGTAAAAAAAATCGCGTGCGGTATTTTTCGCATTACGAAGGCCTTTTTTCGACCTATTTATGGACTATAGGTGCTTAGCAAAAAGCACTCTAACATCTTACCGGTGTTCGAGAGGAAAATACTTCGGAGAATTGTTGGCTCCTTGTGGTGTGAAGGGCGATTCAGGAAACTCTACAACAGGGGTGGCCAACCCGCGGCCCTTCGTGGGAAATTGTGCGGCCCGCGAGATTCAACAAGATTTAACGAAATATTTTGTAGGTAGTAAGAAGGTTCCAACATGTGAAAAAGAAAAAAAAGTGCCAGCTATGAGCAATGATTAAAATTAAATTCATAGAGAATTAGCTTTTTGGGGTGCACCGGATGACCGGGTTGATGGATAAAAATCCAAGCAGTTGCTTTCATCGGTAACAATTGAATATAAAGACCGCATCCGCAACTGAGTGTCATGGAGGTAGCAGAGAAAACAAGCATATTTACAAGCAAGCACACTTCTTTGGTCAACATCGAGCTAGTGTTTTATGAGTGAAGGATTATTTTTCTTCTGATCCTTTAATCACGCATGGGACATAGGACGGAAACAGTTGCCTTCTTTGTTGTGGCCTCTTTTGGTAGAGTTCTCCTCCACGTTGTTCTTGGTCTTTCAACTCGACGGGTTCCATGCGAATCACATTCAAGAGCCTGCTTGGCTAGATTTTCGTTTGCACCTCGCAAGGTGTGGCCTTTCTAATTCCATTTCCTTTGCATGATTAGGTCATCAATCCTTTCTTGGCCGGCACGGCGCAATAGTTCTTCATTCGTAATTCTATCTTTTTAGCGGATTTTTAGGATTAAAACGTATAGGCGCCTTGTGATGAATTGGGCGACTTTCCATATTACATACAAAAGAATTGCCTTAAAATTGGAGTTGAACAGCCGCAATTTAGCGTTAGTTGAGATTTCTGTAGATCTTTATATGCGAACCAGCATCCATATGCGCTTCTTGCTTTATTTATTCTGGAACTGAGGTCTTCTTCTGCTCCGCCATTTTCAGTAAAAATGCTAATGAGGTAACAGAATGAAGCTATCAATTCTACGTCGCCATTAGTCAGCACTATGCGTTGAATGGTGTTTGCATTTATCCGCATTTTCCTTAAGCCGGCCGAACTACTTTCTTTCTGCTGTAAAATGTTTAACATATTTTTGAGGTCCTGAATATAAAAAACACTTTTCAGGCATCAGACTCAAAACTTGATTTTTATATTAAAAAAGAAAAGTTTTGTAATTTCAGATGTCTGAGACAAAAAGTTGGGAAATTTGGTTAAATTTTCAACTACGAATCGTTTCTTTTCGAAAATAGAATTTAGATACGAAAAATGAATACCGCGCCACCTTGTCTGACGAAAACTTGTACCACCAATTACATTACATTTCGCCTAGTTTCTTCAAAATGCTTATACCTCGTCTATTGCCTATTTTAACTCACATTCTCTACTCCTGCCTCACTGTTTTCTCTTTCTGCTCTTAAAATTTTGCAGTTTCTTATCTAACTGCTCTCAAAAGGTTAAACTAGGTGACTAAAGCTCCTCAAGTGCCCTGCTCCACGCTGGCGTCCCCCAAGGCTCCATTCTTGGGCCACTTTTATTCCGTATTTTTATTAACAATGTTCTAAGAATCATATGTATGCAGACAATGTGGAGCTTTATTTCCTGCGGAGAAGCTTGCTGTTGACTTGCGTCATGTATCCTACTGGTCGACATTAAATTTACTGCAGCTAAATCCTATGTAGTGTATTTTTATCTCTCTCATTCTGCTATTGTTCGTCCTGACTTTTCTGCTATCGCGTTAAGCTCCGTTCCTCTTGTTTGCGGTGAGGGTGCTA
Source organism: Thereva nobilitata (assembly GCA_963855945.1). Lineage (NCBI taxonomy): Eukaryota > Metazoa > Arthropoda > Insecta > Diptera > Therevidae > Thereva > Thereva nobilitata. The sequence goes on from OY979697.1 coordinate 40,329,591, forward strand.
CTGAATAGCAGCATGACCTGCTGCGATTACATTAGTTTCATTGTAAGTAAAACCTACGGACTCCGGTCTAAACTTCGTTACCATTGTGCCTTGTCGAAAAGGCCTGAATTTGCTTAAAGCCTTACTACTACCTCTTCTAATGCAGTAATGCATGGCCTTTCCATCTATTCCTCTTTCGATTCTTCTTACGCCCATAAACTTGAAGAAGCGTTTAACGATTGTGTACGTTTTGTTTATTTACGCCGTTTCACCCTACTCGAACTCCGTTTTGGGCTGCTCTCTAAGTGACTTTCGTGATTATAGGCTTCTGCGACTGTTTCACGATATCCTACATGAGCGCAAACCTGCATACCTAAACCATTTTGTGCAGTTTTCGCAATCCCTCAGAAAATATAAATTAATAATTCCGCGTTTCAGCACGTTAATTGTTCAGCGTTCTTTCTATATCTTGAACCAAATATGACGTGCCTTGCCGTAACCGTACGTACCCTAACGTATGAACATGGTTGTTCATAAAGTACCGACCTAAAGACTTGCATATGTTCGTTCGTTATGGTACGTACGGTTACGGTTCGGCACGTCATATTTGGTTCAGGCTTTTGTCTTCGCAGCACAGCTTTGAAACGGTCTCCCTAAACTATATTAAATTAAATTTGAATCACGCAATAATATATCACCCGGCCCGCGGGATCATAATGCTTTTTCAAAGTGGCCCGCGATACCATTTGGGTTGGCCACCCCTGCTCTACAACGATGAGATCTACGAGCGCTATCGCGACATAGATGTTGTGAAGATGTAGATGCTCTCTGCGGAAAGATCTATGGGGTGCGACAGCGGGGAGAGCCAAGCTCCGCTGGAAGGAAGGCGTAGATCAGGAAGCTCAGAGTTTCTTCTTCTTCTTTCTTTACGCTCCTTTAATCTCTCGTGGGACATAGGGCGGATACAGTTGCCCTCCAGCGGAGTCTGTTTTTCGCGACAGCTCTGAGCTCCGACCAGGATCTCCCAGTTGTTACGGCCTCTGCTAATAGGCTTCTCCTCCATGTTGTTCTAGGTCTTCCGACTCGACGGGTTCCTAACGGTGGATACCGGTTGTAGAGCCGCTAAAGAAGAAGAAAATTGAAATGAAAAATGACTGTTGTTTGCTCTTGAACATATGGGTATATAGAATAGAAGATAAATTAACAAAAAAACATAAGTAGTGACTAGGCCTCTTTTATGAGTTATGCATGTTTTAGTAATTAATGAAATAATAGAACAAAAATTAGACATCACATAATTATTTGTAACTTTATCGTTTATTAACTTCACCTTTAATCTTTCCCTTTATTTTAACATGAGCTATTCATATATATTTCTTTCTCACGAAGAAAATTTGTACGTCGTAATGAAATGCAAACAATACGCCGTTAAGAACAACCCTTTTAACGTGGAACCCCATGTCCTTTAAACATCCCACGCATGGTCCCTATTGTGAGAAGTGACCTGATAACCTCCATCCTTCATATTTCCCATAAACAACCAAGAAAAGCATTTCAACTAACGAAAGGAAAATGACAATTGAAGGCACTTCGATGCACATTGGACGCATTTGAGGTGCAATTTGAAAGGAGTTCATCCGGGAGTGAATCACGTCCGCGTCACATTGAATGCGGAACTGTGCATGACAGAGGGAAATAATAGATGCTGCTTGAGCATTATTAAAGCATATTTGTATGGGCTGACCATAACATAAGAATCCTAGCAGATTATCCTTTGATGGCTTAGTGACCCGTCCGTCCATCTGTCTGTCCACTTTTTTCCAGTTTCGTTCACAACTCTTTTGTTAAGTCGCTTTTGTTTGAATTTTTAATAAAAAAGGATTATATTTTTGGGAAAAATTAAAATTTTTCGTTTCCGTTTTGGACAAATTTTTGCAAATGTGCACAGTTGTATATTAGAAACACATTTTTACAATATTGCAACCGAGATTTATCTTGTCTCTTGAAATTTAAATTAACTAAAAACATTTATATGATAATATTTGTCACGTCATGGTGCAGCGTCCGAAGTAAGCTTAGCTCGAAAAATATAGGAAGGATAGGATAGGTTAATGGGAATGCGTTTGAGATCTTAGATGTTGATTGAGTTTAGGAATACTATTGCGGAAGATTGTTTCACAGTCGAGCTGTTCTGCTTATAAAGTACGTATTTCCGAAGTAAGTAGAAACCATTCGCTCGCTTTCGTTATGCTAATTTTAATGTGAAAAATGAGTTACTCTCTAGTCTTCCAATCAATGAAAAAGCTGACGAAATTCGTGAAAAAGTCGAGCATGGTAGCCATGTCAATAGGCCATGTCAATTGGTATGAAGCTTGGCATTGATCACAAAACTGTTTCGATAGCATCCTCTGGCTATCATTTGGACCGATCTCTGCAGAACTCCCTCAATGGATTTAACCTGGCTTCAAAAGAAGCCTGTGAAAACTACTTCACTCAGCTTTCCAACTTCAACGGTGGCATTAGGACTCGACAGAAAAATGGAGAAACATTGTTGATAATATTGGAGCATATTTGGTTTAAAAATCATTTTCACTCGATAAGAAAACCAGTTGAGTTTTCCTAAAAAAACGCGTCGCTCTTTTGCCCAGGGAACCGAGACGGTATACAAATACGCCAACAGAGGTACACCTCAAGTAGGCGTCTTCTCCCTTTACTATGGTTAATAACGATGAATAACATAGACAAAAGCGGAGCTAAAGTAGTAGCATACACAGATGACCTAGTTACTGACTTATTTGATTTTCATATAATTTTACGCTTTTTATACTCACATCATGAAGAAACTTTTCCGCACTATGACTAATCGAAATTCGAAAAAAAATGTTTTTGGCTCCACCCTACTGTATAGCCTGCTACGCCTGTAAAAAGACTTTTGGCAAAAGGTGGGGTCTTAGGGCAAAGATGGTCCTGTGGATGTACACAGCTGTGGTACGCCCAATTCTCACGTGTGAGTCACTAGTATGGTGGCCACCGCTGAGCAGGACCTATACCATCATAAAAATGGGAAGGTTCCAGAGAACGGCAACAGCAGTAGGGGCAACATGCACAATGAGAACATGCCCCACGAAAGCCCTCGACGTTCTCTTTCATCTACTTTTTTTGTAATGGCGGGAGAATTTTGCAATTGTGTTCGCCGATCCCCAACATGGATATGAAATGCAAGGATAAGCCAGGTAGAATACTGTTAGCTGTTTGGCGTCATTCCATATTAAAAATGGCGGCCAACACAAAATGGCGGATTACCTTTTTCTTTGCAACGCCTTCGGTATGGGTATCAAATGAAAGGGTATGACAAGTAAAATACAGTAAGCTGTGTGACATCATTTAAACTGAATTGGCGGCCACCACAAAATGCCGGAAGACATATAATAAATATACTAAAAAGTGGAAAATAGAATATACAGTTTAAAAGAACTAAGAAATAATATTTTAAAATGAATTAAAAATCAAAAAATAATTTTGAATGTAAAGTTTTTATTGCTCCAGCTAATATATTGGAACAGCCTAGCTTTCGAAATGTAAAAAGTGTGGGACGCTAACGAAAAGTTCTACTATTAGTAAAATAAGAATTTAGGTAAAGAAACCCACGCTTTTTTACATTTCGAAAGGAAGGTTGTTTCCATATATTCGCTGGAGCAATAAAAACTTTACATTCAAAATTATTTTTTACTTTTTAGTTCATTTTAAAATAAAGGCGTATGTTTTAGTTCTTTTAAACTACATATTTTTTTCTAATTTTTTCATTAGCTTTTGCTTTTAAAGAATCTAGGTATTCGAGTCATGCAAAGTTGATTTGTATTTTTTAAAATTTACTTAAACTTGAATAATTCCTAGACTAATTATCGTAGAGCAACATAAGCTCAACTTTTAGGTAAATGTGTGTTCTTTTATTCAGTATAACGAACAGAAACTTGAGTGCCTCCATTTAGAAGATTTGTCGGTTCAAAGCATGATCAAAATCCCAATAGCTTCACAAACTAACACATCTTTTCCGGCAACGGAGAATGATGCTGAAGAGCGAAGAGGTGCTTGCCAAATTTGTTGGTATGACTGTTCAGCCTACCGAGTAAAAATAAATGATGGCCTTAGAACGGGCAAATGCCGATTGTGATTGAAACATAGTCCTCGGCCATCTGGCGGTTAACAGAAGGCTCGTTGCAGGACAGTACGGCCGTACAGGGGGCGATTGACGGTGGAACAACGGCCTTACAGTTCCAATAACGGCCATACGACGGTGGTACGGCGGCCGTATGGTTGCTATTACGGGTATACGACGGTTGTACAGTCGCAGCAACATGGATATTCACCCTCTTATAAGAAAATATATTTCATTGCAATTAAATGTTTGATTTTTTTCGGTTGTATTTTTTTCAAGCCGTTAAATAACAAAATTCCCCACTAAAATATTAATCAACACGCACCACACACTTCACGTACAACAAACCGACGACTGGCGAGCTCGTTTCTCTTGTGCATCGATATCTTTAAGTAGGATAAATCGAAATAACCATTGTACATAACGAAAATGATGAAGTTCCCATAAAACACATTCAACAATACATTTGGTGCAGATTCTTTTTTTGCCTCAAATTTCCCGTCGAATGACCGTTTCTACAGCTCAGTACTTGGCCTTTTAAATCTTTTGGTCAAATTTGGCCGTCGTAAGGCCATATGTGCTCCCATTAAAAATGGTTAAAAACTCTACGGCCATCATATGCCCCTTAAAAAGCCAAGCGGCCGGTGTTCGCCCTTTATAAGGCCGTTTTTTATTTTTACTCGGGCTGTCAAGCAAAAACTATCTGGATGTGCCAGGAGAAAAGGGCCAAAGGCTTGACCTCAACCTTTGCTAACTCCTCCCCTGCGGACCAAAGACTCGGCGGCAGTCAGTTATGGGTCTCACCAAGCAGATCGATCCTCTTGCTTCCATCCCAAAGTCTCTGGGCCCAAAGTGACAGCACCAGTTTACACATCATCCAAGGAGAACAATTCTGCGCTAAGCACTTCTGGCGTGAGGAAAAGAAACATCTTGACTTGGTAAGGTTTGAAGGGTGTGCTCCCTACTACCGTTGTTAGTTGGTAATCCAGGGAATAATGTGAAGTAGGTGACGCCGGTTTGATTTAAAACTTAGTCGATACCAAGAGCTTGGAGTTTTATCAGCAAAGTACGGTGACATACTCAATCATGTTATTATGTTGCAACCGATGGCGTTATGACCTCCAATCCTAAATATCTTTCTTCCTGTGTTTGATAAAACAATAATTGCTTACGATTTTCTCTTTTGAATACAACTAAAATCGCATTAGTAACTCTTTATCCATTAGATACAGTAACAACACAATATTCAATAAACTTAAAGTTATAAAATATTTTTTAAGAAAAATTTAAACAATTTCAATATGGAAAATAACTGATCTTCGTCACTAATTTCTTAAAGTAGAAATGTATCATTGCAAATTTCATTTTCGCATCATCTTCAATATTAAATCTCACCCACGTGCCTTGCTGCTGTCGCCATGTCCTAAATAAAGATGTTGAGCTGTTGACCTCACCCAAGTTGAAATTTGTTATTTCATTTGCATTCACTCAAGAGTTTCCCCTTTAGCTGAAGGCGTCTGTTTATTTTCCTTACAGCTGACAACAATTCGTATGAAGTCCTCGAGGATCAAAACGTCAAACGACCGGTGGTCCTGGGTTTTATTTCACCACATGAATAAACGGCGGTCAATATGCGTCATTGTTATTCTAACTCAATGTGATGTGAGCAGGGCCTAATGATGTCTTCTTCCGGTTTGGCTGCAATTCAAATGACTTAACAGTGATTGATTGCGCTGGAGAAATGTCGCCTAATTGATGAAAATTGAAAATGAAAACATTTGGTGAAAACCTACTTCTAAACATGTTTTAAAAGAACACATTTGCTCAACCTAATTGCACTGACAATATTATAATACTGAATTTGGGTTTTTTTTATAATATTGGTTCAAAAAGAATTCCACATGGAGTCACTGACGAGCGCTTTCTTTTCTCCACAAGTTCGGTAACAATTGTCATAGTTTGATAATGGCGTCTTATCCTACTAATACTCCAACAATATGATAATAGCAATACATCTCCTATCCAGATTCCCGAGTAAAAATAAAAAACGGCCTTATAAAGGGCGAACACCGGCCGCTTGGCTTTTTAAGGGGCATATGATGGCCGTAGTGTTTTTAACATACGGCCTTACGACGGCCAAATTTGACCAAAAGATTTAAAAGGCCAAGTACTGAGCTGTAGAAACGGGCATTCGACGGGAAATTTGAGCCAAAAAAAGAATCTGCACCAAATGTATTGTTGAATGTGTTTTATGGGAACTTCATCATTTTCGTTATGTACAATGGTTCTTTCGATTTATCCTACTTAAAGATATCGATGCACAAGAGAAACGAGCTCGCCAGTCGTCGGTTTATTGTACGTGAAGTGTGTGGTGAGTGTTGATTTATATTTTAGTGGGAAATTTTGTTATTTAACGGCTTGAAAAAAAAACACAACCGAAAAAAAAATCAAACATTTAATTGCAGTGAAATATATTTTCTTATAGGAGGGCGAATATCCACGTTGCTGCCACTGTACCACCGTCGTATACCCGTAATAGCAACCATACGGCCGCCGTACCACCGTCGTATGGCCGTTATTGGAACTGTAAGGCCGTTGTTTCACCGTCAATCGCCCCCTGTACGGCCGTACTGTCCTGCAACGAGCCGTCTGTTAACCGCCAGATGGCCGAGGACTATGTGTCAATCACAGTCGGCATTTGCCCGTTCTAAGGCCATCATTTATTTTTACTCGGGTTTAAGCCTAAAAAACAGAAAATAAGCATCTCTCTTAAATTGTGTATTACTACAAGTGCGAAAATAAAAGGAAAAGCCAACGAAAAATGCTATTGCTAAAAACATTACACTATTTTTTGGGGCAGTCGTGTTAAAAGCATAAAATTAGATGATTTATGCTAAGTCGAGGAAAAGTATAATTAATTATGGTCAATTAAAAGAGCAGCGCGAGACTTTCGGCATCTCCGGTTTTACAGGGAGTTCCTGACTAAAATGCTAATCCGTTAAGGGGTGATTCCTGGGTAAATTTGGAGAAAAAAATTGTTCTAGAGGATGGGGCTATCCACTGAGACACAGGGTGTTTAAGAAAAGACGTTTGAACCATTTTTTAATTTACTTAAACTTTAATTACTCCTCAATTATTTATCGTAGAGCAACGTAATTAGGCTAATCATAATCTAATCGGTACTATTCGTAATAAGACAGTCGATTCGGTACTGGGTTTATGACATGATACTGTTGCACTGGTGATATTTTGCTTAAGGCCCTCGTACCGCCTCGGAGCGAGTATTTTAGGTGATTTTTAAAGAAGGATTATGAGAAAATGGTAACAGATATTGAGATAAAACTTTTTTTATTTGTTTAGAAGATTAATAAATTGTACGATAAAAATTTTTTTTATTTTTTTTATTGCATCATTTCCGCCTCCCATATAAAATGCTGGAACACTGCAAAAAATATGAAAAAATTGGCGGGCGTGATATCTCGACTTTGGAGCAACTAAAAAAACAAAAAATTCACTGTAAATAAGACACAAATGACGAGTTGTTTTTTAAAAAATATTTTTTTTGAGAAAATGGCAGATAGTTAAAGTTAAAGTCCGAAAAAAGTCTACATTTTTCAGTCTAAAGAAAGATGTAAATTTTTTGTCAGACACTTTATCAGGAAAATGGCTCGATGTTCCCTAAAAAATAGTTAGAAAAGCCCAAACAAAAAATATAGGATAAATTCGGCGATTATATTTTGAGTTATCACGCCCGCCAATTTCAAAATTCATGTGTCGAATTAAATCAGTTTAAAGTTTCAAAATAAATTTTTTCTTATATAAAACTTAAAAAGTTATAAAATTATCTTGTTAATATTTACTATAAATAATAACAAGTAAAAAGAAAAAGAAAAAAAACATTCTTGAGGACTAAATGAAGACATTTATGACATTTTCGGAACGGTACGAGGGCCTTAAGCAACAACGGACATGCGCACATTTTACTGCGCACATTTTATTGATTATACATAGCCCGTACTTTTGTTTCGTGAGACACCTTTTACATATTTTTTTGTAGCTAATGAAATCCCACCTATCTTAATAAGTTTTACCTTTGAACGCAACACCATCAACCAGTTCATGTTGTTGGTGACACAACGTACATGTTTGCCTCGTTAGGTGAGCGTTGGCATGCGTATACATTGTGGCCTCTGCTTTTTGTCGTCTGTGACTTCGTACATCTGGCATCACTTGCGCGACGGTGCTTGCGGCTTTCGCTACATTGTTTAACCATTCAGAAAATATGGCAATATTTGTCTTATCATAGTTCACCGCATAAGTTGCCCAATTTAATTTTAAGGCGGCTGGACAAACTCTTCAAGTAAAATGGGGTTATTTATGTGCGACTGTAAACATGATGCCTCCATTGTCCACACTTATCGAATACGTAATTAATGTTTCAATTTTCTCTGCTTTTGGTGGCGGCTCGTTTTTAATTTGTTGTACTAATTACGCGATGATTAACTGTGGCTGACTAAATAATAAGCGTAAAAAGTCTATGGCTTCATGCGTATTTGGTAGAAGTAAATACGCACGCACTGCATTCAAAGCTCTTCCCTTTAAACATTTTTGTAATCTTACTAAATTTTCGTCATCGGTAAATGCGCTGCATATACACACAACACTACTAATGAATAGGGGCCATTCTTCTGGCTTTCCCGTAAATAGTGGTACGTCTCTCCCAATCGCATTGTGTGCAGCAATTTGATCAACAGTAGGCCCTATTTTTGTCGGGCAAGGCTTGGGTACTTTATCAACTGTGGCGACATGACATTGTACCGGGCGCAATGTTACCTACTTTGTATTTTCAACCAATCTTTAACATTGTTGACGGACGGAACGGACATAGAATAATTCGACTTACTTGAACTTTCCAGTATAGCATACTTTTTCTGCAAATATTCCTGGTCGAGTTCTTCCGTCTTCTTCAGCTGCTGCTCCTTTAGGCTTTTTTCTGTTTTAGCTGTGTTCTCCTATCGATATGGTCTGTCTCTTTTAATGGTGATTTTTGAGAAGCTGCTTTACTTGACGGAGCTATTCGCATGTATGAGCGTGTTGTCTTGAATGTCTGATCCTACAGATTCTCCTTTTCACATTGGTCACACATCCAGGCCTTCTCTTCAATGTCACCAGGCACGCCTACACATTGATAATGGTATCTACCATTTGTTGCACTTGTCGCACTGTACCATTTTGTGTTTGTCTTACCTGTTGCACTTGGGTTAGCTTGATGACTTTTCCTCGTGGCATTTTCGAATCTCTCCTTCAAATAGATTGTTTAGTTTTAAACAAATTTAATAGAATTTTTAAAGAAAATGTTGAATACTCCGTTTTAATGGAATATTCGGTCCTTTGGTACCCGAGTAAAAATAAATGATGGCCTTAGTACGGGCAAATGCCGACTGTGATTGAAGCATAGTCCTCGGCCCTCTGGCGGTTAACAGAAGGCTCGTTGCAGGACAGTACGGCCGTACAGGGGGCGATTGTCGGTGAAACAACGGCCTTACAGTTCCAATAACGGCCATACGACGGTGGTACGGCGGCCGTATGGTTGCTATTACGGGTATACGACGGTGGTACAGTGGCAGCAACGTGGATATTCGCCCTCCTATAAGAAAATATATTTCACTGCAATTAAATGTTTGATTTTTTTTCGGTTGTTTTTTTTCAAACCGTTAAATAACAAAATTTCCCACTAAAATATAAATCAACACGCACCACACACTTCACGTACAACAAACCGACGACTAGCGAGCTCGTTTCTCTTGTGCATCGATATCTTTAAGTATGATAAATCGAAAGAACCATTGTACATAACGAAAATGATGAAGTTCCCATAAAACATATTCAACAATACATTTGGTGCAGATTCTTTTTTTGGCTCAAATTTCCCGTCGAATGCCCGTTTTTACAGCTCAGTACTTGGCCTTTTAAATTTTTGGGTCAAATTTGGCCGTCGTAAGGCCGTACGTGCTCCCATTAAAAATGTTTAAAAACTCTACGGCCATCATATGCCCCTTAAAAAGCCAAGCGGCCGGTGTTTGCCCTTTATAAGGCCGTTTTTTATTTTTACTCGGGTATTGACATCTTTGGCGACACACTTTAGTTTCCTCAGCGAGCGAATGATATGATATTTATTATGCGTTGTTATAATATGAACATTTCGACATTTTTCAGTTTATGGAAAAAAATACAATTCATTTGTTTTCTAATTAAATAAAATATTCTATTTCGCGTCGCCTTCTTCGATTTCATTCATTAAGGATGTCCACAGTAGCACCTGTCTACTTTTCGCCGCCAACAACCGCCTTTGGTCTTGGGTAGAGTGATTTGCCTCTTGCTCCGCTTCTAGGGCCACCTGGAATGTTCTTTATCCGCCCGCTGATCGCTCCGCCACAGGTTGCTTAACCTTTGCTAAAGCTAGTTGACCATATCCGTCGAAATAAGGCCAAGCTTGACACTGTTTATCACCTGGCCAAAGATGGGGGGCGAGAGGGTCTTCTGTTCCATCCGGGGTTTCCTTCTCTGGGCGAATTCTTTTCTTTTCAGTTTTCCAGAGGGCTGTATAGTGATGCCCGTATTTTTATAAAGAAAATCGAAATTACTTTCAAACAACCCATTGGTACCACAGGTTTTTCCATTTTTTGTTAAAATTTTCTTCAACGCATGTACGACGAACGAAGAACTTTCGATGATGCTTTTCGTTTTCTACAAACACTAATATTTTCTAATAACCAAGGAATTTCATCGCATTTGTATGTAGACAATTTTTGTTGCCATATTTACAGTACGAAAATCTGCCATGGTCTTTACGATATTATTCCAATGCGCACATACCTACATACATAATGTACAGCTCCTGAAGGCATGGTCATTTGAATTTAGCAAAAGATATGCAAAAATATTGTCCTTTAACCCTTTTTCCTAGAAAACTATCACTGAGCTCTTTAGTGCTGTACCGTTAGTTAGTTTCGTGTTGAGTTTCGAGTATGCAATATTTGCATAAAAGTCCCTCTGCGAGTTTTAGTTTTGACATGCTGAGTAAATGGACACTTTCCAAATTATAAAATCAAAGGCTTAGGTAAGACACGTTTCTTTTATTCAGGTAGTTGCATTGAAAGGACAAATTAAGTGAAGGTAGCAGGATTAAGGCTCTTCTTTTATTACGTAAAAATTAGCATACCTTTGAAAAATGTATTTCTTAGAATTCAAGGTCGAGCTCGTAGATTTTAACAAAAAATCCCTGGAATCTCGATTGGTAAATGTATTCTACCTGTCATACCTTTTCATTTGATACCCATTTCAGGGGGTTGGGGAACACAATTGCAAAAATCGGCCGCCATCTTGGAGCAACCATCTTGATTTTCTTACAAAATGGTCAGATTGCATTGCCATTCATTCATCGGTTATATGAAGGTGGATCAAAATTCAGTTGCAAAAGATCCAAAAAACTAACATTACAAGCTAAATAAAAGCTTATAAAAACCTTAACACATTAAAATATCATATAATATTTTGATTTCTTTATAAACGCTGAAATGGATTCTTTGTTTTATTGCTAAAATTTAATTTAATAGCTTATTCATATTTTTTGGGTATTAAACAAATATATGTCAAAAATTAAATCCATCACGCAATAGGTGATGCCAACAACTCCCATTGACCAGATTTTCTTTACAACAACTGCTTCTATTTATTAATCTCAACATTACTCCCGTAAAACCGAAACCAAATTGATTCACCATTTTCTTGAAAAAAACTCCAAACAAATATTTTGTGGGTACGTAAGTAACACTAATTATTGCATCCCCTAATTCCGGTAATCCTTCAAAAGTATAGCTAAAAAGGATCCACGGTTGTCTTAATCAGCAAATTGCCAGCAAAAGAATCGGAAGTGCGGCAAATCCTTTCAACTGCGTTTAAAACCTCAAATCGCAAGGGCAAAAAAATCTAAAGATTTCAAAATGTTTATGAAAGATGAAAATTTTATGCTAATGAAGAAATTTCTTAAGAAGAAAAGTCAAGATGAGAAGAACGGTTACTTTCCTTTATTCAAAAGTGGTCAAAAGGACATTTGATGTCACAAGCTGCTCACAAATTTAGACGTAAATCGCCGCAAAATGATTCTTTGGTTGCTGCTTTATGACTCTTGAATAGAGCCAAGTTTCTATGGGGACGATTGTTAATTGTATGTAAGTGTATTTTGCTGACTCATACTTCTCGGATAACGGTATTTCATTTAATAAAAGGATTTTTTAGGATGTGCAAAATTCGGCAACACAAGAAAGTTTTATGTGTAAAAAGGAAAGGATCTTTGGGATTAGTTGTTAGTCGTGTGATTTAAATTTACTAAGAATAAAATTTTGTAAGTATAGGGTTTCAGAATAATGCTGATTAGAAATCTCGACTTTAGCTTGCACTCAATAAAGGGAATCAACAGAGGCGTGCTTACTTACTTCCGCGACTCTAAACCTCCACCATTTTCGATAACGTCTATAATCCATAAAGCATATACGTCCTCTTATCGATAAATACCACCGCGAATTATCAGCTTCATTCGTACGAGCTAGATATCCTACTAACTGAAATCTACCGAACTGGGTTTACTGTAAGACATCTATGTTGCGACAGCCCTAGTAGATATCGTCCTTGTAGAGTCCCGGAAGAGCTTTCTTGTTTAACACAACTAAAAAGTTAATGTGCATTTTGTAAAGCACCAGCAGTCTCTGACACTGGCTGTATCAGTTATATAGCTGCTATCTCTCATGGCATTTCTTTCCTTTTATCTGCTTCTTTGGGCTTCGTATTGCTTAAGCCTCTGGTGGATGCCCTTCAGCGCCACTCTCAAAATACTCCACACGTACTCCGACTTCATCATCTAGTCCAGGATGGTCCTCGGTGATAGCTACACCTCGGCGGTGTTAGCTATACCCGTTTTCGCCAGAATCCCGTGTTCCGCAAACTTCGGGCCTTTAAAGAGGACATGCTCCGCGTCGGGTATTCTGGGCAGAACGGCGAATCGTCCAACATGAACCGGTGAAGGTAGACCCTATAACCTTCATGTTTACTCAGGAACTGCGTCAGGTAGTAATTTACTTCCCAATGTTCCCTCATAACCCACTCCTCTACATTTGGTATGAGTCTATGGGTCGAGCGACCCTTAGTAGACTCGTCCCACTTCTGCCATGCTGCAATGAACTGGCCACGCACGAAAACTCGAAATAGATGACTTGAAACGGCTTATTTGCTGCCACCCCTGCCTTAGGCTTCCCTTTACATATTCCGGGTAGTACAAGTTCCTACTCTCTGCCGCAGAATATCGATGGGGGTCATATTTGTTATGACAGAGGGTGCTTCATCGGATGTAGTACGATATGCTTGCTTAGCATACTTGCAGGGCACTAAGCCGATATGCAGATATTATTTTCGTCCTATTAACCGTTCTGCCCAAAGCCGCTTCCACACTGGCGCTGCATATAATAAGACAAAACTAACCACTTTCCTGATAAGAGGCGTCGGCTTGGCGTGGCCCCATGTTAGGCAGCATTCTGGCAAGTGCTGCGCTGATGGCGGAAGTTTTTTCCGACGTGCTCGCCAACTGCACCTCCAAGTTGAGCCTTCAGTCAATCATCACTCCCAAATACCTAAGTGCGAGCGACCGGGTCACCTTCTTTCACCGCTTTGACTTCCACTGTCCCCTTTTTCCCGCTTACTGATTAGCACTACGGGGAGCCGTTGCGCAGGAGGGGGCCTAGGACGGAGTCTTGAGGGACTCCGTAAATTGTCTTGTACTCCCTCACTTCCTCGCCTAACTCGCAGTGCAATGTCCTACCTACAAGGAATTCTATTACTATGCTCATTAGATACTTCGATGTATCCAGCTTTATCAACGCATCGACGATCTTGCTCTAATTTGCGGTGTTGAATGCATTTTTCACATCAAGAGTTATCATTGCGCAATTCTTATTCACATCCATTACTTGGCTAGTCACCATAATGACAGCATCCTTTGTCGATGTAGCCACTCGCTAGCCTAATTGTCTTTCCGACAAGCCGCCTTCCGGATCCGCGCTTGGGAGTAATCTGTGATTAATTACACGTTCGAAAAGCTTGCCCATGGTGTTGTTTTTTTATGAGGGAGTGATGAGAGTCTTACATCGGCCAAGCAGCAGGGAATGTATGCGACCGCCTGTCTAAGGCTTCCATGCCTATGACAGGAGACTCCGCTTGGGTACGCGCCCAGACGGTTATGTCAGATTCCTACTGACTAAATTCACCCACCCTTTTTTGTATGACATTCAAGTCCAGACCGGTACGAGCCGTTAAGGCATTACTTCAGTCTGGCATCATCAGCATGACACTTAAATACAAAGGGATCCCTCAAATGCGCTCACCAGAGACGGAACAGTCTAGCCATCCAGCTACCTAGCTACTACCTCTCCTTACATTTCTTTGCCTTTCTCTGTTTATTTGAGCTTCGTAATGCTTAAGCTTCTGGTGAATGGCCGTCAGCGCCACTTCCATCCTTTTCCACACAACCTCCGACCTTATCATCTGGTCCAAGATATTTTCAGGAGTTAGTCCTGTGCTCCGCAAACCTCGGGCATTTAAAGAAGACATGCTCCGCGTCATCTTTATCGTCCGGGCAGAACGGTGAATCGGCCAACCTGAAGCGGTGAAGACTATAACATCCATGTCCACTCAGGAACTGTGTCAGGTAATAACTCATTTCCCCATGTTCCCTGATAACGCTCTTCTCCACATTTGGTGGGTCCATTGGCCCTTAGTAGACTCGTCCCACCTCCTCTGCCATATTTCGATGGACTTGCCGCACGTCAGAGTCCGCCGTACTTCCTTGGAACCCCCCTCCCGCATATTCCGGGTCGTACAACCTCTTGCCTTCCGTTGCAAGAATATCAATGGGAATCATTCTCAAGCAACCTCGCGAGTGCTGCGCTGATGGAGGAAGCTTTTTCCGTTATGCCCGCCAAGTGTACCCCGAAGCCTTCGGTCAATCATCACTCCCAAATACCTAAATGTGGGCTGGGAGCGGATGACCTACTCACTTACTTTCACCGCTATGGTCCCCACCTTTTTCCACTTACTGATTAGCACTACATCCGTTTTGTGCTCAGCTAGCATTATACCAGCGTTCTCGAGCCATGTTTTCATTTCCCATGTCGCTTCGTTCGGGAATATCTCGATTTCGTCGAGTCGCTTTCCTACTACAGCTACCCCGATGTCATCGGCGAACCCAAGCGCGACCGCTTCTCGCGGGAGTCGTAGAGCCAGTACTTCATCGTACAGGTAGTCCTATACTCCCTGACTCCCTCGTCTGACTCGCAATGCAGTGTCCTATCTACTAGGAATCCAATCACAATGCGCACTAGATACTTCGGTGTATCAAGTTTTATCAACGCCTCGAAGATCTTGCTCCACCTCGCGGTGTTGAAAGCATTTTTCACTTCAAGGGTTTCACCATATTGACAGCATCCGTTGTCGATCTAGCCTTCCTGAACGCGAATTGCCTTTCCGAAAAACCGCCTTCCCCTCGGCGTTTGGGAGTAGTCTGTTGTATATCACCCTTTCGAAAAGCTTGCCCATAGTGTTAAGAAGACATATCGGCCTGTAGGCCGACGGCTCACCTGGGGGCTTACCTGACTTCAGGGTGAGCACAATCTTTCGACACTTCCATTGCTCAGGGAGATAAGATGCACCTATCTTCGAGCGAGTTACGTACGAACCCACAACCCATTTCAACGATAACTCACTAATTTAATCCATTCACAAATAATTCACTTATTTTTTATTGCTTAAATTCCATTAATCTAAATTCCACAAATTCAAGATCCCAAAGTACCATGACATGACCAATTGTTTTTTTACCATGACCTTGAATGAAACTTACCACAATGGAGGTAGGTGAAGGCGTCAGCACTGTCCAAGATCCGAGGACGGCGACAATATTGTCACCTTTAAGTTAAGGTCGGTTTACACCCAAGGATTTGCTTATGTCAATTGGCTTGCGCAAGTCAATTTGCACAAGTGAATCGTTGCTTGTAAACGCAAATTTTTGTTTTGCGCAAGCCAAAAAGTTTGCCTTGTGCAAAATATGTGTTCTTAGAAAATCGGCTTGAGGTTGGTATTTTGGCATGAGCGTTTAAACGATGCTCAATCCCCAGCTACAACCCTCAGCATACCCTTGGGTGTATGGTGACGTTCGACCACCTGCTCCTCCGACCTTATCATAATCACTATAATATAATAAACGTGTCAAATAAGCAAAAGGGTACTGTTTTTAAGTAGAACCATTTGTCCATTTTCAAAGCAAAATCTTCAGTTCTTCACTTCACAATTGTTTACTGGTGACTGGTTCACTTTCACTCAGTTTATTCGCACCAATTAACTTGGGCCAGTCAATTTACACAAGCAGATCGTTCCGTGTAAAACGATCTTAAGGTAAGCATTATGTCAGGGTGCTTGAACTAACTTTGGATGGATCAAGTCTAATGCATCATATCTCCCACTTTAATAATCGAATCCTCTACTAAGTACTTCTTGTAAGAAAAGGTTTTCAAATGGAAGGTATCTGATCCTAGCAAGATCCGGACAACTGTAAAAAAATGTTGGTTATTTCGCTGACTTGTTTCTCCCCAAACCTACGGCAGGGAATGTTGTATGGGATTCTAAATCTGGACGCATGTTCCCAATCGGCCAGTGTCCAGTTATGACACAATTCTGGCGATATCCTTCCGCGGAAAATGCGCCTTGTCCACTTATTGTAGCCGGACCAAACTTTTCTACTTTCGGCGCATGATGTTAAACTCTTTCACCTGGGATTCCGCCTGCCATTGAACGAAAGTGCATGGTGAGGTGATATCTCTCTTCGTCACACACAGCGGCTTCTGTACATACTATCCTAGTATGTCGACCAGTGGATCTATGGAGACTACGGATATTTTATTCTTAATTATGTTTTAATGTATGTTTTTAGTCCTGGAGAATTTCCAAAAAGGGGAAGTAATATCTTAACGAAACAAACTGCTCTTCTCTATATGAAACAACCATACATAATGTACCACTATACAAGAATAACGGTAAACTATTCTCAACTAAAAAAAATAAGGGATGACAAATCTACCCTAAAGGGTCAAAAAATTTTTTGTGAAAAATCCCACAATTCGCTCGATGCAAGCACCTGCGGCTTATTTGGTAAAGCTGTGGCGCGTGCAACATTCTTAATCTCAAGCGGGAGTTTGTCGGGATAATGTGAACTGAGAATTATGTTGAAATAAAAAATTGAAAAAATTAATTCGAATTAATAAGGCGCAAACACGTTTCCTGATTCATTACAAAAGAAAGTAGAACATTTTCGTTTTGAATAGTGCTTTATTTAGAGACCAGAATTTTAATGGATCTTTTATAACACAATTTTGTCCAGTAAAGATAAACCTTTGCTTCGAAAAAATTCATAAAAGTTGATTTTCTGTGGACACTTGGTACAAATACTACAAGACTTATATTGACTTATATTACTAAAATTCTGAAAAGTGCTATTGTCACGTATGCCATACAATTTGATTACCTTAAATGAACTTACTTCTTCTTCCTGTTTGGTGGAGTATTGGGCCCAAAAGTACCGCGGCCACTTCACTTGGCCTTTTATACTACACCACACTGACATGTAGAAATGGACTGCTAAATAAGCAAAATCGCATACAAACAAATGGCACCAAAAACTATTGTTGTCTTCCTCCCACGTTAAATTCCTATAAACTTTAATCGATTTTAAAATAAAAAAATATGAGTGTGCGTAGGACAACACGTTGGAAGTGAAAACTTCTATGGCCGGCCAGTCTATATTTCAAAATCAATCTTAATATTACAATAGGATAAGGGCAATAAATTTTGTATATATATATATACTAGCTGGGACCCGGCGCGCCTATGCTGCACCCATAAACCAATAGTAGTAATCTACTGTGATACTACTTGTCATACCCTTTCATTTAATACCCATACCGAATGGCTTGCAAAGAAAAAGGTAATCCACCATTTTGTCTTGGCCGCCATTTTAAATTTGGACCGATCGATCTGAAACTTTGGAAATCGTATTTTTTTCGGAAAAAACCAAAATAATATAGATCTGAGCTCTTTAGCAGTAATTCGAAGAGTACCTCCCATACAAAAGTTCTAATTTTACGGATATCGGTACACTACAGCCACCCGAAGTGTTCGAGATAGAGCAAAATAGACCGCGTAGGAACACCCGCCGTACCCGAAAACCCCTATATACAAAAATTCAGGCCAATCGGATGAGCGGTTTCGGAGTCTATTGAACATTTACAGACTACTTATTTACTATGTACTATATACTATATATTATGTACTATGTACTATGTACTATGTACTATGTACTATGTAATACGTACTATGTTCTATGTACTATGTACAATTCATTATGTATTATATACTATGTACTATTTACTATGCACTATGTACTGTATATTATGCTTATTTACTATGTACTATATACTATGTATTGTGTACTATGTACTATGTACCATGTACTATGTGCTATGTTCTATGTACTATGTATAATGCATTATGTATTATATACTATGTACCATTTACTATGTTCTATGTACTATTTACAATGTATGCACTATGTACTATCCACTATGTACTATGGCCATAGAAATCCACACATTTGAAAATTAGTATGTGGGTATAAAGTTTAATCGTGCATTTCCGAAGCTTGGTTTAGCCTTCCACGCAACTCATCGGATACCAAAAATGTATGTACATCGTTCATTATATTTATAGGAAGTGAGTAACTACTTTTGACTGCATTAAATTAGTTATCCTAAATTGATGTTAAAATGTCTGTATCCATCAATCTTTCTCATGTAAGTATAGTTATATATTAAGATTGATTTGGAAATATAGACTGGCCGGCCATAGAAGTTTTCACTTCCAACGTGTGGTCCTACGCACACTCATATTTTTTATCAAATTTACTTCCAGTTTTTTTCAAAACTAAATTAAAAGAAGAAAGAAAGTTCAAAGAATTTGTTTTCAGTGCAATTCAAGTTGTCACAAGTGAATTTTCAGTGAAATAAGAACAATTAAGTGTGCAGTTTGTGGATGTACGAATAATTCGCTAATTCCGCGAGGAAAATCCTTTTTCAGGTAAGTGGGTAACCTCAAATACTTCCTAAACATATATATTACATATTTCCATTAATAATTGTGGAAATCACTGAGCTAAATACTCGAAATAATGTAAATTTTGTGTGCTTGGATTCCTTTGTTTACATTAACTAATGCCACGCAAAATTCAACGGGATCAGCTGATTAGAATGCGTAGTGACGGCGTGTAAAAAGTTCATTTGTAGGGGCAAGATTTTATTTTAGTTAACTGATTATTTCAACTCGCCCTTGCCCCTCCTCTATTCCATTCGCTTTATCCGCTTGTAATGGACAAACAACTACTAAAACGTGAGCACTCACACAAAAAGAAATTCACTACGCTAAAATTCGGCGAGGGCCCTTCCTGTAGTCCTATATTCTAAGACCTCATTAGCATTATTACTGAAAATGGCGGAGCAGAAGAAAACGTCAGTTTCAGAGTAAATAAAGCAAGAAGCGCATATGCATGCCTGTTGCGCATATGGAAATCGACGAAAATCTCAACTAACGCCAAATTGCGGCTGTTCAACTCCAATGTTAAGGCAATTCTTTTGTATGTAACATGGACACTCAATTTTTGTTGCGGATACGGTCTTTATATTGAATTGTTACCGAGAAAAGCAATTGCCCACCCCGTCATCCGGTACACCCCGAGAGCTAATTCTCTATGGCAGGTTGTGAATTTTAATCATTGCTCATAGCTGGCACTTTTTTTCTTTTTCACATGTTGGAACCTTCTTAGTATACCTACAAAATATTTCGTTAAATCTTGTTGAATCTCGCGGGCCGCACAATTTCCCCCGAAGGGCCGCAGTGTGGCACTCCTGGTTTAGATGATGGAATGGTGGAGGAGTCCCAAAACAAAGAGACGCTACAATATTCTACAGCTGCAATATTGACTCCAGAAGGTACTTTGCTGTAGGTTTCTATTTGCTTAAGCCTCCAATAAGTCATAGACTTCAACCCGATTAGCGCTCGGATCGCGACAGTAAGACTTTTGATAAAGTACCTTACTACGACGTGAAGGTCGTATTAAACAGTATCCACACTTTCAGGGACGTACCCGGGACGTTAGATTTTTACACCGGGCAGGACACGGATATGTGTGAACGATTCATATAAAATGTACGCACCGATATATTTTTGAACCTCTGACGGAACACTGATATGAGTGGATACCCCTTTAAGGAGTATCCGCACGTATCAGGGCCGTGCCCGTGACGTCACAGGGCCGTGTTCTGTCATGAACGAGTAGAGGAGTATCCACACATATTGGTGCTCCGCCAGGGGTTCAAAAAATATCGGTGCGTACATTTTATACGAACTCGTTCATACATCTATATGTCCGGGCCAGAGCAAAAATCGAACGTCCCGGGCCTGTCTCTGATGTGTGTGGATACTCCTTTACTCGTTCACACATCACACATGCCCGTGTCCGGACACGGGCTCGTTCACACATGACAGAACACCGCCCTGTGACGTCCCGGGCACGGCCCTGATAACCAACAACCAAATGGCTTCAATGAATACCCTTGAAGCTTATAAAAATAATCTCAATTTCCTGTGGTCGATTTCGATAATTGCTTGTATTTTACTTCCGTTCGAATGTTTTTTGAATCAGTTACAGAACATGTTCCAAGTTTCTGCACTAGTAAGCATATGCCTTCATTAAATTTCTTATGAATGAAAATTCTTACCAATGATGCCTTGCAATATTTACCGATGGCTTAAGAAGGTGAAAAGAGCGTTCGGGATGTCTTTCGTGTTCTGTGAACCATAAAAATGTAATTCATTACCTATTTCCATAATATGAGCAAAAGGATCACTGGCAGAAAAGTTGCAGCAAGTGACCAACATTTTTACCACTTAAGAAAAACCGCCCCAAGGACCGATAACAGTTTCCGCCAGGAAGCTGACGATTTTTTTCTTAACTATTGCCACAGGAAATTTGCACGATAGCATCTTAGTGTAATCCTTTTTAAGTCCCTTTTTGTTTGCATTTGCATCCTTTGAATATTTTTAACTATTCAAGTCTGTTCTTACCTCACTTCTCACAAGGTTTCAGTCCCTTTAGGCTTGGAAGGAATAAGGAATTTTCAAAAATATTGTCATTAACCCTTTTTCTTAGGAAACGGACAATGTATATTTCAGTACCGTTAGTTTGTTTTAGGAGTTATGTCTTGACCATGTAATATTGGCACAAAAATCTATTTGCTTAGTGTAGCCGTAAAATGTAGGATTGACTAACGGTAACATTTCGACTAGGTAGGTATGTTCCAGGAACAATACAAAGAGTAGGTAGAAGGATTGACTCTTTCGCTTTGAGGAAAACTCTCCTTAACATATAATTACGGATCTTGCATAATATTATCATTTCGACATTCTCAAAATCGTTTCCATTAATGCATACAATCAATTTGTGATAAACATTTTCCCACGGAAACAAATGTTTCTTTGTTTATTTAAAATTAAAGTCGCTAAAGTTTGCTTGCCTTATCACAAGAATAAACATTTGTTTGTAATGTTAGATAATATGAATAATATGGGATTGCAATTTTGATGAATGAAATGTTTGTTTATGAGATAATATTGTATTCGATAATGTAATTAAGAATAAAATTATAATTTCATGACATTTACTACTTTATTAAGAAAAAACATAATTGAATTATTAACTGTTATTTTTCGAATTATTTGTAAAATAAGTTTGTAAGAGTTCCCTCTTTTTTCTTTTGAGCCATTACAATGTCACACTTCAAATGAGGCGAAGCGTCATTGTAATAATGAGTAAGAGTGTAAGAAACCTTATGCCTCCACGATGAATATTTATATATTTTACAATCTCACCTCCTTATTTCAAGCTGGAAATTTGACTGCCCCAAAAGAAGTAAGAAAGAGGAAACCCATGTCTCTCCACTACGTATTTACAATCATTTCCTCGAATCGAAAATCAAGAATGAATTTATCTCGATACACGCTCATAACAAGAGTACTTAGTAGGCCATTATATTTGAACCGAATAGTACGTTATTATGGCGCGATAACGGTGAATGGCTCCGGTTACGTTCCGGCCGACCCTTTTTGAAGAAATGTGGAGCAGAAAAGGTAGGTACACCGTATTTTTCCCTTGATTCCTATCCAAAATACTACCCCGAAAGAATGCTCTCTGACTTCGGTGATCAAGCAGGAGAGGGCTTCCTCGCTTTTTATGCTTACAAACGATGGATAGTTGAAGGATTATGCCGCGGCACGGTATACAGAAACAAGGTAATGTAAAGAGACTGGTAGCTTCGAATATCATAGAAAAGGATCGCCGAGTGACGTCAGCACTAATGCAGAAACAACTACAACAATTTCGTTTTTATATGGGAAGAGGTCGCCGAGTGCCGTCGCACTAAAACGATATTCAGTCTTTTAAATTACTTTGTTTCTGTATACCGTGATGCCGCGGAGTAGAATCGAACCACGATCGGCAAATAGAGAAATAAGGCCAGTGTATGAAAGTTGGAATCCACACACGGCGCGCCAGAAACGAGACCGATTTTAAATTAAAGCCTAGTATGCTGTTCGCGCGGAATTCAGACTCCCCTTTAAAATGCATGTAAAACTAGTTGGGATGTGGGCTTGACCCTTTCGGTCCACACGATCAACTTCCCAGTACGATGAATGTTCAATATTATCAATGGATATTTTAATAATAAATGAACAATACTAACAACAAATTGTAAGAAAAAATCACACCAAATTCATACACCTGGTTCTTCAAACTAAAACAACTCCTATACCTAATGGCAAAAATCTTGTAATTTTAAATATGTAATGTTAATAAATTGTCTACTTAGAAAATAGTAATAGTTTTAGTAGTAGTGGGAAATTGGCTAGTATCAGACAGAACTGCTGCAAAAGTAATCCTGAGAGAAGGTATTTGAAATAACGATAACAGTGGTAAATCCGCAAGGCGAATTTGGTTTTGCTTAACGCTAGCAAACGAACTTGACCCTTGTACTTCGTTCGCTACGCTATAACCCGTGGTCGAATTCGTTTTGAGCGTGTTGAAGCGCGGCTGATAAACTGGGAAGGTAATAACTTCATTTGGAAATTGGAACGATTTCAGGAGACAGTACCTAAATTAATCAATGTAAAGGATTTTTAAACTTGACCGAAAAGGCCGGATGAACTTCAATGTTCAGAAACTGTAGAAAGTGGAAAGCAATGCCCAAAAAGTTCTGATCTAAAGTTTGAAAATTTCGCGGGAAGCTATTGCTCGGCTGAATTCATAAAAGTTAACCTCATTTGGAACGGGTTTCATTCCATCGAGTATATTAGACAGTAGCAAAACTAATTAATTTAAGTTACTTGGCACACTTGCCGAAGTCTCTTCATTTAAACACAAAAGCGCCTTGACCGAATATTATTATAATTTTTCAGATCATATCTCCGTTAATGGTTCGGGCGATATTGGGCAGGTACAAAAATCACGAACTTCGTTCATACAAAAAAACGACTTAACCGATTTTAATGAAAATCTTTTAAGATCATATTTCTTTTAACACGCTTCGAACGCACCTCAACGAAGTCGGTATCATTGTCAGTTCGCGCAAAATCGTGCTGGTACAAAAATCACTTAAGTCGTTCAAACAAAAAAACGGCTCGACCGATTTTTATGAAAATCTTTTCAGATCATATCTCCTTTAATACGCTTCGAACGGCATATCAACGAAGTCGATATCTTTTTTGGTTCGCGCGAAAACGTGCAGAAAAAAATGACCACATACGTACGTACAGACACACACGCACACACACATATTTCCTCTGAAATTTTTGCTTAAAATGCTATTGGGACCTTGAAACATGAAACTACATTGAAAATTTCGATTTCGATTTTCGGACCGATTACAATAACTTTCTACTGGGAAGTTAGAAAGTGTGCGGAATTCAGGTTGGAGGGCGATCTGAATTCCGTCCATAAAATCAGTATGCAGTTCAGTCTGAATTCAGACAGTAAATGAACTTTTTTGCTCTCGAAAAGAAAATGGATGGCGTTTTTCTGAGTGGAGACTCGTTTTATTTTCCGCAAGCCAAGAATTGAAATTTAAATTTTCTCGAGCGGAAATTTTGACGTTTATCACTTTTATGCGAAAACAAGTTGGAGCTTGATGTGTCCGAACAGTCACTGTTATATTAGTCAGGTCTACATTGTCTACATAGCTCTCCCAGCTAAGCGAAATTCAGACTCATTATATGGATTCTCTACAGAGCGGTATTCCGCACGAACAGCGTACTGGGCTTAAGGCTGGAGTACAATGATTCCGTTCCGTACCATGTTCGTGGAAATGGAAGGGTGACTACAATGGACGGTTCGAAACGGTGCGGAATGGAAGAGATGAGCTTTTCTTTTTACGAAAAGGTAGCAAGACATAACCACATTTGGTGTCTTTGGGGGTGCTACACACGAGACTAATTCGGACGGGTGAAACCGCTTTTATGGGCGAGAAACGAAGTGAAGAAAGGGGAAATGGGCTATTTTACCCTTTCTTCACTTCGTTTCTCTCCCATAAAACCGGTTTCACCCGTCCGAATTAGTCTCGTGTGTAGCACGCCCCATTTGGTGGTAATTTAAAACATAAATATTGAAGACGAAAAATTAATTGAATTAGTAAAAACAAAACCGGAAATTTTTGATAAAAAAAATATGAGTGTGCGTAGGACCACACGTTGGAAGTGAAAACTTCTATGGCCGGCCAGTCTATATTTCCAAATCAATCTTAATATATAACTATACTTACATGAGAAAGATTGATGGATACAGACATTTTAACATCAATTTAGGATAACTAATTTAATGCAGTCAAAAGTAGTTACTCACTTCCTATAAATATAATGAACGATGTACATACATTTTTGGTATCCGATGAGTCGCGTGGAAGGCTAAATCAAGCTTCGGAAATGCACGATTAAACTTTATACCCACATACTAATTTTCAAATGTGTGGATTTCTATGGCCATAGTACATAGTGGATAGTACATAGTGCATACATTGTAAATAGTACATAGTACATAGTAAATGGTACATAGTATATAATACATAATGCATTATACATAGTACATAGAACATAGCACATAGTACATGATACATAGTACATAGTACACAATACATAGTATATAGTACATAGTAAATAAGCATAATATACAGTACATAGTGCATAGTAAATAGTACATAGTATATAATACATAATGAATTGTACATAGTACATAGAACATAGTACGTATTACATAGTACATAGTACATAATACATAGTATATAGTACATAGTAAATAAGCATAATATTCAGTACATAGTATATAGTAAATAGTACAGAGTATATAATACATAATGCATTGTACATAGTACATAGAAAGTAGTACATAGTACATAGTACATAGTACATAGTACATAGTACATAGTACATAGTACATAGTACATAGTACATAGTACATAGTACATAGTACATAGTACATAATACATAGTATATAGTACATAGTAAATAAGCATAATATACAGTACATAGTGCATAGTAAATAGTACATAGTATATAATACATAATGCATTGTACATAGTACATAGGACATAATACATAGTACATAATACATAGTATATAGTACATAGTAAATAAGCATAATATACAGTACATAGTGCATAGTAAATATTACATAGTATATAATACATAATGCATTGTACATAGTACATAGAACATAGTACATAGTATATAGAACATAATACATAGTATATAGTACATAGTAAATAGTGCATAATATACAGTACATAGTGCATAGTACATAGTACATAGTACATAGTGCATAATACATAGTATATAGTACATAGTAAATAAGCATAATATACAGTACATAGTGCATAGTAAATATTACATAGTATATAATACATAATGCATTGTACATAGTACATAGAACATAATACATAGTACATAGTATATAGTATATAGTACATAGTAAATAGTGCATAATATACAGTACATAGTAAATAGTGTGTAGTACATAGTACATAATACATAGTGCATAGTACATAGTGCATAGTACATAGTGCATAGTACATAGTACATACTACATAATTCATAATACATAGCACATAGAACATAATAATTAATACATAATAATTAGTACATAGCTCATAGTACGTAGTACACTACATAGTCCATAATACACATCAAATCATTATTTCTGCACTCACTTCTTTTAAACTAGCTGTCAAAAACGGAATGAATAGGCTGTATTGTAGCCAGTTATCCAACTCCACGGAACGGTACGGATATGGTGCGGCTCGGAACGGATCCATTGTACTCCAGCCTTTAGTTTGCAACTGGTCGGGTGCGACTGTTCTTGCCGGTCGCAAGCGATTTCAGTTGCGTTGTTGCACTTGCACGTGTCAAAGTTTTGTAGTCCGGCTAATTTTTGACGTGTGTGACTAAAAATTGTGTGGGCACAGTACATCGATTGATCCAAAATCAGTTGCGGTCGTGTGTGGACAAAGGTTTCATTTTGGTTGCAAACTGGTTGTGCTTGTGATTATTGTGAAACTGGTTTGAAACTGGTACTGGAAATCGGTCGACTCGTGTGCGAAGGGACTTGCTTGTAGTCAGTCTGCACTAGTTGCAAAAAAATTAAAAGCCAGATATAATATTGTTGCATTTTCTATCTGCAAAACGTCCATTTTCTTTTTCTATTTACAAAATCCCTTCATACAATCCCACTGAATTACTTTCCACCATTAAACCACAAATTTTAGGGTAAAGTCGAACGTGAATTAATGTAATGCAATAACGAAACAACAATGACGTATTCATCTCCTCAAGTTCCTTCAGAACAAATCAGATGACTGTTTCAGAAACATACCCACTCCAATGAATGGCCACATAAGGATATTCCCCTTTTATTCGTTCAATCCCTCTGCATATCTTCGTTAATCCCATAAAAGTTGCGGGGGTGATGTCTGGTCATATACAGACAAGTATTCAACTAACCGTAACCCTTCCGCATTGCTTCATATTATAACGGTAGAAGGGAAGTTAACAAATGCCAAGAAGGGTCACTTGATAAACATGGAAGCTGTCAGCTGACATGCAGAGGAGGTACGTATCTCATTTTGGCAGATGTTTCTTTCCGCATATTTTTCAACGGGAGATTTAAGATGGTCAGTTCAATACCATTATGGTATGCTTGACCAGGAAATATAATTTTAAAATTCAGGAAAAAGGGTTGAGACGGAACTTTAGTTTATAATATTTATTTATTTATTTATTTGTTTAGCCAAACAAGGCACACTTAAATTAAAAAACACAGTAGTACAACAGTCCTTATTATTATTATAAAAATAATTGATTATTAATAACTATTGACAACTACTGGAACTTACTACTATAATTGTAAAGAGGTGGGAGTTATGTTAGTAGAGATCTGAGTTTTTTCTTATAGGATGCCTTGTTGAGTGAGGGGGAGAAACAGGAGCTGTGAGTATTAAAGACCATACAACATCTGTTGACGGGCTCGTTCCTAGCGTAATCGGTGCGATGACGGTATTCCCGAAGTAATTTAGTATGACGTGTGTGTCGGACTTCATCATTGAATTTGATCTTGTCCGACAGAAACTGCACTTTAAGTTTTCCACTTAGAACGTCAAAGGCAACGCAAGATATGAGCAGTTTTCTCCTGCTAGATAACGGCATGAGATCAAGCACCTTGAGCCTGTCCAAGTAGTGCGGTAGGCTTTCGTAGTCATGCGGGTCGTGTAGATTTCTCAAGGCAAAAAGGAGAAATCTCTTCTGAACTGATTCAATCCTGCTACTGCTTACTTGGAATATAGGATCCCAGATAGGACACGCATATTCCAGGATAGGGCGGACTAGAGAACAGAAGAGTGTTTTCGTGACCCGTACATTACTGAATTCTTTGGCTCTCCTCTTGATGAAACCAAGAAGTTTGTTGGCTCTAGCAGTAATACTATCGTAGTGCAGGTTGAAATTGAGTTTTTGGTCTAGGACCACGCCTAGATCTACGATATGATCAACCTGATTCAACATCATGCCGTTGAGATAATAGTACTGCTTCTGTGGGTTTCTACTACGGGAGAAGGTAATTGCGTGACATTTGCTGGTGTTAAGTTGCAGTTTGTTCGTAGTACACCAGTCTTGTAAGGCATTGAGTTTCGTCTGCATGAAGGAAACATCAGTTTGGCCTTTAATGACACTATAGATTTTGAGGTCATCCGCGTAGAAAAGATGTGGAATATTTACTAATTTTTCTGAAAGATCGGAGATAAAAATATTAAAGAGGAGAGGACCAAGATGACTACCCTGAGGAACGCCAGAGGTTACTTCGATCTCATTAGATAGAAATCCTTGGAATCTGATAACCTGGGTTCTTTCGTTCAGATATGATTTTAACCATTCCAGGGCAGAACCTGATATTCCAAATTTTAATAATTTTGCAATTAAAATGTCGTGGTCTACTCGATCAAAGGCCTTGCTGAAATCAGTGTACACTGCATCCAATTGATGGCCGCTCTCCATACCGCATAGCAATTCGGAGATAAGGACCATAAGGTTAGAAGTTGTTGAACGCCCTTTCCGAAAACCGTGTTGTTGTTCGTTTAGATATGGGTCGATAAGAGGGGCAATCCTGTCGAAAACAAGTTTTTCAAAAAGCTTAGGAATTGAAGATAAGATGGCAATCCCCCTATAGTTGTCCACCGACTGCTTATCACCGGATTTATAGATTGGCGTTAGGTAAGATTTCTTCCATAGCATAGGGAACTTACCTAACGATAAAGATTTGTTGAAGATAACGTGAAGAGGAATTACGATATGTTTTGAGCAGCACTGCAGGAAAATAGGAGGGAGATTGTCGGGACCATTACTTTTTTTGATATCAAGATTCTTTAGACCCGACAAAATCTCGTCGACAGAGAGGGATATGCCATTTATGAGGGAGGTGTCAGTGTGCAAGTCAGTCAAATTGTCCGTTGCACTAGATATGGGGCTATAGGTTTCACCAAACCTCTCAGCGAACATGCTACAAATTACTTGGGGGCACGAGGAGCGAGTTCTACCATTCGTCATTGACGTTGGGTAGCCCGAGGTCTTCCGTTTGATATTGACGTAATCAAAAAATTTTTTGGGATCACTTATGATGTTATCTCCAACAGACTTAATATATGCAGAGTAGGCCTCGCGAGACCTAAGAGTAAATTCTGAGGATAACCTAATGTGTTCGGAATTCAATCGCTCGTTTAAATATGAGTTATTTCTGATCATATTATATAACTTATTTCTTTGATTACGTAGAAATCTAGTATCTCTATCCAGCCATGGTTCCGATACTTTATCCCTTTTTCTAATTTTGGGTACATATTTGTCGATGGTCTTAAATATGATAGCATAGAAGCATGACACTATCTCGTCAAGATCGTTACTAGACAGCCTATGTTCCCAGTCGACTAGGGATAATTCGAAGCAAATACGCTCCCAGTCCGCATTCTTAAAATCATAAACAATTATATTGTTATATGATGTACGAAGTTTGGGGACTGAGCAATTAAGCTCGAGCATCCATGCTGAGTGGTGAATAGAGTTAGTAAACAGGTTATCCTCGTCGGAAACGGGTAGAATATTCACCTCCTCGTGTGAATTGGTGAAGATAAGGTCAAGCCATTTACCACAAGAATTTGGTTGCCTGATAATTTGTTGTAGATCATTGCCGTAAAAAGTGTCGATAACCTTTATATCGACGGCATTAATGGCATTAATAGGAAGTAATTTATTATCTTCCTCGTCGGGGATAAAAGAAATATTCGGCCGGTTGAAGTCACCAAGGATAAATATGAAGTCATTACCGCAGAGTGCCTCGTTAACTTCCTCCACTATATGTAATAGATCATCGTAATTAGATTCGTCGGAATTGGGGGGGATATAAAACGTGCCGATAAATATATGCTTCAGGTCAGATTTGATTCGTATAAAAACATGTTCAAAAGATTTTGAACATTTAGTCGGGATCACTTCACTATTTAGAGAGTCTTTGACAGCTATAAGGACTCCACCTCCTCTTGTAAGGCCAGTGGAACTGTAGTCCCTATCGCACCTGTAGATAGTCCAGCTGCTGTCCAAGATCTCTTCACTTAAGAATGTACCATTTAACCATGTTTCGGTCAGTACAAGTACATTATAGCGACAGGATTTGGAATCAATGAAGAGGTTATTAATTTTGGTTCTCATACCACTACAGTTGTGATAAAAGATTCTGACAACCTCGGGTAGGTTAGGTTTGGGGAGAAGAGACGGGGTGGGATCGGTCATAGGGGAAGTAGCTAGTTATGGGCGGTAATATCTGTTCATCTCATCACGGCTTTTTTGGAGCTGAGACACATGTAGCGATCTTACATGAGCAGCATAAGCGGAGAGATCCTTGGTAACCTGTTGGGAATTTATATCATAATGCTCGTGGTACCTAGTGTACAATTCGAGCAGGGCACTACGATCCGTGGGAAGACCCTCCTGTTGGATCGAGACAATGAGGCTGGTCCTGGTTTTACCATGTATACAGGTAGACTCAGGTTTGTTGTGCATGTAGGCGAGAAATAGCCTAACATTGTCAAAAACCTTCCTTTCTCTTAACCGAGATAACAAATATCGACTTTCAGCCGAATCAGCTGAGATCAAGGTATTTTTTACAACCGGGGGTTGCAACGGATTTAAGAAAGGTGGTTTTGTCGTGGGGGTGTTATTGGTGAAGCGTACAGAAGAATCCACTGATTTCTGTGTGTCAATTACAACCGAAGACTGCGGTTGTGTAGAGATCTCGTTTAAATCGGCGTAGGAACGACCGCCGACGATGATGTGGCTGCGAGAGAAGCTGGGGTAAGGGTTATTAGTTTTAGCATTGTTACGGCATGTTGTGTTAAGTGTTAGTGGCCTCGGGACTGAGTTAGATGCAGTGGGAATAGTGTCAGGTTTACGGTTAGCTGTGTTATTTACATGCTTTGTTAGTTTGGGGCTTAAAACTGGGTTAATAATTTTTGTGGGACCACCTCTTACATTTGGAACCTTAGATTTATTGCCTATTGCGACTTTTGATAAAAGAGACTTAGATTTATTACTTATCCTATTAATCCACCGACTTAGACTTAGGTTCTTCCATCTAAATGTGCTTCCTGAGTGGAAGAATAGCCACTCGTATTTGGTGGGCAAGACTACCTTGAAGCTCTTGAATTTTTTTGTCTTCCGCAAAGATACTTCTTTACAGCCGAGTAGTTTTATGCAGAAGTCAGTGATAAATAGATTGCCTACCCAAGAGGAATCCGCTTTCGCTGGCACGCCCTTGAGGAAGTAAGTTGAGGCATCCTCATCAGATGACGTAATTGGGGTTTTGCTGATGTTTTTATTTGTGTGCGTACTACGAGGTATTGTTGTAGTGTGTTTTTCTGCAAGCAGCTTGTTAGTTGAGCCGATTTTCTTCAGCCTCCTGTCCCAATCTTCTACAGACCATGTTGTTCCAAATTTGTTAATGACTTCAGGAAGGTGCAAAGGTGGTAAGATGCGTGATGGGCTGGACGAGATCGATGTGGTTTGCCGGTGGAGGTTGGTTAAGTTGGGAGCGCCTAAAGTAAAATTTTCATTCCAGTTGTCACAGATGGTGGATTCTTCGTTCATCAGTTGGGCCCTTGCAAGTTCCTCCGCGAGGGATATTGCATGTTTATCAGCTGGCTTCGTTATTACAGGGTCCCCGTGACGGTGTGTTTCGACAGCCTTGGACGATGGCTTTAAATCCGCCAAATCCCCTGCTAGATGGCTAAATTGGTCTCTAACTTCGCTTTTGAGTTGGGAAATTGCCTCGTCAAAGGATGATAGTTTATTGGAGCAATCGGCAATTTTAATGAGTAGTTCGTTCTTTTCGTTGATGTCATTGTGCACAAATACGTTACTCTCGGAGCTAAGTTTAATTTTTTTAATGGCTGCGTTGATCGAGTTAAGCTCAAATTTTATATATTTAGATAATTCGTCAACAATATCGTAGTCTTTGGTGATAGATAAGTTTTCGAGCTTAGCTTTAATTTGCTCTTGGTTTTTTTTTATATTAATTAAATTACTTTCCACTCGATCAACCACAGACGAAAGCTCATCGATGTTTTGCGTTAATAGGTGACTATTTTTTTCCGCGTTGAAAGCTTTAGCATTACAAGCTTCGAAGTCAGTACGCAGGTTGCCAACAGCCTCGGTCAAATTAATTGTATTGTTGTTGTTAGTCTTAATTGCCCGTAAAACGTGCGAAAGATTGATGAGTTTGCAGTCCGGGCAATAAAATGTAAAAGCTTTCTTGAACTCGTTCACGTACCTGAGCGCAGCAAGAGAGAGTCCAATGCAAGAGGCATGGTAAGAGTTATTGCATACCCCATTACATGAAATCCATTCGTTTGCATGAGTGGAAGAGATATCATCGGAGCCCATGCAATTCCCGCATTCAATCATAATGAAGAGTGATGTGTAGAAAATTGAAGAGTGGTAAAAAAATTAAGAGATGAATGTGTTGCAAAAGTCCAAAGTCCAAATGTCTCAGTGACGACGGCAACCGCAGGAAAATAGGATTTTTCGAAAACTGGAGGGGCACTTAGTCCACTTGACCTAAATCACAGCAAACAGCAACCACTAACACCGTGGAAAAGACGGGAAAGACACAAAAAAAACAACGACGGTCACAGAATTGAATTAAATTGCGGCAGCGCGATCGACGGCAGTGTTACTTCGTTAAGAACGTTTACTACTTTTTGATTTAAATTTAAATTCTCTCTTGTGCTTACTATTGGTTAAAGCTGCCTGTACAAAAATTTCTGCCACTAGTATTTAACGGTTATTTAACCTTAATAGAACTTACATACTCAGCGTCAGAACTTTTTTTCAATTTTAACCCCTTTTTTACCCCCAACCCCCTATCTCGGGATGGGTCCACTTCCCGATAAAAAGTCATATTACAAAAAATGCTCGAAATTACTTGAAAACTTATATACCAAAGTTAGGACGAGATGGCTTTTTCAAGCTCCCCTACTATTATTGTCCATATACTTAATTTAAATTTATAAACCCACAGTTCTACAAAAGCGTGTGGTATGATATAATTTGCAGCATGTTGCAAGGATAAAGGAGGTAATCAGCGATCCCAACCGCATCTTGGAGAGTTGAAAGAACACTTTGGAGGATTTGGCAATACCTGGTGATGATACTACTCGGCCACTTTTGTTGTTTACTAGACCTCGTGTACGGATTCCCAACGAAACTGGTCAAATATGGTAGGCCCATTCTACAGAAAGTAATTCATGAAGTAATAATCATAGGTAGCAGTAGGCAATGCCTCGACAGGTTCCAAAAAACTTAAAACGCTTTCCCTCTATTACCAAAAAGGTGGGGGGAATTAGATCCAAAACCCATGATGTGTTTCTGTCGACCTCGGCCAGTGATTTCGATATAATCGCTTTTACAGAAACATGGTTACACAGTGGGATTCTTAATGCCGAACTTTTCGATACCTCCTTCCAAGTTTTTCGGAGGGATAGATATATTGACTCGGAGACTCGTGGAGGTGGTGTACTACTTGCCTGTAATAAGCTTCTCAACTTTTGCTTAATAACGCTTCCTAGTTTTTTCAACTCTTTGGACATTGAGCTCCTCGCTCTTAAAGTCTCCCTTGTCCATAAGAACCTATTTTTAATATGCTGTTACATTCCGCCAGGTATGTTCAGCACTCTTGACGATAGAGG
The DNA here is from genome assembly GCA_963855945.1 of Thereva nobilitata. Lineage (NCBI taxonomy): Eukaryota > Metazoa > Arthropoda > Insecta > Diptera > Therevidae > Thereva > Thereva nobilitata. Next base: position 40,363,755 of record OY979697.1, read on the forward strand.
TCAAAACCTCTATGATATTCTAATCTCTTGCACTAATCATATCCAGGATATGATGGACTCCAAAGACGAACTCCTACTTTTAGGAGATTTTAACTTACCCAATATTTAAAGGGGTATCTTCCGATGAGGATAATAACTACCTACCTGAAAACAACCTTAATGATAGGGAATCCGACTTTCTGAATTCCTTATTCTCATGCGGTTTGAACCAAGTGAGCGGTGTGAATAATATTTTAGGAAGGTGGTTAGATCTTATATTCTTTTCCGACTCAGACAACATGTATGTTGAGCCTAGCTCAATTGTCCTGTCGCCTGTTGATAATCATCACCCTCCTCTCCTACTCAGCTATTGTTTTGCCTTTAGCAATAAGCTAATCCCGGAGGAGTCAACCTTTACTTTTAACTTTAAAAAGGCCAACCTTGATGTACTCTCATCCAAGCTCACTTCGATCGATTTCAATAGCTTGCTTTCCTCTAATGAGTTGGACGACGTAACAAGATTTTACTCCGTCCTGTATGAAACCTTCGCATCCTGTGTACCTATTGAGCCTCTAAAGTTGACCAGATCATCCCCACCCTGGTACAATAATGAGTTGAGACACACCAAAAACCAGAAGAATAAACTCTGGAAAACCTACCTGAAGAGAAAAGACACTGCGAGCTTCTATGCATTTCTCAATTGCTATGACCAATTCCATGCTCTCTCAGAGGCTCTCTATAGTAACATGGAAGGTAAACTGTATGGTGATCCCAGAGCATTCTTTCAATTTATCAACTCTAAGAAAAAAGTTGATAATTACCCTAACACCATGCAATACGAGAACTCTGTTAGTTCTAATTCATCCGAGATTTGCGACAAGTTCGCATCGTTCTTCCTCAAATCTTTCTCGTCTCCTGCCTTCCAACCTCATGAAGACAATTTTCGACATATCAACGCAACACAAACGACTCAAAATTTATCTCTGTCTATAACCAGGGAAGATATCTCGAAATATATAAATGATCTTCCACAAGATTTTTCGTCCGGCCCTGATGGTGTCCCTCCTGCTATTCTAAAATCCTGTGCAGGGGCCCTATTGTCTCCCCTCCTATGTTTATTTCAGAATTCCCTTAATGCAGGGCGCTTCCCAACCTTATAGAATAACTCTTTTATAATCCCTGTTCATAAAAAGGGCTGTAAGAACGAAATATCTAATTATAGGCCAATTGCGAAGTTATCATGTATACCAAAACTTTTCGAATCTATTATTTATTCTGCTATTGCCCCTATCTGCAAGATACTTATCTCAACTAAACAACATGGCTTTCTTGCAGCTCGTTCCACTACTACTAATTTACTAGAGTTCTCTTCTCACACTGTTCGAGGCTTTGTCACTAGCTGTAAAACTGACTGTGTTTATACAGACTTCAGTAAAGCTTTCCTCTCTCACTCTATTATAGTTCTAAAACTAGAAAAATTAGGCTTTCCGCATGCCCTGGTGGTGTGGTTCCAGTCGTACTTAGCCTACAGAACCTATCAGGTTCTATTCCGCGGAGTCAAATCTAAAAACATCGAAGCGTCCTCTGGTGTCCCGCAAGGAAGTCATCTTGGTCCTCTTCTTTTTATTTTATCAATCGATGACATCGTTACCCTGCTAAGGCACTGTAAAATCCTTATTTATGCCGACGACATCAAACTGTACCGCCACATAAGGAGTATCGAGGATTGCAAACTTCTGCAAGCAGACCTAAACACCTTCTATTCTTGGTGTTCCAACAACAACCGGGTCCTTAACGTTAGTAAATGTGAGGTCATGACTTTTTGTAGAAAACGTGGCGTTATAACTTATGACTGTACTTTTATCGATAACAAGATCTCCCGCACTAACCCTGTTATCGATCTAGGGGTTAGGTTAGAAAGTAAGTTGGATTTCTCCACCCACATCAATTATATCTCTTCCAAGGGCAATTCAGTCCTGGGATTTATAAAAAGATGGTCCAAGGAATTCAACAACCGCCTCATCACCAAACACTTATACATATCTTTAGTTAGGCCTCTGCTTGAATACGCCTCCCAGGTATGGTCTCCTTACTACTCCTCCCATATCGATCAAATCGAATCGGTTCAAAGGAAGTTCGTCCGTTTTGCACTCAGTCACCTCCCGTGGGATGACCCACTTATTCTTCCGCCTTATGGGCACAGACTTAAATTGCTCAACTTGAGCTCTCTCCATAAGCGTCGCGAGGTCGCTGACGTTATATTCGTTCATCGTTTGTTGAATGACAAAGTTGGCTCAGGCTTCCTACGAACCCGTACGTCATTTAGATTGAACAACTACAACCTGAGAGGTCCACCTCTCTTTTACATTAATTCCACTAACACCAATTATGGGATGTACCAGTTAACCGCAAGCTTATAAATGTTAACAAAAATGCGAGTGCTTTTTGCATGCAAACCAGCGAAGATGTCCTTAAAAGGACTCTTTTTATTGTGGCGTGACTCCCTGTGTGTCCCACTTTTTCATTGTCTTTGCACGCTTCTCTGTTTGATGTTTTGTGCTCTTAAATGTTGCATTGTGTTTTTTTGTGTTAGCATGTCTTAGCTGAGCCACTGTGCAGTGGTAAATGTGACCGCGTTTGTGTGCAGCGACCGGACCGGCTCGGTACCGGAGTGCTGGGGAGGGTCGAGAAGGAGCCCGCATTTTCGGTCGCATGCTCGTTATGCGGTGTTTCTCTTCTTATAGCTTTTTGGGTGCTCTCGGCCGGTTCGGTCCCTGCACATAAGTGCGGCCCGTTTCTCAGCCCAGCTGAGAAGTGTACCTTCTGAGCTAGAAGGATAAACTCTATCTATATAAAACTATAAAAAGAGTATTAGTCCAGTAAATCTGTCGAAAATATCGCGTTTTTTTGCAAAAACTATTAACAGGCTACAAAGGTATGTAAAAAATTGGAAATTTTCCGTAGAATTCAATGAACTATTTTTAAAACAAATCACGCGCTTACGTCCTTTTCAAAATGGCGGCCAAAGTTGGCGAAAAACAGTTTTTACGTTTAAAAAAGAAACTTAGCGTTGTACAAAAAAGAGTTAAATGGCAAAGTTGTGTAAATCTTTAATACGGATCGAGCAAACTTTGTAAAAACTTTTTTGTGATAAAACTTACCGTTTAGGAGATATTTGCCAAAAACTGATATTCTGACCTTTTGACCTTGAATAAAAATATTTGGCACCGACCGATCGAGGGGGATTCGACATTTTCTTTATAATGATATTTGTAAGGGCTCAATTTTCAGCAACTTCAGAATTATCAACCAGTTTGACCTTTTTTCGTCTATTTTGACTGGACTATAGCGCTAGCTAATGCGCGTCGCAGTATCGAGCTGCGAGTTTAATTGATTTAACAATGCTCAGCAACGCCCGATAAAGTTGCGGGAATTTTTTATTGAAAATATAAGTATTCAACAATAACCCCTGCAAATTTTAGCGACTTATCTTAAAAGATGGCGCCACACGAAATTTTACAAAAAAAAATTATCTCGCCTCCAGAAGGTCGGAGAGCAAACTGTTTTTTTTGTAAATTTGTAGAAAAATGTCAGCTATCGATTGGCAATGATTGCATTACAATGTAATTAAAAATCACAAAGATATTCATGGTTTTTTGGGGTATAAAAACAAATCGATCTTTGGCTGATTTTGCGCATATTAGAGATCGTTTTGTGATATGCGCATTAATTGCACATGTAAGCGCACTGTTCAAGAAAATTTTGGTACCGGTCGAGTATAAAAATATGATGGCCAGGTATTTCAAAATTTGCGATTTTTTGCAGTTTTTTTTGCAATTACTAATTGAGTTTGCAATTTTTTGAGACCGGGCCAGGGCAGCTCGATCCGTATTAAAGAGTTACACAACTTTGCCATTTAACTCTTTTTTGTACAAAGCCAAGTTTCTTTTTTAAACGTAAAAAACTCTTTTTCGCCAACTTTGACCGCCATTTTGAAAAGGACGCAAGCGCGTCATTTGTTTTAAAAATAGTTCATTGAATTCTACGGAAAATTTCCAATTTTTTACTTACCTTTGTAGCCTGTTAATAGTTTTTGTAGGTAAAAACCCTCACTTACTGGAATATATACATATTATATACATACAGCGTGCAGCAATTATTACTTACTTACGGAAAGTTTTTTTTATGTGAAAGTCTAAGCTCAGGTGTCACACTTGTTTAGCAATTTGCAATATGCGATTATCGCAGATCTTCGGTTAATGTTATGCCTAAGGTATTTTGAGAAGGCTCGCCCATTAAATTCTAGATCGCCACTGAAATGAAACCGTACTTCGTTTTTAATGTGTTAAATTGAACACGATTCTTTCAGCGCCGATCAAGAATTACTTTGATGTCAATGGTTGATTGAATTAGAAGTGGTTCACGATCTTGCATGAGCTAGTTTCCAAGAGTCAGGATAAACTCTGGAGAAGTATGAATTTGCTTAGAGTTTGCGCAGAGGTTTAGCCAAAGGTGAGGCACATTTTTTAAGTAGTGGAAATATTATCAGGGCCAGTGGATTTGTTAGCGTCTATAGGGGTATTATATAATTAAAACATGATATGTTTTATGTTACACTATGTTATTTATTATTAATATTATTCAAGGTTAACCGTATTCTATTTTTACATATAGTCTTAAAGGTGACCTTGGATGAGCCTTCGGCACCCCTCCACGACTGGCGCCCTGGGCGGTCGCCCAACCGCGCCCTACCCTAACGCCGCTAATAGTTAAATTTTATTACCTCAATACAAACTAATTCTAACAATCGCTAGTAATGATATTTTATTTATAAAATCAATCGTATATCATACTTCCGACTTTATTTTGCTTAATTTTTTTTATAAGTGCTGATTTTGGACACAACAGAAGTCCAATTTTCGCTAAAATTAACCAATCAAAGGAATAAAATAGTCAATATGACTCCAACAAACGCTTACGCATATATGTAAAAGTTCTTAGGGCTCCGGAAGGACAAGAAAAGCATATATAATTCGTCATAACGGACTCTTAAACAATAAAATTATCAAGATGAACTGTTAATGTTATCACCTGCGAATCTCTCAATAGTCCTTGAAAAGGGTTTGACAGCTTCACCAAATGGAAAATGTGAGAAAGTATAACAGTATTTTAAAGGGTGTGAAATCAAAAACTGTTCACACCTTACACAGTTTGAGAAAGGAATATAAGCCTGATCTGACGGTATTCACAAATAACAATTGCGGAGAGCACATTACCTTTAAATATGTACTTGAATTGCTTTCTGAACACAGATTTAAGGAGGAGATTTAACGGATATCGATCATTGTTGGGTTCAATACACAAAAGGATTTTCAAACTTCAATGGAATGAGAGAGTTTAGAAATTCTCGCAAATGGTTACTTCCTATTTGCGAATCATGAATTTTTGAAGCCCATCATCCTTAATTATGAAATTCAAAGTAAAATTTCCGAATATTAGTAATCGATAAAAGCAGGTAAAGCAACGAACCTGGAGATCGGTACCCACTTGTTGCAAACCAGCGTAAACTGCTAAATGAGAGATCGGGTTCGTATTGTATCTTTCGCACATTTTGAAACGGAGCATTTGTCGCGTGCTTTACCTAAAATTCAAGATCCTTGTTTTTTCCCGGGCGGGAACTTTTCGTAAGGCCATGGAAGGCGACGAAATTTATAGAGTTCCCTTTAATAAAGCCCACTGGAAAATCTTAATATATAAAAATTATGTGTCACAATGTTTGTACACGCTAATCTCCGAAACCGCCCAACAGATTTAAATGAAAGTTTGGGAATGTGTAGGGTTGGTTCCAGATTGAAAGATAGGGTAATTTTGGTCCAGATAAGTGAAGCTGTTGTTGAAATATAGAGAATTTCAATGTTTCACTGATTATATTTAAGTTGGCGGGGCGAAAAAATATTTAATTTTAATTGTCATGTACATATAAAAAACCGTTAGCTTTAAAGCCTATTCAACTGGCTCCGTTACTTGTCATACTAAAATTCCTCTCATATATCCACAGGTTAACTTAGTACTTAAGTATTTTCTTGACATAATATTTACGGTCGCCTCCTGGCGAGTATTTACTGAATATGCAGATGTAATTGACGTTTATGTTATAATTTGAATAAATAACTTTTGAGTTTGAGTTTTGAGTTAGCTTTAAAAAAGCACTCCGATTTTTACGAGTGACAACGTATGAATTAGTGTACTGAGTGTACAGTGTGTACAGTATGTACAGTGTACTGTGTACTATATACTATGTACTATGGACTGTATACTATAACTACCGGAGCCCGCAAAAACACACCAGTTAAGAAACATATAATTTATATACAAAATAAAAATGTTTGTGAACATTGGGAAACCTGTAAAATATTAGCATCCATTGTTCTTTATATACTTCCACCGAAAAAAGCGTAAAAGCTTTTAATTTGTGCGATTAAATAAAGTGTTAATAAGAAAATATATAAATGTCGAGTTTTTGCATTATGCCTCAGATTGCGGTACATCTTGAAAACGGTCAACGTGTATATTTCACTGAAGAAAATGCTCTCCAACGAGTTTTACAGCCACCAAAAACTACACTTACTGAAATTTTCGTACCTTGCCAAAAACCTGATATTTTCGGACAATTCGCAACAACATTGTTATATACCGACGTCCCTCGCTATTATATAGTACATGGAACAAATCAGGAAAAAAATGGAAGCCACGTAGACAAGGCGAACCACATCCAACTATTGCACGCGTATTGAAAGCAAAGACATTGGGACGACTTTACACAGTACATCCAAAACAACGTGAATGTTTCTTTTTGCGTTTGTTGTTGTTCCAGAACCAACGTCATTCGAATTTTTACGAACAGTCAATGGTCAAATATTCAATACATTTCAAGATGCATGTCGCGAGTTGCAATTGCTGGAAGACGACAATCATTGGGATCTGACACTTTCTGATGCAGCATTTGCATCCACGCCGAATAACATTCGTCAACTGTTCGCAATTGTATTGACGACATGATACCCAACAGAACCATCGGTTTTGTGGGAAAAATACAAAAACGGCATGACTGAAGACATACTTCTCAGAATTAGACAAACAAACCAATATCCAAACTCTCGAACTTTTATAGGAATAATTGGTTTTTCGTTAATGGTTATAAATATTTGTTGAAGAGTTGAATTTTGAAGATTTGGATTAATTTTAAATGTCTTAAGGTTAGGTGCAGCGAGTCGGAAAGGCATCATCTTTGTTTATTTACGCGCCGGAAAACAAAACCAAAAACATAGTTTACCATCAAGTTTTGTAAAAGAGTACATACATAGGTAATTTTGGTCACACTTAATATGAAAGCATATTGCATCTAATGTCTCCAAATTTTACAGAAATAAGTATTGGTTCTTTCCTTAGATATTGCGAATAGTTTGATTTTCAATATTTGCATTAATTTCCCATGTTTTGACGAACACAATTTCGCAATATAAGGGAAAATAAAAGTTGGTTTTTTGGCATTGCTTTTTCCAACTATAAAATATTTGTTTCATTTTTCGATTTTGTTTTATTGTTCTCGAAAAATTTTGTTATTGAAGACTTCTAGATTTAAATTAAAAAAAGCTATAGAAAATGGCCCTCGAATTTCGAGTGGATGCTGCTATTTGCATTAATTTTAAATCTTTTAACGTTCATGGTTTTAACGGAATACACAGGCAATTTTGGTCATAGTTGAAATAAATGTATTTTGAATCTAATGACTCCAACTTTTATAGGAATAGTTGGTTTTTCGTTAATAGTTAAGAAGAGTTGAATTTTGAAGGTTTGGATTGATTTTAAATGTTTAAACGTTGGGTGCAGCGAGGCGCACCGGGTCCCAGCTATCCAAAATACAGAAAATTGGCGGTTCATTGAGACCCTTCATCTGTGTATGATAATTTATATCTCGAAAAATGCCATGTCAATGGATGGTTTTTATTGTCTCGATCAAAATGTCAGATCCCTAATAGTTTCACATTTTGTTATTTGGAATCAAAAATACCAAAAAAATTGCCTTTTTCAAACTCTCCTACTGTAAATTTAAATTCATATCACCTGATTACTACTATTGGCTGATGGGAGCAGCATAGGCGCGCCGGGTCCCAACTAGTATGTTATATATATATCAAAAAATCCGCATCATTCTCTTCGAAACACCCTTTGTTTTTATGTTGTATAATTATGATTCTATATTTATTTGCATTTCTGTTCTTTAAGTTTTTTTTCCTTTTTTAACAATTTACTAACAATTTAGGCTTACCTTACCTAACCTACATATTCACTTGGGCCCATTACATATTTCCTATCCTTACACATAGTTCATGTAACAGGAATTAATCATAAATAAATAAATTAAATAAATATGGATTTAGAATAAATAGATAAAAAATAGAGCATGCAAAATACTTATAAAAAAAATGAATATAATATTATAATAAATGATTAAGTAAATAAATTTAGTATTATGTGGTATAGTTTTTTTTGTTAGTTAATTTTAATTATCTTTTTATGTTTTGGTCCCGCGCTGGGTTATATCACTTTCGGTGCATTTTGGTGCTTCTCCATTAATGTTGAGTTATGTCCTCTACTCAGAATTTGCTCATTTTCTTTAGGCGGCATAAATTGGTTTTTTTGATTTCTGTTATAATTTATATTTGTTGTGATTTATTTTGTTAGTGCCTTCCTTTGGTGTATTGCACAACTGAACTGGTAATTAGTTACTAGCTTTATATGTACTACTTCTCAAATTAATAATTTTACTTAATTAATAAAAAATTTTACAACACTATCTTTTGGCATCTGCCCACTAGCAGGGTGATTCGAGAAGAAGGAAGAGGTTCTTCCTTTTTATCGACACGCGGCTTTTCTTCGAAAAAGAATTTCGGACATCCGATCTGTTTTGTGGTCTTGAAGGTTTATAATAATTGATTGGGTATATTTTAACTTTTAGGTCAAATTTTATTTTAGTTTTTTTTAATTAATATTTTCCAAAAGATTGATATCAGAATGATTACTATTAATATTACATTTTTGAAAGGATTTTGAATTTTATTTCTTGTGGAATTTTATTAAATTTTTAATCTTTTCGGTTTTTAGATATGCAGAAATTTTGATACGCTACACATTAATAGTGCATACAAATTGTTATTGTCTCGTCGTGGCGTGGTCGGATGGAGCGCTCGTGTATTGGGCCCTTAAAAGCTCCCACACACGGCCAAATTGGGTGTACCTCTATGCTGTACCATGATTTTCATCAAACCTATGCGCGCTCACAATCGATAGTTTTGGTTGTACATCCGCACTTCGATGTGCATCCAATTTGACCGTGTATGGGGGCCTTTAGACTGGGCTGAAGACCCACAGAACCGAGATGCAGGAGTTTTTCGGTAGAATGGTGTCCATCTTCCGATACAACTACGACCACTTATGCAGACAGTGAATTGGGTAGTACGCTTCGTCGAAGTCATTTTACCCGCACAGAAAGCAGAGACGTTAGGTTGCTGATCCGTAGGCCCCACTGTTCCTGCTCATGTTAGCACCTTCGAGGAGGGACCCTTTTCATGGTCACGTTGATAACGCCAGGCCTTTACCGATCGTACCGGTCTGGACTCCAACGCAAAGGTGGGAAAAATTTATTCGAATGACGAATAAATAATTTTATTTGTTAGTCGATTAATGAATAAAAATAAAAGAAGGAATAGTGGTATTTAAATCAAATATTTATTTGCTTTCAATTAGCAGGTATTTACAGTTATGATTATTTCCTAATATTCGTTTTCATCAGTACTCTTTCTTCAAACATGTTGTCAGACAATCTGCTTGACTTTGTCAGGTTTATCGTGGTGGCGTAAGAAAAACGCATTATACTGATGCAGATGAAGGCAATGGTGTGCTGTATTTTTGAAATATTATTTTTGTTTCAGGATAGCGATCTAAAACATTGAAAGTACGATCTTCTTCAGCAAAATACTGAGATACTATCAGATCACCTCTGGTTTTCGGTGATAGCCTTTGTAAGTCGGTTTCGCTTCCCGAGTCTGATTCGAAGTCAAAAAATTAGTTTTCTGGATCAGTAACAAATCTATTTTCAGAATCTTTCTTATTTTTGGACACTTCTTTTGCTATTTCATGTTTAAATAATGTTTTGATACTTCGTTGTTCATGTGGTGTAATGCAAGTAAACCATTTGTTCTTGAACCTAGGGTAAGGCAGTTTCGCAATTGACAGTTTGAAGAACTCTTCGAATCTTCTTCGAACGCTTTGCCTGTACAATGCTGCTATGTCATGGCAGTACGTTAATGGAGATGGCATCAGAAGCCCATAATACATTATTGCTCCTCCTTTCGTATATCTAGAGCCTCGGCAATAGGATATGAACAAGTGATAATATTCGTTTATATATTCATGGTCGCTGATGGAGCCACAAGGATCAATGCAACTGAATGTTCTTGTCTTTGATAGAGTAAATTTGCTTCATAGCGTCATATAAGCTATTCCATCTTGTAACGCCAGGTTTGCTAAGTGTAGGTCCTAACACACGTTGAATGATCTCTGCTGTCTTGGGACATCCAGCACTATTCCGCAATACGTTACATTTTTCAATAGCATTATGATGCATTTCAGATAATGATGTATTATTGTCTACTTTATGTATTCGATTAGCATCGGTAGTAGCACCCAAATTCAGCGTATGTGCAGCGCATCTGAAATGACACGCTAATTGGAAATTACCCGGATCAATAACTTCTTGTAGTTCATCTTCTTCATCATCCAAATCATCTTCTTCTAAATCAATCGAATCTGAGTTCCGAATTGATACACCAAATTCTGTGAATGCTTTGATGAAGTTCGAGTCATTATCAGTAATTGTTGCAAGTATCTTCGGGGATTCAGATTGAATTCTGTGTGAATTTCGTCAAGTATCAGCGCGATTCGTTGATAATAATGAATTCCAGGAAACCTTCTGCAAGCTAGTGTTTTGCATTGTCGGCTAAGATCCGCTTCGATCCAATGAGCAGTTACTCCAAGAAAACTTCTTTTACGACTCGACCATATATCAACATCAGGATATGTATTATGCAGCTTCTAAGATCAATTTAATGTCGGACATTTGTAGCGCGTGTTCTGCTTCAATTCTCCTTCTCAATGTTCTTCGGCTGATGACATTTATACCATTGTAATAGTCCGGGAGGCAGCGCTGCATTTGGGTCGGTGTTTTCACCCCTCTCAATTTTAGTATTAAATGATAGTTTGAACATAACTATTAAACAAAACAAGGGTCATCTGATTGCTTCTGGGTATAGCTGACCTTGACAAAATTAGAAACATGTCGAAACATTTTTGATGTGAAACATCTTTGCGCGCGTTGAGAGTAATTTTTCAAGGTTGCAACGCTTGGCTTAATGCAATTGTTGTTGTGATTTGCAACGTTTCGAAAACGACGAAAGATCTGTATTGAGGAAGACAGAATAAGATGGGGATATTAAAAAAAGAGTAACACCAAAGAAAAGTGTTTATATGCGAGCCAGAATAACAAACCAAGAATCCTAGAATGGACGAGTTGGTTGAGTGTATGATATTTGACGTTGATATTCCGAAAAAGTCGAAGGTTCAATTCTTTATCGAGGCATTTGAATTTTTTATTTATATTTCAAAGCTTTAATTTAAAATTATTTCCAAAAAGGTATAATAAAGCAAGTGCATAAGAGTTTAAAAGGACGTAAAAGGGCTCTTACTGATGTTAATTGCACAAAATATTACTGAGACAGTAAATTTCTTAAAACTACAATAACTTACAAAAATTTAGATGGAGCATTCGGATTTCTTATAATTCTGTCTGTAGAAGGGCAGAATACCATGAAGTTACTACCGATTAATGAAAATTATTCTTTAGCTTAATTTACTTGATTTTCTATAAAAATGGTTAATGGGCGGGCTTAAATTACTTTTTATCTAAAAATTTAAGTTATGCACTTATGCACTCATGTACATACATATATCTGTATTTTTTAGCACACTATAAGCATATACCGGCAGCTAAAAATTGAAACATTTTAGTTAACATAACTAATTTTCATTCGTTGCTATAATGTAAGTAGGTGCTATAAAAATATTCATGTAGGTCCTATAAAAATATTTTATATGAAATTGTTATTTCAAATATTTAAAACAAATCCGATGCTATTTAAATTGTAAGCCAAAAGTATTATTGATTTCAAAGAAATATTTCTTAAAATTCCCTGCAAATCTTGCAATTTCAAAACAAATATTCCCTACACAGAACAAAATTTCTTGTCAAAATTGAAAAATTACTAAATTTTTTAGTAAAATACAGCATACTAGCTAAATGGATGAAGTAACAGTGTTTTCTTAAATAATTGAAAATATGTTCTTAAATCCTTTGAAATTTGTATGCAATGTACTTAAGTCTTTCTTAAATTCAAAATTTTGAAATAATTACGAATTTTTGACTCTTGGACAAGGATAATATATATTTCAAACGCGATTCCAACACGACCCGACCTTGGCGTGGCTCCTCCATTTTAACCATTCGGCTACCAAGGCCTATGGAGCGGAAATAACGAAATCGATAATTATAGTCTTCTGGCTGGATTCATAAGCCTCATTTAAGCGATAGACTAAATACATATGTAATACATATATTTGTATGAATAAATTCAAATTCTGAAAAGACAGTTTGCTACCACGATACACAAGTCTCGCTATCACTAGTTTATGTGGCTTTGTCACGTGTAACAAGTATCCAAGGACTATGGATTACTATACGTAGTAATGATCTCACCTTTCATCATTGCCGAAGGGCATCAATGGCAATGGTACATTTACGAGACGAATTCCGAAGACTCTCCACAAATGGTTTGGAAACTATTGACAAACAAATGCTAGATTTTATACGTCAGAGAAATGGATTATCGATATACACTCTCACACACTACACACTACACACTATACACTACACTACACACTCTACCCTATACACAATTGCCAGAGTTTCGAAGTCATTCCTAGGATCTTATGGTTATTGTTATAAAAAAGTCGAATATCGTTATTCTTACCGAGACTTGGATAAATGAAGTCGAGGCTATAACTTCAGTTGTGTTGGTACATATAAACGACCGAACGTGCTAGCAGGAGTGGGAATCTATCATAATCAACATGAAAGGTGAACATTATCACGCCAAACCCAGAGATGACTCAACTGTCAGTGACGACACCTGTTGGTGATTTTGTATTACTGAGTGTAAAACTCTGAATGGGAAAATAATTTTCATTATATTTATTTATTTATTTATTTAGTCTACAGTTTATGCGAACTTACAGACTATTAGAAATGTATATATATAACTGAACTATATCTATATAATATAAATATTTATTTAGTTATCTACTAAAACTAACGTTAATTAACAAACACTAAAACTAAAAACCAAGCAAAGATTACAACATTAATAAATTACAATAATTAATATTAAATGCAAATTGGTTGCTTATTTAACAGAAGACTATTGGAATTAGGACATAAAGAAAGATTTTGCTTAAGAAGTCAAGCTTAAAACTAATAAAAATTTAAATAGACAGTAGAACAGGTCTATCTAGCCAAATCACCAAAAGCAGACTATGTAGTAGCAAGTAGGTGAGATTTCACTATTAGTTTAAATTCATCTCTTTCCATAATTAGATCAAGATGATCACATATAGAGTTGAAACAAGATGCTGAGAAAGTAATAGGCTCATTTGACCCATACAATGTTCTATGCGATGGTATTTTAAGGAATGGTCTAGTTCTAAGACACAACTCCGGAGCATAGATATTAAACAAAGCAAGCAAAGATGATGAGCATACTCTGTAACACAAGATATCTCTAACAAACATAATCGAAGCAACAATACGCCTGTTCTGAAGAGATTCTAGACCAAGAAGTTGGCAACGAGCATTATAAGAAGGAACCGTATAAGTTCTAAGCAATTTGCGCAAAGCATACTTAGAAAACCTTCTTTGAACCGATTCAATCCTACTAGAAAGAACATTTGAGTGTGGATTCCAGACTACCGATGCATACTCCAACGTAGACCTAACTAAGGACACACAGAGTATTTTCAGAGTGTAAGGATCTACAAACATAGATGAATTTCTTTTTATGAAACCAAGCATCTGATTAGCCTTCGAACAAATTACATCAACATGGACAATACTATCAAACTTGTGATCGAAGTGAACGCCTAAATCACAAATTTTCGCTGGACGATTTAGAATAGCACCATCCAGGGAATAAGGGAAAATAATTGGAGAACGCGCACGGTAATATGAGAATGCCTTACATTTAGAAATACTCAACTCCAGTCCCAGACACTTACACCAGTTGACAAATAAATCAAGATCACCTTGAAGACGTAAACAGTCAGAGACACTGCTAATAGGTGCAAAGATTTTTATATCATCAGCATATAAAGAAACTGACGCACAATTAAATAAGAAACACACAGAATTTATAAAAATATCAAACAGAAGGGGCCTAAATGGCTGCCCTGAGGGACACCAGATGTTACTTCAAAAGGCCTTGATATTACTGTGTCAATCAAACCTGCTTGTTTACGATCACCTAAGTATGACTCAAGCCATGTAAGAAAGCTCCCATTAATACCAAAAGCCTTAAGTATCAAAATATGCGTAGCATGATCCACTTTATCAAAAGCTTTGACAAAGTCAGTTAAGATAGAATCAACCTGCTCTCCATTTTCAATAACATTCACAGCAAAATTTTTAAATTGAACTAAGTTCGTAACAGTGGACCTACCACTAGCAAATCCATGTTGTCTTTCATCTATAGTTTCCTTAACCAGAAAATACAATTTATCCCTAACAATAGCCTCAAATACTTTCGGGACAGGAAGCAGTTAAGCTATGCCCGTGTAATTATTCACAACATCTTTAGGACCTGTTTTGTGCAATGGCTTTATGTAGGAAAACTTCCAGCAGCTCAGGAAAAGCCCACAACTGATCGAAGTATTGAAAATTAACAGTAATGGCATGACAAGCAATTCAGCACATCTTTTTAAAAGTATATTCGATATTCTATCCACCCCATAGAAAGAATTATTCGATAGACTTGACAATTTATTAAATACCTCAGAAATATCTAGTTTCATATTGCAGATATCTACACATGCCTCAATATGCGAAGAGTCCAAATCGACTACATGATGATTAATATTATAAACGGACTTCAAGTAAGAAGCAAACAGCTCAACCGTGTCTTCCGTAGACTGAGATATCAATTCACCCATCTTCATTAAACGTGGGAATGAAGAAAAAGAACGTTTCGAATTTACAAATGCCCAGAATGCGTTACTATCTTGCTTTATATTCATCTCAACAGAACAAATATATTTCCTAAACAGAAAATTATGCAAACAGTTATATTCACGACGTAATCTACGGAACAGAGCAAGATCATCATCCCTTCCATGCTTTAAGAATAGTTTATGAACCCTATTTTTAGCATTCTTTAGCCTCAGTAAGCTTTTGCAGAACCAGGGCGGATGTAAAGATTTTTTACATACCGAGACAGGAACAAACCTAGATATAGCATCGTGGATCACATCCATAAATATATCATAAACAGTTTCCAAATTATTGCCATTAAAGACTAGAAGCTCTGACCATTTAATTCCATTAAAGTACTCATTCAGTGCTACATAATCTGCCTTATGATAATTCAGTCTAGTACTGTCATTTCTACAAGTAAGAAATTTATAATTATTTAAGTACAAAATCACAGGTATATGATATAGATCAATTTTAGACAATGGAATTACCGGTTCTAATAGAATATACTTAACATCATTATTAATAAAGATCAAATCTAAAATTCTATTTAAAAAATTAAAAAGATAATTAATCTGAATCAAGCCTAAGCTACTTGCCGCATCCAAAAGAATATACTCATATTCATGGCGAACATCCAACGGAGTAAGACCTGACACATCCTCATGATAACACCAGTTTACGTTAGAAAGATTAAAGTCTCCCATGATGCAAAATAAATCCTCACAAGACTGATCATCAAACATTGCTGATATGTTACTCGCATGGCTAGTACTATATTCAGCTTGCCCAAGCCAGGAAGAATGACAGCAACTGCTAGTTGTTCAATAATGGCCTTTTCATCTCGCAGGCTCACTTGACGCAATGCGAAGATGTTGTGATGAACACAATGCTTGCCATAAGCCGTGGGCTATGAAAGTTTTCGTTGTCAAATAATAAACACCATGTATCTACAAAGGAACGAACAAAATGAAACTACCGGCTAAGCGACCATAACCACGACCACAAAAGTTAGAACCTATTTCTATTTTGTGGTTGACGCTTACAGATCTACCAATGTATACAAACAAAAAAACACCGCTGCTAGCAAACAAAACGTTACTATTATGGCAAGAAAAGTAACTTTTGGACAAATTCTGGTGCGTTTAATAGCCACCACCTTCACTAGACATTCCATGTTAATTTTAAATTTGAGGGTGGTTTATTTTAAAGATAAAAAACGCGTATTAGTTTAAATTATAGTACAGTACAGATGTAATATTGATGCGCCAAAAATTCTTGGAAGGATGATTTTTCATAAATCGTTAATGGAGCATAAAAGAAGCTTAACTTGAAATTTGAGGGAAATTTCGAGTGGACGTTTTTTGGAAAACTCAAAAAGTTTTTGAAAAGCGTTTTTCTCTGAATCTACGCATTTTAGAGAAAAGTTGTTTAAACAAAAAATGTAGAGGACATTGTTACCTAAAATTTGTTTCCTAGAGGTCAGGCTGTACAACTTCAAATACAGAAGCTAGGTGGCGCCAAAGTTTCCAAAAAAGTGTTTTTTCGGTTTTTGTCCAAGAAAAAATGGTTTTTTTACAAAAGTGTAAATCAGTAAATTGTTCCTCTTAAAAATGTCTACAACATTTATTTAAACTTTTTTTCCCTCCGACTTACCGTTCCAAAGTTATAGCGTGCTGAAGTTTGAGAATTGTGCTCTGAAGACGGCACACAGGTTTATTTTGAGCACAGTTATAATTGGTACGTTGCGATTGAATCATTTTACAAGAGCAAAGTTTTGACGCTTACACTCTCGAAAACTCTCATAGCAACTGAAAAATGGAGGCTTCTTAGTAACAGTAGCACCGTTAACTACGCAGCGTAGCATTTACTGCCTATAACTTTGGAACGGTAAGTCGGAGGGAAAAACAGTTTAAATAAATGTTGTAGACATTTTTATGAGGAACAATTTACTGATTTACACTTTTGTAAAAAAACCATTTTTTCTGGGACAAAAACCGAAAAAACACTTTTTTGGAAACTTTGGCGCCACCTAGCTTCTGTATTTGAAGTTGTACAGCCTGACCTCTAGGAAACAAATTGTAGGTAACAATGTCCTCTACATTTTTTGTTTAAACAACTTTTCTCTAAAATGCGTAGATTCAGAGAAAAACGCTTTTCAAAAACTTTTTGAGTTTTCCAAAAAACGTCCACTCGAAATTTCCCTCAAATTTAAAGTTAAGCTTCTTTTATGCTCCATTAACGATTTATGAAAAATCATCCTTCTAAGAATTTTTGGGCGCATACCCCGATTTTCCAGTCCAGCTGTACTGTACTATTAGTTTCAATTCAAATTTGAAACTCATTTGACAGGAAGAAATTTTTTTTTTCATCGCCTACAATATCGCTTTGCTCTATTATAATTTTAGTTTCACGATTGAGAGCGATGGCATGATTTGAAAGCGATAAAGCTTTCATAGCCCACGGCTTATGGCAAGCATTGTGTTCCTGCTATAAACCTGGAAAAATCGTCACCGTTAACTTTTAAAAATCATCACCGTTAATTTTAACAAAGCACTCCGATTTTTACGAGTGACAACTTATGAATTAGTGTACAGTGTGTACAGCAAGTACAGTGTGTACAGTGTACTGTGTACTATATACTATTAGACGGAGAGACAGAGACGAGTTTTGAAACCCATCTGTACCCCTTCCAATTTTGTTTTTAATATGTAGAGGGGATGTGGGGGGAGCCGTTTTCGACAATGGCTGACAACCTAGTTGGTCCAGCGGTGGGGGATGCGAGGGTGAAAGGAAAGCTAAAATCTGCTCGTGAAATGTAAATAAATCTTGCGATCGGTTTTTCGACCACTTCCCGATATCCGGTGATGCTCAAATTTGGCACACACCTTTGGTTCTGAAGACAATGCAATATAGTATATTCAATTTTAAGGTACATCCAATATGGCGGCCACCACAGAATAGCGGAGTACTATTTTCTTTACTACGCCCCCGACATGGGTTTCAAATGAAAGAGTATGACGAGTAGAATACAGAAAGCTTTGTGACGACATTTTAAATCCAATATGGCGACCACCACAAAATGGCGGATCACCTTTTTCTTTACAACCGCCGACATGGGTATCAAATGAAAGAGAATTACGAGTAGAATACAGCAAACTATGTGATGTCTTTTTAAATCCAACATGGCGGCCACCACAAAATGGCGGATTGCCTTTTTCTTTACAGATTCAAATTAGAACAGATATTAGACTTTGGTCTGGGCCAGAAAGTAGTTCTGTTCCGGGCAACTAATTAATAAAAGGAGTGAAAAAAAACTTAAGAACATATAATTAAAAATAAAAAATAAGAAAAAATAAAAAAAACAAGCTCTTATTAGATAGACTAAACATATTAAATATTAAGAAAGTTTTTAAATATGCGTTAATGAACTAAAAAGAGTAAAATCATTTTTTTTAATCTACCTGTATGTACAAGTAAAAGCTTGGGGCGCTCAGTTTGCAAATATTTCAGATATTATAACAAAAATCCAAAAAATATGAGTTAACTAATAAATACAAAAATTAATTAGGATACAATTTGATAAAGTGCCCTCAAGCTTTTATTTATTGTATACTACTCGTCACATTCTTTCATTTGATACCAATGTCAGGGGGGCTGTAAAGGAAAAGGCAATCCGCCATTTTGTGGTGGCCGCCATGTTGGATTTAAAAAGACATCACATAGTTTGCTGTATTCTACTCGTAATTCTCTTTCATTTGATACCCATGTCGGCGGTTGTAAAGAAAAAGGTGATCCGCCATTTTGTGGTGGTCGCCATATTGGATTTAAAATGTCGTCACAAAGCTTTCCGTATTCTACTCGTCATACTGTTTCATTTGAAACCCATGTCGGGGGCGTAGTAAAGAAAAGAGTACTCCGCTATTCTATGGTGGCCGCCATATTGGATGTACCTTAAAATTGAATATACTATATTGCATTGTCTTCAGAACCAAAGGTGTGTGCCAAATTTGAGCATCACCGGATATCGGGAAGTGGTCGAAAAACCGATCGCAAGATTTATTTACATTTCACGAGCAGATTTTAGCTTTCACCCTCGCATCCCCCACCCCTGGACCAACTAGGTTGTCAGCCATTGTCGAAAACGGCTCCCCCCACATCCCCTCTACATATTAAAAACAAAATTGGAAGGGGTACAGATGGGTTTCAAAACTCGTCTCTGTCTCTTGGACTATATGTACTATGTACTATTTACTATGAGCTCTTTACTACGTATTAAGTATTATGTACACTGTCAGAAAAAACATGAAATTTAATTACCATATATGCACTAAAATTAAAACTTTTGGTATTTAATTCAAATTTAATTCAACTTTGCATTAAAAGTAATTACACGAATACTTGTGCATTAATTTTAAGGCCATAATTTTTTTGTACATTAATATTACGACATACAGAAGAATTAAAATTAGATTTTATTGTACTTGAATAAAATTTCATGTACATGTGAATGGAATTTCTAACTCAAAGGTATCGTGAATTCATTTTTTTGAAATTTTATTATTATACATTAATTTTGAGTTACAGCATCGCTTTAAAATTCATTCTTAGTTACTAAATGTTACAATGTTGTGTAAAATAAGTTCTAAAATTTGCTCGTTAAGATTTGTAAAAGGACAGATTTTTAATTAGTCTGTATAAGTTTATAATACAATGATTGGCTTAATTCTTCTTTCAGATAGACATTCTCTTATGGTATTATGATACTGGCTAGTTTTCAAGCTAGCGCAAGTGCCCGAATTGTCAAGCATGTGTAAAATAGACAGCAAATAGGGAGAGAAAGGAAGCTATAGTAGCTGTTGGAAATTTCGGTCAGTTTGACAGTTTAAAATGCAATATTTTGAATTTCTTTTAATGGCACAAATTATGTGGATTGACGAATGGATTCATTTTCTTATAAATGAAGTTAAAAAAATTAATTTGGTTTGGACGCACCTAATTTATCATACAAACACACTTTTTTTTTATTACTGCTTTTCTGACAATGCAAAATTCATGCAATTGATGTCATCATCAGATTGTCATAAGCAAGAACTAATAATTTAAATTTTTCATTCACCATCATATTTTATTTAAAAAAAAGATACCCTTCACAGGTATTATTCACAGGCACGAACATTTCAAACCAAACCAAATAAATTGTCAAAATACCCCGTAAAATCCAAAACTGTCAAAAAATTGGTAAATTTTTCTAGCTTTTCGTGAGCTTTTCCACTGTTCCAATTCCAAGTTCCACTTAACTGTCCGAAAATTTATGCTTTCGACCACTTGTTGACATTAGTGCGGAGCTCTTCTTGTGCACAGAATTTCTGTATGTAATACTATTTGTTTCTTTCTAAGTAGCTAGCTAGCTGCAAAACTAGTATGAAAACAAGCCAGTGTCATGATACCATTATACCCGGGACAGACTAGCACCATTAATGACGAATATGACGTCAGAATGACGTAGACCCATATAAAAGATATGGAAGTAAAATGGAGTCTACGTCATTCTGACGTCATATTCGTCATTAATGGTGCTAGTCTGTCCCGGGTATTAGATACACATTGTCTCAGACACAAGTTTTTAATACTACCCAGCGGGAAATATAGGACGCGCTTTCAACCGAAGCACAAAAGAATCGCTTTTATGCCACTGCCAAAGGAATCTCTTCATAAGCACATGTTGTCCCAGAGAGAATCAATATTTTTTAGAGTCATTTCATCAAAGAACTGGGATGGACGTCAACGCAAAATAAAATTTATAAAGACTTTTAACTATAGCAGTAGGAAATCAAATCTAAAAAAAGCGTTTTCCCAACTGGCATAAGGGAACCGATACAATTGTGCATCCTTCTGCATTCCTATGAATCGCTTTCGAATCGTTCCAAATGAACTTAATTGAATCGCTTCTCCGCTAGGACATGCAATGTTAAAAAAGAAATGTAAGGCAAAGCTAAGAGAAGCACTCCTCTGCTTCAAAGGAAGCGATTCAGTACATTTTCTGAATCGCTTCATTTCCCGCTGGGTAATAACTGAATAAATAAATACATTTAAAAAATAAATACAGTTTCAAGATAACTTCAATAGTCATCGTTACATTGGATATGTGACAAATGCATACTCAGGCCGAACACAATTGTATCTGTTCGTCTCGTACACGTGCATCGGTGAATAGTTTTTTATCTCGTGCAGTTTGACGCATTTACACATTTTTACTGCGCCGAGTTTGAAAATTCGTAGCCATGGTGTAAATTCATTTTCTAATATTTCTAATACACAATAGATGGTTTTTCTATCAAACAAAAAAAAGGAGATTTTTCCTAGTTCTACGTTATGTTGATAACTTTCTTGACTCAAGGCCATTACGTTTCCTTGAACATATTTGGTACCTTTTACAGTGACAGATGTACAATGAAAAATATCGTTTGGCAAATTCAGTTCTTTTATACAATCGATGATTTGAGGATTGTAGAGTCCTAAATTGAATGGCGATAGTTCATGACATTCTTCAGTTTGGCGAATATCTGACCCTAGTCTTACAAGACATTGCGACAGTTCATGTTTCTCAGACAAAGAATGTGTCACATTTATGAAGTTGTGCATGCGGCGAATAACTCTTTTAAAAAAAGAGTGTTTGCTTTCAAACCGCATGGCCCAACATTTAATAATGGGACCATATTTTAAAATCAATTCCGGATAATGCGACAAAAAATGATGTTTCGGACGCAACGCTATTTTTGAAAAAATGACGAAACGCAAGTAAATATAATCTCTGATAAGGCCTGTCAGGTATGACAAATAAGATGTATGTATTGTTGGTGACATCGTAATATCAACGATTTCACTTAACAATAATATGCACTGCCAAATCTCATCGTTCGGATCTTTCATCTTATCAGCAATCAAAAGGGGAAGCAATCTTAAAAAGTTGAAAATTTGGATAGCTCCACCGGTTATTTTTGAAGCACTAGACGAGAAAGTTGCCGGACGATCTCTTACATCTTTACATGAATATTTGAACCGCTGAATCCGATAATTCAATTGTTTTTCGGTAAACCATCCTTTCTTAATCAATTTTTTTATATATAAATGCAAATCGTAGGCCGCTATGCCTTCAAAAATATCATGGCCGATGCAAGGACTGAAGCCAGAAGTGCAAACGTGAAAATGTTTTAATTTATTGAATGGCGAATCGAATTTCACGCCTTGGCTTACTTGACCATCTTCAACATTGCTCAATGATTGACTGTGTGAGACAACACTTCGTTCATCATATTTTTGTACGCAAGTTTCATGGTATTTCAATTTGTCTCTTGTTATATGACAATATCTGCAAAAAAATGTACTTTTTGAGAAGTTCATAGTTAGGCCAGCCACCTCATGGGCACCAACATTGTCCCCGGATATAAACGCGATTGAACCTTTCACCCATTCAGATCCGAACATTAATCCGTCTTCGATGAGTAGAAAATCAGAAACAATTTTATCGCAAACTACGTTGACGTCAAAATTGTTTACTTTGCACAATGCAACCAGTTTGAGGTTATTTACATGATAACGTAAATGATAAGGTAAATTACCCAATGCTAAATAAACGCCAACTAATTTATATTTTGTTTTCGCTGCACCGAGTGGATTGACAACTTCAAAAGCATCTTGAAAAAGAATAATTTTGAACGTTTTTCGGTTGGTTCGAAAAATTTCATTGTTTTTGAACGCTGATCCATCTGTAAAATCTTTTAAAACGTCTTCCTCATAATACATAATGAAAAAAAGTTTTTTGCTGCCTATCTATCATCACTTTTTGTGGTTCTACGTAAGAAAATTTAGACTTGTAATATTTTTTTCGCTTATAAATTGAGCCCATTTGTTTTTTGCTTTTTACAAAAGGATCATTTTCAAAAACTGTTTGGACAATGTTTTTAACAACATTTGACTCAATATTCAAATCGAGCAAACATTTTTTTAAGTTTTGTTTTACTATATCTTGCCGGGAGTCATGAATACTTTGAAACTGCATGACGATTTCTTGAGCAACTAATGCTGGCAATAAATATTGGTATTCTAACTTCATAAAAAGGGCCGCCAAGTTGTTTAAAAACAACTCTTCTTCGTTCTCAACCTCTGCACTTTCATCGACGACTTGCTCAGTTTGTTGATTGCCAGAATAGTTCGCGGCCGATGGTAAGTCACTACTGTTTGAGACAAGCGCGAACGATTCTTCAATATTTTTGATCAACGGTGTAGTTTTATTAACGAATTTACTTTTGTGTTTTCGAGTAACGTGACTACTAATAGTAGAGTGAAAATGAACAAAAAAATTGATGCTGTGATGTAACGGGAACTTCAAAAAAAATTTTATTTTTTCATTTCATACATGCACCTGAGTCGAAAGCCGTAAAATTTGGTAAAATCAAATGCGAGCATAGCTAGAAAACTGCATAAAAGTGCATTTTTGGTGAATTTTGAGTGCATCGTAACACTATTTTTCAAATGTGGACGGTTCTATTGGTCGTAGAAAAAAAACAAAAAAAAGGAAAATACTCGTGATAAAAAGGGCTATCGAACTGATGCGGCGAGATTAGGTTAAAAATATTTCCTAACCTCAAAAAATTCAAATTTCTCATTTTATTTATATTTTAACTAAAAATGCATTAAATAATGAACAAATCAATGGATTTTCATAAAAATTGGAGGAAACATGTATATTAATGTTATAAATATGCTATTAAATTTTCAAAAAAAATTTTTGATTTTTACGGCCAAAATTGGTCATTTTCGAAAAATATTAAAACTCTTGTAATTTAATGAGAGATGGTCCTAGAGTAAACTTTTTTTTTTCTAAGTGTAGGTTTTTTTATGTACTTTCTTGTAAACATGTGCCAGATCTGTTTATAAATTTTAAATGTCGTTTTTTTTTAAATTGAAAAAAAATGAAATTAAATTTTTTTTTACATTTTGTGGTTTATATACCGTTTCTTTATATCAGCAGCAGGATGTGCTAGAGCAATATACGGTTTTAACCCCTCAATACCAATTGACTTAAATATTATGAGGTTTATGATTTTTAAAAATATGGTTAAAGGTGCTTATAATTTATCTTTGCTTCCGCCAACAACTGAAGCTCTATATAATCACTCGCTACGAGTTTATTTGCAAATACAAATATGGCTTGGAAGGGAAGATAAAAATCCATTGGAATTGGGATGGATACAAAGTGAAAATGGCCTGATGCCAATCAGAAGTAATCAGTCAGCCTTACCAGAAAAATTAGAAAAAAAAATGAAATGTTCTTGCAGAACAGGTTGTAAAACAAACACATGTTCATGCAAATCCAAAGATATAAATTGTAGTCCTTTATGTCGTTTTTGCAAAGGCACAAATTGTGCAAATGCACCTATTGGATTACTTGATCATGATGATACGGAAGAAAATGAGGATACACAAATATTAGACTCCAGCATTTACGAACCAGTTTGTGAAATGGAAGAAGACTTGTATGATTCTGATGAAGTAGAGGAAAATAGTGATTTAAATTATTCAAATAATCCAAAAAAAACGAAAAACACATGCATAAAATTTGTAGTTATCAATATGATTTTAAATATAAAAAGTAATTATTATCTATTGTAATTTTTCTTTTTGGATTTCAAATTTTTTGTAAGAAGTGCAGTAAAGCTTATATATAGTATACCATACTAAAGCCTCTTTTACGCAATAGTGTTAAGCACAAAATCATATATCCTATGTAAAAGAAACGGTATACACAAATGATAAAATGTTAAAAAAAATTAAATTTCATTTTTTTTTATTTAAAAGAAAAACGACATTTAAACCTTATAAACAGATTCTGGCATATGTTTAAAAGAAAGTACATAAAAAAACCTACACTTAGAAAAAAAAAAGTTTATTCTAGGACCATCTCTCATTAAATTACAAGAGTTTTAATATTTTTCGAAAATGACCAATTTTGGCCGTAAAAATGAAAATTTTTTTTTGAAATTTTAATAGCATATTTATAACATTAATATACATGTTTCCTCCAATTTTTATAAAAATCCATTGATTTTTTCATTATTTAATGCATTTTTAGTTAAAAAATAAATAAAATGAGAAATTTGAATTTTTTGAGGTTAGGAAATATTTTTAACGTAATCTCGCCGCATCAGTTCGATAGCCCTTTTTCTCACGAGTATTTTCCTTTTTTTGTTTTTTTTCTACGACCAATAGAACCGTGGACATTTGAAAAATAGTGTTACGATGCACTCAAAATTCACCAAAAATGCACTTTTAAGCACTTTTCTAGCTATGCTCGCATTTAATTTTACCAAATTTTACGGCTTTCGACTCAGGTGCATGTATGAAATGAAAAAATAAAAATTTTTTTGAAGTTCCCGTTACATCACTTTCAAATGACAATTTCTCTCTACTATAAACGAATGATTTTTATCATAAACGCTGGTGCAATTTTCAAATGGACACGTTATTTTTTCATAGTTGTCAATATGAGCTCGGACATGTTTAACGAGAGCCGCAGAAGTATCGTAAACTTTCTTACAATAATCAAGTTTGCAAACATATTTGCCGTTCTCATTCCCAATGTTTGCGACAGGAAGAAGTTCTGTGGTACTCCTCGATCCTCCCCATCCATGGGACCTGATCAAATGCATTCTGAGATACTGAATGCATGAAAATTTGCTCCTGCAACTCCGCACTCCACAGTGTATGGCAGCATTATTTAGAGCTCTGTGTTTATCCTGATGACTTGAATAGTCCTTGATGTCATCCGATTTGTAATTGCAAAATTTGCAATGAAGAAACCTGAAAAAAGAAATCACTTTACTCAAACGGTTAGGGACTGAGTGACTCAAGGGCTAATTGACAAAAAAAATTTGTCACAGTCATTAGAACTCAAATATTAAATGTTAAGTTTTTGTATTTTGGTTTGGCTTTGTCACTAAGAAAAAAAAATATGAGTGTGCGTAGGACCACACGTTGGAAGTGAAAACTTCTATGGCCGGCTAGTCTATATTTCCAAATCAATCTTAATATTACAGCAGGATAAGGATCACGAAATTTTGTTTATGAATATTCCATTTAAGTTTATTTTATTGTTAATGTTCCAATAAAATTATAAGAACAACAAAGTAATAGATAATTCACAAAAAACAATACACAATACATAATATATAATTCATAATGCCTAATACATAGTACATATTGCATAGTATATAGTGCGTAGTGAGTAGTACATAATAAATAGTACATAGTACAAAATACATAGTGCATAGTACACAGTACATAGTGCATAATACATAGCACATAGTACACAGTGAATAGCACATAGTAATAGTACATAATACATAGTCCATATGTAGTACATAGTACATAGTGCCTAGTACATAGTATATAGCACATAATGCACAGTACATAGTGCATAGTATTTAGTACATAATACATAGTGCATAATACATAGTACATAGTACATAATACATAATTCATAATACATAATACACAGTACATAATACATAGTAAATAGTGGATAGTACATAGTGCATACATTGTAAATAGTACGTAGTAAATAGCACATAGTATATAATACATAATGCATTGTACATAGTACATAGAACATAGTACATAGGACATAGTACATAGTACATAGTACATAGTACATAGTACATAGTACATAGTACATAGTACATAGTACATAGTACATAGTACATAGTACATACTACATAATACATAGTATATAGTACATAGTAAATAAGCATAATATACAGTACATAGTGCATAGTAAATATTACACAGTACATAATACATAGTAAATAGTGGATAGTACATAGAACATAGTAGATAGTACATAGAGCATAATACATAGTATATAGTACATAGTAAATAGTGCATAATATACAGTACATAGTGCATAGTAAATAGTACATAGTATATAATACATAATGCATTGTGCATAGTACATAGAACATAATACATAGTACATAGTATATAGTATATAGTACATAGTAAATAGTGCATAATATACAGTACATAGTAAATAGTGTGTAGTACATAGTACATAATACATAGTGCATAGTACATAGTGCATAGTACATAGTGCATAGTACATAGTACATAGTACATACTATATAATTCATAATACATAGCACATAGAACATAATAATTAATACATAATAATTAGTACATAGCTCATAGTACGTAGTACACTACATAGTCCATAATACACAATACTTAATATATAATATTAAATATATAATATTCAATATAATATTAAATATTATATTATAATATTTAATATATAATATTTAATATATAATATTTAATATATAATATATAATTCATACTACATAATTAAAACTAAAACCCCCAAAGGAAACATTTTTCTCAGGTGATGGTACGTGCGCGTGATGGCACACAAAAAGTGCGCGTGACGCGAGTTTTTAGTTTTTTCCCCAGGCCAAAAAGTGCCCAACGTGCCTATAGAAGTTTTCACTTCAATAAGCATAATATACAGTACATAGTGCATAGTAAATAGTACATAGTATATAATACATAATGCATTGTACATAGTACATATAACATAGTACATAGTACATAGTACATAATACATAGTATATAGTATATAGTAAATAAGCATAATATACAGTACATAGTGCATAGTAAATATTACATAGTATATAATACATAATGCATCGTACATAGTACATAGAACATAGTACATAGTACATAGTACATAGAACATAATACATAGTATATAGTACATAGTAAATAGTGCATAATATACAGTACATAGTGCATAGTAAATAGTACATAGTATATAATACATAATGCATTGTACATAGTACATAGAACATAGTACATAGGACATAGTACATAGTACATAGTACATAGTACATAGTACATAGTACATAGTACATAGTACATAGTACATAGTACATAGTACATAGTACATAGTACGAAGTACATAGTACATAGTACATAGTACATAGTACATAATACATAGTATATAGTACATAGTAAATAAGCATAATATACAGTACATAGTGCATAGTAAATAGTACATAGTATATAATACATAATGCATTGTACATAGTACATATAACATAGTACATAGTACATAGTACATAATACATAGTATATAGTACATAGTAAATAAGCATAATATACAGTACATAGTGCATAGTAAATATTACATAGTATATAATACATAATGCATTGTACATAGTACATAGAACATAGTACATAGTACATAGAACATAATACATAGTATATAGTACATAGTAAATAGTGCATAATATACAGTACATAGTGCATAGTAAATAGTACATAGTATATAATACATAATGCATTGTACATAGTACATAGAACATAATACATAGTACATAGTATATAGTATATAGTACATTGTAAATAGTGCATAATATACATTACATAGTAAATAGTGTGTAGTACATAGTACATAATACATAGTGCATAGTACATAGTGCATAGTACATAGTGCATAGTACATAGTACATACTACATAATTCATAATACATAGCACATAGAACATAATAATTAATACATAATAATTAGTACATAGCTCATAGTACGTAGTACACTACATAGTCCATAATACACAATACTTAATATATAATATTAAATATATAATATTCAATATATAATATTTAATATATAATATTTAATATATAATATTCAATATATAATATTTAATATATAATATTTAATATATAATATTTAATATATAATATATAATTCATACTACATCATTAAAACTAAACCCCCAAAGGAAACATTTTTCTCAAGCGATGGTACGTGCGCGTGATGGCACACAAAAAGTGCGCGTGATGGCACACAAAATGTGCGCGTGACGCGAGTTTTTAGATTTTTCCCCAAGGGGGCGTCCATAAATTACGTGAGGTGATTTTGGCGAATTTTCGACCCCCCCTCCCCCCTTGGTGAGATTTCGTGAGATTTGGCTTGACCCCCTCCCCCCCCTCAATCTCACGTGAGATTAAAATTTTAAAAAATTTGTAGGATTTACACTATTATGCGTATTTTTACTGTAAATACCTTAATCTGTGCTTGATTGCGTTGGATTTATTTAAAAAAACATAATTTGTGTTGAAGAACAGTACCACAAAATCATAACAGCACCAACTCGGCATGCACCCAATATAAAATACAATACCTGTGGATTACCATTTAGCAGGTGATTCTGCCTATCCTTTGGAAACCAACCTCATGATGCCCTACAGGGATAATGATTTCTTAACAAGAGAACAGAAAAATTTCGATTCTGGTTTGAGCTCAACTCGTGTATTTGTAGAGCAAGCATATGGAATATAAAAAAAATTTAGAATTTTACAATATATTGACATACGAAGGTTGACTTTGGCATCCACTGATTCGTTTTTAGAGAGTAACGACTTGACTGTTTGAATAGTAATGGTAGAGCCATTTATGACTCTGGAGATATACAAACTTCGGAGCATTCTTCTATAGATGTCATCTTTGGGTAAAAAACCTGTGACTGAATGACCCAGGGGGGTTATCCTGGAATGCGATTCGAAAGTCATGAAATTCGGAAATAAGAAAATGGTATCCTCCACCAATGCGAATTCGAATTAAATTTGTCCGCCTGTTATCGGATTTCAGTCCGCGAGTAAAGCCATTTCCGCATGCGCTGCATTTATTTGTTTGTTTTAAAATATTCTAAAAACTCTTTAAATATTCTTGAAACAATTTATTGTTCGCATCAAAATGTCAAATTAAGTTAATAAATGAAGTTGGTTGGCTGAAAATAATTTATTTTCGAAGATTTATCAGGCATCGCTACTAGCTTCCGTTTGCTTCCTACTTTCGTATCGCCTTAGAAAAGCGGAGTCTGAAGTCACAGCCAGCTTCTCAAATTGACGTTTGAGCCGCCTGTACATCAGGATATAGATTCAAGAAGTGCGGATCTGTTAGACTTCCATTCTTCACAACTCTCGATAATGATAACAAAAGGTTTTCAAAATCTATCTTGGCCTCTAGTAGGTATGTCAGAGCAGATGGTCGTCGATTCAAAATTCGAGTCCTGTAAGATGCTTAGATAACTAATTATGTCGCCTGGTGCAAATGTCTGCTTTTTGTAGTGACAATGCACCGCAGATAGCATGTGTTCTGACTGATGTGAAAAGAGCCGATTCTTAATATAAGCTCTATGATTGCAGTAGGATTGGGTATTGAGATTGAGATTCTTAGGAGTGCATTAGGTTCCAGGTTTTTCAATTGGGCTTCTAGGCCTTTTTGTTTTGTTTAAGCTTAGACCGCCACACTAGTTCATCGTAGGGTCGCAATCTGTCCAAAAATGGTGGTATAAGTCAATGCATACATTACTTTCGCAGTTTTTCCCAGACCATTGTATAAAAAGATAATAATTTTTCATCACGTCTTCATTCCCAGATATTTAAATTATTTTCGTTACTTTTTTTTTGATGTTCCAGTTGGATGGTATTTGAAACAGTGAACAAATACAGTGTAAACGGCAGTGCAAAATTTTTATACCCAATTGCTATTGAGTCGAAATATAGTAATAGTATCACGTATACTTTTTATGTAATGTATTCATTACTCCTTCTCTATTTGCAATATGTTTTGATAATACCTTTCACCATGTTCATCTGATACTGCACCAAGATTTTCGTGAATGATATCTAAGTGCGGGTCCAAAAAGGCGATTTTAAAGATTTTCTCATTTACAGATATTATACTTAAAATTGAAAAAAACAAAAAGATATTAAGAAATATTACAAAAAAATTACAGAAAAATCGAAAAATACCCATTTTGAGGGCTAAACCCCCCTAAAAAGTGGGCTTCTCGGGGTAAAAAATGGGTAGACTTTATAACCCCTTATTAAGAAGCCTAAAAAGAAGCTCTCTGCCAATTTTCAGCCTGTACCTAATTATTTCCGCTATATCGCTTTTTTCGGCTTAATTTACCTGTACTATTAATTTAACCCAGTTTTCTCGCGATTTTACACTGCTTCTTGCGGAAAAAAATTACGTGAGATTTGCGGAGACCCTCCCCCTCCCCCACGTGAGATTTGGTGAGATTCGGCTCGACCCCCTCCCCCCCCTAAACACCTCACGTAATTTATGGACGCCCCCCAAGCCAAAAAGTGCCCAACGTGCCTAAAGAAGTTTTCACTTCAAAAAATCAATAAAAGAAAAGCAATCTGTCTCAGATAGTCTGATTCGCGTCAGGATGAACGGAGACGTCAGGATGTCTCTGACACTGCTTTTGGATTGTCATCCACGTTCAAACGACCAAAATTCTTATTCGTTTAAAAACTCGCAAGAATTCAGTTTTTATTTTTGTCGACAAGATTGTATTTAAACTCATTTTTAACTTTTTTCAAGGACACGATAATGAATGCAATTGTCACATAAAATCATCTTGATAAGAGCAAAGTAAAAAAACTGTTTTAGGTACTTAGAAATAAGTTTGTAGAGCTGTTTTAAATACTATAAAAAAATATAGATACTGTACAATGACAGAAAAAAACTGTCTCAGATACTGTGAAACGAGAAAAAAACTGTCTTGGATACTGTAAAATAAGATAAATAAACTGCTAAATACTGTGAAAAAACAATGATTATATGTACTTACATTCTTGAAGGGCCTGGTCTGTTGGGATCCATGCTTGGAGACACGTTCACTAGTTACTAGTATTCTTCAAATGAGGATCGACAATTTTGAGAGTAACATTTATAGCACGACACATAATGAAGGGTGAAATAAGACAATAGCCGAGAAGTCAACTTATTGCTAACATTCTAGATGCTACTGGCAAAACCTCAATCACGATGGAAACGTCAAATTCGATTGAAATAATGCTACTCGAATAATTTTTGTTATTGATAATTTTATTACTAAAAGCAAAGTTCAACCTAGTTACATTTCTTTTAAAATATAATAACAGAATACAAGAAAGGTTAACATTGTTGTGAATTGATGAACGTGAATTGGTTTTTTTTTTTCTTCGAATCGTTATGCTTATACAGAGCGTGAAAATTGAGTCAGCCCAGTATCCAAGTATCCATAAACAATTGATAATCTAATGTTTATCACATTTTAATCGGACTGAATTTTGACAATCAATCATATAAAATTATATGAAAGTAGCAAAAATGCTCATTTCTGAAACGAATAGGTTTTACAAGGCGTTTTTTACACTTTGGATTAACCCTAGAACTACCAAGTGGAAAAACCTGTTCTTTTTCGATATTGAAATATTCATTCCGAATTCTAAACATCGAATAAAGAAAATGTTAATAAAAAAACTTGAAAAATGAAAACAAAAAAATGTTTAAGAAATGCTTTTTCTCGGTTTCCCAGAAGGTTCGACGAAACAAAGCCTGCCCCCCGATTGGACATTTTCTAATTCTGTCAAGAAGGGTCCAAGTCAAGCATGTTTAAATTGTCGGACGAGCACACAGTCGCAGTCGGTTCATTTACGAGATCATTGTTTCAGTGGCTTGTACATCTCAGTGTCTGAGAAAACGCGCTGTTCGAACACGTGCTCTGATATTTATTTTGTTTTACTTTTTCGTTTGAAAATGTTCCTAAAAATCGTTTCGCCGAACGGAAAAAAAAAATCCATGATCGTTGCGGATAGTATCGATTCAATATTATCTAAAGCGAAAGAAAAGTTTGAGTTGAGTGGAGAAATTGTGAATTTGAAGGTTAGTTATAAAAATATTTTTCATTTTAATTCATCTTCTTTCTGTAGTTCGTATCGTTTTATTGATGAATCCATGGCATTTTTCAGCTGCTGCTTGAAGACAAAACTGAGA
The DNA here is from genome assembly GCA_963855945.1 of Thereva nobilitata. Lineage (NCBI taxonomy): Eukaryota > Metazoa > Arthropoda > Insecta > Diptera > Therevidae > Thereva > Thereva nobilitata. The sequence continues at coordinate 40,397,044 of OY979697.1, forward strand.
TCGACGATTTTGAAATATTGGAAGAGTATAATAGAATTTATGTCTCCGAGAAAACTCCACTCACGTTACTCGTTAGCACCGGTGAAGAGATGAACAAGGTCCCGGTGATTCCAAACGCAGCGGTAAATGGAGGTATATTTATCTATTGTCTGAGACAATAGAAGTGGAACTATTTAAGACAGTTTCAATAACCTTTGAGTTATAATAATTTTTATCTTTTTAACTTTTTATAGAGTCCGGAGCAGGGATAACGGCAGGGTCCATTTCCGTGTCAAGCTCTACGCCCTCTTCGTCGACCGTTTCATTACGGGTCCCGGTTTTAGACCTCAAGGGTGTTTGGCTTCGTATGTCACCTCTACTATCGGCTGCTTGCGTTAACAAAACACCGGCGGATCCGAAAGACTTCAGGGACTTCGTCGATTCACTGTCTCAGTATTTGTTGTTCGAGCTGGAAGACGACTGCCGCTCCACGTGTGCAGAGGCTGCCAAGGTCATCTGCCAAAAGTTTCCTGACACATTTGCTGATAAGGTTGGCGGCGTAGTATTCGGCAAAGGATGGGAGGGCTTATTGCAGAGGACATACAACGCCGTTCAGTACCGAAAAGGGTTGCAACGCGGGAAAAGACAGAACTCAAACAGGCGCGTCGTGAATGAAGAAGAGGATGACAACAATCAAGGCGGAGGTGAAAACGGAATCGAAGGTCAAGCAGAAGAGAATGAGCCGAGAAGAAAAAAAACAAGCAGGATGAATATGGTTGCGTCAACTTCCACCCACCGATGCCGGAAAATGAAACAGCGGAGTCGCAAGAGAATAAACGAAAGGAGCTCGTTACACTTTATACAACGCTTCCATGGAACGTGGAAGAAGTTCGTCGCTTTATGAGTGATACGTTCGCAAGTCAACGAGCGACTATCAACGCAAAAAACGAAGTGTCGCGCGTCGTGCAAGAGTGGCCGTTCTTGCAAGAAGTTTCATTTCTTTTTCAACATTACGACCGTCTTATGGAACAGAACATCTGTGAAGAATGGTCAGCGTTCATGAGCCACAAAATCAAAGGCAACATCAAATATCTCAAAACCTACCACACGTACAGAGGAACGACGAAAGAAGAGGCCGACAACTTGATAGCCGCGTGTGAAGATATGTGTAAAACATCGAACTCTGATCTTCCAAAAGTTGTTTTATTATTCTCGTTGCTGCCGCTGTACTTCAAGGAAGACCAATCGCTATTCTTGAAGCTGGTCGAGGTATCTATTTTGATTTTATTTGTCTGAGACAGTTCCTTGTCCGAGATAGTTTCTTGTCTAAGTTGTCTGAGACAGTTTCTAATTTCAGACAGTCTCTGGTTCTATTTATTTTTCAATTGAAGTTAATAATAATTTTCGTTGCAGCCGGATACCCTGGACGAGGAAGTAATGAACAAAGTTGGCTGCAACAATGCCGTCATCGTTATAAAAGGTAAACCGCAACGCATAAAAGCAATGATTCAATCTATTGATTTTTTTCTGTTACAAAAAAATAATTTTGAAATTATCATTTTCTCAGGCCACTCAATTTTTGATGCTGATGGAAAGCTGTTCATCGTGATCGAGCGAACTGTTACCATAGAATGTTTGACTTTCTCTGAAGCCGTGAAAACCCTGTTCGCCGTGTACTACGTGTTCGGAATGCAATACCCTTCGAAGGTCCAAAAAACATTAGAGTACATTCAAAGGTATCTAAAAAAGTTGAATTTTTAATAAATTTTGTTGAATGCAATAATAATTGAACTGAAATTTGTAAAAACATCTTTTTTCAAAAAATAATGTGTATCTAATATCAATTCTTATTTTTCAAATGAGTTGAAAATCAACATTTACTATTTTGAAAACAAAATATAAATAATTAGCTTTTCTACTTTTCTGTTCTTAGAGTAATCATGGGCGTGAACCCAACTGAGGGAAGCAAGTCGTCATCGAAATCAAGGAAAAAACAACCTACGAAACTGCAGTACTTACATTGGCGAAAAAATGCGAAGAGTATTTAAAAAAGTGATTTCGATTCATCTCTCTCAGACAAATTCCTATTTTTGTAATGTAATTGAAATAAAAATTGTGTGAAAAATCAGTTTAATAAAATCGCACTCAATTTTCCCTTTTATACACGTAGTATCCTATTTAATAAAGAAAATTTAATGAACAGTTAACTTCAAAATTAAATAAATTTACTGAATTTTAATATTAATAGAGAATTATATGTAAGGAACAAAAATGATTTTTATGGTGTCGATTGACTTGAAATTTCATTAGATGAGATTTAAATTTAATGAGAAACAATTTGAATTTAATAGATTTTCAGATTTTTTTTTCGTGTACACATATTGAATTTCAATATTACGAGAGAATTATATTTAAGGAGTCAAAAATGATTTTTATGGTGTCGATTGAGTTGAAATTTCATTTGACGAGATTTAAATTTAATGAAAATGGATTCAAATTTAATACATTTTCTGTTTTTTTTTCGTTTACATTTAAATTTATTGCATTAAGTTTAATGCATAAGATCTTTGAAATTAAAGAACACGTATTGGAATTTCATTCAGGACGTCTCTTGAAAATTGAATACAATATCGTAATTTTAATGTTCGAAATTGAATGAATTTTTAGCCTTCTGGAATTAATATTCAAGACAAACATGTCATTAAATTTAATTTCCGTCATCTTTAAATTTAAATATTATGATAATGAAAATTAAAGAACACAATATTTAATTTTAATTCGCGTGCTTGATATCGACTTCACAGCACAAAGCATTAAATTTAATATAATTTTTTCCAACAGTGTAAATATGTCGCAACTATACATAGATGCATGATGAGTTCAATTGAGTGGAGTGGAGTTGAGTTGAGTTAAGTGACCGCAAAGCTGGTGCGACTGTTCTAATGCGCTGCGAATAGCTCATTGGCGAAAGCAAGAATCCAAAAAAAAATAACAGAAGAGTTCGAAGTACGACAACCTCTTAGACAAGGGATAGACTAGCCCCAATACTTTTTAACCTGGCCCTAGAATGGGTGAAAGGAAAACGTGAGTCTAGAGAAGTCAATAGTCAATAGTGTCTGTACAATTACTTGGATATGCGGGAAGGTACTTTTTGGCAGCAAAAGAAGTTGCTGTCGATTCTAGGTGGAGATTTCAATTGTAGTTTCCAAGATGAGATATCACAGCCATTGGTTAAGTTTTTTTTGAAAAATGTAATTTAAGAATGAATAATAATTCGACAGCGAAATATGGGGCAACTATAGACGCTGTATTCAGTAGATACATTGACAAAATTGAATCGACAACTTTTGTATCATATTTTAGTTACCACAAGTAGGGCTCGAACTATCGGCTTCTAGTATCGATACCAGGTACTAATATCAGAATCGAACTGTGGTATCGATACCTAGAAAGTATCGGGCTGGAAGTATCGATACTACTTAGTATCGAGTACTTTTTAAAATACATATATTTAGGAAAAAAATATTTATTTAGAACAAAATATTTCATTCATACATACTTCACACCGTTAAACAGAAAAAGGAAATTAATAAAGCTAATGTTTGTTAATTGTAAAACTAGAATATTTATCCAATAAATTCTTCCTCGTCATATCCATCGTCCATCATATCATATTATGATCCATCACCTTTTACTAGAAAGAATATAAATAGACATGGTTTTTAAAATTCTTACTCTAATCCAACTTACTTCTCCAAAAAAATCCTCAAACTCCATATTTAAGACCATTCTTCTTCAGGACGGCCTGCCAAAAAAAAGGAGCTCGTTAAGTGTTTTAAGTTTAAGACGGTTGCGATTTCGGGTTATAATAGCCCCTGCTTTAGAGAGCAGCCTTTCCGCGGGAACTGTTGTAGCCATGATTGTGGCATAACGTCTAAATTGACGATACAGTCCTGGAAAACCCTCCTTCATATCTTTCCAAGATTCTATCGGGTTTGACTTTAATGGCGTCACTGGATTTTTTATATAAAGTGAATTCGTCAAACGCATGACTCTTGATACACAGGCTTCACCGTATGATCATTCTTCCAGTTTCATTGGCCTTGAATGAACATTCGAATTCGAGGTGATATACGGTACTTCATTTATTAAATGTCAAAATTATTTACAAAATCTATTCAAAATCGTTTTTTATGATCGTATTAAAAAGAAAAACTAAAAAATTAAAGCCATTGGCATACAAAAAACAATCCGATTCTATTTATAATTTTTTGGCAGTTTTGTTTTCACAGTTTCGTTTTTTTTTTAAATTTTATGAGAGTAACGATATCCATTCTCAAATAGTATCTACTTAAACCTATCACTATCAAAAGATAATTTGTATTCATTTAATAAAAAATGAATGTTTCCACAATCTGCCCTAGTTTCACGCCATTCTTAACCCAGCATCTTTTTAACTTCAATATCTTCTTCGCTAATACCATCTATGGCTGTTTGGAGATCCAACGGTGATGCAAGCCCGAGAAAAATAATTTAGTTGGATAATTTTCTTACTATGTAGAACGCACGCGACCGCTGTTGCGCGCATAGCGAACAAATAGGGACGCCACAAAAGTATGCACGTACCGGCCACAGGAATGCACGCTCCCGCCACAGGTACGAAAATCTAAAAATTTGTTCGCTACAGGCACCCACTCTCCCGACACACGGATGCACGCTCCCGCCACAAGCACGAAAATTTAAAAATTTGTTCGCTAGAGGCATCCACTGGCACGAAAATCTAAAAATTCAGGCATGAACATTTATAAATACATCCGCATCGGCATAAACCATTCCAAACACGAGTGTTGTTTTACCAAGCAGGCCCCCAGCTAAACACTAACCACTTCCAATGCTGCTTGACCTACGCAATCGAACAAGAACTTTTTCACTGAGTATGCTATTGGCACCCTTTATGGTCACTAAGATAGTTGCCCCTTTTCTTCGTCCTCGACAATTTTTTAAAGCAATACAGGCGATTTCGTGCATCCCTGTGGCGGAAGCGTGGATCGCTGTGGCACGAAATCACCTGTATTGCTTTAAAAAATTGTAGAGGACGAAGAGAACCCTAGTAAAAATGTGCCGTGCGTATTTATTCGCTATGCGTGCTAGCTGTGGCGCTGTGCGTACCTGATGCAGGCTAGTTGCGGGCTAGTTTTTATTTTAACTCGCGAGATGCGAAATTCATCCATAAATAGAAAACATCTACTAGTTGAAACGCATTGTTCATCGACCTCTCCTTCAATACCCTCCTGGCTGCTCATAACCTCAAACCTATTCTATCACCTTAACACCCCGGCCTCAGTTTAATCAAGGTCAATTCAATCCGCATAAGTAGCTTCACCGCCGACACTCGAGTTCAGTGCTTGAAATTGTTGTTGCTTTTTCGCCAGAAGTCAGAAATGCAAAAGCTCCCTGGAATGGCACTCCACTATTCCAGTTGATTACTCTCTTTTGAGCGAGCTATTACTTTCGAGCTTGATTTCATGTTCTGTTGTGCGAAATAAGACTTTATGTTTCCTGACTTCAAAATGTGAAAATATATGGGAAATCAGGCAAAAATTGAAGCTCAGTAGACTAATTTGCTCGAACTTGCGGAGTTCAGCCGGTGAAGCCGGTGAAGCCGGGGTACAACTAAGCTTACTACAAGACATTGCACCATGACGTAATCAATTACATGAAGTACTGATAAGACAAAGAGTAATTCTTGAGCTGCCACATAAAATAAGAAAATCTATTCTTAATCTGTAAAATTCATTAAATACGCTCATTTCTGTTTCACTAAAATGAATGTTCTCACCATCAGGAATTCTCACCTCAAACTGAAAAGCAACATTTCGCCATAAGCAACCCTTTTCACGTGGAACTGTACTTTCTGTAATGATCCCACGTATATTCCCTTTTGTAAAAGTTTGACCTGATATTTTTCATATTTCCCAAAAAAAAACTGAATTTTAAATGAGGAAACCAAATTGACAATTGAAGGCAATTTCAGATGCAGTAGTGGATCCACCTGAGGTGCAATATGAAAGAACATGAGCACGGGATGAATCACGGCCGCGTCACATTGTACTGCGGAACTGGACAACGCGTAGGGGAATAAAGGATTCTGGCCGAGTGTTATTAAAGCATATTTGTATGGGCTGACCACAACATTTTTAAGAGATTATCCTTTGAATGCTGAGAAAGAAAGTGACCCGTCGCCCATCTGCTCATCCTTTCAATTTTTCTAATTTCTCCCTTAACCCTTGAATTCAATATTCTTTTGTTGAAAGTTTTTTTTCGTGTAAAGGGCTTCCATATTTTATTGAAATATAAGTTTTTAGTTTACATTGTGAAAAATAGAGATTGTGTCGATTTTTGCACATATGGAACAAGTTTATTTGTGGATTTACAAGTTTATGTGTGAAATTACAGATCCTTTTAGATTCAATAGTAATTTACAGAAGCACCAAAGCTATGAAAAACTTTTTGATTAAAAATTTGAATAATTCAATAGTGCACTATAGTTCGATCATATATTCATTATTTTTTTACAGTGTACTCCACCATTTGAGAATATAAATCTTTCTTAACAATCAAACACATGTTTTACCTTCAACCAAAGGTTGCTGTTATCATTTCATCAAATGGCGCATAACACAATAACCTTAGGCCACAGTTACTCAAACAAAAAGTAACCTTTACGTGATAGATTGGTCAGATTCGTCCATCCCTACTAATCTCTTAATTTGAGCTATCTTCAAGGAAAAAAATCACAAATAACTATGACGTGCCATATGTCCTCCCGCTGCATGCGATTTTAAAGATAATGTCCAGTTGTTACCCTTTCTTATTAATATCGATTCAAAAGGCTTCCAGCGAAAAAGGGAAAAAAATAAGAAACAGAGATCCTTTCAGTTAATATTTTCTTTTGATGTATGTGTTCCGGAAAATATTTCAACACAATAGAAGGAGCGGATGTTTTTGCTCGCTGAGCTGTTGTGTCTGATTATATTATTTTACATATCACGTTTTATTAAATAGTTAATAACAATTGTAATTTTTCGTTTCTAAACAATTTTGTAAAGCCAGTACTAAGTTCTAAATTAAAGTTTCCAACTACTAAAAAGAATGAAAGGACCCCGCACCGTTTGTATGGGAAAATGTCTTTCGGTGAATTTTCTTGAAATTTTGCAGGTTGATAGCTCTGAACATGTAGATCAAAAGTCTCCATGGGCACCAACTCCCAAAAACCCCTCCTTCCCCCCAAAAACCACCGCAAGTTTTTCTTTAGAGTTTCACATATCACCCTGTATTTTTGTAACCCTATGACCTATTTTCATGAATAAGGTATCTGTGTATCGTTGTAGTCGTTTAAAATTAGCCGCGTTTAATGAGTAAACGTTTGTAGCGTGTTTTTGGTTATGAAAAATAAAAATTATGTTGATAGAACTATTAATCAATATTATATTAAAACATAATAATATCATTGCAAAAAGTGAAAAAAAACAAAAAAAAATCAACCGCATGTACCGACTTTTCCAAGCGCTCCCCGACTTCCAATACTGCTCGACTTCAGTGATAGAACGAGATGCGCTTTACTGAATATGCTAAATGGTACCCTTGGCGGGATTACCATAATTGCGTGAAATATGGGTCACTCATATTTTTTCTCGTCTTATACTGATAATTTTAAATTCGTAATATTTTAGCACTTTTATGGTTTTTATTTTCATATTAAAAAAATACCTGTCAACAAAGGCTTAAAAATTTCAGGATAAACTAAGTTAAATAAATGAAAACAACAAATGAAGTAAAAAAGGCCCAAAATTGTATAGTCTGTATACAGCAAGTTATGATTATATCCTGTTTGGGGTATCACCAGGAGTATATTCCTAAGTTGTGAACTTCGAAAACCTTGTGCTACTTTTTTATAAACAATTAAAGTTTTTTTTACCGCGTCTTTCCAGCTTAAAATGTGAATAACTCAAACTAAAAGCAAACTAAAAGCCAGTCTCTTTGTAATAAAATTGCCAATAAGTCCTCGTTGGTTTAAGTCTCCGAAGTACGTACATAACCTACAAAACTGAAAGAACGAGAAAAAACAGTATTTTTTTCATTTTAGTGCCCAAGACCGTCAACTAGACCAATTTTCAGGAAACTTTCAGAAAATATATTTTTTGATGTCATAAAAAGACCCTGAAAAGTTGATGGCAAAATATTGAAGGCATTGACAAAAATTACATTTGTTATCTAAACTTTGAAATTCCCGCCATTTTATGCCATTAACTCTAAAATGGAAAAGTTTTTTTCCAAAATGTAGATCTCGACGCCAGCTTTCGTATGCAATTAAAAAGAACAATTTTGAATGTAATTTTGGTTACTTTTTTTTCATTTGTTTGTTACTCAAATAACAACAATTGCATTCTTTTGACCATTTTGATTTTTATCAGATCTCGTAGAGAATTATGGGACCTTTAATTTAAAAAAAATAAAGTTCATTTTTGTTAACGTGAACTCGAGATATTTAACTTTTTGTATTTTTGCCAATTGTTAATTAACAAATGCATATTTTAAGCTATAATTTGGATTGTATCATTTTGAAACTTATTTACAAGCATTATAGAGTAAGTATTGTTAATTGAGCTAAGAAGTGATTTGTTTTTATTTCTTCATAAAACATAGTTGCAAAATGCAATAACTTCCTTGTTTCTTAAAATTCTAGTTCTTTTGTATGATAATAAAAATTACCCGTTTAAATTAAATGTGTATTTTTTTATTTCTGAAAAAAGTACCTCTAAACCGATCACCCAGTATTTCATTTTAGAGAGACACTTCCCAACCCCTAAACCCTTTACCGTTTAAAAATAAAATCCTAGAGCGTTTAGTTCACCATAAGTGTTTTATCATAACTAAGTGTTTACCTTCCCAATTGTTTAATTGGCGAATAAGTGTTTTACTTTTAAACAGTTGTGCTTAGGTTAGAATTTTTTGGTAAACACCTTACGCGTTTAATTTCTGTTAAAAGCTTTAAGTGTTTAAGAATCAAACACTTTAGCGTTTAGATTTTGTGCACTAAGCGCCTCTTCTGTTTTAAAAGTAAACTCTTCCCACCATTAAATACTTTATCGTTTAGAAATAAAACACTAGAGTGTTTTATCAGCGCCGGCCCTAGGGTAGAGCAAGTGGAGCGGTAGCTTTAGGCGCCAGGTGGCGAGGGGCTCCAAAATGAATGTGAAAAACAATTTCGAGCGAAAAATAAAATTTTGATGGCGCCTTTTGCAATAAAATTTTATTTTTGAAAAATTTGATTATTATTATTTATTTAACACTAGCTTTCGCCCGCAATCTCGTCCGCGTTGGTTTTGCCGGGCCGGGAAAATTTGGCGCCTATATTCAGAACTTCGCCCATAACATTTTCGCAAAAAAACGCCAAAAAAGGTCATTCAATTTGCAACATTTGGCGCCCACTGTACACCTCAAATATTCACACTTTGGGGCTTTGTAAATAAATACATTCCGGCTTGAGACGATCATCGGCAATAATTAAAAATGTGTGTGTGTTATCTTTTTATCGTGGCGACGCTACTAACACTGATTCGATCCTCAAAAGGGCCGCTGCTGTTTCTCGTTTTGGTATTTCGTCGTTTCGTCTTGACGCCTTGTGCAGCTTGCACAGATACCACCCCCGCACGGCACTGGAAATACAGAAATTTCCATAATATACAGGGTGTTTTTTTGGACTTAAATTCTAATCCCTCTAAAGGGGTGATTCCTGAGAATATTTGCTGAAAAAAATTGTTCTAGGGAGAGCGGTTCTATCGGCACAATCCACTGAGGTACAGGGTGTATACGAAAATGCAGAAGCTTGAGTGGCCACTACCTCACTGGTTTTTCAAAATGGAAGGAAGCAGTTTTGGAATTGTAATATTGATCGCATTACAGCTAACACTATACACCAAAAATACCGAAAAGAAAAGGGTTGCCTATAGTACGATCACGATTCACTTAGGCAAACTTAGATATTTAGATAGAGCTCTTTGAGGCCTACAGTTAGAATGATAAAGTTTTCACTCTATCAGACTCTCCTTCGATTATCGGTTCAAGTTTTCGGCCGGACCCACTAGTCCGATCCGAGTGAAATCGGGCTAGCAACCTTAAAATCCGATTAGTGGCCCCCGAGCTTTGGGGTCTACAATTGGAATGATAAAAAAGGTTTCCACTCGCTTTCCTACGATAATAATCGGATCAAGTTTTCGGTCTGAGCCGATAGTCTAATACGATAGCCGGATCCAATAGTCAGATCGAAGTGGAAAAGTAGCCTAAAACAGACCCAATACTACTGAATCTTCCCGTGAAAGTCCCGTCGCAATCGGATTAGCCGTTTCCGAGATTAGCCTGGACAAACAGACAGACAACAATTTAAAAATACATACATGGATTTGTTTTAATAACCGGTTACATAACCATATGGGATTACAAAATGACAATTGTTTCACAGATTATCACAGATTTATTATTCTATATTAATACAGAATATAAACTGAAATACAATTTATGTGATGTGAAAGCGTTGACCAAAGGGCGCCGAAAGATAATCTTGCTCTACCCTGATCAAGGGCTAGGGCCGGCGCTGTGTTTTATTTCTAAACACCTGCTAAACACTTAGATTGGTAGTGTGCAATTGTGCAATTTTTTTTAAATAAAAGTTGATTTCAATTAATTCTGTAATGTTCTAATTTTATTTTCTTTTTTGTATGGAATTGTTCTTTTAATAGGTCCAGAATTTCTGGCCACCCTACGATTAGTAATAGCCAAAATAATTATATAATGAGTTATTAAAAAGAAAAATAGTAATACACTACATTTAGCCTAATTTCAATTTTCTGCAGTCACCTGAAGTTAATCAAGTTAACAAATCAATCAATTAGCTGTAGTAGTACCAAACAAATGGTTAGATTCCGCCAACTTGCAAACAATTTCGATCTTCCCTTTTATTTAGACTCTATTCGCACGTGAACGCTGCCACCCACCAATCAATAGAAAAAACAGATGCGAGCTTTCCTGTAAAAAATAGATCTTGGTGAGGCTCTCATGCAAAAATATTCTACTATATACAGGACTCGATTCCTACGTCACGCAAGGTCAGATTGGCAGAGGATTTTTTTGGTTCTTCACTGCGGCTTTTAATATAAGAATTTTTTGCTTTTGCTTTAAAAAGGATTTGTATTGCCACAATTACAATAGTTTCTAAATTGTTGTAAAAATGGAAATTTCTGGTCAATAAGGAATGATGCAAAAAAATTGTTACTTCTTAATGGTGTCCTTTATCACATGAGTATCCATTACAAGTTCATTATGATCATAGAAGGGCAATATCCCAAAGGCAAATAGAGATAACAAACAACAAAGTCAAAATTTCAATTCATTAAATTTTACTAAAATTTAAAATATATTTTTGTTGTAATTACATAATACATAGCACCGATCAACAGTCATTTTTCTTAGCTCTACAGTCTTAATCCTAAAAAAATCTAAGTTCTTGGCCCCAAGATCAACATTTTGTTAGAGCCGCAAGTTGAGCTTTCAGAGCGTCAAGCTGGCAAAGAAGCTCTATATTCTGCCGTTCCAGGTAAGCAGCTCGAATGGCAATTTCGTCCTCCTTAATCCTTCTACGATCGCGAGATTTCTTAGCTGCGGCGTTGTTCTTCCTTCTTCTCTCGTAATAAGCGGCGTCCTTAACAGATCCATTCTCATTCGATACAGCTTCAGAATTATTATTTTTTTTCAAGGCATCATCAGCGTCCGTTTTAATAGGATGTTTACCGTTATTACTTGCAGTATCATTATCACTTGATTCTGCACAACGATCTTCACTTTCACTACTAACAAAAGTTTGGGTGTCGCTGCGGTTAAGATCCTGTCGGCTTATTTTACTGTTGATTCTTCGCATTTTAGGATTTGTTACTGTTCTTTGACCGCCGTTAGCTGTTCGAATTTGCTCCAGGACTCTTTTTCGATATTCCGCATAACGTTCAACTCGTGGACTGTCGTACAAGACATCAGTGGCAGCAAAGTTTGCAGCAATTATCAGTGGATCACGCGGATAAGCTTTGAAAGGACGAGTTAGTTTCCCTTCGTTGCTCAAAATTTTCGGATACAAAATTGGAACTGGACCTGGCTGAATGTTGTAAGGCACAGCTTGCATAGGAATTTCTGATAATCTGCTATCACTTTCTACTGCTGCTGCACCACGATCTTCTGGTTCTTGCTGACATTTTGGTGATCCCAAAGGATTAGTTGCGACATTTATGGACTCTATTATATTTTTTTGACGACAAGGATAGCTTGATGTAACATTTTGCGGTGGTGATGTATTTTCTCTCTTAAATTCTGGATAAGATACAGGATATGGAGATGCTTGTAGCGAAGGACTTTTTATTGGATGTCGTCCAAGTAGAGAAACTGATGGATTTTGTTGAGGCATTAACGTATGATGCAATGGCAATGAAAACGGCGATTCACTTTGAGTACTTGGAGAGTCTGTTCCAAAGCTGGATGTTGTGTTGCACGGAGAAGGTGTTTTTCTAGTTTCGACAGAATCTCGACGACGTGATAAATCGAGCACTTGACATCGGTCCATAGTAGATGCAAGATGATAATTTTGATAATAATTGTATTCTAACATTTTTCCGAGCTCAAAATTTTATTAAAAAAATGTAAATCCAAAAATCGTTTTAATCTAAATAAAAACTTCAATTTAACTTCGTTCACAAATTCACTTTTTCAAAGATTATTTCTGACCAACACTTGATGGTGAGATACCCACACGACCTTCTTGACTTGCTTTCACCAACTGACCATGCTTGACCCTGCCCTCAATTTTATATTCCATAAACTTGGAAATAGCAAACCGAAGTCGCAGCCAACGGGTGACAAATATTTGCCAAAAAGTTTACCTCCGGTTGTCCTTTTCTTCCTAAGTCTCCGTGGGTGCTCTCACATGATAACAATGAAACATTCTCCGGGTATATTATACGCTGAAACGAAAGAGGTGAAAGGTCGGCAGTTTTCACTGCAATGAGTTTTGCCGAATCTTTCTTTTTGTGTTTCTAGATTTTTTGGAAATTTCTTTATATACTTTTTCGATTGCATTTTGGGTTTCGGTTGAGTTTTGAGGAAAGGTAGCTTGTGTTGGAAGGGAGTTGGCGAGATTGTGAAAAAAAAAACCTTACATTATTGATAGGATGTTAGGGTGCGTCCATTAATTACGTGATGCAATTAGGGGGAGGGGGTCGAGGCGAATCTCATCCAATCTCACCGGGGGGAGATGGGGGTCTCGGCAAATATCATGTAATTTCGAGCAAGAAACAGTGGAAAATTGCGAGAAAACTAGGTTAAATTAAGTAAAATATGTTTCTCCACAAGATATGGCTAAGTCCTACACAAAAATATTTATCGCGGTTATGCAAAAGCCACAAAGTAGCACAGTAGCCCCTCCATTGTTTAGCCGCCACCGATCAGCCAAACGCGCGGCTCGACGAACGCTGTGGCGTACGAGCCGGGTGGCAGCGACCCGCTGAAAGGCCCGACCTGCTGTGTTTTAAGTGTAAATACTAATAAAGAGGTTTTTTTAAAATTTAGATTTGGGGGAGGAGTCGAGCCAAATCTTTCACCAAGGGAGAGGGGGTCGAAAAATTGCCAAAATCACCACACGTAATTAATGGACGCCCCTTCTGAATATAAGTATACAATATTATCGTGTGAATCGTATTAATTTGGAAAAACTTTAAGTTTAAGAAAGTTTTAATAAAAGGTAATTGTCTACTTATTGACCCCACCTCGGTGGTGGGGGGGGGGATTGCAGGGGATGATAGAAGGAAGTCTCCTCAGTAAGAATTCGAAGGAATTAGCCGGCGCTCACCCCTAAAAAAATATGTAGGGTTGAAACATTAAAAAACTTGGATCAATTTTCAACTGACGAATGACTGACGTCCCGTTTAACTCGATTAAATTCCTTAGCATCAATATGTAGATACTCAATAAGTTTTGACTCCCCAGCGGGAAAAGTGGAAGCAGCTTCCTCTGGAATCAAATTGGAAATGATTCCTTGTCGCGCTTCAGAAGCATTTTGGAATATTTTCCTGTGCATATACGAGCTACAAAAGTTATTTTCAACTTTGTTGGTAAATTTTCTCTTTTGAGCGAAACCTTTTTCTCTTCTCCCAAAGAAGCAAAAATGAAAGCTTTACTGTTTGTAAAGCTTAAATTTTCAAAATAGCTTTCCAGGAAGCTATTTATAAGAAAATCGAACAAACTTCTTCTTGCTAATGACATGCAATGGCAAAAAAATGGATAGGGATACGGAATGTAAGCACTTCTAAGATGCCCAAGGATAGCTTCTTCATGCATCAGTGAATGCTTCTATTTCCCGCTGGGTCATTGTTGCTTTCCCCAGAGCTTTTACCCATACTAATAGGAGCTGGGCCATGCAAAATCCAGCCAAACTTCGTGTTCATGGCCGCTAGATCTGGTGTTAACATTTTTGTTTCATTCAGCATGAATTGGTGATAATAATCACGGCCAATTAGTAAACTAATTCCAGGTACCATCATTCCGTTTGCCTGTATATTGTCCACTAGCTCTAAATTACAAAGTGCAGGATGCTTTACGTCAGGTGCTGGGAGAATATCTATGCAGATATCAGGGACCACTACCGCTATCATTTCCACACTTTTCTCGCTGTATTGGCTTTTTAATTTAATTTCCACAATATCGCTTACCGTTTCAAGGGGTATATCTTTCGAACCAAACGGAATTATCTTCATCGCTACCTTATTCACAATTGGGCATTTCAACTGATCAGCGGCATCTTTTCTGAGGCCGAACGCGACCTTCTCTGCCTTCAGAAGTTCAGACATGGCAATAGCGCGCACGGGCGACTTTTGTCTCCGTGACTGTTTCGTCACTTTCGAATTTTGTATGGAGATGCGTCAGTTGTCACGTCGTAACATGCGCGCATCTCCATACATATACACGGACTTGATAAAAGCGACGAAACAGTCACGGAGACAAAAGTTGCCCGTGCGCGTCAGGCCTTAGATTCAACTACACCGGGTCTTTCAACATAATTCACTAATGCTTTCTTTGCAATAGGATCGCACATTGAACTTGCATGGTTACCTTTGCACCCTTTGCAGCGGATGAATTTGTTCTTGCAATATCTGGCCATGTGAAGTACACCTAAAACATCTTCTCGCAGCTTTCAATTTATTTTTCTTCTCATTGACTGTCATTCACTCACAATGAATAGTAGGATGGTCAGCACTATTACAAAAGAAACAATTTGAATCTTTTGCTACTGACAGCAACCCTGCTGCGGTAGCACAATTATTACGCGGTTTTACTCCCACGGTTCTTTCCAGATTCGTTGTAGTTGCGTTAGCCTTTTCTAAGGATTCTACTTCAACTCGCAGAAATCGAAGTAAAGGTTTCAGCATTGGATCGCAGTCTATCGTACCTGTTGTCGTCTCAAACGCATTTGCACTGGTGCCTTCATCTCCGCGTTCTCCCTTTTCATTGTGATTCCTCCCTAAAATACTCAATCTTTAAGGTCGATGGTAACGCATGGCCGTAGCCACGGGGGCGCGAAAGGGCGCGCAGCGCCCTTTACAGTAAGGACTTCTAATTGCAATGAGAAAAAAATTATTTTGTCAAACCGTAAGAATTTCTGGAAACGTTAGCATTTATTTTAAATAATCATTTGATTTAAACATAGATTTAAATTTTCTTCCGAAATAAATATTTCTTCTACGTCAAGAGTTTATTTGGGGCTAAGCATTATTTTGTTAAATATTCTCTAATTGACCTGAATTGTACTCATTATTTTAGTTCTCACTTTCAGAAAATGTTTAGTATAAAACCAGCCTCAAGTTAATAAAAACACGATATATTTGCATCTTTTATTTTTCCGAACTGCTGCTATTTCGGGCGCCAATAATTGTGCGATGAGCGCCCTTAGATATTCGGAGCTGGCTACGGCCTTGTGGTAACGCTCGAATTATAATCGACTTCAACATTATATGTGTTGGGGATACATTAAGGTGCGTTTCCACTGCGGTCTGCAGACAGTGCGCGCACATAAAAATCCACACAAATTGGGCAAAAAACGAAAAATCTCAAACTGTGGGTAGACACAGCTTTCATTGCGTATCCACTAAAATCTTGCAGGAAGCATATGAAAAGTCTCAAACTATGTTCTAAAGGACTGTGCGCGCACTCTACAGAGACAAGACTTTAGGTGGATACGACCTTGAATGATAAAATTATTGTGTGCGCGAAATGTTTTATGTTTTCCGATTTAAGTCTCTAAATATATTACCATAGTAGGGGAGCTGGCACTTGAAAAAATCGTGTCGTCCCTACCTTCTGCCGTTTGGTATACAAGCTTTTCAAGTAATTTCAACCAATTTTTATAATATGACACTTTTGCGGGAAGTGGACCCATTTCGAGTTAAGGGTCCTGTTGGCCATTAGATCTTACAGGGTGTCATCAAAGACTGTCCTGGATTGTCTCCTATCTCTGAAATCCCTTAGCAGGAACAACAGTGTCACGCTGATGTGGACTCCGGGCCACGAAGGTCACATTGGTAATGAAATTGCTGACAGCTTGGCTAGAGTAGGGGCAAACTCTTCACCTATTTGTCCGGAACCTTTCTGCAGCTTAGCAAGCTGCCACGTAAGAACGGCCATCAAAAATTGGGTCGACCAGCTGTTACTTCATAGTTGGACAAGGACCCAAGGTGCTCGTCAAGCTAAAAGATTCATCCAAATCGACAAAGCTAAAGCGGGCAAACTTTTAAATCTCAGAAGGTGGGAGCTTAAAACAATAACAGAACTCATGACGGGCCACTGTTCGCTTAACTACCATCTAAACAAAATAGGACTGGCAGCCGATTGTAGCTGTCGGTTTTGCGGACAGCTCCCGAAACTGCGGATCACTTGCTGTGCGACTGTGAGGCTACAGCGAGGAAGAGATTGAGCCTCCTCCATCGCGACTTCCCTACTTCCAGGGAGATTTGGGACATGAACCCTAAATCAGTTTTAGGCTATATTGAAAGCCTTAACCTAGATGGTTTTTAAAGACGGGGATGGCACAATAGACCAAATAAAATAGGTCGCAGTGCCCGCTGAGGCGCTCCTCAACAAGAAATAGAATAACCAAAAATTTTTGCGTGAAAACTGACACATTTATACTGCGCTTCTTCCTACCTCTTTTCTTCTTCTTTTTTTGCCTCAGATTGACAGATTTGCCTCAAAATGACAGACACACACACATTGATGGCCCTTGTAAAGACAAGAAATTTTAGTGCATTAACCAATTTTCAGTGTAACCCGTGAGTATGTAGTAAAATCATTCTTACTACAGGTTGAAGCATGACTAGCCTACGTCGCCCCATAGGGCATTTTCTGACACGTCATCAAATGTCAATGTATTGAAGAGCCGCAAGGCACACAAACGATGACAGGCCGAAAAGATGAATAGGGAAAGTGTGGAGTAGGTATTATTTTTATTGGAAAAAACTAAATATTAGTTACTTTTAGAAAATAAAATGTGAAATAACAGATCACATTTTTAATATGAAATCTAAATAACAGTTAATCTTTTGATTAAGTGCTTTCGTTCCTGTTTATTATAGTGTTCAAAATCGGTATGCATGTAAAATTGGAAAATATTGCGATGGCCTGTAGCCGTATAAATTAAATGAAAACAATTTCTCTCGAAGTACTTTGCCAAAAAATGTGCACTATTTTGATATCGTACGTAGAACATTAAATAGATCGGCAAGGTGCTTATAGCAGAGAAAGTTTTAGAGTTTTTAAAGGTTTGGAGGCATATAATACCTTCGAAGCTGGGTGGATCCAGTACTTGGGCAGTAAAACTGCCAAAACTGGAAAACTCTTGACGAAAACATCCCCACATTTAAATCTCCCGGTCACTCCACTTACTATATCCAACCACAGCACAAATGCTTACTTTCTATTGAATAAATAAATGATAAATTAGGAAAAACTAAGAAAATTCCGCCAAGCTGTTAACAAAATGTATGAGCAATGTCAGCTCTCAGAAGTTTGTGTGCCTTACGGCTGCTTGTATGAAAATGCCCTATTGTAACCACCTTACACACCCTTATTACTACATAATACCAAAATTTCAGATTTTATAAAACAGTTGCATTTTTTGGCCGCTCAGCTCCCGATCTATTAAATGAAGCAAATTATTGTCATTATTGTTGTTGATGCTACTTGCAGAATGTTCTCCGACGTTTACTTTCTCATTTATCCTCTAATAGTAGGGGAGCTGGCACTTGAAAAAATCGTGTCGTCCCAACCTTCTGCCGTTTGGTATATAAGCTTTTGAAGTAATTTTATGCATTTTTTATAATATAACATTTTTGCGGGAAGTGGACCCATTTCAAGTTAGGGGTTTTGGGGGGTAAAAAGGGGGTTAAAATTGAAAAAAATTTCTGCCGCTTCGTATGTAGGTTCCACTTCCCGCAAAAATGTCATATTATAAAAAA
Organism: Thereva nobilitata; assembly: GCA_963855945.1. Lineage (NCBI taxonomy): Eukaryota > Metazoa > Arthropoda > Insecta > Diptera > Therevidae > Thereva > Thereva nobilitata. Next base: position 40,415,625 of record OY979697.1, read on the forward strand.
TGCTTAAAATTACTTCAAAAGCTTATATACCAAACGGCAGAAGGTTGGGACGACACGATTTTTCAAGTGCCAGCTCCCCTACTATAACCTTAAGGTACTTTATAAGAAATTTCGTCATACATATACTGATTGTTTCGTTAGTGCAATATAGGAAAAAGCCATGATTCCCACATCAAATATGACAAATTTTTCTGATTTTTCAAATATCTTCTTCAAATCTCTATGCTAATAAATTCTTATGCAAACTTGTAATGTAACAAATTTGGTTCCCATAATTCAAAAATATGGAAGCAGATTAACACATTACGTGTATTATCTAACACTATAAAAAAATATTGATTTTACTGTGCCAAGCAAACAAGCAATTACTGATAAAACTAGAAATTTTTATCACACAACTTACGAAATTGTTATTATTAGTTGTTGAAATTATGAATATTATTACCTAACAGCTTCGCGTATTTTCTCATCGAGAAAATATTTGCAAAAAACAAAAGCCTTAATCCTTTGGCCCATCCTTAATCTTTTTATTATCCTTGCAAATATACCTGACATCGTTAAAATTTTGTCGTAAATCCACCCATTATCTGAAAACTCGGAAAATGTCCATTTAACAGCGTGTGTCAATCAGCTACAACTCAAGTAAAGGATTTTTGTGCAAATATTGCATGGCCAAGGCTCAAAAATTAAAATAAACTAACGGTACTGCCACATTTAATTTCATAGTCCCAAGAAAAAGGGTTAATGACAAGATTTTTTTGCAAATCTCTAGCTGACCCTGAGTGACCATCCCAAACCCCTTAGGAATTGAATCCTTGCGAGATATGAGGTAAGAAGAAGCTTGAGTGCCTAGTTGCTTGAGCAGAATCTTAATGAACAAAAAGGGTCTTAAAAAGGATTACATTACGATATTATCATGCAAATCCCTCATGCTAGTAGTTAAACAAAAAAAATTCACCCGCTTCCTGAGGTAACTGATATCCGTTTTTGGGGCGGCGACCTTAATTAAAGTGGTCAAAATTGGTCACTTGGCTTGGTATTATGTAGTTACCTGTGTTCCTTTTGGTCGTGATTCGGAAATAGTTAACGAATTACAATTTTATGGTTCATAAAACGTGAAAGACAGTTTCCGAACGCTCTTTTGATTTTTTAATCCCAGATATTCTATTCTGTTCTGTTCTCCTGTCGGGTAACTTTTTTCATTCATACGAAATTAATATAGTCACTTGTTTGCTAAACCTGGCTTACACTGTATTCAATGAAGAACAAATCTTCAAAAAAACATACTATAAAGAAGTAATGTGTACAATTTAATAAAAATCGGAAAGCAGGATTTATATTAAGGTGATCACTGTAGCAGTAGGTGCCGATTTGTTACTAAAACTCCAGATAAACAATGTTTTGCATTCCGTCGAAAAATTGATAATTTTCCGCGCCGGAAGTCATTTGAAATCATATGTAACGCCTACCAAAAACTCACAAATTAGACCTAAAAAATATCCAATCCAATGGGGCAGCACAGTTGCCCAGAGGGGGCCCCAGCCAAATCAACAACGAATACTATTTTATTTAATTTTTTTTGATTTAGACAATATTGCCGATTTCTATTTTTTCGTTGTGTGCTATCTGCACCAACACGCACGCTGTTCTTCATCATCATCATCAGGAGCTCCACAGCCTATTGTTGGCCTTGGCTTCCTCCAGCATTCGCCTCCATGATTCTCGATCTCTGGCTCGACTTTTCCAGTTTCTTATTCCCAACTGCCTCAAGTCTTCTTCGACGTCATCTATATATCTTTTCTTAGGCCGGCCGGGTCTGCGTTTTCCTGACGGTACTTTCCCCAGCACTATCTTTGTCGGGTTCCGTTCCGCACCTCGTTGGACGTGACCAATCCATCGCAGTCTGTTTATTTTGATCACTTTGACAATGTTTGGAATCTTGCTGATTTCATACAACTCTGAGTTGTATCTTCTTCTCCAAACGCCATCAACCTGTATTCCTTTGTAGATCGAACGAAGAATTCTCCTTTCAAATCTTCCTACCAATGCTTCGTCTGCGTTTTTCAATGTCCACACTTCCGAACCATATAGTAGGACAGGCCTTATTAGTGTCGTGTAAAGTGCCAGTTTCGTCTTCCTTGATATATTTCTAGACGTCAGGTGCCTGCGTAGACCAAAGTAGCATTTATTAGCCAGTGCTATTCGTCTTCTGATTTCGTCCGATGTATCATTACCTTTTGTTATAATCGTGCCGAGGTACACAAACTCATCTACTGCTTCTATATTGTAGGTGTCTATCGTTATGTTCTGTCTGCTACTTCTGGCGTTTTTTGTGTACATATACTTTGTTTTGTGCTCGTTTATTTCCAACCCGATTTTTTTTGCGGCTTGCTCAAGTGCTACAAAGGTCTCCTTCATGCTCTCAAATGATCTTCCAAGGATAGCTATATCGTCGGCAAAGGCTAATATTTGCACTGACCTATCGAAGATGCACCCTGATGTGTTAATCGATGCATCTCTTACTGCTTTTTCTAGGGCCACGTTGAATAACAAGCAGGATAGTGCGTCGCCTTGCCTTAATCCTCTATTTGTTCTGAGGGGTGGGGATAGTTCACCATCTATTCTGACTCTACACCTTGCATCTTTCATCGAAATTTTCGTCAGTTCTACTAGGTGATTAGGTAATCCGAGCTGCTCCATAGCATCAAATAACTCACTACGGTTCACACTATCGTAAGCATATTTGTAGTCGATGAATAACATGTGGATGTTTATGTTAAATTCAACAGCTTTTTCTAGGGTTTCTCTGAGTACAAATAGCTGGTCGGTTGTGGATCTTCCAGGACGAAAACCGCATTGATACTCTCCTAATATTCTTTCCACGTAGGGTCGTAGTCTAATATAGAGTACACGTGAAAATACTTTGTACGTTGTGTTCAATAGCGTTATTCCTCTATAGTTGTTGCAAGATAGAGGGTCTCCTTTTTTGTGTAAGGGACACACTATGCCCTCGTTCCACTCATCAGGCATTTCTTTCCGTCTCCAGATTTCCACTATTACTTCATGTAGTTTTTGGATAGTTTCCTCACCGCCTTGCTTAATGAGTTCTGCAGGTATGCTGTCAGACCCTGATGCCTTATTATTTTTTAGTGCTCGCAATGCCAGGCGTACTTCCTCTATGGTGGGGGCTGCTGTGCTGTCATTCTCATCGTCCGCGTTCATGTTCTGCACATTTCGGGTACCAATGTGCTCCTGCTCTGGGTTCATTAGTAGTAGTTCCTCGAAATGCTCTGCCCATCTAGCCAATACTTCGTCCTTATTACTTAATATCTCCCCACTTTTATCCTTGCACATTGTCACTCTAGGCTTAAATTCTTTCCGTTGTTGGTTTACCTTTTTGTAGAAGTTTCTTGCATCATTTAAGCTTGCTGATTCTTCTATTTTTTTCATTTGTTCTTCCCAATACTGCCTTTTTTTCGCTTTGTGCATTCTCTTCTCAGCTCGCCTCTTTTCTTTATACTCCTCTTCAGAGTTTCTTGTTCTGTGCCTACTTAGCATGACTTGGTAAGCTCGGTTTTTCTCCATTGTCACCTGGGCGCATTCTTCGTCAAACCATTCTACTCTTCGTTCTTGTTGAACGAAACCTAGAATATCTTCTGCTGATCTTTTCACTGCTCTTTTTATGTCATTCCATTGGTCGTTCAAGTTTTCATGTGTGTTTTGACCAATTTCATTTATTCGCACGCTGTTCTTACACTAACAGAAACCCATGGTTTATCTGATACTGACTTAGATTGATATAAGTTGTCTGGGTATACCTTCCCAGTGGGAAAATTCGGAGCGCTACTAAGGGAGTGAAATTGGAGCTTTAAGAAATTGTATAAGACGAAAAAAGGGGCAATTATCAGGTAACCATAAAATGCCATTAGAGCGCGTATTTGTGCAGGACCGCACCGGTCTATTCTAAAGAAGCATTAAAAGGAGTACTCCCCTCTGCGGAAAAATATATAGATCTGTAGCACTACATCCTATTATAGGCCTTAGCTTCCTCCAGCATTTCTCTTCATGCCGTTCGGTTCCTGGCTAATGCTTTCCAATTACGTACGCCTAACTTAACTAAATCTTCCTCAACGGTGTCCATGTATCGCTTCTTTGGTCGACCTGAATTTCTCTTACCACCGTCTCCAACACTATGTTAAATAGGAGGCATGCCAGGGCATCAACTTGTCTCAGGCCCCTCTGTGATGTGAAACTCTCTAAGAGGTCTCGTTCAACTCTTACTCTGCATCGTACTACCTTGATAGTAGCTTTTGTTATTTCGAGTAGGTGTTTTGGAAATCGGAAGCACTACATATCTTTAAATAACTCCTCACGCTTCACGCTGTCATATGCTTGCTTGAAGTCTATAAACAGTACGTGAATATTGATGTTGAATTTCCATGATTTTTCTAAAATTGTTCTTAGAGTGGAAAAATTGTTTTGTAGTGGACCTACCTGATCGAAAGCCACATTGATAGCTACCTATTATGCCTTCTGCGATGGGTAGAAGTTTTTTTGTACAAAATAGTGGAAAGTATTTTATACGCTGAGTTGAGGAGAGTTATACCTCTATCAGGGGCGGCGGAGCGCATGGGGATGGAGGGAAAAGTGGACACGCACTTTTTCTTTGGGTGGGGAAATTCACACTCAAAATATTTCATGTAGCACACCAGAGGTTGGGGGGCCGTCTCGGTCACTAGTGACGAACGAGCCTGGTAGAAGCAAGGATATTTTTACAAAAACTAAATACAGGGTGTCCCATGGCTGATTTACGATTTGAAAATCAAATATTTGTAAAACCGTTGCCTGAAGGAGCGGATGGCTCAGACGCAAAATATCGATTTTAAACCAACATATCATCTAAACAGAGCTAGTTCCTTTATATACACAAACACCTAAAATACAAGCCTAACTACAGTATTGGCCAATACTAAAGCAACCCCCTTAAATATTTCATAAATTTTTCATTATTTTGATAAAAACTTATTAAAAACAACTATCCAATATTACAAAATTTATATCTAAATATTTATTTATATATCTAAAATATAAAAAACTTCAAAAATTATAACATAAATACTCCAGTCTTACAATTCAAACTATACAATGAAATGATAAACTATTGTACCAGTGGACAAAACTAAAGCAGCCCCCTAAATTCAATGGAAAATTTGCCATAGCGACTGCCTAAACTTTAGGCTCTAAATGATTAACGGTCAGTAATATCGTGAATGATAATAAAGTACGAGGCAACGGGACGGGTTTCACCTTTTCCTTCTGGCGGAAGATCGAACAAAACATATAATTGGGAGGACTCTTTGCTAAAAGGGACCATCTTTAAATCCTGACATATCCTCACTACAACTTCCTAAAGATTTCGGCTTTGGAATAAGTCAGAGAACAATCCGACGAAGACCCTTAGAAGCTGGATTATTAAGTCGAAGACCCGCTAAAAACCACTAATATCTGGAAAATACATATATGAAATATTTATGGGGGGTGCTTTAGTATTGGCCAATACTGTATGTTGCTCTACGATAATCGGTGTACGAGTTATTAAAATTTAAGTACATTAAAAGCTTCTCAAAATGTATTTTCGTAAACACCCTGTATTTCAGCGATAGGCCCCTCTCTACAACAACTTTTTTCTTTAAATATACCCAGGAATTACCCTTTAACGGATTAGCAATTTAGTCTGCAACACCCTCTGTTTATGTTGCCCCCACCCACATATATTATGCTCCGGCGCCCCTGACCTCTATAGTTCTCTCACACGAGTTGATCTCCTTTTTTATGCAGGGGCATATCACACCTTCCGTCCATTCAAGTGGGATCTTTTTCTGACGCCGCGCCAGATCGATTCTATAAGCTTGTGTAATCCATTCCTTAATTCTTGGCCCCCATATTTCCACATCTCAGTTGCTATGCTATCTTTTCCTGGGGCTTTATTGTTTTTAAGGTTCGTCTTAGCTTCTCGCACGTCGTCCATTGTGGACACCTCACTTTCATTAGCTGTACCGGTATTACTTTCGTTATCGGGTAGAGCGTTTCTATAGGTTTGGTTCACATCACTTTCACTTTTGTCGTCTCTATTCAGTAGCTCATTAAAATACAGAACAGATTAAAAAACGCAGCAATTGTCTTTTTGGTTGCGAGTGGCTCCGTCAGACCTTAAAAACCCTAGATATCCAAAAAAAACCCCAGACACCGATTTTCATGGAAATCAGAACACAATTGGCAAATTCATATTTCGGCGGCCATTTTGAATTTCGATAATCGAGATTCGAGGTGCATCATTCGAAGCTCAACAGCTGCAAAATTTCGAAGCTCAACAGATTCAACAAAAGTCGCAATTAATCTACCGAATTTCAACAGTTGCAATTCATTTTGTAATAAAATTAATGGTTTTATTTCAATATTAATAGTTTTTAATAATTTTAATTAGATGCGCTTTTCTCAATACCTCAACAACTTTACCCAACCAAAGCACCATGAACATGAATTGTCTCACTTCCTGCTCGACCAAAATAATTGATAAGCTCACGATGACGATATTATTCCAGTTTTGTGCGGCATTATGCAACTTTACAGTTTTATCAGGTTCCATCATTCTGTTTGTGGCTGACTAATGAACATTCCTTTTAGGTTAAAGTACATTCCTAATTACTATGTACCAATTCTGGTTAATGTGCATACGTAGCAAACAGATAAAAATTGTTCATTCTTCAATGTGCGTTGAAGCTAAAGACATAATGAGGCACCAGTGGCGAAATATGTCATAAGGTGAAAACGCACCTTCCGGCGACTACATAAAATTGAGCAATTATTTTTAGGTCTACCCAAAGCTTCTTTAAAACCAGTTTAGAAGTAATTACCCGAAAAATATTTAGGGCCAGGAGAAATTAGGTGAAATTAAGTTTATGTAAAAGTTTTAAACTTATTTACCAAACTAAAGAAGACTTTAATACCGTAGTAATCTATTTATTACGTTGACAGATATAATAATGCCTTAACATGTGACAAAATTAAGGTTTGTTTGCAAAAGTATACTATAAAGGTTTCATTTTAACTCGGAATCATATTTAGCTTAAGCCATGCCCGAATTTTTCACGGTGACACTTCTGATAAAGTTATACGGCGTTTAATTATCCAGTTTTCTTAAGCTACACGGCGCATAATTTTATCCGAGATATAACCATCCATCGATCCAATGGTGCTGCTACAGCCCAAATCGAGCCTAGGCCTCCTCTAATAGTCCGGGGAATTTAACAAAAAAAACGCACGAAAGGAGACAAAATTCCAAAATGGCTGAAAATTGGTCTACAGCTTCCTTGGGACTTTTTAAGAAAATTTCGGAATCACAAAAAAAACATCACAGATATCACTTTTTGGTAAAAAAATCACTCAAAAACTAGTTTTTTCGAAAAAAAATTTTGAACAATCAATGCGAACCGTTCGTTATTGCCTACAAAAAAGCCCTCTTGTCATTTTTTTTCGAAAACCTTGACCTTTCCGAATAATTCAAGGTTTTTTTTGACCGAAAAGTGATTTTTGGAAACTTTGACCTTGAATGGGTGGTGCTACACGGAGACTCGAGAAGTCGTCCGAAACCAGATTTGAGTCTCGTTATTTAATGCTACACGAGGCTGTCTTCGGCTTAGAACAATTCTTTACCCTACATGAAAGTTTTGATTGTGTGTGTATACCGCGGTCATTGTTTACATCTGAGAAGGGAGAAGAGAAAGAAATGTGCGTATGAGTTAGTTTTCACCCCGGACATTTTTGGGTGAAAATTCTTTCGTTAAAGTTTCGTCATGTGCGTCCTTCTTTCTCTCCACTCCTTCGTGAGTCTCCGTGTAGCACCCCACAATAACTTCGAAAGGGTTAGGTTTCCAAAAAAATTACAAGAGGGCTTTTATGTAGGCAATAACGGTTCGCATTGATTGATCAAAATATTTTTTCGAAAAAACTAGTTTTTGAGTGATTTTTTTACCAAAAAGTGATATTTCCGGCGGCCATGTTTTTTTTTGTGATTCCGAAATTATTTTCTTAAAAAGTCCCAAGGAAGCTGTAGATCAATTTTCAGCCATTTTGGAATTTTGCCTCCTTAAAATGCTAATTTCCCGGACTGGAAGGCATTTCTTCAAGTTTGATGGACCCTTGGGCGAGTTCGGAAACCCAGGACTGCAGTCATTCCGCAATATTCAGCTGCAGACTTCCAATTGCTGATCACTGCAGAATGACTTGCGTTTCCGAATTCGCACGGTCTATGATCTTTTGTGACCTTGTCACACTTCGAACTTTTCTGTTACTGCATTTTGGATCCTTACTTTCGCCAGTGAGCTGCTACTCGTTGCGCATTTGATCAATCTTCGAAGCTTTAAGGGGACTCCTAGTTCCAATAAGATCTTGTACAACCTCTCTCTGTTTATAAAGTCATATGCCTGTTGAAAGTCGACAAATATCTGGTATATATCGACATTTCTTTCCAAGGTTTTCTCCAGAATTTGCTTTAAAGCTAGCAGCTGATCCGATGTTGCCCTGTTTGTCTTAAGACCAGCTTGATATTCCCTTATAAGGCATTCCGTTATAGGTTCTAGTTTTTGTTTCACAAGGATTGTGAAGGTTTTGTAGCTAGTGCTGATGAGTGAGATGCCTCTGTAGTTTTTTTATCTCCTTTCTTATATATTGGACATATAATCGCTTTATTCCAATCATCTGGAGCGCGTTCAAAAACCTTACTATGGTAAACCACGAGGTAAGCTGTGGTTATGCTGCATCACTTCACTTAACCACGAAAGTTTATGTTTAACCATGGAGGTTTTTGAACGCACCGTGGTTAACTACAGGTTAAAGAAGAAGAAAAAAAATAAAAACAAAATTTTCCATAAAATGGTCCCCGCTAATTGCTTCATTTATTTCATTAATTATTTATTTTAATCCCACAAATCCCACTTTAATTTGTTAATGTTTAACATTAAAACAACTGTCAGAGAGTTGTTTTTATTCTTCTTCTTCTTAACTATCGCTAACCATGCTCCCGAGCAGGGTTAAAAATTAACTACACCATGGTTAACCACGAGAGTTTTTGAACGCCAAAAAGTTATTCTCGTGGTTATGTTGTAGTTAACCACGGAGTTTTTGAACGACAAATGTTTACCATAGTTAACCATGGTTAACCATAGTAAGGTTTTTGAACGCGCTCCTGGTATAACTTCTCCCTCCCAGATGCTGATCTGCCGTGTTCCTTTATACGCTTATTTAATTCTCCCTTCATTGAAGTCTTCCTGTATCTGTAGGATCCTGCTGTTTAGATATTCTATCTTCTTCTTTCTGCAAAGCTTGTCTGCGGTTCTTCTTCTAAGCCTGAAGACTTCCATCCCTTGCTGCGATGTACTCCCGGTGGCTCTGGCTTCTTTCTTCAATTACGGATCCAATGCGCAGTCCTGATCGAACCAGTCAATTCTAGTCTGCCTGGGGGCCCAGCCTAGTACCTCCTCTGCTGCCCCCTTTATGCTGTTTTATATTTGTTCCAATTTCTCGTTAATGTTGGGGTGTTCTTCTCCTACTATTTCTCTCAAGTTTTGTACGACAGCATGCTGGTAGGCGTCTCTTTTTTCTTCAAGTTTTAGCTTATCTATGTCGTATTTTGGTTGTGTTTGCCCTCTGTGTGTTTTGGTCGTTATCCGGGTTCTAAATTTCCCTTTAACTAAATAGTGGTTCGAGCCACAGCACGGTCCTCTCATTGTTCTTACATCCAGTATACTCGTGGCCCCTCTTCTCCCAATTAGGACGTGGTTAATTTGATTATTGGTTATCCTGCCTGGTGGATTGGTTATCCTGCCACGTCATCTTATGAATATTTTTGTGTGGGGACATTGTTGAACTAACTACCATTGAGTTGGAACTAGTGAGATCGATCAATCTACTACCATTGTCATTGGTAGCGTTGTATAGGCTATGTTTTCCTATGACTCCTAGGAACTCTTCTTCTTTTCCTACTTTAGCGTTCATAAATGCAAGCACGATTTAATATCGTTTGACGGTATTAATCTGATGGCGTTTGTTAGCTCTTGGTAGATTTTCTCTTTCTCCTCATCCGACTTGTTTTCTGTGGGCGCAAGGACGTTTATGAGACTAATGTTATGTAGTCCTCTTTTGATGCGAATCGTAATATTCTATTACTTTCAGGCTTTAAGTCCAGAATCAGTGATTTCATTTTCTTTTCCACGGTGAAGGCTACTCCGAACTCTATCCTTCCATTCGATGAACACTGAGAGTATCGTGTGGGTTCTGAGATCCATTATACCACTGTCAGTGCATTTAGTTTCCGGTGATCGCTATGTCGTATTTTTTAAGTAATAATAAAGCGAACGCAGAGCGCCGGTCATGTTGAGCATTCTGACGTTCCAAGTTCCAAAATCGTATTCCATATTCCGATGCCTGGGTCGTTGCCGTTGAGAGCGTCCTGCCCGCGGCCTGCTTTGAGGATTCGTGACGGGTGGATTTTTACGGTGGAAGGTTGTCAGCCTGTAGGACCAGTCAGGCATTTGCTTCGTTTTGAGGCGCGAAACACTCGCCCTTCACCCTCCTTCGTCTGTTACTCTTGTATAGACAAGAGTATCCAAGGGTCGCCCGATGTAAGGTCAACATCTTTGTGGAGGTGGAGGTAGGATTCGGTAGCATAGCGGAAGACCTGAGATTGCGTCGACCTTAGATCGCAGATGGCGTTTCTCAGGACTTATATCTTTGGTGTACCAACACCACCAATGATCCCTGAGGCCGTTACTACCATTTGCCCTCCAGCATTGAAGAAATGATAATCGTGCGCCAACTCATTATTTCAAAACCAAATTTATATGAAAAATTCCTTCCAAACTACAGTTTAATTTTACAGGGCTTACGTCTTGGGAAAAGTGAAAAAAGCAAGACAGTTATGTTCGTTTCGGCTGACAAGTTAATCAAGAGCAACATGCTTCGCAACTGTTTCAACTTTAATTGGACGGCGACTTCTTGATATCGTATAAAATTTGCGATCAGTAATCCAGTAACATCTTCTTAAATCGCGCTGCAGTCATTGTAGGACTAGGGTCTCTTGAAGTCCCTTCCTTTACTTGCCTCTACGTTTTACTAGCTGCTATAGTTTGTTACACGGAGTTGCCGTATATCTTCTAGCACGTCAATTATATAAATATTTCTTAGTCGTCCTACGCCCCTTTTTCCTGATGGTCTACCATTTAAAATCCGGGTAGCATTCTTTCTTCCGAAGCTGGTACAACGTGCCCGAACCAATTTTATATGTGCGACTATATTTATTTCATCACATGTACATTACTTCAAGCTCTTTGTTCATTCTAATGTGGCATTCATTTTGGTTAACAAGGCTTCAACACATTGGAAACAGCGCCGTTAAAGGATTTACTTTACTTTTACGCTTTACTTACAGTAATACACACTGACAGTGGTAAAACAACGGAGATCAACCGAAAAATAAACATTGCTAACAGAAACTATTTTGGCCTTCACCCAACATCATCCCGAACGAATCTTGTCTAGAGGAACAAGGTGTAAACTAAATACCGTTCTAATCAAGCCAAGAGAATTACTGGAGGAAGCCATCGCCAGTAATATTCGTGAATATTCATTATCGTCGCCAGTACCTCACTGCGTAATAACTTCGAATAATCGCCGCTGTCGTAATTTTTAAACAATTTTATATTCCGGGGTTAATTGTAATTTCAAATACGCCATCAATTCACACGCTTTTCTAGAACAGAATTTACGGTTTCTGCATAATACCTGACCCACCTTTCCTAAGTCTACAACGGTATTATGCTAAATTTCTATCGAAATGCAAGTAGGAAGTGACAATTTGTAACAATTCCTCAGATACATCACAAAACCCTTTCTTTCACTGAGGTTTTGAAATCCTTTTGTATCTTGATAGGTACCCAACAAAAGGTGATAAATATTTAATCTCCTCCTCAAATCAGAATAGAGAAAGGACTTCAAGTACGAATAGAAATGTAATTCGTCCTCAACAATTGTCACCCATGACCGCATTGTTCATTCAAGGCATATGGAAGGTGTAGAGTTGTAGTTGAAAAAAGTGTGCACTTTTTTAATTTTACGCCCGTTTACGTTAGATCTACTTTGAAGCTGTCATCCCTTCATCAAATTATATAGAATGAGTTTGTGAGATAAGACTGCTTATAACGGTTCATGTTGTTAGAATCTGTAAGTTAAGTTCATGAATTCTTACCAATCGTTAGTGTTTGAGACGAAGTTCATTACAATCGTAACCATTAATATGTTACACGTAGATCCATCGTGTTGTACTAAAAAAAACAAAGTAATACTTGCACTTCTTTAAGTACAAGTAAATCAGCATCAGAGAATTTAAATATTCATACCAGTTACTTGTCTTGAAGAATATAAAATCATGAGAACGTAAGGGCCGAAACACATCCAGGCTGGTTTTAAAGCTAATCTCTCAAAGCTTTCCTTGAGGCGAGCTACAGAGCCGTCCGCGGAATTCTCAAAACACAATCAGCCCAGCTGATGACAGTTGTCAAATTTGCTAGCGATTCGTAAAAAGTGTAAAATTTGCAAATCATTTAAATAAAATAAAATTAGTTGGCCTGGTTTCATTGTTATTTTTATCAATACAAACTCGCAAACAAAATCCCAACCTCAAAGTTCAACTGTTAAAAGCAAACAAGAGCCTCGGCCGAATTCAAATTCCAACATTGCCGGAAGTCCGACAGAGGCGAGCCTTGCGGCCATCTTTGCCGAGGCCTGAATTTGCGAGGCAAGTTTTAATGTGTTCAATCCCATGTTAACGTATAGGTTGGATATTCTTGCAGCCAGCTTCAGGCTTGGATGTGTTCAAACCACGCCTGGATGTGTTTCGGTCCTAATGTTTTCGACAATTAAACGCATTTTGAAAAGCTTATCATCGTCATACAGGGTGTATTTGTTAAGTTTACAAAGCCGCCGGCTGTGGATAGGTTTTGGTGAAACAAACAAAAAATTTGCCGGTGGGGGAATCGTAACGGTTTAGCCGCTAGGGCCTGTTGAAACATTTTTTTAGAGTTTTACATATCACCCTGTATTTTTGTAACCCTATACCTATTTTCATGAATAATGAATACTTCTACCTATGTAAAATAGTAAAAGTGACGGTTCCACCCTACCAACTTCCAGAGTTATGAATCGTCAATTTTGGAAGTGAGCTTTCTAATTTTTGAAAAAAAAGTATAGGTTAACTACTTATTTTTTGGAGAAACCCGTAGTTGAAGTTGAAATTTTAGTTAAAAAAACCAAAATCTTGACTCATAACACTGGAAGTTGATACGATGGATGGAACCGAGGAAAAAATAGTAGAGGTGTCGCGGGACGCCCGACAGAACCGAAGTTTTTACGCATTTTTCGGTGGAAGTAGGTATGTAAAGAATATATGGATTTTTTTTGTATGTGGTAAAACCAAGCTTAGGAATCACCCTTTGTACCACTAGTCCGTCATGTCGTTCGAGTCGTCGTGCAATGTCTAGTAGTAAGCTTGGCTTGAAGGATAGAGGAGAAAGGATAGGTTAGGGGTCTGGAGGGTGCGTGAGTAGATGTCGCTGAACCTTGCGTTTGAACTCTGAGATGTTGCATTAGTTCGGAAACACCGACTGCGGAAAACAGTTCCAAAACCGAGTTGTTCTATTTATAAACGAACTTCTAAACGGTAATGTGCGTGAAGAGGGGGCTGTAGTGTATGGGTGTGAGCCGAGTTGCCTAGTCTTGTGTTGCGGGAAAAAATTTTGAAAGGGCTGCCACATTCCTACGGTGGCTTAAGGATTCTATGGAGGAGCAAAAGGTGCTATCGCCAATGAGTTTGATGGCGCAGTTTTGCACCTTGTGCAGCCAAGCCAAGGTGGTTTTGGGGCGCCCGCCCAGATATACGTGTTGTATTCAAGGCGAGGCCGAATGTAGGACTTGTAAATTGTAGTTACGGCAGCTGGCTGAAGGAAGAACTTACATCTCTTGAGGAATCCCAGACATTGATAAGCTTGTTTGGCGACTTGGAATATGTGATTATTCCATCGCAGATCATTAGATAAAGTCACGCCCAGGATGTTAAGAGATGGGTCAGCTGTTAGATTATCGTTGCCCACTGAAATAGGAGGAAGGTCGGTGCTGGTTTTGGTGGAGATAAGACAGTACTTTGTTTTCAATGCGTTGAATTCGACACGATTCTTGCGGCCCCAATCAAGTATTAGTTCAATGTCCGCTTTGAGAGAGTTGGACATGAGTTCTCGGTTTAAGAGACAAGGTCTGGCACTTGCTTGTCTTATGTTGTCGAAGGCGTAGGAGTAACGCAGAGTACCGTCATCGGCGAAACTGTGAAGTGGGTTGGAGGGGATTGAGAGCAGATCATTAATGAATATAAGAAAGAGAGCAGGAGAGATGGTGTGAGGGTTGGATTCGACGCCATCCAATACTACCTTGATTGAACGGTCAGAAAGGATGCTAATATTTTAGAGGTTTACCAATGTTCACAAATATTTTTATTTTGTATATAAATTATATGTTTCGTAACTGGTGTGTTTTTACGAGCTCCGGTAGTTACTCCAACGCCCAACCCCTCTACCAGGAGGATCGGATCTGTGAATTTTACCACATCGGATAGGGTGGCCCCGCTATACCCCCGGGCACTAGGTACGTCCGTCGTCGGTTGGTTTTCCAGGAGGTACCAGCGAGGATGTGACGGTACGGCTTTATTGTCTAAGAGCTTGTCGTACTTCGAACTCTTCTGTTGCTTTTTTGGATGCTTACATTCGCCAATGAGCTATTCGCTGCGCATTCGATCAGTCGCACCAGCTTTGAGGGCACTTAACTCAACTCAACTCCACTCCACTCAACTCAACTATAATGCATCTATAGTTGCGACATATTTAAATATGTAATACTTAATACGTAGTAAAGAGCTCATAGTAAATAGTACATAGCACATAGTACATAGTACAGAGTTCGTAGTACATAATATATGTATATCTAGTACACAGTATATAGTGCACAGTACACAGTACAATGTACACGCTGTACACTCAGTACGCTAATTCATCAGTTGCCACTAGTGTTTCTTCTCGAGAATTCTTTCTCGAGAATTTCTCGAGAAATGAAACTATTTTCACTATCTCATTTCTCGAGAAATTTAATGTTGTTTCCCCGAGAAATTTATGACTGTTTTCAATCAATTTCTTAAAATTTTTACTCTTTTCTCATATCCATACATCTTTGTTTACTTGCATACATACTAACTTAGTTCGAATATATTTGTTTTTGTGCGGCCGTTTTTTATATGTGTTCTTTCATAACCTTCTATATTTACAAGCCATGAACAAGAATCTCAATTGAAAGAATCTGACTACCAAATTCTCCCAAATTTTCCAAATTACACTAACAACATAACGTGACTTCACCGAGTTGTAGTCCGATTGAGCGGAAATTCGCTCTCAATATTTTCCTTGTTCATGGATTGTAATATAGAAGGTTATTTTTCTTTTAATGCAGGTTTATGTGTGTTTCGTTTTAAGCCCGCTCTACACGATGCCATGACCACCCTCCAAATTCACTGTCAAATAGAAGAGAAATAAGATATATGTGACATTTTAACATCAAAATTTGCTAATATCTTCAACAGTAAATGCCGTAACACAAAAATTTTCCGTACATTATTCATAGGAAATTGTTTAAGCTTTCTAATTTTGGAAAAAAAATATTGGTTAACTACGTTGGAGAAAGGGTAGTTGAAATTAATCTTTTTGTTAAAAAAACAAAATTTTGATTTTGATGACTCATTGCTCTGGAAGTTGGTAGAGTAGAACCTTCACTTTTACAGTTTTAGATAGGTGGGAGTATTCGGCGTAAAAAAGTGCATTTTTTAAGCTAAGCTAGGCTCATTGGTTCTCGAGAATCTGGCAATAATTGGAAAAAAGACGTTTTGCTTATATGTACCTCGATAACGGTTCTTTGGAATAATAAATGAGTGTCATTTTCGTTTTCAGCGACCTCAAATTAGGTTAAAAAACAGTTTTCCTATTAGGTACCCCCGCAATTAAAAAAAATTTGAAAACTAATGTTATTAAATGCAACATTAGATGCGTTATGTTTTTTAAAAAATTACTTTAAATCACATTAAAGCTTGTTTTGTAATCTTTATATTTATACCTACTTATTATTTTCTTATTACTTAATTCTTATAAACATTTATTTTGTGTTATGAATAAAATGGAATTTTAATTTTTATTTCATGAACTTTTTACAAATTCACAATATTTCTCGAAAAATGAGAATTCTCGAGAAGTAAAATTTATTTTTCTCTTTTCTCGAGAAATAGAAACTACCGAGAAATATTAAACACTAGTTGCCACTTGTAAAAATCGGAGTGCTTTGTTAAGTTAACGGTGACGATTTTTTAAAGTTGATGATGATTTCTCTAGGTTTACTTCCCATAAAACGTTCGGAAAAAAGCTTCGATTCAAAAACTAAAACAACAAGAAAATTTAACTTATCATTCATATATTATGAAATTTAAAAAAAACGCAACGTGTAAAAGTTTCTTCTAGTTTTTCTTAATGACGTGCGGAAGGTCGTAAACTCCTCTCACACATTTCAATTTCACGCCGGGTACATCTTGAAGACGGCCAACCCTACATAAGACGATGTTGTGCTCTTGTAAATTGTGTCCAATTCCTGGAACATAAGCTACCATTTCTTTACCGGTCGACAAACGAACAAGAACGCATTTTCGATTTGCTGAGTTTGGTTTTTTCGGTTTTTTAATTAATGTCTTTAGGATTACACCCTTCGCAAATGGTTTGCCATCTAAAGGTTGTCGGGGCGGGCGTGTTTTGATATGGGGCCCAGTTCGGTGCATTTGATTCAATGTCGCCATATTTCTGACTGTTGATATAGTGGAATTTAGAGCTGAAAATAAAAATAATGTTTAGATGTTTTATCTAGCATAAATGATTGCGAAAAATTAGATTTGAATTATAATCGAATTTAGCACAGCAGAAAAAAGATTTAGAAAAGAAAACGAAACTAAAACTAAAGACATAATAACAGAAAGAGATCAATTTGATTAAGTGGGCATTGAATACAGCGATATTTAACCCTTTTACTAAAATTTCGAATTTGGATTAACTTTTTATCATAATAAAGAACAGCAACGAAATGATCGGCAGATTATTCCCAATTCAATCAACAGAGGCGTGGAAGTAATTCTTGATCTTGATAAGGGTCACAAAAACAATGTCGTACTCAACATCTCCAATACGAAATGCAGTCTTGTTTCTAATCAACCTGCTTCACTCCTCCTTCCTTCAGTAAACAATCAGGAGGTAACGGCTGACCAAACTAATAATATTCTAGAAGCAACACTGCATGAGGCTCTGTGATATAATGAACAAATGTCCAATATACTATAAACAATGCTCCCATACTGTACACTAGAATAAATCGACTGTGGGACAACCTCCTATTGTTAACACGTCCGAAGTAATAATTCTCTCATTCCGAACATCCAAAAGTTAAAAAAACCATACCACGGGCCTTATTGTTTGGTGACTGCACTTCTCGCGGCCTCCAGGCCTATTCAGCATTTTCCACACTTTCTTGTATCTATCAAGGAGCTCATCCCGTACAAAACAAAATATTCTTCTTATGATTTTCCGTTCGTAGATTTTAAGATGATATTCTGTTTGTTTGGTGAATGTCCAAGCCTCAGGCCCGTGGCATAGAACTGGGCGGATTAATGTTTTATTATTCTCACTTTGCATTGTCTTAAGGTTCTTTAGAATCAGGATAGGTTTTATTTGCGGCTACGATAGGTCTATGCATGTTGTCCTTTATCTTATTTTCTGCGGTAAACATCCCTAAATATATAAAATTGTCTACAATTTCCATTCTATGTTCGTCAAGGCTGGTACTTCGTCCAAATCGTTGTTCTCATTTTGATACAATCATATACTTTGTTTTCGTGTCATTTACTCCTAGATTAAATTTTGCTGAGCTTCTTCTTCAATTTTTGAAAAGTTTTCCTTTACTTCTTGTCCTTTGCGTCCATCTGCGAGGGCTAGTATCTGAATGTTTCTTGTGAATACGTCATTTGCTCCATTAAGTTCTGCTTTCTTATTATTGCTTCCAGAGCAATGTTTAAAAAGGATTGGTGAGATTGCATCTCTTTGTCGCAGACTTGATTCTTGAGGGAAGTTTATATTGAATTGCAACGTGAATTCTCACTTGTGTTATTTTGCACAATGTAAACTGGCTGACTTACTCAAATGGCACCAGTGTTTCTGGCAAGGACATCGAGCTCTTTGCAGACATCAATAATTTACATCAAATTGTAAATCATCCCCCGGGAGTCCCTGATGTTGCGGATCAAAGAGGCTATCTCCTTGATCTTCTTCTTACTTCTCATCCAAGGCGTTACTCCGTCGAAGTTGATTCACCTCTCGGCAATTCAGACCACTGCCTAGTCAGCGATAACTTCCCATTCAAATTTCCCACCCCTCCCAAACCAGTTAGGCGAACTTTATGGCATTATGGGAAGGCCAATTGGCTGGGGCTTTTATTTCTTTCCAATCCACTGACTGGGACAGGTCTTTCCGATATAAAAACGTCAACTCTGCCGCTATCCGTATCACCAGGTTCATACAGGCAGGAATGCATTTGTACATTCCCCATTCTACCAAATCTGTGAAGCCTAGGCCCAACCGATGGTTTAACCGGGAGTGTATGAACGCAAAGAAGCCGCCTTCCGAGCGTACACGAGTTTTCCGAATGAATCGCTCCGTTTAGAGTACATTCAACTAAGAAATTCCTGTAAAGCCACCATCAGGAAACTTCATTTGAGTTGAGAAGTAAACTCCTTAATGCAACCTCTGGTAGCAAAAATTTCTGGTCCTTGGTAAGTTCCATCAAGAAGAATTTCACTACATCCACAACCCCTTCATTTATCCACAATGAGAAGGTGATAACAGACAGCAAATCCAAGGCCGATCTATAAGCATCTCTGTTCGCCTCAAATTCTTCTTTACCCGAAACTGATATGCTACCCCCGGTTTTCGAACACAACGCCCATTCAATGGGCAGGGTGTTCTTCAGGACTCGCAAGGTGTACAGTTGCCTCAAGGAGCTCGATGCCAACAAAGCGACTGGACCCATATATAAACCCCCCATCGTCTTAAATAAATGCGCCTCACCTTTGGCTAAACCCCTGCGCAAACTTTTTGGTCTATCATACTTCTCCGGAGTTTACGCAGACTCTTGGAAACTTGCACATGTTCAGCCCATACCGAAAAATGTGACTCCAGCATTCCCTCCAACTACCGCCCAATAGCAATTACGTCTATTCTCTCCAAAACCATGGAGACGATAATCAACAAAAAGCTTATAGGATATCTAGAATCCAACCAACTTATAAATGACAAACTACGGTTTCCGACAAAAAAGATCCACTGGCGATCTTTTAATTTGCCTTACAGAGCATCTCAACCGAAGTCTGAATGGATTTGGTGAGTCTAGCCTGGTTGCTCTAGATATCTCCAAGGCTTTCGATAGAGTTTGGAATCTAGTCCTGTTGGCTAAACTTAAAGCTATTGGAGTCGACTCACTTCTACAGAAGTGGATTGAGAGTTTCCTCTCCGACCGTTCAATCAAGGTAGTATTAGATGGCGTCAAATCTAAATCTCACCCCATCTCTGGGGGGGTCCCCCAGTGGTCAATTTTATCACCTGGTCTATTTCTTATCTTTATAAATGACCTACTTTCAACCCCTCATCGCTGACGACGGTACCCGCGCTACTCTTACTGCTTCGACAATGCAAGACAAGCACGTGCCAGATGATGTCTTGATGATCGTGAAATAACGTCCAACTCAATAAACAAAGCCATTGACATTGACAAGACATTGAACTCATTGGGTGTTGCTACAAGGAGACTCGAAAAGTCGTCCGAAATCAGATTTGAGTCTCGTTATTTAATGCTACACGAGGCTGTTTTCGGCTTAGAATAATTCTTTACCCTACATGAAAGCTTTGATTGTGTGTGTATACCGCGGTCATTGTTTACATTTGGGAAGGGAGAAGAGAAAGAAATGTGCGTATGAGTTAGTTTTCACCCCGGACATTTTTGGGTGAAAATTCTTTCGTTAAAGTTTCGTCATGTGCGTCCTTCTTTCTCTCCACTCCTTCGTTTCTTTCCTATAAAACCGGGTTTTTCGTACTTTTTGAGTCTCCGTGTAGCACCCCACATTGAGTGAGGCCGCAAGAATCGTGTCGAATTCAACCCCACCAAAAACAAGTAGTGTCTCTTTTCCTATAAAAAGTGCAACACCTCTTCATCCGTGACAGTGGGCGAAGTTGAACTTATGGCCGACCCATCCCTACACATCTTAGGCGTGACATTAGCCAAAGACTTGCGATGGAATGAACACATATTCCAAATCGCAAAAGAAGAATCGCAATGCTTGGGATTTCTTAACAGGTGCAAGTTCCTTCTCCAGCCATCGGCCCGTGCTGTAATATACAAATCCTACATTCGGCCTACTCCCTAATTTGGGGCGGCGCACAGTGGCGAGAAATCCCAGTGTTCCACCCAAATTACTCAGCTAATTAAAATTAAAAGACGAAGATTTAAAAAAAAAATTTGTTACGAAAACTCAAATTTACGGCTCGTTAGAATAAATTTAATCGAAAAAAAGTATTTTTTAGCAAAAATTAGATTTTTTATTATAAATTACAAAAAATAAGAAATCAAATTTCAAAATCCGGTTAGAAGGATCGATAGGTAAATTCAAGATGAACATTTTAAAAAAGAATTGTCTCAATAACTTAAAATGTATGACCTCTAGAGTAATTTGGGTGGAACACTGGCATTTCTCGTCACTGTGCGGCGCTACGATAACCACTTTAGCGTTGTTAGATAAAATACAAAAAAGGGCCCTTAATTATTCGACGACGACACCGTTTGCTCCACCATAGACCCCTTGAGCCACCGTAGGAATGTAGCAGCACTGACAAAATTTTATCGCTACTATCATAGTGACTGTTCCACCAAAATAAACGCTCTCCTGCCTCCACGGCAATCTTATACCCGCAACACCAGATTAGCCCACTCCTCTCACTCCCACCACCTGCAACCCGTCTTTTCGTACACTCAACAGGATAGCAATTCGTTTCTAAGTAGAACAACTCGACTGTGGAATAATCTCTCGCAGTCAGTATTTCCGAGCTCTTACAAAATCCAAGAGTTCAAACGCAGGGTTCATCGCCACCTTCTTCAACACCCCGCCGAACCACCATAACACTTAACCTACCCCCCCCCCCCCCCCACCTTATAAGCTTACTGTTTCACATTGCACTATGACGTGACTAACGAAATAACCGGCTGGTAGTACAAAGGCTGACTCCTGAGCCTAGCACTGCCACATAAAAAAAACAGTTCTAATAACTTTTTCGGGAAACCCATTTATCTCATGTTGTTCCACAGCTCTTTTTAACGCAGGTCATAATCATTTCTGAAGTCTACAAAAAGAAGATGTATATCAATTGTGATTGGTCTGTAGTTTTTGTAATTCATTAATTTGCCTTTTTTATGGACTGGGACAATTGTACCTAAACGCCATTCTTCCGGCATATTTTGGCTTCTCAATGAGGTAAACTACACTATCCATCACGCGTCCGTCACATCGACCTTGAAATCGCTTTTTTAGGCAAGAGGTAGCCGCGAAGTTGTGTTTTTCCTCACTTGTGAACCCTAAAATTGTTCAGTCTCATCATCCATCACACTAATACAAGCATATGTAACTGCATTATCGTTGGTTTTCGAAAATTTTGAATAATTCCTCATTCCTGTTTTGACGGTTGGCGGATAATTATAACTGTGATTATAAAAAAAACCAAAAAATTGGAATCCTCTCTAACGTTTGAATATCACTTTGCACTTTGCGAATGACTTGCTTCGTATTCAACTACATAAACATTACAATCGTTACACAAAAAAGAGCCCGAAAAGTGAGTCCATAGTGTAATATCAGATTCATATTCAAATCGCTTGGATGTGATGGACGAATGATGGATAGTGTAGTTTACCTCAATAATTTACAAATAAGACTATAAAGGCTCGGCCACGATAAGAGCGGCGAGCGGCAAGCGGTGAGCGGCGAGCCGCACCAGAAAAATTTAATGTCTCGGATTAGTGGCGAGCGGCACCGCTGAACGCTCACCGCTTCGTGGCCGGATTCGAGCGTTTTTCATATAAAACAATACAAAATAAAATTTTGCCGCTCACCGCTAGCCGCTCGTATCGTGGCCGAGGCTTCAGGGTATTCATGAAAACGCATTACGGTATGTACAGACTAAGCAAACGCAAACGAATGAACATGTGGCCACATTATCTTATCATATTTTTGTACGGGCATTCAAAAGTCAAGCGCATGGTAACAAACAACGAACGAACTCATGCAGTGGATACGGACTGCAAACAGCAAACGAACGAATTTGAACTATTTGCTTGAATTCGGAACTCATAAAGTTTGCGCACATTCGATCGTTCCTTATATGTGGACGAATTTCAAAATGTAAAAAACGAATCCGTTTGCGTTTGTCAATGTTCGGAGTGGATAGCTCAAACACATGTGTTGACATTTATTTCAGAAGCCTAAAAAAACGAAGACAATTGTGATTTTGCTCATGCTTTGAACCTACATATCTTCTAAATGCAGTCACTCAAGTTTCTGTTCTTTACACCAAATAAAAGAATACACATTTACTTAAAAGATGATAATTAGTCTAGGAGTTATTGAACTTTAAGTAAATTAAAAAAAAGTTTTTTTTCGTAAACACCCTGAATCTTAGTGGATAGTCAGGATAGCCCCCTCTCTAGAACAATTTTTTTCTCCAAATACATCCAGGAATCACCCCTAAAAATATTAGCTACGTTTAACGTCTGATATCTCATGAATGGCAATTCGTACGTGAAAATGTTAATATGTTTTTTTCGTAGGTAATAATCGCATAATCTACAAACTTTGTAAGCACTCTTTTATCATAAGGCTTACCGTTTAAGATGTATTTGCAAAAATTGATATTTTTACCTTTTGAGGGCTAAAACCGCACTGCCGGGGCAGAAAATCGGTAGACTTCATAACCGCTTATTAATAACCCTAAAATGCACTTCTCTGCCAATGTTCAGCCTCTACCTAATTATTTCCGCTATTTCGTTTTTTTTGGCTTAATTTACATGTACTAAATATATTCACTAAGTATTCACTGCTATAAGTTTTATCAACAGTAGAGTAACTGTCTCGCCTACTAAATTTGTGATTGCAACTAAAACTTCTGCAAATATTTCTAAAATGCATGTTCATCACTATCGGTCACAAAGTTTGTAGACGCTCTCACGAATCGAACACAAAAAACCGCATTAATATCCGTCTTAATGTTCAAAAAATCCTAGGTTCATTGCTTTATTTCCTCGACTAACATACCTTTTATACGCGTATTTTTACGATGTTTGTTTAATGAACGCACCTATGATAACATGATGTATGTAAACGATATAATTCTGCAGTAAAAAGCCAGAAGTGCTTAATAATCATGTCAAATTAGCATGATTTAGTGTAGAAGTTCCCATTTTTTTAAGTTTGGCCTAATTTTTTTTGGAAAGTGCTCAGAAACACTTATTGATCAAGTGTTATATGGTCTGAGGGTATGCAAATGTTTTTATCCATTATTTATTTAAGAAATGGCTAATGTTAATGAACCGTTAATTAACAAATTAAAAATCTCGGAAAATATCTAACGAAATAGATCCTAAATCTATACACGGGTGTTTCCGAGGTGGCTGAACACAAATCCGAAGTCAAGATTTAAAAATCCAAAATGGCAGATCCAATATGGCCGTGACATATTCCCACGCACCGCTACAGATTTGCCTGCGCCTTCACGGACGACATTCTTCCCATGGTGCGCCGTCCACATCTGTCCTTTGCCGTTTGTCGGTTCTTCTTCTTGTCACTAGTCTTTTCGCCTTCATTTTCCCAGCAACTACGTAAGTATCGGTGTCCACATTCAATTCTCGATAACTCCTTTAAATCCAACAACTTCTTGCGATTAAGCCAATTAAGCCATTCGGTTCACGTTATCGTTCGATTCTCGTGCATCGAGAATTTGCCTACGTGGAGCTAATAATATGCTTCCTTTACTACTTTTACCGTAAAGCCGCCTAATAAGACTTTCATGTCGTAGGGACGGACTTTATCATAAGTCATTTTAAGAGTTTCATAAAAGTCATCCTTTTCCTGTTTTGTTTTTTCCGTTTAAATTATTACTTTATTAATCTACTCTTTCAAAAAGAAACTAGGGTTTATTTCATAAAATCTGAAAAACAACAATTAAAGTGTGTAATGGCAGAAATAATGAACATGCAGATAATTATACTACGAAGTAGTGAAAATCAAAGCTGCTTCTATAGAGGCTACTGCCTATTTGAATACTATATAAACCTCTGATTCGATTTGACCCAATTTTGCCAAAAGAACAAATATGAAATCTCAAGCTGCATTCGTTATCATATAATCATGTTCGTAATGAAACTCAATCCTTCCTAACTAACAAACGAAACAGATGTTTTGGCTTGAGCCAAAAGATAACTATCAAAATCATATTGTTATCTGATCATCAAGTGGCTCACAATACAATAACCTCAGGTCACAATTATTCAAACCAGAAGATCACCTTTTCGGGTAATTCTTATGTATCCATGCTAATATCTGCACTTAAGCAACTTCTAGCAAAAGTATGACTGACCATATGACATTAAAGATCAAGTCCAGTTGTTACCCTTTCTTATTGGTATTCCTTTCATGGATTTTTTAAGAAGTAACGTAAAAAGTAACAAAGAAAGAAAAGGATTTCTTAAGTGACGTGTTATGACGAATCTATTCAGAACAACGGATTAGTACAAAGGAACGACTGAACAGGATAAAGAATAACATAATGCGGTAGGACCAATGAGTTGTGCACGAGAATTGAATTCTGATGCTAAGTTGATAACATAGTTCCATTTTAAAGAAGTTGGCTTTCGCAACTATCAAACATAAATATGTGCAAAGTTTTGTTGTTTCGCTGCTATTATCGGCAAGATGAAATGAGTATGAAAATACAATAAGCTTGACATTTCTATAAAACATTTGTTTTAATTAATAGAAAATATTGTAATGGCAATGGCCATGGTAAATATAGCTATATTAGGGTTTTTCAAAAACAGTGGTTTTCAAAAAACAGCTGTTACTGTTTTTAATTTTCATAAAAACAGCTGATAACGGCTGTTTTTACTGTTTTTCGAGTTTTCTCTTATTTTACAATTAATAAATCATAGTATTTCAAAACACAAGCACTTAAAGTGATTTGTCTGAAAGACGCGATATTCTTTTGGTTCAAAAATTAGTGCAAACCGAAAACACACGCCCAACATCGGTCGATGTTAGTTTGATATGATTTTTGCAGATTTTCTGTGTGTTGACCAGTATTTTTGAAAATTATAAAATCCGATTCGCGCCGCTTGAATTGTAGTGACGATTCTTCTTTTTGAGGCAGCATGTCCAATTCATCTTGTAACGACAAATTTTCAGTATTCGGCCACTGTTGAACTTCATCTCTATTCTTACATCGAAGGCACCAAAAAGATGAAGGCTAAATTGCCTGCAAAAGTTAGTGTGGTTCCTGACGGAGTGGTTGTGGGTTCCTTGAGGCTTGGCAATAATTTCATAACATCCTCATTCATTCGGCCATCTATACGAATTTTTAAATTTTGTATGAGTTTATACTAATGTCAGAAAGCTTCTTCAACATGAATTGTAAATGTTGGTCCTCACGACTAAGATTCGTAACAGCTAATTTTACGGGCTTCATTGCCTTGACAAGTATGTTTAGAGTAGTGAAGTCCAATGTCATATTCAACGCCTTAAATTCTTTAAATATTTCGCGAATTTTTTTTCGTCTTGACCAGTTGCCCCGTCATTGATGGAATGGATCCCAATGACATTTCGACGCCTTTTGCAAAAATTATGGTACATTCACATTATGATATTACTTTTGTTCCACCTTGTATAAGAGTTACTCTGAGCAGGAAAACCTCAAATACGTTACATCAATATATTATCATTAATCGGTATATTTTCTTTTTCTTCTTATGCATTTACTGTTGGTTACTAATAGTAACTTACTATACAATTTTATATTATTTTCATACGCGTTGTCGTCCTCATATTTGAGTCCTATAGTTCCAAATCGTGTCTTATCCAACAAAATCAAAAATTGAGTTAGGTACACTGCTACAATCTATGACCTATGGTTGTTAAAAAAATCTTTTGCTGCCCATTTTAATAAAACAAAACTGGGTATTTTTCCAAACTGTGTCTTATCCCATATAAATATAAAATATGAAAAACAGTTTTTCCTCATTTATGAAAAAGTAAGAAAAGTGGAAAAGACACGTTTTGGAACTATAGGACTTATTTCTTTGGCTACTTTTACATGAGCGGAGACCGAACATGCAAAACGTAAATGTAATCGTTAATTCTCTTTTGAAGTCCATTGGAAATGGCTTAATGGATTTTTGTTGTTGCTTTTTGAAATTCTCTTTGCTTCCTTCTTCCGGCAACAAACATAACGCTGTCAAAATGTTCGTTCAAAAGTTCGACAGAGCCCTCCTCGTCGTACTCTCTCACCGCTTTCACCCAAAACCCCGTTTGTTCGTTCGTTTTGTCTATTCGGTGTCCGGCAGTTCAAAAACAGTAAAAACAATTAAGAGAAAAATAGCTGTTTGCTGTTTTTCGATTTTAGCCAAAAAACAGCTGTTTTACTGTTACGTTAAACAGCTTTGAAAAACCCTAAGCTATATAGGTCTAGAGATTTTGTGAGCAGAAGACTTTAATATTCATTATTGTATTTTAAGATAAGTGGTGAATCTAGTAAAATGTGTCGTAGCAAAAGAAAATATTACAAACTAAAAAAAAGCAAAAATACATATGAATACTCCAATTCCAAAACTGCTTCCTTAATCCAGTGAATTTGTGAGTAAAAGGGCTCCTAGTGGGAAAGTTTTGGGGTAGTTTTGATTTCTTTGATTTTTTATGTATTTTGGGGTGCTGAATCCGAATCTGAGGTTTGCTGACAAAATGTCGTGACGGAACATTGAGAAAAATGCAAAAATATGAAAAAGTTCGGACTTTTTCGCGGTGTTTCGCTTATAACTCGGAAACTATCAACTTTTCGTCGATAACATTCATATAGTAAATGAAAGAGCACAAAATTTCCTAAAAATCTTACTACCCATGTATCTCTATCCGACTCCCCCTTTTGGTTCTAGCGCTAGTTGAAAATTTCCATATTTTTCTAAGTCAGCAAAAACCCGATTTTCCAATTGACAACGCTATTATACAGGGTGTATCCGTTAAGTGGCCACTTTTTTGATCCTTTAGCGCCATCTACTTTTTGTATTTCAAGTCGGATGACGTCACTCCAATGACAAAAAATGTAGTTCGCAATGACCTCTACATTTTTTGTTTAAAAAACTTTTCGCTAAAACCTATACTTTCTGAGAAAAACGCGTTTCAAAATTTTTTTATTAAATTTTTGAATTTCTCAAAATCTGCATGCACCGCGACTTTCATAATTTTTCAGTAGGCTTCTGACACGCCCCCCTAACGACTTTCAAGGTCAAATGTCGGTTTGTCATTTTTCGGAGCGCAAATTGCATATTGACTGTACTATTGGACGAACAAAAAATCTTTTGGGAGCGGGGTGGAAATGGTAACGGTTTAGCCGCTAGGGCGTTTTGAAGTTTTTTCTTTAGAGTTTTACATATCACCCTGTATTTTTATAACTCTATGACCTATTTTCATGAGTGAGCTATCAGTGTACGCAGAATACTCCCACCTATCTAAAACTGTAAAAGCCAAGGTTCCACCCCATCAACTTCCAGAGTAATGAGTCAAATTTTCGGTTTTTTTACTAAAATTTCAACTAAAAAAACCTTTTTCCTCATAAAATACTCTGTATTATTGAAAGAGCAAGAGCCCATGAACTACCCCAAAACTTTCCTGATTAAAGTACTATTTTACTGGACTACCTGGATTTTGAAAAACCAGTGAGGTAGTGGCGGTTTTGGTCTCTGAACAGGCTCCTTTAACGAATCTGTTACCCATTTCATGGCTAAACTTACTAAATGGATGTCTACCAAGCTGTAAAACTGAAAAAAATGGCCAGATTGGTTAAAGAAGTTTGTTTAGAGGTTAAAACCGCCATTGGAATTGTAGTATTCATATCGATTGGATTAGTAAATCAAATAAAAAACTATGGCAAGGCAGTAAAGCCATTGATGTATATGACGATAGGAAAAAAACATCTTGGTATAAAGCCAAATGTATGATGCGATACAGATTAATAGCCGGATTCTAAAAGTCACAACGCAATCATAAGAATGGGGTGAGTCTCAACTTGAGGCAATTTGGTATTCTAATTGTGCAGTCACGATTTTGACAATCCGCACAACAGTCAAAACGATTGTCAAAGGAGTATGCAAATTTTGGTACCGATATCCAATAGCTATGTGTAATACGTCGTTGGATAGGTTTTTTAGAGGTTTTAAGGTACCAATGAACGCAGAATTCTATCTTACCAAGTTTTGGAGTTATGAGTCGTCAAAGTAGAAATTGCGTTTTTTTCTGTCGAGTCTGTGAGACACTTGGCTGGCACTTAACGGTAATTACAGTCCAAATGGTGGTAAAATACCGTGAATTCAAAAAAGTTAGCGTTATCGGCAGACATGCAATACGAATTTTTATGGACGTAACCGAAGAGGTGTTAAAAATGTACACACAAAATTAAAAGATCTACTCAAGAGAAATATTGTGCGAATTGATTGCACTGCGCACATTTTATCAAATGCCATTAATACAACTTCAAGTTCCATGTCAATTAATGTGAAAATCATAATGACAAACATTGTATTTATATTGGCTTGCTTTGACTCCAGCAATAGAGCGCATTTTACAATATATTATACGATCCTATTCGCTCGTATTTTTAGAGTTTGGAAAAATGTCCCACACTTTTGATAGCGTCCTTTCAAAATGTCACATAAGAACTTATGCTCTATTTCGTCCACAGCCACGCATGATTTTTTCATAAAACTACCCAAGAAAAAGTGAGCGTGGACAAAAGGTGGGTAGAAATATTTTCGCATTTTAAACTATAACTATTCCCCATGAAAATTTAGAATCATTGATTGAATGTGCACTATTCACTATGTTGCCCCGGCACTAATGTTGCCGTAGAGTGTATTTTCCCTTAGTAATGATTACTGGAGCAAGGGAAACTACTTGTAAGGACCCTAGCTGCAGTTGTAACGGTCAAATTCAACATTAGTAGGGGAGCTGGCACTTGAAAAAATCGTGTCGTCCCAACCTTCTGCCGTTTGGTATATAAGCTTTTCAAGTAATTTCAAGCACTTTTTATAATATGACATTTTTGCGGGAAGAAAATTGGGGTTAAAATTGAAAAAAATTCCTGCCGCTGCGTATGTAGATTCTATTAGGGCTAAATAACCGTTAAATACTAGTGGCAGACATTTTTGACCACAGAATAAATTCCGCATAAAAATTGAACCATTTTTTAACTCTTTGAAATATCTACAATGCTTCTAGCATTCCCCTCCATTAGATGATGTTCGTGAAGAAATTCCATTTCCATTATTTTAAAGACAAACATAGCCCTGGACTTCTTTAAAAAAATCATTAAAAATTTTACGATTACAAAATTTTGTTATCATCCATGTTGTCAAATGAAATGCGTGAATTGTATTTTGGCACACTTTGTAATTTTGAAGTAGCAAATTCGGAATTGTAACTTGGCACCCACGCTAAGACATAATTCGAATTAACCCGTTTATGTGACAAAAAATTTGTATGATCCATAATTCCAATTATTTTTGGAGTAGCTATAAACTAAGTAAATGAAATGAAAATGAAATCTCGTGGTGAATGTATGCCGCGCCATCTGTTAGAGAGCAGCAGAGTGTGATTTATTCACCAAAAAATTCACGTGAACTATCGCAAATGAAATTTTGACACTTGTGAAAATTTACATTAGCTGTGTTCCTTTTCTACTTTTTAGTACTTGCGAGCAGAGCAGAAAAGGAACGCAAAATTTGCTGATTGGAGTAAAACCCAACCTAACATTTTTGATATTATTTCATTTGTATACAAATAAAAGGTCAGAATAATAATTTACAACATAATTTAAAATAATGCGATTTTATTATTTATATTTTAATTTATTTTATTTATAAATTTATTATTTTTATTTTTATTTATAGACGTTTTTATATGAAAAAAGCTCAAAACAATCAAAATCCATCTATGGGGTGATAGGGTAAATAAAATAATTCACAATAGACTCCAAATGGGAGCTTTCCTCTGGCGGATTATAAGGCCTGGCGCGCACGGGCGACTTTTGTCTCCGTGACTGTTTAGTCGCTTTTATCAAGTCCGTGTATATGTATGGAGATGCGCGCATGATACGACGTGACAACTGGCGCATCTCCATACAAAATTCGAAAGTGACGAAACAGTCACGGAGACAAAAGTCGCTCGTGCGCGCCAGCCCTAACTGCGTAACCAAAAGTGTTATCTACTCGTATGTTAGAGCAGTGGTGGCGAACCTATGGCACGCGTGCCAGATATGACACGTACGAACATTTTGCTGGCACGTGAACAATTTTTTATTAAATTGGATTTAATATAGATTGATTTTAAAATTAATCCATGTTTTGGCAAGCGTGAGTGTGCACGACGATACAAAATAAGATTTCCTGGCGGAATCCGGCCCTAGGTACTGAAACGAAACATTAATCACTAATAAATCTATAGATGGTATCGCTGACTCACTTTCCCTCCTGCTTTGCACTTCGTGCTGCTTTGAAACAAGTCAAAAAACTAGTGGGATGTGGATTTTACCCTTTCGCCTTTCGGTCCACACGATCAACTTCCCAGTATGATGAATTTTTAATATTATGAAGTGCTAAATCTACAGGATTTTTCTAGAGTATTTGCTTTTCCTGAACGTTAGCAAACGAACATTTGTTTCGTAGGTACTTCGTTCGCGACACTAGAGCGCATGGTCGATGGTGGAAAATAATTCCACGTCCAAAAAGTACTGATTTAAGGTTTGAAAAATTTCTGATGTTTGTAAAGGGTGACGTAATTTTTGCACGAGTTTGCACGAGAGTACTCGGATTTTGACAAGTGATGCCTTGTTAGGAAGCTATCGCTGTGCGGTATCCAGAACAGGTAACTTTATTTAGAACGGGTTTCATTCCAACGTGTTTATTAGATATTAGAAAAACTAATGCTAAACTAGTGCTTGTGATTCTTAGCCCAAGTCTTTTCATTTAAACCAAAAAAAGGGCTCGACCGAACGTTATGAAATTTGTTCAGAGCATGTTTTCGTTAATATGCTTCGATCGGCATCTCAAAGAATTCGATATCGTTTTTGGTTAATAAAATATCGTGCAGGTACAAAAATCACGTCGTTTAAATAAAGTAAAAACGGCTCGGCCAAATTTTATGAAAGATATGTCAATACTTGATCTATGCCGAGTTTTTTCTTAACGAAATATTTAACAGCTGCCCAAATAAAACCCGTTGCAATTTCAACACGATGACATTTCCGTCCACTGCCTTACTTTTCTTTGGCGATCATTTCAGCAAATGTACGTACTTTCAATTTACGTGTAGAGCGCTCGAAACGATTTTCATTGGTAGCACACTCATCAATAAATGCTGACTTGATCTCTTCCCTTTCTGATCAACATTGAGCAAAAATCTTCGATTAATGGCTCCCGCCGAAATATGAAATAGCATATTTTTATAAATATCGCTCGCGAAAGGATTGACCGTTTGCTTAAATGCTGATAACAAGGATATTTTGTGGCTGTTACTATGTACAACTTTGTGCTGCCTCAGAACATGGCTTATTATTTTTGTCCATTTTATCGGTGCTCAGATTTCGCAATTTTCTGGAAAATTTTACAGAATCAGCCGTGTAAGAACCATTTTGCACCCCCGCCAGATGTAAGAAACGGTTTTTCGTTATTAGTTATCCATAAACTACATACTGTCAAGGTTTTATTTCGCATTTGAACCGGAATTCCTAAATATTTATAAAAATATTGTGCATAAACGATGGAGAATGCCAATATTGTTAAATTTTTTTTTAATTTTAAAAATTTTGATTCTGGTAATATATTATTTTTGTAAATTAATTTTTGAAATTGTGTAAATAAAATTCTGAAACCCTAAAATTAAAAACTGTTCGGCACGCCAGCAACACGATAAGTAATATTTGTAATTTTCTGGCACGCGCACATAAAAAGGTTCGCCACCACTGTGTTAGAGCAAGTGTAACTGCGAGTGCTCACGATTAAAAAATAGTAGAAATTAGCAGAAAAGGAACGCAGCTATTGAGTAGCCCATTTAAATTCCATTTCACGTTAATTAGGTATATTTAAAATTTTAGAATTACTATAATTTTTATATTATTTTAAAAATTCGAGTGAAGACTCGGTTTTTTTCAAAAACCAATCATCCAGCGAAACTCCATTGGTACTCCTTTTGTACAAAAATTAGTTGGTCGCCTTAATAAAGACCTCTTGGATGCTATCAAGTCTTATGTTTTTTCTATATAAATTGACTTTGAAAAGTTAATATTGTCAACAGTGTTTCCACGACACTTCGTCAAAAAAGTATCAAAATGAGAAAAAAATAGTATCCAAAAAGTATCTAATACTAGAAATTTCAAAAAATATACTAGTATGTATTAAAAACTTCGATAATTATAATG
The DNA here is from genome assembly GCA_963855945.1 of Thereva nobilitata. Classification (NCBI taxonomy): domain Eukaryota; kingdom Metazoa; phylum Arthropoda; class Insecta; order Diptera; family Therevidae; genus Thereva; species Thereva nobilitata. The sequence continues at coordinate 40,448,627 of OY979697.1, forward strand.
ATGCAATCCAATTTACGTCCAAATTTTGTTGTAGAGTTAAACGCCTCCATTCGGTGTTTATAGACTCAGCGTCTCAAAAAGATTGGAAAAATTTTCCGTTAGTATTAGTAAGGATTCCTTCGATCCCAATATGTATTTGGGATTCAAAACTGAAAATTATATAATTTCCAAAATAGAACCGCTTTTGTATTTGCAATGCGAGGTCTACATGAAAGTTTTTTATATTTTCTTTAAATTTTACAGCTTTATATTTTCTTAATTTTGTTAACCAATTTTGTACTTTAGCACCAATGTAAATTTCATGAACAGGCAGACAATTGAATTTCTTTTTCTTCTGGATTAATATCACCTAAATTATCAACTGATAATAATTTATCTAAGCAAATAAAGTTACTTAATATTAATTTGTAATAATGGTTCATGTATTCATATAGACAGTGCAGCCGAACTTTCTCTTGAAATTCCTTATTCATTATAATTATTTTGTTCAAAATGTATAAAAGAAAGTAGAAATATAGTTTGGTTTTTGGGTTATCTAAATCTTGAGCTATTTCTTTTGCGTTTGCGGACAGGTCATCAATGGTGCAAGAAATGAAATACAATTTTAAAGCATCCCTTGCTCTAGAAGTCTATTTACAACAGCCTCAAGAGAAAGCCGCGTTTGTGACTGCCATTACATCTTGTGAGGCTTAACATCAAAATATGTTTTTGATAATGGTTTTCGGTGGTAAATATAATTTTAAAAATAAATAAAATATGTTTTTGGCGAATAAATAAATTAGAATAAATTTTTACTACTCAAAAAGTATCCTTTTAATAAAAAAAGTATCCGCGTATCCAAAAATTTAAAATGTATCCAAAAGATACAATTGTATCCAAAATGGAAACACTGATTGTCAAACTACGACAAGATTTTATGTTTTAATTGGGATTGCAAGCAAATATTGAAACGTTTTCCGTAAACAGAAATTACATATACAGAAAAACAAGCTCTATCACAGTAGAAAGTTAACCCTATTGGAAAATAGGTAGTCTTGTATAAGTATTAGAAACAAGTGTTCTTATTTGAAAAAACATTTTTTTGAAATTATCCCCGAATACTGTTGCAAATGTAAAACTCGGCGTCGTGCTGTTAAGAATACTTTCTTTAAGACATCAGTCGTATTACACCATCTGAAGAAGCCAGACGTATTTGCAGAAGAATCCCTCAACTTCCTCAAACCATGCAAAATCTTAACAATAAAGGATCAAAATACCACACAGAGAGAATTCCTTCGCAATTCGCTCAAAATAAATACAAGTGAGAAAAGCCTTCCTTTTGTAAAGGGATTAAGCCCGAAATAACCAAACTGGAAATGACCAAAAGAGTAATTTTGGTATGCAAATTAGATCCCATTGAGAATCACTTACACAATGGAAGGGGCACACAAAATTCATTGGAATGTTAATGGAAATTTTACATATTCGCTAAATGAATGAGGCATACAAAAGCGTGACCAAAACCTTGTTAATCCAGATTTGGATTAATACATTTTTATTTTGTTAGGAGTTAGTTGAGCTAACAGCGGGACATTATTTATAAATAATTGAATCCTCACACGAATTAAAGCCAGCGGGGACGTGCACATCACAAATGTTAAATTGCAAAACGCTGTTTTCAATTTCTATTGCTATGCTGTAAAAATCTATCGATTTTTAATACAAGATAAAGGACACAAATAAATATGTTTTCATGCAGTTGTTATAAATAATTTTTTTTCCTCCGGATCTTTCGTAAACTATATAAGGAGATAGTTTTGTTTTACCTTGTACTCCACAATTCTGGGCTAAAAGCATTGCATTACGAAGGAAATTCATTATGTCTAAAATAATATGTTAGCAAAGTTTATTTAGAATTACGATAAATACCGCAACGGGAGACCGATTATTTAACCAAATACCATAACCTCACCGACACTGTACTGACAGTTTAATTGACAACTTTGACAACAGAAAGACATTTTGGGACATAACAATTTATTAAAGCCAATAACACATTACAGTAGAGATTTTTAAAACGGTAACCCTTCCATTTTTCAAAATAGTAACTAATTTAAAATTCCAATTTGTTTGTTTTTGTCTTGCAAGTGTCTTCTACGCGCTATTTTATAAAAGAAATTGCCAACCAATGAAATTATTATTCATACTGAAAAAATTGTGCAATTGTGCAAACAAAATTAAAAATGGGCAAAAACATAGCAAAAAACCCCAGAGGGGAAATTTTTAGTTAATTTTCATATTTGGGACAGACTTGTGACAAACATAAGGTTTGTTTATTAGTCAGTCCTAGAACTATCTAAATCATCCTAGAACAGAACAGTACAGGCTTTGGCGAATAGTCTTAAAACTTGTTATTTTTTGTCCGAGAGTGTTCTCGTTTGGTGTTCATTAAGTTGTTCTAAAGTGTTCTAAGTTTTATTTTTTGGTTCTAAATTTTTTTCAGGACAGTTTTGGACAAGAGTTTTTTATTGTTGTTTTTTCTTAGTTTTGACAGATGTGTATATGAAATTATGAGAACAGAAAATGTAGAACAAAAAAGTACAAAAAGGCGTTCATTAGATCTTCTGTTCTAAGTTGTTCTAAAGTGTTTGCTGTTCTATTCTATTCTACTCTGTTCTGTCTTGAAAACTAATAAACATACCTATAAAAAACCAAATTCACCACACACTGGCATTTACCAAGCGTGTAGCAGCAAAATTAAATAGATTTAACTCAAGATTACACCAAAATTTTGAATTAGTATAAACGGGTATTATACCTGTGACAAACTATACTTTCATTATGATGGTAACTTTCATTAGATGGTCACGGAAATGATGGGGTGAAACATTGATGCAAGTTACACTGATGCAAGTCACACTATCCATCATTTCGTTTATTACCGCCATACACAAACTGATTTTTTAGGCAAGGGGTCGCAGGGAAGTTATGCCATGGGTCTCAATGTCTCCTCACTTTTGACCCAGAAAATTTCCCAGACTCACCCATCGATTACACTAACACAAATATAACATCGTACTCTGAGTCTGCGAAAACTATGAGAAATTCCCCTTCTCTTTTGCGTTTATTGTACAACTACAAAGACATTACAATCGTTACAAGAAAAAGAGGCAGAAAAATTAATGCTTAGTGTAATCCTCGCATCATACACAAACCGTTTTGATGAGAGTATCGAGTGATGGATAGTGTAATTTGCACCACTATCCATCATTTCGTTTATTACCCCCCTACACAAACCGATTTTTTAGGCAAGGGGTCGCAGGGAAGTTATGCCATGGGTCATAATGTCTCCTCACTTTTGAGCCAGAAAATTGGCCAGACTCACCCATCGATTACACTAACACAAATATAACATCGCACCCTGGGTCTGCGAAAACTATGAGAAATTCCCCTTCTGTTTTGCGTTTATTGTACAACTACAAAGACATTACAATCGTTACAAGAAAAAGAGGCAGAAAAATGAATGCTTAGTGTAATCCTCGCATCATACACAAGCCGTTTTGATGTGAGTATCGAGTGATGGATAGTGTAATTTGCACCATTACACTTTACTTTCATTTGCATCTGGCAATATCTAGTGAAGATATAAACCTGCCTGTTTTTTGCTTTAATTTTAAGCTGTTTTAATTTGGAATATTTAAAAAAATATTTTTTAAAGTAGTAAAGAAAATATCCTTGCAAATTGTTGCTTAACTAACGTGAAATCAAATTATTTTATTTTAAAATGTAGTTTCCAATTTTCCAAAAGATGTCACTTTACAGAAATTACAGTCCAAATTAAAGTAAAATACTTTCATTTTAGACTTTCGTTATGGTGGGTTTTTGCCACGATAATGAAGGTTATTTCCATTATGATGGTATATGTGTCACAGGTATTATCGAAGATTCTCATAATTACATTCTTAAATGGCCGGGTCCACACGTTGACACCAAGGTTGGCCTCAATGCTACTTGCGCAACGTGTAGATCGAGAAATTTTCAGGTGGCCTGAGCTTTGGGATTGGCTGTCTCGTATCGGAATCTGCACCAACGTTCGCTGGTAGCAACGTGTGGCGCCGGTATATAACTTTAGCTTAAAGGTGGATTTACATATCTGACATTTTTCTGTCGCGCCGGTCCTTTTTTAAATTTCGACCAATCAGAAACAACCTCTGCGACATCGTACCGTCACGACGAAGAGTTAAATAAACTTTAACTTTTCTGTCGCAGGATGAAAAAAACAGCCTACTGACTGAGTGAAAATTGAAATTTAACTTGTTTGGTTCTTTTTAAAAATAAAAGTCCTTGCCGATTTCTTTTTTTAAGGAGATTGTTCACCCAACATCTTCTCTTATTGTCACTTTTTTTAAATAATGGCCATAATAATAAGATTTTTAGATTTTGCAATCTTTTTAATTTATATTTTTAAGTTATTTTCATTTTTATTCTCTTTACGTCAGTTGTCAAAAGTAAACGAATCTTTTTGGCTGCGACAGAATTCGTCACAAATGTAAAACACGTATTAAAAATCTGCGACAGAAATGATCAGCTGTAATAAGGCGCGACGGAAAAATGTCAGATATGTAAATCCACCTTAAGCCTAGTATGGAGTTCGAACGGAATTCCGTTCCCCATATAAAATACACGTAAAAAGATGCACGGAATTCCGTTCACCAAATTTTTCCGTGCCCTTTTTGTTTTACGAGTACGCAGATCGAAGGGAAAACTATTGGTAATATTTAGCTTGTGCAATTTTCTAACAGGTGGCTTGCAGGGAATTGGAGACTTTTTTCCGTTCATGTTGGAACAAATCTGTTGTGACTGGTACGCCTTACTTAGACATCCAACCGAGCTGGCGTCTCGGCCATTATGTCAGCTATTGGAACCTAGTGCAACAGAGGGTGTCGTACATGTGCCTGCGATATTGGCAATATACCATATATATCGAAGATTTATCCGGATTTATGATGATCTCTTAAAGGCCTCGGGCATAAAGCTGGTGGTCCATCAACTGTCGGCGACAAAAAAATTTTCTTTCCCCGTAATGTGGCGAGTGTCCGCTGTGAACTGGTTTATGAAATGCAGCTGCCTTGCCCTTCGGGGCGAGCTCGGGTTTGAAATTTGCCTAAAACCGAAGGTCATTGGCGTGTGGTCGGTCATGATGTGGCATATATTTCCTTCAACGTTTCTAAAGGCCCAACTATAATGCACGTAAGAAACGCACGTCAGCCGACGTGCGTAAATATGAAATTTTCGTCAAACGTATAATGGTTTGTGTATACGTAAAGTTTTCACAAGTTTAAAATTATGAAAATGCATAAATATTATTCATTGACTATTAAAACTTGGCTATTAATCTTTGCATATTAAAAATGATCATGTTTATTTTCAATTTTAATAAATTTCTCATCAAAATCACTCCCATAAATTTGAAGCACAACATTTTCCATACTCTTTCTTGTTTAAAACCCACAAAACAACAACAACAAAAATCAGCTGTCATCAATTTAACTACAAATGGGCATATTCACACAGTGCACATTCATGGCACCTAAAACCGGTTTTATAGATGAGAGAGGGAAGGGAGCGGAAGAACTTAACGAAACATTTTTCACGCAAAAGCAAACGCGTGAAAACTGGCACACATATAAAAAGTTACTTCTATCTCTTGCATTCTTTAGCTCTGTTTTTCTCTAACAAGTAAATTTCATCTGCAATACATTTAAAGGTTCCTGTATAGCATTCAAATTTACTACACTCATTTACGCCCCGTCTGAGTTGCTAGGAGTTGAATAAAACCGGTTTTACTCACCACAATTATGGCAGCGTGTGAATATGCCCAATGGGCATATTCACACAGTGCACATTCATGGCGCCTAAAACCGGTTTTATAGATGAGAGAGGGAAGGGAGCGGAAGAACTTAACGAAACATTTTTCACGCAAAACCAAACGCGTGAAAACTGGCACACATATAAAAAGTTACTTCTATCTCTTGCATTCTTTAGCTCTGTTTTTCTCTAACGAGTAAATTTCATCTGCAATACATTTAAAGGTTCCTGTATAGCATTCAAATTTACTACACTCATTTACGCCCCGTCTGAGTTGCTAGGAGTTGAATAAAACCGGTTTTACTCACCACAATTATGGCAGCGTGTGAATATGCCCAATTCTCACAAAACGTACGTTCAGCGCGGTTCTTTTCGCATTTTCACGTTTAACGAAACTTAACGAAACAAAATATGACCGACGTACGTCCAATATGGCCGAACCCATTAATTTCCACGAGAGCGCCCTGATGACGTGCATTTCTTACGTGCATTATAGTTGAGCCTTTAACCTCTTGCTCGCTTTGTGCCTGTTCACACAGGTCGCTTTGAGGCGCGACAAAGCGAACGAAAAAGCGAATATTTGTTTACACGTTTCACTTTGTGTCCAGTCGTTTTTATGACAGGTGGAACATAAGGCTCAACTATAATGCACGTAAGAAACGCACGTCGTCTGGGCGCTCTCGTGGAAATTAATGGGTTCGGCCATATTGGACGTACGTCGATCATATTTTGTTTCGTTAAGTTTCGTTAAACGTAAAAATGCGAAAAGAACCGCGCTCAACGTACGTTTTGTGAGAATTTGTAGTTGAATTGATGACAGCTGATTTTTGTTGTTGTTTTGTGGGTTTTAAACAAGAAAGAGTATGGAAAATGTTGTTCTTCAAATTTATGGGAGTGATTTTGATGAGAAATTTATTATAATTGAAAATAAATATGATCATTTTAATATGCAAAGATTAATAGCCAAGTTTTAATAGTGAATGAATCATATTTATGCATTTTACTAATTTTAAACTTGTGAAAACTTTCCGTATACACAAACCATTATACGTTTGACGAAAGTTTGATATTTACGCACGTCGGCCGACGTGCGTTTCTTACGTGCATTATAGTTGGGCCTATACGGTACGGGAACAAAGTTTGTGATTTTCATAAAAGTGACATAAATTTTTATAAACTGTGATTACCTGAATATAATTAATTTTAGTAAAAAATCTGTGCAACAAAACTGAAGCCTGAAAATTGTCCTATCGCACGTTTGCTCCCAATACGGGTGAAACGAAAATAAAATGGAACAGTAAGGTGATACAAAATGAAATTGAAACAGTCAGCTGGTCAGAAAAGCGAACGTGAGTCGCTTTCAAATCGAGACGCACTTCCTTCCCACCCGAACGCTCCCCGCACCTGTAAATTTCGTGTTGAAAGGTCGCGGTGACCACCCGTGTGAGCACTTTGTAGACGACTAGCAGTTCGCTGTAATAATAAGAGATGTTTTTTTGTTTGGCCGTCGTAAGCTTGCACCAACAGCAACCTCTGACGCGTCGACATGTAAGATTAATGCGGCAACAATGCTGCTCTTCAATGCCGCGCAACGCAAATATGCAGAATGTACATACATGCACTGGGCAGCACTTTGGGAAGGGCGGCTTTTTCGCGAGCGAAGCAAGCGAAAAATTTACACAATATATTTTATAAATATGCCGCGTCGACGGCAAAGGCGGCATCTCAATATAAATGAGCGACGGTAAAGCAATGAAATTAAATGAATTAATAGAATGGTGAATGAAATAAGGGAATATTAAAATGAATTGAACAATTGTCGAATTTCGTCGTTTTTTTTTATAGTGAGATATGCGGTGCGTATGACCTGATTTACACGACACGTTTTTTATGCATAAAGCGCGAGTTTTTGGGAGAGGGAAGCTGAGGGGCCGAGAGGGACTGCCATTACGGGTAGACCACTCGCAGCAGGCGTTTTCTTGATTTTCTTTTCTCCCTTTTTCGTCATACAAACACACAGCCACACAGTCACGCTGTTAAAGCACAACTATGTGTCAGTTTTGACGCACGTTATAAACTTCATCGTATAAACCTACAGCGGTGGGCACGCACGTAACACAAATGAGAATTCTTCACAAGGCAGAGCAAAAAAACGTGTCGTGTAAATCGGATCTATGTTTGGGCGGTTTTTTTTGATAATTCGGGGGAACAGCAGGCTTTAACCCGCGAGCAGCATCTTGCATCCTTCGATGTTCACTCTATCTTCGTGTTGTTCTTCTTATTTATCATTTTCCGTAGGCTTATTTGATTTTCCATGGGATGGTGTATGAATCTTTGGTAAAATGTGATAAGAGATAGGAACCTTTTTAAGTCTTTCGCCATCCAGGGGTCGTATGTCGTTCTTGTTTACCATATGACCCAAAAATTTCTCCCTCGTCTTTTCCTTGGATTTGAAAAAAATGATGGTCCTTGGGTCTTGATGTAATGACTGGCGGTGGTGCGAGGCGAAGTCTTCTGTGTGACGGCCGATGGCCACATAATATCAAGGAATTCTTGCAACAGATCCGCGAAGGGGTTGTTCGTATCTACTGTTGTGATTCGTTCTCCTGCTACCAGGACCGCGGCTAGGCACTTTGCCGCCCAGTGCACATCCGCCAATGTCGCCCCCCTTTAAGGGGAACATTTTTTTTTGCTCGCTTCGCAGGTTTTTTTTGTTCTTTATTGTTAATTAAATAAATTTTCTTTCTATTTGGCAAAGTCAACCAAGTAATTTTTTTTTTGTTTTGATGCACTTATAAAATTATACATATATACATATAAACATAATAGTCTAACTCTAAATCAAATGACTACCTGAGTATCCTATTTAAATGATAAAGTTAGCCCTCACATAAGAAGACTTGTGTGTGAGAGCTCTAGCAGTTCTAGCAACTGGAAATATCCTTGGCTTATATTGAATTTTTTAACAAAGCTATGCCATTAATATGTACAATTTATACAATTTACAAATTTCGACTAATTTTAATATTTTGAAAAACTTTTAGAAGAAATGCTTAAATTTAATATTTTGAAAAAACTTATACAAGAAATGCTTAGTTAGATAAATGTTTTAAAAATTGATTACTGTTCCTACGAATAAGGCATTTAAGTATAAATTTATAATTTAAATCATTCAGAGATTGCCGTGTATCGATAGAGAGTTCATTGAACATTAACGGACCGAAATAATTGGAATGTCTTTGAGTTAAAGCTTTTTTCCGTTTTTGTATCATAAGTGGTCGAGTTAATTGCCTTCTAGTTTGATATCCTGAGAAATTCCGAGGAAATAATTTAGGGTTTTTGTATGTGAATCTAAGCAAATTAAAGCAAAAAATTTGCCTGACAGTGAAGACATCGAAAATTGATAACGCTTCAGTAGTGGAGAAAAATTTCGGTTTCCTTATGCACATCTTAACGATTTGAGACTGCAAATTGGTTAAAGGATTCAGGGCATTTGTGTATGTAGGTCCCCAAGCTATAATACCATATTGTATAAGTGATTGTATTAAAGCAAAATAAACCACTCTCAACGTTGGTCTATCCAGGATGTTACGGAGCAGAAGAATTTTGTATTTGAGTTTCCTTATCCTTTTGAAAATACTGAGAATATGGATATCCCATTTAAGTCGACTATCTATGGTCACACCTAAGTATTTAGTATATGGAACATTTTGTAAAGGACGATCGCATAACTTAATACAGTTTTGGTTTAGAGTATTGCTGGTTCGGCCAAACATGATGAGATGCGTTTTCTCCAAATTTAAAGCAAGCTTGTGCATACATACCCAATCGTATAATGTCTCAATACTACTATTAGCTAAGTTGATCGTTGTGTTCCAACTATTGCTTTTAAATATTAAAACAGTATCGTCAGCGAAAGCTACAATGTGTCCATTTACAATGTTATGTTGGAGATTGCAAATGTCATTAACATAAATGAGAAATAACAGAGGGCCAAGCACAGTTCCTTGAGGTATGCCACAGCGTACCAAAGTAGGCTCACTTACTATATTCCCCACTTTAACAAGCTGAGATCGTCCATATAGGTAGGATTGGAATAAGGAAAGTTTCCTTTGTTTTATAACTAACTTTTCCAGTTTCTTGATCAATAGCTGGTGGTTTACGGTATCGAAAGCCTTTTTAAGATCAAGGAAAATAGCCAAGACTTTCTCATTTTTATCTACGCCAGCGTTAATGAAGGAGGTTATGTCAAACAAAGCATGGTCTGTAGATGTGCTCGATCTAAAACCATATTGGTTATTTGCTAGGATGTTGTTATCATCCAGAAATTTCAACAATCTACTCTTTAGGCACTTTTCAAAGATCTTAGCAATATTGGACAGCAGACTTATTGGCCTATAGTTGTTAGGGTCACATTTGTTTCCAGACTTATGCAAGGGGATAATAACAGCCCATTTCAATTTGTCGGGGAAAATACCCTTTTCCATAGACAAATTGAAAATATGGTGAAGCGGATGTTTGATATGCTGTAATATACCTTTCAGTATTTTTGCAGTAAATCCATCACTTCCAGGCGATTTACCTTCTTTTAAATTTCTTATGTGAAAGCATATTTCATCATAGCTTATCAGTGGAAACTCCAAAGAATAACGGATCGGTCTGTTAGCGATATTAACCACTTCATGATAATAGGCAGAGGAGCGAAAGCTGTTTGCGATTTTCTCGCCAATACTTGAAAAGTGATCGTTTAATTCACATGCAATGGCATAATCATCTTTTGTTATAGTCCCATCCTTTGTTTTTATTTCACAAATCTCCTCATCTGATCTTCCCCTGTATATAATTTCGTTAATTTTTCCCCAAAGCTTCTTAGGGTTATCTTTAACATTGTTGATTTCATTTCTATAAAAAGCAGATTTGGTTATCTTAATGAGGTTGCATAGTCTATTTCTGTAGTGTTTATACTTACAATGGAGTTGTTGATTGAAGGGTTGTTTTCTTAACTTTTTAGCTAATTTATCTCTAGTTCTAATAGATGTTAGTAGACCTTTTGTGATCCAAGGCTTTCTTGCTCTCATATTTGAGCTGGTTTGCAATACACGACAGGTTGTAGACAATGTAACGTATCTATTGAGGATTTTAAAGAATTCGTTAGTCGAAAGATTGGGATCGTCATAACTAACTACTGACATCCAATTTTCATTTTTAATTTCCGAAACTAGTTTTTCCATATTAACACTTTTAATTTCCCGGAAAGGTCTTTCCCGGTTTCTGTCGAATTTCCCACTCGCACTTCGAAAAATAATTTTTGCTACAGTACTGAAGTGATCCGTTATGTATGTTATTAGTACTGTATTTATTAGTACAGTTCCTCTCTTACTTCAGAATCGAGAGGGATTGCGTTTCAATGCTGCAATGCAGACGTCACTCTCAACATTCATTTAACTTTGCTTCGCACACCGTAGAATTTTACGCTGCTGTCTGTTGCTGGAGCTCGACCAAAAGTTGCCATGCTCTAGCCATGGCTGCATGGCTGCAACATTTAAATATTTTGCTTGGATCGCTTTCGGCAACATGGAACACGTTTCGCCTATTCGACTAGGCATCTGCATTTTACTTATCTGTGCTTATATCTTTTTATTTATTACTTATCTGTGCTTATATCTTATAAGGTTGTCGTTATGCCTTCGACCCTAGGACCTCGCTATTAATCGAAGATATGTTTCGAAAGTATACATTACGCATTCGAAGGATAATATACGGAATCGACTCTAGAAGGATTCCATTCCCTACTGGGTTGTTTTTGTGTCGCCTTTCGTTCGTCGTTTGTTTATTGTGTACATGCTGCGTGTGCTAATTAATTATTGGTAATCTATTGAGTGCTGTGCTTGATGTTTGTCTTCTTTTTGTTTATCGTGGACGCTCATTTAAATTTTTGCTCTCATCGCCAAAAATGCCTTGTCTTTTGGCGGCTGTCGTCGTTTATAAAATATTTTGTAAACATTTTTCTCTCGCTAAGCTTGCGAAAATGCGGCCTTCCCAAGTGGCGCCCAGTGCAAATGCACAGTCTGCACATATGGGTGCCGCGGCACTGTCTGCTACCGCCTTGACTGTTCTTACTAGATATTCGTTTGCTTGTCGATTAGTCGTACGCCTCTGATATCGACCAATTATCCAAACTGATTAAAGAAATCGGGTCTTATGATTGCACTCATTGTCTGATAAATGTCCACGGCGCTGATAAATGTCCACGTAAATTATTTGCGAAGCCCTTAACTCAACCCGCTTAGTCTCATAAGCGGAGATTCGTATTCTGCTCGCCGCAATTAAGGTTTTTAAAATCAAAGGACAGTTCGAACTTCGTTAGCAAGTTCGCCCCGATGATTGCTTTAGTGATGTCGGGAATGATAACTGATAACTTTGTGAACATATGGTTGGCGTAGAACAAGATGAAATTCAAGGAGATTTGTGCCGAAAGTGCGAATCAGTGATTTATTGGCCGCTTGCAGAAGAATGTTCGGACTACCGTTGTGGTTCGGAAACACCTTGGAGGAAAGAAGTGATACGTCTCCGCCCAAATCAATCAAAAAATCGATATGATATGAGCGGGCATATAAAAGATATGAGTGGCCAGTTATTTACTCGCTCATCCTGATCTCCTGCCCCTTTAGTTTTGGCCGGTTTCTTTGTAATGTCAACGCATGGTCAACAACCAAGTCAAACGGACTTTTATGTGTCGCGAGATAGGACGATACTGAATGTCTTCGTACGCATCGACCGCGTACGAAAACCGTTCGAGCCTCCATATGAAGGCCAGGTTTTTTTTATGTGGAAGACTAGAGCTCAGGGAAAGCAAAGTAATCAAGCGATAAACACTTCATCGTCAACCTAAACGACTAAACAGCCTTCAGTTGTGACGACAAAGCCAATCCACATCGAACGGTATCGGGGGTGTATGTAGGGACCATGTATAAGTCAACCGATAAGTTTACACAACCCACTGCAATTAAAATACTGATGCTCAAAAACACTGCCGATCGGTGGATGTCGTCGATTTCCGGCATCTCCAGTACTTATTTACTATCTCCCGTCGTCTCCGAGACACTCAGTATCCAGTTGTCATGATTGTAGAAGCTTGTAGGCGTCTACAGATATGTGCAATAACATATAATTGTAAAAATAATACATCAAAGAATAGAATACGAATAAAAAGGGTTTAACTTAACTTGGAGCTACCACATATTTCCCATCACGTATTCGAATAGTTAAAGGAAAGTTTGGAAAATTATTGTTACTACCTATTAACAAATTTTTAGTTATGTACAATTTCATTTTCTTCCACATTTATAATTACATAAGGATGCTATTGAAATACTGTTATTCTTTCATCACCACCAGCCATTATTGGAGATTGTTTTTTTACATAATCTACGAGTACATCTATATCAACCCGGCCAATTCTGAAAAATAAAATGGAAAATTACTTATATCTCATATTAACATACTACTCTACAAACTTGTGGTCCAGTTTATTATCTCTTATCATGAAAAAACCATCTCCTCCTGAAGCCAGAAAAGAAGGAGTAATAATTCTATATACTTCAGTTTCTTTTAAAGGAAGGTACTTTGGAACATCACATTTTTGGCATCTAACTTTAACCTCTGCAACTCTTTTACCAATTGGTTTTGATACATTATAGGTAACCTTTAAGCCTGAGACTTGCAACATATTTGCCAAACTGATGTCATCTGACCATGAGGATGCTACGCTATATTCTAGAGCTTCTAACAAATGCTTTCCGTGAAGATTGAAAGAATCGATGGAGTTCTCAAATGGTGACGCAGAAACAATATGGGCGTAAGTTAATTCTAAAGAGAAAAATTAAAAACTTTGAAGTTGTATGAAGACCAAAGTAATTACGCACCTCCCTTATTAAGGGTTGTTCTTATGCCTCCTACATTTGTCATAGCAATAGCGGCGGTAGTCCAAGAGTCATCATTTGTAAAGTCTTTTGCAAACTGTGATTGATTGGTAAAATGGAATTATTAATTTATAATTTATTATTTAAAAGTTTTTAAATATACTTCGTCTAGCATAGCATCAGTAAAGAAATTTCCAATGTTGCATTCGTCTAATCTGCAACGGGACGTTGAAAGTTTTACTCTGGATGTTCCAACTTTTTTTGTCCCTTCCTTGTCTATGAGGTCTTTCCACGGTTTCAGTTCTTTTACTATTTCCGGATCTAGAAAAAATACTGCATTGAGAATGTTTCTATTGATAGCTAGAAGTTTCTATATTAGTAAGGGAAAATAATGAAGCAACTCGTACTATTGAATAATAATATCAATCATGGTTTGAATAAAATCAATAATGGTTTGAAAATTTTTTTGGGGGCCCGCACCATAGTTTCAGGCTAGGGGCCTCCAGATCCTTAATCCGGCTGTGACCTATACCAATTATTGTACCAATTTATATTGTGTAGCTACATAGTGTGAAAAACTACAGTAAATTATTAAGAAATTTCAGCATAACCAAATCCAGTTGTTCAGGACTATTCCCATTGTATTGGTCTATAACGCACATCATTTACTTAACTTAAAACACTTACCTTCTTCAACATCGCTATCCAAATAAATGGGAGCCCCCTCATAGTATGCAATTTCTCCGTTTTCATTAAAGTAAACTGTAATATCTCCAAGATACTTTAGATATGCCGATGCTTGAACAATTAATACTTTGTGGCCATCTTCTTGGATAATTTCCACAGGGTACTTATCCTGTGGTTTGTCAATCCCTGGAGGATTTGGACCCGTATATAGGAAAGTATGCGAGTGTCCACCAACAATTACGTCTATATAGGGACCAGCTTTTGCAGCTATAACACGATCAACATCCAATCCACAATGCGAAAGAACGATTATTATATCAACTCCATTATTGTGAAGCCTTTCAGCTTCGGCTGCTACAGCTTGGCTTTCATTTGTAAACTTCAGTTTTCCCGTGTTAGCTATTTGCTAGCGGTAATAATCTTTACCAAACATTTTATTCACCATTTAATTTATGAAACTTACGTCTGTTGTTTGAAGTATAACTCCTATAACACCAATTTGTCTTCCTCCTTTTTCCAAAACCACTGACTTTTCATATTTTCCTTGCATTGTAGGCTCATCAGTATCATCGATATTAGCAACAACCATTGGAGATTGAATACGCTCTAAAAACGGTACTACACCCTCGACACCATGGTCAAATTCATGATTGCCCAGAGTCTAGATTAGATTTTAAATGGATTATTTTTGTGGTTACAATATGTTACTTACCATAGCGTCCGCTTTAAGTAAATTCAAAAAATAACTAGTAACATTCCATCTTCCTATGTTATACCATAAAGTTCCTTGGAAATTATCTCCTGCATTGAGGTATATAGGGTTCGTCTGACTCCTTAACTCAAATAGTTTTTTTACCATTGAAACAAGTCTAGCATATCCGCCAATGCATTTTTCTCCTGGATTACAAGGTGAGGCCCCTTGATTAGTTTCTTCGAATCTTTAAAAAATTGATAAAAATAAATTGGCAGTTAGCATTTGATGCGAATAAATTTTTTATCGCGTACAAACGTATATTTGAACTCACATGCATTTCTTATCTTTCAAATTAACAAGCACAATATAACAGAATCGTTAAAAATAAAAATTATGTGTAGTATACAGCGGGTGTATGGCATACAGTTACACAACGGCCGGCTGTGGATAGGTTTTGAATAGAGGAACAAAAAACCGTATGGGAGGCGGGAAATCGTAACGGTTTAGCCGCTAGGGCGTTTTGAAGTTTTTTTTAGATTTTTACATATTACCCTGTATTTTTGTAACCCTATCACCTATTTTCATGAATAAGGTATCAGTGAACGCAGAATACTCCCACCTATTTAAAACTGTAAAAGGTACTACCCTATCAACTTCCAGAGTAATGAGTCATCAAAAATTTCGTCTTTTTTTAACTAAAATTTCAAGTAAAACCACTTTTTTCTCCATAAAAAACCTAGTTAATTAATATTTTTTTTGCAAAATTGGAAAGCGTGGACAATTTCCTATATGTCTGGACAATTTTTATGCTGCAGCTTTTATTTTTGGAGTTATAAGCAATTTTAATGCTAAAATTGGCTCTATTTTGTACTTTTTTAGTACAAAAGTATTTATTTTTTGCAATTTAAATTACATAGTAAAAGTGCTTTTACGTCCTTTTAAAGTCTTAGGCGCCCATTACACGTTCATGCAAACGGCAATCAATTCCCTCAGTCCTTACCTTACCTTTGAATTACCTTTGAATGATGTTTACTGATGGAATGATATGGACCTTAGACGCTCATTCTGACTGATCGTCAGTCATATCCAAAATCTCAAAGAGAATGGAAGGAAATATGGGCACACATAAAATCCCCATCCATGTCCGAATTCATCGCTGTCCTGACGTTTACTGACGGGGTGATCAACGAAATGTGTCTACACGTTCACTCCAAAGATATGCTTGATGCTTGCATGGCGAAAAATGAAAATATCTAAATATTGTCAAGCAATTTCATGCAAACATCAGTCATTACCTTAGACAGTAGGCTTTCCGTCAGTCATAGCACTGACTGGTGTAAAACTGATAGCACAACCTATCGTGTAATGGGCGCCTTATGCCTTGCTTTATTATACCTTTTTGGAAATAATTTTTAATAAAAGCTTTGAAATATAAATAAAAAATTCAAATGCCGAGATCAAGAATCGAACCCCCGACTTTTTGGGAATATCAACGTCGATTATCATACACTCAACCAATTCGTCGAATATCATACACTCAACCAATTCGTCCATTCTCCCTATGTGCGGTTCGCGACATGACTTTTCTTAGTTTTAACTTTTTTTTAATATTTCCATCTTATACTTTCTTTCCCAGTACAGATCTTCCATACGTTTCGCGGGACGAAATTGTTCCTAATCGTTGCAATCGCTAGCGTCACAACCTTGAAAAATTAAGGCCCAGTTACATAGCAGCGTTGCGTTGCGTTGCGTAGCTGCTGTCAAAATTAAAACTATGTAATTTATATGGGGTTAGCTACATTGCGCGCAACGCAACGCAACGCAAAGCATGAGTTGTTCAAAGTTCAACTTTTTACGCGAGCATACGTTGGCAATTTAAAAAAGTATCGGTTGGCTATTTAAAAAGTGTCAGTGGGAAATTTTGAAAGTGTTTTTATTTAATTTTCTGCGGCACTCGTTAGCAATTTAAACTCGATTTGTCAAATCTCAACGCAAAGCAGCTGCTATGATCTGTCAAATAACGCAACGCTAAAGCTGCTATGTGACTAGGTTGCGAAAAGTCATGCTCAGCTAAGCTACGCAACGCAACGCAACGCTGCTATGTAACTGGGCCTTTACTCTCAACGCGCGCAAAGATGTTTCACATCAAAAAACTTCAAAACATCCTAGCGGTTAAACCGTTACGATTTTTGCCCCAGACCCCTCAAAGTTATGTGATGAACCTGCTTGGATGTTGTAGGAGCTCGGAAATACTGACTGCGAAAGATTATTCCACAGTCGAGTTATTCTATTTAGAAACGAATTGTTATCTTGTTGAATGCGCGAAAATGCGGGCTGCAGGTGGTGGGAGTGAGATGAGTGGGCTAATCTGGTGTTGCGGGTATAAGATTGCCGTGGAGGCAATTGATAGTAGCAAATAGATTGTCGACAGTACAAAGGGCTTTCCCTGAGCTCTAGTTTTCCACATAAAAAAAATAAAATAAGATTTTGTCAGTGCTGCTACATTCCTACGGTGGCTCAGGGGATCGATGGTGGAGTAAACGGTGTCGTCATCGATTAATTTAAGGGCCCCTTTTTGTACTTTATCTAACCACGCCAAGGTGATTATCGAAGCGCGCGCCGCCCCAAATTAGGGAGTTGTATTCGAGAAGAGACCGAATGTAGGATTTGTATATTACAGCACGGGCCGATGGCTGGAGGAGGAACTTGCACCTCTTAAGAACTCCCAAGCGCTGGGATGCTTGTTTGGCAATTTGGAATATGTGGTTATTCCATCGCATTGGCTAATGTAAACGCCTAAGATGTTAAGGGATGGGTCGGCCATTAGTTCAACATGATCCACTAACACGGATGGATAGGAATATTTTTTATTGGAAATAGGCATGCCCGCATGTTTATGTCTGATAAGCTCGCATGTATATACCTATGTCTAAGCGCATCGTCATAGACGACACACGTGTATAAACGCATGTATATATGTACAAAACATATATACATGTATACAATTGGATGGCTCTTACTTTTGGTTGGGAGACCCAATACCCCCGCACCAAGTTGTGATAAGAAAAATATATGCCCCCTACCTCAGAAAATTTTAAAGCAATTTTGGCCTGGAGACCTAATTCACCCCCACCCCGCCGACAACAATTGGTGCACTCAAAAACCAGCCTAAAATTTTTTTGGAGCGATTTTGCTCTGGTGCCCCATTTCTAAACATATAGTGGAAATTTAATTCAATATAAATGCACCATTCTAAAATATCAAATTGTTTAAAAAATTTTATTGTACATTTCCTAATAAGGGGTAGTTTTTACAGGTTCAGACGCAATAAATTAAAAGTAATAGTATAAATTTTGTTGTGAATTTCGTCATAGGGGGTGCTTTGTAGCGGTTGAGACATTTAATTTAATCATATAGTACATTCCAGTATATGAAAGAAAGTACAGTAAGATAAGCTTAATTACCAAATAATACTCTATTTTTACCGCTATCCACGGGAGACTGGGCTATTAGAAATACAATTTTTATTGGAAATTTTAAATTGCTTAACACGCAAATTACATCCAGATATGCCTTGATTTATAGGCACTACTAGCACGCGCTTTATATCAAAAAAATTTATTATGTTGACAAATAATTAAATTTATTACAGAGATAAATTAAGGTAAGGTTAGAACTAAATTGCAAATGTTTTATCAATTTAGTTGTAAACGAAAATTCGAATAAGCTCGGAAACCCCCTCATTTAATTACTACAGCATAATTCATAATTCATACGGTCTACTAACTATTATCATATTAACGACCATATTAAAAACTTGTAAATATTGACAAAAGTATTATAAATTCACATGTTTTAAATGTTGAATAACACTTCACAAATTATCAGTAAATATTATCTGTGTTTCGTGTATATGAATTTCGTTACAACAAGAACGCATCATCACGTTTTTAACAATAAACTTTCTGTCCATTTACCTGGCATGGAAATCATTCACGTGGATAATTGAGAGTGGATATAATTCTGATCTCGATACAACATTCGAACACTCTGATGAGGAAATTGTGAATAGAAATAAACTATAAACAAGTATTTTCATCGACATTTTCAAAAAAACACCAAATATTGTCGCGCTTTTATCAATACTATCAACAATTGGAGCTTCTACAGCTCGACAGTCATTAGAATACTGAGTTAACTTTTGGAGCACGACTCAACAGGTGTCATCAGTTAATAAAGCTTTTCTGCTTTATTGCTTTTTAACCTGTAATCGGTGTTTTCTTATCCTCTATCTCAATTTATGCAAGTAAGGTTGAAGAAGCTTTTTCCTAAAAGTGTAATTGAGTTTTATACTATTGTTTGACGCTATAAAATACAATTATATGTATAAAACAAAAAATGACCGTAAAAGAATTTGCTGTATTTGGGATAGTGATAAATAAACAAAGCGTAACAAAATTCAACAATGAAATTATTGTATCTTATTATTATTTGTGTGCAATTTCTTACGGAAAGAGATTATATTTGTACAGCACTTGGTGATTCCACTCTTTTATTTGTGATGTTATAATTTGGACGGCTCAGATCAATGGGGTTCCCAGTTGTGTCTATATTTACAGATATAATAATCAGAAGCTTATTCAAGTCGTGGTTGCTCCGTTAAAAATTCATATTAAGATTTCAAGGCCGAAATGTGATAACTCGACTCACCTTAATTTGCGCCCATGGACAACCTTACGGCCTACAGCCGCACCACGAGGGAATATCACCATCCCAATGACTCCAACCATAACCCCAACTGCAGTCACACAACGGAATGAATCACTTTAAAATAAACACATTTTTCTGGTAACCAGCTTACTGTGAGAGAAATTCCATTGAATCCGATTCGACCAAACTAGCATTTAATGACCGGTTGAATAGTAATATTCAGTAAAGTAAAAATATTTGGTCATCTTAAGAAAGGTGAAAGACATAGAAAATCGAAGACAAACTTAATAGCATATCTATTCGCCTCAAATTCTCCTTTATATTACACTGTTTTAGCACCTAAGTAGTACAATACGACAGTGACCATCTCCGACTCGTGATAACAATACAAGTCCCTGACGACTCCATGGAACTTTTTGAATGTTGCGAAGTGCATCCTTTCTACCAGAAGATGCCCTGGCCAAAATGGCAAAAACCGTTGCAAGGGCAACATAAAATAACGAACTTTTATCTCCAACAACTAGGAACTTGACCAACAATGAGAAATGAGATTAATGAACATTTAAACAATAAGGGCCACCTCTTTGTACAGACGATGGACAAGACCTTATCAAGGACAAAGAAAAAGAACAGTTTTGGAAACGTTCCCAAAGGTCTACGAGCGCCAAAAGTAGTTCATCAAATTCTGCCGAATTTTTCCTGTTTTTTCCATATTTGACCTTGCGTATGGCTCGGTTGGCACGAAAAAATCTAATTTGACTGGCCTATATCCAATATCTAAAAAAGGTAAAGACAAAAGTAGCCCTGCCAAACTTCAGTCAATAAGTTTCCTACTAGTAGGGGAGCTGGCACTTGAAAAAATCGTGTCGCCCCAACCTTCTGCCGTTTGGTATATAAGCTTTTGAAGTAATTTTAAGCATTTTTTATAATATGACATTTTTGCGGGAAGTGGACCCATTTCGAGTTAGGGGTTTTGGGGGGTAAAAATGGGGTTAAAATTGAAAAAAATTTCTGCCGCTTCGTATGTAGGTTCTACTAGAGCTAAATAACCGTTAAATACTAGTGGCAGAAATTTTCGACTATTTGCTAGGGTGTGGGGAGAAAAATGGCAACTTCAGCTAGGGGTGGCTTGGGGAGGGTCCAAATGGTCAAAAATGTCTGCCACTAGTATTTAACGGTTATTTAGCTCTAGTAGAACCTACATACGAAGCGGCAGAAATTTTTTTCAATTTTAACCCCCTTTTTACCCCCCAAAACCCCTAACTCGAAATGGGTCCACTTCCCGCAAAAATGTCATATTATAAAAAATGCTTAAAATTACTTCAAAAACTTATATACCAAACGGCGGAAGGTTGGGACGACACGATTTTTTCAAGTGCCAGCTCCCCTACTATACCGAATATCAGGAAAGTTTTTAAAACAGTGATTATAACATTATCTAGATGAGTTGAAGAACAGAAGATAATTCCCGATAACCAGTTCGGATTTCGGGCGGGCTATAACACCATTCATGCCGCTGCTGCTGCTGGATCTGAATGGCCCTATAGACTGGCGTTCCATATAGTGTGGATCAAGCGTCATATCTTCAAACTTGCCAGATATGGCATGACCGGAGCTCAACTATACATATCTTTACGAGGAACCTAATAAGTTCCCTACCCTTCGCACCAACGCATGCAGATGATCTGGTTGTGTATACATATAACGCGGCCGAAGTTGGAGTGATCCAGACGCTCCTGCAAAGTGACTTCGAAACAATCGAGCGATGATTGAAAGTTGAAGATCTTATTTAACAAATGCCAATTGATCCGATCCGGCCTACTCTAAACTCAGCTTCTCACAATGTGCGGAGGAACTGTAAAATTCGCAAATTTCGAATTTTTCTGGACAAGCACTAGACAATAAACTGGAAGAAAAATAGCTTGGGCTTTGGGTGGTCAAACACTTGTATTTCAATAGAAATGTAAGTTCTGCTCTTGCCAAGTCAATCAAGGTATTTCACATGACAGAAAGGCTTTTTTTTATTGCAGATACCTAAGCCCACGGGTAAAGGTGATCTGCTATCAAGTCTTGATTCGGAAAATTTTGACTTATGGTTGTCCCGTAAAGGTCAACATATCCCCCTCTTTCATATAAAAGCTTCTGATTTTTGAAAGACAATGCATAAGGGCGTGCCTAAGCTTATATCGAACAACCGGTTTTTACTATAAGGCAGTTGTTAACAAGATCGAGAACTTCATAATTAAAATGATTCGCGGTCATGAGCGACGGAGAGCGACAATCCTCTTATTCGGGCAGCGTTCTCCCCGAATTCTGAACACAACAAAGCAACTTGTGACCGAGAATTTATCCTCTCAGAAGCATTTATGTATTTACTTAGATTCACATAGACATAAAAATTGTCAGGACATTATTCATAAGAAATTGTCCAAGCTTTCCAATTTTGGAAAAAAAATATTGTAACGGGAACTTTAGGTTACAGTTACGTCTAGTGGAATACAATGGATGACAGAATGAACTACCCCTGATGATAGTGCCAAAAGAAGATGAAGGTGTTTAAGAACAAAACTTTTTTGAAAAGCTGGGTATCGAAATAAAAGGAATCCATAACATCAATGTGGATAACAGGAATATGCAACAGTTAGGTAAGGAATTTCGAAAAGTATCTGGTGAGAAACCAAGCACATCAGAAACCAGGGGGGTTATCCTCGAATGTGATTCGAAAGTCATGAAATTCGGAATAAGAAAATGGTATACCCTTAGAAAAGAGAACTACAGGAAAGGCCCTCGGGTATAAAATCCGTGTATGGGAGCGTAGTGAAATCGCTATCAGTCAACTGTCAAATTGGTACAACTTCTTGTTAGTTAACTGTCAAATTTTCCCGCGGCACTTTCTTTAAAACGAGTTTTTCTATAAAATTTATTTACAGTTTTTCGCAAAACTAATTAAAAAGAAGAAAGAAAGTTTAAAAAGTTTGTTTTTGTCAATTAGAAGTTGTTACGAGTGAATTTTCAGTGAAAAAAAGAGCAATGAAGTGTGCAGTTTGAATTTCACTACGCTAAAATTCTCCGAGGGCCCTTCCTGTAGTTTTGTAGTCTAAGGGTATACCCCAATGTGAATTCGAATTAAATTTGTCCGGATTTGTTCGGATTTCTGTACGTGAGTAAAGCTATTGACGGATGCGCTGAACTTATTTGTTTGTTTTAAAATATTCTAAAAAATCTTTAAATGTTCTTGAAACAATTGCTTGTATCAAAATGTCAAATTAAGTTGATAAATGAAGTTGGTTTTCTCAATACGATGCGATCGCATCCAGCGATACAAAAACTAAATCGGATCGCAACTGGCTTTGGTTTGCTTCTCACATTGTGGGGTGCTACACGGAGACTCAAGAAGTACGAAAAACCGGTTTTATAGGAAAGAAACGAAGGAATGGAGAGAAAGAAGGACGCACATGACGAAACTTTAACGAAAGAATTTTCACCCAAAAATTTCCGGGGTGAAAACTAACTCATACGCACATTTCTTTCTCTTCTCCCTTCTCAGATGTAAACAATGACCGCGGTATACACACACAATCAAAGCTTTCATGTAGGGTAAAGAATTATTCTAAGCCGAAGCCAGCCTCGTGTAGCATTAAATAACGAGACTCAAATCTGATTTCGGGCGACTTCTCGAGTCTCCGTGTAGCACCACCCATTTTCGGATCGCATTCCAGGATAACCCCCCAGGATATGAGTATACAATTGATTGCTAACTACTATAAACCTAGTTTTTTAAAATTTCGACAGGTGCCGTTTGTAAGTAAGAAGTCGGTGGAGAAAGAACCAGTCAATCAGCCTGTTTCTTTACGAAATCCCGGGATCCCAATTCGTGTTTCTTAACTTTCTCGGGATCATTTCCCCTCCATCCCAAAGAGCCAGAGGTCTGGACTTCTGGCGGCTTGGATTAAATGAGAAGTGTCAAAAGGTGACAGTTCTCAGCTAAGGTGACAGTTCTCAATTTTCAACATCAATTGATTTAATAAAAGATATTCGTGTTATCGAGGCAATAGTGCAAATAATAAATAAATTGAAGTGTTGTGTTATCGAAACAACAGTGAAAATAATAATTAAATTGAAGTTTTTTGTTATCGAAACAATAGTGCAAATAAATAAATAGTTTTTCTTCTTGGATTTCTCAAATATCCCAGAAAAGGTTCTTAACTTTTGACATTTCTATCCCCACCCTTTCAAAAAAACTCGGGATCCCAGAGATCCCGGGATTCGTAAAGAAACACACTTAATTTCTCGTCACGGGCTACACCCACTGTACCGATAAGGAAGAACGATGGAAACATATGCGGGGATCACAGAAACACCGTAAATCAAATGATTGTTTCAAATACTTACCCGTTACCTACGAATCTACGGTAGCCGAAGTGATGGCGACAGTATCCGGAAGTAAAGTGTTTACAAATTTAGATCTACGCTTTGAGTATTTGACTTTTGTTTACAAGTTCACAATTAGTCGATTGCGTCTCATTGGGTTGTGCTACACGGAGACTCGAGAAGTCGGCCGAAATCAGATTTGAGTCTCGTTATTTAATGCTACACGAGGCTGCCTTCGGCTTGGAATAATTCTTTATCCTACAAGAAAGCTTTGATTGTGTGTGTTTACCGCGGTCATTTTTTACATCTGAGAAGGGAGAAGAGAAAGAAATGTGCGTATGAGTTAGTTTTCACCCCGGAAATTTTTGGGTGAAAATTCTTTCGTTAAAGTTTCGTCATGTGCGTCCTTCTTTCTCTCCTCTCCTTCGTTTCTTTCCTATAAAACCGGGTTTTTCGTACTTTTTGAGTCTCCGTGTAGCACCCCACATTGAAGTACTTAAGTCAATCTACAGCATAAACAACAAGCCTATTAACAATTGATTTATCAATGAAGAAGCAGCAGCACATAAGAGGTTATTTAAAGTACGCAACTACCATTTCGAGTATCAGCTACACCTGGTAAATTCCAGCGATTTATGGACGAACTACACCTGGTAAATTCCAGCGATTATGGACGATGGATATATGTAGATTAAAACGGAATCCTCAGAATAAATATAAATTTGAAGCTGTTAGAAACGCACCGAATGCTAAACAAAGAAAAGTTACAGTTATTCCTACGAATGTTAAATTTCTTATAATAAACTGTTGTTATTTTTAACCGAAAACTTAATTCGACTTTCAAGTAAAGTTCATATCAAATTATCACGACACGGGATCCCGCGTGCGCAAATTTTGCTATTTCTCTCTCACTCCCCCTCATGCAAATAATTCAAAAAGTCTCAAATCTCTATGAGAAATTCCTCTTCTTTTTTGCGCTTATTGTACAACTACAATTGTAAAATCAGATTGTAAAATCGTTACAAGAAAAAGAGGCAGAAAAATGCATGCTTAGTGTAATCCTCGCATCATACACAAACCGTTTTGATGTGAGTATCGAGTGATGGATAGTGTAATTTGCACCCACTGACATATAACTAATAATGTAGAATTTCGTAACGAAGAGCTTTCCCAATGCATATTTTATACTAAAAGTTAGCAGGAACGCAGCTATTGAAAGAAATACAAAAAAGTGCCTATTTTATTCACAATAAGTTAATTAAAAAGTTATGAGGTCAACCAATTTGTGGGCAAACTTAGGGTGTTTAACTACACCCTAAAACGAAGCGATTCCAATAATAAGCTTGGCTATGGGCCAAAATTGCAATGAAAATGCCTCACCGACTCCTAAGACCAGATCGACCACCTAGACCACGGTATACAGAAACAAGGTAGTGTAAAAGAGACTGACAGCTCGAATATCGTACGAATATCGTAGAAAAAGCCGACGTCACCCGGCAAGTTAATACAGAAAACAACAACAACAATTTCGATTTTGTATGGGGAAGACTTGCCGAGTGACGTCAGCATTCAAATGACATTTCTCTTTTACATTACCTTGTTTCTGTATACCGTGACCTAGACCATGTAAAACGGAACCCCAGGCTAACGCAGGTCGTCACCAACGTAAGGTGGTATTAATGTACTATTAAACTTCATATTTTACACTAAGAAAAAGAACAAGGTAAAACAAGAACAAGGTAAAAGGGGTTTTATAACAAGTTGGTGCAAGCAATTTAACTCCTCACCCGCCGACCTTCAGTTTAAGTATTTGGAAAAACCGTATTATTTATGGACTGACCCAATACCCAAGAATTCTAAACAAAGTGTCAAATACTACAAATCTTAATTAAGTTCTGCTAGATTTGGATTTGTGCGTCGGCGACACTACTGGTTCTCGACCAGTGATGCAGTCTGCGGTCGAGACGTGTCGCGACTGCAGGCGACAGTGGCGCTGTGTTCCGAATTCCATCCATATAAAATCACCAGTACTGTCGCCTGCGGTTTGACATTAATTTTTGCAGTCGGCAGTCTGCGGTCTGCGGTCTGCCGCCTTGTTCGGAATCGTACCTTAAGAATAAATAAAAGTTACAGTTATTCCTACGAATTGTTGGAGAAGAATATTGCTTAACCCTTTTGTAGATGTCGCTGGGGGATGTAAGTGGAAGCGGTTTTTTCTTTTATAAATGACCATCTGTCATTTTGCTTCTTCTTCTTCCCTCTTTATCTTTGAACTTGTAATGAGAGGACGTGTTTTGTTTTTTGTCAATAAATATCTGTAATTTTGTTGTGCATCGAAATTAGTTTTCTTTTAATTATCATAAAAGGTTATGGGCCCAGACTTCTAAAGTAGGGAAGTATTAAAATTAAAGGAGAATTAGCGATGGATCGAGGAGATTTGGTTAAAGTTCGTAAATTGGAAAACAGCGACGGCTGGGAGACGTGGAAGTTTCAGGTCAAAATAATACTGAAGGCGAATGAATACTACGATGTTGTTACGGGGGAATCTATAAAACCAGAAGTGGACGTAGCAAATATCGAGTCGGTAGAATTGAACAAAAAATGGGTTAAAGCAGACAATCAGGCGCAGATGATTGATGCAAGTCGCACTATCCATCATTTCGTTTATTACCCCCATACACAACCCGATTTTTTAGGCAAGGGGTCGCAGGGAAGTATATGCCATGCGTGTAATTTGCATACTTCGCTGCGACCCCTTGCCTAAAAAGTCGGTTTGTGTATGGGGGTAATTAACGAAGTGATGGATAGTGTAACTTGCATTATTGTCTCAACTACTGTTGTGGAACAACCCATGATGTATATTTTGAATTGCAACTCAGCAAAGGAAATGTGGGACAAACTCCACACTATTTACGAACAAAAATCTGAAACATCGATACACTTTCTTCAACAAAGATTTTACGCCTTCCAAAGAGATGCAAGTGATGATATGGCTACACATATCTCGAAATTAGAAAAGATAAGTCGCAGTTTGAGTGAACTAGGACAGCCAGTACCAGAAAGCATGCTGATGACAAAAATTCTAGTGACGCTACCACTACAATATAATCATTTTAATACTGCATGGGAATCAACACCAGAGGACAAGAAAACTCCAGCAAATTTGACTAATAGATTAATGATGGAAGAAACTCGGATGTTAGGGCAACAGAGTGCTTTAAAAGAAGGTGCATTGTATGCGTCCAAAGGAAGAACAAATCAAAACCGGGATGGTGGGAATACTGGTTGTAAAAAGAAAGTATTAAAATGTTACAGATGCGGAAAAATTGGTCACTAACATGAATGTAAAATGAAAATGGATTTGAATGCATCAAAGAACAATGAAAGAAAAGGATCGGCATTTATCAGTGAATGTTTGTCAGTGCAAAGAATAACAAATAGCAAGATTAATGACTGGTTTGTTGATTCCGGTGCAAGTGACCACATGTGTAATGATAGGAAAGTGTTTATAAATTACAAACCTTTGGAAATACCGATTAAAATACGCATAGGAGATGGATCATATATGGAAGCAGTGGGGACAGGAGATATTAACATAATGTGTTACATAAACGAGAACACAGTTGAAAATCACCTATCAAATGTTTTACATGTTCCCGAGTTAAACGTAAATCTCTTCTCATCAGGAGCAACAATGGATAAGGGTCTCACGATGAAAAGTAACAAACGAAGATGTGAATTCTTCAAAAGTGGGCAGCTCGTTTTAGTGGGAGAACGCTCAGATCAAAATCGTCTGTATAAGCTTAAAATTGAGGTAACATCTGCATAGGTGGAACATACTGCTATGGTAAATACAGCTGAAAAATTATGTCTACAAATCTGGCATGAACGACTGGGTCATCAGAATGTACAGCACGTAAAAGAATTTTTGAAGAAATATTCAAGTTCGAGGTGACAAGCCGGATTTTTTTGTGATGTGCCCAAGGAAAGACACATAGATTACCCTTCTATGCAAGTGTCCATAAGGCTAGCTATGCTGGAGAAATTATTTGTTCAGATTTGTGTGGACCTACGCAGATACCATCCATTGGTGATTCTTTGTATTTCGTCATTTTTAAAGATGTTTATTCTCGTTTTAGGAAAATATTTTTCTTAAAACACAAAAATGAGGTAAAGAACCTACTTGAACCGGTACTAATTGCTATGGAGAAAGAGACTGGAAGAAAAATTAAAATTTTCCGATCGGATAATGGACTGGAATACGATAATGCATTTGTGAAAAAAATTCTAGATCAGCAGGGCATCAGGCATCAAAAAACTGTTCCATATACACCTGAACAAAATGGGATCGCTGAACGGGAGATGCGCACTATTGTGGAATCAGCTCGTTCAATGATATACACTAAGAAAATGGAATTGAAGTTTTGGGCAGAGGCATGCCAAACTGCTGTTTTCATCCTTAATCGAACAGGGACATCTAGCGTACCGAACAAAACACCATATGAATTGTAGAATAATACATCACCAGCTAATGTCGATTTTCTACACATATTCAGAACTGAAGTTTACACGCATATACCTAAGGAGAAACGTAAAAAATGGGACTCTAAAGCTAAGCAGGGTATATTTGTTGGGTATAGCGAGAATACCAAAGGATACCGTGTATATTATCCGTGTAATAAAAAAGTAGAAATTAGCAGAGATATTGTCTTCAAAAATGAATATTATTCTGTTACTCAAACAACCGAAATATCTGCAAATGATTGTGCTGAGTTATATATAGAAAAACCATCAAGTTCCTCTGATAAAGATTCCTATCTGGAAGAAAGTAATATATATAATGCCGGATCCACACGTTTGTCAAGGCTTGGCAAGGGTTCGCAAATTGAAAAAGCTTTTTTAAAACAAACGTGTGGACGCATCACAAACGCTTGCCGCAAACTTCCTTTGCAAGCGTTAGCACGTTTGCTTTGGTTTGCCGAGAATCCACACTCGACCGGATCGGCCACAAGCGTCGGCAAGCTTACACAAGCCAAGCCAAACGCCTTATCCACACGTTTGAATTTGCAAATGCTTGCCAAGCCTTGACAAACGTGTGGATCCGGCATAACAGTGATACATCAAATGAAGAGACCGCTAAAGTAACTACGTATAAACGAGAAAGAAAGAAACCGTCCCATATTGAAGATTATCATTTATATTTTGCTGTAAGTGACGATCCCCAAACGTACGAAGAAGCCATGGGAAAGGAAGACAAGCATTGTTGGAAAAATGCAATGGAGGAGGAAATAGAATCCTTGCATTTTAATGAAACGTGGGATTTGGTGGAATCACCACCTCCTAACAAAAGGATTATAGATAATCGTTGGGTTTATAAGTTAAAAGGAGGAAATGCGGATGAGCCACCCAGATATCGAGCTAGATTGGTAGTTCGAGGATTCGCACAAGAATATGGAGTTGATTATAAAGAAACTTTCAGTCCAGTAGTTAAGTATGATTCAATAAGAATGGTGCTCGCCTTAGCCGCTCAATATGGAATGAGTCTGCAACAGTTTGATATAAAAACTGCATTTTTGTATGGGGAACTGAAAGAAAATATATATATGAAACAACCTATCGGTTATGATTATAATACCGGACGTGTCTGTAAATTGAAAAGGAGTCTCTATGGACTAAAGCAATCACCTCGATGCTGGAATAAAACGTTTACCGATTTTTTAAAAGAATTTTCATTTGAAATATGTGATGCCGATAATTGCGTTTTTGTACACAATGACGGGGACGAGAAGCTTTTACTTGCAATTTTCATGGAAGATGGATTAATTGCGGCAACTAATCAAGAGAAAATTGAACATCTGTTGAATTATCTAAAAGGCAAATTTAAAATAACAACAAACAAATTAAATACATTTTTAGGTCTACAAATAGAGCAAATGGAAAAGGCAATCTTCGTACATCAATCACTTTATGTTAAGAAAATGTTAGAGCAAAATAGGATGAGTGAAGCAAAACATGTTGCAACTCCAGTTGATCGCCATCATTCTTTGAATGTAAATGATTACCCAGAGGGAACATTTAAAAGTGAAGAAAATTATCCATATCGTCAAGCAGTTGGAAGTTTAACGTATTTAGCTATATGCACACGTCCAGATATAGCTTATGCGGTAAATTATGTAAGTCAATTCAACGAATCTTATAAATCAATTCACTGGACTGCCATCAAGAGGATATTAAAATATTTACTAGCTACGTCGTCGTATGGTTTATTATATGAAGCAACAGGAGATTTCAAGTTAGTTGCTTATAGTGATGCTGATTATGCTGGAGATACGATAACTAGAAAAAGTAGATCAGGTGCAATATTTCAATTAGTTTCCTGTACCATCTCGTGGTTCTCACAAAAACAAAGTGTAGTGGCCATGTCAACAACAGAGGCGGAGTATATCGCTGCGAGTCAAACAGTAAGGATACTATCTGGTTGAACAATCTCAAGAAGCAGTTGCTTCCAGCAAGCGAAGATGAAATCCCGCGATTAATGGTAGATAATCGAAGCGCTATATGTTTGATTAAAAATCCTCAATTTCATAAGAGGACCAAATATATTGAAATAAAATATCACTTTATCCGTGGCAATCATGAAAAAGGGTTATTCGACGTTGAACATGTAAACAGCGAAGAACAGAAGGCGGATGTGCTGACAAAGAGTTTATTTACCAAAGGCTAGGTTCGTTTATCTTCGAGATCTAATTGGAGAAGAGCTGGAGGAAAGGTTTCGCAAAGTGGGAGTGTTGGAGAAGAATATTGCTTAACCCTTTTGTAGATGTCGCTGAGGGATGTAAGTGGAAGCGGTTTTTTCTTTTATAAAATGACCATCTTACATTTTGCTTCTTCTTCTTCCCACTTTATCTTTGAACTTGTAATGAGAGGACGTGTTTTGTTTTTTGTCAATAAATATCTGTAATTTTGTTGTGCATCGAAATTAGTTTTCTTTTAATTATCATAAAACGAATGTTAAATTTCTTATAATAAACTGTTGTTATTTTTAACCGAAAACTTAATTCGACTTTCAAGTAAAGTTCACATCAAATTATCAAGACACGGGATCCCTCGTGGGCAAATTTCCCCTCCCCCTCATGCAAATAATTCAAAAAGTCTCACATCTCTATGAGAAATTCCCCTTCTCTTTTGCGTTTATTGTACAACTACAATTGTAAAATCAGATTGTAAAATCGTTACAAGAAAAAGAGGCAGAAAAATGCATGCTTAGTGTAATCCTCGCATCATACACAAACCGTTTTGATGTGAGTATCGAGTGATGGATAGTGTAATTTGCACCCACTGACTGCTAATTGAAAACTTTCAATGGCACCATTTTTCTCCAGAAGAAGAAGACCTTTTCTTTGGCCCATTTTCACGATGAAACACGAAACAAAAAGTTTAATGCAACTTTGCTCGGTTTGTTGGGCAGAGGAGAGAGAGGGCTGGAGGGAACACGTGTTCCCTCAAACCCTCTCTCTCCTCTCCCCTTCAAACCGAGCAAAGTTGCATGAAACTTTTTGTTTCGTGTTTCATCGTGTAAAATAGGCCTTTGTAAACAAAAATTTTTTTTCGAATTTAGTGGAAAATAAGTAATAAGATGTATGTTATAATTGGTAGAAATAATTTTCCATCATTATTTTTTATTTAGTAGCAGTTTTTTCGTTAAATAAATGTATTTTTTTTAAATATGTGAAGGTTCTTTCCCACTGTTTAACGAACTTTTAAAAATAACGAAAGTAGAGAAAGAAGAAAAAACTCTATAGCTGTCTAGTTTTTTCTAATTATGTTTATATCCATGGAGAATATACAAGGAGGAAAAACTCTTAAGGCCCAAACATATAGCAGAAACGAAAAGAAACTGAAACGAAAACGAAATGAACTTGAAAATGATAGCGATTATATAGGTGCCTGAGCGAATCGGTTCTGACATTTGTTGACAAGTTTTGCATTGAGTAGAAGAGTTTTTTATTTTCGATAAATACACATATTATACATTTTATATAACTTATGGCGGATGTCGAGAAATCACAAGAGAAATCATAATTTAAATTTTTTCACCTCGTATTGACTGCATTCTTTTAAAAAAACTTCTTTTTCGTTCTTTCAACTACTTTAAATTCGAAAACAAACTGTCTGTCGAACTGTCAAAGTAACGGGCTGAATAGCTAAAACGAATACCGAAATGAAATAAATTTATATCATTCGTTCCGATTCGGTTCTGTTCGTTTATATAACCGAGTTCATACATTTTCATACGATTTATTTCATTCTTTTCGTTTCGGTTCGTTTTCGTTTCTGCTATATGTTTGGTGCTTTATTATGGGGAAAATGACAGGAAATGGATGGGTAGAAGAAACTAAACTTTTAGTTCATTTTTGGCCACAGATGTCACCTTTGTCCGATGTACCCCACATGAAATTAATAAAAATTCATTGGAAACATCAAAAATTGATTAATTACGAATAATCGCATTGATATAAATTGAATTTAGAAGCTGGTAAACAGCTGGTAAACGTAAAATATATGAGTAACTAGTTGCCAATAGTAGTAATCAGGTGATGTGAATTTTAATATAGGTACAGCAGAAGAGTTTTAAAAAGGCAATTTTTTGGTATTTTTGATTCCAAATAACAAAATGTGAAACTATTAGTGATCTGACATTTTGATCGCGACAATAAAAACCATCCAGTGACATGGCATTTTTCGAGATATGAATTTTCATACACAGATGAAGTGTCTCAATGAATAGCTTATTTTCTGTATTTTGGATAGCTGGGACCCGGTGCGCCTCGCTGCACCCAAAACATTTAAACATTTAAAATCAATCCAAACATTCAAAATTCAACTCTTCTTAACGGTTAACGAAAAACCAACTATTCCTATAAAAGTTGGAGTCATTAGATTCAAAATACATTTATTTGAACTATGACCAAAATTGCTTGTGTATTCTGTTAAAACCATGAACGTTAAAATATTTAAAATTAATGCAAATAGCAGCATCCAGCACTCGAAATTCGAGGGCCATTTTCTATAGCTTTTTTAATTTAAATCTAGAAGTCTTCAATAACAAAATTTTTCGAGAACAATAAAACAAAATCGAAAAATGAAACAAATATTTTATAGTTGGAAAAAGCAATGCCAAAAAACCAACTTTTATTTTCTCTTATATTGCGAAATTGTGTTCATCAAAACATGTGAAATTAATGCAAATATTGAACATCAAACTATTCGCAATAGGAAAGAACCAATACTTATTTCTGTAAAATTTGGAGACATTAGATGCAATATGCTTTCACGCTGTGTCGGACACAATTGAAGACGTTTTTACAAAAACAGCACATGTCAAAAAAACAGATTTTTCAGGGTAGCTTAAAAATTGTATAACATCTAAAGTATTACAATGTAATTAACTATTATTATGTATGCGATACTTGAGCATATGCTTTAATATAATTATCCAAAGTTATTATGCATAACACTATTTATTTTCTCACATATCATGTGGTCTTGTTGACAAGTGTTTTTTTGTGGAAATAGACTCGGAAAAGTGCTGTTTTTGTAATCATCAAAGTTTGTTTTTGGAATTATGAATATATTCGACTTGTTTTTTTTAAATCTGATTAATAGAAAACGTGGAGGACTTTGTAAGCTATCGGTTGCCATCAAAATCTCATTTTCGTGAAAAATTGACAAGTGCGGTTTTTGGAAGAATGTCTTCAATTGTCTTTCTGTGTCTAAATGGAAGGCACCCACAAAAAAGCGTTCATTAGATTTTCTGTGCTAAGTTGTTCTAAAGTGTTTGACGTTTAATTGCTTGCTGTTCTATTCTGTACTGCTCTGTCCTGTTCTGAAAACTAATAAACAAACCTATTATGACCCATGGCATAACTTCCCTACGACCCTTTGCTAAAAGAAATCAGGTTGTGTATGGGGGTAATAAAGGAAGTGGTGGATAGTGTAACTTGCATCATAGTACAACACGAATGGAGAACGGCACAGCAACGCGTCAAAGTAAAGCCCAAAACAGAATGAATGCAGAAACTTCGACTTCAACTTTGCATTTTGACAGTTTCATACTTTTTCTATAGTACTCACGTTCAGTTAACAGAATCAATGCAGTAAGCGTTGCAGTAAACTTTGCGCCGACTTCGACTTTGAAAATTTTAAAAGTTGCTGCACAAGTTGCAGAGCTACCAACACAACATTTCAATTTTGCCACTGGAGCCAAATTAGAAAATTTAAATTGATTGAGTTTATTGTATGCAAAATTTAATAATTGCAGGTAATATACGTAAAAGTCGCATACAATAAAAAAAAATTGGTAAATTTTTTAAAATTTATAATTTTTGTTATGTTATTAAATGGTGATCGTAATTGTAAATTCTAGCTGTCAAATTATCGACTTTGAAGTTCTGAAATGAATGTGTTAGCGCTGTGCTGCAAAGTCGACTTTACTGCAACGGTGAAGTCAAAGTTGAAGTTTCTGCATTCATTCTGTTTTGGGCTTAACAGGGAAGCAGCATTATGTTTGACACTGCGGTGCATTGTGGAACAATTTTGACATTTCGGTCAGTGAACTGTTACGTTGCGGAAATCATAACAAAGACTTTAAGCGAAAGATTTTAATAAAAAATATATTTAATTTCTATCAAATGTCATAACAGACAAATAAAAAATGCGCATAAACTTCGCCTTACAATTTCGATTGAATTTATTTAAATTAAAATCCGAAACGCAATTCGTTCCAAAGCACGAGCCTATCTTGGATAGTGATGTAAAAAATTTAGAAAATTTCTTATTTTCTAAACCAAATATTCTTGTTCTCACTGGAGCTGGCATATCAACGGAATCTGGTTTGACGTGATTTGTGACGTTTCTATTTACTTGTTTATATTAAAATAGTTATTTGTAGGAATTCCCGATTACCGTTCAGAAGGAGTTGGGCTTTATGCTAGAACTAATCACAAACCCATACAGTATATAGAATTTCTTAAATCAGCTGCCACTCGTCAAAGATACTGGGCAAGGAACTTTGTTGGTTGGCCTAAATTTTCTGCCATTAAACCAAATGCTATACATAGTGCTTTAGCTAAATTTGAACGGGAAGGACGAATACAAGGCATTGTAACACAAAATGTGGACAAACTTCACAGCAAAGCCGGTAGTAAAAATGTCGTTGAGATTCACGGAAGTGGGTATACTGTGATATGTTTGTTTTGTGACTACCAGATTCCAAGGGATGAATTTCAGTATATTTTAAATACCCTAAATCCCGAGTTTGCTGAGGCCCCTAACATGATAAGACCTGATGGAGATGTAGATATCCCTCAAGAATATATAGATAATTTTAAAATCCCTCCGTGTCCAAAATGTGGCGGAAACCTCAAACCAAATATTGTTTTTTTCGGCGATTGTGTTCCCAAGGATAGAATTTTAAAAATATCAAAAATGGTTTATGAAAGTGATGGCGTTCTGGTACTTGGATCTAGTTTACTTGTATTTTCTGGATATAGAATATTGCTACAAGCGAAAGATATAAATCTTCCTGTAGCTATCGTTAATATTGGCGAGACACGTGGAGATTCTATAGCTG
Organism: Thereva nobilitata; assembly: GCA_963855945.1. Taxonomy (NCBI): domain Eukaryota; kingdom Metazoa; phylum Arthropoda; class Insecta; order Diptera; family Therevidae; genus Thereva; species Thereva nobilitata. Next base: position 40,484,490 of record OY979697.1, read on the forward strand.
ATCTGAAATTGTCCGCAAAATGTGGTGATGTAATACCAAAGTTGTTCAACTTTAAATGATTACAGTGTTAATAGTAACAATTACGAAAAGTTTTAGTGAAATTTTAAATAATATATTTTTATAATTTATTTTCGTTAAAATATATACCACGGTATAGCAGTTGGCGTTAGTTTCATAATTGTTATTTTTAGAAAGTTGAATGCCCGACAGTTTCGGTTTAAGATTTCGCTCAGCCTTGTTCAACTTATTTTACTGTTTCACAATAGTGGTTCGATTGTTAAACTTGGTTCAAAATTGACTAGAAGGCACTAGAAGGCACTAAATTTGGCTGCTTAAGCCACAGCTCAGAATATAAATGAGAGAAATGTCATTCATCTTAGTACTGTCACAGTGAACTTGGGTTGTTTTTTGATTGTAAATATAAGTTGGAATTGTTTTCAATTGTAGAAAGAAGAAAGCACTCTACTAAGAAGCTTGCCGTAAAGAGTGCGGATATAAGGCTGATGTGTGCAACTCCAAAGGTGGAGAGATTATTTCTTCGCCACCCTAAATAGTTCATTTTCACAGGAACCTGAAGAAAACAGCAACAATGCACAGTCAATAAAAATCACCACTCGTGTCCCGTCTAAGACAATCATGCAATGGCAAACGGTAAAGCTGCTGGGAAAGATGGCATCCCGCCAGAATTGTTGAAAGCCGACTCAAGCATAACAGCAGATGCGGAGGATATCATAGTCAACATACCAAAAAAGGGGGACCTAACAATATGCGACAATTGGACGGTTATCTGTGTATTATCTTCTATGGGAAAAATCTTGTCCCACATATTACTATCTAGAATAAGAGAGGCAATATGCCGAACGCTTAGAAGACAGCAGGCTAGATTCAGAAAGGGCCCTTCCTGCATAGACCATATAGAGGAAAAATTATTCTCAAGCCACAGCTTTTATTCTCATCGTGTAAACGCACATGAGAATTCGTGAGAACTGTCACCATGAGAACGAGAATTATTCTCGCGGGAACAAATACCATGGCTCGTCAACACCCATGAAAATATTCTCATGGGAATACCAAAATTTACCTTGAGAATATTCTCATCGTCTATCAGCACCTTTATATAATCTAAAAAACAGAAAAAAAGCGAAGCGAAGGTCACCACCAGTACCTCTTAAAAGGAACCAGACTGACAACAAGCAAATATTTCTTGCGCTCTTCCCGTTTTTCTAGGTTGGCTGCGCCGGCGCCACAACTGATATTGGTCGTTTGATGGGAATCGTCTTATTTAAGCAGGCATAACGTTACAATAAGGCTGTTCCCGTTAGCCGTTAGTTGTGTCAGCGGCGAGACGGGCTGTAACTGAAATTATGAGCCTTCCACAAGAGAAGCCCCGTTAGATGAATTGTTGTATTGACTTTTTCAATATTCAGGAGCGTATTGCGAACTTCTTATCCGTAATGTAAATTTTACAGCTCCCTCTTCTAGATCGTTTATAAATGATTTCCTCAAAGGAGGCCAAAATACTAGGTATAACCTTGGATCACACCTGAAGACGACTTATCTGAGATAAAGAACATGATGAAACAGCTAATAACACAAATATCCAATATGATGAAAATCTTAACTCTGCTTATTACTAAAATAAATTGACAATAAAACAAATTTGAAAATAGTCGTCTGGAATGCAAACGGACTATCCCAACGTGCCTTAGAACTTAAAAAATTTATAATTGACCATTCTATTGACATTCTGCTAATATCCGAAACCCATTTTACTAATAAAAGTTATATTAAGATTCCTAACTACAAAGTTTTTCGCACAAACCATCCTAGTGGACGTGTTCACGGTGGTACAGCAATCATAATTCGACAAGACATCGGCTGCAACGTAATAAAAGAATACACGAAGGACTATTTCCAAGCTACTACAATTCAAATCGATGACACATATGGACCACTCATAGTATCTGCATTATACTGCCCACCCAAATTCAATATAAGTGTATTACAGTTCACCGAATACATCCAATCATTGGGCCCGCGCTTTATTGCAGGAGGTGACTTAAATGCAAAGCACACTGACTGGGGCTCGAGACTTACTAATAAAAAAGGAAAAAATCTAATAGATGCTATAAGGGAAAACAAGTGCACCTTTATAAGCACTGGAGAGCCAACCTATTGGCCTACTGACGCCAAGAAAAGGCCAGATCTTATTGACTTCTGTGTTCTAAAAAACATTTACCTAAATCAAATTACCATCAAATCATGCCTTGAGCTATCATCTGACCATTCCCCTATAATATTGGAATACACCACTAATGTGAAATTACTACGCCCAACGCAATTCCTTACTAACCATAAAACTAACGGGGACTCTTTTGTTAAAATAATAGGCAGAAACTTGGAAACCAGGATTCCTCTCAAGTCCCATGAGGATATCGAAGCCAGCATAGTATACTTTAACGACTTAATTCACTTCGCAGCATTACAAACAACGCCTCCAATCAAGCATAACTACCTAGACACTTATACTCCAAAACCAATCAAGGAAAAAAGAAAGCTTAGGAAAATATGGCAATGCACCAGATCACCAATTGATAAAGCTAGTTATAATAAATCCACTAGAGAACTAAATGAACTCCTAAGACTACATAACAACCAACGTACTACCAAGTTCCTGACAAATCTTTCGGCAACCCAAGCAACAAACTACTCACTTTGGAAACTAAACAAGCTCAAAAAGGAATACAGCATCAACCACCCTTAACGAAAACCGACGGCACATGGTCCAGAACAAATCTAGACAAAGCTAAAACGCTAGCAGACTACTTTGAAACAACATTTACTAATCCTTTCAATAACCGAAATAACTCATTCCTAAACATTAATACGTCTTCAAACAAAATAATAAAGAAAATCGAAACAAAAGAAATAAAATGCTATATAAACAGCAGATTAAAACCAAAAAAATCTCCTGGATATGATCTGATAACAGGACAAATATTAAAGCAGTTACCAGTAAAAGCCTTAGCCTATCTAAGAAATATCTTTAACGCCATACTACGTTTAAACTATTACCCAAAAGTTTGGAAGGTTTCTAAGGTAATCGCTGTCCCGAAACCTGGCAAAGATACATCTAAACCATCATCATATAGGCCAATAAGTCTTTTACCGATCATCTCCAAATTATTCGAGAAACTCCTACTTGGTCGTATTGACGTGAAATTGAAACTAAACAACTTAATTCCGGACCATCAATTTGGTTTCCGACAAGATCATTCTACTATACAGCACGTGCATCGAGTAACTAATAAAATCCTAAATATATTGTCGCAGTTTACCTTGACGTTGCAAAAGCCTTTGACAGTGTATGGCGGAGGACTCCTTCTCAAACTTAGTACAATGTTACCTGACTATTACCAACTCATCAAGAGCTACCTGGATGACCGCCACTTCTACGTACAATACAATGACGAATGTTCGGACTTACGAAAAATAGAAGCAGGTGTTCCACAAGGAAGCGTCCTAGGACCTACCTTATACTTACTGTATACAGCAGATATACCAAAACCAGTGTCCCGAGATACTATGATAGCAACATTTGCAGATGACACGGTGATTCTTTCCTCACACAACCGCCTAGAACAAGCTACTAAACAAATGCCAAAAATACTAAACAAAACATCAAACTGGTTCCACAAATGGGGAATAAAAATCAACGAAGACAAAACCGTTCAAGTTATATATACAACAAAAAGGCCCTCCATTATCAAACTATCAGTTTAAACAACAAAAGCATTAACCCTGTCAACTCAGCGAAATACCTGGGAATGGTGATCGACAACAAATTAACTTGGAAACAACATATAATCGGAAAACGTAACCAAATCAAAAATAAGTTTAGACAACTCTACTGGCTCCTAAACAACTCGAAACTCTCGCTACATAATAAATTATTAATTTATAATACGGTAATAAAACCTATTTGGATGTACGGCATCCAACTATGGGGAACAGCCAGTAAAACAAACATCGACATCATCCAACGACAACAGTCAAAAATACTCAGGACAATTGTAAATGCACCTTGGTACATATCCAATGATGATATACATCGCGACCTCAAAATACCTAGCATCAGGGACGAGATGAAGAGATACAGCAAAAAACATCAAATCACTATAACATACCACCAAAACAAGGAAATACGAAATCTACCTCAGCAAGAAGCCAACACAAGTAGAAGGCTGAAAAGACGTAGACCAGTGGACCTCCAATGCATGACACCTTGATTATGTTTTTTCAATAACTTGTATGTAGTAAATCCGTATACGTATGTACAATCTAAGTATAAAAGACAATGGTCTTTAAGCTTAATGTAATTCCTAAACTGTAAAAACAATTACTTATTGTTCTAGGACAGGTGTAATATTTTGTTGGGATATAATAAAAAAAAAACCTTGGATCAAAAGCTCTGGAAATCGCAGATTGAGACAGTAACTGCCAAGGCAAGTACATCTCTCCTTATCTATTGTAAATTTGTAGGCAAAACCTGGGCCGTCAAATTGAGGCAAATCTAAACCCTCCACCATTTCAGCAGGTGTTCCCTACGGTTGAATTCTATGACCCGCTCTTTTCCTAATTTTTATAAATGAACCGCTATCAATGACCTCCAATCCACTTCACACCTTCGCTGATGATGGTACTTTGCCATACTTCTACACCACCGACAATATAAAACAACCAAGTTCCAGACCTTGTCCTTTTCATCGTGAGTTCATGTCCAACTCTATCAACAGGGAAATTGAACTCATTCTTGACTGGGGAATCTTGTCGAATTTAGCGCCTCCAAAACGAAGTAAATGTAAATGATAACATCAAAGACGAGTTCTACATGCGACTGAATGAGGTTTTTGGCTCTATTCCAAGGGGAGACATCATTGTTTTGATGGGTGATTTAAACGCACAGATCGGCGCCAACAACACCGGCCTTGAACACACTATTGGAAATCAAGGCCTAAGCCAAGTTACCAATAACAATGGTAAGCTTTTCGTTGACTTCTGTAGTTCCCATCACATCACTCATGGTAGGTGGAACCTACTTTTGTCACAAGAAGATACACAAGGAGACCTGGGTATCGCCCGATGGTAGAACGAAAAATCAGATAGATCACGTGGCCGTCAGCCGCAGATGGAGAACTATTCTGGAGGATGTCAGGAGCTTTAGGGGAGCAGACACTGGAAGTGACCACCATTTGATAGTAGCAACTATCCGCCTAAAAATCGCCGCAATCAGATGCCATAAACCGTAGACGGTTTAACGTAGACCTTCTGCTGGAGAGCACTAAAAGGAGAGAATTTGCTGTAAATTTGCAACAAATCTTAAACCAGCAAACCCTTTCTGACGACACAAATATTGAAGAGCTGTGGAGCACAACAAAGGGCGCTATAATAACAGCAGCGGAAACAAGCATCGGTTATGTCCAAAGAACCAGCAACACTGGATCTCGGACACAACCTGTTAAAAAATAGAACGCAGAAGGGCCCTCAAAAATAACGTGAACTCTACAAGCGACCCGGAAAAACGCCAACAACTTGAACGGGAATACTCCCAATTACACCGGGAGGTAAAGAGAAGTGTCCGGCGTGATAAAAGGCGGCAGATAAATGAGCTCGCAGAGAACGCGGCAAACACAGGCAACAGTAAGGTGCTGTACCAAATTACTAAGCAGCTCTCGGGAAAGCACTATACTAAAAACATGCCGTAAAGAGTGCGGATGGAAGGCTGCTGTACAGCGACGAGGAGCAACTCCAAAGATGGAGAGACTACTTCTTCGCCGCCCTGAATGGTTCCTTTTCGCAGGAACCTGAAGAAAATAACAACAATGCACAGCCAATAAGAATCGCCACTCGTGCACCATCCAAGACAGAAATAGTAACCGCAATTCATGCAATGGCCAATGGTAAAGTAGCTGGAAAAGATGGCATCCCGCCAGAATTGTTGAAAGCCGACTCAAGCCTCATAGCAGATGCGTTACAGCCAATCCTGGAAATATCATGGAACACCTGTACCTTTCCGGAGGATTGGACGGAAGGTATAGTCAAAATACCAAAAAAGGGGGACCTAACAATATCTGTCTATTATCTACGGTGGGAAAAATCTTGTCCCATATATTACTATCTAGGATAAGAGAGGCAGTAGATCGAACGCTTAGAAGACAGCAGGCTGGATTCAGAAAGTGCCGCTCCTGCATAGACCATATTAACACCTTGAGAATCATAGTGGCGCAGTCTACTGAATTCCGATCCCCCTTCACCCTGCTTTCGTAGACTATGAGAAAGCGTTCGACTCGGTTAATAGGAGCTTTATATGGCGAGCTCTACGGAAACGTGGACTGCCGGACAAAATAATAGAATTGATAAAAGCTCTATACAACAATTCCAAATGCAGAGTTCTCCATAATGGAAAATTATCCGACAGCTTTGAGGTGAGCTCAGGAGTACGACAAGGATGCCTACTTTCACCATTACTATGTCTTATAGTAATAAATGACATTCTTGTCAGCGCTCTAGATAGAAGAACAGGTGGCATACAATGGAGATTGCTAGACCGCCTTAAGGATCTCGACTACGCGGATGATATCTGTTTGCTGGCCCACAGACACCAGGATCTCAAAAACATGTTAAACAATTTGGCAACAGAAAGTAGCTCGGCGGGCTTAAGGTTAAGTCCGACTAAAACAAAAGAAATGCGGATAAATGCAAACACCCTTGAACGGACAGCGCTAAATAACCGTGACGTGGAACTGGTAGACAAATCCTGTTACCTCGGTAGTATTATTACCGAAAACAGCGGTACAGAAGAAGACGTCAGTTCCAGAATAAATAAAGCAAGAAGCGCATATGCATGCCTGTTTCACATATGGAGATCAACGGAGATCTCAATTAACACCAAATTGCGGCTGTTCAACTCCAACGTTCTTTTCTACGGTTGCGAAACATGGAAAGTCACCCAATTCATCACAGGGCGCCTACAAGTTTTCATCAACAGATGCCTACGTCGTATCCTAAAAATCCGCTGGCAAGATAGAATTTCAAATGAAGAACTATGGCGCCGTGCCGGCCAAGAAAGGATAGACGACCAAATCAGGCGAAGGAAATGGAATTGGATTGGCCACACCTTGCAACGCGAAGACGATAATCTAGCGAAACAGGCCCTTGACTGGAATCCGCAAGGATCCCGTCGAGTCGGAAGACCTAGAACAACGTGGAGGAGAACCCTATTATCAGCGGCCGCAACAGTCGGGAGATCCTGGTCAGAGCTGAGAGCTGTCGTGCAAAACAGAGTCCGCTGGAGGGCAACTATTTCCGCCCTATGTCCCATGAGGGATTAAAGGAGCAATTAGTTAGTTAGTAAAACGAAGTACTGTCGCAAATCTAATAAAACCGGCTCCGATCATCCCTATGCCTCAGTGAACGGCGTCAACCTAACCTGATCTAATCTCTTAGGTCCTAGGCACTAACGAGGATCTGCGATGGAACGATCACATATTCTAAACCGCCAAACAAGCATTCCAATGCCTGGGATTTTTTAAGAGAGGGTGACACATAAGCTTAGACTTTCACATAAAACGAAAAAAAAGTTCCTACTTCAGCCATCAGGCCACAATCTAAAAGCCCTTCTTTTGGCCACGTCTAGAATACAACTCATTTATCTGGGCTGGCTCCTCATTAACCACCTTAGAGTGGCTTGACACGGTACAAACTTATTGATAATGTCACTTTTTGTTCCACCATTGACTCATTGAGCCACCGCAGGCATGTAGCAGCCCTGACAGTTTTATCGATATTACTATAGCGACTGTTCCACTGAAATTAATGCCATTGTATCTCGCCGGCAATATTTTTCCCGCAACTCAGGACTGGTCCACTCAGCTTAGTCACCATCCCTCAAAGCAAACTACGGTAAAAACCAAAATAACGCTAAAAAATTGCTTTGAAACGCTATTAAGTGCTTTGAAAAGGAGACTCTTTACTCCTCTAAATAGTGCAGTAAAAAAAGGCCAAAAAAATGAAAATATAGGTATAATCTGGTAACAGCAAGATTATGATTTTATCCTGTTTGGGGTATCACCAGGAGTATATTCTTAAGTTTTGAACCTCGTGAGCCTTGTGCTACTTTTGTTATAAACAATTAAAGTTTTTTTACCGCGTTTTTCGAGCTTAAAATGTGAATTACTCCGGTTCTATAAGTCGGATCGGGGCAAACTAAATACCAGTCTCTTCGTAATAAAAATGCCAATAAATTCTGGTTGGTTTCAAGTCTCTGAAGTACGTACATAACCTACAAAATTGAAAAAACGAGAAAAAAGCAGTATTTTTTTCATTTTAGTGCCCAAGACCGTCAACTAGACCAATTTGCATCAAACTTTCAGAAAATATACTTTTTGATATTATAAAAAGACTCTGAAAAGTTGGTGTCAAAATATTGAACCCATCCGCCAAAATTGCATTTGTTATCTAAAATTTGAAATGCCCGCCATTTCATGCCATTAAGTCCAAAATGAAAATTTTTGTTTTCAAAATGTAGACTTCGACGCCAGCTTTCGAAAGCAATTAAAAAGAAAATTTTTTATTGTAATTTTCGTTACTTTTTTTTCATTTGTTTATAACTCAAATAACAACAATTGCATTTTTTCGGCCATTTTGAAAAATAAATTTAAAATGTTTTATCAGATCTGGTAGAGAGTGTTGGGACCTTTAATTTAAAAAAATAAATTGAATATTTGTTAACGTGAACTCGAGATATTTAACTTATTGCATTTTGTCCAATTGTTAATTAACAAATGCACATTGTGAGCTAAAATTTGGACTGCATCATTTTGAAACCTATTCATTTCATGTAATATATTCAAAAACAATTTAAGGTTTATAGAAACTTATTTACAAGCATTACAATGTAAGTATTGTTAATTAAATGAAGTGATTTTTTTTGGTTTTTTCATAAATATTAGTTGCAAAATGCAATAACTTCCTTGCGATCGATTTTTCCACCACTTCCCGATATCCGGGGATACTCAAATTTGGCACACACCTTTGGTTCTGAAGACAGTACAATATAGTATATTCAATTTTATGCTACATCCAATATGGCGGCCACCATAAAATGGCGGATTTCCTTTTTTTTACAACCCACCGGCATGGTTATCAAATGAAAGAGTATGACGAGTAGAATACAGTAGGCTATGTGACGTCATTTTAAATCTTATATGGCGGCCACCATCATATGACGCCATATAGCCTTACTGTATTCTAGTGGTCATACTCTTTCATTTGATACCCATGATACTTGATTCTTAAATAAATATCTTTTAAAAGTAATACAATAAAATGTAATATGTGACATTAAGAGATAATAAAAGTTGGTTTTTGGCATTGCTTTTTCCAACCATAAAAAATTTGTTTCATTTTTCAATTTTGTTTTATTGTTCTCGAAAAATTTTGTTATTAAAGACTTCTAGGTTTAAATTCAAAAAAGGTATAGAAAATGGCCCTCGAATTTCGAGTGCTGGGTCCAACTTTGGATTTAAAATGACGTCCCACAGCTTACTTTATTCTACTCGTCATACTCTTTCATTTGATATCCATATCGGACGGTTGTAAAGAGAAAAGTAATGCGCCGTATGATGGTGGCCGCCATATTAGATTTAAAATGACGTCACATAGCCTACTGTATTCTACTCGTCATACTCTTTCATTTGATAACCATGCCGGTGGGTTGTAAAAAAAAGGAAATCCGCCATTTTATGGTGGCCGCCATATTGGATGTAGCATAAAATTGAATATACTATATTGTACTGTCTTCAGAACCAAAGGTGTGTGCCAAATTTGAGTATCCCCGGATATCGGGAAGTGGTGGAAAAATCGATCGCAAGGAAGTTATTGCATTTTGCAACTAATATTTATGAAAAAACCAAAAAAAAATCACTTCATTTAATTAACAATACTTACATTGTAATGCTTGTAAATAAGTTTCTATAAACCTTAAATTGTTTTTGAATATATTACATGAAATGAATAGGTTTCAAAATGATGCAGTCCAAATTTTAGCTCACAATGTGCATTTGTTAATTAACAATTGGACAAAATGCAATAAGTTAAATATCTCGAGTTCACGTTAACAAATATTCAATTTATTTTTTTAAATTAAAGGTCCCAACACTCTCTACCAGATCTGATAAAACATTTTAAATTTATTTTTCAAAATGGCCGAAAAAATGCAATTGTTGTTATTTGAGTTATAAACAAATGAAAAAAAAGTAACGAAAATTACAATAAAAAATTTTCTTTTTAATTGCTTTCGAAAGCTGGCGTCGAAATCTACATTTTGAAAACAAAAATTTTCATTTTGGACTTAATGGCATGCGGGCATTTCAAATTTTAGATAACAAATGCAATTTTGGCGGATGGGTTCAATATTTTGACACCAACTTTTCAGAGTCTTTTTATAATATCAAAAAGTATATTTTCTGAAAGTTTGATGCAAATTGGTCTAGTTGACGGTCTTGTGCACTGACATGAAAAAATACTGCTTTTTTCTCGTTTTTTCAATTTTGTAGGTTATGTACGTACTTCAGAGACTTGAAACCAACCAGAATTTATTGGCATTTTTATTACGAAGAGATTGGTATTTAGTTTGCCCCGATCCGACTTATAGAACCGGAGTAATTCACATTTTAAGCTCGAAAAACGCGGTAAAAAAACTTTAATTGTTTATAACAAAAGTAGCACAAGGCTCACGAGGTTCAAAACTTAAGAATATACTCCTGGTGATACCCCAAATAGGATAAAATCGTAAACTTGCTGTTACCGGACTGTGCAAATTAAAATGCTTTGTTTACTGCACTAAAAGGGAATACACAAAAGAAGAAGTTCCAATGAAACTAAAGATTATAATAACAATGGAAGAAATTTGTAAAAAATAAAACCAGTAAAAATAACATAAAAATATAAAACCTATACCCAATCAACCAAATCGATTTAAAACACGGTGTATAGTACGCTTTTGATACCTAAGTGGGTTAAATGGAGTGGGTGTAAAAAACGTAATTTTAACGTTGCAATAACTTGATTTACACGTGGATTTGGTACGTTTTTTAATTACCGTGGTAAAAATTGGCTGACAACAAAACCGTTTTTTACAGTAGTTTTATTTACGTGAATTTAACGTTAAAAATAAACTTATGGAAAGTTTCAGTAATATTGTAACTAAGGTGATTGTTAAGTTTTCTTTTTACTAATTTGACACTTTGGTTCTTTCTGGGTTCGTTTTTACCGTGTAGAACTGACGGTTTCTTATTGGTGTTTTCGAGTATGAGTTTTTGCATTTTGTTTGTAGGAATTTAAGAATAAAAAGCAGTAATATTTAAAATTATGTTCATTTTTATTTAATAATTATTATATTTGTACAAAATCATCATTTTTTTAAAACAAATAAAAGAAGCAACAAAGAAAATGAAAAATCCGTTCTTAACACTTATATATACAAAAAACAAAAATATATTCATCACATTTTTTTAGGAAATATAAAAGAAAAAACAAAGAAAATAAAGTTTTTTCTTAGGACTTTAATATAAAAAACAAAAAAATATTCATCATTTTTTTAAAACAAAGCAACAAAGAAAATGAAAAATCCGTTCTTAACACTCATAATATATAAAAAAACAAAAATATAGGTATTCTTCACATTTTTAAGAAAAATAAAAGAAAAAACAAAGAAAGTTCTTTCTTAGCACTTAAGGGGGCGTCCATAAATTACGTAAGGTGTTTAGGGGGAGGGGGTCGAGCTGAATCTCACCAAATCTCACGTGGGGGAGGGGGAGGGTCTCCGCAAATATCACGTCATTTTTTCCGCAAGAAACAGTGTAAAATCGCGAGAAAACTGGGTTAAATTAATAGTACAGGTAAATTAAGCCGAAAAAAGCGATATAGCAGAAATAATTAGGTACAGGCTGAAAATTGGCAGAGAGCCTCTTTTTAGGCTTCTTAATAAGGGGTTATAAAGTCTACCGATTTTCTACCCCGAGAAGCCCACTTTTTAGGGGGTTTTAACCCTCAAAATGGATATTTTTACATTTTTCTGTAATTTTTTTGCAATATTTCTTAATATCTTTTTGTTTTTTTCAATTTTAAGTACAATATCTGTAAATGAGAAAATCTTTAAAATCGTCTTTTCGGACCGGCACTTAGATTTCATTCACGAATATCTTGGTGCAGTATCAGATGAACATGGTGAAAGGTTTTATCAAAACATATTGCAAATAGAGAAGGAATAATGAATCAAAAGTATACGTGATACTATTACTATATTTCGACTCAATAGCAATTGGGTATAAAAATTTTGCACTGCCGTTTACACTGTATTTGTTCACTGTTTCAAATACCATCCAACTGGAACACCCAAAAAAAAGTAAAGAAAATAATTTATATATCTGGGAATGAAGACGTGATGAAAAATTCTTATCTTTTTATACAATGGTCTGGGAAAAACTGCGAAAGTAATGTATGCATTGACTTATACCACCATTTTTGGACAGATTGCGACCCTACGATAAACTAGTGTGGGGGTCTAAACTTAAACAAAACAAAAAGGCCTAGAAGCCCAATTGAAAAACCTGGAACCTAATGCGCTCCTAATCCTACTGCAATCATAGAGATTATATTAAGAATCGGCTCTTTTCACATCAGTCAGAACACATGCTGTCTGCAGTGCATTGTCACTACAAAAGCAGACATTTGCACCAGGCGACATAATTAGTTATCTAAGCATCTTACAGGACTCGAATTTTGAATCGACGACCATCTGCTCTGACATACCTACTAGAGGCCAAGATAGATTTTGAAAACCCTTTGTTATCATTATCGAGAGTTGTGAAGAATGGAAGTCTAACAGATCCGCACTTCTTGAATCTGTATCCTGATGTACAGGCGGCTCAAACGTCAATTTGAGAATCTGGCTGTGACTTCAGACTCCGCTTTTCTAAGGCGATACGAAAGTAGGAAGCAAACGGAAGCTAGTAGCGATGCCTGATAAATCTTCGAAAAGAAATTATTTTCAGCCAACCAACTTCATTTATTAACTTAATTTGACATTTTGATGCGAACAATAAATTGTTTCAAGAATATTTAAAGAGTTTTTAGAATATTTTAAAACAAACAAATAAATGTAGCGCATACGGCAATGGCTTTACTCGCGGACTGAAATCCGATAATAGGCGGACAAATTTAATTCGAATTCGCATTGGTGGAGGTGCATTTTCTTATTTCCGAATTTCATGACTTTCGAATCGGATTCCAGGATAACCCCCCTAGGTCTTTCGGTCACAGGTTTTTTACCTAACGATGACATCTATAGAAGAATGCTCCGAAGTTTGTATAACTTCAGAGTCATAAATGGCTCTACCATTACTATTCAAACAGTCAAGTCGTTACTCTCTAAAAACGAATCAGTGGATGCCAAAGCCAACCTTCGTATGTCAATATATTGTAAAATTCTAAATTTTTTTATATTCCATATGCTTGCTCTACAAATACACGAATTTTCTGTTCTCTTGTTAAGAAATCATTAGCCCTGTAAGGCACCAAGAGGTTGGTTTCCAAAGGGTAGGCAGAATCACCTGCTAAATGGTAATCCACAGATATTGTAGTTTATATTGGGTGCATGCCGAGTTGGTGCTGTTATGATTTTGTGGTACTGTTCTTCAACACAAATTATGATTCTAAATGCAATCAAGCACAGATTAAGGTATTTACACTAAAAATAAGCATAATAGTGTAAAACCTACAAATTTTTTAAAATTATAAAAATCTCACGTGTGATTGAGGGGGGGGGGGGAGGGGGTCGAGCCAAATCTCACGACATCTCACCAAGGGGGGAGGGGGGGCGGTCGAAAAATCGGCAAAATCACCTCACGTAATTTATGGATGCCCCCTAAATATAAAAAACAAAAAAATATTCATCATTTTTTTAAAACAAATAGAAGCAACAAAGAAAATGAAAAATCCGTTCTTAAGCCTTATGTATATAAAAAACAAAATATATTCATCACATTTTTTTTAAAAAAAATAAAAGGAAAAACAAAATAAATCAAAATTTCTTTCTTAGTACTTAAATATAAAAAACAAAAATATGTATATTATCACATTTTTTTTAAAAAAAAAATAAAAATAAAATTCAATGTACATTATAGTATTATGATGTTTTTGGGGTCAGGTTCTCCTTTGTGGTTCTCGTACGTGTAAAACTGAAAAAATAAAACAAAAATCAATTTTGTTTAACTTATAATTAATAACATCAGTGATAAATAATCAATACATTGTACAGTAATAGGATTTTACCTTTTGCGACTTAATCTTGAACGACAATGTTTCAAATATTCTTTCAACAATTCCTTGTGATCATGTTCGGTGTAGGTATACGATTTATTAACAACCATATTTATAAGAGAGTTGATATGTGTGAAAGACTTAAAATTTGCTTTTGTAAACGTTCCACCCCATGAATAGTTTTCGAGCAGTTCATCTTTAAATAAAAATTTTAAAATAGTTCTGGCGGTTTTTGTAGCATTTAATCCTCCTAATCGTGAAATCCTTTTTATCTGATACGAAAGTATTATAAAAACATGTAAATAAAATGGAAATAATATAAAATTAAAATTGTTAGTTACAACTGCTTTTTTATAAACTTCGTCTTTATAAGTGGTCCCCAGGATCAACTAAGATTATCTTGACTAATTTCTCCTTTATCACTCATATCTGCAACATTTAAATCTTCAACTTCATTCTCCATATTTGCTGTCTCATTATTATTTTTATTTGCATTGTCTGAGTCTGAATTTTTTGATAATAATTTTTCTAGCCGTCGTTTGAACGTTTGACGGCTCAGAAGTTTAGATTTTATTGCAGCCTTCATAATTGCTTTAATTGTAAATTAATTGAAGAAATTATCTGAAAATTTTGATTCAAAAAATGAAAACATATACTTACAGAAACCACCGCGGATTTTGTAACTTTTTACAATGGAACTCTAATTCATAAATTAATTCAATATTAGCACTTTTATTTGATTTTATTTTAATATAGTTTATTATATTTTTAGTAATTTTAATTTTTAAATCAATTTTTTTAAATTCACACACCTTTTTATTATTAAAAATAAGTAAATATTTCACTGCGCGTGTAAAAATCACTGTTCTCCTAATCACTTCCTAACAACGAATGCTTTAAAGGAGCATGCTCGGTGTTTAATAATAACAAAACAGGGTTTCACCCACACTTGTGTTGAAACAGGTACTTTGTAACCGTTAGAACACTGTCGTGTAAAAAACAGATTCTAAACGGTGAGCGCAAACACCATGTTGTTTTTTTTCTCGGATTTAGAGGTGTATTCATACACTGCTTTCCCAAGTGAAATGTAACGTAGGTGTAAAAAGGGATTTAAAAATAGTAAACACAAACACAAGGGTGTTTTTGCTGGTTTGAAAGGGGTATTAATAGACTTATTTCCAAAATGGAACGTTTTCCTAACTTAAGTATATATAACACTGAGCACTTCAATTGCCTTACGTGATATTTGGTTGATTGGGTATTTTTTAAATTAAGTCCGATAAATAAATAAATAGATAAAATAATAAAGATTTAAGCGTCATGTGCGTTGATAGTGGTGGGGCTGGTTGATCGGGACAAAATGTACATTTCTTCCCAAGCACACCCATCCCAATTTCGGAGGCTGACTCTTGTTTTGATGATTAGTCTTATCTAAAGTATCAATTACAAAAAATTGAGCGACCTGATATGACCATCAAAAATGTAATGCTGCTCCCGGACTATAAATAAAACAGTGGTAACAAAAAAGTTAAAAACATTCTCCTTTTGTGACGAGAAAAGTCAACGCATCGTATCCAGATGAAGAATTCACAAGCAGTATTTGAAAACCTTGGGAGCATTTTTTCATCCAGGACTCGCGAACTCCTTAAGGACCCCCGAGACGGTCAAACGGTTTGGCTCAAACCTTATGTGTTTGATCAAACCATTTGAAGTCGCTTTGGAAATGCGTCAAACTAGAAGCGCAGTTTTAATAGTCCCTTCAAACCAGAAGGAACTATCTGCCACCGCCACCGCTTCGACATTTAGCGCAAGACTGATGAAGTTTAATCAAATGTCGCAAACACGATCAAACGGGGCTTCAAACAAGCCAAAATAAGAATTTCCATCAAACAGGCTTCCAAAACGTTAATGTTTGTCAAACCAGCCACGCAAACGATCAAATTGGTGTGATTCAAACCAAAATCTGCGTGTTTGAGTCAAACCGTTTGACCGTCTCAGCATACCCATATATGCAGACTGTGCATTTGCAAAGTTGTACAATATATGTATTTTTTTATACGGCCAGGGCGGCATCTCAATTTAAATGGGCGACGACAGCCGCCAAAAGACAAGGCATTTTTGGCCATGAGCGCAAAAATTTAAATGAGCGGCGACGATAAACAAAGAGAAGACAAACATCAAGCACAACACTCAATAGATTACCAATAATTAATTAGCACACGCAGCATGTACACAATAAACAAACGCTGAACGAAAGGCGACAAAAAAACAACCCTGTAAGGAATAGAAACCTTCTCGAGTCGATTCCGTAAATTATCCTTCGAATGCGTAATGTCTACTTTCTAGATCGAAGCAACTCTTCGATTAACATTGCGAGGTCCTAGGGTCGAAGGCATAACGACAATCTTTTGCATTACCATTCATTTCAATGTGAAGGCATATGAGCTACCTTTTACCATTCATTTCAATAAGATACCGCGAAATTTTTGGCATAGCCTCTAGCATACGAGGCAGCGTAGTAAGCAACAAGGAGTGCATTCTGTCTCAGGCAAATCAACACGACTGAAAACAGTTACAACAGAATTAACGAAGTACGTGACCGAATCCGATGCTGGTGGTGTTGCTCAACTTGGAGGGTGGAATCGTTTGCACACAAATCTCACCCCTCGCAGGGGGTGGGGGTAAATTTAGAATTTCAAATGGCAACCCCAATTTCTGATTCTCCGAAAAGAAATATCAATCTTTTGTTAGAAACATTTTTTATTTTTTTATCCAAAGCTTCCCTGTACCCCTGAATGATTTTTGGGGATTTTTGGGGGTGCAGGTCTTCGGATAAAAAAAATTTACGAGAAAAGTTTCATATTTTCCTGCGGAGAATCAGAATCCGTGAAAAAAATGGGGGTTGCCATTATTCAGCCCCACTCCAGCGAGGGGGTGGGAGTGAATAATGGCAACCCACATTTTTTCATATTTCCCTGCGGAGAATCAGAATCCGTGAAAAAAATGGTGGTTACCGTTTGTAATTCTAGATTTACCCCCACCCCCTGCGAGGGAGTGAGATTTGTGTGCAAATGATTCCACCCTCCAAGTTGAGCAACTTCCGTTCAAAACTTTTTTCTCGAAAACCTACCCTTCAGGAAATATCGGACCGTTTCCGGACTTTTTCGACTCTGTATATGGCATATCGGCGCCTTAGTTTAAGACCCACCGATCGTTGCCGTCGTTATATTCGTGTTCAGCGATCCTAAAAACCCCCGAGTAGCAAAACTCGACTCATTTCCATCAATATTTACCGAGTGGTAGAGTGTCTCTTTGAGATGCACTTCTAAAATGCATATTTTTATTGCAGGAAATGCATTTTTTCAAAATGAATTCATCACTACCGGTCACAAAGTTTGTAGATGCTCTCACGAATCAAACACAAAAAACCGCATTAAGATCTTACTGATCAAAAAATCCAAGGTTCAGCAGGTTTTAGTGCTTTATTTCCTCGACTATTCATTTCGAGGTGATGAGCGAATACACACTTTTAGACGCTTTTCGCCGTTGTGTCGGCCGTAGAGGATATCAATTTCTTAGAGCTAAAAGAGAACTCGAGGAGATCCAAAATGAGCGATAATAATGGCATTCCCGATCACCGCCGACCTTTATAGTAATGAGGGTGTTGAGTGAAAGTTCATACCACCCGATTTCCCCACTTCGGTGGCCTGTGGGAAGCAGGGATCAAGCCACTCAAATAGCACTTGAAGAGAGACCAAAGTTGAATTCACTTTCCAAAAATGTTAAAATCGGTGACGCGGTACTTATTAAACACGAACGATTACCCCATCTCAAATGGAAAGTTTGGCACCTCTAAGCTCTGGGCGTCCTGGTCTGCTCCATCTCTCCAGCGGAGGCTGGGTCTCACTGTTACCGCACCCCAACGATCTTATCGCAACAAGTTTCCCAACTGGTTTGTCTTCACTTAAACGAGCTAGATTCCTGACCACGTTTTATTTCGTAACCTACCGAGTTTTATTTCGTTTTAGGATAACGCTCGTAGATCTCCTCGTTTTAAAGCCTCCGGAATTGTCCTCCCTCACATAAGAGACCAACAATTCTTCAAAGGACCTTCTTCTCGAACACGGCTAAGAGGTTAGAGTGCTGTTTGCTTAGCCTCGACGTCTCGGATACATAAGGCCATCGTCTTATACAGTGAAAGTTTGGGCGTTATGGTTAGATGCTTGGATTTGAAGAGCCTTGACAGACTATAGTAGCCTTTGTTGACGTGTGCGTGTTTCTGGTTCCATGCTATTCCTGGCTGCTACTATTGATCCAAGGTAGGTAAATGATTTTACTACTTCAAACTCACGCTCCTCTACCTTAATTGTGGGACCAATGTTAGGTGTTCTTACAGACGGATCCAACATGTACTTTGTTTTGCTTTCGTTTATGTGTAGTCCCAGCTTTCGTGTCGCCAATGAGGTCAATGTCTGCATAAACCAGTAATTAGGTGGACTTGTGGAGGATTTTGCCTCTTACTGCCAGCCCCGAATCTCGGATCACTTTCTCCGATGCCAGGTTGGAGGAGGCAGGCTAGACCGTCCTCTTGTCGAAGTCCATCATATACATGTACCCATGTTGATTGGTCTGGACGGTGTGCTGTTTCTAGCGGATAATATCTCACATTGGTCCCGCAATAAAAAAGGCATGCAGCCCTATCGGGAACTCCGCATGGAATCGAATTGCAACGGAGAAAAAATTTCCATCCGAATTAGTAACTCATAGGGAATTCCGCTGGAGTGACAAATATGTTTTCTCACGTGTTAACCCGCTTTCGGTTTTCGGTTTTCGAAATTAGCTGTTGTATGTATATCAAAATTACTTTTTGTATGCTTCAAAAAGAATACCATTTTTCATTTTTAAGAAATCGATGCCGATGAGAAAAGAATGGAATCGAAACAGAATCGAGTTAAAGCGGAGTTCCCAATAGGGCTGATGATTTTCGAGTAGTACTTGGAAGTGTTTCATCAATTATTGCAATCACTCCATCTGTGGTTAATTGTCAACATCACATCTTTTTTTGTCGGATTCGAACATTCTTGTCCCAGAAATTTCTACTGATAGGATGGTTGTAAACCAAACGGCCGGAGCTTAGATGTCACAAACTGGATAATGTTTATCATCTATGTGCATGTCAATTAAGATTGAGCCGTTGTTTGTGAAAAGGGTTTATGGCAAAAACACAAAAGAAAAATGTATAAGAATCAAGGTTTTTAGTAAACTTTTATGGTTTTGTATGCCAATAGTGTATTGTAATGCAAATTATAAAACTTAAAGTATTTTTTGTCGGATCGATTATCGAATTATGAATTAAAATACAGCCCCTGTTTGTGCCTCAAGTAAGTAAGCAGATGTATTGTGCAACTCTCGAGAAATTAATAGTGGCTACAGACAGACTAGCGGGAGAATTTGGTATACCAACCATCAAGAATATGTCCAGTCCATGTACAACTACCTTGACGTGCGAAATATTATCAAAAAACACCCCACGAAGCAGCTGATTGGCAACAGCAACTACACCTATGGTCTATAGTGGAGCAAAAGGTGTCGTCATCGATTTATTTAAGGGCCCTTTTTTGTATTTTATCTAACCACGCCAAGGTGGTTATCGAAGCGCCGCCCCAAATGAGAGAGTTGTATTCGAGAAGAGGCCGAATGTAGGATTTGTATATTACAGCACGGGGCGATGGCGGGAGGAGGAACTTGCACCTCTTAAGATATCCCAAGCACTGGAATTCTTGTTTGGAGATTTGGAATATGTGGTCATTCCATCGCGTCTTTGGCTAAAGTAACGCCTAAGATGTGTAGGGATGGGTCGGCCAAATAGTTCAACTTCACTCACTCTCACGGATGGAGAGAAGTTGCATTTTTTATTAGAATTAAGACAGTACTTGGTTTTGATGGGGTTGAATTCGACACGATTCTTGCTTCCCCAACCTAGAATGAGTTCAATGTATTTATTTATTGAATTGGAGATTCGTTCACGATCATCAAGACAGGATCTGGCACGTGCTTGTCTTGCATTGTCGAAGCCGTAAGAGTAGCGCAGGGTACCATCGTCAGCGAAACTGAGAAGTGAGTTAGAGGGGATTGAAAGTAGATCATTTATAAAGATAAGAAATAGAGCAGATGATAAAATTGACCCCTGGGAGACCCCGCAGAGATGGGGTAAGATTCAGATTTGACGCCATCTAATACTACCGTCATTGAACGGTCGGAGAGGAAACTCTCAATCCACTTCTGTAGAAGTGAACCGACTCCAATAGCTTTAAGTTTAGCTAACAGGGCTAAGTGCCAAACTCTATCGAAAGCATTGGAGATAAATATCTAGAGCAACCAGACTAGACTCACCTAATCCAAGCAGACTTCGGTGGAGGTGCTCTGTAAGGCAAACTAAAAGATCGCCAGTGGATCTTTTTTGACGGAAGCCATACTGTCTGTCGTTTATAAGTAGGTTGGATTCTAGATATCCCATAAGCTTTTTATTGATTATCGTCTCCGTGGTTTTGGAGAGAATAGAAGTAATTGCTATTGGGCGGTAGATGGAGCGAAGGCTGGAGTCACCTTTTTTCGGTATGGGCTGAACATGTGAAAGTTTCCAAGAGTCCTCCATAGAAGTATAATAGGGCAAAAAGTTTGCACAGGAGTTTAGCCAAAGGTGTGGCGGGGGGGGTATATTGTCGGGTCCAGTGGTTTTGTTGGCATCGAGCTCTTATATACCTCGCGAGCCCTGGGGCATTATTCTCTATTACAATATTGTTAAATTTTTTAACGAAACTGACGAAATCGTATTCTATATTACAATATTGGCATTAATTTTACATGAAAATGTAACAAAATTGTCAAATTTTTACTCGAAAGCTGTTTCATTTTCGAATCGGATTTAACAATATTGTAATAGAGAATAAGGCCCCTGAAGAACACCCTTCCCATTGAATGGGCGTTGTGTTCGAGAACCGGGGGTAGCATATCAGTTTCGGATCAAGAAGAATTTGAGACAAACAGAGATGCTAATAAATCGGCCTTGGATTTGCTGTCTGTTAACACCTTCTCATCGCGTTTACTTCTCAACTTGTTGTCAAATGAAGTTTTGACTTTCTTGGTGGTGGCTTTACAGGAATTTCTTAGTTGAATGTACTCGAAACGGAGCGATTTACTCGGAAAACTCTTGCACGCTCGGAAGGCGGCTTCTTTAGTTTTGATTGCGTTCACACACTGCCGTTTAAACCATCTGTTGGGCCTTGGCTTCACCGATTTGGTAGAATGGGGAATGTGCAAATGCATTCCTGCCTGTATGATCCTGGTGATACGGATAGCGGCAGAGTTGGTTTTTATTTCGAAAACACATGCCCCACGCAGTGGATTGGAAAAAATTAATAAGCCCCAGCCAATTGGCCTTCCCATAATGCCATACAGTTCTCCAAACTAGTTTTGGAGGGGTGGGAAATTTGAATGGGAAGCTAGCGCTGACTAGGCAGTGGTCTGAGTTGCCGGGAGGTGAATCAACTTCGACGGAGTAACGCCTGGGATGAGAAGTAAGAAAAAGATCAAGGAGATAGCGTCTTTGATCCGCAACATCAGGGACTCTCGTGGGATGATTTACAATTTGATGTAAATTATTGATGTCTGAAAAGAGCTCGACGTCCTTGCCAGAAACACTGGTGCCATTTGAGTAAGTCAGTCAGTTTACATTGTGAACATTGAAATCACCCGCAACAATGATTTCACTCTCGGGATTGGATGACAAAAATACTGAAATTTGTTCGGAAATAGCATCAAATGATGAAGTTGAGGCTTCGTTACTTATGTTAGGACTTCTGTATAGGACGCAGAAGAATAAGACATAGCTTCGGAAGATGATTTTAATCCAAAGATAGTTAAAATCTGAAGACGTGCTTTTATATATTTTATAATAAACCCGTGCACTTTGCTGTCCTAGGCCAACTCTGAAGTGGAATTAATTGACAAAAAACCCCCCCCTTTTTGTAAACTTTTATAATTCAAAACCCTGTTACAGGTTCGCTTAAGAAACTGATTTATTTTTGTAACATTAGAAATCGTCTGCTAATGGGACTTTGTAGAAGATATCAGTAGAAGAAATAGAGGTTACACGACGAGCCTATTCATCAAGTGCTGCACTTGTAACAATTTCTTATAATAACAATATTTTTATTGATGAATTGGCGCAGAGTAAATGGTTTACAAATGTTTAAATCATCACTAAGAATTCCTGAAAAAAAAGTAATGAGATGAAGATATAAAGTTATTTAGTTAAGATTGATAGATGCGTGAATAACACAATGAGTTGAAGGTATCAATTGAAACCCTTAGAATTTAACGCGTTTTTGTTAACTGTTCAATCAAGTCCATGAATTCAAAGCGCGTCATTCATTTAGAAACACTTTTAATCGATTGCCCGTGTTTATCCTTTAAACAATAATATACAGCTATTACAAAATATAAAATCAGCTATTACTTTACTTTGGGATCAATTCTATAAATACGTTAACGGATCTTGACGATTCAAAACTTTTACAATTAACAATTTTGAATAAAAAGTATTAAGTAATGTATGCTGTATTTATTTCTTAATATTGATATTTTTCGATTCTTTAAATAATTAAAATGAGGACGTTTAAAAGTACAAAAAAATTATGAAGACATGTGTAGTCTGACAAAATAATGAAAAAAAATAAGGAAGAATATCTAAAATAAACAGTCACGCTTATAGGAAATAATCAGCTTGTGGCTTTTTCGAAGGTATTCCCCGACTTTCTTGTGGTGCTGCTTCAAATATTGTGAAGTCTCTCTGTAGGTGTTCATTTAACTCAAGTATGGCAGCAACATTACCGCACCTAATTGAAGAAATGTTTTCAAAATGCGGTGGTTATTTATTAAAAGAATTACCTGTAACAATAATTTGGTGCTGACCAAACTGTCAATACAGTCTCATTAAAATGCCATTTAAATCCTTCCATTACAAGTTGATGTGCTCGACAAATCATGTCGATGTCATTTGTACTGTTAAACTGTGCCACAACATCTGAACCAAAAAGATATCCAGCACCCCGTGGAGATACGCCCCATCCCATTTGATCTTCTGGATCACTCCATAGTAAGTCGCACATTGGGCCATCGTGTGGCACCTCTTGTTTTCTGTCAATGGAACGAATTTGATCTAAATACTGAATTGAAGGACTCAAGCCACCATGAACGCAGAATATTTTTCCATCAATAATGGCTGATAAACTAAGATAATCAAAAATTTCTGTACAATAACGCCAAACAGCTGTCGAGCCGTATTTTCGAAGGCATTCATCATAAAAACCATAAACTTGTGTTATTTGCCTTGATTCGTGATTACCACGGATTAATGTTATTCTGTCGGGATATCGTACCTAAAGTTGTTTAAGTATAAATACGCGATGCTGATCGAATATACTTTAAATAAAATACTTTACCTTTAAAGCTAGAAGTAGCAAGAAAGTCTCCACACTGTAATATCCCCGATCAACAAAATCTCCCATGAATAGGTAATTGGTTTCCGGGACATCACCTCCAACTTTGAATAGTTCCTTGAGATCGTAGAATTGACCGTGGATATCTCCACAAACTGTTACAGGTGAATCAACCCTTTGCACATTTCCTTCTTCAACTAAAATCTCTCGGGCTTTTGCACATAATGCTTTCACTTCGTTTTCTTTTATTATTTCGCATCTTTTCAACTGTTCAATCTGACGGTCGAGATCACTGTAATCTGTCATATTCGTGGTTCCTTTTGTGTGTTCTTTTAAGTTTAGTTATTTGATTCTATTTCGGAATTATAAAAAGTGCGGACTCTGAAAATGATGAGTTTTCGTTAATCTATTGAACTGGCGACTTTTGAAGGGTCAGAAAAGCTCTGAGTGGAAAGAATGCTTTTCGAGACTCTCAATGCTGCACACTTTGGAGGATTAAGTGTTATCTACAACTTGAACAGGACTTCTTACAGAAAGGACAAAATTAGCAGCGCAAACCGATTTTGAAATTGCTTGAGAACTAGGTGAGTTTAGCTAACTACATAATGAATTATCAATTCTAATAAATTTTCTGTGTGGCCACAAATTCTCAGAAAGATGTTATCTAGGTCTCTTTTAAATAATCCCCGTTATTCGTGTCAACTTAAACAAGAAAAATTGTTTGTAAATAGAAATTTTGAAAAACCACACTGTTGAGTTTACAAAATAAATAAATCAGATTGTTAAAAATAACGAGGATCGCCTAAATCGAATCTATGAAAAACTAGAAAGGAGTTGAAGACATCAGGTTCATGAGGAAATTAAGAAGTATGTATTTATGCAAATTAACATTTATGTCCATTCTCAAGAAATAAATCGTTGTTTGTTGGACTATCGTAGCATAATAATGGGAGCATCAAGACCCGTTCCACACACTTCCAGAATTTATCACCTATTTTAGGATACACATTTATTAAAAACTGGAATGCGTTTCAAGTTTTTCAATAACTTCTGCAATCCTTTACCGGCAGCTTACTCAACTCTCAAGAAATCGAAAATGCACTTTCCACCAAGAGCTGTCAAAAGGTCTACGCGCTTGCCTCAATTTGCTTAAATTTTCTTTCACTTAATATAAAACTTATTTTATATATTAAATGAGATATTATTCATTACACTTTATTATTCATTGATTAACTGAAATATTGCTAAACATACCTCCGAAAGCGTACTTTACTATGAGCTAATGTGTGAAAGCTGCACGACCGCTTCTATTTAGAAAACCTCCACCGCCATCTTGACGTCTCTCTGAAATCCCGCGCATATGTGTGCTTGCTTTAAACTTTAGGAAATTTGTGTGTCAATATATTCGGTATTAAAAATCTCCTTTTTGAGGATATTCTATGTTTTGATGTTGAAAGCATACTTAGGATGGGTGCCAAGTTACAATTCCGAATTTCTTACTTTCACCACGGACACTTCGAAATTACAAAGTGTGCCAAAATACATTTCACGTATTTCATTTGACAACATAAAGGGTGCCTTCCATTTAGACACAGTGTGTCTAACAGGGTGTTCCATCAACGGCAAAAATGTGCACCGCCGGGTGAAATATATTTAAACACGACGGTGATGGAACACCCTGTTAGACACAACTGTGTCTTTCTGTGTCTAAATGGAAGGCACCCAAAGTGTGTTCGCGTACTTCGCCTGCGAGATCCCTCGGGCGCCAGAAAGCGCCCGAAATCTTTTCGTTTACTTTTTCGGGTTACAAAAACCGTGGAAATTTTTACTTCTACAGCCAGAAAGTGCCAAAGGTTTTAGCCAGAAAAGTACGTGAACAGATGTAGTGATGACAACAAAATTTTGTAATTTATAAAATTTTTAATAAGGCCGCGGGAAGTGTTTTCATTTTTTTTTTATAGTTTTTATAGAGCTTAATATAATTAAAGGGCAGTTTAAGTGATTATTCATTATTTTAGTGTTGTTTTAAAATACGTTTCTGAGAAAATTCATTCTTTTTATTGTGCGGAAGGACTCTAAAAAAACATTTCCCGCAGCCAGATATTATTTTCCTACACATAAATGTTAAATGTCAATTTTAGTCAAGAAAAAAGTTTTCGCATTCACTTGTCAAAATTTTCTGTATCAGGGTCGAGAAATAATAAGAGCACTTTTCTTGACCGCCGTACTTAAGAACAGCATACTTACACTGCGTCTACACATTCCATATTTTTCGCCATCGACTTTGCCATATTTTATGGCTTGAGTTGTCAAATGTTATGGTGGTGGGCAATTCATGGCATGAATTTTCATGGAAAAAATGGCACATTTTCACAAATGTTATCAAGACAAAAATATTTTCAGAATTATAAACATGCGTACATGTATTCACACCGAATCAAACTAAATTTTAAACTTTCCGCCATAGTTGTGTGAACAAACGTCAAATTATGGCCAAATTCATGGCAGATTTGATGGCCGGCCATAATGGCTTTCCATCGAGTTTGCCATAAGATCTGCCATCAAATATGGCCAACTTTCAGGGTCTACACGGTCCATGCCATATGGAAATGGCCATGGCCATGGCTAGTGTAGACGCTGTGTTAAGGCCCAATCATATAGCAGAAACGAAAACGAACCGAAACGAATACGAAATGAACTTGAAAATGATAGCGATTATATAGGTGCCTGAGCGAATAGGTTTTTGACATTTGTTGACAAGTTCTGCATTGAGTGGAAGTTTTTTATTTTCGATAAATACATCTATTATAGAATTTATATAAATTATGGCGGATGTCGACAAATCACAAGAGAAATAAAAATTTAAAATTTTTCACCTTGTATTGACTGCATTCTTTTAAAATAACTTCTTTTTCGCTCTTTCAACTACTTTAAATTGGAAAACAAACTGTCTGTCGAACTGTCAAAGTAACGGGCTGAATAGCTGAAACGAATACCGAAATGAAATAAATTTATATCGATCGTTCCGTTTCGGTTCTGATCGTTTATGCTATATGTTTGGGCCTTTAGCTTTGGGGTGTACTAGAAGAAGCATTGTACATACTAGGTGGGGTGAAAAGTAACCTCCTTGACCGCCAGAATGCGCTGGTACTGCAAAAAAGGTTAGGGCCGAAACACATCCAGGCTGGTTTTAAAGCTAATCTCTCAAAGCTTTCCTTGAGGCAAGCTACAGAGCCGTTCCCGGAATACTCAAAACACAATCAGCTCAGTTGATGACAATTGTCAAATTTGTTAGCGATTCGTAAAAAGTGCAAAATTTGCAAATCATTTAAATAAAATAAAATTAGTTGGCCTGGTTTCATTGTTATTTTTATCAATACAAACTCGCAAACAAAATCCCAACCTCAAAGTTCAACTGTTTAAAGCAAACTAGAGCCTCGGCCGAATTCAAATTGCAACATTGCCGGAATTCCGACAGAGGCGAGCCTTGCGGCCATCTAAGGCCTGAATTTGCGACACAAGTTTTAATGTGTTCAATCCCATTTAAACGCATAGGTTGGATGTGCTTGCAGCTAGCTTCGGGCTTGGATGTGTTCAAACCACGCCTGAATGTGTTTCGGCCCTTATGGTGCCTTGAAGTCCCATGGCCCATTTTACACGCTGAAACACGAAACAAAAAGTTTCATGCAAATTTACTCGGTTTGAAGGGGAGAGGAGAGAGAGGGCTGGAGGGAACACGTGTTCCCTCAAACCCTCTCTCTCCTCTCCCCTTCAAACCGAGTAAATTTGCATGAAACTTTTTGTTTCGTGTTTCAGCGTGTAAAATGGGCCATTCATATACCTAGTTTATAGCTACTCCAAAAATAATTCGAATTAAGGATCATACAAAATTTTTTGTCGTATAAACGGGGTAATTCGAATTATGGCTTAAACCGAAATTTTTCGACTTAAGCCAAAATTAGAAGAATGTAAATTAGCCGTTTACACGTTAATTCGAAATTTTGGCGTAAGTTTCAGTTAAATCAATTTAATTTTGCTGCTATAAACTTGGTAATATTTAGGCAGACATGCCAAATTTCAGTGCGATACTGTCTTTAGTTTTGTTTTGACAGCTGATTGTTGTTGACGTGTTTGGCATCATGTTGAGTATGAACAAAAACGACATTATTTTTTGAGAGGCAAAGCGGCGAAGGAAACAAAAGAAAAGTTGGATAAATATTATGGGGGTAATGCTCCGTCAGATTTCACCGTCAAATATTGGTTTCGAGAGTTTCGTGGTGGCCGCAACTCCACTACCGATCAAGTCCGCAGCGGCAGGCCCTCCGATGCGGTTACAGAGGATTGCCATGGCATACTCTTCGTGAACTACCTCGAAAAAGGAAAAACCATCAACAGCGAGTATTACTGTGCATTATTGGAGCAATTGAAGGCCGAAATCGCTGCAGAACGGCCTCATATGAAGCGAAAAAAATTTTTGTTTTTACAAGACAATGCACCGGCGCACAAGAGCATCGCAACCGCGGCTATAATCAATGACTTACGGCTCCAATTTCTGTCGCATCCACCGTATTCGCCCGATTTGGCTCCCTCGGACTATTATCTCTTCCCAAACCTCAAAAGATGGCTCACCAATAAAAAAATTCAGTTCACGCGAGGAAATCATCGACGCCGCGGGGGAATACTTTGTAGACCTTCCGGAAAATTACTTTTCGGACGGGATCAAGAAGTTGAGCTAAAGGTGACTATATTGAATAAAATAAAAAAACATTTAAAAAAATTTTTTTTTCATTCCCAAGGAGGTTACTTTTCACCCCACCTAGTATTTGAAAGTTTAAAAAATGATTCAAATTTTATGTAGAATTTATTCTGTTCATGTTTTTATTTTGGTTTGCGTCTGCAACGTGTAGCATGAACAGCCTTTAATGTGTCATATTATACGGTGAGGACAATTAAGCCCGGCATGCAAGGCTCAAGAAATTTCTTTGCCTATCTACAAACTATGTAAAAAAAATGGTCAAGAAATGGTTCAAAAATATTTTCTGGAGCGATTTCTGTAACCAGTATGCTATACCACGTTTATAAGCGGAGTTTCCCTCCGGATGGAAGTTTCGATCCGGAGTGAAACACCGCTTATAAACGGGGAGTGAAAATCCAGAACTTGGACTTTCGCTCCCCAAGAAAAAGTCGGAGTGAAACTTCGCTCCCGGTTTATGGTATGCTTATAAACGCTGACTGGGAGTGAGATGACCGGTGCATAATTTTTAATTGTTTTCAGAAGGAAAAAAACTTAGTGAAGAAGCAGCTGGGTGTTTTATTTTGCTACAATAGTATTTTTTCTGTACTTATAGATTTTTTTTAAACACATTAAATTAAACATTCGGTTTATATTTGTGTTTGTTGCCATTTTAAATTTGAGCTCGGAGCTGTCATCTCAAACCAGAAAGTATTTTGGATTTTCACTCCCATTGCTCATAAACGCATCGGCAGTTTCACTTCGGATTGAAGATACGGGAGTGAAACTCCGCTTATAAACGTAGTACTAGAGTCAAGCAATTCACACCAGAAATGTCGTGTTTTTTAGTGACACGTAGATGTCGCTAATGATAAAATTTTAGTTTTTCCTCCAGAAATAAGTGTCGATTCATTTATTTCCTTAAGAAATTTTAACGGTTCATGAGGTCTTGACGTCTCAGGTGGTTTTTGAAATTGAAAGTAACTGTCAGCAATGGAAAAAATTACATATTGTTGTTTTTTATTCAGATTTTTTAAATTCTTTTTTAATTCTTTACTAATTAAAACAATTTCATTAATTCCAAGCAATCATAAAACAATTTACTTAATGTCTGCAATGAAAATAAGTAACTGTCAAAATTTCTGAACTGCTGTCATTTTTTCTTAGGGAAATAAATGCAGAAGTTTTCTTGAGCAAATTTCTTGAGCCTTGCATACCGGGCTTTAGCGTGGTTACAAGGCATTCCGAAAAGTATTCCGACTGAAATCACCATGGAGAATATACAAGGAGACAAAACTCTTATGGGGGAAATGACAGGAAATGGATGGGTAGAAGAAACTAAACTAGAAGTTCATTTTTGGCCACAGATGTCACCTTTGTCCGATGTACCCCACATGAATTTAATAAAAATTCATTGGAAACATCAAAAATTGATTAATTACGAATAATCGCATTGATATAAAATCGAATTCAGAAGCTGGTAAACAGCTATAAGCTGCTAAACGTAAAATATATTAGTAATAAACGAACTTTACCATGAACCGGATAAATATAATCGGCCATGTTTTTCGGGGTACATTTGACTACAGCGCCACCAATAATCAAACGAAAATTGACAACACGGAGTTTTGTTTCCTTGTATAGCCTCCATGGAAATCACTCTGAAAATGCTTTTTCGACCAAAACGTTCTGAGAATGCCATATAACCGCACTAAATGATGCACTGAAAATTGAAAGAATTCGCGATATTGTTCTCCAATAGTTAAGGCTCTATCAGATCCAACTTTGTGAGCAGCGGCAGAAGCGGAGACAGAAACAGAATTCTGCCTGCTGAATCAGATCCAAGTAAAGCAGCAGCAACGGTAGAATTGTTATTTCACAGTAAATTCTTTGTAAATTATTCTTTAATAATAATAAATTCTTCGTAAAATGTCACACAATAATAAATTCTCAATTTTCCGCGTCCATTAGTCAATTAAAAACAACTTGCCAAGTGCAAATTGTTTCAAAATTCAAATGTCAAAAAATTCTGCTTTGCAACGCAGCAAAATTAGGATTTGAGATGAAAAAGCAGCGGCAGAACTCTCTTCTGCTTTTCTTGTCACTTGACCAGCGTAAGCCAATAGAAACAATTCTCTGCCCGACGGTTCTGCTTTCTGCTTTGGATCTGATAGAGCCTTTAGAAAAAAGCAGATTCAACCACCAAAAAGCAAATCCCACACACTAGGGGTGTTTTTTTTAATCTGTTCCAGGCACTGAAATATAGAATGGACTGCTCATCAGAGTTGACAAACCTTTTCTCACTGACATGTAAACACGTCACTTACTTTTGTAAATTAAAATTTTTTTTATTCGTTTTTGGACGGTGGGAACAAAATAAATTTTTGTTAAAAAAAATTACAAATGCAATTTTGATGTTATTTCCCTTTTAAAATGCCTTTTTTCATTAATTACAAATATTTATGTTAAACCATGCGAGTTCTCTACCCCTGTTTCATCTAAATGTCAGTGATTCCGCGTCTTATGGCGAAACCAGACAGAAATAAACAAATCACTATACCCATCTATTTTTTCTAAATATTCTGACATTAGTTCAAAGGAAAAAATTAAATCAGGTATGGCAACTTTAATATCGTGCAACCGTTGTGTAGGTTTTATTTTAAATTTCGCTTAAAATCATTCCAGAATTTTATTTACCGTTCTTATTTTACTGCAAAGATAAAAAAGTTATCGTATTTTGTGGTTTAGTGAATGTCAAGAGTAAAAATATTTAAGAAAATGGAAAAGTGTGCAGTTTTTGAATGTCAAATTTTATTTTCTCAAGTCTGGCACTATCTGATTTTATTTCTGCCAGTGAATGCACTGAACTCTTAACACGAAATTTAACAAAATTTGAGGTCGGTGACAAAAGGGGCTTATGGATGAGCGAGAGGACTATACTTTTTGGTGCCATGAGTTTGCATGGGAATAATGTCTGATGAGCAGTCCATTATTATATGTCAGTGGTTCCAGGACAGAACAGAACAGCTTCCATACAAGAGTCTTGTGCCCGATAATTATCAAGAACACTATCCAGCACAAAGGGAAATTTTAAATTTCTCTTTTCTCGCATACGTTTTTTACATTGACAGTTGACAAATAAAGTAAAATGTTTTGTTTACTGAATGAAAAACGAGAAAAAATAATGGAGAAATAAATAAGACCGATCTTTATGCAATATTAGAAGAAATTAAAATGCCCAAAGCCGTAAATTATGTAAATAAAAATGAAAATTTCCCTTGGCGTTTTTCTAATGTTCCACGACAGAACAGATAAAAAAACACGACAACTGACAAATGAATGTTTGCTAATATTTCCCTACAATTCAAAAATTTCCTTACAATTCCAGACACAAACCTCCGAAAATTGAATTGTAAAATCGAAATCCGTTTTCCATACAAATCGGCCTATTCACACAGTGCATATTCATGGCGCCTAAAACCGGTTTTATAGATGAGAGAGAGAAGTACTGTGTTTCCATGCAGAGTTTATCCTGAGTTTACTCAGATTAAGCGCCCATGGAAACGGGATTGAGTAAAGTGTCGTTAAATCCAAATAAACTCAACGAAGCCAGTCCGATTAAGCCGGGTTTTGCATTTGTGTGTGTTTGAGTATCGTTTACTGCACATATACTAACGGCGAGGCGATGTAAAATTAAGTATCTGTCACTTTAACCCAGAACCGTCATGGAAACAGCATCGAGTGATCTTTACTGTGTTTCCATGCAGAGTTTATCCTGAGTTTACTCAGATTAGCGCCCATGGAAACGGGGATTGAGTAAAGTGTCGTTAAATCCAAGTAAACTTAACGAAGCCAGTCCGATTAAGCCGGGTTTTGCATATGTGTGTGTTTCAGTATCGTTTACTGCACATATACCAACGGCGACGCAATGTAAAATTAATGATCTGTCACTTTAACCCAGAACCGTCATGGAAACAGCATCGAGTGATCTTGAGAGAAAAAGCTTTCTGTTTACTTAACGAAAACTCTACCCTGGCTCATGGAAACACAGTAAAGGGAGCGAAAGAACTTAACGAAACATTTTTCACACAAAACTAAATGCGTGAAAACTAGAACACATATAAAAAGTTACTTCTATCTCTTGCACGCTTTAGCTCTGTTTTTCTCTAGCAAGTAAATTTCAAAAGAAAATAAAAGTATTTCTTCCTTGAGCCCTCATCATCATTCACAAATTAGTCCGATTAAAAATGAAAATTAAACTTAAATTGTTTACCTTTAAAAATTGTTTACAAATTTCTTCCTCCCTCTTGTTAATAAAACCAAAGACAAAGTAATAAAGAGGGCTCAAGGAAGAAATGCTATTATTTTCTTTTGATGTTGCAACCGCCACGAAATAAGTAGTTGTTATTACAAATTAAAACAATAAAAGAAGTATTTATACTTATTCGTAAACATTGCAATAAGACAAAAATAAATCTCTTTTTTTGTAAATAGGTACATTTATTGTTATTTGCAAGGGCGATTGCGACATTTTTTACAGGCATGCAAAAACTAATAAAATTACTTACAGTCAATAAGTTAATCCTTTTCCAACGATGACACTTATCCTGGGCACTTCCTATGCACTTTAATATTAACAAAAACACTTTTAAACTTTTAAAAACTCACTTTCAAGTAATAATAATTAATAATAAATGCAGCTATAACCTGCAAAACACTTCTTTAGCACGGATTTTGACGTTTCTAACCGCACTTCCCACAGATAAATTGAAGTCCATTCTGACTGAAGTCCATTCTGAAGCCCGGTATGCAAGGGTCAAGAAATTTGCTCAAGAAAACCTCTGCATTTATTTCCATAAGAAAAAATGACAGCAGTTCAGAAATTTTGGCAGTTACTTATTTTCATTGCAGACATTAAATAAATTGTTTTATGATAGTTTAGAATTAATGAAATTGTTTTAATTAGTAAAGAATTAAAAAAGAATTTAAAAAATCTGAATAAAAAACAACTATGTAATTTTTTCCATTACTGACAGTTACTTTCAATTTCAAAAACTACCTGAGACGTCAAGACCTCATGAACCGTTAAAATTTCTTAAGGAAATAAATGAATCGACACTTATTTCTGGAGGAAAAACTAAAATTGTATCATAAGCGACATCTGCGTGTCACTAAAAAACACGATATTTCTGGTGTGAATTTCTTGACTCTAGCATACCGGTTGCAGAAATCGCTCCAGAAAATATTTCTGAACCATTTCTTGACCATTTTTTTTACATAGTTTTTAGATAGGCAAAGAAATTTCTTGAGCCTTGCATACCGGGCTTGACAGATAAATTGAAGTCCGATTTTCTTTGAATGAAAGTGTGAGACATGGAGAATATACAAGGAGACAAAACTCTTATGGGGAAAATGACAGGAAATGGATGGGTAGAAGAAACTAAACTTCTAGTTCATTTTTGGCCACAGATGTCACCTTTGTCCGATGTACCCCGCATGAATTTGTTAAAATTCATTGAAAACATCAAAAATTGATTAATTACGAATAATCGCATTGATATAAAATCGAATTTAGAAGCTGGTAAACAGCTGTAAGCTGCTAAACGTAAAATATATTAGTAATAAACGAACTTTACCATGAACCGGATAAATATAATCGGCCATATTTTTCGGGGTACATTTGACTACAGCGCCACCAATAATCAAACGAAAATTGACAACACGGAGTTTTATCTCCTTGTATAGCCTCCATGGTGTGAGATTTCGTAGTGCATGGCTTGTAAATGTAGAAGGCTTTGTCTGCAATACATTTAAATGGTCCTGTATATCATTCAAATTTACTATCGATAATTTACGCCGCGTGTGAGTTGCTAGGAGTTGAATAAAACCGGTTTTACTCACCACAGTTATGGCAACGTGTGAATATGCCCAATTGACATTTGAACTGTAACTTGGCACAGGCCCTTAAGATCACGGTATACAGAAACAAGTACTACATAATATTTTAGGATTAAAATTGCTTATAATTCCAAAAATGAAAGCCGTAGGATAAAAATTGTCCAGACATTATCGATTGGAAATTATCCAAGCTTTCCAATTTTGCAAAAACAAAAAAATTAGTTAACTAGGTATTTTATGGAGAAAAAGGTGGTATTAGTTGAAATTTTAGTTTAAAAAAACGATATAATATATGATGACTCATTGCCAAAGCCTTCTACATTTACAAGCCATGCCCCAGGTATGTGCATGTATGTGTATGACGTGCCAAAATTGTGGAATTAACATTGCCGAAGCGCGTACGAAACAATTTTTTAACTTTGTTTTTGCACTTAAAAGTGGTAAAATAATGTATATTATCACTTTTTGGTGCACATGGATTATCAGTGATTAGTGCTTTAGTGATTTAATAAAAAAAATTAAAAATAAGTGAGTGGTTAAGTGTATTTTTAGAGTGTTAATTGATTAGGTGACCGTTTTTGTTTACATTCGCGTTGGTTTTTTCGTGTTAATTTAGGGAAAAAATGTTGAATTTGTGTAGTAATATAATAAAAAGTGTTTTTTAAGTGATTAAAGATTATTATAGAATAGTTATTAAAAACATAAGTGCAGAAAAATGTGAAGGAAAAGTGAAAAAGTTATTGTTATTCATTTTGTGTGGTAGTACTTGCACTTATGTTTTTAGGACGTGTTTAACCACACAACAAAACTCGACACTCGAAACTCGAAACTCGACACTCGACACGCGAAACTCGGAACTCGACACTCGAAACTCGAAAAATATGCGAAAATAAAAAGCGACGTTGCCAAATCGTTTTTAAACTCGAAACTCGGAACTCGAATTTCGGAAATGTCTAATTAAAAGGCGGATGAAATCTTTCGCAAGGAAAATTTGGTTCAGATTGTTTGTTGACATTTGGGGACATGTCAATATTACATATTAAAATTTTATTTTTGTCACATTACATGCGGTTACATGCATGCGGTTTGCGGAAGTGATAAAGCAAAACATCCAGAAAGCCTCCACTAAAGGAGAGGTCGTTGACGGAATCCATATACTAGAAGGAGCCTCCGGATATGGCTACAACAGAATTTTCGGCAAATACTTAAATAATGACGTACGCGAAATAGAAATCGAGGAGCCCTACCTGAGAGAGCACTACCAGGTGATTAGTTTTTTCCATTATGACTCAAAAAATTAATTATAACACAATTATCATTATGACATAGCTTATTAATTTAACAGTTTTTCTGGAACTAGCGGTTACGAAATGCAGCAACCTGAAATACGTAAAACTTGTGACAACTACTAATAAGCGTCCGCACGCAGAGCAGATGACGGCTTTGAAGAACATCCAGGAGGATCTGGAAGAAAGGCACATAAAATTGTCCTTGGAGTTTCCAGAGAATTTGCATGACCGGCAAATTTGTTTAATACATTATTCTGAAGACATTTCAGGCAAAATCAACTGTAGGCAAGAAAATTATATAAGTTGAAAGAATAGAGTTAACAATATTATTGGAATCAATAATTTCGGGAAAATCATTTTTGTAAAATTGGTAATTCAAACTTATATTACATGTTTTAAGTTCGGTGAGACCCCTGCAAGACGTTTCATTATTTGATCATTCTATTGTTAAATAGGGAAATAATCAGATCAATCAACGAGAAACATTTTAGATTAAAAATGTATATTTTGAACATATTAAACCAACATATAAAACATTTGAACATATAAAACCACCAAATATTAAAACCACCAAATATTAAAAAGTTCAAAATATACATTTTTAATCTAAAATGTTTCTCGTTGATTGATCTGATTATTTCCCTATTTAACAATAGAATGATCAAATAATGAAACGTCTTGCAGGGGTCTCACCGAACTTAAAACATGTAATATAAGTTTGAATTACCAATTTTACAAAAATGATTTTCCCGAAATTATTGATTCCAATAATATTGTTAACTCTATTCTTTCAACTTATATAATTTTCTTGCCTACAGTTGATTTTGCCTGAAATGTCTTCAGAATAATGTATTAAACAAATTTGCCGGTCATGCAAATTCTCTGGAAACTCCAAGGACAATTTTATGTGCCTTTCTTCCAGATCCTCCTGGATGTTCTTCAAAGCCGTCATCTGCTCTGCGTGCGGACACTTATCGGTAGTTGTCACAAGTTTTACGTATTTCAGGTTGCTGCATTTCTTAACCGCTAGTTCCAGAAAAACAGTTAAATTAATAAGCTATGTCATAATGATAATTGTGTTATAATTAATTTTTTGAGTCATAATGGAAAAAACTAATCACCTGGTAGTGCTCTCTCAGGTAGGGCTCCTCGATTTCTATTTCGCGTACGTCATTATTTAAGTATTTGCCGAAAATTCTGTTGTAGCCATATCCGGAGGCTCCTTCTAGTATATGGATTCCGTCAACGACCTCTCCTTTAGTGGAGGCTTTCTGGATGTTTTGCTTTATCACTTCCGCAAACCGCATGCATGTAACCGCATGTAATGTGACAAAAATAAAATTTTAATATGTAATATTGACATGTCTCCAAATGTCAACAAACAATCTGATCCAAATTTTCCTTGCGAAAGATTTCATCCGCCTTTTAATTAGACATTTCCGAAATTCGAGTTCCGAGTTACGAGTTTCGAGTTTAAAAACGATTTGGCAACGTCGCTTTTTATTTTCGCATATTTCTCGAGTTTCGCGTGTCAAGTTCCGAGTTTCGCGTGTCGAGTTTCGAGTTTCAAGTGTCGAGTTTTGTTGTGTGGTTAAACACGTCCATGTTTTTAATAACTCTTCTATAATAATTTTTAACTACTTTAAATTCACTTTTAATTCCATTACTACACAAATTCAACATTTTTTCCCTAAATTAACACGAAAAAACCACCGCGAATGTAAACAAAAGTCACCTAATCAATTAACACTCTTAAAATACACTTAACCACTCAATTTTTTTAATTTATAAACTCAGATCACTAAAAAACTTATCACTGATAATCCGTGTGCAGTAAAAAGTGATTAAATACAATATTTTACCACTTTTTATTGCCAAAACTAAGTTAAAAAATTGCTTTTCTCACTGCTAAATTGAAGTCCATTCTGACTGAAGTCCATTCTGTCAGATAAATTGAAGTCCCATTTTCTTTGAATGTGGGTGTAAGATTTCGTTGTGCATGGCTTGTAAATGTAGAAGGCTTTGCTCATTGCTCTGACAGTTGATAGTAGATGACTCATTGCTCTGATAGTTGATTTTGACAGTTTTAGATGGGTGGGAGTGTTCTACGTACACTGATACCTTATTCATGAAAATAGCTCATAGGATTACAAAAATGTGTCGTTATATGTAAAACTCTCCCAAAAAAACTTCAAAACTTGATTTGACCCCCCCCCCCTATACGATTTTTTGTTCGTCTATCCAAAACCTATCCACAGCCGATCGCTTTGTAAACTTAAGAGTATACACCCTGTATACGCGAGTCAAACCAGGGATGTTATGGATATGAAATTTCGGATCTGGATATAGATACGGATATATGAATAACATTATACCGGTTTCAGATACGGTTACGGATATGAAATAATTTCGGATTATCCGATAGTTTCGGATAGTTTCAGTTACGGATATTACATTTTTAAGGAATTGTAAAAAGAAAATACAAATAGGTAATGATTCGACTTTATTTCTAGGTTATCATTTGGTACTACAATCACAGAAAAAAACAATTAGCCTTATAAGTTATTATTATAGCTCTGTGTCGGCTCGGTCAGGCGAAAACCCCTTAATAACTGGTCTCATTTAGACTCCGCCTCTATCCGAAATTATTCGAAACCTTTATATAAGATTCGGTTACGGTTTCGGATAAATTTTTATTTCGGATATCCGATAGTTTCGGTTACGGTTACGGAGCTCCATAACATCCCTAAGTCAAACGATCAGCTCAACCTCAACTCAACTATTGAACTCGTCATGTATACATAGTAAAGGTAAAGTAAAAAATAGTGCGTTTCCATGAGCCTACTTTAAGTACAAAAAATGTAAACGTAAGCAAGCTTGAGTGCTCGAAATTCGGAAAGTTGGGCTTGAAAATATGTCTAACACCGGCTCCACACGTTGGTCCCAACGCAACTAAAAACGGCTTACTGGCAAAGGTATAAAAAGTCAAAAAGTTGCGCCTCGCTTGGACGTCCCTTTATATTTTATAAATACTTTTGAAGAAAAATCTATAGTAAAATTAATTGATGGAAAAAGATGGAGGAAGGCAGAAATGGAAACGCATAGCGTTAAGTCGTTGAGTTGAAGGGTCATTTCAACTCAAGCTCACCTCAACTCGACTCAAATGGAAGCTCGGTAATAGTCATTTTACGATTTTACTTCTAAATTAAAGGCTGGAGTACAATGATTCCATTCCGTACCGTTTCGTATAAATGTCAAAAGTCGGATTGTTAGAA
Source organism: Thereva nobilitata (assembly GCA_963855945.1). NCBI lineage: Eukaryota > Metazoa > Arthropoda > Insecta > Diptera > Therevidae > Thereva > Thereva nobilitata. The sequence continues at coordinate 40,523,566 of OY979697.1, forward strand.
TTTTCATTGGAAGTGTCCGTGAAAACGGAATGGTGACTACAATGGACGGTTCGGAACGGTGCGGAATGGAAAAGATGAGCAAATTCCATCTGTTTACGAAAAGGTTGGAAGACATAGCCTCATTTGTTGTCATTTGGTGGTCGGTAATTTAAAACATAAATATGGAAGACGAAAAATTAATTGAATTAGTAAAAACATATGCGGAAATTTTTGATAAAAAAAATTAATTCTATTTGGACACAACATTTTATTATTTCTGCACTCACTTCTTTTTAAATTAATAGTTGTCAAAAACGGAATGAATAGGCTGTATTGTAGCCAGTTATCCAACTCCACGGAACGGTACGCTTACAGTGCGGTTCGGAACGGAATCATTGTACTTCAGCCTTAATCCAATATGTATACGCATACCTTTATTTTGACACAAATAAGGTGTATAATATATTTCAACCCAGTAGGAAAAAATACAAGTGCTTTGTTGCGGAGCAAATATAAAGCATTAAGAGCTTCCTTCTGCTTCCTACAACAGCGGTACTAAAGGCTCGATCAGCTCCAACTTTATGAGCAGCGGCAGAAGCAGATACGGCGGTATATGTTAGGAATAACGATTTAACTCGTCATATATATATATATATATCTACTATTTTTAATATTGTATTCTTTCTCATATAGAGGGCACCAGTTTATATATGTAAAACGCACATGCAAGGTTGTTTTCTTTTTCTTTTTCTTGCTCTCTGTTATTGGGGGGTTTCAGACCTGAAGTGGTTACAACGTTGTTAGACCCGGCTTTTAGGAGAGAGAGGTAAAAGGAAGGGAGGGAGGTGTTGTAACTTCTTCCCGCAGAAATTTTTGGTTGAAAACTTTTGCGCACTAACACAGGCACATGACCCTTTTTATCTTCTTCTTTTTTCCTCCGCATTTTTCCAAAAGAAATGTTTTTATCATGTTTTTTTTGCATTAAATAACATTATTTTCCTCACAATTTGCATTTGGTTTTCGAACACAACGTTTTAACCTTCTTATGTCAAACAACAGCTCATAGAATTTAAAATAGAAAAGAAGAAGAATATCAACAGGAACACACACATTCATACCCCCTTGTAAAGATAAGAAAAATTCTCCCGGTACAACAGGAACCGTCTGAAACGGTGGAACGTTGTAACAACAGCTAAATGACTCAACGTCTGAAACCCCCCATTGAATGTATTCTGGCCACCACGCCATGAAAAGTGTTTTTTTCTTTAATTTAATAAACTTAATTTGTTTAATGTTTGTTTATACTTTTGTCACAACCTGCCTACGTTATTAGGTTATGGGCCCAGGCATGTAAAGTGAAAAAGTATTCTAAATAAAGTACTATAGTCGCAGTCAAGTGAAAAGTGAATACCGACTATAACCTCAAAAGAAAAACATGCCTGACGAAGTGGAAAGGTACAGAATCCCTTTTTTCAATGGATCAAATTTCTCGAGTTGGAAATTTAGAATAGTTACGCTACTCACGGAAATGGATTTACTTTCCCTAACAGAGAAGAAGTATACGGAGATTGTGCAAATTCTCCCAGGTGACGATGCGGAACAAAGGGCAGCCAAGGAACTCCAGTTGGAGACACTAAAGAAGAATGATCAAAAATGTAAGTCGCAAATAATACAGACGATCGCATACAGTCACTTAGAATACGCTCAAGATAAGGAGACAGCTTTTGATTTATGGGACGGTCTGTGTAGTACATTTGAGAGAAAAGGAATTGCGGGCCAACTACTCATACGCAAGTCACTACTGTGCATGAAATTTGATTCCAAGAATGATACGCTCGCTAATCATTTTTTGCAATTCGACAAGTTAATTCGAAATCTTAAATCAACTGGAGCTAAGCTAGAGGATACCGATATAGTTTGTCATCTTTTACTTACAATGCCATCCGAATACGATTCAGTGGTAACAGCGATAGAAACTTTGGCCAATGATAAAGTCACACCGGCGTTTGTGAAAAGCAGACTACAAGATGAAGAAATGAAAAGAAGAAATTCGTTCAGTGGAAATGAAGTGTCCTCTTCAGCAACTTTTGTATCTCAAGCTAGTAAACGAGGTGGAAAACAGTCAAGTGGTAATACGTCAAGATTTCCATTTAAATGCAACTATTGTAAGAAACTAGGCCACAAGTACTCTGAGTGTAGAAAAAGAGAACATGATTTGAAAAACAAAAGCACACAGAATGCCAGTTCAGCCTTCAAACCAGACGATGATAATGAACCTGGCGGGTTCTGTTTCTCAACATTGACGCAAAGTGATACTAACCAGTCAGTTAAATGGTATCTCGACTCAGGATGCACAGAGCATATGTGTGGTAAGAATGTATCTTTAAGTAACGTGAGAGATTTGGAGAAACCAATTCAAATAAAGGTTGCAAAGTCTGGAGCTTTTCTACAAGCCGACGCTCGTGGAGAAATTGAACTTGTAAATACAGTCAATGGCAAGGAAAATTCTATCACAATAAAAGAAGTTTTGTCAGTTCCACTTCTCGAACATAATCTCATGTCAGTCAGAAAACTTGAGATGAATGGCTATCGGATCATTTTTGAGAAAGGGCGTGGAATAATTAGTAAAGAGAATCGCATTGCAGCCATTGCTTACAGGAAAAGTATTGAGTTATACGAGCTGGATTTCAGAAGACCAGTGTATGCTAATCTTACTTCTTATCATGAAGAATATGAACTGTGGCACAAGCGAATGGGTCATTTGAACTTTAACGACGTCAAGAGATTGCAAAGTCAAACTGTTGGAATGAACATGGACGCTTCGAAGTTATCCAAGGAACTGTGTTCAATTTGTATAGAAGGTAAGCAGACTCATCAACCTCATAATCAACCACGGAAAAGGTCAACACGTCCACTTCAGTTTGTACATAGTGATGTTATGGGGCCGATAAAGCCTATGTCTCATGATAAGAAAAATTACATGCTCACGTTTATTGATGACTATACTCATTTCACAGCTTCTTACATATTGGAGTCAAAAGCAGAGGTCTTCAAGTTCTTCAAGATTTTTGAAGCCATGGCTACTGCCCACTTTAATACGAAGCTAAGTCGCTTCAGATGTGACAACGGTGGAGAGTACATTTCAAATGAGATTAAGGACTTCTTCGAGAACAAAGGTATACAGTTTGAATTTACAATCAGGCACACTCCTCAACAGAATGGAGTAGCGGAGAGGATGAACCGCACAATTACAGAAAAGGCTCGGTGTATGCTGCTAAATTGTCAACTAGGAAAGAAATTCTGGTCTCAGGCTGTGGAAGCTGCCGTATATATAACGAATCGTAGTCCAACTTCTTCACTTGATGGTCAAATTCCTGCTTCGCTATGGTATAACGAGAAACCAAACTTGAAGAAAATAAAAGTGTTTGGATGCATTGCGTATCTGAGACTACCAAAGAAATTGATACCAGGAAAGTTCGATTCAAGGTCGCTCAAGTGTTACTTCGTTGGATACTGTCCAAATGGATTCAAGTTCTGGGATCCAGAATGTCAAAAGATCGTTCTTGGGAGAGATGCCATATTTAATGAAAAGGAATTTTCATTTGAGGGACTGGAAACCGAAGATTGGTTATATCATAAAGAGAATAAAGAAGAAGGTGATGTTGAAGAGCCAAATCAAGTAGAATTGGAAGAAAAAGAAGAGATGGATCATGGAAAGCAACAGAGAAGAACTACCAGGACAGTAACAAAACCACGCTATCTTGAAGATTATGCTGTGATAGCATTGCAAGCTGAGTCGTTTGTAGAAGATGTCCCTGATATGTTTTTAAAGATATTGAGGCAAGAGATGACAAAGATGATTGGATGCAAGCTATAAATGAAGAGATGGATGCACTACTGGAGAACCAAACGTGGGATTTAACTACACTTCCGAAAGGTCAACGTTTACTGGATAATAGATGGGTCTTCAAGATCAAGAGGGACAAGAAGGGCAACATTGAGAGATACAAGGCCAGGCTCGTAATCAAAGGTTGTGCTCAAAGACATGGGTACGACTACGAAGAAACATATGCGCCAGTTGCTCGATTAACAACACTGAGGGCTTTACTATCCTTAGTTGTTGAAAGGAATCTTCTATTATGTCATATGGATGTTAAGAACGCCTTTTTACACGGAACAATCGAGGAGGAGGTGTATATGAGAATCCCCGAAGGTTTCAAAAGCAAAAATGACTCAATCTGCAAGTTGAATAAGGCTCTTTATGGCCTTAAACAGGCTCCAAGAGCTTGGAATAAAACCTTTGACCACTTCATAACTAAACTGGGATTTACTCAATCTGAGGTTGACAAATGTCTCTACAATTGGAAACATGAAGAAGGCTGTTTATTTCTACTTCTATATGTCGATGACATACTTCTAGTTGGAAATAGTGCAAAAAAGATTGACTATGTAAAAAATGAAATGAAAGCAAGTTTTCATATGAAAGATTTTGGGGAACCAAAAACATTCCTCGGTATCAACATTGAATGGGTAAATGGCACACTGTGCTTGAGTCAGAGACATTACTTCGAAAATCTGCTCAAACGATTCAACATGGAGAATTGTAATCCAGTTGGAACACCTATGGACATGACACCGGTTCCTGATGATGAAGAGTTGCTGATTGATGAATCAAAACCCTACAGACAACTTGTTGGATGTTTAATGTACGGAATGCTCACGACAAGACCTGATTTGAGCTATGCTGTCAACTACTTTAGCAGACACCAACATGAACAAACTGAATCTCGTTGGAAAGGTCTGAAGAAAATTCTACGATACATCAAAGGAACTTTGGACGTCGGCCTATGCTACAAGAAAGGAGACAATGAATTAATATCGTGTTATGTGGATGCAGACTTTGGGAGTGAAAAGGACAGGAAATCGACTTCTGGCTTCTTGATGCAACTTGCTGGTAATACAATCTCGTGGACCACAAAACGACAGACTTCAGTAAGTCTTTCGTCAACTGAAGCAGAATACGTTGCACTTGCTATGGCATCTGCCGACGTACTATGGTTGAAAAGTCTTGTAGCAGATCTTCAGGTTGCAAGTGATGTACCACCTAAGATTTTTGAAGACAATCAATCCTGCATTCGTCTTCTATCCAGATGGGAACATAAACGTTTAAAACACGTTGACGTCAAGTATAATTTTGTACGAGACCTACATGAAAAGGGACTAATTGCTGTCGAGTACGTAAATACTCGAGATCAAGTCGCCGACATCCTGACCAAACCACTACCAAGAACTCAATTCGTCTACCTTCGATCCAGATTCGGACTTCAAGAACTTCAGGACGAAACGAGGAAAAATTGTTAAATCGAGGAGGAGTGTTAGGAATAACGATTTAACTCGTCATATATATATATCTACTATTTTTAATATTGTATTCTTTCTCATATAGAGGGTACCAGTTTATATATGTAAAACGCACATGCAAGGTTGTTTTCTTTTTCTTTTTCTTGCTCTCTGTTATTGAATGTATTCTGGCCACCACGCCATGAAAAGTGTTTTTTTCTTTAATTTAATAAACTTAATTTGTTTAATGTTTGTTTATACTTTTGTCACAACCTGCCTACGTTATTAGTATAGGCCGTATCAGAACCTATGCGGCGCTGCAATCACAAGTGTTGCTATCGGCTGAGGCTGGTAAAATGACAAGCAAAGCAGCAAATCAAATCCTAATTTTGCTGCATATATATGCAGCATTTTTGACACTTCGTAATGCGGGAAGGGATTTTAAACAAGGAGATCTACTAATTTCAGATTTAGAAATGGACTTTTGACGGTGATGGACATTATATGCTTGCAATCACGTACTGAGGGGGTGTGACTTCAGACGAATATTGTCCATTACCAGACATGTAATAAAATGCAGAAAAATTACATGTCTTGCAATTGCTTGGCCCCTGGGTTCTCATCTGCAATGTCACTGACTCAGGTTTTATTTGTTTTCCCGTATTGCAGAATCCTAAACTTATACCTAAAAATTCAGAGGTGATGGGTTTCTTTCCTTTTTATCCGTTATACATAAATCATCCCACATTTCCGTTTCTCCTTACCATCTTTCCAAAAAAAAACTTTGTTGATCAATTCTGAACCGATTGCTTAGAGAGCTTCAGGACGCACTATATTCAATGGTTTTCCATTTGTAGCTAAAATGTCAAGATTTTCCGAACTTCCAACTCTTGAACAACCTACATACAGCTAACCGGGAAATGTGACACTTATTTGGCAAAATTCTTCCGCCATATAGGCCCCACAATTTTGAATTTATAAGTTTTGATCATAAATTCGTTATTTACTACCTTAAAAACTCCCATATACCGATTTTAATTGGAATCGGAATACAATTCGCAAACTCGTCGGCCATATTGGTGCGGCCATTTTAAATTTAAATTTTGATCATAAAGTCGTTATTTGCTATCTTAAAAAACCCCAGATACCGATTTTAATTGGAATCGGAACACAATTTGCAAATTCGTCAGCCATTTTGAATTTATAAGTTTTGACCAGAAATTCGTTATTTGCGACCTTAAAAACTCATAAATACCCACTTTCATTGGAATCGGTACAAAAGTAACAAAACTCGTCCGCCATATTGACGCGGCCATTTTGAATTTATAAGTTCTGATCATAAATTCCTTATTTGCTACCTTAAAAAACCTCAGATACCGATTTTCATGGGAATCGGAACGCAATTTGCAAATTCGTCGGCCATATTGTCGCGGCCATTTTGAATTTATAAGTTCTGACCAAATATACGTTATTTGCGACCTTAAAAACCCCTAGATACACACTTTCATTGGAATCGGAATAAAATTGGCAAATTCAACCATATTTCTGCGGCAATTTTGAATTTTGGTCATATTTCGGCGGCCATTTTGAATTTCGAAAATCGGGCGTCGAGGTGCATCATAGGAGACCTCCACGGACCTTCATGCAAAAATTCAAATCTCTGCGATGATTTTCAACGAAGCTCTCCATGACAGCGCCATCTAGGAGTGACTTTAGAAAGTAATAAAATAGCCTATTTTCTAAGTTTGATTGTAAATAGCACATGGTTAAAATTTCATTAAGATCGGTTGCACGGTGTAGGAGCCTATAGCGAACATACATACATACCCACATTCATTTTTATATACAGGGTGTCCCACGAAAAGTAACAAAGCGGCCGGCTGTGGATAGGTTTTGGATAGACGAACAAAAAATCGTATGGGGGGGGGGGGAATCGTAACGGTTTAGCCGCTAGGGCGTTTTGAAGTTTTTTTGCTAGAGTTTTACATATCACCCTGTATTTTTGTAACCCTAGGACCTATTTTCATAAATAAGGTATCAGTGTACGCAGAATACTCCCACCTATCTAAAGCTGTAAAAAAGAAGGTTCTACCGTACCAGGTTCCAGAGCAATGAGTCATCAAAATTTTGGTTTTTTTTACTAAAATTTAAACTAAAACCACCATTTTCTCCAAAAAATACGTGATAAACCTAAACTTTTTTTTGCAAAATTAGAAAGCTTGGACAATTTCCTATGAATAATATCTAGAGAATTTTTTTCCTACGACTTCTACTTTTGGAGTTAAAAGCAATTTTAATGCTAAAATTGGGTCTTTTTTAGTACTTTTTCACCTAAGCTTTGCTAAAAAGTACCAAATAAGCACCAAATAAGGTCAATTTCAACATCAAACTTGCTAATAACTTGAAAAGTAAAGGCCGTAGCATAAAAATTCATTATTCATAGGAAATTGTCCAAGCTTTCTAATTTTGCAAAAAAAAGTATTTATGAAAATAGGTCAAACGGCTAAACCGTTACGATTTCCCCCCCCCCCACACCCTTACGATTTTTTGTTCGTCTATCCAAAACCTATTCACAGCCGGCCGCTTTGTTACCTTTCGTGGGACACCCTGTATATAGATTGATTTAAAATTTTACATCAAAATACATAAAACACACGGTATACAGAAACAAGGTAATGTAAAAGACGAAATATCGTATCGTAAGTGCGAATATCGTAGAAAAAGGCGACGTCACCCAGCAAGGTTAATACAGAAAACAACAACAACAGTTTCGATTTTGTATGGGGAAGACTTGCCGAGTGACGTCCCACTAATACGATATTCTACGATATTCATTCTATTACATTACCTTGTTTCTGTATACCGTGCATAAAACATATAAATTTAAAAAAAAATGGAGGGTAAATATGGCGGTTATCATTTTACAAATAATCAAAATTATGCAACTTTGAAATTAAATAAAATACAAACGGTACCTCGGCGACAATTAATTTTTTCGAAAATGTATTCTAAGCATCAACATACATAAAATATATAAATTTCAAAAAAATCGGAGAAGAAATACGGCAGTTGTGACGTTCCAAAAAACCGAAACTTGGCAACTTCAAACTTGAATAACGGCGAAACGGTGCGTCAGCGGCAATTAATTTTTCCAAAAATGGATTCTACGCATCAAAATATATAAAATATGAAAATTTGAAAAAAAATCGGAGGTGGGTACTGCTACTCTATAGTTTTACCCAATTATTATACATTATATACAAAATATACAAAATTATTTAATATTCGTCCAGAAATAAATGAATTAGATAAACCGTCATTTGCAAGTTTACAATTTGCAGATGTTAAGAACTGCATAACCTCAGGGCATAATGAAATAAAAATAATCCAAGGCGTGAACCAAAACTTAGCAAATAAACAATTTTGACATTTCAGATGGGCTGCGCATAACCTCCTAGAAAAAACCAGTCTGAAGTTTTGTTCTCTTTTCTCCATGTTTGCGTTTGCCCACGGTCGGGAGGACACGGGACGATTCAAGACCAGCGCGATATTTATCAATTTTTCGTTTTATTTGCAGTTAATTTCACGTGCTAATAATTAATATTAGGCTCAGTTAGTTATCGAGAGTCATTAGATCAATCAAATGTTAATAGCAGCAATATTTGCCATTGAAAACGCGCGAAGGTCGGGAAACGGGCAGTGCCGCACTTAAATCCGAAGTTCCTAAAAAGATTTCAACTAAGGTGGCTTGTGATTCATCAAAAATCTATTTCAAAAATCTACATTCATCACTGCAGGAAAAAACATGCTGCATTGATTACATTCAATCTCAGTAAAGTGAAAAATTTGGGTGTAAATATTGTATATTCCTGCTTTAATCAAGTGTTTATTTAGTGGTTGCTTATCACCGTGTTTATAAGTTTTTTTTTTCAAAGTCGACCTACCTATCTGCGTCTTAAAGTATATAATTACAGTAAAGAAAAGGTTTTGGTGTTTGTGAGTGCAGTTGCCTAAATTTAGGAAGTTTCTAGTGTACTTTTACAGTAAAGGATATCTGCAGGCACAGCTCGTAAAAATAAGGAAATATCTTCTTTCAACATGGGAAATATTCACACGACAGGACCCAACGAGGCCCTCATTGTTTCAGGTGAAAACTAAAAATAATTCTTCCCCATATTAAATACGTTATTGTCATGCGATCCGTAGCCGCGAAAAAAATATAATACCCCAAAATTCACTCTAGCTCAATGTAATTCAGAGAGGGAAAAATCGATAAAATGCCGAAAAGCATTGTCCAGTGCTTGCTTCGCTTTCGTCTTCCAATTACTCGGAATTTGTCAACCTAGAACCGCAAATGTGGAGCTATACTTACTTCACCACCCCCCTCAGTTTTAGTTGATATTATTTACTGTAGCGCAAAAAAACCGTTCATTCCTTTCCCCGTCAATATTAGTGCCTCTGCCCCAATTTATCTGGCGCCTTAATGGTGTAAATTCTACTGATGCTCGGGCGAGACGCAGGGGATGTGTCATTAAACCACAAAGCACAAAACGGTAAACCTAGAGGTTTTATCATCAGTACAGTTCCCAAATATGTACTTATACATAACACGAGGAGTCGTAGGGCATCCTTTTCTGCTAGTAATAGACAGTTTTTTCGGGTACTTTCGCTTTCATATTGGCATTACCCGTCACAGTATGAGTTATAACCTTTTGCACTTACGAATTCTAAAATTAGAATGCCGAAGCTGGAAGCAAGCTTTTTCAAATGTGTTGTTGATTAAATTTTTTTTTGACCATATCATTCATTTTTGTGGTGTTGGATTTTTTCTCGAACAAAAAAAAAAGAATAGCGTGGCAAGCTTATAGTATAGATAGAATTTAAACTCTGCTCAGCGGCGGCACGGCTTTAATTTTTAAAACCACAGAAACTGAAAATATATAAACCTTGTCGCTTAGATGCTATGTACAAAAATTTGCGAATAATTTAATAACTTTACTACATCGCTGAAATATTATCACATCTTGTTTTTCTGAACACGATGAACCATAAACCTATAAAGCATGTGACTCGGGCGGTATTTCTACTGAGTAGTAACTATGGATGATGCAACTTCGATGACAAATCAGTTAGTATTAAAGTACCACTGGGAAGCTAGTAAGCCAAGGGGATTTCCGGAAAAGCTCCAAAACTAAAGCATATTAGGATAATCACGTTCTGTGGTAGACGTGTAGTGTGTCTTTATCTGGCTAGAAAAATATTTGATGCAGTAATTGAGCACACACGTACACAGGTGAATTTTGTTTGTCAATATTCTTTGCAAACGCGGAATGTAAAATTTGTTTTGATGATAAGAAAAACCAAACTGCTATGTTAAAGATGGTGGTGGATATATGTATGTAGATTAACGAAAAATCAGTCATATAAGGCACATGCTGAGTGCGTAGTGTTAGAGATTACGTTCGCTTCGGAGTCGTCATTAGATAAAAGGGAAGTCGCAATCTGTCAAAAAAGATTATATATTTTATAACCATGTAATAACAACCGTATAAAATCGAAGAATTTAGCCATGATTTTCACGGTGATAACTCAATTTTACGACCGATGGTGACGGAAGAAGATGCAGCCCGATTAAACATGTTTGTTTTCCGGTGTCTCCATCAGAGTCAATTTTTGGTTTCTTACCGAATAAATCGCTCAAATATTTGGATTTTTATCTTTTAACCAATATTATAGGGTTTCAGCTCGGGTAAGCCTTAGCTTGAGATACAATTCCCTTCCATTCTCCCGGTTCATCAGTTTGTATGTCTTTTTCCACAACAAAGATTCATAAAATTCTTTTTTCATTCGTCTGCCACAATTAAGCACGGTATTTACACGAAAAAATGCAATTTGAGACATATTTTGCTTATATGGCCAGCCCGAAGGAACACCTCAAGGTATGCATCGCTTTGGTGAGTCTGGTTTGGTTGGTTTGGGAACCTCTAAGTCTTCTGATAGGGTTTGGCACCTTGCTATATTACCTAAACTCCAAACTATTCGTGTTGAGTCAGTTCTGAAGAATTGGATCTCTCCGGGCGTTCAATCAAGGTAATGTTGGATGCCGTAAAATCTCAGGCCCGTATCATCTCTGCCGGTGTCCCCAAGGGTAAATTTGATCACCCGTCCCATTTTCATAATTGACCTAGCTTCTGTCCCTTCCAACCCAATCCCCAGCTTCGCTGATGACGGTACTCTGAGCTACTCATGCCACTTCTATAATGCAAGACACGCACGTGTCAGATCCTTTCTTGAAGATCGCGGACTTTGTCAAACTCAATCAACGGGGACATTCAACACATCCTCCATGGGGCCACCAGAATCGTATTTTTTTCGATAAAACCTGCATCACGGATGATAACCACCCTTCATATCTTAGGGGTGCCATTAGCCAAAGACCTACGATGGTATGGCTGCATATTCCAAATCGCCAAACAAGCATCCCAGTGCCTGGGTTTTCTTAAGAGGTGCAAGTTCCTCCACCAGGGGTCGCAAACTTGTTTACTTAATTTTTTGTCTTTTCAGGGGACCGCGACACTGAAAAGGTTGAGAAACGATGTTAGTTGACGGCGAGAGTACACGTGAACCCGGTGCAAATTCAGGAATCAGGAATCATGTTTTTTTGTGGAAAACCCAAGCTTAGGAATCATCCTTTCTACTACCAGTAATATCATTCAGGTCATGGTGCAATGCCTAGTAGGAAGCTTAGTTTAAAGGATAGAAGATATTAGGAAATGCTAGAGGGGCCTAGGGTTTGCTCGAGAAGGTGTCAATGAACTTTACGTTTGAACTCAAAGATGCACGAGTTCGGAAATACTAACTGCGGCACGTTATTCCGCCGTCGAGTTGTTCTATTTCTAAACGAACATCGAGACCGTGTTGTTGCGTGAAAATAATTGCCGTGTTGGCAGGACGTTCTAATTTCAGTGAAACAGTCGCTATGGTAAAAGCGACCAAATTTTGAGAGAGCTGTTACATTCCTACGGTGGTGGCTTAAGGAGCCTATGGAGGCGCTAAAGTTGCTATCACCAATGAAATTGATGGGGCGGTTTCGCACCTTGTCCAGATAGTTATGCCAAGGTGGGGTTTTCTGGGCCTGCCCAGATATACGAGTTCTATTCGGGCTGAAGGAAGAACTTGCCTCTCTTAAGAAATCCAAGGCGTTGCAAAATATTTTTGGAGATTTAGAATATGTGATCATTCCATCGCGGATCCGCTGTTAAAGTTACCCTAGGATGTTAAGAGTTAGATTCGCATTGCCACAGTGATAGAAGGAAGCCCGAGTAAAAATAAGACTCGCCCGTTTTTAGCCTGAAACAGGCACGCACAGTCAAACCGCACCCAAAAATAAATCTCGCCCGTTCTTAGCCTGAAATGCACGCACAACGTCAAAATGCATGTATGGCACCCAAATGAGACACGGTACCCCAAGTAAATATTCTACTTTTACAAATGCAGCTCGCTACAGGCACATCTCAATAAAAGACGCACCGAATAGTTCAAATGTAGCACAGCACTCTTACACTTTTTCTAGACTAAAGGTAGCAAAATTTGGGCTTTAAAAAACTGTATATAACTAACGAAGAAAACGGCAATTATCTTGATGACCATAAAAAGGTGTCATTAGCATAGTCAATAGACCTGTTCTCGTTCGATTGCGTAGATCAGGCAGCATTCGATGTGGTTAGTACTTAGTTGGGGGACCGCTTGGTAAAACGACACTCGCGATGGGAATAGTCGATTACGAATACATCTATAACAGAGACGTGCATAACTACTCTATACCCGCAGCACTTTTTAGATCTTTGTGCTTATAGCGGGAGCGTGCCCGCCCGTGCCTGTTTTATCAATTTTTGTACCTGCAGCTGGAGCGTGTCATAATAGTACATAATAGTATGTATAAAATATAATATATACCAACCAATTATTTTTACTCGGGAGGTAGGTCCAAGTTTTGTTCGAGATGAGACAGTCCTTCGTTTTGGAGGTGTTAAATTCAACACGATTCTCGCGGCCCCAATCAAGAACCGATTTGATATCCGGGTTGATTGAATTGGAAATCAGTTGAAGATAATGGACACAAAGTTTGACACGAAGCTGTCGTATATTGTCGAAGGCGTTGGAGTAATACAGAGTACCTTCATCAGCGAAGTGAGTTGGAGCGGAGAGCAGATCATTAATAAAGATTTAAAAAAGTGTGGGTGATCGAATTGATCCCTGGGGGATACCGGCCGAAATGTTGTAGCGTAATGGCACCGAATACCGACCATCTAAGGATTGACTCATTAATATATTTATACTGAATAAATAGGAACATTAATTTTAATTTTGCCAGCGGTTTCAGCAAGAGAAAACCATTCCCAATCATAATAAATGAAGACAGTTCGTTTATTTTAGTGATAACATATTCAAAATTGTATTTAAACAACGCGCTAGGCTTCGGCGGCTAGGACCCTAATTCCGTCCACTTTCTTGCACTGATCTCCGAATATGCTCCGAATATCGACCGGGCAATTATATATGGGAACACATTGGAATAAGTACGGAATTTATGAAATAAATTATATATTAAATAGAAAATATTTTTTATTATAATATTGCTCAACAATTATCAGTATTTTTTTTTACTTAAATCACTAATTGTGGGGATAATGTAAATGTTCCGACCGTTGGTTAATTCTGGAACTGGAATTTTCCAAATTACGTCTTGTATTAAATATGTAGTCGCAGAAGTTTTCCTTTTCGAACCACCTCCAGTTATTAACACTAATTTTCATTATCTTCGTATTGTACTATAACAAATTCTCCTTTCGAGTGGTGGAACGGTGCTAGGTTTTCTGTATTTACGTCGGGAATTTTTTCAGTCATTCGTAATTTCATTATTTACTATATTAGTTTTTTGTTTAATCTTTCTATTTTTTATTTTCTTTGATTTCTTTGTTGTCTTGTATTTTCCTCTGATGTTCTAGTTATTAGATGTTGACGGCGATGTTCCTCCTGTTTGGTGTCTTATTGACGGCGGAAAGTCATTCTAATGTTTTTCAACACTAATAAGGCCTGTCTTACTATATGGTTCGGAAGTGGGGACATTGAGAAACGAAGACGAAGCATTGGTAGGAAGATTTGAAAGGATCCTTCGTTCGATTTACAAAGGAAATCAGGTGGATGGCATTTGGAGGAAAAGATACAACTCAGAGTTGTGTGAAATCAGTAAAATTCCAAATATTGTCCGATGGATTTGGTCATGTCGAACTAGGTGCGAAACGGAACCCGGCAAAGATAGTTTTGGGAAAGTACCGTCAGGAAAAAGGAGAAGGATATATAGACGACGTCGGGGAAGACATAAGACAGCTGAGAATAAGAAACTGGAAAACACGGGCCAGGCATCGACAATTAGCGAGGCTAACGCTGGAGGAAGCCAAAGCCAACAATAGGCGTTGGAGCTCCTGATGCCGAGGCCTTTTTTTCCATAATCGAAAAAGGCTCAAGTGACATAGTTCGCCCTTCTATTCATTTTCTGTATTTCTAAATTGTGTAATTAATGGTGAATCGATTTTTTCTATTGCTGATAAAGACAGCATTACTTATATTTTTTGGATTTTTCAGTGCATTCTTGGACACTACAACTGGCAGGTTCTTCATTATTTTCTTTGTTCCTCGGTTCTTCATTATTCTCATCGACCTGTTTTACAAATTAATATTATTTTCATAAAATGGAAATAATCCACAAGTATGAAAAGCTTTCTTGATTAGGTCGTTCGGTCGTCACATATTCAAAGAACACCTCACTTGTCATCCACCCGGATTCTGATCCATCAATTCGCTCGTCATTTGGATATATATAGTGTATATATTCTGGTATCGCTGTTTTATAAGGATATAACACCATGGGAGGCTGTAAACTCCCATCCGCACTAGCTGTTTTCGTCATTATAAACGCACGAGTAGACTTTTCGCGTTCCTTTTCGAGCTAGAACAAAATTATCTTACGGAGTTAAATTAAATCCACTGTTACCGTTGATTATCCGTAGGTAGGCACGGACAGGGCTGAACCTATTCCTAATACTAGCTTCACTCACAGTAGCCCTTAATGTTGATAACGGAAACACCGCGGCTAATGCTTGAATGCCGATTGGGGCGATGCAGTTTTTCATCGAATTTGTCAACCAACTCGATAAGTAGGTGTTTCGTAACTGGAAACCCTTTTCTCTCATTTCAATGCTCCATCTGACCAACAAACCTTCCTCTTCAATCGTCAGTGTCGTTGGTGCACAAATACGATTTGAATATTTCTTTTTCACTTATCAATTAACGTCGTTTTTGAGACGTTGAAAGCCTTATGTACTTTCCTAACGGACATGACTATCGTTAATAGCTTTCAAAGCGTTCTCCAATGTAGCACTGATGTCCTGAATTCTTTTTTTCACCACTCATTTTCACGACCCTTAACTATTTGAAAGTCCAAAATTAACACTTAAGACGTCTGTGTTTCAATATTTATAAATTCGCTACTTTAGTCGCAATTTTTAAAAAATAGTGTGCAATGAACTCACAAACTACTTACTAATAGCAGACTTTCAGTTCTAATAATCACGAAACTCCTCAAAATCACTCCTTACAACGGAATAAGCAAAGTGATTTGAAATTTAAGCCATTGGTTCTAATAAAACAACTATGTACTTGCAAAAATCATATGGAAAATTATAATATATTGCACACCAAAGATGACCAAAGGTGACCATAGAATTTCCTCAAAAACTAAAATAAAACAGTTCAAAATATTAACAGAGATGTGTGAAAATCCCAATAGTAACATTGAATTCATGTAAACTTTCATATCATAGTAATAACTGAGCACTACGAGAAATCTATGACGTCCCAGACTATACCGGTCGATATTAGGGGCATATTATATTCTCCGCATACCTGAATACCGACCGGCGGTCGACATTAGGAGACATTGTAAATTTCATTGCCCCTGTTTCCGCCCGCTTTATTTTTCAATTTTTTAAACAGAAAATAACGATGTATGCAATAATTTTTGAAATTGTAATATTACTTAAAAACCAATTAGTCTGAAAAAATTATTTTAATTATAATAAATTATTCAGACTATAAATAAAAGTGTCATTTTAAAAGTACCGATTTTAAGGATTTCATCGATCAATTCAAGAAAAATCTAGCTTTCGACCTTTTCAATAATTTTTTCTAGGAAAAAATAGACAATTTAGTTTGGTTTTTTTTAACTAACCACAAGTATAATAATTAATTTATATATTTTAATCGTAACAATGCATTTATATTTATTTTTCACTTAGATATTAGTTAAATTACTAAGTGGTCGGATTTAGGTACCCGGTCGGTATTCGGTGCCATTACGTTACGGGTTGGATTCGTCGTCATCCAATACTATCTGGGAACGATCAGAAAAGAGCTCTTAATCCAGCTTCTTAGAACTAAGTCTACCTCAATGTACTCGTATACAAAACATTGGCATAGATTATTTAATGCGAGTGTATTCGATTCGGGTGCATTTTGTCTCTTGCATCATGTTGGTTAGCACAGCATTACAAAATAAGGTTGTAAGAGTTGCATCTTTATTGAGTCAGTAAAATTGGTCATTGAAAATTAAGTGAACATACCTTGCCAGATTCTGCACGGGTCAAATGTCGCGATGCGTACAGATAGATATTGTGCGTACTAACCGTGCGTTTTATGTGGTTCGTCTGTTGAAGTAGACGCTTCAAGTTTGATTCCCTCACTACCTTAAAGGCGCCATATTCACGGAGCTGGTTAAATATGGAAGGCCTAGACACCAAGCGATTCATGAATTAGGAAATGATGCCAGAAGATCGGAAAAAGGCATCCTTTGCCCGGTACATATAAAAGGAGATAACACAGCGTGCACCAATTATCGCGGAATAACATTGAGTAACGCGTATAGGATATTTTCCGCTAACCTACAACACAGGATAGAAACATCATAGGCTGATACGAATGTGGCTTCAGCCCAGGCAAATCAACAACTGATCAAATTTTCACCCTAAGGCAGGCGATGGCAAAAAATCTAGGGGTTTCAAAACTCAATCCAGCACCTCTTTAAAGACTTTAAAGCTGCCAATGATAGCATAGCCAGAGTAGAGCTCTACAAAACCGTGAAAGAATTCGGAATCCCCAATAAGCTGACACGACTTTGTAGGTAGACCATTTGGAAGTCTACGAAAGCAAGTTCTCAAGTTTTTTTTTGAGATTTTATCTTAGCAAAGAAATTTGATTCTACTATTGAAGTTGAAAGCCAGCTTTATAGTCAATAAATGTGAATGATTCAACAATGGATATATTATCTGCAACGAAGAGATATATAAAAGATAATATTTTATTTGTAAGTTTTTGAATGGTATGTATATTTTAGGGCTCATTGGGCAGATTCAAATATTTTGATCA
Source organism: Thereva nobilitata (assembly GCA_963855945.1). Classification (NCBI taxonomy): domain Eukaryota; kingdom Metazoa; phylum Arthropoda; class Insecta; order Diptera; family Therevidae; genus Thereva; species Thereva nobilitata. The sequence goes on from OY979697.1 coordinate 40,541,368, forward strand.
GTGTTTTATCTATTCCCTTTCAGAGGACTTCTACACATTGTTTCGGTCAGGATCTTACCATGACTGTCTCAGGATTGCACATCTGTGTTAAAAACTTACTTAATATTCTGATTGTTTTTTTTTATAAAATGTCCTTTTTATTTTACTGAATAATTAGGGGCAATGTTTAAAATACAAAACGCTTTTTATTATTCAAAACCGTGTTTATCTTCTTCTCCATTTTTTCGTTTTACGAGTTTCTTTATTCCTTTGTGCGTTGGTTCTTGCATTTAAAAATTCCGAAGCGACCAATTCGCCCATATCTGGCCCACTGAAGCTCTATGCAGGCCCCAGTTATATACCTAGTTATTTTGTTTTGAGATTCCTTCCTAGCTTACTATGAGCAGGTGAATTTAGCAATTGAGTACCTGATTGATTCTTCATTACTCCATGGATCTCCAAATTCTTTTTTTCCTCCTTAGAAACATTTCGCCATAATATAATAAATTTTTTTTAAGTCGTGGCCTAATTTTTACACTAAACTCTTAAACAAGTGTCGTCCGCTTGCGCATGGACATGTGCTAAATCGTTCAGCTGTTAGCTTGCCATCGACGCCCGATTTCTTCACTTGTGGCTATAGTTACTACTTCTTATAAAGTTGTACCCCGTCTAGTTTAAAAAATCCCATAACCTAAACGGAATATAGCATTACCCGAGACATAACTATGTATAACCGAATGACGAAATCGAACATTAAGGGCCTGTTTTACCCCTTGCTAATAAAGCCCCTGGTACCCTATACGGAACTTATCTGCCAGAAAACTACAAATTTTGGTTTCACAGGTCTTGAATAGAAATATCTGGCAGATAAAGTTGCTGGTAACTTATCAGCCGAATCAAGTGGCTGCTAAAAGTTTTATCTGGAAGATAATAAAAAAATGTTGCAAGTAGCGGGAACAGAGATAGTTTTAGAGCATTTTTTGGTATAATAATACTACTCTTTAAGAATTTTTACGGTAACAATCGTAGACTGCGGTCACAAAAGTGTCCCGGATGGATTTATTTGAATTCTTAGAATACGAATTTGATGAATATTAGGAACATATTACGCGACCTCGTAGGAACCGAGTAATTTTCCCAAATCATTTTGAATCACTCGATTTTAGGATTTGATTCCGTATTACCAAAAGGGCTGTTCAAAATATATTGATAGAAATTGATATAAAGACTACAACCGACTGGTAAGTAAAGTATAAAATATATGACATATCTATTAATTATTTTCAATGACCGCCATGATTTGTTTGCCAATCATTTACTTATTTAACATTGGCTATTTGATTTTCAGTAACTTTGCAATTCCACCTATGCAACTCTCCGACATTTTTCAACTGGGACTCCAAATTAAGAATCGTGGACATAGTTGCCAGATTGCCTGGATCATGTCATAACCAAACCAACACAACCCCCGTATTAAGCAAAGAATCACTGACACTGCCAAATAATAAGTGGCAGATACATTTATTTGCCAGTAGTTTATCAGGGAGTTTGATGGTGAAACTGAAAAAACATATCAGCAACCTTTATCTGTTAGATACTGTTATATGGTAGATAACTATTTGAAACTTGATCAGCAAGCGGTGAAACAGGCCCTAAAGGTGAAACCCCAATGTAGGCTTGGCTTGCTTGAACTTGGTGAGCTTTTCAGGTACCACGTGCCAAAGCAAAACAGCCCAACAAGCCAAAGCAAAACAAACCCAAATACACGCTTTGCTTTAGTTACTTGACAGTTTGCTTTTCATGAGCACAGGAAATAGAAATAGTACACGAAAGAGGTAAGAGGTATGAATTTTGCGGAATTTTTCTTTTGGAATGGACATTATTGTTTCATAAAAATAACAAAGGATCGAATGTAAATAGGGTAATTGTGGGTGAGATGCCGCACATTTTCGTTAAACTCTATTGTAAAAAAACCTAATAGTGCATATAAATAAAAAACAGTTTTAATCAAAAGGAATGATATTAATCTTCAAAATTACACAAAATCATTATAAAATTAAAAAACCAAAATTGAATCACTGTCAAAAAGACGTCTATCCCACAATCTGTGGGATAGTTGCCGCACCATATGACGGTGATTAGACTGTTCGTTCCTACGTACGTTCCTCACGAGCTTTTAGATGAACGGGGAAGTGGAGATGATGCCCCTCATCATCTCCACTTCCCCGTTCATCTAAAAAGCTCGTGAGGAACGTCCGTAGGAACGAACAGTGTAATCACCGTCTATGGGAGATATGCCTTATTGGCCTATTTCTTTTTATTTAAATTTTTTTTTCTTATTTCATCCCAGCCACATATATTGCACATATTTTTATAAAGCGGGCATGTTTCATGCAGCCATTTGCGGCATTCTGGACATTTAATCTAGTCTGTTTTGCTCTCTGTGTGGAAATAATTTTTCCAACACTCAACAGAATTATTGGAGTCATCTTCTATAGAATCAGGTGCATATTTTTTTTCTTTCTTCCCTTCTTGCACACCTTCTGCCTTCTCTTTGTTTCCTTCTTTTTTCTTCTCTGCTTTCTTTTCTACTTTCTTCTCTGATCTGGCCGCCTTAATATTTTTTTAGTACCTTTGATCAGAGATGAATTTTTGGTATTCTTAAAATCTATATTTTCAGGAGACGTTAAATCGCTTGCCGTTTGTTTCCTTTTAGCAGTTGAGGCCGGTAGTTAAGGTATTGGTACTATGTGCTCCAAAAGTTTAGTTGGAGTATCTTCTAATGGATTTATGCTTTCTGAGTTGGGGTTTGTATTTTCTGAAAATTTCGTAGGAGTCTCTTGTATAGGGGTTACATTTTCCAAAGTTTTTGTGGGATCAGAAGTGAGAATTAAAGGTGATGTCGGAAGTCCTGCAAGAGGTGTTGTCGACCGACATATATAACTATTGCATATACATATAGAACTATTTAAGTACCCATATATATCACAAATTAGTATATATAAGTATACAAGTAACGTATACCACATGAAGTGCGGCATCTCTCCATTTTTTGTGGGATAGACGCCGCACTGTAGTGCCCTGGGTACAAATAAAAAATCATATCAAAATATTCTAAAAACATGAAGAAAAATAGCATCCTCGACTATAAAAATGGTTCTTACCTTGATTATCGTGTGTACCAATAGCCAATTTTCATATATAAACAAGTTCATCGAAAGTTTCGAGCAAATTTTTTCGTTTTTTTTTCACTTAAACAGTCAACACAGGTCCACCGCAGGCGACAGCCGCACGGGCACTTGCGTTTAGAACATGTGACGGAAGGGGCATCGAATGTGTCAGAATAGTTCGCTCTGCCTATTGAATGAACATAAAATATTACTAGTGCGGCATCTCTCCCAACGCGGCATCTCACCCACAATTACCCTATCTATTGTTGTGTAGAGTGATAAAGATGCCCAAATGGTTTATGGCATTAACTGTTCAAACATTTACGAGAAATTTGTTAAAATGGAATATAGAAATAAGTTGTCTCAAATTAATTTTGAACTCTGAAATATTTATAGTTAATGTTATTCCCAAAAAAATAATTTCTTTATGAAATAAATTTTCTTAAACTTCTACACACATTTATTTCTCTAAGCAAAATAAATATTAAACGAACGCGAAAGCATACAAAGCATCAAAAAATTGAACATTGGTCATTTCGAGCTTTGCTCTGCTCTGCTTTCGCTTTGCTTTGGCTTTGCCGCTTTGTCATTTGGTTTTTATCCCATAACAAAGCACTGGTTTATTTGATATGTCAAAGCAAAGCAAAGCACTAAAGCAAGCCAAGCCTACATTGGGGTTTCACCTTAAGGGTCTTAAAGCGCACACCAGCTGCCACTTGGTGGAAAAACTCTTTTTAGTTTGCGGAATATGGCAACAAATATGTTCTATTTTAAACGTGGGAAAAATAATCATTTATCTATTTTTAGCAAAAACAAAGACCCTTTACTGAATATTCAAAAAAGTGTAATCGTTTTAATTTAGTCTGCGCTTGATGTGAACGTGTGCCTTTGAGGGTCATTCATTCAAAACTGAAGCTCCAGATTTGTTTCGGAAAAATTGTGGAATTCAGAAATAAACCATTAAGTCGTATTAGCCATACAGCTGCACCATGTTTAGATTTTTATTACTATTTTTGTTTATTATTAGGGCTTGCTCCAATTTTTAATGTAACATAGTCTTACGTATTTTGTTTATAGCAATTCAAAATGAGAATGATTCATCTATTTTTAAAATTGTTGAAAAAGTTTTCGATGATTTTGCAGATCTTCATTGAATTTTTCCATTTAAAACTCGTAACAAATGAGTTGAAACGACTTCTGTGCTGCCACCCCTGGTTGTGTACAAGATTTTTATATCTATTCTAAAGGATAGCTTGGAAACATTCGCAAAATTATATTAGGTGAGTATCACGTAGGTTGAAAAAAGCTAACAGAAAAAAACATAAATATATCAAATCTTTCTACAATTATAATAAGTTTATGACTCGATATGCAGAAGAAAAGTCATGGAAGTTCTAATGGATTTTAGACGAACGTAAAGTTAGCAAAACAACTTTCAGAAATTAAAAAAATTGTTAATGGATAATTTACCGCTTTTTAACCGCTTTTTAATCGTGGAAAAACGAAATTTACCGTTCTTCATTTAATTAGAAATTTGGGATGTTTTGCTAACTTTACGTAAAGTTGGCAAAACAAGTGCCCAAAAATGCAAAATTCTTATTTCTCTCGCGCTGAGAATTTACCGCTTTTTAATCGTGGAAAAACGAAATTTACCGTTCTTCATTTAATTAGAAATTTGGGATGTTTTGCTAACTTTACGTAAAGTTGGCAAAACAAGTGCCCAAAAATGCAAAATTCTTATTTCTCTCGCGCTGAGAATTTACCGCTTTTTAACCGCTATTTAATCGTGGAAAAACGAAATTTACCGCTCTTCATTTAATATGAAATTTGGGATGTTTTGCTAACTTAAAGTTGGCAAAACAACTGTCCAAAAAATGCAAAATTCTTATTTCTCTCGCGCTGAGAATTTGCCGCTTTTTAACCGCTATTTAATCGTAGAAAAACGAAAGTTACGGCTCTTCATTTAATATGAAATTTGGGTTGCTTTCCAGGAGATATAATTTTCATAGGCGTGGACATGGAAGGGCGCAATCCTCTTTCCCGCATCCCACAGGATTTTGTGTTCCCAAGTACAGGAATATCTTTCAAATTACTGGGAGTTGTGAATTATAAGGGACAAGCAGCATGTATCAGCATCCATAGGTCATTACACAGCTGTTACAAGAAGAGTTTCTAATTGGGTGGTTTACGATGACTTACAGGACAAACCCACTACTGTTACCAGTCATTTTGAAATACAGCCTGAATTATTGGTGTACGTGAAGATGTAATATGCCGCTAACCGCCGTGCTTTCTTTTAACAGAGAAGAGCGGTCGCGGGGAGCATCAAAAAGTTCACTTCAGTTCAATAATATTTCGATTTTCGATATACCTTTTTATTTCATTTAATTTTCACAAAAATTATTTAAGGAAATAATCCCATTTCAAACTCAAGTTATTATAAGATTTATCTGAGGAAATATTATAAAATTATTTAAGGAAATGTCCCAATTTCAAATTCAAAGTATTATAAAATTATTTAAAGAAATATTGGGGCCTATTCTGTCAGTAAAATTTTATCATTTTATGTTATGTTATGCCATAAAATAACAGGATTCTCTAAAATCCTATTCTGTCCGACAAATTTTATTTTATTTTATCGATTATAACATAAAATATTAGTATTTTAACCCATTTTATGAAAATAACAGACGGGAATTGACATTTGCGAGAAAATAGTTTTCATTGAGTTTTGAGTTAAATTAAAAATTACGAAAATTGTATTTTGTCAGATACTTTAATTTGCGCTTTGATTTTGTTTGTTTTCATTCATAATTTTATTTGTTTTCATTTTCAACCGATCAGCTGTTCAATACGTAATAGAACCCATAGCAGATTGTACTAAATATTTTGTTATCTGTTCATAAAAGACTTCATAAAATAATTTTAAGAAAGCATGACAGAATACGAATTTTTAAAATATTTTATTTTTATTTTATGAAGAAGAAATTTTATCATCATAAAATAACATAAAATATTATTTTATGAAAAATTACAGAATAGGGCCAACTATCAAATTATTTAAGGAAATATCCCAATTCCAAACTCAAAGTATTATAAAATTATTTAAAGAAATATTATCAAATTATTTAAGGAAATATCCCAATTTCTAACTCAAAGTATTATAAAATTATTTAAAGAAATATTATCAAATTATTTAAGGAAATGTCCCATTTAAAACACAAATTATTCTTTTTACTAAGTTAGATCTAATCGTATTCTTGTTTTAAACTTGTGGTTTAAATTTCTCATCCAAATTCGTGGTGCAAATCTCTTATTTAAATTTATGGTTTAATTCTCTTATTCTTCCTTCTCTTGTTTATAATAATCAACTTATATTTCTTACGTTTATATAATTCAAAAAAAAAATTTCTTTTTTTTGTTTATAATTTTTCGTTATTTAGAGTTACCTTATTAGTAATATGTTCTTATAATAGCGGATATATGAAAATAGATTAATTCAAAAAAATTTTATTATTATTATTAATTTTTGGAAAAGAAACTGATTAAAATTCTTATTATACAAAAATTGATGAAACAAAAAATGGATTATATTTCTTATTATATATCTTTTTTTTGTTTTTTTTGTTTTAGTAATTCGACATTTATTTATGTAACACATTGATTAATTTCTTATTAAATTTTTGATTAAAAAATTTCTGGGTATACATAAAATAGATTAAATTTCTTATTTGTATTTTTCTAGAATAATTCAATTTTAAAGTTTTATAAAGTTGGTTAAAATTAATATATTTTTTTGTGTTATAGTTTTTTCTTTCATTTTTATACCTATAATTCTTGTGCTCTTGGCGAAACTTCCGTTTCTTTTCAATGATTTATTATATATAAAAATTAGAAGTAATTGCATGTGCATAGTCAAATTCGGAAACAGGTCTAATCATTTCTATTCAACATTAGTAATTTTGTTATTATTTCCTTTCATTCCGGCCTCCGGAATTTTTAGAGTTCGACAATTTTATTCTTTCTTTTGAGCTTCAGCCTTATACCTTGTTCTTGTTGCTCTTCGATTTCCTCTATTTCATTTTGGGGTTTTTTTGGGGACGTTATATTTTTACGAGCTACCCAGGTCTTGATGGCTTTGTAGTCAACGGGAGCGATCACGATAAATAATAAAAGGTACCCTAAGCTATAGTGATGGATGGTATGTGCATCCAGGTACTCAGGGAGTTTTTCCTTTTCTCGAAGCGTTCGTAGGGATTCGGCAAGTTTCCAAAGATCGTCATGATCGTCACCTAGGGTCTTTCCCATCCAATAAAAAGTTACTGTCAAAATGCAAAACTTTCTTGTAAATGTTAAAATGGCGCTCATTGCACGGGACACGGGCAATTTTTTGGACCTTGGAAACATACGTTTTTACGTGAAAATTTTTTTTAATTATATTTTTATGGGAAATATTAGGAACACGGAGTAAACGCAATTTTGTTGCAAATGTTTAAGAATATCTTTTTTATTTTTATAAATTTATCTGACTGAGAGTTCTAGCATTTACATTATTGGTAAAATATACGATGCAAATACGCTATTAAAATGTATATGATGATGAAGTGTTCATTTAATCACCACACATTTTAATTATTGTTTGTAGTTATTGAATCTCAATGCAAACTTTACGTAAAGTTAGCAAAACACCGATATTAAAAAATAAAAACAACGGGGAAATTTCCAACTGCATATTTCGACAGCGGTTAATTAACGGTAAATTCTCAGCTCGAGGGAAATAAGAATTTTGCATTTTTTGGACAGTTGTTTTGCCAACTTTACGTAAAGTTAGCAAAACATCCCAAATTTCATATTAAAAGAAGAGCGGTAAATTTCGTTTTTCTACGATTAAATAGCGGTTAAAAAGCGGTAAATTCTCAGCGCGAGAGAAATAAGAATTTTGCATTTTTTGGACAGTTGTTTTGCCAACTTTACGTAAAGTTAGCAAAACATCCCAAATTTCATATTAAATGAAGAACGGTAAATTTCGTTTTTCTACGATTAAATAGCGGTTAAAAAGCGGTAAATTCTCAGCGCGAGAGAAATAAGAATTTTGCATTTTTTGGACAGTTGTTTTGCCAACTTTACGTAAAGTTAGCAAAACATCCCAAATTTCATATTAAATGAAGAACGGTAAATTTCGTTTTTCTACGATTAAATAGCGGTTAAAAAGCGGTAAATTCTCAGCGCGAGAGAAATAAGAATTTTGCATTTTTTGGACAGTTGTTTTGCCAACTTTACGTAAAGTTAGCAAAACATCCCAAATTTCATATTAAATGAAGAACGGTAAATTTCGTTTTTCTACGATTAAATAGCGGTTAAAAAGCGGCAAATTCTCAGCGCAAGAGAAATAAGAATTTTGCATTTTTTGGACAGTTGTTTTGCCAACTTTACGTAAAGTTAGCAAAACATCCCAAATTTCATATTAAATGAAGAACGGTAAATTTCGTTTTTCTACGATTAAATAGCGGTTAAAAAGCGGCAAATTCTCAGCGCGAGAGAAATAAGAATTTTGCATTTTTTGGACAGTTGTTTTGCCAACTTTACGTAAAGTTAGCAAAACATCCCAAATTACATATTAAATGAAGAGCGGTAAATTTCGGTTTTCCACGATTAAATAGCGGTTAAAAAGCGGTAAATTATCCATTAACAATTTTTTTAATTTCTGGAAGTTGTTTTGCTAACTTTACGTTCGTGGATTTTAGAATACCGTCAACATGACGATTGATAAAATGCATATTGGAAAGGATGACCTCATAGGTGTAAATACAAAGCTCCTTCAAAGGAATTCGATGTCACACGACAAGAATTAAAAAACAGAAACGACATAGCTCCTATGCTATTCAACTTGGACCTAGAAGGGATTGGCCAGTTTCACACGGGGCCAACAGCCAACCAACAAAAATCGACTGAACACGTCGTTTGAAGAGAAGAGGGTGAGAGAGGACGAACAGCTGGGCAGATTTTTTGAACGAACTCTTTCAGTAGATTGACAGCTTCGAATATCGTAGAAAAAGGTGACGTCAGCCGGCAACTTAATGCAGAAACAACAACAATTTCGATTTTATATGGGAATAGTTGCCAAGTGACGTCGCACTAAAACGATATTCAGTCTTTTACATTATGTGTGTTCGATGACTGCTCCATCTCAAGCTGGAGCAGAAAAAATCAGCATTTTGCATTCATTGGGGCTACGTAGACTAGTCATGCTTCAACATGTAGTAAGACTGATTTTACTCCATACTCACCCCGCCCCTTCACCCCTCTCTTCTTAAAAATCGGTTTTACTACTTAGTAATCATGACTAGTCTACGTAGCCCCATTGAGACTTTTTGACAGTTCTTTTCTGCTCACAATTTCTCTGCTCTGTGTTCTTTGAGCCTGCTCTGGGTTGAGAATTCTCACTTTTTCTGCTCCACGAAATTTGTAGGAGCAGGCAGAGCAGCAAAATTCTTCTACTTATTTTTCCTTTGACAATTGCGAAATCGAAAACAGGAAAAATCGGAAAATTCATTTTTGAATGATTTATTCGGAAAATACTTGGAAATGTTAAAAATTAAACATTAATTTTAATAAAAATAACATTTCGATATTGTTCAGTTGTATTTATTGGCATATATTTCTTCTTCTAAAATTGTCATTCGTATCTAACCTCTAAAAACGGAATTTAGAGCAAAGTTGAGCAGAAAAGTGTTTTTTGAGATTGCTCACAATTTCTCTGCTCTGTGTTCTTTGAGCCTGCTCTGGGTTGAGAATTCTCACTTGTTCTGCTCCACGAAATTTGTAGGAGCAGGCAGAGCAGCAAAATTCTTCTACTTATTTTTCTTTTGACAATTGTGAAATCGAAAACAGGAAAAATCGGAAAATTCATTTTTGAATGATTTATTCGGAAAATACTTGGAAATGTTAAAAATTAAACATTAATTTTAATAAAAATAACATTTCGATATTGTTCAGTTGTATTTATTGGCATATATTTCTTCTTCTAAAATTGTCATTCGTATCTAACCTCTAAAAACGGAATTTAGAGCAAAGTTGAGCAGAAAAGTGTTTTTTGAGATTGCTCACAATTTCTCTGCTCTGTGTTCTTTGAGCCTGCTCTGGGTTGAGAATTCTCACTTGTTCTGCTCCACGAAATTTGTAGGAGCAGGCAGAGCAGCAAAATTCTTCTACTTATTTTTCTTTTGACAATTGTGAAATCGAAAACAGGAAAAATCGGAAAATTCATTTTTGAGTGATTTATTCGGAAAATACTTGGAAATGTTAAAAATTAAACATTAATTTTAATAAAAATAACATTTCGATATTGTTCAGTTGTATTTATTGGCATATATTTCTTCTTCTAAAATTGTCATTCGTATCTAACCTCTAAAAACGGAATTTAGAGCAAAGTTGAGCAGAAAAGTGTTTTTTGAGATTGTTGCTATTTTCTGATTTTTTCTGCTCTGACACCAATTTGTCAGCTGCTCCCAATTGAGCTGCTCTGCTCTGCTCTGAACTTTTTAAGCAGTCATCGAACACATTTATTACCTTCTTTCTGCATACCGTGGGTGGTTGTTGTTTTTTTTCTTTCTGGAAGAAAAGAGATACAAATAGCAGAAAGGAGAATGAAGATTAAAAACAACAACAACAAGCTAAAGCATTCTGACGTACAGGGTTGGCTCGTATGAAAAAGCCCATGCGATTTTTCAGCGAATTTCAAAAGGGAATGGACGATGACAGCAGATTTTTGTTGGTTGGCTTTTGGCCCGTGTGAAACTGGCCATTGTAAAGGTGCTGATAGACCATGAGAATATTCTAATGTAAATTTTGGTGTTCTCTTTGTGTTTACACCAGGCATAGTAATTGTTCTTTCGTGGGTACACGATGAGAATAAAAGATTTGGTTGATAATAATTTTTATTCTCGAGGCCCCTATGCTGAAAGACGTATTTTTTAGGTAGGTACTTGAAATATAAAAAAAAAGTTAACTGCGGGAGAGCTGATACACCGCGCTGATAAAAGGCACCTTTTACTAATTTGGGTATGGCGAACTCAATAAAAATAAAAGCAACCCTCTAACTTGATCGGAAACTAGGCCCAGGACAACCCTTATTACTAAATTTGAGCATTTGACACTTGCTTACGAAAACACCCCGCCAATTTTTGTCTAGAAATAGCCCTTACTGTAAGCCCGGTTTCCAAACTGGGGTCGCGACCCCTAAAGGGGGGCCTTATAGCTCAAAGGGGGCCGCGAATGATTTTATCTAAGGTACTTGAAGAACTGAACGTTCAAATGAACGAAATATAAAAAAAAAATTTTAATTGCGTGAGAGTTAAAACACCCCGCTGATAATCTCACTTTTTACTAATTTGGGTATGGCGAATTCAATAAAAATAGAACCAACCCTCTAGCTTGATCGGAAACTACCCCTAGGACAACCCTTATTACTAAAATTGAGTGTTTCGCACGTACGTATGAAATCACCCCGCCAATTTTTTGTGCACAAATAGCCCTTAGGGTAAGCTATTTTTTGAGACCAAAGTCAACCCTATCGGTGAATCGGAAGCCACCCCCACAGCAACCCCTAAACTTAAATTATTTTTTTTAAGCGCAAAATAAAGTTTCACCCCGCCAATTTTTTGTGAACATGCATCTAATAGATATAACACAATTTTTAGACATCATACCTACCCCCCTCGGGCATCGGAAACCACCCCCGCCACAGGGGGTGAAAACTAAATTATTTAATTTCATCCCTAAACTTCAATTCACCCCGCCAATTTTTTGTGCACAAGTAGCCCTTAGGGTAAGCTATTTTTTGAGACCAAAGTCAACCCTATCGGTGAATCGGAAGCCACCCCCACAGCAACCCCTAAACTTAAATTATTTTTTTTAAGCGCAAAATAAAGTTTCACCCCGCCAATTTTTTGTGAACATGCATCTAATAGATATAACACAATTTTTGGACATCATACCTACCCCCCTCGGGCATCGGAAACCACCCCCGCCACAGGGGGTGAAAACTAAATTATTTAATTTCATCCCTAAACTTCAATTCACCCCGCCAATTTTTTGTGCACAAATAGCCCTTAGGGTAAGCTATTTTTTGAGACCAAAGTCAACCCTATCGGTGAATCGGAAGCCACCCCCACAGCAACCCCTAAACTTAAATTATTTTTTTTAAGCGCAAAATAAAGTTTCACCCCGCCAATTTTTTGTGAACATGCATCTAATAGATATAACACAATTTTTAGACATCATACCTACCCCCCTCGGGCATCGGAAACCACCCCCGCCACAGGGGGTGAAAACTAAATTATTTAATTTCATCCCTAAACTTCAATTCACCCCGCCAATTTTTTGTGCACAAATAGCCCTTAGGGTAAGCTATTTTTTGAGACCAAAGTCAACCCTATCGGTGAATCGGAAGCCACCCCCACAGCAACCCCTAAACTTAAATTATTTTTTTTAAGCGCAAAATAAAGTTTCACCCCGCCAATTTTTTGTGAACATGCATCTAATAGATATAACACAATTTTTAGACATCATACCTACCCCCCTCGGGCATCGGAAACCACCCCCGCCACAGGGGGTGAAAACTAAATTATTTAATTTCATCCCTAAACATCAATTCACCCCGCCAATTTTTTGTGCACAAATAGCCCTTAGGGTAAGCTATTTTTTGAGACCAAAGTCAACCCTATCGGTGAATCGGAAGCCACCCCCACAGCAACCCCTAAACTTAAATTATTTTTTTTAAGCGCAAAATAAAGTTTCACCCCGCCAATTTTTTGTGAACATGCATCTAATAGATATAACACAATTTTCAGACATCATACCTACCCCCCTCGGGCATCGGAAACCACCCCCGCCACAGGGGGTGAAAACTAAATTATTTAATTTCATCCCTAAACTTCAATTCACCCCGCCAATTTTTTGTGCACAAATAGCCACTACTGTAAGCTATTTATTGAGACCAAAATCAACTTAATTGGACCTGCGGAACCGACCCCCACAGTTTAATTATTATTTTTATCCTCAAAATAGAGATTCACCCCGCCAATTAGATATACAATTGTTATGGCAATAGTACCGCAATTTATTCAAATTCACCATTCTTCAAACACATCTGGAAAATTTTTCAAAAACAAAAACCAAAAGAACCTGTAGACGATACATTGTCGCGTGTATCAAATGCGTACGCTGAATCGTTTATGAAACAGTACAAAATTGGCATTCTTAATGGGATAAAAACGTTTCATCAGGCGATGCATTTCGTGAATTAAAAACTTTCAACAAATAGTGGAACAGCTAGTGGCCTCGACAAAATACTCTTCCTTCCTTGGGGCGCTGATTACGAAAATCGGCGTTCCGTAGTCCTAAAATATGGGCGTCACCCTTAAAAATGCAAAAATAACACCCCTTTTTAAGAGTTTCGCGATAATTTCAATAATAATCAAAACTAATCCAATGAAATACACTATTTCACTATTTATTTGCGAAGGTGGTTGATTTATACCAAACCAAGCCAAATTTTATGATATGGGATAATCCTAAAATGTTAAAACCACGCCTAAATCGACTGAAAATAGAAAAATTTGTAAGCAATTTTTTTTCCAATTTTATGCTTCAAATTCGATTGAATGCGCATAAATTATTTTCATCAACCGTTAAGAGGTTAAAACTACTCCTACAAATTTAAAAATCAACTTTAAGTAAAACAACAATTTGCAAATACTTTGTAAATTTTTTTTTGGTTTTTGCTTGTAATTTGGATAAATAAGTATTATCACCCAAAAAATAATTTATTATCAACCCTTAAGGGGGTAAAACTAATCCTAGATTAAATTTGAATTCGAAAAAAGATTGAAATTTTTTTTGCATTCAAATTTTATTTGCAACTACGAAAGAAATTTTATTTCAATGTATTTTTTGTTCTGTCTCGATTTAAGGGGATAAATAAATTTCCCAAATTTTTTGATAAAATTTTCTTAAAAATAAAATTTATATGCAAAAAAGGAATTTCAATCAATTCAATTTTTCATATTCAACTTCCGATGCACGAAGGAATAGGTTTTGACTGTAAAAATTTTGTTATATCTAGAAGGAGTATGTGCAACAAAAATTGGCAGTTTCTTTGAAGGTGGTGGATTCGGCGGGGAGGAAGGGCGTCAATTTTGGTCTCAAGAGTAGAGGCTATTAATTTTGCGCATTGTTTTCCAATACAGGTATGCAATTAAATATTTTAGTTTTCACTCTCTATTCGTGGGGTGGTTTCCGATGCAGGAAAGGATTACGTTGTGTTTCTAAAGATTGTCTTATATTTAGTACGTGTATGTTCATTGAAAATTAGCGGGCGAATCTTTATTTGGGCATATAAAAAATTATTTAACTTTAAACGAGGGGTAGGGGTGGTTTCCGATGCACGGAGAGAAATGATATTGGTCCTACTGCTGGTCCCAAGCCAGAAAAACGAGGAGGGTTAATATAGCAATCCCTACTAAAATCAATAGACGTGAATTCTAGTTTAGGTATAAAATAACATAATTCAGTTCTCACCCCCTAGTGGTGGGGGTGGTTTCCGATGCCCGAAGGGGGTAGTTATGATGTCTAAAAATTGTGTTATATCCGATTCACCGATAGGGTTGACTTTGGTCTCAAAAAATAGCTTACCCTAAGGGCTATTACTGCACAAAAATTGGCGAATTGAAGTTTAGGTATGAAATTAAATAATTTAGTTTTCACCCCTTGTTGCGGGGGTGGTTTCCGATGCCCGAGGGGGCTAGGTATGATGTCTAAAAATTGTATTATATCTATTAGATGCATGTTCACAAAAAATTGGCGGGGTGAATCTTTGTTTTGGGTATAAAAAAAATAATTTAAGTTTAGGGGTGGCTGTGGGGGTGGCTTCCGATTCACCGATAGGGTTGACTTTGGTCTCAAAAAATAGCTTACCCTAAGGGCTATTACTGCACAAAAAATTGGCGGGGTGAATTGAAGTTTAGGTATGAAATTAAATAATTTAGTTTTCACCCCTTGTTGCGGGGGTGGTTTCCGATGCCCGAGGGGGCTAGGTATGATGTCTAAAAATTGTATTATATCTATTAGATGCATGTTCACAAAAAATTGGCGGGGTGAATCTTTGTTTTGGGTATAAAAAAAATAATTTAAGTTTAGGGGTGGCTGTGGGGGTGGCTTCCGATTCACCGATAGGGTTGACTTTGGTCTCAAAAAATAGCTTACCCTAAGGGCTATTACTGCACAAAAAATTGGCGGGGTGAATTGAAGTTTAGGTATGAAATTAAATAATTTAGTTTTCACCCCTTGTTGCGGGGGTGGTTTCCGATGCCCGAAGGGGGTAGTTATGATGTCTAAAAATTGTGTTATATCTATTAGATGGATGTTCACAAAAAATTGGCGGGGTGAAACCTTATTTTGCGCTTAAAAAAAATAATTTAAGTTTAGGGGTTGCTGTGGGGGTGGCTTCCGATTCACCGATAGGGTTGACTTTGGTCTCAAAAAATAGCTTACCCTAAGGGCTATTTGTGCACAAAAAATTGGCGGGGTGAATTGAAGTTTAGGGATGAAATTAAATAATTTAGTTTTCACCCCCTGTGGCGGGGGTGGTTTCCGATGCCCGAGGGGGGTAGGTATGATGTCTAAAAATTGTGTTATATCTATTAGATGGATGTTCACAAAAAATTGGCGGGGTGAAACTTTATTTTGCGCTTAAAAAAAACAATTTAAGTTTAGGGGTTGCTGTGGGGGTGGCTTCCGATTCACCGATAGGGTTGACTTTGGTCTCAAAAAATAGCTTACCCTAAAGGCTATTACTGCACAAAAAATTGGCGGGGTGATTTCATAAGTACGTGCGAAACACTCAATTTTAGTAATAAGGGTTGTCCTGGGGGTAGTTTCCGATCAAGCTAGAGGGTTGGTTCTATTTTTATTGAATTCGCCATACCCAAATTAGTAAAAAGTGAGATTTTCAGCGGGGTGTTTTAACTCTCACGCAGTTAAAATTTTTTTTTATATTTCGTTCATTTGAACGTTCAGTTCTTCAAGTACCTTTTTATCTATGAGTTTTTTTACTCATTTTTTAATGTCTAGTTAAATTATAAAATCATAACCTTCGGTATTTCAACATTGAATAACTCTGCTATTTTTTAGCCGATTTCGACAAATATACACGAATCTGAAAAGTCATTCAGTACCATTGTAGCTATGAGTCTATTCACTTCGAAAAAACGCGCTGAAATTGTAGCGCTTTAACATTGAAAACAATCGTTCAATTGTGAAAATTGTGCTTAATATCGTAAAAAATATGGGAGAAACTCGGCGCCTTCAGACAACACAATTCGTTGTTTGGTGAAGTACTTTTTTGAGTACGGGTCTGTAGCCACCCGCCAGCGTCCCACACGACCGCGTCCGCAACGCTCCAGTGAAGTTGTTGAAGCGGTAAGAGAGAGTGTTGCCGATAATCCAAATGTGCCGTATCGCCGCCGATCTCAGGAGTTAAACGTGAGTGGAACGACTTTAAGAAGGATTATGAAGCAAGATATTCATCTCCATACAAAGCAGGTCTGTAGAATTAGATGAACTACTTTTGGCGCTCCTTGACCTTGGGAACGTTTCCAAAAAGACGTCAAAAAAAGGTCAAAAACAGTTTTCGCGTTTAAAAAAAACTAGACTTTGTACAAGAAAAAGCTTTATGTAAAATTTGAAGACCTTTTTATTACTAACAAAATGTTTGAGATGAACAAATAAAGGACGTTTCGCAAAAAAACTGCTCAAAATCACGTTTTTTTTAAATCTATACAAACAAAACGATTTTGTAATGAAACTCGCGGGAAGTATAGTCCTTGGGGAGTGCAATAAAGGCGTTTTTGAAAATTTGCAAAATAATAAATATAACTAAGTAATTACGGATGCTTACGTTTTGTGCACTTCTTAGGCCATTCATGCACGAGGGAGCATGCTTCTGCAAAAAACGCTTTTGAGGTCAAGGGCTGCGGAGATGCAATAAGTGGGGGGTTTCATACTTCGGTAGAGACTTTGGTGCTTCTGCTTTTGACCTGCGCGGCACGCACTCACACAAACAAGAAATTAATTCTTTGGCTTGGGTAAAATAATAAGAAAATTTTAATATATAAAGAATAGGATCCAGGTGCAGCAGCCCTTAAGGCGATTCTTTAGGTATTGAAACTCCAAAAAAAATTTAGGTATTCTTCAGAGTGATTTTTGATGTTTACCAATTGTGATGTTGCGCCTAGATCCGGGGGGTTATCCTGGAATGCGATTCGAAAGTGTGAAGCAAACGGAAGCCAGTTGCGATGCGATTTAGTTTTTGTATCACTGAATGCGATCGCATCGAATTGAAATTATTGTCTGATAAATATTCGAAAAGAAATCATTTTCAGCCAACCAGCTTCATTTATCAACTTAATTTGACATTTTGATGCGAACAATTCTTTCAAGAATATTTAAAGAGTTTCTAGAATATTTTAAAACAAACAAATAAATTCAGCACATCTGTCAATGGCTTTACTCACGGACTGAAATCCGATGGCAGACGGACAAATTTAAATCGAATTCGCATTGGGGGATACCATATTCTGACTTTCGAATCGCATTCCAGAATAACGCCCCAGGTCTTATGATATAAAAAATAAGTTTTATGAAAATTAATGCGTGGGTCATTTAAAAAGTCTGCGTGGGTCATAGGTTGCCATCACTGTACTAGATTATAGATCAGCAGGTCGACCAAGAAAGAACGGGAAGACAAGGTTACAACAGGTGCAAGATCCTAGGAAAAGTAACGCGAAACAAGACGCTAGAAATCGTCCAACTCGAAATAATTCTTTAGATCCAAGGCTCGATATGGGCTACACCGTCATAGGAAGTACAAAAGGGTGCTGTCCCTTAAAGGAGAAATTTTCAAGATTTCGTAGTAAATGGCTAAAATGGAATGGTAGATAATAATGAATATTCACGACGCCTCTTGATCATTAAAATGTCCACTTCACTTTAGAGAGAATAAGATCAATTGCCCTGACACCTAATTCGAAAACAAGTTTTTAATGCCACCGCTTAGGAGTCACATTCCACAAAATATGCCACAATATGCTAAAAATGCGCTAGACTAAAGCTGCCTTTCCTCCATCCATTTCCTACATCTTTCGCATGCTTATCGTTTTTTTTATCTACCTGGCTGCCGTCGAGGGGTTGGTTTTGAAAAAGCAAAATATAACTGGTAACAAAAATTTTTCAGTTTAATGACCCTGACCAATTGCTTCTTCTCCACGAAGAGGCTCAATTAACCCAACTAAGGGATGTTTAATACGTGAAAAATATATAATCATTCCCTCTACCCTCGGCACGAGACTTGTACATATCGGTGTTGAGGGTAGAATTTCCAAAGAGATTATGCCTCTGGGGAACAAATCCCTTTTATCTTGTTACACTTTGAACTCAGAGTATTGACCAGTTCTCGAGTCTTGTATAATATGAAGTACACTTCTATGTAAATTACGTAAAAGTTTGTGTCCCCTTCTGCCGGCGTTGATGGTACCGCACTGGTGTAACGTTCTCTCCCTGCAGCTTGATAATTGTTTTTCTTTAAAAAAGTTTTGTAAATTGAAGGGCTTCTTTAGTTACTTTGTAGAAATTAACAGAGTTGTGGAGGGAATTTATTTAGAAATTGTTTGTTTATTTTAGTTAGTTGTTTTACAAAATTTAAATAAAAAGTAAATAAAGGAAAATGAACATTTTAATATTTAGTGCATATATTGCACATAAATGCATTTAAATTCTATTTGCAGAGATTAATTTGGAAAAAAGTATTTTTCCGGTTAGTTTTTCATAAATATATGTAAATATCTGACAATAAGAGCTCTTATTTAAAGTACATAGCAAGAGAAAGTGATAAGGTTTTCATTCTCGTAAATTGCTTTATTTTTAGATAGCTACTCATCATCCGGCTCCTTTAATCCCTCGTGGGACATATGGCGGAAACAGTTGCCCTCCAGCCGATTCTGTTTTGCGCGACAGCTCTCAGGATCTCCCAGTTGTTGCGGCCTCTGCTAATAGGGTTCTCCTCCACGTTGTTCTAGGTCTTCCGACTCGACGGGATCCTTGCGGATTCCAGTCAAGGGCCTGTTTGGCTGGATTCTCGTTTTCGCGTCGCAATCCAATTCCATTTCCTTCGCCTGATTTGGTCGTCTATCCTTTCTTGGCCGGCACGGCGCCATAGTTCTTCATTTGAAATTCTTTCTTGCCAGCGTATTTTTAGGATACGACGTAGGCATCTGTTTATGAAAACTTGTAGGGGCCCCGTGATGAATTGGGTGACTTTCCCATATAAAAGAACTGCTTTAACGTTGGAGTTGAACAGCCGCAATTTGGTGCTAACTGAGATCTCCGTCGATCTCTATATGTGAAACAGGCATGCATATACGCTTCTTGTTTTATTTATTCTGGAACTGAAGTCTTCTTCTGCGCCACCATTTTCGGTAATAATACTACCGAGGTAGCAGAATTTATCTACCAGTTCCACGTCACGATTATTCAGCGCTGTGCGTTCAATGGTGTTTGCGTTTATCCGCATTTCTTTAGTTTTAGTCGGATTTAGCCTTAAGCCTGGACTACTCTCTGTTGCCAAATTGTTTAACATGTTTTTGAGGTCCTGATGTCGGTGGGCCAGCAAACAGATATCATCCACGTAGTCGAGATCCCTAAGGCGGTCTAGTAATCCCCATTGTATGCCACCTGTTCTACCATCTAGAGAGCTGACAAGGATGTCATTTATTACTATAAGAAATAGTAATGGCGAAAGTAGGCACCCTTGTCGCACTCCTGAGCTCACTTCAAAGCTGTCGGATAATTTTCCATTGTGTAAGAACCCTGTATTTGGAATTGTTGTATAGGGCCTTTATTAATTCTATTATTTTCTCAGGCAATCCACGTTGCCGTAGTGCCTGCATATAGAGCTCCTATTAACCGAGTCGAACGCTTTCTCTTAGTCTACGAAAGCAAGGTAGAGGGGGGATCGGAATTCAGTAGGCTGCTCCACCATGATTTTCAAGGTGTTAATATGATCTATGCAGTAGCGGCCTTTTCTGAATCCAGCCTGCTGTCTTCTAAGCGTTCGATCTACTGCCTCTCTTATCCTAGATAGTAATATATGGGACAAGATTTTTCCCACAGTAGATAGTAGATAGTTGTCACATATTGTTAGGTCCCCCTTTTTTGGTATTTTGACTATGATACCTTCCGTCCAATCCTCCGGAAAGGTACAAGTGTTCCATGCTATTTCCAGGATTGGCTGTAGCGCATCTGCTATGAGGCTTGAGTCGGCTTTCAACAATTCTGGCGGGATGCCATCTTTTCCAGCTACTTTACCATTGGCCATTGCATGAATTGCGGTTACTATTTCTGTTTTGGATGGTGCACGAGTGGCGATTCTTATTGGATGTTCATTGTTGCTACTTTCTTGAGGTTCCTGTACAAATGAACCATTCAGGGCGGCGAAGAAATTATCTCTCCATCTTTGGAGTTGCTCCTCGTCACTGCACAGCAGCCTTCCATCCGCACTCTTTACGGCATGCTTTTTAGTAGAGTGCTTTAACGAGAGCTGTTTAGTGATTTGGTACAGCACCTTACTGTTGCCTGTGCTTGCCGCGTTTCCACTTTCTCTGCGAGCTCGTTTATCTGCCGCCTTTTATCACGCCGGACGCTTCTCTTTACCTCCTGGTGTAATTGGGAGTATTCCCCTCACGTTGGTGGCGTCTTTCCGGGTCGCTGGTAGAGCTCACATTATTTTTTAGGGCCCTCCTGCGTTCTATTTTTTGCCAGGTTGTGTCCGAGATTCAATGTTGCTGGTTTCTTTGGACATAACCAATGCTTGTTTCCGCTGCTGTTATTACAGCGCCCTTTGTTGTACTCCACAGCTCTTCAATATTATTTTCATCAGAAACGCTTTGCTGGCTTAAAGTTTGTTGTAGTTTCCCAGCAAATTCTCGCCTTTTAATGCTGTCACGTAGAAGGGCTACGTTAAACCGTCTACGGTTTATGGCATCGCGTTGGTCGTTTCTGATCGCGGCGATTTTTAGGCGGAGAGTTACTACTACAAAATGGTGGTCCCTTCCAGTGTTTGCTCCCCTAAAGCTCCTTACATCCTCCACCGCCACTCTTCTTTGCGTGCTGCATAAAAATTTATTAGAGCCTTGGTTTCTGCATAGGACCATTCTCATCTTTAAATAATAAAAAACGATAATTAGTAATATTTAATTTCAATAATTTAGTAATAATATTTAAAAAACGCAATTTACCTTCCAGGAGTGCACATTTTAAACTTCACACGTTTTTGTTTGTCCACTGTCAAGTGTCAACTAAAGCTTAGAAAACATATGTTGAGAAAGGGGAAATTTAAAATTTCCCTGCTGGATAGTGTTCTTGATAATTATCGGGGACAAGAGTTTGTACGGAAGCTGTTCTATTCTCCCCTGGAATACACCAATAGATATATTTAGACTGCTCCAAATCATTAAATTCATTTACTTACGATTTCCGTCAAAAAAAAATTCCAAATATTTTGAAAGCGTAATAAGCCCTTATACCTTCAACCGCCACTGTAAAGTACTCTTATTTTTCGAGTGAAGGTTTAATAAAAATATATCTTTTTTTAAGTATACTTTGCGTATATACAGAAATTTATTTTGAAGCTGCTTTTCTGCATCTGCATCGATACAGCGGCTACTAGTACGGAAGCCGTTTAACAATGGTAATACACACTCCTCATGTCTTAAAGAAATCTGTAACATGTTTTGAAAAAAAAACACTCATAGACAATCTATCTTCGCCGACCACGACATAATGACCTTCTTAAACTATCCTAAAAGGTCATCTCCCTCCTAATCTTTGCCAGTGCTGGTCGAAAAAATTCCTACTTCCTCTTCAAATTATCTTTGATAAATCATTATCATTAGGAATGTTGCCATCGATGTGGAAATCCTATTTCACACCGATCCATAAGTCAAGTGATAAGGACCTGTGGCAATTTACATCCTACCTTTAATTCCAAAACTCTTGGAAAAACTTGTTTTCGACAAGAAAACCTCAAACCTCATTGTCTTAATCTCCGGACTACATTCAACATGGAGAGAACGGTCATAAAATCGACGCTATCTGTATGAACTTAAGCGAGGCCTTTGATTGTGCTGACCACTTTACAAAGGTTTTAAAATTTTGAATATCCGGTGCTGGTCTGGAATGGATAAAATCGCATCTCAACAGAATAACTCAATTTTTTTTTTAAATTCCAAAGATTTTTATCAAAGAAAATTAAAGTAACATCCGGTGTGGCGCAAGGCAGTCATCTAGGTCCGCTCTTTTTTAGTATATTTATTTCCGACTTTTATAAAATACTAAAATATATTCCACATCTATTTTTCGCGGATGATCTAAAAATATACAGAGTCATAAGGTTCCAAAAGGATGTATATTTTAGCAAGATTGGTGCCCCATGAATAAACTGCAAGTCAACAATTACCTTCTCTGGCCCAGAAAAAATTGCCAGTATTAGACCATGCCGATCAAATTATGGATCTAGGTGTTGCCCTAGACTAGTGATGAGCAAATGCAAGACTAATATAGTCTTGGTGTTGATCTTGTTCAGTTAGTCTTGGTTTTGCTCTTGCGAGATTGATTCTTGTTCTTGCAAGAATTATCGTAACAGTAGTTTAGAAAAATTAAAATATATATATTTATTGTTATTGTACTTTTATAAATATTAATTGAATTGTTTATTAGAAATTCCTTCGTTTAAGAGGGGACATTTCCTTCTGTGGGCGTAAAAAATAACCAATTTTCAAGTTTTTTTTCTCGTTAACGAACAATGCAATTCAACTGAACTTTTTTTTATTGTTTTTATTCATCCTTCAAGTAAGTTACATAATTTTTTCGGATCATAAAAAATATTTTTTATCCCCCTCCACGCCATCAAAGATCTCCGTTCTTGGCGTACACGTCGTGCTCGTGGCAGTAATCCTGGTTACACACGTGACATGAAATCAAAAATTTTCACATTTTCTTAAATTGTACAATATGGCGCTCGGAAGATATAGACCAACAGTTTTTTAAAATTCCAAAAAAAAAACAAAATGGAAGACATTTGAAAAATTGTGCCATTTTTTCGGTCTTTTTTTTGCCTCTATTTTTTTATAACTTTTGAACAAAAAAAAACAAATCAAAATTATTGGTCTATACTGAAATGACATATTTGACAAATAATTAGAACAACTTTGAGGGAAATATTTTGAACCGTTTGATCTGAATCTCTGCCACCGCGAAAAAGTATGTCATTATTAGATAATGGCCTTTAAGGGGATAAAAAATATTTTTTATGATCCGAAAAAATTATGTAACTTGAAGGATGAATAAAAACAATAAAGAAAAGTTCAGTTGAATTGCTTTGTTCGTTAACGAGAAAAAAAATCTTGAAAATTGGTAATTTTTTAGGCCCACAGAGGGAAATGTCCCCTTAATATAAATGCTAATAATATTAATAATAACAATAATAATGTGTGCAGCTTGAAGAAGTCGATGTGGAACCTGTATTCCGCAATCGTGCTATGTTAAGAAAAACATTGGATTACGTTTTTAAATCTATATTTAAACCAGGTATCTTGCAATTTTATCTTAATTTAAATTCATTGAACTATTATTTTAACAATTTTTTCGTATTTAGAGGTTATTCGCTTTTGTATTCCGTGTCATTTATTCTTACATTAAGACCAAACATCAGAATCTAATGATGATAGTGATGATAATAATGATATTGAATATGAAGAAGTTCATTGGAATGATGAGAGAATGGGGCATGAGGATGAACATGAGGCGTAATGAAAATAAATATAAATAAATTATTCTTATTATTATAGTATACTAATAAAAATATTTTTATGTCGTTTTCATTCTATGTTTTAACTGTATTATAATTTAGGTGAAAATTCTCCGAGACCCGTACTTCAGTTAATGTGCGTGCACCTTTGCAAGAAATATTGCGCAAATATTGTTGAAAATAGTTGCATCTGTGTTTACACTACAATAAAAGTTGGGCAAGAAAGTTTGTGCAAACGGTTTAGTGCAATATTACGCAATTTCTTGCAGCAATGTTCACACGTGTATAAGTAATCTTTCGAAATTTCATTTAGTCACTTCATTACCCCGTTTATGATTAGGTTGAAAAATTGAGTCGAGGTTGAGTTGAAAATTCGACCACCGTATATGATGTTGAGTTGAGTTCACTTTGGGTTGAAATAGAGTTGAACTGACATCAAAACATAACCTCAAATTTTTGTGTGAAATTCTCATTTATAGATATGATAGCCTCTTTTTGTTCATTTTTTTCTATATTTTTAAATATTTCTGATTTCCTATAGATTTTCAATCAAAATGTTGAAGGGAATTTTGTTCCTGCATTATTTCTAGTAAAGTTTTTGTTTCCTGATGCTCCCAAACATTTCTCTTAGTCATTGTCTCAAAATTAAATTTCCACAAAAAAATAAACGCAACAAAAACACCGGGCACAAAACTAACGCCGAAAGCAGACCTGTCACTTCAACCCAATTACAACTCAACCCAAATATATGAAGCGAAATTTCAACTCGACGCTGGTAGCAGAACTGAGTTGAGTTGAGTGGAACCAGTTTCAACTCGAGCCCCGCTTATGACTGGGTTGAACCTAGTCATAAACGAGGTACATGTTAAAAATGTCTTGCCAACAAATAAGGTGTGCTGCTGCTATAGTTGTGGTTACATTATTAAAGAAAACAATTAAAATTAAATCACCAAAGCGAAAAGAATGGGTCAGAAAATGGATTATCCGCCGGGAAGAGTTTGGATTCCACCAACTTTTATTCAAGAAGTTGAAAAGTGAAAAACCTAATTCTTTAAAAAAATTTATGAGGATCTCAAGAGAATTTCGATTATATATTAAATTGTGTATCACCTTTAATCGCGAAAAAGGTCACGAAAATGCGAAAAGCTAATTCAGCAAGTGAAAGACTACTATTGACTCTCAGATTTCTTGCTACAGGTACATAATAATAATATATAAATCTAACTTGTTTTATTTTAAAAATATAAAGATTAAAATATGAAATCATAGATTACTCGTACGTACCACTCGTTGAGCTATGTGTTCCGAATCCCTCCAAACAAAATACCTCTTTTTCTTCCATCTTGCGCAAGACCGAAATAGTTTTCAAACTGATTGAAAGCTTGCAATACTATTGCGCAAGTCGGAATTCTCTTGTCCACACTGGCAACAAAATTTCCTCGCAAGAACTTTCTGCAATGTCGCAGGAGTTTGCGCAAGCACCTTGCAAGTATGTTTACACTGGCAATTTCAATTGCCGAAATCAACAGCAAAATTTCTTGCAAGTGTACACGCACCTTTAAGCCTTATTTTGGGCTTGCGAGTTTAGCTAAGTCTTGGTCTTGATCCTGCTAAATGTGCAAAACCAAGACAAGACCAAACTGCAAGACCAAGATTATTTTGGCTCATCACTATCCTAGACTACTAATTACTTTTTTTAATTTGGCGATAAAATTATTGCCATTGCTAACAATGGATTTTATAAAGTGAAGGGCTAAGAATTTCGCAATGTACGGGTTACCAGTAGGGAACGCAATCCCGGATCTTTTTCCCAAACCCGGGATTGCGGGATTCATTTTCATCAATCCCGGGATGGCGGGATACCCCGGGATTCTGCCTGTTGCCAAAAATTAAATTTTTTCGCTATCGAGCATTCGAGGGGTTTGAGGAACATAAGGATGGTATGGTTGTTTTCTAGTAAAAAAAAATAATTACAAACAAAACATATAACTTATAACAAAGAAGTTTAATGCAACTTACTTACATACATATGCATATGTAGTTTTCAAACTTAAATTTTTATTCGTAAGTTAACAGAAACAAGGTAATGAAAAAGACTTTATATTGTAAGACGGTATTTTAGTGCTGACGTCACTTGGTTCCCTTTTTCTACGGTAGTCGAAGCTATCAGTCTCTTTTACATTACTTTGGCCTGTTGCACAAGGGACGACGGCCAACCAACAGAAATCGTACGCTATTCATTTTTTTAGAGAAGAGGGTGAGAGAGGACGATGGGGAGGGAAGATTTTCCCATCCAACTTTCTTACACGATTTTCGATACGACTTTTTGACAGCGGTGTGGTTGTTGTTGTTTTTTGTTCCTTTTGCTGGGAGAAGAAAAGAAAGAGAGATGACTTTTGTTTCACTCGGACAGAACGCAAAAGAGAATTAAAATAAAAGCAACAACAATAAGCTAAAGCGTTTTGACGTACAGTTGGTTGAAAAAATTGGCCCGTGTGAAAGCCCGTACGACTTTTCCTCAATTTTCAAAAGGGAATGGACGATGACAGCAGATTTTGTTGGTTGGCCGTCGTCTCGTGTGAAACAGCCCTCGTTTCTGTATACCGTGCATCCAATGTTTTGTAATTCAGTCTTGACCAAAACTTCGTAAATAAAATTCCGGCTGCGGACTAGGCCCTTTCAGTATCCACGCTTGTTGGTGGAATGGCCAAAAGAAAGTCATATACCTTCTGCATATGGAAGCTACGCGCTCCACCGTTCTCAAATAGTGACATTTCTCTTTTTATCACTAAATTGAAATTCGCTGCCGATGCGGTCGGAATGGTTGATTTGGCAAAATGGATTCTAATTCAGTTCCGGGTGGGTCAGTTACCTCAGCGCTCTGATCTTGATCAGGATTTATAACTGACAGCCTTTTTAGAAGATTATGTATACCCTTACGTATCGTAGCTTTCGAGGGTACATATTTCGAAAAGATCGTCATCTTCCGGGGCACAAGGTTTGTGGAGATATTGCAAGATTCCAGAGAGAGCAAACACGTTGACGTATACGCAATCTGAGTGGTGCTGCCAATTTTGCGCATATTGGAGTCGCTTGCACCTCGGTTGAATTCGGCAAAAGCAGAGGCTCACACGAGAAAATACAGAGAGCAATGGTCTCCACAGCCGACCAAATTAGAAGCTGCAAAAAGAAATTGGATTTTTCGTTGCGTGTTTCGTAGACTGCGGTTAAAAAATAATTCCAACATTAAATTTGAAGATTATAAGTTTCATATTCAAAATATTTTTCCACCGAAATTTTTTTTTAAATAAATCACTTTTTTTTTTAAAAAAAACGTTTCCGGGATCCCGGGATTAGGCCGTATCAATCCCGGGTTTTCGAGACCGCAAAAATAGCCGGGATCCCGGAATCCCGGGATCCCGGGATTGCGTTCCCTAGTTACCAGACACCCTTTCTTTTCGATAGTTGCCCAATTTGAGATCCTATATTTCAAGTAAGTAGTAACCGGATTGAATCAGTTGTCTTATCAAAACCTCAGTAGATAATATGGAACAATGTCCAATGAGAGCATCATACCAATTCTCGAACGAGAGTGCGGTGCTCAAAAATTTGATGCCGGTGCTCATATCAAAAAAGTTTTGATATTTTGCGCGGCACCGAGCATTTAAAAAGTTCAAGTTTTATTTTTAAGTGAGAAAATAGAGGAAAAATGACATGAAGACTTTTCCCCTACATGTTTTTTGGGTCGCTGATTACGAATATCGGGAACGTGCAGTCCTAAAATATGGGCGTCACCCTTAAAAATGCAAAAAAAAACTCCTTTTTGATGGTTTTTCGCGATAATTCTAATAATAGTACAGGAAATGTAGACAAAATCGTATAAGATTTCGAAAAGAATTACATCAGTCTTGATTTTTTGCCCATCGGTAGAAAGCAACTCAAAGAACATAATTTGAGTACATCGACCGCCCCCTCCCTTGGACTGGCTCAGAAACTCAAAAAGTTTTTGGATTGCGTTTTTCTCTGAAACTATGGGTTTTAGAGAAAAGTTTATTTGACAAAAAATGTAGAGGACATTCCCCCCTACAATTAATGTCTTTGAGGTGATGTCGTACGATTCGAAATACGGAAGGTAGGTGGCGCTGAAGTTTTTCAAATTGTGTTTTTTCGGTTTTTCGTGTATAAAAAATTATTGTACAACTAAAGTGTAAATGAAAAAGTTGTTCCTCTCAAAAAAGTCTACAAAATTTATATAAAAATTTTTTTTATCTACATTTCCTGTACTATAATATTCAAAAATAATCCAATGAATACACTTTTTTCAATATTTATTTGCGAAGATGGTTGATTTATACCAAATCAAGCGATCTTTTATGATAAGGGATAATCCTAAACCGGGTGTCTGCAATTCACAGCATCGCATTTAGATGCCGTGCGATGCTCGGTGCTAGGTGCTCTTCGGCCTTAAAGAATGAATCCATGTTGTGTGGTTCTCAATACACACAGATCATGCTTTCTCCTTTAATCAAATGTACCTTGTTTAGCTTATCTCCTATCTATCTATATTAATAAAAGAAAGTTTCTGTATGTATGTATGTGTGCGCTATAGCGGACGCACCAGTCATGGCAGAGCTTCGAAATTTTGCACGAAGGTTCGTTGGGGTCTTCCCTGAAACACATGGAAATTCAAAATGGCCGCCGAAAAATGACCGAAATTCACAATGGCCACAAAATTTGAATTTGCAAATTGTGTTCCGATTTTAATGAAAGTGGGTATCTAGGGGTTCTTAAGGTCGCTAAAAACGAATTTGTGGTCAAAACGTATAAATTCAAAATGGCCGCGCCAATATGGCCGACGAATTTGCCAATTGTGTTCCGATTCCAATGAAAATCGGTATCTGGGGTTTTTGAGGTAGCAAATAACTAATGTTTGATCAGAACTTATAAATTCAAAATGGCCGCGCCAATATGGCTGACGAATTTGCCAATTGTAATCCGATTCCAATGAAAATCGGTCTCTAGGGTTTTCTGAGGTAGCAAAAAACGAATGTTTGATCACAGTTTATAAATTCAAAATGGCCGCGCCAATATGGACTGACGAATTTGCCAATTGTGTTCCGATGCCAATGAAAGTGGATACCTAGGGGTTCTTTAGGTTGCAAATAACGAATTTATGATCAAAACTTATAAATTCAAAATGGCCGCACCAATATGGCCAATGAGTTAGCCAATTGTATTCCGATTCCAACGAAAACCGGTATCTGGGGGATTTTAAGGTAACAAATAAAGAATTTATGATCAAAACTTACAAATTGAAAATTTCAGGGCCAATCTGGGGACGAATTTTGCCAAATAAGTGTCATTTCCCGGCCAGCTGTTTGTAGGTTGTGCAAGAGTTGGGCAATCGAAAAATCTTCACATCCTAGCTTCAAATGGAAGAACATTGACCATAGTGTATCCTGGTCATTTCCTCTATTGTCGTGAAGTTTGCCGCATTCTTAAATGTAAGCAATTTTTTACCCCTAACCAGTATAGAAACAGTAAAAACGATAGAAATAGGTTTCCAAATTAATATGAACAACATCTCTATATAATTCAATAAAAAAACGCTGTACGGGACAGTTCTACCGGTCAGACGCCTGCAAGGATGCTTTTCGAGAAGCAGATTACGCTGCCAGGTGATTTAAAGTTTGGAATCGCGCAACAGGATGAAGACCCACTACGACCTAAGGGCGAACAGATCTCGATTTAAGGAAGGCGATCAAGCCTAGTTATAAAATCCTCTACGAAAGGAAATCGCCAAAACTACAAAGGAAATGGAGCGGCTCCTCCGCGGTCTTCACGAGGTTGAATGTCATCTATCGCATCCAAAGAGGTTCGATTGGTAAGAACGGGATCTGTAGGAAGCTGTGTTCGGGACGAACACTAAGTAAGAAGGGGGCAGTGTAACGGCTAACCGAAAAGAGAAAGTTAAAATTCCAATTCACCAAGAAGTTTCATGTTCAGAGGCACGCACTTGAATACATGCATAACGTAGTGTCACATCTCAATTTAGTGCGGTTGTTCTAACTGAAGCGCCATGAAAAGGAGGGAGAAACGCATGTGTGCAAGAAGTTTTGTTTTGAAATTAAAGTTGTTAAAAAGAAACAAATTGTTTCAATTAATCCCTGACAAATCCGAGAACGCTCAAGAAGAAATATTACAATATTTTTTATAGGTAATTCTAAATTTCTGTAATGGTATCCAAAATAATTTTTTCACGATTTTTTGTTGTTTTCTCTATATTTTTTTTCCTACTGCGGACAGTGCACACATAAACTTTTTTATTTAAAGGCGTTGCAACGCATGCGGGTTTTTTACTAGTAATAAATAAATTGAAGAAAAAGGAAATTAAATACAAAAACTATAAAATCTATTGAAATTACCTTTAACGAATTGAGTTCCATGGGTAAAACCACTCTAGAGGACCGAAAAAGGCCAAACTTTGTGAATTAATTTAAAAAGTATGGAAAAAGGGATCAGTATTCTTTTCAGACAATTGATCAAACACACGGTATACAGAAACAAGGTAATGTAAAAGAGACTGAAAACTTCGAATATCGTAGAAAAAGGTCTCCGAGTGACGTCAGCACTAATGCAGAAACAACAACTTCGATTTTATATGGGAAGAGGTCGCCGAGTGACGTCGCACTAAAACGATATTCAGTCTTTTACATTATAGTCCCCTTAAATTAAGAAAAATTAAAGAAATTTTCCCCACAGCTATGAGACCGGTGCCAAATGAAGGATTTGGGTTGTCTAAACATGATTTTCACAACCCGCAGTTCGAACAAAGGTTTGTTATAGAGATACATATGGATGATTCCATGTCAAACCGAACACTAAATTTTAATTGATCGTCCCGATTTTTTTTAAATTTTGCATACGCATTCTACACATGAAATAATGGAACCCATATTTCGGGAAAAAAAATTGCGATTTTTTTTTCAGAAGAAATGCAGGGTTGTAAATAGCAAGAAATTTCAAAAAATGTCGCGCGGCCGACCATTCAAATTACTCTATCGTCGAAACCATAAGATTTTGAAGGTCTTGAGTCACTCTATCTGGTGGTATATTTAAAATTTGCGTTTGATATTAATAAATTGTTATTATTTGTTTATAAATTTCCATTAGCATTTTTCATCATCAACTCCCCAACTTAAAATTTTGGAAAAAATATCATCGTGTTCCCACTTCAATTCTAAAGAAACAGTGAAAATTTCAAAATGGAACTCAAACGGGCTCACACACGCAGCTGACTGTGGTTATCGTCAATCTTAGTACTAAATATTATCATATACCAAAATTTCAAAGTTCGCCGAATAGTTTAATTTTTCATGTTTTCGGACCCTTGCGATCGATCAGCTGACGCACAATCCACCACCCCTCGTCCAGCTGACTATCTTCGACTTTCATTATATAAGATAATCTTCTTCTCATATAAGTTTCAGCTTTCGCCGGATCTTTTTTTTTCAATTTTTTTTACATGTTACAAGTACCATGTGCAGTCGCTTTAACAAATGTGGCTTCATAAAAAGAGCTTTATACCAAACGGACACCTCTTCACAACGGATACAATTTTTTGCACCGTGGAGTGTCCCTTATAGAGAGGTTTCACTATTCAAGTGTAAAAAAAAATTTTTTTTATCGACATTTTGTTACAAAATGGTGGCGCCACAGTTGTTTTCCGAAATCGCCTTTTTTTAAGGGCCTCCACGGGATGACGCATTTCTCCGAAAGTTGAAGACCTGGAACAAAAAACCAAAAAATATCTGAATCTATATGACATTGCCCATAAAAGTACGTAGGGATTTTTTTTAAACTGATTTTTGTAAGGATGCATATTCGAGGGAAATTCGGTTGACACCGCACTGCACAAAGTAGTGCGAACCGTAGAAGACTCCCTGGAATACAAAGAGTTCACCTTGGTAGCCTTTCTAGGGCGTTTTCAAAAACGTCAGCACCGAGGCTCCGAGGATTTAAGGACCCTCGCGTATTCGTCATCCAAAATGGTTGCACCTGCTGCAGCTTAGGCAACAGTAAAGTGGTAAACACGACATGGGGTTGCACACCTTTGGGAGGGGTCTTTTCGCCATTTCTAAGGCTTATTATTCTAAAACCATTAGAGAACGACGGGACCAATACAGTCGCCTATGGGGACGACATGGTCATCCTAGTAATTGGAAAGTCTCCATAATCAGCGAGAGTATGTAGATGGCTGATGATTCTCTTCAGGACATCTATGCAGCAATATTGTTCGTAGTTATCGTTATTGTAGAGTTTTCGGAACCGTTCTATCTTACATAGCAAACCAATTCCTCTCCAAAGGTGTGAGATTGGTGTGCCATTTTCTGAGCACTCGGATACTTGGAGGCTATAATTGGGGTTTTCGGCTTTTAGTAATTGTGTAGGTATTTCGGGTTTAAGTTGTTATCGTCTAGTTAGATGAATGATTGAACTACTTAATAAGCATGCTCCTTTGACTTCAAACTTCCTTATAGTCTGCAATGATTGGTTAACTCTCATCTAACTCTTTTCCATTTGAATAATATCTTCTCCAAAACTCGAGGTTCAGAATTTAAAGTGTGTACTGTAATTAATATACTACCGACCTAGCGTCTATGTGGGGCGGTTATGTTTGTTTGCATACTTTTAGGGTAGTTCGATTTTTTTAATTTCTTAGAGCATACCATTGTAATTCGTGCATGCAGAAAGTCTGCTAATCTGTACAACCAGTACAATTGATATTTCCACCGTTCGATTTCTGCGTTTCTTAAGCATCAGATTACCGTGTGCAAGTTAATTTCACGATAACACTCAAACCGACTTAATCTGAGATTGTAAAGCGTTGTTTAAAAGTGTAGAATTGCATAAACTCCACAAGCTTTTTCAGGGGCTGCAATTTCCTCTTAAGCAAATAAAAATAACTTATAAACCTCAACAGATGTCAACAAAAATCTATTGTTATTATTAGAATATACATTTTTAGAGTTTCGTGCCACAAGAAAAAATGTGTGTTTATAAATAAAAATAATAATTACAAGGCACACTCTAAAGAAACACACACGTGTTGAAACTTTTCTCATTTAATAACAAAAGTAATCGATATAATCAATTCCGTTCTTTAAATAGGGGTAGAAGACACCCAGAAAGCTCTTCTCTGGCGTTGCTTCGATGCCAACGACCTTACATTGTTCCCTTTTATAGGTTCAAAAAGCTTCAGCGAAGTGCACAATAGGTAACATGGTATAGAAGCCTGGGATAGCATATGTAAGGAAGAGTGTTGACAACAAACGTTTAAGGTGTGGAGTACCGAGGTAAGTGTAGAAGTAGAATTTTGTTTCAATAGCGATTGCAGAAGCCTTAACATTCGTCAATCGAAATTGTTTTTGCCAATGTTGATGATATTTGATAAGTTTTTACATTTGAATACTTCTTCAACAAGTTTGCCAATATACAGGGTGTTCCGTAGCAGGTATAGGATTTGAAATTCGAATATTTGTAAAACTTTTGTGTGGAGGAGCGGTAGAGTGATATAGTTGGACGCGTCATGCGTGCGGATTGTTTAAACATGTTAAGCTGGTTTCGAACTGTAAACACGATTTGGTTCAGTGATA
Source organism: Thereva nobilitata (assembly GCA_963855945.1). Lineage (NCBI taxonomy): Eukaryota > Metazoa > Arthropoda > Insecta > Diptera > Therevidae > Thereva > Thereva nobilitata. The sequence goes on from OY979697.1 coordinate 40,575,093, forward strand.
AAGCACACTTCTTTAAAAATGGGGGTTTTCAACAAGTAAAATTGCCGATATTGAGCACCAACAAGAGAAAACCCGCGATTGAAGCACCAATAAATCCTGCACAGACGAAAGGTGACCATTTGTGCCGCTCTAACCACGCCGCTCAGGTGTCCCCCTTTGTACTACCAATCTGTCATGTCGCTCACGTCATGGTGCAATGTCTAGTAGTAAGTTTAGCTCCAACGATAGAAAGAGGATATGATAGCTTAGGGAGAGTCAGGCGTATGTTGGAGGAGATGGCGATGAACCCTGCGTGTGAGCTCTTGGATGTTATATGAGCTCGGGAATGTTGACTGTAGGCCGGGCGGCCTAGTCTTGTGTTGCGGGAAAAACATTGCGATGGAGGCTTAAGGTTACTTTTTTCAGTGGAACAGTCATAGTGGTAAAAGCTGCTACATTGCTACGGTGGCTTCTACTTCTATTCTTGTTTAGGGGCGCCTTGGCGAGCACCGAAACCTTCCAGGCTAAAGCTTTTAATATAGCCCAAAATTGATTTAGGGTTCATAATCCAAAACTCCCCTGGAGCAGGGAAGTCGCGATGGAAGAGACTCAATCTCTCGCACAGCAAGTGCTCCGCAGTTTCGGGAGCTGCCCGGCAGAACCAACAGCTGCAATCAACTACCAGCCCTATTCTTCTTAGATGATAATTGAGCGAACGAACAGTCGCCCGTCAGGAGCTTTGTTATTATGTTTAGCTTCCACGTCTTGAAATTTAAAAGTTTGCCCGCTTTAGCTTTATCGATTTGAATGAATCTGGGTCCTTGTCCAGCTATGAAGAAACAACTGGAGCGCGTTCAAAAACCTTACTATGGTTAACCATGGTTAACTATTGTAAACTTTTGTCGTTCAAAAACTCCGTGGTTAACTACAACATAACCACGAGCATAACTTTTTGGCGTTCAAAAACTCTCGTGGTTAACCATGGTGTAGTTAAATTTTAACCCTGCTCGTGAGCATGGTTAGCGATAGTTAAGAAGAAGAAGAAGAATAAAAACAACTCTCTGACAGTTGTTTTAATGTTAAACCCATGAACAAATTAAAGTGGGGTTTGTGGGATTATTGCAAATAAATTAATGAAATAATTGAAGCAATTAGCGGGGATTATTTTATGGAAAATTTTGTTTTTATTTTTTTTCTTCTTCTTTAACCTGTAGTTAACCACGGTGCGTTCAAAAACCTCCAAGGTTAAACATAAACTTTCGTGGTTAAGTGAAGTGATGCAACATAACCACAGCTTACCTCGTGGTTTACCATAGTAAGGTTTTTGAACGCGCTCCTGGTCGACACAATTCTTGGTGGCCGTTCTTACATGACAGCTTGCTAAGCTGACTGACAAGTGATGAATTTGCCCCTACTCTAGCCAGGCTGTCGGCAATTTCATTACCAATGTGACCGTCGTGACGCGAAATCCACATAAGCGTAACATTGTTGTTCCTGCTGAGGCTTAGAGGTAGGAGACAATTCAGGACAGTCTTTGAGGACACCCTTTGAGGTTTATGAGTAACAGGGTAGCTTGACTGTCCGAGAAAATAACAATGTTAGAGCTATTTGGAGCTCTATTAATACAAGTCTGAGCAGAGTGAACAGAGTGGGTATAGTGCCCAGAGCCATGGATAACTATTTTGCTCCTTGGGCTATATACGCCCAGTTCTACCCTATTATCGGTTTTGAAACCGTCCGTATACCAAAAGGCCGTGCTTCCTCTAAAGAGCGGCCTGCCATGTTGCCACTCTGACCTACTTCGAATAATCGTCGTAAATGGTTTGTCGAAGTCAAGAGTGGCAGGAATGGTATCGGACAATGATATCATTGGCTCCAGGTTTTGCTCCTTCAGGATCAATAAATGATCCAGAAGGTCTCCTGGCTTAAAGAGGATAGCTGCCGTAGACGCAGCGCCCCGCCAGAGCCTCCTTCTTCACCACTAGGTGGAGTGGAGAAAGATTCGCTAGAGCCTCTATAGCTCCAATCGGACAGGTGCTTTTAGCTCCGGTGATACCAAGACAGGCCAGTCTTTTGCATCTTGGCCGGCTTAATCACAGCACCCTTTTGTTTGCTCTTGACCCACTATGCAATGGATTCATACGTGACCATGGGCCTTATATAGCCAAAACATTAACCTCGGTTTGAGGCCCCGACAGATATGGAGAGATGTAGTAATAGACCGGGAGCTGAGCGGCCAAAAAATGCAATTGTTTTAGAAAAGCTGAAATTTTGGTATTATGTAGTAATAACGGTGTACAGCAATAGCCCACCGTCAGTCAGCTGGTTTCCTTAACATTTGGCGTGGGCGTGGCTTCAAAGTTGTCAAAGAAGCTAGAATGCTTTATAATATCAGAAAACTGGTTTGTGAATACTAAAATAACTGAAAAACGATGTGAATATTGTCAGTCTTCGAATTTTGTAACCGGACGCGTTAGCGGCGCGTCGACAGCGCGTCAAACTCAAAAAATTTAGTTGATGAACTGTTTTATAAAATGTAAAATTTGGTCTACAAGTAGTTAATATTATTAAAAATCAAATAAACTACTTGTAGACCAAATTTTACATTTTATAAAACAGTTTCTATACTAGACTAGACTATAACCTTGGCAGTTACTCTCTCAATCTGGGGTTTCCAGGAGAGGTTTTGATCCAGGATTATGCCTAGATATTTAGCCTCCGCTGAGAAAACTATTTCTTAACCGTCCAAAGAGGGAGCTTTTAAATTTAGCTTCCTTCTATTGGTAAATGGTACAATGACACCAGCTGTGCAAATTGACAGAGCTATTTGCAAGAGGTCTGAAATGGTGCCATCATGACCGCCGCTAATCATTATGACGATATCGTCTGCATAGGCCTGTGCTTTAAAGCCCCGGCTATTCCTTAGGCAAGACTTTGTGTAACATCTTGGGGGCTGGAAGTTTGTCTATTTCTTCGCAGAAAGCTTTCCATGATCTTCGTTTGGATCTTCTCAAATCTTTGTAATAATTGGTAAAAGCTTTCTTGTAGGGGTCCCGGTTGCCCAAGACCTTAGCCCTATTAAATAGTAATGCCTTTTACGAATCTTGTGGCCCCAATCGAGAAAAAGTTCGATGCCCTTTTGACTGAATTGGACATGAATTCACGATCATGCAGACAAGGTTATACCGGGGACAGGCTAGAAACTTAATCTAGATTATGACGTCAGAATGACGCAGAACCATCTAAAAGATATGGAAATTAAATGGATTTTACGTCATTCTGACGTCATAATCTAGATTAAGGGTGCTAGTCTGTCGAGGGTATTAGGCGCATGCTTGTCTGACATTATCAAGGGTAGTCGACTAACGTAGAGTATCGTGAAGTAAGTTGAAGGGGTGTGAGCGTAGATCATTTATAAAAGCTAGGAAGAAAGCTGGTGATAGAATTGAGGCCTGGAAACATCTGCAGAGATGTTGTGGGGATTAGATTCGATGCCGTCCAATACTATTTTTATTTAACGCCCGGAATAAAACTATTAATTCAGTTCCAATAGTTTCACCAATGTGCACACTTTGGTAGCGGAGAGGTGATCCGTTAGAAATACATGGTGGTCGCCAGCCGCTCTTTTCTAAAGCCGTACTGATTGTCTTCCCATATTTAGCTGCATTTAACATCATATTCCATTAACTTTCTGTTTATTATTGTCTCCATGATTTTGGAGAGAATAGAAGTGATTGCTAGTGGGGTAAGTTACACCATGCATCATTTCGTTTATTACCCCGAAAGACAAAAGGGTTTTATAGACAAGTGATCGAAGGGAGTGTGTGTGTGTGATTTTTCCTCACTTTTGCCTCAGAAAATTTGCCAGACTCACCCACCCATCACACTTACACAAATATAACTATGCAAAATTCTCCTTCTCATTCGCATTTATTGTGCAACTATGTAGGCATTGCAATCGTTACACGAAAAAGATGCAGAAAAGTTAGTGTAATACCTACATCATACACAAACTGGTTTGATATGAACACTGAGTGATAGATCGAGTAATTTACCTCATTGGGTAATTTACGTCATTACGAGGGATCACTAGAGTCTCACCTTTTTTCGGTGAGCCAGTTTCCAAGAGTCAGCATAAACTCCGGAGAAGTATGAAAGTGAGCAGAGGTTTAGCCACAGGTTAGGCACCTTTTTTAAGAAGCCTGAGGGAAAGGGCCAAGGATTAGTTGGAATTTAGCTCTTTGAGACACTTATATACTTCACGCGTCCCGAAGACAACTCTATCCATTGAGTAGTGGATGAGCGGAGCACTCGAGGGTGGGGTTAGCTGGACAATATCGGGTAATGAAAAATTTGAGGCGAGCAGAGATGCACGTAGGTCGGCCTTGGATTTGCTTTCTGTTAGCACTGAATGAATGAAGGAGTTGTTGACAAAGGGAAATTTTTCCCCATAGAGGTTCCCAAGGTCGAGAAGTTTTTACTGCCAGCAGTCAGTTTACCTCTTAAACTGTCATCAAATGAAGACTTGATTTTCCTGATGGTAGATTTACACGAGTTACTCAACCTGATCTACTTACAACGAGAAGATTCACTCAGAGAATTTCTGTACTCTCTATAAGCGGTTTCTTTAGTTTTAATTGCGTTCATACACTCCCGATTAAACCATCCATGTTACCTAGGTTTTATGGTTTGAAGGAATGAGGGATGAATAAAGACGTATAATTTTGGTAATGCAGAGAGCTGTAAAATTGACATCGCGGTTCTGGAAACACAGATCCCAGACATCAGCATGGAAAAAACGAATCAGCACCAACCAGTTGGCTTTCCTATATTGCCAAACAGCTACCCTAGGAGCTGGGTCGGTTGAGGTAGAAGATTGGTCTTGGGCTGACTAGACAGTGGTCCGCGTTGCCTAGAGATGAATCAACTTCGTGTTCGGTGGGAAGTAAGAAAAAGATCAAATAAGATACGGAATCGGTACTCGATTCTTTACTCATATGAGTATTTGGCTTTCGATTCTACTCATATCAGTACTCGATACTTTTGACCGAGTACTTTTACTCTTATCATTACTTATAAGGTGGAATCGAGTAGTTGGGTGGCATTACAGAAGTTGTTTCAAGTCATCTGTTTCGAGTTTTCCATTTAAAACTCGTAACAAATGAGTTGAAACAACTTCTGTAATCCACCCCTGAGTACGATTTGCATTCAAGGCCGAATTGAAGCTAACTGCAAGTTTATCTCTGTCGCGAATAATTTCCATATAAATGCTTTTCACATATGTGTACTTTTCTGCCTCAATTAGGAAGAATTTAGGGACGTTTAAGGCCCTTCTACATCCCAAACGCAAAGTGGAAACGCAAATTGGAGCTCTTATAGGACTAAAATTTGAATGCTTTTCTCTCTGTTGCACGAACGAGGATTACAGATATAGAGAAATAATAGTTTTGGCATGTAAATGGGCTTTTATAGGTTTGAATTTATATCCTATCCCGAGTAAAAATCACACTCACCCGTTCTTAGCCTGAAATAGGCACGTACAACGTCAAAATGCCTGCATGGGACCCAAAACAGGCACGGTACGCCTGAGTAAAAATAGAACTCGCCCGCACTTAGCATGAAGCGAGCACCGTACGCCTAAGTAAAAATTCTACTTTTCCAACTGCAGCTCGCTACAGGCACGAACGGAATAGTCCAAACGAAGTACGGCACCCTCATACTTTTTTAGACTATAGAACGAAGAAAACGGACAATTATCTTGGTAACCATAAAGGTTGCCATTAAGAAAACTCAGTCGACCAGTTCTCGCTCGATTGTGCAAGTCAAACAGCATTGGACGTCGTTAGTACTTAGTCGAGGGATCATTTAGTAAAGCGACACTTGCGTTTGGAATGATCAATTACGAATACATTCATATCTGTAACAGAGGTGTGCATATCTCTGGCGGTCGGATTTTTAGATTTTCATGCCTACAGCGGGAGCATTTTGTCACAAAGCGTGCTCGTTGCGGGCACGTACGACATCATGTACGACATGACGGACTGGTAGCACAAAGGGTGACACCTAAGCTTAGACTATCATATAAAAAAAACGTATGTATATGCATTTTAAAAATTAATTAACTAAATTATTTTTACTCGGGATGTAAGTTACATAAGTATTTGTAATCTGTCGCAGCCGAAAATCGAGTAATTTATACGCTAAGGGCGCGCGCACACAAAAAGCTGACCTGAGCGGAGCTTGTAGCGTCCGACCGAAGGTTCGGTTTCGGCCAAACAAACACCTTCGGCCGCACATTCGGCTTCGGCCAAACAAGCCGAAGGTTAGCCGAAGCCGAAGTTTTTATATCTAGCCAGGCCAGTCACTGAAAACGAAAAGAATTGAGAGTGTGATGTGAAATTGAAACGTATGGTATTTTTCAAATAAAAATAAACAAATCTGACTTTATTATTTTTGGAAAGCTGCAACTTAGTTATTTAAAATGCATATTGCAATCATTTCCAGCACTATGACTATAAAACAAAATAACAGTGAAGAATTTTCATTACTATGTATTCTTTTCAGTCAGTATACCTTACCAAGATTTCTGAGTATGATTGAACCTTCGGCTTCGGCCGAAGGTCATGGTAATAGCCGAACAATCGACATCGGCTTCGGCCTAAAACTGACCTTCGGTCGGACATAGCTTGCTCTGCGCTAACTTGACATTAAAATCACTGTGAGCTGAGCAGAGCTGATCAGCTACTGGCGGAGCCGAGCTGATTTTTGTTGCTGGTTTTGTGGAAAGTGTCTCAGCGCGTAAAAAATGATTCTGAATGAAAAATACTTGAAAAAAACACAATAAAAATCAAATGTTTTAAAATATTTCTGTATATCACTGACATATAGATATGGACTGCTAAATAAGCAAAATCCCATACAAAAAAGTGGCACCAAAAACTATCGTTGTCTCGTTCCCCCTTCAAAATCCTATGAACTTTAATCGGTTTTAAAATAAAAAACAGTTCAGTGCATGTCAGCGATATAAACATAATTAGAAAAAACTAGACAGCTATAGAGTTTTTTCTTCTTTCTCTATTTTCTTTATTTTTAAAAGTTCGTTAAATAGAGGGAAAAAACCCTCACATATTTAAAAAAAATACATTTATTTAACGAAAAAACTGCTACTAAATAAAAAATAATGATGGAAAATTATTTCTATCAATTATAACATACATCTTATTACTTATTTTCCTCTAAATTCGAAAAAAAATATGTCAGTGCTGTATATGGAATTCTATAAGGTATTCTTGGAAATTGGGTTGAAGTAAAATTTTTATTTAGTTTGCATTCTCAAATGCTCTTCTCCGCCCTGATTTTGATGTGCGCACCCTGACATATAATAATGGACTGCTCATCAGACATTATTTCCATACAAACTCATGGCACCAAAAAGTACAGCCCTCCCGCTCATCCATAAGCCCCATTTGTCTCCGAACTCAAACTTTGTTAAATTTTGTGCTAAGAGTTCAGTGCATTCACTGGCCGAAATAAATCAGATAGTGCCAAACTCGAAAAAATGAAATTTGACATTCAAAACTGTACACTTTTCCATTTTTTTCAATATTTTTACTCTTGACCTTCAATAAACCACAAAATACGATACCTTTTTTTTATCTTTGCAGTAAAATAAGAACAGTAAATAAAATTCTGGAATGATTTAAGCGAAATTTAAAATAAAACCGCCACAACGGTTGCACGATATTAAAGTTGCCATACCTGATTTCATATTTTCCTTTGAACTAATGTCAGAATATTTACAAAAAATAGATGTGTATAGTGATTTTTTTATTTCTGTCTCTTTTCGTCATAAGCCCGGAATCACTGACATATAGATGAAACAGGGGTAGAGAACCTCGCATGATTTAACAATTTTAATTTCCTGATGAGCAGTCCATTCTATATGTCAGTGGTGCGCACCGATGAGCTCAGCTCCTGTCAGCTCGAATAAGCTCAGCTCCGCTCCGCTTTCTGTGTGCGCGCGCTTTCGAGTATTTTTGAACGAGTAAAAGTACTCATTGCGTAATTTTCCTTCGATTCTACTTATGAGTATTTAATCGAGTACTCCCCACCGTATGACGATTGACCATTTGGTGCAGGTTATTAGTCTCAGCAAAGAGCTAGACTTCCCTGCCAGAAACACTGGCGCCATTCGATAAATTCAGCTAATTTACATTGTGAACGTTGAAATTACTCGCAACAATGATTTCGCAGTCTGTATAGAAGGTTAAGAATTCAGAGTTACGTTCGGAGATAGCGTCAAATGCTAATAGGAGGCTCATTAGTGATAGTAGGACTCTTGCATGACAACAGAAGAAAATGACGTGTTTAGGAAGTAAAATTTTAAGACCGTTGTGGTTAAAATTTCAGTTGGTGTACTATTGTACACCTTCTGGAAGACTGCGTATTTCCTTATATAAATGGCAATTCTCCTATGAGGGGAGAGATTATATACTAAAGTGTACCCGGAAGCCTGGTAATGACCTAAGCCATTGTATGGTAAAATTTCGGTTTTACTTAATACGAAGACTGGGGGAGAATATTAGTAAAAGTACATCACGGAAAAGAAATGTTGCAGAAATCGAAGCAAACAATTTTATATCGTGGCTTCGCATGCGCAAGGTTTCAAACCTATGTGCCTGAAGTTCCGAACGTTCAAATGAACGATTTCGGAAAAAAAAAAATTAAATTTAAAATCTAAAGTTAGCACGTTAAAAAAGGAGCAAATAATTATTTTTTGATAATGGGAAGACAGTGGAGGTTTCGAAAATTATTACCCCTAAGTTATTAACCCCGAATTATCAACCCACCCCTAACTCACCCCCTAAATATGATTATTTTTGAAAAAATAGTTAGAGGCGTTATGCCCCGCTGGAAATTTGGTTACTTGTTAAGAGTGGTGTTAAGAACTACCACAAAAAATCTCAAGTTCATAACATCCCCGGAAGCCACCCCTAACTCACCCCCTTAAAAATATGATTATTTTTGAAAAAATAGTTAGAGGCGTTATGCCCGGCTGGAAATTTGGTTACTTGTTAAGAGTGGTGTTAAGAACTACCACAAAAAATCTCAAGTTCATAACATCCCCGGAAGCCACCCCTAACTCACCCCCTTAAAAATATGATTATTTTTGAAAAAATAGTTAGAGGCGTTATGCCCGGCTGGAAATTTGGTTACTTGTTAAGAGTGGTGTTAAGAACTACCACAAAAAATCTCAAGTCCATAACATCCCCGGAAGCCACCTCTAACTCACCCCCTAAATATGATTATTTTTGAAAAAATAGTTAGAGGCGTTATGCCCCGCTGGAAATTTGGTTACTTGTTAAGAGTGGTGTTAATAACTACCACAAAAAATGTCAGGTCCATAACATGCCCGGAAGCCACCCTTACCTCACCCCCTAAATATGATCATTTGTGAAAAAATAGTTAGAGGCGTTATGCCCCGCTGGAAATTTGGTTACTTGTTAAGAGTGGTGTTAGTAACTACCACTAAAAAGCTCAAGTCCATAACATCCCCGGAAGCCACCCCTAACTCACCCCCTAAATATGATTATTTTTGAAAAAATAGTTAGAGGCGTTATGCCCCGCTGGAAATTTGGTTACTTGTTAAGAGTGGTGTTAATAACTACCACAAAAAATCTCAGGTCCATAACATGCCCGGAAGCCACCCTTAACTCACCCCCTAAATATGATTATTTTTGAAAAAATGGTTAGAGGCGTTATGCCCCGCTGGAAATTTGGTTACTTGTTATGAGTGGTGTTAAGAACTACCACAAAAAATCTCAAGTCCATAACATCCCCGGAAGCCACCCCTAACTCACCCCCTAAATATGATTATTTTTGAAAAAATAGTTAGAGGCGTTATGCCCCGCTGGAAATAGTCATGACCATCAGGATTAACGGGAAACGTCTTGCTGGAGTGTTATGCTCTTAAAGCAAGGGCACAACCTTCTATATTACAAGCCATGAACAAGAATCTCAATTGAGAGAATCGGACCACCAAATTCTCCCAAATTCTCCAAATTACACTAACAACATAACGTGATTTCACCGAGTTGTGGTCCGATTGAGCGGAAATTCGCTCTCAATATTTTCCTTGTTCATGGCTTGTAATATAGAAGGTTGTGGCAAGGGGAATCCCGTCAACAGACTGATAATGGCTCTGTCGCCGTTGGTAGAGCCGGATCCAAATCAGTTGAGGTTTTGTTCGCGCATGTGGGGAAATGAAAATTGCACAAAAATAAACATTGCACACGTCGGGATAAAACATGCGCTTATGTATTTTCCCATTTCCCCTTCGAAATCTGCTGTTATTCTCACTTTTCTGTTGTTATTCTCTCTGCGCATGGAAAATGCGATTTTTGAGAAACCTCATCTCTTTTGGATCGGTCTGTACCGAGATCGGGGTGTGGAAAGAAGGAAGGAACTTGCTTATGCCGTTGTTGATGACATCTTCACTTCATTTTTAAACACGACACAGATTAGTTTTTTTATTTTAATGAATGAAATCATCGGACTGTTTTTATTAAATGCTCGTGGGGAAAATGTCACTGTTGATGGTGATTCTTACCGCTGCTGCATGATAAGGTGAGGATTCCTCTCGCTCTACGAATTTGATATCCTAAATCTGGCACGCGATACTCCTCCAACCTTCATTACCTTGTTGTAAGTAAAAAGCGCGAATTTTACTTTAAAGTTATTAATTATGTTTCTTTATAAATGTTTGCTTCGATGACCCAGTTTCTCATGCCATTACACAAATACTTCAGACATTTGGTACTTTTCAGGATTGGTTACAGGCTTGCTTCGAAAGTCTCACATTTCAATATCGCCATTTGTTGACGTCTCTCGCTATTGAAGAAGACATTCGCCTCTAAGAATACTATAGCTATAGATTTCTTTTCCATGGTATTCCACTACGTTGTGCTCTAATCTAACGTTTGAATGAATTCGCAGGGGTTGAATGAATCATGTTCGTTGCCAAGAAGGCCCTTAAAGTAATACAGCGATGCATGATATCGAAAACGCCCTTCGGTTCCACATTTCCTCCGATGTTAATACCATGGCGACTGTCGAGAGTTCATTTTGGTGTTTGTTTATGTTTTAGCCTCTTCTCTGAAGCGAATTTATTTATTCATAAAGCACGCATACACTGGCATCGTGCTTTTCGCTTTTCCTTTGGGAAAATATATTAATGGCAAAAGGGGGGATATTTGTGCTGTTTTTTAGTTGTGTTCGTGCTGCCAGTCAGACGCCGGAATATGAAATGACGGAGCATAAAAAGCCTTTTCAAGAAAGCTCTCAAGTGATTTTGTTGCTGTGTCCGTCCCGATATTAGGCTATTTTTAGCATGAACCATTTAAGTCAGCATGGAATCTGTCAATTTATTTCATCCAACCCGGATGATGTCACATCTTTAAAGAAAAAAAATGTATTTGCATTGGGTGTGACAAAGTTTGTGTTTTGAAAAGCGAACTTTTTTAATGAAAGGGGAAGAAACATTGTATGCGAAAAACGAACGCACAAAAATGTTTAAGCTGAATGTACGAGAAAGGGAGTTCGCCTTGAGTTGTTGTCTAAATAAAAAGCCTCTTTAGCCGAAATTTAAGAAAACACCTCCATAATAGATTTGTCGATTAAAGAAAACATTAGGGGAAGTTGTTTTTCTTTAATGAATTTAACCATATCAAGGCAATCAATACTGCGATTCCTATCATGTTTGTTTCTTAACTGGTTTTGATTCTATAATTGTGTGTAGAAGATTTTACCTTGTAGAATAAACTAAGTAAATATATATATCAAAACTCCTTTCAAACCAAAAAAGCTAATCAAGCCTTTGATTACATTAAACCAATGTAAGACCTGATTTACACGACACGTTTTTTGGTCTGCCTTGTCAAGAATTCTCTTTTGCGTTACGCCCGTGCCAACCGCTGTAGGTTTGTACGATGAAGTTTTTAACGTGCGTCAAAAATGACACATTGTTGTGTTTTTACAACGTGATGTTTGTGTCTGTGTGTTTGTTTGTTTGTATCACGAAAAAGGGAGAAAAGAAAATCAAGAAAACGTCTGCTGTGAGTGGTCTACCCGTGATGGCAGTTCCTCTCGGTCCCTCAGCTTCCCTCTCCCAAAAACTCGTGCTTTATGCAGCAAAAAACGTGTCGTGTAGATCAGGTCGAAATTAAGGGGAGTTTACATCGCAACATCAAAGTGGAAATGCAAATCTGAGCTCCTTTAACGCATAGAAGATAGTATGATTCTGTCTCTGTTTCACCAAAGTGGCAACACAAAACTGCAAACAAAAAGTAGGGCTCTACTCTACTTAACGAATGCGTAGACCCGTGTTTTTCAACCTTTTTCATTGAGTGGCACCCCTGACTGCAAAATAAACAATCGTGGCACCCTTGACCAGCGACGAATCTTTTTTTACATCGGTCTAGCAACAGGGAATGTGTGCGACCGTCTTTCTAAAGGCTAGATTACAATGTTGTCGCTGTCGCTATCGCACCAACTGTCAAAAGTTAAAATATATGAAGTTCTCTAATCGCAAGTACAATTTGTGGCTAAGGAGCCGCTGTCGCGTGTCCCGTCGCGAAAAGTTCCCAACATTTCAACTTTGGTCGTGCGACACTAGTAACGGTAAACTTTGAAAGTTAATATTTGTGTAAATTATTTTTTAATTTTATTAAATACACTTTTTTCATTCATTCATTGATTTTACTCTTTATATTCATACAAAAAACACATCACGCTTGAAATTTAATTTTCTAAATGACAGATAACTGGAGGGTCAGCGCCTACGACAAACGACAGCGACAGCATTGTAATCCAGCCTTAAGGCTTCCATGCCTACGACTGGAGACATCTACTGACTAAACTCTCCCACCCTTTTTACATAATGTTCAAGTCCTGATCGGTAGGAGCCGTAAAGGCACTACTTCAGCCTGACGTCATCAGCATGACTCTTAAAACAGATTCCTCAAAAGGTGTTCGCTACAGGCGGAACAGTCTAGTCGTCTAGCTATCTAACTGCTATATCTCGTTGCATTTCTTGCCTTTCTCTGTTTCTTTGTCCTTTTGTAATGCTTAAGCTTTTTGTGGATGGCCTCTCGCACGACTTCCATCATTAACCACATATCCTCCGACCTTATCATATGGTCCAAGATGTTCTCAGGTATTAGCTGCACTTCAGCAACTGCTTCCAACACAGTCGGGCATTTAAAGAGGACATGCTCCGCGTCCTCTATCGTCCGGGCATTCCGGGCAGAACCGTGCATCGTCTAACCTGAAGCGGTGAAGGTTTGCCCTTTAACCTCCATACCCATCCAGGAACTGCGTAGTAGTAACTCACTTCCCCATGTTAACTTATAACCCACTTCTCCACATTTGGTATGAGTCTATGGGTCCACCGGCCCTTAGTAGGCTCGTCCCACATCCGCTGCCATGCTGCGACAGACAAACTGCGCGCGATGTCATCGGCGAATCCAGTATCGACCGCTTCTCGTGGGAGGCGTAGCGTCAGTACTTGATCATATATGATGATCCACAGGAGAGGCCCTAGGATGGAGCCTTGGAGACTTCGCAAATTGTCCTGTAGGTACTCCCTTATTCGCTCGTCTGACACAATGTTGTGTCCTACCTACAAGGAATCCTACCCCAATGCACACTAGATTCTTCGGTGTATCAAACTGTATCAACTCCTCAACGATCTTGCTCCACCTCGCGGTTTTGAAAGCATTCTTCACATCAATGGTTGTCAATGCGCAACACTTATTCACATCCATTGCTGCCCTTACAAGGGTAGTCACCATATTGACAGCATCCTTGTCGATCTAGCCTTCCGAATTGCCTTTCCGACAAACCGCCTTCCCGCTCGCCGCTTGGAAGTTGTCTTTTGTATATCAACCTTTCGAAAAGCTTGTCCATAGTGTTGAGAAGACGGCCTGTAGGTGAACGGGTCCTCTGGAGGCTTACCTGGCTTCAGGATGTGCATAAGCTTTTGGCGCTTGGTTTTTTTCACGCTCAACGCGTTTAGTTGGTGAAACTGTTTTATAAAATGTAAAATTTGGTCTACAAATAGTTAATATTATTATAAATCAAATAAACATAATCAGCCCAAATTTTTATTTAACAATCGCAGTCAACCGTTGGTAGAAGAGCGCACCGCGCGCCTCGTGCCTCGTTTATATAGCGCGACTTATATTTAATGATAAAATAAATTTGCTTAATACTTTATTTATTATTTATCTAAAAAATGTTGATATTAAAAACTTAAAATAATTCGGAATCGCTACTGAAATTGTAGGTTTCATCAGGCTGATCGCAATTTTCTTCGATGCATTTGACACGTCCCGTTACAATATTGTAAAAACTGACCATATCCACATCATTTTTCAGTTATTTTAGAATTCACAAACCAATTTTCAGATTTTATAAAGCAATTGCTACTTACATGCTTCTTGGGCAGCTTTGATACCACGCCCACTACCAAATGTTAGGGAAACCAGGTGACTGACGGCAGGCTATTGCTGTACACCCTTATTACTACATAATACCAAAATTTCAGATTTTATAATACAGTTGCATTTTTTCAGTTGCTTAACTGAATGTATGGATCGATCAATACAGTACTGAATGGCGTCAAATCTAAAGATTCTATCATCAGCCTTTTTTGATCCTAATAAATTACATATAGTAATCTTTCAGTCTCCTCCAATCCACTCCATTACTTTTTCGGCTTTGCTAATGCAAGACAACCGTATGAAAGACCTTGTCTTCATGATCGTAGGTTATGCTCGATCAGCAAAACCATTGATGTAATTCTTGTTGAAACCATGAGAACCGTATAGAAGTTTAATTCTTCGAAAGGCAAGTATTACCTTATCTCTAGTGTAGAAATCATAATTGTCGTGTAACATTGTCTGACAAAATGCGATGGAATAAAGGGCAACTCGGCTTCTTTCCACTGCATACACTCTCCTTTCTCCTCACAGCACAAAGGATAAACTCGATTGCAGAGCAACCTGTCGCAGTCAGTATTTCCGAACTCCTACAACATGCGAAAACATAAGAAGCTACACGCAAATGGGAACCCTTTCGAAGAGAGTTATAAAAAACAAAAGCTTCACATGTACATATGTTCATATCCAGAGTTTAACAATACATTTTTATCGGTTTTTTGCGGTGATTTATGGCACGGTTGGGTAGTTTTAATTGTTTTTTTTTATATATTACACCGTTTCCGCTTAAATAAGGTAGCATTTCGTAATCACAGAAATTATTTTAAATAAAAAAAACCCTGGTCCAAAAATACTAGTAAATTGTAATTCGTGCAAGAAATTTTGTTCTATCAAGCTCGAAAATAATTGATACTGATTAGTAGAGTTTTTAGCTGTTATTGAATCAAATCTGATCGACGCACCCATAAATTCATCAAGTCAAATAATAAATGCAAAAAGTCGAAACAAGTGACACAATTGCTGCAGAAGAACCAACAGAGACCAGACAGAATTGATTTCGGTGACAGTTTTTTACATCACTGGATTGACGACAGAGGGAAATTTCAAAATAAAAGCACATAAGGGACTGGTGAATTTACACGCCGTACAAGTTCAGACACTTCACAAAATTAACGTGAAATTTTGGGATTTGACAAGGATAAAATGAATGTAGAACGAATTGTGAAATTATTTAACATTTTTTTCTGTTTGATTACTTTAATTGCGTTGTGTAGATTAAATGACGAGTGTAGTACTTCGTCTGTTGATAATTAACGAGTTGCAAATGACAGCTTATTTCGGAGCAAAGTTCTATAAGGAGAATTATGTTCCAATTGCGACAGAAACAAACTTATCAGATGTTATTTCTATACAGGATTGAAAACTAATGACTATTATGATATGTATTATTATTTATTTTGTTTTTTTTTCATAACTTTCTTGCACAATATTATTTATAAGTTGATCAAGCATAGACGTATTTGGTAGGCTCAATTATTTATTTTTAGTTAGTTAATTCACGGATCCGGTCCCCCAGTTGACAACCTCTCCTCGAAAAACAATTCTTGTTATGGAATCGAGAAGTCAGCCTCGGAACAGTCAGGATTTACGGCAAAGACCCCAGCAACGCCCCAGGACTAATGATTTAAGGAATAACGATATAAAATTTGCAACGTGGAATGTCAGAACATTATATAGACCTGCATCAATGGCAGAAATGATAGATGAGCTTAGACGATATAGAATACTCATCGCAGGACTACAAGAACTAAGATGAACTGGTAAAGGAGTCCTAGAACAAAGAGACACTACGATATTCTACAGTGGCAATACTGACTCCAGAAGAAACTTTGGGGTAGGTTTCTGTGTACTTAAACCTCTACTCAACAATGTAATAGATCGCGACCCTAAGAATCAAATCCAGATTTCATAATATAACATTCATCGCGGTGCACGCGCCTACAGAAGAAAAACCAGAACAAGAATAGGATGGCCAAGTCCCTTCTTACGAAATGAAAATCGTATTAGGCGACTTTAACGCTAAAATGGGTAAGGAACCATATTATTACCCCTACGCTGGCAAATTCTCGTTGCACGAAGAATCAAAACGATAACGGGAATAGAATGGCCGAATTCGCTATCGCAAGAAGTTTGACAATAGCTAGCACATGGTTTAACCATAAGAATATACAGAAAAGGACATGGACATCACCAGATGGCAGGCACCATAACGAAATCGACCATGTTCTGGTTAACACTAGGCATGGAAGTAGCATACTGGATGTAAGGATTTTCCGAGGAGCGAATTTAGACACCGATCACTACTTAGTCGTTGGGAAAATGAGGGCGAAAAAACTAGCGAGAAGACATCAAAGAAACAATCATAGACAAACAAAGTGGAACATAGAAAAATTAAGAAATGAAGAAACAAAACAACAGTATGAAAGAATGTTAACAGGAAAGCTAGAGGAAATAACACGGAGTCTGGAAATGGAAAATGATCTGAACCTGATGTGGAACTCGATAAAAGAAAAAAATACAGAGACAAACAACAGTGTATTAGGCACACAAATCCACGAAAGAAGGAGGCACTGGTGCAAGAGAAGCATTGAAATAAAAAACCAAGCAAGACAGGTGTACCTAGCAAGAATGACCAGAGGAAATCACGAAAAATATGTAGTAGCACGACGAGACACGAAAAAGTTATTAAGGAAGAAAAAACGTGATTACTTCAGAAATAGAATAAATACGATTAAGCAAAGCTACAGTAATAACGACGCTAGGTGTTTCTACAAAGAAGTCAACATGATTAAGAAAGGATACAAGCTCACCTGCACCATGGCAAGAAGAGAACATTGTACTATTGCTAGTAGTATCGATGACATACTCGAGGTGTGGGAGAAATACTTTAGAGACTTCTTCAAAGAGAACATAAACCTAACACAGGGAGAAGCAGACAACCGTAGTGCAGATGACCCAGAAAACGATAGGCCTACAATAGAAGAAGTTGCAAATGCCATAGCGAAACTGAAAAATCATAAGGCTTCAGGTCCAGATGGAAAATGGTGGGGAAAAGTTATGCCATGCCTTACATAGTCTCATCGTAAAAATATGGAGAAGCAGCAAGATGCCAGAAGAATGGCCTTTAGGCACAATAGTCCCAGTCCATAAAAAAGGTGAATTGATGAGCTGCAAAAACTACAGACCAATATCTTTATTGACCACAGCTTACAAAGTGCTTTCACATATTTTATTTAATAGTCTGAAACCAGGCAGTATTTAGAACAGATCGACAACAGACCAGATTTTCATAATTAGACAAATACTTGAAAAATGCTGGGAAAAAAGCATTGATATACATCTTCTTTTTGTAGACTATAGAAACGCGTACGGAATAAAAGAAAGTTGTGGAACAAGATGGGTGAAATGGGTTTCCCGAAAAAATTAATAGACTTATGCAGAATGACGACCAAATATTGTAAAACACAAGTGAGAATATGAGGATGTAACTCGATCAACTTCCCTCAATATTCTGGTCTGCGACAAGGAGATGCGATCTCCCAATACTTTTTAACATTGCTCTGGAGCAATAATGAAGGAAACACAGCTTAATGGAGCAAATAGCATCTTCACAAGGAACATTCAGATACTAGCCTTTGCAGATGACATAGTCATAATTGGACGCAAAGCGCAAGATGTAAAGGAAACCTTTTCCAAAATTGTAGAAAGTTCAGTAAAGTTCAACCTACGAGTAAATGACACAAAAACAAAGTATATGATCGTATCAAAACGAGAACAACGTTTAGGGCGAAGTATCTGCCTAGACGATCATACTGTGGAAATTGTAGAACATTTTTTCTATTTAGGGACAATGCTTACTGTAGAAAATAAGATAAAGGACGAACTCCGTAGACGCATCGTGGCCGCAAATAAAATCTATTTTGCACTAGTCCCGGTTCTAAAAAACAAAGAAATTTCAAGACAATGCAAAGTCAAACTATATAAAACATTAATCCGCCCAGTTCTATGCTACTGGTCTGAGGCTTGGACATTGACCCAACAAACAAAAAACCGGCTTAAAATCTTCAAAAGGAAGATCTTAAGAATATTTGGTCCTGTATGGGTTAACCAAAACGAATGGCGCATTAGAACAAACGAAGAACTTCAAGAAATGTATGACGAAATAAATATAGCTGCATACATAAGATTGAATAGACTGCGATGGCTCGGACACGTTGTACGAGCTTCAGAAGATAGAATGGTAGCCAGGATTTTTAATGGTAGACCATCAGGAAGGAGAAGAGTAGGACTTTTACTTTACATCATATTTGTATTTTTGTAGTAATAGGCATTGCGTAATGGCACCGAATACCAACCAACTAAGAATTGACTACATTATTCTATTTCTCTCTAAAAACGAACCAGTGACTATTCACTAGTTTCCAGTGAAAATTCACTGGTTGAACCATTGCTTAGTCAACCAATAGAAAACAGTGAAATTTCACTGGTTGAATCAGTGAAATTTACGTAAAAAAGAGAAAAGAGCTTTTTCCTAACGCGAGTGTCGTTTTCCCAAGCGGGCCCCCATCAAAGCACTGAAATGCTGCTTGCCCTCGTGACCACAAGAGAGCCGGTTTATTGAGTATTCTAAATGGAACCCTTCACAGCCATGGAGATAACAGAATATGAATCACATATTTTTTTTCACTGGTTAAACCAGTGAAATTGAAATTCACTGGTTAAATCAGTGAAATTTTTACTAATTCATTTTTAGAGAGAACTTTTCACTGGTTTAATCAGTAAACAGACGCAAATGCACTGGTATTCTAGTGAAATTATTGTTTACTGGATGAACCAGTGAAATTTTCACTGGTTCATTTTTAGCGAGTACTTAATAAATAGAAACATTAATTTTAATTTTGCCAGCGGTTTCAGCATGAGAAAACGATTACCCATGATATCATTATCCCCGTTCGTTTATTTTTATTGATAACCTATTTGAGATTGATTTTTAAAAAGACGGTAGCCATGGGCGGGCTAGGACCCTACTTCCGTCCACCATCTTGCACTGATCTCAATACCGATCACTTGTACTCCTAAAATGGACCGGGCAATTATATATGGGAACACATTGGAAGAATTAGGAAAGTAGTGAAATAAATCACATATTAGCGGACGTTCTCACTACGCGGACTTAGATCCCACTCGCTTTTGGCCCTTATTAATTAATCTACACTGAGAAAAAATCACATTTCATCAGAAAGGCCGTAAACATGTACATTTTAAAGCACAGCCTTTTGTCCGCTCAGTTTGGCCGTACTGCCTTTCCCATTAAAAAGGTCGTAAAGAAGTCATTAAACTCTATATGAAAACAGAATGGCAAAAGCGCGCATGAGCTAAATCCGTGTAGTGTGGATCCACCATTAAATAGAAAAGATTCTGTATTATAAAATTACTTACCAATTGTCAGAATTTTTGTCTTACTTCTTAATTCCCTAATTGTATGGACACTGTAAATGCCGCGGCCGTTTGATCAATTCTCGAATTTATCTGGTGGATTAGCGGCGTTTCTTCTTTCATATTTGTGTCGGGCCAATACAATGATTCTTTAAATGGCGATGGAAAGTCATTCTGATGTTCATCATTTTTCTGGTGTGTTTTTAAGACTCTGTAGATTGAGGTACTTGAAGAACTGAACGTTCAAATGAACGAAATATAAAAAAAAATTTTAACTGCGTGAGAGTTAAAACACCCCGCTGATAATCTCACTTTTTACTAATTTGGCTATGGCGAATTCAATGAAAATAGAACCAACCCTCTAGCTAAATTATTTAATTTCATACCTAAACTTCAATTCACCCCGCCAATTTTTTGTGCAGTAATAGCCCTTAGGGTAAGCTATTTTTTGAGACCAAAGTCAACCCTATCGGTGAATCGGAAGCCACCCCCACAGCCACCCCTAACCTTAAATTATTTTTTTTTATGCCCAAAATAAAGTTTCACCCCGCCAATTTGGGACATACATCTAATAGATATAACACAATTATTAGACACCATACCTACCCCGCCCCGGGCATCGGAAACCACCCTCGCCACAAGGGGTGAAAACTAAATTATTTAATTTCATACCTAAACTTCAATTCACCCCGCCAATTTTTTGTGCAGTAATAGCCCTTAGGGTAAGCTATTTTTTGAGACCAAAGTCAACCCTATCGGTGAATCGGAAGCCACCCCCACAGCCACCCCTAACCTTAAATTATTTTTTTTTTATGCCCAAAATAAAGTTTCACCCCGCCAATTTGGGACATACATCTAATAGATATAACACAATTATTAGACACCATACCTACCCCCCCCCCCCCCGGGAATCGGAAACCACCCTCGCCACAAGGGGTGAAAACTAAATTATTTAATTTCATACCTAAACTTCAATTCACCCCGCCAATTTTTTGTGCACAAATAGCCCTTACTGTAAGCTATTCTTGGAGACCAAAATCATCCCTATCGTTGATTCGGAAGCCACCCCCACAGCCACCCCTAAACTTAAATTATTTTTTTTATGCCCAAAATAAAGATTCACCCCGCCAATTTGTTGTGCACAAATAGCCACTACTGTAAGCTATTTATTGAGACCAAAATCAACTTAATCGGACCTGCGGAACCCACCCCCACTGTTTAATTATTATTTTTATCCTCAAAATGGAGGTTCACCCCGCCAATTAGATATACAATTGTTATGGCAATAGTACCGCAATTTATTCAAATTCACCATTCTTCGAACACATCTGGAAAATTTTTCAAAAACAAAAAGCAAAAGAACTTGTAGACGATACAGTGTCGCGTGTATCAAATGCGTACGCTGAATCGTTTATGAAACAGTACAAAATTGGCATTCTTAATGGGATAAAAACGTTTCATCAGGCGATGCATTTCGTGAATTAAAAACTTTCAACAAATAGTGGAAGATCTAGTGGCCTCGACAACATACTCTTTCTTGGGGCGCTGATTACGAAAATCGGCGTTCCGTAGTCCTAAAATATGGGCGTCACCCTTAAAAATGCAAAAATAACACCCCTTTTTAAGAGTTTCGCGATAATTTCAATAATAATCAAAACTAATCCAATGAAATACACTATTTCATTATTTATTAGCGAACGTGGTTGATTTATACCAAACCAAGCCAAATTTTATGATATGGGATAATCCTAAAATGTTGAAACCACGCCTAAATCGACTGAAAATAAAAAAAATTTGTAAACAATTTTTTTCCAATTTTATGCTTCAAATTCGATTGAATGCCCATAAATTATTTTCATCAACCGTTAAGAGGATAAAACTACTCCTAAAAATTTAAAAATCAACTTGTAAGTAAAAAAACAATTTGCAAATACTTTGTAAATTTTTTTTTGGTTTTTGCTTGTAATTTGGTTAAATAAGTATTATCACCCAAAAAATAATTTATTATCAACCCTTAAGGGGGTAAAACTAATCCTAGATTAAATTTGAATTCGAAAAAAGATTGAAATTTTTTTTGCATTCAAATTTTATTTGCAACTACGAAAGAAATTTTATTTCAATGTATTTTTTGTTCTGTCTCGATTTAAGGGGATCTTAAAAATAAAATTTATATGCAAAAAAGGAATTTCAATCAATTCAATTTTTCATATTCAACTTCCGATGCACGAAGGAATAGGTTTTGACTGTAAAAATTTTGTTATATCTAGAAGGAGTAGTGCAACAAAAATTGGCAGTTTCTTTGAAGGTGGTGGATTCGGCGGGGAGGAGGGGGCGTTAATTTTGGTCTCAAGAGTAGAGGCTATTAATTTTGCGCATTGTTTTCCAATACAGGTATGCAATTAAATATTTTAGTTTTCACTCTCTATTCGTGGGGTGGATTCCGATGCATGAAAGGGTTACGTTGTGTCTCTAAAGATTGCCTTATATTTAGTACGTGTATGTTCATTGAAAATTAGCGGGCGAATCTTGATTTGGGCATATAAAAAATTATTTAACTTTAAACGAGGGGTAGGGGTGGTTTCCGATGCACGGGGAGAAATGATATTGGTCCTACTGCTGGTCCCAAGCCAGAAAAACGAGGAGGGTTAATATAGCAATCCCTACTAAAATCAATAGACGTGAATTCTAGTTTAGAAAATAACATAATTCAGTTCTCAGTTGCCCTAACGGGGTAGTTATGGTTTCTAAAAATTGTCTTTTATTTAATAGGTGCATGTTCATTAAAAATTGGCGGGGTGAATCTTTATTTTGGGCATAAAAAAATAATTTAAGTTTAGGGGTTGCTGTGGGGGTGGCTTCCGATTCACCGATAGGGTTGACTTTGGTCTCAAAAAATAGCTTACCCTAAGGGCTATTACTGCACAAAAAATTGGCGGGGTGAATTGAAGTTTAGGTATGAAATTAAATAATTTAGTTTTCACCCCTTGTGGCGGGGGTGGTTTCCGTTGCCGGACGGGGTAGGTATGATGCTTAAAAATTGTATTATATCTATTAGATGTATGTTCACAAAAAATTGGCGGGGTCAATCTTTGTTTTGGGTATAAAAAAAATAATTTAAATTTGGGGGTTGCTGTGGGGGTGACTTCCGATTCACCGATAGGGTTGACTTTGGTCTCAAAAAATAGCTTACCCTAAGGCCTATTACTGCACAAAAAATTGGCGGGGTGATTTCATACGTACGTGCGAAACACTCAATTTTAGTAATAAGGGTTGTCCTAGGGGTAGTTTCCGATCAAGCTAGAGGGTTGGTTCTATTTTTATTTAATTCGCCATACCCAAATTAGTAAAAAGTGAGATTATCAGCGGGGTGTTTTAACTCTCACGCA
Organism: Thereva nobilitata; assembly: GCA_963855945.1. Classification (NCBI taxonomy): domain Eukaryota; kingdom Metazoa; phylum Arthropoda; class Insecta; order Diptera; family Therevidae; genus Thereva; species Thereva nobilitata. Next base: position 40,598,452 of record OY979697.1, read on the forward strand.
GTTAAAAATTTTTTTTTATATTTCGTTCATTTGAACGTTCAGTTCTTCAAGTACCTGTAGATTGATGATGTTGACAATTTCATTTTCATCTAAGGCGGCGTTCAAGTATTACGTAACGCAATTTTTGAAGATTTTTGTCCATCCCTCCCCCATGTAACGCGCCGTAAAGTTTTTCTGTAACGCCCCCCCCCCCCCTTCTTAAAAGTTACAAAACACCCAAGTTACCATTTTTACCTAAAAGTCACAATTATGTTGGGCCAAGTACCGGAAAGTCGTTAAAATACCATTGTTTCGCCGTTTTCCTGACTTGGCCCTGACTCGAGGGATTCCCTGTAAAACATAAACGAAAAGAGTTGCCAAGTTGGGAGATTTTAATTCCCTAGTTTTTTATTTAAATAAAAAAACAATGTTACGTAACGCGTTGTTCGAACCCCCTCACGCTCCTGTAACGCATCGTAACGTTTTACAACCCCCCCCCCCCCAAATTGCGTTACGTGATAGCGATGATAGTGATGATCGACCACATATCTTGATATTAAATACTATTTCTTCTAAGTAACTTGCTTCAAAGAAGCATGATTTTGTAATATTTTTTTTTATCATAGGCTCCATAATTGAAAAGGGCAAAGTTCGCCTTCCCATTCATTTTCTGTATTTCTAAATTGTGTAACTAAAGATTTATCGATTTTTCCATTGCTGATAAAAACTCGATATCACTTATATTTTTCGATTTTTCCTCCGTGAGTTCTTGGACATTACAATTGATGAGTTCTTATATTGATGAGTACTATTTTCTTTAGTTCTTGGTTCACATTATTCTCATCGAGCCGTTTTACAAACTTATCATAAATAATTTTTCAAAATCGATAAGGATAAAAAACGTTCCCAACATATTCAAAAAAACACCTCCCTTGTTATCCCCCTATATTCTGATCTGATCTACCAATTCCCCAGTCTTTTGGATATCTAGAGTGGATATTTCCTGGAATCCTTTGTTTATAGTGATACTAGCTGGAACCAGTTGTGCCACATTTCCGCTTCCCCTTACCATCTTACCAAAAAGACCTTGTTGATCATTCTGAACCGATTGCTTTAGAGACATTCTGGATACACTGATTGTTTTCCCATTTGTAGCTAGAATGTCAAGATTTTCCGATTTTCCAACTCTTGAACAACCCACATACAGCTAACCGGTGAATGACACTTATTGGTTATTTGGCAAAATTCGTCCGCCATATTGGTTCCACAATTTTGAATTTATAAGTTTTGTTATTTGCTACCTTAAAAACTCCCTTATACCGATCATATACCGAGTATCACGTTACGTGAGAGATAAGGAAGAGTTGAGGAGATAAGCTCCTTGGTCAGTAATGTGGTAATGGAGAGAGGGCAGGGAACTGTTGTAAAGAGGGATGATAAAGAGAAGGGCTTGGCAATAAATTATTAAATCCATAAAACGTAATTAATCAAATATGTTTTATTTATGTTACTAATATAGCATTTAAATGGTAAATAAACTACTTATACTAAGGTAATACTATTTACTTTCGCAAATTTCTACTCAGTTCCATTCACCTCTTATCAAATCCGACACTTTTTCTCCGATCATAAACGAAGCAGCATTTGTATGAGCTGTTGGTGGGAATGGAATAACCCCGGTATCTGCTACCCTTAATCTTTGTATTCCATAAACTTTCAATTCTGGACTTACTACAGCTGTTGGGTCTGAAGCCGGGCCCATTTTGCAACTAGCAACCTGATGATGCAGTGAGTATGCCAATGTACGAATCGAGCATCTCCAGTAGTTGTCAGATCCGAAATGATACTGCTCGCAGCCAGGTAAAGGTATGTCATGAAGTCTAGCACCTAGTTGCTGTAATCCTGGATATCGAGATATTCTTATTGCTTCCTTAATACCCTGCAAAATTGTTTCTTCGTCATTTGGATCGTCAAAGTAGTTGGGCTCTAAAACGGGGTAGTGTAATGGATTTTTGCTTTGTAACCGAACTGTTCCAAAAGATCTCGGATGAAAGTGCATTATGAGGAAGGAAAAATGATCAGATGTGGCTGTTTCAAGTGGCTTGTATACTGTGTCGTAAATAATATCTTTCAGGTTTGCGCCTCTTTTTAAACCCGTACCCTGATCTGATGCAAAACTTCCAGCAACAAAAATCAATTCAGCGTCCGGTAAGTCCGCTGGTTCTCTGGAATTTGGTGTTTTTACGAATGCCAGCGCTTCAACGCCTCCAATCATAGTGAACTTTCCTTGTCCTCGGAAATAAGCTTGCACATCACGAACTGTCAAATCACCAACTTGCAAGGAATTACCTGTCGAGTTTAATATAAAAGTAGGACCAAAGTGACTTAGATGATCGTAAATAATGCTTCCCACCGGAAGATCGTTTATTACTGGAATGCCCATACTATGCAAATGTTGAGCTGGACCAACGCCAGACAGCATAAGCAATTGAGGTGAATTAAAGGCGCCCGCACATAAAATAACTTCTTTGGTTGCGAATCTTGTGTACACCCTTCTGTTGCTATAAAATTCAACACCATTAGCTATTTTCGTGTTAGGATCTATTAAAACTTTTGACACTCGGGCTTTAGTTAGTATAAACAAATTTTTTCGATCTCTGATTGGTTCAATATACGCTTTACCTGCGCTATCTCTTTGACCTCTTACAGTTTGTGCTTGAACGTACGAAACTCCCAGCTGAGATGCTCCATTGTAATCCACCCTATCTAGACCAGCTTCTTGGGCAGCTCGTATAAAACCATGAACCATTGTGGTACGATAGCGAACATCTTCCACGCCCATTGGTCCTGTATAGTTATGATATTCTGAATTTTCTAATCCTCGTAAGTTAGCCCGTTCTGATTTTAAGAAATAAGGAAGCACCTCCCTATAAGACCACCCTGTATTTCCTGCTTCAGCCCATCTATCAAAGTCACGACGATTGCCGCGATTGTATATCATGTAGTTGATAGAACTGGTTCCACCGACCGCTCTTCCACGAGGTAAGTAGCATTCATTATTATACATCCCAAAGCAAGCTCTTTTTTGTGGAGTTGATTTGTAGTTCCAGTTGGAGGCGGTTCCTTGCAAAAAGCCTGCTAGTGCTGGAACTTGGTGGAACAAATTTTCACCCTCTCCAGCTTCCAGTAGTAGAACATTCCAATCTGGACGTTCGGTTAAGCGATTTGCAATAACGCATCCTGCTGGCCCAGCACCAACTACTATAAAGTCATAAGTCATCGGGAGACGTGCAGCATCTGAAAAAAAAATTATTCGTGTAGTTATTAATGAGTCTTCAAAATTGACATAAAAAAATGTAAATGTGGCATTAATTAATTGCTGCCACGCGATAAATCATGATATTTGATGCTATGGGATTGGGAGCTGGATTCTTACTAAAATGGCTGTAAAAATGGGAACCGGTTAATATATTTCAAAACTCGGTTGTTTCATTGGATAGAGGACGTCTTTCCAATACTTGTGGAAAATAATTTCATTTAAGGTACTACTACTGGAACATTTATTCAAAATATCGATTTTTTTTCATTTTTCGATTCCCTTATACTATCAAAGAATAACCTACTAAATTTTTATAAAGAAATTCGTAATAGAAAAAAATAGGTAAAAAAACTTTTAAGTTAAATGGTTTTATTTCAAATCATAAGCTGTACCAAAAACTAGAAAATAATTAGAACAGAATCATGAACCTTCTTGAGATTCTGACGTCTGGTAAGAAATCGTGCAATAGTAGCAGTGCTGTCCTCTCATGTCGAATGCCAAGGGGCACTTTGTGTCGCTGCGTCAACGGAGTAAGTATTAGTGTGTTTTCAATGATGCAAGTTGCTTTTGCAAACTTGCACGAAAGCAAATGATTTTTGCTGACAGCTTAAGCAACCTCCAAAAGCAAATAAAATGCATCATTGAACATAACTCACTATACGTCAAAATTGTCAGCTAATAACTGTCCTGTGAACCCTGGGTTGGTTGCCCGAAGAAGCCAACCTCAGACCCACATACAAAAAACAAAAAAATTTGGACCAACAAAAAATGCTCAAACAAAAATTACACCTGACCATCAAGGCCGTACCCCGGGCCTCAAGAGTAGGGTTGGCTCGCCGGGGGGTCGTGGGGTGTGGAGAGCCCCGAGGTACCACCTATCTATGTGCATCACCAACTGCTTGCATGTGAGCGCCCCGTCAGGGCGGACGCGAAGACCCTAGGGGAGAATATGGTGTACCTGTAAACAGTTCCCGAGGTTAGGGCTATCGCCCGCTGCTATGCCATATCGTTCAGGGCTTTAGCCCATCATCCTGAAAAAACTACTCCTAATATCTAAAACACCACCAATGTTCAATATATCAGGTATAATATTTATTTGAATCCGAGAAACCAGTACTCCTTGGAATGAAACATCAAAGTAATTAATGTATTTAACATGCTAGTTTACAATATATACGAACAAGTCCAAATAATTTATTTATTTATTAAGCCAAACAAGGCACACTTAAATTAAAATACATAGTAGTACACAGTTATTATTATAAATAATGAAACACATTAATTTAATGACTATTGAAAACTACTGAAAACTTAAGCTACTATTGTCAGGAAAGGTGGGGTTATGTTAGTAGGGATCTAAGTTTTTTCTTATAGGATGCCTTGTTGAGTGAAGGGGAGAAACAGGAGGAATGACTGTTGAATACCATACAACATCTGTTGACGGGCTCGTTCCTAGCGTAATCGGTACGATGTGGGTATTCTTTAAGTAATTTAGTGTGTCTGGTCTGTCGGACTTCATCATTGAATTTGATTTTGTCCGACAGAAACTGCACTTTAAGTTTTCCGCTAAGGACGTCAAAAGCAACGCAAGAAATGAGGAATTTTCTCGTGCTTGATAACGGCATAAGGTCAAGCACTCTGAGCCTGTCCAGGTAGTGCGGTAGGGTTTGGTAGTTGCGAGGGTCGATTTACTGTAACACCAGCCAATCTAAAGTGAAAGAAAAACATAAAAAGAACAGGGTAGTTAACCAAAACCCGTCCTGGTACCAGTTCGCGTTTCTGTTTTACACTCCTATACAACCCCTTGTAGTTAACACAACTTAATGAAACTAATACAACACCATGAATTCAAAAAAACTATTCGGATGTCCCGTAAGGTTACAATTATTGCCAACTAACAGACCAAATAATACACATTCAATAAGTTCTTAGAGGCAATAATAAGGAACATTAATGGTAGTAACATATTTAAAATAACACAACAATCCAATTCCTCTGAAGAGCTATCCTTCGCAGGCCATACCAGTCGTCTTCAGAGCTCCGTTTTCCTCGCTACGTCTTACGAGTCAGTCGCTTCTACTACGGCAATATACAATCTTCAGCGGGTTACGCCCGGATTTTCCCCAGGCCAACCGGAGCGCGGCGCTAAGCACCTATATATGTATATAAATTAGGGTACCTGAGACACTGCGGTGCAGGGATCCTTAATCCCGGGGTCCCGTCTACTCCTCGAATTTGTGAACCTCTGCTCCAATAATATCGGCACCTTCTCTAGATCACTTAGCTCACAGGCTGCAGCTTCGCTGTCCTCGAGCCGGGCTCCACATCAGGGGCTTCCTCTTGGTTACCTCCTTTTTTAATTATCGTTCCTCCAGGGAACTACAGTTCCTCAATTGATGCAGGGATAAGGCTAGCAGCACAAGAACACCCACAAAGCTACTAATTTGCAAACAGGCACTTGATTGAAACCGCTCCACCGAAATTTTAATAATTTTTTTTTCTTTTTTTTTATTCCCCGTTGAATAACTTATAGCACCAGGTTTCGGCAAGAAAAAAACTGATCTTTTCTCGTCCCCTCAAAAAAAATTTTTCCTTGTTTTTCGCCTCCTTACAACCACAAAACAATTTCTCCCCAAAATTTTTCCAAAAACCTAAGTAGTTTTTTTCCATTCGCCCTTTCAAATTATTCAAAATTTCCATAATTCTATAGTGCCTACAGAACAGAGTGTATTTTTACGAGGGAATAGTTGGCCGTTACATAACGTGAAATTAGTGTTGCAATTGTTGTTGAAATTGTTGAGAGGCAATATATTATGTTTCTTTTCATATTTTTCATCAAAAATTTCAAAATATGGCCATTTTTGCCTCGATGAATTGTTTCTTTTTTTACTCTTTTATACAAAAAATGAGTAAAACAAAAGTGTATGCCAGCACTGACGCTTCTTCTTCTTCAAAATCAGAAATGCAAGTATTTGAAAAAGCTTGCAAAGTATGCAATCATTTGCTTTTAAGTTTTAATCATTGAACACTTTGCTTTTGCAAGTTGCATCATTGAACAACATGCAAAAGCAAATTTGCTGCAAGTTTGAATCATTGAAAACACCCATATTCTGGGACTTTTAACAGACTAAAATAAAAATATGGGGACTTACCAGACGTCAGAATCTCAAGAAGGTCCATGTTTCTGTTCTAATTATTTTCTAGTTTTTGGTACAGCTTATGATTTAAAATAAAACCATTTAACTTAAAAGTTTTTTTTAACCTATTTTTATTGTATTCTTTTTAGTCCTAATTCAGTCATTTTTGGATTTACTTTTTCCAAATTCTGGGGAAGTAATTTGTTATGCATACCATATTGTCAGCGCCATTTTGAGTTTCCTAATTTTGAAAACAAATTCATTACTTCCGACCTTAAACACCCGCAAATAGCGATTTTCAGTAAAATCAAATCGTAATTGCCAAAATCGTACCGCCATATTGGCGCCGCCATTTTGAATTGTCGAATTTTGACCACAGATTCGTTATTTTTGACCTTCAAAACTCCCCAATACCGATTTTCAATGGATTCAGAACACATTTGAAAAATTCATCCGCCATTTTGAATTTTCAAATTTTAATCACAGAATCGTCATTTGTGGTCCTAAAAACCCCCCGATACCGATTTTCAATGGATTCAGAACACATTTCCAAAATTCATCCGCCATATTGGCGCCGCCATTTTGAATTTTCAAATTTTGACCACAGAATCGTCGTTTGTGGCCCTAAAACCCCCCGATACCGATTTTCAATGGATTCAGAACACATTGGCAAAATTCGACCGCCATATTGGCGCAGCCATTTTGAATTTTCAAATTTTGACCACAGAATCGTCATTTGTGGCCATACAAACCCTCCGATTGCAAAATTCGTCCACCATCTTGGAACCGCCATCTTGATTTTTGTGTAAAATTCTCAGATTGCATTGTCACGGGAACTCAATGGGCGCGTTTGGCTGTGCTATATTTTAGCTAAGCCAAAAAGCAGAAATAAGTTAGCTAACAGCGCTCAAATAATTGCTGTTTATGCCGTTGTTAACTTGCCTAGCTCAGCTAAATTAACTTGGGCCTAAACGCGCCCAATGTGTGTGCACAGTTTCAGAAGAATCGGTTTAGTAGAAGTAGTTGAAAAAGCTGTCGGAAGATTTGAACCAAACAAACAAACAAATATACGAGGTCAAGCTAAATAAAACCATTAAAAATGTCCCGGGGTCAGGAGCGCTAGGTCTTCGGGATCGTCGGTCAGCGGACAAATAAGCCTAGAATTCAGCGCAGCTTCAATTTGGCACAGCAAGGTTGTCATTTCTTCAAAAGTGAGGCGAGTGTCGCCGACAATGCGTCGCAAATGATGCTTCACGGACTTCACCGCCGACTCCGAGATACCGTCAAAATGAGGGGAGTGTGGTGGAATGAAATGCCACTTCGTGCTAGTGTTGGGTAGGACACGATTATAAAATGAGTTTGTAAGAGGTGCCTCTTTTTTCTTTTGAGCCAATACAATGTCATACTTCAAATGAGGCGAGGTTCTATTGTAATGCCAAAATGACAAAAACAAGCAGATTAAAAAAAAGAAAGAAAATAAATACCAATGAAGTGCATTTTTACAAGCTTAATTCTAATATTCATTAAACTGCCTTAGAGTAAGTAAGAAATCTATGCTTCCACAATGTACAGCCACGGACAACTAATTAGAAACAGTTTCATAAAAATTTCATTTATACATTTTTTATCTTTTATGTAGCAATCCTGTTAGGAATTCATTACGATATTGTTATTGATTTCCTTCAATCATTATATATTTAAAAAAAATTAAGAGGAGGTGGTGGGAATTCTTTAATTTGATTCCTACTTTAAAACATAAAAACTGTATAAATGCAATTTTTATGAAACTGTTTCTAATTAGTTGCCCGTGGCCATATATTTATATTTTGCAATCCCACCTCGCCTAATTTCAAGTTGGAAATTCTGCTACTGCAAAAAAAAATAAGAAATGTCTCTCCAGCACAAAATTTCACTCCCTCAAAAAATGTAAGAATTGTCTCTTCAGGACAAAACCTCATTCCCTCGAAAAATGTAAGAAATGTCTCTTCATGACAAAACCTCACTCCCTCGAAAAATGTAAGAATTGTCTCTTCAGGACAAAACCTCATTCCCTCGAAAAATGTAAGAAATGTCTCTTCATGACAAACCTCACTCCCTCGAAAAATGTAAGAATTATCTCTTCATGACAAAACCTCACTCCCTCGAAAAATGTAAGAATTGTCTCTTTAGGACAAAACCTCCATCCAATTCGTATTTACAATCTCACCACGGCTCAGCTTAAAGTGGATATTTACTGCCGCAAAAGAAGTGATAAATGTCTCGCCAGTTCGTGTTTACAATCTCACCTCGACGCAATTCACATTGGAAATTTTACTGTGGCAAAAGAAGTGAGAAATGTCTCTCCAGTTCGTGTTTACAATCTCACCTCGCCGCGATTCACATTGGAAATTTTACTGTGGCAAAAGAAGGAAGAATTGTCTTTCCACTAAGTAATTTACAATCACACCTCGCTTCATTTATCTTGATACACGCTCATATACCAGCAGGACATTATTTTTGAACCGTGACATTTAAAAAAACTGAGGCCTCAGTACAATTTACATCATGTAAGAGACAAATGTACTGCCTCGTGTAAGTCCGGCTCAACACTACTTCGTGCCATCGTTGGATAGTAATTCTGGAACTAGATAAGCATCACCATTTTTTGATAGGACCAGCTTTGTTTTTAATTCTGCATCTGCTCCGATGAACTTAGTACTTCGGGCGGAGTATAAGTCAGTGCATTTACCACGTCGAGAGGTAAATCTTCGAAAGGCTGCTATACATGATTCCGAGGTGAAGCCTCCTACTAGTTCTAAGTGCACAGTTTTTGTACTTAGACAAATAAACAAATCAATAAATATTTTCTGGGTCTTAAATCATCTTCCTTTGTGTATCTTGAGAGTAATAGGCCCAGCATAATCGAAACCACTGTGTTGAAATGGCTGTGAAGATCTTAGCTGCAAATTACACTATCCATCACTCGATACTCACATCAAACCGGTTTGTGTATGATGCGGGCATTACACTAAGCATTAATTTTTCTGCCTCTTTTTCGTGAAACGATTGTGATGCCTTTGTAGTTGTACAATAAACGTGAATGAGAGGGGGGAATTTCTCATAGTTTTCGCAGACCCCGAGTGCGATGCTATATTTGTGTTAGTGTAATGGATGGGTGAGCCCGGCAAATTTTCTGGCTCAAAAGTGAGGAGACATATGACGCATGACGCTTCCCCGCGACCCCCTGCCTAAAAACCGGTTTGTTAAGGGGGTAATAAACGAAATAATGGATAGTAGGCCAGTGCAGATACCTTTTAAAAAGGCAAAAATGATAAAAATTATTAACAGCATGAAAAATGTTGGAAAGTGAAGGAAATATAGCGCAGCCAACCAGAAAAATAAATTAAAGTTGATCTGAGTTACGAGGGTGAAATAGGGGGAACTTTAAGGGGTGAAAATGGTTTTTCACGATTTTCAGCGCAACTAGACCTCCTATCGAAAAAAGGTAAATATAAAAGTTTTAGGTAATAAAAAGATTTACAACTTCTGTAGAAACCATTTTTCACATAACCTCAAATTTTGCGAGAAAAATCGAAAAAACTTGTGTTTAGTTAGCTGAAGTCCGGGACGGGAATTCCCGGGACACAAATTCTAGTGTGTAGCCGCCTTAAGGAAGGTAGCTCTTTTCGAAAAGTCATCCACTCATTCGATAGTGGCGGAGGTAGTGGACCGTCCCAACCTAGTCCAGTGCATTGCTTTAGCCATAATTATACTTGGAGCTAGGAATCCTAAGGCAAGGCGCGCACTGAGGTGATGAGAAATTGGCGTGGCGATGGTAAGGCTAGTGAAATATTTTAATCACACGGAATCAAGGGAGGCAGCGCGCATCGAGATGGAGGTGGTGTTTTGCAAGTGGACTGTCAACATTTGGTTGCCACTAGTCTTCGACAAGTTTAATTTTGAAGTGGCATGCCAATTCACGGCCAACTTCGGTTTTTATTTTTTTTTTTTGGAAAACACGTACGAGGGCATAGGTCGCAATTTTTCTAGTTAGTTTACAAAATGTGGCCTTGTTCATTCTATAAACAAGTTTAAAATTATTTTCTTCCAGGTGTAAATCCCCTTTATAAACATTATAAATGCCGTATTTTGCATTTTTTTGCCACATTGGATGGACCAATGCACTTTTTTCTTTATTGTTTTTTTCATTGTTAAGGTTAATAATTTGCACACATGCAACAGCATCTTCATCGTCCGACGACCAAATTTTGATTGAAAATATCATGTGGTAAATCGCTGTCGCGAACTGGTGCCTGCCACTTCGGTGCGCATTAAACTACTTCGATGCCATTCCGCCGCCATTCATCTGGCACACCTCTTGCAACTTCATCACCATGCTAAAGCCGCTTCACCGCCACCCCACTTCAGTGCGCGCCTTGGCTAAGGGATCAAAAAATTTAGAAATATCTGATAATAATTTACATTTTGTAACTATTCCCGGATTATTAGAAGTTGGACCTTGAAACTAAACTGACCTTTTGTTGGCTGCCAAAAAAGGCCCAAGGTCTTTATGGTCATCATTTATGGGCATCATTATCCAAGGATAAGGTAGCACTTTCCTCACGATGTTCGAGGCCCACTTTTGTAATCTTTCTACATGACGCAGCCTTACCACGTTAGTTTTGGAAACTGCTCATGATAGAAGATACATTCGTTGGACGTGATGGCAAAATTCGCTCTTGCCAAATACGGCTTTCCAATGGGACCAAACTAAAAAGGCCGTTGCTGAAGTAAGAATGTTAGGCCCACTGGGAGGATATAAAAAATTGTACAGAATGAACTTAGCAAAACGTTTCTGATAATGTTTAAGTAAAGAGCTTTTTACACCACATGTTTTTGTCACAAGCTTTCGCCCATGATTTTGGCCGTGATTTTGTCACTGACAAAATTTATCATATGACAGTTACGATTCTGGCTTACATTGTTGTGATTTTGTCAGTGACTAACATAGAGTCAGAAGAGACATAAATTATTTAAAATTAAAATGGACATCGAATCCAGGAATAATATTATGGTTTTATTACACATTATGAATATTTAGTCTGTTTTAAAACTCAAAAAGAAAAACAGGCGAAAAAACTGAGAAATATGTAGGCTAGGAATTGGCTCCTGAAAAGAGGAACTGTTCGGGACGTTTCCCACCATGTTATGAACGAAATTCGTATTGAAGATGTACGTTCATTTCAAAATTATACGAGAATGAAGGCAGATACTTTCAAAACTTGATTGAATCTAGTAACAACTTTAATTTGAAAAGAAGGTACTCTTTACGTAAATCGAGACCTGCTTCAAAAGGTTCCTTACAACATTGTTATTCTTTTACATAACCTTTTTTAGTTACTCAATATTCCATAGATTGCTTCTCACTATGAGGTTTTTGGCGACGGGAGACTTATATAATTTATCATTCAACTTCAGAATTTTAATTTCATCGATTTCTATAATTACATATACCTGAAACATGGAACGCAATTTGCACATCTTCGAAAGATGATTACTTAAAGGTAAGTTCGTGGCATATTGGAACACCTTCGAGCAAAATAGTTATTCCCATTCATAGATGCCCAGTTGTAAGGAACAATGGAAAGAAGTTGCTGACCAATTTGAAATACAGTGAAATTTTCCTCATTGTCGAAAAAACCAAGGCCTTCTGTTGTCACACACGAAAACCCTATGACTGATCATAAGAAAATAGAAACTGTTTTATCTTCCAAAAAATCATGTGAGTTTGTCATAAGCGAACTCACAAGAAAAATCATGTGGTGTGAATTTGCTGAATATCGAACCCAGGACTCGTTTTGTGTCAAATCATACATAGTGACCATGTGTTACCCATTCTGGGGAACAGTTACCCATTTCGATCGTGTTCCGCATTTGTTACCCATTTCCTGAAAAGCCAGAGAAATCGAAAAATGTTTGAAGAAAAAACAAATTTTATGAAAAATAATTGAAAGAAATGAAACAAAAATAAAATATTTGGAGAAAGCATCATTTATTCAATTGTTTTTGGTATAATTATTTTGTGTCCATTTTTTTTTTCAAAATTTCAATTTTTTCAAAAAGAATTTAATTGTTCTTATTTTTTGTTTGAGATGTATTTGTTCTTGTGTTTTCAAAATTTACCTCCCAAATGCCTTTTTTCGACAAGATAATCAATTGACTTATATATATCCGTCCATATAGGAGACTCAGTCAACAGTACCCACTTATTCGACATGTTTGAATTGCTCACACCAGGCAATCAGTTCTGAAATCAAATGCTCTAGCTTTGAACTCACGAATTCTATGACCACCATATTCAAGAATACGCATTTCAGCTTTAACTGCAGGTGAAAAAAAATCATATTCGTTTGCTGGCTTCATTTGGTTCATTAATTCTTTCTAGCAAACAGTAACGGCGACTGCTGCTGATATTTTATCACTTTCAATTCGTCCCACAATTCCTTCAAAAATTGCAGCCTGACCAAAACATATTTAAAAAAACTTTTAAAAATTTTAAAATTAAAACATATTTTAGTAATCTATATTAATAAAAGAAAGTTTCTGTGTGCGTGTATGCGAGTAGGCGTGGGTGTGTGCGTTATAGCGGGCGTATCAGTCATTGCAGAGCTTCGAAATTTTGCATGAAGCTGCGTTGGGGTCTCCCATAGGAGTAGATTTTTGCAAAACCCTTTCTCTATCTCTACTAAACAAAAGAATTATGCATGACAAATTTCAATTCTGTAGGTCTAATCGTTCCAGAGATATCGTGGTTATTTGATATCTTTGACGTCCCTGGAACCCACCTTAGGAGTCGATTTTTTCAAAACCCTTTCTCTCCTATTAGTCCAGTCAAATTAGTAAATGAAATTGCATTTTAAGAGGTACGGAATTTTTTTTTTGATTTTTGTTCGGGTACATCTGACAATGATAAAACCAAGTTTGTGGGGTCGCAGTGGCTTGGGAAAAGCCGCCATCTTGAAAAAGAGGGAGAGCTTGTTTATATTAAATAGCTCGTTTGCCTGCAATGATAGCTGATAATGATCAATGGCAAAGTTGTGGAGAATAAAATTATCTAAAAAATGAGTCCTCGACGAGCTCTGTAAGTTGATTTGGCTCAAAGTAATGGCCGGTCAAAGTTCAACCATGATCGAGTGGTGAGGGTTGAATGCAGTTTTTTGCAATTAACTCGCCAACTGTTAATTTTTTTGGGTTAATGCCCATTAACGAATTTAAAGTCCTAGTAATTACCTTTAGAATGAGCCCTTAACCGTCGTTATCGCTTATGTAGTTTGCGAGTAATGCCAAGCCAAAGTTCGCACTGGACGTGCCTGAAATAACTGATAATGCCATTTTTTTTGAATATTTCGTTAGCGGTTGCTCCTATGAAAAAGTAGTAAATGACAGGAATACGGGCAATGAAAATATCTAAAATATCTATAGTTGAGTTTAGTTGCTAAAAGTTGGGTTGAGTTTCATGTAATGCTATGGCCATTATTGTTAATAGGTTTTTTTTTGAACGAGTCACGCTCATAACATTCTCTTGTTCAGTGTTTTACTAAAAAAACTCAAGGTCAGAATATCAAAACTGATGATTCTCAGCTACTATTTCCCATAATTATAATTTTCCAAAGTTGTTAAATAGCTAAAAATTCGTAAACCTCTCCGTTGACTTTTGACCCGCTGTATCGCGGACATAAAACGACATGGAGTTTCGACCAATACCTCGTTGGAAAGATATTTTCATTGCCCGTATTCCTGTCATTTACTACTTTTCCATAGGAGCAACCGCTAACGAAATATTCAAAAAAAATGGCATTATCAGTTATTTCAGGCACGTCCAGTGCGAACTTTGGCTTGGGATTACTCGCAAACTACATAAGCGATAACGACGGTTAAGGGCTCATTCTAAAGGTAATTACTAGGACTTTAAATTCGTTAATGGGCATTAACCCAAAAAAATTAACAGTTGGCGAGTTAATAATAAAAAACTGCATTCAACCCTCACCACACGATCATGGTTGAACTTTGACCGGCCATTACTTTGAGTCAAATCAACTAATAGAGCTAGTCGAGGGCTCATTTTTTAGATAATTTTATTCTCCACAACTTTGCCATTGATCATTATCAGCTATCATTGCAGGCAAACGAGCTATTTAATATAAACAAGCTCTCCCTCTTTTTCAAGATGGCGGCTTTTCCCAAGCCACTGCGACCCCACAAACTTGGTTTTATCATTGTCAGATGTACCCGAACAAATACCAAAAAAAAAATTCCGTACCTCTTAAAATGCAATTTCATCCTCTTTTTTCGACTAATTTGACTGGACTATATATATTCATATATATATATATAGATAAATAACTATAAAAAAACTAGAGAGAGAAATTAAGTTAACCAGAATCTGTTGCCCATTTTGCTAAAAAAAATATGGTCACTTTAACCCGGCGATTACACGAGTCAATTCTGCTGACTGCCAGTACTGACTCTGTTTGTCAATTGTCTGCGTTGATTACGTTCGGTCAACTGACAAGTCAGTTCATTTCTAAAACTTCGTCGACCAGTGTACATTAGGGTGGTCCATGCTTATATGGCTTCGAGTAGAAGTCCCACCACCCTCTGATTTTGCTACACCTACAACTTCTATTATGTGTTCAATATTGTGGCTCCCTATCTTATATACAAGGGGGTGTTCATCGACTTTGAAATATCGGCTTTTATGAAAAAATGCTTAAATAGAGCTAGTCGAGATTTTTTTTAATTTTTGTTTTTTTTAAGGTGCACTCATGTGTTTGAGATGTTTTTACTTTGTTTTTTACCCTAACTCGAACGGATTGATTCGTTTTCTTCTGATTAAGTCATCGTTATCCAGGACTTGGAGGGACTCGGCATTGATATGCTGATGTAGCCGTTGTTCATGACTTTGAGCATATTTTTGGATGACGCTTTTGACCCTATTTATATCCAAATCCTTACGTAGGTTGTTATTATGAATGTACCAGGGAGCATCGACAATATTACGAAGAACTTTGTTTTGGAAGCGTTGAATTATGTTTTTGTTATTTTGGCTAGTACAACCCCAGTACCATTAGTCCAAACTGGCTTGAGAACTTGTTTATACAGCAATAACTTGTTCTACTTTGACAAAGCAGAGTAACGGCCCATTAACTAGTACATCTTTCTGTACTCAGCGCCGCGGCTGGCATATGTGCAGGGTGTGCAACTGCACAGGGCCCGCGTGAAATTTTTTTGGCAATAACAATCATTTGAATTCATTATTTGCATTTTTACTTCATTGAATGGGCCACACAAATCAGCCTATTCTCTATAATTCTGTCCTGGGGTCGGGCGTTTATGATGGAAATTCCGCAAGCGAAAAACTTTTTTGGACTCTCTGGGGCCTCTCGCTGATTTTTTGCACAGGGTCGCGGAACTGCCTGTACTTCATCTTTAGTTCTTCCTGTTTTTTCTTGACCTGCGGCTTCCACCTGTGTTTTGCATCTAACGTCATGCCTAGATATTTTGCTGTATTCTCGTACCGAACTACTTGCTGGTTGATGTATACAACCTTGTAATTGATACGTTTATTGGTCAAATCAATGTGCACAGATTTAGTCTCATTAAGTTTAATTCGCCATTTTTTTGTCCAGCGTTGTATCTCTGCAATCGCAGATTGTAGTTTTTCGGTGGACTCAGTATTGTTGTTACCAATGGCCAAGATTCTAGTGTCATCGGCGAAAGTAGCAACAACGTTTTGACTGAACGTAGGTAGGTCATTCGTGTATAGGAGATAGAGGGTTGGTCCCAGTGGCACACCTGCTTGAATTTTCTTTAGATTAGAATACGCGTCTTCGTGTTTAATTCTGAAGTATCTTTCTGAAATATACCTACGACTGGAGTATTTGCGAGTATTCTGCAGGAAGAATATGCCAGACTTTATCAAAAGCCTGCGCAACATCCAAAAATATTGCTGAGCAAATCTTTTTTTCGTCCAGCGCCAGCGTTTGTTCAATAACATTAGTGATTCGGTGGATCAAACTGGTTGATCCGGGATGAGATGTTTCTCTTGGATGATAGGTTTTAGTCTTTTCAGTAGAAGTTTTTAAAATAATTTTGTCATAATCGGTAATAATGATATTGGCCGATTGCTTCGTGAGGTGGTTTGCCATGTTTGGGAATCATATTGACTTCAGCCACCTTCCACATTTGTGGTACGTATTTTAACCGATAAGAAGCATTTAATAAGTTTGTGATTTTAACCAGAGCTTTCCTAGGAAGTTCTCTCAATATTTGTCCAGTAATAAGATCATAACTAGGAGCGTTTTTTGGATTAATGTTCATTTTGATTTCATTTTTAACTTCAGCTGGAATATTTGTTGTTCCTTGTACCAAGATTTTGGGTAGTATTTCATTGCTGTCCGTGGAATTAGGTTGAAATATTTTATCTAAATGTTCTGCAAATCTTGATGCCTTTTGTTCATTACTTCTTGCCCAACTATCATCTAAGTTCTTAATTGGAGTAAATAACTAACCCAGTTTTTTACGTTCGTCTTTAAAACTATTTAACAGTTTGTATTTTAAAGTAGATTCGATTAATTTAACGCATGAAACTAACATGTAACAAAAAATCAAGATAAAGCTTTTTTCACAAAAATTTCAAAAATAGCACTAGATTGAGCACCCTCTTCCGCTAAAGCTAGCTAACTGAAAGTGTACAATATTATTGCTATAGGTACATGTTACAAATTTACTGGGTGGCCAAACTGAAAAACAAAAAAAATTTTTTTGGACCACCCTAGTGTACATGCTTCCATGACTGCGTTATTATTAACACAAGTTATTGAAGACATGGAAAGGGAAGAGAAAAGGAAGTCTAGGAAAATAAAATATTGGATCAATCCTTTATTAAATCCTATAAACAAGGATTTCCCTTGTATTTTTCAATTAGGTTGATGATTTCCAGACGACTTAATTTTTTTGCTGTCATATTTTCCTAAAATAAACACATTTTGAGATTTTTTAATTACTTATTCTAAAGAAATACGTATCGCATTCGTACTCTGCCATTTAAAGATAAGAATTTGACATTTCACTGACTAGTCAGCACTGACCCGAAACTGTCTCGTCAGCCCTGACTTGTCAGTAAAAAAAGCGCGTCAATGAGTGTTTACACGAGCCAGTGTCAGAGACAGTGTCAGTAGAACTGACCCGTGTAATGGCCGGGTAAGTATACCTGTCCAGGTTTGAAATTGTACAACCTTCGAATACTAAAACAAAATGGCTTATGTCATTTGGAAAGACGTCACCTATAAACATTATACAGTGGCTGCCTTCAGTTAGTGGCATAATGTAACATAATGTAAAATTTGTCAAAAGAAAGGAGAAGGGTAGAATGTTGCATTAGGTAAGGAAGCTTAACTGGACGATTTGTGTTGGTTTATGCCGCAAATGTCAAATCTACAACGACCAACTGTCAACTGTCATTATGCAACATTCAGAGAAGCAAAATAGCTTCATCGGGCTATGTTGCATAAACGACATAACATCGTTGCTAACTGAACGACTTTTTGCGCTACAAACGTCAAAAATATTTTACATAGAACCTTAATTGTACGCTTTGTGTTACATTATATCGCATAATGTAACATTATGCCACTAACTGAACGCACTCAATGCTGAAGTCTTGGTGTCACATTTGAGTGGCCGTTTATACAATTTTTGTGAAATTATTTTTTCTAATAATTTTTTTTGATTGTTACAAAGTACAATTCTCATTGGACAATGTTCATTAATTATTAAAGTTATTCAAAATTTTAAAATCAAAAAACATCATGAGTTATAACATTGTTTGGGCCTTACATATTGTACCTACATATTCCCAAAAATGAAACATATTATGTAAAGGAATTCCCAAATCGCCGGCCTATCACTCCTCCTTTGGTGACATTATTAGGTAGGTTAACACGCAACGAGTATGACACATTCAACAATAAGTTGCTATCGCTACAACTTATTCAATACCTAATCATGTCTTAATCACTACCTTCAAGGTCGTCCTAACTAAGTTTTTCCATCTGACCTTTTTAAGTACTTTAGTAATTTGTTTCTAGTTATTGATTTCACTGAATACACAAAAAAAAACTTTGATTATGTAATTGGAGTTGCTCATGTTCATATGGTGCGTAATATTTCGCAAGTTCAATGCCTTTCATGTGTACCTGAAAAGCATGCAACAACGCCACCGTGTACAGAGGAGGATTTCTGAATTAAAATGAGAATGAATAATGTTTTTAAATCGATAGTGAAGAAGTTGCGATAGGCTTGAAAAGTTGAAAACAATCTGGTGAATTTGCAATTATCTAATCACACATACCGCCTGTTAAGGCACCGAGCAAATCTTTTTTACTTTATTATAAATGAGAAGTAATTTCAGTCGCCTTAATTTTTGCATAAGTGGCGCTACAAGATTTTTTTTGGTATGAACTGTCAACAGACTTGTTGAGTATCACTTGAACATAAATGAATCCACTTGTTACGGCTATCACGCGATGCAGATGTCGCGGCTAAATTTTGATCGTGTTGCTCGCGTGATGTGTAATTGCTCCATTTTTTTGTGGTAATGCATGATTAGATATTGCAAATCATTTATTATCTGTTGTGAGCAGAATATCTTTTGGAATGTTTTGTGTTTATTAAAAAGTCCAGTAGCTTTTGTGTTGCAGTGTTGAGTATAATTAGTATTTAAAAGTTTGCGAACGTACTTTTAACGCCATTTTACATCCCAAACGCAAAGTAGAAACGCAGCTCTGGAGTTCTTTTATCGCACAGAAATTTTTATGCTTTTCTCTCTGTTGCACGAAAGTTTGCCTTTGGGGTGTAAATGGGTCTTTAATGTCTAAAGGCCCAAACATAATTATAACCGAAGACAAGCCAAAATGGAATAAATTGTATGAAAATGTATAAACCCAAGTACGTAAGCCAAAAAGGAGCGAAAGATATAAATTTGTTTTATTTCAGCATTCGTTTGCTATTCAGCACTGAAAATGCATCAGCTGATTGTCAGATTTACTTTTTCTTTTGTAATTTTTTAATTAAAATCAAAACGGCAAATTTATTTCAACATCCGGCATATTATTTTATAACATTTATTTAATTATCTAAACTAAAAACTGTTGAGCTGTTCCTTCAATCAACACGAAAATTGTCAAGAAATGTCAAAAACCGATTCGGCCAGATTGCTATATAATCGCAATCATGTGCCAATTCGTTTCGGTTTCGTTTCGTTATCGATTCGTTTCGGTTACATGTATGTTTGTTTTGGCCTTTACACGCGTATACACTGAGCGTGGCAAAGGCCCGAGGGGGTAGCATAATGCACAACACCTCAATGGTCAACTTGAACCTGCTTCGGGCTGTTGAGACTTGCAGGACAACTGAAGTCCTAGTTATTAAATTTATGAAAATTATAATTTTTGAATATTGTTAAGAAAAAACTGCTAAATTTTTCAGTCGATCTATACAAAAATACAAATTTTAAAATCTGCTAAAAAATATAAAAGAAGCTACTTTTGGTGCACTACTGAAAGACGTCTTTTGTTAGCGGTGAATTTAAATAGTTGCCGAAAAAATATACTCATCTGAAAAATCTCTGAGGACTGTTTTGAAAGCGTTCTGATAGGGGTTCAGTTTTGCGACGATAATTATTAAAAATTGTCCGCCATAGCCGGTCCCAAGCCCAGTTGAGAATGAAGGAAAGGACGGACGTCAAAGACCTGAGACGTCGATCAACACCATAACTTGGGGAAAGTACATTTATAGGATACCAAACCCTTCAGATGAGTAGGAGGTGAATAGGAGGCAGCCCCTCCTCGGGAATAAGGGTGTGTGGGCTAACATCCCACAACTACGAAAACCTTATGTTATGGAATCTCAAGATGAACAAACCGGTTGGATAACTCGGCAGCAACCTGGCATACGGAGAAATGTTTACGATTTGTTATTATGAATCTGGAACGTAAGATTACTGTATAGGGTAGGAGCACTTAGAACAGTGGGCTGGAACGGCAGGGAATAATGGATAAAAGGAAACACTCTATATCTTGCAGTTGCCACCCAAGAGAACATGTGATGGGAACAGGATTTATAGTTGGAAATAAGTGCAAGTCTCAAGGATTATGATTCTCCGAAGAAAAATATTAAACTTTTGTTAGAAACATATTTTTATCCGAAGCTTCCCGGACCCCAAACTGAATGATTTTTGGGGATAATTTTGATGGTGTTTGGGGGTACAGGGCCCCCTTCGGATAAAAAAATTGTTCGGGCAAAAGTTTCATATTTCCCTGCGGAGAATCAGAATCTGTGAAAAAAATGGGGGTTGCCATTTGAAATTTTAGATTCACACCCACGCCCTGCTAGGGGTGAGAGGGTGGGGGTGACAATTGTATGCAAACGATTCCACTCTCCCAATTGAGCAACTTTCGCTCGAAACTTTTTTCACGATCACCTACCCTTCAGGAAATATCGGACCCATGCCGGACTTTTGCCGCACCCTGTATTTCTTAAAAATCCCGACTTTTTTAAACCAATTCCTTAACCATTTCATTCTTTTAATTGAATATTATCGTTTCCATATACTTTTATATATGGGCACCCAGGGCCTATGGTCGGTGGGCATTCCTCTTTGTTAATGGTCTTCCGGCGTCTGAGAGTAATTATGCAAGAAATAAGTGAAAGAAGATTTATTTGTATTCGGAGCTTAATTGCAAGAAACTGAAAAGATTTTATAACACACAGCTTCACGCGAATTGAAAGCTATACGCACAATGTTCCGTGATATTTTTACGAAACAATTTAATATATAATTCAAGCAAGCTTGAGGAGTAATAAAATCAAATAAGAAACAGAATGTGCCATAATTTTTGCAAAAGTAATGTCATAATAGCTCTGTATGTTTACGGCGCAAAGAGGTGAAAATTTCGCTTCCCCTCTTGCAAATAAGTTCCCGAGGTCTCGAGGCCACGCGACTGTGGCTTGTTGTCAAAGCGATTCTGTAGTGAAATTTGAAATTGTCAAAAACAATTGTCACATGTTAAACCAAAACGATTACGACGTGCTGAAAATAAGTTCTTCATTTGGTGCATTACTACAAAATTGTGAATAATTTCATAAATAATTTATTAATTTCAATAGTTTTATGTCATTATTTTAAGACAGGTGAATTTTAGGTTATGGTCTTCTTGATTTGCACGAAACATCCCAGAATATCGCATATAGCGTTTTCTTACTTTCCCAATTTTATCCCCACTATTCAACTTTACTGTCAAAAATCTCGGTATCCCGCGAGATCCCGTGTGGCGTAAACATACAGAGCTAATGTAAATGCCATAATTTTTGCAAATGGCGTCAAATACCATTGTGCTTTGACATTTATGTTGTATACAGATTGATAATTTGTTCGACTCAAAGCACATTTGACATTTGACGCTATTTGCAAAAATTACGGCACATTCACATTAGGGCATTACTTTTGCAAAAATTACCATCTGGTCAAAGAGGTTTGCCTACTGCCAAAAAAAGGATGTTATCAACTTATTGAATAAACAATTTGGTGATAATTGGACTTGTATGGTACAAACAGGGGCCAGTTCACGCAATTCGACACTCGAAGTCACCATCGACGCTTTTTTGAAAACGACATTAGTTTCAACAAGTTTTAATTTAGATTCACGTAAGTCGACGTGTCGAATCCGAATGTCGTTTTGACAACAAAACCGTTGTTAAAAAAAGTGCCAAAATTAATGGAACCGCTGCAATTATATTGTTACTTTTCCATTAAATCCGTTTTAAAGAGTTTTGGCTAATGTCTTGTGCTTCTCCATCCATTAAACCATAATTGCCCTCTGCTTTTTATTATTTTGATTTTACCTAGAATAATCACGTTAAATTTTGAATAAATATAATTACTAAACTAAACTAAATTTTGAAGTATTAGTGCCTCTGTTAATTAATTTTTTTTTACCATAGATGACAATTACAAGTTTGGCGTCGAGAAGATTAACGACACTTTTAAAACGACAAACACAAAACGTCGACTTGCGTGAACAGAAACGACATTGAACGTGTCGTTTTTAGTCGACGTTGAATTGCGTGAACTGGCCGCCTCAGATCTTGTTGGATGAAACTAATACTATCAGTGCAAGATTTTAAGACAGAAGAATGTGAATGTTTTGAAGAGCCTAATTTAGGGGACCTAAGAGTGTAATTGTAATGAAGGATTAAAGTCATTATAAAAATACATTTTATTTCTTATTATTCTATCATCAGTTTATCAATAGGGACTATTTTCTTTAATCCAAATTAAAAAGGACTTTTTCCAAAGGTGTCCAATCGAAAAGGACTATTTATGCAGTAGCTCCCTGAGCAAAAGGGACTATATCAGAAATTTGACAATTAATATCTATTTAGATAATTTTATCTAAGAGTGGATGCCTAGTTACAATTCCGAGTTTCAGCATGGACAATTCGAATTTACAACGTGTTCCAAAATACAATTCACGGTTTTCATTTGTTATTATTATTTGAAAACATGGACAACAACGAAATTCTGCAATATGTAAAATTTTTAATAAGCCAGATCTACGTTAATGTTTTTACAATGATCAGAATGGCAGATCCAGTCAATCCACTAAGGGTGAAATGAAAGAATCATTTACGTAGGAGCTTTGAAAAAATTTATTCAAATTTTACCCTACAATAAAAGTTAGTTGGATAAGAAAGAGCTGGTAATTTTTTATTTTGGCTGGCGTCTGCAATGTCCTACCGTGTAGCAGAACAAACCTTCGAAAATTGAATTGTTAAATAGAAATGCGTTTTCCATACAAATTGAGGTTTGAATTATAACTTGGCACAGGCCCTAAGTATTCAAAACTACGGTGTGATATTAGGTGTTGTATGTTCTTTATATTTATATTTAAGAAAAAAAGACAGACAAAATGATAATTGTTTTATTGTTTTCCTAAAGTATTCTTATGGTGACTTTAGTCCCTTTTAACACTCCGCAAATAAGAAATATCAGCAGAAGTTGTACAACACTTTTTTTAAGTTATTAGTTAAATAAATAATGTAAAAGATTTTTGGTTTTAGCAAATTATTTTAAGGAAGTAGAGAATTTTAGAATCATTTAGTTTTGAATATACTAGACTATTATCGCTGTACGTTATTTTATTTCAACATAGCTGCTGCTGCAACTGCTGTTTTCTTATCAAATATCACCGAGATACGTTACTAATCTAAGCTTTTGCATAATTGGTGCAATTTCTTTACGACGAAGTGATGTTTTATATTATTAGGATATCAAGGCAATCATTTCGATATGCAATCATTTCGATATCAAATACAATACAAATTAACATAATATATTTATTAAATAATTCAAATAACACAACCGTGCCTCGTACACTTCTTAATAATAAAAAAAAATCTTACGGGTATTGAATCGTCGATGCCTCCAGACTGGTTGGCCAGTGTTCCCCTCAAGCATTTCCGCAATGCTATTTAAAATGTTAAATTGCTCCTCTGTTTTTGCAAAAGCATTTTCCACTAAAATTGTACTTAAAACAAATAAACCAAAAAGTGTACTCGAAAACATATTCACTCCGCGTGGTACGTTATCGACCCTTTGTCGAAATGCGAATGCTGCGAATGGCATGAACTCCGACGGGTTTGCCAAGAATATAAATTTTTTTGTTGGCCGCTGAAAAAGAAACCGTTAAAGACAGGTATAGGCGGCAGTCTTTAAGTTTAAGTGATACACCTTTCTAACGAAACAAAATTTGCAGTGCCTTGAGCAAAGACGCGACGTGCACTTGAATTTATTTCGAGATCAGGTTTTGCATTCTTATATCAACCGACCCTTACAAGTTTATCCAGGCCATTAAATGCAGTATGTATAATCGAATTTACCTGCAGGTAAAGTTTTATCAAAAATATATTTAACCGTGATGTAAAAGACTTCTTTTAAGTGTTGAGGATGGCATTCAGCTCCAAATGGGCCACTACTGAATGGAACGTCATCGAACCTGTTTCTATATATTCTTAGCAGTTCAGAATTCCGAAGATTTTGGCGAAGTTGGTTTGTATTTATTGAATTAGGAACTGGAATGACGCATTGCGTTCGAAATTAGTGTGTCAATAGGTTGGCAAACTCGTCAAATAGTCCATGCAAATTAGTATAGCAAAATGAAAAGAACTTTTGAAGCTGCAGAATTCCAGTTTGTTAGAACTTTCTATCATTTGCGTGTTAGCTATAGGCAGGCACTGTTCTTCTGTTGTTCTTCTTCGACTAACTCATGTAAACAAATTAATATAAGGAAGAACTGGGTAACAGTAACTCAAATTGTGAAAGGTCATTGATTTGTTTTATTTATATAAAAACACGTTTCATATTAAAATTGTTTTGAAGGTAATTTTCATGATTTTTACTTCAACTCCTTTATCGGGCAAGGAATTTAGTTCTCCGATTCTGGAATAGTTCTGGACTTATCAAGGCAAGCGGCAGTTTGCTGAGTTCGTAAGGGCAAACAACTAAAGTCTTATTTACGTCTAAACATGAACAGAGTGTTTTTTTATAAAATTTATGCGATTTTTATAAGCACTATAAGTAATTTTTCATTTGTAACCGATAACCACAATATAAATAATTTATTATTCAATGAGTTTTTTTCCCTATCCTTCTTCGTTTTCTCTATTTTTACATTTTTTACATTTCGAAATGAAATTTTTTTTCTCCTTCAGTCTAATTATATGATCAAAAGTGGGTGTACTCAAAATTATTCCATCAGATGGCGTTATAAGTTATTTCAATTTCTCAATCAATGAGATGGTGTTACTAGGTAGTCTAGTTAGCATTACCAATCATTTTGATGATTAACAGAAAGCGTTCATATAAAAGTGGTTAGTCCGAACTATGGTGTTAGATGACGTTAGGTATACTAGTTATTTACCTGAACTTTTATGATGGAAGGAGTCATTTTTGTTATTCCCGATTGCAATAAATTTTGAGCTTTCGCTCGAATTCAAATTTTTTGTTTGTGTTCCGTTTTGTACATGCGGCTTATGTCAGATGTTTGCAAATGAAAATGTATAATAAGTAGAATACAATAAGCTATGTCGTTAGATCTATGGCGGCCATCTCCAGAGGGCGGATTAACATTTTCTTCACAACACCTCAACATTGGTATCAAATGAAATACATAATACATCACCCGAAAAGTGAATTAATTTCGACGAAGTATCACGTTACGTGAGAGATAAGGAAGAGTTGAGGAGATAAGCTCCTTGGTCAGTAATGTCAGGGATTCGAGAAGTGTTGTCAACAATTTGTTTGAGCTCAACTTCCTTGCTAAAAATTCTGGCACCATTTGAATATTTCTGGTAATTAATGAAACCAAATGGTTAAAAATCTGAACTTGCACTATTACATATATTCTGATAGCCACTCCATTCCTAATATAAATGACAATGCCCGTGTAGGTGAATGTTTGGTTTAAATTATAATGCTTATAACTATAAGCAGTGCCTGGAGAGAGGGCAGGGAACTGTTGTAAAGAGAGATGATAAAGAGATGGGCTTTGTAATAAATTATTATATCCATGAAACGTAATTAATCAAATATGTTTTATTTATGTTACTAATATAGCATTTAAATGGTAAATAAACTACTTATACCTACTAAGGTAATACTATTTACTTTCGCAAATTTCTATTCAGTTCCATTCACCTCTTATCAAATCCGACACTTTTTCTCCGATCATAAACGAAGCAGCATTGGTATGAGCTGTTGGTGGGAATGGAATAACCCCGGTATCTGCTACCCTTAATCTTTGTATTCCATAAACTTTCAATTCTGGACTTACTACAGCTGTTGGGTCTGAATCTGGGCCCATTTTGCAACTAGCAACCTGATGATGCAGTGTGTATGCCAATGTTCGAATCGAGCATCTCCAGTAGTTGTCAGTTCCGAAATGATACTGCTCGCAGCCAGGTAAAGGTATGTCATGAAGTCTAGCACCAAGTTGCTGTAATCCTGGATATCGAGATATTCTTATTGCTTCCTTAATACCCTGCAAAATTGTTTCTTCGTCATTTGGATCGTCAAAGTAGTTGGGCTCTAAAACGGGGTAGTGTAATGGATTTTTGCTTTGTAACCGAACTGTTCCAAAAGATCTCGGATGAAAGTGCATTATGAGGAAGGAAAAATGATCAGATGTGGTTGTTTCAAGTGGCTTGTATACTGTGTCGTAAATAATATCTTTCAGGTTTGCGCCTATTTTTAAACCCGTACCCTGATCTGATGCAAAACTTCCAGCAACAAAAATCAATTCGGCGTCCGGTAAGCCCGCTGGTTCTCTGGAATTTGGTGTTTTTACGAATGCCAGCGCTTCAACGCCTCCAATCATAGTGAACTTGCCTTGTCCTCGGAAATAAGCTTGCATATCACGAACTGTCATATCACCAATTTGCAAGGAATTACCAGTCGTGTTTAATATAAAAGTAGGACCAAAGTGACTTAGATGATCGTAAATAATGCTTCCCACCGGAAGATCGTTTATTACTGGAATGCCCATACTATGCAAATGTTGAGCTGGACCAACGCCAGACAGCATAAGCAATTGAGGTGAATTGAAGGCGCCCGCACATAAAATAACTTCTTTGCTTGCGAATCTTGTGTACACCCTTCTGTTGCTATAAAATTCAACACCATTAGCTATTTTCGTGTTAGGATCTATTAAAACTTTTGACACATGGGCTTTAGTTAGTATAAACAAATTTTTTCGATCTCTGATTGGTTCAATATACGCTTTACCTGCGCTATCTCTTTGACCTCTTACAGTTTGTGCTTGAACGTACGAAACTCCCAGCTGAGATGCTCCATTGTAATCCACCATATCTAGACCAGCTTCTTGGGCAGCTCGTACAAAACCATGAACCATTGTGGTACGATAGGGAACATCTTCCACGCCCATTGGTCCTGTATAGTTATGATATTCTGAATTTTCTAATCCTCGTAAGTTAGCCCGTTCTGATTTTAAGAAATAAGGAAGCACCTCCCTATAAGACCACCCTGTATTTCCTGCTTCAGCCCATCTATCAAAGTCACGACGATTGCCACGATTGTATATCATGTAGTTGATAGAACTGGTTCCACCGACCGCTCTTCCACGAGGTAAGTAGCATTCATTATTATACATCCCAAAGCAAGCTCTTTTTTGTGGAGTTGATTTGTAGTTCCAATTGGAGGCGGTTCCTTGTAAAAAGCCTGCTAGTACTGGAACTTGGTGGAACAAATTTTCACCCTCTCCAGCTTCCAGTAGTAGAACATTCCAATCTGGACGTTCGGTTAAGCGATTTGCAATAACGCATCCTGCTGGCCCAGCACCAACTACTATAAAGTCATAAGTCATCGGGAGACGTGCAGCATCTGAAAAAAAATTATTCGTGTAGTTATTAATGAGTCTTCAAAATTGACATAAAAAAATGTAAATGTGGCATTAATTAATTGCTGCCACGCGATAAATCATGATATTTGATGCTATGGGATTGGGAGCTGGATTCTTACTAAAATGGCTGTAAAAATGGGAACCGGTTAATATATACTCGGTTGTTTCATTAGATAGAGGCCTCGCTACTACAATTGCATATCCTCAACAAGAAATTGAGGCTGAGTTGGACTCAGGTATACTACTATATGGGCCAGGCATAGCCGATTAATTAATTGTAAGCATTACGTTTTTCTTGAAATGACATTTTGTTCAACTGGGTGAGAGTTAATCCTGGGTTTGTTTTGTTTGTTAAGGTATATCCTTTTGTAATTTACCACATTTTAGACAAAAAAATGAAAATAAAATATTGGCAAGAGAGAAACATTTTTGCGCGCGTTGAGAGTAATTTTTCAAGGTTGCAACGTTCGCTTTTAATGTAATTGTTGTTGTGATTTGCGACGATTCGAAAACGACGGAAGATCTGTATTGATGAAGACAGAATAAAGCTGGGTTTCCACTTGTACACTTTTCGAGTGGAAATGTAACATTCCACTAAGTGTAGACAAGTTTATGAGTGTAAACACCAAAGTGTAGGTTTACATTTAGTGGAACGTTACATTTTTATATTCCACTACTCCACTCATAAGTGTATATTTGTAAACAAGGCATACCACTTAATGGAAGCGAATGTATTCAAAGTTGTCTCCACTTAAAAGTTTACAAACCTATTTTGATAATTTCTGAGTGGAGCGGTACACTTTTTGACAACTGTTTAGTTGTTCTTTCTATGAAGCATTCATTTATGAAAGTATATTGTAAAGCGACTTAAGAAAAGGGTCTGTGTTGCGTAATTTATTCATTAATAAATTTCTTCTTGATAATTTGTTCAACAGAATAACCAAAATGAGTAAAATTGTGTGGACAAGAAATATGACATTGTCTCTAATAGAATCATTAGAGGAATCCACTGCCCTTTGGGATGTTACATGTAAAAAGTACAAAAATAAAATAAAAAGAGATGAAGCATTAAGATTAATTGGAGAAAAATGAAATATGCCACTCGGGGAAATAAAATCAAAAATCACGAAATGAAGAACCCAGTATCCTACTGAGAAAAATAAAATGAAAAAAGATAAAAGTGGCGCTGGGATTGGAGAAAAATACAGAACAAAATGGGAATATTTTGAGTGTAACTTTTTATTCCAACATGAAAATATAGATAACCAAAACTGAATCTATGGTAAGTAACAAATTTAAGTTTATTTAGATAGCAAGTATGTATGGGAACAAGTATTTGGTATGTTCTAAAACCTATTAGATTTAAATATATTGTAACTGCCAGCTAACTGCACCTTCCCGTGAAAAATAATGTTTGACTTCATTTCGAATTTCTTTTGCTGTATACGGCAGAGTTTTGATGGTGTAGTCTATAAGGGTGTCAAAACTTCCTTGTCCACTTCTAATCTCCAAGAGCCAGGTTTTATCGATCCATTATCGAGTTCGGTATCAAAAGTACCGGGTGTCGCATACCTATCACAATGCGTCGTCATACTGTGAAAGATTTATAATTAAAATAAAGGCTTCCACTATTTGAAGGTGTCTTAATGTTGATGTGCTTGCCGTCTGAAGCGTCCACGCAGTTCCCATTTAGAAGCGAAATCTTTTGCTATCTGACACCTGTTGAGTCCTCAGATAAGAAATTGCATAAAAGCAAATAAAAAAAACATAAACAAATAAAATACAGATTTTGTCACTAAACAAAGCACAATTTATTATACACTATAAAACAAAGTAAGGTAAAAACTTGAGCACATCACATTAAAACACTCCGCAGAAATCCTCAACCGGGGAAGGTACCTAATCCAGGAACATTATAATCTTTTCTGAAAAACCAAATGTATAAATTATAAACCATAATAAACATGAAAATACTTCCTTCGTAAAATATCCTCACACATAAGTCGACTCGACGCAGATGACAGAAGATGGTTGAAATCCATCCATGAAGAATCTGAAAAACAGCAACAATCAGGAAAATCTAAAAACAAGTTCCACAAATTAATTACCTGTCAACACTAGAACGAA
The DNA here is from genome assembly GCA_963855945.1 of Thereva nobilitata. Taxonomy (NCBI): domain Eukaryota; kingdom Metazoa; phylum Arthropoda; class Insecta; order Diptera; family Therevidae; genus Thereva; species Thereva nobilitata. The sequence goes on from OY979697.1 coordinate 40,628,529, forward strand.
ACTCCGCCTCCTGAGGATCCCCGCCAAAGCTCCAAATATTGCTATAAACTATAGGTTAGTTAATAACTATCAAAATGAGAAAGAAATAAACTTACCAGTAAAGTGACACCAAATCCATTTGACATATGAAGAAAAAAAGAGACGATCAGCTGTTCGAGTGACTACATAAACCAAATTATATACTTCGAAAATAAAAGTTCCCCACCAATTTTATTGTTAGAAAACAGCATAAATACCGACACACAGGGCACATCAAATCAGATCACTTCAGATCTTTAAGCGAGTTTGAGCTTAGTAGATAAAAGTAAAATTCGAGAATTTTATTAAAAGTGATTTCAATCATAACCATAAATAAAAAGACTGAGTTGAGCTCTTTTTATTTCATTCCTAAGGATCTATTGACGAGATTGAGTCAATATCCATAGAAACCGAGTTGAAGGTTTTCACCCCATCCTACCCCAGATCCGCTAATGAGCTTGAATCAGCATCTATAAATCATAGAGGTCGTTGGACCTTCATAAACATTATCAGGAAATTCCACAGAGGGCGACGCAGTAAAGAAGCAAAACACAACAGAAGCAAGGCAAGATCACATAAATCTAGTCAAACTCCGGCATACAGGTGGCGTTATCCAAAACAATAATAAATCAAGGTAGTTCGTAATTTAAAGGAAAATATTTTCGGCATTTCAAAATTAACATATTATTGGATTTAACATTGAATTATACTGAATTAGATATTAAGGAAAGAACTTATCAGTCAGAAATAAATTATAATTGAATTATTCGAAAGTTATCTTTTATTTGAATCACACCTTTCCTGCACCTTTAATTTTGTCAGGATTAAAGTGGTAATTCTGTACAACACCATTTTCCTTCTGTATTTGGCATCTAACAGTAATAAAAATATTTAAATATTTATTGTTGTATATTTCAGACGTTATATGATCAGTGCAAAGCACTTGATGAATATACGGTCTTTGGCAGTTTTGTAGCGACTGAAGTTCGTGGTATCAAACACTCTGATGTTCGTTCGAAATTAAAAAGACAAATTCAAAAATGTCTACTAGAGGCAGCTGAGGAAGATACTTCTTTAGACACAAATTCAACCTTTTTTGTGTTTTCACCTGAGCTGTTTGCTGCAAACACAGCAGAAGCTTTTACCCCACGTCCATGCAATTCAAATACAGAAGATTCTCAAAACTAATAAAAATATTGCTTTATTAGCCTTTAAGTACATTTTCTACTTTTAAAGCTAGATAAATTCGTTTGCAAAGTTCTGGTACTATTTTTGAAACCGTACTCTTTGGAATTCTGAATAAATACAGAATCTCCTATAAAAAATGAAGTAATTATTTAGAGAATTGTTATTTGAAACAAACATATATCTATGGCTAAATACCTTAATGTCACATCAAGACGTTCATTTGTGGGAATGCTTTTCCGTGTATCATTTGTTTTCAATAAAAGGCTTCACTTTTTGCAATAAAATTTCAAATTCCTTGGGTGTCATTCTTAAAAAGTTTTTAAACCATTGCTCATCACTGCTTTCCAACTCTGGTAACAAATTAGCCATTATTCCAAATTTCTCTCGATGTAATATCCAATTTCGGACAAAAAAGCGCACGAAGAATTTACAACATTTTTTTACTAATAACTCATTTGGACATATTATTTGTTCAGTATGTGACAGGTTGTTGTTTAAAGTCGATTTGAAAGTACCAGCTCCTCAGCATCAAGGAATTTTAAGTAAAATTTTACCTCTTATATCTACGGAGAATATAGGCTCTATGCAACGTTAAATAAAAAAAAGATAAAGATCTCCAAAGATGTATCACATTTTTCACGTGCACTCGGTACACGCCATCTCTTTTTATATGAAGAAAGCTCAAAACAATTAAATGCCATCTATGGGCTTCTCAAGTAAGTGAAAAATAATTCAAAATAGGCTCCAAATGACGACTTTCCTCTATCAGATTTCAATTGTGTAACTACAAGTGTTATCTACTCGTATGTTAAAGCAAGAGTAGTTGCGAGTACTCTCACGAGAAAGAGTAAGAAATAGTAAAAATTAGGGTAAATCTATAGAGTTGCAGTACCCACCTCCGATTTTTTTCAAATTTTCATATTTTATGTATTTTGATGCGTAGAATCCATTTTTGGAAAAATTAATTGCCGCTGACGCACCGTTTCGCCGTTATTCGAGTTTGAAGTTGCCAAATTTCGGTTTTTTGGAACGTCACAACCGCCATATTTCTTTTCCGTTTTTTTTTCAAATTTTCATATTTTATGTATTTTGGTGCGTAGAATCTATTTTTGAAAAAATAAATTGCCGCTGACGCACCGTTTCGCCGCTATACAATTTTGAAGTTGCCAAATTTCGATTTTTTCAAAAGTCACACATATTGATGACATTTATACACAAATGTATATTTCGATGTGGACAATTTATTTTTGGGAAAAAAATTGCCACTTATGCACCGTTTACCTCGTATATACCGTTTTTTTTAATACATTTGTAAAGCACGTCATTGTATGGGAGTATGAAATAATAACTGCCACATTTGACTTTTATATATATATAAATTTTAAAATAATTAAAAGTCAAATGTGCTCGTTATTATTTCATACTCCCATACAATGACGTGCTTTACAAATGTATTAAAAAAACGGTATATACGAGGCAATTTTTTTAAGTAACGGTGCATAAGTGGCAATTTTTTTTTTCAAAAATAGATTCTACGCACCAAACTACATAAAATATGAAAATTTGAAAAAAATCGGAAAAGAAATATGGCGGTTGGGACGTTCCAAAAAACCGAAATTTGGCAACTTCAAACTCGAATAACGGCGAAACGGTGCGTCAGCGGCAATTAATTTTTCCAAAAATGGATTCTACGCATCAAAATACATAAAATATGAAAATTTGAAAAAAATCGGAGGTGGGTACTGCAACTCTATAGATTTACCCTACCTTCGATTCGACTGCTAAAACAAAATGGCTTATGTCATTTGGAAAGACGTCACCTATAAACATTAAACAGTGCTGAAATCTTGATGTCACATTTGAGTGGCCGTTTATATAATTCTTGTGAAATTATTTTTTCTAATAATTTTTTTTTGATTGTTACAAAGTACAATTGTCATTGGACAATGTTCATTAATTATTAAAGTTATTCAAAGTTTTAAAATCAAAAAACATCATGAATTATAACATTGTTTGGGCCTTGCATATTGTACATATTCCCAAAAATTAAACATATTACATATGTAAAGGAATTTCCAAATCGCCGGCCTATCAACTCCTCTTTCGGTGACATTATTAGGTAGGTTAACACGCAACGAGTATGCCACATTCAACAATTAGTTACTATCGCTACAACTTATTCAATATGTCCCGTGAAATCGCCACCATTATCACGCGTTGGAGTGTTTTTCCTTTCTCCTAATCATGTCTTATGCTTATGACACACATGTGGTATCGATATTATAATTTCGATATCATAATATCGACAATATCATAATTTCGTTAGATCCCTGACACACATAAACCTAGTATCGAAGTAGTTTGCTTTGACAGAAAAACTCAAAAAAGGAGACATATGTAAAATAAACTAAGCAGCCTTCTAAAGCGAGAAAACACTATAAACACGAAATTTCACAACCGCCGACTGCAATTGACAACATTTTCCGACAGAGGCGCTGTGCACAGTAAAAATGGTGTATATTACCTTAATACCAACTAAATTTAGCAAATCTGTCGCATGCAACAACGCCACCGTGTACGGAGGAGGATTTCTGAATTAAAATGAGAATGATTAATATTTTTAAATCGATAGAGAAGAAGTTGCGATAGGCTTGAAAAGTTGAAAACAATCTGGTGAATTTGCAATTATCTAATCGCACATACCGCCTGTTAAGGCACCGAGCAAATCCGTGTTACTTTATTATAAATGAGAAGTAATTTCAGTCGCATTAATTTTTGCATAAGTGGTGCTACAAGATTTTTTTTGGTATGAACTGTCAACAGATTTGTTGAGTATCACTTGAACAGAAATGGATCCACTTGTTACGGCGATGCAGATGTCGCGGCTAAATTTCGATCGTGTTGCTCTAGTGATGTGTAATTGCTCCATTTTTTTGTGGTAATGCATGATTAGATATTGCAAATCATTTATTATCTGTTGTGAGCAGAATATCTTTTGGGTTGTTTTGTGTTTATTAAAAAGGGCCAGCAGTCTATTACCACGTTTATAAGCGGAGTTTCCCTCCTGATGGAAGTTTCGATCCGGAGTGAAACACCGCTTATAAACGGGTAATTCCTAATTTTAGAAACTAGATGAATAAGTCCTCCTGAAACTAATGGAACCACTTACTGTTTACGAAAGAGCGCAGACAACATTTCAAAAACCAAAACTAGTAATTCACTACTTGATAACAGAACTACATTAATTCGAACTATCCGCTCAAATAAAAATGAATTATTGAAACTTCTGAAACGGTAGGAAGATAACATTGAAATTTTTTTCTATAAAAATTTTCAAATCACTGCGCTCTTAGAATTTATAAAATCAAATCAAAGAAAAACTACTTTATTGTTTCTCCGTGAATCTGTAAAAACTAAAAAACTCTATGTTCACTTGAGACCGCTTCATTTGACACCCAAACTAAGTTCGCTATAAACAAGAACGCTCCTTTAGCGAAGAGGGAAAAAATAAGATACAAGTATCGAGATGGTCTATCCAAGTATTCCTTCAATATTGAACTGGTATGACGGCTTGAATTTAATTAAGGAAAAGATAAGAATATCGAAAGGCTGTTTTAATGCTGTGGCCTTGACGTCAACTCTTAATAAATCATGTTTGATACTTCTCTGTTTGTTTTTTTATATACTAAGTAATAGCTTTGGAAAGTTGTGCCATGGATTAATATAAAGTCGAGCAATGCAAAAAGCGAGTTTTAAAAAATATCCATCGTAATATCTGTGTTTTTTTTCGGACAACATAATTGACCAAATGCACAAAAATTCTAGAGTTGTTTACAAAAATTCCTAGAAACATGTTCTGCTCATTACCTGCCAAGTGTTCTGATTGAAAATATTCCTGTACGTGAAGTGTTGCTAAATGAGGCATTTGCATTAATTTAAAGTCATTTTTTAGCAATTAGGATTTCGTCATGTACCATTGTGGCGAATATTGAACAAAGATCCAGATATTTGAATGATTGATGAGGCAAGTACTGCGTTCCAATTGTTATGGAACCGGTTTTTTAGGAGGGTGAAGTAAACAGGTAAACACGGAAGTGTTAACTGAATTAAAATGGTTGGCTTGAAAACTAAAGCATGAACCAAAATAAGATGTAATGCACATGATTGTATTTATTGTACGGTTACGGAAGGTTACGTCTCTTACGTTTTGTGCCGTAAAAATCGCACAAACCGTCATCATTTTAATCTATAGTGACCATATTTTTATACGCTCTCTATTAGCTTGATCTGTAGGTATGTTGTATGTTTCATGTAAACAAATTTTGCAACTTTATTTTGACCCACTTTCATGTAACGGATCAACTTGAAATTTTGTAGATATGTATAGTTCACGTGACAATGCATTCTGACCATTTTGTAAAAAAAACAAGATGGCGGTTCCAAGATGGCGGTCAAATTTTGCAATTGTGCTCCCCGACCCCCGACATGGGTATCAAATGACAGGGTATGACAAGTAGAATACAATTAGCTATGTGGCGTCATTCAAAATTCAAAATGGCCGACTACCTTTTTCTTTACTTACAACCCACTCGATATAGGTATGAAATGAAAGGAAATGACAAGTAGAATACTATTTGCTCTGTGGCGTCATTTCAAATTCAAAATGGCGGACCATCTTTTGATACGCTTTATATTAGCTTCACCTGTATGTTGTATCTAGTTTGTATCTAGTCTTGCAACTTGATTTTGACCCACTTCCGTATAACCGATCAACTTCAAATTTTGCACATGTGTATAGTTCGCGTGTTAATGCAATCTGACCATTTTGTAAGAAAATCAAGATGGCGGTGCCAAGATAGCGGGTGAATTTTGCAATTGGGTTCTCCGACATAAGTATCAAATGAAAGGGTATGGCAAGTGCAATACAATTAGCTATGTGGCGTCATTCAAAATGGCGGCCAACACAAAATGGCGGATTACCTTTTTCTGTGCAACTCCCTCGGTATGGGTATCAATTGAAAGGGTGTGACAATTGGAATACTATTAGTTGTATGGTGTCATTAAAAATTTCGGCCAACACAACATGGCGGTTTATTTTTTTCTTCACAACGCCCTCGGTATGAGTATTAAATATAGTAAAGTAAGCTGCGTGACGTCATTTTAAATCTAATATGGCTTTCATTACAAAATGGCGGAAGACATATAATAGACTAAAAAGTAGAAAATAAAAAATATAGTTTAAAAAAACTAAAAAATACGCTTTTATTTTAAAATGAACTAAAAAGTAAAAAATAATTTTGAATGTAAAGTTTTTATTGCTCTAGCCAGTATATGGGAACTACCTACCTTTCGAAATGGGTAACTGTTCCCAGAATGGGTAACACATGGTCACTTTATCTTAATCATAACAGCCTATAAAACATTTGTTTGAACCCCCTAATATGTTTGCTGGTTTAATTAGGCAGTTGTGTGATTTCATTTCTGAACACATCCAAAAAATTGCCAAAAAACTATTAAAAACAACAATTTGACAGACGTCAATGTTATTGTCAATGTAAATAATTAGCGGCCTTTTAGGTGTTTGATCATTTATTTCTCGTCGAGAGATTTTGTAAATATTATTTTAAAGACGAAATGCAAGAATGTTAAACTGCAGGTGTCGAGAGAAAAAGCTAAGGACAGAGGGTTCAGTTTGCCGTAAAAAATAAGTTGTAAAAAAGATCTCAGATTGCTATTTTAGTGAACAATTTTATAGGATTATTTTCTTCCTACAATTTTTCCTTTTGTTTCATGAAATACAATGCAATCAGATCCACTTCGCTATTTTTTTAAAATACCCTGTTTTTATAAGGAAAAAAGTAAATTTAAGTGGCGCTCTTTCGATATATCCGATGTTATTGAGAACAGAGAACAACTAGCAGCTGGAGAAATACCAAAAGAAAAGAGAGGTGGAGACAGAAAGTCCTACAAAACTCAAATGAAAAAGAATAATTTGAGAAAATGATTAAAGGTCTACCGGCGCGGAATCTGAGAGTCATTTTTCAAGAAATAAGTGAAAGAGGATGTATTTGTATTCGGAGCTTAATTGCAATAAATTGAGAAGGTTTTATAACGCCCCAGCTCCACGCGAATCGAGAGCTATACCCACAATGTTCCGTGAAATATTTACGAAAGAATTTAATATACAATTGATGTTTTCGATGTTTGTGTCTTGAGGAGTAAAAAAATCAAACAAGACACAGATGTTAGTACAATACAAAGACTGTTTACTGAAAAACGAAGAACAAACTCATAGCTAACGCATTCTACAAGTTGGGGCAAAAGAAATGTCATAATGTGAATGTGCCATAATTTTTGCAAAAGTAGTGTCATAATGTAAATGTGCCATATGCCATTGTGCTTTGACATTTATGTTGTATACAGATTGACAATTCGTTAAGGGGCCTATCCACTATCAGTTTTGCGTGTCATGTCATGCAAGAAGGTTATTTTCCCATCCATTATCATGCATGCAGTCAATCCTCACTTTTAAGGAAGAGGTGGTAGTGAAAATTTGCTGTAGTATGAGTGCTACAAATATGAGTGATACATACTAAATATGTATGATTTGACCTACTCACTTCGAAATTCATAGTCAGAGTGACGAAATGATTGACAGCAACAGCATCCACCGTCCTTCATGCTGTCATTCACTTAGCTCCGCCCACAGGATTTTAAACAGTTTTTATTTTCGTCATGCATGCAGGAACTTCCATCCTGCAATCCCATCCACTGTACGGCAGCGTGTCAGTCAGCCGTGAATGTCATGCATGCTCGATAGTGGACAGGCCCCTTTAGACTCAAAGCACATTTGACATTTGACGCCATTTGCAAAAATTCCGGCACTTCACATTAGGACATTACTTTTGCAAAAATAACCATCTTGTGAAGCCAAAAAAAGGATATTATCAACTTATTGAATAAACAATTTGGTGATAATTGGACTTGTATGGTACAAACAGGGGCCAGTTCACGCAATTCGACACACGACGTCACCATCGACGCTTTTTGTAAACAGTTCTTCAAGTTTTAATTTAGGTTCACATAAGTCGACGTTCGAATCCGAATGCCGTTTTGATAACAAAACCGTTGGTAAAAAATATGCGAAAAATAATGGAACCGCTGCAATTACATTGTTACTTTTCCATGAAATCTGTTTTAAAGGGTTTTTTGCTAATGTGTGATGCTTCTCCATCCATTAAACCATAATTTCCCTCTGCTTTTTTTATTATTTTGATTTGAGCTAGAATAATCATGTTAAATTTTCAATAAATATAATTACTAAACTAAGCTAAATTTTGAAGTATTAGTGCCTCTGTTAATTAATTTTTTTTATCATAGATGACAATTACAAGTTTGGCGTCGAGAAGATTGACGACACTTTTAAAACGTCAAACACAAAACGTCGACTTGCATGAACCAAAAACGACATTTAACGAGTCGTTTTTTTGAGTCAACATCGAATTGCGTGAACTGGCCGGCCCCAGATCTTGTTGGATGAAACTAATACTATTAGTTCAAGATTTTAAGACAGAAGAATGTGAATGCCTAGAGAGCCTAATTTAGGGGGCCTGAGAGTGTATTTGTAATGAAAGATTAAAGTCTTTATTAAAATACATGTTATTTCTTATTATTTTATGGTTTATCAATAGGGACTATTTTCTTTAAGCCAAATTAAAAATTAGTTTTTCCAAAAGTGACCAATCGAAAAGGACTATTTATGCAGCAGCTCCCTGAAGAAAAGGCACTATATCAGAAATTTGGCAATTAATCATACTATGGCCCCTATTAGGGGCCATCCATAAATTACGTCACACGAATTTCATGATTTTTTGACCCCTCCCCCGTCCTTGTCACAGGTGGTCACATTTGTGAGACTCCCCCCTCCCTAGTGTGACGTCACATATTTTGCAATTTTACATCTAGCAATTATTATCTAAATTAAAACAGCAGTTCCGAAATTAGGTTAGTTTCCATTTAAATTATTTTTTAATAAAATCAAAATCAAATCAAACAAATTAACAAAACAAAAAACGATTTATTATATTAATGGAAAGATACAAATTTAATTATCTTGAGTCCATGAAATTTGAACCCACTCCCTTAAACTATTTATAACTGGCATAGCAGACACTTCGATCTTGTTTGGGTTGTTAAAATATTAGATTTTGAAATGTGACGTCACGAATTTTAGGACCCCTTCCAACCCCTTGTCACACAATGTCACACTTTGTCGACCCCCTCCCCCCCCTTAACGTGTGACGTAATTTATGGATGGCCCCTTACCATAGTCACCTCACTTTTTTTCTCACGTCACATTTTTTGTCACGTCACTTTAAAGCAGTGATGGGAACCGAAAAGAAGCTTTATATCGGCTCTAGGAACTTAAAAACAATTCTGGAACCTTTTTTTAAAAATTCTTATTGTGGTCCGCAGAGCCTTTTTTAGCATCAAAATATAATATGGAATTCGTAAATGATAAAATCTCAATTTAAAATGTCGGTTCTGGTTTGGTAACGAAACCAAAAAATAAAATTCTTCTGGTTCCGATTCTTGAATTCACAGTTTTTATTTATTTAAATGCAGCCTAAAAGGCACTCTTGGTTACAGAAGTAAGGAGAATTGCTTTTGACAGAGAGAAGTAACCGTTATGATTCTATGAATGATATGAGTTCTTTATTGCTTTACTGGAATTTGAAAAAAAAATGAATTACCTTGGCTTGGTAGGCTTGCTGAAATAGTACACCCCGTCCAGCTACTCAAGTCAACGTGGATAGGTGCTTGTCTGGTATGAAATTTATATTAACTGATCAAAGAAATAAGCTAACACCTACTATAGTAATCTTGAAAATATCTTACTTTTACGTTTCAATAAATCATTCGATTATGACTTTGAATATTAAATATCAAGAAATAAAAATTAAACATGTACAAATACTTATATGTATAAATACTTTTGTACCAATTTATATGAATTTTTATATTTTGGTTTCAAATAAAAATTCGGTCTTAGTACCTACCAAAATGAAAAAATTTCCAACTCTTATTTGAAATGGGTATGGAACCGATGTAAAAATTTTATTCGGTTTGATCCGGAAACGGAATTTTTATAATCTGCAAAATCGGTTGTTAGCGTAAGTGAGTGAAACCGAAAGGAACCGATATACCGAAAAAAAATTTTTAGGTTCCAATCACTGCTTTAAAGTGGTATTCTCATAGTCGAGTGACAAGGAAAAAGTTAATGAGAAAAAATGTCACAAAACTAGGTGTGGTATTCTCGAAGTCATTTTTTGTAGCAAATGTCACTGATAATTGTCATATTTTATCACTTGGAGTTTGTAGGTGACGCTAAGATTTTTTAAAATGGATAGTGATAAAGGGTAATAAATATGTTTTATTTTAATATTTTTGATGATTTAAAATTATTTTTATATCCTAGAATTAAAATAACGAACGTATGTAAATAGAAGTATATCATATGTATATAGAAATACCGTCACTTTTTCTACAACAGGTGACTACGAGAATACGAAAATTGGTTTGTAACATTTTTCAATGGGTGACGTGACTATGGGAATAGGGGCCTATATATGTATATAAAAATGAATGTGTGTCTATGTATGTATGTATGTATGTTCGCAATAGGCTCCTACACCGTGCACCCGATCTTAATGACATTTTAACCATGTGCTATTTACATTAAAACTTAGAACATAGGCCAATTCTATTACTTTCTAAAGCCACTCCTAGATGGCGCTGTTACGGAGATCTTCGTTGAAAATCATCACAGAGCTTTGAATTTTTGCATGAAGGTCCGTGGGGGTCTACCATGATGCACCAATTCAAAATGCCCGCCGAAATTTGACCGAAATTCAAAATGAACGCAGAAATATGGTTGAATTTGCTAATTTTATTCCGATTACAATGAAAGTGGGCATCTAGGGGTTTTAAGGTCGCAAATAACGAATTTGTGGTCAAAACTTATAAATTCAAAATGGCCGCGCCAATATGGCCGACGAAATTGCAAATTGTGTACCTATTCCAATGAAAATCGGTATCTGGAGTTTTTTATGGTAGCAAATAACGAATTTATGATCAAGACTTAAATTAAAAATTGTGGGGCCAATATGGCGGACGAATTTTGCCAAGTAAGTGTCATTTCCCAGTTAGTTGTATGTAGGTTCTTCAAGAGTTGGAGAATCGAAAAATCTTGACATTCTAGTTACAAATGGAAAAACATTGAACATAGTGTATCCTGAAGATCTCTAAGCAATCGGTTCAGAATTGATCAACAAGGTTTTTTTGGAAAGATGGTAAGGAGAAGCGAAAATCTGGGATTTTTATATAATGTATAAGAAGGAAGCGAGGGAGGCCCAGCCTCCGCTGGAAAGATGGCGTAGACCAGGGCGCCCAGAGCTTAGGGATGCCAAACTGGATGAAATCGGCTCAGAATCGGGACCGGTGGAGAGAGCCTTGCGAGAGGCCAGGACCGGATCCCGGTTGTAGCGCTGAGATTTTGTATTTAGGAGTTTTGGGTACGAGAAAGCTATTGGTCATGTCCCGTTCGCACCGTTAGCCGAAACAATACTATCTCATTTTCGCATAGTATTTTTAATGAAGCTTTGATCAAAATTAACGAAATATTACTAGCCATCAACAACGAAGAACTTAGAATGGTAGAAAGCTCTCCTTTTAATAATGGTCCGAAAGCTCTCCTTTTAATATTCATGAGTTAGATTTATTGAGAGAATAACAATTCGATGTTGAAGCTAAATATAAGACTTTGGACATATAAAATTGAATTTGAGGAGGCCAATAAAAGTATTTTTTTACTTTTGTAGACATATCCGATTTTGTTCGCCAGTTTCTCTTTTTTAGATAAGTGCTTTATTATTATTCAATATAAATAATTTTATGCTGGAAATATAATCCTTCAATCGTCGTATTTTTCTAACAATGAATAGTGAAAATTAATCACAGTGCCACGAAAGAAAAATTCAAATGGTGACAGGTAAGGCAAATGGCAGCAAGTAGAGCCGTTGAGACAAATGAACAGCGCGACGCACGCTTACAAGTTAAACGAGCCAGAGCTTCTACTTTGAGAATGAGAAGATCACGATTACAGCATGCCCACGCACACCAATGTTATGATTGGTCCAATGGGGAAATGGTTGCAATAATGTCATGATTTAAAGTTTCAAAAACCACCTGGAATGTATTGTTCCAATGGCAAAGCTGATTTGTCACACACAATTAAATATTCCATCTGATCCACTTGAGCTTATGTGGATAGAACTTCTTAGTTGTCCGAAAATTTTTTACTACTTCCTTTATTTCGCTTCGATGTGTGCAGCGAGGCGCAACGGGCTCCAGCTATATCTATTTAAATAATGATATCTAAGGGCGAATGCCAAGCTACAATTCCGAATTTCAGCATAGGCACTTCGAAATTACAACGGGTTTCAAAATACAATTCACGGATTTCATTTGTTATTATTATTTGAAAACATGGACAACAACGAAATCCTGCAATATGTAAAATTTGAATAGGCCAGGGATTCGTTAATGTTTTCAGAATGATCAGAATGGCAGAGCTCATCATCCAGTAAGGGTGGAATGAAAGAATCATTTACGTATATTTGTAGGAGCTTTGAAAAAACTTATTCAAATATTGCCCTACAATAAAAGTTAGTTGGATACGAAATTTGAGCTGGTAATTTTTTTATCAACTTCCCAGTAGGAAGTTATTGTAATCACTCCGAAAATCGGATTCAAAATTTTCAATGTATTTACACGTTTCAAGGTCTCAATAGCATTTTAAGCAAAAATTTGAGAAGAAATATGTGTGTGTGTATGTGTGTGTGTGTGTGCGTACGTATGTGGTCATTTTTCCTGCACGATTTCGCGCGAACCAAAAAAGATATCGACTTCATTGAGGTGCCGTTCGAAGCGTGTTCAAGGAAATATGATCTGAAAAGATTTTCATAAAAATCGGTTGAGCCGTTTTTTGGTTTGAACGACTTAAGTGATTTTTGTACCAGCACGATTTCGCGCGAACCGAAAAAGATATCGACTTCGTTAAGGTGCCGTTCGAGGCGTATTAAAGGACATATGAATTGAAAAGATTTTCATAAAAATCGGTCTAGCCGTTTTTTTGTTTGAACGACTTAAGTGATTTTTGTACCAGCACGATTTCGCGAGAACCAAAAAAGATATCGACTTCGTTAAGGTGGCGTTCGAAGCATGCTAAAGGACATATGATCTGAAAAGATTTTCATAAAAATCGGTCGAAGCGTTTTTTTGTTTGAACAACGTAAGTGATTTTTGTTCCAGCACGATTTCGCGCGAACCAAAAAAGATACCTACTTCGTTGAGGTGCCGTTCAAAGCGTGTTAAAGGAAATATGATCTGAAAAGATTTTCATAAAAATCGGTCGAGTCGTTTTTGTGTTTGAACGAAGTTCGTGATTTTTGTACCTGCCCAATATCGCGCGAACCAAATATGATACACATTTTGTTGAGGTGCCGATCGAAGTGTATTAACTGTATTAAATAATTACATTATCATAACATTCGGTCAAGGCGTTTTTTGTGTTTAAATGAAAACTTCGGCAAGTGTGCCAAGTAACTTGAATTAATTAGTTTTGCTACTGTCTAATATAGTAGATAAGCAATGCCGGTTCTGGACCAAAATCCCATAAGGTTTATACAGGGGGTCTAAATTCACCTTTTCCGCCATCTTGGATTTTCTTTGCTGTGCCAATTGGTTGTGACGTCACAAACAGTAGTGCAATGATGATGATGACGTCATCACGGTTGTTGTTGTATGGCTGAATGGGTACGGGGTACGGGGTACGGGTATGGGTACTGAGTACGGTGTGGAGTACGGGTACTGAGTACGGGTGCGGGGTACGGGTACGGGTACGGAGTACGGGTGTGGGGCCAGACGCCGCATGATAAGACGTCACCTGTCGCGAGAATTTGATAATGCTGCAAGTGTTGCGAATTAAATTATGATGACGTCATCGGTTGTTGTAGGGTACGGAGTAAATGGGTTTTGTCGGCCGGTTAGCCCGATGCCACGTGATAAGACGTCACCTGCCGCGAGAATTTGTTAATGCTGCAAGTGTTGCGAAATTAAAAAGTCAAAGTTGTGCTGCTTGGGCTTTGCTGGGATTTGAACCTGGGGCATCGTTAGATTAAGAGACCTGTATCGCAGCCTCGAGGCTATCGAGGCTTCTGTGGGTTCTTATTCAATTTGTGTATACAAGCGCTGGGCAATCTAAAAATAGAATTTTTATTTTCCTTCGACCATGCTGCCCGTGGCTCTGATAAAAATTTTACCTAGCCGAATGTCTTAACAGATAAACAACAACAAGACTCGGTCCAGCCTCAACATCTGTTTTCGTTCTATACAACAACAACAACAGCAAAAGCTTTTTTCATACAATCAACTCAGGCCTTCGCAAATGACTGGTGATTAATTTGGGTCTGCTGATAAGAACAGTGTTTGAAAAATAATACATACCTTGGTGTCGCTGAGGCCTTTTTGGTTTGTTTGTATGATAAATTTATGCACAAGGTTTATGCAATTGCAGCATATGCATTATAAATATAGAATTATTAGATTGATAAATTATCAAGTTTCAAATAAATTCCTATTGCATAACAACAACAAGATTCCCAATTTCGTCAGACTTATGACGTAATTATTCTGTGCGGAACGTACTGGATAAATCATATTTTTAAATACGTATTAAAATTGAACACTTTAAACACATATTAGACCCAATGCACGAATTTTAATTGCGGATTATGTTTTTAAAATATCCAAAGACAATTTTGATCTGGCGCAACCTTCAAATGGATTCCTTATCTAATATACATTAGACATATGTATGTAGGTGCAAATTCGAAAGTCTTCCATGCCGCGAAAGTTTATTGAGATAAACAAAGGGAAGTTTGCTCCATATATTGAAATTGATATGCAGCGAATTTAGTGGGCCAGTTTCATAAAAATAAATATAGCCAAATTTTAATCAGGTGCAAGTCTTTGACACCGGCAAGGTCGTTCCTTATCTAATATATTAAACATAGGTGGCGTTATTTCATCATTTGCCGTTATTCTGATTTTTTGTTTAGCTAACTGATATTGCACAACAACGTACGAGGAGTATGAGTGAACTTTTATGATGTTTCTATATTTGTCGGTTTTCCTTTCCTTGTCTGTGGGCGTATGTCATTTGCAATTGTTTAATAATTGTTTAGGCCTTTAGGATGCACCTGTGTAAACACAGTGATAAAAAATTGAAACATGATTGAACTTGTCACGGGGTGGTGGGTTGGCAAAATTTTTGCTGTTACTTTTGAGCTTATTCTCAATTTTTATGTGAGGATCACAAAAACAATTGTAAAGAATATAAAGAGGGTTCAATTAGCGAGTAGGAAGAATATCATAAATAGTATTTTAAGAAAATAAAAGAATATTTGTAATGTTTTAAAAAATCTGTTTTATTTAAAAACCACTTATTATAATAAATCGACTTTTTGGAGTATTATAAGCTAATCCATGTTATTGTTGTTGTTAGATTCAGGCATCCGTCCTCTTCTAGATCTTTATTAATGCTCTTCATCAAGTATGTTCACTGAGCTGTCTGATTTAATACTGGGCTGGTTGATTTTGATTGTTTATTCAATAATCCCATGCTCTCGTAACTCCTCAATAATTGACACTATTTCATTAGTATGACTATCATTTCCGGCTTGTTGTGATCCTACCAATATGCGGAGCCGATCAACTAGTTCATTGGGGTCATCCCAATAGATGTAATCAATATTGTCGTTTAGAATTCGCATTATACCCTTACCGGAATGCGGAGTGCGAATCAAGTTTTTTATTATCTTTTTATATTTATAGCTTTTTGTTCCTTTTACTTGCTGGTTTTCCTTAAAATCACGTTTGTGGGCGCATGTGTCGTTTAGGATTGTTCGATAATTGTTCAAGTCTTGTTTTGAGTAACCCTTGGGACGTTTCATAAAAATTAATGCAGCTAAGCCTTCAGTTATCTTATATTGCTTGCCGTTTATAAGAAAGATTTCTTTATCAACTTTTAATCTCGAATTACCAATATTCCATGCATTGTTATAATAGTACACTCCATAAGTTTTATCAAGTTCTGTACTGTCATTTTCAAGTAGTTCTTTATATTTGCTTAGTATCTGGTCTGGAGACTCTAATATCGGCGAATTATGTTCTCTCAATGTTGATGGATGTATAGGTGTGGCAAATTCATCATCATCAGCTTCTCCATCATCATCATCTCTCAATAGAGAATAATCCCTAAGAGGGGTGCTAGTTGGTTCCAGCTTTAAATATTTACGAGCAGGTGGTGTATATGTTTCATCATTCTGAGGTATTTCATCTTCTATCTCTTCTTCTTTTGGCTCAACTTTGACTGCATCTTTTGATTCCAATTTTGCATCTGTTACTAATTGTTTAAGAGGTTTTGTGATTGGTTTAAAGGTTTCCTCCAGATATGTTGCTTGTTGAAGTCTTCCAGCTTTTAAAGCTTTATATTTCTTTCTAATTGAATTTTTGATTTTTACAATGTTCTCAAGCAATTGAATATCCTTTTCATAGCCCATTTTAGCCAAAGGTCCCTTTAACTGATTTATTAACGGTCTGTTCACTGAGCTGTTTGATTTGGTACTGAGCTGTTTGATTTCGCTACAAGTTCATTTATTCAATAATCTCATGCTCTCGTAACTGTTTAAGTATCCAAAATATTTCTTTTCCTTCTCTAGTTGGCGCTAAGCATCTCAATCGATCAACTAGCTCATTGGGGTTGTATAAGTTTGAATTTTCATCATCATCATCATAATCTTCATCTTCAATGTTTAATTGTGGGTGTTTGTAGCGGTACTGACGAAAGTTGTCAGTATATTTATTTGAATCTTCAACCATCTTGACTCGTTTTCCTGTGACTTCGTTAATTGATTCTAAATCCGAACTTTGCAAATTTTCATCATCATTTTCTTCAGAAGTATACGATTGTGACTCATCATCTTGGGTTTTACAAGGGTATTGACAAATTTTACCATAGTTTTCACTATTTTTATTTACATCTTCAACAAACTTTGCTCGTTTTGTAAATGGCTCTAAATCTGAGCTCTGATCTGTTCCAAGAAACGAATTTTTGTTATTATATAGTTCCGCATGATTCTTTTCATATTTATCCATCTGCACCCCCCTAGAGAAAATATTACTAGAACTGCTCTCGCTGTTACCATGTTCGGAAACTGTTTTTGGTGTTTGAATTTGTAAATATTCCCGACCTTTTCTTATTTTCAACATTTTATTTCTAATGTTTTCTGTGGGACTATGTCTATTATCATCCTCATACTCCATAGCATTATAGATATCTTCATCAGTATGAATTAGTGATCTATCATTATCTTCATATTCTCTGCTTCTGGATGCATGCGTTGATCCTTTTTTATGCCTAGCAAGACTCTCTCGACGAGTGAATGTCTTGTTACATTCCGTGCACTCATACATAGTGATCACAAGTTACTGCACTATATCGAGCGAGGTAAGTATTTATATACTGGCGTCGGTGCACCGGTGTTGGTGTGACGCCAGCGTAGGCGCACCGGTGTTGGTGTTTGGTGCACCGGTGGGTGCACCGGTGGTGGTGCACCAACATTGGTGCACCGGTGCACCGGTGTTGGTGTTTGGTGCACCGGTGGGTGCACCGGTGGTGGTGCACCAGCATTGGTGCACCACCGGTGCACCCACCGGTGCACCAAACACCAACACCGGTGCACCGGTGCACCAATGTTGGTGCACCACCACCGGTGCACCGGTGCACCAATGTTGGTGCACCACCACCGGTGCACCCACCGGTGCACCAAACACCAACACCGGTGCGCCTACGCTGGCGTCACACCAACACCGGTGCACCGACGCCAGTATATAAATACTTACCTCGCTCGATATAGTGCAGTAACTTGTGATCACTATGTATGAGTGCACGGAATGTAACAAGACATTCACTCGTCGAGAGAGTCTTGCTAGGCATAAAAAAGGATCAACGCATGCATCCAGAAGCAGAGAATATGAAGATAATGATAGATCACTAATTCATACTGATGAAGATATCTATAATGCTATGGAGTATGAGGATGATAATAGACATAGTCCCACTGAAAACATTAGAAATAAAATGTTGAAAATAAGAAAAGGTCGGGAATATTTACAAATTCAAACACCAAAAACAGTTTCCGAACATGGTAACAGCGAGAGCAGTTCTAGTAATATTTTCTCTAGGGGGGTGCAGATGGATAAATATGAAAAGAATCATGCGGAACTATATACAGTAGAGTCGCAGAAAACGCATCTCGCACAAAACGCAACTTCCAGAAAACGCAACCACACTTGAGATATAATAAACTTCTCTAAAAACGCAACTTATAGTTGCTTTTTTGGGGGCTTTTTCGTTTTGATGTATTTTTCTTCAGTCGTTTTCCTATTTTTGTGAAGTGTAGAACAATGGCAAATAAACAAAGTAGCCGTTTACGTCCCGTTATTTTCTTAATCGTGTTTTCTAAGAAATCTACTGAGAAATATAGGTTTGCTGCTCGCATTTTAATTTCCATTGAATATTCGAAATAATCAGTTCTATTATTTTGCTTGCCGTTATTTTAAATATCACCATTATAATGTCAAAGCCAATTAAAAAACCAAAACAAATCAGATTGGAATTGAGTGAAAAAGTGGAAATTTTGAAAAAAATTGATAGTGGTGTTAACAAAAATCGGTTGGCTTTAGATTATTGTGTGCACAAATCATCAATCTCACGGATCGACAAAAACCGACAAGAAATTTTAGGCGCAGTGTCAAACACTTTCGAGAAAGTGAAAAGAAAGACACTGCACAAACCCGAATATGTTGAACTCGAGAAAAAAATATACGATTGGTTTTTGAATCAACGGGCGCGAAATTGTCCAGTGACAGGGCCGATGTTACAATCCCGAGCGAAAAATGAATTTGCGAAACTCTACCCAGATAAAAGACCCGATTCGTTCAACGCTAGTGCTGGTTGGTTGGATAAGTTTAAGAAGAGGCACGGAATTCGCAATTTAAAAGTGTGTGGTGAAATTCTTTCGAGCGATACCAGTGGAATTACGCCATTCATCCACAAATTACGCGCAAAAATACACGACATGAAACTCATCGACGCACAGTTATACAATGCCGACGAATCTGGCCTTTTTTACCGTCTGCTACCTGATAAGACATTCGTTGCTGCAACTGAAAAAATAGCACCAGGAAGAAAAACTCCAAAAGAAAGGGTCACATTCCTGTTGTGTTCAAATGCCGATGGTTCAAACAAAGTAACACCGATGGTTCTGGGTAAAGCTGCAAAGCCGCGATGTTTCAAGGGATTTGAGAATCCAGTGGTTTACAGTAGCTCACGTTCAGCATGGATGACATCTTCGCTATTCAATTATTGGTTCCATAACTCGTTCGTGAAAGAGGTAAAATTTAATTGATTTTCGAAAGTGATTTTAATTAGCTTGGATTTCGTAGGTTCGTAAATTTTCGGCTGAGAACAATTTGCCACCAAAAGCCATACTATTGATTGACAATTGTACTGCACATAAACCGATCGAATTGCTACAAAGTGATGACCAAAATATTGTGGCGATGCTTTTGCCGCCAAATGTCACTGCCGTCGTACAACCTATGGATCAAAATCCAATAAAATTGGTTAAACTGGCCTACCGCACTAAGCTATTGTGCAACATCGTGGCTCAAGATGAAATTCCAGTGGATGTGTTGTTGAAGGCTGTCAACATACGCGATGCTATAGTAATGTTGAAAAGAGCGTGGGATGAACTGCCGCAAACCGTATTACAAAATGCATGGAAACGAATTAAGAATTGGGACGATAAGGAATACGAAAAGGAAGATGACATTCCATTGGCAGAATTAGTTGTATCGAATGAAATTTACGGTGCTTCAATGAAGGAAGTCCAATCGTTGTTGTCGAAAATTGGTTCGAGCGCCGATATAACTTTGAATGATATTGAAGAATGGAATGACGATTTAATCGAGAAAGAAGAAGAATTTATTGAGATCGAAGACAACGATGAATCAGAAGTTGAGGTGGCAAAAGAAAACGAAAAAATACATTATACTGAAGCTATTCAAAGTGTGAACACTTTAATCAAGTGGTGCGAAAACAACAACGAAACCGGCGAATTGGCTAACTTGCTCAATTTTCGTACAAAGATTGTTCAGAATTATTTTGCTAAGCCCAAAACACAAGCTAGCCTTATGAGTTATTTCAAACCAATGTAAACCGACTAATTCCTCAATTTTTGTTGAAGGCTGTCGTTAAAAATAAATAAATGAAATATGTTATGTTATGGAACTATTCGCTAATCAAATATGAAAGATATTATGTACTTATTATGAATAAAATTTAAACGTGTGTATCTATCAAAACACCTGTTTTTATTGATTTTACAAATTATCCCAAAAAACGCAACTTTTCGGAAAACGCAATAACCTCTGGACCAATTGGGTTGCGTTTTCTGCGACTCTACTGTAATAACAAAAATTCGTTTCTTGGAACAGATCAGAGCTCAGATTTAGAGCCATTTACAAAACGAGCAAAGTTTGTTGAAGATGTAAATAAAAATAGTGAAAACTATGGTAAAATTTGTCAATACCCTTGTAAAACCCAAGATGATGAGTCACAATCGTATACTTCTGAAGAAAATGATGATGAAAATTTGCAAAGTTCGGATTTAGAATCAATTAACGAAGTCACAGGAAAACGAGTCAAGATGGTTGAAGATTCAAATAAATATACTGACAACTTTCGTCAGTACCGCTACAAACACCCACAATTAAACATTGAAGATGAAGATTATGATGATGATGATGAAAATTCAAACTTATACAACCCCAATGAGCTAGTTGATCGATTGAGATGCTTAGCGCCAACTAGAGAAGGAAAAGAAATATTTTGGATACTTAAACAGTTACGAGAGCATGAGATTATTGAATAAATGAACTTGTAGCGAAATCAAACAGCTCAGTACCAAATCAAACAGCTCAGTGAACAGACCGTTAATAAATCAGTTAAAGGGACCTTTGGCTAAAATGGGCTATGAAAAGGATATTCAATTGCTTGAGAACATTGTAAAAATCAAAAATTCAATTAGAAAGAAATATAAAGCTTTAAAAGCTGGAAGACTTCAACAAGCAACATATCTGGAGGAAACCTTTAAACCAATCACAAAACCTCTTAAACAATTAGTAACAGATGCAAAATTGGAATCAAAAGATGCAGTCAAAGTTGAGCCAAAAGAAGAAGAGATAGAAGATGAAATACCTCAGAATGATGAAACATATACACCACCTGCTCGTAAATATTTAAAGCTGGAACCAACTAGCACCCCTCTTAGGGATTATTCTCTATTGAGAGATGATGATGATGGAGAAGCTGATGATGATGAATTTGCCACACCTATACATCCATCAACATTGAGAGAACATAATTCGCCGATATTAGAGTCTCCAGACCAGATACTAAGCAAATATAAAGAACTACTTGAAAATGACAGTACAGAACTTGATAAAACTTATGGAGTGTACTATTATAACAATGCATGGAATATTGGTAATTCGAGATTAAAAGTTGATAAAGAAATCTTTCTTATAAACGGCAAGCAATATAAGATAACTGAAGGCTTAGCTGCATTAATTTTTATGAAACGTCCCAAGGGTTACTCAAAACAAGACTTGAACAATTATCGAACAATCCTAAACGACACATGCGCCCACAAACGTGATTTTAAGGAAAACCAGCAAGTAAAAGGAACAAAAAGCTATAAATATAAAAAGATAATAAAAAACTTGATTCGCACTCCGCATTCCGGTAAGGGTATAATGCGAATTCTAAACGACAATATTGATTACATCTATTGGGATGACCCCAATGAACTAGTTGATCGGCTCCGCATATTGGTAGGATCACAACAAGCCGGAAATGATAGTCATACTAATGAAATAGTGTCAATTATTGAGGAGTTACGAGAGCATGGGATTATTGAATAAACAATCAAAATCAACCAGCCCAGTATTAAATCAGACAGCTCAGTGAACATACTTGATGAAGAGCATTAATAAAGATCTAGAAGAGGACGGATGCCTGAATCTAACAACAACAATAACATGGATTAGCTTATAATACTCCAAAAAGTCGATTTATTATAATAAGTGGTTTTTAAATAAAACAGATTTTTTAAAACATTACAAATATTCTTTTATTTTCTTAAAATACTATTTATGATATTCTTCCTACTCGCTAATTGAACCCTCTTTATATTCTTTACAATTGTTTTTGTGATCCTCACATAAAAATTGAGAATAAGCTCAAAAGTAACAGCAAAAATTTTGCCAACCCACCACCCCGTGACAAGTTCAATCATGTTTCAATTTTTTATCACTGTGTTTACACAGGTGCATCCTAAAGGCCTAAACAATTATTAAACAATTGCAAATGACATACGCCCACAGACAAGGAAAGGAAAACCGACAAATATAGAAACATCATAAAAGTTCACTCATACTCCTCGTACGTTGTTGTGCAATATCAGTTAGCTAAACAAAAAATCAGAATAACGGCAAATGATGAAATAACGCCACCTATGTTTAATATATTAGATAAGGAACGACCTTGCCGGTGTCAAAGACTTGCACCTGATTAAAATTTGGCTATATTTATTTTTATGAAACTGGCCCACTAAATTCGCTGCATATCAATTTCAATATATGGAGCAAACTTCCCTTTGTTTATCTCAATAAACTTTCGCGGCATGGAAGACTTTCGAATTTGCACCTACATACATATGTCTAATGTATATTAGATAAGGAATCCATTTGAAGGTTGCGCCAGATCAAAATTGTCTTTGGATATTTTAAAAACATAATCCGCAATTAAAATTCGTGCATTGGGTCTAATATGTGTTTAAAGTGTTCAATTTTAATACGTATTTAAAAATATGATTTATCCAGTACGTTCCGCACAGAATAATTACGTCATAAGTCTGACGAAATTGGGAATCTTGTTGTTGTTATGCAATAGGAATTTATTTGAAACTTGATAATTTATCAATCTAATAATTCTATATTTATAATGCATATGCTGCAATTGCATAAACCTTGTGCATAAATTTATCATACAAACAAACCAAAAAGGCCTCAGCGACACCAAGGTATGTATTATTTTTCAAACACTGTTCTTATCAGCAGACCCAAATTAATCACCAGTCATTTGCGAAGGCCTGAGTTGATTGTATGAAAAAAGCTTTTGCTGTTGTTGTTGTTGTATAGAACGAAAACAGATGTTGAGGCTGGACCGAGTCTTGTTGTTGTTTATCTGTTAAGACATTCGGCTAGGTAAAATTTTTATCAGAGCCACGGGCAGCATGGTCGAAGGAAAATAAAAATTCTATTTTTAGATTGCCCAGCGCTTGTATACACAAATTGAATAAGAACCCACAGAAGCCTCGATAGCCTCGAGGCTGCGATACAGGTCTCTTAATCTAACGATGCCCCAGGTTCAAATCCCAGCAAAGCCCAAGCAGCACAACTTTGACTTTTTAATTTCGCAACACTTGCAGCATTAACAAATTCTCGCGGCAGGTGACGTCTTATCACGTGGCATCGGGCTAACCGGCCGACAAAACCCATTTACTCCGTACCCTACAACAACCGATGACGTCATCATAATTTAATTCGCAACACTTGCAGCATTATCAAATTCTCGCGACAGGTGACGTCTTATCATGCGGCGTCTGGCCCCACACCCGTACTCCGTACCCGTACCCGTACCCCGCACCCGTACTCCACACCGTACTCAGTACCCATACTCGTACCCCGTACCCCGTACCCATTCAGCCATACAACAACAACCGTGATGACGTCATCATCATCATTGCACTACTGTTTGTGACGTCACAACCAATTGGCACAGCAAAGAAAATCCAAGATGGCGGAAAAGGTGAATTTAGACCCCCTGTATAAACCTTATGGGATTTTGGTCCAGAACCGGCATTGCTTATCTACTTAATATACTCTTTGGAATGAAACCCGTTCCAAATGAGGTTAACTTTTATGGATTCAGCCGAGCAATAGCTTCCCACGAAATTTTCAATCATTTGTCCATTTTCCGCCATACATCTGCCTACACACACTTTCCGAATAGGTGATTTATCGTGACTAAGTAATTTGTAACATAACGTCCGCATGAGTTGTTAAAGAATTAGCAGTGTGGTCATTATTTTGGTTGATTGTAACTCCAATGGCTACAACTTCAGGTCGCTTAAATTTAACAATATACTTGTTAAATAAGTTTTGGAATAACAACATATTCTTCATTTTTCATCCAACTGTCAGTGTTAAAAGTAATACATTAATTTTGTTTACAACTTCGTCATCCTAATCTTGTAAATACGCACATATCATTTGACAACTTAGCGAAAGTATTGATAAACAAATGTGACAAATGTTAAGGTATTATATGTATATTATATATTGATTATTGTTTATTTATTATTAAAATATCCATTGGTAATATTCCACATTCATAGTACTGGGAAGTTGATCTTGTGGACCGAAAGGGTCAACATCACATCCCAACTAGTTTTGGCTTGCGTCTGCAACGTCAGCTTTTAGTGTATCTGGTTATACGGTACACCGAAAATTACAAAAATTCGGGATATTGTTCTCCAATAATTGGAAATGGATTTAACCAACGTGCCAGAAGTTAAATATTCTACAGAGTTAAATGTCCTACACTTTTGCATGACCAGGGGTAGTAGCACGTAAGTTGTTTCAATCGACCTCTTCATACAAAAATTCAAAATTTTTGTAGTCTAACCCCCTTTTTACCCCCAAAAAACCCCCTAACTCGAGATGGGTCCACTTCCCGCAAAAATGTCATATTATAAAAAATGCTTGAAATTACTTGAAAATCTTATATACCAAACGGCAGAAGGTTGGGACGACACGATTTTATCAAGTGCCAGCTACCCTACTATACATAATACCAAAATTTCAGCTTTTCTAAATCAGTTGCATTTTTTGGCCGCTCAGCTCCCCGACTAAAAGGTGGGTGATAGCAGAAAGCAAATTCAAGGCTGACTTACTAGCATCTCTGTTCGCCCCGAATACTTCTTTGCCTGAATTAAATTCTTCTATTGCTCTGCCGACCAACGTTCCACACCCTCAATGGATAGAGTCTTCTTCAGAACTCGTGAGGTACCTCAAGGATTGATATTAACAAATCCACTAGATTATATTTTAGTTTAAATTGAAATGTTGATTAAGTTTATTTTATCATTCACAATATTAGTATGATATCAGAAAGGTACATATCCACTATACCATTAAATCAAAAAGTGGCATGTCCATTGGTTTATTACAAAAAGGTACATGTCCATTTTGTTTTTGTTTTTTTCACAATAACCAGTTAATGTATTTCTATGATTTTTGCATAATAAACTAATAAAATATTTTATGTGTGTCGTCATATTTTTTAAAAACACATATTGTTTTAGATTAAGCTTATGCACAGTTTTTACTTATTGCTGTAAAAAAATGAATGGAGGACATGTCACCTTTTGATAATAACCTCCTCATTTATAACTCAAGAACAGCTGGGCCGATTATTATGATCGACTATCAATCCAATCGGTAATTTTGGACTGCGTGTTTGATTTTCCAGGCGGACTCGATTCGATTCTGTGGAATTCTGTTTTTGATCCTGATTATCAAACGGTAAATTGCCTTCGAAGATGTGAGGTTATCACATTTGTATTGCGCGCATCGATAATTGCTTCATTATATAATTTTGAATTGTGTGATTAATTTTCCAGTGTTATTTATAATGCCGCGAGCCAGAGAATCTAATCTTTCATAACGAAGCCGTAATGCAATTAGCCTTTGGAATATTGTGAATCAATCCACTTCAGATGAACAAGAAATCGCACGAGAAGAGCGCCGCGTCAGTATGGCCGGACTTCGTGCTCCACAAACACAAGAACAAAGAGAGGTAGTACGTTGAGGGGAGGTTCTCATATAGAATTTTGAAATTTTCGATTTTTTTTATTTCATATTATAAAAGTTTAATATGTCTAGAATGTCCCTTTAAAATATTTTGTTGATCCGAGCACTAGAACGGATTCTACAGCCCATTGATTGTGGCGGTGTCATGATCGCAGCGAGGCGCTCTTAGCCTGTGCCGTGCGGAGTCGGGTCTCGTGCGCACCGCTCGACATAGGTAAAAGACTTATTGTCCGAAGGAAGCAAAATTGAATAGATGATTTTAGTTCCCTGCAGCTGGAAGTGCAGATTAAACGTAATTTATAAAAAAAAATAGATAAAAAAACTTTTAAGTTAAATGGTTTTATTTGAAATGATAAGCTGTACCAAAAACTAGAAAATAATTAGAACACAAACATGGACCTTCCTGAGATTCCGACGTCTGGTAAGAAATCATGCAATAGTAGCCGTGCTGTTTTCTTATGTCGTATGCCAAGGTACCCTTTGTGCCGCTGCGTCAACGGATTAAGTAATATTCTGGGACTTTTAACAGACTAAAATAAAAACATGGGGCGCATAAAAACCTGTATAATTAAATAAGAACGACTTGTCTAGAAGAATGTGTTTCCAAGCCCACCAATATATTTCAAATGCGCCCCATGTTTTTATTTTAGTCTGTTAAAAGTCCCAGAATATTACTTAATCCGTTGACGCAGCGGCACAAAGGGTACCTTGGCACACGACATAAGAAAACAGCACGGCTACTATTGCATGATTTCTTACCAGACGTCGGAATCTCAGGAAGGTCCATGTTTGTGTTCTAATTATTTTCTAGTTTTTGGTACAGCTTATCATTTCAAATAAAACCATTTAACTTAAAAGTTTTTTTACCTATTTTTTTTATTTTCTAGTTTTTAGTTTGATTTTGGCTCGTATCATTATGCAAACTCCTCATCCTTTCCAACTCTTTCATTGCATCTTTACTGCACGGTTTCTTACCTGTTAATTTCTGACAATCAAGCTCCTCAATACATAGCCCTTCCAAAGCCCTTACGCGACTCAATGCTACATACGCTTGACCTTCCTCAAACAGTTTGGAGCCCAAATACACTACAGCATGGTCAACAGTACTACCCTGCATTTTATGGACAGTGGAGGCCCATGACAAAATTATCGGCAACATCCTTCTCTCGGCCGTTCCATAATTAAATTTTGCTGGAAATTGTATGGCTTGAGGATGAATAAGGTGTACGCCGTCTCTTTCAAAATCAATTTGAACAGATGGTATATCTGTTTCATACATTTGCGTCCTACGAAACTGAGGCCATACAATCTCTGTGATGTAGCCGATAGCGCCGTTCACCAACCCTTTCGAGACGTCGACGTTAGCACGTAACATAACTTTGGCTCCTACGAATAATTCAAGTTCTTGTGGTAAACCTTCTGTCTTGTTAATATCTGCTGGTATGATATCGATTATATTAACGTTGTCCATATTTCGTGTGCCATCTACCAGCTGGTTCTGGGCTTTGATTTTGTATATAGGGGCACTTTTGTTTCGGAACGAATTAAGAACCGCATTGTTGTGATTGTGAACCTGTTGGTTGGTTGGGTATACTCTTAACGCCTTATCGATAGCGAACTCATCAACTGCCTGTTCCCGTCTACTTTGTAGTTCAGCATGCCTGTCGTCTTCATTCATTTTAGTGCGCTTTGCTCTATACTCTTTCCTCGCTTTTTCTAGCCTCCTTTTTCGCTGTGTTTTAGTTTCAATTTTTTTATTAATTTTTTCTTTCATATTGTTCCCACGAGTATTGGACAAATAATAGTCGACCCCACCAGAGGTCCATGTAGAGGGGCAAAGCTCTTATACAACAAGGTGTGCCCAGCCTTGAGGCTGAAATGCTAACGACATATCATTTTTATCCATCCTAATTCCACACAGTCCTCGGCACGTTTCTAACGTTGACTTGGTTGGTGTATCGCTAACGACGTATCATTTTTAACCACCCTAACGCCACACAGTTCTCGGCACAATACAGAAACCTTAACTTGGGTGCATTCAAAACATCAAAAATTATTCCAATGAAATAACCTTATTGTATTCCTTTTAGTCTTAATTCAGTAATTTTTCGATTTTACTTTTTACAAAATTCTGGTGAATTTTAAATTTTATAATTTTGACAACAGATTCATTATTTCCCATTTTGATTTTTTAACATTTTGACCACAAATTCGTCATTTTTAACCTTTAAAAACTCCCCAATACCGATTTTCAATGGATTTAGGACGCATTTGCAAAATTCATCCGCCATTTTGTATTTTTTAAATTTTGATCACAGAATCGTCATTTGTGGTCCTAAAAAACCCCGATACCGATTTTCAATGGATTCAGAACACATTGGCAAAATTCATCCGCCATATTGGCGCCGCCATTTTGAATTTTCAAATTTTGACCACAGAATCGTCATTTGTGGCCCTACAAACCTCCCGATACTGATTTTCAATGGATTCAGAATACATTGGCAAAATTCATCCGCCATATTGGCGCCGCCATTTTGAATTTTCAAATTTTGACCACAGAATCGTCATTTGTGGCCCTACAAACCCCCCGATACCGATTTTCAATGGATTCAGAACACATTGGCAAAATTCATCCGCCATATTGGCGCCGCCATTTTGAATTTTTAAATTTTGACCACAGAATCGTCATTTGTGGCCCTACAAACCCCCCGATACCGATTTTCAATGGATTCAGAACACATTGGCAAAATTCATCCGCCATTTTGAATTTTTAAATTTTGACCACAGAATCGTCATTTGTGGCCCTACAAACCCCCCGATACCGATTTTCAATGGAATGGGAACACAATTGGAAAATTCGTCCGCCATCTTGGAACCGCCATCTTGATTTTTGTACAAAATTGTCAGATTGCATTGTCACGGGAGCTCAATGTGTGGGCAAAATTTCATAAGAATCGGTTCAGTAGAAGTAGACGAAAAAGCTGTCGCAAGATTTGAACCAAACAAACAAACAAACAAACAAATATACGAGGTGAAGCTAAATAAAACCATTAATAACAACAAGACTTTGAAAAAAAATGATCAAAATCGTGAAAAAAGTGAATTTTGATCCGCCATTTTGTATCTGCAATTTTGAATTTTGAAAAATTATTATAAGATAACACACTAGAAACCAAAATTCTAAAAAACCAATACCAAATTTCAAAAAAAAACATCAAAATTGATACATAATTTATTTTTGATCCGCCATATTGGATCCGCCATTTTGAATTTTGAAAAAGTAACCTCAGATATAGATTCAGGAACCCCAAAAATGTATATATGTATACGCAATCCCAAAACAAACAATTCGTTTATATTCGAAAAATTGTCGACGAAAAGTTACTTAAACTTCAAACACGATTATCTCGAAACTTTTTTTTTCAAGATTTTACAAATTTGTGTACAAGATAACTCAAAAACGGTTCAACCAATCAACTTCTAGTTTCATGCATATTAAAGTAAACAATTTTCTTCATAGAAAGAGTGGAGCACATTTTGAAAATTGTAACATTAACTCCTTTTTGTAAGTCATAAACTATGAAAAAACCAGCCGCAAACGGCACTTAAATTTCAAAATCACGCCATTCCGTCAATTTTACTTTTTTTGAAAGTCGTTCACTCTTTCTGAGACAAATTTATTATAGTTTACAATAATATCATCATTATTTGATTTCAGGCTAATTTGCGACCCCTAGATTGTACACAGCTGGGCACTTTTCGAAAAACATGCCTTCAGAGAAGCTGAATAACGGGCGCCATTTTGTTTTTTTTTGCATAAATTTTTTTTTTGTGTACAGATAAATGTACAATAAAAGATACTGCCAAATATCATTTCCCTATGTCTTTTCATTTTCCTTCAAAAAAATCACGAACTTTACCTACTTTTTGGCGCGCTAGATGAGAACCTCCCCTTAAACGGCTCAGTTGGCAATGAGAATTCGTCGAGCTTATCGCACAGATCAACAACGTGATAATCAAGAAGAAACGCTTCAAGTGATGATTTAAATCGAATAGCGTTTCAATACGATTGCACAATTGATTAAATCTCGCATCCTTTCGTTCGAATTGGCCCAATGAAGGTTGTGTGCGACCATTGCGGTGCTTTGAACTTTGGTGGAGAAACGCATGGATTGTGCTGTCTTTGTGGCAAGGTGAAATTGACATTATTGCCTCCACCACCTAAACCATTGCATTCATTGCTTCGTGGCGAAACACCAGAATTACTACATTTTCTATCGAACACTCAAAGATACAACGGATGTTTTCCAATGATTTCATTTGGAGCAGAAATTATCGAAGAACGCGGATTCAATCCGATATTCAAGTTAATTTTCTTTTGGTGATCATAAATCCGTAATTCTGACTCCGCATTCGACTTTACAGATCCAAGGCCAAATTCACCGTAATTGGATCATTGCAATCGCTTGAAAACGCACAGCATAAATTCATCCAAATTTACTTCATGGGCAATATGGAGGATCAACTTGATCGACGTCAAACGATCAATACGGCAATAGAAAGAGCAATTCTTCAAGATCTGCAGCAACTACTTTCTGAACATCATGCATTGGTTCGGTTTGTTCAAAACTGCGTTGGATCGCATGCCAAGTGATGATTACAAAGTTGTGATCATAGCGGATAAACGACCGCTGGAACACACAAACGCCAATTCAACGCTCCAACAATAGATGGTTTTTGGAAAAAAAATAGTACGTAATAGCGCTTTAAAAGACGAAAAATGTGAGTTTTGGACAATTGAAATCGGTCAACATGTTTTGGCCATTTTTTGACATTCAATTACAGGGACTGTGATTATCGTAGAACCTTGTTTCAAGGCTGAAATTGTGGCTTCTGTTAGTGCCTACCTAGGTAGTACCTACAATAAAAATTTCATGCAAAATCTCAAAAATGTAAAAACAGCCGTTTCAGGAAAAAAGTTTGAACAAGGCCCACAGTGGTACTAGAGTTATTTTGAAAAGCCCTATTTATTCTCGAAGAGTTGCTCTACCAACCCATTTTCATGAAAAGTTGGTGAGGTTCGATTTAATACCTCATAAACGCGTTTCAAAACAGGCACTTTTCTTGATTTTCAGAAAAAACACCTTCGGCGAATGGAAGGGGGGGATGGTTTATTTCGAGACTACGGAGGGAAATCAATTTCATATCCTACTCATCAGCCATGTGTGAGTCTTTAAGAAATTCCGGGATGAATTTCCAGAAACTGTAGGACGTAGAGAACAATTCCCCGTACAAAAAGTGCTGATCTAAGGTTTGAAAAATTCATGATGTTTGTAAAGGGTTGCACGGTTTTTGACAATTTGTATCTTGCTGGGAAGCTACCGCTATGCTGAATCAAGAAAAGCTAACTTCATTTAGAAAGGGTTTCATTCCGAAGAGTTTATTAGATATTAGCAAAATTAATCAATTTAAGGTCCTTCTGACCCTTAGCCGAAGTCTTTTCGTTTAAACAAAAAAGGGCTTGACCGAATGTTATGAAATTTTTTCGGAGCATGTTCTCGTTAATACGCTACGACCGGAACCTCAGCGAAGTCGGTTTCATATTTGGTTCGTGCGATATCGGGCACGTACAAAAATCATGTATACGTAGTTTAACCAGAAAAAACGCCAGCCTGCCCACTAATATTGGCACTAAGGTACTGCAAGAACTCGTCCAACCATATTGGGGCTCTGGTCGAAGGATCACAATGGATAATTTTTTTACCGGGTTGGATTTGACTCATCAGTTGGTCTACAAATAGTTGAGTGTCACATGATGCGTAAGAACAAGCGTTGTATACCCCAGGAAATGCATTAGACACGCGACAGAAAAGTGGGGGAATCTGTGTTCACCTTTCGCCAAGACGTAGCTTACTGCCCAAAGCCAAAAAAATTTTCTATGGAAAACGGAAACGCGGCGGTGGCCATTAGCTATGTTTTTCAACATGGTGGATTTTAGTGATAAGCAAAACTCGTCTGCACATTTGCACATTTAGCAAGACCAAAGCAAAACCAAGACAAGACAGGACAAGACAAGACTACAAGATCAAGATAGCAAGACTTTTTGTTCATCACTAAGTGCCAAAAGTCTTACAGTGATGAGCAATAAGTCTGCAAGAAGTCTTGCAGTCTTGTTCTTGCACAATTTCTTGCAGGCTTAGCACATTTAGCAAAACCAAGCCAAGACAAGACTTTTTGCTCATCACTGCCAGACTTTTGGCACTTAGTGATGACCAAAAAGTCTTGCTATCTTGATCTTGCAGTCTTGTCTTTTCCTGTATTTTCTTGGTTTGCTTTGTTCTTGCTAAATGTGCAAGACTAGGCAAAACTGCAAGACTAGTTTTGCTTATCACTAGTGGATTTGTCAGCATTGCTGTATTCTGAAACGCATGAGATCAGCAACTCTTGCATTGGCGAACGATATGGCCACTCCGAACATTAGAAGTCGAGCATAGATAAGTCACGTCCTATAGATAAGTTTTCGTACTATTTTACACTCTTAACACGAATAGAGCTTAATAGACTATTGATTATGTCCTAAAAAACAGGGCAATAAGGAACTAATACTTTCACGGGTTTTTATTGCAGGAATCGGTCAATGGGTCGTTTAAGAAGAAAAAACCGCGGAGTGCTATTAAATTAGGGGGTGGAAATTGGAGAGGGTTGAAAATGGACCCTTATTAGTTTTTTCAATGTACCTCGCAAACGAAGAAAAATTTCGATATACTTTATATGAAACTTTTTGTAGAGAATTGAATTTCCCATCAGATAGATTATCGAAAAATATTAAACACATGTTTTTTTTCAATCGAGACTGTTGGGTGGCACGGGTAATATCATCTTCTGCAATATCGGCTACTGCACATTATCACAATTGATCCCGATACATTTTTTTTGCAAAATATGGACAAGTAATTTGTAATTTTCTGTATAAAAGGAATAAAAATCGAAAAAAAGCTATGTTCGAGTGATCATATTTTCAACCAAAAAATTTTTTCGACCCACCAACTTAAAGGAAATTTTGTCTACTTTTTTTCTATACAGCAATGCCTATACCTATCTCTGACCCAAAAAAGCTATAGGCTAAAAAGCAGAAAACAGAAAAAAAATCAAAATTTGGCTTTTTTTCTTTTTGTTTGAACATTTTTGGTATAAAAAGTGTTTCAAAATTTTTTAAATTACCCATTTCGATGGGAAATTTAATTCTCTACAAAAAGTTATCGAAGTATATCGAAATTTTTCTTCGTTTGCGAGGTACATTGAAAAAACTAATAAGGGTCCATTTCACCTCTCTCCAATTTTCACCTCCTAATTTAATAGCACTCCGCGGTTTTTTCTTCTTAAACGACCCATTGACCGATTCCTGCAATAAAAACCCATGAAAGTATTAGTTCCTTTCTATATGACATAATCAATAGACTATAAGTTAAATATAAAAAATATAAAATTAATGCGGTTCCTAGTTTGTATTATTAGAGAGTTATTTATCAAATGACAGTAATTTTTAAAAATTTTAATATCTCTCTAAAAAATATGTTTCATTAAGAAATTATGTTGCATATATTACACATAATTCTTTTAATATAAATTCACGCCACACTAGTACGCTACTTGATCACTACTTAACTATCACTTCTCACTTACTTTCGTTATAAGGCGAACTAGCAAAATATTCTGACAGTACATTACCACCAACTTCAAGAAGTTCGTTAATATTCTGCGTCACATTCAACGTTCTTACGTATTCCGTTGGTAAAATGTTTTCACTCTGTGCTGCAATTGTAGCTGCCCAATTGAGTAGCATCATCGTGTAAGAAAACACTATGCCACCCATCTCGGGACAATGTATGATCACCACTAAATCACAACTAGTTCAACGAAAACCGATATAATGACTAATGATATCCCTGATTTCAATTGTGTACAAGTGCGGGTTTTCAGCCTTGCATCTGTATAATTAACTCATTAATGTTGCCGTCAAGGAAAAAGTTAGAAGTTGGATAGAGTTCTAGATTTATGACGAGAAAACATGACACGATGCCAAACATTGATATCGCTGCCTGTAGTTTCCAGAAATGTAGAATGCACTTGCTAATAGTATGTGGCTGTAAATAATCGAGATTAAAATATAAATATCGATTATGTAATTACACGTAGATCACCTTCGTGTTACGCAACGATAGTGGAATTAACTCATTCTAGCATGAAACAATGTTAAGGACGTCGTCGCCCGCAGCGTTTGCATTAATTATTGCGAGGTTCTTGTTATCATGTTTTATCTTAAAGGGCGAGTTTTTATAAATATTAACACTTTGCACAGACAGTAGGTACTATAACGGTCGGTTATTTACCGAAAATTTCTCCGTTTTGATGGGTCCCCATCTATCGGGAATTTCAAGATTCAATAACAAAATTTACTGCTCACAAAAAAATTAGTACAAAATTTAAAACTTCAAGCAGGCGAGAAAAAAACTAATTTTTGTTCTGGATGGAAAAAAATAAATATTATGACAGTTGTACCTGTTGAACCAGTTGACAGTTGAACCTTGAAGGAATTCCCTAGCGAGAAAATACAAAAAAATAATAATACTAAACCATTGTGAGAGCCAGCCTTTTCTTGTCGTGCGTGTCTTTTTTTGGAAAATATTTTGTCGTATTTCGTCGGATCCGTGGACTGAGAAAAAAGCGAAATAGGAGGACCTCCAAAGGATTCAAACTATTTATCAGACACCATCAAGGGCTTGGACCGACGAGAGCAGAAAATGCCAATTCTTGGCTGAGATGCTAATGTTTTTTTAGTTTCAGCTATTTGCCCACGAAGTGTGTGAATGTTAATTCTTAATTTAGGTTGTAGTGAACAAATTGGTCAATGCTACAGTAAAATTGAGCTACTATCCATGCATGGCTAATGCCTTCAAGGTGTGACGACCAACATTGATCAGCACCAGCAGCAGTATTCATTCGGTGCAACAGTGTCTGTCGGTCGGCTGTATTTCAGACAGTTAAGCAATCAGGACTTTTAAGCATCCTTGAATACACCACTGGGCAGGTATTCGATCTGTCAGAGGAAGTGGAGCAAAGTGAATCCAGTTTGGGCCGTGAACCGTTGGTTATCCCAGGCGATATCAACGAAAAAGCGGACGGAGGATTACTTCTTAACAAAAAAAGCTACGAGGGATTGAAACAGTGCTTCAATTGAACTTATTTTTGCGTTAATGGTTCAGGTTGCTAAAGACAATCTTTTAACGCAGTAAGCTCGTTTTTGGTTTTTTTTCATTTTAGTAGTCTAGTAAATAGATAACAATTATAGATATTTAACATAGGTAACCTTTAATTATAGTACGATTATATACCAATTTTAATTATATTGATAAACCTATGTATATAAATTTACACCATATACACTAATCATTTATCAAACCAAAAAAAACTTATATTACTCCTTTAAAATTATACTTCTTTTACTTTGTTTACGTATATTACACACCGTGATTAATAATAATATTGAATTACTTACTTTAATTCCACTTACGTTTTACTTTTTTTTGAATGTGTGGGTTGTAAGAGAAACAGGAATCCTCGACTGGTACCAGAGCGACGATTTGTTTTTTTCCTTTCCGTTATTGGATGGAATTTGTTGTTTGGTGGTAATAGTTGGTTGCATCCACATTACCTATATTGTAAGTTTACTTTTTTGATTTACACTTATCTAATAGTTGATTCAAACCTTTATTTTGTTGTTAATTAATTCTATTGCCTTGTGCTGTAATTAATATATCATATATTTGTTATCAATTCTTTAACTCCAAGAGTATTACTAGGCATGATAGCCTAAGTGGGTAATTTATCCAGGATGGTTGGGTGGTTTTTCTCTCTCTAGGGTTCTCTCGAGGTCGCTTTGAACATTTTCAGGTCCACGAGGTCGTTGGGAACTTTCCTGCGATGAATACCATGGACTAATCTAATAAAAGAATGACAGGAGGAAAGCTCGCATTGACAAATAGGTAAGTGGTGAACAACATAGGTACTGACTGATCACACAACCCCACGCCCCCACCGGCGAGCTACCGTTTACCGTGTGGTCAGCACAACTCCCCCCTAACGGTGATTTCGGCGGATTAGGGAAGGTGAGTTTCGGAATTTTTTTATGTCTGGGATTGCTTCCATATTCAGTTATTGCTGCTGAGGTATGGAGCATGAACAAGCATAAAGGCGCAACCCCTGGCGGTTAACGCAAAGTTGCACCATTGTGTCGGTACAGTACTTCGTTTTGTAGGGGTTAAATTCAACTTGATTCTTACAGCCGCAATCAAAAATTAAGTTCGATGTCGCTGTTGATAGAGTTGCACATAAGCACATCATAAAAATCAAAGTCTGGCACGTGCTTGCATTATATGATAAACTTATTCATGAAAATTGGTCATAGGGTTACAAAAATACAGGGTGATTTGTAAAACTCTAAAAAAAATTTCAAAACGCCCTAGCGGCTAAACCGTTACGATTAAGTACATCTTCCGATTATTTAAGTACAACTATTTCACTCAAATTGCTGCGGCGGCTGGCTTGGCAGTGGCCCATTCTGTTAACCAAATTTTGTTTGTGGCCTTATTTCATAGCTAGCTTGACGGCAGTGGCGGTTCCTCTTTGGAAGCAAAGGAAGCACTGCTTCCCTTGACCAAATAGGCAACTTCATAAAAATTTAATTTAAATATATTAAGATTAATCAAAAACAAAATCTTAATATATTTCTTCATCTGGAAACACTAAGCAAGCAATGTACAGATTTTTTTATATAAAATGTACAATTCATACTACTGTATACAAAGAATAAAGCCTCGGCCACGATACGAGCGGAGAGCGGTAGAGCGGCAATACTAAAGTGCCGCTCACCTCTAATCCGAGACATTAAATTTTTCTGGTTCCGCTCGCCGCTCTTATCGTGGCCGAGGCTTAACACAACGTAGAGAAGCTGTAATATCTCCAGCTTCTTTGGCACCGAAAATCAACGTGAAAAGTCCAACACATTGGGCCTATTCACACAGTGCATATTCATGGCGCCTAAAACCGGTTTTATAGATGAGAGAGGGAAGGGAGCGGAAGAACTTAACGAAACATTTTTCACGCAAAACCAAACGCGTGAAAACTAGCACACATATAAAAAGTTACTTCTATCTCTTGCATTCTTTAGCTCTGTTTTTCTCTAACAAGTAAATTTCATCTGCAATACATTTAAAGGTTCCTGTATAGCATTCAAATTTACTACACTCATTTACGCCCCGTCTGAGTTGCTAGGAGTTTAATAAAACCGGTTTTACTCACCACAATTATGGCAGCGTGTGAATATGCCCATTGGCCTTCCGCACACTTGTCCATAACATCAAAACAAAAACCGGTTTTATAGGCAAGGGGTCGCAGGGGGTCGCATTTTTCTTCCATCATTTGTTCACCCAAACATTTTCTGGTTTCACCGTCCATTACACTAACACAAGCATGTTTTCGTTCTCCACACTACTCCATAGGCATTACAATCGTTAAACACGAAAATGATGGAGAAAAGTGAGTTCCGAGTGTACTATTGAACCAAGACCCTCGTAAGTACAGGCCTGGAAGCAGAGTTTGTGTTTGTGTTGGTAATAGACCCATTATCTGTCAAATCGGAAGATATTATATGGAGGAGGTAAAAGTTCGGGATATTTTGCCGTAAAAAGTCATAAAATAATATATTTAACCAGTTTTTATTGCAATAGGATTACCAGTGAATAGTGCTTCAGTGATTTAATTAAGAAAATTTAAAAAAATCGAGTGATTAAGTGTGTTTTAAGTGAGTTAATTGTGAAGGTGGCCAATTTTGTTTACATTCGCGGTGGTTTTTTCTTGTTTATTTAGGGGGAAAATGTTGAATTTGTGTAGTAATATAATAAAAAGTGCTTTTTGAGTGATTAAAGATTATTATAGAATAGTTATTAAACACATTAAGTGCAAGTACCACCACACAACATACATAACAATAACTTTTTCACTTTTCCTTCACATTTTTCTGCACTTATGTTTTTAATAACTATTCTATAATAATCTTTAATCACTCAAAAAGCACTTTTTATTATATTACTACACAAATTCAACATTTTTCCCCTAAATAAACAAGAAAAAACCACCGCGAATGTAAACAAAATTGGCCACCTTCACAATTAACTCACTTAAAACACACTTAATCACTCGATTTTTTTAAATTTTCTTAATTAAATCACTGAAGCACTATTCACTGGTAATCCTATTGCAATAAAAACTGGTTAAATATATTATTTTATGACTTTTTACGGCAAACTAATGCAAAAATATTCCGAACTTTACATCACGGCGTATAAATCCAACAAAAGTGACAGATTCTGGGACTACGAGCAGCTGCGTTAGTGTTAGTGAGGTAGGCAACTTCCAGGCCTGTACTTGAGAAGGTCTTGATTGAACTCATATTAAAACCGGTTTGAAATTATGGACAAGTCTGCGAAGGGCCAATTCAATTGAACTCACACTCACGCAAAGGTTTGCGTTGATACAGGTCCCTCAGAAGCTGAACTAAACGCAGCTTCTTCGGAGCCGAATACCGGGATATGAGAAGTCGAACATAGACAAATTTTCTCTATCCACCATATTCTCTTGTTTTCTTGGTTTCGTTTTCTGGTATTCTGCTCTGGTTTCGCCTGCTGTGGAGTTGCTCTTGAAAATTTTGCTTCGAAATTTGTTTTGACTCTTAATATGAATTTTCGTTTGAGTCAATAAAAAAAGAGCGATGATGGGTGAACTTTCTCTTTATTCTAATGTGGGGGCAGGAGGTGTGTATTGAAGAAGCTGAAAATTTGTAGCTTCCATTTGTTTTTTATGATTCTCTTTAATGACGATTTAAAGGGATAGAGCGAGATTATTTTTTTGAATTGTGTTATACAGTGGCGAACAAAAGTCAACGTACACCATATAAAATAGCGAAAATTCGTTTACTATAGCATAAAAAAAAATTGTGATATTACAAAATAAATAAGTACAATCCTTTGTACAAAAACGTTATATTGAAATTGCATAATGAAATTGTTTCTACAAAAAATAATAATAAAAATTTTTAAGTCTACGCAGACTGGGTACACTTTTGTTATTTGTGAATTCTGTATATTCCACTTTTTTGTTATTTTTTTTGTAGAAATAATTTATTATGGATTTTCAATAAAATGTTTTGATACGTATATTGTGATATCACAATTTTTTTCAATTTTTAAAAATAAAATAAAAATACGAATTTTTGCTATTTTATATGGTGTACGTTGACTTCTGTTCGCCACTGTATATATATCTTACTATATTATTTTTTATTATATTAAAATAAAAAGAATATAGATTGGTAGTAGGGTTTCTACTTTTTGGATGGGGTTAATTACTTAATTCGTTTTCAAATTTGTTATTTTTCAGTTTTTTTAATTAAAGCCGCCGATACCTTTACTTTTATCGCTCGCGGGGTATATTAGCTTTGACGCCCTACGCATTGCTTCCCTTATCCTGAACCTTACGAATCACCACTGCTTGACGGATGTTTTCCTCAAGTGCGTCAATTGTTAGTATATCGTTGGAGTAACCCTAGTGTTAGGTGGGACACGATTATAAAATGAGTTTGTAAGAGGTGCCTCTTCTTTTGAGTCAGTACAATGTCATACTTCAAATGAGGGGAGGTGCTATTGTAATGCAAAAATGACCACAACAAACAAATTAAAAGAAGAAAGAAAATGAATAGCAATGAAGAGTTTTTTTACGAGTTTAATTCTAATATGCATTAACCTAAGAGTAAAGGCGATGGCCCAATCACGACTTTATTCGCGTTTACGCGCGTCAAAGCGTTGACGAGCTTTGACGTCGATACTTGATTGTGTGTAATTCAAATCGAGCTGTCCCATTCACGACTTTGCGGCGTCAATTAAAACTTTATAGAGACAAAAATCCATATATGAATTTAAATCAAAGCAACCTTTTTGACGTCCTGACGCTATGAATGAACCTTCAACGAGCGCCAACGCGCATGAAGCCCCTGCCGCGTATAACGCGCCGTCGGCATTGGGCAATCGCCTTAAGTAAAAAATCTATGTCTCCACAATGTATATTTATATTTTGCAATCCCACATCGCCCAATTTCAGATTGGAAATTTTGATACCGCAAACGAAGTATGAAATGTCTCTCCAGTACAAAATTTCACTCTCTCGAAAAATGTAAGATATGTCTCTCCAGTTCGTATTTACAATCACACTGCGCTTCATTTATCTCGATACACGCTCATATACCAAGTAGGAGATAATTTTTGAACCGGGACATTTAAAAAAGTTGAGGCCTCAGTACAATTTACCATCGTGTAAGGGACAAATGTACTGTCTCGTGTAAGTCCGGCTCAACTCCAAATGAGTAAGTCATTTGGCAGACATTGGTTTTCCAATCAACAAAGAGTAGCTGCTCCATTCCTCATCACAGTTAGCTCAAACCTAAGATCCTAATAATTTTAAAGATGGTCTACCCAGCAAGGACATGAGAAGTTTTTAAAAGGGAATCCTAGTATTACTTAAATGGTATCACAGACTTTGGCAATGCCAAATAATTCTCTAAATAAGCGCTTTTTGCTCTTATTATGCAGAACTGTCATTTTGATAAAGTTGCTGGAATTGAGAAC
Organism: Thereva nobilitata; assembly: GCA_963855945.1. Classification (NCBI taxonomy): domain Eukaryota; kingdom Metazoa; phylum Arthropoda; class Insecta; order Diptera; family Therevidae; genus Thereva; species Thereva nobilitata. The sequence goes on from OY979697.1 coordinate 40,669,655, forward strand.
CAATTAGCACGGAATTAGTTACAGAGTTGAACTTTGTAGGACGAGATTAGAGATAAGCATGTGGTTTTAAAATTTAACAATAAAAAACATCATGCCTGAACTGCAAAAACTTGTTAAATGAAACCGTTAAATAATTATGATGAAATACTTTTCACATGGCTATTTCCATTCTAACAAATACAAATAATTAATACAGCTCTATAAGAGCCCCTCTCTATAGAGGACACCTATGTCTTGTGGACGTATTCTTCTTTTATGAACGAACTCAATTTAAAAACTTCAGAATTTTTTTCTCTAAAAGGGACACCTCTCTTATATGTACATGGACACTTTACCAACTGCTGTGCCCTCTCTTGGAGGGACAAGGAAATACACTTTCTTTCGAATAATACGTTATTTTAGTTCAATTACTTGCCATTCTTTTCTTTAATGTCGCTGTGATTAATTTTTGACATATTGAACATTTTGGCGGACAAATCATAGATATTTATTATTAATTTGTGACGGTACGTAGGCACTAGTAAGTAATTTTATTAATATGTACAATTCATATCGAGGCTTCATAACATAGGGGCGCATCCCCAATTTTTAGCATTTTTGGTTTATGGGGCCTATCGATGCAGGTACATGTTCTGCACATCATAACAAAGCCACATATGCCTGATGTAACCAAAATTCTAAAAATAAGGTTTATTTGAAAGGCGTGTGTGCAATTTTCCGTTCAACTGATCTAACACAAAGGTGTATGTTTGTTGATACGCCCATATGTTATGAAGCCCTCGATATTTAACAACATTTTATGGTAATATTATAAAATTTTCTAGTTTGCAATGGCTCTTAACCAAAAAAAATTATTCTCAAAGATAAAGTGAAAATAATAAAATAAGTAGAAGAAAATAATGGTAAAAAATATGCAGAAAGAATTTTAGCAGAAAAATTTAAAGTAGGAAAGTTATCTGTATCTAGTATATTGGAAACCAGAAAATGGTAAAAATGTTCACAAACCAGATCGACCAGTTAACGTTCCAATGGTTTAAAAAATGTAGAAATAACCATATTCCTTTGTCTGGAACGTTAATAAGAGAAAAAGCAGCAGAATTTGCTACAAGATCAGAATGTGGAAATTTAAATGCATCAAATGGACGGCTTCAATGATTCCTTTTTCGATATAATTTATCATTGAAATCAATTTGCGGTGAAGAAGCTTCTGTAGATAACGAATCAGTTGCAAATTGGGTCTATGGATTAAAGGATTTAATAAGGCATTACAATGAAGGGGACATTTAGATGAAACGGGATTATTTTTTAGAATTCTTCCCAATAAAACATTTCATTTTAAGGGAGAGAAATGCGTCGGAGGAAAGATGTCGAAAGAAAGGATAACATTAATGTTTTGTGTCAATATGAAAGGAGAAAAAGAAAAGCCTTTAATTTAATCATAGGAAAATCAGCCAAAGCGCGCTGTTTCAAAAGTGCATATATTAAAAGCATGCCAATCATTTAGAGATTTAATAAAAAGGCATGGATAAATAAAACAATCATGCATGAATGACTAGATTCTTTTAATAAAAAAATGAAAAAGCAAAACCGAAACATATTACTTTTTATGGACAATGCAGTGTCACATCCACATGTAAAAGTAAGTAATGTGAAAATTATGTTTTTTCCTCCGAACACTACTGAAATGAGCCAGCCTTTAGATCAAGGAATTTCAAGGTGCATTACCGCCATATGATTGTAAAACAGCATTTAACGCGAATTGATAATTTGTCATCTTCAGAATCAACTGTTACAATAAATGTGTGGATGCCATAAATTGGATTTTATCTGCTTGGAATCTTGTAGCAGAAAGGACCATATGCAATTGCTTTAACAAATGTGCCTTTATAAAAAGTGATTCACCAATAGGTTTTGCCCATTTTGATCCTGAGGATGATTTACCCCTTTCCTACTTTAGAAATTTTAATAATCTCATTATACTTAGATGGAATATTACAAGATGATGCACTTAATTATGTCGACATAGATGTTGAAGCTTTTTTTTATGTGGAAGACTAGAGCTCAGGGGAAAGCCCTTTATACTGTCGACAATCTATTTTTTTCGGATAGAGTGCAATGTCGAACAGCAAGCTATAGTCGATAGATAGTGGAGGGAAAGAGAGAAGTGAAGGAGGAACTGCCACAACCACCCACTCCCAACCATTTCTATCGCGACTCTGGCATCGGGGCAACGAGAAACAACTCGCTGGAGTGTTATGCCTCCTAAAACGAGTTGAATCCCATCAATCAACCGATGACATGCGCTGGTGAAGCGGGGCAGTGCTAAAGGAAGGAGGCTGTTAGGAATCTAACATTCCTGAAACCAGAAATAAAATAAAAACAACAAAAAAAAACAAAATTCCATATGAATAAAATAAAAACAACAAAATAAATTTCATATCATTAAAATAAGCAACGAAAAAAATTCAGAACAACAAAATTCTTCAAATAGTATCATAATACAAAGGCTCAAGACAATAGACAAGTCCAACAATTGGAATGCACTTGAAAAACAAGGTGTCAAGTTGCAGCCGTAATCACTTTGCTGATGTGAAGTCCGGCAAGAAAATATTCACACGAAGGAAGTCAAAGTCAGCAAATTTCATCTAAATTTTCTCAGACAACAAAAATTATTAGACAAATCAAAATTGCATGTATATTTAAATTTTAGAAGATAAGAGATTAGTATATAAGAAAAATTAACGTAAAATAAAGACCAGTATTCATACTCAAGCAACAAGTATTCATACGCAAGTGACAACTATTAAACTTTCAGTAAAATTTTGTGTATTGGTTCACGAGCCTGTGCACTAACAACAGGGTCTAGGCTTATGTGCCATAGACCATCTACTTTCTACAAATTGATTTGAGCCAAATTGATTACGTTCACCCAGTGTATTGGTTTAAGAACCTGTGCACCACCAACAAGGCCTAGGCTTATGTGCCATAGACCAAGCAGAATATCATCAACAAAAGGAAACCATCAGTTTGGTCTAGTAGACTAAAAGAAGTCTGCTATAGAGGCTATGGCAGGAGGAGTGAGGATTGGCAGAAGAAAGAAGGTGGGAAAGGCGAAGGACCGTGGTGCTACCGGGATTCGAACCCGGGAACTCGGGGATGGTAGCCAGGCGCCTTAGTGAGGAGAAGAAATTATTATTAAATATTATAAAGGCGCATACAATATGTCTCTTCAAATGAAAGCCTTTACACTAGAAAAGGGTGTTAATGAGGCTTTAAAAAGTATAATTATAATCTTCAACAACATTTTGAAAATATTATTTCATCTGGAAAGTGTACAGTACAAACTATCTATTAATAAATAATAGTAGATTACATGAGGAGTGGGCGAACAAAACGGCACATGTCCATGGTTGACCGTTTTAAGTTTTTTGACTGAACCGTGTTCATTACACTAAACTACAACTAATTTCAATTTCAGACACTTCAAAAAGCACATGCATGTCATACTTGTTTGATAGCAAAATGAAGGTTTCCTTGCAAAAAGGCAAATGTCCTACGAATATTTATATTTTTTAACCATTCGTCAATGTGGATTTTCAAAAGGGAATTTTTTCTCTTAGTTTATTAAATATTTTTAAAATATTTTTTTTGGTTCTGAATGAGTTCAAATAGTAGCACAACCTGACATAATCATAAATAGTTGATGTGATCAGTTCAGAGACCTAAACAGTTTTTTGCGTTTTCTGAACAATTTTCAAAATTGGACATGTGCCGTTTTGTTCGCGCACTCCTCACATATCAAAGGCCGAAAGGAGGCTTTTACGGACAAGTGCGCACGAGTCCGTAAAGCCTCCGACGGGCCGAGATATGTACCGTATTTTTTTTACAAGTGCCCCGAGCCATATTTATTTATTGGTTAAAAACTTTGAATAACACCGAGTACACGCAATAAAGTGTCTCGTTTATACCGCTATTTATATTTGTTGGTATGCATGGCTCGGTTGCCTAGTGACAGAGTGCCTGGAAATCTAAGAGGCTCTGGGTTTTTTTAAAAATTAAATAACTATGAGGAGAAGGCAGTACATAGTAACTCGAAGCGGGAGGTAAAGATTTTTACCGCCCGCCTTCTCGGAGAGGTCTGGAAAACGCCTTTTTCAAATGTATTTTACACGTAATTGAATCTTTTCTTTACTATTAGCTCTACCAAAGTGACACCTCTTCACAATGGACACAATTTTTTGCACCTTGGAAAGTCCCTTATAGAGAGGATTCACTGTATACAATTCTCAAAAACTTTAATATCCCGCGATATGGGACATTTACCTTATCGAATTTTTCCAATGAACATTTTAACACATATTCTTGAAAGTATATAAAAGCAAAGTATGCAAAAACCATTTTTTCCAGCCAGGACGACCCCTTAGTGCTCTGTCAATTAAGTTCTTAGCTCTGCTTAACAAACTTGCATTCTTGAGACAAAATGCATTATCGTAACATATATCGATTAACACCGGTTGATTACACTAGAAAGGAAATCTGATGATGTGCAGTCTGTATGGGAACTTCTATGTTTGTTTGTTTGCAGACTTTATTATGCTTTCACCCTTAATATAACATGTAAGCTTTTTAGAAGGTAAAAAATCGCCTTTTAAAATCACTGTAAGTTCATTATATAAGAAACTCATTTTTAAGTGCTGTTGAACGAACTTAGATGCATCAACATTATTTTTTATGTTAGGATCACACCTTATACTTGTATTTAACGTTATGCATTATTTTTTAAATTTATAAACTTCTATTTGCAAATATATATTCCACTTAATTACACCTGTTACATTACACCATTTCTTTTTTCACATAACATTGCACTTACTGTCATTGTAAAGCGGATTTGCAAGCAGCTCAGACACCAGATTGTTGCCAACCTGAAGAAGTTCACCAATACTTTCGGTAATGTTTCGCGACCTTACGTCATTACCGGGAAAAATGAATGCATTTTTGGCTGCAGTCGCAGTTATCCAATATACCAGCGCCCAGTGATACAATATTATTTCATGCATTTTTATACACTTTCGATGTGCAGCACTTGACGCTCGGATTACAAATGGTACAGTTAAAGGCGGTCTGATAAAGATATCCCCAAAATATTTAACGTAAAAAATCAAAAGCCAGTTATCTTAACCTGGATGACTACAGGTATGCAAGAGAAAAGGTACTCACTTATTGCCAATGTGCCATGTGATGGATAGGAGGAGATGTTCGAAAGTATATGAACGCATGGGACTGTCTGAGGGCGATGAAGGAACATGAGTAAATTGTGTGTATCTTGACCTTTCCACTAATGAATGAATTGGAGCAGTAGGTGATGCTGTCTTAATTTTATGTAATCACGGCTGTATAGTCCATTTACCTTGCTTTGTCTTTTATGTGAAATTTCGTTCTAGTTCATTTCCTTGTTTATGCCTTGAATTGCAGCGCATGTTTACTCAAACATCAAGCTCAGCATGTTGCCCTGTATGCAGATATGTAAATTTACTTGTGTATGCAGCGATTGTTGATCAACATTGTCATTGCTGCCTTACCTCGCCCTTCCCGTTTAAAATGAAAACCTTATTCGAAGTTATCTTGCCGCTTGTATTTTGTGTGTCATATTTCTTCTTATGTTTTGTTTAATTACCTCCACTTGTTGACAAAGAAAATATTTTATATTCACTTGTAACAGAAAACATGCTTTGTCTCCATCTATACAATGTCGCAGATTTATCTCTCCATTCAGAAGAATAGGGAGGAAAGACACAAGAAAATCTAAGCTTTCCAGGACGTCCATTGAGTGGGAAATTCCTGTAGTCATGTTGTGTGCGCCTTTAACGTAACAATGTCGCATCCTGTGCACCACCAACCCATTTCGGTCCTCTGGGGTAAAACCTTTGTTCGTACATTGCTTTTTACGATATCACTTTTATCCCGTTTCGGCGTTGTCGTTGTCGTCCTACTTTCTCGTGCCCTACAAAGGGCTGTTGTGAGTCGATAGACGACCGTTTTCAATGTGCATTAGGAGCTATTTGTACTTATACACAGTCAACAGCGTCAATATAGCTGCTGCAGTGCTACGAATTTTTTGTTTTTTGAAAGACGTACATGTATGCTCAATATTTGTTTCGGTTTTTTTGTGTGGCAGTTTAAAGTGCCTTTTAAATTTATTCGTTATCCATTTTAACGTCTACAGCAACTTGATGAAAGTTTGAGCGGCACTGGTATCATATTCGGATTTATTATGTTGCATATTTTTAGGCTAACATGAAATTAACGTAGTACATTTCAACCCAAAAGTATTTTTAATTATTTTAAAACTATTTTCATAACTTTTATTTAAATTTAATGTTTCTTTTTCTTAATTTTTCAGGTAAGATCACGTGATAATTGGAAAACAATTACTAAGCAACTTGGAATTAGAATTAACTTAAAATTATTGGAGTATTCCATGAAAACGAGTAAGTTTACACATTTAAGTATACGCGTATTTTTACGAGGTTTGTTTGTTTGAACGCACATATGATGACTTGTTGTACGTAATCATAATTGGCCAACTGTTTAAACTGGACGTTAATGTCAAAATTACTAAACAGAAAAATGCCAAAAGAAAGTAAGAAAAATAAATTAATCAATTTTGTGCAAGATATTGCTTGTTAGGAATTGTTAATGTTGCAATGCATCGAAAACACAATGGTAGTTGCTTTGAGCTTAATTTTAGTTAATTTTTTCCATTGCTATAATATTAATCATTGTAGTTAACCATCATAAGGAAGAAGGGAAAATTTTAGAAGAAATTACTCGGGCCCTTGCGATTGCCAAGGATTATGAATATGGAACTCCATTTGTTCGTCATTGTGTTCCAAAATCCCAACATTTTTTTGTAGATGTTTTGCCAAATTTGGATGAAAATATATTTAAGCAAATTGCGCGTGCTGTTGGGCAAATTTTTAAGCTGTTCTTGAATTGAATGACAGTATTTTACATGGCCCACGATCATGTATGCAATTCTCAATTGAATATGCAATTTCGAAAAGGGCACATGTCTGAATATTTAAATTTTTCAGGAAATGAAAAAAAATAATTATATTCTAAAGAAGTATAATTTTTAGAAAATTTATTTTTGAGTTACATTTTGGGGCATTCGAATGTTATAAAAAGATGTTGATGTTAACGTTATTATATATGTATATTTAGTTATTTTAAATTCGTGAGATATGCCCTTTTCGAAATTCTCAGTATTAGGTAAACAAAATTTAAAGGAAAAAGCCATATAAATAGGGCGAAACTTTTATTTTAGGTATCTAAAGACTAAAATTAAAGATAATTAATAGACTTTCTTTAAAAATCTTCTTCTGCTTGCTACTGGTCAGTGTTGGGCAAAATTCAATCTGATTGATAACTAATGATTACGATTAAAAACTGTAGTCTGCAATCATGATTAGAGATTGAAATTATTAATCCGAAAAGTAATCATTTTAGGCGATTGATGATTGATCAATTGTAACCGTAATCATGATTAAATGATTACATTTTTAGATTAAAAATGAGAATGATCTAAGGAAACAAACGTTGTTTTTCTATTCTTTAATATTTTATTTACATCGATAGTGGCACATAAACTAATGTTTGTAAGCAAAACTTTTGAAATGGGATGGCAATTGAATATTTGATTGATGTGAATCCGTTAAGGGTTTTGTGGTCAAGGTTTTTGAATTCAAAATGGCGGATCAGTATCGAATAATTTTGGCAATTGTGTTCCGATTGTACTGAAAATCAGTATCGGTGGGCTTTAAGGGTTTCAAATGACGAATTTGTGATTAAAACTTGAAAATTCAAAATGGCGGACTAATTTTTGCAATTGTGTTCCGATTGTACTGAAAATCAGTATCTGGAGGCTTTAAGGGCGCCAAATGACGAATTTGTGGTTAAAATTTGAAAATTCAAAAAGGCGGACTAATTTTGGCAATTGTGTTCCGATTGTACTAAAAATCAGTATCGGGGGGCTTTAAGGGTTCCAAATGACGAATTTGTGGTTAAAATTATAAAATTCAAAATGGCGGACTAATTTTGGAAATCGTTTCCGATTGTACTGAAAATCAGTATCTGGGGACTTTAAGGTTTCCAAATTATGAATTTGTGGTTAAAATTTGAAAATTCAAAATGACGGATTAATTTTGGCAATTGTGTTCAGATTGTACTGAAAATCGGTATCTGGGAGTTTTTAAGGTGGCAAATAACGGATTTGTGGTCAAAATTCGTGAATTAAAAATGACGGACTAATTTTGGCAATTGTACTCCGATTGCACTGAAAATCGGCCCAGGCTTTTTACATTTAAGTCGTTTAATTTTAAAATTATGTTTTGTTTTTTATTAATTAATTATAAAAAACTTGTTTTTAGATTTTTTAAATTATATATTGTTATGTTCACCTCTTTTGAGAGAGCTTGTTATTAGTAGATTTCATTGGGGCTTCCCTCGCTGTGCTTCCCGCACCTCCTGAAAATCCACGGTTTTCTTTGTAGTTGCATCTTATCACAAGTACTTTTATTGTACTCATACTCAGTATTAACGCGTATTATTTTTATGCCAATTTTTTGGTTATTTCGCTTTACTATATAACGTAAAATACACTTCAACAATACCGCATTATTTTTGATATATAGAGAAGATTCTGAATCTGACCATAGATAAATTATGTAGATGAGAAAAGTAAAACAAGAAAACCGTTCTATGAAATTAGACGATCAAAACTAACTGAGCGATTGAATGTGTTAGCGAGTAAGATTGTAAAGCTGAGGAGGATTTAACAAATTTAACCTAAGGTTGGTCGAAAAGTTCCAAATAAGCACCAAATAAGCCCAATTTTAACATCAGAACTGCTTATAACTTCAAAAGTAAAGGCCGTAGCATAAAAATTGTCCGGAAATTATTTCTAGGAAATACTCCAAGCTTTCTAATTTTGGAAAAAAAATTATCGGTTAACTATGTTTTTTTTGGAGAAAAAGATGGTTTTAGTTGAAATTCGTTCTTTATGACTTTAAAAAGTGCAATTCGTCATTGAAACCCTTCCAGCCCTAGATACTGATTTTCAGTACGATCGGAACACAATTGCCAAAATTAGTCCGCCATTTTGAATTTTATAATTTTAACCACAAATTCGCCATTTGGAACCATTAAAGCCCGCAGAAACTGATTTTCAGTACAATCGCAACACAATTGCCACAATTAGTGCGCCATTTTGAATTTTCAATTTTTAACAACAAATTTGTCATTTGGAACCCTTAAAGCCCCTAGATACTGATTTTCAGTACAATCGGAACACAATTGCCAATATTAGTCCGCCATTTTGAATTTTTAAATTTTAACCACAAATTCGCAATTTGGAACCCTTAAAGCCCCCGATACTGATTTTCAGTACAATCGGAACACAATTGCAAAAATTAGTCAGCCATTTTGAATTTTCAATTTTTAACCACAAATTCGCAATTTGGAACCCTTAAAGCCCCCGATACTAATTTTCAGTGCAATCGGAACACAATTGCCAAAATTCGTCCGCCATTTTGGAGCCGCCATGTTGAATTTGTTAAAAAATGGTCAGATTGTATTTTCACGCGAACTAAACATATATGCCAATTTTGAAGTTGCGCAAGCAGGTGAAAATCTAAATACTAAAAAAAAATTCCAAAAAAAATTCAGGGAAGCTCATATTAATCGCTAAAGAGTTAATCATTCAATCATGATTAAGATTTGATTTCATAATCATTAGTCTGCTGATGATTAGATTTTACGCAAGATTACTCGAAGTAATCTTGATTAAAGATTGATTTAATCATGATTGATTCAATCATGATTGGTTTTAATCATGATTATTAGTCTGATTAAAAAATTAGTTGATTATGCCCAACACTGCTACTGGTTTCTATACGGGTTTAAGGTTGGAGAGTATGCAATTGACCTGTGGGCAATCGCTCTGTTTCCAACCTAAAACCCGTACGGAAACCTAGTTTTTGTTATGCAGGCGTGGTATAAAATAGCTTTATTTAATGAATCAATATCGGATAAAAAATAATCGATGTAACCTTTACCTGCAAGTCATTGTCAGAATCGGTAGAACTCATTGTGAAAGCACAACGGTACGTGTTTACTGGCAACTTACAACGCAATTGAGGACCGTTTTTTCAAAACTCAACAACTCAAAAAAATTAAATTTTCAGGAAGAGGTGCTAACAGAAACCTGCTTTCAATAAGAATCGTTTGATACCCATATCTAATTTTTCGATTTTTTTGACTTGTTGAGTTTTGAAAAAACGGTCCTCAATTACTGATAAATAATGCAATATGTTTGTTGTATTAAATCACGTGAACAAAAGAGACAAAATTATTATGATGGTTAACGGTCTTATGTTAAGCAATAATTTCGAAAAGGGCACATCTCTTATAGAGTTGGGACCTTTTCGAAATTATTTGGCGCCACGCCATGACGTCGACAGTAGAACGAATACTAGATATGTGCCTTGTTTGATCATAATAGGTACCCGGAAGCATTTAGAACAGACTGATATCAAAAAACGTATTTGTCAAAAAATGCGAAATGTGACCTTTTCGAAATTGCATATTCAATTGAAATGCAATTAATTTTAGTTTTATTTTTTTAATTTTGAAGTCAAGCATAATTTGCGTGTATTTTAGATCATTACTAATAGAATCTTCAAAGCTATCTTAACTTAATACTTAAACTTCGACGATCTGTTTTACATTTCCAGGAAGCAGTAGATACATACATATGTAGCTTTTAAATGGCGAAGCTTTGCTTTCATTACCCCCCCCCCCCGCCATGTATATTATTAAGTTTTGGACAGTTTGTAGCTAGTTTTGTATAAAATTTCTGAGCTGTTGGTTTCTGAAAATATCAAATAACCAAATAACTTAATTACAATATTTGCAACATTTTATATGAAAGTACCTAGAATGATTGGGGGCAGTCTTTTATTTCATCTACTACGCTTTGCAGCAATAAATTTGTTTGTTCACATGTCCAACAATGTGTTGGATTCAACCTACATCGTTTAATTTTGTGCAAATTTTTCTTCTAAATAAAGAAATTGATTAAAAATTTTAAAATTTATTCTTTATAAATTTTATTCTTACATCTTCCATCTTGCATACAATTGACATTTGAAAACTTTACACCGTTTACACCGTATTTCACTTTCCTACAAATTTTGACAGTTCATTTACGAGGTGGTTAACTTATACGATTTACGCGTCTTACTAGGGTTTTACATCTTTTCATGAATACCCCTTAACTATGTAATTGAAACGGTGATTAGTCCATCATGATGAAAAATTAAATATTAGACAATTTAGTATGCACTAAATACTGAGCTTTAAAATTAAAATATTTGGTTGAAGAGAAAGCGTTGCCGCTAAATTATAAGTAAGTAAAAATAGCTCATTTATTTAATCTAAAAATGAATTTTTGGCCTTTATTGAGGTGTATCGAAAATGAAAAGAGTACCGGTTTTGTTCTTACAAAGCCTTTATTTTAGTTTTTTCTTCATTCTTTACCGTCCAGTTTACTTAACTCTAGCTAACACGTACTGCGTATGCTCTCTATATGCTTTGTAACCATAGACTGATATTCATTACTTGATTACTTCGATTTAAAGTTAGTACTCTAGAGCTAAAGTTGAGTAGCTTAAAGAAAGGCTTGGTTACGTGACTTGCTAGGGTTGGTTATGATAATTAATTCTAAGGTTGAGTACACTACACTCTTCCCTCCCTGGATTTTAAAGCTGATCATTGGTTGTTACTACTTCCATGGTTTCAAATTATACCATCCACTCTGTAAGTCCTGTTGCGGTTGGTCCTCATTTTCATTTAAGTCTTCGTCGTTTGTCTCTTTAGGAATAATCTTCTCAATATCCATTAAGGTGCAATTTGAAACCGTTGAATCTGTCGTCTGATGTAGAGGTTTGAAGTCTGTTTTTTATGAGTTTCAGTTTCGAAAATGACGTTTCTGCAGAGCAATTGGTGACCATTAGAGAAAGGTGTAGGCAATCTCTACATTAGGAAAGCAATTTTTGATATTATTGCCTAATATAAGTTGGTAGATCCACCTCTTTTTGATGGTGGTATCTTTTACGTTTTCATAGTCTGATTGAAACTGAATAAAAAAAGATTTGCACTGTAAAAATTCGTTTCCCAATCGGCCATCTAGGTCACTTCTATACGTATCTGCTCATATTTCTTCATTAGAGAGTGTGCCCAGATTATCAAGACATCCAAAACGTGTATGTAATAGTGTTTCACCGAGACCGAGACGAGGCGAGATTTGAAATTTTCTCGTTCTCGTTCCGAGCTTTTGATCTTCATCTCGTCTCGTCTCGGTCTCAGACAAGATTCAATAAAGGATTTCTCGTCTCGTCTCGTCTCGGTCTCGTCTCGTACGAGAATTTCTCGTAAAACCGAGATTTTTTAAAAATAATAAATAAATTATATAAATAAATAAATTAAATGATAATAAATAAATTAAAAGAAAATAAATATGAATAAAAAAGTAAAAAAATTATATTTATTAAAGTAATATATTCAATACATTATATATATTTATTAAATTAATATATTCAATACATTATGTACTAAAACAATTATAATATTACGTTACATAAGTATTAAATTACGTTACATAAGTAGGGTAACTTCAAAAACTCATCATTCCCGCATCACTGCAGAATTCAGCTGCAGACTTCCAATTGCTGAATTCTGCAGTGATGCGGCAATGATGAGTTTTTGAAGATACCCAGTTAAACATAAGTATTAAATTCACAAATTTCTTTGACTAATTCTGATTTTGTCCATGCGTTTATGCAGAGTAGAGCTTGCATTGATTCATCTTTGAGTCTATTTCGACGTGGCTGGTCGATTAAAGATGCTTTAGAGAACAGGCGCTCTACTGGTACCGACGTTGCCATTATACCAAATTTATCCCGTGCAATTTTTGCGAGCACTTTTGCAGCGAATGTAAGATCGAATACTAACTTCGCTTATTTCACGGCACACGGATTACCACGATATACAGAAACAAGATAAAGTAAAAGAGACGGACAGCTTCGAATACCGTAGAACACTGTCACCAAGTGGCAAGTTCGTACGGTATGCGGGAAAACAAATTTCACGAATACTGGATTTTCCCGTATGGGCATTGTGGGAACATGCTAATGTAATTATCATTGCCACTGTTCTATTCGATAAACTCCCTTATACGGTATACGGGAAAAAAATCACCGTCTGAACGTAGCCTGGGGGATTACAAAATGATGATTTGACAAGAAAAGAGAAAAAACGAGAACCCGAGAATTCGAATTCACTAACTCAGAGATGGAAGCCGGACGCTTTATCACATGATTCCAAGACAAATTTATCTACCTCCGGATAACCATAATAATTAATAAAAATATAAAATATAAATTATTAGAGAATAAATTATTAATAAAAAAGAGTTTCGAATTTGTCATATTCTCTCATATTGTCTCGAGTTGTCTCGAAAAAACGAGAATGAGAAATTAAATAATCTCGTCGAGACGAGAATCTCGTAAGGGGTGATCTCGTTCTCGTCTCGACTGATCGAGAATATAATTCATCGTTCTCGTCTCGTTCTCGATACCGAGAACGAGACGAGAACGAGATTATCTCGAGTCTCGGTGAAACACTAGTATGTAATCCAAGTTTGTAATTTATCCGACGATGTCAAATTAACTTCCGGAGCTTGCAGATAACCTAGAGGGGCTAAACCTACATTAATTCTGCATTTGCCTATTGTTCCACGCTCATACTCACATACCGTTAATTCAGTAGCTCAGTTCCTCATATTATTTAAAGCGGTCCAGTTTACTTTCTATGGAGGTTCTCCAGACTGGAGATCAGATCACTGTTAAGCTTCCTAAATTCCACAGGATGGCTTTAGGCATCCGTCACACCCGACCAAACAACCTCTCAACACAAGGTACACGAGTTGTGGCAACAAACGTCGCGCCTAGCGCTAATTGGGGCTCCGGTCGCACTGGAGGCAGCCCTTCACTAACCTACCTAACTTCTATGGAGATTTTCAGCGAGAATTTTGTAGTGTTTGAATAGTTTTTTTCACCTCACTCAAGATGTTATCCCAAAATTCTGTGCCGTTTATGTCATCCTCCATAAAAACAATACCACCCACAAACACGAACTTCCCCATTTTTCTTTAATGTTACTCTTTCTCAGTGTTACTCCCTCAATGTTACTCTTACTCATACGAGCTATATATCCTGCCCATTTGTCGATATTTATTTTCTTCGCGATATCTGTGTCGCAATATCGCCTTTAGATCTCGTCATTGTAGAGTAGAATACCCGGGCTCGTCAGCCGTCCATCACTTTCAAGGTCAGCTGTTAAAGAACGGTAACGACCCAAGTCTGCGATCCATATGTTAGTAGTAATTATAAGATCGTCTTATACAGCAGCAGTTCGGATGTCACTATTAGATGCTTGGATTTGAAAAGCCTTTTCGCTCTTTAATAGGTTCTGTTAGCTGTAATAATGCTTGTACTACTGCAATATCATGCTTCGCTATTGATTGACTTTCGGACCAATGTTAAGTAGTCTCACAGACGCAGCTACGATTTTCCTTTCATTCATCGGTCAGTGGCAGTTTGAAAAATTCTTCTTTTTCGTCGCTTGGGACTCTTTTTAACCGACTTCAAAAAAGGAGGAGGTTATCAATTCGACGCGTAGGTATTTTTTGGTCCTGTTCACGCATAACTTTGTAACGCAATGACTTTTTTGCTTTTTTTCTTTTTTGTTTGAAAGGGTAGTTTCCCACGGTGGTCCCGTACAATTTTTTTTAAATTCTGATAAAGGAGTTCGAAGGTAGGCGTAAAAAACTGGTAAAATTAGTACACCTTGAACGGATAGAAGTATTTTAAAGGCAGCGAACAAATTACTTTATTGTCGCGTGCTCGAGAAGAGGCCGGTGGATGAATCGGCAAAGGCGTTGACCTGCAAATAAAAATTGCGGGTTCAAACCCCGGAGGGTAGTTCGACTTTTTTTCTTTTTTTCTCTTTCTAAAATCCATTCTGATTGGATTAATGTTGTAAAGAATTACAAACTCTTCGGTGAGAAATTTCATGCATACTCTACTCATGCAGACTGTAAGAGAGTATTCCTTTGGAATGAAATTCTATTTAAAGCAGTTTCTGAAAAGCTTTATTTACGTATTTAGCCATCTTGTTGTAACAATCTCCCGTAGCACAACGACTGAGAAGCTTGCCTCTTCTTACGATGTTCAGAGGAATTGGAAAAATTTCCGAATTTCGAACAATGCTGGACAAGCATTAGAAAAGAAATCGGAAGTGAAATACCTTGGTCTTTGGCTGGATCAGTACTTATATTTCAATAGAAATGTGAGTGCTGCTCTTGACAAGGCAAACAAGGCGTTTCACATGACAAAAAGGCTTTTTTATAGCAGACACCTAAGCTCACGGGTGAAGGTGATCTGCTATCAAGCCTTGGTCAGACCGATTTTAACTTATGGTTGCCCAGTGTGGTTCAACATATCCCCTTTTTATATGGAAAAGCTTCGGGCTTTCGAAAGACAATGCTTAAGGGCGTGCTTAAGGTTGTATCGGACACCCGAATCTGGCTTCACGAAGTTTCACGCCAACAATATTCTTTACGATAAGGCATTTGTTAATAGGATCGACAACTTCATAATCAAGTTGATTCGAGGCCATATTGTCAGAGCGACGGAGAGCGACAATCCTCTCATTCGGGGAGCGTTCTACCCGAACGCGAGATACCACAAAACAGCTTGTGAACGCGGCTTTATTCCTCCAGAGGCATTTGTCTATCTGGATTCAAAAAGATTGGTCCAAGATAGATCGGGGGTGCCTCTCTTATACCACTTGCATCGCAGGGCGTGTGACAAGCGATATGCTTTTAGCGAAGAGGATGGGAATGTTCAGGATCTCTTGAGGTTCAGTACAAGAATCTCAGAAAGGGACAAAAAAGAAGCCGCCAACGCCAGCACTTTGTACTGGTGGTTGGAGGACAACTAATTATGGCGTATTCGCCCTAAAGAATAATATAGATTAGCATTACTTAGATATAGATTAGTTTTTTAAGCATTAGCTTAGACTTAGATAGGATCTAGTTCTAGTCTTTACAATAGTAATAAATATAGGTTAAGTAAGCTAGGGTAACGGTGTGGACTTTCATGAACCCTTGTTGTTCTCACAAACTCGGATCCATGAAAGCCCGTCGCCTGGACGGGGGCCACCTGAGGCAGTAACACCTTCGCTGTCCCCCGTCCAGATAGTCTCTTTTAGTATTAAGATGCCTTTTAAGACCTGTGTCGTTTATTAGGGGAATAGATAGTGCGGGCTTCCATGAACTCTTGATGTTTTGTGTATCTCGAGTCTGTGGAAGCCCGTCGCCTGGACGGGGGTTAGCCGAATCAGCACTGCTTCTGCTATCCCCTGCCCAGATAGCTAGGCTAGTTAGGTTTAGTAATTTAAGTTAGTTTAAGTTTTATTTTATAAAAAAAATATATATATAGTTTCTAAGTTTTTTTCTTTATTAATTTTTCTTAGAAGTAAGCCAAAAATAAAGATCCTTTTTTATAATGTAAAAATATATAAGTTTTAGCTGAAAGGCATAATTTAGATAAGATATAGATTAATTTAGAGTGCCTGCTGAGGGCCAGTAAGTTAGACAGATTAGAATAGGCTAGAATAATTAACTTTAAGCATTAGTTAAATTTATATTAAGATAGATGGTAAGTGAAATAAATGCTTCTATAAACTAAAAAAGAAGCTTGCCTCTCGTCCTGGAGGTTGCGAGTTCGATTCTTTGACCTGGAGCAATTTTTTTTTCAATCGACACAATAAATATTTCTTTTTAATTTCCTTTGGGGAATTTTGTTTCATATATAATAAGTTTTTTTTAAATTGCTCCGAAAATACGCAAATTCATTACTGCAAAAACTATTTAGCTACTGCCTCAATTCTTTTCGACGGCGCGCGGCTGAGTGTCATACTTCTCGTAATAAATAATTTTTTTTATATTGCCCCCGAAAAAAAAATTAACGGACTAAAAAGTACGAAATAAATTAAATTTTTAAAAACCGACTTCAGAAAAACCAAAAATAATGCACAAAAAAACCAAAAATAATGCACAAAAAAGGATAAAATAATTGTTTGAAATTCTTTACAACATTAATCCAATCAGAATGGATTTAATAAGAAGAATCACTTTTGAAGATGGTGCCAGGTAGTAGTTGACTTTCATTGCATTAACTATTGCTGCGAAAATTGTATTCATTTCTTTGTTAGCCTTATGCCCTTAATACATCACACCGAAAACAGGTGTTGGCACCGTCTTCAAAAGTGATTCTTCTTATTAAATCCATTCTGATTGGATTAATGTTGTAAAGAATTTCAAACAATTATTTTATCCTTTTTTGTGCATTATTTTTGGTTTTTTTGTGCATTATTTTTGGTTTTTCTGAAGTCGGTTTTTAAAAATTTATATAGTTGTATGAACGGTTATCAGGCTTATGTTCTTAAATTTGCCTCTTACGCTGTGACACACATCATCCAATTAGACTATTTTCCGGTTATACCCGATGGACGCAACTGCCTGCTTGTAACTGGTGTCATTACCGCGATTGAAGCCTCAAAACAAAAATTTTTGTTCTGAGTTTTGTAATAATCGTCGATTTCTTAGGAATTTATTCTTTGTTTTGTGCCATCTGCAAGAGTAGCCCGCTCGGATCACCCCTACATCTTATAGCCCTTTTCGCACATACCACTGTCTTGAAGCTCGTTTATAAATAAAATACCTCGACTGTCGAACAATCTTCCGCAGACAGTATATCCGAACACGTACAACCTCGTACAGTACAAATGTAAGGTTCATCGCACTCTGCTACAGGATTTAAAATTTTTCCTAGCCTATCCTATTCTCATCTATCCTTCAAACTAAACTTACTACTAGACAATTTAACATGGCTTGAACGAACTGACTGCTGGTAGTATAGTACTTGGGTTTGAAGAGCCTTGTAATACTATAATACACTTTGTAACATAAATACATATCGTGCGCATAGTTTCGTAGATGGTCTTGTCGGCTACTACATATTATTGAACCAAGGTAGGCGAAGGATTGTGCTACTTATATGTGTACTTATACCCAGATCGCTGCGAAGCCAGTATTTGTGTGGCTTTGTCTAAGATTGTGGCTCTCGTGCATCACTTAATGCTTTTAAAAACTAACTTCCTTTAATCATATTAAAAACTATTAAAAAGCGTCAAGGGAATTATTGAGTTTTTAAATCCACCTATTTCTTTTGCAAATACCTGCTACAGACGTTTTTTCAGCGCACAATGGAAGAAAACAAAAAAGTAAGTGCTCAATTCGAAATGTTGAAATCATCACTAATCAATAATCAGAAACTTACTTATTTAGTTATTCACTTTTACATACATGCTTGCGTTAAACCGATAGCTGAACTTATAATATCATTTGTGCAGGCATCATATCTAACATAAAACAAATCAATAAAGTAGATTGCATTGACTGTTCCATAGGTGATGACTCCATTTATGAAAAGAACAAGTTTAGTATGAATCTAATTTCACTGTTTAAGTTTCTTTACTTCGGCGGTATTTTCTTGTATGTTATTATAAAGATATTTTATTACCATTAATAATTATTCAATTAGTTCAGGTTTTCAGTAAACATGTTGACTTGCAGCAAATCTATCACATTACGACGATGGCAATTTCTCAGATTAATGCCATAACGATCTATCAGCATAAAATATATAAGATTCATTCGTGTATGCAATAATGTTTCGTATTGACTGATAAAAAAAAATTCGATAAACCCATTTTTTGACTGATTTTTTGGCCAAAAAGTGATATCGCCATGTTTTTTTTTTGTGATTCCGAAACTGTTTTCTTAAAAAGTCCCAAGGAAGCTGTGGACCAATTTTCAACCATTTTGGAATTTTGTCTCCTTTGGTGCGCTTTTTTGCCAATTTCCCCGGACTATATAGTATATTGCCTTGTTAGAATCTACGAGGTCTGATTTTGATAGCCGAAAGTGTTTTCAATGTGTACAACGAATCGCCTGAAGGCGACGGCCCAATCACGACTTTATTCGCGTTTACGCGCGTCAACGCTTTGACGCGCGTTGACGTCGACATTTGGTTGTGTGTAATTCAAATCGAGTTATCCCATTCACGACTTTGCGGCGTCAGCGGCGTCAAGCGACGGCAAAAGTCGAGCAACTTTCAACTTTTTGGCGTTGGCAGGCTATGAAATTTAAAAAAATCAACATTTCTAACAAGTATATACACAAAAATCCATACATGAATTTACATTAAAACAATATTTTTGACGTCTTGACGCTATGAATGAACCTTCAACGGACGTTAACGCGCACGAAGCGCCTGCACTGGGCCATCGCCTTGAGCCATGTTACTCTGTTTTTTTTTGTGATAAAATCAGGCGATTCCTAAACCCTTTGTAGTACTAGTCCGTCATGTAGTTCAAGTCATGTTGCAATGTCTAGAGGTAACCTTGATTTGAAGGATAAAAGAGGAAGGAGGTGGCGCTTTCATAGGTCTGAATGGTGCACTCGCACCGGGCGCCATTGGTCGGAGCGCAATTTCAGATGTTAAAATTTAAAAAGAAAATTTAAAACTATGAAAAAAAAGTTGAAAAAGTGTTCCTGCGACATCTTTTACATATTCATTTTTATTACCACGATTTAGTTTTCCAGTTTATTTTCCCGATAAAATATTTTCTATCTCAAATCATTTGGATCCCGCGGGCGCAAGAAGTTACACAAATTCTGTCACAGTAATCTTATATTGTCAAAGGCGTAGGAATAACGTAGGCGTAGGAGTACCGTAATAGGCGAAACTATGAAGTGGGTTGGAGGGGACTGAGAGCGGTGAGAGAATTATCCTTTGAGAACACCGGCCGAGATGTTGTGAAGATTAGATTCGACGCCATCCAATACTACCTTAACCTTACCCTAAATTTCCGCTCTCTGGATGGAGAGTTGGATGGTTACCGCTGGAGAGTTTCATCAATAAGTTATAAGTTCATTAATTTGTATCTGTCTGTTGGAGACTTACTCTGTAGACTGTAAATAAATAAATACTTCATAAATATTTCATAAATATAAATGGCACAAGATTATTTATTTATTTATTGCCAAGCAGGGCACTTAATTACTAATTACAATACAAAAATTAACATTAATGTAAAGAACGTCCGTGGTATTAAACTAAGGTCTAGGTCTATCATGTTAGTAAGCAATCAGGAGGACAGCATGGAAGTAAGTTTTATTTTGTAGGACATTTTGCTAATTGAGGGAGAGAAACAGGCACGATCCAAGACTTTGTCATTGAGATAATAATACTGCAGCTGTTTGCTTCTTCTCCTGGAGAAGAAGATTGTTGGTGGTACACCAGTCTTGTGCATTAAGCTTCGAATGTAAAAAGGATACCTCAGGTTGAGACCTTATAGCACTATAGATTTTTAAATCATCGGCGCGAAGAGGTGCGGAATGTCATTTAATTTTTCAGATAGATCGGAAATGAATATGTTGAACAGCAGTGATTCTAGATGGCTGCCCTGGGGTAAATCTGAGGTTACATTAATTTCTTTTGAACGGAAACCCTGAAATCTCACCACCTGATAAGAAGATATCCAATCCCAACGGGGGCCGTATATCCCAAATCTTAATAATTTCGTAAATAAAATATGGTAGTCTACTCGATTAAATGCCTTGCTAAAATCAGAAAACGGCAAACTGGTGGCCTTGTTCCATACCGCATAGTAGTTCGGAGGTCAGTATCATAAGATTGGATGTGGTGGAACGAGCTTTTCTGAAACCATGTTGCTAATCGTTTAGGTTCGGAACAATTAGAGGGGCAATCTTGTCATAGATAAATTTTTAAAATAGTTTAGGGATAAAAGATAGGATAGCAATGCCCCTATAGTTGTCCACCGCATGTTTATCGCATGTTTATGTCTGCAAATACACCTGAGAGCAAAGAAAAGGTCCCATAAAATTATTATATCCTGTGAAAATCTCTGTCATCCTGGTTGAAGCCTTGCTCTCCTGGAGTATGTAGACAGTAGAACCAAGTACGGATAGGTCCCTTATTTGCTATACTTGTTGAAGTAGAAGCAATCTTTATCACCTCCCGGTGTTTTATTTCTATTCACGTTGGTGATGCATGTTTTCAATAGCCACTAGTGAGCGAAAACCCATAAAATACTGTAAAATAATACAGATTTCGTATTATTTATGTATTCTATTATTAAAAAAAGTTGTAACTATGATTTTACGCCTTAATAGCAACCAGAAACTAGCAATCACAAAAGGGGAATGCCCATTTCTGGCCCTGGGTGCCCACATATAAAACTATAAGGAAACGATAGTATGCAATTAAAGGAATGAAATGGTTAAGGAATTGGTTTAAAAAAAGTCCGGATTTTTAAGAAGTACAGGGTGCGCCAAAAGTCCGGCAACGATCCGATATTTCCTGAAGGGTAGGTGATCATGAAAAAAGTTTCGAGCGAAAGTTGCTCAACTTGGAGGGTGGAATCGTTTGCACACAAATCTCACCCCCACCCACTCACCCCCTAGCGGGGGTGGGGGTGAATCTAACATTTCAAATGGCAACCCCATTTTTTTTCACAGATTCTAGTTCTCCGCAGGGAAGTATGAAACTTTTGCCTGAACAATTTTTTTATCCGAAGCCCCCCGCACCCCCAAAAATCATCAAAATTATCCCCAAAAATCATTCATTTGGGTGTCCGGGAAGCTTCGGATAAAAAAATGTTTCTAACAAAAGTTGGATATTTCTCTTCGGAGTATCAGAATCCGTGAAAAAATGGGGGTTGCCATTATTCACCCCCATAAAAGTATAAGGAAATGATAATATGCAATTTAAAGAATGAAATGGTTAAGGAATTGGTTTAAAAAAAGTCCGGATTTTTATGTAAAATGGTTTTTATTTTCACAAATGCAGTTTTTTACAAACTAGTTGGACCCAGGACTCGAAATTCGAGGGTCATTTTCTATACCTTTTTTGAATTTAAATCTAGAAGTCTTTCGATAACAATAAAACAAAATTGAAAAATGAAACACATTTTTTGTAGTTGGAAAAAGCAATGCCAAAAAACCAACTTTTATTATCCCTTAATGTCACATATTACATTTTATTGTACATATTACATTTAAAAGATCTTAATTTAAGAATCAAGTACTTCTCTGTATACAATATTTTTAGTGTAATTTCTATCATCATTTGCTGTTCTGCTCTTTGAGTGATATAAAATCGTAATCCATCAAATGAACGAACTCTACTGGCAGCAATATACAATTGCAATATACGCAGATGGTGTACGTTTCATATGGGAATAAAAAGTAAAATTATTTTCTAATTTTTAACCTTTTATTGAAGCTCACTTAAAAATACTGCCCAGATGCCGTATGTTAAAAAGTATTTCTCAGAGGAAGACATGACACATGGTGACATAGATCAACGATTCACCTGCTGGTTGATTTACTATGAATTCTTTAGATCATAGCAAGTCGACTTCGTTTTCTTTTGTATTATTTTGTTTGTTTTCTTGCGGATTTGTTATCTAAACAACGAATAGGCTTTCTAAATGGACTCCAACAATTCTCAATACTCTACTGGCCTGGGCATGGATCCCGCTCCGGCTTCTCACGATAACCCCTGCACGAACGACTCGATATCTACTGATAATGATGACCCCAGCTTTTACACCTGCCAGAGTTCTTCCCAGCCCTCAGTAACTCATTCAAGAGGATATTTACGCTGTGTCAATTGTGGTTTAAATGTCACGAAAATACGAAAACATTTGTTGGAAATTGCAGAAGTGCGAAATCTTATACAACAATGGGTTCGACCACACCAGGTAAATAGTTGAGCTACATATATGTCACCGTCATGTCTTCCTCTGAGAAATACTTTTTAACTGAGTTGACTTAAAATAATATCAATATCTAATAATTATGGCTACCTTATTAGGTACAAGTTTCGAGTGACAGTATAGTGTGCCACTCGTGTTGGACTGCAGCCTGGAATCAAATACGACATCCAACTAGTGAACACCAAAATGCACCGATTGTTGGTCATAGACATGTGTGCATCAGCTGCGGCAGGTCACTTTTGCGAATAAGATCTCACACCCTCGGGTCCGATTCTCCACGTGTGGGGCTCATAAGGAGTGTGATTGCCCCTCAGATTGCACCTCGTGAGGTAAATGTTCAACAGTTTTTAATTTACATAAGCGTGGTGCTGATATCTGCCCAGTATGGAAGGGAAACCTTCCAGAGTCGATTCCGTACATTATCTTTCGAATGCGTTATGTTTAATTTCAGTTGCCATCATCTTCTCGTGTGTGTCATAATTGCTGGCGAAGGACTGATAGAACACCATCACGTTCAACCATAGAACACGAACCATCTGAACCATCTAGTCTGTCCTTGTTGCAATCTGAAGTAGCTAGCAATGTATTGCATCCGGCACAACAAAGCTTAGATACATCAGACAGTGTACTGGTGCCTAATTATGTAAGAGCACCAATCTCACAAAATCAATGTTTCTTTTTATTGTTATCGAAAGACTTCTAGATTTAAATTCAAAAAAGGTATAGAAAATGACCCTCGAATTTCGAGTCCTGGGTCCAACTAGTTTGTAAAAAACTGCATTTGTGAAAATAAAAACCATTTTACATAAAAATCCGGACTTTTTTTAAACCAATTCCTTAACCATTTCATTCTTTAAATTGCATATTATCATTTCCTTATACTTTTATGGGGGTGAATAATGGCAACCCCCATTTTTTCACGGATTCTGATACTCCGAAGAGAAATATCCAACTTTTGTTAGAAACATTTTTTTATCCGAAGCTTCCCGGACCCCCAAATGAATGATTTTTGGGGATAATTTTGATGATTTTTGGGGGTGCAGGGGGGCTTCGGATAAAAAAATTGTTCAGGCAAAAGTTTCATACTTCCCTGCGGAGAATTAGAATCTGTGAAAAAAAATGGGGTTGCCATTTGAAATGTTAGATTCACCCCCACCCGTGAGTGGGGGTGAGTGGGTGGGGGTGAGTGGGTGGGGGTGAGATTTGTGTGCAAACGATTCCACCCTCCAATTTGAACAACTTTCGCTCGAAACTTTTTTCATGATCACCTACCCTTCAGGAAATATCGGATCGTTGCCGGACTTTTGGCGCACCCTGTATTTCTTAAAAATCCGGACTTTTTTTAAACCAATTCCTTAACCATTTCATTCCTTTAATTGCATACTATCGTTTCCTTATAGTTTTATATGTGGGCACCCAGGGCCGAAATGCCTATGGTCGGTGGGCATTCCCCTTTGAATATTTTCCTAATAAAATTAAACTTGTTATAAACATATTCAAAAACGTGATATTCCCGGGTTCATAATTTTCACGTCAAACAATAAATTCATAAACCCACCAAAAAAGAACGAATTAAGACCAGTTCTTAAGCTTGCTAGACATAGAGTCAGTCAATCAGGTTCGTACAGAACAAAAAGTAAATTTTTCATTAATAAATTCGACTGAGATAAGATACTGGTATCCAGAAAAACCTTCGTTGATAACGAGAAAAAGTTTTTTGCCGGATATATTGAAGGCTGAATCAAGGTTTATTAATAACAATATTGATTAGATCCGAAAACAGAATTTATACATCTAAAATAGAATTTGTAAATCCGAAAATAGAAAGTGTAAATCAAACGTCCTTCATCGGTTGGTAACCCCGAGTGAAATTTTGTCAAAGTAGAAACATTGGCATTCGCATTTTTTCCGGCGAAAAATGCTTCTAGTAATTCCGGGTGTTCTTGTTCATCGTCTGGCCTTTTATTTTTTTAAACCAACTAAACCAGCTAATTCCAAAAAGCTAAACTAAGATTAAGCGCAGTTTTTCTAGTCTAACTATTTTGGTATTGGTTTGTTAGAACAATGTTTAAAGAGTTCTATCAGGCAGCTGTCAAAAGAATTATAATGAGAAATATTTTTTTGAAATTTTTTTTTGTTTTTTAGAAGATTTTGATAAGATTTGGTATACGAGACCACGTCCATATAAACAATGCCTGGCGATTTGGTCGTCTCTCCCCACTTTACTTCTTCTGGAGTCTCTGTTCCCCTGGAGATTTCTCTGACCGCTGCAGCACACCAGATGGGCGCGCCAAGAGATTGTTTCCTCTAGATCAGCTGATAACCTTTTTTGGCTTCCGTACCCCTTCGCAGTTCATTATCCTCAATTGTACCCCTTACATTAGAAAAATGTTTATAGTTTAAATACTCGTAATTGTTATTATTTGAATCTTGTTCTAACACTAAATAAATAGCAATAACGTATCAAGGAGTACACTACAAGAGGCACGCTTACTTACCATTGGAATTCTAACACTAACTATTGTGATACGATGATGTGATACCGAGGAATGTTACAAAAACCTTTGCTATGCGCCAATAGAAATCTTCCACCGAATGATGCAAGAACTGTGTGCACGGTATCTGACTCTGACCCCATTCATACACAGGCCGCGGGATCCCGGGCGTAAAATTGATCCCGCCAACCGGTAAAATTTCCCGGGAATTCCTGGGAATCGCTCTTTTTCTTTAATTCGCTTGTCCACTAATTCACTGCCCTGCGAATGAATCTACCGGATATAATACTTTCGAACCAAGGAAGTGTGCTTGCCTTTCTCAGTTTCTAAGAATTAATTTCAGGCGTACAGGGTGTATTTACTAAAGTTACAAAGCAGCCACCTGTGGATAGGCTTTGGATATTTTTTTGTCCACCGTTTGCCACCGCTCTGAAACTGGATCGAGACGAGAGGTGAATAGAGTGTTTTTAACATCCGCCATAACAAAATTTTTTTGCGTACCCCTAAGCCATCAAACGCGATTCTCAACCACTGGGCCGCGCCACTTTTGTGTACCGCCAAATTCTTGAAGTGTGCCGCCAAATTTTGGAAATGCAAACAATAAAAATTATTTTGAATGTTCTCTTATACACAATTTATTGGAACAGCAAGGCGACGGGAAAAAGAGATATCATTACATCGCGTCACATCAAAGTGAGCGGTTCCACCCTACCAACTTCCAGAGTTATCAGTCGTCAAAGTCAACATTTTGGTTTTTTTCGACTAATATTTCAACTCCAACTACCTTTTGCTCCAAAAAATACCTAGTTAACCAATATTTCTTTTCCAAAATTGGAAAGCTTTCAATATTTCTTATGAGTAATGTCAAGACAATTTTTATGTTACGACCTTTACTTTTGAAGATTTCAGCAACTTTTGATGTTAAAATTGGGTTTATTTGGTCCATTTGAAGTTCTTTTTCACATTTTTCATATAAGCTTATGTCGACAAGTCATGTATTGGCATTTTTGGTGCTTCAGCTATAACTGGGCATATAAATGGATTTGTGGCACATGTGAAAGAACTGAATGCAGATATATTATTTAGCCATTGTTTTTTGCATCGGCAAGCACTCATTACAAAATATCTGCATTCAGAATTTAAAATATGTAGTGCTGGGACAATGTGTTAAAATGGTTAATTTTATAAAATGAAGAACATTCAAAAGTCGCTTATTTAGGAATAATAAAATTAAGCTAAAAAAATATTACAATTTTCCACATTTTATTTGTGCGAATTCGGATTTTCACCGAAAATAAAACTTAGAAAAAGATCGAGACTTTTAAATGTAGATTATTATCATTTTTACCACCAAATATAAACGAAATTATAAAAAATCATCAAGCTCAAGCATCAGCATTAAATGTATTCTTATAATTAATTTTTAATTAATAACTTAATAAACATCCTATTGTCTTTGTAGTACCTATGTACATATTATTTTATTTTACATTGAAAATTATTATTATAAACTATTTTACCCAGTGTAAACTTATTTTATTGTTAGTGTGCCGCCAAATTTGAAATTGTTAAAAGTGTGCCGCAACAAAAAAAAGGTTGAGAATCACTGCCCTAGAGGTACGCTTACCACGGATTGAGAATCGCTGCTCTAGATGATATGGGAGCTGCAGCTGGTGCTGCCAATTTTCTCCTGCGCCCAAAAACTTTGGGCAGAGCAGCGGCTGTCTGGGTCTGCTTCTTGCCTTCCCAGGCTCCTAACCACCGTCCGGCCTTTGGTCTGTTTGGAAGGAGGTTGCGAACGCGAGGCTCTGGTGTGCTCCGTGGGACTCCCCAATCCCACTCCGGCCCTCCTTCGCCTTGGCCCTTTCCATCCTAATTGGTCCATAACAATCCCATTGGCATGGTAGTACGGGGAAGGTCCATCCCGACAGAGCCTTCATATCAGTATAAGGCATTATATAACTGGGTTCGTCCCAGAGGAGATCAGTAAACGACAGTGATATTTTGAAAATATAGTGAAATTAACTTGAGCGTTTTTATTACGTTGAGAATAATAATGATAAATGTAGGAGCACTATGTGACGGCATTTTACCAAACTTCCTTCTTTGTAATGAATATCCTATTCAAGGAAAGATCAGTGAAAAAGGCGATGAAGTGGGCAAACATCTTCTTATGGCGCTAAAGCTCGAGCTCAGCTTTGCTCTCCTTTACAGCATTTCCCCTCGTTACTTGTTATCCTCCTTAGAATAATTACTATTAAGGGGTAACACCATTCTAGAGCTCCGAAAAAGACTAAACTTTGTGAATTAATTTAAAAAGTATGGAAAAAGGGATCGGATTTCTTTTATTCAAGTGTAAAAATTTCAAACCGATCCATGCGATAGTCTCCGAGTAATCCGTCCTCGTATATTTCCAGCAAAAAAAAATAAAATTTGATATTATCAAAATCCTAGAGTGGTGTTACCCCTTAAATGATTTTATACCCGGCTAGCATTGAAAGGGGGCATGCCTCATGCATCGTGTGGTCCCCATGTGTTCTAGATGAAAGTTCTTCGGAAAATTGGAAGCCCTTTTTTTTGAAGGAAGACGATTCTGGAAGGATCTGATCTACAAGCACTTCCATTTAGAAGATATAGTCGTGAAAAAAATTAAGTTTGGTAGGCTCCTGTCGACAGCATATATTGCTAGTATGAGTGAAGAAGATCCTGCTTGGAAAGTCAGAATTCGATAGAATTTATGGGTTAAAGGCAGATCAAAACTCCGCTGAACAGATGGCATAGACCTGATTGTCTTGATGTTTGGAATGTCAATCTAGATGGTTCAATTCCGAGTTGATGAAGCGGCGAGAGGTCAGGACCGAATCCCGGTTGTAGAGCCGAATAAGTAAGTAGTTAAACATTTTTTCGCTCGGAGAATACTGTCGCATAATTGTATAATTGAGTTTGGGCTATCGTGACTGCAGTAAATATTGCTTTGGAAAATATAGTTGCATTTATTAGTATAAAAGGTGCAATGGGCACTCCTATATTTTTTCCTTCAGTAGTATTACTTCACATGAAGCTTAAAAATGTAAATTTAACGTGTTCTTTATCAATATCCACTTACACCAAAAACCAAATTCTTAACAAAAGTGAAATCAAACAGAGAAATACTGAAGTTATTTTGGAAGAAATTTTTAAAAGGAATTAACTACTGAATTTTTTTTAAAGAAAATTATAAATGCATAATTTAAAATATGTGGCAAATAAGAATGTCATAGAGTTTTAGCACAATTACTATGTAACCACTCTGCACATTGTCAACATCTTTAATAAGAGAGAAATAATTTTAAGATGACCGCCTTTTGCACTATGTTTGCAGACAGAATAACTCACAATAATAAATTAAAAATATCGAGGACAAAACCATACAAGCTTTCGACGTCGGCAACCTAGGGGTTAATATTCTTGACTACCATTCCAGAGGTCAGTGGTTCGATTCCGCTCCGCTGCATGCTACTTGGTCTTTCAACTTAGATAACATTCTTTCTTTCTTATGCTTCCTCTTTACAGCAATTCCTTGTCTTTCTGTTGCCATCGTATGTAAGCATAATAAGCTCCAGCATTGGATGGGAGCCGGTCCAGTAAATATGAAGTGGGTAGTTTTTTCATTCTTCTTTCTAGTATGTTTTCAACTTGACTTGCTGTGCGGCATTGCGCTCAATGATAAAATTATCGACAGTGCAAGCGGTAACTCTGAACTATAGTTTTTCATATAAAAAAAGTCTACCTCACTGAAAAATGTACATAAGCACTGCACAACAGAATCCCATTAAAAACTGTCTCAACTACGTCGATGTTTTCATATTTAAGTATATTTTCTGAGAACTGCAATAAAATTAAATCTTTAAATACTATATGCAATAAAAAAAAGGAATTTTATTTTAGAAATATTTTTTAATTCGTTTTTTTTAATTTACCTTATAATAATCTGAACTGTACAAAAGCGTAATTTCATACAAAATGACTGTTTTCTAAAATCTAAATTAAATAATATACTTAAACTAAAAATGACTGTGGTCAACCTGTAAACCCATGATCTTGCTTTATCATATCAGCTGCTTTTTCTGCAATCATATAGACTGGACCATTCGGATGACCAGACATAATTTCTGGAACAATACTAGCATCGGCAACGCGAAGATTTTTAATTCCGCGCACTTGAAGACGTGGATTAACAACAGCATGCGGATCACTATCTGGACCCATTTTACATGTTCCTGAGTAATGGTAAATGGTGAATGTGATATGCCTAGCGTAGCAGTCCCAATATTCATAACTTTTGTATGGACCTAATTTAAGACAAGCTGGAATCGGTTTGTCCCACAGTTTAGCACCAATAGTTTTGAACGGCTCCATTTCCATAAGACTGATGGATTTTAGTATTCCTCGTACAGATATATCAACATCATAAGGATCCGCAAAGTAGTTGGCGTATATTAGAGGATATTTGAATGGATTCTTGCTTTTAAGCATAATTCGTCCTCGACTTCTCGGTCTTAAAATCATTGGGAATATCATGAATGCATCAAGATTTTTCTCTTCAATATCTCTGTAGAGTGCATCGTACATAGTTGGCTTAAGTCCAAATGCTCGGCTGATAGCTGGATTAGCAGACATTGATCCACCAACAAGGAACAATTCAATATCTGGCCAACCATCTGGGTCATCGGGATGATCGAGATCGTAGAAGGCAATAGATTCACAACCGCCTGGAGAGCCATATGGACCATTGTTACGCATGTAGTCCATCAACAGGCCAGGATCAGCGAAATCATCGAAATGTAATGAGGTGCTGTTTGTACTGAATGTGAGAGCAGGAGCAGTATGATCTTGAAGATTATAACCAACGGCTAGATCAACGATTGGCGTAATTTTCATTTCCTTTAAGTGTTTTGCAGGACCAATACCCGACAGCATCAGCAATTGGGGAGAATTAATTGCACCAGCGCTTACAATAACTTCTTTTTTCGCCTTAATTTTGTAATAATTGCCATCAGCGTATACTTCAACGCCATAAGCTACTTTTGTATCAGGATCAATAAGAATTTTGGTTACCATAGCTAATTTCTTCACATGCAAATTTTTCCTCTTTCCCTTAATTGGATAAAGGTATGCCCTGTTAGAGCTTGTTCTGGTTGAGTTTCTTGTGGTTGTATGAAGATGCGATACTCCTACTTGAATTTTGCCATTATAATCTCTGTATTTTAAGCCATCTTGAAGAGCAGAAGCAACAAAAGCCTCAGCAATTTTAGATCTCCAATCAACATATGAAACTGTCACTGGACCACCGCGGCCAACGTAGTCTACATCAGCATCTGGGACACTGCTATCTTCAAGTTTCTTGAAATATGGTAAAACATCTTTGTAGCTCCATCCTTTATTTCCTAATGCAGCCCATCTATCGTAATCACGTCTATTACCACGAGTGTACATCATATAGTTCAGGACACTGGAACCACCCATAACTTTTCCTCGAGGCCAGTTGCATCTGTTATCTCTCATAGCTAAGCATGCAGTATTACTTGGCTGCGTTCTATATTTCCAGTTTATAGTTCCAAGTTGCAAAAAGTGGACAGCGATTGGGATATCCATGACTAGAGATTCATGCTGACCAGCTTCTAATAGGAGAACTTTCCAGTTTGGATTTTCTGACAATCTAGCTGCTAGAGCACAACCAGCTGTACCTGCTCCGACAATAATAAAGTCATATTCGTTTTCCATGAGGTTATCGAGACCTTCCAGTCGCATATCTTCGTTGCCTCGCAACAAGAAATCCAAAGCAGATTGGATAACATTTTGACCATTTATCGCAACACATATTGCTAACAAAATTAGCCCAAGTTTAATGCTATAACTAGTCATCTTTGGTTTTTTTTGTTATATATCAATTTATTTTTTTTTATTTATGAATTTTTTTCTTCACAAAACTACACTTAACATCGCAGCTATATAAGCGACACACTATTCTGCCCAGAATCTAGGGGGTTCACTATTTTTTCTTACTACAGTCTTTCACTTTTTATTTAAGCTCCCGATCGAACTAACGAGTTGAGTCTTAAATACCGTCGTTAATGTCTTATCGGTGAGAATAGCCGGACACGAATGAGCCTCCTTCCAAATCGTGCACTTATTATAAACATGGAATTGCGAGAAAAAAAATATCCCCTTCCAGCCCTCCTACTAGTTACCTGCGTCCTTAAGATTGAAAAACACGCTTGCAAGAAACTACTCACGTAGATAACTATAGCTGCTATTCAGAGACACTAACACCCGTCGCAGCTTTTTCGCCTAGAGTCGAAAGCTTTCGAGACAGAAATTGATGATTTTCAATGTCAATGTTACTGGGGCCTATCACATCACCTTAGGGTCAGTCTTTAAGATTCAAGACTGGTCAACGTTAGTTTTGTTGACCATGAAAAAGTGAAGATGATTCGCATCTTGACCAAAAATCTATCCAACGTAATAGTATCGTGTCTGCTGCCAGCCAGGTTGGTTCAATCAGCTTCGGTGTTGCCGTTTGGCATTATAAGAGTCGATCTAATGATTCCCTCTAGTGGGTCTGCAATTTGTCAAGGTGTCCACTATGATGATGTGTTGCAAGTTGCATCTGATATTAAGCGAGTGATTAAGAGATTGAGATTTTTTCATCAAGGGGAAACTGTAAAATGCTAGTAGATGCAGTTATCCGGATCTCTGCGGATATTTCGTAATGAAAATATTCTATTTTTTTTCAATGACAATGGCACACGAGGCTAATCGCAGCATTGTTGTTATATTCCGTGATTTGTACTTCCCTGGGTAATTACTAAGTCTTATCTTAATATCCACAACAAACCAGGCAAGAATCGCCGCAGTTATCTTAGAGGGATTTGATTGAGTTAATAATTCAAGTTAGCAATAATTATTGGCAGAAAGTGATTATTTTATAATTACGTCTTATCATTGTGGAAATGTGATGTGTTTGTTTCCTATTGTTCTTATTAATGATAATCTTGGGAAGAGTTGAGAAGCTCTGGAAACTTACTTGCAATTATTGTAGCACTTCAGTCATAGAACTTGAACCACATCTTCTTCCTACATATTTTTATAAATGATGGTGTGGTGTTTTGTTGGTCATTGTATCGAATTTTGTTTATAATTGTACTACCTGACTCGACAGACAGTTGTCCTGTCCAAATTTCAATAAATTTGTTTGTGATTGTTTTTAACTTCCCAGTAGGAAGTTATTGTAATCGGTCCGAAAATCAAAATCGAAATTTTCAATGCATTTTCATCTTTCAAGGTCCCAATACCATTTTAAGCAAAAATTTGACAAAAATATATGTGTGTGTGTATCTGTGCGTACGTATGTGGTCATTTTTTCCTGCACGATTTCGCGCAAAACAAAAAAGATATCGACTTCGTTGAGATGCCGCTTGAAGCGTATTGAAGGAAATATGATCTGAAAAGATTTTCATAAAAATCGATCGAGTCTTTTTTTTGTTTGAACGACTTAAGTGATTTTTGTACCAACACGATTTCGCGCAAACTAACAATTATACCGACTTCGTTGAGGTGTCGATCATAGCGCATTACCGAAGTTACTATCTGAAAAGATTTTCATAAAATTCGGTCGAGCGGTTTCTTTGTTTAGACGACGTAAGTGATTTTTGTACCTGCACGATTTCGCGCGAACCAAAAAAGATATCAACTTCGCTGAGGTGTCGTTCGAAGCGTGTTAAAGGAAGTATGATCTGAAACGATTTTCATAAAAATCTGTTGAGCCGTTTTTTTTTTGTTTGAATGACTTAAGTGATTTTTGTACCAGCACGGCCGTTTTTTTCTTACAATTTGTTGTTATTATTGTTCATTTATTATTAAAATATCCATTGATAATATTCAACATTCATCATATTGGGAAGTTTATCGTGTGGACCGAAACGTTCAAGCCCACATCCCAACTAGTTGGGAATTTGTGAAAAGCTCTTGGAAATGTTGAAACAAAGTAAAAATGAAAAAATAGGTATTTCTGAGTGATCACTGTATCTATTAACGATTGTGGCCATGGATATTCAATTTGAGGAGGAGTACACTTAGAAATACACCAAAGAGAAATTTTACATGCGAGATTAATTCTGAAATGCTGAAAATGTGTGATGTGCCTGGAATGTGATCGAGTTGTAACCACGCGGGTTTGTTCCAAAATTTAAATCACAACTGAAGTCAGTATTTTTTTTCAACCAAATGAGTCCGGGGAAATTAGCAATAAAAACGCACGAAAGCAGGCAAAATTCCAAAATGGCTGAAAATTGGACCACAGCTTCCTTTGGACTTTTTAAGAAAACAATTTCGGAATCACAAAAAAAAAACAACACGGCCGCCGGAGATATCACTTTGTGGCAAAAAAATCACTCAAAAACTGGTTTTTTCGAAATTTTTTTTATCAGTCAATACAAAACATTATTGCCTACAAAATACCCCTCTTGAATTTTTTTCGAAAACCTTGACTTTTCCGAATTATTTTTTTAGCCGAAATGTGATTTTTGGAAACTTTGACCTTGAATAACTTCGAAAGGGTTAGGTTTTTGCAAAAATGACATAAGGGCTTTTTTGTAGGCAATAACGTTTCGTATTGACTGATCAAAAAAAATTTCGAAAAAACCAGTTTTTGAGTGATTTTTGCCAATAACTAATATCTCCGGCGGCCATGTTGTTTTTTTTGTGATTCCGAAATTGTTTTCTTAAAAAGTCCCAAGGAAGCTGTGGTCCAATTTTCAGCAATTTTGGAATTTTGTCTCCTTAAAATGCTAATTTCCCCGGACTAGACTGGTGTGTGAAATTATGAAATTGTTTCTGATACAACAGAGAATGATTCAAAATCCAATTGCGTTGTAATTACCTTGAAAGTAGGCTTGAAATTGCCCTGCACAATATGCGTTGCGCCTAACGACGTCATTCGGAAACAACTGTTGTATTTTTGGATGTTGGCCAGGAACTGTGTAGAATCACTTCCCGTTTCAGAAACTAATGTGCGTAATGGCTCTGGTGGCGGGACCAATTGTGGCGATTGTACTTGTCCACCCGCACGACACAATCCAGAAGATTCACCCCTGTATTTTAACGCCTTACAATGCGAACAAACGGCTGACATTTCTCCAATCGTTACTGATCTGTCTCCACCGTAATCGATTTCCGGATCGTAATGGAATGCCGCCCGTTCCAGGTTTACAGGAGGACCGAATCGGTGCAATCGGCAATGTTCATTTTGTCGTGCTCGCTGGCGTTGTGTATGATGCGCACGAACTTGTTGCATTCTTAATCTATTCGCTTGTCTTTCATTTTCAGTGGCTCTCGAACGTAATTCGGACATGCCAATACGCCTAGTTTCATTTATTCGTCGCTCGCTGGTCATCAGTGTGGTTTTCACGTGAAGAGCTCGCCGCGCATTTGACTGACTTCGACGACCTATGTCCTTTTGCCAACTATGAAAAGCAACTTGCCAACTATGAAAAAAAGGCAAAAAATTGAAAAATTGAAATTTGTTTAGTTTTTTCAAAGTCCTAAAATGGGCATTTTAACTAAAGTAACGAAGTATTGACATTGAGCTTGTCGTTCTTAAAATTTCTTTATCTAAGACTAATCTCTTCCTTCTGTGCTGCTATATCCCGATATGATTAGCATACTTGACAATGGAGGTAAAAACCTCTATGATATTCTCATCTCTTGTGTTGATCATATCCTTAGTATGATGGACACTGGCGATGCGTTACTTCTCCTAGGGGACTTCAATTTAGCCAATTCAGTGGGTATCAGATGAAGATAACGATAACTACCTCCCCGAAGGCAACCTGAATTCTAAGGAATCCTCCTTTCTCAATTCCTTATTCTCACTTGGCCTGAATCAAGTGAGCGGTGTCTCTAACGTGTTGGGGAGGCAGTTAGATCTTGTTTTCTTTACTGACTCAGCTAATTTGACTGTCGAACCCAGTCCAATAATCTTGACGTCAGTTGACAATTACCACCCTCCTCTCTTGCTTAATTATTGCTCCAACTTAGAGTACAATTCTTGTCCGGAGGTGGTAAGCCATTCCTTTAACTTTAAAAAAGCTAACTTTGGGGAATTGTCATCTAAGCTTGCATCGATTGATTTCAACAGCTTGCTTTCCGCAAATGAGTTGGATGTCGACCTGGCACTGTTTTATGCCGTACTTTATGAAGCCTTCGCTTCTTGCGTACCTTTTGAGCAACGAAAATTGCCCAGTTCATCTCCACCCTGGTTCAATAATGAGCTGAAGCATCTAAAAAGCCAGAAGAATAGACTCTGGAAAACCTATTTAAAGAGAAAGGACTCTTCGAGTCTCAATTCATTTATCGATTGCTATAACAGTTTTCGTTCACTCTCTGCTGCTCTGTATCGAGATTATCTCAGCAGCATGAGGAACAATGTGTATACCGATCCTAGAAACTTCTTTAAGTTTGTCAACTCTAAGAAGAAAGTTGATAACTACCCGAATACTATGTAGCACACTAACTGGTCTAGTTGTGAGTCGTCCGAGATTTGTAACATGTTTGCATCTTTCTTTCACCAATCTTTCACACCTTCTGGCTTTCTGCCAAACGATAATAATTTTCGTCACATAACTCCAAACAGAGAGGTTCATAGCTTATCTCTCTCAACCAGTGACGATATCGTGAAGCATATTAACGAACTCCCATTCGACTTCACTTCCGGCCCCGACGGTATTCCTCCTGCTGTCCTTAAGTCCTGTGCGGAGGTTGTCCAGTCTCCACTGAAAACCCTTTTTCAAAAATCCCTGAATAAAGGGTATTTCCCTACTCTCTGGAAAAATTCGTTCATAATCCCTATTCATAAAAGCGGGAGCAAGAATATCGAATTATAGACCAGTTGCGAAGTAGTCTGTTATACCGAAACTTTTTGAATCGATTATTTATTCGGCAACCGCGCCTATCTGCAAGAAACTCATCTCAACGAATCAACATGGTTTTCTTGCAGCTCGTTCCACCACCACCAATCTACTCGAGTTCACTTCTCATGCTGTCGAAGGCTTCGTTTCTGGCCGCCAAACTGATTGTGTTTACACTGATTTTAGTAAGGCATTTGACAAGCTCTCCCACTCCATTATACTTCTTAAATTAAGGATGTTAGGCTTTCCACGAGCATGGTTCCAGTCTTACTTGGCTGACTGGACCTACCAAGTTCTTTTTCGTGGATCCAAATCAGTAACCATTGAAGCGTCATCCGGTGTTCCTCAAGGACGTCATCTTGGTCCCCTGCTTTTTATTCTATCAATTGATGACATTGTTCCCTTACTGAGACACTGTAGAATCTTGATTTACGCTGATTACATCAAATTGTACCGTCACATAAAAAGTATCGAGGATTGCAAACTTTTGCAAGCTGACCTTGATACGTTTTACTCTTGGGGTGCGAACAACAACATGGTTCTCAATATTAGTAAATGTGAACCATGACTTTTGGGAGAAGTCGTAGTCCTATAATTTTTAACTACACCTTTTCTAACGAGAGTGTCCGTCGTGTTAATTTTGTAAAAGATCTCCGGATTAGATTTGATAGTAAGCTGGATTTTTCTGCTCACATTAACTATATTGCTTCCAAAGGTAGTTTAGTCCTGGGTTTTATAAAAAGGTGGTCTAAAGAATTCAATAACCCCTTGATTACTAAACACCTTTATATCTCTCTTGTCAGACCATTACTCGAGTACGGGTCCCAGATTTGGTCTCCTCAGTACTCTTTGCACGTTGGAAGAATCGAGTCAGTTCAAAGGAGGTTCGTTCGATTCACACTGAATCACCTTCCTTGGGATAATCCATTAGTTCTTCCACCATACGAATTCCGGCTTAAGTTACTCAACTTAAGCTCTCTTTGCAGGCGTCGTGAGGTGGCCGATGTTGTATTTGTTCGTCAGCTCCTTAATGGAAAGGTCGACTCAGGTTTTCTGAGTCGCCGTACGTCGTTTAGAGAGAGTGGATACAATTTGAGAGGGCCACCTCTCTTACACACCAACTCCTCTAACATGAATTACGGCAGATTCGAGCCTGTTAATCGCATCTTCATTAATGTGAATAGAAATATTAATGTTTTTAGCGTGAGCATTAGTAAGGACGTCCTTAAAAGGAGTCTTTTCTATCTCACATGACTGGCTTTCTTGCACGCTTCTTTGTGTATTGCATTTCTTTCTGTTTTATTTGAATGTGCAATCTCCCGGGGGGTCACATCTCGCAGGTAAAAGTGTGCGAGGTGGGACCTTTTCGAGATTGCATATTCAATTCAATTTATATGTTGCATGCTTTAGTTGAGCCTATCTCAGTGCTACTGGTGCTGAGCTGGTAAATTTTTCTTGGCCCAGCTAAGAAGTGAACCTTCTGAATTAGAAGGGTTAACTCTATTGCATGATTCTTGTTGCATGTAACAATTATGTATGCTCACAAGCCGTAAAAATCGAAATTTTTTTTGAAACTTCAACCACGTATTTATAGCATCAAAGTACATCTCTTCTCCAATTTTTATCAAAATCCGACCTTTTTCCCGTTATTTATTGCATTTTTAGTAAAATAAAACAAAATTTCATACATTTTGGTTTTTTGAGGTTAGGATTCACTTTTCAAGTATTTATACCGAATCAGTTCGATAGTCTATTCATTCGCGAGTATTTTCCAATTTTGTTTATTGTTCTACGACCAACAGAACTGGAGAAATTAAAAAAATAGTGTAGCAATGCACTCAAAATACATCAAAAATGGACATTTATGCAATTTTCTCGTGCAGCACAGGGCCGATTTTGCAGAAATTTTTTTTTCGCTTTATCTTAACATATGTAAAGAAAAAAAACAAAAAAATCCAACTTCCCAACTACATCACTGTCATATGACAATTTCCCTCTACTATTTCTTTCTTTAATTAATAAATCTTTTTTTTTCTTTAATTAATAAATCTTATTCTTGGATTACGACGAACAGATATCGCCAATAGTAGTCATTCCATAACAAGTGATGGAATGAATATTTCACACAGGTGTGGAATGCTGCTAATTCCGTAACTAAAAGTAATATCAGAATGCCTGTATTTTAGCAGAGGCGTAGAAAAAAGTATTTCCCAACAATTTATGCCATTTATCTCTGACTTTTGCCCGCCTTATAATGACAGACTACTAAAGAACGGATTGCAATACTCGTTTGCTTGGTATGCTATGGGGGAGTATGGCGGCAAATTACACTGGCAACCTTGAGTTCACCCGAGGAATAATGGATACAATGATTTAGGCTTAATATTCTAAAAAGAAAAGTGCAGCAGAATACGCAACGTCTAAGTATTGCTGCTGGGTGTGCATTCTATCAGTATAATGACCCTAAGCATACCTCAGACGTTGAACGCTATTGGCTGATATACAATTGTAAAACAGTTTTGCCCGTTCTTCCTCAATAAGACATTGCGCTAGAACTATTCCTGAGTATACTAAAAATTAGTAAATTCAATGCCGAACACGCTTCTAGCAGTGATAACAGCATAAGGAGGACCAACTAAGTACTAAGTTTAGTTTTTTAACGACATTTCTTAGTATTGAGCGATTTTCACTGTGAAATAGAAATAGGACCTTTTAGGAAATTTGAATTTTTCCCATTTTTGTTATTGTGTAATTTCATAATTTTTCTTTATTATCTTGAAGAAAATAACTGAAAAACTTAGTTATATCAATTCTTATTTCGATTTGTTGAGAACTAGCTGAAAAAAATTACTTAATTTCTCTTACTTGTAAGGTGGACGATTTTCATTGTGAGTCACTGTACATACCTACGTACATAATGTATTGTTTATAGATTATTTCACATCTTAAGCCAAAATATTGACATGATTTCTTAATTACTTTTCATTTATAAAACAGAACTTTCGAAAACAAAATTAATCTCTGTTTTTTTTTCAAAGAATCAGCCCCGCTTTCTCAAATTGCAATTAATTGTTATTGTTAACATTTTTACTGACGACATAGGCCATATACGAATGCGTCAACAAACTGGAAATTCTTGTTCTATATTTTTTTTGTTTTGTTCTAAAACCTTTCGCAAGATCTTCTCACCTTGATTATTATAGGGAATACAAGTAAAATGAAATTGCCAATGGCAAGAAAAAAAGTCATATAAACTACGATTAAATTGAGTAGAATAAATTTTCGCTGGAAATATAGTCACCATTGCTGCTGCATAAGGAATCATCATGCGTTTTACAATTTGTACTTTGAA
The DNA here is from genome assembly GCA_963855945.1 of Thereva nobilitata. Taxonomy (NCBI): domain Eukaryota; kingdom Metazoa; phylum Arthropoda; class Insecta; order Diptera; family Therevidae; genus Thereva; species Thereva nobilitata. Next base: position 40,709,503 of record OY979697.1, read on the forward strand.
GGCCAGTTTCTGCAGAGAAGTTATTGAATGGGGGCTGGTAATGGAGGAGATGCGTAGTCAGAAGCCTATTATAAAACCTTCACTTTTTATAGTGTTACCGGTTCTTGTTTTCCGCTTTCTTTGAATTGAATTTAATATTCAGTCTCATTTACGATAATGAAATTAGGTGGATTCCGACCGGCATAAATAAAATATTAATCAACGGCATTGTTAAATATAGTATGTTATTTGTGCGGAAGATAATCCTCCTCAATAGCGGCCACTAACCCCAGCTCTATGAATAAAAAGAGTTTTTTTTTTTAATCTTAGCACGTGGTGTATAAATCTAGTTCTGTAGCATTATTTTTAACAATCATTTTATTTAATAGATGAATGAGATGATTGTGGTAAAATTAAAAAAAAAATGGGTAACTAGTTTTACCAAAAAGAATTTTACAATCAAACTGAAGTTTTGCTGTTGGTTTAAAAATAGTTTGCATGAAAAATTCTGGAAGTAAGTCAAATGTGCGAAACGTGAGTATTATTTTCGCAAGCTTGATCCCACTTTAAATTCTGAAAAGAAATTGGGTCTAATCCTTGTTCGGTGCACATTTCTGTGGTGATCCCGTTCGATTCTGATGTAAACCTTCTTAATGTATCTTTTATTTAATTTCCTCCTGATCCTGCTGCATCCTCCTTTTTTAATTTCCTCTGCTTTGACTCACTTAGTTCTGATAGTTTTAACTTCGGTTGGGTTGACTCATTTGAAGCTCTTGAGATATTTCTTCGCAAGGATGGATTACTTCCATCCCCAATCAGGTTGACGCTATCGTTGATTTCGCATCTCCAAATTCTGTCAAATCGATTTAGAAGTTTTTGGGAATGGTAAACTTTTATCACAGATTGATTCCCAATTTGGCTGAAATGTTGCGGCCGATCAACGAGCATTTCAGATAGCTTCTCAACCAGCCGCGTGCACTTAACGAGTTTAACTGGCCAGCAGAATGTCAGGCAGCATTCTTGTATGTGAAAACCTCGATGCCAGAAGCAACTCTGCTGAATCATCCAATCGAGGATGCAAAATAGCGTTAGACTCTAACGGCTCTGATTATGCGCAATTGAAGTCGTATTGGAACAATTCAACGGTCGCCGGTGGCAATCTCAAGCTTTTTATTTCAAAAAGCTGTCACCAACAGAACGGAAGTACTTTGCATTTGATCGCGAACTTTTCGCATTGAGTAAACACTTCCGTTACTTCGTTAAAGGGTGCGTGGTACGATATCATCAGCTGATTTTGATTTTAATTTTACTTCAAAATTAATAAAAAATATTAATTGGCTCCAAATTAACCGGTTGAGAGTCCGGCGGATGGACAACAATCTAACAAAGAAATATTTTTTAGGAAATTTTCGTTCACTGACCTTCTTTGCTACACATCCACTTATTACAACTGTCAAAACATAATAACGAATTTGACCGATAATGACGATTTTTTGTCGTAAGGACGTTGCCTTGTATCGAGGGTATTAAACGATCATCAATTTCATAAGCGTCTATATTTAAATAAATTTTTATTTTGTTCTTTCTTGACTGTTGTTAATCCACGCTGGGATGAAAGCTCCTCGCCCCTCAGCACCAGAATACAGAGAAGGCAAATGCAGGTTGAAGGAAGAGACCCCTAGTAAATTTTTGTGCACGGCGCTTCTACACTTGTCCGATTGGCTGATTTAGGTCACGTGGTTGTTTTCTTTCTGTAACTACTAAATGCTGGTAGCCCAGGTGTTTAGGTGTCCGATCGCCATTTCAAGGTTTCCGGTACCACGCTGAATCGTCGTATTCTTGGCTATCCTTTTTCTTTCCTCATTTTCAGTAATTTGTACTCCTTTAACTTTTTTATTAACTGTTTAGTAAAAAAAACTACGTAGAAGTAAATTTTAGTGTTCCATGCTTTCGCACAATACTTTTTAAATTTTCAAAGAAATTTGTTTAACACATAAATTAAGCAAATTAAGCAACATACACATTACTACACCATATTTTGTTTTTCTCTTCCGTAATTGATATTCTTTGATGTTTTTTAAAATCTCCTGTCCATCTCCAAGGGGATTGTACATGGTGTCCCGTGGCAGATTTAGAATTTAAAATTCGAATATTGGTAAAGCCGTTGCGCGCAGGAGCGGGAGCGGGATAGAGTTAGGCGCGTCATGCCTTCGGATTGCTTAAATATGTTAAGCCGTTTTCAAAAGATTTGGTTCAGGGTCGAAGAACATTTCCATTTAAATCCAGACTCTGAACATGTTCAGCCCTGCCGAAAAAATTGAAACCGACCACCCCTACCGCTCAATTTTTTATGGCCCCCTAAACCATCGAGGCAATAATCAAAAAACCCCAATGAGGTATCTAGAGCCCAACATAGTCCTAAACGACAAACAGTATGGCTTTAGACAAAGAAGGTCCATCTGCCTTCTCAACCAACCTTTTAATTTATTTTGCAGTCCATTTGGTGAATCTTGTCCGGTGAATCTGGTTGCCTAAATATCTTCAAAGCTTTTGATAAAGCATGGCAATCACCACCTATTGATTCAGTTTCCACTCCACTCGTTCAATCAAGGTAATCGTTAACGTCAAATTTAAACCGCACTCGATATCTACCGGTGCTCCCACCTGTCAATTCTCCTCTCATTTACCTTTAACCCCCTTCACAGGGTCGATGACGGCATTCTGCTTTATTCTTACGCCTTTGATAATTTGAGACCTAGGTCAGACTCCATCAATAGGGAAACTGAATCATGTCGAATCATGCCCCAAGAATCATGTCGAAGTACTATCTTATTTTCAACAAAACCTGGAACAGCTTCCATCTGTATCAGTGGCTGGTGTTAAACTACCGGCCGATTCTGTCATACATTGTGCCCTTAACCAAGGACCTGCCTACATTCCTGTGCCTGCTCTCTAAAAATGAATCAGTAACTATTCACTGGTTTCCAGTGAAAATTAACTGGTTGAAACATTGCTTAGTCAACCAATGGGAAACAGTGAAATTTACGTAAAAAGGAACATAAGGCTTTTTACTGACGCGAGTGTCGTTTTCCCAAGCGGGCCCCCATCAAAGCACTGAAATGCTGCTTGCCCTCCGTGATCAAACGAAAGCTGGTTTATTGAGTATGCTAAATGGAATCCTTTGCAGCCATGAAGATAATAGAATATGAGTAACATATATTTTTTCACTGGTTAAACCAGTGAAATAAAAATTCACTGGTTAAATCAGTGAAATTTTTACTAATTCATTTTTAAAGAAAACTTTTCACTGGTTTAATAAGTAAACAGACGCAAATGCACTGGTTTTCTAGTGAAATTATTGTTGACTGGGTGTACCAGTGCAATTTTCACTGGTTCATTTTTAGAGAGTGGACATTGTTAGGAGATAGATACATATCCCTCCTTCAGCCCTAGGCTCGGCCTAAAATTCTTTATTCGACCTCTTCTAAAAAATAACTCCTTTTTTGAAGCGGGGTTTCGAAAAACTCCTTTACGTGGTTTAGTAAAACACAAAAAAGAGCTATTAAATTCAACAGTGATAACGCCATTCGTTCCAACACCGACCCTTTCACACTACGTAAGAGTGTGGCAGCCTTGACAAAATTTTATTTCTATCATTATTACGATTGTTTTCCCGAAATAAACGCTTCCTTGTCTCCACGGCAATCTTATATTCACAACACCAGATTAGACCGTTCGGCTAATTTTTCTTCGCGTACAGCTTCTACAGCTTTTGCCATACGCTACAACAGACATGGAATGTTTTCCAAAATGAGACAACTTCATTTTGGAACAATCTTTCGTATTCAGTATTTATAAAATCCTACAATAACCAAGAGTTAAAACACAACCTATTATCTGCCTCGAATTAAGCTTAATACTATATTTCAAATTATGACGTGACCAAAGACATCTCACAGACGGGGTGATTATAATGCTTAGAACTGCCACATAAAAGAAAGAACCTGAGTAGAGTGTATTTATTTATAAATACATAATTAGCAAAAATAAACAAAAATAAATTTCGCACTATTTGATGATGGGTTGGGTCTATTTATATGGATTTATGTCAATATAAAATGTACGTATGTTGGGTGCTTCGGATCGACTACTTTATTTTTACTAGTTCCTAAGAAATATTTTTACTAGACACCTGAACCGACAGAACAATCGTAACATTTGCGTGAATCACTAAAATGTCCAGCTTCACATTACCTTTAGTTCTTCTTATTGTGCAGGCCCTCCTGATGTCATACGGGATTACGTCTACACCAATAAACCCGAAATACTTGTTACTATTTTATTTTTGTTTTGTTTTAAACCTTTTTACGACATTTCCATAGGCCTTGATAAATCTAGGGAAAATACGTTGGAAAGAGCTCAATTTCAAAAAAAAGTAAATACAAGAACAAGAAAATTCCACTACGTCATTGCTTTTGATAAGTTCTGATTGCATCAAAACTGTGTTCTCAGGTAAGAATAATTTCTGAGAGTGAAAACGAATCTGGTTGGTTTAACATTCCTTGATTCCATTGTGTGCAGTGCGCATGCCGTTGCACCTTGAAGGCCTTCGGCAGAAATTTACTGCTTTGCATTGGTTACTGAACCAAGTCTCAGGAGGCATTTTTAGACCTTGACATTATGCAGTTAGTTGTTCTCGTTTTCCGCTTTTTTATATTCTTTCCTTACATAAAGTAAACAGAACCGGCTTAAAAGATTTTTTATTTGTTGATTTGGATAAAAATGTAGAAGTGGCGAAACCGATTGAGGTATAAACAAATTTAATCATATTCTAACGACCTAACCTAACTTTTTCGAGCTGGATTCTAGTATACGCTTTTATGCTGTAAACATGCTCAGGGCGACGGCGAAACTGTTTTTCTCGGTCACAACGAATGGCCCGACGAAATTAGTTGTGTGCACACTCTATGAGCGACGGCGACACAAATTAAAAACACACACCGGAATAATCATCTTGGACATCAGACGCATATACTACACACGCCCACACCCAGCGGGAAAATTCGAATTGATTCCATCCGAATTAATTCCGAATTTATTACAAACGAATTAGTTTGCAATTAAGAGGCAAACAAAAACCTTTTTACCCTATGTTGTCCTTTTCTTTTCAATGCAGGTTTGTAATTCTTGGATTCTTGGAAGTTTCCGAAAAGTTTTATGACTTACATAATTTGAAATGGGAGGACCTGTTGAATGAATTGGGAAGAAATTTTAATTCATTGTTTATGTTTCAAGCCGTGACGGCTGAAAAAAATTTTTAGTTGGATCAATTTTTAGTGAAAAAAGTGACATTTTTGAAAAGGGAAAATTATATATTTGTGAAGAACTAATAAGTGAATAATATTTGTGAAGAACTAATAAGTGAACTATATTTATGAAGAACTAATAACTAGAAGTGTTTTATTTTAATAATTCAAAACCAGCGATAAAAAATATAATTAAAAAAAGGTAAGTGTTCAAAAGTTCTCTATATTTAATTTAATGCATTTTTAATATGATATTATTAGCAAAAAAACCCGCGTGCGTTGCAACGCCTTTCAGAAAAAAAATTCCCCATACAACCTATTCAACCGCATTTCACCCCCTTAGGGGATGATTTTTGAAAAATCGCTTCATAGTGAATGTCCACTTTATTATAGGGATGCACTGTCAAAATTTCAGCCCTTTAGGTCCAGCAATTTGGGTCAATCCCATTTCACCCCCTTATGGGATTAATTTCGAAAAATCGCTTCTTAGTGGATGTTCATGTCATTGTAGGGATGCACTGTGAAAATTTCAGCACTTTAGGTCCAGCGGTTTGGTCTGTGCGTTGTCTGTCAGTCACTTACTGTTTTATATATGTAGAAAGAAGATGAATCAACAATTGGCTCCAATGGCAGAGTCCATCACAGCAACGGAAGCAATAGTATGGAAGTTGCTGCGACAAGAAGTTGCTACCCAAAGAGAACTGCTGCAATTTCCACTAGATAGTACAGATAAAGTGCAGGAGTTTGAAGAAGCTCTAAATGAGCCAAATCGCGTTCATCATGTAAGAAAGATTATTTATGACAAATGCCTAAGAATATGTTTTAATTTATCTTGTTTCAGCTTACTATACATAAGCGAATTCTCCCAGCAGATCAATTTGAAAAAAATTTCCACAAATTTATAGGAGAAAACATAATTAACACTTATAATTACGATGGAAGTCATGGAAAACTCTCGTTTAAAGTATTTAAAAAAATAACTGAAAAATTAGAAGGTAACAAACATATTTCATAGTTTTAAATATAGGTTTTAATATTAGTTTTTACAATTTTCAGAGTTGCTAGTTGGTAAAGATGCAGAAAAACCATAAGAAATGGTTTCTGCTTAAGCAAGCAAAAATTAAACAAGCGTGCTTATGACCAGAGAAAGAAGCAGTAAATTAAGTTGAAGTCCTTATTTTACTATAAATTTCAAAATTAAATGAAGTTAATTTTTTTATTATTAGTATTTAAAAATACATACTATTAAAAATCAATAAATTAAAAACTATATTAAACTATGCTTGAAATATTAAAATAAATTAATTGAAATGTTATAACTGTCAAATTATTTTTTTACCTATGTTATATACAACGCTATTTTCACAGTAATATTTGTCATATGTGTTCAAAGTTACTCAGCGGGAAAAAGAATTAATTCGAAATTAATTTAGAATCAATTCCCGTACAAACGAACTAATTCCATTTGTTTTCTTTTGTATGAAACGAATGAATTACTTTAACACGGCCATTGCATTGGGCGGAATGAATTTATTCGCTCTGCATTACAAAATAATTAATTCTGAATTAGTTACAAAGTGTTGCATTTTGAACTAGTTACAAAGGAATCCATTCTGAACTAGTTACAAAGTATTGTATTCTGAATTTATTACTTCGTAACTAGTTCAGAATACAACACTTTGTAACTAATTCAGAATTAATTATTTTGTAATGCAGAGCGAATAAATTCATTCCGCCCAATGCAATGGCCGTGTTAAAGTAATTCATTCGTTTCATACAAAAGAATACAAATGGAATTAGTTCGTTTGTACGGTAATTGATTCTAAATTAATTTCGAATTAATTCTTTTTCCCGCTGGGCAGGAGCACACGAGAATAGCAACACAAACCCATGCCACAGCACCCATGCAATTTTGACAGGCGACGGCTACGAAATAGAAATTAGATTGATTCGGTAGCCACGCTCGGCGGCGTCGCCGTCGCAGTCGTCTGCAGATTGTGCGCCTTCATATATAAGCCGTGTGTTCTATTCGTTTTTGACAGTCGCCGAAGAAAATAGTTTCGCCGTCGCCCTTAGCATGTTTACAGCATTAATTTAATTGATCATGTGGTCTTACACCTAAAAGCTATAGAAATGCTATCATTCGAAAATAATGTAAGTTCAGTAGATAAAGGGATAGTAATTAAATATTAATGTTTAGAAAAGTTATGCATATTAGATGGTAAAAGAACGTGTTTCAAAAAGATTTTCATCGACTGGAATTTTGCGATTGTGATGGAAAGTAAAAAGCACGCATTATTCGCAGTTCTGGGAGGTATTAAATCTTGTGAAAAAGATAAGATTCAGTGCCATGTTAATAAGAAGTCTCTATTGAAGTAAGTTTATAAAAAAAAGATTATTAAATATTTTATAAATGACGTCATTTCCCATGAATATATTTTAAAGGAGAAATTTCATAAGACGAAATCTTTTTATGTAACTTGATTGCCTTTAATCTATATTTAGAGGAATTGTTAAGTGATTGATAAGGTATTTTATGTAAACCGAAATTATTCTAACGTATCGTGGCCATTCGCTTGCTTTACTGTACTACACCCTTATACCTCCTACTTGTAGACTAGACACATTCGGCATTCTGCCTAGCGGTTTGTCCTTAGATTCGAATTTGTTGTTCCACGAGACCCTGCTCCTCGTTATCGCGGTACACTCAAAGAGAACATGAAGGGCAGGCTCATCCTCCTCAAGGCAAAGCGTGAAGGTGGGGTCCTATGCCCTTCCTATCCCAGATAAGTGGTAATTTATGGTGCAATGTCCGGGGAAAAAGCCAATAAGTGTCCTGACATCATATCTACTGTGCCCTTGGCTGCGTTCAAGATACCAAAGGAAGGAAGTCCGATTGGCAAGGGCCCTACTCAACAAGCTGGTGGGTGCTCCAATAGCCGGATCCGGACCAATGAATAGGTACAATGCCAGTGCCCTGTTAAAGATCGGTTTGTTTTTGTAGGTCGTTCTTAAGTTCTCATGAGCCAGTATAGCGTACACCTATGCTTGAAAGATAGTTGCAAGGGTGGCTTGAGTTACCACTCTATTGAATCTGGGGCTTTCACTCCAGATTCCAGCAACCACATCTGTCTATGTTTTGGAACCATCCGTGTACCACACAAGTCCAACCATCGATACTTGAGAAAAGGTCCAGGTTAGCACTGCGCCACTAAACTAAAGCCCGGTAAGTATGATGGTGGTGTATATTCAGTACATAGCTTTCTGTTGTAAATGCCATGTGGATGCACAAGCTCTGCGGCAAGCCCACAGGGATCTGCGCGTTCTGCTCATCAGAGTGTCCATGTCCATGCTGGTTCCAGTCTCGGAAGACAATAGAGTAGTAACCTCCTCCATAAGGAAGTCCGCGGATAGTTCCACATTCAACTCATATGCCCACACCATTTTCAAGGAATTACCGACTCTAAAGTGGATGTGCCTGTTGTCTGAGAACCTGGCTGAATCCCGCCAGTCACTCACGTAATGAGCAAGGGGGCCTCAGTAGTCTAGGGAGTAAGGCGCCTGGCTACCATCCCAGAGGTCTCGGGTTCGAATCCCGGCAGCACCGCGGTCCTTCGCCTTTCTCACCTTCTTTCTTCTTTCCTCTTTACATTCCTCATTCCTCCTGTCATAGCCTTCTGCTAGCACTGCCCCGCTCCATCAGCGATTCAACTCGTTTCAGGAGGCATTACACTCCAGCGTGTTGTTTCTCGTTGCCGCGATGCCAGAGTCGCGATAGAAATGGTTGGGAATAGGTGGTTGCGGCAGTTCCTTCCTTCACTTCTCTCTTTTCCTTCTCTATCTGTCGATTATAGCTTGTTGTTCGAAATTACACTCTGTACGAAAAAAAATAGATCGTCGACAGTACAAAGGGCTTCCCCTGAGCTCTAGTCTTCTACATAAAAAAAACTGAAAAAACGGTCTTCTTGAGTGGCCAGCGTAATATCTAGAACTTCTCGCTTCCTAGCATTGTCGAAGTTAGAATCCGCGTCGCAATTTAGTATTTCGAGTTTAGTAGTTAAGAGGTAATCAAAAAGGTACTGATCCCTTTTGTTCACTTCACTGCTGCCCCACTCGTCATGGTGGGCGTTCACATCACATCCTGCAGACCGCTCTTATTCTTGGGAGTGATGATTTCCTTGAGTTCCTCGGATGGTAGTGGTTCGCTCGAGTCTTAATTCCTAATGATACGATAAATTTTAATGTAATGCTTATAGCTTGAATTACAACAACTAATTTTACAATCGCTAGGCATAACATTTGTATTTTTAAAGGATACACATTTCTGTTCTATGGATCTTTTCTGACCAAACTCCTTTCAGCGTTGAATGAATGAATGCAAAAGAAGACGAATTATAACACGTCAAAATATTATATCGATCCAAAACCAAAGAAGCCAAACATGCTGCAAAAAGAGACAAACCAAAAGTTTATCAAAATATTTCTAGTGAACCATAAGACATAGTAATCACGATATCAGAAAACTATTAAATTTTACGGCCTGCGATGATAACAAACGTAGAATTGTGGACAAAACAATAATCAGTAATCAAATATAAAAGTGGACACACTGCGAAAACAGATTAGAATTAAATAAAAAGTCCTCGTATGGAAACCGTAACGAAATAGAGAGGTTTTCAGACCTTAAAACACGTGAAAAAGGACACAGTAATAATGAAAATCTAAAATTAACACCGGGTTTGAACCAAAAGAATAACTCTAAACATATTCTAAAGGAGAAGCTTCTGGAACCTCTTTGCTCTCTGATGGGGAGTGAAGAAAGATAATACTAATACTCTATAATGCATATTTCAATTTAATCAAGACAAACGAAATGCAATTATCTGAGTAAAATAAAAGAAATTTTTGTCTACTATGCGATTAATACGAAACTACTTTTTGCAGTACAAAAATCTACGCCCGCGTGCTTAAAAACTTGCTCATTTTAACCAAAATTTAAAATTTCATCAATTCCGAGCCGGTGCCATCTGCTCTGAACTGAATGTTATGGTCGTCATTCTTTCAGCGGAGGTTTAGTTTATTTTACTTTCGCATTTATTAGTATCTACCTCCAAGGATTTTCCGAGTTAATTCGTCATCGCTCATGCTTGAACACCAGATTTTCATTTTCTTGACGACATCTATAACTATCACAGAACTCATCATTATAGAGCCTCCGGAATCGTTCTCCAGCACATGACTCCTCTTGAACACGGCTTAAAGTTGAGACTAATCTTTGCTAACCATCCTCTCAGATCTACGTGTGAGTAGTACTGGTAAGAATAGAGGCCCATTCAGAACCAGCAGCAGCAGCGGTAGCAAACTGTTCCTATTGGCTAATTGCTGCTGCTGTTTTTTAATTTCTAATCCTAATTTTGCTGCTTTGGTCAGACGGCAGCATTTTTTGACATTTCAAAGTCTGGCAACTGTATTAGTCCAAGAGTCCGTGAACGCCAGACCTACGTCATAGTATAAACGCTGAAAATTTTTCTGCGTAAGGACACTACAGCAGGTAACAAGGTTTGGCTACTAGGAACCTTGAGCCGCAGTGGCTTTAACAGATAACATGTAGCAAAAAATTGCTGCTTACTTACGTCATAGTTAAACGCTGATTTTTTCATATTTCCTACGAAATACTATTAGAAGTCACGTCCTCCATTGCCAGACACTTTGCATAGTGGAAACCCCCCACCACCTTTAAAATTGTACTTAGTTTAATAGTCCATTCAAAATGCGCGTTTGGGTAGCGAAACGTAACACCGTTTTGAAACTCGTTCCCGATAGGTTTTTTGGGTCGCTGATTACGAAAATCAGGGTAACGCAGTCCTAAAATATGGACGTCACCCTTAAAAATGCAAAAAACACCCCTGTTTTAAAGGGGGTATCGTGATAATTTCAATAATAATCAAAAATAATCCTTACTTTTTTCAATATTTATTTATTCTAATTTAAGCCAAATTTTATGTTAATATATAATCCTAAAGGGTTAAACCCACCTCAAAAACTAGTTAAAATAAAAAAATGTGAAAACTAATTGTTTTTCCAACTCTATGCTTCCAATTCGATTAAATGCGTATTGTCAGGCAGAAATAAATTATTTTCAACCGTTAAGCACGTGATCTACGTGTGAGTAGTACTGGTAAGACTAATATAGCAACAGTTTAGATTTGATGTTTAGAGTAGATATTTAAAGAGCCTTAGCGAAACATAATACACCTCTTTGGATTTTAGTAACTGGGCGGCTATTTCTAGTCCCATTCTGTTGTCGTCTGCTATTATTTAATCAGGAAGTATAAAGGATTGCACTACTTTAAAGTCTTGTTTCTTACCTATGTAGTATCTCCCTTAGCAGACGCAATAGCTTTCTTGTAGGGCTTTAGGCAGTCTTTGTAAGACTTCCAAAGGCCTTGTTTGTAGAAACTATTGAAGATCTCTCTTGTTAACTTCATGGGTTTCGAGAGATCTTCATTCCACCACGGGGGAAAGGTTTTTTTTGCTCGCTCTTATTGGGCAGGAAACCTTATACGCGGTGTGGATAGAGTTTTGCGAAAGTGTTAACCCTATCATTGATTTCTTCTAAAATATCTTTCCTGTAAGCGCAATCACGACCTGACCGAATATCTTTCCGTCACTCCTTCTTGGGCTTCTGTGCGGTTGAGAAGCTTCAACCTGCAGGCTCACTCTGAAGCGTATGCACCGGTGATCCGAGAAAGACACTTGATTTGCTACTCTCAATGATAAAATAGAACAGTTACTCTCACTGTAGTGATATTCTAAAAAAAATTTTAACCTTTCAATTTCGAGAATTAATTTCAGTTCTATTGATACTTATACGATTAAATCTCCATTAAAATTACTTTGAATATTTGCAAAACAAAGTCATTAAAAACAACCAATTGATTTTCGCATTTACGTAATTGGTGCGATTATTAACTCGGGAAGTAGCCTTAAAATTATTCTCGTAGTCGGCCTGTTGTTGTTATTAATATGATTAAATAAATTGCACGTATTGTGTACTTCCATCGGAAAGATTTTATGAATATAGAATAAGTTAACGTCTCCATCCCCTTAACGTAGCACAAAAACATTTGATGTATATATTCTTTATGTGGGAAAACCGAGCTTAGGAATCACCCTTTGTTCTACAAGTCCATCAGCTCGTTCGGAACATTAAACTTAGTTAGAAGGATAGAAGAGGAGGCCGGGCAAGTACAATATATACAATTATCAATTCATAATTTTTTTGTAATCAATATGATGAAATGTTTTTTTGCCGTTACGTTATTTATTGGTAATTGAGAATAATTGCCCCGCAGCTCCACCACAGTTGTTTTTTTAAGAAAATGTCATATTCCTTTCTTTTTGCGCGCTACGGCGGTATTAAAATTAAAAGAAATGAGTTTTTATTCCACCAAAAACTTAATATTTTTATTCCTGAGGAATATTTTTAATTGTACCTTTATTATTATTTATTCTTTTTACAATATTTATTTTTACACACAAATTAATAATTTTTCTTAGGCAAAATTCATTTTATCCGTATTTAAAATTTACATTTAATACATATACACAAAAATCAAGGTTTTGTTTTATTCGTAATATTTTAGATTTGCATTTATAATTACATCACTGCTTTAACATTTATGGCGGAATGTTATATCACCTTAGTGACATCTTAGACATACGCTTTAAGATGACACCAATATTATTTTTGCAGTGTTTGGTCTAGAAATGCGAATTTAAAATTTAACATGCAAAAATTGAATTTTAATAGTTGAAACGTTGAAATTTACGGTATTTTTAGATTTTATTGTTCCGGTCAACTATCAATAGATATTGATATCATCCATAATCTCACAAAACACAGCTAAGATTATAATGTCAAAAATTATTCGGAATCTATTTCATATTGAAAATCTCCACTAATCTCACGGTTGTGATGTTATTGTTAACAATGGTCGGGTTTATGCCGCGGACACTTTGGAATTTATGAAGTGGAGCTTCCAACTTGGTTATCGTTTTAACCGAAACGTTTAACATTTATTATCGACACGTTTGACATTTCTCATCAGTAATAAACCATTGTTAAATAATGGAGAAAATGTTAATAAATTATCAACTGAAGCGCGCAAAAAGTATTTTATATTGGAGACAGTTACAAAATAAACGTAAGAAGTACACTTTTTCACTTGGTTTACGTCGTTTGACATTTTCAGAAAGTCTAAAGGAAAGTCTAAACTTCCCGGTAGTGCCACATGCTTGGCCACGCCAAAAAGCAGATCCACTTTGTCTGGTTGTGCCGAAAACTCTTGTCTATATGCCGCTTAAAACATATGAGTCAACTCCAAATTGTTCGCGGCATAAACCCGGCCAATGACGTAATATTAAGAAGGCTATGTTATAGGACAGTATATTTAAAACGTTTCCAATGCTCAATATGTCCACAAAAATATATTAATAATGGAAAAACAGACTCGGAAAGCCAGTTTTTTCAATCGAACGTCTGTTTTTTCATTATTAATATGTTTTTGCGGCCATTTTGAGCATTGGAAACGTTTTAAATATACTTTTTTTGCTTGTACGTGATAATACAACTTTTGAAGTAAATTTGAAGCTCTAGAACGGTACTCTAAAATAATCCGCAGATCAAGAGGAGCGGTTTTAGAAAAACGCATTTTTTACAAAATGAAATTTCAAGGAAAGTGGTCAATATTTCGCAACAATAATGATGCAATATTTTTCCCAAATAATAAATATCTAAGTTGCGCTAAACAAAAGTTATTAACAAATTGAAAAAAACGTGATTTTTAACAGTTTTTTTCCATTTTTCTCTATTTTTTGTGCCCTAACTTATAACTCAATATATGTAGGTACATACATCAATCGAGGGATAATTAAAAACCCACAACTTTATAATTTGATTTTTTTCGATCCGAGCTCAAGTTTTTTTTGCTATATACGCAAAAAAGCGTTTTTTTTCCTTTCTGAAAATTTTTAGGTTGGGTTCGCCATTCGAAAAAAACGCTATCTTTTTTAGAATGGTTTTTCCTATATAACCATATTTTTGGTTTCCTGTTGGCAACTAACGCTAAAATTACAAGGAGCTATTGCAGATTGATTGGACTATAGGATTTGTGTACCAAGGCGGTAATCAAATATGCCAACAGAGGTACACCACAAGGAGGCATGATCTCCCCTTTACTATATTTATATCAAATATGCCAACAGCGGTACACCACAAGGAGGCATGATCTCCCCTTTACAATTGTTAGTAACGATAAATAGCATAAAAGTAGGAATTTTTGTTAAGTGACCCCTGGGTTTTTTAGTCGTACAGATTTATATGTGGGCTCTGGGTCAAAAATAAAAGATTTGACTCAGTGTGCGAGGTTTCGGAGATGTGAATACACCCTTCATCAGGCTTTTATTAAAAAAGAATTATAAAAAACGTCAATATACAAAATAAATATACAAATGCCTCACACTTACATTACAATTAATACATAAAATATAACAGCACTTATAAACATTTAACACGGAGGAACTAGTATGCACGAAGTAGAGGCTTGTTGTCACTAATTCGTCCTTGCTCCAATCAGTTGTTTACATGCGTAGCTGAGGTTGTCACAATCAGACAATTTGTTTACATTTTAACTGACCAATACTAACTGGGATACAATTTTTAATAACCACTCCATAATACTACAAATGAACAATGGAGAGATAGTAACATAATTGGCTGGTAACACGCGCTAAACTTCCGCCCTCTGACGCACGGTCAACGCGAGAATCAATTGCGCTCGAAATATCAACAGCTTATTACGCTTGTTTTGTGTTATTTTTATGAAGATTCGTGGCATTTTAGCATGGAAGAAGAAGCGACAAGTATGTATTTAAAAGATTTTGTTAATAAATTAAAGTACTTATGTAGTACCTATATAAGACGTTTTACTAAGTATTAAATAAATGACTCGTACGTACTGTAATTTCAAGCTATTCAAAAAAAGTTCCGCATAGTTCCATTTTATATCACAATTTTTTAGACGCAATAAACATTAGTGATTTTAAAAAATCCATAAAGCCGTCCCCATGTTTCCCCCTTTGTTAAGCAGACCCTTTTTCTAGGTAGTCGTGACGACCATACTACCATACAGACGACATACCATACCTCTGATGAAAGTACATACATATTCGGTATTTCTGTTTTGCACGTTTACCTGGGATGCTATGAATATCTGTTGCATATCGCTTATAAATTGGACACAAAATAATGGCAGGCCAGAAGCAAGGAAGCGCAAGAGAAACTAAAACAAAAAAAAATAGCACAGGACCTTTACAACGAAATGGGTCTTCTTGTAGACCAACCAAAACAAGGTGGTGGTTATAGCAATGATGGTAATACCACACAGCAGTAATAATACTAGTTCATTTTATAATTATGTTAATTGACATATTATAAGCCAAAATAAATAAAATATCTGTGTTAGTATTTTGTCGTCGTAAATTTGCCATCTGTCCCAGTGTGGGTCGCGTCGGTTAACTGCATCTCTCATTTTATTAATGTGTAGCATCTCTAACAACATTCTCTTGTTGTAGTGCCTCTCAACTTCCAAAATCATGACGTTGCTGAGGTCAGGTTTGTGGTCATTCTCTATGCTAAGGCAGTTTTCTGAGAACCTCCATTATTAATGTCAGAGTGATGACCTGACAGACGTTTTCGGAGTTTTTGCAGCTGATTGCAGCAAGGACGAATTAGTGACAACAAGCTTCTACTTCGTGCATATTTGCTGATGTAATAATTGCTCTGACCTACGAAGTTTGTAAAGTTCATCTTCTCTTTCAAACCTTTTAGCAAAGACCGAAATGGATGATAATCTGAAGGCGCGATATGAAGAGCATATGATGGGTGCTGCATAAATTCCCATTGTAACCACGCAGCGCCTACTAATTTCGTGGTGAAATGCTATTTCGATTAGCAGAGTAACGAAGTCCGTTAATACCAAATCTAAAAGTTTAAGTCTGTCAACGGACTTTTTATCGGACTACCTTTGGTTGGGTTGCAATTCATCAGAACTTCGAAGGCAATGAAAAGGTGGATGCCCTGATCACCTACTCTGGCACTGTTTTTTATCGGTCCGGAATCGGCTACAGGACTCTGGTAAAATATATTAAACGAGTGATCGATATTAGGCTGGCCGCACACATACGGTTTCCTCGTTCGGTTTCGGAATACGGAATTTTGACTCGTAATTAGGTTTTTGGCATCCTGAACGCACGTCTTGGCTTTCGAACCCAATATCAGGAATGCTTTCCGAACGGAAAATTTAAGAACGTGTGCGCTGTGTAGAGTTATTTGTATGAAATGCCTGCATTCGGTTGTCCGAGTACGGACACCGAATTCGGAAACCGTATGTGTGCGGCCAGCCTTAGAAGAAAGGCCAAAGGATTGCCGAAAAGACGAAAGTCAAGAAAGAGGGATATTATATTATATATATTATTTGATTACTCCGCGTTTCCGCACTTTAATTGGGCAGCGTTCTTTCTTTGTCACCGCAGCTCTCTTATGGAACTCCCTCCCAGTCGTTTACAAAGTATCGATTCAATGAACATTTGCAAGAGGCGTCTTTTTGACTTAATTACTAATAGGACGAATTAAAGCATGAATATTTATACTTTTTTTTATATAACTTTTTTGTTGCATTACATTGTTATATTTGAATTTGTTTCTTTTTTTTTCTTTTAATTATCTTTAATACGTAACTTTCTTTCTTTTTCTTATATAGTTTTGTTTTTTATTTTATACTTCATATCTTTATGGTTTTTTTTTCATTTAACCGTAGTTTTATGTATCATTTTTTTAATTAATGTAAAATCTTTATCTTTGTACATATGCTGGCAAATAAATAATAACAATATTATAAGGTGGGAAGTGGAAAAACATAGGTCCACGGCGCTGCATGTGACCGAACTAAGATCCTCTGGGGTGACAGTCGGGGGCCTTTAGGGGCCATCCATAAATTACGTCACACGTTAAGGGGGGAGGGGGTCGACAAAGTGTGACATTGTGTGACAAGGGGTTGGAAGGGGTCCTAAAATTCGTGACGTCACATTTCAAAATCTAATATTTTAACAACCCAAACAAGAACGAAGTGTCTGCTATGCCAGTTATAAATAGTTTAAGGGAGTGGGTTCAAATTTCATGGACTCAAGATAATTAAATTTGTATCTTTCCATTAATATAATAAATCGTTTTTTGTTTTGTTAATTTGTTTGATTTGATTTTGATTTTATTAAAAAATAATTTAAATGGAAACTAACCTAATTTCGGAACTGCTGTTTTAATTTAGATAATAATTGCTAGATGTAAAATTGCAAAATATGTGACGTCACACTAGGGAGGGGGGAGTCTCACAAATGTGACCATCTGTGACAAGGACGGGGGAGGGGTCAAAAAATCATGAAATTCGTGTGACGTAATTTATGGATGGCCCCTTACCCCTATGCTACCGAACCGCCGTTTTGCCAACGTTGGTACATACATGCTTATTTAATTCGAGGAATGTTTATGAATATTCAGTACTGGGCTTCGTTTATCAATTATAGGCACTTTTCTATATATGTACATATTCTTATGACTGTCTCTTGTATATGAAGGCAATAATTCAATATTAACGTTTTTATTAACAAAAAGTTAAGAGAGAATCCAGCTAAAAATTACATTTTCAATTTGTCATTTTTATGAAAAAATATTTAGAAACCATCTAGTTAAAAGTTAAAACAGAAGTTTTACTCATTTTTATGCAATACATAAATGTCAATAAGCCATTATTATACAAGCGTTAATGGGAAGCACCTTTTTCGATACTATTGATAAACCGGTTTTTTAACACAAGAACAAAGCGACACACAGTTTACATAGAAATGTTTCCTATCTAATATCAACCGAAATAAAAAGGCTACTTCATGAATTTGGTAATCACATAGCCAAATTTAGACAAATATTACCCAATTTAAATGGCGTAATTTTCCTGAAATGATTTTAGTTTACATATTTCTGTTCCAAATTTTGTCTTAAATGTTAATTACTTTTTGCGTAAAATCCAACCTGTATTTTTCGACAGTTGTAGACTATGTATTAATATAAATTTTGTTTATTTCACAATTATGAAACCTAGAAAAATGATAATCTCGTTTTAGACATTTGCTTACTAGCGGCGGGGTGAAAGACCTTTCTTATCTTTTTAATAAGTAGGAAGTTGTGAATTGTAACTAAAACTAGCTAGGTGCTAATCTCCATCTACCATGACAGCAATACTGTCTCTTCCTTCCATTCGTCGCATAAAGTGCGCTGGTGGTACGACAGGTTGGCTGCAATGCGTAGGAAAGTTAGTTGATTGTTTCCATAGGGCAAAACATGTTGGGCAATGGGAAGAATACAGGTTCACCCTAACAGCCTAAGAGTTGAGACGCATCAAAAGTATTGAATGGACAAAGCATTGTGATAGTCTGCAGACTTGAGCAGAGTGGACCTTCTTAAAAAAGAGAATGGCTCGTACACCTCTAACCATAAAGAAACCTTGAGGTGCCTGCTTAGTGTTAATCCTCCATAAACCTGGATGCCACACAATTGAGTGAATAAATGCCTTGCTTGTAGGGCGTGACATTTCTTCTACCATGTGTGTGTCTCTCCCTTAGTGTCAAGGCAATCAAGGGATACTCTCTAGGTGGAGTTCTGTCCCCACTCCAGTCACTGGTTGTGGATGAACTTATGAACAAACTAGATGAATCTGGTTTCGATGTCATCGACTATGGAGATGATATCGCCATCATTGTCGCATCGAAGTTTGACTTGACGATTGCAAAGGTCATGAGAACAGCATGTACCACGTAGGGTCTATCAATAAACTCAAATAAGACCGTCTTGGAGCAACTCATTTTTCCTGGGGCTTCGAAAAATTTCCACTTGTTTACCGACGGGTCAAGGATGGAACATGGTGCAGGGGCTGGTGTCGCCAAGGTCTCGATTGCCATATGTTTTCCGAATTGAAATACATGCCATTGAAATCTGCGCTAGGCTCAACCTCTCAAGGCCTAAAAGAGGAGACACCGCTGGGGCTCTGGACCCACACGGTAGTGTCAGATTCGTACTGACTAAACTTACCAACCCTTTTGTATGACGTTCTAGTCCAGGCTGTTAACGAGCCGTTAAGGCATTACTGGCTGGCGTCATCAGCGTGACCCTTAAATGGGTCCCTCGGGGGTGCTCACCAGAGCCGCAACAGTAAGGATTACGGATCAGCCGCCTACCGTGTGTGCTTTATTTGCAGGAAAAGTTAACCAACCAACCAAGCTAACCAAGCTCGCCACCCAATTTACTGGCTACATAAGTGGCCGTAGGCGCGTGGGAAGGTGGACAGCACCCCACCGAGAATCTCCTGCCTATCGGTTCTTTAAACTAAGAAAAATAACCATCTCCTTTTTAACACTTATTTGGCACGGTTAGCCGTCCTACGCTACTGCGTCACGGGACAGAGCTATCTAGCTGCTATCTCTACTTGCATTTCTTTGCCTTTCTGTGTTTCTTTGGGCTTCGTATTGCTTGAGCTTCTGGTGGATGGCCTTCAGCGCCACTTCCACCATTCTCCACACTTTCTCCGACGTTATCATCTAATCCAAGATATTCTTCGGCGTTAGCTGCACCTTAGCAACTATTTCCGTATTTATGCAACTCGGGCATTTAAAGAGGACATGCTCCGCATCCTCCTTATTGTCCAGGCATTCTGGCATAACGTGACTTGTCCAACCTGAAGCGGTGAAAATCTGCCCTATACCCTCCATCCGCACTCAGAACTACGTTAGGTAGCAACTCACTTCCCCATGTTCCCTTATAACCCAATTCTCCACATTTGGTATGAGTCTACGGATTCATCGGCCCTTAGTATACCCGTCCCACATCCTCTGACATGCTGCGGTGGACTGGCCGCACGCTAGAGTCCGTCGCACTTCGCTGAACTCCCCTCTTGCATATTCCGGGTCGTACAAGTTCCTACTCTTCGCCCCCAGAATATCAATGAGGATCATTCCTCCTATCATGCATGCTGCTTCATCGGACTTAGTACGGTATTTACAGCATGTTGGAAGGGCACTTAACCGAGACCCAGAGTTTATTTTTCTCCTTTTGCCCGTTCTGTCCAATACCGCTATCTACGCTGGCGCTGCGTAAAATGAGGGTATCTACACGAGTATTTTCGTTACTTGTTGTTAAACCAGTTTACAAGGGGATATTAAAGTGTGTGTGTAACGCTAAAAGAAAGTAAAAAGTAAGGAAGCTCATTGTGCATGTGTTAGTTTTCTCGGCAAAAATTTTGGGTTCCCTTCCCACTTTCCGTTTTGCTCCTCTCGCCTAAAAAACCGGTTTTACAACACGTAAAGAATATTCGTGGAGATTCCCACAATAGGACTGAACTAACCACTCTTGTGATGAGGAGGCGTCGCACAGTGGTCTGAGAATGATATTTACGTGGAAAAAACATCACACTTTGTTGGATTTGCACAGAAATTGAAAAGTAGAGGTATTTGGTGTTGCTGATTACAAATTTGAAGTCAAATATTTAAAAAAACAAAATGGCGGATCCAATATGGCGGCTAAAAGGCTAAATTGAATTGAACTCACATAAAATTACATATTTCTAAGTTTTTGGAGTCGCTATTTACAATTTTCATGTCAAACATTTGGAAAAACAAAGTGGCGGATCTAATATGGTGGTTAAAGAATTTTATACTGGATCAATTTCCATTTCGTCACTTTCATCTATAACACAGCACAACAAAATCAAAATTTTGTTTTGTTGCATAAAATATTTTAATGGTTGTTTTCTAATTTGAGGTCACTGATTTCGAATCTACCCTCAGTTTTATTGTCTCAACTCGAGTTTTATTGGCTTTATTTGGTACATTTTTCACATAAGCTTATGACGAAAAGTACCTAATAAAGCCAACTTTAACATCAAAATTTGCTAATTTCTTTAAAAATAAAGGCGGTAACTCAAAAATTGTCTTTACATTATTTATAGGCAATTGTCCATGCTTTCCAATTTTGGAAAAAACGTGTTTTTGGGGAAAAAGGTAGTTGAAGATTGAAGTTGATATTTTTGTTCCAAAAAAACAAAATTTTGACTTTGAAGACTCATTACTCTGGAAGTTGGTAGGGTATAACCTTCACTTTTACAGTTTTAGATAGATGAGAGTATTCTGCGTGCAGTGCAGAGTTTGTAGTTAATTTTAAATAAAATATTTTAGCACGGTGAGAGTATTTTTTCTAAAAAAACACTCCTCCTTAAAATTCATAAACTAAAGCTGATATAAAGAAGAAGAAACGGATAATATATTTGATATCAGTTTAAAAAAAAATTAGCTTAGATTGATGTAAAATACTCCATGCAACAATTTTGCTGTTGGGCAGTGGATCAGTAGCGCTTTCGCACGCTATTTTCATTTTTGTATGTGCTGTGCTTATATGTATATATTTATAATCTGTGTTCTCAGAAGTTATTGTTTACACTGATTTCTAAACCTTTAAAATGTGATTCAATAGTTTCTACAACGTTGACGGCGTGGCTCTTTTCTGTTCGCTGTTACTCACGCAGCTGCGCACAACTGCACATGAAATTTTTAGACATAATGATAAATTATATGTTCTTTCAGAAGCCGTAATTAATTTTTTGTCTCTTTGTGACTCTTCCAAATATTATTTTAGTTTTCATATAAATATGAATATTTTCAATTTTATATGTGCATATGTATATGTATGTATGTATATGTATATATTTATAATCGCACGAAATACTCATCTGTGTTCTCATAAGTTATTTTTTACACTGATTTATTTATCTAAAAGAAATAAGCCAAATAAAAAAAACCTTCTTCACAAAAATATGAAAATAACGCCCAATCTTGACGTAAGTCGAAGATAACTGTTGCACTCGCACTAAAATCTCACTCTTGGAGTCCCTTTGACAAATTACTGACAAAAATGAATCAATTTGTTATGTTCGAAAAAGCAGTTTTTTTCGCGTAAATTTCATTCTCAGACCACTGTGCGTCGGCTTGGCAATGAGGGCAATGAGGCTGCAGACAACCTTGCGAGGGAGGGTCTGAGACGCTGTCTATCTGTGTCATCTCATGGTCCACTTCCGAGTTCCTGATAGAGGGCTGGGTTAAGCAACTGAACCTAGCCTATTAGGAACAGTCCCAGGTTTTGGACAGGCTAAAGAACTAATAAGACCATTTGCCTAAGGAGCGCTATCACTTTAAAAAGGGCTGACAGCGCATATCTGACTGGCCATGTAGAGCTGCGGTATAACTTCCATGACATAGGATTCAGGTCTCAGGAGACAGAATGCTGACTCTGCATGGAAGACGACGAGACTTCTCACATGTTTTCTGTGAAGAATAACGTTTATCAGAGAGCTTCACAGCCCCGCTAAAGTCCGGTCTTCTTCAACTAAAGACCTTCTTGCCTGCATTTTTAACAGCCGACGGTATTTTGGTGGGGTATGTACTAGAGTTGAGCCGGACTTACATGAGGCAGTACATTTTCCCCTTACACGATGTTAAATTGTACTCAGGCCTCAATGTTTTTAAATGTCCCGTTTGAGCGTGTATCAAGATAAATGAAGCGAGGTGTGATTGTAAATTACGTAGTGGAGAGACATTTCTTCCTTCTTTTGCGGCAGTAAAATATCCAATTTGAACTGCGAGGAGGTGAGATTTTAAACAGGAACTGGAGTGGCATTTCTTACATTTGAAATGAAATTTTGTACTGCACAGTGAAATTTTGTATTGAAGAGACAATTCTTACATTTTTCGAGGGAGTGAAATTTTGTACTGGAGACACATTTTTTACTTTTTTTGAAGAAGTTAAATTTCGAACATGAAATGAGATGAGGCGAGATTGTGAATACGTACTGGAGAGACATTTCTTACTTCTTTTGCTATAACAAAATTTCCAACTTGAAATTAGGCGAGATGGGATTGCAAAATATAAATATACATTGGGGAGGCATAGATTTCTTACTTTCTCTAACGTAGTTTAATGCATTTTAGAATTAAACTCGCAAAAAAGCGTTCAGTGGTAGTTATTTTCTTTCTTTTTTTAATTTGCTTGTTTTTGTCACAGTAGCACCTCGCCTCATTTGAAGTATGAGATTGTACTGGCTCAAAAGGAAAAAGAGGCACATCTTACAAACTCATTTTATAATCGTGTCCTTTCCAACACTAGTATGTACACAACAGGCCTAACCTGGCTGCGATGTTCACCATATTGGCTGCATACATGCTCATATAATAATAATAATCCCTTTATTTTCTAATTTCTTAAGCCTTCTTAAGCAAACAAAGTAAATTAGCATAAAGTTAACACACTAGCTAGATGGTTTCATGCATAGAAGTCAGTTGTTCAAATTAAAAATCAAAAGAGTTTGGTATTCTGTACGACTAGCCTGAATTCTGCTACCTTATCCCTTCCCACAAATGCAGGAAGCAACAACAATTACACCATGCAGGAAAACTTATAAAGCCTGAAAATTTGAATTCTTATTTCAGTTTCACCTCGTACCTTGTCGATCAGCATGAACTGGAAATTTGTTGCTTCTAAAATTTTAGCTACTACCTGTAAAATTGAAAAGAGCAGGAAGTCGCAAACATGTAAATATTTTCCTTGTCCTACGGGTAATAATTTGAAGAAACATTGAAATATTACGGTACCTACCTGATCATACGTTTACAAATTCAAATTCCAACCAAAACATTAACGTGGAAACTGTCTTATCTCAATGAGGAACTGTGAACCATCTACGATACAAAATGTCAAACGAGACTCAACGGAATCATGACTGACCGACCGACCACGTGTTAGAAAAAAACGAAACAACAACAAAAAGCAAAAAAATAAAGCTCGAAAGCTGATTCAATTTTGATGACTTGCTACCTTTGAAACACATCACCTGCTTCCAAAAATTAGACAGCGGGTGAATAAAGGAAGACCTCCAAACCCGGCGATGGATAATTTCAATGTTAGCCGGAAAAGCTGGAAGCCTGGTTCAAAGTTCCGTTCACATCGTCACGTCTACCAGAAGAATGTCTTAAATTTGCCATCATTTCACTTTCAACGACCTCGAAGGTCGGTGTGTTAATTATGCAATTTGAGCAGCGTTGTCTAAATTCGTTAGTGCAACGCATTTCCACGAACTGTGCCAATTGTTGGTAAATATTTTCATGCAGTGTTGCAACTGAACGGGTCACTATACTTGGTGCAACGCGATTCTTCTAATGCAGCGGAAGAAATGTAGACTGAGGAGCTTTGGCAGGCAATGACCACGGCGCGGCGGTAGAACTAATGCCCCAGTTACACGAATGACAAAAAATGACAATTGTCATAATCTCTGGTCATAATTAATGGCATTGTTGTTGTTTATTTTTTATGACAGAAATAATGACACAAATTATGACCGTGTATGATGATAATGACAAATTATGACGGAAAAAATGACAAGTATGTCATTCGTGTAACTGGGGCATGACAAACACAAACCCAGTGAATGAAGTGGTTACGCTCAAATTACTTCGCTGTTGCGTACTCGTTGGAAATCAAATCTAGCCCTCCTTGGCCTAGTAAAGATTTCTTCAAG
This sequence comes from Thereva nobilitata, assembly GCA_963855945.1. Lineage (NCBI taxonomy): Eukaryota > Metazoa > Arthropoda > Insecta > Diptera > Therevidae > Thereva > Thereva nobilitata. The sequence goes on from OY979697.1 coordinate 40,734,515, forward strand.
AACGTTCCACCACTAGAAGCCAAGATGATGGCATAAGTAGTGGCTGCTATCCGGCTTGTCTGTCTGTTGCCAATTTAGAGGTGATTGTATCAAAAGAGCAAAATACTCTGTAGAATTTTAGGTTACCAGCAACAGCAGCGCACTCAATGTGCAGTAAGACTTGTTTTGAGGCCGACTTAAATGCTGATGATTTTCTTCAACTAAGAATTTCCAAAGGTTATGCATTTGAACCTAGAAGTGACGATGAAATTAAGATAAATACTCATGTACTCATGGCCTTACCTAATTACACCTAAGAGGCGAAGTATTGAACTGTCTGTTTCAGATAATAATTCACCTGTAGTTAGAATGAACGACGAACTGGAACTTTCTGTGCGATGGAGGACCCGGCTTCCAGTTGAGGCCGATTGGTTTTTTAATAACTTATTTGATTTATCAAAAAGATGGGAACTAAAGTTATGTTATGTAAGTAGTAGTGTAGACTCTTTATCATGCAGATACCGATTAAACTCTATTTTTATATGATGTAGTGTTGGGGCGATCTAGGCGGTTTTTGCCACAACAGGAAAGTTATTTTGTGTTTTTTTATTAAATAACTTTTATCCATTCACTAACCCTTGACTTAGTAACTTTGTGTCTGAGAGTGACGTTCGTGACGTAAATATAATGTAAAAACGCGGATGGATTTACATAGGGTTTTTTTTGATTTAGCATGAGTGAATGAGGAGCTTTCCGATGCTGCAAACATTTTTTTGACGCTTATATTTCTTCTAAGCCAGGTGAGCTATATAATGCTGAAAGCAAAAGTTCCGGCTTAGACGCTTGCAGTTTTGAACAAAAAACATCTCTTTATGTTCATTTTATATGCTTTTGCAAATGTAACAAGTCGTGCTACATTTACGTCATTGATACTTTTAAATCCATATATTCTGCAGATGAATTCTTCTATAATTTTTTGTAGTTCATGTGTATCAAAATCATTAATGTTTCCAATGTCTGTAAAACCTTTTATACAGGACTTGAATTTTTAACTTCCCAGTTTATATGTTTTTAAAGTATATTGGAATCGGTCCGAAAACCAAAATCGTAGTTTTCAACAAATTCTCAAATTTGAAGCTAGGATTACGTGGCCGGCTTAGTCTGTTAATTTTTATTAAAGTTGAGAGTTCTGGATCGTCAAAAATTTCATACAACTCGCTGTTATATCTCCTTCACCATATTCCATCCTCTCTGCTTGGGTCTATTAAGCATCTGAGAAGTTTTCTCTCAAACCTATTGACTTGTTCCTCTATGTCATAGTCCAAGTCTCGCTAACATAGTACAGTACTGGTCGTATTACTGTTTTGTAGAGTGAGAGTTTCGTTTTTCTGCACTGAGAAAAAAACAGAAATTGAGCCAACTCCGCCAGGGAATTGGACAAAATTCAATTGCGTCAAATCAATATCCCTTTATACCAATACTAAGTATGCTGAAGCAAAAGAATGGGTTTATTTCAGTCAATTCCGCGGCGGAGTTCCCATTGAAAACTTTACGCAGTTGAATTAATTTATTGTTCGTTTGAGGAAAAATCATCTTTTTTCAATTAATAAAATATATTATTTGTTTTAACATTAGCTGTAGTTGACTCAATAATTTATGCGTACGATCTAACTAAAAGAAACAATTGGTCATAAAAACTTGCCCTTTTCTTTATTATTGGGATGGGAATGCCCCTGTCGCCGTCTTATTACCTGTAGCTTTGTATTCGGTTGTTTGCTAACCACCCCTAATACATCCACAGCGTCTGTGTCTAACTTTATTTTTCAAAATGTTAGTTGATCCCGTGCAAAGTTCATGTACACAGTTTTGAATGCAATTTCCAGTGAAGTGAGTGAAAACCTAAACAGTGAAATCAGTGCAACAGTGGATTGTGTTGTGAATTGGACGATTGATGCGACTGCCTGTGTTGTGTGTAGAATTTTTAGAATTTTTTTTACTTGTGTACAATTTATTTACATCTATCATGGCTGATGAGGAATCAAGTTATATTTAATAAAATGGAATTTCGAAGGACTTATTAATTCATTTTAAGGTGACAATTTTTTGTGAGAATACTATTAATAATTATATTTTAAACATAGTTTTTTTTCTAAAGGACAACAAAAGTTGAAGTAAAGAGGAGTTAGATGAAGATCCATCATCAAAGTTGGTTTCCTGGACGGATATATCTGTAAATAGCTTTTGAAATAGCTCTTTGAAATTTAAATAGATAATTAATTATTAAGTAGAACTTTTGATAAGTATGTTTTTCGCATTTTATAAATCTTATGTATTTGAATTAATTTATAATATTTCCAAGAATTTAAGTTCAAAAATAAATACAAAACGTTATAAATAAAATATTGTCTTCTATTATTTATTTCCATACATTCAGATAAATATATTAAAAAACGCTTAAAGTGATTGTGGTAATTGTAAATTTCGATTCATCGAATCTCGTGCGAAATAGAATCTATCGAGAGATAACATTTGATGGACCGCAGATTTCATCAACTCTAACATTTTTAACATCCTTTCAAAAGTATTTTAATTTGAATGAAATTTTTCCAAAATTGATCGAAATATAAAAACATTCAAATCAAATGCTCAGCGACGTTTCTTAAACATATATTTTACTTCACGCAATTGCGTATAACATAAAATCAACCGAGGTATGTTATTTATCGAATTCCGGCGGATTTCCCCCAATTCCTTGCGGAATTGACACCATTGCCTTGTCAACTACGTCAGGCAGTTGAGTCAACTCCTATGTGGATTTCGCCGTATTCAATTCCGCAGCGGAGTTGGCTCAAGCGAGAATGGTTTGAATGCACATCTCCTTTTTCTCAGTGTGTGCAGTATTTAGTTTTAAGCATGAAAGGCTCTATTAACCAGTAGTATTCGTTTAGTTATCTCTTCCTTTTCCTCGTTTCTTTTTGTAATTGTAGACGCAAGGCAGAATGTTGTAGCAACTACTTCTAGGTTGTGTTCGTCGATAGTTATATTTCTCCCCATTTTAAATATTTGGAGCTCTGGATTGTTGCATCATCTTTTATTAATTCCTCGTTGACGTTCAGGCCTATGTCCTTTGCCGCCTCTTTTAATTCGACATAAACTTCTTTTGCTGACTATTTTTCGATTTATCCGCGGTTGAAATTGTTGATTTTTCATCTAAAAAATATTTCTTTTGGAGCGGTTTTCATGAATAACTTTTTTTTCTATGCGGAAGAGTCTAAGCTCAGGTATCACCCTCTATACTACAAGTCCGTCATGTCATTTACGTCATGGTGCAATGTATAATAGCAAGATTAGCTCGAAGATAGAAAAAGAATATGCTAGGTTAAGGGTTGTCTGGAGGATGCATGAGGAGGAGGCAGTGAGCATACCGTTTAAACTCTTGGATATTGTATGAGTTCATTTTTTTAGCAGTCGGCTGAGCCACAACAGTCGGGGTTAGCAGGAGACTGCCTCGTCGGAGTGTTATGCCTCCTGAAACAAGATAATCCCACTAACCAGCTGACAAAGGCTGTGACGCAGGCAGTACCAGAGGTGCACCGTCCGCTAGGTGAAGACCCAACCTGAGCGGAACTTTGGTACACTATTACTAACCGGTTAAGCCGGCGGGATAACTTATTAGGGCTATTTGTTTTGTTTTTTATAATGTATTTGTTTTTTAAAATTACATGCAACACACAATCATGCCATAGAGTTAACCCTTCTAATTCTGAAGGTACACTTCTTAGCTGGGACAAGAAAAATTTACCAGCTAAGCACAGCACTGAGATAGGCTCAACTAAAGCATGCAACATATAAATTGAATATGCAATCCCGAAAAGGTCACACCTCGCACACTTTTATCTGCGAGATGTGACCCCCCAGAGATTGCACATTCAAATAAAACAGAAAGAAATGCAATACACAAAAAAGCGTGCAAAAAAAGTTAGTCAAGTGAGATTAAAAAGACTCCTTTTAAGGACGTCCTTACTAATGCTCACGCTAAAAACATTAATATTTTTATTCACATTAATGAAGATGCGATTAACAGGCTCGAATCTGCCGTAATTCGTGTTAGAGGAGTTGGTGTGTAAGAGAGGTGGCCCTCTCAAATTGTATCCACTCTCTCTAAACGACGCACAGCGACTCAGAAAACCTGAGTCGACCTTTCCATTAAGGAGCTGATGAATAAACGACGCCTGCAAAGAGAGCTTAAGTTGAGTAACTTAAGTCGGGATTCATATGGTGGAAGAACTAATGGGTTATCCCAAGGAAGATGACTCAGTGCGAATCGAACAACTGACTCAATTCTTCCAACGTTCGAAGAGTAGTGAGGAGACCAAATCTGGGACCCATACTCGAGTAATGGTCTGACAAGAGAGATATAAAGATGTTTAGTGATCAAGGGGTTATTGAATTCTTTAGACCACCTTTTTATAAAACCCAGGACTAAACTACCTTTGGAAGCAATATAGTTAATGTGAGCAGAAAAATCGAGCTTACTATTAAATCTAATCCCGAGATCTTTTACAAAATTAACACGACGGACACTCTCGTTAGAAAAGGTGTAGTTAAAAATTATAGGACTACGACCTCTCCCGAAAGTCATGGTTTCACATTTACTAATATTGAGAACCAGGTTGTTATTCACACACCAAGAGTAAAAGGTGTCAAGGTCAGCTTGCAAAAGTTTGCAATCCTCAATACTCTTTATGTGGCGATACAATTTGATGTCATCAGCGTAAATCAAGATTCAACAGTGTCTTAGCAAGGGAACAATGTCATCAATTGATAGAATAAAGAGCAGGGGATCAAGATGACTTCCTTGAGGGGCACCGGAAGACGCTTCAATGGTTACTGATTTGGATTCACGAAAAAGAACTTGGTAGGTCCTGTCAGCTAAGTAAGACGGGAACCATGGTAGAAGGGCTCGTGGAAAGCCTAACATCCTCAATTTAAGAAGCATAATGGAGTGGGAGAGCTTGTCAAATGCCTTACTAAAATCAGTGTAAACGCAATCAGTCTGGCAACCGGAAACGAAGCCCTCGACAGCATGAGAAGTGAACTCAAGAAGATTGGTGGTAGTCGAACGAGCTGCAAGAAAGCCATGTTGGTTTGTTGATACCAACCTCTTGCAGATAGGTGCGATTGCAGAATAGATAATCGAATCAAAGAGTTTCGGAATGACAGACAACTTTGCAACTGGTCTATAATTCGATATTTCGTTCTTGCTACCACTCTTGTGTATCATAAAGCCTTACATTTTTTTCACAAAACTGTCGAAGCAAAAATGATGCTTTTGGAATATCGAAACGATTGGTGTTTTTATATTGCTGTAGATGAAATACGAGTCGGGTTATGAATGGTTAAAAATGATCGTTTGCTCGTCGAAAACTGAATTCGAACCATTCGATTTGAATGACAGAAAAATTACGAATTTTTGGAGAAAAACTGGATCTATGTAAAATTACCTTTGTTTAGGTACTAGCAATATGTTAGTAGCGTGTGTGAGTCGAAAAAAAACCCCGAAAATGGTAAATATTTTGACCCGGAACAAGAGTACCTCCCCCCCTTTTTTTGAGGATGGTGAACACGATGGCGTTGTTAGAATTTCTCTTTGGGGTTGCTAAACTCCCCAAAACGGCCAAAAACTACACCAAGAGTTAAACGCGCTTTACAAGGTTTCCCTGTAAAAAACACACGTTTTCGAGGAGAGGGAGGTACTCTTGTTCCGGCTCATAATATTTACATGTTCGTCCGACTCACACACACCCCTAGGTTTAGATTTACAATTACCAAGTTTATAGCAGCAAAATTAAATCGATTTAACTTAAAGTTACGCCAAACTTTCGAATTAACGTATAAACGGGTATTTAATACGCAATCGATTTCAACTTACATTCTTATAACTTTGGCTTAAGCCGAAAAATTTCGGTTTAAGCCATAATTCGAATTATCCCGTTTATGCGATAAAAAATTTTGGATGATCCATAATTCGAATTATTTTTGGAGTAGCTATAAACTAGGTAAATGACTATATTTAAAAAAAAAGTTAGATTTACGTTAGAAATAAATTTTGAACTTAAAAAATTTCATTTTTTCCGCAATAACTAAAAAACTAAATAATATACTAAAAAAAATGCAAAGGTACAAAAATGACTGCTTTTTACGGTGTTTGTTCTTCCTTTTCCACTAGCGTTTCTTACACAAATTAGTTGTGATTTATTGTGGTTGATGTCCAGTCCCCTTGTGTTGTAGAAAGCATTTATTCTTTGCAGGTGGTTATTTACTTTGATGAGCCCTTCTTCCGCGTTTTGGTGCCCGGCGAATACTATTGTGTCATCCGCGTATAATAGTGCTTTCGACTCCGCTGTTGTGTTGTCTATTACTATTTGATGTGGAAACTTGAAAAATGAATATTGTAGGGTCTCGGGCCATTGATGGATCCTTGAGGTACTCCGCAATTCATATTAATTTGTTCTGATTCCTTCCCTTCTATTCTAATGTATATTTTTCTCTCTTGAAGAAAATTGTGTAGAACTTTTACTAGTTATGTGAACTGGAGTTCTAATTGCTATAAGTTTGAAAAGTAATGGTCTTGTCTATACCGAATCGAAAGCTTTTTTTATGTCTAAAGAGCATATAACCGTTGCTTTCTTTTTGCCTGAGGTTGTGAATTATATCATCTTGTATTTTAAGAAGTGCATGTTCTGTGGAGTGAGCTTTTCTGAAATCAAATTGATTATTTGAGATTATTTTGTAGGAGTCACAGTATCTCTCTAGATCTTCCCCAGCAGTCGTTCATGTGGCCCCTGTGCCGAATGTCGAGTCGTGTTTCGTGACAAGTCGTTTGAGTTGAAGAAAGTAACGTTTCAGTCGGATTACGACTTTCAGCACAGGGGCCTAGAATGGAAATGCTAAGTTGAGTTTAGGCCCCTGCCCTGTACTGAAAGTAGGGATTTGACTGAAACATCACTTTTTTCAACTCAAACGACTTGTCGTGTCGTGACGAATTGACTTTCAGCACAGGGGCCATAGCTTACCCGTTAACATTAACGAAATCGCACAAACGTGGATTTATTTAAACCGAAAAGGGTTTTAGGGACATTTTCTATGGGCGAAAAGTACATGACGGATTTTCCTTTATTTGAATAGGAAAAACTAATTAAAAAAATATAAAATTCGAAATTTAAATTCCAAAGTGTTATTTAAAATAATATTTTTTAAATCACGACGGTCTTAAGACTGACTTAACTAATTACAAGATAAATTTTATGTTCTCATTGTGCTTATCTGTTTATTGCAATATTTTTGCTAAAAACAATTTTTCTTTTTATTTCAGGTAAGTTTCATGGGAAAGGAGGACCCACATTCAAATATGATACGAATTGGAACATGAAGCCTGGCCACTTTGTTCTAAAGGAAAAATCGCCACTCTGCAATCGTCGTAGGTCTCCAATTGAGTGAGTTTCGTTTACGAACCAGATAAAGTGCGGAAATCAATGAGGATGATGTTATGTAAATGTTCAAGATTCTAGTATTGAATTGATTTCTCGCCGCAAGTTAATAAATGGTCAAGCAAAGAGGCATTTTATTGGGCGAAAGGATTGTAGAAAAAAGGCATTTGAATTTGTTAACATGCCGAATATATTTGCTAATTTTCACATCTTTCCTAACGGTGCAAACGAGTAATCTAATCAAATTAAAGTTTTGTGCACCATCAACATCTGTAATATCTCCTTTCTAAACGATCTTTATTCTTCCATAGTATGTTTTGCTGGACAAACTTAAAATTTTCGATGCACTTATATATATGAGGCTATCAGCGCAAAAGTGGTGTAACCCACAATTTAATCTGGTTGCGGTTTTGGTGTAATATACATTCCTTACATAATGAACTTTCAATACAATAGTGAAGTAAGCTACTTTTTGCCCTCCAAAAACATAACTCTACATAATGTAACTGTTGGACAGAAAAAATATAGCGAAGTAATAGAGAAAAAAGGGTGTAAGCTGACTACAATGGTGGTTTACATCGTCTGGGGTTACACCACTTTTGCACTGATAGCCTCATATATACAATATATAGTATATATGTATATATTTCCATGCACTTGAAGCATGATCTAAAAATGATAAAGATGTTCCTAAACCTAAAACATTTGGATGTGACTGTCACTTTAATTAACTTAAGGTCCTTCGCTGCAAATCTCAGGCTTTTGAAGTGTCTTATTTTAACACGCTTTAAGTGTTTATTGTGACACTTTAAAGCGTGTAAAAAGTGACTACAATGTAAATAAAATGGATGACGTCACAATAACACGCTTTAAGCGTGTTAAAATAACTCATTTCCAAAAGCTGAGATTTGCAGTGCTAACAAGACCTTCAAGAAAGTTTAATTTTTGAGAAACACGAAAAATAAAAATAATAGATAATAATAATAATTGAACTTATTTTGGAAATTATTTATTCAAAAAAACAGTGATGACCTTACCACCTTGTTTACACTGTTCACAAGCCTCAAAAACTCTATTATCTATCATTATTAACGACGAGCATATCAGATGCCGAAATCGCCATCACCTTCCTAAACTATTTTATTCGTTACAAATTTAGAAAAACTAAACATGGAAATCGTTGTTAAAAATTAACCGTATGACCTTTTTTGTCACTACTGCCATTTGACCGAAAACAACAATGTTTCAATGACGCAGAGCTATGTTTGGCTTTATTAAGTGAGATTCAAAATAGTTTTTGCATAATTACATAATTATTGATTATGTATGGATCAATTTTTGTACGTTAGAGCTCAACAGTTTGCCGAATGGCTGCAATCGGATGAAAGCAGTTCAAAATAATCAAGCTAAGTTTTTTTTGAGAGGAAGATACAGGGGCATACTTTGCTGTATTATTCGATCATTTAAATAGCGAAAAACAATCCCATTGACCAATCTGCTTTATGAATTGGTTCGCAATCCATAGCAGTTTATAGATCTGGAACCTTGCAATTACGACTTGTTTCGATAATTTTAGACAGAGTGGAAATTTTACATCAACAAAGAAATGCATTGTGTGGAAAACTTGACATTTCGTACTTTTAGAGGGTATTTAAATGTTAAAAGTTCTTTGGATTAGGAATAAAAACGATTTCACATGGAAGGTTCCAAGCTGCGGAATTTGAAGCCGGGTCAATGGACTGGCACCATAATGAAGCGCTCGTGTATGGGTGTCTTAAGTGAGAAGTGGAAAGACGAATACCATGCCGCTTTTATTAGTTTTATAAAATATTTATTCACTTAGCACCATTCCTTATATAAATTTTACTGATTACTTATTATGAAACGTTTCCCATAAAAGATCTGTTTGCGCAAAAGGCAGCATAAGTAGAACTGCTGCGGATGACCGCCTCCCGGACGACAGGCTTCCATAAAATCGAGTTAGGCATCACCACGAGTTCATCGAAGCTCGATCATTAACTCATAAGCTCATTTTCTTAAGAACCACCGTAATAGTAAAGCAATTATCTTCCTTCATTAGAAGAATGTCTTCTTAGAAGTCCACCTGCGGAAGCGCGGGTAACTCCTGCTCCATCGGAGAAGGGAATCAAAAAAGCGACGAGGTGGCGCAGCCCACAAACCTTTAGGCGATTTTTAGTAGGTTTATACTCCTGTGAGGAGGCTGCTAGGTTATACATGTCCCCCGAAGGAGAGGGATGTCGATATTCTTAATAAGAAGAGGGTAAGATCCTCTGCCACAACAACCCGCCAAAAAGGGTGAAGGCTCCAGTCTATTGATGAGTTGAGGGGACGGTTGGTCAAATTGGCTACAAGCTTGACTGGGCATAGCTTAAGATGAGGGAGGATGAAAAGCCTATGACCAAAGCTGCCGCCAGCTAAACTGCGGCTATGGAGCCCTACTGAACCTCCCTCCCCTCCAAATAGCTCTTACATCATTTTCTCTATTGGCCATTAAAAACTAAAAGGGTGTCATCATTCTCTGAAATGCCTCAGCAGGAACAACAATGTTACGCTGATGTTACCTTAGGCGGATTCCGTGCCACCAAGGTCACATTGGTAATGAAATTGCCGATGGCTTTTCTAGAGTTTGGGCAAACTGATCACTTCTTGGCCCGGAACCTTTCTGAAGCTTAGTCAGCTGCCACGTAAGATCGGCCATCAGGATGTTTTTTTGTGTGGTACAATCAAGTTTAGGAAACACTAGTCCGTCACGTCGCGTCACGTCAGATACTAGCCTTGGCAGATGACATAGTCATAATTGGACGCAAAGCGCAAGATGTAAAGGAAACCTTTACCAAAATTGTAACAAGTTCAGCAAAGTTCAATCCACGAGTAAATGACACAAAAACAAAGTATATGATCGTGTCAAAACGAGGACAACGATTAGGGTGAAATATCAGCCTTGACGATCGTAGTGTGGAAATTGTAGAAAATTTTATCTTTTTAGGGACAATGCTTACTGTAGAAAATAAGATAAAGGTCGACATTTTGCACTAGTCCCGGTCCTAAAAACCAAAGAAATTTCAAGACAATGCAAAGTCAGACTATATAAAACATTAATCCGCCAAACAGAAAATCAGCTTAAAATCTTCGAAAGGAAGACCTTAAGAAGAATATTTGGTCCTGTATGGATTAACCAAAACGAATGGCGCATTAGACCAAACGAAGAACTTCAAGAAATGTATGACGAAATAAATATAGCTGCAAACATAAGCTTGAATAGACTGCGATGGCAGACACGTTGTACGAGCTTCAGAAGATAGAATGCTAGCCAGGATTTTTAATGGTAGACCATCAAGAAGGAGAAGAGTAGGACGACCAAGAAGTAGGTGGATGGATGACGTGCTAGCAGATATACGGAAACTTCATGTAACAAATTGGAGAGAGCTGGAAGAGGAAACTTCGAGAGGCCCGAGTCCTGCAGGGACTGTTACGCCATTTAAGAAGAAGAGTCCGTCACGTCATTCAAGTCATAGTGCAATGTCTAGAAGTAAGCTTTATTTGAAGGATAAAAGAGAAATTGGGTTGGTCAGCAGTTTCGTGATAGTTGGATAAGGACCCAGGGCACTCGTCAAGCTAAAAGATTCATACAAATCAACAAATTTAAGGAGGGCAAACTTTTAAATTTCAAGAGGTGGGAGCTAAAAATAATGCCAGAGCTCCTGATAGTCCACTGTTCGCTCAATATAATCTAAGCAGAATAGGACTGGTAGTCGATTGTAGGTGTGATTCTGCGGGGCAGGTTCGGAGCATTTGGTGTGCGACTGTGAGGCTACAGCTGAAGGAGATTGATTATCCTCAATCGCGACTTTCCTACTCCCAGGAAGGTGTGGGATATGAATCTCAAATCAATTTGAGGCTATATCAGAAGCCTTAATCTGGAAGATTTTTAACGACGAGATTGACACAATAGGTGAATTTCAGCGAGCTTCCACGAGTTCGAATTAGGGAAAACTCCACGAGCTTCAACCTAAAATCGTAAACTAATTTTTACAACAACCATGCAAGTAAAACAGTGTTAAAAATATTCGGCTAGTCCTGTTAAATTGAGCAAGAAGCGGTACGTATACACACATTAAAATCAATACTAGTCAGTCTCGCGCTGATTCTCAACAACCGAAGACGTCGCATGCAAATTTCCAACTTAATATTATCGAAATATAGACTTTAATTTATTTTAATCGATTGTGTTCTTATTTTCTAACCCGTTCCCGGTCTAATATTCTCTCAACGGTCAGCTTTAGCGACATTTAGACTTTACTGTAAAGGCCAGTTGCAAGAGGGCAAATATCTAGCTATGCGGGATCCTCCAGCAAGCATCTCTCTTGTCGCATGTTGAACCTCAGGAGATTTTGAACATCCCGGCCTTCGCCATTTTCATTGACTCATTTATCACATTCATTGCGATGCTGCTTGTGATATATCAGGGTAACCAGGTTTCATCCTGGACTTTTTTTTTGGAGATACATGATTTGGTGGATAAATCCGGGTTTACAAGCTACTCGGTGATATTCAGCGTTCGGGTAGAACGTTCTCTGAACAAAAGGATTCTCGCCTTCCGTCACTCTATCAGAATGATCACCAATCAATTTGATTGTAAAGTTGCCGATCCTAATAACAAATGTGTTATCGTAGAAAAAGAACATTGTTGCCGTGAACCTTAGAGCCTGAACCAAATATGACGTGCCGTACCTTAACCGTATGTACCCTAACGTACAAATATGAGTGTTTATAAGGCACCGACCTAAATTGACTTAATGAAATTGCCTATTGTTCGTTAGGGTACGTACGGTTACGGTACGGCACGACATATTTGGTTCAGGCTTAAAGCTTAAAGATTTGGGTGTTCGATACAAGGTTAAGCCAGTTCTCAAGCATTGTTTCTTGAAAATCCAAAGTCTGACCAAGGCTTAGCTGTGGACTTAGGTGTCTGCTATAAAGAGCCTTTTTGTCACATGAAACACCTTTTTTGCCTTGGCCAGAGCAGAGCGTACATTTCTATTGAAATATAATTTTTTTCCAAAACTTGTCCAGCATTTTTCGAAATTCCGTAGGGGTTTCCAGTTCTTCTGCACATCGCGAAGAGTCCTGCTCAGGGAGTCTTGCTAGTTCCCTCCAGAAGCTTTCGCATATCTAGCATGTTAAGGTCCGGTTACACGCAACGATATGTTTGTGCCATTTGGCTTGCGCAAGTCAATCGCTGCGTGTAAACGCAAACTTTTGGCTTGCGCAAGCCAAAAAGTTTGCCTTGTGCAAAATATGTGTTTTTAGAAAATCGACTTGAGGTTGGTGTTTTGGCGTGAGCGTTTAAACGATGTTCAAGCCTCAGCTACAACCCTCAGCATGCCCTTGGGTGAATGGTGAAATTTTATGACGCTCCTCCGACCTTATCATAATCAATATAATATAATAATCGTGTCAAATTATCAAAAGGGTACCAAATGGTTTTAAGTAAAACCAAATGGTTCACTGCTGACTGGTTCATTTTCACTCAGTTTATTTGCACTAATTGTCTTGCGCCAGTTAATTTGTACAAATAAATCGTTGCATGTAAACCGATTCATGTCCACTCAGTTCATTTGCACCAATTGGCTTGCGCCAGACTATTTGCACAAGCAGATCGTTGCGTGTAACAGGACCTTTATCCATCCACGTATTTCTGGGTCGTTCTACGCTTCTCCATCCTCATGGTCTACCATTGAAAATTCTGGCTATCACTATATTTTTGCTATGGCATTTGAAACTTTTTCTATTGTAGGTTCTGGAATATGGTTTTCTGGGTCATCTGTATTTCAGTTGTCTGCTTATCCGTATGTTAGGATTATTTTATCTTTGGAGAATTCTTATACATCAACGAAGTTAACCCTTGATTGTAATTTTATTATACATATCATCCTATTTCACACCGCATAAAATCCAAGATTTGGGTAATTTGATAACTCGAAATCCGAGATACTTGGAAAGCGCAATCTGAGAGGTTTTTGTTAAAATACAATAACTTGGTTTGAGATGTGAGGTAATGGTTTCGTACGTGGCTCTGAAAGCTCTTATTATCCTTACCAACAAGCATTTACAATATTAGAGTAAGTTTTACTCTGAGATTGAAATTTACATTGAAATAGAAGTGGGAGCTAAACGTGGAACGCGAAAACGTGGCGTGATTTTCGAAAAGAATAGAAAAGATTTTTCAAACAGCAAAATTCTCATGTTTTACAGGATTTAATGTTTAAGCATTGTGGGTGAGGGTAATCCTTGACTCTCGGTGAAAGGTATTCCTCGATTATGTTACGGCCCTTAAAGAATTTCTCGCACACCTCGAGTTTACTCATTGCTCAGCTATATTACTCCTAAAATTGTTCACTATGCATTATTTGACCGATTCAAATTTTTAAAAATATTAGAAAAAAGGCTTCTTAAAACGGAAATTCTTCTGAGTTGGACCAGTGACCCCCCTATTACATTAGCTGTGTTCCAAAACTCTAGCAAAGTTCTCGCAAGTAGTTGGCTTCTAGTCGTAGCTACTCATGCCTTTGTTGAGACGTAGCTACGAGTAGAAGCCAACTGCTTGCGAGAACTTTGCTCGAGTTTTGGAACACAGCTATTATTGGTGTTGATGCCGATTATTATTGTCTAATTTCAATGTTCCTTACGCCTATTTTATAGAGATCCTGATCTTTCATAACCAAAGCAAATCAACTTTTATTATAATAGTTCCACCGCTACACGAGACAATATAGATGTCGATGACTTTTAGTTCTGGTCAATCACATTAATTTCCGGTTTCAGAGTGTGGTTTTAAATTAAAAGTGGAGGTTTAAGTGTCGAGGGTTAACAGGTACTCTATTCCCCGGTTAAGTGTCTATGAAACCGGGAATTAGTACATTGTTTTTATTCATCCAATCTTGCTTGCAGGATTTTCTTTCGAAGTCAGTTCCCAATTTATACTGAAGAAATTGCTGCACGCGAAAAATAGTTTTTGCATTTTATACTTTGTTGTTACCATACAGTCACAGCTCTGCCCACAAATAATTTCACATATTATAAAATTCATTTTTGATTTTTTTATCTAGTGTCATTGGAAGTCCGAAAAAGCGTTGACCCAAAAAATGGTGAAGATGGAAAATTTTTATTCTTTAAACTGCAAAAATGCTTATAAACTATTTTCAAATGTCACATATTTAACAGAAAAGATATTAGTGAAGACTTTTTTAAAACATAATGTTGTGTTTGCATATGCATTTACCAAAAAATTGTATTTCTATTGATTAAGTTGGATGTCAAATAAACCATCTATGTCATTGCCTTTAGTGTTTCATTAATCAGGGCCAATGCAACCCCCGTAAATAATATCAATTTTCAGTTAAAATATGATTTAAAAAAAATGTTTTCTACGACAAGCATAATATATTAGTTGAAGAGTATAACTAAATTCAATTAGACATTTCTGAAATTGTCTGACAATAAAATCTTACTTTCTATTTTAACCTGTAAAATCTCCATTTCACTTTTACACTTTATTTAAATAAAATTTGTATAAATATTTGTCGATCTATGTTTATGGTGCTGTCGGCGGTCAAAAACAGCAAAACTTAAGGCATTATTGCCTAATGTAAATTATTGTTATACTTCGCAAGATATTGCAAAAATTCTCGAAATATCGAAATAAAATGTTGAAAATGTTGCATAGAAAATTTCGGTTTAAAAAAAGCCCATTACCATATATGATTCATTCGCAAAATGTCCATTTCTCAAGTTTTAAAAAACGAGTTTTGGAAAATCTTCTTTACCTGAATTCGAGTCCACTGATTCTTCACTTAGCATTCTTGCAAGATTTTATGCTGCACGTGAATCGCGGTTTCGACCGTTCTACGGAGGAATAAAGGTATTAATTTGAATAGTCACGTGAATAAATTTTATGAAGCCATTTGTGTCTAATATAAACAAATTAAAAAGCTGACGTTCATCATAATAACACATTTGGACCAAAATAAATGTTTTTGTTAGTCTAGAGTTTATTTATCGTTTTTGTATCTGTTATGCTGGAGTTTTTACGAAATATGGGGTTTTAATTATTGCTATTTTTTCTTTATACATTTTGTTTTGGCTGTCATTTGTCACTTCATATTTCACAGTTCTGGATAGTATTCGATAACAATTTATTATGAAGCATCTAACGACGTAACAACTGGTTTTGCAGCTCGGTCTAGATCGAGACCTAGACATTTTTGGCAAAAAGTGACGATGCACATTTCGACTTGTCGGGCTTTGTTAATAAACAGAATAGCCGCTGTTCATCATCAGGAGCTTCACAGCCTATTGTTGGCCTTGCTTCCGACAACGTTCGCCTCCATCATTGTCGATCTCTGGTCCGTTTTTTCTAGTTTCTTATTCCTTTTGTCGACGTCTTCTATATAGGGTACGGTCCGATATTTCCTGAAGGGTAGGTTTTCGTGAAAAAGTTTCGAGCAAAAGTTGCTAAACTTGGAGGGTGGTTATGTAAAAGTCGCTGGTATTTCGGGCTTGTTTTTGCGCAACGTTCCAACTAGAGATGGGACTTTTAGTTCATTTCAGTGAACTAGTTCATTTAGCTCAGTTCACAAAAATGAACTAGTTCAGATGATTAGTTCATAATGAACTATTTCAATAGAACAGAACAGAGCAGGATCATTAGGGAAAGTTATGTCGTTTTTCAGTTTGATTTCTCTATTTTCTGTTGAAAATTAGTGTGACAGATGTCAGTTTTTGGGGAATATATAGAGAATGCCAAAAACGAGTGAAAAAAATTTTTTTTTGATATACTGGCTGATAAAGATATTTTAGATAATCTACGAGATGTTGAATAATTTTGTTTCGAATTTATAGTTGCATCATCATTTGACTTGATAATTTGAGGATGTAATATGTCAAATTAAATCGGGAATCGTATAACCCCACATATTGGCAGCTAGATGTTTTTGCTTCATGCCACTTGTTTTGGTTCATTTCACTTGGTTCGGTTTATTTGATTGAGTTTCGATACTTACAATATTATTACAATGGTGATTATGCAAAAGGAGGATAAAAAAGAGACAAAATGAACTAGTTCATTTTCAAATGCACTAAGCTAATGATTAGTTCAGTGAAATGATTTGTTCATTTGAACCAGTTCGCTCATGACCTGCCCATGTCTAGTTTCAACCATTGTCAAGGAGTAATTATCCTTCATTTTTTGAACAATCTACTTGAACATGAACCAGTTATCGCAGGTGACGTTACGTTCAATATTGTGTAACTGCTCTTTCCTAATTTAATAACTCGGCACGGTGCCTCTTCTGCCTTCCCAACATAAGGTTCAGCGTTAAGCATGTACGATGTTTGCACGTCGTCGCAGGTGACAATTTGTATTCCGTATTTATCCGGCTTACTAGCAATGTATACTCTCGCTCCGAAACGGCCACGAAATCCCAGAAGTTGTTCGTCGATGGTACAATTAGTAAATGGCGAATAATACCTCTGGCAATTTTCAATGAATGCGTTCCACAGATCTTTTATGGGGGCTAAAACGTGTTCTGCATTTCGCGTATTCTTGTCGTCAAACCGAAGAGTTTGTAAAAGGTACTGAAATCGACGTTCCGACTTAACAGTTTGGTACAAACTATAGCCGAACTCAGGGCTCCACAGATTTTCTAAATTTGTGTGATAGTTCTTTTCCAGACCGATAAAATATAATAATCCGATGAAAGCTTTCTACTCGGCTATACCGGTGTTTTCACAAAATGTAGGACGATTGTCAACGTGAGCTCCTTGTCTTCGATCGATTTCTTCATTGGTATGCTGAACAATAATTTCAAGCATCTCTGGAGAAACTAATAGGGCCCACGCTTCCAAGGGTGTTGCAATATTCCTCCCTTCATTTTTCGCTGACGGCAAGTAAACTCGAAGCGAACGGGGTTCCCGGGTCTCAAGTGCGTTTGTCGACCACTTGATATTATTTTTTTCCTTTGAGAATAGATCATCGACGGCCTGCCAGTCTTGGTTGTCGCTCAGATTCGTTACTTTTCGCCCTTTCGGAAACTAGTTTTTTTTGGTTGCTTGAAGTCGAGGTCTTCGTCGCAATCCTACTCGTCGGGTACTTCTTCATGAACTTCTTCTCCTCCGTCTTCGTTTGAACTATCCTCGTCGTAAAACATGTCAGGGCTATGGTCGCGTAAATTGTACATAACCTGAGATGCATTTCTTTCACTCATCTTCAAAAACTGTTAAAACAAAAAAACTTATTCCAGTAAAAAACATGCACTAATAAAAAGAAACCGAAAAAGCAAGAAAGCAAGAAATAATAAAGCAAAATTCTACTTTCTATCAACATATGCAAAACTAACGGACTTTTAAGCCAAATATACAAAAAAAGTTTTGTTTTTGAGATAAAAGTTCGTAAAAAATACTTACATAAAAATACATGAAATTACATAAAACATTTGTTTTAGCTCTGGAAAACTACAAAAAACTGCAAAAAAAACCTGCCATTACTTGCCTTCGAAAATACCAAGGCCGTGTGTACATTGACCCTTTTAGGGAACGGACATAACTTGTACTAGCTGCCGTTTGCAAGTAAACTGCCAGACCTGGGCGCCCTTCCAACTTTTTTTTGGGGTGGCTAGCTGAAGCTCGCCCTCTATTCATGAGAGGGAAATTTTAGTTTCAAATTTCGACTGTTCTTTCAAAGACCCAGTGTACACACGCAGGGTTTAAAACATATTAGTGCTGACACGAGACGAGACTTGTCTCGAAATCGTCTCGTCTCGTCTCGATTTTTGAGACGAGATCAAGACGAGACCTCCAGATTAAAAATCGATACGAGATCGAGACTACCATTCGAGATCTCGCGAGAGATCTCGAGGCCTCGAAATCAAATCGTTATTTTGAAATCGTATCGACACCAACTATTTCAGTATCTTCACGCTGCGCTCTTTGACGAGCACAACATTCGGCACCAATACATGACTTGAACAGGCTGCGGAGTCAAGGCGAAGAGTACGCATTCCATAAGCATTTAAATGCAGACTCCATTCCAAAACAGAACAGGTATTTTACTGTCATTTCATTTCATTTCAACGCATTTAAAATGAAATGCGTTGAAATGAAATGAAATTACTGTAAAATACCTCTTCTCTTTTAGAACGGACTCTACGTAAATGTAACTCTACACAAATTAGAAATTAACTTTCGATTCATTGATCCCCTCTACCCCGCCCTGGTGCCACTGCAAAAGGCAGATTTACGTGTCTACGTCTGGGAAGTGACTAGCATGGAAATATAAGGAATATTTGTATACAATTTCATTAATATGGCACATATTGATATTTCTCGAAATACAGAAGACTGAGCAATTTGTATTGACAGTGAAATCCGAGACTTTTCGAGACGAGACGAGACCTGAAAATACTCATTTTTTCGAGACCGAGACGAGACTGGGCCAAATCTCGTCTCGTCTCGTGTGCAGCACTAAAACATATTGGATTTAAAATGACGTCACATAACTTTCTGTATTCTACTCGTCATACTCTTTCATTTGATACCCATCTTGGGGGGTTGTAAAGAAAAGGTAATGCGCCATTTTGTGGTGGCCGCCTTATTGGATTTAAAATGACGTCACATAACTTACTGTATTTTACTCGGCATACTTTTTCATTTGATACTCACGTCGGGGGGTTTTAAAGAAAAAAATAATCCGCCATTTTATGGTGGCCCATACAGCTAATTGTATTCTACCTCATATACCCTTTCATTTGATACCCATGTCAGGGAGTCGGCGAACACAATCGCAAAAATCGGCCGCCATCTTGGAACCACCATCTTGATTTTTTTTTACAAAATGGTTGGATTGCATTGTTACACGAACTATGCATATGTGCAAAATTTAAAGTTAATCGGTTATATGAAAGTGAGCCAACATCAAGTTGCAAGATTTGTTTACATCCAAGTGGGAAAGTAAAGTAGATTACAGGAAAGCTTTGCATCTGCGAAACGGGATCGACTCAAAGCGAGATATTGGACGTCGGGAAGAGTTGGACGCGCCTTGAAAATAGTGTAATTATTACTGCTGGCTGCATCTTTGGCAGAAGTCGTAGAGATCGGAACGATTATTTCGATGACGAATAATGTAGCAGAGTCTCATAGAGAGAACATGGCATGCAAAGAATAAGGCGGCGTTTATACTGAGGCGATATACGATAAGCGCCATATCGCTCGCGATATGTCGCGGCGATATATTGCTAGGAGGGTTCATACCAGCGGGCGATAAATCGGCGCGACCTGGGCGATAAAAATGTGCTGGTAGCACAATTCTCATTACTTCAGTTACAAATATGAGTTCAAGTGAGGAAGACGTTGTAGTGGCTTATTGGTTCTGGCGAAGAATGAGAAGAAAAAGAAAATACTGGGTCCATCCTACAATCTTACCAATGTGCACCATAGCTCGGCTGTTGTTTCACGAGAGGTGTCTCAACATAATACAAATTTCAGGGAGTTTTCTCGAATGAATCCTGAAAACTTTCATTTTCTGAAAAGCCTAGCGTCACGAGCCCTTGAAAAAAAGATATTGTAGAATAGAAGTATTGTAGTAACATTAAGAGCGATGGGAAATAAATTATTTTTCTTTCATTATTAATATGAAATATCTTTAAAAACAAAAGATAATTAAATTTTTCCTGTTCATATCTATTCGAAATGGCGCAATTTGGTGAGAAATTAATTTAAAATCAGAGAACAGTTAACTGTTATATATTGGAACTGTCTTTTGCATGCATGCATTACCTCTGCCTTCTCTATGAATGCAAACGGTAGGCTTTTTTTGCACTAAAAACAAACATTATGTATATGACCTATTCTTTGAGCCTTAAGGGAGAGAGACACATATCTCTCAGAATACTTTTCACCTATCCGCTACTTTTGCATTACTGGTAACTTTAAACGAAGGCTTACCGTATTATGTACCTTCTTTAGGGAATGCGTTAATCTATTTCCCGCTGAGAAGTTTTGCTGTGTAAATTCCGATTAGGCACCAAATTATTAACTGTTTTGATATTTTAAGAGCAAGATGAATGAGGTAGTTTATTTTCACACCTTCTTTTGCCTTTTTTCAGTTTAGTGTAGTTGTGCATCTTGTTAGTTGCTATTATGAATCATTTTGCTGATCGAGTGCACTATGAGGGAATGCTACTTAATATCCTTTGTTCCTCATCCTCAGGGCTGAACTTATGTGTTCTGAATGCTAGGAGTTTAAAAAATAAAATGGAGGAGCTGAGGTATATGTTTAAACATACGAAAATGCATGTTCTTCTTGTAAGTGAGACCTGGTTGAAACCAGAAATTCCCTCATCTTTTGTTTCATTTCCTAATTTTTTGATGCATCGCAATGATCGCATTGGTCGTACTGGAGGTGGTGTTACCATATATGTTAATTCTTCGCTCTCGTCTAGAGTGGTTGGGAGGTCCAGTGGCTCTCGTTTTGAATTCATTGCCGTAGAAATAAAGTCCGCTGGTGACACTTGTGTTGTGATCAATGTGTACTGTCCTCCTAATTTGTTCAATCCAGACATCGCTGTTGAGTTTTACAATCTTGTCTCTAGTCTCTATCGCCACTATGAGAATATAATTGCTGCTGTCGACTTTAATGTTGATTTATTGAAAGCAAATACACGTGCGAGTACACTGAGGTATTTGCTCGAATCTCTGGATTTACATGTTTTAAACCATCTCGCAACTTTTTTGAACTGCCAAAACCCGTCTCTACTTGATGTTCCCACTGCTACTTCCATTGATTCAATACTAAAATACAATCAAATCTCCCCTCCCAGCTTTCTTGATCATGACATTCTATTCCTCTGCTCTCGTTTTGCTTTTTTTCCTCCCTCCGCACCTTCCTTATTTTCGTATCGTGATTATAGTAACGTTAATTCTGAACTGCTTTCTGAATTCGCCTCCTCTATGCCCTGGAGTGCTATCTACAACACAACTTCTGTTGACACTAAAGTCGATGTCCTGACCTCATTCATTTTATCTGCTTATGATCATTGTGCACCCCTTGTTTCAAGAAGACGTAGTCCTTCCTCTCCTTGTCCTTGGCTCTCTGGTGAAATCCGTGACCTGATAATTCAGCGCGAGCTCTTGTATAGACGCTATCGCAGGACTAGGATTCTTAGTTATCGTAATGACTACAAACAGCTCCGTAACCTCATTAATAGCAACGTTAAATCTTTGAAACGTGAGTACTATTCCCGCAAGCTTGATCCCACTCTAAACTCTAAAAAACTCTGGGCTAATCTTCGTTCGCTGGGCATTCATGCTCCTGCGGTCATCCCGTTTGATGCTGACGTAAACCGTCTCAATGCATCTTTCATTCAATCTCCTCCTGCTTCTGCATCCACCTCCTTTTCTAGTCCTTTCTGCTTTGACTCACTTAGTGCTGATGGTTTTAACTTCCGCTGTGTTGACTCGCTAGAAGTCCTTGAGATATTGCTTTCCATTTCTTCCAATAGCATAGGCTGTGATAACTTTTCCCGACTTTTCTTAAGCTACTCTTGCCACTAATCGTGGAAACTATCGCGCATATTTACAATTACTGCCTGACCACTTCTCAAGTTCCCTCGCTTTGGAAGAAAGCCAGAGTCATTCCCTTACCCAAAAAATCCTCTCCGGCTGACTTAAAAGATTTTCGTCCCATCAGAATTCTTCCCTTCCTTACCAAAGGCTTTGAAAAAATTGTTTATACCCAAGTACTGCAACATCTTGAATCTAATAACCTCATCTCTAAATTCCAATCCGGCTTCCGTAGATCCCAAAGTTGTGAAACTGCTGTATTAAAGGTGACGACTGATCTGCGCACTGCGCTTGATAAGGGTGACATTGCGATACTGGTTCTTCTGGATTTCTCTAAGGCTTTCGATTGTGTGGTTCACTCTTTTCTGCTTTCTAAACTCGGCCAACTCTATCACTTTTCTTCCTCTGCTATTCGACTTTTCTACTCTCTTCTCTCTAATAGACTTCAATGTGTTCGCCATAACAAAGTTGAATCCTCGTTCCTACTTGTGCCTCTGGGAGTTCCGCAAGGTTCTGTACTTGGCCCTCTCCTCTTTTCGCTGTATGTCAATGATCTTTCCTCTGTTATCCATGGCTCCTCCTTTCATCTATATGCTGATGATCTCCAGCTGTATACTTCCTGTCCCCCAATCAGTTAGAACTCTGTATTTCTGAATTCAATAGTACATTATCCCAAATTAATGATTGGTGCTCCCTCAATCTCCTTAAACTTAATCCTAATAAATCCCAAGTACTACTCCTTAGTCGTCGTTCTTTGAACACTGACGACATTCCATCTCTCTTACTTGATAATATCCCTCTTCCTATTGTTGACTGTATCAATAATCTCGGTATTGTTATTAATTCCAAACTATCCTCTTACAAACATGTTTCACTTATACTTTCCAAGATCCACGGCACATTACGTAAACTCTGGCTCTATTCTAGTCTTTTATCATCATCTATTCGGCTTGAGCTTGTGAAGTCCCTCGTTCTGCCACATTTCCTCTATGGTGCCCTTGTATACATATCCTTCGATTCATCCTGCCGTCAGCGTCTCCAAGTTACTTTTAATGGTCGTTTAAGGTTTATTTTTCACATGCGGAGGTCTGATCATGTGTCTGGTGTGCAAAATTCCTTGCTTGGTTGTGGCCTTTTTCGCTTTATTGATATTATGGCATTGGTCCTCCTGCACAAAGTTCTCCGTACTAAAAGCCTTTCTTATCTTTCTGACTTCCTCACGTCTCTCCAATCCCTGCGTTCAATCAAATTTTTCATTCCCGCACATTGCTTCTTAACTGGTAGTCGTTCCTTCTTTGTGCACTCGCTCAGCCTTTGGAGTAATCTCCCTAACTATGTTCAAAGAATAGGCACAGCCACAGCTTTCAGAAGGCAAGCATCTCTCTTTCTAACTTCCGCTTCTTCTTCTCTTTAGTATTTCTAATCTTTCTCTCCTTTATTTCCATATTTTCTTCTCCTATCTTAGTTAAGATTATTTTTATTATTATTTTTACTTTCATTCTTTCTATTCTCTTACCTCTCTATCTACTTCTTCTATTTACATGGTCTTTTCTCCTTTCGTTCTTCCTCCTTCCTCTTTCCTCCTTCCTCTTTCCTTTCCTCCTCTTCTTAGTTATTAAGGTTAGTTTACTTTTGTTAAAATTTATTTTTTTTCCTCTAATAATATTAGTATTCTCTTAATATTAGTCTTGTGTACATACCTCCTTACTTTATATGAATAAAATATGAATATAAAATATAGACATCCACGTACAGTTTGAACAGTTGATCAATTATATCGTACCTCATTTCATAAACAAACAAACCTCGTTAAAATACGCGTGTATATAATGTGTAAACGTAGATAGACGTATTCATGAATACCCTTAATATAAAGTGTATTAATAAATTTCTATACTTAGATATATTAATATCTGAATAATTGTATTTTTATTAAGTAAACTTGTAATAATACAAAATACTGCGCCAGAAACGAATCGCTGAAGCGATCGGCAAAAAATTGTGTTCCCACCACATTTTTATCGCGCCGATATATCGCTGAGGCGATCAGCAAGTCGCACTTCAAGCGATATGTTGCTTACGATATGTTGCTCTATCGCGCGACTGTGAACCTTTTTTATCGCCTCCCTTTAGATTTCAAGTATTTGTTTGTGCGTGTCGCGCATCGTATATCGCTAGCGACATATCGCTTATCGCATATTGCCTCAGTATGAACGGGGCCTAATACGAAGAGTTCAGAAGCGAAAAAAAAACTTCACAGATGCAAAAAAGCCTGCAAGAAGAATCTCCTATGTGAACTAGAACAGTACAGACAATGAAATTACCTACTCGTGAGAGGAACCGAATTAGTAGGTAACTAAGTACTTAAAAAATCGGTAATTTGTTGGTGACTAGACCTAGACTAGACATAATTTAACGAAAAACACTGTCAGAACATGAAACGTTTTTAAATTTTTTTGCTCATATTACGAAGTAAATTTACCCATCAAAATTAACAGTTTCTAAATTAATGCATACAAAAACCGCCTTCATTCAACAGAAACCTATTGGGTATGAATGAAGTAATGTCTTCAGTGGCCGGTTAAATACATTTCCATACCAAAACAGACAGGTATAAAATGTGAAGGTTAACAAATTAATAAATATAAATGCTTCAATATGAAAGTTTTATTTGCTAATAACTGCAATAACTTATACAATTTACTTAAGTGACAGGTCGTAAAGTAAAGAAAAAATGAACCACAAAAAATATTTATAAAATATCACGGAAATTTCCGTTGAATTGTTATATTCTCAATTGTATGACGTCTTATAGTACTGATATTATTTTCATGTATTGATCTTGTTTCCGTTCTCTACAGAAATGCCACTTAAGTTCTTTAAGCAAATCTTTTCCGGGTTTATTTATACTTGCTCTAAAGATAGCGAAATTATTAATTCGAATAGGCTTTTATTCTTCATTCAAAGTTAAATAAGTCAATTTACGATCAATTTAAAAAATTATGTTTTAGATGGTGACCTAATATTTTATTTAACGAACAACTCTTCATAAATAAAATTGGTCCAGCAACACTTATGCTATTCTAAAAACAAGCAAAAAATTGACAAAAATCTAACGCATAAAATAGTACTATAATTTTGCAAAAATTGTTTTTTTTGCGTCATTTATTCGCAGATCAATTAAAGGCCTCTTTACAATGATCTTGAATAATCTCTTATTCGTATAGTCGTTGGCCAGGAAGCATCAATAGATTGCCTATTAAACCACGCGGAGCGGCCTATCTTTTGCTTAATCTTAATAGATCTCCAAAATTTTTGACTTACATTAAAAAAATTGTTTCTATATAAATCTACAAGGAGCTGCATAAATTAATAAATGATCACGAAATCACTTGTGACGAAACATCAATCTAAATTTCAAGTGTTTTGCTCAACCATATGACGTTGCGAAAATATCCAATTAAGTTAAGATCATCGAAACTGCCAAAACTGCTATATCATGCGTAAGCCTATGGTCCTTGTTATAACAATCGATATGTTTATTTAATGCCTTTAGTAGATTAATGCTTTTTATTAACTTCCAACAAGTTTGTTTTTTGGCACAACAAATGGTTTGTCCTTTTCAATTAGATAGTGAATCTATCTATTATTAGATAGCTCCTTGGAGTTGAAACTTTTAAGCCCCATTTACATCCCCCAGCAGGATGCACATTTTGGTACCCACCTCCAATAGCTATGGGTAACACGTCGTTAGATACGTTTTTTTGAGTTACTTTGACGCCTAGTTCGAAATCTTTGTCCGTTCTGAATTATACGGTCAGAACTGTGCAAAGATAGAGTTTTACATATCACGTTGTATTTTTGTAACCGTAAACCTATTTCCATGAATAAGGCACCAATGAACGCAGAATTCCTCCACCTATCTATGATGGTAAAAGCGATGGTTCTATCTGACCAACTTGTGCAGTTATAGTCCTCAAACAACATGCTATCGGACTTCGAGATCTCAAAATTTGTCAACTGCGGTGCATACAAGACAGGCTAACCTGGACTTTTCCTAAAGTATCGCAGGGTGGTCTAGTACACACGGGTGGCTCTAAAACTGAGACAGATGTGGGCGCCGGAATATGGAGTGAAAGGCCCAGATTAAGTAGAGCAATAAGCCTAGGCACACTAGCAACTGCCTTCAAGCATACGTGTACGATATTCTGGCATGCACTAATGAGAACCTAAGGAGGGCCTACTAAAACAAACGGATCTTTATTTTCTCTGAGAGCCAAGCGGCAATCAGGACGATAATATCCCGTAGGAGCAAGTCTAAATTATTTTGGGGCTGCCAGTGTGCTCTTGGTGAGCTGGACGTTCTCAATCATGCTACCCTTATCTCGGTTCCGGGTCAGTTGACCTCTCGCGACTGTTCTCTCCACCGGTCTCTATTCTGAGCCGATGTCCATCCAGTTTGGCATCCCTAAGCTCTGAGCGCCCTGATTTACACCATCTTTCCAGGGGAGGTTAGGTCTCCCTCGCCGTCGCACCCCATAGGTCTTACCGCAGAGAACTTTCCAAACAGGGTCATCTTCACTCATGCAAGCTAGATGTCCTGCGCACCGGAGTCCACCGAGCTTTATTTTCTTCAATACATCTATGTCGCGATAGATATCGTCATTGTAGAGTCTCCGGAATCGTCCTTCCTCACATAAGGGACCAATGATCGTCCGAAGAATTTTCCTTTCGAACACTGCCAAGAGGTTAGAGTGCTTTTTGCTAAGCACCCACGTTTCTGATGCATATGTGAGAACCGGTAAGACCATCGTCTTATACAGGGGGTACACATTTAACCTTACAAAGCCGCCGGTTGTGGATAGGTTTTGGATAGATGTACAAAAACCGTAGTGGGGGGGGGGGGGTAAATCTTAAATCAGCTAGGGCGTTTTGATTTTTTTTTTGTAGAGGTTTACATATCACCCTGTATTTTTGTAACCCTTTGAGCTGTTTTCATGAATACGATAACAGTGTACGCAGAAAACTCTTAAAATAAAACCGTAGGATAAAAATTGTCCAGACATTATTGATAGGAAATTGTCCAAGCTTTCCAATTTTGTAAAAAAAATATCAGTTAATTACGTATTTTTTGGAGAAAAGGGTGGTTTTGGTTGAAATTGGTTGAAAAAAAAACCAAAGTTTTGCCTTTGACAACTCATTGCTCTGGAAGTTGATAGGGTAGAACCTTGATTTTAACACTTTTAGATAGGTGGGAGTATTCTGCGTACCCTGATATCGTATTCATGAAAACAGCTCAAAGGGTTACAAAAATACAGGGTGATATGTAAACCTCTACAAAAAAAACTTCAAAACGCTCTAGCTGCTAAACCGTTAAGATTTACCCCCCCCCGTTCCCTACGTTTTTTTGTCCGTCTAAGCACAAGCTATCCACAGCGGCCGCTTTGTAAGGTTAAAGGTGTACACCCTGTATAGTAAAAGTTTCGACATTATTCGAATTTGAATAGTGAAAATCTGATCGGTTGTTTATTTGCCTGCGCTGAAGCCACACTGGTGCGGGCCATCCTGTTTTGTAGGATAGCGGAGAATATCTTATAGGCGGTACTCAACAACGTTATGCCACGATAATTGCTGCACTTTGTAATATTTCCTTTTTTATGTACCGGGCAGAGGATGCTTTTTCTCTAGTCTTCTGGCTACGCTTCCTGTTCCCATACTTGCACAATTAATTCATGAATCGCTTGGTGTAATGTAGGCCCTCCATATTTAACCTGCTCCGTAGGGATGCCGTCTGCACCCGAGCTCTTGTTGTTTTTGAGCTCTTGTTTTTTTTATAAGCTTTACTTTTAGTCATAACAAAAAATTTTGATAAAACGCTTATTTTTGGACTTATTGACCAAAAACTGTTCGAAAACGTGTGGTTTTTAATGAAAATTTAAACTTTTCAAACGCTTATAACTAAAACCATATCAATTTTGCAAAAAAAGTTTGTACTTCATTTTTTGCTTAAAATTAGCCTCTCTATCGATTAACGGGGTTATTTTGACCAAAAATATTTCCACCCCCGAGTTGGGGTGGGAATCACCCCCAACGAAAAAGCGCACATAGGCATATGGTAGACTTTGATTTTTGAGTCATTCCCTATCTTCTGTTAAAGTTTCAAGTGAATCGGTCGCCGCCGAAAAAAAGTAGAGGTGATTATTATTATTATTATTTATTTATTTGAGACAACATGTACAAAGATTAAAATCTTATATAATAGTACATTAATTAAAAATTTGGAAGACAGCAAAAATAACAAGGAGAGAAAAAAAAAATATAAAGAAAGTTAACAAAAGAAAAAAAATAAAAAAAAATTGACAGAAGGAAATTAGAATTACAGTAAAAGAATATGTAAAGTAATAAGGAAAAAAAAATTAAACTAAAAACAATTATTTAAGTTTAGTATTCATGCTCTAAACTAGGGGTGGGGAACCTATTTTCTGCCAAGGGCCATTTGGAAATTTATAACATCATTCGCGGGCCAGACAAATAATAATAATAGTTTTTGTTGTTCAACAAAAAAAAATATATATTACAAATAAACAAATAAAAAATAAATAAACATAAAATATATCCATTTTTAAACATAATTAACTCATTTTAAGCCTAATGTGATGGCTGGAACTGTCTTTCTTTGCTGAGTCGTGTGATATTAGCTGATACTGATGATGTGGCTACTCGTAACTGATTTTCCAGGTTTACGTCGGTCAATCTGGAACGCAGTCGATTCTTTGCGATCGTAAGTTTCGAAAAGAACTGCTCGCAACAGTAAGTTGTTCCAAATACTGATGCATATTTCAATGCATGTCTCCTCAAAAAGGGGAAATTCATCATTGCGTATGTAATGTTTATAGAACTCAAGCAGTGGGAGATTGTTGTATCTAGCTTTCAGCTCAACATTAGTTTGCAGCTGAATGATTTCGTGTTGGAGGTTATCAGGCACATCAGCTGGTTCCACATTGAACGGTGTAGCAAAGATGTTCAATTCAATTTGCTTACTTTTTACGTCCTTGAATCTTTCATTAAATGCCTCAATTAGTTTCGCACATTTACCAGCATACTCAAGTGTCGTAGAAGGCTTTTGTCCTTCCAGCGTAGGGAAATGCACCGTGTTATTCCTTTCGAGTTGCACTTTCCACAGCTTTAATTTAGCTTCAAATGATTTTACGTTTGAAAGCAGGGAGCTGAGAAGCTGGTTGGGGCCCTGCAGCTTGACGTTTAGCTCTGACAGGTACTTAGTAATGTCCACCATGAACGCTAGATCACACAGCCACTTGCTATTACTGAGTTCCCTGACAGGTTTTCCCTTCATCTCCATGAACTGCTTGACTTCATCACGCAGTTCGTAAAACCTCATGAGCATGTTCCCGCGACTCAGCCACCGTACTTCACAGTGATAAACAAGATCGCCGTACTCAGAGTCAAGGTCATTCAGAAATTCCTTAAATTGGCGGCTATTAAGCCCTCTGCTTTTGATAAAATTAATACATGACACTACTGTTGACATCACATTGTCTAGCCGCAACGACTGTGCACAGAGACTTTCTTGATGTATGATGCAGTGGCATATAATTAAATCACTTGGGTCAAGACTGAGACGATTCATTTCTTTCTTTACAAATGCAATTAACCCTTTCTGCGATCCAACCATGGCTGGAGCGCCATCTGTAGTAAGGCCACTTAACTTTTCAAAGGTTAGCTCAAGTTTCTTCATTGATAGAACAAGTCTCTCATACAAGTCTTCACCTGTTGTAGTGCCATGCATGGCTTCCAGTGACAGCAGTTCTTCTCGCGTGTCAAACTCTGCATTTATTCCACGAACGAAAACGGCCAGTTGAGCAGTATTTGTTATGTCCGTTGTCTCGTCACAAGCCAGAGAGAAAAATTGGAAATCTTCTGCAGATTCCTTCAGTGTGTTTTTAATATCTTATGCTAAGTCAGTAATCCGATCTGAGATGGTTCTCCGAGACAAACTAACACTCTGAAACAATTTTACTTTGTCTGGTGCTATCAACTCCGCAGCAGCCAGCATGCACTCTTTCACAAACTCTCCCTCTACATAAGGCCTCAGTTTCTTTGCGATTAGCTCGCTCACTACATAACTTGTCTGAATAACGTTGTCATTGTCACCACGAAGCTTAGTGAAAACGGCTTGTTGTGATTTCAAACTTTGCTGAAGAGCTTCGATTTTATCCAGGCGCATTTGGCCTCCCAATTCATTTAATTTTGCATGTTTTGTGCTGCAATGACGCTCCAAATTAGCCTTTTTCATAACAGCTAACGCATCCCCACAAACTAGGCACACAGGCTTGCCTTTCACCTCAACAAAAAAATAATCATGTGTCCATTTTTCTTGAAAAGACCGACATTCTGCATCCACTTTTCTTTTCTTTATACTCGCCATTTGTAGGATGTCACACCAAATAAGTTTTAATATCTAATATCACTCACGTTTGCGCACGAAGAACCAAAAAGAATGACGAACAGTCACGAATTGCAAAATACACTGAACTGTATTCAAGTTGGAACGCTTACTGGCAATCTCTGTCATAAGGCCCCATCCACGGTCAAACAAATCATCAAATTTCTGGCCAACATCGAAAAAATTCTAAGTGTGCGTGTATAAAATACAATTTTTCGAAGTTGGCCGCTGTTTGAAGCAAATATTCGTCTGGTTTAATATTTCCTTCACACCAGCTTAAATGTGTGTGTAAAATTGAATGAATTTTGTATGTGTGCCATGTAAAACATATGAAAGTTCGTTTTGTTTGCAGTAGATTATGTGAAATGTCGCTCGGGATGTTTGAAGAAAGTTTCCCTCGTTGATGGCAAACAAATGTCAAAGTATAAATGTGTGCGCTGTTTGTCGAAATTTTGTTTGATGATTTGTTTGACCGTGGATGGGGGCCTATAGACGAGTAGTGGGCTTATCGCGCTGTGGGAGTACACTGTCCTTTTCGTAACGCTTCGAGCATATGCACTACGCGAGGGGAGCAGGGAGTATTAAAGAGACAGATAGTCAGATCTCCAAAAGAAAGAGTAGAATGAGACACTCCCAGTCTGTGCTCCCAGTGGGACCACTATTCTATGCCAGTAAGCGTTCCAGCTTAAGTACAGTTCAGTGGCAAAATACGTCAACGCGATGTCTATCAGCAGCAGTTATCACTGCAACATGAACGTATTCACTCGCGGGCCAGATCAAATGACTTCGCGGGCCGTATGCGGCCCGCGGGCCGGAGGTTCCCCGCCCCTGCTCTAAACAGTCCTATTCGAAATTAAATCAAAAAGATGCTTCCTGAAGATGCCCGCTGAATCGGCACATTGTAATTCCACAGGGAGAGAATTCCATAAAAGAGCTGCGTGGACGAAGAAAGAACGCTGACCAATTAAAGTTCGGAAACGAGGAATAACCGCGGAATAACGCGTGATATCGGTTGGGAACTGGACTATACTACTTTTTCAATTTGATGTTTGCTCGACTATTTGACGAGCATTAGCCTAGGGGTCAATGACTATTTAAACAATTCCAAAGGAAAGATGCGAGGATGAAAGTGGCTTTTAATCGAATTCTATTTAAATGATTTATTGTATTGATTTGATTTTCCAATATTAGATTTAAATTTTTAAATTTAGATTATTAGCGGTCATCCACCCTTATTTTACCTTTCTCAATGTAACAATCAGTAATATCACCATAGTGAACAGTTTGACCATAAAAAATCAGTTATTTCTTAAATATTTCCGGAAAATCAAATTATTTATTATGCGACCATATCAATAGTAACGAACCTTCCTCTTATAATGCATCGAAGAAGTTCATCAACCCTAAATTATGCGTACCGTCTTCAAAACAAAAACAAAATGTTAGGGAATAATATATCACTTTACACCGAAAAAAACAATTTAGTTGCCTTGATAGACATTTTATATTGAGTAAATTAATTCTCTTAGATCGCCTCTGCGTCAGGTATCAAAACGTTGGTCACTGCCCGTAGGTTGTTGTTCCTTCCGGTGTCTCGGAAGTTTTGTTATCATTGAATATTCATGAAATTTTCAGTTATGTTGAACTCAGTGAAAAGACACCTCTAGGCAAATTTGCCGAATGCATAGATTAAGGACAGTCAATTTTAAATTTGGTTTTAAGTTCAAGATAAGACAACGAATACTGCGTGAGTTTGATGTCTGATTATCACGTCAAGAAAGTCTTACGGCCTTGCTGCATTTTCTTTGATCAATTGTTTACTTAAGCGTTTAAGAGGTAGTTAAAAACGAAGATAATATTTTCATAATTTTCGTGGCTTATCTTAACATCTTCCCAGATGGTTAACTTTTTTTAATAAATACTTTTGTTGTAATGCGGCAATTCACTGGATCACGGATTTATTGAAAAATATTTGTGGCTAGTTAGAATTTTGTTAGTTTGTCTAGTATTACTTGTCACTAGTTTGTATTCTTTGTGTAATTGTTGTAATTATTACGAACTAAGAGCATAACATAAGAATATAAAATTTACGAGTTGCATACACAGTCACAATTGTGCAGCCAAACGTGATCATTCAACATATTCATTTTGGATATCTTTTAGCTATACTTATGTAATCTCTTCAAGTACAGCAGCTTTTCTACTTTTCAAGTTTTTTGATGTTATTCTTCTATTTTGAATTTAATTTTCGAATCTAGTGTAGCATGAAGAGGAAATTATTCAGTTGGCAGTTTTCATTAGTTCCCTGACGACACTTGGTCGAGAATGCGACTTTGATTGCTTATTTACTATTTTTTTTACGGCCGCAATAAATAATGGAAAGGTTTTGGTTCTTCTCTAAAAAATAGCTTCGCTCGTTTAAAACAAATTTATTTCCCCATTTGCACATCATTTTTGATTACATTCTAATTTATTATTTTAGCTCATAAGTTATGTAATTTAATTAAAATAATGTATTTCTATGTTGCCCGAGCTGAAAGTTAATTGTTAATTATATTCCAATATTATGTTTTTTTTTTGGCAAATTTAAATTTTTAGTATTTAAGTGCAAATCTACACCTTTTAAAGTTTTTTCAATCGCAACGATCAATTTATAACTTTCAAATAATGTCAAAGAGCTAAAATTCCAATCAAATTAATCTTACTTACTTACTTTACTTTACTGGCTCTACACCCGGGATCCTGTCCTGGCTTCTTCCTACTGGTCTTTCCATGTTCCATGCTTTGATTTGAAGAGCCTTGACAGACTATAGTAGGCTTTGCTACTATTGCAACTTCGTATTTATACTCAAATACTATTTACTTCAGTTAAGACGTGTAAGAAATTCCGAGTGTTATATTAGATTTTCATTAGTTGGAATGGAAATCGAATTGAGAAGTCTTTGGTTCTGACAATATACTAATTCGGCTGGTGAACTTTGTGAGTCCATTTTTATTGCCGTGCGAATGCCTAACATGATAAAGGACAAGTCTTCACTCCAATGAGTAGTGTTGTCCCTTGCCATTAAGGTTGCTTTTAGTTGCCTGTGGAACCTTTCGACCAATCCGTTTGCTTGCGGATGGTAGGCGGTTGTTTGGATTCGATGATTGCCGAGTAATTTGGCAACATCATTGAACAGTTTCGATTCGAACTGCGTACCTTGATCAGTCGTGATCTTAAGAGGTACTCCAAATCGTGGGACGAATTCAGTGACAAACCCTTTGCCACTGTTGAAGCACAAATGTCCCGAATTGGGTATGCTTCCGACCATCAGATATAAGAGTATCCACGAGGCGATGAAAGAGGTCCCACAATATCCATATGTATATGATCAAATCTATTATTTGTAAGCTTGAAGGCTTCGAATCGGGATTTGGTATGTCTCGAAACTTTGGATTTTTGGCAACCTAGGCAAGATCGAGCACTCATTGCAGTCTTTATTGATCGATGGCCAGAAGTATTTCTTGGTAACCGCCTTGTAGCACGAATACCAGGATGAAAGAGTCTATGTTCGGAATTGAACGCTAATCTTCGTAGTGGTGTGGGTATGAAGGGCCTAGGAATGCCTGTACTAGTTTCACACCATACCTGATGCGGGGTAAATGGTATTGGTGTAAGCACCAGTTATTGCTGGGGTGCTCTTGAAGCGACTTCAACTCGCAGTCACCTTGTTGAGCCTAAGCTAATGCAGGCAGGTTGAAGGTGACTGAGCTCGCGTTGCCGGTTGCCAGTGAGCGCGACAAGTAGTTTGCGATAACGTTTTTTTTTACCAGACACATGGCTGATGTCGGTGGTAAACTGTGAAATTAGACTCAAATGACTGTCTGTCGAGGAGATCGTTCGGTCTTTGTGTGAAGGGCACGAACCCGTGGTTTGTGATCAGTATAGGCCACAAATTGCGCCACACGTTAATCCGTAGGTTAGTGTGACTGTCGACTTAATGTTGATGTTTAAAATCAACAGATAGTTCAACTTCGTTAAGAAGTCCGCCCCGATGATGGCTTTAGAAATGTCGGCGACGATAAAGTTGTGAACATACCGTCGGCATAGACCGAGCTGCAGTTCAAGCAACTTTGTGCCGAAAGTGCGGATCAGTGATCCGTGGCCGCGTGCAGCAGTAGATTCGGGCAGCCATTGTGTGCCGGGAAGACTTTGTCT
The DNA here is from genome assembly GCA_963855945.1 of Thereva nobilitata. Taxonomy (NCBI): domain Eukaryota; kingdom Metazoa; phylum Arthropoda; class Insecta; order Diptera; family Therevidae; genus Thereva; species Thereva nobilitata. Next base: position 40,769,283 of record OY979697.1, read on the forward strand.
GGAATCAAAGATACGGCCGAGCCCGAATCTATCGAAAAATCGATTCGATTGTTAGAATCGCGGACGTACAGACGATATGAACGGCCGGCTGTATGCTCGCTCATATTTGTTACGATCCTCCGATCGTTTAATTTATTTTGGTTTTTCACCTTATTCCGCTTAAGTGGTTTGGCTGAACCTCGGTAACTGCAGGGTGGCGTGCACGACCGGGCATCCTTGCCGAAACGGAAGTGGAAGTAGCAGAGGCCGCATCTGCTGCTTGTTTCCGTTAGGTTGATTTTCCGAATGAGGACTTGGCCGGGTTGCCTAGTGGCGGTCTGTATTCTAGCCTAAGAAAAGAACCACCTCCTTCTGAACTCTCATTTTCCCAGTTTGACCGGGTTAAATTTCCATTGCGGCACGGGGCTGGATCTGCTATCTAGCTGCTATCTCTCCTGGAATTTTTTCAATCTTCATTTCTTTCATTTCTGCTATGACACATGTTGCTTCATCGGACGTTGTTTGGTATGCACAGCATGGTCGAAGAGCACTTAGCCGATAAGCAGAAATTATTTTCTTCCTATTAACCGTTCTGTCCAAAGCCTTTACTCACACCGCCGCTGCATGCAATGGGACAGAACTAACCCCTTTCGTTATAACGAGGCGTCTGTTTGGCCTAGGGCCCCTATTTTAGTTAGGCAGCATCCTCGCAAGGGCTACCCTGATGACATAAACTTGTCCACCGTGTCCACCAAATGCACCTCGAAATGCAGCCTTCGGTCAATCATTACTCCCAGATACCTAAGTATCGGCTTGGAACGGATGATGTGCTCACCTACTTTCCCCGCTATGGTCTCTACTTTTTTCCGCTTGCTGCTAAGCATACACTGGTATTTCCCTAAGATGTTTCTAGCGGAGAATATTTTATATGCGGTACTCAACATCGTTATACCGCGATAATTAGTGTACGTTGTTATAACTACTTTTTTATGTACCGGGCAGAGGATGCCTTTTCCCCAGCTTCGCTTCCGGCACCCATTTTTGCAAAATATTAAGTTATTTTAAATATTTTTCCAAGCGAACGTAATCATTCTTTATTTTCACAATAGCATTGGATAATAGATAATTGATATTCATATTCAATGCGTTTTCTATCTTAACTTGAAGAGAGTGAGTTTTAATATATTTGGCAATGTTGTACGGGTTTTTGTTAGACTGTGTACGGAAATAAAATAAGCTACTCTAAGGTAGTAATAAATTTGGGAAACGAGTTTATCAATGACAAAAGATTTTACGAAGCTTTACTGATAAAGATATAAGAGAAATATTAAATTTGTTAGATTTTCAATGACACTTTAGAAATTTGAATTAAAATTTTGAGCATTAAAACTGGGAGCAGCGAAAGTCAAAAATTGAATTTTTATTCTAACCAAACAAGCCACATATTTTTTAAACAAGTTCTTTTCAAATACCTACATAAATGTTTTTTTTTGTTTCCATATTGAAAGTGAACAAAGTTATAATATTAATAATCAAGATCAACAATGTAAGATGAGAAAATGAGAATGTTGATAAAGTCAATCAGTGTATAATAGTCATCGTAGCCTTCGCTTCAAAATAATTTTCTATTATCTGCCATTTATTTCTCTTTGAAATAAATTATTTTTTTATAATTGAGTCATTCTTTTATTCTTCTTAAATGGCGCAATAGTCTTTGAAGTCTTTTCTTCCAGTCCTCTTTACGTCTTGCTAGTTCCAGTTTGTTATAATTCAGAGCGCAGTGTCCGGTAATCAAGCCAGCAAGTGCCGTGACATCCTTTCTACTGCGCCCCAACAATTCCTTAGCCATGTTAAGATACGGCACAACAAGGAACCGCCTAAGAGTTGGTCAATCCAACCTTCAGGGTTCGATGTGTTTTATCCAGGCCCGATCGGCAAAGGGCTTCTACACCAAACCTAATTACGTTGCTCTACGATAATCGGTACAGAAATTATTAACGTTTAAGCAGTAATTAAACACTAACATAAAAATATATAGCTTAAAAAAACTAAAAAATACGCTTTTATTTTAAAATGAACTAAAAAGAAAAAAATAATTTTGAAGCTTTTATTGCTCCAGCCTACATATATTATTATTTTATTAACACTGGAGCTTTTCGTTAGCGGCCCACGCTTTTTTTACATTTAAGTAAGTTATATTTATAATTTTTACCAATAACTTCATTAATTTAGTTATTTGCCTGATTTCGAAAGGTAGGTTGTTCCCTATGCTGGCTGGAGCAATAAAAGCTTCAAAATTATTTTTTTCTTTTTAGTTCATTTTAAAATAAAATCGTATTTTTTAGTTTTTTTAAGCTATATATTTTTATTTTTTACTTTTTAGTCTACCATTTATCTTCCGCCATTTTGTTGTGGCCGCCATATTACTTTTGCCGGTCCGATAACTTAGCAAGCACAGCTCAGTTTAAGACAAGAAAGCAATGATAAAGAAAGAAATACGGAATAGAAAAATGCAATAAACTCAAAATCATCGAATTTGCATTTAGGCATTTCTGGCTTTTTACTGTAGATATGTGCAATATTTTTCAGATCATTTTAAAATAAAAACGAATTTTTTAGTTTTGCTAAATTGTTCATTTTTATTTTTTTACTTTTTAGCCTTACTTCTTCTCCCGTTTTTTGGTAGTCGCCATATTAGGTTTAAAATGACGTCACACGGCTTAATGTATTCTACTCGTCATACTATTTCATTTGATACCCATATCGAGGGTGTTGTAAAGAAAAGGTAGTCCGCAATTTTGTGTCGGCCGCCATTTTGAATTTGGAATAACGCCGCACAGCTTATAGTATTCCACTTGTCATATCCTTTCATTTGATACCCATTTTAAGTATGTTAGAAAGAAAAAGTTAACCCGCCATTTTGTAATGGCCGCCATTTTGAATTTGGGATTACGCCATAAGGCTAATTGTATTCTATTTGTCATACCCTTTCATTTGATACACATGTCGGGGGTCCGGGAGCACAATAGCCAAATTCGGCCGCCATATTGGAACCGCCATCTTGATTATTTCACAGAATGGTCAGATTGCATTGTCACGCGAACTATACATATGTGCAAAATTTGAAGTTGATCGGTTATATGCAAGTGGGTGAAAATCAAGTTGCAAGATTTGTCTACATACATACATACATACATACATACATACATACATACATACATACATACATACATACATACATACATACATACATACATACATACATACATATGTACATACATACATACATACATACATACATACATACATACATACATACATACATACATACATACATACATACATACATACATACATACATACATACATACATACATACATACATACATACATACATACATACATACATACATACATACATACATACATACATACATACATACATACATACATACATACATACATACATACATACATACATACATACATACATACATACATACATACATACATACATACATACATACATACATACATACATACATACATACATACATACATACATACATACATACATACATACATACATACATACATACATACATACATACATACATACATACATACATACATACATACATACATACATACATACATACATACATACATACATACATACATACATACATACATACATACATACATACATACATACATACATACATACATACATACATACATACATACATACATACATACATACATACATACATACATACATACATACATACATACATACATACATACATACATACATACATACATACATACATACATACATACATACATACATACATACATACATACATACATACATACATACATACATACATACATACATACATACATACATACATACATACATACATACATACATACATACATACATACATACATACATACATACATACATACATACATACATACATACATACATACATACATACATACATACATACATACATACATACATACATACATACATACATACATACATACATACATACATACATACATACATACATACATACATACATACATACATACATACATACATACATACATACATACATACATACATACATACATACATACATACATACATACATACATACATACATACATACATACATACATACATACATACATACATACATACATACATACATACATACATACATACATACATACATACATACATACATACATACATACATACATACATACATACATACATACATACATACATACATACATACATACATACATACATACATACATACATACATACATACATACATACATACATACATACATACATACATACATACATACATACATACATACATACATACATACATACATACATACATACATACATACATACATACATACATACATACATACATACATACATACATACATACATACATACATACATACATACATACATACATACATACATACATACATACATACATACATACATACATACATACATACATACATACATACATACATACATACATACATACATACATACATACATACATACATACATACATACATACATACATACATACATACATACATACATACATACATACATACATACATACTGTAACTGTCGGGGTAGGGTGTGCCGGGGCACGAAGAAGGGAAATTGCCATAAAGGCCAGAAGACTATCATTACAAAAAACTTGGGGAAGGGGACTCAAAAAAAAGGGTGGCTCGGACGGTTCGACCGCCGGGGGAAGTGTCGCGAATTTACGCATCCAATGCACCGGTTGCAGGCACGACTAGCGGTGCTCTAGCTAGCTCGTCAGATGGGGTGGGGTTCGCGGTGCTTGGATGCCTGAGGGGGGTGACAGTTAATCTGTTAAATCGCTCGTGCCTATGCAACAACAAAACTAAAGGGGGCGACGAGGGGGTGGAACAACGTCCAGGGCCAACGAGAGGGGCAAAAAGGGGGAAGAAAAGAGAGAAAGGGTGGTCACGGGTCACCAAGTCATTCGTATGGGCTACATAATATCAGACAAAAAAAATGTGGGTGGGCGGCACTTACCTTGGTTATGGGCCTCCTTCATCCGGGGTCACAGCTACAGGGGTTCCTACTCCATTTTCATCGTTTATTTCATCTTATTTAGTTAGTTCGGTAATTATGCGTTATGATTTATCTTATTTAGTTAGCTCGTTATCTACCCGGTATTATTTATTTTATCTAGTTAGTTCGTTATTTGTTCATTATTATTTACCGTATTTAGTTCGTACGTTATTTATTCATTATGATTTACCTTATTTAGTTAGTTCGTTAATTATTTGTTTATGTATATAATTTCATTCAATTTATTCAGTGTGTAGTGGTTTGTTACTAATTTATTCGATACTTTATTCAATTATAGGTTTTTTTTGTTGTTCGTTATTAGTTACTTTTAGTATGTAATTATTTATTCAATTATGGATACGTGGTTAGTTAATGTTTCAAGATTCAATTAGTTATTATTCTATTCCATTTTACATATTCAGCTATTCATGATCAGTTACTACTATTCAGCTATTCATGATCAGTTACTACTATTCAGCTATTCATGATCAGTTACTACTAGTATATGATTATTTATTCGATTATTGGTATATATATGTTTAGGCTAATGCTTTATGACTTAATTAATTAATAAGTTATTCCGTTCTACGTATTCAGTATGTAGTGATTTGTTACTAATTTATTCGATATTTTATTCAATTATAGGTCTTAGGTTGGTCGTTATTAGTTACTTTTAGTATGTAATTATTTATTCAAATATGGATATGTGGTTAGTTAATGTTTCATGATTCATTTCAATGTCTATAATAAACCACCTCCCTTTGTGCATCTAAGTGCGATTGATTGGTAATTAGCCACACAATGTCTTCTCGTTTAGTGTCCACACCCGATAAGAGGTTCACGTTCTACGGTAGATTGCTCCGAAGAACCAGCAATCTTGGTTTGGGAAAAGTTCATATATTAATCGCAAAGAAGGACGACCTACTGTTCAGAAAAAAAAAACCGGTAGAATATTCGTAATCAAATTATTACTGTGTTTAACAGAGACGATACGCAGTATAATGCCCATAAGGGGTTATGACTATGTGCAAGGAAACTTGGAGAATTTAACAAAAAATTCCCAGCGGAACATTCAAATAGAGAATTCGCGATTTAATGTTCAGAAAAAAATTTTGATATAATGTACAAGAAAGAATCCATCGAATGTTCACAAAAACCACCGTATCTTTAACGCACCGTTACGTAAGCGACATCGGCGCGTTTTTATCATGCCTCTTCCGAAACCACTACCACCGCGCGGACGTCTCGGATAAGAAACGTTTTCCTCTCTCTTTAGTTTCCACACACACAAAAAAAATACAAAATTCTGAGTACTTTAAGGATGACACTTAGCTTTTTATGGGTGCTCTTTAAATATCCGGGCTCGGTGATACCCGGCTCTCTGCTTCCTAGATTGCGCCAAAATGCGTCCACGGCCAGCCAAATTCTCAACCCCACACTTCGCAAGATTAGCACTTTTCAACAGGTAATCACCCGGCTTCTTAGCGATCACAGAACCGTGCTACCTTCAGAAGAAAGATAGCCCGCAATTTGTCTCGCGTTTTCACCAATAAGAACCTCACTTTAATCTCGTTAAACTAAAACTTCAAATACCAAAAATCCGGCTCAAAGAAAACTCAGAACAAAAAATATCCACGATTTTTCTTAAAGAACGTTTCTCAATTTCCGCCTTTTGTCCCAAAAGGGAGCTTCTAAGCCCAACTCAAAACAATAAAAAGAAACTCAAAAAAAACTCCCCAAAAATTTGGGCGCGTGGTTAGCCAAGGTAAGGTTCAAGATCCGAAAAAAAAGCACCGACACAGGATTGCTCTTTACTCGATCGCCGATAGCTGGTTACTCCCTTTTCCTAGTCTCGTGATCAGCATGGGAACCGACGAAGAGGAAAAAAAAATCTGCCTAGAGCAGAACTGGGCATAAAATTTCGTCGCATCTTGCAGCGCGCGCTCTGCTTCTTTCCCCGCACTCTCCGATGCTACGTTGCCAGTTTTGCTTTTTCCTTTTGTTTATTTTTTTTTTTCAGATAGACAAAATTAAGTAAATGCCGTTTTGTAGTAAAATTTCTTTCTTTTGTCCTATACATATAGGTAATAATTCAAGGGCAGTAAAACATTTTCAATTTTTTTGGAGATTGGGAGTTTTATGCAATATGTTATTGTTTAATCTTGTTTTTAGGTCGTTTCCAGGGAAGAAAAATTTTATAATTTATATTTAGGGTGCGTGGATGGCTTAAGTCTCATAGGGCGTCCGTTACAACGCGCGCCATTTCGAATCCGCCCGGCGAGAGGTGGCGCGAAAAAAAACAAACGGCGGCCTTGTTTGATCACTAGCCCAACGTGTGGCTCGACTACGCCCTGAAATTAGCAGTCTCATGCTTTACTGACTGAGCTAGCCGGGCTGTACCAAGGTAATGGAAAAGGCCGCTCGCGCGCGCAAACATTGATACTTCGGTTTTTGACATGCCTGAAATTACTGGGTTATTGGCGCTATTTGGCATTGATTTCCAATGACCGCCATCGTGTACTCTTTGGTGTTATATGTTCTAAGACAATCTCTGCTTTCCCTTGTGTTTTTACTGGCATATCTCAACTTTAACGACAATCGTCTCGTCCTCAGCCATTTTTCGATAAAAAGTGGGTTACACCATGCGTCCCCTGCTGCTTCCTTTCCCTGCGGATCCTGGTCCAGCTGGGACTAAGCTAGGTTCTCGTATCCATTTCCAAAAATCTTAGGCGGACGTCTTATAGGGTCGTCAGGGCCTGATGAGATCCTATTGCCTATATGTTGCCGAACATGAGCAGGAAGCAGAGGTTGTCTTCACGAATTTTGTTAAGTTTAGCCTGTATTACATCTGCGCACGAGAGCGGTCTCCTCCTTACCGGCAACCTAGGCGTCTCGGTAGTGTCTTTCTATAAACGTGAGTCCCCTCTATGTGTATTGGGGTTGGCCTGGCAACCCCTGAAGTTACTAACATGAAAGCTTGGCTCCAGACAGCCAAGTATAACAAGCAGGTGTACCATCCGCTGGGGAAGCTACCCAAGCGGACCTCGATGGGTACCCTATTGATAACCGGTTAGGCCGGCGAGATGCCTTATTAGGGCTACTCGGAGTTGACCTGCTTCCAGAAATGGTATTAGGGCGCGTCCTAGGACTGATCGCGTTGTGGAGGGACTTCGCGCTTCCAGGCGAAAGTCGAGGCAATTCCACATTGTCCCGGCGAGTCCCAAGGAGCGTGAAGTATCTCTTCCGGATGGTGTCTCCTGCCCCAAGGACTCGATCCGCCGGCTATACCACATAGTCGTCGTCTCGAACCCCTGGTCCACGAGGTCACTTTCCGCTACTCAGGCTGTCAGGCCTTGAGGTCCTTGGCGTGAAAGGTTCCGATTAGTTTGCCCTTTAAATCTTCCAACTCATATCTCCCACTCCCAAGCTTTCGCTTCACGCGAGCCTTCGTGAATTTATTTGCCAGTTTAGCGTTAAACCGGTCGACCTTGCTGCTTACGGGGAAGGTTCGTCGATAGACTACCTGGCCGGGCGAGAACTCTACTGCTCTGCAGCGCAGATTATAGTGTTTCTCGTGTCTAGTGTGAGCCGCGGCCAGGTGTTGCTCTATTTTGTCACGCCGGGCTTGCCATCGATCTACGGCCGGCGACACCGTTATATCTCCCTCTTGTAAGGCACCTAAGGCCTTCAGTACTGGGTAAGCGGATCCATGCAGGATCATGGGGCACCCGAACAGGGCCTGGTACGGGGAGGTGTTAATGGACGTGTGGTGTGCACTCCGTAGGGCACATTCGATTGCAGACAGGTGTAGGTCCCAATCCCGGTGATCTTCTTTCAGATACGCTCGGATAGCAGCTAAGACGGAACGGTTCACTCGCTCGGAAGCGTTGGCTTGGGGGGAATAGACAGCGGTGAGTTGGTGTTTGACGCCGTAATCGGACAACAGTTTCGTGAATTCTTTGGAAGTGAAATGACTTCCATTATCAGAAAATATCGCCTCGGGGACACCGAAGGCATGGAAGATTCGGTGCTCGAGGAAATTCACAGCGGCTTTAGATGTTTCGCCAGCTACTGGGTGGAGAAAACAGAATTTGGAAAACGCGTCTAGCACTACCAACACAGCAGAGTGGCCTTTTTTTGTCCTTGGGTAAGGGCCCATATAATCGACGTACAAGAGTTGAAAAGGTCGGCACACATCCATGGCTTCGCCCATAGGGGGCCGAAGGGGTGTGTTTGGAGCTTTTGTCTCTTTGCATACTTCACAGCACGCGATATATTTTCTAATTTGACTAGTCATGCCGGGCCAATAATACTTTTCCCTAAGGCGTGCGAGGGTTTTGTGGACACCACCATGGGAAGCTTGAGGGGGCTCATGAGCGGACTGGATCAAGGGAGCGGTCAATTCTGCGGGGATCCACAATTTCCAAATCAGATCGTCCGTCTCGGGGTCGCCAGTTCGTGGGTCCGAACGGTGGAACACATAACCATCCGAAACCTGAAGGTCAGGTAACTGCCCGGCATCTTTGCTGACTTTGTCAACAAGATGCTGGTAGTCCGCTGACCTGAAGGCTGGGGACGTTAGGTCCACGTCACGACAGAAGGACACTTCGTCGACACAGTCGACTCGTGACAGTGCGTCCGGAACCACATTCTGACTACCCTTGCGGTGCTCGATAGAAAATTGGAAGCCCTGCAGCTTTAGGCTCCACCGCGCGAGCCGGCCGTTTAAGTCGGTCTGGCTCATGAGCCACTTCAAGCTGGCATGGTCAGTAATTATTGTAAAAGGCTGTCCTTCCACATACGCCCGGAACTTTTTAACGCTCAGCACCGCTGCGTAACACTCTAGTTCTGTGATGGAATAATTACGCTGGGCGCTGTTCAGCTTCTTAGAGAAAAATGCGATGGGATGTTCTTCATCGCCCTGTCTTTGGAAGAGGACGCTTCCTACCCCCGTTTTGCTGGCGTCACATTGGATGTAGAAGGGGCGGGTGAAGTCTGGAGTGACCAGTAAAGGAGCAGACATCATTGACTTCTTAAGTTCCATGAAGGCTTGGTGGGCCTCGTCGGACCAAACAAATTTGCCGCCTTTTAGGCAGTCCGTGATGGGAGAGGCGATACTTGCATAGTTACCTATGAAGCGCCTATACCACCCCGTCATACCTAAGAAGCGTCGCACCTGTTTGGTCGACTTGGGAACTGGGAAGTCCTTAATGGCTGCCACCTTGTCGGGATCAGTTTTCAGGGACCCATCGCCAATGATGAACCCCAGATACTTCACCTCCCGGACGCAAAATCGGCTCTTTGACAGGTTTACTGTCAGCCCGGAGCGACGAAGGCAGTCGGCGACCTTTTCCAGCAGTTGAAGGTGGGTCTCAAAGTCTGGTGACACCACCAATAAATCGTCCAGATAGACGAACACATTTTCTCTAAGTGAGCCCGGTATCGCCTTGTCCATCAAGCGACACATGCGTTGCGGAGCGTTACAAAGCCCGAACGGCATCACTGTAAATTGATACAGCGGTCTTCCTGGGACGGTGAAGGCAGTTTTTTCCCTGGATTTTTCCTCCAATGGGATTTGCCAAAAGGCATCTTTCAAGTCGATTGCGGAAATGAACTTAGTGTCCTGCAATCGCCCCAGGAGACCGTCTATATGAGGTTTATGGTTACGGTATTTACCTTGCGGGAGTCCAAGCAGAGGCGGACCTTTCCAGGCTTACGCACCAGGACCACGGGTGAGTTCCATGGACTGTTGGACTCTTCGATCACACCTAAACTCAACATGCGATCGATTTCCTCATACATGAGGGCCTGAATGGCGGGAGAAACAGGATAGTGCCTCTGCTTGATGGGCACCGCCTCGCCAGTGTCGATCACGTGTTGTTCCAGGTGTGTTCGACCAAGTCCACAGGTGTTGAACGACGGGAATCGCGCGCGGACCTGGTTCAGTCGCTCCTGTTGGGACTCCTCAAGGATATGGCAGTCGGGATCAGGTTGTGGGGTATGATGGAGTTCCCCAATTATGTGTGGGGCCAATTTAAAGGCCCTCCAAAAATCGACGCCGAGATAAAGATTCTGAGACAAGTCCGGTACTACATATAGTGTCATGGTCATAGTTTTCGATCCATAAGTTACTGGGACGGTGATGAAACCACTAACATTCTTAGACGTACCGTCAGCTACTTGGACATCGGCGCGCAGGCGATGTAGCTTAATGGCCGGGTTGTCCTGGAGGAACGACTCTGCCCCTCTACCCAGGCAGCTAATGCTGGCGCCGGTGTCCAACAGGCCTGTTAGTTTGGTACCTTGGATCCGCACGTTGACGAAAGGTCGATCATCTCCGTTCTCATGTAACATGGCGGCGACAAGCTTCTGTGTATGTGCCCTCTTCTCTAGGGCCCATGACCGTATGCGCGGGGCTTTGCGAGTTGGTGGCAGTTCGGCAGAATCATTAAAGATTCGCTTACGAACTCGATGATAGTTGGCCCATCGCTGCATAAAAGAGGCTCTGGCCTGTGGAGAAGGGAAGTCTGGCAGAGATTCCATTATCGACAGGTCAGAGACGTCGGACATGCTTGTTGACAAATCAAGTGTAAAAGGGGGACTTTCGGATACTAGGTCGGGCGCGGACCTCCCCGGGGCCTCGCACCCTGGTTCCGGTTTCCCGAACAGATTGGGCAAGAAGTGGTGTAGACTTCGGGGCGCCCACATCTGTAGCAAAAGATTTTACGATGTGGGGAAGGGCAATCAGAGAACGAATGTCCTTCTTGCTGGCAGTTCCAGCAAGTGACTGGGCGGCGCGGAGTTGCGTCGGCCCTCACCTCGTCTACAGTAGGTGGTGGTGGGTCAGGGGCGTAGTTGGGATAGGGCAAGGCCGGTTGCTGTGAGTGTACGTCGTTCAACTCATGTACTCGATGGGAATGGCGATTCTCCTCCCTCTTGGCTTTTTGCCATCTCTCAACGCGGATGCACGCTTCGCGAAGTTGGCGCATATTGTCATAGGTGGATCCTATAATGGCTGAACCCAGGGTACTGTTCAGGTTTTCCATGACAAGGTGTACCAACTCCGCGGAGGACATTTGGCGCGAGAGGCGGTTTGCCAAGGCTAGTATTTTCGCGGCGTAATCGTCGAACGATTGGTTAAGCTGTTTCGTCTCCATCATTTCCTTAATGATTTGATGGTCGGTCTGCCTTCCTCCGAACTGTTCCAACAAGCCAGACTTGAAATCCACCCACAAGGGATTGGACTGCTGTCGGCGGAACTGAGTCCAGTACCAGTCCTCAGCGGGTCCTGATAACAGGGCGGCCACATTCCGCACCAGCTCCCGTGACGATATGTCATCATCTCGAGCTCGGGTGTCGAGCCGATAGAGAAATTCCTCTGCCGAGGTTTCTCCCGGCCGACCCGTGAACTTGAGGTTCCAGTTCAAGACTGGCGACTTCTGTCTGTAGGTAGGGCCGGTGTGTTCTGGGCGGTAAGGGGGGCGCTCTCCTATGCTGCTGGACCGCGGGGGAATGCCACTGGGCCCAGCTCCGGCCGATGTGTGAGGGTGAAGAAAATTGTACGTGGTGTCATTCGGGGACGCTTCGGGGTGCCCTCGCTGTTTCAGCCTTTCCATTTCATGTTGCAAGGCTGCAACCTGCTCAGTCAGCGCTATCAACGCCGCGGCCCGTTCCGACTCGCCGTCCTCAGAACGAGAGTTATCATTGCCTTCGTCATCTTCGCCGTCGGCGACAAATTGCCCCTTATCGTTCCTTTTTTTTGGCATGCTAGGAGATCGACTAGCCGATAAGGAAGCGAGAAGTTGATAATAAACTTGGTTCGAGTAATTTTAAAAAAAGGGAAAAATCCTTCCTTTTTATATTGTAATTATAGATAGAATATTTAAAAAAATTCCCATTAAGATGAGAAAACAAAATTTGATATTAATTAATTAAATCCGAATACTTTTTCTTTAATTATATTTATATCCTTCTCTACAAAAAAAATTGCGCTTCCTTTTTTTTTTTTTTGTTTTACCTTTGAATAACTACTAATAATAAAAAATATTTTTGTTTTACTTAAGTTCAAAGAATTATTTTATCTCCCTCCCATCAAACTCATCAAGTAAGCAGATCATCATTCGTCAACATAAACATAATAATTATGCAACTTAGAAGACAAATAATAATAATAATTAAGACCAAAAAAAAAATAAAAAAAATACTGTTCTCAATCAGTATATAAATTATTATAATAATTGCGAGTTGTACACAACATAACTAAACTGAATTTCAGTCCTTAAATAGAACTAATTTAATTAAAAAAAAAGTTTTATTAAAATATATTTTAATAAAACAAACGCTGGTATTTATAGTTTATAGTTTTTATCTTTTTTTTTTTTTTTTTTGTGAGTGTGGCCCCAGGGAGAGGATGTCCTCCCCAAGGCTATGGTGGCTGATGGCGCCGATGACAGCCAGCCTGAGCTCAGGACTGAGTGGCATCCGCGTCATCAGAAGCACCAAGTGCCTCCACTTGCGGGATCGATGATGAGGGTGGTGCCAGGCTAATGTCTAGCACCAACTTCATCAAGGAATCCCTATTGTCTGACATCCGGCAACCCCAAAGCGATGACCGGATCCCAGTGACCAGCAAAAGAAGAAAGGGTGAAAGAAGGGATAGAAGCCTCCGTTGAGTACTAAAAGAGACCGCTCTGACATCCAGCCACAACTGGTCAGCAACTCTGCTGAGACGCAGGAAGGTGAAATGTCAGAACGGTCAAACAGCCGGGGGCGGGTGCATATCAGGAGGTCGACCCTGTCGCAGCGCCAGGCGATAGAACGCCTGTTAGCCTTGACGGGACAGGTCCGACGTTCAGGCATACATCCGCCCATACTACAAAAGGTAGAGCAAAGAACTGAAGAATGATGGTCACTGTCAGTGAAGCTCGCACAGTGCCAGGCGGTATTACGCCTGTTAGCCAGACTTTGAGCCTCACTGACAGGGACTGCAAATAAGATAGGGAGGCTACCGCAGAAGAAATCGAAAGATGAAGTGGTTGAAGAGAGAAGAAAGATAGGAAAGTGGAAGAAGATAGAGGTGATAAGGGCTAGAGTACCGCGGTAAGTACTTTCGCCCATCAACCAGAAGCCAGAGGGACTTGGACGAAGAACGGAGAACTGGAGAACTGATAAGCGAAAGAAGTCCACTCCTGGCTCCTCTCGTTGGCCTGAGCCACAAAATTTACAAGATAAACTACTAAAATGGAAAAAAAATACTAAAGGAAATCCTAGCTTCGGACGGGGAAAATGACTAAAACAACAGACTTTCCGAGCTAGGTTTACGAGACTAGAGAATCAAAACAACGTTATAATTCACTAGCCTACGTTGGGCGCCATTTGTAACTGTCGGGGTAGGGTGTGCCGGGGCACGAAGAAGGGAAATTGCCATAAAGGCCAGAAGACTATCATTACAAAAAACTTGGGGAAGGGGACTCAAAAAAAAGGGTGGCTCGGACGGTTCGACCGCCGGGGGAAGTGTCGCGAATTTACGCATCCAATGCACCGGTTGCAGGCACGACTAGCGGTGCTCTAGCTAGCTCGTCAGATGGGGTGGGGTTCGCGGTGCTTGGATGCCTGAGGGGGGTGACAGTTAATCTGTTAAATCGCTCGTGCCTATGCAACAACAAAACTAAAGGGGGCGACGAGGGGGTGGAACAACGTCCAGGGCCAACGAGAGGGGCAAAAAGGGGGAAGAAAAGAGAGAAAGGGTGGTCACGGGTCACCAAGTCATTCGTATGGGCTACATAATATCAGACAAAAAAAATGTGGGTGGGCGGCACTTACCTTGGTTATGGGCCTCCTTCATCCGGGGTCACAGCTACAGGGGTTCCTACTCCATTTTCATCGTTTATTTCATCTTATTTAGTTAGTTCGGTAATTATGCGTTATGATTTATCTTATTTAGTTAGCTCGTTATCTACCCGGTATTATTTATTTTATCTAGTTAGTTCGTTATTTGTTCATTATTATTTACCGTATTTAGTTCGTACGTTATTTATTCATTATGATTTACCTTATTTAGTTAGTTCGTTAATTATTTGTTTATGTATATAATTTCATTCAATTTATTCAGTGTGTAGTGGTTTGTTACTAATTTATTCGATACTTTATTCAATTATAGGTTTTTTTTGTTGTTCGTTATTAGTTACTTTTAGTATGTAATTATTTATTCAATTATGGATACGTGGTTAGTTAATGTTTCAAGATTCAATTAGTTATTATTCTATTCCATTTTACATATTCAGCTATTCATGATCAGTTACTACTATTCAGCTATTCATGATCAGTTACTACTATTCAGCTATTCATGATCAGTTACTACTAGTATATGATTATTTATTCGATTATTGGTATATATATGTTTAGGCTAATGCTTTATGACTTAATTAATTAATAAGTTATTCCGTTCTACGTATTCAGTATGTAGTGATTTGTTACTAATTTATTCGATATTTTATTCAATTATAGGTCTTAGGTTGGTCGTTATTAGTTACTTTTAGTATGTAATTATTTATTCAAATATGGATATGTGGTTAGTTAATGTTTCATGATTCATTTCAATGTCTATAATAAACCACCTCCCTTTGTGCATCTAAGTGCGATTGATTGGTAATTAGCCACACAATGTCTTCTCGTTTAGTGTCCACACCCGATAAGAGGTTCACGTTCTACGGTAGATTGCTCCGAAGAACCAGCAATCTTGGTTTGGGAAAAGTTCATATATTAATCGCAAAGAAGGACGACCTACTGTTCAGAAAAAAAAAACCGGTAGAATATTCGTAATCAAATTATTACTGTGTTTAACAGAGACGATACGCAGTATAATGCCCATAAGGGGTTATGACTATGTGCAAGGAAACTTGGAGAATTTAACAAAAAATTCCCAGCGGAACATTCAAATAGAGAATTCGCGATTTAATGTTCAGAAAAAAATTTTGATATAATGTACAAGAAAGAATCCATCGAATGTTCACAAAAACCACCGTATCTTTAACGCACCGTTACGTAAGCGACATCGGCGCGTTTTTATCATGCCTCTTCCGAAACCACTACCACCGCGCGGACGTCTCGGATAAGAAACGTTTTCCTCTCTCTTTAGTTTCCACACACACAAAAAAAATACAAAATTCTGAGTACTTTAAGGATGACACTTAGCTTTTTATGGGTGCTCTTTAAATATCCGGGCTCGGTGATACCCGGCTCTCTGCTTCCTAGATTGCGCCAAAATGCGTCCACGGCCAGCCAAATTCTCAACCCCACACTTCGCAAGATTAGCACTTTTCAACAGGTAATCACCCGGCTTCTTAGCGATCACAGAACCGTGCTACCTTCAGAAGAAAGATAGCCCGCAATTTGTCTCGCGTTTTCACCAATAAGAACCTCACTTTAATCTCGTTAAACTAAAACTTCAAATACCAAAAATCCGGCTCAAAGAAAACTCAGAACAAAAAATATCCACGATTTTTCTTAAAGAACGTTTCTCAATTTCCGCCTTTTGTCCCAAAAGGGAGCTTCTAAGCCCAACTCAAAACAATAAAAAGAAACTCAAAAAAAACTCCCCAAAAATTTGGGCGCGTGGTTAGCCAAGGTAAGGTTCAAGATCCGAAAAAAAAGCACCGACACAGGATTGCTCTTTACTCGATCGCCGATAGCTGGTTACTCCCTTTTCCTAGTCTCGTGATCAGCATGGGAACCGACGAAGAGGAAAAAAAAATCTGCCTAGAGCAGAACTGGGCATAAAATTTCGTCGCATCTTGCAGCGCGCGCTCTGCTTCTTTCCCCGCACTCTCCGATGCTACGTTGCCAGTTTTGCTTTTTCCTTTTGTTTATTTTTTTTTTCAGATAGACAAAATTAAGTAAATGCCGTTTTGTAGTAAAATTTCTTTCTTTTGTCCTATACATATAGGTAATAATTCAAGGGCAGTAAAACATTTTCAATTTTTTTGGAGATTGGGAGTTTTATGCAATATGTTATTGTTTAATCTTGTTTTTAGGTCGTTTCCAGGGAAGAAAAATTTTATAATTTATATTTAGGGTGCGTGGATGGCTTAAGTCTCATAGGGCGTCCGTTACAACGCGCGCCATTTCGAATCCGCCCGGCGAGAGGTGGCGCGAAAAAAAACAAACGGCGGCCTTGTTTGATCACTAGCCCAACGTGTGGCTCGACTACGCCCTGAAATTAGCAGTCTCATGCTTTACTGACTGAGCTAGCCGGGCTGTACCAAGGTAATGGAAAAGGCCGCTCGCGCGCGCAAACATTGATACTTCGGTTTTTGACATGCCTGAAATTACTGGGTTATTGGCGCTATTTGGCATTGATTTCCAATGACCGCCATCGTGTACTCTTTGGTGTTATATGTTCTAAGACAATCTCTGCTTTCCCTTGTGTTTTTACTGGCATATCTCAACTTTAACGACAATCGTCTCGTCCTCAGCCATTTTTCGATAAAAAGTGGGTTACACCATGCGTCCCCTGCTGCTTCCTTTCCCTGCGGATCCTGGTCCAGCTGGGACTAAGCTAGGTTCTCGTATCCATTTCCAAAAATCTTAGGCGGACGTCTTATAGGGTCGTCAGGGCCTGATGAGATCCTATTGCCTATATGTTGCCGAACATGAGCAGGAAGCAGAGGTTGTCTTCACGAATTTTGTTAAGTTTAGCCTGTATTACATCTGCGCACGAGAGCGGTCTCCTCCTTACCGGCAACCTAGGCGTCTCGGTAGTGTCTTTCTATAAACGTGAGTCCCCTCTATGTGTATTGGGGTTGGCCTGGCAACCCCTGAAGTTACTAACATGAAAGCTTGGCTCCAGACAGCCAAGTATAACAAGCAGGTGTACCATCCGCTGGGGAAGCTACCCAAGCGGACCTCGATGGGTACCCTATTGATAACCGGTTAGGCCGGCGAGATGCCTTATTAGGGCTACTCGGAGTTGACCTGCTTCCAGAAATGGTATTAGGGCGCGTCCTAGGACTGATCGCGTTGTGGAGGGACTTCGCGCTTCCAGGCGAAAGTCGAGGCAATTCCACATTGTCCCGGCGAGTCCCAAGGAGCGTGAAGTATCTCTTCCGGATGGTGTCTCCTGCCCCAAGGACTCGATCCGCCGGCTATACCACATAGTCGTCGTCTCGAACCCCTGGTCCACGAGGTCACTTTCCGCTACTCAGGCTGTCAGGCCTTGAGGTCCTTGGCGTGAAAGGTTCCGATTAGTTTGCCCTTTAAATCTTCCAACTCATATCTCCCACTCCCAAGCTTTCGCTTCACGCGAGCCTTCGTGAATTTATTTGCCAGTTTAGCGTTAAACCGGTCGACCTTGCTGCTTACGGGGAAGGTTCGTCGATAGACTACCTGGCCGGGCGAGAACTCTACTGCTCTGCAGCGCAGATTATAGTGTTTCTCGTGTCTAGTGTGAGCCGCGGCCAGGTGTTGCTCTATTTTGTCACGCCGGGCTTGCCATCGATCTACGGCCGGCGACACCGTTATATCTCCCTCTTGTAAGGCACCTAAGGCCTTCAGTACTGGGTAAGCGGATCCATGCAGGATCATGGGGCACCCGAACAGGGCCTGGTACGGGGAGGTGTTAATGGACGTGTGGTGTGCACTCCGTAGGGCACATTCGATTGCAGACAGGTGTAGGTCCCAATCCCGGTGATCTTCTTTCAGATACGCTCGGATAGCAGCTAAGACGGAACGGTTCACTCGCTCGGAAGCGTTGGCTTGGGGGGAATAGACAGCGGTGAGTTGGTGTTTGACGCCGTAATCGGACAACAGTTTCGTGAATTCTTTGGAAGTGAAATGACTTCCATTATCAGAAAATATCGCCTCGGGGACACCGAAGGCATGGAAGATTCGGTGCTCGAGGAAATTCACAGCGGCTTTAGATGTTTCGCCAGCTACTGGGTGGAGAAAACAGAATTTGGAAAACGCGTCTAGCACTACCAACACAGCAGAGTGGCCTTTTTTTGTCCTTGGGTAAGGGCCCATATAATCGACGTACAAGAGTTGAAAAGGTCGGCACACATCCATGGCTTCGCCCATAGGGGGCCGAAGGGGTGTGTTTGGAGCTTTTGTCTCTTTGCATACTTCACAGCACGCGATATATTTTCTAATTTGACTAGTCATGCCGGGCCAATAATACTTTTCCCTAAGGCGTGCGAGGGTTTTGTGGACACCACCATGGGAAGCTTGAGGGGGCTCATGAGCGGACTGGATCAAGGGAGCGGTCAATTCTGCGGGGATCCACAATTTCCAAATCAGATCGTCCGTCTCGGGGTCGCCAGTTCGTGGGTCCGAACGGTGGAACACATAACCATCCGAAACCTGAAGGTCAGGTAACTGCCCGGCATCTTTGCTGACTTTGTCAACAAGATGCTGGTAGTCCGCTGACCTGAAGGCTGGGGACGTTAGGTCCACGTCACGACAGAAGGACACTTCGTCGACACAGTCGACTCGTGACAGTGCGTCCGGAACCACATTCTGACTACCCTTGCGGTGCTCGATAGAAAATTGGAAGCCCTGCAGCTTTAGGCTCCACCGCGCGAGCCGGCCGTTTAAGTCGGTCTGGCTCATGAGCCACTTCAAGCTGGCATGGTCAGTAATTATTGTAAAAGGCTGTCCTTCCACATACGCCCGGAACTTTTTAACGCTCAGCACCGCTGCGTAACACTCTAGTTCTGTGATGGAATAATTACGCTGGGCGCTGTTCAGCTTCTTAGAGAAAAATGCGATGGGATGTTCTTCATCGCCCTGTCTTTGGAAGAGGACGCTTCCTACCCCCGTTTTGCTGGCGTCACATTGGATGTAGAAGGGGCGGGTGAAGTCTGGAGTGACCAGTAAAGGAGCAGACATCATTGACTTCTTAAGTTCCATGAAGGCTTGGTGGGCCTCGTCGGACCAAACAAATTTGCCGCCTTTTAGGCAGTCCGTGATGGGAGAGGCGATACTTGCATAGTTACCTATGAAGCGCCTATACCACCCCGTCATACCTAAGAAGCGTCGCACCTGTTTGGTCGACTTGGGAACTGGGAAGTCCTTAATGGCTGCCACCTTGTCGGGATCAGTTTTCAGGGACCCATCGCCAATGATGAACCCCAGATACTTCACCTCCCGGACGCAAAATCGGCTCTTTGACAGGTTTACTGTCAGCCCGGAGCGACGAAGGCAGTCGGCGACCTTTTCCAGCAGTTGAAGGTGGGTCTCAAAGTCTGGTGACACCACCAATAAATCGTCCAGATAGACGAACACATTTTCTCTAAGTGAGCCCGGTATCGCCTTGTCCATCAAGCGACACATGCGTTGCGGAGCGTTACAAAGCCCGAACGGCATCACTGTAAATTGATACAGCGGTCTTCCTGGGACGGTGAAGGCAGTTTTTTCCCTGGATTTTTCCTCCAATGGGATTTGCCAAAAGGCATCTTTCAAGTCGATTGCGGAAATGAACTTAGTGTCCTGCAATCGCCCCAGGAGACCGTCTATATGAGGCAGTGGATAGGCATCCTTTATGGTTACGGTATTTACCTTGCGGGAGTCCAAGCAGAGGCGGACCTTTCCAGGCTTACGCACCAGGACCACGGGTGAGTTCCATGGACTGTTGGACTCTTCGATCACACCTAAACTCAACATGCGATCGATTTCCTCATACATGAGGGCCTGAATGGCGGGAGAAACAGGATAGTGCCTCTGCTTGATGGGCACCGCCTCGCCAGTGTCGATCACGTGTTGTTCCAGGTGTGTTCGACCAAGTCCACAGGTGTTGAACGACGGGAATCGCGCGCGGACCTGGTTCAGTCGCTCCTGTTGGGACTCCTCAAGGATATGGCAGTCGGGATCAGGTTGTGGGGTATGATGGAGTTCCCCAATTATGTGTGGGGCCAATTTAAAGGCCCTCCAAAAATCGACGCCGAGATAAAGATTCTGAGACAAGTCCGGTACTACATATAGTGTCATGGTCATAGTTTTCGATCCATAAGTTACTGGGACGGTGATGAAACCACTAACATTCTTAGACGTACCGTCAGCTACTTGGACATCGGCGCGCAGGCGATGTAGCTTAATGGCCGGGTTGTCCTGGAGGAACGACTCTGCCCCTCTACCCAGGCAGCTAATGCTGGCGCCGGTGTCCAACAGGCCTGTTAGTTTGGTACCTTGGATCCGCACGTTGACGAAAGGTCGATCATCTCCGTTCTCATGTAACATGGCGGCGACAAGCTTCTGTGTATGTGCCCTCTTCTCTAGGGCCCATGACCGTATGCGCGGGGCTTTGCGAGTTGGTGGCAGTTCGGCAGAATCATTAAAGATTCGCTTACGAACTCGATGATAGTTGGCCCATCGCTGCATAAAAGAGGCTCTGGCCTGTGGAGAAGGGAAGTCTGGCAGAGATTCCATTATCGACAGGTCAGAGACGTCGGACATGCTTGTTGACAAATCAAGTGTAAAAGGGGGACTTTCGGATACTAGGTCGGGCGCGGACCTCCCCGGGGCCTCGCACCCTGGTTCCGGTTTCCCGAACAGATTGGGCAAGAAGTGGTGTAGACTTCGGGGCGCCCACATCTGTAGCAAAAGATTTTACGATGTGGGGAAGGGCAATCAGAGAACGAATGTCCTTCTTGCTGGCAGTTCCAGCAAGTGACTGGGCGGCGCGGAGTTGCGTCGGCCCTCACCTCGTCTACAGTAGGTGGTGGTGGGTCAGGGGCGTAGTTGGGATAGGGCAAGGCCGGTTGCTGTGAGTGTACGTCGTTCAACTCATGTACTCGATGGGAATGGCGATTCTCCTCCCTCTTGGCTTTTTGCCATCTCTCAACGCGGATGCACGCTTCGCGAAGTTGGCGCATATTGTCATAGGTGGATCCTATAATGGCTGAACCCAGGGTACTGTTCAGGTTTTCCATGACAAGGTGTACCAACTCCGCGGAGGACATTTGGCGCGAGAGGCGGTTTGCCAAGGCTAGTATTTTCGCGGCGTAATCGTCGAACGATTGGTTAAGCTGTTTCGTCTCCATCATTTCCTTAATGATTTGATGGTCGGTCTGCCTTCCTCCGAACTGTTCCAACAAGCCAGACTTGAAATCCACCCACAAGGGATTGGACTGCTGTCGGCGGAACTGAGTCCAGTACCAGTCCTCAGCGGGTCCTGATAACAGGGCGGCCACATTCCGCACCAGCTCCCGTGACGATATGTCATCATCTCGAGCTCGGGTGTCGAGCCGATAGAGAAATTCCTCTGCCGAGGTTTCTCCCGGCCGACCCGTGAACTTGAGGTTCCAGTTCAAGACTGGCGACTTCTGTCTGTAGGTAGGGCCGGTGTGTTCTGGGCGGTAAGGGGGGCGCTCTCCTATGCTGCTGGACCGCGGGGGAATGCCACTGGGCCCAGCTCCGGCCGATGTGTGAGGGTGAAGAAAATTGTACGTGGTGTCATTCGGGGACGCTTCGGGGTGCCCTCGCTGTTTCAGCCTTTCCATTTCATGTTGCAAGGCTGCAACCTGCTCAGTCAGCGCTATCAACGCCGCGGCCCGTTCCGACTCGCCGTCCTCAGAACGAGAGTTATCATTGCCTTCGTCATCTTCGCCGTCGGCGACAAATTGCCCCTTATCGTTCCTTTTTTTTGGCATGCTAGGAGATCGACTAGCCGATAAGGAAGCGAGAAGTTGATAATAAACTTGGTTCGAGTAATTTTAAAAAAAGGGAAAAATCCTTCCTTTTTATATTGTAATTATAGATAGAATATTTAAAAAAATTCCCATTAAGATGAGAAAACAAAATTTGATATTAATTAATTAAATCCGAATACTTTTTCTTTAATTATATTTATATCCTTCTCTACAAAAAAAATTGCGCTTCCTTTTTTTTTTTTTTTGTTTTACCTTTGAATAACTACTAATAATAAAAAATATTTTTGTTTTACTTAAGTTCAAAGAATTATTTTATCTCCCTCCCATCAAACTCATCAAGTAAGCAGATCATCATTCGTCAACATAAACATAATAATTATGCAACTTAGAAGACAAATAATAATAATAATTAAAACAAAAAAAAAAAAAAAAAAAAAAAACATAATTTTTCTCTGGTCCTCCTACCGGACTGAGCGATAACTTATATAGCCTCTACATTCCCGAGACCGTACCCTTCTTCGTGCCCCGGCACACCCTACCCCGACAGTTACAATACATACATACATACATACATACATACATACATACATACATACATACATACATACATACATACATACATACATACATACATACATACATACATACATACATACATACATACATACATACATACATACATACATACATACATACATACATACATACATACATACATACATACATACATACATACATACATACATACATACATACATACATACATACATACATACATACATACATACATACATACATACATACATACATACATACATACATACATACATACATACATACATACATACATACATACATACATACATACATACATACATACATACATACATACATACATACATACATACATACATACATACATACATACATACATACATACATACATACATACATACATACATACATACATACATACATACATACATACATACATACATACAGGTGAAGCTAATATAAAGCGTATAAAAAGTGGTGTGCTAGGC
The DNA here is from genome assembly GCA_963855945.1 of Thereva nobilitata. Lineage (NCBI taxonomy): Eukaryota > Metazoa > Arthropoda > Insecta > Diptera > Therevidae > Thereva > Thereva nobilitata. Next base: position 40,793,111 of record OY979697.1, read on the forward strand.
ACTTGGCACCGGTCCAGACCTGGCATACCTGTGTTTTCTAGTATAAAAATGTTCACACTTTTATTTGGTTATAGCTTGAAACTCTTTCTCGATAGGTCACGGAGTGCCCCAAAAATTTTCCGGAAAACGCACATTTCAAACTTGTGCACCACGTCCGCCTAGGCACACCAAGATTTTTGCTATGGTCGCTTTGAGTATTAACTTTTCAAAAACATTTCATCCTGTTTCACGCCATGTCACGTTTTTTGCAGCCAGCTTTTGGACTAGATCTGGGCATCCTGGTCTAAACCATCAGAAGTTGAGTGTCGGAAGCTAGATAGCGTTTTTAAACCCTAGCCACATTGGTATAGGCCAGTGGTCTCCAAACTTTTTTTAACGCGTACCCTTCTGACGAAAATAATCATTAATTGTACACATTATACACTTACAATAGAATTCATGTTGGCGTACCAAAAGTGAGGTATTTTTCTTAAGTGCCAAATCAGTTTCTGGTAAAGAAGGATGTGAGGCGAACCGAGGTGTTAATTCGGCATGGGATTTGGTTTCTGCTATCACCACCCCATTATAAATGATAGAAGGTGTTGTGGAAGGATAAAATTCTTCTTGATGAAATCTACCAAGAACCCAGGGGCGTAGCGAAGGGGGATTTGGGGGGATTAAGCCTCCTGGTTTTTTGCTTATAGCTCGGAAACTATCAACTTTTCCTAAATAACCTCGCTATTTCTACAAATCGTACTATTTATTCCTAAGAACCGTTCGGGGTCAAGGGCTAGTTGAAAATAGTAAAAACCCATTTCTGTGGTGATCTTCAACCTGTAAAATTAAAACAAAGCGAACGAGTGCAGCCTCTTGCAATTTCGAATACATACCTTTATTCGGAAACAAGACAGAGCAGGACATTCAGATGAAGTGCTGCGAGAATTTTGCGAAAGTGAACGCAAGTCAAGGCCAACAATAGACTGTGAAGCTCCTGATGATGATGAAAACTCAGAAGGCAAGAGTACCCTGGAGCTTCATTTTCTGCTCGATTGTTAAACCCGTATTCCGTGTAGCCCCGTGGCCCGGTATCCCTGTAAAGATAGCCGCCCATTTTAAAAAAGGTGTTGACGATTTATTTGCCTTTTTTGTTCCTCTTAATGTTTATAACTGTCAGTTTAGTATGGATATAAAAACTTTATTTATTCTTTTATTTCCTTCAAAAATAAGGGTAAAGATATCTGAGATATCCAAAACTGTTGCGAATGTTTTGGATATCTCAGAAAAGGACAGGAAATAAAGTACTTTGAAGAGAAATTTGGCGTATCCCGTAGAATTTTCTGCGTACGCTTCGGGGTACGCGTACCACATTTTGGAGACCACTGGATAGGCCTATGATGTTTCCACCGAATGGGTCACCCTATTTTAAAGGATAGCGGAGAATTATGTTATACTCGGTACTCGACAAAGTTAGACGGGGTTTACATCTGCAATTGATTCGCGAATTTTTCGTTAGGAATTTATTCACAAAAGTTCACTTTCTATCGATCAAGAAATTCTGAAAGCTAATGTAAACTATTTTGAAACAAGAGATGAATTTTATTCGCGCAATTTTTATCGAATAAATTCTGGTGATACATTTACAAAATTCACTATATTTCTTAAAAAAATGCAATGAACATATTTCAGCAAAACTAGTTGCAATGTAAACCCCCCCCCCCCGCACCGCCGAGGCCACGATTTTTTTGCAAGTTTGTGACCCTCCCACTCCCTTTCGTCACGTTGAAATCGTCAGATAAGTGGAATGTACACTTTTCAGCATGTACTTAACCCACCTTACCTTAATCTGACGCGCTCGAGTATTTTCACCAATCGATTTTTTTACTATTCTGATCGGCTGCCATATGCGCGCGGCGCTATATAGAAGGCTTAAATATGGTAGAGGTACTCAACAGGGTGCAAGGTATCCCCCATATGCTAATCTGCCGTGCTCGAGTAAATCCCAAAATCCCCGCTTGGGCTCCCCTACTATTACAGAAATTCACGGAAGAGAATGAGACTGAATAACTTCATGAAACAGTCAAATTGCTTTGGTGTTTGCAGAATTTAACGTTTGTATTGCAGAAATTGGAAGAAATTCACAAGTAGAACCGATTTCTACTTTTGAATATATTCACTTAGAAACAAACCCGAACTCTTTAACGTTTTTTGTTTTTTTTTTATTTTTTTCCGCGACTAATCAGATTTGAAATCATAATGGATCACCACATTTTAACGATTTTGTTGAAATTTTACGTAGTCGTAAGGTCAGAGGAAAGAAAAATGATTTATAGCGATTTGAAAATTTGGCTAAAATTGGCTTTGGATCTCCTTTAAAAATTCATAAATATGTCCCTTCGCAGGCTAGTACAGTAAACTAGACCTCATTTTAAGAAAATACCAATTTAAAAAAAACAGAATACCTGAAAATATCTACGAAAAAGGATATCAAGGATAACACTTTTATCCTTCATCCTTCAATATTCCGGAAAGTATATCTCCCAGTTTCTTCTAAAATTTTCATTGTACTAAATTTCAAAATTTTAAGTTAGAAACTTAATGGGTTCAGGTTGTGAAAAAATAATAAGACGGTTTCTCGAATATATCCTTCATTTGGCACCGGTCTCATAGCTGTTGGGAAAATTTCCGAAAAATAGCGATTTTTTGACTAATTATAAAAAGACCCTGAAAAGTTGGTGTCAAATTATTGAACCCATTGGCCAAAATTGCATTTGTCATCTAAAATTTGAAATGCCCGCCATTTTATGCCATTAAGTCCAAAATGAATTTTTTTTTCAAAATGTAGATCCCGACGCCAGCTTTCGAATGCAGTTGAATATGCAATTTCGAAAAGGTCACATCTCGCATTTTTTGACAAATACGTTTTTTGATATCAGAGTGTTCTAAATGCTTCTCTGTCAGGACAGGTCAATTGCACACTCTCTAATCTTAAACCCGTATAGAAACCAGTAGCCTGCAGAAGAAGACTTTTAATGGAAGTCGATTAATTATCTTTAATTTAAGTATTAGGTTTCTTCTTCTTTAACGGCTCTACAACCGGGATCCGGTCCTGGCCTCTCGCAACTGTTCTCTCCACCGGTCCCGATTCTGAGCCGATGTCATCCAGTTTGGCATCCCTATGCTCTGAGCGTCCTGGTCTACGCCATCCTTCCAGCGGAGGTTGGGTCTCCCTCGCTGTCGCACCCCATAAGTCTCACCGCAGAGAACTTTCCGAGCAGGCTCATCTTCACTCATACGAGCTAGATGTCCTGCCCACCGGAGTCTACCGAGCTTTATTTTCTTCACAACATCTATGTCGCGATAGCGCTCGTAGATCTCGTCATTGTAGAGTCTCCGGAATCGTCCTTCCTCAAATACGGGGCCAACAATCCTCCGAAGTATTTTCCTCTCGAACACCGCCAAGAGGTTAGAGTGCTTTTTGCTAAGCACCCACGTTTCGGATGCATATGTGAGGACCGGCAAGACCATCGTCTTATATAGTAAAAGTTTAGACGTTATGGTTAGATGCTTGGATTTGAAGAGCCTTGACTGGCTATAGTAGGCTTTGTTGGCTTTTAGCAGTCGTGCGCGTATTTCAGGTTCCGTGCTATTGTCGGCTGCTACTATTGACCCAAGGTAGGTAAATGATTTTACCACATCAAACTCGTGCTCCTCTACCTTGATTATGGGACCAATGTTAGGTGTTCTTGCAGATGAGGCCACCATGTACTTTGTTTTGCTTTCGTTGATGTGCAGTCCTAGATTTCCTGCCGCCCGCTCAATCTGGATGAAAGCTTCTTGTACAGCTGTTGATGTTCTTCCAATGATGTCGATGTCGTCTGCGTAAGCCAGTAATTGGGTGGACTTGTGGAGGATTGTGCCCCTTGATGTCACGCCCGAATCTCGGATCACTTTCTCCAACGCCAGGTTGAAAAGGAGGCAGGCCAGACCGTCCCCTTGTCGGAGTCCATTATAGATGTTGATTGGTCTGGACAGTGTTCCGGATACCTTTACTTGGCTTGTCACATTGGTCATGGTCAACCTACATAGTCTTGTCAGCTTGTTGGGAATGCCGAATTCTCTCATGGCTTTGTAGAGTTCTACTCTGGCTATGCTATCATAGGCGGCTTTAAAGTCTATGAAGAGGTGTTGGATTGAGTTTTGAAACTCTAGACATTTTTCCATAGCCTGCCTGAAAGTGAAAATCTGATCGGTTGTTGATTTGCCTGGGCTGAAGCCACACTGGTATTGGCCTACGATGTTTCTAGCGTATGGGGCCATCCTGTTTTGTAGGATGGTGGAGAATATCTTATACGCGGTACTCAACAACGTTATACCACGATAATTGCTGCACGTTGTGATATCTCCTTTCTTATGTACCGGGCAGAGGATGCCTTTTCTCCAGTCTTCTGGCATCGCTTCCTGCTCCCATACTTGCACAATTAATTCATGAATCGCTTGGTGTAATGTAGGCCCTCCATATTTAACCAGCTCCGCAGGGATGCCGTCTGCACCCGAGGCCTTGTTGTTTTTGAGCTGGGTGATGGCACTGCTAACTTCTGCTAAGCTTGGTGGTGACAGCATAGCATTATCGTCAGATATTGGTGGAGCCTCCAAATCCTCAGTTAGCTCGCCATTTAGCAATTCATGAAAGTGCTCTTCCCATCACTCCAAGATTCCTTGAGGATCGGTGATCAGATTCCCTTCTTTGTCCTTGCAGTATGTGCAACGAGGTGTGAATTGCGTCATACCGCGTACTCTTCGGTAGAACTACCGCGCCTGGTGCGGCCGTCGCTCTCTGTACCGTTCTAGTTCACAAACGAGATTTTTCTCCCAGGCTTCCTTTTTTCGTTTGTGAATTCTCTTTTCTTCTTTTCTGAGCTCTTTATATTTCTCTTCGCGTGCTCGTGTTCTCTGAGACTGCTGCATTGCTCGATACGCAGCATTCTTACGTTCAGTTGCCAGCTTGCATTCATTATCGAACCAGTCGTTCCGATCTCTACGAATTCTGCCTAAGATGGAATCAGCAGTACTAATGACAGTATTTTTAAGGCGGGTCCAGCTCTCGTCGACGCCCGGCATCTCATCCCCACGACTTGCTCTTCTGAGTGCGAGTTCTAACGCCTGGCCATAGCTGTTTCTGGCCATTTCGTTCCGGAGTGCAGCTGTGTTGATTCGAACCTGATCAGCGGATACAAAGCTTTTCAGCGTTGTAATGCGCTCTCGGAGCACCATACCAACAAGATAGTGATCTGAGTCGAAGTTGGCACCTCGGTACGCTCGTACCGTCATCAGACCCGAAAGGTGGCGGCGGTCTATCAACACATGGTCTATTTGATTGCGAGTTGCCCCATCAGGAGATATCCAGGTGGCTTTATGGCTATCTTTACGCGCAAATCTGGTACTTGCAACGACCAAGTTCTTACTTGCTGCCATCTCTATAACTCGCTGCCCATTGTCATTAGTGTTCTCATGCAAGCTGTGGATGCCGACATATTGCTTGTATACGGGCTCCTGGCCTACTTTGGCGTTCAGGTCTCCCAATATGATTTTTACATCTTATCTGGGGCAGGCATTAGGTTCCCGTTCAACTACTTCGAAGAATTCTTCTTTTTCATCGTCCGGGGACTCTTCTGTAGGTGCGTGAACGTTTATGAGGCTGATGTTCTTAAATTTGCCTCGCACGCGAAGGGTACATAGCCTTTCGTTTATTGCTTGAAAGCCGATAATGGTAGGCTTCATCCTTTTGCTGACCATAAAACCTACCCCGAGCACGTGATGTTTCGTATGACAGCTGTAATATACGTCATAATCAGGTTTTTGCAAAACACCATTCCCTGTCCATCGCATCTCCTGAATGGCGGTAATGTCAGCTTTATATGTTGACCGGGTATCGGCCAAATGTTGTGCAGCTCGAGTTCTGTACAGAGTTCGTACGTTCCATGAGAAAATTCTTAAATTATTTTGCCTTTTTCGTTGCCGTGGTCGTCGTCGTTTTTTCCAGTATCCGAGGCATGTTGTTCGTTCCGTAATAATGTTTTTTCCGGGTGAGGTTATTAGCCTCACGCCAACCTTACTTGGAAGGGACTAGCCCGATCATGTTAGCCTATCCTCTCTCATAGGATAGTTACCAGTGGCCACCGCTAGGAGGTTATGATCGCACTTCCATCAGTCCGGAATAGTTACGGCACGTGCATGTTATGCTACATGTTATTCCCCCTATTCCGCTGATGACTGACCACCAAGTATTAGGTTTACCTAAAATAAAAGTTTCGCGAAATATATATAGTTTTTTCTTTAAATTCTGTTCACCCAATGCCGTGAATTTCGAAAAGGGCATATCTCATAAATTTAAAATAACTAAATATACATACATATATAATAACGTTAACATCAAAATCTTTTTGTACCTTTCGATTGCTAATTGGCCCCAAAATGTAACTCAAAAGTAAATTCTCTAAATATTATACTTCTTTAGAAAATAATTAGTTTTTTTCATTTCCTGAAAAACTTAAATATTCAGACATCAACTTAAATATTCAGCCCTTTTCGAAATTGCATATTCAATTGAAAAGAAATTTTTTAATGTAATTTTGGTTACTTTTTTTACATTTGTTTATAACTCAAATAACAACAATTGCATAGTTTTGGCCATTTTGAAAAAAACAATTTAAATTTTTTTATCAGATTTGGTAGAGAATTTTGGGATCTTTAATTTAAAAAAAAGAAACTTCATTTTTAGTCCGCTCAAATTAGTCAAAAAATCGCTGTTTTTTTGAAATTTTTCCCACAGCTATGAGACCGGTGCCAAGCGAAGGATTTGGATGATTTTCACAACCCGCAGTTCCAAAAAAGGGTGGTCTTTGAGAAATATGTGAATTCTATAGTTTTTCCACCTTTTTCTCTATTTTGAGGAGAAACTATGCCTGTTGGTCAGTATATTAAAAGATCAAAGTTGTAGGGCATAAAAATTCCTACAAATTTTGACTTCACTGTTTTTTCGAATTCCGCATTGTTTCGCAACTAGAGGGCGCTTCACGCCTTTTTTCAGATTCTGTTGATAATCAAAGCGTCGAAAGGAAGGCCGTTGAAAAACTGCAACTACTATGTACTTTGATCTCATTTAATTTTTCATACAAATGCATAATTTTGACTCAAAACCGCATAATTCCGACGTATAATTCCCTCTCTTCAATACAGCTGACTATAATTTTTCGGTTGAAAATGAAATCATCCCATAAATTTTGGCATTGTTTTTTTAACAACTCAGCTGCTGTCACCTTTAGCTCCACCGCGGGTGCGGCAACTTGCGCTCATTTTACTGATTATTATTGAACACTAATCAACTGCTATAAATACAATTTATTCGGCATAAAATTCCTCGCGAAAATGCAACGTTACTTCCCGGACTCCATGTCTATGCAATAAGCTGTTTTATAAGATAAATACAAAATACTTTGCTTAAAACCACTATATTATTTTTAGTAAGCATCATCAAGATATAAGGCAACTTGTTTCTAGCTGCAACTCTTTACTGGAAATATTTCTCCATTAAGGTAGCTACCGAAATCTTATCTTTGTCGCCTTGAACTCATCTTGAAAAATGCTACCTCCTAAAATCACTTATGAAAAATTAATATTGGAATACGTTTGCCAATTCCTAACAGATAAAAAAATAAAAATTATTCCTATACTTGTTGAGAGCATTCTCGAAAATATTTTTTATATTATCATGTGACATATAATTTCCGATAGATCTCACGGTAGATCTGGATATAAATAAAAACACATATTTTAAACATAGCTAATCGAATTGAAAAACAAAAGGGAATTTCATTTCACGGAAAAGTGCGCATTTAAGCTATTTGGTGCCCCTCCAGGGTCATTAATCAAAAATTAAATATTATTTCATAAAAAGTTGAATTTATCCAGCGGAAAAGTACTATTATAATTGAACTTCTCAACCTGCGTCAACGATGATCTGGACATTAATGGTTTAAAAAACCTGCATGAGTACAAATCTTAAAAAAGTTATTTGAAAGTGACTTTGACCCTTGAAAATTTGAAATTGCGTTCCCTTAAGCATTGGTATTTGTTTTCTGAAATGATGATTTCCACCGGAAATTGTGTACGTTGGTTTTTGCTTGAAAAAAATCTAATTAAAAAACCAAAATTAAAAACAAAATTTATTTTATTTACAACTTACAACAATTAACTTTTGATACACAATACTTAAAGTAAATAAAACTATGACTGGGTAAATGTTAATATTAGTAACCTAATGGCACACACACTATAGCAATAATACATTCTCATTCAGGTTCTAAATCAGTTTGGTAATTCGTTTCTAAATTTTGCATTTGCTTTCGCATAATCGGGATTGGTTAGCCAATCTTCCTTGATGAGGTCTGCGCCTTTTTCACCAATCATAATCACAGGAGCGTTTGTGTTCCCACTGCTAATCGTGGGCATTATACTGGCATCGATCACTCGTAATCCTCGTAATCCATAAACTCGAAGTCTTGGATCAACTACAGCTTCATTGTCCCAACTTGGTCCCATTTTTGCTGTACCACAAGGATGATATATCGTCATAGAAATTGTCCTGGCGTGGCATTCTAAATACTCGTCGGAGAGAAATTTAAACATTTTGCAATTTGGTAGTGGCTTTCGGTACAGTCTTGATCCGAATTGCTTGAAGACCTTAGCATCAGCGACACGAAGCGCAATTTTTGCACCTTCTACCATTGTTTTTATATCTAAAGGATCATCGAAGTAATTGGCATGCATCAGAGGGTAGTGTAATGGATTACTAGATCTCAAACGTACCCAACCTCGAGACTTTGGCCGCAGTAGAAGCGGCATTATAGTCCAGCTGTCTTGGTTAGCGATTGGTTTATATACTTCTTGGTACAGACTCTCCTTCAGTCCTAGAACTTTTTTTACTCTAGCACCATTGTCGGAGTTCATTGAAGCTGGAGCCATATGGAACTGAATATCAGGCCAATCTATTGAAGAGTTTGAAAATGGAGTATGCACAAAAGCGAGTCCTTCAACTCCACCTAGTGTAGTCATAGGCCCCCTTTCGTTCAAAACATACTGAAAGGTTATTCCTGTCGGATTAAAGCGATCTTGAACAATAGAAACTGGTTTATCCACAAGGAACGTAAGTCCTCCCATCCCAACGTGGTCCTGCAAATTCTCACCAACTGGGAGATCCATTAGCACATTTATTCCGTGCTCCTTCAGATGCGCCTTTGGTCCAATTCCAGATAACATCAGCAATTGGGGTGTATTAATTGCGCCAGCGGACACAATAACTTCCTTCCTTGCGCGAATTCGATAAATTTTTCCATTTTTCATGAACTCCACTCCTGTGGCTCTCATAGTTTCTGGTTCGATGATTAATTTTGTGACATGGGAGTTCATGGAGAGATGAAAATTTGGGCGTAGTCGAATTGGCCTTAGAAAAGCTTTCGCTGTGCTGCAGCGGCTACCTCTTCTTATAGTTCCTTGCGCTATCATGAATCCAGTCTGCTGCTCCCCATTGATATCTCGATTTTCATAACCAATCTCTGTGCCGGCCGCAACAAAGGCTGCCACCAACGGAGTATGCCAAGGAGATTCCTGTACTGTTAAATACCCGCCTTTTTGGTGATATCGCGTGCTCCTACTCAAGTAAGGATTTCGGTTATCTTCAGATTTTTTGAAATACTGCAATACATTTTCATATCCCCATCCAGTGTTCCCCATTGATTCCCATTGGTCATAGTCATGGCGATTACCTCTAACATATAACATGTAGTTTAATACACTTGATCCGCCCAACACTTTTCCCCTCGGCCAGTTGCACCGATTTCCTTTCATGCCAAGGCAAGCCCGGTTTGAGGGTTCAGTCTTGTACTGCCAATCCAGTTTACTTAGCTGCAGATAAGCCGCCAGCGACGGCACGTCAGATATTTCATTTTCATCTGGGCCAGCTTCTAGCAAAAGAACTCTCCAGGTCGGTATCTCGGTTAGTCTGTTGACCACTACTGCCCCAGCAGATCCTGCTCCAACAACTATGAAGTCGTACTCCAGATATAGTCTTTGTTGATCTATGGGTCTAGATTCAGGATCGAGACGATCATATCTGTAGTAGGTCGTAGCTGCTAATAAGAGAGGAATTAGCCACAGACCGGTCGTTACAATTCCGAATGTAGATTTTATCACAGTTGAGACAAATATAAAATTTAATACCATATTCAATGTCGTTGCACTTAATATGCGCGTGCATAAGTTCCGGGAGTCTCGATGTGCAGTGGTTTATTATTGCTTTTTCTTTGCCCTTACAACTTTGTTTCGTGCCTTGCTACTCGTACGATTCCCTCGATGCATTGTAGTGATGCCACAGATCATTGCTGTGATTTTTTTGGCCTGAAATTAAGAATGAAATTTGATTTAGATAATTAAGAAATATTTAATTTTAATTCATAACTAAAAATTTGTTTTTCTTTTTTTTCAGGTAAATATCGAATGCTCCCAGAGTTCTCTTTTCGAGTTCGTTAATGGAGGTAATTTTGGAAAAAAACCGAAATTTTTTAAAAAAAAGGAAACTTTAGAAAAAAAGTGAAATTTTCAACTACTTTTTTCCTATTAAAAAAACGGCCAGACTTCATAAGTTCGTCGTAAATTCCGAAGGGATCATTGATTTCACAATGCTGCCTTTGTTTGATTAATTAAAAAATGCGAAATAACAAAATTTTAGATCACTATGAAGTTATATATCAAAATATCAGGTGCCATTAATTCTAGTCATTCCACGAGCCATTTTTTAACCGTTTCTGCTGATAATCCCTACGTAAATAGATCCGACATTGACCTTCGTAAACACAAGTACGTCAAAAGTGGCTTCACCTTCTATAATTATACGCGCAGCTTCCCCCTGCGGGGATAAAAACAATTTAAATTGAATTTAAAAATCATACGATCGCCGACTCTGTGATCAATTGGTGGTTGATGGGGTGATAATAAAAAAATCCCCTAACAAAGACGTTATGGAATACCAAGAACTGGTACGTGCTTTCTGTGTAATGATCAAATAGTATAATAATGATCATCAGGTTTTATTGTTACAAATTCATGAAATTTTGCACACAACTATTTAAATGCATGTGCTTCGATTTTTTTACCTGTTGCAAAGATTCATGAAAACTATTTCAAATGACCTTCTGGTGTTTAATATAAAAATATCGGACGTATACAAAGTGAAATGGAAGTCATTAATAATTGTTAGATGAGGATCATTTGTTTTCGGATAAAACCAGAATAGTAACTTTATAAAGCACTTATAATGGAAAACTATCCGACAGCTTTGAGGTGAGCTCAGAAGTACGACAATGATGCCTACTTTCGCCAATAGTCTTTCTTATAGTAATAAATAGTCCTTGACAGTGTTCTAGAATAGTGGTGTCCAAACTTTTTTGACCGCATACTCTTCTGACGAAAATAATCATTAATTGTACAAATTATACACCTACAATAGAATTCATGTTGGCGTACCAAAGGTGAGGTATTTTTCTTAACCATACGGGGAATATTGTCAGGGCTAGTAGATTTATTGACGTCAAGCTCTTTGAAACATTTATACACCTCGCGAGTCGTGAAAAAAACTTCGTCCATTGAGTGGGCGTTGTACTCGAGAACGGGGTGCCAAATCAGTTTCTGGTAAAGAAGGATGTGAGGCGAACCGAGGTGTTAATTCGGCATTGGATTTGGTTTCTGGTATCACCTCCCCATTATAAATGATAGAAGGTGTTGTGGAAGAGAGACAATTCCTCTTGATGGAAGTTACCAAGGACCAAGGGGCATAGCGAAGGGGAATTTTGCGGGGTCAACCCTCAGGGTGTTTTGCTTATAACTCCGAAACTATCAACTTTTCCTAAATAACCTCGCTATTACTTACAAATTCCACTGTTTCTTCGACAAGGGCTAGTTGAAAATTGTCGTAAAAACCCACTTATGTGGTGATCTTCAAGTTGTTAAATTCAAACGAAACGAAAGAGTGCAGCCTCTTGCAATTTCGAATAATTTATTAGGTTACAAGACAGGGTAGGACATTCAGATGAAGTGCTGCCAGAATTTTTGCTTTACGAACTTAGCCCCTACCCTCTCTTTCTCTTTTTTCGATGAGCATGGGATGAGCATAGGAACAAACCCGAACCTATACTATACAGGGCTGTTTCACCTACTGAACAGGCGGACTTGAACGATAAAAAATATTTCATCGATGAAGGGTTTTTGTTACATTTGGTCAAATGACACCACGGCCACACTTATGCGGAAATATGCAGCGGTTATGTATCATTTGTCATGTCAAACTTCGAATCAAATGCCGTTGTCATTTTGGATGGCTTCCCTTACGAAGCTAGTGAAAACACCAAACGAATAGAACCATTGAGAAGAGCGCAAAGAAGTTGCCGCAATATCATTTACAGAATGGATGGTGCTTACTGCCTCGTAGAATAGTTTCCTAGCAAACTCCACAAACAAGAGCCGGCTAATATCTATTGTTGTGCCTTGGACATCACTATCAACCGTCACAATGGGAAAGATTAGCTTGTTTATCATATCTTATTAACATCTGAGGTTCAATATGAAAACAACAAATAACAAGTTAATGTGAGTATTCATTCAGCAGCAGCGAAACCGTTTTTGGAAGTTAATCTAGTCTACACTGGAATTTTTTCATCGCGAGTAACTTTCTTGTCTTTACACGGAGATATCTGTGTGCGTGTCGATAATTAACTTGCTACCCGCGATTAAGCAAAGTAGGCGAAGGCGATTTGTGTATGTGTTGAGTTTTCACGCAAAAAATTTCTCGTGAACAGGTTACTAGGTTCCCTCTTGCCCTTTCTATACCTCTCTCCTAAAAACCTGGTTCTACTGCTGCTGAAGCAATACTAGTTTAGATAGGGCCAATGGGATTAAGCACGAGCATACACTTATCGGCGGAAGTCACTGTCACAATGCTAAAGTGTAGCGCGAGTTACATCAGCAAACACTGATTCCACCTCACATGAAATGAAACGTGAGCAAGGATCACATTTCATTTCATATACTGTGTGAGAAGATCTCCATATGAATTTTCTCACAACATTACCAAAAAACTCTAAGTAAGCAAAAATTGCAATGAGTAGGAAAAGCTCATAGAAATAAGAAGACATTTTTTGGACAGTTAGTCTTAAGATCGTCGTGTTTGAAATCAGTTCGCTCAAAAGGTGAATCTTATGTTTATTGGTAAAATTAAAATAAAATAAAAAGAATACCAGCTTTTAGTTAATTGCGTGTTTTTATTTTATTTTCCCAATATCAAAAGAAAAGGAAAAACTTAACTGGCGCAGTCGCATACGGTCGAGTCACACTTATCAAAAGATAAGTTTTCGCGATTTAAGTGATATTTTAAAATATCAAATATAATTTGTTAACCATCCGCTTTACCCCAACCTCCACCCATTGGAGTGAGTGTAAAAATAAATAAAGCAAAGTGAAATAATTACACAAAAAAAAAAAAAAAAAAAACACCAGTGTTTATATCTTGATGGGTGTGAGTGAGTAATACAGAAAGTGAAGAAAATTTTTATCTATGCCCAAAGCGAGGAAACAAAAACGAGCACTCCGTTATAATAATAAAGAAATAACAAGTGACAGTGATAGTTCGAACGATTTAATCAACATCAATACAATGACGGAACAAAATCCAGCTGGTTTGCCTGGACAAGCACCATCGATACCATCAGCTCAAGCGATTCCACAACAACAATTTGATCTTTCTGTGAATGATATTCTTAAAGACGCCCAGAGAATCCACGAATTCCGAGGAACGAAAGACGTAGCCCTGACTTCGTTCTTACGAGAAGTTGATTCCATACTTCAACTTTTGGAGAGACACCCCCAGGCACGCCAATATATTTATCGTCGCATTATTATAAACAAAATTCAGGGACCAGCGTTGGATGTCATCCGCACTCTAGGAACCGAGGCAACATGGAATGAAATCAAGACAGCATTAATTAACAATTTCGGTGTACAGGAAACATACCATCAGTTATACCAAAAGGCTTTATCATTAAGAAATTACCAAGTAAGAGATTTTTTTTGTAATTTAAGAGACATTTTATCAAGATTGAATGAAAAATTCGAGTACGACATAGAAAAGCCAATAGAGTTTAGCCCAAAGAACAATGAATCAATTATCTTAAAAACATTTTTAAATAACATAGACCCCAACTTAGCTTCAGTTATTTTAAATAGAAACATAAGTAATTTGAGAGATGCGTTTACTTTATTAGAAAACTTAGGACTAGTTAGAGATAGACCAAGAAACAATAACCACAGTATTAATTATAGTAGTAATTTAAATCAACACAATCATCGACGAGAGAATAATCGTAATAGTCCACCAAAAAACAAACCTAATCATAAATATTTTAATAATAATGCTATGAATCATAATAATTTTAACAACAATTCTAATCATTATGGTCATTATAACAATCCAAATGGAAGTAATAATAGACAGAATCCCACACAGTCTAGACAGTACCAAGTAAATAGGCCAACTTACTCTAGACAATATAGCCGAAACTTTACTAATAGATCTGCACAAAACAGACCAGAACCAATGGATGTAGATCACATTCAGGAAGGACACGAAGTAAATTTTCAAATGATGCCTCACAAATATACTTACCAATAGTAAATCTTACTGTTGGTAGAGACAAGTTAAAATGCCTTATCGATACAGGGTCTACTACTTCATTACTAAATGAAAAAAAACTTCCCCAATACAAAAGACGTTACCTTAAACACTCAATAAAATTCAGAACACTTGACCATTACACATTCGTAAATAAAGAAATTAAAACCGATTTACCATTGGAGTTTAATGAAGATGCTCATATGATATGGAAACTCACTAAATTTCGCGGAAAAAAATTTGATGCCATAATAGGGCAAAATTTGTTAAAGCCTTTAGGATTCATTATAGATGAGGGGCAAGACATTCTTTTAGTTAACAACAATGAGATACCATTTATAGGATATTACCCTTACAATAAAGGGGAAATTTACCAACTTGAACATATAGAAATCGATCATATAGATGAATCCTTTTTTAAGGGCCTTAACTCTGAAGAGAAGGCATTATTAGAGAACCTACTAAAGACATATAAAGATTTATTTTTTAAAGAGGGAGAGATTTTAACATGTACGAATGAAATTACTCATCAAATTGTTACTACAACAAATAAACCAATTTATTCAAAAAATTACCGGTATCCGCGAATACACGAACAAGAAATTAACAGACAAATAACCGAAATGCTTAAGAACGGAATTATACAAGAGAGTAATTCGCCTTAGAATAGTTCACTTTGGGTTGTCCCAAAAAAATTAGATAATTCCGGAAAAAAAAATGGAGAATCGTTGTAGACTATCGCAAATTAAACGAAGTCACAATTGATGATAAATTTCCAATCCCGAATATTGACGATATACTAGACAAATTGGGGAGAGCCCAGTATTTTACGACAATTGACCTTGCAAAAGGTTTCCACCAAATATCGGTCAATGAAAACGATAGACCGAAAACAGCTTTCTCAACTCCTCATGGACACTTTGAGTTCGTTAGAATGCCGTTTGGGCTTAAAAACGCCCCAGCGACATTCCAACGACTGATGAACTCGATTCTAAAAGACTTTATAAACAAAATATGTCTAGTGTACCTAGATGATATTCTCATCTTTTCCACTTCTCTACCAGAACATTTACAAAGCATCAACAAAATTTTCAATAGATTACGGGAAGCAAATTTGAAAATTCAGGTAGACAAATGCAAATTCTTCTCTAAAGAGACAGAGTATTTAGGCCACATTTTGACACCTGAAGGAATCAAACCCAATCCCAAGAAAATAGAGGATATATTAAAACTAAAACTGCCACAAACACAGAAGCAGATAAAATCTTTCCTCGGAATAACGGGCTACTACAGGAAATTCATTAGAGACTATGCAAAAGTAGCGCAACCCATGACCAGGTATTTAAAGAAGAACGCCAAAATTAACCTTCATGACCCTAATTATATCAATTCATTTGAAAAACTCAAGAAAATTATAACAGAAGCACCAGTATTAAAATACCCCGATTTTAATAAAAGGTTTAAGCTAGTAACAGACGCTAGCACCTTCGCAATAGGTGCCATTCTTCAACAGGACAATCATCCTGTATGTTATGCTATCAGAACGCTCAACGAACATGAACGCAACTACTCAACTACAGAAAAAGAATTACTAGCAATAGTTTGGGCTACGAACTATTTCCGGCCCTACCTTTACGGTATTAAATTCGATCTCTTAACGGATCACCAACCACTTAAGTGGCTACATACAAAAACGAAAGGTATAAATGTCAATCCTAGACTTCATCGTTGGTTGCTAAAGCTAGGAGAATACAATATAAATATGCACTATATTAAAGGGAAAGACAACAAAGTGGCGGACTTTCTCAGTAGAATTAGGACGGATACAAACGAAATAAATGCAGTCAATCATCTGTTGAAAGACGATGACCAAAAATCTTCTCGAAAAGGTGAGTGTGATAACTGGAACGAAATCAATGCCGTCGAAACTACAAGCCAAAGAACAGAGCCAAACAAAAAAAGCGAGAATCTAGAGACGCTGTCACAAGTCTCAATGTTAAATAATGACGAAACCTTGGAGACAATACATTCTCAAGAGGAAGATTCAAACAATCACATAGCAATTTTAGACACAGTAGTCAATCGTTTTAAAACTCAAATTATCTTGACTAATAACAAAACCAAAGAATCCGAAATTAAACATAAAAATAGAATAATATATGTGAATACCGCAGATTTGAAAAATAATCTGTCGGATATTCTACGACGATATATTAAACCAGGAAAAACTGGTATCTATACGGAATTGAGCGACAATGAGTATAATATATTGCAACAAAAAATCATTGAATTGTTCGATAATATTCACAACATAAAATTCGTTAGGTGCTCTTACTACGCTAAGAACATGAACAGCGAAGACGAGGCTTATGCTCAAATTCAAAAATACCATAAATACGAAACAGGTCATGCCGGTATTACTGAAAATTACGAAGGCCTCAAAAGATACATTTATCACCCAAACCTAAAACGACTTGTACAAAATTATATAAATAACTGCGACATTTGTAATAGAGTCAAATATGATCGTAAACCAATTAAACAGAAATTCGAATGTACCGAAACTCCTACTGATATTAAACAAATTATACATATGGATATTTATACAAACTCCAGAGGAAATTTTCTTACTTTTATAGAAAGATTTTCAAAATTTGCTACAGCTTTTTATTTGGAGGATAGAAATAACCAAACCATTATTGAAAAAATTAGGGAATTTAAAGCTCAAAGAGGACACCTTAATAAGTTAATAACAGACAACGAATTCAAAAGTATCAATATTAAAAATTATCTTAGAAACGAGAATACTGAGCTTCACTTAGTAAAATCCAATAATCACACCGGAAATGCTGACATTGAGAGACTTCACAGTACTTTAAGCGAAAAAATTAGGACATTGGGTTTAGAGTATAAAGAATTGAACATTAAAGAAAAAATGCAGAAGGCGATTGAATGGTATAACACCAGCTACCACTCAACAATTAAGGAGAAACCAATTAATGTACAAGAAGGTAGATGTTGCAAAAGGAAAATTTTCGAAAACATATCTAAAGAAAAGAGTAGGTATATCAATAAAAGAAATAAAAATAGGGAAAATTACGAAGAGAGTAGATTAGAGGGTTATATAAAAAACTATAGGAGTGTAAGACATAAAGAGGCACCCAAATTTATTAAAACTAAATTAGAAAATATACATAAAACAAATATTAAAAGGAAAAACAAATTTTCAGGTCAACTGGATATCAAAAATCTTCCTAATAATGTGGATGATAACGACAGTCCGAACCCACCTGATGCTTGATAGAATTGACACAAACTTAGGTTACATAGAAATAAAATTAGATCAAGTTAATATCATAAAAAATTACAATACTGTAATACATTTAATCAATCCTGAGGAAATTTCAAATATAATAGATACTTTAGAAGCAAATATAAATCAATCTGATCTACGAAACGAGAACATAACCCTACAATACCAAATCGAAACTATTCGAAATAAAATTCATACGCTAATTCTACATAGGCAAAAACGGGGTTTACTCAATATCGTAGGTACGGCCCTTAAATGGCTCTACGGGACGATGGATGATAACGACCGGGAAGAAATCGAAGATCACTTCAAAGTAACAGACATGAATAATCATAATATTATTGAAAACGCAAATTCCCAAGTGAAAATCAATCGAAGTTTCAATGATACATTTACAAGAATGAAGAACGTAATTGAAAATGATAGAATAAAAGTATCGGCACATTTAAACGAAATTAAAAATTATAGCAAAATCTTATACAAACAAGTAGCTTATACAGACTTTGTACTAAAACTAAAGATATTACAGGACAATGTCGAACATATTCAGGATAATATAGCCGCTTCTAGATTAGGTATCATACATAGCAATATATTAACAAACGAAGAAATTGTAGAATATCAAGTAGATTTTGAGAAATTACAAGGTATCAAACTAGCAACCGCAGTCGATAAGAATGATAATATTGTGTTTATAATAAAAATTCCAAAAGAAACAATTACTGTACAGAGAACATTACTTATGCCATTAGGCGACAAGCAAAATAGAGAATTAGTGTTAAAACCCCAAGAAATAATTAAGTATGACAATAAAACTTTTAATTTTAGTAATGGTAAAGATTTAAAGAATTTGAAACTTTGTAACAATTGCGTAATGAATAAAAACTGTAAAAGTGTATTTAATAATATTTCTGAAATTATAGAGCTAGAAGATGGCATAGTATTACTTAAGAATCAAAACAATGTTAAATTCACTAGTAACTGCGATGAACGAAAAATTATAATAAAAGGAAACTACCTAGTAAGCTTTAATAACTGTTCAATTAAAATTGGAAACCATACCATAAAAAATACACAAAGAGAATTCAAGCAAACTTTTGTTATTCCAAACTATTTAGAAGATATTAAAGAAAACAATGATAAATTGATATTTGACGATATAGACCAAGAGCCAGCGACGTATTTTGTGTTGTCATTTCATCCCTCATGAAAATTTCCACACTAAATCTTATATGCCTGCTTAACAATAAAACATACTTCTGGCAGCCCCCTGTGGCCGGGATGAACTACCCCAAAATTACAAAGAGGGTAAAAAATAAAGTTCAATTTTGTTATAGTATTACTCATGAATTTTCTGGAGATTATTTTTGATAGTATTCTCTATTTATAAAAATTAATGCCAGAACATTTACCCTTCACCTAATGCTTGCCAGAACGCTCTAAATATTTATTTAAAGGGGTTTATGGCATAAATAGTCCATTCAAAACGCGAAGGGGGTGTTCCAACATAACACCATTAAGAAAATCGAACCCTCCATGTATTTTGGGTCGCTGATTACGAAAATCGGGGTCCTGCGGTCCTAAAATATGGGCGTCGCCCTTAAAAACGAAAAAAATACCCATTTTTTAAGGGGTTGTTCGCGATAATTTCTATAATAATGAAAAATAATCCAACGAAATACACTTTTCTCAATATTTATTTGCGAAGGTGGTTGATTTATATTAAATCAAGCCAAACCTTATAACAAGGGATAATCCTAAAGGGTAAAAACCACCCCTAAATCAACTGAAAATAAAAAAAATTGTAAAAATCTTTTTTTCTAGTTTATGCTCCAAATTCGATTTTATGAGTATTGTTAGCCAAAAATAAATTATTTTCAACCCTTAAGGGGTTAAACTACCCCTACAACTTTAGAAATCAACTTTAAACAAAAAAATAAGCAAAATTTTTTTTATGCTTAATTATATTCAACACTTTACCCCATTAAGTCAGCCAAAAATTTTATTTTTTATGAAATAATTATTAAAACATTTGGAAAATTTATTTAAAATTTAAATTGGAACCTACGAAAAGAACATTTTTTCAATGTATTTTTTTTGTTTTGATTTAGGGGTGCTTTAATCCCTTTAAAAGGGGGTAAAATAAATTTTCCAAATGTTTTAATAGTATTTCATCAAAAATAATATTTTAATGTAAAATAAAAATTCAATTTTTTTCAAATTCAACTTTAATGTAGGGGTAGTTAAGTGGTGAAAATAAATAATTTTTGGGTTACAATACTCATACAATCGAATTTGAAGCATAAACTTGAAAAAAAAATTTACAAATTTTTTTATTTTCAGTTGATTTAGGGGTGGTTTTAACCCTTTAGGATTATCCCTTGTTTTAAAGTTTGGCTGATTTAGTATAAATCAACCACCAAATCGCAAATAAATATAAAAAAATGGATTTCGTTAGATTATTTTTCATTATTATAGAAATTATCGCAAACAACCCTTAAAAAGGGGTATTTTTTTCGTTTTTAAGGGTGACGCCCATATTTTAGGACCGCAGGACCCCGATTTTCGTAATCAGCGACCCAAAATACATGTAGGGTTCGATTTTCTTAATGGTGTTATGTTGGAACACCCCCCTTCGCGTTTTGAATGGACTATTTATGCCATAAACCCCTTTAAATAAATATTTAGAGCGTTCTGGCAAGCATTAGGTGAAGGGTAAATGTTCTGGCATTAATTTTTATAAATAGAGAATACTATCAAAAATAATCTCCAGAAAATTCATGAGTAATACTATAACAAAATTGAACTTTATTTTTTACCCTCTTTGTAATTTTGGGGTAGTTCATCCCGGCCACAGGGGGCTGCCAGAAGTAACTTTTATTGTTAAGAAGGCATATAAGATTTAGTGTGGAAATTTTCATGAGGGATGAAATGACAACACAAAATACGTCGCTGGCTCTTCTTCTAATATAGTATTAGGGCAAATCGAAAATACAAAAGAATTCAAAGAATTAAAATATGAAAGTAAAACTCATTATATATATTCAGGCATAATAACAACCATATTTATAAGCTTTCTTCTGATCATTGCAATATATGTCTTAAAAATAAAACATAAAAATAAAACTATAGTTATAAAAAATAAAGAGCCTCAGGAGAGCCTCGATTTTAACGAAGGAGGAGTTACATCAGCAAACACTGATTCCACCTCACATGAAATGAAACGTGAGCAAGGATCACATTTCATTTCATATACTGTGTGAGAAGATCTCCATATGAATTTTCTCACAACATTACCAAAAAACTCTAAGTAAGCAAAAATTGCAATGAGTAGGAAAAGCTCATAGAAATAAGAAGACATTTTTTGGACAGTTAGTCTTAAGATCGTCGTGTTTGAAATCAGTTCGCTCAAAAGGTGAATCTTATGTTTATTGGTAAAATTAAAATAAAATAAAAAGAATACCAGCTTTTAGTTAATTGCGTGTTTTTATTTTATTTTCCCAATATCAAAAGAAAAGGAAAAACTTAACTCGCGTGCTCAGTGTAGCGCGTGCCTCTGCCCGGTAAAAATTGATTCACAACAAGCTGTGGAGGACGTTGATATCCTAATGATCACAACCGCTCTTATGATGGCCTAGTCAAATGAATAAATGACATTGGTAGGGGAAGATATCGACTGTTTTGGTGATTAGATTGGCCTGGGTAGCCCTGATATAAATAATGTCTTATTTTTGAAACAAGGAAAATTAAAGGTGTATCAAACCGTCTAGAATCTACATCTTGCTGCTGGGCATAACCCTTTCAGACCATATATTGTTCCTGCACGACATGATTAGTTGTGGAACATGAGAGTAGCCTGAACGATTTCAGGTACAGGCAATACATATGTAAGTATATTCATCGTGCAAAAGTAAAACGAACATTGCCTCACCACACCCCGAAGCTGCTGCCCGTCAACATTCACTGAGAGTTTACCTTCAGGTGCAGCAGTGGTTTTCGGTCAAACCAAAAAATGACAACCCCTTGGAACCCTGCGCCGGGCTCGATACTCTGGCACATTTCTTGTAAATGGAAAAAGGCTCCATTGCTCCCCGATATGAATATCGTGCGAAGGGTTGTGTGATAACATCCAGCTCCGACAGCAGGACAGCATTGACATAGACCATCATCTCTCAATAGAATTTTATAAACCCCCTAAGTTTCCCCCTGCCCTGAAACATTGTCATAATGATTAAAATAATATGAAATGATCATGTCGAACGAGGTCCGGAACGGAACCCGCAAAGATAGTGCTGCGGAAAGTACCGAAAGGAAAAATGAGACCAGGACGACCTAAGAAAAGATATATAGACGGCGTCGGTTAAGGCAAGGCAATTACGAATAAGAAACTGGAAAAGACGGATATCGACAATCATGGAGGCGAACGCCTTTAGGAAGTCAGGGCCAACAAGAGGCTGTGAAGCTCCTGATGATGATGAAAACTCAGAAGGCAAGAGTACCCTGGAGATTCTTTTGCTGCTGCTTTTAAAACCCGTATTCCGTGTAGCCCCGGGCCCGGTATTCCCGTGCACCCGTAGAGATAGCCGCCAATTTTAAAAATTTGCCTTTTTTGCTCCTCTTGATGTTTGTATCTGTTAGTTTAGTATGGATATAAAAACTTTTTATTTTTTTTTCTTTTAAAAATAAGGGTTAACAAATAAAAACTCGCAAGAGTATTGAATATCTCAAAAAAGGAGAGGACATAAAGTACTTTGAAGAGGAATTTGGGGTTCCGCCTAGAATTTTCTGCGTGCCCCTCGGGTTACGCGTACCGTGGAGACCACTGCTCTAGAAGATAGTATAACAGGTGGCATATAATGCTAGCCCGATTAAAACTAAAGAAATGAGGATAAATGCAAACACCCTTGAACTCACAGCGCTGATTAACCGTGACGTGGAATATTCTGGATAAATTCTGTTACCTCGGTAGCATTATTATCAAAAATGGCGGGGCAGAAGAAGACGTCAGTTCCAGAATAAATAAAGCAAGAAGTGCTTCTAGAGATCTATCTCGCATCTAGAGATCAAAGGAGATCTCAACTAAAACCAAATTGCGGCTGTTCAAGTTCAACTTTAAGGCAGTTCTTTTGTATAGTTGTGGAACATGGTTGCTCGATAGCCTCGAGGATGAGGCGGTCGATTATCACCGCAGAAGGTTGCGGTTTGATTCTAAGTAAGGTCATGGTCCCTAGTCTTTCCACTTCACCTGCTCCGATCGTTCTGAAATTTTGGCACATCATTCTTAAATTCATTTACTTTCGATTTCCGTCGAAAAAAATTTCAATTTTTTTGAAAGTTATAAAGTGTAATAAGCCATTATGGAGGATCCACACTAGGCGGACTTAGCTCATACGCGCTTTTGCCTTTCTTTTCATATAGAGTTTAATGACTGTTCTACGACCAAAGGCAGTGTGGCCAAACTGCGCGGACAAAAGGCTGTGCAAAAAAGGTACATACGTACGGCCTTTCAAATGAAAATTGATTTTTTCTCTATGTAGATTAATCAATATGGGCCAAAAGCGCGTGGAATCTAACTCCGCGTAGTGAGGAGGGCCCTTAACTCTACTTAATTGAGGCAGAAAGATACATATATATGTGTAAAGCATTTATATGGTAAATATTCTCGACTGAGATAAACTTGCAGTTAGCTTGAATTCTGGCTTGAATGCAAATTGTACTCGGTACTCGATTCTATCCTATAAGTATAATCATATGAGTAAACGTTCTGGGTCAAATGTATCGACTACTGATATCAGTAGAATGGAAAGTTTACTCATATGAGTAAACAATAGAGATGCCAGAGATGACTGGACAGATGGTGTTATCCCGACTGGGTCAATTTGTATCTACACAGATGGCTCAAAAATTGGAAACAGCGTAGGTTGTGGTATCTTTTCCGAGGCATTAAATATAGATACCTCTTTTCGTCTACCCGACCATTGCAGCGTCTTCCAAGCGGAAGTCACTGCGATCTGGGAGGCTCTCGAATGGCTGAGGATAAATAATATATCTCATAAGAATATATGTATTCTATCGGATAAGCAGGCGGCCCTCAAGGCTCTTAATTCTGTCGTTACAACATACACGACTGTTCTGAACTTCCGCAGGTCTCTGTGTGAGACTGCTACTCAGTTTGATATAACTCTGTGTTGGGTTCCTGGACACAGGGGAATTAGTGTAAACTGTAGGGCAGATGAGCTTGCTAGTCAGGGAACCGAAGTGGAAAGGTCGCCCCACTTAACCCAGATGGGAATGCCCTTAGCCACCTACAAACTGGCTGTGAGAAAAATCAGCTTAGCTCGAGCCGGGCTGAGATGGAGCACAGCAACAGTGTACCGCACTCTTCACACCTTGGACGCAAAGCGTTCAATATCTCTTGTTCAGCTGAACAAAAAAGAGCTATGTAGTGAAGGTGCTGACCGGTCACTGTTCCTTTGGCCCGCACGCCGAAAGATTGGGACTTCCCCACAACGATTTATGCACAAGTTGTGGCAATGAGGATGAGGAACAAACTGTCTCCCATCTTCTCTGTACATGCCCGCCCCTCGCGAGGAGGAGAGAGACCTTTCTTGGCTCACCTTTCCTTGATAGATTGAGTGAGCTGCAAAACACTTGTGTTCCTGACCTCTGTCGCTTTATTAAAAGCTCCAAATGGCTTGAAATGGCCTGATTTTTGTCCCAACACTAGAATGGCATCACAATGGGCCAAATGGTGTGCCTAAGTGGGATCCCTAGTGGTGGGAGCAGCCATTTCAACCTAAACTATCCTAATCAATCGAGAACGACGTTTCCTCTGCTGCCGTGAAGTTTGCCACATTCTAAAAAGTAGGGAAATTATAAAATTTCCCCGTAACCTGTATAGAAAACGCGATAAAACCTGCGTTTTTAGAATTGTATTGCGAAGAACTATATAGTTCATGAACAGATATTACAAGTGGAAATTTGATTAAAAATATTCGCGCCCTGTCGTGGTAAAGAGCTGAAAAAATAACAAAAATTAAAGTTTTTTAAGATTTGAAGTTGTCTTTGCAAAACAATGCAAAGGAATTAAATCGATCGATGACTGCATTCCGGAATTACCTAAACCGAGGGAAAATACAAACAAAACAGCAAATATGACAACAAAAAATAACGGACTAACAAAAACATTTTATGCTTCGCGAATTCCATAAAAATACCGTAACTTCCACCCAAATACCGCGAAATTTGGATCCTTCCGTGTTTGCGAGTTGTGTGAGACAAAGTGACAAAAATGTTTACCAAAATGTTGAAAAAAAAACCTTTGACATAAACATGCGAGATTGGTATTTGCGGAAAAATACATTCATTGGACTTCAATCTTTAGTCTTTAGTGACAATAAACGTTTTAATTAATTAATTTATTTATTTATTTATTAGCCCAACAAGGCAAACTTAAATTAAAATAGATAGTAGCACAACCGTTCTTATTGTATAAAATAATTGAGTTAACAAAAACAAGTCTGGTATAATTTTAATTTAATAACCAATGAAAACTACTGAAACTTAGGCTTATATTGTCAGTAACAGTAGGATTTATGGTATACGTAGGGGTATAAGCTAGTTTTCTTTTATAGGATGCCTTGTTAAATAAAAGACAGAAACAAGAGCTTTGATTATCGGTTGACGGGTTCGTTCCTATATATTTGGTGTGATGTGGGTATTCCCTAAGCAATTTCGTGTATCATCTGTGTCAAACTTCATCATTGAATTTGACCTTTCCAACAGAAGCTATGCTTTAAGTTTTCTGCTTAGGACGCTGAATTCTTTAGCTCTTTTTTTTGAAACCTAGGAACTTGTTGGCTCATAGTGCAGATTGAAAGAAAATGCGGTATGCTGAGTGTATGCGTGCGAGTATCGAAGCAGGCTGACAGCCTACAAACGAGCAGGCGAGTGGGCTGTGTGTGTGCGTGCGAGTATCGAGATTCTAGCAGCCTAAGAAAGGAGGAGGCGAGTGCCCAGCCGGGTGCGCAACTCTCTCTCTCTCTTTCTCACTCTCTCCTCTGTCTCTTTTTGAACGCTTTATATTAGCTTCATCTGTATCTTGTATCATGTATGTAAACAAATCTTGCAACTTGATTTTGACCCACTTTCATAATAACCGATCAACTACAAATTTTGCACATAGGTATAGTTCGCGTGACAATGCAATCTGAACATTTTGTAAAAAAATCAGATGACGGCCAATTTTTGTATTTGTATTCCCCGACCCCCGATATGATACCCATATGAAAGGGTATGACAGGTAGAATACAATAAGATGTGTGGCGTCTTTCCAAATTCAAAATGGCGGATTACCTTTTACTTTACCACGCCCTCAGTATGGGTATCAAATGAAAGGGTATGACGATTAAATATACCCATATCGCCATTCCCAAATATACCCATATCGCCATTCCTTTTCTACTTATTACAAAAAATTGGTAGAAAATTCATCTTCAGATATATTAACCAAACGTTTTTGTGAATATTTGAAAAAATTGCAGTTAATAATAGTCTCCAAAGCTGGTTATATGATTACAGGTTTATTTTATTAACTCCGGTACAACGAATTTCGGGGACACCATTCTTGAAACCACTTACTTCTTCTCAACCAAATTACAGTGCTTATATTCTAGTAGAAGTAATTCCTATCTATGCTTTAAGTATCTGGCCTTATACTAGCACCGCCACATGAGTCAGTAATGTAATTAATAAGTATGAAATTTCGCTTTGATGCAATACTTGGGACACGTGAATATGCAATTCCGAAAAATTTCGTGGTTAAGGTTAATGGTCGGGAATTCTTGTATTTTTAAGACTCGTTGATAATTGGCTTCGCGTGTAATGATTCATTTAATTTGTAGTGAACTGACGAATAAGAGTGTTCAGTATATAGGGATACAAATATGATAAGTATTTCCTGTGGTGGATTCGGTTTTTGCAGTAATAATTCCGCCCGTTTTTCGTCCATGAATCTGCAAACTTGATCAGATCATTCTTCTGACGTTTGAAGTTCTAAACTAAAAATGATTTACACTTAAATGTACGAAAAATTACGAGAGTTTGTGAATTGCGGTCCTGTAACATTTGATTCACCAATTCGTTCAATACATAAATTTCTTGCCCTATGTATGGGGCTACGATTAATAGATTTTGATTCAATTCTATAGGATTTTTTTTCGTAAAAGACTGAAAGGTAGATGACAACTCCTTTTTTAGTGCCGGCAATCGAGTTATTTATTTGGTTATATTACATATGTGCAAACTTAGTAAAAATAGCATAATTGAAACCAAATATATAAGAGTATTTTCAAAGGATATGCTGTGCTTATTCGTTATTTCTCAAGTTATAATGAGTAGCTTGATATTGCATTCCGATTTTGTAGATTTTTATTTAGTTATTTTCAAATCGGTTCAGTCTTATTACAGTCATTTATAAAGTCAAAGTAATCATGTCACTATTAAACTATTACCTGGTCTATGCCAACACTCTAGCATAAGTTCGGATTCTAGCAGAATCGCTCTTTGGAGCTAGATGTAGAACTTTTCTCTCGAACAAGTCTAAAGGTGCGTTTAAACTATACGAGTTTTTTTGCCAGTTATTACAATGGCTAGTGATGGAGCCAGGGTAATGTAAACATCATGTCAGTGCCCTGGTTGGGACACTAGTAAAGCACTGGCACCAACGCCGACACGATTTTCCTGGTGCAATCTGAACACCTTGAACAGTTACACTGGCAACTTGACAAACTTTTCGGTCAAGTTGTACGAATTTTTTATTCGGATTTATTATTTTCGTAAAAGTATTATGACTAAAAACGATTTTAAACTGGAAAAAGAACGAACAGATTGAAACCATGAAAAAGCGAAGTTTTAGAACCACAGGCGGTTCTTGTCACCTGAAAACAAAATTACGTTTTTTTTAAATAACCCATTTATTAAAGTAGACACCTCACCAACTCAGTTGGTACGGATATTTCTTTGAAAAAGCGTGAATATGTAAGCATAATTGTAGTTGTAAAGGGCCCCCCAGACGATCAAACGGTTTGACTCAAACCTTACGTGTTTGATCAAACCATTTGAAGTCACTTTGGAATTGCGTCAGACTAGAAGCGCAGTTTTAAAAGTCGCTTTAAACCAGAAGGAACCATTTTCCGGACAACACAACGGATTGCTTCGAAATTTAGCGCAAGACTGATGAGGTTTGATCAAACGTCGCGAACACGATCAAACGGCGCTTCAAAGAAACCAAAATATGAATTTCCATCAAACGGGCTTCAAACACGTAAATAATTGTCAAACCTGTCAAACCAACCGCGTAAACGATCAAATTAGTGTGACTACAACCAAAATGTGTGAGTCAGGCCGTTTAACCGTCACGGGGACCCTTAAGATCAGACGGCATCAAATGCTAGGGTCGAAAGAGCAAATGGCATCTGTTTTAACGCTATTTTACTATTTATTCTACTACTATTACTATTTACCAGAAGTGGGGATGATTCCACTAGCCCTTAAACTGCATTGCTTGTGAGGACCGTCCCTGGGAGCGAACCGGATAAATAAGCCCAATGGTTGGAGAGAACTCTGATACAAATATGAACTACTCTACCTACTTCAAAAGGCGTAGTGTTACCTGCCGCTAAAAATCTTAAGGGTAATGCCAAACGTTCTCAAGCACTTATGGAACCCTCTAAGCAGGTGTCTTCCTTTCAAATTAAGGGTCTTTCACAATATAGTAAAATCGCTGGGTGTCGCCCGTATGAAATTTTTGTAACATTACTCATCATCACTTGGTAATTCTTTCAACACTATTATAACAACCTTCAGTTTCTCGTTTAGAAATCCATTCGTGGACCTACATATATACGCCTTCTTTTCGGTCTCTTTTCTTCTTTATCATCACATAACAAGTATGCAACAATTCTGCAGCAATTTTTACTTTTTCTGACGTCATTTAACCAAATACCAATACTAGTCATTACTTTTTTCTGAAGTTCCTCTCCAAATAACTTTTCCAGAGATCGGGATTCCCAATGTGAACACCATCAATTTCTATTGCCAGAACTCTGTTACGTTAAGCACCTTAAGTCTAAATCCTGAACTATAATAGACGTAGATCGACGTACGTTTTTAACGAACGTACACGTACGTCTCTCTCACCGTAGACCTTGACGTACAATTGACCATAATAATCGCAGTAAACATTGTTTGAATTTGAGTCTGAATACAACAAGTATGCTACGATTTTGACATTACAACGCTGTCAACTGGGATGGGTCCTATAAGACGGCGTTATACTACGTTTAACGAAACATTAACGAAAACAAGTGCAAGTGATGCACGTTTATTATAGTCAATCATTAATTTACACATAGGAGCCCTTTTAACGCAGGGATTGACGTACGTTCTTTCACGTCTATTACAGTTCCGGCTTAAGAAATCAAAATGAGTTTTTATTAGCATGAAAGTCTGGCATCATATGCCGGTCTTGGTAAGACCATCGGCTTATGCAGCAGCAGATTGGATATCATGCTACTAATGGCCTAAGACAGGAGAAGAATTGCGCATCTTAAAAAGATTACCCAATTTCGTATAATGTATAGTCTAGTTTTCGCGCCGCCCACTCAATATCAGATCACTTTCCCCAAAAGTCAGGTTCAAGAGAAGGCAGGTCAAACCGTCTCCTTGTCAGACCGCCTTATAGATATTAATTGGCCGGTGAGTGTTCCGAATATTTTTATTTGGGTTTCCAAATCGGCCGTGGTCAATTTGCACGGTGATGTTAGTTTATTTGGGATTCCGAATTCTTTTACGGCCTTGTCGATAAAGGATATAATGTCTTTGTTAGGCGATCTTTGCAGATTAATGGACAATGGGTGGAGTGAATAAAAACTAAGTGTACACTTAAAGGGAACACTCCTGAGTGGAGTGTTTCGTTAAAGGTGAACATTCGATTTGGTGTGAATAAAAATTCTCTCATTCAAATACTATTCACTCATGGGAAATTTTAGTTCACTCATGGGAAATTTCGGGATTAAAGGGAAATGCCATTTTTTTGAAATTAGTAGGCTATAAACGTGGACGGATTTATATTTGTTGATTTAGTTTTGCTTTGAGAATATTTATTTAGGGCTAAACGAGTTTCTGTGGGAAAAATTTACCTTTGCGGGATTTAGTTTGGGCAAAAAATGGTTTTGCTGCCGAATCCGCTTTGGTGGTTTAGTTAGGGCAAAAGGGAAAAATTGCCTTTTGGGGTTTTTAGTTTGGCCAAAAGGGGTTTTGTTGCGAGGTCAAGCATTTATGTAATGCTGAGTAGATTAAGATCTTTAAACGGATTGAAAATTGAAAATATAAAACCAGTACAATTAACAGACTAAAAACCATGAAATGTTGATGCTCTTGAGGAAATGGAGCGCATGAGAAACTTACCTTCTGCTTTTTAAAATGGATCAATTTAAAAATTTCTTAGTTATTTATAGTTGCGACTTAATAGTAAAAAATAATTTTTTCCTTGGCAGTGATAGGTATACACAAGAAAAGTTTCCTTGCAAAATAAGAAATTCTAGAACTCAGGCTTATCTTAAAGTTTAATTTGTATTAACAATTTTAAAATTATATTCTCGTTTAACTTTAAATGTTTGAACTCTTATCAATGAATTGGGTAAATTTACAGCTTTTCAAATGCATTAATAAAAGTTTGGACATCCATAAGTATAATCATAATTGTTTAACTGCAACACATGGAACTCAAACTACAATTCATTGATAAGAGTTCAAACATTTAAAGTCAAACGAGAATATAATTTTAAAATTGTTAATACACATTAAACTTCTCATTTTGCAATGAAACTTTCACTGCCAAAGAAATAATAATTTTTTACTTTGTAGTGCATTTTATTTATAAAAGTTATTTATTTTAAAAGTTTTTTTAATTTATTTTATTAAGAAGAATGAAAAAGGTCCTCGCAACCAGCCTCAAATTATACAAGTGTTCACTCACAGGCAAACGTTAAAACTTTCTTTTATTCACTCCAAAATGAAGTGTTCACTCTATATGGAGAAATGACAGAGTGAAGTACTTAACGAAACCTAACGAAGGTGATTTTTATTCACGCCAAAATAAGTGTTCACTCCAAAAAATTGAATGAACACTTGCACTCAGTTTTTATTCACACCACCCAATATCTTATCTACAGGGTGTATTTGTTAAGTTTACAAAGAGGTCGGCTGTTGACAGGTTTTGGTTAGACGCACAAAAAATTGTATGGGTGCGGTGGGGGGATTCGTAACGGTTTAGCCGCTAGAGCATTTTGACATTCTTTTGTTAAAATTTTACATATCACCCTGCATATTTTGTAACCGTTAGCAGTGAACGCAGAATACTCCCACCTATCTAAAATTGTAATCCTACGAACTTCAAATTCTGGTTATCAACTTCAACTACCTTTTTCTCCAAAAAATACGTAGTTAACCTATACTTTTTTGCCAAAATCAGAAAGCTTGGAATATTTCCCATGAATGAAATTATAAGCAAGTTATAAGCAATTTTAAAGGTAAGAGTATTTGGCACTTTTAAGTTCTTTTTCGTATAAGCTTATGTCGAAAAGTACCAAATAAAGCCAATTTTAACATCAAACTGCTTATAACTTCAAAAGTAAAGGCCGTAACATAAAAATGATCTGGAAATTATTCATAGGAAAACTTCAAGCTTTCTAATTTTGGGAAAAAAATAATCTTTTTTGGAGAAAAAGCTAGTTAAAAAAACCAAAATTTTGACTTTGACGACTCATGAATTTGTAAAGCATATTTAAAACAAGAATACAAAAATAGACTTTCATTTATACAGAATTTTCAGTATTTCCTAAGTTGAAAATTAGTTTTCCATTTCATTCATATTTCATTGTTTAAATGATTTCATATGCGGCATATGTAATGTTTGGTATTCTTATGTTTATGATACAGAGCTCAAGGCATTGATCAATACGAACTGTCAATTTTCAGTTGATAGGCCATGGGAAGGGATCGGAGTGAAGTTTGCGGGATTGAGCACCCTGCTCTAGCCTATCAGCTATCAACTGTCAATTGACAAAGGAACAGAGTAAATGCATTGAGCCATGTATCATCAGCCTTACAAGCATGCTGAAGTTTGACAGTTACATGCTAAAGTTTGAATTATTTGAATATTGCCGAAAGTTGTGAACAAAACATTTTTTCACTAGAATGAACTCCGTGGATTAACTTTTTAAGGCGCAAATAACAATAAGTTATTATTGTATGTCTTTTGCACTAAATTAAAATATAAAAGAGCGTTATTTTCGAGCATTAATTAGTTATATAAACGTTCACATTTTGAGTTTAAAAATCATCTTCTAAGTTTCTGAAAAAATATTTTAGTTGTCAGCCTTGCATGTAATTTGTTTATTCGCATTTCCTTAATCAGAATGGTTTGTTGTTGTTCCTGTCTTATCTAAAATTATTTAAATTGAATTTTTATATTAACACGTCTGGGCAATTGAGAAAAGAAAACCTAATCAAACTCTTGTTAAAATCAAATTTAGCGAACAGAGAATTCGCACAAAGTAATTAGCCATTAAGCCAGAATTCGTACAAGCCTCGGGGGGCCTCGGTAGTCTAGGGAGTAAGGCGCCTGGCTACTATCCCAGAGGTCCCGGGTTCGAATCCCGGCAGAGCCCCACGGTCCTTCGCCTTTCCCACCTTCTTTCTTCTTCCCTCCTTACATTCCTCATTCCCCCTGTCATAGCCTTCCGCTAGCATTGCCCCGCTCCACCAAGCGCATGTCATCGGTTGCTTGATGGGATTCAACTCGTTTCAGGAGGCATAACACTCCAGCGAGTTGTTTCTCTTTGCCCCGATGCCAGAGTCGCGATAGAAATGGTTGGGGTTAGGTGGTTGTGGCAGTTCCTTCCTACTTCTCTCTTCCCCTTCACTGTCTATCGACTAGAGCTTGCTGTTTGACATTGCACTCTATACGAAGAAAATAGATTGTCGACAGTACAAAGGGCTTTCCCTGAGCTCTAGTCTTCCACATAAAAAAAAGCTCTAAATGGCATTTTTTCAATTTGCAACAAAAGCAATTAAAATTGTAGTGAGTAAATTCTATTATATTGAAGCTGGTATAAATCAAATGCGATAGCACTAGTAATGCCTTATAACCATTAATTTGTATTCTATATTAACATTAAAAACAAAGTCAAACAATTTTAACATAAAAACACACAGTCAGTTTTCACTAGTTTCATAATTTAAATAAACACAGGGCTCAAGACGATCACTCAAAGCCGGAGTTCACCATTTAGTTGAAATGAAACTGGAATGTTTGAAAACCACTGAAAAGTATTACAATTGCCATCTGGTGATCAGTTTCGTAAAGTTACTTCGTAGCGTCATAAGGTATTATACCTATGACTTTAATCAATCCCACCTACCCAGAAAACATTAATTCGCAGCCAGGTGGGGATAGTTTTTACCGAACAGAAGCAATAAATAGCAAGTTCCCCTCAGCTTATTTCCAGAAGGCGTGGAACAGCCATCCAGTAAACATTGGAGTGCGACGCAAGTTTTATGTACAATAATTATCTTCAAATACTCCCCCTGGTTTTTATCGTAATGCTTTTTCTTCTTCTCCTAAAATTTGCTTCGGCAGTCTTTGTCACGGCCAAAAGCTCTTCAGAGATAGGCCTTCAAAAATCCGACATTGACATTACTGCGGTGGTGAAATGTGACAAAAAGTTCATAACAACATAAAAAACCCAACTAGTAAAATACCATCTAAAATTCAGATGTCTAAATCGCGCCAAAACTATATTGAAAATTAGCTTAATCTCGTGACGTTCGAGCGCATTTTTTCCGAAGTGAAATCCGCCAAGGTTAATTTAGTGCGAAGATTTCGCAGTTCACCGCCCCATAAGACGGTCAGAATGACACGGAAACCTGGCATGTACTGGGTGTGATTCAAAATGGTCCACAGCCACAGACACAGCTTATTAATGCGCGTAGGTCAGGGGCTTGTGCAAATTTCTTACTGAATTTTGGTTGTTTGTTATGGCATAAATGACCTAAAACTAAATTTCGCAACTTTTTCAGTTATTTTGTTTTTAATAGGTTGGAATCGGGTATAAAATAAAGGTTGACAAAATTAGTGTCGAGGGTGTGCTAAACTAATTCTGCATTTCAAATTTTTCTTTTTGGTTTACATATTTTTTCTAATGTTTCGAACCTGATTCTTTCTATGCAATTACGATACACATAAAAATTCTTTTACAGTTTCTTCACCTGCCTGAAAAACTTGTTTATAATTATTTTATTTATAGCTGCTTGTCAAATTCCGTAAACAAATGTTAATTCGAAAAAACCGTAAAAAGTTGTCTCGTCGTTTCCGTTTTCACTTTCATTCAAACCAAATAAAAATTGCATAACAAAAACGTCGTTGGCCACTCGTAAAATCAGTCACGTTTTGTTTTGGTTTATTGTAAAACTCCTAGATATATGTTGATTTTGCGTTTAATATACTCATTTTCGGTTGCATACTTTTTGGGGAACCAAATTTGGAAGTTTAAAAAAATCCAAAAAGTTTACTTCAAAATGTTGGGGCACTGTTATACTAATGATTATAAAGGTTGCCAAAGTCAGTTGTCATCTTATCCAAGTCGGAGTTTCTAGTTTATTGTTTCTGTCCCGGTTGTTCGGGTCTTAACCGTCAATTTTCGCAGCAATGCAATAAAGATATTACGTTGCTGAATGAAAATTCTTGATGTAGACGCGGCAAATACACCCAGCAATTTTACGGGCAATAATTGCCTATAGGTTATAAGTTCGGCAATTTTTGAAACCAACATGACAAAAGATTAAAATTAACAAAAGCAGATTTTTGCTTGTGCTGAAAACTAGGGCTGTGGATTCGATCCAAAAATTGTTTTTTTAAATTCTCAATCCGACTCCGAATCAAACTCCTAAACACCCTAGTGGCTAAACCGTTACTCCGATTGCGACTTCAGTAACTAGAAAATGTCTTCAGGCTACGACTCCCACTCCACGACTCCCCGCAGCCCTATTGAAAACTAGCAAAAAAAGTGCTACTATATAAACTACAATCCCCTGTTTGATTCATACAATTACCGACTTCTAGGTAAACACAAAAGCCTAGTTTGGAACCTCTATTTAAGTTGAATTGGCGAATTTAGTCAGGTTAGGAATTTCAGCTGCCCAATTTAAAATGTTACTGCTGTCGAATTAGTAATTTATTTCAGGTATCAGTATAAAAAAGACATTTCATTTTTTATATATTATGTACTATTTCATTTTTACAGCTGTTTTTACTTTTATTGCTTCTCTGACGTGGCGGTGCTATTTAAAACACAGTAATGGACTTATTGAAACGAACTTTTGGAAAATCGCAACACCTCTCCGTGGATAATCTGGTACAATAGTATTGAGCTATAAGAAGAATCACTAAACAGCTATAGGGAAAGCACTCTACTAAAAAGCATGCCGTAAAGAGTGCGGATGGAAGGCTGCTGTGCAGCGACGAGGAGCAACTCCAAAGATGGAGAGATTACTTCTTCGTCGCCCTGAATGGTTCATTTACACAGGAACCTCAGGAAAACAACAGCAACAATGCACAGCCAATACGAATCACCACTCGTGCCCCATCCAAGACTGAAATAGTAACCGCAATTCATGCAATGGCCAATGGTAAAGCAGCTGGAAAAGATGGCATCCCGCCAGAATTGTTGAAAGCCGACTCAAGCCTCATAGCAGATGCGCTACAGCCAATCCTGGAAATAGCATGGAACACCTGTACCTTTCCGGAGGATTGGACGGAAGGTATCATAGTCAAAATACCAAAAAAGGGGGACCTAACAATATGTGACAACTGGAGAGGCATCTGTCTATTATCTACTGTGGGCAAAATCTTGTCCCACATATTACTATCAAGGATAAGAGAGGCAGTAGATCGAACGCTTAGAAGACAGCAGGCTGGATTCAGAAAAGGCCGCTCCTGCATAGACCACATTAACACCTTGAGAATCATAGTGGAGCAGTCTACTGAATTCCGATCCCCCCTTTACCTTGCTTTCGTAGACTATGAGAAAGCGTTCGACTCGGTTAATAGGAGCTTTATATGGCGAGCTCTTCGGCAACGTGGACTGCCGGATAAAATAATAGAATTGATAAAAGCTCTATACAACAATTCCAAATGCAGAGTTCTTCACAATGGAAAACTCTCCGACAGCTTTGAAGTGAGCTCAGGAGTACGGCAAGGATGCCTACTTTCGCCATTACTATTTCTTATAGTAATAAACGACATCCTTGTCAGCGCTCTAGATACTAGAACAGGTGGCATACAATGGGGATTGTTAGACCGCCTTAAGGACCTCGACTACGCGGATGATATCTGTTTGCTGGCCCACAAACACCAGGACCTCAAAAACATGGTAAACAATTTGGCAACAGAAAGTAGCTCGGCAGGCTTAAGGTTAAATCCGACTAAAACCAAAGAAATGCGGATAAATGCAAACACCCTTGAACCAACAGCGCTAAATAACCGTGACGTGGAACTGGTAGATAAATTCTGTTACCTCGGTAGTATTATTACCGAAAACGGCGGTACAGAAGAAGACGTCAGTTCCAGAATAAATAAAGCAAGAAGCGCATATGCATGCCTGTTTCACATATGGAGATCGACGGAGATCTCAATTAACACCAAATTGCGGCTGTTCAACTCCAACGTTAAGGCAGTTCTTTTGTACGGTTGCGAAACATGGAAAGTCACCCAATTCATCACAGGGCGCCTACAAGTTTTCATCAACAGATGCCTACGTCGTATCCTAAAAATCCGCTGGCAAGATAGAATTTCAAATGAAGAACTATGGCGCCGTGCCGGCCAAGAAAGGATAGACGACCAAATCAGGCGAAGGAAATGGAATTGGATTGGCCACACCTTGCGACGCGAAAACGAGAATCTAGCCAAACAGGCCCTCGACTGGAATCCGCAAGGAACCCGTCGAGTCGGAAGACCTAGAACAACGTGGAGGAGAACCCTATTAGCAGAGGCCGCAACAACCGGGAGATCCTGGTCAGAGCTGAGAGCTGTCGCGCAAAACAGAGTCCGCTGGAGGGCAACTGTTTCCGCCCTATGTCCCATGAGGGATTAAAGGAGCAATTAGATTAGATTAGATAAGAAGAATTACTTTTAAAACAAAGCCGAGTTTGTGGAACACTAGCGGGTAACCAAGGACTACCAGCTTCTTTAAAAAATCGGTTTCTTTGTTTAAACGACAAAGTCAAATACAGAGTTATACCTTAGTTTCTTCCTTGGTTATGTTCTTCTTACCACCTTTCAGATTTTTTGTAGTTTCTTCAGAAGTTGCCTTCTTTCTACTTCCCCTCATATTTTTGGCTTTTTTTGCGAAGGACCCGGGGCGGCGTCCCCGCCACCATTCATTATTTCCAAAGCTCTTTTGGGTGACAATGTTTCACCTTTCAAATTATTTAACTGTGTTTTTAAACTTCACCTTGAAATTGTCACAATAGTTAGCTGCTAGAGCTTTACGAGAGAAAAAATTGTTGTTTGTTTTTTCGGTGTCCGAATTTGTAATGAGCTTGACAATGTAATACCGCAGACACGCTTGTGGTATAGAAATTGAGATCGAGATATTGCAGTTTTGTCATATTGCAATAAGCTACAACGCAATTACTAATGCTTATACAGTGTTAGTAATTGTTGAAAACATGAACTAAATTGACCTTGTAGGACAAATTAAAAGAAGGATGGAGAGAGTTTTGGAATTACAGTAATCTAGGGAAAGAGATAGTTTTGGAGCACAACACATAGTGAAATGAGAGAATTTTGAAAAATTGCATCATCTTTGAAGTAGTGCTGCACACGAGACGAGACGAGACGAGATTTGGCCCAGTCTCGTCTCGGTCTCGAAAAAATGGGTATTTGCAGGTCTCGTCTCGATCTCGTCTCGTCTCGTCTCGAAAAGTCTCGAATTTCACTGTCAATAAGACAAATTGCTCAGTCTTCTGTATTTCGAGAAACATCAAAATGTGCCATATTAATGAAATTGTATACAAATATTCCTTATATTTACATGCTAGTCACTTCACATTCGTAGACACGTAAATCTGCCTTTTGCAGTGGCACCAGGGCGGGGTAGAGGGGATCAATGAATCGAAAGTTAATTTCTAATTTGTGTAGAGTCCGTTCCAAAAGAGAAGAGGTACATTACAGTCATTTCATTTCATTTCAACGAATTTCATTTTAAAGGCGTTGAAATGAAATGAAATGACAGTAAAATACCTCTTCTGTTTTGGAATGGACTCTGCATTTAAATGCTTATGGAATGCGTACTCTTCGCCTTGTCTCCGCAGCCTGCTCAAGTCATGTATTGGTGCCGAATGTTGTGCTCGTCAAAGAGCGCAGCGTGAAGATACTGAAATAGTTGGTGGCGATACGATTTCAAAATAACGATTTGATTTCGAGACCTCGAGATGTCTCGCGAGATCTCGAATGGTAGTCTCGGTCTCGTATCGATTTTTAAGCTGGAGGTCTCGTCTCGATCTCGTCTCGAAAATCGAGACGAGACGAGACAAGTCTGTGCAGCACTACTTTGAAGCTAAGTTACGCAACTAAAGAGCAAGTTTAGCCATGAAATGGGCAACAGATTTCTTAGAAGAGTTTGTTGAGAGATGGAAACCGCCATTATCTCATTTTTTTTTATAAAAGTGGAAGGAAGCAGTTTTGGAATTGGAGTCTTCATATCATTTCATAAAAAGCAGCTAAGTTTATTATGATGTAATAAATTTTGTGCTTTATATTTGTGTACTTTAATGAACTTTGCAAACAGTTCCGGCGACAGAGAAGAAAATTTTTGTGAAACGTACGTACGTGAAAAAAGAAAAATTTTGTCGAACACGATCAATCCAGACGTCCTGACTCCATTCAGCTAGAGTTGATCGTTTGGTTTGAATTTGTCACTTTCGGCTTAATTTGAAGTCTGCACATGCATTCAATATGAATGACTGTAGATAAATGCTATAATACTAATTTTGGAAGCTCACAGCTTAAAGCTTTCATAATGTGAAGCTTCATGCCCGGTTCATGGTTCGGTGATTGATTGCACACATATGGTGAGTTCAGTGGATGGCTAGGCGCCATTTGACTCCGGGTTTCCCAATAAATGGCTCGATGGCTCGGTCTAATGGATTTTGGAGCGATTGAAAATCTAACTTGGTGACTCTAAACCACGAGTCCATAACCTCCTTCTTGATTAGAGCCGCAAAACCGTATCGAATTGAATGGTGCCAAAACGAAATACTTTTACTACGTTCTATCTCAATAGTCATACTACATGTTTTCTAAGAGCTTTTTCTAAGTTTATTTCTTTTTTCCCTACCATGACTTTTGTTCTGCTATTTTGATATGATACATATTTTGCATTGTATTAATAAATTTGTCTTGAATTTTTACCTTATCCATTTCACCCCAAGGAGATGCTCTGTGTGTTTTAATTCCATCTGCCAGTTCGGATGAGCATATTTTGGAAGCAGATATTAGTCTATAGTTTTTACAGTTTAAGTACACTGATAAAAAAAATTTCTTGGCTTAAAGCACTTTTTCTTGAACCAAACAACTCTTGTTTTGGATATAACGAAAACAAAATTGTCTCGGGGTAAGCAATACTCATAGTCTTGGTTTTATTGTCTTGGATGAAGACAAAAGTTGACTTGCTGATTACAGAAACCACATGAGTCAATAATATCAAAATTTGCGGAATTAAAAAAAAGATTAACTTTTTAAATCTATTATAATTATTTTTTTTACCTGGTGAAGTTTGTACCACTACAAGTGTGACTTTATTTGAGCAGTCAATTTATTTTATATTAAATGATCAAAGGGCCCCATAGTAAATTTAAATTTTGTGACTCATGTGGTTTCTACACTCAATGGGAGTTTTCCTAAAGTGAATCAATAAAGTAAATAATGAAAATAACAAATAAGGTAAGAAGACATTAAAGTATGAATATGTGTGTTGAACACAAGACAAAAACGCCGAAAAAAAATTAGAAACAAAAAGTAGAAACCGCATAAGTCAATAATATCAATTTTTAGGGAATTAAAAGAAATGATTAATTTTTTAAATCTATTATAAGCTGTCAACAAGAAATCAGGTTGTAAATAGGTTATCAGGCTGTAAATAGCCAGTACTGCCACCAGCTATAGGTGTAGAAACAAGATTAGTCATTGACTCGTGCGGTTTCTACATTAATTTGAGTTCTAGCACGTTGCGCTTGAATGTTTCTAACAACTAGACTCATGCAATTTCTTCACTCCTGGTGTAAATACCCCTTTATAACGTGAAAACTCTATAAAAGTCATTTTGAAAAAATATTGACTCATGTGGTTTCTGCAATCAGCGATTCAATTGAAACAAATTCAAGTTCTAAAATCGGTCTTAATAGTTGTGATACATTTTTAGAGCTTGAAAGTCCGGTAAACGAAAAAAGTCCGATGAATTAAAAATTTAGTTTCTTGAGTAAAAAATTAAACAATCTTAGTTCGAGAAAGAAATATTTTGGTCGAAAAATATAAGTATTGAGCAAAGAAATACTTTTGTTTGGCTCAAGAATTTCCAGTGTCTTACTCTGAGACAGCATTCTCATGTTAAGACTGAAAATTGCTGCAATCAAGACAATTTTTTTATCAGTGTATGCTAATTTCATTGGTTTTCTTTTCATAAATAGTATTGTATTCTACTGATATGAAAAATAAAGCTGCTCCTTCCGACCATTTGCTGCTTTGACTGTTATAGAGGTAACGTGTGTTAATAGAAAAGCTAGTGTTGTATGAGGTGAGTTTTAGGAGAACTGTTCAAAATAAATGTAGGTATGTATATATTCAAAGTGAGACTGAATGGGTGGAGGCTTATGGTACCGATCGTCGTAACCGTGATACTGCTTGGGCCCAATACCTCACTGAAAGAAGAATAAGATACTGAATTCTGGTTTTCTTGATAACATCCAAAAATGGATTAATCTCATTCATTTCTGAACTGAAAATCCTTAGAAACTATTCCGGGTTAGAGCT
This sequence comes from Thereva nobilitata, assembly GCA_963855945.1. Classification (NCBI taxonomy): domain Eukaryota; kingdom Metazoa; phylum Arthropoda; class Insecta; order Diptera; family Therevidae; genus Thereva; species Thereva nobilitata. The sequence goes on from OY979697.1 coordinate 40,834,328, forward strand.
TGAAAATATAAGGTAACTACAATTCTCCGAAAATCGCCATAGGTCAGGTCGTTTTAACCCAAATGGTATTCGCTATAAAATTGATGGCACTCTCTGCTTTTGGTTTAGGTAATCTTGCTAAAATGCTTGCGTTTGCCTTGTCAAAACACAATCAGCAAGTCAAATTTGCAATGAGTGTTTTTAAAATACTGTCATATGCATGCATAGGTTTAAAGAAGCTTGCTAGCAACGATTTTACAATGCACACATTAGTTTCATCTGTGTTACGTTCATATCGGTATTTTTCTGCAAAGCGTAGAAGTTAATCAAATCTGCTGTGAAATGAACTCTTCAAGGTAAGGCAACTTAAAACATTAAAAACATTCTGTCACCTATAGTAACACTGGGAATTCACAGGCTAAAGGCTTTCCTTTGTTTTTTACATAAAATGTTTTTCGTATTTCTGTATACAAGATATAATTAATTGTAAGAAACTAAGCCTCTTCCTGATTTGGAACCATTATTTTAACGTTCTTAATGAAACTTAGCTTAATTCCTCTAATGCCAGTAATGTATCTACCAAAGACATCAAACTCTTAACAGGTAAACCATAAATAATCTTCAGCAAATTGCTGACCAAACTGACCATCATCTTGACTTTAAAAGCGATAATAAGCATGCCAGTAAAATAATTAAATAGCTTGAATGCAAGAAAATGGCATAATGCCAATAAGTGGTACACCGGCGATATATGTATTTTAAGTGAAATGGCATACCGCTTCGTGTGATGCATGCAAATTGCAAGCGGTTATACATGTGCCATGCATGATGCTAATAACCACGTGATAAGGGTATAGATTCTTAGTTAGATTATTGATTCCCATATGTTGGTATAGAAAGCACTGCAGAAGAATACCTTTTATGTTTCTGAATGTTCTATTATAATTGGAGATCGGTTAAAACATATCTTACGAAGCCTTTTGCGAAAATGTCAAAGCATAGGAAAAGGTCTTGAATTATCATTTATCAAGGGCTACACCTATCGTGGAAAATAGTTTTGACATCCTTCTATCTACATGTAGAATTTTAAAAGGAGCTATAGCTCTTACACCAGAGACTAGGCATAGGCAGCTACTGCCAAGTATCATTATATTCTTGGATACTCGTACCATTACCATGAACGTTAACAGTCCAGAATAACAACGCGGAGAATTCTTCGTTGTTAACTTTTATGCATGAAACAACCGGAAACTTGCCAAAAAATATGTTCACTACAATCTAAAATTAAACAATCCATATGCTAAAGTTTGAGTGAAAGTGATTACTGACGAAAATATTTAACTTGTGAGATCATTTTCAGAGACCATCGAATAAGAAAGGCAAAAAATAATCTCATGAAATCGCATTTTAACTTATTTAACATTCTTTATGATGGGATCAAGATTGTAAGAAATTTTTATAGCTATTATATGGCTTGAAATCATAAACTAGTTTTGAAATTATGCCAATTAATGAAAAAACGACTAATTACCAGCGGCAAAATTCAACATGTAAAAGAATAAAAAATCATGGCTACCAATAAAAAAATTTACGTGGAGGTGTGATATATAAAAGAACGATAAGGGTTAAACAATAAAATATAGTTATAGTAGATTACTAAATTTAAAATTTAAATGAATTCATTTTACCGGAAAAAATCAAAGCTTCAAAACTTTAAACATATTAAAGCTGCCTACATAATTTCTCGGCGTTAAATTCCCAATTATATTTTTGGTATAGGTTAAGTTAGGTTGCCAAAACTCGTGTAGTAAGGTTCAGTGGTTGTTATTCGGCTGTGACGGATGTTCTGTGCAATTTAGGACGCTTATAGTCTAAGATACGTTGAAGAGCGACCTTCACCGATCGAGTAACCAAATGAAATCTTTTTTCAGGATAAAAATATGCTAACAAAAGTAATGGTGATGGGTTGCCTAATAGAGCAAGAGCCCGTGAACGCCAGACTTACGTCATAGTATAAACGCTGAAAATTTTTCTGGCTAACGACACTACAGCGGGTAACCACGTTTGGCTACTAAGAACCTTGAGCCGCAGTGGTTTTGGCAAGAAGGAGGTAGCAAATGTGCCGAAAATTGATGCCTACTTACGTCATTTTATAATCACTGATTTTTAATATTTCCCCTGGAATACTATTAGAAGTTACGTCCTCCATTGCCAGACGGTTTGCATGGTGGAAACCCCCCGCCAGACGCATTTAAAGTTTAAAAAATTGTATTGTACTTACGTTAATAGTCTATTCAAAATGTCGAAACGTAACACCCCGGTTTGAAACTCGTTCCCTATATGTTTTTTTGGGTCGCTGATTACGAAAATCAGGGGCCCGCAGTCCTAAAATATGGACATCAACCTTAAAAATGCAAAAATACCGCTTTTTAAGGGTTTTTCGCGATAATTTCAATAATAATCAAAAACTTTAAGCTTCAAATTCGATTGAATGCGTATTGTCAGGCAAAAATAAATTATTTTGAACCGTTAAGGGGTTAAAGCTACCCCTGTAGCTGTGTTTTCGAATTCCGCATAGTTTCGCCGTTTTGCGCCTAAAAAAAGATTTCATTCAGTTACTCGATCGGTGAAGGTCGTTCTTCTGCGGATCCTGTACTATTATGAGGGATCTAATCTCCAGTCTGGAGATCTCTTTACCGCTTCTAGAACTGTCTACTTTTGGCTTGTTCGACTTTTGGTTGTAGTGAAATACAGTGTTTCTGAAGCCACCTAGCTTGGAACGCATCATTATTGAATCCAGAGTTTTTATGGATAATTCCAATGATACATCATTGTGCAGGTTCATTGTCTGACAAGCCTCAGGAATGCCAGCACTTCCGCTTAAAAGAAACTAGCGTGCACCGGGAGGTGTCTGGACAGTGAACTGTTAGTGGTCTCTAGATAAATCCCTACCCTGACACCCTCTGACTTCTTGAGGCCGTCAGTGAAAATTCATATATATCGAATTTCCTCGGGACATCTCCGTTTCTCCACTCTCTTCTTGAGGGTGAGAAGTCTTCGCTAAAGACCAATCTAGGAGGAATGTAATCCGTGGTTGTAGCGACCATGCTCTCGGCTAGCAGGTTCAAGATGTTGCGAATTTCTGAAGGCTTTTGATGTCCAGTCCCTTGTCTTAGTCTGAGGGCGCTATATGTGGCTAGGCAAGAGGCAACGGCCTTCAGGACCCATTACTTCTATTGTTGCCGTCCTCTGAAACCTTTGCAACTTTAAGACATTATAGATCCTGCTCAGCGTTGGTCACTAGCGAACGATACATGAGAATTTGGTGTACCACGGCTGTGTATATCCACAGGACTATCTTTGGATTGAGACCCTATCTCTTGGCGAAGATCTTTATACAGGCGGGTCATTCCACATCAAATCAACCAATGCTTTGGACCTCACCACCACCGATAGTTGTAATTTTTTTTATATTTGCTCTTCTGGTGGAAACTAAGAAAAAAACAAATTTTCAGATTTTTTGGACTTCTAATTTTTAAGTTATAAATTTTCCAAAAAACAACAATGACTAAATTTTGAAAAATTTTGAAATTTTTAAATTGCTCTAGTTCAAAAGCTATTTGACATAGGCTGGCATAGGCGCCAGCAGAATTTTTTTCAGGGGGGTGCAAAAAATTTCGGTCCAGCGGGGGTGTTTGGTAAAGGGTGAAAGTTAAGCTCATTTGTCAGATCTCCTTTACCAAACGACAGAGTTTGTTTTTCGTACATAGAAATCGGGCTTTGGTTTCGTCTAAGTAATTAAATTTCAAATTTTTAAAATTAAGTTTCGTAACATTAGATGCACTCTGTAAAAGATTTTTTGGAACAACAATTTCGTATGCAGACTACAAACCTCACAAAATCTGAGAGTGCATCTGATGTTACGAAACTTAATTTGTTCTCGAATCTAGTGCCAACAAACAGGATTACATTTGAATCCCAATTCTTATGCTGATGACAGCCTTCGTTTGAAACTATTAAGAAATCCTTGGGCTCCAAATCCAAACGTGCAAATTTTCGAAAGGATGTAAAACCTGAGGATAAACGCATATTTAGACATTCGTACTTATCTGCCGCAAAACTGTGCGTCTTGTTTCGACCTCCGGTTCAACGCGGCAAGTGTACAAGGCCAATTTATTGTGTCTCCTTGTTTCTAGGATCACAAGTTTTACGCAGCTGCACAATTCCATGCGTCATCTCAGTGGCATCGTGAAGCTACAATTGCATATATGTAAACATTTTGTAGATACTATGGATAGAAAGCAACTAACTGTTCATGCAATTTTAGATTCAGCGCATCACAAGGAAGTTGAAGAAAACAGGGTGAAACTACGCTCAATGATTTGCATAACACGATCTTCCTCTTCGTGGAAAAACCGATGAAGGTTCAGTTTTTCCAGACCTTTTGCATTTTCAAATTGAATCTGAAGATACCATTTTAAATGACCATTTGGAATCGAGAGCGAAGAATTCCTTATACATCTCGCATCAGATTCAGAAAGAATTTATTCAAACGTGTTCTGATGTTCTTAAAGACATGATACACGAAGTGAAACGTGCTCCTGTTTTTTCTATCTTAGCTGACGAGACTGCTGATATTAGTGGAATTGAACAGTTATCAATTGGTGTACGCTATCTTCGCTGCGATCAACAAAACGGAAAACCAATAATTTGTAAAGAATTCTTGTGATAAGTACCTTTGGAAGAATTAAACTCAAAATTTATTGCAGAAACTATTCTCGACCCGTTGGCAAAGGATATGACGGATGTGCTGCAATGGCGGTGTTTAAAAACAAATTAATGACATATAGCGTTATTCTTCCACTGTGCCAACCATATTTTGAATCTTGCCATTAATGACCTGAATAAGGTTTCTGAAGTAAGAAATACCTCTGCTACAACGAAGGAAATCATCATTTCTTCAGAGAGAGTACATTACGACGTCACAAGATTCCTAATATCCCTCTGTTTTGTGAAACACGGTGGTCAGCAAAGTACAAAAGCTCCTAGTGATTGCTAGTTATTCGGGTAAGCTTGAACCTGAATATTTGTAAATTATCAGAATGGCTCCAATCTCACCGTATTGACGCCTTGACCAAGTTCTCAGCCATATTCGCAAAAGCTCAACAAATTTGCGACGAATTAAATTTTGAAATAAAACTTCCTTGAGTTACTGCAAGGCAGAACATACATAACGCTCCTTTAATCCCTCATGGGACATAGGGCGGAAACAGTTGCCCTCCAGCGGACTCTGTTTTGCGCGACAGCTCTTAGCTCTGACCAGGATCTCCCGGTTGTTGCGGCCTCTGATAATAGGGTTATCCTCCACGTTGTTCTAGGTCTTCCGACTCGACGGGTTCCTTGCGGATTCCAGTCGAGGGCCTGTTTGGCTAGATTCTCGTTTTCGCGTAGCAAGGTGTGGCCAACCCAATTCCATTTCCTTCGCCTGGTTTGGTCGTCTATCCTTCCTTGGCCGGCACGGCGCCATAGTTCTGCATTTGAAATTCATCTTGCCAGCGGATTTTGATCTGTTGATGAAAATTTGTAGGCGCCCTGTGATGAATTGGGTGACTTTCCATGTTTCGCAACCGTACAAAAGAACTGCCTTAACGTTGGAGTTGAACAGCCGCAATTTGGTGTTAATTGAGATCTCCGACGATCTCCATATGTGAAACAGGCATGCATATGCGCTTCCTGCTTTATTCTGGAACTGACGTCTTCTTCTGCACCGCCATTTTCGGTAATGATACTACAAAGGTACACTGTAAAAAATTTCTGTGGTAATTTTACAAAAAAAATACTGGAAGTTTTATTCACAAGCAGTTTAGTAAATTTGCAATATATATTATTAGGAATATTCCAATTCTAGTTTACGTATTTTTACCAACTGTGTAGTAAATATACATTATTTGTGGGATGTAAAAATACAATCAGTATTGGAGCTTTCACTTCATAGTTTTGTAAATTTCCAAAACGTTTGTGTATGCCCTCTCCCTACATATAAAAGTAGCATTTTGCTCACCATGCAAGGACCGATTCGCAATGAAAGCTTCAAGCTTCGAGCTGCAAGCTTCAAACTACAAGCTTCAGCTGAGTTTTTCTTTATTTGAGCACTGCAGCTTGAAGCTGTGAATGTGAATCATTGTACAACCCTTTTAACCTAATTTTTGAAGCTTGAAGCTTGCAGCTTGAAGCTTTTATTGTGAATAGGCCCTAAGCATCAAAAATTATCAAAAGTTTCTTGGCTGTTACAAGAACTGCCCAGACCCTGACCCAAGTCAAAGTTCTGACCTTAACTTAAGAACAATCGGGTATATATGCTTAGTATTCCATTGTTACCTGCGAATTATATCTATGAGAAATTTAAACCTTACATTCCAATGAACAATTTGTAATTTTACTGAAAATATAAGTTCTAAAATTACTCCTCTTACTGTAAAATTACAGTACAAAGTTCAGTACATAACATTGATAAATAACACTAAGAAATAATGTAATTTTCCTACATAAACGATTTAGAAAAATACACAACATTGTGTAAAATATAGGTCACATTCATGTAATCAACATTTACGTCATGCAGTATTGGATATTCTTAATTTCTTTATGTGAAATTACAAAATTTATAGTAAAATTACAATAATTGTGTAGTAAATTAGTATTTCTTGCCGCGATTTGTAATTTTACTATACATTTGGACTGTCAATTTACATATTTTTTTTACAGTGTAGCATAATTTATCTACCAGTTCCACGTCACGGTTATTCAGCGCTGTGCGTTTAATGGTGTTTGCATTTATCCGCATTTCTTTGGTTTTAGTCAGATTTAGCCTTAAGCCTGCTGAACAACTTTCTGTTGCCAAATTGTTTAACATGTTTTTGAGGTCCTGGTGTCTGTGGGCCAGCAAACAGATATCATCCGCGTAGTCGAGATCCTTAAGGCGGTCTAGCAATCCCCAGTGAATGCCACCTGTTCTACTATCTAGAGCGCTGCCAAGGATGTCACTTATTGCTATAAGAAATAGTAATGGTGAAAGTAGGCATCCTTGTCGTACTCCTGAGCTCACTTCAAAGCTATCGGATAATTTTCCATTGTGAAGAACTATGCATTTGGAATTGTTGTAAGGCAGAAGCACAGATCAAATCATCCGTCTGAAAGTGTAGAAGACGCAGATTTGATTTCTATGGCACCATTTCAGCCAGCTGTAGCTGAGGCAATGAAGACTGGTCTTACTCTTCCAGCAACAACATGCAGTATCGTACGCTCATTTAGCACATTATGTCGGGTATAACTTTGGAATCAGTCTACGATGGGAAATGCAAAGCTTAGCGGTGCATGCTCAGCGGTCGCAGAAAGAGAGTGTAAGTGCCCGTCCACAACGCAGCCTGCCTAGCCTAGCACTGCACCTAGCAAGAACAAAATTTGTTCATCGCACACTAAACTTATATGGTGTAATGTGCAGTGCTAGGCTAGGCAGGCTGCGTTGTGGACGGGCACTAAGAGTATACTGAATTCATCAGCACCGTTATCGACGAATTTGGGCAACAACCAAGACGAATGAGGCCTATAATAACAATTACATTATAAAGTTACGTTCTGCATCAATTGATTTATTTACTACTGATTTGTCCTCTCATAAAATCTTAATTTTGTAGTCTATTTAGACATTTAGTTTAGAAGCCAGGGGGGTGCAAGTGCACGAATTTTTTTCGGCCGAATTTTTCAAACAATTATTTTGGTATTCTCATTCGCACATTACACCCGTTTTTTTCGGCCGTTTACGTCCGTAAGTTTCATCCGATCAAATTTGTTTGAAATGGGTACCGAAAAGGTTATAATGGAAATGCGCTTCCATAGAAATGTTTATTAGTCTTCCTTTTATTTTATTTAGTATATATTTATATGTGTGACCATTTAAAATGAAATAACCAGCATTTAAGATGAAAACTAACCCTTAAAGTTTGGCCGAATTTAAAGCTCAAATTCGTTTGAATACGGCTGTAAAAAATTCGGCCAAATACGGCCGTAAAAAATTCGGCCTAACCTGCTGCTGTGTGAGACCAGCCAGCCTAAGCACCAATTTCTTCTGCTTTAATAAGGCTTTAATTTGATACACAACTATATTATTAGTAAGAATAAAACTTTTTCCGTCATTTTGAAATTTTTATTTTTGAAATATCTCAAAATAATATTTTTTGCACTTGCTTTTGAAAATACACCGATGCTCGATGCGCCTTTCTTCTCTATGAGTACATGGTCAGCTTGATTGTTAGTGGCTGTGTGGATGTCCTTTGTGGAGCTAATGACCATTGCATTGAAGCTAGCTAAGTTTATGAGTCTACTGTTGTTGTCATTCACAATGCCATGTAAGCTAAGCTTACCACCCGAGTAAAAATCATTTAGTTGGTTAATTTTTTTAAAAGCATAAACGCCCCCGCAACTAGCACGCATAGCGAACAAATGCGACAAGGGTATGCACCCTCCCGCTACAGGCAAACAAATCCAAAAATGCGCTTCCCATAGAGGTATGCACGTTTCCGCTACAGGCCGCAGATGTGAATATACTCGTAATCGACCATTTCAAACGCGAGCGTCGTTTTACCAAGCAGCCCCCCAACTTAGTACTAACAACGTTCAATGGTGCTTGACCTACGCAATCGAACGAGAACCGATCTATTGAGTATGCTAATGGCACCCTTTATGGTCACCAAGTTATTGCCCGTTTTCTTCTTCCTATACAATTTCTTGCTCCAACTTCAATTTTGCCCTCTTTAGTCGACAAAGTAGCGATAACCTTATCTGCATCGCCAACTTTTTCGTTCAATCACATGCTAAATTATGCTATATATTAGGGCTGTCAATGAACATGTTTGAACTTGTTTGAACAATTGTTAGAATGTTTGAACTTGTTTGAACTGTTCATGAACTTTGAACTGTTCAAAGTTCAAAAAGTTCAAACTGTTCAACGTTCAAAAAGTTCAAACTGTTCAAAGTTCAAACTGTTCAAAGTTCAATCTGTTCAAAGTTCAAATAGTTTGACTGTTTTAAATATTTGAGGGACAAAAGCATGTTACAATAAATGCTTAAATTTAGTTTAATAACAAAATAGAATTCATTTGTATTATTTATAAATTATTTATTCAGGATAAAATAAAAAATGAATAACGTAAAAATAATATTTTTAATCATCTAATCACGTTAAAAAAACTTAACAAGTGTGAATAGTTATTCATCTCAAGCTCAATGCGTGGGCAAAATTTCATAAGAATCGGTTTAGTAGAAGTAGACGAAAAAGCTGTCGCAAGATTTGAACCAAACAAACAAACAAAACAAACAAACAAACAAATATACGAGGTGAAGCTAAATAAAACCATTAAAAAATAATAAACCAAAATGTAATTTTAGATTATAAATAAAAGAATCAGTACTTTTTACAACAAATTATAGATTTAACAGTTTAAACATTGAACTGTTTGAACATTCAACTGTTTGAACATTTTGAACAGTTCAAACTTCTGAACCGTTCAAACATTTCGAACTTTGAACTGTTCAAAGTTCATGAACAGTTCAAACAAGTTTGAACATTTTTTTTAATGAACTGTTCAAACTGTTCATGAACTTTTGAACTTTTTGCCACCCCTACTATATATGACAACTTTATTTGTGTTATTACTTGTAAGAATAACAATCCAGGGTTGCTTAATTCGATAATCATCACTGCGATACAAAGGCTTATCAAATTGATATTAAAGCTTGTAAATTTCGCAACCTTCACAAAGGCCGTATTTAATGATAGACCGCCGCTGTTGAAATTTATTTTTGATCATTTTTCTGCAATTGCAACCAATTTGAATCTTAACTTTTGCAATCTACATGAATAATGTGTGCAATTTTCCAGCAATTTAGCACTAAAACTCAAGTTTTAAGAAACGCTTCGCTAACTTCAGCCTTCATTATTTGACAATAGTATCGAAGAAGTTGCTTATAACAAAGCCTTGAATGGTTTATAAAAAAAAGTCTACACTCCACGGCTTAGTATCCAAGTATCATATTCTTTTAAAACACATAAGAACACATTTTTCTAGCGTCTAGCAGCAATTTCTTCTCTGTTAAACCCACGAAGAACTCGAAATTTCTTGGAAAGTTTTTTGTGTGTTGTTTAAAGAAAACATCTAGAAGTTATGCACGAGTGACTGAAGGTTACTTAATACATACCTTTCTGGGCCAGATAAAATACCTATCGCTTATATAATTGCCTGAAAGAGTCTCGCCTGGGGGACGTTATTACGAAAGAAACTAGTTCAGCAGTAAATAGTATGGACGGTTGCGGCCAAACCCTGCAGCACTGCAGTGCCTTTTACCTCGGGCCTACCTTCGGTTGTTACCTGCCAGTTTTGTCGTACTTTTTGGGACCGGTTTAGTGGGAAAGGATTTTTGGTTCAAGTTTTGGTTAATATATCGGTCAGTATATCATGCGAATAATAAAATTGTACTTTCACTGCAACTGTTATGTGGCTGTGTGTTTACCTACATCACTTTTTGGTAAATTTCGGCTCCAAAAAAATGCAAAAGATATGTACAAGACGACCGTGGACGGACCACGGTTTGCGTCAGCATTTCTTTTCCCTCTTTTGTGAGGTTTAGGAGGGAGTTGTAAACTTAAGTTTTGATGAAAATCAGCTGCTTAAAGACATTTGTGTAACATGATCATTTTGGAAAGTGAATTTGCTTTTTAATTTATTAATACACACCCAACCACAGAAATTAATTTCCTTTCTTTTTCTGGGCCGCAATAAGTTCCACCCAGGAGATAAATTATTTTGCGTCTTTTTCACGTTTCAAACACTCCTCGTACGTTTCTATTTAAGTGGCAATAAAATTGACTAATTGCATTTACATTTTGTCGGTTATGTCTTCCCGGCCTGGTATAAACATGCTATTAAAAACCAAAAAGATCGGCACTCATTGAACTGGTCAGTGCCGCCGAAGTTGCTCACCTACTTATGATGCATGCAATTCATTTGCTGAAGTTGCTTAACAGCGTTTTCTAATAAATTGCTAGGTTAAAGAAATGCATACCACATAAACCAGGAAATTTTAAAGAGAGTGTCGTTAATGACCCAGAATTGTTAAAAAAACATTACACAGGTTTCCTTGACTTTACACTTGCAACTTATCACTTGGACAGTGTCCAGTGTGCATAACTTTTATGCCACTAGGAAAGTCACAACTGGCGTAAGAAACTTGTTTTGATGTAAAATGATGCTGTGAACGGTTGGAAATTTTTTATATACGAAGAAGTTTCGCCACAAATGCTGCCAAGTGGAAATGCAATGTTTGCTAGATGGGCTAACTATGTTATGTGTACTTTCTCGTATGGTCGTATTACTTTTGTGTCAGGTCAGGATGAGTGGGCTGTAATTATCATTGTTTATAAACCCACCATGGAGTCTGTGATGGATAACGGGAAATTTACACTTGTTACAATTAATTGATAAATCGTTCCTTTGTTTTTATGTAAGATATTTTGTACTAACGAGTAGATGAGCATCACCGTTTAATACGAATGAAACGTTAGGTACGAGATACAAAGATTACCCTTATAGGTCCATTAATTATATGTATGTCTGCAGATTTTTCACATGTAAGATTTCTCTGGGCTCGAATCTCACACAACGAAATCTGTGCGGTTCGAGTCACACGTGTGGTATGATTTACTATTGAATGACACAGTAATGAATATTGTTATCATTTTCGTCTTATCGTATATTTAGAATTGTTTAACTAATTTGTATAGTATTATGATGATTTAAGCAGTAATGTGTCGCCATCTTTTTCTAATAGTTTGAACATGGGACCAACTGTAATTCAAGACTCACAAAAAAGCTTTCGTGTAACAGTGTGCCATCTATTGGACATACGTTGAACGAACTGTGATTTGTGGAAAGGGTAAATCTATAGAGTAGCAGTACCATAGAAATATAAACTAACATGGAACGGCTGTGTAGTGTAAAAACCCTGTACGTGAGCGACCACATTAAAGGTAGCTTGTTTAAAGAGACAGCAATCGTGTGCACAAGTGGGACACAAATTGCTGAACTGTCAAGGGTAGCTTCTTGAGTATTATTTCTGCATATTTTGGCCTGCACTGCCTGACCACTACTACCGAGTGAACTCAAACACATAAGGAATTGTGGTACGCTTAATCTGGCTTACAGCCATTCCGTGTTTAGTTTATATTTCTATGAGCAGTACCCACCTCCGATTTTTTTTTCAAATTTTCATTTTTTATGTATTTTGATGCGTAGAATCCATTTTTGGAAAAATTAATTGCTGCTGACGCAACGTTTCGCCGTTATTCAAGTTTGAAGTTGCCAAATTTCGGTTTTTTGGAACGTCACAACTGCCATATTTCTTCTCCGATTTTTTTGAAATTTATATATTTTATGTATGTTGATGCGTAGAATTAATAGTCGCCGAGCTACCGTTTGTTTTTTATTTAATTTCAAAGTTGCATAATTTTGGTTATTTGTAAAATAGCTCGGCCGATTTAGAAAAAACTTGTTTTATTTTGTTTATTAACATATTCCTTACATCTATTTACCAAAATATTTAAAAAAAATGTCAACAATTTTATTTCTTAGGGATAAAAGGGTTAAAAAACAAGGCCCCATTTTAAAAAAAATTTTCCTACTACTGAAATGCAACTTTCTATTATCGATTTTTACTTATGGTGGTAAATAGATGTGGGCAATACATTACTCTTTAAGAGTCTTTTTGAGTTTTTGTTTCAGACTTGCCAATCCAGAGGGTTACTCTCTGCCATGGAGACATAAATTTTTGCTTGACCTTGACTTCGGCGCCATCTAGAAATGGTACAAATAGTCGAAACTAAAAAAAAATTTTGTTTTGTTTTATTTAAGAATAGAATAATTTTTTAAAAAAAAGTTTACATTAATATGTATTAAGGGTTCTGAGAAATCAATTTTTAAAAATTTGCCCTTTTTTTGCTTTTATTTGTGTACTAGTACCTTAAGAAATTCGTATAGGAAAAAAAAATATAGTTTAAAAAAACTAAAAAATACGCTTTTATTTTAAAATGAACTAAAAAGTAAAAAATAATTTTGAATGTAAAGTTTTTATTGCTCCAGCCAGTATAAGAAAACAACCTACCTTTCGAAATGTAAAAAAGCGTGGGGCTCTCTATGTTCTTATTTTATTAAGGGGACATAGCACCTACAAATTTTCAAAAAATCTAAAATTTTGTTTTGATAGAATTTGTTAGAATAAACCTTTACGAAATATTTTTTAATAATATAAATAAAAGTGAAAGGCAACGTAGATTGAATTTTTTAAAAAAAATGTTGTATTTTAACTTGAACGCGATTTTCTTAAAACAACGTGTTTCAAGTTGGTGGGCAAGATTAAAAAAAAAATATTTATTCGATCGTTCTAAAATTTTAACACGTTAATCTACACATGTTAATGTACAAAATGAACTACGGATGAAAAAATCGGCGTACAATTTTTTGAGTAACAGGATGTTTTCGATGGCAAAAAAATTTGATTTTTTAAAAATGCCGCCATTTTGTTATTTTTCAACCAAATTTTTTCTTTTTAGTTCATTTTATAGCGGCTTTGATGCTGATTAAAACCCCTTTTTTGTTTTTGTGTCCGACTTTTCTGAGAGCGGAAATCCTGCCCACCGTGATTTTTTGCGGTTTTTTTGATAAAATTCTAGCAGACGACGCGGGACCAAGAAAAATTAAAAAAATATTTTTTTGTATAGTTAAATACAAGTAAAACATATGTGCAAAGTTTCATTAAGATATGTCTACGTTTTCATTTAAAAATTTACATTAAAAAACAAAAAAAAAAATTGAAATTTGAAGGTGCTATGTCCCCTTAACACCGGAAATTTTAGCTAGCGCCCCACGCTTTTTTAGATTTCGAAAGGTAGGTTGTTTTCTTATACTGGCTGGAGCAATAAAAACTTTACATTCAAAATTATTTTTTACTTTTTAGTTCATTTTAAAATAAAAGCGTATTTTTTAGTTTTTTTAAACTATATTTTTTATTTTCTATTTTTTAGTCTATTAAATGTATGTGTTCGGCCATTTTGTAGTGACCGCCATATTAGATTTAAAACGACATCACAAAGCTTACTATACTATACTCGTCATACACTTTCATTTGATACCCATATCGAGTGGGTTGTAAAGAAAAAGGTAAACCGCCATTTTGTGGTGGCCGCCATTTTGAATTTGGAAAGACGCCCCACAGCGAAAAGTATTCTATTATCACATCCTTTCATTTGATACCCATATCGAGTGGGTTGTAAAGAAAAAGGTAGTCCGCCATTTTGTTTGCCGCCATTTTGAATTTGGAATGACGCCATTCAGCTAATTGTATTCTACCTGTCATGCCGTTTCATTTGATACCCATGTCGGGGGTCGGGGAACACAATAGCAAAATTCGACCGCCATCTTGGAACCGCCATCTTGATTTTCTTACAAAATGGTCAGATTGCATTGTCACGCGAACTATGCATATGTGCAAAATTTGAAGTTGATCGGTTATATAGAAGTGGGTCAAAATCAAGTTGCAAGATTTGTTTACATAGAACAACATACTTACATACATACATACACACATACATACAGGTGAAGCTAATATAAAGCGTATAAAAAGTAAAGTTATAGGTAAAAAATTAGTTATGAGCGTTTTATATACAAAAATTATGTTACAAAAACTTAAAACGCGTTTTTCTCAAAACTACGTTTTTTGATTTGGCTCCACACTTTTCTCGAAAACTACTCAACGGATTTCAATAATCCAAAAACCATTCGATTCGTTATAAAAAATACTAGTAACTAAATCTTTAAAAATATTATGTTACCACCCCTATTTTTTATAGAGGGGTAGTTTGCCCTCAAAAATATGGATTTTTTTTGGATTTTTCAGAAAAATGTTTATAAAATGATAAAAATATTAAAAATTAATTTTTTTTTAAGTTTAGTTACTATACTAGTAGTTCGTCTTATGAATAAAATCCCGTTGGAATTTTTACTCTATATGTTACAGGAAGCCCAAAAACTGTGGAGCAGTTTAAAAAGTATTTTTTGGAAGATGCTCTCTCCAGTGGTCAAGATGTACTAAAAATGCAAAAAAAAATTTATTTTTATATTCTTAATATGTTTTATAAAAATGCCCAAAGGAATCAATTCGATAAATATATTAGTCTTTTCATAAAAAAAAATTAAAAAGTATATTTTATGTCAATTATGAAACGAAAAGTCCCCTTAAGTACCTTTTTTGATATTTTCTGATTTTTGTAAATTTTAATGCAACACATAATATTCTTCTTTGTTATTAAAAGATTTATAGGCCAGTCAAATTCGATTTTTTCGTGCCACCCGAGCCATCTGAAAAGTAAAATATAGGTAAAATAGGAAAAATTTCGTAGAATTTGATGAACTACTTTTGGCACTCCTGGGCCTTTGGGAAAGTTTCCAAAATGGCGTCAAAAGAGGGCCAAAAACAGATTATCGCGTTTAAAAAAAAACTACACATTGTACAAAAAAAAGGTTTAAATAAAGTTTGTAGATATTTTTCATACTAATAAAATGACACCAGTTTGATGTCAATACATAAACAAATAAAGGAGTTATTGCAAAAAACCGCTAAAAAACACGTTTTTTTTAAATGCTCATATCTTTTACCAAAAAAAACGATTTTGTAATGAAACTCGTGGAAAGTGTAGCCCTTGGGGAGTGCAATAAAATGTTTTTGTAAATTTGCAAAATAATAAATAATTTTTGCAAAATACGGGTTTTTCGAAAAAAGACCTTTGTTGTCGAGTTCGATTAGCTCATAGCCATCAACACCTACAGAAATGTTTTTGCGCTCAAAATGTTCTGGAAGAGTTGTGCTAATAGTTGTGTTTTGTGCGCACATTGCTACTTCATTGGAAACATGCGAAAAGATGGCCGGAAAAATGAAAAAAACTATTTTGCTCACGAAATTCTATTAATTGCAATGTAGAAAAATTAAAGAGAATACAAGGTAAGGAATATCAAAGTAGAAATAAAAGAATAATTCCTGCAAAGGATTTCGATAATAAATCGTGTACCTGTTTACGGCAACATAACCTTTTCTCAAAGAAAGAAGGCGATAGATAGTTTCCACAAGCTTAATGATCATCATAAGCAAAAAATTTTTTTGGGGGGGGGGGTCGATTAGAGTTTGTGCTATCAAAAGACAGAGGCCCAGAAAAAATACCAAAAGACCAAGATCGCAGTCTTTTGAATATTTTATTAGAATTAACGGCCAAGATATTGGTGTTTGCAAAAAATATTTTCAAGTAACTTATCAAATAAGCAACGGGCGACTATACAATTGTTGTTGAAAGCAAGATCTGAAGGACCACCGGGGATAGCATATTCCAGGTAACAAAATAGATAATTCTCATGTAAAGGCTCGCGCACATTAGGGCGGGCCGCATCGCATAACAAAAATCCTCCTACATCACTTTCATACATTTTATATTAACTCTCGCACACTATAGGCAGGCCGCACCGGGCCGCATCGCAGCGACTGGCGTATCGTTTGCTAGGCGTATTTTTGCGCTGCGGCCTGTCGCGGCTGTAGTGTGCGCGAGCCTTAATACAACATATAAGTTCCACTACATATTTCAAGTCATTATGCAAGAGCTCATAATCCCAGACGCCGATACTTGCCTTCAGACCTCTCTATTACAAAAATGTATAAACTGTATGTCGAACAATGTAATGAAGAGGAAATTGTACCAGTAAAGGAAAAGTTTTATTATCATATATTTTCAACAAAATTTAACTTACACTTTAAGCCACCTTCAAAAGATACTTGTCGAAAATGTGATTACATATTTTGTAATCAAAAACAATCTACAATAGATGAAGAGAAACATGCTGTTGAAGTTGAACACGACGAACACTTGAGAAATGCAGAAATTGCCCGTAATAGTATGGCTAATGATCGATTAAGCGCTTCGGACGAAATGTACGTGTTTGGTTTTGATTTAGAAAAAGCTTTACCAATTCCAAAACTCCACATCAGTAGCTTACTACATGAGAAACTTATTTGTTTATATTTTTGGTTAAAGTAGTTTATAATTTAAGGTTAAAGTAGACTATTCAATGAACAAATTACAAATAAAATTTCAGTGTCAGGATTGCTTTTGAACTAAATAGCTTAAATAACTGGCCTAAATGTATTCAGATTCGTGTACAGGACAGAATCGAAATATTAAAACTGTATTAAGTTTACTGAAATTTATTTAGGGTGAAAACATAAAAGCTCGTTCGGTTTGTAAAAGAATGACCGATATTTAGTACTAATATTTCCGGTATTTAACAAAAAATCAAACAAATTCATATTTTCATGTTGTCGGACTTCGGTGCGTCTTTTTGCGAACCCTCTTGCCGAAAATAATCTAATTTCAAATGTAACTTATTATCTCATTCCGCGAGCATATCATCCAAAAACAATTTTAAACTCGTTGGGTCATTTGGTCATAATTAATCTCAATTACTATTATAGACGCGATATCAAAAAGTATAAAAGTGGCCCAGTGAACTTGAAAAAATTTAGTTAAATTTTTGCGGCCGCATTTTGAAATGTTCACTTTTAAAGCAGCTTTTCTTTGCGTGATTTTTTTATTTTTCACTTGTGAAATTGTTTCCGCATCAGAAAGTGTGGAATTCGCGGATCATTTCCACTACTTGGAGTCAAGAGTTAATAAGGACATTAGCTTATGTGATGACTTGATAGGGGCAGTTTGTCTGAAAAGTGAAAAAGGTGAAGGAGACAAAATTAAGATATCAGATCATAAAGATATAGTCCATCACGCATTTTCTGTCGAAGTCGGAAATGAAAATCCAGTTTTAATTGAAGCTAAGAAATTTTACGAGAATTGTATCAGTGAATCTCAAGATGTCAAAACTTTCTTAAAGAAACTAGGACATGATAACGGAGGATGGCCAGCATTGGATGATTGGGATAGTGAAAAATTCAATAGAGTTCGAGCCTTGGCAATTCTGGCCAAACATGGAATTCAAACAGTTTTAAAACCAATTATTGAATATGAAGGGGATGAGTTACACTTGAAAGTATTACACCATTCAGCAGAGATCAAAAATATCGAGGATCTTGTGAGCAAAGTTGTACATGATGAAGGAAAAGTTGCGGAAATTGTTGATGATTACGAGGTACTAGAAAGACAATTGAGTAGAATGAGGCCTCGTGGTTACAGCTTAGAGACATTTCACTTCTCAACCGACGGGGAATTATCTTACGATCTTTTCGATTATAAGACGTATTACAGCACCTACACCGACAAGGTTCCAAATGAAAAAGTAAGCATTCAATATGCGAAACTCCACCGCTTAGACGAACTTTTTGAACGTTTTGCTAAAGCGGATACCAAACAGTTGGCAAACTTCCTAATGGTCATAGCTATTCGTGATATCTCAGAAAATATAAACTGTGATTTAATTGCATACAATATGTACGCCCCAGTAATCGTTTCCACAGCTCTTACACACTACTTTAACGAAGAAGATAAGAC
Organism: Thereva nobilitata; assembly: GCA_963855945.1. Classification (NCBI taxonomy): domain Eukaryota; kingdom Metazoa; phylum Arthropoda; class Insecta; order Diptera; family Therevidae; genus Thereva; species Thereva nobilitata. The sequence continues at coordinate 40,852,953 of OY979697.1, forward strand.
GAAACTGTTTGAAATTTTTGATATCCATAACGATACATGGAGAGAATGTACTAGACTTAGACATGGAAAATTCTGGGTTCCCAATGATTTTGAGGAACAGACTAAACAAGCTTTGGAATTTGCTAAGGATCTATTACCTTCACCAAGCGAAATCCAAGCTGCCTACTTACATGGACATGATAACGAAGTTACTCGGAAATATTTTGGATACGATTCAGATAAACGTCTAGACTTAGAATTATTTTTGGAAGCAGTCATTCCTAATCATAACAAGCCGATGATTTATCTCTTTGCATCAACCCACTATCATATGCTGGTTACCTATTGCAAGTTATACGATTTCAAGCAGGAGTTTAACCTTGGAAGACTTTTTGAAAAGTATTTTGAAATCAAAAAATGTATGCAACCTTATTATGCAGCATATACGGCGATGACATTTGAGCATACTAACCTTAACGTGGCCCAAGTCAAGACTTTGGCGATAAAACTGGCTTTGAAAGATTATGAAATTTGGTTAAGAGCACATCCAGAGCAAGCAGAAGCACACAAGGAAGTCCTTGGAGAAATGACAGAACAGCGATTCTTCTTTTATTCATTAGCGACTACCTATTGCGATGAGATGACACAAAACCAGCGTCAAGTTACGGTCGCATTGATGCATAGCAATGAATTTGCAAATTCCTTTAACTGCACCAGGGTAAATTGTTATAATGTTTGGTGAATAAAATTTGTTACTAATTAAAAATTAGCAAATATAAAATAAATTTTCTTATATAACCCAGTCACTTTATATATAAACCTCTACAAAAATCCAACGGGAGATTTTCCAGCGGGATTCTCTTTTAGTAGAGGGAAATTAAACAAAAAAAAACGAAGTTATGATGTAGTTGGGAAGTTGAATTTTAATTTTTAAATTTTTTGCCTTTTTTTCATAGTTGGCAAAAGGCAAAAAATTGAAAAATGAAATATTTTAGTCCTAAAATAGACATTTTCAATAAAGTAACGAAGTATTGCGTGTGCTCACAAGAAAGTACATAAAAAAACCTACAATTTAAAAAAAGGTATTTTACCGTAGGATGATTTGGCATAAAATGGCGGCAATTTTAATTTTTTTTCGAAAACTGCCAATTTTTGCCGTAAAAATCCAGAGTTTTTTGAAATTTCAACCACGTATTTATAGCATAAAAGTACATCTTTTCTCCAATTTTTATCAAAATCCGACCTTTTTCCGGTTATTTATTGCATTTTTAGTAAAATAAAACAAAATTTCATACATTTTGGTTTTTTGAGGTTAGGATTCATTTCTAAAGTATTTATACCGAATCAGTTCGATAGTCGATTCATTCACGAGTATTTTCCATTTTTTTTTATTTTTCTACGACCAACAGAACTGGAGAAATTAAAATATTGGTGTGCATAGGACCACACGTTTTAAGTGAAAACTTCTATGGCCAGTCTATATTTCCAAATTAATCTTAGCTCTACACGAGGATAAGGATCAATTTTGTCTATGAATATTCCATTTAAGTTTATTTTATTGTTACTTGATGTCGCAATAAAATAAGAAAAACAAAAACACAATAGATAATACATAATACATAGTGCATAGCATATAATACATAGTACATAGTGCATAGTACATATTACATACATACATATACATAGTACCATAGTCAAATAAAAGGAAAGATATTCCATTTCATACAAGAAAAGTGTGCACGTTCCTGTTCAGAGAGCTTTCCTATTTCCTCCATTTAAGCTTCCTCCAAGCGAAAGCTGCCCCCGCTAAATATTTATTTTCGGTGGCACTGTCAAGATATTTCTCGTATCTGAAGAGAGTAAATGGAAAGGAAAGCGCTAACGATGCATGGGAGCATGGTTCTTGTAGAGCTATTCGCGTTTGCGCTTGTTTTTTTACAGGTTTTATCCTTTATGAAATATCGGCATGTACGAATGTGTATATTGTATTCTAGGTAAATTTTAATAAAGGGATTTGTTGGTGGAAATAAATGTAAATAAGAAGGAAGCTATTAAATGTATTGTTTGATTTTTTGTTTAATACCCGGGACAGACTAGCACCATTAATGACGAATATGACGTCAGAATGACGTAGACCCATATAAAAGATATGGAAGTAAAATGGAGTTACGTCATTCTGACGTCATATTCGTCATTAATGGTGCTAGTCTGTCCCGGGTATAAATGACAAAAATCAATTACATATTTTTAGAAGTTTGAAGATTTTGTTTTTTCAGGTCTGACTTTTCGGTTTCTACTACTTTGCAAAAGTTACTAAAACCGTGAGTTTTGTGCGAATTTTGGTTTTGTTTTGATTGATAACAATGATTTCCACGATGTGTTTATTTTGCAGATTTGCGAAAGTTTTATTTTGATCAAAGATTCACAAGCAAATTATTGCGTTTTACAAGGATTTCATTGCATACAAAAGGATGTAAAATATCATATCAAGAACCAATTTAAAAATATGAAAAGTGGAAATTATTGCTTTATGGGTATTTGTGGCCATTCTCACTTAATAGTGCAGCCAATACAAGAATTCTATCTAAGGCACTAGAAAAAAAATCTAAATAATGAATTTGTTTTTGTCTTTATTGTGATGTTCTACTGACATCCTGGAAAGTATCCTAGTTTCAGCGGTCACGTTTTCTTTTATTGGGGTAAATTTTAACTTGACGCAATTAATATCGACAACCATTTTATTCGCAAAACGTGCGGGAAAGTTTCGGGGTCTCTCTAATACTTTTATTTTGTTGATAATAAATAACTCCTTTCCACACCACCGCAGGGATAGAGTATTAAGCGCGTTTTTTTAAAGTGGTTTCCCCAGTAAGCCTAATCCACAAAAAAATTTTCGGCGTTATATCCCTTACCTTACAGGCATTTATTTAGTCTTCGTTGAGTAAATCCGACATAAAATTGTATTTTTAAAAGCAATTCTCCAATTTGCTATTCACGCTTCTACTCCTAAGAATTTGAGGTAACAACTTTCCCTTTTAGAATTGTATAATTTTTTGCTTGGAATAGTTTTTAAATGAGCTCTTATCTTTAAATTGAAGTGAATGCCACAAACAAAACAATTGACTCGATTATATTGCTAACTTCGTGACCCTCATTAGTGACATCACCAATCGTCCGATCCTCTACAGTAAAAATACAATGATCGTCATTATTATTTATTGTTTTGCCATCATTTTTTTCCTAGTTCCTAAGATAGAATTCTTGTATTGGCTGCACTATTAAGTGAGAATGTTATACTAAGGAGCTAGTTTTTGTTATAATAGGAAATGTCAGCTCAAGAAAATTTCAAGACATTTTGAATTCAAGTAAGTGAACCGAAAACGCAACTTGAGTTTCAAGTAAATTTCAAGACAAGAACTCAAGTAAATCATGTAAACGTAATGAATGTACGTAGAACCAATGGTTTTCGAAATATGGGGCTGAGAAAACTCGGGCATCTCGCTGCACTCGTTTCCGCACCACCTTTGAAGAAGAATGCAAGCAGCGTTTTTACATGGTATCCCCAGGAGGCCTGGTCCATAGGTTACAAGTTATGATATAATTTTGTTGATTATCTCTCTATCTTTTCTATTTCCAATTCTTCCATATTGTCACCTTTATCAACAATCGTCTTATGGCTCCTCTACACGTTGGCCAATATGTGTGCCAATGGTTGTGGCAAAATAGCCCAACGTGTGGACGCGGCGGCCATAACTCTGCTACAACCCTTTCATTATACCACACGAATCTCGCGCCAACGCAAGGTATTGGTCAAAAACCCACATCACACGGATCTCGCGCCAACGTGTTGGCCATCACTCCAGCACATACCAACATGAGCCAAACCCCCCGCTCTACACGATGGCCAAGGTATTGGCGGCAAACATATTGGCCAACGTGTAGAGGAGCCATCAGAGGAAAACAACAAAATGTGGTCGACGTTATTATCGTTCAACTCAGGTTCAATGGTTGCATCCTCGGAGGACATCGAATTGAGACACGACGGGCCATGACAAGAGCCATACGTTACGGAACATGGCAATCCTGCTTTCTTGCATCCACTTCGCATCACACACACGCACATACTCTCAGTTTTAATTTCGCAGTTAAACTGTGCAAGAAAACTGTACAATAAACCGAACTGAAAGTGTGTGGGTTCGTCAGTTCGTACCAGGGTACGGAAATGCTAGCACGCGAGCAGCTCGCGAGCGAGTCCCTAGTAAGTGCTCTGCTAAGCTTAGCTCGCGAGACTTTATGCTCACAATAACAATTATCGGCTCTGGCTCCGAGGGTGAGCGCGTTTGGAAATGAAGCTCCTTAAAAAAGCCTCGTGCTCGTGAGCGTAAGCATGAGCTGTAAGCTAGCTCAAAGTAGCTCCCGAGCCAGTTTTTTTAGTTCTCTGGCGTTGTGGTGGGTGACGTAGATGAAGTAAATAAAAAGGAGAAAATGAATTTAATTAGAATTTAATTTGGGGGGTTAAAACTACCCGTGGTACACTTTGAAAAATCAAATTCAAATAAAAAATATTTGCAAAAATTTTTTTTTCTGCTTTTTGCTTGAAATTGGGTTGAATAAGTTTTATCAGCCAAAAATTAATTGTTTTCAACCCTTATGGGGGTAAAACTACCTCTAGATTAAAGTTGAATTTTTTTTTCTGGTTATTGCTTGAAATTGGGTTGAATAGGTATTATCAGCATAAATTAATAATTTTCAACACCTAAAGGGGTAAAACTACCCCTAGATTAAAGTTGGATTTGAAAAAAATTGAAGTTGTTTTTGTATTAAAATTTCATTTTTGATGAAATATTATTAAAACATTTGGAAAATTTATTCCCCCTTTTAACGGGGTTAAACCACCCCTAAAACAAAAGCAAATAAAAAATACTTTGAAAAAAATTTGAAAATGAGCAGTGAGCTGTGAGCGCTCGCGGGCGAGGATTTCCGTACCCTGGTTCGTAGTATAGGTTTTTTGCTCAGTCCCGCCAGTTTTATTGATTTGAGTACATCATTTTAATAATGGCAAAAATGTACGGCCCTGAGAGAACTGAACGATAAACTGTCTGACCCGCGCAGTTTATCGGAGCAAAAGAGGGTCCAGAAGCTCAGGTCTGAGGTCTGAGTGAAAATAGTTCAAAACTGCACATTCACACAGTTTATCGTTCAGCCATGACGTCACACGAGATAAACTGCGCATTTCGAATCTAATAACTCCAAACCGTAGTCCATTTTAAATATTTTTTACGAGTCCAGCTGGATGTGGTAAAATTTATGTGATACAATTATCATGGAAATCTATAACAGATACACTGATAATAATGGATACTGTAACTCGTACATCACCTGTGCTTCGACAGGGAAATCTGCTATTGCTATTAGTAGAACTGCTGTGCATACTGCCTTATAATTGCCTTTGTCAACATTACTTCCATTTAGTACTGAAGTATACAGAGCACTACTTAAATATATCAAACTGTTCATAATTGACGAAATAAGTATGATTGGGCGCTGAATTACTTACTCAGTCGACTCACGATTAAAGCAGATTATAGAAAATTTCATTTCTAACTTTGGTGGTACAGATGTTATTTTGATTGGAGATCTACGCCAGTTGCTACCAGTTGGAGCTACTCCAATTTACAAGCAGTAGAAGCAGAGAATTGTTATTGACCAATACAAACGAGGCTGTCACAATAACCGAATTTTAAGTGTTGCGCAAGATAAAACTATTTTGGCAGAACCCACAACTTTTGCACGCCTTATATTACACAAAATGTTCCTCATTGATACTGCAGGCTTGGCTTATGAATGTTTTTTATATGATTACAACAAATATCGATGTATTATATTGCTTAGCAAATGGCGCTGTTGCTAAATTAGTTCATGTTGAAATGAGAACTAAGGGGCATGTGGATTGATTTCCTAAACTCACTAAAGATTGGCAAAAAAGTAAAGAAAAAAGTCGCTGGACATGTAACTGCTATTCAAATTAGGAAAACTGCTGTGCCGATAGGAAAGACATCAGCAATTTTCCACTTAATAACAACAAAACGATAAATGTTAAGCAATCGCATCTACCTTTATTTTGCGTTTATGCAATACGACTCATAATCAAAGGAAAGGATTGAAATCAATATATGTATACAAAACTTGAATCTTTTACTTTTAAACGAAACGTGGTTACTCAATGAAGGGTCAGTCAGTATACCAAAGTTCCATTGTATAATTCAATATAAGCGATCAAACGTTCTAGCTGGAGGCTGGTTGCCGTATATCAAAATGTTCACGACACTACTAACATTATTACGCCGAGTATCAATATCACTGTAAAACAGTCTGAATTTACAAGTTTTGATAGCAGTTTACATTACTCCAAATCAAAAATCTAATTCTTGAAACAATTAGTATGGCTATACACAAAAGCCTGTGGAGAATTTCTTGACAGAGGCGAAGATTCGGGTCCACTTTTTAACTTTCTCCAAAAGCATGTACATCTAACCATGAATAATGATCGTTTCAACAACACGACACGGCACCACCATCCGATACGTTAAGGCCGTTCCGTTAGTTTGAAACTCGGCTAAAATCAGAGAAAATCATAGACTAGATGGTGACATCGGGTGATGTATGGAATAAAGTAGAGGAGACGCTAAATATGTTCCATCAGAAGGTAAGGCGCAAAGAAGCCCAAAGCAAAAGAGTAAGGCTTAGAAATACCAGTAGTATTAGCAGGTAGATAAAAGCTGATCTAGTTGGCGACGCATTGCTGAAAAGGCCTTCTTGCGGGAGAATAGCTGGACCGTGTCGGCATCATGATGCTTCCACCTACCAACGCACGCAAATAATCAGAAATCCAATAAATTATTTGCATGCAAATTAAAAATTAGTCTTAAATTATGCCAAAGAAGCATAACTTCTAAGGTCGCGTGCACATTGAACAGCGATGAGCGGTGAGCGGTGCGCGATGAACGATGCGTAAACACCACGTAACCTATGTCAATAATCAAAAGTGTTCACATTGGAACGCGATGATGCAATTTAATTGGTGCATTTATTAATTGCAAAATATGTATTGTTTGTCATTTTTATTTAAAGATAAACATCACCGGGACGACCAGTTGACTACATTGAATGAAAGAAAATATCGAGGCTAAAAAAGAATATATAAAATAATTTTGTATATTGTTAATAAAGATGGTAGTTTAATATAATTTAAAAATTATTTTTGTAAACAATTAAAAAAGATTGCATAAAAAATTTGTGATGTAAAGAAAAAATTATGTAGAAAAAATTTGTATCAAGAAAATATAGATCCAAATTAATTGTGTTATACTCAGGTGGTCAGATCTCTATGTGCTCAAAATATATTCACATTTCAACTTTACTTTTTGAAGTAATCTCCATGTATACCTACCCATTTTGTCGTGACTTCTTGATTTCACTAAATTGATATGGTATAAGATTCAAATTTAAAATTAGTTATTTCAATTTCATAAATTTCATTGCAGATATATACGCATTTCCAAGATCTTGATGAAAACAATGAGTTTAAGATTATATATAATATATTTGGTCGTAACCTAATTGATTTCAGTTACTTGAGAGGATCAAATATGTAATTTTAAAATCAACAAAATCAATAGTTTCAATTCCTTTAATTTTTTGTTATTTATTCGTTAAAATAAGGTTTTTAACTTTAAGAATAATAACCATACCCTGATCGTGCAATTTTTTACTTTTTTAAAAGTATTTTTGGGGAGTTTATTCCATTTTTTTTCAAAGAAGAGTAGTATTGTAGTTTCATTTTAAAAATAACGAAAAGTTGTATAAATAAACTACTTTTTCTTTTCGTGTAATAAAACAAAACAATAAACATTTTTTTAAAAACAAGCTTTTATTAGATAATTAAAAAATATTAAATAAGGCGCTTTATCAAATTGTAACCTAATTAATTTTCTTAATTATTAGTTAAATCATTTAATTTTTTGCATTTTTGTTATAATATCGGAAACACTTGTAATCTGAGCGCCCCAAGCTTTTATTTGTAGTTACATAAGGGTGGTTTAAAAAATACATATATTTTGTACTTTTTAGTACACCTTATTAACGCATACTTAAAAACTTTTTTATTATTTAATATTTTTTAGTTTATCTAATTTTGTTTTTAAAATTTTTGTTTATTGTTGTTTATTTTCCACTTTTTAGTCTCATGCGCCATTTGGTGGTGGGAGCCTTTTTTGGATTTAAAATGCCGTCATATATCTTACTGACATAGCTAATTGTATTCTACTTATCAAAAATCTTCACTTTATACCCATATCGAGGTGTTGTACAGAAAATGGTAATGCTTCAGTTTATGGTGGCTGCCATATTGGATTTAACATTACGTCAAATAGCTTACTGTATTCTTCTCGTCGTACTCTTTTATTTGATACCCATGTCGAGGGGGTTGTGAAGAAAATGCTAATCTGCCCTATTGAGATGGCCGTCATGGATCTAACGATATATTGAGTATACTAGATTGCTTATTGTTTTCTACTTATCATACCCTTTCAATTGATACCCATGTCGAGGGGGTTGTGAAGGAAATGGTAATCCGCCCTCCTGAGATGGCCGCCATGAATCCAACGGTATATTGAGTAGATACACTATAGCCGTGTTCCTTTTCTACTTTTAAGTACTCCGGAGTAAAAAATTAAAGGAACGCAAAATTTGTCGATTTGAGCGAAACTTATCTAATTCTCTGTGAGAGTAGGAGTAGTTCCAAGTAAATACCAGTAAAAAAGGGCAGAAAAGGAACACGGCTATATTGCATTGTTATCGGAGCTAAAGCTGTGTGCAAAATTTCAGCATGATAGAAGCGGAAGTATTCAAAAAATCGATTGCAAAATTCGTACCGGACCAACAGACAGAAAGAAAGCGAGCTAATAAAAACGTATTAATAAGGATACCTGGCAGAATAGTCCAGGAGAGATAGCGGAAAAGTATTCAAAAGTTGAAATAAATCTACTACGAATTCAATGAATGTGTTTTGGATAAAATCGGTCCAGGGGAACAGGTGGAAAAAAGATAATAATGGTAGCGAAAACACGTTTTTCAACGTTTTAGGTGCGAAAAAATTTTGTTTTTGGAACACAAAAAATAGTACGTAATAGCGCTTTAAAAGATGAAAAATGTGAGTTTTGGACAATTGAAATCGGTCAACAGGTTTTTGCCAAAAAAAAAATAAAAACCGCGAAATATGGCCATTTTTTGACATTTAATTATAGGGATTGTAATTATCGTAGAACCTTGTTTCAGAGCTTAAATTGTAGCTTCTGTTAGTGCCTACCTACAATAAAAATTACATGCACAAATAATTATAACTTTTCGCGTAAATCTCAAAAATTTAAAAACAGCTGTTTCAGAAAAAACTTTGAACAAGGCCCACAGTGGTGCAAGAGTTATTTTGACAAGCCTTATTAGAGTTGCTCTACCAACCCATTTTCATGAAAAGTTTCTGAGGTTCGATTTAATACCTCATAAACGCGTTTGAAAACAGGCACTTTTCTTCATTTTCAGAAAAGACACCTTTCGGCGTGGGAAAGCTTTCTGCAGCCTAAGCTTCCTGCGATGGAAATTTTTGAGCGTTTTCAAATATTCCTGACAGGGAAAAATGTTGATATCTCGAAATCTACTGAATACAAATCCGGTCTGTTTTTGAGCAATTTATTAGCTGCTCTAGGTTGAGCTTGGTTGAGATATCTCTGCAATATGTGTTTCATGAGCAATTCAGTTGCTCTAACTTGCCTGACTTTGCTCTGATTTGTGTTTCATGAGCCGGCTCTAGTTCAACTGAACCAACTAGAACAGCACATTTTTTGCTAGAGCAACTTCGGGCAAGATTTCTTACTCTACTTTTTTTGACGGCTGCTCTACTCTGAGCTGCTCTGCTTTTTTCAGAGCACCTGTGTAAGAGCACCTTTAGCGCTGTCAAACTTATTGGTGATGGCGCCATTTGCTCTTCAATTGACTCATTAAGCCACCGTAGGATTGTAACGGCTCTAACGTAATTCTATCATAATGACTATTCCACTGAAATAAATAACACAGGCCGACCAAATTTAATAAAAGTCCAGACCCAGAGACCAGACCGAACATACCCGACTTTTAGGTTAGGATATCTCGAAAACCAGACGTGTAGGAGCCATTCTGAACACGGATTCGGATTCAGCGCATCAAAATCCTTCGGGTACGATAGGTCTAGTCTCTAGGTTAAAAATTTGTAGGCCTGTGTAATCTTCTACCTTCACGGCAATGTTTTTCCCAAGCAGCCCACTCGTGTACAACTCGACTATGGAACAACCTCTCACACTCAGTATCCCCGAACTCATACAACATGTAAGAGTTTAAAGGCAAGGTTCATCGATATCCTATCCTTTCTCTATCCTTCGAGCTAAGCTTAGTACTAGACATTGCACCATGACTTGAACGACAGACGGATTTGTAGTTCAAAGAGTGACGCCTGATCTTAGACTTTCACATAAAAAAAAAGTTTCTGGTATATATTTTTGCCTTATTTAATTAATATACTGTGGTGAAATTGATTGAACTTGATATACGCAATTCCCCATCGATTTTTAATAATTTCTCACTACTTTCTTAGCAGCGACATAAATTCCAAACAACATTATGTCGGCTTTATTGCACCCAAAAAGGGTTTCTTTATTAAGAAATGCCATTTCCTAATTTCATCGTCGCCCTCATTAAGTGTCAAGTTACGTTATTAATTTCTCGAAGCTCCACAAATTTTTCTTCCGTGCGCGCATTCATTTGACTCAAGTCTAGGTATAAACAAAGTAGACTCCAGGCCTTTTTACTATGCAAATAATTTTGCATTTGGAAGAGGTTTGCCCAAATTCTCCTACCTATTGAAGCGTTATAAATCTTCAATATGTATGTCTCAAGTTTATCATCAATGCGAAACAATTCATAGCTAATCCGTTTATTTACTCTGGGGAAATATGTTTCATCTATTTCAATTTCAAAATTTACTACAAAAAAATTTATTCAAAAAAAGTAATTTCGGAATTTTTGGCGGGATTGTTGGAGACCATCAAATCGTTGAAATGGAATTGCGTCAAATGACGTGTTAAATATGCAGATTTAGTATCAGTTGCTAGAGTTGCCGCATTTCGCCGGCAAACCAATTTTGGTCCAAATGAATCATCTGTCGGAGTTGTTGCTTGACACATGGGCATGAGAAATAAATTTGCATACTAATATAGGTCAACGATTTTAGCGATTAGCGGTAACGGTAGTGTAAACAACTTTTATAAACAAACATATATATAAATATATATGTATATTTTTTGTAGTATTTCAAACAGAAGTGAGAGTGTGTGGAAAGAAGCTGAGGAAAATTTCATGTCCGCAACATGACCATTGTCATCAAAATCCAGCTATACAACAAAGCTCCAAAATATGCTTTGCTTTTATAATCCGGTTTCTAAGACAGACTCGTTTATTTTCTTGATGATCTCTGAAAATTCAGACTGATTTATTGGTCTCGATTGATTTCATAACTCTTTTCAACAAAAAAAAATAACAAAATTAAGGAATTCAACAGTTTTTTTTAACAACTGTCATCGCGCTACTCTGATTTATAAGACTCTAATTTGACTTTCTACTTAATAATATATTTTCATTATAGTTAGTAGGACGATTTAGTTGGACTAAAATTAGTTAAATATGACAAGCTTAATTTCGACTTACTATTTAATCCTAATAATTTTTATCTTTATTAATTTACTACCGGCATTGACCGGTAGTAGGTATAAAACTTGAGAGATTTTTCAAGAAATCAAATAAACAAAAAAGAAATACAAAGAAATTTAGTAAACAAAACGAAAATGATTTATTTTTGTGCGGTGAAAGTATAAAAAAAAGTAACTTACTAATGAAAAAAAGGCTTCCGAAGAATGATACCATTTCACCTTGGTCCGCCTTCGATTGTGCCAAAAAAACAGGAGGAATGAAAAAGCAAACAAAACTTCGGATGCGATGTTTTTGTTATTTTTAAACAAATTTCTTTTCGCTTCATTAAAATGTTATATTATAAAAAATATTTATTTACAATCATAATTTATTTAGTTAATCCATTTTGCCTCAACACATAATTTGTTATAGCTTTTTTCTTAATGCAGTCATAGGATCTTGGAGTAAATAATTTTATAAACTGGATGTAATTGAATTGAAATTTTAATTGAAACGTATGCACATAACGTTCTTTATTGATTGTAAAGAGTTTTTGTCAAGTTTTGTGCATTTATTATTTTTTCGCGAATAGTCCAAATAATTCAAACATTTTTGATTAATTAGATTACTCTATCCAATGGGTATTAAATTTGTATCGAGTACAAAGAGAGGCATAGCTTAGTTAAAATTAAAAAGACGCAAAGAATTGAGAGAAAAAAAAGAAAGTAGATAAACGAAATTTGAAAACATAATATCTAGCAGGAGACGCGAACGTAAAGGAAGAACGAAAGAAGAGTAGAGTCTAGTCTAAAGAATATAGATTTAGGGTAGGTGCCAAGTTCCAATTCCGAATTTGTTACATACTTTCACGGCGGTACTTTGAAATTACGAAGTGTGCCAAAATATCAACTCCGTTTTTCCCGGCCCAAAAATCTAAAAATGCTTTCCCTATAGAGATATGCTCGCCTCTGTTTCAGATATGAATGTATTTGTAATCGACCATTCCAAACGCGAGTCTCGTTTTACCAAGCGGTTTCCCAACTAAGTACTAACCACCTCCAATGCTGCTTGACTACGCAATCGAACGAGAACCGATCGATTGAGTATGATAATGGCACCCTTTATGGTACCAAGATAATTTCCCATTTTCTTCGTCCTATACAATTTGTTAAAGCTTCAATTTTGCTCCCTTTCGTGTAGAAAAAGTGTGAGCGCACTGTGCTTCCTTTGGACAACTTCGTGAGTGTTTTATTGATACGTGCCTGTAGCGGGCGGCATTTGGAAAAGTAGAAATTTTACTCAGTCGTACCGTGCCTCCCTTGGGTGCCATGCAGGCGCTTTGACGCTGTGCGTGCCTGTTTCAGGCTAAGAACCGGCGAGTCTTTTTTTTATTATGAGATGGACCTTTTCCTTACTACCATACTCATGGGACTTTTATGGATCAATTAGGCTAAGAGGGTCAGGGCAAAGATGGCGTGTGTGGAATTGGGGAGCCCCACAGAGCAAACTCCTTTCCCACAGACCGAGGCAGGACGGCGGTGTGGACCCCGGAAGCCAAGAAGCACACCCACACAGACGATGCTCTGCCGCAAATATCTAGACCCATGGCAGTGGTACGTTGTTTAACAAGACCCTCATCGCATAGTCAAGTCTAAGCGAAAAGCCACCAGGCAGCCTGTTGAACCTCATCAAGCGGTTTGGCCTACAGACATGAGGTATAGGGGCGTAGTAGAATAAGCCAAGCGTGTGGCCGCGGTACTTTTGGATCCAGTACTTCAACAAGAAAAGAAGAAGAACAGATATGGTCAACTAATTCGAGGCAAAATTCTCTTTAGAAATGGTGATGTTAATGATATCAGAATATGAAGACGGCGTATGTTTACAAACAACAAACGTTAATGGAACTCATAAAATAGAAAAGCAGATATCTGTTCGATATTATAAGAGAATTCAATGCATAGAGCATTCATGTACTAAATATTTTCTTATGAGCAACTGACGGTAGAGTTCAGCCAGACTTACACGAGCCAGTACATTTGTCCCTTACACGATGGTAAACTGTACGGAGGCCTCAATATTTTTAAATGCCCCGGTTCAAAAATGATGTCCTGCTGGTATATGGGCGTGTATTGAGATAAATGAAGCGAGGTGTGATTGTAAATTATCTACTGGAGAGACATTTTTTACTTCCAACGTGAAATTAGGCGAGGTGGGAATGCAAAATATAAATACACATTGTTGAGGCATAGATATCTTACTTACTCTAAGGCAGTTTAATGCATGTTAGAATTAAACTCGTAAAAAAGCTCTTCATTGGTATTTATTTTATTTCTTTTTTTAATTTGCTTGTTTTTGTCATTTTGGCATTACAATAGCACCTCGCCTCATTTGAAGTATGTCATTGTACTGGCCCAAAAGAAAAAAAAGGCACCTCTTAAAAACTCATTTTATAATCGTGTCCTACTCAACACTACTACGCTCTGCAATTGTTAGGTTGATGAACCAGTTAATTTGTAGGACAATGTAGCCATCTTATTGTAACCACAAGTAGGGATACGGAGTCGGTGGAGAGTACTCGATTAAATACTCATGAGTAGAATCGAAAGAAAATTACTCAATGAGCACTTTTTACTCGTTCACAAATATTCGATTCCTTGAAAATCGATTAGTGCTTTTTTGACATTTCTTCGAACTGCCTTAGCGTATGAATTCCTCGATTTTCGGCTGCTAGAGATTACAAATGCTTATGTAGCTTACATCTCGAGTAAAAACACGCATAACGAACAAATGCATCTGCCACATGGGTATGCACGGGAATGCAAAGGGTTTATATAGAAATAATTCACAACTGAGATAAACTTGCAGTTAGCTTGTATTCGGCCTTGAATGCAAATTGTACTCAGTACTCTCGATTGAGTGAAAGTAATATGAGTAAAAGTACTCAGTCAAAAGCATCGAGTACTGATATGAGTAGAATCGAAAGCCAAATACTCATATGAGTAAAGAATCGAGTACCCATTCTGTATCCCTGCCCACAAGTAATTATTTATGACCTCATTATTTGCACATGTTGGGGGGACCCTTGGATAGGACCATCAATTTTGCAGGACAAACGGGTTTTTTATTAGGCTGCTTGCACACTGCATAGCAGCTCTACATTATCTCTTGATTTAACAAACAAATTGTTACTAATAAAATTTTTGCAATCACCAAACCGACATATTTTACGCGCACGCGTTTAATTATGTTGGTCCAACCATCGAGAATTTTCGCAGATAGAAAAGTTGGATGTCTCGTCAAAAGGAAGCTACTCGCGAAGTTTCAGCTTGTTACTAATCATTAATAAAGGGCTCCTGCACTGTGGATTGTAATCTTTTTTTGAAGCTATACTTCTTTAGGCGCGTTTTTAAAAATCTTATGAGAGTGAATTTTTAGGAATATGCGAGACGCAAAGCGAGACGCAACAGAGAATATAGGCGAAGGGGTATGCAGGGCAAGCATTTCAACTCCCATTCTTTAGCTGATGTCTGTTCACGATGTCGATCGGTGAGGGGGTTTTTATCCTGAGGATATGGAGGGAAATAAATTTCTTGTACGATTCATCAGCTAAGCGAAGGTTTGGGTTTTTTTAGGCATGAAGATTCGTAGACGATTTTACTGTGCACGACATTGCTGGGTGAGGGGTTCTGTCGCGAGACTATGGAGGGAAATCCGATCCGTGTTCTATTCTTCACCTAAGCGCGAGTTTCTAAGGGCTAGTTTTACACCAGCCGACTTTCAGAAGATTTTTCTTGGGTGTTTGTCGGCCCGTGTTAAACTGGCCAAGATAATAATAAAGCTATGTGGCAACTGTACAATAAGCGATAATTATTTACTGTTTTACTAATGATTTTGAATGGTTAAAACTTAATATAATTACTCAATCAGAAATTAGTTTGAATATATAATACAAAATATTTACTGTTATTATTTGGGAAAATAAAACAATGAACTAGATATTAATGATTTTATTTAGCTTGACCTCGTATATTTGTTTGGTTCAAATCTTGCGACAGCTTTTTCAACTACTTCTACTAATCCGATTCTTATGAAACTTTGCACACACATTGAGCTAACGTGTCAGTGCAATCTGACAATTTTGTAAAAAAATCAAGATGGCGGTTCCAAGATGGCGGACGAATTTTTCAATTGTGTTCCGATTCCATTGAAAATCGGTATCGGGGGGTTTTAGGGCCACAAATGACGATTCTGTGGTGAAAATTAGAAAAATAAATATGGCGGCGCCAATATGGCGGATGAATTTTGGAAATGTGTTCTGAATCCATTAAAAATCGGTATCGAGGGTTTTTAGGGCCACAAATGACGATTCTGTGGTCAAATTTTGAAAATTCAAAATGGCGGCGCCAATATGGTGGATGAATTTTGTAAATGAGTTCTGAATCCACAGGGAGGTTTTTAGGGCCACAAATGACGATTCTGTGGTCAAAATTTTAAAATTCAAAATGGCGGATGAATTTTGGAAATGTTTTCTGAATCCATTAAAAATCGGTATCGGGGGTTTTTAGGGCCACAAATGACGGTTCTGTAGTCAAATTTGAAAATTCAAAATGGCGGATGAATTTTGCAAATGTGTTCCGAATCCATTGAAAACCGGTATCGGGGAGTTTTTAAGGTCACAGATGACGAATCTGTGGGCAAAATTTAAAAAAAATCAAAATGGCGGCGCCAATATGGCGGTACGATTTTGGCAATTACGATTCGATTTCACTGAAAATTGCTATTTGGGGGTGTTTTAACGTCGGAAATAATAAATTTGTTGTCAAAATTAGAAAATTCAAAATTCATTAGTATGCATAACAAATCACTTCACCAGAATTTTGTAAAAAGTATAATCCAAAAATCCAAAAGACTAAAAAGAATATATTAAAAATGGTTAAAAATACTTTTAAGTTAAATGGTTTTATTTTAAATCTGCTGTACCAAAAACTAGAAAATAATTAGAACACGATCATGGACCTTCTGGAATAATAGCAGTGCTGTCTTCTCATGTCGTTTGCCAAGGGGCATTTTGTGTCGCTGCGTCAGCGAATTAAGTAATATTCTGGGACTTTTAATAGACTAAAATAAAAAATGGGGGGCATAAAAACCTGTATACTACTAACTAATTGCTCCTTTAATCCCTCATGGGACATAGGGCGGAAACAGTTGCCCTCCAGCGGACTCTGTTTTGCGCGACAGCTCTCAGCTCTGACCAGGATCTCCCGGTTGTTGCGGCCTCTGATAATAGGGTTCTCCTCCACGTTGTTCTAGGTCTTCCGACTCGACGGGATCCTTGCGGATTCCAGTCAAGGGCCTGTTTGGCTAGATTATCGTCTTCGCGTCGCAAGGTGTGGCCAATCCAATTCCATTTCCTTCGCCTGATTTGGTCGTCTATCCTTTCTTGGCCGGCACGGCGCCATAGTTCTTCATTTGAAATTCTATCTTGCCAGCGGATTTTTAGGATACGACGTAGGCATCTGTTGATGAAAACTTGTAGGCGCCCTGTGATGAATTGGGTGACTTTCCATGTTTCACAACCGTACAAAAGAACTGCCTTAACGTTGGAGTTGAACAGCCGCAATTTGGTGTTAATTGAGATCTCTGTTGATCTCCATATGTGAAACAGGCATGCATATGCGCTTCTTGCTTTATTTATTCTGGAACTGACATCTTCTTCTGTACCGCCGTTTTCGGTAATAATACTACCGAGGTAACAGAATTTGTCTACCAGTTCCACGTCACGGTTATTTAGCGCTGTCCGTTCAAGGGTGTTTGCATTTATCCGCATTTCTTTTGTTTTAGTCGGATTTAACCTTAAGCCCGCCGAGCTACTTTCTGTTGCCAATTTGTTTAACATGTTTTTGAGGTCCTGGTGTCTGTGGGCCATCAAACAGATATCATCCGCGTAGTCGAGATCCTTAAGGCGGTCTAGCATTCCCCATTGTATGCCACCTGTTCTTCTATCTAGAGCGCTGACAAGAATGTCGTTTATTACTATAAGAAATAGTAATGGTGAAAGTAGACATCCTTGTCGTACTCCTGAGCTCACCTCAAAGCTGTCGGATAATTTTCCATTATGGAGAACTCTGCATTTGGAATTGTTGTATAGAGCTTTTATCAATTCTATTATTTTGTCCGGCAGTCCACGTTTCCGTAGAGCTCGCCATATAAAGCTCCTATTGATCGAGTCGAACGCTTTCTCATAGTCTACGAAAGCAAGGTAAAGGGGGGATCGAAATTCAGTAGACTGCTCCACTATGATTCTCAAGGTGTTAATATGGTCTATGCAGGAGCGGCCCTTTCTGAATCCAGCCTGCTGTCTTCTAAGCGTTCGATCTACTGCCTCTCTTATCCTAGATAGTAATATATTGGACAAGATTTTTCCCACCGTAGATAATAAACAGATGCCTCTCCAGTTGTCACATATTGTTAGGTCCCCCTTTTTTGGTATTTTGACTATGATACCTTCCGTCCAATCCTCCGGAAAGGTACAGGTGTTCCATGCTATTTCCAGGATTGGCTGTAGCGCATCTGCTATGAGGCTTGAGTCGGCTTTCAACAATTCTGGCGGGATGCCATCTTTTCCAGCTGCTTTACCATTGGCCATTGCATGAATTGCGGTTACTATTTCTGTCTTGGATGGGTACGAGTGGCGATTCTTATTGGCTGTGCATTGTTGTTATTTTCTTCAGGTTCCTGCGAAAAGGAACCATTCAGGGCGGCGAAGAAGTAGTCTCTCCATCTTTGGAGTTGCTCCTCGTCGCTGCACAGCAGCCTTCCATCCGCACTCTTTACGGCATGCTTTTTAGTAGAGTGCTTTCCCGAGAGCTGCTTAGTAATTTGGTACAGCACCTTACTGTTGCCTGTGTTTGCCGCGTTTTCCGCTTTCTCTGCGAGCTCATTTATCTGCCGCCTTTTATCACGCCGGACACTTCTCTTTACCTCCCGGTGTAATTGGGAGTATTCCCGTTCAAGTTGTTGGCGTCTTTCCGGGTCGCTTGTAGAGTTCACGTTATTTTTGAGGGCCCTTCTGCGTTCTATTTTTTGCCAGGTTGTGTCCGAAATCCAGTGTTGCTGGTTTCTTTGGACATAACCGATGCTTGTTTCCGCTGCTGTTATTATAGCGCCCTTTGTTGTGCTCCACAGCTCTTCAATGTTCGTGTCGTCAGAAACGGTTTGCTGGTTTAAGATTTGTTGCAGATTTCCAGCAAATTCTCTCCTTTTAGTGCTCTCCCGCAGAAGGTCTACGTTAAACCGTCTACGGTTTATGGCATCGCGTTGAACGTTTCTGATTGCGGCGATTTTTAGGCGGATAGTTGCTACTACCAAATGGTGGTCACTTCCAGTGTCTGCTCCCCTAAAGCTCCTGACATCCTCCAGAATAGTTCTCCATCTGCGGCTGACGGCCACGTGATCTATCTGATTTTTCGTTCTACCATCGGGCGATACCCAGGTCTCCTTGTGTATCTTCTTGTGACAAAAGTAGGTTCCACCTACCATGAGTTGATGGGAACTACAGAAGTCAACGAAAAGCTCACCATTGTTATTGGTAACTTGGCTTAGGCCTTGATTTCCAATAGTGTGCTCAAGGCCGGTGTTGTTGGGGCCGATCTGTGCGTTTAAATCACCCATCAAAACAATGATGTCTCCCCTTGGAATAGAGCGAAAAACCTCATTCAGTCGCATGTAGAACTCGTCTTTGATGTCATCTTCTAAAAACCTGTATAACCTCTGTAAATAAGAACAACTTGTCTAGAAAAATGTGTTTCCAAGTCAACCAAAACAAAATAGTTCAAAGGCACTTCGTATCATATTTCAGTTACCTAAGACGGCTCTCACACTGAGGCAACAAGCAATAAGCAATACCTGTTGCTTTTCAAAATGCACTGAGTATCGCCAGAAATAATGTTGCCGCAACCAGCAACATTTTTCGTTCAAGTTGCTCTAATGTGAGACCTCTAATTTAATTCAATGTAAAGTAGGCGCTGCCGATAATATTGCATGTTGCCTATTGCCAGTTTCTTATTGCTTGTTGCCTCAGTGTGAGAGCCGCCTAAAGCTGCTCAATTGAATTGAGTAACTATTAGAAGAAGAATCTAGGGAATTGAACATAATTTAGAAGTGACGTTTATTTCAGTAGTGGAAAGGAGGTGGAGTAAATCTACCCAAGGTCGATGGACCCACAGGCTCATAACAAATGTGGAGGGAAGGGTCACGGGAGAGCATGGAGAGATGAGTTACGACCTTCCACAGTTCTTGAGTGAACATGTGTGTTCCAGAGCATACCTCCATCGGTTCGGACAAGATGTCTTAGCTGTCCCCGCCATTCCTAAATGTGATAGAAGACACAGAGCATGTCCTATTGGAATGCCCGATATTAGCCGAGCAAACTGCTGCTCTGCAAGCGACAGCTCAGGCACGACTCACTCAGAGTAGAAAACATCATAGACTACATGGTGACATCTGGTGTTGTAAAGAATAAAGTGGAGGAGACGCTAAATATGCTCCATCAGAAGGTAAGGGACAAAGAAACCAAAAGGAAGAGAGTAAGGCTTAGAAATATCGGTAGTATTAGCAGGTAGATAAAAGCTGATCCAGCTGGCGAAGCATTACTGAAAAGAATCGACAGGCTGGAGCGTGTCGGCATCATGATGCTTCCACCTGCCAGCGCACGCAAATAATAAAAAAATCCAATAAATTATTTGCATGCAAATTAAACATTAGTCTTAAATCACGCCAAAGAAGTATAACTTCTGATGCGCGTACATAAGTACACACACCCACTTTTATTTAAGGCGTTGTAATTTAGATCACTTTTATGACCTGACATTCTGACAATGAATTACAATACATAAAAGTGCATTTAGTATTTACCTATTCACTGGGAATGCAATTCCTTCGCACAATCTTGGTTTTGCCACAAGTAGTTGTTGTTTTCTTAAGCAATTATCTTCTTTCAATAAGAAATTTGTTAGTTAGATACTAAATAAATTTCAATGGTGTGAAAAAATACAAGGAATTTTAAATACACCGCGAGACTTTTATAAAACGTGTTGAATTCCGAACTTTGTAAAATATCATTTTGAGTTATTATAGGAATTTCAATTTAACTTGAAGAAACTTCACCATTTATCTATCTTTTGAAAAATTGGAATTCACTACGAACTTATCTAGTCATCTTGGTAAATATCCAGAATAACTCCCCCACCTCCGATTTTGATAAAATTTTCAGGCAAAGTACAGTTAAATATGTAGAATCCAGCAACGTTAATAAAAAGTGTCGGTCAAGTCCCGTTACGCGGTAATCTTACTGTAAAGTGCCGTAATTCTAATAATGCAACAGTTAATAATTCCTATATTATTTAACCAATATTGATGAAATTTGGACACATAGTATATTTTGATGTGGACAATTTATTTTTGAAAAAAAAATTTGACACTCATGCACCGTTAACTTTTTTTTTTAACTGTAAAGCGCTAACACTTCAAAAATGCAATAATTGCCAAACTGTACCACTTTTTTTCACGAAATTTACATAAAATATATATTTTTTTAAAATAATTTGTTTTTAAAAAAATCTGCCTTATTTTAAAAAAATATATATTTTATGTAAATTTCGTGAAAAAAAGTGGTACAGTTTGGCAATTATTGCATTTTTGAAGTGTTAGCGCTTTACAGTTAAAAAAAAAGGTAACGGTGCATGAGTCTCAAATTTTTTTTTCAAAAATAAATTGTCCACATCAAAATATACTATGTGTCCAAATTTCATCAATATTGGTGGAATAATATAGGAATTATTAACTGTTGCATTATTAGAATTACGGCACTTTATAGTAAGATTACCGCGTAACGGGACTTGGCCGACACTTTTTATTAACGTAGTTGGATTCTACATATTTAACTGTACATTGTGTAAAAATTTTATCAAAATCGGAGGTGGGGGAGTTATTCTGGATATTTACCGTCATCTTAATTGTGTAACGATGGAAATCTTAACACATCCATACAAAAACAATTTTTACAAGCAATCAATTAAGAGAACATGTAGACTACATCATGTTCAAGTAATTTAATTTTTTTTATTGATAAGTAAAGTACAATAAATAATGACACCCAATTGTGCATGGATTTAGCAGACCTATCTCCTATCTCCCGAAGTTCGAATGCACTTACAGATATTCACTGTATTTTCTTTAAATCATTTATGAGTGGTTTAATATTTAATGATATTTATAGCAAAAATTCGCGTTTGGAAGAAGAAACAATTCAAAGAGTTTCAACGCGATTGTTGAACTGAAGAAGATTCCAGTTAAGTAGAATTTTCTACTGTTTACTTTAAATGTTTTATTTTTCTTAAATTTTTGTTTTATTTATTCGTTTACACTCACCACATATTATTGATAATTCGTAAAGCAGTGCATCTCGAATTATATTCCATTTTGAATTCAGTAATCCAAGAAATATCTCCAGAAATAATTTTCTAATAATCCAGTGAATTAGATATCATAGCTCACTCGATATTTATCAATTTGTTTGGGGACTTTAACACTCGTTTTTTTGTCTTCTATTTCACATTGAATTAAAACGTGTCGTAACAATTCGAAGTCACTCACTCGCAAGATACGATTTCGACGCGTTCGTACCAAAACAACGACGACAAGCCAAACAATCGATTATTATCAAAATGCACTAAACAAAATGCAACTATAAAATCCATAGAAGAATAATGCATTCACATAATCGCGATGCGCTATAAACACCCCGTCGCGGCAAACCACAATTTCGTACTGGCTGGCTTGCTGCGCGGTTAATATCTCTTGAGTTGCGTGCGCATTCGGCTTTGATGAAAGTGGGGCTCCATCGTCGGGAATTCAGCCACAACAAAACTGCAAGCTGAAGGGGGCCACAAACGCCGCGAAGCGTGCTGCCAGACTGCAAATGCATAATTTTATTTACGTAATTGGTTAAGAATTTAATGCTTTTGTATAATCGCATTTTTCGGTTGAAATCCATCTGTTTGCACATGCTTTGGTAGCTGCATAACCTTCGAGAAACTTTTTCTTGTTTTTTTTGCTCGAACAAAATTGTTTACCCTCCACCGGTGTGCCCTTTATGGAATGACATAATTCCCCAGAGTTACTGGTTCGCGAAAAATAATTACTTTTTTCATTTATTTTAATGAGCTTTTACCTACATTTTTTGCGTGTTTTTGGTCTCTGAAGAGAATCATAATTACTGATGGCCTGGTAATGAATAATTGGGTCACGTTTGTTTTATTATATTGGTTGACTCATTTGAAATGCACTCCTTCTCTTCCCTATGAACAAATTTGGTTGTTTATGTTTATAGTGCGAATGATGTCGTCGAAAGTTAAATTTGTCACAATAATTGTTATATTTACTCTGAATCTGCGTACATACTTTCACTTTAGACAGATAAAAAATCAGATTGTAATAAAATAAATGATAATTTTGTAGAGGCCTTCACACGAGACTTAAGTTGCCATACTGAGCCCGTCGAAAAAACACAAGAAAAATCGAATAAAAGTGATCTGCCAGTCCTTTAAATACAGGCAGAGAGAATGCTATCTATATCCTCAAAAAATAGACCGTTCATACATGAGCTATTGTAGTGATACGCCTTTAAAAATCCAATAAAAAAACACATCAATAATTTTTTTTATTTGGAAAAACCAAGCTTAGGAATAACCTTTTGTACTACCAATATGTCGTGTTCGCTCAGGTTATGGTGCAATATCTAGTAATAAGTTATATAATAAGATATAAGAGAATAGGAAAAGTGCTCGATTTGATGTCGATGAGTCTTAAGCCGGAACTATAATAGACGTGAAAGAACGTACGTCAATCCCTGCTTTCCCAGGCCTCTATGATGAAAATGAATAATTGACTATAATAAACGTACATCACATGTACTTGATTTCGTTAATGTTCCGTTAAAGGCGATGGCCCAATGCCGACGGCGCGTTATACGCGGCAGGCGCTTCATGCGCGTTAACGTCCGTTGAAGGTTCATTCATAGCGTCAGGACGTCAAAAATATTGTTTTAATTTAAATTCATGTATGGATTTTTGTGTATATACTTGTTAGAAATGTAATTTTTTTAAATTTCATAGCCTGCCAACGCCAAAAAGTTGAAAGTTGCTCGACTTTTGCCGTCGCTTGACGCCGCTGACGCCTTAAAGTCGTGAATGGGATAACTCGATTTGAATTACACACAACCAAATGTCGACGTCAACGCGCGTCAAAGCGTTGACGCGCGTAAACGCGAATAAAGTCGTGATTGGGCCATCGCCTTAAGGCTGGTACAAACTATGCCAGTATTTTAGTCGAGTGGCGAGTAATTTACTTACCACTAAACGTCTTAAAACGTGTTAGTAGCTAAAAAGTGTCTGAACACAGTGCATTGGTAAGTAAAGTGTCAAAATGAGCAGACGACAAAATAGCAAAGTAAAAATTATTAAATTAATCAATTTGCATGACAAAGTCATGCCATCCTGCCGCTACTCGACCGAAAAAATAGAACAGGAATGGATTGACTCGACTAAATGATTTTAGTAAATTACTCGACTAAATTTGTTTGTCCATACTGGTTTACTTACTCACTCGACTAAAATACTGGCATAGTCTGTACCAGCCTTTAAACGTAGCATAATGCCGTCTTATGGGACCTGGATCCCAGTTGACGGCGTTGTAATGTCAAAATCGTATACATATACTTGTTGTATTCAAACTCAAATTCAAACAATGTTTACTGCGATTATTATAGCCGATGTACGAGATACGTACTTGTATATTCGTTAAAAACGTACGTCAAACTACGTCTATTATAGTTCAGGCTTTAAGGCGTGGATACACAATACGAGTTGCTGACCTGACAGTGAACAGCTACTGCATCTGTGTATTCGCATGACAGTAGCTCGACTCGCCTCGCCCGGTCACACAAGTACGTGTTGCATGCCCGACACTTGTGCACTTGTGTACTCGCATGTCAGTAGCTTTCAAAGATTTCAATAGTAACGAAGAATGCCATTAAAATAGGATAGTCCCTGGCTTACGAGCTACTGCCATTTCCCAATACCGTGCCAGTTGACGTCCGAATCGCATTCGAGCTGCTGCTTGTGGAGTGCTGAGAAGGCGAGAGGCGATTAAAAACAAAAAATGTTGTAGTAACTCGCATGCGAGGTACTGACCCACACGCACATGGCAGTAACTCGCATGGTGCGGTCACACGGTGCGGGTAGCTGCACTGCAGTAACTGACTAGGCCAGCTCGCATGCTAACTCGTACTGTGTAACCCCGGCATTACGCTTGAACTGTAAGATATTGTAGGAGTTTGGAAATACTGACTAAACGACTATTTCTAGACCGCATTGTCCGCGATGGGGGGCTGTAAGGTATAACGATGGGCTGAACCGGCTAGTCTTGTGTTGCGGGACTTGTAGATTGTAGACCGCGATTGTGGCTGAAGGAGGGATTTTCGTCTCTTAAGAAATCCAAGTCATTGGGACGCTTGTTTGGCGATTCTGTTTTGCGTGACAGCTCTCAGCTCTGACCAGGATCTCCCGGTTGTTGCGGCCTCTGATAATAGGGTTCTCCTCCACGTTGCTCTAGGTCTTCCGACTCCACGGGATCCTTGCGGATTCCAGTCAAGGGCATGTTTGGCTAGATTATCGTCTTCGCGTCGCAAGGTGTGGCCAATCCAATTCCATTTCCTTCGCCTGATTTGGTAGTCTATCATTTCTTGGCAGGCACGGCGCCATAGTTCTTCATTTGAAATTCTATCTTGCCGGCGGATTTTTAAGCTACGACGTAGGCATCTGTTAATGAAAACTTGCAGGCGCCCGCCCTGTGATGAATCGGGTGACTTTCCATGTTTCGCAACCGTACAAAAGAACTGCCTTAACGTTGGAGTTGAACAGCCGCAATTTGGTGTTAATTGAGATCCCCGTCGATCTCCATATGTGAAACAGGCATGCATATGCCCTTCTTGCTTTATTTATTCTGGAACTAACGTCTTCTTCTGTACCGCCATTTTCAGTAATAATACTACAGAGGTAACAGAATTTATCTACCAGTTCCACGTCGCGGTTATTTAGCGTTGTTCGTTCAAGGGTGTTTGCATTTATCGGCATTTCTTTGGTTTTAGTGGGATTTAACCTTAAGCCTGCCGAACTACTTTCTCTTGCCAAATTGTTTAACATGTTTTTGAGGTCCAGGTGTCTGTGGGCCAGCAAGCAGATATCATCCGCGTAGTCGAGGTCCTTAAGGCGGTCTAACAATCCCCATCGTATGCCACCTGTTCTAGTATCTAGAGCGCTGACAAGGATGTCGTTTATTACTATAAGAAATAGTAATGATGAAAGTAGGCATCCTTGCCGTACTCCTGAGCTCACTTCAAAGGTGTCGGATAGTTTTCCATTGTGAAGAACTCTGCATTTGGAATTGTTGTATAGAGTTTTTATCAATTCTATTATTTTATTCGGCAGTCCACGTAGCCGTAGAGCTCGCCATATAAAGCTCCTATAACCCGAGTCGAACGCTTTCTCATAGTCTACGAAAGCAAGGGGGGATCGGAATTCAGTAGACTTCTCCACTATGATTCTCAAGGTGTTAATGTAGTCTATGCAAGTGCGGCCTTTTCTGAATCCGGCCTGCTGTCTTCTAAGCGTTCGATCTACGGCCTCTCTTATCCTTGATAGTAATATGTGGGACTAGATTATGCCCACAGTAGATAATAGACAGATGCCTCTCCAGTTGTCACATATTGTTAGGTCCCCCTTTTTTGGTATTTTGACTATGATACCTTCCGTCCAATTCTACGGAAAGGTACAGGTGTTCCGTGCTATTCCCAGGATTGGCTCTAGCGCATCTGCTATGACGCTTGAGTCGGCTTTCAACAATTCTGGCGGGATGCCATCTTTTCCAGCTGCTTTACCATTGGCCATTGCATGAATTGCGGTTACTATTTCAGTCTTGGATGGGTACGAGTGGTGATTCTTATTAGCTGTGCATTGTTGTTGTTGTTTTCCTGAGGTTCCTGTGTAAATGGACCATTCAGGGCGGCGAAGAAGCAATCTCTCCATCTTTAGAGTTGCTTCTCGTCGCTGCACAGCAACCTTCCATCCGCACTCTTTACGGCATGCTTTTTAGTAGAACGCTTTCCCGAGAGCTGTTTAATGATTTGGTACAGCACCGTATTGTTGCCTGTGTTTGCCGCGTTTTCCGCTTTTCTTCGAGCTCATTTATCTGGCGCCTTTTATCACGCCGGACACTTCTCTTTACCTCCCGGTGTAATTGGGAGTATTCTCGTTCAAGTTGTTGACGTTTTTCCAGGTCGCTTGTAGAGTTCACGTGATTTTTGAGGGCCCTTCTGCGTTCAATTTTTTGCCAGGTTGTGTCCGAGATCCAGTGTTGCTGCTTTCTTTGAACATAACCAATGCTTGTTTCCGCTGCTGTTATAATAGGGCTCTTTGTTGTGCTCCACAGCTCTTCAATATTTGTGTCGTCTGAAACGGTTTGCTGGCTTAAGATTTGTTGCAGTCCTAACAGACGCCGACGAGATGTTGTCAAAATCACGGCAATCATCACGGGACATTAACCATTACGAAACCACGATGCCAAGCTAGGCATTCTGTACAACGTCTATTGTGGTAGCTGCGGGAAGACAAACGAGAGGGAAATACTTGTTTAATTCCTTTAGCTTTAGCTAAAGCTTGGCAGCATACACTAGGCAGTTACGTTTTAGAAGACTTAAAAGAGATCTCCAGAATGGAAATGGCAATATGTGGTGAAATTTTCTCCCATTGTTCCGCTAATGCCGTCTTAAAACTTTTTGAACGTTATTCTATGGGATTCATTGTTTCTCAACATCGTCGTCGCCATGATGTACAAGGGGGTCGCAATCCGTCCAAAAAATATTAAAAAAAATTATGTATTTTAAATTATAATTAAGTATTGCACATATAACCATGAAATAACAACCGTATAAAATCCAAGAATTTAGCCACGATTTTCCGGGTAAAGGTCGATCCGCACATATCCGTGAGTTGACGGCGTCTTCAGTGCAGTACCGGGGCATTAGTGAAACAAAAAATATCGGCACGAAGTAATTTCATGGAAACAAATTGGGAAATACGTGGCATGCTCCCACACATCCGCTGCCACCGATATTTTTTAATTTATCCCGGACTTGAAACAAAAGTTTTTTAAATTCAACGGGAAATTTTATAAGAATTTAACAGATTTTAGGTAAAGTTTATTTGAAATACACTCAAACCTACTGTGCGATTTTTGTTATAGGATTTTTTATACGGAATACAAAGTACATATGTATGTATAAGTAAGAAATGTGAAGATTGATGTAGGGTTGCCCAAATGTATTTTATCCTACTACTACATGATGTACACTGTACAGCTTCGTGTGGATCAACTTCTCGACTTTTTTTTAGTGAATCACTGAATGCGTTTTGGCTCATTCTAAAATAATCGTAGAATTTAGTTGCACTTTCCGAAGAGTCCACATGAGATGAAAAAGGTGGTGCTGTGTGAATGTCAGTGAAAAATTCATCACGGAAGCCACTGACACCGAAGCGCCGTTACGGATATGTGTGGAGCGATCTAAATAACTCCATTTTACGATCGATTTGGACGAAAGAAGATGGAACCAGATCAAACTTGTTTGTTTTTCCTGTCGTCTCCATCAGACTCAATTTTTGGTTTCTTACCGAGAAAATCGCAGCGATGTTCTTATACAATTTCATGATAACCCTTTATTTGTATGAATGCGCCAGTAAATCTCAAATACACATGTCGCAGATATTGACATGTGAAAGAAACTTGATTTATTTAGTCCCAAAATAATCTTTTGTATAATCGAAAGTTACATCTGCCCATAAAATATAATTATTGACCGTTGGTTATTTCTTCTTTGAATATTTAATTATTACTTATACGTTCATTGTAATAACTTTTACTTTCTAATGTGAATTTTGCAATTATCGCAAACAATGTGTTTCAATTCCAATTTAAAATTAATAATCTTGTCCGCCTAAACTTTTCCAAACATAAAAATTTTTTAATTCCACCTTTGTGCGTTAACGATCTACAAAGTGAATCAGACCTGAAAGAAATCGGCTTTCTTTACATAACATAAGAATGACGCTCCATGCCGTTGCTTCAAAGAAAACAAAAGTTTCAATTACTAGGGCATATGGGAAGCCTTCAAACTAGCGTCTCGTCTATTGTGAATATGACATTGACAGGGATTCCCAAATCATAAAATTTGCATTGTCCTATTGAAACGTAGTTGTCAATTAACAAGTTTCCATCATTTGTAAACAACCAGAGAGAGAGAGAGAGAGATAACAGATTGTACAACAAAAGCAACGATGAATTTAGGCTACTTGATACTTCTTTAATTCAATTCCGGTACCCGAAGTGACGAAGCGTTTTGTTTGGTTTACGTAAGTCACCTGGTTACTTACCTATGCAGATACTGACACCAAATCACGTCCGCAAAACTTTCTCATCACGAATGCGAAGGTGGACTTGGAGTATGTTTGTCGTTGCTCGTTTCTGTGTTTGTCGTTGCGTACTTTCTTCTTCGGTTTTGCGCATTTCTCATTTTTAAGCATTGACAAGAAATCTAGGTAAACTGCAGTAAGGAACATCCTAGAAAAAGTGAGCAAAGAATTGATATTTCACGTAAGTAAAGGAGCTGAAAATGAAGATGATGAGCATTCCGGGATTTGCTTTGAATGAAGTCATCATGTAACATCATTAAAAAAGCACCTGGTTGGACGGACCGCGCGCCGTTTATCTGCGAAGTAATTTTTCATTTGCATAGACGGGTTGGTGCCGCGGGGTTCTACGAGTGTCTATTTATTTTGATTAGTCAATCAATTTCTGTCATATTTTAAAGAGTAAATTTTGCCCGTTTTGTGTAAAGTTGGGTTGGGGAAAAATTGATACTACCGTTGTTTTTCTTTAAATAACCATTTGTATTTAATTTAATTTATATAATTTGTTGCTTTTACATTAACAGAAAGATATCATGTGTTTTTCGCTTGTATATTCATTATTGTTCAATAAAAACTGTGGATATGTCTTCTTGTTCGTCTTCTTCTTCGAATCATAGTTAAAACGATTATTGAATGGTATCAGGTTTAAAAATACCGCGCCTATCACTGGCCTTTTATACTACAACCAGCCCCTATACTTCAAATTTGTAGATCAGATTACTTGAACGTGTTCAATCGTTTGCCAAGTGGATTGTGGGTGAGACAAAACTGTTCGAGGCAACTTGTTGTTATAGAGAACAAGTAGGACAAGGCAACCGACACATGTATCATTCATAGGTGGTAATTTATCGGAAATTAAACCAACAAATGTCCTAGCCTTTCTACTATGACTCAGTTGCGTTGCGAAACGGCTAAGGAAAAATGCGCTGGTAGTTGGCCAAACCAGACGCGGACATCCATCATTTGGCATGTGTCATCAGAGTCCGATGGTCAAAGGCCTTCTTTACTAAACTGGTGAGATTGTGTGTGTGATGCATATCGAGTAGACGTGTTTATTGAAGCTCCCATTTATTGTAATTTTCCGCAGTTGTTTTCCCGTATTAAAACAAAATTTTATTAGCTCCAACGTCGCTATTATTTTCTCTGTCGGTGCACACTAATTCGTATTATATCCAAGTGTTTTCTGGGTAGCCAAAATGTCGAAATCTCAGCAACCAAGGCCAAACAAAGGAAAATTTGCTGAAACTGTGAGTAACCCAAATCCCGCTAGGAATAATACGCCTGACCCATCGGCCAGAAAGCACAATGATGACAGCAGCAACAGAACTCCGAGGTCAACATCAATAGCTGCTCCCGAAAACAACCTTGAAGTCCTAGAAAAAAGGCTTTTGTCAAGCTTCAACAGAATGCTGGCTGAGCAACTTTCCGTTTTCGAGGATCAGCTAAGACAAGTGGAGACACATTTGACCACTAAAATTGAGGAGATCAGTACCACCTTAAACAGCCAAATGGGTAAATTAAAGGACGATGTCGAGTCCGTCCAACATGACCTGGCGGTTGTATCCAACGAATTAGAGGACCTTCGTCGTCAATCCAGACTCCATGACGTGGTCGTTCGAGGAATTCCCACAACTGAAAACGACAACCCGAAGCAAATTCTTAATTCTCTTGCTACCACCATCGGGCATGAGTTTTCGGCCTACGTGAATTTGTTCCGGCCCCCGCAGCGACGGCGTTTGGAATCGCAGGCGCAAAATGGCCGGAAGAGCTCGCTACTAATCGCGAAGTTCCCATCGGCCAACGAGCAACAGGAGTTCCTGAAGAAGACCCGTCATCACGGAACCCTTGCTTTGAGGAAACTAAATCTGGGCTTCTCGTCTGACAGTCCTGTCTATGTCAACGAAAGCCTGACCACTAAAAATAATGATATATTCCACACGGCACGGGACCTTCAAAAAAAGAATCTGGTCGCTTCGGTGTTTACTCGTCGGGGTTACGTTTACGTTCAACTGGAGAAAAATAAGCAGCCACGAATATTCAGATCAGAGTGGTTATTCTGTAACTATGAGAAAGTGAGAACGTGAAAAGTCTTTTCATTCTCATTCTCATCGGGTCTTCTCACTTTGAGTTCTCATTTTTGTCAGCAAAGCGATTCTATAACCTAAGTGAGATATTCCAGTGAGAAGTGAGCTGAATGTAGTTCACATTGGAAATTCTCACTTGTATAAACGTCAATCGTGTCATATTTTGTACTTATTCGAGTGGCATACTTTGTTTTACATTTCAAATTCCCATTTTTTGCAATAACCGTTGAACTTAAAAAATTACACATTACTTATTTTCAGGGAAAATAAATGCAAGGGCTATTTTCCACTATCTTTAACGGCACCACCAACTAAATGAGTGGCACACTCCCTCATTATTCTCGCCGGAGGCGGGAACAATCTATAGATTCAAATCTGCAGCGATTAATAAATATAATATATTAAACTGCAGGAAAAACTTAAAGATGTACTTATCATTTGCCAAGTCCACATGCAGCTTAAGGAAAATTACAAGAGCGTTTTTTGCTCCTCGCTCGGCCAACAACTCTTTTAAATCCCGACATAATCCCGATATATTATTAAATCTGCAAAACACTACTTACAAATTTTATTTCCAAACTCTTAGTTTTTGAAAATTAAAAGTTTTCGCACTTCTCACTGAATTTTTAAAAATTGTACAGCCTGTTGATATTTGAAAATGAGAAGTTCTCACATTTCTCACTAGAAAAATTTTGGTGAGAAGTCATTTTTCACTATGAAATAATTTGACACAAAAACTCACGTTCTCATCGTTCCAGAATCGCATTTATTGGAATTCTCACTGAAAAGACTTTTCACTAGCCTTTTCACAGTTACAGAATAGCCGCTCAGCTCTTGATTTAAACGAAGCCGTCAATACAACGTTATCACCAGGCTCACATTAGAGAACTTGGGGCAATCCGCTTTATTTGTGGAGGGAGTATCGTATGCATGCTTTTATTTTAATTACTTTCACATTCTTTTTCTTTCTTCCGTTTAATTTTTATTTTTATTTTTTTTTCCAATTTCTCTTAGGCTATTTTTGAACTCTAATTCTATTTTTTTTTCTTATTGCTTTTTATTTTATTTATACATATATATATATTTTGTTTTCTGTTTTTTTTCTTTTTATTGTAATGTTGGAATATTGTTGCATGTTTTTAGCTTTTCTGCTTTCAACCGTGCTACGTCCTGAACACACTTTGTTACCCCCTTTCAGTGACTTCGGTTAAGGAATTACTTACCTTTACGAACAAAATTAGAACCCTGCTCAAGATTTTCCAAAGTAGGGCTCAAGGTTTGAATTTTTGCCACATTAACGCACGAAGCTTACGTAATAAAATCGCTGAATTGCAAGAAATTTTCCGCGGGTCCGATATTCACGTCATTCTGGTGTCTGAGGCCTCACTACGCGAGCATGTCCCGTCAAAACTCGTGTCATTAGATGGTTACAATCTGTTCAGAAACGACCGGAAAAATCGTTCTGGCGGTGGAGTAGCCGTTTATGTTAAGAATAATCTAAGGTCTCTCAAAATTAAGGAATCTGCAACTAATTCTTTGGAGTTTCTTAGCATTGAAGTTAGCTGTGGTTTTAGCAAATGTCTCGCCACTGTAGTTTACTGCCCTCCACGAATTTTCTCGCTAACTGAAGCTAGCGAATTGGAAGTCTGGATGTCCGAAGCCACCCATAACTTGGAGAATATCGTAATTGGAGGAGATTTTAATGTGAACATTTTATCCAATAATGTACTCTCTAAAAACTTCCTCAATTTCTTCAAAACGCTCGACTTGAAACCAGTTAACCAACTTCCGACGTATCACACAAACACCAATAATCCATCGTTGCTGGATATCTTTTTTGTGTCGAGGGTAGAAAATGTTTTGTTTCAAAATCAGATTAGCCCTCCTAGTTATCTAGATCACGACATCCTGTATCTTTCCTTAAAATTCACAGTTAGAAACACTCAGCAGAAATTATTTTCCTACCGCGATTACAAGTCCATCGATATCCCAGTGCTACTGCAAGAATGTTCCTTACTAGCTTTGGATCGAATTTACCGCCTACCTGACATAGACGACCAATTAGAGCACTTCTGTTCGCTGTGTCACCATCTGCACGAAACTTTTGCCCCAGTTAAAACAAAACGCATATCCTCTTCTACCCCACCATGGTTCTCCACTCAAATAAGCCGGCTTATCTCCGAAAGAGAAGAGAACAAAAATGTTAGAAACTTAGTAACGTTCACCATCCGTAAAGCGAAGGCGTAGTTCTTTTCGTCTAAGCTTAGCCCTACTTTGCCTGCAAAGAAACTTTGGAGGAACATAAAACAACTTGGCATTCACGGTGGTGAAGATGAAGCCCAGGTCAGCCTTAGCGCTGGTGAATTAAATAATTATTTTATTGCCACAACTAATATATGTGAAGATCCTCAATGCTCAAGGCCATCTGTAAGTGCTACTGATTTATTTAGCTTCCGAAATGTGGCTAACGCGGAAGTCCACAAAGCTTTTTACTCCATCAAATCTGAATCAGTTGGTCCAGACAATCTCCCACCAATCTTTCTTAAGCAAATTTTTCCTGTGATCCTCCCCTATATCACCCACATTTTCAATAGCTGTCTGACAAAGTCACACTTTCCGCTACAGTGGAAGAAAGCAAAAGTTATCGCACTACCTAAATGCAAATCCCCGAAAGGGCCCGCTGATTATCGCCCTATAAGCATATTATGTTTCCTTGGTAAAGTGCTGGAAAAACTAATGTCTTGGCAAATTGAAGGGCACTGTGAAACATTGTCTCTGCTGTCGCATGCACAGTCTGGTTTTCGCAAAAGAAGTAGTTGTGAAACTGCACTGCTGAAGGTGACCACCGACCTGCGGATGGCTCTCGATTCTGATGACATTGCCTTTCTTGTGCTTCTGGACTTCAGTAAAGCTTTTGACAGTGTTAGCCATAAGCTTCTTGAAATTAAGCTAATAGATCACATGAGATTCTCATCTTCTGCTGCGTCCCTAATTCGGGATTACTTACATAATCGATCTCAAAAAGTTTGGCTGCAAAATTCAATTTCGGATCCTTTACCAATCACGCGCGGTGTTCCGCAAGGCTCTATATTAGGACCCTTGCTTTTCTGTATGTACATAAATGACCTCAGCAGCATCGTGACGAATTGTAAACTGCACATGTATGCAGATGACGTCCAAATTTATTTAAATAGCCCCATTGGATTAGTAGAGAACTGTGTACATTACATTAATGCCGATCTAGAGCGTATCTATCAATGGTCTTTATCCAACCACCTACTGCTAAATGCCTCTAAATCCTGTTGCATTCCAATGTATAGGAGCCAATTAGACACTTCCTTCCTTCCACCTATCATTCTCATGAACGCGCGCTTACCTTACCAACTTCGAGTTAAGAATCTAGGTGTCCACCTGAACTCACAATTAACTTGCTGTGATCAAGTTTCTCATACCCTATCTAAAGTATATGGTAATTTGCGACGCCTGTGGCTGTACGCCTCCATTCTGCCCACAGGCACTCGTACAAAGTTAATTAAAACTCTAATCCTACCGCACTTCACTTACGCTAGCCTTATCTTTCCCTCCCTTGATGCGTCATGCCGTGATAAACTTAATGTAGCCTTCAATGATTGTACAAGGTTTGTTTATAATCTTCGCCGATCCGACCATATCAGCCGCTATCGTTCTTCCGTTCTGAGATGCACCCTTGAAGTGTACTTATCAGTCAAGGCAATGACATTCATTTACAAACTCCTACACTCCGATCGACCATCATATCTACATGAGCATCTACAACTCGGCCGTACGACTAGAAGAATACTATTTATTATCCCTAGATTCTCTTATTTAGTTGGGCAGAGATCTTTTTTTGTTCATTCTATTCTTTTATGGAACAGTTTACCTGCCGATATACAGAATGCGGGGTCATTAAGTGTGTTCAGGAAACGTATCTTCAGTTACTTGTCCAATCAATAATATTCCCTCAACTCAACTTTTAGCTTTTTTCTTAGCATATTCTGTTTTGTCTTCTCCCAACATCTTATTTATTAAATATATTTTTTTCATTTTTCTTTTGTATTAAATTGCCATACTATAATTTTAAGTACATGCGTTATTAGCGTGATAAGATAATAAATCTTGATGTACTAGTTTTAAAATAAATAAATGAAATGAAATGAAGTATGCAATAGCCGGCTGCGGACAGTGTCAGAACCCTATCTGCCTTCTAAGCTCAGATGACCCGTAGGCCCTTCTAAGATTTTCATAGGTCATGCCAGTATATAGTCCAGTAGAATTAGTCGTAAAAATGAGAAAGAAAAAAAAATAATTCGTTACAGTACTCTGACAGCGAGATATTGTCTAACAAGCTCTTGTAAAAGAGGGAAAAATAAATCGAACCGACAGCTGTTTTCCGGGGTGGAATGGGGGGGGGGTTTAGGGTTTGACAACAGTTTTTCCCGATTTCTGGCTAAACTGTGCATCTTATCGAAAAAAGTTAAAAGTACAAGTTGTAGGAAATAAAAAGATCTACAACTTTCGTGTTAACTATTTTTACCCTAACCTCAAAATTTTTTGAAGAAAGGCGGAAAACCGGTTTTTGGTTTTTAATTTTTTTCTTTGACAAAAAAAATTCTATGAAGCTGAAACTTTGGCAAAAGATACCTTTTAGCGTTGCAAAAAGGCAGTATTTTTTCCAGACGGAAATATTTAGAGGTTGTTGTTAAATTTAATTTTTTAAAAAAAAGCGACATTTTTAACTGCGATACCTCTTAAAACTTCGCTTCCTACGAAGTTCTGTTTTGGTTCACTTAGTCGTATCCAAAACTTATCCACAGCCTGCCGCTTTGTAACGTTAGGAAATACATACATCCTGTATATTAAAGTGGATCTCCAAGCACCACCTAATTACTACGATTAAATAGAGCAACGATCTAATGCACTGTTGCAAAAAAGAGAACGAATGGTGGCCTCGTCTATTGAACTAGTCCTTACATAAAGCGATATAATAGCAGCAATACTGTCATAAAACAATTAGCAATCGATGTGAACAGTATATTAATCAATAAATTAGCACAAACAGTAAAATATGCCGACGATCTACACAAGCTGCGCGATCGTTGCTGTCAGTCAAAGAGTGATATCAACAAAAAAATTATTGCATTAATTCGACGTTATGCCTTTGCTTCGAATAAAAATCATAACAAAAGCCTAATTATAAAATTTGGATGGTGAATTTTTTTACCAAAGATTAAATTTTATAGTAAATTGCATCACTTTTTCTTCAATTTTCTTTTTTAATTTAATTTTATATTTTTTTTAACTTGTTTTCATAATTAAATCAATATTCTTAACAAACTGAAATTGCTTGAAGCCAAAAGAAAGTTGAGGATCGCCCAATGTCAATTAGAGGTTAACCCCGAGCTTCTGTAGTCAGTAATAGAAAATTAACACCCGCCAGCGCATCTTCGAACAAACAATCAATATCTTACAGCGTAACATGGATCGCAAACTTCCCTCAGTCCTCTCAGTTATTATTATATAAATATACATCGGCATTGGCATTATGAAATTATATACCTGATGCCTTGAATGCTCTACTCCCATCATAAACCTGATAATTGTACAAATTCGATTTGCGCCGCAAAGATTACGCCACACCATTGATTACGAAATTCCACGAAGAAAGCTCGAAGCCTTCATGCTCCTCAGTAACCCAAAATCAACGGTGGACTTTCATAGCCACCAAAAACGTACTTTAGCATCATAATTATGTGCGTACACATTCAAAGCAGGTGACCTGGCAATCACTTTTAAGAAACCTAGTGTACTCAAAATATGCATTCCGCGGGCTCTGGACATCAGAAGTACAAATCCGTTTAAGTGCTTCATAACACCTGCAAACAAATCTTTTCGCAGTTATGAGGCTGGACAATGCCACATTACGCATGCAGTCTCGAGCCAACCATCCAACATTTTTTGCAGTAGAGTGTATACCTACCTGTCGTACCTGTAATACGTGCAGAACGAAACGTTTAAATCATTCGGTTATGACGTCGTGACGGTTTTTGTAGCCAGCCGGCAGTAAATGATAGACGATATCGCAACGATCGTAAGTGATTTTTTGTGTCGAAACAAACAAAATCTTCGCCAAGATCTTTTTTGGTGGTAAACGAAGACAGGAAATCGTGTCAGTTAAGAAGAGCTTGCGATCGATGACAAGTTCCGATGGGCGCCACAGCATGGGAGCTCCGCAATGCCGAAAGTTTTACCAACTTGATTTACCTAACGTATGGTGAATTATTTATGCCGCAGCGGTATACAATCCACGTCTGGCGCACTTGATCAAACGGCGCGATTGTCTCGTTGTTTGAGGAACTCAAAGCAGTGCAAAGACTCTAGCGGTGGGGATAAAAACTTCTTATAGGGGTCTAATGGGAAAGTTTACCTTCTAAAGAGATTAATAATAGATTGGTATTTGCTAGCTGTAATTAAATGTCAATTTATCTTTATCGGAAACTGATGTAAGGCATCACAAATTTGGAGTTGTAGTATAACGGCTAAAAGACAATCGTAAACAGTTTTAGCAGATGAAATTGTTTACTTAATACTCAACAAAAGTGAAAATTTTGGAGATTGTTAAAAGCCACAGGAAGTCCATATACATATGTATGTTTACTAAAATTAATGGACGTCACTATTTTGTAGAATAATAAAGTAAATCTTAAGCAATTTGAAAGTCTCAGATTTCGGTTTAGTTTCTAGATGGTAGTTCACGGGAATGAGTGCTATCAAAACGGCGCTAATGTAGGACGTCAGCACAGAGCGAATGCAGCGAAATATTAGGTATGGCAAAAAGCTCGTACCATTTTCCCGATAGAGGGCGTCTATTGCAAATAAGTCACGAACCGCTAAAGAGTTCGAGTGTTAGTTTGAGTGTATAAACAACGAAATGGGTGCAGTTGTTGGAAAGTTGTTTGCATTTAAATTGGAGAAAAATAATGAAAAGTTGTGGCACACTTTGCAATATTAATTACGACAAATAGCCCAGACACTTTATACAAAAACAAAGGTCAAACCTCTAAAAAATGCCAAGTGAAGATTGTCCAGGGGGATTATTTTTTTTTTGGCGTCACAAATAATTTCTCAAATGCCCATAAAGCCAACTGGCCGGCTACATGATTTACGAACAGTTTTTCTAAAATATTTCATAAATTATCGGTTTTTCGTTAATTTTGGTTATCATAAAATTTGTTCGTGAGATAAATCTGGATAAAAGGGTCCTGTACAAAATTTACCAACCAATAGAGTTTTCGACTATTGACAAAAAAGAGCAAAAGGTCGTGGCAAAAGAAATAAGAGAATGGCATGAAATTCTTACCAGAATGTTTGGTATGCAATACATCGTTGGATAGCCCTTTTTAAGCTGAATATAAGTGGCGCTTAGTTCCAAATCTTTGTCCGTTCTGAGTTATACAGTCAGTACTGTACACGTCTGTTATACAAGAGCCAAATAGCTTTTTTTATATTTTGTAATTATTTGCCCTTTTGTATATAGTAACTTACATATATTCAGCTCAAAAAGAGCTATCCAACGACGTATTGCACTTAGCTATTGGAGGTGGGTACCAAAATTTGCATTCTCCTTCAAATGCAAAATAAAAGTTCAATCTTTTTCCAAATTCAACTTTAATCTAGGTGTGGTTTTACTCGCTCAAGGGTTGATAATAATTTATTTCTGGCTGATAATATCTATTCAACCAAATTTCAAGCAAAAACCAGAAAACAATTTTTACAAACTTTTTGCAATTTTTTTTATTCTAAGTTGATTTTTAAAATTGTAGGGGTAGTTTTAGCCCTTAACGGTTCAAAATAATTTATTTTTGCCTGACAATAAGCATTCAATCGAAATTGACGCATAAAGTTGGAAAACCAAATTTTTACCTTTTTTTAAATTTTAGTCGGTTTGGCGGTGGTTTTAACCCTTTAGGACTATCCCTTTTTATAAAATTTGGCTTGATTTGGTATAAATCAATCACCTTGGCAAATAAATATTGAAAAAAGTGAATTTCATTGGATTATTTTTGATTATTATTGAAATTATCGCGAAAAAACCCCAGAGGGATGTTTTTGCATTTTTAAGGGTGACGCCGATATTTTAGGGCTGCGGGACCCTGATTTTCGTAATCAGCGACCTATAGGGAAAGAGCTTCAGAACAGTATTATGTTTCGCCACCCAAAAGCGCGTTTTGAATGGACTCACTAATGAATACAATTTCCACCAAAACTGTACCCTTTTACTCGTTATGGCCCCTTATTTTCGTTATTAGGATGGTACGAACTATCATTCCTGAAAATTTGAGCTTTATTCAAATGAGTAAAAATTTTCATCTTTACGCCATTTTCAAAAATTTATGGGCGCTCACCCCACCGCCCCCGTTTAGCCATACCGGTCATTTCTTTCTTGGGAGGACCTAAACTAAAATTTTGTAAATTCCTAGCTTTATTCAAATGGGTGTGTTGTCGAGCCCACTAGCTCTTAGACTATAATAACATTCCAGGCAAAACCATATTCGGCGTTAAGTAGCCACACGGAAGATGGCACCAGTGACAGTAGAGGCGACTTTTTGAACTGGTAAAGTAAGACCCTGTTCTGCGAAAACATTTAGAAAGAATAAAAATTATCAAAAAAATTCACTTACTACTTATTTATATTTTAGAGAATAATGCTGGTCATAAAAATATAGGTCAGGTTCAAAAAGCCAAATATTATATTTCATGCATGATATCTGTCAGTAGATACCTCGGATATTTCCTACAAAGATCAAACAAGCCAAGAATTACGATAAGTGATGATTGGGAATCGAGAAGTATATACGAGTAGTGGAATCTTTTACAGATTATCTTGAAACAAAAGACAAATCAGCCGAAGGTATTAGTGAGATGATTCTTAAGTAAGGTCGACGTTGATTGGCTCGGCATTATGAATAAAAGATGTCAATTGTAATGCCGAATTTGTGCCTGCTCTAACGACTCACTGAACCTAGTTTGCTTGCATGCGGCTCCGTTCAAAGTGAATTCAGTAAGTGTCGTCGCCACATTGGAAAGTTTCTACGCTTTTTTCTATGTCCACACAGCAGTGGGACGATCTGACTGCTGGTACAGGCATGAGTTTGAAGAGGACTAAGGACACATTTTGGAGCGCAACATTACAACGACATTTTGATAACGCTAGAAAAGCTAACAGAAAAAGTCTAAAGCTGTAATAAACGAACGGTAACAGGAACTTTGTTAATGCCCCACACACGGTCAAATTGGATGTACTGTACATCCATACTGTACAACCATTTTCATCAAACCGATGCGCGCACCGAGTTTTGATCGGCTGACCGGCTTACAATCGATAGTTTTAATTGTACATCCGCACATCGATGTACATCCAATTTGACCGTGTAGGGGGCCTTTAGTCGTGGTGCAATCATCAAAAACCGACTGACGGTCAAAGTGAATGATGATCAATATTATTTGCAAACGGAGGGACTTAATATAGTGTGCTCAGAAAATAAGTGCCTTATTGGAAGAGAGACGAGAGGGATCGGCAGACGAGGCTTTAACTTACGCTAAACGATTGTGTGAAGAGCTTGGTATTTCTATTGAACCTCCAAGAGAAATTAGGAGGAGCCACATTTTTGCTCCAGAATTTTGCGGAAAAATATTCCTTTCCTGCGTTCCGTCCCGTCTTTCATACATACATAACCCAAAAATCTAAGTAACGAGTGCACGTGTTTGTTATGTATGCTTGTGTGTGCTATAGCGACAATGCAGAAAAAGTTGAAAGTAGAATCACTTTTGCGTGGCATGCATTCGGTACACGCAACAATCTGTCAAGTCACATTTAAAATTATTTAATTATGTGCAATGTCCACGTTGAAATTAACAAATCTAGGGATCTTGGCAATTGAATAAGAAATGCAAATTGATTTGTCAGCGCAATTTCTCGAAACTATTGGTTCTAACGGAAATTTTGAACAGGACCTTTTTATGCAGAGTTATTTCACAAACAAAACACTCACTGAATAGGTTGTAAAATTCTTGGAAAAATCAAGAAAGATAGACGCAGCAGTGTCGATATTGGTATGGAGCTAAACATTGACTACAAAACTATTTAAAACCATTTACACAAAGCTGGATTCATAAAAAGGAGGTATGGATTCATCATGAGTTGAGCGCGAAAAACGTGATAGACCGAACTCACATCTGCGATACGCTGCTGAAACGCTTTCTGAAACGTCTGCTACCAGCTGATGAAATCGGTGCGACAATCGGAAACGTCAAGGACCTTAGACCAAGGATGGAATGACGTCACAAACGTTCGCCAAACCAGGATTATAGTCGAATGTGCTGTGTGTGTGGTGGGACCGTTATATATTCGTCCACTATTAGCCCGAGTAAAAATAATTAAGTTGGTTAATTTTCTTACTAGCACGCACGCGACCGCTGCTAGCGCGCATAGCGAGCAAATAGGACGCCACAAAAGTATGCATGCACCCGCCACAGGGATGCACGCTCCCGCCACAGGTACGAAAATCTAAAAATTTGTTCGCTAGAGGCATCCACTGGCACGAAACTCGAAAAATTCAGGCATGAACATTAAATACACCCGCATCGACATAAACCATTCCAAACGCGAGTGTTGTTTTACCAAGCAGTCCCCCAGCTAAACACTAACCACTTCCAATGCTGCTTGTGTGAGTGCTAGTTTTGTTCCCGAGTAAAAATTCGCCCGCCACAGGGATGCACGCGCCCGCCACAGCGATGCACGCTCCCGCCACAGGGATGCACGAAATCGCCTGTATTGCTTTAAAAAATTGTAGAGGACGAAGAAAACCCTAGTAAAAATGTGCCGTGCGCATTTGTTCGCTATGCGTGCTAGCTGTGGCGCCATGCGGGCTAGTTTTTATTTTTACTCGGGTTGACACTCTTGCGTACGAGCTGCGTGCTAGCTGTACCAGCTGCATGCTAGCTGCGCCCTAGTAAAAATGTGCCGTGCCAGCTGTGGCGCCGTGCGTGCTAGTGCGTACCTGATGCAGGCTAGCTGCGGGCGA
Organism: Thereva nobilitata; assembly: GCA_963855945.1. Lineage (NCBI taxonomy): Eukaryota > Metazoa > Arthropoda > Insecta > Diptera > Therevidae > Thereva > Thereva nobilitata. The sequence goes on from OY979697.1 coordinate 40,895,469, forward strand.
GTTTTATTTTTACTCGGGACGTACTTTGCAATTGAAGAAAACGTCCCGAATTGACACATCTTTGATGAACAGTCAATAGTTTTAATGCCTCCACCGCATATTCCAGAAATAGTACCCTCTGAATATCAGTTGTTCCGATCTCATTAAAATGAAGCTGACTTCAAAAGAGGCTTGTGAAAACTGCTTGATTCAGTTTTTCAACCAAAAACCACCGAAGCGATTATGAAGCATATTTGGTTAAAATAAATTCATTTTCATCACACTATAAGAAAACCAGTTGAGTATCGATCCACCCTATGCCCCATGAGGAATTAAAGGGAAATAAGTAAGTAAATTTAGGTATCGATCTCGACCATGGTATAGCTATGTTGGTTGGACGAAGAACTGTTAAAATTACTATATTTATGGATTGGGACGATATTATTAGATATATTTTGCACTGCATACCCAAGGTATGTTGGAGCTATGTCTTTCTAAAAATCCATCCATCCTCCAAGGCATTTCTCGAAGTTTAACGGTTTCTTGCAGTCGTTGATTTTTTATAATGGTTAAGAGTTCTGGGTCGTCAAAAATTTCATACAACTCGCTGTTGTGTTCAAAGAGTTGATATAACATCTAAAGATTCAACCAAAGATCTTAATATTACAAAGATAGTTTGCCTCTATGTAAAGATTTGGACCTAAAAATTCAAGTTTCAGTTGCAGTAGCAGTTGAAAGCTCACTTTTTGGCCAGAGAAATAAAAGCTCTTTACTCTTTACTCTTTTCGAACATATATTTAAAAAAGCTTATTCGTACTCTCACATCAAAGATCTTAATATCTACAAAGATGGTGCACTCCCATATAATCGAATAGGCACAGTAAATCCGCACTTTACATTTTTCATTCCAGTCATAGAAATTTTTACTAATTTTTTATCTGGATAGACTGTGGTTTCGCGTTCGTTTGCTTTTTTTCAATTACAATAAACTATTTAAATTATTATATTGTAGTGCGCATTGTGTATGAACATGGAAAATATTTTATTTTTTTTTTACGTTTGCTGATTTGATTCAGATATTTTTTAAGTGTGTTTTGAAAATAATTATCTTTTATTTTTGTAGTGAAGATTCATTTTAAGTTAAAGAATACATATTTTTGTTTATCCTGGATTCGCTTTCTTTATTTTGGATATATTATATTTTTTAATGTACTTTTCTGTAAACATGACTGACTACCAATTTTTCAATGTGTGCTTGGGGGTTTCTTCTTTATTTCAGATATTTTATTTAAAAAAAAACAATTTTGCTTCGTTTTAATATAATATAGACGCTATGGAAAAATTGAAAAGATCAGCAAAAGCTGGTAATAGATGTTGTTTAAGTCACTGCAGGAAATCCAAAAGGGATTTTCCTACAATGAAACTATTCAAATTCCCAGATTATGATTCGCCTCTTTTTTATGAATGGGTCAATATATGTAATTTCTCAGAAGAATTTGTAGAAAAATCCCCAATTCTATTTTTATGTGAACACCATTTTTCTTCTGATGACATGGGAAAGAAATATTTGAAAAGAGGAGCAAAACCAAGTTTGGGCTTAACATCTAATAACATTAATATTATCCAAAGCAACGAAGAAGATTGTAGTGTTGATGAGTTACGTCTACTGAAATCACCCTCGCGAAAAAGAAGGCGAAGTGAATAGCCAATTTCAATATGTAAATCTTGCAAGAAAAGTGCATTAAATTTAGAATTTTATAGAAAACGGTGTGGACAACTGTTGACGCAAATGAAAAACAAAAACAGAAAACTCGAAATGTTGAAAAGAAGGAATATCAGATATAGATTATTGAAGAATAAATATAAAAAAGATTTATCGAAAAAGCCTTTTTTAGAAAACCAAATAGATGAAATGAATATTCATCCTAACGAGAAAATTTTGTGCAAAATGCTTCTAAAGACTAATAGAAATAGTAATGCATCTTGGAATGAAAAGGAGAAAATGTTTGCACAAACTATATTTTATAGGTCAACTTCCACTTATATATTTTTACGTGATGTTATGAATCTTAATCTACCTCATCCATCTTCATTAAGTAGATGGAATACAGTAAAAAATTTAAAACCGGGTGGTAATCTTTGTATTTATAATGCACTGAGAAATGCAGCTACAATGATGAATTCTATAGATAAAAAATGTGTGTTGCTTTTTGATGAAGTGTCAATTAGACATAATTTAACATACAATTCTTCAGTTGATGTTATAGATGGTTTAGTTGATCTTGGATACGAACGGTTAAATAAAATAGGTAGTCAAATTTGTGTATTTATGATCCGCGGTTTATATAAAAATTGGAAATTTGTTTTAAATTATTTCGTAACAGAACATGCTATTGAAGGAAATACATTAAAAAGACTTCTACTGGAGAATTTAAATGTCGTAGAAAGTTGAGGTTTTACTGTAAGGGCAATCACATGTGATCAGGGACCAAATAATCGGAAATGTTTGAAACAGCTTGGTGCCACGATTGAAAAACCTTATTTTTCGCATAATAGCAAAAATGTTTATCTTTTGTATGATGTACCGCACTTATTTAAATCCATTCGAAATACACTATTAAAAACGAATCTTGAGGCCCCAGATGGAGTGGTGAGTTTCGATGTGATAAAGGAACTCTTTGAATTAGAAGAAGGAAAAGTCACTAAAATGACGAAACGAACTTCTACCCATGTAAATCCGAACAGTTTCCAAAAAATGCGAGTAAGTTTAGCAACACAAACCTTGAGTCATACAGTTGCTACTGCAATAGAATGTGCTGTCGAAAATAAGCAATTTAAAAAAAATAATATACAAACGGCTATTTCAACTGCCCATTTTGTTAAGAAAATGAACACTTTGTTTGATTGCCTCAACAGTAAAATATTAACAGATCCAAATCCTTTTAAACGACCTTTGAAGGAAGGAAATTTTTTTTGGCATAAATTAAAAGAATTGTTGTTATATATTATGGAAATTAATCATAATATGAAAAGAAACTACTTTCGATGGTTTAAAACAGACAATTAATGCCATTTTAATGCTATCTGAAAATAGTAACACATTTTTTATTTTCACTAGCAGATTCAACCAGAACCCCCTTGAAAACCTTTTTTCATTTGTAAGAGCGAAGGGGGGTCACTGCAAAAATCCTTCCGTACATGAATTTAACTTCATTATTGCTAAATTGTTCTCACTAACAATGTTGCATTTTAGTGCAAAATCCAACTGCATCGACGACGGTGATGAAATGCTAATCACTAAGGAGAATTTATCGGAAGCGACCTCATTTTTGCAATGGGATAAGGAAAATGATGAACCGGTTGTAATATATGAAGATATTATTCAACATGATGAACCCTTTTTGGATAAAAATTTTGATTGTTTTGAATCTGAAAACATTCCGATAGAATTAACGTCCAGTCGATATTTTGTAGGATACATAGCTAGTCGTATAAATTGTGAAAGTTGCAAAAATATTATTTTGAAATCAGATGAAGTACTTACTTGTCCGTCGGAAATGTTTATTCATAAAAAAAATTATACTCGCAATTCAGACTTTGGAAGTTTACACGCACCGTCAGATTACTTTTTTAATATTTGTAAGATTCATATTAAAATATTCCAAAAAATATTTCATGATAATAAAGAAATTCGCAACATAAAAAAAGTTATTGTTGATAATTGTGTAAAGTGTTCACAACAAGATAATGAATTTTCTTTGTGGTTTGAAGAACAGAATCCGTGTTTATCTCATAGGATTAAAATTTTAAATGTACTTATTTCAACTTTATTATATAAACATTGTTCATGGGCCGTTAAAAGTAATAAATTAAAAGACTCCAAATTAAAAATTTTAAGTCACAATTGAAAGTGATTGATTATTTTATATTCTTTTTATTCTTACGTACAAATTATGTGTATCTATATAAATACGTTTTTCACTTTTTTTAAAATATCTTTTTCATTTAATCATTTCGAGTTTCTTTCCATATTCCTCATTTATTTACTCCTTTTAATAGCATTTCAAACAAATTGCGAATGAAAGAGAAACAGCTGTAAAATATTTATAATATCAACACGCTCTCTTAAATTTCTCAGAGCTTTTTCATGTGGATTTGCGCTAAATCCACCCTGCGGATTTACTGTGCCTATTCTATTATATGGGAGTGCACCATCTTTGTAGATATTAAGATCTTTGATTCAACTCTTTCTGCTTTAGCACCCCCCGGATTTGTCTTACCTATTCTCTGACTATTAGTCATTGCACCATTATACTTGAATGGCACGACGGGCAATTCGGATCACAACCTAGTAAGTGCTTATTTCCCATATCCAACACCTACCCCAGCCACTGCAGTTCCTAAACGAACCGTTTGTCACTATTGGAAAGCCAACTGGCTGCGACTCATTCGCTTCTTCCAAGCCACCGACCGACTGGGAGTTGTGTTTCCGTCAGGCCCACGTCAACTCTGTCGCTCTCTGTATCACAAAAATTATACAGGCGGGAATATGTTTATTCATTCCGCATTCAACCAAGTCTATAAAGCCACGTCGAAATAGATGGTTTAATGGGGAATGTATGAAAGTGATAAAAAAAAGAAGCCGCCTTCAGAGCGTACAGGGGTTCCCCGAGCGAGGCCCTTCGACTTGAGTATATTAGGTTAAGAAACTCCTTTAACTCCATCATCAGGAGTGTCAAATCATCATTTGATCACAGGCTGAGAGGTAAGTTACTCTATACTACCGCCGCACAGTGGGGCTCGTCCATTGAAAGTTCTGCTCAAAACACAATTTTCAAAATGTGGATTTTTGCAAAAAAAAATTTTATCAGCGTAGTTGTAATAATGTATCAGATCACGTGTACAAATATTGAGTCGCTGACGGTTATAAGTCATCGAGTGCATCAGCTTAAAGTTTACGGTTTAGGCAAAATAAAAATTATCCGATAACGTATGACAATTTATGCGCGATATTAAAACATGTAAATGTATTACGTCGGTGTTCAAGCAAGGTATGTGGATTCTTATACCATTTTTTATTATATTATAAGTTCATCGGTTCTTATATAGGACTTAAATTTTGTGGTAGTGTGTATTTTTTTGTAGGGGATTTTTTAAACGACATTTTCACGAAAATGCGCAAAGTTCTATTGCTATTTTTTTCGGTTAACTAATGTATAAAGTCTTCCGTTTATAATAAAAAAAGAGTCAAAAATAGAACTTTGCGAACGCTCATTCGGAATTTACCTACTTCAGGACTCGAGATGTTTATCGATGTCTCAAAGAGCTTGATGTCAATAAATTCACTGGCCCTGATAAAATACCCCCTATGGTTCTCAGCAAATGTGCATCACCTTTGGCTAAACCTCTGCGCAAACTTTTTGCCCTGTCATACTTCTCCGGAGTCTATCCAGACTCCTGGAAACTTGCTCATGCTCAGCCTATACCCAAAAAAGGTGACTCTAGCGACCCCTTAAACTACCGCCCAATAGCAATTACTTCTGTTCTCTTCAAAGTCATGGAGATATTAATCAATAAAAAGCTAACGGAATATCTGGAAACCAACAAAATTTTACATGACAGTACGGCTTTAGGTCCAAAAGATCTACTGGCGACCTCCTTGTATGTCTAACAGAGCACCTCCATCAAAAACTCGATCGCTTTGGTGAGTCTGCTCTGGTTGCTCTAGATATGCCCAAAGCATTTGACCGAGTATGGCACCCTGCTCTGTTGTCAAAACTCCAAGCTATTGGTATCCACTCAGTTCTAAGGAAATGGATTAAGAGCTTCCTTTCAGGCCGTTCAATAAAGGTAGTATTGGATGGCATCGAATCTAATTCCCATTCAATCTCGGCCGGAGTTCCCCAAGGGTCGATTCTTTCACCCGCTCTTTTCCTAATATTAAAAAACGATATGCTCTCAATCCCTTCCAACCCAATTCTCAGTTTCGCTGATGGCAGTACTCTACGTTGGTCCTACGCTTTTGACAATATAAGACAAGCACATGCCAGACCTTGTCTTCACCATTGTGAACTCATATCCAGCTCTATCAACAGGGACATCAAATGCATTCTTGATTGGGGCCGCAAGAATCGTGTTGAGTGCAACCCTTCCAAAACGAAATACTGTCTCATTACTTATAAAACCTGCACCGATCTTCCTTCTCAGTGGGCAAAACAAACCTTTCAGCTGATCCTTCTCTTAACATCTTCGGTATAACTTTATCTGAGGGCTTGCGATGGAATTATCACATATTCCAAATCGCAAAACAAGCATCCCATCGCCTAGGATTTCTTAAGAGATACAAATTTCTTCTTCCACCAGCAGCGAGAGCTACAATCTATAAATCCTACATTCGGCCCCGCCTCGAATATAACTCATTTATATGGGCTGGCGCCTCGAAAACCGCCCTAGTGTGGCTGGACAAGGTGCAAAGCCGCGGCATCGGAATCATCGGTGGTGACAGCCTTTTCACCTCCATTGACTCTCTGAGCCACCGAATGTAGCAGCCCTGTCGAAGTTGTATCGCTATTACCATAGCGACTGTTCCACTGAAATTTCCACCCTCCTGCCTGCACGGCAATACTTCTCCCGCAACACAAGACTGGCCCATTCGGCTCACTCTCATACCCTGCAAGCCCCTTTTTCGCGCACACTAACGAACTTTTAGTTTATAAATAGAACAATTTGGCTGTGGAATAATCTCCCACAATCAGTTTTCCCGAACTCGTACAACGCCCAAGAGTTCAAAGTAAGGTCCATCGCCACCTGCTCCAACACCCCCCAGACCCCCCTGATCTATCATATCCTCTTCTGTCTTTCAAACCAAGCTTGATACTAGACATTGCACCATGACACGAACGACATGACAGACTGGTAGTACAAAGGGTGATTCCTAAGCTTGGTTTTCCCACTTAAAAAAAATAGTACAACGGCTGATTCCGGAGCTCAGTTTTTTCACAAAAGAAAATATCCACCTGCCTATAACTGTAGTTTATTTGTGTTCTTGAATTTTACTGCTCAATTTCATTAATTACTTTCTGTCTTCGCTGTTTCCAATTTTATGTAACGTAATTATCTGATGAAATTATTAATTCTAATTAATCCCTAACACATGTCATGGCGTGTAACCAATTGTATTCCAAATTCATTTCAAATTAGACTAAAAGGATTCTAAGCTCGTTTACCGAACCGGTTGGGGTGGCGTGCGGTGTAAAGTTCTGCCGCTTCTATAAACAGAAAAAATCAATAATTTCCTCCTCCGTGTTTTTATAACTGAAGGTGTTATATATAAATACGGAAGGAAATAAAACAAGTTATCTTCACCTTAATGTTTTATTTTCAATTAAATTACGTTCCACTGCAAATCGGTTGAACATAGCTTTTCTCACTCACTTGGAAGTATTCAGAGTAGATCCACCTCGTAATGGGCTCGGCATAAAATTTTCTCAAAATCATGTAAGCGGCTTAAATCATGTCTATTCACACTTCACTTAGCAAAACAGAAAAAAACCTCGGAGCACATGTAATCCCTTATATCAGGCTCGCCTATACCCTTTCAATTGCCCATAAGGCAGACAAATTCCACATCTATCATGGACCCAAACAGCCCGAACAGGTACCTAGCCTTAAATGAGGTTTGATGGAGACTATTAATTAAATACTACTTCGCTTACGGATTCAGCTTGGTGCCAAAACGTACTTAAAGCTGGTTTGCCTTGTTATCCGAGTTGTTGTCCCACGCTATTTTTAGATGATTTGCAATGTCAGGGCTTCTTTCGCTTACACTTAAGTAGTCTTTACCTGCTCCCGAGCACCTGACTCTAAAGTGAAATCTTCAAGTGCCCCATGTAATTATCACCAAGTCCAGGTACTTGTTCAATATTTTGTCGTGGATAGTACTCCACAAAAGTGAAAGTAATTGGCACTGGCTGCTGTCTGAGTCACCTGATGTGATTTTCGACTTCATTTATTTAAATGTCTTGTTGGTGGCACTTGGAGGTAGTTTTTGTCGTCACTTATTTTTTAACTAGATAATTTGTTGTATAAAACGTTAATTATCTAAAAACTAACGTTTATATAATTTTTTATTGGATAATTAGTTGTTAGTATTGATTTTCCAAGTAAGATAACAGCTATTATATTTTGATTGCATTTTAGCACTCTCTTGTTGACCGCTCGTTTATAAGTTCGTTTAGGGGCATACGGGTGCTAAACGTTAAGTTTTACTACATTTATTTTGGTAATAAGCAGTAAAGATTATAGTTGGAATTACTTTAAAGGTAGTGCACTACATAAAAATCTATTTTCGCAAATATACAGTCACTGAAGCACTTTTTCAATTAACAATATAACAGATCAAATCTTGAAAATTATTTTCTGAAACACAAACTATTATGATCTAGCGGCACCTATTACTGTACATAAAACTTTAGGAATATTCCTTAATGGCGCTAATTAATGATTGTTTCATTTCTTGCCCTACACAACTAAAGATAGTAACGTTTTATTGCCGATGAAAATATATTATGATGGAGAAAGCATGCATAGTAGGTCTTTATCTCAAAAGTGTGTTTTGAGAGCTATTGCAGCAAATGTAAATATATAACTGGTTTTTATGAGCTCTATTATTACTTGGTACGTACGAAGTTTGGATTTTTATATTCGATAAAAGAGAACGTGATAAAAAGAGAAGCAATTCTCATCTATTTCTTTGGAGTCTAGATAGACAAACGTCCACGAAGAAACCTCAAATGAGTCACTTCGTCGTGAGTATATCAAGTTGAGAAATTCCTGTAATTCCATCATCATGAATGTCAAACCATCTATTAAAAACAGGTTAAGAAGTAAGATTCTTAATACAAGTGCAGACAGTAAAAAACTTCCATCAAGACGAATTTTACCTCTTCCATTGGATAAACCTCCGCGAGAGTGGGCTTGCTCACCATTTTTTTATTTCATTTTGTAAAAATGGCAAAAATCCAAATTTCACAAAAAGAGTAAAATTTGCTTGGTTTGCTTTATGTTAAGAGAGGGAGTTCGTTGTTGTGTGAATTTTGTATATAATTTTGTATGTCGTGCGTTGTTGCAGTCACGTAGTTGGTAACGTCACGGAGCGGAACATATGACTAGCCTCTGCTTGTATACTCCTCTTGTTTATAACTAACTAACTACTACGGGCCGGACCTACCTCACCCGATGGTCCCCACATTCAACCTATAGGTCGGGGCGAGCCTAGCATTATTAGTATGCTTACCGACCCCACACCTATCATGTTAATTGGTTTATCGCGGTAGAACCCGAACCTACCGAGATTCCACCACACAACCTCCATTCACACCCAAGCTATGAATTCGCTCATCGGGGTAGAATCCGAGCTTACCGAGATTCCTACCCACGACTTTCATCTGGGTAGAATCCGAACATACCGAGATTCTACCATACAACCTTCATTCGCACACATACCATGAATCCAGTCATCGGGGTAGAATTCGAACTTACCGAGATTCCACCCCACGACCTTCATCTGGGTAGAATCCGAACATACTGAGATTCTACCACACAACCTTCATTCACACAAATGCATCAATGCATACAACCAATTTATTATTTATGTAATTACCCCCACCTGGCAATCTAAATTATTCCACCGATAAAACACTTTTGGCACTTTTTACGAATATTTTTTCCTACTCACCCAGCTTGAGTGTAACAGCTCGGCCATCCTGAGATGCGAACGTCCTCGTTCGCTTATGGTTCAGGTCCTTCTTCATCAGCATCCGATATTCCTCCTGGCGGAATCCATCTTTTGAGATGATCTATCGATTCGACGTTTTCGTATCTTACACCTCTACTTCGTGTTGAACCGGGTAATTCCTTTAGCACGTACCGATCGTGAGGCAAATTTTTCGTAATTCGAAATGGTCCTTTGTATTTAGGTAAGAGCTTCTTGCTCTGACCTTCGGATGTATATTTCTTCCTAACAAGTACTAATTCTCCAATATCATAACTTTTTGTTGTAGTTCTTTTCTTATCGTATCTTTCCTTTTGCTTCCTTTGATTTTCTTTGATGAGCTTTACAACTTTTTCTCGTTCGTCAGAAATGTTGGTGGTTGAGTTTTCGCCTAAAGAGATTTCATTTGTCAGGAAAGAATCTGCAGGTGCTCTGGGTTTATATCCGTATAAAAGCTCGCTTGCTGTTTTCTTTGTTATGCTATGAACACTGTTATTGATGGAAAATTGTATTTGATTTAAATCCTTGTCCCATTTTATATCCTCACTAGCTGTCGCAGCAAGTGATACGAGTATACGACGTGGTACTCCAAATTGGCTTATTATTTGGTCTAAAAATCTTAATACTGGTGTCGTTTTTGTATCCTTTACTGCATTCAAAAATTTGTATTTCGTGAAGGCTTCAACGCAGACTATGAGGAATTTCTTGCCACTTGTACTTCGGACGAACGGACCTAGGTGGGTCCACGTGAATAGTATCAAAAGGAATGCTGATCTTTTCTATGGGATGTAATAATTCTTCTTGCTTCCCGGCGGGCTGTTTGTGATAAAGGCAACGTAAGCAGCTATTTATGTACCTTTGAACGTAATTTCGCATGTTTGGAAACCAATAGTTTTCACAAATCTTCTTTAAAGTTTTCTCTATAGCGAAGTGTCCAAACTCGTCGTGTGTGGACCGAACTATTTCAGTTCTCATTCCTTTGGGTACCAACCACTTTAATCGATTCTCAGTGACTTTATATACTCTTTCATTTTCGAGTTTGTAATCTTTATGAATATTTTTTTAATATTCACTAATTGGGTTTTTTAATAATATTTCGTGTATGTGTTTCACCCTTTCGTCGGTTAGTTGACTTGCCAGAATCCAATCAGCGGTTTCGATTCGGAGAATTTCTCGTTGTTCGTTTTTAATATCTTTCTCCGCAAAATTTCTACTCAAAGCATCCACATGAGCCATTTTAGTTCCGGGTCGGTGTTCAATATCAAATGTGAATTCCTGAAGTGCAAGCCACCCTCTGGCAGGAGTAAATCGCGTTTACTTGCTGCTGATTTAATTGCATTACAATCAGTTACTACTTTAAATTTGATATCTAAAGGTACACCCGGAATTTCCGCAGCGTTTCTACCACAGCTAGTGTTTCTAACTCGTAGGAGTGATATTTCTCTTCAGTTGGTGACGTTCGTCGACTGTAAAATGCTACGGGGTGTTGTTTGTCCGCCGCATCTTTTTGAAGCAATATTCCTGCTAACCTGTGTTGACTGGCATCTGTATGCACTTCTGTTTCGGCTTTTGGATTATAAATTGCTAGTATGGGCCTTTTTACTAAATGTTCCTTTAATCCTTGGAATGAATTTTGTTCGAGTTCTGTCCACACCGATTTCTGCTCCTTCCGTAGTAGGTTTGTGAGGGGTTTTACCAAAAGTGCGTAGTCTTTTATAAACTGCCTAAAGAAACCGATTAGACCTAAGAATTGTCTAACTTGGTGAACGTTTTTGGGGGTGGGAATTCCTTTACACACTCAATTTTCTTCTGTCCTGGTCTTATGCCATTGGCGTCAATATCAAATCCTAGATAAGAGATTGAAGTCTCGAAGAAATAGCATTTTTCGGGTTTCAATGTAAGGTGATTTCGAGCTAAAACTCCTCGTCCAAATACACTACCGCTTCTGTACCTCTTATTCATTATTCGTTGGAATATACTTATTCATTATTCGTTCTTGTTCCTTCCATACTAAAGCCGCACGTTTTCTTTGCACTTTTCGTAGCATGTTTATTTATTTGTTATATATTATCTCACACTTCTAAGAGTTTTATTCTCCTCTTCTCACAAACTATGCCCACACTTGATGGATCTGGTCAATTCAGATCCCACTTCTGAAGTTAATGAAAAACACTAAAAGTTTACTCGAAATTCCTTTTTTTTGTTATTTTTCATTAATTTTTAGTCTCCATATATTTTGTTTTTTTTTGACAGCTAATTCTCAGGCGTTCATGTCTTCGATCCGGCACAATCTGGAAGAAGAAGAGAGTGTGATTAAAACGTACTCAGTGGTTTCATTCTTTTATGGACCACGGGTCGGACCTACCTCACCCGATGGTCCCCACATTCAACCTATAGGGCGGGGCGAGCCTAGCATTATTAGTATGCTTACCGACCCCACACCTATCATGTTAATTGGTTTATCGCGGTAGAACCCGAACCTAGCGAAATTCCACCACACAACCTCCATTCACACCCAAGCTATGAATTCGCTCATCGGGGTAGAATCCGAACTTACCGAGATTCCACCCCACGACTTTCATCTGGGTAGAATCCGAACATACCGAGATTCTACCACACAACCTTCATTCGCACACATACCATGAATCCAGTCATCGGGGTAGAATCCGAACTTATCGAGATTCCACCCCACGACCTTCTCTGGGTAGAATCCGAACATACCACACAACCGAGATTCTATCACACAACCTTCATTCACACAAATAAATCAATGCATACAACCAATTTATTATTTATGTACTCCCACCTGGCAATCTAAATTATTCCACCCATAAAACACTTTTGGCACTTTTTACGAATATTTTTTCCTACTCACCCAGCTTGAGTGTAACAGTAGCTTGTCGTTCAAACAGTATATCGTACCCCTAATAAAGAAATAATATGGAGTGCGCCATCTAGACCTTCGGTATTTCAACATTGAATAACTCTGACATTTTGAAGCGGATTTTGACAACTGAGCAAGATTTAATTATTTAGGATATTCTCTACCATTTATTTCAAATCAGTTTTTGAATACAATGTCGATTAAATGCCCGCTTCCATTCGATACGCAAAAAGTAGCTCTTTTTCGGGCATCCTGCATAACTTTGGCGAACATTTCGGGCGTTATAGCAGCTATTTCGGCTTGTAAGTTAGCTTTGAGTTCGTCAATGGTCTTCGGTTTGCTGGCATAAAATTTTACTTTTTTAATAACCCCACAGAAAAAAGTCTAGTGCCGTTAAATCCGGAGAATGAGGAGGCTACTCCAAATCACAATTTTTCGATACAAAGTGTCTCGGGAATTTGCGCTGCAAGAATTACATCGTAGCGACTGCGATGTGGCAAGGTGCAACCAAACTCTTATATCGTGAACTCGGCGAGACAAAGCCAGATTCTCTCTCTTCGATATAGTATGCAGAACAGAAAAGGAAGGAAAATTGAATCAGCTGTTTTTTCATAAACGACCAAATTTATCCCGATATAAATTCATAAAATCTTCCCCTGGATAGTTGTGTGCGAGCGTGTATAAAAATGTTGCATTCCCTGTCTGATAGCCTGACATCGTCATTTGAAGAATTTCTGCATATAACCTTTCGCCTTTCACTTATTAACCATTTGAAGATGAAAGACTTGTTAATTTCTAGACTTTGGGTGCGCCGTCTTGTTGAAAATAGAAGTTCGTCAGACCTTTTTCACGCATTTTCGGACACACAAAGTGCACCAACATCCAACGACAGCGTGCGCCGTCGACGGTTTTTTCAATGGTCCATGATGGTTTTTTGAGCACACTCCGGCCCAAACAGTGACTTTCTCGTTGTGCATTGGGGTTTCGAGAATGACGTATGGGTTCTCTGTTTTGTTTATTGACTCCGCCAGAGAGTTTAAAATGAGCTTTCGGTGTGTATTGACTAATTACTGAACTGTAACTGAATGACGTTTCAGAATCGTGTACATTTGTCGTAATCGGCTAAAAAATGTCAGGGTTATTCAATGTTGAAAGGCCTAGATGGCTTACCCGTATAAACCATGTTATGAACTATAATGTTAAAATCAATTTTCAAGAATATTTATTAAAAAAAATTCAATTCAAATACAGCGCAGGACCTTCCCCCTCCCCTCTCAACAAAGCTTTCGACAGAGTATGGCTCTCCGCCCTGCTAACTAAACAATTGGTATCGGCTTAGATATAAAAAACTGGATTGAGAACTTTTTTCTGGCCGTTCAATGAAGTTAGTATTAGATGATGGCACCTAATTTAATCCCCACACCATCTCGGGCGGTGTTCCCTAAGGGTCGATTCTCTCACTCGCTCTCTTTCTAATATTCATAAAAGATCTGATCTCAATCCCCTCCAACCTACTTCCCACTTTCGCCGATGACAGTACCCTGCGTTACTCCACGCTTTCATCAATATAAGACAAGCACGTGTCAGACCTTGCCTCTTAGATCGTGAACTTCTGCCCAACTCTATTAACAGGGACATTGAACTCATGCTTGATTGGAGCCGGAAGAATCGTGTCGAATTAAACGCCTCTAAAAAGAAGTCCTGTCTCATTAACCATAAAACTTCCTTCCGTGTCAATGGACAAAGTGAATCTAAAAGCTGACCGTTTTCTTAGCATCTTGGGTAAAACTTAGTCTCAGTATTTGCGATGGAATGATCACTTATTCCAAATCGCCAAACATGCAGCTCAATGCCTAGGATTTCTTAAGAGATGTAAATTTCTTCTTCCACCAGCATCCAGGGCTATAATCTACAAGTCCTATATTCGGCCCCGCCTCGAGTACAACTCATTTATCTTCGCTGGCGACTTGAAAACCGCCTTAGCGTGTCTGGGCAAAGTGCAAACCATCGGAGATGATGATTTCAGCATTTTCAAATTATCGCCCCCCTGCCTGCTTTGCAATATTTTTCCTGCAACACAAGACTGGCCGCTCGGCTCATACTCACACCCTGTAATTTCGTGCAGATTAACGTCTAAAATTTCATTTATAATTAGAACAATCCTTATCTCGTACAACATCCAAGAGTTCCAACCTTCAAAATAAGGTTACTACATTGCACCATTACTTGAACACAATTACACATTACAAAGGATGATTTCTATGTTTGGTTTTTTCACATAAATAAAAAATACTGATGATGGTGTGATGGTTCCCTTTGGAAAATTAATGTAGCAAATTCAGACTGTGGCAAGGTCGCAAAAATGGCTTGTTTCGGAGCGACTGGAATTTTATTCTCTCTGAAGCACGCAACATAGTTCTCGATCTGCTGCTACCTGACATACAAATTACGCAGCATGTAGCCTTCACGCCCTAAGGCTACGAGAAGCATATACGTCGCGGAGACGTATGGATACAGCAATAGGCTGCGCTCTCTATTAAAGGAAATGGTAAAAAGGCCATCTGTCTACATGACATTGAAAATCAACTTCTATAGAAGATTTGATATCCAGATCCCCACCTGAGAGCAATGGGAAAACAGTTTCATACAGAAGGCTTTAAATCAGAGTTGCATGTAGACGTTGGAGTTTTGTCCTTACCTTGTCCGCTTACCAGTGTCTTCTATGCAGAACAGTTGGCAATCTCAAACCCTACCTACCAGACGAACCCAGCGCCAGGATCCAGCTGCCAGTGACGTTTGTCGAAGCTGGTCAGAAGAAGCCCTGTAGAGGATGGAGGGCATGGATTTAGAAAAGGGCGTTTAACCACCTCAAACCCTATGATCCTAACCTATGAACTGTTATTTGGTATGGAGAACGGTCATCAAATCGACGTGGCCTATGCGAACTTTAGCAAGGACTTTGATAGTATTGACCACCATTGCATTTTAATTGCAAAACTTTTAAAATTTGGAATATCAGGTGCTGCCCTAGAATGAATCATATGAATACTCCAAATCCAAAACTGCTTTCTTCCGTTTTGAAAAACCAGTGAGGCAGTGGCGGTTTTGGCCTCTGAACAGGCTCCTTTAACGAATCTGTTACCCATTTCATGGCTAAACTTGCTAAATGTATGTCCACCAAGCTGTAAAACTGAAAAAAGTTGACCATATTGGTTAAAGAAGTTTGTTTAGAGGTTGAAACCGCCATTGCTTTACTGATTTTTAAAAATGGAAGGAAGCAGTTTTGGAATTGGAGTCTTCAATCTTAACGGAAGAATTCAAGTGGTTTCAAGGATTTTTATCAAAGGAAATCGACCCGATTTTCGAAATTCAAAATAGCCGCCGTAATATGACCGATATTCAAAATGGCCACCCTAATATGAATTTCCAAATTGTGTTCCGATTTCTATGAAAGTGGGTACCTCGGGGTTTTTAAGGTCGCTAACAACAAATTTGTGGTCAAAACCTATAAATGCAAAATGGCCGCACTAATACGGCCGACGAATTTGCCAATTGTTTTCCGATTTCAATGAAAATCGGTATCTGGGGTTTTTTAAGGAAGCAAATAACGAATGTTTGATCAGAACTTATAAATTCAAAATGGCCGCGCCAATATGACGGACGAATTTTGTTAATTGTGTTCCGATTCCGATTAAATTGCCATATTTCCGAATTGCCCAAGCTTCGAAATTTTGCATGAAGATCCGTGGAACCACCTCGCAACTCGAGGCCCGATTTTCCAAATTCAAAATGGCCGAAATTCAAAATGACCGCGCAAATATGGTTTAATTTGCCAATTGTGTTCCGATTCCAATGAAAGTGGGTATCTAAGGGTTTTTAAGGTCGCAAATAACAAATTTGTGTTCATTTTGGCCCCGCCAATATGTCTGACGAATGTGCCAATTGTTTCGGATTCCAATAAAAATAGGTATCCGGGGGTTTTTAAGGTAGCAAATAACGAATTTATGATCAAACTTTATAAATTCAAAATGGCGGGGCCAATATGGCGGGCGAATTTTGTCAATTGTATTCCGTTTACAATGAAAGTATGTATCTAGGGATTTTTAAGCTCGCAAATAACGAATTTGAGGTCAAAACTTACAAATTCAAAATGGCCGCACCAATATGGCCGACGAGTTTGCCAATTGTATTCCTATCGGGGGGTTTTCAATTTAGCAAATAACGAATTTAGATCAATTCACAATTGCGGGTCCAATATGGCGGACGAATTTTTCCAATTGTGTTCCTTATTTACCCAATTTGTTAACGTATGGCAAAGTTTTTTGGAAAGATGGTAAGGTCAAGCGAAAATGTGGTAAAATGTACTTAATAGTTGCTGGGAAAAGTCTATTTTTAAATAGTCGTTTACTAATCTTTTTAAGGATATTTCATGGGTTTATTTTACCGGTTTTTAGTGGCTCCGCCATTTTGAATTTATAAATTTTGATCATAAATTCGTTATTTGCTACCTTAAAAGCCCCCGGATACCGATTTGTATTGGAATCCGAAACAATTGGCACATTCGTCAGCCATATTGGCGCGGCCATTTTGAATTGGTGTGGGTCTACTAGTAGTAAATAAACTTGGTGTGGATCTTGCTAGTAGTAAATAAATAAATAAATAACATTATGTGCCAATAGCAGAAAGACTTGGCATAACTACGACAAGCAAAGATCACGCCACCTCTTGGATCTTGATGTTGCCACACTAGGAGATCACCAGAATCATGTCGATTAAAGGACATTGCCTAATCGGGGAACATATGACAAGATTGAGAATACTGTACAAGACCCACTGTTGCAGCTGTGCAAGCAAATATTTTCTATGGTGTTATCAGACTCTTGCTAGGATCAGACATCGTGCCCTTTCTCACAGGGCCTGGCAGAGAAGCTGAAGGTTAAAGTAAGAGATATGATCCGGTACCTGATTATGACAGGCTGGATCTAAAGTCACTCCTATTCTGTCCTATTCTTGCATTTTCACGAGTGTGTTTACAAAACGCCACCCTTCAACGCCAATTCTGTCACTGCCCTGCATCCATAAACAGGGGTGCCGACTTTATTTCCCTACCTACCTACAACTTCACTATTACACCATTAGATATTCCATTTCACTAATCATACCTTCGGGTTTTATGAAATCGGACATCAACTTTCTCTCAATCAGATATTTCTTCATACTAACAATTTTTGCATTTTTGAATTCCTTCATCGAAAACATTTCCAGCAATTTTTCGTTTGTATTGTTATCATGGTCGAAAGTGGCTTCTTTAATATCATCCGGAATTTTCTCATCTTCAACCAACTCTTGAATACCTGGTATGTATATCAAAGTTACCGATATCCTCTAGCCCAAATAGAACATGCTAGATCTATGATATTAGCATAAATATATTCAGCTAATGAAGTCACGTTTCTTTCGGTAATTACTTCAGGCGATATGACTTTCGAGCATGAATTTAATGTTGACTTTCTTATTTCGGTGACGATTGAAGCGTCATTTGTTACACAATTTGAAATTGTAAATTTTTTCTGTAGTTCAGATAGATTAAGTAAAAGGTTTTTATCCAATTTCTTCAAAACGTCTTCAGAGATTCGAGTAATGTAGGTGCTTTCAACATAGAAATTATCACGTGTTCATGATGTTGACTAATTGAAGTCGTTGTGGAAGGCAAAAACTTAATTTGAACATTTTGATATTGCCAGTCTATTAGATGACTTGGTGAATTATGTGGTAACACAAAAGAACTTGCAACTCAAGATTTTTTCCCTTTAAATAACTTCACTTCAGGCAATTAAAGAATAAATATTAAAATATTGTGAGCAAATTCCATGTGCTTTGTCGGAATTTTTGAGATCTGTTTATCAATGAAGATCGTACAATATCCCCTTCAACTTAATTCTGCATAAGAATAAAAGTCCTTAACTACTTTGAACCTTATGGTGGATCGCACTGCCTAACTCTGTATTTACATCTCATGTCCAAATTATAGAACATCAGTTAAAGTTGCCTCAATGTCAACTTGAACACTCAAATTTAATTTTATTTCCGAAATTCGGAACTAACTAGTGACATCTGTTTGTCGCACTGATGAACAAGCAAACTTGTTATAACAAATAGATGATTTATGTTCATTATTTTATATTTAAAAAGGTAAAAATTATTAGAAAAAAAATTATCAATACAAAATTTATTTGGGAACTTTACGAAAGCATATTTTCTGATAAATGAATAAATAATATAAAAAGAGCATTTTCGATTTTTTTTCTCTTACGGGTCATTAGATGGCAGAACCATACATTTTTTTCGAAAGACATCGTGTGAATTTCCTCTCAGTTAACAGAAATCTCGCCACAATCAAAAGACATTTACTTAAAAATTAGTAAATTTCACTTTAAAATTAAATAAACTCCGTTCAAAAAAAGTTTTAGCAAATGTCGAGAATTCCGTTGCCACTTTTTTTTGTGAGTTTTTTTTAAATAAGCAGCGGTTATTGACATTTTTTAAATTATGTTCGAAAGTTGCACTTTAACACTGTGCACATAGCACAATTAGCACTTTAACATTGTGAACGAGGCATTAACAATTCAATGAATACAAACACAACTCTGAAAGTAATTATCACTTGTTATTTAATATCTCTCATTAATAACTCGTATTTAAGCCTTTTACTTCACTATTTAATTACACTTTTATCGCTGGGAACACTTTTCTCGCCTAAAACTCTGTTATCGCTTTTCTAAATTCTAGATATTTCTACGTCATTCTGGAGAGTCTTTTATTTCCCGGAAGTTCGTGACTTTGTTACGCACTATCTAGGAAGCTTAACTTCTTCAATTACAGTTCGTTCTAACCATGTTCGTAGCAATGAATTTTTGCTGGGGTGGGCCAGATTTTAAACCACCGTTACCGACTGACCACAGACAGATGATAAGCTTGATCAAATATTCTCTTCTTTCAACTATTTCTGTGTCATGTTGCCTCACAGTTCTATCCTGTACGCTTCCTGAGACCATCGAGGGTTTGAAAGAAACGTGTATTTCGGTGGACTGCTTATGTATCAAGGATTTTCGAAGCTTTTCTAATGCTTCTCCTATTTTTTTCCAATTATCATAGCCGCTTGTAACAAACTTTTCGTTTTGAGCACGTAAGTTCTTTGTACAGAAGTTTCTGCAAACAAAACCGTAAACTTTGTGTTCCTTGACACGGAGTCTCAATCCAAGGACTTTCTTCATAATATTTTGAAGAAAAACATCTATATCTGTCGCCGAAAAAAAATTGGCCTCGATGGACCTGTATGCTGCCTTATGCTGCCAGATCTTACCACTAAAACCATACATCGTGTGTTAACACAAATTTTGAGGAAAATCAACTAAGGTCTGATTATGTTGGAGCTCCAATAGATGGTAAGAGAGCTGTGACAAAGGCTATGACAAAAGCTGTGAGTAGCGCGAATAAAGCAGTCTTACTAGTTTCTGCCAGAATCGCAAACAGAAGGTTGACAATATGACTGAGGAATCAACATCCATCTTGATACTGACGATACTGGCGGAGAAAAGTAACCCAAGTTTTATCGCAGCTCTTGTAGTTGGTCGCGACCGAAGCGTGAGTCACCGCGTTGCTCCAATATAAACAGCTCTATTGAAAACCTTGTATTATCTCCGCTCCACATCGCTCTAGTCGTTTATCGCAGCTCCAACATAATCAGACCCTAAAGCCGCATTTACATCCCAAAGTCAACGCGAAAGTGCACGTTCTATAACTTTGGTGCAACAGATAAAAAAGCATACATATTTCTGTGCGATAAAAGAGCTTCAAAGTGCACTTTCGCGTTGACTTTGGGATGTAAATTCGGCTTAAATCGCGCAATTTGTTCTCGCGTTGTTCTAAAAGGGGCCTGTCGTGATTTTATTGGTTTTCTCGCTAAGTGACCCAATTTTCCAGGAAACAGATATTGAAACTATTTTGTTAAATTCTCCTCAGCATTCAAATATTTCTCACACACATCTTAATTTAAGTGCTTTTGTTAACGATACTAATAAATTAATATTGATTAAGATTGTAGTAACCATACCAATAAAGGTGTTTTAAAAAAAAAACTAACACAAATCAAATCATATCGCTCAATTTTTGATCGCCTAAATTCATTTTATAGAACGTTTTAGTTTTAACATCTATCGGGCCTGTCATGAACTACACGGTATCATACTGAAGATGATATACTCTTTTTCTAAAGCTGGTAATAAGTCTTTTTGCATGGGGTTACGTGCGTGCAAGTTTATACTGAATATTTCAAAGACTCGAGAGGCCAGGACCGCATCCCGCTTGTAGAGCCTTTGAAGTAAGTAGTATTTCAAAGACTGCTGTCATATAAAAACATCACGGGTTTTTAATAAGTGGTTCACTTTTTTTCTGGGATGGGCCTGGCCCACATGGCCCCCCGCTTGCTACGCCCATGGTTCTAACTCTAACTAATAGATGGCGCCGTTAACTTACTGCCCAAATCGTTACAAATTACAATTTGCTCAAACTTTAATATACATTTTTTTCAAAAGCAAATAAAATATTTTGTTTGCATTTTCATCAAGAATTACAGCGGATTGACGGAAGGAACAAAAAGCGTTGTCTATAAATTTCGATGAGGAAATTTCCATGGTTAGACTTCGACATCGGGCTGAAGTCTATTGTCTTGTTTATTAAAGGCTTGATCATATATAAATCTATACCAAAGTTCCTTCTGGAGTCATCATTGGCTCTGTAGAATATGGTAATGTCTCTTAGTTCTTGTAGTCTAGCGAGGAGTATTCTAAGCCGTCTAACCTCATCTATCATTTCTGCTATTGTTCCATGTTTATATAATGTTCTGACCTTCCACGTTGCGAATTTTCTATCGTTATTCCTAAAATCATTAGTCCTGGGACGTTGCAAAGGTCTTTGCCATAAATCCTCACTGTTCTGAGGCTCGATTCCATAACAAGAATTGTTTCGAGGTGTGCTTGTCAACCTTTCGCCCAACCCTTTACCACTAGGACCAGTCCGGTTCGGTTTGAGGCTCGAAACACTTGGTCTTCAACCCCAACCAATGTTGTGACTTCAGCTTTATTACATTAACTAAAATTACACTAGTGTTAAATTGTAACAATGAAAGATGCAATGCGATTATTTTGTGGTTTGTAATATGAAAATAATTCATTCTAAAGTGGAAATACTAGATTTTATAATCGTCTTGGATGGTTCTACAGCCCAATTCGAGCCTTGGCCTCCATCAGATTCTTCCTCCAGGCGTCTCTATGTACGCGGCTTGCCTCCAGTTTATTGTATTGAGCAGTTTTGCTGCATCAGCCTTGACACTGTCTTCCAACCTTGAGCGTCTTTTGCCATCTGGTACTAGATACCGGGCTTTTTTGGTATCCTTTAGTTCTTTGGACATGGCCGGCCAAAAGTAAACGCAGTAGCATGGCATGTGTTGAAAGTTTCATCATCATCATCAGGAGCTCCACAGCCTATTGTTGGCCTTGGCTTCCTCCAGCATTCGCCTCCATGATTCTCGATCTCTGGCTCGACTTTTCCAGTTTCTTATTCCCAACTGCCTCAAGTCTTCTTCGACGTCATCTATATATCTTTTCTTAGGCCGGCCGGGTCTGCGTTTTCCGGACGGTACTTTCCCCAGCACTATCTTTGTCGGGTTCCGTTCCGCACCTCGTTGGACGTGACCAATCCATCGCAGTCTGTTTATTTTGATCACTTTGACAATGTTTGGAATCTTGCTGATTTCATACAACTCTGAGTTGTATCTTCTTCTCCAAATGCCATCAACCTGTATTCCTTTGTAGATCGAACGAAGAATTCTCCTTTCAAATCTTCCTACCAATGCTTCGTCTGCGTTTTTCAATGTCCACACTTCCGAACCATATAGTAGGACAGGCCTTATTAGTGTCGTGTAAAGTGCCAGTTTCGTCTTCCTTGATATATTTCTAGACGTCAGGTGCCTGCGTAGACCAAAGTAGCATTTATTAGCCAGTGCTATTCGTCTTCTGATTTCGGCCGATGTATCATTACCTTTTGTTATAATCATGTGTTGAAAGTTTACACTCTTTTTATAAGTCGTACAATTCGTGATTGTAGCGTATTCTGCATGTATTGTCTTCATTGATTGGGCCGTATATCCTTCGGCGAACCTTCCAAATATATCCATCTTGTCTGCGGATTTTTGGAAGATACTCTATGCTTCACACCCAGCTAGTAGCTACTGTACGTATGATCGTTTTGTAGATTCTTATTTTAGACCCCCGCGGTGGTGTTGTGCTTTCTTCTTTTTCTTCGGCTGAATTAGAAGCTTGCTCTTCGCTGCATTTATTTATTTTATTTAATTATAATATGAAAATAATATTTAATTTTGTTAATATATTATTTCTCAATTACTTAGATTTAATCCGTTTTTTCTTTTCATTGCAGGTAAGATTCTACATACATCAAAATTAATGTAATTGCTCTTCTGGCTAAAACTACTGATATATAGTTACATCCAAAAATAAGTTAGGTAATATAGGTTTTTAGATGTAGGTACTGCCACCAAAGGTTTATTAATCTCAAATGAAATCCCATCAAAACAAATTGTATATTTTGAAAATCTGATTACCTGGTCAATGCTACCATAATCAGGCTCGGTAAAAATGCTAAATTACTAATTTTTAATGGTTATTTAATACCTGCTCGAAATTTCTCCCTGGGTCTTCCAAATGTGACGCCTAGATGTCAGCACTGTATAATGTTTTGTAGCGACTGAAAGCGACGACAACGACATTTGTGTGTCATACTCGAACATTACAACAAGACTTTGATACCCATCACAAAAATCGAACAAGTAGGCTTGGGAAAGTTTATGTGTTGTAAAAATAGTAGTTATCAATGGTTCTTTAAACTAATTATATAGGTTCCGTAAAGTGTAATAAATCGTTGTATTTATATATGATATATATGTATGTTGAAAAATATTATATTTATATGCAGTAAATTTATAATATAATTTATAAATAATAGTTATGTGTGTGAAAAATATGTGCGACTATAGTTTACACGTGGCGCCTTTCCAAATGATATAAGTCATTTTGTTTTAGTAGAAGGTAGTACAATTCCAGGATAGACCTGGATGGCGATGCAAAAATATCTAGAGTTTCAAAAGTCAGTACAATGAAGAGGGGGACTTCTACAAAGCCATGTGAGAGTTCGTCATCCCCAATAAAGTGACCCGATTGTGTAGATTGATCATGATCATGATCATGATCAAGTAAAGATATTAGGAATATTATCCAAACCAATGAACATCTATAATGCACTCCGATAAGAAGATGGTTTGGCCTTCCTCCCCTAACCTGGAAATGGAGAAAGTGATCCCAGTTCCGGTTGTGGCAGCAAGAGCCATAACCGCCACATAGCCACCCAAAAACTACCTTATGCAGGCGACATAGACATTAAGGGTTGTTCCATATGCTTCCACGCAGGCGGCATTAAATGTGGGAATGCACAACAATGAAAGCAGTGTCTGGTTGGCTCCTCTGCGAAACGATCGTACATTGGAGAGACCGGATTCCTTTTGGAGAACCGAATAAGAAAATAAATATACATTGTTGAATATTCCAATCATAAAAAAACACCAAAATTGCTTGTACATAGGGTCGTTCGACCGCCACGTTGGGAAAGGAAGTGCAATTTGTTTTTTGGTATTTCTCGATAAAATTGTATCTCACAGAATGTTCGTAAGCAAAATATGTATTATTCCATTCAACATATACATAACACATTATCATTTATCATTAATCTAATACTATCTCCGTTTCTTTATTGTAAATATTACCATATCATTTCATCTTTTATTCAGTAGAATTTTATTATTAAAACGTGTTCGCATATTTAAGTCGTTTCGTTTAGCTGACTTATTTGATTTGTCTAAAATCACTGCAAATTTTAAAAGTTGTCTTTGTTGTCCAAATCGAAATGGTAGCACCGCGCCCGATCGTTACTGACTTCATTTCGGAAGCGTTTTTGATTGTATTGATAAATTTCTTAATAATATTGAAATCTTTCTGCTGCGCGGAAATACAATGGATGCTTTCAAATGACGTTTTTTAGAGCCAGAGAAGTGGAGAAAGGAAATTGTACGCCAACATTTAAAGTGCGCCGGCAGGTCTTGCACAGGATACGAAGTCTCATGGCAAGGTCTCAGCAGCAGCCTACTTTTCTTTCGATATACTTTGTTGTCGATGATGACATTCGGCCATTGATGATGACACTTGTTAGCCAACTGCAGAAATTGCTGCATCAACACAAAAAACATATCCTGTATTTTAAGCCTACTATTGAGATTGTATTCCTAAGGGCCAGAAGGAGTTCCAACGATCGGGATAGCAAAGAGGTTGGTTCAATACCCCCACGACTAGATAAATGGCCAATCTCATTGCCTTTCAAGATTTTCAGGAGAGATATCGTTGTCCTCAGCAGAGACTACAGGTTGGTACGACTCAAGATGCAATGACATATGTACGCCATTTTGGACTGCCATATCTGTTTATTACATTTACGAGCAATCCAATCTGGACTCACTGTCGAAATCAGTGGGACTGATCTTAACAATCTCTGTGTGTTGTCTCGCACGTTTTCGGCCCATATAAATGTACTGCAATTCAGTAAAATCCATAAAATACAACTGCAAGTATGTAAACAAAGGGTCAGATAAATCAGCGTTTACCGTTAAAGATTTGTATGAGGTTACGGGTGGGAAGCAGGAGGACACATCAGTACCTCTGAGGGAGTGTGGCGGATTTTAATATTCCCCTTTCCACGAACGGTTTCCTCATGTTATGCACCTTGCCACGTCTCGACACTGTAGGGTAGGTGACAAGATCAATAACCCTCCGAAAACAACACTTCGGGCCTATTTTGAGCTGCGCAAAATCGGTTCGTAATGATCCTTTTATAATACGATGTTCCGACTTCCTGTTACGTTATTACGGCCTAACGGATCCATAGGATTAATTAAGGAACACACTTTTAAATGTTCACCCAAAACTTCTTTATTAACACAATTCAATGGCTACACACACTTCTTAAAGTTCACTATTATCACTTGCAATATAATATCTTTCACTAATAACTTGTATTTCTCGCGTTTTAATTCACTATTTAATCACCACGTTTCCCTTTAGGTCACTTTGATCACTTTAATCGCTTTTCAAATCAAAACTGTATCTAAATGCCGCTGCCACTGCACTTATATATCCAAGCTTCTCCCTTATCCAAGTTCCAGATCTTTCCACCACAGTCGGGAGGCCCTTTATTACTGGAACATTCTTTTTCATAGAAACTTTAAGAAGCTTAATTACCGTTCGTTAAAATTCTAACTAACAGATGGCGCGATGTTAACTTACTGCATAAATCGTTAATTCAAATTCTAGCTAAATAGTTAAAAATAACAGTTCGCTCAAACTTCTAATAGATGGCGTATAAATCACCACAGTATGGAAAGGCAATCAGTTCTGCAGGTGGACCTGTGAAAAGTTATCCGCGATTGAAAAAGGTTGAGGTTTTGGGTAGAACGTGGACCATCCATCCCGGCAATACTGAGTGCTACTACCTACGCCTTCTCTTACACGAGATCCGTAGCCGCACTCTGGAAGAAGCCGTTGTATTGCAGCTGCCTTTATGGAAAGATTTAAGACTGCTCACTCTGCCTTCCTATTACCTCTCGACATGAATCATTCTGAATCTGCGCTATGTAACATCTCCTAACATGGCTCAATTTCTTCGAGAAGCCAAAGTTTTAGTATGGGATGAGGGCACCATAGCTCACAGAGACCACTCTTAAAGTTCTATCCTTGAGAGTTAACATGCGTGTCCACCTTTAACGTGATTTGAGGGCAGAGGAGTTTTCTAACTTATTACTAGATACTGATGATGCAAAATGTTTTGGAAGAGCATTGAAGAATATTGCGATATATTGTGGTAGATCTGATTAGCTTGACTGACAGAATACACCCCAACATTCATCATGGCTGAGGGAAAGATATATTCTCACTCCAACAAACAACTCACCAATAGCATGAACAATTTTCTGCTGGAGAAGCTGCCGACTGAGCATACACTGTAAAAAAAATATGTAAATTGACAGTCCAAATGTATAGTAAAATTACAAATCGCGGTATGAAATACTAATTTACTACGCAATTATTGTAATTTTACTATAAATTTTGTAATTTCACATAATGAAACTGAGAATCTCCGATACTGCATGACGTAAATGTTGATTACATGAATGTGACCTATACTTTACGCAATGTTGTGTATTTTCCTAAATCGTTTGTGTTGGAAAATTACAATATTTCTTAGTATTATTTATCAATGTTATGTACTGAACTTTGTACAGTAATTTTACAGTAAGAGGCGTAATTTTAGAACTTATATTTTCAGTAAAATTACAAATTGTTCATTGGAATGTAAGGTTTAAATTTTCCCTCTCATAGATATAATTCACAGGTAACAATGGAATACTAAGCATATATACCCGATTGTTCTTAAGTTAAGGTCAGACCTTTGACTTTGGTCGGGGTCTGGGCAGTTCGTATAACAGCCAAGAAACTTTTGATAATTTTTGATGCTTAGGGCCGATTCACACTTAAGGCTTCAAGCTTCAAAAATTAGTATAAAAGGGTTTGTACAATGATTCACATGCACAGCTTCAAGCTGCGGTGCTCAAATGAAGCAAAACTCAGCTGAAGCTTGTAGTTTGAAGCTAACAGCTTGACGCTTGCAGCTTGAAGCTTTCATTGTAAATCGGTCCTTGCGTGATGACCAAAATGCTATTTCTATGTATAGGGAGAGAGCATACACAAAAGTTTTGGAAATTTACAAAACTCTGAAGTGAAAGCTCCAATACTCATTGTATTTTTACATCCCACAAATACTACACAGTTGGTAAAAATACGTAAAGTAGAATTGGAATATTCCTAATAATATATATTGCAAATTTACAAAACTGCTTGTGAATAAAACTTCCAGTATTTTTTTTGTAAAATTACCACAGAAATTTTTTACAGTGTATGAAGTATGAATCTGTGGATTCGGTAATGGTGGTCGAGGGTGCTGTATATTACCCTTTAGAATTCTCACACCATCTTAACCTACCAGGAACACCAACTCATGTCCTCTACCTCAAGGTTGGCGCTGTTGCACAATTTAAAACCCTCATAAACTCTGCAATGGTACCAGGCTTTAGGTGAAAACTCTGTCAACGCCAAGCCAAGATTTTCACAGGCGTCAATCCGGGAGAAACTGTCTTCATCCCCCATTCTTCTGATACCGTTTGCTACGTCATGACCATCATCAAGGCACTGAAGAGTGACTGTTTCTCCCATGGCTACTTGTATGTAGCGTGCTGAAGAGTCATCTGACAATCTTGTCATTCTCCAATCAGATGAAAATATTAGAAATGTTGTTTACAGGGAGGTCTTGAAAAATTAATATGAGATATTGAAAGAATAGGCTTATTAACTCATTTCTTCCTTGCTCACGAAGCTCTACCAACTCCATAAGCGACTACAGGCGTGAGACTTTGTTTAGTAACTCATTAATGACTTGAAACTTGGGGACTTAGATAAGCGTATAATGTGACATATTTCCAAGCTGACGAAGTCCGGGGTGTCAGCTAGTTAATAACATTGATTATAGACTACAATCTCTATAAATCAATATTTATAAATAAAAGTAAAAATATTTTTACATCAATCCGCCCAGTCGGCACTCGTTTACATTATATTCTCTTCGCCTAAATGTATTCAAGTTCAAACAGCATTTAGGGCAAAGCGATTTTACTAGTACAGGAGGGGAAATTTGAAGCATATTTACATTTATCTAATTATATTTTGTGTTAGCCTGTCTTTGAGTGCTTATATGATTTTTATTTTTTATAAATGATCCTTATTTTAAATTATGTACTAATTTTAAGAAACTCGTATAGTATACCATGCAACAAGTGGATTTTTAACTTAGCCCCAAAAAATATGCAATCTAAACAAATTTCTTACATATATCATGTATTTTTAATTGCATTACGTTAGGCATTCTTCAACTATGTAATTTGAGCTGTACATTGATTGTAGATAATTAATGAGCTGTATTTAGGTGAAAATTTGATTACGTTCATATAGTTCAGTGCTCGATGTAAAATTTCTGTCTTCTACCGACAATGTTCTCCATAGACAGCAAAAATTAAGTTTTATTATAATATATATTTTTTAAACTTAAAAACTGTTTACAGGAGAATTCTTCTATTTTTTTTTGGCAAATTCAGTAACCACTTTCTCCGGGTTGATGTGAATTATGTAGTGAACATTAAGAAAGGCCAATCCATTCAGTATCTCCTGAGATAATGTATTCCGTAGATATGATATTAATCTTCTTAAGCAAAAATAGTGTCTTCTTCGGAATTGCCGTTGAGACGGGAAGGGCAGCCAAGACTTTTAGTAGGCAGTGGATGTTACGCCCTTCGCAGACTTGTCCATAATTTCAAACCGGTTTTAATATAAGTTCAATAGTACACTCGGAACTCACTTTTCTCCATCATTTTCGTGTAACGATTGTAATGCCTATGGAGTAGTGTGGGGTGCAAGCACAGCGAAGCAGCTTTGCCGAGAACTAAAACATGCTTGTGTTAGTGTAATGGACGGTGAAACCAGAAAATGTTTGGGTGAACAAATGATGGCAAATTATGGAAGAAAAACTGTCTTCCCTGCGACCCCTTGCCTATAAAACCGGTTTTTGTTTTGATGTTATGGACAAGTGTGTGGAAGGCCTTTGGGTATAAACCGCGTGGTCCAGCGCTTCCACAGCACTCTAGTCCATTCAAAACGCGCGAACTTTATTCTAGGAGTAGTTTTTGCTTAAGTGTTGAAAATAATTAATTTTTGGCTGATAATACCTATTCAACCCAATTTCAAGCAAAAAGGATTATCCCTTATCATTAAGTTTGGCTTTATTTAGTATAAATCAACCACCTTCGCAAAAAAATATATTTATTAAGGGGTATTTTTTTTTACATTTTTAAGGGTGACGCCCGTATTTTAGGACCGCGGGACCCCGATTTTCGTGATCAGCGACTCAAAGAACATGTAGGGTTTGATTTTCTTAACAGTGTTAATGTTGGAACACCCCCCGCCCGCCAGCGTTTTGAAAGACCAATCTTAACGCTGTAGTCCAGGCTAACTGTATTTTTTACAATGCATTTCTGGGAACTAAAAGCGGGCAAGCCGCAATTTTTCATGGGTGTTTGGTACCACCAGGAAAGCTTAACTTTGAATTTGCGCGGTTCTCACCCCCTTAACTTCGGCGCCATCTTGAATGAAAGAGTTAAATCGGGTTTTCGCTGTTAGGGGGGGGGGGGGATGTTCCAACATAGCACCGTTAAGAAAATCGAACACAATATGTTTTTTGGGTAACTGATCGCGAAAATAGGGGTACCGCGGTCCTAAAATTTGTGGATGAAACGTAGACAATCATTAAGCAATATTGAGCTTACGGCCGCAGGAGGAATTAAGAGAGAGGAAAATGGAAAGGCCATGCATTAAATAATGTAGGAGTAGGGCTTTCGCTAAGTTCATACGGCCAGCCCTACTGAGCAGACCACAGTGGAGC
This sequence comes from Thereva nobilitata, assembly GCA_963855945.1. NCBI lineage: Eukaryota > Metazoa > Arthropoda > Insecta > Diptera > Therevidae > Thereva > Thereva nobilitata. The sequence continues at coordinate 40,925,825 of OY979697.1, forward strand.
CTAAGTTTAGACACTTGCCCGTAGGTTTTACGAAGAATATAACTGATGTGATCGCAGCAAGTCAACTACTATTAAAGACGACTCCAAGGTTTCTCACACTACCAACGCAGTTGAGAGGGACCCCATTTAAGGCAATAGCAATATCAGGGAAGTCACGACGAACAGTGGGAGAATGGGAGAAGAGGATTAATGGGATTTTAGAGGATTGAGTTGTAGAAGGTTCAAAGAAGACCAGTTGGAAATATGCTAGAGGTCGGCGGCTAGCTTTTCAATACATCTAGCAAATTGATCTTTTGGTGCTGAAATATAAAGTTGCACATCATCAGCGTTTCAGGGCAGAGAGTGTGCCCAGCGGTTGCATTTTTAGAGTGAACGCAAATTATTCCAAATAGTTTTTGCAGGAAGGGCGGGATCAAGCTTGCGAGCATAAAAGTTTCTCTTAACTTCCTTAATTTTGGCGACGACTAAGTTCCTTACACGTTTAAGAGATCGATTAGCAAGAGCACTATTGACTTTCGATAAAGAAACTCCCTTTCAGCAATAAGCGATTTTATTTCCGCGGTGAACCAAGGTTTAGATTTATCTAAACACATTTTGTTATGCAGAGGGACAAACTCAGCAAATAGATCGAGCAATATCCGATTGAATTCGACAACTTTATCATCGACATCAGTATTAGCAAATAGGTTAGACCAAGGTAGACAAAGATACCTCTGAAACAGGCGATCTTCGTCAATATTGGAGAACTCACGATAAGTGAGAGTGGTCACAGGAGGCGGGTCAACCGAGAAGCTATGACAAACCAATATGGGGGGGAGAGATTTGATTTAGAAAGATGATGGAGCTAAAATCATTGGTAAGGAACACATCGAGCAAGGAGGGTGCCCTACAATTAAAATATGTGGGAGAACATTGATAGAGATTCAAACCAAAAATGTGCATAGTATACACAAAATAATACCAACCGCCAACCAAGATGTTTTTCTACGGACGAGAGAGGAGCTCAAGCGTGTCGCTGAGTTCTTGAACGTTAATAGGGTTAAAAAATCCAGGAGGAGAATAAACACAAACAAGAAGGAGTTTATCAGAAGCAGTAGAGATTTCGATGAATATGAATTCGATACCCGAGTGCTTAGAGAATGCAGCTGGTTTCGAGTTTAAGTGATCACGCACACCTCCCTAGGCGATCGTTGCGGAATAATTTATACCTCGTAATAGATACCAAGGAGGAAGGAATGGATTCATTAAGCCAGCTTTCATTGACAAGTACGGCGTACACACCTGAGCTAAAAAATATTTCATACAACTTATAAATTTTCGGACGGATGTTTCGCCCGAAACTAGCACGCATAGCAAACAAATGCGCATGCCACACGGGTAAGCTGGTGACATATACAAGCGTACATGCGTTGCATTCGTTGACAGATAATATAGAAGTTTGTGTATTCAAATGCGACCTGACGAAATATTCCGTGAATGTTCCGCATGCCACGCAAATGTCGGGCTACTTTCAACTTTTTCTGCATTGCCGCATTCGACATAGGACACACAAGCCTACACAACAAACACATGCGACTCGTTATTCAGATTTTTGGGCTATCTGTGAGAGCCGGGACGGAACGCAACCATGCAATTCAGTGGAAAATCTGGAGCCGCTGAATGCAATGCATGTACGCTTGCATAAGTCACCAGCGGTATGCACGCTCCCAACACAGGCACGAAAATGTAAAATTCGCCTGCCAGAGGTATGCACGCACTCGCCACAGGCATGAAAATCTAAACATGTGCCGGCTAGAGGCATGCACGCTCCCTCCCCCATTCCCAATTCCATTCCAAACGCGAATGGAATGTTGTTTTACCAAGCAGTACCGGAGGTAAGCACTAACCACGTCTAATGATGCTTGACCTACGCAATCAAACGAAAGCGTATGCTATTGGCACCCTTTATGATCACCAAGAAGATTGCCCGTTTTCTTCGTTCTATACAATTTTTTAAAGCCCCAATTTTGTTACTTTTATCTAGAAAAAGTGTGAACGTACCCTGCCTTGTTTGGGTGGCATACAGGCGATTTCGTGCGTGCTAGTTGCGAGCGCCGGGCAGGCTAGTGCGTGCCTGCTGTATGCTAGGTGCGGGCAAGTTTCATTTTTACTCGGGTTCTTCTTCTTTTCACCCTCGACTGAATTAGAATCTTGCTCTTGTCTGCGTTTATTTGCAGCCCTATATGTTTAGCTCCATCTTCTTATTCCATGAATATTTCTCTAACGTATGACAGTGACGTGGCAAAGCAGTTTATGCCATCGGCATATTCTGCCAACATGGGTGCCAACCCAGCGCCCTGCTTTAAGCCTTGCTTGACTGGGAAGTACTCCATCAATTCTCCTTGTATTCTGCCTATACACCTTGTATTTTCCATTGTTAACTGCACTAGAGGGATCTTTAGGTGCAGCACTGTTGCATACATTTTTTCCCAGTCGATGCTGTCGTACGCTTGTTTGAAGTCGATGAAAAGTTGATACACGTCAATGTTGCATTCCCAATATTTTCGGAGGCCTGCCTTCTGTTACTTACTGGCTTGAAATCCAGAATCAGTGATTTCATTTTCTTTTCCGCAATGAATAATACTCCTTCTTCTGCCGTTCGGTAATCCACTGGAGAGTACTGTGGGATCTGAGATCCATAATGCCACTGTGAGCCCATTTGGTTTCCTATAGAGCTGTGATCGCTATGTCGTATTTTTTTAGTGATGATAAATGCGAACGTAGAGCTCCCGTTCTGGTAAGCCTTTTGACGTTCCAACTTCCAAAAACGAATTCCATATTACCTTGCCACCTTGAGCATTCGTGATAACTGTTTTTATGGTGGTAGGTTGTCAGCCAACCTCCGCTCTGGAAGACAAGTCCGGTGTGTGGATCTTTAGCCCAAAACTTAACTAACTCATTCCAATGCTATAAAATTAACGTCATACAACGAACTGAAGATCTTTAAAGACTTTTTGTAGGTTGATTGATATGTCAATTTCCAAATTACATTTTACAATATCAATTCAAAAAAATGCGAGGTGAACAAATCATTTAAATCTGTAGAGAATTGAAACATGTGTGGAATATGAAAATAATTTATTTTATTTACAATTTATAAATAGACAACAGAAAAAAAATATCCAAACAATTTCTAGATAATACTCTCTTTTCTCTCGTAAATATTTATATAGTCGTAAGGTGGCAACATTACTTAAAACTAGGAAAAATCTAGAATAAGCATGCTGATTTTACTAAACTTAACTTACTTCGCATTTCATTAACTATTTGACTCGGTGTAAAGATCTAGTATGTATTTCTATTTACGGAAGGAAACATGTGCTAACTATTGCTAAATTAACCATGTTTTGAAGCTTATTAGTTAGTTACATGTAGATTCGGCTCCGTTACTGAGTTATTAGAATCCAGAAAATCGGCTTATAACAGCGGCTTACAATCATTATTAGAAGTATGAGGAACATGCGTTGTCAAATATACAAAAATTAAGTTCGACATTTTTTTTGACATTACTAATACCTTAATTTTAAAATAACAAATTATTAAATATTTTTGACTAGCCGAATATGGTTTATTAAAAATTCACTTTTTTATTCTTAAACACGACTCTATGTTGCCTAATTAGATAGGAAACACTTCTAAGATTATTGTCTGTTTGAAAACACTACAAGAGTCGAATGCTTAAACAAGGTCCCAAAGGTTTCTGCTTTTTATAATTAGTTTTTCCTATACCGAAATCCCCAGTCTTCCTTAATCATATCCGAAGCTTTTTCTCCAATCATGATAACTGGAGCATTCGGGTTCCCATTGACAATTGTAGGCATAATACTGGCATCAACCACTCTTAACCCTGATACGCCATAAACTCGCAATCTAGGATCCACGACTGCAGCTTTATCCCAGCTTGGCCCCATTTTGCATGTTCCCGTCGGATGGTAGATGGTGAATGTGAATTGCTTAATGCAACAAGCCCAATAATCATCCGACATGAACTCCAGGTGTTGACATGGTGGCATGGGAATTGAGTGATGTCTGGAGCCGAACCTCTTGAATGCTCCTGTGGATGACACATTGACAGCAATTTTTATACCCTCGACAAGTACGTTGATATCCTCTTGGTGGGCGAAGTAATTTGGTTCGATTTTTGGTGGCTGAAGTGGATTACGACTGTGCAATCTTACCCAACCAGAACTCTTCGGCCGTAGTAATAATGGTAAGATTGTCCAAGTTTCTCCGCTTATCAATGGCTTGTACATAGTATTGAAAATTCCGTCTCGCAGATTAAGTATTTTTCGTATTTGATCCCCACCGTCGGAGTTGACTGAACTTGGAGCAAAGTGGAATTGAATGTCGGGCCAATCTTGTGCTGGGTCTTGATATTTTGTGTTGACAAAAGCTACTCCTTCTACTCCCGAAAAGGTCATGGGTCCTCTTTCTCTAAGAATATACTCAAATGAAACGGACATTTTCTGAAATCGATTTCGGGTAACTGTAACCGGATCATTAACCACAAAGGTAAGTCCGCCGAGCCCCACGTGGTCCTGTAGATTATTACCCACTGGAAGATCTGATATTACGGGAATGTTATGCTGAGCTAAATGTTCAGCAGGACCAATTCCGGACAGCATAAGAAGTTGAGGACTATTGATAGCACCAGCAGAGGAAATAACTTCGCGTTTTGCAAATACCACATGGACTTGATTATTCTTTATGAACTCTACTCCTATCGCTCGTCTTTTTTCATTGATAAGGATTTTAGTTGCTTGAGAATAAAGGAGGATATCTAAATTTTTCCTTAACCGGACTGGCCGTAAAAATGCTTTAGCTGTGCTGCATCGTGAACCTCGTCGAATTGTTGATTGCGTTATCATAAAACCAGTCTGCTTCTCGCCGTTTATGTCTCGATTTTCATAACCCATTTCAATTCCCGCTTGCAGAAAGGCTATAGCAAGTGGTGTTCGCCAAGGTGATTCTTGTACAGTAAGATACCCTCCTGTTTCATGGTAAGCTGTTCCAGCTAAGTATGGATTTCTAATATCTTCAGACTTAAGAAAATATTTCAAAACTTCATCGTATCCCCATCCCGGATTTCCTTGCTGCTCCCATGAGTTGTAATCGTGTTTGTTTCCTCGTACATACACCATCGCATTCAATACACTCGACCCACCAAGGACTTTACCGCGTGGCCAAAAGCAGCGATCTCCTTTCATAGCTTGGCAATACGCGCGATTTGCTGGGGGTGTTGTATGGTACTTCCAGTCTAAGTCAGTTAACTGGAGATAGCCAGCTAATGCAGGTACATCGGAAATTTCGGTCTCATCACCTCCGGCTTCTAGCAACAAAACTGTCCAATTACGAATTTCAGACAAACGACTAGCAACGACTGCCCCAGCTGATCCACCACCTATTACGATAAAGTCATACTGTCGACGGATCTATAAAAAAAGGTGGTTTTAAAATGGAGTAGTAAAAAATATAGTAGTGAACAAACCTTGGGCGCTTCCACTATCCTCGACTCTGGGTCCAAGTTGTGATATCTATAATAATTAATTCCTACTGCTAAAAGTGGAATGATGCTTAGTAGTGAAGTCACCACAGTCAAACCCATCTTCTTCTACACGTCAGATCCACACGTCGATCTCTTTTATGGAGCGTTGTTTTTTGTCCGAAAGGATTTTTGGTGTATAGTTGCGTATTCCAGGACGTGCAGGCTTAAAATTCTGTTTGGCCTTGACGTCCTCCTCCAAGATATCTAGATACGATTTAATGTATAAATGGTGACTCAAGTAATCCTTCTGCCTGTCCTTAGATTTATCTGATGAAGAACACGATGAGTTACAGGATGTTGGGAGTGAGGCTCCTGCGGATGACGGTGATCTGTACGATGATGATGTGGAAATTTTTGAATAGCAGGTCCTATCGAATGACGGTAAAGGGGGAGTTGATGAACTATTGTGACTCTGTCCGGTTTTGTGATTCGCCTCTGGCTTGTAGTCAGACTCGGAATTGTTATATCGATTTGGCAGAGATTTTTCCTGGCCCATCTTATTGGTAACCAATCTGAAAGGGAAAATAAAAAAATAAATGCGATTAGATATATCAAACAAAGCTCATAATAACAGGTTGCTGAAGCAGCCTTAAAACTCGAATTCAATTAATCAGGCGAAAGTGATTGTCTCAGTTGCAGCAACCATAAAGAATAGGTAGACTCTACCTGGTAGAGAAAGCTTTTGGCGTCAATGACCGTGAATTTAATGCGAGAAGCCGCACAGCACCGATTTAAAGAGTAGAACAACAACTCAGCATGCTGCCTTATGGCCGGTTTGTTTGAAGATTTCAAGATCTTCATTCGCGTTTATTTACAGGTTGGAAAAAGAGCGATTAATTAAAAATCATTATTTTATGAAATCGTCTTACGTTAGAAATATTTCCTTACATTAGACAAACTCTTGGTGAATTGCTTATAATGTCGTGATTTTGTATTACATAGTTGCTATTTGCTATAAAAAGTGCTGTTTTACGTCATATATTATATGTGTGCAGCATTTTATGGAAATGCATTTTATCAGTATTTTTTAAATGTGTTTTTTATGTATTTTGATCAGTTATTGCTAAAATTTTATGAATTTTTTAATAGGAAATTATTGGAGTGATTAATATCTGCTTCTCATACAATTATTATCGTCCTGCAACCAATTTATTTTGTTAATATGTATAAAATAAAATTGGTTCATGTTAGACATTGCGCAAAGCAGTTGCACTAAATTTACCGCGATCGGACGAATGTCTCATCAACTCATTATTTTTTGTTGCTTTTTTGAGTGAATTATACAGGTTGTCTTAAGGTAGGTAGGTAGTTTGCACAAGTAAATGGTTGCGTTTGAACTCAACGTTTGGCTTGCGCAAGCCAAAAATGTTGTCTTGTGCCTCAAATGCCTTGAAGATATCTAGACCTAGAGCAACCAGGCCAGATTCACCAAATCGGTGCATATATTAGGTTAAGATGCCCCGTTAGACATGCAAGGAGCTCGCCAGTAGGTCTTTTCGATCTGACTTTGGAAAGAACAGAAGTAATTTCTATTGGGCGGAAGTTAGAAAGGTCGTTAGAGTTACCTTTATTCGGTATAGGGTCAGGACAGAGTAGATTTGGTGGGGAGATTCTGCCAGGAAGTGTACTCGGTAAACACTAGTGTTCGACCGAATTTCGACCTGGAGAATCATGCTCTGTCGAATCACTTCAACCACCAGAACGAAATCAGAGTATGGAGATTTGAGAATCGACATTTACATAGTTGAATTCAATGAAGATTGCCCAGCGGACAATATCCTAAGGGCCCTCGGACACTCAATTTTCGTGAAGAAGGACGAACTTCTGCGAATCTTTCAAATGCTCAACAATAAGAAATCTTCAGGAATCGACGGCATCCCCAATATGGCTCTGAAGCACCTACCTCAGTGTACAATCGACATATACACCACATTGTTCAACAATTCCTTGAACAATGCCTATTTCCCAGAAAACTGGAAAACGCCTGTGGTATATCCTATCCCTAAAGGAAACAAAGATAGGTCAAACCCAGCTAATTTCCGGTCAATAAGCTTACTTCCAAACATCAGCAAAGTATTTGAAGTTGTAATTCATCGTTTGCTGACAAGTTGCGCTGAGGAAAATAAAATTATTCCGGACAACCAGCTCGGATTTCGGGCGGAACATGGCACTATCCATGCTTGCGCAAAATTGGTGTCCCATATACACTGGAACTTTGCCAAGAGACAGTGTACGGGAGCATGCCTGCTTGACTTAGAGAAGGTCTTTGACTGTGTATCGGTCGAAGGACTACTACTAAAGCTAACCAGGTATAGGATGAGCGATCCCCTGCTTCGCATAATCTTCAACATGATAACGGGGAAAAAGTTTCTCGTTAATGCCTGGTACGCAGCTCAAACGGAAAGAAATTTTCCATATAAAATGTAATGTAAAAAAACGTCAACGAAATCAATAGCGAAAAATTTCTTTTGTATTTCGTTTTGTGGTACCTACGCAGCTCCGTGGGAATTTTGCTAATACGCCTACTGAATCGTAGATGGCATTGACTATTATTCTCCACCTGTTACGTTATGATTTATGTGCCCGGACATATAAATGCGTATTCCCATATTCTGTCACTTAATGCAAGTGGTTATTAAGAGGTGGTTAAGTAGAAGATAAGATAGATAGGTAGTTTTAAGGTTAGGCTTAGTCGACTAGGAGTAGTGGCATGCTGCCGCCCGCGAGCCCTCAGGCCATGTAATCGCCTCAGCTCTCGCGGAAGGCAGTTCTCGGGCGAGAGGCGTCAGATTCTATCGCCTGAGTCTCTGATGGCTGTCGTCCGACTAGATTAGTTCGTTGGGCTTAAATGTGTAGGTTAGATTAGGTAGTTTGTAAGTCTATTATTTAGGTTAAGTTTTATAAAATAAGTCAAATTAGCTAAGCTTTTTTTAACATTATTTTCTTAGCGTTAATTTTAGAACCTTTGCGATAACAAAATAAATAAAGAGGCCGAAAGGCAAAAATATTATTAATTAAGTTGAATAGGGTTTAGCTTAGAGCGTCCGTGGAGGACCAGTAAGTTAGTTAAGTTAAATAGGGAAAATAGGTTTAAGCATAGCCTATAAGATTTATTATAACGTTTAAATAAATATGCTTAAAACAAAAAAAGGGACAAAATCCTCAGAAGTATAAAAGGTTAAGCCAAAGGTGAGGCATATCTTTTTAAGAAGGGGGAATATCGGCCTTTGATTTGCTTTCTGGGAGCTTCTACCTTTCATAAATGAATGAAAGAGTTATTGATGAAGTGACATTTTCCTGATGGTGGGTTGGGTACTAAAAGAGTTGGGCCGTACTTGCCCGAGGCAGTACATTTTTGTCCCTTACACGATTCCTCAATTTTTTGAAATGTTCGGGTTTAAAAATAATGTCCTATTCTTACTGCTTGAGGCAAAGTGAGATTTACATATCTTACTTTTGTGCTGCAGCGAAATTTCCAACTTGAATTATGCCGCTTGTGGAGGCATAAGTTTCTTACTAACTGAAAACCTCTTCATTGTTATTTACTTCTTTCTTTAATTTGCATGGCATTGCAATGGCACCTCGCCTCATTTGAAGATGTATGACATTGTACTGGCTCAAAAGAAAAAAGAGGCACCTTTACAAACTCATTTTATAGTCGTGTCCTACCCAACACTAGTTACTAAGGGCCAGAAGTTTTTACTGCCAGCAGTGGAGTTAATGAGTTTACCTCTTGATCAGTCAATGAATGATGCTTTGATTTTCCTGATGGTGGATTTACAGGAGTTTCTCAACCTGATGTATTCACGTCGAGGTGATCCACTCAGAGAGTGTGTATTGTCTATATGCGGCTTCTTTGATTTTAATTAGCGTTCATATACTTCTGATTAAAGCAGCCTTGCAGCATAGGCGTTATGGTTTTGGATGGGTGAAGGATGAATAAATGCATTCCAGCTAATATAATGCCTATGCCTACTTCTACTCATAGTAGTATGATAAAAAATTTAGTTATTTTTTTGCTAATTTGGACGTGCAATTTTTTTTTTATAAATAGGGCAACAAAAAAAGTCCTAGATCCCGCCCCCTTTTTTTCTTAATGTAATTATACACTCCTCAGGAAAAACATATCCCAAATCCAGCTGTCCGAGTTTGTCCCTTTTTTTCTAGGGCACTTTTTATATACCTACGATTCTATGTTGCACAGTGCAGTAGTGCAAGCGCGAAAATACGGCCAAAACTAGAAGGGATTGAGGGAATTCTTTGAAATTTGGTGCCCGAGGGTTTTCGAGGTCGCTGATTACGAATCTTTTATCAGTTTTCGAAAAACAAAATGGCGGCGATCTATGTTAAAAAATCAATTTTTTTTAATGAAAACGGCTGTCTGGGAGTTTCGAGGTCTCCGATTCCGAACCCGTTATCATTTGTCTTATCAAAAGTATTGTTTGCATTATTTTCAGATGCGCGAAATGTCCGGAAAACTATCTCGCGGAAAGAACTATTCGAACTCGTCCAGGAAAGTTTGAAGAATAATACGGAAGTTTTTCGTATTTTGGCGCAGGACGTGTCACATAAAATATGTCGAACAGTGCCATTTTCGGAAAACGAAAAGAGCCATCTAAGAAAAGAGCTAACCAAAATTGGAATTAAATGGCAAAAAGTTCATAGAACGAAATTCCGTTTTTTATGAAAATAATCAATTGGGCTCGAGAAGGAGGTTGTTATCATTGATTTCGTAAGAAATATGGAAACAAGAGATGGTGGTGGTCGTCGTCCATCTTCAAGTTTCGCTCAAGCCAGTGTGCTGACAAAACGAAGAGACAAAGAAATGCGAAAACAACACTCTACGGATGAACTTGCATTTGTTACCTAAATGAGTATGCGTGACAGTAGGAAAGTGACGGATTAAATATTTTAGCCGCCACTTTGTTTTCGGAAAAATATTTTCAAATTCAAAATCTGCAGCCTTGAAAAGCCCAAGAAACCAATTTTCATGCAAGAAAACTAATATTCAAATGTTTTTGGTCGTCATTTAGAGATTGCCATTTTGTATTTTGAAAATTTTTTGGCAAGTTTTTAATCAGTGACCTCGAAAACCCCCAGACACACATTTTCATTTAAAAAAAATTTATTTTTTAAAATAGGTGGCCGCCATTTTAATTTTCTTAAAATTGATAATGGATTCGTAATCAGCGACCTCAAAAACTCCCCGAGTTAAAGAGTTATCTCAATTCCTTCTAGTTTTGGCCGTGTTTTTGATGTTTTGAACCACTGACTGGCACTGTGCAGTGGTCCGAGTTGCTTAGAGGCGAATCAACTTCGTCGTAGTATCGTGCTGGGTGGAAAGTAAGGAAAAGATCACGAGGTGCTTAGAAATTAAAATTTTAAGACCAAGATGGATAAAATAAGGTCATCTACTGTTGTACACTGTCTGAAAGGCTACTTTTTTTCTAATATAAATGGCAATTTTCCTGTGAGTGGAGAGATTGTGCACTAATCTGTACTCTGAATGGTAACGATCCAAGTCGTCATTAGGTAAAATTTGAGATTCTGTTAATGCGAACACGGAAAAGACATTTGCTTGAAACACGCGGACGCTGGAAAACTCATGGCACATTTTACAAAATGTGGCTCCGCATGCGCAAGGTTGCAAACCTCAGTCGTAGCCGGCAATACCATTGTCATAACCATCGGGGATAACAGCTGAAGAAGAAACATGTATCAGTATTATCAATTACACAAACTTATATGAAAGCGACCTTTTAAGACCAATTATTTTCAGGCGGCAGTATGCCACTAACGAGTCGCTTCAGACAGAATTTACGGAAGAAGTGTAACTTAGAAATTAATTAAAACTTGGAAGATGAAATTGTTATGAGACATGCAGATTGAGCGACGATATAAATATTTCGGTAATGTGAGTGAACTGTTTGAGTGAAGAGAAACCCTCATGAAAACCAGTTGTCGATCTTCAAGCTGTCGGGCGATCGTTTCTTTTTGTGAGGCCATTACTGTTATCAACTGCAGTATGGAGAGAGCAACTAGACATCACGCCAGATATTAGAATCCGTGTTAAACACTTTCGCTTATTTCATTTTTATTCCTTTTCCACGCTGCAGCTAACCTTCATCTTCATTTATCAGCTGCTCGTGGGAAACATTGCAACTGCTCCACTAGTGCGTTCGTGACTTCAAATAACAACCTGTAATGCTGATCATTTCGATTGTGGGCATGTGCAGCAGGTTTAGGGAAAATGTTATTTACAAATTGCTCCTCAACTTTTCTACTTTTGTGACTCGACATTGAGAGAAAACTTATTTATGTATCCTCTTTATGTGTGCTCCTGTAATCAACAGAGCGATCGGGCACCAATGTTTTGTATGCTGTCAGTGTTTACATATGCCGTATTAATAATATCTTTAGAGAAATAAATAATTATGCTTGTTGCAGAAATATTGCAATCTTTAATTTTATGCAGTTACAAATAATAGTTGTCCACTAAAATTCCATATAGCTGTAGTAAAGCCTTTCTAAATTCAGAAGATTAGCTTTATAACATTACTAGTTGGGATCCGGCGCGCCTATGCTGCTCCCATAAGCCAATAGTAGTAATCAGGTGATATGAATTTTAATATACAGTAGGAGAGTTTGAAAAAGGCAATTTTTTGGTATTTTTGATTCCAAATAAAAAAATGTGAAACTATTAGGGATCTGACATTTTGCTGCACCCCACGTTTAAACATTTAAAATCAACCAAACCTTAAAAATTCAACTCTTCTTAACCATTAAAGAAAAATTTTAATAGTTGGAAAAAGCAATGCCAAAAAACCAACTTTTATTTTCTCTTATATTGCGAAATTGTGTTCGTCAAAACATGTGAAATTAATGCAAATATTGAAAATCAAACTATTCGCAATATCTAAGGAAAGAACCAATCCTTATTTCTGTAAAATTTGGAGACATTAGATTCAATATGCTTTCATATTAAGTGTGACCAAAATTACCTATGTATGTATTCTTTTGCAAAACTTGCTGGTAAACTATGTTTTTGGTTTTGTTTTCCGGCGCGTAAATAAACAAAAATGATACCTTTCCGGCTCGCTGCCACCCAACCTTAAGACATTTAAAATTAATCCAAATCTTCAAAATTCAACTCTTCAACAAATATTTATAACCATTAACGAAAAACCAATTATTCCTATAAAAGTTCGAGAGTTTGGATATTGGTTTGTCTGCCTAATTCTGCGAAGTTTGTCTTCAGTTATGCCGTTCTTGTATTTTCCCCACAAAACCTATGGTTCTCTATGGTCGTCAATATAATTGCGAACAGTTGACGAATGTTATTCGGCGTGGATGCAAATGATGAATCAGTAAGTTTCAGATCCCAATGATTGTCGTCTTTCAGCAATTTCAACTCGCGACATGCATCTTGAAATGTATTGAATATTTGACCATTGACTGTTTGTAAAAATTCGAAAGACGTTGGTACATTCAGCAACAACAAACGCAAAAAGAAACATTCACGTTGTTTTGGATGTACTGTGTAAAGTCGTCCCAATGTCTTTGCTTGCAATACGCGTGCGATAGTTGGATGTCGTTCGCCTTGTCTACGTAGCTTCCATTTTTTACCTGATTTGTTCCATGTATAATAGCGAGGGACGTCGGTATTTAACAATGTTTTTGCGAATTGTCCGAAATTATCAGGTTTTTGGCACAGTGTGAAAAATTCACTAAGTGTAGTTTTTGGTGGCATCAAAACTCGTTGGAGAGCATTTTCTTCAGTGAAATATACACGTTGACCGTTTTCAAGATGTACCGCAATCTGAGGCGTAATGCAAAAACTCGACATTTATATATTTCCTTATTAACACTTTATTTAATCGAACCAATTAAAAGCTTTTACGTAATTTTCGGTGGAAGTATATAAAGAACAATGGATGCTGGTATTTTAGAGGTTTCCCAATGTTCAAAAATATTTTTATTTTGTATATAAATTATATGTTTCTTAACTGGTGTGTTTTTGCGTGCTCCGGTAGTTATAGTATACAGTCCATAGTACATAGTATATAGTACACAGTACACAGTACAGTGTAACTGTACACACTGTACATACTGTACACACTGTACACTCAGTACACTCAATACACAAATTCATACGTTGTCACTCGTAAAAATCAGAGTGCTTTTTTAAAGCTAACGGTTTTTTATATGTACATGACAATTAAAATTAATTATTTTTTCGCCCCGCCAACTTAAATATAATCAGTGAAACATTCAAATTCTCTATATTTCGAGAACAGCTTCACTTATCTGGACCAAAACTATCCTATCTCTCAATCCGGAACCAACACTACACATTCCCAAATTTTTATTTAAATCTGTGGGGCGGTTTCGGAGATTAGCGTGAACAAAGCTTGTGACACGTAGTTTTTATATATTAAGATTTAAAATTAATGTGCGTAAAATATTAGTCCTATGTGCAGCTTTTGATGCTCTCGCAATGTTGAATACTAGAAATTGGATGAACTTTTAAAGGAGTGTATCGCTGGCTGTCACACCCGACTTTCGGATCACTTTCTCCTAGAATAGGTTGAAAAGGAGACAACCCAAACACCTTGTGGAAGTATACATCATAGATGTTAATTGGTCTGGACAGTTCATAGGATATCTCGGTATTGATCATAGTAAACTTACATAATCGAATCAAATTATTTAAGATATGTTTTCATAGTTAAAAGTGCTTTTTAGCCCAGAAATAAAAAGTTATACACCCATGAGGGCATTAATGAATTTGAATTTCAGATCATTAATAAAAGTGTTCAAAGAATTGAACCTCGAGGGACGCCTTTCTTATATTGCAAAGCTCTGGAAGCATCCTTTGTACTACCAGTTAGTTATGTCGTTAATCATGTCTTGGTGCAACGTGGCTTAGTTCGAGGGATAGAGTAGGTGTGAGGTTATGAGGACTCAGGAGGATGTAGAAGGGGGTGCTCATAAGCCCTACGTTTGAACACTTGAATTTTGTACTGCGGACATACTGTCTGCGAAAGATTGTTCCATCGTTGAGTTGTTATATATATGATCGAATTCCCCGATTAGCGTACGCGAAAAGAGGGCTTTAGACAGAGAGCGACAAGTCGAGTAAAATCCATCGCATAATCTTTGCTAATTTTACGCTTAAGATGTTAAGGGGTAAGTCGTCCATTAACACACATGGGTATGTGTTGAAGGTTTTGTTGGAAATAAAACAGTATTTCGTTTTGGTAGCATTGAATTCGGTCTCTGTAGATTAATTTGTACATAAGTCCGCGGTCATAGAGGCAAGATGTGGCATATGTTTGTCTTGCAGTGGGTTGGACGGGATCGACAGTAGGTCGTCCGTTACGGTTACGGTCGTTTTCCACCTATCGTTCTTATTAACACGTCCCTACCTTATCAAACGCGAGTCATAAACGTAGGTGTTCATGTGAATTCACAACTTATATGCTGCGATCATATTTCTCATACGTTATCTAAAATATATGGTAATTTACGGCATCTCTGGCTATACGCCTCCATCCTACCCTTAGGGCGCGCGCACACAGAAAGCGGAGCTTATCAGCTCTGCGCTAACTTTACATTAAAATCCCCGGTGCTGCGCACACTGTGAGCTGAGCGGAGCTAGCTCACAATGTGCGCAAGCACCGGGGATTTTAATGTAAAGTTAGCGCAGAGCTGATAAGCTCAGCTCCGCTCCGCTTTCTGTGTGCGCTCGCCCTTAGGGTCTCGCTCAAAGATAACTAAATCTCTAATGTTACCACACTTTAATTACGCTAGCTTAGTCTTTCCTTCACTTGATGCTGCATGCCGTGGTAAGCTTAATGTGGCCTTCAACGACTGCGAAAGGTTTGTCTACAGTCTTGGCCGATCCGATCACATCAGTCCATATCGTTTTTCCCTTCTGGGATACACAATTGATGATTACCTGCTCCTCAAGGCATTGACATTTGTTTATAAGCTTTTACATTCCGACCGTCCATCTTATCTACATGAATATCTTCGAATTGGACGTACGTTTAGAAGAACGTTATTTATACTGCCAAGGGTCTCTTTCTTAGTTGGGCAAAGATATTTTTTTGTTCAGTCGCTTCAAGCTTGGAATAGTCGGCTTTCTTAAGTGCAAAATGCGGGGTCGTTAAATGTGTTCAGGAAACGCGTTTTCAATTTTTTGAATAACCAGTAATATTCCTCGAACAACATTCTTTTTAATTTTTACTTGTTTTGTTTTTGTTTCTTGTAATTATCTACCTTTTCTCACTTTTTATTATTTCACTCATTCGTAAAGCTAATAAAAACGTTTTAATAAAGGGGAGTTTACATCCCGAACGCAAAGTGGAAAAGCAAAGTGAGTTTGTACAAAATGCATCCGCAAAATAATATCGAAAGCTCGAAACTGTTTGCAACTGTAAAATGTAAAATTTTTAACATGGTCGAGGAAGAACATTTTTAAAGAGCTGCAAACCCTTTTAGTCAACAAAAATTAACTCATTTTTCAAATTTTCGAAGACAAGGTAAATATGCAAAACTTCTAACATAATCACAAGACCCCTTGAAAGTGTCATACATTAGAATATTAAAATTTATCGAAATTAAAAGCTCTTTGTGAACTATGCAATCGTAAAGCAGAGTAGAACTCTTCTTTGAGTTTGTAGTTTTCAATTGCCACTTTGGTGAAGCAGAGGCAGAACCATACTATCTTCTATGCGATAAAGGATCTCAGATTTGTACTTCCACTATGACTTTGGGATGCAAATAAGCCTTAAAAATTGTGGCCTGAAATATCGTATTAAAAGGAATGTTCTAAAAAGGTTTAACACTTAATTTTCCACAGGCTCGTCTTCATTTTTTCTATGAAATTTTTGTTCTTTCATAATTTGTTTATTAATGTTTCATATTTTAATTGAAAAGATCAAATTAAATTCCTTAAAATTTTTATATTAAACCTTGTGACAAGTTCAAAAAATCACTATCCCTGCGGCAGAGGCAACAAACACCACATTAACATTATATTTAGTCCTTAAGAAAAACATACACATCTTCCATTTTAATGACACGTACATGTTTTTTCTGTAACTCTGATACAATTTGATTTTTTCCAGTATATTTTAACCTAAATATAACTGATTTCCTTTTAAAACTCAACCATAATTTCCAACTCACGCTTTCTGAGCAAAAACTACAATTTGAAAAATATTTCATTCACTTTCATTAATTTCCTCCCGAAAAAATTTCGTATCTACTTGAACAATATTTCACCGTAAAGTAAATCAATTTCGCTAATTAAATATTTTAATATCATTTACAACCTTTTACTATCCTTCCTACTTTAAGCTGCTTGGTAGGCACAAAATCAATGCTAACGGAACACTGAAACTGATTTTCACTATCTTCAAAAGTAATTACCGCCACGCAGAAATTTTATAGAGCGGGGATTGATACCCTCTTTGATCATGTACGTGTACTACACGTTCAACGCGCCACCGCCAATTGTAATTGCGCGTATTATAACTTTTGTTTCATCTACTCTGCAATTGGATAGCATAAGCTTATCAAATCTGTTACATCATACCTTTCACGTGCTTCCGCGTCTTGAATTTTATTATTTCATACTATTTTGCATTTTTGGCGTAACAAAACATTTAAGTTGATCTTCCAAGATCGGTGGGTGTGAGAAAGATCTTGCTGTGGGTTTGCCCGGTCCTGCGATGATATGCAATGTTATGCGTTTTCGGGGTTCTTTAATTAGTAAAGCTTCCGCAAAAACAGAGCATTTAAATTTTATATAATACGTTTTCTACTTCTACAATGTCTTGCACGTTTGTTTTATATGTATATTGAACGAATTGTGAAATTATTTCAAACTCCTTTGCTAAAAATTCTACAAATATAATGTAATTCTAAAAACAGATTATTAATATTTCACAAACATTTAAAAAATATTTAATTTCTAGGAGTGTGCGTGCCGTGATCAACTTTGCTTTTAAACATTCGCTATTATTAAAATAGTACAAAACAAATTTAAAAAATTTGCGGAAGTACGAAAAAGATAAAATTATAAGTCCCAGTAGGAATTCTAGGTAGCACTTACCGATGGAGCACTGATATAAGTAGTCATCTGGTAAGGGGTACTCCTATTTTCTTAGGTGTTAGAAGAGCCCTTATATAACGCATTACAATAGAAGGCAGATGGTAAGGGGTAATCCAGAATTAGACCCAAAGAAGTTTGAAATTTGCCCGATGACTCAAATACCATTACAAAAATACGAAAACAAATGAGTCATCGGGTAAATTTCTAACTTCGTTGGGCCGAATTCTGGATTACCCCTTACCACCTGCCTTCTCTTGTAATGCCTTATATAAGGGCTCATCGATGTAGTAAAAAGTAAGGCCTTACCTCCTATGACATCGTGTGTAAAAATAAGTTCTTCTGTAAGGGGTATGGTAAGGCCTACCCCTTACTAGTGCGGGCTCATTTCAGTACTTCTGTAAGCTTACAACCCAGTAGGAATTCTAGGTAGCACTTACCGATGGAGCACTGATATAAGTAGTCATCTGGTAAGGGGTACTCCTATTTTCTTAGGTGTTAGAAGAGCCCTTATATAACGCATTACAATAGAAGGCAGATGGTAAGGGGTAATCCAGAATTAGACCCAAAGAAGTTTGAAATTTGCCCGATGACTCAAATACCATTACAAAAATACGAAAACAAATGAGTCATCGGGTAAATTTCTAACTTCGTTGGGCCGAATTCTGGATTACCCCTTACCACCTGCCTTCTCTTGTAATGCCTTATATAAGGGCTCATCGATGTAGTAAAAAGTAAGGCCTTACCTCCTATGACATCGTGTGTAAAAATAAGTTCTTCTGTAAGGGGTATGGTAAGGCCTACCCCTTACTAGTGCGGGCTCATTTCAGTACTTCTGTAAGCTTACAACCCAGTAGGAATTCTAGGTAGCACTTACCGATGGAGCACTGATATAAGTAGTCATCTGGTAAGGGGTACTCCTATTTTCTTAGGTGTTAGAAGAGCCCTTATATAACGCATTACAATAGAAGGCAGATGGTAAGAGGTAATCCAGAATTAGACCCAAAGAAGTTTGAAATTTGCCCGATGACTCAAATACCATTACAAAAATACGAAAACAAATGAGTCATCGGGTAAATTTCTAACTTCGTTGGGCCGAATTCTGGATTACCCCTTACCACCTGCCTTCTCTTGTAATGCCTTATATAAGGGCTCATCGATGTAGTAAAAAGTAAGGCCTTACCTCCTATGACATCGTGTGTAAAAATAAGTTCTTCTGTAAGGGGTATGGTAAGGCCTACCCCTTACTAGTGCGGGCTCATTTCAGTACTTCTGTAAGCTTACAAGTCCTACTGGGCAAGTCCTACTGGGGTACTAACCACGTTCAATGCTGCTTGACCTACGCAATCGTGAGTACGGTGTTAATATTTTCAGGGGTGATTCCTGGTAGTCCAACAAAGGATTTATTGAACGTCTGATGATCTATACAAGTCGCGAATGAAAGCATATGAGTATTTTAAATCTTTAAAACGGCGATATCTCCCCAGTAGGAATTCTAGGTAGCACTTACCGATGGAGCACTGATATAAGCAGTTATCTGGTAAGGGGTACTCATATTTTCTTAGGTGTTAGAAGAGCTCTTATATAACGCATTACAAGAGAAGGCAGATGGTAAGGGGTAATCCAGAATTAGACCCAAAGAAGCTAGAAATTTGCCCGATGACTCAAATACCATTACAAAAATACGAAAACAAATGAGTCATCGGGTAAATTTCTAACTTCGTTGGGTCTAATTCTGGATTACCCCTTACCATCTGCTTTCTCTTGTAATGCGATATAGTAAAAAGTAAGGCCTTACCTCCTATGACATCGTGTGTAAAAATAAGGGCTTCTATAAGGGGTATGGTAAGGCCTACCCCTTACTAGTAAGGGCTCATTTCAGTGCTTCTGTAAGCTTACAAGTCCTACTGGGAACAGATTTCGAAGGGGAAATGCATGAATGGCAATTCGTACAGGAAAATGTATAATATTTTTTTTTGTAGATAATCGCATAATCTAGAAACTTTGTAAAAAAACTTTTTTATGATAAGAGCTACGGTTTAGGAGATATTTGCAAAAAAAAAACTGATATTTTGACCTTTTGACAATATTTGGCACCGACCGATCGTGGGAGGATTCGACATTTTATTTACAATGATATTTGAGCTCAATTTTCAGCATCTTTAGAATTATCAACGAGTTGAAGCTTTTTTCCTCTATCATAACTGAACTATAGCGCTAGATAATGTGAGCCGCAGCATCGAGCTCCGAGTTTAATTCATTTTGCAATGCTCAGCAACAGCCGATCAAGTTCCGGAAAATTTTTATTGAAAATGTAAGTATTCAACAATAACCCCTGCAAATTTCAGTGACTTATCTTAAAAGATGGCGCCACACCATCTTCGTAAATTTGTAGAAAAATGTCAACTATCGATTGGCAATGATGGTATTCCAATGTATAATTAAAAATCTCAAAGATATTCATGGTTTTTTGGGGTATAAAACAAAATCAATTTTTTGACTGGTTTTGCGCATATTTGCGATCGTGATATGCGCAGTAATTACACATGTAAGCGCAACTGTTAAAGAAAATTCTCGTACTGATCCCGTACAAAAATATGATGGCCTGTATGAGACATTGGACATTGAAAAAAAACGCTTTTTGCAAAAAACTTGCAATATCTTTAAATTCTGTAAAAACGCTCTTATTCGACCTTTCTTGGACTAAGCTTTCAGCGTGGTTCGTTAAAAAAGTTTTATTTTAACGGAGATACAGGTATTTAAAAAAATTGCAATTTTTAGCGTTTTTTTTGCAATAAATAATTAATTATGCAATTTTTTGAGACCTTACCATCCCCCTTACAGAAGTACTTATTTTTAC
Organism: Thereva nobilitata; assembly: GCA_963855945.1. Classification (NCBI taxonomy): domain Eukaryota; kingdom Metazoa; phylum Arthropoda; class Insecta; order Diptera; family Therevidae; genus Thereva; species Thereva nobilitata. Next base: position 40,946,390 of record OY979697.1, read on the forward strand.
ACACGATGTCATAGGAGGTAAGGCCTTGCTTTTTACTACATCGATGAGGCCTTATATAACGCATTACAAGAGAAGGCAGATGGTAAGGGGTAATCCAGAATTCGACCCAACGAAGTTAGAAATTTACCCGATGACTCATTTGTTTTCGTATTCGGGGTACTCATATTTTCTTAGGTGTTAGAAGAGCCCTTATATGTATAACGCATTACAAGAGAAGGCAGATGGTAAGGGGTAATCCAGAATTAGACCCAACGAAGTTAGACATTTACCCGATGACTCATTTGTTTTCGTATTTTTGTAATGGTATTTGAGTCATCAGGCAAAATTTCTAGCTTCTTTGGGTCTAATTCTGGATTACCCCTTACCATCTGCCTTCTATTGTAATGCGTTATATAAGGACTCTTCTAACACCTAAGAAAATAGGAGTACCCCTTACCAGATGACTACTTATATCAGTGCTCCATCGGTAAGTGCTACCTAGAATTCCTACTGGGTTCTAACTTCTCTGGGTCTAATTCTGGATTACCCCTTACCATCTGCCTTCTATTGTAATGCGTTATATAAGGGCTCTTCTAACACCTAAGAAAATATGAGTACCCCTTACCAGATAACTACTTATATCAGTGCTCCATCGGTAAGGGCTACCTAGAATTCCTACTGGGATATAGAACGTACAATTATGTGAGAGAGAATCCGATTCTGTTAATACGAGCAATTCGTCTTCAACCGATTTTAAGCTTAAAACCGTCTTACGCATAAACAAGCCCAGTAGGACTTGTAAGCTTACGGAAGTACTGAAATGAGCCCTCAATAGTAAGGGGTAGGCCAGGCCCGGCTCAAGGATATTTGGCGCCCTGGGCAAACAAGTGTTTGGCGCCCCCCCCCTAAAGACATGGTACCATTGGTATATTCAATAATGGTAAAAAATTTACTACAACGTAATAATAAACTGTTTTTTTATTGGTCACATCACAAATACTAAGATTACATAAGAAACCGTTATTATACGAAAAGTCAAAAAAAATTTGAGAAAAAATTATTAAACAATCTCAAGTTAAAAGTGTTAAATTTAAAGTTAAATAAATGAATTTTGATTGCATATAACTTGTAAACTATTGAATATAGCGAAATCATTATAAGGATTTTTTTGTAGAGCATACGATTCGATACAAAACTGTTATGAAGACATATTCGTGAAACGTTTTTTAGAAGAGCTATGTAAACAACTAACATCACGCGGAGTTTTCTCTATGTGATTCTTATGAAAAATCTAAAAGCTCGACGAGGCATCCTTAAATCCCATTTGCCAGGGTTCTCCTTGCAAGAAAATTTGTTGTTACTCCCATTTTAACAATTTTTCGTGTATCACTTAAAAAAATATTGCTTTTTTTGGCCCACCCTAGTTTCTGGTTCTGTTTGTTCCACCTGTCTTAAAAGCGAACTGGACTCGAAGCGAAGTGTAAACGTGGAAAAAGCGGGATTAGAAAGGTTACACAGATATAAGACGGATTCAGGGACCCCAATAGGAAAAACCTGGGTATCCAAAATTTGTCAACAAAAAAAAGAATAACTACAAATGCCAGGTAAACAATTGAATTCGAATTTCATTCCTGAATGACTACTTGCTTTTACTTAGGAATAAATTAAAAATTTAAACTCGTCAGTGCCGCCCCCTTTCGACAGCGCCCTGGGCAGCTGCCCAGCTTGCCCGTGCCTTAAGCCGGGCCTGGGGTAGGCGTTACCATACCCCTTACAGAAGTACTTATTTTTACACACGATGTCATAGGAGGTAAGGCCTTACTTTTTACTACATCGATGAGCCCTTATATAAGGCATTACAAGAGAAGGCAGATGGTAAGGGGTAATCCAGAATTCGACCCAATGAAGTTAGAAATTTACCCGATGTAAATTTGAATATTGAAATCGGCGTTGTCATAGACCTTCTGACAAAGTGGTTGTTGGTTAACAATCAAGGAAGGGTACATAATTGACGACATTTTAAATCGAGTAGCTTCATTGTACGACGAACATGGAAGACGGTACATCTATCAATTTGCGAGAACTATATTTTTTGTAAAGAAACGCTGCCAAGCCAATTTGCAGAGGTGAGGGGAATGTCGTAGGCGTCACAGCATTAATCAAAATGTGAAGGCGCCTGAGATCGGGGCATGGGGAAGATTTCATTTGGCCGCAGAAGGCATTTTTTGTAATTTTCGTTTTCTCCCTCCCCACTTATGAGAAAATTGAATATTAGAGACATGTATTGTAGGAAATTTAATGTACTTTCACGTGGTATAAGGGTTTTTGTCCATTAAGGCCCGTCCTCACTACGCGGACTTAGAATCCACGCGCTTTTGGTCGTACGGCCAGCCAAAAGCGCGCGTGATCTTTTAATTTTCTGAGTCATGAGTGAGAAAAAATCAATTCTCATTTGAAACGGCGTACACGCTTTTGAAAAGCTCATAGTGTGTGGACGCACAATGTACCTTTTTAACCACAGCCTTTTGTCCGCGTTGTTTGGCCGCACGGCCTTTACCATGGACAAAGTCGTAAAAAAGTCGTAAAAAAGTCATAAAACTCTATATGAAAAAAAAGGCAAAAGCGCGTACGACCCAAGACCGCGTAGTGTGGCCACACCATAAGGTGTATTATTTTTCGTGTTGTGGGAGGTGGAAGTGGGCGTTTTTTACGTTTTCGGAGAAAGGCCAAAAAATCGCTGTTTTTCAGCGGGGATTTTCATCGGAAAATCAAAATTGACTAGTGCATTTTGTAGGAAATTTTGTCTTCTTTAATTTTGTATATAGTAGTTGTTTTCGAAAAACGCATAGTTTTCGAGATATAAGCGAAAAACTGAAAAAAGTGGGAAAATTTTGAGGTTTTTTGCTTTTTGCGTTGTGAAGCCGACCTCCTACAAGGCAGCAAACTTGAAATTCTGATTCAGCACCCCAAAAAACATAAAGAACCGTTGAGAAAAAAACGTTCGCAATTATGTTACGAAACCATCAGTTTTTTACACCGGTTGACTGGACGTCTCATAGTCTGTCGCTCTGCACCATTATCTTTTTTATTCCAATTTTTGATTAATTTTGATTGTAGTTGCTTCTTTGTTCACAAAACTTTTATCACTGTAGAGCAAGATTATACTACCTTGAGTTTAAACGGCCAGTTTGTGTGATCTTGACAAGAGTTTAAAGGAGACTTGTAGGTGGACGCCTTAAACCGTAGCCTGCGGAGGTGCTAACGAGTGACTTATTTTGCAGCCGAACAAACCCGGAATTGAATCTATTATTTTTTGTTATTACCAAGAATCAAAAATGGAATTCATTGATTTCATCGTAATGTATTCCGAAACAGTACTTCGTCCCCAGATTTTATTTTACTTGGATTTCCTAATTTGTCTAGAAAATCCTTCAAAAAAGCAATGCGACTTAATTTTTCCTGCCATTCCATTATTGTTCCTAACAACATTTCTAGAAGTTCCTTTACAACTTTACCGAAATTTTATTATAAATGAGTTTGAAGTATAGTACTTTGTATTCGCCCTCTTTAAAGTATGCCTAAAATCAAATGTGTTTTATTATTAAAAAATCAGCACTGCTTTTGAAAGATTGCTCTAACTATATATGGTGGCAATTTTATTTAACTTCAATCTATTCAGTCTATCATGTGCTATATGTACTCTTTACGCCGACAACTTACGTGAAAACGTGATTCTGAAGTATTTTTGTTAGTATAGTATATTAATTTTTTCATAAAGTTATTCATGTAAGTATTTGTTAAAACTCTATATTTATTAAAATATGCAATCATAATATTCAACATTCATCATACTAGGAAGTTGATCGTGGGGACCGAAAGGGTCAAACCCACAACCCAACTAGGTTTTTATTTAAAAAGTGTGAAGAGTAAAAATCAGCTCCTAAAAATCAGCTGGAAACATACGATGAGAAATGAAGAACTATGCCGCCGTGCCGGCCAAGAAAGGATAGACGACGAAATCAGGCGAAGGAAATTGGATTGGCCACACCTTGCGACGCGAAAACGAGAATTTCCCTAAACAGGTCCTTGACTGAACAGGTCTGACTTGAATTTTTCAGATAATGATTTCAAAGTCCTCAATTTGAATGTGAACTGAAATTGGCTGCGTTCCAGTTACGCAGCTGACTCTACTATAAAATATTGCATTTATGCGTTCAAAATATGAAAACCGCTGCAAAAATCCTTCAATACTCGGCATCAGAATGCTGATGACAATCAGCTGCTGCATTCAATTTGCAGTTAGCTGCGTAACTTGAACGCAGCCATATCTATTTACAAGTATACAAGCTGCATGCATACCACATCTAACGACCCTATTATCTCTAGGCATCTCTATCCTGTTGGTTGCATACAACGAAATATACCAAAATATAGAATTTTTACATGCCAACCGAAACACTTACTTACTTCCGACGTAACGAAGCATTAAATGCCATAACAAAAAGAATTTAAATAATGTTGCGCAAGATTCACTAACAAAAGGTGAATCTCCGCCAAAATCTTCAAACGAGCGATTGCATCACAGACGCAGACACAAACGTGGAAATATAAAACTTCAATAAATCCATACTGATTTTGTCACAGGTAAAATGAACTTCCTACCAGTTTCTTCCCCTTTTCTCATAAAGTCCAGCAAGAAGCTCTAAATCTTTAATTGTGCCAGTTTTGGTTCACCAAATTTCACTTTCAACAGCGAAGACTTTCTGTTAACAAGCAGCTCCCACATTTCCCACTACACATGTCGGCGTTCACCGCTGGCATATGCGAAACGTTTTACCTGCCGCTTTGTTGTAGCAAACTCCACAATGCTCAAGCAAGTATGAAAATGAATAAATTTGCCAGAAGTTAATGAGTCTCGGGAATGAGTACAAAGGCTTGCTGCTTAGGTACTCAGGTAATAAGCGAAAAGTGAAAAAAAGCTTTACAAAACTTCTCCCCTTTTTACAAAGGTAACAAACGTTAATTTAAAGACGTGCTTGAAGACGCGCTTTTTTGCGCTAATTGTTATCTTTTGCGTGACTGGTGGCAGAACATCGGTCGAGTATTCAAGAGTTTTTCACCGGAAGATTACCTTGCAAAATATAACGTGACGTGAAAATCGTTTGATTGAGAAGTTTCACCTGCTTTAATCCAAAGGAAATTGTTAGAATTTAAGTTAAAGAAAGTACCTTTTGGCATCCGATGAATTTGAAAATGTTGAAGGGTCGAAAAAAGTAGCCAGGCAAAAACTATAATGTCACTGTTAAAGTTCGATGCGAAGATTACTTACGCAACTAATATCTGAAGTAAAAGGTGGCTAATCTCATAAGTAGTAATGTGTAGTTTATGGTTCATTCCAGCGAATGTTATTGCAATACAATGGATCTAAATATTACGGCAGAATACTGTTCACCACGAGATACATCAGCGAAATTTCAATTTAACGACGTCTTCAATAAACTTAGTCCAAGATTCATTACTGTCGAAAGCTACAATATAAAACATAGAGCATGGGATTTCAGATTAATTTCACCCGGAAAAGGGAATGAACTGCTAACTGCCATTAACGAAAACAAGTGTGTCTTCACGAGGACCAAGTTATTGGCCTATGGATATAGCAAAGTTTCCAGATCTACTTGATTTCTTTATCGTTAAAAGTTATTTCTTCTATCTATACTCAAGCAGAAGGGATTCATGGCTTAACATCTGATCACACACCCGTTATGCTATCAATAACTGCAACAGTCGTCAAGAAAAATAAAAAGTATAACCTCAAAAATAACTGGAATAATGGACTGAGGTCTCTCAGATTTGATGTTATGTACTTGGAACTTAAGATCATTGTATATGGCAGGAGCACTGAGGACATTTGATAAATACAAAATGGACGTTTTGGCTATACAGGAGATGCGATGGATCGTGCAAGGAATAATGGACAAAAGGTAACACACTGTATACTATAGTTGTCACCCTAGAGAACATATAATCTCTGCTATCTATGAATAAAAGGAAACCTGTTCAACTATAGCATTATCAATCTACACTCACCTACTGAGGAGAAAACAGAGGCAGAGAAAGACGAATTTTACGATAACGTAGAATCAGCCTATTTTAGCTGCCCACGTCATGACATTAAGATAATCTTAGGTCACTTAAATGCCAAGATTGGGAAACAATGAATATTCCGCCCCACGAAAGTAACGCCAATGGGGTAAGACTTATAAATTTGACTTATAAACATGAACGTAAAACCACCTACTTCCAGCATAACACAATACATAGGATGACATGGCTTTCACCAGATAATCGAACTTGTAACCAGATCGATCATATCCTCATTGACAGTAGGCATAGTTCGAGCATCGTAGATGTCAGAAAGCATAGAGTGGCCAATTTTGACTTCATGACAGAGCAAGACTTTCCAGTGTTAAAAAAGAAAGATTAACACGCACACCAAAACTTAACATAGCAAGTCTAACAGATGAGGTAAGAGTAAGCGAACTTGAAACAAAATCAAACGAAGCATTTAATGCCATTAACAACCATGATCCGCACAATATTGAAGATATCAATGAGACGTGGTCCAAGTGTAAAGTCGGCTCTAGACGATGCGGTGAACGTTTTATTCGAATGTTGGGTTCCAACAATTGAGTCAGTACCGACAACAGCCCGAACGTGTCCAAATACGAACGTTGGACGGTTGACATTGGACATTCGTAGTTCGAGTATCGGCCATACGATGCGTCCTACCTTCAAGCGTCCAACGTTGGACGGTGTTGATAGCATCGTGTAGAACCGGCTTAAGGAACCTATAGAGCAAACCTCATATGAAGTTCTAGGTGAAGCACGCAGACCTGCCCGTAGTGAGTGGTTCGACGATGAATGCACGATAGCAACAGAATAGAAAAACAAGGCGTATAAAAGAAAACTAAAAAGACATAACACTCGAAACGAAGAGAGGAGAAAAGAGTACATAAAAGAAAGAGAAGAGGATACGAAAAACGCAAGATGGAAGAACTAGAAACCCTTCATAGCGACGGGGAAATAAAGCAGGACAAGTACTAAATCGATGGATAGAACAATTCAGTAAACTCTTGGATCAACATGAAGAAGGACATAGTGGACAAATATTTGATAACAACGAAAGAACCAGGAATGCTGAGACAGTACCAGAACCTATGGTACAGGAAGTAGAAGAAGCTATAACTAAGCTTAAAAATAGCAAGTCCTCCGGTGTAGACAGTATACCAGCAGAAATATTTAAAAAATGTAGTATCACATTAAAAACACATAATTAAGCACAAGATTGTACAATACATTTGGAGGCATAAAGAACTACCTGACGAATGGAACATAGGAATAATCTGTCCTCTACACAAAAAAGGGGACCAGCTTAAATGCTCCAACTACAGAGCAATTACGTTACTGAACGTATCATATAAAATATTCTCGTATATCCTGTATACTCGCTTATTGCACTAATATGAAAGAGTAATTGGCAATTAACAGTGCGAATTCAGAAAACGAAAGTCCACAACCGATCATATATTCGCATTACGACAGGCAATTGAGAAGACGAAAGAATTTAACATAGAGACCAACCTCTTTTTCATTGACTTTAAAACAGCATATGATCTTGCCCTACGACCAACAATCGACGAAGCAGTGGTGGAGCTGAATTTTCCAGATCAATTAATTCAGCGCACTAAAACCTCATTGAGTGGAGTAAAAAACAGAGTAAGAATACGGAGCAATGTATCGGTGCCTTTTGAAACGAACAGAGGCCTGAGACAAGGAGACTCTCTATCCTGCTTACTATTTAACATTTTATTAGAAAAAACGGTCGGGGAGGCACTCATTGAAACCAGAGAGACAGTTCTAAACAAGTCTGTTCAGCTAATGGCATAGGCAGATAATAAAGTCATCATAGGCTAGACAATGACTACAGTAAAGGAAGCCTATGTAGCGCTAGAAAAAGCAGCATCGGAATCCGGACTTATCACCATTGACAATAAAGCGAGACATATGCGAATCCCTAATAGAAATATTAGTAGAAGAACAGGACAAAATATAACAATCGACAGATATAACATAGCATCCGTAAATGAGTTAACCTATCTAGGAACGCAAACTAATAAAGACAACAGCATTACGGCGGAAATTAAAAGAAGAATACTGCTAGCGAACAAAACATACTACAGTATGTTGAAATGAGGAGCATCTGTTCCAAAGGTCGTATTTCCGTTTTCAATTTTTTTTTATTTTAAAGTTATTTTGAAAATATGGCATAAAAGTCCATCGAATGAGCCTAAAAACTAATTCAAATGGAGCGTACTTTCCATATAAAAAATCCCAAAAAATTAGGACTCCAATCACAAAGGGGTATTTCTGCATCTTGTGAAGGAAACGGCAATCCGCCATTTTTTTGTTGGCCATATTGGATCTATTGAGCATACTCGAAACTGAAGCTGTGTGCAAAATTTCAGCATAATCGGATAACCGGAACCCCCTTAGCAAAAGAAGGTTTACATACGATCTGAATTTTCGTTTCATATAATTGAAACTGTAAGCGAAAGGACGGCCCAATTTTAATGAGACCAATTACTTTTGTTTCTTGCTGTTCCATTTTTGTTTGATTCTCGTTAAATTCCCTAAGAAGACGAAATGGGTACAGAAAGTATTGGAACACTTTTGACTGTAAAAAGTTCCGCAGAAAGCCTAATGCTCACGAGAGTTGCCTGCTCTCATTCCCCGTGTTCTTTTAATGAACTGGGTTTTGAGAGCTTTTGAGTTCCCATACAAAATCGAAAACCCAGGTTTTATCTGGGTCTTCTGGTTCTTCGATTTTGTATGGGAACTCAAAAGCTCCTCAAAAGCTCTCAAAACCCAGTTCATTAAAAGAACACGGGGAATGTAACCACCTCCCAAAGATTCTTGCTCAAGAAAGTTTTTTGCTGTCATTGGGCATATTCACACAGTGCACATTCATGGCACCTAAAACCGGTTTTATAGATGAGAGAGGGAAGGGAGCGGAAGAACTTAACGAAACATTTTTCACGCAAAAGCAAAGGCGTGAAAAATGGCACACATATAAAAAGTTACTTCTATCTCTTGCATTCTTTAGCTCTGTTTTTCTCTAACAAGTAAATTTCATCTGCAATACATTTAAAGGTTCCTGTATAGCATTCGAATTTACTACACTCATTTACGCCCCGTCTGAGTTGCTAGGAGTTTAATAAAACCGGTTTTACTCACCACAATTATGGCAGCGTGTGAATATGCCCATTGGGCATATTCACACAGTGCACATTCATGGCGCCTAAAACCGGTTTTATAGATGAGAGAGGGAAGGGAGCGGAAGAACTTAACGAAACATTTTTCACGCAAAAGCAAACGCGTGAAAACTGGCACACATATAAAAAGTTACTTCTATCTCTTGCATTCTTTAGCTCTGTTTTTCTCTAACAAGTAAATTTCATCTGCAATATATTTAAAGGTTCCTGTATAGCATTCAAATTTACTACACTCATTTACGCCCCGTCTGAGTTGCTAGGAGTTGAATAAAACCGGTTTTACTCACCACAATTATGGCAGCGTGTGAATATGCCCATTGAAGGTATCTACACGAGAATTCTCGTTATATGTTGTTAAACCAGTTTCACCCATTTCTCTCTGACTACACGGCGGGGAATACAACATGAACAACTTTCTCATCTTTACAAGGAGATATCAAAGTGTGTGTGTAATGCTTCTTTTTTTCTTCTTTTTCTTGTAAATTTCAGAGACAACAAAGAAGAAGATAAAAAGTAAGAAAGCACATTCTGCATGTCGGCAAAAATTTTGGGTCGAAAATATTGCAACACTTCCTTCTTTCCGTTTTGTTCCTCTCGCCTAAAAAACCGGTTTTACAACACGTAGGAAATAATCGTGGAGATTCTTACATTGTAATTGGGCCTGGAAGCGCGGCTTTGGAAAGAGGGACGCACTTTCCTCAAATCGTTATTATTATTGCTTACAAAATACCCCTCTTGTAATTTTTTCGAAAACCTTGACCTTTCCGAATTATTCAAGGTATTTTTTGGCCGAAAAGTGATTTTGGAAACTTTGACCTTGAATAATTTCGAAAGGGTTAGGTTTTCGAAAAAATGACAAGAGCGCCTTTTTTGTAGGCAATAACGTTTCGTATTGGCTGATCAAAATTTTTTTTTCGAAAAAACCAGTTTTTGAGTGATTTTGTTTTGTGACTCCGAAATTGTTTTCTTAAAAAGTCCCAAGGAAGCTGTGGACCAATTTTCAGCCAAGTTTTATTTTATAAATGTTCAGTTCTGTTTTTGTAATTGACTCAATAAAACTAGAAACTAGAGAAATTAAACAAAAAAAGTGAAGTTATGATGTAGTTGGGAAGTTGGATTTTATTGTTTTTTTTCTTTACGTATGTTAAGATAAAGCGAAAAGAAAATTTCTGCAAAATCGGGCCTATGCTGCGCCAGAAAATTGCATAAATGTCCATTTTTGATGCATTTTGAGTGCATTGCTACACTGTTTTTTTAATTTCTCCAGTTCTGTTGGTCGTAGAAAAATAAAAAAAAATGAAAACTACTCGTGAAGACTATCGAACTGATTCGGTATAAATAGCTACTTTAAAAATGAATCCTAACCTCAAAAAACCAAAATATATGAAATTTTGTTTTTTTTTACTAAAAATGCAATAAATAACGAGAAAATAGTCGGATTTTGATAAAAATTGGAGGGAATGTGTATTTTGATTTTATAAATACGTGGTTGAAATATAAAAAAAAATTTGATTTTTATGGCAACAATTGGCATTTTTCGAAAAACATTAATATTGCCGCCATTTTATCCCAGATCATCGTACGGTAAATTTTTTTTAAATTACTTACTTTTAATTACTTAAAATGCCCATTTTAGGACTTCGAAAAAACTAAAAAAAAAAATTTTTCAATTTTTTGTTTTTTTTCATAGTTGGCAAGTACCTTTTCATAGTTGGCAAAAGGCAAAAAATTAAAAATTAAAAGCTTTCAAATTACTTAAAAACTTTCAGGAGAATACTGCTCCGGCTGCAAATGCTTCGGCTTTAAAATACTTTGATGTGAAATGCTTTCTGTTTGCTTACAGTTTTTCAAAGCTTTGCTCTCCAAGGCTGTGAAGTACTTTGTTTTCCTTCAGCATTTTTTTCATTGTCCACCTTTATATAGTAAAATGGTACTTGGTATTTTTTATGTGTATGTGATGCATTCGCAGCCGGACCAGCATGCCCCAGCATTTGTAAGCAACAGCGTTCGCAGCAATATGAAACAGAAGCTTTCACAGCCTACAGCAAAAAGTTTGAAAATATGATTGCTGTAGAGCAAAGCAAAGTAAATTGCTGTGTTCTTCTTGGCAGCAAAGCAAAGTCAACAGCAACCCCAATGAGGAGACCCAAACCACCATAGAAGAATGTCGTAGACCAGTACGCCCAGAGTTTAGGCATGTCTAACTGGATGACATCGGCTGAGAATCGAGATCGCTGGAGAGAAAATTTACAAGATCCCGATTGTAGAGCCGCTAAAGAAGAAACAGAAGACCATGTAAGGTATAGCTCTTCTTCCCATTTGTAAGACTTCGATAATTCTTTAAGATATTTTATTTTCGAAAAACAAATCAAAACTACATTTTTAGGCAACGTCAAAAGTTTACGTCTTTCGCCGAAGACTTGATCTAAAAATCTCAAACTAATAACAACTAAGTTGGGGTTTTACAGTGGAATCTCACATTTGTCTGGACTTGGAGCCTATGATTTTTGCGCTTCTCTCGAATGGAGAATTAGTTCCACAAAAGCTCACCGGGACTTACTCTGGACTATATCGTAAAAAGTGCATAGAGCTAAATATTAAATATGTGCAAACTCGGCTCAGCTTTCGATCTCAGCTCATAATAGACATGAATTATTATTATAAACTAAGCTGGGATACATGAGGGTAAAAACGTAACAGGAAAAAATTAATGGACTCTCACACGATAGTAGACATCGATGATTTTTTACCTCCAGCGAAAAACAAAGTTTTTGTCATAAACATCGTAACTAAGACAAATTACCACAAATCTGGTTGATGGTTGGTACAAAGCGCTATCATAAACTTGAACCGGTCTTTTCTTTTCACGGTTGATTGGAGAGGTCATAAACTCAAGCAGTAAATATTTTGAACTGCCAACATTTTATAAACATCAACACGTGTACATTGGCAACATAAAATTTTCTCGTAGTTTCTTCTGTTCTAAACTCCGCAAAAAAATAAAAAGTACTCAATTACGAATATGATTGGCAGAATGAGTTTTCGCAATTAAAAATTTAGGCCTTTTCAACCAATCGCTAACAGAGCGCTCAACTGAAATTACAATTATCACTTCGCTTATACGGGGTTGAGGTAAAATTAATGGCAACAGAACTCTTTAAAAAAATGTTGTTTTTTTACTTACTATTTTTTTACATCATTAGTTGTGATTTTATTTTTTAAGTAATAACTTAAATAAACAAATTTTCAAGTAAAAGACTTAGTTATTTTCCAGATATTGATATGCTTGCATTTTGAAGCCTTGGCATTAACATCTGATTCTTAGATACATTCTTTAAAACTAACCACACTAACCTTTAAACAGAGACATAAAACATTTCTTTTCATTTGACATATTTAATCGCAACTAATTGACTTTATAAATGCTTTTTATTGCTCAAAAATATATTTCAAGTAAATCCTGTATAACCTGATCCAGTATAACAAGAATTGAATTTTATTCACGTAGGTTGTATCGAAATTGATAAACACAACTTTATTGAACCCTTTCCATAACTGTGCCACAAAAAACGAAAGTGTCTCTGTAATTTCTTGTTAAAGAGGATTTATGTATTACTACTGTATTTGGAAAGTATGTCATGGCTACCCAGCTTCCAGTCCTTTCATTTTGAAAGGTAAAAGATCAGCCATGTTGAAAAACAAGGGGTAGAAGGATTGACACACTTCTTTAAATGCAGATAGTTTCCTACATTTACTTTTTAATGCTACATCATGGTTGATTGGCTTAAACGGCAAATTTGGATTTTAAATTTTCCCTACAAAATACCATATATCAAAATCATATATATAACCTACAATACGAAAATATTATTTAGAAAATGAAGCGTTTAATGTCTCTGGAATTTATTTATTTACTTTTAAGTCCAACGAGTTAATATAAAAGTCGAAAGACAACTGCTACAGTTTCAACACTTTCCCTTTAACACGACCTCGAAATTGTTCACAAGGAGATCAATCGACCGAGTCATTGGCGATATGCAATCGGCTCAGGAAAACGGAAAATAATTTGTTTCTGTGCCTTAAGCGGAATGAATACTGAACAGCAAGAAAACTCAGCTGTTTTCAAATAGAGAAAGAAGCACTTGTTGAGTAACATCTTCAGCAGTACTTTCACTACTGTTGAATTCTCGAGCTGCATTTTTTAAGAGTTGCGCAGTTGCATACAAATTGTTAAGTATATAGTTAAAATTTTTAACACTGGTTCCGTTTCTACCTTAAAATCAGTTTTGGGCACATAATGTGACAAACTGCACGACAGCACATCTCTTATCCAAACTTGGATTACGAAACACTTTTGGCGGCAACAAAAAAATACTAATCAAAGCCCGCCATCGTGCACGCACATAGCTTAAACGATGAAAGTGAAACTTTTTTCTACACCTTTCTTTCGGCGCAAATATTTACTAAAGAGGTAGGATCCACAGAAGAAAGCAATTATTCACAGGCCTTTTACCCGACTCACCCCAGTATCCGTGCTCTTGTTATTGAACTATTCCAAGTCTGTCTTGGAGCACCATCTTTAAGCTGGAAACACGATATCCACACTGTATCCACTGATCTTGTTGCAATATGCGGTATCTTGATCAAATGCACTTGTCCGAAAATCTTTTGTGTTCACTTAAGCACTCGCTCTGATTGTTACAGATCTGCAACTCGACAAACTTAGATCGCTTTTGTACAGGTACGCGCCTCTGACTGCCTGAGTCCAACTTGCCGCGAAAGTGCGTTGCCCGAGACTGCGCCAAGACTTTTGGAGACTATTGAATCTCAGCTGTGGAGAACTTGGCCCGTAAGATCGGATATGGTGGGACGAACAGGTTTCTTGTATTTCTCCACTTTTCGTGTTTGTTTTGATCGGCATTGCCCCCGTAACTGCAACTTGCGGTAACTAATTCCAACGGTTACTCAGGTTAGTTTGGAGCATAATATTTACTTACATTCAATTTCATCTTCTATGACGTTTGTTGGCAGGGGTTTCAAACCATTTTTAATATAAGTGTGAATACCTCACATGCCGTCTATCGATGTGTACTCGTATATTCGATTACAATTTTATGTGTTTATTTGTTATTTGTACTCTTGATGATGGAGATTAAATATAGCAAATCTCCATCATCAACAACAGTTTGCCAATTTTTCCCACAGCAATGTAGTTCCATGAAGAAAAATAGAACTCCAAGTATCGCCTAACATCTTCTGCAGAAGTTAATATTTTATTTTTATAGAACGTTCGGAACAATTTCTGTGGAGAATCATTTGTGTAGTATAACATCTCATCTCTCGCAATCCAAGCGAGTCTTATGCCACGACCACAGTCCACAGTCTTTTTTAAACGCATGCTTTTTATGACTATAGAAAGCACGCGCAAGTTTTTTATGACCACGGAAATCACGTGAAAAAAAAAACGGCGACTATTATATGAGCTATTAGCAACAGCCTTGCATTACACCGGTCAACGCAAATTTTGAGTCGTGAGTTCTGCGTATCTGATTTGTATTTCTCACACATTACTAATTAAAGAAAAAATAGCTTTACCTGAAAAAGTTTGCTTTTGTAGATGACAGAATGAAAGTCCTAATGAAAACGTTTACCTTGTTCTTGCGAACAACCACCAATGTTTTCTTTAAGGGACATTCTGCAACATACATATGTGTAAATAAACAAGCGTAGTTGAAATAAGCTGTTTGTAACTGTCATCCTTCTGTTTTCGAGAAAAACATGAACCACTGCTTTGAGGCTGTCCTATGCTTGACTTTCGTGAGTGTTGAGTAGCTGTCAACATTCATTGTTGGCGTTTATTTTCTTTATTTGTGGTCCGACTAAAATAAATATCAGCTTTTATTTTGGTTTCCGATAAATTAGGATAGAAATTCTTTAAATACTATTGAAAAGCTTCAGAATCTTGATGGAAAGCCTTAACGAATTGCTTCCAGTTGTATAGCTATGTCGGTTCTGACGCAGTGACATTATCGGTTGTAGTCCAGAATATCCATGCTAGTGGCGATATCTCTAAAATATTAAAGCTCATCGAAAGCTTTAAAGCTCATCCAAAACTCACCACAAAAGTTGTTGTCCAAGCTTCAAGAAACATCCAAAACCCAAGCTTCAAGCTAAGCCCACATTCACACCCGAGACTAAAACCGATGACTTAACTGTGCCAGAACCGACATAGCTATACTAACAGCACTTGTAAATTTGGTCATATAAAAGCTTAAATATGTATTGATCATTGTTAACAGTACAAAAGCACAGTTTTTGAAGAGTCAACGATGGTTTTAGTTATTTTTTGGTATAAAGGCTTAGAATATCAATTTCCATTTGAATGACAACACAATCTTTCGCAAAGCCGACATGTATGCTTTCAATTTTCAATTTTCGCCTTCCTACGTCCACGGTCCCTTGCGTCATTTTGCCAGTTTCCTGATAGGGAGCATCTTGCCAGGTCCTTTCTTACGTTGTGCTTTTGGTCGGCCTACGTAGCGGTTTTTGATGCGGCACTACTAACCTCAGGAATCACCCTTTGTACTACCAGTCTGTTATGCCGCTTGTCACGTCATGCTGTAATGTCTAGCAGTTAGCTTAAAACGGGAGATACAATAGGCTAAGGGTTATGAGGGTTCGCGAAAGTGTTGAAGAAGGTAGCTATGAACCCTCTGTTTGAACTCTTCGAAATTTCCAAAAATCTTCGGCAATTTTTGACAATTCTGCAGAATTAGGTTTTGACTTATATACAACGTACTGTCTCTTTGCCTAATTTCCAACTCCAAGCTAAACATTGTTTACTACATTCTTGAGATATACGGTATTACCAAACGCATTTCTGGAGTAATTGGAATACTTTTGGACTTTTCAACCAAGAACCTATGACATACATATGTATGGCCAATAAAAAAGCAAAGGTATTTTTATTCATTCTTGTCTGAATAAAAAATTTCCCTGAATCTAATTCCTTTGTTTTTAAAAATGTAACATGATAATATCCGTGGTGTTTCTCGTTCTGTTTATTTGTCGATTATTTTTCTTTTTATTTTACTGAGCACTCTTAAGCTGGTTATATTTCTTCCACAACTCAATCAATTAAATCGGTTAAATCGGCATTTACGGAATCCATTTTACACTTTTCTCATATAACTGCACGTTTTCATTTAGTGTCCTATGTAATGACGTAAGTAAACTCAAATACGTTCAATTTTCTTATGTTACGTTACCTTACGTCTATTTTGGTTCGGGCTTTACTGCACAAAACGTAAGAGATTTAAAATTTTAGTATTTAACGAACATTCGTTAAGTTTATTCGTCCACTTAGGTTAGTGGCATATAAACACTTATGTTCGTATCTTACGTTGCGTTAGGTTGCGTTTCTTTACGTTTCATTTGGGTTCAGGTTTTACTCTGCAACTTAGTCTAATCTGATCTAAAATACAAAATAATTTGAAACTATTTGGGAGGGGTCAGCAGAGGCCAGAAAACTAACCTAGATTTTTCTACTAGTAAACTTATTACTATGACCAAATCTTTTAACTTGACTACTATTCTATTACACTATGAGTAAACTAGTCTGCCTCACTTATATGTATCTATAGAAAAACCTACAAAATTTTCGTTAAATTGTATCTTGCAAACTTGCTAATAAGTCCTTTTTGTTTTTTTTCAGGTAACTTTTTTAGCAAGATAGAATTTTGGTTTTTCTCAATTGGTGTAAATAATCAAAAATGATCCTTGGTCGTGATTCATTTAAGGTGAGTGTGGTGTGAAATTTATGTTTTGACATTTTCATTGATATTTATAAAAAGAAGGTGCAGAACCATTGCTATTGAATGCTAGTAAGAGAAAGAAAGCAGAATTCCCTCTTGACAAAGTGTTGTTGGTACCTACTGCCCTGTCAGTTCGGATCAATTAATTTAATTACAAACCTTTCAATTCTTATATAATAATTAGAAAATTATTGGCGTAGTCTTGGTCAATTCTTATTATAAAGAAAGTTATAGGCGGGGCCTGTTCCAAAACTTCTTCTAATCACTGCTTGAGGCGTTGTTTTTCATTTGTGCGAAGCTTTTACATAAAGGATGGTAGTATAATGAATCAAACTGAGTAACAGTAAGCTTAAATCAGGTTGAATAAATTTTAAGCTATCGCCTTACGTACCGCTATCTTAAAAGTCCTGGTTAGATGCTTAGATTTGAAAAGCCTTGACACATTATAATAGGCTGTGTTACCGATATCGCCGTGCAGGAAGGAAAGCCACGTTAAGGCAAATTTCGATGGGTCTGCGAGTTGTATTCGAGGCGGGACTGAATTTACGACTTAGATTTTCTTCTCTGCTCCTGCTGACTAAGGGTACGTCCAGTACGCAGCGTAGATGATAAAGTAGAGCATAGCTGTGCATATTCGCTTAAAGAACTCTCAATGGGTTTTAAATGGGTGTGTGCATAACGCAGCTCGCTTTTTCTGCGAGAGGAAAGCGAGCTGTGTTATGCACACCCATTTAAAACCCATTGTGGGGTGCTACACGGAGACTCAAGAAGTACGAAAAACCCGGTTTTATAGGAAAGAAACGAAGGAGAGGAGAGAAAGAAGGACGCACATGACAAAACTTTAACGAAAGAATTTTCACCCAACAATTTCCGGGGTGAAAACTAACTCATAGAGCCGGTTTAGACGGTGCGCTCCAGCGCATGTGCCTCACGAACATTGTGGATAAAGGGAGAAGTGGGGTGGTACTTCTCATCGCCCTCACTTTTCCCTTCATCTCCAAACGTTCGTGAGGCACATGCGCTGGAGCGCACCGTATAAAACGGCTCATACGCACATTTCTTTCTCTTCTCCCTTCTCAGATGTAAACAATGACCGCGGTCAACACACACAATCAAAGCTTTCATGTAGGATAAAGAATTATTCCAAGCCGAAGACGGCCTCGTGTAGCATTAAATAACGAGACTCAAATCTGATTTCGGCCGACTTCTCATCTACTCTGCGAATCACGAATCATCTACTCTCCGTGCTGGACGTACCCTAACGGAGGAAAGTTGCATCTGTCATGAAATCCCAGTCATTGCGATGTTTGTTTAACGATTTGGAGTATGTGGTAGCTCCACCACAGATGATCTGTTAGTGGAAGTTTAGGATGTTAAAAGTTGCAACAACCATTAAGCGATATGTTAAAATTGGGGCGTTGACTTAAGTTCGGGCTTTGATTACAAGTTGATTAAATAAAATCTTCGACTGAACTTTGTCTGCGACTGTATTTTGGCAGCAGTCCGGCTTTAAGAAAATTCAAAGTTTCGTCCGCCTACAGCCAACTTCATTTCACGTGAAAGAACTGTCAACCACTTTTTTAAAGCGAAAGGAACGGTTTTGAATTCATAGTATTTTTTATAGACTGCGAACAACATTAATGAGGAATTCTCTTCAGGCTTTTTTTAAATTTTGCTATATTCATTTTTAAATAACTTTTATCTCTGCTTCTGCTTTGAAAGGAAATAGCTGATTGCAGTCAAAGCTACAATTTAATTTTAATGTCTAAAGGTGAAACCCCAATGCACGCTTGCTTGCTTGAACTTGGTGAACTTTACAGAGCTTTTCAGATTTTATATGTGAAACTTGTGCCTTAGTCGCTTGGGCATTTGGTTTTCCGCATAACTAAGCATAGGTTTATTTAATATGTCAAAGCAAAGTAAAGCACCAAAGCAAGCCAAGTGTACATTGTGGTTTCACTTTTACTCTCTGGGGGCTTTCTTTGCAGTCGGAGTTGAAGTCGAAGCCAAAGCCCCAATTGCAACACGGCCCTAATATTCAGGGCATCCACTGAAACGGGGTTCCGGTTTTTTGGAAATTGGTCAGTAGGTACTGCGTTTCGGAGACGTCGACTTTTTTCTTATTTTTGCGGCCCCATTAACGTTGATTGAGTTAGACATAAATTATAAAACATAAGAGTAGCGCAGATTATTGTTAGTTAAGTTTACAAAGATTAAGAAAGGGCTGTAAAATTGAGCCCTGGGGAACATCGGCCGAGATGGTGTAGGCTTTGATTGAACGACCCGGAAGAAACCTCTCTTTGCTTGGGTTGTCACACTGGTCATGATCAACCATAAAAATCATGCAAGTTTATTGTCCGATCACGAATACTCTCATGGATTCATAGAGTTCTACTCTGGCTTTAGCATAGAAGGCCTTAAAGTCTATGAAAAGCTATAATTTTTATTGTAACTATTTTTGCGATAAAACTCATCATTTAAGATGTATTTACGAAAACTAGCTTGTTGACCCTTTGACCTTGAATAACATCTTTATCATAAGCCTAACATTTACTTTTGTAAAATGTTTTAAAGGTCTGTTTTAAGCGTAGCTGACAAAATACATCAATCCAAGTAAGCACCAATTTGGTGAGTCGGGTTTTGTGGCATTAGATACCTCCAAGGCTTTGATACAATTTGGCACCATGCTGTGTTAGCTAGACTCCGACGTTTGAGACGGCTGACTCCAAACGAAATTGTGGCGATTGAGCAGCTGAACTTACTTCGATGCGCACCGGTCTTGGCCTCTTGCAACTGCTCTCTCCATCGGTCCTGATTCTGAGACGATGTCATTCAGTTTGGCAACCCTAAGCTATGGACTACTCCTGCTCTACGCCATCCTTCCAGCGTAGGCTGGGTCTCGCTCGCTGTCGCACTCCGTAGATCTTTCTTTTGTAGATGGCCCAGTTCCCCTCAAATTCAAATATCACCTGATGGTGGTTTAGGTCAATATCAGGTATCAGGGTACACTTTGGTGCATAACTTATCTACACATAGGGGTTTTTACATTTAATGTATTTACGAACAGACCTCAGATTTTTATGGTCCAATACAGGGTGTGCTGCGGGTAAATTCAATTTTCACAATGTAAACTGGCTAAGTTACTCAAATGACACCAGTGTTTCTGGTAAAGACGCCGAGCTCTTTCATCTTCATCAAATTGTGGATGAACCCATGAGAGTCCCTGATGTTGAAGGCAAAGGAATGTGGTGTAATATACAAATCCTAAATTCTACCTCTTCGCAAATACACCTCCCTTATTTGGGGTCGGGCTTCAAAAACCTTGGTGTAGTTAGATAAAGTCCAAAAAAGCCTTCAAACTTATAGGAGACGACACCGTTTACTCGATCGATCGATCGATCCTTTCAGCCAGCCTAGGAATATAGCACCCCTGAGAAAATTCTATCAATACCCTTCCGACTCCTCTTACCTGAAACCTCTTCTATCCATTGATATAAGCTCACTACTACACATTGGACAATGATGGATTGATAGTGCAAAGGGTGATTCCTGAGCTTAGAACTGCCACATAAAAAAACTAGATTCACTGATGCCTCAGCCTTCTTAATATCCTCAATGCAATGTAAATACATTTTTCGTGCCTCTTCGGCCTAGAACGTATGCTCGGGTAAACACCGCTCGGGCTTCCGATATCACTCACTGGTTGTGTTCTTCTTCAAAACGTTTTAACAAGTTTTATTTTTTCAAGTAAACTATTTTCTGTAATACCTTTAATATCTTCTATAGACTCTTTTAAATTTGCATTCCCACATTTCATTGTAAAATAAAGGTAAAAATTGTGGTTAAATATTTTTTTTACATTCAACTTTCAAAGCGTAAACGATTCTCTAATAGGATTACCTGTGCACTTCAAGTCCAAGCATCTTTGCGGTTTTGATTGTTACTTGGAGTGGATTTGCTTGAATTGAAGCGAGCTTAACTTATTATTACCAGTTGCTACCTGCAGAGGCATTTATTATTAGCCCAAAAATCAAGCTGATGTACTTGATGAAGAGTTGTGGTTTTCTAGCTTTCTTCCTATAGGATTTATAATGATGTTTACCAAATAATAAAAAAAATATGTATAAATGTGGCGCTACAAGAGATCAAAGACTTACACAATATGGGGTCTCAATGTGAAACTTTTTTTGGACATTTTATATAGAAGCGGTATTTAGCACTCAATGGATCAAATGTTATGAATGAATTTGAAGTGTAAGCATGTAAATTGTATTGAAGTTTGTAACGTTAAATACGATTAAGAGAAGTGTCATTATTGTGCATTTTATCAATTTTTCTAGATGAAACCAGAAATTTCATCTTTCGATCTCGAAATAAAATTAGCATTTAGATATCAGAATACGCAAATCTAACCCAAAAGTTCAAGAACCTCTGATTTGAAGAATTTACTTAGGATGAAATCTTTCTCTATCACTACTTGTGCACGTGTTGAACTCGTTTCTTCCTTTTGGGTACGTCCTTCAAAGGTACTTAACAGAAAAGCGAATATATATCGATTTTTTTCTGGAGTTGCTTTCACAGTTTAAAGCGATCTGATTTAGCGGAGCATAATTAAGCTGCCTCGTGTTTTCACCGTCATTAATTAGATTAACGTCACTCTATCTGTTCCTATCTAAGCAGTTCTAAGGATTTAATTTTTCCTGGCGAGAATTAAAAGGAAACATTCTCGCGTATTTCTACATAAATTTGGAGGGTAGTTAAAATCCCCTACGCAGGAGGTGCATAATTTATAAAAGCAGCAAAATATAAACGCTCTCTATATATTTAGTTCTATGACATAACATAACGCATTAAGCCACACCCATAATATTGAGGCCAGGAAAGCCTGAGAATATCAAAATAATTCGACGATGAGCTGATAAATCAGGCCGAATATATCAAGCCGTTGTTGTTAAAAGACGTGTCCAAAAATGATTGATAACAAACTGCAGTCAGGATGACATCATATTACCGCACCTTAAAAAACTCCCGCAGGCACGAATAACGTGACTTTTGGGTTATGTCTAGCACCTGATTAGGGGAGGGCGTCATTTTCGTCTACGTGTTACAAAACACTCAACAAAAAATACCTTGACCAGAAACAAAAGAAAGATTGGGTTTGGCTGGGGCTGATATAGAATGGATCAATGTCGTTTGAAGTATTTACTTTCACTTACTCCATCAAAATCCGTATTATTTTTGCTAAAGGTAAATATAATTGGACTAGAACAAATTATGCCTGGACGAAATATAAAAGGGATCAATGAATGATATCTTGCGAAACACTTGGCAGCGATTTAATCAATATTGGCATAAAGGGTGATAATTGATGAGCTTACGGTTTTGTTTGCTTGTAATAGTCGCATGATAAATTATCTGTAGAAAAGTTCGAGGAAAACACCGTAGTGACAACTGCGGTAAACTAGACAAAGATGATAGATTACAGAATCAATGTTATAACTACCCGCTGCAGAGCTTTTAAATTATGTAACTGCGTACCTAAATGGACCTTTTTCTAATTTACTCTCAAAAAAAGTGTACTAATGAGAATATTTTAGTAAAGTCTGAATTTGAATTTTCACATTTTGATTCTGTGATAGAGTGCAATTAGAACTCGGTTTAACTATAAGAATATTCACAAGATGACATGGACCAGATGGCTATTACCATAACCAAATGGACCATGTTCTATATAGTTAATAATACGCATGGTAGTAGGATACCGCATGTAATAGTTCAAGAGCTGGCTGCAGAAAACGTGACCGATCGAGAAACAGGATGAAATGGTTTTGAAATGTTAATACTAACAGCGCCCTTAAGAAAAATCTTGGTGTGCCTGGAAATGCTCCCTCTAATTTTTTCGCTGACTGCGCATTACAAAGTATACCAGAGCAAAAATATTCAAAATGTATGTAAAAGTGCGCCAGCGGAAGGGAGGAGGTCCCTCTGCCTGTATTTTAAGTGAATTTTTTTTCTTAATATGTAAATATTCTTGAAAATTGATTTTGACATTATAGTTCATTTCTTGGTTTATACGGATACAATATCTAGTACGGTATTTCAACATTGAATAGCTCTGACATTTTTTAGCGGATTACGACAAATGTATACGATTCTGAAACGCCATTCAGTACCATTTCAGCAATCAGTCAATACACTCCGAAAGCTTATTTTAAACTCTCTGGCGGAGTCAATAAACAAAACTGTCGAATTTGCGGAACAGAGAACCCATACGCCATTCTCGAAACACCACTGCAAGACGAGAAAGTCACTGTTTGGGACGGAGTGTGCTCAAAAACCATCATCGGACCATTTTGCTTCAAACTTGGGATAACCGTCGACGGCGCACGCTATGGTTGGATGTTGCGTGAAAAAGGTCTGACGAACTTCTATTTTGAATAAGACGGCGCACCCAAAGTCTAGAAATTAACAAGTCTCATCTTCATGAAAGGCGAACAGGCTATATGAACAAATTTTTCAAATGACGATATCAGGCTACCAGAGAGGAAAGTCAACATTTTTATACACGCTCGCACACAACTGTCCAGGGGATAGTTAGGGGATGATTTTATATGGGGATAAACTTGATGGATTGGTGCATATTTCGATTTACGGATAAAAACAGCTGATTAAATTTTCCTTCCTTTCCTGTACTGCATACTCTATCGAAGAGAGAGAATCTGGCTTTGCCTCGCCGAGTTCATGTTGTATGCGTTGAGTTGTGCTCAGCAGTGATGTTCATATATGCACGCACACAACTAACCGGGTGAAAATTTTGTAAGAAGATGAAAGACTTGCTATTTCTAGACTTTATGCGCACCTTGCCATATCGCAGCCGCTACGATGTAGTTCTATAACGCCCAAAATGTTCGCCAATGTTATGCAGGATGCCCGAAAAATAGCTGGTTTCTGCGTATCGAATGGAGGTGGGCACTTAATCGACATTGTATTCAAAAACTGATTTGAAATAAATGGTAGAGAATATCTTAAATAAATCTTGATCATTTGTCAAAATCGGCTTAAAAATGTCAGAGTTATTCAATGTTGAAATACCGAAAGTCTAGATGGCGCACTCCATATTCTTTCTTTATTAGGGGCACGATCTGCTGTTTGAACGACAAGCTATAAACAAGAGGAGTATACAAACAGAGGCTAGTCATATGTTACGCTCGGTGACGTTCATCATCATCAGGAGCTCCACAGCCTAATGTTGGCCTTGGCTTCCTCCAGCGTTCGCCTCCATGATTCTCGATCCCTGGCCCGACTCTTCCAGTTTTCAGGGTTTGAAAGCAAAGCAAACTTAAAGCAAAGCACATTTTAAACTTAAGGTGAAACCCCAATGTAGGCTTGGCTTGCTTGAACTTGGTGAGCTTTTCAGGTACCACGTTTGGCACCAACAAGGCAGAGCAAAACAAACCCAAATACACGCTTTGCTTTAGTTACTTTATAGTTTGCTTTTCATGAGCACAGGAAATAGAAATAGTACACGAAAAAGGTAAGAGGTATGAATTTTGCGGAATTTTTCCTTTGGAATGGACATTATTGTTTCATAAAAAGAACAAAGGATCGAATGTAAATATCTATTGTTGTGTAGAGTGATAAAGAAGCACAAATGGTTTATGGCATTAACTGTTCAAACATTTACGAGAAATTTCTTAAAATGGGATATAGAAATAGTTATCTCAGATTAATTTTGAACTCTTAAATATTTATAGTTAATGTTATTCTCAAAAAAAAATTTCTTTATGAAATAAATTTTCTCAAACCTCTACATACATTTATTTCTCTAAGCAAAATAAATATTAAACGAACGCGAAGCATACAAACATCAAAAAATTGAACATTGGTCATTTCGAGCTTTGCTTTGCTTTGCTTTGGCTTTGCTTTGACTTTGCCGCTTTGTCATTTGGTTTTTCCCCTAACAAAGCACTGGTTTATTTGATATGCCAAAGCAAAGCAAAGCACTAAAGCAAGCCAAGCCTACATTGGGGTTTCACCTTTACTTTGCCATAGACTGTGAAAACTTTTTGTTTCATATTGCTACGAATGCTGTTGCTTTCAAATTGCTTAAAAGCTTTCAGCAGCATGCTGGTCCGGCTGCAAATGCTTCGGCTTTAAAATACTTTGCTGTGACATGCTTTCTGTTTGCTTAAGGTGAAACCCCAATGTAGGCTTGGCTTGCTTGAACTTGGTGACCTTTTAGGTACCACGTGCCAAAGCAAAACAAGCCCAACAAGCCAAAGCAAAACAAACCCAAATACATGCATTGCTTTAGTTACTTTACAGTTTGCTTTTCATGAGCGCAGGACATAGAAATAGTACACGAAAGAGGTAAGAGGTATGAATTTTGCGGAATTTTTCCTTTGGAGTGAACATTATTGTTTCATAAAAAGAACAGTGTGTGGAGTGATAAAGAAGCACAGATGGTTTATGGCATTAACTGTTCAATCATTTACGAGAAATTTGTTAAAATGAGATATAGAAATAGTTGTCTCAGATTAATTTTGAACTCTTAAATATTTATAGTTAATGTTATTCCCAAAAAACTAATTTCTTTATGAAATAAATTTTCTCAAACGTCTACGTACATTTATTTCTCTAAGCAAAATAAATATTAAACGAACACGAAAGCATACAAAGCATCAAAAAATTGAACATTGGTCATTTCGAGCTTTGCTTTGCTTTGCTTGGGCTTTGCTTTGGCTTTGCCGCTTTGTCATTTGGTTTTTTTCCCATAACAAAGCACTGGTTTATTTGATATGTCAAAGCAAAGCAAAGCACTAAAGCAAACCAAGCCTACATTGGGGTTTCACCTTTACAGTTTTCAAAGCTTTGCTCTCCAGGGCTATGAAGTAGTTTGCTTCGTTCAGAGTTTTTTCATGGTCCAACTTTTAAAATGGTACTTTTTATAGAGGGTGAAAAGATTTTTTTTTGCGTATCTCGGAAGTCGTGAGTCTTACAGAATTTTGTAAGGACATTTATTTTGATTATTAATAACTTTTACAAATAACCTTTTATATTTTAATATTAATAATATAAGAAAAATAAGAGCTAATAATGATTAAAATATTGGGGGTGATGAACTTTAAAGCGATAAAAAAAAGTTTTACTATTGATAAAAAAATACTTTAGAGTTTTTTCGTAGAGACGAATAATCTGGAGCGCGTTCAAAAACCTTACTATGGTTAACCATGGTTAACTATGGTAAACTTTTGTCGTTCAAAAACTCTGTGGTTAACTACAACATAACCACGAGCATAACTTTTTGGCGTTCAAAAACTCCCGTGGTTAACCATGGTGTAGTTAAATTTTAACCCTGGTCGGGAGCATGGTTAGCGATAGTTAAGAAGAAGAATAAAAACAACTTTCTGACAGTTGTTTTAATGGTAAACACATAAACAAATCAAAGTGGGATTTGTGGGATTATTGCAAATAAATAATTAATAAAATAATTGAAGCAATTAGCTGGGACTATTTTATGGAAAATTTTGTTTTTATTTTTCTTCTTCTTCTTTAACCTGTAGTTAACCACGGTGCGTTCAAAAACCTGCATTGTTAAAAATAAACTTTCGTGGTTAAATGAAGTGATGCAGCATAACTACAGCTTACCGCGTGGTTTACTATAGTAAAGTTTTTGAACGCGCTCCTGATGTGATAATTTTTTAAATTAGTATTATTCTTCTTTCTGATGAAAATTTACTCGGAATTTTACTGAGGATTTTAAAATTTCAAAGGGTTATTCTTATAGATTTTACAGAGGTGCAAACACAGTCAAGACGGAAATAACTGAGCTAAACACAATATTAAAAAAAGATTACATTGCACTTTTCAATATTTTTCTTAACGAATTTGGTGGCGCAAGTATCAAATGTGAGGTTTACATTTCAAAACTATAATCCAATATAGCAAATCGTTTATGGCAGGTGGCTTTAGAAAAATAGTGTTAACGGACGTTACTTGCTATCGCTTTCCTGGGAACATTTTACAACACTTATGTTGTTTGTATCAGAATTTAGCAACTTAAAGGCGAAGTTCTGAAATCAACAAGATGGCGCGAATTCAGTAGGAGTTAATTTAATTAACAGAAATATAGCACATGATACATAGGGTGTATACGGGTTAGGTTAGACCACCAAAAAATCGAATGGGAGAGGGCAATCGTAACGGTTTAGTCTCTAGGGCGTTTTGAAGTTTTTTTTAGAGTTTTGCTTATCACCCTGTTTTTTTGTAACCCTATGACATATTTTCATGAATAAGGTAGCAGTGTTCGCACAATACTCCTACCTATATAAAACTGTAAAAGTGAAGGCTCTTCCTTACCAACTTACAGAGCAATGAGTCATTAAAGTCAAAATTTCGTTTTTTTCATCTAAAATTTCAAATTCAACTACCTTTTTCTCCAAAAAATACGTATAGCTCGAGAGCCCAGGCCCGCCAGACCTACGTCATTTTTTTAAAGCTGATATTTCCTATATACACATAGTGTGATACGCAGTTAAGAACGTATGCACACTCGCTAGCCCGGAGAACGGGCCCTTTTGTAGATAGAGGGGTTTGGGGGTAAAAAAGGCGATAAAATTGAAAAAAAATATGAGTGTGCTTAAGACCACACTTTGGAAGTAAAACTTGGTTGCCTAATATCTGCCGGAATTATTAAAATAATAACCAGCAAGAAATATGCAATAGAAGTACAATAAAGTTTTTTTTTAATACGAGTTAGTGGTGAGAATCTTACATCTGTCTAGCAGCAAGAACTGCCGGCGACCGCCTGTCTAAGACAGGAGACCCCGCTGGGGGTCCGCACCCAGACGGTAAGTGTCAGATTCCTACTGACTAAACTCACCAACCCTATTGCATGACGTCATCAATGTGGGGTCCTTGAAGGTTTTCACCAGAGCGGTACCGCCTATGCGGGAAACGTGACTTCTGCGAAGCTTGCTACCCAATTCACCAGCTACGTTAGTGCCCATATGTGCTTCGGAAGGTTGATAGCACTCTACCGAGAAGCTCCTGTCTAGAAAAGAACCACTTCCTACTTAAATCTTATTCCTCTCGCTTAATCGGCTTATGCGTCATGGGCTGGATCAGGTATCTAGCAATATTTATTAATTGCTATTTACATTAAAACCTAAAAACGAAACAATCGGTTTATGATAACTGAAATATGTAATATATATTTTAGATTGAAACTAATCTAAATATCGCGTAAAGACTGCACCAAGTGACGTTCCATATGTCGTGGTGCTTTCGTCAACATTATTTGATATCGTTAAATTAAATTTTTCATGCAGAAAACGTAGTAAGGGACGCGCCGTTTCTGAAGAAAAATTGATATTAAAATCGCCACTCAAAATCGACCTAATAAAGTTGAACCTTCCGAAGTGTACATGAGGAGATTTTCATGTATGAATTTCATTATTTCGTCTACAGTTTTATGTGGTGATACATATCTCCGTGAACGCTCTCTTGCTAATTCTCTCTTTCGTTTAAATTTTGTTTCGCAAGGGTCTTTGAGTCAACATGAAGATTTATTTTTGATGGTACTGAAATTTGTCGAGGGAGCGAATTTTGTATTTGTACAACAGTATATTGATGCACTACAGGATAAAGATTATCCTGTTGCGTGTACCTTTGATTTATTTTTTCGCGATATCTTTGTGAATGCTCTCTTGCTAATTCTCTCGAGTCAACATAAAGATTTTATCTTTCCTGCTGATTCTGCTCCCTTTTTCTTTTGAGAAAATCCCACTGGCGCTCTCTGGCCAATTTATTTTGCCGTTCCTCATAGTTATTATTTTGGTTATTAGTATTCATCTTTGAATAACTAATATACCTTAAATAATACTGGTCACGACCAACGACTACTAATCTAAAGTAAATTTCCGATTTACTTTTTATTAGAATAAACAAAATGTAAAAATTAAAAATAATGGTAACTTACTTTTTTTATGTTGTATGAAATACAAAAGACACGAGACACGATAATATATTATAATAATTGTTACGTTAAACTACAATTACTAGATAGACACTACATGCATAGGCAATAACATCAACAATAATAACCACAGCACAATAATAAAACAGCGGCAATATTAATAAATAAATTTCACTAAACAAACGCTTAAAAATATGCCTCCAATTCACCAAAAAGCACAAAAAACTAGAATAATTACTTTGTCACAACATGCACAACTAATAGATAATCATAACAACAACAATAATAACGAACAACAAGGGAACAACAGAAACAATATAAAAATTAGGTATTTTTTATAAATAAGATTAATTTTTTTTTCAAAAGATCACCAAAAACCAAATATATTTGGAAGTCACTTTCATTGTCACCGATTTATTAATCTAAATAAAAATAGGTGCGTTTCAGTTTCACTGGAGTACGTACGCCGGCGTAGTTAGGCGCCCCGTCCACCCAATTCCCTAACGTTACACGTACTCGAGTTTCTTCGCCTCTTGTGCCCCGTCCTCCCCATTTCCCAGCGTTATACAAAAGCTCTGACGATTTTTCAATGTGTGAGGGCGTGATACGGATGAAACCTATTCGCTCTCAAGGAAATTTTTAAGCATAGGCGCGCGTAAAGAAGTTTTACTTCAAAATGTCTGTCGCTGCGTATGTAGGTTTTTTGACCATCTGCTGAAAGTGTGTTTTAGAAATAGCAACTTCATGTAGGGTTGGCTTGGGGAGAGTGCAAATGTTCAAAAATGTCTGCGACTAGTAGATAACGGTTATTTAGCCCTAGTAGAACCTGCTTACGCAGCGTCAAACATTTTTTTCAATTTTAACCTCTTTTTTACAACCCAACCCCACTATCTACAAAAGGGCCCGTTCTCCGGGCTAGCGAGTGTACATACGTTCTTAACTGCGTACCACACTAGGTATATACGAAATATCAGCTTTAAGAGGTAAGCTTAGGTGAAAAACTGCTAAAAAAGTACGAATTAGAGTCAATTTTAGGATTAAAATTGCTTATAACTTCAAAAGTAGAGGCCATAGCATAAAAAGTGTTCAAACATTATTCATAGGAAATTGTTCAAGTTTTCCAATTATGGAAAAAAATATTGGTTAACTATGTATTTTTTGGAGACAAAGGTAGTTGAGCTTGAAATATTTGTTAAAAAAACCAAAATTTTAACTTTGATGACTCATTACTCTGAAAGTTGGTAGGGTGGTACCGTGTACCTTATTTATGAAAATAGGTCTTAGGGTTACAAAAATACAGGGTGATATGCAAAGCACTGAAAAAAATTCAAAAAGCCTTAGCGGCTAAACTGTTAAGATTCCCCTCCCCCAAACAAAATCGGGCAAAACCAGTTATACATGTTACTTGGAAATAATACTAGGCATAACTTTCGAATACATCATATTAATATTATGAAGCAAGTCAAAGTGAATTTAATTAAAGAAACATAATTCAGTCATCCATATAAAGCAAATTTTAAATATATGTATACGATTCTTCAAAAAAAAAATTGAAGTAATATTTTAAAATGTAATATAAGACCTAACAGTAACTTAATTTAAATATCTTCGTCTTCAAAAAGAGGTAATGATTGAATGGCATCATCCAAAAACCTCTATTAAGTTTTACTAACATAATATTAATATTATTAAACAAGTCAAATTGAATTTAATTAAAAAAAACATAATTCAGTCTTCCATATAAAGGAAATTTTAAATAAATACGATTCTTCGAAAAAAAAAATTGAAGTAATATTTTAAAATGTAATATAAGACCTAACAGTAACTTAAGTTAAATATCTTCGTCTTCAAAAAGAGGTAATAATTGAATGGCATCACCTAAAAAACCTCTATTAAGTTTTATTAACAATATATTTTCTAAAGTATCATGGCTCAATTGGTTTCTTAAATCCGACAACACTAATTTT
Source organism: Thereva nobilitata (assembly GCA_963855945.1). Taxonomy (NCBI): domain Eukaryota; kingdom Metazoa; phylum Arthropoda; class Insecta; order Diptera; family Therevidae; genus Thereva; species Thereva nobilitata. Next base: position 40,977,459 of record OY979697.1, read on the forward strand.
AATGCCGAAAATGCCCTTTCCACAGTTACCTGGGTTGGGGGGATTGCAAAACATACATTTGCTAACGCGTATAACTCTGGATCGCTATACATTTTCGTTTTCCAAAAATCTAATATTTGCACTTTAGTTCCGGAAAAGGTAAGAGAAAATCGTTCTAATTTACTCCTTAGATCTATGTCCTCTCGTGACGTATTTTGCACGCCCTGTAGCAGATAATTATTCAGAAGAGTATTTTCATCATCTTCATCTTCGACATTAGATGAATTTTGTTTCAAAGAGTTTGCTTGAGCATTTAAAGGAACGGATAATTCAGGTTTTATCTTTTTTAGTTGCTCCCACAATTTTAGTAAAAATTTCACCGCTTTACTTTTCTGTATTTAACAAGTGATTCAATCTGGGATCAAGAAAAAGGCACGCGTTTAAACCTTCATTAGCCACTAGCTTATACTCTCTTGCTTCAAACGAAGCTAGTAACTTTTCTCCCATAGATTTTATGAACATAACTTCTGAAACATTATCAAGCTCTGCCACACTAACAATCTGTTTTGTTCGTAGCTTGCACTTTAGCCAAGCTGCGTAAAAATCTCCATAATGTAATTGTTCCTCTTGGAATTTCATTATGGTCTTTTGAAGCGGACCAAAAAGTTTTATGTACGCTGAAATAAAATTCCAAAAAGATTCGTTTACTTCGAAATTTTCTTCATCAGATATGTTGTGTATGCTATCAACATTCTTTTCTATTATACATTTCGCATTTAAAAGGTCCTCAAGCATTTTGTATGTTGATCCCCATCGGGTGGCACAATCAAGGGAAGGAATTCTCAAGGCATTTATTTCGAATAATTCTCTAAAGCCATTTGAAGACTTTCTAAGGAATTTTGTTGCATTACGACATTGCAGTAGATTAATTTTTACTATAGCATCTTTCGTTACATCCAGTGCACATAGCTGACAAGTATGTGCTGCGCATCGGCAATGTTGTAATACACCAATTTTTAACTCATGTTCATCAAAATATTCGTAAGGCAGACACTTCTTCCAAATATTCCTCATTCGTTTGTTCTACGCTTGGCTCAGTGGCGTAGCGAGCTTAACTCGCGCCCGGGGCACAATATCTTTTTAGCGCCCCCCCATTCGAAAACTATATAATATTATATGTAAAATATACTCGCAAAATAATAAATAAATAAAGTAAAATAAAGTCATAGGCTCAAGCTAGGCTTTAAATTTGAGACAAAAAATGTAGTTGAGAAAACAAGACTAGATTTTGAAATGTATATGATCATCTAGAATTAGTTCAGAAGATACCTATTATTTATTTTACCTATTTATAAAGAAATATTTTAAAAACACGCAGTTGTAAAACAATAAAAAAGTAAATATTTATTATGTCTAAGGAGATACATATATTTAATAATAATATGATTATAATACATTAATAAAACTATTTACTATGTATAAATTTTTCTTGCTTTTGATGAAGCAAATTTATCAATAATATCATCAAAGTTGATCATTTCAAATTTTTCTCTTTCCACACTTAAAAATGCTAGGTCACTTAGGCGATCTTGTCCCATCGTTGATCGTAAATACGTCAAAATTAATTTTAATTTGCTGAATGAACGTTCGCAGCTAGCAATTGATACTGAGATAGTCAGGAGTATTTGAAGTGCCACTCTCAGGTTTGGAAAAACATCTTCTCCATACGAGATTATAAAAGTAAGAAATTCTAATGGAGTTTTAGGTTCAATTTCTTTTCTACTGCGGAGTAACATTTTGCAGTCACATATTTCAATAAAGAGTTCTATTCCATTGAAATCTGTATTATAAAATTCATCCTTGTTTAATAAATTTTCAACGTCTAGTAGAAATCCAAATTTGAAATTAAGGTCACTTAATCGTGTAAATCGTGTACATATTTCTTGTTGGAGACGATCAAAACGCTTTTCATAACGCGGGAAATTTCACTTTCTGCGGAAAGACCAACATCTCTAGCCAATTCTCCAGGCATTTTGCGGCGTCTTCTTACACGTATTGTTGTAGCAATATCCCATTTTTCACAAAGAGACTTCGCTTTTTCTATTGCCTCTTCACAGAGCTTGTCTCGAATTTCGGCTAGTTCAGTCGCTAATGATTCAAGATCATGGAACGCTTCTCTAAAACTCATTCTAGGATCTTGTAATCTGAGCTGCACACGATCAATCCTCCTTAAGATTTCATACCAGAAATGAACTAAAGTTATGAAACTAAAAGTTAGTATATTTTGCAACAGAATTGTAGCTTCACTTCTAGTGTCACTTGTAGTGGTAGTGTCCTCTGCTAATTTTTCTAATAGTTCTACTATATTCTCTAGCCCATCGACGATAACGCTAACCGCTTGCATTCTGGCGCTCCATCGTGTTTCAGATTCACGTTTGACAGTTTTTGTTAAAGCATTTTTTAATAATTCCCATCGTAACGTTGAACGTGAGAAAAAGAGATATATGTTTTCAATTATTCCAAAACATGTCACAACGATTGGATCTTGTTTAGCTGCAGTAACTCCTACTAAATTCAATGAATGGTTATCACAATTTACAAATAATGCTTTATGATTTTTTTCCATTATTCTTTGTTGAACGCCAGATGTGTGACCTGCCATCACGGCAGCATTATCGTAACATTGTGATCTGCAGTTTGTTAATGAAATTTCATCGGAATTTAATTTCTCTAAAATTGTATTTTCGATCGAGGCTGCATCTTTAGCATGTATTTCAATAAAACCCAAAAAAGATTCTTTGATGGAAACTTTTTTATTGATAAAATCAACATCTACATACCTAACGACTTGGGACATTTGTTCTCGATGAGAGATATCAGGAGTTGAATCAAACAAAAGTCCATAATATTTATTTCTTTTGATATCGTTTATTAGTTGATTTCGAACTGTAGATGCCAGAAGATGGATGAATTCATTTTGAATCTGTGGTGACAAATATGAGACAGTTTTTGGAGTTTCTGTGGCATGTTTAAGATGATTTGCTAGTAGCGGATCAAACTGAGCTACAAGTTTCAGTAAAGATAATAGGTTTCCTACATTTGTACCATCTTGAAGTGCTAGTTTTTCAACATGGCCACGTAGAGGAAGATTTTGTATAATTAAATACCTCATGCAAGCTAATATTCTTTGCAATATATTTCGCCACCGTTCTTTTTCGGACTGAATGTTCGCTTCTAATGATACATCAATTCCCTTTCTACTTATTAATCTTCGTTCTGTTTCTTTCCAAGCCGTAAGTGATTTTCGGTGATTTGGACTTCTTTCATGGCTAATCAATTTATCTTTTTTCTTCCATTTATTAAAACCAGCAGATGTTACAAAAGATGATTGTGTAGCGGAATTTGATGTAATAAACAGCAAGCAACAAAAGCAGTACGCTGCATTATTTTTTGGTGAGTATAATAACCAAGATCGGTTAACTTCAGTTCCTTCCTCTTCATTACCGACCCGTCGAGAAAACCAAGATTTTGGCATTAGACGATTAGTTGATGTTGTTGCTGCATTTAAACTGGCTTCGTTTTGAAATGTGCAAGATCCACGAATAATCATTTCTTTTCGAAGTTGGTTCGATATTATTGGAAGATTGTTGCTAAATTTTAAATAAGCAACATCCTTGAACTCCAGAACGTCCGGAATTACAGCAAGTGTTTCTGTTGTATTCTCTGTGCTTTTTATTAGATGTGAACATGGATTTATCATTTCTGATGTACTTGGGCCACCTTCTTCAGAGTCTTGTATTTGTTGAGTTGTGTTATTAGTACATAAAAGTTTAGCAGCAGTAGGTGTACAACCTGAATCTGGTTCTGGTTCTGACTCTGAATCTGATTTTACATCTTCATCCTTTTTATCTTCTGGATTTTCTTTTTGCGATTTTTTTCCTAAGTATGATTCCATTATAACTCTAGATTTCAGAACTTCTTTTTCTTGCAGTAGTTTTCTTTTCCGATTCTGGGAACCGCTTAGTTTTTTTCCTGGCGTTGACATGGTCTAAATAAAATTAATTTTTATTAAATTAATTAAGATATTAGATACTGTTAAAAAACACATCAGTGAATAAAATATAAAAAGAAAACAGAATGCAGCTTATTTGAGAAGACAACAGGAAGGTGAAAAAATACTTGTGTTTTTAAATCTATAGGTTTTAAATCTAAGTTCAAAACCAATTTGCAACCAGCCAAAGCTTGAAACTAAGGTTTTATATTCATTCCAACCTACTGTAAAGCCAAATTTAGATAAGCTCAGCTTAACTATAAACTATACTTGGAAAGACGGTACACTGCAAAAGAAAGAAAGAGCTGAGTTTAGGTAGTTTTATCTTAATTTTCTATAGAGTTGGTAAACTATCTTTTTTTAGTTAAATTTAAAATTAAACTAAGGTAGGTTGTTAAAATTGGCTTTAAGAGACGTCAAAATCCAATGCTTATTAATGTGATAGTTTTGACAAGCGTAGAAAAAAGTTGCTGGTCTTAGGTTGTTATAAATAGTAATAAAAATGGAATATTGTCTACTTCTTCAATTGTTTTATTGAACACTGTTAACAAATTTTTTCATACCCTATTCACTGAATAATAGAATCGTCGAGTAGATGTAGTAAGTAATCTTATTTGTTTTATTACTTACCAAGAATGCCTTAAACTTGAAAGGTAGTAACACAGTGAAATATACACTATAATTTATGCTAACATTAAACTTATAACATATAACATTTAATATTTAATAACATTTCATTTTCACAAGGACGCAAAACTGAAAAATACACGCACAAAATAACTTAAACTTTAATATTTCGGGTATTTCCCTAATTTGTTGCGGACTTCCACAACCTGTCGCAAGTGTCACGGATATGTACAGTCACGGAAAAAAGTATACGGAAAATAACAACTAAAGGATAATTTATTTTTTAATATAGATACTTCTCAGACACCAACTTTGTACACTGCAAATATCTACCACTGTGCCACTTTCAACATTTTTCCAAGAAATCGAACGAGCATTTTTTTCAGAAGAGAATTTTTTTATTGTCTGTTATTTTGTGTGATCGGAAGAGAATTTTTTACAAAAGAGAATTTCGTTTTGTTTTTGATTTTTTTGCTATTTTACGTTGTGTGTTTAAACAGGGGCCCCACTAGTTTATTATAACACTAGAATATTATAATAGATATTATTTTATCAGACAAATCAAGAAAGGAATTTTTTGTTTTGCGGACCATTTGGCGCCCCTTTGTGAGTAGCGCCCGGGGCATGATGCCCCCCCTTGCCCCCCCCCCCCCTCGCTACGCCACTGCCTTGGCTCATTCTCATTGGTTTGAGTTTGCGACAAGAAGTGTGTCGCCTTAATCATATTTGCTCCATTATCCGTAGTTACCGACACTAACTGCTCCAATGCTACTCCGTAATTATTCAGAGTATGTAAAACTTTCCCAGCTAATTTTATAGATTTGGTTGCAGCAGGTCCTTTCAACTCGGTCATACTCAACAATCGTGATTGAATCTTTTCCTCGGAAATAAATTGTGCACTGATTCCAAATACTGTACGAGATAATCTGGTGGCACTATATCTTCAAAGACAAAAGTTTATTTGATACTTCAGCCTTGAGGGAACTACGAATATTATTTGCTACAGTTGAGACTGAGACGAAACTTTTTTCCGTGCAGAACACTTAATCCGTCACAAATGGGATCCAGAATTGCTCGTAGATTAGGCGAATTTAACACATTAAATGGAAGACCATCCTCAGTGACGAGTCCAACGCAGGCTTTAAAAAGATCTTTTTTGTTAGATCTACTTTAATTGTGGTCTTTGGGACTCTCTTTCTATTTAAATGTGAAGATGATGCCGATAATACCTGAGTAGTAGTAGCGTTAATGCTGAAATCCATCTTGTGAATCCGTTCCAAGTGTTGATTCCACATGTTTTACATTTAGCATTGTTCTCATTATTTTTTTCAAAATATTGGCACACTACGTCTTTTCGAACCCTCATTCTACAAAAGAAATTAGTGAATAGGAAAATATTCAAGGTAAGTCTGCCTCACACGATGGTACTTTTTGCCACACAATATTAATTGATGAACCATTTAAAATTACTTTCGTGAAGTAAATATATTCCACCAAAGCGAAAATGTACAGAGATCCAGAGTTATACGCGCAGGTAACTGTGGAAAGGCATTTTCGGCCTTAAAATTAGTTTTATCAGATTTAAGGAATTTAAGAGAGATTTTTTGGGTGATGCCATTCAATCTTTATCACTTTTTGAAGACGAAGAGCTTTTAATTTAAGTTGCCGTTACCTTTATTAAATTTTAAAATATAATTCGTAAATAAGAATAAACTCAACATAAGTCTGCCACTCACACAAGGACACATTTCGCCACACAATATTAATTGATGAACTTCAGTATGTAACTTCAATAGTGGAATATATTTATTCCACGAAAATATCTTTTAATGTTTATTAAGATTGGTATATAAAAATATCGTTGAGCAGGTTCTCGTACTCAGTCTTTGTTTGTTCTTCCTGCAATCCTGCTCGGTGACGTTACCAACTACGTAACTGCAACCACGCACGAAATGCTGTATACAAAATTGACACAACAACGGACTCCCCTCTTTTAACATAAAGCAAACCAATCAAATTTTACTTTTTTAGTGAAATATGGATTTTTGTCATTTTTAGATGCAATTTTATTACAAAATGAAATAAAAAAATGGTGAACCAACCCATTGTGAACAGAATACAAAAACGACGGCGCAACTCTCGAAAAAACAGAATGATGTCGAAGAGTAGTGATGTCGTGAATTAAAGGTGAAAACGGTCAATGGAGAAGGAGATATAATCATAAATTATACTAACTGTACAGGGGACCAGCCATTGTCAAAAGTATAAAATTAAGTAGATTAAGATAGGTGGCACATATTCAGAGGCTTGATGATAGCGGTCCTGCTAAAATAGCGATAAATCGAATCCCGGATGAAAGGAGAAATTCAGGTCCATCCAAAAAGCAATACATTGACTCCGTTGGAGAAGATTTAGTTTAGTTAGGCGTACGTTATTGGAGGATATTAGCCAGGAACCGAGCGGCATGGAGAGAAATGTTGGAGGAAGCCAAAGCCAATAATAGGCTGCAGTGCTACAGATGATGATGAAGCAGATTCATTGCACTACGGTAGGAATATAACAGCATTCAGAATGGTTAACGTCTCTCCCTCGTGATCCGTGGGGCTCCAGAATTCCAGTTCGGCCCTCCTTGCCTTGGCCTACTCCAGCTTGATTGGTCCACAAAAGTACCATGAGTAAAGTAGGAAGGGGAAGGTCCATCCTGACAGAGCCTCCATTTCAGAATAAGGCATTTTATAACTGGGTGCGTCCGCTGCCCAGAGGAGATCGTTAAACGACATCGCCAAACCTACCCACTGCCATGCGGCCCTCGACGCGATAACTTAACATCTTGACTTGGTAGGCCCGATCATATTAGCCCATCCCTTTCAGGACAGCTTCCAGTGACCACCACGAGGAGGTTATGATCGCACTTCCACCAGTCCGCGATAGTTACGGCACACGCGTATTTAAATACACTACATGTATGAACTACATGTATCCCCTATCTTGCTGGTGACTAACCACCTCGTATCATCATGCTCCTTCATCTTTGCACTTCTCCTGCTTCGATAAAATTTCTTCTAACTTGACTTCCCTCTTTACAGTAATTACATGGCGGCTGTTCTACTACAACCTGTATGTTGACATTCCTGCATTCGTTTTCGTGCTTGATAGTTGGCATTGAACTCTGAACTGTCCACAGTATAAAAGGGTTTACCTCTGAGGTCGATTCTTTTACATAAAGGATCCCCGCGATTCTTGATCATAGAAATCTAACAATAGTCAGAAAACGAGGAAAAAGCTCAAAGCTCTTGCCTCTTCGGTGGAGACTGTCCCCGTGTTCTTTTAATGAACTGGGTTTTGAGAGCTTTTGAGGAGCTTTTGAGTTGCCATACAAAATCAAAGAACCAGGAGCGCGTTCAAAAACCTTACTATGGTTAACCATTGTTAACAATGGTAAACTTTTGTCGTTCAAAAACTCCGTGGTTAACTACAACATAACCACGAGCATAGCTTTTTGGCGTTCAAAAACTCTCGTGGTTAACCATGGTGTAGTAAAATTTTAACCCTGCTCGGGAGCATGGTTAGCGATAGTTAAGAAGAAGAAGAATAAAAACAACTCTCTGACAGTTGTTTTAATGTAAACACATGAACAAATCAAAGTGGGATTTGTGGGATTATTGCAAATAAATAATTAATGAAATAATTGATGCAATTAGCGGGGACTATTTTATGGAAAATTTTGTTTTTATTTTTTTATTTTTCTTTAACCTGTAGTTAACCACAGTGCGTTCAAAAACCTCCATGGTTAAACATAAACTTTCGTGGTTAAGTGAAGTCATGCAGCATAACCACAGCTTACCTCGTGGTTTACCATAGTAAGGTTTTTGAACGCGCTCCAGAAGACCCAGATAAAACCTGGGTTTTCGATTTTGTATGGGAACTCAAAAGCTCTCAAAACCAAGTTTATTAAAAGAACACGGGGTATGTGCTTTTGTCAGAAAAATCGAGGATTTGGTATTCTGGATGTCAGATCTAACAAATGGAGGGGAATTTATTGTAAGCTTTGAAAATCTAACTACAGCCAGCGACTCGCGAGCTGGCTGTTAGGCAAGGCGCAAATTGAGACACGTGTAGAGCGTGTGGGGTGGAACAGCACAGCGCATTTTTTTGTAAACTATGGAAACTAATAGAACCGCGCAAATTGGCAAGGAGCCGCGAGGTGGGGCGACTCACCGACGTCGAGCCACAGTTTCTCGTGCCGGTCGTGTCAACAAATTCTCATAATATTATTTTGTTGTTTTTTCTTTTCCACCTTTTTAGTTTGTTTCTTTTTACTGTCCTTTTAAATACTTACCTATGGCAAAAGAAACGCTAATTGAGGCGGTGAAAGGGCACAGATAGCTTTATGACACAAATGATGCGGTCCGTGGCTCCAGGGTCAAACAGTATGATGTTCATGTAGCCTGTGATTACATCCCAAATCTTAAAATAAGGGGAAACTCTGAAAAAATCACATGCAATATGAAAATATAAATAATGATTCATAAAAAAAATGATATATGAAGACAAAATTGGAAAATGGGATTTAGGTAGACCTTGTAAGATTTTCCTTGGCTGGGATCAGTTTTTGGGCATTACATCTATTTGAGCCAAAGGCTTGTTCAATCATATCATGCACTTCAGCAAATTGGCTTCGGCTCATTCGGAAGTAATTGGTAAAATCAGCATCACTCATCTTCATTGTAGTTTTAAATTGTCCACATTTTTCCTTTTCCAACAGAATACACTTATATTTTTTAGTCGCTAAATAAAGCAAAAGTTTGTCTTCGGCATCATTATCTGATTCTGAACACATGTTTAATAGTAGCAATTTGAGTAGTATTGCGTCTCAATATGCGGATAACCACGCTACGCGAGGGACACGTGCGTGTCATGTTCCTCGCGTCATGTCAGCTCACACGCTCTATAGGCGTTTCAATTTGCGCCTGGCCTTACGGTCTTATTGATGATTTAGGTATTGATTTTCATTGAGACGCGGGTTAAAACATGCAGTCAGATGCAAGAGGATTATGATATTAATATGTGTTTTGAAGTTGCTTTTACAACTTGTAGAGGAACATATGCGGTCTGAAATATCGAGGTAGGTGATTGATTACGCAGTGCTCAAATTGAAATTATTCTTTCTTGCAGACGACAAAGGAGTACAATGCGCGTAATGAGAGACACAAGCAATCCATTTGATACATTAAGGGTGAGTTGCACCAACTAACTTTAACGTTAACAAAAGCTGAATCGGCTGCCAAATCTCCGGTTAGACAAAAAGAGAGTTGCACCGTTTAACCATTGTTAACATGACGTAACATTAACTTTAACCAAGCAAAGTCGGCCTGTTAGTGTTATTGTTAACTTATGACAGTTGTCAAATTTATTTTGTGATGTAGAATTTGTAATTAATATGCTTTTTTGTGTAGTTTAATGTTAGTTATAAATAAATTTTGTGTTTTTAAAATTTTTGAGGTGAAGTAAGTGCTATAAATTTGTATGTGAAGCAAATCCCAGAGGAAATTAAGGGATATTTTACGACAAAGCTTTTAACAAAAGCTTTAACAAACGATAGTGTGGTGCAACTCAATTTTACTAACCGGAACTTTAACAACCTTGTTATTGTTAAAGTTAATTTTAACAATTACGTTAACCAATGATTTGGTGCAACTGAGCCTAAGTATACTGTAAAAAAAATATGTAAATTTACAATGCAAATGTACAGTAAAATTACAAATCGTGATATTAAATACTAATTTACTACACAATTATTGTAACTTTACTATAAATTTTGTACCTTCACATAAATAAATTGGGAATCTCCAATACTGCATAACGTAAATGTTGATTACATGAATGTGACGTATATTTTACACAAAGTTGTGTATTTCTCTAAATCGTTTATGTAGGAAAATTACAATATTTCTTAGTATTATTTATCAATGTTATGTACTGAACTTTGTACTGTAATTTTAAAGTAAGAGGCGTAATTTTAGAACTTATATTTTCAGTAAAATTACAAATTGGTTATTGGAATGTAAGGCTTAAATTTTTCCTCTCATGGATATAATTCACAGGTAACAATGGAATACTAAGCATATATACCCGATTGTTCTTAAGTTAAGGTCAGATATCTTTGACTTTGATCAGGGTCTCGGCAGTTCTTGTAACAGCCAAAAAATTTTGATAGGCGTTGCCTCACGTACATGCCTAACAAGGCATTGTGAGGAAAATGCTATTTTTATGTATAGGGAGTGGGGGTAAACTAGGGATAAAATTTGACCCTTGAAAATAATTCAAGCAGGGCCAAGCACATTGGCACAGGGCGGGAATCTTTAGCCGTGTTTCCTTGTACCCCTCTCTGGTAAAAAGTTACAACAGAAGAGTTTTGGTAATTTACAAAACTATGAAGTAAAAGCCGTGTTTTTTTAATGAACTATATAGTTCTTCCCCATACAAATCTGAAAACCCAGGTTTTATCGAGGTTTTTATCCAGGTCTTGGGACATTTCAAAATTTCCCTTTCTTTTCGGAATGTAGCATACTTACCGGCTGTCGGAAAAACGTCATTTAAAATAAAAACAACATAGAAGTGACGAGAGCAAATTTGAAGGCATGAGGAAACAAATAATTAATTTTTTAGAAACTTATTTATTATTTTCTAGAGGGGAATTCGTGTAACAGTTGTTTACTGACACGCAACTTCGGTTTAATTTTAATATATTTAAAGCACTGAAGATGGCGCTTAGTGAAATTTCCCTTGTCGTTTTTTTAATGAACTGGATCGAAGACCTATATAGTTCATTAAAAAAACACGGCTAATAGCTCCAATTCTGATTGTATTTTTACATCCCACAAATAATGTATATTTACTACACAGTTGGTAAAAATGCCTAAAGCAGATTAGGAATATTCCTAATAATATATATTGCAAATTTACAAAGCTGCTTGTGAATAAAACTTCCAGTATTTTTGTTGTAAAATTACCATAGACATTTTTTACAGTGTAATAGTCAGTTCCGTGGGAATTTTCGATTTCCAAAAACGGATTGCCAGAAAACTGATCTATATTCTGGACCCATTTTAGAACGACCGCAAATCAGTGCTTTCATTTGAGTTGAAAGTGCTGGTTGCATTGAAATTCTTTGTGTGCGGTCATATCAAAATACTGTTGGATGTCACGGATCACTCAATCTGAGCCAATCGTCGGTTTGTCGAGCTATAGAAAAGGTGCCCCGTTTGATTGTTCGACACATGCACTCGTGCATACGTTTCCCAAAGACCCTACCCGAAATCGATGTAGTCGAAATGGCTTCATTCTAACAATTAAATTAACAAAAAGAATGGCCATTTGCAATATCAAAACTTTAAAAATATTTTAAAATACGCATTTTACTTAATTCGATTTTAATTAATTTCGCGCAGCCGACTCTAAACGTAAACAAACACCACCTAACATGATTGAGCGAACTGCTGAAGGGGAAGTCTGACAATTCAAAGTCTCCAAAATCGAGGGGAAAGCTTTAAACGAAAGCTCTTTTCGAAAGCTGGAGCCGAGTTGAGGGGAAGTCTTTCAACTACTAATATTAACTCTTCACAAACTGTGGTTTTTCGCATTAAATATACATTAATGAACTATATTTCTACATTTTGCTTAATTTTGCGGCTTCCCATATTCCTTTGGAATCCTTAAAAGAATTATAAAAAAGTCTTGCCACATGACTTTAAGAAGTTGCATAAGCTGTGAATGAAAACTTACACTCAGTTTTTTCAGCAATATTAAAAGAAAAACTATAATTCTAAATAAAATCCTTAATATTAATCAAAAACGTAATATTATTTACAATTATTTACAAACAATAAATTAATTCTTAGATCGGAGTCTTAACTAAACAAGTACGTGTGCAATTAAATTTCACCTACTACAGTAGCGTTGTCTGTCGCATTTCTCTTTGATCTTAAGACATCCTCCTTCAACCAAAGTTCCTTAATCATATCTGCTCCTTTCTCTGCAATCATGATGACAGGAGCATGAATATTTCCATTTGTAATAGTAGGCATTATGCTGGCATCTATAACTCTCAAACCTTTAATTCCATAAACCCTTAGCTGTGGATCTACAACTGCCATAGGATCCGTTGGTGGCCCCATTTTTGCTGTGCAAGAATGGTGATAAATGGTCATGGTGTACTGCCGTACAGCGCAATCCCAATACTCATCCGTATACGGCGGCAAATGCTTACAGTTTGGTAACGGTTTGTCCCAGAATCTTGCTCCAAATCGTTTCATAGCTACTGTTTCGCCAAAAGCAAGGCCTATTTTTACCCCCTCACGGAGCACGTTAACATCGTCTGGATGAGTTAAAAAATTGTGATAAATTAGCGGATAACGAAGGGGGTTCTTGGATTGCAGTCTAATTTCTCCTCTGCTTTTTGGCCTCAGCATCATTGGCAGCACGCCAAATACGTCGCGGTTATTAATCTCCGAAAAAACTTCATTGTAAAATTCGTCCGTCACGCCATGGGCATTCCTAGTTTGGGATCCTCCGTCCGAAGGAGTGCCGCCACTGGTTAACATGAAATTCATGTCAGGCCAGTCGTCAGAAGCATTGGCGTACTTTGTGTTCATGAAAGCGACTGTTTCTAGACCAATACTGCTGGTTAGTGGGCCATCTTCAGTTATTGCATACCTCAGCGCAGAGTTGATGTTCACCAATCGAGCCAGTACAAGAGATATTTTCGGCTCAATCAAAAACGCCAATCCTCCCACGGCAATATGATCCTGCAAGTTCTTTCCAACACCTGGCGATTCTTGTATTATTGGTACTCCCACACGTTCCAGTTCGTCCCTAGGCCCGATTCCCGATAACATAAGTAACTGGGGAGTGGCTATAGCTCCTGTGGAGACTATAACTTCGCGCTTAGCGTAGACTTGGCTATATTTTCCATTTCTTATGAACTCCGCGCCTACAGCCCTCCTGGTTGTGGGGTCGATAATGATTTTTGTAACGTGTGTGAAGAGCGCCACGTGCAAATTTTTCCTAAGTCTGGCTGGTCTTAGGAAGGCTTTGGCAGCACTGCATCGTGTTCCGCGTCTCATGTTAAATTGATAAAATGCAAATCCAGTCTGCTGCGGTCCGTTTACATCGACGATGTCGTAGCCCATTTCTACACCCGCCTGGATGAACGCCGGTCCGAGTGGAGTAAGGTATGGCGTGTCTTGTATAGTCCACAGACCACCTGGAAAAATGAAAATTATTTAAAGCAAAAACAAAATAAATTCTCTACCTGTGGAGTGATATTTTGTGTTTCTGGCCAAGTATGGATTCCTTTGGTCCTCGGATTTTTTGAAGTACGGAAGGACATCCTCGAATCCCCACCCTGTGTTGCCGAATGACTCCCACTGGTCGAAATCGCGTCGGTTGCCGCGTATATACAGCATCGTATTTAGCACCGAACTGCCTCCTATCACTTTACCTCTCGTGAAGCAGCAGCGGCGGTCCTTCATTGCTTGGCAGGCGGTTTTTGACGGTTGAGTTCTAAAATTAACGAAAGAAATTATTAAAACTTTGCTAGAGCTTTCAGCCATCGCTGTTAAATTCTGAAAATGACGAAGCTTTAAAGCTTTAGGTTCTGTTGCAGTGAATGCTTGCCAATGTATAGTTAAGCTCAAAACCACCACAGAAAGCTTTTTTTTTATTAATGCTATTATTCATTTCGGTTTTAGAAGCTTTCAGCGTGTGCTTTAGGTTATGGCTCTCAAACTGTTATGTTTGGAATTTTTCCAACGAATATTGAACACTCGGAATTTCAAGTGCATACAAATTGTTGTTGTTGTGGCGTGGCGTGTTCAGATGGAGCGCTCGTGTATTTGGCCCTTAAGGTTAAATTTTATATCGTCACCCGTGGACATTAATAACGGCATTTTTTTGAAATTAACACTCACTGTTTTACCCATATCATAGACAAATAAAAGGAAAGATATTCCATTTCATACAAGAAAAGTGTGCAAGTTCTTGTTGAGAGAGCTTTCCTATTTCCTCCATTTAAGCTTCCTCCAAGCGAAAGCTGCCCCTGCTAAATCTTTATTTTCGGTGGCACTGTCCAGATATTTGAGTAAATCTTATCTGAAGAGAGTAAATGGAAAGAAAAACGTCGGCGATGCATGGGAGCAGGGTTCTTTCAGAGCTATTCGCGTTTGCGCTTCTTTTTTTACAGGTTTTCTCATTTATGAATGGCATATTTACGAATGTGTATATTGTATTCTAGGTAAATTTCATTAAAGGGATTTGTTGGTGGAAATAAATGAAAATAAGAAGGAAGCTGTTTGTTTGATTTTTTGTTTAAATGACAAAAATCAATTACATATTTTTAGAAGTTACGATTTTATTTTTTCAGGTCCAACTTTTCGGTTTCTACTTTGCAAAAGTTAGTAAAATAGTGATTTTTGTGCGAATTTTGATTTCGTTTTGATTTATAACAATCATTTCAATGTGTTTATTTTGCAGATTTGGAAAAGTTTTATTTTGGTCAAAGGTTCACAAGCAAATTATTGCGTTTTACAAGGATTTGAAAATGTAAAATATCAAATCATGAATAAATTTAGAAATATGAAAAGTGGAAATTATTTCTTTATAGCTATTTAAGGACATTCTCACTTAATAGTACAGCCAATATAATAATTCTATCTAATGGCCCTATAAAAAAATATCCAAATAACTTGAATTTTTTTTATCTTTATTATGATATTCTACTGACTTTCTTCTATTGGGGTAAATTTTAACTTGGCGCAATTATATCGAAACCGTTTTATTCGTAAACGGGCGGGAAAGTTTCGGTGTCCCTCTAATACTAGTATTTTGTTAAAAAAAATACTCCTTTCCACACCACCGCAGGGGTAGAGTAATTGGCGAGTTTTTTTAAAGTGGTGTCCCCAGTAAGCCTAATCCACAAAACAATTTTCGGCGTTACATCCCTTACAGGCATGTATTTAGTCGTCATTGAGTAAGTCCGACATAAAATGTTGGCAGACGTAAAAACGGAGTAAGCTTCGATATAGTTTTGGCAGACAGTTTATTCTATACATTATTACAGAATAGAGTTCAATTATTTCAAGGAAAAAGAATTGTGTGTTTCTTTATATATAATATAAGATAAGGACACAACATAAAATTGCATTTGTTGTTGAATTTGCTATTCACGCTACTACTCCTAAGAATTTGATGAAATTAACAACTTCCCCTTTTAGGATTGTATAATTTTTTGCTTGGAATAGTTTTTTAATGAGCTCTTATCTTTAAATTGATGTGAATGCCACAAACAAAATTTTCGAAGAATAATAAGGATCAAATAATCTAAAATTTGTTTGTGGTGATCGTAACATTCATTTTCTTTAGCTAACCAGTTGGAAAATTCAGATTTTTTACTTATTGTATCCATACAATGTTCAATTATTTTGCTTTTTAAACCTTTTATTTCAGGAGTACTCTGAACAAATTTAGCGAAGATTTTAACAAAGATTTTACAAATATTAAAAAAATAATCTGTAGGATTTTTAAGTGCACCAAAATCGGTACTTTTTGAATAATTTTTAAAATAAATAAAACTTTCCGAAGGTTTTGAATACTTAACAGTTTCGTTTGGGTTTCTCACAACCTTATCGCATAACAAACACTTTTCTTTTTTTGAAAAGCGGTCAATTATGAAACCTCCAAAATACCTTTAAGAAGTTTCTTCGACAGAAATCGAATCTTCATTTGCCCCACATTCCAACAAATCAATTGACTCGATTATGTTGCTAACTTCGTGACCCTCATTAGTGACATCACCAATCGTCCGATCCTCAACAGTAAAAATACCATGATCGTTATTATTATTTATGGTTTTGCCATCACTAAATGAGTCAATAGCTATAAATTGCTGACTATCTTCGTCACAATTCTTCCTATGGGAAGATATAGACAAAATTTTGTTCGAAATAATTTTGCAAATAAAACTATTGAAATTATATATGGATTATTACTGAAGCCCCTCTTAATCTTTCTAAGGAAAAAAGGTTTTCAATTGGGTCTTGGTTAAATTTCGAAGTCAGAACGAACTCTTTATTGGGAAACTCGTTTAATATTTCATCAGTTAAAAGAATAATGGATTTTAGAGTCAAAATCAATCCCCCAATCCAAAATGTTTTGTTTTTGTTCTCAAATGAAATTGATTGAATGTAACGTAACATTTCAGAAAGATATTTCCTTGGAGTATTTGTTTGAGTTAATCCACACTTATACCAATTTCTACTAAAAGGTTCTTTACTATTGAGACAATCGAACAAGTTTTTGAGTTTTGAATAGAAATCGGAAGTAGAAAGAGTAACTGATGAAACATTAGGGCTAAGCAAATTTAATTCTAAAGCAGTTTTAAGAGCAGCACAAACTGTGTTACTTAAAACTTGAAGAGGATAAGAAACCTTCATCTTTTCCCAAGTATTTGGCCATACATGTTTTGAAGTTAACTTCGGCACCATTTTAGTAGAACCATTTTTTTCTAAATTATAGAGTTCTTTAACACAGTTCCAACTTACTGTTCCATCTTCACAGTGAATATCTTTTACCAATAAAGTATTACGTATTGATTTGAACAAATGCGGAACATCGAACATTGCAAAAATCTTTTGATTATTATAATAAAAAAAAGGGTCCTTTTCCGTTACTCCGAGAGAACTAAAGCAACTGCGATTGTTAGAAGCCTGATCTGAGGCTATACTTCGGATTTTAAGACCAAGTTCACAACAGTAGTCTAAATTCAGCTTCATTTTTTCGGCTAATACTTTACTGTTAATTGGTTGATCGGTGGCAAAAAAACTAATAATAAATTTCCAATTAGAAAATAAGCCTCGAACCATAAAAACAGAAACATACTTTGCTGATTCTTTATTTCTAAAATCACCTGTATCGACAAAACCAACTATTTCATCTGTTACCTGATCATTTATGTTAACTCTCTTCTAATATTAATTTCATCAAATATCAACACAGCTTGTCTCATTTCTAAATCCCAATGTGAAAAAATCTTGTTAAGGTTTTCTGTAACCGTGTTATTAAAACCAGGTTGAATATTTTTAATAAGTTGCCAACGATGCAGAGAGCTCAGAGATGGTAAATTTGTGTTTAAATTATCTTTAAAATACCTGTAAGTTGTAGGAGATTTGTAATGGAAATTTAAAGCTAACGATCTTTCGTCATAACTCCATCTTTTTTTATTTTTCTTGTTAGAAAGTATCATAGTGCAAAAAGTTTTTGAATTTTTAGTCACATAGGGCGCGGAGCCAATTAAAGAAGTTAGCGGTGTTTTGACTATTATACTGAGATAGTTGTTTCGACATATCCTTCTTTCTAGGTTCACTTTCTTAGTTCTATTTTCCTTGCTGCAGTTCTTCAACTGTTCTATAAGTTTTTTATATTTACTTACTAAATTTGTATATTTTGAGCGGTAGAAATTTACCGATTTCGCCGATTTTAGACAAAAGGAGCAGGACAATTCCATTTCGACAGAAGCAAATGAGGGATTTGGCTCTAGTTTAGCTAAATCTATGAGAGCTAGATCAGGGTTTGTTATTTTATTTGAGTTTTCATAACACTTACCAGAAAAAATAGCTACATAGAAAAAATAGAACATCGCAATATATAAATGATAAATGGGCCTATGAAACAGTTCCTTTCTTATTTCTTAAATTAATTTATAAATCGTACCTAGAATTAATATGTTATAACAAAGCCTGTAAAAAAAGCGCATAGGCAAAAATCTCAACCATGCTCGATCCATCGCTATCATTTCTCTTTCCACAGCCTTCGTCTGGAGGAAACTTAAAGGTAGAAACAGAATGGCACGGCGACCGTGGCGGTGGCCGCCGCTCAGAGAGTTTCCCATACATTTAATTTGTCCGCGACGCCTGGGGAGAAATTAAATGTAAGGGAAACTCTCTGAGCGGCGGCCACCGCCACGGTCGCCGTGCCATTCTGTTTCTACCTTAATGGAGGAAATAGGAAACCTCTCTGAAGGGAAAAGTGGACACTTTCCTGAAATGGAACATCTTTCCTTTTATTTGTCTATAGTAAAAGAAAAGAGAAACAAAAATAATAGCTTATTGGGGAAACCACTTTAAAAAAACGCGCCAATTACTCTACCCCTGCGGTGGTGTGGAAAGGAGTATTTTTTTAAACAAAATACTAGTATTAGAGGGACACCGAAACTTTCCCGCCCGTTTACGAATAAAACGGTTTCGATATAATTGCGCCAAGTTAAAATTTACCCCAATAGAAGAAAGTCAGTAGAATATCATAATAAAGATAAAAAAAATTCAAGTTATTTGGATATTTTTTTATAGGGCCATTAGATAGAATTATTATATTGGCTGTACTATTAAGTGAGAATGTCCTTAAATAGCTATAAAGAAATAATTTCCACTTTTCATATTTCTAAATTTATTCATGATTTGATATTTTACATTTTCAAATCCTTGTAAAACGCAATAATTTGCTTGTGAACCTTTGACCAAAATAAAACTTTTCCAAATCTGCAAAATAAACACATTGAAATGATTGTTATAAATCAAAACGAAATCAAAATTCGCACAAAAATCACTATTTTACTAACTTTTGCAAAGTAGAAACCGAAAAGTCGGACCTGAAAAAATAAAATCGTAACTTCTAAAAATATGTAATTGATTTTTGTCATTTAAACAAAAAATCAAACAAACAGCTTCCTTCTTATTTTCATTTATTTCCACCAACAAATCCCTTTAATGAAATTTACCTAGAATACAATATACACATTCGTAAATATGCCATTCATAAATGAGAAAACCTGTAAAAAAAGAAGCGCAAACGCGAATAGCTCTGAAAGAACCCTGCTCCCATGCATCGCCGACGTTTTTCTTTCCATTTACTCTCTTCAGATAAGATTTACTCAAATATCTGGACAGTGCCACCGAAAATAAAGATTTAGCAGGGGCAGCTTTCGCTTGGAGGAAGCTTAAATGGAGGAAATAGGAAAGCTCTCTCAACAAGAACTTGCACACTTTTCTTGTATGAAATGGAATATCTTTCCTTTTATTTGTCTATGCCCATATATATACTATATATGGGGCGAGCTTTCGTAAACAAGTTGTGTAGAGCTCTTTTGCTCCTTTAATACGTTTGGGCAATACCTTGACCAATAGTTTGAAGTTGAAAAATAGTTAAGGTTCTTGGTACCTTAACTAGAGTAGTGAGTGTCCCTGGTTCTTTGTACGGGGACCCCAATAAACAATAAGCTGAAAGGCAAGAATGAATTAAAAAACTTTGGACGTTGATTGACAACTAAAAACTTTTATTCTTATCCTGACTTATATATACACGTTACAAAGAAAAAAAAACATCAAAATTAAAATGGATGTAAATATTCTAGGACAACAAAAATCAGAAATTTCCCAACGATTAAAATTGCAACGATGCAAGTTAGCAATTTTGTTCCGTCGCTTAGAACTCAAAGGCTCAGATAACAGCAGACGGAATCTGAGCCTATCTTCGTGATAAAATGCATTTTCTTGATCTTTAAAAGGTAATTCTTATCGTGATAAAAATGCGAGATTGCATTTTTGGTTTGATTTCAATGCATAGTTTTTTTTGTTGTTTTTCACGTTGGCCCTGAACATCCTTCTCCCTTTGAAGCATTGATTCAACTGGCTTAGGTGGCTATGTCGATGCTGAAATCCGATGATATGTGTTGTCTTGGCCGAGGTTTTGTTTTCTGTGTGCGTTGCATGCAGAATTTTGGTCGGAATTTCCAAAGTAACCATATGGCGGTTGAAACTGCTACGATTGCCGCAATGTATCCTATAGACAGTTGGTGGATATCGTGCGGTCGAATCTTCATGGATGAGTCAGCGTTGAGCAACTGAGTGTTGATCCTGTCCTTTATTTCTTGAAGGTCAGTTTGGTTTGCCTGATATTGCTGAACTTGGTTGACTTAGGCTGTCATCTGCTCTGGCTTTGCTATGTCCGAAATTGGAATGGAAAGTATCGTTTATTAGTGCTGGAATCGGGACGACAAGGAACAACTCGAACTTCTCCAGCGCTAATAGTGGAATGTTGAGCTTGAAAATGATTTGCTTACCGGTTCATCGTTCTGCTACCTTCATGATGGGGTATAATTTGAGAATGTCGCTGAGTTCAACGGGAAGTCGGAAGTGGGAATCAAGGTATCCCTTAATTTGAAAGAGCCTCAACTGATTTGGTGTGATTAATTGTGGGCTGACTTGTCCATGATGGGTGTCTGCAAGGACGTCGATGATGGAGGACTGCGATCTCTGGATATTTGATGCGATCGGCATTGCTTGAATGTCGTTCGTATGGTTTATCAGGGAATTTAGTTGGACCTCCACGTCTTTTGAATTGTTGATGCAGCGGTTGCCGATCCTTTTGCATGATAATAACGGTTATTAATTGACGTAGTCGATCTTGGTTGCAGTTTACGTCGTTAATGGTTTGAGAGATTGTTTCTGCATATTCTGCTTCTAGTACGTCGAATAGAGCGTTGGCAATGCCGCCAACGAAGTTCATTGCACCACGTTTTTGGAGAGGTGAGTGTGGTAATAGCAGTTGGTTGCTGTTTGTTATCTCTTCCTTCGCGTGGGCGAATTGATTATTGTTTCGCACGATTTTTCCTTTTTGATCGAGTGGCAGAGGTCTTCTAATATGTTATTCAAAGCCTTCAACTTCCTTCCAATATTCTGTTAAGTCATAGCTTCCATTCGTCGGATATTATGCAAACAGGTCCAAGGTTTTCGAAGAGAAGTCCAGGTTGAGACTTAAACGACGTTGTTGTGATTGGAATGGAACTGGTGCTGGAGATTGATGGGATTAGTAGACAGGTCAAAAGTAGCCTTTTTTCGTGAAGCTTGTCGTTCACCCTGGTTTGTCGGAGTTTCTGAGTTAGTAATGCTTGTGTCATTTCTTGGTGTTTCGTCTGGTCGCTTTATCGGAAGATGACGCACCTTCGGTTTGGATTGGGAGTAGTGCAAGCTTGTGGATGGGTCTGCGTATAATGTTTCCCTTGACTCGGACGTCAGCTACTCGTGCGAGACCATAATGACCTTAATGATTCTACAGAGAGGCCATTTTAACGAAGGTGTTTCGTCTTCCTTGATGATAATTAAGGTGTCTATTTGCTTCGTATTTTTTTAGTGCGTCCATATAGGGCCGCAGAATAATAAGGTGATAAGATGAGCAAAAGGAATGACCCTGTGGAATTGGAATTGAAGACATTCGAGATCCAGCAAAACTCCTTCCTTAGAAAGAAGAGAAAAAAAGAAAAAAGTCGAACTGCCCCGTCTGGGGTTTGAACCCGCAATACTTTCTTCGTTGGATCAACGCCTTAACCACTCATCCCCGCGCCTTTTATCAATTTCGCGACAATAAAATAATTTGTTCGGTGCGTTTGAAAATACTTCTATCCGTTCAAGGTGTACTAATAATATAATCGCGTCAGCTGTCCTCATTGCTCTCGCACGTTCTTGATATTTTAGCCTTCCTTTCTAAAGAATCACCTCCACGATCCATATACCGTCTATCTACCCATACCCAAACGATAAAGGCATACTGGTTTCTAAAACGTCATCCTTACTTCATCCAAGTAAATGTATCTATTTTTGATTTATCATTTCCATCGCCTCTGGTTTTACGGTAGTAATACTCTCGCAATAGAAGACCGCCCGATAGGATTATAAAAGTTTAAAAAAAAACTGAACTAAACAAAAGAAATACGGATCTAATCATTCCGAGATGTTTAACCTCATTGCTAATAACAATTTGTTACATAACATTAATTTATTCTCAAGTTACATGATTAACCTTATTGTTAAAAAAGATAGCATGAATTTATCAACATTTTTCCAAATGTAGGTTAGAAATAAGGTCATGGAGACATTTTTTTGAGACTATGAAAAAATCTCATTTCTGTTAAATTCATCACACAACACTCTTTCTATTGGTAAGGCGTGCATATTATAATCTTCAACGCGAGACTAAATGATGAAATACGTGTACCACAACCGATCTCACCGCTTAGATTTATAAGAAGTAACGTTTTACCTCTTAATTGAATTAAGGTATGTCATGACCATTCGCCAGTTTTTGTTATGACATTGGTTTTATTTTTATTATGTGTACTAATTCCAATTTGAGCTGTACTTGTTTTTCTAATAAATGATTCCCAAATTAACATTTTCACCATTATTCTTATGTTATGTTGGTTATATTACTGATAATCGCTAAGAGCTCCTCCAAACATATTCGATGTCCCTAGGCAAAACATTATGACCTTCTTAGATCCAGCAAAAAGTGAAAGTATTAAGGTCACTGTTACTTAAGACAAAAAAATTTGCGAACCGTTGTGTTTCTAATTGGCAACGCATTATGCAGTTTCCAAAAGGTAAAAACCATTCACTACTGACATCGCACAAATAAGAAAACTTGGTTGTGAAAAAAACTTGCGTCTCCGAGAAATATTTTGGAATTGACTGGTTATGACGTATACACAACAAAATTTGGCCGTTGACATCACCGACTTTGGCCATTTCGTTAAATGCAAAACATAAGAAAGCAGACGGCAGACGGTAAGACGTGGCTACCTACGCGTAACTTTCGGTAACTTTTTCTCCTCCCAGTAGGAGTCAGTAAGGTTCCGGTTACGTAACAAATTATGACCGGATCTGTCTTCCGAAAGGTAATTTTTTACTTTGATCGTTGCAATGTTTTGGGTGATAATATTTTTATGCAACACTCCTGGCAGTGAAGGTAAACAAAAGGAATTTTTCTTCATAAACTAGCCTTGGTAATGGAACAGCAAAATTTGATTAAGATTTTCTGCTGCCTTGAACTTGATCGTAATTTCGTCGTAGATTCGCTGATCACGCTTGCAAACAATTTTCACATTGCGAGTTATGTGTTTGCTCAAGTTATTTTCCTGTGCTTTGTTTCATTCAAGTGCAGCAAGTTGAAACACTGTAAACATACTAAGATCGAAGAGTAAATGTCGGTAGGCATGCTCCATAGCGTGGAGAGGTGAGGCCATTTGCTGACGGTTCGAACGCAGAAGCTATTTCACTTTCACTGCATAAATCACCTGTGTACATTTTTAATTCGCCGCGATGTTTTTGTCTTTATTTTGTTTGTTTATCCGCATATGCGAGTAATTTATTAGTGAAATCATGATTTAGTTTTTTTTTCATTGCGGTGTGATTTGAAACATCGTCTAATTCAGATTCATTATAAAATTTGGAATACTTAGGCTTGTTAGAAGAGTTTAGGCTTGTAATACCATATCCTTCACCTCTCGATCCATCCAAGCCGTAGGCTGGGACACAATTTTCGCTAAAGTGCCCCGTTTTATGGCTGTACCGTGAAAACGTTTGCGTGAAAGATAGCAGAAAACTAGGGGGATTCTAGATCCATCCCGTCATATTACATAATCACCCTAGCTCCTGGCCTTGGGTATGACTGCATTGCTAGGCAGGTTTGAAAAATTGCCAAAGTTCTGCCTGGAAAACTATGACGAGGTTAGGCAAGCGGTAGAATTTTTTGAAATTATGGATGGGCCCCTACACCCGACTCTGATTTGAATCCGTTTGTGTACAGAACTGGAAATCTTCCCATTATTATCTGGTCGGAATCCGGATATTGGCGTCTTTACCGAAATTTATTTTGTGATCATGTAGTTGGTAGAGAGCGCATTATATTGCTGCTGTGCCCGTCGGTTTTCTCGATCCGGCAACCTGCAGCTCGAGAATTACGTTCAGTGCTTCCGACGGAGTTCTACTCATGGCGCCCGTTATTCCAGTTAAGCCATTCTTTAGACTTTACCTACATATTCTGGATCTGATATATTCTTTGGCAAAAGTGGACCACCACTGCGGAGCCATATATCATCACTCGGCTAATCACGGCCGTGTATAGCCATATGCGGCTCCAAACACAATCTCTTGCCGAAAGTCTGCTTACGGACATAAAGGTGAAACCCCAATGTAGGCTTGGCTTGCTTTAGTGCTTTGCTTTTCTTTGACATATCAAATAAACCAATGCTTTGTTATGGGAAAAACCAAATGACAAAGCGGCAAAGCCAAAGTAAAGCAAAGCAAAGTTCGAAATGACCAATGTTCAATTTTTTGATGCTTTGTATGCTTTCGCGTTCGTTTAATATTTATTTTGCTTAGAGAAATAAATGTATGTAGAGGTTTGAGAAACTTTATTTCATAAAGAAATTATTTATTTGGGAATAACATTAACTATAAATATTTAAGAGTTCAAAATTAATCTGAGACAACTATTTCTATATCCCATTTTAAGAAATTTCTCGTAAATGTTTGAACAGTTAATGCCATAAACCATTTGTGCTTCTTTATCACTCTACACAACAATAGATATTTACATCCGATCCTTTGTTCTTTTTATGAAACAATAATGTCCATTCCAAATGAAAAATTCCGCAAAATTCATACCTCTTACCTCTTTCGTATACTATTTTAGTCCAATCAATCTACAAAAATCCATCTAATAATTGCCATCAGGAAACAAAAAATATGGTTATATAGGAAAAAAAATTCTAAAAAAGATAGCGTTTTTTGTTTTTGAATTTGGCATGGCGAACCTAACCTAAAAAATTCCTGAAAGTGAAAAAAACGCTTTTTTGCGAATAACAAAAAACTTGAGCTCGGATCGAAAAAAATCAAATTATATAGTTGTAGGTATTCAAATTATCTTTCGATTGATATATAAAGTTATAGGTTAGCGCACAAAACATAGAGATAAAAGCAAAAAACTGTTAAAATTCACGTTGTTTTAATTTGTTAATAACTTTTGTTTAACGCAACTTAGATATTTTCTATTTGGCAAAAATATTGCTTCTTGCTAGCTGAAAAAGCAGTTTTATTTTTGTTGCGAAATATTGAACACTTTCCTTGAAATTTCACTTTTTGTAAGAAAAGTCGTTCTTCTAAAAACGCTCCTCTTGGTCTGCGGATTCTTCTAGAGTACCGTTCTGGAGCTTCAAATTTTCTTCAATACTTGTACTATCACGTACAAGTAACAAAAAGTCTATTAAAAAGTTTTCCAGTACTTAAAATGACCCCCAAAAACATATTAATAATGAAAAAACAGACTCAAAAAGTTAGTTTTTACAATCGAACGTCTATTTTTTCATTATTAATATGTAAAGTAACTAAAGCAAAGCGTGTATTTGGATTTGTTTTGCTTTGGCTTGTTGGGCTTGTTTTGCTTTAGCACGTGGTACCTGAAAAGCTCACCAAGTTCAAGCAAGCCAAGCCTACATTGGGGTTTCACCTTAATGAGGGCATACTGGCCTTTCTTGCCCTTTCTTCTATATTAAACCTCCTTTGGCTCCAGAATAAGACCCAAGTACTTAGCTGACTGGGATAAGCTCAATACTCTACCGTTAAGTGAAGCTGGACTAAAGGTAGATAATTTAGTCCTGTTGCAGAAAAACATCGGATTGACGGATAGTCGGCAGCGGTAGAACCATGCGCTAAACCTTCCAAGAGCCATCTCCATAATCTTACTGATTGTGTGGGCGAATGCTTTTTGGCCTGTAATCTCTTGCTGCTTCATGTCCGCGTCTGCCGATCTTCCGAATGAAGATAACTTTAACCCTCCTCCTGTCATGCGTCTTTTCGTCTTTTCGAGCATATTATCCATGTTAAGGGCGGCTCCTTGTCAGTCGGCGTGGGTTTTTAGGATTAGTGCCAGGGCTTCCCCTGAAAACTATGTCCCTGTGCCTTCTCCCTGTTTGTTATTAGATGCCGATCAATTCCGTTGCTTATCTGCTATCACATTCTAAATGGAGTGTTGCAAGTTATGTCAGTTTTCAATAAGTGGATACGGAGCTGTGGGTGTGTGGAGCGTAGGGTTTCTCATACCGAATAACTCGGAATCGGATTCGGCGAATCTTTCCTCTGGGATGCGAAACCGGGATCCGTTTCTGAAATTCGCCGAATCCCGATTCCCCGATTGCTCGATATGAAATTCACTATTAAAATAAATATTCTTGATTATAACCAAAAATACAATTAGTTGTGCCATCTGTTAGAAACTTTGGTAATTACAAGTAACAACTTGACTCAAAATTTCAAAATTTGAAAAAAATTAAATCTGGTCTTTGTATTTTATGTCATGATGATGAAAATTGTATTGACATTTTAGGATTCTCGATTGTTTTAGTTTCAGTTTAATTTTTCAAATTCAAAATTTGGTTTAAAAAAAAATTAATTTAATTATGGCAACTAAAAGATCTAAAGTTTGGAATTATTTTACCGTGGAACCAACAACTAGCAATTCAAAACAAGCAAAAGTAATTAGTACATTTTTGTTATGTTATTATGTTATTTTTTTATATTTTTATTTGCAAAAGTAGAACTTTATATTGTTAATTTAATTTATTACTGAATTCTCTCTAATAAAATATATATTTTTTTGTAAATTAAAATTAGGGGTTTTTACTTGGAATCGGAATCAGCGGTTCCCAGTTTTAAGGATTCGGATTCGGCGTATCCAAAAAAGGCCGGGTTTTGAGAAACCCTATGCGGAGGTCTTCCGATTCAACATCGAGTCAGATTTTATTTGTTATCTGCCAACCTGTTGGTAATGACTCAGTTCTAAAATACTTCATTGAGATCGAGTCGAGTTTAAACATTATAGCATCTCTGTCTGCATTTTTCTTCAAATTCCTCAACATAAGAAACTGGAGGCAAGTTGCGGGGCAGAGTGACGTCTGAAGGAAGAAGCTGATGGAGGTCAAGGCTCTAGTTGGGCTGTAGAGCCATCGAAAAAGAAGATCGGTTACCCTTCTACAAGCACTTCAGTATGGTTTGCAGTACCTTTAACAAAATGTCTTTTCATCTTCAGTAGACTCAAACGACTTTCTGGAGCTGATAGCAAATAGAATTCTTTATCCTCTTATCTCCTCGTATTCTGCGTTATCCATTTCAATACTGATATGTCACATTCTAGTCCCGATCTACCCCTCACTCAATGGGTAAGGCTTATCACAGGGCTCGTTACGTGTTTAAGTATCTTAAAGATCTCTACGTTGACATTATTTTCGCTATGCTCCTAACAATATGCCCCTCATCTCAAGAAAAAATCCTCTGGAATACCTAGACCTCATCCAAATCTTAGATGGCAAGCAATATGGCTATAGATAAAAAGCGGTACTGGTTAACTTTTTATCTATCAAACCGGACACACCCGTTTCTGTTGAAGATTGCTTGACAGGTAAATATACATAATCGCTTCACACATATCTCCCTGTCAATCGATGCCTTTTAACTGATTCTAATGCCTAATCTCCAATGGAAAACCAACCACGAACCAACCAACCAAAGTGCTGCTAACTATTCCTTCTTATTGTAAATTGAGTTACCTGGCTCGCTCGTGTTTTGGTTGACTTGTGTAACTTTCCGTACGTGTTAGTTAAACCATTTAATACCCCGGCTTCACCGGCCGAACTGCGCAAGTTTGAGAAAATTACTCTACTGAGTTTAATTTTTTCTTGATTTCCCATACATTTTCACATTTCGAAGTTAAGAAAAATAAAGTCTGATTTCGCCCAACAGAACCTGAAATCAAGCTTGAAAGTAAAAGCTCGCTCAAAAGAGAGTAATCAACTGGAATCGTGGAATGCCATTCCAGGGAGCTTTTGCATTTCTGACTTCCGGCGAAAAAGCAACAACAATTTCAAGTACTGAACTCGACTTTAGCCGGTGAACTTATGCCGATTGAAGTGAACTTGATTAAACTGATGCCGGTGAAGCCGGGTATAAGTTGCCATATGAAATCCAGCGGGTTTCTTGCAGTTGTTCTAAACAATTTAGTACAGAAAAATGCCAAATATCAAGGCAAAAATGAGGTTAATGTTGGATCCACACTACGCGGACTTATCTCATACGCGCTTTTGCCTTTTTTTCATATAGAGTTTTTAATGGCAAAGGCAGTACGGCCGAACTGCGCAAACAAAAGGGTGTGCTTAAAAAGGTACATTGTACTTCCACACTATACGGGATTTTTAAATGAAAATTGATTTTTTTTTCAATGTAGTTTAATCAATATTCATTAAATAATTATTTTCTTTCAGATTAGTTCTTATTTTAAAACTCACGATTCAGAATATTTAAAGGTCTTTCTGCCAAAAGCACGTGGGATCTAAGTCCGCGTAGTAAGGACGGGCCTTACGTGTAATTGCAATATGGCGCCAAAAAATATGACAACACAAAATTGAAAATGGCATTTAATTGGAGTGCTGCTATATTAGCTAATATTTGTAAATCATTTATTTTATCTATAATTCCACAATTTTGACACAGCACTCCCGATCAAAACAATTTTCAGCTAATTCAGCCAACTGGTTGGTTGGTTGGTTAGTGGTAGGTTTTCCTATTGGACATTAAGCATCCCAGCGAGGAAGAAGAGCGCTTCCACACGGCATTTAATGCGCTTCTTTGAAAGCATGGAGTGCTTGCTTGTTCCATTCCACTTCATTGCATTTTTACATGTGGATGTCATCAGAAAGATGCGATTCCTCTTTCTTTCCTTAAACGCGCTTCTGAAGCTTGTTAAATGGATGCAGCGGGAAGCACTTGGGATTATTGTTCGCTCTGGATATAGGAGGGTTTGAAGCTTTTTTTTAATTGAAGGGGAAAGCAAAATAGCTAAAGAGAGAATAAATATTTCATACATAAAAACAGAAAGTGTCCTTCACTAATCATACTAATGACTTGCGCAGCGCGACGAAAACTGATCCAAATCCAAATATACAAAATAAAGAGAATTCGCAGCTTGCACCAAACCTATTTCCGATTCGTAATGCTGTGGAAGCGCACCACTAAAGCTTCCAGTGGAAGCACTTGCTTTATTTCCCGCTGGAATGATTCTACTCTTAATCCGTGTATCTCCGTGTATTTCAACCTTACTCGAGGGAGGGAGTTCACCATGCGTAACTTTCTTGTCTTTACAAGGAGATATGAAAGTGTATGTAAATTTCAGAACCAAGAAAGAAGAGGAGTAGAAGTGAGGAAGCACATTGTGCATGTGTGTTAGTTTTCACGCCGAAAATTTTTGTTGAAAAAGTAACAACACTCTCCTCTTGCTCCTTTGCCATTTTTGGTTCTGTATTTTGAAGTGTCTGCTCCTACAACGCTATCCCTAAAAGGTATCATGGTACTATCTGCACCTTGGTGGTACTACCTGCATGCCGATTTTCACCTGCTACCAATCGAAAATGTCTGTACTCATCCCGTAGTTCCTTTTTGTGTAACATACAAAAGGCGTCCTTATCCTACTAAAACCTCTCAAAAATGGCATTAAGTATACTTAAGTGAACAAACTATTCTATCTTAATACAAATGCATATAGTCATTTATAGCAAAGTACATTCAACCTGCAAAAGTTAAAATAAATTGATCATTCGGTAAGTAGCACAAGCGGTATAACCGATCGATTATTAGTCAAATTTCGGCCGCTTCGATTGAATTCGAATTGACTGCGTGACTTGATCATATTGCATAAATTTTTAATTTTTATAAAATCTTCTTACATAATCTCTATTAGTGTTACCTGATCAATAACTGTGAAAATACCCAATGCACCTATGCAGGTCCAGATCAAGTTTAACAACCAGAGCTCATAAGTTACGACACGTGCTTCTCCGTCGTACACATTTGTATATGCTGTAAAAACGGGTTTTCCAGAAGCCACGAAAGTAAACAGAAACCACTGCTTTTACCAGTAATTCCTAAAAAACTAGTTATTATTTTTCTCTCTACATTTTCCTTTCCACGGAATAAGATTCACGTTGCATTCCGGTGCGAAATTCACTTTTTACGGAACGGTTTTGCCCCACATTCATAAAAGGATTGCAGGAATTACCGGTTGCTAGAA
This sequence comes from Thereva nobilitata, assembly GCA_963855945.1. NCBI lineage: Eukaryota > Metazoa > Arthropoda > Insecta > Diptera > Therevidae > Thereva > Thereva nobilitata. Next base: position 41,008,117 of record OY979697.1, read on the forward strand.
CTTGATTGTAATGTTTTTATGCATATGGTCAAAACAAATGAGTGGTATTCCTCTTCCAGGTCATTTAGGAGAGTCATACCAGAAAATGTGCATTTTATAATAAAGATGTGATGTAAAGTGGGACAAGTTTTGCTAAAAAAATATGACGAATATGTCTAAAAATAATAATCATTAAGCTTCAAAATATTTTTAATTCATTCTGAAATTTAACTATCTAATGAGGCAATTACCGTATTAGCAATCTGTTTTGGTTAATAAACCGAAAGATAAAATAAAAACTTGGTTGTTTCTCAATAGTATGTCTAATGAAATTTTACTTAATATAATAATAAATGTAAATTTTACTGTAATTGTTAAAGGTGTGCCAAATTCAGAAAACAGGATCCACCTTAATCGGCTTCATCAGCAACATTGCTCAATTTGCGAATTTTTCCACAAATTAATTTCAAAACGTTTAGATGAAGGTTGGTTGGTTCCAGAGTTAAAATGTTGTAAAATAACCTAATAACATGCATGTTTTCTGTTTTGGAAATAGTTGTAATTGTTTGTATTTAGTAAGAAACTTCTTTCGTAATTCAGTTAATACGAACAGAGAAGACATACTCAGCGGGAAATTAAGCGTTCTAAAAGGAATAATGTGTAGTGTTTCTTTTGAAACAATAAAATACTTACCGTAGCTTGCACTCATTCATTCTTTTAGTTGCATCTTAGCGGAAACTGTGACCTATTTGATTTGGTCTATTTTTCCAATCCCGTCGTTAAAAAGCTTGCAGCTTAAGGCTTTTGATATATTTTGAAATCGATTTGGGATTCATATGCCAAATCTCCCTGGGAGCAGGAAAGTCGCGATGGCGGAAGCCTAATCTCCTACTAGCTGTAGCCTCGCAGAACCGACAAAAGTTTGCCCGCTGTAGCTTTGTCGATTTGAATAAATCTTTTTGCTTGACGAGCACCTTGGGTCCCGGTCCAACTATGACGAAACGCCTAATCGACCCAATTCCTGCTAACTGGGTTTATGTGACAGATGGCTAAGCTGTAGAAAGGTTCCGGACGAACAAGTGATGTGTTTAGCCCTAGCCAGGCCCTGCGTGACCCGGAATCCACATCAGCGTAAAATTTTTGTTCCTGCTGAGGGATTTCATAGATAGGAAACAATCCAGGACTGTCTTTGATGACACACTCTGGGATGTAATGGCCAACAGGGGAGCTTTTGTATAGCGGTGTCTCCTGTCGTAGGCAAGCGGTCGCACGTATTCCCTCGGGCACCGATGTACGATTTTTCACCGCTGCTTTTTTAATGTCAGAAAAGGACGATTTTAGAGCTCTATTAATACTAGGCTGGGCACAAACCTGAGTTACGAGTAGATACTTCAATTTGAAAAACAATGAGGGTAGTGCCTTGGGCCATATACGCCCAGTCCTACTCCATTATCGATTTTGGAACCAAATGGCCATGCTTCTTCTAAAGAGGAGCCTGCCGTGCTGCCATTCTGACCGACTTCCGATAATTACCATACGCGGTTTGTGGAAGTCCAGAGTGTCAGGAATGGTATCGGCATTGGCTCCAGGTTTAGTTCCTATAGAATCGATAGGTGATCGACAATGTCTTCTGGCTTAAGGGAGAATAGCCCCGTAGACACAGCGCATGCGGTGTAAAGCCATCATATTACTCCTAATCTTCAATTTTATGCGGAGTGAACTACATTGATCTTGTTAAACAATTACAGGCTATCTTCGTTGATGTATACGGCCCTCAATCGAAGGTTTCCAGGAGAGCTTTTGATCCAGGATCATACATAAATATTTAGCTTCCTCTGAGAAAATATTTTTTTTTACCTTCTAGAGAGGGAACTTTTAAATGTAGTTTCCTTCTATTAGTAAATGGTACGATGACAGTTTTTTGTGGGCTAATACTTAAGTTCATGCTCCGATACCAGCTATGCACAGCACATATAATAGAGCGACTTGAATGAGGTCTGAGGTGGTGCCGTAATGCCCGCCGTTGATCGTTATGACGATATCAACAAGAAGTTCGTCGATTACGATTACCTTGGCCTTTAGAATCCATTATCGTACCCGATCCACAACTTTTCTTAATAGTTATCACTTTGATACTGAGAAGAGCCATGATCCATCTGGCAGTGAGCCCCTTTTTGCTGCAGCTTCATTGATCGGTTCAAAGGTAACGTTGTCAAACGCACCCTCCGCAAAATTGCAAAGAGAGATTCCCTTGGAGCGGAAGAACCTCTCGTCTCGATATGCTCTCACTACCACGTGAATGAAAGGTGTGGGTTCGCTGTAAGACCCTCCTAAATATACTGTCTAAAACCTTTTTCATCGTTTCCAGGAGAAAGGAGGAGAGGCTGATTTGTCGATAGGATTTTGCTTCCTTATACGATTTTCTCCCCGATTCAGTGATAAATACCACCCTAGCCTTCTCAATCACCTCAGATAATGGGTTAGCGCAAAGCTACCCGGAACATTGGCAGCAGGATTGGTAAGATCTCTTGCCCATTCGATCTTACCCGCTGACCAAATCCTATTTGCCACACCTTTGTTCTTAATCAGCCCTATTCTCGTTATCGAGTGATGTTACGGATGTCACTTCGACCTTAAATCTTTATTCTCATTGTCAATCTAAGAGACTCCTGACGACTAGATTTACAAACGTCGTATTCTAATTGTCGCAAGGTGGTGTGTGAAGTGATATTTCCCTCGATACGTTTGTAGGTATCGACAGTTGCATTCCACCGCGTCCCTCGTAGTCACGTCACTCGCCAACGAGAATAACCACCATTGTAAAACCGGTAGGAAAGCACTACCGTAATATGATTTTAACATTGCATGTCGTAGACTCGATTATCTTTATTTAATGACACACGTATGCCATCTGTCGAACGATAAATCATATTAAATTATTTTAGACGTTTTCCAGAGTCAGCTGATTTTGGTTTTAATCTTACTTGAAAATGAATGAAAAATATTTATTTTTTTTTATTTTTCGTTCTCTGACACTTTTCACTACATTACCACTTGTTACAACTGTCATAATATAATGAGGTATGTTAACGTGTGTCACCCCCTAAAGGCGTTCCTTGGAAATTACGAATTTTAGTTATATTTTGATTGCCTTGTGTCGAGGCTATTACTAGCCTCTTATAGATGCGTGGAATCGAACTTGCCATCCCTGAAAGTCATTCTCTCGCCCAACTCCTAAAATATAGTTTCCAATTGGCAAAATTAGTCAACTTTCTGCTAAAATTGAACGATTGCTTACAAACTGATTACTTTGGCAGTAAAGTGCAAGTAATTTTTTCGAAAGCACTTAAGATTTTTTTCATTGCGTAGTTTTGCAAAACGGATGGCTGCTTGTGCGGTATGTGAAGTGCTATGATATGCGCAAGTGCAAGTCTAGAATTAAATGCAGTCGCTCTTTGTATCGCCTACCCTATAAATGAAATTGATCCTTTAAGTACTTGTTCGATATTCTAGCATTTTGTTTTTGTGGTTCTTTAGTTATATATGTACTTACGACGCAAAACCCTTGGAATCAAATGTTTCCTTTCATTAGAAATATTATTTCCAGTGACTTTGTTAGAATGTAAAAGTAGAATGTAAAGTGTGTGCACATGTAATATCTGGCATCAAGTATGGCCGATATGCAGTACAATTGGTATATTCTTAGTTCATTGTTAAGGTCCTGCTGAAGGTTGATGGGGGCGATTTTGTCGCCCTATCAATTCCTTCGACGTATTTTTCACTCCACGTAAAAGATTTGGTACGCTGCTTTTTATTATTGCATGGTAAATTTTTATGGTCGCACGTTGTTACTTTCGGCTAAACTTGTTCTATCTACTTCTCAGCCTGTTGTCAAATGATGATTTGACCTTCGAGGGGAATTACAGGAATTTCTCAACTTGATATACTTATGCCTAAAGCCTAAACTACATTAAAAATCAGTGCAGTGCAGCACTGCACAGTATGTTGCAGTGGGTTATTGGAGAATGCGTGGTAAAACACATTGAATAAGCAGTGTTTTGACATACCTTCTACCTTTTGTCATTTTTTTGTAGTCCCTGTGACTTGTTTTATAGAAAGTCCTTATTTATCACTAATTCTTTAAATTTTTCGTCATCCATTTTGACAACAATGGCAATGACAACTTCACATGAATGTTTTTAGAAATTGGCAAGCAATGCGAAGCAGTTTTTTTCGAAATTAGCCTAAGACAAAGCAGTGCATTGCAAGGCAGTGAAGTTAATGTGAGTTGCCACATGGAGTTACAAGAAGTCTAAATGTCACGACGCAGTGATGCACTGCACTGCGTTTCAATGTAATTCAGGCTTAAGGGACTCATGTGGGGAATGTTTGTACGCTCTATAGCTGTACGCTCGGTTTCTTTAGCTTTAATTCCGTTCATTCATTCCCCATTAAACCATCTGTTTGGCCTAGACTTTATAGTTTCGATAGAATAAACAATGAACAACACATTCCGGTCGGATGATTTTGGTGAGAACGATAATGGCAGTGTTCGCACTGGCACCACGGAAACACAAATCCCAGTCAGCGGCTTGTAAAAAGCGAAAAGCTCCAACCAATTGACTTTATCATAGTGGCAGACAGCTCTTTTGTGAACTGAGTTGATTGGAGTAGAAGATGGGTATTAGCGCTAACTAGATAGTGCAGTGTTTCGAGCTAAGCCGGTTTAAACGTTGCGGTGAACGTTTGATTCGAATGTTGGCTTCCAACGTTGGAGTGATACCCATCACAGCCCGAACGTGTCCAAACCTGACCGTTGGACCAGGGGCGGTTTCAGAGGGGGGTAATTGGGTAATTACCCCCCCTAAGAACTTTATGTTTATTCTTGAAAATTACCAATATTTCAAACAAACAAGTAAAGTTATGGCGAATCTAGTCGGCGATCTATGACGGTGAATTTTTCCAAGACTGTTGGAGAGTCGTGGAAGGGACCGATACATGAGACTACCGCTAATATGGCACGCTATGACTGATTCCACACGAGCGTACACACGACATGACAAGAGTGGGCTGCAAAGTGGTTTATGAAGAAGAGGGTGAGAGAGGACGATGGGAAGGGCACACAAATTTGAATGATATTTTCGATCGAACACTTGGACAGATCTTGCATTGTTGTTGTTTTTTTCTGAAATTCCCTTTTGCTCGCAAAGAGAATGTCTCAAACAACAGCAGAGCCAGTATGGTTTGTTGCCTGCAAGTTGTCCCCTCGTATAGAAGCTCATACGATTTTTCACCGAACACCAAAAGGGAATTGACGATTGCATACGACTTCTGTCTGTCGTGTGTACACTCGTGTGGAAACAGCCTATGTAAACAAAATGAAGTTAACTGCTCAAGCGCCGTAAGAGAAGTGATGACTTTCTTCCTTCCTGGCACTTGAAAATATCGTTTCGTCCCAACCTTCAGGCGTTTGGTAACCTCGAGGGCGTTGGTGGGGTGAAAAAGGGCCTAAATTGAAAAAAAATTCTGCGGCTGCGTGGGTAGGTTCTATTAGGGCTGATTGGGCCTCCTCACACGGTGCCATATTCATGGCAAGTAAAACCGGTTTTATAGATGAGAGAGGGGAGGGAACGGAAGAAATTTACGAACAAAACCGGTCTTACTCAACCGGTCTTACGCATCGTGTGAACTGGCCCAATAACCGTTAAATACTAGTGGCAGACGTTTTTGACCATTTGCTAAGGGGGGGGGGGGTGAAATGGCAACTTCAGCTGGGGGTGGCTTGGGGAGGGTGCAACTGGTATTTATGGAATAAAAACAATATCCAAGTTTTTCCTTTTTTTAAATTACCCCCCCTAAGCCAGTTGGCTGGAAACGCCCCTGCGTTGGACGCTTGGCATTTACACGCATCTGCCACACGATAAGCCTTACCATCAAGCATCCAAAGTTGGAGGGTGTTCATAGGATCGTGTAGAGCCGGCTTTACGAAGGGGCGAGTCAAGCTCGGCGGAGTACCGTATTGGATGAGATGTAAAAGACAGACCACAGAGATGAGGGGCTGCAACGTCTGGAATTGTTTGTGTACAAGTAATTATACCAAACTTAATAGAAATAGTTGAGTGGGGCCCACTTTCGATTGGTTAGATATCGGAAGACACTCAAGCAGCGCATAACAAAAATAGAAAAAAAAACCCATAAAAATTTTGTTAGAAAATATTCTAAAAGTTGTCATTTTTGGGCGTCGTATTCAATCGTTTTCTGGTCACATCCGACCCTTATGTTTTTGAGCATACCATACATCGTGTTGTTTTTAACAAATGCAATAAATAACGGATTCATAATCTAGCAACATAAAAAGGCCTTGATTATTCAGTTTTGTAAAAACTGGATAAGCCTTTCGAACTATCGAATACGCGTTTTCGTAGAAATCGGATGCGTTTTTTTAAAAGCATTCGCCATATTAGATTACGCCATATTGATAGCGGATTCGTGATCAGCGATGTGAAAATCACTTATAATTTTCCGTATATAGGGCAATACATATCTACATTAGTCTATTGGGTAAACAAATGTATTGTTGTAAACAAGATTTATAATTCAACTTTGTTGGGCATGAAATCTTTGTAGATTCTAAACTACCTCTGAACCCTCTACGGATTTTTTTTTAAATTAACGTATGCATTGCATGAACATTGAAATCTTCAATGAACGATGCTTCCTGCATCGAGAGAATGAAGCTAGGTGTTTTAATTAAGTACTGGAGATGCTCTGCTCATATGATATGAGGATGAACAAAACCGCCAGTCCTCATAATTTTATTACAAATTTAGAGCTTATTGTCATTATTCCGCACATTTACAATTTAATTCACGAAAAAAATTCTCTACTACTATATCAATCGACGAGAGTGCTGTAATTGCTTAAGCTGATAAACTTCAACTCACACACGCCAAAAACCTGTTAATTAAGAAAGAAAGTTGGAAGCAGCCAATTGTGAGCAAGTTTTTGTTTACTTCGTAAATATGCGCCAGCGTCAAAAACCAATTAAGTGAAGTTCAAAGAAATTTTCAAGACTTTTCGATGTAGACTTAATTTTAGTCCGAATCCATTCAATTGCGTAAGAAATTTTGTAAATTTCAATTTCTATATTCGTAAGGCACGTGGAATGTTACGCGAAATTATTTCTTGAACCTATTTCTGTTTGTGAATTTTAATATATACATATATAGAAAGAGGCAATGTGGGATTTTTGAAGACGTGCACAATGTGCCGTGCATTTGATATGGGAAATGTTATTTACGCTCTTACTCTCGGAAATAATTATCATTGCTCTGAAACTAATAAGGCAAAAGTGTGTACGGCACACGTACATTTAACATACCCCTAATTTGCAGCAGTTATTCAGCAGATTTGTTTGTTAATGGAAAGTTTTGAAAAATATTTAAAAATACAACATTCACGCCGTACAAAACCTTGCAGTTATTAAATTATGGGTACAGAATTATATACATACTTATTTCTACAAACAAACCTGCAATTCAAAGATACGCTTGTTACAATTTTTAATCATACTTCTCTCTTTATGGATTAATTTTAAAGTGTGTAAAAAGGTACTTCAGTGTTAATAAAATGGTGCAGCCAGCGACCCTATGAGGCTATGTGAGTAGTAATTGCGGCGGTGTTGAAAGTTTTATAGTTTTGTTCGTCCTTTGCAATTGCGTTTTTGGTCCCATCAAATGCTAGTGCAGTTTTACTAAGCGGTCCCCCAACTGAGGACTATCCACGTCCAATGCTGCTTAATCTACGTAAACGAGCCTGAACAAGCTTTAGGGTAAAAAGCTCTCCGAATACTTAAGGCATGTGGTGGTACTTCTGTTTCAAACGGCAAAGTGAATCTAATAGTTGACCTTTCTCGTAATATTTTGCGTATAACTTTATCTGAGGATTTGCGATGGAATGATCGCATACCTAGGATTTCTTAAGAGATGTAAATTTCTTCTTCCACCAGCAGTCAGGGCTATAATCTATATTCATCCTCGCCTCGGGTACAACTCAATTACCTGGGTGGGCGCCTTGAAAACCACTTGAGTGTGGCTGGACAAGGTGCAAAACCGCGCCATCCAAATAATCGGAGATGGTAGCTTTGGCATTGACTCATTGACGCAGGAATGCAGCAGCCTTGTCATAATTGAATCGCTATTACCATTATCGCCCTTCATCCTCACACGCTGCAATTCTCTTTTTCACGCACAGTAGAAGTTCTAGAAGTTCGTTTATACAGTGGCGAACAAAAGTCAACGTAAACCATACGTACACCATATAAAATAGCGAAAATTCGTTAACTATAGCATAAAAAAAATAGTGATATTACAAAATTGGTATAATCCTTTGTACAAGAACATTATATTGAAATTGCATAATAAAATTTATTCTACAAAAAATAATAATAAAAAATTGCAAAAAATTTTAAGTGTACGTAGACTTTTGTTTTTTGTAAATTCTGTATTATAAAATGTTTTGGTACTTATATTGTAAAATATCACAATTTTTTACAATTTTTAAAAATAAAATAAAAATACGAATTTTCGCTATTTTATATGGTGTACGTTGACTTTTGTTCGCCACTGTAAATAGAACAATTCCTGGCTGAGGAACTATCTCCCATAATCAGTTTTTCCGAACTCGTACAACATTCAAGATTTCAAACGTAAGGTGCATCACCATCTGCTCCAACACCACGCAGACCTCCCCTGACCTATTATATTTTCTTCTATCCTTCAAACTAAGCTTATTACTAGACATTACAGCATCACATGAACGCGACTGGTAGTACAAATAGCGATTCCTAAGCTTCATTTCTCCAGATAAATAAAATTCATTTGTAATGAGGTTTGCCTAATAAGACCCTTATGAGAAACTGATAGGGCATACCTCACTTCACTACCGCAGTTTTTTTTGTGGGGTCCTCATGAGGAACCTACAAGACAATCCCTCTGTCGGCATGCCCTCATTTGCCTCATAGGGCCCACACACTACATGAAGCATGCCCCTTTAAATTCGTTGTACTTAGCGAACAAATTATTGTATTTTTAAAAGAGTATTGTGGATCTTATAAATTGTCTTATGCACGTTGTACGAAAAAAAATTTAACACTCTAGTTTCACCATAACAGTTATGAAAACTGCATTCTTCTAACCTGAGGTCTATCTTGCTTACTACATAAAAATATAGAAAAAGGAACTATGTTAACTTATACTAAAATTCCCTACAGTTATTTACGCATTTCTTATGATCCGTTACAGAATATACTTATTTATAGGTACTAGCGATAAATGTACTGAAAACACCATTAACATGAAAACATCGATACCTTTAACCAACCAGTATTTGCCACCTTTGGATTTTCTTCAGTACAATATTTTCTATATATTATTTTCTATAAATGTATCGATACTAATACGATAATTGTACTGTGCAATGAAAGATGCCTTTGCGTACCCCAATAATCATGACATAACTTATTTCTTAATTTTCTTCCTCATTCCCGAAATGGATATACAACATTACATCGTGTCATTGTTAACGCGTTTCTTTCTTGAACTCGGCAATGAATAACACCGGAGAAAGCTACAACATATTCCTTGACATTAAGAAAAACCTTCGATTAAATCAGTTCAAAAAAACTTGCACTAAAAATGTGATCAATTTATTCCATGTCAATATTTTTTTTTACTCCTCATCATACCAAATAATTGCGAGGAACACCTTAATATGATTTTTGGCCTTCCATTCTACTTTGGTTTTTCATAACGGAATGTCACCTATGCCAAAAATGTTTTCACTTTTGGCAGTTGAAAGTGAATGTCATTTCAAGTACTTTCTATCAAAAAAGGCACGAAATGAAGATTGCCTGATCTCGAACAGAGTAATCAATAATAATCCCCTACAGACAGGGAAGAAATGCGGCATTATTAAAAAAATTTGCAAAAGAAAACGAAAAAAACCCACGGGATTCTATTATTGTACAGAGAAAAGTAAAATAAGTTTGCAATCTTTCCTTTAAACGAATCAATCTTCAATCAAGTTTAAATGGGAGCGCTTTTACCTCTAAAAAATCCCAAATTAAATCCAATCAACAAAAGGAAATTATTTTCCAAAATTTCTCGGCGAGCCTTCAACAAAGCAACTCAAACAAGTCAGTTACGTCACGTAAAAATTACAAACTGTTCTGGGTCCAATGAGTGTAAACAAATTTATCCTATTTCCGACCAAACAAATTTCATTCATTACACGGTGAAATTGATCAAGGTAACTTCCTCTAATTTCAATTTCGTAACTGATTTCGTAATTACGCAAGCTCCACCTATGCAGACAATTTGCACTCTTGCAAAATCCCAGTAATAAAAATTTGTCAGTCGACGACACGCACCTGTGGGACTACATTAACTGGGCAAATTTCACCTCTCGACTCACCCACCTTTCATTTTTTTGGCTATTCGGCTTAGGCTTAAAACCGTGTTGAAAGTGTTGTATCAGTTTTGAAAGGTAACTTTTGGAAAGCAACATAAGTAAATAAACACGATTGCGTTAGCTCATGCTATTAAAACTCACCTGTACTTCCAATCCATTTTGCTTTTATGCAAGTATAATGACAGTAAAGGGACGTCGGAAATATCGGTCTCATGTCCACCTGCCTCTATTAGTAAGATTTTCCAGTTAGAAATTTCGGATAGTCTGGATGCGAGGACAGATCCTGCTGAGCCACCACCCAAAATAACGAAATCATATTCGCGATCGATGTTTTTTACATTGAAGACCCGATTTTCAGGGTCGAATAAGTCGTAGTTGTAGTAAGCAAGGGCTGCTATTAAAGTTGGGATTATTGTCAGTTTTCCTACTCCAACGATGCCTATTGCTGTTTTTATAGAAGCTCCAATTAGGGTTCCTAGTTTTGTGGCTCCAGCTACCGCACTTGCGGATCCAACTAACGCTGAGCCGGCAGCTCCAGCTTTGAATAAAGCACCTCCAATTGCCGGAACTGCCCTAAATGCAGCACTTATTAACGTCATAACCATTTTCTAAGGATTTTTTAACTACTCGTAGCTTTAAGCAAAAAAACTTCTTTAGTATCACTTCCATTAATCAACTGCACTCCGATCGAAACACTATTTTCCACGATTCCATATTAAAAATTTCGAAATATTTAACGCTCACTTGAGTTCCAGAGTGCACTTTACTTCTTTTTATTTGAAAATTTCTTTTCCGCAGTGCAATTGCAAAGTTTTCATTTACCGATCCGCGGTAACCTCGACTGTTCCATGCTCGGGTTGCAGCACTTCTGTCTTCAAAATTGGTAGTCGCTCCGTGAAGTTGCTGAGCTGGTTGGGCCTTCCACCACCAATGGATACTATCGAAACTTGTGCAGACTTTTACCACATGAAAGATATGGCTGCTCTATGTCCCTGCTGCATTGTATTTTGTTATGCGCGGACAGCTCGCTCACCAAACTTTCTCCAAATCGAACTTCATTTTTTCGGCTGGAATTGCCCGATCTTAAGCAGGCGTCACTACTCTGTCCGACTGCTGAGGAAGTGGAGGTGAGACCTTTGACAAATGCACCAAATTGTCGCGATACAAAACCAGGTCTTGTTTATGTCTAGGAATTTCATTCATAGTCACTCTGTTGTTCGACTGCTTTCGTGGGGCGCTACCTTCTTGCATTATTTTATATTTGTTGTTAATATCGATTACGTTAATCAGAAAAATAGCGGCATGAAAGCAAGTTGGCTTATTTCTAGTGTAATTTGGTCAATGTCATAAAATAGCATTAATGAGGTAAGCTATGTTTTTATAATTAATCTCTTAAGGCTCTTTGAATAAAATACGATTACGTTGTTTCACAATAGTTATGATTTTGCTGGATTTTATTTCAAAGTAGCAAAAGGCCGCGTGCGTTGCAACGTCTTTTAATAAATAAATTATGTGTGCACAGTGGGGGATAGGAAAAAGGTATAATGGAAAGAAGAACGAATCTGCAAGACATGTTTTTGGGTACATGAAAAAATTTAGAGTTACCTATAAACTTCTTCTTCTTCTTTAACGGCTCTACAACCGGGATCCGGTCCTGGCCTCTCGCAACTGTTCTCTCCACCGGTCCCGATTCTGAGCCGATGTCATCCAGTTTGGCATTCTGCGCACAATGGGCTTGTTCACCATTTTTTTTCCTTATAAAAGATTTGCATCTAAAAATGCAAAAATCCAATTCTCACAAAAGAGGGTAGTTTGTTGTTGTGTAAGTTTTGTATACAGCAATGGTAATCTTCACAGAGAAAAATAGACCACATAAAATAGAAGAAAAGTAATGAGATATCTCTTTGGTTTTCATCCAAGAAGAAGTTCTTATCAAATCCTTAGAGAAAATCTTATTTAAATTTTGACAATAATTTCATAAGGTAGCCACATAATATTAAGAAGAATTCTTATTGTCTGTTAATGTGATTTGTTCTTGAAGCAATCTGAAAATCTTCTTGAACAAAAACGGGATTCTTCTTTAAAAAATGCGGGGATCTTATTGAACATATGTAAAAATCGTCTTGATTTAATGAGAAATATTATTGAAAATTCATAAGACCATCTTTTTGAAATTAAAAGAATCTTATTAAAAGTCAAAGGGTACCATATAAATAAAAAAATTAATTTTTTATAACTTTTTTATTAAAACAATGATTATTAAATAAACTATGCTTTTCAATATATGTATAACAAATAAACATCTTCATGGCACAAACAATTTCTTAAAAATAAAAAATTTAATTCCAATATTTTTTTTTGCGAATAACCTTAAGTCCATTGTTCAGCATATAAAAATGAATAGGTGGCCCTTCTAAAGACAAAAAATCAATAATAGTATAAGTTTGATTTTCATTTCCTATCAAAAAAGACTGAAAATGTTCTGAGTAGGTTAAACGTTCCCACTGCTTTACAACAACTTTAACATCTCCATCTCTAATGAGAAAATCTTTAATTTCATAAACTAAGCATACATTATTCTTCATTATTGTAACCACATGTCCTTTTTTGAAATTAATTCCCCTAAATATTATATATTCCGCTCTTTTAAATGCTTCCAAATTTTTAATTTCTATATTTAATAAAGAAAAATATAATTCATTTTCCAAATTAACCACTTCTAGTGCATTATAAATAAATTCAGATTGAAAAAAATTATTTACTAAGAAACAATATGAAAATCTTAATGATGCTTTAATAGACAGTGTTAAAGGAATGTTAACTCTAGACGTAATGCTTTGCGCATACTGCTTATGCAAATGGTGCTCCGATTCATACCTAAAGCACCATAAATATTTTATAGGGCCTAATTGTTTAATAACACTAGGATAATGAACAAGGTTGTGAAATTTAGGTTTTAAGGTATCTTTGAACAATTTTTGATATAATTCGTTATGCTTTTTTATAATTAATTCAAGATCAATTAGGAGTTTTTCGTTAAAATTAGGTAGTAGTAGCAAATCCACCAATTTAATAAAAAGAATCAAAAATTTGTAGACCTTATCATTTGTATGAACTAAATCTCCTATCATAAGAGGTACAAGATGTATAAACGTTTTCATTTGTTTGGCACTCATTTTGAATGAACCGTTTTGTATATGACTTTTTCAATAGGAGGGCTAATATTTCCTATTTCAGTATCACCATATTGAAACATCTGCTTTCTGTAATTAAGAGTTTCTAACGAAAATAACTCTTTCTCATAAATAAAATAATATAATATTTTGGACAAATTGTATTTACATACTCCATAGAATAAGTCATGCATTATATCACATGCTAAATTCTCAGTAACGTGAAAGTGTGGTAATGTATTAAATAAAGACACTTGCTTAATGCCAGTGCTATGAACATCATTAAGTATTAAATCCTGCTCATAATTCTGTTTATTTCTCCTAGAACTAGGGATTTCTACACAATCAACCTTTGTTTGAAGTCTATTGCGTTTACATATTCTGCAATACGAATTTGCAGAAAATGATTTTGTATAACCTAAAATCAAATCGTCAAAAAATCGAATCGGGGCAAAATCGAACCGTCACCTCCACGTGGTGCCCCCTGGATAACCAACTAACGACGGTAGTAGCGAGTGTGAGACGCTATATTCTCGCCTACCAGCGAAGGGCTAGCAACTCTTCCTGGCATTAACCTTTTGCTATGGAACCTACGGCAGAGCCTCGGAATGGACAGATTTCACGGAGACGATCCGGCAAACGTACAAAGGCCAACGATTTGAACTTATTTTCATGGAATGTAAGAAAACTATACCAACCCGGTAAGTTAAAAATTCTCCTAGACGAATTGATGAAATACAGAGTGGACGTAGCGGCCATTCAGGAGATGAGATGGACTGGACAGGGAATATTCGAAAAAAGAACACATAACATATTTTATAGCTGCAAAGAAAGAGACCACATACTAGGTACAGCATTCATTGTTCGGAAGGAAATAAAGCACCTTGTCATAGGATTTGAAGCCATAAATGAAAGAATGTGCAAGATTCGTTTAAGGAGCAAATTCTTCAATTATTCAGTTATAAATGTACACGCTCCAACAGAAGAGAGCCCGGAAGAAGAAAAGGAGATGTTCTACGACTCTTTAGAGAGAGTATACAGAAAATGTCCCCGTCATGACATAAAGATAGTCATTGGAGATGCCAATGCTAAAATAGGACGGGAAGCAGCGTTTCAGCCTACAATTGGAAAGTTTAGTTTGCACGAACACCACAATGATAATGGATTAAGACTTATAAACTTCGCCATGGCGCAAAATATGGTTATATCCAGCACCAAGTTCCAGCATAAGGATATTCAAAAAGCAACCTGGAAGTCGCCAGATGGAGTAACCAACAACGCAATCGATCATGTCCTTATAGACGCGCGCCACCAGTCCAATGTGCTTGATGTGAGAGTATACCGCGGCGCAAATGTAGACTCTGACCACTTCTTAATGGGAACGAAAATTAGGGCCAGGATATCGACAATAAAAACAAGAAGAGGAAACAGAGACAGAAAATACAACGTGGCAGGATTGCAGGAAGAGCAAACTAGGGCTGATTATGAGAACCTGCTCAACGTAAGAATAAATGAAATTGGTCAAAACACACATGAAAACTTGAACGACCAATGGAATGACATAAAAAGAGCAGTGAAAGGATCAGCAGAAGATATTCTAGGTTTCGTTCAACAAGAACGAAGAGTAGAATGGTTTGACGAAGAATGCGCCCAGGTGACAATGGAGAAGAACCGAGCTTACCAAGTCATGCTAAGTAGGCACAGAACAAGAAACTCTGAAGAGGAGTATAAAGAAAAGAGGCGAGCTGAGAAGAGAATGCACAAAGCGAAAAAAAGGCAGTATTGGGAAGAACAAATGAAAAAAATAGAAGAATCAGCAAGCTTAAATGATGCAAGAAACTTCTACAAAAAGGTAAACCAACAACGGAAAGAATTTAAGCCTAGAGTGACAATGTGCAAGGATAAAAGTGGGGAGATATTAAGTAATAAGGACGAAGTATTGGCTAGATGGGCAGAGCATTTCGAGGAACTACTACTAATGAACCCAGAGCAGGAGCACATTGGTACCCGAAATGTGCAGGACATGAACGCGGACGATGAGAATGACAGCACAGCAGCCCCCACCATAGAGGAAGTACGCCTGGCATTGCGAGCACTAAAAAATAATAAGGCATCAGGGTCTGACAGCATACCTGCAGAACTCATTAAGCAAGGCGGAGAGGAAACTATCCAAAAACTACATGAAGTAATAGTGGAAATCTAGAGACAGAAATGCCTGATGAGTGGAACGAGGGCATAGTGTGTCCCTTACACAAAAAAGGAGACCCTCTATCTTGCAACAACTATAGAGGAATAACGCTATTGAACACAACGTACAAAGTATTTTCACGTGTACTCTATATTAGACTACGACCATACGTGGAAAGAATATTAGGAGAGTATCAATGCGGTTTTCGTCCTGGAAGATCCACAACCGACCAGCTATTTGTACTCAGAGAAACCCTAGAAAAAGCTGTTGAATTTAACATAAACATCCACATGTTATTCATCGACTACAAATATGCTTACGATAGTGTGAACCGTAATGAGTTATTTGATGCTATGGAGCAGCTCGGAATACCTAATCACCTAGTAGAACTGACGAAAATTTCGATGAAAGATGCAAGGTGTAGAGTCAGAATAGATGGTGAACTATCCCCACCCCTCAGAACAAATAGAGGATTAAGGCAAGGCGACGCACTATCCTGCTTGTTATTCAACGTGGCCCTAGAAAAAGCAGTAAGAGATGCATCGATTAACACATCAGGGTGCATCTTCGATAGGTCAGTGCAAATATTAGCCTTTGCCGACGATATAGCTATCCTTGGAAGATCATTTGAGAGCATGAAGGAGACCTTTGTAGCACTTGAGCAAGCCGCAAAAAAAATCGGGTTGGAAATAAACGAGCACAAAACAAAGTATATGTACACAAAAAACGCCAGAAGTAGCAGACAGAACATAACGATAGACACCTACAATATAGAAGCAGTAGATGAGTTTGTGTACCTCGGCACGATTATAACAAAAGGTAATGATACATCGGCCGAAATCAGAAGACGAATAGCACTGGCTAATAAATGCTACTTTGGTCTACGCAGGCACCTGACGTCTAGAAATATATCAATGAAGACGAAACTGGCACTTTACACGACACTAATAAGGCCTGTCCTACTATATGGTTCGGAAGTGTGGACATTGAAAAACACAGACGAAGCATTGGTAGGAAGATTTGAAAGGAGAATTCTTCGTTCGATCTACAAAGGAATACAGGTTGATGGCATTTGGAGAAGAAGATACAACTCAGAGTTGTATGAAATCAGCAAGATTCCAAACATTGTCAAAGTGATCAAAATAAACAGACTGCGATGGATTGGTCACGTCCAACGAGGTGCGGAACGGAACCCGACAAAGATAGTGCTGGGGAAAGTACCGTCAGGAAAACGCAGACCCGGCCGGCCTAAGAAAAGATATATAGATGACGTCGAAGAAGACTTGAGGCAGTTGGGAATAAGAAACTGGAAAAGTCGTGCCAGAGATCGAGAATCATGGAGGCGAATGCTGGAGGAAGCCAAGGCCAACAATAGGCTGTGGAGCTCCTGATGATGAGTTTGCTTATTTCCGCTAAAACAGCGCTCTTCAAATATAAAGTGTGAAGAACTTTACATTTAGTGGAATATCAGTTACTTTTGGTGAGGAGGAAAATATTTTAGTGGTTTTCTGGTGGCTTTAAACGTCGAATCTAGTGGTCGCTCGAGGAAAGCTGTTGTAGTCACGTAGCACGTAAAGTCAGAGCGTAATATATGACTAGCCCCTGTTTTTATACTTCTTTTGTTTTATAGTTCGTCGTTCAAACATAGTAGATCTTGCCTTAATAAAGAAAGAATATAAACAAACCTTTTTTGATTGTGTTATTAAAATTCTTTAAAATGTAATTTTCAAGAATATTATTAAAAAAAATTCACTTCAAATACAGGCACAGGACCTTCCCCCTTGTACTTGTACTCTTTTACATACGTTTTGAATATTTTTACTCGCATAAATTTTGCACCGCGCAGTAAGCGATAAAATTAGAGGGAACATTGATTATAAGACGACACTACTGATTTGATCCTGAAAAGGGCCGTTACTTTAGCATCTTGCACAGGCAAAGCACTAGCAATACAAAAATGTGCATAATATTTTAATACAAGGTTAAATTTCACTGAAACGCTTTTTTATAACCGATGCTGGCTGTTTTACTTTCATTTGGAAGTATTACAACGTTTGTGGCATTACTGAGTTGAGTTGACTTAGTCATAAATTGGCATAAATGTCACTCATCAAAATATCCGTGTCTGTTATGAACTTTCAAAGCGCAGCTAAATGTCATGATCTGCTTTTTTACATTTCGGAAGGTAGATTGTTTCCATATACTGGCAGGAGCAATAAAACTTTACATTCAAAATAATTTTTTACTTTTTAGTTCATTTTAAAATAAAATCGTATTTTTTAGTTTTTTTAAACTATTTTTTTTATTTTCTACTTTTTAGTCTATTATATGTGTCTTCCGCCATTTTTTAGTGACCGCCATATTAGATTTAAAATGACGTCACACAGTTTCCTGTACTCTACTGTTCTACTATATACCGATAGCGAGGGCGTTGTAAAGACAAAGGTAAACCGCTTTTTTGTGTTGGTCCCCATTTTGAATTTGGAATGACCCCACAGAGCTAATAGTATTCTAATTGTCACACCCTTTCATTTGATACCCATATCAAGTGGGTTGTAAAGAAAAGGCAATCCCCTTTTTGAATGACGCCACACAGCTAAATTGTATTCTACAAATTGTATTCATTTGATGTCCATTTGGGCGGGGTCGGGGAACACAACAGCAAAAGTCAGCCTCCATCTTGGAACCGTCATCTTTATTTTCTTACAAAAAATGTGTAGATTGCATTGTCACGCGAACTATGAATATGTGCAAAATTTGAATTTGATCGGTTATATGGAAGTGGGTCAAAATCAAGTTGCAAGATTTGTTTATATAGAACGTACATACATACCTTACATACATGCATACATTCGAAGCTAATATAAAGCGTATAAATAAAGTTTCCACTCGCTTCTCTCCGACTATCGGAACCAGTTTTCCGTCTGAACCGATAGTCGGATCCGAGTGAAAAAATAGCCTAAAGCCGGAACTATAATAGACGTGAAAGAACGTACGTCAATCCCTGTGTTCCAAAGGCTCTATGATGAAAATGAATGATTGACTATAATAAACGTACGTCATATGTACTTGTTTTCGTTAATGTTTCGTTAAACGTAGTATAACGCCGTCTTATGGGACCTGGATCCCAGTTGACGGCGTTGTAATGTCAAAATCGACTTGTTGTATTCAAACTCAAATTCAAACAATGTTTACTGCGATTATTATAGTCGATTGTACGTCAAGGTCTACGGTGAGAGATGCGTACGTGTATGTTCGTTAAAAACGTACGTCAAACTACGTCTATTATAGTTCAGGCTTGAAACATGCCCACGAAAATACTAAATCTTCCAGTGAAAGCCGTTTCCGAGATTAGCCCGAACAAAAAGACAAACAAACATACAGGCAGACATACAGACAGACATACAGACACACATGCCGACAGACATACAGCCAGACATACATATAGACATACAGACAGACATACATACAGACATACAGACAGACATACAATTAATTTGAAATCACAGGCAGACACTCCAATTATATTTATACATGGATGTATAAATAGATAGACTATTGTCACGTTTATGGTGGAACCACTTTGCCGTAACTAAAATAGGGCTGCCAACTTTGTTATTGTCTTGACATTTCTCATTGATTATAATTGTATGTACCTATAAAGGCTGATTTACACGTATTAAGTAGTCAAGTATTTAACTAAATTTTAACTTAATTTTAACTTAATTTTAAATAAGCGTTTACACGTTTGCAACATTTTATATGAGTTAAGCTCTTTAGTTCGCTAATGATGGACGTCATAGTCTTAAAAAATACTCTCATAAAATAGAAAAAATGAGAATTTCGACGAAGTAAAGGATGAAATAACCAGCGAAGCGAGAACACCTAAAAGATTTTGTAGAATCTTTAATTTTTTTAATTCTTGTGAGTATGGCGATCGGATTCTTTTGATTGTTTACTCGACTTTCTTAATACCAACATTAGTGATCGCCATGGCTCGTGCTGCATGTCTTCTGTCCACTTCGTCATTTTCAAAAAAAAATTTCAATCACACGAACTATGAACGGCGACGCACAGTGGTTCAGAATCCCGAAAAACTGGTCAAAAGTCCCCTAAATAAAGTATTTTTTAGGGACTTTTGACCCACCAAATATTTGTAGTGAAGCCCTTAGCATCATTTGGAACTATTAAAAGTTAGTAGATTTTCCAGGAATCCGTTATATTTTTTCTGCAAGTCGAAAGTGGGCGTCTGTGGAATTTTGGTTTTTTAGTGCATTGTTAGAGTGAGGCATGGATTCTTCTCCTGAAAAGGAGTATAATTTTATTATGTCACTAAACGAAACCTTTATTGCAAATTACGTTAGCTGCTAACAAGGTAAGTTGCAATAAATTTATGTGGGCGCGCTTCAGATAACTCTGATAAAATAGGTAATTAGTCGAAAGTAGCGCAAGGTGCCGCCTTGAAATTGGTCGCATCTTGTCCAGTAAACATTCCTGTTTGAAATAAGAAGGAAAGTAGCCGCACCTAGCTGAAATCTTTGCAATATAATTTTTCTTCATAATCATTATAAGTAATTTTATTTTTCAGGAACTCTGAAGCCAGACTTCTTTTTCAAAGAAATATATTTTCTTTCTCGAAAAGAACAATTTAGATAAATTTAGTATTATTGAGGATCAGCGCCCTCGAAAACAGCCATATAATGAGCTTCCTGAAATTTGCCTGATTATTAAGCAAAATCGTCCGCCATTTTTGGTCCGCCATGTTGAGTTTCGCGAAATTTGGCTGATCATTAAGCAAAATTGTCCGCCATTTTGTTTCTTGGGAAATTGATAGCGGATTCTTAATCAGCGCCGTTAAAAACCCCCAATTACGAAATTTCGTTTAAAAAAACTACTTTTAGAAGCTAAAAAGACTTTTGACCAGGTTTTCGGGATTCTGAACCACTATGCTACGCCCTGTCAACCAAATTTATGCATTTAAATAAATTTGTGCATGTCCAAACGTGTCAAGTGATTAGTCAAACCCACCAACTTAATTCGACTACTTGTTTACTTACACGCTAAATTTTTACTTGCAATTTATTACTAAATTCATTGTTTACACATGCATTATAGTAAGTCACTTAAAATTAAGTTAAAATTTATACTTGGCTACTTTATACGTGTAAATCAGCCTTAAGGGAGAAATAAATATATTTTTAATAAATTTTAAGCATGTTTGTTCAAAATGTGTTGTAAAATAAATGTAGATGGTATTCATTGGGTGAAGGCTCATTTACAATTATGCGAGACGCGCATGCAAGTCTCGCATCCATGCATCTCATAGCTGTCAAAAGTAGATTCAACGCATTCAATTAAACATGGCAATCTACAATGTGATGCGTGGCGCGAATGCGTTGCAAGAAATATTCGGAAAATTGAATATTTCTCGCATGCGAGATGCCTGAGCTGGTAAAATTCGTGTGTCAGAATTATTGTGGTTGTGTTTTCGTGAACAAAATCAACTGTATCTCGCTGATTTTTCTCAAATTAAATAGAAATAAATAAAATTGAGAAAATCTGAAAGTTTTAGTTACAAAATCTTATGTGAATAGTGTTTTAAAATAAAATTTGACAACCAGGTCAGGTACGTGATTGTAAATTGCATTGCGAGGCTTCACTGATGCGAGACTAGTATGCGGTTCAATTAGAGGTATTTTTTTTCAAAAAGACGAAAAGAAATAGAAAAAAATTCAATTTTATCGGGTAATTTTTATTATCATATAAAAGAGCCGTTCTTTACATTTTTTAAAGATTGTTTCTTTCAAATGTTGGCCGCAACTACCGCGGCTAACATGGTTCATTCTAAAGTTCCAATTTTCGATGAAGTGTTGGAGCGTTTCGAGGGGCATTCCAATTCCCTCAATCGCAGCCGCCTTAGCCCCAACGGAAAAACTCTGGAGGTGTGATATCGCTTCAGCTGTCCGAAACGTGAAATTAACTGTTCACCGAATTGTTATCACAATAAAGCCAGGTTTCACGGGCTGTGTGGCAAGTAGCGCCATCTTGTTGTAACCAAATGTCGTCGAGATGGTTAATCCAGAAAACAATAATTACACTGGAAAACCAGTGCCTTCACGTCTGTTTACTGATGGAACCAGTAAAACGTTCTCTCTAAAAATGGATTAGTAATAATTTCACTGGTTGAATCAGTGATAAGCCCCGCTTGGGAAAACGACACTCGCATTAGAAAAAAGCTTTTTTCTCCTTTTTAAGTGAATTTCACTGGTTCAACCAGTGAAATTTCTCTGTTTTCTCTGACTAAGCAATGGTTCAACCAGTGAATTTGCACTGGGAACCAGTGAATAGTTACTGAGCGCACCTTTCTTTTATCGTATAAGGGCAGCTGCTAATAGGTTCCCATCTATGTCTCTGCAGATGTCCGTTATTTTATGGAACTTTTTGCTGATCTGGCGTATTCCTTTGTACGCTTATCTAATTCTCTCTTCAACGAAGTGTTCCTGTATCTGTAGGATCCTCTTGTTTATATGTTCTCTCTTCTTCTTTCTGCGCTGCTTGTCTGCAATTCTTCTTTCTAGCTTGAAATTAGTGACTTATAAGCTGCAAATAAAAACAAAAATGTAAATGTAAACCAAAAATTGCTATGCTTAATATTTTACAAGGATTTGCAAAATTACTTAGGTTGTTTTGCACAATCCAGTGAATGCCCCAAATTGCTTACTTATCTACTGTTATTTAAAATTCCATGTTTACTTAAAAATAATTCTATACGCTACCGATGACTGGAAAGCTCAGTCTATTCATACTATTTTATTTGTGATTAACTAATGCAATTTCACAGATTTTATGAGCGCATAAACCTTAGCCTTTGCAATGTTGCACAGCGTTTGAAGCAGTTATGACAGTTTGTCATTCCGGCAATTAAATCGCAGCTGCGCCTGCGTCTGAAATTGTCTGGTATTTAAAGTAATTAGTTTTATTTTCACTTCCTAATTCGCTATGAAATTCTTGTGAGTTTATTACTAATTAAACTCTATGGACTATGTAATTTCCCGTATTGAGACTGGAGAGTGTTTAGCCTACCTACAACGTGCAAATAGCAGCATCATATATTAATAGAAACCCATAATTAATATTTTTGGGTTTTGTCTTGGGTTTATTTTGTTTTCGTTTTATGAACCAAACTTAAAAAATTTCTTCGATTGATTTTTTCATCGATATTATTTCCGTTATGCCAGCTTTTAAAATCAGTTTCTTCCTAATACGGAGTTGTGGTGATTTATATGCTTTGGAGTACTAGAACGTCGAACTTTCATCGACATTAACTGAAAGATTTTACGTTTTGAAATTAATTAATTTGTAGTACATGTTGTCTGTCTGGTTTATATCCTTAATTCAAAATAAATGTGTTAATACAAATTAATTAATCATACCAAAATTATTCAAATCAGGCCCGAAAATTGGAGGCCTTCTACCAACACTTGATCTATTTGTTTGAATGAAGGGCAATGGTGGGTGTGGGTTGCTGATGCATGCCGATCATTTTCATATTATCAATTTAAGTGGTAATCAACTCGTTTTTAAGCTGCACGGGAAAATTACCTTAACAAAAATTGGAGCCACGATTGCATTAAATTCAGTATGAAAATGAAAATGAATGCGATGTTAATTTTAGGAGTTAGAAACTCGTAAAATAATTTCTTATGGCCTTCACTACAAGAGAATATAAAGTCTTAGTTTTATAGTAAACTGGATTGCTTTAAAGCCATTAAACGCTCAAATAAAGTTTTGTTTTACGACCATATTACTTTTTATAATTTCGTAAAACAAGATTTTTTTGGTTTTCATAATTTTTATTTCAAAATACTCATTTGATAATTATGAATTGGATGGAGTGAATAAAATCTGAGTGTAAACTTATGGTGAAGACTTGTGTAGAGTAAATCGTTAAAAGATGAGTAAAAAGAATAAAAACTTGGTATATTTTACATAATTTATATCTTTCTATTTGTTATATTTTACCCGATGTATTAATATCTTTTTGATTAAGGCTTCTTCTTTAAGGACATGATACCTGATATTTTTTGTTCTTTCAAATTCTTCTTTAACCGAAGCTGCTATGCCACTCTCGTCACCGAGTATACCACCCACTCAATGGACGGAGTTTTCTTCAGGACTCTCGAGGTATATAGGTTCCTTAAGGAGCTTTACGTCCACCAACCCAATAGCCTTAACAATATTTCACCTATGCTACTACAGAATTGTGCCTCACCTTTGGCTAAACATCCAACAGACAAAATGCAAAAAATTAATAACTAAAATACCATACATAATAAATACAACATATCGCCGCCTGATTGTAAGAACTAGGTAACTCCAAATTTTGTGATTATGAGTTATCATAGTTTCATGTAGTCAATATCGAGCAGTATTTAATGCAAAGATCCGGTAACTTGTTAAAGCAAACTAGCAACATCTATTAAACAATGTAAAAACTGGACAAATGAAAATACCGCACTTATTATCATGTTACGGATAGGTAACTAGAGAAATTTATTTTTTACAGAATTTTGAGTTGCCTAGTTCTTGCACTCAGGCGGCGATATATAACAAACAAAAATTTAAAAAACAAATACAGGGCATTAACCAATGAGAATTAAGCGCTTAAGAAATGTTTTGATGCAAACTGTAATTCAAAAGTTCTCATAGAAGTTTCAAAAATACAAAACTAAGAGGATTTTGACAACAATGAATACATAAAATTTATATGAAAACATGTATGGGTCATTTTTTACAAACTGTTTTAGTCTTTCTGACCGACACATTTTAGATTTGACAGAAATTTTTTTTATGGGTTATATATCGAAAAAAAGACATATGTAAATTATTATTACTATTGGGAAAAAATAATTTATCTAGCGTGGCATGTCATATCGGCGCGCGGATTCCATTCTTCTTCTTGGATGGCGCTACAGTCCTTGCAGGACTCGGGCCTCTCGAAGTCTCCTCTTCCAGTCATCTCTACGTCTTGCTAGCTCTCTCCAATTTGTTATACGAAATTTCCGTATATCTGCTAGCACGTCATCTATCCACCTATTTCTTGGTCGTCCTACTCTTCTTCTTCCTGATGGTCTACCATTAAAAATCCTGGCTAGCATTCTATCTTCTGAAGCTCGTACAACGTGTCCGAGCCATCGCAGTCTATTCAGTCTTATGTATGTAGCTATATTAATTTCGTCATACATTTCTTGAAGTTCTTCGTTTGTCCTAATGCGCCATTCGTTCTGGTTAACCCTTACAGGACCAAATATTCTTCTTAAGATCTTCCTTTCGAAGATTTTAAGTTGATTTTCTGTTTGTTGGGTCAATGTCCAAGCCTCAGACCCATAGCATAGAACTGGGCGGATTAATGTTTTATATAGTCTGACCTTGCACTGTCTTGAAATTTCTTTGTTTTTTAGGACCGGGACTAGTGCGAAATAGGTTTTATTTGCGGCTACGATGCGTCTATGGATGTCGTCCTTTATCTTATTTTCTGCAGTAAGCATTGTCCCTAAATAGATAAAGTTTTCTACAATTTCCACACTATGATCATCAAGGCTGATACTACGCCCTAATCGTTGTCCTCGTTTTGATACGATCATATACTTTGTTTTTGTGTCATTTACTCGTAGATTGAACTTTGCTGAACTTTGGACAATTTTGGAAAAGGTTTCTTTTACATCTTGCGCCTTGCGTCCAATTATGACTATGTCATCTGCGAAGGCTAGTACCTGAATGTTCCTTGTGAAGATGCTATTTGCTCCATTAAGCTGTGTTTCCCTCATTATTGCTTCCAGAGCAATGTTAAAAAGTATTGGTGAGATCGCATCTCCTTGTCGCAGGCCTGATTCTTGAGGGAAGTTGATCGAGTTGCATCCTCGTATTCTCACTTGTGTTTTACAATTTTTGGTCGTCATTCTGCATAGGCCTATTAATTTCTTCGGGAAACCCATTTCACTCATCTTCTTCCACAACTCTATTTTATTAAGCAGGTCGTAAGCATTTCTATAGTCAACAAAAAGAAGATGAATATCAATGCTTTCTTCCCAGCATTTTTCAAGTATTTGTCTCATTATGAAAATCTGGTCTGTTGTCGATCTATTTGTTCTAAATCCTGCTTGGTAATCGCCTACTTTATCCTCCAAATGTGGTTTCAGTCTATTAAATAAAATATGTGAAAGCACTTTGTAAGCTGTGTTCAACAAAGATATTGGTCTGTAGTTTTTGCAGTTCATCAATTCACCTTTTTTATGGACTGGGACTATTGTACCTAAAAGCCATTCTTCTGGCAACTTGCTGCTTCTCCATAGTTTTACGATGAGGCTATGTAAGACATGGCATAACTTCTCCCCACCATTTTTTAAGATTTCCGGGGGTATGCCATCTGGACCTGGAGCCTTATGATTTTTTAGTTTCGCTATGGCATTTGCAACTTCTTCTATTGTAGGATCTGGCGTATCGTTTTCTGGGTCATCTGTACTCCGG
This sequence comes from Thereva nobilitata, assembly GCA_963855945.1. Classification (NCBI taxonomy): domain Eukaryota; kingdom Metazoa; phylum Arthropoda; class Insecta; order Diptera; family Therevidae; genus Thereva; species Thereva nobilitata. The sequence goes on from OY979697.1 coordinate 41,034,454, forward strand.
TTGTCTACTTCTCCCTGTGTTAGGTTTATGTTCTCTTTGAAGAAGTCTCTAAAGTTTTTCTCCCACACCTCGAGTATGTCTTCGATACTACTGGCTATAGTACCATCTTCTCTTCTTACCATGGTGCAGGTGGGTTTGTATCCTTTCTTAATCATGTTGACTTCTTTGTAGAAACTCCTAGCGTCTTTATTAGTGTAGCTTTGCTTAATCGCACTTATTCTATTTCTAAAGTAGTCACGTTTTTTCTTCCTTAATAACTTTTTCGTGTCTCTTCGTGCTGCTACATATTTCTCGTGGTTTCCTCTGGTCATTCTTTCTAGGTACACCTGTCTTGCTTGGTTTTTTATTTCAATGCTTCTCTTGCATTGATCATCAAACCAGTGCCTCCTTCTCTCTTGGTTTTGTGTGCCTAATACACTGTTGTTTGTCTCTGTGATTTTTTCTTTTATGGAGTTCCACATCACGTTCAGATCATTTTCCATTTCCAGACTCCTTGCTATTTCCTCTAGCTTTCCTGTTAACATTCTTTCATACTGTTGTTTTGTTTCTTCATTTTTTAATTTTTCTATGTTCCACTTTGTTTGTCTATCATTGTTTGATCTATGTCTTGTCGCTAGTTTTTTCGCCCTCATTTTCCCAACAACTAGGTAATGATCGGTGTCTACATTCGCTCCTCGGAAACTCCTTACATCCAGTATGCTACTTCCGTGCCTAGTGTTAACTAGAACATGGTCGATTTGGTTATGGTGCCTGCCATCTGGTGATGTCCATGTCCTTTTGTGTATATTTTTATGGTTAAACCAGGTGCTAGCTATTGTCAAACTTCTTGCTATAGCGAATTCGGCCATTCTGTTTCCGTTATCGTTTGATTCTTCGTGCAACGAGAATTTGCCAGCGTAGGGGTAATAATATGGTTCCTTACCCACTTTAGCGTTAAAGTCGCCTAATACGATTTTCATGTCGTAAGAAGGGACTTGGTCATAAGGCGGATTCCATTGCACGCCTCATTTTCTTGCTCCATATCGTTTTTCTCTGTAATATAAATGATTGTTGGAATCCAACAACCCTCCTAACTACCGCCCAATACCAATTACTTTTATTCTCTCAAAAATCATGGTGAAAATAATCAATAGAAAGCTAACGGATGATTTCCAATCTAACCAGATTATGCACAACTGGCAGTCCGTTTCAGAACCAACAGATCTACTGGCGACCTTCTACTGTACCTGACGGAGCATCTCAACCGAAGCATTCACCACTTTGGCGAGTCTGGTCTCTAAGGCTTTTGACAGAGTATGTCACCCCGCTCTGCTGACTTAACTCCAAGCTATTGGTATAATCTCAGTTCCAAGGAACGAGAGCTTTCTTTCTGGCCGTTCAATCAAGGTAGTATTGGACAGGGTACGGAGAATTGAAAAAATTAAATTCATTCGCGAGCGAATAAAAAACAAGAATGTTATTTTAAATTCGCTCAAGAATTTAATAAAATGAGTTTTATATTTTTTAGTTCTCCGTTCGCGAGCGAAATTTATTTTTAACGAATTGAAAGATAGATTTCGTTCGCGAATGATTCGCAAAGGAATCGTTCGTGAATCAATTTTGATGCAGTGCTTGAGACTTCATTACTCTCACCCAGAAATTTTTAAAAATTTGGATTTTTATGGTTCACCTGTTAGAATTTTTTGTAATTAGTCAATGTTTTAGATCTTTCAAGAATAATCAAGGGAAAACCGGGGTCTTATACTCTAGCTATTAGTTCCAAGAAATTTTTAAAAACAGGGGTATTTCAGGTGCGGCACTTGATTACACTCAAGTGCGGATGCGACACAAATTCTTGGAACTAATAACTGGAGTATAAGACCCCTTTTAATATTTTTTTACATTGTAAGCAAGTCGATGAATTATTATTTTCATCATTAATAACGTATTTACACATATCAAATACTTTCCGGCGACCCATAATTACTAACTTTATAAAACACTCGAGTCGAGCATATACCCGTACAGCACGAACTTAACTCAAAGAATGAAAACAAATCGTTCTTTTCAGTTCTTTTTCACTCTCGAGAGCGAAACATAATTTTCTTGATTTCAACTCGTTCTTAAGAACGAATTGCTTTGTATGTAAAGCGATTGCATTCGCTCTCATTGAGCGAACGCAACTTATAAAATTCTCTTCAAAAATAAAGTTCGCGAATTTAAACATAAAATTCGCCTCGCAAGCGAAAAAAACAAGAGAATTTAATATTTTTTCGTTCGCGAGCGATATTTTACGTACCCTGGTATTGGATGGTATCGAATCCAAACCCCACACAATTTCGCTGGTGTTCCCAATTCTCTTACCCGCTCTTTTCCTAATATTCATAAATGATCTGCTCTCAATCCCGTTCAGCCCACTTCAGTGTTTCGCCGATGACGGTACTCTGCGTTATTTCTGCGCCTTCGACAATCAGCTTTATTGTGGTTGTCGCTTTCGGTGACAAATGGCGAAGTGAGACAAAAATGCTATTGTGGTTCTCTAAAAAAGTGACATTAGTCTATTTCAGTGAGATAAGGCGAATTGCGGTTGTCATTGATATCGAGAAACGGCGAATTTAGTGACAATTGTTCTCACTTGATATTTGTAAGTGAGATTTTTCTCATTTGATATTTAAAGGCGTTTATTTAATTGAAAGTAAAATTTTTATTTATTTTCATCATCATCATAAATAGCTCCACAGCCTGTTATTGGCCTTGGCTTCCTGCAACATCGTCCTCCAGAGCTGTCTGTCCCTGGCTTGGAGTCTCCAATTTCTTATACCTAGGGTTCGTAGATGCTCCTCTACGATATCTGTATATCTCTTTTTTGGACGTCCTGTGCCTCTGTGTCCGTCTGGTCTCTTGTTCATAATAAGTTTTGTTATGCTGTCATCACTGCTACGTTCAACATGTCCTGCCCATCGAATTCTGCTAATTTTTATAGTTTTTATGATGTTTGGATCTTTATACAACTGATACAGTTCGTGATTGTATCTTCTCCACCATTTTCGTTCACTCCTCCATATATTGTGCGCAGGATTTTTCTTTCAAAGCACCCCAGGAGGTGTTCTTCATTACTTCTTAGTGTCCAGGTTTCGGATCCATACAGTAGTATTGGCCTTATAAGGGTTCTGTATAGTTTAACTTTAGTCCTCCTTGATATGTTCCTGGTTAAGAAGTGTTTACGTAGCCCAAAATAGCATCTATTTCCCAGCGCCAATCTCCTTATGACTTCCGCCGTCGTGTCGTTATCTTTTGAGATTAGCGTCCCTAAGTATATAAATTCTTTTACACCTTCGATTTTATATGTATCAATTGTCATATTCTGGCGATCATTCCGTCTTTTAGAGATGCACATTATATTTCGTTTTCTCTTCATTAATTGCTAGTCCGAATTTCTTTGCTGCTCTTTCTAGCGATATGAAGGCTTCTTTCATTGCTATGCTGGATCTGGCTAGTATTACGATGTCGTCAGCGTATGCCAATAGTTGTACCGACTTGTTGAAAATACTGCCCGCGGTGTTAATTCCTGCGTCTCTTATCACTTTTTCCATAGCAACGTTAAATAGTAAGCACGATAGGGCATCTCCTTGTCGTAGTCCTACTGTGGCGTTGAATGGTTCTGACAGCTCTCCTTCAATTCTTATTCTGCATATGACCTCTATCATTGTCATTTTGGTCAAATCTACGAGGTGTTTGGGAAATCTTAAATACTCCATAGCTTTATATAATTCTTCACGTTGTATTTTATCATAGGCGTTTCTGAAGTCTATGAATAGAGAATGTATTGTTATATTATTTTAAGATCATATTTATTATTTATTTTAAGATCATGCAATTTGAGATCATGCTAGATTTCATGTTGCAATATTCTTTTTTGGCAAAGGGTTTAAGTTTAAAGTCCAATTAAATTGTGACGAAAAAGTAGGTTTTACGAATTTTGAACTAATAGCACATAAAGTTAAAACTTATAGTATAAAACACTCCCGGAAATGAATGGAACACTAATTACAATAGTTTACAGAATGGTCGCAGGGAGGAAAGGGCGAATGCATTTAATTACTAGTGAACTCGCGACAACACGATAGACACGGCTGCAATAACGGAAGTCCGTTAAATATGCTTGAAATCAGGAGCATAGATCCTGTAGAAACACTAGCCACTTGACACTAGCACAGATTTAAGTTAAATTGGGTATTTGTTTATTAATAGGGGCCCGATGTACAGAAATTACACAGAAATAAGACAAGAAGGTGAAGACTACGGAAAAACGCGTCTACTCACGTTGACTGTTAACGCATTTTCACAACCACAATAAGGCTGAACTGAAATTTCTCCCTTCACTGAATTCACCGTCCACAATATGGAAAATGACAGTGACATTTCTAGCTATGGTGAGGTGACAGCCACAGTACTTGTCTCTTAGATCGTGAACTCATGTCCAGCTCTATCGGCAGAGACATCGATCTCATTCTTTATTGTGGCCGCAAGAATCGTGTCGAATTCAACTCCTGTAAAACGAAATACTGTCCCATTGCTTATAAAACCTGCACCAATATTTCTTCTGTTTCAGCGGACAAATTGAATCTAACAGCTGACCCTTCTCTTAACATCTGATGATTTGCGATGGAATGATCACATATTCCAAATCACCAAACCAGCAACTTAATGCCTAGGATTTCTTAAGAGATGCAAATTACTTCTTCCACACGCAGCGACGGGTATATTCGGCACCCCGCCTCGAGTACAACTCATTTATCTTGCTCGAAAACCGCCTTAGCGCGGCTAGGTAAGGTTTGAAACCCATCCATTAAAATAATCGGAGATGGTAGTTTTTGCTCTTGCAGTAACACCATTCCTTCAGCCTTGTCAAAGTTGTATCGCTGTTACCATAGCGACTGTTCCACCGAAATTTATAGCCCGCTCTGTACATCCTAACATATTGCAACCCCCCATTTTCGCCCACACTGACGTCTAGAACTTCGTTTATAAATAGAACAATTTTGCAGTGGAATCTCTTACAATCGGTTTTTCCGAATTCATACAACATCCAAGAGTTCAAACGTAAAGTTCATTGTCATCTGCTCCAACCCGTCGGGCCTCCCCTGACTTATCCTATTCCCTTCGATTCTTCAAACTGAGCTTACTACTACACATTGCACCATGACCTGAACGACATGACAGGTTAGTTGGAAAAATATGCCATTTGCGATTCTGATTGTAATGTAACAAGTCGTTACAGTCATCTATCAAAGTTACAACTGACATAAACCAAACAGTGTAAATGACTATTTCTACTAGTAATAAAATGTTCACTTTTATTAAAAAATAAACCACAACTCCTACACAAACCCAATTTCGGCGTTCAGGTAAGAATGATGCAACTTTAATAAATATTCCAAAAGTATCGCTATCTTTTACAAACTCAAATATCACGCTCCTCAAGTCTGCGGAACGCACCTTTGTGGGCAATTGAACATCGACAATGAGTGTTACGTGTCGACTATTACTGGTTTATTTTAATAGCTAGTGACTGTTACTACTTTTTTGTATATATTTCACTGCCTTAACGAGATCTAATCTGATTTTTTCTTCTTTTTCAGGTAATGCTACAGGAATTTTACTCGAGGAAAGAATCATTATAAATTACAGAGTGTCAGTAGCTCGCTTCCGGTGAGATTTATAAAAAAAAATAGTTGCTTACCTGAGAAATACCAATATATCTTCTTGCAATTAGTTTTCACTTTAGCTTGTACGCATTGTAGTATGTTTTGTGATAAAAGGGGGATAATTATGAAATGTTCGGTTTCGTTTCAATTGTTAAGCTTGTGGCCCATTACCGCCACGTAATTTAATTTTCCCTAAAGTCGTTGTGGTCGTGTGAACCTCTGTGTCTAACCATCATTATAAGTTGACCATGCCGAAGTGGATAAACCCAACTAATTAGTGAAAAACTGCCCAAACCGAGCATAAAAACTGAAATGGAAAACAGCCTTGGCCTAGAAAATCAGCATAGCCGAAAAATGCATCTCTGCAGTGCGACTGCTGTACGCAATTGTGTTTCACTTAAACAATCTCAGCGGAGTTTTCGTAACATCTTGGCTGCTTCAATTCGTGCCTGTAATTGTCGTGTCTTAACTTTCTTGTTATCCGGCCAACATTTTGTGGGTTATACTTTGTGTTCCGGCTGTCCCATGGAGAAGTTACACATTTTGACATTGACTCTGTGATGCGATCTAATCCGTCTCCTTTGAATCATGACCCTACTCCATTTCGAGCATTATGGGTTACACTGGAGCTGAGAAGCGGACTGCCTAAGTGATATTTTGGATACTTCGGTTTGGTTTTTAAATTTCTAATTTGAATTATTTGAAAAGAAAAAAAGAGAAGAAGAGAAAATTGATCCTAATTATTCGCAATTATGTTGGCTCTTGCAAAACCAAATTTATAGGTTGTTTAGTTACGTAAGTTGGATCGTTGGGGAAGCCACATATTTATTAATTGTGGAAAATTGAGTTCAAACGAGCACCAAACGATTTTAAACTTAGAATTGTTTGAAATCGTAAAAGCAAATTTATTTTTTGTGTCTTCTGCCTCGACTTAAGCAAGTACTTGGTGATGTAAGTATACCAAAACATTAGGTGGTCATCAGGAGGTACTCCTAATAATAGAAGTAATTAACAACTACAGTTAGCCGCTAATCATGTGATACATATAAATAAAAATAATTGATCCAGGAACGTGCAATTTGTTTTCACTACTATGTTTTCAACACATTGGGAAACATAAATGAGATAATTTCAAAAGAGCCCGTCTACAATAACAGTATTACAACATAGGCATTTTAAAATTTGTAGTTAGCCAACTATGCTATCAATTTTTAAACAACTCTTACTTGTTTCCAGCAAAGCTACTTCGAGTTTATTTATTGTAACATTATTTAACATGTTTATCTGTTAGAAGAAGTTGTCAGAAGTCTGCCTAGTGTCTTCCCAGGTAGAAAATTACTATCGAATCGACGTTGGCACGGCGTCGGCAAAGTCGTCTCGACTTTGATCGACAACGTTGTTTCAACGTTGGATTAACGTCGAAATGTAACGCAACGCCAGAGTCGTATCACGACGTTGTTCGCCAACGTCTACCCTGTGTCGCATGCCAGTATTAACCCCATATCGTATAACAACGTTCATACTGTGTCGTACGCCGACGTTGTATGCCAACGTCAGATCTACATCGTGCGTCATCGTTCGCTCTACGTTGGGATCTGCATTCGAACTACACTTTTAAAATTACCAATTTCATATCACGTGAGGTAATACAATAAATAATGATGACTTTTTCGTTATTACCATATATTTAAGTACATAGTTAATTTAAGTTAATAGTATGATTGAAATGACCGATAGCGAGACAGATAATTCGACACTGTCCGAAAACGAGCAATTTGAAAGTGAACATGTTCTAGAACCGAATTTTATTGAGATAGATAATAATGATCGCTTCGATTTAGAACATGGACTTCTTGAAGGCAAACTTCGTAACTGGTCGCATAAGCATATAAGGTGTGTAACGGCTGGCTCAATTTCTGATATGTTATTAGTCTGGCGAAGTGAAGGTTTTGTAACATTGCCGAAATGTGGTAAAACCCTTTTGAATACAAACAAAGCGGAATATGATATTACATTCATGGAAAACGACAAAGGGACTTTCGGCGAGTACTGTTATTTCGGCATAGAAACAGCTCTACGTGAGCAATTGATTGTTGGTGAATTTACAGACAAAAAAGTCAAACTTTTGCTTCACGAAGATGGAGTAGAACTTTATAATAAAACTAGCAGAAGCGCGAATTGCATTTTAGGGTTAGTCTTTAATTCCGGTTATGATGCTAAACCTTTTTTGATCGGTTTATACTACGGCCAAGGTAAACCAAAATCTCCAAATGAATTTTTAAATGACCTCGTTGAAGAATTAAATAATCTAAATATCAATGGTTTAACGATTCAGGAGAACACCTTTGCAGTAGAAGTCTCCGCTTTTGTTTGTGATACACTGGCAAGGGCATACATTAAAGTTATAAAAAGTCATACAGCGTATTACGCGTGTGAACGATGCGAGGTTCACGGTGTACACATTGACGGCAAACGTGTTTTCGGTGATATAGATGCTCCGGAACGTACACACGAATCTTTTCGCGACAGAACTCAACCTGACCATTATTCCTCGCAGGAAACGTCTCCTCTTCTTCGAATTATTGGTTTGAATATTATAAAGTCGGTCGTTTTAGATCCGATGCATCTTTTGTATTGTGGTGTAGCGAAGACTCTACTGCATAAAACGATGATATCCGGAAAAGTCTGTGATTATCGATTGTCTGATCGACAGGTATCATTTTTGCAAGATATGTTAAAAATTATATCAGATGATGTACCGGAAGAATTTCAAAGAAAAACGTTTGACCTTGCTGACACAGCAAATTGGAAAGCGACTCAGTACAGGTTTTGGTTATTGTATGCTAGCGGATTGGTACTTGAGGATGTTTTGCCTCAGAACGCGTATAAGCATTTTATGCTTTTGTTTACGGCTGTGCGAATTTTATCTAGCGACGAAATCGCAGTGCAAAATGCTGAGGTAGCGAAAAATCTTTTGCGAACTTTTGTCAAACTCATGCCAACATATTGTCGCACTGCATCCCAATTGATAAATTTTCATAATTTGATTCATCTTGCTGATGATGTAGTATATTTGAAATGCAGTTTAGAACATTTTTCAGCGTTTGTTTTTGAGAATGTTTATAGTTTTTTAAAACCATTACTGAAGTCCGTTACAAAACCAATAGCTCAAATAGCAAGACGCGTGCACGAGTTGAAAAACAAACCATCCGAGTCCATAAAAAAAAGGTATCCATTGGTCGGTTCTGTGCGACAGCAGCGATACATTCCGTTTGTTAAAACGCAAGAGGAAACCGAAAGTAAGAGAATATTCAAGATAGTTAAGTTGAACGGAATGACATTAAGATCGACGCATCCAAATAATGTTTGTATACTAAACGATGGCAATATTATAAGAATTGTTGAAATGTTTATAAAGTTAGACAACGGCACGCCGAGCGGTCACATAATTGTTCGCGCTAAAAAGATCAACGTTCTCGGTGATGCATTTGATTATCCGATTTCCTCACAATTGATTGGGATTTATCACGTTAGTACGCAATCACGACGATGGCGTGATTACGAATTGAATACTGTTAAAACTAAGTGTATATTGACTAGTGTCGACGAAAAATATTTTGTTATAGAATTGTTACATGATCCATAAAAACTAACAAACAGATAATTTTAATAGTTCACTGTGCTTGTTTTGACTAATAAAAAACATTTTCAAAATAAATAATTGTGTTATTTATCAATTAATAAATAAATCTTGACACAATAATTATCGAATTAGAAGTGCGCCTTCAAAATTATTTAAAACTACAACATACACAGTTTTTTGCAGTCTACTAACTCGAGAATGACTTGATGTTGGTTACATGCAAGGGGCCGACGTTGTTTCGTGATTATCTAACGACGTTCCAGTACAGCGTTGGTTCGATATTGTTGGCAAACGTTGGCACATCGTTGTGTACTGACGTTGTTTGCCAATGTTGGGCCAATATTAATACTACAAATAACACAACATCGGGACGACGTTCTTTGCCAATGTCGCGAAGCTACGTTGGGCCAACGTTGTTTTTATTGTAATGTCGGTTCAACTGGGGCTTTTTCTGCCTGGGTTGCTACTTAGACTAGAATGTTCGAGCAGGGTCTCGTTGCTCGACGCGGAGCACTCATAGAGAACATGAAGGGCAGACTCATCAACCTCAAAGGAAAGCCTGCAAGGGGGGGCTCCGCCCTTCCTATCGTCCATAAGTGGTAATTTAGCGAGCAATTGCCGGTAATCAAGCCAACAGCTGTACGGCAACATTTTTACTATGTCCCAACAGTTCGTTGACCCCGTTAGGAGACAGTATATGAAGCAAAACCAGTTGGCCAGACCATGCGCGGACTTCCAGCGTTCGGTGTCTTATCAAATTCCAGCAAGCAAAGCAAGCTGATGGGTGCTCCAATAGCCGGTTCCGGACCGATGAATACTACATCAGAGCCCTGTCTAGTGAAGGCTTTTGCCTTTTCATTGCCTTTGAAGCCCTTGTGACCCATTGGGACCAAAACAAGCGTAATTCAACCAAGGCACGTTGGCAGTCTCAAACCAATTTAGACTTGGTTCTACCTACCTACCTACTACCTATCTCTGTTTTGGAGCCATCTGTGTACGATAGTAGACCACCCTGTGGTACTTTAGGAAAAGTACAGGTTAGCCTATCTCATATTTTGAGTTCTTAAAGGTCACGCAGTCCGATAGCATCCTCGATTGGAATCTCTTCTATAATGTTGATTATTATGGAATGTCCTCGCCGAAGACCAACGCCAAGCTAGCCATTCGCTTTCAGACGCACCGCCGCGTTTATTCCGAATGTCTATAGCTCAACGTAAAGTGGCACGATTGTGGAGGCAAGATTGAGGAGAGTCTCCAGCGCTGCTCCGGGAAGTGCGGATGGTACCGGTGATGGAAAGGCAGGCCATTCTTTTAATTTTGCTTAAATCAGTTACGAAACTTTTAAGCGCCGATCTGATAGGGGTGTATACCCAGTATAAATGGCTTTCAGTTTTAGACCGTATATGGAACACAAGCTCTATGGCAAGCCCAGATGGATCTGCGTATCCTGCTCATCAGAGTATCCATATCGTGGTTCCAATTGAGCTTGGTATCTAGCGTTACTACGTAGTATTTGGCATGATGAAGAACCTATAGTTCTGCCTGCGAAAGTGGGTTCTGCAAGTCCCGGCAGTGTTAGTCTTCTGATGTACGGAACCAGTATCGTTTTGCTAGGACTGACATTTCGTCTTACGCTGGTGAACCCGCTGGAGACAAAATCGAATGCCTGCTGCAGACGCCTTGACATGGTAACTTCTGTTTCACCTGTTACTGCGATGACAACATCGTCTGCCAAAAATTGAGCGAAAAAGTTTCGGTCATTGAGTAGCTCTAGTAGTTAATATATAACAAGGCACCCCAGAAGTGGAGATAAAACTCTTCCCTGGGGACATCTTTGTGCTATAATGCCTTTCAGAGATTCTTCAAGAAGGTAGACCATTAGTTTGCGATTTTTCAGCATAGAGTAGTCGCAGAAAGTGCTACTTAGACTTCGTCTACTTAGAACCTTAGCTATATAGTAGAGAGAAATTGTGAAATTTAAAGTGATGTAACAGGAACTTAAAAAAAATTTTATTTTTTCATTTCTTACATGCACCTGAGTCGAAAACCGAAAAATTTGGAAAAATCAAATGTGAGCATAGCGAGAAAAGTGCATAAAAGTGCATTTTTGGTGAATTTTGAGTGGATCGTAACACTATTTTTCAAATCTCTACGGTTCTATTGGTCGTAGAAAAAAACCCAAAAAAAAGGAAAATAATCGTGAGTAAAATGGCTATCGAACTGGTGGGACGACATTACGTTAAAAATATTTCCTAACCTCAAAAAATCCAAATTTCTCAATTTATTTATTTTTTGAAGTTATACTTCTTTAGGCGCGTTTTTAAAAATCTTATGAGAGTGAATTTTTAGGAATATGCGAGACGCAACGCGAGACGCAACAGAGAATATAGGCGAAGGGGTATGGAGGGCAAGCATTTCAACTACCATTCTTTAGCTGATGTCTGTTCACGATGTCGATCGGTGAGGGGGTTTTTATCCTGAGGCTATGGAGGGAAATAAATTTCTTGTACGATTCATCAGCTAAGCGAAGGTTTGGGTTTTTGTAGGCATGAAGATTCGTAGACGATTTTACTGTGCACGACGTTGCTGGGTGAGGGGTTCTGTCGCGAGGCTATGGAGGGAAATCCGATCCGTGTTCTATTCTTCACCTAAGCGCGAGTTTCTAAGGGCTAGTTTTACACCAGCCGACTTTTTTTACACCAGCCGAAGATTTTTCTTGGTTGTTTTTCGGCCCGGGTGAAACTGGCCCAGATAATAATAAAGCTATATGGCAACTGTACAATAAGCGATAATTATTTACTGTTTTACTAATGATTTTGAATGGTTAAAACTAATTATATTAAGAATCAGAAATTAGTTTGAATATATAATACAAAATATTTACTGTTATTATTTGGGAAAATAAAACAATGAACTAGATATTAATGCTTTTATTTAGCTTGACCTCGTATATTTGTTTGGGTCAAATCTTGCGACAGATATGGCGGATGAATTTTGGAAATGTGTTCTGAATCCATTAAAAATCGGTATCGGGGGTTTTTAGGGCCACAAATGACGATTTTGTTTTCAAATTTTAAAAATTCAAAACGGCGGCGTCAATATGGTGGATGAATTTTTCAAATGTGTTCTGAATCCATTGAAAATCGGTATCGGAGGTTTTTAGGGCCACAAATGACGATTGGTCAAAATTTGATAATTCAAAATGGCGGATGAATTTTGGAAATGTTTTCTGAATCCATTGAAAATCGGTATCGAGGGGTTTTTAGGGCCACAAATGACGATTAGCAAAATTTGATAATTCAAAATGGCGGATGAATTTTGGAAATGTTTTCTGAATCCATTGAAAATCGGTATCGGGGGGTTTTTAGGGCCATAAATGACGATTCTGTGGTCAAAATTGGAAAAAAATCAAAATGGCGGCGCCAATATGGCGGTACGATTTTGGCAATTAAGATTCGATTTCACTGAAAATAGCTATTTGGGGGTGTTTAAGGTCGGAAATAATAAATTTGTTATCAAAATTAGAAAATTCAAAATGGCGCTGGAAATATGGTATGCATAACAAATCACTTCACCAGTAAAAAGTAAAATCCAAAAATGACTGAATTAAGACTAAAAAGAATATAATAAACATAGGTAAAAAAACTTTTAAGTTAAATGGTTTTATTTTAAATCTGCTGTACCAAAAACTAGAAAATAATTAGAACACAAACATGGACCTTCTGGAATAGTAGGAGTGCTGTCTTCTAATGTCGTTTGCCAAGGGGCACTTTGTGTCGCTGTGTCAGCGAATTAAGTAATATTCTGGGACTTTTAACAGACTAAAATAAAAACATGGGGCGCATAAAAACCTGTATAAATAAAAACAACTTGTCTAGAAAAATGTGTTTCCTCTCTGCCGGAGAATTGGTTGACTAGTAGGTGATTTTAGTTTGGATTAGAATCCGGTATAGCCGACAGGCTGGAACGTGTCGGCATCATGCTGCTTCCACCTGCCAACGCACGCAAATAATAAAAAATCCAATAAATTATTTGCATGCAAATTAAAATTAGTCTTAAATCACGCCAAAGAAGTATAACTTCTAATGCGCGTACATAAGTACACACACCCACTTTTAGTCTATTCTTTGTCTTCCGCCATTTTGTAGTGACCGCCATATTGGATTTAAGGAGACGTCACACAGTTTACTGTACTATACTCGTCGTACACTTTCATTTGATACCCATACCGAGGGCGTTGTAAAGAAAAAGGTAAACCCACATTTTGTGTTGACCGCCATTTTGAATTTGGAATCACGCCACACAGTTAATAGTATTCTAATTGTCACACCTTTTTATTTGAAACCCATACCGAGGGTGTAGTCCGCCATTTTGTGTTGGCGACCATTTTGAATTTTGAATGACGCTACACAGCTAATAGTATTCGACTTGTCATTTCCTTTCATATGATACCCATATCGAGTGGGTTCTAAAGAAAACGGTAGTCCGCCATTTTATGTTGGCCGCCATTTTGAATTTTGAAAAACGTCACATAGCTAATTGTATTCTACTTGTAATACTCTTTTATTTGATACCCATGTCGGGGGTCGGAGAGCACAATTGCAAAATTCGTCCGCCATCTTGGAACCGCCATCTTGATTTTTTAACTAAAAATGCATTAAATAATGAACAAATCGGTGGATTTTCATAAAAATTGGAGGAAACATGTATTTTAATGTTATAAATATGCTATTAAATTTTCAAAAATAAAATTTCATTTTTACCGCCAAAATTGATCATTTTCAAAAAAAATTAAAACCCTTGTACTTAATGAGAGATGGTCCTAACGTAAACTTTTTTTTCCTAAATGTAGGTTTTTTTTATGTACTTTCTAGTAAACATATACCGGAATCTGTTTATAAAGTTTAAATGTCGCTTTTTTTTAAATTAAAAACAAAAATAAAAATGAAATTTCATCCGAGAACCGACTTAACGTGGTTGGACCACTGACATGTATAAAATGGACTGCTAAAGGATCCTATTCGTTACATAAGTGCCAGACTGTTTTTCACTGACATGTATACACGTCAGTGAGTTTTGTAAACAAAAATTTTTTAAGTCATATTTGGGAGAATAAAACTAATTTTACTTAAAATAAAATAACGAATAAAATTTCGATGATTTTTCCACTTTGAAGCGATTTTTTTCATTAATTAAAAATGTTTATATTAAAAATTTCAAGGTTTTCTACCCCTCTTTCAAGAAATTTGAAATGGCAACTTTTAGAGCGTCCCACCGTTGTGCTTAAAATCCTGTCAGAATTTTATTTACCTCTCTTCTTTTACTGTAAAGATAAAAAAGTTGTCGTATTTTATAGTGTATTGAAATGAAAAGCTAAAAATGTTTAAGACAATGGAAAAGTGTGCAGTTCTTGAATTCATTTTTTTCCATTTGGCACTACCTGATTTTATTTCTGCACTTAATCCAATTTAACAAAATTTTAGTCAGCGACAAAACCGGCTTCACAAGAAGAAGGTCACAAGAAAGACCTAGGAAGAGATATGGACTTACGCACAATTGGGATTACCAACTGGAAGGGTAAGACGCAAGACCGAGAACGATGGAAGAAGATACTTGAGGCGGCCAAGGCTCACAGCGGGCTGGAGCGTCAATGATGATGACTCACCTCATTTGTTCACTTCACTAATGCCCCAGGCGTCATGGTTCATATTACATCCTACGATGATCTGCAATTGCTGTAATTTTTAATCCATTTTCTGTAGCGTTTCTCAAAAAAAACAAAAATAGGGCCTTACGATGGCACCAGGCCAAAATTCTCATCGTAGTGTTAATTTTCTGTATGCAAAGCACTTTTGGAACCAGCCAAACTCATGGAGACACTAGACCATAAAAAATTAATTGAATACCTAAACCAAATTTCAGACAACAAACTACAAACAATATGGCTTTAGCCAAAAAAATGTCTTAAAGAACACCTCAATATTTAAACAGCAAGGACATGAAACTCATTCATTGTTTGCAGCCACAACAATCGTGTTTAATGAATGTAGTGCTTCCAAAAATCAAGTAATGTGTTATCTCTATGAAAATTTTGCGTATCAATGGACAGCCCAGAATTAACTGCTGAGTTTTCTTTTAATATCCTACAACAAAAACAAAAAACAAAACATTAACCAATCACGAATCTCAGTATCTGGAATATCTTTATAGGTGGCCAGGGATCAGGCTTTACTCTATACGCCATACATTAGACCCCACTTTGAATACAACTCATTTATGTGTGTATTGGGGTCTCGAACATAACTTTAGATCTAGTAGACAAAGTTTAAAATCGTCCCCTCAAATCTGTTGGCGTTATTTACTCCCCTTGTATAAATGCGTCAATGCATCGAGCCACAGTTATGCATACATCAATCCTGGCAAATTTTATGGCTACTACTACAGCGAATACATCACCGAATAGAGATCGATTCAATCAGCGCCTTCAGTCCTACGTTGTTTAAGAATTCTTTCAAACATAACCCCTCGACTCTGGAACATTCTTCCACAGTCAGTATTTCAGAACTACTACAATATTCAAGTGTTCAAACGCGGACTCTGACCCCAGGTTATAGCCATAAAATGTTTGAAATGACGACCTTACAATACGAGGAGTGATTGGTTTCTGCTTGGTTTTGCTTGCTGTCAATGCTTGTTTAAAATCTATAAATACCATGTGATGGTCAAGATTAAATTTATAGCTTTTTACCAAGCTCTGCTTCACTTACAATGATTACGATTTTCAATTTTAAGACCTGTGCTAGTACACTACATTAATGCAAACACTTTATGGTGGAAAACCTGGTTGGTGGTCCACAGTCCTTTTCGTTGCTGTTATCGTTATGTATAAGACTCATGAGCCATTGAACCTTTACTATTCCCTCGCTGACTTTCGACGTAGGACTATCGCTGGACACTGGTAAATTATCTGCCAAATCTTATAAAGGACTTGTAGTGCAAAATCTGTCTCCTAAGAGGTTTGAATTAAAACAAATAATATTTCTTTCTGTGAATTGATCTATTCTTCAAAAGGTAATAATACGTATGTGCATAATTATTGTGAATTGGGGATAAACTGAAAATTAAAATGCAAAAGCACCAATCTCACGTTATATATGAATAATTAATTGTCTTACAACACTAAAACTCATCATAAAGATTCTGCCAATCTTTTTTAATAAATCCGGAAAGTTTTTCTCCAATCATAATGCTAGCTGCGTTAGTATTAGCACTGACAATAGTAGGCATAATGCTTGCATCAGCTACTCGAAGACCTTTTACTCCTTTGACTCTCAGCTGGTCATCCACCACCGCTTCCAGATCAGAATTAGGGCCCATTTTACAAGTTCCCACTGGATGGTATACAGTAGTTGATAGGTGCTTAATATAACATCGCCAATACTCATCAGATTTGAAAACGAAGCCCGCACATCCAGGCAAAGGCAGAGTAATTATTTTACCTTCATTTTCGATGAAAGCCTTTGTACCCTCGAACTGCTCTTGAAACTTTATTCCTCGATAGAGAGTCTCAACGTCTTCGTTTTCTTCTAAATAGTTGGGATAGATAATAGGTTTTTCTCTATAGTCAGCATTCCTTAATCTGAGCTTTCCGACAGATTTTGGTTTTAACAGCACAACGTAAGCGAGTAGTAAATCAACCTCTGAATTCGCTTTGACAATTGCTTCAGTTACGCTCTCTGAGAATCCGATTGCAGCCGCGTAAAATTTCATTTCCGGAGCCTGCTTTCTGTAGAAGAAGTGATGGAATTCTACGTCAGGATACTCGCCATTCTTATGAGTTGTGTTGATGTAGCCAACCAGGTTCATAGAGTAGTGATGTGCTAGACTACTGGTTCTATTCATAAGGTAATTGTACATACTGTCAAGAATATCTTCTTCGGTTACGGCTTTTCCGGTGGATTTATTCATTTGAAACGCTATTGGAACTACTAAGTGGTCCTGTAAATTGTTTCCCACTGATAAGTTCTTGATTGGGGTTATTCCCACTTCCTTTAAGTGATCCTGCAGACCTATTCCAGATAGCATCAGAATTTGGGGAGAACCAATTGCTCCTGCTGATATCACAATTTCTTTTGTACTTTTAACTGTCAATTGTTTTGTGGAATTATATACGAATGTCACGCTTGTTGCTCTATTGTTTTTGTCAATATTAATTTTTTCGACGTGGGCATGTTTTATAACATGCAGATTTTTTCTATCTTTAGCTGGAACCAGAAAAGCCTTAGCTGTGCTAAATCTTCGGCCACGATATGTAGTTCCAAATACAGTGTCATACCCGATGTAGCTACCTTCATTAAAATCAACAACAGTTCCAACTCCCAGTTCCTTAGCCGCGTTAATTATGACTTTCGTAACATTTGCATCACTAAGAAATGGGCTTACAGAAAGGGGACCACCTTTTCCGTAGAAATTTTCTTCGTGGGGATCGTTATAGCGTAGATTTTGAGACCTTTTAAATATCCTCTCAACATCATCCCAACCCCACCCAGAGTTTCCGAAATTTTTCCAATCATCAAAATCCTTTCTGTTGCCACGAACGTAAAGCATAGCATTTAAGCTGCTTGATCCGCCCAGGACTTTTCCTCGTGGCCAGTAGCAAACTCCATTACGCATACCTAGGCAGGATTTGCCATTAGGTTCGGTTTGATACTGCCAGTCCGTTCGGGAATGTTGAACAGAGAAAAACCAGTTCGGTATCTAAATGAAATTAAATATTAATAAAATTGTTTGTAAATATGGAAAGTTTTGATACAATGCCTCTGATTCTATTGGTGGGTTTCCGCCCGCTTCAAGTAAAAGAACTTTCCAATTCGGGTTTTCGGTTAACCTGTTTGCAACAACAGAACCAGCTGAGCCCGCTCCTATAACAATGAAGTCGTAATCGTCCAAACCTAAAACAGATTATTTTACTCTTTATTTGGTATTATTAAATATAGTCTTGTAGTCAATCATATCAGACAAGGTAGACGAATATTAATAATTTTTATCATCAGTTAGATTATATAGAATAGATAATGGCAGAACTTAGAAGGAAAAATAATTTTGTGAAAATAAACACCAATTGCATAGCACAGGGTCCCGTAAACCAGGCCGCGATATCGAACTCAAAAAGGATGCACGATCTGGCAATTCTTTATCGCTTTTACAAACGCCACCGATCGACACAAATGAAATCCTAACTGGACGGAAATCCACAATATTCCCATTACTAGATTAGCCTAAATAGCCTACTCCCGCAGAATTAATGATAACGCATCCTTCAACAAACATAAGTTTTCGTTAAATATTCACAGCAATGCAATAAGCAGAAGATCAATGCGTAAAGAAGCTTTTTTTTAACCTGTTAAAAACCTACGTGACTTCCTAGACATACTCTATTACTCCACCCCACTTACAACAAGTAGATTTATGTTTGACACGACGCAAAACTGCAGACTACTATCGCTACCATTTCTTTTCATTCCAGCGGAACCATGCGGTTTTGCAGTAACACGCGCCTAGGGCACGTAGGTTAAATACTATTGATCATACACTGCAGAGTGGTTCTTCTTACATTATTGTGTTACTCGTTCCATTGACGCCCTATGACTACAGAGAGCCCTACGCGCCCAAGTCCACTGGACAGAAGTCGGTCCCATTGGAACAACTAAACTGATGTTTTCCGTGGTTACTGTTTGTTCTGCTGTTGTTGAGATGTAATTTTGATTTACTATTTTTTTAACAAGTAGAGAAAGTGACTCGAGTTGCTCGCATTGCACTGGGAACTGATTTGTGATTATTAAAACTTGCGAGTATGTTCGTAGTAAGGCGCGAAATGTATCACCGAAATTTTTTTTGGTAAAATTTCTTTGAAGATGATGCGTTATTGCGAAAGATATTTGATGGTAAAGTTTACTTTTTTGATTCAGCCTGTGTAAATAAGAGCCAGTTTCATTCCATTTTGAAGGTGTCACCCAAAAAATTTACCAATTACGTACAGCATTTAGCCAAATTAATTATAAGTTTACCAACAATAGGCGTTAGTATGAATGTTTGTAACATTTGCGAATTATCTAACTTGAACTATGTAGTCATGAATGAATCGTAGATTCACATTTGTCTTCTACACAAATCTATATACAAGGGTGGATCAGATATTTTTGCGGTCCATTTCAGTGCAATTCATAAAGTTCGTGTTATTTTAAGAATTTTTCGCGAAGAAACTATATATTTTGGATGAAGTTTTAGAATATTATAGCAACTTCATCGTCGTCATCAAAACCTGGACCATTTTCATCTTATTCATTTTATAATAGATATTTATTCCCATGTACTTTAGCGTAAAATATTACAATTCTATTGGACACTGTAGTGTTTTGTTCTTCAAGTTCACACAATGGACAAAGTATCTACCATCTAATTTGCTTTCGGTTATTCGTGGTGTTATGGCAGACAACTGGGCTGGCTTCATGTAAGGTGATAGGTGATTATCATTTCGGTGATTGCCAGGAGTGATCACTACAAAGTGATTATTCATGTAAAGCTATCATTTAAAATTTATCACCGAAAATCAACTGAAGCTAACTTCAGACTAAAAAATGGGAAATGTGTGCATTTTCTTGGCCCAATATTACGATATCCGAGGCGCCGCGATTTAATGATGTTTTTTTTGAGCTGGGGTGCCGAAAATGTTAAATACAATTTTTCGATATCTTCCTTAGTTTTTGAAATATCGATAATTGAAATTTTTAGTTTTACATACATATACTATAAATAACATAAATTACGATTATAAGACAATTTTGGCATGAGAATCTTAGCATTGGTAAACTCGGTGAATTACTTGTACATAAAAGTAAAAATTGTTTCCCAGCTCTTGCCACAAATTATTTAACTTTTCTTTCCCTTTATCTTTTGGCAAAAAAGACCTTCGCTATATCGGAGTTTTGCTCCATAAATTGTACCATGATTTGGAATTGCCCTAATATATTCAACAATATTTATTAGTTTCATTAACTTCCAACTAAAACATTAAAAAATACTTGAGTGACAACAAAAGTGACAACAATTTCTTGTCACCACCAATTTGGTGATTCTGGCAGGTGACAGTAGCCATCCATGAAGTGAAATCTGTATAAGTGATTGGTGAATCACAGATCACCTTACATGAAGCCAGCCCTGCTTTTTTGCAAGCTCAGAAATTGTTTTGTTATTAATGATTTGCGACGAGAGAAACCCAATTCGCCAAATGGTATTTAAAAAAATAATACACATCAGGCAAAACCTCGGCAGAACAACATTAAGGGAGTATAAGAAACCAAAAATAAACCAGAGCTGGCTTCATGTAAGGTGATCGGTGATTATCACCAATCACTTATACAGATTTCAGTTCATGGATGGCGATTGTCACTGCCAGAATCACCAAATTGGTTGTGACAAGAAATTGTTGTCACTGAAGTATTTTTTAATGTTTCAGTTGAAAGTTAATGAAAATAATAATTATTGTTGAATATATTAGGGCAATTCCAAATCATGGTACAATTTATGGAGCAAAACTCTGCTATAGCGAAGGCCTTTTTACCAAAAGATAAAGGGAAAGAAAAATTAAATAATTTGTGGAAAAAGCTGAGAAACAATTTTTAGTTTTATATACAAGTATAATATTCACCGAGTTTACCAATGCTAAGATTCTCCTGCCAGAATTGTCTTATTTGGGAAATTATCGCAATTTATTTTATAATATAATGTATGTAAAACTAAAAATTTCAATTATCGATACCTCAAAAACTAAGGAAGATATCGAAAAATTTTATTTAACATTTTCGGCACACCAACTCAAATCGCGCTTCTTGTGCCAAGAAAATGCACACGTTTCCCACTTTTTAGTCTGAAGTTAGCTTCAGTTGATTTTCGGTGATTAATTTTAAATGATAGCTCTACATAAATAATCACTTTGTAGTTCACCGAAATGATAATCACCTATCACCTTACATGAAGCCAGCCCAGGATTTCTTGCTGCGTCTTCGGAGTCGAGAGAAAAAATCCCCAGATTTGACAGCAAACAAAATTTCCAACAAATAAAATAAAATCCTTACAAAAATTTAATATTACAAGTTTTTTAAGGGTATTATTTAACATTTCATTGTAATATTATAATTTGGAAAAGGTGGAATAAATGTTATGGTAAGCTGTGAAATTTTCTATTGTTACTGTTGTTGTTACTGTTTTCTCAAACTTTAGATCAACTTTTCTACCAAAAAGAACTGGAGTATACAATAATTGACACTAATAAAAATTGTTAGATTTTTTATGCAGTTTTTTATGCTGCAATAAAAAAATAGTATTTAACGAAAAAGTGATAAAAAATGGGTGTTATTCGTTAGGTGCCAATTTTTAAATCATTCTTGCTACTGAACATCAAATTTATCTACTATGACAGACTAAACGTCTGACGTACACAGTGGTGGAAGGCTGGGAAAATTTCTGATCCAATAAGCCTAAGATCATTATCCTACTACAATTATTTCAGAAGTTATCAATTTGTTTGAAAGTGTTTTTAAGAAAAAGAATCATTTAGTACAAAATCTATTTTTGAAAAGTTGGGAGGGATGTAGACTCCATCCAAAATATATAGTTTCTTCGCGAAAAATTCTTAAAATAACACGAATTTTAAGAATTTCGCTGTAATGGATCATGTTACATACTTTGCGAACAATTTGACCCACCCTGATATACAAGAGATATAAAGTCCGGCAACGGTCCGATATTTTCTGAAGGGTAGGTTTTCGTGAAAAAAGTTTCGAACAAAAGTTACTTGAAGGGTGGAATCGTTTGCACACAAATCTCACCCCCACCCACTCACCACCTAGCAGGTGGTGGAGGTGATTCTAAAATTTCAATTGACAACCCTCAATTTTTTCACGGATTTTGTTTCTCCGCAGGGAAATATGAAACTTTTGTCTAAACAATTTTTTTAACCGAAGCCCCCTGCACCGTCAAAAATCATCAAAAATCAAATTTATTATTATCGATTTCGATGTATGTACATATATGTATGTATGTATGTTCCCTAATAACTCCTAAACCATTCAACCGATCGCCACGTATTACTTACGTCAAGGGGGGAGTTTTGGCATCGGTTCCTGCTCACTCCTGGGGGGCGCTGTCTTAGAGAGCTTTGTTAAAAATTCGATAAAAAGCATAATAATATACGTTCCACTAGGGTGAAAATGTATACATAGAGGTTTTTGGGTACGAGAAAGCGATTGGTGATGTCCATTACTTACGCAAAGATGGCGGTTCCAATATGGCGGCCGAATTTTGCAATTGTGTTCCCCGACCCCCTGGCATGGGTATCAAATGAAAGGGTATGACAAATAGAATACTATTAGCTGTGTGGCGTCATTCCAAATTCAAAATGGCCGCTTACACAAAATGGCGGATTACCTTTTTCTTTGCAAGCTATCAAGCTTGAATAGTGTTAGCTGTGTGGCGTCACTCCAAATGCAAAATGGTGGCCAACACAAAATTACAGTTTACATTTTTCTTTAAAACACCCTCGATATGGGTATCAAATGAAAGTGTATGACGAGTATAGTAGAGTAAGCTGTGTGACGTCATTTTAAATCTAATATGGCGGTCACCACAAAATGGCAGAAGACATATAATAGCCTAAAATGTAGAAAATAAAATATAGTTTAAAAAAACTAAAATTTACATTTTTAAATTAAAATGAACTAAAAAATAAAAAACAAATTTGAATAAAGTTTTTATTGCTCCAGCCAGTATATGGGAACACTAGCCAGTATATGGGAACTTTTCGAAATGTAAAAAAGCGGCAGAACATTAAGTATAGTTTATCCTGAAGCTCTTTAAAAAACACCGTTACATCTGTTGCATGTCTGATTAAATGCTGGACATTTTTTTTGCTCCTTCTGTTCGTCTCAAGCCGAAATGACAAAAACAGAGAGAAAATGTGTGTGTATGTGTGTGTGTGAGAGCACCAAATTGTGCATTTTTGAGCCAAATTTGCAAAATTCATTATTTTTTTTGGGAA
The DNA here is from genome assembly GCA_963855945.1 of Thereva nobilitata. Lineage (NCBI taxonomy): Eukaryota > Metazoa > Arthropoda > Insecta > Diptera > Therevidae > Thereva > Thereva nobilitata. The sequence continues at coordinate 41,057,879 of OY979697.1, forward strand.
TAATTTTGCTAGGCCGGAGACTAGACGCCCTGTGCAGAACTTCGCTCATGGCGCCCTCGAGCGAAGTTCTGCACAGGGCGGCTAATTCCCCGGCATAGCAAAATCAAATCTGATCGATAAATGCCAAGTCAGGGGATGGTTTCTATTGGCTCGATCAAAATATCAGATCCCTAATAGTTTCACATTTTGTTATTTGGAATCAATAATACCAAAAAATTGCCTTTTTCAAACTATCCTACTGTATATTAAAATTCATATCACCTGATTACTACTATTGGCTTATGGGTGGAGCATAGGCGCACCGGGTCCCAGCTAGTACATACATATAATTGTCCGATGCCATTCCTGGCACTCTGGACATCGACTAACCGTTTTGTGACGATTATTTGAAGGCTGTTAGAATGACAGGGACGGTAGGCCCCTCTTTATATGAAGCACGGTCTGTTTGTATACCAACTATTCCAAACCCGATAATGGGGTAGAACTGCGCCATCCAATACTACCTCAACGCAGAACGCTCACTTCGGGTATTGAAAATGAGCTGGCTTCCTCGGTTAGTATATGTACAGGCGATGGTAGCGAATTTTTTGTAAGAGGGAGAACAAGAAAGAAGGAAAGTTTTGCAGCTGAGAAAAAATGCAAAGAGGAAGGACCATGCCGCGGAGTGCATTCGAACCATGGAACTTTGGAATGATAGCCATGCGTTTTTCCCGCTGGCTACAAGGCGCCAATTATTATGCGGATCATGAAGGATGGGTCCATAGAAATTTAGGAAATCATATCTTCAGGGACTTACTTTCGAAAAAATTTAGTTCTTTTAGAGCTAATCGTGCTGCGACGCAGTCATAACGACGCGTATCAGTCATAATCTTATGAAAAAACTTAAAAAATTTGTTCAGCTTTTCACGCAACTCTCTTAAATTTTACTTCTTGATTTTTGTTTTCGCTATATAATGTCATTAGAACGAATTCTTGAGATAGTCATGGAAACTGATACAGCATTATTATTATTAGTTCATTGGCCTTCTCTTTTCATACAATGATCTAACCTATCCAGACTACGTCCTTTTAAAACACAAAAAATCGGCGAATATTCAATAATATTCAAAGATCAACGCAATAACTTAAAATACAAGCTAAAAAACCTTGTTCCAAAGTGCACACATTCGTGATAAAATAGTAAATCTTTCTTAACGCGAACTAAGTAAATTTAATCAAATAACGACTACCTTTGTAAAATCATATTGAAAAATATATTATTTTACGATATTTAGTTAGTCGTCATATCTTTCTGAAAGTGTTCTCAATACCAGTAAACATTGCCTCACTATTTTTGTTCGTAATGTAAACCAGACTCCGAGTCAAATATTACTTCTCATAAAAAGTTCGCTGTTAAAGTGTTAATCTATAGCCTCCTTGACCTTTTAATAGTAATCGACAGAATATTGAATAGTTTCCCAGGTTCAGGCGGGGCACAAGCACCACTACAAGCAATTTAACAAAGCCTAACTAATCAGTTGTTTGATTGAAAGGTAATGGTTGGGTGTAGTCGATTCTTCAGCTTGTTTTTTTTTCGTAATTGTCATGTATAAATCGCCAAAGGCTTATTGACCCAAAGTAATTGCATAATTGTATAGCTCCAGATGAGGATAATTACGACGAAAGCCTTACTTAAAAAGGAAAGATGTACAGTCAAAAAAACTAACTCCAGTACTTGAAAAGTGATTGTGTGACTCTTTCTGTAAGATTAAATTTCTTGAAAGCAATATGCTTCATGAAAGCAATATGCCACGCTTGTTTTGTGCTACCTGAGCAATTAGCACCTGTTTTGCAACTTCCACAGCCAAATACCGTCTTGTTGGAAAATTGTTTAATAAGAAAGCTGACAGCTTTCTTCAACTTTTATAACTCTTCCAATTTTTACGATTTTTAACCATTTTGTCCGTAATTGTTTAGGAATAACGGTAGAATGCCTACAAAGGAAACTTAAACAATAAAAAATAATGGTAATATATGAATGTAAAATTCAATAAAGTACCAATATGCGTTCAATTTATTACCGCCATTATTATTTTTATTATCTAAGATTATAAAGTTCGATAAAGATAAAAAAATTTCTTAATTTGATAAACGCTGTTTTCTCTGTTCTCTGTGTTTTCTGAAATTGCTACGTGATTTGACTTCCGTGGATTGAATTGTTTGAAAAAATATTTTATGTTTTATATTGTCAAAGTATAGTTGGGAGATTATTGATTGGAAATGTTTGTCGAGCAGTAATTGTTATTGAGTTTATATTTTGGTTATAAGAATACACTTGGTTCCACTTACCTTCAAGAGAAGCTCGATCATCGAAGTAGAAGATTCGTGCAGTAAATTTGTCGTGCTATTCAGGATGTAGAACGCCCGAATTTTAGAGCAATATCGAAATAAAAACTATAAAAATGAATGTGTGTATGTATGTATGTTCCGAATAGGATCCTACAGCGTGCAACAGATCTTAATGAAACCATGTGCTATTTACATTAAAAGAAAGAACATAGGCTATTCTATTACTTACTAAAGCCACTCCTAGATAGTGGTGTCATTGAGAGCTTTGTTTAAAATGTTCTACAATGGGTAGTTGTTCTACAATGGGTTTTTCGGTACGAGAAAGCGATTGGTGATGTCCATTACTTTCAAAAATCATTCCTCAAATGTCATTTCATTTTCTGTCATTCGTTTGTGAGAGCAAAACAGCGTCATCATTGGCATTATTGTGAAATGTGAAAGTCTTTGGAGGCATTTGACCGAACGATGCAAGATCTACGAAACAATCAAAAAAGGTTTGGCGGTGCGATGATTCTGTTGGCAGGTGATTTTCGCCAAACATTGCCAGTGATTCCAAGGTAAACGCCAGCCGATGAACTTAATGCATGTTTGAAGTCGTCCGTTTTGTGTAACCACGTCCAGACACTCAAATTAAGTATGAAACATGCGTGTTAAATTGCAGAACGACTAATCTGGAGAAGTATTTTCAAAACAATTACTGGACATTGGCAATGGAAAAATCCCCGTTGACATTTCAACTGGCTGCAAAACACTCCCCATCGGTTTTTGCCAGTTGACAGAATCAAAGACAGAACAGGTGTTCCCAAACGTTGCTAAAAGTTCCAAAAATCATGTTTGGTTGAGCGAACATGCTATATTGGCCGCGAAAAACATTGATGTCGCAGAATTGAATTTCAAAATTCAAAGTGAAATTCCTGGCGAATTGATGACGTACAGTAGGTGGAATCCGTTACTAGCCCGTGTCGGAAAATGACTGTATAACTCAGAACGGACAAAGCTTTGGAACTAGACGCCATAGTAACTTATATTCAGCTCAAAAAGGGCTATCCAACGACGTATTACACATAGCTATTGGAGGTGTGTACCAAAGTCCATACATTTTCTGGTATCATCCTTTATTGAAATTTGGACATGTATTTTCGTTTAGTAAGCCCTAGTTAAAATGCAGTAAGAATGTCAACTCCCCGTTGCTCATGCTACGACATTTATTTCAGTGAGAGGGAGTATTTAAAGAGGACACACCATACAGACTTACCGATTGACCACTTTCAGCCCTTTCTTGCTTAATACCACAATACAACATCATTTGCATAAACTGAAAATTATCATAAAGTCCGATTTCTCCTAAAGCAGGAATTTTATACATATAGAAGATTTAGTCGTGAGCGCCTATAGTGAAAGCGAAGCCGAGTACAATGACACTAATGTGGCGATGAAAGTTGTAGGCTTGCCCTTAAGAAAGTAAAAAACCTATTCATTGCGACTTCGTCATCATGTATCAAACGAGAATTTCCCAGCTATGCAGAAGGTGCTTGGTATGTTATCTTTTATAAGATGACCTGTTGGTTGATGTAGAACCTGTTGAAAAGGTTTTGACCATTTCAGGGTACGTAATACCGGGGACAGACTAGAAACTTAATCTAGATTATGACGTCAGAATGACGCAGAACCATCTAAAAGATATGGAAATTAAATGGAGTTTACGTCATTCTGACGTCATAATCTAGATTAAGGGTGGTAGTCTGTCGAGGGTATAAGAAGAAAAACGTAATCGTAAAGTTTTTGATCCGTTTATTGGCCCATTTTAGTGAAATTTCGGATTTTAATTTAACAGCTCTGGCTCCTAAAGATTGACTGCGATAAGAAGATACTTGGTGAATTTTATAAAAGTTAGGAAGGACTTTTCACTGAGTTAGTTGCCCTTACAGATTTTGTTATCCCACTTTCACTTTCCGAATATTTCCTGTTGAAGAATATCAGCTTCACGTCTTTGCGGACGCCAGTTACCGAACCTAGGGGGCTGTAGCCTATTTAGGTACAGTTAAAATGTTTTTGAAATCAAGTCATATGAGTGAAAATGTATGCCGATCAAATGATTCATTTATTTATGTTTTTCCAGTCGCAGTAAACTAAATGCAGACCAAATTAACTAAACTGACTATCGTCATATGATCATCTTTTGACGTTTTAGAATTCCCCCTATCAGTTCGCTGCTCGTGCTCAAAGAAAAGAATAGCATCGCTCTCAAAAGTGGGAAAAATGAGTTAACGTTGCCAAATACTTCGAGCTAAACCTATGTCGCAGCCCAAGACTAGTGAAGGCTGTGAAGGAAGCTCCTTATCTAAGGATGAGTTACACATTGCCCGCCGAGATAAAGAATCTAGTGAATTCCAGGCCATTAACATATTGTGGAGATAACCCTCTGGACTTGATTCCTTTAACTCCGACTCATTTTTTGAATCTGCCGAACACGTCTGCTCCAATAATAGAGGACAGCATCGAGGTAACCAGTGGAGTATTTCGTAAAGGTGGAAGGATCGATAACTACAAAAAAGGTGGCGAAACGAATACCTGTATCAACTAAGGTCGTTGCATTGTAGAAAGCGTCCACTACTCAAATTTGTGCACTTGCGGCGTGGTCACTCTGTAAGAAAAATTACTGTCGCGTACATTTTGGAATTTGCCTTTCATAGAAAAAGTTTATGTCGGACGAGGTGGTAAGATCCGAGATCCGAGCCTGTCAAATACGCTGGGCTAATGGGAAAAGGCTTCAATTACTTTATCCCTTCAAAATCTTATCATTGTTGCAGCTTCGTCTCGCGGAGGATATGTACAATAAAACTTAGTCTTCGAGAGAAGTAATAAATTATATGAATTTAATCGGACCCGGTGTTTTATTTATATCGACTTTGTTGACGTATATGTATATTTAAAACACTGTCTCAATACACAAAAAATTGCTTTACAGAGATTGATTGATTCCGCAGACTGGTCAGATCTAGTGCCTTCCCAAAGCTCAAAACTTTGTTAGATATAAATGTGAGATAAATGAAACCATCATACTATTATTTTTCTTTGAAGAGGCTCATTTCCGTGAAGAATGTACGAACCTGGTTAAATACTTGTGGAAGGGTGTTGAACTTCGAAGAGACTACATCAACTATGTTGCGAAATAAAAAGTAAACTAAAATCAAGTTTCTTTAAAAACCACCGGCGTAAGCAGATTAAAAAACATCTCGCACCAATGGCGCCGAGTATACATTTCAGTACTGAACCACTTGCCACACTAATTTCAACACACCTCGATTCAACAACTCGAAATTATTCATGTCCTTTTTAAAAACACATGTCTTTCTTCAATTTGCACATAACTCACCATTCTCCAATGCTCTTGGACCGTAGTCTTCTGGCCAGAGACTATCCGGAGATATTGCACAATACGAGGAAAGTAGGGTTTGAACTAACAACGAAACAAACTGATTAGCTGGTCCTAAACTCTGACTTGCACACTGTGGAGGAATGTACTCCATCGCTCGAGTATCGTTCGAACTGCACTGGTGCCGAAAACCGTATTCGGAATCCTATTTAAAGTATTCACGTCTCATGCCGATAGTGTGAAAGCTCCGACCCTATATGACAATTTAATACAGACTTCATTTTTTTCAATTCAAAATTATCGCCCGATAAAAGGTAAATCCTAGGAAAAGAGGATTTAAGAGCGATTACGTGTATCTAGGATTAGCGATATGTGCTCTTAATGTGGCTTTAATTGTTGCTTCAATACTAAAGTCCTTGTTACTAGTGAAAGGTTATTTTTCTGTACGGGATATGAACTAATCCTTGCCATCAATTATTATTTCATGGATATTTAATGATAACAAATTTTGATAGTTATTGAGTTTATTCCCGATTGGAAAGGGAAAAAATTGTTTTTCTATTATTTACAAACTTTATTTCAAAAAAAAAATCTGATTATAGTTCACTGTGCACGGCTTCTTTTGAAGGCCAGTCCTCTTTAACAAATTCAGATAATTTCTCTCCAATCATTACCGCAGCAGCGTGTGTGTTAGCTGCTACAATTCTGGGCATGATACTAGCGTCTGCAACTCGTAGACCCTCTAATCCTTTAACTTTTAGTCTCGAATCAACAACGGCTCTTTTATCTGTATCTGGGCCCATTTTTGCAGTACCTATAGGATGATAAAGCGTTGCGGATAAGTGCTTTACATAACACCTCCAATAATCATCGGATCCCGATTTGAAGGTTTTACAAGAAGGCAAAGGAAGATGAACAAAACTGGGTTCCACTTCTGCGAATGCCTTGGTTTCCATGAGTTTCATTTGCAATTTTATTCCTCTCACAAGTGTTTCAATATCTTCTTCTTCGTCTAGATAGTTCGACTTAATTTTTGGATGGTCATCATACTTTGTACTTTGTAGTCTTATTTTTCCATACGATGCCGGCTTCAACAGGGTTGGGTAACTTGTGAACAAATCAGCATCCACGTTTGCCGCGATAATAGCTCTTCCAATATTCTCTGAAAGTCCTCGAGCCGACAAGAAGAATGGAAGATCAGGTGATCGTTTTTGAGCGTAGCCATGAAGATATTCTATATCCGGAGTAGTAGCGTCTGGGCTTGTAGTGTTCACGAATCCTACTATATTTGAAATTTGATGATGTGATAGATTGCTTGTTCCGTTTAATAGATAATCGTACATCATATCTAACATTTCTTCCTTACTTACTGCATGTGCTGTAGATTTGTTTATTTTGAAAAATAGAGGCGCCGTAATGTGATCTTGAAGATTATTGCCAACATACAAACTTTTTATTAAAGGTATTTTAAGCTTTCTTAAGTGCTTCTCGGGACCGACTCCAGAAAGCATTAGTATTTGAGGAGTTCCTATCGCACCCGCTGACAATATAACTTCCTTAGTAGTTTTTGCGGTAATTTCAGTGGTAGAGTTATAGACAAATGTTACTCCGACTGCTTTATTATTTTCGAATTCGATTTTTTTTACATGCGCATGCTTGATAATATGAAGATTCTTTCTGTCCTTAGCCGGAACTAGAAAGGTTTTAGCTGTGCTATACCTTCGCCCTTTGTAGACTGTTCCAAGAGCCTTAAAATAACCGATATATTCATTTTCATTGAAACCTTCGACTGTTTTATAGCCCAGCTCATTTGCAGCATCGAACATATTATTAGCCAATTTATCAGTACTAAGAAAAGGACTGACAATTACTTCAGCAGGCTTATACTCGTCTTCCTTTTTTAAAGATTCATCTGGAATATTTGTTGCATTCTTGAAATATTCTTGCACGTCGTCCCATCCCCATGTAGGATTTCCTAGTGCTTCCCACTCGTCAAAGTCGGCTCTTGTACCTGGGACGTACAACATAGCGTTGAAGGCACTCGATCCACCTAGAAGCTTTCCTCGAGGCCAGTAACAAACACCGTCTTTCATCCCAAGGCAAGATTTCCCATTGTGTTCTGTACGATATTGCCAGTCCCATGGAGTGTGTTGTGATGCCATGTACCAATTTGGAATCTAACGAATAAATTTGAATATTATTTATAACTTTGAAAAAAAATTTGCTCACTTCAGTCTCAATAGGAGGATCTCCACCTGCTTCTAAAAGAAGAACATTCCAGTCCGGATTCTCACTTAAGCGGCTGGCAACGGCTGATCCAGCTGAGCCGGCACCTACTACAATGAAGTCGTATTCTGAGAGACCTAAAATAAAAATAAATTTTGAGCATTTCCATTAACAGAACAGTTACGAATGATAAGATATGTATAATAAAATAATCGTAACAGCATATTTCGTTCGAATTAGATTATAGGTTCTTAAAGTTAATGAATGTGCCCACCAAATACAAAGCAAATGTTCTTCTTATAAACTTTGCAAAAAAGGTATAAAACGGAAGAAAGTTATTCGAAAAAATTTTAGACAAGAAAAATAAAAAGAAAAATAAATAGTTTAAAAAAACTAAAAAATAATCTTTTATTTTAAAATGAACCAAAAAGTAAATAAATAGTTTAAATTAAAATGAACCAAAAAGTAAAAAATAAAAAATAAATAGTTTAAAACAAATAATTTTAAAATGAACCATAAAGTAAAAAAGAATTTTGAATGTAAAATTTTTATTGCTGCAGCCACTTACGTAAAAAGCGTGGGCCGGAGTAAGTGGCTGCAGCAATAAAAACTTTACATTCAAAATTCTTTTTACTTTATGGTTCATTTTAAAATTATTTGTTTTAAACTATTTATTTTTTATTTTTTACTTTTTGGTTCATTTTAATTTAAACTATTTATTTACTTTTTGGTTCATTTTAAAATAAAAGATTATTTTTTAGTTTTTTTAAACTATTTATTTTTTTTTATTTTCTACTTTTTAGTCTGTATGTCTTCCGCCATTTTGTGGTGGTCGCCTTATTAGATTTAAAATGACGTCACACAGCTTACTATAATCTACCTGTCATACTCTCTCATTTGATACCCATATCGTGGGCTTCAGTGGAACACAATTGCAAAATTCGGCCGCCTTCTTGATTTTTTTTGCAAAATGTTAAAACATTTAAAATTACTACAAATCGAACAACACGAACGTTAAGTAAACTCTCCAATTATTCCTATAAAATTTCGAGTCATTAGATTCAAAATGCTTTTATATGTAGTATGAACAAAATTACCTAAGTATAAGATCATTGAGAATGCTAAGGCTTTAGTAGTATGACATTAGAATAGACATTTTCGTGCCTGTGCTGTTGATCGTTGAACCCTGAGGGCAGTACCCATGTCATGGTTTAGTGATATATGGGTCCGCCATATTGAATTTAGAGTGACGTCATTTTATTTTAGTTTTTCTTCTCAGCAACCCTTTCATTTGGTACCCATATGAAGATCTTAGATAAGAAAATTTTGTCTGCCATCTTGGGGCATCCGCCATATTGAACTTGAAATGACGCCACACAGCTAATTGTATTGTACCTGTCATGCCCTTTCATTTGATACAGATACCCATGTCGAGGGGTCGGGGAACACAATTGCAAAATTCGGCCGCCATCTTGATCTTATAAAAACACCACTAACTTGTATTGTCACCGAAGTTATACATGTTCGCCAAATTTCATTGAGTTTGGTAAAGTCTAAGAATAAATTGCAAAATTCGGCCGCCATCTTGGAACCGCCATCTTGATCTTATAAAAACACCACTAACTTGTATTGTCACCGAAGTTATACATGTTCGCCAAATTTCATTGAGTTTGGAACACAATTGCAAAATTCGGCCGCCATCTTGGAACCGCCATCTTGATCTTATAAAAACACCACTAACTTGTATTGTCACCGAAATTATACATGTTCGCCAAATTTCATTGAGTTTGGAACACGATTGCAAAATTCGGCCGCCATATTGGAACCGCCATCTTGATCTTATAAAAAACACCACTAACTTGTATTGTCACCGAAGTTATACATGTTCCCCAAATTTCATTGAGTTTGGAACACAATTGCAAAATTCGGCCGCCATCTTGGAACCGCCATCTTGATCTTATAAAAACACCACTAACTTATATTGTCACCGAAGTTATACACGCATGCCAATTTTCATTAAGATTGGTAAAGTCTAAGTATAAAAATTTTGCGTGGCAAGATTTGACGACAAACAGTGTAAGTTAAATAAAAGAATTTAATAATAAAAATTGTTTATTTTAGTATAGAAATTTTTCCGTTTTGTCTGGTACGCAGCTCAAACGAAAAGAAATTTTCCATATAAAATGTATGTAAAAAACATAAACGAAATCAATAGCGAAAAATTTATTTTGTAATTTCGTATTGTGGTTCGCAGCTCCGTGGGAATTTTGCTAGTATGCCTACTGAATCGTAGACGGCATTGATTACTAGTTATTATTATGTGCCCGGACATATAAATGTGTGTTCCCATATTCTGTCTCTTAATGCAAGTGGTTATTAAGAGGTGGATAAAGTAGACGAACAGGTCGCAAAATGCAGGATGGAGATGAAAAAATCAAAAAACACTTTTACCAAATTGCTTACGAGTTCCTTCAACCAACTTGCACGCCAAAATGACACATAACCCCTTCAGCTGTTTACTATTTCTCCACACTAATCTACACGAAATTTGTCCGTGTAGAAATAAATTTTTAATCTCCAGCGAAAAATTCCGTTTGAGCTGCGTACCAGGCATAAGGTGGAAAAACCAACCTTAGGAGTCACTCTACTACCAGTCTTCAGGTCATAGTGTAGGGTTTAATTTGACGTCTCAGACCCCTCCCTCGTGAGCTTGTCTGCAACCTCATTGCAGTCGGATTTTCGAAGGTTCAGCAGAGCGAGACCCCATTTTTCCTGGCTAGGCTCTGGAGTACGTCAAAGCACCCTGCAAATATTTTGGAAGAAAACTTTTATGTTGACAATGCCTTGATGGCAGCTGGACTGTCCGAAAAGATCTTAATGTTGGCGCCTTTCAACCTTTTCGCAAGGTTGAGCCTAGAGTAGGTCTCAATGGCACGTTCTTCAGTCTGCAAAACAGAAGTTACCTACCCACTGCAATCGAGACCTTGAAGCTAGGTCCAGCCCCTTTACCATATTCCATCTCTGACTCGTCGATAAACCACGCGGGAAATTTCTTGGACCCCTAGGAAGGATAAGTTCCTCCTACTCAGAGATCTGAAATCTCAAAGCACTTCTGGGAGCGGATTACCATATGCAGATGTGCAATGGATTTAATCCAATGATTGCCTCCATCGTAACTGTGGGACAGGTCCGCATAGCTCCAACAATGGAGAGGAAAGCATGCCATTGCAGTCTGCTGCACTTTATGTTGGCCGTGGACTGTTTAATCTTGGAGCACCAGACTATAGCAGCATAACTGCAAACAGATTTAACGATCGTACTGAATTGTCGCACCCTGAATACAAATAGGATCTATGTCCAATTTGTAACGTTTGGAGAAAGGAATTAGGATGGCCTCATTTCGGTTGTAGATAGGACCTCCGTAGTATACCATGTTTGAACTTCTCGCAGTGCTGTCCTCATGACCTCTGTAATGGTCAAGTCAGACTTACCGGAGACAATGATGGCAAGATCATCTGCATAGCTGATGACATCGAAACCAGATTCGTGTAGTTTGGTCAAAAGTTCATCCACAACCATTTATCCACTCAATTGTGTGGTGATCCAGGGCTGGCTTCGTGTAAGGTGATCGGTGATTATCACCAATCACTTGTACTGGTTTCTGAGAGCCAAGGCAGAATAGAAGCATAGCTAGTGTTATCAGAAGCACCCTGCATCTCAAGGAACGCACATAAGGCAGTTTTATTCGCGAAGAGAGCTTTCTCGATTTTGCTTGTTAGGTGGTGTAAAGCAACATCTGCTGATTTAACCTTTGAGTAAGCGAACTGAGAGCTAACCCCGGCGTTTGTGGCTCAGCCGGCTGCTTAAGAAAATGAACTCATACAACATCTAAGAGTTCAAGAGGAAGGTTCACTGCCTCCTCGTCATGCATCCTCCAGACTACCCTTACCCTATCGTACCCTTTTTCTATCTTCGATCTAAGCTTACTACTAGACATTGCACCGTGACGTGAACGACGTGACGGACTAGTAGTATAACGGGTGACACCAACTATAAGCTTACACTTTCACATAAAAAAAATCTAGAGGAAAGGAGAGCTTTAGGTTGCACCTGATGTGAAAGTCCAGCAGCCTTTCCATTGTTTTCAAAAGAAAGGAGGTTAAACTCATAGGTCTATATGATTTAGGAAGTTCCCTTTTTAGGCATAAAAACCACCCCGATTTTCATCCAGATGATTGAAATGTATCCCGCAATGAAGCTGGCTTTAAAGAGACAGACCAGATTTTCGAGAATCGGATTGAGGCACTTCTGATGATGCCGCTTTGTTGGATTGAAAAGAGTCCACTGCCCATTTAACCTTGTCCCGGTCGAAGGCCTTGTCCCAAAAAAGGCTCTGGGAATAACTGTCTGGAATGGTTTTATGACTGTGCCCAGCATCCACGGGATAGGCACAATACTTACAATACAATACTTCCTACCGGCAATCCTTTTGGAGCGTCTCAACTCCTTATTGTAGGTCGTTAGGGTGAACCTGTACTTCAACCGTTAAGGGGATACAACTACCCCAAGATTAAAGTGCTTGGGCCTGAGGCTTGGACATTGACTAAATATTAGCTAAAAATCTTAAAAAGGAGAAGGGTAGGAAAAGAATATGTGGTCCTCTAAGGGTTAGCCAAAACGAATGGCTTGAAGAAATGTATGACAGAATAAATATAGTCACAAATTGAGTAGACTACGATTGCTCGGACATGTTGTACGAGGTTTTGAAGAAAGAATGTTAGCCAGGATGTTCAATGGTTGTCCATCAGGAAAAAGGAGCATAGGACGCCCAAGAAACAGGTGGAGGGGGGGCGTGTAGATACACAAAAACTTCGTATAACAAATTGGAGAGAACTAGCAAAAATTAGAGGATAGAAGAAAAGTTTCAAGAGACCCATTTTTGGACAGAAAATAATACTCATTCAATGTTTTTTCTGCTGAATTTCTCGTCCAGAAAATGTTAAATATTTTGAACAAGTAATCTGCACATTCCTTTTGAAGTAAATCATGAGCAAAATCAAAAAAAATCAGTGGGAATAAAAGATTATTAACCTATAAAATTGTATAAGAATCAAGAAAAAACAAGATCAATTTTTAAATCTGATCGTATATCATCGTTGCGTGAGCTCCAAAATGTCAAGTTTAAATCGAATTACACTTCTCTCTAAGCAAACTTTTGAAAAAGTCTAGAAAAACATTTCGGGCAGCAGTCGTCTTTCATCATAGAAAGAATGAAAAATATGCAACCACATATCAATTACCAAAAACATTTTAACTCATATACAGTGAAGAGATGCCTAAAAACTTTTGAAATCCAATCGAATAAAATATTTTTTCATTTTAATTCATATCAAAGCAACTTATTTATAAAAACTTAAAAAGTTTGAAGTCATGCACTTGTCTTTAGAGATTATATCGATGCTTGTTGAGACAGTACGGCTTATCGAATAAAGCCGGTGATATAACCGAACCAAAGATCAAGGTTCGTTTCCCCTTCGCAATTCAATTTCTCGTTGTTAATTGGTTGGTGCATTAGTACCAACCACACACAAACTGCATTATTTTTAGAATCTATGTCAGTGGAGCACACAGAATTTCATGACATAGAATACGATAATAATTGTAACAGGCTTTCACGTATCTTCTTTATACTATTGCATAATTTCGATGAACTTTTGCAGATATTTCGTTAGTTTTAGTTCTTATATTTTAGATGGAGATGGAGTTATTAAAAAAATCAGTATTAATAAAGCTTTCATTTATATGTCACCACTGTCTACTGTCATACCATTTTCCACAGCTTTTGGTCCATAGTCTTCAGGCCACAAATTTTGTGGTGATATTGCACAATACGATGAGAGCAAAGTTTGAACTAATAATGTAATTAATTGATTTCCTGGACCGACACTTTGTGCCGCACACTCTGCACTTAAATAATCCATAACTAATGCTTAACTACAACTGAACAATTTTTTCAAGTCTCTGGACAAGTATTTTTATCTGTTCTTATCTCACAAGTGATAAGTCTAGAATAATAATAACGATGGTAAATAACCAAGATGAAATTAAATATATTCGACTATAGATTAAAAATGACTTTTAAAGTCAAAGAAATTTGATAATGTTATTTCTACTTTTGTGGTATCTTTAAACCATTGAATCTTATGTAACCGTCTGCAGTCAAGCGAAAGAAACGCATCGCCAGTCACATTTACAATAAATTAACGTGCAAAATAGAAAGTGTGTTTTGAATGATTTTGCCACACGTTTTATTTGAATTTATTAATTAACTAGCAAAAACCCGCGTGCGTTGCAACGCCTTTTAATAAAAAAACTTATGTGTGCACAGTCCGGTATAGGATAAACGTATAATGAAAAAAATAACAAATCTGCAAAACATAATTTTGGGCACATAACTCGACTATAGAATAATTTCTCACAGTCAGTATTTCCGAACTCGCACAACATCCAAGAGTTCAAACGCAGGGTTAATCCCCATCTTCAACACCCCCGAACCCCCATAACCCTTAACCTATTCCCTCCTTACTAAGTTCCCTGCTAGACATTGCATCATGATGTGCAACCGACATAACGGACTGGTAGTACAAAGGGTGATTCCTGAGCTTGGCACTGCCGCATTAAAAAAAAAAATTAGAGTTACTTATAAAAAATGAGTTAAAACTTTTTTAAAATGCGATGTTAAGCGCCACCTATTCGAAAAATTTTGTGATACATGCACAACAATCATATTCAGAATACGTGTCTCACCCTGTGCAGAACTTGCCCCATGGCATCGCGTCCTAAACATTTTGTTCCCTCTTGTTCATTGTGTTTGTGGTGACCGCGTATAAGTTTAATTACTAAACTATACGCAATGTCACACAACAACTTCCGGAACGATCAAAACGATCGGTCCGAACACCCCCTTGATCACTGAACTCCAAATTTCAGTGATTTAGCCATTTCCGGCATCTCCGCTAGCCACTCTCTTGTGAAAGTTCCAATGAACCGAACACGATACGATATCTATAAAAATTGACGCGATAATTCTATCATAGTATATATATATACAGTGGCTCACAGTGAAAATCGTCCACCTTACGAGTAAGAGGAATTAAGTAGTTTTTTTCATCTAGCTCTCAACAAATCCAAATAAGAATTTACATAACTAAGTTTTTCATTTATTTTCTTCAAAATAATGACGAAAAATTATGAAATTAATCAATAACAAAAACGGGAAAAATTCAAATTTCCGGAAAGGTCATATTTCTATCTCACAATGAAAATCGTCCATAACACTCAATACTAAGAAATTTCGTCCATAACACTCAATACTAAGAAAATTGGTCCTCCTTATGCTGCAATTACTGCTAGAAGCCTGTTCGGCATTGAATTTACTAATTTTTAGTATACTTAGGATTAATTCTAGCCCATTCCTGCTTGAGTACATTTTCAAGGTCTTTCTGCGAGGTAATATTGTCTTACGAATGCTCCTGCCCGGTGTATCCCATAAATTCTATTAACATTCAAGCTAGGGATTGAGGAGGAACGGGGAAAACTGTTTTACAATTGTATATCAGCCAATAGCGTTCAACGTCTGAGGTATGCTTAGGGCCATTATACTGATAGAATGCAAACCCAGCAGTAATACTTAGAAGCTGCGCACTCTGGTGCACATTTCTTTTTAGAATATCAAGCTAAACCATTGCATCCACTGTTCCTCGGATGAACTCAAGGTTGCCAGTGCCATTTGCCGCCATACACCTCCATACGATACCAAACAACCGAGTATTGCAATTCGTTCTTTAGTAGTCTCTCATTATAAGGCGGGCAAAAGTCAAAGAGAAATGGCAAAGATTGTTGGAAAAAGTCGAACAACTGTCCAATATATTATTAAAAGGAGTGAAGAAAGTGGTAGAATAGCAAGCAAGCCAAAAAACAGTACCAGAAAAGTATTTCCCAACAATCTGCCATTTCTCTTTGACTTTTGCCCGCCTTATAATGAGAGACTACTAAAGAACGAATTGCAATACTCGGTTGTTTGGTATCGTATGGAGGTGTATGGCGGCAAATGGCACTGGCAACCTTGAGTTCATCCGAGGAACAGTGGATGCAATGGTTTAGCTTGATATTCTAAAAAGAAATGTGCACCAGAGTGCGCAGCTTCTAAGTATTACTGCTGGGTTTGCATTCTATCAGTATAATGGCCCTAAGCATACCTCAGACGTTGAACGCTATTGGCTGATATACAATTGTAAAACAGTTTTCCCCGTTCCTCCTCAATCCCTAGCTTGAATGTTAATAGAATTTATGGGATACACCGGGCAGGAGCATTCGTAAGACAATATTACCTCGCAGAAAGACCTTGAAAATGTACTCAAGCAGGAATGGGCTAGAATTAATCCTAAGTATACTAAAAATTAGTAAATTCAATGCCGAACAGGCTTCTAGCAGTAATTGCAGCATAAGGAGGACCAATTTTCTTAGTATTGAGTGTTATGGACGAAATTTCTTAGTATTGAGTGTTATGGACGATTTTCATTGTGAGATAGAAATATGACCTTTCCGGAAATTTGAATTTTTCCCGTTTTTGTTATTGATTAATTTCATAATTTTTCGTCATTATTTTGAAGAAAATAAATGAAAAACTTAGTTATGTAAATTCTTATTTGGATTTGTTGAGAGCTAGATGAAAAAAACTACTTAATTCCTCTTACTCGTAAGGTGGACGATTTTCACTGTGAGCCACGTATATCCACAAAACCTGTTATTATAAAACCAAAGAACTTAAGCTAATAAATCAGTGTACTTTCTAATAATAAAGAAACTTAGTGGTTTTAATTATTCTCCCCTCGTGGTACAACGGTACACAAAATTGGTGACCCCGACGTCGCAACACGCGACAAAACAAAGTGCATATAACAAATAATATTGTGAAAGTTTTTTTTTCTCTAAAATATTATTAAAGTAGTGCACAAATAAAGTACATAAAAGTACATATAACAAATAATATTGTGAAAGTTTTTTCTCTAAAATATTATTAACGTAGTGCACAAATAAAGTACATAAAAGTACATACAACAAATAATATTGTGAAAGATTTTTTTTCCTCTAAAATATTATTAAAGTAGCGCACAAATAAAGTACATAAAAATACCATAAATTTACGACACAAGCAAGCAGTTAGTGAAATTACATTTAAAGAAGCAGAACAGCTGCGGCTCAACCAGGAATAAAATAACGGGGAAGTAGAAATTTTAAATTGATTCAATTGACAATAATTTCCATGATAAGTGATTACGGTTTAGTAACTTATACAGAACCATACGAATAAAATTCCTATATTGTACTCCGGGATTAAATAAAATTTAGAAGAAATATAAAGGGTTTTAAATTCAAAAAATCTGGAAGGAAAATTTTGCCATATTCGACACTGCGGAATGAAAATCTATCTGGCGGAACAAAGGACATCGATCAACATTTTTTTCATTGATTTTTGGTTAAAAATAAATATAATATCCTTTTGAATAAAATCGCAGAGACGATTCCGCCACCTTATATTTTAAAATTTTTTTATTTTTGATAAAACTATGGATATAACCTTTAATACTAGTTAACTTAAGAAATTCATTTATTTAAAAGCGCTAGCTAATTTAATCTTCTATATAACACTTACTTCATTTTACGTATATATTAACACATTTGCGTTTATATAAATACTTACTACATATATATTAACATATTCCCCTTTATATAAAATTTACTACGTTTAACATATTATCACATTTACCTTTATATAAAATTTACTTTATTTTTATATACATATTGTATTGCGTTACATTTATTACATATTTTGGTTATATAAATACTTAACGTTTACAAACATATTCATTACACATTTTCGAATATACATTTATTGGATATATATACATATATATAGGTATACATATTTAACTTTAGGTTGGTTTGCCGTTCCCATACTTAATTTTCTTTTATCCAACTTGATTTAGGGCACTTTAATTTTCTTTTATTTTTCTTCATTTTTCGTGTTATCTTCTATAGAAGTTAATTACATGTCGAATACGGAAGATATGGGAAAGGAACAAGATGCTTCACATGTAGAGGAGCCAAAGCCCGGAACTTCGGGAGTCGACGGCGTCAAACTGACGAAACTCGACATCCCGAAGTTCTGGACACACCAGCCCGCCTCCTGGTTTTACCAGGCTGAAATAATGTTTAGGATGGCGGGCTATAAATCAGATAGCAGCAAGGTCTACAATGTGATGGCCGCGTTACCGGAAGAAGCGGTAACAGCGATGCGGCTCAGCACCGTAGACCATGGTACTTCCTCTTACGAGGATCTGATGGAGAAATACGGCACTTCCGAGAAGCGCCGGCTAGAGCAGCTACTGTCGGTGCAAGAGCCTGGAGACCGAAAACCATCGGAGTTCCTCCAGGCTCTCAAGGCACTAGCCGGCGGATCGTCAGCGGTCAATGACGACCTGATACGGACCCTGTGGGAGAGGAGACTTCCGCAGGCCATCCAAGTCACATTGGCCACAGCTGGCGATCAAACGCTAGCAGCGCTAGCAACGACAGCGGACAAGGTATGGGAGGTGCTTCCACACGGAAGCGCCTCATACGCGTCCGCCGTCCGCGCAACGCCAGCCGGCACAGAGCCCCCGTGGATGTCGCTAGAAAACGCCATAACCAAGCTGACCTCCAAGCTGGACACTTTGGTGAAAGGCCAGAAAGGTACAAGAGGCCGAACACCTACCAATCGGCAGGGCGGCCCTTCACAGCCTTCGGCCAATCGGCCACCAGGGGCCAATAAACTAAGGGGTAGTCTGTGCTACTTCCACTACCGTTATGGCAGTGAGGCACGCACCTGCAAGGCCCCCTGCAGTTTCGGTGGTGGCCAAGCCAAGCCGGCGAAGAAAAAGGCTACCTCCGCCCCTAGAAAAAACTAGAGCAGGGGATCGACATGAGCGAGCATATAACCGGCCGATCATATCGTCTATTCGTTCGAGACACCAACAATCGGATGGATTTTCTGATTGATTCGGGCTCGGACGTATCAATTGTTCCCGCCAAGGCGTTCCCGGCCCATAACGGAAGCCCGAACGTCCTTCTGCATGCGGCCAACGGATCACTGATCCGAACTTTCGGCACAAAGTTGCTGGAACTTTATCTCGGCTTACGCCGACGATATGTCCACAACTTTATCATAGCCGACACCACTAAAGCCATTATCGGGGCGGACTTCTTAACGAAGTTGAAATTGTCCGTCGATTTCGAATATCGGCATTTAGTTGACAAACGCACCAATTTTCGAATCAACGTGTGCGCTACAGTCGACTACAACCCCGAATCCCATCCATGCCTAATTACAGGTATATATAAAGAGCTATTAACGAAGTACGCTTCGTTAACAAAACCGCCCAATTTTAACCTTCCAGTTAAGCACAATGTGCAACACCGCATTGTGACTAAAGGGCAACTACCTTTTGTCACTGCTCGGCGACTCCATCCGGAGAAACTGAAGGTGGCAAAGTTAGAATTTAACCATATGGTCCAATTGGGGATTTGTCGACCTTCGTCGTCCCCCGCAGCATCTCCACTTCATCTGGTCCCTAAACGGGACTCACATGATTGGAGGCCATGCGGCGACTACCGTCGCCTAAATGCTGTCACTGTGCCGGATAGATATCCGATCCCGCATATACAGAATTTTTCCGTGAATCTTCACGGTTGCACAATTTTTTCGAAGGTTGACTTGGTACGTGCATATCATCACATACCAATCGCCCCAGAAGACGTGCATAAGACTGCACTCATTACGCCATTCGGCCTATATGAGTTTACCCGTATGCCATTCGGCTTACGGAATGCAGCTCAGACCTTTCAAAGGTTTATTAACGAAGTTACGAGAGATCTCGACTTCGTTTATGTATACTTGGACGATATACTTATCGCCAGTAAAACCGAGGAAGAACATATCGTTCACCTCGAAGAGCTCTTTAAACGCCTCGATAGCTTCGGTTTAACCATTAAGCTAGAGAAATGCGTTTTTGGTGCACAAGAGATTAAGTTTCTAAGCCACCGCATCACAAAGGATGGAATACTTCCATCTCCCGATCGGGTTCAGGCTATCGTTGATCTCGCACCTCCAACTTCTGTCAAATCGATCCAGAAGTTTTTGGGAATGGTGAATTTTTATCACCGATTTATACCAAAATTAGCTGAACAGTTGGTGCCGATAAACGAGCATTTGAGAGAACTTCTCAACCACTCGCGTGCCAATAAAGTATTTACCTGGCCAGCAGAATGTCAGTCAGCATTCCTCAAGGTTAAAACCTCGATGGCTGAAGCAACTCTGCTAAACCATCCAATCGAGGATGCAAAATACAGTCTAACGACTGACGCTTCTGATTATGCAATCGGAGGCGTATTGGAACAATTCAACGGTCATCGGTGGCAACCTCTAGCCTTTTATTCCAAAAAGCTGTCACCAACAGAACGGAAGTACTCTGCATTCGATCGCGAACTTCTCGCAATCTATGCAGCGATCAAACACTTCCGTTATTTCGTTGAAGGACGCAATTTCGTGGTCTATACTGATCACAAACCACTGGTTCGCGCTCTTCACACAAAGACCGAACGATCCCCTAGACAGACCAGACATTTGGGTCTAATCTCTCAGTTTACCACAGACATCAGACATGTGTCGGGTAAACAAAACGTTGTTGCAGACTACTTGTCGCGCTCACTAGCAACCGACAACGTCGACTCGGTCACCTTCGACCTGCCTACACTAGCCCAGGCTCAACAAGGTGACACAGAGTTGAAGTCTCTACAAGAACACCCCAGCAACGGCTCACGGGTAAAACTAGTTCTCACACCAATACCATTTACCGCCCATCAGGTGTGGTGTGAAACTAGTATAGGCATTCCTAGGCCTTATATACCCACTTCCTTACGTAGACTAGCGTTCAACTCCGAACATAGTCTATCTCATCCTGGTATTCGTGCTACAAGACGATCCGTTACCAAGAAATACTTCTGGCCTTCGATCAATAAAGACTGCAATGAGTGGTCTCGATCATGCCTAGGTTGCCAAAAGTCCAAAGTTTCACGGCATACCAAATCACCATTGGAAGCTTTCAAACTTCCAAATAATAGATTTGACCATATCCATATGGATATAGTGGGACCACTACCCCCATCTCGTGGATACTCTTATATCTTAACGATAGTCGATAGATTCACGCGATGGCCTGAAGCATACCCAATTCCGGATATCTCAGCTTCAACAGTGGCAAAAAGATTCGTCACTGAATTTGTCCCACGATTCGGCGTACCACTTGAGATCACAACCGATCAAGGTACGCAGTTCGAATCGAAACTGTTCAATGAAGTTGCCAAATTACTCGGCACTCATCGAATCCGGACAACCGCCTACCATCCGCAGGCAAACGGGATGGTTGAACGGTTCCATAGGCAACTAAAAGCAGCCTTAATGGCAAGGGACAACACTACTCATTGGAGTGAAGACTTGCCCTTTGTCATATTAGGCATACGCACAGCAATCAAGACCGACTTACAATGCTCACCAGCCGAGCTCGTATACGGTCAGAATCTGAGACTTCCCAATTCGATTTCTATCACAACCGATGAAAATCCAATTGGAGAATCAGAATTCCTCTCTCGCCTTCGTTCTCATATGCAGAACATTAAGGCAATACATCCTCGGCAACCCGTCCAAAGGATGCATACGTACCAGTAGCCCTGGAGAAAGCCGACTACGTTTTCATACGAGTCGACAGAATTCGAAAACCTTTCGAACCTCCATATGAGGGCCCATATGAAGTAATCAAACGATTACGTAAACACTTCGTAGTCAAATTGAACGGCACAACCAAGTCGATATCTATAGACAGGCTAAAGCCAGCCTTCGGTTGTGACCGCGACAACGAAGCTAAGCCGTTTAAAGCGGTAACATTCCGTTAACGTTACGCTGGGGGAGGAGTATGTGGTGACCGCGTATAAGTTTAATTACTAAACTATACGCAATGTCACACAACAACTTCCGGAACGATCAAAACGATCGGTCCGAACACCCCCTTGATCACTGAACTCCAAATTTCAGTGATTTAGCCATTTCCGGCATCTCCGCTAGCCACTCTCTTGTGAAAGTTCCAATGAACCGAACACGATACGATGTCAATAAAAATTGACGCGATAATTCTATCATAGTATATATATATATATATATCCACAAAACCTGTTATTATAAAACCAAAGAACTTAAGCTAATAAATCAGTGTACTTTCTAATAATAAAGAAACTTAGTGGTTTTAATTATTCTCCCCTCGTGGTACAACGGTACACAAAATGTTCGATATATTCTCTGTTTAAATTTTCATCAGACCCATTGATCATTTGCGGAGAGGGCAAACCATAATCTTCACAGTATTTCCGCACATTGAAAGAACAATATCTTGCCGTGACAGCATTTCATTCGCATTCCTTCGATTATCGAGTTCTGTTTTCGGTCTAATCCGATAGTCGGATAATAGTGAAAAGTAGG
Organism: Thereva nobilitata; assembly: GCA_963855945.1. NCBI lineage: Eukaryota > Metazoa > Arthropoda > Insecta > Diptera > Therevidae > Thereva > Thereva nobilitata. Next base: position 41,080,438 of record OY979697.1, read on the forward strand.
CTAAACGCCTAAGAAGATTCTGAATCATCCCGCGAAAGTCCTAAAATCGGATTAACCGTTCCGAGGTTTGAGGTTTACAATTGGAATGATAAAAAAAGTTTCCACTCGCTTTTCTCCGACTATCGGATCAAATTTTCCGCCTGAATCAATAATCGGAACCGAGTGAAGCCTAAAACATGCCCAAGAAAATACTGAATCTTCCCGTGAAAGTCCCATCGCAATCGGATTACCCGTTGTTGGTACATAGGTAGGTAGGTAGGTTGTGTCTATATACTGGCTGGAGCAATAAAATCTTTACATTAAAAATTATTTTTTACTGTTTAGTTCATTTTAAAATAAAAGCGTATTTTTTAGTTATTTTAAACTATATTTTTTATTTTCTACTTTTTAGTCTATTATATGTCTTCCACCATTTTGTAGTGACCGTCATATTAGATTTAAAATGACGGCACACTGCTTACTGCACTATACTCGATTTTATTTGATGCCCATACCGAAAGAAAAGGTAATCCGCCATTTTGTGTTGGCCACCATTTTGAATTTTGAATGGCCCTACAAAGCTAATTGTATTCTACTTGTCTTACCCTTTCGTTTGATATCCATGTGGGGGGGTCAGGGAACACAATTCCAAAATTCGGCCGCCATCTTGGAACCTGGTTAGATTGCATTGTCACTCGAACTTTACATATGTGCATATTTTGAAGTTGATCGGTTATATGGAAGTGGGTAAAAATCAAGTTGCAAGGTTCAAGTTTTCGGTCTAATCCGATAGACGAACACGGTAATCGGGCTCGATAATCGTAACCGATAGTCGGATCCGAGTAAAAAAATAGCCTAAAACATGCCCAAGAAAATACTGAATCTTCCAGTGAAAGTCCCATTGCAATCGGATAAGCCGTTTCCGAGATTAGCCCGGACAAACAGACAGACAGACATACAGACAGACAAAAATTTTAAAAATACTTGATTTCGTGTTAATATCGTGTAAATAACCATATAAACTTAGAAAATGACATTTATTTTGAAATCACAGACAGACACTCCAATTATATTTAGATAGATTAATTTTTTGCAGGCACGAATCAAGATTATTTTTATAAAAATGGTCAATGTTTCATCGCTGTTTCATAGAAAAAGAATATGATAGGTTAAAGGTGTAGTCTGGATAATGCAAGAAGAGGAGGCAGTGACCTCGCGTTTGAACTGTTCGATGTTGTATGAGTTAATTTTTTTTAACATTCGGCTGAGCTACAACGCAACGGTCCGCGTTAGCGGGAGACAGCCTTGTCGGAGTGTTATGCCTCCTGAAACAAGATAATCCTGCTACCCAGTCGACAAAGGCTGTGACCCAGGCAGTACCAGACTGCCAGTTGAACAAGGAGCTGCACCGTCCGCTAGGTGAAGACCCGACCTAAGCGGAGCCTTGGTACCCTATTGTTAACCGGTTAATCCGGCGGGATGCTTTATTAGTGCTACCTAGGCCGTATAACCCGTATTTTTAGCTCCCGTGATACCGAACAAGCCAGCCTTTGCAACGTGACCAGCTTAATTAAGCCCCCTTTTGTTTGGTCTTGACTTTGCTGCGGCTTCATTGATCGCGACAATGGTAACCTTGTCAAAGGCACCCTTGATCAACCCCCTCTGAAGGAGAACCGGGGAGATCTGGTCTTTCCCAGCAGCCTTGAAAGGCTTAAAGGTGTCAATGGCCCATTCGATCTTACCAGCAGTGAAAATCCTGTTTGCCAGACCTTTGTTCCTATTGTAGGACCGGTGGGCAAGAATTATTGAGTCCGAAGGCTAATCATATTATTGAGTATTGAGTCCGAAGGCCAATCAGAGCGTCAGTTACTAGAGGACCCGGGAAATGGGTACCTACTCATCAATAGCTCCATGGTATCCCTGGTGTTCTCCATAAAGGAACCTTCAGGACTGTAGAGGGAGACAATTCCTTTTGAGCGATCCTTAGACAAGACTTTGTGTAACCTTTTCGTTTGGATCTTCTCAACTTTTTGTTGTAATCCGTAAGGGATTTCTTGTAAAGGTCCCAGTTACAAAAAACCTCAGCCCTATTGAATAGTTTCCTAGCTTTCAAATGCTGTCACGATCGCTTCCTGGAGCTTGGCAGAGACAAGGTCCAGATCGGCCTCAGTGATGGGGGCTATTACCTATGTGGCTGACTTCTAACCTGAGGGCTGTGCGATAAGCCTCCCAGTTTATTCTGCCGAGAACCCTAAATGCTTCTGAGAATATTGTCAAAGCTCTCAAGTCAACCTCTGTGGTCATACATTGATGGCTCTCTTGAGAAGTGCCAGTTCAGTGTCCTGAAACTAAAGAATGTGCTGGCAAGAGACAAGTCAATCAGAATAGTCACATTGAGAAAGGTATATTCGTGCCCCTTTCTTATAACCTGTAAATTGTAACTAGTTATGAAGTCACGAAGGTATTCGCCCATATAATTAATATTGGTGCTTCCAGCCATTTACCAGCCGAATGTTCCTCCTAGCGCAGTCCTCCACAAGTCTCCTGGCAGCGACTCCGGCTCTTCGTCCTTTCCTCATGAGCAGTGCTGCTCTAGGTAACTCATGCTCGTTGGAGTCTGCCTGCCAGCATTCGTTCCGAGGTTACATATTCTTCCTCGATTCACCCATGGCTCTTCGGTTAGCGCCACATCCAGGTTATCCGAGATAAACCTTTGTTCACTGCACTGCTGAAGCAGCCTTGGCATGATGGAGGTTTATCATATAGGAAGCAGTGTTCATTTCCTTAGCGATAAGGTTTGAAGAGGCTGCTACTTACAGTGGCTTAAAAAGTCTAGGAAGGCGTAAAAGTTACTATAACCAATGAGTTTGATAGCGCGGTTTTGCAGCTTGTCCAGACATGCCAAGGTGGTTTTTGGTGCGCCTGCTCGGATGTTCCAGTTGTATTCAAAGCTAGTCGAATGTAGGACTTGTAGATTGTAGCCAGGGCAACTGGCTGGAGAAGGTTGGCTCTGATGAATGGAAGTTAATAAGGTGTTCGTTTCTGGTGTGATTTCAAATTATTTTGTAGTACATTTTACATATTACATATTACATTACCGTATTATGACTTATTACATGATGGTCTTGCTTATTCTTTCCAAGATTTTGTTCTTTCCGTAATGGGTCGACCAAGGTGGGATACTGAGACGGTATTTTCCCCATAAGCATAACAATTGGTTGGGAGCCGTTTTTAAATTTTTAAACAGCGTTTCAATATACACGAGTTTTTATTAAAATTCGTTTTAGACTATATAATATAAATTTGTTCAATGTATCCAAAAATTATTTTTATTATTTAAAGATATTGTTGGTAAAGGAAAGACTGTTAACAATCAATCTTTACAACAAATATGACCATAAAAACTTATAGAAATTATATACAAATTGTATAAAATAAAAAACACTACAAACAAAAAATTATTTGCTTAAATTACAGTTCAGTGTGATAAGCCTGTTGCGGGGTCTCAAAACCATGATCTTCTTCTATTAAATCTGCTGCTTTTTCACCAATCATTGCTACTGCAGCATTTGTGTTTGCAGCTACTATAGTCGGCATTATGCTTGCGTCACCAACGCGAAGTCCTTGAACTCCTTTCACTTTCAGCCGATGATCAACAACCGCTTTCTTATCACTATTTGGTCCCATTTTGGCCGTTCCAACAGGGTGGAAAAGTGTGGTTGAAAGATGTTGGATGTAGCAATTCCAGTACTTGTCCGACCTGAATTCTGATTTGTCACATTTCGGCAATGGAAGTCGCAGAAGTTCCGCTTCAATATCCTTGAAAGCCTCAGTTTCTTCGAATTTTGCCTGGAATTTAATTCCTCGTACTACAGCATCTAGGTCATCCTTTTCATCGAAATATTCAGGATATATTTTAGGCTTATCTTGATAGTTAGCACTGCTGAGTTTAATTTTACCAAGTGATTTCGGTTTAAGAAGGATTGTGTACGTTATAAGAAGCTCAGCACCTTCATTCGCCTTTATGATTGTCTGAGCGAGAGCTTCTGCATAACCAATAGTTACGTAAAATTTCAAATCAGGAGATTGCTTCCGAAGGTAAGAGTAGTTGTATTCAATTTCGGGATTAGGGCTTTTAGGATTTGTTGTGTTGATGAATCCAACTAAGTTTGTTACCTTATGATGAGACAACGAAGTGGTACGATTTAGCAAATAGTTATAAATGCTATCAAGAATTTCTTCTTGTGTTACTGGCTTAGCAGTAGACTTATTAATTGTAAAAATCAAAGGAACCATAACATGATCCTGCAAATTGCTTCCAACTGCCAAACTTTGAACCAAAGGAATTCCGAGTTTGTTGAGTTGTTTTTCTGGCCCTATTCCAGATAGCATTAAAATTTGAGGTGTACCAATAGCACCAGCAGACAAAACCAATTCTTTATTCACTTTTGCCGTCATTTCATTGGTTGACTTATGGACAAAATGAACAGCAGAAACTTTTTTGTTTTTATCAAATTCAATTTTCTTTACATGAGCATATTTGATTATATGAAGATTTTGTCTATTTTTTGCCGGGATAAGATATGTTTTTGCTGTACTTGTTCTCCGACCTTTATCTGTCGTTCCTGGAATATTTCCATATCCGCTATAACCCTGCGTCTCAAAATCTTCAATTGTTTTATATCCAAGTTCATTAGCGGCCTTTAGAATGGTTGTTGAAAGGGCTTCGTTGCTTAAATAATGATTTATAACTAGACGGCCATAATTAGGATTCGTTTCATTGCGTCTCTCAAAATATTTCTTTACGTCATTCCATCCCCAGGAAGGATTGCCTAAAAGGTCCCAACCGTCATAGTCATCATGAGTTCCTATAACATAATTCAATGCATTAAGACTGCCCGATCCTCCAAGCACTTTTCCTCTTGGCCAAAAACAAACACCATTTTTCATACTCTGGCATGATTTACTATCTGGTTCACTGTAGTACTGCCAATCGTACTCCGTATTTTGTAAAGTTTGATACCAGATTACGACCTGGAAGCAGCAAGTATTAAAGAAATTATTTTTTTTATATATTAACTTCTGGTTTACCTCAGCTTCAATAGGAGGATCACCTCCAGCTTCTAAAAGAAGTACTTTCCAGTCGGGATTTTCACTCAGTCGGCTTGCAATAATAGATCCTGCAGTTCCAGCTCCCACAACAATAAAATCATATTCAGGAAGACCTGAAAGATAAATGTAATTAACTCACAAAAAGGTAAGAAACAAACAAGACGATATAAAACGATATATTGGACTAAAACATCTTTGGAAAAGTGGTACAAGCAGTTGACCCACGTACGCCTTCTACTTAAGAAGAAGATAGGTTTTAAGTAATGCACCTGTAATTCGCTTTGTCTATTATTGAATGTGGCAAAACTTTGGCCTACTTGAACTTCTCCTGTATGATTCGGAACAAGGTAAGAATGTCTTTAGATGAAGAAGACCGAACTTCCGTGGGGTTCATAAGCTTTTTGCTAAACGTTGTCCTTTTAAGCCCGATCAGAGCAGGACATTCACAGAGAATGCGTGTGGAAGTCTCGTCGCTTTCCATGCAGGGTCGGATTTCTGTCTCCTGAGACAGATATCCTGCCTGTTAAATGTTAACGCCTCCTAAGGCAAAGAGTCTTATTAGTTCTTTACGCCAGCTAAGACCTGAGACTGATTCCCAATAGACTATGTTCAGTCCCTTAACCAAGTCCTCCATAAGGACGTGAAAAAGCGGTCCATGAGGTGCCGCAGAAAGGAACTAGAACCTGGACCAACGACCCAGACCTTTTCGTTCCGAGCCTGTCTGCAGCCTCATTGCCCCGATACCCACAATTTTAATGGTGGCGCCTTTCAAACCTTTCTCAAGGTGGAGCCGTAGGTCTCAATGGCATGAATTTTAGTCTGGAAAACAAAGGTCACCTACCCACTGCAATCGAGACCTTGAAGCTGGGTCCTTTTACCATGTTCCATCTTTGACTCGTCGCTAAAAAAGTGGAGGTTTTTTTTAGACACCCAGGAAGGATAAGCTCCTCCAACTCAAAGCGATCTAGAATAATCGCCCTGATTTTCCTCTGGAACCGCAGATCACTAACCATATGGTCGGATACGCGGCAAATTCAATACTGTTTGGGATACTCTTAAGGATATCCATATCTCCGACTGTATAGGACCAGTTCAATAAGATCTGAAATCTCAACGCACTTATGGTGACGGATTTCCATATTATGGAGATGTACGAGATTGCCTCCATCGCAACTGTGGTGCAGGCCATATAGCTCCAGTAATGGAGAGCAAGCCGTTCCAGTCTATTGCAGTTGAGGATCGCTGTGACCTGTTTAGTCTTGGACCGCCAGACTATAGCGGGATAAGTTGCAACAGGTTTAACGATCTTGTTATACATCCAGTGCATCATTTGTCGTGTAAGACCACAGGTCTTACCCAAAAACCTTTTAGAGGCCAATATAGCCCTAGGGGCTTTACTGATGGCGTAGTCCAGTAGAGCATTCCAGTACGTAGTCAAGCAGTGCCGCGGATATACCAGTGCAGAGTGTGGAGCGAAGCGACGGAAATTTTTTTTGGCCATAAAAATCATTTAAATTCATTATTTGCATTTTTACTCCATTGAATGGGCCGCACAAGTCAGTATGGGCCACCTCAATCAGCATATGGGCCACACGACACGAAATCGCACAACACAAACGGCGATAGTAAAAATTACGTATGTGAATTGACGACTAAACATTACATAGGGCCCATTTTCCATAATTTTGTCGCGGGGACGGGGCCTTATGAAGGAAATTTTTGTACTCTCTTTGGGCCTCTCGCTGAATTTTAGCACAGGGCCTCCAATTGTCTGGCCGCGACACTGTAATCCAGTAGATCGCCTGTGTACTCAACTGCTGCACCCTGGATACAAATAAGACCTAGGCTCAATTTGTAACGTTTCAAAAAAGGCTGATTTGGAATGATTGTTGGCATCCCTCTTTGAACTTTTCGGTCATGCAACCTTCGCCGAGGCAATGTTGGCAATATCATTTACATAGCCGATGTTGCATCCTGAACCAGAGACCAGAGTTACGGGGACAGAACTTCACCCTGAGGGCATCCCATTTTAGGATTGGCACTAATGCTGGAGACCCCCAGGATAGATGAAACAAGCACTAGCGTGACTGGGACAACTTCATTCCAATTTTTCTTATAGCTTCATAACTCGACAGGACCAACCCCTTCTAATGTTGGAAGACAAATTCGGCTGCCAGGCAACCTGAAATTTGGGACACCTGTGGATACCAACGAACCAACTACGGGTTATAAAGGAGCGCGTTCAAAAACCTTACTATGGTCAACCATGGTTAACTATGGTAAACTTTTGTCGTTCAAAAACTCCGTGGTTAACTACAACATAACCACGAGCATAACTTTTTGGCGTTTAAAAACTCCAGTGGTTAACCATTGTGTAGTTAAATTTTTACCCTGCTCGGGAGCATGGTTAGCGATAGTTAAGAAGAAGAAGAATAAAAACAACTCTCTGACAGTTGTTTTAATGGTAAACCTATGAACAAATCAAAGGGGGATTTGTTAGATTATTGCAAATAAATAATTAATGGACACATACGAAATAATTGAAGCAAATAGCGCAGATTATTTTATGGAAATTTTTTTTCATTTTCTAACTCGTAGTTAACCACGATGCGTTCAAAAGCCATCGCTAAACATAAACTTTCGTGGTTGAGTGAATTGACGCAGCATAACCACAGTTTACTTCGTGGTTTACCATAGTAAGGGTAACGCCCTCCAGGTGAACTTCGTGATCGGCTCGCAGAAATCCACCAGTTCCAAGGAAGAATCTTAAGTTAGCCACAACCGGTGGTGTACGGTACGATTGACGTGAAATTTGGGCAATAAGTAAGTAGAAGCTCAAGGAACAAAAGTTATATTGTTTTGATGTGTGCTTTTTCCCTAGGGGGAAATGACACCCCTTCTAGGGGGTAGTTATTGGCACACACAAAATAACTGTAGAAATCGATAGAGGGGTGGATTGAAAGCAAAAAATGTTATATGAATGTTTGTCTTTAAATTAATATTTTCCGAGTTATTGGCGATTGAAATTGTTTATTTTGCATCTAAAAAATGGGTTTTAGAGCGGTTTTTCACGAAAAATTTAAATACCTTACGTTTTCTCAAAAAAAATAATTTTAGCAAAAATGAAGCTTTTAGAATAACGAATCGATTGGTGTTTTATTTATTTCTGTAGATAAAACACAACTCGAGTTATGAGTCGTTAAAGATGACCGTTTGCTCGCCGAAAATCGAACTCGCACCATTCGACGTTGAATAACGTCAAAACGGCGAATTTTTGGAGAAATACTTATTAGAGCATATTTAAAGTACTTGAAAGGACTTTTAAAATGAGCTTTGGTACAACTCACTAGCATCAAAACTTACGAAGTTATGATGAAAATAATATGTTTGTCTCAATTTTTCGTCAAAAAAACAACAATGAAACCAATGGCTTCCTGGCAAGAATTGAAAGTAAACGAAACCCTTGTACAATTAACTTTGTTTAGGTATAACAATATCTTCTAAAAGTTTGAACGGTTTAGAATGCCTATATTGGAAAAAAAAGTTAGATTTACGTTAGTAATAAATTTTGAAATTTTTGAAAAAAAAAATCCTTTTTGAAGGGCTTTTCTTGAAGAAAAATTTGGTTATAGTTTTGATTAAAAGTAATTGAGTAATCTTGGTTGTAAGTTCGCATGTTAGGGCGAAGACCATTTTCCCGTGCCATTTAAACTTTAAAATCTCAAAAAGTAAGGGTTCAAGACAGTTCAACTTTGCAGGCCTTGTAGCCCTTGAAATTCCCTGCAAATTAGAGCGATTTGATATCTTTAAAATTGACGAAGTAATCGTTAAAAAACCGATGATGTTTTCGTTGAAATTGCATGTAAATCGTATTAATCTGAGTAGCACTTAAAAGTTGGATGAAATTTTAGAAGCCGGCAATTACTGTCCGAGCTCCACCCGAACATTTAAAAAAAATTAAGACGGGTCCAAGACTGTCAGCTATTCTGGTACAGATGCGGTCTGAATCTTTTGTAAAGGCTACCACTAAGAGCAGCGCTGTAAGACTAGCATCCCTTGTACCGACCGTTGAGGCTCTGAATGAGCACATTAAGAGAGTTTATTTACCAACCCAGATCCAGATGTAGCTTGGGAACGAAAATATTCGACCAACTTATTGAGGTTGCCCGAGTAAAAATAAATGATGGCCTTAGAACGAGCAAATACCGACTGTGATTGAAACATAGTCCTCGGCCATCTGGCGGTTAACAGAAGGCTCGCTGCAGGACAGTACGACCGTACAGGGGACGACTGACGGTGATACAACGGGCCTTACAGTTCCAATAACGGCTATACGACGCACAGTGGGACAAATAGCTCATTTTTTGGGCAAACGACAATTCCCAAATCATCATTTTATCAAAAGATTCTTTAAAATTATAAAAAATTGTTACTTGGGGGGTTTTTTGGAAACCAAAAATTAATTTAATAATAATTAATTTCAATAATTTTAAAGAATCTTTTGATAAAATGTTAATTTACTTACAAAATTTATGTCCGCCAAATTGGATTAGCCATCTTTAATTTTGAAATTTCAAAATTCCGGCTCGATATAATTAAAGGCAATTTTATAACGAATAGTTTAGGGAAAAAATTTTTAAGTTTCATTAATTCCAGGCTTGGGAATTGTCGTTTGCCCAAAAAATAAGCTATTTGCCCCACTGTGCGACGGTGGTACGGCGGCCGTATGGTTGCTATTACGGGTATGACGGTGGTACCGTGGCAGCAACGTGGATATTCGCCCTCCTATAAGAAAGTATATTTCACTCCATTGTACATAACGAAAATGATGAAGTTCCCATAAAACACATTCAACAATACATTTGGTGCAGATTCTTTTTTTGGCTCAAATTTCCCGTCGAATGCCCGTTTCTACAGCTCAGTACTTGGCCTTTTAAATCTTTTGGTCAAATTTGGCCGTCGTAAGTTAAAAAATCTACGTCCATCATATGCCCCTTAAAAAGCCAAGCGGCCGGTGTTCGCCCTTTGTAAGGCCGGTTTTTATTTTTACTCGGGTGGATTAAGAATGACAATGTATTGCAACCAAAGAAAATGCTGAATACATATTACCTGCACCAGAGGAGCTTCTAAAAATGATCTTTTGTAATTGTAAAAAAGGATGCGGCGCAGCTTATAGCTGTCGAAAAGTTGGGCTTTTTGTAACATAACATGCGATAAATGCTCCGGTAATCGCTGTCAAAATTATCCGCCAATAACGGATCAGGAAGATGATTTTGGTAGTGATGATACTTCTGGTGAATTACAGATTTATTTTTAATAGGGCATGTTATTATAATGTACATAATTTTATTTTCCCCCTATACTGAGTACATGATGTACTCAATTCTGTTTTTTATAGTACGTATTAACTAGGTAGCTAATTTAAAGGACAATGACAATTTGTAAGAAATGATATGTTGCAATAAAGCATAGAATATTATACGCACCCCCTCCGACCGACCTGGCTGCAACATCATTCATAATCATCCAATAAATTGACACTCAAAAATCACTTTGAAAACCTAAACAATTTTTTGGAGTGTTTTGATTTGGAGCCTAAAATGAGGTCAGGGGCGTTGATTTTATTCCAAACTAATAGAATATTTTTTGTGTTGTGATTACAGATTTATATTTTTGTCAGGATCTTACCACGCGATATTTTTATTTTCATCAGGCAGTGCTACAGTGAATGCCTGGGATGGCCGCCATTTTATTTTTTTAATTTTTTTTAACAATATAAATGTAAACTTTTAAGTTTAATAAACGAGCATATGAAATTTCAAGTCGCTATCTTTTGTCGTTTTTTATACAGCAATTTAAAAAAAAGCTCATTTTGAGCATTTTAACAGTAGACTAACCCCTTAAGTGGTGAATTAAAAGACGATAAATAGGACTTATTAGTGGAAGATATTAAATTCCAAGTGATAATTAGTGAACTTTAAGAATTGTGTTTGTAGTCATTGAATTGTTAATAAAGAAGTTTTGTGTAAACATTTAAAAAGTCTTAATTAATCCTACGAATCCGTTAAGCTGAAAAAACGTAACAGTATTAATTTATTTGAGTCATTCCTTGTTAGAAAGGAATTTCTTATCGCATTACGACGTGTGCAGGAAAAAGCCATCCTCTATCCAACTTTTTCAATCCAGCGATACGAATACTGTAGAGAGATAAGGCCTTCATAGGCTACTTTGTTATAACCTTCAGCTAAAATACTTCCCGACTAAAAGAATCATAGCTGTGGGTTGCCGTGACCTAAAATGATCTTGATCATTTAACTGTTAACAAACGCCTTATCATATAAGATGTTTTTAGACATTGAAGAAATTTGATTCGAGTATTGATTACAAATTTACGGAAGCTCTTAAACATGATCAGCATAACGTTGCAAATATGGTCACGTTGCATCGAATCGTCCCACAAGCAGCTGGTTATATTGTAATAATATAAAACATCTGCAATACGAACATCCATTCATAAGTTTCTGATAATTGCCTGTACCAAACATGAAACAGCTTATATGAGTAAAAAAACAAGATTACAATTAGTAATTATATAATAGTGATACCTCCTGTGTTGTTACCAATTGTTACTAATTGTTTATGAAAAGGTAATGTTATCTAAATGGACAGTTGGCAACAACAAGACAAACGTTGCAGTATTTAAAAACAATACAAACTATAGAATCTATTTTTTTCAAGGAGAAGTTATATTTTGGTGCAGAAATGGAGATAACTACATGACAAAAGAGGCGAAAGTAATATATAGATTATCTGTTAGTTAATTAATATCATTCGCGTCTTATGAATGGTCAAACCGGACTTGTCAAGCGAAACTTTTGCATTCTCATATAAGTCGAAGTATTGGTTTACATATTTAATGATCCTGTCGCTGTTACAACCAGATTCATTGACGAACAATATACCCTTCGTTCTAAGCATTTCCTATTGTGAAACGAGTTTGTAAAACGCATACATATGCAACCGAGGATTTGCCTAGTTATTTTATTGAAAGCGGGATTCAAATAACTCACACTTATCTCTATTTTAAGTGACCTTGAAACTAAAAATGAAGATAAAATAACAAAATTGTCTGAAAATGTTGATATAGATGTTAGATAACGGAAGTTGTTTATACGGGTTTTATTTGATACATCTTATACGCAACTAATTGTTACTATTTGTAATCAAGCTTATAGTCAGGCAGCGCTGCATTTTTGTCGTTGTTTTCACCCCTGTCAATTTTTGTTGTAGTTTAAATATAACTATTTAACAAAACAAGAGTCAGCTGTTTGCGTCTGAGTGGAGGAGTTATGACAAAATTGGTAACATATCGCAAAAAAAAATTAAAAATTCATTTCAAAACTCTTGGAAACATGAAAATAATGGGCAGCTGTACTGAAAAGGGGGATCATATTTCAGCTACCCCTATAAACCGGAAATAGAAAGTGCAGGTGCAAAATCATGCCATCCCTCACCAAATTTTTACAGCGTATTTATTATGTTATCGGAAAGATAAAAACAATAATCAGCTGCGTTTGTAATAGGGTTGTCTTTATCATTTCGATAACATAATAAACACGCTGTAAAAATTTGATGAGGGATGTTCATTGGATCAGCCGTTTCCGAGATTAGACCGGACAAACCGAAACACAGACATAGAGACAGAAAACATTTTTAAAAATAATTAATTTAATTTGTTTTAGTGTCATTTAAATAACCATATTATTTTGAAATCACAGACAGACACTGCGATTGTATTAATACTAGCTGGGACCAGGTGCGCGTATGCTGCTCCCATAAGCCAATAGTAGTAATCAGGTGATATGAATTTTAATATACAGTAGGAGAGTTTGAAAAGGCAATTTTTTGGTATTTTTGATTCCAAATAACAAAATGTGAAACTATTAGGGATCTGACATTTTGATCGAGACAATAAAAACCATCCATTGACATGGCATTTTTCGAGATATGAATTTTCATACATAGATGAAGTGTCTCAATGAACCGCTTATTTTCTGTATTTTGGATAGCTGGGACCCGGTGCGCCTCGCTGCACCCAACGTTTAAACATTTAAAATCAATCCAAACCTTCAAAATTCAACTCTTCTTAACCATTAACGAAAAACCAACTATTCCTATAAAAGTTTGAGTCATTAGATTCAAAATACATTTATTTGAACTATGACTAAAATTACCTGTGTATTCTGTTAAAACCATGAACGTTAAAAGATTTGAAATTAATGCAAATAGCAGCAACCAGCACTCAAAATTTGAGGGCAATTTTCTGTAGCTTCTTTTAATTTAAATCTAGAAGTCTGCAATAACAAAATCTTTCGAGAAAAATAAAATTAAATTGAAAAATGAAACAAATTTTTTATAGCTGGAAAAAGCAATGCAAAAAAAACCAACTTTTATTATCTCTTAATGTCACATATTTCAAAATTGCGTTCATATATTCGAATTAAATGTAACAGATGCCATACGTTTCATAGGGGAATTAATTGTACAATTATTTTCTAATTTTTAGCGTTCTTTTGTGCCGTGTATAAATAAAATTGCGATTCTGCACTTCTTTGAGCTCAGGGCTACACGGTGAAACAGTTTTCAATATTGTTGGAGAGTTTAAACTCTGTAAAATGGTGCCACAAAATAAGTGGTTGCCGTTTAATATGATCTTCAAAATTAAATTCTTCATAACCAATAACGAAAAACCAAGTTAATATAAATGTTCGAGACATTAGATTCAAAATGCATTTATTTGAAGTGTGACCAAAATTACCTATGTGTGTTTTGTTAAAACCACGAACGTTAAAACATTTAAAATAAATCTGCAATTGCTTGGCCCCTGGGTTCTCATCTGCAATCTCACTGACTCAGGTTTTATTTGTTTCCCACCTTCCCTCCTGTCACAGCCTTCCGACAGTACAAAGGGCTTTCCCTGAGCTCTAGTCTTCCACATAAAAAAAAAAAAAAGATGCCAGCCTCTTCCTGTATTGCAGAATCCTAGACTTATACCTAAAAATTCAGAGGTAATGGGTTTCTTTCCTTCTTATTCATTATACATAAATCATCCCACATTTTCGCTTCTCCTTACCATCTTTCCAAAAAAAACCTTGTTGATCAATTCTAACTATATTCAATGTTTTTCCATTTGTAGCTAAAATGTCAAGATTTTCCGATTTTCCAACTCTTGAACACCCTACATACAGCTAACCCGGAAATGACACTTATTTGGCAAAATTCTTCCGCCATATTGGCCCCACAATTTTGAATAAGTTTTGATCATAAATTCGTTATTTACTACCTTAAAAACTCCCATATACCGATTTTCATTGGAATCGGAACACAATTTGCAAATTCGTCGGCCATTTTGAATTGATAAGTTTTGACCAAAAATTCGTTATTTGCGACCTTAAAAACCTCTAGATACCCACTTTCATTGGAATCGGAATAAAATTGGAAAATTCAACCATATTTCTGCCGCAATTTTGAATTTCGGTCATATTTAGGGGGCCATTTTGAATTTCGAAAATCTGACTTCGAGGTGCATCATGGGAGACCTCCACGTACCTTCATGCAAAAATTCAAAGCTCTGCGATGATTTTCAACGCAGCTCTCCATGACAGCGCCATCTAGGAGTGGCTTTAGAAAGTAATAAAATAGCCTATGTTCTAAGTTTTAATGTAAATAGCACATGGTTAAAATTTCAGTAAGATCGGTTGCACGGTGTAGGAGCCTACAGCGAACATACATACATACATACACATACATTCATTTTTATATATATAGATAAACACGGTTTCGATTGCTATAGTCTCCTACCTTAACATCATTGAAGAATTTGTTGTAAACACCGCTTTAATTTGGATAATTTTATACCCATCATAGTCTTCAGGTTTTTTCTCCATGAAAACAACAAAATAATCAAATTGTCTCTGGTTTGTTATTTTAATTCGAGAATATTAGAATAATTTTAAATCACAACAAATATTTAAAAAAAAACATATTTGTTATCAGTATGCTGTCGGTATCCATTTAAAATAATGGTCGCATCACCTAAAAATGTTCTGTGGCAATTATACGTGACAATTGTCACTATAATATATGGCTTCGAGAATGCCACCCACTCACATTTTCGGCAATTTCCACTTCAGTTGGCTAATTCAGTGGTCTCCAAAGTGGGATACGCGTACCCCTCGGGGGGTACGCCATATTTCTCTTAATATTAATTCAATCAGTATTAAAACTGCTTAAAAATACAATAATCGTGTTTATTACAACGATAGTATGTTTATCAAGTACCGTAAAGTTATATGCTCTCTATATTGTTGGAGGTTAAGGTCGCTCCGCACATATCCGTGAGCGCACGGCACCGATGCCTTCCGTGTCAATTTTTCACTGACATTCGCACAGCACTGCCTTTCCCGTATCAGTGCTCAATGTTCAATGGCATCTGTGATTACTTTTTAGTTTTGAAATTTGGACAGTGATATCAAGTGCTCTCGAGTGTATCATGGAATTTAGCATAGAATATTTGCTGCAATAGCATTGCTCTTAGACGAGGGGAAAAGAATGCACTGCACTGATATCGCCGTCACGTCACGGATATGTGTGGATCGACCTTTATTCTGTATTATTTTTTTCGGGGTAAATTTTATGATTATTTTCGTCATACGCCACCAAAAAAGTTTGGAGGTCACTGGGCTAGAGAATAGGAAAAGTGGACTGTCAGTAGGTATGGCGTCGGTTGCGCCTTGCAAAAAAAAGCATGACGGTGTGGTCGGGGACGTGGATTGGCGTGGAATCCATTATGACACCTTGGCTTGATAAACGGTTGACTAATAGGGTGTGGTAATATGTAATTATGGGCTGTGGTTTATTTTATGTTGTTTGTTTGTCGACTATAGGATTTTGGCATGGAGATCAGGTCAGACTTGTTACTTTGTGATTATAAATAATTCATAACATATGTAGCAGTTGCATGTCTGTAATTATTGACTGGTGCATGTAGGGCGCATCTGGCAGGGGTATATGGTTGGCTAGAGGCCAACGTAATTACGGGCGTGATTAACGGGCATGAGTACGCCTAGAAGCTCGAACCCCATTAATTTGCAGCAGCCGATGGTAAAAAGAATAAAGTCAATAGCCGTTCGGAAAGATTAACCGATTAGAGATTTTTTTAAACCCCTCCAATCCCTGTAATGCCCAATAATCATCTCGTCTCCGTTTTGTTTTATTTACGGGAAGGGATTGGAGGGGTTTCAAAAAGATTTATCCACCAGCACCGTGCTCAGCATCCTCGAAAACGGCGGGAAATATATTTTGGCGCTGATATTGCAAAAAAATCACTCCTTTCGGGGGAGAGTATTGGACGGTGGAGGGGTTGGTGGGAGTCGGAAGCGATATCCAACACCACCACCGTGCTCATCACCCTCGAAAACGGGCGGACGGAAAGGGTTTTTTTACAGGAAAACCGTGTAAAGCGCGTTTAACCCCTCTTGGGGGTGGTTTTTTGCCGTTTTAGGGGGTTGCGCAACCCCAAAGGGATATTGTAACAACGCCATCGTGTTCTGAATCTTCGAAAATGGCGGGAGGGGGTAATCTTGTTCCGGCTCAAAATATTTACCGACCAGGGGTTTTTTCCGACTCACACACGCCATTATTGTATAAAAACTATCAAAAATAATTGTAAGAAAGTAGTATGTGTAACAAGGTTAATAAAACCGCAACCGGAATGATAAGATAAAGATTCTAATGGATCGATTACTAAATGAGCTTCGACAATGCAACGATGCAACAGATTTTTTTAAAAATGATTAATTAATATTTATTGTATGTTCTACAATTGATTTTAACATTACAAGAATCCCAATTAACATTTTTCAGTAATTACATTTCTCCTAGAGGATTGATTCACAGTGCGCAATATTAACCCTACGAGTTACAATATGCAAATTCATTTGATTTAAATTAATTTTTTAAACGTGCAAAAAATGCGTTTTCTAGTGTTAATTTTATACTAAAACTGCTTTTTTTAAAGTCATGTAGTAAATTTTAACTCGTTACATGATTGTTTGTTTTATAACTTCCCAACTACTGCATCTTACTAATTACACGTGTTATTAGCCTTAAAGAAACTTGGAACCATAAAATTAAAACTAGCAAATAAATAAATAAATTGAATAGTCGAAAGTTTAATTTTGAAATTTCCATAAAAGCTTTTGAAGTTATTAACATTTCCACGTTGTTTTCTTTGCATATTTCGGAAGATTCCTTTATTGCCATTTGGATATCATCACACATTACACAGATTAATAATACCCACCACTTTCCAAAGCTTTCGGTCCATAATCCTCTGGCCACAGAGTAGGTGGCGAAATTGAACAATGCGCAGCCAGAAGCGTTTGAACTAAGAGCGTAACGAGCTGATTAGCTGTCCCGACACTATGCGCGGCACACTCCGAACTTATGTACTCCATGTTTGAAATTGAACTGAAATAATTTGACGCCGTCTTTCCAGTTTTGAATTATGTAAATTCCAAGCGCGATCACCACGATACACTGTGATAGCGAATATTCTAACTCATCGTATAATCCGATTGCATAACCTTCCAACAGGTGGCTCTTATCATGTTGATTTGAGCTGACTGTGTTGAGCTCGACTTATTTAGTAATATTATTTTATTTATAGCCATATCACGATCAACAGATTTTTTAGTTGTGATCTCTAAAAAAGGATTAGCTGTAAAAATTTTACACATGTAAACGCATGGGGTTAAATTCCCATAGACTTGCGCATAAACAATTCAATATTTCTGTCATTGATCATTATCTTAAAACTGGGTTTAAATAAACAAACCGTAGGTTTAAAAATGTAAAGTTGGAGATATAAAGCAACTTTGTAAACAACTGAAACAGTTGCTTGTACACAACAACTGATTTAAAAAATACTGGAAGTAAAGAGCTTCGAGTTATTACTTTTTTATTACCTGCGAAATAAAATTATGTAGAAATATTACCCTATCATGAATTGTTTCATCCAAAAAACGAGACTTATTAAAATTACATTATTTTGTAGTTCACAAGACGCTTTTATTCCCCTTCAAATCGCGTTCAGGGCGCTTGCCCTAACGTCTTACTTTGATGAAAACAGTAGCCTCAAGTTTTGTCATTAAATGATTAAGGCATTTGTGCTTTACCTCTTTTATGTCGTGAAAATACTTCATTTTGTTTTCAGTTCCGGTAAATAAAGGTTTGCCAGCTGGATTCATTATTTACATTTTTACTTCATTGAATGGGCCACGCAAATCAGGATGGGATGGGACACACAAATCAGCCCATTTTCCAGAATTCTATCGCGAGGATGGTCCCTATGAAGGAAATTCCACGGGCGAAAATTTTTTTTGCAAAATTTTTACACTCTCGGGGGCCTCTGGCTGAATTTTTTCACTGGGCGTCCAATTGTCTGGCCGCGGCACTGCAGACGGGCGCCGATTATGCAGAGCATCTCATAATAGTACGAGAGCTAGCAACGTCGAGGAAAAGTGCATTTTAGTATGGCTGGTTTTTTGATATTTCCTTTCTTATTGAAGTTAGGAAGGGATGCACTACGTCTGGCAACTGGGAGCGGTTGCGTTTATCTCTGCGCATCTCATCTGTGCAGATGAACATTCTGCATTTTGAAATCATTTTAGAACAAAAAAATTTTTTTACCTAAAAAAAATATAATTTTTAATTGCCAGATATTTTTGTCGTTGCAAACGACGCGCCAGACACAATTTCTCTAATTAAAAAATAATAATTTTCAAACCATTTTAGTATAGCTGAAATTTTAATATGGTTTAGCCTTACGCTCCGTAAGAAGCTTCATGTTATTTTCGGCAGAGCTCAGCACTTTATTCTTTTTCGTAAAAATAGCTTTTAAAATGATCTGCTGAGATTGTTCTGAGTTACCGCTGTGTAGGAAGCAGAAGGGAGCTCTTACTGCTTTATATTTGCTCCGCAGCAAAGCACTTGTATTTTTCCTCCTGGGATAGTAAAAGGGATAAATTAGAAAAATTATGGAAAATAGTTTCGCACGAGACAGGAAAAGATGATATGCATTCGTTTACATATTTTATTATGTTTTCTTTCATAATAGTATATGTATGTACTGTACAATGTTACATACATAGTTTTAAACACAAGGATTGTAAATATTAACGAAAAATAAAATATTTTACTAGCGTTTCTTGTTTTTAAAATATTGTTTTTGCTTTACGCAATAATTCACTACCATTGCATTCTCTTTCTTTACAAAATAATTCGCTAATTTATTTCGGAATTTTTGAGCTTTGGTTAAGCCTCTTCTCTGTCATTAATCTCTTTTTGTTAATTCTTTTTCTATATTTTTAAATATTTCTGATTTCCTATAGAGTTTTCCATCTGAATGAATAAGGGAATTTTGTTCGTGCATTATTTCTAGTATAGTTTTTGTTTCCTGATGCTCCCAAACATTTCTCTTAGCCATTGTCAAAATTAAATTTCCACTGTTATTATTTAGTTAATATAAAAAAATAAACGCGCTTCAAAACAAACGCCGAAGGCAGACTTCGCGGAGGATAAACAAACAAAACAAATGTCTCTTCAATCCAATTACAACTCAACCCAAGTATATGAGGAGAAATTTCAACTCGACCCAGGTAGGAGAGCTGAGTTGAGTGGATCCCGTTTCAACTCGACCGCCGTTTATGACCGGGTTGAACGTGGGTTGAGCCTAGTCATAAACGGGGTATTTGTGGAAATGGCCTTACGATATTTTCTTTCAATTGAAATGCTTCATCTCCTGCAAAGCATAGTAAGGGAAAGCTTCATTGTCATTTGGTAGTGGCGCTGGACACGGAATATGTAAATTTCCACGTTGCAAACATTGATTTAAAGTTGAATTTTGGAATATACCTCCATCACTATTTTTCCCAACTTCACCCACACCAATATTAATAAATATTCCGATTGCGTCTGCTGATAAGCCAAAAGCACAAGAAAAGCCCGTATAAAAGGAGGAATCCAAAATTTTCGATTTTTTCTTTTAATTTTCCTTTTTAGTAATAACAACAATGAAAGTTCCGCTTCTCATTTTTTGACAACACATTTTCATTTGATCGCCTTCTTAGATGTGGCCTTAACTGGTGATGTGATTTTGTTGCAATATCAAAATCAGTACATCAACATCAACACAACGTCACATCACTAGTTCGGTGTGGCATCTGCCTAAGGAACCAGAGAGATTTGGTCTACGAAAATCAACTCAAAGTTACCATGGCCTGACTTGCCGCTTGGACCTGGTCATTATTCATAGCTAGCTCTGGCAATTCCTTTTTTTTGTATTCAGGATTTATTATTTCAGATTGTTCAAAGACCGGCGGTGTTATCCTGTTCTGATGTTACTCTCCTATTTTTGATGTTATTTGTTTCCTTTTTACGGTCATATTTTCACCTATACTTATTTCCTTAATAAACTTTAAGAAAAATTTAATATCATTAATTAATTCACTTTACTAAAATCCACTTTATTTTTCAGGTAAATGTTTTTATCCAATTATCTTCAATTATTTAATTCGATGCGACAATTGCTTTAATCGTAGGTAAGTTTCTATATTTATACTAATTAATTGCAACAAGCTTCAACTTTACTCATTCGGAAAAGCATAATTTATATATTTTGAATATACTAGGTCCTTATCGAAAGAACGTAATATAATGTATGTAGACCCTTCCAGTCGAAACTCTACAATGAATCTAGGGTTAAAGAAACCGCGAAAAAAATAAATACAATTATTACTCGTTTCCAATATATTTTTAAACCAATCAAGTTGTTTTTGTGTTTTTGAATGTTTTTGAACTAGTCTGACCTTTATTTAATAACAAATTAGATTATGAATAGGTTTTATGCAAATTGCTGTTGGTTGTGTGCAGCTACTGTTGGAAACCGCAATGTCTTACGAGAACTTGTATAGATTAATTGACGTACGCAATCAAATTAAAATTTAAAAATTGTTAAAGCAATTGAAAATCATTGTTGATTAGATACAACGAAAATTTTTAATTATTTGATAAAGTAAATTCTTTTTGATTAAATACGATAACTGGCTAAAAAAACAACTTAGTTATTTGAAAGATTCAAATTGAAGTTGTTTTTCGAGAAATTGTAAGAGGTTCTTGTAAAGTTCTTAAGAAAATTGCACTTTTGTTCTTTATGTACTTAAGGTACGAGGCAGAAATGTTGAACCATGGAATTTTACAGAGCAACTATTGGTCAAAAACACACGCATTGATCCAGTATTGGCATTGCTGCAGCCAAAACGTTTTCTAATTTTAATTTGTTTTCCAAACCAGCATTATTTGAAGTTTTTTAGACCAGAAATGGATCGATTCATATTTGTTAAAATTGATCTTCATCCTTCAACCATCGCTACCGCACCTAATTTTTTCGAATTTTATATACCCAATCACAAAGGCTGTTGCTTTAGGTTGCGTGCACATTGAACAGCGATGAGCGATGAGCGGTAAGCGGATATGTGTGCACATTGGTTTTGCTGAAATTTTCGGGTTTTGTAGAGAGTGGTCTGTGCAAAATGTTGTCAAAAGCGGCAAGGCGAGTTCTTTTGCTTGAAAATTCACATTTAAAAAGGCTTATGCTAAGAAGACAAAAAAAAGTTAGCCATAAGTATAATAAATAAAAGCCGACTGACAATGGGAGAGTTCTAAACATTATATGCAGATCTCCGTCAAATTCCAAAGAAATTTTCTTATTTTTTACTAATGTCTCTAGTAAAGTTTAAATTACTTGTCGCCTAACCGGCAATTATCTGGAACCAATATCGAAGCGTCTCATGTTTTGAAAGGGGATGAGATATGTCTACCCTCTCAAACCATACCTTTTAAGCCCCTATCCGTCGAGAAACTTAAACAACATAAAAGAAAATTTTAATAATTGGGGCGGGCCTCGGTAGTCTAGGGAGAAATGCTGTAAACATGCTAAGGGCGACGGGGAAACTATTTTCCTCTGCCACGGCGAATGGCCCGACGTAATTTGTTGTGTGCACACAGTAAGAGCGACGGCGACACAAATTAAAAAACACACACCAGAATAATCATCTTGGCCAGCGGCATATGCTACACACGCACACAGGAACACACGGGAATAGCAACACAAACCCTTGCCACAGCGCCCATGCAACTTTGACAGGCGACAGGCGACGGCTACGTAATAGAAATTAGATTGATTCGGCAGCCACGCTCGGCGACGTCACCGTCCCAGTCGTCTGCAGAATGCGCGCCTTCATATATAAGCGGTGTGTGCTATTCGTTTTTGAAAGTCGCCGAGGAAAATAGTTTCGCCGTCGCCCTTAGCATGTTTACAGCATAAGGCGCCTGGCTACATCCCAGAGGTCCCGGGTTCGAATCCCGGCAGAGCCCCACGGTCCTCCGCCGTTCCCACCTTCTTTCTTCTTCCCTCCTTACATTCCTCATTCCCCCCGTCATAGCCTTCCGATAGCACTGCCCCGCTCCACCAAGCGCATGTCATCGGTTGGTTGATGGGATTCAACTCGTTTCAGGAGGCATAATACTCCAGCGAGTTGTTTCTCATTGCCCCGATGCCAGAGTCGCGATAGAAATGGTTGCGGTTAAATGGTTGTGGCAGTTCCTTCCTACTTCTCTCTTCCCCTTCACTATCTATCGACTAGAGCTTGCTGTTTGACATTGCACTCTATACGAAGAAAATAGATTGTCGACAGTACAAAGGGCTTTCCCTGCGCTCTAGTTTTCCACATAAAAAAAACAAAATCAACTGCTAGAAAATGCAATGAGTATGCATTGGGAGTTTTACGAGCTAAATGGCGCATCTTGGGAAAAGATAAGTTTGCCCAGAAAAGGCAATTGCTATAATAAGATGTACCTGCTTATTGCATAACGTGATAAGAAAAGTGGATGTTTATAGTGATCTACAGTATTTTCAACAAATGAAAAGTTATTACTCCGCAAATTTAATTTCAACTGAGAGCTTTAAGGACGTGGCGGATTTCGTAATCCACAAAGGGTAGCGGAAAATATTCGAAATCATTTTGCAAAGTACTTTTTACATTTTTTAAAGTGTAAAAATTAAGGTGGAACTAACAAATTTAATATATTTGACAAATAATAATAATTTAATATAAAATGACAAACAGTACATATGTTACAATTAATAAATGGAAATGCCCCAATTAAATTGCACCGCTCACAATCAAGATTGTTTAAGCGGTGAAAATACCGCTCAGGTGTAACGCTCATCGCGGTCCTATGTGAACACTTTCGATTATTTACGCAGGTTACGTGGTGTTTACGCATCGCTCACCGCTCATCACGCACCGCTCATCGCTGTTCGATGTGCACGCGGCCTTAGGCTTTTATCAATAAACTTATTTTTTCAAATCATATTAAAGATCATATACATATAAGGTGCTGTCATATAGCAATTGTTGAGGCTGTAGATAAAACCCTTAATGTGATCATTCAAGCACGAATTCATGGTTCTTTTTTTTAAATTGTATGTATGATACTACATAGTTTCATGACTAGGTCGTCCTAGTTCGCAATCCAACTTTAATCCATTTAGATCTATCCATCCAATAGCTCGAGCCTTCGGCTCTTCTAGGGAATTTCTCCAAGTTTGAGGGTCGCTTACAGCATGTCTCCAGTTCCGGATCTTTAGCATTGCCTCTGAATCAGCCTTCACAAAGTCTATCCATCTCCTCCCGGGACTGCCTACTGGGTTATTTCCCGAAATTTCTGCTACCATGAGCCGTTTTGTCATACGGATGTCCCTATCCTTATTAACTGGCCGGCTAGTTTTTACTCTGTTAATTTTTAAAAGGTCATCAAAACTTTGATATACAACTCGCTGTTGCATCTCTTTCTCCATATTATATCCTCTCTCGTTGAGCCTATTATGAACCTGAGAACTTTTCTCTCAAACCTGTTGAATCGTTCCTCTATGTCTTGGCTTATAGCCAAGTCTCGCAACCATAGCACAGTACTGGCCGTATTACTGTTTTTGTAGAGGGAGAATTTCGTTTTTGTTTTTGGGCATAAAAGACTCTATTAGCCAATAGTATCCGTTTATTGTCTAGTTTACTCTTCCTTTTCTTCGTGTCTTTTTGTGGTTGTGGACCCAAGGCAGACTGTTTTATCGATTTCTAGGTTTTGTTCATCGTTCTATTTCTTCCCATTCTAAACTTCCAGCTCAGGGCTGTTGTATCACCTTTATTTTTTCTACGTTAACGTTCAGTCCTATGTTCTTTGCCGCCTCTTTTAGTTCGACATAAGCCTCTTTCGCTGCCAAAAAGGACCCTCCCATGATGTTCACGCCATCTTCATATCCAAGTACAGAGTGTGTTGCTATTGGCGCACTTATCTGGACTGAGGTTTGCCTTATCATCTATTCTACTGCGAGATTGAAAAGCATTGCGGCTAGTCCATCCCCTTGTCTAAGACCTTGTTGTACTTCGAACTTTTCTGTTACTCCATTTTGGATGCCACGTTCGCCATTGAGCTATTCGTTGCACATTTGATCAGTCGTACCAGCTTTGAGGGGACTCCTAATTCCGATAAGATAGTGAACAGCCTCTCTCATTTTATAGAGTCATATTACTGTTAAAAATCCTTTCGCAGGCTTTCTCCAAAATTTGCATTATGGTCAGCAACTGGTCCGACGTTACGTGTTTGAAGCCCGTTTAATGGAAATTCTCATTTTGGTTTGTTAAACCAGCTTTCCGTTATAGGTTCTGGTTGTTGTTTCACAACAATTGTGAAGGTTTTGTAACTGGTGCTGAGAAGTGAGATGCCTCTGGGGGCTATGGAGGTTGAACCACTGTTATTTACTGAACTTATTATTAATTCAAAATCGATAATCAGGTTGATTAAACTGCAGCGTTTTATGTCGCGTAGTTGCGATAGAAAAACTTTTAGATCGACAAGTAGCGGAGAATGCCGGAGCGGCTAGATCACTGAACTGTGTGCGTTCTGATTGTATTGATCCTGTGGGCAGTTGTTGTGTATATTTAGGTATATTTAGCTCCTTTCTTGTATATTGGACAAATAATCGTTTTCTTCCAGTCATCTGATATAACTTCGTCCTCCGAGATGTTATACGGGGGCGGCAGTAACTCTAAAATTTTAAATAGCAACCGCCATTTTTTTCACGAATCATGATTCTCCGAAGAGAACAATAAAGCTTTTATCCGAAGCCCCACTGCATCCCCAAAAATCATCAAAAATCAAAATTATGCCCAAAAATCATCAATCGAATTTTGTGAGCAAAATTGGTTTCTTTTCGTTTTTTCGGGCATCGTTTCGCATGTTTCCAATGAAGTAGCAATTTGCGCACAAAACACAACTATTAGCACAACTCTTCCAGAACATTTTGAGCCCAAAAACGTTTCTGCAGGTGCTGATGGCTATGAACTAATCGAATTCGACAACAAAGGTCTTTTTTCGAAAAACCGAATTTCGCCAAAACTACTTATTATTTTGCAATTTTTCAAAAACGTTTTTATTGCACTCCCGAAGGGCTACACTTTCCACGAGTTTCATTACAATATCGGTTTTTGGTAAAAGATATGAGCATTTAAAAAAACGTGATTTTTAGCGATTTTTTTGCAATTATTCCTTTATTTGTTTATGTATTGACATCACACTGGTGTCATTCCATTAGTATGAAAAATCTCTACAAACTTTATATAAACCTTTTTTTGTACAATGTGTAGTTTTTTTTAAAAACGCGAAAATCTGTTTTTGGCCTTCTTTTGACACCATTTTGGAAACTTTCCCAAAGGTCTACGGGCGCCAAAAGTAGTTCATCAAATTCTACGGAATTTTTCCTATTTTTTCCATATTTGACCTTGCGTATGGCTCGGTTGGCAAAAAACGAGGTTTTTTTGACAATTTTACTGGCGTATGATTGGATCATCGGCAACTGAATATTGCCCAGAAGCTACCAAATTTTTGGGGTTGCTGTTACTGCAATCCTTTTGAACTAAGCCTGAAAATGTAAATGTGAAAAATGTGCAAACGCGATGGTCAGCCAGAGACGATGCCTGTGGTTGCCTTAAAATATATTCTAACAAAAATAGCGGCTCTTGAAGCTATAACAAGGGACTCTACCCACCAAAAAGCTTTGGTTAAAAATGAAGCGACAAGTCCTGTCCACTGGCTCTAGTAATATTATCGGAATTTTGGGGATCTACATATGTATACCAAAACAATTTAATATAATTTCCAAATTTCTTCAAGGTTTTGATACAGACGTAGAGTTAATTTCCAGGTTCTAGGAGTCAATTATCACTTTCATATAAAATAAACAGGAATCTTTCGATGCTTTTGAAGAGGCTTGCAAGAAAAAAAAACACGGAAGAATTTAGAAACGAAAGAACGAGAGAGGAAGAAACTATACTATGAGTGCCGTGTGGGAGAAGTATTGTTACAAGGACCAAAAGGTGACCTTTTCCGACCAAAAGATTAATACTTTTCCCCAATGTGCAACCAATTGTTGGAGGTGAGTCAAATCTTCATATGACGCAGTAGCCGTCAATCTTGCATTCTACGCAAATTGGATACAATGCTTGGTGGGAAGTAAGATTTAACCCCATAAAACTCCAAAAATTATACCCGATTGATCTTGCGGATGATCTACAAGAAGAATGTGTTCTTTTAAAACGACGTCACATAAAAAAATTAGTTTAAGGCAACTCAATGGTTGCAAGGATGCCAAGGTTTTAAAGGAAGCGTTTCCATCCATATACAGAAACAGCATTATGTACTCTCTGCACTGCAGTGACAAATCGTAGTGCAAAACTTTCGTTTTCCGTACTCAAAAGAATAAGAAATTATCTCCTTTCCCGGATAAGCGAAGAACGTTCGACGTTCGAAAACTAAGTATTTAATAAATGTAGGGTTTCTAATACCGAATAACTCGGAATCGGATTCGGCGAATCTTTCCCCTGGGATTCGGAATCGGGATCGGTTTCTGAATTCGCCGAATCCCAATTCCCTGATTGCTCGATATGGAATTCCCTATTAAAATAAATATTCTTGATTATAACAAAAAATACAATTAGTTGTTCCATCTAATCAATCGGTTATCGAAAAAAGACCGGGTTTTGAGAAACCCTAAATAAATGGTGATTATTTTTTTGTTATGACCTTTTTACAAGCTTTATATTAACTTCGCCCCTGTGTGGGACAAGTCTTGCGATCGATTTTTCGGCCACTTCCCGATATTTGGCACAAACCTTTAGTTCTGAAGACAATGCAATATAGTATATTCAATTTTATGGTATATCCAATATGGCGGCCACCATAAAATGGCGGAAAACCTTTTTCTTTAGAACCCATGGGTATCAAATGGGTATCAAATGAAAGAGTATAACGAGTACAATATAGTAAGATATGTGAAGTCATTTTAAATCCACTATGGCCGACACCACAAAATGGCGGATTCCCTTTTTCTATACAGCCCCCCGGCATGGGTATCAAATGAAATAGTATGACGAGTAAAATACAGTAAGCTATGTGACGTAATTTTAAATCCAATATGACGGCCACCACAAAATGGCGGATCACCTTTTTCTTTACAACACCCCTGACATTGGTATCAAATGAAAGAAATGACGAGTACAATACAGTAACTTATGTGACGTGATTTTAAATCCAATATGGCGGCCACCACAAAATGGCGCATTACCTTTTACTGTACAACCCCTCGATATGGGTATCAAATGAAGGGTTATAATAAGTAGAATACAATTAGCTGTGTGTTGTCAATTCAAGTGAAAAAACGAAGACAAGAGTGAAAAAAAATTAAAGAACATAAAATTAAAAATCAAAACAAAATAAAAAAAATAAAAATAAATTTTAAAAAACAAGCTTTTATTAGATAAAGTAAAAAATATTAAATAATAAAAAAGTTTTTAAATATACGTTAATAAGGTGAATTAAAAAGTATAAAATAATTTTTTTAAATCCACCTGTATGATTTTTTTTCAGGAGGTTAAAAAGCTCATGCTACCGCCACGGCTCAATTGCCCATTACGGGCCGATACCGCGTGGCGGTTATGTTCAACTCTAACCCTATATGTATACATACACACATACGCAATAAACATATGCATATTGTACACATAAAACTAAAAACCCTCCTCGACGACATCCTCCCCCGCGGGACTGGCTTAATCCACCTGTATGTAACTACAAGTAAAAACTTGGGAGGCTCAGTTTACAAATGTTTCAGATATTATAACAAAAATGCAAAAAAATATTATGATTTAGCAATTTAACTAATAAATACGAAAACTAATCCGATACAATCTGATAAAGCGCCCCCAAGCTTTTACTTGTAGTATATGCAAGTATGATTAAAAAAAAGATTTTATACTTTTTAGTTCACCTTATTAACGCATAATTCAAAAACTTTTTTATTATTTAATATTTTTTACTTTATCTAATAAAAGCTTGTTTTTTAAAATTTTTTTTTTCATTATTAAAATATTTGTGCTTTTTTTCGTTAATTTGTGGCCGCCAAATCTTATAACACGCCAATCAGCCTTATTGTGGTTGTCACTTTCGGTGACGTGATATTTTCTTCTCTCACTTACAAATATCAAGTGAGAACAATTGTCCCTGAATTTGCCGTTTCTCGATATCAGTGACAACCGCAATTTGCCTTATCTCACTAAAATAGACAAATGTCACTTTTTTAAAAAACCACAATAGAATTTTTGGCCATTTGTCACCGAAAGTGACAACCACAATAAGGCTGACTGCTTAAACCTTTCTCTTAGTTTATTTCATTCGATATCTATATTAATAATAAAACCCGACTACACCTTCACATTAATTTTAAAACAATCATCTTCATTATAAATGAAATTACCTAAAAGTAGATTGCAATTGTACAATTTCATTACCTACCAAATCCGATTTGTTCCATCCATAGATTGAACCTAGCTAAAAGCGATTGGCAAATAAATACAGTGTAATTTAAAAAAAAAGAAAATTTTATTAGAGAAAAGCTTTGTACATTAACTGCCTTAAAATAAAGTCAATAAATAAAAAAAACATTTTGTGTTACTTAAAGTATATTCAGTCTTCTTCGTGGCTGTCTTCCCAGTCTTCAATAATAAAATGGCTCAATTTTTCCGCAATTAAAATTCCCGTAGCATAAGTTGGAGCTCGAATAATCCTCGGCATTATAGATGAACCCACTATTCTTAAGCCAGTTATATTATAAACTCGCAATCGCCAGTCCACCACAGCCTCTGAATCACAATCGGGTCCCATTTTTGTAGTTCCTACTGGTTCACCGCCGGATGTTACTAAATTCCGTACATAACACTCCAGGTACTGATCGGAACCGTATTTTAAATGCTTACATCTTTCAAGGTTTAAGTTGAGACCACGAATACTGTGCGCCTTAGCCGTTTCGGTGCTCAATATTTTTTTGGCAAATTTAACACCTTCCACAAGATTGTCCACATCCTTTCGTTCTGCCAAAAAATGTGTTCGTATTACAGGCGGACTAGTAGAATCTCTATCTCTTAACCCCACAAATCCTCGGGATAAGGGGGTTAAGAGCGAAATCCAAATTATTGCAATATCATAGAGGGCATTGGATTTACAAATCGTCTCTATGGTTTCGTTATTATATCTGTAGATTTGCAAAATTTCGTAGAGTTCTGGATCTTGTCTCTCATAGTAGGAGTACTTAATTTGAATGTTTGGATATAAACTATCACAATCATCTGTGTTAATAAGGGTTAACAGTTCTGCCAGTCCTATCGTACCCAATTCTCCCGTCCTTCGAGGGAAGTACTGAAAGCCATTTTCTACTTCGTCCGGGCTCATCTCTTGGTAGCTTCGTGGTATACGAATAACGAATGGAACCTCGACCTTATCATGATAGTTCAGCCCGACAGGCAAGTTGGCCCGTAGCTTAATTTTACGCTTATTTAAAAATTTCTCAGGTCCTATACCTGATAACATTAGAATTTTTGGGTTTTCTATGGCGCCTGCTGCTAGGATCACTTCCTTCTTTGCACTGGCATAAAAGATTTTGTCTCTTAGCCTAAATCGCACCCCTGCAACGCTTCCATCAGGTTTGTATTTTAAGTTTAGTACATATGCTCCTTTTATTATGTGCAAGTTTTTTCGATTCTTTACTGGGACTAGAAACGCCTTGGCTGAACTCGCTCTAGTTTTCTTATCTAAAGTGCCTTGCGCCTGTGTTATACCAACATGTTTGTTTGCGTTGATATCGAAAATTTCGTCAATTCCTAAATCAAACATCGCGCTCATAAAGAGAGATTTTGTGGGAGTTTTACTACCAAAAATGTCAACAGGAAGTAATCCGGACGTGCTGTGATATTTACCATTAGAAGCAATAGGGGGATATCGATTGTTTTCTGATTTCAAGTAGAAAGGTAGTACTTCCTTCCAACCCCATGTTGGATTTCCACATTCTTCCCAATAGTCAAAATCATCTGGATTGCCACGAATGTATACCATGTCGTTTAAGCCGCTCGTCCCTCCGAGCATTTTTCCTCGAGTTATCGAAATTTGTCCGCCATTAAAAGCAAGACTTGCATTTGGTGATGGATCTGCGATGTAATTCCAATCATATGGTGTGCCAGGAAGACTCATATAATATAATGGGACCTGTAAAAAATAACCATTTTAAGATTTCAAAATTAGAATTTCAGAATTGTGTTATCAGTAGTAAGTGTGCAAACAGAATATGAAGTGGAATAATATTGTGAATGGCTTCAGAAAAACATTCTAAAACTTGTCTTATTTGTCTATGGTCTCTATGATGAAAGTCGTATTTTCTGTCATGTGAAGCGACAGTAATGAAACCTTTATGGGCATCTCTTCACATGACAGAAAGTACGATTTGCAGCACAGGTCTGCTACATCGTATAGGATATATGTATTATATTTTCGTTTTTATCGATATGATGCCATTCATGTTGGCTACTCACATTCTACTTTCAGTGAATAATCTTCTAGACTAATTTTTGTCAAATACTTTCTGTCGAAATGTACCTATGTCTTACACAATTTATCAAAAGGAAAACATATTTTATGTATCAATTTCATTATATCAATAAGGTATCAATTCCCACATTATCTCGTACGGGGTTCCTCAAGGGCCAATTTTCTCACCCGCTCTTCTCCTAATATTCATAAATGATGAAATGATATGCTCTCAATCTGATGACGGTACTCTGTGTCATTCCTACGCCTTCGACAATATAAGACAATCGCATGCCAGAGCTTGCCTCTTATAATCGCCCCCTCCACGAGTACAACTCATTTATCTGGGTTGGTGCCTCGAAAACTGCCTTAGCTTGCCTGGACAACGTGCATCCAAACCCGCTCGGCTCATTTTCACACCCTGCAATCTTCCTTTCCGCGCCCACTAAGATCTAGAAGTTCGTTTAGAACAATTTGGCGAGGGAACAATCCCCACAATCAGTTTTTCCGAGCTCGTACAACATCCAAGAGTTCAAACGTAAGGTTTATCGCCATTTGCTCCAACACCCCCAGACCTATCCTATTCTCTTAAGCTTACTACCGGACTAGCATTTTGAGAAAGTGTAGATGGGACCCCTACAAGGCTAGCCCCACAGCTTCATGTGGACCAATGTGGATTGCCCTATAAGGCCCACAAGGGGCATCTAACGCTTTGCCCGAAATGTAAAAAAGAATCTGGAAAATTTCGGCGTGGTTATGTGAGTAATAACTGCGGCGGTGTCGAAAGCTTTATATTTTTAAACGCGACCGTCGTTTTACCAAGCGATCCCTCTAACTGAGTACTAATCACATACAATGCTGCTTGACCTCTGCCATCGAACGAGAACCGGTAAATGACGACTTTCACGGTCATCAACATAATTGCCTCAAATATGAAGCAAGGCAACAACAAAAACTAAAGCTGTGTTTGAGTAAAACTAAAGCTTAAGGGTATTACTTTAAAGCTTTTTAAAAAGGCACGTAAGGCAGATTTTGGGATTGCCGCATTTTGTTTGTAATGAGATTTGCTTCATATGCCATTCCTACACGAGAGACCATGGTTCTGGAGCAAGAGTTTTTTTGTGCACAAAAAGCTCTTGCTCCAGAACCATGTCCGGTCGTGTAGGAAATAGTCCAGTCAAATGGTACATTCTCTGAACATTTTCTGAAAACAGCAATTTTTTTTTGTAATGTGTAGGGGGTTGGTTGGGAGTATAAAACCGAGTTTTCGGGATCCGGAGGGGTGACGTTCGGCCGCCATCTTGTTTTGAGTGGTGAAAAATGGTTTTCCTTATTTCTCGGAAACCGTGAGTCCTACAGAATTTTTTTAAAGATATTTTTTTTAGATAATCAAATTATCTACAACTTTCGTAAATAATGTTTTGCCGTAATATTAATAATAAAAAAGATATGGACGAAAAATGACAAAAAATTTAGGGGTGATGAGCTTTAAAGCGCTATAACTTTTTTATTATTGATTTTACATAAAAAATGCCTTAGAACTTTTTTGTAGAGAATTTTCTTGCGAATAATTTGATGTGGTCATCTATTGAATTCGGGTTGTTTTTGTAGATTTTAGAGCAATGCAAACGGAGAAGTTATAACAAAAGTTCTGCATTATGCTTCCGACTATACAGGGTGTATACCGTTAAGTTTACAAAGCGGCCGGTTGTGGATAGGTTTTGGATAGACGAACAAAAAATTGTACGGGAGGGGCGTAAACCGTAACGGTTTAGCAGCTAGGGCGTTATGTAGTTTTTTTGGTAGAGGTTTACATATCACCCTGTATTTTTGTAACCCTATGAGCTATTTTCATGAGAAAGGTATCAGTGTACGCAGAATACTCCCACCTATCTAAAACTGTAAAAGTCAAGGTTCTACTTGATCAACTTTCAGAACAATGAGTCATCAAAGTCAAAATTTACTTTTTTTTAACTAAAATTTCAACTAAAACCACCTTTTTCTCCAAGAAATACCTAGTTAACTAATGTTTTTTTCGCAGAATTGGAAAGCTTGGACAATTGCCTATGAATAATGTTAATTTTTATCCTACGGCTTTTATTTTTGGAATTTTAATGCTAAAATTGGCTCTATTTCGTACTTTTTCACCTAATAGACCGAGAGCCAGCGCCAAAAAACTGTTTGAATTTACTAAGCCTAATTTTTTTATAGGTGATTACCATGGTTGAGTAGGCAAACATACTGCGGTCAGTCAGGCGAAAGTGAGAACATGTGCCTCTGGTACGCTATCAAAGATTTAAAAAAATTCTGTAGGACTCACGGTTTCCGAGAAATAAGGAAAACCATTTTTCACCACTCAAAACAAGATGGCGGCCGAACGTCACCCCTCAGGATCCCGAAAACTCGGTTTTATACTCCCAACCAACCCCCTACATATTACAAAAAAAATTGCTCAGAAAATGTTCAGAAGGCCCTTTTTTTGCACCATTTTACTGGACTAAAAGGCCATAGGGCCCCCGTGATAAACTGGTGTGGCATGCTTCACTTTAGTATCGCTGATTTTTTTTATGTTGTACTCATAAGGAACCTAAGGGGAAAATGGCCTCTTTCCGCATGCCCCTCATTTGTCACACGGGGTCCTCTGTGGAACCTACTGGGAGAAATGCCTCTTGAGGCATTCCGCCTTTAAATGCTAGTCGGGATTCTGCAATACTAATTTTAAAAAATGGTCTTCTGTCCAATGCCTTAGGCTTGTGATATTGGTTTTTTTCACCCAAGTCATAAGTAAATATAATATACACGTAATGCAAATAAATGGATAACTAATCTGTAAATTTTTCTATAAATAAACCTGCAACAAGATAAATTAAATTGCAATCTTGACACATTTTCTTACGACATTGACTCGCCTTCTTATATGTTCAAATCTTTGTTGTGCTAATCACGTGCCAACACATTGGTAGAATAGATAACCATGTTCGACTGTAATGCTAATATCGATTCTCTTATTTTACAACGTAGTATAATATCTAAGTTACAAATGTTAGATTAAATAACATCTTGTAATATTGCTACAACAAAATTCAAATGGCGCAGCCGAAAAAGAAAGAATTAGAGAAATTGTTTAATCGGAGTTGCTTGGTTTACAATCTTATTCAATGAGAAAATACTTATCTTCATATCTTTTTTTGAAAATATTGCCATGGAAAGATTGTTTTGGTCGATCTTTCACATATATCGGGTTATGTAATGAAGTTTAAAAACCTAGGAGCTAGAATAATTGACGGCTGCGTTTGTAGTTTCTATATCTAACTGATGGTGATTTCAGCAACTTAATAAGACTTGGCTTTCGGAGCTGTTTGTGGTGAAGTTATACTATAGCAATTAGAGCTTGTCGGTTCTAACTATGTAAGATCCAGATGGTATCGATCTTTCACAAATAGATTCTTCTGCCATTATCCACCATCACACTTTTATTATCAAGACCACTGTCACAACTATCACAAAGTAAAATTCAACTCTCATCATAGTAGATTACTTCCCTACTTAACGTAGTTGAATGTGTTCGTAATAATATAAGCGTACTTGTCTACGAGGTTTCGCGCTTTGTCTAGCCACGTAAAGGCGGTTTTGGACGCTCCCGCTCTAGTCTGCCACATACCAAAAAAACGAGTTAAATTCGAAGGCAGGGGCGAAAGTAGGACTTGAATGTTATGGGACAGGCCGTCGGCTATGGATTGGCTTTGACCCATGTTTATAATTGATATTAATATATTTTTTTACCTTGATTTACAGAAAGATCTACCTTTTCAATGCTTTTTCAATATCTCGCCTGGGACCCGGAAAACTACCGTAGCTTGGCTGGACAAGGTGCAAAACCGGGCTTTCAAATATGCTCTTCAATTGACTCATTAAGCCACCGTAAGAATGTAGCAGCTGTGGCAAAATTTTACCACTTTTACCACAATGGCTTCTCCACTGAAATAAGTAACCTTATTCCTCCATGGCAACATATCTCCTACAATACAAGACTTGCCCGCGCAGCTCATTCACTGTTTACAGCTCTTATCTTCGCCCACACTCCGGTTTAGAAATTATTTTATAAAAAGAACAACTCGACTGTGGTACAACCTTCCACAGTCAGTATTCCCGAACTCATACAACACCCAAGAGTTCAAACGCAAGGTCATCGCCATCTCCTCCCACATCCCCAGACTCCCCCTAATCTATCTTTCTCTCTATCCTTCGAGCTAAGCTTACTACTAGACATGGCACCATGACCTGTACGACATGACGAACTAGTAGTGCAAATGGTAACACCTGAGTTTAGACTACCACATAAAAAAAATAAAGTTTCCTTTCGGATCTTCATCTGCCACAATGTCTATGTACGACATATGCATACGCCAATATCATTTGGTTAGGATTTAGTAAGGATAATTTCAGTTATAATTATGGCGTCTCTCATGTCTAGACGACGTGACAAATCAGCACATTGTTTTAACCCCAATTTAGTTTCAAAACTTTCCGAGCTACTATGGGCATCGGGTTCAATAAGTTTTGAAAATATTCTCTCTACCTTTCTTTTATCTTATAAGGGTTTGCTTATAGGTTCCCATCCATGCTCTGCAGATGTCCACTCTTGGCTGAAGCTTATTCTGATCTGACGTGCTCCTTTGTACGCTTGTCTAATTCTCCCTTCATCGAAGTCTTCCTGTATCTGTAGGATCCTCCTGTTTAGATTTTCTCTGTTCTCCTTCCTGCACAACATGTCTGCAGTTCATCTTTTTAGCTTGAAGACATCCATCCCTCCTTTTGTGGGCGGATCTTATCCGGTACCTAATTCTAACCTTGACTAGATAGCTGTCCGGGCCACAGATTTTTGTGATCGGCGAGTGCTTGTCATGTAAACCGGGCTTGAAAACTCGAGTGCTTGTCATGTAAAAAGGGCTTGAGTGGTCGAAATTGTGAAATTTAAGGCGAGTTTACACCCCAAGAAGAAAGTGGAAGAACAAGTCTGAGCTCCTTTATCGCGTAGAAGATAGTATGGTTCTACCTCTGTTTCACCAACATGGCAACAGAAAATGGCAACCTCAAAGTAGGGCTCTACTCTACTTAACGAATACATATACCGAAAAAAAGCGTTTCACCGGCCGGACTGCCCAAGTTCGAGCAAATAAGTCTACTGAGCTTCAATTTTTGCCTGAGTTGCCATACATTTTCACATTTTGAAGTTATACCCCGGCTTCATCGGCCGAACTGCGCAAGTTCGAGAAAATTAGTGTACTGAGCTTCATTTTTGCTTGATTTCCCATACATTTTCATATTTCCAAGTCAGGAAAAATAAAGCCTGATTTCGCCCAACAGAACCTGAAATCAAGCTGGAAAGTAAAAGCTCGCTCAAAAGAGAGTAATCAACTGGAATCGTGGAATGCCATTCCAGGGAGCTTTTGAATTTCTGACTGCTGGCGAAAAAGCAACAACAATTTCAGGCACTGAACTCGACTTTAGACGGTGAAGCCACTTTTGCGGATTGAAGTGAACTTGATTAAACTGAGGTCGGTGAAGACGGGGTATAAGGAAAAATAAAGCCTGATTTCGCCCAACCGAACATTAAATCAAGCTTGAAAGTAAAATCTCACTCAAAAGAGAGTAATCAACTGGAATAGTGGAATGCCATTCCAGGGAGCTTTTGAATTTTTGACTTCTGGCGAAAAGCAACAACAACTTCAAGGACTGAACTCGACTTTAGCCGGTGAAGCCACTTATGCGGATTGAATTGAATATTATTGAACTCAGGCCAGTGAAGCCGGGGCATAAATTTCAATATTCTTCCTTCATTTTGAAAAACCAGTGAGGTAGTGGCAGTTTTAGTCTCTGAACAGGCTCCTTTAACGAGTCTGTTACCCATTCCATGGCTAAACTTGCTAAATGTATGTCCACCAAGCTGTAAAACTGAAAACAGTTGACCAGATTGGTTAAAGAAGTTTGTTTAGAGGTTAAAACCGCCATTGCTTTACTGATTTTTAAAAATGGAAGGAAGCAGTTTTAGAATTGGAGTATTCAAATGTACAGTAAAATTACAAATCGCGATATGAAATACTGATTTACTACACACTTATTGTAATACATATTACTATAAAGTCCTGTAATATTACTGAAAATTTTGTAACTTCACATAAAGAATTTGATGTTTATTAGGAATACTCCCAATAATATGTGTTGTAAATTTACAAAACTGCTTGGAAATAAAACTTCCAGTACTGTGGTGGAAGTTTTTTTTACAGTGCAGCTCGCCCAATTGGACTCGAACCGAAGTTAAATGTAAAAGCTCGCTCAAAAGAGAGTAATCATGCAATTTTCATGCTTTCGAGCACTCAAGCGTGGAAGCGCACTATATGATATTACTTTATTATTATAAAAGTTGAATTATTTATAAAATTTTTAAGAATTGCGTCAAAGCACTCTTAATATCTTGTGTTAAGCCTAGTACTATGCAATAATAATATAATTTGTGCGCCTATAAATGAACTGGAAGGCAACAATTAAACTCAAATCTTTCTATCTGAAAAATTACTTTTCCAATTTATAGTACTGCATTGTATATTGACGACACGTATTTATCTTTTATGTAACTTATTATAATGTTCGTAGACAACTTCTTAGTGTGTTGACATTTCATAAGTCATAATAATTTATTACCACTCCTATTGTTATGCAAAAGATCATCATCATTTTTCTTGTTAGATTCATGAAAATATGGGTTTAAATTAGGCAGACAACTTTGAAGTCGTTAATTAACCGCATCTGGAGCGCGTTCAAAAACCTTACTATAGTAAAGCACGAGGTAAGCTGTGGTTATGCTGCATCACTTCACTTTACCACGAAAGTTTATGTTTAACCATGGAGGTTTTTGAACGCACCGTGGTTAACTTCAGGTTAAAGAAAAAGAAAAAAAATAAAAACAAAATTTTCCCTAAAATAGTCCCCATTGCTTCAATTATTTCATTAATTATTTATTTGCAATTGCAGGAAGGCAGTTTGATCATAGACAAGCCCTAATAATTGCCATTTACAATGCCTTCGAGCTAATACCTGTACACTCATACAAAATTTTTACAAATCACTAGAAAATGGATTGTTTGAAGCTCTTCAAAAAAGGGTTTTTGAATGACCGAGGGTAATCAAGTGCTCCTCTTTCAAACCACGAAAAATGCAAAAATTTGAATTTCCCGTTACCTTTTTTTCTTTCAATCATTTTCATTATTAGGAACTGTGAAATAACGGACTAGAACCAACTTAAAAAATGTTTAGTACGAATCGAGTCATTGCAGCAAGTCTCACATCGAAATTTCAAGTGAGGGTAATCAAGTGCTCCCTAGTGTAAACTATAGGTTTTTAAGTACAAATTAAATTTTTCAATACCAAATTAAATTTTTTTGAAAACAAATTCAATTTTATCAACTTCAAATTCAAATTTTTAAAATTAAATTCAATTTATTAAAAGTCAAATTAAATATGTATTGTAAAGTTCAAATGGAATTTTTAAAACGATCGTTTTCTTGCGTGTCTGATTTATTTGTTTGAGTTAAGATATTGAGTTATATTGATTATGTTATCTTTTTTGGATTAAACCTTTTTTTTTAAATTATGTAACTTGTAAATCTATATAATATAAAAATGAATGCCGTGCGTTTGTCTCGCAAAAACTCGAAAATGGCTTGACCGATTTCAACAATATTTTTTTGTTTTGTTCGCCTCAATACAGGCGTGGTTTTAGAAAAAAACCATTAGGGATAACCAAAAGGAATAGCTGAAAAATCTAAAAAAATGGTAATTTTGGGATTTTTCACTTCTCATTAGTTTCAATAGCTTCATGGCCTACCTATTGTTTGAGACCTGCGTAAATGTGAAATTGTCATAAAATTGAATCACTGTCATTTCTCAAAATCCCCAATTTAATGACAATTTCACATTTACGCAGCTCTCAAACAATAGGTAGGCCATGAAGCTATTGAAACTAAACTGCAGTGAAAATTCCCAAAATTACCAATTTTTTAGATTTTTCAGTTGTTACTTTTGGTTTTTCCTAATTCATATTTTCCATCATTCTCATCTGGATTAGCTTCAACATTTGTAGTTGGCCATAAATATGTTCTGATAAAAAGACGTATGAGCTTTGATTTTAACTTTAGTATGAATGAATATTTAATGAATCCATCAATAAACTCCTCGGCTGTGATAGTACCTTTTTTATCTGAATCATAATGAAAACTCATATATTGTCGAAGGCGCAAATGATTACGCGGTATTATTTAACGAGCAAGGACTGTGTTGACTGATGTGGTTATTACCCAGAGTTCGCATCTACCTGTAAGCGTTTCGAACGAAAAAAGTATGTTTGGAAAAAAATAGACTGTGGTTTTTGAAATGACCGATTCAATTATCATTAACTGTTATTACATTAAACATCGTTTTGTCTTTAAAAAAAACTACCTTAGATACCTATAAGAACAGATTTGGACTTAGTTTGAGAATTTCAATATTGCAAAGCTCTGAAAGATAGTTCGACAGATTTCAGTGACTGTGAAAACAATTCCGTGTTATTTTACATTGCTCATTACAATGCGGAGGAGAACACGAGCTTGCATAGGTCGTCGAAGTCAGTCAAATGCGTGCCGAGCTACTTCACGTGTAGTGTAAACCGCACTGATGAACAGCGAGCGACGGATAATGAAAATAGTCGTATTGGCATGTCCCAATTAGTTCGAGAGCGACTGAAAATGAACGACAAGTGAATAGATTGAGAATGCAACAAGTTCGTGCACATCACACACAACGCATTAATTTTACATGTTTTAAATTAACGTAGGTAATTTTGGTCACACTTAATATGAAAGCATATTGAATTTAATGTCTCCAAATTTTACAGAAATAATTATTGGTTCTTTCGTTAGAGGTTGTAAATAGTTAGATTTTCAAGATTTGCATTAATTTTACATGTTTTAACGTATGGCATCTGTTACATTTAATTCCCATATATGAACACAATTTTGCAATATGTGGCATTAAGAGAAATAAAAGTTGGTTTTTTGGCATTGCTTTTTCCAACTATTGTATGGTCCTGCTATTTGCATTAATTTTAAATGTTTTTACGTTTATGGTTTTTGGTCGACTTCAAATAAATGCATTTTGAATCTAATGTCTCCAACTTTTATAGGAATAGTTGGTTTTGCGTTAATGGTTAAGAAGAGTTTAATTTTGAAGGTTTGGATTAATTTTAAATGTTTAAACGTTGGGTGCAGTGAGGCGCACCGGGTCCCAACTAGTATTAAAATAAAATTAAGTACGCTAAGAAATAAGCTATATTTGATTCTTTTCGCACAATTACTTCCGTTTATTTTTGCGAGTTTTCTTGGAAAACATCCTTTTCCGATTTTTTGTTTGGGCCACTGTATGGAACTGTACATATGTTACCCCACGCGACCCTATATGCATGTTCAAACAAGTTCAAACAGCGCCCTTTACAGAGGATGCAAATGTTTCTTTTTCGAAATTGTAAATGTAAATTTTTAGAGAATGAAAAAATTGATATATGAAATTTTTTCACACCTACAGTCAAAATGCCGACCCCAAATTGTGCCGCCCAGGCAAATGTCACAGTTCTTGTGGAGCAAAAATTAGAACCTATAGCGGAAAGCCTTATAGGAGAATGTCAAACTGGTTTTAGGACAAACAGGTCATCATCGGACCAGCTGCTGACCTTAAAGCAAGTTCATTAGAAAACCTTTGGAGAGAAATGTATATCAGATATTTCCCGACTGTCAACAGACATATCTTAATATATAAAAACTACGTATCACAATGTTTGTACACGCTAATCTCCGAAACCGTCCAACAGATTTAAATAAAAATTAGGTTATGCTTAGGGTTGGTTCCGGACTGAAAGATGGGATAATTTTGGTCCAGATAAGTGAAGCTGTTGTCGAAATATAGAGAATTTCAATGTTTCACTGAT
The DNA here is from genome assembly GCA_963855945.1 of Thereva nobilitata. Classification (NCBI taxonomy): domain Eukaryota; kingdom Metazoa; phylum Arthropoda; class Insecta; order Diptera; family Therevidae; genus Thereva; species Thereva nobilitata. Next base: position 41,121,635 of record OY979697.1, read on the forward strand.
TATATTTAAGTTGGCGGGGCAAAAAAATATTTAATTTTAATTGTCATGTACATATAAAAAACCGTTAGCTTTAAAAAAGCACTCCGATTTTTACGAGTGACAACGTATGAATTAGTGTATTGAGTGTACTGAGTGTACAGTGTGTACAGTATGTACAGTGTGTGGAGTATGTACAGTGTGTACAGTGTACTGTGTACTATATACTATGTACTATGGACTGTATACTATAACTACCGGAGCCCGCAAAAACACACCAGTTAAGAAACATATAATTTATATACAAAATAAAAATATTTGTGAACATTGGGAAACCTGTAAAATATTAGCATCCATTGTTCTTTATATACTTCCACCGAAAAAAGCGTAAAAGCTTTTAATTGGTGCGATTAAATAAAGTGTTAATAAGAAAATATATAAATGTCTAGTTTTTGCATTATGCCTCAGATTGCGGTATATCTTGAAAACGGTCAACGTGTATATTTCACTGAAGAAAATGCTCTCCAACGAGCTTTCCAGCCACCAAAAACTACACTTACTGAATTTTTCACACTGTGCCAAAAAACTGATATTTTCGGACAATTCGCAACAACAATGTTATATAGCGACGTCCCTCGCCATTAAACATTGAACAAATCAGGTAAAAAATGGAAGCCACGTAGACAAGGCGAACCACATCCAACTATCGCACGCGTATTGAAAGCAAAGACATTGGGCGACTTTACACAGTATATCCAAAACAACGTGAATGTTTCTTTTTGCGTTTGTTGTTGCTGAATGTTCCAGGACCAACGTCTTTCGAATTTTTACCAACAGTCAATGGTCAAATATTCAATACATTTCACGATGCATGTCGCGAGTTGCAATTGATGGAAGACGACAATCATTGGGATCTGACACTTACTGATGCAGCATTTGCAACCACGCCGAATAACATTCGTCAACTGTTCGCAATTATATTGACGACATGATACCCAACAGAACCATCGGTTTTGTGGGAAAAATACAAGAACGGCATGACTGAAGACATATGTACTTTGCAGAATTAGACAAACGAACCAATATCCAAACTTTCGAAATTTTATAGGAATAATTGGTTTTTCGTTAATGGTTATAAATCGGTGGTGCTAAGGCAGAAGCCGATGTGTCAAAATAGGTAATTGTCGAAATTGGGTCAAGTAATATTGTATTGTGCCATCGCCGTATTGTAAGCATATGGACATATTGGACTCTTTAGTTTTGATCTAAATTATTTTAGAGAAACAGTCTACAATTTTGGCTTTGGGGAACATTTTCTTTCATAAACTTTCGACTGTTGGCAATATAAACGAAAAATCGTTTTTTTGTCATATCGGGTTCTGCCTTAGCACCACAGAAATATTTTTTGAAGAGTTGAATTTTGAAGATTTGGATTAATTATAAATGTCTTAAGGTTGGGTGCAGCGAGTCGGAAAGGCATCATCTTTGTTTATTTACGCGCCGGAAAATAAAACCAAAAATATAGTTTACCAGCAAGTTTTGTAAAAGAATACATACATAGGTAATTTTGGTCACACTTAATATGAAAGTATATTGAATCTAATGTCTCCAAATTTTACAGAAATAAGTATTGGTTCTTTCCTTAGATATTGCGAATAGTTTGATTTTCAATATTTGCATTAATTTCACATGTTTTGACGAACACAATTTCGCAAAATAAGAGAAAATAAAACTTGGTTTTTGGCATTGCTTTTTCCAACTATAAAATATTTGTTTCATTTTTCGAATTTGTTTTATTGTTCTCGAAAAATTTTGTTATTGAAGACTTCTAGATTTAAATTAAAGAAAGCTATAGAAAATGGCCCTCGAAGTGCATTAACTTTAAATCTTTTAACGTTCATGGTTTTAACAGATTACACGGGCAATTTTGGTCATAGTTCAAATAAATGTATTTGGAATCTAATGACTCCAACTTTTATAGGAATAGTTGGTTTTCGTTAATGGTTAAGAAGAGTTGAATTTTGAAGGTTTGGATTGATTTTAAATGTTTAAACGTTGGATACAGCGAGGCGCACCGGGTCTCAGCCATCCAAAATACAGAAAATAAGCGGTTCATTAAGACACTTCATCTGTGTATGAAAATTCATATCTCGAAAAATGCCATGTCAATGGATGGTTTTTATTGTCTCGATCAAAAGGTCAGATCCTTAATAGTTTCACATTTTGTTAGTTGGAATCAAAAATACCAAAAAATTGCCTTTTTTAAACTCTCCTACTATATACTAAAATTCATATCCTACTGTATAGGTACTAAAATTCAAATCAATTTGAGCAGTGCATATATAAACTTTCAGAAGATTTGCATAATATAACTCATTGGTCCTCCTTAAATTCACTAAAACTTAACCCATCTAAATCTCAATGCATCATCTTCTCCAACTCTAACGCGTCATTAACTGACCTCTCTCAAATTATGTTAAATGGGGCTCCTGTCGCCTGCGTTAAGCGGGTCAAAAATCTCGGTATTGTCTTGAACAGCAATATGACGTGTTGCGACCACATTAGCTTTATTCTGGGCAAAGTATATAGTATTCTAAGGCGGTTTCGTATTCATCGTAGTCTCTTGTCACAAGCTGTTCGTATGAAGTTAGTTAAAGCTATACTCTTGCCGCACATAATGCACGGCCTCTGTGTCTTCCCTTTACTAGATTCATCCTGTAACCGTAAGTTAGAAGTAGCGTTTAACGACTGCATACGTTTCATTCATAACCTTCGCAGGTATGACCACATTTCCCCTCACCGGCACTCAATTTTTGGATGCTCCTTAAGTGACTACCGTGATTTTAGGGTTTTGTGCTACTACCACAACATCATCAACAACCGAAAACCCTCCTATCTAAGCGAGTTTATCCAGCTCTCACTATCTCGCCGAAATAACAATGTGATTATCCCCCGCTTTCGTCATCTATCGGGGCAACGTTCTTTCTTTGTTCACGCAGCTCAATTGTGGAACTCCATTCCTGTTGAAATACAGCGAATCGAATCAGCGAGTACTTTCAAAAACCGTCTTTTCGAATTCATTTCTGGCAGGACAAACTGAAGCACGTATATCATTTTTTTTCACTTTTTTTTCTCTTTCTTTCTATTGCAACATGCCTTTTCTTCTTTTTATACATATATTTATTAGTAATTTCATTTCTTTTCTTCATTTTTATCTGCTATTTTTCATTGCTTTTATGTTATTTTACTTATCTTAGTTAGTAATTATTTAGGTTGTAAACTTTTATACCTGTTTTTTATGTACAAATTTAAGATTAAGAATCTTGTGTACACTACTATTTTTAAATAAATGTAAATGTAAAAATGTAAATATCACCTGATTACTACTATTGGCTTATGGGAGCAGCATAGGCGCGCCGGGTCCCAACTAGTGACTTTATAAAAGGAGATAGACTTTGCAAGATCTTGTCAGAATTAAGAGTCCCCTCAAAGGTCTGACCAAATGCGTAACCAGGACATAGAAGAACGAGTCAACTGGTTTGAGAGAGAAAAGTTCTCAGGTGCTTAATAGGCCCAACGAGAGAGGATCGAATATGGCGAAGGAGACACAACAGCGAATTGTATGAAATTATTGACGACCCACAACTCTCAGTTTTTATAAAAATTAACGGACTAAGATTAGCCGGCCAATGTAATCAGGTTGGAAGGCAACTCTATCTCAAAACGGCTCGTGGTAACAGAAATATCGTGAAATATGTAGACCAGTAGACAGACCTTGTAAAATATGCACAGACTCTGCTGTAAAGGACCATCAAACATGGAGGAATGCCTTAGACAAGGCAAGGATGTAATGGGCCTGTAGCGCCATTCGGTGGATGAATGGAAATACTAACTGCGGAAGATTGTGGCAAAATATCGCCTGGAACGCTGCCTAAGGTATTTGCTTATGTGGAAAATGAATGGCTTATGGCCCTTCTACCACGTACACGGGCAATGAATGTGGAAGACTAGAGCTCAGGGAAAGCACTTTGTACTGTCGACAATCTATTTTTTTCGTATAAAGTGCAATGTCGAACAACGAGAAACAACTCACTGGAGTGTTATGCCCCCTGATACGAGTTGAATCCCATCAACCAACCGATGACATGCGCTGGTGGAGCGGGGCAGAGCTAGCCGAAGGAGGCTATGACAGGAAGAAAGAAGGTGAAAAAGGCGAAGGATCGTGCTGCTACCGGGATTCGAACCCGGGACCTCTGGGATGGTAGCCAGATGCCTTACTCCCTAGACTATCAAGGCCCCCATAAATGCGAGAGGGGATTGAATTTTTAAAATATAAAGACAGGACAAATATGCTTCCACTGCCAGTATTCGTATTTTAAATAGTTTTATGTATTGGTGCTTGGAAAATATTAAATAATTAGGTACTCCACCTGCAAACACCAAGGAGATACCTATTGTTTATTCTTACTTGTGGATTGCTGAATACTAGTAGATTTATTAAATAGAAGTTTAAACTTAGTATTAAGTTTAGTAATGCAGCACCCAATCCCATCATCACATTGGGGTATTATTATTTAAAACTGCTTATTTTTTTCTTGGTTGTTCTTTCTATCGACTTCTTCATTATTTATACATTGCAAGAAAATGACATGCTCATTAGTATGTTCAAGGGCAAGGGTATTTTTATGTAGAGATTTTATTGTTTTTTCTTTATTTTCTTAAATTTATATTTTACCTTCTAAGCGATCACTATGTCTCCCTACCCATTCACCTTTTACTAAATAAATTTATGTTTAAATACTACGGTTGATACAAAACGAGATTGGCTTTCTGTATTATGTTCGTTTGACTAGGCACAATTATTTTAGCACTAATTTCTTTGTTTCTTGAATAGTAAAATCAACTCTAATGATTGAAATACCCACCCAGTATCGAAATTTCTTTCGTCAATATGGCTAACAATATGGAATTTATGGGCTCCGATCAAGAATTTGTTTACACAGAGTAAAATGTAATTTTTTACTATTATTTATTTTAAAATGTCGCTTTAAAGATTTAATTATTTTAATTCGTCGTTAATATTTGAAGTTGTCAATATTTATCTAAACATTTCAACTTTGCGCGTTAACACAAAATTCGATTCATAATGGAACTATTGATTGGGACTTCATCTTTCGTGAATTTTTTAACCAGGAACGACAAATTATTTACTTTCGAGGCGGTTGGACTTTATTACTCGGAATTAATTATTATAAGCCCGTTTATGCTAATTAAAGCAGATAATATCATACACAGAACTGGTTCGAAATCGGAGAACGGCAAGCAAAAATTAAATTTAAATAAAATTTAATGAAGAATTCTCTTAAAAAAGAGGAAAATAAGAAAGGAATTAAAAAAAATATATTTTAACGGCAAAAATAAAAACAAATAAATTTTGTTATTTTTAAAGTGCATTTCAATTTTTTCGATTTTTTTGTGGTAAAAGTAAAGAAAAGCTAATTAACATTTCTGTTATATTATTTTAGTCCATAATGGACAAAGAAAGTGGATAAAGGAGACGATACAATTTTGTTATAAAAGTTTTGCTATAATAGTAAAAAAAAACTACACTTAGTCATTAGACCTCGTCTGTTGGAATCGTCTCTACATCACATTTTAAGCAAAATAACAAACTTTACGCTTTAAAACATATTTGGACAACGACAAGTTAAAAAAATAAAAACAAATTAATCTAAATTTAATCACAATTCAACATGCGTTGCGGATTTTTCTTTCCATTCCTCCGTTATAAGGTCTGCAGCCTTTTCGGCAATCATTATAGTAGGAGCGTTCGTATTGGCACTCACAAGTTTTGGCATGATACTAGCATCTGCTACCCTAACGCCTTCAGTTCCCCGTACTTTCAACTTATTATCTAAAACAGCAGTTTTATCGCTGTCAGCACCCATTTTTACAGTTCCTATAGGATGATACACAGTCGTCGATAAATGTTTTATGTAACATCTCCAATATTCGTCAGAGCGATACGGAATGTCCTGGCAGCCAGGTACGTTTAGATGATAAAGTTTACCGTCCGCTTTCTTCAAGGCTTGAGTATTCTCAAAATTAAGTTGATGTTTTATACCACGCAGGAGAGTTTCTATATCGTCTTCGTCTTCCAAGTAATTTGGATATATTTTTGGTGAATCCTTATAGTTTGCGCTTTGCAATCTTATTTTTCCAACTGATTTTGGATTTAGCAGTACGACATAAAATATAATAACATCTGCTGTTTGACTAGCTTCTACTATTGACGATGCCATTGGCTCGTCATAGCCAACCGCACTCGTATAAGATATCGAAATTGGGCTGTTCTTATTAATTAAGAAATGATGGTATTCTATATCAGGATACGGACTAGATGGATCCAACGTGTTAACGTAACCTGTTAGCTCTAAGGTACCATGGCGAGCAAACATTCCTTCTTGATGAATAAGATACATGTACATACCATCCAAGAAATCTGTGCCAACAACTGCTTTTGCTGTAGACTCTTGGAATTGAAATACTAACGGAACTATTAAATGATCTTGCAAGTTATCACCAACATTCAAATTTTTAACTAAAGGAATGTCGAACTCTTTTAAATGTTTCTCACATCCTAGTCCAGATAGCATTAAAAGCTTAGGCGAATCTACTGCTCCCGCAGAGACTACGACTTCTTTAGTAAAACTAGCTTCAAGTTCATTGGTGTCATTATAAATAAATGAAACAGAAACAGCCCTCTTGTCAGAATTAAAGTTAATTTTTTTTGCTATTGCATTTTTGATAATATGCAAATTTGGTCGATTTTTAGCAATATTTATGAAGGACTTGAGCGTGCTCTTTCGTCTTCCATTTTCGATTGTTCCTTTTGTCAAGCTATAACCAATTTCAGAACCATCTTTAAACTCATCGACGATTGGTTGCCCCATTTCTTTAGCTGCTTCTACCAATACATCAATCAGCGGCTCATTACTATTGAAATTATTACGCGATATAAATCCTTTTGGAAAGTCATTATCCTGCGGAGCGTCGAGAGATTTTTCGAAATAAGGCAGCACATCATCCCAACCCCAACCAGTGTTCCCTAAGTCTTTCCATTTATCATAATCCTGTCTATTTCCCCTAAGATATATCATTCCATTCATTGCACCACTACCACCTAGTAACTTGCCACGTGGCCAAGAGCAGGTGCTATTTTTCATGCCAACACAGGCTTTGCCATTCGGCTCAGTGTAATATTCCCAGTCATACTTTGTATGCTGCATGGCGAAAAAAAATTGTGGAACCTGAAAATCAGTCATTAGTATGAGTTTGATAATTATTTGAAGAATTTTTTTATGCTGCTCCTGTTAGATAATTGTTTCTGAATCAAACAAAATACCTCTGACTCTATTGGCGGATCTCCTCCTGCTTCCAAAAGCAGCACATTCCATTGCGGATTTTCAGATAGCCGACTAGCGACTACTGATCCCGCTGTACCACCTCCAACTACTATGAAATCGTATGGTTTTAATCCTGCAATAAATCCATGATTGTTAAGGAAAACTTTCCAAAATTTAGCAGAATTTTATCTGACCTTCTTTAATTGCTCGAGGTCCGTAATCTTTGGGCCACAAGTCTGGCGGAGAAATTGCACAATGTGCTGCTAGTAGAGTTTGGATTAGAGTTGCAACCAATTGGTTTGCAGGCCCGACACTTCGAGCCATGCATTCTTGTGGTAAATATTCCATGTTTTGTTAGAATCTGGAAAGAAAAGATTTCACATATATTACAAAAGTTCATTATCGTGGAGTAATAGAAATGTAATGAAAGTATTAGATAACAGGGACCAATTTCTAAAATGTTCTAATGTTCTAAAACAAAACTATAATATTCTCATTTGAGGTCGTTCATGCTGTCATTCACTTAGCTCCGCCCACATGATCTCAAACAGGTTTGATTTTCGTCATGCATGCCCATCCATCCATCCTGCAAGCCCATCCACTGTACGGCATGAATGTCAGTCAGCCGTGAATGTCATGCATGCTCGATAGTGGATAGCCCCCTTAAGGCTGAGATCAAATGACGACCTTGAGGGATGGTTTTCGCCGGTTATATTCTACAGTTATTGTCAGCGTTGTCAGCCAGATCTTAGGCGGCCATTACACGTTCATGAAAGCGGCAATCAATTCCACCAGTCATGATTAATGGAAATCAAAATATACGGAGGATTACGTCAGTCAACACCTTAGACGTTAGGTTTTCCGTCAGTCGTAGGCAAAACTGTGGAAAAACTGACAGCAAAACCTATCGTGTAATGGGCGCCTTAGAAGCAGGAATGCCCTCAGATTGGATTTCCGCGAAAATCACAAAGTTTTAGCCTCCAGCCGTAAACATACACAGGGGTGGCCAACTTTTGTATACATAAGATCTACTTTTTATCACAAAAATGTGTCGCGATCGACTTGTTGTCATACCCGTAGTTTAAGTAGGGGAAGAGGTGTAGAATACATATGTGGCGACGGTGTAAATGGAGCTTAAAAGACAAAGAATCCAAACGGCGCTCACAAACGTTTCACGTCGCCGCATCAAATAACTTCATGGGTGCACAACAATACATCAACCGGTGGATGGATTTGCAACATCTTAAGGTTTTTGCCTCGGAAGCTCACAACCACTGCAAAGTATTACAACATGTATGACAGAGCACTTCTGGAGATGCATCAAGGAGTGAAACACTTCAGTCATATTTTGAAAAGACGAGAATGTAGTATATTCCGCAAACCATGAAAAAGCATGACCACGTCAGCTTGGACAACTAGCCTTCATCGGCCAGTTCTCAACAAACAAACTATACAGGAGAGTCCAGCATCATCAGTCCTATTATCCAGAATTGAGGAAATGTAAATGTAACAATACGGACAGTAGATTTCAAGAAATTTGCAGAGGCCCAACAAAATTACGAAGAATTGGGGGGTTTGTGTTACGATACCAAAAGGAAAGCTCGTCGTCCTTGCTGCTTCAGGAGTTTGCTGTTCCCAAATAACCCGTGGAAAGGCTACAGCGACATCAGTCAAGACAAAATTCGACCTTTTACGTTGCTGAACCACTTTGATAATCAGTCATAAAAAAACTATCTGGCTCATCCGTAAAGACAACGATCAGAGGTTCGTAAGCGACTGAATGATTTGGAAGTGTCCACAGAACTCTAAAGGCAGCGACCACGCGCTACAAAACAAAAGTCTGGTAAGCAGTCTAGCCATTAATATTGTTTTAAGCTGAAAACAAACTCATGCTTGCGTGCGCGGCGTGCGGCAATTTTCACTGACAGATAGTTGCGTGCGTTTTGTCTCATCTTTCACATATAACAATAAAATATTAGCGACGAGTGCATGTGTTTGTTATGTGTGTCTGTGTGGTGCTTGTCTTTGGGCATTTCAGGCTATATCGAATATGGCAATGCGAAAAAGTTGAAAGTATACCAACTTTTGCGTTGAGTTCGTTTCGTTCACGCACCTGTATGTAAGATCCCATTGAATGCAGGCATTTCTATAGTATCTATCGTCGCACGCACGCATGTAGCAGTAAAAACGAATAAGTAAACAACGAAGACAGGTTAGTTGCCAGACATTAAACCGCACCTACCTTTGCAGGAAACCAGTGTCAACAAGGAACGTCACAGAGCAGAGCATGTAGCATAAAAGTAGACGAAGAGCCAAAGAGAAATTACCATTCCAATGCGATATCGTGCTGTCGCTAGGGCGCGAGAATGTGGCGACAGCCAGCGCCAGTCTAAATGGAGCTTTAAAAGCGAAGTAACTCGATGTCACGACCATAAGATGTTTATACACTAGTATTTCAATACGAGTTACTATTGCTAAATAACACACTGGCGGCGTTTTTCTTTGATTCGACTCATAACTGCATGCATTTGCGCGTTACGTTCACACGTTGCGTGCAATTACAATTGTAACACGTGAAATAAAGACATCGCGAGCGATCGACCGGACGATCGCGATCGACTTATTGGCCACTCCTGCAGAGTCTATCATGGGATACGATAGGGTCTACTCGTATGGTAAGATACAAGACAGAAGCAGGTATGGATGCTAGGACTAGGAGCGAAAACCCCAGATTTAGTAGACGGACCAGGTTGGGCACGCTAGTTACTGCATTTCAGCGCCCTTAGTAGTCTCAATCGAATCACTCTTATGGGGATCTCGGGCATCAGGGGTTCACGAGCAATGAAAAGACGGATACCTGATACTGTTTTTATCGGTCCGGAACCGGCTATTGGGGTCCAGCTTGCTGAAAAGGACCATTGACTGTCGGACCCTAAAACACACTGAACGCTGGAGATCCACAGCTGATCTGGTGAACTCGAGCGATTGATTCAACTCTAATTAGAGATGTCAAGTCACCAGTTGGATTGGTCACAGGACATTGCACTGCAAATTGCTACTTATGGACGATCTGACGGGCGATCGGAAGACTACGAGATTGTAAGATTTCATGTCATTTAAAATTACAATTCTACATGGAAAAATTATGAAAATAGCAGAGGTGTAGTCAGAGTAAGCTAAGACACATCTGAGGAAATAAACTTAGAAAAGGGTTTTAGACAAGGAGATAAATTAGCACCGATACCATTTAATATTGCATTGGAGATACCCATACGAAAAGGTAGTATTAATATAGAAGGAACATGTTTTACTGAAGTTATCAGATACTTGGGAATGCTGACATCATACTAATAGTTGGAAGGAACTTTGATAGCGTCCAAGAAATCTTTGTGATTGTGACATCTCAAACACAAAAGCTAGGTCTAAAGATAAATCAAAATAAGACGCAATATATGATAATAAGTAAAAGGAATGAGAAGAATATGTGAAATCATCACAATAGGAACGAGTAACTTTGAAATAGTTAAATAATTCAATCGCCTTGGATCGATGCAAACTAACAGACACGTAGACAGCGAAATAAATCGACGAAATCAACGCTACGACCAAAAACACGCTATGTAATAAAGGACCAGGCCAGATGCTCCCTAGCAAGAACCTGGAAAGACGTCGCAAGTCGCAAGGCACTGTGAGCGTTGGAAGGCGAAAATTTAAGAGGCTAAAGGCCCTTTTACATCCCAAGCGCAAATTTTAAACGCAAATTGGAGCTCTTTTATCGCACAGAAATTTGTATGCTTTTCTCTCTGTCTGGAATCCACGTTTGTGCAACAGAGAGAAAAACATACAAATTTCTGTGTGATAAGAAGCTCCAATTTGCGTTTCCACTTTGAGCTTGGGATGTAAAAGGGCCTTAAAACTCGCTTGGGCTGGCGAATGGTGATGATGATGAATAACTGTTTTGACTGGACTATATTATGGTTCATTATAATAGGAATTAATAACTGTGTAACAAGGACAAATCATCCCAGAAAAAATATCAAACCTCGAAAAAATTTCACGAGACATTATTACGAAGTGGAGTAGTGGAAATTATACTAATATGCACCTATCGCGGCCTTGATGCAAAAACTCGTTTTTTAACCTCTGGGGTGGCAGCACGTAAGTTGTTTCAATCGACCTCTTCATACAAAAATTCTGAATTTTTGTATGAAGAGGTCGATTGAAACAACTTACGTGCTACCACCCCTGATCTTGAATAAAGTTTGTAGCTCAAACCTGATAGATGGGGATTTTTTAACAATTGATTTGTTATTAAGTTTTAGTCGGGGGTTTTCCACAATTTGTTTTCAAAATTCTATCAAGTTTTATTTATATTTTGGTCCCCTTAAACACTCTTTGAAAAGTCGTGAATATTTTGGAACGGATATTTTAGCAGACAATAGTCTATCCGATATTAAAAAACGTTAACTCATCAATAATTGTAATTTTACGTAATCAGTAAAATTTCTAAGACAGCACTCCACACACCCAAAGTAAACACATTGATTTGCTAAACTGATTACTTTCCATTTCTAAATCATTCAATAAAAAATGTTGTTTTTAGATAAACAATGCGTGCGAAAAATAACAAGTACTTTAAAAATGGGTAAATCCACAGACATAACTGAAGACGTGATAAATGAATCCGAAAACAACTATAACTGTGACACCATAATAGACGCAAAGAAGAAGAGACTAGAGCTAGATCGAAATCATTGATATTTCGCAATTGTTTATTAAGGTGATCTGCCACCTCTAAGATATTTATCCAACATTAGTTAACACTTGAACTCAGCACAAAACTTATTATTTCTATTCCATAATTTATTTTTCGTATGTAAAGTTATGATCATACCCGAGCGGCTTTAAACTGGGCCTTATTCAACGGTGATTCAATGACTACTGAAGACTAGTTAGGAACTTGGATTCTCGTTTACTTGGGATCTGCCGGTTTCGGTTTTACTTTCGCAGAACGAAGAAACAAGTGGCTTTGATACGTTTCCGAGCAAAACTGGACGCGAAAGTGCATTCATCCCGCCGCGATAAACTGGTTTTCACCATGCCACGTGATTTTTATAGATCCTCATTTTGTATTTTCTCCATTAAACTTGTTTGTGAGCTAATTTAAGGAGATAAACTTGAACTGAAACTGTAATACCAATCAACTTGTTGTTACATAATGTCTTACATATTTGTACCAGACAAACGGGTCTGGTGCAATTCTTTACGTATTTCGCACGCCGATTTATTGACTTCTTGTAAGAAGCGAATTTGTAGATTTGTACTGAGCTCCTTATCGGACAAGTAAACAAGCAAATAGTTGCTGCTCTATTTTTCCAAGCTTGATCAAATTGAAATACATTAGAAAATTCGCGAGTTCTACAAATAGTGTTCTGCGATAATAAATTTTAAGATTAGATTTGACTTTTTATGAACAGAAAATTATACGGCGATGAGTTAACAAATTTTTCTACTTTTGGTGTTAATCCATAAACAAATTTAACTAATAAACTTCAACTAACAACTTTAAACTGTCAAATACTTCATTAAGGGATTAGTCTACTGTTAAAATGTGAAAAATTAGCTTTTTTTATACTGCTGTATAAAAAAAACGACAAAAGATAGCGACTTGAAATTTTATATGCTCGTTTATTAAACTTAAAAGTTTACATTTTTATTGTTAAAAAAAATTAAAAAAAAACAAAATGGCGGCCATCACAGGCATTCACTGTAGCACTGCCTGATGAAAATAAAAATATCGCGGGGTAAGATCCTGACAAAAATATAAATCTGTAATCACAACACAAAAATATTCTATTAGTTTTAAGTACAATCAACGCCCCCCCCCCTCCCTGACCTCATTTTAGGCGAAAATATAAGTTTTTTGTGATTTGGCACACATTTGCACATAGCTGCGTTGATTTTGGTCATGTTTTTATTTGAAAAAGTGCTGCCAAATCGTCAAACATTTATTTTTTGCTCTAAATTGAGGTCAGGGGCGTTGATTGTACTCAAACCTAATAGAATAATTTTTTTGTTGTGATTACAGATTTATATTTTTGTCAGGATCTTACCCCGCGATATTTTTATTTTCATCAGGCAGTGCTACAGTGAATGCCTGGGATGGCCGCCATTTTGTTTTTTTTTAATTTTTTTTAACAATAAAAATGTAAACTTTTAAGTTTAATAAACGAGCATATAAAATTTCAAGTCGCTATCTTTTGTCGTTTTTTTTATACGGCAGTTTAAAAAAAAGCTCATTTTTCGCATTTTAACAGTAGACTAACCCCTTAATTAAACAAAGTCACCAAATAAAAAAAATTTAAATGCTTAAGGTGAATAAACTTAAAAAAATAATTACTGGACTTGGGAAGGTTTAAAACGAGTAAACTGACGCTGAAAAGTATGAAAGTTTTCTAAAAAAATTGAACTTTCTGATCTACGTAGGAGTATATTAGGTACTGTCACTAGACTCTAAGGTCGCCATGCATCCCCAGAATCTCTTAATGAATCCTATCCTTTCTCTAATATTCGGGCTAAGCTTACTACAAGGCATGGCACCATGACGTGAATGACATGACAGAATGGTAGTAGAAAGGGTGACACCTGAGCTTAGACTTCCACATAAAAAAAAGATGACGGACTATCAGTTACGTGGGTGTGCACTAGTATAACATAAAAATTGTACGAGTCAGCAATCTTTAGCTGACATTGCAGACTAACTGGCCCATCCGGCTGACCTACATATATCTTACTTCTCCATCGCGATATTAGGATAAAAATTAATTCACTTTTCGATTATTCCGAGTCATCATAGGCAGGACAATGACCAGTGGCGGATTAGCCACCCAGCAAGAGTAGCAAAAGCTACGGTCCCGCGCTTTTGGGGGCCCCGCGCACCAACGCTTTTTGATCGTAAAAAATTATCAATTTAGATAGAAGCGTGAAAATGTTTTTTCAAATCAATGTAGGTACAATGCTAAATGCGCTGCAGACTGCTGTAAAAAAGCATCAATTTTCTTTGATTTCATTCTTTCAATTTTCTTTGATTTCTCTTTCATTTTCCGCTTCTATCGTTGGGGTCGTCTTACGAACGCACTTAAAGAAAGTACGTCAGAAATGTGGTTTTACAACTATCAAGAAAATTTTGGAAGACATTTCCAGTAATGGGGATCAAAAGGCAGAGTGCCGTAATCAAGCTTACGGACTAGTTTCAAAGATGAATAAGTTGGAAACGGAATAATGACAATTGCGTGGAACGGAATCCTAGAACGTTTGCCAGCGACTAATGTTTCGCATCAGTCGGCTGATCAAGACCTTAACACCGGACACGCCCTTTATAAATCATTACATGAGTATGTTCAAGCAATGCGATCCACATTTTCAGATATTAAGGCAAAAGCCAAAGTTCTGACTGGCTGTGAGGAATATCAGCAAGAGTTCAAGACGAAGCAAACGAAATACAAAATACGACCATTACAGCGGCTCAATTACACTCGACGACTTTGTTGAAAATCAAAAACCTGGACAACGTTATGAAATTCAGGTGTTTATTGTCATTATTGATAAGGTACTGACTGCTTTAGCTAAATAGTCCAGTCAAATTAGTAAATGAAATTGCATTTTAAGAGGTACAGAATTTTTTTTTTTGGCATTTGTTCGGGTACATCTGACAATGATAAAACTAAGTTTGTTTCGCAGTGGCTTGGGAAAAGCCGCCATCTTGAAAAAGAGGGAGAGCTTGTTTATATTAAATAGCTCGTTTGCATGCAATGATTGCTGATAATGATCAATGGCAAAGTTGTGGAGAATAAAATTATATAAAAAATGAGCCCTCAACGAGCTCTGTAAGTTGATTTAGCTCAAAGTAATGGCCAGTCAAAGTTCAACCATGATCGTGTGGTGAGGGTTGAATGCAGTTTTTTGCAATTAACTCGCCAATTGTTATTTTTTTTGGCCTAATGCCCATTAACAAATTTAAAGTCCTAATAATGCAACGCCAAAGTTCGCTCTGAACGTGCCTAAAATAATTGATAACGCCATTTTTTTTTTAATATTTCGTTAACGGTTGCTCATATGAAAAAGTAGTACTTGACAGGAATACGGGCAATGAACATATCTTTCCAACGAGGTATTGGTCGAAACTCCATGTCTATTATGTCCGCGATACAGCCGGTCAAAGGTCAACCGATAGGTTTACGAATTTTTAGCTATTTAACAACTGAAAATGATAATTATGGGAAATAGTAGCTGAGAATCGTCAGTTTTCACATTCTTCAAATAAATTTTTTTACGAGAAACATTTGTACCATTGCTATTGTCTCTAAAACAGTACAAATCTAAGTTTTATTTCAAAACGCTTGAAGTGTTTTATTGTAACGTCACCCATTTGATTAACATTGTAGACATTTTTTAAACACTTGAAGTGTTTTAAAAGTGTCTAATGTTAATCAAATCACAATAAAACACTTTAGTGGAATAAATTTATGATTAATAATGCACAAATAATGTTGCTCAGCCATCAGCGAAATAGGAGAAATAATATGTAATATATGGAAAAAGACAGGTGCTGAAGCTATTTCGGACTGATAGAAGTGCCATCATAACCTGCAAGCGGTGGCCACTGATACCTGTCCTAAAAAGGAAGCTAAGGTACAATAATTGAGCTTGTCTTTTCCAGCTAGAGTAGGCCAAGGCTAATAACTTTATCCATATGTACACAGCTTAAGGCTTACCTCCGGTAGCCGATACCCTTAAGTATATTGCTAACATAATAGAAATTCGCTCTGGAAAAATATCTTGTTGGTATGGATGTTCAAGAGAATTTTACATCCCAGAAAAGGGTTGTGTCACAAAAGGGTTGGAGACAAAATGCCAGGCATCATAAAAAATCTTCATTAAAACAACTCCATCTTAGGCAGAAATCGTAAAGATCGATCATGAATGCAGCCTGGCTACTGAACTTAACAATGCTGCGTACCGAGCATTGTGGCAGTTTTATCGAACACCTTCACGCCAAGATTAACGTAAAGATCTCAGATAAGACGAGATGAGTTCACAGATGAAAAACGAGACATGGAAGAAAAATATTGTATGTTCAAAAGAATAGTAAAAAGTTCGAAGACCTCACTAGGTACAGGAGTTCCACTATAGAGTCCGCGATATGGCGTCATGCACGCCATAATGCACAAACAACGTAATCTGATCGCCGATCCCAAGAGCATTGGAAAACACCTTTGCTAATTGGAGAGCTAATTGGAATTGGAGGCTTTACCAATATTTGACAACGAGTCAGAAAATTTTCTGCTAGGAAGTAGTCAGTAGTTTTCTGCTAGGATTGATGAGTTTCTTGGGTCGGGCCTTGTCGTGACTAGTTAAAGTGTTAAACCGCTCTCTTAAAATTATCGAAGACGGCTCCATTTGCTCTTGCTTCCAGTCACAGCGACTGTTCTATTGAAATTTGCACGCTCCTGCCTTCACTGCAATGTATCTTCCGTAACATAAAGACACTTGGCACACTTGAATTATTTTTAATGGTAGCTACCAACAATCGGAAGTTTTATCGATTTTATCTCTTAAGCTATCACCCAACTGCAATATTTGATGGAAATTTGCGGAATTCATAAATTCCGTTTTAAGCTTTTTAGTTATCTGAATCTTTCAAGTTTTATGAATTATAAATAAATAAATGCCTCTGCGATTTTTTAATCCGACGAAAGAAGGTCTCAGCCAATTGGCGTTTACAATGTTGCAAATATTGCTTTTAAAACCTGTTGTGGCAGAGTTGCTGATCAAAATTATTGTACATATTTGTACACCAACCCAACTCGATTTGTAAAATCATAAAATTATTTATTTGTTATTTGCCAAACAAGGCACAGTTAAACCTAGTTACAGAAAATTATACAATGTTTTGACGTAAATGTAACATTCACTGGAGGAGTTATGGCTTATATAGTATGTTGTCGACTTATGTTTTAATTGTTAGTAGAGAGGATTTAGCATGTTAAGAGGGCAATAATTTTTCTTTTACTGATGACAGGGGAGAAACCTGAAATGTGTCGATCAGTCCAGACAAAGAAGGAAAAATAAAAAAAAAAATACATACACTTGCTAATTTTGGCACAGTTGTAGAGGAAGATGTCCTTAACAACCTACTAAAAATATCGGGGAAGAATGGGGGTGAAGCGAAGGAGAGGGGGGCTCTAAAGGTGCCTTTTTTCAGTTTTTCGTTAATAACTCGAAAACTACGGCTTCTAGCGAAAAAAATAGTAAATACTAAATTAATCTACATAAAATTCTCTACGAAAAAGGTTTTATACAATTTTTCGCTAGGATTAATACTTAAGGAGATATGAAAGTGGGAAAATTGTAAATTTTTAAATTTATTTTGGAAAGGACGAATTCGGCTTAGCCGCTGTTCACATCAATTACCTAAGTACATCGTTCCCTTATACTAAGACAATCGTACAGAAAATTGAAAAATCTTCCATTAATTTCTGGCTGGATTGCTTTTATGGAGGAGGTAACCAAAAAAGTACTTTACCAAATAACATTCACAGACTGCTCTTTATAAATGCGCCTCTTGTGGAATACGACACGATGTACACATCATTGTTGTCTGCCGTTAAAAAGACACACTCGTTGAGGCAGCGTATAACTTTCGTCACGTTCGATCAAACTCTCTACCTTAAGGTGCGAGATGTGATAGCGAGTTGTGTGGTACCCTGAGCTACCTGACGGGGTCATACGACTACGAGGGTTCCACCTGCTGACGGAACTATTCAACACCAGCCAACAGCACTGAAAATAATATGACAGGCCACGCCAATGCCACGACGATCGAGGGACACACCTTGGCTTTCCGAGCTATTGGTACAGTGATATCTGGTGGTATTGGTCCAGCTAGTAAGATCTTCTCATTAAGAAATGTATTAACCACGTTTCGGTGAGTACAATGCAAACCCAAGTGTGTTATTTTAAAACGCATTTCGCTTTTAAGTGAAGTTGTTTTAGCGTCGTTTTGCTGGGAGTAAACCTAAAAAAATCGTCACCGTAAGCTTAAAATTTTTGGTGTAAGCTGCAACGACTTGTCTCGACGACCTTTTGTTACCGACTGACTGTAAAGAGAGGTCGTGGAGCTCTCTGGTCATTGAGTATTTAAATACTGTCATAACTTTCTAGTGTACAAGTAGATTAAAATGACACGACAAATGACAAATTTATTAAGAAACTCACACATACAAAATGTATATCGTTATTTTTTAATAAGTCCGATTATAAGGACGAATCGTGTCGTATTGATTGAAAATAAAACAATAAATATCGATTTTCAGGTAATCAATATGATGCTGCCTCAGCAATTTCTTATGATAATGGTCCAAAATAATATTCATTTATATCCCAAAGGTTCATTGAGATTATATTTTTAAAAAAAATGAAAGCTCTTTTATTGATTGTTGAAATGAAAACTGAAACGACGTGTAACTTTAAGAATACTTGAAGTACAAAATTGACTTTCTTATTTTAGAAAGCTCGATGTAAAAATTAAATTATTATAAGATAAGGCGAAGTTTGTGGAAAAAATAAAAATAAAAAATTAAATAAGAAAACCATTACAAATTTAAATTTAAAATAACTTTTTTCATTACTAACTATAATTTACCTAAAATAAAATTGAATGAAATTGAAATTGAAATAACAAACACTATTAAAATTCTACAATATTATTATCGTTAATTGAATCTCACTGTTCTTCTCATTGCGATTTTACTAAGAAGTGTTTTTTCTTTTCTTTGCAGGTAAGATTCGTGACAAATTCGAATTTTAGTTTTTTATCAAATGATGATAGAAATAGAATGTAATCGTTAATCACCGTTAATTTCAGGTGAGCTCTTAAGAAATTTCAATTTTATGATTATAGTTAATTTTCGCTGATGTAATATAACGTGCTTTGTCACAACTTATTTAAAATTTTGTAAGGGGGATATAACTTATTCAGAACTATAGGCCTTTCACATCAAGCTAATGCAATTTAAATACTGTGGCTGCGTTGAAGTTACATAGCTGACGGCAAATTGAATGCAGCAGCTGATTATCATCAGCATTCGAATGCCGAGTATTGAAGAATTTTTGCATCGGTTTTCATATTTTGAACGCATAAGTTCGAAAATTTGCAGTCAGCTGCGTAAATTGAACGCAACCTGTTCCTGTTGATTTTGTTTTGCTGCCAAGAAGACCACAGCAATTTACTTTGCTTTGCTTTACAGCAATCAAATTTTCAAATTTTTTTCTGTAGGCTGTAGGTTGCTTACAAATGCTGGGGCATGGAGGTCCGGCTGCGAATGCTTTCACATACACATAAAAAAAGTGTTCACCCCTCTAAACAAAGTATCATGTTATTATATAAAAAGTTGGACCATGAAAAAAGAAATGCTGAAGGAAAGCAAAGTACTTCACAGCCTTGGAGAGCAAAGCTTTGAAAAACTGTAAGCAAACAGAAAGCATTTCACAGCAAAGTATTTTAAAGCCGAAGCATTTGCAGCCGGACCAGTATGCCCCTGAAAGTTTTTAAGTAATTTAAAAGCAGCAGCATTCGCAGCAAATGGCTGGATATACGACAAAAATATTCCGGAATAAGTGAGCTTTTTTGTTGAAGGGGTAAATTTTTCTGTTCTCGATTAAATTTGGGTTTGAGTCCTGCGCACTGCGGTTTTCCTCGACTTGAGTTTGTGTGCGTGCATATTTGATCTTGCGCACTTCATCAATTTCCATTGTTAGCTCCAACTGAATTTTTTGGCGGGTAAATTTATACGAAGTTTCCATGCAATTCAAAAATTAGTGAGGTTATGGGTGCATATTTGATCTTGCGCACTTCATATATTTCCCTTGTGAGCTCCAACGAAATTTTGTGGCGGGTGAAGTTTGCATACAATTCAAAAATAAGTGAGGTTATGCGAATTTAATTTATGCGACGTTTGCATATTTTTCAGAAATAAGTGAGGTTATGCCATGGATGATGATGAAGATGATGTGCCACATACACACACTTAAAAATAAGTGTGGTTGTGTGCAATTATTTACAAACACAGTTGTCTACTGTAAACCGGGGCTCCAATGGCAAATACTTATAATTTATATAAAATGATTAAATAAAATTACTCATTAAAGACAAATTTAGTTTTTGGTGATATTATAGCTAATGTTACCTTAATTAACTATTACTTGTACTATGATTAAAATTAGCAGCAGCAACAAATATCTGAAAAAGGTACTTGCACTATCAGCACTTTGTTCATACACGGTGACGGTGTCGCGTGCTAGATTTGAAATTCGAATAGTTTTAAAGCCGTTGTGGGGAGAAGCGGGAGATGGATATAGATTGGCACGATGTCGCAGTTGTCCAGGGAGCATTCCCGTATCAAGTCTCCGATAAATCCTGATGGATTATCCTATTCTTGCATACTGTTATGTTGGTCGCAACAAAGTAAAAATTAACGTTCTATTTGAATATTTAATACATGATTTGAGTTTGTGTGCGTGCATATTTGATCTTGCGCACTTGATATATTTCCGTTGAATTTTCTGACGGGGGAATTTATGCGAAGTTTGCATGCAATTCAAAAATTAGTGAGGTTATGGGTGCATATTTGATCATGCGCACTTCATATATTTCCCTTGTGAGCTCCAGGGAATTTTATGACGGGTGAAGTTTGCATTCAATTCAAGAATAAGTGAGGTTATGCCAAATCAATTTATACGATGTTTGCATATTTTCTAGAAATATGTGAGGTTATGCAATGGATGATGATGAAGATGTTGTGCCACACACACACGCTTAAAAATAAGGGTGATTGTGTGAAGTTGTTTACTAACAAAATAATAATTTTTTGTAAACCGGCGCTCCAATGGCAATATTATCACCACTTTGTTCATACATTTTTACAAGAATTTAAAAAAACGGCCTGATTATTAATTGTTATGCACTTATGACCTGAAAAAAAGCATAAAATGAAAGGGCGGCATGTATAAATAAAACATATTTCTGTAGAATCCTCTGCACATTAATGCTACTTCCATGAACAAACACTGTTCGTTGGCTAAATAGCAACTAATTATAAACCGAAACCGCACATTTTAAAACTGCACAAATGGGCTGAACTCCTTTTTCAATTTTTATAGTAATAAATTGTATTTTAAAAGAACATAAAGCCCCTTTAATCTAAAAATCAGGGCCTAAAAAGTCTTTCCCATATTCAAAAATAAATTTTGACGTTTGTATAAAATTTAAAAACAAACAGTTTTCGTGTACATATTCCATTCTTGTGTACAGATTACATTCTTAAGTTTGTGTGGGAAAAGCTCACAATTTTAGGCTCAAGCCGTTTATACGAAAAATGAGTTTATCCCCAATTCCGAAATAAAACAAGGTATAGAATAAACCGGCATAATAATATATGAAACAAACAGCTTTCACAGTCTACAGCAAAGTAAGTTTAAAAATATTTGCTTTGCTTTAAGTTTACTTTTCTTTCAAACGCTACTTAGGAGTGACGCTAGATGGCAAACTTAACTGGAACCATCGCAAGGATACTGTGATCAGCAGGACACTCGGATTCCTGTGGATCTGTCGCAGAGCTTGTTGGTCCACATGGGGTTTACAGCCGAAAGCCATGTACTGGACTTTTTTTTTGGAAATATTGGGTCCAAAAGTAGCGCGGCCATTCGGCTGACCTTTTGTACTACACCCCTATACCTCATATTTATTGGCCAGACCGTTGGAACTAGTTCAGAAGTCTGCCTAGTGGGTTGTCGTTCCCACTTGACTGTTCATTCTTCCCGGGTTCGGGTATGCTCCGTAGGCTCGCCAATTCCACTCCGGCCTTCCTTACCACTTTTAGTGAGACCAGAACCTTAGGGCAGAACGACGGCGGTCGGGGTCTGCTTGGTGTCCCAGTAGGAGGCTAATTGCGATTCCACGCTTATTTTTTAATTTATTAGGTAATTGATGATGATGGGGGTGTTCCCCAAGATTATATGGGAGCTGGTGCTGCCAATCTTCTGGCGGGTTCAAAAACTTTGGCAAAGCGGCGGCTGTCCTGGTCTGCTTTTTGGCTACCCGGGCTCGAGGCCGCCGTCCTGTCTTTGGTCTGTAGAGAAGGAGTTCACGAAAGCGGGGCTCGGGTGTGCTCCATGGGGCTCCCCAATTCCACTTCGGCCCTCCTTCCCTTGGCCCTCTCCAGATAAATTGGTCCACAAAAGTCCCATGAGTATGGTAGGAAAAGTAAGGTCTATCCTGACAGAGCCGCCATATCAGAATAAGACATTACATAACTGGGTGCGCCCGGTGCCCAGAGGAGATCGTTAAGTGACAGTGCAAAACCTACCCACTGCCATTCAGTTCTCGACGCGATCACTTTACATCTTGGCTTGGTAGGCCCGATCATATTAGTCCATCCCTTTCAGGACAGCTTCCAGTGGCCACCACGAGGAGGTTATGATCGCACTTCCACCAGTCCAAGATAGTTACGGCACGTGCCTATTTAAATATTTAAATACACTACATGTTGCTCCCCCTATCTCGCTGCTGACTGACCACCTTCGGTGCACATACAAGACAGGGTATCCTGGAATTTTCCTAATGTACCTCAGGGTGCACTAGTATAGTACACGGATGGCTCCAAAACAAAGCCAGGTGTGAGCGCCCGAATCTGGAGTGAAAGCCCCATATTCAGAAAGCGATAACCCTAAGCAACCTAACAACTGCCTTTCAATCAGAAGTGTACGTTATACTGGCATGTACTCATGAGAACTTAAGAAGGGCCTACCAAAACAAACCGATCTTTATCTTCTTTGATAGGCAAGCCAATCAAGGCCAGGTAGGACCAAGTCTAAATTGGTTTGGGACTGCCAACTTTGCTGAGCTGGCCGTTCTCAATGAAGTTACCCTTGCAATGAAAAGGCGAATGCCTTGCTATTATTGTCTTGCTTTTATCCTCGTTGATTCTCAAGCCTGCTTCTTTGTCTGCTTCTTTATGCTGTAAACATGCTTGGAGCGACCGACGAATCGCAGTGGGCAGCGAGTGTCAAAAACGAATAAAATACACGGCTTCTATATGAAGGCGCACATTCTGCAGACGATTTCGACGGCGACATCGCCGAGCGTGGCTAGTTTCGTTGAATTGACGTATTTCTGATGGCTGCTTTCAAGGGTAGGTTGAATAGCATAGGCGCCAGTCCATCCCGTTGTTTGAGCTCTTGATTAACTTGGTAGGCATCTGTAAGAGTGTTCTGAACACTTTCTCGGGTATTTCTGTCGAGGTGAGTTAATTGTATCAGACGTACTAGTTTAGCTGGCACACCTAATTCGATTAGGATCTGAAGTAGCTTCTTTCTCTAGATGGAGTTGTATGTCTGCTTGAAGTCCACAAAGATCTGGTACACATTAACATTCCTCTCCCAGCATTTTTCTAGGAGTTGTTTTAGTGTGAAGAGTTGGTCGGTGGTTAACCTTCCTCTCCAGAAGCCGGCTTGGTATTCGCCTAGTAAACTTTCTGAGATAGGTTCCAGCTTACTTTTTATGGAAGTTGTGAATAATTTATATCCTACTAGTTGGGACCCGGCGCGCCTATATTGCTCCCATAAGCCAATATAGTCCGGGGAAATTAGCATTTAAAGGAGACAAAATTCGGAAATAGCTGAAAATTGGTCCACAGCTTCCTTGGGACTTTTTAAGAAAACAATTTCGGAATCACAAAAAAAAATATGTCCTCCGGAAATACAGCGGTTATCCGCTGTTTTCCTTGTATCTCGGTTTGTATAGGTCGTACAACCCCGTAATGTTGACAATGAAATTCTCTACAACTTTAGTTCTTACAAAGATGTTGACCCGATTAACCCTTTCAAAGTTATTCAGGGTCAAAGTTATCAAAAATCACTTTTTGGCTACAAAATCACTCAAAAACTGCTTTTTTCGAAAATTTGTTTTGATCAGTCAATACAAAACGTTATTGCCTACAAAAAAGCCTCTTGTCATTTTTTCGAAAACTTACCCTTTCAAAGTTATTCAAGGTCAAAGTTTCCAAAAATCAGTTTTTGGTCAAAAAATCACTAATAATTAATTTTTGCAAAAATTTTCGAAAAGTTTTCGAAAAAATGGCAAGGGTGTCATTAGGGTAGGTAATAATCTTTTGTATAAATAGAACAAAAAAATTTCTCAATAATCAGTTTCTGAGTCATTTTTTGAAGAAAAACTGATTTTTTGAATTTTTGACCTTGAATAACTTCGGAAGGGTTAAGTTTTCGAAAAAATGACACAAGGCTTTTTTGTGGGCAATAACGTTTTGTATTGACTGATCAAAACAAATTTTCGAAAAAGGCAGTTTTTGAGTGATTTTGTGGCCAAAAAGTGATTTTTGATAACTTTGACCCTGAATAACTTTGAAAGGGTTAATCGGATCAACATCTTTGTAAGAAGTAAAGTTGTAGAGAATTTTATTGTCAACATTTAGGGCCTAAGTACGACCTATACAAACCGAGATACAATGAAAACACCGGATAACCGCTGTATTTCCGGAGGCCATATTTTTTTTTGTGATTCCGAAATTGTTTTCTTAAAAAGTCCCAAGGAAGCTGTGGACCAATTTTCAGCCATTTCCGAATTATGTCTCCTTTCGTGCGTTTTTTTTGCTTATTTCCCCGGACTAATAGTAGTAATCAGGTGATATGAATTTTAATATACAGTAAGAGAGTTTGAAAAAGACAATTTTTTGGTATTTTTGATTCCAAATAACAAAATGTGAAACTATTAGGGATCTGACATTTTGATCGAGACAATAAAAACCATCCATTGACATGGCATTTTTCGAGATATGAATTTTCATACACAGATGAAGTGTCTCAATGAACCGCTTATTTTCTGTATTTTGGATAGCTGCGACCCGGTGCGCCTCGCTGCACCCAACGTTTAAACATTTAATATCATTCCAAACCTTCAAAATTCAACTCTTCTCAACCAGTAATTTAAAATCAACTATTCCTATAAAAATTGAAGTCATTAGATTCAAAATACATTTATTTGAACTATGACCAAAATTGCCTGTGTATTCTGTTAAAACCATGAACGTTAAAAGATTTAAAATTAATGCAAATTAGCAGCATCCAGCACTCGAAATTCGAGGGCCTTTTTCTATAGCTTTTTTTAATTTAAATCTAAAAGTCTTCAATAACAAAATTATTCGAGAATAATAAAGCAGAATCGAAAAATGAAAAAAATATTTTTCAGTTGGAAAAAGCAATGCCAAAAAACCAACTTTTATTTTCTCTTATATTGCGAAATTGTGTTCGTCAAAACATGTGAAATTTTTGCTTTAGATTTTTTGTATTTTTCTGTTGTGAACTTTTTTCTGTGGCACAATCAACAGGGCGCACCCAACTGCTTAACCCCGAAGCTACGGACCGCAAATATTATGCAAATATTAAAAATCAAACTATTCGCAATATCTAAGGAAAGAATCGATACTTATTTCTGTAAAATTTGGAAACATTAGATTCAATATGCTTTCATATTAAGTGTGACCAAAATTATCTATGTATGTATGTATTCTTTTACAAAACTTGCTGGTAAACTATGTTTTTGGTTTTGTTTTCCGACGCGTAAATAAACAAAGATAATGCCTTTCCGACTTGCTGCACCCAATCTTAAGACATTTAAAATTAATCCAAATCTTCAAAATTCAAATATTTATAACCATTAACGAAAAACCAATTTCCTATAAAAGTTCGAGAGTTTGGATATTGGTTTGTTTGTTTAATTCTGCGAAGTATGTCTTCAGTCATGCCGTTCTTGTATTTTTCCCACAAAACCCCTGGCTCTGTTGGGTATCATGTCGTCAGCGAACAGTTGACGAATGTTATTCGACGTGGGTGCAAATGCTCCCAATGATTGTCGTCTTCCATCAATTGCAACTTGCGACATGCATCTTGAAATGTATTGAATATTTGACCATTGACTGTTCGTAAAAATTCGAAAGACGTTGGTCCTGGAACATTCAGCAACAAACGCAAAAAGAAACATTCACGTTGTTTTGGATGCACTGTGTAAAGTCGTCCCAATGTCTTTGCTTTCAATACGCGTGCGATAGTCGGATGCGGTTCGCCTTGTCTACGTGGCTTCCATTTTTTACCTGATTTGTTCAATGTATAATGGCGAGGGACGTCGCTATATAACATTGTTGTTGCGAATTGTCCGAAAATATCAAGTTTTTGGCACAGTGTGAAAAATTCAGTAAGTGTAGTTTTTGGTGGCTGGAAAGCTCGTTGGAGAGCATTTTCTTCAGTGAAATATACACGTTGACCGTTTTCAAGATGTACCGCAATCTGAGGCATAATGCAAAAACTCGACATTTATATATTTTCTTAGTAACACTTTATTTAATCGCACCAATTAAAAGCTTTTACGCATTTTTCGGAGGAAATATATAAAGAACAATGGATGCTAATATTTTACAGGTTTCCCAATGTTCAGAAATATTTTTATTTTGTATATAAATTATATGTTTCTTAACTGGTGTGTTTTTGTGGGCTCCGGTAGTTATAGTATACAGTCCATAGTACATAGTATATAGTACACAGTACACTGTACACACTGTACATACTCCACACACTGTACATACTGTACACACTGTACACTCAGTACACTCAATACACTAATTCATACGTTGTCACTCGTAAAAATCGGAGTGCTTTTTTAAAGCTAACGGTTTTTTATATGTACATGACAATTAAAATTAAATATTTTTTCGCCCCTAGTCCGCTCAAATTAGGAAAAATTAAAGAAATTTTTCCCACAGCTATGAGACCGGTGCCAAATGAAGGATTTGGGGTGTCCAAACAAGATTTTCACAACCCGCAGTTCGAAAAAAGGGTTGTTTTTGAGAAATATACAAATACATGATGGTTTTCGCCTTTTTTCTATTTTGAGGAGAAACTATGCATTTTGGTGAAAATATCAATAGAGCAAAGTTGTAGGGCGTAAAATTACCTACAAATTTCGTCTTCACTGTTTTTTTGAAATCCGTATAGTTTCTCCGCTAGAGGCCGTTTTGCGCCTTTGTCAGATTCAAAGCGACCAAAGAAAAGCCATTGAAAAACTGCAACTACTACTTTGATCTCAATTAATTTTTCATGCAAAATCATAATTTTGGCTCAAAATCTAAAAAGGCGCAAAACGGCCCCTAGAACGAAACTATAGAGAATTCAAAAAAACAGTGAAGACAAAATTTGTAGGTAATTTTACGCGCTACAACTTTGCTCTATTGATATTTTCACCAAAATGCATAGAAAAAAAAGCGAAAACCATCATGTATTTGTATATTTCTCAAAAACAACCCTTTTTTCGAACTGCGGGTTGTGACAATCTTGTTTGGACACCCCAAATCCTTCATTTGACACCGGTCTCATAGCTGTGGGGACAATTTCTGAAAAACAGCGATTTTTTGACTAATTTGAACGGACTACCCGCCAACTTAAATATAATCAGTGAAACATTGAAATTCTCTATATTTCGACAACAGCTTCACTTATCTGGACTAAAATTATCCTATCTTTCAATCTGGAACCAACCCTACACATTCCCATTTTCCATTTTCATTTAAATCTGTTGGGCGGTTTCGGAGATTAGCGTGTACAAACATTGTGACACGTAGTTTTTATATATTAAGATAGAAAGTAATGAAATCCCCCTATAGTTCTCACAGCGTATAGTCGGAGAGCTGGAGACGAAAAAGTGCTTTCATCTTTTATGTGGGCAAACTCGATTGCAACTCATTCTATTACTAAACGGGATTATATGTCCGAGCTCTCCGACACTTTTAGTGGCCCAGGACAAAGTTAAGAACGGTAAAAGAAGTCATCTTCTTATTGAAAAAATGTCATCGATGTTGCGCATGAAAATTTGTAGGATGGAAGACTATAAGCTACTTAATATAAACTCCAAGTCTCCGACAGCTAGGTTGGTGCAAAATGGGTGGCTGACTTGCACCCCATTGATGTATGTGTTTTTGAGACGCAGCGTAAATGTCACATGGACTGATTTAAGCTCCTTAAGTTGGAGTTTTTCTACTGATTTTGGTTGGGATACTTCTGTTGACATAATTACGGCGTCATCAGCGAATGTACCGATAAACGTGTCATCTGCTGTTGGTATATCCGCAGTATAGAGTAAGTATAGGAAGGGTCCCATTACGCTTCCCTGCGGAACTCCCGCTAGTATCGGACAAAATTCAGAGTATTCTTCATGGATGACCCTGACTTGCGATCAGATAGGTACGACTCAAGCAATTGGCAGTAATTTTGTGGTAGGAGTTTGCTCACCTTGAATATCAATCCTGCGTGCGAAACTCTGTCAAAGGTCGGAGCTATATCTAGAAATACGCAGGGCAATATTTCTTTCTTCTAAGGTTTGCTCTATAATAGTAGTGATTTGTTGGATTTGGTCTATTGTGGAGTGGTTGTTCCTGAATCCAAATTGAAAATCAAGTATGTTGACTAACGGCTTTAGACGTTTTAGTAACAATTTCTCAAACAGTTTAAAAATGATGGGAAGCAATGAAATTGGTCTATATGATGTTACTTCTTCATCAGGTTTGTCTGGTTTCTTCAGCATAATTATTTGGGCAGGCATTAAATAAGTATATAATCATGATGATTGCTTCGCATGGAAGTTCCTTGAATATACCAGGTGATATTCCATCGATTCCTGCAGCTTTTTTTGGGTTAAGATTTCTGTCGATCAC
This sequence comes from Thereva nobilitata, assembly GCA_963855945.1. Lineage (NCBI taxonomy): Eukaryota > Metazoa > Arthropoda > Insecta > Diptera > Therevidae > Thereva > Thereva nobilitata. The sequence goes on from OY979697.1 coordinate 41,150,850, forward strand.
TTCGGCAACCTCCATTGGTGTAATCCTTTTAAAAACAAGATTTGGTTGATAAGTAGGTGTTATCCCAAATTGTATATCATGAGGTTATAACACTGTGGCAAGGTGTTGGGCAAAGAGTTAAGCTTTCTCATTTCTTAGAGGTACTATCCGAGTTACGGGCCGTTTAAATTTTCTTGTTACTTGAGTAGTCTTTATCCATTTCTGGCCTCAGCCCACTCAGATAGTTGTCAAAGCATTCCTGTTTGGAACTTTTAATTAGTTTATTGACATTGTTACTTACTCGTTTGAACGCTGTCTTATCAGCAGAATTTCTGCCATATTCTCCTTGCCTTTCTTCTTTCCTTGATTTGTTCTCTGATTTCGGCCGGGTATTTGATTTCACACTCTTCTTTGTCTTTTAATTCAGGAGTTGCTAGGCGATAATGCCGCCATTATTATCTAGGGTTGTCATTGGTTTGAAGTCACTACTAATTGACTTCGCGGTAGGCAATGCCTGATGTAATTGTTCTGGAATCTGTCATGAATATGTTGAATTTTTCTCTTAGATATTTCTCTTTTCTTTTTCTGCACACTTTATCTGCGATACGTCTTTTTATTCGGTATGCTTCTATGTTCGCTCTTGTTTGTCTCGATAAGTGTTCGCGAAGGCTTGATTTTCTCCCTGCTATAACTGTCCTGCAATCTACATCAAACCAATCATTTCTCATTCTTCTTGTTTCTACTCCTACTGTCTGTTCATCAGCCACTTTCAAGACAAGCTTAATAAATGTCCCCGTGCCATCAATATCGTTGGACATTCTTTCAAAGATCATTCTCGTTTGTGTTAACTCTCTGTACCGTTGAACTGATAGTCATGCTCTAAACCTTGCTTTCACCATGTTGTGATCAGAGCTGCAGCAGGCACCTCTATAGGAGAATCGAGTCGGTCTCGACAACAATATTCTCGTCAAGACGAGAGTAAAGTTCGGTCTCGACAAACATATTCTCGTCGAGACGAGAGTAAAGTTCGGCCTCGACAAACATATTCTCGTCGAGACGAGAGTGTTCGCTCGAGATCTCTCCGGCAAATTAATAGCGAACCAGTCTGGTAAAAAAAGTATCTGATGAAGCGCGCACGCTATTTTCAAAGCTGGGATATTGTTCTCATTCACGTATAAACACATTTTTGCCTCTTGTTTTCTTGGAGGACGGAGATAGCGGAATATTTGGAAGCACCCGTTGTGCACGGAAATGTGGACATTTTAAAATGGTGGCAGGCTCATCAAGATTCGTATCCTCTCTTATCGAAAGTGGCGAGAGATTTGCTCGCTATCATGGCGACATCTGTTCCGGTAGAGCAACTCTTTTCAGGCGCCGCCGGTCGAATAATGACCGAAAAGAGGTGCTCTTTGAAAGACGCCACGTTCAATGCCCTTCTGTGCATTAATTCTTGGTCAAAAAGTATTGTTCGAAAAAATATCTGCGAGATTAATTTTTAACGTATATTGTTCTATGCTCTTTAGCATATATTTAGCTTATATTCGTACTTATATGAAATCATGAATTAAAAAATATTTTTAAAATATTAAATACCTCTTCTGTTCATTTTTATAATAATATATTAATTTTCAGCAACTAAAGTTTAAACGACTGAATAATTTCAATTAATTATCTCTCCAATTTCCTTTAGAATTTTGGTCGAGACTCTCGACTCGGAAGAGACGGAACGATGGGCGAGATCCGCCGAGAGTCGAGACGAGACTCGAAATGGTCGAGACTTACCGAGGTCGAGACGAGAGTCTTAAAAATCTCGTCTCGGTCTCGTGATGCTCTAATCCGGTGACGTCCAGGTCATTTTATGGGAAAAGCGTCGGGCTTACAATCAATCGCTTGCTACTGGCGAGGTCGATAAGCCTGCCACCATTATCGTTGGTGGTTGCATGAAGGCTATGGTTGCCTATTTTTCCATATACTGAACCGAATCTTTTGGCGTAATTGGTTTTGGTGTATTGTAGCTAAATTATGTTTGTTTGACCACGTTGTTTTTAATGCTGCGAATGAATTAAGTTCTTGAAGTTTATTATGCTGCTTTCGATATCTTTATCGGACTTGATAGGAATCTTGATTTCCAAGTTTTTGTCAATTTCTTTACCAAAAGAGTGTCAGCTAGTTTTATGGTTAGTTTTTAGTTACACTGAATAACTAATTGATGCTTTCATCCCTGGGAGCATATACTGGATATTCAACTGAAGTAACATAGCAGTACAAGTTATACCCGTAATATTTTTTCCCAGATGTAAATAAATTATCTTCTATATTAAATAATATTAAAATAAATTGCAATCCACAGTCAACGAACGATGGTCGTATGTTGTTCATGGTATTTTACGAAAAGTAGACATAGTTGTTTTCCGAAGGTTCTTTTATTGTAATTTTCCTGTACGAAGTTTTAAACCGTAATACTTAAAATTATTAAAAATGTCGTACTACGCATATCTTTTATGCTTTTATAATCTATATTAATAAAAGAAAGTGTCTGTCTATGTGTCTGTCTGAAGAGATAGAAATCTGATTTTTTTTTTTGTAGATGCATGGCTACCCAAACAGGGACTAAATGTTTCCGTTTTTCGAAATTTTAATTAGACGCACGGATTAACTTTTTCTTTACAAGCCACTCGGTATGGGTATCAAATGAAAGGGTATGAGTAGAAGTAGAATACTATTAGCTGGGTGGCGTCATTCCAAATTCAAAATGGCGATAAACCCAAAATGGGGGATTACCTTTTTCTTTACGACAAGCCCCGTGAAAGAATGTGACAAGTATAATACTATCATCGTGTGGCGTCATTTCAAATTCAAAATCATATCAAATAAGAGTGTATGACGAGTATAGTAAATTGAAATTTGTGACGTTATTTTCAATCTAATATGGCGGTCACCACAAAATGGCGGAAGACATATAATAGACTAAAAAGTAGAAAATAAAATATACTAAAAAACACACTTTTATTTTAAAATGAACTAAAAAGTAAAAAATAATTTTAAATGTAAAGTTTTTATTGCTCCAGCCAGTATATGCAACATCTGTTGCATATCTGATTATATGCAGAACGTTTTTTTGCCCCTTCTGTTCGTCTCAAATCAAAATGAAAAAAAACAGAGAGGAAATGTGTGTAATGTATTTATTAGATTTTTTTAGGGCCCCAAATTGTGCATTTTTGGGCCAAATTTGCAAAATTGATTACTTTTTTTTGGCGCTCTTTTTGGGAAAAAAAAATTTGGAGAGGAGGAGGGCGCCATGAGCGAAGTTCTGTAAGTTCTTTTCATTATACCTTTTTCCTACCGCGGACTGGGCATACATAATCGTTTTTTATTGAAAGGCGTTGCAACGCACGAGGGTTTTTGCTAGTATTTCATAGGGAAAGATGGCTCAAATCTTGTGTAAATTTGTATTTTATAACCCGCGGATACGCACCAATTTTTGACAGTATTACATACTTCTAAATTCCCTAAGCAAGTTTTCAATATGTATAGCTAGGATAGAAAAGCAGAATTTATTTATGTAGCAATGCATGTTATTTATGTAGCAATGGATGTCAGAGATGTCAATAGACAATAACCATAAATGTCCACTATACGCCTTAATATGTAATAAAATTGCGAAATTCGAGACATATGTAATAAAATTCTGACTTACTGCAGTTAACTTCACTGCAGGAGGTACTTAAATGCACTGCCGTTCCTCGTTACCTTAATATTATCTCCAATACCTTTTGCTTCTGCGGAACAACATTGTGCTGAACTTAAACCCACTTCGCCAGCAATGTGCAGGTATTGATTGATGAAACAAAGTTACTGCATAAGGCCCAGACGTGAGTCAAAGACCCCAATGAACTTGATCAACAGCTGAGTCAACGGAAAAAATGTATGTTCGCAAATAACCAGTTACCTGCGATGGATGAGTATCATCGTCAAGAAGCAATGGCAGTGCTTTGCGTGATTATGAGCACATTACCTTAGTGGAAAAATGGTTTTATTTACTATCGAAAGCACAATTTTATTGGAAAACTAAAACATAATTGCAAATTTGAAAATGTTTATTTTATGTAGATTCATAAATCGAACAAACGAAAAAATTTTATTAATCATGAAAGAATTCTTCCGACAGGTGAATTTTTATTGAAATGTACAATTCTTGATTCATACATTCCTTACGGAGCGTCTTAGCGGGCACTGCGAACTATTTTATTTAGACTATTGCGCGAAGCCCGTCGGAAACACAGTGGCGAGCCACTTGACCAAGCAACTAAACATAACTCTACAATTTATCCCTGCATTCTAAAAGCAGTTACAAGCCACAACGCAATAACATGTGTGTGGTGAGTCTCTAGTTGAGGCAATTTGGTATTCTAATTTTGCAATCACAATCTTGTCAATCATCAGTCGTGCTTGGAGGTGTCTTGCTGTTAAAGTTATTACAGTAAATTCTTTAGTAAAAATAATTCGCAAACGTACTTGTTCGGAATTGCACACTACGGAATATCTGCTGGAAACGATTTTTGATCGACCCAGTATAAAATTCAATTCTGGTGACCTTCAAGTAGTCTCTGCGATGGGTGGCAAAGGAAGATCCAGCAGAGTTCCCCGTGGACAAGCAGGCACTTCAAATCAAAACCAACTATACACAGCAGTAAATTTCATTCAAAGCAGTGGTAACGGGTCTTGAACAAATCGACACTGTTTTAATTAAATAAACTTTATGTGGTTTAAATTGCATGAATGTGAAAGAAATCAGCAGGCAAATGAAAAATGGCACATCGATCCTGCATATTGTTTACTTTGAAAAAAAATCCATATCAATGAAGGAGTTAAGGTATAAGTACAACATTACACTGTAAAAAATTTCTGTGGTAATTTTACAAAAAAAATACTGGAAGTTTTATTCACAAGCAGTTTTGTAAATTTGCAATATATATTATTAGGAATATGCCAATTCTACTTTACGTATTTTTATCAACTGTGTAGTAAATATACATTATTTGTGGGATGTAAAAATACAATCAGTATTGGAGCTTTCACTTCATAGTTTTGTAAATTTCCAAAACTTTTGTGTATGCCATGCCCTCTCCCTACATATAAAAATAGCATTTCGCTCACCATGCAAGGACCGATTCGCAATGAAAGCTTCAAGCTTCGAGCTGCAAGCTTCAAACTACAAGCTTCAGCTGAGTTTTTCTTTATTTGAGCACTGCAGCTTGAAGCTGTAAATGTGAATCATTGTACAATCCCTTTTAACCTAATTTTTGAAGCTTGAAGCTTGCAGCTTGAAGCTTTTATTGTGAATCGGCCCTAAGCATCAAAAATTATCAAAAGTTTCTTGGCTGTTACAAGAACTGCCCAGACCCTGACCAAAGTCAAAGGTCTGACCTTAACTTAAGAACAATCGGGTATATATGCTTAGTATTCCATTGTTACCTGTGAATTATATCTATGAGAGGGAAAATTTAAACCTTACATTCCAATGAACAATTTGTAATTTTACTGAAAATATAAGTTCTAAAATTACGCCTCTTACTGTAAAATTACAGTACAAAGTTCAGTACATAACATTGATAAATAATACTAAGAAATATGGTAATTTTCCTACATAAACGATTTAGAAAAATACACAACATTGCGTAAAGTATAGGTCGCATTCATGTAATCAACATTTACGTCATGCAGTATTGAAGATTCACTGTAAAAAATTTCTGTGGTAATTTTACAAAAAAAATACTGGAAGTTTTATTCACAAGCAGTTTTGTAAATTTGCAATATATTTTATTAGGAATATTCCTAATATACTTTACGTAATTTTACCAACTCTGTAGTAAATATAAATTATTTGTGGGATGTAAAAATATAATCAGTATTGGAGCTTTCTTCATAGTTTTGTAAATTTCCAAAACTCTTGTTGCAACTTTTTACCAGAGAGACGAAAAGGGAAAAACCCAAAGCTGAAGATTACCGCCCTGCGCCAATGTGCTTGGCCCTGTCTGAAATATTTCCAAGCGCCAAATTTTATTCTTTGTTAATGCCCACTCCCTATACATAAAAAATTAGCATTTTGCTCACAATGCCTTGTTAAGCATGTACGTGAGGTAATGCCTATCAAAATTTCTTGGCTGTTACAAAAAATGCCCAGACCCTGACAAAGTCAAAGGTCTGGCCTTAACTTAAAAGCAATTGGGTTTATATGCTTAGTATTCCATTGTTACCTGTGAATTATATCCACGAGAGGAAAAATTTAAACCTTACATTCCAATAACCGATTTGTAATTTTACTGAAAATTTATGTTCTAAAATTACGCCTCTTTAGTAAAATTACAGTACAAAGTGTTAGGATTTTTTAGTACATAACATTGATAAATATATAAGAAATATTGTAATTTTCCTACATAAACGATTTAGAAAAATACACAACATTGTGTAAAATATACGTCACATTCATGTAATCAACATTTACGTTATGCAGTATTGGAGATTTCCAATTTCATTTTGTGAAGTTACAAAATTTATAGTAAAATTACAATAATTGTGTAGTAAATTAGTATTTCATATCGCGATTTGTAATTTTACTGTACATTTGCACTGTGAATTCACATATTTTTTTTACAGTGTTCTCAATTTCTTTATGTGAAATTACAAAATTTATAGTAAAATTCCAATAATTGTGTAGTAAATTAGTATTTCATACCCCGATTTGTAATTTTACTATACATTTGGACTTTACATATTTTTTTACAGTGTATCGATAAAACTGTTGTTAGTTGGGACTATACACGTAAACTACCCAACAAATTAACGCAATGCCGCAATTGTCAGCTGTATGAACATGAGGAAAAACAATGACATGTCAAGACCTTCATGTCAACACATAGCTTTCATGAAATTATGTCTCATGCCAGGTTTACATTTGCAAGTATCTACTTTCATGAAAGTCGCTTCATGTGTCTCTACTTTCACGTAAGTAACGTTCTGTTATACAACCAACTTGCGCAAGTTACTGTGAAAATGAAGGTTCTAGGCACTTTCGCCTGGAACTATTAGGAAGTGTTTACATCGTCAGTTGTAAAATTCGCAAGTGATAGTGGAACGGAAAATGGCTCCAACAAAAATATCAAAAAAAAAGATCTCATTTGTTACAAAACAAATTAATAGATTATGAAGTCGATATTAGAAAAGAAAGATTGGCCGGTTAGAAATGAACATATCCCTGGTAAAATGAATATAAAATAACAATGTCTTATTGGCCCAAATAAAGTTATTTTACCGCCGCGTCATATAAAATTAATGTTATTCAAAAATTTTGTCTTAGATAAATCTGCCTTTCAAAATTTATGTAGTGCCTTTCCTAGTCTTTTTGAGGCGAAACTTAAGGAAAATATTTTTATCGGGCCACAAATTACAAAAATTATGAAGGGTGAGAAGTTTGAAAATTGTCCTTCAAATATAGAAAAAGCTGTTGGAATTCTTTGCGTTTCGTCATTCGAGAGTTTCTAGGCAATAAAAAGGTGATAATTACCAACAATTAACTGAATAATGTAAATATTTTTATCAGATAGGCGTAAATATGGCCGTAAAAATTCATTTTTTACATTCTCACCTCGACTTCTTCCCTGAAAACCTTGGCAATGTAAGCGATGAGCATGGTGAGCGTTTTCACCAGGATTTAAAAAGATTCGACCGTTGTGCAGAACTTTCTGTTTACCAGATTTTTCCAAGTGCATGTTTGCAGGGAGTCCCTCAAGGATCAGTCCTCGGTCCGATCTTAATCATTATTTACACAGCAGATTTTCCTATACTTAATATCCCCAATTTATCTATCTTTAGCTGACGAGACCGCACTCTACGCTTCCTCTCAAAATACGAAATCTTACAAACCCTTCATACCTCACTAAACATAGGAAGGGTATACACGATTCGTGGGAAATGTTTCCCAGGGTTACTTTTCCAAAAGCTGTTTTCTTCATATCGTGAACGCCCCTTGACAAATTAGAATTCGTCCACTTTTTATTTGGTTTTTATCTACTTTTACTTGTTTTAACAGTTTCGGCATCCATTTGCAACAAAATCGTCAGCTTCCACATGTCACTTGACACTTGAATGATTTCTCCTTGCCACAGGAAGCCTTTGCAATGGATCTGGTGTATAGAAAAATTTGCAGTATTGGAAAATGTGGTTCTGTACAATTGTTGTTGTATCGTTGGAAAGTTTTCCTACGTTGCACCCGAACCTACGAATCTAGACCTGTTTCCACCGAATCGTGAATATACCCTTAATATTTGTTTACTGCCATAAATGGAAAATTAAAATAAATTGCAATAAGACACAAGCTATGTTTTTCACCCGGAAAAGAAAGGCTAGTGAACTTCCCACTTCAAGTCTAAAACTAAATAATGAGGATATTGGCCCTTATTCTAGTTGTCACTTCACCATAGTGAGAAAATTTTAATTTTTAAATATCTAGGTGTAGTGCTGGATAAAACGCTTACTTTTAAAAATCATGTAGCACATATCAAACACAAAATAAATAAATATTAGTGAATTATTTTAGATTTTTATTGTGACAGGGTGCTTAGAATACCAAAACAGCTGATAGTCACTAGAATAGTCTCAAATTCTCAATGGCACAGCACGAGTCTCAAAAGCTTGTTACTTAGACTGTTTACAACTTAAAAAATAGGAGGGTTCACTTATTCTAATACTATAATAACCACGCACACTCTTTGTTTTGAGACTGAATTTTGATACACACTATTCAAAGATACCACCACTAACTAACTAAACTGATGGGTGGCATGCTCACTAATGTACCTACTCCATTTAAATCTTAAAATTTTTATTAGTATAACCGATTTTTTATGTATTGGAATATACATATTTACAATTCTGTGGTCACAAGGAAAAACCGCTTAAGTCAAGTTATGACAACAATGAGTTATGAACATTTTCAGATTCTACGCCGTCCATTCTTTTACCACACAAAATTTCGTAAATGTACGACGCCTATGGACAAAAATACATGCAGAGACCCTAATAGCTTAACTTTCTTGATGATGAAAAACATGTAGATTAACGACTTATTTGAAAATAAGAAACAGGAAGTAGCTTTTGTGTGTTCACTATAAGAGCTTGGGAATAGTTATATTATTTTTCCAAATTCCATTTTAAAATTTTTTAAAAATCGTTGTATGTGCGGCTAAAATAGTTAAACTCGATATAAGAATTCAAAACGTTCATTTACTTTTTTTATCTTGACTTTAGATTATTTTCTAGAATTCATTTCTGCTTTAAGAGAATTTTTCCTTTTAACTGTATTTTTATATATGTTTGCTTGAGTCAATATAAGTGATTTTGCCGGGTGCAGTAGTTGGTTCAGAGTTTTACATAAGTGGTGAGCAGAACAGTTTTGTGCTTGTTAATTTTGTATTATTATAATATAATTTTTTTTTGAAAAAAATAATAATAGTTTTGTGGGAAAAAAATGTCATCCCCAACTTTGAAAATGTTAGAATTAGCTAGAAAACAATCAAATTCTAACAAAACTTAAAAATAATAAAGAAAATCACTATTATCTCGAAGATTCCTATAATAATCGCAAGTTTAATAATTTCTATAATATATTTTCTATTTCAAAAGTTGTTTTGATTTGCTAATTTAGTCGCAAAACCTATGAGAAGCGGTGAAGAGTTATTTTGTCCCAGTTGTAAAAAATGAGACTACGGGTATCTTCAAAAACTCATCATTGCCGCATCACTGCAGAATTCAGCAATTGGAAGTCTGAAGCTGAATTCTACAGTGATGCGGGAGTGATGAGTTTATGATCTTACCCTACTTCTATAGCAAATAAATTTGATTAAGAATATCTAGACCTGGTGGTATTCATCAGTTTCAAAGTGAAAGCAAATGTAAACCAACCTTCTGTCAACTTTCCAGTTCAAGAAGACTTGGTAGATTTCGAGTCAGACGACTCAGTCCGAGAACCGGAAGTGTTAAAAAAACAGACAGCGATTCATTTGAAATGGAACACGATGAATCTTTAAATCATAGGGGAAAACAAATAGATAAAAATTTGCTAGAAACTTCATTCGTTGAGCCTAAACGTAAGGATTCTAAAAAAAATAATCAAAGAAAAACGTAACACTGGGCAATCTTATAAAACTAAATCTAAAATTGTCGCCGCAAGGCAGTGTATCGAACTCAATAATAAATGTCGAAAAAAATGTAAAAATGTAATATCTTTTAGTTACCAAAAACAGTTGTTTGATAAATATTCGGCATTGGGTTCGCACAATCAAAGAATTCTGTATGTAAGCTCATTAATCGAAATACTGCAGAAGAAAACTCAGACTTTGCTGAAAAACAAAAATAATACTCGTAACCGACAGAACACCATAAAGTATTATATTGAATATGATGGTCTAAAAGTGAATATTTGTCAAAAATGTTTCCGACAAGTATTTGATGAATGAGAAAGTTTTTTGAAAACTGTTATTCGAAAAAAAGTGGAATCACCAAATGTAGAGTTTATGGACTGCAGAGGCAAAACCACCCCTAAAAACAAGTTAAATGAAGATGGTATTAATAAAATAAGACAACACATAAATAATTTCCCTGCTTACGAAAGTCACTATACTAGTACGGATACTTCTAAAAAATGTCTTCAATCTGATCTGACCTTGACCAAAATACACACTTTGTGCACTCAAGAAAAAAGAGAACCCAGAAATACTCTGAAATATTTAAAAGTAAGTATAATTTTTTCCTGAGTGATGAGTTTATGATCTTACCCTACTTCTATAGCAAATAAATTTGATTAAGAATATCTAGACCTGGTGGTATTCATCAGTTTCAAAGTGAAAGCAAATGTAAACCAACCTTCTGTCAACTTTCCAGTTCAAGAAGACTTGGTAGATTTCGAGTCAGACGACTCAGTCCGAGAACCGGAAGTGTTAAAAAAACAGACAGCGATTCATTTGAAATGGAACACGATGAATCTTTAAATCATAGGGGAAAACAAATAGATAAAAATTTGCTAGAAACTTCATTCGTTGAGCCTAAACGTAAGGATTCTAAAAAAAATAATCAAAGAAAAACGTAACACTGGGCAATCTTATAAAACTAAATCTAAAATTGTCGCCGCAAGGCAGTGTATCGAACTCAATAATAAATGTCGAAAAAAATGTAAAAATGTAATATCTTTTAGTTACCAAAAACAGTTGTTTGATAAATATTCGGCATTGGGTTCGCACAATCAAAGAATTCTGTATGTAAGCTCATTAATCGAAATACTGCAGAAGAAAACTCAGACTTTGCTGAAAAACAAAAATAATACTCGTAACCGACAGAACACCATAAAGTATTATATTGAATATGATGGTCTAAAAGTGAATATTTGTCAAAAATGTTTCCGACAAGTATTTGATGAATGAGAAAGTTTTTTGAAAACTGTTATTCGAAAAAAAGTGGAATCACCAAATGTAGAGTTTATGGACTGCAGAGGCAAAACCACCCCTAAAAACAAGTTAAATGAAGATGGTATTAATAAAATAAGACAACACATAAATAATTTCCCTGCTTACGAAAGTCACTATACTAGTACGGATACTTCTAAAAAATGTCTTCAATCTGATCTGACCTTGACCAAAATACACACTTTGTGCACTCAAGAAAAAAGAGAACCCAGAAATACTCTGAAATATTTAAAAGTAAGTATAATTTTTTCCTCATTTCTCTGGGCCTTTATAATTTTTTTTGGCTATTCTAGCAATGAATTTGAAATTTAAACCGCCAAAAGTTGACACGTGTAATATGTGTGACGTTTTTAAAACAAAAATTGAACTTGCCCTTAAAAATAGTTCACCATAGTTAGAGCAATTATAACTTGATCAAACTGATCATCACTAAAATGCAGATATTGCATATAAGTCAAACGAAACTGATAAACTTTTAGCGGCATCTAATCCAAATTTAGAAATGTTCACATTTGACTTGCAACAATGTTTGCCCACACAGTATTTGCAAACTTCAATTTCATTTTATAAACGCCAGTTATGGACATTTAATCTAACCATATACGATGAAACCTCTGGAAATCCTCATTGTTTCATATGGCATGAAGTAACTACAAAACGTGAAGGAAATGAAATTGCTTCGTATTTGTTTAAACATTTGAATTTGGTACTTTCCCAAAATAAAACCTCAAATGTAATTTATTACAGTGATTGTTGCCCAGGACAAAATAGAAACTCTTTTTTTTGAGTGTTATGTTCACACTTTTTTTGCAAAATAACGGAGAAATAGAATCAATTGACCATAAATTCCTACTTCCTGGGCACACTCACATGGAATGTGATGTTGACCACTCAGTTATTGAACCTAAAAAAAGAAAAACCACTGCCAAAATTCACCGTCCGCATGATTGGTACAATTTTGTAAGATCGCAAGAAAAAATTTAATGTCGTTGAAATGGGAAAAATTGATTTTTGGAATTTTTCTGCATTGTTGAAAACCAAATTTTTGTGGAGGAGCAGAGCAAATAAAATTCGGTAACTTTTCGCTGGAAAGATGTGAAATGGCTTCGTTTTACCAAAACTGATTTTGGAAAAGTATACTTTAAAACAACATTAAACGATAGCAACCATGCCAAATTTTAAATATTGGGAAAAGAGGAATACATTCTGTAACACTTGATGATATACCACAGATAACTGGAGAGCCTCGTATCACTAAAGAACAGAAAAAGATCTTTTGGAAATGCTGCCATTAATCGACCCTTCATTACATGAATTTTATAAAAATCTTAAAACAGACTACATAGAATTTGACATTACAACCAGACCTGTTAGAAGAAAATGAAGACCATAAAAATTAAAATATCAAAAGAATAACTGTCATTATTACTTTTTTTATTTTGTGAAAAGTAGTACCACCACTAACTAACTAAATTGATGGGTGGCATGCTCACTAACGTACTCCATTTAAACCTTTAAATTTTTATTAGTTCATATCACTGATTTTGTATGTATTGGAATATATTTACAATTTTATGAATCAAATTTGTCGCAAACGCATAGGAACAGAAATTTTACACTTAAAAATTGTCTTTTAATTATTTCGAAATAAAAAATTTCATAAAATATAAATTCCCATAAACCTTGCTTCTACCATTTCAACGGATTTTAAGAAAAAAGTTTGGGCTAAAATTTGTCAAAACTTAATCGGAAATAATCAACTTTTTCATTTTGAACAAGATAAGACGTGTAATTATTATCCCTTTCAATTGTTCTTTTAAGATGAAAATTTAATACCCTGGACTATGTTTCACTATCAGGTGCCACTGTGAATTTATCAATTTCTTATTTAGAACTATTTCCAGCAAAAAGTGTCAATTTTCTAATATATAATAATTAATCCATTATATCTTGCATTTAAAAATTCGTATGTATTTGCATTTTCGTTTGCTAGTTCCAGAACTTATTAATATCAATGAACACCTAAACAAATTTTCACTTACCGAGAAAAGTTCTTGCTGAAATTTGCGTTCTTACGTTATCACTTTTTTTTAACATCCACACATTTCTAATCACAAACCTCCTCACAAATATTCATTAACGATTTAGATAATCACTAAACAAATTCTCGAATAAAGTCCAGCCCGTTTCGTAATCTTTGCGAAAAATTGTATCTCTGGACGGTCAGTTTTAAATATAGCCGAAATTCATTCAAATTCAAGGCGAGGAAATGCCAACTGATCTTCACTGGTCTCATCTCGAGAATTTTATAAACCCCGGCTCAGAAGCGCCTGGGCCAATTGAAATCCTAAGAGATTCCGACTGGCTCAATTTTTTCCTTTCACTTGAGGTAATTATCTCAATTGCAGACTAGGTTCTCGTACCGCCGATACCAAAAATTAAATCGAGTGAGGAGCGTCCACGAAAAGGAGAAGACGAAGGTTTTTGCAAATTTCTGATTGGTTCGGTGATTTTTGTCACTACCTGTACATTTTGGAGAAAGGCTTCATAAAATTTCTGATCCACTTTCTATAATTTTGAAATACTTTGGGATTACACGTGCGTTGCTGATGCGTGTTGATTTTAAAAAGTGAATCAAAACACAGAAAAAAAACACACACAAATTCGTGTTAATTTAAATATAGTTCAATCTTTTTTTTTGTTTTGATTTCTGCATAAATTATTATTCTTGAATTTAAGGGGAACGTCAGCGAAAAATTGCAATTGCCTCATAAGAAAATCACGACGTCGGCATCAATGGAAACCGATATTCTAGAGGTCAGTAATTGAATTCCGGGGGCTTCAGTCTAGTGAAAGTTAACTCGGGGTAAACAAGTGAATTGAGAACTAATCAAGTGGGTAGTGAAAGTAACGATTTATAATAATAACATCCAAGATGCCTACTATGGAAGGAATGTTTTCGATGATGAGAGTTTTAGTCTCTGTCGGTCCGGGCTTAATGTTAATGGCAATGCTTCGCGAAGGTGTTATACTGGAACGACCGGACATAGTGGATAAGGAGCATCGAATCTCAAGCATTCATCCAAATGAGTTGTATGATTATTATGACTTTATAATAGTAGGTGGTGGATCTGCAGGAGCTGCTATGGCGGCACGCTTATCAGAGGTGGAAAAATGGAGTGTGCTGTTAATTGAAGCTGGCCCAGATGAACCAGTAATTGCTGACATACCACAAGCTTTTCCATTTCTACAAAGGTCCCCATATGACTGGAAATTCGCAACTGAACCGTCAGATGGTTATTGCTTAGCCATGAGAAATCATAGATGTCGATGGCCACGGGGAAAAGTGCTTGGTGGATCAAGTGTATTAAATGCTATGCTGTATGTTAGAGGTAATAGAAAAGACTACGATGTATGGGCGCAGCTGGGAAATCACGGATGGAACTATGATAATATTTTATATTATTTTAAAAAAATGGAAGATATGCGTGATCCTAGACTGCGAGGAGACTACTATCATGGTGTAGACGGACCAATTACAGTTGAACACTTCCGGTTTGTATCACCAATGAGCGATATTTTTATGGCAGCAGCAGATGAACTTGGCATGGTTAATCCTTATGGAGATTTAAATGGTGCACAACAGAGCGGCTTTGCAAAATCTCATGGAACAATAAGAGATGGATTACGTTGTAGTACAGCAAAGGGATATCTGAGACCTTGTAAAGAACGTTCAAATCTTCATATTTTATTGAATTCTTTAGTTCTAAAAATTAATATTGATCCTCACACTAAAGTGGCGGAAAGTGTAACATTTGAGTCAATGGGACGCCATCATACTACCTATGCCAAAAAAGAAATAATATTATCAGCTGGAGCGATTCAAAGTCCTCAAATTCTTATGTTGTCTGGCGTTGGTCCTTCTGATCATCTAAATGAGATGGGAATAGAAGTTATCCACCACGCACCTGGAGTAGGAGAAAATATGCAAGATCACGTTTCAGCAGCTGGAGCTTCTTATTTAATTGAAAATCATGTCACACACCAAACTTTATCCTTTATTATACCAAAAATGTTTTCTGTTAAGAATATTAATGAGTTTGTTGAAAATCATAGAGGACCATTTTACGGTATGCCAGCATGTGAAGTTATGGCATTCTACAGCACCAAATATCAAGATCCAAAATATGACTGGCCCGATATTCAGCTATTCTTGGGCTCATATGGATATACGTCCGATGGCGGAATGATCGGGAAATTGGGCTCAGGATTGTCTTTTGACAATTATGGTGAAGTTTTTGAGCCAATAATATATAAAGATTCGTACATGATTGTGCCGTTATTGATGCGCCCTAGAAGTCGTGGACGTATTCTACTAAAAAATAATAGTCCCAAAACTCACCCGCTGATATATGCAAACTATTACGATGATCCGTATGACCTCGATGTTATGGCAAGTAATTAATAAAAATATCGAAATTGTTTTTTTTACATTATTCACATTATTTCAGGTTGAAGGACTTAAATTTGTCCATCAAATTTCACAAACTTCTATCATGCGATATTTAAATGCTTCACTCAACACCTACTCCTGGACAAACTGTCCAGATACTGAGTACTTGAGTGACGAATTCTGGGCTTGCATGGCTCGTCATTACACACAAACCATTTACCATCCAGTGGGAACTTGCAAAATGGGACCACATACCGATGATATGGCTGTTGTCGATCCAAGATTAAGAGTTTATGGCATCCATAATTTGAGGATCGTTGATGCGAGTGTAATGCCGACTATCCCATCTGGGAATACAAATGCACCGACCATAATGATTGCGGAAAAGGCAGCTGACATGATTAAAGAGGAATACTTCCACTACTACGACGAAGGCTTCTGACCATGCCCAAAATATCCATCCGCTGCTCAGTGAATTTTTTTTAAGTTTAATTGTAAATAACTAAAAGACATTTATTACGAAAGTCTTAAAATTATTTTTCTTGTTTTCTTCGAAAGGTTCAAAGATCGATTGGTGATATTTAGCTTTGAAATCCGAGGCTCTTCTTAATTGGCACTTTATGGCACTGTAAAATATCACCGAACGTAAACTGATTGAGGTGACTAATTCCCGTAAATAGGCCACCTGCAATAATTACGGCACATCTTTTTCTTCCAACCAATCGCTCATTGCAATTGCCAAAATCAATTTCAAGGTCTTGAGAAATCGTCTTCAAGTTTCTCGAATCGGTTCTTCTACTGCAACAAGCCAAAAATTAATTGGGAACACACGTAGAACTGCATTTTCTTAGAACTGCAGCGACAACGTCGTGCGAGTGAGTCGTGTTTTAAAGTCGTCCGCTTTACATGGAAGTTACCGCGCGAAATACTAAAATTTACGAACTGTGTCTGGCGGTAAGTTGCGTTGGCCGCCAGATAATGACAATTAATTTTCTTCGCACTTTAACTGTTAACAGAAGGATTCCAGAAACGATTACACCAACAGAATTTAGAGAATTTTAATTCCAAAAAGGGTTGGAAGCAATTCCAATTTCTTGGAACTTTAATTAAAGTTTGAAATTTTGCAATTCATAACGGTTCGATGCAATTACCTTGGGCCTATGATTCTCACAAAATTTATGAACTTACACTAACCAACCTTCACCTGAGAAAGTTCCTTCCGGTGAAGCGGTGGAGTGAATGATTGTTGTCGACCTGCTGGTGTATGACTTAATGAAGCTACACGTGCCTCGCTTCTGTTACTTTTGTTCTCACATAAAGATGTTGCTGTGTTGCCTCTTTGATTTTTTTTTATTTAACACGAGATCTTTATTAAAGGTGAACTCAGACCAATTTATCTCCGATTTTATTGCTGAAAAGTTTTTGACCGATTGGTGGTATGGCCAAACCCAAGTATGTAAAACTTTAGTTTAAATGGAGGAGAATACGTAAATGAGGTTAACCAATTTTCGTTATCGTAAACGAGGTTGACCCAATTTACTAGCGGCTTCCTTACAAAGTCTGGACTTTCATATTTATTACTTTACATGGTGGAATTGATTTCTTTCTAAAATTAGAGTTTAAATGTCGCTTGTGTTTATTTGTCAACTTTTGATTTTCAAATGTAGAAACTGTAAGTAAGTAAGAACTTGTACGCTATTTGAAATGGATGTGCTAATCACATGGGCTATATATAGCCACCTTATTTTTAATTCATTTATTATGCAGCGTGCGTCATACGTATGTCTGAATACATTTTTTCTTCATACATAGATATATGAAAAATTACGTTACTTTAGTAAGAAAATGCAAATACAGTTGAATCTCGATAGAATGAAATGGTGAAAAAATACAGTGCACAATTTAAAATTATTATTAGACAAAAGGGAGTAGGAAGGAAGTTTTAAAAAAATGTAGACCTTGTTTGGACCTTCTTTTTTGGGAACATTGCATCAGCTTTGTCTCTAAGGCTGCGTCTCCACATAGACCGATAGCCCATAATGACAAATTATCTGAGTATCTGGTCTACTCCCTGAATTTAGGTTTAATAGGTTTAAGTTATACTTATATATATAAATTCGATGGAGGACTGGAAGATTTACGTTAATTGGTATTTTTTAGTAATTTTTAAAGAAGACATTTTTCAGATGACAGACGAAATTCATATCAACTCATTCATACTTATTCCGTTATTAGATTATTATATATACTAAACGTTAAAAGTGGCAGACCGAGGAATTTTTGTTAATTTCCCCGGCAGACCCAATTGAATAGTTTTGTATATCACCTACATTTACTACGTATACATGATGAGTTGAATAGTTGAGTTGAAGTTGAGTTGAATTTCCGACAATCGACAAAATTCGACAAAAATCACAAACAAAACACAGAGATGCTGCTGTCAACTAAATCCAACCACTCAACTACTGAACTTTCGTCTATATACATAATTTCAACTCAACCCAGGTAGCAGAGCTGAGTCGAGTTCAGTCGACCTTATCTCAACTCGACTCGCGTCTACATGCATTTGAACTTGGGTTCAACCTGGGTTCAACTCATCATGTATACGTAGTAATTATCACACTACGATTTTCGAACCAGAGCACAAATTACCTGAATGGCCAGTCTACTCTCTGAATTTAGGTTTAATAGTTTTAAATTATACTAAAAAATATAAATTCGATGGCAGACTGGAAGATTTGCGCTAATTGGTATTTTTTACACCCTTTTTATTAGTTTCACCTGTAACTAACTATGTAAAACAATCTTGGAAGTTAAATTTGACCCACTTTCCGGTTTCCGAATGAGCTGAAATTTTGTTCATATGTATAGTTCGCGTGACAATGCAATCTGACCATTTTATAAAAAAATCAAGACGTCGCACAGTGTTTCGAATAGAACAAGCTAGCTGGACAAAATTATTTAGTTGAATTTTCTGACTCCAATGATCGTATCTATTAATGTTATGAACTTTTTTATGTAATAAAAGTGTAATTAACCTATTCGAAACGAATTACATACATACATAAGTGACCAGTTGTACATTGAAAATAGTAAAAAACAAAAAATCATAAAAAGAAAATTTAATTTTTACGACTTTCGCCTTCCAACTAGCAAGATATTATTATTTGAAAATCCCATTTATCAACAATTCTAGTAATTATCGATAATGTACCTGAAATGCTACCTGGAGGTAAAGATAAAAAAGTTCAAAGAAAGAATTGTAAACAATACGGCGGATATAGTTCAAAGGAAAACTTCAAATTTTTTTATGACCTGCTTGTAAAAAATAAACCTGGATTTTATTTGGGGCAATAATGTTTGAAAAATTTGGCAAAAAAATAAGTTTCGAATAATTTTATTTATGACAATTTTATTTATATTCCCTTGTACAATACTTGCAGTGTGTAAAATGTAAAATAAAAATTATTGCCTTAACTTCTATTAAAAAAATAATTAAATATAAAATTCCATACTAATTAAAAAATATTTAGAGCTATTAATACAATATACACACATATTTCAAATAATACATTAGCCTAATTGCAATGACAAGAACTTACACTAACTACCTTATTACTTAAACTATCTAATTAATCGCTAAGTTCCTCCTCCGATGAATCGTCTATAGTATAATCATTACCATCCGTGGTCCCTATATTTTTAATTGAATTTACACTAGGTGGTATTAATAAGTCTATCACTTCGGAAGGGAGCTTGCCAGTCATCTTTTTAGGAATTTCCCTAAGACTATTAATTACAGGATCAGATGTGATCAGCAACATATTAAGTAAGTCTCTATTCGTAGCAGTACGTGATCGCTTCCGAGTATTATGCTCTCGGAATCTTCTGCAATCTTTATTGCGAGCTTCTTGAGCTTCCTCAGAAAGCTGCCCGATTGGCAGAAGAGCCGATTTTATAATCTCGGCACCATGCACAAGGATTTTGTGCACAGTAGCTGGCATATAATACCACGAATAGAGACTCAAATAAGCTTTTTTCGTGTCTTGTGCTAAATTAACGAATTTTTCCAAATTAATGTCATAGCCAGATGACAAGACTGATAGTATAATATGAAACTTTTTTATAAGATGCACATTTAATCCTGTAATCTCTGCACTTTTCTCGGCGTTTTTAAAAAAGCGGCGAGCAGTATTTCCGTCATTCGTATTTCCATATCCTGGTCTTGGTTTATCTACAATCAAACCCATCTCATTTTTGAATTGTTTCTGAATATCAGCAGAACGTTGCTTCACTTTAGCTTTTTCAGCTGCGTCTCGAACTTGCCATTTTTTAATCTCGAGGCGATAACTAATGTGAAGCAAGCATTCGAAACAACGAATCCAGGCGTGAAGAGTAGATAAACCAAAACGGAGATTGTTTGTATTTGCTAGAAACTCTCTGGACTCATCATTCATCATTTTTGGGGTTGCTCCACAAATGTAGCACTTTTGTGATGAAGATGTTTCAGTTAAAGCATTGCACACTTTACCATCAATCATCGTGAAAAGTAATTCGTGCTTGACAGATACCTCGGTACCAAAAATACTACACTTTGTCGGTTGCAACCTATTTATTTCCTCCAAAACAACATTTGTCTCAGACACCGTCAAATCGGTACTTTCTTTAGAGAAAATAAACTTAATTGGCCGACAATATGTAGTAGAAGATGGACGAGGGTTCTGCCAAGCAATATTACCACCTTCGTCATGCAATTGAAGCGGTACAAATGAAAACACAAACAAAAACTCATCAGTGTCGTCACTACTGCTGAATTTCTGTTTGTATGTGCTATGACCAGAACTTCCATCACAACCCCACTTACTGATAAGAGTGAATGATGAGCCAGAAGACAAATTTTGTAAAACGTCACACTGAGCAGTAACTAAACGTTCAACGGTTCTATCTAAAATCGCCTGAAGTTTAATTTCTGCACGCGTTTCGTTCACAATTATTTGATCCTCACAAGGAAAACATTCTAACTTAGCTTGTCTAATACTATAAAATGATGGAAATACCTTGTGTCCTGCTTTGATGCTCCACTTCCGAGTCTGTTTGTAGGAGTGGCTGGTAGATTTAGAGTCCACGTAATAAGCCAATGCCTCTTCTTTGGTTAAACACCTCTGTTCAGATGTGCCGCTAAAACTAACACTTTTTTTCATTTTTTTACAATTTTCAGGACTACTGCTGGCTTCGTTAATAACTCTTGCCAGATCCCTGTTGCCAGATAATCGCGCTGAAGCTTCCGCAGCAGTCAATAATTCTGATGTAGTCCTTGAAGTGATCAGGTCTTCAACTCTTCTTTTTTTTGTTTTGTCGCTCGATTCCTCGAAATCCTTGTGAGGTCGTCCTGGTGTTAAAGTTGCAGATGTTGAAGGCTGAACTTGTTGAAAGGAGCTACGAAAAACCAGATCTCCCTTGATCCATTGGTTGTGAGTTTTCAGAAATCGGTCCCTACTTTTGCCGCATTTTGTCCACTTTTCCAGTACTTTTGAAGAAAACCTAGATATGATATTTTTGGTATTCCTCATCGATGACTCGGTGATCCCAGAAATTCCATATTTGCAAGTTACAAACTCATACAGCTTTCTATTTTGCTCACCTTTGTCGTGCTTCAGCCATTCTTCAAAGAGCTCTGTTTTGGAAACAGAGTAGGAGTAATCTAAAAAAAAATAAAAAAAAAATAGTTGTACTAAAGTGTGCTGCCAGAAATTGATATATTTCGAAAGTAGATAGTCACAGCTACGATATATCCAAAATTTAGCCCGGGGTCAAGCGGGGGCAGACAACTCCCAGTCCAATGAATGCAAAAAACTTTAAAAAAAATTGAAAATTTAAGTTTTCGGATTTTTTTCTAAGTTAATGCTTAACGTTAGGTACTAAATGTTATAAAAAATAAAAAATACTCACCTTTAGCTTCCAAATTCATCACTAATATATATTACTCACAGTGACAAAAATCTATCTAATGTGCTATCACAAGAACAGTCAAATTAGGAATGAAATAATGCATTTTTCCCTCTTTTTTATATAGCCTTCCAACTACCCACCTTCTTAGGTAAACCGGTGCAATAAAAAACCCTTTTTCCTTAGTTTCAGAGTGTTTTTTATCTCTTTCTATAATCATTTCTCTGAATTTCAAAAATGACTTTTGTCCAGCTAGTTTGTTCTATTCGAAACACTGTGCGTCGGTTCCAAGATGGCGGGCGAATTTTGCAATTGTGCTCCCCGCCCCCCGACATGGGTGTCAAATGAAAGGGCATGACAGGTAGAATACAATTGGCGGTGTACCACGTGTATTCAATTAACCTAATCGAATACTTAAATATCTGCTTTTCAGTCTATTACATGTCTGCCGCCATTTTGTGTTGGCCGCCATTCCGAATGACGGTACACCGCCAATTGTATTCTACCTGTCATGGCCTTTCACTTGATACCCATGCCGGGGGTCGGGGAGCACAATTGCAAAATTCGCCCGCCATCTTGGAACCGACGTCTTGATTTTTTTACAAAATTTTCAGATTGCATTGTCACGCGATCTATACATATGAGCAAAATTTCAGCTCAATCGGAAACCGGGAAGTGGGTCATAACGTGGGTTTAACTTCCAAGATTGTTTTACATAGTTAGTTACAGGTGAAACTAATAAAAAGGGTGTAAAAAATACCAATTAGCGCAAATCTTCCAGTCTGCCATCGAATTTATATTTTTTAGTATAATTTAAAACTATTAAACCTAAATTCAGAGAGTAGACTGGCCATTCAGGTAATTTGTGCTCTGGTTCGAAAATCGTAGTGTGATAATGTAGGTGATATACAAAACTATTCAATTGGGTCTGCCGGGGAAATTAACAAAAATTCCTCGGTCTGCCACTTTTAACGTTTAGTATATATAATAATCTAATAACGGAATAAGTATGAAGGAGTTGATATGAATTTCGTCTGTCATCTGAAAAATGTCTTCTTTAAAAATTACTAAAAAATACCAATTAACGTAAATCTTCCAGTCCGCAATCGAATTTATATATTTAAGTATAACTTTAACCTATTAAACCTAAATTCAGGGAGTAGACCAGATACTCAGATAATTTGGTACCTGGCTCTTGGTCTAACAAGACATATTTTATGTCAAGACATCTGTCAAATTTATGTCTGGCTGCCAGATTGATTTTTTAGTGTGGGCTAAAAATTTCATGACAACTGTCATGTAACTGTAGATGAGTCAGGAATTTTTCAAACTATGGTGGGTATCTAACTTAAATTGTTCTTCTTATTATTATTATGCTTCTTTAATACCTCGTGGGACATAGGACAGGAACCATTGCCCTCTAGCGGATCCTGGAACCATTGCCCTCTAGCGGACTCATGCTGTAAACATGCTAAAGGCCCATTCAGATTTAGCAGCAGCAGCGGCAGCAAGCTTAATTTTACTTGCAATCGCTGCTGCTTTTGTTGTCATTTGACCACCATTAGCCAATAGGAACTGTTTGCTGCCGCTGCTGCTGCTGGATCTGATTGGGCCTTAAGGGCGACGGCGAAACTATTTTCCTCGGCGACTGTCAAAAAGAATACACGGGTTATATGTAAAGGCGCACATTCTACAGACGACTGCGACGGCAACGTCGCCGAGCGTGGCTACCGAATCAATCCAATTTCTATTTCGTAGCCGTCGCCTGTCAAAATTGCATGGGTGCAGTGGCATGGGGTTGTGTTGCTATTCTCGTGTGTTCCTGTGTGCGTATGTAGCATGCGGCTTTCCAAGATGATTATTCCGGTGTGTGTTTTTTAATTATTGTGTCGCCGTCGCTCTTAGTGTGTGCACACAAGAAATCTCGTCGGGCCATTCACCGTGGCCGAGGAAAATAGTTTCGCCGACGCCCTTAGCATGTTTACAGCATTAACATAAACTCCTTTCATCTTCCATTTGGTATTATGACATATGAAACGAGATGGTGCCCGGAGGCCGTGACCTGAAGGCCAAAACATCGGTCACCGAATTCATCGAAACTAGCGCGAAATTGCTTGTGTGTGGCGAAAAAACTGTCGCCAACGGCCTTCAGGCGAAATATCAAATTGATTTCATATTTTTTCAGAAATCACGCGGAAAGTTGAGTCGAGTTGTGCTGTGTTCTTTTCGATTACCTGTTGAAGTGGATAAAAAAGAAGATGATGTGGAAGAATTCATTAACATTTATCGTAAAAATAAAGCTTTTACTGCAAATGTAAAGTGTGTTGAAAAAACACACCTAAATGTGTTGTTTTCTTGTAGTCATTTTTAATCCACTTTAAAGTGTGTTGTTTCCGTAAAGTGTGTTAAACAACACACCTAAGTGTGTTGAAACAACGCAGTAGAAAAAAGCTTTTTAAAATAGAACTCATGGCGACCTGAGGATATGCAACACCATTCATGTGACATTTGAAGGGTTCGAAAAGCTTTTATTTTTGTTCGCCTTTTGAATTTTATTATTTTTTTCAAATTCCTAAAATGGGCATTTTAAATGAAGTAACGAACTATTGCGTATGTTCGCAAGAAAGTACATCAAAAAACCTACAATTTAAAAAAAAAATTGCCCTATTGATGATTTGGCATAAAATTACGGCAATTTTAATGTTTTTCGAAAAGTGCCAATTGTTGCCGTAAAAATCAAATTTTACTTTTGAAATTTCAACCACGTATTTATAGCATCAAAATACACATTTTCTTTAATTTTTATGAAAATCCGACTATTTTCCCGTTATTTATTGCATTTTTAGTAAAAAAGAAAGAACAAAATTTCATACATTTTGGTTTTTTGAGGTTAGGATTCATTTTTAAAGTATTTATATCAAATCAGTGCGATTCATTCACGAGTATTTTTAAATTTTTTTATTTTTCTACGCCCAACAGAACTGGAGAAATTAAAAAAATTGTGTAGCAACGCACTCGAAATGCATCAAAAATCCACATTTATGCAATTTTCTCGTGCAGCACAGGACCGATTTTGCAGAAATTTTTTTTTCGCTTTATCTTAACATATGTAAAGAAAAAAAAAGAAAAAATCCAACTTTCCAACTACATCATAACCTCTGCTTTTTTTTGTTTAATTTGCCTTTTCTAAAATTATTCTACACACCGAAAAGTGTGTTGTATTTTCATAGCTCAAAAGTGTGTTGTTACTCCAAAAGTGTGTTAATAAATGTTAAGTTTTTTTTTCAGTTGTTTCTTAAGTGTGTTGTTTAGATTTCAGGTCATAATTCACGACTTATTTTTAACACAGTAAAAAGTGTGTTATAATTTTAACACGGAAGAGCGTGTCAATTGGAAGATAAACTGTGTTAAAACAACACACTTTTTCTTGACAACACAATTAGGTGTGTTGAATAATACACTTTGGTGCATTAAACTTCAGAGTGTTACACCTTTTACAGTGCTGGTGCCAAGTAAAATCTTTGTTTTCGGATAGAGGGCTTCGCGAGAAAAAGGATACAATGAACTTTTAACGTTTTGCAATACAGGCAACTGTAGAAACTGTGAAGGAAAGAATTAATAATCTCCGGTTATGTTTTCGCAAAGAACTCAAAAAGGTCAATAAGTCAAAAAAGTCGGGTTGCTTGCCTGAAGATATTTACCGCCCTTTTTGTGGTAGGTACTTTAATTTACTGTTTTTCACAAGAGACCATGAAGAATCACGATCAAGTATTTGACACTGGGGCATTAATAAACTGGCTGATTCGTAAGTTTGTGTATGGTGAAGCAAGAGGCGATCTGCAGGCCGCGATCTGACATATCTGAACGTATTACAAGTACTTACATTTTCACTTTGCTCATTCACCACCTCGACTACAACTTGTTCACGACTAAATACTTTGTGTTTCAACTAGAAAACGCAGTGTTTCAATTGTTGCGAATCACTTTAAAGAGGTGTCTAAGTGAGTGAAACAAAATAACATGATACCAATGACTCGTTCCTATGTTTATCTTTTAGCTGTATTGTAAAGTATTTGCCGTGCCTCGAAATGACCTGGTATGGTCCAGTGAAAGGAGGGTGTAAGCTTGATTTTGCTCTGTCGCCCCTTACAAAAGCATGAGTACACTTGTCCATATTTTTTGGTATAAAAATGTTGGTTTGCTTGTGTGCCCTAGGCTGAGCGGGTTTTATCTTTGATGTGGATTGACGCAATTCGTTACCTTGGGTTGTGGCTAATTCGTTATTTATGTCTGTTTCTCCTGCAACCAACTCTCCTGGCAAACGTAGATGTTAGCCGTACAATAGTTGAACCTTTCAAATGAACGATTAGCTTGCTTAGTAGGTAGTCGTTCTTATACGGTGTGTGCCTAAAACGTTTGAAATTTCTCGCAAGAGAGATAATTCAAATTGGTAACCTTGGTCTGTTGTAATGGTTCTAGGCACGCCGTATCTTGAAATCCATTGGTGCAGGAAAGCCATTGTAACCGTTTTTGGCGGATTTTAGTGGGATGGCTTCAGGCCAATGAGGGAAGTGATCCTTCAGTGTCAGGATGTAAAAGTGTCCTTGTGAAGGAGTTAAAGGACCCACTATGTCCATATGGATGTGGTCGAATCTGCCTTTGGTTACTTCAAACTGTCCATAAGGGGACAAGGTGTGTCGAATGATTTTGCATTTCTGACAGAGGATGCAGTTTCTTGCGCACGCATTGATACCTGAATTAATTTTTGGCCAGAAGTATTTCGCGGTTACCAGTTTTCTAGATGATCTTATCCCACGATGTGATAAATTGTGTAACATATCGAATATCGTACGTCGCAACGTTTCGGGGACATAGGGACTATTGATTCCTGTCGAAACTTCGCACCATATTGCCTGATCTTCAAAGGGTTACATGTTTTAAAGTGAAAGATCTATTCTCGTTGTTTGCCAGAATTTATTTGAGTTGTTCATCAGAATCTTGTTCCGTTTTAAGCGTTTGGAAGTCTAACTTGTTCTATTCTGTTTACATGAGCCCACTATAATGCATCTGAAACAATGTTTTGCGAACCTTTGACATATCTAATATCGTTTGTGAATTGCGATATGTAGTTCAGTTGGTTCGCCTGCCTAGGTTATTTTTCTGTTTTAGAGTGTAGACCCCTTGTCAGTGGTCTATGATCCGTGTAGATGGTAAATTTCCTTCCTTCTACGAAATATTTGAACCTCTTAATGGCGAGATGGGTTTCATTGTCGTCATACCATTGGAATTCGACTTTCTGGTTTCTCTTCGGCTTAGAAGTTTTAAGGAGATCATAGAGTGGTGCTGCTTCTTCAGCAATGTCGTGTTCCTGCAATCGCACAAATAACGGACGTTCTTTATGTTCTTGCGCTAATTTACTAAATATGAGGATATCATCGACATAAATATATGAATGTGAAATCTGAATCCCCAAAATGCTGCTGATGAAACGTTGAAACATTTGGGCGCTATTTTTGACGCCGAATGGAATTCGCAGGAATTTATATAAACCAAATGGGTTTACACTGCGGTTTTATAGACATCTTCAGCCATGACTGGTATCTGGCGAAGCTGTGCCTCATCGTAAAAAAGTCTTCATCAAAAGAGCCCCTTCGAAGTATGTCAAATGCTTGATCTAAGCCTACGAAGGTTATATATAATAATGACTTATACTGTACTGATTGTTAAACTATTAATTTGAATTATCTATACTAGTCGACCCCTGCACAATTGTGCAGAGTATTATTTTAATTATCGCAAAGCGCACAGTGATAAGTGTGATCCCAAAGATCACAGTGATAATTCCTCAAGCCGTAACTTCCTGTTTTGGACCATTTCAAACTTGAATTTTACAATCGCTTGAGAACAGTTCAAAAACCAAGAGTTCTCTCCTGGTTTATTTTTTTAATTACATTAAAACTTCCTTATAAACCAATTTCTCAATGACAATTCCTTAAGGGGTAAACTTCCTCTGTTGGACCACTAGAAACATCAATTTTACAATCGCTTGAGCAAGCTGTGCGTGGCATCACTGCAGTACCAACTTTCTCGAAAGTTTGACCTTGCGACTTATTTACTGTCATTGCATACGCTGGGCGCATTGAAATTAAATTGAAGAGCAGGGTCGTTTGATGTATCCAAAGAAATTCGTGGGATAAAGGAAAACTTGCCTCTTTTCCCGAATAGCTAATCTGCTTCCATTACACAAACCATTCTTAATAGGAAGGTTTCGTAGTAACAAAGCTATGCAAACTTTTTTTAAATTTAACTTATGTGGTGGCATACCGGATGGGTTCAAAGTATTAAGAAATTCTACTAAGTTTACTTCTGAAATTTCTGTCGCTGCGTATGTAGGCTCTATTAGGGCTAAATAACCGGTAAATACTATTGACAGAAATTTTTGACCATTTGCACCCTCCCTAAGCCACCCCCAGCTAAAGTTGCCCCCCACACCCCAACAAATGGTCAAAAATTTCTGCCACTAGCAGCGACAGAAATTTTTTTCAATTTTAACCCCTTTTTACACCCCAACCCCTCTATCTATAAAAGGGCCCATTCAAAAGTTACCGCCGGCGGAAAGTGTCGGGCAGTATTGATTATTAATTTCTAACTATATTCCCTAAAACATACGTAAAAATCAGCACTGAAACTTTAAGAAATGTGAATACTATTTTTACTTACCTTTACCATCGAGTACCTGTTAATTGGCCGTCGGCCCAAGCTAGCAGGTACGCATACACTCAAAGTATGTACTTACACTACTTAATCCCATAATTTGGTTTCTGAGAAAATAAGTAAGGTCTGGCGGCGCTGGGATCTTGCTCTATCATATTAACTTTATGGGAAAAAGATTTGAAATATTTCCAAAAAGGAGTTTTTTTTATAATGCAGTTAGTAATAGAAACACGATTGCCATTACGAACTACAGGGAGTACTGGACAGAAGCCTCCGCCAAGAACAATTACTTTGCCTCCAAATGGTAAATTGTTTTCCATGAGACCTTTAAAAATAAAATCCTTGTATCATTATAATTAGGAGCTTTTTTCATATTTGAAAAAAATGAAAATAGGGTCATTCCATATCAAATCAACCAATGCTTTGGACCTTACCACCTCCGATACTATTCAGCTTCACGAACAACGACAATATGTTTTGCTGGCTCTAATCAAATGAACCGTAAAGAAGTCATGAATTTCATACTCATTTTTCAAACCAAAACAAAAACCACAGTTATTTAGTTGTCTGTGCCCTTTGCGTATTGCTTTTCTCACACACACCGGCTTCTCAAAATCGAGTGGCTCTAATTTATTGAACCGGATCGTATATGCTATTTTCATTTTTTCAATATGGAAAAAAGCTCCTAAAGAGTTCTGAAATGAGCTTTCCTTGTATAATTATAAAGGTAGAAACAGAATGGCACGGAGACCGTGGCGGAGTCCGCCGCTCAGAGAGTTTCCCATACATTTAATTTCTCCCCAGGCGGCGCGGACAAATTAAATGTATGGGAAACTCTCTGAGCGGCGGACTCCGCCACGGTCTCCGTGTCATTCTGTTTCTACCTTAATATAGATATTCGCAACCTTTTCCAAATCATGCTAAATCTTCAATTCTAAAAAAATTCTCTATTTCCCTATTCTTTTAGCTCTCCTAGTTTAGCTAACTTAATAGCGCAACGTCTTCCCATCTGACCATAATTTTTCGTGCTCAGGTGGAACTCCATCTATAATTCCCACCAAACTCTAGCAATTTTTGACGGTTCACCATAGAAGTTCGTGGTCTAGCGTTGTCGTGATAGAAGACAATAGCTTTCCTATTCAATTTGGGTCGTTTTCGTTTAATGTATGGCGTATTCTCTCTTGCTGTAGAGTTGAGAATTAGTCGTTTAACCAACTGAAAGTACCTACCTAAAAGTGATGGAAGATGGAAGGATGATTCTCGTCCAGTCCCACCACACACATCACATTTTTCGAGGTTAGTTCTAGCCTCGCGAACGCTTTTGACATCCCACCATCCCTTTTCCATGATATTGGCGCATCTTTCATCTCCGGTTATAAGACGTTTCAGAAGTAGGTTTATTTCATTGCGTTTCAACAGCGCATCGCAAAAGTTAGTTCGGTCTATCATGTTTTTCTCGCTCAACTCATAAGAATCCCTGCCATCGAACTTCTTTTCTATCTAGCTTTGTGTAAATGGTTCAAATCAAGTTTTGCGATCAATGCCTATCTCCATACCAGTATCGACACTGTCGATATGCCTATCTTTCTCACGACTTTTTCACGCATTGCGTAACCTTTTTCAGTGATTGGACCAACAGAGCGGATGGGGTTGTTTTATTTTGTCGGCGGCATGAGAGTAATGCATGGTACCGTCATCAGCAAAGCTAAGGAATAGTTTGGAGGGGATAGTGATGAGGAATGAGGCGGGTGATACGATTAAGGCCTTGTGAGTAAACCGGCAGAGATGGTGTCAGGTTGAGATTTGATGTGATTTCTTTGATATGCAGTACCAGCTTTCGTGCCACCCACTCAATCTGGGTGAAAGCTACCTGTACATCTTTTCATGATCCAAGTCTACCGATTTTCTACCCCGCGAAACCCACTTTATAGGGGG
This sequence comes from Thereva nobilitata, assembly GCA_963855945.1. Lineage (NCBI taxonomy): Eukaryota > Metazoa > Arthropoda > Insecta > Diptera > Therevidae > Thereva > Thereva nobilitata. The sequence goes on from OY979697.1 coordinate 41,181,393, forward strand.
TTTTGGGGTAAAAAAATCAGTTTTTTGCAAACACATCTTAAACGGTAAGTCTTATCATAAAATAGTGTTTACAAGGTTTGAAGATTATGCGATTATCTACAAAAAAAGATATTATACATTTTCCGGTACGAATTGCCATTCATGAGATATCGCCGTTTTAAAGATTTAAAATACTCATCTGCACTCATTCGCGACTTGCATATGTTCAACAAATCCGTTGTTGGACTACGTGGCTAATATTATCAGGTGTGATTCCTGGATGTATTTGGAGAAAAAAATTGCTCTAGAGAGGGGGTCTATCCCCACTATCCAGTAAGATACATAGTGTTTACGAAAAACAATTTGTATCTTTTTAAAATTTACCTAACCCCTAGACTAATTATCGTAGAGCAAAAAAATTAGGTTCATCTTTTAGGTAAATGTGTATTCTTTTATTTGGTAAAAGGAGCAGAAACTTGAGTGACTCCATCTAGAATGTATGTAGGTCCAAAGCATGTGCAAAATCCTAAAAAACGAAGAAAATTGTGATTTTGCTCATGCTTTGGACCTACATTTCTTCTTAATGGAGTCACTCAAGTTTCTGTTCTTTATGCCAAATAAAAGAATACTATACTCTATGCTGTCATAGGCGGGTATAGAGGTGTTGGATTGAATTTTGAAACTCTAGGTATTTTTCCATCGCCTGCCTCAAGGTGAAAATCTGATTGATTGTAGATTTGCCTGGGCTGAAGCCACACTATTGGCATGTGACACTGGTATTGGTCATCCTATTTTATAGGATAGAGGAGAATATGTATATTATAGGCGGTAAGTTATATCGCGATAATTATTGTACGTTGTGATATCTCCTTTTTTTATGTACCGGGCAGAGGATGCTTTTTTCCAGGCTTCTAGTGTTATGATCGCTCATCCTACATTGAATTTTATTACATACCGTGTCCTAAAATACATATAATTTTAGCCAACGCCGCCCCACACATCCGGCAATTGGCCTTTACATTTGATAAATATTACTCCGTTTTTGTTTTTTAGCCAGAAGCATTTCCGATCAAAAATGCCCAAATAGCATTTTCGATTTAAGGAAAATACTATCTTCAACCAACTTCGAAGGGATACCGCCTGTACCCGAGGTCTTGTTGTTTTTGAACCGGTTTATGGCTCTGCTAGCGCCTTCTAAGCTTGGTGGCGGCAGCGTGGGATTCTTTGAGACTATCATTGCTCGCCACACAACATTATTACGTTCAGTTGCCATCTTACACTCATTATCGAACCAGTAGTTCCGATCTGTACGACTTCTGCCCAGTGGCGTAGCGTGGAGGTCCAGAGGGGGCCAGGGCCCCGGGCGGCGCATTTACGGGAGGCGGCGGCCAAAGTGGACCAAGTTAGCAATCCAGTTGGTAGCATCAGGCCATAGCCATGGCACGGCGTCGGTATGACTAAAACGAGCCCAAAAACGACATGTTTACCATTTATTGTTAAGAATTAAGCACCACATTGAGCAGATTGTCCTGGCTGACAATGCGATGTCTGGACTATGCATCAAAATTTTCCAACCAAACTCTTAAAAAAGTGTGTGGTCGGGCTGATGGAAGATGTAACGAAACAGTACGACACCGCTGTAATCAAAAGACGAAGCAGAACGCCACCGTGTAAAAGCGATATCAAATAGAATAGCAACGCGCAACAAGGTACAGATATAAAAGGCCGGTCCTTGCCTTCTGAGGGCAGGTGTAATAAGACAGTTGAAGCGTTAATTCCGTTGACAGGACCATAGGAGAGTTGATCCATTGGTATTCAGACAAACCAACAAAACAACAAACCACAGGAAAGTTGGTCCAGTGGTACACCGAAAACCAATAGAACCCCAGAGAGTTGATCGGGTGGTAAACCGACAAATATAGACAAAGACTACCACTTACCAAACGCTTTACCTAATTGGGAGTGTTGATCCAGCGGTAACCCGCAAAACCTGATATGCTCTCCTTTCCCTACCCTCGATAATTGTACTCGAATGAAATATAATTTCTTGTATTCTACCAATTAAAAACAATAAACGTAAATACCTTGGGAATGTCTAAGAGCTGACCCGCCACTCCTGACTTTACAAAGGCAACACCTTTTCTATTATTCAGTTCATGATTCAAAACACTTGTGTGGGCAATACTTAGTAAACATATTTTCTTCATGGGATAGAGTAGAGCTCGCGCCATAAAAGCAGAGAAATGAGCGCGCATTTGGAATTATGATTGAGAATATAAATTAGCTGGTTATTTGCGTTTTTAAACAAACCGTTTTATTTTAAAATAGTGTTTTTTCGACATCACACACTTTTAGCAATTTTTTTCTTAGTTGCGAAAGTAGTGGGCGGCAAATTTACGGTTCGCGTGTCAAACTTCCGTCGACAGCCGACATGGTCGTAGGTGTTTCTGGCAATTTCATTTCGTAGGGCAGTGATTCGAGCCTGATTCTGACATACAGACAGACCAAATGGGAAATTTTACAGGAGGGCACTCTTCACCTGCAGAGCAGTTTGCTTCATACAAAAGAGATAAAATCTAATATAGTACTTCCTAGTTGACAGTGCAGCTTCCGCTTTTACTATTTGTGTTTAAGGCCTTTGTATGACCAGTTATACACTGTTTGTGCTACTGTCGCTCCAAAGTTTGCCGCCTATACTATGTAGTATTACCGGAGACCAAGACAATAAAAAGTCAATGACCTTGATTTCTTAAAAATAGTTAAGGGTTTTCAATTAAAAGTAAAAGTTTCGGTGCCAAACATACATATATTAGTTTTTAATTTTAAGGAGTGTGCCCACATGATACGTTGTACTGGGCAGACCCCTTTAGCAGGAAATAAATCGCAACGCTTAATTAGAACATGAAACAGTAATAATAAGTATTAATAAAACAACAACTTTGTTCACAAAACCAAACTGTATCACAACATAAACATTTCCAAGAGCTCAGATTTCTCTTCTTGTGTGGCAAAAATGTTTCGTTTTAATAACATTATGTAGGGCCTTATCATCTCATTCTGACTACAAATTTAACGCGTAATTTTCTTCGATGAAACAAAACATAATTGAAATTTCTGTTGACCCTATCTGACAAGGTGATCAATTCATAATTTTATGACTGCGTCTTCGCAGGCGATTGATTATAATTCTTGCAAGAAACCGGTCGACATCTCTCACGATTGCCACACAGCCTAGGGCCTGTGTTCCAGAAATTTCACAAAATCTTATAAGATGCCGGCAGAGGTCCCTTAAAATTGGGTCACAATTTTATAACAGCCTGTTTTTTTGTTTTCGTAAATTTTTCCTGGGATAATTGCGACGATATAAGATACGCCTCGCCTTTATGAAATAATTTCTTAAGCAGTCCGCTTAGGGCAATTATCGGTACGGAAATCGATACCGTATGAAAAAAAGAGCCGCCGAAAGGCTTCAATTTTCCATCACTGTTTAATCAGATAAAACCTGCAACTAATCGAGGCCGTATAGTTGCCCTTTGAGCAAGTGTCTTCTTTAATCGGCAACCGATTACATTATGCATTCTGGTGTACTCCTTATTCAGGTGCCCTGATCTCAAACGGTGAAGATTCTGCAGGGATCATTATTTCCCAAAACCTGTCCAGTAGTCGATTCGGGACTTAACTCTTTGTGATCTTATGATTCATTAATTACAATGAAATTAATAATGACTTTATTAATATTTTTTTTCCTTCTTCGCAGGTATGCTTTACATTATTGGCTTTGGAATTGTAATAAAATTAACTTTAATTAACGGTAAGTAGATTGAAAAATACGGCAACGTTTTCTGTCAAACATAAAAAATTTAATTGCTATGATATGGGCACAAGCTGAAAAGATATTATGTACATACTTCTAGTCATATGTATGTATGTACGTACATATGTTTTAAGCAATCTTTTTACGAGCAACATTCAGGTTACTTCAGCGCACTATCAAGCGCTGAAAACGCCAATAAAAGTTATAACGAAATAATGCACAATTTTACTTCATTCTTGTCAGTGGATTATGGTGTAATGCCACTTTAGCTTATGTTCTTAAAAATAGTGTTGGTATGTCAAAGTTTAAAGGCTTAACTATACTAGTATGTACACCATATTCCCGAAGAGCAGTACTAACCTGCCTCTTCCATATTGTGACCAGTCATAAGTCAAAAGGTGCTTGTTATTGAAAGTTCGTGACTATTGTGATTAAATAATTCACCTCTAATGGGTGGTGCTACACACGAGACTAATTCGGACGGGTGAAACCGCTTTTATGGGAGAAAAACGAAGTGAAGAAAGGGGAAAATAGCCCATTTCCCCTTTCTTCACTTCGTTTCTCTCCCATAAAAGCGGTTTCACCCGTCCGAATTAGTCTCGTGTGTAGCACCCTCCAATGGTAGTGAGATAAAGCAGTCGGGGCGACAACTTACTCCCAAAAATATTAATGTATTCTACTAGGGCAGAGTGTACGTGAGTATTCGAGCACCTCTCATCGAAGCTAAGTGTGTATCGAGCTTGTGATAAATTATGAAAAATATTCTAGAAACGTGCTCTTATACTCTTGTGACCTGCTATTTCAAGGCCATTCCTACACGAGCGACCATGCTTCTGGAACACGAGCTTTTTTGGTCAAGGAAGGCACAGTTTTGTTAACCGTTGTAACTGTTTGCGGATTGCCAAAGTTGTGACTGCAAACTGCCTGAAGTTGAGACTCACCATACACTTGTGATTACGTTGTGACTGCTTTGCAAGGAACTCACCTTCAGTCTTTGCAAGGAACTCAACCCCTTTAATCTTTTTACTACCCAACGCTTTACTCCATTAAAGTTGATTCACCTTTTAGTATTATTCCTGAATTAGGGCGCAGTGGATTATCGTGTTTAGCTATATGAATGTCATTTTTTACATGCCTTCCAATCAATAGAGTCTTGTGATAGGAGCCCTTCCGGACATTGACACCCAATGCGTGCTGCCGTCTCTAATTTCTTCTAGGCACAGTCGAAAGATGTTATGTGCAAGAAGATTCTCATTGTTTTCAGTGATACCTGAAACTTCCGTGTCCTGTAGTTATTGCCACAAGCCATTAGAGGGCCTAAGCACCACCTTAACCTGCATCCACATGATCACAGCATCCCACATCCCGAACACAAGAATTTCGAAATCAACTCCCGCTTTGGGTGCTCCAATCGTACATTTCGTACAGGGCTTCGGTGAGGCTTCTAAAGTTAAAATAAGAGATATCATCCGGATCCTGTATACGACAGGATGGATCTAACTCCAGGCAAACTATCTTATAGGTTATGTTCGTTTAGGTGTATAGCCGTTTTGTTTCCACAACTCGTGCACCTGAGGTTCAGTGGTTATTTGATCGGCTGTGATGGATGTCTAAAGCCATACTGTGGAATCCTGTGGCTTTTCAGTCTGGAGATTTCTTTTAGGTCTGCCTAGTGTGCGCTGCCTGGAATTTACACAGTAAGTGGACAAGTGTTTCTCTCTCGTTCTCGTCTCAACGCAGCTACAGCAACATTAGTTATACGGGATGCCCAGCTTGCCAGCGTGGTATCCTATGGGCTAATGTTGATTGCCGTAACTCGTCGGAGTCCGTTTTGGAGGCCCATTGTTTTTTCTTTGTTCTAAGTGAGCCAACTATCTCTAGAGTGGATAGTGTAGGCCTTCAGTGTTCTCGTCTTTTGGCTGGTGGCAGTCAACAATTGCCTATCTCGGTCTCCGAGCCCCGGAGTGGTTCCCTACTTGACTTGGTAGTCGCCTTTCTCGATTAGTGATGAGCAAAAAGTCTTGCAGTCCTGGTTACTTTTTTCTCATCACTATTCTCGATCCCATCTATATTCCTGTGTTCGGGAGCCCAGACGAGAGTCACGTTGTTATTTCTACCAAGCTTATCTAGCTCAGATCTGCATCGTTCGACTAGCTTGGGGCGCACCATTACTGAATCCAGAGCTTTTATAGAGGCTTGGCTATCTTTGAAAATTCCAATGTTACATGCTTGTGTAGATACAAAGTTCATCGTCTGGTATGCCTTCAAGATCTCCGGCACTTTCACTGGAAAGATTCTAGGAGATACCGGGAGATTCCAGGACAGTGACCTGTTAGTGGTCTCTGTATAAACCCCCGTCCCGATGCCCTCGAGCCGTCGGTGAATATTGAGTATTTGTATATCTGGTGGATCACTCCTTCTATATGCTGCTTTCTTTAGAAGCGTTTTTGAAGCGATCACAAAAGTAGAAAAACTTTCTAACCCTTCAATTTATCTTATTACACCCCTGCGGTGCCGTAAAGTTTTATGTTTTTATTCACCTTTTAGAATTGCCTTTACGTTCTTCCAAACGCGAGTACCGACACCGGTTTTACCAAGCGGTCCCCCAACTAAGTACCAACCACGTCCAATAAGGTGCTTGACCACCGCATAGAACGTTATTGTTATTTGAATATTATTCCGCTGCTCTTAGTAAGTGATTATCCCGTATATCCTGACTCTTTGGGATTATGTTTCCATCCAGTAAATAACTTTCCTTCTGTTCCGTATACTTGAGGATTTTTTAAACTATCTGTCTTATTTCATTAATTTCTTGATTCTTCGTTAGATCTCCCAATTGTGACTAGAAAACCTGCAGACGGTCCCATCCAACTCTTCAGTAATGTTGCAGGCCTAGCAAAAATTATCGAAGTTTTAAAAAACTTACTTAAAAGTAAGTAAGTTTTGGAAGGACTTGAACTATCGGAAGAAATTTTGTACAAGATTTTTGTGTCCAAAAATAAAGGTGTCCAAAAATAAAGGTCTGACTAAATCGAACATAATAATATCAATGCTCGTTTCAAAATAGGTGAAGCGATCAACTGCCTTATATCTGCATGCCGACAGCTGATGCAGATAACTTAAAACCAATAGATGGTAAATTTAACAAATATCTACTTATCTACCAAAAATTTAAGACTGACTTAATTTACATATCCGACGTTTTTCTGCCGCGCCGGTTTTTTTAAGATTTCAACCAATCAAAAACAATATGACGTGACCGAAATTGTTTTTGATTGGCTGAAAACTGAAAAAAGAGCGACGCGGCAGAAAAACGTCGGATATGTAAATTAAGCTTGTGCAAAAAAACTAAACCTTTTGGAATTTAAATTGTTTCCGAAAAATTATCCTAAGTGATCCGCTCTTGGAAGAGATCTTAGTTCTGTATAAGTGCTCAAAAGTTACTTCTAAACCTTCTCCAAGCCCTAACTTAAATCCCATAAAGCAATTCTATAATTTTTTATTAAAGCAAAGAAATATTATCGATTTTTTAGCAACACGAAGTTGTTTACAACTATGTACCAAGTTTTAATGAACATGCGTGCCACAACGTAAGATTCCTAGAAATGATAGATTACATTCGCTTGGCACTATTACATATATATTCGGCAGCTTTCGTTATTAGAACCACTTATTTGTAAATGATGTAAGTTCGCGTGATTACATGCTTGGTCTTGACTTATGGTTACATTGCAGTGTTAGATGAATTGAATTACAAGAATACATATAAATTGTGGACAATCAACTTTAAATTATCTGTGAAGAATTCTCACGAAAATAAAGGAGGCTATTTAACTAGTATGTAATTATGCGGTTGTTAAACTAGACGGAGAGCCAGCGCCAAAAAACTGTTTGAATTTACTAAGCCTAGTTTTTTTATAGGTGATTACAATGGTTGTGTACGCAAACATATTGCGGTCAGTCAAGCGAAACTGAGAACAGGTGACTCTGGTACGCTATCAAAGATGTCGTACCTGCCGAGGTAATAAAATTAATTTACTAAGGCTGAAAATTGTTATAAAACTTGTATATTGTATATAAATAAAAGTTGGGATGGTCAGCTTGCTGAGTATGGGGACGGAGCTGGTCAGTCGGCCGCAATGTATGTGCAAAAAATAAAAAATGTGCAATTCATTTACTACACTTCAAAATTTTTGTGGGCGTATTAAATGTTATTTCAAACATAAAAAAAATGGTCAGTCATCCATTTAACGGGACAAGGGCCGTCGGTCATCACCGAATATCCTCTGCTCCGAAATCGCATTCTAAAATATCACATGTCTTGTATAACGAATTACAAGAATAAATGCAATCGTCAATCAGAGAAGAAAGAAACCACGGTGTCAAAACATCGAAAATGCTACAAGTTAGCGTACGAAAGTATATGTACTTTTGTCAACAACCTTGTCGTCTTGAGACAAGAATACTGCAATTTGTCGTCTATTTATTTTTTGCACATACATTGCGGCCGACTGACCAACTCCGTTCCCATACTCAGCTGACTGACAAGAAAAAGATACCACGCCATGAGGGTTATTAAAACAAGAAGGTAGCGGACTGCCTAGTTAAAAATGGTGCAGGTTCAGCATTTATTTATCAGAACGATCTTGCGGCATAGCATTATGCCACTTAAGATAAGGTTTTCATAATTAGGAGAAGGAACAAATCTGCAACAATATTGCGTCATGAGAAATTGAATGCACTGAAATAAATTCAAACTCCTTTTTTATAACTAATATAATTTCTTTACATTGTTAATTGATAACAAAGAAATCAATTCAATCGACAAGCCCTTATAAATCAAGGTAATCGGTAAATTCATAAGTACTACAATTAAGTGAAAAGCTGCGCGCGCTGGTAAAACTTCGCTATCAGCTCGCAGACGTAAGTGAAATATAGCAACCACAGCTTCGAGATATGTTGCAGGTAGGAAAACATTTACAATCGATGCCATGTCGGTTTCTTAGAAAAGGGGACATGGTGTAAACTGCTAATTGGTACACGACCATTTAATTGCCAAATGAATTGATTGCTCCAGGTATACACTTGATTGGAACAATTCAATCGGGTCAATGAAGATTATAAGAGAAAGTTGCCATCAAGAAATTAACTCGCGAGGAATTATTTGTAAATAAATATCAGTAAAGCACACAAATAAAATAAAATAAATAAAACGTCAATAAAAACTCGACACTATATTATTTTCTCTGGAGCAGTTAATTAAATCAGTCATCAGAAATATTTCTTTGATCTTTCGGATCAAGTATCAGGCTACTCTGCAACGGGTTGTCGAAATCTGTTAGGCCAAATAAAAAGTTCACTTTCATACTTCTGTTGGACAACGTCGGTGTAAAGAGGCATAATAAAGCCGCGAAAAATGAATTTTATTTTTTAAATTTGAGAAGTAATTACACATGTTCTTTCCTTAATAGATTGCCTGTCATAATATTAATAATAAAGCCTTTGCTTTATTATCTGATGTTATTTCTGAACGTATCTCTGGTTTTTTATGCTTCCGGAGTGTAAAATCATTGATTTCAACGTTCATAATCTAAATTGGCTAAATTACTAAAATGGCACTAGTGTTACTGTCAAGGATGTCGAGTTGTTTGCAATCACCAACAATCTTCACCAAATCGTAAACCATCCCACGTTTGTCCCTGATATTGAAGATTAAGGAGCACACCTCTGTGTTGGCTCCGTAAAGAAGCCACCCACAAAGCGTACAATCGTTCTCAGGACGAGTCACTGTGGCATGAAATTGAGAAATTCTTGTAAACCGAGAAAGGTAAATCAATATTCGATGGTAGGTCAAGTAGTAAGTTCTTAAATTCTACCGCAAGCAAAAAGCATTAATGGTTCGTAGTAAATTGTTATAACAGAAAACAAATCAAATTTTGATTTTTCCTATCTGAACCTTTGCGCATATCTCGAATCCGGTCCTGCCTTAGAAGACCATCACGTTCTTGTGTGTCTAGCACAGTGATTTCCAAAGTGGTCCATATGGACCCCTAGTGGTCTATGGGATGATCCAGGGGGTCCCTGGTAATTAAAAATTATTTTGGGGTTGCGCGAAGAACTACCGGGGATCCGCGAAAAATATCGAAATTTTTCTTATAAAAAATTACAAAAATTTAAAAAAGATGTTTCCCGCATAACCACACGGCGCGGCGAAGTCGAAAAGCAAAGAGCTTATTTGACTGACTTATTCGTCAAATTTTATGAAATCAAGTTAAAGGTGATCAATTAAATTTTATCAAACTGTTGGGGGATGGGGATGGGGAGAAAAATCCTTTCCCGTGTTGACAAGAACAACGCTCCTATTTCAATTTTCTTGTAATTTATTGCACAGTACTGATACTTCACAATGTTGGATTGACTTTTTCTTCAACTTTAATTCAATAATTTAATAAATTTAATTTTATTGTTCTACTTCTACTTTACTTTAATTATTTTAAATTGTATGAAGTGTACCTACTTGGGGACGCTCAACCGTGAGACGTCTACTCTTCTGGGTGGTGCTGCACTGAAGTGTTCGATATTGCAATCTGTCCATATTGCAAGTCTGCCCATAGCCTTAGAGTGTCCGTTATCTGGTCAGTGAATGCGTTGATACGGGAAATTTGTTTCGTTTGTTTGTTGGTATGCAGACGCTGGATGCTGGCGATCTCCAACACAAACTAAAAGTATTATATCTGCATTTGTTACAAAACTTTTGTTATACAAACAGAATTTGGGGAGAGGAGAATATTCTCAGTTCCCCAATCTTGCAAAATTACAGAAAAGTCGTGACGATTTGCTTGCCTACTGTCAACACTTAACATTCTGACTTCAGTCAAAGATTTCATAACATTCTTCACATTAACATACCAGATTTGGAATTGGACCCTTATTCAAAAAGAATCGAAGTCTCAGATGCGCCGATATCTACACAATAGTTATTAGGTGCGTTTCATTTTCATTGGAGTACATACGCCAGTGGAGTTGGCGTCACACTTCAGTATGCGCGGGGGTAGCTGCAACTATGCCGATGTGCGCCTAACTACTCCGGGGTATGAAAATGAAACGTACCTATTATTAGATATCCTGCTTTACCCCTCTTGGGAGCATAGGGTTTCCCCAAAGCCTTTCCAACAGACTGTTTTGAGCTATCCTCTTGGCTTCAATCCAGGTAGTGCCAAAATTTTCCATTTCTTTAATTACTGTCCTTCTTCATGTATACGACACCTCTACTACCCTGCAGATTCCATTCAAGGGCTTTTTTCGTTAACGCATTATTTTCTTTTCGTAGGGTGTGCCCTATCCACGCCCATTTTTTTGTCAAGTTCCATAGTTCAAGTTTGTTATTTTTCTGGCCCAGATTGTGACTATTGTTGTGACGATTTCCACACTTTCCATAATCTGTTGAATGCACCTCAAGCTTTTTTCATCCTACTTAATATATCCTTCCTCGCACCTCCTTCCGTATTAATTATACTACCGAGGTAATTGAACTCCCTCACGTCTTCTATTGTTTTATCTTTTACTATTAAAGGGGTTAGTGGTTGTAGCAGGGATGTTGCGGATATTCGCATCCGCATCCGCAATTGCGGAGCTTCCGCATCGATTTCGATATCTGCATCTGCATCCGCATCCGCAATGATCAATGCGGATGTTCATGCGGATGCAGATGTAGGTCAAGTCGCGACAAGAAAGAAATTGAATGAGGCTTATTTCATCTGTAATTCCAATAATCCAAATGCTTGGAAAAAAACTTGATGACTTTTTAACAAGAACACACGATTTTGATTCAATTCGACTGGCCGTCACAAGTCTGAAAACCGAACTTTCAGCAAAGTTTTCTACTTTGTTGGAAGAGAACGATTTACATGTCATCGCCACCTACTTAGACCCTCGCTATAAGCACAAGTTTTTCACACCAGTGACCGAGGAGAAGATTAAAGAAAATATCTTAGAGCTGAGAAACCCTGAGGTTGACGTTCCAGGTTCTCTTAATTTCGAAGGGGCCAAAAGAATGAGAATTAGAGATTCCTCGGAAACGGAACTACCAGGGACGTCCAGTACGGTTAAAAGGCCATGCTTAAAAAATGATCTTGCCATGATGCTGGACTCGTCAAGTGAAGATGAGAGTGAAGATACACTAGAAAATAGTAGCGCTGAAGCTGTTCTTAAGAAGGAATTGATATCTTACCGCAATAAAAAAAGACTCATGATAAATGAAAATCCACTTAAATGGTGGAGCGTTCATCGCGAAGAATTAAAAATATTGTCATCAATAGCACGTAGATTTTTATCGCCACCACCAGCCAGTGTTCCTAGTGAACAGTTGTTCAGTAGCGCGGGTTTAATTTATGAACCTCTCCGAAACAGACTTGAACCTGAAAAGGCGGCGATATTACTTTTTATTAAATATAATGCACCAATTTTTAACTTTAAATACTAAATAATTAATTTTTTAATAAAAATATTAAAGATTACTATCTTTTTCATTTTATTTCTTTAGTTTCTTCTTCTCTATTTAGTTTATTAAAAAAAAATTTAAGATCCGTATCCGCATCCGCATCCGCGGATGTGAGCCTTCAAAAATCCGCATCCGCATCCGCATCCGCGGATGTCAAAAAATCTGCATCCGCAACATCCCTGGTTTGTAGTATTAATTCTCATTGATATTGTTTATTCTAACAACCTCCTTCTAATACACATATTTCTAAGCCGTTTATGTTTCTTTGCATTTCTTCTTTTGAATGAGCTAGAAGCGCGATATCATCTGCGTATTCAAGAACTTCTAACCGTTCTACCGAATTCCTCTTGATTCTCTACTGGCTTTCTTCATTATTTCATCGAGTACAGTAATAAAGAGTAATGGCGAAAGGGGGCAACCTTGTTTCCCTCCAGTTGTCGTTGTTATTGGGTTACTTAGTTATCCATTATAAAGGATTCCTAGTTCTACTTCGTCATATAGCATTATGATCATTTGGATTAATTTTGTTGGTACTGCCTTCTTTTTCAAAGCTTCTCAAATAGCTGCCCTATGGATTGTGTCGAAGGCTCGCTTGAAATCTACGAGCGTAATGTATAATGGTGACTTCCATTCTAAAGATTGCTCGACGTGTTTGAGTTGTCTATACATCCGCGACTTAACCTAAATCATACTTGTTGTTCTATTAGCTGAGAGTCTATTTTTTCTTCCTTTCTACAAAGAATTATGGAGATCCGTATTTTTACTACCATATTTTGTATGGTAATGCCTCTCCAATTTCCGCATTCCTTTGGATCTGCTTTTTTTGACCAGTTCATAATTCAAACTATACCATATTAACTTATTGAAATATCCACAAATGAGAAGCTGAAACCAAAGTTTGAACAAGGATTCCATAATTTTTTGTTACAAAGGCAGGTTCCAATTCGGTCCCCTGCATTGTGGGCTATTGTACAGAAGTTGTTGATTGCTTCTCAGTAATCATATTTGGTAGAACGTTGATTTAGTGCAGTGACAAACCTTATTACGAAGACCCGAAACCTACTACAAATTACTTACCGACTTAAATTACAAAAAAGGAGCCAAACATAAAGAAACTGATATCATCTCATCAGATGCATCATTCTCACTTAAAATTACCTATGTAGGTACCTATATTTTCAAGCACAATTGCATTTTTGCGTTTGTTTTCTTAACAATTAAAAATATGTACTCAATTCATTTACGTGCATTTGTCTTAAGGAGAGAGAACAGATTAAAGTATTTGTAGTAGGTTTTATTATATCATAAAACTTGATTCACTTGGGTTTGGGGTGCTTGATTAAATTTTTGTTATAGTAAGGGGTCCATGACCGAAATAAGTTTGGGAATCACTGGCTAGCACAAAACCAACCAACCAACAGTGAATATTTTCCATAAATAGGGTCGAGTTGCTCTTGATATCTCCAAGGTTTTTGATAGAGTATATCGCTCCACTCTGCTGATAAAACTCCAAGCTATTGGTATCGGTATCCATTAAATTCTTCGCCAATGTTCCCCAGGGATCAATTCTATCCTTTCGAAATCTTTATAATTTATCTGCTCTGAATCACCTCCAACCTACTCGGTTTCGTTGATGCCAGTACTTTGCGTTACTCTTACGCCTTCGGCAAGAAAGAGACAAGTAAGTGCCAGACCATGCCTTATTGATCCTGAGGTCATGTTCACTTCTATCAACGGGGACATTAACTCATTCTTGATTGGCTCCATAAGAATCGTAAAGCATCTAAAATGAAATATTGCCTCCATTAAAACCTGTGCTATTTTAGCCCACATTTCTGTAGATAATCTGTATCTAACGGCTGACCCAGATGAATTGCGGTGGAATAACCTCTTATTCCAAATCGCCAAATTTCATCCAAACACCTGGGATTTCTTAAAAGATAACAGTTTCTTAGTCAACCATCAGGTCGAGCTACAATCACAGGCTGTGCTGTAATCGGTCCGCCTGGAAAACAACTCATTCATGCCTTCATGCCTGCACGAAAAAACTTTTCCCAAACTAGTCCACTCGGCACACTCGGACAATCTACAGGTACAGCACATTTCAGTCAGTGATTCATCCGCAGTCAGTATTTCTAAACTCGTGTAATAACCCTGACTTCAGCACCCAGACCCCTATAATTCTTCTTGACTGGTAGTAAAAAGGGTGATTCCTAAGCTTGTTTTATCACATAAAAAAGTTGAAGTCATCCGTCCTCACGACTCGTCTGATAACAAATTAAGAAATCAACTAAAGAAGCTTTTTTATTGTTTATTTTTGTACTAAACATAATAAAATATTTAATCATCAAAAAGTTACACTTATTTCAATGCTAGTCATCGTGTTATGAAGGTTTAATAATTTGTTAAAATGACATGCAATTTTCTATTTATTAATTTTATCTGCTTATTTATTACCTGCCTATTGGTTAAATTTCATAACTCATACCTTCTAACTAATTTATTATTGTTTATCATTCACGACTAGCCATTATAAAATATACTAATACATCTTGAAAAATATAAGCTACACATTTTAAAGTACACCTTTAACGTTTTGATGATAATATTGTCATTCGAGTAATCTTATTATCAAGAGTACAAATTTAGATTAAGTGGTGGCGGAGTATATAAAGTGGGACCATTAGGCCAGTCAAATTAGATTTTTTCGTGCCAACCGAGCCATCCGAAAGGTCAAATATGGAAAAAATAGGAAAAATTCCGTAGAATTTGATGAACTACTTTTGGCTCTCGTAGACCTTTGAGAACCTTTCCAAAATGGTCACCATCCTTACCAAAACAAAATAGAAGAATACATATCAAGGGCCGAAAGGAGGCTTTTACGGACGAGTCCGTAAAGCCTCCGACCGCCCGAGATATGTACCGTATTTTTTTTACATTGCCCCGAGTCTTCTAGTGCTGGTGGGGTGCAGGGGCGGAGCCCCCATTCAAATAAGAGAAGAAATTTTTCATCGAATATTCTGGACAATAGAAACCCACACGCACACACACATAAAAGGGTGGCCCTTATTTGGAAAAGTGCTTAAACCCTAAGTCTCGCCCCCTAGAAATATGAGAATAGCCAAAAAACTAAGATATATTAAATTTTAGACGAATTGGCAAAGATTTAGAGGAGGCGCAAAGCGAACGAAATTTTTAAAAATGATGATTTTTTACCTTTTTTCATTTTGTTCAACCCTAATTACCAGAACTAACTAACTAAGAACTATTTTTCAAAAATTCTACAGATTACTACCTTTCTAAAATGATCAAAGTTATAAAAATCAGTTACATATAAAACTATGTAATAAAATAGCAGTTGAAAAAAGGTAAAAAATCATCATTTTTTAAGATTTTGTTCGCAATGCGCCACCTCTAATAGTCCAAGAGATAGAGGCCAGTTTTGGAAATGATCTGTTCCCCCTCCAATTGTGTTTTTAAAATGTAAAGGGGATGTTGGGGAAATCTTTTTCGACAATGGCTGACAAACGCCATGTTGCAGGGGTGGGGTGTGCGAGGGTGAATTTTGTTTTTTTTTTTGGGGGAAACGTAGTTTAATGATTTAGAATAAAAAGGTAATGAAACAACGGTCGATTTCCACAAATATGTTATATTTGTAATCATAAGCAATGCGGCTTTCATTTAATTAATAAAAACAATGGTGTGCGATGGGAAATAAAGGGGTTTATTTGAAAAAATATGAAAAAAAGCAATTCTTGCCCACATATTTCACTGTAACTCAAAAAGTAGGTCGTTTTGGATTTATCCCGTTTTGATTGATTGAAATGGATTTTATCAAGGCAATCATATTGAAAGTTTCGTGAATTATATGTGAATTTTTGTTTTGGCCTCCACAGCCATCGCAAAATAATCGTACCTTTTCTATACCGCCTAGGTCTAAAGAATCTAAGTGGGTTAACAGTGCTGAACCTAGTACAGCCGCTCGTCCAGCTTGGTCTTCAGACCACGTGTAGAACGTGGGATTTCGGGATTGCATGTTATATTTTACTGGTAGTTGTCAAAAATGGTGTTCCATTGGTGATGTACTCGCAAGTACTTACGAGGAGAAAAAATCGCTGCCATCTAGTAAGCTAAGGGTTTATCCGTTTTGCTCGAGTTCGATTTTGCTTTTGGATTTAACTCGTTATGCTTGATTTGCGAGTTTTTAAACGAGAATATCACTAGGTTTTAATGCGTTTAGCTCGATTCTGACATCGCCATTGGATTTATCTCAGCCAAAATATATAAAAACTGCATCAGACTCCCAAAGTGTAAAAAATAGATAAAACGCTTTTTGCATGCTTGCTCCTCATCTGTTATACCATTTTTACATCAATTTTCTATTGTTTTTCTATTATTTATAATTAACCCAAATATTGTCAAATACACAAAAAAAATGCTAATGTAATTTTCTTTATATACAGGGTGTCTTGCATAAAGTTACAAAGCGGCAGGTTATTTTGGATAGCCGAACAAAAAATCGTATGGGTGGGGAAATCGTAACGGTTTAGCCGCTAGGGCTCGATTTTGGTAACCCTATGTCCTATTTTTAACCGACTTCAAAAAAGGAGAAGGTTATCAATTCGACGGGGTTTTTTTGGTCCTGTTCACGCATAACCTTTTTTGCTTTTTTGAAAATGTAGTTTCTCACGGTGTGGTCCCGTGCAATTTTTTTAATTCTGATACAGGAGTTCGAAGGTAGGCATAAAAAACTGGTGAAATTAGTACACCTTGAATATTTTCAAAGGCAACGAACAAATTATTTTATTGTCGCGAAACTGACCAAAGCCAAGTAGGCAAGTATTACTGGTTCAATCCCCGGATCGGGCAATTCGATTTTTTTTTTCTTTTTTTCTTTTTTTCCTTCTTTGTTTTCTTTATAAATCCATTCTGATTGGATTAATGTTGTAAAGAATTACAAACTCTTCGGATTATTGTTGTAAAGAATTACAAACTCTTCAGACTGTAAGAGTGTTATCCTTTGAATTGAAAAACTATTTAACCGACTTTCTGAAAAGATTTATTTACACATTTAGTCAACCCACTGTAACTGTCTTTCGTAGCGCAGTGGGCTGAATTTGAAAATCTTGGACTTAAGGGTTGATATTTTTGAATTCTACTATTAAATACCATATTTCTATATAATATAACTATTTTTCAAATAACAAATAGTTTCTGAGTTAATAGGGTTTTATATTTGTATGGTGTTCTTGTTATTTTATTCTTGAAACCTCGTGTTAGCCTTAAGTTCGTATACCCTCCTTCTAGTACGAGGTCTTTTTCGCCACCTGATCACCTGAAAAACATAAGAAGTGGACTTCCCCATCATTTCCTAGAAAAAAGACTGGTTGAAGATGGCCAAGCTCATAATGTTGAGAAAAGGGTTAAAAAATCGCAGGTAAAAAATACCGGAAGTACCACTCCATTTTAACACAAAACAACAGGCACCTAATTAGGTTAAGTTGTAAATAATAGACAAGGTAAAGGAGTCATTGGTTGATTGATAACAGGTAGATAAACTTCCGTTGCATGTGAATTACGTTTTCTTAGCCAGTATGTGATTACACTCCGTATAAAACGCATTTTCCTACACAAGATTTTCAATAATTTTGAAAACTATTTCTTCAGGGCCCCGTATTGATACAATTAAATTTAAGGAATATGCTGAAATTACCATGAAATTATATACAGAGTTATATGGTGGTTGTGGCAGTTCCTTCCCTCACTTCTCTCTTTCCCTTCAGTATCTATCGACTAGAGCTTGCTGTTCGACATTGCACTTTATACGAAGAAAATAGATTGTCGACAGTACAAACAATACAAAGCCCGAAACCGTTTTCAAAAGTGATTCTTCTTTCTAAATCCATTCTGATTTGATTAATGTTTTAAAGAATTACAAACAATTATTTTTTCTGAAGTCGATTTTTAAAAATTTGTTTTTTAACATCATTGACAAATATGTTCCTAAAATTATAAAAAAGAATAAACTATCGGAACCTTCGCTAGATAGCAATATTCAATCTCTTCGTAATCAGAAAAATAAAATTATATAACAAAACAAATAATATAAAACATCCACATTAAATGCGGAACTAAAACTAGAATTTAGTCTTAGAGCACTAAAGGCCTAACTGCTTACATTAATTATTTTGGGGATAGCATTGAGGATCCCAACAAAATTTTCGATTACTTTGCTATAAAACGAAAGACCTCAAGCTATCCACCAACAATGACCAATGAAAGTAAACACTTCTCGTGCCCCAAGAAATTTGTAACATGTTTGCTGATAAGTGCAACGAAATTTTCTCTGCCCTGTCCAATACATACATAGTTTTCCTTCTAGTCATTCACCATCTCTGCCAGGTGTTCCCCAGAGATAAATTTTAATTATTATTGCTTGAAAGGCTATTTCGTGTAAACAGAAAGTTGTTTGACTGTCGCCTTCTAGTTACTTAGCTAGAATCAGGCCCGCCACATAACCTTGCGTGGCTTGGGGTCAAAATATGAGATTGAAATTCCAAATTCCTTTAAGGAAATTGAAATTCCAAAAATCTTTTACTAAAACAAATAATTAATATTTTTTAAAATCTGTGGTAAAAATAAGTTTATTCAAAGCACTAGATATAGATTGCCGAATGGTCCGTTGCAATTGCAGTGCTAGTTGCCCCCGGCTATAATACGTATTCACACATAACGATAGAGGGGTTTGCTATTCAGGTAAATACGTATTGCGACCAGTTAACACGAGTTTAATATAAATATAAAATTAACTCTTTCCATGAAATGTTCACGTAGTAAGGAGTTGTTTGTTTTTATATTAACACAGCGATGTTTATGTTTTGGAATCTAAATTAGCCCTACTTTTCATAGAATAACAACCAAGATGTGTTGGTGCAAAGAAACAGAACAGAACAAATATATCATCAACACAGAAAAGCTTAAAGTTGAATGGTGTTTTACCTAAGTATATCAACAAGAAATGGTAACAAAAACACTGGACGAATGACTTGAATACTAAATTACAATAAAGAGGGAATTAGAAATGCAAAACTTTGAAGCTTACTTTGTTTAGTTAGTGGTATTTCAGTAATACAATTAAGTTTTATCAATTTAGTTTCGACTACATAGCAATTTTACCAATGAACACCACCAATAAAGTCTGTTATAAAAACTTCAGTTTTGTTATTCCATTTAATTTAAATAAACAATTTTATAAAAAATCAATTTAATTGCACTATGAGTCAAATTTTCTGTTTTCCTTCTTAAATTAACCCAGTGGGAAATAGAAGCATTCACTGATGCATGAAGAAGCAATCCTTGGGCATCTTAGAAGTGCTTTCCTTTCGTATCCCTATCCCTATTAGCAAGAAGGAGTTTGTTCGATTTTCTTTTAATTAGCTTTCTGGGAAGCTATTTTAAAGATTTAAATTTTACAAGCAGCAAAGCTTTCATTTCTTTGGGAGCAGGGAAAAAGCACTTCCAATTTGATTCCAGAGGAAGCGGATTCCACTTTCCCGCTGGGAACATACAGCCGGTACCACAATTATTTGTACACCCGAAATTTCCTAGGAAAAAGTTTTATTTTACAGATTCTTCAATATTAAAGGTAACTTAAGAACAAAAAAATAAGTACAACATAGCACAAAAACAAAGGAATAGATAATGTTCAAAATTATTTGCACATGTATTCTAGGTGCTAAAATTATTTACACAATGTTAACAATCTCTCAAAGAAGTTTTTGATTGGTTTTAGCGTTATTCTTTGAATGAGAAAGGAATACTTTTGCAATCATTCGAGTTCGTGTTTTTGAAATTTGCGTGTTTAAAATTTATAAATATATCACGCAAAATTGAGTTAACAGTAGAAAAACGTGCTGCAATCGTAGCAGAATATAATAATGGTGTTTCGCCTGTGGAATTAGGAAAAAAATATAAATATCACCGACATACCATTTATTATCAAGTTTCCAAGCACAATCAATTTGGAAGCGTTATTAATATTAAAGGGAGGGAAGATCGCGGGCTACTACTGCAAGAGAAGACAGAAATATAACTCGCTTCGTGAAGAAAAACTCATCCGAAACAATAAAAAATATTGTTAACTATACCAATAGTGGTAGGAAGGAAAATATTAGTAAAACAGCTGTTCGGAGAAGATTAAAAGAAGAAGGTCTCAAGGCTTATGTGGTTCGGAAGCAGCCCTACATTAGTACCAAAAGCCATCAACTTCGGTTGAAATTTGCTGAAAATTACAGGAATAAACCGGTGGAGTTTTGGAGGCAGATCACACGTCGCACATAGGTCCAGAACAATATTAAAACCGCGCATTAGGTAAAATTTTGAATGTCGTTCAAAAATGTTGTCGTTGCTTTTTTTATATGTTTATACCTCCAACTCGAAGAATCTGAAGGATTTTAGTGTTTTGTTTACGATTCACTTTAGTAAAATTATTATAAATAAAGGGGTTAAATCAATTCTCCCATTTAAACATAATGTAAAATTTAAAATTAGTATAACTTTCGATTGGGATGCTTTGGGATACTATTGATACGTGGATTGCAAAGATCTAACATAACACTTTCGAATAAAATTAAATCCAGCCGCTCCTACTCGCACATTTTTTTATTGTGACAATTTGAATATACGGTAAAAATGCCGAAAAAATAATTTGGATATTTATAACGATTCGTTGGTTCACTTCATCCAAGTTATAATAATTGCCTGGAACATAGCGTATATAAGGTTTTGGAGGTCGCTGATCACAAATTTGCTGTCAAATTCGAGTTTTGATATATGACAGCTGTCAAAAACGCTGTCAAGAAAAAAAGAAAAGTTGCGTTTTTTGACTTTTTTTTAAATTCCTTGAAAAACAACTTATTAAGGGTTTTAAAGGTCGCTGATCACGAATTTAATGTCAAATTTGAGTTTTGACATGAAACAGCTGTCTAAAATGCTTTTGAAAAAATGGAATATTGCAGTTTTTGAAAATGTTATTTGCAATATTGCTCGAACTATCGTGTGCTTCAGTGTTTCTACTCATCCTTTGACTTATGAAAGCAATGAACAAAACATAGCCGATTTGTATACATATATATTTAATCACATATACAGTTATACATATACATCATTATGACTATTGTGATTATTATCACTATCATGAACCTTATAATTCTTCTCAGTATTATTTTTGTGAACGTAACGATAAAATTATTTGTATTACTTTCTTGTATGAGTTGACAATCAATTGTTTTATTTTCTAAAGAAAATATAGTATTTAAAACTTGTGTGAGATCTATTTTATTGCACCTTAAATGAAAACAAATTACGATGTTCAATAAAAACCCAATCTCAAAAACTCTTTAATAGAAAAAGTAACTAATTTTAAAATAATATATTCTTGATACATTGATAATAGATTGTGTCACTTTATTTATAATGGATCAACTAGAAATACAAACTTATTTTTGACGTCAAAATCCGATTTCACAACCCTTCGAGACAACATTTTCATTTCAAATTACTTTCTTGTTGTTTTCGCGATCGCAGCGCCATCTATGAGTTGATAAAACTCATTTTCAAAATCAAATTCGGATTCAGCGACCCAAAAAACCCCTAGAGACGACATTTTCATTGCAAATCACTTTATTATGTTGTTTTCGCGATCGCAGCGCCATCTATGAGTTGACAAAACTCATTTTCAACCTCAAATTCGGATTCAGCGACCCAAAAAACCCATAGAGACAACATTTTCATTGCAAATTACTTTATTATGTTGTTTTTGCGATCGCAGCGCCATCTATGACTTGACAAAACTTTTTTTTAACGTCAAATTCGGATTCAGCGACCCAAAAAACCTATAGGGACAGCAAATTTATCAGTTTCTGTGAAAATAAAGACTCGTAAGACCCCATGCGCGCTTCTCGAGCTAAGCTGGACCTATGTGCGTCGGTAACATCATGATATGGGGATGTATTACTTACAATGGTATTGGCCCAATTGTTGAATGCCCGGAGAAGAAGAGCTCCATATTTTATTTGCAGATTTTAAATTACGTTGTGATATTTGCGGGTGATAACTTAATAGGCAATAGTTTTATCGTGCATAATATAATGCAACAATACATAAAGCTAAAATTGCTATGAAATATTTATCTGATCTTCAACAAAATGTTTTAAATTGGCCACCGCAAAGCCCCGATCTTAATGTAATAGAAAATGTTTGGCTAAAATTAAGGATCCCGGATAAAATTTTGAAAACACCGGGAGAAGCCTGGCAGGATGCCACAACTCTGCCGTGCAAAGGGGAAAAGACCTATCTGCAAAAAGCTCGTTTCGAGAAAAACGCGATCAAAGTTTTGAAAATACATGAAACCGAAGCAAATAAAGTAACTGTTCAAAGTGATAACTTTTAATTAAAAAGTACAATCAGTCTGAAATTTTTTTAAGGATAAATATGAATATTTTATATCAAAAAATGCATACAAAGCCATTTTGACCTATAATGCATATAGGTCATTTCATGGATTAATACTAATAATGGGGCCTATTCTGTCAGTAAAATTTTATCATTTTATGTTATGCTATGCCATAACATAAAAGAATTCTCTAAAATCCTATTCTGTCCGACAAATTTTATTTTATTTTATCGGTCATAACATAAAATATTTCCTGTTACGCTTCATAACATAAAATAATCTAAACAGCACATTTTACAGGTATTTTAACCCATTTTATAAAAATAACAGACGGGAATTGACTTTTGCGAGAAACTATTATTCATTGAATGTTGAATTTAAAAATTAATATGACAAACGCATTAAGAAAATTTAATTTTGTCAGTTACTGAAACTAGGTGCGCTTTGATTTTGTTTGTTTTCATTCATAATTTTATTTGTTTTCATTTTCAACCGATCAGCTGTTCAAAACGTAATAGAACCCATAGCGGATTGTACTAAATATTTTATTGTGCGTTCATAAAAGACTTCATAAAATAATTTTAAGAAAGCATGACAGAATACGAATTTTTAAAATATTTTATTTTTATTTTATGAAGAAGAAATTTTATCATCATAACATAACATAAAATGGTATGTTATGAAAAATTATAGAATAGGGCCCAATATATGGTTAGCTAAATAACAAAGTCCCCAAAATTTATTTACACGACTGGGTTGAAGTGTTATAACCCAGTCGTGTAAATAAATTTTGGGGACCTAGAATACATGCCACCGTCGAATAGAAACATACTTTATGCGTGATGCGCCGAACTACAAGCAAATTTGGTAGATGTCAACTCTAAAAATACCTGCGAATACCTGAAACTTCCGTGTCCTGTGATCAATGCCACAAGCCATCTGTAGGATCCTCGCTGAATGTTCAGGATCTCTTTTCTGTATGCAACCCTCGGCAACCTAATCATCACTTTGCCCTGCTGACACGGGGTCACAGCCACCCACTCTATCTGACGTTTCTTGGCGACCCGTTTCTCCTTCAACAACCTCCTACCAATGGCAGGGTATGGTTTTGAAACCCAGAACCACGGTGTCGAAGCGTGCTTTACAAAGCTGGCAGCCTTCACACTTCCATGGAAATTTGTGTCTCCTCTAATCCAAGATAACCTAACATTTCTTTACACACCTATTTTGTATCTGCACCAAGTCCAACGCAAGTGATACATTATGCTGACCTCGATGTGATACCTGACCGTAGACCGCACATTCTCCAACATTAATGAAGCGCCATTTTCGCCTTCCTGAGCGTTTCTCCAATGACCAGAAAAGGAACGCAGCTAGTAGATACAGGGCTTTTTTTGGTATCCTTGATTCATCCGTTCTTATCATCCATGCTCATAAACTTACGACTTGCCATAATCGCAAGAAACCTTAGTGATTTTCTACCGAAGAGGTAATATAACCCCTTTTTATGGCCATCCTTCGTTTATTCCTTCTTTAGAGCATGTTTTCAAGCTATCAGAGAACCTATAAGAAAATTAATGATTACACAATTATGTTTTTTATTAATCTCGATCATGATCCCCAACATGCATACAACAACGCATATAATATATTCTAGCAACTCGCTAGGCTTAGTGATTAAGGATGAATATATTTTTATGAGATTACATGAAAAGTAGAGTAACTCGAAAGCAATGAACTTATAATAACTTCATCGTATAAATTTACGAATGAACTTACTTGTGTATATTCCGTCAAATATAGATACTAGCAAATCACAAAAAGGAACTAAATTTTTTCCTACAAAATGCAATTTTTTTCGTACAAAAATTCGAACTGTAAGACAACATTTACAATTCGCATACCGATAATGTTTTATCTGCTGTGCTGTTACCCCAATTAGGAATTACGTGAGAAACAAAATTACCCCACAATGCCCAATTAAAATATTCGCAGCCCTTAAGTGACCAATAATTCTTGCAAGTGGTTAAAGTTGCATGTTTCCACTCCTCCTCCAAATTGCTTCCCAGTATCTGGGATTCTTAAGTAATACCTTAAATATTCAGCATTGCTCCGATTATAGTCTACGGTAATAACCCCCAAGAATTCCAAATTGAATTAAAAGTGCAAACAAACGAGCGAATCAAACGACTAAACAAATTCACGTGAGGATTTGTTTCAGAAGCGAATTGTGTAGTTGATGCCCCTTTAATGACGGTCGTCCAAACCATGTCAATTCTCGGCAAATATTTGGTCGCAATGAAATCGAAATTCCATTTCTTAAGGTTTCTTAGTATTTTTTATTTATTTTTGAATTGTGAGTGAAATTGCTGATGGCGAAAAAACAAGGAAAGTTCATTGAAACCAGAAATGACTTACACAGGAATAATTGAAACTTACGACCATGATGAACTTTAAATTTGGGGTAATTTGTCATAATTATCTGGCAGGTACGAACGTAGTCATTTGCAAGGGTTGTATGCGCCTCTTGGGCCTTTAAAACCCCTTGGGCCGAAGGTTGAAAATGTTGAATTAAATTGAATTCATTAATAACAGAGAATTTATGAAGATGAAGTTGTTATTAAAATTTTTCAAGAATTTACCAAAAAATTAAGTCATTTATCATGGGTCTTCTTGTAAATGAAGGGTTATCTGGTAGTTGGTCGTTGTGAACGTGCATTAAACTACCAATAATTTATTATGCACGCAAAATCATTTACTTAAGGTTTCATCAATGTTGCTCTTTCAATACTTTCATTGAATTTTGTGGGAAAAATCCAGTACTACAAACAATTGGGTTTTTTGTACTAATAAAATATAGGCCGTAAAAGTTTATAACAATAATATTAGTAGAAAAATTTGTAGTTGCCATACACCCTTTCGATGCGATGAATTTACTAGTAATCCGATGCTCGCATTTAAACTAAAATATATCCGCAAAATTTTATACATATGTGCAGTACATATCAGATGTATATCAGACATTGGAAGATCACAAGAGGCGGCGCATTCCGGTACGCTGTCCTCGTGTCCTCTTTTCTTATTGCTTGACGTCTTGCATACTGATACGAAATTTCCAGCCTTTAATTTGCATAAATTATTATCTTGTTTAATGTAGTAAATGGACATACTTTTTTATCTGCTTTCGAAAAACGATATATACCGTGAGACTCTATTTAGATAATATCTTAGTACACTAATAATATTTGACGTAAATAGAACCATATTTGAGGAGCGCCAGAACAAAAACCGATAATTCCCATTTTGACATTATTTTTTTTTATGATGGCAATTGGTTGTTTTCGTACATATTCATAACCATCGTTCATCGAACCTTTTCAGAAACGGCTAAATCAGCTTCAAAAACCTTCCCAAAATCACTGACCTGAACATAAACCGATAAATCCATTGAGGGTGTCAACACTAGTATTCCTTCAGCAGCAGCAGAACCGGTTTCACAACTTAATCTTAGTCTATACTACTATTCTTTCATCGCGAGTAACGTTCTTGTCTTTACGCGGAGATATCTACGTGCGTTTCGATAATTATATTTGCTATCCACGAGTAATAAGAGTAAGCAGAAGCACATTGTGTATGGGTTAGTGTTTTTACGCCGAATTTTTCTGGTGAACATGTTACTACACTAACCTCTTATGTTCTTTCTATACCTCTCTCATAAAAAACCGTTTCTGCTGCTGCTGAAGGAATACTAGTGTAGATTGGGCCAAGGGTATCCAATGATATATCAAATTAGTCTGATTAAAAACCGATAAATCCATTTTGTTTTTTATAATATCTCAACAGGTACCGCACACAGGAATGTGGTATTTAGGTTTCCACACTGTGTTATCAACACCAATAAATTGGTAAACTTCGTTCACCTCTAAATTATAAAGCCATAGACTTGCACAGATTTTTTCAATTTCCCAAAAAAAATTTAAATGTGATATATCGGTTTTTGTTCCGACGCTCCTCATTTTTGATGCTGAAATCCTTGATCTGAAGTTCGTGTCCTCAATTAATTTTGCAAATAATTTATTCCTTACTTTAAGCTATAAATGAGGTCATGAACCTTACGTAAAAGAGTCCTCGATACAATAAAAATTATAGTTTTGATTTTTGTAATATTCGGGAGTTCCATCCGAATTTTATACGTGTTATGTGCCACCTGTTAATACATGCACTGAGTGAAACCCAAGTCTTACCTTATCTTGATTTAGATCCATTTCAGATGACAGGGTATAGCATACTGCATAAGTTTTCCGCCCGGAGGGAGTAGCCATATACCCGTATATTAGGGTGACATGGCTTTCCAAAAGTTGTACAATAGTACATCTTACGATTTTAATCATGTTTGTATTCTCCGTAGCCATGTCATATTCTTCTTTTTTCTATACAAAAGCCCTAAGGTTAGCAATGAAGCATCTACTTCAGGCCTTCGATGCTATTTCCGAAAGGATTTCCGGAATTTCATTTTCCCACTTGGTAGTGAAATCATTGTTGCGGGTGATTGTATAATAGCCGTGTTCCTTTTCTGCTCTTTTTTACTCGAATTTACTTGGAACTACTCCTTCTCTCACAGAGGAATACATAGGTTTTACTTAAATCGACAAATTTTGGGTTCCTTTAATTTTTTACTCCGGCGTACTTAGAAGAAAAAAAAGGAACACAGCTATTATGGCGTGTTTCTGGCAAATACGTCGAGCTCTTTGCCAACTTCAATAATATATATTAAATTGTAAACTGCCCCTCGAGAATCCCTGACGTTGCAGGTCAAAGAGCCCATCCCCTTGATCTATTTCTCCGTCAAACAACCCCATTCCCTTGGCAACTCGGACATCGTAGTAAGTGTTAATTTCACATATCCATTTTCTATCCCAACCAGCACAGTTCACAAAAGACTGGTCTGGCGCTATGCGAAAGCCAATTGGTTGGGTCTTCTTCACTTCTTGCAAACCACTGACTGGGATTTATGTTTCCGTGGTTTCAACGTTTACCCCGCCGCTCTCTGCATCAGAGCGGGAATGTGCATATTCGTTTCGTCACTCTACGAAATCTATTCTCAGTACAGGCAGGCAATAAAAACTTCTTCCATCAATAGCCATACAAAAAAAAGGCCAAACACTACTTGCATTCTACTTCAAAGGTGGCGCAGAAACGAATACAGCGCCATGCCCGAGTTTTCTCAGTCCTATATCTCGAAAACTATTGGTTCTACGTAAATTTCGTACGGGACATTTTTATGCAGATTTATCTCACGAATAAATTTTACTTAGCTCAAATTTACGTAAACCCAATAATTTACCAGATATTTGAGAAAAACTGCATTTCGTGACCTTTGACCCTCCGTAACTTGACTGGCCGGTCAGTTGGCTTTATGGACTTTTGGGAAACTATTTGTGACCCCAAAATGAAGAGAGGCCCGCTGGAAAATCTCCAGTTGGATTTTTGTAGAGGTTCATGTATAAAGTGACTGGGCTACAAGAGGAATTTTACTTCTTCGAAAACATCTCCTTTCATTTATGGGTGGGAAGTTATAACAGAAAATAAATTCAAGGCCCTACTCTCAATTACTCTAGAAACCTCCCACATCTGCAGTTAGGTGAAAGTATCCACCAGCCCTTGGCTGTTAAATTGGTTAGCGCAGATGAGAGTGAGAGGTGGAAGTGGTAAGAGCACCTTCCACAATTCAGAACTCGCAAACTCGCCTTCTTCTTCTTCTTTCACGGCTCTCCAACCGGGATCCAGTCCTGGCCTCTCGCAACTGCTCTCTCCACCGGTCCCGATTCTGAGCCGATGTCGCCTAGTTTGGCATCCCTAAGCTCTGGGCGTCCTGTTCTACGCCATCCTTCCAACGGAGGTCTCTCTGAAGTATTTTCCTCTCGAACACGACTAAGAGGTTAGATAGAGTGCTTTCTGCTAAGCCCCCATGTCTCGGATGCATATGTGAGTACCGGTAAGACCATCGTCTTATATAGTAGCAGTTTAGATGTTATGGTCAGATGCTTGGATCTGAAGAGCCTTGTCAGACTATAGTAGGTTTGTTGGCTTTTAGCAGACGCGTATTTCTGGTTCCATGCTATTGTCGGCTGCTACTATTGACCCTAGGTAGGTACATGATTTCACTACCTCTAACTCGTGTTCCTCTACCTTGATTGTGGGACCAATGTTAGGTGTTCTTGCAGTCGATGTGACCATGTGCTTTGTTTTGCTTTCGTTGATGTGCACTCCCAGCTTTCCTGCCGCCCGCTCAATCTGGGTGAAAGCTTCCAATGTTCTTCCAATGATGTCAATGTCGTCTGCATAAGCCAATAATTGGGTGGACTTGTGGAGGATGGAGGATTGTGCTTCTTGAAGTCACTCCAGAATCACGGATCACTTTTTCCAACGCCAGGTTGAAAAGGAGACAGGCCAGACCGTCCCCTTGTCGGAGTCCATTATAAATGTTGATTGGTGTGGACAGTGTTCCGGATACTTTTACTTGGCTTTTCATATTAGACATGGTCAACTTAAATAGTCTTGTCAGCTTGTTGGGGATGCCGAATTCTCTCATGGCTTTGTAGAGTTCTACTCTGGCTATGCTATCGTAGGCGGCTTTAAAGTCTGTTGGTGTTGGATTTAGCTTTGAAACTCTAGATATTTTTCCATAGCCTGCCTCAAGGTGAAAATCTGATCGGTTGTTGATTTGCCTGGGATGAAGCCACGTTGGTATTGGCCTATGATGTTTCTAGCGTATGGGGCCACCCAGCTTTGTAGTTGCTGTTGTAGTTGCTGCACTAGTTGCTGCACGTCGTGATATATCGACAGTTGCAAGCAATTTTCATGTTAAAATTGGCTTTATTTGGTGCTTTTTTAGTTCTTTTTCACTTAAGCTTTGTCAAAAAGTACCAAATAAAGTCAATTTTAACATCCAAATTGGCTAATATCTTCAAAAGTAAAGGCCGTAACTCAAAAATTGTGTGGACGTTATTGAAATTGACCAAGCTTTCCAATTTTGGAAAAAAAATATAAAATGGTTAACTACGTATTTTTTGTAGAAAAAGGTATGTAGTTGCACTTGATATTTTTGTTAAAAATCCAAAATTTTGATGGCTCGTAACTCTTGGCGTTGGTAGGGTAGAACCTTCACGTTTAGAGTTTTAGATAGGTGGGAGTATTCTGCGTGCAGTGCTTACATACTTTATGCATGGAAATAGGCCATAGGATTACAAAATTACAGAGTGATATGCAAAACTCTAAATAAAACTTCAAAACGCCCTAACGGCTAAACCATTACGACCAGGTAAGGAGTTTTCATCTATTTCTTCATCATTTCTTCCTTATAGTTCATTCAGCCACTGTTGCAAAATGGCTTCCTCATTACCACGTACAGTTTTACGATTTCCCATCGAAGTTACGTATGTATAGTCGTGGGTCCATTGGACCCGTGCGAAAACCAATACCTATCTTAACAGTAGCGAGCGAAACGCGCCTGTCTCACAGTGTGCATTCCGGCGTACTAACGGAAGGTACTAAAAAGAGAGGAGGGGCTGTTTACCGGAATTTGAAAATTCAACTTGGGTCCATTGAACCCACGACTATAGTTAGTCGTTAAGAATTCCATTACTAATGAAATCTGTTCATAAAATCAGGTCTAGTTCACTGTTCTTGAGAATGGAAATATTTTAGAATTTTTAAAGGAGATCCAAAGCCCATTTTAGCGAAATTTTCAAAATGCTATAAATCAGTTTCCTTTCCCCCGACCCTACGAGTTTGTAAAATTTCAACAAAATCGGTGAAGTTGTGACCCATTATGATGGGGCTTTAGTTGGAAGGGTTACTGAAATCACCTTTAAGGAGTATCCACACATATCAGGACCGTGCCCGGGAAGTTAGATTTTTACTCCGGCTCGGACACGTGAACGAGTTCATAAAAAATTTAAGCACCGATATTTTTTGACCCCCTGACGGAACGCGGACGTCCCGGGCACGGCCCTGATATGTGTGGATACTTCTTTAATCTCAAGTCCTCAACATAAAAAATCGGATAGCCCTTCCTATTTAAACTATTTTTTTAGAACATTTTCTAGTCGCCACCGCGTAGTGGTTTTAAAGACCAGCGATACCTTTTACGTAATAAATGGTCTGTATGATAAAATGAACTAGCCATTAATCTTCAAAGCAATTATGCTCAAATTACACACACATCCGTCATTATGATGATGATGTTCTAAAACCAGTAGCATTGACAGTCCACACCTTCACTTTCATAAATGTGTCACATTGCACTTCGAATGTAGATCGGATTACAACGATAACACCTCCTATATACACAAGCGCGTTGAAATTATCAGAGCGAATACAATTATATCTTCACAGTCATAAGTCATGATGAAGTCGTCGTCACGTGAAGAACAAGAACGGGTTATATTATGACGTTGCACCTTCAATGATGTCTTCTTACCTTCGTCATGAGACAAATTCGTTCCCAGCATCTGCATCCGAGTTTTCGTTTTTAATAATCCTCCTTATTACCAACCGCAAATGCAGCTCCGTCTTGAAATTTTGGATGCATTGTAGATAATTGCATTATGCTCGAAAGAGCAATTCGGCTGTGTGTGATAAGTAAAAGTATGTAATTTGATGCACTCCACTAATCTCTGCGCTCATGCAATCTGAAAGTTTAAAGTTCGGCATAAAGACATTAGCGGTTTTGGCATATCTTCCAGGCTGATTGAAGATTTCAACTGGCTGTTTACCTGCTGCAAAAGGAAGTTTATGACGGAACTGCGAAACGAATCTGATGAGTTCTTATAAGGAACGAAAGAAAAGAAATGTTTTAATGGAAACGAATTTTTGCTAATGGTTGTAATTTCATTTTTGTTTCATTGAAACATTTGTAAAAGGTGCTTTAAGTGGCAATTGCGCCTTGATATTAGGTCAGTGAGTTGTAATTTCGTTGAGCACCATTGGTTATTATTGCATTAAATTCAGCATTAATACATAAAGCTTGTTTTATGAAGAAATAATGTGAGTTCTCGTTACAATAATTATTGCAAATAAAATTTGTGCGGGCCTATATTATTAACGTTAAGTACCTTGATCCGACTTATGTTTATTCTGAGGCGTAACCAGATTCGTCAATTACGTGTTTTTAAAGTAAAGTCGAGTCATGTAATGATATTCAAGAATCAGAAACTGATCTTTCCTTATAACTGTGCATATAAGATAACATGCAAAACTTTATCTCTTTTTTATATGCTTATTAAGTTTCAAGATTATTTATAGTTCAACTAAAGATATAGCTGATGTCCTCGACTCCATTTGTGTAGAAAGACATTATTGGTATCTTTTCCCAAAAAATTTCAGGACTTCCCTGTACATCATATACAATGTTCCCGATTTTTTAATTTAGCTGGGAAGTGTCCAACCAAGTAAACTGACTCTAAAGCAGACCACATCTGGATATGGGACAACAGTCACTCCCCAGATCTACGCCAGCCACTTTTAATCCCTGCCCCCTACGTTCTTTATTGTCATACCATACCGAAGCAAAACTTCACAATTGCAGACGTTTGAACTCAAAGAGGACCGATCCGAGAAATTCGGTGGATGAAGACGGTTTTTTTTGACTGACATGACGGCTGTGATAATCTTGGCTTCGATTACATGTTTGTACAGAGTTTTCGGCTTACGCCTGTTACCATTGCACCGTTTTGGAGTGCTTATGTTACAATAACAAAACTTTTTCTTCGTCCTATATAATTTTTTAAAGCCATACAGGCGATTTCGTGCAACACTCGGGTTTGGAATGGTCTATGCCGATGCGGATGCATTTATAAATGTTAATGCCTGAATTTTTAGATTTTCGTGCCTGTGGCGGGAGCGTGCATGCCTGTGGAGGTAGCATGCATGCTTGTGGCGGAAGCGTGCATACTTTGGTGGCATGCCTATTTGTTCGCCATGCGTGCTAGGTACGGGCGCGTCCGTGCTAGTATGAAAATTAACCAACGAAATTATTTTTACTCGGGACCTTTATACTATGACTCCGTCATTCCCTACTTTGTTAATTATGTTCAGCAGTGTGATTGGTGTGTAATTCCAATTTCCGGTATGTTTCTCTTTAGGAGCTCGTTCATCTGCCGCCTTTTATCTCGCCGGACATTTCTCTTTACCTCTCGGTTTGATTGGGAGTATTCCCGTTCAAGCTGATGACGTTTTCCGGGTCGCTTGTAGAGTTCACGTTATTTTTTAGGGCCCTATTTTTGCATTCCATTTTTTGCTAGGTTTTGCTCGAGATTGTTCCAGTGATGTCGATTGCCGGACATAACAGATGCTCACTTCCACTGCTGTCAATATAGGGAATTATGTTGTACTCGACAGCTCTTCATTATTTGTTGCAGCTTCCCAAGCAAATTCTGGTATTTTTTAATGGTGTCCCGCAGAAAGTCATGACATGACATGACATGGGGTTGGAAAATTCTACATAAATGCGACATTTTTGTGATGAATAGTTGTCTACTACCAAATGGTGGTCACTTCCAATGACTGCTCCCCTAAAGCTCTTACATTCTCCGTAATAGTTCTCGATCTGCGACTGACGGCCACGTGATCTACCTGATTTCTCGTTCTACCACCCAGTGACACACCCAAGTCTCGTTGTGTATTTTATTGTGAAAAAAGTAAGTGCTATGAGTTGGTGAGAACTACAGAAGTCAACGAAAAGCTTACCTTTGCTGCTGGTAACTTAACCTATGCCTTGATTACCAATTGGGATTTCAAGATATGGTCTCCGGATTGTGCCATCTGGTCTCGCTAAGTCCCACGATCTTATAAAAAAAAAGTCCCACGATTCCATCGGTTCATCTCATTGAGGACTTCATCCAGCCTTCCGCCAGAAAGCAGCTTTCTTACTTTCAATTCGTGTCCTGCTTCGAAAAGCAAAGGTCAACGTTGTGTTCATGTGCTCCCGAGGCATTGTTTGTCGATTCATAGCAAAAGTGTATTTTTTTTGGGGCAGGTTGCTACCTCTTAGCCCAACCGGCTCAAACCTCTGTTTTATGGCGCGGAGGACTTGCTATTTGACCGTCTCTCGCTGCTAGGTTTTATTTGCTGCAGTCTACAAATACTATATTCGGCCCCGCCATGAATACTACTCGTTTGTCTGCGCCTCAAAAATCGCCTGGATCAGAGGCAAAACTGCGCTACCAAACTTGTCTTATTTGAGTATGGCAATAACTGCGTGAATATGTGAGTAATAACTGCGGCGGTATCGAAAGATTTAAACGCGAGTGTCGTTTTTTACCAATTGGTCCCCCAACTGAGTACTAATCAAGTCCTATGATGCTTGGCCTCCGTAATCGAACGGGAACCGGTCTAATAAGAATGCTAAATGACACTTTTCACGGTCATCAACATAATTGCCCAAAATATAAAGCAAGGAAATAACAAAAACTAAAGTTTTGTATGAGTAAAACTCAAGCCTTTAGGCCCAACTACGCATGGCATAAGCGCATATGCCAAGTGCATATGTCAAGTTCAGAACCAGAACTTGTTATGAAGGTGGCTACGGTTGACATAACACGACATAAAAGCTTTCGTTAAACATTCGTTAAACATAATGAATGCGACTTGGGTCGAACGGGACATGACAACATTAGGAAAAGCAAGTTATATTTATTGCTGTTTATTGTTAGAGCAAGTGATTTTTGTTCATGTATGGAGAAATAAAAATATCTACATATATACATATATATAAATCAAAATTAATTTTCACTTTCATAGCACAGAATTTACATCAACTTTATGTCGCTTATGTTATGCATAGGCGGTAATATGTTTTGATTGACATAATGCTGACTTTCGATATTTTTTGATGTTTTTACATATGCGCTTATGCCATGCATAGTTGGGCCTTTAGGCTGGTCTCACACTGCAGCCGATTCGGCCGAATTTAAAGGTAAAATCCGGTTGAACACGTAAGGCAGATGTTGGGATTTCATTTGTAATGTGGTTTGCGTCATTCGACCCTTATGAAGAACTGATAAGGCATTCCTTACTTCAGTATAGCTGATCTTTTGGGTGGTGCTCACGAAGAATGTGATTTCCCTCTTTCGACATGGGGCTCACACGCTACATGAAACACGCCCCTTTAAATGCCAGTCGGGATCGACTCATTGAGCCATCGTAGGAATATAGTAGCCCTGGAAAAATATCATCCCTATTCACATAGCGTCCGTTTCACCGCAATTAAAGCCCTCTTATTATCTCTACGCAATACTAGGCCGCTCGGCTCACTCCCATACTCTGCACACACGACTCGAACACACTACTTGGTAGAAAATTCTTTATAAGTTTGTTTATTCTGTTTGGATGTGGGTCGTTTGTTTATTGAATATGTCGACTACCCAATAATCTTACGCAGTCAGGATTTCCGATTTTTCATGAGTGGAGTGGTTCTAGACCGTGATCGTCATATTCAGGTACTGGAAAATATCTCCGAAACTTCTTCGCTATATAAGAAACTACATCAGTGAGTGTTTTACGGAATTCTCAATTTATCCGCAAGTTCCTCAATTCACCAGTGTCTTGTGAGGATCGGTACGATTCTGGTGATGTCGGCATCATCAAGCGGCGCGTGGCTTGCTACGGTTAGGCCAAGTTTTTTTACTCTAAAAACCTTCATCTGGAGCCTGCTTTTGAAAGAAAATGTAACACAGTTCTTCATAAAACTAGTTGGGATGTGGCTTTTGACCCTTTCGGTCCACAAGATTAACTTCCCAGTATTCGTTCAAACAAAAAAACGACTCGAACGATTTTTATGAAAATCTTTTCAAATCATACTTCCTTTAACACGCTTTGAACGGCATCTTAACGAAGTCGGTATCTTTTTTGGTTCGCGCGAAATCGTGCTGGTACAAAAATCACTTACGTCGTTCAAACAAAAAAACGGTTCGACCGATTTTTATGAAAATCTTTTCAGATCATATGTCCTTTAACATGCTTCGAACGGCACCTTAACGAAGCCGAAATCTTTTTTGGTTCTCGCGAAATCGTGCCGGTACAAAAATCGCTTAAGGGGTCTTTCTGGTTACATTTTCAAAAAAAAAATTTTTTTAAACATTTTTTTTTTCATAGAAAGAAGAGAGATATCGTTTTGAAAATTTGTAGGTATGTTTATTGACAAAACAGTATTACAAAAAAGATTTTTTTTGATTTTAAAAATTTTTTTTGTTGACATACGGATTTTTTTAAAAAAACATCAAAAAATGACGGCGGGCATGATTTTGGGCGAATGGATGATCTGAAAAAAACCAAAAAAAGGCAAATTATTCCTTGTTGAAGTGGCTATGGCATGAACCAGAATAATTTGTTTTTGTCAAAAAATAAAAAAATGGCGGCCATTTTTCGAAAAAACCAATTTTTTAGGGTGGAAAATCGGCTGAAAATCGGACAATTTTTTACCAATTATAACGATTCTGGTTCATACGATAGCCATAAATGTGTACAATAACATATTCAAAAATCAGAACAATTGGTCAAGTAGTTTTTCTTAAATCGTGCCCGCCACCTTAAAAAACATAGTTTCTAGATAATCGCGTTTGAAGTTTTGTTAAAAAAAATTTTAAAGAAAAACTATATACCTTTTTAATCTGCCATGCCCGGGCCGTAAATAAGTCCTTCCTCCTGCTCATACTTCTCTTGCAGCATAAATCGAAACGTTTGCAGGGTATAATATAATACTTCATAGTATAGAGTGAATCAGATCGAAGCAGATGTTAAAAAGGGGGGGAGTCGAGATTATCGAAACACAGCCGAGCGTCGAAAATTCTTTCTCACAGCGTCTCACTGTATACGTTCAAAAATAATTTTAGAATTACGATATCGCTCTAAAACCTTTTGTATCATGTTTTTGAATATATTTATTAGCAAAATGCGTAAAAAAAAATTTTCAATTTTTTGAAAATTTGTAACCAGAAAGACCCCTTAAGTCGTTCAAACAAAAAAACGGCTCGACCGATTTTTATGAAAATCTTTTCAATTCATATGTCCTTTAACACGCTTTGAACGGCATCTTAACGAAGTCGGTATCTTTTTTGGTTCGCGCGAAATCGTGCTGGTACAAAAATCACTTACGTCGTTCAAACAAAAAAACGGTTCGACCGATTTTTATGAAAATCTTTTCAGATCATATGTCCTTTAACATGCTTCGAACGGCACCTTAACGAAGCCGAAATCTTTTTTGGTTCTCGCGAAATCGTGCCGGTACAAAAATCGCTTAAGTCGTTCAAACAAAAAAACGGCTCGACCGATTTTTATGAAAATCTTTTCAATTCATATGTCCTTTAATACGCTTCGAACGGCACCTTAACGAAGTCGATATCTTTTTTGGTTCGCGCGAAATCGTGCTGCTACAAAAATCACTTAAATCGTTCAAACAAAAAAACGGCTCGACCAATTTTTATGAAAATCTTTTCAGATCATATTTCCTTGAACACGCTTCGAACGGCACCTGAACTAAGTCGACATCTTTTTCGGTTCGCGCGAAATCGTGCAGGAAAAAATGACCACATACGTACGCACACACACACACATATTTCTTCTCAAATTTTTCCTTAAAATGCTATTGGGACCTTGAAACGTGTAAATACATTGAAAATTTCGAATCCGATTTTCGGACCGATTACAATAACTTCCTACTGGGAAGTTAAAAACGGAGGCTTCTGTGCATGTTCCAGTGGAATGTTCAGAAGATTTTTTTGGTTAATTGATCTTCATCGTCTTGTGGAGTTTGGCCACATAACGTTTCCATACATGAGAGAATGGTTAGCAGAGTTGCTCTGAGAAAAGTCCTGGCAGTAAATAATACACATTTATAAAAGCCTTTTTTTTAAATAACCGGACCTGGCGTCCTTCTTCTTTGCGAAATTTAAATTCTTTTTGCGAAATTTAAATTTTATTGAATTCTTATCCAAAGGCCTCCTTGCATTAGCTGTTATTCCGGTGGTTTCTTCCTCGTTCACATGTTTAATACATTATTTCTGTACTCAATTATTTGGTCCAAAATACAAAAATTTCTCCCAGTTTTTGCTATAAGTATATTGCGCAAATGCATCCAAATATCGATGGAGAACGACTTAAACAAACACTTACCGCCAGAACACGGTATACGAGTCCCAAGGGCCTTTTTCATTCACCGGGCCGAAGATAAGAGGTGTTGATTACCCTCTGGAACTTCTCGAAATCCGGATTTTATCGTGTAAATAATTTTTCTTACCTCGTACTATGTGCAGAAACTTGCGTACTGCTGTCTGAAAATTTTTTAAATGAACGTAACTCTTCGAATAAAGGAAACGAATGTTTTTTTTCAGATTGTATTCGTTGTTTCTGAGCTATCAATTGTTCATAAAAGTGTGAAAGTAAGTCCAAATTAGAAAGTTAATAGCTTGTAATGGGAAAAAAGGTTAAGTTTTCGGAGAATTTATCACTTTTTTGAAAGACTTTCTGATAAATTTATTATTTTCAAGAGATAAATTCTTCCGTTTTATTTAAAGAACTTATTTTAAATTTCAGAAAGGTGTAACCAGAAGAATTTGCGTTTACACGGAAAGTAAAAACTGCGACTCATGTATTTTGACCGAAATTACTTTTATTTTTTGAAATAATTTTACACGAATTAATTTAACGAATTTGGCTGAGAGCGAATTTTCAAGTCTTTCACACCTTCGCAGTAAAATAAAAATCCAGAATTTATTTAATGTCGGCGATTTTAATTCTCATCTTCTACCTACTGACATTTACCTGTTGGTTTTTGTTTTGTCTTATTAATATTAAAATTTGAGCCATTAAGGATCGAAAATTATTATCATCGTTAAAAGGAAATTGACTTGAAAACTCATTCTTCTTATTCCATACAAGATTTTAATTTGTATGAGTTTATTTTCTTCTCACTTCTTCTTCAAGTCTCATTTCTTTTTAACAAAACATTGATAGCAACCACAATGGTGGACAAATCAGCATGATCAAATTGTCTCTGCCGTTACTTTGTTATACGTTTTTATTATGCACCTTCGAGACTGAACACTTTATGCATTCTTTTGTCCATTCTTCAAAATTGCCTAATTAACTCAGATTAACGACAATAATTTTAGCCAAGTAAAAAAGTAAATTTTTATACACTAAAAGAAATTATTTTTTTAATTCACTTTCTTAACACTTAAAAGAAAATATATTTGTATCTTTTTTTTTATTTCTTCGAAACTTTAAATCGAGCTTCAATAACTAATGAAAAGAGATCTTTAAAATATCATTAAGAAAGATTTCTGGCGTTTTTTAACAAGCCAAATATTAATGAACGCACACATGGAAACCTTTTTGCTCATCCCATCCCGAGTGAAAGACAATATTTTTTTTATAAATTATGGTCGTTGAAAAAATGAATCCATATTTTTCAGTGACACTGACAATTAATGAACGGCTTGGCTTCTTTTCGGTTTCCGGACATATTAAAAATTAAATTAAATACATAAATTAAAATGAATTTTCCATGATTTTAAAGCTGCTGTTAAGTGAATCTTCTTCTTCTCCTTAAATAGCGCTTTACTTCTGTTAGGACTTCGGTTTCTTGAAGTTTCCTCTTCATACATCATGTCTGAGTCTTCGTAGTCTCCATAGTTTAGTGTGTGTAACTCTATTTATTTTGTTACACATTTACTTAAGCTCTTTATTTGTTCTACACTGTTAAAAATGTCTGTGGTATTTTACAAAAAAAAATACTGGAAGTTTTATTCACAAGCAGTTTTGTAAATTTGCAATATATATTATTAGGAATATTCCAATTCTACTTTACGGATTTTTACCAACTGTGTAGTAAATATACATTATTTGTGGGATGTAAAATTACAATCATTATTGGAGCTTTCACTTCATAGTTTTGTAAATTTCCAAAACTTTCGTGTATGCCTTCTCCCTATACATAAAAATAGCATTTTGCTCACCATGCAAGGACCGATTCCCAATGAGAGCTTCAAGCTTCAAGCTTCAAGCGTCAAGCTGCAAGCTTCAAACTCCAAGCTTCAGCTGAGTTTTGCTTTATTTGAGCACTGCAGCTTGAAGCTGTGAATGTGAATCGTACAAATCCTTTTATTCTAATTTTTGAAGCTTGCAGCTTGAAGCTTTAATTGTAAATCGGCCCTGAGCATCAAAAATTATCAAAAATTTCTTTGCTGATACAAGAACTGCCCAGACCCTGACCAAAGTCAAAGCTCTGACCTTGTTGATTGTTCTTAAGTAATCGGATATATATGCTTAGTATTCCATTGTTACTTGTGAATTATATCTATGAGAGGGAGAATTTAAACCTTACATTCCAATGAACAATTTGTAATTTTACTGAAAATATAAGTTCTAAAATTACGCCTCTTACTATAAAATTACAGTAGAAAGTTCAGTACATAACATTGATAAATAATACTAAGAAATATTGTAATTTTCCAACATAAACGATTTAGAAAAATACACAACATTGCGTAAAGTATAGGTCACATTCATGTAATCAACATTTACGTCATGCAGTATTGGAGATTCTCAATTTCTTTATGTTAAATTACAAAATTTATAGTAAAATTACAACAATTGTGTAGTAAATTAGTATTTCTTACCGCGATTTTTAATTTTACTATACATTTGGACTGTGAATTTACATTTTTACAGTGTAAAGAGTCAATCTTTTTGGTTAATCGTTACAAGGTCAAATATTTTTCCTAGAGCTGATTTTCTGTTTGCTTCAGTCATGTCCATATTCATTGTACCCATAACAATGATCCTTTATATCTTGCGATATGCCAAACATGGGCTAATTCTTCCACGAACCGTAATGGTAGAATTATTTTTAATTGGTTTGTGGTGACCGCGTACAAACTTAATTACTAAGTTTTACGCAAAGTCACACAACATATTCCGAACCGATAAACACGATCAATAACGATCAATCGGAACACTTAATCGATCACCGAATCCAAAGTTCAGTGATCTAGCCGCTTTCCGTTTCCTCTCTATCGTCCCTATGGATCTAGGCCATTTCCGGCACTTCCAATTACTCACACTGTCCATAAGGCTCCTCAATAAGCGACACGCGATCGGTTTCAAAAGTGCCTATATAATATATCATAATATATAAATATACATATACGAGTATACAGGGTGTCCCATGAGGATGGTCAAAGCGGCCGGCTGTGGCTAGGTTATCGATAGACGAACAAAAAATCGTATGGGTGGGGGGGAATCGTAACGGTTTAGCCCCTAGGGCGTTTTGAAGTTTTTTTGGTAGAGTTTTACATATCACCCTGTATTTTTGTAACCCTATGACCTATTTTCATGAATAAGGTATCAGTGTACGCAGAATACCACCTATCTAAAACTGTCAAAATTAAGGTTCTACCCTATCAACTTCCAGAGCAATGAGTCTTCAAAGTCAAAACTTTGGTTTTTTTCACTAAATTTCAACTAAAACCACCTTTTTCTCCAAAAAATACGTAGTTCACTGATTTTTTTTTGCAAAATTGGAAAGCATGGACAATTTCCTATGAATAATGTCCAGACAATTTTTATGCTACGGCCTTTACTTTTGAAGTTATTAGCAAGTTTGATGTTAAAATTTGCCCTATTTGGTGCTTATTGGTACTTTTTGGCAAAGCTTAGCTGAAAAAGTACGAAATAGAGGACGACTTTTACCAGCCATTATCGTAACCGATTCACAATTCATCTCAGCAGTTATCAATCTGCTGCTGAGAAGCGATGTAATACATCTCGTAGTGCTGCGGCGTCATTTGAGGCTATCAGCGCATAGGTGGTGTAACCCCAGACTATGTAAACCACCGGTGTAGGCAGCTTACACTCTGTTTTCTCTATTACTTCGCTATATTTGTTCTGTCCAACATTTATGTTATTAGTCCAGGGAAATTAGACATTTTACTTCGGAGAAATTCCGCGAAAGCTGAATTTTGGTATGGACATTGATATTATTGCTCTAAGGAAAATGTCACGAGTCCCCATCGATTTGAGACTCGGACATGATTTTACGCGGGGTCAACGGTCACCAAAAGCGGTTTTTCACAAATATCTTAGTAATGCTCACTATTGCAGAAAAATTATGTAAATAAAATTTGTAGCTTAGGTAATTTCTCACAAAAAATATTTTATAACTTTTTCTTGTGAGAGTAACCATTTTAGAGATATTTTGATTTTCAGAGTTCTAAATTTTATGTTTCCCCAAATATTCCCCGCGAAAAACTGCAGCAAAATACATGCTTGCTTCAACATCAAAGGGAAGCCAGATTGAGATTTTGTAGAGTTCATCTAAGTTGGAAGAACGAGTGGGATGTGTGATTTCTTCGGACCAACCAACATTAAATTTTGATAGTCCTGATGGGTTTCATGTTTCAACATTATTTTCATGCTGTGCGGAAATCGGAGCTGTTATTCCGTATAAGGGTGCCATCGATCTGATCGTTTTAGAAGGTCGACAGAGCTCGTTCGACTACATCGATCTTTTGGAAGTTCAAAAAATTAATTCTGATAAAAAGTTCGAGAGGCGCAGAAGTATACTTCAACAAGATAACCCGCTTATTCACACACCAAGATGTGTGAAAGCATGGTTTGCTGACAAAATGTGGAAGTTCCAGATTGGCCAGCTTTGTCTCCCGACTTGAACATCCTTGAGAATCTTTGGGGATGGCTTACAAGAAAAAATCTATGCAGAAAGAAGGCAGTTTGATCATAGGCAAGCCCTCGTAATTGTCATTATAATGCCTTCGAGCTAATACCTGTACACTCATAC
Source organism: Thereva nobilitata (assembly GCA_963855945.1). Classification (NCBI taxonomy): domain Eukaryota; kingdom Metazoa; phylum Arthropoda; class Insecta; order Diptera; family Therevidae; genus Thereva; species Thereva nobilitata. The sequence goes on from OY979697.1 coordinate 41,223,994, forward strand.
AAAATTTATACAAATCACTAGAAAATGATGGTCTTCAAAAAATGGAGGACCAACGAAATATTAATAAACCAAAAAAAAAAATACATTCGTTTTATGGGTTTTTTAATGACTGAGGGTAATCAAGTGTTCCTCTTTCAAAGCACGTAAAATGTAAAAATTTGGTATTCCCGTTACTTTTTTTCTTTCAGTTATTTTCATTATTAGAAACTGTGAAATAACGGACTAGAACCAACTTCAAATATGGTTAGCACGACTCGAGTCACTGGCAGCATGTTTCAAATCGAAATTTGAAGTGAGGGTAATCAAGTGCTCCCTAGTGTATAATAAATAAATGAAAAAATAAATAAATTGCTCGGCTGATAATTATAGGCCAAAAACAAGAGCAATGCGCCTAAGTGAATATTTAAATGATTATTTTGTTTCTCTTCGTAGGTCAATCCCTATACAGTGGAAATACGCAAAGATTTAAAGTAGGTTTTTAATTTAAAATATTATAATAAAAATATTTTGCAAAAACAGTATCCATTCTATTGTTTACCAGTATCCGTTACTTCCTCACAAACACGCCTCCAAGCTTTATCTACTGCATCTCTGTTTCTGTAGTCCGCGACATCATACCTCCACAAACACTCGTTTTTTTCAATACATTCAATAAATCGAATGTTAGAAATTGATTCTTCCTTTTAATTTTTTTGAACTCTTTTTTTAATTTTGCAAAAAAAAACACTTCCGATGAAGTCAAACTTCAAAATCGCAATGCGACACGCTGTAAATAAATATTGCATTGAAGGAAGCCGTTTCTAACTCTGCGATATCTCCTTCATGTTGCAACGCAATATTTCCATTGGTCGCATTGATGTGCGGCAGTAACTGCACTCTGCGTGCTTTTCAAATTGGATCATGTGATATTGTTGCATTACAGTAATTACCGCATTGCGGCATTTACCTCATTGCAATAAATGTTACACAAGCGTGCGTCCCACCGTAGTCCTATCAATGAAGTAACACCAAATCCATAAATTTATCGTAGCTCTGTACAATATTCTGATTAACGTCTCTCAGCAGAGATTGCATATTGGAACTGATCCAATTTATAAAACCCTAGAAAGAAGATATATCATCAGAAATTGTGTAATTGTCTAAAATCCAAGTTATTGATATTTTTCTATATTTTCTTCATCTTTTTGCTACAATATTGTTATCGCTTAAAATTAACTTCAATTTGTATTTCAACGGCAGTTGTTCATTAGTTTTAAAAAACTTATTTCTAGTTTTAAAGATATTTTCTTATTGATTCTCGAATTTTTTTAGACACATGGTAAGCACATCGACTTACCTATTTATCTGTGGAAACTAGTTTAAATAAATTAAATAAATAATGAGTATTTTTTGTAGTTAAAATGGTGGTGAATTAGTACAACAATTGAGTACTACAACTAACAAAACGACTCAGTGTAAAACTAGTTAGTGATTTCTGGTGCCAATTGTACTACAACTCTTTAATCTCGCTTTTAACACAATAACTTACAAATATTCACTAAGGTGTTTTTAATAAACAGTAGTGTTACAAACAATACCTGATGGCTTTATTCTTGTTTTTCGTTTTTTAAATTTTTCCCATATTTCTACTATAACTTAACTAAAATAAATTAAAAATTTACAACGACCCGACTTTAATAATGCAGTAATGCATTCAGATTAGTAGAAATTCCCAGGAATATCACACTTTGTACGAGGACAGAGAGAGAGCAAGCACACGAAAACTAATTACAATTTTACTTCATTTTCTTTAGCCAAAACTCTTTGATCAAATCCGCCCCCTTTTCGCCTATCATAATAACTGGAGCATTAGTATTTGCACTGACTAATTTGGGCATTATGCTCGCATCTATCACTCTTAGGCCGCGTATTCCGTAAACTCGAAGCTGGGGATCCACAACGGCGGTCTTATCCCAGTAAGGCCCCATTTTGCAAGTCCCAACAGGATGGTATATCGTCACAGTGTAGTGCCGAAGCATACATTCCCAATACTGATCAGTAAACAGCTGGATATGCATACACCCAGGCCACTTATATGCTGATAGTCTAGAACCGAATCGTTGCATAGCTCTCGTCTTGGAAAGTGCCACGGCAATCTTTACACCTTCGACAAGAGTCTTTGTATCAAGATCATCCTTCAAGTAATTTGGGTAGATGTAGGGATAATCAAAAGGATTGTTACTCCTTAGTTTTATCGCGCCTGTGCTTTTCGGTCGAAGTAGCATGGGTATTATACTCCAAGCGTCTTTGTTATTTATCTTTTGGAAGACGGCTTCGTAAAATCCTTCCGTTAAACCGTGCGCTTTTCTCAACTGCGAGCCACCGTCGGAATTTGTTGAGCCAGAAACAAAATGGAATTCAATATCGGGATAATCATCAGTTCCGTTTGCATATTTTGTGTTGACATAAGCTAATCCTTCAACGCCTCCTAAAATAGTGAGCGGACCTTGGCCGAAGACGGCGTATTGTAGAACAGTCGACATGGAATGAAATCGGCTTTCTACAATAGAAACTTGTTGATTTACTAGAAACGTAAGTCCACCTAACCCGATATGATCTTGTAGATTTTCTCCAACACTAAGCTCCTTAATAAGAGGAATCCTATGCTTTGCTAGCTCAGCCCTTGGTCCAATACCAGAAAGCATCAACAGTTGTGGCGAGTTTATCGATCCACCAGATACGATTACTTCCTTGGTAGCTCGTACGTGATGCATTTTACCGTCCCTAACGAACTCCACTCCAAAAGCTACTTTAGTCACAGGATCAATCATAATTCTCGTTACATGAGAATACATGGCGATGTGCAAGTTTGATCGTAATCGGGCTGGACGCAGGAAAGCTTTGGCTGTGCTACATCTGCTCCCTCTTCTAGTTGTTCCCTGGGCGATCATAAATCCAGTTTGTTTTTCCCCATTCAAATCTCGATTCTCGTACCCCATCTCTACTCCTGCTTCGACAAAAGCAGCGGCCAGTGGAGTATGATACGGAGCTTCACCTACAGTCAGATAACCACCTGTTGAATGGTAATGGGTGCTCGCTAAGTACGGATTAGTATTGTCTTCAGATTTTTTAAAGTAGTGCAAAACATCCATATAGCCCCAACCAGCATTGCCAAGTGCCTCCCAATTATCGTAGTCTTTCCTGTTTCCTCTCAGGTACAACATGTAATTGAGTACACTTGAGCCCCCAAGAACTTTACCCCGCGGCCAGTTGCAGCGTCCGTTCCTCATCGCTGAAATTGAGAGATTATTAAATAACCCAACACGACTTAATTCGACATATTAATTGTACCTAAACAAAAATTCCCCGATGGCTCGGCCTTGTATTTCCAGTCCAATTTGCTGAGCTGCAGGTAGCCAGCCATCAGCGGGACGTCCGAAATTTCCGTCTCGTCGCCACCTGCTTCCAACAGAAGCACATTCCAACCTTCAATTTCGCTCAATCGATTCGCGACCACCGCCCCCGCCGAGCCCGCTCCTATTACCACGAAGTCGTAGTAGTCTAGCATGCTGTCTGAAGGCACGTCGATGGGCTTCGATTCTGGATCCATGATTTCTTCATACTGGAAGTAAGCGATCGCCGCGACCAACATGGGCACGAACCAGCCGACACTAGTCGCCGCAGATACTGCAGCGCCTCCAATTGCATTCGCCGCACCAACAATCGCACTCATTGCAAAGACTCAAACCCAGCTCCGTTCTGATGAATAAAACTTAACGAAAATTTGCTCAGTTTTGTTGCTGTATTTTTGTGGTTGTCGTCTGTAATGACTTTCGCATGGTGTACCTGAAATGTAAGAAAAAAATTTCACCATTAATGAAAGTTTTACAAATTTCGATTTCACTGGAATGCGTAAAAATTGTTTAATTGTTAGCAATTTTCTTCTCGACCGACGTGTAAAAAGCGAATTTCTTGTTTGCTAATGATTAACTGATGGATACGAAATACTGAGGTGTTAAATCTATAATTTTATCGCATGAGTGATGATGATTTTAAACTTATGAATGGAGTTTTATGGGTGAAGAGTTTGTTTTAAATTACTTTTTTTAATTAAACTGTTTTCCCGTCTGTTAAATATTCTACCATAACGGCAATTGAATAAAATGTCTTGTACAAAATTTGTGAAGCTAATTTTCTGCGGAAATCAGCCTGATCTCCGTTTGATTCAGGTTTGCCAAATTGCAAAATTTGATTTTATTACCTCCTTCGGCCGTGATGCAAGTGAGCATTATGGTGTTAAAAGTACCGCGGCACGATTGCCATGCTACCTTCACTTATCGCATGTCCACCGAAGTTTCTTTTCATTGATATTCACGGCTTGCATTTCTTTCCTAATATTTCTGGTGTAAGCTCACATTGATTTTTTTTATAATTTATATCAATGTCGATCTACAACTGCACAAGCTGACCAATAGTAAATGTGTTCTAAGGTGGCTCGCATTTTAAATGAATAATAATTAATAAGGCGAAAAATAAAATATAAATAAAATATTTAGAATTTATTTTTTCCAGTCAAAACTTGTATGCTGTAAATATTGACTCTTGTCAATGAAATGAAAGCGCAGGTTAATAAAATATCAGATAATATTTTACGATTCTCGAAATTAAGATTTAAATTTAAAGAAATAGTCTTATTTATCTTCCTAATCTACTTCTATTCGATCTGTGATTCGATCTTACGGCACGAAGTAGCTTGCACTTCATCTGGCCCTTCATCGACGATAGAGGTCTGGAGTTTGCGCCCCTGACACTCTTCGAAGATCAACGTGACTGGCACAGTCACATCAGCATCATCATCCTTGGCCTTGATTTCCTCCAGCATTTCTCTCCATGCCGTTCGGTTCCTGACTAATGCCCTCCAATTACGTGCGCCTAACTTAATTAAATGCTCCTCAACGGAGTCCATTGTATTTGGTCGACCGGAATTTCTCTTTTCATCAGGGATTCGATTATCCCTATTTACCAGGATCGCAGAGCGGTCAACCCTTTGCATGTGTACCACACATCTTTATCTACTTGATTTTATACTTTTGACAAATGTCGGGTGCCTTGTAAAGTTGGTATAATTCATGATAATATCCCCTCCATTGATCATTTCCGAAGACACCGACAAATATTACACGAAATACTATTCTTTCACAACTACCTAGAAGAGTTTTGTCAGATACTTTCAAAGTCCATGCCTCTGATCTGAACATCAGATTGGGCTCTATTAGCGTGGTATATAATAGAGTTAACCTTCTAACACAGAAGGCGCACTTCTCAGCTGGGCTGAGAAACATTTACCACTGCTCTGTGGCTCAGCTAAGGCATGCAAACATAAATAAATGACAAATATAAAAAAATACAACAACAAAGGAGTGGGGCACATAAGGAGTCACGCTACATTAAAGAGATTCTTTTTAAGCACAACTTCACTTGTAGGCTTGTCATATTTTTGTTTACATTTATAAGCATGCAATTTACAGGTTCGTACATGCCATAATTGGTGTTAGAGGAGTTTGAATGCAAGAGAGGTTCACCCCTCAAGTTGTAGTTACTCACTCTAAAAGACGTACTGCTTTGTAAGAAACCTAAGTCCACCTTGCCATTCATTAGCCGATGAATGAATAGAACGTCAGCAACGTCGCGACCCTACCTGGGAGGCGTATTCGAGTAAAGGTCTAGCTAAAGCCATGTACAAATGCTTAGTGATGAGGGGGTTGTTGAATTCCTTGGACTATCTTTTTATAAATCCCAGGACTAAACTCCCCTTGGAGGAGATATAATTGATGTGATTGGAAAAATCCAACTTACTAACAAACCTGACCCCCAGATCTATCACAGAGCTAACGCGGGAGACTCGGCTGTTGAGAAAAGTATAGTCATAATTTAAGGGACCACGTTTCCTGCAAAAAAACATGACCTCACACTTACTAATATTAAGTACCAGGTTGTTGTTGGAATACCATGAATAGAAGGTAGGTATTGAGGTCAACTTGCAAAAGTTTGCAATCCTCAATAATGTGACGGTTGAGGATAATGTCATCAGCGTAAATAAGGATTTGAGAGTGCTTTAGCAAGGCAACAATGTCATCAGTAAAATAAAAAGTAGAGGACCATGGTGACTACCTTGCGGGACACCAGAGGACGCTTCAATGTTTCTAGATTTGACTCCGCGGAATAGAACCTGGTAGGTGCTGTCGGCTAAGTACAACTAGAACCATAACACAAGGCCATGCGGAAAGCCAAATTTTTTTTGTTTGAGAACAATAATACAGTGAGGGGGCTTGTCAAAAGCCTTACTGAAGTCAGTGTAAACACAGTCGGTTTGGCAGTCAGTAGTTTACACTTCGTTCCTCTGGACTAGATTCGTGGGATAAAATGTTGTCGAAGGCCAAAGTAGCTTCCGTTAGCAACATTTTGTCACTGGTTGAATCATTGTGCCGGTTGAGGGAGAAGTGGAGTGGTGCTCTCATCATCTTTATTAAGTATGCTAAATGGAACCTAAGCTGAGCTGAATGGAATGGAAGATAATTACCTAAAATATGAATCACATATATTTTTTCCAGTGAAATTATAAATTCACTGGTTGAACCAGTGAAATTTTTACTAATTCATTTTTAGAGAGAACTTTTTACTGGTTCGATCTGGTGTTTTGGAAACCGCAAGCACTCCATAGCTTTAAATAGCTCCTCACGCTTCCCGCGTGAATATCAATGTTGAATTACAACAATTTTTTCAAATTTCTTCTTATACATATACGGTGGAAATGTGGTTTCTACTGGACTTTCCTGGCCGAAAGTCATATTTATAGCTACCTATTATGCCTCCTGCGATCGGTAGCAGTTGCTTGTGCAGAATAGTGGACAGTATTTTATACGCTAAGTTGAGGTATAACCCTTCTCGTTGATCTCCTTTTTTGTGCAGGGGAAATATCACATCTTCCGCCCATTCAAGTAGGATATTTTTCTGATGCCATATCGATTCTACAAGCTTGTGTAATCCATTCCTCAATTCTTGGTCTCCATATTTCCACATCTCAGTTGCTATGCTATCTTTTTCTGGGGCTTTATTACTTTTAAGGTTCGTCATAGCTTCTTTTACATGGTCAATTATCGGCATCTCACTTTCATTACCAGAACCAGTATCACTATCGTTACCGGGATGTGCATTTCCATGGCTGGGTCACATCATTCTATTAATTATCAACCTCTATTCAGCTACACTAAGCCATCCTGAAATTAATTCTGCAAATATGCGAGGAGTAAGCGGTTCCAGACGACTGGAAAAAGGCATCTTCTGCCCGGTACATAAAAAATGAGATATCAGAACCTGCACCAATTATCGTGATGTAACGTTGAGTACCGCGTATAAGATATGTGCTATCCTTCAAAACAGGATGACTTAATGCGCTTGAAACATCCTAGGCCAACAACACTTTGGCTTGAGCTCAGGTAACAACAATTGATCAGATTTTCACCCTGAGGCAGGTGACGGAAAAATGTCTAGAGTTGCAAAACACAATCTAACACCTCTTCATAGACTTTAAAGCCACCTATGCTAGCATAGCCAGAGTAGAATTCTACAAAGCTATGAAAAAATTCGACAGCCCCAATAAACTGCCACCATTATTTAGGTTGATCATGACCAATGTGACAGTCCAGACCAATCAACATCTATAATGGATAACGGGACGGTCTGGCCTACCTTCTTTTCAACCTGACATTGGAGAAAATGATCGGAGATTCAGGAGTGGCAGCAAGGGCACAATCCTCCACAAGCCCACCCAATTACGGGCTTAGGCAGACGGCATTGACATCATTGGTAGAACATTAAGAGCAGCACTGAGGGCTTAATCCCAGATTGAGCGAGTGGCACGAAAGCTGGGATTGTACATCAATGAAAGCAAAACTAAGTGCATGGTCGCCCCGTCTTCAAGAACACCTAACATTGGTCCCACAATCAAGCTCGAGGAACGCTACCTTGGATAAATAGCAGCCGACAATAGCATGGAATATAACCATAACATCGAAACTGCTGCTATAAAATGATGGTCTTAGCTGTCCTCACATATGTATCCGAGACTTAGCCAAAAGCACTCTCTCCTCTTAGCAGTGTTCGAGAGGAAAATCCTTCAAAGAACTGTTGGCCCCGTATGTGAGGAAGGACGATTCCGGAGACTCTACAACGACGAGATCTACGAGCGTTATCGCGACATATACGTTGCGAAGAAAATAAAACTCGGTAGGTTCCAGTGGGCAGGGCATCTAGCTGGTATGAGTGAAGATGAACCTGCTCGGAAAGTTCCCTACGGTAAGATCTATGTGGTGCGACACCGAGGAGGCCCAACCTCCGCTGGTAAGATGACGTAAACTAGACGTAGAGCCGTTAAAGAAGAAGAGTTAAACCACAATACGTCGATTATTAGCTCCCCAAATGGTAAATTTGACTTCTCGAGGTCTGTTTTTTCTTGTTGTAATTTCGGGTACGTTGTGTGAACTCTTTAATTTAAAATGTTGATCTTCCGGTAAACGCTAATGTTCCAATCTTGGGGTAGTTGTCCAATATTCAGATTTCTTGGTATATTTACTTTGTATAGTACCTATCTCTTCAGCATCTTATTTTGAATGCTTTAGAATTGTTATGTTTTTTAATAGCGGCCCAACCCCTTTCTCTGCTATCAATGCCTCTTGTTCGTGTGCATCATCAGTTTCGACGTCATTTATCTTATCATCATTGTTATGCTCTCTGATATCGTCATTTTCGGCGTCTAATGCGTCTCGATCATTGAGTGGGGCAAAAAAGTGCCCCTTCTCCACCCATCTGCTTGGTATGTTATCTTCAGCCATTATACCTTTAAGGCCGGGCCACACATATCCGCACCGCGTCCGCACCGCATGACGGCCGTGTGTTGGACAACACACGGAGAAAAAGTAAACAAGTGAAATCTTACCAGTCAGTCCTCACTTTTCCGCGTCTCCGTGTCCGCACCGCGTCAAATTTTACTTGTTTAATTTCTCTCCGTGTGTTGCCCAACACACGGCCGTCATGCGGTGCGGACGCGGTGCGGATATGTGTGGTCCGGGCTTTACACGTATTCCTTTTAGCTAAGGTTTGATATTTTTTACTTTTTTATAGAGTTAACATACTTTTTCGTTAGTTATTTCCTCTTTTTTTGATATATATATATATATATATATATATATACGCATCTTTTTAGGAACATTCATTCATTGAAGATCTTTACTTTAACGTTTGCAAAAGGTTTATAATAATATTATAAATACGTATAACATAAAATGGTCAGAACATAAAATGGATAAAATTAATTAGTAATATTTTTATTAGTTTTTTTTCTTCTATGAATATTTAGGGTGTAAGTATTTCCTCGAAAACTAAAGTCGATCTGTAAAAATTAACAATATATTTGCTTACAGTAAATCGACTCATAAGTACTTGGAAACTAATTTTTCCTGTTTAGTACGATAGTCTACGTGATTAGGTAGAACAAAATATATTGTTAGATAGCTTAAAGTAGCCCTGGAAGAATGAGCCAACAAGTTTTAAGATCGAAAGTCGATAAAACATAATTTCACGATTCTGAATATACATAATTATTATCTCTGTCCAACAACAAATTGCAATTGACTGTTCACTCTAAACAGGGGCGGCGCTTTCAAAGGTGCGAATGGTGCACTTGCACCGGCAGCCATTGGACCAGGGTGTAATTTCAGACACAGAGAGTGAAATGTGACCGAAGCTTAAACGTGCTTTTGCTTTTTAACCGACTTCAAAAAAGGAGGAGGTTATCAATTCGACGCGTAGGTATTTTTTTGTCCTGTTCACGCATAACTTTGTAGCCCAATAACTTTTTTGCTTGACGGTGGTCTCGTGCAATTTTTTTTTAAATTCTGATAAAGAAGCTTGAAGGTAGGCATAAAAAACTGATAAAATTAGTACACCTTGAACCGATAGAAGTATTTTCAAAGGCAGCGAACAAATTACTTTATTGTCGCCAAATTCTTAAGAAGCACTTGGTCTAGCGTCTAGGTAAGAGTCTACCGAAGTAAGCATTGCGGGTTCACACCCCGGATCGGATAGTGCGACTTTGAATTACAAACTTTTCGGTGAGAAATTTAATGCATACTCGTATTCCTTTGAATTGCAAAGCTATTTAACCAACTGATTTACATATTTAGTCAACCAACTGTAACTGCCTCTCGTAGCGCAGTGGGTTAAAGGCTTTCTTCGCATCCGTGGTGTTGCGAGTTCGATTCTTCGGTCTGTTGCATTTTTTTTCAATCGACTTTATATTCTCACAATAAATATTGTTTTTTATTAAATAAATTTTGTTTCATATTAACTAAGTTTTTATTTAAATTACCTCCGAAAATACGCATACTGCAAAAACTATTTAGCTACTGCCTCAATTCTCATCGGCGGCGCGCCGCGTGGCGGTGTGTCATACTTCTCGTAATAAATAATTTTTTTTTAAATTGCCCCGAAAAAAATGAACGGACTAAAAAGTACGAAATAAAATAAATTTTAAAAAACCGACTTCAGAAAAAAACCAAACCCGTGATGCACAAAAAAGATGAAAAACAACATTAATCCAATCAGAATGGATCTAGAAAGAAGAATCACTTTTGAAGACGGTGCTAACACACCTATTTTCGAGGCGATATATTAAGTGCTTAAGGCTAACAAAGAAATGAAAACAATTTTCGAAGCAACAGTTAGTGCAATGAAAGTCAATTACTACCTGGCACCGTCTACAAAAGTGATTCTTCTTTTCTAAATCCATTCTGATTGAATTAGTGTTGTAAAGAATTACAAACAATATTGTTTGAACCATTTTTTTAAAGTGGTATAAGTCCACTTTTGCGAAAAAATGAGTTAAAGGTAATTTTAGTAAGATATAGATATCCTCTTTTTATATTTATAATCATACATTCAATGGAGCACGATTTCTTAATAAAGTAATTAAAATATTTTAGCCATATAATAATAAGTCCATTTTTAATAATAAAAATGAATGTGTATGATCGCTATAGGCTCCTACACCGTGCAACCTATCTTAATGAAATTTTAACCATGTGCTATTTACATTAAAACTTAGAACATAGGCTATTTTATTACTTTCTAAAGCCACTCCTAGGTGGCGCTGTCATGGAGAGCTTCGTTGAAAATCATCGCAGAGCTTTGAATTTTTCCATGAAGTTCCGTGGAGGTTTCCTATGATACACCTCGGAGCCCAATTTTCGAAATTCAAAATGGCCGCCGAAATATGACCGAAATTCAAAATTGCCGCAGAAATATGGTTGAATTTGCCAATTTTATTCCGACTCCAATGAAAGTGGGTATCTACGGGTTTTTAAGGTCGCAAGTAACGAATTTGTGGTCAAAACTTATAAATTCAAAATGGCCGACGAATTTACTAATTGTGTTCCGATTCCAATGAAAATCTGTATCTGAGGTTTTTTAAGGTAGCAAATAACGACTTTATGATCAAAATTTAAGTTGGTTTTTAGTTAATGGTTAAGAAGAGTTGAATTTTGAAGGTGTGGATTTATTTTAAATGTTTAAACCTTGGGTGCAGCGAGGCGCACCGGGTCCCAGCTATCCAAAATACAGAAAATAAGCGGTTCATTGAGACACTTCATCTGTGTATGAAAATTCATATCTCGAAAAATGCCATGTCAATGGATGGTTTTTATTGTCTCGATCAAAATGTCAGATCCCTGATAGTTTCACATTTTGTTATTTGGAATCAAAAATACCAAAAAATTGCCTTTTTCAAACTCTCCTACTGTATATTAAAATTCATATCACCTGATTACTACTATTGGCTTTTGGGAGCAGCATAGGCGCACCGGGTCCCAGCTAGTTATAGATAAAACAACATTGTAATTGCAATTATTATTGATTATTACATATGTCTTCAATATGTCCTGCCCTTTAGCAGATAATTAGATAGTGCCATAAAAACTTCTACCTTGTCTACTCAGCATTGACAGTATTTTACCACTATTTTGTACAAGAAACTTCTACCGATCGCAGAATTATCAATGTAGCTTTCGGCAAGAAAGTCTACTACAAATTACATTTCCACTCAAGAAGAATTTGGGAAAAATTCAACAACGATATATGTAGTGCTTCCGGTTTTTAAAACACCTGATCGAAATAACAAAATCTACAACCAAGGTAGTTCGATTAGGAGTAAGGGCGGCCGTATACCAAAGGTGCAAATGCTTCATATGCAGCTTTTCGTCACTTTTTGCTTGGAGATTTATGTAGAAGCGGCATCTGACGATTTGTTCCATATAAATGACGAAAAGCTCCATATGCAGCTTTGGTATGGCCGGCCTAAGAGTTGAACAAGGCCTGTCAGAAAGTTTCACATCTTAGAGGGGTCAAAAACAAGATAGTGCGCTCTCATTCCTCCTATTTAGCATAGTCTTGGAGAAGGTGGTAAGAGACGCTCGGATAGAAACGCCGGAGTACATCTTTAACAATTCGACAAAGACAATGGTTTACGCTGCCACGTCGCCCTAATAAGCAGTCCTTTTGCAAATGTGAAAGAAGCCTTCATCAAATTGGAAACAGCTGCAAAAAGAATGGGATTACTCGAAGCAAAAACTAGTATCTTTGCACTACATACACAACACTAAGACAAAACATTACAATAGATGCATATAACATAGAAACCCTTAAGAATAAGCATGACATGGACTCCGTTGAGAAGGACTTAGTTAAGTTAGGAGTACCTAATTGGAGGGCATTAGCCAGGTACCGAACGGCATCTAGAGAAATTCTGGAGGAAGCTAAGGCCAATAATAGGCTGTAGTGCTAACAGATGATGATGAAAATATATTCTTGTGTGCATCTACAAATCGTAGGCTAGTAAAAAGATGACGTAGAAATTTTAAAGGGTCAGCTAGAGATTGAGATTGTAGTTGTACATATTTTTAAAAATGAAAAGGAAAGCCTATGTAAAACTGTAAACTCTTTATAGGAATTTTTGATATAATCTAAAAGAAGACTACATAGGGCTCTCAAAGCAAAGATAGAGGTTCTTGCAGAAAGAGTGATGAAGAACTAGTGGCTGCCTTAAAAGATCACAAGCAAAGTTTTCCACACTATGAAAGCCATTGGAGGCGTTCTCATACTCCAGGCCGAAAATACTTAAGTTCTGAATTGAATTAATAAACTTGATTATTCGTAGATTTACATTACTTCATTTTAATTATTATTTTTTACATTAAAAATCCGTTTCAGGAAAAGCAATGTCTGTAAAAATATGAACTTAAATTTCCTCTAGCTCACTGTAAACTCAAGTATTTACTTTCTAAACACTGAAAGCGTTTAAACCGTTGTAGACGAATTTTAAACACTTAGCGGCGTTTAATGAGTAAACACTTAAGTGTTTAATTAGTAAACGTTTGTAGCGTGTTTTTGGTTATGAATAATAAAAATTTTGTTGATAAAACTACTAATCAATATTATATTAAAACATAATATCATTGCAAAAAGTGAAAAAAAATAAAAATTAAAAAAAATAAAAAAATCCAACCCGAGGCCGTTTCTCCAAGCGGCCCCCGACTAAGTACAACCACTTCCAATATCGCTTGACTTCCGTGATAGAACGAGATGCGCTTTACTGAATATGCTGAATGGTACCCTTAGCATATATGCGTGAAATATGGGTCGCTCATATTTTTTCTCGTCTTATCACTGCAAATCTCAGCTTTTGAAAGTGTTTTATTTCAAAACGCTTAAAACGTTTTATTTTGTCGTCACCCATTTGATTATCATTGTCGACACTTTTAAAACAGTAAAAAGTTAATCAAATGGGTGACGTCAAAATAAAACGTTTTAAGCGTTTTGAAATAAAATACTTCTAAAACCTCAGATTTACAGTGATACTGATAATTTTAAATTCGTAATATTTAAGCAGCTTTATGGTTTTATTTTCAGATTAAAAAAATACTTGTCAACAAAGGCGTATCAGGATAAACTAAGTTAAACAAATAAAAACAAAAAATGAAGTAAAAAAAGGCCAAAAAATGAAGAATGGGTATATTCTAAAATAATTTTCGATGTAATTTAATTTTGGTTACTTTTTTTACTTCTGTTTATTACTCAAATAACAACAATTGCATTTTTTTGACCATTTTGAAAAAACAATTTAAAATTTTTTATCAGATCTCGTAGAGAATTTTGGGACCTTTAATTTAAAAAAAAAATAAAGTTCAGTTCACATGAGCTCGAGATCTAAAACTTTTTGTATTTTGGCCAATTGTTAATTAACAATAGTTTTATAGAAACTTATTTTCAAGCGTTATAATGTAAGTATTGTTTATTGAGTGATTTTTTTTGGTTTTTTCTTAAAATTCTAGGTCTTTTGTATGATAATAAAAATTACCCGATAAAATTAAATGTGTTTATTTTTTTTATTTCTGAAAAAAGTACCTCTAAATGGATCACCCAGTATTTCATTTTTAGAGAGACACTTCCCACCCCCAAACACTTTACCGTTTAAAAACAAAGCGCTAGGGCGTTTAGTTTCCCATAGGTGTTTTATCATAACTAAGTGTTTACCTTCCCAAGTGTTTAATTGGCGAATAAGTGTTTTACTTTTATACACTTGTGCTTAGGTTAGAATTTTTTGGTAAACACCTTACGCGTTTAATTTCTGTTAAATGCTTTAAGTGTTTAAGAACCAGACACTTCAGCGTTTAAATTTTTTGCATTAATCGTTTCTTCTGTTTTAAAAGTAAACACTTCCCACCATTAAATACTTTATCGTTTAGAAATAAAACACTAGAGTGATTTATTTCAAAACACCTGCTAAACACTTGGATTTGCAGTGCATTTATTGAAAGTGTTGTTATTATTGTAGTGTAGTGGTATAAGTCCATTTGGAGCTAAAAAAAATTTATTTTCTTTAATAAATTTTATAATTATTATGTCATAATAAAATTTAACGGGTTTATAGTGGCAAAAACATCCCCGGTATTGATAATTGCTTGTCAATATTTTTAAATTAATTTAAACGCAAACCCTTAAATATCTCGATATATGAGAAAATGGACTTATACCACACTCAAAAGAACGGCTCATTTTATCCTTTTTTGTGCATCACGGGATTGGTTTTTTTCTGAAGTCGGTTTTTCAAAATTTATTTTTTGAGGTTAGTTTTTTGTTTTAACATCTTCAGTCATTTCCAAATTAATTCACGGATAGTTGATCGTTGAACAACGTGTTAAAATTATTGAAGCCTGCATAAGAAGTTTCTCGGGCGCATAATCTCCCGAAATAGTGAAGTCAGTTGGCGATTTGGCACCGCTAGACTTCTTTCTTTGAGGCCTGAAGAGTAAAGTCTATGCCAACAAGCCAACCACTATCCAGCAACTTAAAGTCGAGACTTCATGGCGCATTGATGAGATTGAGGAGGAAGTATGTCAAGATGTTATAAAAAAAATTTGATATGCGGATCGCCGTGTGCCGCCGGAGCCGTGGGGACATTTGGCGGACATTATCTTTCACACTTAAGGTCGATTCACACAAATCAGTCAGAGTTCAGTCATTGTTCGGAATCAGAACCGTCGCCGTTCAGGCTCAGTCAAAATGATGACTGTATTCAGATACATACCGCCGCCTGATTGTAAGAACTATGTAACTCCAAATTTTGTGATTTTGAGTTATCATAGTTTCATGTAGTCAATATCAAGCAGTATTTAATGCAAAGATCCGGCAACTTGTTAAAGCAAAGTAGCGAGAGCAACATCTATTAAACAATGTAAAAACTGGACAAATGAAAATACCGCACTTATTATCATGTTACGAATAGGTAACTAGAGAATTTTACTTTTTACAGAATTCTGAGTTGCCTAGTTCTTGCACTCAGGCGGCGAATGACCCTCAGTTTTTTTACTCCATTCAGTAATTTTTTTCCTGTCAAGTGTATCATACCTATACCTATTTTTGTGATGGAGTTTTCGAAGGAGGACTTGGCTATTACAGCTTTCATTTTGGCCATTATAGCTTAAATTTTAATGAATGACGATCTATATTTAATTCTTCCCCAATTTTATTCCATATGCCATTTTTGAAAGCACTATTACTTAGCAGGAGAAGGTAAAATGTGCTCGGTAGAATTGAATTTTGTAACGCATGTGCAGTAAATATACCGCCTACAAAAATGTTATTGCTTTTAAAAAAGTTGGAGATTACACAAAGTTGAAAATATTATAATTTTGAAAAGTAAATTACAACAAAATAGAAAATTTTCGAGTTATGTATGTATGTGTTCGAAAACTATCACAAAAAAAATCCTTCTAACTGTCTTTGGAAAAAATCAGGATCAAAATAATACCAATAGATTTCTTGTATAAACAAGTTAAAACTTGCTACACACTGCGCATGTTACTCTGCGCATACCCAAAACATTTTTGTTCTACGCGCACATTTTACCTTCTCCTGCACATGCGTTAAAAATTTCAATTCTACCGGGCACATTTTGCGTTGTCCTGTGTAGGTGCGACAAGTTTTACGACAACGCATGCGCTAGCTCGGGGTCAGGTAGACTGCGCAGGACTCTTGCCCCCGAGGGATCATAAATCTCAATAAAGTAATCTGTGCAATTCGAGGCCACCCAAATTTTGTCAATCAGGGTCATCATCGAAGATAGAAGTGTAATCCTCCACAACGATATTAGCCATAAGTGAATTAGCAAATTAAACTATGGAAATTTTTCTCGAATATTCTCGAAAGTTGACAAAGATTTCCCTAACGTAAATAAGACTTTGTTTACCAATTCAAAAAAAAATTGAATTAGTTTAAGGGGGAAGTCGAAGAAGGAAGAACTTTCTACAAACTCGGGAACCACCAGGAAAATTCAAGAAAATCTAAAATCATTTTCTATTCTCGCTCTATTAATATTTTCTTTTGTTTACAGTCATCTTTACAATTTGGCAATAAGAATAATGACAGAAACAAATTAATTATTATTAGACAACTTTCTACAATGATTTATCAGTTAATACCATTTGGAATAATGTGATCAATAAAAGCGATTATATAAAAAAACGTCCAGCATTTTTTTCAGTTTCACTAAAAAACCTTTGACAGTTTGCGGACGTTTCACTCCATACAACGATTTATGAGTCAATCAACAAAGAAAAGAAAACTGAAATTTGTAGACAACATATACACGCGAATCACAACAAATTATATTAATGATCTATGAACAAACGGACAAAGGGTCTTTTTTATTATTAGCAAAGAGATCATTTAAGGCTGCAAAAACCTTACTTACAACTATTAAAGGTCAATCAAACTTGCCTTGTTTTATCTCACAATTATCCACTGCAAAATCGTGCAGTTTAAATCTGCTTTTAATCACTTCAAAATCGCATTGATCACCTTTAATTATGTGGAAGAATCTCTCTACTAAACTCCAACACTTATGGCAGCACTTTTGCACTTGAATTCGGTCAATGTTGCCGAACTGGTTTCACGGGCTAAAGTCGCGGATGTCGTCACTAATGATTCGCCACAAACAGCTCTATATGCACCTGCGTAATCCGAGTTGCCGTTATTTCGTTATGGTGTCACCACAAATTCAGTTTAGATACTACGTGTGCCCCTTCGCGTGCGCGGCGTTATCTTTATAGAAATTTCACTTAGCAGAAAAATAACTCTGCACTGGTGCACTTCTTTTCACTTCGGATGTCTTTGAAGTAACTGATATTCAGCAATGTTAAACAAATTTAAATAGACCCAAGTTAAAACTTTTCTCTTTCTTCCGCTGTTGGCTAACTTCTTGATGGTAGCTGAATGGAGGATTGTTCACCTCTTCGCAAAGAAGTCATTGCAAACATATCGTGGCCTATACAGTCAGGCACAAAAGTCTCCTCAATGGTCGAGATGAGTTTGACGAACGCTATGGTTTATGGTTTTCTTTTACCTTTCTTCTACCTCCGCCTAATTGGAATGAATTGCTTGCGGCTTAAAGCTTTCAAGACTTTATGTTAGAGATCAAGTTCAAGATTTATGTGGGATCATAATCCCCGAAAAGTTTTGGTTTAACACTACCTCAACGACTATCACTGAAACTGACACTGGCCTAGGCTTGTTTGGTGGAAGCGGGTGTCTGATGTCTGCACTACCGAAACCTTTCTTTATATTGTAGTAAATAGCTTACAAATTTGCGGTTTAGGTACGTGAGGTAGCTCAGGGTTTCAGTCCATATGCACACAATAATTAAAGCGTCTGCCATTCCTCTGGCATTGCAATATTCAGCTTCAAACGTAGCACTCACGGTCTTCAGGCGATTTCGTAACGTTGAAGAAGAGGTCGTTAATGTGAAAGTGTTTTTGGAATAATAATTTTCTTCTCAACAAACACAAAATGGGAACTATATATTAGCAATTATAAAAGATATTCGAGAATAATTTATAATTCAGGTGCGGCGTTATTTGCATTTTTAATACAATTTTTTTAATGTTTCCTTTCTTTGTGATTTGTGAGCTGTGATACCGCAGTACGGTAATAATTAGAATTTCACTCTTTTATGAAAATTAATGTTATAATAGGTAGATGAAAGCGGCAACCCCGTCCAAGGTCGTACATTGGTACTGAAGAACGCCGCAGCGCGCCGTTTAGTAGCCGCACTCGTAAAAACCTTTACAGTAGTAGAGACTTTAGACCCCGTCATATTCAGGTGCGGGGTCAATTTCATTTTCGAAACCTCTCTCAAGCCCTCTAAGAAAGGGTTTTAAATGCACAATGACTAATCCGAGGTAGAGTTAGGTTAGGTTAGGTTTGGTAAAACCACACCCACTAGGGAATCCACTTAGCCACACCTTTGGGCCCACTGTAATGCCATTTTCAGGCCATTTCAACCATTTAATAAAGCTCTTAATAAAGCGACAGAGGTCGAGAACACTGGCATTTTGCAGATCACCCAATTCGTTAAGAAAAGATGAGCCAAGAAAGATCCATCTTCTTCTTGCTAGGGTCAGGCAGTTTCCTCCTCATCTTCATTGCCACAACTTCTACATAAGTCATTGTGGGGAAGTCCGAGTCTCTCAGCGTGCGGGCCAAAGGAACAGTGACCGGTCAGAGATTATGAACGCTTTGCGTCCAAAGTCGGCCATATTTCGGCACACCGCCGCTGTGGTCCATCTCAGCCCAGTTCGAGCTAAACTGATTTATCTCATAGCCAGTTTAAGGGTGGCTAAGGGCATTCCCATCTGGGTTAGTTCGGCTCGGAAAAGATACCGCAACCTACGTTGTTCCCAGTTTTAGAGCCATCTGTATAGATACATAATGACCCAGTCGTGATAACACCATCTGTTCACTCGTCTCTGGCCGGAATGATGGTATTGAAAACTTTTTCCAAGGTCCACGTAGGTGTAGTGTAATCCAGGTTGTCCGCAACGGTGGTGAACCTCCTAAAAGTGAATGAGTGACCATGTGGATAAGACATCCAGCGCCACTGTTGAGGTGCTTTTCATCGCACCACTAATGCACAGCTCAGCTGTTCTTTGGATCCTTTCAAGTTTCTTACAAAACGTAGTTTTCTGTAATGCAGTCCACCATACCGACATGTCATGCATAAGTATAGGTCTGATTACGGCTGTATACAGCCAGTGAACAATCCAGAGTTTAAGGCTCCACTTGATTCCAATCGTTCTTCGCCATAGGAAGAGAGCTATTTTGGCCTTATTTGCTCTCTCAAATAGATTAGTATAGATGGTTGCAAGCCAATCAATATTTTTATATATTTCTTAACTGGTGTGTTTTTACGGGCTCCGGTAGTTACCCTAACGCCCAAATCCTCTACCAGAGGACCGGATCCGTGAATTTTACCCAGGTGGCCCAGCTATAGTAAATTTCAATAACATCTGTTAAATACATAATACATAACACTTAAAGGCCGGGCCACACATATCCGCACCGCGTCCGCACCGCATGACGGCCGTGTGTTGGGTAACACACGGAGAGAAATTAAACAAGTAAAATTTGACGCGGTGCGGACTCGGAGACGCGGAAAAGTGGGGACTGACTGGTAAGATTTCACTTGTTTACTTTTCCTCCGTGTGTTGTCCAACACACGGCCGTCATGCGGTGCGGACGCGGTGCGGATATGTGTGGCCCGGCCTTAAGACGTGTATTATGTCCTTTGCCGCCTCTTTTAATTCGACAAAAACTTCTTTTGCTGCCAAAAATTACCTTCCGCATAACCAAGTAATTATACAGACTGTGTTGCTATCATAGGCGCTTGCGATACGTGTCGAGCTTACTGCAGTCGTTGAACGAGTTTTAGGGCAAAGGGTGAAGAGGCGCTTAGAGGGGAAATCAACGCTTCTGGACTCTATTTCTCGCGTTGATTTCACGCACACACTTGCATTGACGTTTGGTGGGGTGAGAAATTTTAAATTGTAAACATTGTATTTTGTTTGGCGAAAATACACATACATAGATAATCATAGTATGTACAATAATATGGTGACTGCAGTAAGCTCGCATCGTGTCGCATCTCGGTGCGTGCTTACTGCTGAGCTTACTGTAGTAAGCTCGACACGTGTCGCATCCACCATAGAAATATAAACTAACACGGAACGGCTGTGTTGTGTAAAAACCCCGTACGTGAGCGCCCACACTAAAGGTAGCTTGTTTAAAAAGACTGCAATAGTGTGCAAGAAGCAGGGTACGAAAATGCTCACTCATGAGGAACTCGTGAGTGAGCACTTATAAATTCCTCATTATAAAATCACTCTCACTCATGAGTGAAGAAAAGGTTTTAACTTCGGCTTGCTCGCACTCATGAGTGAGGCTGTGTACATAGACTGCTTATGCAGATGAGTGAGGATACAATTGTGCACAGGAGCGGGAATGAGCGTATAATGAGTGCAGTCACCGCTCACTCACCCAAAAAGAAAAGAAGTTGAATAAGGATTGTTTCATAAAAAAGGTTTTAAATATATATTATAAAGTTATTTGGTCAAAACTAATGATAAGGAGTTAAAAGCTCTTTCAACAAAGACTTGCGTTGCTGGAACTGCAACTACAACCTGCGCTACTTTTTTGAGGTCATTATCGTGATAGGCTTTCCAATATTGCAGAATTTTTGTATCGAGAGGTAATCTTTTACTTTAGGCATTACAGCAAGTCACTGTCATAGAATTCTTGCTCGCACAACCCCACCCATTCCCAAGCCTCAAATCATGACGCACAAAATTAAACCAAAGCCACAAAAACTCATGGGCATGTTTGGACATTTCTGGAAAAAATTACTCAGACACGAGTAAACAACTTTCGCTCGTGAGTGAGGAGTGAGTTGAATTGGTCGCACATAAGTGAGGATTTTCATACCCAGAGTTCCTGAACAAATTACTCACACACGAGCGAGCGCACTATATAGCAAACAACTCTCATTTTTCACTTGGTTGGTTTGTTTACACCCGCAAAAGCAGGGTAGGTTATTGAGTGAATGGTGGCGTGCTAAGTCAATATCCGGCGGCATAGATTTTATGCCAGGAACTTTAAAACTTATTTTTATAAATATGTGTTGAAATATTATATGAATTTGTATCATTTGCTGTTGTTATTTTATAATTGTGCTTTTAAAGTTATATATTATTTTAGACTTCCCAAAGAAAATTTGTTTTTAAAACATGTTATTTCTACATATTTACGCCTGCACTGCCTGATCACTACTAGCCCAGTGAACTCAAATACATCAGAAATTGTGGTAGGCTTAATCCGTTTATATTTCTATGGTTGCTATTGATGCATTTCTCTGGACTGAAGTTTTCCATTTACCCATTCTAGGGCCAGGCTAAAAAGTATTGGGCCAGTCCATCCCTCGCCTAAGAACTTTTCGTACTTCGAACTCTTCTGTTACTTTATTTTGGATCCTTGCTTTCGCTATCCGCTACGCATTAGATCAGTCGCACCAGCTTTGAGGGCACTTAACTCAACTCTTCTCCACTCAACGCCACTCAACTCAACTCATAATGCATCTATAGTTGCGACATATTTACATCATCATAATAAAATAATTTTACAGTTATAAAAAAACAGGAATTGAATATTGCCAATAAACCGACTAGTTTTACCTTTGTTTGTTTTATTTCATTTTATTCTTGCAACGTTTCGACTTCATCAAAGTCATCTTCAGGCTAAAATTTACAAAATAGAAATTGATGAAAAACATATTCCCTAAGTTATTCAATGTTGACAATAAAATAACAAATTACCTAAAGTTACAAATCTTGTCATTATCCATCAAATGTTCAACATCTTTGTCAAAATCACAGACATCAAAACAACAAACTAGAGATAGCTCAAAGATGTCACATAAAAAATAATATAAATTGTATCAATGCGCAAACTGACACTGAAAAATTGAGCGCCGTTTACAACATGATACTTATACACTGACCAGCACAACGAGATCAGTGTGAATGAGTCCTTAGTCTTTAAGTACATGTGCAATCACTTAACCTCTGTGATAAGAAACTTGTTTGGTTATGTTTAATTTAGTTTCAATGTTGAAAATTGTTAAATTCTAAAGCATTGTTGTTTCGTGAAACCATGACTAGTCTAGGTTTATTTTTAACTCTATTGATGTAAACAAGACAATGTTTTTATGGTAACTTCACTGTTCTTAAAAATGTGAACAAGAATTGTGTTATGTCTGTGATTTTGACAAAGATGTTGAACATTTGATGGATAATGGCAAGATTTGTAACTTTAGGTAATTTGTTAGTTTATTGTCAACATTGAATAAGTTAGGGAATATGTTTTTCATCAATTTCTATTTTGTAAATTTTAGCCTGAAGATGACTGTGATGAAGTCGAAACGTTGCAAGAATAAAATGAAATAAAACAAACAAAGGTAAAACTAGTCGGTTTATTGGCAATATTCAATTCCTGTTTTTTGATAACTTTGAACATATTTTCACCGACAAAATTAAATTCTAAAGAATAATTTTACATTTTATTCCCATATGAAACGTACGCCATCTGTGGGCAATATTGCAAGACAAGATTTAAATTCAAAAAAGGTATAGAAAATGGCCCTCGAATTTCGAGTGCTGGGGCCAACTAGTAATACTTAATACGTAGTAAAAAGCTCATAGTACATAGTATATAGTACACAGTATATAGAACACAGTACATTGTGTACACACTGTACACTCAGTACACTAATTCATAAGTTGTCATTCGTAAAAATCGGATTGCTTTTAAGTTAAGTTAAGTTAACGGTGATGATTTTTCTAGCTTTACTCCCCATAAAACGTCCGGAAATAAGCTTCGGTTCAAAACCTTCTTTTGTCTCACCAAAGGTCCTGAGAGGTGAATTGATTATGATTGCAGCCACCTCTTCCACCTCTAGACCCTCGTCGCTTATAAGCAATAGTAGCGTGAGTACCTTTCAGTAGTACGACGAGAGAACCCTATTGTGTGGCGCTAAAAGTACTCGAGCATCCCTCCTCTATCTGACTGGTCTTTAGCCGAGATGAGGCCCCATAAGACTTCTTCGCAGAGTACTCTCCATAAATTCGAACCTCTCTAAAAATTTCTTCAAGAAATGCGCCTCGCACCTGATCCCCCGTTACTATCTGTTAGGAGTCGAAAGAGAATAGTGTGTTCTTGAAACATAAAGGCGCTTCGCTTCCGTTCCGTGACCTTCTGTTTAGAAAAATCTAGTTAGAAATAGAATAGTTCGTATTTGTTTAAATGAATCTACAGTGTTTTTTCATCGCTATAATATTAAATAACTAATATTAAAACTTTTCTAATTGTTTTCTATTCTATTTTAGGTGGCTGTTGTGGCTCAACAAAAAAGCGAACAATTGTTGGTGGCTGGGCGTGGGCATGGTGGCTAGTAACAGATGTCCAACGGCTATCATTAGAGGTGATGACCCTTAACCCAATGTGCGAAGGTGTCGAAACAGCCCAAGGTGTACCATTGACTGTAACCGGTGTTGCTCAATGTAAAATCATGAAGGTATTTCCATCGCTTCACATAAATTTCAAATTTTTTTCATTTTGTTATTTATTAAATAAAAATAGTTCATTATATTTTTAGCTAGTCTTAAATTTTCTACAGTTAAAATTGGTTTTAGGTACATCTGGCATGTTTGGATATTCAATGCAGCATGCATGAATTCTACGATCCCCGCTCACTTCTCTATATTATAGAATTTGATTAAATTAAAAAAAAATATAAATAATTTTTTTATATTCTTTTGCTCTTATTACATTCTAGCTAATCTACTAACCGCTTGGACTTAGAATTCCCCTAGCATCGTATAAATTGATCAAAATCCTCGTAGTGGATACCGATTTTGTAGTTGGCTGATTAAAAAATTATTTCATTAACTTATTTTTTTAGTGGTATTTAGTAAATATTAAGTATTAATATATATATACAGGAAGTAAGTCTAACACACTCTGCACTTGATACACATTACACTAAGCAGCTACTGTTGTTCTTAATATTTTCAATTAATTTTTGTAGGGGTGTGCACGTTACATTAAATGTTAATAACAACTATAATTTATTTCAGTTAAATTTACGAAAGGTGATGCAAGTTATTATTAACAAAAACAAAATTTTTTAATAAATAGAATTGTACAAACTTATTGAGAAAATGACAATTATTAACAATTTGTAAATTATTCTTTGAAATATGTATAATTTTAAAAAGGAAGCTGGTCATATCTTTGTTCGCCGCTCTGACGACGAATTGTTGCAGTTATCTTTCCCATAAATGGAATTGTACCATTTGTACCATTGGACTCGTACATATCTAGAGGTAATGTGTATTAAATATAAGGAATCAATGAAATGCAAAATCCAGATCAAATACAAGCGCTCTAGATGACAGGCTGGAAAGCGCCACATCTACGAGTTAAAGTTCATGTCTATGGACTTCAACATTTCCTTCTCCCTCCTCTGCTCTCTGAACCCCCTGCTACCCATGAAGCGTCTAAACTCTAAAATAATCGACTTTCTGTCTTCCTATACCGGTTCAACTCCTTCAACTAAAGCCGCTTTGCTCCATTTACTATAGATTTATTGAAATTTACTTTATTTATACAAAACGTAGCTTAACCCGTTGCTCGCTCTAACAACTCCCCAACCACAATAGAAAATCATTTCTTATACCAAACAACTACTGCCTCGCGGTTACTTTCACAGATTTTCTAACTTTGCCGATCCTGCCTTCTCCTCACTAACTCAAATAAGTACAAATAAGCAATAAATAAGGAAATACATACAGTATTGGCCAATACTAAATCACCCCCCCCCCCCCGTATCTCTCTCTGAATCCGATTCAACAAACAAAGGGTAAAATGTTATGAAAACACTCGTTCGTTATAAAATATATTCACTGAAAAATGACTCGTCTATCGAACGTCGTAGGGTTTTTTCGAAAAATTGATTTAGAAAAAAATGGCGCTAATTTGAACTTTTTTTCTTGATTTTTCGAAAAAATTCGGCGAAATTCGCTTATAAAAGCTATAGATTTTGGACTGTATTTTAAGAAACTTTTTGTTTTTTTGTTCTAGATTAAAAATTGTGACCTGTAGCGGTACGCCCATGTCGAACGTCCGAAATTTTTTTCCTCACGTACGCCGCCAGTTTGTATCGTAAAATTAAAATAAAACTTGCTCTTTGTAGTTAAAGACTAGTACTTTCATATGCACAAAACCTCATATCTCTATCGTGGTACGTGGTACGCCTAAGAAAATCACGTGAAATTTAGTGTTCACAAGGTGATATTACCCCTTAAGTGTCCTCGCTGTTCGCTTCATTTTTTTCAGTTGCAGATTTTTCTGGTATTTCGTTGCAGATCTAACTTTTACTTTCCAGAACTGCAAATCTGATTAAACTTTTACAAACTGCATACACCCTTGCTCCAGAAACTAAGTTCTTACATGCGCGGCAGGACCGTTCCACGTTTGCACCATAATAACATCTATCCAAATAGGAAAAGTGTCATTGTCATACTTGTTCATAAATCCATATCTCTTACAGACAGATCTTGTGAATTCAGTTATATCCGGTCCTACCTCGCTACCGTTTGTGCCTATTTAGAAATAGAACAAAGTATCTTTCTGATATACTTACTATCAAATGTCAAACATTTTTGTTTTTCATGGTTTCTTTGACACTAGAGGCATAACTCCCTACTATCCATAGATCTTATTTTTAGCCCATCTAAGATATCCGCGTTGCCTAACTGGTAACTCACACTAGCCTTGAGGGCAGTAACCATTTGACCATCATTCCCCGTGTTCTTTTAATGAACTGGGTTTTGAGAGCTTTTGAGGAGCTTTTGAGTTCCCATACAAAATCGAAGAACCAGAAGACCCAGATAAAACCTGGGTTTTCGATTTTGTATGGGAACTCAAAAGCTCTCAAAACCCAGTTCATTAAAAGAACACGGGGATTATCCGCTTGAACCTTGCGCTCGCCAATACAAAACACCAGTCCAAAAGGAGCTTTTTTCGACAAAGATTACAGATCAGTCGTCATCCTGCTCACATTAGGAAAAATTAAAGAAACTTTTCCCAAAGCTAAGAGACCGGTGTCAAGTGAAGGATTTGGGATGTCTAAACATAACTTTCAAAACCCGCAGTTCGAAAAAAGGGTTGTTTTTTAGATATATGTGAATTTTATAGTTTTTTCGCCTCTTTCTCTATTTTGAGGAGAAACTATATATTTTGGCCAAAATATCAAGAAAGCAAAGTTGTAGAGCATAAAATTACCTACAAATTTTGCTTTTACTATTTTTTCGAATTCCGCATAGTTTCGCCGGTATAGGGTGTTTTGCGCGGAATTCGAAAAAACAGTGAAGACAAAATTTGTAGAAAATTGTATGCTCTACAACTTTGCTCTTTTTATATTTTGACTAAAATGCATAGTTTCTCCTCAAAATAGAGAAAAAGGTGAAAAACTATAAAATTGACTTATTTTTCTAAAACAACCCTTTTTTCGAACTGCGGGTTGTGAAAATCATGTTTAGACAACCCAAATCCTTCACTTGGCACCAGGTCTCATAGCTGTGGGAAAAATTTCCAAAAAACAGCGATGTTTTGACTAATTTGAGCAGCCTAGTTAGTACATTCAAAACGCGCGTTTGGGTGTCAAAACATAACACCGTTATGAAAATTGTTTCCTATATGTTTTTTGGGTCCCTGATTACTCGGAGTCCCAGAGTCCTAAAAAAGAACGTCACAGTTAAAAATGCAAAAAAAACGTTTTTAACGGTTATTCGCGATAATTTCAATAATAATCAAAAATAATCCCATGAAATACACTTTTTTTAATATTTACTAGCTGACCTTGTCCTGTCCAAATTTCAATAAATTTGTTGTAATCGTTTTGTGAATTTGTGAAAAAGCTATTGGAAATGTGTAAACAAAGCAAAAATGAGTGAGTGATAATTATATGAGGGGTGTCGGTTCAAAAGGTACTAAAGACAACATAAGCAAATTTTGGGAAAACAATAAAAACTTATGGTTTTGTCTGTCCTTTTTTTTCCTTTAATATAATTGCTTAGTCCAGAACATACTGCAGCTAATATTATAGAATGGTTTTGAATTCTTTTATTTAAATAGATATTATTATATATGCCCTATTGATAAACCATAGAATAATAAGGAATAACATGCTTTTTACACTATTAGGTATACTATAAATCAGGCTCCAGACATTCACCTTCTTCTGCCTCAGAATCTTGTACTGATTCATCGCTGATAGTTCCTATTATTTTTATCCAATAAGATGTATTTGTACCAAGCAAGTTCCGACTGCTCAGCCTAATTATCACCGAATTGTTTATTCAATAAGCTGATAACATCCTTTTTTTGGCAGCAGGGAAACTTTTTTGAATAGATGGTAAAGACCTTAGTTCTTTGTGGGGTCTTTTACCTTTTTTGAATCCGGTACATTTCCTGACTCAAATCTCAAAATTTAAAAAGCTTGGACACTGCAACGTGTTCTGCCATTCTTTTTCATTGCAATTCTCTTGAAAGGCTGAATAGCTGGTAGTTTTTTATAATGTTCTTCTAATCCTTTAATGTCAAAAAGGGGCCGGTCGCTTCCAAGTTTCTTCAAATAACCATACTTTTCATAATTGAATACTATTCGCCCTTTATAGTGATGACGTGAGTCCTTCTCCAATCTGGCAAACACTCGATCAGCGGGCATAAAGCTATGACCTCTGACAAGATAAAACAGGCAGATCTCTTTGATATTCTGTGGTGCTTTATTCGTTACCCAATGCATGAGAATGTGCAGTATGTGGCTATTTTTGTTTTGGCCAGCACAGCCGTCACAGAAAAATCTTAATTCCTCTACATTAGTAGGAAAATCTACTTCATTGAGAAAATTATACAACGCTAAACCCACTTTCACTGAACACCTGCCACAATAACATTCAAGCCATTTATAAAATTTTGGTTGTTTTGAATCTATTCCTACCATACATGCATTATAGAAAATAACCTGCCGAGAATAGTAGGCATCTTGGCATTTCGGAGTATAGCAGCGTTCGGGCAATGTAGTTGGCGGTCGTGTGGATGGCGAAGTTTACTCTTTTACCATTTTCCAACTGTACGGTCAAGTGGACAACAGTGTCGATGTCTTTCATGAATGGCCAGTGGAGAAATGTCAAAAATTCCATATAAAAGGTACGTTCAGTTTTTTCTCAATTTTCCGGACAACTTTTCCAATATTTCTTTCCCTAAAAACCTTATTTTGACTATTATGAACCCTTTCAAAAAATTAGCCAAATCTGTCCGTCCAGCCGTTGTCAAGTAAGGCGCTTACCAACGAGCAGCCTCGTCAACAGCGCCACTTATCAGGTTCAAAACTATCCTATCTTTCAATCTGGAACCAACCATACACATTTAAAAAATTTCATTGAAATCGGTTGGGCGGTTTCGGAGATTAGCGTGTACGAACGTCGTGACACATGATTTTTATATGTATTTATGATTTTCTTACTTTTCCAATGCGCGGGGAAACTTCTCGAGGCCGAGACGAACAAAAAAAACAAAATTCATCGAAATCAGTCAATCCGTTTTCGAGATATCATTAAAAAAGCCGTTCCATTCAAAGTATGAGAAAATGAATTTTCTTCATAAGTTTTTTTCGTGGATTTTTCCGATGTTTTAATAGTTATTCTGCTATTCGGTGGGAGACAAATCCAACAAATCAAA
Organism: Thereva nobilitata; assembly: GCA_963855945.1. NCBI lineage: Eukaryota > Metazoa > Arthropoda > Insecta > Diptera > Therevidae > Thereva > Thereva nobilitata. The sequence goes on from OY979697.1 coordinate 41,253,271, forward strand.
AATCATAAAAATCGGTCCAGCCATTCTTGAGTTATAAATGGTGTAACTAACCCGACTTTGTTTTATATAATATAGATTCGCGAAGGTGATACCAAATGAAACGAAATTTTATGATAAGGAATAATCTTAAATGGTAAAAACCACCTCTAAATCGACTGAAAATAACAAAATCTAAAAAATTGTTCTATGCTTTAAATTCGATTGAGTGCGTATTGTTAGGCAAAAATAAATTATTTTTATCCCCTAACAGGTTGAAACTACCCCTAACATTTTAAAAATTAACTTTAAATAATAACAAAAAATTCAACCAAAAATTAAAAAAAATTTTTTTTGCATTTAAATTTTTTTTCAATGTACTTTTTTTCTGTTTCCATTTAGGGTTGGTTTAGCCACCTTAAAAGGGCGTTAGAATAAATTTCCCAATTTTTTTAATAATATGTCATCAAAAATAAAATTTATATGTTTAAAAAAATTTCAAACGTCGAGGTTCCATGTTATAGGCCAGACAAATTGTCGAAAAAACCTCGTGCCAACCGAGCCATCCGCAAGCTCAAATATGAAAGAAATAGGAAAAAATCGGTAGAATGGATGAACTACTTTTGGCGCTCGTAGGCCTTTGGGAAAGTTTCCAAAAAGGCGCCAAAAAAGTAACCGTTTTCGGCGTTAATCTTTGTACAAAAAACAGGTTTATATAAAATTAGCTAATAAAACGAGGCCAAAATTAGTTCATCAAATTCTACGGAATTTTTCCTATTTTTTCCATATTTAACCTTAAAACTAATTTGGCGGGTCTATTAATACCATCAGCACGTTCTTTGGTATATGTTGTGCCAGTACAGGGCCCTGCTGTAATCTCGCCATTATTTTCGTAACTATATGTATCATTAGCCGTGTTCCTTTTCTACTTTTAAGTACTCGCGAGTAAAAAATTAAAGGAACGCAAAATTTGTCGATTTGAATAAAACCTATGAATTCTATGTGAGAGCAGGAGTAGTTCCAAGTAAATACGAGTAAAAAAGAGCAGAAAAGGAACACGGCTATTAATTCTGAATGTTTAACTAGATGAGCTTCCGTTACCAAACATATGTATATTAACGTAGAAAGAGTTCTAATGATTTTTTTTGACCCAGAACGCAATTGGCATTCCACGTTGTTATTCGCAACACACTACGATCCATTATGCAGTATTTTTGGGTTATACGGGGGTATATTATTATAATTATTTTCTAGTTTATTACGTCTTGACGAGATTTCGTCAATTGTCTTTTTCTTCTTTAACGGCTCTACAACCGGGATCCGATCCTGGACTCTCCCAACTGTTCTCTCCACCGGTCCTAATTCTGAGTCGACGTCATTCATTTTGGCATCCTTAAGCTCTGAGCGGCCTCGTCTACGCCATCCTTCCAGCGGAGGGTGGGTCTTCCTCGCTGTCGCACCCCATAGGTCTTACCGCAGAGAACTTTCCGAGCAGTCTCATCTTCACTCATACAAGCTAGTAGATGTCCTGCTCACCGGAGTCTACCGAGCTTTATTTTTTTCACAACATCTTATGTCGCAATAGCGCTCGTAGATCTCGTCATTGTAGAGTCTCCGGAATCGTCCTTCCTCACATAAGAGGCCAACAATCCTCCGAAGTATTTTCCTCTCGAACACCGTCTAGAGGTTAGAGTTCTTTTTGCTAAGCACCCACTTTTCGGATGCATATGTGAGGACCGGTAAGACCATCGTCTTATATAGTAAAAGTTTTGACGTTATGGTCAGATGTTTGGATTTGAAGAGCCTTGACAGACTATAGTAGTACCCGAGGTAGGTAAGTGAAATCGTCAATTGAATTTAACCTATTCTGCATCATCTGGATTAAGGCAATGTTGTTAGTTTGTACGCCTCAAGGCAGTTAGCATTCTTAGATACAATAGATTTGCCTTTGTCACAATTTAATGTTAGGCGAGGACCAGCGCAATTGACACATTGTGTTCGGCGCTGGCAAAACGCTGACATCTTTTACATTTGGGAATAAATTTATTTTTCCGGAGAGCCGCTATCTTTACTTTCATATTCTGAAAATATTCAATCCTGTAAATTTTATTAATGTTCTCAGAGTTTTCAAACGAGAAGTAGAAAGCGAACAATAGTTTCTTGATTTTTCTCTTTATTTTTTTGTTACATCAATTATTTTAAATCGTCTACTTTGTAACTCATTTTTTATATCTTCAGGCTCGCAAGAAAGATGTAAGTTCCTAACCATTACTTTGAGAAGCCTGATCATCTTATTTTCATAAGACTGCTAGATTCTCTGTAGTTTCAACATGCAATAAGTGATCTCCCCGCAAATTCAGTGACTAGACCACCCTCAAACCAGACCAGCCTCGGATTTTCCATTATGATTGAAGTACCACCTAGTCCTAGATTATTCTCTCCATGTGTTTTGTTCATTTCATATTTATGGATTTTAGTGGACTTTTTCCACAAGCATTCCTTACTGTAGGTATTTCTTTCCCCAATCCACCGTAGTTATACATACTATAAGAATGAATTTCCACAGTAAATGCACTCTCGAAAAAATATTTATTAATATTTTTTTGTGCTCATTACTAAAAAATTAAATTACTTGCAAAAGTTTTCGTAAATTTAATATAATTATAATTTATATATTTAAAAAATTTATTTTATATCATATTTTTAATATTTAACAACAATATTTTCTATAAATACTGATCCTCTAATTATGGCTGTATATACAAAATGCTTTCCAGCTGAAATGCTCTGAATGAATATTGCGCTATATTGTATATATTTTTTTATTTAATTGATGTTATAACTAATTAATAAATTATTTGTGAAATTAATTTTTCAGGCACTTATTAGAAGAAATGAATCAGTTTACTGTAAAAAAAACATTTCGAATATTATTTATTTTGTAAAGCTGGGGACTATGAATTTCAACATCATCCTTGGTTCAATTCTAAAAAATTTGGTTCTTAAATAATTGGCTGTTCTATTGACTATTTCAGTCAAGACTCTTGAATCATCACCATATTATGATTTTTGAGATTGAAATTTTTTTTATATTTTTGAACTTAACCTATATTTCAAATTAACTATAAACGTTAATATAAAGTTGAGAAATTATAAAGTTGTGTTTAATTGAATTTTAAATTAAATTGTTATTTCTTTCGATAAAGAATTCGCAAAATTTCTTATTTATCTTAGAAAGAAGCATAAAATCAAACGTGAGGCATCGGAAGACCCCATTTATGTTATCAATATAAGTTAGGTTTCAGTTCTAATTACAGGATTATTGTTTCTTAACCCTTTCCCGACCATGTAAAAAATGTAAAAAATGTACCAAAGCCAACATTTGTTAATCTTTCAAAAATAAAGGCCGTAACACAAAAATTGTCCACACATTATTTATAGAAAATTCTCCAAGCTTTCCAATTTTGGAAAAATTAATTGATTGACATATTTTTTTGGAGAAAAAGGTAGTTGAAGTTGACATTTTTGTTAAAAAAAACCGAAATTTTGACTTTGATGACTCATAACTCTTGAAGTTGGTAGGATATAACCTTCACTTTTACAGTTTTAGATAGGTGGGAGTATTATGCGTGCAGTGCTACCTTATTTATGAAAATAGAACATAAGGTTACAAAAATACAGGTGATATGCAAAACACTAAAAAAAACTTTGAGACGTCCTAGCGTTCGTCTATCCAAAAACTATCCACAGCCGGCCGCTTTGTAACTTTATGCAATACACCCTGTAAGTAAATGTATAGTATAACAGTACCCACCTCCGATTTTTTTGAAATTTTCAAATTTTATGTATTTTGGTGCGTAGAATCCATTTTTGAAAAAAATTAAGTGCCGCTGACGCACGGTTCCTGAGTTATGCAATTTCAAAGTTGCCAAATTTCGCTTATTTCGAACGTGAAAATCGCCATATTTCACCTCCGAATTTTTTACAAATTACATATTTTATGTATTTTGATACGTAGAATTCATTTTTGATTCTCCGATTTTTTTGAAATTTACATATTTTGATGCATACTTTTAAATAAATAAATTATATAAAAGAAAATAAATATTTAATCCAAGTATTAGCTGCTTTACAAAAAAAGCACACAATTCATCTTGCGCCCTCTACAAAATTAATTTTTTTTTGGTAAAGCAGACAACATTTGAATGAAACATTTATTTTATTTTATATAATTTATTTATTTAAAATCATACATCAAAATACATTTAATATCTAAATTTCACAAAAATCGGAGGGGAAATTTTGGGGACTTTTAAAATAAACGAAATTATGCAACTTTGAAATTGCATAACTCAGAAACCATACTATGGTAAACCACGAGGTAAGCTGTGTTTATGGTGTTTCACTGCACTGAACCACGAAAGTTTATATTTAAGCATGGAGGTTTTTGGACGCACCGCGGTTAACTACGAGTTAAAGAAAATGAAAATTTTTTTTCCATAAAATAGTCTTCGCTCTTGGCTTCAATTATTTCGTATGTGTCCATTAATTATTTATTTGCAATACTCCATGTGTTTAACATTAAAACAACTGTCAGAGAGTTGTTTTTATTCTTCTTCTTCTTAACTATCGCTAATCATGCTCCCGAGCAGGGTTAAAATTTAACTACACCATGGTTAACCACGGGAGTTTTTGAACGCCAAAAAGTTATGCTCGTGGGTATGTTGTATATTAGTTAACCATGTTTAACCATAGTAAGGTTTTTGAACGCGCTCCAGGTAACGATTATGTCACACTTATAAAATCTTTTTCAAAACTCCGCCTGTTATGAGCCTTACAACTGTTAGAGAAAAAACAGTATTATTTATGTTGTGTTACCAGATAAAAGAAATTATAAAGGCAGGCTGAGAAAATAATAAATAACAAAATGACCTAATTATTAAGTTTTTAGTCAGTTTTACCTTGGAAAGCATCTGTCCTGGGCCTGTAGCGCACGCTCTAGAAATGAAAAAAATGGAGGTAACCAGTTGTAATCGATACACTGAGAGAAAAGAATAGTAAATTATATTAAGCAGTCAGTACTTTCAACTGAACGTGATAGTAAATCCTCGTCGGACTAGTCGGATAGTACTATTAACTAAACGTCTGTTTAGTAAATCATACTGACCAGGAATAGTCAGAGATATGAAGCGGATAGTAAAAGGCATAAATCTGGATTTTCTAAAATTACTATTCGGTCAGTGAGAAGTACTGACGCATAGTTGTTAGAATTACTATTCGATCAGTGAGAAGTACTACGCTCAGTAATCAGAATTACTATTCGATCAGTGAGAAATACTAACGCGTAGTTGTCAGAATTATTATTCGGTCAGTGAGAAGTACTGACACTTTATAGTCAGGAATCACTAAACGGTCAGTACAATTCTGGTAATTTAATTTTTTTTATTAATAATAAAAATACAAAACTATAATTTTATATACATTTATATTTATTTTTAAAGTAAACTTAATCTGACAATCAAAATTATTGTATTTGATTTTAATCATGAGTTCATTTAATTCATTGCAACCTTATACATATAAGTAATCAAATATTAACCCTATAATCGCTGCTTAGGAGCCGAAAGTAAAAGCACGCACACGCAAGTTGGGTTCACTTGGGTTCTGGAACGCGTTGCTGAATTTCCTCACCACCTAATTCGAATTTCCATCGTATACCAAATGATTTCATCAGATTTTATTCATTTCATCCCCACAAAGCCTTACTGACCGTGCAGTAATTTTCTCCGTCGCACTGATTGTTTGGCTTTGCTTTACTGACCGAACAGTAATTATCATTGCCGTATCGGAGATACTTTAGTGGAGCGCTAGAATTACTATTCCGGTCAGTTGAAAATACCGACTAAATTTAAGTATTTGCTACTATTACGTAAAGTATATTTTACTATACGAAAAGGAATAGTAATAATAAATTATACTGCTCTTTTAGTATAATTTATTTACGGATAGCAGAATATTTGTACTATTCTGGTACTGTAAAATTTACTAAACCTTTTCCCTGAGTGTAGAAAATGCAAAAATGCATGAGTTGATATTGGCCGAATTTTTGACAATGACAACATTGTATATGTATAAAAACCATAAAAATGCAACAAATGAAAATTCAACTTCATCCCTTCTGGATTTGAAATGGGGGTGCGCTGCAGACTTATTCCCACAGTCGCCAAAGGGTTAAAAACAATTTTATCATTTAGAAAGTCCAAATTTTCGGCATAAAAAGTCAAAAATAGCTGTCTCTATCGTTACGTTTTACTTACAAGGGAACTCTCTTTGGTGTCAAACGCGCAGAACTGGCTTACATTTTTTTTCTGGCTCTTCTTATCAAAACAAAGCTAAAAATGCATATCACAACCCCTACCTTGTTGATATTTTTTATACCAATTTTTTAATTGTTTACTTTTACAATAAATTGCCATTTTAAAGTAAAAATTCAAACTGTTCTAATTTTTCCATAACTTCTTCCAAACCTGCCGAGTTACAGATCAAATTGAAGCTCGAGATTTGGACATTTGGAAATTCAGGGCGATTATCCCGGATCGTTCTGAGTGGGAAGAACTTATTCTTCCTGGGGATCCAAAATATCTCCACTGGTTCACGGACGGGTCAAAGATGGAATATGGCACAGGTGCAGGTGTCGCAGGACCGAACTCCAAAGGTCTCCATTGCAATGGGTAAGTGGCCCTCTGCGTTCCAGACTGAAATACATGCCATTGCGACCTGCGCTAGGCTCAACCTAGAGAAAGGTTTGAAAGGCGCCAACATTAAAATCTTTCAATAGGCCTTTCGCCTCTTATTGCAGAAAATACATACAGTTACCTTATCATTGGAATCCTCATGGTCCCGAGTTTCATCTGTTTCTGACTCTACCTAAAAAACAAGCCTAAGAGTTATTAAAGTTTAGGTTAGGTTAGATATGACTGAGCTGTCGGTTTAAGCTCATACACTTAGGCCAAAAGGATAAACCCATTGTGATGCCGTAGTGATCCCACTTTAAACCTGATGTTAAAGTGTCGTTCCTTCGCTAAATAATTTCGAGGAAGTAATGAATCTTCTAAGTTGCGGCATCCCAATCTTCCAGTTTTCCGCAAGCGTGTTTAGAAAGGGTTCACCAAATGTGGGTAATCTCCTTCTGCTTGTAGTACACTTTCCTCCTCATTCGGATTTTTACAGCTTCTGCAAAAATCGTAGGTCTCAAGATCTAAGCGGGTCGCATGCGTCCCTATCAGACAGTGTCCGGTCAATACTCCCACTATAACTGAGAGGTCTTACCCCCGAGGCTCAGTAGTGAAGTGGTCCCCCTGAGATTATTAAAGTTTAAGTAAATTAAAAATTTAGCGAAACGTTTTTTCGTAAACACCCTGTATCTTAGTTGATAGTTCCGATAGCCCCCTCTCTAGAACAATTTTTTCTCCAATTACATATACCCAAGAATCAACCCTCCATGTTAGTCGTTAATTACTCAAAAAGTAATGAACCGATCTGGCTAAAATTTTTGTGCATTATCGGGAGAGCAAAGCCACCATCTATTTAGCCCTCTATGTGCAGTTGTTTTCGAGTAAAAAAATAATGAAAATAACGTGGTTTGAAAACATTTGGAAGCTGCTTGCAAGATCACACTTGCACATAACGACTTATACTGAAAGTTAGCAGGATCGGAGATATTGAAAGAAATAGAGAAAAAATTCACAATAAGCTAATTAAAAAATTATGCGGCGACCAATTTGTGGGCAAACTTAGCTAAGGCGCGCACTGAAGTGGGGTGGCTGAGAAGTGGCTTTGGCATGGTGATTAAGTTGCAAGAGGTGTGCTAGAGAAATGACGGCGGAATGGCATCGAAGTGGTTTAATGCGCACCGAAGTGGCAGAGACCACTTCGCGACACCGATTTACCACATGATATTTTTAATCAAAATGTGGTCGTCGGACGATAAAGTTGCTGTTGCATGTGCAAATTATTAAGCTTAAAAATAAAAAAAACAATAAGAAAAAAGTGCATTGGGTCCACCAACTGTGGCAAAAAATGCAAAATACGGCATTTAGAATGTTTATAAAGGTGATTTACACCTGGAAGAAAATAAGTTTAAACTTGTTTATAGGATCAACAAGGCCACATTTTGTAAATTACTAGAAAAATTGCGATCTACGCCCTCGTACGTGTTTTCCCAAAAAAAATAAAAACCCAAGTTGGCCGTGAAATGGCATGTCACTTCAAAATTAAACTTGTCGGAGACTAGTGGCAGCCAAATGGTGCTAGTTCACTTGCAAAACACCACACCACCGCCACTCCATCTCGATGCGCGCTGCGGCCCTTGATTCCGTGTGATTAAAATATTTCAACACCCACACCACCGGCACGGCAATTTCTCATCACCTCAGTGCGCGCCTTGCCTTAGGGTGTTCAACTACACCCTAAAACGAAGCGATTCCAACAATAATCACGCCTATGGGTCAAAAATCCAATGAAAATGCCTCGCCTACTAGAAGAAAAAGTAATGGCGAAAGTAGACATCCATGTCGTACTCTTGAACTCATCTCAAATCTGTTGGACAATTTTCCATTTTCCTGGCATATCGTCGTTGCGACCTTAAGATCTCTTATGTGCAAAATGTAAAACTTTAGGAAAACTGAAAAAAACTGTTTTGTGAAAAAATTACTTAAACAACTAGTTTTGCTTTAAGTTGTATACTAACAATGGAATTTAATGTTATGAACAAAACCTTTGATGTGGAGATAAGATATTTTTTGCTTTTTCATTCATGTGGAAGTAATTATCACTTTCACATAAGAGATTTCAAATTGCCAGCCAACTTTTTAGGACTACATAGGGTAATTTTTAAAAATGCAAAATGAGTTGAAGTATCAACATGGGAGTTTTTGCCATCAATGGAGGACATCATGAAGTTTACATTCAATTAAGGAGCGATCGTAATTCAGTAAATTGCTACACTATGATATTCAAGGTGTTAATATGATCTATGCAGAAACGGCCCTTTCTGAATCCATCCTTTCGTCTCCAGTATTGGATATACTAAATCTGCTTTGAGGCTGGAGTCGGCTTTCTACAATTCTGGCGGGATGCCATCTTTTCCAGCAGCTTTACCATTGACCAAGGCATGAATTGCGGTTACTTTTTCTATCTTGGATGGGGCACGAGTGGTTATTCCTATGGGCTTTGCATTTTTGCTGTGTTTTCAGGTTCCGGTGAAAATGAACCGTTTCGGGCGGCAAAGATATCTGCCGCCTTTTATCCGAACACTTGTTATTTTTTAGGGCCCTCCTGCGTTTTATTTGCCAAGTTGTATTCGAGATCCAGTGCTTCCGGTTTCTTTGGACATAACTGATGCTTATTTCCGCTGCTGTCAATATAGCGTCGTATTCCACAACTCTCCAATATTTGTTTCGTTAGAAACGCTTTGCTGGTTTAAGGTTTGCTGCAGTGTCCTAGCAAATTTTAGCCTTTTAATGCTGCCCCACAGAAGGTCTATGTTAAACCGGTTTATGCCTATGGTATCGCGTTAGGGTGAGTGCAGTACGCAGCGTAGATGGTAGAGTAGAGCATAGCTGCGAATACTCGCTTATAGAACTCTCAATGGGTTTTAAATGGGTGTGTGCATAACGCAGCTCGCTTTTTCTGCGAGCGGAAAGCGAGCTGCGTTATGCACACACCCATTTAAAACCCATTGAGAGTTCTATAAGCGAGTATGCGCAGCTATGCTCTACTCTACCATCTACGCTGCGTACTGCACTCACCCTTAGACGTGGCGATTTTGAGGCGAATAGTTGCTACTACCCAACGGTACATGTGCAAAAAAACATTTTTCTAAGGAGTTGACAAATGTTTGACTATTGTCTGACAAACATTTGGCAAAGTCTTTGCGAGAAAAATGTTTTCCGAAATGTTCAGGTAGTTATATCTTGTGTCTGTTTCGTCGGAAAAATAGACTCTTCAGAACAAACACTATTCAAATGCTTATCGAATGTTTATCAAATATTTGACAAACATTTGAAGAGTATTTGTTGTGTGGACACGGCCTAAGCCTCACGTGGTGCTGTTACATCGGACTGAGGACTTGACTTGAACTTGAACTGACACTTGAATCCGTGACAACAGCTTATCTACTTGAGAGCTTGACTTCAAGCTGGCTTGAAATACAGGGTGTCCCACGAAAAGTAACAAAGCGGCCGGCTGTGGATAGGTTTTGGATCGACGAACAAAAAATCGTATGGGTGGGGGGGGGGGGAAATCGTAACGGTTTAGCCGCTAGGGCGTTTTGAAGTTTTTTTGCTAGAGTTTTACATATCACCCTGTATTTTTGTAACCCTATGACCTATTTTCATAAATAAGGTATCAGTGTACGCAAAATACTCCCACCTATCTAAAGCTGTAAAAAAGAAGGTTCTACCGTACCAGGTTCCAGAGCAATGAGCCATCAAAGTCAAAATTTTGGTTTTTTTTTACTAAAATTTCAACTAAAACCACCATTTTCTCCAAAAAATACGTGATAAACCTAAACTTTTTTTTGCAAAATTAGAAAGCTTGGACAATTTCCTATGAATAATGTCTAGGGAATTTTTTTCCTACGACTTCTACTTTTGGAGTTAAAAGCAATTTTAATGCTAAAATTGGGTCTTTTTTAGTACTTTTTCACCTAAGCTTTGCTAAAAAGTACCAAATAAGCACCAAATAAGGTCAATTTCAACATCAAACTTGCTAATAACTTGAAAAGTAAAGGCCGTAGCATAAAAATTGTCTGGACATTATTCATTGGAAATTGTCCAAGCTTTCTAATTTTGCAAAAAAAAGTTTAGGTTTATCACGTATTTTTTGGAGAAAATGGTGGTTTTAGTTGAAATTTTAGTAAAAAAAAACCAAAATTTTGACTTTGATGACTCATTGCTCTGGAACCTGGTACGGTAGAACCTTCTTTTTTACAGCTTTAGATAGGTGGGAGTATTCTGCGTACACTGATACCTTATTTATGAAAATAGGTCATAGGGTTACAAAAATACAGGGTGATATGTAAAACTCTAGCAAAAAAACTTCAAAACGCTCTAGCGGCTAAACCGTTACGATTTCCCCCCCCCCCCACCCATACGATTTTTTGTTCGTCTATCCAAAACCTATCCACAGCCGGCCGCTTTGTTACCTTTCGTGGGACACCCTGTACATTTCATACTTCACATAAGTTTACCGCGAAATACGGGATCGAAGAAACACTTTATTTCATTTATGTGCAGCTTATATGAATGAAATAAATTTATTAAGTAATTGCACAATCAACGGAGAATTAATGTCAAATTCAAGCTCCAAAGTAGGCGTTACATGGCTTTAGTTCAAGTCGATGCAACAAATTTTTCAGATCTACTTGAATCAAGCTGACGCTCCTAGGTTACATGACTTACAAGACGACTTGAAGCCGGCTTCATGGACTTGTTATTAAGACTATGCTGTAGATTTCTTTTTTCTTTTTAGCACATTATACTTTTATTCCGCGAAATTTTCTTATAATTAGCGGATTGGATTAATGATTTTATTAACTCCATTTATACAGCGAAAAATCCGTCCGTCATTGACTCAGTTTCATCTACGAAGCTACTGTAGCTAAAACCAATTTCGGTTAAGAAACATAAAACAGTGAAAATTGAGCAAAACCTCCAACCGGAAATAGAAACAACGTGCGCCTAAATGTAATTTTCCAAACCTGCTGCCCCAAACTCTCCCCATAACTAACGATTCGGAATCGGTGAAGAGTACTCGATTAAATACTCATGAGTAAAATGGGAAGAAAATTACTCAATGAGTACTTTTTACTCGTTCCTTGAAAATCGATGAGTATTTTTTTGACAGTTCTGCGAACTGCCTTAGCGTATTCATTACTCGATTTTCGGCTGCGACAGATTACAAATACTACTTATGTAGCTTACATCCCGAATAGAAATAAATTACTTGGTTAATTTTTTGAAAACTAGCACGCATAGCGAACAAATTCGCCTGCCACATAGGGTATGCACGCTCTCGCTATAGGCATGAAAATCTGAAAAGGCGCCTGTCAGAGGTATGCACGCCTCTGTTACAGATATGAATGTATTCGTAATCTACCATTCCAAACGCGAATGTCGTTTTACCAAGTGGTCCCCCCATTAAGTACTAACAACGTCTAATGCTGCTTGACCTACGGAGTCGAATGAGAACCGGTCTACTGAGTATGCTTTATAGCACCCTCTATGGTTACCAAGATAATTGCCCGTTTTCTTCGTCCTAAACGATTTCTTAAAGCTCCAATTATGCTCCTTTCGTGCTTCGTTGGGACTATTCGGTGCGCATTTTATTGATACGTGCCTGTAGCGGGCTGCATTTAGAAAAGTAGAATTTTTACTCAGGCGTACCGTGCCTGTTTTGGGTGCCATGCAGGCGTTTTGCGTCTGTGCCTAGGGCGAACTTGATTTTTACTCGGGATAAGACATAAATTCAAGCCTATAAAACCCCGTTGACATTCCAAAATTTAAATTGGAGCTCTTTTATCGCACAGAAATTTGTATGTATATCTCTTTGTTTGGAATCCACGTTCGTGTAACAAAGAGAAAAGTATACAAATTTCTGAGCTACATATAAAAGAGTTCCAATTTGCGTTTCCACTTTGCGTTTGGGATGTAGTCCATTTAAAACGCGGGATATGACGCTCGGAACGCCTCACGCAACAAGGCTACTTGCACTCTATGGTTTTTGGGGCGCTGATCACGAAAACCGAGGTCCCATGGCTCTAAAATGGTTGCGTCACCCGTACAATTGCCAAAAACCACTATTTTTAGGGTCTTTTTCGCAACAATGTGTATGAGACCCCAAAATAATGCTTTGGAATGTCCAAATTATGCCGAAAATTTGGAAATTTAATGCGTCCATAAAAACTGACCTCAAAATGTATGGTAATCGGTGAAGAGAGGGGGTGAAAAGAATACCACCCCTAAATTAACATAAAGATGGAAGGTGCTGGGAAAAAATAAGTCGCCTTAAAATTCAAGTAGGGGGCGTCCATAAATTACGTGAGGTGTTTAGGGGGAAGGGGATCGAGCCGAATCTCACCAAATCTTACGTCGGGGAGGGTCTCCGCAAATATCACGTAATTTTTTTTCCGCAAGAAGCAGTGTAAAATCGCGAGAAAACTGGGTTAAATTAATAGTACAGGTAAATTAAGCCGAAAAAAGCGATATAGCGGAAATAATTAGGTACAGGCTGAAAATTGGCAGAGAGCTTCTTTTTAGGCTTCTTAATAAGGGGTTATAAAGTCTACCGATTTTCTACCCGGAGAAGCCCACTTTTTAGGGGGTTTTAGCCCTCAAAATGGGTGTTTTTCGATTTTTCTGTATTTTTTTTGCAATATTTCTTAATATCTTTTCGTTTTTTTCAATTTTAAGTGCAATATCTGTAAATGAGAAAATCTTTAAAATCGTCTTTTTGGACCCGCACTTAGATTTCATTCACGAAAATCTTGGTGCAGTATCAGATGAACATGGTGAAAGGTTTTATCAATACATATTGCAAATAGAGAAGGAATAATGAATCCATTACATAAAAAGTATACGTGATGCTATTACTATATTTCGACTCAATAGCAATTGGATATAAAAATTTTGCACTGCCGTTTACACTGTATTTGTTCACTGTTTTAAATACCATCCAGCTGGAACATCAAAAAAAAGTAAAGAAAATAATTTAAATATCTGGGAATGAAGAGTGTATGACGTGTTGAAAAATTCTTATCATTTTATACAATGGTCTGGGAAAAACTGCGAAAGTAATATATGCGTTGACTTATACGACCATTTTTGGACAGATTGCGACCCTACGATGAACTAGTGTGGGGGTCTAAGCTTAAACAAAACAAAAAGCCTTGAAACCCAATTGATAAACCTGGAACCTAATGCCCTCCTCAGTATCTCAAGTGCATAATGTACCCAATCCTACTGCAATCATAGAGATTATATTAAGAATCGGCTCTTTTTACATCAGTCAGAACACATGCTATCTGCGGTGCATTGCCACTATATAAAAAGGAGACATTTACACCAGGCGACATAATTAGTCATCTAAGCAACTTACAGGATTCGAATTTTGAATCGACAACCATCTGCTCTGATATACTAGAGGCCAAGATAGATTTTGAAAACCGTTTGTTATCATTATCGAGAGTTGTGAAGAATGGAAGTCTAACAGATCCGCACTTCTTCTATCTGTATCCTGACGTCAATTTGAGAAGCTGGCTGTGACTTCAGACTCCGCTTTTCTAAGGCGATACGAAAGTAGGAAGCAAACGGAAGCTAGTAGCGATACCTGATAAATCTTCGAAAAGAAATTATTTTCAGCCAACCAACTTCATTTATTAACTTAATTTGACATTTTGATGCGAACAATAAATTGTTTCAAGAATATTTAAAGAGTTTTTAGAATATTTTAAAACAAACAAATAAATGCAGCGCATGCGGCAATGGCTTTACTCACGGACTGAAATCCGATAACAGGCGGACAAATTTAATTCGAATTCGCATTGATGGAGGATACCATTTTCTTATTTCCGAATTTCATGACTTTCGAATCGCATTCCAGGATAACCCCCCTGGGTCATTCAGTCATAGGTTTTTTACCCAAAGATGACATCTATAGAAGAATGCTCCGGAGTTTATATATCTCCAGCGTCATAAATGGCTCTACCATTACTATTCAAACAGTCAAGTCGTTACTCTCTAAAAACGAATCAGTGGATGCCAAAGTCAACCTTCGTATGTCAATATGTTGTAAAATTCTAAATTTTTTTTATCTTCCATATGCTTGCTCTACAAATACACGAGTTGAGCTCAAACTAGAATTGAAATTTTTCTGTTCTCTTGTTAAGAAATCATTATCCCTGTAAGGCACCATGAGGTTGGTTTCCAAAGGATAGGCAGAATCACCTGCGGGTGTATGCCGAGTTGGTGCTATTATGATTTTGTGGTACTGTTCTTCAACACAAATTATGTTTTTTTTTAAATAAATCCAACGCAATCAAGCACAGATTAAGGTATTTACACTAAGAATACGCATAATAGTGTAAATCCTACAAATTTTATAAAATTTTAAAAATCTCATGTGAGATTGAGGGGAGGGGGAGGGGGGAATCTCACGACATCTCACCAAGGGGGGAGGGGGGTCGAAAAATCGCCAAAATCGCCTCACATAATTTATGGATGCCCCCTAAAGCTCAGAAATTGAGTTGACTAGTATGCGTTTTAGCGTTTTAATTGGACTATTGTAGCCTTAAACGTCCCTAAATTATCCTTAATTGAGGCAGAAAAATACATATACATATGTGTAAAGCGTTTATAATAGAAATTATTCACAACTGAGATAATTTGCAGTAAGCTTAATTCGGCCTTGAATGCAAATTGTACTCAGTACCCGATTTCACCCTACAAGTAATGATATGAGTAAAATTACTCGGTCAAAAGTATCGAGTACTGATATGAGTAGAATCGAAAGCCAAATGCTCATATGAGTAAAGAATAGAGTACTGATACCGTATCCCTACCCATAATATTCGTGGTAGCACTTTCATTGTATGTGATTCGTGATAGCACTGATTGAGAAATAAATGAACGAAATGTTGTACCTTTTGCTTTGTTGCCCTGATTTTGCCACATTTCAGGAAGCGCTGAGAGCGCATGAATTGAAGGCTCAACTAAAATTACCACAAATCACCGCGCACTATTCATTAGTCATCCACCTTTGATGTGCCCGTCAAATATATATTTATGATGCTTTGTGTATTAAGCTTTTCTTACCTCTGACTAAAACCATGTATTGTAAGACATTTTATTAAGTTTTCCAAGAATAATGCAAACACTAAAAAATCGAAGAATTTGAAAAATAAATGCAGGGTGCGTTTCATGTTTCAATCCGCTTTTGTTTGGGCGCCATTTTGGTTTAGCTGTCATTTGTCAATTCATATTTCACAGTTGTGGATAGTAGTCAATGCCAGTTTATTATGGAGCATCTAACCCCATCCTGTAAGACCTAACTAAAACGAATGGCACATTAGAATAAACGCAGAGGTTCAATAAATGTATGACGAAATAAATACAGTTTGTACATAAAATTCTGCAAATTACGATGGCCCGGACACGTTGAACTCGCTAGAGTACGAGTAAGAATGCTAGCTCGGCCTGGATCATAAAACGCACCCTGTACATTAAATTATGAAACATTTACCAGCCATTATGAATACGTTATTCAACTGAAAGAGTGTCGTAATTAGCGGCGACTCCCTCAACACAAGAATCTACTTGTTTATTTAAAAATTTGTGTTAGGCAACTATAAAATTAAGGCCACCGTTATTCTTAAAGTATAATTTATACAATACGGATGGTTAAATATAGAAATGACTGCCACATTACAATACTACCATAGTTAGTTTAGTCCAATGGATAAAAAGACCTGGAATTTTTAGATATCGAATTGATAATAAAAAATAATAATTAGAGGATCAATATTTATTACATAACATTAGATTTTAGATTTTTTTTAAAAGTTCGTAAATTTAATCAAATATTTTTCTTTTATTTTCATGTTTCGTTTTTCTTATTTTTCTTTATTTGTACCGAGATGGAGATGTATCACATTGATATGATTTTATTTAAGAAAAATTTACTTTTATAAAGGTAGGACTTTTTATTTTCTTTTTCTATATTTTTTCTTTTTCTATATTTTTTCTTAATTTTTATAATTTTTTTACATTAAGTAATACTTCTTAGCTAATAAAACTACTATTTTATATTGAAGAGGTCAATAATGCTCGCCCACTATATTATGAGAATTTTTTTTATTTATATATTTAAAGTCCAGGGAGAAATTAAACATTGTGCTTCGAAAAAATCCCGTGAAAGATAAGTTTTGCTGTGTTTGGTATACATATAATGGTTGATATTGTTGTTCTAAACGAAATGTAAAACGTCCCCCATTTATTTAACTGATTCTTAAAATTTTATGCGGGGTTTTTTTCCTTAAAATCAGAGTTCGGAAACGTACACTCGCGTGCGCACACGAACCACTCAAAACTAATTTTTCGACTCATGTGCGCACACGAAAAAATTCAAGCGCACACAGCTCACGTAATTGGAAATACTCATGTGCGCACACGGACTACTCAAAACTCACTTTTCGACTCATGTGGGTGGGCACACGAAATTATCCAATTACTTACAGCTCACGTGCGTTAGTAATAAAGATAAGAAAAACGCACACAATGCGTCCCAATTATCGATGCTATTCATATTGGGCGTTACATTAGGGTAACCCTTGGCAGACCACAAACTGGTGAACAATATAAACTACCTTTTCTGCAGCCACAGGTTAAGCTACAGCCCTGGTGCAATTATAAAAATAGTATTCAGCAAAATATCTGTAGCAGGCGAAGCAGAGTTTGAATTGGCTCTAAAATGTTATCCCTAAACGGCCACCCCCAGTGTTCAGGAGTGAGCTCATTGCCTAGCCATATTTGAACTTGGTAATTTTTCTGCTTATGCTCCTTTAATCCCTCGTGGGCAGAAACAGTGGCCTTCCAGTGGACTCTGTTTTGTGCGACGGCATTCAGTTCCGTCCAAGATCTCCCAGTTGTTGTCGCTTCTGCTAATAAGGTTCTCCTTCTCGCAAGGTCTGGCTAATCCAATTTCTCCGCTTGATTTCATCATCTCCTCCCAGCGGGAAATTGAGTGCTCTAAAGACAATTCCGCTCCCTCTTCGTCTTCATATATTTTTTAACATTAGATGTCCTGCAACGGTTTGGTCGGAGACAAAAAGGAGCATTAGAGCTTTTTTAAATATCTAAAGTACCTAAAGCTATTCATGGAGGCCTGTGGATATATGAATAAGCTCCGGTGCCGAAAAGTTTTTATTTTTGTTCATCTTTTGCAATTGCCTTTTCCTTTCCAAGCTTGAGTGTGGTTTTACTAAAGCGGTCCCCAACTAAGTATACTAACCACGTCCAATGCTGCTTGTCCTCCGTATCGAACGAGAACGGATCTATTGAGTATGCTAATGTCACCGTTTATGGTCACCAAAGTCATCATCATAAATAGCTCCACAGCCTATTATTGGCCTTGGCTTCCTGCCACATCTTCCTCCAGAACTGTCGGTCACTGGCTTGGAGTCTCCAATTTCTTATACCTAGGGTTCGTAGATGCTCCTCTACGCTATCTGTATATCTCTTTTTTGGACGTCCTGTGCCTCTGTGTCCGTCTGGTCTCTTGTTCATAATAATTTTTGTTATGCTGTCATTACTGCTACGTTCAACATGTCCTGCCCATCGAATTCTGCTAATTTTTATAGTTTTTATGATGTTTGGATCTTTATACTTTAGGAGGTGTTTTTCATTACTTCTTAGTGTCCAGGTTTCGGATCCATACAGTAGTATTGGCCTTATAAGGGTTCTGTATAGTTTAACTTTAGTCCTCCTTGTTATGTTCCTTGTTAAGAAGTGTTTACGTAGCCCATCATCTATTTCCCAACGCCAATCTCCTTATGACTTCTGCCGCCGTGTCGTTATCTTTTGAGATTAGCGTCTGTAAGTATATAAATTCTTTTACTCCTTCGATGTTATATGTATCAATGGTCATATTCTGGCGATCATTCCGTCTTTTAGAGATGCACATATATTTCGTTTTCTCTTCATTAATTGCTAGTCCGAATTTCCTTGCTGCTCTTTCTAGCGATATGAAGGCTTCTTTCATTGCTATGCTGGATCTGGCTAGTATTACGATGTCGTCAGCGTATGCCAATAGTTGTACCGACTTGTTGAAAATACTGCCCGCGGTGTTAATTCCTGCCTTTCTTATCACTTTTTCCATAGCTACGTTAAATAGTAAGCACGATAGGGCATCTCCTTGTCTTAGTCCTACTGTGGCGTTGAATGGTTCTGACAGCTCTCCTTCAGTTCCTATTCTGCATATGACCTCTTTCATTGTCATTTTGGTCAAATCTACGAAGTGTTTGGAAATCTTAAATACTCCATAGCTTTATATAATTCTTCACGTTTTATTTTATCATAGGCGTTTCTGAAGTCTATGAATAGAGAATGTATGGTTATATTAAATTCATTTGCCTTTTCTAGGACCTGCCTAAGGGTGAAAATATGGTCTGTGGTGGATCTTCCGGGGCGGAGACCGCTTTGATAGTTTCCCAGAGCTGCTTCTGCGTAAGGCTGCAGTTTAACGTATAAAATATTTGATAATACTTTATATGCTACGTTCAATAGCGTGATACCTCTATAATTACGGCAGTTTAGCTGATCTCCTTTTTTATGTATAGGGCACACAATGCCCTCGCTCCATTCCGATGGTATTCGTTTCTGGGTCCATATTAGTGTTACGATTTCATGCAGGCTTAATATTACGTTTTCACCTCCTTGTTTCAATAGCTCTGCTACGATGTTATCTTTGCCCGGAGATTTGTTGTTTTTTAGCCTTTTCACTGCGTCTTGTACGTCTTCTAATGTAGGCATGTCTCCCGCTAGTTCTTCTGCTAGTTCCATGTTTTCTGTAAGGGGTTGCTCCTCATCTCGAGCTAGCAGTTCTTGAAAGTGTTCACGCCATCTAGTTAGAACTAATTCTTTGGTACTTAAGATCTCTCCATCCTTATTTTTGCACATTGTTATTCTGGGCTTGAAGCCGACTCGTTGCTCCTTTACTTTTTTATATAGTTTCCTGACATCGTTTCGGTTGTTTGCTTCTTCTATTTTCAACATTTCGTTTTCCCAGTACTCCTTTTTCTTCGCTTTGTGCACTCTCTTCTCCTGTCTTCTTTTTTCTTTGTATGTCTCAACTGCATTTCTCGTTCTGTGTTTCTGTATCATTACTTGATATGCTATATTCTTTTCCTGCGTTACACGGGTACACTCATTGTCGAACCATTCATTTCTGCTTTCACGGGATTCGTATCCTAGAGTATTTGATGCTGATTGTTTGATTAGGGTCTTCAAGTTATTCCATTTAACTTCTATGTCTTCGGCGTTGTGATTATTTGCATTTATCACTCTTCTATTTATTTCTTCCACATATTCTTCTTGTTTTGATTCTTCTTTTAGTAATTTCACGTTAAATTTTCTTTCCCTGTGGTTTCTTCTTTCGTTTAGTGTCGATATTCTGCTTCTGATTCTCGTCCCAATCTTATAATGGTCGGAGTCGATGTTTGCACCACGATATGATCTGACATCTAGTACTTCTGAACAGTGACGCGCTTCTATAAGTATATGATCAATTGGGTTTTGCGTTCTTCCATCCGGAGATCTCCAGGTTACCTTATGTATATCTTTTCGCTGGAATCTTGTGTCTGCGATCACCATATTATTCATCATTGCAAAACTGATCAGTCTCATACCGTTTTCATTTGTTTCGTCGTGTAGACTAAATGCTCCTATTGTTGGTCGGTATGCACTTTCATGGCCAATTTTTGCATTTGCATCTCCTATGACAATCTTTACATCATGTCTAGGACAGTTTCTTAGCGTCCTATCTAAGGTTTCATAGAATGCATCTTTCGCTTCTTCTAGCGCATCTTCAATCGGGGCATGTATATTTATTATGGAGTAATTAAAGAATCTTCCTCTTATACGTATTCTTCATATTCTTTCATCTATAGCGTCAAACCCCATTACTAGATGTTTAATTTGTTTTCTTACAATGAATGCCGTCCCAAAAGTATGATTTTTCTCGTTACAACTATAAAATATATTGTGCGTTTTTTTCTCTAGGAACCCCTTTCCAATCCATCTCACCTCTTGCACTGCTGTCAGGTCACTTTTATATTTATCTAATTCGTTTAGTAGAACTTTTAGTCTGCCAGGTTGATACAGTGTCCTTACATTCCAAGAAAGTACTAGCCCGTTTACTTCGTTCTATAAAATTTCTGAAAACTTTAATTCGCAGCGCTCAAAATTAGCTCCCCTGAGGAGCGCTCTCAATTTTTCCCGCTGGGACCTTTCTTGGCCGGCACGGCGCCATAGCTATTCATTTGTATTTCTTTCTTGCCAGCGGATTTTTACGATAGGACGTAAGCATCTGTTGATGACAACTTGAAGGAGCCTTGTGATGAATTGTGTGACTTTCCATGTTTCGCAACCATACAAAAAAACTACCTTAACATTGGAGTTGAACAACCGCATTCTGTCTCTGTTGATCTCGATATGCAAGACATATGCATATACTCTTGTTGCTTTATTTAGTCTGGAACTGGTGTCTTCTACTGCTCCGCCATTTTCGGCAAGAATGCTACCGAGGTAATAAAATTTTTCTACCAATTTCAAGTCATGGCTATTCAGCGCTGTGCGTTCAATGGTGTTGGCGGAAGTATTGGTCCATTGAACAGGGTTTGTGAGCTGTGTAGATCTTATAAAAGTTGAATATCTGTGAGTATCGAAAGAGCGCTTGATACATAGCCAGGAGAGAACGAATTCCATTGTTGAAGATCACATCCTCAACTACAAATTTAATTATGCATAATATTTATGTAAAAGTGGCCAATAGTGAGATATTTACGAAAAATCGCGTTTGGCGACCGTAACATTTTTAGCAGCTCTTAAATCGATGGGGACTTTTTACATTTTGTTTAGAACAACAATATCAAGGAAGTGCGGTTTCTTTTTGTCTAATTTCTCTGGATTATTGAAAATATATAGGTACTAAAAGAAGGAAGTTCTAGGATTTCCTAAGCAATTTTATCGATTGTAATTAAACTTTGTCATAAAAATAATATTGAAAGTAGTTTTTCTTTTTTTAATGGATTATTTTTATGGTCAGCTCTTTTTCACCCCATTCCAAAAAAAAATGTGACTCCGACTCGAACTACCGTCCAATAGCAATTATTTATATTCTCTTCAAAATCATGGAGACAATTACCAATATAAAACTGAATATACACGACAACCAGTACGGCTTTATACAAAAAAGGTCTACTGGCGACTTCCGTACGTGTTGAACCGAACATCTCAACCAAAGCATCTATCGCTTTGATAAGTCTGGTCTGGTTGCTTTTCCAAGGCTTTGGACAGAGAATGGCACCATATTCCAAAGTATTGGAATAGACTTAGTTCTCAGGAATTGGATTAAGAGGTTCCTTTCTGGCCGGTGTTCTGCACGAGCCAATTCTATAACCCCTAATATTTATTAATGATCTGCTCTCAATGCTCTCCAACCCACTTCACTGCTTTGCTGATGACGGTATTCTGGGTTACTCTTACGCCTTCGACAATATAAGACAAGCACGCGCCAGACCTTGTCTTCATTACCGTGAACTGATGTTCAGCCCTATCAACAGGAACATTAAACTTATTCTTGACTGGCGCCGCAAGAATTGTGTTGAATTTAACGCCTCCAAAACGAAGTACTGTCTAATCTCTAACAATACTTGCACAACCCTCCGTATATCTCATTAATCAACGATAATTTATCGGCTGACCCAACTCTTAACATCCTGAAATGATCGCAAATTCCAAATCGCCAAAGAAGCGTCCCAATGCCTTGGATTTCTTAACAGACCCGAGTAAAAATAATTATATAGAAAAATATATAAAAATATATATGAAATTTGGCCCGATATAATTATATAGAAATATATATTTTTATATATAATAAGGAAAATCATATACAATTGTATAGATGTGTATATATGCAATTATATCTTTTATTTCGCCGATTTTCTCAGACATGGAATGTTCTATATGAGTCCTATAGTTCCAAAACGTGTCTTCCACTTTCCTTACTTTTTCAGAAATGAGGAAAAACTGTTTTTCATATTTCATATTTATATGGGATAAGACACAGTTTGTAAAAATACCTAGTTTTGTTTTATCAAAATGGTCAGGAAAAAAAAATTTTTTACACTCTGATTTTTCAAAAAGTTGAGGAAGTGGTCATAGATTGTAGCAGTGTACTGTACCTAGCTCAATTTTTGTTTTTTTTGGATAAGACACGATTTGGAACTATAGGACGCATATGCTTTTCATCGTGGTAGAGCCAGTTATTTTTAAGAGCGTGATCCTGGCTAAACTCTAAAACAGATATAATGAGATATTTTTGACAGCATACCTATAATAACTTTTTTCCCATAATTTTTCAGCCACACACCTTTTTCTTGAGGTCTTTCTCCACCCTTGATTGAGCTTTGGGAGTGCGACTGGAGAATGTGCATTTTAGTATGTGATTTTCGCGAAAAACTTCATCTACCAATTGATAATATTTATTTCATCAAAATTATTGTAAGGCATTATATATTATTTTATATCGCTATATATGATCAGATATAATTGCACAAATTCATTTGTAGGCTTTATATACAGTTTTATATAATGATATAGAGTTATATATCATCCCATGTTGAACTGTAAATGATACAATATATAATTCTATATTGTTATATATTATTATATACAATTATATAAAATCGTCTAAAACTGTTGAAATATTTTATATAAGATTTTATATAATTTAATATAAATATATATGATTATATATTTTACTATATAATTATTTTTACTCGGGGATGCAAGTTCCTCCTCCAGCCTGCTGCCTTGGCTGCAATATACAAGTCATACATTCCGCCCCGCCTTGAATACAACTCATTGGGCTGACTACCCAAAAATCACCTTGGCATGTCTGGATATGGTGCAAAACCGCTCCATCAAACTCATTGGTAATAGCACCTTTTGCGCCTCAATAGACACTATAGGTCACCGTAGGAATGTAGCAGTCCTTTCCAAAATTGATCGCTTCGCTATTACCACTGACTGATCCACTGAAATTCAGAACTTGGCGCCTACACGGCAATATTTTTCCCGCAACACCAGACTACCCCGATCGGCCCACCATCTTACATTACAGCTCCTCTTTCGTTTATAAATAGAACAACTCGACTGTGGAATAATCTTCCGCAGTTAGTATTTCCGAACTCATCGACTTCTACTCGAGCAGTCCAGTGAAAAATTTATAAACATATCGTTTAATACATATAATAATACAGTGAAGTCATATGACAAATCATATAATGTAAAGGTACTTTTAGGGGTTAGACACATGCAATGATGATACAGTTTCGAATTCCAGTTACTTCGAGTATTTCAACTTTTCATTTCATTTCACTCTGCAATTTCGCCATCCTTTGCCTTCTCATTTACTACTACGCACTTGTAGCCGTTGTATTTGAACTGAGGATAATGTACGAACACCAATTATGCGTTGTCATTGCAGAAACGGAACTGTTATTTCTGCAGATTTTCAGCGAAGTTAAATTTTTACATTTATTTTGTTTTAAATCAATTTCAATAAAATATAGACAGACGGCTTAAGTACAGGAGAGCATTGTTTATAAACCAAAACATCTAGGCAGAGCCTTTCGATTTTGTATCACGTCATCAAAGATAAAGCTGTAAAAGTATTCTCCTTCGAATTCGTTCGAATTAGAGTTATAATATTAACTCAGAATAACTGGCTTTAAGACTTCATGATGACAGAAGACATTTTTCAGCCCAGTCGAATGCATAGCATAACCTTAAGACAAAAACTGGTTTTTCCATTGGCTGAAGAACACTCCACTTGGTCATTATTTCTTACGGTTTAAGTTATTACAATATACATAAACATATAATACTCCTTTTTCATGGTTTCTCACAGAGTAAATATAAATTCGTTATATTTAGTGTCCGACCGAAGGTTCGGCTTCGGCTTCGGCTTCGGCCAACTTCGGCCAAAAAAACACCTTCGGCCGCACATTCGGCTTCGGCCAAAGGAGCCGAAGGTTAGCCGAAGCCGAAGTTTTTATATCCAGCCAGGCCAGTCGCTGAAAACGAAAAGAATTGAGAGTGTGATGTGAATGTGACATTGAAACGTATGGTATTCCTCAAATAAAAATAAACAAATCTTAGTTTATTATTTTTGGAAAGCCGCAACTTAGTTATTTAAAATGCATATTGCAATCATTTTCGGCACTATGACTATAAAACAAAATAACAGTGAAGAATTTTCATTATTATGTATATTTTTCAGTCAGTATACCAAGATTTCTGTGTATGATTGAACCTTCGGCTTCGGCTTCGGTTTCGGCCGAAGGTTATGGCAAAAGCCGAACATTCGGCATCGGCTTCGGCTTCGGCCTAAAACTGACCTTCGGTCGGACACTAGTTATATTACGAGTACACTTCCGCACTGATCTGGACATTAGTCAAGGTGAATGAATCGCTAATAATTTGTTAATTCGTTGATTGTAAAGATTTTGCCCATGCCTACGTGCTGATCAATTTTATTTAGAAACAATATAGCGTTGCATGAGTCTTTTCGAGCAACCATACAATTTTTGATTGCAAATGTTGTAAAAATCTTGATTGCAATATGTTCTAGAAGCCCACCAGAGATACCACTAGTGATAAGTCCAACTAAGAGACATACTTTTAATTAATTGCCATTCAGAACTGATACAAATGTGGTTTCTGCAATCTTTATATACATAGGTTAACTTCGAATTAGTCTCAAATACAATCCTTAAGGCTGAATGAAGAACTAATGACAATGTCCTTATAGATCTGATCAGTTTTTCATTTTCTGTGTCTTTTTCACAGAACAAAGGCCTTCCGCGCATGGGTCGACTGATTTGCAATCCCTCAAATGTACTGAATAACGATTCGACAATTATACCCAGTCTTCTTCTTCTTTAACGGCTCTACAACCGGGATCCGGTCCTGGCCTCTCGCAACTGTTCTCTCCACCGGTCCCGATTCTGAGCCGATGTCATCCAGTTTGGCATCCCTATGCTCTGAGCGTCCTGGTCTACGCCATCCTTCCAGCGGAGGTTGGGTCTCTCTCGCTGTCGCACCCCATAAGTCTTACCGCAGAGAACTTTCCGAGCAGGCTCATCTTCACTCATACGAGCTAGATGTCCTGCCCACCGGAGTCTACCGAGCTTTATTTTCTTCACAACATCTATGTCGCGATAGCGCTCGTAGATCTCGTCATTGTAGAGTCTCCGGAATCGTCCTTTCTCACATACGGGGCCAACAATCCTCCGAAGTATTTTCCTCTCGAACACCGCCAAGAGGTTAGAGTGCTTTTTGCTAAGCACCCACGTTTCGGATGCATATGTGAGGACCGGCAAGACCATCGTCTTATATAGTAAAAGTTTAGACGTTATGGTTAGGTGCTTGGATTTGAAGAGCCTTGACAGGCTATAGTAGGCCTTGTTGGCTTTTAGCAGTCGTGCGCGTATTTCAGGTTCCATGCTATTGTCGGCTGCTACTATTGACCCAAGGTAGGTAAATGATTTTACCACATCAAACTCGTGTTCCTCTACCTTGATTGTGGGACCAATGTTAGGTGTTCTTGCTGACGAGGCCACCATGTACTTTGTTTTGCTTTCGTTGATGTGCAGTCCCAGATTTCCTGCCGCGCTCTCAATCTGGATGAAAGCTTCTTGTACAGCTGTTGATGTTCTTCCAATGATGTCAATGTCGTTTGCATAAGCCAGTAATTGGGTGGACTTGTGAAGGATTGTGCCCCTTGATGTCACGCCCGAATCTTGGATCACTTTCTCCAACGCCAGGTTGAAAAGGAGGCAGGCCAGACCGTCCCCTTGTCGGAGTCCATTATAGATGTTGATTGGTCTGGACAGTGTTCCGGATACCTTTACTTGGCTTGTCACATTGGTCATGGTCAACCTACATAGTCTTGTCAGCTTGTTGGGAATGCCGAATTCTCTCATGGCTTTGTAGAGTTCTACTCTGGCTATGCTATCATAGGCGGCTTTAAAGTCTATGAAGAGGTGTTGGATTGAGTTTTGAAACTCTAGACATTTTTCCATAGCCTGCCTCAAAGTGAAAATCTGATCGGTTGTTGATTTGCCTGCGCTGAAGCCACACTGGTATTGGCCTACGATATTTCTAGTGTATGGGGCCATCCTGTTTTGTAGGATGGCGGAGAATATCTTATACGCGGTACTCAACAACGTTATACCACGATAATTGCTGCGCGTTGTGATATCTCCTTTTTTATGTACCGGGCAGAGGATGCCTTTTCTCCAGTCTTCTGGCATCGCTTCCTGCTCCCATACTTGCACAATTAATTCATGAATCGCTTGGTGTAATGTAGGCCCTCCATATTTAACCAGCTCCGCAGGGATGCTGTCTGCACCCGAGGCCTTGTTGTTTTTGAGCCGGGTGATGGCACTGCTAACTTCTGCTAAGCTTGGTGGTGACAGCGTAGCATTATCGTCAGATATTGGTGGAGCCTCCAAATCCTCAGTTAGCTCGCCATTTAGCAATTCATGAAAGTGCTCTTCCCATCGCTCCAAGATGCCTTGAGGATCGGTGATCAGATTCCCTTCTTTGTCCTTGCAGTATGTGCAACGAGGTGTGAATTGCGTCATACCGCGTACTCTTCGGTAGAACTCCCGCGCCTGGTGCGGCCGTCGCTCTCTGTAGCGTTCTAGTTCACAAACGAGATTTTTCTCCCAGGCTTCCTTTTTTCGTTTGTGAATTCTCTTTTCTTCTTTTCTGAGCTCTTTATATTTCTCTTCGCGTGCTCGTGTTCTCTGAGACTGCTGCATTGCTCGATACGCAGCATTCTTACGTTCAGTTGCCAGCTTGCATTCATTATCGAACCAGTCGTTCCGATCTCTACGACTTCTGCCTAAGATGGAATCAGCAGTACTAATGACAGTATTTTTAAGGCGGTCCAGCTCTCGTCGACGCCCAGCATCTCATCCCCAGGATTTGCTCTTCTGAGCGCGAGTTCTAACGCATGACCGTAGCTGTTTCTGGCCATTTCGTTACGTAGTGCAGCTGTGTTGATTCGAGCCTGATCAGCGGATACAAAGCTTTTCAGCGTTGTAATGCGCTCTCGGAGCACCATACCAACAAGATAGTGATCTGAGTCGAAGTTGACACCTCGATACGTTCGTACCGTCATCAGACCCGAAAGGTGGCGGCGGTCTATCAACACAAATTATACCCAGTAGTCCAGAGAAATTAGCATTTTAAGGAGACAAAATTCCAAAATTGCTGAAAATTTGTCCACAGCTTCCTTGGGTCTTTTTAAGAAAACAATTTCGGAATCACAAAAAAAACATGGCCGCGGAGATATCACTTTTTGGCAAAAAAATCACTCAAAACTAGTTTTTTCGAAAAAAAATTTTGATCAGTCAATACGAACCGTTATTGCCTACAAAAAGCCCTCTTGTAATTTTTTCGAAAACCTAACTCTTTCGAAGTTATTCAAGGTCAAAGTTTCCAAATATCACTTTTCGGTAAAAAAATACCTTGAATAATTCGGAAAGGTCAAGGTTTTCGAAAAAATTAGAAGAGGGCTTTTTTGTAGGCAATAACGATTCGTATTGACTGATCAAAAAAAATTTTCGAAAAAAACAGTTTTTGAGTGATTTTTTTGCCAAAAAGTGATATCTGCGGCGTCCATGTTTTTTTTCTTTGTGATTCCAAAATTGTTTTCTTAAAAAGACCCAAGGAAGCTGTGGACCAATTTTCAGCCAGTTTGGAATTTTGTCTCCTTTCGTGCGTTTTTTTGCTAATTTTCCCGGACTACAGGTTGCTCGAGAAGTTTCTATATGAATACTCCAATTCCAAAACTTCTTCCTTCCATTTTGAAAAACCAGTGAGGTAGTGGCGGTTTTGGTCTCTGAACAGTTACCCACTTCATGGGTAAACTTGCTAAATGTATGTCCACCAAGCTGTAAAACTGAAAAAAAATTGACCAGATTGGTTAAAGAAGTTTGTTTAGAGGTTGAAACCGCCATTGCTTTACTGATTTTTAAAAATGGAAGGAAGCAGTTTTGCAATTGGAGTATTCATATTCAGAAAATCCTTGACCATCAAGGAAATCGTTTGTCGTTCAATTAACGAAGTTAGCTTGGTACGATAATATTGGATCGAAGTTAAACCGTGTAGTGTTTCATTTATTTTGCTACTACCTATACAACTCGAGCTCGCCTTCCAATATTGCACTCTACGGTATACATTACAAACAGTGCCACTTTCTGGGGGTTGTTTCTTTGAGATTATGTCAAAAGGATCCAAAACGTACGTGTACGTACAGTTTTTATCATGGCTAAATGTCCATCTAAAATCAAATGTACGGTAATCAATCATATTAATGCTTAGAGGTGCTTGAATTTCACGACATTGAAACTTCTTGCTTGAAAATGCAACCGATTCAGATTTGTTGGTTTTCATTGAAAACTTTTAAACTAAATAAAAAGACTGATGTGCGAAAAATAGTCTGATATCGTTCGAGTACGTCACTTTTGAAAAAGCACAAATTTTAAGTTAGAAGTGCATCTCAGATGGCATTAGGGTTGCCCTATTTCATAAACTTGTCGTGCAAGCTTCGATTGTATGTCGGTCACACTAGTTAATTACATCTAATTCGGACGAAAAACTTTTTGGTGTATCTGATATGTCTCAACTCAACTTCGGCTAATTCGGTAAAATCAATGAAAAATTCATAGGATGAAGAGAGGTTATAAGAGGAAATTAGTGTGGCGGGCTATGGAAAAATTGTACGTAGTTTTATAACTTAACTGGAGGTCTTGTGAATAATTCTCATAGTTTTTCGACATGCAAATTAAATTAGGCCATCCAGTTTTATTGACGATTCATCTAACTTTTTTTTAGAAAAATAGAAGAATATGTACAGTACATACCTACTTGTCCTTTCGCGCTTCAAACTACCTCACAATATAGTGGCTAATGCAAAACTGCTTCTTATACCCGGGACAGACTAGCACCATTAATGACGAATATGACGTCAGAATGACGTAGACCCATATAAAAGATATGGAAGTAAAATGGAGTCTACGTCATTCTGACGTCATATTCGTCATTAATGGTGCTAGTCTGTCCCGGGTATTATACAATTAATATAAAATGGTAGTAAAGACCGTTTTTTTATTATTAGCTTTATATTTAGTTCTTAATTTTTTGAAAATGTAAAAAAATATTTTTTATTACCTTTTTTTGTAATTTTTGAAGAACTTAAAAAAAATGTGACCACATGCACTCATATCTATTCACTTACGTCCCATTGAATTTTATTTTTTTTTTAAAAAAAATTTCCGCGACAAAGTTTCTGCATTTTTAAATAATACGCAAAAGTTTGCAAAATAGCACTTTCTAGCTAGACCCTTGAAATCTAAAATCAAAACAAAAGCCAAACACTTGCGGCGCTGGAGTTAAACCAACGGATGCTGATTCTGATCCCCTGCTTGTTTTTCATTTCTTCTTATAGATGATGAACGTGTATTATTTTCACCATCAGGCCGACGAACTTCTGGGAACAGCTAGCGAACAATTTCTGGGGAAGAGTGTCAAGGAAATTAAACAGACAATCCTGCAAACCCTGGAAGGACATCTGAGAGCGATTTTAGGTAAGTTATATAATTTTATCTTAAAAAAACATCAAAAATAAACTTTGTATAAGTTAAAAATTATTTGAGGACTGGGCGAACAAAAAGGCATATGTCCATGGTTGGCCGTTTTAAGTTTTTTGACGGAACCGTGTTTATTACACTAAAATACAACTAATTACAATTTCAAACACTTCAAAAAGCATTTGCATGTCATACTTTCTTGATAGCAAAATGAAGGTTTCCCTGCAAAAAGGCACATGTCCACGAATATTTATATTTTTTAACCATTCGTTAAAGTGGATTTTCAAAAGGGCACGTATTTCATTCAAAAAAGTTTGTACTCAACAATGGAAGTTCAAAATGTCATATATAAAAATGTCACATATAACAAAATGTCACGGTATAACAGAACTAAAATAAAAAAAATTTTAATGAAGAATTTTTATTAAGTGATTTTTTTGAATAAACTTAATTTTTAAGAAAAAATTGGTGACATTGTTGACTACAGTAGTTAAGTTTTACAACAAATTGCCTAATTTTACCCAGCATAAAGGCAAATGTCCATTCAAGGCTTTAACAAAAAGGCACATGTCCACTTGTGTCCCTGCAAAAGGGCACATGTCCATTTTTGTTTTAATAATTTCTCTTAAAGTATTAAACATTTTTAAAATATTTTCAAGTTCAAATAGTAGCACAACCTGTCATAATCATAAATAGTTCATGTGATCAGTTCAGAGACATAAACAGTTTTTTGAGTTTTCTGAACAATTTTCAAAACTAGGCATGTGCCGTTTTGTTTGCCCACTCCTCATTTCAA
Source organism: Thereva nobilitata (assembly GCA_963855945.1). Classification (NCBI taxonomy): domain Eukaryota; kingdom Metazoa; phylum Arthropoda; class Insecta; order Diptera; family Therevidae; genus Thereva; species Thereva nobilitata. The sequence continues at coordinate 41,284,545 of OY979697.1, forward strand.
AACAAAACTATATTTTAATAATAAATATAATTATAATTTAAAAATAAAAAATACCGCATTTACATGGCCTTGAAAACAGATGCTTTCATGGAATTGTTTTCAGAAAACGATGGAGGTGTTTACATAGCCTTTCTTGTTTTCCAGTGACAGTTAATTAGTTAAACATTTAGTATTAAAAGTTTGTACATATTTCCTCTTTGAAGGGTATTCCATTTTATATCTTGTGAGGATGTAATAAAAGAATCTAGGTCGAGAAAGTTATAAAATAATTTATTTCCGAATAACATTAACGCAAAACTATTAATTCTTTCTTTATTCGCCGGCTTCGTGTCTTTTTGAAGTGAAGTTTGCTCCAGTTTACTTTTCTCCCTCGTCGTCGGTGCTGCCACCTTCATACCTTTCAATTTCATACCTTTCGATGACAGTTCGGCCACCCTGCATTGAGTTCCTCCCGAACTCTACTTCCTCTTCGTTTTCATAATCATTCGAAGTTGGTTCTGAAATTCACTGCAAACCTGGACCTTCACAGCACCGGAGTAAACACAGAGTTGTATCGCTTTCGTGTAAGTGGAACATACTCCAAATCGGTGATGAGATATCGGTCATGGACCCAAGGCTTCAGCACCCGAGTAAAAATAAAATATGGCCTTACAACGGGCGAACACCAAACGTGATTGAAACATAGTCCTTGGCCATGTGAAGGGCATCAGAAGAGGGCACGCCTCATTCTCTTTTTATTCAAAGCCGACACCCGGCAAAACTATAAGTTAAATTGGCGCAATTTAACTACTCAACAAAGAAATCATTTTGGGGTGTAATGGTGAGTTTACACGAATGACACACTTGTCATTTTTTCGGTCATAATTTGTCATTATCGTTTACACGGTCATAATTTGTGTCATTATTTCTGTCATAAAAAATGACAAAAATTCGTGTCATAAAAGTTGTCAGAAATAATGACACAAATTATGACCGTGTAAACGATAATGACAAGTTATGACAAGTCGTCATAAAAGAATGAACTTGGTCATTTTTAATGGTTTTATTTAGCTTCACCTCGTATATTTGTTTGGTTCAAATCTTGCGACAGCTTTTTCGTCTACTTCTACTGAACCGATTCTTATGAAATTTTGCCCACACATTGAGCTCCCGTGACAATGCAATCTGACAATTTTGTACAAAAATCAAGATGGCGGTTCCAAGATGGCGGACGAATTTTGCAATTGTGTTCCGATTCCATTGAAAATCGGTATCGGGGGGTTTGTAGGGCCACAAATGACGATTCTGTGGTCAAAATTTGAAAATTCAAAATGGCGGCGCCAATATGGCGGATGAATTTTGCCAATGTGTTCTGAATCGATTGAAAATCGGTATCGGGGGGTTTTTAGGACCACAAATGACGATTCTGTGATCAAAATTTAAAAAACACAAAATGGCGGATGAATTTTGCAAATGCGTCGTAAATCCATTTAAAATCGGTATTGGGGAGTTTTTGAGGTTAAAAATGACGAATTTGTGGTCAAAATTTTAAAAAATCAAAATGGGAAATAATGAATCTGTTGTCAAAATTATAAAATTTAAAATTCACCAGAATTTTGTAAAAAGTAAAATCGAAAAATTACTGAATTAAGACTAAAAGGAATACAATAAGGTTATTTCATTGGAATAATTTTTGATGTTTTGAATGCACCCAAGTTAAGGTTTCTGTATTGTGCCGAGAACTGTGTGGCGTTAGGGTGGTTAAAAATGATACGTCGTTAGCGATACACCAACCAAGTCAACGTTAGAAACGTGCCGAGGACTGTGTGGAATTAGGGTGGATAAAAATGATATGTCGTTAGCATTTCAGCCTCAAGGCTGGGCACACCTTGTTGTATAAGAGCCTTGCCCCTCTACATGGACCTCTGGTGGGGTCGACTATTATTTGTCCAATACTCGTGGGAACAATATGAAAGAAAAAATTAATAAAAAAATTGAAACTAAAACACAGCGAAAAAAGAGGCTAGAAAAAGCGAGGGAAGAGTATAGAGCAAAGCGCACTAAAATGAATGAAGACGACAGGCATGCTGAACTACAAAGTAGACGGGAACAGGCAGTTGGTGAGTTCGCTATCGATAAGGCGTTAAGAGTATACCCAACCAACCAACAGGTTCACAATCACAACAATGCGGTTCTTAATTCGTTCCGAAACAAAAGTGCCCGTATATACAAAATCAAAGCCCAGAACCAGCTGGTAGATGGCACACGAAATATGGACAAAGTTAATATAATCGATATCATACCAGCAGATATTAACAAGACAGAAGGTTTACCACAAGAACTTGAATTATTCGTAGGAGCCAAAGTTATGTTACGTGCTAACGTCGACGTCTCGAAAGGGTTGGTGAACGGCGCTATCGGCTACATTACAGAGATTGTATGGCCTCAGTTTCGTAGGACGCAAATGTATGAAACAGATATACCATCTGTTCAAATTGATTTTGAAAGAGACGGCGTACACCTTATTCATCCTAAAGCCATACAATTTCCAGCAAAATTTAATTATGGAACGGCCGAGAGAAGGATGTTGCCGATAATTTTGTCATGGGCCTCCACTGTCCATAAAATGCAGGGTAGTACTGTTGACCATGCTGTAGTGTATTTGGGCTCCAAACTGTTTGAGGAAGGTCAAGCGTATGTAGCATTGAGTCGCGTAAGGGCTTTGGAAGGGCTATGTATTGAGGAGCTTGATTGTCAGAAATTAACAGGTAAGAAACCGTGCAGTAAAGATGCAATGAAAGAGTTGGAAAGGATGAGGAGTTTGCATAATGATACGAGCCAAAATCAAACTAAAAACTAGAAAATAAAAAAAATAGGTAAAAAAACTTTTAAGTTAAATGGTTTTATTTGAAATCATAAGCTGTACCAAAAACTAGAAAATAATTAGAACACAAACATGGACCTTCCTGAGATTCCGACGTCTGGTAAGAAATCATGCAATAGTAGCCGTGCTGTTTTCTTATGTCGTATGCCAAGGTACCCTTTGTGCCGCTGCGTCAACGGATTAAGTAATATTCTGGGACTTCTAACAGACTAAAATAAAAACATGGGGCGCATTTGAAATATATTGGTGGGCTTGGAAACACATTCTTCTAGACAAGTCGTTCTTATTTAATTATACAGGTTTTTATGCGCCCCATGTTTTTATTTTAGTCTGTTAAAAGTCCCAGAATATTACTTAATCCGTTGACGCAGCGGCACAAAGGGTACCTTGGCATACGACATAAGAAAACAGCACGGCTACTATTGCATGATTTCTTACCAGACGTCGGAATCTCAGGAAGGTCCATGTTTGTGTTCTAATTATTTTCTAGTTTTTGGTACAGCTTATGATTTCAAATAAAACCATTTAACTTAAAAGTTTTTTTACCTATTTTTTTTTATGACAGATTGTCATAATTCAAATCCTGTTGTGTTCTGTTTTTCGCAATAATTTCAATAATAATCAAAAATAATGAAATGAAATTCACTTTTTTCATTATTTATTTACGAAGGTGGTTGATTTACCAAATTTTACGATAACGGGTAATCCTAAAGAATTAAAAGAACCCCTAAATCGGCTGGAAATTAAAAAAATTGTAAAAAATTGTTTGTCCAACTTTATGGTTCAAATTCGATTGAATGTATGTTGTCAGGTACAAATAAATTGTTTCCAACCCTTAAGGAGTTTAAACTACCTCTACAATTTTCAAAATCAACTTTAAACAAAAAAAAAATGCAAACCATTAATTTTCTATGGAAGTTGAGCCTTCTTCTTTGCCGTTGAATGCCCGTTTGTACAGCTAAGTCATTTAAATCTTTTGATCGTCGTTAGGCGCTCCATTAAAAATGGATAAAAATTCTACGGCCACCATATTCCCCTTAAAAAGCCAAGCGGCCGGTGTTCGACCGCTGTAAGCACATTTTTTATTTTTACTCGGGCAATGACATCTAGTCCCTTAAACTTTAGTTCCAATTTGCGACTTTCGCCTGCGCTAAGGGGGATATTTTCGACGAGGACTATATCACTCAGCGCCGCGCAACGCATATGTGCAGATTGTACATTTGCACTGGGCGGCACTTGGGAAGGCGGCTTTTTCGGATGTCACATTTGGCGTTGATTTCAATCGAAGACCATTGCCTTGACAATGTGACGCAGGCCGACGTTGTAAATCGCTTTTCTGCCATGCATGACAGACTACATAGTTGATCTATCCACTATAACGTAAACCCACTATAATAATTATGAACCGCGAAACGGTCCTTTTCAGGACCAAAAACCGGATTAAACGATAAACGAATGACGAAACGATAATCAAAAACTTGGCCTTTCCAGGGCCAAACCAGTGTCAAAGTGTCGGCACGTTAAAGCCATAACAGACATTTTTTATGCAGTCAATTTTCGTTTCAAGCGGAAATGAAAAAATAACGAGAGGAAATGTGTGTGTAATGTCAAATGGGTAATGGTTGTCCCACGTCACGCAGCGCTTGTTTGTTTTTATTAAAACTGAGCTATGAATGCATAATGCATGTAAACTCGTAGTCAAAGAGGTCCCGCAAGGAAGAAGAAGATGAACGAAAATTAGCCGCAGCCTTCAAGACTATTTTGAGTTGCATTGTAGAGACGAAAGAAAAAATACACGAAGCGGATGAGGCAAGAGATCGGGCCTTGGCATTGTTTGCGGAGCAGAAGGCTAAGCAAAGAGTTTCACTGAAACGAAAGGCAGTGGCACAGCAAAAAGTCGAAGAAAAGTCGCCATCCGTTTTGAGCTTGTCATCGCGGGTCTTATCCTCGAAAGCGAAGAAATGTTATTAAATTAATTAATAGAATGGTGAATGACATAAGAGAATAATAAAATGGAATGAATTGTCAAATTTCGTCGTTTTTTTGCATGTTTGGGCGGATTTTTTTCGATAATTTCGGGGAATGGATAGCTTTACCCGAGAGGGAAAAAAAAGTTTGCCCTTAAAGTACGGCAGAGCGGCAAATTGCCTAGGCGCGGCTCTGATATCACTCTTCCTGTAAAGCTTTGGGCGGCGATGTCGATGATCGACAAGTTTTTTTCCCATAAAGTCTTGCCTTCTCGATGTTTGCTACAGCTAGAGCATCTAGTCGTCTTTCCGGAACATGGTGATTATGTAGTTTATCCATTCCCAATTCATCGTGTAGGACATTAATAATACGACTCGTCAACGGCTCCGTCAGTAGCAAATCAAATATTAACTCGTTCGGACTATAATACGTGTTCAGCGTCCACTGTAAATCATTTAAGTTCTTATCCGAATCGTACTTATCATCAACTGAAGTTCAGAGGTACCTTCAATGTTTTCAAATTTAATGCCGGCTCCAGACTCACGCCGTGAACACCCGCGAGCACCCGTGAACGCGAGTGTGGATGGTTTTCCCGCCAATTCACGGGGTTCGTGTCTGTTCGCGCCTTGTTCCCCGTTTCGAGTGGATTTTTCGCGGGCTCGCGGCCGAGAAACGCGAAATTCGCAGTAGGCGTGTGTGGAAAAGCAAATTGATAGAAGTTATTAAAAAAGAGTACATTGTGGAATAACGACTTAGAAATTAAATTTCTGGAATATTACCAAAGAGAGCCACTAATATGGGACGCTAAGCATCCATTATTTAAGCCGGGTTTTCATTAGTAGAGTTAGTGCTAGAGTAACTGGCGTACTTTTAAGTTGTAGAGTAACTTTACCACGGTGCTATCCCACTCTACTCCACTATACAGTGGCGTAACTATACCATCTGAGGCCCGTGGCAAATTCATTGAATGGGGCCCTCCCAGTTCAAATCGTCACGTTGTAATTTAATTTTAATAAATCACTTAAGTAGTTACTCAACAGTATTAAGGGGCCTATCCACTATCAGTTTTGCGTGACATGCAAGAATGTCATGCAAGAAGTTTATTTTCCCATCCATTATCATGAATGCAGTCAATCCTCACTTTTAAGCCCGGTATCCAAGGCTCAAGGAATTTGCTCAAGAAAACCCTTGCATTTATTTCCTTAAGAAAAATTGACAACAGTTCAGAAACTTTGACAGTTCCTTTTTTTCATTGCGAACATTACATAAATTGTTTTATGATTGTTTGGAAATAATGAAATTGTTTTAATTAATAAGGAATTAAAAAAGAATTAAAAAAATAATAATAAAAATGAATAAAATGTTATTTTTAATATTGCGGAAAGTTCCTTTTAATTTCAAAAAACAGCTGACCTGAAGAAATAAATGAATCGACACTTATTTCTGGAGGAAAAACTAAAATTTTATCATAAGCGATATCTGCGTGTCACTAAATAACACGATATTTCTGGTGTGAATTTCTTGACTCGAGCAGAAAATATTTCTGAACCATTTCTTGACCATTTTTTTACATAGGTTTAAGATAGGCAAAAAATTTCTTGAGCCTTGCATACCAAGCTTTAAGGAAAAAGTGGTAATGAAAAGTTGCTGTAGTATGAGTGCTACAGATATGAGTTATACATAGTAAATACGTATGATTTGACCTACTCACTCCGAAATTCACAGTCAGAATCATGGAGAATATACAAGGAGACAAAACTCTTATGGGGAAAATGACAGGAAATGGATGGGTAGAAGAAACTAAACTAGAAGTTCATTTTTGGCCACAGATGTCACCTTTGTCCGATGTACGCCAATAAATTTAATAAAAATTCATTGGAAACATCAAAAATTGATTAATTACGAATAATCGCATTGATATAAAATCGAATTTAGAAGCTGATAAACAGCTGTAAGCTGCTAAACGTAAAATATATTAGTAATAAACGAACTTTACCATGAACCGGATAAATATAATCGGCCATGTTTTTCGGGGTACATTTGACTACAGCGCCACCAATAATCAAACGAATATTGACAACACGGAGTTTTATCTCCTTGTATAGCCTCCATGGTCAGAATGTCGAAATGATTGACAGCAACAGCATCCACTGTCCTTCATGCTCTCATTCACTTAGCTCCGCCCACAGAATTTCAAACACTTGATTTTCGTCATGCATGCATCCACTGTCCGGCATGCATGTCTGTCAGCCGTGAATGTCATGCAAGCTTGACAGTGGATAGGCCCCTTTATTAATATTGTGTGTATTTTAGTTAAATATCTAATAAATTTTATTTTCAAAAGCATAGGTATTACATAATTTTAATGAAATAACAATTTAATATTAACAAGATATTTATTATATACCATTTAAAAAACAATCATTTAAAAATATTGAAAATTGACTAGGTAATCGTGCAAACAGTGGCTAAAAACATAGTTTCTAGGAAAACGCGTTTCAAGTTTCGGGTGGGTGAATATTCATTCATGCATTAATTCATCGACGGTCAGCCGCACTTAATGCTATAATAGCCCAGGGAAATTAGCAAAAAATAAAACGCACGAAAGGAGACAAAATTCCAAAACAAACAATTTCGGAATCACAAATCCTCTTATCATTTTTTCGAAAACCTTGTCCTTTCCGAATTATTCAAGTTTTGTAGGCAATTACATAAAAGAAAAAAACCGAATTCTAGAAATTTACAGATGTATGTAACCCCTTAATTGATTGTAAGTACTTACATATATAAAATTTATAATTTTTACTAAATTTTGTAAAACCGGGGGCCCCCGTCGGATCGGGGCCCGTGGCATTTTGCCAGCCCTGCCACCCTATAGTTACGCCACTGCTACTATAAGCAAGTACTTTACACTACCACTTACGTTTTCATTAGGCTAGTTCACAGGATAGTTAGTACTCCCCCAGTATGCTCTACCACTAAGTCTACTAATGAAAACCCGGCATTAAAGATAAAAATAAAAATAATGATGCTTGGGTCAGTATTAATGCACAGATGGAGGTTCCAGTAGCGGATGATTCATTATCTAGATATAGGAAATATAAAAAGGTGGTTAAGAACTCCATGCTTTCAGGGGCTGGCGTATACTCGTCATCCACCATCTCCTTTTTCTCCATTGTTTTTTAGATTCCTTTGTACATTTAATATGTATGCCAGTGCACATAGAGTTGAAGCTGCTGCAACCGTCGCGTCGTTTCGTCCATTGCGAACAAGTGCGTGAACACGACTGTGAGCACTGCGAGTGTGGAGAGACGTTCGCCTCGCGCGGATTTCACGCCGTTAATTCTCTGCGTGAATTCACGGCGTGAGTCTGGAGCCGGCTTAAAATTTTAAATATCAATATCTCGAAAACTAAGCGAGATATAAAAAAATTTTACTTTACATGTTCGTCTTATTTTGAAGTGCTTTATCAAAATCCATCATCAAACTGCGGCGGTACGGAAATAGTAGACTCCCTTAGCAACCCTCGACCGTTGTAATAGCAAAAATATCTCCTCCGCCTTGAAATCAAAAGTCAAAAATCACTATAAGTACCTCAAAAAATGGTTTGAGCGTTTTTACTCTGCAACCCCAATTCTACACTGAAAAAAGGCGTGATAAATATAATCGAGCCGAAGTTGTGTCAACCTCATCGTGAATTTAAATGCGGCGAATAGAGCCCTGGAGATGAGGCAAAATTATCACGAAGTTGACTGATGTAGTTGTGTCATGTCAACCTCATGAGACATTAACATAAAAATAAATACTTGAATAAAAAAAAACTTTTTAATATAAAACGTTTTTAAAACGAACTAAAAAGTATAAAATAAAGTTTCCTAGCCCCATTCAGATTTATAACCCCAGACATATTCCAAACACCATACTTCGGCTCGATTATATTTATCACGCCTTTTTTCAGTGTAGAATTGGGGTTGCAGAGTAAAAACGCTCCAACCATTTTTTGAGGTACTTATAGTGATTTTTGAGTTTTGATTTCAAGGCGGAGGAGATATTTTTGCTATTACAACGGTCGAGGGTTGCTAAGGGAGTCTACTATTTCCGTACCGCCGCAGTTTGATGATGGATTTTGATAAAGCACTTCAAAATAAGACGAACATGTAAAGTAAAATTTTTTTATATCTCGCTTAGTTTTCGAGATATTGATATTTAAAATTTTAAGCCGGCTCCAGACTCACGCCGTGAATTCACGCAGAGAATTAACGGCGTAAAATCCGCGCGAGGCGAAGTCTCTCCACACTCGCAGTCCTGAAAATTTGTAATTGTGAATTTGTAATAGCTATGAAAATATTTGTAAGATTTAAAACGAAAAAACGTGGGGCGCATGCGTGATTGATGCGAATGATTTCTCAACCCAGCTATAAACAATACTAAAGAGTGTAGAGTAGCTGGGTTGAGAAATCATTCGCATCAATCATGCATGCGCCCCACGTTTTTTCGTTTTAAATCTTACAAATATTTTCATAGCTATTACAAATTCACAATTACAAATTTTCAGGACTATCTGTATGGTGTTTAGAATATGTTTGGGGTTATAAATCTGAATGGGGCTAGTAGACTTTATTTTATACTTTTTAGTTCGTTTTAAAAACGTTTTATATTAAGAAGTTTTTTTTATTCAAGTATTTATTGTTTGCTTTTTAGTTTTGTGTGTGAAATTTTGCAATCAATTTTGAACATCTTGATGATATTATGACAGATGCATGGGAAAAATTGTTACCTAAATCTACTAATAATATATGAAACTGTTTAATTTTGATATTTCTGAAAAATGAAATAATGAAGTAAGCTAAATTTTTTTATATGATCTTTATTTCAATATTAGCTGATTGTGTTTAACTGCTTTCTTCATATAAAAACATCTATAAATTAAATTTCAGTCGTAATTATCTTAGTCCAGTCAAATTAGTCGAAAAAAGAGGATGAAATTGCATTTTAAGAGGTACGGAATTTTTTTTTTTGGCATTTGTTCGGGTACACATGACAATGATAAAGCCAAGTTTGTGGGGTCGCAGTGGCTTGGGAAAAGCCGCCATCTTGAATAAGACGAAGAGCTTGTTTATATTAAATAGCCCGTTTGCATGCAATGATAGCTGAGAATGATCAATGACAAAGTTGTGGAGAATAAAATTATCTAAAAAATGAGCCCTCAACGAGCTCTGTAAGTTGATTTGGCACAAAGTTATGGTCGGTCAAAGTTCAACCATGATCGTGTGGTGAGGGTTGAATGCAGTTTTTTGCAATTAACTCGCCAAATGTTAATTTTTTTGGCTTAATGCCCATTAACAAATTTAAAGGCCTAGTAATTACCTTTCAAATAAGCCCTTAATCGTCGTTATCGCTTATGTAGTTTGCGAGCAATCCAACGCCAAATTTCGCACTGGACGTGCCTGAAATAACTGATAACTCCATTTTTTTGGAATATTTCGTTAACGGTTGCTCATATGAAAAAGTAGTAAATGCCAGGAATATGGGCAATGAAAATATCTTTCCAACGAGGTATTGGTCGAAACTCCATGTAGTTTTATGTCCGCGATAGAGCGGGTCAAATGTCAACGGAGAGATTTACGAATCTAAAAATTCGTAAATCTCTCCGTTGACATTTGACCCGCTCTATCGCGGACATAAAACTACATGGAGTTTCGACTAATACCTCGTTGGAAAGATATTTTCATTGCCCATATTCCTGGCATTTACTACTTTTTCATATGAGCAACCGTTAACGAAATATTCCAAAAAAATGGAGTTATCAGTTATTTCAGGCACGTCCAGTGCGAAATTTGGCGTTGGATTGCTCGCAAACTACATAAGCGATAACGACGATTAAGGGCTCATTTGAAAGGTAATTACTAGGCCTTTAAATTTGTTAATGGGCATTAACCCAAAAAAATTAACATTTGGCGAGTTAATTGCAAAAAACTGCATTCAACCCTCACCACACGATCATGGTTGAACTTTGACCGACCATAACTTTGTGCCAAATCAACTTACAGAGCTTGTTGAGGGCTCATTTTTTAGATAATTTTATTCTCCACAACTTTGTCATTGATCATTCTCAGCTATCATTGCATGCAAACGGGCTATTTAATAGAAACAAGCTCTTCCTCTTATTCAAGATGGCGGCTTTTCCCAAGCCACTGCGACCCCACAAACTTGGTTTTATCATTGTCAGATGTACCCGAACAAATGCCAAAAAAAAAATTCTGTACCTCTTAAAATGCAATTTCATTTACTAATTTGACTGGACTATCTACAGATATTATCTTTCATTTTATTACTTTAAACAATTTACCGTATTAATTTCGATTATGTTGTAAATTCTTCTAGTTATAATTTTTTATTTGTATAAGTATATGTAAATGAAATAAGGTCAAAAATTTTATCAAAAACTTGGTGTTCCTTTTCTGTTTTACTCACAAGTACTAAAAAATATAAAAAACACATATTAAAACAAATTAATACCAGATTCTTCTTGGTTACCAATTTCATTGTTAAATATGATTCACTTATGGTGCTGAAGTCCAAGTTTTCGCATTCTGTCCATTTCTTTCATTGCATCTTCATTGCACGGTGCCTTGCCAGTGAGTTTTGAGCAATCTAGCTCCTCTATTCTTAATCCTTCCAATGTTCTGACACGACTTAATGCCACATATGCCTGGCCTTTAGCAAATAATGCTGATCCTAGGTGTACAACAGCATGGTCTACTGTACATCCTTGCATTTTATGGACTGTGCAGGCCCAGCACAGTATTATTGGGAGCTGTGTTCGTTCGACTGTTCCATAGTTTCGGAGTGCCGGAAACGGTATTGATTTCGACTTGATTAAATGAATTCCATCTCTGCCAAAGTCAATACGAACAGATGGAATGTCGGTATCGTACATCTGATCACGACGGAATAAAGGCCAATGAATTTCGGTGATATTGCCCATTGCACCATTCACAAGTCCCTGCTCTATATTAATATTTGAGCGAAGCATCACTCTCGCGCCGTTGAAAATGTCCAATTCCTTTTGTAATCCTCCAGTCTTGTTTATATCGCCTGACACAATGTTGTCCATGATTACATTGTCGGCATTTCTTGTCGCATTCACCAGCACATCCTGAGCCCGAATTCTGAAAATTCGCACTCTTTGGGCTCGATATCGTTCAAGGACAGCCGTGTTGTGTGCATCAACTTGTGCACGAGTTGGATAGATGCGAATTGCTCCATGGAAATCAAAATCACCAGATGCCTCTATTAACATTTTTGACATCAATAGAGCAAAATGTGGGGCCTTCAATTCACCCACGCGAACAGCATTCAGAAGATCGGCAAAGGTTGTGTCGCCTTTTTGCATGTGTCGCATGTTCTCCGTCAACTCCACAAGGCTGAAGAGTCTCCACAAATGAATTGCTGGAATAAATCTTGTCGGCTGGTGAAATGCCTGACCTCCTCGGATAGGTGGCAACTGAAAGAAATCTCCAAAAACCATAATGTTGGTACCACCGAATGGTTCATTTTCCCTTTTTTTCAGTTGTCGCAATCTCGAATCGATCATGCACAACATTTCGTATGAAACCATGGAAATCTCATCGATGAACACGAATTCAATGTACTTCCACTGATTTCGCAAAATCTTCAAATAGTTACCAGTAAGCGGTGCCAAATATCCTACCATTTTTCCGTCCTTCTCAACAGGTCATTTCAGTAATGTGTGAAGCGTTGTTCCACCAACAAGTCGTGCCGCTACACCGGTCAATGCGCCAATTTGAACTGCTTTCTTACCATAGCAGCGATTGACCTGTTCTTTTTGTGCATTGAATGTGAATATTTTGCCAACTCCAGCACCTCCGGTGACAAACATTCTGATGCGACTCAGACTTCCATTCATTTGGTCCTCGATTCTGCGAGTGATGGTGTTGAATAATTCTCGCTGTTGTAAATTCATTGCAGCACACACATTTTCAAACTGTTCGTTTGTCATAGCCTGTTCAGTAACTTCATCTTCAAGTTGTGCCTCAACAATTTCTTCTGGATTTTCAAGAAGATTAAAAGCATGTGCTTGATTGAATGCAATTTCAAGTTGTCTATGCCTTGCACGGTGTATTTCGAGGTATGCATTTGTTCGTCTTAATTGGTCCTCTCGAGCAAGAAAAGCCTCACGTGCATTATTATGGTCATCAATTAATTCATCTTCCGAGTAAAATGGTACATATTGTACGAGCAGGCTATAGAAATAATTTCCCGGATCTGTCTGCATTTGAAAGAATGGCACTCGTACAACAGCTGGAACATTTCTAATTATCATTTTAGTGTTGTTTGCCAGCTTGATCAGTCTACGTCTTGTTGGCTGCTCTTTCTCTTCTGCATCAATGCTTTCTTCACTATCTCCCGATTTATTTTTATAATAACGGTATATTGAGTATTCTATATTGCTTATTGTATTCTACTTATCATACCCTTTAATTTGATTCCCATGTCGAGGGGGTTGTCAAGAAAATATTAATCCGCCCTCTTGAGACGACCGCCATGGATCTAACGGTATATTGAGTATTCTATATTGCTTATTGTATTCTACTTATCATACCCTTTCATTTGACTCCCATGTCGAGGGTGTTTTGAAGAAAATGGTATTTCGCCCTCTTGAGACGGCCGCCATGGATCTAACGGTATATTGAGTATTCTATATTGCTTATTGCATACTACTTATCATACCCTTGCATTTGATCCCCATTTCGAGGGTGTTGTGAAGAAAATGGTATTTCGCCCTCTTGAGACGGCCGCCATGGATCTAACGGCATATTGAGTATTTTATATTGCTTATTGCATACTACTTATCATAACCTTTCATTTGATGCCCATGTCGAGGGTATTGTGAAGAAAATGGTACTCCGCCGTCTAGAGACGGCCGCCATGGATCTAACGGTATATTGAGTATTCTATATTTCTTATTGTATTCTACTTATCATACCTTTTCATTTGATTCCCATGTCGAGGGTGTTGTGAAGAAAATGGTAATCTGCCCTCTTGAGACGGCCGCCATGGACCTAACGGTATATTGAGAATACTATATTGCTCATTGTATTCTACTTATTATACTCTTTCATTTGATACTCTTGTCGCGGTGTTGTGGAGAAAATGGTAATCCGCCCTCATGAGAAGGCCGCCATGGATCTAACGGTATATTGAGTATACTATATTGCTTATTGTATTCTACTTATCATACCCTTTCATTTGATTCCCATGTCGAGGGTGTTGTGAAGAAAATGGTAATCTGCCCTCTTGAGACGGCCGCCATGGACCTAACGGTATATTGAGTATACCATATTGCTCATTGTATTCTACTTGTTATACTCTTTCATTTGATACTCTTGTCGCGGGGGTTGTGGAGAAAATGGTAATCCGCCCTCATGAGAAGGCCGCCATGGATCTAACTGTATATTGAGTATACTATATTGCTTATTGTATTCTACTTATCATACCCTTTCATTTGATTCCCATGTCGAGGGTGTTGTGAAGAAAATGGTAATCCGCTCTCATGAGACGGCCGCCATGGATCTAACGGCATATTGAGTATTCTATATTGCTTATTGCATACTACTTATCATAACCTTTCATTTGATGCCCATGTCGAGTAGTGTTGGGTAGGACACGATTATAAAATGAGTTTGTAAGAGCTGCCTCTTTTTTCTTTTGAGCCAGTACAATGTCATACTTCAAATGAGGCGAGGTTCTATTGTAATGCCAAAATGACAAAAACAAGCAGATTAAAAAAAAGAAAGAAAATAAATACCAATGAAGTGCATTTTTACAAGCTTAATTCTAATATTCATTAAACTGCCTTAGAGTAAGTAAGAAATCTATGCCTCCACAATGTACAGCCACGGACGACTAATTAGAAACAGTTTCATAAAAATTGCATTTATACATTTTTTATTTTTTATGTAGCAATCCTGTTAGGAATTCATTATGATATTGTTATTGATTTCCTTCAATCATTATATATTTAAAAAAAATTAAGAGGAGGTGGTGGGAATTCTTTAATTTAATTCCTGCATAAAAACTGTATAAATGCAATTTTTATGAAACTGTTTCTAATTAGTTGTCCATGGCCATATATTTATATTTTGCAATCCCACCTCGCCTAATTTCAAGTTGGAAATTCTGCTACTGCAAAAAAAGTAAGAAATGTCTCTCCAGCACAAAATTTCACTCCCTCAAAAAATGTAAGAATTGTCTCTTCAGGACAAAACCTCACTCCCTCGAAAAATGTAAGAAATGTCTCTTCATGACAAAACCTCACTCCCTCGAAAAATGTAAGAATTGTCTCTTCAGGACAAAACCTCATTCCCTCGAAAAATGTAAGAAATGTCTCTTCATGACAAAACCTCACTCCCTCGAAAAATGTAAGAATTGTCACTTCATGACAAAACCTCACTCCCTCGAAAAATGTAAGAATTATCTCTTTAGGACAAAACCTCACTCCCTCGAAAAATGCAAGAAATGTCCCTCCATCCAATTCGTATTTACAATCTCACCACGGCTCAGCTTAAAGTGGATATTTTACTGCCGCAAAAGAAGTGAGAAATGTCTCTCCAGTTCGTGTTTACAATCTCACCTCGACGCAATTCACATTGGAAATTTTACTGTGGCAAAAGAAGGAAAAAATGTCTTTCCACTAAGTAATTTACAAAAACGGCATATTGAGTATTCTATATTGCTTATTGCATACTACTTATCATAACCTTTCATTTGATTCCCATGTCGAGGGGGTTGTGAAGAAAATTTTAATCTGCCTCTTGAGACGGCCGCCATGGACCTAACGGTATATTGAGTATACTATATTGCTTATGGTATTCTACTTATTATACCCTTTCATTTGATTCCCATGTCGAGGGTGTTGTGAAGAAAACAGTAATCCGCCCTCTTGAGACGGCCGCCATGGATCTAGCGGTATATTGAGTATACTATGTTGCATTGTCATCGGAGATAAAGCTGTGTGCAAAATTTCAGCATGATAGGATAAGCGGAAGTATTCAAAAAATCAATTGCAAAATTTGTACGGGACAAGAAAGCAAGCTAATAAAAACGTTTTAAAAAGACTAAATTATGGGAATATTCTGAACTATTGATTTAATTGTTTAAAATATCCTATCGATATATATATAGGATTAAATTAATGACGTGGGAGGTGTGTTCAACAAAATTGTAATACGCTTCAATAAACATAAAAATTATTGCTTTAAAATTGATCCTACCTTGAGGTGATTAAAAAATATTTCAAGAGATTTCAATAAAATTTGATTGAAGGAATATTAAATTGATATGCATTTTTTTCAGTTTGAATAAATATTATCTTTTGATTGCTTCAATATGATTTAATTTGAATTAACCAAATTTGTCGTTACGAGAAATTGCAAACTGGATGACATCGGCTCAGAATCGGGACCGGTGGAGAGAACAGTTGCGAGAGGCCAGGACCGGATTTCGGTTGTAGAGCAGAAGAAGAAGAATATTTACTTATATTTACTCTAGGAGTATTAAGAAAAACTACAATAATTAAAAATAGATTACAAGTTCATTGAAGACAATTAAAAAAAACGTACATTTAAAAATTACCTGGTTACCTGGTGAAATTAAAAATCCATGATAGTAAGAATTAAATTTTATGGTATTATAATTTTGATAAGAAATTCTGTTTTATTGTTACCATTTAAAAAAATGTATTTAATTTCACAAAAATTTATAAATTACCTATCTTTCTCGGATGAAATTATTATTCCTATCGAATATTTGATCCAGTGGCGGACTAAGGGTGGGGCGGAAGGGGCGGTCCGCACCGGGCCTCTGGTTCCTGGGGGCCTCCAAATGTCTACAAGTTCCCTTGATCAAATCCTAAACAAGGCTTTTAAAAAATGGTCAGTGCCTACCTAAGTGGTACTTTGGAGTCGGAGGTCCCGTACAATGTTCCCGTAGTCACAAATAAGTACAGCATGTAATTATTAAAATGGGAATCGTTACCCTGTACATCGCTTATACTTCCATACTTCTTGACCATTTTCATCTCTGTTGTATCATGCAAGTGGAGTTTTTCTAAACTTAAGCCTAGTGTGCACTATAGAGTTTTTTGCGTAGAGCTAGAGAAAACTCTCGCGTAGAGACGCGTAGAGAAGTGTATACACCCTCTATAGTTCTACACATGCGCTCTACACCCACTCTGCGCGAAAGTTTTATCTGCTAAAAAACTATATAGTGTATACGCAATTTTTGTGTTTGGTAGAGCTCTACATCTGCTCCACGCTCTACCAAGCATGTTTGAAAGAGTTTTTCTCTCTACAGTATTCATTCTTATTTGGTTTCGACTGCGCTTCGAATTGTTGTACATCGGCGTGTTAAATAACAACGAAATTCGAATACGACATACGCAGAAAATGTATCTTTTTCCGTATCATTCAGTAATTCTCGCTACATTCCAGCGTTTTGTTTTCTTTTCGCAATTCAATCTCGCGCCCAACATTTCCTTTCTTTCTTTTTCTCTTCTTCGAGCAAAAATAAAACGGCAGCAGCTTGTTTTTGGCGAGAACTCATTTTATTATTTTTTTGTTTTCTATTAATTTCCTTTAAATTTTTTACAGAATATACGCACGCATCTCTGAATAACTAAGAAATGAAATGACATGCAAAAGTTGATGGCCGCAGTTGCGCGCTCTACCATACGACTCTACAGTAGAGAAAAAAGCATCTGTAGTGTACACAGTCTGTAGAACGCGTGGTAGAGGTCCACTCAAAATTTCTCTAGAGCGACTCTACGGGCGGTGGAGTGGTAGAAACGCGCTGTACACACTACAGGTAGAGCTCTACACTCTACGCTCTTCACTCTACCCAAAAAAACTCTATAGTGGATACTTGGCTTTAGAACTATTTTCGAAATCGATGGGTAATTAAATGCTTTCCCTACTAGGAAATAAACACACACTTGTCATACAAATGGCAACTGAATAAAAGGCTTCTAAAATTACATCAACTTCTTAGACTGAGGGCCTCACTCAGCTTTGCCGCCCCGGGCCTCTGACGGGCTTAGTCCGCCACTGATTTGATCCGGTTAATTTGTATCCATGTGGTATTTACCATTCTCTGGAGCTGGAATTAACATTGTTTTGTTACAATATTCAAAATATTCTTTACTCAACACATCTTCGAAAAATTAATACTCGATGTAAAAGTTTACTTACATAGTAGTAAGGCGTCTTCAGCTTCCGTGTTTGTTGGCTGTATGGTTTTTTTTAAATTGCACATACGTCGATACCGCTGAAGTTTGTTGTGAAATTTGTCTACCAATCGTCCTCGACAATGCTCTGATTTATCATCTTTTGAAATTTTTTATATATGGGGGTATAGTGTCACATTGTTCATTTGGAAAAATGGAAATTATTTCATCAGTTAGATTTTCGAAATCATTACTCAAACCACTAGAACAATAAAGTCGAGTACTACATACATATGAATGGCAAGTTCATCATACCTATGAACGTCAGTTGTCAAATCAGATGCGATTATTTCGCACAAAAAAATACTCGATTGATCTGTTAATGTTTTATGTGCGGAGTACTCCGCTTTAAGAAAATTATCTCTTTTTAATATATCTTTAAGAAAAATCTTCGCGTTTAATACGCTTTCGATATCCACTTTCATTAGAGCGAAGTCGTTTTTGTGGGTGATTACTTTTTCCTTTCGGATCCCCACTATTTTCTACTGAAACTAAAACGTAACTGAAACTAAAACGTAAGATGAAGAATAATTAACCCTTCTGATATTCTTGCCCCTTAAAAAAGAAAGTAAATAATTAATGAAATAAATTCTCTCACAGAAATCATCGTTATAATAAAGATATAGCATTCCTACCCGATCAACTTTCGTTTTGTAAATATGTTTATAATAACTGTGACTAGTGAGAGCAAATTTATACCATAAAAAAGAGCGATATGATTCTCACCGCGTTGTTACTTCCTTGAAGCGTGGAACAGCTTCCGAACTCATCTTTCCATTTTGTTGCGATCTCAAAACATTTGTATATGTCTTGTATCAACTCTCCAATCAAACTAGGCTGCAAATGCTTAAACTGTTCAATTTAAATATTATGTTCTAAGAAATTATTTTCCCCATGATTAACAATACGATATTTATAATAATATCCTTTATTTTTCAAATATAGGTATACATGAAAAGTCTTACCTTTGAATATAGAAACAAGCTCTGGAAATCCCCAATCTTCCAGAAATGACATCGTTTGCTCATCAACTACTTTCTTTTAAATAAATTCCAGTACAAACGTCACTGATAACAATCACTGTTCACACTGTACACTGTTCACTATTCTTAAACAACAAGTTCTTTAACAAATTGGAAATAAACGTAATGAAATTACTAAAAAAATTCTTGTTTTCTCGAATCAAGATATGAAAAAAATTTTTGTCCTTCGCACTATAGTCAAGAAAGAAATGCAGTATCATGTTCACCAGAAAATGTTGGCGTGAAAACTTAACACAAACACAATGTGCTTCTGCTTACTTGTAGATTCCCAGCAGGAAAAAAGAGAATAGGTTCATTTTGCCATCGATGTATTCATGCAATGAAATGGAATTTATGAAACTTGGAAACCAAAATGTAATGCAGAATTGGTATTCCTCTTTCATACATTCCACGGTAAGTGGCAGTAGAAGTGAAAAAGTGTAAAAATGAAATCTAGTCTCGTGCGCTGCGAAGTTAAAATTACAATTTAAGGCTGGGGTGGCATTACAGAAGTTGTTTCAAGTCATCTGTTTCGACGTTTCCTTTGGATATTTCCATTTAAAACTCGTAACAAATGAGTTGAAACGACTTCTGTAATCCCACCCCAGCATTCGAAAATTCAGCCAGCTTCCCAGAATTGGCAGCACATCATTCAAAAAATCAAACCGCTGCAGTTTTCGGTGATATAGCAAGTGAGTCTAGAATGCATTATTTTTCAATGACATCCCCGTGTTAATTTTCATCGATGTTTGGAATCGAAGAAGTAGTATAGCTATCACTTAATGCATCGATTCCGTAATGTGTAAATTTCCTGCTGTGTGGTTCGGTCAAGACAGATGGTACAACACCACCACAGATGATGTACAATACAAAAGGAATTTCCGTTAAAAGGCATCTAAACTTAACATATGGGATACTTCCAGATCATCTGTCGACTCATCAACTTAATACACAATACCTTCAGTATTTTCTCGACCAAATGCAATTAATCTGCATTTGCAATTCACAGTAGCACACATCTTATCATATATATCATCTACTGCATCTCTTATACAAACTAATGAACTTATTCCTCCGTCTATCCGTATGAGTATAATAAACGTTATTACTAATGAACGAATAATAAACCTCTGCCTGACAATAGCGAACACAACAAAAAAAATCAGACAAATCGGTCAAGCCGTACTCAAGTGATGCTCCGTCATACATGTGACAATTCATTTTTATATATAGATGTAGACGATACATAGTACATTGTGCATAGTAGATAGTACATAATACATAGTACACAGTATATAGTACATAGTACATACATAGTATATAATATATCGTACATAGTGCATAGTACAAGTGCATAATAGCTACATTCCATTGGGCAATATTTTCTATTCCCGAGTACTCCGGAGTACTCCCAACTACTCCTGCACTTTTACGTTTTACTCGTATTTACTTCTGACATCAAAAAATCGCGTTCCATTGGTGATGTACTCCGGAGTACTCCGGATCGCCCAATGGAACGCAGCTAATACTTAGTACATAGTATCAGTCAACTTTAAAATCAACCTGAAAATATAACCGTTTTTATACGCTTTATATTAGCTTCACCTGTATGTATGTGTCTCTGTATGTATGCATGTATGGATGTTTGTATGTTTGTATGTATGTATGTTTTAGCTTTATATTAGCTTTACCAGATGTATGTATGTATGTATGTTCTATATAAGCAAATCTTGCAACTTTATTTTGACCCACTTCCATATAACCGATCAACTTCAAATTTTGCACAAATGCATAGTTCGCGTGACAATGCAATTTGACCATTTTGTAAGAAAATCAAGATGGCGGTTCCAAGAAGGCGGCTGATTTTTGCTATTGTGTTCCCCAGACCCTCCGACTTTGGTATCAAACAAGGGCGGCGGAGCATAATGATTGTGGGTGGGGAACACGGGAACAGATAAATGCGAGTGTCGTGGTCCCCCAACTGAGAACTAATCACATCCAATGCTGCTTGACCTTTTTGATCGAACCAGAACCGGTCTATTGTACACATTGAATAACACCCTTCATGGTCACCAACATAATTTCCTGAAATATGAAGCAATGGAACACCGAAAATTAAAGCTTGGTATGAATAAAGCTAAACCTTAAATGAATTAATTTAAAGCTTCTTAAAAAGCTTTCCGAATATATTAGGCAGATGTTGGGATTGTCCCATTTCATTTGGTTTGCCTCATAGGGCCCTTATGAGAAACTGATAAGGCATTCCTCACTTCAGTATCGCTGATTTTTTATGTGGGGTGTTCATGGGAAGCCTTCTTTTGACATGCCCCATTGCCTCATGGGGTCCTCATGAGGAACCTACGGGGAAATTCTTCTATTGGCAAGCCCCTGAGACGATCTCCTTGTTAAATGCTAGTCGGATGGAGTTTAAAAACCTTAAGGTGCTGATAGACGATGAGAATATTCTCAACGTAAATTTTTGTATTCTCATGAGAATATTCTCATGCCTGTTTACACGAGGAATGGTATTTGTTCCCGCGAGTATAAATAATGTTCTCTAGGCTGTTGTCATGAGAATATTCTCATGAATTCTCATGTGCGTTTACACGATGAGAATAAAAGCTGTGGCTTGAGAATAATTTTTCTTCTCGCACTGCCAGTTGTTTGTTATTTTCATTTGTATTTTCATCGCCATGTCAAAAAGACGAAAATTAATGTTGGGATTTTGTGTGAATGTTTTTGTATCACGCACAGTTCGTTCAAAATACGACCTTGATTATATGTAAAATGAGGCAAACCGGCTCTATTCACCATCTTTAGGCAAAGATTTTAGGAACTGTTTCATTACACCTAGTTTAATGTGAAGAGGTGGCAGATGGACCTTTTTTGGATGGATTTTTGGAAAGTTTTAAGCAAAATATGCAATTGTGCAAATGGTGTTAATATTTTCCTTGCAGGCGAATGTTTTGTGGACCAGTGTTGATCCCTTGCTCTGCTGTCCCACTCACATATAAAACATGGGAACTTAGTAAACCCTCTTTGTTATCCAACGATCATGAAAATTACTTTCGAATCTCCACATATGTAGATAGTTGAATTTCTCATATTTCGTATATTCAATAAATGTGAAAAAATGGTGGGTGATGCGACTTTTTTGCTATTGTTTTCGGACTCAGCCCACCCAAAAACATAAGAATCAGCCAAAACCATAAAAAAATTTTTTCATGGTTGGCCTGTGTAATTTTCGTTTGATTTTTTCCACAACAAAGCACTTGAAAATCGCAAATGAGATCGCATGAGAACATTCGTTCTTTCCAACATGTTGGAAAGAATGCATTTTGCGAGATAAATGAAAGGCGTTTTTAAAAAGAACTGAATATTTATTATTGCTCGATTGTTATTTATGGTTGACGATTTTATTCTTATCGTTATCACTCAAGTCTGGTCTTCCTCTTCCAAGCTTCTCTCTCCATCATCTAGTGGCCGGAAATATGAATGCTCCAAAACGGACTTTGAATAGTTTTTGGTCTTTTCCATCAACTGCCGGTGGCGTAGTGTTCGGATTGGAGCTGCCACAATGCATTCTCACGCTTTTTAATGGGAATATTCTCACGCCACCTGTTTACACGTATGAGAAAACGATTCTCATGAGAACGCTTGAGAATACCTACATGAGAACAAGCACGTATTCTCATGCCTATTTACACGTGTATGAGAACGATTTTTTTTTCTCGCGAGAACATTTGCATGAGAATATTCTCATCGTCTATCAGCACCTTTAGGCTATATAGTTATAAGTTCTTAATAGCTCTAATATAATATATTTAGTTTTCGTATGAAAAACCATGCTTGTGTACGGCCCATCGACCACGTTCTTTCTTCGCAGCGACCTAGACAGCTCTTCAACGTTCTGGGTTATTAGGTCAATGTACATTAAATATTTTGGGTGTGGATTTCCCCACCCAAAGCGAAACTGTGTGT
This sequence comes from Thereva nobilitata, assembly GCA_963855945.1. NCBI lineage: Eukaryota > Metazoa > Arthropoda > Insecta > Diptera > Therevidae > Thereva > Thereva nobilitata. The sequence continues at coordinate 41,307,685 of OY979697.1, forward strand.
GCACTTTTCCTTCCATCCCCATGCGCTCCGCCGCCCCTGGTATCAAATGAAAGGGCATGACAGGTAGAATACAATTAGCTGTGTGATGTCATTCAAAATTCAAAATGGCGGCCAAAACAAAATGGCGGACTATCTTTTTCTTTACAGCCCACTCGATATGGGTATCAAATGAAAGGGTGTGACAATTAGAATACTATTACCTCCGTGGCGTCATTCTAAATTCAAAATGGCGGCCAAAACAAAATGGCGGACTACCATTTTCTTTACAACGAGCTCGGTATGGGTATCAAATAAAAATGTAAGATGAGTATAATAAAGTAACGTCATTTTAAATCTAATATGCGACGTGTGACGTCATTTTAAATCTAATATTGCGGTCACTACAAAATGGCGGTACACATATAATAGACTAAAAAGTAGAAAAGACATATGTATCATAGACTAAAAAGTAGGAAATAAAATACATAGTTTAAAAAACTAAAAAATACGCTTTTACTTAAAAATGAACTAAAAAGTAAAAAATAATTTTGAATGTAGGTTTTTTGCTCCAGCCAGTATATGGGAACAGCCTACCTTTCGAAAAGTTAAGAATTCAATTAATGAAGTTATTGGTAAAAATTATACATATAACTTACTTCAATGTAAAAAAGCGTGGGCGCTAACGAAAGGTTCCAGTATTAATAAAATAAGAATATAGGTAAAGAGCGCCCCACGCTTTTTACATTTAAGTAAGTTATATGTACAATTTTTACCAATAACTTCATTGATTGATGGTGTTCCCGACCCTGCGACATCGGTATCAAATGAAAGGGCCTGACAGATAGAATAAACTACCTCTGTGGCGTCATTCAAAATTCAAAATGGCGGCCAAAACAAAATGTCGGATTATCTTTCGGTATGGGTATCAAATGAAAGGGTGTGACAATTGATACTATCAGCTCCGTGGCGTCATTCAAAATGGCGGCCAACACAAAATAGCGGTTTACCTTTTTCTTAACAACGCGCTCGGTATGGGTATCAACTGAAAATGTAAGACGAGTATAGTACAGTAAGCTGTGTGAAGTCATTTTAAATCTAATATGGCGGTCACTACAAAATGGCGGAACACATATAATAGAATAGACTAAAAAGTAGAAAATAAAAAATATAGTTTAAAAAAACTAAAAAATACGCTTTTATTTTAAAATGAACTAAAAAATAAAAAATAATTGTGAATGTAAAGTTTTTATTGCTCCAGCCAGTATAATATTGAAACAACATACCTTTCGAAATGTAAAAAAGCGTGGGGCGCCAGCGAAAAGTTTCGGTGTTAATTTATAAAATAAGAATATAGGCAAAAGTGTCCCCCGCTTTTTAATGGTTTTATTTAGCTTCACCTCGTATATTTGTTTGTTTGTTTGTTTGTTTGTTTGGTTCAAATCTTGCGACAGCTTTTTCGTCTACTTCTACTGAACCGATTCTTATGAAATTTTGCCCACACATTGAGCTCCCGTGACAATGCAATCTGACAATTTTGTACAAAAATCAAGATGGCGGTTCCAAGATGGCGGACGAATTTTGCAATTGTGTTCCGATTCCATTGAAAATCGGTATCGGGGGGTTTGTAGCGCCACAAATGACGATTCTGTGGTCAAAATTTAAAAATTCAAAATGGCGGCGCCAATATGGCAGATGAATTTTGCCAATGTGTTCTGAATCCATTGAAAATCGGTATCGAGGGGTTTGTAGGGCCACAAATGACGATTCTGTGGTCAAAATTTGAAAATTCAAAATGGCGGCGCCAATATGGCGGATGAATTTTGCCAATGTGTTCTGAATCCATTGAAAATCGGTATCGGGGGGTTTGCAGGGCCACAAATGACGATTCTGTGGTCAAAATTTGAAAATTCAAAATGACGGCGCCAATATGGTGGATGAATTTTGCCAATGTGTTCTGAATCCATTGAAAATCGGTATTGGGGGTTTTCAGGACCACAAATGACGATTCTGTGATCAAAATTGGAAAATACAAAATGGCGGATGAGTTTTGCAAATGCGTCTTAAATCCATTGAAAATCGGTATTGGGGAGTTTTTAATGTTAAAAAATCAAACTAAAAACTAGAAAATAAAAAAAATAGGTAAAAAAACTTTTAAGTGAAATGGTTTTATTTGAAATCATAAGCTGTACCAAAAACTAGAAAATAATTAGAACACAAACATGGACCTTCTTGAGATTCCGACGTCTGGTAAGAAATAATGCAATAGTAGCCGTGCTGTTTTCTTATGTCGTATGCCAAGGTACCCTTTGTGTCGCTGCGTCAACGGATTAAGTAATATTCTGGGACTTTTAACAGACTAAAATAAAAACATGGGGCGCATAAAAACCTGTATATCCACTGTATAATTAAATAAGAACGACTTGTCTAGAAGAATGTGTTTCCAAGCCCACCAATATATTTCAAATGCGCCCCATGTTTTTATTTTAGTCTGTTAAAAGTCCCAGAACATTACTTAATCCGTTGACGCAGCGACACAAAGGGTACCTTGGCATACGACATAAGAAAACAGCACGGCTACTATTGCATTATTTCTTACCAGACGTCGGAATCTCAAGAAGGTCCATGTTTGTGTTCTAATTATTTTCTAGTTTTTGGTACAGCTTATGATTTCAAATAAAACCATTTCACTTAAAAGTTTTTTTACCTATTTTTTTTTTACATTTCGAATGGTAGGTTGTTTCCATGTAATACTGGCTGGAGCAATAAAAACTTTACATTCACAATTATGTTTTACTTTTTAGTTCATTTTAAAATAAAAGCGTATATTTTAGTTTTTTTAAACTATATTTTTTTATATATATATAGATATATTCATATAATTCCTACGATTTCAAAACGTTTTTATTAGCTCGCTTTCTTGGTTGTCTGTTTGTCCGGTACAAATTTTGCAATCGATTTTTTGAATACTTCCGGTTATCCTATCATGCTGAAATTTTGCACACAGCTTTATTTCCGATGACAATGCAATGTAGTATACTCAATATACCGTTAGATCCATGGCGGCGGTGTCAAGAAGGAGGAGTACCATTTCCCCGGTACCTATTTTGCAATCGAATTTTTGAATACTTCCGGTTATCCGATCATGCTGAAATTTTGGGCACAGATTTTGTTCCGATGACAATACAATATAGTATATTCAGTATACCGTTACATTCATGGCGGCTGCCTCAAGAGGGCGGATTAACTTTGTCTTCACAAGCCCCTCGACATGGGTATCAAATGAAAGGGTAGTATAAGTAGAATATTGCTTATTGTAATATAGAATACTCAATATACCGTTAGATCCATGGCGGCCGTCTCAAGAGGGCGGATTACCATTTTCTTCACAACACCCTCGACATGGGAATCAAATGAAAGGGTGTGATAAGTAGAATACAATAAGCAATATAGTATACTCAATATACCGTTAGATCCATGGCAGCCGTCTCAAGAGGGCGGATTACCATTTTCTTCACTATACTCAACATGCCGTTAAATCTATGGCGGCCGTCTCAAGAGGGCGAATTACCATTTTCTTTACAACCTCCTCGACATGGGTATGAAATGAAAGGTAATGATAAGTAGAATACAATAAGCTATACCGTTAGATCCATGGGGGCCGTCTCATAGGGGCGGATTACCATTTCTTTCACAACATCCTCGACATGGGAATCAAATGAAAGGGTATGATAAGTAGAGGACAATAAGCAATAATAGTATACTCAATATACCGTTAGATCCATGGCGGCCGTACCATTTTCTTCACAATACCCCGACATGGGTATTAAATGAAAGGGTATGATAAGTAGAATGCAATAAGCAATATAGAATGTTCAATATACCCTTCGATCCATGGCGGCCGTCTCAAGAGGGCGAAATACCATTTTCTTCACAACACCGCCGACGTGGGAATCAAATGAAAGGGTATTATAAGTAGAATACAGTAAGCAATATAGTATACTCAATATACAGTTAGATCCATGGCGGTCATTTCAAGAGGGCGGGTTACCGTTTTCTTGACAAACCCCTCGACATGGGTATCAAATGAAAGGTAACCAAGAGGAATCTGGGTTTAATTTGTTTTAATATGTGCTTTTCTACTTTTTAGTACTTGTGAGTAAAACAGAAAAGGAACACCAACTTTTTGATACAATATTTGACGTTATTTCACTTACATATACTTATACAAACAAAAAATTATAACTAGGAGAATTTACAACATAATCGAAATTAATACGGTAAATTGTTTTACGTAATAAAATGAAAGATAATAGCTGTAGATATTTACGACTGAAATTAAATTTATAGATGTTTTTATATGAAGAAAGCAGTTAAGGTACTAGTACACAAATAAAAGCAAAAAAAAGACAAAATTTTTAAAAATTTATTTCTCAGAATCCTTAATACATATTAATGTAAACTTTTTTTTAAAAAATTATTCCAATCTTAAATTAAACAAAAGAAATTTTTTTTTAGTTTCGATTATTTGTACCATTTCTAGATGGCGCCGAAGTCAAGGTCAAGGAAAAATTGAATTGATGTCACAATCAAAAGCCATCTATGCGCTTTTCAGTAAGCGAAAAATAATATGAAATAGTCCCCAAATGGCGACAGGTACAGGTACATTTCCTCGTATGTTAGAGCAAGAGTAGTTGCGAGTGAAAATAAGTAAAAATGATCAGAAAAGGAACGCAGCTAATATTGAAATAAAAATCATATAAAATAAATTTAGTTTACTTCATTATTTAATTTTTCAGGAATATCAAAATTAAACCGTTTGATATATTATTAGTAGATTTAGGTAACAATTTTCCGTATGCATCTGCCATAATATCATCGAGATGTTCAAAATTGATTGCAAAATTTCACACACAAAACTAAAAAGCAGAAAATAAATACTTGAATAAAAAAACTTTTTAATATAAAACGTTTTTAAAACGAACTAAAAAGTATAAAATAAAGTGCCCTAGCCCCATTTAGATTTATAACCCCATACATATTCCTAACATCATACAGATAGTCCTGAAAATTTGTAATTGTGAATTTGTAATAGCTATGAAAATATTTGTTTAAAACGAAAAAACGTGGGGCGCATGCATGACTCTAAACTCTTTAGTATTGTTTATAGCTGGGTTGAGAAATCATTCGCATCAATCAGCTTTCTCTTTATAGTTTTGTAAATTTCCAAAACTCTTGTTGCAATTTTTTACCAGAGAGAGACGAAAAGGGAAAAACCCAAAGCTGAAGGTTACCGCCCTGTGCCAAGGTGCTTGGCCCTGCCTGAAATATTTCCAAGCGCCAAATTTTATTCTTAGTTAATGCCCACTCCCTATACATAAAAAATTAGCATTTTGCTCACAATGCCTTGTTAAGCATGTACGTGAGGCAATGCCTATCAAAATTTCTTGGCTGTTACAAGAACTGCCCAGACCCTGACAAAGTCAAAGGTCTGGCCTTAACTTAAAAGCAATTTGGGTTATATGCTTAGTATTTCCATTTACCTGTGAATTATATCCACGAGAGAAAAAATTTAAACCTTACATTCCCACGGTATACAGAAACAAGGTAATGTAAGGCGGCTCTCACACTGAGGCAACAAGCAATAAGCAATATCTGTTGCTTTTCAAAATGCACTGAGTATCGCCAGAAATAATGTTGCCGCAACCAGCAACATTTTTCCTTCGAGTTGCTCTAATGTGAGACCTCTAATTTAATTCAATGTAAAATAGGCACTGCCGATAATATTGCGTGTTGGCTGTTTCCAGTTGCTGATTGCCTGTTGCCTCAGTGTGAGAGCCGTCTAAAAGACGAAATATCGTATCGTAAGTGCGAATATCGTAGAAAAAGGCGACGTCACCCGGCAAGGTTAATACAGAAAACAACAACAACAATTTCGATTTTGTATGGGGAAGACTTGCCGAGTGACGTCGCACTAATACGATATTCTACGATATTCAGTCTTTTACATTACCTTGTTTCTGTATACCGTATTACATTCCAATAACCGATTTGTAATTTTACTGAAAATTTATGTTCTAAAATTACGCCTCTTTAGTAAAATTACAGTACAAAGTGTTAGGATTTTTTCAGTACATAACATTGATAAATATATAAGAAATATTGTAATTTTCCTACATAAACGATTTAGAAAAATACACAACATTGTGTAAAATATCCCTGCAAACATTTCGATTCGGAAACGATTCGAGAACGATTTGCCAAAAGCGAAAGCTTGCTTCGATCTCGGACTCGTTAACGACTCGTAAACGAATTCGAAAGCAATAAAAGCGGAGCAAGAGATCGAATCGCTTTCTCGTGCTGATAACGAATCGCATGCTCGTATCGATAGCAAATCGCTACTGCGCCGAAAATCACTCCGCCGAGCAAAGCAAGTCAAAAGCTCAAACTTTCCAAACAAATCGTTGAAGAGGCACCAAAGGCTCTCAAAATTTCCTCTCAATAGGACTTCAAATCGGTGAAATGACGTTATGTTGTTAGTGTAATTTGGAGATTTGAAGTCCCATTCAGGGGAAATCGCCTCTCAATATTTTTCTACAGCATGAAGGCTTTGGGAGAAACAAATCAACCAGGAAAGCTTTCATTTTGCGTTTTGAATCTTTTTCTCGCCCCCTTCGCAAGCATTTTTCGAATCGAGAATGGTCCGAGAAAGCGACCCTCCGAGAAGTTGTTTGCAGTGCAGGGTATATATAAAAATGAATTGCTACAAGTATGGCTCGGCCATAACCTTCTATATTTACAAGCCATGAACAAGAATCTCAATTGAGAGAATCGGACTACCAAATTCTCCCAAATTCTCCAAATTACACTAACAACACAACGTGACTTCACCGAGTTGTAGTCCGATTGAGCGGAAATTCGCTCTCAATATTTTCCTTGTTCATGGCTTGTAATATAGAAGGTTATGGCTCGGCCGATTTGGCTGATTTTTTTTGTTGTGTTCGTTATTGTCAGGAGAAGGTTCATGTGAAAGAAAATATTTGGAGAATACATGGGAAAAGTCCAAAATTCAGATGGTATTTTTATATGAACAAAAATATTTTTCTACTATGTACATTGAGTAAAATTTAAGTTGGCGCGTGCGAAAAAATATTTCATTTCAATTTTGATGTATAGGGCATTTTCTACACACACATACAAGACAGCCGCAAGGCACACAAAGTTTTGAGAGCTGACATTTCTCATACATTTTGTTAACAACTTGGCGGAATTTTCTTAGTTTTTCCTAATTTATCATTTATTTATTCAATAGTTTTATAACATCAAACTAATTCAGCAATTGAAAATTAATCGTATGTCATGTAATTTATATTACCAGTGCCTAGTATTTGCGCTGTAGTTGGATGTAGTAAGCGGGGTGAACGGGACAAAGTAAAATTTTTCAAATTTCCGAAAATTTATAAAAGAACCGAGAAAAGGGTATCATTTGTCAAAACTAAAGCAGGAAAACTAGTTAGCGCCTCTTAAACAAAAAGATTTAAAGGCGGGGATGTTTTCGTCAAGACTTTCCAGTTTTGGCATTTTTACTGCCCAAGTACCTACTGGATTCATCCAGCTTCGAAGTTTTTATATGCCTCCAAACCTTTAAAAGCTTTGAAACTTTCTCTGCTACAAGCACTTTGCCGATCTATTAAATATTCTACGATATCAAAATAATGCACATTTTTTGACAAAGCACTTCGAGAGAACTTCTTTTCATTTAATTTATACGGATACAGGCCATCGCAATATTTCCAATTTCACATGCATACCGGTTTTGAACACTACAATAAACAGAAACGAAAGCACTTAATCAAAAGGTTAACTGGTATTTAGATTTCATATTAAAAATGTGAGCTGTTATTTCACATTTTATTTTCTAGAAATAACTAATATTTAGTTTTTTCCAATAAAAATAATACCTACTCCACACTTTCCCTATTCATCTTGCCGGCCTGCCATCGTGTGTGTGCCTTGCGGCTCTCCAATACATTGGCATTTGATGACGTGTCAGAAAATGCCCTATAAGGCTGGCCGCACACATACGGTTTCCGTGTTCGGTTTCCGAATACGGAATTCCGACTCGGGATTCCGTGAGCCTAGCGCAGGCGTTCGGTTTTTTGCATTCGGAATTTATACTGCCAGTACGTACAGTGACGCGCGTTAACATGAACGACGACGATGAATTAGTTGCAATTGCACTTTTACTGGCGCTAAAAAAGCAGAAGTGTAAACGTCGTTATTGGGTACACCAAGGCCCTCGTAAGTACAGGCCTGGAAGCAGCCATTCGCACTAATACTAACATAGCTGAAAACAGGCCAAAAATATTCTGACAGTTGTGGAATTAACATGGCCGAAGCCATACGAAGCAATTTTTTAAGTTTGTTTTTGCACTAAAAAGTGGTAAAATATTGTATATTATCACTTTTTGGTGCACATGGATTATCAGTGATTAGTTCTTTAGTGATTTAATAAAAAAAATTAAAATGAAGTGAGTGGTTAAGTGTATTTTAAGAGTGTTAATTGATTAGGTGACCATTTTTGTTTACATTCGCGGTGGTTTTTTCGTGTTAATTTAGGGAAAAAATGTTGAATTTGTGTAGTAATATAATAAAAAGTGCTTTTTAAGTGATTAAAGATTATTATAGAATAGTTATTAAAAACATAAGTGCAGAAAAATGTGAAGGAAAAGTGAAAAAGTTATTGTTATTCATGTTGTGTGGTAGTACTTGCACTTATGTTTTTAATAACTCTTCTATAATAATTTTTAACCACTTTAAATTCACTTTTAATTCCATTACTACACAAATTCAACACTTTTTCCCTAAATTAACACGAAAAAACCACCGCGATTGTAAACAAAAATGGTCACCTAATCAATTAACACTCTTAAAATACACTTAACCACTAATTTTTTTTTAATTTATGGACTCAGATCACTAAATAACTTATCACTGATAATCCATGTGCACTAAAAAGTGATAAAATACAATATTTTACCACTTTTTATTCCAAAACCAAAGTTAAAAAATTGTTTCGTACGGCTTCGGCCATGTTAATTCCACAACTGTCAGACGATTTTGGTCCCGCACAGACACAACCAAAAAGTCTGCTTCCAGGCCTGTACTTACGAGGGTCTTGGGTACACCCATTGAATACACGAAGAATAACAGGAAGTCAGTTTTACCTCAAACGTGCAAAATTACGAGCACACCCAGAGGAATTTTTCAAATTTTACAGGATGCAGGTCTTGGCTTTCGAACCGAACATCAGGGGTGGATTCCCAACGGAAAATTTAAGAACGTGTGCGCCAAGTGGAATTATTTGTATGAGATGCCTGCATTCGGGTGTCCGAATGCGGAATTCCGTATTCGGAAACCGTATGTGTGCGGCCGGCCTAAAAAACGGTTATATTTTCAGGATGATTTTAAAGTTGACTGGTTCTATGTAACTAAGTACTATGCACTATGTATTTTGTACGATGTATTATGTACTACTATGTATGTACTATGTACTATGTACTATGCACTATGTACTATCTACTATGCACTATGTACTAGGTATCATCTATATCTATATATGTATATAAAAATGAAAAAATGTTCGTTAGTTAATCCATAACTCCCGAATGCCTCAACAGATTTCTTTGATTTTTTTTGATATTTTTAGTAGTAGTCTGTAGAAGGTTTATAGCCAAAAAGTCGGTAAAATTATAAAAGAAAGTTGTTAAATCGCCATAAACGTACTGCTTTACTCAGAGATGCCGAGATATTTTACATGGAGAACATCATAAAAAAATCCCAATGTCGGAAACAGGGAAAGCCTGTTCCTGGATACGTGAATTCAACCGATGCATGAGCGTACAACGGAGATCCACCACGAGGCGTTGATTTTTGTCGAGGATTTGTGCCTGATAATAAACGGCAAAATATTGCACGAATTAGGAACGCCATAGCCGAATCGCCCAATGCACGATGCATTCAATCGAGAATTTGAACGAGAACAGCAATACGATCGAGATGCTTTGAGTCAATCAGTGCGAACAAAGGTCCCACTTTTGAATCAGAAGCAGAAAACCGCGTATGATACATTGATGATAGCAGTCATCGACGGATACGGAGGAATATTTTTCCTTGATGCACCTGGTGGAATTGAAAAAACGCTCCTAATTTCATTGATTTTAGCTTCGATTCGCGCACAAGATCAAATAGCACTGGCCGTAGCATCATCGGGAATCGCTGCCACATTGTTAGAAGGAGGACGAACAGCCCATTCAGACCTCAAACTGCCACTGAAACGATACAATGAACCGAAGTGCAACAGTGCTAAAAAATCAGCAATGGCAAAAGTACTACAGAATTGCAAAGTAATCATTTGGGATGAAAGTACGATGGCGCACAAACGGGCATTGCAGGCAATCGATCGAGCGTTGAAAGATTTGCGCTAATCAGAGCCGCTTTGGAGGTACGATGATTCTGCTGGCCGGCGATTTTCGGCAAACGCTCCCAGTCATTCTAAGATCAACAGCTGCTGATGAAATAACGGCTTGGTTAAAGTCATCGAATTTGTGGAGATATGTGAAAACTCTAGAGTTAACAACGAATATTCGAGTGGCGTTACAAAATGATGAATCGGCGGGTCTTTTCAACACAATTATTAGATAGTGGCAATGGAAAAATTCCGGTTGACGCTTCCACTGGCCTCATTTCCTTTCCACCTAATTTTTGTCGATTCACAACGTTGGAAGAAGAATTGACCACGAAAGTGTTCCCGAATATTGGTGCAAGTTACAAAAACCATGTCTGGTTGAGCGAACGAGCTATTTTGGCAACGAAAAATAAGGACGTAGACGATTTGAACATAAAAGTTCAAAGTCAAATCGCTGGCCAATTGCATTCATTTAAATCGATCGATTCAATTACCAATCCAGATGAAGTTGTCAATTATTCAGTTCCAGAGGACTGGGGTTTTTTTAACGAAAATTTCAACTGAAACCAGCTTTTTCTCCTATAGGAACCACCAGTCAGAAAAAGAGTCCCCATTTCATGTACAGCAGGTATAAGAGAATAAATGATGAAAATATGGGGTTTGTTAAAATACCGAAAGTCTGCCGGCCACTGGCTCTTAGTGTTAGACTATATGCAAAGTTGTTGAAGAGTTGAATTTTGAAGATTTGGATTAATTTTAAATGTTTCCAGGTTCGTCGTTTTAACACAATACGTATATAGGTAATACATAGGTAAATTTTGATCATACATCAAATAAATGCATTTTCAATCCCCAACTTTTATAGGAATAGTTTGTTTTTCGTTAATGGTTAAGAAAAGTTTAATATTGAAGATTTGGATTAATTTTAAATATTTAATGTTGGGTGCAGCGAGGCGCACCGGGTCCCAGCTGGTATATTGATAAAAATAAATTATTATATTTTAATGATTTAAATGCTTCCTTTTCTTTTTTTATTATTGTTCATTTTCATTCATAATACTGGGAAGTTTGTCGGGTGGACCGCAGTTTTTTAATTTGTAGGGACTACTGGCTGTCATTATCCTTGTCCGCGTTTATGCTCTTGGTTCTTTAATAGTAGCATTTCCTCGAAATGCTCTACTCATCTTGCCAATTCTTCATCCTTATTACTTAGTATATCTCTAATTTTATCCTTGCACATCGTCACTGTAGGTTTAAATTCTTTGCTCTTGCTGGTTTACCTTTTTGTGAAAATTTCTTGCCTCATTTCAATTGGCTGATTTTTCTTTCTTCTCATTCTTCCTCTCAATACTGCCTTTTTTTGCTTTGTGTATTCTCTTCTCAGTACTCAGTATCTTACAATAGTAGATACTAAAAATATGTCTGAAATGTTATATAACGTTTTGAGATTTTTCAACACGTGCAACAGGTTTTGATATTTTGACATCATTTACCCAATTTTGTCAGAGCGTTTCTATAAATATGTTGTTTAAACAAGTTTGGTAAACGTACTCTTTCAGAGGGATAAAAAAGTTCTGGCTAAGTGATTTTTCCCTCCTTGTCATATTTACCTATAAATTAGAAAAATATTCTAAGGGTTAAGGTCTAGGTCATGTAATCATCTGCAATTATGTTCAATTCAAGAATTGATAGAACTCCATAAATTTTTAGTATTTCAATTGATTCCAACTTTCGTGCGTCTTATACTTATTTTTGAACTTTACTTTTACCCCACTAAAATATTCATAACAAAATCGATTGTTCACTGCGCGGTTAATCTAAGAGGGGTCCGTGACGCTTTTCTGATAAGAAATTCCTCAACCTCGATTTTTCATTTCAACCAGAAGTAAAGTTGGAAAGCGAATATAAATAGTGCCCTCGAATATATTCACGGTCGCAAGCGTAGAGCAATCGTCTGCAAAACAGACTTGCAGTAATGCAATTACGATATGCCGCGCCGATGCAATGATTACACCTGAGTCATGGTTTTCTTTTCGCGGATGTAGAGATATTTTCCGAATAGCTTGCCCTCATATACATAAATACTTAGCTTCACTGTTTTTGTTGATATGCTGTTGAATCTCGAATTTTATCGTAGTATCTCCAACTCAATGTCATTCCAATTAACAATTGTTGTGGAGAAGTTAATCAATGTCTCAAAGCTAAACTTTGCCACTACTCTAGTCTGCTAAAGTGAACAGTGTGGAACAGTCTACACAGTGCTGGTTTTTAGTTAATGGTGACATAACTGCAAAATATACGCAAATTTAAATTTTTTTAATTAAGCTCTTTTAATATCGTGCTACGGAATTAGTGTTGTGGTACATCTCCACGTGCAAATAGATTAATAATTGATCGCTAGTGTTTATTCCATTTGAAATTATTTTGCGACTTCAATCAATAATTTTTGTATTTCTGTCATGTCGTCAATTTACTTGTTATGTTGTGTAATTGTCAGGAGAGTTCCATTCTCATATCAATTTAAAAAATAATTAGATTTTGTAATTAATTGTGAAAATGTGGTTTAATCAAATATCACGGTTATTTTATTAGGCAGTAGAGAAACCCAAACTTCATTTATGGATTTATTAAAAGTAAATCCAGGCGGTTAATAAAAATCTAAATAAGTAAACTTTTTGTATTATAAGTGATTGGAATGTACTAATTAATTTATTGAGTCTAAGAAATAAAGCAACGTTGTAACTGCAAAATGTTCGACAAATAGGCCTTCTTTAAAATGGGTAAATCTGTGGTATAATAGCCAACGACCGGGTATTCCTTATCAATCTTTGAACAATTATGAGAAATTGTTAACAAAGTCTCTCCCTTGGAAAATTAAACATCATGAATTATTTATGAATTTAATTTCTTTAGCCTCGAAGTGTGATAAACGCTACAAAGTTTCTCTTAAGTGAAATTCCTGCATCTGTAGTTGCTCATTGGGGGTTAATATTTTTATTTTTTCAGCTGTTTCTTAATTTCATTATGAATATTTAAAAAAATGTTATTTACTCATATTGCCAAGGAAATTTATTGTTTTAATTCATCTCGGTAGCCATTTGGATGATCTGCTGCAGTATTTTCAGGAACAGTGTTCGGCTCTTATCAAATTGTTATAGCAGTAGGGCCAAGGTGCATTTGAACAAACTGTCAACACTGATAACTAATTCGTCGTTAAAGTGTTAAAACCTTTTATTTAGTTGTAAAATGTATTCTTATATTACTTAGTAAATTTTATTTGAACATTTGATCCTTGGAAAATCGTCAAAAATTATGTATGTCATAAGCCATGTTACGGCATAACACGGACGAAGGGATATAGCGCTTAAACATTTTTTAACATGACTGTTTTAAGTAAACAGTTAACACTGCAAGTAACAGTTTGCATAACGGGAATAGTTTCTTGTCTCTAATCTAGTAAATATAGGATTTTGTTTGGAAAAAATTCCATAAAAGCTGATTTTTGTGTAGACCTTTATTATAATATGGCCTTAGTTTTACCCGTTCTATCTTTAAAAATTAAAGCTCATTCAATTTTCTATAAAAATGTTTTATTACATTTTTTCATACGACTAACAGTTTTCGAGTGAAAGATGAGGTAAAGTTTCAATTTCTTCTTTTTTATGGCACTGGTATAGAGGATATTTAGAATTATACTACTGTGTTTTGGTTTTTCTTCTTCTTCTTTAACGGCTCTACAACAGGTACCCGCTCCTGAACTCTCGCTACTGTTCTCTGAATCGGTCCCGATTCTGAGCCGATGTCATTCGGTTTGCCATCCCTAAGCTCTGGGCGTCCTGGTTTACGCCATACTTTCAGCGCACAGTGGTTGAAACACCAAAAACACAGCCAAAACTAAAGGACTAGAAGGATTGAGATAATTCTTTGCAATTTGTTGTCGGGGGTTTTCCAGGTCAGTCCAAAATTCATTGCCAGTTTTTCGGAAAACATAATGGCGGCCATTAACTATCACGATTTTCGATGCCACCGATTTAAAATTTGACAATTTTTTGTCAAAAAACTTGAAAATTAGTTTTCCTGCACGAAAATTGGTTTCTTGGACTCTTGGACAGATTTCGAAATTGACAATATTTTTTCTCAAAACAAAATCAGTCACTTTCCCATTGGTATGCAGACTAATTTTGGTAGCAAATGCTGTTGTTGCAGCATTTTTTCCGCTCTTCTTTGTTTTATTTGCTTCAACGAAACTTGTAGATTGACCACTACCAGCATGGCTGTTTCCATATTTCTTATGGCAACCTCCTTCTCGAGACACAATTGATTATTTTCATAAAAGCGGAATTTCTCGCCATTGAATTCGAAAATGACTGTGACACTTATGTGACACGTAGATACTCCTCCAAAATACGAATAACTTCAATTATTCTTCAACTTTACCTGAACGAATTCGAATATTTCTTTTCGCAATAGAGTAATACTTCTTCCGACATCCCACGTATTTGGAAAATGCAAACAATATCAAACAATAATTTTGATAAAACAAATGATAACGAATTTGGAATCTGAGACCTGGAAAACTCCCAGACACCCATTTTAATTAAAAAATCTCAATTTTTTAACATCCATGGTTTTTCGAAAAACTGATAACCGATTCGAATTCAGTGATCTCAAAAACCTCCGGACACCAAATTTCAAAGAATTTTTCTGTCCATTTCAATTCATTATAGCTTTAGATGTGCTTTTGGCGTTTTGAACCTTTGCACTGTGCAACGTATATTTGTAAATAAAAAGTGTCCTATTGTAGAAAAAAGTATGCAAACTTAAGGTGTCTACTCATTATGGATGGCCTTTAGTCTACGAAGAGTCAGTTTTGAAACTCGAAATCGAAACTTTCCAGCGCCTACCTCAGGTTGAAAATCTGATCAGCTGCTGATTTACCTAGGATCAAGGCATGTTGACGTATAATATTTCAAGGGTATGGGAATATACTGTTTTGCAAGTTAGCGCGGGCGCAGTCACAACAACGTTATACCAAAATAATTGCTTCACGCTTTAATATATCCATGTAGAGCACAAGATGCCATTTTTCTAGTCCAGCACTTCTTGCTACCTACGCCTACCCAATTACTGCACGAATCGCTTGTTGTAGTGTAGGCCCCCTATATTCGACCAGCTTGGTAGGGATGCCGCCGTCTGTATCCGAGAACTTCATATTTTTAAGTCGATTTTGGATTTTGCTAACTTCTTAAAGCTAGTTGGGAGCAGCATAGGATCCTTATAAGATATTTGTGGAACCTCTAATTCCTCAATTAGCTCGAAATTTAGCCATTCATGAAATTGCTGTTCCCAACGCTCGAAGATGTCTGGTATTTTTTGTTTGAGTTCTTTGTATTCTTCTTTTCTTGTTCCTGCTTCATTGCTCGGAACACAACATTCTTATGTACTTTCAATGGCCGCTTGAAACTCATCATCGAATCAGTCATCAAAACCAGCAGTATTAATGATAGAATTTTTTAAACGTATCTAACTCTCATTGGCGCCAGGAATCTCGTCTCCAGAACTTACTCTTCATCCAGTGAGGACAAGTTCTAACGTATAACCATAATAGGGCCTCTGTATTAATTCGAAACTGATTTGAAGGCCCAAAGCTATTCTGCGGTGTAATGCATGCTCGAAGCACCAAACCAACAAGATTAACACCTAGTCTATTTGATTGCTATTGGCACCGACAGAAGATACCCAGATGGCTTTGTGGATATGCTTACGTGCAAGCGTAGTACTACTTATAATGATCAAGTTCTTACTTGCTTGCTACCACCTTTACAACTCGTTGGCCATTGTCAGTAGCGTTTTCATAAGCGGTAAGTGCTCACCTTCTTCCCTTATTCAGGTTCCCCACCTATTGGAGCTTTCAAATCCCTCGGAGCTATTTTTACAACGTATGGCAACTGTAATTTAGGTTTATTTATAATTCAACCGATAACTAAATTTGGATGTTTATCCCTTTTAACTGGCTTTCTAGAAAAGAGGCATCGCTAACTTTCTGTGAACAGACAAGCCCCATACGCTGAGAGGTAATATGACAATGCGGTTTTAAATTAGGTTGACTGATTGAAAATATACTTATTACACAACAAAAGAAGTTACTTTCAGAATAATCCATTACCCTACAGTTGTCTTCTATGTTGGTAATTTCCTGTTTATAACTTATCTATAAACATCGTCACTTATCATACCAATTGCGATCACAGTTTATATATTCTAATTCAGTTCCAATGTTGATAAATTTTATTTATTGTATTTTAAAGTACATACGTTCATCTTATCAAAGCAAAATCGCTCATATTTGACATTCATGAAACCGATTTTCAATTCCAATCAAGGCCACACATTATTGCAAATAATTCCTGCCTACGTAATAAACACATTCAATGCAGCATTTCTTATCGATTTTGTCTTGTCTGATTACGGTTCCGCATAACGCTTACTTAAATACTTCTTATCTTGTGATAGCACGATTAATATTTATTTAATAATTAATTCTTGTGAAATGATTATCATTTTTTATCAGGGACAGTCTTTTTATATCAGGAATTGCTTATATTTTGCAAAAAAAATATAAATATAATTTTAAGATATAATTAAATTTGTGAAAGTGTTTTTGGAACGTTAATTTATAAATAGTTCGTCGTGATTGTAAGTTTAAGTTTAGTGTTTGTAATCAAGCGCGGTAGAATCGATGCCCTTTTTATGGATGGGTATTTTTAAGGTTACTATGATGATTGGATTTACATACGTTGTTGTTACCAGGTATGAAAACATATGGTTAATGTTATTAGATATGTAAAAATCAATAACCAAAGTAAAAATAATTTAATCAGTTTTGCAGCATTAAACAATTTCTTAGTATTATGTCTGTGTTGCCGTTTTGTGATTTTAAGCAATAATTATTATTATTTTTAAGCAAAATATCTTCTCATATAAAAAAGCGTTTACGCATTTTTCGGTGGAAGTATGTAAAGAATATATTGATGCTAATATTTTACAGGTTTCCCAATGTTCACAAGTATTTTTATTTTGTATAAAAATTATATGTTTCTTAACTGGTGTGTTTTTACGGGCTCCGGTAGTTACCCTAACGCCCAACCCCTCGATGTTAAATTTACCAAGCTTAGGTGAAAAAGTACTAAAAAAGAAGAAATAGAGCCAGTTTTAGCATTAAAATTACTTATAACTCCAAAAATAAAAGTCCTAGGAGAAAAATTCTCTAGACATTATTCTTACGAAATTTTCCAATCTTTCCAATTGTGCAAAAAAAAATATTAGTTAACAAGGTATTTTTTGGAGAAAAGGGTGGTTTTAGTTGAAATTTTAGTTAAAAAAAACCGAATTTTTGACTTTGATGACTCATGGCTCTGGAAGTTGATAGGGTAGGGCCTTGACTTTTACAGTTTTACATAGGTGGGAGTATTCTGCGTTCATTTATACCTTACTCTTGAAAATAGGTTGTAAGGTTACAAAAAAACAGGGTGATATGTAAAACTCTAGAAAAGAAATTTCAAAACGCCCTAGCGGCTAAACCGTTACGATTTTGCCCCCCCACCAATACGATTTTCTGTTCGTCTATCCAAAACCTATCCACAGCCGTTCGCTGTGTAACTTTACGCAATACACCCTGTACAAATATCATAAATAATGTTTAAACAATATAAATAATTATTTCCCCACTTCAAAAGGTTTCTGATTTTAAATAATATAAAAAAACAAAAATTTTAAAAAAAAAATCATCAAAATCGGAGCTGTTTCTGAGGACTTCCGAAGATCGCCTGTTTTATGTCTTTAATGACTCCACTATTAAGTCATGTATTATGTCCTTTGCCGCCTCTTTTAATTCGACATAAACTTCTTTTGCTGCCAAAAATTACCTTCGCGCATATCTCAGTTATTATACAGACTGTGTTGCTATTGATGCACTTTTCTGGACTGAAGTTTTCCTTTCGCCCATTCTATGGCCAGGTTAAAAAGTATTGCGGCCAGTCCATCCCTTGTCTAACAACTTGTCGTATTTCGAATTCTTCTGTTACTTCATTTTGGATCCTTACTTTCGCTATTCGCTGCGCATTAGAAGAGTGGCACCAGCTTTGAGGGCACTTACCTCAACTCAACTACACTCCCCTCAACGCCACTCAACTCAACTTATAATGCCTCTGTAGTTGCGACATATTTGCATAATACTTAATACGTAGTAAAAAGCTCATAGTAAAGAGTACATAGATCCAGGATGACATTTCTTGAGCAAAGCGAGTCACCCCAAACTTTTCACTAGAGCGGTTTATAGGTGCACCAGCCTCTAAACACCAACGATCTGTGGAGGAACCAAGCACCCTCAACCAATTCCAAAAAAGTAGAAGTAGCGGACCCACGGAACCAAAGCGATATTCTTCGTAGAAGTAGCAAACGATCGCAAAATAATCGGCGTCCTGGACGAGAAGGATGAAAATGTGAAGATCCCCAAACACCAATGCGGTTGGTGCAAGTCGCCCTCGCTAAAGTTGCTATAGAGGTTCTGAGGGATAACCCGAGACCTCCCCCCTCATGCCTTGATGCCGGATGGTACCAAGGCAGCATAAAATTAACGGCCAGCAAAAACACTAGATCCGCAGAGCTGTACAAAGCTGCGGTAGAAAGAGTCAGGGCTCAAAGCAGTTAATGCTAGTGAGATACCATGAGGTCCAGCGCCAGAGCATGGTTTGCAGTGGCTCCATCGGAGCCTGAGGAAATCCTCACAGTGCTCAAAGCCTTCAACCCTCATATTAAAACCGAAAACGGGGAGGTTATCAAAACGGAGCAGACTAACAATGCCACAATGCAAGTAGTTCTGCTCATAAATGAAGAATGCCTGGACCAACTGGCAAAAGAAAAATACGCCGTGATCGAGCTGAAGGTCTATAAAACAGATACGAAAGCCCTAGTGAACCAAGCAGCCTGCACCAAGGCCTCAGGTGAAGAAGATGAGAATGTGGAAACCGATGGTGCAGGTTCGGAGCGAAGTTGATGCATCGACAGACTCCGAGCTGGGCAGAGCCATCGGCAACATGTACACGGAGCACCAGCTCCTCAGCTCGGACGTCGACAAAGGCATCTCCAGCGACGAAGAAGCGAAAGTGACAGTCGTCGAAGCATACCTCGCGGAAAATGGTGCAGGTGATACAGATAAACCTGCACCATTGCAAAGCAGCGTCCACTGCGCTTTTGCTTCACCTGGCATCAGGCGAAGTCGATGTTGCCCCAGTCCAAGAGCCATAGATCGCTGGTGACAGGATCTGTGGCTTAAGTACGCCTAAATTTAATCTGTTTTATAGCGAAGGAAACGGAAAACCCAGAACAACTATTCTGGTCATATTATTCACCTTTCTTCTCCCTCAATTTAGTGACGGAGACCTTACTGTGGTCGACCTAGAGTTAAAACAGAAGAAACTCAGGATGGCCTCTTTCTATCCAGCCCACGATGATGAGGGCCCTCTACCTCATATGGCTTTTCAGGACCTGGTAAGATACACCGATGCTATCACGGTCCTGGTTATGGGAGGTGATGACACCACACACAATGGGGCAGCGCGGACACCAATGATCGAGATGAGGTTATTTTTAACTACCTACTAAACACCAAGCTTGCTATTTGTAACCAAAAGTTGCCAAAATCAAAGAAGCGCTGGACATCACCCTTTTCTCAGACTGCTACTCCGACCGAATATTGGTCTGAAAGGTCTTAAAGGAACACTCCTTCTCGGACCACAGGTTTATAAAGCTCCAACTGCAAGACTCTAGCCCAACCCTCCTTTCTAAAATAAAAAAAACCTCAAAAAGACTATACTAGGCAAAGAACCTTGCCCCTAAGCCACCCTGTATTCCCAAAAACTGGGAACAACTCCACAGCATTGTGGACATTTTCACAGAGCAATGTACTTACGCCATTAATAAAGCCTGTCCGAACAGCCGCATAAAGAGGCTTTCAAACCTCCACTTTGGTGTCGCGAACTTGAAACACTCCGAAAAGGGTATAGAAAGGAATTTAATTCAGCTAGACGCAGCAAGAGTGCAACCTCCTCCAGTGCTCAATTAGCCCAATTTTAACATCAAAATTGCTTATAACTTTAAAAATGAAGGCCGTAGCATAAAAATTGTCCAGACATTTAATACTGCAAGCTTTCTAATTTTGGAAAAAAAAAGTATAGGTTAACTACGTTTTTTTTGAAAAAAAGGTTGTAGAAAGTAAAATTTTAGTTAAAAAAAATATAGTTTATTTTAAAATGAACTAAAAATTAAAAGATAATTTTGAATGTAAAGTTTTTATTACTCCAGCTAGTATTTGGAAACAACCTGCCTTTCGAAATGTAAAACAGCGGGGTAATAAAAACTTTACATTCAAAATTATTTTTTACTTTTTAGTTAAAAAAGAAAAGCGTATTTTTTAGTTTTTTTAAACTATATTTTTTATTTTATACTTTTTAGTCTATTATATGGCTTCCGCCATTTTGGAGTGACTATGCCATATTAGATTTAAAATGACGTCACACAGCTTACTGTACTATATTCGTCATACACTTTCATTTCATACCCATACCAGCGTTGTAAAGAAAAAGGTAAACCGCCATTTTTTGTTGGCCGCCATTTTGAATTGCGAATGACGCCACCAGCTAGTAGTATTCTAATTGTCACACCCTTTCATTTGATACCCGTATCGAGTGGTAAAGAAAAATGTAATCCGCCATTTAGTGTTGGCCGCCATTTTGAATTTGGAATGACCACACAGCTAATAGTATTCTATTGGCACCTCCTTTCATTTGATACCCATACCGAGCGCGTTGTAAAGAAAAAGGTAATCCGCCATTTTGAATTTGGATAGACGCCACACAGCTAATAATATTCTACTTGTCATAACCTTTCCTTTGATAGCCATATCGAGTGGGTTGTAAAGAAAAATGTAGTCCGCCATTTTGTTTTTGCCGCCATTTTGAATTTGGAATGACGCCACACAGCTAATAGTATTCTACTGGTCATAACCTTTCCTTTGATACCCATATCGAGTGGGTTGTAAAGAAAAATGTACTCCGCCATTTTGTGAAGGCCGCCATTTATTTTGAATTTTGAATAACGCCACATAGCTAATTGTATTCTACATGTCATACCCTTTCATTTGATACCTATGTCGAGGGTCGGGGAGTACAAGTGCATATTTCTGCCGCCATCTTGGAACCGCCATATTGATTTTTTTTACAAAATGTTCAGATTGCATTGTCACGCGAACTATACATATGTGCAAAATTTGAAGTTGGTCGGTTATATGGAAGTGGGTCCAAATCAAGTTGCAAGATTTGTTTACATAAAAGACACAAGATACAGGTGAAGCTAATACATATAAAGCGTATAAAAACCAAAATTTTGACGACTCATAACTCTGGAAGTTGGTGGGGTGGAACCGACACTTTGACAATTTTAGATAGGTGGGAGTATTCCGCGTACACTGATACCTTATTCATGAAAATAGTTTAGGTATTTCACCTGAATAAAAAGAAATAGCAATATTAACACCTTAGCCACAGTTACGGGATATAGAAACTATACAGAATTTCAATACTTATTATAACCGATAATCTGAGATGCTCTTCTTTTGCGCCGGGCCAGGGGAAATTTTGTATGCACCATGGCGCATGTCTCCTTTCATATTTGAAATTTAATATAGTTAAAGGGGGGTATGATATGATAATTTTACTAATTTACGAGACAAGGTTGTTTTTCCTGCAAAGCAATCTGTTCTTTATTTCTTCGTAACACGATTTATTGTTATGTTCTTATATCTTGCAAGGAATAAAGCGCGCAAAGATTTTGTTAATACAGATTGCCGATAATATTTGAGTAGTTCTACAAATCAACGAAATTTGGTGGGCTCAGCTGGTAGATTCATAATTTTTCTAGTAAGGTCCTTTATGATAAATTCTAGTAAAGGTTTACATCGGTTTCTGATTGGGCGGGCATTCCAAATCAGTTATCTCAAGCAAATATTGTTACCTGAAAAGTACCTCAAAATAGTCAAAATTATTACTTCCCTGTGAGGCGACATTGCTGAATCCAACATTTAAGTTCACATACTAATATTTAACAAGCAGTTTACTTAAGTAACCTTATTTTAAAGTAATAATCATAAGTTCTTATGTGCCAGAAAAGCTGCGAAGTTTTTACAGTTCCAAGATTTTCTTTAATTAAAAGAGGCGACACGATTTTCGTATCCCTTCTCTGTCAGCTAAAAATCCGTTGAAATTACCTAAAAATTGAATAACATGCGATGTTGCCGCTCTGGTGTCAAAATAAAAAGGTGAAGTCAACATAGTAACGTTCCGTTTCACTCGGTGAGCGATTAGTCGTGGGAGTGCATTTAGTGGAGACTGTGTCGTTCAGGTCAGTCAAATTCTCACTCATATATCCTGACTAGCATTTTTAAAGGGTGCAGATGGGCTCCTAAGGGGCTAGCCCCGCTTCACGTAGGCCCCATGTGGGTTATCCTATAGGGCCCACAAGGGACATGTAACGCCTTACCCCATGCCCCGTGAGGAAAAATGATTGCTGCCCGATTTAAAATTGGAAAAAAGAGTCTGAAAAAAATTGAGAAATTCGGCGTGTATATTCGAGAACTGAGGCGTTGCCGAAAGTTTTATATTTTTAAACGCGAGTGTCCTTTTTTCAATCGGTTCCTCCACTGAGTACTAATCACGTCCAAAGCTGTTTAACCTTCGTAATCGAACGAAAGCCGTACTGCTAAGTATGCTAAATGACAACTTTCGCGATTACCAACATAATTGCTTGTAATATGAAGTAAGGCAACAACAAGCGGCCACTTCAGTAATTTATTCAATGTAATATAATGTACATAATATAATTAACGACGCGGTGGATTGCCGGTCAATACCTCTAGTTATTGCAAGTATCTGGAAGAAGCGAACCTGCCGTGATAGAAGCCTCCTCCGGACACAGTCGACAGGAATTCATTCGAGAATTCTCAGTCTGTTCAACTGAAATTATCGTGTTCCGCTGATATTTCTCCGTTTCTAGTGTAGCTCGCCAACCTGTTTTCTCGTTAACTTTCTTAACAGACCTCTGCCAATGGCATGGTATGGTTCTGGGCCTCACAAATCCTAAGTCGACACCTGATTAAGCAGTTTACCAGCCTTCTTGTTCCTATCGATACTTGTTGTCGTCTAGCCAAGCCTATCTGAAAGTTCAGTGCTATGAGAATATTCTTTCTCTGAACCTGATCCTCTCTAAGATGATCCGGCGAGTGTTGTAGAGTCAACATTTCCACTTTATAAAGTACTTGTGAGGTACTCGTATAATTCCCCAGGCTCAGCTGAAGAACACGCCCGCCTGTCGTCAATCATGATCCATTCAAGAATATATTTATATACATACCTTCGATCTTCATCGGAAGTAGATTTAGCCGAAAGGTTGATCCGGAACAAAGTTTCGTTCTTTTAGGTACTTGTAATTTAAAAAAGCATAAGCGTGGATTTTCACAAAGCCTAATCCGGGCATTCTATTCATGTGCCAGCACTATCTTAGGTACTGTCTTTTGGATACTCCAATCGTTTCCATGAACATAAGTTAAATCTTAATTTGCCTAAATAAAGCTAGATAACAGATGACATTAACCCTTGAGCTCAGGTTTTTTCTACTGATTACTTTCTTATATTAAAACTATTTTGCAAAACCTGGAACAGCTAGAAAACGAAAGCATATTGTTTAAAAAATAACGTGTGTTATGGGTGTAAGGTGTGATCTAGCATAGTTGATGAAAGTTGATGTCCTTTCTATTAACCAAACCTGGCTTTTTTTCAAATATTCGAATAAATTGTTCTTAGTTGTTCACAGAACTTATCAGTGCTCATTGTTTCTCGCGTTGGACTTGGTCCAGTTTCTCCCTATACTCACAGCTAACGTATGCTTTGAGAGGTATTTGAAATTGAAGTTTCACATTCCACTTTAAAAAACTAACGATTAGCAATGTTTCTTTGATTTTCACTCGCGATCATCATACCATTCTAAGTATATATAATTACCCAACTCGTCGACAGTATTCTTGCTAATCTTGACTCTGCTATCAATCCTAACAGCTCTCGCACAATTAAGCACATAAACCCATTGTTCAGATTTTTAGATCAAACTATTTCGCCTTTTCGAAAGGACAGTTTGAATGGACGACTTATTTACCCCATGATTGTAAGTCATTCAACAGCGATGAGTGCAAAAAAAATTATACCCCTTCAATTCTTTTCAAATAACGATTTGTATAGGAAGTTTAAATCCTTTACATTTCGGCGGCATTAAGTGGCTTTAAAAATATTTAGTCTTTGCTCCCGTCGACAACGTAACACTCAAATTCAAGTTTCCGGGTACATTTTGCAATTTATGATAAACTAATATCAAAGCAATATGGCTTTGACCAGAAAGTTTGGCCATCCAGATTTATTTATTGCTTTCACAACTAATCCAGCATTGTAAGGAATAAAGTCTGGATTTGAACAGTTCCAAAACCCCTGTGATCTCCCCGATTTACGCGAGTCTTGGACTATGACCTAGGACATAGAGGAACGAGTCAACAGGTTTGAGAGAAAAGTTCTCAGGTACATAATAGGCCCAACGAGAGAGGGGAGTGAAGGAGATACAACAGCGAGTTGTATGACATTTTTGACGACCCAGAACTCTTAACATTAATAAAAAATTAACAGACTAAAACTAGCCGGCCACGTAATCAGGATGGAGGACAATCGTATCTCAAAACGGCTTGTGGTAGCAGAAATTTCGGGAAATAGACCAGTGAGTAGACCCAGGAGGAGATGGATAGACTCTGTGATGGCTGACGCAGAGGCATTGCTTAACATCCGGAACTGGAGACATACTGTAAGGGACCGTCAAACTTGGAGAAAAACCCTAGAGGAGACCAAGGCTCGGCGCCATTGAAGGGATGGATTTAGTTCGGATGACAATAGAATACACAATTCCCTTTAATTCCACATAAAACAGAGGGACACATTTATTAGATACAGCTTATCTTTTGTGATGATTTTTGAATGTTCATCTGCCTTTCCAGATAGTTTTTTACTGTACTTTGATCTACAAAATTCCTCGCATTTTACGATTCGATATCTTTTTTATGTGACGGCTTAGGGGAACCTATTTGTCGTACAACTACGTCATATCGTTCCATGGTGACCTGTCCTATAGTAAGTGTATCTCTTAGGAGAGAACATATTAAGTTTAAAGGAACTCGGAGGATGTTAGACGAGAGAATATGAGAAATGCCGGAAGACCATTACTCGTATTACATCATAGTCCTGTTCATGATAATTTTAAATAATAATTATGTCTTTCTTTCACACTCTTATCTATACATATTTTAAATAGTGTTCTATTTAATTTTCGTACACCCAAAACATGGCCCGGGTTAGAAAACCCCTGTTAATTAGTTCTCTTTAATTAAGTTTTAAAAAGCAGCTTACGTGGTAAATGTATTATACCAAATACTAGTCTAACTATTATATTCTAATTAAATATCCAATTATTTAAGGTAGAATACTCTTCTGTACATGCAAATACCAATACTTAAATTAAATATTAAATATGTATTGTTAACCAATTTCTTTTAATTTCGCTTAACAGGAACTCTTACAGTCGAAGAAGTATACAAAGATCGAGATCAATTTGCGGCATTAGTCAGAGAAGTAGCCGCACCTGACGTAGGCCGTATGGGAATAGAAATTCTCTCATTTACAATTAAAGATGTTTACGATAACGTACAATATTTGGCCTCATTGGGTAAAGCACAAACAGCTAGTGTTAAGAGAGACGCTGATGCAGGTGTAGCTCAGGCAAACAGGTAAGTTTGAATAAAATAAACACTTTAAACAATTTGAAATTGATTAAAACACTTTTATCTTACAGGGATGCAGGAATTCGTGAAGCAGAGTGTGAAAAGACCGCGATGGATGTTAAATATTCGACAGACACGAAAATCGAAGATAACGCAAGGATGTACAAATTACAAAAAGCCAACTTCGATCAGGAAATTAACACTGCGGTACGATTTGAGAAATTTGAAAATGAAAATTGTGTTTGTTTATAAAAATATTATTAATTTGTAGAAAGCCGAAGCACAGCTTGCCTACGAATTGCAAGCTGCAAAAGTTCGGCAAAAAATTCGTAACGAGGAAATTCAAATTGAAGTTGTTGAAAGACGAAAGCAAATCGAAATTGAATCACAAGAAGTTCAAAGGAAAGAATGTGAGCTGACAGGAACAGTACGCCTTCCAGCTGAAGCTGAAAGTTATAAAGTACAAACAATTGCACAGGGAAAACAGTATGATTAAATTGATTTTTTTATAAATTCTCTACCTACAATTGTTTTGCTAGGGCGCACACACTAGAAGCTGCTCGTGCTGAATCTGAAAAAATTAAGAAAATCGGTCAAGCAGAAGCTAGCGTTATTGAACTTGTTGGTAAGGCTGAAGCCGAAAGGATGAAAATGAAGGCTGCTGTTTATAAACAATATGGGGATGCTGCTATAATGAATATTGTGCTAGAATCGCTACCAAAGGTAACAGTTGTATATAATTTTTTAAAACAAGTATGTTTTATAACCTTAACTATTTTAGATTGCTGCCGAAATAGCTGCACCACTAGCAAAGACAGATGAGATAGTCCTTATAGGTGGTAGTGACTCTACTACAGGAGATGTAGCCCGCTTAGTAGGACAACTGCCACCAGCAATTAATGCCTTAACTGGGGTCGATTTATCGAAAGTTTTATCGAAAATACCTGGAGCAAAAGCGTGAACCTTAGAGAACGTGAGAACCGAAGAGGGGACAACAGTATAAGAAGAACCATCACCATACATATATTCAGAGCCACCAAACGCAAACAATCTAACTTCTATAAAATAAAATATTTCTCTTTCAGATTTATAAAAAAACAGTTTTATTAAATAAAGCATCTCTGTGGCCTGATGGGCTCCCCAATTCGATTTCTCTAAAACAACAAAATTCTAATATTAAAAATAAGTGTTTTGCCTCAGTTAATATAACTACAGGCTTACGTTGTCTTCTAAACGCCGCTTTCTGTTACTTAGCGCATTCTGTTTATTTTTTATTATAAATGTTTCTGTTTTTAAATACTGTATGCTTTTTTACTATGTTTCGAATTTAAAGGGAATTTCTTGAGAAACTACGTTAACATAATTCATTATTTTCATTAAGATCGTCAAATCAAGTAATGTCGAATAATGTAACTAGAATGAGGTTAAGTAATTTTTCTATGTGTTAGTAAAATATTGTAAAAAAAATAATGTAATAGGTGTTAGTCAATTTCTTGTTTTTTTTTGTTTAAATGTGGGGCAACTGTTATAAGGTTTATATATTATCCCTGACAATCAACAAAATTTGGGCTTAATTACCGTTAAAATTAGTTAAAATATTTACTAGAGAAATGAAATAATAAAAATCTACTATGTTTGATATATTTAAACAAACTAAATGGACAAAAACAGGGTAAATTTTTAGAACAATTCAATGCAATATGATATTAACTTGACAGGTACCGTATTACATCCTTAATGTATTTAGCTTAATTTTTTATAAAAAAAAAACAATTAAATAGAAAAACTAAAAATACTTAAATATTTGCAGAATTTATTACCAACAGTTCTTTGGTTCCTACCAGAAGTAATTTCTTATTTTCTGCTAGTTTTATATTTTATTCGTAAGAATGTTACTTATACCCGATTTGAAAGTGCCAGTCTATACCATAAACGAAATATAGGGGATTACACGGTTTAAACTCGCACCGTGAAACTGAAAATTAATACAGCAGACACGAAAGTTTTTGAAACTTGAAAAATATAGAGCAAACGTATAATATAAGGCCGATAACTCTTCCGCGCATTTTTTATACCACGCATGTCAGGACCAATGTACTTACACAACTCATAACCAGGTCTTCAGCTCTAGATGATGTGTTTTACAGAAGATGTGTAGGAAACGTCAGGCTTAAAATCCCTATACTTTCTTCAGCTCCTGTCTTCGAAAATTAATTTCAATTTTAAAAAATGTTAACACATTCTGATATGTCTACTTCTACACATACATCTATTTAGTTCTATTTCTCCTATAATACCCGTCCTGAAAGGTACTAGCCGGCGGAATACCCAATGTTTCAAATAATTCCTATCTTTTCGGTGGCAAGATCTTTTTTGGAATAGAAATATATTTTCTGGATAATTTTTATTCAGTACATTTGCTGCACATGTTCTCCGTACATATATGCCAACTTAATCCAAAATATTAAAAAAATTTTTGCATAGGCTGCAGAGGAGATGCTGCCTTTGTTTATATAGCAGTCTCATTTAATCAACCACGTCTACTCCAAACTTTTTCTTGTTACATTACATGATTCTTACGTGTATTAATTATTGTTTTCAAATTTTACAAATGTTTCTTTAGTACTTAGTAGAGCGAGTAATATAAATGCATTTTACCTTTGGTACTCTATTTTTAGACAAGATGGCCCAAACCAAAATAATTCTTTAGCAATTGAGCTTTCCTGAGCTCTCTAGTCTTTCACATAAAAAAAAGAAAAATGTTAAGGGAAACTAACTGGTAAAAAAGGAAGAGTCAAGTTGCTTAATCGCCGTATTAAGTGTTCGATTTTGCATCGGGCTTTCTTGATGCTCTGCTTGCTCTGATATTTGTGATAGGCTTATCATATGATTGATTTGCTATTTTTAATAAAGTTATCTTATATATTTTTTTATTAACTTCGCAAAAGGATCAATGTTTTATTCGTTTCGCTTATTACAGAATTAGTTCTTCTAAGCTTAAGTTGGAGCTTCACACAATCTTTACATACTGGTTCCGTTGCAAGGATATTTTGCTCTGCTCGATATTTTGATGTGAAAACGGCGTCTCCGAATCATACTCTTCAGTAATACGATATATCGTATTTTTCATTCTTCTTAGAATAAATACAAATTATTTAAGGTAATTTTAAATCAAAAACGTTTGGTTTGATAATACCTATGTTAAAAAATAAGCTGCTAAACTCAGCAGCAGCCTCGGCGATGTCATTTCTTATATTTCGTTTAAATGGCATAATAGAACTATATACTCATCTATTTCTTATTCCAAACGTATTTTTTTTACATTTGTATACTATAACACACCCAGTATCTAGAAGAACAGACTTAGTATGTTTACACATTTCCTCTTATCGTTTTATTCATTTCACTCTTTTCTGAAAAACAATTAAAAATAGCATTTGGCCACATACATGCTGAAAGTCAATAAGGCTAAGTTACTCACAATATTTTCTGGAGTACAGAATAATTCACATTGGAAGAATCCATCGTATTTGCCGACCTATTTCAAACTATCAAAAAAATATCCTGTCTAATTTACTTTCAACATATTTTCAATAATATTTTGAACGTTTTTTTCTAATGCATTTCCGCATTTCTGTCTGTAAATGTCCTATTCTAATAGGAATTTGAATTTCTTTATAATTTAAGTCCATTTAAAAGATTTTTTACCCAAATATTGTTTGTATTAAAAAGTTCATTATTATACATAATAACAAAAGTGGCGCATATTAATAGCAATCGCGCAAGATTAAACTTTTAAATAACTATTTTACGTAGCTAATAATTTTGGAAATATATACAAATACTACAAGCATATAATTTTTTTTTGTAAAATCAAAAATATCCTTTTTCTGTTTTATACTTTTATTTAGATGAAATTAGACAAATTACTTAAAACAACTGCCTCAACATCATGTGTTTAAAAAATATTTCTTTCAGAATTAAAATTAGAATAAATGTATAAATAAAAAAAAGATACTGCCAATAATACTCAGTAGTAAAACAATTTCGACATTACAAAAATCATCAAATCTGCTTTATCCCATCACCAAATTAAAAACTCAAATTTGTAATTGTATAAAATTGTAGTAGTTTGCTTACTTTTGTGTTCAAAAAATGAATCTTTAAAATCATCATTCAAATCAATAAGTGTGAGTTTGTTACACGCGTTCACAATAACCGACAAATACTTTGTGCATTTAAATATTAAAAAAAATTGTTTGCTAAGAATTAATAAAAGAAAGAAAAATCAACTCTCTGTGCTTATTCCAAAATCATAAAGTGAAATTTGAAAAAAAAAATATTTAGACTTATTTTATTAAATAAAAATTAACACAAATTTATAAGCAAATTGAAGTGAGTAAATGAATATTAAGTAAAACAAATTAAATTTACAAACATATATATTTTATATTATATACTCTTGTAAACAGCTAAAAAAATGACTAAATAAACGTCTTGAAACAATTATTTATAACTATTTTATTAATTAACTTTAAAGGTGTAATAATTAACACAAGTTGCTGTTTCCACTGTCTATTTATTGCTGATTGCAGTCTGCATAACTTCATGCATAATGGGAGTCAATGAGGAGAGAGGAGTGATACCATTATCTCTACAAAAGGGGTGCACCTGCTTCTATTCAACACTTTTTTGTTAACTATATTTATAACACAACCATAAACCTGCTTCAAACCAATAAGTCCTTTGATGTAGAGGGCATCTCTGTGGGGGCAGTTAAATATGATGGATCTAAACTAACCCAGCGAATCATAAAGTGATTGTGTAAGTATGTGAACAGAAAGCACGGCGTGTGACTTCATCCTAGCGTTATAAACAACTTATCTCTCATCCTGACGTAGGGGATGGAAAATGTCTTAAATTTCAATCCAACGCCTCTTCTTAAACTTTAAGACCTGCGGGCCAGTCTGGCTTGGCTCGCTTCAACCTATCGTTGGAGGAAATAATTGGCGTGTGACTTGAAGAGCCACAATCCTCCACAAGTGCCGGCAGATACTATAAAAAGATAGGTATCTCCCACACATGAATCCGAGACTTAGGTGCTTTTCAAAAAGTGCTCTCATATTTAAGTACTGGATCAAATCTCTTATTTTGAGATTCAAACCATTCCCCAAATCCTTTAAAAAGATGTTTCCAAATACACAGTGTCTGATATCGTGCAGAGCCGTACATCCGCAGAGGAAGTGTTTGGTTGTCTTGCTGGCCTGCTCCTCTCCGCAGCTACGGCAGTGGATATTATACGGAATTCTCAATCTGTCTGCATAATGCCCAATTTGCCAGTGCCCCGTAATTATCGACACGCTTCTGGCGCTCTTCATGCAAGATACCGCATGAGGTCTCGCGATTTTTGGTTGTTGTAAGGTAACAAGGCCAAGTCTTCCTAGCCTTGAGGCATGAAGATAGGCTTCTCCTCCTAATGCTAACAAAGTTAGGCCGGCAGTAGCATTTTTATAACTTTAGCGATGGGAGAAAAACTCCAGCCCCGACTCCTAAGTACAGGACAACTTTATGGTTCTTTTCGGGTTGGAAATCTTCCCAGTCCTCTCTGGTAGGGATCCAGATATTGAAGTCTCTGCCGAAATTTAATTTTGCGACCATGCAGTTGGTAGGTTCTACTACCATTTCCTCTGGTAGAGAGCGCAGTATCTTGCTGTGCCCGTAGGTCTTTTAGAAAGGGGCCCATTATTCCGAGGTAAGCCATTCATTGGACTTTACCCAGTCTGGTGGCCCGCTCTTGCTAAATAATCACTGGTCTAATCACTGCCGTGCAAAGCCGGCTCCAAACCCCATCTCTCTGGCCTCGCTTGCCCTTTCTTCGATATTCAAACTCCAATTCAGCTTTGGTTCCAGAATAAAACTCAAGTACTTAGTTTGAATTCTAGGGAGTATTCCACGATGCGCGCTACTTCGTAAAGAGTAGTGTCCACCGATCTGCCTTTGCTACTTCGGCTAATATCTCTGGGCCCTTGTAATGGGCGCCTTCTTGGCGCCTGACGAAGCGGGTTTTTAGGAGAAGTGCCAAGGCTGTACCTGAGGACTCCTATATTCTTCTAGACTCTCTCTATAGCTTGGCAATGAAGCCTTCACGATTGTTTTTTTGCGCCCCTCACCGCTTTCTTAAACAACTTTTGACAATTCTTCTAGGTAGGCCCCATAGTGTGTGTGTTTCGCTATTATATCGCAGCCCAGCAAAACGTTCTTTCCATCGGTTGTTATACTTTCCACTAGATCCCTGACTTCTACTGAGGGCCATGCGATAGGCACGCTGAGGCCAAGAAGAAATCCTCCTTGCTATAATTAGCGCATAGATACGCATGCATCAGTTTTCAGCCTTATTGTGGTTGTCACTTTCAGTGACAAATGGCGAAGTGAGACAAAAAGGCTGTTGTGGTTCTCTAAAAAAGTGAAATTTGTCACTTTAAGTGAGTCAAGGCATCAAGAAACGGCGAATTCAGTGACAATTGAATCGGTTATTTTGAAAAGGGCATAAGTCACACAAATTATCAAAACTGAGTTAAGTATGAGGAAGTGTCTATCTATGGTCCCCGCACGTTTTCACCGAAAACAGCACTACTCCAGTATATAGTTACAGAGATATGGTCATCTGTCACTTGCCATATATTTTGAAAAGGGCACAAGTCCGCGACTTGTTAGGAAAAAAGTTCCTAGAGATAAGAAAATGCAC
Organism: Thereva nobilitata; assembly: GCA_963855945.1. Taxonomy (NCBI): domain Eukaryota; kingdom Metazoa; phylum Arthropoda; class Insecta; order Diptera; family Therevidae; genus Thereva; species Thereva nobilitata. The sequence goes on from OY979697.1 coordinate 41,340,796, forward strand.
TTTAATATGTCACAATTTCATGAGTTCTGTTATGATTCCCCTAAATACTGAAAAAAGTGTATTTCATTGGATTATTTTTTATTATTATTGAAATTATCGCGCAAAAAACCCTTAATAAGGGGATTTTTTTTACATATTTAAGGGTGACGCCCATATTTTAGGATCGTGGGACCCAGAGTTTCGTGATCAGCGACCAAAAAAAAAATATGGTCTTCGATTTTCTTAACGGTGTTATGTTTCGACAACACCCCCCTGTTTTGAATGGTACTATTAGGGGTAGTTTTCACCCCTAGATGGTGAAAAATAGGTCAATTTAGGGATCAGCGTTCACATAAAAAAGTGAAAAAAAAAATTCCAGGATTTTCCATCTTTATGTCAATTTAGGGGTGGTGGTGTATGGTGACGAGTGAAGAGAAGGGGTGAACTCTTCACCCGTTACCATACAGTATGAGCTCAGTCTTTATAGACGCACTAAATTTGCCAATTTTCGGCACAATTTGCACATTCCAGAGCATTTTTGAGAAAAACACCTAAAAAATTCGGGTTTTTGCAGATTTTAAGGGTTTTCCGACCTTTTTAGAGCCCTGGGACCCCGATTTTCGTGATCAGCGCCACAAAAAACATAAAGTACCAGTGGTCTCGATACGTGGGGCTTTCCGAGCGTCATACCCCGCGTTTTAAATGGGCTACTTGATTCAGTATATCCACATAAATTTTGAAAAGGCCTTAAGTCCAGGTTTCAAAATGAGCTCTGTTTCTATTCCGGCTAATTTATATTTGTTATTAATATTATAAAATAATAAGCTAAGTAGGTGTCTATTGAATGGTAAATTAACTGGTTATTATTGCCAACCTATAAGAAAATATACAGTTTTTTGTGCCTACTGAAAAATTTATAAAAGTGGACTTAAGCCCTTTTCAAAATAACCGATTCAATTGTTCTCACTTGATATTTGTAACGGGATATTTTCCTCACTTAATATTTAAAGGCGATTATTTATTTGAAAATAATTTTTTTATAATTGCGTTTTTAGTGTAAAAATTACGACTAGGAAGCAATTTGAGATCATGCTGGATGCAATATCCTTTTGTGGCAAAGGGTTTCAAATATCTAACTTTTTGTGAGGTGACAACCACAATAAGGCTGATTGTCTGTGCAGGAGACCCTTAATGGTCGATGACCTGACCTGCACAAGAACTATTTCGAAGTCTTCCTTGTGGCGGAAAACCTGCAGATTATTCGAGGCACAGTGACTATGCTTAAGAGTTACCTGCAGGTACTTCATCATTTTGGCCTACTGGTGGTGCCACTGATGTTGTACCTGAGGGAGCGGAAGTTTTATATTTGGCATTACGACCAAATCGACAGATATGTTTTGTCCTACAAAATCATCAAATTGCATGATATTATTACAAGGGTAGCAAACCACGAATATTTAATTAAAATAGAAACTGTCAAAAGTTTATTTTATCCATAAATTGAGCTTTTTCATAAACGTCAAAAGTCTTTCTCGACATGTTAAGAGACGATAGCGTTGTCGATATCGTGTTGCCAAATGCCAATTTTTATTTATCGGCAGAACTCGATATCGACTCGAGAAACCAAATACGGCCCCAGGTTGCTTTACTCCCGAAGTACTAGCTACTATTGCTGGTCTTGATAACTTTTTTCATTTTGGTGCATTATTTGAAGGTGCTGAGTTTTCCTCGCGGGATCTCTACCTTTTTGTGCCGGAGGCTGTCGTCAGGGGCGGCGGAGCGCGTGGAGATGGTAGGAAAAGTGCACATGCACTTCCGCTGTACACCTAATAACTCTTTCCCCTTAGTTTCCTCATGAACACCACACTCATGCAAAGCTTTAGTTTTTGTTGTTGTATTGCTTCATATTTCAGGCAATTATATGGGTGACCGTAAAGGGTGTCATTTAGCATACTCAATAGACCGGTTCTGGCTCGATTACAGAGGTGAAGCAGCATTGGTCGTGATTAGTACTCAGTTGGGTGACCACATTGGTAAAACGATACTCGCGTTTAAAAATATAAAGCTCTCGTCACCGGCACAGTTATTGCTCACTTATCCACGCCGAAATTCTCAAATTTTCGGCCTCTTTTTTCCACTCGAGATCGGGTTTTTCCTCAATACAAAGGAACTGACGATTTCTGTACAGACTCTGACAACAAAACTTTAATTTCATAAATTTCCCTTATAAATCTGGGGCCTTATTGTATTTCACAATTTGGGAATCAAACCTACAAAAAAGACATCAATTTATAAAATAGCTGAAAAGCTAACAATCTTTGGTAATTGTCTAGTTGAACCTCCATCACGCGCGATTTTTCACATCCACGCCCTGCGCCACGTCTACCAATGTCGCTGCCCATCCCTGCAACGCGCCGCCATCCCTTGCCCTTAATTTTTAACCATCAGAATGGAATCGGAAGTATGGACCTTAAACAAAGTTTTGTTAGCAGTTTAGTAATTCATAAGAGATCTCGAATCCACTCGCATCCAGGGCTTTAGAGCATGGCGCCTTGCTTAGTTGGCTTCGAATCTAAGGCCCAATTCTATCACCCTCTTTATCTTTATAATATACCTACTCTTAGTCCCCTCAAACTTACTCTTAATCACTTCACTGATAACAATACTTTTCGCCACCCTTACGCCTCCGATAGCGTCAGGCAAGCACTTACCACGCCGTATCTTTATCATCACATCAGTACATATGTCTTAACTCTTTGAATAAGCATATTCAACTATTTCTTGAGCGGGGTCCCAACAAACCTGTTGTATTCAATGCTTCAAAAAGGATAAACAAATTACCTTATCTATAACAACCAAATCTGCGTAGCTTTTTCTTCCATTTTAGTTGCTTAAATTCCTTTTAAAATGTTACGCGTGACTTTAACTTAGTATTTTGCTTAATGTGGAAAACTAAACGTACAAAACAGAGTACTCAAACTAATAGGCGATGGTGTTATTTGCTCCACCAAATCCTTTCTTTCAGTTCTAGAACATAGAAAATGCTGTGTGTTTTGTTATTAAAAGGAATTTGCCTTCTGTTAACAACAGAAAAGTTCAAGAAATTAAGTTCTCCAGGGAAGCTCAGTAATTTACTTGTTACTTTTTGACGATGACGGGTATTAAATTTTTTGCCTAAATTAAAAAACGATTATTGTTACCCAAATCATCGTAAACCATCCTGAAGGCGGCTCAGTAGGAGAACGTTTCAGTATTACAATTGTGAGAATTGTGGAAACGTTTGTTTCAGTTCAAACAACCAATAATAGTCCAGTTGTTAGGGGTTTTGACCTCTAACAAAATGTTAACTCACTAATTTTTTTTTAAAAAATAGTTTTTAGTGAGTAGAATATGTTACAAAAAAGTTTCGGAGAATTGGTTGTACGCAACCCCAAAAACCACCCCTTAAAAACAAAACATTCCAAGAATCACCCCTGAATATATTAGCCACGTAGTCCAAAAGAGGATTTATTGAATGTCTGATGACCTATACAAGTTGTAAATGGGGGAATATGAGTATTTTAAATCTTTAAAACGGCGATATCTCATGAATGGCAATTCGTACGAGAAAATATATTACATCCTTTTTTGTAGATAACCGCATAATCTACAAACTTTGGAACACTATTTTATGATAAGACTTACCGTTTAAGAGATATTAGCCAAAAACGGAATGTTTTGTTTTTAGAGGGTGGTTTTTGGGGGTAGCGTACAACCAATTCTCCGAAACTTTTTTGTAACATATTCTACTCACTAAAATTTATTTTTTTAGAAAAAAATTAGTGAGTTAACATTTTGTTAGAGGTTTTCATTCAAATTTTCCTCTGACGACTCGACTATAAAATATTTTTGTATATGCTTTCCAAACTATTTTTATTTATACCGCGGCCGCGCTTTTATCAAATGTTTGTCAACACCCAGAATTTAATAAATCAAATGAATTTCGATGTGTTATTTTATTAATAAGAATAACATAAACAAAAGTTTTTAATATAAACAATTATATCACAATTTATACAATCAAACAAATTTACACATATAAAAAAAATTAATTTTAGTTGTAATTAATCCGAAAATTGTAAAATTTTTAACAAATTTTCGACGTCCTCACTCTGGGTGTCTTCTAAATACACCCCCCTACACGTTGGACAGATTTTATCGGCTCTTTTCATAATCTCGTTAAAACATTCGTTGCATAAAAAGTGCCGATTGGCGCAAAATCTTGCATTGCTCCTGATGTATTCTAGACAGACAGGGCAAGTGAAAACATCTAGATCATAGTCATCAACTATTTCATCGCCACCCAAATCAGTCAAATCGTCTGCATCGTCTTTCTCATAATCCCCAAGATAAACGAAAAATGTGTTTTTGTAGCCATTGGTTATTTTGATGATGTATTCGAATGAGAAATGCAAATCATATTCTTCAGACGAGTCTGGCTTAGTTGTATACGGTCCAAGATAATCTACTCCTCCCGATAATCTTTTCTTCATTTTCAATGTGTAATCCAGAACATCCGAATTTCCTACTGCAAAGAGTCCTTTTTGAAAGCAATCCTCATTCTGAGTTTGATTTTGCCGCAACCAATATAACCCACTGCTTGCACGCAGCAAGACATTGTCTCGCTGCAAATCTTCTACATTTAGTTCAAATTGATTCTCTGACACCTCGTCCCGTATAAACGCAGAGTGAATTTCACAGGCATGATGGTAAAGGTAATGCTCGTGACCGGTCCAACTGCACGTCGCAAATCTGCACGAAACTTTCGGCATTGCGTTCTTATTTAAAAATTAATACCCGAAGCCGTAAGAACTTAGTTGATTACTGACAACGCTTTCGATTTCAACTGAATGTTGAGGCTGAAAATTGCATCGACGGTTGAGCTTATCATATATTCGATAAGGCTATATTTGAAAATAAATGAAATGCGATAGCCTGAAATATACTCAAATACTATTGAACTCGAATTTCTGGACAAGAAACAAAAGATCTGCTATCTTAAGTGGAATTTGAGCGGCTTATATAAATATCTTGGTCAGGTTTTAAACATTTAATGCGTTAAGTTTGGACCAATGCATTGCTGAAATATGATCGTATACTACATACACATTGAGATAATGCATTTTACTATAAAGCAGTTTCTCATAAGAATTTAGAGCAGGGGTCGGCAACCGGTGGCCATGAAGCACAATTAGGGCTCATTTTGTTAGTAAATAATACTTATATGTATGTAAATGAAAATAAAATTAGGGAGTTCCCTGGAAGTCGTATCTTAGCGCAGTTGAAGTGATATTTTCACGTTTGTAAATGGTATGAGTATAAGAAAATAAAATTAGGGAGTTCCCCAGAAGTTGAATCTCAGGGCAGTTAAAGTGATATTTTAATTTTTGCAAATCGTATCAGTAAAAGAAAATAGAATTGAGTAGTAGAATCTCAGCCAATATTTGTAAGTACATACACTGCGCGTCACTTGATTACGGATACCATATTTTGGAAAGTCTTTAGCGTTTTTCTCTGCGTTACGTTATGATCATGCGAATCCGAGCTTACATGTTGGAAATGCAATTCACTAGGATGGCACCTCACAAAAATTAACCTTCAATTCATCTAGGATGTCGTTATCTCATGTCATATTTGTCACCGACTCGAAAAACAATCAATTTTTTTTGCGTCACTTGATTGCGGACAGACTAAAAAGTAGGTCTTATTTCAATAATTAAAGCAGTAAGGGCCTGTTTCACCGCTTGCTGATAAAGTTTCAGATAGTTATCTGCCTTATAACAGTATCTAACAGATAAAGGTTGCTGATATGTTTTTTCAGTTTCACCATCAAACTCCCTGATAAACTAACTGGCAGATAAATATATCTGCCACTTAATTTAGCAGGGTCACTCAATCTTTGCTTAATACGGGAGTCATTAAAAATAGTTTGTTTATGACATGATCAAGGTAATCTGGCAACTATGTCCACGATTTAATTTGGAGTCCCGGTTAAAAAATATCGGAGAGTTATAAGCAATCGTTGCATAGGTGGAATTGCAAAGTTACTGAAAATCAAATCACTGCAAGACATTTTTAGTTACCACAACCAAAATATTGCTAAAAATTTTAGTTAAATACGGCATCAAATAAATATATTTAGTTGTCGTTATTAAAAAAAATGCTTTTCATGACCAGAAAAAATTGTTGAGTAACAAATATTTCCACTATAGTCGTATAGTAATAGCTCGCGAGAGCACAGGCCCGCCAGCCCTACGTCATTTTCTTAAAGCTGATATTTCGTATATACATAGCGTGTTACGTAGTTAAGAACGTATGAACACTCGCTAGCCCGGATAATGGACCCTTTTGTAGATAGAGGGGTTGGGGGGTAAAAAAGTGGTTAAAATTGAAAAAAAATTCCGTCGCTGCGTATATAGGTTACACTAATAATCTAATAATCGTTAAATACTAGTGGCAGAAATTTTTGAACATTTGCACCCTCCCCAAGCTAACCATAGCTGAAGTTGGCATTTCGAAAACACACCCCCAGCAAATTGGTAAGCCGGAATCAAATCCTAAAATCGAGTGGTTCAAAATACTTTGAGCAAATTACTCGGTTCCTGCGAGGTCGCGTAATATGTTCGTAATATCATAGACAAATAAAAGGAAAGATATTCCATTTCATACAAGAAAAGTGTGCAAGTTCTTGTTGAGAGAGCTTTCCTATTTCCTCCATTTAAGCTTCCTCCAAGCGAAAGCTGCCCCTGCTAAATCTTTATTTTCGGTGGCACTGTCCAGATATTTGAGTAAATCTTATCTGAAGAGAGTAAATGGAAAGAAAAACGTCGGCGATGCATGGGAGCAGGGTTCTTTCAGAGCTATTCGCGTTTGCGCTTCTTTTTTTACAGGTTTTCTCATTTATGAATGGCATATTTACGAATGTGTATATTGTATTCTAGGTAAATTTCATTAAAGGGATTTGTTGGTGGAAATAAATGAAAATAAGAAGGAAGCTGTTTGTTTGATTTTTTGTTTAAATGACAAAAATCAATTACATATTTTTAGAAGTTACGATTTTATTTTTTCAGGTCCGACTTTCTACTTTGCAAAAGTTAGTAAAATAGTGATTTTTGTGCGAATTTTGATTTCGTTTTGATTTATAACAATCATTTCCGCAATGTGTTTATTTTGCAGATTTGGAAAAGTTTTATTTTGGTCAAAGGTTCACAAGCAAATTATTGCGTTTTACAAGGATTTGAAAATGTAAAATATCAAATCATGAATAAATTTAGAAATATGAAAAGTGGAAATTATTTCTTTATGGCTATTTAAGGACATTCTCACTTAATAGTACAGCCAATATAAGAATTCTATCTTATGGCCCTATAAAAAAATATCCAAATAACTTGAATTTTTTTTATCTTTATTATGATGTTCTACTGACATCCTGGAAAGTTTTCTTCTATTGGGGTAAATTTTAACTTGGCGCAATTATATCGAAACCGTTTTATTCGTAAACGGGCGGGAAAGTTTCGGTGTCCCTCTAATACTAGTATTTTGTTAAAAAAAATACTCCTTTCCACACCACCGCAGGGGTAGCGTAATTGGCGAGTTTTTTTAAAGTGGTTTCCCCAATAAGCTATTATTTTTGTTTCTCTTTTCTTTTACTATAGACAAATAAAAGGAAAGATGTTCCATTTCAGGAAAGTGTCCACTTTTCCCTTCAGAGAGGTTTCCTATTTCCTCCATTAAGGTAGAAACAGAATGGCACGGCGACCGTGGCGGTGGCCGCCGCTCAGAGAGTTTCCCTTACATTTAATTTCTCCCCAGGCGTCGCGGACAAATTAAATGTATGGGAAACTCTCTGAGCGGCGGCCACCGCCACGGTCGCCGTGCCATTCTGTTTCTACCTTTAAGTTTCCTCCAGACGAAGGCTGTGGAAAGAGAAATGATAGCGATGGATCGAGCATGGTTGAGATTTTTGCCTATGTGCTTTTTTTACAGGCTTTGTTATAACATATTAATTCTAGGTACGATTTATAAATTAATTTATGAAATAAGAAAGGAACTGTTTCATAGGCCCATTTATCATTTATGTATTGCGATGTTCTATTTTTTCTATGTAGCTATTTTTTCTGGTAAGTGTTATGAAAACTCAAATAAAATAACAAACCCTGATCTAGCTCTCATAGATTTAGCTAAACTAGAGCCAAATCCCTCATTTGCTTCTGTCGAAATGGAATTGTCCTGCTCCTTTTGTCTAAAATCGGCGAAATCGGTAAATTTCTACCGCTCAAAATATACAAATTTATTAAGTAAATATAAAAAACTTATAGAACAATTAAAGAGCTGCAGCAAGGAAAATAGAACTAAGAAAGTGAACCTAGAAAGAAGGATATGTCGAAACAACTATCTCAGTAGAATAGTCAAAACACCGCTAACTTCTTTAATTGCCTCCGCGCCCTATGTGACTAAAAATTCAAAAACTTTTTGCGCTATGATACTTTCTAACAAGAAAAATAAAAAAAGATGGAGTTATGACGAAAGATCGTTAGCTTTAAATTTCCATTACAAATCTCCTACAACTTACAGGTATTTTAAAGATAATTTAAACATAAATTCACCATCTCTGAGCTCTCTGCATCGTTGGCAAAAATATTCAACCTGGTTTTAATAACACGGTTACAGAAAACCTTAAGAAGATTTTTTCACATTGGGATTTAGAAATGAGACAAGCTGTGTTGATATTTGATGAAATTAATATTAGAAGAGAGTTAACATAAATGATCAGGTAACAGATGAAATAGTTGGTTTTGTCGATACAGGTGATTTTAGAAATAAAGAACCAGCAAAGTATGTTTCTGTTTTTATGGTTCGAGGCTTATTTTCTAATTGGAAATTTATTATTAGTTTTTTTGCCACCGATCACCCAATTAACAGTAAAGTATTAGCCGAAAAAATGAAGCTGAATTTAGACTACTGTTGTGAACTTGGTCTTAAAATCCGAAGTGTAGCCTCAGATCAGGCTTCTAACAATCGCAGTTGCTTTAGTTCTCTCGGAGTAACGGAAAAGGACCCTTTTTTTTATTATAATAATCAAAAGATTTTTGCAATGTTCGATGTTCCGCATTTGTTCAAATCAATACGTAATACTTTATTGGTAAAAGATATTCACTGTGAAGATGGAACAGTAAGTTGGAACTGTGTTAAAGAACTCTATAATTTAGAAAAAATGGTTCTACTAAAATGGTGCCGAAGTTAACTTCAAAACATGTATGGCCAAATACTTGGGAAAAGATGAAGGTTTCTTATGCTCTTCAAGTTTTAAGTAACACAATTTGTGCTGCTCTTAAAACTGCTTTAGAATTAAATTTGCTTAGCCCTAATGTTTCATCAGTTACTCTTTCTACTTCCGATTTCAAAACTCAAAAACTTGTTCGATTGTCTCAATAGTAAAGAACCTTTTAGTAGAAATTGGTATAAGTGTGGATTAACTCAAACAAATACTCCAAGGAAATATCTTTCTGAAATGTTACGTTACATTCAATCAATTTCATTTGAGAACAAAAACAAAACATTTTGGATTGAGGGATTGATTTTGACTCTAAAATCCATTATTCTTTTAACTGATGAAATATTAAACGAGTTTCCCAATAAAGAGTTCGTTCTGACTTCGAAATTTAACCAAGACCCAATTGAAAACCTTTTTTCCTTAGAAAGATTAAGTGGGGGCTTCAGTAATAATCCATATATAATTTCAATAGTTTTATTTGCAAAATTATTTCGAACAAAATTTTGTCTATATCTTCCCATAGGAAGAATTGTGACGAAGATAGTCAGCAATTTATAGCTATTGACTCATTTAGTGATGGCAAAACCATAAATAATAATAACGATCATGGTATTTTTACTGTTGAGGATCGGACGATTGGTGATGTCACTAATGAGGGTCACGAAGTTAGCAACATAAGCGAGTCAATTGATTTGTTGGAATGTGGGGCAAATGAAGATTCGATTTCTGTCGAAGAAACTTCTTAAAGGTATTTTGGAGGTTTCATAATTGACCGCTTTTCAAAAAAAGAAAAGTTTTTGTTATGCGATAAGGTTGTGAGAAACCCAAACGAAACTGTTAAGTATTCAAAACCTTCGGAAAGTTTTATTTATTTTAAAAATTTTTCAAAAAGTACCGATTTTGGTGCACTTAAAAATCCTACAGATTATTTTTTTAATATTTGTAAAATCTTTGTTAAAATCTTCGCTAAATTTGTTCAGAGTACTCCTGAAATAAAAGGTTTAAAAAGCAAAATAATTGAACATTGTATGGATACAATAAGTAAAAAATCTGAATTTTCCAACTGGTTAGCTAAAGAAAATGAATGTTACGATCACCACAAACAAATCTTAGATTATTTGATCCTTATTATTCTTCGAAAATTTTGTTTGTGGCATTCACATCAATTTAAAGATAAGAGCTCATTAAAAAACTATTCCAAGCAAAAAATTATACAATCCTAAAAGGGGAAGTTGTTAATTTCATCAAATTCTTAGGAGTAGTAGCGTGAATAGCAAATTCAACAAAAAATGCAATTTTATGTTGTGTCCTTATCTTATATTATATATAAAGAAACACACAATCCTTTTTCCTTGAAATAATTGAACTCTATTCTGTAATAATGTATAGAATAAACTGTCTGCCAAAACTATATCGAAGCTTACTCCGTTTTTACGTCTGCCAACATTTTATGTCGGACTTACTCAATGACGACTAAATACATGCCTGTAAGGGATGTAACGCCGAAAATTGTTTTGTGGATTAGGCTTACTGGGGACACCACTTTAAAAAAACTCGCCAATTACTCTACCCCTGCGGTGGTGTGGATAGGAGTATTTTTTTTTTAACAAAATACTAGTATTAGAGGGACACCGAAACTTTCCCGCCCGTTTACGAATAAAACGGTTTCGATATAATTGCGCCAAGTTAAAATTTACCCCAATAGAAGAAAACTTTCCAGGATGTCAGTAGAACATCATAATAAAGATAAAAAAATTCAAGTTATTTGGATATTTTTTTATAGGGCCATTAGATAGAATTCTTATATTGGCTGTACTATTAAGTGAGAATGTCCTTAAATAGCCATAAAGAAATAATTTCCACTTTTCATATTTCTAAATTTATTCATGATTTGATATTTTACATTTTCAAATCCTTGTAAAACGCAATAATTTGCTTGTGAACCTTTGACCAAAATAAAACTTTTCCAAATCTGCAAAATAAACACATTGCGGAAATGATTGTTATAAATCAAAACGAAATCAAAATTCGCACAAAAATCACTATTTTACTAACTTTTGCAAAGTAGAAAGTCGGACCTGAAAAAATAAAATCGTAACTTCTAAAAATATGTAATTGATTTTTGTCATTTAAACAAAAAATCAAACAAACAGCTTCCTTCTTATTTTCATTTATTTCCACCAACAAATCCCTTTAATGAAATTTACCTAGAATACAATATACACATTCGTAAATATGCCATTCATAAATGAGAAAACCTGTAAAAAAAGAAGCGCAAACGCGAATAGCTCTGAAAGAACCCTGCTCCCATGCATCGCCGACGTTTTTCTTTCCATTTACTCTCTTCAGATAAGATTTACTCAAATATCTGGACAGTGCCACCGAAAATAAAGATTTAGCAGGGGCAGCTTTCGCTTGGAGGAAGCTTAAATGGAGGAAATAGGAAAGCTCTCTCAACAAGAACTTGCACACTTTTCTTGTATGAAATGGAATATCTTTCCTTTTATTTGGCTATGGTAATATTCATCAAATTCGTCTTCTAAGAATTCAAATAAATCCATCTGGAACCCTTTTGTGACCGCAGTCAACGATTGTTAACGTAAAAATGCTTAAAGAGAAGTATTATTATACCAAAAAATCCTCTAAAACTATCTCTATTCCCGCTACTTGCAACATTTTTTTATTATCTTCCAGATAAAACTTTTAACAGCCACTAGAATCGGCTGATAAGTTACCAGCAACTTTATCTGCCAGATATTTCTATCCAAGACCTGTGAAACCAAAATTTAGGGCCGGTTTCACCGCTTGCTGATAAAGTTTCAGATAGTTATCTGCCTTATAACAGTATCTAACTGATAAAGGTTGCTGATATGTTTTTTCAGTTTCACCATCGAACTCCCTGATAAACTAACTGGCAGATAAATATATCTGCCACTTAATTTAGCAGGGTCACTCAATCTTTGCTTAATACGGGAGTTATTAAAAATTGTTTGTTTATGACATGATCAAGGCAATCTGGCAACTACGTCCACGATTTAATTTGGAGTCCCAGTTAAAAAATATCGGAGAGTTAAAAGCAATCGTTGCATAGGTGGATTTGCAAAGTTACTGAAAATCAAATCACTGAAAGACATTTTTAGTTACCACAACCAAAATATTACTAAAATTTTTAGTTAAATACGGCATCAAATAAATATATTTAGTTGTCGTTATTAAAAAAATGCTTCTCATGAGCAGAAAAAATTGTTGGAGTAACAAATATTTCCACTATAGTCGTATAGTAATAGTTCGCGAGAGCCCAGGCCCGCCAGACCTACGTCATTTTCTTAAAGCTGATATTTCGTATATACATAGTGTGATACGCAGTTAAGAACGTATGCACACTCGCTAGCTCGGAGAATGGACCCTTTTGTAGATAGAGGGGTTGGGGCGTAAAAAAGGGGTTAAAATTGAAAAAAATTCTGTCGTTGCGTATATAGGTTCTACCAATAATCTAATAACCGTTAAATACTAGTGGCAGAAATTTTTGAATATTTGCACCCTCCCCAAGCTAACCATAGCTGAATTTGCCATTTCGAAAACACACCCCCAAATTGGTAAGCCGGAATCAAATCCTAAAATCGAGTGATTCAAAATAATTTGGGCAAATTACTCGGTTCCTACGAGGTCGCGTAATATGTTCGTAATATTCATCAAATTCGTCTTCTAAGAATTCAACTAAATCCGTCTGGAACCCTTTTGTGACCGCAGTCTACGATTTTTAACGTAAAAATGCTTAAAGAGGAGTATTATTATACCAAAAAATGCTCTAAAACTCCCCCTACTTGCAACATTTTTTTACTATCTTCCAGATAAAACTTTTAACAGCCACTAGAATCGGCTGATAAGTTACCAGCAACTTTATCTGCAAGATATTTCTATCCAAGACCTGTGAAACCAAAATTTGTAGTTTATCTTGCAGATAAGTTCTGAATAGGCTATCAGGAGCTTAATCAGCAAGTGGTGAAACAGGCCCTTATAGTTTATCTTGCAGATAAGTTCTGAATAGGCTATCAGGAGCTTAATCAGCAAGTGGTGAAACAGGCCCTAAGGGCCTGTTTCACCGCTTGCTGATAAAGTTTCAGATAGTTATCTGCCTTATAACAGTATCTAACAGATAAAGGTTGCTGATATGTTTTTTCAGTTTCACCATCAAACTCCCTGATAAACTAACTGGCAGATAAATATATCTGCCACTTAATTTAGCAGGGTCACTCAATCTTTGCTTAATACCGGAGTCATTAAAAATAGTTTGTTTATGACATGATCAAGGCTATCTGGCAACTATGTCCACGATTTAATTTGGAGTCCCAGTTAAAAAATATCGGAGAGTTATAAGTAATCGTTGCATAGGTGGAATGGCAAAGTTACTGAAAATCAAATCAATGAAAGCCATTTTTAGTTACCACAACCAAAATATTACTAAAATTTTTTAGATAAATACGGCATCAAATAAATATATTTAGTTGTCGTTATTAAAAAAAATGCTTCTCATGACCAGAAAAATTTTTTGGAGGAACAAATATTTCCACTATAGTCGTAGAGTAATAGTTCGCGAGAGCCCAGGCCCGCCAAACCTACGTCATTTTGTGCTGATATTTCGTATATACATACATAGTGTGATACGCAGTTAAGAACGTATGCACACTCGCTAGCCCGGATAATGGACCCTTTTGTAGATAGAGGGGTTGGTGGGGGGGGGGTAAAAAAGGGGTTAAAATTGAAAAAAAATTCTGTCGTTGCGTATATAGGTTCTACCAATACTCTAATAACCGTTAAATACTAGTGGCAGAAATTTTTGAATATTTTCACCCTCCCCAAGCTAACCATAGCTGAATTTGCCATTTCGAAAACACACCCCCAAATTGGTAAGCCGGAATCAAATCCTAAAATCGAGTGATTCAAAATAATTTGGGCAAATTAATCGATTCCTACGAGGTCGCGTAATATGTTCGTAATATTCATCAAATTCGTCTTCTAAGAATTCAAATAAATCCTTTTGTGACCGCAGTCTACTATTTTTAACGTAAAAATGCTTAAAGAGGAGTATTATTATGCCAAAAAATGCCCTAAAACTACCCTACTTGCAACATTTTTTTACTATCTTCCAGATAAAACTTTTAACAGCCACTAGAATCGGCTGATAAGTTACCAGCAACTTTATCTGCAAGATATTTCTATCCAAGACCTGTGAAACCAAAATTTGCAGTTTATCTTGCAGATAAGTTCTGAATAGGCTATCAGGAGCTTAATCAGCAAGTGGTGAAACAGGCCCTAAGTATTATATAAATTTATCAGGACGTTTTGAAAAAGATTGCTTTTTGTTATTTAAATAAATTTTTATTATTTTGAAAATTTTTTAATAGTGTGTGTTGCCCCCGTTCCGTAAAATAAGGTAGAATAATCTGTTTTCCATCGAATCATAGAGAGAACCTAAATACCTTAAATCAATTTCGCTCCAAGCATCTCTGATAGCTTCCACTAATTCCTCTTTTCTCTCGAACTGTCGGCCCCCTTCGTATACTCTACGAACTAACCATCCCCAAACATTTTCTACAATGGAGTCTGGAGAGTATGGTGGCCACGATAACAAATCTACATTTTGTGTTCCAATCCAAGCTTTGGTGGCCCTTGCATTATATATCGGTGCATTGTCCTGTTGAAAAGTCCAACGTTGTCCATGAAAAAACTCGTGAATGTTCGGAAAAGTTTCGCTTAGTATTCTCTGATAACCCAGTGCATTCATTGTGGTACTTGGAAAAACGAGATCTACTGTACCATAATAAGAAACAGCTCCCCAGACCATTACGCCGCCTTGTCTGCTATGGCGTCTGCTCAAAGTAAGTTTGTCCTTTCTCAGGTCATGGAAATAATAATTGTACCCGTCAGGCCCATCCAAATTAAACTTTTTTTCATCAGAGAACACAACCCTTCGCCACTCATTTTTCCACGTCATATGAATCCTTGCAAAATCAAGCCGTTTTTTCTTATGTTTCGTGTTTAATGGCGGTTTCTTCCGCAATCTTCTCCGTACAAGATGTTCAGCATTTCGTATTACTCGACTAACTGTACTTTTTGAAGCGGTGACCCCAGTTCTAGCTTTAATCTTTGCTACTGACAGAGCCGAATTAGAGGCTTCTTGTAGAATTGCTCGACGGTCTTGAACGGTAGTAGCTAGAGAAACTCTTCCTTTTCTTTTTTTGCGATGAGTTTCTCTGTTTTGAAGGTAGCTGCTTACTGCTGTCTTGCCTCGACCGATCTTTTGGGCTATAAAACGGCAGCTTTTACCTTCATCATTCAAAACGTCAATTTTGGCTTTCTCTACTTCCGTTAAATCCTTGCCGGCACCCATTTTCTTCTAAAAACGCAATAATATTCTTTAATTAATTCGTCCTGACCCATTTATAGCATACTTACTGATTTAATTATTGAAATAAGACCTACTTTTTAGTCTGTCCGCAATCAAGTGACGCAAAAAAAATTGATTGTTTTTCGAGTCGGTGACAAATATGACATGAGATAACGACACCCTAGATGAATTGAAGGTAAATTTTTGTGAGGTGCCATCCTAGTGAATAGCATTTCCCACATGTAACCTCGGAGTTGCACGATCATAAAGTAAAGCAGAGAAAAACGCTACGGAATTTCCAAAATATGGTGTCCGTAATCAAGTGACGCGCAGTGTATAACAAAATAAAATCACGTAGTTCCCCGTATCACTAGAAGTGATCACAACGAATAGGTAGGAAAATGCTATATAAAACAGATGTTTTGAGCATTTTTTATGTGTGACCAATAATATTATTATTATTATTTATTTCAACAACATGTACAAAGATAACAATCTTAATAACGTACATTAACTAACATCAAATAATTAATATAAAAGGATAAACAAAGAATAAAAATTAAAATAAAAAAAAGAATAAATATAAAAATAAAAGAATAAGAATAAGAGCTGCAAAGACGTAGAACGTTGTCCAATTAAAGTACGGAAACGCGGGGTTATCGAATTATTGTTCCTAAGCGATTGTGAGAGCTGTACGAACTTATTAAGGTATGCAGGCTTGCGTTGGTGTAGTATATCATGTAATAGGCGCAAAAGCCTATACTCACGATAGTTACCTATAGAGCACCCCAAAACGGAATTTAAATAGCGTGAAACATCCCAGCGGGAAATGGAATCATACCAAGAAGCATGAGTAGCCTTTTTTTTGGAAGGCGAAACTTCCTTCCTTTTCGCATTACGCGAAATCTTTCTCAAAGCTTTCTTTGAGGCGAGCTAAAGAGCCGTCCGCGGAATACTCAAAACACAAATCAGCCCAGTTGATGACAGTTGTCAAATTTGTAAGCGATTCGTAAAAAGTATAAAATTTGCAAATCATTTAAATAAAATAAAATTAGTTGGCCTGGTTTCATTGTTATTTTTATCAATACAAACTCCCAAACAAAATCCCAACCTCAAAGTTCAACTGTTAAAAGTAAACTAGAGCCTCGGCCGAATTCAAATTGCAACATTGCCGGAATTCCGACAGAGGCGAGCCTTGCGGCCATCTTTGCCAAGGCCTGAATTTGCGACACAAGTTTTAATGTGTTCAATCCCATTTAAACGCATTGGTTGGATGTGCTTGCAGCTAACTTCGGGCTTGGATGTGTTTCCATATTTGGCCCTTCCATCCTAGTTTTGTGGAACTACGAATACGAACTCCTTCCTAAAAGCTTCTTGAGGAAGTCCTTCAAACTTTTCCTGCTGGGTTATAAACAAAACGGACGCAATCACTACAGGCTACCTCGAGCTTTCGAGCGCCAGAAGAGTCAAGAGAGGGGAAAATGGAGAGGCCATGCATTAAAAGCGGTAGAAGTAAGGAAATTCAATCGGACCGGCGCACACTGTATTAAAAGTTAAATCCAGCGGAACTTAATTAAAAAATAAATGTGCTTATATCTAACGGAAATCGGGGGCAAATATGGGCAAGAAATGACAACTGTATTCTAAGGAGTATTAACCATAAAAGGGTTTAGAAGTAAAAATAAGGTGGATACATGCGGATACATTTTTAAAACTCAGCATGAATTTAAGAATCGGAATAAAGAAATATTTTTGGGAACGGACCAGTAAAAAGCAAATTCTCTACAAATAATTAAGTGAATAAATCTTCAAACATACATTTCTCGATTGCTCAAGGACACAAAAAACAACAATCAAATAAATTTTTAACTTAGGGTTTTAAACAATACAGCAAAACAATATTTTACATTCGTAACCTAATTGTTGATTAAACGAGACCACACGAAGCAATGACCGCAGGGCTTCCCCTATGACAATCTGTGTTTCCAATGCCTTTATTCGTTTTACTAATAAATATAAATATACAAAGCTGCAAAGTAAATTCGGTTTCACTTAGATAGGAGCACATTTAATTTTTAATTAAGTTCCGCTAGATTTAGACTTTAATACAGTGTGCGGCGTCCTTTTAAGAAAACCACAGTGGTATCTAAGTTTTGACAGTATGTTTTGCCAATAATGGAGTTGATGTGGTCACAGCAGGTCGTACTACTATTAAGAATGACTCCTAGACTTCTTACTTTATCTACGCGGTCGAGAGGAACTCCATTTAAGGAGATTTCTGGAAGGAATTGAAGAATGAGAGAACAGAATATAATGTGATTTCAACGGGTTTAGTTGCATTAAGTTTAATGATGACCAGTAGGAGACACGGCGCAAATCAGCTGCAATCTTCTCCATACAGGTGTGGATTTGACTTCCCAGTAGGAAATTTGGAACACATTACCGACAGAATCGGTTCTGAAATCCATTGGCAATACACTAAATAAGATTACAATTGTAAAATTTTCCAATTCTAATGAAGTAGTTCTTTGTCTGATTACATTGATGCCAAAGTAATGCAAAGGGTTATGCAATAGCAGCTGATGTGATGCGGCACATCTCTTAAAAATGCGAAAGAGACTTAACATACAATTTAATTCGTGCTGCATTACATGTAACCAATGAATGTACCAGTTCTATGTAATGCAGAATGGGGGCGATTGGTTACCACCTATGACATCGCCATGCAAATGTAATGCCTTATCTCCACTTGCTGTAATCTGAACGAGAACTAGTTCCTACTCCTTAGAACTACTTTCGGAATCGATTGGGTAATTACTTGCTTTCCCTACTGGGTTATGGCTAATGGGGCCCATCCACGGGTCAACTGGTTGCCGAAACGAAACTGATCAGTTTCGTTTCGGCAACCAGTTGGTCCGTGGATGGGCCCCATTAGCCATAAAACACTCTAAGGTACATATGTATGCGGATGATATACAGCTATATCCCAGTAGGGAATTTGGAACACATTACCGACAGAATCGGTTCTGTAATCCATTGACAATACAGTAAATAAGATTACAATTGTAAAATTTTCTAATTCTAATAAATTAGTTCTTTGTCTGATTACATTGATGCCAAAGTAATGCAAAGTGTAATGCAATCACAGCTGATGCGGCACATCTCTTAAAAATGCGAAAGAGACTGCAATTTAATTCATCCTGCATTACATGTAACCAATGAATGCAGCAGTTCTATGTAATGCAAAATGGAGGCGATTGGTTACCGCCTATGACATCGCCATGCAAATGTAATGCCTTATCTCCACTTGCTGTAATCTGAACGAGAACTGCTTGCTACTCCTTAGAACTACTTTCGGAATCGATTGGGTAATTACTTGCTTTCCCTACTGGGAAGCACCCATGTTTTCTGATAGGCATGTAGTCCGATTGTAAAGTTTACCCGTGTAAAAACCATGCAATTTTACCCAGTAGGAAATTTGGAACACATTACCGACAGAATCGGTTCTATAATCCATTGACAATACAGAAAATAAGATTACAATTGTAAAATTTTCCAATTCTAATAAATTAGTTCTTTGTCTGATTACATTGATGCCAAAGTAATGCAAAGGGTAATGCAATAGCAGCTGATGTGGCACATCTCTTAAAAATGCGAAAGAGACTTAACATGCAATTTAATTCATCCTGTATTACATGTAACCAATGAATGTACCAGTTCTATGTAATGCGGAATGGAGGCGATTGGTTACCGCCTATGACATCGCCATGCAAATGTAATGCCTTATCTCCACTTGCTGTAACCTGAACGAGAACTAGTTGCTACTCCTTAGAACTAGTTTCGCAATCGATTGGGTAATTGCTTGCTTTCCCTACTGGAATATCTCTGTAACAAAAACCCAGTAGGGAAAGCAAGTAATTACCCAATCGATTCTGAAACTAGTTCTAAGGAGTAGCAACTTGCATTCTTTAGCTCTGTTTTTCTCTAACAAGTAAATTTCATCTGCAATACATTAAAATGTTCCTGTATAGCAACGGTGGGCAACCTCCAGCCCGCGGGCCATCTACGGCCCGCGATAAGTTTCTATCCGGCCCGCGAAATGTTGAGAAGAAATTATAAAAAAATATTTTTCGATGTATTTCGTCTAGTTTAAATTGAATATTACATCCATTTGGGTAAGTTACGCTATGCATCATTTCTCTTATCATCTCAAACACAAACCGGTTTTATAGACAAGAGGTCGCTGGGAAATTTGTTTTTTCCTCATTTTACATCGTTCTCGGGGGTCTGAGAAAACTATGAGTAACACCCCGTCTCATTCGCGTTTCGTTGCACAAACAAGAGACAGAAAAATGAAAATTTAGGTGGTTATACATACATTATACACAAACCTGTTTGAGTTAAGGACCAAGTGATAGGCCCTTCGCAGACTTGTCCATAATTTCAAACCGGTTTTAATATGAGTTCAATAGTACACTCGAAACTCACTTTTCTCCATCATTTTCGTGTAACGATTGTAATGCCTATGGAGTAGTGTGGGGTGCAAGCACAGCGAAGCAGCTTTGCCGAGAACGAAAACATGCTTGTGTTAGTGTAATGAATGGTGAAACCAGAAAATGTTTGGGTGAACAAATGATGGAAAATTATGGAAGAAAAACTGTCTTCTCTGCGACCCCTTGCCTATAAAGCCGGTTTTTGTTTTTATGTTATGGACAAGTGTGCGGAAGGCCATAGATAGTGTGATTTACCCCATTAAAGCATCCTTCGCTTGAAATGTAGACTAAAAGTTTAGTGTTGGGTAGGACACGATTATAAAAAGAATTGGTAAGAGGTGCCTCTTTTTACCAGTACAATATCATACTTCAAATTAGGCGAGGGGCCGTTGTAATGCCAAAAACCAGCAAATTAAAAAAAGAAGCTTATATGCATTAAACTGTCTCAGAGTAAGTAAAATAGATTATCTATGCCTCCACAATGTATATTTATATTTTACAATCTCACCTCACTAAATTTCAAGTTGGAACTTTTACTGCCACAAAAGACGTAAGAAATGTCTCTCGTATTTACAACCTCACCTCACCTCGCCTCATTTTAAGTTGAATTTTACTGCCGCAAAAGAAGTAAGAAAGAAGAAACTCTTGTCTCTCCACTACGTATAATTACAATCACACCTCGCCTCATTTATCTCGTTACACACTCATATATCTACCGCCAGTAGGGGGAACCGGGACATTTCAAAAAATTGAGACCTCAGTAAAATTTACCATCGTGTAAGGGGAAAATGTACTGGCTCGTGTAAAAAAAAATTACAGGTCACAAGAAGGTGCCAATTGACTACTTAGTCCAGGAGAGATAGCGGAAAAGTATTCAAAAGTTGAAATAAATCTACCCTGCGATTTTTGGACGCTATAATTAAGAGAAAATTCGTATGAATTCGAACCTCACAAACTTTTCATGAAAATGAGTTGGTAGAGCAATTCTTCGCGAATAAATAAGGCTTTTCAAAATAACTCTAGCACCACTGTGGGCCTTGTTCGAACGTTTTTTTCCTGAAACAGCTGTTTTTACATTTTTGCGATTTACGCGAAGAGTTATAATTATTTTTGCATGAAATTTTAATTGTAGGTAGGTACCAACAAGGTTTTACGATAATTACAGTCCCTATAATTTCGCAGTTTTTTTTGCAAAAGCCTGTTGACTGATTTCAATTGTCCAAAACTCACATTTTTCGTCTTTTTAAGCGCTATTAAGTTACTATTTTTTGTTTTCCAAAAACAAAATTTTTTCGCCCCTAAAACGTTGAGAAACCTGTTTTCGCTACTATTATTAACTTATTTCCACCTGTTCCCCTAGACCGATGTTATTTAAACCGATGTTATTTTCATTGAATTCCTACGATTTTTCTCTTAATTATAGCGTCCAAAAATCGCAGGGTGTGGCGTGCTTTGAATTGTAGGGGATGCAATCTGGCAAAATTTGTGTGGAAAAACTCCGTTCCACGGATGCACGTTATATATTCAAAAGGAATATTAAGATTATCTATATTGTCATGAATAGATAAAATAAGTCTTCCATTGAAATTGCAGCGAGTGTGAGCTACTTTTGGAAGTATTTGCTTTAAAAAAAAAGTCGAGAATAGCGGTTTGTTTAGTTGAGTGACTAAAGAAATTGGAAAAACCCGTGATTGACTGAAAGAAGATTCGGCACTCACGAATCTTGTCACATGATTTCGATAAAACAATATTTAAGCGATGGGCAAAGCAGTGTACAAAAAGAGCATTTGGAAGTTTCTTTAACTCCAACTTCACCCGCCTTAACTGAAGCTCCGTCATAGCAATTGTAACTTGGAACCACATGCGAAATTCTGTATAATATGAGCTACATGTTCATGCAAACGAGCTGCTCTTCTATCATCGGAAATATTTTTAAAACTAATGAATGTTTCTTTCGTGTCACCAGAGGAAGAAATATATCTCAGAGTGGTTGACAACATAGATCGACAGGAAATATCCGTGGTTTCATCACAAATAATTGCAACAAACTCAAAATTTTGGATTTCAGAAGTAATTTTAATTTTTAGTAATAGTGCAGGAAATAGCCATTATTAAATCATTTGGAATATTGTTTGATAATCCAGAAAATACTGAAGCTGATTTTTAAGTTCTGGATTATGTTTGCCCAAAAGTGAAATTAATTCAACATAATTTTCCCGATTAATAGAATCTTGACCCTCGCGATGTCCGCGAAAGGCTTGCTCCTGACATGCCAAGTGGCAAACAACATCTATACAAATTTTAATAATTTTCGGGACGTTCGTTGTGTCTTCCCATCTCCACTTCCCTCTTCATCTACAAGCTTCCACCGAAGTGCGTTCCAACGGACAGTCAAGGGAAGCAATTCCAATTCTGCTTCTCGAAGTCCGCTGGCATGTTTCTTTGCTTTTTCGTATACGAATTCAGAGAGAAGGAGGAGAGAACTTTCGCTCATGGACATATTTTATGCTGCCATTTAATTGGTCATTTGGAGGCAATGCATTTATATCTAACAGTGGAGGGAGGCTAGAAAAAGCTGCAATAATACAAAGTTAATCTCAGAATGATAAAATAAAAAAGGAAAGTTTTGTAAAAGAAAAGAATAATTTATTGATAAAATTTGAATTTTTATTTTTATTTCCTAAGAAATTGTAAGGGATGCAATGCATCCCTTGCTTCCAAAGACGCCACGCCACTGGCCACTGGGGTAAATTTATTTCAACTTTTTCGCTATCCCTCCTGGACTATACAACGGCCCGCGGAAAAAAAGTAACATTTATTCTGGCCCATGTTATAAAAAGGTTGCCCACCCTTGCTGTATAGCATTGAAATTTACTATCCATAATTTACGCCCCGTGTGAGTTGCTAGGAGTTGAATAAAACCGGTTTTACTCACCACACTTATGGCAACGTCTGAATATGCCCTATAATAATAAAAAACAGATGAGCATGATTTACAGGTGTTATTAATTATTAATATAAACATTTATGTGATTTAAAAATATAAACTAAATTCTGAAAGTATAATTTCTGAAACTAATTTAATATTATTAGGCTAGTGCCAAAGCGGATTTAAATAAGGAAAAAAAATTAATAGCAGGGAGGGACCAGCAATGAAATGTCGTTAAGGTTATAACTAAAAGAAAAAAAATTTAAACTCGAAAAAAAGGGAAATGGTAAAATGGGGATGCTATTTAGGGGTTGAAAACGATTTTTTGCGATTTGCGGTGAAACATGACCTCCTAGTGAAAAATGTTTAATACAAAAGTTGTAGATAATAAAAACATCTAAAACTTTTTTATTTAACATATTTTGACATAACCTCAAATTTTCCAAGAAAATGGAGGAAAATCGATTTTTCAGTTTTTAATTTTTTTCTCCCGTAAAAACAATTCAATTTACATGAAAATTTGTAAGAGTATACCTTGTGTTGCGTTAAATAAACATGATTTTTTTTTGTTTGGAAAACGGCTAGTTCCCCAGAAATTAATATTTTTCGAAAAAAATACTCTTATCTTGCATGGACAACTTTATTGATGTTTTTTTCGAATTTTGATATTCAATAAGTGCTCATTTGACCATTGAAATGTCTAGTTTCAAATGGTTAATACATTTTGATACTTTATTTTCATTAAACCGCTTAAAATTAAGAAAAACCGAACACCGGATTTTTCGAATCACCTACATATTTCGTATTTGGTTTCTTGAGTCGAGCTTCTTGATTTTCTCTAAGTTTCATATTTGGCATTACGAGCAAATCGACTGGTAAGCGCTGCCATACAAAACCATCAAATTTTGTGATATTACTCCAAGTGCAGCAAACCACGTATATTTAATTTAAATAGAAATTGTTAAAAGTTTTTTTTATGCATAAATTTAACTTTTTAATAAACGTCAAAAATCTTGATCGGCACGTAAAGACGCGATAACGTTGTCGATATAGTGTTGCCAAATGCCAATTTTTATTTATCGACAGAAGTTGATATCGACTCGAGAAACCAAATACGGCCCCTGAATTAACGTCGCATGCATCATGCACCGCACACCTCTGCACCTTCGACCCCCAACCACTTAGATGTGTCATGGGTGGCCCAAAGCAGTAAAATAACTAACCTACCTTGAGTCCATAGTAGCTGCCCACAATGTCATGGAGCCAGAAATACGGGCACGACTGCTAAAAGCTAACAAACCCTACTAAGTATAGTCTGTCAAGGTTCTGCCATGCAGCTCACGACACGATAGCTTTACATTTTGGCTTGGTAGGCCCGATCATATTAATCCATCCCTTTCTGGACAGCTTCCAGTGGGTACTGCGAGGAGCTTATGATCGCACTTTCACCAGTCCGAGATTAGTTACGGCCAGTGTCTCCATGTACACGGTAATTACCGTAGATGCACCGTAATCTGGTCTTTATCTACCGTCAAGGTAATAATGTATTACCGTGTCACATATCACCGTATTACCATTATAAATTACGTTGTTGTAAATATTTCATAATGTACTGCGTAAAACGAATCTCAGTCAGTCAACTTAACAAATTTTGTAATGGGAACACTGCTCCTGGTTGCTGGGAATCTCCCAATAACTAAAAGTCCCCAGCAGGAAAAAAGAGAATAGGTTCATTTTTCCATCGATGTATTCATGCAATGAAACTAAATTTATGAATCTTGGAAACCAAAATGTAATGCAAAATTGGTATTCCTCTTTCATACATTCCACGGTAAGTGGCAATAGAAGTGAAAAAGTGTAAAAATGAAATCTAGGTGTTGTGCGGTGCGAAGTTGAAATTACAATTTAAGGCTGCATTCGAAAATTCAGCCAGCTTCGCAGAATTGGCAGCACATCATTCAAAAAATCAAACCGCTGCAGGTTTCGGTGATATCGAGCAAGTGAGTCTGGAATGCATTACTTTTCAA
This sequence comes from Thereva nobilitata, assembly GCA_963855945.1. Taxonomy (NCBI): domain Eukaryota; kingdom Metazoa; phylum Arthropoda; class Insecta; order Diptera; family Therevidae; genus Thereva; species Thereva nobilitata. Next base: position 41,365,925 of record OY979697.1, read on the forward strand.
TGACATCCCGCGTTACAAATACGTAGTAAACGATTAAATCAAAGAACTGTTTCAAGTTCCAGCTTTTATCTTAGAATAATCGTAATTTTAAAGTTATAGAGAGAGGTTTTTAGTTATATTTTGAGATATTTGGTTCATAACGTTGTTTTTTCCTTTGAAAAATTGCACGGTAATTTACACGGTACACTTTTAGCAGATTCACCGTAATTTTGTCTAGAAACACCGTATTTTTACCCTCACAACACGGTAAGTCTCGATTTACATATGGAGACACTGGTTACGGCTAAAGCTAAAAAAAATAATTTATTATTGAGGTGCCGATTTATTATTAAGGTGCCAATTTATTATTGAGTTGCCAAGGAGCTTTGTTTTATGGGTGATGGGAACAATTTTATTGGGAGATGTTTCTAGGAATTTTGGCTATGGGAATGGAAATTGGTAGATATGTTGCGGTGGGAAGATTTTAATGTTGGATACACGTGCAGTATACATTTATTGTCTTAGATATTTATCCCTCCCTTCAAGTCTTAAAGCTTCTTCTGACGGTGGCGCACGAATTCCACCGATTACTTTATTGAGATTTATGATTCTTCGGGTGATAAGGGTCTTCAGCAGGCTACCTGATCCCGAGCTCGAGCATGCGTTGTCGTAACACTTGTCGCATCTACTCATTTGAAATTATGGGAATTCTGATATTGAATCAGTGATGGGCAAACCTACACAGCTAAAGAAATGCATTTGTGTAAAAGCTATCAAAAGTTTTCTAAAGCTTTACACTGAATAGACAGTGTATTCTTTCATATCAGTACAAAATCTGATACGTTCCCACTCGCATGAAGTCTTAATTAAAGCCGTGTTTTTTTAATGAACTATATCAAGACCCTCGTAACTACAGGCCTGGAAGCAGCCAGGCCAACTAATACTAACATAGCTGAAAACAGGCCAAAAATATTCTGACAGTTGTGGATTTAACATGGCCGAAGCCATACGAAGCAATTTTTTAAGTTTGTTTTTGCCCTAAAAAGTGGTAAAATATTCTATATTATCACTTTTTGGTGCACATGGATTATCAGTGATTAGTGCTTTAGTGATTTAATAAAAAAAATTAAAATGAAGTGAGTGGTTAAGTGTATTTTAAGAGTGTTAATTGATTAGGTGACCATTTTTGTTTACTTTCGCGGTGGTTTTTTCGTGTTAATTTAGGGAAAAAATGTTGAATTTGTGTAGTAATATAATAAAAAGTGCTTTTTAAGTGATTAAAGATTATTATAGAATGGTTATTAAAAACATAAGTGCAGAAAAATGTGAAGGAAAAGTGAAAAAGTTATTGTTATTCATGTTGTGTGGTAGTACTTGCACTTATGTTTTTAATAACTCTTCTATAATAATTTTTAACTACTTTAAATTCACTTTTAATTCCATTACTACACAAATTCCACACTTTTCCCCTAAATTAACACGAAAAACCCACCGCGATTGTAAACAAAAATGGTCACCTAATCAATTAACACTCGTAAAATACACTTAACCACTATTTTTTTTAATTTATGGACTCAGATCACTAAATAACTTATCACTGATAATCCGTGTGCACTAAAAAGTGATAAAATACAATATTTTACCACTTTTTATTCCAAAACCAAAGTTAAAAAATTGCTTCGTACGGCTTCGGCCATATTAATTCCACAACTGTCAGACGATTTTGGCCTCGCACAGACACAACCAAAAAGTCTGCTTCCAGGCCTGTACTTACGAGGGTCTTGACTATATACATTGATTATAGAGTAAGCAGATATGGACAAACATTTGTCCAGCTACGATACTAGATGGCGATAGTTGTACAGTTTTAAGTTTTAGGGCTGCGAATTTCTGTTGTACGCCTCTAAAATCAGTGGGAATGGGTTTTCAACATTAATTAATTAATATTATTTCCTTATACGTCCATAATAATTATAAAATACAAAAAAATTTAAATTTTGTTAATTTTTACTAAAACTTGAAAAAAGCCGGTTTGCGCCTGAATTTTAAAAAGCATTACAAAGCCCTTCACGCATGTTGGAAGAAAAGCCAAAAGTTTTGCATCTAAAAATAGATTCCTGTGCGCGTATTCCTTTTGTTTTGTTGTTTTGTTGTTGTTGGAAAATACGATTTCTTGGTCGGTGGCTGAAATTTAACAATGAAGAAGATGATGAATGGAGATGCAAATGTAATGGGAAATTAATCATCGTGTTCTTTTCCCTTTTGAGAAAAATGAATTAGGTTTTTTTAACAAAAATCCAAACTTTTTTTATTGATTTTATTATTGATTATAGAGAAAATTTGAGTGATTAGTTGGGTAAATTTGAATATATGTATTTGTTTACAATAGAAAAATCAGAATTTTCGTTCAAAACCTTACTTGATATTTCTCAAGAGAAGTCGAATTCAATGAAGGAATAACAGTTCCGATTTTGAAAGTTTTTTTAAATGTTTGTATTAATGGTGATTGTTTACTTTATCGCCTCGTCCTCCGCTCTGGGCACAGCACCAAAAGGGTCGCGCCCAACTCCGAGAATGAGGTAGAAATTGAGGTGGGGGAGTTTTTGGGGGCGCGCAATCCAAAGTCAAAGTCGTTACTAAAATAACTGCTTATTGAACCGATATTTAAAAAAATTACTTGTAGAAAATTGATTATTACAAAATTTCAACCCTGAATAACCTTTTAGGGGTGAACGACGGCTAATTCCAAAGGAAATGTGTTCGGGTCAACGCTCTATACAACCCCTACCCCCTTGGGGATGGGGTGATAAAGTAAGTAATTACCCAAAATTCTAAGAATTTTGTTATGTACATATGTAGTACATATGTATATATTCCACTCCATTACCCATTCATTCAGTTATGGTAGCTTCAATAAAACCACCCCTTGCTTACTTCCGATAGCATCAAATTTTAAAATAATCTACACAAGAACTCACTTGTTTTGTGGTGACATAAAGATTGCAAATAAGTTGGAATTCTTGATGTATGTACAGGTTGCAACGAGATGCAAAATTAAAGAAGAAGTTGTAGATGTGGTGTGGACATATTGTGTAGAGTAGTTATTAGCAATATGAGGGGCCGAAAACCCTTGCTTGGGACGACCAGCTTTAAAGAAGGAGCTTGGTGTTACGGTAGTATGTACTAGAAAACGAAAATAGAGATACATAAGCACAGACGAAGACAAATCTAGAATAGAAAAAACCGAAAATAATGCACAAAAAACCAAAAATAATGCACAAAAAAGGATAAAATAATTGTTTGAAATTCTTTACAACATTAATCCAATCAGAATGGATTTAATAGGAAGAATCACTTTTGAAGACGGTGCCAGGTAGTAGTTGACTTTCATTGCATTAACTATTGCTGCGAAAATTGTATTCATTTCTTTGTTAGGCTTATGCCCTTAATACATCACCCCGAAAACAGGTGTTGGCACCGTCTTCAAAAGTGATTCTTCTTATTAAATCCATTCTGATTGGATTAATGTTGTAAAGAATTTCAAACAATTATTTTATCCTTTTTTGTGCATTATTTTTGGTTTTTTGTGCATTATTTTCGGTTTTTCTGAAGTCGGTTTTTAAAAATTTATTTTATTTCGTACTTTTTAGTCCGTTGATTTTTTTCGGGGGCCATATAAAAAAATTATTTATTACGAGAAGTATGACACTCAGCCGCGCGCCGTCGAAAAGAATTGAGGCAGTAGCTAAATAGTTTTTGCAGTAATCTATTTGCGTATTTTCGGAGCAATTTAAAAAAAAACTTATTTAATATGAAACAAAATTCCCCAAAGGAAATTAAAAAGAAATATTTATTGTGTCGATTGAAAAAAGAATTGCTCCAGGTCAAAGAATCGAACTCGCAACCTCCAGGACGAGAGGCAAGCCTCTCAGTCGTTGTGCTACGGGAGATTGTTACAACAAGATGGCTAAATACGTAAATAAAGCTTTTCAGAAACTGCTTTAAATAGAATTTCATTCCAAAGGAATACTCTCTACAGTCTGCATGAGTAGAGTATGCATGAAATTGCTCACCGAAGAGTTTGTAATTTTTTACAACATTAATCCAATCAGAATGGATTTTAGAAAGAGAAAAAAAGAAAAAAAGTCGAACTACCCTCCGGGGTTTGAACCCGCAATTTTTATTTGCAGGTCAACGCCTTTACCGATTCATCCACCGGCCTCTTCTCGAGCACGCAACAATAAAGTAATTTGTTCGCTGCCTTTGAAAATACTTCTATCCGTTCAAGGTGTACTAATTTTACCAGTTTTTTACGCCTACCTTCGAACTCCGTAAATTGTACGGGACCACCGTGGGAAACTACCCTTTCAAACAAAAAAGAAAAAAAGCAAAAAAGTCATTGCGTTACAAAGTTATGCGTGAACAGGACCAAAAAATACCTACGCGTCGAATTGATAACCTCCTCCTTTTTTGAAGTCGGTTAAAAAACTATAGGGTCATTCCGTGGTGACGGGTGGGAGATTTTTACACATTTTTTGATATACATTCAGTAATTTTAAAGTGCAAACAAAGCACATAATACATACTGTATTTATGATAGCATTCTTAGATATATTTTTTAAGATATGATAAAAGAAAACAACATAAATATATATTCTAACATTGTTAAATTCGTAGAATTATATATGTGACGGGTGGGACAGGCAAAACCCTTCTTTCTTTAGATACTTGCACTTGACGTTGAAATTCAGATCAAATAGTTCATATGAAGCCCTAATAATTTTATTGTAGTATGCTATTTGAGTTATGTCGCTAATTGTTTTCTAAAAAGAGGTAAGTGAAAAAACAATACGAACTTTTTTTATGAAGCTTAAAATGTTGTGACGGTGGGACAGGGTTCCGTGACGGGTGGAACGAGTAAAAAACTATATACACAAAACACATTAATTTAGGCATATTTTATTAACTATTAAGTTATTTTTTGGGCTTGGTGTAGGGAATTCATGTTCAATATCTCTTTCGCTTGATAGCTCAGCTGCTGGTTTTAAATCAACGGCACTCTCGCTAGAAGTATATAAGTGAATATTTGAGCTTGCATTCTTCACCTAATCGCACTTTTTTTTGAATTAAATGGAAAAATCAAGCTATTTTAAAATTTATTTGTAATATTCAATATACATCATACTGGGAAGTCGGTCTTGTGAGACCTATTGCCCAGACAACACAAACTTTGTTCGCAAAACTTTTTTCCCATAGAATAATACCCGTGAAACAAAGAAAAGGCGCTCGTAATCCGCTGGAAACAGTGCGCACAAACATTCCGTCGACATTGTCCACACAGGCATTCCGTCGGACGTTCCATTCAAACTTCAAAGTACGACCGACAAAAGCCTCTTTCATGTGGACCCACCATTAAACAACATAAGTTCTATAATACTTATCTACAATTTTTTCATTCATTTTTAATATTTTTTTGGTTTAAAGGTAAACTGTTTTTTGAAATGCTTGCTTTTTTCTTAAAAGTTGTTACTTTGCAAATTACTGAGTTTATTGAGTAGATAGAAAGGCCGGCCCTCTTCAAAACTACATACATTTTTGTTCCTTTCAGAAACTTGAGAGTAGAGGTATGCGTGCAACGGAAAAGCGGAAAATTGCTGCAGACTGTGCGGAAAAGTTAAATAAGTTCCACGAATACGACTAGATCAACCAATTTATTAATTAAATAATACTCGTACAATATACAAAATCTCGTAACGCGTACTAGGACTGAAAACGTATTACAATTTATGAGGAGTGCTTCCTACTCGTAGCTAACCCTGAAAAAGATTGAGGAAAATTCAATTCACAATTTCCTAAATAATATTTTTGACATTTATGACTACTCGATTCAAACTAAAAATAATAAGACAGTACATTTTCTAACATACTCCCACCTGAGTTAATTAAATTGTCAAATGAAATTGACTCACAAATCAACAAATATATCAAATTCCAAAAATTACATGAATAAAGAACAAAACAAGATAACCTAACCTAAATTCAACCTTTTCGGCCTTTTAACCTCGCGACCACTTCGTGTCGTTTTTACTGTCTCCTCTGGCAAAGTTGATTCCTCTTCATCTTCTTGAACGTTTCCTCTTATGGCCTTGGATACACTTTGGTTTCGTCTCGCTAATCGATATTCCACATTGTCATCTACTGGTGCGCCAGAAAATTCAACCTCCAGTGGATAAATCTTCTGCACTGGTCGCAATATTGTTCCCGTAGAAGTTTTCAATCTTACCAATCTGATCACTCCTTCTCGGCCAGGTATGATTTCTTCTATCCTTGCTAAAGGCCACTCTCCACGTTTCGAATTGTCAGCTTCCACAAGAACTACTTCTCCCACCTTAACAGTTGTGGAAGAAAATCCTTTAGAATGAAGAATAAGCTGACCTAAGTATTCACAGCGGAATCTTTTCTTGAGAATTTGTCTTAGTTCATTACGATAACATAATTTTCGATTATAATCCATGACCTCTATGCAATTCAAATCTGGTGTTCCAACTTCTGTGTTTTCTTGTAAAAACATACTAGGCGTTAAAGGCGTTAAATCGGAACACTCTTCGGAAACATACGTTAACGGACGAGAATTGATTACAGTTTCGCATTCACACAATATCGTTTCCATCTCCTCCCAAGTCAGTGATGTTCTTCCCAATACACGCCGCAACAACTGTTTCGTTAAACCTATTAATCTCTCCCACCATCCACCCCACCACGCTGCGGTCGGCGGATTAAATTTCCAGCGTATACCTCTAACACTACTGAATTCTTGCAATTTATTCCAATTCACATGAGAAAGAGCATTGGCAGTCCCAACAAAATTCGTTCCATTATCGCTGTATATGATGCTTGGTCGGCCTCGTCTACCGATAAATCTACGTAAACATTGTACAAAACATTCAGTGGAAATTGCCGAAACCAACTCGAGGTGGACCGCACGATAAACTGCACAGGTAAACAGACAAATCCATGCCTTCTTACAAGTGCCTGTCTTCCTTTCTTTCAGATAAATCGGGCCAGCTAAATCTACGCCAATTATTTCGAACACTTTCGCATCTCTTACTCGATCAATAGGTAGGGGTGGAGAACTTGTCGTTATCCTCTTATCGTGATATCTCTTACAAATCATACAGGAATTTAAAACAGATCGGATAGTGCGACGACTATTCAAAATCCAAAAACGATTTCTCAAGATAGTTAACATGCAGTGCAAACCTGCATGGGACGAATTTTTATGCACATTAAACACCAGGCGATTTACTACAGGATGCTTTCGACGTGGTAGCAATATGGGAAAGCAAAAGTCTTCAAAATCTTCTCGATGGGACACCTTCGTCTTAATACGCATTAATTCATCATCACCAACAAATGGACACAAATGCTTTATCTTAGGATCATCAACTCCACTAAAAGAATCTCTTTGAATTAAACGCAAAACTCGTTTTTCACCGTACTCAAATTCCTCAGTTGTTATATCCCCAGATGTTCGTGATTCTTTTCTCAGGGATGCATTGTGTTTAAAACGGATCAACCACGCCACTATTCGCACAATTTGTTTGTAGTTAGAGAAATATTTGTAGTACCAATCAGCATCAATTGAAGTGCACACCATGGAACAAGATGATTTGATTGATTTTCTTCTTTCCATGTTGATTTCTTCTTCATTGTAGAAAATTTCGGTTGAGGAATAGTCGTCCGATGATGTTCTTAACCATTCTGGCCCCAACCACCATCTCGAAGCTAGTAACTTTTTTGCATTACACCCTCTCGAAGGAAGGTCAGCAGGATTATTTACACCTTGTACATGACGCCATTGACCTTTTGTCGTAAATCGTCTTATTTCCGCCACTCTGTTGCGTACAAAAATATCCCACTGCTCATCCCGACTAATCCATGCGAGCACTGTGGTAGAGTCGGACCAGTAGCACACCTCATCAACAGGAATTGTTAAATCTTTTTCTACACTTTGATATAACCTTACTCCTACAGTTGCAGCCAACAGCTCTAACCGTGGTATAGTCATCTTCTTATTCTGTTTTCTCAGAGGATTGATTCTCGATTTAGCTTGTATAAGTTGAATGCTGACTTGGTCATCTTCAGATATAGTTTTCAGGAACACAGCAGCAGCATATGCCTGCTGACTAGCGTCGCAGAATACATGTACTGATGAACTTTTCGGTTTGCTCGTACTTAAAAGCCAACGGGAAATTTTGACTTGCTTCAAATAAGGTAAATCGCGAACCCAGTTTATAAACTTATTCTTCACCTCTTCCTCGACCTCCTGATCCCAGTCACTCTTCGTGTCGCAAATTTGAGAACGATCTTTGGCAATAACAGTACCGGACACATCACACCGATTGGATCAAAGAGCATATGCCGCTGATAAAATCGTTCTCTTCGTAACCTGTGAATGACCAAAAGAACCAAAGCCATCGAGATTTACCTCTAAAGTATCTGTCATCTTATTCCATGTTATTCCCAACACATTTGTGGTTTCATTAAAACCTTCTCCTGGATGTTGATGGGTATACTCCCACCCTCTCAAATCAAATCTTCCATCGGACATAATTTCAATTGCTTGCTTCATAAAAGACTCTAGCTCTATTGCATCATTGACACTGCTGACACAATTATCTACATAAAAGCTGTTTAGTAATTTATTTATTATTTCAATAGAATAGGGTTTCTTATTATTTTCGCATTCTATCCTGGTTTGCTTCAAATGATAATTTATCACTGAACCCAACAAAAATGGACTACTTGTCACACCGAACACAACGCGACAATGTCTAAAAGTTATCAATCAAGAATCGTAAAAAATTTCTATCCGGATCGACCAAACCTATTTGCAGAAAAGCTTTTCGAATATCTGAAACTACACCAATTTTATTCATTCTAAATCGTGTTATCATGGAGGGAATTAATTCGATTAGATTTCTTCCTTTTTCTAGGCAATCATTCAAACTAGCTTTGTTCTTTTCTTTTGCAGAAGCATCAAAGACTGGTCGTATTCTTGTCGTACTATTTTCTTTAACTACATGACGATGAGGTAAATAATGTGACTGGGAATGCAATTCTCCTTCTGGAACTACTTCTATAATACCTTCTTGTAACCATTCATCAAAAACATGACCATATTCTTCAAACAACCCATCCAGTTTTAATTTTTTGATTGTCGAAGCTAATCTCTTTACGGCACTATTATAAGTATCAGACAACGGTGGCTGATTTTCGAGAAATGGCAGATGCACTACATACCTCCCTGCTTGATCTTTCTTGACGGTCTTCAGCCGCTACCTGTAACTCCGCCTTCTTTTTCTTTTCAGATGGGTCCTCTATACCTAATACGTCTAAGGACCACAAATCAGAAATGACCGCTTCTTTAATTAATAGTGAATTGACAATCGCTGCAAAATTTTTTGAATCGTTTGTTGCCGGTGCACGACCAATAATTGTCCACCCAAGTTCCGTTTCGATTGCTACAATACCTGAACTTAACGACGTTTTCTTTCCTGTAAGCAACTTGCCACACACATCAGCTCCAATTAAAACTTCGATCGGTCCCTCCTTGAAATCTGTTACCGGAATGTCAAAATGTTTCAATTCTTTTTGCATCGATTCTTTATTTATAGGTGGAATCCTATCACAAATTACTTCGTGATCTAACACTTCAAAATTACACCTATACTTATCTTCAACATCAGCCAAATGCATTTTGTAAACCTTATGTTCTACTAAATTTGTACTTACGCCACCGAATAATTTATGTCGTACGTACTCTCTTCTGATACATAAATACTTCATTTTGAGGGCTGTACTTCGTAAAATATACGAACTTTGTGACCCAGAATCGATTATGGCTCTGACATTGTAATCCTGATCCTTTCCTCGCAATTTTACTACCAACGTTTGTAGATACACTTTCGGAGATTTTTCTATGTTCGTTAAAGTTTGCTCCATTGCCTTAACAGAAGTCGAATTGTTTTCTCTTTCACGTCTCATAGGAATATTGTTCGAATTTTGGTTGTCACACAGCAGTACATTATGCTTTCTCTTGCACAAAATGCATCTAGATTTACTCCAACAATCCTTCGACCTATGCCCGCTTTTAAAACAATTATAGCAACAATGTCTTTTATTAACCTTGGCCTTTCTCTCTTCTAATGACATTCCTGATACCTTTGAGCAGTCCGAACTGTTATGCTTAGTTTCGCAGAACATACAATTAAATTCACCCGCAGTTGTCAATAATCCTGTAGCAGTGGGTATTTTCTTTAGTTCTGGTGATTTCGCATTGAAATCATTTTTCTTTTCACCATATTTTGCCCTCGATGTGTTTTCAACTTTGAACCCTGTTAATGCTAACATAATTTTCTCCTCGTTTTCCAATTCAATTCGTAGAAAATTCATTAACAATTGAAGTCGATTTTGGGGCGTATTTTGTACACTGTTTTGATAGCTTTTCATATACGCATCGCTTCGCTGCCAGGTGCGTAATATTTCTTCAGGTAGGCACGACTCTATTAAAGGCATAAGCATTGCAGCGCATCTTACCGTCGTTACTTTCAAAGTTTCCAGCGCTCTTAATCTTGATTCTAATTTATCATACAACATAGACAGATCCATTTTCTTCTGCGATAAAGTGTTCTGCAGTACCAAATTCAATAAGTCCCTCACATAAAATTCCACTAAGAGTTCTTCTCTTCCGTACCTTGCTCGCAAACACTCAATAGCTTTACAATAATTTTCATTAATTGCTGGAAAGCTATCAACTAAAGTCCTCGCTTTCGAACCAGGAACAGTGGCTTGTGTCAAATACTGGAATTTGTCTCCTTCATCGATAGACGCATCTTCGTGTATTTTACGAAACTGTGTCCAGAATGGCAACCACTCCTTCAGCTCACCGCTAAATAGCTTGAGCTCAAGCTGTGGAAGTTTAAATGGACGCTTATTCTGCTGCACTGATGCAACATTCGTTGGTGTCTGGGGTATCACTGGAATCGCACTCCTAGTTTCTTTCTCTAACGCCGCTACCTCGATTCTAACCGCAGTATACCTCATTTGGTATTCGTCGGCGCTGTCTATTTCTTTTTCTAAAACGCTCTCGGGTGCATCTTCAGCTAATAATTGCTCATAAATCTTCGCATTTATGTTTATCAACTTTTGATTTTTGAAGTGAAAACTTCTATAGGCACGTTGGGCACTTTTTGGCCTGGGGAAAAAACTAAAAACTCGCGTCACGCGCACTTTTTGTGTGCCATCACGCGCACGTACCATCACATGAGAAAAATGTTTCCTTTGGGGGTTTTAGTTTTAATTATGTAGTATGAATTATATATTATATATTAAATATTATATATTAAATATTATATATTGAATATTATATATTTAATATTATATATGCATTAAATATTATATATTAAGTATTGTGTATTATGGACTATGTACTGGGTACTATGTACTATGAACTATGTACTAATTATTATGTTCTATGTGCTATGTATTATGAATTATGTAGTATGTACTATGTACTATGCACTATGTATTATGTTGTATTATGTACTATGTACTACACACTATTTACTATGTACTGTATATTATGCACTATTTACTATGTACTATAGGGGCCATCCATAAATTACGTCACACGTTAAGGGGGGGAGGGGTCGACAAAGTGTGACATTGTGTGACAAGGGGTTGGAAGGGGTCCTAAAATTCGTGACGTCACATTTCAAAATCTAATATTTTAACAACCCAAACAAGAACGAAGTGTCTGCTATGCCAGTTATAAATAGTTTAAGGGAGTGGGTTCAAATTTCATGGACTCAAGATAATTAAATTTGTATCTTTCCATTAATATAATAAATCGTTTTTTGTTTTGTTAATTTGTTTGATTTGATTTTGATTTTATTAAAAAATAATTTAAATGGAAACTAACCTAATTTCGGAACTGCTGTTTTAATTTAGATAATAATTGCTAGATGTAAAATTGCAAAATATGTGACGTCACACTAGGGAGGGGGGAGTCTCACAAATGTGACCACCTGTGACAAGGACGGGGGAGGGGTCAAAAAATCATGAAATTCGTGTGACGTAATTTATGGATGGCCCCATATACTATGTACTATGTATTATGTCCTATGTATTATGTCCTATGTATTATTTACAATGCATTATGTATTATATACTATGTACTATTTACTATGCACTATGTACTGTATATTATGCACTATTTACTATGTACTATATACTATGTATTATGTCCTATGTACTATGTACAATGCATTATGTATTATATACTATGTACTATTTACTTGCACTATGTACTGTATATTATGCACTATTTACTATGTACTATATACTATGTATTATGTACTATGTACTATGTACTATGTTCTATGTACTATGTACAATGCATTATGTATTATATACTATGTACTATTTACTATGCACTATGTACTGTATATTATGCTTATTTACTATGTACTATATACTATGTATTATGTACTATGTACTATGTATTATGTCCTATGTACTATGTACAATGCATTATGTATTATATACTATGTACTATTTACTATGCACTATGTACTGTATATTATGCACTATTTACTATGTACTATATACTATGTATTATGTACTATGTACTATGTTCTATGTACTATGTACAGTGCATTATGTATTATATACTATGTACTATTTACTATGCACTATGTACTGTATATTATGCTTATTTACTATGTACTATATACTATGTATTATGTACTATGTACTATGTATTATGTCCTATGTACTATGTAGAATGCATTATGTATTATATACTATGTACTATTTACTATGCACTATGTACTGTATATTATGCACTATTTACTATGTACTATATACTATGTATTATGTACTATGTACTATGTTCTATGTACTATGTACAATGCATTATGTATTATATACTATGTACTATTTACTATGCACTATGTACTGTATATTATGCACTATTTACTATGTACTATATACTATGTATTATGTACTATGTACTATGTTCTATGTACTATGTACAATGCATTATGTATTATATACTATGTACTATTTACTATGCACTATGTACTGTATATTATGCTTATTTAATATGTACTATATACTATGTATTATGTACTATGTACTATGTATTATGTCCTATGTACTATGTACAATGCATTATGTATTATATACTATGTACTATTTACTATGCACTATGTACTGTATATTATGCACTATTTACTATGTACTATATACTATGTATTATGTACTATGTACTATGTACTATGTTCTATGTACTATGTACAATGCATTATGTATTATATACTATGTACTATTTACTATGCACTATGTACTGTATATTATGCTTATTTACTATGTACTATATACTATGTATTATGTACTATGCACTATGTACTATGTAATACGTACTATGTTCTATGTACTATGTACAATTCATTATGTATTATATACTCTGTACTATTTACTATGTACTATGTACTGAATATTATGCTTATTTACTATGTACTATATACTATGTATTATGTACTATGCACTATGTACTATGTAATACGTACTATGTTCTATGTACTATGTACAATTCATTATGTATTATATACTATGCACTATTTACTATGCACTATGTACTGTATATTATGCTTATTTACTATGTACTATATACTATATATTGTGTACTATGTACTATGTACTATGTACTATGTACTATGTTCTATGTACAATGTATAATGCATTATGTATTATTTACTATGTACCATTTACTATGTACCATGTACTATTTACAATGTATTCACTATGTACTATCCACTATGTACTATGACCATAGAAATCCACACATTTGAAACTTAGTATGTGGGTATAAAGTTTAATCGTGCATTTCCGAAGCTTGGTTTAGCCTTCCACACGACTCATCGGATACCAAAAATGTATGTACATCGTTCATTATATTAATAGGAAGTGAGTAACTACTTTTGACTGCATTAAATTAGTTATCCTAAATTGATGTTGAAATGTCTGTATCCATCAATCTTTCTCATGTAAGTATAGTTATAATAAATATAAAAATATAGGTATATATTATGTATATATATATATATATATATATATATATATATATATATATATATATATATATATATATATATATATATATATATATATATATATATATATATATATATATATATATATATATATATATATATATATATATATATATATATATATATATATATATATATATATATATATATATATATATATATATATATATATATATATATATATATATATACAGTCGGGCCTCGATAACCCGAACACCCAAAATTTATACCCTGTTCGGATGTACGAAGCGTTCGGATTATAGTATGTAGATATTTTGAAAGGCATTTTGTAGTTTTCTATAATTGAAAAAAAGATTTTAATCATACAAAAATGTTATATAATTCAAGTATATTGGTTTTAGTCACACGATTGGCCTTTAGCTACATAGAAAACGCTTTGTCCCTTAATTGAGGCAAAAACATTTTTTCTGATATCGAAATATCGACTTCATCCGACCTTTTCAAGCAAATATTTAAGACAGACACCGCTTGAGTGTGTGAAATCCCTGCAACTGGTTTCAATACTGCCGGTGCCTCCAATTCTTCTTCGTTTTCATTGGCATGCTCATTTATTAATTGCCTTACTATATCTTCATCAGTTAAGGGCTGCTGACAATCAATTTCATCATTGCTTACCAAGAAATTGTTGATATGCACTTCTGAAAAGTAATTGGTGAACGGCAGTTGCAGAGGTCGTTCGGATTATAGAGGTGTTCGGATTAGCTGGGGTTCGGACTATCGAGGCCCTGCTGTATATATATATATATATATATATATATATATATATATATATATATATATATATATATATATATATATATATATATATATATATATATATATATATATATATATATATATATATATATATATATATATATATATATATATATTATATATATATATATATATATATATTATATATATATATATATATATATATATATATAA